>OY728126.1:585490906-595490906 GCA_963277665.1 Viscum album
ATGAAACTGATAACAATCACTAGAGATTTTCAAATAATTTAGAGATCTTTTGAGATATTGCATTTCACAATTATTCAGATAGTGGTCACAAACACTGCCCCTATTACATGTGTGTTGGAAAACCTTGGTTGAGTTGTGATGAATTTCGCTACCACATAACGAAATATGGATTTCAAGCCAACTACTCTCTGTGGTACCACAATTGGTAGAAAATGAAATCTCAAATTGCTGATGATCCAAATGAGAGGACTAGATTGGAGAATTTGTTATATGACCAATTTCTATTCATTCATCATTGTGAAAAAGATAGGATTCTGAACCAAGAAGATTTTGATAT
The DNA here is from genome assembly GCA_963277665.1 of Viscum album. NCBI lineage: Eukaryota > Viridiplantae > Streptophyta > Magnoliopsida > Santalales > Viscaceae > Viscum > Viscum album. Next base: position 585,491,244 of record OY728126.1, read on the forward strand.
GAGCACACATAATGCATATAATGAAAATTATGGTGTTGTCAAGGTGAAAAAATTGAATGATGCTGCCACAACTCAAGTATATCTACAATGTGGTTAAAGGAAAAAGATGTAATTTTTAAACCGATTGTTTCATGGGAAAATATGAAAGGGGTATCTAATAATGCCATCAATTACATTCTTACCCTCTTGAAGGACATACTTTTATATGATGCAAATATTCTCTCAAACCACTATTTGAATGGAAGTTCGTTGGGGAACATGGATTTTCAAGAAACAAAATTCATGGTTGCACCAAAAGATTTTAGTTTATTCATGGAGGAAAATGCTAAATGGAATGATTGTATAAAATCTGGCACATCCCACTGGAAGACAAAAGATGATAGAATGCCATCTCGTGTGCCACAGAAAGTAATGTTTCACTTCCCATTGATCCCCAGACTCCAAAATCATTTTATGTCTGATGAAATATCAATAAAAATGCGATGGCATGATACCGAGAGAAAGAAGACTAATGATGAGTTGGTTCACCCTGCAGATTTATTTACATTGTAGAGATTTCATGCTCGATATCTAGATTTTGCAGCTGATGTATGTAATGTGTGGTTGGGTCTTTCACATGACAGTGTAAATCCATTTGATATGATTCTTACATTGCACACCACTTGGTTTATTTTTATACACATTTATAATATTCCTCCATGGTTGTATATGAAAAAACATTTCACTTTCATGAGTATAATCATATCTGGACCTTCTGATCTGGGAAATGATATAGACGTATACATGAAACCTTTAATAAAATAGTTGAAAATTATTTGGGATGTGGGTGTGCACACAAACGATGCATGTTTAAAAGACATAATTCAGATGTTTTATGTGCTTATATGGACGATCAATGATTTTACTACTTATGAAATAATATCTGCATGAAGCATGAAGGGAAAACCATCATGTCCTATTTGTATGAAGAATACACAATCTAGAAGACTGAAACATCATTGTAGTTTTAGTTTTATGGGACATCGATGATTCTTGCCAAAGGACCATCCATATAGAAATAATCATCGATGATTTGACAATACCATGGAGACCAATGATCAACATCATTGTGCGTCTAGTACTAATGCGCATAAGGAATTGAAATATTTCAGTATTTCATAAGTGAAGGGTCAAATGAAATCAAGAAAGAGAAAAAATGTATCCACTAAAACCTGTTACAATTGGAAGAAGAGAAACATTTTCATTGATTTGCATTATTGGTCGACCAATTTGTTACGTCATTTCTTATACGTAATGTACATTGAAAAAAAATATATGTGAAATGTTGATTTCGATTAATCTATATGTTAAGAGAAAGGCAAAAGAGTATTTACAGTCTTGGAGTGACTTTTTAGATTCGGGCATCAGACTATAATTGCCTCTTGTGTGTATCAGTGAAAATAAATGGCAACATCCATGTGCTTATTATGTGATGAAACCTACCGAAAAAAGAAATTTATGGAAAATGGTCAGTTAAATTACCCATTATTCCCGCTATTCACTCTCATTTATTTTGTTTTTTTGGGTTACACATTAGTTACCATTTTCTATTTATCTTTATAATTATTTTCAAATACAGGAAATGAAACCAATTGAAGAGAGGTGATGAAAATAGATTATGGACAACAATCATCACATGACTGAGTTGAGCATTCCACCACTAGTACCTATAGTGAGTATTTTATTTAAAATATATATATTTAAATAACATATAATGTCATGTGATTAATTTTTTGAATTTTTTTTGGATCCATATATTTGGTGACAATTATTTGATGAGCATCCAAATAGTGGTCCTAGTACTCAGGGTGTTCGTATGAGAGGGGGTCGTACGAGAGCTAGATGATCTGGTCGGCATACCCGATAAGACGCAACACCTCCCACTGAAATACCATCCATAAAACATTTTGATCTTTGTGTTTCATTCTGGACACACTGGATATTTAGACCTCCCATTTTTTCACCACCGTTTACATCTAATCCACCTCACCCATCTGTACCATATTCGATGATGATTCTTATTGCCAATCCAGCATTCTGCTAGCCATCCCTATCATCTTCTTTCACATCTGCTTCCTTATCTTCGGGCTTTTAAATTCCATTGTATATGACTCATGCTCTGCCAGAGTCTGTCTTTGCGGAGCATACATTGGGACCCACTACATCTGTACAGGGTGTTCCTTCAGTTTTTGCAGATCCAGCGGTGGCAATTGGTCAGGCTACCGTAGGTATACTTGTACAACCATAACAAATTTTTACACTATTATTTATTTTCATTATAAAATTTATTGATTAAATATTTGTTTCTCTTTCATAACAGGTATATCTACTAATAGGATGTGGGGGAGGGTGCATACACTCATGCATGCAGGTTGGAATCACCACACACATTTGATGGTGATGTATAAAGAAGATAGTCAAATGATGGAAAATTTAGAGTAGTAATGTTGGAGTTTTTTCACGATGCTTTCCTAGAACTCTGATATCATTCGTGTCATCCTGATCTCATGGAGACAGCTGCCAAATGAAGTCAAGGATAGAGCCTGGGCATATATGGGTTAAAAATCTGTTTTAGTTAATGAAATATTTTAATTTTTTTATTTATATGAATTAATATGTTGGTGTCTGCTTCGGTTTAATTTCCCCAATGGTGAGGGTGCACGGCCAACACATCTAAATGATTTAGGCTCGCTTTGGGGAGGATATAAGAATGAGTTGTACATTGGATGGCATGCTAGAGTGGGAATAGAATTAGAGGTGGTCCCTGTCATGGATGAGTGTCCATTAGAACAGTACTGAAAGATGATTACATGTTTGGCGACTAGCCAATTTACATTATTAATCAAATTAGTGGTATTTACATGAAAATTTTCATGTTTTTTTGTTAATAATAATTATTGAATTTTATTTAGGATTAATATATATGAAATAAAAAATCATTGATGCTATGAAATACATCCACACATTAGGACATACTACAATGCCAGATCTTGAGAGGCATCAGGTATGACAATTTATAATCTTTCTTTATGACTTTCACTTTCTATTTCTTCCTCCATAATTTATTTGATTGATAATGTTGTTAAATAATTTTAGTTACGAAATAAATGTTTTTTTGGTATCTAGTTTTTAATAATAGTTTCCTATATTAAATTTCATTATTGAGGCGTAAATTGAATAAATAAGGATGTGTACCTCAAGCAAAACAATTTTTCTAGGGTGGAAAGAAGAAATATTGAAGTGTGGGTAATGAACCGACTCAGCAGCAGATTGTAAGTTTTACAATGTAGATATAAAATTGTAATCTCTATTTTGTAACATAATAATCTACTTATATTTGTAACAGGATTCTTTAGAGGCCCTTGATGCCGAAAAACCTGACAATTTTGGTCCAAACGATTAGTTACATCAGGTCTTGGGAGATGATCACCCTGGTAGAGTACGCTGCTAACCTGGGAAGAGTATTGTTCCGATGAGGTATTATCCCTCATCAGGCATGAGTTATAGTGACAAAAATTTGTAGTTGGTTAAGGCACATGTATAATTGGCTGAAAAAAGGGCCACAGAGACGAAAGAACAGTCATCTAGGGCAAACACTGCATTTTTGAAACTGCTGGATGTTTTATGTCCATCACTTCCACCAGAGGCCAGCACTGCTTGTGATGAATATATGTCATCAATGCATTCTTTATATGGTGCACTAGGTGGATGTTATAGTGTAGTTTGAGATGATGGAGAGGAGGAGGCTGAGGTAGAGGAGGAGTGTGACGAAGAGAAGGCCGAGGCGGAGGAGGAGGGTGAGGAGGAGGACGAGGTAGAAGAGGAGGGCAATGAGGAGGTCGAGGATGAGTATGAGGGCGAGGAGGAGGGCAGAGACGATTATGGGGATGATGATGAGGACGAGGGTGAGGGTGATGATAATGGTGATGATAGTGATGGTTATGTGGGATATATTCATCCATTATATTTTTGACTGATATTATTGACCTTTGATATTTATTGAATTTTTGTTCATAAATATATGCGTGATTAGGTAGGTCACATTTTCATTATTTTTTATCTATAAAAATTAAAAAATGACTTGATGATCTGTTGGGACTGATTAACCCCTCCCCTAGACAGCCCCCACCTCCTGGACACCCCGTACACCCCTAGTCAACCCTGCCACCCACGTGGACAGCCCGCCCACCCCCCAGGACAGCTCCTCCCCCTGTGGACATCCCCAACCCCCTTGAACACCCCGTACCCCCTGGACAGCCCCGCCCACCCCCATGGACCTCCCACCCACCCCCATGAAAAAACCCCTCCCTTAGTGGAACCCCCCCCCCCCACCACCCTAGACACCCGGTACCCCACTGGACATCCTCTCCCACCCTCGTGGATAGCCCAACCACCCCCTGGACACCCATACCTATTGGATATCCTAATTCCCATCGTGGAAAGCCTTTCCACCCAACTGGAAAACCCCTCCCCCTGTGGAAAACCCACTAACACCCATTGACATCCTTCCCACCCCCTAGACACCCCTACCCCCGTGCCCCCCCCCCCACACTTGGACATCTCCCCACCCCCCTGGACACCACCTACCCCCATGGACAACCCTCCCACCCCCGTGGAAAACCCTCCCACCCCAATGGTGACCCATCCCAACCCCCTATACAACCCATGAAGAGGTCATGATGTTTCCCAAGGGGAAAGGGAGGGTAAAAATCAATGATATGTTTTCCTGTTAATTATTATTTCTGTTGAAACAAGATTTTCCTCATATTAATGAATTATTACTTTTATAAAAACCAAAAAAATCACAGACCCCCCCCCCCCGAACACCATCCCACCATCTCGGATAGCACCCCACCCCCTAGACACCCAAATGAACAGCCCCCACCACTCTTGAAAACCCCCCACCACCCTGATGAACAACCCCCACGACCTTGGACAACCCCCCCACCCTGTATAGCCCCACCACCCCAAGACACCCCCTTGGACAACCCCCCCCCCCCCCCCCCACCACCCTGGACAGCCCCCCATCCCACCCCCATGGATGGACCACCATCCCTCCTAGACACCCCGTACAATCCTAGACAGCCCCACCACCCCCATGGACTTCCCGCCCACCCCATATGGACAGCCTCCCCACCCCCTAGACACCCCGTACCCACTAGGCAGCCACACCCACTCCCTGGACATCCCCGCCCACTCCCTAGACACCCCATACCCCTCTATACAACACCACCCACCCACGTGGACAGCCCCACCAACCCCCATGGACAGCCCCACCCCCCATGGACAGCCCAGCCCACCCAGCTGGATAGCCCCAGCCACCCCCATGGACACCCCTACCCCCCCCCCCTGGACAACCCGTCCACCCCCTTGGACACCCCATACCCCCTTGACAGCCCCACACACCCCCCGTGGACACCCCTACCCCTTGGATAGCCCCTGCCCCTATGGACAGCCAGACCCATCCCCCATGGACACCCCCGACCCCCTAGACATCCTTGACACCCCCGTAGACCTCCACTATCCCTTGGAAAGCCCCCGCCTCCCAAGACAGTCCCCACCCTCATGGCCACCCCCCATGGATAGCCCCCCAACCCCTTGACCGCCCCACCCCCTAGACACCACCCCACCCCTAGAAATCCCACACCCCATAGAAAGCCCCATCAACCCCCTAGACACCCCCATGGACAGCCCCCCCCCCCCGGACACCCCCAGACACCCCCACCCCGAGAAACCCCATGGACACCCCCAACCCTAATGGACATCCCCAACCCCCATGGAGAACCCCTCTCATCCCTTGGACACCCCAACCCACTAGAAAGCCCCCACCCCACCCCCTAGACACCCCTGACCCCACTGAACAGCCCCACCACAGTCGTGGAGAGCCCGACCACCCCATAGACAACCCACCCACCCCCTGGATAGCCCCGCCCACCTCATGGACAGCCCCACCCCCATGGAGAGCCCCAACCACCCCCATGGACAGCCCCACCCACCCCCCTGGACTCCCCTACCTCCTCGCGGAAAACCCACCCACCCTCTTGGACACCCCTTACCCCCATGGGCAGCCCCGCCCACCCCTCATGAACCCCCGACCCCCTTGACAACCCTACCACCCCCGTGGACCACCCCCACACCACTAGATATCCCCCCACCCCTGGGCAGCCTCCACCCCCGTGGACACCACCAACCCCCTTGGACACTCCCAAACCCTGGACTGACCCCACCCCACCCCCTGGACACCCTACCCCTAGAAATCCCCCCTACCCCCTGGACACCACCGGCCCCCCTAGACACCCCCATAGATAGACCCCCCCCCCCCCCCCCGGACACCACCCCACCCCCCGGGACACCCCCGTGGACATCCCCCACCCCCATGGATACCCCCCCCCCCAAACCCCAGACAACACCCCCACCCCCAGACACCCCCATACCACCAAACACCCCCACCCCTTTGGACACCCCTACCCTTCTAGACAACGACCCTAATCCCATGAATTATGGGTTAATTCGGTATGTATGTAGAGGGTAATTAATTACAGAATTAGACGTATTCAGTTTAATGTTCGAATTATGTGTTTGATGAATTCTGAATGAATTCATACAGAAATCTATATGAATTCAATCAAAATACAGTATAAATTCATATATAATTCATGTAGGTATTACGTAGGTATACCTATTAATGGTGTGTTGTGTTACTTTTTGTATGTTAATGTATTATGAAAATATTCTGTTGCTCCACAGGGGGCCTGCTGGTGGGTTGTAGCTGCAGAGGTGGAGGAGGCTTGCAAGTTTCTATCGTATGTATGAAAATGTTATGCCAATGGTTCATAACTATTGGTATATGTGTAAAACTAGATAATATACCAATGGTTTTATGTAAAACATCGGCATAGGTAATTTTACTTGAGATTTACCAATGGTTTGCCACAAATTGTTCATAAAAGTCTATACCAATGGTTTACAGAACCGTTGTTATAGATATTATTCATGCTATTACTAATGGTTTCAAATCTTTGGAAATCATATATACCAACGGTTTACTAAAACCTTTGGAATATACTGATTTATTTAGACATATCCAAATAGTTCTCATAGAACCGTTGGGATATGTCTCCCCCTACGGCTCAAGACCCCACAGTTTGGACAACTGTTGGTATATATTATACCTACGGTTTCGAAAACCGTTGGTATAGTTTATACCAATGATTGACCAGCATTTACCAATGGTTCAAAACCATTGTTTAATCTAAAATTTCCAGTAGTTAATTGTAAAACTAATTATTTTGGAATTATTTTTCTAAAATATCAAGCATGTGATTTTTAAATAGTTCAATTATACTATTAGTATGGAATGAATAAATTCAGGGTAGTTTGGGAAATTTTTAATTTACATGATTTTTTCAATAGAGGGAAATGTTTTTTGATCATATTGTGTGGTTTATGGTGGTAAATGAATGTGTAAATGTAAAGGACCACATTGTAGAATTCTATTTAGTGATGTCTTAACAATATTAAGATACAGATAATATTTACAAAGATAATATTAATTTATTATTTCTATGCTTCTTGAATATTGGGAGAAGCCCAATTGTAAGGCCGAGTGTATTTTTCGAGTTTAGAATAGAATGTTATAGGGAAAAGGATAACATGTTACATGATGATAAGAATGTGATATATCAATTTTTTGAGTTCAACTATATAGTGAATTATCAATTAATTTGAGATTCATGTTACAATCCACTATATGATTCTAGAAAATATCAAAAATATAATCACGAAAATTCTGGAGGCTTGTAAAAGAAGATAAATATATATTATTATGGAGTATATTAAATCATTAATGTTGCATCCATAATTATATTTTTTCTTTTTGTGTGTAATTAATATATAACTACTCAGTTCACTATTACCTTGGGTAGACATAGTGTGATTTAGAATCATTCACATGTATATGTCCATTTATCATTGACTAAACTAATGATGTCACAACTCAAGTACAATCATCATACAAATGATATTAGTTTATTATAGGGGCTGCTGTAGAGTCTAAAACCATTACGTGTGGATGAGATCATGCTACTGTGCATAGTTTTCATGTAATTTCATTTATATTATAGATTTATGAGTAACATAATGTGATACAATGAATAATTAAATTAATTTATTTCTTAAATTCATGGTTGAAAATTATTTTTCTTAAAAGGGTAAATATTGTTCAGTGGAATAGGTAGCATTAACAAATAATCTGGTGTACTAGAACAAAAAATCAAGTGTGGTAATGGATAATGTTTTCCTAGGAAATTAGGAATATGGATCTAGAGGATTCACACACATTTACTATTAGAACATAGTTAAGGGTTGAATGTTCATGTGGTATAGGTAAATCCATATAGTAGGGAGTGAACCATTGATCATTAGAGGGTGTGGACCTCGTTGTGATTGGAATATTGATTGATGTCGATGATGATTCAACAAGATAATTGTGAAAGACAATTATTTACATTCCCTGATTGATTCTATGTTATAAGAGGGATGTGCACGAATAGTCATTATAAGTTATAGATGAAGGAGTATGGGTTTTGGAGGTGTGGACCGTTTTTAGGTAGGGTTGTATGGATTATATGGATTATTAGAAGATGTTCTATATGGAAGTTAAATAACTGTGAGATATGAATAAAAATGTATGTAGATTTATGGTAAATATTATATTTTTGGTTTGAAATATTTTTTAGTCATAGTTAGTGAGTAAGTATTATGATATGGATGAACTTGTAATGATATGATTGTTATTAAGGGGTTGAACCAAGATTCTAGATTGTTATATAGGGGAGAAACTAAATTATAGGATAGTTTGGTGGGTGAAACATGGTTTTTGACATGTTTATAGGGGTGAATCCTAGATTACGAAATAATTTATGAGGTGAACCATTCATTGTGACATGGTTAAAGTGGTAAACCAATAGTTCATGATATCATTCAATGGGTGAACCCCAGTTCATGACATTTTTTTGAGAGTTGACCAAAATTCAAGACATTATTCGAAGGTGAATTATGTAAAAATAATGTAATTTTTTGCATGATATTAGATGTAGTGTATTTTTGACCTCGATTTGTATGTTACAGTAAGTGAGAAATGTGAATTACAAGGTTTGTTTCAATAATTTTAGGGGATTGATTGACATATTAATTATGTTTTCATAGAAATTGGATAATAGTCATATTATTTTTTGAATAAAACATGAGAGATAGTACCTACTTTTTACTAGTGTTTTAATGTTTTTTTGGCTAATATGAGATGGAAACTGAATAGAGAATGTAATTTCAGCAAGATAAATTAATTTTGTCTTCAATTTTGATATAGGGGATCACCATGTCATTAAATTGTCTAGTATGGTATGTGTCCTATAGAATGTAGGGATATATTCAATTTGATGAATCAATTAGTGACACCTCAATGTCTTGTGATTGACTTGTCCTATAACTAACATTTTTTTATTTTAGTTATATTTAGTTGTAGTTTATTAGTTTTTTAGGATTGATTTACATAGTGTTTAGTGTTTCATAGAGAAATATTGATTTACATTACTGAGTATATTTGATGAAAAACTAGAGAAACATATAAAAATATTACATCATTCTAGATGAATATTGTGTACTAATAAAAATTATATATAATAAAAATATATAATGGATTTAAATATCTAGAGAATAAAAACATTATCAACCTATTTATTAAAATATATTTAACATATCATTAAAATATTCTATATTTCTACCCTAAAAGACATAGTACAATTCGAACATTCCATCAAAACGTGAGGAAAGGAAACATTAGAATGTGTGAGATCAAAAGTTCAGAGAGGGTAAAAATGTGAGATAACAATCATAAGAAAATAATATGATCATAAGAGAGACTTAATGTAACTATGTTAATTTTTCAATATAATATATTTATCCAAGAAACCATTGATAAAAAATCATTGAAATCATGTAATGTAGTGAATAATGATTAATAAGGTTGTGGAAGTAATATTTAAAATTCAAGATTGAAAACATTACCATGTTTAATTATATGAAAATTTAATAACAATCGTATGAACATATTCATTCACAATCATTTTATTTCATAATAATTTTAGAATAACTAAAATAAATAATTCCTGGGCATCAATATGTGAGCCTATCTATTCACAATCATGTAGAGATATATTCTTGTCTTCATAACTAGAATAAATAAATAATCGCAGTCAGGATGTAAAAAAAAGTGAAATCATGTAACCATATATGTTATACATCTCATGATGAATCTATATCACATTACCATTGTAATTGGAGTGTTTTAACAATCCCAACCTCCATATAATCAAGATACATTCTTATGTTTGTCGTGATACCATGAAAACGTTCTCCTATCATCATTGATTAACTCCTGGAAAATAAAATAGATCTCCTCATGATTTTACCAACAAAATCGTTGACCATAAAGAGAAATAATAAGGATTTTTATAATTGGATCGTGCCCTTATTGATTAATAAGTATCATCAATGTATGTGGTCATAGATTTTAATACTGAAAAAATATAACTAGAAAAATTATTTATAAATATACACCATTCATTTTGAAAATAGTTATTTAAATTATAAAAATATGAAGTTTATTAATTAAAAAATTTTCATTGAAAATATCCATGAAATCATGATAAATAATTGTCATTGAAAATAGTTTTCAATAATATTGAAAAAGTTGATCATGTAATACTTGTTAAAAAAATATTTGCATAAACTCTTCATTAACAAGTACCAAATTATTAAAATGGAATGAAAATTTATATTTAATTATATTATAGAGAATCAAATATTAGTATTGTTTACATAAATCAATCATTAGATAATAGAAAAAAATCTCAGGAAAAAATTCCAATGAATATATGGACATTGAAGAAAAAGATTCTTGAATAAATATGAAATTTGTTCGATTTTTTTAAAATATTTTTTTCATAATTATTTGTTCCATATAAATTATAAGGATAATATTATGTGTAAAATCACAGAATAATTGAATAATAATATAATATAAGTTGTTTAAATGATTAAATCTCTATAATATCCCTCAATAGAAATTCATCACAAACAAACCGAAAAAGAAATGTGATTTCAAATTAATTTTCTCACCTAAGGTATCATTATTCTACGCACATGTTCAACCCTTCATTGCAATAACAATTTATGTTGAATAAATTTATTCTAAAAACATTTTCATTCAAAATGATCCATATTCAATCTTTTTTAACTTCCAATTATCCATTAATAGAATTTTTGTCCTTAAAATTAATATTTAGGTGAATGATAGTCCATTTTCCAAGTATGTTTCTGTTCGATCGTTCCATTTCATGAATCATGGTTATGGTTTTAACATATAGAGTATATTAATAATAAAATAATCATTATATTTCGAAGTTATATTATATATCATAACAAATCACACAATTTTGTGATGGAAAATGAATTCCATAACACCATAGGGATAATTGTTTGTATGTATAAAAGAGTGATGTTCCCTTTTTTCAATGAATGGAATAACATAATGGTATATTAAAATTATTCTATTTAAGAATCATTATTATATCATTAATATCACATGTATTCATTGAATATGTCATTATTACATATAATATTGATAGTAAATAAAAAACGATTGACATTTCTTCATTGAGGTGGTAGTTGACACATATGCACAAGAGACATTATCATTTTTCAATATACGAGGAGGTAAGACATTTAAGTGGATATTAAAAATAAAGAACCATAATGACATCACAAATATCATATAAAAAAATTTAAATCCATTATAATAACCAACTATGATAGGTGGTGATGTAAAATGAATCATATCTCTAAGTGGAGGTTATTGTCCATACATAGGAATGAGATATGATTTCACATCACAGTTAATGGGTTGAAGGATGAAAATTTGAATCCCATTAAGATAATAATATGTTAATATATTTCTGATATTGGATTCATTAATTTCAGATTTATAAAATAGGTTTATAGGATGAATAAGAAGTATTAAAAAAAATTCACAATTAGATCTTGTACAAATAACTTGAAAATTCTACATTGAATATCATTTTAAGGTACCCTAGGGAGGTCTTGTTAGAATATCAGAACCTATAAGACATATATAGTGATGTTTAGAATATAATTTTTTTATGATTCTTGAATGTAATGTGTGATTTCCTAGGATCGGGTTTACTGATATGTAGCCCAACTTGGTTGGCCACATGGCCTAATGTGCACCTCCCCATGCACAATTAGATGTTAATATTAGAAAGGGTCTATGATGGTATGGTTGGTATTCTATAGCCTCTGTATTAGAGTGGATAAAATTGGTGATGAATATATATATATAAGAAGAATTATTATAATGTAATCTTTAAAATTAACATCTGGAAAATGTGTACTGAAATAAAAAATCACATGGTATTATAAAAATTATGACAATTACCTGATGAAATATAAAATGGCTGAGTATTAGAAATTGGGAAAAATAAATAAAATTGTATATTTTTTAAAAAAATAAAAAAAATACAAAAAACGTTCCTCCAATAGCTTTAGGGGATCCCCCTTTTCCTATAGTCATGTTCTCAATTTAAGTATATAAAATAAGGTGTTAATCATTGTGGTTTTTTATTTTTCTAAAACTTTATTCAATAGATATTTTTTATTATCAATCGATGTCCCAAAAATAGTGTGACTAATACCTAATATGACATCCCAATTATCTTTTAATATAATATATTTCGTGAATATAAATGAATAATATGATTGTATAAGGATTAATGATGGCTGAAATAAAAACATAAACACAAAATGTATGGCTTCCATTGGGATACCTGTTTGTTAGTACCAAATTTATCCTATACCACAACACAAATGAAAATTTATCATTATATATAAATATTTTAAAATACGGTGTTTATTATAAACCCAAGTCATATAACTAGTAAATATATATATATATATTATCATAATAGAATCACCAAGACCAAATAAAGTAAAACCAACTAAAAGATATCATTAGGTATATTGGGAAAAAGGGTAAGTGTTATCTATGGGTGAACTGATATAATTTAACTTATATAATAATAAATCTATTGGTACCCATAAATTAGTCCTAGGTTATTTAGAGATGACATGACTACATCCAATGGATATAATTCAAGGAAGTCTTCATCCTACTAAATCATGAAAATTCCAATGATATAAATAAATGAGTTAAAATTTTGGAGAAAGTAACAGATGAGTCCAAGGAGTAATGATGAGGATTTAATAAATGAAAGCAAATGATGAAATATAAGATAAGTTTCCATTTTTTGAAAATATATTAATGAATGAATTAGTGACCTATATATAGTCATTGATGACCCTGGTGGAGAATTCACAAAATTTACAAGGATGGAAATCCCATAAAAATAAATAATATTTAATTTAAAATCAGAAATCACAATTAAAAAATCAGAAGACAAGGGTTGTATTACTCTATTTCACAGATCATTTAAATCCATTTAACTATGAATATAGTTCATAGTTTAACAACAGTCAAGTGACATGAACTACAGATTCATTTTTAATTAGTATCTTTTAATATTTCAATTAATTCAATTTAATCAGTTGAATCTAAATTAATAATTAATAACACCATTTAGGGAGTCTTCCTAACACATTCATAATGATTATGGTACGAGATCAAATAATAACACACCTGAAGTGGTGCCTAGAGTTTATTTCAAAATCCTCTGAAAAATCAAGGGTCTATGGAAGAATCTTGAGTGATGTCTAAAAATATAATTTAGGAATTTGACTTTTTCAAGTAAACTTGTGGAAAGACTTATATGCTTCTCTAAAAAATTTTATAAATAAAAACAATTTATTTTAAAGTACTATACGACAAGCATTATACATGTAGGTTACTCCTCATGCTGTATTGGCCTTTGATTTTTGTTCCATTAAGAGAAATTAGTGAAACTAGATAAACACACTAAAAATCAAAATAATAACTTAAAAGGAAATTATATATGATAATGGTATATAAAATGATAAAATAAGAAATAAAACGGATATGATAAGAGAGGATGATATAGTTTTCTAAATTGTGGAAGATTAAAATATTGAACAATAATGATCCTAGAATTACAAGGGAGTAGAAATAGTAGTGCTTCTTATAGGTGAGGCCACTATGCTTTTCAGGGATGAGAATAATTTTTTATGATACATGGCTTTAAGGAAAAAATTAATATTTAAAAAATTGGGAATATGGTTTTACAACATGGTTTCCCTAATTGTGTGTAGATTTTTTAGTATCTTATGTCCATGATTCTATACACCATTTGACCCTATGGGATAGTTAGACAAAAATTCACACACCATATGAAATACTACAATAATCAATTCAAGGTTTCTCTCCACCATGAGGCTCCTATAGTTTGTTTTCCCAAATATTTCTACTGTATTTAAAAATTGGTGTGCTTGAGAACCTCTATTACTACTAACTATGTTCCAACCATTTTTCTTGGCATGTCACACTACGAATTGGAACTAAATTCTCCATGAAATGTTGGAACACTCTTAAATCCTCTGTGAAAAAATTAGTAAATGTTACATTGGTATTAAAATAGTTTTAAACTAATATTATAGGATCCATTATTCATTGAAAAACTAAGATCTTATAACATCCCCTCAAAAATTCAACTCCTCTTTTAGTTTCACTAGGATTTTGGTTGAAAATCATTTGAGAATAACCCTAGCCACTGAGCACATATATTGGAATCTCTCTCTCCTCTCTCATCATATACATGAACATGATTTTATAGAACATGAAAAAGGGGAACTCACATGTATTGAGAATTATTAATATATTGATCAAAATTATGATCAAGATACTTCTTGAATAAAGTATCAACATCAAACTGAATATCATCAGGATAAAGGGTAAGAGACTAGTCTAAATACTAATGATGAAAATGATGGACATGAAAGACATATTTCACTGCACTATAACTCTAATGAAGCAATATCCCATAGACCACTAATCCAAAACATATCCAAAATCATGATAAGTATGCTAAGGATATGAAATAAATTTCATTGATTCAATAGTCATCGATTACATATTCTAAGAAAACATGGAATAAGACATGATCACCCACCTCAAATTATAGTTTTCAGTAGTGATGACATGCATATGATTACTTCTTTGAAAAAGTTATTTCCATATAATTCTTAAATAGTTATACTTCCTTTGATTCATCTAGAATGAGATATGATCCCAGTAGCACTGCCTCTCCCACCATTACTTATAAAATTTTTGATCAGAATGGCCTATCATATTAGGCCTCATAATGAGGAATCTATATTGTCATGTGAAAAAATTTATTGTAAGAAAATTCAACTAGAGGAAACATTTTCTCCCAATAAAGTCCAAAATCATTTAAAAATAATCATGTAATTTCTTCCAATACCAATATGTTATACATGGACATACCATCAACCCGAGGGTGATAGGACATATTCGTAAGAACCTATTATCCCAGATCCTTCTCCAACCCATTATATAATTATGATATAAAATTAAAATCACTATTAAATATGATAGTTCATGGAGCTCCATTAAGGTATACCATGTCTTGGACAAAAAAGATTAGATGTTCATGCATTTAAAAGGTCTTCTAATGGAGATGAAGTAGGGGTCCATTATAATCCTATCTATTATAACAAATAAGATGAAACTTCCATGAGGGTATTTCACTAAACCCATTGAAAAATACATAGTGATGTCAAAACATTTACATAATAAAATACATAATGGATGTAGGATCCATGTTGGCTGTTGATGCTCTACATTCACCTACTGTGTAGTGGAACCCCATTTAACAAAAATGGATATTTTGAATCATCACACAATAACACCAATAAAATTTTTAAAAAAAGGTATATCAAGATTATTCTAGGTTGTAAATTATATTTAGAGTTGTTGCATTATCATATTACTTTCTAACACATGTATGTAAGTACCCAACCACACCCATAAATATGAATTATCTCACCATTTTCAATGAACTAAGTATGAAGTGTGTCCACACATAAAACAATTTCCGTCTAGACCAAGAATTCAATATCAAAATATTCCTTTATATTTAATAAATATTGAAGTTATGTGGAAATTTACCATTACATCAAATATGCTTCATGAGATAATTCTATACTGATTTACAAATACTAGAAAAATGTTTCATCAACTACCACTCACTACTAGTGTCCTGAATATATTGGGGTTGATTCATCATTATGATATAATCAACCAATGCATTGCCTTTACTAGCTATTATATAGAGGTAAAATTCAAAATACTAAATGTAGTTAACCTAAAAAAATAAGGATTTATTATTAATGATTGAATATGTATTCGAGTATATTATGGATTATATACACAACAAACAACACTCCTAGTAAATAATTTATCCAGAAATGAAAATCACTCACATATTCTACTAACTCATGCTTGTGTGTTGATTAATTACATTCATGAGCCCTCAAATATCTATAAAAATACAACATAACTAATTCCACTTGCAATAAAACATATTCTATTCCAATACCTGATGCATCACAATAAACTATATATCCTATTTCAAGATCATGTATAATAATATCTATCATGATGTAATTCTTTTTTTCAACTATTAAAATACATTTTCCCAATATTCGGACTATGAGAATTTAATACTGTTCCATGTCCAGATCATATGTGTCACTTTATCGAATGAATAATACCTAATTAATCATTGATTTTGACAAACTATTCCTATGAAATTCTGTATATCAAAATGATTTTGTGGCTACTCTAAATACACTTTGGATCTCACCATTTAAGTATCCATAGATACCCTTATTTCTAAAATGTTGGTCCCTAAAATGTTACCCTTATCAATCTAGATGTGGAATTTTGTGATCTTATCATATATTTAGTTATCTCTGAGTTAATTTAATATGGTTTCACATTATTATGAATAATCATGTCAATTTTTAGAATACACAAAGATATCATCCTAAAAATCCACCATGATGGGGTCCACATACGAATGGAAAACATGGTTCAACATGGTAATAAAATAGTTGGATAATTTGTTAGACCAAATGACATTACCAGGTATTTTAATAATCCATAACAATTTTATAATCTATAAAGTAATATTCAATGTATTAAAACACACATGATGATATCCTAACCTCAAACTAGTCTTTTAGAAGAAACTATGTCCTTATAGGTGACAAAAAATATTATCTATTAACACAAGTGGGTACCAGTTCTTAATAAAAAACTAATTTAACCACCAATAATCCTCTTAAATCTTATGTGAACCATCCTACAATTTGGATAAAACCCCGAGTGAACCGATATGTGAAGTATTGGGTCATAGTAACTATTTTCCATCAAGGGTCTCTAACTAATTAATGAGTTCATAAATATTAGTTACAATAATATTATTAGGAAGAAGAGATACTGATTATGCTCTTGGATCTAACTCAATTTTAAAATCTACGCCTCTTTTCTAAGGTAGTTTTGAAATATAATCATCGAATAAGTCACTAAAAAGGTGAATTGCTAAAAGGAAAACGATTTTTTCTTGACTCATAATAATTCATAAAATTGTAAAAAATCCAGTATGATGTTCCACAACCCGTAATGACCTTTTCAATATTGATAAGCCTATACATTCCATTTAACCTTGAAAATATACCATTCATCGTCCCATGATGTTGGACACACTCTCTAATGATAAAAATAAATAATTGATGATAGGGAACTAAAAATCCCATTACAATTATGATTTAGAAGAAAGACATGTATAGTATAAAAAAGTTCCATATGAAGTGTTGGATACTAATCTCATGGGGAACTCACTACAATGTCATTGTCATTATGATTGTACTCCAAATAGTGTTTCAAAAGTTATCACTATATAATATTTGTAAATTTCAAGACCATTTATTTACAATATTATAATATATAGGAATTAATGTGATGTGCCTTTATCAAATAAATCATACACTTATATCATACTAAAAAAAATAATTCGAGTACCACATAACTACCCTAAGAAGTGCATAACCACTGGCACTATATATCAAGAATATGTATTCTTAAACAATGAAAACATCTCTTTACTATCCATCCATTGGTAATCCAAATTTCTATATAACAAGGAGCTATTACACCACTTACAATCCTAGAGGCAGTGTAAATGCTCTATCACTGAGTAGGGATGGAAAAGACTGAACCATGTTCTAAATATGTCCCATTATGCCTCAATATTGACACACAATTGGGTCTCTGTTTTACTAAGGATTCATGTGTCCTGGCCAACTAACTTGATGGTATCAAACATACATACATAGGCACAAACTTTGGCTACTAATACCCTAAAGAGACATCATAATATGATGCTTCCATTCACTCATTGAACAACTTCCCCCTTGGGATTGGAATTTCTCCTCCCCACACATTCATATTATCTTTATTTATGAACATATATAAGCATCTATTTTACAATATATGAAATTGTCCTAAAGTGTAATAAGTTCACATATTATCAGATAAAATACCTAATCCCCTCATCAAATCAACCATCTATCAATAGATCATCACCAAGGGGAGAAGGATTGTATTGTTTCCACTCTATGAAATGAGTTGTGTAGTAAAAACCTTATAAGGTATCATACCCCCTGAAGAATAAATATAGTGATCAATGTGACCTCAATGAATATATAATTAAATTTTCATAGAATCTATATTGGATATCACTCCAAATCATAACCTTTTGATTAAATTCCTGGGTGCTAACATCCCACTGCCACATGGAAGACCCAATAAGTATGTATGTTGTGATATTATCTCTCATTTTTAGAAGTTTTAATATATTTATAAATGTGGAAAACATAACCACTACACCTAACTGAGTATATTATGGAACACATCCCCCATAAATGATTGGAGGGTATTGTTTTTGTAAATCTCATGTCTACTATGACATAGTTAGTGTAGTTTACATAGCTACTTTCATGTATTGTATTAACCATAAAAACCCTATCTTTGTTGAACATCTATTACCAAATATTGTAATATAAGAGGTACAATAGGTGGAACTATAGAAAGAATAATATGGGGATTAGGTCCTAAAATTTATGGATCTTAGTCATCACCACACTCTATGGGTTTGACCTAATGATATATTTTATGTGTATATCTAAAATTCTAATAACTCATCACAAAAAATGATTCGATAATTGAAAATAAAAAATATAAATGAATAGGATTGGTACATGTCCTTACTAAACATGAGTCAAAACCTAATTTCCCACTCTTATACATATGACTTGGTAAATCAAAATATAATGAAGGAACATCCAAGACACTCACAAATAACCAGTAATAATCATACCATTCCATTTTTCAAAACAGAGGCTTCATTATATAGACATAAAATTGATATTTCCAGTGGAAAAAATAACCATTTAAGGGAAAAATTTTGTTTAATTTTAGTAATTTAATTCTAAACTCTTATATATATTTACTTACCATGATTTGGTTAGATAAGTCACCATTAGCATGTTGTGAAGTCATAGCATTGTATATTACAATTGGAACTTCATGTAACTGCATTCTAAAATTTCCATCTTGTCTTAGAGTCTATGTTTAATATTTAATTATTCTACTATATTGATCAATGTAACCTATTTATATGGAAACAAACATTTTAAATAGTATATATTTTATTAGAATCAACTAATGTTTCTATGTATGTAACGACAATTAAATTAATCCATATGTAATAATTTTCATATTTAAGGTTCCACCATTAATATGTACTAGAAAAAACCATTTAGGATGATTCATACACCATATTTAATTAAATAATTATCCTTATTTTCTAAAATTAATGTTTTTTCTAGTATATCTAGAAATAAATGCACACATAACAACCACTAGAAATATTGGAGACACAAATATTATTGTAAACATGGAATGGTATATGAAAGGAACATAAACTCTAATATTTCTCTAATGATACAAGAAATAACACAATATATCCATAGTATAAAAAGAGTAGATACAATTAACCATATCATAAATCTAAAATCATGTGTGTCAACAAATATTGAAAATAGTAAAACCATAACTGGAGAAAATCAAAACAACATATCCCATCATTTCTTAACAAGATTTTCCCTATATATGGATTACATAATCCTATGAATAAACTCATTACCAAATTTTTTAACTTCACGATATCCATTCTACTATCCTAAAATTTTAAATTAAGAAAAGACCATATAGTATCACTGTGTGACATCTCAGGCCATCTCGCTAGTTAGTAACCTGATTCTGTAGGACTAATTACCTAATTCGTGCCACATTATATAAAATATGCTTCTAACTATGAGTTGGGATAATTAGTGGTACTGTGAGGATACTATACCATTTTTATTAGAGTGAAGTGCGGTGAAGAGTACTATTTAAATAAATAGAAGAAAGATAATGGAAACAATGAAATGAAAAACTATAAAATATATATAGATATAAACAATATACAATGTTAGATTAAAAATATGATAATGTTATGATGCTATAAAATTGGTGGGTTAGTGAAATAGGAAATTATTTATTCAAAAATAATTATTATAGAAAGAATGACCACACTATATAATAAAATAGAACGTTGATAACTAGATCAGTCCTATACTCTTATACTATATTCAAGTACCTAAAATCTAGCATCAATATCTCGAAACATCCCAGAACCCATTTTTTCATCAATTAATATTTTATAAGTATCCACCAAAGAAAATATTAGATTTTGAGTAAAACTCAATAACCCCCCATAACCGACATAATATACTATATTTTCGATGAATATGAAATTAATTGTGTGCTTTTATAATGAAAAATGAAGGGTATAAAATAAACTGAAAACAAGATGGATCATGTTTCTCGGGGCTTCCCATACATCTCAATCCACTAGTTTCAAATCAAAAATACCTCTAAACATATGTCACATATATATATACTTTTCATGACCCAACATATGAAATAAATATAAGAATATATAATATAATAAGAGATAATCCATGACCATATAATTTCATACCAACTCACATATATCATTCTTCACGTTGGTATCAAGCTTGTTATTGTAATTCCAGGTTAAACCATCATCATTAATGTTATGTATTAATAAATAAAATGAGACTTAAAAATATGTCATAGGAAACCTCTACCTAGACTATATTGGATCCCAATTTCATAATCTGAGGTTTTCCACATACTAAGGAATCAATATTTTTTAATGGATGGGGTCGAAGCCTCATTTTATTATTTAAAGAAAAGACCTCTTTAGAATGGGTAGAGGGAGACCCATTACATAGACTGAAGGCCCAAGGCCAAGTGGCTATAATACAAGGCTTAAAATCCCTTTTTTGTGGCCTAAAGAGCCCCTCAGTGAATAGTACTACTACAGTACCCAAGCTGCTATAGTACCTGATACATTACCACCGCCACTATAGTTCCTGCTACATTGCCTCCACCACTATAGTGTCACTGCCGCTAAAGTTCTGCCGCAACTACAGTGCTGCTATAGTTCTCGGAAATTAGTCCTTGCCTAGATTTGATCCTGGGTCTTTTGGATGACAAGAAGGAGCCTATACCACTAGGGTACATGCTCGTTGACAAAAAGAAGATTATTTAGAGAATTATAAATTTATAGAAAGTAACTGATCAATCCATGGAGCCAAAACAAGGAATTCATCAATGTTATATGAGGACCGAATCCCAGAGGGTTGTTAGCTATTTTAAATTTCGTCAATGAATCGAATTTTTTCCTCTAGGTAGTCATGGTTGACCGAAGAGGGGAATCAAAGAATTTCCCTAGGAAGGCCATCCTATAAAACAAAAAAAATTATATAATTAAATCAATAAGAATCTTCAACCATTTATAATTCATGTGAAGTATAATGCATATTACCTATAATTTAATCTTATTTAATCATGGTAATAATTTATTGTTTAATATGGGTTATGCGACATGGAATCTCTAATAATATTACATTTTTATCATTTAAAATTTCAATTTATTCAATTCACTCATTAGTGTTATAATTAATAGAAAAAACCAATATTATGTGGTTTTTTTGTCACATAGGCATGGTTAAATTGTAAAGGGAACAAATATAAACACACTCTAATGGGTTGTTTGAGTCGATGTTTTACACCAATTATAATGTAAAGGGTCTATGGGAGTATCTAGGTCATGAACCAAAATTTTAATTTAGGATATTTAATTTTCATGGGAAAACAAGGGATGTTCCACATATGACACAATTGGTGCATTTTATAAATGATTTATTTCTTTATAGAGACTCAGAAGACCACAAACATTATATTGATAGAATACACCTCATATAGTATCATTATCTAGTTTATAGGGAAATTAAGGGAATCAAAGAAACTAGAAATATTCCTTTAAAATAGTGAATATTGTCTCATAGAAAAATCAAATTTGATTCCAAGAAATAGATTTAGGAATTAATAAATATGAATATAATAATAATTGATCGTGACCAATTTTGATGAAAGTTGATCTTTTGTAGGATATAATTATTGATATCTCACAATGGATTTGGAGGATGAATGGGACAAATTATCATGGATGATGGTACAGTGAGTTTGAAGGAGGAGGGGAAATGCTAATGGGTTAATGTGCTGTAGGGGAAAATATCTATTTTAACCCTTTCTATGTGGTAAATGGTTTGACCATATTTATTAAAAATTAATGTTCCAATAGTGCGGTCTTCAATCTTTAGGAGGCCAAACCTCACACAACCTAGACACATCTTTTGAAAAATATTTTTATTTCTGTGAAAAATAATTGACGAATTGATATTAGGTTATAATTTATTTTTTGGATACTCTCCCATGATTTCCTAATGTAACTCGTTGACCCTAGTTTCCCAGAGTCAGTACATTATTACATATCATTGGCATGATCATAGGGGATCATGTACCGAAAGGCTGATTAGTTTAGTAGCCTTAAAAGTACTAGATACAAACATATGTTTTACATTACATCATGAAATAAAAAAAATTTTCCCCTTTGAACACCCTCATATCACTTATCCTATTCTTACTGGTTGAACATGATATTATTTTTTAAATTCTGGGAAAAATAAAACATAGAAATGGGTTAGATCATATGCTCATTAAGGATTACAATATTGCAGAAACAATTACAAATAAGCATAAAAATTTAAGTCAATATACAAGACTAAAACACAATCATTTAAAATTAAATTTCAGAATAATATGGAAAATATAAATAAAATAATACAATTTACATATTCACATGGAAATTATACTCGTCAAATAATCTCATGTAATAGAAATAGAAAATTTAATAATGATGGAATACATAATGTCAGACACCATAACCACATAGTCAAGGCATCATTCCAAGACAATAAATAATATTTTTTCAAGGCCTTGTGCCAAGAAACTAGTTTGTCTAATGAGGATTACTGGTGCATCAAGGAGATATAGTGGGATCCACCCATCACTTAGTAAGTACAATTAATTCATTATATGAAAAGTTTGAAAAATAACATAAAAATTTGTATTAAAAAAAGCATCTAAAATGTAAATACATTAACCATAAACCATGAATGGTATAAAAATATCACATCCATAGTCAAGAATAACTTATTCAATACAATATCGATGATTGTTTTCTAATAGGTTAACCTCAATCAAGAATAATATACAATGAAGGATATTGAAATTGATGAAAATAATCAGTAATAATATTTTAATGAAATATCCCCTTTTTCTTGAAAACATTTAAATGTCGCAATATATATCAAAGAAGTTGTTTAAAATTGATTTTTGAATCAAAGTGTCCCATTAAACAATGAAATTATTGAAAGGAATTTTAATTTCAAAACATTCATGTCTATATAAATAAATCGTTAAAATCATTTTTGAAACATGGACATTAATGAGAAAGATTTAAAAGAATAAATATTTAAAAAATACTAAAAGTATTTTAGTTGGAGTTCCTAACCAAATGAGAGAAACTTGAATACGAATAATGGAGGTAATAAGAACATTATAATATCATGAGAATAATGGTATTTATGATATAATATGTCAAAGTACAGTATATGCACCATATAAAAGGTAATTGGTTCATAACAACAATGAAGTCAAAATAGAATGTTAATTGTGATAAAATCGCTTATAAAGACTATATCTTTAAGAAAAGTATAATTCAATGAAATAATTATGTGTGAAAAATATAAATACACTCAATATGATTGTATATTTAGTGTAAATCAATCAGAGGAAATTCACACATATTCTTGTAACAACAACAACAATGACTAGGAACTTTAACTCAATGAATGGAAATTGAGTTAAGATTACCGTTATCAAGTTCATATCGATGACTTGAGAATTTATCAATTGAGGGATTATGTGTATCAATGGTTAATGCACAAAAAGGGGAATTCAAATTACTACATAAAAAAATAATTTGTGATTTCACACATAATCATAGAGTAAAATAATCAGTGAAGTTTGTGTGAAACCCAATGAGTGGAAATCGAAATTAGAAATTCACTTACGGATTTGGTAACATATAAAACATAAACCCCTTGAAATAAGGATCATAAAATTATGTTTTAAATACCCATAAATTAATGAATATTACACAAGGAAAACAATTATTGGCATTTCATAGCCCACATAAAAATAAATTGTGAAAATATAGCATGAATCTCAAATGAATAAGAAGTGAGATAAAAAATCTTTACCTCGTACTTTTCCATAATGGATGGTAATTTAAAATCCTATATAATAGTTAAATAATTTTAATTAAATTATAAAAGAACCACATTAATAAATAATATATCATATATGGTCTTCTAATACTGATTTGTTAATAATATTTTAGTTATTTCATTGTTTTGGGTGATAACTGATTCGATTTCCTTTAGTTTTTTGGTTACATAAGTCATGTTTGTTATGTATAAGATGTATTTTATTCATATACAGAAATATATTATTTTCTTAAAAATTATTTTAAATCATTAAATTAAAATTATTCATGAATGGTTAAAATGGGGAATGAATATCATCGCGTTTGTGGAGACAGTAATCCGTACATACACATGAGCAACAATATCAATAAATTGAAGGTGAAATCATATATAATTGTATGCTATATCCTATATAAATAATAATTAACATGTTATATTTATAATTTAAATCAATTATAAATCATTATTATATCCATCCAAATAATGAAGTGTAGAATAACAACTACAGCACGATGTGGAGACGTTAAGCCGCACGTACACAAGTATGGTGACTTTGTAATTCTTAGGATGGATAGAATAATGAATATGGTTGTACCCTATTTATAATAACATCACTTTATGTGTCAGGTATTGGAGTTATTATTTTGGTATGGAAACAACAAAGAAATAGTATGTGAAGAAGAATATAACTTTGAAAGAGGTGATAAATTATTATCTCTTCTTTGAGAGCTTCCTTTTGATTTATCCAAAAGGGCTTTATAAATTAGCATTCTGATCAAACAAAAGGCCTCTAGGATATAGTGATAGTAGTTGGGAAGATATTTGGGGAAGGGTTGGTTGAGAAAAATGGGTTTGGAGGTTTGAAATTTAGGGAAGGGGACTAGACCTTTTATAAGGGATGTGAGGGTCACTTAAGGAAATGCTTAAAATATTATTTTTTCAGAAATTTATTTTCGGTTTCTAATGGCTTCAAATGGGCTTATATCAAGGTTATGGTGGGGATGGGTTGAAAAACACCCAACCAATTTGTTTTAGATAGGGTTTGGGCACCATATTAACCTTAACTTTTAGATTTACCTCGTAGTAAAATAGTTTGACATTTACCATGTCTCCAAGTACTTTTATATTATATGGTTAATAAACATAATATAAACTACCAAGAGAACCCCAAGTCTTTAATTAATAACATATATTTCATTATATAATTATCTTGGGTGATCCTTTTATTTTTAGAACTATTATATAATATAATGAAATATTATTGGTTTTAAAAACACAATTATGTCAATTTTGACACTATTTAGTATTTGTTTTTTTACAGTCATATAAACATCATTACTTAGATCAAAATTCAATAAATCAACCCTAACATATCATATTAACCTATAAAATTCATGGAATTCATCAAAAGAATCAATTTTCATTTATTTGAAAATTTATAATATCAATTTTTTAAACTCTCATTAATAAGATAATTATTGCATCATCATTTTGTCATATATAAATTTGAATTATGTAATTTATATTAATAATAAATAAAATATAGTGTTTTAGAAAATTTATTTTCTTTCTAGTTAATTTTTATAGTCGAATTTATCATATGTATAACCCTATGTTAAAAATATTTTAGTTATGAAAATTTGAATTTAACACTTTTAACTCTTCTTTAAATAAAATAATATTAAATGTAATAATCTAATCCAAGTGGACCAAAGAGAATAATATTTTATTCCTATGGTTTATTTTTGTTGAAAAAAACTTATCCAATAGAATTAGGACACGTGTTAGGGTAATTATAATATCATTTTTACTTTTAATTACCCTATTAACTTTTAATCGTGGTAAATAAAAGTCAAATATTAGTATTCACAAAAATTATGTTCATAATATTGAACCAAATTTTACTTACTGATGTCAACAATGTCTCTCAAATTTTTTTAATTCATTCCATAGAAGCGGTAAAATTAATTTTTTTTACAAATTTGTAATTGTGCACAGAATGAGGGTAAAAGACCGTAAAAAAGTTCAATAAAATTTTATACATTTATTATTTTTATAAAATGAATCCATTGATTTTAATTGAATTTTTATGGCTATTATGTATATATTTTTACATAAAATAAAATAAAATAAAATAAATAATTATTTAAATTATATCGGTGTTAAACAATAACACAGTGTTTTTTTACTATTAATCAAAAATTGAATGCTTTTAAAAAATACCAACAATTCACTATAAGCTAATATTGATATTTCAAATTCAAAAATGATGTTTATTTCATTGAAATAGAAACATAGAAATTTTATTAATTATTTTGAAAAATATTCCTATTATCAAAACTAGAAATCATGTTTTTGAGATGTATAAACTATGAAAAGATTGTTATGTGTTTATGTCCAATTTAAATGTAAAATTAAATCCAATGACCTACATTGGATTAAATGATAATAATTTTGTCTAATTATATATCAAAACCATTCAAATATATAATATATCACTATAAATTATTTTGATTAAAAAAATTTGTTTTAATTAAAATTCAGTATTTTTTAATATTCATCAAAATAAGAATGTTATCAGAAAAGTCTGTAAAAGTTTATCCAAACTAATTTTTTTCCTTCTTCTAAAGAAAAATTATATTTATTTAAATTTAATATATAAAAGTTTCAAATATTGAAATTAAAAATGGTTCTCCATTAAAAGGGGGTAAATTTTCATTTTTTAAAAATATTTATTTTATCTAAAAAATGATGTTGTCATTATATGATGTCTATGAAACAGAAAATATGTATGTTATAATTATATGGGTTATATAAATATCAAAATATAGATAATTAAATTCATAACAGATTTTTGAATGGCTAGTTTGGTAAGTCATGGTGTGCTTGAACTCGTTGTTGCGTATAACGCAAGCTATTGAATTACTTTTAAAAAATTACTTATTATGAAATCTTTAGGTCTTAAATTCATCCCCCCTTTTGGAAATTTTGTCCTCTCAATTTTAAAATTGGGCTTGGGAACTTCATTGAATGTCCCACATCGGAAAAATAGCCAATAAAATTATCACATTAAAAAAAGAGAGAAGTACAATGGTCACCCATGATAACCAATACTAGGATTCCATGTTCGAAAAAATAGATACGGAAGATAAACTAAGTGTAATGTTCTGATGGAGTATAATAGAAAACAAGTTAATTAGAATAATAATGACAAGTAAACCACAAAATTTTGATGGGTTAAATGATCATTAATTTCCCAGTATGAAAAGTAAATTGGAAACGTTTTTTGTTTTACGTTCAATTTCATAATGTTGAGGTATTTATTTATGAGATTGACTAAGAACATAAAGATAAATACATTCTTTTTTAGTATAGTTTCATTCATTAATAAATATCTAGCACTAACTCATATTTTCTCTAAATGATAAGTATTCAAGATGACATGGTCAAACCTGAAGCACTAGAATAAAATTCATGATAATCACATAATCCAAAAAGGATGAAATATATATTTCCATTGACTTTAGAGATTATCCAAAACAAAATATTTTGTACATGATCATATGATCCCCAAAATTGATAATCCTTTATAGATAAAAATACTATTCTTAATTTAAAAAATTGAACAAACAATACCTAATGTTCAATAAAGGCCATTCAATAAACAATTATCCTTAAAATCATTCAATATATTCCAAAATAAGATTGAAACCCAAAACTCAGAAGAATACAATAACATTGTCTTTCATAGTAAATCTTGACATTTATCTCCAAATAACATCAACAACTCATAATGTCTCATACAGAACTGTAATTAACCAAATCACATACTCTCTATGAGAGGTTAATAATTTTCATTAACAACCTATATCTCTATGAAAAAAAATATATTCTTCCAAAATAAATAAAATACCTCATTACTCATCAAATGAAATTCTATAGTATTCTATTTTCCATAGGCATATAGTGTTCCCAATAGAGTGCATGTCTTCCAAAATAACATTTATCACTTAATCACCTAATGATTTTCCTATAATATGGATATACATTTGATATAACATATGATCCAAAATCAAATTATTATTGACCAATAAAATCAGTTAACAAAAAATAATTAGTTACAGTAACCAGGGACTTCACATAGTTCAGTGGTAAGAGATAAATTCCAATTGCACTCTGGTTGTGGGTTTGATTCCCACAACATTGTCTGACGTGACGTGTTTTCAAATGGAATGTGTGTTTTAATTTTTAAAAAACAATATTTTATAACATTCCCAAAATGAGATAAAATCTTAAAAATAACCATAACATAATTATACCACAAATTTTATCTCATACCTTTCATTTTCTTCCCAAAAATTAATAACCCATACATTCCTAAAATTCAAGGATCATATAATTTCAAATGATTTTTTATATCTATGTCCACAAAAGAAATGATAATTTTTCCTCAAATAGAATTTTCATATAACAATATTTATGGTTACACATACAAGAGTATATTATTCCAATTTAATCGCATAAAAAAGATCATTAGTACTTTTAATCATTTTCCAATTAATTTATTTCAACAAAGGTTCTTATTTGTCCAAGAGGTTATCCTATAGAATAGGGCACTCACTCGGGTAATTACCTGGACCCTTAAATTTATGGAAAATGTCTATAAATGGATTCTTGGTATCATTTTTATTTTATTCCATTGTACTATATATTTTTCTGCATCAAATAATTAAATTATGTCATTATTTCTCACACATAAAGCATTTCATTGTTTCATTGAGTCACATTCCTAGGTGTCTCCTTCCATATCTTCTGCATGATGGAAATTGAGATTTCTTTTCTACATGTTCTCCACTACTATAGATCATATCATTCACCACATTTCTCTTCACTTTTGATTCTAGGTGTTGGTTAATATGTATGTTTTTTATCATATTTTGTGTAAACTAATTCGGCATGAACATGATATCTTCTATTCTTATAAACATTCTATTTTGTTGCTCATTTCCACCACTGTTCCCACCTAGTACATCATGTTCAATGTTACCATGACTTCCTTGAGTTCCCACCATTGACTATAACCAGAAATCATTATGTTAGTATCAATAGTCATAAAATCATTTAGAGAATAACACAACACCTTATTTTCAATCTAAAACAACTTAGGATACACCAAGGATATTTATTCTCAAATTATATTAATATCCTTCAAATTGATTTTAAACAAAAATTGAATTATCCTAAGCATATACCAAGGGATTTTTTTAACAATGAGTGCATCAATGCCCATTGTCGTGCACCAATTTTCGTTCGAGTCTTACTCAAAGAGGTGTTTTCAGGTTTTACCCCTAGGTACATCTACGCCAAATTCGCCACTACCTGCTTGTATTCAGACAAGAATATATTTATTGGAAAAACTCTATAATATTTATATTACCAAAATTTTTGGATGTTCTTCTATACTGCTCCCCAAAGTCTATATTAATGTAAGGTTCACTAATTAAAGTTTTTCTAAATATAGTTTCCATGGTTTGTACTAAACTTCCTCTGTTAACAACTGTAACAACCCGACCCCGGTTACCCAGAGTCGTTGAATTATTACATATCATTGGAATGATCAAAAGAGATCATGTTACAAAATATTTATTAGCTTAGTAGCCTTGGAATTACTATATAGATATATAAGTTTTTCATTACATCATGAAATAATGAAAAACCACATTGTGTTCCCTTTTGACATACTAATATCCCTTAGCCTATTCCTGCAGGTTAATCATGATATAATTATCCACATACTAGGTAGAATAAAACATACTAATGGGTGAGCTCAGATATTGTGTAAGGATAAAAATATTGTGTAGACATTTATATATAAGCTAAACATTTTAGACAAAGTATAATACTAAAATAAAAGACTTTTAAACAAAAATTTCTTAATAATATGAAAAATATAAATAAAATAATTCCATTTACATATATACATGGATATTCTACTAGTCTAATAATCACATGAAATATTAATAACTAGTTTCATAGTGGTGGAATACAAGATTCCAAACATCATAACCATATAATCAAGGCCTTATGCGAAGACTACAAAAAATATTTTGTCAAGGACTTATGCCAAGACAATAGTTTTTCTCAAGAGACCTACAGATAAATCAATGATCTATCGAGAGTTCCACCCATTACATAATAAGTCCAATGAATTATTCATAGGAAAAGGTTAAAACATAACATAAACATTCATATTCAAACTAGAATATGAAATGTTAATACTTTAACCACAAACCATGAATGGTATAAAAATTGCACATCAACAATCAATCATAACTTATTCAATACCATATGGAAGATTGTATTATAATAAATCAAAATCAATAATGAATAAAATAAAATGAAGGATATTTACATTGGTGGAAATAATCAGTAAAACTATTTGAATGAAATATATAATTTTTCTTGAAAACATTAAAATGCAACAGTATTTTTCAAATTAGTCATCTAAAAGAGATTTTTGAATAATCGTATCCCATACAAGTTGGAAGCTTTTGAAAGGAATTTTATTCAAAAAACATTCATGTCCATATAAATAAATCCTTAAAATAATTTTTAAAACATGGACATTAATGAGAAATATTTATAAGAATAAATCATTAAAAAAATTAAAATGATAATATATTTAGAGTTCCTAACAAAATGAGAGATGCTTGAACACCAATTATTGAAATATTAACATATTCATAATATCATGAGTATAAAGGTATTTATGATATAATATGTCAAAGTACATTATATACACCATATAATAGTGAATTGGTGAAAAACTACAATGAAGTCTCCATAGAATGTAAATTCCGATGAAATCCCATATAAATACTGTTTTTTTGGTTAAGGGTAAATAAATGACAAAATTATGTGTGAAAAATATAGATACAGTCAATATGAATGGATATTGTGTGTATATCAATCAGAGAATATTCACACATATTTTTGTAACAACAACACCAATGATGTGGATGTTTAACTCAATGAATGAAAATTGAGCTATGATTACTCTTATCATGTTCACATAAATGAAGTGAGAATTTATCAATGGAGTGATCATGTGTATCAAAATATATCCACATAAAGGGGAGTGGAAATAAAAACTTAAATAAATATATATTGATTTCACACATAATATTGGATTAAAATAAATAATGGAGTTTGCGTGAAACCCAATGATTGGAAATCGAAATAAGAAATTCCCATATCGATTTGGTAAAAAACAAAACATACACCCCATGAAAGAAGGATCATAGAATGAAGTTTTAAAAACACATAAATTAATATATATTATAAAAGGAATGAAATCATGAGCAGTAAATATACCACATAAATGTAAATAGTGACAATATAGAATGAATCTCACAGGAATAAGAAATGAGATGAAAACCCCATACCTTTTAAATTTCCTTTGTTGAGGGTAATTAAACCTCTTATATAATAGTTAAATAATTTTTATTAAATTATAAAACAACCACATACATAAATATGATACCATATTTGATATTCTAATATTTCATTGTTAGTAATATTTTCGTCGTATAATTGCTTCAGGTGTTAACTGATTCGTTTTACTTTATATGTTTTCTAACGTAAGTCATGATTGTTTGGGATATGATGTATTTTATTTAAGTCCATAATTATAATAAGTTTTAAAATTTTTATTAATCATAAAATTATCATTATTCATTAATGGTTACGATGGGGAATGAATCTCATTGCATTCGTGGAGATGGTAAACCGTATGTATGAACGAGCGACAATATCATTAAATTTAAGGTGAAGTAGTATATAATTAGAAGTAATAACATATTTAAAGAATAATTGACATGTTATACTTATTATTTACAGAAATTATACATCATTATTATCCCCATCAAAATAATGAAGTGTGGAATAACAATTTTACCACAACATGGAGATGGTAAGTCATAGGTACGCACATATGGTGACTTTGTCATCCATAGGATGGATAGAATAATGAATATGGTTGTACCATATTTATAATAACATCACATTATTTAGAAGGAACTGGTGTAATTATTTGGTTATGGAAACTATAAAGAAAGATGAAGTGGAAGAATAATATTACTTTGAAAGAGTTGATGAAATTATTAGATCTTCATTGGGTGCTTCCCTTTGATTTGATAAAAGGCCTCCTTAGATTGGATTTATGATAAAAGGGATGAATCTAGGATGTAGTGAATGTAGTTTTGAGGATATTTGGGTAGTATTTGGCCAAGACAAATGGATTTGGTTGAGTGAAATTAGGAGAAGGGGAAGATCCCTTTTATAAGAGAGGTGAGGGTCACTTTAGGTAAATCTTGAAATATTATTTTATTATAAAATAATGTTCGTTTTTTAATGGACCCAAATGGATTTATTATGAAGACAATATGAGAATGGGTCCAAAACCTCTCAACCAATAGGTTTTATACTGGTTTTGGTTTCCATATTAACCCTAACTTTTAGATTAAACTCTTTATTAAATAGTTTGACATTTACCATGTCTCCTAGTATTTTTGTATTATATGGTTGATAAACATAATATAAACTTTCATAAGAACCCCATGTGGTTCATTAATAACATATATATCATAATATATGTCCTTTGGATGATCCATATATTTTTATGACTATTATATAATTTAATAAATTTTAATTTTTTAGAAAACCCAATTATATCAATTTTGATATATTTAGTATTTGTTTTATATCAAATAATATAAAGTATATTAATACAAAAAACAATAATTAAAGCAACCTTAACATGTCATATTAACATAGAAAATTTGTGTAATGCATCAAAAGTATATATTTACATTTCTCTTGATATTTATAATATCAAATATTTTAATATGTTAGTTATAAGGTAATTACTTGATCATAATTCTGTCATAAAAAATTTAATTATTTAACATCTAAAAATTATAAATAAAAATCCATGATGTAGGAAATTTTTTATCTTTCTAATGAATATTTACAGTCAAATTTTTCTTATGTATAACCCAATATTATAAATTATTTGGTTATGAAAATTTCAATTTCACACTTTTTACTCTTTTTTAAATAAAATAATAATAAATGTCCAAATCTAATACATTTAGACCAAAAAATATCATATTTTATTGGTAAGGTTGATTTTGGTCTAAATAAACATATCCAATTGAATTAGGGCCTTTTTAAGATAATTATAATATCATTTTTACCTTTAATTACTCTATTTACTTTTTACTGTGGTCAACAAAATTCAAAAGTTAGTATTCACCAAAAATTATTTTATCTTATTAAACAAAATTTTATATACTGAGGTCAACTATATCTCTCAGATTTTTGAAATTCAATCCACAAAAGCTGTAAAATTACGTTTTATGCAAATTTGCAAATGTTCTTAGAAGTTGGGTAAAAGATGGTTAAAAGTTCAATAATTTTTTCACATCTAATCTTATTATAAAATGTCTACGATTAATAACATTGAATTTATATAGGTATTATATATCCATTTTGAATTAAAATAAGTTTAAATAAAATGAATAATTATTTAAATAAAAAGTCAGTATTAAACAATAACACATTGTTTTTCACTATTTATCAAAAATATAAAGTTTTCAGACAAATACCAAAAATTCAGTCTAAGGTAATTTTGATATTTCAAATTAAAAGATTATTTCTATTTCATTGAATTAAAAAGCTATAATTGTTATTAACTAATTAAAAAAATATTCTCATTGTCAGAACCAGAAAGTGGGTTTTTGAGAAGTAAAAACTATCCAAAGATTGATATGTATTTATGTCCTATTTAAATGTAAAATTACTTTCTATGACCACCATTGGATTAAATGATAAAAATATAGTCTAATTATACCTCAAAACCATTCAAATGTACAATTTAAAACTATATATTATTTTGATTATAAAATATGTTTTTAATTAAAATTTAGTATTTTCACTATTCATCAAAATAGGTCTGTTATCAGAAGAGAATAGAATATATAACCAAACTAAATTTTAATATCCTTCTTTTAAATAAGAATTTCATTTCATCAAATTTAATATAGATAAATTTGAAAAATATTGGATTTAGAAATGGTTCTCCATTAAAAGATGGTAAAATTGTATTTTCTTAAAAAATACTTTATTTATCTAAAAAATTGAATTTGTTCTTATATAATTTCTAATAAACTCATAATATTGATGTTAACATTATAAGGAGTATATAAAATTCAAAATGCAGTTAATACTATTTGTAATTTCTTTTTGAATATCTAGTATGGTATGTCGTCGTGCGCTCGAAGTCGATGTTGCGTGTAGCGCAAGATATTGAATTACTTTAAAAAAATAACTTACTATGAAATTTTTGGGTGTTAAACCTAATAATTATAATCCTATTTACTAGGCTGCATAGTTGATATGCATAGTTACTACTTACTATGAGCCAACTGTGCACCTCTGTCCTAATCATAAAAAACATGAACATTGGGATCCAAACATTGTATGAACACTTGGAAAACATTTGTCAATTACATGGAAACAATTATTTATGTAAAACAAGAGATTTAATCTGAAAACTAATATTATCAATACCTCTATGAAGAATTGTGATCTTATATAGAGGTATCAAGTCATGTGGAAAAGATAGGAAAGTGAGTGTTCAATTTTATGTTAGTGGAGTGACACATGTATAAATTCAAAGAATCTTGATATATAATAAAGTCACACTGATTAGAAACTTGTTTTCAATTTTATCATGTTCAAATATAGAAATACATATTAAAAAAATAATTTATCACAATACTATTTGGAGAAGTTGTCTTATATTAAACATTATCTTATTAGTTCAAACTTTCTTTAATTATTCTCAACCATTACTATTATATTAAATTTTTCCCTCGGTTACTATTCATAATTACCATTATTTATGTTAAAATTATTGCATAATTTTAATCATAATTATTATAAATTCTCAATCCATTTTATATGATTAAATTCCCATAATTTGCAGAAATTAATTTTATAATAATAGTGAAAAACATAACAAAACTGGTTTTTAAATATGTGTATATGATCAAAAATGAGTTTACCATCAATTGATTCTCAGTAAAATAGATAGATGAATAATAACATACGTTATTGACTTTATTATATAAAAATATAATTAAAATCATTCATTGATATATATTAATTTAATTTAATAATATAATAACATATTTTTTAGTTAAAAATCGTTTTCTAGAAAGACATGCTTTTTTATCATTCAATTGATTTTATTTTAATATGAATCCTAATGAAAACCATTTCATTCATCAAGTGACTATATAATTAATAATATATCATACCCTATTCAAACATATAAACACCAAAAAAATCCAACATATATGAAATAATTTTCACATTAAATAATAATTTTTCAATAGTATATCATTTTCTGATAAGACATTGGGTTTCATGTAATAAAATATATTAAAGAAATAATATTAATTTAAATATAAATATATCATAAATATGGAATCCTATAAATAACTTATAGTAATATTATATATTTAGATAAATATTCATTACATATCAATGTGATCCATGCTATAACCGAAAATGGAAAATGCATTTGGAATCATGGATACATAAAAATATATATACATAAAGTCTTTACATAATTTCCTATTGTGTTCTTCAAAACAATCATCATTCTTATACATACAATTATTACATCGAATATTTATTACGTGGGGAATAGATACATAATAAATTGTGAGTTCATATTTTTTGTAAGGTTAAAAAATATATATCATGTAGTGATCATAACTGTTAATGAGAAAAAATAACTTGTATGATAACATGATAAAATTATAATTATTCAAAACAATTATACATATATGAAATATTAAAAATCCTAGAATAACACATTTTCATAAAAATAGTTATAGGTTATATGTGCATGGAATCATCTATATGAAACATTGATCAATGAGAATTTATCCAAAGCATAATAAATAAGTTTTTGGAATACAAATAAGAATATAAATCACATAAAAATCATGATTATCTCAAAAAACTAACATTGTTGATATGTTACCATAATATAAATGATTACCTTGTCTTTTAAACATTCTATTGGGAGTAACATATATCTAGGTAACTCCATCATATCTCAGTATTTTATTAACTTCATATTATTTTATCATATTATCAATTATATCACAAATAGATAATTAATTGATGAAATATAATATACCCACTCATGATTATTATTTATATCGGTATCACCCATCACATAATAATAATCCATACATTAGACTTCCATATAAAGTATTCAACAATTAATCTTGGAATAACCAATAAAAAATGGGTTTCATAAACATTTCCAAATATTAGAAATTAAAAATTACATGAAATAATAAAAGTAGAGTCATTGGATCATATCCATATGGAATTATATGAAATATCAAAGGATGTTGTTATAGATGTAAATTCTTATAAAAGATCATTTGAAACATTCTTGGGAAGAAAACTATTTCATTTTAAAATAACAAATAAAAAATATAAAAAATATAAAAAATTGAAACGAAAATCATTTCATTGAAATAATCCCTGAAAACATGATATGGACGACTCAACTAATAGAGTTTTCGTGAACGGTGAAAATTTTATTCATACGGTGTAAATAAAAATTATTATTTCATCCACATTTTCAGAAAAAACAAAAGAGAACCTCATCCAAAAAATTAAAATAAAACTGCATAAAAACTTATTTATATAAATTGAAAAATATTACAAAATGAATTAAAAATAACTTTTTAGTAAATTACAAACATTAATGAAAACATTTTAAGGAAAATAGGGACATGGATGAAAAATATTTCCATCTAAAAAGAGAAATAAAGCCATTTATTTCATAAAAAATTATATCATCCTCTAGGGTCATAATTGGAGGAATATGCAAGTAAAAAATAATAAATTTGATAAATAAATAAATGATATTAAAATTTATATTTATTTTGGAGTGGTATATCATATAAATTTATCATCTGATATTTAACCATAAATTATCCCAGTAGAAATATATTTGCAACATAAAACCATTAGGACTTTTTTAAATTTTGATTATTAACTACAATTAATGAAATAATTTCAAATAAAAAATTAACTAACATGATGATAAGGATTAAAATAATACATTTATCATTGGTCTATTATATACATATCATAATATAGTATAGGTTTATAGTATAAAATGTGCCTTGAATATGACAATTTCAGATTGTAATCCATATCCACTCTGTCAACATTAAATTTAAATCCTCATAGATGAGATAATAAAAAATGTGCTTTAAAATAATATTAATTATAAATGATAAATTATCTAAAAATAAATGTGTCACTATATTCACCACATAATGATAAATAGGTACATAAAATCAAATAATCCTCTACTAACATAAAATAGAGAAGTGGATCCTTTTCCTAATTTATGACCAGATTTGAATGGGATATAATGTCTTTAATACAAAATTTTCAACTTTTAAAAATATACGAGTTAACTAAATACAAACATATAATACCATATATTATCCAATGACTGCTATGTGTTAAATGTTTACTAAAAATTATTTTATAAAATCAATTTTGAAGCTTGTGAGCTGTTTTTTTCATGTGTGTTTTAGTTAAAAAATTATTATCTATGAACATTGATCATAGGTAAATTATCTCAATATTATTAGTAATATTTTATGTATTATATTTAAAAATTATATAATATTTTATAACAATTTATATAATTTTGTGTTAAAAAAGAATTATAATACTATGTGAGACTGTAGTCTATTTGTATGCATGATTGATGTTTCTATTTTTTGATGCTTGGAATGAAAGGAAGTGATATGAAAATTAATTGTTATAGAATCATTATTGTATCATAAATTTCACATATTTTTTTTTTATCATAACAAAAAATGGATGATGGTTGTGGAAGATGATTCATAATTTTATCCAGAGGCGGTTGTCCTCATGTTTGCTTGAGCAACACATTCATCTACCATTTGATAGAGAAGAAGAGGGAAATGGTTTCAACATTATAATAAAAACATATAAATATAATTATTTCACATTATTAATCTTATTCTTATATCTAACAAATAATATAAATGGGTCATGAAGAAATAATATTTAGATATCTCTATTAAGATGTATACCTCTTCATTGAGAGACATCATTTGGTTTAAACATTAGTCAATAAAATATTATTATTAAGATAGTATTTATAGATATAAGATAATGGAAGGGATCATTGGATGTTTTCCTAGTAAGTCTAGGCTGATATACGAGGTTAATGTTTCTAATAATGAAGGTGATGGGGTTACATTTTATAAGTGTGGGGATGGACATACATAGAAATACGTAAGCAATTTCAATAATATAAAAAAACATTAATATGAAATTGGATAAAAAATGATTATATATATATATATATGTTAGTTTAATATGATGTTTAAATATATTTATCTAATATTAATTAGAGTTGGTTGGTTGGAATTCATACCCTTATCACTTTGTTTAACAATCCGTGTAAACTTGTTTCAACCATAATCGAGGTAACCAAATTTAATATTTTAAATATTAATTATAAAATAAAATTTACATGACCCAATTAAATAATATTAATTATAATTATTAAATATATTTTATTTATTTTTAATGATTTAATTGTTATATATGAAAATTTTAATTTTAGATAAACCTGTAATACAAAAAAATAATGTTTTTTGAAGTAATAATTTCTTATGTATTAAACATATATTATATCAAATGCATTCATTCTAAAAAAATAAAAATGTAAAAATATTATTTTTAATAAATAATATTTATATTTCTTTAGAATCATTAAAAATTAATTTTTCATTTAATTTATTAATATAAAAATTAATTGAGCACGTAAGAGAAACTGCTTAGAAAATTGTGTTCTAATTATAAGAAATGAACTTACACCAAAATCTAGTATTATAGGGATCCGACTATAATTAATTATTTTAATTATAATTAAATTAATCTTATATTACTTGTTGATAAAATTAAAATCATAATGAGACATGATCAATATTATAAATTGCATGTTCACAAAAAATCTGTGTTATTAAGAATTCACTAGAAAATAAATCTATTAATAAAATTATTAAAAATTCATTTAAAACTATTATTATAACATTGACATCAAAAAATATATTCTTTCAATAAAATTATATTTCCATAAATGTTACAAACTAATTAAATTGTTTTATAAAATTGGTAATGAAAACATTTTTGGAATAAAACATGTATTTAAATCCTAGAATGACTTCATTGAAAATTGAGTACATAT
This sequence comes from Viscum album, assembly GCA_963277665.1. Classification (NCBI taxonomy): domain Eukaryota; kingdom Viridiplantae; phylum Streptophyta; class Magnoliopsida; order Santalales; family Viscaceae; genus Viscum; species Viscum album. The sequence goes on from OY728126.1 coordinate 585,531,616, forward strand.
TTATTATGAATTAAAATGTAAATAGAAACTATTTTACACCATGGAAATTAATTTTCATTCTGAAATTATTATTATTCTCACCTGATAATTTAATGTTTAGGTTATAGCATTACCATTTTAATAGTATCATTATACATCAAAATTCTCTTAAATCTTGGTGTTTTTTATTTGGCATGCTATCAAGAATAGTATTATTATATACTTAATTTTTTATTGTTACAATATACCGCAAAAAATAGATACTTTAATCATATTTTTTATTATTTTAATAAATGGAACAATATTTTTAAATAAAATTGTTGAAAATTGAGATCATAAAAAGGTATAATAAAAGTCCCATCGATAATGGGAGGTAAAAAACACAGTGATTACCCAAAATAACATATGATATGGTTCTTAGATATAGATAACAGAATAAATAATTAAAAATATTAACATGTAGGAGAAGATAATCACAAATGAATAATGGATTCTTATCGATTACTTGTTTATGAAAAATATAATGACCATAAATCCATGTTTAAATGAGGGGTAAAAAACCAAATATCAAATATAAATTTCTATAAAAATTTACCAAATTTCTTTTCAAGGTCCGGTATCCAAGATATAAGGACATATTTTACAATAAAATATTTGAAAAATATTCTTGTTTTATTTACTAAAATATATTATATAAAATTTTCACTTGGTTTTGAATCAAAAAAATTATTCTTTTATATCATCTCTTACCCCATGAAATGAATATTGATGATTAATATTTCGTGCCTATTAAACTAAAATGAACTTTTAACTAATATAAATAACTATAAAACCATTAAATGACCTTCCATATATATCTATTCATTTACCTAAACTAATAAGGTCATCATAAGTTGTCCAATACAGATAAATCTAAAACTGATCGGATAATAAATTGGTCTCTAAATGACAAAAAATAAATCCCAAAGTACAACTTATACAATTCAACAAATAGTAAACATTAATAATCATCTCATTTATGTTTAACCAAATTTAAAACCCAATGATGAAGAAAAATGTCACAAAATTTTTAACATAAACATAAGATTAATCCCCAATTAACATAATTTATCTCTTAATGACACCTAGAAAACATTTGAATTCCATGATCATATAATATCTCAAAACATTATTATCCTTTCCCAAAATAAGGGTAATCACCCTAAAACCTTTTTGAAAACATATATGTTTCCAAAAGAGTAACTATATTTTTATTCATTAAATAAAATCATAGGATATAAAATATATTCCATAAATCTGAAAATACAGTAACCTTCATCAAAGATAACATAAATCAAATTATCATATGATCAATGCTCATTTTCAAGGTCACCAAAAATATCCAACTTACACTATCCTCAAAATTAATTTTCTTCTAAAGTAAATGCTAATATCTCAACATGAATCATATATTAAGGGTTCTTATATCATAATTATTTATTTTCTAAAAAAATAACCTTATAATAATATCTCTTTTGTATGTCATCAATACCATCCACCTTATTCTTGAATATAAATAAAGAAAAACTACAATAAAATCCATATTTAATTTAGGATTCATATACTATAATATCACTGAAAAAACACTTGTATGAAATAATTTTTGAATCGTAGTAAATACAAATGTCAATTATTATTATTCATTATTAAAACAATATCTGAGATTCTCCATCTTAATCCAAAATACTTCATTCCTTTTTTTAATTTGTAGTATCTTCACAATCAATAGTAAAAAGAAATACTTGTAAAACCCTTACGATCATATATTCAGGAATTCCCTAGATAAATAAATTATAATAATGAATATACATTTTACATTTAAAATATAAAACCCGCGATGATAACTTATATAAATTATTATTACAATCCATTTTATTAACCAAACAATCCTTTTTTTCAGTGATAATTATTTTAACTATTTTTAAATCCCCTATAAACGTAATAAATAAATAGCTATATATTTATACCAATGTATAGGGCCATATAATTTTAATTCATATATAACAAATCAGTTTTTATCAATATTCTTTAAATTTTAAAAACCCATACCTGAAGACCATAATTTTTTAATGCCTTATGAAAGATTGATAGAAACACAATAGATCACAATTGAACTACAACATCTCCCACAACGATCTTCATGAATTACAATCATCATAGAATAATATAACATTTTACACATTATCATATGTTTTGGGATAAAAAATAATAATGGGCTAACTAAGATGCTTATCATTGTTATACAAGGGGGACACTTAAGCGTTACATGAAAATAACAATATCATAACATGAGAAAATATTTGTAAATACATAACCCATATATCAATGATATTAATATTGAATCATTAAATAATCATTTGTTGCTTAAAAGATATGAATCATGATGCAAAAAAAATAACAAAATCTTGATATCATAATTTAGGAATAAAACATGGAATTCATTTTATACCGAAAATATTATTAAATCATTTAATTATTACATAATGATCATATAGAAAACCATCATAGTGGGAAATTACATTACTAAATCAGTTTTACAGCCCTTTCCAGCACTATCTTACTAATCCATATTCACACTCCTTTCCAAACCTATCTTATTGAACTGAGTTTACACCATGTTCTAGCCACATTTTACTAAACTAAGTTCACTCAATGTTCTAACCCCTATCTTTAACATGAGATATAAATCATTTACCAATGCATTGCGGGTGATATAGGTCCCACACATCATATAATGAAATCAATTATTATTAATGCCACAAGATAAGGAACATATTTTTCTTTATAAATAATTTATTTTAATCATTATAATAATAATTTCCACATATCATAAACTTGGGAAAAAGGGAATGGTTTATTATCATTTCATCAAAGAATAACCAATTAAAAGAAGCTATTTTCATAATAATTTCTTCATGGAATGATCAATGGAAGAAAAATTGGATAGATAAAATTCAATCCCTCAAAACATTTATAGTTTTGATAAATAATATAAATCATATACGTGGAACATATCAACATTTAGGAGTAGGTAACATCATCTGATGAAATATTATATGTATTTATTTATTTATATAATTTCTTGCAAAAAATATAATCAACACATTGAAAAGAATAAAAAAATAAAAACTTTGATACTTTTTCATTTATTATTTATATGAAAAAAATATAAAAAAACACTAAATGAAAATAATTTCAAAAAATACAAGATTTTTTTCATGTATTTCTTGTAAAAACAAAGGTTCATTTCACATTTATAGAAAAATATGACTGAGAATATTTTGAAAATGGTATGAAGATTACATTTATTTTTTTGAAAAATTGTAAAACATGGGTAAATATGTAATTTAAAAATATAATATATGTCACGACCCATCCCCCGAGGCCGGTATTGTGACTACACCAAGCCCGCCTTCCAAAGGCCAGGGGCTGGCGACTAGCACCAAAGGGGTAAAGCCCTAAAATGGGAAGGCGTTTCCTTTATAATATGAAATACACATAACATATTATGAGTTGGAAGTAAAACACTAAGCAAATATGTATACAAAAGAGTGCTGAAAAGTAAAGGGGCCGGAAATACAAGCCCAACTGGAAAATACAAGTACAAGTGAAATAAAAATACAACCGTAGAAATGTAAAGCAACAACTGGGCCATCCTCCGAGGATCCTACCTGAAGTGTAGGTACAGATGGCCTCCTCAGCACTCCACATCTCTTCGTCCGCTCTGTGTACCGTCACACCGAGTGGTCAACCTCCGGGTACCGTCCAGTCCTGCTACTCTCTTCCCCAGTCACTGCTATCTATCACCTACAACCAACACAATGAGGTGCATGCATAGAATGTGCAAGGGAGAGTATAATGATACTCAGTAGGGACCCTGAGACCCTCAATGTATCACAAAATCCAACAAGGATAAACCACAAGGTATGAAATTTACGGATAACCATTACTTAGGTATATACCCATACATATACCTAAGTTATCAAGTAACACATCTTAATCATGAGGAAAAAAAATCATTGAATCAGATCAAACCAGGATTTTTATTCACGATGTCAAAACCCCGGGTACTGGAAAACTCCTCCTCTTTCGAGTACAGTAGGGCTGCCGCTAAAACCAAACACTTCCCACTATCCTTGGGCTGCTGAGGTACTCCACCTATCGAGTACTGTGGTTCTACCGTGACACATAGAGGCGCTCCCCGCCATGGGTCCGTAGCTACAACCATGTGCTCCCCCTCATAGCCTACAGAGGTACTAATTATATAGATTACCATGGGTCTGCCTGTACAACCAATCACTCAACAAGCATGGGTCTTCTGCTAAAACCACGTGCTCCACACTTGGCCATATGAATCACTCCGAGTCGATCAGTCAGCAGTCGTCAAGTCTCAGCTAGCTACTAGGTCTCTGCAATCTTCTTTTTCTTCACCTGGAGGGTCCACTCCACAAGCAACAAGTCGATAGTCCGAGTGTCACGAAATCCCTCGTAGATGTATCTCAAAGGACTTCCACATAATAGGGGTCTCAATGCAACAGAAGGTACATCAATCGGACGCCCGGTTTGTTAGTTATAAGACTTTTTGTTCCGAGGGCCCGGTTGGATTCGTGTACGATCCAACCTGACTGTAACTCAAAAATACCCCGAAATCAAGTGGGGTATACTCAAAGGACCATCTATAATCGAGATTACAATTTCCACTGACGGTTTGTCAAACATATGTCTAGTGCCAATGTTATGACCAAAGTATGTAAAGGGGTCGGTAGTGGGCCCAGGTCCGGTCCGACCCGGCCGGAATGACTCGGCCCAACCCAGACTGGCCCGACCCAGTCTGGGTCAACCTAGATAGACCCGATGGGTCTGACCCAGCCCGTTGGGTGGGTCATCCCACTAAAAAGGCCCGGTACGCTGTGCCCAGACCAGTGGACTATGAGGGATGTTCGGCCCGAAATTTGACACATAGATAGCTCGGTGACTCAGCCCGGAAGGTCATGCTGGTTCGACCAGTGACACTGCGGTGGAAAATCACGGGTCTGATAGGGAGGCCAGCGGCTGGGTGACCAGCGGGCAGGTTGCGCCAGTTGTGGGCGGGCCGGCTGGCTGCCAGGCAGGATGCAGGTGCACCGAACAGGCCGCGTCAGGGGGCCGCGGAGGTGCCAGGTAGGGCGCCGGGGTGCCGGGCAGTGCACCGGGGTAGTGCGATGGGGCACGGGTAGTGTGTCGGGGCACCGGGCAGGGCGCCGGTAAAGCTGGCAGCACAGGGGGTGCCCGGGCCGGCGGCGCAAGGGTGCCGAGTGAGCCGGGCAGCGCGCGGGGCGTGTGGGCAGGCGGCGCGGGGCACGGCGGTGGGCGGGCATGCCACGGGGAAGGCCGAAGAGCGTGGAGTAGCATGTAGGTAAGTAGTGATTTGCGCGGCGGGGCGCGTTGGAGTTCAGACGGATGCATCGGTGCGCCGTGAGGGCGGCGTGAATCATGGAGGCTACGGGTAGTGCATCCTTTGTTTGTCGTCTTTGTCGTCATCACCTCATTGCCATGCAATCATGGAGTCATCACAAAAAAACAACAGTGGGGTAAGGCCATGTTGGTTTGGCCCACACCCTCCGAATTTAGGGTGGTAGCAATAGGTTCTCATAAACGTAACACAACACCCCACCCACAAAAGATAAACATCAACGTTTTTCATTTAATGGAGGAAGAAATTGGTACTTTAAATTAAACAACCCCTACATTTTGATTCGTCACTCGACGCTCGTGATTTTTTGATGGAGTCCCGAAAGGTAGACGGAGGAGACTGTCATTCATTGCGTCTTCCACACATCCTCAATTCTGAGCTGCATTGGTTTGTTGACGACATTGCAAAGAGTTGATCGGTAGGTGACCAAGGAAGATATCGAAGAAGAAAGAGCATTACCGGCGTTCTTCGAGTTCTTCGCGTTATTCATTGGGAGATTTTCTCCCTACCTTTCTTCTCAAATCCTCGACCAATAAGAATATTATGCCAATGAATATAATAGGAGGGTTTGTCTATTATAATTTTGGCATGTAATTCAAAATTTATGAATTAAATGAGTTTGCCCCACCTAATTAAATTTCTGAGAGGTGTCAGATTTAAATAGGTGGATGGCTAGAGGCTCTCCCTCATTAAATAGGAAGTGGTGGGAGGTTTTATCCTCCATCATCAATAGGGGTCAGGTGATCCCCACCCCTATCACATAATAGAGAGGTTATGGGTCACGGGTGGTTCCCACGTCGATTATCATCCCATGGGAGGTTATGCTCGAGTGGGACCCACCACCATAACCTCTCATGGGAGGTTAGGGTGTGGTGGTTCCACCACTAACTCCCAAGGGAAGGTTTTAACCAACACACTCAACACAAGGAAGATTAAAAATAAAATAAGTTGTTCTACTTTATTTTATTATTTATTTTATACACAGATAAAAACTGACTTTTATTCCCGACCAACTTTCGTTGTGGTGAAAGTATTCTTAAGAAATTATTGGTGCTGTGAGTTTAACGGTGCTGTCTTATTTCAATTCTTAGCACCAGTTGAAAAGTTACAAAACTCTGCATGTGCATTTACTGAACGTACCCAAAAAAAAGTTTGGGAAATTATTACCAATCACTCTCGACGAATTGCCATCATGTTTAGGCTCTGCCTAGGTGAAACATGCCCCAAAGAACCCAACAGTACTCTCATATTTTCAATCCGAGTTACCTTTTAGAAGTTATGAATTTTACAATAAAACAATTGTCACTTAATTTTTTTTATTTTAGGCAAAAAACTAACTTTTTCTGGTAGCCCTCACCGGCCAATGATAGTTTCTGCCTAAATAAAGCATGTCATCATGAGGTCAGTGGTGGTCTTGGATTTTTAATTCGAGATAACGTTTGTGAGTTATATTCATTTGAAAAATAAAATAATTAAGTTAGTTATTTTATATACGATTATGCCATTTTGGGGTTTCACATAGGTGGCCCACGCCGACTAAACAGAGGTCGTGCCTAGGGTAAACCTGCCATCCTGATTGCAAATGTGCCCTCATATTTCTGATCCTAGTAACCGTTTATGAGTTATTCCACTTTTTCAAAAAAAAACCTGCTTAAGTGCGTTAATTAAAGTTTAAAAAAACTTCGACAGATAATTCTGGGCACTCCGGCCCTCAGAATTGCACGCCGTTAGATTTCTCAGACCCATAAAATTTCCATTTAACAAAAAAAAATTAAATGGAAATTATAGGTCTTTACATTCTCCCCACCTTAGGGCTCTAAATCGTCGTAAGCAACTACTCACAACTAAGGGAGAAAGTGGGGGTACTGAGTACGCATCTGAGCCTCCCGTTCTCTATGGGCTCTTCTGGAGGTTCCCATGCTGCCATAGAATGTGCATCAGAGGTATCAACCATCCAAGACGGACCTGCTCCTGTCAATCCTCAATCTCTACTGGAACCTCCGTAGAAGTTTCCCCATCATCAATATCCAGCTTTCCCTGGTCGATGATGTGGAAATCGTCGTGCAAGTATCTCCTCAAAGGCAATATGTGGAAGACATTGTGCACCCGGTGCAACTGAGGTGGAAGAGCTAAGTGGAACATCACCTCGCCAACACTGTTGAGGACCTGGAAAGGTTTGATGAACCTCAGATATAACTTGCCGCCTCGGCCAAATCTTTATAGACCTCATCAAAGTGAGACCTGTAGAAAGACATGGTCACCATCCTTGAACTATAGAGGACTCTTTATCCAACCAGCATATGACTTCTATCTACTCTATGTAGACTTCAACCGCTCCTGGATGATCTTCACCTTCTTAGTGGTAGCCCGTACCATCTCTGGTCCCACTAGTGCTGACTCCCTTGTATCTGTCCAGCACAGTGGTGATCTGCATGGTCGACCATACAAGGCCTCAAAAGGTTCCATGCCGATGGTGGAGTGAGAGATGTTGTTGTATGCTAACCCCATCAAAGGAAGATGATCCTCCCAGCTATGACCAAAGTCACAGATACATGCACGATGAATTTTCTCGTCGGTCTGGATGGTCTGCTCGGTCTGATCATCTGTCTGAGGACGGAAGGCGGTGCTCAAGAAAATCTGTGTCCCGAAAGCTCACTACAACCCCTTCAATAGTTGGGAAGTAAATCATGAATCACGATCAGAGACAAAAGATGAAGGTACTCCATGTAGCCACACAATCTCTTACATGTAGAGGCATTCCAAGCTCTCTACTAAGCCCTGCTCTTTGATCGGTAAGAAGTGGACTGACTTGGTGAGTCGGTCGACGATCACCCAAATCGAGTCGTGACCCATAGATGTACGTGGTAGACCTTTCATGATGTCCATGGAAATCCGATCCCACTTCAACTCTGGGACCTCTAAAGCATGAACAAAGCCTTCTGGTACCTGGTGCTCCGCCTTTACTTGCTGATAAGTGAGGCACCGAGAGACAAAATCTAATAATAGCTTCTTCATACCTGGCCACCAATGCTGTCATCAAATGTCCTGATACATCTTCACCACTCTTGGATGTACTCCTAAAGGGGAAGTGTGGAAACCCCTCAACACTTCCTCTTGATGTGCCACTGGTACCATAGTACATCCTCTTCCCTGTGGATATCTGAGGATGTCATGTATCGCAACCAGCATCTCTATGCTGTGCCTCCCTGACTCACTAAGGAAGTGGGGGAGTGACTATAAGGGACTAAATGAAGGTTTTTCCATCTATATACAAAAAGGATTTCTATAAAGCACCCAGCTGCTCTGTCACCTCTCATAGCAACAATATACAAGATATTTTAATGAGTGTATCTGCTACAACATTCCCCTTCCTAGGAGAATAGAATATCTCAAAGTCATAATCCTAGGGGAACTCAAGCCAACACCGTTGTCTTAGGTTTAGGTTCTTCTGAGAGAAGATATACCTGAGACACTTGTGATCAGAGTACATGGTAAAATGTTCTCTTATCGGATAGTGCTGCAATATCTTCATGGAGAAGACCACTGCTACAAACTCATGGGCATGGGTAATGAAGTTCTTCTCATGTTGTCTCAGCTGCCGAGAACCATATGCGATCAAAAATCCCTCTTACGTCACGAAAAACCCAAGTAAGGTACCTGATTCATCGCAATAGACTATGTACCCTACGCCTTCTTTTAGAAGTCTCATGATATGGCCACTATTCAGCCTCTACCTTAGATCCTGAAAGCTATGCTGGTATTTCTCTAAACACATGAAGGGATTACCCTTCATCATCTAGGATTATAGTGGTTCTGCAACCCTGGAAAATTCTAGCACAAAGGTAAGTCTGGCCGACTCATGAGTGATCGACTACACCCTCTTATGCATGAGTCCATCCTGTGTATCCTATGTTTTACTTTTCACCGACAAAGGAAATAGACATCCAAACGTAGAAGATAAATAACATCATTTTTTACTAATACAGTCAGTCTTTGTATGAACTGTGGTTTCCCAGTCCATACCCAAACTAACGTCGTAAGGCCTTGATGCTGAAACCAAGAGGTTCCAACCGAAACTCTCACCTCAAGGGTCCGATCACACCATCGGCGTAAGTGTGATTATCAAGTCTCCTTCCAAAGGTATCTCCAATCATGAGGGTCAAGTCAATAGTTTAACTGTAAACTCTAGGTATGGGACAAGATTCATGGAAGGATGAAGTGATTGGTACCTATTTCTATTTATACGGAAGCAAGTAGTAGAAATAGACCGTACCTCGAATCATTCCTAGAGACCTTGGGTGACACTCCTTAAATGCATGTAGCTACTCCCTTCCCATCTCCTATATATCCACGAGCCTGGAGGGTTCCACATAAGGGTGTGGTTGTAACATGTCAAGAGGCACACTAATGCATGCTTCTCTCCTAGATTTCCTTCCACGTCTGCTTCCCTGCAGATTCATCTGTCCATAACACTTCCTCTTCCTAAAACATTTTTACATGCTCATTTCTCTGAGACTGGGTCCGATTTCCTGATCTCCCACGACAAACATTCACTGGTTGTATCTGCTCAGCCAAAAAAAATTCAACCATAAAGGTTCTCTCTAGAATCCTAACATAAGTATGAATGTGTAGAGGAACTATGTTGGCTCATATGTCCTTTAAACACACCTTTCTTGGATGTTTGATCCCTGAAGCACTGATCGTACCATATTCATAAAGTACTAGGAAAGATCTGTATGCCTCGATGAATAGTCAGCTCCCGACGCATTGTCCTGTCGAAGCTGTAGAAGTTCATGGGCACTCTTAGTCACCTCCTCAAGCCAGTCCTTAGCTGCCTATGAGTTGGGATCACCTCGGAACCAGAGGGGTATCTGATGTTGAAACTCGTATAAGGCACTAAGCCTACAATTGTCCTCTACCAGTACCGTCAGTTGAAACTACTGACCAATAGGTAGTGATATAGCCGACACACTACCCGAAGGTACTATCTCGGGTAATGGTCCACGTACCGAGGCCCCTTCACTATGCGGACCATCCTCATTGTCACTCACTGGAAAACACTTGAGCTAAGATCAATATCGGCTCTATATGTGTCTAAAATAGGCGTAGAACTATTTTAATCACCTCCAGCCAATCCTCTACTGCCTGGGAACATGTCTCACCTTGTATCCTTGAAGGCCTCTCCCGCTGGAACTTGTGTAACATGCTCAGTCAGCATGCACTGCCCGCCAGTGTGGCTAGTGGCATCTGCTGCCCATCGGGTGGGGGTGATACTGGTACACCACCTAAAGGTTCCAACATAGTAAGAGGGCCCTGCACCAGAGCCTCATCGCTTGGTTGACCATCAACATGTACTCTTTAGAAACTCCAACATGCTATCTGTGTGGATGCATCCTGAACAGATGTAACACCGTAAAAATACTATTCCTGGTGAGCTGACCTGGGTGAGTTGACATAAAGAAAACTTTTGAAAAAACACATGCAATCAGTGATTTTGTGCATAGAGTCAGAAATCAGGAGTCAGGGTCCTGGTGTATGGATACATCATCCACACGCACCAACACAGGACTCCCTAAACTGAAAACCACACTTAGTACCCTTAACACTATTGTTTCATTGAAACGAAATTTTAGAGTCCTATGCTCTGCAGTAGAACTGACTCCTCTGATACCAATTTGTCATGAAATGTCCCCTGGGGCCCATATCGTGACTACCCTAAGCCTTCATTCAATAGGGCAAGGGCTGGCCACTTGCACCAAAATCATACATATTTAAACTGGGAAGGTGTTGCCTTTATAATCTGAAACACACACAATAGAGTACGAGATGGATGTAAAACACTAAGAAAAGAAGTATACAAAAGAGTGTGGAAAATTAAAGGGGCCAAAAATAAAATCCTAACTAGAAAATACAAGAACAACTGAATGAAAAATACAACTGAAGAAAAGTAAAACCACTACTGGGTCGTCCTCTAGGGTTCCTACAAGAAGGGTAGGTACAGATTGCCTCCTCAGCCCTCCACGTCCTTCCGTATGCTCTGTGTACCATCATGCCGAGTGGTCCACCTCTGGGTACCATCCAGTATCGCTACTCTTTGCCCCAGTTAGAGATGTCCATCATCTCCAACAAACACAACGAGGTGCGGGAATAGCCCATGTAGGGGAGATTATAAATATACTCAATATGGACCCCAAGACCCTCAAGGTCTCACAAAATCCAACAAGGATACACCAAAATGTATGAAATCAACAGATAACCATTACTCAGGTATATTCCCATAAATATTCTTAAGATATCAGGAATCTCATCTTAGTCATGAAGAAAACACTAAAGTCATTGACTCAGCTAAAACCAGGATTTTTATTCACGATGTCGAAACCACGACTACTGGAGAACTCCTCCTCTGTCGAGTACAGTGGGTCTGCCGCTACAACCAAGCACATTCCACTAACCTTGGACTACTGTGGTACTCCACCTATAGAGTACTATAGGATTTCCAGGCTCACACAGAGGCACTCCCCACCATGGGTCAGCCGTTACAACCAAGCGATCCCCCTCATAGCCTACAGAGGAACTCCTTCGGTCAACTACGGCATGTATGCCACTACAACCAAGCACTCCTTCGTAGTGGGAATGCTACTACAACCAAGAGCTCACCACTGAGAAATCTAAATCACTCTGAGTCGATCGGTCAATAGTCGTCATGTCTAAGCCAGCTACTAGGTCTCTACAATCTGCTTGCTCGTCACCGGGAGGGTCCACCCCACGAGCTACAAGTCGATACTACAAGTGTCACGAAATAACACATAGAAGTATCTCAAAGGACTACCACATCATAGGGGTATCAACGCAATAGATGGCACGTCAATCAGACTCTCAGTCTGTTAGTTATTATCCTTTTGTCGTGGGGGCCCGATTGGATTCGTGTATGATTCGACCTTACTGTAACTCAATTATACCCCAAACACTAGTGGGGTATACTCAATGTACTGTCAATCATCGAGATTACCAGCTCCACTAACAATTCGTCAAATGGACCTCAGGTGCCAAAGTTATGGCCAAAGTAAGAAAAGGGGTTAGTAGTGGGCCCAGGTAAGGTCTGACCCAGTCTGGTTCAACCTGGACAGACCCGATGGGTCTGACCCATCCCGTTGGGTGGATCAACCCACTAAGTTAGTCCCATTCAGCTGGGCCCGACCTAGCAGATTGCGAGGGAAGTTCGGACCGAATATCGCCACGTAGGAGGCTCGTTAACTTGGCCCTGACGGTCGGGCCATTTTGGCCAGCGACACTGTGGGGGGGACATCGCAGGTCAGCTCGAGTGGCCACATTCGGGAGGCTAGTGGGCTGGTCGCGTGGGTCGTAGGCGGGCCGTCTGGACGAGGGGCAGGTCATGGGTGCGCCGGATAGGCCACGACAGGGGGCTGCGAGGGAGCCAGATATTGCACTGGTGGAGCGCGCTGTGTAGCGGGCAATGCGCTGGGGCAGCACGCTAGGTTGTGGGTGGTGCGCCGGGGTGCCGGGCAGGGCGCTGGTGGAGCACGGCAGTGCGTGGGGCTCACAGGCAGGAGGCTTGGGGGCACCGGACAGGGTGCAGGGGGGGGATAGGCAGCGTGCGGGGCGCACGGGTAGGCATCGTGGGGAGCGGCGACACACGGTTAGGCCGCAGTGTAGGCCGGAGCGCACGGAATAACAAGCGGGTAAGCCATGATTCGGGCAACAGGGCACGATGGTGTTCAGACGGATGCACCGGTGCGCCAAGAGGGTGGCGCGAATCGCAGAGGCTGTGGTTATCGTAGCTTTTGTTCACCATATTTTTCACCATCGTATCATTTTCATGCCATCGAGAAGTCATCACAAAAAGAAAAATGGAGGGGTCGGGCCATTTTGGTTTGGCCCGAACCCTCCTCATTTAGGGTCGTAGCAATAGGTTGTCAAGAACAGAACAAAACACCCCACCCGCAAAAGGTAAACATCAACGCTCTTCGTTTAAGGGAGGAAAAAATTGGATATGTAATGTAAACAACCCCTATGTTTTGATTCGTCTGTTGAGGCTCGTAGTTTGTTGACGGAGTCACGAAAGGAAGACGGAGGATACTATCGTTCGTCGTGTCTGCCGCACATCCTCAATTCTAAGATTTATCTGTTTGTTGACGATGTTGTAGAGAGTTTATTGGTAGGTGGCTGGGGAAGAATTCAAAGAAGAAAGATCATCACCGAAATTCTTCACAATCTTCGAGTTCTTCATTCGGAGCATTTCTCCCTAACTTTCCTCTCAAAGCATCCAGCAAATATAAGATTATGCCAATGAAAATAATAGGAGGGTTTTCCAATTATTACTTTGGCACATAATTCAAAATTTATTAATTAAATGAGTGGGCCCCACCTAATTAAATTCATGAGAGGTGACACATTTAATTATGTGAATGGCTGCAGGCTCTTTCTCATTAATGAGGAAGAGGTGGGTGGTTTTATCCTCCATCATCAATAGGGGTTAGGTGGTCCCCACCCCTATTATTTAATAGAGAGGTTATGGGTCTCGGTTGGTCCCCACGTCAATTATCCTCCCATGCGAGGTTATGCTTGGGTGGACCCCACCACCATAACATCTCATGGGAGGTAAGGGTGGGGCGGTTCGACCACCAACTCCTAAGAGGAGGTTTTTTCCAACACACTCAACACATGGAAGCTTAAAAATAAAATAAGGAGTTGTACTTTATTTTATTATTTTTTTTATAAAAATCCAAAATCTAACTTTTATTTATGTCCAACTACAGTCGTGGTGAATGTCTTCTTAAGAGAATACTAGCATTGTGAGATCAACAGTGCCCTCTGATTTCAAGTCAATGCACTAGTAAAAATGTTACAAACTTCCACTCGCGCGTTTACTGAACGTACCCAAAAAAAGTTCGGAAAATTATTATCAGTCACCCTTGACCAACTGTCGTCGAGGTTAGGCTATGCCTAGGTGAAACAATCCCCCACGAACCCAAAAGTAATATTAGATTTTCAATCTGAGTTATCTATTAGATGTAAATAATTTTACAATAAAATAATTTTCACTAAATTATTTTATTTGCGGCCAAAAACTTCCTTTTTCTGGTGGCCACACCTGCCAAAGATAGTATCTATATAAATAATGCATTCCTTAAAAAGTTCAGCAGTGGTATGAGATTTTTAATCCAAGCTACCATTTGTGAGTTATAAGAATTTGAATAAAAAATAATTTATTTTATTATATTATTTACGGTTATTCCATTATTGAGATTTCTCACAGGAGGCCAGCGCCGACTAAACTTAAGTCATTCCTAGGGTAAACCCACCATCCTGAGCGCAACAGTGCCCTCAGATTTTTGGTTTGAGTAACATTTTAATAGTCATTCTACTTTTTCTGGAAACCTTCTTACGCGTGTTAATTTAAGATTAATAAAACTTTGACTGATCATTTCAGGCACTCCGTGCCTCTGAATCGCGCTCCGTCAGATTTCGCGGACCCGTAAAATTCCCATTGAATAAAAAAATAATGAAAATTATGGGTCTTTACTATATAGTAATAAGAATTTTGTGAAAATATTTTTAGATAATATGGTTTTATAAGAAACCATATTTCCAATAGAAGAGATAAAAAAAGTCATATTTTCTGAATAAAATTCTCCAAATAATTTAATCTAATAAATTGTGGGATAATGGACCTAAGACAGTGATATATCACGAATAACGATATGAGAATAAAATTGATCATAATTATTTATATTTATATAATGAAATTTCATTAGTAGATACTAATTCATAAAGTATCTTGATATATGCTGGGATCATAACATAAAAAATATTTCACTTTTATAATATTAAATCCTAATCCCCATTAAAGAATAAAATAAAATAAAGCTCAAAATATTATTTTTATGAATAAATTCAATATATTAACAGAAAAAAAAGGATTTAAATACAAATTGTGAATGAATGTATGTACATAACATAACATACATCTAAAAGAAGGAAAACTGAGATACAAATACCTTTCTACTTTAGTAATGCTTGAGTCATAAGACATCAAATAAATATCCCCAAATGTATATGTTAGTACCCAAATACATTAAGGATAATAATGTTATGATAAATTATGTTGAATTATATACACCACAGAAAATAAATATATGGTGAATGATAATGTGTCTCATTAGTAAGGAGTGAGAGGGAAATCTCTTACCATATGTCTTGACTTCCACCACACTCATTCATAAGCCTAGTATGATAAATATAAGTTTATTATTTATATAATACATAACCAAAATCATATATATTATACCATTTATTATTTAATTATTCCCTTTTATTACCCATAAATTATCAATCCCAGGTTAATTTTACATTTTAGGTAATAACCACTTTGTTTTTTTATCTGGTTTGATTTGTTATATTTTTTTCATATTTCAAAAATCATAGTTCAATCATATTAATAAATATAATGATTATATAAATAAAATATATATTTAGTATGTTTTTATTTATAGTAATCCATAAATTGTAGTGATTGGAATTGAAATACATTATTCATGGATACAGTTGTTGGTACGTAATCAAGAATAATGTTTTTCATTTATGTACTGCGTTGAATGAGAGAAACAAAAATGATATATATATTATCATTTAATAATCATGGTAATATAATACATATCACACGTTTTTATTAATCCCAACAATAATAAAATTTATTTAATGTTTTAAGTAATCACATCACATCATGTGGTGAGAGTCCATCGTACACATCGACAATTTTATTTGTAATGCCTCGAAATGAAGAGTATAATGGATTTGGTGATATAAAAATTATTTAATCATAGTAACCACTTAAATATAATAAATATCATATTAAAATAATAAATATTTTATTATAAACATTTTTGAGAGGTGGTAATGGAAAATAAAACAATACCAGTTTGCGAGGTAGTAGTCTACTATAGACATGAATGGAGATTTCATTACCAATTTTATTGAAATGGGGATTCTTATATTCCATGAACATGACATAAAAACTTATAATTATTTGGAATATAATTATTTTATTATGTAATCATGATATAAAAATAATTTATGATGGTGGGGATGTTTATAGAATAACATGCTCATTAATGAATATTTTATCTTCTTTATATAATCTCCTTAGTCACACACTAAAGTCTTCATTGGTTGGATTTATGAAAAATATAAGGCTTCTACAATGATGATAGGTAATTCTAGAAGTTAGTTATTTTGGTCATAGTCTAATGAAATAGGTTAGCAGTTGTGAGTAATGGAAGAGTGTGGGAGTCCTAATATAAGTAGAGGAGATGACAAAATTGGTAGTATTGAAAACAAATAATCTCTTCCATGTTTTTATTATTTGAAAAGGGTCCAATATTTGTCCAATTCAGTTTAATTAAATTACGAAGACTAAATATTTCAATGAAATTTCTTTATTTCCAATATATATGTAAATATGACCCTTATCATTTAAGTTTAACCCCTAATTATCCGATTTGACCCTAACTTCGGTAAATAATTTCCACTATTCAAGGATACTATTTTTTCAGAAATTAATTTATCCTTAATAGATAATATAAATGATAATAATTTTAAAAAAATCAGTACATTTCTAAAATTTCAATTCAAATAATTGTAAAAAATATTTTAAACCTTATCATGTATATGTGATTTGAGATCAGGTTTTTAAAATAAATTTTTTTAATTGTTTATAATGTTTTTATATCTAATTTCAAAATTTAATTATTTCCAATGAATTAAATTGGATTAATAGATTTAAAATTGATCTATATAAACTTGAAAAATAAATTTAGTAATATTTTTACCCGTTAAATATATTAAATGAAAATGGAATTTTCAATTAAAATTCAACATATTTCAGTATTCCTCAAAAATTGAATCTTCATTAAAAAATATAACAAAAATTAAGCCATAGATAATTTTGATATTTAGATATCAAAAAGGTGGTTTGTTTTTAAAATTAATTTTATTAATGTGGAGAAATTTATTTTTTTTAATAATTCCTCCCTAAAAAGGAAACAATTTTTTTAGAAAATAATATTTTAAGCATAAAATTGTAATTATTCAAATATATTTCCTTTAAAACACAGTCTATGAAATATAAATATTTGATTGAATATATATAAAACATAAAAATAGAAATGAATTAATATTCAAAATACATTTTGTTGAAAATGTTGGAAAATCATGATATCAGAATATAGGTTCATCAAACACCAAAATAAATCACACAGTTATTGATGGTAGGTTAACTGTGATATACATTGGCAAAAATTTCATAAAGCCAAAAATAAGAATTTCTTAATGGGAAGAAATAAATAGTTTACATTAATTAACCAGATGTTTGATTAATTATGTAAATATAATTATCTGCGGTCATATGTACCATCTCTTAAACCTGACCCCATGATGTGAAGGGAGGGGAATTGAATATATTCATATTAAGGTTGAATAATGAATTCCACACTTCATTAACATAACATGATTTGTGATATATATCATTATTACTGGTAATTAATACTTTTATCCCATTGATATAAAAAATTTTATTTCTACGAGAACAACCATCCATACAAGACTTTTCAGTTGTGTCGTTATTTACGATATCAGATGCAAAGTGAGATAAATCGAAATTATTTCAGATAAGGCTACCCCATGGGGATTCCCATCAAGATTATAAGATTATGGCTTTCTCCTATGTTCGTATTTGAATCCTCATACAGCCTGATTCAATTTTTTCTCTTATTCTTATCAATATAATAACCTTCTACAACCATGAAATTTGGATGAAACTAAAGAGAAGTAAGCTTGTACTTGTTCTCATAACAAACCTACCCAACATTTTCTTAGTTGTTGGTTAAATGAGAAAGCACCCAAAAAGATGATAATGAAGAAGATGCCTTGAAAACCTCCACATGATTAGGAGGGACCACAAATCCCATATCAAACTCAGAATAGGTAGCCTCAACATGTTGGATTCCTATGTTATTAAGGAATCCCAGTGATGATACCATTCGGAGAGAAGGTGAAGAGATGAAGATGAGATGGATTTAAAGAACCTCACAGGGAGTCATGAATACATCATGAACCTAACACTCATCTAGGAACATCGTTCCCTAATATTTATGATGGCTATAATGATTTTTCATATGTCATTGATGATGACACAAAGGAATATAGCCAAACATCTCCTCATAATTAATAAATTGGATGAAGAACTCTTAGTCCCCATCCCATAGGCATATACACTTAAGGGAGAATTAAAGATATCTTTATATACACTCAAGAGTTCCTCATGAGATGAATTTTAAAATGGTTTGGCTCCTCAATAAGAAGAAATAAATCAAGGCAATCCATGATTCCATTTAATAAGTCTATATTTTGGAAGGTTAAAGGAATCCACGATTGGCACAACCAAATTACTACCCTTTTCAATATCATCACCTGTTGATCTCAATGGTCTAATAGAGGGGGATAAAAAAATCGTCATCATAAATCCAGGATTTTATGGACTGAGATCGAGAAAAATAAATATTATAATAAAGATGATCAATGAAATTATGGTTATCTATAACCCCAACAGTATTTAAGAGTATCAAATTCCATGCCAAGCTAAAATAAAATTATAAGACCTCCATAAATAGTTGATTTGAAATATGTACTGCGATGCAGGTGTGAATATGAACAGATCCCACATAAAATGCAATCCAAAATCATATTTTAATTTCACCAAATATATTTAAAAGATCAAATCAAATTTTAAAAAAAATAACTTCATAAAATTTCTAGGTGTCACATTCTACAACCATAAATATGATTTCCCACCAATATGAATATATGTTATCAAAGGTTTAACATTTTAAAATTCCATCCTACAAAATTTCATCAGATAAATGAATATTACAATTTCTCTTAAAATGGATAGTTTGAAACATAACATTTCCAAATGTAACTTGTTACTATGATTCCAAATATGATAAAAAATGATGGATGTGATGATTTGTACAAATGGGAAAAGTATAAATCATTATAATGACTGATAAAGATAAATGGTCAAAATAAAGTGGGTAATCTAAGAATGATAACAAACATATATTCATAAATCAAAAATTCATTCAAAAGGGGATAAATATCATAAAGAATTATGATAACAGAACAAAATTTTATTTCATCAATTTTCATTAGAAGATATAACGTCTTTATTTCATTACATTCATAAGAAAAATAGCTCCCTTTTGTTTGTTCCTTCATCAATTTCGTCTTCATATATTTCTAAAACATATAAAGGTTGTTTTTTATTCTTAAAGAAAAATGGACCATATAATACAAAATAGAATTATATTTTATTCCTTTTATCTCTAGAAAAGTAAAAGTTAAATGTGGTAATCTAATATGGATAACTGTTCTTAAGGTGATGTAATACATTATTCCCTAATACCAAAATCAATGATAACCCTAAATTTTTGCATAAATTGATAAACTTAGATCGTATATGATACATTAAAATTAATAACCTTTTAAATAATTTCACTATGTTTCCAGAATAAACTTATCATTAATACCTCAGACAATATGAAATATCTACTAATTGTCACAGATTAGATTTGAGAATAACTTATGGTGTATTCTCATAAAAATAATAATTACCACAAAACTATATGTAAACCATACATTATTAATCATTATTTGAATAAATAATATATCATTGGATATATTCCATTGATCTGAAAATGTTGTAAACTCCATTAATAATAACATAAAACAAATTTTCACGAAATTATTTATAAGTTATTTAGTCATAAATATAATATAATATAAATTTTCATATCACTAATGTATTTATCACAACATTATTATATCAACATTAAGAACATATTAATTTTTACCACCCCCTAATCATTTGTTTTCCAGGAATAACATTCAATTAAATAATTTTTCTTTGTTATCACCATCCTTATACATATTCTATCAAATAATTAACGAAATAATTATAATTACCAATCATTCTATATTTCACAATTTATATGAAAAAATTATTTAATCCCGATACATAAATACATCAATCCTTCCACATCATTGATTTACGTCGAAGAAGCCCTTATTCAGGAAAATATTATTTTCTTGGATCAAGGAATTATGTTATGTAATTCCCATGTTCTCCATAGATAATCACTTTGAACTCCTTGATAATTTTTCATTCTATGACCCCATTTCTCACACAGATAATATCTTCTCCTCCATTTGAGATACACTATAATTTTTTTCATCCCACATTCTTTTCATGTTAGATGATTAGTCACCAACCCTCTACATTCATTGTCACATGAAATTTCTTGAAATTCCTTATTCCTCTTATTCGATGTGTTTGGAATCTCACTGAAGTACACATTGTTATACATATTACACAATATCAAATATTTCATAATCACTATATATTTTCCTCCAGTCATCATCCCATTTAGTTTCTCATAATTAATTAATATTTAATAACTTTATTTTTAACATTATTCATTATAATTACATCAATATAAAAAAACTCAAAATCATAGGTTATGAATCTCAGATCATAATACAAAATGAAATATTCATGAGAAGCACCTATATAGTGTCCAAAAAATGACATCTTCATTTTAATATTTGACACCTAAGGATTTTCCAAGGTTATTCATAGTCTTACTTTATTTAAATTAATAATTGTTGTATATAAAGAGTTTTTGATTTTCTAAATAGTATCTCATAGGAGTGTCAGTCAAGGTGTGTTGCAAGGCTCATTATCATGCATTAGTGTCCGGTCGATTCTAGATCAATATGATATTTTCGGGATAGTTACATGTAAGTACATCTATTATCATGTCACATAAAATTGTATTATCTATAATGGGATGTAATTTCATTGAAAAAACAGTCTCAATCCATTACAAATATTCCATGACATTTTTCAAAACATTAAATAATCGATATACCTATCGTTAAAGACATTCTGAGTCAAGTCCGTTGAAATATCCCATTGGATCTAACTAATGTTTTATTAATATAGTATAGATATGTTTTTTAAAAATATTAATTGATTTAAACTATTGTGACCCAAGATATTCATATATAGATATTAAAACATTTTTTAAGAATATTCATTACATTAGAAAAACACATGCCTGAGGATTGTAATTGTCTAATGACTTTTAAAACGTTGAAACAAAAAAAACTTATCCATAAGTGATCTAATACATCCCCTATATGATCTTCATTTCTAACACCCTAATGAGAAGAATCATCCATAATACATGTATTCAAAACTAGAGGAAAGAAAACATAATAATGGGTGAGATGAAATACATAGTATGGTTAAAAAAGGGAGATATGTAAGCACAACGTGAACATAAGGCTATGATAACATGAGAATAACTTGTTAAAATCATACAAATCATATCATAGATCATAATCCGGAATCATGGGATACATATTTTTAATTTATAAGACAAAAATCATATGTTTATATATGAACATGATCTATGACTGAATAACATAGGCATAAGACATGGAATTTGTGACATACACATAAGCATAGAAGTTAGTTTCCACGGTTTTAAAGGCTCCCTTACAAGAACATCAGAGTGGACAATGTATTTTACTGAACATGGTTCACTATATGATCCATCCCTATCATAATGAATTAGGTGCACTACTTGTTTTAGCCGTGTACTACTGAAATGAGTTCAGATTCAATTCAGTTGTTGTTTTACTAAATCATTTTCACTCCCCATCTTAGTTTTGTCTACCCCATGTGATATAAATATTTACCCAATGCATTGGTGAATGATATTAGTAACACTATTCAAATAATGAAAACTATATATAAGCGATCCATGAGATCATAAAAATTTATCACACCATCACCCATGAACTGAAATAGGTATCTTTAAAATTTCACTATAGGATAAATTGGGGAAAAGGGACATGTTTCAAAATTATTTCATCATACAATAACTATTGAAAAAATAAGGTTTTATAATCATTTATTCATGTAATAACCCATGTAAGAGAAATGGGTTTCATAAACATCATTAATTAAAAACATAAACTATTCAAAGAGAGAATATGAATGGTATCAATGGATCATCTCCAGATTAAATCATATGCACCATCAATAGATGAAATCATAGAAGGAAAAATATTTGCATCCTTTAATATATTTATAGTGGAAAATACCCCATCTATATTTTGAAATAAATTTTTTTTAAAATAAAAATATTGGAAGACATTTTTATTTGAAAATTAAAATGAATAATTATAAAATAATATTCAATGATAATAATGTTATTGAATAGGGGATGTTTTTTAATGTTTTAAATGTTAAAAAAATAATCCATTTACATTTTCAGTAAAAGACAAACATTAATTTTTTGAAAAATAAAATGACGATTTCCTCAAATATATTAATAAGAATTTAATTATTGTTAAAAATATATTATTAAAATAATTAGAGTAATAATAATATTTTGAAAATATTTTATAAATAAAATTATATTTGTTAGAGAATATATTTTCGTTCAAAGATAGATATATTGTTAGATTTTATTAAAAAAATATTAATTATTTTAAGTACCAATGATTTGAAAAATTGTAGCATGACATGAATATTTCACTAAATACTTATAATAAAAAAAATTATAAAAATTAATAATAATATTATTATATTTCTAGATATGATAAATAAAACTAAACAATCCCAAAAATATTATGACAGTGTAACATAAATTCATTACAAATATTCTCACATTGAATCATAAGCCCCATGAAAGGAGAAATTAAAATGAAACATGAAACATCCTTTGGATGAATAAATATATTATATCACATGTAAAATTGAATTTATATACAATATATGATATAATATAAATTAATATCAAAACATACATCTCAAAGAATAAAAACTAAGAGAAATATCCCTTACCGCTTTGGTAACTTTTGAACTATGAATCCATGAATGAGAGATCCTCAAATGGATATCTATATCACAATAAATTTTAATAATAAAAATAATATTATACAATAATTGGATTTATATACACCACATAAATAAAATAGGTGGTGTATATGTTATGTGTCTCACAGAAGTGAAAATTCAGATGAAAATAGCGTACATAATGTGTTGACATTCATTGTATTCAATCAAACCACATGTACAATAAATGTAATTTAATTATATAAATATATATTATATATATAGATTGATATATATTATACAATATATGATTGTTTACTCCGTTTTATTATTCTTTTAATAAAATTATCTTGTTAATGTTATTCTTCGAGTAATAACCAATTTTTTTGTATATGTTGGGATTTGTTAAGATTTTCATTATTCCATAATAAAAATATTTATAAAAATAATATATTATATATATATATATATATATATTAAAAATAATCTATTATATTTAGTGATAGGAAATTAAATACACTGATCATGGAGATGGGATGCCATTCATACACTAGAACACTGTTTTTTTCTTATCAATTGGACAGAAAGAAACAGAAATGATATATATATAACCGTTATAGAATTATTTTTTATTTCATATAAGGATTAAATTTTTATTAAACCCATCCTTAATAAATTATATTTAAATCTTTGATAATTTACATCTCTTCGCGAGGTGGTGGGTTGCTATACGGTTGTACAATTTTGTTATTTTCTCGAAAAATGGAGACTGCGATGTTATCTGTGAAATAAAAATTTTAATGACATAATAGAATAAAATCTATCATAAATATCCAATATAAAATATAAATAAAAAATCATAACCATCCATTACTGGTGGAAATTGAAAAATTATGACCTTTTATTCGTGAGGCGGTAGTCCACTGAACACACAATCAAATATTTCCTAACCTATTTGATGGAATTGGATATAGTTTTAGTTAATTTACTAATCTTAAATGAATATTATAATATATAATATAATTATTTTATTGAATAATAATAATGATATATTAATAATTTAATAGTATGGAAGAGAAAATAAAATAATGTTTATAGTGTATGAACATTACCGCCTCTTCAGATATTCTCCATAGTTTGGAATTAAATTCTTCTAAGGATGTATTTTTCCACAAAATAAGACTTCATGGATGAGTTTAGGTATGCATGGAATTTATTTGGTTGGATATTTTATGTTGAAAATTATTGTGAATGTTTTAATAATGATGAAATGCGGGTTTCCATTTATAAGTGGGGGAAAGGAAAAAGTATGCATTTTAGAAAAGAAACAAGTTATAAAACATTTATCACATGAAAAAATAGTCAAAATAGGTAAAATTAGAACATTATACATTATGTGGTAGAAATGTATTGATAAATTATTTTTTTGACAATTTTAGAGGTAATTTGGACCTCTATATTTTTAGAATTACTCCCTGGTAAATCCTTTTTCCCTTGATGGTGGTAATTTGTTTTTACTACAATCGTCATTCATTTTGGTATAAAATTAAGTTGACCTTATTGTATAAAAAAATTATTATGATTAAATATATTGAATCAATTTTTCTAAAGTCTATTAACATAATTAGACAGAATTTAATTCAAAATTAATCAAGTACATGTGATAAGAAAGAATGTTTTTATATAGAATATATTCAAAAGTTTATAAATTTTTTATATCTAATATAGTATTAGTATGATAAAAAATTAGAAAAATAAGATATATATATATATGTGTGTGTGTGTGTTTGTGTGGGTATATGTAAAATTAAAATAATTATACATTAAAACCAATTCAAATTCTAAATTATCCTTATAAATAAATTATATGAGAAGGAAATTTTATATTAAAATTTATTATTTTTCACTATTCATAATAAAAATTAATTTTTTTAAAAAAATACCAAAAAACCACCTAATTATAATTTTTATATTCTCATTTCAAATTTTTTAATTTTATGAAATTAATTTTATAGAGGAGTAAAAATTTACTTTGAAATATGTTTGAAATATATAATTGACAAAGAATATTTTTTGAAACATACAGGGTTTCATGAAAGATATTCTTGAGGATACATATACTACCTACCAACTATCAATGTTTTATTTCATAAAATTATGGAAAATATCAAATATAATTTTAAAAATAAAATGAACAAATCCTATTGTCTTACACCATGTAAATTAGGTTCACTCATCTTTTAGATTTGATAACTGATTAAAACCCCATAGATATGTTTGCATGACCTCTAGTAGTGGCTATGATGGGTGGCCTCCAAAGTTGTTTCTGAGGGAGTGTGTGAGTGGTGAAAAAACACACTAATGGAACTAGTTTAGGCATATATGGAAAATCATTAGTATGATAAGTGACTTACATACATAAAATCATATAGTTTTCAAGGAATGTCATTATGGTATTTCTGGAGAGAGATGGGTTTAATATAATAGGTGCATAGCCTAGGGAAGGTTATGTCACAACAAATGGTATATGGTCCAATACCAATCTTGAATTGAAAAGGAACTTCATAGGATTGAGTTGTGGTGTCCACAGTGATTTTCTTTTTCATTATATGTGGGGGAGATGTTAATATCCCTATAAAATTTAAATTTGAAAATTTAATTATTACAGCCAAAATGAACAGGGTGAATCTTTCATTTTAGAATCATACCCCATTAAAACTCCACAACTATGGATTCTTGTTCAAGAGTGGTTATTATGATGGGTGACATCATGGGACGTTTCTCATGGCTTGTGTGAGTGACTGAAAAACACACTGAAAGAATATTTGTTGGCTTGTTGATAATGTTATTAATCTGATATCTGAAAAAAATGGGTAATAGCGTATGTTTTGTTTGGAACGAAAACAAGGTATTATATATGGAACATTGTGTTTATGACTAGTTCATTACTTAAGTATGTTTAGGTCCAAACAAGTTGTGACATTATCCCAAAATAAAACATCTTTTCAATCCTTTTTGAAATTTCACCTATCAATTCTTCCCAAATCATCTATATATGGGAAGGTTAATATTCATTCCTATATTCTCATTATGAAAATCCTTTTTTCCATTATTTTGATCATATGGAAATAGAACTATGTTCATGTTGATAATCATATATTGATTTATATGGTTAGTAAAAATCACCTTATTCAGTATTCCATCTCCCATTCAATTTGGCTTCTCGTGAGTACAATCACCACGTCATCCATCAAATTATGTGTTACCAAGATTCCTTCTACATAAATATATAACTCGTAAAAATACATTATCTTGAGAAAAAACAATCAATGTGGGAAATCTAATAATTTTTTTAATAATTCATAGGTTATCTAAATCATGAATCAATATTTTCAATCCAAAACACATTAGGATAACACAGTGTAATTTCTCGTGTTTTCTAATCGGGTTAAAATACAAAAGTTTTCAATTTTGTTTGTTTATCAATGGTCCAGTTTTTAAAATGATCTTCAGAATTTTATTCAAAGTGTTGGAACACCAAGAGGTGTCATTTTTCAGCATCCATAATTACCCTTTAATTATATCAGGCATCCCGATGAGTCTAGACAGCACTTGATCTAAATAAGTCCTCTTTAATGGATCTACACGGGCATCGCACAGTTATGGTCCATCCTTTTCATTTTACCCAGTTTAATAAATTATTCAATTTAATTAAATAATATTATATGAGAGTTTGTGAATAATTAGATGAATGTTTTAATGATAATTGTAATGATTTTATTATTATAATTATTGTGGTTGTTTAACTAAATGGATGATAAAGAATTAATTAAATTCTAGTTGAGTAAATTAATGTGGATTTTGGGTTTATCAAATAACCATTTTAATTAAATGAAGTGTTCCAAAATTAATAAAGGGCCATTTATTATTAAATGGTGGTTATAGGGTGGGGTTTTTTCAATAATATCATGTTAATGATATTTGAAAAAAAATTGAGGGTTTTTTGTTTTAATTAAATTAACGTTGGAAAAAAATAATAATGATGATATTATTTTTATTATTATTATTTTATTTAATTAAATAAATGTTAAAAGAATTTAATGTGCATTTTAAGATTTTCACAAGGACATTTTCATTTAAGAAGGGTTAATTATAAGATATGGTCTTAATAAATGAATGTTGATGGAAATTAAAATAATGAGTTATTATTATAATTATTATGCATATTATTATGGTTATATTTATTATTATTATTACCTTATTATGGTTGTTTAGTAATTAATAATAACAATAACATATTTTTAGGGTATGAGTTTGAAATGAATAAATTTTTAAAGTGGGGGTTATAATAGTGGATTTTATTATTATCCTAAATGATTTTGAATAAATTAAATTCTATTTAATTAATGGAGTTTTATTTAGTTTTATTATTGAGTGAAAATAAAAGAAAAGGGGAGGAATTCTCCCCCTTCTTCTACACATTGTAGTGCGCAACCCACCATCCTGCGTGCATGGTGAAACCCCCTACCCTCCTCTTCCGGACAACCTATAATGCCTTCTATGGCTAGAGCTTCT
Source organism: Viscum album (assembly GCA_963277665.1). Lineage (NCBI taxonomy): Eukaryota > Viridiplantae > Streptophyta > Magnoliopsida > Santalales > Viscaceae > Viscum > Viscum album. Next base: position 585,559,647 of record OY728126.1, read on the forward strand.
CCCCTGCGGTGCGATCTCTTCCTTACGATGCGACCTGACAGGGCATGACACACCCCCAGATGGCCCCTGGCAGCAGCGCCACCCCCGTGGCGGGACCCCTTCTCCTTCCAAAGAGGTTTTTCGTAGATTTCATCTTGGTTTATGTATGATTATTCAAGGTATGTACTTCCCTCATAGTCACCATAATCACTATAGTGATATACTGATTATTTGGGACTATTAAGGTGTTGGCCGAAATCCTATGGTTCGGGTAAGCATCTAATACCCGATATTTGGTTATTCATCAGTTAAGATAAGGCTTTTTATTTTTTAATGAGTCCCTGGTTCCATGTTAGAGGTGTGTTGACATTTTTTGCACTGTTTATAGTCAATTGTTTTTGATGTAGTTAATTGTTATTTATGTTACAGGGTGTGCATGCATGTAAATATTGTTAAGAAAGTGTTGTTTTCAACAATATAGAATAATATTACTAAAAATGGTGAGATTTTTTAGAACAATACTCTATCTCTTTATGTTGATTTTGATGCTCACAAATACCCTTAATTGTTTTCTAATGATTTTATTTTAAGTGGATTTAATGAATGTATAATTAATTATATTTTTATTTCTGGATGAAATATTTATGTTCTTGAGCAATGAGAGTTAATTGATAAAGTATTCGCATTAGCGTGTTCTAGAAACACTGTTCATGCTCTACATATTCGGGAATTGCTTAAGTGTGTTATGGAAACACAGTTCATACCATACGTGGAGAAGCGCAACGTAACAATGGAATGTGGTGTATACACTAAAGAGATATCATAAAAATATGGTTAATCAACCATAAGTTATCGGAAAATCATGGAAATATAACCCTATGTTAGAAAGGAACTCTATGTTTGGGTTATCTAAAAATTATGGAAGAGGAATTTTACATTTGAAGGATGCGACATCAGACCTACATTTGTATTAAACCTTACGTTTGAAGGATGCGGCATCAACCCTGTGTTTGTATTCAACCTTACTTTTGAATGTTGAATGCTTTAAATTTCAACCTTATATTTGGTGTTGGATAATTAAAGACGAAATTATTATGCAACGGTCTAAAGTGAATTATTAGGTTGTTTTCAAGCTAGATTAAAAGCTGATTTTTAAATTGCATATTTTACATGAGTCAATGTCGTTTATCTATGGTTCAAAGGATAAATTTAAAAGGAGGTTTTTATGTTGAATTATCAAGGAAGTTATGACCGCTCTGTTATTTTGAATTCTTGAATATTGTGATTCCAAAGGCTACTTTTATGGATCTAAATTTGAAAGGAGAATACTCGACTTTATTCTATATATAACTGTATAATTTTGTATAGAGAGTGGAAATTGAGATAATGAAGAATTTTTTATCTTCTGTTATGAATTGAGACAAAGCTTTGTTTATTGAGGAAGAAGAAACAAGATAGAAGATGTACTCATTTGACATTGAAGATCTATTGTGAATCTACTTCTACAAAAGTTGATAATTAGTTTTCTACATCTACTGCAACCGAATCAACTCAGAACGACTCTTACTTAAAGATCATTATTTTTTAATACGAAGATTCATCTGTCAATTGCATTCTATTTCAATTGTGAAGAACAACATGAAAGTATTTTCAAAGAAAAATATACTTCTTTTTTATCATTAGTGACCGGCTTCTCATACTAAGCTGTGTTGGTTCTGTGATTGAACCAGAAGGATCTGTTTTTCCTTATATTGTAAAGGTGTCAACTGCCTGTACTCTGTTGTGGAATGGTCTATTGATAAGAGAACCAGATAGTGAAAATCACCAAGACTGTGTTGTAGAGTGTTGGTGGAGTTGACCAGGGGCCTTCTGTTCCCCGAAACACTATACATCGTGTGTCCCTACTATTTAAATTTCTGCTGCATTAATCCTTCCAATTAAAGTTAGATGGAAGAACATGATCTCACGAAGAATTTATGAAAGACACAATTCAACCCCCTCTTGTGTATATTTGGTATAACCTAATCCAACAATTGGTATCAAAGGAAGTGTTTTCGGATAAAGCCTTAATAAGATAAAAGTTATTATACACATCGCATGATTCCTAATATAAGAGAGGCAATGTCTATGGTCAGAGCACCGTACTTCAATGGAGAAAATTATGGATGATGGAATTCAAGAAGGATAATTTATCTGAAAAACCATGGATACAATGTATATTCTATGATTCTGACTCCATATAAAATATCTGAAAAACCTGAGACATGGAGTGAAACCACTGAAGAAGAATATGAAATGAACTCATATGAAATGAGTGCAATTACATGTGGTCAAGGACCTGATGAATCCAACAGAGTATCTCAATGCCTGATAGCAAAGGAGATGTGGAAAACTATTGCTATTTCTTATGAAGGAACTGACAATTTCAGGAAAATGAGATATGCTACTACAAATCATAAATTTGATACATTCAAAATGTTTAAAGGTGAATTTATTACTCAAATGAATGGATTATTGACAGAAAATTTAATCAATATTACTTCTCTGGGAGACCCAATCAAACAAGCTGAGCAAGATTTGAATGTACTGAGAGTACTACCAACTAAATAAAATGGAATCTCTACTGCAATAAAAAAAACAACACTTGTCAAAGACTTAAGCATGAGAGAGCTAATTGGAACACTAATGATGTGGGAAGACAAAATGAAAGATGATGCATATGAGTATAAGTATCTGATTAAGAGAGAAGACACTACCTTAAAAGTATCGTCTCAAGGTAAAAGAAAAAATCTAAATAAAAAAGAAGCAAAGATAAAATCAGAATATTACGATTCATCTAATTCTGATGTAGAATTGGCTAAGATAGAAAGAAAGATTATTACATTCTATAGGAAGAATAAAGGTTTTTGAAAAACATTCTAAAAGGATGGAAAGGATGTTAGATGTAATGAGTGATAGAAAATGGAGAACATCATACCAGACTGTCCTTAATTAAAGAAAGGTAATAAGAATATTTTATTGAAAAAGAATTATTATGAGAAAAAAAAAGATATGAATGCAATGAAAGATATATGGAGTGTGTCTGAAGACTCTAGAATCCCTTCAGAATCAAACTCAGAAAAGGAAGAAGTAATTCTAAAATCCAACATGTAAGTTATAGCAGAGACAGGTGAGGTACAATCATACTATTATTCTTATTCTAATGTAGACTATATTTCTCAAACAAGATATTCTAATGAAAAAATTGCATCATACTACCACATTCATGAAGAAAAATATGATTCTCTTTTTGAGAAACATAATTCTTTAAAGAACATCCACAAGGCTATTTCAGATGAAACAGATACATTACTAAAACAACTTAAGGAGTTAACTGATAAGTATAATTCAATTAACAATATGTATATAGATTATGAATCAAAGGTAAAAACACTGAAAAATGAAGTAGAAACATATAAAAGTGCATCTCTAATTTAAAAAAAAGGGGAAAATACACTAAATAAAATTATTGGAAAGAATGTGATTAAAAAGGGAAGACATGGAATAGACTGTAAAGGTGAAAAGCCTAAACTATACAAAAATTACTTTTTTCCACGTACTAGAAATGTAATATGTAACTATTGTGGTGGAAAAGGTCATCTGTCTAGAATTTTTACTTAAGGAAACTCCAAATAAGTGGAATATATAAAGCCTTTGTCTCAATAAACTTATATGATTTTGTTGATTTTAGAAAAAAAGGTAGTATGGATTCCCACATCTTTGCTAGCTAATGCAACTGGACCCAATAAAATATGGATACCAAATCAATATGTTTAAATGACTTTGCAAGAAGAAGGTCATAGAAGAAACAAGTCCATATGGTATACAGACAGTGGGTGCTCCGTCAATTTGAGTGGAAACTCATCAAATTTCAGAACAAAAACTCAGAGAGATGGTGGACTAGTCACATTTGGTGACAATTCCAAAGGCATGATAATTGGCATTAGAATAGTTGGAGATCCAGAATCTTTTTTAATTAGTAAAGTACATTATGTACAAGGATTGAAACACAATCTGATAAGTATCTATCAACTCTATGATGATGGTTATGCTATTGATTTCTCTAACAATTGCTGTTCTATTTTCTAAAATAAATTTCATAAATTTAGAGCACCTATAATTGATAATGTGTATACCCTGGACATAAATTCCTTGTGTAAATAACATGTAAACTGCTTAACCACTATGATAAATAAATCATGGATCTTTCATACAAGAATTAGACATTGCAACATATATGCTTTATAGACGTTATCCAAGAAACAATTAGTTTCAAATTTTCCTAGTCTCATGTTTGAAAGTGATATATTTTGTGATGCAAGAAAACTTGGAAAGAAGAAGAAATAATCATCCAATTATTTTAAAAAAATTGCTGCATCTAAACCACTAGAACTAATCTATATGGTTTTGTTTGGACCTTCAAGAGTAGCATGATTGGCTGTTAAATTATATGTACTTGTTTTGGATGATGACTATTCTAGATTTACATGGATTTTCATTTTAAAATTAAAAAATGAATCATTTAAATTATTTGAAAGTTTTCGCAAAGCTATTAAAAATGATAATGGTTTTAAGATAATATCATTATGAAATGTTCATGGTGGAGAATTTGAGAATTTGTAATTCACTTCATTTTGCACAAATATGGGTATTAAAAAGCCTTCTCTACACTAAGAACACCTCAGAAAAATGGAATTGTTGAAGGAAGAAATATGACTATTCATGAAATGGCTAGGATATGCTAAATGAATACAGTCGTCCTACCTATTTTTCGGTAGAAGTTGTATGTACAGCCTACTATATAATGAATAGAGTTTTAATTAGACCAATTTTGAAAAAGACACCCTATGAACTCTGGAATAAAAGAAATCCTAAATTAAATTACTACAATGTTTTTTATTGAATGGTTTACACCTTAAACACCAAGGAAAATCTTGGTATGTTTGATCCAAAATTTGATAAAGGAATTTTCTTGGGATATTCTTCTACTTAGAATGCATATATATTTTTTAATAGAATGTCAAGGATTATTGAAAAATCACATCATGTAAAATTTGATGAATCTGATCCCTTTTAGAAAAAGAAAGATCAAATTGATAAATCTAACTCAAATAAGTGCACTAACTAGACAATCAAGGACCCTAAAGAATCACCCTTTAAAAAATATAATAGGATACTTAGAAACAGGAATAAAAACATGATGGAATATAAGAAATCTTGTTGAGTTTTTTTCCTTTCTATCCCAATCAGAAATGAAATTTAAAGAAGAAGCTTTAGATGATTAAACTTAGATGATAGAAATGCATGAAGAAGTAAAGCAGTTGAAAAGAAATAAGTCTGGAAATTAGTTGAATGACCATAGAATTATTTAGATATAGGAACAAAATGGGTCTTTAGAAATAAATAAAATGATCAAGGTATAATAACATGGAATAAATCAAGACTCATATCTAATTTATATAATCCAGAAGAAGGTATAGATTATGATAATACCTCTGGACTTGTAACTAGATTAGAAGACATTAGAATCGTTTTAGCATATTCTTACCATATGAACATTAATTTATTTCATATGGATGTTAAGTCTTCCTTTTTTAATGTTTATTTAATGTTGGTAGTTTATGTTGATAAAACTCATGGTTTTGAAAATTCACCAAAACCAGATTTTGTTTTTAAACATACTAAAACTCTTTATGGCCTTAAACAAGGACATAGAGCTTGGTATGATGAATTTCGCTCTTCTCGTTTAAAAAATTGTTTTACTGTTGGAATGGAAGGTCCAATACTATTTGGAAAAACTATAAATTATTATATATTATTGGTTCAAATTTATGTTTATGATGTATTTTTTGGATCAAAAAATAAATATCTTTGTCACGAGTTTTCAAATTTAATGTCAAAAGAATTTGAAATGCATATGATAGGAGAAATAAAATTATTTTTATGACTACAAAATTTTCAAAAATATTTTGCAAATGTTTTGAATCAAATAAAATACATTAATGATTTACTAATGAAATTTGGATTTGAAAACATCATGAAATATACAACTCCTATTTGTACTTATGTAGAAATTGATTTGGATGAAACTGGGAAATCAGTTTACTACATGTTATATAGAGGTATGATTGATAGTGTATTATATCTTACTGCTAGCAGGCCAGATATAATTTATTCAGTGTGTCTTTGTGAAATATTTCAATCAAATACTAATGAATACCAGTTAACTACTATTAAAAAAATTAGATATTTAAAAGGAATAGATTTTCAATATCTTCATTAACCCAAACCATATGATATTAAATTAATTTCATATTCATATACAGACTTTGGGAGTTGTAGATTAGATAGGAAAATCACTTCAGGTACTTGAAACTTTTTAGGAAGATCCTTAGTATCATTGTCATGTAAGAAATAACATTCAGTTGGCCTATCAATAACCGATGTATAATATGTGTATGTTGGCAGTTGTTGTAAATAAGTGTTGTGGATGAAAAACATTCTTATGGACTTTGGACTAAATTTTAATAATAAAACTATTTAATGTGATAATACAAGTGAAATTAATATTTCATAAAATCCTTTTAAACAGTCTAGGACTAAACATATTGATATCAGACACCATTTTCTAGGAGGCTATGTTCTTAAAAAAGATATATTCTTAGATTTTGTGAGTACTAAAATTCAATTAGATGATATTTTTACTAAACCACTACCCACTACAAGGTTTGATTTTATTAAGGGGGATCTAGGATTATTTAATTTTAAATAAATCATTAATTTATTCAATTGATTATGGTATTTATATATATACTGTTTGAAATAACTTAGTTATTTGTTTTGCAATCATAATATTTTATTTTATTAGATCTGTTTTTTAATGCGTACATTATTAATTTTTTAAGATTTATTTAATGATTATTTATGATACAGGAATCAAGGCTGTCAAAAAATTTCAAATTCTCAATCGTTTCATTCAAAAAAAACCATTTTGAACCCACGAAGCATTACCTCTCTTTGTCAATCCTAATCCGAACCTTTGAATCCCTAATAATCAAACTTTCTATGATCTTCTTAGAAATGGTCAAAACTAAGAGGACTGATGAGGCTGAAACCAGCACTACTAAGAGGCAGTGCCCGGAAGGAAGGAAAATTTTACAAGGGAAGGTCATAGATCTAGAATGGTTATGTCAGACGAACCTATTGATAAAGGAAACTCTTTCTTTTAAAAACCATGAATAGGCGTTTAATGGGGATCATAAGGAGTTTCTATATTTGGTATAAATTCATCATTTCTTTATGTCAATAATGTTTAGTCTGGGAACTGATGAGGATTCAATTGTTGCAAAGATTGAGGATCGAAATTTTTCAATCTCATCTATAGAAATAGATCGAATTATTAACTGCCCTCATGAGGGAGTTTTTAATTTTTATTTAAAGAATAATGGTTATTTTGTGCATAAGTCAGAATAAATTATGTTCTTTTTGTTTAGAACTACATCTATAAATAATATTTTTGTGATGGATTTGAAACCGGATCAGAAAATAATGATTATGTTTATGCAAACTGGTATTGCACCTGCAATTTTTGAGATATAAGAAATAATTTACCCAGATATGTAGATAATTTTTATTTCTACTAAGTGATATCAAATTTAACTTTCCAAGATACATGCTAAGATATCTCAGTTACTGTTTCCAACCAGAGGAAAGAATGAACTTTTATACTTTTGGATGGTTCACTTAAAAATTTATGTTTATGAAAGATATGATTAGATTAGTGGATGCTCGAGTGAAATTTCACCACAGTAATACCTTCAATGCTGGTACATTGAGAATTATTGGATATTTCTGGAGCACAGTTAAAGGAAAACTATTGCCTGTAGGAGCTGAAGAAAATGAAGAAAGTGCTTAGGCAAAACTAGCAGAACCAAAAGAAGGACAAGCTGAATCAGGAGTTTATACTGTATAAAGAAGATTTATCTTTGAAGATATGGGTGTACCTTAAGAAATCAGTCAAGAGGGTCTTCAATTCAGAAGGACATGGGATCCTAATCCTATATAGGAATCTACTATAACTTCACCTCTATTCACATCTAGTGATCTCGTAAGCTATAAGTTTGTGAGAAAAACTACAATTGATGAAATACTACTAGGAGCAGTGGATCACAATAAGGTGACTCCTCCAGTCGAGAAAAAATGTATGGCTCAGGAAGTAACATAACAAGAAGCTCACATAAAAACAATAAATGAGACAGTTCCTAGTGAAAAAGATGTAGTGTCCTGAACACCAATTGATCAAGTCTAGGTTGATTAATAAGAAATCACATTGGAATGTCCAGTGATAGAGGAAGCCCATGAATTTTATTTTCATGAGGCGAAACCTCCAGCACTTGACAAATAGTAAGATAATGCTTCTGATATTCATACCGAAGTAGTGACTGAGAATTTTTCTTTCGATGAGTCAGGGAAAGACTCAGAGGAAAAATCTGTTGAAAAACCTGATCAAGGGAATGATAAGGAAAAATATGATGTAGATTCATTACCTATTGTGATTTTGCATCAAGTACATTCTTAAGATGATAATCTAGCACAAGGTGTCTCTGATTCAGTGAATAGGGAAGTAGAAGAGATATACATGAAGCTGTCAAGTTTGGAATCTAAAAATGTTTCCTTGAAGAAAGCCTTAGAGAAGGAACAGTTGAATTTTTACATACTGACAGAAAGTACTATTTTCAGAAAGGATGTTGAAGTGTTTAAGATGGAAATGATAAATGAAGTTACAATGTTTAAATCACATATGGATATGAAGACATATTTATTGGAATTTAGAACTTTCATGGATTTATAATTTGCATCTTTGAAACTCAGTATGGCCAGTACATCAGGTACTTCACCTGATATAATCAGAAGTTTTCAGGCTATTGCAATAGCAATGAGCAGTATGAATGACATATTGTAGGACCTTCAATTCAATAGTGCTCCTTTTTCAATGTTGAAATATAATTAGAAGTTTATAGTTGATGATTTGACCTCAAGTGAACCAAGTATTAGAACTGTGCTGACTCATTTCACAAAGAAGTTAACTCTAATTATGGATTAAAAAGAGATTATTCATGAATTTTTCAAAGTAAATTATATAGAAGATATTCATATAACTCTATATAATAGAGATATTATTATAAAGATGGGAGATGGAATGATGATAAGAATGAGGGAGCTGTTGACAGATATCAAGGAAGTAGTTTAGAGGAGATAGACCATATCTCATACCATTACCACACCTTGATTCCTGTGTTCATCATGATTATAACTACTACATATTTTCAATTCAATTTTGTTTCTTTCTATATTTCTGTACTTTTATTTTTTTAATATATTTATTTAGATATGTGTTTAATCCAGATTAAATTATTGACAAACGGTTAATAATAGCATTTACTTAAGTTCAGTGAAAAATTAAATGTGTTCTATTCCATATTCTATAATTAATTTTTTATATCACAAAAGGGGGGAAATTTAGATAAACACAACATTTTATTTTAATTATTTCACATTGTACTTTAAATGTTTTAATTTTTTTTCTTTATTCTATTATTTATTTGGGGAGAAATTTGGTTAAATATAAACTTTTTATTTTCAAATTTGTATTTATAATTATTTAATGCTTATTTTTATTTTTCTTTATTTTATTTAAGGAGGGATTTGTTTTCTTTTTATTTTTCACTTTATAAAGGGGAGAAATATTAAGCATTATCATCATTCAATAAGGGGGAGAAGTTATGTTAAATCAAATTTTTTATTTATCTTTTATAAATTCAAAACTATATGTAATTAATTTTTTATGTTGATTTCATTAGATATGTTATGGGTTTTTTCATCATCAAAAGGGGGAGATTGTTGTGCAATTGTTTTTTCAGCAATACATAATATTTTTATATAATATGGGGAGATTTTTGAGAACAATACTCTATCTTTTTATGATGATTTTGATGCTCACTAATACCTTTAACTCTTTTCAAATGATTTTATTTTAATTATATTTGAGGAATTTATTATTAATTATATTTTTCTTCCTAGAAGAAATATTTATGTTCTTGAACAACGAGAATTAATTGCTAAAGTATTTCAATTAGCATGTTTTAGAAACACTATTCATGCTCTACATATTCATTAATCACTTAAGCGTGTTCTAGAAACACTATTCAAACCCTACGTGGAGAAGTGTATCATATGGATGGAATGCGGTGTATACTATAAAAATATATAAAAAATGTATGGTTAATAAAATATACGTTATTTGAAAATTATTGAATAAAAACCCTACATTTGGATGGAACCCTGTGTTTGGGTTATCAGAAAAGTATGGAAGAGGAACGTTACATTTGAAGGGTTTGACATCAACACTACATTTGTATTCATCCTTAGGATTGTTGGATTTCACATAAAACCTATATTTGTATTCTACCATACGTTTGAAGGATTCATGCTTACAGTTCAACCTTGGGGTTTGGAATCGGAGAATTATTATGCAAGGATTTATTAGAGAATTATTAGGTTTTATCAATATGGATTAAAGGATTAATTTTAAAGCGCATATTTGACTAATTCAAAAACATTTGTCTATGATTCAAAGGATCAATTTAAAAGGATTTTCTATGTTGAATTTTCCGGGAAGTTACGACTACTGCGTTATTTCTAATTTATGAATGTCGTGATTCTGAAGGCAACTTATATGGATCTAAATTTGATTGGATAATGCTCAAATTTATTCTATATATACCTATATTATTTTGTATATAGAGATACAATTGAGATAATCAGGACTTACAGATCTTCTATTATGAAGAGCGACAAAGCACTATTTATTTAGGAAGAAGAAACATGACAGAAGAATTACTCATTTGACATCAAAGATCTATTGTGAATCTACTACTTCTAATGTTGTGAATTATTTTTATATATCTACTGCGACTAGGTTGACTCCAAATGACTCTTACTTGAAGATCATTATTTCTGAAGGCGACGATTCATCTACTGTCAATTGCCTTCTGTTGAAATTTTGAATTACAACGGGAAAGTATTTTCAGAGAAAAAATACTTCTTTTTTATCTTGAGTGACCAGATTCTCGTGCTAGGCTATGTGTATTCTGCGATTGAACAAAAAGGCTCTGTTTTGCTTTAGATTTTAAAGGTGTCAAATGCATGTACTCAGTTGTGGAATAGTTTGTTGATAAGAGGAGTAGATAGTGAAAATCACCAAGCTCGTGGAGTAGTGTGTTGGTGGAGTGGACTAGGGGCCTTCTGTTCCTCAAACCACTATACATCGTGTGTCCCTGCTATTTAAATTTCTACTGAATTAATCCATCTAATTAATGTTACAGTGCAGAACAGAATCTCACAAAGAGTTTTTAAAAGACACAATTCACCCCCATCTTGTGTATATTTGGTATGACCCAATGAAACAAATATATATTGGTTTATATGTATATATAGATATATATACATATATATAGGTCATGTGCATGTGACAACATGTGGAGTGAAATTGGTTGCTTCCAAATAAGTGAAAGTGATGCTGAATATTAATTTGGATCCAGCCTGAGGTAGTGTCCCAAATCGTTATCTCATTATCTATGAATTCATATTTGATTCTTAAAATATATTTAGGTTGTGAGTCTCCATGGTTATGGAACTGCAATGTTTTCATGAAATTATTATTAGAGATAAATTACTTGTTTCTGGTAATGTCATATCATGCTTTTAGAGTATTGTAATTTTAGTATATCTTCTTGCTAGGGATTATATATGTTATATTATTGCATTGAAAATTTGATGTTATTTAGTGATTTTGTCTATGTGAGATTATTTAGGGCTTTACCAGGTGTTTTCTAAGTTTGTGTTTTTGGATATTTATTTGCGTGCAAGTACATATGTTGATTTTATTCCAGCATCATTAAATGGTTAAATAGAGAGCACCCATGTGTTTTATTGTAATTGGGCTTTAAATGGTTATCTACTTGGATTACCTTATGTGTGCCTTTAAACCCATGTCATAGGATGTTAATTACAAAAAAAAATATATATCAGTTGGTGAAATAGATGATTGAATGGGGTAGGATGGTAATAGGTAAATTTATTGAAGAATTAATTATCAAGTCACGTGTTTGAAAAAAAATGTGACTTTTCTGGATTATTGAGAATATTGAATATTTTTACATGTTCGAAATATAAATTGGAAACTAGAAATAATTATTCGATGGATTAATTATTACATGTTATATGTTATATGGTAAATGGTTTATAAATTAAAGATATGTTAATGAGATATTATTTAATTAATTATTTGTTGAATTAATTAATTTTCATGCATTAAATTATGATTACAAATTGTTTTTTATGATTGTTGGACCATGGTTCCTTTTGATGCGTGTTTTTTCTATGCCTTATGTTGTTTATGATGGAGTTGTTTAAAAATTGTATATGTTGTGTGAGATGGTTTGCTATGTATCTGGGCCTTGTTCAGCATGTTTTGAGAAGATTACCATGTGCAAGTAAATTGTAAAAGTTTTGGACGAATCACTGCTTGAGTGAAGGGGATCAGACTTGTTAAATAATTGGGACAATTAAATGTTTAGTTAATTGTATATTTGGCTTTGTATGAATAATTATTTGTTAATTCATTATTAGCTGTTGAGATTTTGAATGGTTAATTAATTTTTGACTTATGTGACCAGCAATTTATTTTGTTAATTAGTTATTGAATTAATTAAAAAATTAGAATAATTAATTAATGAATTTATTAATGGATGGTTTTGGGGTGTTAGACGTAGTGTTCTCCACCAATGATAAATATATATTTAATATTGATAATATGGTTGTGAGACTAGTACTGATGCTCTATATACATAATGGGTGCTAGAAATGGTGTTTTACTCCCAACATACATGAAAAAATTATTTTATGGGATAGTGAAAAATGCTCTAACACCCCATGTTTGGTGAGAAAAGGTCTGATGCTCCAAAAAATCAAGAGGGAGCTAGACATGATGTTATACGCCATTTAATTAACATTGGAATCTAGGTCGAATTGGTCATAAATAAAATGAATTAATTGGTAAATGAAATCTTTTATGACATTATGATTTCTGAATTGAATATATGAAGGGGTTCAGACATATCAACGAATTGGGTGAATCAATATTAGCAGATGGACCCAGGAGAAAATCAGTTTTTTAATGGATGGGATTATAAAATGTATATGAAAGATTAAATTTCATATATTATGACGCATTATCGAAGAAAAATCACAATCTTTGATCCAGTTATTATTTTGATTACTTAGATGGTCTTTAGTGACAACGGTGGTTAGTGACTTATACAAGGATGCCAGGCTTCAACATAATCATGATACTTTAATAATACAATGAGGTATGAATAATTGATAAATAAAAATTATATTGTAATGAGTATAGTGTATACATGACCAATGTATAAAACAAGTTTATAAACTAGCTAAGGGATGAAGCAGGAACATAGGTATATAGTTACATTGAACTTCTTACATTATTTATGCCTTCTTTCATAAGGATTAAATTAATTAACAAATTTCCATATTTGTGGTCGACAACAATGGCCCTGCCTACTGATATTTATATCTCACACCCTACTCAGTCCGCCACTGATCTTGGGTACCCAAGTATAATCTATTTGGATTTCATGATTTTTCACTTCGTATATACTTGGGGTATATGAGACGAGGTCCAAGGGGAATCTCAGAATGCTCGAGGTTACCGCCCTCGGGGATTTGAGCCATTATTTATCTATTTATGTATTGGAATGTAAATCATGTTGTTTTTTTCATTTTACTCCATTTTGTATCATTAGCATGTCATGAAGTAATCTTCTGTATAATTGGTATTGGAAACTTTTATAAAATGAGTACTATTTTTCTTCCACTACATTATCATTTATTATGCAGATTCCTCAATTTATTTCTATTGTCTATTATTGAACTCTGATATGAGTGTATAGTCTCCCCACTGACTATCCATGGACCCTCGCTACTAGTCCGTAGTCTCCGCCGTAGAGGGAGAGGCGCTTGAGGTCATGTGGTAACTGTTCTGGCCACTGGTTTAGTGGTGAGATGGGTCAAGACATTTCAAAGTTGTATTTGGGGGTTTCTTTTCTTTTATCTTATCATTTTGGTGTTGGAAGACAAATACTTGGGACGTATCAGCTTTTGGGTTAGTATATGTTCTTGGGACTAACCACCCCATGTACGAAAAATGACCAAATGGCCTAGGATGGGAATTTATATATGTAATATTAGATGTTAGAGTTGATTTGATTTCACCTTGAGGGACTGGTGTATTTTCTGATGCTTATTGATTTTGAGATTTTTTAAAAATAATTGTCTTGGCCTGATATGTCATGGATGTTTCATACATACATTATCTTAGGCACTTTGAGATTCACATGTCACGCATATAACATGCCATGTAGTTGCATTAGTAGGATGCCTGCTAAGTTTGATTTTGTTCATTTGGAGCAATTCCATGTTTGGATTTTTTTAGCATGCATTAGTAGATAACATGTTTTGGTGATAAATTAAATATTCTTGATGGATTATATGCCATATTGTCTTAGATATTTTCATGTTTAGTTGTTGTTTCATGCTTATATGTTATAGAATGTTGTTGTGTGACTGATTATGATAAGAAGATAGAGATTTTTGGATATATGGAAGGGATTCAATAGTTAAAATGATTAATAAATGTTGATTGTAATAAATGGGATCCAAATTCCCACGATAAAGTGTATAGGCACCTTATTGATTGGTTGATGGAAACCCATGTATTTGGACCTTATATTATCATAGTATTTTTTAAAATGGTTGCAAATGAAAATATGTTGATTGTTGATTGAAATGAACTGTTGTTGGGTTGCTTTTTGAGGAACTCGCAATGAATAAACGAGACCCTAAAAGGTCAACTTCATTGTAAAAGAAATATAGATTCTAAATTGTTTGTTTAAATTTGAATAACACTTAATGATAAATGATTAAAGATTATTTTTATGATAACATGATTATTTTTTCCCGTTTCATATTGTTTTGAAAACAAAGTGACTTATTATAGAAAACAAACTTGTTTGTTTGTAGAACATCCTTCAAATATTGAATGGTTGATATGAATTAATTTAAATGGATATAACAAAAAGGGGATTTTGAATCTTGTGATTCTGGTTTTGTGTGACCATGAGAGAGGGTAAACTTTTATGTTTCTTAAGGGGATGACACGTGGATGGTAGTACCCTTAGAAAGTTTTAGGCCGTAAAAGTATGTTCGTCCCACTGCTCAGGAGAACTTCTTGGGACTTGGTTGTGATGGAATGCCGATATGTTTATGTTACGACTTTTATGATCAATGTTTGACATAGTGATTATGGTTCTAGGATTTTTAAATGAATGCGTTAATGTGTTCTAAAATAGCACGATGGTGAGAAAAAGATATTTCCTTGTGATGTCATGGAAAATCCTAAGGTGGGTAGTGTCACATCATTTTCAGTAAGCATGCCAATAGAAGATACTGAACTTTTAGAACAGAGTTGTCTGAAAATAGCTCAACTGATCTTTATAATGGCCTTGGTTTTTTTCATTGTTCACTCCTTGGAATATGATGAGCATTTCCCCTATATGGACCCTGACATGGAGACACTAAGATATCATTATTTTTATCCCACACAACAATTTAAATGTTGTTGGGATTGATGTGGGGTTGTTGTCTGGGTAGTACGTAGGTTGCATGGTTTCATTGGGCTACACCTTTATTCGTTTTGGGGAACAATTATTTTTAAAATTCCACGGTGATTCCTTGAGTTTTAAATTTCACTAGAGGTCGAGTAAGGATGTCATTATACATGAGTATGGTTCTGGAATAGTTTTAAAAGAACGCCATTAGATAAAGGGTGGATGTGGGTTTTGGGTCTTCGATGTCTTTTAATAGAATCGTGCGCAACATGTTCGGTTGGTTGATCAAGATTCAACCTTTTCAATGATGGGGTCCCTATAATTTCCTTATATATAAGAATTGTTTCAATTTTTATGATATAAAGTGAGCATTGGCTCTGGTTTTAATAACTTATTCGTTTGGGATGTGAAGTGATAAAGGTACATTTGGTGTTGGGAATGCAACACGTTAGTTCGAACAAGATTTAATGACATTGGTAGGTCATTTGTTTTAGTAGTGGTACATAATGGAATCATAGGGATAAGATGTTTTTAAGGTGGATAGATTGTAAAGTCCTTTGTTTTTTAGCCGGGCTAAAATACGAAGGTTTTTTTTATTTTTTTGTTTTATCGATAGGTCAGTTTTTAAACTGTTCTCTGTAATTATATTATGAGTTTTGAAACACCTAATGGTTTAATTTTTTGATATGTGTAATTACTCTATATTTTTAGTGGGTTTCCCGATGAGTTTCAAAACTATTAGATCTGGAAAAGTCCACTTTAATGGATTTTTATGGGCAGCACAAAGTTTCGGTCCTACCCGTTCATTTTAACCTATTTAAAAAATTATTGAATTTAATTATGTAATATTATATGATAGATTGTGATTAATTAAAAGATAATTTTAATAACAAAAATAATGAATTTATTATTATTTTTATTTTTTTTCTTTAATTAAATTAATGATAAAGAATTATGTAAATGATGATTGAGGAAATTAATGTGGCTTTTGGGTTTATCAAAGAACTGTTTTAATTAAATAAAGAGTTCCAGAATTAATAAAATACCATTTATTATTAAATGGATGTTATGGGTTGGAATTTTTATCGATAATATCATATAAATGTTATTTTAATAAATTGGGGGGGGGGGGTTGGTTTTAATTAAATGAATGTTGGAATAATAATAATAATGATGTTATTATTAATATTATGTTTATTTAATTAGATAAATGTTAAAAGAATTTAATGCATCTTTTTAAATTTTTAAAAAAACATTTTCTTTTATGAATGGTCAATTGGGAGTTATGATCATAATATATGATGGTTTATAAAAATAATAAAAAAAATTATTATTATTATTGTTATGCATATTATTTTGGTTACATTTATCATTACTATTAACTTATTATGGTTGTTTAATAATTAATAATAATAATAATATATTTTGGGGTTTTTTGGTTGGAAAAGAATAAATGTTGAAATGGGTGGTAAAAATAGTGGATTTTATTATTATCATAAATGATTTTGATTAAATTCATTTCAAATTAATTAAGGGGGTTTTATTTAGTTTTATTATTGACTAAAAATAAATGAAAAACATGGGGACTTATCCCTCTTCCTCCTTGCACAGCAGCACAGAACCCACCGTGTAGCACGCTTTGCGCCTCCACCTTCCCCCACCTCCGGAACACCTATAGTCCCACACATGGATAGATCTTTAACCCTATAATGTGATCACCTCCTTATGCTACATGCTCACATCGCGCGACCCACCGCCGAACGACCCCTGGCAGCAGCGCGTGAGCCCCGTGGCATGACCCCTTCTCCATCCACTATGTTTTTCCATATTTTAATCCTGGTTTACATCAGATTCATCATGGTAAGAACTTAAATCATGGTCTCTTTATTCACTTTGAAGAATCACTGATTTTTTGGGGCCTATTTTGGAATAAGCTGAAACCCTAAGGTTCAGTTTTATATAGTTGTTGTGTTCGTCTAAATTTTAGGGTACACAAATATTATTTATGGACCCTTTGGTATTTGTTCTAGCATCAACTGCCAAGGGTGAGGCATTTGATCTCAATTATCATGAAAAAAGTTTGGTTCAGGTAAGCTTATAAAACCCATTGTTTGGTTTTTCACTAGTTAAATTAAGGTCTTATATTTTTTTATAACATAATGGTACCAAGTTAGAGGTGTGTTGAGCCTTGATACAATTTTTTATGTTCTCCTGTTTCTGATTTAGTAAAAAAAAATTATGTTTCCGGGCACACATACATGTAAATATATATAGGTATATATATATACATATATATAAGTTGTTTGAGCATGACTGCATGCCGAGTGAAATTTTTTGCCGCCATGTAAATCAAATTGATGTTGAATATAAATTTGGGTTTTCTTTGATGTAGGGCCCCATGTATTTATCTTTTTATCTATGGATTCTTATATGCTTCATAAAATAAATTGGGGATGTCTTTCTCTGTGGTTATGGAACTACAATGTTTTCATAGAATGCTGATTAACGAAAAACTACTGTTTAGTGGTAATGTCATATAATGCTTGCAGAAGTTTGGTATTTTAGTATGTATTCTTGATTGTGCTAATATAAGTTATGGAATTCCATGTAACCTTTTATGTTATTGTGTGATTCTATCCACATGATATGATTTAAGAATTATCAAGGTGTTTGTTTTTGCTTGTGTTTCTGGATATTTATTGGATGCCAAGTTAACATGTTGAGCTTATTCCTAGATATTGAAATGGTTAAATTGGTAGCACCCATGGGTCTTCCTTGTAATTGAGACTTAATTTGTGATGGACTTGGACACCCATAGGTGTACCTTTTAACCCATGTCATGCAATTTTAATTATAAAAATTATGATATATCAGTTGGTGAATTAAATGATTGAATGAGGCAGGAGGGGTAATATATAAATTAATTATAGAATTATTTATTAATTCATGTGTTGGAAATTTTATTTGGATTTTATTGATTATTGAGTATATTGACTATTTTTACATGTTCAGAATATATATTAGAAACTGGTAATATATAATGAATGGATTAATTATTACATTTTAAATGGTAAATGGTTAATTAATTGACGACTAGCTAAAGATATATGATTTAATAATTTAATTGTCGAATTAATTAATTTTCATGCACTAAATAAATATTGTGAATTGATTATTTCATACTACTTTTAGCCAAGGTTACCATTTAATGTGTGTTTGTTTTCAATTCCATAAGTTGTTTTAGATGAATTTGTTTAAAAATATGATATGCAATGTGACATGTTTTTTCAATATCTGAGCCATGTTCATCATGTTTTGAGATGATTATGACATGAATGTAAATTGTTAATGTCCTAGATGAATCACTATTTTAGTGGAAAGGTTAATACTTGTTAAAGAATTAGGATAATTAAATGTTTAGTTAATTATTATCTTGGCTTGCTAAGAATTATTAATTATTAATTATTTAATAACTATTGAGATGTTGAATGGTTAATTAATTTTTTACTTATTTGACATGTGATTTATGTTGTTAATTAGTCGTTGAATTAATTAATGGATTGGATTAATTAATTTATGAATTAATTTATGGGTGTTTTTGGTGTTGGTCATGTAATTCGACACTAATGATAAATATATATGTTTTATTGATAAACGAGTTATGAGATAGGGAATAAAGCTCCATATACTCACAACGTGTTGGACATGGCGTTCTATACCCAGATTTCATGCAAACATTCATTTATGGGACTGAGACTGATGCTCCAAATACCCCTGGGTTGCGAGATAAGGACAGCCGCTATATATAATCAGGATGGTTATCAACATGGTGTTCTACACCCATTAATTGTCATTGGACAATGGGTCCAAATGGTCATACATGAAATGAATTAATTGGTTAGTGAAAACTATTGTGACAATATGATTTTTGAATTGAAAATTTGAAATTGTTTAGACTTATCAATGAATTTGGTGAATTACTATAGGAGTATGGACCCAAAAGTAAATCATGATTTTTAGTGAATGGTCTTGTATGTAGTATATTGAAGATTACATAAAATATCTTATGATGTATTGTCCAGGAAATTGAAAATTCTTGAATTTGTTCTTTAATTTGATTACATAGATTTTCTTTAGAGTTAACTATAGTGAGTGAATTAGATGGTGGATGTTGGGCTTTGGACAAATCACAAGTCTTTCTAAATTTAATGATGCTTTAATAATTGAGAAATGAAAATGATTGTGTAATGACAATTGGTTATGAATGAAAAATGTATAAAATAGGTCCAGACACCATCTGAGGGTTGAAGTAGGGGCCTGAGTTTATA
Organism: Viscum album; assembly: GCA_963277665.1. Taxonomy (NCBI): domain Eukaryota; kingdom Viridiplantae; phylum Streptophyta; class Magnoliopsida; order Santalales; family Viscaceae; genus Viscum; species Viscum album. The sequence continues at coordinate 585,579,742 of OY728126.1, forward strand.
GTTACATTTTACAGCTTACTTTATTTATGCAATATTTCACAGAGTATAAATTATTTATTAAATGTCTGGATTATGGTAGACACTGGTAGTCACGACGTACTAGAATATATATATCACACCATACTTAGACCACCACTACACTGGGGTGCCAGAGTAGATTCAATTTCATTGCAAGATTATACTATTTGTATATACTTGGGGAAAAAGAGAAGATGTTTGGATGTAATCTCATAAAGTTCAAGGAGACCGCCCTCAGGGATTTAGGTCATTTTTTATCAATTTTTGTATTGGAATGAAAATCATGTTGTTTTTGTTCATTGTTTACCATTTTTATCATCAGCATGTCATGTATTTATCTATTTTATAACTGGCGTTGGCCACTTTTATAGAATTAGTACTATTTTCCACCCACTAAATTATCATTTATTAGAATCTTTCTTCTATTTATTACCATTGACTATTATTGAGCTCTGATATGAGGGTATAGTCTCCCCACTAACTATCTGTAGACCCTCACTGCTAGTCAGGAACATCTGGTGTGCATGGAGATACACCTGAGGTCATATGGCTACTGTTTTGGCCTTCGATTTAGTGGTGAGCCAGCTCAGGATGTTATGTAAAGGTACATACATGGTAATTATAATTTCAAATCGTTTTAATGGATCATAAGAAATAATTAAATAACACAAATATTTCTCTTTGGAATTTCTTGAGAGTTATATAGCCTTTGTAGAATTCATCATGAACTAGTGATAATCATGTTAAAACATACTATACCCCATTCAGAGTTGTTATCCCTAGGTGTATCTATGAAAAAAACATTCACATAATATTATTTATACATTGATAAATTTTCTATGAAAAACCATACACCTTTAGAATTCATAATTTGGGATGATTTATTCCATATAGGATTATCATAATGTTTCTCATGAATTATTAATTTTAAAAGTTTATAAACGTTTTTAAATAGTGATATGATACCATCTATATTAACACAATCAATAAATATATTAATATCACATATTTTTTTATGAATATGAATTATATAATAATGTCATCCCTTCCAAAACAATAAAATATTATTATCTTATGAAACATCAATACATAAAAATGGGTACATAAAATATCTACATTATTTCCCTTTATCTTATTCATAAATATCTCCCTTCTTATACATATCATAATTTGATCCTCTCTTTATAACCAGTTTAAAGGAATTATAAGAAATGATGAACTATAATTCAGTGTGAGGGTAAAAATAAAATATATCAATCAATAATAATAAGTAATAAGAAGATAATCACAATTTAAAAAAATATTCTTATAATATACAATAATCTTACGCAATAAATCCAATATCGTTATTTTTAAAATATTCCTTAAGCCTTTTCGTAGAAATAGACATAAATGATATGTTTGAATAATCATATGAAATAAAACATTAAATAGAGAAACATATAATAACTATAATACATTTTTCAGAACAAACAAATGTATTTAAAAATTACTTCTATATTCATTGTTTAATCTAAATACTATTTTTGTCATCAAATTCTCATAATTGAAGTACCTATCAATTTATTTCCAATAATCATTTAGGAGTAAAATCTATAAAGATAACTCTATCTTCCCTATGGAGTTTATCAAATAATTTCATTTCATTGAGGTTTCTCACCTCCTTCATAATTAACAATTGAATTTTAGGGTCATAATAGACCCTCCCATTATCATGATCTATATCTATCTCAACCATCAACCAATCATATTCCATATAAACTAGTTTTATGCAAAATATTCTTCCATTAAAAAAATCATGAACTATGAAATTGAAAATAGATTTATTAAAAATTAATTATCATAATATTTAACCATATAAGGAATTAATAAATATGGAAACATTGGATAATATCATCAAAAAATCACATGAAACATCCACATATGACGATTTATATGAAAATATCTTTAATAGATCAATGTAATTTATCATCGGGGAAAACCTCTATTTTTGAAAAATCGAATTAAAAATATTTTAATTTCATAAAATAATAAGGAGAATATTATATTTTAAAATAAAAATTTAATCTACAAATTTACACTTTAGATTAAATATTTTCCATGATTTAAGGAAAATAGATTTATCTTGTGTAAATAAATACAACGACAACATTTTTAAATTTTTTTATAAGTAAAAAAGTACCTAATTTCGAGAATGATAATAAGGTTCCCTAAAAATATTTTATATAAATCAATAGATGTAGAAAAATAAGTTAATACATATATATTTAATATTTAAAAAATCAATGGAAATATTTAATTTAAAATCTTGACATGAAAGAAATTGATTCCTGGTTAGAGAGGGAAATAAATTAGGATGACGCTTAAAAACATCCTTTTGATATCTTAAGTAGTAAATGTAGAAAAATTAAATGGATGAAATTTTATTTATAGAAATATTAATTTTATAAAAACATTAAAAGTATTCTTTAGGGATAGATTATATAAATTCCTCATTGTAAATTAAAAAATAATCAATCCTTGAAAAAATGAGATTGTAACCTAAAACCCTTACAACTATGGTAACTTTTATATTCATAACCTCTATGAAAAAAATAACATAAAATGAAAAATATAATAAAATAAATATAATGATACTCATAATAAAACATATATAAGGGTTATTATACCCACCTCATTAAAAAGATAGATGCAAAACATATCATATCTCCAGTGAAGACACTATAAGATGAAAAATCTATTCTAATTTGGAAATATTTGAATCAAATACCAATAAATGATATAGTTTAAAATGTAACATTAAATACAATTAATTAAAAATTATACATGATATAAATTTTCAATGAATAATTATATACACTTCTTAGTCATAATGTTATGCATACCATCAAATATGTCTCAACAAAAAATCTAGGAAAATGAACACCTAATATTTGTATGATATGATTCACAATCATTCTAAAAGATTATTATAAATTCAAATTTTTTATAGGAGCCATATAAATACATCTAATACATAATATTATTCACTAATATATTATTCATTTTATGTTTCAATTTATTAAGAAATTTTAATTAAAATAAATATTTATGGTCTTTGACTGTTTCATTCATGTCTATTTTGGTTTAATTGTAATTGATGTTCAACATTAATCATCGTTATATCATATAAAGAATAATAATAATTTTATAATAATCATATTTGATCATTATATACATTTTTATTAAAATTCAAAAAGTGTTTTTATGAAGAATTAAGAACAACATTTCATGGAGATATGAGTTTGTATATACATGCAAGTGATGTTTCCACTTACCAATTGATAGTAAGAAAAAAAAGTAATTTTTGGATTATTTTAGGAGAATAATTATTATATAAAAACAATACATATAATAATTAAAATTTTAATAATAAAAAACCATTAAAGATAATATAGAAAATTAGTCATATCGCTATGTGGAGGTGGTCGTCCCCACAAATGGATGAGTGATACCTTCATCTCTCATATATTGTGGAAGAGGTCGTAAATTCATGTGAAATACTAATAATATCATATAATTAGTTTGAAGAAACATTATTTATCATTTTTAGGGATATAATCGGTTAATACAATGTTAAAAAATATATAAAATTAAAATATATCAGTTTGGAATTATATATCTTCTGTTTGAGACCCCCGTTGTCTTAAGACATAATCCTTGAATGACTACTCGTAGGATAATACTAGAAGATCTTCGATGAAGGAAGAGAATATGAGTTGTTTTTTTGATAATGTATTTTCTAATCTAAGGATTAACTTTCATTAATAATAGATTGGAATAGGTATTATTTTATATGTTGGGGGGACAGTAATAGAATTACTTAAAATATATCAATTATATATGTTCATTTTCAGGTGAATCATTGTTATAAAGGAAATTAATTCAATTTTAGGATAATATAAGGCTAAAATAACGTCAAATAATATCAATTTAATCATTGTGTCTAGAATTACTATCCTAATTACATGGTTTATCTCCCAGGGATATCGATTATAACCTTAATCGTGGAAACATAATGATATTGTTTTTATAATTCATTATGAAAAAAATTATTCCAGCTATAATCAATTTTATTAATTATCATATATAAAAATAGTGATTTTATTTTACTCGGTTTAATTTATATAATTCGAACAAACTAATTTTAAATAATCAGGACAAATACAAAAAAAATCATTTTTAGAAAAATAACTTTTTAGAATAATACTGAATTTTCTTTCATAATATTCCATGTGAAAACATCAAAATGAATGTTAAAATATTTTCATTAAAATATAATCTATAAATCCCATTAAAAAATTAATCAATGAATCTGAGAAAAATTTATTTTGGTAAAAACACATTAAAATTTTATTAATAAAAAGAGTTATATTAATGCCCATAAATATAGTTATACTAGAATTAATTATAATGATTTATAAAATATAATTAATTAAATTATATATAATTAAGTAGTATTTTTTGAAATTATGACTGAATTAATAAATATAATGTGACTTCTACATGAAAATAAATTTTATTTTTATAAATATTTGTATTTTCACTACTTATCAGAAAATAAATTATTTTTAAAAAATATGAAAAGCCACTCTAAGTAAATTTGAAATTATTATTTCAAAAATTATATTAATATAATAAAATAATTTTTTTTTTCAAAATGGTATAAAGTGATTACAATTTTTTTTCCATAAATGCAATAAATAAATTTTTTTAAGAATTGTTTTGAATAATAAAATACAAGTTTCTAAAATGTATTACCTATTTATAAAGAATTAATCAATACATTGTATTTTTTTAAACTTTTGTCAATATTTTCCTTAATATGTGTATCATTATTGAAAGCCACTAGTTTAATGGATATGTTATTAATGTCAAATATATATAATATTATAGTATACCATAGTTCTCTAAAATCATGGAGTTCTATAATAATAATTTTTATAAGCCTATTATTGTTTTAATTTAATTTTATAGAGTTCAATGATAAAAAAATTGGTTTTTAAAAACTATCCCATTATAATAATTTCTTTCTCAAAAATCAATCAATCTAAAACAAACAACCAGGTATAATTCTGCCTCATCACATCATTAGGTTCCTTAGAAGCTTCCTCAAACTTATGGATTACAAAATAACATTTCCAATATAGATCATATTATATAGAAAAAAAAATTATCTGCTATAAGAAATATACACCACATATTCCTTCATAAGATAGACCATACTCTAGTGGTATTCCCTCGGTGTTTTGTTCGTCTAAAGGGTCATATATGAACTTTATCAGAAGAGATAATTGGAATACATCTCGATCACGAGAGACATTTAGTTGAAGTGTCGAGCGATGTGCATATTTCCTATTAAGATCAATTATTTTTAAGAGAGAAATATACCATTGTTTTAACTTTACATACCTTCATAATATCTAAACCTTATACCAAGGATATATAAATTATAATATGTTTTCATCAACATTGAACTATATACCTCATGGATAGTTTTTATCATAACATTTATATTGAAATTGAGATTCCCCAATATTATTTTGAATCTCTTGGACAGTTTATTACATTTTATCACTAAGATCAATTTCTAATATAATTTTATCACTTAAATCATCATAGTACAATGATGTTATGGAATTCCTACTAGAGAGGGATATATAAGGAGCCATCTAAACACTCATGTGAATGAGAGTATTTTTATTAAATTTGAAAAAAGGAAGGTGTTGATCCCAAATACCTTCATAATCAGTAGAATATAATATTAGAGTATACTATAGGGCTCTAATGGTCCTCTTATAGTGAATATCATTCTGAGAGTGATTCAAGTTCTAAAGTTAAACTCCATATTCAAATCATTTTATAGTCTTCTCCAAAAGATTGATGTATGCCTCAAGTTATGATAAGATGAATGAGAATATTGTCCTCTGGAAGCCATACCACATCCTAAATGTATATATTATAATTATGATAAATGGATAAATATTTACTTAGTATAATTAAATGTGAATTTTTTAATAAAAATTAAAATATCCCAATCAATAGTTTTCCCCGTAAAATGTTTTGTGTAGCACAATAATGAAATACAATGTATTGTTTTCCCCTTTAAATTATTGTATGGGAAATGGATGTAACATCCCTTCAGAAATATGCCACTCTACGTTAATTTTATTACAATCTATACATGAAGATATATAATTTTAAATACCCCTTTTTTATATAATCCCATAAAAAAATACTATATTAGATATATCTATATCATTTTACTTCCACAATAAATAGATAATGACTAACTATGATCGTTTTCTAACAACTACTTCATTAATTTTAGTGGTTATTGGAATCATAATCTATATATGAACCTTACCATTCTATCAGAATCATGATTGAACTAAAGAACATTTCATTCCCTCTTCTATTGTCCCACATCCTCATTCTACACCTATTTAATCATCACATGGATATATAGTTGAAAAATAATTTGATAAAGATATCATCTGCCAAATTATTTACTTGATTTAGGATTTCCTTCTACCAATACATATATTTTTAATTTCATTAGATCTTAATTGTAGATAAATTATATTTTCCATTTGATATAAAGCATGAACCATCTTGTTCACCTCTCATGTTGGTACTGTATCGAGCATTCATAATCTTTAAAAAATTACATCCATCTCCCCTAGTTTTTATTTAACTCAATATTTAGTATTATATATATATATATTTTAACTATTATATGAATCACTTCTTTAACAATAAACTTAAAACCCCCATATTTATAATGAAATTTTTTTTCCTGTCTCCAAATCTTGAGTAAGGTAAATTTTCTCATAAATTTCCAATTGGCATGATGTATAGTCTATGAATATATCTTCTTTATTAGGGATTCATTATTGTTTCTAATTTTATGTATCAATATATATAAAAAACACATCACCACTATATTTTACATTGGGAAAAAGTCCACTAACATACTTCTTTTCAATTTCTTAATATTTCCCACACATTCCATTGTCCATAACAACCTAGTTCCCATCTATGTTAACAGATTTACCAGAATAGGTAGTTTTGAGAAATTATTTAATGAGTACAAATATTTTGATCTAACCATAAGAATATATTGATCTCATTCACAATGGTTATTTTTTTTTGATGGTTAATAATATATTTCATTCAAGGATCTACAGATTTATAGTCATTTGAGATTATATAACTGATAAATAAAAAATTTAGATGAAAAAAATATTTATTTATGATGTTGAAGTAAAAATAATTCATCCACATGGTCTTAAATAAAATCCAACTACTATCATAATGTACTTCCTTATTATATGAATATATATAAATAAAATCTCTAAAGAGTACCACAATATAATTAAGGTAATATGTAAAGACTATTTTCATTGGATTCACAAAGATTTTAGGGAAATTCATAATTCCTAATGACATTAAAATAAATTCATAATGGCCACACCTCACATGGAAGGACATCTTCGGTTATTCCTACTTCCTGACCATCAATTTATTATATCCAAATGATGGTGAATAATTGAATATTATTTATCTCTATGAATTTGATAAAAAATTAATCAATATTGGTTTAATGATACATATTCATGATAGTGATCCTGTTAGGATTCCATAATCAATGAAATGATTCATTAATACATAAATATTCTTAATAAATAGAATATTTCAACCCCATGGTGACATAATTTGCTATATAAATCCTTTATATAGATCAAATTTGAGGTCTTATTAAATTATTATAATAGTAATGGGTAAATTCTATAGGGATTCATTAAAATAGTGATAACACCACGTATGATTTCTATTTTAAAATTATCATCATGATTTGGATGAAGATTTGGAACAATACGAATATATTCAATGTTCAGGTTCTTTTCAATAATTTTTTTAAATACCTCTCAGGTATAGGTAGTAATACACATAAAATGTTGGCAAATTCCATTATAATATCATATTTTTCATTGCAATGATATAAAATAATAGGATTATTTCAAATATAAAATATGAATTACCTTCCAAGAATATTTATTTTTTATTATAATAATAAATTCATAATTCTTAATAAAACATAAAATTTATGTAGAGGGATAATAATAATATTTAAATGAAACATGTTTCCACATGAATAAATTAGAGTGGAGCTATAAACACTTGATACTTCCATTATTAAATTAGATATTTTTATTTCCAACGAAACATATAATAATAGAGGAAGCAATGTGATATTGTTAGAAAATATATTACATGTAAAATAGATGGGAAATCTAGAATCAAATATGTAATTTTTTGTTCCATAGTGGATGGTAAGATTACCATACACTACATAATACTCTTGAACCACTTTAGTTTTTACGGAAAACATATTCCCATTATCCTTTTACTTATGTGGATGTTGAGGCCTAGCAATATTAATAGGTCATGTATTATATCTTTTGTTCACATAATAACTAATAACCTTTCATAAAAAACACTAAACATTATTTATAGAATTATTATTTGACTATATTTTGATCTTTTATAATTTTCATCCAAAAATAAACAATCACTATATTAATGGTCACCCTTATAGTAAATGGAATATATCTCAGTTTTTTATGATGAATTACTGATTGATTTTATCTCAATTTTATGGAATTTAGGTGGTATTAATTTTATTCAAATATTTGATTAAAACTCATGTTTCCATGAATCACCATTTTTATTTTATTATCTCTAAAACTATATGAATAATTGTATTTTCCACTGTCTATTTAAACCTTAATAGAACATTGAATGATTTATTTGATATTACCAATTCCTCTTAATCGTAATCCCTTTCAATACATGTTTTCCATCCACAAACTTGTCAATAAATATTTATATCATGGTTAATAATAAATCCAGATGATTACATTGAATGTTTATTTTATTTTTTCTTCAACTTTATAAATATATTCATAGTCCATATTTTTCATCTCTAGAATATCTATTTTGTTCGAAATGTTTATAGTATTTTGATTTTTTTAAAATAATATTCCATATTAAATAATAAACATTTTATATATTTTTATTCCAACTCTTTTATTATGTTTTTCATGAGAGTCAAATATTTTAAAGGCTTTTTATATAAGAGATAGATTAATAAAATAACATTCATAGAGTATATAAATTTTTAAATGGAAAATACAATTTCCTTTGAAAAAATCTATTCCCTGGAAATTGGTGGATTAGAAAACCCATAGATGGATGGGGAAATTTTTTTCACAATGGTCAAAATTTCATGTTTCACACCTCTTTGTGAATTGAGAATCTTAAAATTATTCATTATATTAATCATTTATTAATATAATTGAGTGATAATAATGATAAATAATTTCTTCCTAACTCTAAATACCATTGGTTTCTCATGGGTATTATCTATTCATTTCACGACACATTTATTGTGAGCATGATTCCACTAGGTTCATGATATTAATGAAAATCAAAAATAGAAATCAATAGTACAGAGAAACAATAAATACAATAATAAATCAAAAACAAATAGTTTATTAGATGTCAAATTTTTTTGAAACATTCTTAACAACCCTTGACTATTAATGATAATATAATATGATTATAGGATCACCATTTGGTTTATAAGGTAATATATTAATATTTCCATTATCTAATAACCAATTTTAGTAAACCATACTCAGAAACCAACATAATTGACCCAATTATAGCATGTAAAATATTAAATAATTATAAATGAATATTCAATACAAATAAAAATTATATATGCTCAAAGGAAATTTGATATTTGTGATTTTGGAAACTATATGAAGAATCATATTATTTATTAAAAGATTTTCAACATCTCTAAAAATAGATTTCATATTACTATCCATCTATATATGTCATACATAGAACCATCAAATAAAATTTAAGGAAGGAAACTGTAACACCCCAGGAAAATAAAGAATATGTCATTTTCATATTTATCCATATTTTTGAAAAAAATATTAATATGACTTTAAAGGGGACGCTATGCTCGATGGCGTACCCAACACGCAACAACGAGTTTCTTGGGAAATCTTACGTGGCACTCTAATAATAAAATAATATTATTTTAAATAGTAGTTAACATGTAGTTGTTGTATTGGCAGGAATGGATATAAATACCTAAAATATGATTATATATGTTTATAAATGTTTTTACATTTATCCAATAAATGATAAAGGCTTAAAATATGGAAAGAATTCAATTTTAGGCATTTATACCCTAATTTTTCACAAAAGGTTCACTTATCACCTTTTGATGGCGAACCATCATTAAATATAGTTTTGATCACACTTTTACATTCTTTTGGACCAAATATAACTCTTCTTTAGAATCGGGACATCAAATTTTACTTTGTGTAATTTTTTTGTATTTTTCCGATAAAGTTCATTTTTTAATGTATAGTGTAAAATGTTGTATTTTAATTCAAAACCTCTTTTTAATCTAATTTATTTATATGATTAGATAATATTTTGATTTGTTTTTAAAGTGAAATTAGAAAATATTTTTACCATTAAATCCAATAGTGGTTGTTGGAATTAATTTCACTTTGAAATCGGACTTAAACTAGTATCAATCTTTTGATACTTATTGTTTTATAAAAACACGCTATTTGTCATGACAGTGGGAATTAATTATTAAATTAATTCATGTGACATATATGTTTTGAATTTTGTAATATAGACTTTATTTTTTAATTCAATATATCAAATATAGCTTAGAGTGAATTTTTGGTAATTTTCTGAAAAACTCCAATTTTTTATGAATAGTGAAACCACTAAGTGGTAATCAAGCAAACTGATTTTTCAGTTAAATGAAAGTTTACCACTAATGTGTATTGAATTTTGAAAATCCGACATACATGGTTGTCATTTGTATGTAAAATTCGGTTCAATGGGATGAATATATTTTTTGGTGAATAGTATCTTTTTTTCATTAATCGCGATTAGAGGTAATTAGTGTAATTTAAGGTAAAAATGATATTATAAAAATGTGAAAACACCATGAAACTCATCCTACACATAATGGGTGAGTCATGGCCGACCAAGACAAGCCATGGGTCAACTTGGGGACCCCATGGAGTCACTTTAGTTGGAAAATGACAATAATATATTTTTTATTTAATGTTAAAATTAAAATGACACAAACATGAGTTGTTTTACTAAAACAATTTTTAAATGGGGTTATACAAGTCCAAATTTTGACTATAAATATTCATTATAAAGGTAAAAATATTTCCTACATCACATTATTTTTCTTATAATTTTTAGACATTAAATAAATTAAATTATTCATGACATCATGATGATGCAGCGATGACCTCATTATTTAACTATTTCAATAAAATGGAAAGATAATGCAATATCCAAAACCTACACTTGTCCAAATACTATTGGATGGAAATATTTCGAAGCCTTATAATATTATCTTCGAAATATATCAATTTGGGACCTTATAAATTCGAAACACTTTTGAAAATAAAATAATAGTTTCATGATATCCGAAAGTGCCCCTCCTCTCCTCTTATAAAAGGCCCCCACCTCTACCTCTTTTCACACACTCCTCAAGCCTTTGGCTCGGCCATCCCCTGCCCATTTACTCTATCCACATCCCTCTCCTCATCCTATAGGATTCCCTTTGGGCAGAATCCTTTTAAAGGAAGCCTTTAGGCTCAAATCAAAAGGAGTTACACTTTTAAAGGTAATTCATTCTCTCATGTTCATTTGTTTTATTTAGCTTCTCCAACCCCCTAAACACTTTTTATTTACTTATTTTGTAACAACAACCGTATCTTAAATATACTAGGATGTTTTTATAAGATTTATTTGAGCTACACTCTCACACAACTACATCAAATGGTTAAAGAACATACGGTTTCTGTGGATGGCGAAATTCTGCCTCCCGAAACGATGATTGTTCAATACTCATTTAACACCATCAAAGGTGGACATTATGATTTCACTATTTTTATATATGATATATAATATATTTATTCTTCACTTAAGCTTCTGTATTTTTCATTTCTGTCTTACCTTTATGGATTCCATTATGGGTATACACGATATCTTCATTTTAGGAAGTGCGGACTACCGCCCCCTAAAAGTGTTTTGATTCGTTAATACCATATGTTGGATGTGTAAAGGATAAAGTTAATGATATTATATATGTTATTATACTGGAATTATAATATACTCTTATATCATTATGATTCCATTCCAGAAAATACGAAATAGAAATGGAAGTAGCGTTCATGCGTACGTACGGCTTACCGTCTCCATGAACGGTGCATTTCATTTCTTACCCCTAAATGTGATGTAATATTATAAATACAGGTATATACTGACTATATGTGATATATATGTTATCCAAATCATTAATATCATTCTGGATATAATGAACATTTGACCAAATTAACAACATGTAAGTGTAAGAAGTCTATTTTTGACTTAAGAACCAAATACCGACAAAATGAACATTATTAACTTAAATGATTACATGATGTTCATAACATGGTAGAAAAGGGATAATTAACTTGAAAAAGGTTCTTAATCAAGTAGAGATTAACTCAAGTTTATTATTCTAGAGATTAAAGAACAGTCGGGTCAAGTCGGATACGAGGTAAGGGATCTTACTCCTCTCTTTCTTTTTAAGTACACTCTTTTATGTCATTCCCCCTAAAGCTAAACTTTCTTGTTTTTGGGATTTTATTTTATATTAAACTTACTGTAATTTTTATGTTCATGTGATGAGAGAACCTATTCTCTATCATCAATCCATTTTGGATGTTTTGAGTGGTGCCGTTAGGCTGCCGAATTTTCGTAAGAGATCTAACCTCTCTCTTTATTTTTAAGTACTCTCCTTTGTGTCACTTCTTTTAAGCTCCTCTTTGTTATGTTGGGGGATTTTCTTTTATATTCCACTTGCTATAAATTATATTGTAATATTATGGGATACTATATTTGATCTCAAAAATTCATTTTGGAAGTTTTAATTGGTGCCGTTTGGCTGCCGAGTTTTCGTAAGGGATTTTTCATCTCACTTTTATTCCCGTGAGATTTATGATACATTTGCCACAATTTCGTTTGAGTGGTGTATGTACTGACAATTATTTTACTCATTGTTTAATATTATTTCATTTATTATTATTTACATCAATGATTTATTGTCCTTCTTTCATGGGGCGTATGTTTCGAAAGATACCCATGTCGGTAAGGGAACCATTCACCCTCCTCTTTTTAAAAGACATTTTTTGTTGAGTATTTTAATGTACATATTGTTATGATGGGATATGTACTCATATATCCTTATTGATGTCAATTTTATGTCCTAGTGATGAGAGAGTTTTTTTTATCTCTCATCAAGTCATTTTGATGTGACGCCGTTAGGCTGTCAAGGGAACTTCTTAACCCAATTTAGATTTCTTTGGGTTCAACATGTAGTTATTGAATATGTCATCCTTTGAATATGTATGAATAAACTTTCATTGTTTTACACTTAATATCCACTTTTATTGGGTGTATTTATATTTTTCAAACTTAATTATGAGATTGATTTATCCTTAATTTAAGGATACCTTCTTTATAATGGATTTCATCTCATTTTACATTTCTTTTGAGACTTCATTGTTGTTATGCACCAATTCACTCTTATATGGTGTCTATACTGTCCTTTGACATATTATATCATGAATCCTTTTATTCTCATGATATTATAAAGTTGAGATTAAATTTTATTCCGCTATTATTTGTATTCAAGAGTCTCTCATTTTGTTAAAAACTCTTTAACAAAAATATCATTTTAAATGTTTTAAAGATTTATTATTCTAAATATTTATCTTTAGTGTCCATGTTTTCAAAATGGTTTTCAGTATTTATTTATATGGACATTAAAGTTTTAAAATTATAATTCCATTAAAATCTTCAATGTGGTATGGGACACTTTGATTCAAAAATCTCTTTTAAATGGTTTTTGAAAATGGATTGATTAATTCAATATCTGGGAATTATTTATTGTGATTGAAAATTAAATATTGTTATTGAAATGTTTATATTTTCCATATTTTATGTGTAATAATGGTACTTGGACATTATGATGGGTGGTGTCGTGAATACCAGGATGGGTGGTTACGTTATAACCTCCAATGCATTGGGTATGGAAGTCGGCAGTATGGCTATTCCATTAAGTATGTATGTAAATTGGGCGTATGGCTATTCTATTAAGTGATATGTGTGGATGTCGACGGTATGGTTATTCCACTTAAGTATGTTTATGTCCCACATTACGATTATATACGTTCTGTGTTCTTTATATGGGTTTTAAGGTAATCCTTTGGTTACTAAAAGGTAAGTAATGATACTTTATTCAGTAAAGAGTTTTTACTACTTCATGAAGGTGAAGGTATTACTTTGATAGAGTATACATGGTTTACTTGATGTTTGAAAAACTAACTGTTTTCATTCTTTGTGTATCCCTTACTGAGCTTTTTATGCTCAGCCCAAGTTTTTGGAATGTTTTTCACAGGTCACGGGGAAGGTACATGATAAGATGATAGAGTCAAGGATGTGTCAAGAAAGAATCCAAGTATTATTTTAAATATTTTTTCGTTGATGGGAAGAATAAATCATGTCTTTTATGTAACCACTTTGTTTAAAGGTGGAATGTAATGGAAGTTTAATGATCTAATTCTCTAAAACTCTAAACCTGAAAAGATACTCAACGTGTAATCTTGTGATAAATCAAGATTATGTAAGGTTTAAGGTTTGGGCCTTATAGTTGGTATCAAAGGTCGATTTAGATAAATTTAGAGGTTAGGGTATTCTTTAAGCATAAGTGGCATTACCATAATGGTTAGGATTTCAGAAAGAGTCTTAGTTTTAGATAAAGTAAATGAGTAAGTATATCTTAGTGTTTATCTTCCTCATTAGTACTTGATGGTTTTTTTATATACTCACACTGACCTTTTTTGTTTTAGTAAATGGCGGGATCTAGCAGGAACCAAAGTAACAGTGGATGTGAAGGAAACTGTGACAGTTTTTTGAGCAAGCAACTGAACAATATGGGAGCTGGAATGAGAAATCTTGTGATTATCCTCAACCAACTATCTGGAGTCATGATTGACCACCTAAACTTTGGTGATTTCTCTAAGGCATCATATATACAAGAAACAAATCCCTACGTAAGTATAGGTAATAACCATAAAGGTAAGTGTGTTCAAAAACCTATGTGTCAAAGATGTGGAAAGAAACACCTAGGAAAATGTTTCAAAGGGATAGAAATATGCTATAGAAGTGGAAACGAAGTTCATAAAGCAAGAACCTTCCATGGAAAAAGGAAGCATCCAGTTGACTCGAGGAAAGGGAAAGAAGTTCTTTCTGAGGGATCAATTGAATGTTTTAAATGTGGTGTGCATGGTCATTATGCAAACACATGTCCTATGAAAAAGTTTCGTGAATGGGGTCACCAAGAGCGTACAAATATTCGTTTACCAATACCTAATGCCTTTCCGATTGAGGATGAAGAAACTGACAAAGTCCAATCAAAGGTATGTACTATTTCATGACTATTGTTTTCCTATTTTGGAATCTTAGGATATGATTCATGATTTTGTTTGTAGGAAAGAGGTATTTCGGAATAAGTTGGATAGGAATGGGTAATGGATCATGAAGAATGTTGAATAAGTAAGATGTCAACATATAAGGGCTTCAAGAGTTATGGTGAAATTCTTAAGAGTATTAAGTCTCTTTTGATGATGGGTTACATTAGAAGACTTTTTATATTATGTGTAAACCTGATGTTTAATACAAGAAAATTGTATTCAAGGAATAGTTATCTTTTCTTTTGTGGACATAGTTATAAAGAACCAGTTGGGTTTATATGATCCTTAGTTTTGAGGTAATTATGGGTAACTATATGATTGAAGAGAAAGGCATGAGATAAAATTTGAGGTTAAATTATGTTATGGTTATTTTTTATGATTTTATCCCTTTTTGGGGAATGATTTGAGAATTATATACTTTTGGAAAAAGGACAACACGCAGACCGTGTGACTACCCGTCACGTCGGACAAATCTGCGGGAATCGAACCCACAACCAAAGTGCGACTGGTATTTAACGCCTACCACTGGACTACGTGAAGTCGCTGGTTAGTTTGACAGATTCTTTTTAGTTATATGATTTTTTGAATTAAGAGTAATTTGATTTTGGGTTATTTATTAAAATGATATACCTATCATGGAGGATATGTGATTAGGTTAATTACTTTTCAATATGAGACTTTAGGAGCAACTGATGTTGTTTGGAGATAAATGTTACGATTTATCTTGGAAGACTATGTGACTAAATCATTCAAATATTTGGGTTTCAATCTCATATTGGTTTACTTTAAAGAATTTAATGGACAAATTGTTTATCGAATGATCCTTGTTGAACTTTGGGTTTTGTTCGACAAATTTTGGAGATTAAGAATAAATTTTCTTTTTATAAAGGTTTATCCTTTTCTGGATTATCTGATCTTGTATTAACCTTTTTGGTTTTAGTTCTGGTTAATGTTTGAAGACATGGGAAGTATGTAGTTCTCTTTTGTGGATTAGGTGATTCTCTAGAAGTTGATTATAGTACTCTTAATACGAACAAGTCTCCCTAAATACTCATCTTTTAGAAAAAAATATGACTTTGATTTAGGAATATAGTAAAAGTTGAAAGTCGACATGATAAGTGATTATGTTTCCTTATCAATAAATTCCTCAATAAAAAGTAACTTAAAACAAAAATGTTGTCTATTAACTTTTCCTACTGGGGAACCCAACACCGTTTAACCTATCACAAGTTTGTGATTTTCTTATTGTTAACTTTCTCCTAGACATGTTTACTATCACTCTCCTTCAAGAACACAAACCTTTTCTTTTTCTTCCATGTCCATGTTTTTCTACATGGAATCCTAGTATGGGTTAACTCGGGTGACCTCTGTACTTATCTTTCTTTATTTTAAAGTGATTGTTTTACCGACTCTTGTTCTGATGTGGGACTTTCAAAGATGTTTCCAAGTGCAATTTTGAAATTGCGAGGACGCAATTCCCAAAAGGGGGGAAGGATATAACACCCCAGGTAAATAAAGAATATGACATTTTCATATTTATCCATATTTGTGAATAAAATATTAATATGACTTTAAAGGGGACGCTATGCTCGATGGCGTACCCAACACGCAACAACGAGTTTCTTGGGAATCTTACGTTGCACTCTAATAATAAAATAATATTATTTTAAATGGTAGTTAACATGTAGCCGTTGTATTGGCGGGAATGGATATAAATAACTAAAATATGATTATATATGTTTTTAAATGTTTTTGCATTTATCCAATAAATGATAAAGGCTTAAAATACAGAAAGAATTCAATTTTAGTCATTTATACACTAATTTTTCACAAAAGGTTCACTTATCACATTTTGATGGCGAACCATCATTAAATATAGTTTTGATCACTCTTTTACATTATTTTTTACCAAATATAACTCTTCTTTAGAATCGGGATATCAAATTTTACTTTGTGTAATTTTTTGGTATTTTTCCGATAAAGTTCATTTTTTAATGAATAGTATAAAATGTTGTATTTTAATTCAAAACCTTTTTTTAATCTAATTTATTTATATGATTAGATAATTGTTTGAATTG
This sequence comes from Viscum album, assembly GCA_963277665.1. Lineage (NCBI taxonomy): Eukaryota > Viridiplantae > Streptophyta > Magnoliopsida > Santalales > Viscaceae > Viscum > Viscum album. The sequence goes on from OY728126.1 coordinate 585,597,524, forward strand.
ATTTTAAAGTGAAATTAGAAAATATTTTTACCATTACATCCTATAGTGGTCGTTGGAATTAATTTCACTTTGAAATCGGACTTAAAATAGTATCAATCTTTTGATACTTATTGTTTTATAAAAACACGCTATTTGTCATGACAACGGAAATTAATTATTAAATTAATTAATGTGACTTATATGTTTTGAATTTTGTAATATAGACTTCATTTTTGAATTCAGAATATCAAATATAGCTTAGAGTGAATTTTTGGTAATTTTCTGAAAAACTCCAATTTTTTATGAATAGTGAAACCACTAAGTGGTAATCAAGCAAACTGATTTTTCAGTTAAATGAAAGTTTACCACTAATGTGTATTGAATTTTTAAAATCCAACATATATGGTTGTCATTAGTATTTAAAATGTGGTTCAATGGGTTGAAAATATTTTTTTTGGTGAATAGTAACTTTTTTTCATTAATCGCGATTAGAGGTAATTAGTGCAATTTAAGGTAAAAATGATATTATAAAAATGTGAAAACACCATGACACTTGTCTTACACCTATTGGGTGAGTCATGGCCGACCTAGACAATCCATGGGTCAACTTGGGGACCCCATGGAGCCACTTTAGTTGGAAAATGACAATAATATATTTTTTATTTAATGTTAAAATTAAAATGACACAAACATGAGTTGTTTTACTAAAAAAAAATTTAAATGGGGTTATACAAGTCCACATTTTGACTATAAATATTCATTAGAAATCTAAAACGATTTCCTACATCATAGTATTTTTTTATAATTTTTAGACATTAAATAAAGTAAATTATTTATGACATCATGATGATGCAGCGTTGACCTCATTATTTAACGATTTAAATAAAATGGAAAGATATTGCAATATCTAAAACCTACCCTTGTCCAAAAACTCTTGGATGAAGATATTTCGAAGCCTTATCATCTTATCTTAGAAGTATATCAATGTGGGACCTTATAAATTCGAAACACTTTTGAAAATAAAATAATAGTTTCAGGATTTCCAAAAGTGCCCCTCCTCTCCTCTTATAAAAGGCCCCCACATCTACCTCATTTCACACACTCCTAAAGCCTTTGGCTCGGCCATCCCCTGCCCATTTAATCTCTCCACATCACTCTCCTCATCCTAGAGGATTCCATTTGGGCAGAATCCTTTTAAAGGAAGCCTTTAGGCTCAAATCAAAAGGAGTTACACTTTTAATGGTAATTCATTCTCTCATGTTCATTTGTTTTATTTTGCTTCTCCAACCCCCTAAACTCTTTTTATTTACTTCTTTTGTAAAAAAAACAGTATCTTCAATATACTAGGATTTTTTTATTAGATTTATTCGAGCTAAACTCTCACACAACTACATCAAATGGTTAAAGAACATACGGTTTCCGTGGATGGCGAAATTCTGCCTCCCGAAACGATGATTGTTCAATACCAATTTAACACCTTCAAAGGTGGCCATTATGATGTCACTATTTTTATATATGATATTTAATATGTTTATTATTTACTTAATCTTCTGTATTTTTCATTTGTGGCTTACCTTTATGGCTTCCATTATGGGTATACACGATATCTTTATTTTAAGAAGTGCGGACTACCGCCCCCTAAAAGTGATTTGATTCGTTAATACCATATGTGGGATGTGTAAAGGATAAAGCTAATGATATTATATATGTTATTATACTGGATTTATAATATACTCTTATATCATTATGATTCCATTCCATAAAATAATAAATAGAAATGGAAGTAGCGTTCATGCGTACGTACGACTTACCGTCTCCATGAACGGTGCATTTCATTTCTTACCGCTAAATGTGATGTAATATTATAAATACAGGTATATTCTGAATATATATGATATATATGTTATCCAAATAATTAATATTATTCTGGATATAATGAACCTTTGACCAAATTAACAGCATGTACGTGTAAGAAGTCTATTTTTGACTTAAGAACCAAATACCGACAAAATGAACATTATTAACTTAAATGATTACATGATGTTCATAACATGGTATAAAAGGGATAATGAACTTGAAAAATGTTCTTAAGCAGTTAGAGATTAACTCAAGTTTATTATTCAGGAGATTAAAGAACGGTCGGTTCAAGTCGGATACGAGGTAATGGATCTTACTCCTCTCTTTCTTTTTAAGTACACTCTTTTATGTCATTCTCTCTAAAGCTCAAATTTCTTGTTTTTGGGATGTTATTTTATATTAAACTTACTGTAATTTTTATGTTCATGTGATGAGAGACCCTATTATCTCTCATCAATCCATTTTGGAAGTTTTGAGTGGCGCCGTTAGGCTGCCGAATTTTCGTAAGAGATCTAACCTCTCTCTTTCTTTTTAAGTACTCTCTTTTGTGTCACTTCTTTTAAGCTCCTATTTGTTATGTTGGGGGATTTTCTTTTATATTCCTCTTGCTTTAGACTATATTTTAATATGATGAGATACTCTATTTGATCTCATCAATCAATTTTTGATGTTTTAAGTGGCGCCGTTAGGCTGCCGAGTTTTCGTAAGGGATTTTAATCTCACTTTTATTCCCATGAGATTTATGATACATTTTCCACAATTTCCTTTGAGTGGTGTATGTACTGACCATTATTTTACTCATTATGTAATATTCTTTCATTTATGATTATTTACATCAATGATGTATTTTCCTTCATTCACGAGGCGTATGTTTCGAAAGATACCCACGTCGGTAAGGGAACCTTTCACCCTCCTCTTTTTAAAAGACTTCTTTTGTTGGGTCTTTTAATGTAAATATTGTTATGTTGGTATATATCCTCATATATCCTTCTTGATGTAAATTTTATGTCCAAGTGATGAGATAGTTTTTTTATCTCTCAACAACTCATTTTGATGTGACGCCGTTAGACTGTCAAGGGAACCTCTTAACCCAATTTAGATTTCTTTGGGTTCAACATGTAGTTATTGAATATGTCATCCTTTGAATACGTTTGAATAACCTTTCATTGTTTTACACTTAATATCCACTTATATTGGGTGTATTTATATTTGTCACGCATAATTATGAGATTTATTTATCCTTAATTTAAGGATACCTTCTTTATAATGGATTTCATCTCATTTTACATTTCTTTTGAGACTTCATTGTTGTTATGCACCAATTCACTCTTATATGGTGTTAATACTGTCCTTTGAAATATTATATCATGAATCTTTTTATTCTCATGATATTATAAAGTTCGGATTAAATGTTATTCCGCAATTATTTGTATTCAAGAGTCTCTCATTTTGTTAAAAACTCTTTAACAAAAATATCATTTTAAATGTTTTAAAGATTTATTATTCTAATTCTTTATCTTCAATGTCCATGTTTTCAAAATGGTTTTCAGTATTTATTTATATGGACATTAATGTTTTAAAATTACAATTCCATTAAAATCTTAAAAGTAGTATGGGACACTTTGATTCAAAAATCTCTTTTAAATGGTTTTTGAAAATGGATTGATTAATTCAATAACTGGGAATTATTTATTATGATTGCAAATGAAATATTGTTATTGAAATGTTTATATTTTCCATATTTTATGTGTAATAATGGTACTTGGACATTTTGACGGGTGGTTCCGTGAATACCAGGATGGGTGGTTACATTATAACCTCCAATGCATTAGGTATGGAAGTCGGCCTTATGGCTATTCCATTAAGTATGTATGGAAATTGGCAGTATGGCTATTCCATTACGTGATATGTGTGGAAGTCGACCGTATGGTTATTCCACTTAAGTATGTTTATGTCCCAAGTTACCTTTATATATGTTATGTGTTCTTTATATGGGTTTTAAGGTAATCATTTTATTACTAAAAGGTAAGTAATGATACTTTATTCAGTGAAGAGTTTTTACTACTTCATGAAGGTGAAGGTATTACTTTGATAGAGTATACATGGTTTACTTGATGTTTGAAAAACTAACAGTTTTCATTCTTCGTGTATCCCTTACTGAGCTTTTTATGCTCATCCCAGGTTTTTGGAATGTTTTTCACAGGTTACGGGGAAGGTACATGATAAGATGATAGAGTCATGGATGTGTCAAGAAAGAATCCAAGTTTTATTTTAAATATTTTTTCATTGATGGGAAGAATGAATCCTGTCTTTTATATAACCACTTTGTTTAAAGGTGGAATGTAATGCAAGTTTCATGATCTAATTCTCTAAAACTCTAATCCTGAAAAGATCCTCAACGTGTAATCTTGTGATAACTCAAGATTATGTAAGGTTTAAGGCTGGGGCCTTATAGAAATCATAAAAAGTCTTATAAATATATTCTTAGTAAGGTAAAACATGATAGAAATCAATTATAAGAACATTAGATGACTATAAGTATATAAGAACAATCTAATGTCTACTTTCTAAATGTAAAATATTCTTATTTAAAAAATCATAGATCATAATATAAAAAATAATGTTATATATAGTATGATGATTAATAGGGGTGTAAAATTAGTAATAATCATTCATGTAAAATAAAATCAACATGTGGAATTATAAGATTATGAAATCAAAATCCTATGAACATGGTTTGTAAATATCATTTTCATTCATAGTCATGTGGGAATAGATAAATTTAATCATATTGACACATCAAAATGTAAAAATATCTATTCAAAATAATTTCCATGAATATTTTATTGAGAATATAAAAATAAAACATAATAAAAAATAAATGTTCATGAAGATATATATATATTGATAGGAAAATTAATCATTATCATTTTCTTCTTCATCTCATGAGATATCAATATAAAATTAACCAATCTATTATAGCAGACCCAAAATTCCTATAATCGTGATCAATTCATATGTTTTCTCCAAGTGCAATAAAAACATTTACTATTTATTTAATTTTTAAACTCTAAAGAAGAAAATGGGATTTATTAATATTTCATTAACACAATTATTTAACCATCCAAATAAATAAAAAGGATGGTATATTGGGATAATGTATCCTTTGACGCACAAGTTACATAAATGAATTATTTTATATTAAAAAATAGCTTTAAAATATAAAATGAAACTTTCTTTAGGAATTTTTTTAAAACTTTATATCAATTATTTAATGATTACTAAATTAATGAATGTTAAGAAAAAAATCATAGAAATGGATAATAGAATCTATTAAAGATGTACAAAATCAATTAATAGTCATTATTCTAAAAAATAATTGTTAATGTAATATATTTTAGATCAATGATCACTTCCATGACTTTGGTAAGAAGTGCATAGTATATAAAATTAAAATAATATATTTTATATAATGTTTTGTAAAAAAATTATACCTAGAAACATTAATAAGTCATTATATAATTTTAAAAAGATCCATGGAATAATTCTATGCAAAATATGGACATGAAAAAAATTGTCCTAATAAAGGATGAAATAAAATCATTTTTTTAAAAAAAATCTTAGGCATTTTTAGTAAAAAATTGAGAAAATAATAATATTAGTTGATAATTAAATGAATAAATTTTGAAAAATAATATTTGAGGGATTTAAATGATATTTTTTTGACATATTTATGTTCTTCAAATGTTATAAAACAAATTTTCATGAATGGTTATTCCACATAGTATTGATTTTATATAAAATTCATAGTTATAATATAAGGTATTTAGATTCATGAATCAAAACGAAAACACACTTTAATAAATTATCGCAAGAAAACATACAGAACCATCCATATGATTGTTCATCACTTACATATGAAGTCATATAGAGGTACATAAACATATTTTAAAGCATCCAAAAAAGTTTCATACTTTATAGACTATCTTATAATCCAAAAAATACCTTTATCCACCACAACAGACAAAATTTTATATCATCCAACATATGATACATCAATCATAGTAACACAAAAATGATCTACCTCTCTATCCCGGAGACCCCTCTATCAAATTATATGGAAAATAATTTTTAAAGATGAAAACCCTGAAATAATATTCCATGGAAGCCTCATAGCCTTATTCGTTAAAGAATATTTTAAATTATTACAAATAATGAACACTCTATAAGAATACATTTTAAAAATACCATTACATCCTAGATTATAAAAAAACATATTCTCTATTTTGATACAATATTACTTATCAAAAATATTTTCAGGGTCATATTCATAATTACTTTTTATTACATAATATAAAATTATAAAAAAAAAATTCTATTAATGATGATTTTAGAAAAACATAACTCTTTTTTATGATCATTAGGTATAAAATAATTACAATTCCATAATTTATATCATATTTTATAAATGATAGGTTATGTATGGTATAAATTATTAATATTTTCATGGTATTCATAGTGAATACTCATCAGATAGGCTTTACAGTTCTCTATCCAATATACATTTACTGATTGAAATTTAAAATATTTTCTATTGTAATTAGTAATCCATCCATTAAAGTGGGTTTTTATATGTCAGTCCGTTGTACCATGAACATGTTAATCTAATATTCATTATACATGTTCCTCCAATTTACAATATAATGGTCTATTGGATGCACATTATATTAGACCATTTGATATAATTATAATTCATATAATCTAATTTTATATCTACTAGTACTATTTTATCTCTTAAAAAACATTATAAAAGAAAAAATATAATGATCAGAAATATAATCATTTTAAGTGTGAAAAATTTATTTTCTAAAGTAGATATAAAAAAGAGGTATTTTGAATCAATAATGTACCCCATTTAAATGAATAATAGTATATATAATATAAGATAAATTTTTAATGTTATACATTTAAAAAAATTCCCTCAATTAATTATATAACTTCTATGTCATCCACAGTCTCCCCATTTCTAATTTTTAAATTGAATTTTAATGGAAATAGTCTATGTTAAATGATATTAATAAAAAATGTTAAATTGGTTACTCATATATTTATGAAATCAGAATATTAATTTAGTGATTTTAATGTAGTGTAATTATTTTGGAATAATAATTATTACGAGAAATAATGAGTTAAATATAAAGGTAATACTTTCATTAACGAACTATTCAGAATTATTTTCATCTCTATAATATATTTCTCAAAATTCTAGAAAAAAAAATGTGATTCTTGGTTTTCATGTATATCATCTAGTGTCTCTAGCTTATTATTTTATTGTGGGATTTAAGTATATTAATGAATGTATAACAAAATCATAGAAACAACTACTATAAAGCACTCTCAAACATTAGTGTTCATTATATAATAATGAATTTAAACCAACTTTGTTAATATTATGTTCTCATCTATTTATTTATCAAAAAACATTATATCTCTTTCTATCATGATAATAAACTTTATGTTTTTTAATATTATAAATTTACCTAGTAATCGCCCCTTAAGATCCATGATGTAGGATTCAGTATGAAGGAGTTTTTCTCACATTTGATCAACTAATTGTGAACTTTTAAAACATCTTCTATCTATTATATATCATTACATATTTATTTCATGTTTGAAAATATTTCCATGATTCCAACAAGGATCTTGATTACATCAATAATGTAATTCATCTTCATCTCTATATATTGATAATTTTTACATATAGGACTTTTTTCCAATAGATATAAAATTATTTAAATAGAGATTATTTAAATTATAGTGGTGAATTTTCCTCTTTAACAAAAATTTATTTACAATATTCGATAATCTTAGAATCTTCATCAGAGTGATTTTTTTTCCTGATAATTAAATTGTTGATCCTTGAATTTTATTTCATAGGGAAAGTTATTATGATGAAATAAGATACCATTATTACTCATCAGATTTAGATGTTAATATTATTTATGTATACACGTATGATTATTCCCCATCATAGTTCTTCTTAAATCATTTAAAAACATATCATAATTTTTAAAAAATATTCAATTTCATTGGTATGTGAGATGGATCTATTGGAGAATATTTTTTAGAAACTTATTTTCATTTTATAAACTAATTTTACTTCAATTATTTAACTTTTCAAGATACTATATGATTTAAATATTCTTCAAATCACTTCCCATTTTCCTATAGAAATCACTTTTGGAATTTTTTGATATTGGAATAGAAAGAGGAATAGTTCTGGGATCGAACAGATCTAGATGATCTAATTTCTATAATGTAATGGAATATATAGCTTCCAATTAATTCTTAATATCATAGTGTGACTTTTATATTTCCCTATGGATATATAAGGCCTTATTAGATTTATTCCATTTGAAATCCCTTATCTTATTACTTTCATCTTCATTCATTCCAATAAATAATATTTCCTTTAATACATTATCATTACTATCATCAATCATGAAACAATAATCACATTCCTTATTCTCCCTATTTTCCTTATTCTATTCTATAATGTGTATAAAATAAATCACCATTTTCACCATATTAGATGCTCTAGAATATTTTTATAATATTATGCATTTCTATACATGTTAAATTTCTTCTTAAGAACTATTACTTATTCAATTTATGAAATTATTGATTATATTTTTATTTTTTTCCTCTAATCATAGAAATACATAAATTTCATGATAAAATTTGTTCTATATATGTAATAAGATATCTTATTCTTGAGTGGAGAAAATTTAATCTTTATTTTTAAAATAGTTGTCAACATTTCAAAGACACATTTAATGAACATTAGACACAATATAATCTAGAGATTAACTTTTTCACCTCGATGTATTTGATATTGTTCTATATGAGTATTAATAAGATGAACTCTCTCATGTTTACATGATAATCCACAACATATATATCTTGAACCATTAGAGTATACTTATTTTCTTTTCATGGAATTATTTAATTTTAAACTCCCAAAGAAACAATAATTTCATATGAATAGGGATGGTCAACTTTCATAAACTCTCATTTGTGCAGAAATGATCCTTCTCCATAGGAGGCCTTTTTAAAGAACCAACATCATCCGATATTTTTTGAATTACAGAGGATAATTATCCTACAAGAATTGTGAATACCAGTTGAGGCACACTTTTATTATCTTGACGATATAAATATACAAATTAATTGAATGTTACATTCATAAAACCAATAAATTCATTAATAATTGAGATCATATAATAGTCTCAAACAAATATGTGGATATTAAGGATTAGAAGAATATTTACAGGTAAATATAATTCCACTCCTCGAAAAGATAATGTGGACTTTCAAAGGGTGTAATACATTTCATACCAATTATTATCAATCAATATTAAAAAAATATTTACTAGGTATAAAATCAATAAAAATTATGAAGAGAATTTATTTATATACTATAAAAGATTTTTATGAAAAAAACAATGAACTTGAAATTTGAGACTAATGGTGATGAGAGAAATCGATAGAGCATGTAGAGATGATAATGAATTTGTCATCATCTACTATATATTGTAAAGGAGAGTGATGGTTCATGTTTCAAAATATATATCAACTGAGTTTCATTATTAGAATATGATGATATTAATAGTTTAAGAATATTTTTAATTTTTTGTTTTGATTGGCAGAAAAATTCTGTAAAAACGTTTTTATTTTCACTCGAAAAACAACATTCCAATAGAAAAAAATATTTTATATAACTATAATAAAAATTTCCTCAATAGTAATAAAAAATTCAAAATGTAATTTGTATCTCCTTGGGAGATAATGAATAAACATGCATAGAGATGATTACTCGATGACCTAAGAAATTCTTTTTATAAAAGTGTTTTGGTAATGGGGTCATTTCAATGGTACACCCGACAATCCTTATTCTAATGAAAATTAAAACATTCCTCGAAACCATAGTAATGAGATATTGAATATAAAATAAAAAACATAAGATATATATAATACAGATGATATATAAAATGATTCCACCCACTTTACTATGGGGGTTTCAGTGTAAGGAGTAGAAAAAATAATTAATAGATTAATGGTCAATATATGATGATCACATAAATAATATATTAAATATATTAAAGTATCTCATAATGTTCGAATTTTGAAATAATTTTATCTTATTGATATTATATTCTTATGAAATTAAATGAAATATCGTCATTTTCTATGTGATCTCAAATGAAATGTTGTCTTACAGTTTGGTTAAATTTCTTGATAGTAATATGTTGGATTTTTAGAGAAACCTAAAGTTCCTATATTATCACAATAAATATATATTTTACTAATACTCATGAAAAATAATTTTGTATGTGTTTCTTTCTTAATACATAAGATTAACTTTATCCTAATTCTATATACGCAGTATTATTAATGGATTGTTTTACTGGGTACTATTTCTTACCGAAATAACATACTAAATCCTCCACTAAATATGAAAATTTCCTATATAATTTTCCTATCCATTACATCCAAGGATATTATCTTTGGAAATCATCTCAAAAAGAATGAAATATTACATTATCAAAATACTCACTCAGATAATGAATTTTTTACAGGATCAAGATGACATTTATTAAGATATTATTTAAATATTGAACCCAAGAATACAAGAAACATTATGTATAGTCAAAAAATTATATTATATTTTACTAATATAATAATTATTGTATTATTTTTTTAGGAACTATTTTCCATGTATCATCAATATAAATAGTTTTGGTGCTTCCAATATTTGAAATTATTCATTTATCATTTTAAAAACCATATCCACAGATGAAATATTTCATAAAAAATTTACATAATAATGTTCTTTATAAATTTTATGAAATTTAAAAACCAAGGGATAAAATAGTTTACCCATCATTTTCATTTAAAAATAATATTACAGAAGATTTGAAAAATAATCTAAAATATTGTTTTTTATTTTTTCCAAATATAATTTAATCAATATAAATTTGAAAAAATATGGTATTATTAAATCAGTTCAATATAAAATGATCTGAGTTATTATCTCCCAAAAAAAGTTGTTATTGATAAATATTTTTTTAGACTATCATATCGCGGTCTTGGGGCTTCTTCATGTTCATAATGATCCTTAGTAAGTTTAGAAAAATATTCAAGAAATTTTATATTTTCATAACTAGGAGGCTTTTATATATAAACTTCCTCTATTACATTTCCATTCGAAAAAAAAATCATTAATTTGAAAACATGTGACATTCAATTATCATATGAAGGGTTAATGTAAACTAATTTATTCATGTCTCATAGGAAGTGAAAATGTTTCCTTAAAATAGAGGTCTTCCTACTGACAATTATCATTATAAATATCCCTTTAAATATTTATTACCATAATTCCACATTAATTATTTTATTACAGAAACCCCACATTACACTTATCTAATTTTGATCTTTATCTTATTCCTAAACATTCCAAACATTTTTTCTCTCAGAATCCCAGAGTTCGTCATATATTTCTTGAATACAATCTTAATCACTTGAAGCTGTATATGGGTTTTTAGGTTTGAAGTGTGATAATAATTGAAAACTATCACATTATTTTCATGAGGATATATTAGTTTTGAATGCATAATCGAAATCTCTAATGAAATTATAATTGGGATTCATTATTATGATCGAATATTACATTGGATATGTAAAACAAAATTGTTAAATTCATTGTTGAACATATTCATAAGGTAATAACTATGAAATTATTTATTCATTTTTTCTTTTATATGATGAATTTTATAACATGGGTTAATGAACATCTTTAAAATTATCATCCAAAATTATTGTTTTCATATTTTACTAGACATATGTATCCATTTCTGGAAACATGAAATTTATTTTCTAATAATAAGGTATATTTATTTTAAAAAATATATGATAAGTCTACATGTTATAGAATATCCATGACAATATCTCTTGCAATTTTTTAGAAGAAAATCATTTAAATTATTTTTAATAATTTAAATGACCAAATTTCATCGAATAAATCTAAAATAGGATGTTTTTTTTATTTATTCTTGTCCATAGATCATTAAATGTTTTTAAATAAGATATAAAATTTAAATACGATTTATTGTATAAAAGTGAGCACAATCACGTTCAGCCTAATTTTTTTTTTCCAATTTTGTTTTAAATTAATATGGTTCAGGTAATTTATTTAGTATTTAAATTTATAATTTCAGTTACCCGATATTCCATAAGTGTTCTAAGATGATGATATTTTTTATAATTCCTTTATTTCTAAAAAGTAATTCTAAATTTTAAAGTCATACCACATCCACATTCACTATGAATAGTAACATAAAATAATATTTTCTCATTTTTTAGATGAGATACAATGAATTCAAAAAACATTAATATTGTTAAATAGAAAATAGAATCAAGTATATATATTGTAATCATCAACTGATACATAAAAATAATGTTATCCACCAATTATTTCAATTTGAGTTAGACCTAATAAATACATGTGAACTAACTATAAAGATTCATAATATGATATTTAATTAATATATGTAAGTATTAATTTAGGATTCATACCATACTAACATAGGAAAGCACATTATAATGTCTTAACCTTGTTTTGGAAAATAAACTACAAGTAACTTCTTTAAATTTTTAGCTAAATTTATTACGTTATAGTTTCATAAACTACTGTTCTATAACGAGGATTGATAATTTATTCTACATAAAAATGTTAGATCTAGTTTTCTATGGTCTATTAAATATAATATATAAAAATTCTCATCCCCATTAGTAGAAATAATATAATAACCTGATAAATGGTGAACAATGTATTTATCCTTTACAAAATTGTCAGGATAACCATCATTAAATAAATGATCTATAATGATTACCATGTGATTAATAAAAAGAATATAAAAATAATATTAATTATTTATTTACTTTTAAATTAAGTAATACTAATTCCATATATGTATCCTTGACTTTTGTTTCGGAATTTCACATTTCAAAATTTAGTCATTAAATATTATTGAGGAACATTTTTTTTCAAGTCATATTACATGATAAATCACAATAAATATACTATATATTATATCTTTTTAAACCAGGCCTCTGCCCATAAAAAGAAAAAAATATTTTTTTTGGTACCCATACACTCATGGGTCCAAATGTATTAGTAGATATGATTTTGAGAATCTATATTTTTTCAAAATTATTATCCAATAAAATTTATAATTTGATAGAAATATTTTTACATGAGGACTAATATCATGAAAATTACATAATGAATAATTTATTTATAATTTTTACAACTTTGAAATTTTATACAGAATGGTAAATTTTTTTTAAACCAAAATAGTTTGATTGATTTATTTATTTTTCTGAGGCAAAACCAATTATAGAAAAATTTCTATAAAGTCTCAAATGTTTGTATAAGTTATCATAAAAACCATCCCATATGTATTATCTAAAAAATAGTATTCAGAAATAATATTTCATATTTATGTTTTAAAATAAAATTATTATCAACATTATTTAAGCTAGAATTATATTTATGATCTATATATGATGTATGTTTTGAAACAATTGAAAAATATTATAAATTCTAATATTTGAATTCTCATGTTCAGCTTTGGTCTAACTGTAATATTTTATATCATTGTTGTATCACCTAGAAATTATAAATTAAGATTGTTATATTCAATATATTTTCTGACATGGAAAACTTTGTTTATCTTTCATTAAAAAAATTGGGAGTTTTTTGTTAATATTTTATTACACCAAAAAACTTTTTTTCCCAGAAAGCATGCATCACACGCAATAACAAGTTTTACAAATAATAAATGTACTCTTAATATTATTAATTAATATGAAAATTATTTCCTATATATTGGAATAGAAGTTAACAATAGAATTAACAAAAATAGGAAAATATTTAGTTTATTCATGTCAATTCTTAATCTATCGATAATAAATAATAATTGTTTTGATGACAAATAAATATGATCAAAAAATGTATTTTTCAAAAGGACAGTTCAGTCATGATTACTACACATAATTTAAAATTAAATTATATCAATTTGAGAATAATTAAAATAAATATGAACTTCATTTTATAAACTGTAATACTAAATTTATCTTATGTTTAGTTTTAATTATTTTTGGAAAATTCCTATTTATTTTGATGAATATTTAAATATATTGATTTATAAATGAATATCCCCTTCCCGTTTAGAAAACATATAACATAAAATTATATTTTTAATTGGTTTCAACGTAACTGTAGTTTAGTTTTATATAAATAAATTCAATTTATATGATTGAAATGATATTAATATTTAATTTTAATATAATAACATTCTATGCTTTTGATCACTGTCTTTTTAAAAACACACATTCTCATTACATCCATTAGATCAAATTAAAATTAAATTACCCAATTATGTGAAATGATTTAGTAATATATGGTTCCATATTTTTACTCAACCAGATAGATAATGTCTAACAATGTAAAATTAAATTTTGACCTAATTGAATAGTAAAAAAAGTAAAAATCAATTCTCGCGAATAAGGTAATAATGTGTTTACTATTGTTAAAAAATAATAAAGTAGTTAAAATATCATAAAAATTTATACAAAATAATTTAATGTTCAAATATTGGAGATTATGACCTTAGGATAATATTATTATTAATTTTAAAGATACATCCCAATGAATGTGACCTCTATAATAAGTAAAGAAAAAGAACCCATGAAAAGGAACATTATTTTTATTATTTTCTATATAGAATTTTCACAGAAACTAAAACAACATAGGCTAAGTTATAGATATTAATTTATAAATAAATTATATTTTTGTCATAATTTTTTTTTATTTTTTTGACACAATATAATAACATTAAATTCTTATGAAATGCACACAAAATAATTATTTAGTAAATAATTTAATAAATCAGGTACTAATAATAATAATAATAGTGATAGAAATATAATTAATTATTTTGTTAAATAAATTTAATAGAATAATTTACCATGTTACATAGGTTTTTTCAAAATATATTATAATTGCCTCATATTATTTATATTTTTATATTCTAATTAAATGAATATTTTCCAAATGTATATTAATGTTATTTTATTAAATAATATTTTATTAAATGATTTAAGAAAAATTAAATTACTATATTCATAATATTAAATTAAAATTAATATAGATATCAAAATTTTACAATTAATGTACACTTTTATCTTTTATAAGGACGTTATTGAACCATAAATAGTGAAAACATTGTTACCACTATTAAGGCAAAATGATATTTTTCAACATTAAATGCGCCTGTGATAAAAGTATTTTTCACCACCCAAATGATGATTATTTTTAAAATTATATATCATATATAGAATCATTGGTATCAATTAATATAATAGTGTTCATTTTATTTTAGTCGTAATGGATAATTACGAATGTTAAAAATTCTAGTTATCATTATAAAAAAATGAAAAAAACAAGAAAACATAGTTGTTACGGAAAAAATCACAAATACATGTGATTTAGTGTTAGGTTGAGGTATTAATCAACCATATCGTCCCTAAAACCGTTAATTGTAATATTTAATCCACATGAAGTATGATTTATATCCCAATAGTGAATACTTTTGGGTATTTCCTATAATGTCACTCCTCCTCATCTATAAAAGGGGACTCAATACCATCACTTATTCACATATTAAAACTTATTTGGTTCCATAATCCCATAAAAATAACTTCCAAACTAACCTAAACTCCACAAGAAACCCATATTATGGAAATTATTGCATCCTAGAATGGATTTAGTAAATTCTAAATGAGGATAACTGAAGAAGAGCCAATTTTCGTTATTGAGATTTTTTATTTTATTTCATCCTCCACCACAACAAATTATATTTAGAACATGATGATATAATAAATTATCTATAATAAATAAAAAATTAAAATTTAATTTTATGTTAATGATATATAACATATCCACTTCTATAAAATGGTTTTCAAAATCATTATTCCTGTTTGTGGTAGGCTGCCATCTCATGAACCAATGCCATATGCTATTCCATTTCTACCACTCAAGGATTTGTATATTGATGGATATACATTATATATGTGAAATTTGTAACAATTTTTTAACACTGGAGTCATTATATCATATATAAAATTTTAATTTCAATTCCTATGGAGATATGATCCTGTCACAATAGTGTGTAGCATACTACCACCTCTATAAATGATAAGAATTGTTAATAACTAATTATTTAAATGGGTGGTGATATGTTTGAATTTAATGATTTTATGTGATATAAATTAAATAATTTTAAAAATAACTGAATTTTTATAATTATATAAACTAAATATATGAAATTTACTTTCATAAATTTTCACTATATTATAGATTATAATGACATCTGTGTACGTGTGGTCTACAACCTTCACATAATGATGCGACATTATTTTCATCACCACACCACATGGAGGATATATATATATATAATAAAACAATTAATATTCTTTTTATTACATAATTATAATTCAGTGGAGATAAAATATATCTAACATCCTTTCCACAATGATCATTGTAAAATGAAAACGTTAATCATGCATAGGTATGACCACTTTCTTTATGATCATAACATAATTATAATTTTAGTAAGAATATTAATTTTTGTTCAAAAAATAATAATTTATTTTTATATATGATAATTATTTCATTATTATTATTCTATATTTTATTAATGTATATAATTTCCAAAATTACTAGATCATGCATGATGAAACATGCTTGACAAAAAGGAAACTAATAACTGAATGATTGAAAATAATGAAATATTTTTACCTATAGGGTGATAATATGATATAAAAGGATCATAAATTAAATTATAAATTTTAATATTTTTCCATGATAAGTAAATAATTTGTTTCAATCTACTATACAATAGTTTAAATCATGAATAACAAAACAGATGTGTAAGGTAATGGATTTCCTCTTCATTTATATTTCATTGAGAATTATTTGAATTAATTTATACCATGGGATTTGACAAGAAAATTAACATGTTGTAAATGTTATTGTGAAATCTCTATTTATTATGTGATTGTTGACATTCACATTAAAAAATCAATTTCATGTGATCAATTATAACGAGAATTAAAATTTTAATAATTATACATATTAATGAGTGAAATATATTATTATTCCCCAATACTCTATCCATTTTTATGTTAGGTATTCAGGATTAAAGATATTTGATTAACTGGATAAATATTGTGACATCCATATACTTTTCTCAATATAGATACTTTGTGATAAGGAAAATTGTTTATGTATTATCTCAAATATTATATATAAAATTAATTAAATGGAAATGTTTGACATGATTTGTGGATTGTTTATAGAATTCAATTTTATGCATCAATAATCTCATGAGACAAATGATTTGGCCAAATTAGATGGGTTTTTATGGACTATTTTTTTAACAATCATGTGATAGGAGTTGACATTGAAGGTATCACATTCCTGTAAAAAATGGTGGTCAATAACATAGTATTACCATAATTAGAATTTTAGTTATTATTATCAATGAAATTTTCCCATTTTATAATATCACGAAGATTCACATTCTCTATTTATTGACTAACTGGCAGAAGTTATTAATTATTTACTATTACATATTTATAATTCCTTATCCAGATGTTTAAATTGAATATATGTTTAGTTATTTACCTTGATATATTAATTATTATTATTCATTCATTAAAGATTCTAATTTACTAAACCCTTACTTAGAATTTTATCTTAGACTTATTTTTATCCCTTTTCCTAGTTTATGAGGATGAAACCATTGAATGAGTTTCATGAATGATGGCGATTTTCTATTGATATGCATTATTTTTTATTTCCATTTTTTAATGGGTATCATGAATGTATCTAGATCTCCAAAACAACTATACTGATCAACAATTTAGGAATCAACCCATTATATCAATTCAATGAAATATAACAATCACAGGCTCCGGGGTAATGGGGTCTGGTTCATTCTAGTTGGTATTAGTGGAAGATTAATAGAAAGCATTGGAAATTGATTTAATAAAAAATAAATTAGGGAAAAAATTTGTATGATAAAAATTGAGGATAAGTGTAAGATATAATAGTATTATTTTTTAATGGTATATAGTTTATATTTTTCCTAGAAATACTTTAATATCTAGATAATATAAGTGGATGTGGATTTGTAACAGAGTTACCAATGGGAAATGACACCGAAAATGTCATTTTGGGATAGACTCAATCATCACTTGGAACATGAACATTGGACATACTGTGAAATTTTTATGAAACTATATGGGGATGTGCTTTTGAAAATCTACATTTTCATTATAAGAAATTATGAAGTATTTTTTAATAATAATAACCCCAAATAAATCAGGTTAATTAATATGATAATAGTAATGCATATAACCGAAACATTATGATAGGAAATTCATTATTTATGGAGTTATAAATTGTATTGCATTAATTTATAATCTATTTTAGTGTGTTACATTGTTTTTAAATGGAAATTTGAAGGAAGAAAGGTTTCAATACACATTTAGTGTATGTAAATTTCTTTAGAGAAGAATCATATATAGCTTGTATTGGAACTAATCAAGTTATAGATATATTAGGGAATTTAATTTGGTTATGAAAAAAAACTATTAACACAAGGAGAAACCGATTCCAAATTGATATTATCCAATGCAGGATAACCATATATGATAGGGGAACCCATCATTTGGGGGGACTACTGATCCAATTGATGTTGAGAAACAGACTAAGTATATAAAGAATATATTTATGGAATTTTTATGTGTTGAAAAATAATGTTTTTCACTTGATATTTAGTATATAAATGTATATTATCGTTAATGGTGGTAATTTATATCTAATTTTAGGAAGGAAGAGATAATAAAACTCATATAATAGAATTAATTAATTAATTAATACATTTTTTTGAATAACATTTCCCTTGTGAGAAACAAACTTTTGTGAAGAGAGAGTTATATATTTCCTTTTGAAAAATGAAGAAGATTGTATTTCAATTAATGAATAAATATTTATAATTTCAGATAACTATTATACATATTAAATAATCCACAAGGAGAAAACGATTGATCATTTAATTCCATGATGTAATCTATGTCTTTGAGGGGAATCATTATTTCTGAAGGCGACGATTCATCTACTGTCAATTGCCTTCTGTTGAAATTTTGAATTACAACGGGAAAGTATTTTCAGAGAAAAAATACTTCTTTTTTATCTTGAGTTACCAGATTCTCATGCTAGGCTATGTGTATTCTGCCATTGAACAAAAAGGCTCTGTTTTGCTTTAGATTTTAAAGGTTTCAAATGCATGTACTCAGTTGTGGAATAGATTGTTGATAAGAGGAGTAGATAGTGAAAATCACCAAGCTCGTGGAGTAGTGTGTTGGTGGAGTAGACTAGGGGCCTTCTGTTCCTCAAACCACTATACATCGTGTGTCCCTGCTATTTAAATTTCTACTAAATTAATCCATCTAATTAATGTTACAGTGCAGAACAGAATCTCACAAAAAGTTTTTAAAAGACACAATTCACCCCCATCTTGTGTATATTTGGTATGACCCAATGAAACAAATATATATTGGTTTATATGTATATATAGATATATATACATATATATATATAGGTCATGTGCATGTGACAACATGTGGAGTGAAATTGGTTGCTTCCAAATAAGTGAAAGTGATGCTGAATATTAATTTGGATCCAGCCTGAGGTAGTGTCCCAAATCGTTATCTCATTATCTATGAATTCATATTTGATTCTTAAAATATATTTAGGTTGTGAGTCTCCATGGTTATGGAACTGCAATGTTTTCATGAAATTATTATTAGAGATAAATTACTTGTTTCTGGTAATGTCATATCATGCTTGTAGAGTATTGTAATTTTAGTATATCTTCTTGCTAGGGATTATATATGTTATATCATTGCATGGAAAATTTGATGTTATTTAGTGATTTTGTCTATGTGAGATTATTTAGGGCTTTACCAGGTGTTTTCTAAGCTTGTGTTTTTGGATATTTATTTGCTTGCAAGTACATATGTTGATTTTATTCCAGGATCATTAAATGGTTAAATAGAGAGCACCCATGTGTTTTATTGTAATTGGGCTTTAAATGGTTATCTACTTGGATTACCTTATGTGTGCCTTTAAACCCATGTCATAGGATGTTAATTACAAAAAACATATATATATCAGTTGGTGAAATAGATGATTGAATGGGGTAGAATGGTAATAGGTAAATTTATTGTAGAATTAATTATCAAGTCACGTGTTTGAAAAAAAAATGTGACTTTTCTGGATTATTGAGAATATTGAATATTTTTACATGTTCGAAATTTAAATTGGAAACTAGAAATAAATATTCGATGGATTAATTATTACATGTTATATGTTATATGGTAAATGGTTTATAAATTAAAGATAGGTTAATGAGATATGATTTAATTAATTATTTGTTGAATTAATTAATTTTCATGCATTAAATTATGATTACAAATTGTTTTTTATGATTGTTGGACCATGGTTCCTTTTGATCTGTGTTTTTTCTATGCCTTATGTTGTTTATGATAGAGTTGTTTAAAAATTGTATATGTTGTGTGAGATGGTTTGCTATGTATCTGGGCCTTGTTCAGCATGTTTTGAGAAGATTACCATGTGCAAGTAAATTGTAAAAGTTTTGGACGAATCGCTGCTTGAGTGAAGGGGATCAGACTTGTTAAATAATTGGGACAATTAAATGTTTAGTTAATTGTATATTTGGATTTTTATGAATAATTATTTGTTAATTCATTATTAGCTGTTGAGATTTTGAATGGTTAATTAATTTTTGACTTATGTGACCAGCAATTTATTTTGTTAATTAGTTATTGAATTAATTAAAAAATTAGAATAATTATTAATGAATTTATTAATGGATGGTTTTGGGGTGTTAGACATAGTGTTCTCCACCAATGATAAATATATATTTAATATTGATAATATGGTTGTGAGACTAGTACTAATGCTCTATATACATAATGGGTGCTAGAAATGGTGTTTTACACCCAACATACATGAAAAAATTATTTTATGGGATAGTGAAAAATGCTCTAACACCCCATGTTTGGTGAGAAAAGGTCTGATGCTCCAAAAAATCAAGAGGGAGCTAAACATGATGTTATATGCCATTTAATTAACATTTGAATCTAGGTTGAATTGGTCGTAAATAAAATGAATTAATTGGTAAATGAAATCTGTTATGACATTATGATTTCTGAATTGAATATATGAAGGGGTTCAGACATATCAACGAATTGGGTGAATCAATATTAGCAGATGGACCCAGGTGAAAATCAGTTTTTTAATGGATGGGATTATAAACTGTATATGAAAGATTAAATTTAATATATTATGACGCATTATCGAAGAAAAATCACAATCTTGGATCCAGTTATTATTTTGATTACTTAGATGGTCTTTAGTGACAACTGTGGTTAGTGACTTATACAAGGATGTCAGGCTTCAACATAATCATGATACTTTAATAATACAATGAGGTATGAATAATTGATAAATAAAAATCATTTTGTAATGAGTATAGTGTATACATGAAGAATGTATAAAACAAGTTTATAAACTAGCTAAGGGATGAAGCAGGAACATAGGTATATAGTTACATTGTACTTCTTACATTATTTATGCCTTCTTTCATAAGGATTAAATTATTTAATAAATTTCCAGATTTGTGGTCGACAACAATGGCCCTGCCTACTGATATTTATATCTCACACCCTACTCAGTCCGCCACTGCTCTTGGGTACCCGAGTATAATCTATTTGGATTTCATGATTTTTCACTTCGTATATACTTGGGGTATATGAGACGAGGTCCAAGGGGAATCTCAGAATGCTCGAGGTTACCGCCCTCGGGGATTTGAGCCATTATTTATCTATTTATGTATTGGAATGTAAATCATGTTGTTTTTTTCATTTTACTCCATTTTGTATCATTAGAATGTCATGAAGTAATCTACTGTATAATTGGTATTGGAAACTTTTATTAAATGAGTACTATTTTTCTTCCACTACATTATCATTTATTATGCAGATTCCACAATTTATTTCTATTGTCTATTATTGAACTCTGATATGAGTGTATAGTCTCCCCACTAACTATCCATGGACCCTCGCTACTAGTCCGTAGTCTCTGCCGTATAGGGAGAGGCGCTTGAGGTCATGTGGTAACTGTTCTGGCCACTGGTTTAGTGGTGAGATGGGTCAAGACATTTCAAAGTTGTATTTGGGGGGTTTCTTTTCTTTTATCTTATCATTATGGTGTTGGAAGACAAATACTTGGGATGTATCAGCTTTTGGGTTAGTATATGTTCTTGGGACTAGTCACCCCATGTACGAAAAATGACCAAATGGCCTAGGATGGGAATTTATGTATGTAATATTAGATGTTAGAGTTGATATGATTTCACCTTGAGGGACTGGTGTATTTTCTGATGCTTATTGATTTTGAAATTTTTTAAAAATAATTGTCTTGGCCTGATATGTCATGGATGTTTCATACATACATTATCTTAGGCACTTTGAGATTCACCTGTCACGCATATAACATGCCATGTAGTTGCATTAGTAGGATGCCTGCTAATTTTGATTTTGTTCATTTGGAGCAATTCCGTGTTTGGATTTTTTTAGCATGCATCAGTAGATAACATGTTTTGGTGATAAATTAAATATTCTTGAGGGATTATATGCCATATTGTCTTAGATATTTTCATGTTTAGTTGTTGTTTCATGCTTATATGTTATAGAATGTTTTTGTGTGACTGATTATGCTAAGAAGATAGAGATGTTTGGATATATGGAAGGGATTCAATAGTTAAAATGATTAATAAATGTTGATTGTAATAAATGGGAGCCAAATTCCCACGATAAAGTGTATAGGCACCTTATTTATTGGTTGATGGAAACAAATGTATTTGGACCTTATATTATCATAGTATTTTTTAAAATGGTTGCAAATGAAAATATGTTGATTGTTGATTGAAATGAACTGTTGTTGGGTTGCTTTTTGAAGAACTCGCAATGAATAAATGAGACCCTAAAAGGTCAAATTCATTGTAAAAGAAATATAGATGCTAAATTGTTTGTTTAAATTTGAATAACACTTAATGATAAATGATTAAAGATTATTTTTATGATGACATGATTATTTTTTCCCGTTTCATATTATTTTGAAAACAAAGTGACTTATTATAGAAAACAAACGTGTTTGTTTGTAGAACATCCTTCAAATATTGAATGGTTGATAGGAATTAATTTAAATGGATATAACAAAAAAAGGGATTTTGAATCTTGTGATTCTGGTTTTGTGTGACCATGAGAGAGGGTAAACTTTTATGTTTCTTAAGGGGATGACACGTGGATGGTAGTACCCTTAGAAAGTTTTAGGCCATAAAAGTATGTTCGTCCCACTGCTCAGGAGAACTTCTTGGGACTTGGCTATGATGGAATGCCGATATGTTTATGTTACGAATTTTATGATCAATGTTTGACATAGTGATTATGGTTCTATGATTTTTAAATTAATGCGTTAATGTGTTCTAAAATAGCACGATGGTGAGAAAAAGATATTTCGTTGTGATGTCATGGAAAATCCTAAGGTGGGTAGTGTCACATCATTTTCAGTAAGCATGCCAATAGAAGATACTGAACTTTTAGAATGGAGTTGTCTGAAAATAGCTCAACTGATCTTTATAATGGCCTTGGTTTTTTTCATTGTTCACTCCTTGGAATACGATGAGCATTTCCCCTATATGGACCCTGACATGGAGACACTAAGATATCATTATTTTTATGCCACACAACAATTTAAATGTTGTTGGGATTGATGTGGGGTTGTTGTCTGGGTAGTACGTAGGATGCATGGTTTCATTGGGCTACACCTTTATTCGTTTTGGGGAACAATTATTTTTAAAATTCCACGGTGATTCCTTGAGTTTTAAATTTCACTAGAGGTCGAGTAAGGATGTCATTATACATGATTATGGTTCTGGAATAGTTTTAAAAGAACTCCATTAGATAAAGGGTGGATGTGGGTTTTGGGTCTTCGATGTCTTTTAATAGAATCGTGCGCAACATGTTCGGTTGGTTGATCAAGATTCAACCTTTTCAATGATGGGGTCCCTATAATTTCCTTATATATAAGCATTGTTTCAATTTTTATGATATAAAGTGAGCATTGGCTCTGGTTTTAATAACTTATTCGTTTGGGATGTGAAGTGATAAATGTACATTTGGTGTTGGGAATGCAACACATTAGTTCGAACAAGATTTAATGACATTGGTAGGTCATTTGTTTTAGTAGTGGTACATAATGGAATCATAGGGATGAGATGTTTTTAAGGTGGATAGATTGTAAAGTCCTTCGTTTTTTAGCCGGGCTAAAATACGAAGGTTTTTTTATTTTTTTGTTTTATCGATAGGTCAGTTTTTAAACTGTTCTCTGTAATTATATTATGAGTTTTGAAACACCTAATGGTTTAATTTTTTGATATGTGTAATTACTCTATATTTTTAGTGGGTTTCCTGATGAGTTTTAGAACTATTGGATCTGGAAAAGTCCACTTTAATGGATCTGTATGGGCAGCACAAAGTTTCGGTCCTACCCGTTCATTTTAACCTATTTAAAAAATTATTGAATTTAATTATGTAATATTATATGATAGATTGTGATTAATTAAAAGATAATTTTAATAACAAAAATAATGAATTTATTATTATTTTTATTTTTTTTCTTTAATTAAATTAATGATAAAGAATTATGTAAATGATGATTGAGGAAATTAATGTGGCTTTTGGGTTTATCAAAGAACTGTTTTAATTAAATAATGAGTTCCAGAATTAATAAAATACCATTTATTATTAAATGGATGTTATGGGTTGGAATTTTTATCAATAATATCATATAAATGTTATTTTAATAAATTGGGGGGGGGGGTTGGTTTTAATTAAATGAATGTTGGAATAATAATAATAATAATGATGTTATTATTAATATTATGTTTATTTAATTAGATAAATGTTAAAAGAATTTAATGCATCTTTTTAAATTTTTAAAGAATCATTTTCTTTTAAGAATGGTCAATTGGGAGTTATGATCTTAATATATGATGGTTTATAAAAATAATAATAAAAATTTATTATTATTATTGTTATGCATATTATTTTGGTTACATTTATCATTACTATTAACTTATTATGGTTGTTTAATAATTAATAATAATAATATATTTTAGGGTTTTTTTGTTGGAAAAGAATAAATGTTGAAATGGGTGGTAAAAATAGTGGATTTTATTATTATCATAAATGATTTTGATTAAATTCATTTCAAATTAATTAAGGGAGTTTTATTTAGTTTTATTATTGACTGAAAATAAATGAAAACATGGGGACTTATCCCCCTTCCTCCTTGCACAGCAGCACAGAACCCACCATGTAGCACACTTTGCGCCTCCACCTTCCCCCACCTCCGGAACACCTATAGTCCCACACATGGATAGATCTTTAACCCTACGATGTGATCACCTCCTTACGCTACATGCTCACATCGCGCGACCCACCGACGAACGACCCCTGGCAGCAGCGCGTGAGCCCCGTGGCATGACCCCTTCTCCATCCACTATGTTTTTTCATATTTTAATCTTGGTTTACATCAGATTCATCATGGTAAGAACTTAAATCATGGTCTCTTTATTCACTTTGAAGAATCACTGATTTTTTGGGGCCTATTTTGGAATAAGCTGAAACCCTAAGGTTCGGTTTTATATAGTTGTTGTGTTCGTCTAAATTTTAGGGTACACAAATATTGTTTATGGATCCTTTGGTATTTGTTCTAGCATCAACTGCCAAGGGTGAGGCATTTGATCTCAATTATCATGAAATATTTTGGTTCAGGTAATCTTATAAAACCCATTGTTTGGTTTTTCACTAGTTAAATTAAGGTCTTATATTTTTTATAACATATTGGTACCAAGTTAGAGGTGTGTTGAGCCTTGATACAATTTTTTATGTTCTCCTGTTTCTGATTTAGTAAAAAAAAATTATGTTTCCGGGCACACATACATGTAAATATATATAGGTATATATATATACATATATATAAGTTGTATGAGCGTGACTGCATGTCGAGTGAAATTTTTTGCCGCCATTTAAATCAAATTGATGTTGAATATAAATTTGGGTTTTCTTTGATGTAGGGCCCCATGTATTTATCTTTTTATCGATGAATTCTTATATGCTTCATAAAATAAATTGGGGATGTCTTTCTCTGTGGTTATGGAACTACAATGTTTTCATAGAATGCTGATTAATGAAAAACTACTGTTTAGTGGTAATGTCATATAATGTTTGCAGAAGTTTGGTATTTCAGTATGTATTCTTGATTGTGCTAATATAAGTTATGGAATTCCATGTAACCTTTTATGTTATTGTGTGATTCTATCCACATGATATGATTTAAGAATTATCAAGGTGTTTGTTTTTGCTTGTGTTTCTGGATATTTATTGGATGCCAAGTTAACATGTTGAGCTTATTCCTAGATATTGAAATGGTTAAACTGGTAGCACCCATGGGTCTTCCTTGTAATTGAGACTTAATTTGTGATGGACTTGGACACCCATAGGTGTACCTTTTAACCCATGTCATGCAATTTTAATTGTAAAAATTATGATATATCAGTTGGTGAATTAAATGATTGAATGAGGCAGGAGGGGTAATATATAAATTAATTATAGAATTATTTATTAATTCATGTGTTGGAAATGTTATTTGGATTTTATTGATTATTGAGTATATTGACTATTTTTACATGTTCAGAATATATATTAGAAACTGGTAATATATAATGAATGGATTAATTATTACATGTTAAATGGTAAATGGTTAATTAATTGACGACTATCTAAAGATATATGATTTAATAATTTAATTGTCGAATTAATTAATTTTCATGCACTAAATAAATATTGTGAATTGATTATTTCATACTAATTTTAGCCAAGGTTACCATTTAATGTGTGTTTGTTTTCAATTCCATAAGTTGTTTTTGATGAATTTGTTTAAAAATATGATATGCAATGTGACATGGTTTTTCAATATCTGAGACATGTTCATCATGTTTTGAGATGATTATGACATGAATGTAAATTGTTAATGTCCTAGATGAATCATTGTTTGAGTGGAAAGGTTCATACTTGTTAAAGAATTAGGATAATTAAATGTTTAGTTAATTATTATATTGGCTTGCTAAGAATTATTAATTGTTAATTATTTAATAACTATTGAGATGTTGAATGGTTAATTAATTTTTTACTTATTTGACATGTGATTTATGTTGTTAATTAGTCGTTGAATTAATTAATGGATTGGATTAATTAATTTATGAATTAATTTATGGGTGTTTTTGGTGTTGGTCATGTAATTCGACACTAATGATAAATATATATGTTTTATTGATAAACGAGTTATGAGATAGGGAATAAAGCTCCATATAATCACAGCGTGTTGGACATGGCGTTCTATACCCAGATTTAATGCAAACATTCATTTATGGGACTGAGACTGATGCTCCAAATACCCCTAGGTTGCGAGATAAGGACTACCGCTCTATATAATTAGGATGGTTATCAACATGGTGTTCTATACCCATTAATTGTCATTGGACAATGGGTCCAAATGGTCATACATGAAATGAATTAATTGGTTAGTGAAAACTATTGTGACAATATGATTTTTGAATTGAAAATTTGAAATGGTTTAGACTTATCAATGAATTTGGTGAATTACTGTAAGAGTATGGACCCAAAAGTAAATCATGATTTTTAGTGAATGGGATTGTATGTAGTATATTGAAGATTACATAAAATATCTTATGATGCATTGTCCAGGAAATTGAAAATTCTTGAATTTGTTCTTTAATTTGATTACATAGATTTTCTTTAGAGTTAACTATAGTGAGTGAATTATATGGGGGATGTTGGGCTTTGGACAAATCACAAGCCTTTCTAAATTTAATGATGCTTGAATAATTGAGAAATGAAAATGATTGTGTAATGACAATTGGTTATGAATGAAAAATGTATAAAATAGGTCCATACACCATCTGAGGGTTGAAGTAGGGGCATGAGTTTATAGTTACATTTTACAGCTTAATTTATTTATGCAATATTTCACACAGTATAAATTATTTATTAACTGACTGGATTATGGTAGACACTGGTAGTCACGACGTACTAGAATATATATATCACACCATACTTAGACCACCACTGCACTGGGGTGCCAGAGTAGATTCAATTTCATTGCAAGATTATACTATTTGTATATACTTGGGGAAAAAGAGAAGATGTTTGGATGTAATCTCATAAAGCTCAAGGAGACCGACCTCAGGGATTTCGGTCATTGTTTATCAATTTTTGTATTGGAATGAAAATCATGTTGTTTTTGTTCATTGTTTACCATTTTTTATCATCAGCATGTCATGTATTTATCTATTTTATAACTGGCGTTGGCCACTTTTATAGAATTAGTACTATTTTCCACCCACTAAATTATCATTTATTAGAATCTGTCTTCTATTTATTACCATTGACTATTATTGAGCTCTGATATGAGGGTATAGTCTCCCCACTAACTATCTGTAGACCCTCACTGCTAGTCAGGAACATCTGGTGTGCATGGAGATGCACCTGAGGTCATATGGCTACTATTTTGGCCTTCGATTTAGTGGTGAGCCAGCTCAGGATGTTATGTAAAGGTACATACATGGTAATTATAATTTCAAATCGTTTTAATGGATCATAAGAAATCATTAAATAACACAAATATTTCTCTTTGGAATTTCTTGAGAGTTATATAGCCTTTGTAGAATTCATCATGAACTAGTGATAATCATGTTAAAACATACTATACCCCATTCAGAGTTGTTATCCCTAGGTGTATCTATGAAAAAAACATTCACATAATATTATTTATACATTGATACATTTTCTATGAAAAACCATACACCTTTAGAATTCATAATTTGGGATGATTTATTCCATATAGGATTATCATAATGTTTCTCATGAATTATTAATTTTAAAAGTTTATAAACGTTTTTAAACAGTGATATGATTCCATCTATATTAACACAATCAATAAATATATTAATATCACTTATTTTTTTATGAATATGAATTATATAATAATGTCATCCCTTCCAAAAAAAATAAAATATTATTATCTTATGAAACATCAATACATAAAAATGGGTACATAAAATATCTACATTATTTCCCTTTATCTTATTCATAAATATCTCCCTTCTTATACATATCATAATTTGATCCTCTCTTTATAACCAGATTAAAGGAATTATAAGAAATGATGAACTATAATTCATTGTGAGGGTAAAAATAAAATATATCAATCAATAATAATAAGTAATAAGAAGATAATCACAATTTAAAAAAATATTCTTATAATATACAATAATCTTACGCAATAAATCCAATATCGTTATTTGTAAAATATTCCATAAGCCTTTTCATATAAATAGACATAAATGATATGTTTTAATAATCATATGAAATAAAACATTAAATAGAGAAACATATAATAACTATAATACATTTTTCAGAACAAACAAATGTATTTAAAAATTACTTCTATATTCATTGTTTACTCTAAATACTATTTTTGTCATCAAATTCTCATAATTGAAGTACCTATCAATTTATTTCCAATAATCATTTAGGAGTAAAATATATAAAGATAACTCTATCTTCCCTATGGAGTTTATCAAATAATTTAATTTCATTGAGGTTTCTCACCTCCTTCATAATTAACAATTGAATTTTAGGGTCATAATAGACCCTCCCATTATCATGATCTATATCTATCTCAACCATCAACCAATCATATTCCATAAAAACTAGTTTTACGAAAAATATTCTTCCATTAAAAAAATCATGAACTATGAAATTGAAAATAGATTTCTTAAAAATTAATTATCATAATATTTAACCATATAAGGAATTAATAAATATGGAAACATTGGATAATATCCTCAAAAAATCACATGAAACATCCACATATGACGATTTATATGAAAATATCTTTAATAGATCAATGTAATTTATCATCGGGGAAAACCTCTATTTTTGAAAAATCGAATTAAAAATATTTTAATTTCATAAAATAATAAGGATAATATTATATTTTAAAATAAAAATTTAATCTTAAAATTTACACATTAGATTAAATATTTTCCATGATTTAAGGAAAATAGATTTATCTTGTGTAAATAAATACAACGACAACATTTTTAAATTTTTTTATTAGTAAAAAAGTACCTAATTTCGAGAATGAAAATAAGGTTCCCTAAAAATATTTTATATAAATCAATAGATGTAGAAAAATAAGTTAATACATATATATTTAATATTTAAAAAATCAATGGAAATATTTAATTTAAAATCTTGACATGAAAGAAATTGATTCCTGGTTAGAGAGGGAAATAAATTAGGATTACGCTTAAAAACATCCTTTCGATATCTTAAGTAGTAAATGTAGAAAAATTAAATGGATGAAATTTTATTTATAGAAATATTAATTTTATAAAAACATTAAAAGTATTCTTTAGGGATTGATTATATAAATTCCTCATTGTAAATTAAAAAAAAATCAATCCTGGAAAAAATGAGATTGTAACCTAAAACCCTTATAACTATGGTAACTTTTAATTCATAACCTCTATGAAAAAAATAACATAAAATGAAAAATATAATAAAATAAATATAATGATACTCATAATAAAACATATATAATGGGTTATTATACCCACCTCATTAAAAAGATAGATGCAAAATATATCATATCTCCAGTGAAGACACTATAAGATGAAAAATCTATTCTAATTTGTAAATATTTGAATCAAATCCCAATAAATGATATAGTTTAAAATGTAACATTAAATACAATTAATTAACAAGTATACATGATATAAATTTTCAATGAATAATTATATACACTTCTTAGTCATAATGTTATGCATACCATCAAATATGTCTCAACAAAAAATTCTAGGAAAATGAACACCTAATATTTGTATGATATGATTCACAATTATTCTAAAAGATTATTATAAATTCAAATTTTTTATAGGATCCATATAAATACATCTAATACATAATATTATTCACTAATATATTATTCATTTTATGTTTCAATTTATTAAGAAATTTTAATTAAAATATATATTTATGGTCTTTGACTGTTTCATTCATGTCTATTTTGGTTTAATTGTAATTGATGTTCAACATTCATCATCGTTATATCATATAAAGAATAATAATAATTTTATAATAATAATATTTGATCATTATATACATTTTTATTAAAATTCAAAAAGTGTTTTTATGAAGAATTAAGAACAACATTTCATGGAGATATGAGTTTGTATATACATGCAAGTGATGTTTCCACTTACCAATTGATAGTAAGAAAAAAAGTAATTTTTGGATTATTTTAGGAGAATAATTATTATATAATAAACAATACATATAATAATTAAAAATTTAATAATAAAAAACCATTAAAGATAATATAGAAAATTAGTCATATCGCTATGTGGAGGTGGTCGTCCCCACAAATGGCTGAGTGATACCTTCATCTCTCATATATTGTGTAAGAGGTCATAAATTCATGTGAAATACTAATAATATCATATAATTATTTTGAAGAAACATTATTTATCATTTTTAGGGATATAATCGATTAATACAATGTTAAAAAATATATAAAATTAAAATATATCAGTTTGGAATTATATATATTCTGTTTGAGACCCCCGTTGTCTTAAGACATAATCCTTGAATGACTACTCGTAGGATAATACTAGAAGATCCTCGATGAAGGAAGAGAATATGAGTTGTTTTTTTGATAATGTATTTTCTAATCTAAGGATTAACTTTCATTAATAATAGATTGGAATAGGTATTATTTTATATGTTGGGGGGACAGTAATAGAATTACTTAAATTATATCAATTATATATGTTCATTTTCAGGTGAATCATTGTTATAAAGGAAATTAATTCAATTTTAGGATAATATAAGGCTAAAATAACGTCAAATAATATCAATTTTATCATTGTGTCTAGAATTACTACCCTAATTACATGGTTTATCTCCCAGGGATATCGATTATAACCTTAATCGTGGAAACATAATGATATTGTTTTTATAAATCATTATTAAAAAAATTATTCCAGCTATAATCAATTTTATTAATTATCATATATAAAAATAGTGATTTTATTTTACTCGGTTTAATTTATATAATTCGAACAAACTAATTTTAAATAATCAGGACAAATACATAAAAAATCATTTTTAGAAAAATAAATTTTTAGAATAATACTGAATTTTCTTTCATAATATTCCATGTGAAAACATCAAAATGAATGTTAAAATATTTTCATTAAAATATAATCTCTAAATCTCATTAAAAAAATTAATAAATGAATCTGAAAATAATTTATTTTGGTAAAAACACATTAAAATTTTATTAATAAAAAGAGTTATATTAATGCCCATAAATATAGTTATACTAGAATTAATTATAATGATTTATAAAATATAATTAATTAAATTATATATAATTAAGTAGTATTTTTTGAAATTATGACTGAATTAATAAATATAATGTGACTTCTACATGAAAATAAATTTTATTTTTATAAATATTTGTATTTTCACTACTTATCAGAAAATATACTATTTTTAAAAAATATGAAAAGCCACTCTAAGTAAATTAGAAATTATTATTTCAAAAATTATATTAATATAATAAAATAATTTTTTTTTCAAAATGGTATAAAGTGATTACAATTTTTTTCCATAAATGCAATAAATAAATTTTTTTAAGAATTGTTTTGAATAATAAAATACAAGTTTCTAAAATGTATTACTTATTTATAAAGAATTAATCAATACATTGTATTTTTTTTAAACTTTTTTCAATATTTTCCTTAATATGTGTATCATTATTGAAAGCCACTAGTTTAATGGATATGTTATTAATGTAAAATATATATAATATTATAGTATACCATAGTTCTCTAAAATCATGGAGTTCTATAATAATAATTTTTATAAGCCTATTATTGTTTTAATTTAATTTTATAGAGTTTAATGATAAAAAAATTGGTTTTTAAAAACTATCCCATTATAATAATTTCTTTCTCAAAATTCAATCAATCTAAAACAAACATCCAGGTATAATTCTGCCTCATCACATCATTAGGTTCCTAAGAAGCTTCCTCAAACTTATGGATTACAAAATAACATTGCCAATATAGATCATATTATATAGAAAAAAAATTATCTGCTATAAGAAATATACACCATATATTACTCATAAGATAGACCATACTCTAGTGGTATTCCCTCGGTGTTTTGTTCGTCTAAAGGGTCATATATGAACTTTATCAGAAGAGATAATTGGAATACATCTCGATCACGAGAGACATTTACTTGAAGTGTCGAGCGATGTGCATATTTCCTATTAAGATCAATTATTTTTAAGAGAGAAATATACCATTGTTTTAACTTTACATACCTTCATAATATCTAAACCTTATACCAAGGATATATAAATTATAATATGTTTTCATCAACAATGAACTATATACCTCATGGATAGTTTTTATCATAACATTTATATTGAAATTGAGATTCCCCAATATTATTTTGAATCTCTCGGACAATTTATTACATTTTATCACTAAGATCAATTTCTAATATAATTTTATCACTTAAATCATCATAGTACAATGATGTTATGGAATTCATACTAGAGAGGGATATATAAAAAGCCATCTAAACACTCATGTGAATGAGAGTATTTTTATTAAATTTGAAAAAAGGAAGGTGTTGATCCCAAATACCTTCATAATCAGTAGAATATAATATTAGAGTATACTATAGGGCTCTAATGGTTCTCTTATAGTGAATATCATTCTGAGAGTGATTCAAGTTCTAAAGTTAAACTCCATATTCAAATCATTTTATAGTCTTCTCCAAAAGATTGATGTATGCCTCAAGTTATTATAAGATGAATGAGAATATTGTCCTCTAGAAGCCATACCACATCCTAAATGTATATATTATAATTATGATAAATGGATAAATATTTACTTATTATAATTAAATGTGAATTTTTTAATAAAAATTAAAATATACCAATCAATAGTTTTCCCCGTAAAATGTTTTGTGTAGCACAATAATGAAATACAATCTATTGTTTTCCCCTTTACATTATTGTATGGGAAATGGTTGTAACATCTCTTCAGAAATATGCCACTCTACGTTAATTTTATTACAATCTATACATGAAGATATATAATTTTAAATACCCCTTTATTATATAATCCCATAAAAAAAATACTATATTAGATATATCTATATCATTTTACTTCCACAATGAATAGATAATGACTAACTATGATCGTTTTCTAACAACTACTTCATTAATTTTAGTGTTTATTGGAATCATAATCTATATATGAACCTTACCATTCTATCAGAATCATGATTGAACTGAAGAACATTTCATTCCCTCTTCTATTGTCCCACATCCTCATTCTATACCTATTTAATCATCACATGGATATATAGTTGAACAATAATTTGATAAAGATATCATCTGCCAAATTATTTACTTGATTTAGGATATCCTTCTACCAATACATATATTTTTAATTTCATTAGATCTTAATTATAGATAAATTATATTTTCCATTTGATATAAATCATGAACCATCTTGTTCACCTCTCATGTTGGTACTGTATCGAGCATTCATAATCTTTAAAAAATTACATCCATCTGCCCTAGTTTTTATTTAACTCAATATTTAGTATTATATATATATATTTTAACTAGTATATGAATTACTTCTTTAACAATAAACTTAAAACCCCCATATTTATAATGAAATTTTTTTTCCTGTCTCCAAATCTTGAGTAAAGTAAAATTTCTCATGAATTTCCAATTGGCATGATGTATAGTCTATGAATATATCTTCTTTATTGGGGATTCATTATTGTTTCTAATTTTATGTATCAATATATATAAAAAACACATCACCACTATATTTTACATTGGGAAAAAGTCCACTAACATACTTCTTTTCAATTTCTTAATATTTCCCACACATTCCATTGTCCATAACAACCTAGTTCCCATCTATGTTAACAGATTTACCAGAATAGGTAGTTTTGAGAAATTATTTAATGAGTACAAATATTTTGGTCTAACCATAAGAATATATTGATCTCATTCACAATGGTTATTTTTTTTATGGTTAATAATATATTTCATTCAAGGATCTACAGATTTATAGTCATTTGAGATTATATAACTGATAAATAAAAAATTTAGATGAAAAAAATATTTATTTATGATGTTGAAGTAAAAATAATTCATCCACATGGTCTTAAATAAAATCCAACTACTATCATAATGTACTTCCTTATTATATGAATATATATAAATAAAATCTCTAAAGAGTACCACAATATAATTAAGGAAATATGTAAAGACTATTTTCATTGGATTCACAAAGATTTTAGGGAAATTCGTAATTCCTAATGACATTAAAATAAATTCATAATGGCCACACCTCACATGGAAGGACATCTTCGGTTATTCCTACTTCCTGACAATCAATTTATTATATCCAAATGATGGTGAATAATTGAATATTATTTATCTCTATGAATTTGATAAAAAATTAATCAATATTGGTTTAAGGATACATATTCATGATAGTGATCCTGTTAGGATTCCATAATCAATGAAATGATTCATTAATACATAAATATTCTTAATAAATAGAATATTTCAACCCCATGGTGACATAATTTGCTATATAAATCCTTTATATAGATCAAATTTGAGGTCTTATTAAATTATTTTAATAGTAATGGGTAAATTCTATAGGGATTCATTAAAATAGTGATAACACCACGTATGATTTCTATTTTAAAATTATCATCATGATTTGGATGAAGATTTGGAACAATACGAATATATTCAATGTTCAGGTTCTTTTCAATAATTTTTTTAAATACCTCTCAGGTATAGGTAGTAATACACATAAAATGTTGGCAAATTCCATTATAATATCATATTTTTCATTGCAATGATATAAAATAATAGGATTATTTCAAATATAAAATATGAATTACCTTCCAAGAATATTTATTTTTTATTATAATAATAAATTCATAATTCTTAACAAAACATAAAATTTATGTAGAGGGATAATAATAATATTTAAATGAAACATGTTTCCACATGAATAAATTAGAGTGGAGCTTTAAACACTTGATACTTCCATTATTAAATTAGATATTTTTATTTCCAACGAAACATATAATAATAGAGGAAGCAATGTGATATTGTTAGAAAATATATTACATGTAAAATAGATGGGAAATCTAGAATCAAATATGTAATTTTTTGTTCCATAGTGGATGGTAAGATTACCATACACTACATAATACTCTTGAACCACTTTAGTTTTTACGGAAAACATATTCCCATTATCCTTTTACTTATGTGGATGTTGAGGCCTAGCAATATTAATAGGTCATGTATTATATCTTTTGTTCACATAATAACTAATAACCTTTCATAAAAAACACTAAACATTATTTATAGAATTATTATTTGACTATATTTTGATCTTTTATAATTTTCATCCAAAAATAAACAATCACTATATTAATGGTCACCCTTATAGTAAATGGAATATATCTCAGTTTTTTATGATGAATTACTGATTGATTTTGTCTCAATTTTATGGAATTTAGGTGGTATTAATTTTATTCAAATATTTGATTAAAACTCATGTTTCCATGAATCACCATTTTTATTTTATTATCTCTAAAACTATATGAATAATTGTATTTTCCACTGTCTATTTAAACCTTAATAGAACATTGAATGATTTATTTGATATTACCAATTCCTCTTAATCGTAATCCCTTTCAATACATGGTTTCCATCCACAAACTTGTCAATAAATATTTATATCATGGTTAATAATAAATCCAGATGATTACATTGAATGTTTATTTTATTTTTTCTTCAACTTTATAAATATATTCATAGTCCATATTTTTCATCTCTAGAATATCTATTTTGTTCTAAATGTTTATAGTATTTTGATTTTTCTAAAATAATATTCCATATTAAATAATAAACATTTTATATATTTTTATTCAAACTCTTTTATTATGTTTTTCATGAGAGTCAAATATTTTAAAGGCTTTTTATATAAGAGATAGATTAATAAAATAACATTCATAGAGTATATAAATTTTTAAATAGAAAATACAATTTCCTTTGAAAAAATCCATTCCCTGGAAATTGGTGGATTAGAAAACCCATAGATGGTTGGGGAAATTTTTTTCACAATGGTCAAAATTTCATGTTTCACACCTCTTTGTGAATTGAGAATCTCAAAATTATTCATGATATTAATCATTTATTAATATAATTGGGTGATAATAATGATAAATAATTTCTTCCTAACTCTAAATACCATTGGCTTCTCATGGGTATTATCTATTCAATTCACGACACATTTATTGTGAGCATGATTCCACTAGGTTCATGACATTAATGAAATTCAAAAATAGAAATCAATAGTACAAAGAAACAATAAATACAATAATAAATCAAAAACAAATAGTTTATTAGATGTCAAATTTTTTTGAAACATTCTTAACAACCCTTGACTATTAATGATAATATAATATGATTATAGGATCACTATTTGGTTTATAAGGTAATATATTCATATTTCCATTATCTAATAACTAATTTTAGTAAACCATACTCAGAAACCAACATAATTGACCCAATTATAGCATGTAAAATATTAAATAATTATAAATGGATATTCAATACAAATAAAAATTATATATGCTCAAAGGAAATTTGATATTTGTGATTTTGGAAACTATATGAAGAATCATATTATTTATTAAAAGATTTTCAACATCTCTAAAAATAAATTTCATATTACTATCCATCTATATATGTCATACATAGAATCATCAAATAAAATTTAAGGAAGGAAATTGTAACACCCCAGGTAAATAAAGAATATGACATTTTCATATTTATACATATTTGTGAAAAAAATGTTAATATGACTTTAAAGGGGACGATATGCTCGATGGCGTACCCAACACGCAACAACGAGTTTTTTGGGAATCTTACGTTGCACTCTAATAATAAAATAATATTATTTTAAATAGTAGTTAACATGTAGTTTTTGTATTGGCGAGAATGGATATAAATACCTAAAATTTGATTATATATGTTTTTAAATGTTTTTACATTTATCCAATAAATGATAAAGGCTTAAAATATGGAAAGAATTCAATTTTAGGCATTTATACCCTAATTTTTCACAAAAGGTTCACTTATCACCTTTTGATGGAGAACCATCATTAAATATAGTTTTGATCACACTTTTACATTCTTTTGGACCAAATATAAATCTTCTTTAGATCGGGACATCAAATTTTACTTTGTGTAATTTTTTTGTATTTTTCCGATAAAGTTCATTTTTTAATGAATAGTGTAAAATGTTGTATTTTAATTCAAAACGTCTTTTTAATATAATTTATTTATATCATTAGATAATCTTTTTAATTGGTTTTAAAGTGAAATTAGAAAATATTTTTATCATTAAATCCAATAGTGGTCGTTGGAATTAATTTCACTTTGAAATCGGACTTAAACTAGTATCAATCTTTTGATACTTATTGTTTTATAAAAACACGCTATTTGTCATGACAGTGGAAATTAATTATTAAATTAATTCATGTGACATATATGTTTTTAATTTTGTAATATAGACTTTATTTTTGAATTCGATATATCAAATATAGCTTAGAGTGAATTTTTGGTAATTTTCTGAAAAACTCCAATTTTTGATGAATAGTGAAACCACTAAGTGGTAATGAAGCAAACTGATTTTTTAGTTAAATGAAATTTTACCACTAATGTGTATTGAATTTTGAAAATCCGACATACATGGTTGTCATTTTTATGTAAAATGCGGTTCAATGGGATGAATATTTTTTTTTGGTGAATAGTATCTTTTTTTCATTAATCACGATTAGAGGTAATTAGTGTAATTTAAGGTAAAAATGATATTATAAAAATTTGAAAACACCATGAAACTCATCCTACACATATTGGGTGAGTCATGGCCGACCAAGACAAGCCATGGGTAAACTTGGGACCACATGGAGTCACTTTAGTTGGAAAATGACAATAATATATTTTTTATTTAATGTTAAAATTAAAATGACACAAACATGAGTTGTTTTACTAAAACAATTTTTAAATGGGGTTATACAAGTCCATATTTTGACTATAAATATTCATTAGAAAGGTAAAAATATTTCCTACATCACATTATTTTTTTTTATAATTTTTAGACATTAAATAAATTAAATTATTCATGACATCATGGTGATGCAGCGATGACCTCATTATTTAACTATTTCAATAAAATGGAAAGATAATGCAATATCCAAAACCTACACCTGTCCAAATACTATTGGATGGGAATATTTCGAATCCTTATAACATTATATTTGAAATATATCAATGTGGGACCTTATAAATTCGAAACACTTTTGAAAATAAAATAATAGTTTCATGATTTCCAAAAGTGCCCCTCCTCTCCTCTTATAAAAGGCCCCCACCTCTACCTCATTTCACACACTCCTCAAGCCTTTGGCTCGTCAATCCCCTGCCCATTTACTCTCTCCACATCCCTCTCCTCATCCTAGAGGATTTCCTTTGGGAAGAATCCTTTTAAAGGAAGCCTTTAGGCTCAAATCAAAAGGAGTTACACTTTTAAAGGTAATTCATTCTCTCATGTTCATTTGTTTTATTTTTCTTCTCCAACCCCCTAAACACTTTTTATTTACTTATTTTGTAACAAAAACAGTATCTTAAATATACTAGGATGTTTTTATAAGATTTATTCGAGCTACACTCTCACACAACTACATCAAATGGTTAAAGAACATACGGTTTCCGTGGATGGCGAAATTCTGCCTCCCGAAACAATGATTGTTCAATACTCATTTAACACCTTCAAAGGTGGCCATTATGATGTCACTATTTTTATATATGATATATAATATATTTATTCTTCACTTAAGATTCTGTATTTTTCATTTCTGGCTTACCTTTATGGCTTCCATTATGGGTATACACGATATCTTCATTTTAGGATGTGCGGACTACCACCCCCTAAAAGTGATTTGATTCGTTAATACCATATGTGGGATGTGTAAAGGATAAAGTTAATGGTATTATATATGTTATTATACTGTAATTATAATATACTCTTATATCATTATGATTCCATTCCAGAAAATACGAAATAGAAATGGAAGTAGCGTTCATGCGTACGTACGTCTTACCGTCTCCATGAACGGTGCATTTCATTTCTTACCCCTAAATGTGATGTAATATTATAAATACAGGTATATAATGACTATATATGATATATATGTTATCCAAATCATTAATATCATTCTGGATATAATGAAAATTTGACCAAATTAACAACATGTAAGTGTAAGAAGTCTATTTTTGACTTAAGAACCAAATACCGACAAAATGAACATTATTAACTTAAATGATTACATGATGTTCATAACATGGTATAAAAGGGATAATGAACTTGAAAAAGGTTCTTAAGCAAGTAGATATTAACTCAAGTTTATTATTCTGGAGATTAAAGAACGGTCGGGTCAAGTCGGATACGAGGTAAGGGATCTTACTCCTCTCTTTCTTTTTAAGTACACTCTTTTATGTCATTCCCTCTAAAGCTAAACATTCTTGTTTTTGGGATGTTATTTTATATTAAACATACTTTAATTTTTATGTTCATGTGATTAGAGAACCTATTCTATCTCATCAATCCATTTTGGATGTTTTGAGTGGTGCCGTTAGGCTGCCGAATTTTCGTAAGAGATCTAACCTCTCTCTTTCTTTTTAAGTACTCTCCTTTGTGTCACTTCTTTTAAGCTCCTCTTTGTTATGTTGGGGGATTTTCTTTTATATTCCTCTTGCTGTAAATTATATTTTAATATTATGGGATACTATATTTGATCTCATAAATCCATTTTGGAAGTTTTAATTGGTGCCGTTTGGCTGCCGAGTTTTCGTAAGGGATTTTTCATCTCACTTTTATTCCCGTGAGATTTATGATACATTTGCCACAATTTCGTTTGAGTGGTGTATGTACTGACCATTATTTTACTCATTGTTTAATATTCTTTCATTTATTATTATTTACATCAATGATTTATTGTCCGTCTTTCATGGGGCGTATGTTTCGAAAGATACCCATGTCGGTAAGGGAACCATTCACCCTCCTCTTTTTAAAAGACATCTTTTGTTGAGTATTTTAATGTACATATTGTTATGATGGGATATGTACTCATATATCATTATTGATGTAAATTTTATGTCCAAGTGATGAGAGAGTTTTTTTTATCTCTCATCAACTCATTTTGATGTGACGCCGTTAGGCTGTCAAGGGAACTTCTTAACCCAATTTAGATTTCTTTGGGTTCAACATGTAGTTATTGAATATGTCATCCTTTGAATATTTATGAATAACCTTTCATTGTTTTACACTTAATATCCACTTTTATTGGTTGTATTTATATTTGTCAAACTTAATTATGAGATTGATTTATCCTTAATTTAAGGATACCTTCTTTATAATGGATTTCATCTCATTTTACATTTCTTTTGATACTTCATTGTTGTTATGCACCAATTCACTCTTATATGGTGTCTATACTGTCCTTTGACATATTATATCATGAATCCTTTTATTCTCATGATATTATAAAGTTCAGATTAAATGTTATTCCGCTATTATTTGTATTCAAGAGTCTCTCATTTTGTTAAAAACTCTTTAACAAAAATATCATTTTAAATGTTTTAAAGATTTATTATTCTAAATCTTTATCTTTAATGTCCATGTTTTCAAAATGGTTTTCAGTATTTATTTATATGGACATTAATGTTT
The DNA here is from genome assembly GCA_963277665.1 of Viscum album. Lineage (NCBI taxonomy): Eukaryota > Viridiplantae > Streptophyta > Magnoliopsida > Santalales > Viscaceae > Viscum > Viscum album. Next base: position 585,639,712 of record OY728126.1, read on the forward strand.
TAAAATTATAATTCCATTAAAATCTTCAATGTGGTATGGGACACTTTGATTCAAAAATCTCTTTTAAATGGTTTTTGAAAATGGATTAATTAATTCAATATCTGGGAATTATTTATTGTGATTGAAAATTAAATATTGTTATTGAAATGTTTATATTTTCCATATTTTATGTGTAATAATGGTACTTGGACATTATGATGGGTGGTGCCGTGAATACCAGGATGGGTGGTTACGTTATAACCTCCAATGCATTGGGTATGGAAGTCGGCAGTATGGCTATTCCATTAAGTATGTTTGTAAATTGGGCGTATGGCTATTCCATTAAGTGATATGTGTGGACGTCGACCATATGGTTATTCCACTTAAGTATGTTTATGTCCCACATTACGTTTATATACGTTATGTGTTCTTTATATGGGTTTTAAGGTAATCCTTTGGTTACTAAAAGGTAAGTAATGATACTTTATTCAGTAAAGAGTTTTTACTACTTCATGAAGGTGAAGGTATTACTTTGATAGAGTATACATGGTTTACTTGATGTTTGAAAAACTAACAGTTTTCATTCTTCGTGTATCCCTTACTGAGCTTTTTAGGCTCAGCCCAAGTTTTTGGAATGTTTTTCACAGGTCACGGGGAAGGTACATGATAAGATGATAGAGTCAAGGATGTGTCAAGAAAAAATCCAAGTATTATTTTAAATATTTTTTCGTTGATGGGAAGAATAAATCCTGTCTTTTATGTAACCACTTTGTTTAAAGGTGGAATGTAATGGAAGTTTCATGATCTAATTCTCTAAAACTCTAAACCTGAAAAGATACTCAACGTGTAATCTTGTGATAACTCAAGATTATGTAAGGTTTAAGGCTGGGGCCTTATAGTTGGTATCAAAGGTCGATTTAGATAAATTTAGAGGTTAGGGTATTCTTTAAGCATAAGTGGCATTACCATAATGGTTAGGATTTCAGAAAGAGTCTTAGTTTTAGATAAAGTGAATGAGTAAGTATATCTTAGTGTTTATCTTCCTCATTACTACTTGATGGGTTTTTTATATACTCACAATGACCTTTTTTGTTTTAGTAAATGGCGGGATCTAGCAGGCACCAAAGTAACAGTGGATGTGAAGGAAACTGTGACAGTTTTTTGAGCAAGCAACTGAACAATATGGGAGCTGGAATGAGAAATCTTGTGATTATCCTCAACCAACTATCTGGAGTCATGATTGACCACCTAAACTTTGGTGATTTCTCTAAGGCATCATATATACAAGAAACAAATCCCTACGTAAGTATAAATAATAACCATAAAGGTAAGTGTGTTCAAAAACCTATGTGTCAAAGATGTGGAAAGAAACACCTAGGAAAATGTTTCAAAGGGATAGAAATATGCTATAGAAGTGGAAATGAAGGTCATAAAGCAAGAACCTTCCATGGAAAAAGGAAGCATCCAGTTGACTCGAGGAAAGGGAAAGAAGTTATTTCTGAGGGATCAATCGAATGTTCTAAATGTGGTGTGCATGGTCATTATGCAAACACATTTCCTATGAAGAAGTTTCGTGAATGGGGTCACCAAGAGCGTACAAATATTCGTTTACCAATACCTAATGCCTTTCTGATTGAGGATGAAGAAACTGACAAAGGCCAATCAAAGGTATGTACTATTTCATGACTATTGTTTTCATATTTTGGAAACATTGGATATGATTCATGATTTTGTTTGTAGGAAAGAGGTATTTCGGAATAAGTTGGATAGGAATGGTTAATGGATCATGAAGAATGTTGAATAAGTAAGATGTCAACATATAAGGGCTTCAAGAGTTGTGGTGAAATTCTTAAGAGTATTAAGTCTCTTTTGATGATGGGTTACATTAGAAGACTTTTTATATTATCTGTAAACCTGATGTTTAATACAAGAAAACTGTATTCAAGGAATAGTTATCTTTTATTTTGTGGACATAGTTATAAAAAACCAGTGGGGTTTATATGATCCTTAGTATTGAGGTAATTATGGGTAACTATATGATTGAAGAGAAATGCATGAGATAAAATTTGAGGTTAAATTATGTTATGGTTATTTTTTATGATTTTATCCCTTTTTGGGGAATGATTTGAGAATTATATACTTTTGGAAGAAGGACAACACGCAGACCGTGTGACTACCCGTCGCGTCGGACAAATCTGCGGGAATCGAACCCACAACCAAAGTGCGACTCGTATTTAACGCCTACCACTGGACTACGTGAAGTCCCTGGTTAGTTTGACGGATTCTTTTTAGTTATATGATTTTATGAATTAAGAGTAATTTGATTTTGGGTTATTTATTAAAATGATATACCTATCATGGAGGATATGTGATTAGGTTAATTACTTTTCAATACGAGACTTTAGGAGCAACTGATGTTGTTTGGAGATAAATGTTACGATTTATCTTGGAAGACTATGTGACTAAATCATTCAAATATTTGGGTTTCAATCTTATATTGGTTTACTTTGAAGAATTTAATGGACAAATTGTTTATCGAATGATCCTTGTTGAACTTTGGGTTTTGTTCGACAAATTTTGGAGATTAAGAATAAATTTTCTTTTTATAAAGGTTTATCCTTTTTTGGATTATCTGATCTTGTATTAACCTTTTTGGTTTTAGTTCTGGTTAAGGTTTGAAGACATGGGAAGTATATAGTTCTCTTTTGTGGATTAGGTGATTCTCTAGAAGTTGATTATAGTACTCTTAATACGAACAAGTCTCCCTAAATACTCATCTTTTAGAAAAAAATATGACTTTGATTAAGGAATCTAGTAAAAGTTGAAAATCAACATGATAAGTGATTATGTTTCCTTATGAATAAATTCCTCAATAAAAAGTAACTTAAAACAAAAATGTTGTCTATTAACTTTTCCTACTGGAGAACCCAACACCGTTTAACCCATCACAAGTTTGTGATTTTCTTATTGTTAACTTTCTCCTAGACATGTTTACTATCACTCTCCTTCAAGAACACAACCCTTTTCTTTTTCTTCCATGTCCATGTTTTTCTACATGGAATCCTAGTATGGGTTAACTCGGGTGACCTCTGTACTTATCTTTCTTTATTTTAAAGTGATTGTTTTACCGACTCTTGTTCTGATGTGGGACTTTCAAGGATGTTTCCAAGTGCAATTTTGAAATTGCGAGGACGCAATTCCCAAAAGGGGGGAAGGATATAACACCCCAGGTAAATAAAGAATATGAAATTTTTATATTTATCCATATTTGTGAATAAAATATTAATATGAAATTAAAGGGGACGCTATGCTCGATGGCGTACCCAACACGCAACAACGAGTTTCTTGGGAATCTTACGTTGCACTCTAATAATAAAATAATATTATTTTAAATGGTAGTTAACATGTAGCTGTTTTATTGGCGGGAATGGATATAAATAACTAAAATATGATTATATATGTTTTTAAATGTTTTTACATTTATCCAATAAATGATAAAGGCTTAAAATACAGAATGAATTCAATTTTAGTCATTTATACCCTAATTTTTCACAAAAGGTTCACTTATCACATTTTGATGGCGAACCATCATTAAATATAGTTTTGATCACCCTTTTACATTATTTTTTACCAAATATAACTCTTCTTTAGAATCGGGATATCAAATTTTACTTTGTGTAATTTTTTGTATTTTTCCGATAAAGTTCATTTTTTAATGAATAGTATAAAATGTTGTATTTTAATTCAAAACCCCTTTTTAATATAATTTATTTATATGATTAGATAATTGTTTGAATTGGTTTTAAAGTGAAATTAGAAAATATTTTTACCATTACATCCAATAGTTGTCGTTGGAATTAATTTCACTTTGAAATCAGACTTAAAATAGTATCAATCTTTTGATACTTATTGTTTTATAAAAACACGCTATTTGTCATGACAACGGAAATTAATTATTAAATTAATTAATGTGACTTATATGTTTTGAATTTTCTAATATAGACTTCATTTTTGAATTCGGAATATCAAATATAGCTTAGAGTGAATTTTTGGTAATTTTCTGAAAAACTCCAATTTTTGATGAATAGTGAAACCACTAAGTGGTAATCAAGCAAACTGATTTTTCAGTTAAATGAAATTTTACCACTAATGTGTATTGAATTTTTCAAATCCGACATATATGGTTGTCATTAGTATTTAAAATGTGGTTCAATGGGATGAAAATATTTTTTTTGGTGAATAGTAACTTTTTTTCATTAATCGCGATTAGAGGAAATTAGTGCAATTTAAGGTAAAAATGATATTATAAAAATGTGAAAACACCATGACACTTGTCCTACACCTATTGGGTGAGTCATGGCCGACCTAGACAATCCATGGGTCAACTTGGGGACCCCATGGAGCCACTTTAGTTGGAAAATGACAATAATATATTTTTTATTTAATGTTAAAATTAAAATGACACAAACATGAGTTGTTTTAATAAAACAATTTTTAAATGGGGTTATACAAGTCCAAATTTTGACTATAAATATTCATTAGAAATCTAAAACGATTTCCTACATCATAGTATTTTTTTTATAATTTTTAGACATTAAATAAAGTAAATTATTTATGACATCATGATGATGCAGCGTTGACCTCATTATTTAACGATTTAAATAAAATGGAAAGATAATGCAATATCTAAAACCTACCCTTGTCCAAAAACTCTTGGATGAAAATATTTCGAAGCCTTATCATCTTATCTTCGAAATATATCAATGTCGGACCTTATAAACTCGAAACACTTTTGAAAATAAAATAATAGTTTCATGATTTCTAAAAGTGCCCCTCCTCTCCTCTTATAAAAAGCCCCCACCTCTACCTCATTTCACACACTCCTCAAGCCTTTGGCTCGGCCATCCCCTGCCCATTTACTATCTCCACATCACTCTCCTCATCCTAGAGGATTCCATTTGGGTAGAATCCTTTTAAAGGTAGCCTTTAGGATCAAATCAAAAGGAGTTACACTTTTAATGGTAATTCATTCTCTCATGTTCATTTGTTTTATTTTGCTTCTCCAACCCCCTATACTCTTTTTATTTACTTCTTTTGTAACAACAACAGTATCTTCAATATACTAGGATTTTGTTATAAGATTTATTCGAGCTAAAATCTCACACAACTACATCAAATGGTTAAATAACATACGGTTTCTGTGGATGGCGAAATTCTGCCTCTCGAAACGATGATTGTTCAATACCAATTTAACACCTTAAAAGGTGGCCATTATGATGTCACTATTTTTATATATGATATATAATATGTTTATTATTTACTTAAGCTTCTGTATTTTTCATTTGTGGCTTACCTTTATGGCTTCCATTATGGGTATACACGATATCTTTATTTTAAGAAGTGCGGACTACCGCCCCCTAAAAGTGATTTGATTCGTTAATACCATATGTGGGATGTGTAAAGGATAAAGCTAGTGATATTATATATGTTATTATACTGGAATTATAATATACTATTATATCATTACGATTCCATTCCAGAAAATATGAAATAGAAATGGAAGTAGCGTTCATGCGTACGTACGGCTTACCGTCTCCATGAACGGTGCATTTCATTTCTTACCCCTAAATGTGATGTAATATTATAAATACAGGTATATTCTGAATATATATGATATATATTTTATCCAAATAATTAATATTATTCTGGATATAATGAACCTTTGACCAAATTAATAGCATGTACGTGTAAGAAGTCTATTTTTGACTTAAGAACCAAATACCGACAAAATGAACATTATTAACTTAAATGATTACATGATGTTCATAACATGGTATAAAAGGGATAATTAACTTGAAAAAGGTTCTTAAGAAATTAGAGATTAACTCAAGTTTATTATTCAGGAGATTAAAGAACGGTCGGGTCAAGTCGGATACGAGGTAATGGATCTTACTCCTCTATTTCTTTTTAAGTACACACTTTTATGTCATTCCCTCTAAAGCTCAACTTTCTTGTTTTTGGGATGTTATTTTATATTAAACTTACTGTAATTTTTATGTTCATGTGATGAGAGACCCTATTCTCTCTCATAAATCCATTTTGGAAGTTTTGAGTGGCGCCGTTAGGCTGCCGAATTTTCGTAAGAGATCTAACCTCTCTCTTTCTTTTTAAGTACTCTCTTTTGTGTCACTTCTTTTAAGCTACTATTTGTTATGTTGGGGGATTTTCTTTTATATTCCTATTGCTTTAAACTATATTGTAATATGATGAGATACTCTATTTGATCACATCAATCCATTTTGGATGTTTTAAGTGGCGTCGTTAGGCTGCCGAGTTTTCGTAAGGGATTTTAATCTCACTTTTATTCCCATGAGATTTATGATACATTTTCCACAATTTCCTTTCAGTGGTGTATGTACTGACCATTATTTTACTCATTATGTAATATTCTTTCATTTATGATTATTTACATCAATGATGTATTTTCCTTCATTCACGGGGCGTATGTTTCGAAAGATACCCACGTCGGTAAGGGAACCTTTCACCCTCCTCTTTTTAAAAGACTTCTTTTGTTGGGTCTTTTAATGTTAATATTGTTATGTTGGTATATGTCCTCATATATCCTTATTGATGTAAATTTTATGTCCAAGTGATGAGATAGTTTTTTTATCTCTCATCAACTCATTTTTATGTGACGCCGTTAGACTGTCAAGGGAACTTCTTAACCCAATTTAGATTTCTTTGGGTTCAACATGTAGTTTTTGAATATGTCATCCTTTGAATACGTGTGAATAACATTTCATTGTTTTACACTTAATATCCACTTATATTGGGTGTATTTATATTTGTCACGCATAATTATGAGATTGATTTATCCTTAATTTAAGGATACCTTCTTTATAATGGATTTCATCTCATTTTACATTTCTTTTGAGACTTCATTGTTGTTATGCACCAACTCACTCTTATATGGTGTTAATACTGTCCTTTGACATATTATATCATGAATCTTTTTATTCTCATGATATTATAAAGTTCGGATTAAATGTTATTCCGAAATTATTTGTATTCAAGAGTCTCTCATTTTGTTAAAAACTCTTTAACAAAAATATCATTTTAAATGTTTTAAAGATTTATTATTCTAAATCTTTATCTTCAATGTCCATGTTTTCAAAATGGTTTTCAGTATTTATTTATATGGACATTAATGTTTTAAAATTACAATTCCATTAAAAGCTTCAAATTGGTATGGGACACTTTGATTCAAAAATCTCTTTTAAATGGTTTTTGAAAATGGATTGATTAATTCAATAACTGGGAATTATTTATTGTGATTGAAAATGAAATATTGTTATTGAAATGTTTATATTTTCCATATTTTATGTGTAATAATGGTACTTGGACATTATGACAGGTGGTGCCGTGAATACTAGGCCGGTTGGTTACATTATAACCTCCAATGCATTGGGTATGGAAGTCGGCCTTATGGCTATTTCATTAAGTATGTATGGAAATTGGCCGTATGGCTATTCCATTACGTGATATGTGTGGAAGTCGACCGTATGGTTATTCCACTTAAGTATGTTCATGTCCCAAGTTACCTTTATATATGTTATGTGTTCTTTATATGGGTTTTAAGGTAATCATTTTGTTAGTAAAAGGTAAGTAATGATACTTTATTCAGTGAAGAGTTTTTACTACTTCATGAAGGTGAAGGTATTACTTTGATAGAGTATACATGGTTTACTTGATGTTTGAAAAACTAACAGTTTTCATTCTTCGTGTATCCCTTACTGAGCTTTTTATGCTCATCCCAGGTTTTTGAAATGTTTTTCACAGGTCACGGGGAAGGTACATGATATGATGATAGAGTCAAGGATGTGTCAAGAAAGTATCCAAGTTTTATTTTAAATATTTTTTCGTTGATGGGAAGAATGAATCCTGTCTTTTATATAACCACTTTGTTTAAAGGTGGAATGTAATGAAAGTTTCATGATCTAATTCTCTAAAACGCTAATCCTGAAAAGATCCTCAACGTGTAATGTTGTGGTAACTCAAGATTATGTAAGGTTTAAGGCTGGGGCCTTATAGAAATCATAAAAAGTCTTATAAATATATTCTTAGTAAGGTAAAACATGATAGAAATCAATTATAAGAACATTAGATGACTATAAGTATATAAGAACAATCTAATGTCTACTTTCTAAATGTAAAATATTCTTATTTAAAAAATCATAGATCATAATATAAAAAATAATGTTATATATAGTATGATGATTAATAGGGGTGTAAAATTAGTAATAATCATTCATGTAAAATAAAATCAACATGTGGAATTATAAGATTATGAAATCAAAATCCTATGAACATGGTTTGTAAATATCATTTTCATTCATAGTCATGTGGGAATAGATAAATTTAATCATATTGACACATCAAAATGTAAAAATATCTATTCAAAATAATTTCCATGAATATTTTATTGAGAATATAAAAATAAAACATAATAAAAAATAAATGTTCATGAAGATATATATATAGTGATAGGAAAATTAATCATTATCATTTTATTCTTCAGCTCATGAGATATCAATATAAAATTAACCAATCTATTATAGCAGACCCAAAATTCCTATAATCGTGATCAATTCATATGTTTTCTCCAAGTGCAATAAAAACATTTACTATTTATTTAATTTTTAAACTCTAAAGAAGAAAATGGGATTTATTAATATTTCATTAACACAATTATTTAACCATCCAAATAAATAAAAAGGATGGTATATTGGGATAATGTATCCTTTGACGCACAAGTTACATAAATGAATTATTTTATATTAAAAAATAGCTTTAAAATATAAAATGAAACTTTCTTTGGGATTTTTTTTAAAACTTTATATCAATTATTTAATGTTTACTAAACTAATGAATGTTAAGAAAAAAATCATAGAAATGGATAATAGAATCTATTAAAGATGTACAAAATCAATTAATAGTCATTATTCTAAAAAATAATTGTTAATGTAATATATTTTAGATCAATGATCACTTCCATGACTTTTGTAAGAAGTGCATAGTATAGAAAATGAAAATAATATATTTTATATAATGTTTTGTAAAAAAATTATACCTAGAAACATTAATAAGTCATTAAATAATTTTAAAAAGATCCATGGAATAATTCTATGCAAAATATGGACATGAAAAAAAAGTGTCCTAATAAAGGATGAAATAAAATCATTTTTTTAAAAAACAAATCTTAAGAATTTTTAGTAAAAAATTGAGAAAATAATAATATTAGTTGATAATTAAATGAATAAATTTTTTAAAATAATATTTGAGGGATTTAAATGATATTTGTTTTGACATATTTATGTGCTTCAAATGTTATAAAATAAATTTTCATGAATGGTTGTTCCACATAGTATTGATTTTATATAAAATTCATAGTTATAATATAAGGTATTTAGATTCATGAATCAAAACGAAAACACACTTTAATAAATTATCACAAGAAAACATACAGAACCATCCATATGATTGTTCATCACTTACATATGAAGTCATATAGAGGTACATAAACATATTTTAAAGCATCCAAAAAATTTTCATACTTTATAGACTATCTTATAATCCAAAAAATACCTTTATCCACCACATCAGACAAAAGTTTATATCATCCAACATATGATACATCTATCACAGTAACAAAAAAATGATCTACCTCTCTATCCCTGAGACCCCTCTATCAAATTATATGGAAAATAATTTTTAAATATGAAAACCCTGAAATAATATTCCATGGAAGCCTCATAGCCTTATTCGTTAAAGAATATTTTAAATTATTACAAATAATGAACACTCTATAAGAAGACATTTTAAAAATACCATTACATCCTAGATTATAAAAAAACATATTATCTATTTTGATACAATATTACTTATCAAAAATATTTTCAGGGTCATTTTCATAATTACTTTTTATTACATAATATAAAATTATAAAAAAAATTCTATTAATGATGATTTTAGAAAAACATAACTCTTTTTTATGATCATTAGGTATAAAATAATTACAATTCCATAATTTATATCATATTTTATAAATGATAGGTTATTTATGGTATAAATTATTAATATTTTCTTGGTATTCATAGTGAATACTCATCAGATAGGCTTTACAGTTCTCTATCCAATATACATTTATTGATTGAAATTTAAAATATTTTCTAATATAATTAGTAATCCATCCATTAAAGTGGGTTTTTATATGTCAGTCCATTGTACCATGAACATGTTAATCTAATATTCATTATACATGTTCCTCCAATTTACAATATAATGGTCTATTGGATGCACATTATATTAGACCATTTGATATAATTATAATTCATATAATCTAATTTTATATCTACTAGTACTATTTTCTCTCTTAAAAAACATTATAAAAGAAACAATATAATGATCAGAAATATAATCATTTTAAGTGTGAAATTTTTTTTTCTAAAGTAGATATAAAAAAGAGGTCTTTTGAATCAATAATGTACCCCATTTAAATGAATAATAGTATATATAATATAAGATATATTTTTAATTTTATACATTTAAAAAAATTCCCTCAATTAATTATATAACTTTTATGTCATCCACAGTCTCCCCATTTCTACTTTTTAAATTGAATTTCAATGGAAATAGTCTATGTTAAATGATATTCATAAAAAATGTTAAATTGGTTACTCATATATTTATGAAATCAGAATATTAATTTAGTGATTTTAATGTAGTGTAATTATTTTGGAATAATAATTATTACGAGAAATAATGAGTTAAATATAAAGGTAATACTTTCATTAACGAACTATTCATAATTATTTTCATCTCTATAATATATTTCTCAAAATTCTAGAAAAAAAATGTGATTCTTGGTTTTCATGTATATCATCTAGTGTCTCTAGCTTATTATTTTATTGTGGGATTTAAGTATATTAATGAATGTATAACAAAATCATAGAAACAACTACTATAAAGAACTCTCAAACATTAGTGTTCATGATATAATAATGAATTTAAACCAACTTTGTTAATATTATGTTCTCATCTATTTATTCATCAAAAAACATTATATCTCTTTCTATCATGATAATAAACTTTATGTTTTTTAATATTATAAATTTACCTAGTAATCGCCCATTAAGATCCATGATGTCGGATTCAGTATGAAGGAGTTTTTCTCACATTTGATCAACTAATTGTGAACTTTTAAAACATCTTCTATCTATTATATATCATTACATATTTATTTCATGTTTGAAAATATTTCCATGATTCCAACAAGGATCTTGATTACATCAATAATGTAATTCATCTTCATCTCTATATATTGATAATTTTTACATATAGGCTTTTTTTCCAATAGATATAAAATTATTTAAATAGAGATTATTTAAATTATAGTGGTGAATTTTCCTCTTTAACAAAAATTTATTGACAATATTCGATAATCTTAGAATCTTCATCAGAGTGATTTTTTTTTTCTGATAATTAAATTGTTGATCATTGAATTTTATTTCATAGGGAATGTTATTATGATGAAATAAGATACCATTATTACTCATCAGATTTAGATGTTAATATTATTTATGTATACACATATGATTATTCCCCATCATAGTTCTTCTTAAATCATTTAAAAACATATCATAATTTTTAAAAAATATTCAATTTCCTTGGTATGTGAGATGGATCTATTGGAGAGTATTTTTTAGAAACTTATTTTCATTTTAAAAACTAATTTTACTTCAATTATTTAACTTTTCAAGATACTATATGATTTAAATATTCTTCAAATCACTTCCCTTTTCCTATAGAAATCACTTTTGGAATTTTTTGATATTGGAATAGAAACAGGAATAGTTCAGGGATCGAACAGATCTAGATGATCTAATTTCTATAATGTAATGGAATATATAGCTTCCAATTAATTCTTAACATCATAGTGTGACTTTTATATTTCCCTATGGATATATAAGGCCTTATTAGATTTATTCCATTTGAAATCCCTTATCTTATTACTTTCATCTTCATTCATTCCAAAAAATAATATTTCCTTTAATACATTATCATTACTATCATCAATCATGAAACAATAATCACATTCCTTATTCTCCCTATTTTCCATATTCTATTCTATAATGTGTATAAAATAAATCACCATTTTCACCATATTAGATGCTCTAGAATATTTTTATAATATTATGCATTTCTATACATGTTAAATTTCTTCTTAAGAACTTTTACTTATTCAATTTACGAAATTATTGATTATATTTTTATTTTTTTCCTCTAATCATAGAAATACATAAATCTCATGATAAAATTTGTTCTATATATGTAATAAGATATCTTATTATTGAGTGGAGAAAATTTAATCTTCATTTTTAAAATAGTTGTCAACATTTCAAAGACTCATTTAATGAACATTAGACACAATATAATCTAGAGATTAACTTTTTCACCTCGATGTATTTGATATTGTTCTATATGAGTATTAATAAGATGAACTCTTTCATGTTTCCCTGATAATCCACATCATATATATCTTGAACCATTAGAGTATAATTATTTTCTTTTCATGGAATTATTTAATTTTAAACTCCCAAGGAAACAATAATTTCATATGAATAGGGATGGTCAACATTCATACACTCTCATTTGTGCAGAAATGATCCTTCTCCATAGGAGGCCTTTTTAAACAACCAACATCATCCGATATTTTTTGAATTACAAAGGATAATTATCCTACAAGAATTGTGAATACCAGTTGAGGCACACTTTTAATATCTAGACGATATAAATTTACAAATTAATTGAATGTTACATTCATAAAACCAATAAATTCATTAATAATTGAGATCATATAATAGTCTCAAACAAATATGTGGATATTAAGGATTAGAAGAATATTTACAGATAAAAATAATTCCACTCCTCGAAAAGATAATGTGGACTTTCAAATGGTGTAATACCTTTCATACCAATTATTATCAATCAATATAAAAAAAAATATTTACTAGGTATAAAATCACTAAAAGATTATGAAGAGAATTTATTTATATACTATAAAAGATTTTTATGAAAAAAACAATGAACTAGAAATTTGAGACTAATGGTAATGAGAGAAATCGATAGAGCATGTAGAGATGATAATGAATTTGTCATCATCTACTATATATTGTAAAGGAGAGTGATGGTTCATGTTTCAATATATATATCAACTGAGTTTCATTATTAGAATATGATGATATTAATAGTTTAAGAATATTTTTAATTTTTTGTTTTGATTGGCAGAAAAATTCTGTAAAAACGTTTTTAGTTTCACTCGAAAAACAACATTCCAATAGAAAAAAATATTTTATATAACTATAATAAAAATTTCCTCAATAGTAATAAAAAATTCAAAATGTAATTTGTATCTCCTTGGGAGATAATGAATAAACATGCATAGAGATGATTATTCGATGACCTAAGAAATTATTTTTATAAAAGTGTTTTGGTAATGGGGTCATTTCAATGTTACACCCGACAATCCTTATTCTAATGAAAATTAAAACATTCCTCGAAAACATAGTAATGAGATATTGAATATAAAATAAAAAACATAAGATATATATAATATAGATGATATATAAAATGATTCCACCCACTTTACTATGGGGGTTTCAGTGTAAGGAGTAGAAAAAATAATTAATAGATTAATGGTCAATATATGATGATCACATAAATAATATATTAAATATATTAAAGTATCTCATAATGTACGAATTTTGAAATAATTTTATCTTATTGATATTATATTCTTATGAAATTAAATGAAATATCGTCATTTTCTATGTGATGTCAAATGAAATGTTGTCTTACAGTTTGGTTAAATTTCTTGATAGTAATATGTTGGATTTTTAGAGAAACCTAAAGTTCCTATATTATCACAATAAATATATATTTTACTAATACTCATGTAAAATAATTTTGTATGTGTTTCTTTCTTAATACATAAGATTAACTTTATCCTAATTCTATAAACACAGTATTATTAATGGATTGTTTTACTGGGTACTATTTCTTACCGAAATAACATAGTAAATCCTCCACTAAATATGAAAATTTCCTATATAATTTCCTATCCATTACATCCATGGATATTATCTTTGGAAATCATCTCAAAAAGAATAAAATATTACATTATCAAAATACTCACTCAGATAATGAATTTTTTACAGGATTAAGATGACATTTATTAAGATATTATTTAAATATTGAACACAAGAATACAAGAAACATTATGTATAGTCAAAAAATTATATTATATTTTACTAATATAATAATTATTGTATTATTTTTTAGGAACTATTTTCCATGTATCATCAATATAAATAGTTTTGGTGCTTCTAATATTTGAAATTATGCATTTATCATTTTAAAAACCATATCCACAGATGAAATATTTCATAAAAAATTTACATAATAATGTTCTTTATAAATTTTATGAAATTTAAAAACCAATGGATAAAATAGTTTACCCATCATTTTCATTTAAAAATAATATTACAGAAGATTTGAAAAATAATCTAAAATATTGTTTTTTATTTTTTCCAAATATAATTTAATCAATATAAATTTGAAGAAATATGGTATTTTTAAATCAGTTCAATATAAAATGATCTGAGTTATTATCTCCCAAAAAAAGTTGTTATTGAGAAATGTTTTTTTAGACTATCATATCGCGGTCTTGGGGCTTCTTCATGTTCATAATGATCCTTAGTAAGTTTAGAAAAATATTCAAGAAATTTTATATTTTCATAACTAGGAGGCTTTTATATATAAACTTCCTCTATTACATTTCCATTCGGAAAAAAAATCATTAATTTGAAAACATGTGACATTCAATTATCATATGAAGGGTTAAAGTAAACTAATTTATTCATGTCTCACAGGAAGTGAAAATGTTTCCTTAAAATAGAGGTCTTCCTACTGACAATTATCATTATAAATATCCCTTTAAATATTTATTACCATAATTCCACATTAATTATTTTATTACGGAAACCCCACATTACACTTATCTAATTTTGATCTTTATCTTATTCCTAAACATTCCAAACATTTTTTCTCTCAGAATCCCAGAGTTCGTCATATATTTCTTGAATACAATCTTAATCACTTGAAGCTGTATATGGTTTTTGAGGTTTGAAGTGTGATAATAATTGAAAACTATCACATTAATTTCATGAGGATATATTAGTTTTGAATGCATAATCGAAATCTCTAATGAAATTATAATTGGGATTCATTATTATGATCGAATATTACATTGGATATGTAAAACAAAATTGTTAAATTCATTGTTGAACATATTCATAAGGTAATAACTATGAAATTATTTATTCATTTTTTCTTTTATATGATGATTTCTATAACATGGGTTAATGAACATCTTTAAAATTATCATCCAAAATTATTGTTTTCATATTTTACTAGACATATGTATCCATTTCTACAAACATGAAATTTATTTTCTAATAATAAGGTATATTTATTTTAAAAAATATATGATAAGTCTATGTGTTATAGAATATCCATGACAATATCTCTTGAAATTTTTTAGAAGAAAATCATTTAAATTATTTTTAATAATTTGAATGACCAAATTTCATCGAATAAATCTAAAATAGGAAGTTTTTTTATTTATTCTTGTCCATAGATCATTAAATGTTTTTAAATAAAATATAAAATTTAAATATGATTTATTGTATAAAAGTGAGCACAATCACGTTCAGCCTAATTTTGTTTTTCCAATTTTGTTTTAAATTAATATGGTTCAGGTAATTTATTAAGTAATTAAATTTATAATTTCAGTTACCCGATATTCCATAAGTGTTCTAAGATGATGATATTTTTTATAATTCCTTTATTTCTAAAAAGTAATTCTAAATTTTAAAGTCATACCACATCCACATTCACTATGAATAGTAACATAAGATAATATTTTCTCATTTTTTAGATGAGATACAATGAATTCAAAAAACATTAATATTGTTAAATAGAAAATAGAATCAAGTATATATATTGTAATCATCAACTGATACATAAAAATAATGTCATCCACCAATTCTTTCAATTTGAGTTAGACCTAATAAATACATGTGAACTAACTATAAAGATTCATAAGATGATATTTATTTAATATATGTAAGTATTAATTTAGGATTCATACCATACTAACATAGGAAAGCACATTATAATGTCTTAACCTTGTTTTTGAAAATAATCTACAAGTAACTTCTTTAAATTTTTAGCTAAATTTATTACATTATAGTTTCAAAAACTACTGTTCTATAACCAGGATTGATAATTTATTCTACATAAAAATGTTAGATCTAGTTTTCTATGGTCTATTAAATATAATATATAAAAAATCTCATCCCCACTAGTAGAAATAATATAATAACCTGATAAATGGTGAAAAATGTATTTATCCTTTACAAAATTGTCAGGATAACCATCATTAAATAAATGATCTATAATGATTACCATGTGATTAATAAACAGAATATAAAAATAATATTAATTAATTATTTACTTTTAAATTAAGTAATACTAATTCCGTATATGTATCCTAGACTTTTGTTTCGGAGTTTCACATTTCAAAATTTAGTCATTAAATATTATTGTGGAACATTTTTTTTCAAGTCATATTACATGATAAATCACAGTAAATATAATATATATTATATCTTTTTAAACCAGGCCTCTGCCCATAAAAAGAAAAAAATATTTTTTTTTGGTACCCATATACTCATGGGTCCAAATGTATTAGTAGATATGATTTTGAGAATCTATATTTTTTCAAAATTATTATCCAATACAATTTATAATTTGATAGAAATATTTTCTACATGAGGACTAATATCATGAAAATTACATAATGAATAATTTATTTATAATTTTTACAACTTTGAAATTTTATACAGAATGGTAAATGTTTTTTAAACCAAAATAGTTTGATTGATTGATTTATTTTTCTGAGGCAAAACCAATTATAGAAAAATTTCTATAAAGTCTCAAATGTTTGTATAAATTATCATAAAAATCATCCCATATGTATTATCTAAAAAATAGTTTTCAGAAATAATATTTCATATTTATGTTTTAAAATAAAATTATTATCAACATTATTTAAGCTAGAATTATATTTAAGATCTAAATATGATGTATGTTTTGAAATAATTGAAAAATATTATAAATTCTAATATTTGAATTCTCATGTTCAGCTTTGGTCTAACAGTAATATTTTATATCATTGTTGTATCACCTAGAAATTATAAATTAAGATTGTTATATTCAATATATTTTCTGACATGGAAAACTTTGTTTATCCTTCATTAAAAAAAATTGGGAGTTTTTTATTAATATTTTATTACACCAAATAACTTTTTTCCCAGATAGAATGCATCACACGCAATAACAAGTTTTACAAATAATAAATGTACTCTTAATATTATTAATAAATATGAAAATTATTTCCTATATATTGGAATAGAAGTTAACAATAGAATTAAAAAAAATAGGAAAATATTTAGTTTATTCATGTCAATTCTTAATCTATCGATAATAAATAATAATTGTTTTGATGACAAATAAATATGATCAAAAAATGTATTTTTCAAAAGGACAGTTCAGTCATGATTACTACACATAATTTAAAATTAAATTATATAAATTTGAGAATAATTAAAATAAATATGAACTTCATTTTATAAACTGTAATTCTAAATTTATCTTATGTTTAGTTTTAATTATTTTTGGAAAAGTCCTATTTATTTTGATGAATATTGAAATATATTGATTTATAAATGAATATCCCCTTCCCATTTAGAAAACATATAACGTAAAATTATATTTTTAATTGGTTTCAACGTAACTATAGTTTAGTTTTATATAAATAAATTCAATTTATATGATTGAAATGATATTAATATTTAATTTTAATATAATAACATTCTATGCTTTTGATCACTGTCTTTTTAAAAACACACATTCTCATTACATCCATTAGATCAAATTAAAATTAAATTACCCAATTATGTGAAATGATTTAGTAATATATGGTTCCATATTTTTACTCAACCAGATAGATAATGTCTAACAATGTAAAATTAAATTTTGACATAATTGAATAGTAAAAAAAGTAAAAATCAATTCTCGCGATTAAGGTAATAATGTGTTTACTATTGTTAAAAAATAATAAAGTAGTTAAAATATCATAAAAATTTATACAAAATAATTTAATGTTCAAATATTGGAGATTATGACCTTAGGATAATATTATTATTAAATTTAAAGATACATCCCAATGAATGTGACCTCTATAATAAGTAAAGAAAAAGAACCCATGAAAAGGAACATTATTTTTATTATTTTCTATATAGAATTTTCACAGAAACTAAAACAACATAGGCTAAGTTATAGATATTAATTTATAAATAAATTATATTTTTGTCATAATTTTGTTTTTATTTTTATGACACAATATAATAACATTAAATTCTTATAAAATGCACAAAAAATAATTATTTAGTAAATAATTTAATAAATCAGGTACTATTAATAATAATAATAGTGATAGAAATATAATTAATTATTTTGTTAAATAAATATAATAGAATAATTTACCATGTTACATAGGTTTTTTCAAAATATATTATAATTGCCTCATATTATTTATATTTTTATATTCTAATTAAATGAATATTTTCCAAATGTATATTAATGTTATTTTATTAAATAATATTTTATTAAATGATTTAAGAAAAATTAAATTACTATATTCATAAAATTAAATTAAAATTAATATAGATATAAAAATTTTACAATTAATGTACACTTTTATCTTTTATAAGGACGTTATTGAGCCATAAATAGTGAAAACATTGTTACCACTATTAAGGCAAAATAATATTTTTCAACATTAAATGCGCCTGTGATAAAAATATTTTTCACCACCCAAATGATGATTATTTTTAAAATTATATATCATATATAGAATCATTGGTATCAATTAATATAATAGTGTTCATTTTATTTTAGTCGTAATGGATAATTACGAATGTTAAAAATTCTAGTTATCATTATAAAAAAATGAAAAAAACAAGAAAACATAGTTGTTACGGAAAAAATCACAAATACATGTGATTTGGTGTTAGGTTGAGGTATTAATCAACCATATCGTCCCTAAAACCGTTAATTGTAATATTTAATCCACATGAAGTATGATTTATATCCCAGTAGTGAATTCTTTTGGGTATTTCCTATAATGTCACTCCTCCTCATCTATAAAAGGGGACTCAATACCGTCACTTATTCACACATTAAAACTTATTTGGTTCCATAATCCCATAAAAATAACTTCCAAACTAACCTAAACTCCACAAGAAACCCATATTATGGCTATTATTGCATCCTAGAATGGATTTAGTAAATTCTAAATGAGGATAACTGAAGAAGAGCCAATTTTCGTTATTGAGATTTTTTATTTTATTTCATCCTCCACCACAACAAACTATATTTAGAACATGATGATATAATAAATTATCTATAATAAATAAAAAATTAAAATTTAATTTTATGTTAATGATATATAACATATCCACTTCTATAAAATGGTTTTCAAAATTATTATTCCTGTTTGTGGTAGGCTGCCATCTCATGAACCAATGCCATATGCTATTCCATTTCTACCACTCAAGGATTTGTATTGTGATGGATATACATTATATATGTGAAATTTGTAACATTTTTTTAACACTGGAGTCATTATATCATATATAAAATTTTAATTTCAATTCCTATGGAGATATGATCCTGTCACAATAGTGTGTAGCATACTACCACCTCTATAAATGATAAGAATTGTTAATAACTAATTATTTAAATGGGTGGTGATACGTTAGAATTTAATGATTTTATGTGATATAAATTAAATAATTTTAAAAATAACTTAATTTTTATAATTATATAAACTTAATATATCAAATTTACTTTCATAAATTTTCACTATATTATAGATTATAATGACATCTGTGTACGTGTGGTCTACAACCTTCACATAACGATGTGACATTATTTTCATCACCACACCACATGGAGGATATATATATATATATAATAAAACAATTAATATTCTTTTTATTACATAATTATAATTCAGTGGAGATAAAATATATCTAACATCCTTTCCACAATGATCATTGTAAAATGAAAACGTTAATCATGCATAGGTATGACCACTTTCTTTATGATCATAACATAATTATATTTTTAGTAAGAATATTAATTTTTGTTCAAAAAATAATAATTTATTTTTATATATGATAATTATTTCATTATTATTATTCTATATTTTATTAATGTATATAATTTCCACAATTACTAGATCATGCATGATGAAACACGCTTGACAAAAAAGGAAACTAATAACTGAATGATTGAAAATAATGAAATATTTTTACCTATAGGGTGATAATATAATATAAAAGGATCATAATTTAAATTATAAATTTTATTATTTTTCCATGATAAGTAAATAATTTGTTTCAATCTACTATACAATAGTTTAAATCATGAATAACAAAACAGATGTGTAAGGTAATGGATTTCCTCTTCATTTATATTTCATTGAGAATTATTTGAATTAATTTATACCATGGGATTTGACAAGAAAATTAACATTTTGTAAATGTTATTGTGAAATCACTATTTATTATGTGATTGTTGACATTCACATTAAAAAATCCATTTCTTGTGATCAATTACAACAAGAATTAAAATTTTCATAATTATACATATTAATGAGTGATATATATTATTATTCCCCAATACTCTATCCATTTTTATGTTAGGTATTCAGGATTAAAGATATTTGATTAACTGGATAAATATTGTGACATCCATATACTTTTCTCAATATAGATACTTTGTGATAAGGAAAATTGTTTATGTATTATGTCAAATATTATATATAAAATTAATTAAATGGAAATGTTTGACATGATTTGTGGATTGTTTATAGAATTCAATTTTATGCATCAATAATCTCATGAGACAAATGATTTGGCCAAATTAGATGGGTTTTTATGGACTATTTTTTTTAACAATCATGTGATAGGAGTTGACATTGAAGGTATCGCATTCCTGTAAAAAAGTTTGGTCAATAACATAGTATTACCATAATTAGAATTTTAGTTATTATTATCAATGAAATTTTCCCATTTTATAATATCACGAAGATTCACATTCTCTATTTATTGACTAACTGGCAGAAGTTATTAATTATTTACTATTGCATATTTATAATTCCTTATCCATATGTTTAAATAGAATATATGTTTAGTTATTTACCTTGATATATTAATTATTATTATTCATTCATTAAAGATTCTATTTTACTAAACCCTTACTTATAATTTTATCTTAGACTTATTTTTATCCCTTTTCCTAGTTTAGGAGGATGAAACCATTGAATGAGTTTCATGAATGATGGCGATTTTCTGTTGATATGCATTATTTTTTATTTCCATTTTTTAATGGGTATCATGAATGTATCTAGATCTACAAAACAACTATACAGATCAACAATTTAGGAATCAACCCATTATATCAATTCAATGAAATATAACAATCACAGGCTCCAGGGTAATGGGGTCTGGTTCATTATAGTTGGTATTAGTGGAAGATTAGTAGAAAGCATTGGAAATTTATTTAAGAAAAAATAAATTAGGGAAAAAATTTGTATGATAAAAATTGAGGATAAGTGTAAGATATAATAGTATTATTTTTTAATGGTATATAGTTTATATTTTTCCTAGAAATACTTAAATATCTAGATAATATAAGTGGATGTGGATTTGTAACAGAGGTACCAATGTGAAATGACACCGAAAATGTCATTTTGGGATATACTCAATCATCACTTGGAACATGAACATTGGACATACTGTGAAATTTTTATGAAACTATATGGGGATGTGATTTTGAAAATCTACATTTTCATTATAATAAATTATGAAGTATTTTTTAATAATGATAACCCCAAATAAATCAGGTTAATTAATATGATAATAGTAATGCATATAACCGAAACATTATGATAGGAAATTCATTATTTATGGAGTTATAAATTGTATTGCATTAATTTATAATCTAGTTTAGTGTATTACATTGTTTTTAAATGGAAATTTGAAGGAAGAAAGGTTTCAATACACATTGAGTGTATATAAATTTCTACAGAGAAGAATCCTATATAGCTTGTATTGGAACTACTCAAGTTATAGATATATTAGGGAATTTAATTTGGTTATGAAAAATAACTATTATCACAAGGAGAAATTGATTCCAAATTGATATTATCCAATGCAGGATAACCATATATGATAGGGGAACCCATCATTTGGGGGGACTACTGATCCAATTGATGTTGAGAAACAGACTAAGTATATAAAGAATATATTTATAGAATTTTGATGTGTTGAAAAATAATGTTTTTCACTTGATATTTAGTATATAAATGTATATTATCATCAATGGTGGTAATTTATATCTAATTTTAGGAAGGAAGAGTTAATAAAACTCATAGAATAGAATTAATTAATTAATTAATACATTTTTTTAATAACATTTCCCTTGTGAGAAACAAACTATCGTGAAGAGAGAGTTATATATTTCCTTTTGAAAAATGAAGAAGATTGTATTTCAATTAATGAATAAATATTTATAATGTCAGATAACTATTATACATATTAAATAATCCACAAGGAGTAAACGATTGATCATTTAATTCCATGCCGTAATCTATGTCTTTGAGGGGCATCAGTCTCGCAATTTTTTTCATTATATGGTGATTTATTATTTGGTACCATTAAAAGAAGAATCAATAAACATGATAATACATTTTAAAAATAATCCCTGATAAAAAGAGTTTATATAAACACTATGAAAAAGGGAGCACACTAGAGAATAAATAAATAATTATGGAACTTCCTTCATGTGATAAATGTGAAATGAATCACCCTGGGAAATGCTTAAAAGAAATGAGAGTTTATTGTATTTGTGGAAAATGTATACATATTTATAAATAATTCAATAGAATGAAGTAAACCATTGATATTCATTAGGATGGTATATCACACGGAAGAATTACCTAAGATTTAAGGGAGTCTATCACAAAAACAGGATAAGGGGATAAGCCTTATCAGATGAAATTGACACATCCAAAGTGAGATGATTACTATTTTTTATTTGGATCCAAGAAATATTTTGTAAAATTATTTTATTATCGAAATTGTAACCATATGTATTATAAATTATATACATGTATTGTAATACATGACTATTTCATTAGGTATTTGATATCACATGTTGAATAGTTCTGGTAACCAATAAAGATTATTCGGTATCTAGTTTAACTTCTTAAAAAACACATGATTGCAGAAAATATGACGAAAAATATATTACCTATGTTCATATAATGATGTTTTGATAATGATATGATGAATTTATATAATTTAAATTGGATCGTATATACTACCTTTGAACTGATTAATGATTTTCTAAAGAAGTGGTTTATGATATCATTGATGGAGTTTACAACAATTTTGTTTCTATTAAAAAGTCTAATAATTTGTATTTTATTTATAAACTATTGTTAAATTCATGTATTCAATATGGTTTTACGGTAATTGATCTCATTAGTATGTTTCAAGAAGATACCTAATAACGATATTAATATGTTTGGTATGTAATGATTAAGAGTTACCTAATTTTTTCAAAGGAATATATTTTTTATTCAGTGATCTTTTATTAATATTTGGTTATACATATTTTAATATTGAATTATAGTTAACAGTTTATGAAATGGATTGTGATGAACTGTATTGTTTATTAGATAATATTTTATATCCAATTGGGTTTTATTAATGATAGTAGGAATATCTTGTTACTCTTTTATGGATCATATGAGGTGTTGAAAGGAAATTTTAATGATCCTGGAAGAAAAATGCATTATTATATATGTATTTTTTATAGTAATAGGTGTATTGTAAATTAATACAAGCATAACCAAAGGAAAAAATTTTTATTTTAAAATATAAATTTATCACATATGTATATTTCATTATATTTTTAGATAGTAAAATCATTCCTCAAATATAGGAAAAAGATAATGAAACATTGTTTTTAAAATAATCATAGTTTTATCATATAAATGAATTTTTTCACAAATAATTGATTTATGGTTTTGTTATTGTTATCCATAGTTGGATCACCCAATTTTTAATGGTCAATGACCTCTTCACTCTCTATTAATCCTTTGAAATTGTTATTTTCATCCATGTACTTATTTTCATTTCTAACATATGATATCATATTTGGAATCCATGTTATGTGATTACTTTAAATGAACTTTGTACTTACGATTAACCCTAACTATGAGGATGTTTTATTATATTTTTTTATTATTTTGTTTGAAAAATAATGGTATTTTCAAATGTAGACTCATAGATTTCTACGATCTTGTCTAAATAGCAAGGAAAATTTTATTTGTTGTGGGGAGAATAAAACCCCCCAAAAATCTAAAATAAAATTATATTTGGAAGAATATGTGACACATGAAACTAATTTTTTCTTGAATTACAGGAAAAATAGGTCTCTTATAATGTTTTCATGACACATAACAAATATTTTTTTCATAACCCATAGCTACATGTAACAACGAGTTTTACTGAACAATAATATATTATTAATATTTTTATTTAATATAAAAATTATCACATAGATCTCTGAATTGATGTTAAGAATATAATAAACCAAAATTCATAAATTTGTACTTACACATTTATGTAATTTATTTATTAATAATAAATAAAAAATAATTTTTATGAAAATGTCCTTTTACTAAAAAATTGTTTTTTTATAAAAGAGTTTTTAGTCTTCATTTTTAAACATAATATAAAATTTCATATTACCACTTATATAAAATTTATTTATTAAAATAAAAGTTATTTTTTGAAATCAGAATACCAAAATTATCCTTGGGTGATTTTGTTTGAATTTTTTTGAAATGTTCATTTTCTGATGAATAGTCAAAAATAATAAAATTTCATTTAAAATTTCATTTTTGTATAAAAATTTAATACTCGTAAATTACAATTTGTATTTATTACACTGTAAATTTTTTAAAATTTTACATAAATTATTCAAATTTAATCCATTGGAATAATTTTTATATTACATTTTGATATAAAATCATTGTAAACTTATATCATTTTCCCTTTTATAAACTGTAATTCTATTTATGAATGTGAGATTTATTTTATTTTATATTTTTTCACTGATGTGAACTGAATTTATAAAAATGGATTCCATATTTCAAATAAAAATATTATTTAATATATATTAAGATAAAATAATTTTTTTATGAAAATGAATAGTGAAATCTGTAAACGTTATTTAACACGATTAAGGTAAAAATTTGTTTATCGTGCGGTTATACTAAAAAAGAAAGGGTCAAAATGACCGAAACATTTATAAAACCACTATTTTCATG
This sequence comes from Viscum album, assembly GCA_963277665.1. Classification (NCBI taxonomy): domain Eukaryota; kingdom Viridiplantae; phylum Streptophyta; class Magnoliopsida; order Santalales; family Viscaceae; genus Viscum; species Viscum album. The sequence goes on from OY728126.1 coordinate 585,665,345, forward strand.
CCATATTTAGACATATATGAAATTAGGGTCTATTTTCTGAGTTTTGGGACACTTTTCAATAAAAGTATAATATATAAAAATTTATGTAATGTAGAAGACTAAAAAGGGAGCTTTCATGTTTTTAATATCTTTATATCTAGGGTATTGTGATAAAAAACATTTCTTTGGTTATATATATTATCCGAGAATAAAAATGATTATTTTTTATCATAATAATTTATTTTTATTTTTTAGATGAAATAATTATTTTAAATTCTTATTAAATCAAAATGTACTTAATATTCTGTCAACAGTAAAATAAAATAAATTTCACTAAAAATATTAAAAGTGAAGTAAATCGAATGAATTATTATATTCCATTAATTTGATAGAGTAATATATAATTTTACATATGTGCGAACATAGTAGAATCTAATTCCATCACTTTCAAGATATTTTGTAATTTAAATTAAATGAATAATGTTAAATATAATATAATTTTATTTATAATAAATGAAATTTTATTAAATGATCTAAAATTAAAAAAAATTACATTATTTATACAAGTGATTTGACAATTTTAATATATACAATCTATGGCCCATTAGTGGACCAATATTTTAATTACTATACTAATACTTAAATAATGAAATTATTATTAGCATGGTAAATGTGAAAATGGTGTTTTTCACGATTAGATGATATTTTGTTTAAAGTAATTATCTACATACATAATATTATTAGTTTATAAATTATATATAATTATCACAATCATGAATTATTAACTATTTAACATATATTTATTTAATTTATTTATAATAGATAAATTCCATTGGTTAATAGGGATCTCCCTCCATCCCATTAATTATAATTATTGGAGGCAATTGAGGTAAGATTGACCTCATAATAGTGAATACTTTTGTCTAAATAGAAAAATTCCCCTCCTCCCCAAATATAAAAGAGACCTCAATCCCGTTACATATCCTTGCATTAATACATCATTGGATTAGAAAATATCTAATAAAACAACTTCCAAACATCCATACCCTCATAATATAATCATTATATTTGTCATAAAGATAACTCAGTAAGTCTTTATTTTTATTGAATGGATGATTCCTGAAATAAATGTTAATGTTCTTCATAGATCATATTTATTTTATTTATTCCTCAAAAACATAAAATGTTTATTATATCAAAATTATGTAAATACACCAATATCATAAATATATATAGATGTTTTTATGTTTTCATAATTACATAAATCTATTTCCACAACCATCAAATTGGTTAAGAAACCATTATTATGTGTTTATCGACTATCGCATTGTGAACAAACATGATTAATTTGTCAATTAATAGGTATCAAAGGTTGGTTGCATGATGGATATAAAGTATATATAAGATATTAATAAAATAATTATACCTCATCTATAATTAGATCATATATACAATTTTTCATTTTCATTCTATATGATATTTATTAATGTCAATCATTTTTATGGTGGAATACCTCTTTAAAAAGTAATGTGGCTCGTCTTTCACTAATTCATTACATGGAGGTCATAAGGGTATATTTTATGATTATTTGTTATATAAATGACATAATTATGATCATCACAAATTATTTATAATTATAGTAATGAAATGGATTTAACATTCTATTTTACCTTTTAACTAAATGGATGAAGAAAATGATTATCAAATATGTGTGGAATCCCACCTTCACAAAACAATGCGACTCTATTTTCATAACCAAAATACATAGATGATATATACAAATATATTTAAAGAAATAATATTCTATTTTTGATATTATTATAATTTTGTTAGGATAAAATATGTCTTACATTATTTTCATAATAATCATTAAAAAATGGAATCGTTACTAATTAATGTGTATGTCCAACAGTCTCTATGACCTAAAGAAACATAATTTATTGAAAATATAATTATTAAATGATCATAAAATAATATATAATCTAAAAATTTTATAATTTCGTGATGATTATTAATGTTGAAATGATTATATGATATACAATGTTTAATAACAAGATCTTTTGTGATGAAGCACTCATAAATAAACAAGGCAATTAGAAACTGAATCAATGAAAATAATGAGAGATTATAAATGAATGGGTGATAATGTGCTATAAAAGATTAATATATACAACTATAAACATTAATATTATTTTTATATTAATTTAAATACATGATTAAAATAATTATACAATAGGTGAAACCACATATAACCCAAATGAACTATGTTGCAAGGTGTTTCCTCTCAAATTACATTAAATTAAGTCTTATTTATTATTATTTACCAACTAACATTTATGTGGTGTATATAAAACCCATTTTTAATAAATTAGTCATAATGGTGTTTTATTTTTTGATTTTAATTATTTCATGCATGGGGATTTGACTAAAATATTAACACATGGTAAAAGTTGTGGTGGAAAATCAGATTATTTTGTGATTGATAACTTTATCTTAGAAAACCAATTTATTTTGAAAATTTTCAATTAGACAAATAATTTCTCTTAAACATCCATATTATTGTGTGATTCATATTAATATTTCCTAAACCATATACCATTTTTCAATACGATGACTTCCCTAAATGTTATTTGATTAATAGAGAAATAAAAATATATTCACATCCTTTTCACATTGGGAATATATTTTGATAAGGTACATTGTTTGTGAATTTATTTGATTATTTGATATATAATGAAATATTTGGAAATTCATGACATCATTTTTGGACTATTTATCAAAAACCACTTCATGCCTTCTTAATCTCATGAGATGAAACAATTCGATAAATTATACGGGTTTTTAACAAGTATGTTTGAAATATCTTGTGAATGGTCTTGATAGTAATGGTATAATGTGACTGGGAAACATGACATCTGATAATTATATAGTACCTTCATTTAGATTCATGTAATTATTATCCACGATATTTTTAGAATTATATTAAATGCGGATGCATTTAATTCTCAATAGATTGTAAAAATTGAATGTGTATTCTATTATTTACCTTATCATATTAATTAAGAAATATCCAGTTATTTATGTGGAATGAGTCTTTATTGTTTTTCATTTAAAAATAGATTATAACCATTTATTAATGATAGATTATACCATTATTAACCGTCAATGTGCATTTTATCTCCTCCTTATCTGGTTTCCTTTTCTTATGTTTGAATACTAATCATTTGAATGAGTTTTAAGAATGCATAGAATTATCTTTTGTTACATTTTTTTATTTCAAATTTTAAGTGAGTATCATGTATTTATATAGTTATAAACACCTACAAAATATATTTTTAACCTTGGTATTTTACATATTGTACCATTTCAATGTAATAAATCAGACACCAGCATCAGGCTATTAGGATAACTTTCATTATAATTAGTATTATTTTTCTCTAATAATGTAACATACCTAATAATTTCTATAAATGACAGTATACCATATTCATTATTTGAGATAAAAATGTTTTAATCCACAAAAAAAAGAAAAACTACACTCATCATCAAAATTAGTTTTATTATCATATATAGTTAGGTTTGTAAAAGATTTAAAAGATATGTTTTCCATGTATCATTGGTTTTTATATAGAATTCCAACATAAAATCTAATGAATTTATGATTTGAAATACATTAATAAAAAGAATATTTTGTGTCTTAATATCCTCTCTAAGAACCGGATTTATCAATATCTTCTAAAAATTTATTCACTTTTCACTTATAAAAATTCTCAAGGGATTCTCTATTTTACTTTAACCATACACAATTATGTTCAGTATTCCATATAGGTTTACATTAAAAAAATTAGTTAATAAGTATCTTTCTCCTAAATTATATCTTTTTGATTCATTCCTTTAATTATGAAAAAAAAATACCCATATATCTTATTTATCATATTCAACATCTAGGAAAGATCATTTTCACTTTCCTATAAATAATTACTAGTTAATTCATCATTGAATTTTTTTCTCATGCTTAGATAAACATGAAATAGTCTATCTAGAATTATATTTCTTATTTGTAATTGCAGATGTTTAATAAAAGTAAATTAGAAGACGTTTAAAATTATCAATTAAAACATTATATCATTGAATTTATAAATTATTTTTCCCTCAGTGTTTTGTTCATATTTTTTAGAAACCTGAGTGATATAACTCACATCATGGGATAAACTACAATGATTGCATAAAACACCTTAACTTCTTGATGTATTCAACAAAACTTCACCTTCTTTGATGATCATTTGGTATAACACTATTAAAATTCAATAAAGGATTCTATATATTGTAAACTATAGATATTTTATTTTAAATGTTGTATATTTATGTCTAATATAACTAGTGAATCTTCATCTAATAAAATATGTATGTCTATATTTAACGGCTTTTTTTTCAACACCATCATATATATTCAATAATCCTTCTCTATAATAAAATTTTCTACATCTAACAATTGTACTATGTAAATTAAAATATGATTTAAAATATACACATTCATCTTACTTACTTTATACAATTTTATCTAATAAACATTATATATAATGGTCTCATAGAATTTTAATTCTTCATCTCAAAAAACAAAATTTATTCTTACAAAAACAAATTTATTATCAAAAGATAATTATTTTTAATAGATTAATTTTATGATTGATTATATATTATAAAATTTAAATATAAATTTTTTATTTTTAATCAATAATAATATGAAGATGACTTACCTCAAAAAATATTTATAATAGACAATACTAAAAATAAAATATATTACATTAGAAATCCCTTACCACAAGTCGTATCATACATTGTTCATGTTATATCATTTTGAATAAAAAAATTTAAATTTATTATAAATCTCATAACCAAAGATATTCATACAAAACCATTCTTAAAACATTCATTTATATTTTTAATTATAATTTTATTAATGATTCTTCAATAAAAAAATTACTGATGTGAAGATATCATCATATTCCTACCATGTTTCAATTTAATGGTTCAGGTACGTGAATCATTTACTTGGTTACATCATATATTTGATATTAATTGTGAAATAAGTATCAAATTTATATATTATATAGAATTTTGTAACTATTAATATAAATTAGTGATGAAAAATTAATTACCCCTCTTCATGGATTTGGTGGCCTTAATGTACACATGAGTGTTGTTTCTACTTTTTAACGGATAGAAAGAAAGAAATGTAATATAAAATTCACCTTTCTATAATAACTATTGTATCAAAAACGTCATATATATTCATTGAATTAATAATTATTTCATGTAATGTTAAGAGGTTATTAAAAAAATTAACACCGCTTTTTGGATGTGGAATCTTATACATACATAAGAGAAATATTATCCCTTTCCACCATATGGGAAGATAATAATTTATAAAGGATCATAGAATTATAGAATAATAATTTTTCCCTAAATATAATATATAAAATTTCAGTCCAACATAAGAACCAATCAAGAAATGTGGCGATGAAATATGATTTATATCGCTACATCGAGGTTGTATTCCGTACATATGAATGAGATGATGTAAAACAATTTAAACATACTCTAAATAACATATCAAAATTTTGATTGTACTAGATTCATTATATCAAGAATTAAAAAAACTATTTCTAGGATGTATGTGTATAATAAATCATGAAAATTATTTTTAAGAACAAATACCTCTTCTTTGAGTAATATCCTTTGAAACTATTACTATGGACAATCACAAATGTATATTATGAATAGTAGAACCTCTATGTGCACTGAACTGAACAAAAACGTTCATAAAAATTAATTTTTATACATTAAATTGATTTTACCTTCATTTTTTACTATGTAAAAACTATTTGATGAATCAGAAAATATATTACAAAATAATTTATCGAAAATAATTTTTTATAAAACTGATAAATATATTTAATTTAATTAATTATGTTAAAATCCCATTGTTTGATTAAAAATAGTTGTTTATAAAATCCACCCTTTTTAAGTTCAAATGACCTTGATTTAATTTTTAACCAAATGATAATCAATGATTTTATTTTATATCTATTTAAACAAAAAACATTCATAATTTAGTTAATTCTATTAACAACATATAATTCAATGTCTTGGAAATAAAGGTGACATAAAATATCAATATTTTAATTGTACATCATGTCCTTTACAAACTATATATTTACTGAATATTATTATTTAAAATAAATAAACTTTATATAAAATCAAATATATCGATAATTCTTTCGGTTTTAAGAAATCATTGAGAATTAAGCATTCATGTGAGGAATAGTTGTGACATCATTAATGGTTGAAATTTGAACGAGACGTTGTAGATATAATAAGTGTTATAATGGATGGATTGAATTATAAATCATCTGTATGGGTTACAAAATCCAAGTGGAATATATATTTTTGAATTATTTATGGTTAATTTTTTGAATCATAAATTGAAATTGTATTCTGAGTGCCTAGATTCCATTAAGAATATTTTTTGGAAGTGGTTTAAAGTTACCTCAGTGTTGAGGGTGTTCAAATAGAATACATACAAGTGTCAGTGTAGTTAGGCTATATAAAATGTCTTTATAATATTTTTAATGTTGTGAAAGGTCGTTAAATCTTTTAAATGCATTTTGGAGAGTTTTTAAATAGTGAAAGTGTCATGACCATGGTGAAAATTAATTTACATGAAAATTCATTTAATGATAACTATGTTTATGGTTTGAAAGTGCCATTGGGTTTTTTATTTTTAGTAGGGGAAATGTTTTCTTTTCATTATGGGGAAATTTGGGATTTTAGGGGACCTCAATGTCATGATATGTTCAGTTTGAAAAGTTATACCTCATCTATTTCTATCCTTTTATCATCTTCCATGGTGAATGGTTCTTATGTGATTTTGATAGCGACTCAAGGTAATATTGTCCATTTTTCTTCAGTTTTAACAACCCATTTCAATTTAAATAATGTTAACTGTAAATATATAGGGTTATAATGATTATTACACTAAATCATGGTTGAATGATCCATTTAATATTTATCTTTCTTGTATAATTGAGAGATGATATTCTAATATTTTATCTATAGGTTATCACATATTGTTTGCTGATGGTATGTTAATATATACACTTTTTATGGTCATTAATCATTATTATATCAAATCATCCATTTTATAAAAACATATAAATAGGAATTTACTATTTCATAGGATTGAGAGTATATTGAGAGGGGACCTCACACCATCTTTCATGGTTTCATTGTTATGGGAGATCCAAGAAATAATTTATTCATTATAATTTTTTTTTTATTTTTTTTATTAATTATAAATCATTATAACATTGAATTTTTTGAAAATTTCTATGATATAGAGAATTTATGAAATGGTTTATTGTTTTTTGGACATGAAAAGTTCACGGGGGAGTTCCTAGGATGAAGTTAAAACAGAAAAAACTTGTTTTAGGTATGTGTTTCCATATACATCTCATGTGGAATTTTAATTTATTTATTAATTCCTAGAATGAGATTTGTGTAATCTCAACCTAGGATGCTTGAAAATTAAAATTAAATGAGGTTTCTTAATAAAAATTACTTTCTCATGAATAAACTGGACATGGTTCCAAGGTTATGTGGAACCATGGGAATCACCCTAATTGAGACTTCCAATGATAACAAATGCCCCAATTTTAATATTATTCCTCATGATTCTTGGAGACCATGAGGGGATTAATTGGTTTATTTAGTCCACGTGTAATTCAATATACGTTCCCATATTGTCATCAGAGTGTAGGTAAGTGATGAATGATAATGGTTGGAAAATGGATTAGATATGTGAGAACATTGAGATGCATAAAATCCTTCAAGAAAGTTAACCATGTGTGGGGTGAGTGATATCCCCCATGAGATGTTATTACATAGGTTGGGAAATTTCATGATGATTGATAGATGCGTTAGTGTGTGAAAGTACCTAGAGTGACATATAAAAGGAATGGTATTATGTATATCTCCCTAATCCACATATAGGGATTATAGTGAAGTTTTTATGATGATATGTTCATACCATGTAAGAGATTCCCTATTAGTGTTGGTAATATAACCATGTTATATGAATGAGAAATGTGAAGACCTAAATTATTTATATGGTGTGGAGTGACATAGGAGATCCTAGTGGGTTCCCTAGAGATACATAATACATAGTGAGAGGGTATGTTATATAAATTGGTAGATATGAATATGGGAGACACCTTATAATTCAAATTGAACATTTGATCCTATAAAGTCATTGATTTTTGAGGTTAATGCATTATAGAGGAACAATTTGGTATTTAGGATGTGTTTATGTAAATGAAAAAAATGACAAGTTGATATTGATAGTGTGATTTTGACTGGACATAATTCTTATTGAGATGAACTAGAAATATAAGGGATTATTCATAGATACACCTCAGATATTGATGTTGTTGTTTATTTTTTACTCATGATTTGGGATGCCTCACACAATGTCCATGGAACGATATTGTAGGTTTTATTGTCCACTAGGATTCCAGGATATGGTTTTCCAGTACTTGGATTTAAGAGTACCTTGATTTTGGCATCCATGGAATTTACACATAGAGTAAATATGATTACTATTTTTAGTTACCATATATTTAATTTTAAGATAAACATTTGGGATACTAATGATTGAAGTCATGAGTTAAATGATTTTTTATTCCATGTATTTTATTTAATGTTCAAAATGATTAATGATTTATGATTCCATGAATTGGAGCTGGGAGTACAATTATTTTTGTTACCGTAGACTTGATCCATGGTGTGGAGATGATAACAAAGTTGGGACTCCATAGATTATCATTTATAATAACATAATTTTAGTTTCCCAGGATTTGATATTTATATTTGAGATGATGTAACACAATTTTGGATTTAATTTATATGATCCATGAAGTCCTGATGTTATACAGATTTTTGGATATATATCTGTGTGTGTGTCTGTGTGTGTTCAATAGCCTAATGAAATACCAATGATTGGGTTTCCATGGATTAAAGATGGGATACCATGTTTTGGGATACCTTACATTTAATCAACAAAATTAATATGATACACTAGGTTGAGGGTGGTATGTAAATCATACAATATTATTGACTCATCATGAAGTGGTTAATTGAGAGAAATATTACATTTATATAACATGATTAGGTGACATTATTAGAGACACTCTATAGTCGGCTAATGTTGGTTTGGGTCTATCTGGGTATCCATAGAAAAGATAAGGATCAATATTGATCATTATCTAACCCTCCATACAATATTAATTTATATAGATAAGAATAGAATATAGGTATTTGTACATTTTATTTAATGTTTATCCATAAAACCATATTGGTTGTTCCCTACATAATTTTACCTACACACAGCTCGGGTGATGGTGGAACTTTTTTACAATTTAATACTTCTATCATTGAAGCATTTGGTTGGGATGATTCCTGATCTTTCCAGATTAAATATGATAGATTTGATGGTATTGGATATTTTGATAACGTGAGTCTCATATATGTATTATAACCTCTAATATATATATTTCATACATTTATTAAATTTATATATGTGGTCATCCGAATGGTTGGTTAGTGTGTCTATATGATTGTATGCTTCCACATTCTAATATTATTGATGGTTGTGTTTATATATTCCATGTACTATGATGTTCATAATCGCGTATAATGTTTTTTTATTTTGTGTATTATTTTCTATTCTTATATGGGGTAAATTATCCCTATATTATTACCATGTGACCCTACTTCTACTCAGAAATCACATTCTTGTGGGGAGGCATAGCTTGTGTTCTTTGATGACTCCCTCAGTCCGGGAGAAACTCAAATGTGAAAAAATTAGGGATATAAACTAGTTGATATTGTATGATCATGTTGTAACCTTTTCAAAATTAGTGGTCATATTTAATAGTTCATGGTTAACGAGATAAATCAACTATAGGAAGAGGTTGTTTCTACACAATGGGTTGACAACTTATTAAAATATTTTATTCTTGTATACTTTTATTCTTAGTCATGTGAGGTGGGGAATGAATATTTTATGGAATGTAAATTAATAAAACAAAAATGTTTTTTGAATTGGGTATAAATTATGAAAAAATCACTCCATTAATTCATATCCCACTTCTCAATGGGGGAATTGAAGGCTTGGTACATCAATTAGAATAAATGTTAGGATCCTCTATTTAACGCGATCATGTGTTGGGAAAGGATAATTTTAATTTTTTTTAATAGTATGGTGTTTATATATTTTATGGGAATAACAAAAATAATTTAAATAATATGAATTCTTCATATCTCTAATCCCATGTATTGGATTTTAGAGATACATTTATTATAGAATTTATACACATTTAATGGAATGTATAAATATAATTCTATTGAAAATAAAATATAGAGGTTAATGGTAATGTAAAAAATTTAATACTAATATATTTGATAGAAGTATTCAATAAAAAAGTAGTGGAAACTTAATTAGTTAAAAATCTATGACACATTTTAATATAGATATATAGAAAATGTGAATGTTAAGGTCATATTTATTATATTTGATTCAATGAAATCAAGAGGGTTAAGTAAAAATTCATCAATGATTAATATACATTGGAGAATTATGTTGTTGGTAATTTTTAATGGTTAAGTGAAAAAATTAATGAAACTATAACTATTAAGAAGTTGGCATATTTTTCATTGATAGGTTTGACCCTATGATATCAGATATTGAAGATAATGATTAACTTTCTATTGATGAGTTACATAATTTATTCATTACATTATAAATGATGATATACCAATCCCTAAAAAAGTGGAATGTTGAAATGATTTTTTATTCCATGAGGAAGATAATAATCAAATAATACATTAATGCGAATCCAAATAAATCTGAGAAAAAATAAGAGTTTGATGATTATTAAATAATTATTAATATTATAGAAATTATGTTTATGGATGTAATGGGGACATGCTAATGTATATATACAGTATGATGGTAAATGCCCAATGTAATTATACATTTTCCTATAAATTTTCCTAATAAAAAGGGTTAATATAAAGAATATGAAAAAGTTGAGAAAAGTCCAATAAAATAAGGAGGGTATAAATTCAAGAGAAGTACCTAAATCTGGGAGAAATAGGATAATATTATTTAGAAGATGGAAAAGAAATATATTATTAAAATACTAAGAAAAATATAATTCATTAAGAAATCAATAAAAAAATATACGGTGGGTAATTTATCAATTTCAAGGCTCAAGTTGAAATTTTTTGACCCTTCATGTAGTGAAAATGATGATAAAAAAGGAGATTAAAATTATATGAAATGATGATTTTGAAACTTATATTAAGAGAGATAATAGGCTAATTAAATAAAAGAAAAACTTTTGAAATGAAAATAGAATAATATTTAATACAAGAATTAGTTAGTTATGAAACAAATATACCACACTAATGAATTCATGACATCCATATTTAAAGACAATTAATATTAAAATATATTCAATGACATGGAATAAAAGAATTATTTTAATGAATTAAAATTATTTGAAATTCATTAAATGTATTTTATTAATATGAATGAAGAAAATAATATCAAATCGAACATAAAAACCCATTGGACATTAACCATGAATCCATTACTGTCGATGAAGTGTTTTTTTAAAAAATCAAGTTAATTATAAACTAGATAAATTGTGAGTCATTTATATTTTTACTAATAATACATGTTCAATATCAAAATCTGGTCAATATTGGAAAAATAAAAATATAGAGAAACATTATCTCTTATCTATAAAAGACAATAATACTTTTATAATATTTTATACCACTAGAAATAATTTGATCTAAATTGGGTAGCAAGGGAAAAGGGATAAGATATTGGGGAATTTTCTCCTAGTGGATTGAAATTTAGAGGCTTTTATTGGTCCTATGGATTTTTTTTAAAATCCCAAACATTAATGTACAATATGAAACATCTTTGAATTACTCATGAATTCATTAGGTTTTACCTTTTTAGGATAAAAAATCAGTTTATCAAATAAGATTTTTTGGGAACAGAAAAATTAATTTTTTTTAAACAAATAACTAATTTTATAGTATTGATTACATTTATTCCATGTTTGACTACCAGGTTCATCATTTAATAAATTTAATTAAAATATTTTTAGTAAATAGTTTCTAATATTAGGAGTGTAATATAATTCATAATCATTGGGAGGAGATATCCTGCGTACCAGAGATAACCATATTGGATTTATGAGGAACAAGGTCATAGATTCTTTAGAAGTGGGTGATAATACAACATGATAGTTTATAGAAAATATAGTTTCCCTATCCTTTTACACAAATAATTACCAGATTTAAGGCATAAGTAAACATTAAATTTTAATACATGGATCATATTGGTTAGTGTCTTGGAATACTATCCATATAAGACATAAAACATTGCAATAAATGAATAATTTATTTATTTATAATCCATTATGAGCTCCTAAATTCCTTTGAGCCCTTCCATATGCAGATGATAGCTGGGTGATAAATGATAAATGGATATGCTATAAGGCAATTAAGGGACTATAAATAAAGCATAAAACATGGTCTATAAAGAATAAAAATGATATAAAATGGCATGATACATGATTAAACATTTAATATAATAACTTGTAACTCCCCGACCCCATTTAGCCAGATTTGGTGAATTATTACACAACATTGTCTTGATACAAGGTATCATGTCCCGAATGTCTGATCAGATTAGTAACCTTGGAAGTATTAGATACATTCATAAGTTTTACATTACATCATGAAATAAAAACATCAACAACATTGTGTCCCCTTTAGAACACTCTTATATCCGTATCTTATCCCTACATGTCAATATTAAAATACAATTTCACGTCCTGGGAAAAATAACACATAGAAAAGGGTGTACTCAGATTCTCAGTAAGGATAAAAATATAACAGAAACTTTTATAAATAAGAATAAATATTTAAAGAAATGTATACGATTAAAACAAAATCCTTTTAAACATAAACATAAACATAATATCGAAAATAAAAGATTAAATAATTCCATTTTCATATTCTCATGGATATTATACTAGTAAAATAATCACATGAAATATCAATATCCACATTAATAATGATGGAATGAAAAATACCAGACATCATAACCACCTAATCATGGCCTTCTTCCAAGACAATAAATAAGATTTTTTCAAGGCCTTGTGCCAAGACACTATTCTGTCTCATGAAACCTACTGATGCATCCTTGAGTTATAGTTGGCTTCATACATCACTTATTATGTCCAATGCATTCTTCATATGAATAGGTTTAAATGTAACAGAAACATTTGTATTAAAACTAGAATAAGAAATGTCAATACATTATTAATAAAACATGAATGGTATAAAAGAAACACATATACAATCAATCATATCACAAAACCTTCAATAAAATATAGAATATTTGTATCATAATAAATCTACCTCGATCAAGAATAATATCCCGTAAAGGATGTTGACATAATTGAAAATGATCAGTAAAAATCATTGAGAGAAATATCCCTTTTCCAAGAAAGCATTAAAAAGTCATTTAAAGTAATCCATTTAAATGATAGTTTTAAATCAAGCGTCCCATACCACTTTGAAAATTTTGAAAGGAATTAACATTTTAAAACATTCATTTCCATATAAATATATATTTAAAACATCTTTGAAAAATGGAAATTATAGAAAATGGTTTATAAGAATAAATATTTAAAACCATTAGAATTATGTTTTATTAAAAATTCCCTTAAAAAGAATCTCTTTGTAAACTCTTTTATGAAACATAGACATGGATAATAAATATGTCCCAATAGATACGTACATAAACACAACCTCAGATAATTAAGAGATTGTTAAATTAACCCTTACATTAAACTTTTCTTTAGTATATTATATGTTATCCTCTAGTATAATAGTTAAAATGTTGCTATTAAATTATAAGAAAACTATATACAATAATATGATATCATATATAATCCTCTAATATTTCTTCTTTTAATAATATTTCAGTAGTATCATCATTTAGTGTGTTATGTGATTCATTTTCCTTTATATGTTTGGTTACGTAAGCCATGATTCTAATGGATAGGATGTAGTTTATTCATATAAACTATGATATTATGTTCATGTACTTTTTTTTAATTATAAAATGAAAATTATTATTGAATGATTATGATGGGAAATGAATCTCATCGCGTTCATGGAGACGGTATTCCGTACGTATGCACAAGCGACATTATCATTATATTGATGGTGAAATCCTATGTAATTGGATGCTATATAATCTATAATGAATCATTAACATGTTATATTTATTATTTTCTTATGTTATACTTATTATTATACCCATCCAAAAAATTAAGTGTTTTAATAACAAACTAAACCACGATGTGCAGATGGTAAGTCATACGTAAGCATGTATGGTGACATTGTCATTCATATGATGGATATAACAATGAATATGGTTGTAAAAAATTTATAATAACATCATAGTATATATAATATACTGATGTAATTATTTAAGAATATAAACAACAAAGAAAGAAGAAGTGGAAGAAGAAAGGAACTTGAATGAGGTGATGAAATATTTACCTCTTCTTCGGGCTATTCCTTTTCATTTGATCAAAAGTAATCCTAAGGTTGGATTTATAACCAGAGTAAGGCCTCTAGGATGATGGTAGAAGAGTTTGGATGATATTTTGGTAGGGTTTTTCTGTGCCAAATGCCTTTGGAGGTGTGAAATTTAAAGGAGGGGAAGTACCGTTTTATAAGAGAGGTGAGGGTCACATTAGGTAAAGTTTGAAATATTATTTTACAATAAAATAATTTTAGGTTTCTAATGTCTTCAAGATGATTTATTTAGAGAATAAGGCGTGGATGGGTCAATAATCTCTCAACCAATAGGTTCTAGACAGGTTTAAGTCATCTTATTAACCTTGTCATTTAGATATAACTCTTAGTTAAATAGTTTTACATTTACCATGTCTCTTTGAATTTTTATATTATATGGTTAAAAAACATAATATAACAATCCAATAGAACCTATTGTGGTTAAATAATGATATAACTATCATTATATAAGTTCTTTAGAAGAACATTATATTTTAGGACTATGAAATAATTTAATAATATAACATTTAAAAAACACATTTATGTTAATTTGGATACTATTTAGTATTGGGAGTTTGTGAAAGTCATCACAAGATGATTTATTCCAACCAAATACATTACCAGAAATGCTCAACCAGGGACAAAGTCACTGACCATTTATTAAATAAAGGAAAAAAGTACAGAAAAAAAGCAGTAAAAAGAAAACAAGATAGGAACCATACCCGCCATCATACCCATCACCATCTCCATAATCAAACACCTCATCTGCAGTTGCCGACTCCCATTCCGAACTTTCATATTGCTTCATCAGTTTCACATACTTCCGTCTGAGATTCATCTTCTCCAATTGCAAAAAAGTATCAGAAGAATTCATTACCTTACCATTGATCAGAGAAGCTCTGGTGGACATCGGCCTTGGCAAAGAAGAATAATCTTTCCATTGTCTTCTTTTTGGAGGGGCAGTACATTTACCCACACACTCTTCCATCACCTTCTTCCCATGTTGAACAACATCACTAAAAGAGGTACGGACATTGCCATCAACCTCCTTCTCACTATCAGAAATATCCCCCCATTTATCAGGTAAGCACACCATCCGAGGACAGAAGTTCACACCTTGCTCCGGCTCCACATGACTATTAGGACCAACCAGTGTTAAACACTAAGATTGAGCCACTTTCTCAAGCTCTCCAGACGTCCCAATCTGCATTCTATCCCCAGCCTGCAGATTACAGCTTTTCATCCTTGGAGAACTGCCATGAAACTCAAGAGCTGCAGTAGGAACCTGGCCAGAACCCAAACCAGACACCATTTGAACCTGATCCACCTCAGTTTCAGCATCCACAAGACCAGAAAGGCAGTTGCTCACAACAATGCCATCAGCCTTTTGCACATGGTGAGATTTCAGCCCATGATAGGTCCTAACCCATCCATCAGCAACCTCCGTAGGATCCTCAGCCTGCACAGGCACTGTAAGCCTATCCACTGCCTCCTTGCCTCCCACTATACCCAGCATCTGGCCATTAACCACTCCAACCGACTGTTCATTGAAAATCTCACTGCCCAAAGAGCCATCCATGGGCTGGGTCTCCTTATTTCTTTCAGATTCAGTCTAATCCTCCACCTGCTGAATATCTGCAGGTCGAGACTGAACTTGCTCAGCCTCTGCAATGCCAATGGGCCCAGAACCAGGACACCTCCCCCCATTGAGATCACCTATCAACCTACTGAAAACATCCTGAACTTTCGGATTAGCGGGACTGAGCAGCAAGTTGTCCTGCCTCCCCTGTATATCACCACAAGAGAAACCCAAGCCAGCAGCAAATGAGACAGCCCCTCTGCTGCCTTTGTCCAGACCCTCACTCCGGACCACCATAGCAGCATTAGTGTATGTCATAAAAACATTGAAATTATATCTATGTTAATATTTATAAGACCATTTATTTTATTCTTTCATTAATAAGATAACTACAACATCATCATTGCATCATAAATAAATTTAATTATTTAATGTATCATAATTATAAATAAAATAAAATTATGTCATAAATATTTTTATATTTATAACTAGTATTTATAATCTAATATATAACTTGTATTACCACACTTAAAATTTATTTTACTAAAATATGTATGTTTATGTCATTTTTGTATTCACTTAAAATTAAATAATATAATGTGTCAGTATCACTCTCAAGTGGCTCCATTGGGTCCCAAAATAGACCCAAGGAGGTATATAGTTAGACCTATATAATCCAATAAGATTAGGACACATGTTAGGGTAATTTAATATTATTATAATATTATTTGTTACCCTTATTTTCTGGATTTACCCTTTAACCATGGTAAATAAAATATTTACCGAAATAATTATTCATAATGTATAAAAATAAAATTTAAAAATTTAATAAATTTGGACCTACTGATTCCAAATATGGATTTCATTTTTACAAATTCAAAACAAAAAAGTGGCATAAAATAATTTAAAATTAATTCTCGTTGCCAAAACAAAAAGCATGTTTTTAAGAAATAATAATTATAAAAAATGACACTTGTTTATTTCTTGTTTAAATGTGAAATTACATAAAATGACCTAAATTATATTAAATGATAAAAATATAATCTAATGATACTTTAATTCCACTCAAATTTATAATTTACACTATAAATTATTTTGTTTCAAAAATTTGTTTTTATTTAAAATTTTGTATTTTTAACTATTCATCAAATATTTAACATTTTCATAAAAGTACCAAAAATTCAACCTAGGCTAATTTCGATATTCCCAATTCAAAAATGACGTTCATTTTGAAAATTGGAATTTATAAAGTTTCAAAAAGTGAGTATTTCTATTCAAAACGACTAGTTTTATTGGTCGTGGTGTGTTAAAACTCCAAGCTGCCTACAGTGCAAGTTTTTGCATTATTCAAAGGGAAATGTACCATGTAAGCTTGGGGTGTTACATTCTCTCATACATAAAATTATTTTTTCTTCAAAATTTATAGATATTTTTGCATAAAAATATTTGGGTGTTTGTTCATCATAAGTTCCTTGGGTTCCCACATTGCCTCTTTCATCTTATGGTTTCTCCATAGAACTTTTACCGGATGAGTCGTCCACTTTCCCAGCACTTGTTCTTGGGTATCAGAAATTTCGAAAGGATATTCTCAATATTATAAATCATGTTCTAGTTAAATTTCCTCATAGGTGAGTACATGTTTTGGTACATACATGTATTTTCTCAATATATATACGTGGAACACATCATGGGATTTAGAGAGACGTGGATGCATTTCCAAATGATATGTTACAACTCTAATTCTATATAGAATTTAAAATGACCGATGTACTTGGGACTCAATTTACCCTTATTACCAAAAAATATAAGACCCTTCAATAGAGATATCTTTAAGAAAACACGGTCTCTTACTGTAAATTCCAAATCATTCCTTCAGTTATTAACATAGCTCTTTTTCCTACATTGGGATTCTTTGATGCGGGTTTGAATAATCTTCACGTTTTCTATTATTTCTTCAATATGATTTTGGGACAATGTGTTTTATTTCACCAACATCATCCCAACAAGTTGGTGTGTGGCATCTCTTTCCATATAATTCTTTATATGGTGCCATCTGAACACTTTAATGGAAGCTATTGTTATATGAAAATTATACTAGAGGTAAATGCTGATCACATATACCTTGAAATTCATGTGAGAAAGATCTCAACAATTTTTCTAAGGTTGGATTAGTCCATTCTGATTTTCCATCGGTTTGAGGGTGGTAGACAGTGCTAAAATGATGTTCAGTATCCAGGGATTTCTAAAGACTTTTATAGAATCTAGATATAAAATGTGGATAATTATTAGAAACAATATTTATAGGTAATCTATGAAGTATTACAACTTCATTAATATATATTATTTCCAGATGTTCAATTGGTAAATCTTCTCTTATAGCAAGAAAATGTGCTCATTTGGTATGACAATCAACAATAATCCATATTGCATCATTCTTTCTAGGATCCTTTGGTAGACCCAGGACACAGTCCACTATAATATTATCCCATTACTACTCAGGTAAGGGAAAAGGTTTCATAACTCCTCTAGGATTTTTCCTTCTCGCTTTAACTTGTTGAAAAACTATACATCTTGACATGAAATCAGAAATCTCCCTCTTCATGTTGTCCCACCAAAAATGTTCCTTCAAATATCTATACATAATGGTGCTCCCATGGTGTATAGAAAAATTGGAGCTATTAGAATCATCCAAAAAATACCTTTTTCGATCAGGTCTGTCAGAAAAAAAAGTCTCTTCCCAAATTTCTAAATTCTATCGTCATATATGAAGTCACTCATTCTACCATTATTCACAACATTAATATTTCTCTTGAAACTCCTAATCATCATTCTAAGAACTCTTTATCCATTGTAGTAATGATGGTTTGGAAACGATTTGAAAAATTATTGATGTTTCAACTTCCATGGTTATTCCAATATCCATCTTTAGTAGATCCACTAAAAATAGAATCCCTTTCAACTTTCGTCTTGTGAAAAACTCCATATTCTTTTCTACTCAAAGCATCTACCACCTTATTTTCCATCCCTGAGTGGAAGTTTATAGTGAAATCATAATCCTTGATTAGTCCAAGCCATCATCTTTGCCTAATGTTAATTTCGTTCTGTGAAAAAATATACTTCAAACTCTTCTCGTCAGTATAAATCTCACATTTTTCACCTTAGAGATAGTGTCTCCATATCAAAAGAGAAAATATTACATCTTCTAACTCATGATCAAGAGTAAAATACTTTTTCTTGTTAATTTTTAGTTTTCGTGAGGCATAGTCCATAACTCTGTCATTATGTATTAAGACACAACCAATTCCATTCTTTGAAGCATCACTATAAATAACAAACCCATCATTCCGTGATGGTAGATTCAGCATAAAAGAATTAACTAATCTTATCTTCTATTCTTAAAAACACTCCTAATACACTTTTGTTGAAACAAATATAACCCATTTACGTATGGGCTTGGTTAATCGGTTAGCCAACCGGTCAAAATTCAAGACGAAACGTCAATAATATCCTACTAAAACAATAAAACCATGCACCTCAGTTATAAACTTTGGTGTTGGTCATTATTGTATTTCCTTGGTATTTGAAGGATCAACAATGATTCCATCCTTATAGAAAATATATACACTATAAGAAATCTCTTCATGCCACAATTCACACATGTTAATCATCCCATATATTTCAATTCTTGTATGGGTTTTTAGAATAATGCACATTTCATTTTCACAATCTTCATAGATTTTTGAGTATTCCATGATATAATCAATAAATACCACAAAAAATTCTTTAAGATATTCCTTGAAAACTCATTTCATTATATCCATGACGGTAGAGGGTAAATTATTTAATCCAAAAGGCATTACTCTAACCTCGAAATTCCAGTAACTGGTTTGAAATGCTGTTTTAGGAATGTCTTCCTTCTTCACCCACAACTGATTATATCAATATCGAAGGTAAATATTTGAAAAATATTGAGATCCATGATGTTGGTCAAATATGTCATCAATGTGAGTTAGAGGATACTTGTTCTTTATTGTTATAGCACTGATCTCCCAGTAGTCAATGCACAACTTCATAGATCCATCTTTCTTCTTAACAAAAAGGACAAGGTCTCTCAATGGAGAAACACCAGGGTGAATAAATCCCTTAATAATCAATTCCTCTAGTTGTTTCTTTAGTCCCACTAATTCCACCCTCTCAATTATATACGGGTTCTTTGATATGGGCCTTGAACTAGGAATTAATCCAACAGAAAACTCAATTTCTCATTCTGGATGATGTCCAGGTAAATCTTATAGAAACACATAAACATTTTCTTGAACAGTAGGTACATCCTCTATTCAAAAATTCTTTTCCTCACCCATAGTTATTTCATTCCCTTCTTCCCCGATAATTTAATTTAGTAGAGCTATTGGGGGCGGATCTAGATAAGAATTAGGTGGTGACGTGTCTTCTCTAAAGACAAGGTACTCCTTATGATCATCAAAAATTGTAACCTCCTTCTTCTTAAAACAATTTTTTAAATCATGGTCTGAAAGTCAATCTACTTCGTGGATTATATCTAACCCAATAAGGGTGATGACGATGAGATCAGTAGATAAAGGACATTTACATGCCCTAATGGGAACTGAATCACTAAAAAATGTTGTGATGATACTTCCCTTAGGTGTTTTTACTGACACCTCCCTTGTTAAGTCAAACTGAAAATATCTAATTTTCTTAGAAAATGGGATGATATGAAACAATGTGATGATCTAGAGTCAAATAAAGCATTGGATAAACATGAGGAATCCATTAAATTACCTGCCACCAAATCTTCTGGAGCTTCAACCTCAGCAGTAGTGATCACATAAGCATGGCCTTTCTCCCATGGCCTTTTTTGGGGTATGTTCCATTTGGGGTTTGGAAATTCATTTTCATAATTCCCCTGTTCTCTATAACTATAGCATTCAACATTGAAAACATCCTTTTTTTCCCATTCAATCAGGAGCTTGGTGGCCTTTTCACCACGCTTGTAACAGACTCCCACTCCTTTTAGGAAAGTACTGGGCTATTTCTTCCCACATTTACCAAATGATAGATATTCAACTTTTCCCTTAATCCCCTTATTTCTATATCTAGAGTGTTCAACATATAACTAATTTCTTTCTTGTCTTTAAATTCATAAGACATAGAAAATTCATTTTTTGTCTTGATATCGAATAAGAAAATATCTTTGTACGATGAGAATTATTGTGAGAATAATGCTCGATAGAGAAGTGGTTCTGACCCATCAATGAATCGATCAATCTTACTCTTTGGGTTATATATATAATCAGACACATGCCCCGATAACCTTGTAAAGGAAGCATAATACTTTGGACATTCCCATCCTCTATTTTCCTCAGACTCAGAAATTGTCTTTCCAATTCTGCTCGATGGTCACGAGGAAAGTATTTTTATAATAAAATCTTCTTAAACTCCCTCCATTCCATGTTCGATAATTATTTATCTTTCTTTTTGTTTTGTAATAAATACCTCCATTGATCTATATCTTCCATGAGGAGATAAACTGCCATGACAACATTTTCCCTTTCGCTACTCCCCAAAGCATGAAATATTTTTCTATGGAATTTATCCATTGCTCGACTACTAATGGATTTGTAATCCCATTGAATTTTGGAGGTGTTTATTTATAAAGAGGTCTAAAATTGATCCTCCACATTGTGGATAAGGGTTCTCCATATGGGTAAGGTAATTATTTATAACATGAATGAGTTATCCCAGAATGTTGATAATACAATCAACACTAGTTGCAGCACCAACTCCACTATAATTATGTTGAGTAGGAGGAAAATCCCTAGATTGTTTTCGTGGGATAATACGGTTTCCATCCCTTCCACTAGGATCCATTTCATTAGAATGGCATACACTAGATTAGTTTTAGAATCATAATACATAATTCCAAACATGTTATACATTTAACATAAATTGAACTATTTATGGATATAATCGATAATATTAAAAAAAATTATTAGTGGAGGTATATACTTATAATCCATTATATTTTTCTATAATGGAAATGAGAATTATCCTAAGCATATCCCTCAGTAGATTCGTAACCTAGAGTGCATCAAGGCACGTTGTCGTGTACCAGTTCTTGTTTGAGTCCAGCTCAATCGGTGTTTTCTAGTTTCACCCCTAGGTACATTTGTGCTAGAGCCACGTCTACCTGATCGTATCTAGACAGAGATGTATTTCTTGGAAAACTCTCAAAATCTCTTCATTACCAAAATTCTAGGATGTTATTCAATACTAATACTCAAAGACTATCTTTGGGTAATGTTCTTTAATAAGAGTTTCTCTAAATATTTCATCAAAGGTTTGTACTAAACATCTTATCATACCAATTGTAATGCCTCGACGCTAGTTACTCGGAGTTATTTCTTTGTTATAGAACATTGTCATGATACAAGGATTCATGTCCTGAATGATCGATCAGTTTAGTAGACTTAGAAGTACTAGATACATTAATAATTTTTACATTACATCATGGAATAAAACATCAAAAACATTTTTTCCCCTTTTAAACACACTTATATCCTTATCCTATCCCGGTAGGTCAACCATAATATAATTCTTCACATCCTGGGAAAAATAATACATAGAAAGCGGTGATCTTAGAGGCTTAGTAAGGATAACAATTTAGAGGAAAATTTCATAAATAAGAAAATAATTTTAAGCCAATGTATAAGACTAAAACAAAATCCATTTAAAAAGAAACATCAGCATAATATGGAAACGATAATATTAAATAATTACATTTACTTATTCATATGGATATTATACTAGTCGAATAATAACTTTAAATATCAACAACCACTTTCATAATGATGGAATGCATAAGGCCAGACTTCATAACGACATAGTCAAGGCCTTGTGACTAGACCACAAATAAGATTTTCTCAAGGCCTTGTGAAAAGACACTAGTTTTTCTTATGAGAACTACCGATGAATCGAGGATCTATAGTGGGATCCATCTGTCACTTACTAAGTCCAATGCATTCCTCATATGAAAAGGATTAAACATAACACAAATAGTCATATTGAAACTAACATACAAAATGTCAATAACTTATCAGTAAACTATGAATGGTATAATCATAACACATCCATAGTCAAACATATCAAAAAACATTCAATAAATTATGGAAGATTTTTATTGTAGTAAATCAATCTCTATCATGAATAATATCTCATAAAGGATGTTGAAATAGATGAAAATGATCAGTAAAAATGTTTTAGAGAAATATCCCTTTTTCATGAAATCATTTTAAAGTCATATAAAGGATTTCATTTGGAACATAATTTTAAATCAAAGTGTTCCATACCATGTTTAATCATTTGAATGGAATTCACATGTTAAATCATTCATGTCCATATAAATAAATCCTTTAAACAATTTTGAAAATAGTGAAATTAATGAGAAAGAATTAGAAGAATAAATATTCAAAATATTTAAAATGATGTTTTTGAAAAAAATTCCCATGAAAATAATCCCATTGAAAACTCTTTTGGTAAAAATGGATAGGTCTAATCAATATGTCCTAGTAGATACTTAATTAAAAACAACCATAGATAATAAAGAGATTGTGAAATTAACCCCTACCTTGAACTTGTCCTTATTCGATGGTATGTTAAACTGATGTATAATAGTTAAAAAATTGTTATTATATTATAAAAGAACTATATACATAATTATTATATAATATATCACCATTTAATATTTATTTGTTAATAATATTTCATTAGTATCATCATTTCATGTGTTAACTGGTTCGTTTTCATTATATGATTGATTATGTAAGAAATATTTGTTATGGATAGGATGAATTTTATTCATATATATAATTATATTATGTTAATTAACATTATTTTTAATCATAAAATGAAAATTATTCTTTAATTATTATAATGGAGAATGAATCTCATCGCGTTCATGGAGACGGTAATCTGTACGTACGCACGAGCGACAATATCATTATATTGATGGTGAAATTGTATGTAATTGGATGTTATATCAGACATAAAAAATCATTAATATGTTATAGTTTTATATTTAAATCATTTATACTCATTATTATATCCATCCAAATAGTGAAGTGTTTGAATAACCAACTACACCACGACATGGAGACGGTAAGCCCTACATACACACGTATGGTGATATTGTCATTGATATAATGGATAGAATAATGAATATTGTTGTACCATTTTAATAATTACATCATAGAATATAGAATATATTGGAGATATTATTTTATAATGGAAACAAAAAAAGAAAGAGGAAGTGGAAGATGAAAAGAATATGGTAGAGGTGATAAAATATTTACCTCTTCTTCGGGTTCTTCCTTTTGATTTGATCAAAAGGGTTCCATAGGCTAGATTTATGAAAAAATAAAGGCCTATAGGATGAAGAGAGGAACGTTTGGAGGATATTTGGGTGGGTTTTGGCCAATCCCAATGGCTTTGGAGGTGTGAAATTAAGAGAAGGATAAGTACCCTTTAAAATATTGGTGGGGGTAACATTAGGAAAAGTTAGAAATATTATTTTATAATAAAATCATTTTCTATTTCTAATGGATCCAAATTGATTATTTTAGATGATAAGGTAGGTATGGGTCAAAAAAATTTCAACCAATAGGTTTTAGACCAGTTCAGGTCACCATATTAACCATAAGATTTAGGTTTATTTCTTTGTTAAATAGTTTGACATTTTCCACCTCTCTTTGTATTTTTATACTATATTGTTAATAAACATAATATGACAAGACAAGAGAACCTCAAGTGCTTAATTAATGATATTAAAATCATTATATAAGTTCTTTTACCAAACTATATGTTTTATTACTATTATATAAATTAATAATATTATATTTGTTTTTAAAAACTCATTTGTGACAATTTTGACACCATTAAGTATTTAGTTTTTGTGAAAGTAATTACAAAATTATTATTTCGAACAAAATTATTTTAATAAACCCTAATATGTCATATTATCCTAGAAAATTAGTGGATGTCATAAAAAATTGAAATTATATTCATTTTAATATTTATAATACTATTTAATTGATCCATTCATTAATATGATAAATATTTCATCGTCATTGTGTCATAAAAAAATAAATTTATTTAATATATAAAAATTAAAAATAAACTAAAATTATGTATTCATTTTTTTCATATTTATAATGAATATTTAAAAGTATAAATTATAACTTATATAAACCCATTTAAAAATTGTTTTACTAAATGATATATTTTTTTCTCGTTTTTTTTCTTTACTTTATATTAATTAATATAAAGTGTCATTATCAATCTCAAGTGGCTCAATGGGCTCCCAAAATTGACACAAAGATTCCCATTGTTAGAGATGTATCCAACAGTAGGAATATGTCACATGTTTGGGTAATTTAATATTATTATAATATTATTTGTACCCTTATCTACCAGATTTACCCTTTATCCGTGGAAAATAAAATATTTACAGAAGTAATTATTCATAATCACATAAAATAAATGGTAACTATTTAAAAAAAATTAACTTAATTATACCAAATATGGAATCCTTTTTTCCAAATTCAAAACACTAAAGTGGCAAATATTAATTTAATATTAATTCCCTGTTGTCAAAATAGAAAACATGTTTTTAAAAATAATAACTATAAAAAGATTTACACTTGTTTGTGTCCAGTTTAAATGTGAAATTACATACAATGAAATAAATTATATTAAATGATAAAAATATAATATAATGATACTTTTAAACCAATAAATTGAATAATTTAACTCTATAAATTATTTTGATTAAAAAAGTTTACTGTAATTAAAATTTAGTAAATTTCACTATTCATCAAAAATTGAATGTTTTCAGAAAAGTACCAAAATTTCACCCTAAGATAATTTCAATATTCCAAATTCAAAAATGATGTCCATTTTGAAAATTAAAATTTATAAATTTTTAAAAAGTAGTTATTACTATTCATAACAGCTAGTTTATTTGGTCGTGATGTGTTAAAACTACATGTTGCATACAAGCAAGCTAATGCATTATTCAAAGGGAAACATACCATGAAAGATTGGGGTGTTACATAACATACTGAACATGGGATCATAGAATCCTATAATCATAGTAGTGTTGAGGTAACATGAAATATGACTTTAGAATGATTATAGGGTCATTTCACATAGGGGATCACGAGTCAAGGATCATTGCACATATAGGAGTGCATGTCAAGGATAACCACTAAGACTGTAGCACATGGAGATCAAGACAATGCTAACCATCAAGACCATTTCCCAAAATGTATAATGATACTAAAAATTATCCAATTAGTTATGCTCTATATGTTTTCACCCATAATAAGATGTTCATGGATATTTTTTCCACATAAAGAGTCATATATATACAATCAACCATAAATATTAGTGTTGCCCATGGAAAGAATTAGATATCATAATTTTGTAAACTGTCATATTAAAAGGGTATATCATAGTTACTTCTATGAATGGATGGATTTAAATTGTAAATATAAATTCTTAAGGAATATTGGAATATATCATGATAAGTTATGTCAAAAATATGTGAATGAAGTGATTAAGAATCTTTAGTAATAAAACACATTAGTATGGTTTAAGGGAAAACATTCATGTTTATTTAAAATGGAATGTGTATAATTGTTTTTATAAAATATGAATTTAACAAATTAAGTTTCTAATTATAAAATAAGTGATTTTATAAAAATAATGTTGTATTATAAATTATTATTTAGAACACTTGAAAATTGGTAAGAATTCAAGAAGTTCCCTTAAATCAAGAACGCTTACCATGAAGAATTGAGTATGGAAACTTTTAAAAACATGGATATCCATAAAAATTATTATTAATGTATATTGAGACCTTATTTTTAAATATATATAAATAATTTATAATATTTACCAAAAAAATAAATGATATTATCTCTTTGTTAAAAATAGATAATGAGTAACACAAAACAATAATGGAGGATCGGGTTGAATCACATAACATATGTACAAAAATATTCAATACATAATAATAATGACTTGAATAATAAAATTAAATCAATCAATTAATATGTTCAATAACATTTATACATGTATTTTGTTTATTATAAATTTATTAATTTCATTTATTCCCCTTTTTATGAGTTAATAGATTTAATTTCATCAATTTTCCAGCGTTGATTTCCTTGGTTTGCAAAATCAGTTTACTTCAATATTTGTATGTAAAATCTTGTAAAATGAAGATATTTGTACAGAACTAAACATATATATTACTATTGAACTTATATAATATTAAAATGACATTTTTTCATTAATTAATAATAGTTCATTAGATAAATTATTAATGATAATTGTGT
Organism: Viscum album; assembly: GCA_963277665.1. NCBI lineage: Eukaryota > Viridiplantae > Streptophyta > Magnoliopsida > Santalales > Viscaceae > Viscum > Viscum album. Next base: position 585,693,056 of record OY728126.1, read on the forward strand.
AGATTAGTTTCATGTTTTTTACCATAACAAAATAATTTTATTTTATATCATAATATCATGTTTAAAATATGATTCATAGATCATTACATAAGATATAATAAAACAATTATAGTCTGACTAAACCATAAAAATGAATATATGACCGGTCTTGATGAGGTAATTTAGAGATGAAATCACATCATCAATGAACCTGATAGATGAAATCCTCACTAGTGGGGCTTTCATTCTTAAAATAAAAGAAATAAGAGATGAGATGTTATGAAGAATTTTTCCATGAACATGATAATATTATTTTATATGTAAGATTATTTCTTTTTCATTCCACTTTTATAAGGTTAAATGAGGATATGATAAGAAAATAAAGGAACTTGAAAAATAAATTGAAATATAACATTGGAGGGTTTTGCCTCTTGATACATTCAGCTTAAGAACAAACGTAGGGGAATGGTTTTGATATATTGTTAATAAAAAATCTCCTAGATATTGGGGTGTAGGTTTAGGAAGAGTATTGGGTATAATTTATTCAAGGATCACGACATATAGGTCTTAGGAGAAGAGGCGGGGAGGGGTGGTATTTTTAGTGGACGAGGATGTGTTTTCTCATAATTTTACTCGATATTTTATTATTTTTCTCATGAAAAGCTATTGTACTGATTCTTGAGAATAAATAAATTACTTATATCATGTTAATTATAACCAATGGTAAGTTACCTCATCCATGAATCATGATTTGATAAAAAAAATTTAATTTACATATACTATAAATTACCATATTTCACTGTTCACGAAAAATTCAATTATTTTAGAAAAATCACAAATATTCACCCAAAAAATTTATCAATGTGTAGAATTAAAAAACTGAACACCATTTTATGAAAATAATTTTCAAAATATGAGAAAATAAATATTAAATTAAAATCATTTTAATAAAAAATACTGTTTTCAAATTATAAGTTATCTTATATATCATTGAAAAATAAACTATGGTGTCATAAATTTATCTTATAATATTAGCAAATAAAAAATAATAATTTATGAATAATTTTTCTATTAAATTATTAAGTCAATCAAAAAAATTAATTAAATATTTATGAATTATAAAATTACCAAGATTTAATTAATAATTTTTTAATACTTATTTACTTATAATATGATATAAGGACATCATATTCTCACATATAAAATGGATAAATTTTATTTTTAATTTTATTGGTTAGGTTATTACTAAATAGGCATGTTTACTATTTATATGGGTAACATTATTATTCAAAAGGTCAAATCACTATTTCATTGGAATAGTTTCCTTAAGAACTTGAAATGTCTTTTATTTCATTCATTAAACATTTATAAATATATATTTTTTTATCAATGTGATTTTATGTGATTATACTATATGGAGATTTTATAAAAATGGAATTTCCATTGATAAAACTTTGGTTCATTACATTCTTCCCCCCATATAATTTTTTTGCCTCTAAATTTTGTTTTACATTATAATTTTAAATGAGGTGTGGGTACTTTTCCTTCACCTCTTCTTCCGGTTCCCATGTTGGATCTTCAAACATATGGTTTCACCTACAAACATTGACTAGGAGAGTATTATTGTTCTATAGAACACTATCTCCATGATCCATGATGTGTTGTATTTTCTCCTTGCAAGAATAATCACACTTCAAATGCACCTCCTCTAAAATCCACACATGTGAAGGATTAGATATGTACATTCCTAAAAGTGATACTTGGAATAAATCATTTACTTGAGATATGGTTGATGAATATTCTATTCGATATGCTACAACTCTGATACGTTCAATGATCTCAAAATGGTCGATGTACCTAGGACTTAGCTTCTATTTCTTCTTGAATCTATTGATCCCCTTCTATGGAGATATGCAGAGGAATACCATGTCACCAACCTTAATCACCAGGTCTTGTAGATGATTGTCTATATAGAGCTTCTAATGACTTGAAGATTCCTTGATGTGTTTCAGAATGGTTTTCACCCACTACACCATTTTCAACCATTTTAGGTCCTAGTATCACATTTTTAACAAACATATCCTCGCATTACATTGATCCTCACCATTTACAATAAGGGGATTTAGATGGATCCATTTAGATGTTCGAGGGGAATTTATTTTTGTAAAATAACTCATCCAGATTGATGTTGGTCCCAACCTCCTTTGAAATATATTGAACACAATCTTAAAATTCCTTCTAGTGTCTATAAATTCCACTTATATTGGCCATCAGTTTCATGATTATTTTCTATAATGATGTCCAACTCACTACTTAGGCCATTTTTTATACTTTTCTTGATCATTGGGGTGAATCTTCGATCTCGATTAAATAATATTGGTAGTGTTAATCCATTCACCCTTATAACCTATTTGATATTTATATTTACATGTTTATCCAGTGATAAGGTCTCTCAAATTGAAATAAAGTTAGATTTATTTATACGACGCTCCACAATAACCCATATAACATTGTTTACTGTGGTTGTCAGTAAAAGTCCATAGAAAATCTCCATCTGTATTTTTTCCAATTTCTATACCAGAATGGGTAATGGTTTCATCATCAAATCACACTTTTTTCCTTTAAAACATTACTAGTTGACATACCTAGGAAATTGATGTATATTCAGTGACCTCCTTTTTTATATTTTCCTGTGAAAATTTCTCTTGGATATCCTGATACATCCTTGATCTCTTGTGTTTTATAGTGAACATTGTGCAATATACACCATTAAGAAAAACATTAATTATATATGGATTGGATGGTACACATGATTGAGACCCAAATAATTTGACTTTATCCTCACCGATCTTGTACATGGAGGGTTTACAATTTTTTATAGCATCAATTAATTTTTAAATTTCCACATTATTTAATTTAGTATCCTGTATTTTGTCAACAATGGATGGGTGAGAAATAAATTGAGAAAATGTTGAGGATTTTCCTCCAACCATGATTACATTGTCCATTCTTTTATTTAAATGAAGATAGGACCATTATCATTTTACTTTATTGATAAAGTTTAAGGGAAGAGTCTACATACTGCATCTTCCACCTTATTTTCCTATCAATGATGGAATTGGATTGTGAATTCATAGTCCTTGATGAGATATAACCATATTAACTAGTGAAAATTAATATTTTTATATGTGAATATATATGCTATAATATTCTGATTTTTATATATCTCTCACTTCTCCCCATAAATATAATGCCACCAAATTATTTAACGCAAAGATCATAACTTCCAACTTCAGATCATGTGTAGGACAGATGGATCATGAATTATTAAATGGATTGAGGTGTAGGCTATCACATTATCATTTAACTTACTAAAATGCCTAATTATTTCATTGAATAGTCATTATACAACAAAAAGTGTTCTCCCTTTAATGGAACTGTGAGTACTGGTGTAGTGATAATTCACCTTTTTGTTCACCTAAAATATTTCATCGCATTCTTGATCCTAGACAAACACAACTCCCATCCATGTCATCTTGGGTATTGGGTTTGATAATCATGATATGTTCTCCACAAATCATTGATAACACCCAACTAGTCCAAGAAGCAATCGATCTTTATTACAAATGTTGGCTTCAACCACTCTTGTATTGTCGATGTCTTGGAAGTGTCCACATATCTTCCTTTACTGAAACTCACACTTAATTACATTTCATATAGTTTATCCCGTTACATAGTATTTAGAATAATATTAAAATTCTCCTAATGTTCTTTCTTTCCAATGATGTATATTAGACTATTACCTATAAAGACTATCAAAAAAAATTCAGGTAAAATTAAAAGACTCTATTCATTAAATATATGAAAATTGAATGATCCTTAGTGAGTCCGAAGGGCATCAATATAAACTCTAACTTCCCATACCTCTTTTAGATTTTAGTCATTGGAATAGTTTCCTTCCACACCTTTACATTGTGATATCCTGACCGATGGTCCACCATAGAATAATAATTTCCCCCACGTAGCATATCTAACAATTCATATATCCATCCTAGGGGATACTTGTTCATTATCATGATTTTATATAGATCGCGATAATCAATGTAGAGGATCATTTATCCATCCTTCATCTAGATAAAGAGAACCGTCGCACCCCATTGCGAAGAACATGGGCGTATAAAACCCTTGTTCATATTCTCTTATAACAACTTCATTAGTTATTACATCTCAACGATGCCCTTTCAATAATGTGTCTTTGATATATGTAATGTTCTGGGAATAAGTTCAATTGAGAAATTTTCCTTGTGATCAGGTGGAATACTAGATACACTATTCAGAGAATACATCTGTGCAATAACTTATAATTGGAATATTTTTTAGAATAATCATTGCTTATGTCTTTATCATTTTAGTGAGATATGATGTCTCATAATATAGTAATATCCATAGTTGATAGGATGATTCTTTAAAAGACTTATCTTCCTCCTTACACATGTAATGAGTTGGACGATGCTTGGGTATGTGAAGAGTGATACCCCATTCTTAATAGTTGATTTTTTATTTTTTAAATAATAGCCAATCTATTCCCAATATATCATCAATCTCCACCAATGAATGTACGATGAGATTTACTGGTAGGTTCAGCCCACATACATTAACCCGGGATGAGTTATATACATTGGATACAAGAATTTTTTTATCAACTATTCTTATAGATAACCCAATCACTAAAAATTTATATAGTGTTTGAATAGTTATACTAATCATTCATGATATTAATAAATGCTTAGAAAAAAATCAAACAGTACCATTTTTATTCTCTAATGAATAACTTGTGTACATGTAACCACATAGTTTTTTGGATCCACATTAGTAGTAGTGATAGAAAAATCCCTTTCTTGTGCCATTGGAGGTTGTTTCTATTGCCTCCTATAACCCTCCATATAGGGAATTGGTTCATAAAATTACATTGTTCCATGCTGTTGAAACACTGTAGTTCTGGTTGAGCATTGATAAGAACCTCATTTTATTCTTTAACATAAGTGGGATTCTTCATATCCCTTAAGCATTTCATAGCTCGATTCCTCTTTCTTTCGCAATTGAATCATTTTGTGGTTCTTTATAGATAGTCCCCAAGATGCTTCTTAACATAATTTTGACATGTATGGAATTTGGCATTTTCTCTAGCATGTGATTTATTCACTAATCCAATGATATTATGATCAGTTTTCTTTTTCTTTTCACTAGTCCTATAGAACCATTGAGATTCTCTAATCTCTATTTCAACTTTGAGGTCACAACAAAAAAAATCCATCATAACTATTGATGTCCTATGTTTACAGCTCTTTTTATATATTCATCATTTGTATACTAAAGAAGTGATCTACATTTTTTTGGTGTTCAGGAAAAATCAAGAGGCACATCTCGTATGACTATATGGTTTTCTTCATACACACTGATAGATTCAAATTATTTCTGCTGAAGTCTGAGGACCTCTATTTCCCTAATGAGACAGAGGGTTTAGGGAAAACATTTTTTGAAAATCATTTTCCAAAATTCATCCCAATCCATTGAATCAATTTCCACCTTTGACATCATATTTCTAATCAATATTCACCACTGATCAGCTTCCCAATCAAAATGATAGACCTCTAGCACTATTGTCTATTCTTATAAGCACTAGAGGACATAGAATATCAATTTAATGGATTTTATCCATTGTACCACAAGTATGGGATCATAATATAAACAAAATAGTGAAGGCCTTTGTGGTATAATGAATTCATTGAAAACTTGGTCATTATTTGTTGAAGGAGGTCATTGAACATGTTATTCATAACATGAGCCTATTTATTAGGAAATATCAAGTTGTTTTGATAAACCATTCCCAACACATTTGGAATATCTTTTGAGAAATCTTAACATTTATAATCAAGAAGATTGTTGGAAGATGTTCTTCAATTTTCTTCCATTAACTAATCAAAATAATGTTCATGTAGGGGCATTAATAAAAATCTAGAAATCACAAAAAGAAATATTAATCATTATAGGATAAAATATTAAAGGAAAAGTGTAAACTAACTTGGGATTCCCAATTTTTCCATCAATTTGATCCATGATATATTTATTATAATATATAATTATTTGATTTTTTCCCATAAAAAATATTTGTAACGAGATTATGAATTTTCGAAGGAAAATCCCACAGGTGTGCCAAACCAGGTGTGTAATAAGGCCCATTATCATGTACTACGTTACATCGAGTTATGACAAAGACACATTGTTGATATGTTCACACCTAGGTATATCTGTTATAGAATCAAATCTACTTGTAGTGTCCATATAGGTGTGCATTTTATTGATAAACCACATAATCTATACTTACCAAAATTTAAGGTTGTTTTCTCATACTTAGTCTTATCCCTATGGTTCTTACAAAATTTATCTATTACTATTATCTTGAAAAACTGACCATCCTCTAATTCCATCTATTATGATCGCATACTTATAAAAATTTCATTAAATTAATGTTAGCATAATTAAACATCAAATTTAAAGCCCCGGATCAAAAGGTAAGGTGTTTTGGAAGATTTGGTATATAAGACTAAAAACATATGACTACATGAAATTTTTTCTTATTTGTCATCCATTATGAGCTCTTAAATTCCATTGATCCCTTAAATGGGCATTGAATAACCCGAGGATCAAATGAAAAATTGGATGATCTAAAAGGCCATTAAGTGAATAAATAGAATGCTTAACACATGGGTTAAAATGTGAAACAAAATGATATAAAAAGTCATGGAAATTGATTAAACATTTGTAATCATAGCATATATAACATGAAATTATATAATCATCGAATTATAGTAATGTGGATGAAACATAAAAATGAATTTAGAATGAGTCAAGGCCTGTTTCATTTAGGGAAGCACAACTCAAGGATCATTGCACATAGGGGACCAAGAGTCAAGGCTAACCACTAAGACCACCTCACATAGAGCACAAGGAAAGGATAACCACCAAGACCATTGCATAAAATTTGTCATGAAACTAAACATTACCCAAAGCATTAGAGCTCTATATGGGTTCACCCATAATTAATATTCATGTTTATGTTTTGAAAATAAATAATATTATATAAGAAATCAAACATGAATGTATGGCTTACCCATGGTATTATTTGGGGTTCCATAATTATGTCAAAATGATCATCAGAATAGATTATCATAGTTGTGTTAATGTAAGGATATTTTTAAATCATACATGGAAATTAAAATTTTAATATATGAATAAATCATGATAATTGATGACAAATTAAATTGAACAGAGTGTTTATGAAACATTATAAATAATACATTCTAGTATAGTTTAAGGGAAACCATTCATGATTCTTTAAAATGGAAGAAGAATAATTTTTTTATAAACCAAAATTGAACCAATTTATTTTTCCATAAAAATTAGTTATTTTTAAAAACTATTGATGGGTTAAAATAGATTGTGGATCACACATGAAAATGGGTAAGAATTGACGATCTTCCCTTAAATCCGGCATGCTTATCATGAAGAATTGAGTAGGAATCCATTGAAAAACAGGTGTATACTAGAAAACAATGATGAATGGATCATGATACATTATCATGGAACATATAAAAATTATTTATAATATTTATATAAAAATAAAAAGGAATATTAATGGGGTTTAAAGATAGAATAAATTACTCGAATGAATGGTAAAGGATGGAGTAGAATCCTTTACCATATATCTGAAACGAACATTTTCATGATCATAATATCCTAAATAATAAAATTAGAATAAATAATTAATAATTACAGAATCATCTATACATTAATTTTATTTTTCATTACATTATTATGTCTATTTATGGATTTGTTTGTGGTAGGTGATACAATTTCATCGCTTGGGAGCATTGATTTCTTTGGTTTTCATGATCATTTTACTTATATATGTGCATGAAAAATCATGTAGAGCGATGATAGATATCCAAAAGTAAACATATATGTTATTAATGAACAAATATAGTATTAAATTACTATTTTGATAAATGATTATCATTCATTAGATAAATCAATATTGATAATTGTTTAGATTAATTTATCATTTTTATCACAATGAGCTAATTTTGATTTCTAAATTAATATCATGTTTAAGAAATGATTAAAAAATAATAAAAAATATATAATACATATATTATAGTACTATTAATCCATAAATATTTTTATGAACATCCTTGATGATGCAATTGAATGATGAAATCCGGTCATCCATTATGGTGATAGATCAACACCCCATGAAGGATGTTTTCATTAATAAAATAGAAGGGAGAGGAGATGATATTTTTTGAATAATTATTCCATAATCATCATAAAATTGTAGTATATGTATGATAATATATGTTTAATTCCACATAGACAAGGGTAATTGAGGATAATATATTAAATGAACGGAACTTTAATATGAATTTGAAAGAAAATAGAGGATTCTTTTACCTCTTGATTACTTTTTTTGAAAACTGCTTTAGGAGATTGGTCTAGACCTTCAGTTAAGAACAAAATTTCATGAATGTTTGGGATATGTTTGGGAAGAGTATTGGGAATAATATTTTCAAGGCTCAATGCTTGAGAGGTGTGATGATAAGTGGTGGTATTAATAATAGAGGACATGGTTTTTCTCATTATTGTACTCAATATTTTATTATTTGGATCAAGAAAAGAAAAATCACTGATTCTAGAGACTAAATAAAGTTGTGTATTTAAGTAAATTTGAACCAATGGTCAATTACATCGTCCATGACTCAAGCATGAATTCGAAATTCATTTATTTTCGTATACTGTGACATTGTATTTCACTACTCATTAAAAATTCCATTATTTTAGAAAAATCCAAAAAATATTTATTAACAATTTTTTGAAATACAGTATTATAAAAATGTAATCCATTTTATGAAATTTATTTTCTAAATTTGAGAAATTTAATTTTAAATTAAAATCATAATTTACATGTTAATAATGTTTTTAAATTATATCTAATGTTCTATAACTTTGATAAAATAATTCTAGACTCATTAAAAAATCATACAATAATAAGAAATAAAAATACTAATTTATGAAATAATTTTCATTTAAATGAATAAATTATACATAAAATTGTAATAAATGTTTTTTCTTCCAATAATACAAATTATTAATTAATAATTTTTAAAATATTTATTTTTTATACAATGATATAGTTATATCATATTTTCACAATTAAGATGGTTAAATTTTATTTACACTTTTTCTGGTGTGGTTGTAATTCAATTTTCTAGCTTACATTTCAAAAGGGTCACATTACTATTCAAAAGTCATGTTATTATTTCATTAGTGTAGTTTTTTTATATTCTAATAAAACATTTTATTTAATTCATTCACCATTTGTAATGCTTGTATTGTGATCTCAATATGATTTTTTGTGATTATACTATATGTCGTATTTATTTTAATGGAATTTCCATTGATAAAACATTGGGTTGTTACAAAATAATTATGAAATTTCTGGAGAAGAATAAATAGGGATACATACTATTTGGAAATGATTATTTGTTAGAAATAAAAGTATTTTTCATAGAATGAATTGAAATATAAAAAATAAAATAAAATAATATTAATATGTGTACGGGTTAAAGAAATTTTTTTCCACATTAGCTTTTTTATGATGTGTAGAATCATTTTTTCAAGAAAATATCATATATATTTAAGAATATATAGGTTAAAATGAATGGATAACAAGGGAAATAAAATATGGTAATTTGTAATCATTTTTTGATACAAACAATTCCATTTATTTCAGTGAATGCTATAAGATGAAATTAAAAATTTCTAGGATATTTAATATTGTATAAATATTAATGATAAAAATGTCAAGTATGATGATGTTATAGGAGTTCCCAATATAATAATAGAGTAAACATATCTCAGAAATCTCACATTATGATATGCATTATTTCTACAATGCCATTAGAACTCATTCACTATGAAATATGTAATAACATGATTCAAATTTCTATAAGAGTTTTGTATATTTCATGATATTTATTAATGATTACAAACCAATGAAATATATAACTTTCATAAAGAAAATAATAGAATTTATTTGGATTTCTAAAATATGCAAGATAAAAGTTAAAAAAGAATTAGGCCTCTACAAAAAAATTGACAATTGATAATTTAATGGAATATATATGTTACACATTTCAAAGAAATATTTCAAAACATAGAATAATGAATAAATTTAGCACATCATATAATCCTTAACATGATTGTGTTCTTGAATGAAGGAATAAAATAATTTTTATGTGGTTAATATAATCTTATTTGATATAGAAATATGTCTTTTTGAGTTAAATTGGATTTACTAATGTATATATTCAAAACTATTGTTATTTGATACCTAAGTCACAATTTATCTTAATATGAGATGTATTTTTGTATGAAAAAAACTATAAAATTATTCTAATTATTTCTTTGGAAACTCTATATAATGATAAAAAATAGTTATCTAGGAATGATTGAATATAATTCTAGTATTCAGTCTACATTAGAAACATAAAAAATGTCTAATGGGTTAAATTAGGGAAACATAGGAGTCACAAGTGAGTGGATACATTTAATTTAATAATAATTGATAAATATAATATACCGACAATTTCTATTAAGCTTGAAAATTATTTAGTAGAATCTAAAATCATAATATTAAAAATAGATCATATTAAAAGAATAAATTTGGAATAATGTACTTAATAATGAATCTGACTAGAATTCTATTAATGATTCACCAATAATTCAGGGTATAATACATAAATATTTTAAAAATTAATTTAATATATTGAAAATAACTTTGAACTAGAACGATCCAATAAACACCACAGAATGATTGAAAATAGATTATAAAACAAATATAATATCATTTGTTGAACCATGAACAATAGATGATGCTATATAGGATGATTAGTTGATAAAAATAACAAATAATGAGGTGAGTCAAATAGGGAAAAATTGCACTTTGGAACTTCTGAAATGGTTAAAAGATGAAAATATAATTTTCATCATGTGGGTGTTATGAAATAAAATGAATGAGAAAGGTGAGTTGAAAATAAATTATAGTATATTAGGGTGTAAAGGATAATCTAAATTTTGTGGATTAGATTTGTAAAAAAAATACCTGGTATTAATGTTGGAATCCATTAATTTTTTTTGGAATTTTCTATTCAAAAAAATTATAATGTGTGCCAAATTTATATATTAATAGACACTATGAATGATTAACTTATGGAAATGTGTTTATTGAGTAACCAGTGTGTTTCATCATAAATTGTAATGGTTAAATGGTGTACTGAATGAAGGATTTGAATGGATTGAACGTGACCCTAGTGTATTTTTTTGATGCCATGACAGATTCTTGTAAAATATGTGTTTTATAAACGGTTATGATAAAAAAAATTATTAAATAATATTTTCACTAGTTTCATGATTATCGGAGTATCTTTTTATGAAATATTCATTACTAGTGAAGAAGTGTAAATGGTTGGTGATTTTTATATATAGATGAAGAAGAAGTTTGAAATATCATTTCTTGGTGAAATAATGTACTTTATAGGATTATAGAATTTAATAAAAATTAGATTAAATATTTTTTGACATAATAACATACAAGACAATTATTTGATAATTTTTAATGAAGACTAAAGAAAATATTCTACTACAATTTATGTTTGAAGAAAATTAATTGAGGATTAGAATAGTAGAAAGGTGGATTTGAAGTGTTTTTAAGCGTACATGGAAGCTTATTTTATTTTAAAACATCATAAACTGACATTTATTATAAAATGGAACATTATATTAGATTTATGTGTGACATAAGGGATTCATACATTTCTGTATTACGAAATGGTTTTGTGGTATGTGAATGGAATGATTATCTATGGGTTTTTATATAGTTTCTATATAATTTGGATATTTCTTGGGCCCATTGATGAATGTTTGTATGTTTTTTTCAATGACATAAGAACACATCATGTGGTGCATTTATTTTTTGTGAGAGTTGTGTGTGTTGGAACAATAGGTGGAATAACATAGTAACACATTGTATAATTAAGACCTAGTATATGCCCAGTATGCAAGCATGTAAACATGTTTTATTAATACTAAGATAGATTTCTAATTTTATGTATAGAAATATAATGTCATTAAAGATACATTGAGAAAATCTCTCTGGTATTTAAAAATCTAGGAACCATACAGAATTTTTATGTTCAAGAAATACACTCAATATCATTTCATTATAGAAATAGTGCCATGTTGTAATATCAGGTTATGGTATCTTTCTATAAATAATTTTCAGATATGTTTACATGAAAATATTATACCAAGAATTTTTTTTTGTGATTTGAATGAAACTATAAGTTAATCTCCCCCATATTAAATAAAGATATATTGAATGATACTGTATAGGGATGTAGATTTTTTTGACAATGTGGTTGAAAATAGTAACACAACCCATTATCAAAGGGGGGAAGAATCATTTTAAATAGAGGTAGTGTTCAATAACCATTGAAATATAAATAGGTAATTCATTATACATTCTTTTGAAATATAAAATAAAGTATGAAATTTTTTTTATATTAAGGGGGTGTTTATCTATGTCAATTGGGTAAAAAATTGACATAGTTGTTTAAATTTTCAAAAAATTTCAATATCTCTTAATGAGGTTTAAAAAATATCACATATAACGATGTTTATGATTTGATTTCTAAAATTTGGATGGACAAAATTTAGATAGATATTTTTATTCATATTAATTCTAAAATGGTTCGCTCAAAATAAAATGGGGGACATAGATTTTCTCTTAGAGTTATTGATTGTATTAAATTTATCAACAATATTTAGAAATAACCAAATGTTTTTGATATATTTATTAAATGTATGAAGAATGCTTTTTATGATTTTAATTTTTATTAATCTATTCATATTTCATTATATTATGTTTTTAATCATAATATCGATATCTATTTGGATTTATCTTTAACAATGTCCTTTTAGATAAGTGTCATCCTCTTCACTATAAGGATGATTTCTTATTATTTGTAAGTTTGATCGACTAAAAAATATAATCCTCATTTTTTTATTTTATGATGATTGATATATATGTATTCATAAATTTTATACATAAGCATTTGTCTTATCCATATATGGATGAATTGGGTGTAGTGTAAGAATGAGTTTAGCACATGAATAAGGATAAATAAATATACAAAATGGTGTAAAAATAACCTATGTAAACATTATTTCATTATATGTGATCTTGAATTACTACAAAATAAGGGTCATGATAATTTTTTCGTTGGATAATGTTTATAAAAAATTTGACGACTATGTAGATTTAAATATCGTTGATACCAAAGATATCTGGTATTCATATTATAAAATTTGGTGATGTTAATATATATAAAATATTATTAAAGCAATAAATTTAAAACTATATTGAAGATAATTAATGATGGATTTATATAGGATTAACCATTATTTCCATCAAATTGTTATTTTTAGTTGATTTATCTCGAACAAATCATTGGAGTTTAAAGATGATTCTGCAAAAGGAGGAACACCAAAAAATATTTTTTTCTATTTTATTGTGAGGATTTTTTTCTCTAAATCCTATTTTCACTTGAAAGTAATTATGTTTTTATTTTATTTACCATACAGTGTGTCTGAGGATTATGATAGTAAGTAAATTTATATAATTTTAGTGTGGGATTCCAAAAGCCGAAGAAGATGATTTGGAGTTTTTTCAGTTAGAGGAAAAAGATGACTATTTTAAGAAATTCATAAATATATAATTTTCTAATTCTTTTGAGAATAAAGATAATAATTATACCCTGATCCACTATTTTCCCAATTAATTATAAATTAATAAGGATTTTTAATTTTGAAAATATGATGGATAATTTAATTTTTTTAATATAGATAATATTATGAGATCATGGTTTATGGTTTTATGTTAAAACAAATGAAGAAATAGATATGATGATGTTGTATGACTCTATTGAGTGACTTTTTTAATAATAGTCATTTTGTGGTGATATTTAAAAAATTAATTTATAAATTAGATTCTATGTTTCTTTAATATTAGGTGGAATTTCATAGTTAGGTTGAGAGAATTGTATTTATTTGAGTAATGAAACATACAAATAATATGATAAAATTGTTCTGATGGTTTAAAATGCATCAAATAAATATATTTGAGCAAGATAATTTTGAAAAATAGATCTATTTTTTTAAATTCATAACAATATCATCATCTATTACCGCACAAAGTGTGGGGGCTATTATTGATCATTCTAGTGGATTTTGTCATAAAATTTAGATCCACAACTACAAATGAAACTAAAGATTCAAAAAAGCTGTTATCAATTTATTATAAATATTATTTTATAAGAATCAAGCAGAATCTCTATACGGTATAACTATGAATAGTTTTATTTGACTCTATTCTTGGGATGTTAGCTTGTAAACAATTTTTTATGCGGTGAAGAATACATTGTCGAGGTGTCTATCCAACCCTGATTAGGATTAGATTTTTTATGGAGGGTTTGGACATTATATCAATAATTATTCTCTTTAACATTACATTTTTGTCATCTAAAATTGAGGGTATGAGTTCATATTTTCATGGATTGGACATTAACATGATATGAATATTGATTTTAATTTGGTGAGTCTATAATAACATGTCTTCATTGAATCATCCATTTTCTTTGTAGATAAATTATGTTTATATAACATCCCGTTTTATCATAAGGACATTTAAGTGATATAATTCACCACCATAACTATTCATAATGTGTGATTAAGATATATAACATGGTAGTATTGTTGGATGAATTATTTAATAAAAATTAATATAACACTCAATGATTTATTGATATTTTAATGATATGAATTATCAATAAGTTATTAATTCACAGTATATATCATAATTAAAAATATTTCGTATAATTAAAAATATTGGAGATTCAATTATGAGTTCACGTGATGTAGTAATTGATAATAAACAACATTACTCTCACATTATGTAAATTATGATTTATAAAAATATAAATAAATAATGGGATATATAGAAATACAACTCAATTGATATAGTGTGATTTTCAGTTTTCCCTTTATCCTATCAATTATCCACTATGAAAATATCCCTTATTATTCTCCCATAACCTTTTGAAATAGTATTATATCATATACTGATGAAGGGTTGTAATGTATCAACCTTTCTTATTATGAATGATAACCAGACTGGTGGTGGTACATGACCTCACATGTTCCTCTGCCTTGATTATATGTTACTGACAAGAAGTGAGGGTCTAAGGTAGTATTTTGAGGAGACTACATCCTCAATATCAATGTATCGATAACAATTATATAATAAAATATCATACACAATCTATAACCATCAGAGTGTGTATAAAATAATGTAGTCGAAAAATGAATGAACGAATGAAAAATTGACATTAAATATCGTAATATAGATGACCATTTGGGTCTTTCATATGTATAAATAAAGGAAAAAATAAAAAATGACTCGATCAACTACATCAACTAGTGATATATCATATTAGGATCTATGTAGACATCAAATTTATTATTGTCTATCAATACCACAAACCTCATCCCATAACGAACCTACAAAAATGGAGAGATGATGGGGTACCGAAGTGTAATGACCACTTATGTAGGGTTTCAGTACATTTCGAAGTTGGGCACCACTAATTGAGTCCCATACATAACTTGTTAATGTGGAGAAATATGTATGTGTTTTGATATTAATAATTCAATAAATAAGAATTAAATATTTAAAACAATATCCATTTTAGATCATTGTTACCACATCCCAAATCGACCATCAGAACATCAAATAGCTCTAGAATGGATCTGAGTACATCATGATGACCACACCAACTAATATAATCACCTAGATACACAATCCACCCATCTTCAATATGATTACAAACTAGGGGATAAAAATACCCTTGTATATGGGACCATTCATGGCATGATAGACAAAAATTTCAAAAAAATAAAAATACCTAAGTCCCCATAGATATAACCTCAAAAAGATAATATGAAATGATCCAACCAAGTATACATTACTGAAAATTCCTTGGTATATAGTTGGCCATATGTAGATAGTAAGCCACAAACCCCCTATAATACCCCTATCGAGAAATAACATGACAGTCCACCATAGAATGCAGTGATAACGAGCTTAGGTAAAAACTCTCCCCCATATATTGAATTAGTCATAATATTCCAAATAGATATATTATATATAAATAACATCCACTTCCCTAACACACCATATTCCATAGTGGTTACCCTCACATATTACAAGCTCCGTAATTTCCCAAAACCCTGATCATATACAAATATAGTTTTGACACTATATCTATCAATGTAATCACCCATATATTGAACAAAAAAAGGATCCTAAAACATCCTATCTCTAAATCCATGTTATCAAAACAAATATTGTTATCCAAAACATTAATGTGTCTCCATGTAATTACAAATATATATATTGATACCTATTTGAGTAATTTCAATTTCATATCACGACCTACCTGAGGGTCATTACCGACCATTAATAAAGTATATAAAAAATCATTTGATGGTATAAATGTGTGTCAATATAGGTGGATATATACCTTAACTATCATAAAACCATGTCCAGACTCATAGAAGACAACCCAACTCCCCGCCACCATAATCTGATCAAGTTATTGATTCCTTTTCATTAGTGACACGTGATCTTGAATTCACGTTTATGATTATTCCATCTTGCCAAAGTCTCGTTTCTATGTGGAATCATAAACGGTCCCCTAATACTCATCAATGTTAGGACACCACATAATGGTCGCTCAATCCTAAACACATCAATCCCCACAATATTATCATAATGAGGGTATAGATTCCATAATCATCATTAAAACCTGATCGAGGCATCATTGTCACCCTAACATGATCTCTTCAGGATAATTCACTCAAACACGTTCTTATACCAAGACACTATAGAATGGACCAAATATGAAACCTATCAATCAATTTCTCTAGAATCAAAACAAACAGGAGATCAAATATTTGTGTGGAGGAACAGTCACACAATAATAGTTTAACATTACCAATGTATCTAATGTAAATCAAGGTTCTCACATTTATGAATACTAGGGTTCCCATCTCAGTCATCCATATCTTCTACTAGGTGGTATTTATGGGAACCTATCACTGGGTTCACTACATATCATTAATTTAATAGAATCTAATGCATTTCTTTTAGGGATCACACATCATTAGTTTGATCATAGAAATCAGGGCATCGATCATCAATGATAGTGAGAAAACATCTAGTTACATGGTTTAATCAAGTAATGGATCTTTGGTCATCTAAATTTAAGGTATTTAATTTAAAAATAAACAGTCAATTTTATCAAAATAAATAAATAAATTTTATTTTTCAGTGGAAATGCCTTAGTGGAAAGACTACATATCCATTCATCATAATGAATCATGAATAATAGTATAAAGAAATTATCTGACACCACCTACCATTTTTAGAATCCAATCCATCAAAAATACAAAATCATAGAAATCATCCCATTTGTGTCAAGATATTCCAAGTATTTTATTAGGTCATCCAATCATCACCGAAACAAATGTGGCCATACTAACATCAAATAAACCATAAAAAATAATTATTATATAGTGAATTAATAAACCAATTCAATTTATACTATTCATACTCATCGAAAAATTAGTCAAAAACATTTTCTTGACGGAACCACAACGAACAACCAAAAGGAGGTGGAAAACATGTCCTCAGCATCACACTGGAAAAAATCCCAAATCAGACAACATAGATTCCTTAATAAACTTAATTTATGTTAATGAAAACATTAATTATATTGGTATTGTGGAATACCTTCAATGAATCATCATTAAATAATGAGAAAAAATCATACCAACACACCGTATAACTATGAAACACTAAGGCCCTTTCATATGGAGATCATTCAACTATTCTATTGATGAATAGTAACAAGGATCTAAAACCAAGAGTACACAATATATGATGGATCTATGAGGAATAAAGAATAAGAGATTAAATAGAGAACCTTTATGAAATCTCCATGTAATATCATTTAATAATACCACCCAAAAAATGGGACTAAATTAGTATAATATAGGTAGTGTTTTTGACGAATAGTCTAACTTATATCCCATTTGATCTTCCAAAAACATAGGGGAAATCTAGTGAAATTACAATCCTTCCATATTTTTAGAAAATCCACTTGAATCCCCAATAATAGTAAGTGATGTCTCCAATAAGGTAGTGTTTGATTTTCCATATTCCTAAGGAGCCAAAGAGGAAAATGGGCTATGTTTAGTCCACCAGTTAGCCTGGGGATGTTGGCTATAGACTTGGCCACCCAATCCAACCATTAGTGTTATTCCAATTCCAGTGCCCACCTTTCAGCCTCTATTCTATATCCAAAAATAATTTTTTACTATATTCATATATTTGGATATTTATTCCAAAACACTATTAAATTTTTTTCCCCTTATCTTGTTCAAAATGAAAACATACTATTAAATTCAAAACAATTATATATATATATGATTTTTATTTTAACCTCGCCACCATAATACTTATCATCCTTGATAAGCCTTCATGGAAATCCAATTATCCATATTATCCTATCTAGGTCACCAATTCTAGTTCATGCAGTCATCCCCTATCTCAATATTTAAAAATATTATCCTTCAGAAACAATGATAAGAATTCATGAACTTTAGTGAAATCTAAGACATATTGCATTTTCTATTTCACAATTCCAAGATAGTGATTTGATGAACTAATCCATCATATGTCATGATCGATTACTATACCCATAAAATCATAATGATAGTGTTGGTACCCAGTATATCCTCTAATGAAAGTGACAAAACTGATCCATTACACCATCCAATATCAGAATTGAATACCAAATCAAGATTCTGACATTCTAATAACACAACTGATTTGATTTCTATTCAAAATCTTCCAATAATTATTGTATCCACCAATATATGGTGGGCATTACTCCGTGTTCATGGTTCTAGATGAAATCCAATGAGACTCAAAACCCATGAATAATGTAGAAAAATTTCTAACCTTGATGAATGACTTGACCACTCCTCAAATAGCACATTTGAAAGCTGATAAATTCTCTCATAATGGTTTTCATCAAATTATGTCAAATAATACAAATAAACAAGTCTGAAATTACTTAACCAACTTATACTACAAATGAATGACATCCACCTGTGACATATTATCGAATCACTAGTTCATGATGCTTTAAATATCAAAGTAATTCAATGATCATCCAAACATGAACAATAATTTTCGAACATGAACATTAGTGAAATTACATTTTCTAATTCTCAAGATTCCCATAACCCATCATGACATACCTTTAGTACAAATGGACAACTGAATCAATGCATCAAATATTTAAAAAAATTTCATCCCAAACACAAAATAATATCTATGAAACCAACTATCATAATTCATAATGTTAACTATAAAATTATTCATATAATATATATGAATCCATTCCCATTTACATTTTCGAATACCAATTTGAAATGGATTATCCATTGGACGGTGGCAAGAACTTTTCATCCCTCTTAGGTGAGGTTCAGATTACCTTGACTAACATTCTACAACATTTAATTTTAGATTCATTTTACTAAAATACCATAGATCAATTTAAAAATCATCACAACCCCTTACGTATATATGACATCCCTAGATTTTAGTATATATATATTCCTTTAAATAGAACCATGACTTACATATTTATTCACATTGAGTAAAATGAAGGTTATGATATATTTGAAAATGAAAATATCAATCCCTAAAATATTAATAATATAATATATATTTCATATATATTTAAAATAAAATAGTATAATTCA
This sequence comes from Viscum album, assembly GCA_963277665.1. Taxonomy (NCBI): domain Eukaryota; kingdom Viridiplantae; phylum Streptophyta; class Magnoliopsida; order Santalales; family Viscaceae; genus Viscum; species Viscum album. The sequence continues at coordinate 585,713,105 of OY728126.1, forward strand.
TTCAGTTTTGAAAAAAATTACAAAATAATATTAGATGCACTTAATGTTTTGATGGTAATTTTTTAAAAAAAATATGCCTATCATTATATTTTTTATTTTTTATTATTTTTTTAATATATAATTATTATAAATATAAGTATTTGTAATTAAAATTATTTTATGAATGTATGATATCATAATTTAACTTGTATGAAAATTTAAATATTTTTAGAAAACATTAATGTTTCATTGAAAAAGTTTTTTATTAAAAAAATATATTTTAAATTAATTTTTCAATATATAAATATTATCTAGAAGGTAAAAAAACCATTTATTTTATTTAATAGGAATATAGGAGAAAATGTATAAAATTTTCAAAACTATTTAATCTAATAAAACTCATTGTTATTATTTTGAGAAATATAGTAAAATGTTACTCTAATTACGTAAATGTTTTTATGTATTATCATTAAATTTTTTAATATAATTGTAATATTAGGTTTTAAAATGATTTTAATTAAAAATAACCTCCAATTTTCTTATTATAAATAAATTCTCGTTATGAAATTTATTTCTATTAATACTTTTATCTCAAAAATGTTTCATTTATAAAACACTATTATTTCAAAAACATTTTCATGTGTTTTTCACTTTTATTTTAAAAATAAATTTTCTTAACAGAAATAAATTTATTTTATAATATTTATATAATACAAATGATTATAATATTCAAATAAAGTTTTAATTTAAATTTTAAGGATGAAAATTTTGATTAATTTACTTGGGTTAGGTTAAAATATCAATTTGGAGATGTACCCATGGGTAATGTGTGAAGTGAAAGTAAACAAACACAAAATAACTTATATATATCCAAAAAATAAGTGCGTGGAAGGATATTCATATATATAATGGTACATAATCCATAATTTTGAATTATCTGTAACATCCCAAGTAAGTAATGAATAATAGATATTTTTATCTATGTCTATTAATGATTAGGATAGTGTTATAGAGGCTTAAAATGAAAATAAATACAATCTTATGCATGGAATACACTAATATTCTTAAAAGATTGTTTTAGTGCCTTTTGATGGAAAACCATTTTTGAATCTATATTTTGACAATTTTATAAACTATTTTTGTCAAAATATACTTATTATTTATGATTGGGACATCAAAATTTACCTTGTGTGAATTTTTGGTATTTTTCTGACAATGTTCATTTTTTTATGAATAGTGAAAAATACAGCATTTTACATCAAAACTAATTTTTAACCTAATTTATTTATATGATTAGATTATGTTTTGAATTGGTTTTGAAGTGAAATTAGAATATATTTTTACCATTTTATCAAATGGAGGTCATTGGAATCAATTTCACTTTGAAATTAGACTTAAACTGGTGTCAATCTTTTGATACTTATTGTTTTGTAAAAACACGCTTTTTGCTCTGGCAGCAGGAATTAATTATTAAATTAATTAATGTGACCTATATGTTTTGAATTTTGTAAAATAGACTTCATTTTTGAATTCGGAATATCAAATATAGCTTAGGATGAATTTTGGGTAATTTTCTGAAAAACTTCAATTTTTGATGAATAGTGAAACCACTAAGTGGTAATCAAGAAAACTGATTTTTCAGTTAAATGAATGTTTACCACTAATGTGTATTGAATTTTCAAAATCCTACATACATGGTTTTCATTAAGAAGTAAAATGTGGTTCAATGAGATTATAATAATTTTTTGGTGAATAGTAACTTATTAAGTTCTTAATCGCGATTAATGGTAATTAGTGTAGTTTAAGGTAAAAATGATATTATAGGAATGTGAAAACACCATGAAACTTGTCCTACACCTATTGGGTGAGTCATGGCCTACCAAGACAATCCATGGGCCAACTTGGGGACCCCATGGAGCCATTTTAGTTGGAAAATGACAATAATATATTTTTATTTAATGGAAAAGTAAAATTGACACAAACATGATATGTTTTACTAAAACAATTCTTAAGTAGAGTTATACAAGTCATATTTTTGATTATAAATAGTAATTGGAAAGATAAAAAGATTTCCCACATCATAGTAATTTTTTCATAATTTTTAGACATTAAATAAATTAAATTATTTATGACATAATAATGATGCAGCGATGACATCATTATTTGACGATTTAAATAAAATGGAAAGACAATGTAAAATCTATGAACTAAATATGGCCAAAACCAATTGGATGAGTGGATTTCGAACCCTTATAACCTTATCCACGAATTATATCAATGTGGGACCTTTTGAAACCGAAACACATTTTCAAATAAAGTAATATTTCTTTACTTTCCAAAAGTGCCCCTCCTCTCCTCTTATAAAAGGCCCCCACCTCTACCTCATTTTACACACTTCTCAAGCCTTTGGCTCGGCCAAACCCTGCCCATTTACTCTCTCCACATCTCCCTCCTCATCCTAGAGGATTCACTTTGGGCAGAATCCTTTCAAAGGAAGCATTTAGGCTCAAATCAAAAGTAGTTACACTTTTAAAGGTAATTCATTCTCTCATGTTCATTTGTTTTATTTTGCTTCTCCAACCCCCTAAACTCTTTTTATTTACTTATTTTGTAACAAAACCAGTATCTTCAATATACAAGGATGTTGTTATAATATTTATTTGAGCTACAATCTCACACAACTACATCAAATGGTTAAAGAACATACGGTTTCCGTGGATGGCGAAATTCTGCCTCCCGAAACGATGATTGTTCAACACTCATTTAACACCTCCAAAGGTGGCCATTATGATGTCACTATTTTTATATATGATATATAATATGTTTATGTTTTCCTTAAGCTTCTGTTTTTTATCATTTTTTGCATACCTTTATGGTTTCCATTATGGGTAAACACGATATCTTCATTTTAGGAAGTGCAGACTACCGCCCCCTGAAAGTGATTTGATTCGTTAATACCATATGTGGGATGTGTAAGGGATAAAGTTAATGATATTATATATGTTATTATACTGGAATTATATTATACTCTTATATCATTATGATTCCATTCCAGAAGATATGAAATAGAAATGAAAGTAGCGTTCATGAGTACGTACGGCTTACCGTCTCCATGAACGGTGCATTTCATTTCTTACCTCTAAATGATTATGTAATATTATAAATGCATGTAAGTACTGGATATATATTACATATATGATATCTACATCATGAATACCATTCTGGATATAATGAACCTTTGACCAAATTAACAACATGTAAGTGTAAGAAGTCTATTTTTGACTTAATAACCAAATACCGACAAAATGAACATTATTAACTTAACTGATTACATGATGTTCATAACATGGTATAAAAGGAATAATGAACTTGAAAAAGATTCATAATCAAGTAGAGATTAAATCAAGTTTATTATTCAGGAGATTAAAGAACGGTCGGGTCAAGTCGGATACGAGGTATGGGACTTCGTCTCAATCTCCTTTCGTTGAGGCATATTTTATTTTATACACAACTTTCTTTTATACGGTGTATAAACCCCTTTGACTTTTACGTTTATTCAAAAGGAATCTTTTTTATACGAAGCGTTTACTAAATGACAAAATGGAATGTTTTTGTCGTACGTATGCGGCGACAACGACTTCTCCGCCGTTGTGACCGTTATTTGAGTTTCGGCTTCCTCTACAAGCCATACCTTCTTTTTAAAAGAAAAATAAATACCACGTTTTACTTTTCTTTTATTTTGGTATTAAAAATGGTTTTCATAATGTTTTTATATCAATGTGTTGTATTGATATCTCGTGATTGAAATGTGGAAATTTTATGTTTCCTTTATGCACGTTTTATGTGATATGATTATGTTATGGTTCTTGGGAATTATTATGAAGACGGGTGGTTCTGTGATAAACTAAGGGCGGGTGAGCCCGTTATAGCTCTCCAATGCATTGGGTAACGCGAAGGAGTGAAACGTTAAGGTTTCTCCGAAGATATTTTAGGGAATATACTGTGATGGGTATTCCAAACGTAACCAATTGGGTTACTCCCTACGTAAGAATGTTATGAATGCCTCATGTTACCTTTATGTCTTATGATTTCTATGTTTTATTCCTGATTTTATGAGGTATGTTAAAGTGCTTATGTTTTATGGGTAAAGTATGATTTCATTCTTATGTATATACGAACTCATGTTTCCTTTCCATGTTTTTTTAACACCCATACTGAGTTTTTATGCTCATCCCAAGTTTTTGAAATGTTTTTCACATGTCAAAGGAAAGGTACATGATAAGATGATATAGTCAAGGATGTGTCAAGAAATAATCCATGTTTTATTTTAAATGTGTTTCCATTGATGGGAATGAAGAATACTATCTTTATGTAACCACTTTGTTTATATGTGGAATGTAATGCAAGTTTTATGATCTAATTCTCTAAAACTCTAAACCCGAAAAGATCCTCAATGTGTAATCTTGTAATAACTCAAGATTAAGTAAGGTTTAAGGCTGGGGCCTTATAGTTGGTATCAAAGGTCGGTTTAGATAACTTTATGAGTTAGAATTCTATTAAATGATTATCCAAAAATATTTTTTTTTGAAATGATATAGCATTTAAAGATTACCATGTTGCTTCATCTAAGACATGTTTGTTCAGAATGGTTTTCCGCAGAGGAAACAGGGAAGTAGTGCTAGGAAGGCATACAGAAGGAAATAACCTTCCGAATCAGCATCCAAAAATGGTCGGAATTGGAACTGAACAGTTTGTTGCAGTGATGGCGCAGTTGACTCAAGCGATAAATGGCGGTGGTATCCATGCACGAGATCAGCCAGATCAACCGCAGAGGAACATGTCAGTGGTGGAACATTTCATGAGGCAACATCCACCATCATTCAGAGGATCATCTGACCCTGTGCTAGCTGAAGGGTGGATTAAAGCACTGGAGAAGATTTTTGATGTCATGGGGTGTTCAGAAAATCAAAAGGTTAGTCTTGCTATTTACCGTTTGGAGGGTGAAGCAGATCAGTGGTGGTCTATGGTTAAAAATATCAGGGACGCCGATGAGATTGATGCTCTTGACTGGGATGAATTCAATGGTATGTTTCCTGAGAAGTATTTTCCTAAGGCTGTTCGACTTAGGATGGAAAAGCAATTCATTGAATTGAGGCAAGATGAAGACTCAGTGGCTGCTTATGAAGAAAGGTTCACTCGATTGGCAAGGTATGCTCCAAATTTTATCCGGGACCATGATAGTAAAATCAATCATTTTTACTCAGGATTAAAGCCAAAGTATCGAAGGGCATTAGCTTCTCGTGAGTTTAAAAGTTATGAAAAGCTTTTTCGATGTGCTGAGAAGGTGGAAATGGAGTTTGCCGATGACCATGTTTTCTATAACAACCAGCAGAAGAAGAGACCGAGGTGGCAGGAGAAAGGTAAGAATTCTTCAAAAAAGTCTGATGGTAAGAGAACTAAGTTTCCAGTTTGTGATAAATGTGGCAAAAGGCATGCTGGGGAATGTCTTCTGAATTCTGGGAAGTGCTACCGATGTGGTAAGATGGGACATAAGGCTCGTGATTGCACTAAAAAGGATCAAGGTGAAAGTAAGAACAAATTTGATTTACAGTTAGTGAAATGTTATAAGTGCAATGAGATGGGTCACTATGAAAACGAGTGTCCGACAAGGAGCTTGAGTGATGGGAAGCAGTTAGACTACAAGCAGAAAGGGGTGGTGAAATCCTTTTCAACTACTTCAGCAGATGTCGGGCCATCAAATGAAGTGGTATCAGGTACTTTTTTTGTTTTTCAGATTATGCCAGTGTGTTGTTTGATTCGGGGTCTACATATTCTTTCATCTCTGAAACCTTTTCTAGTAAAATGGGAATACCATCTCAAGAAATGACTCCTGAACTATTGGTAAAAACACCTGGGGAAAGTGTCGAGGCAAAAAGAATTTATAAGAATCTTCCTATCCTTATCTGTGGAAATAACCTACTTGAAAACCTTATTGTTCTACCTCTAGTAGAGTTTGATGTTATCCTGGGTATGGATTGGCTCTCGATTTACCATGCTAAGATTTACTGTAGAGCTAAAGAAGTTTCTTTTCAGAAAGACTTTCAGTTTGTTTACAAGAATGAACCCTTACTTTTGATAACATATCAAGAGGTCGAGAAACTTGTAAAAGATGGAAATTAATATTACCTTGCACACATCGTTGAAAATAAAGGAACTGTTCAGATTAATGATGTGCCAGTGGTAAATGAGTATCCTGATGTTTTTCCTGATGAGTTGCCTGGAATAATACCAGATCGGGAAGTTGAGTTTATTGTCGACTTAGTTCCTGATGCTAAGCCAATTTCAAAACCCCTTTATCGAATGGCACAAATTGAACTTTTAGAGTTGAAGGAGCAATTGCAAGATTTATTAGAGAAAGGTTTAATTAGACCTAGCACATCACCATGGAGTGCTTCTGTTTTATTTGTTAAAAAGAAAGATGTTTATATGAGACTTTGCATTGATTATAGAGCCTTGAATAATATCACTGTTAAGAACAAATATCCTTTGCCTCATATCGATGATTTGTTTGATCAGCTCCAGGGAGTTCAGTTTTTTTCAAAGATTGACCTGAGATTGGGGTACCATCAGCTGAAGGTAAAGGAGGCAGATATTCCAAAGACCGCGTTCCGTACGAGATATGTACATTATGAATTTGTAGTAATGCCTTTTGGGCTAACCAATGCACCTGCTGTATTCATGGACTTAATGAATAGAATTTTCCATGAGTTCTTGGATAAGTTTGTGGTGGTTTTCATTGATGATATTTTGGTGTTTTCTAAAAGTAAAGAAGAGCATGAAAAACATTTAAGGGTTATCTTGAAAACCTTAAAAGAAAAGAAACTGTATGGAAAATTTAGCAAGTGTGAGTTTTGGTTGCAACAAATTTCTTTCCTTGGTCACATTGTTTCTAAAGATGGAATAACTGTTGATCCCGCAAAAACAAAAGTTGTGGAAGAATGGCCAAGACCCAAAAATGTAACCGAGATTCGTAGCTTCCTTGGTTTGGCGGGCTATTATCAAAGGTTTGTTAGAAATTTTTCATGGTTATCTAGTCCAATGAATAAGCTAACTCGGAAGGGTGTTAAGTTTATCTGGACAAAAGAATGTGATGATTGTTTTCAGGAATTGAAAAGAAGATTGGTGAATGCTCCAGTTTTGGCACTACCTTCCAGAAATGGTGAGTTTGTCATATACAGTGATGCTTCATTGAAAGGACTTGGTTGCGTCCTAATGCAGAATGATCAGGTAATTTCTTATGCTTCACGACAGTTGAAAACTCATGAGGTAAATTACCCTACACATGATTTGGAATTAGCTGCTGTTGTTTTTGCTTTAAAAATTTGGAGGCATCATTTGTATGGAGTAAAGTGTGAAATATATACCGATCACAAAAGTTTAAAGTATATATTCACTCAGAAAGAATTGAACATGAGACAAAGGAGATGGCTGGAATTAATCAAGGATTATGATTGTACAATTCATCACCATCCGGGAAAAGCAAATAAAGTGGCTGATGCTTTGAGTCGAAAAAGTAATGCTTCATTAACAATGTTGTGGTTGGAACACGATCCTTTGGTTAAGGATTTGATGAACTTTGGCATAGAAGTTGTTGGTGCAGGGAGTCCTTCTGTTTTGTTTCAGGTATCAGTGAGATCATCTCTATCAGATAGAATCAAGCAAGCACAGAAGCAAGACAGTGAGTTGCAGAAAAAGGTAGAGCTGGTTCAGAAAGGTAAGTTGCCTGAATTCAACATTGATAATGATTGTGTTTTGAGATTTGGGAAGAGATTGTGTGTGCCTTTTGATTCACAGTTGAAGAGAGAGTTGTTACGTGAAGCTCATAGTTCTCCGTTTTCAGTTCATCCGGTCAGTACTAAGATGTATAGAGATCTGCGGGAGTATTACTGATGGGATGGAATGAAAAGAGATATTGCTGATTTTACTGTGAAGTGTTTGACTTGTCAGCAGGTTAAAGCAGAGCGGCAGTTACCGAAAGGGATGCTTCAGCCTTTACCAGTGCCAGAGTGGAAATGGGAGAATATATCCATGGGCTTTGTTGTTGGACTACCGAAGACATCTCGAGGTAATAATGCAATCTGGGTTATTGTTGATCGCTTGACCAAATCTGCTCATTTCCTTGCTATACGAGATACTTTCTCTCTTGATCAACTTTCGCGTTTGTATCTTAAAGAGATAGTCAGGTTACATGGAGTTCCTCTCTCCATTTTATCGGATCGTGATCCCAGGTTTACTTCTAACTTTTGGAAAGGCCTTCAGAAGTCGTTGGGTACTGAATTAAATTTTAGTACAGCTTTTCATCCTCAATCAGATGGGCAGTGAGAACGAACAATTCAGACATTGGAGGATATGCTACGAGCTTGTTCTATGGATTATCAGGGAAGTTGGGACCAACATCTTTCTTTGGTTGAGTTTTCATATAATAACAGTTTCCATTCCAGTATACAGATGGCACCATTTCATGCATTATATGGGAAGCGGTGTCGAACTCCAGCTTGCTGGGATGAAGTGGGTGAAAGGAAGTTGATGGGACCAGAATTGGTAGAAGAGATGGCAGAAAAAGTTCAGCTGATTCAGAAACACATAAGAACAGCTCAGAGCAGGCAGAAGAGTTATGCGGATAACCGGAGGAAGGATCTATCTTTCGAGGTAGGTGATCATGTTTTTCTCAAGGTTTCTCCTTGGAAAAGTTTGATGAGATTTGGTAAGAAAGGAAAGTTGAGTCCAAGGTTCATTGGACCATATGAAATTCTGGAGAGAGTTGGATCAGTTGCATACTGAGTGGCTTTACCTCCAAGTTTATCTCAAGTACACAATGTTTTTCACGTTTCGATGTTGAGAAAGTATATGCCAGATCCATCTCATGTTTTGAGTCCAGAGGTAGTTTAGCTGGAAGAGAACCTATCTTAAGAGGAACAACCGGTCCAGATTCTTGACCACAGGGAGCAAGTGTTACGGAATAAGGTGATTCATCAGGTAAAGGTTTTGTGGAAAAACCACATGATTGAAGAGGCAACATGGGAATCTGAAAATGCAATGAGGGATAAGTACCCCCATTTATTCGATAAGTAAATAAATTGCGGGGACGCAATTTTTTAAAGGGGGGAAAGATGTAACATCCCAAGTAAGTAATGAATAATAGATATTTTTATCTATGTCTATTAATGATAAAGATAGTGTTATAGAGGCTTAAAATGAAAATAAATACAATCTTATGCACGGAATACACTAATATTCTTAAAAGATTGTTTTAGTGCCTTTTGATGGCAAACCATTTTTGAATCTATATTTTGACAATTTTATAAACTATTTTTTTCAAAATAAACTTATTCTTTATGATTGGGATATCAAAATTTACCTTGTGTGAATTTTTGGTATTTTTCTGACAATGTTCATTTTTTTATGAATAGTGAAAAATACTGCATTTTACATCAAAACTACTTCTTAACCTAATTTATTTATATGATTAGATTATGTTTTGAATTGGTTTTTAAGTGAAATTAGAATATATTTTTACCATTTTATCAAATGGAGGTCATTGGAATCAATTTCACTTTGAAATTAGACTTAAACTGGTGTCAATCTTTTGATACTTATTGTTTTGTAAAAACACGCTTTTTGCTCTGGCAGCGGGAATTAATTATTAAATTAATTAATGTGACCTATATGTTTTGAATTTTGTAAAATAGACTTCATTTTTGAATTCGGAATATCAAATATATCTTAGGATGAATTTTTGGTAATTTTCTGAAAAACTTCAATTTTTGATGAATAGTGAAACCACTAAGTGGTAATCAAGCAAACTGATTTTTCAGTTAAATGAATGTTTACCACTAATGTGTATTGAATTTTGAAAATCCTACATACATGGTTGACATTAAGAATTAAAATGTGGTTCAATGAGATTATAATAATTTTTTGGTGAATAGTAACTTATTAAGTTCTTAATTGCGATTTGTGGTAATTAGTGTAGTTTAAGGTAAAAATGATATTATAGCAATGTGAAAACACCATGACACTTGTCCTACACCTATTGGGTGAGTCATGGCCGACCAAGACAAGCCATGGGCCAACTTGGGGACCCCATGGAGCCACTTTAGATGGAAAATGACAATAATATATTTTAATTTAATGGAAAAGTAAAATTGACACAAACATGATATGTTTTACTAAACCAATTTTTAAGTAGGGTTATACAAGTCATATTTTTGATTATAAATAGTAATTGGAAATCTAAAAAGATTTCCTACATCATAGTAATTTTTTTATAATTTTTAGACATTAAATAAATTAAATTATTTATGACATAATAATGATGCAGCGATGACATCATTATTTGACGATTTAAATAAAATGGAAAGACAATGTAAAATCTATAAACTACACATGGCCAAAACCAATTAAATGAGTGGATTTCGAACCCTTATAACCTTATCCACGAATTATATCAATGTGGGACCTTTGGAAACCGAAAAACATTTTCAAATAAAGTAATATTTCTTTACTTTCCAAAAGTGCCCCTCCTCTCCTCTTATAAAAGGCCCCCACCTCTACCTCATTTCACACACTTCTCAAGCCTTTGGCTCGGCCAAACCCTGCCCATTTACTCTCTCCACATCCCCCTCCTCATCCTAGAGGATTTCCTTTGGGCAGAATCCTTTCAAAGGAAGCCTTTAGGCTCAAATCAAAAGGAGTTACACTTTTAAAGGTAATTCATTCTCTCATGTTCATTTGTTTTATTTTGCTTCTCCAACCCCCTAAACTCTTTTTATTTACTTATTTTGTAACAACACCAGTATCTTCAATATACAAGGATGTTGTTATAATATTTATTTGAGCTACACTCTCACACAACTACATCAAATGGTTAAAGAACATACGGTTTCCGTGGATGGCGAAATTCTGCCTCCCTAAACGATGATTGTTCAACACTCATTCAACACCTTCAAAGGTGGCCATTATGATGTCACTATTTTTATATATGATATATAATATGTTTATGTTTTCCTTAAGCTTCTGTTTTTTTTCATTTTTGGCATACCTTTATGGTTTCCATTATGGGTAAACACGATATCTTCATTTTAGGAAGTGCGGACTACCGCCCCCTGAAAGTGATTTGATTCGTTAATACCATATGTGGGATGTGTAAGGGATAAAGTTAATGATATTATATATTTTATTATACTGGAATTATAATATTCTCTTATATCATTATGATTCCATTCCAGAAGATATGAAATAGAAATGAAAGTAGCGTTCATGCGTACGTACGGCTTACCGTCTCCATGAACGGTGCATTTCATTTCTTACCTCTAAATGATTATGTAATATTATAAATGCATGTAAGTACTGGATATATATGACATATATGATATCTACATCATGAATACCATTCTGGATATAATGAACCATTGACCAAATTAACAACATGTAAGTGTAAGAAGTCTATTTTTGACTTAAGAACCAAATACCGACAAAATGAACATTATTAACTTAACTGATTACATGATGTTCATAACATGGTATAAAAGGAATAATGAACTTGAAAAAGATTCATAATCAAGTAGAGATTAAATCAAGTTTATTATTCAGGAGATTAAAGAACGGTAGGGTCAAGTCGGATACGAGGTATGGGACTTCGTCTCAATCTCCTTTCGTTGAGGCATATTTTATTTTATACACAACTTTCTTTTATACGGTGTATAAACCCCTTTGACTTTTACGTTTATTCAAAAGGAATCTTTTTTATACGAATCGTTTACTAAACGACAAAAGGGAATGTTTTTGTCGTACGTATGCGGCGACAACGACTTCTCCGCCGTCGTGACCGTTATTTGAGTTTCGGCTTCCTCTACAAGCCATACATTCTTTTTAAAAGAAAAATAAATACCACGTTTTACTTTTCTTTTATTATGGTATTAAAAATGGTTTTCATAATGTTTTTATATCAATGTATTGTATTGATATCTCGTGATTGGAATGTGGAAATTTTATGTTTCCTTTATGCACGTTTTATGTGATATGATTATGTTATTGTTCTAGGGCATTATTATGAAGACGGGTGGTTCCGTGATAAACTAAGGGCGGGTGAGCCCGTTATAGCTCTCCAATGCATTGGGTAATGCGAAGGAGTGAAACGTTAAGGTTTCTCCGAAGAGATTTTAGGGAATATACTGTGATGGGTATTCCAAACGTAACCAAGAGGGTTACTCCCTACGTAAGAATGTTATGAATGCCTCAAGTTACCTTTATGTCTTATGATTTCTATGATTTATCATGATTTTATGAGGTATGTTAAAGAGCCTATGTTTTATGGGTAAAGTATGATTTCATTCTTATGTATATATGAACTCATGTTTCCTTTCCATGTTTTTTTTAACACCCATACTGAGTTTTTATGCTCATCCCAAGTTTTTGAAATGTTTTTCACAGGTCAAGGGAAAGGTACATGATAAGATGATATAGTCAAGGATGTGTCAAGAAATAATCCATGTTTTATTTTAAATGTGTTTCCATTGATGGTAATGAAGAATACTATCTTTATGTAACCACTTTGTTTATATGTGGAATGTAATGCAAGTTTTATGATCTAATTCTCTAAAACTCTAAACCCGAAAAGATCATCAATGTGTAATCTTGTAATAACTCAAGATTAAGTAAGGTTTAAGGCTGGGGCCTTATATTCTCTGTCTATTTGAACATGAATTATAAAAATAAATAATTTAACAATTTAAGGTATATCAAAACTACACATCCTTTCAATTATGAAAGGGACCATGTACACCCCTAAATTGAACACCCATATATTTGAAATCATTATTGAATGTATACCAATAAGATTATTCTAGAACCCTATACCATGAAACTATGCCATCTTAATTTTTTATATATTTTAATTACTTTATTTACATGGATATTTTAATACAAAATCAATGTTTCCAATATCAATATTACTCTCTCCTTTGTATTTATTTTTAATTTCATTCTAATTAATATTCCATATTATTGTAAATATAATTAATCAAGTGACATGTATATAGTCAAATATAATAATAATATTTTAAAATAAATTATACATTCATTCAATATCATTATATAATAAAAAAACGCTAATACCGTGCATATAAGCAAACTACAACCTCAACAAAATAGCGTGGTTAGTTTGTCATCTACTTATCTTATAGATAGAATAAATTATGGTATTGATGAATAATAATGTTTTTTATATATCTAATAATAGTACTTAATAATCATATTTTATATATGACATTATTTATTCAATTAGTTATGGAATTGTATCGTTAGTCATGATTATGTGTAGACTAAAATATATATCAATGGCATGTCATATTTTACATAACAACCAAACAAGGATGGACCCATGAGAATAATTTTAAACTTATATGTATTTCATTATATTATTTAAATTAAATAGTTATTAATTTTCATATATCACTACTCTATCCATCATTTAAAAATTGGTTTGTTAATCATGTGTATGTGTGAACTATCGCCTCCTCAAATGAAGTATTTCACTTAGATTCCCCAACCATCATTTAGGAATATTAGAATGTTTTTTAGATATTGTATACATATTATATTGATATGATTTATTAATGTATACATCAACAAAATGTGATAGCACGTTCTTAATCATTTTATCATTTCAATAAACATTTGTTTTAATTGTTTTACCACCTACTTAAGAGATGTTGTAATGTCTATATACTGAATGATAAAATAGCTTTATATACTAGTAACGAAACAGGATAATAAGTTGCTAATTTTATTTTAATGGTTATGAGGTAATTAAATTAATATAATTTTTTTTATAATATATCACCTTTAATCATTATAATCTTCTAAAACATGATTTCCTCCAACATCAACTCCATGGGCTATAAATAAAACAATCTTGTGACGAAAATAGAACACCAAAATAACCATTGTAAACTATTATAAAACCATAGGTATTCTAGGAACTAGTAACATGGAATAAAATAAAAAGGATCAACATTAATACTGTATGAACCCAAATCTTCATTTCAGCTATGTTTTTCTTTTATGGTGTTTTTGAGAAAAAGAGATACTTTCTGGAAATTTATGAAGTACACATTATGTACTGAGTTAGCACAGATTGTTGTGTGCTGGCCGTATAGCGGCCGTGCACAGGGCTGTGTGTGGTGACCTAGAGACCACCTAATGCAGGGGATGGTAAAGGCAAGTACACGTTGTCTACTTACAAATTACATGTCGTGCACTTTTTTTCATTAAATGTACCAGGATCGCATTAGATGGACATAACCGTCTTTTCCTAGGTCTGGTTCATGCGATAGAGAACATATGGCAATGATCTTTCCTTGAGCCCCCGATTGAGAATCTCATATCAGATTCGACCACTATCGATTGCGTTCAGATCTCCTCAGTGAGCTCTTACTTCTTCTGAAGCATCATTTCAAGATTCTTTATCATTAAAGAATTATATTCCTTTGAACATTTTGCATTATTTTCTAGAGGTACAATGTTCTTGGGCGATTCAGAGCTTCAGGTTCACATATATTGATATACTAATATAGAGGTAGGTGGTTTGTTCCATTCCATTGAATGTATTTAATTTATATGGGAAATTTGACCAATACACTTGAACGTGTTATTGTGTGTTTATTTTTTCATCCCTATTAATTTCCTTCTATTCTTGTATTCTAGAGTAGAGGTTGATTGAATATGAGTAGGGTTAATTTATATACTGTAGAAGTGTTTTCCCATGCATGCCTTGTTTTGACTGTTTGGTCCTACTTAGCCTGCTTGGTTGCCATGTTGTTTTTTCCATACCTAGTGTTATATGATAGAGTGTTTGTATTTTTCTGACATGGTGACATGCATTAGACTTCTAGCCAAGTAGTTCATGAGGGTTACTTTGGGCAATATGCATTGCTATGATTGCATGTCTTACACAGGGTCATGAGAACCTGGTGTAGAATACCATAGGGAGAATGGATGTAAGGGATTTTCTAGAGACTCCATTTTTCTGTTACGATGTGAGATCATAGAGGGAATTGATGTAAGTAATTTATCAAAGTGTCTATTTTTCCTCAGCACGGGCTATAGGGGGGAAGGGACATATTTTCTTTCCCAGAGTGCCTTTAGTTACCGATATGAGAATTTAGGAGTAATTGATAGTGAGTGCTTCCTCCGAGGGTATATGGTTAAGCTGAACTAGAGGGGTTAGGCTGTAAGAACTTCCCTGAGGGTTACCATTTGTTTTTAGCTTCTTTCTTGGACTTGTTTGGTTGAACAAGAGGGGTCAGGATATGAATACTACCCATAGGGTAAACATCATTGATTAGCTGTTGGTTGATATATGAGACTAAATGTATTGAAACTGTGGATTGGCTACTACTATGTACTTCCTTGTTTACTGATTTCTTTTACTTATTACCTTCCATATATTCCCTAATTATTATGCACATTTCATTTGGTGGTTGCCTACTGGGATTTGTCCCACACCCTGTTTAGCCATGCTTTTGGGCCCAAATAGATTTTACTATTTCAAGAACAGATAAAGGCAAGTGGCCTTCTACATCTAGTACTTAACTGATTTGGAGATGGAGTTCCTGGGACCATCCGATGATGTGGTGCTGCTTACTGGTTTCCTTGTACATTAGTTTATAAATGTATTTCAGCATTGCGACATCGTTGGCTACTTTCCTAGATATATGTATCATGCATCACTATATATATCCTCCTACTATTTCTTCTTCAGTCTTCCCATGTTTCATTTTGTTTGGTAATATTACTACTTCCACTATTGGATATTTCTTTTATTTCTGCTGTGTTACTCTGCCAATGAGGGCATAGTTTCCCCATTATCACACCCAAGGACCTCACTATTAGTCAGGAGACTTTGGCATTCAGGGAAATGCATTTGAGGCCATATGACTAACCAGTTATGAGGTCCCTCTGGGTGGATTTCAGAACATGGATGTTACAAAGTGGTATAAGTGGGGTTATTCTCTTCTTGACAAACTGTTTGGAGCCTATAGTCCGGGAAAAGAAGAAATTAGTACTTGGTAATAAGCTATTCCCGATAGTAGATAACCAGTGTACTAAAAAAGAAAATCTACCTCATTTATTGCAACTATTCTGGTTTTTCAATTTTACAGTTTACTTGATTTTCACCGATGGGTGAATCACATGTTTTGTGCATTTATCATTGATATTATTGTGGTTCTATTTCTGTTGCAACCCGATTAGATGAGGGTATTCCATCTCATTAATCATATAGTCACTAGCTAGGAATCACATTGCATTCATTCTTTCCATGCCCTTTAATGTGCATTATCGATGCATGTTATTGTGATAGATACCTTGATAAATTACCAATTATTTGAATGGGTATTGATTTTGTATGGTTTTGTTTGAATAAACACAAAAAATTGTTTCATTAGGTGTTATGGGCCATCATGGATTGAAATTTGGTGTATCATTGCCTTGTTTTTCTTCGATAAGACATGTTTGAGATGCTAACCTTTGATTTGCGGGGAGTATGGGCCCTCACAGATCAGATTTTGGCACATCAATGTTCATTTCAGTGTTTTTCTAGGCATTATAGTAGTTTTTGAGGTTTACTGTATGGAAAAACCCAAAATACACATCGTGTAGTATTGGATACAAGCCATGTGTTCTTCTATTTGGGAAGAAACTAATTTCTTAAGTAAACAATGTATACTCTATTCACACACCATGTAGTCTATAATTGTCTTGCTGGTTGTGTGGGTAGAGACCTGGGGTTGGGGAAAACCCTTGGTGGAACACACCGTGTACTGGATGTACATGATGTTTGTTTAGATCATGTGTCTATCCTTGGGACTAACGACACAGGTGGATAAAAACTCAAGCAATACACATCATGTCAGTCTTTAACACACCATGTAGTGTATTCCCTGGAATCTAACCATGTAACTAACAAAACGGGATGGTGGAAATATGTTAGTATACATTGTGTTCGTCTAGAACACGCTGTGTACTGTGAGACATGTATCCAGCCGTGTCCCTAACAATACAGGTCGGTGGAAATCCTTTTGTACATGCCATGCCAAGAACAAACACGTAATCTAGTCATGTTCTAGGAGAACCTTGTAGCTTAGTCATGTAGAAGGGATCAGGTAGGGGAAGAGGATTCAAGTACACACCTTGTGTTTGGTGTGTTACACGACCAGTTGTGGCAGGAGTACACTCCATGTGAATGGCTTCAAGGAACACACAATGTTGGAATTAAACACTCTGTGTATCTATGTTTTGTAAAACATAAATTCATACTTTCTCTTGTTCCCTACATACCCTTACAGTTTTCAATCCTTGATAATCTTGATCATGGTAGTGTGTTTGACCTTGCAGAGCCATGCCACCGAGATGTCCTCCGGTTGTACGCCAGTTACAAGGCATTGATTAGACTCTAGACATGGATGATCAAGGACTTCCAATAGATTCTCCAGTTGTGCTAGTCTTGGAACCAACCGCCATTCCAGACACAGGTGAGGATGCACAGTTCCGAGAGGGAACTATGAGGTTCATGAAGACCATCAGAGGAGTACCGCATCATGCCCCTTATATGACAGAGCTGACACAGGTTTTCGAGAAGCATAATCCTCTAACTTTCACTGGGGAAGGAGGACCTCAGGCTGCAGAGTCATGGTTCGAGGCCATGATATATATCTATGATCATCTGCAAATTCCTCTGGAGAGGGGGTGAATCTCTCTATGTACTTGATTCAGGATTCCACCAAGAGATGGTGGGATGTGATCTCATAGGCGGCATGCCAGGAGGTTATGGAATTTGATGACTTCCAGCGTGCCTTCTATGACTACTTCTATCTGGAGAAAATGATGTCCACTCGACCGTGAGAGTTAATGAGTCTAGAGCATGGTACTCTTTGAGTTATGGAGTATTATTCTCGTTTCACTGATCTACAGTGCATTATGGATATTCCCGGAGGTGAGGAGTTATTCCTGGTAAGGAATATTGAGGATAGTCTTTGGAACCACATTTGATCGCATGGTAATATCTTCAGGTTGACGTCTGTCACTTATATAGTCAACCAGGCACTGATCACAAAGTGTAATCCATGGAATTAAGGAGTTGTGAGCCAGTGTGGTTTGACATCTGGAATTTTATTCCCTCCTACTTATAGTAGGAAGCACCATAGGGGGTCTTTACACGGTGATCCAAGGAGGTGAGACACTTCTTATGGTAGCCAGTTGGGGTGCTACCAGTGTGGGAAGAGCAGGCATATGATTCCAAATTGCTCGAGAGAACTAGTGGAGTGTCAATATTACAGAAATATGGGCCATCATCAGTGTTTCTGTTATTTCTTCACACCAGCAGATGGTGACAGGGGTTCTTCTGGGAATCCTCGTTCAGGAGCAGCTGCACCAGTTTCTAATAAGTTAGGTAACTTGATTTCGTCTGGACATTCAGGTCGAGGAGGAGGTCGTCGACGTGGTGGCTAGTCTCCAGGATTCCAGTGACAATAGGGTGGATCAGCTCACGGTGGTCAGGCAGGGTCACATGGAAATGGTGAAGACCTGGATTTTGTAGTGGAGAAGACCCAATAAGAGCAGGATCCCAGACCCTCCATAGTTCGAGTTACGATTCTAGTCACCTCACTTTTAACTTCTGATGTTTTCGATATAGGGGATCCCCATAGCATTATATATGTTGCTACTATGAAGTTACTTGGTATCTGTATCCTTTATTCTGATGTTATCATGACGTTATAAACTCTGTAGAGGGGTAGAATGGTTGATGTACTTTTGTTTAAGGAGTTCCCTCTAGGGGTTGGTGGGTGTAATGTCTTATGGGATCACTTTGTCTTAGAGATGATAGGCTATGATGTCATTCTTATAATGGATTGGTTAGTTCATTTCCAGGATTTTGACGATTGTTATCATCATAGGTTGTGATTCAAATCACCATAAGGAATATTGTTTCTTTATAAGGATGAAAGGCATGTCAATGCGAGCAGAGCGGGACCCTTGCATCATGGGATGGGAGGAGTTTCATCCCAGATTGCTAGTTTATATCTGGATTAAGAAAGGGACTTCACAGATGGACCATCCTCTAGTGGTGGAACGTTTCTGGGAAATTGTTCTAGAAGGATTTTTATGTTTACCTCTGGAGCATGGGGTAGACTTTTCTATTGATCTTGTTCAAATAGAAGCAGAAGTGTCCATTCCTCTCTATTTATTGGCAACACTAGAGTTCATGTAGCTCAAGAAGCACATAGAGGAGTTGTATGAAAAGGGTTTCATTAGAAACAGTAATTCTCCTCGGGGTATTCTTGTCCTATTTTCTAGGATGGAATATATAACCCTTAGGTTTTGTGTGGATTTTCTGAAGCTGAACCATTTGATGGTCAAGAACTGATATCCATTTCCAAGGATTGATGGTCTCTTTGATTAGCTTTGAGGATCCCAGCTATTATCGAAGATTGACTTGAGATTATGTTATCATCAGTTACGTATTAGACCATTTGATGTACTTCTTAAAACCTTTCAAAGCAGGTATGGTCTATACAAGTATGTAGTTATGCCATTCTGTATCACGAATGCACCTGTAGTTTTCATGGCACTGATGTACCAAGTGTTCCATCCGTACATGGATTCCTTCATGGTAGGATTCATGAATGTTATCTTGGTGTACTCTCACACGCAACATGACCATTCCATACCTATTGAGATTGTTTTGATTACACTAAGAGAGTACCAATTATATGCTGAGCTCTCAAAATGCCACTTTTGGATGGACCAAATTCACTTCTTGGGTCATGTTATCTCAGTGACCGGAGTATTAGTAGACCCAGAGAAAGTGAGAGTAGTAGTTTCCCAGGAGTACCCGAAGAATGTATTAGAGGTACATATTTTTCAAGGTCTGGCTAGATACTATGTATGTTTCATATAGAACTTTTCATGCATAGCAGTGCCATTAACAGTCATGAATAAGAAGGTTGAGAAGTTCTTGTGGTCAGTTTCTTGTGAGTCATCCTTTCATGATCTGATAGAGAGGATGAATTAAACATTGATACTTGTATTTTTAGATCTAGGTATGAGCTATACTATATTCTATGATGCATCAGGTGTCGGGTAGACAGCAATGCTTATGCAGGGAGGATTCATTGCGTACGGTTCACGACAATTGCGGCCACATGGGAGGAACTACCCGACACAAAATCTCGAGTTTCCTATAGTAGTTCGTGATTTACGTTGTTTGAGACACTATCTATTGGGAGTGCATTTTGTGGTTTTCACTGACCATAAAAGTCTCAAGTATATCTTCACCCAGCATGACATGAATTTGAGATAGCGAAGGTGGTTCGAGTACCTTTAACCATTTTACATTGAGCTTGCATATACGCCTATGAAAGGAAACACAGTGGTTGATGCTCTAAGTAGGAGGACTCAGATATAGGCAGTTTAGGAGGCAAGCACTGAGTGGAAACTTATGTCTATGTTCTCTAAGATGCATTTGGAGGGGCATGATAGGCAGGGGAAAACATTCCTTTCATATATTGTTTCTACCTCTACTCTTATTGATTGAGTGAAAATGAGGCAACTATCAGATTCAGAAGGCCAAGTCCTACAGAAAAGTATGTCAGGAGAGGACCCTATTCCTTTATGAACCATAGGAGAGGATGAGATCTGACATTTTAATGGGCATGTATGGGTGCTAGCAGACATACACGAGGAGCTAATGTGAGACTTTAATTCATCAGTTTGTGTAGTTTGAACTGGTGTCATGAAGGTGTATCATGTTCTACACCATCAGTATTTGTGTCCACGTCTGAAGATAGATGTTTCAGGGTTCTTCATGATGTGTTCCACTTGTTAGAAGTTGAATGCGGAGCATCAGCAACCAATATGGATTTTGTAGTAGTTACCCATTCCCGAGTGGAAACGTATCGATGTCTCCATAGACTTTGTGACGGGTTTACCGAGCTCTCCTGTAACACCCTGAGATTATATGAAAAATATTCTTTTTAATGTCTAGTGTTGTATGCTAAACCAAAATTAGCTTGTGATATACGCAACACCATATTTTCTTGCAGTATACACAACACTATTCTTGGCTCGCGTTACACACAATGTCAATTTCGTTTTGTAGAAACTATTGTACGCAACATTATGTATAGATTTTGTTAAATGTATAAATGAAATAAGTTTTGATTATGTTATACGCAACACCAAAAAAGGATTTCACTACACGCAGCCCTGACTTGTCTTGCATTACACGCAATAAAGACCTTCCTCGATAGCGTGTGTAGTACGCAATACCGAGTTTCACTAAACGATATATTATTATAATATTATTATGAACTAGCAGTTATGAATAGTAATACCCACTTTTTAAAATTTTATATATTTTATCTTTCAAAATGGACTTCATTTTTGGATTCTGAATATCTAAATTAGATTAGGGTGAAATTTTGGTACTTTTCGGATAACTTTCATATTATGATGAATAGTGAAAATTATTAAATTTTAATTAAAAACAACATTTTTAATCGAAATAATTAATAGTGATAAATTATTATTTTGAGTTGTTTTAAAGTATATTTATAATATACTTTTACCATTTAATAAAATGTTTTTCATTGGATGTAATTTCACATTTAAACTAGACATAAACAAGTGTCAATCTTTTGATAGTTATTATCCCTTAAAAACACGCTATTTGTTTTGACGACGGGAATTAATTTTTAAATTAATTAATGAAAATGATATGTTTTGAATTTTTTAAAATAGACATCATTTTTGAATTCATAATATCAAATATATCTTTGGCCTAATTTTTGGTATTTTTCTGGAAACATTCATTTTTTGACGAGTAGTGAAACCACTAAGTGCTAGTTAAAAAACTGAATTTTTCATAAAACTTATTTTTACCGCTTATGTGAGTGGATTACGAAAATCCAAAAAACACGGTTAATATCAGGGACTAAAATTTTGTTCAATGTGATGAAAATATTTTTTTGGTGAATAGTAACTTTTTACTTTTATTTATCACGGTTAAAATTAAATAAGATAATTAAGGGTAAAAATGATATTATTACCCTAACACATGTCCTAATTCTACTGGATAAGTGTAATTTGAAAAAAAATCACCTTAGGAATAAAATATGACCATTTATCCCCACTTGGATTAGATTAGGACATTTAATATTAATTTATTTAAAGAAGGGTTAAAATAGTTAAAATCAACGTTTAATAAGTAAATAATTTTTAATATAGGGTTATACAAAAGATAAATTTGACAATAAAAATTCATTAGAAAGATAAAAATATTTCCAACATAATGGTATTTTATTTATAATTTTCAGACATTAAATAATTTAATTTATTTATGACACAAAGATGATGCAGTGATTATCTTATTATTGAAATATTGACATAATTGATGTTATAAATACCCAAATAAATGTAATTTGGGACTTTTTATCAATTCCAATAATTATCTAGGTTAATATGACATGTTATTATTGATTTAGTTAACTTTTGTGGAACTAATAATTCTGTTATGATTTTTACAAAAATCTATTACCAAATAGTGTCACAATTGACATAAAATAGTTATTAAAACAAATATTGTATTATTAATTGTTATTTTATTCCTAAAAATCTATGGTTCGGTTAAATGACTTATATATGGTTATATATATTAATAATAAACAACTTGGGCTTCGTTTGTCTTGTTATATTATGTTTATTAACCTTATAGTGTAAGAAAACAAGAAGACAGGGTAAAAATTAAATTATTTAACTTAACGTTAAATCTAAATGACAAGGATAAAATAGAAACCTAAACTTGTCTAAATTATATTGGATTAGAGTATTTAGACCCATCCCCACTTTAGCTTCGAAATAAATCAATTTTGAGCTATTAAATACCGAATATGACTTTATAATAAAATAATTTTTTTAGTTATTCCAAAGGTGCCCCTCTCTTTCATTATAAAAGGGCACCTCCTCCTGCTCTTCCTCACACCACTTTGAGCCCTCAAGCTCGTCCAAACCCTGCCAAATTCTATTATCCACTTCCCTAGAAACATCCTAGAGGTCCATTTCTTCTTCAAACACCAATTTTAGTGCCCTAAGAGGAGGTCTCAATGATGCGATTCAAAGAAGAGGTAATGTCCGTTACCGATTCTTTCGACGTTATTTCTTCTTCCACATATTATTCATTAGTTGTTTCATTATGAAGTAATAACATCAGTATCAATCATATACTGATATGTTATTATAAGTATGAGACAACCATATTTCACCATCTATCCATCCTACGGAAAATGAAATCACCGCGCGTGCGTACGTACGGAATACTGTCTCCACGCCGTGGTGTAATCTATTTTCCACCACCACCTTACTTGGATGGGTATAATGGTGAATGTAATAAATATATATGATTAATGTAAAGTTATATTGATTCTTTAAAATTATACAGATACTTTAATACAATTCCATGATCATGGGAATGATATCATCGCTCGTGCGTCCGTATGGACTACCATCTCCATGAACGCGATGAGATTCGTTTTCCATGAATAACCATTCAAGAATGATTATAAAGTATATATAATGAATAATAATAAAATATATTACAAAATAATGCTACTGGATTTATGTATATATTTATTTTATCTATATAATTTCATTCAATTCAATAAGGAAACGAAAACAGCGTTCATGCGTACATACGGCCTACCGTCTCCATTAACGGTGTATTTACTTTCTTTTTATAGATCTATAATATATATGTATATGACGAATATGTATTATATATAAATCATGTTTTACACTCTGGAATTATGTAAATCAGGATATAATTTATAATATCAAGAACGACAAGTCGAAACACATACTATAAATGAAATGATTTTACCCAAAACGCTACTTTAACATGGAATTTACAAAAGAGCAGGTAATATAAAGTCATAAGTGAAACATATATGACATCATAACAATAAATATGATTATGTAATAAGTCAATGACATTATTTAAATCATTATACATGAGTTTTGGATCCATACGAAGCATATCGGGCCTAGGGAAAGGGATAATTATTCCAATCTCATTCTTATCCAAGATTGTTTATTCGTAAGTATTAACTAGAGTTGTGTTTATCATCCATGTCCATATGATCTCAAAATGTTTTCATAAAATTTTTACGTTTCTTCCATTATGTTTTAAGTCATTTATACCCTTTTTTGACTTTTACCACATCATATGGAAGGAATCTTTCTTTTGTTTACCAACCGAGGTACTTTTTTACTTTTCCGACAAAAGTATGAGAAGAATGTTATTTTTAACATATACGGCGTGAACGGTTTTTTATGGTTTCATAACGCCTCATTTTTATGAAGCTTAGTCTACAAGATTTTATGACTGTTTTTAACAAAATTATTTTCTTTTAAAATTTCATGGCATTTTGTGAAAAGAAAATGCTTTTGAAGAAGAAAGGATATTTTCCTCAAGAATTCATTTGAAGTGTTTTATAAAAATCATTTTCCATCTAAGATTAAATTATTTCATATGTGTATGTTTCAATTATAATGTATCTATGATTTACATGGTTTCACTTTTCTTATTATGAAATGATATCCATTTCTTTTATATGGATTATGTGATGATGGGATGATGTTTATAAAACCCATTTTATTTGTTGGGTATTATGATTGATGTATGTTTATTTTGTCGCACAAGTAAGAATGATATCATTATGAGATGGGTGGGACCTATATCTCCCTCCAATTAATTGTGTAAATATTTATATCTCATGAGATAGACATGGCTATAATGGTAAGTTAATCTGGTCCAGTATTACAGGACTGGAACGAGGAGTGAACTTGATTCCGAAAGGGACTTTGTCTACTAAGATGGTATTGGCAGCAATGCATTGGCTACTATGGAAAACATTACATGTTCTTAATGGATGTCAAAATTACATGTTTTATTCCCATGCTATTTTATCATGATTTATGTTCCATTATGATCAATGCCTTATGTACATCCACGTTTTAGGCCGTTGCTCATGATTTTGATGTTTAAACATTATGTTCATGTTTTTATGTTCAAATGTATATGGTATGTTTTATTTTATCCATGCTTACCTATACTGAGCATTTGAGCTCACCCTTTTTATGTTTTATTTTCCCTGAGGATTAAAAGAAAGGTTTTAGGTAAGGAAACAAAAAGTGGAAGATCTTTATGGGAGATGTTGAAGATCTTTCACCATGATTAGAATATTACGTTCCAAGTTTCCAATGACACTAAACTATTACGGTCCTTGTGTGTCTGTTTTTGTTATGTATTAAGTATTCCACAAAAGTAATGTAATATCTTTGTACTTCAAGCTTCGGGTCTCTACAATTGGTATCAGAGTAAATGATTAGTTAACCTTTGGAAACTAGGATGCGAAAAATTTAGTGAGATCCCTAAAGATATTTCTAAGGTATGTCTAGGGATGTCCCTAAGGTTAAGTATACGTATAGGTTATAGTCCTAGAATTACACTAACGATCTTATAATTAAACCTAAGATGTTAGATATTGAAGGTACTATCCCTTTATTCTGTTGTTTTCCCTAGCATGGTATTTGCCTCTCAACCTATTATTTTTCGGTTTTAGATAATGGGTGGAACCCGAAGGAACTGTGTTGATCAATGTAATGGAAAATGCAATGATTGTCCTTCTTACCAAACCAATATCATGGGAGATGGAGTGAACAATCTTATTTCTATACTTACACAAGCTATGAATCATTCTAGATTTCAAAATGAGCAGAGAAAGGAGAAACATTCTGTTGAATCCTTCATGAGGCAGCGTCCACCTTCATTCAGCGGATCTTCTGATCCCTTAGTGGCCGAACAATGGACCAGTACTACTAAAAAGATATTTTTAGTTCTACAATGTTCTGAGCATGATAGATTCATCTTAACATTATATCATTTGGAAGGTGATGATGATCAATGGTGGAATCTTTTCAAGAATACGAGGCAAAGAGATGAAATTTAGTCCATGGAATGGGACGAGTTCAAGAACATGTTTTTCAGTAAGTAATTCCCTTGTATTTTTCAAACAAAGATGGAAAAGGAGTGTTTTGAGCTTAAGTGGAAGGATGATAAATCTGTTGGTATATACGAAGCAAATTTTACAAGACATTCAAGGTATGGATATGGCTTTATCATCCAACCTGACAGTAAAGTTGATCGATTTTTCAGTGGCCTAAAACCAAGTCTTCGATGGGAATTAGCTATAAGAGGCTTCAGTAGCTATGAAGAAATGGTGTGTTGTGCTATCAAGGTAGAACTGGAAGTTAGTGTAACATATCCATCTCGTGGTTTTGACAAGAAACAAAAGATAGAGGTCAAGGATAAATCTCAGAACAATGGTGAATAGAATATGAATGTTTCTTTATGCTAAAAGTGTGGAAAGAAGCATAGTGGAGATTGCCTAAAAGGTACTAGAAAATGTTTTAAGTGTTGAAAAGAAGGTCATCGAGTAGTTGATTGTCTAAGTAATGGAAAAAAGGTTGCTAATGATGTGAATAGAGAAAAGACTACAGAGATCTCTCCACAAACACTTCAATGCTTCAAGTGTAAGGAAATGGGGCATTATGCTAATAAATGCCCTAATCCAGGGGTTAATGATGAACAATGTGAGCAACCTCTTAAGGAAAAGGATAAAGGGAAGTATCATGCGATCAGTATTTGTGATGTTGAGTATAAAAATGATTTTGTGTAATGATTAAGTGTTTATGTAATGGGATTTCAAATTAAAATCATGGAATATCATTTATGGTATTGTGGAATTTTGGAATATCTATGTATTGGTTTTCAATAATTATATGGTACAAGTAAGAAAGAAAAGGTGATTGAAATATTTTTAAAAAGATGATGAAATGCGCATAATGAATGGATAAGGAGAAAATAATATGATAGTAATCTTGAGCTCATGACTGATACAAGGACTAAGTGATATTATGGTTTGAGTATATAAATTTTTTGGGATTTTGGTGTGTGGAAAGTGTTAAAATTTAACAAATTTCATGTTTTCACTAAGGTTCAATGAGTATTAATTCTTCAAGAGAATACATGAGTAAGGTATTCACATGTTTGTAATTTGACCAACAAGATATATCTTATGATATATGGGGGATAAATGATGGCATTCACGTGATTGTTATGTTACATTTCAAGTAATCATTTTCTTTATACTATGATCTTGGACCGAATAATTTTTGATAATCTTAAATATTGGAATGTATTATGTTGGACATAATTTAGTTCGATATTTTTGATGGGATGTTATAGTAATGCAGTTTTTGAAAAAGGACAACCTGCAGGACAGGCAACAACCCATCGCGTTAGACAAGGCTATGGGAATTGAACCCACAACCGAAGTGTGAATGGCCTTTATCGCCTACCACTGGCCTACAGGAAGTCCCTGGTTAGTAGAAACTAGTTTTATTTTATTAAGCGGTATGATATATGAAGTATAACTTCATTTTTGGAATCGTATATTATTAACCTCGCCATAGATGGAATTATGTATATTTGATAACTTTTGCTAACCATTTGTTTGAAATAGATAGAATGACCCATCATTCTATCACTTGATCTATTAACACTTCACAAATAACAAATTCAACTTCATTTCTTTAAGAGATGAAGTGGAAATTGTTCAAAGCACGAACAATAGTGAGATTGTACCAAAAAAAAGCAAGTATCTCTTCGAATTCAAAATTTTTAACTTTAGGGAAATGATATTGAAAACCAAAAATGTTGTCTTAGTGCTCTTATATCCTATTAATCAGATGGTACCTTATATCATCACAAATTTATGGCTTTGTGATTGATGGATTTTTCATAGCCATGTTCTCTACCACTCTCCATCAGAACATGATGGTTAGATATTTCCTCCATATCCATATTTTGACCTATGTTCTCCTATGTGGAAACCCAATGATGAGTTATTTGGGTATCCGTTATGTTTCTAACGTTCCTTATTTAAAATGATCTTTTAGTATTCCTTTTTATAATGTGGGTTTCTCTGAAAGAAAATCTCGTGTAATAAACCATTTATAACCCCGACGAATTTCGAGGGCGAAATTCATTTCAAGGGGGGTAGAATGTAACACCCCGATATATTATGAAAAATATTCTTTTTAATGTCTTCTGTTGTGTGCTACACCAAAATTATCTTGTGATATACGCAACACCGTATTTTCATGCAGTAAACGGAACAACATTCTTGGCTCGCGTTACACATAATTTCAAGTTCGTTTTGTAGAAACTATTCTACGCAACATTATGTATAGATTTTGTTTAATGTCTAAATGAAATAAGTTTTGATTATGTTATACGCAACACCAAAAAAGATATTTCACTCCACGCAACCCTGACTTGGTTTGCATTACATGCAATAAAGTCCCTCCTCAATAGCGTGTGTAGTACGCAATACCGAGTTTCACTAAACGAGATATTATTATAATATTATTATGAACTAGCTGTTATGAATAGTAATACACACTTTTTGAAATTTTATAAATTTAATCATTCAAAATGCATTTCAATTTTAGATTCGGAATATCGAAATTAGCTTAGGGTGAAATTTTGGTACTTTTCGGATAACTTTCATATTCTGATGAATAGTGAAATGTACTAAATTTTAATTTAAAACAAATTTTTTAGTCAAATTAGTTAATAGTGATAAATTTTTAATTTTAGTGGTTTTAAAGTATATTTAGAATATATTTTTACAATTTAATACAATGTTGGTCATTGGATGTAATTTCACATTTAAACTAGACATAAACAAGTGTCAATCTTTTGATAGTTATTGTCTCTTAAAAAAATGCTATTTGTTTTGATGACGGGAATTAATTTTTAAATTAATTCATGCAACTGATATGTTTTGAATTTGGTAAAATAGACATCATTTTTGAATTCATAATATCAAATATATCTTAGGCCTAATTTATGGTATTTTTTGGAATCATTCATTTTTTAATGAATAGTGAAACCACTAAGTGGTAGTTAAAAAACTGAATTTTTAATTAAACATAATTTTACCGCTTTTGTGAGTGGAATTTCGAAAATCTGAGAGACATGGTTAATATCAAGGACTAAAATGTGGTTCAATGAGATGAAAATATTTTTTGGTGAATAGTAACTTTTTACTTTTATTTACCACGGTTAAAAGTAAATAAGTTAATTAAGGGTCAAAATGATATTATTACCCTAACACATGTCCAAATTCTATTGGATAAGTGTAATTAGACCAAAAATAACCTTATAAATAAAATATGACAATTTAGTCCCACTTGGATTAGATTAGTACATTTAATATTAATTTATTTAAAAAAGGGTTAATATAGTTAAAATCAAAGATTAATAAGTAAATAATTTTTAATATAAGATTATACAAAAGATAAATTCGACTATAAATATTAATTAGAAATATAAAAATATTTCCTACATAATGGTATTTTATTTATAATTTTTAGACATTAAATAATTTAATTTATTTATGACACAAAGATGATGCAGTAATTATCTTATTAATGAAATATTGACATAATTGATGTTATAAATACCAAAATAAATGTAATTTGAGACTTTTTATGAATTAAAATAATTTTATAGCTTAATATGACATGTTAGTATTGATTTAGTTACCTTTTTTATAACTAATAATTCTGTTATGATTTTCACAAAAATCAATTACCAAATAGTGTCATAATTTACATAAAATAGTTCTTAAAACAAATATTATATTATTAATTGTTATTTTATCCTAAAAATCTATTGTTCGGCTAAATGACTTAGATAAGGTTATATATATTAATAATAAACAACTTGGGGTTCTTTTGGCTTGTTATAGTATGTTTATTAACCTTATAGTGTAAGAAAACAAGAAGACACAGTAAAAGTTAAATTATCTAACTTAAAGTTAAATCTAAATGATAAGGTTAAACAAGAAACCTAAACTTGTCTAAATTATATTGGATTAGATTATTTCGACCCATCCCCACTTTAGCTTCGAAATAACTCAATTTTGAGCTATTAAAAAATGAATAAGACTTTATAATAAAATAATATTTTTAGTTATTCAAAAGGTGCCCCTCTGCTCCCTTATAAAAGGGCACCTCCTCCCTCTTTTCCTCACACCACTTTGAGCCCTCAAGCTCATCCAACCCCTTCCAAATTATCTTCTCCACATCCCTAGAAACATCCTAGAGGTCCTAGTCTTCTTCAAAGACAAATTTTAGTGCCCTAAGAGGAGGTCTCAAAGAGGCGCTTCAAAGAAGAGGTAATGTATGTTACCGATTTTTTCAACGTTATTTCTTCTTCCACTTCTTCTTATTTAGTTGTTTCGTTATGAAGTAATAACATCAGTATCACTAATATATAGTGATATGTTATTATAATTAAGAAAAAACCATATTTCACCATCTATCCATCCTACAGAAAATGAAATCACTGCGCGTGCGTATGTACGGAATACTGTCTCCACGCTGTGGTGTAATCTATTTTCCACCACCACCTTACTTGGATGGGTATAATGGTGACAGTAATGAATATATATGATTAATGTAAAGTGATATTGATTCTGTAATATTATAAATACACTTTAATACAATTACATGATCATGGGAATCATATCATCGCTCGTGCGTACGTACGGACTACCGTCTCCACGAACGCGAAGAGATTAATTTTCCATGAATAACCATTCAAGAATGATTATAACGTATATATAATGAATAATAATGAAATATATGAAATAATAATTCTACTGGATTTATTTATATATGTATGGAATCTATTTAATTTCTTTCAATTCAATAAGGAAATGAAAACAGCGTTAATGGGTACGTACGACCTACCGTCTCCATAAACGGTGTATTTCCTTTATTTTATAGATCTATAATATATATGTATATAATGAATATGTATTATATATAAATCATTTTTTACACTCTAGAATAATTTAAATTAGGATATAAGTAATAATATCAAGAAGGATAAGTCAAAACACATACTATAAATGAAATTATTTTACCCAAAACGCTACTTTAACATGGAATTTACAAAATAATGGGTAATATAAAGTCATAAGTGAAACATATATGTTATCATAACAATGAATATGATTATGTAATAAGTCAATGACATTATTTAAATCATTATACAGGAGGTTCAGATCCATATGAATCATATCATACCTAAGGTAAGGGATTATTATTCCAATCTCATTCGTATCCGAGATTGTTTATTAGTGAGAATTTACTAGGGTTATGTTTATCATCCATGTCTATATGATCTCAAAATGTTTTCATAAAATGTTTATGTTTCTTCCATGTATGTTTAACATTATTTATACCCTTTTTTTACTTTTACCACATCGTATGGAAGAATATTTCTTTTGTTTACCAACCGAGGTACTTTTTGACTTTTCCGAAAAAAGTACGAGAAGAATGCTATTTTTAACTTATACGGTGTGAACAGATTTTTACGGTTTTATAACGCCTCATTTTAATGAAGCTTACTCTACAGGATTTTATGACTATTTTCAAAAAAATTATTTTTTTTTAAAATTTCATGGAATTTTGTGAAAAGAAAATGATTTTTAAGAAGAAAGGATATTTTCCTCAAGAATTCATTTCAAGTGTTTTATCAAAATCATTTTCTATCTAAGAGGAAATTATTTCATATGTGTATGTTTCAAGTATAATGTCTCTATGATTTACATGGTTTCACTTTTCTTATTATGAAATGATATCCATTTCTTTTATATGGATTATGTGATGATGGGATGATGTTTATGAAACCCATTTTATTTTTTTGGGTTATTATGAATGATGTTTGTATATTTTGTGGCACAAGTAAGAGTGATTTCATTATGAGATGGGTGGGACCTATATCTCCCTCCAATGCATTGGGTAAAGATTTATATCACATGAGATGGACATGGATGGAACATAAAGTTAATTCAGTTCAGTATTATAGGACTGGAACAAGGAGTGAACTCGATTCAGAAAGGGAATTTGTCCACTAAGATAGTCTTGGCAGCAATTCCATGGCTACTATGGAAATCATTACATGTGCTTAATGGATGTCACAATTACATGTTTTATTCCCATGCTATTTTATCATTATTTATGTTCAATTATGATCTATGCCTTATGTACTTCCATTTTTTTAGGTTGTTGCTCAATATTTTGATGTTTAAACATTATGTTCATGTTTTTAAGTTCAAATGTATATGGTATATTTTATTTTATCCATGCTTACCCTTACTGAGCATTTGAGCTCACCCTTTTTATGTTTTATTTTCCCCCAGGATTAAAATAATGGTTTTCGGTAAGGAAACAAAAAGTGGATGATCATTATGGGAGATGTTGAAGATCTTTCACCACGATTAGAAGATTACGTTCCATGTTTCCAAAGACACTAAACTATTACGGTCCTTGTGTGTCTATTTTTGTTATGTATTAAGTATTATGCAAAAGTAATGTAATATCTTTTTATGTAAAGCTTCGGGTCTCTACATCGCCTCAAGGAAATGATGTAGTTTGGGTAGTCATTGAAAAACTCATGAATTTTTCCCACTTCATACCGATCCAAGAGACCATCAGTGTTGATGATACGGGAAGGATGTACATTTGAGAGATTGTCTATTTACATGGTGTTCTTCCCTCCATTGTTTTAGAAAGGGTTGCACGTTTTAATTCTTGGGATTGACAGGGACTTTGGACGGATTTGGGTACATAGGTGATTTTGAGTAAAGATTACCATCCCAACACAGATGGCCAGTCCGAGTATACAATTCAGGTGCTTGAGGGCATGCTTCGAGCATGAATTCTGGATTTTGGAGGTTCTAGGGAGAGGCACATACCTCTTGTGGATTTTTCCTACAATAATAGTTTTCAAGAAACTATTTAGATTGAACCCTATGAGGATTTTTATGGTAGGCCATGATGATCACCACTTTGTAGGCTGCTGGCTGGAGAGGCAGCTTTGCTGGGAGCTCGTCTTGGCAAGGAGACCACAGAGAAGATAGAGTTGATTCCGAAGAGGATGTCTACTCCACAGTCTCGACAGAAGCCTTATGATGATTAATATAGATGACCACTGGAGTTCAAGGTCAGGGATCATGATTTCTTTTATATCACATCGAGGATGGGACATATGAGGATTAGGAGATAGGGTAAGCTTTTTCGGAGGTACGTCGGGCCATTTGAAGTGTTGGAGTGAGTTGGGATGGTTTCCTATCAGTTGCTGTTACCTCAGAGTTACCAGGCTATACATGATATATTCCATGTTTCTCATCTTCTACATTACTTATCAGACCCATCTCATGCATTCCAACCAAATTAAGTCGAGTTTAAGGTGGATGCATCATTCAAGGAGCATCCTATCCGGATTATTGATCAATGTACGAAGTTTCTTCATGGTTGGTTTTTTCCTCTGGTAAGAGTGCTATGTCAGCATGAGCAAGTACATGATGAGACATGGGAGAGGGAGGCTGATGTACAATTGTAATGTCCAGAGCTGTTCAGTGATTCTTCTCCTCCACCACCTAGCATGGGAAATTTGGCGACAGAATTTCTTATGGTGGGGAGTTTGTATGAACCCGGATCCTATTTTCATGTATTTTTTTCTTTTCTGGTGTTTTTGATAAAAAGAGGAATTTTCTATAAATTTTTTAAGTACATGCCATGTAACATATAAGTACATGTCGTGTACTTTATAAGTACATGTCGTGTACTCTGTTACCGAAAGTAGCTGTGTGCTAGCCATATAGCGGTTGTGCACATGACCGTGTGTGGCGACCTAGAGTCCACCTAATGTAGTGGTCGGTATATTAAAGTACATTTCATGTACATCAAAAGTACACTCCGTGTACTTTTTTTTCATTTAACATACTGGGGTCGCGTCTGAAGGACAGAATCATCTCCTTCTAGGTCTGGTTCATCCGAGAGAGACCGTAAGACCACAATCTTTCTCTGAGGCCTCCATCGGGCTACCGATCTCCGATTCGACCACCATCGATTGTGTTGGGATCGCCTCAGTAATCTCTTCCTTATTATAGATCTCCGTTTATGAATTATTTCTCTTTCAAGAGTTATCTTTAGTTGAAATTTTTAGATTTTTTTGTATATATATGGTGTTCTTGAATGATTCAAGGTTTCATGTTCAAGTGTATCGATCTCCCAAAACCGAGTAGGTGATTTGTGCATTTCCGTTGAATGTATTTGAGTTATATATGTTTTTGATTAACACCTATGAATGAGGTATTGTGTGTTTAATATTTTAGCCATCTTAATTTCCTTCTATTTTGTATTCTTGTGTAGTGGTTCATTGAATGTGAATTGGGTTAATAGCTAGGATTTAGACGTTTTTCCCATGAATACCTTATTTTGACTATTTGGTCCTTCTTAGCCTGTTAGGATGCCTTGTTGTTTTTCCCATGCCTAGCATTGTAGGATAGAATGTTTTTATTTTTATGACATGTTGATATTTTGTAGATTGCTAGCCAAGTAGTTCTTAAGGGTTACATTGGCCAATACGCGCTGCAATACATTCCTGGAATACTCATGGACGTGAGAACCAAGTGTAGTAGTCCTTATGGATAATGGACATAAGGGATTCTCCAGAGTGTCAGTTTTACTCTTATAAATGCAACACCATAAGGGGAATTGATGTAAGTGCTTCTTCAGAGTGTCTCTTGTTCCTCGACTAGGGACACATGGGGAATGTGACGTAAGTGCTTCCTACACTGCCGTTAGTTACCGATATGAGACTCTAAGAAGAATTGACTGTGAGTGCTTCCTCAGAGAGTCTATTCTTAAGCAGAACCAGAGGGGTTAGGCTATGAGTACTTCCCGGAGGGTTACCATTACAGTTTAGGTGCATGATTGTACTTGTTTAGTAGAACCAGAGGGGTTAGCCTATGAATATTACCCACAGGGTTACATATTTTGATAAGTTGTTCCTTGATATATGAGAATTAATGCATTGAAACTATGTATTGGTTACTTCTAAGTACTTCCTTGTTTACCACTTTCTTTTACTTATTACCTACCATTTTTTCACTGACTGTTAGGCACAGATCCTTTGGTGGTTCCCTACTGGGATTCGAATCACACCCTATTTGGGCCATGCTTTTTGGCCCAAAAAGATTATATTGTTACAGGTATATATAATGGTAAGTGCCCTTCAACTTCAAGTACATGATTTCTTTGGATCTGGGGAGCATGGGACCAAGAATTTGCTTCTGATGCTCTAGAGCTGCATACTGTTTTTCATGAACATTTGTTTAGTACTGTATTTCAACATTCTTCCATGTTTGGATGATTTCTTAAACATTAGTATCATGCATCTTATATATGTTCTCCAGCTGTTTTTTCTTCAGTCTTTCTCCTTTTCTTTTTGTATGGTAATATTACTACTTCTACTATTGGAGATTTGTTTAAATTCCGCTGTGTTACTCTGCTAATCAGTGCATGTTTCCCCACTATCACACACAAGGCTATCATTGCTTATTAGATGATTTTGGCATTATGGGAAATGAACTTGAGTCCATGTGACCAACCAGTTACGGGGCGCCTCTTGGTGGCTTCTGGAATCGAACGTTACTAACATTATAATGCATGTGGAATACAATTAAAACTATTATCATTAATTTATAAAAAATATATATAAATAAACACAACATTAATAGTAAATTATTATATATGTTGTTTAAAAAAGGATTATAAAGATGAATATGGTTCTAAATTATATGATTAGAATTGTTATGGCTGTTTAGTTGATGTTAGTGTGTGATAAACAAATCATGTACATATGGTAAGGGATTTATGTATCAAACTCCCTTTGTCGATGAGGATTTTACATAAAGCAGTAATTTATATTTATATGGTTTATATGCTATAGAATTGTAATTTTATAATGAAATATTTTTTATTCAAATATATTATGGTTTATTTTAATGATATTTCACATTTAATTTTTCTTATTGAGAATAAAATAGTTTCATAATTTTTTTATTACCTCCTATAATTTTTCTAATGAGTTATGAAATATATTGATGATTTTGAATGTCTAACTCTATTTTTCATTCAATTTTTCCACCACATAGTAGATTTTATTTTTTTGGGGACATTTAATCTCTCTATTAATATCATCCAATTTTATGAAATATTTCCTCAAATAAAATAATGATAATGATAAGTTCGACTCAAATATTTTTTTAATTTATATTTTTCAACAATATCTATGTCATAACAATTGAATATGGGATAAAAAAATATTCCCCATTGCAAGTGACCTTCATGATTCCAATCAACTAATATAAAATTAAACATTTATTATGAATTATATAATGTGCATTTCACTGTATGGTTATAATAGAAATATAATTTTTTCCACATGACTAGTTCTTAAAATACCTAATGTTATTGTTTTTAATATTTTAATATCTATTGTTTCCATTAATATTTAAAAGTAATTATTAATCTAGCAGTATTTCATAAATTATTTTTAAATGGAAATATGGTAGATTATTTTATAAATGTGTTTTTAATATAAATAGTATATTTTAATCATTTCCATTTGAAAGAATATTTTTTCTACTTTTTGTTATGAATTTTATGACATTTACAATAAGTGTTTTGATGTATTCAAAAATTTATATTCTTATCTTCATGGTTTATTAAATATTTTATTTTTAAATGTTTCTAAAGTACATGAGAAAATCATATTTTAAATTAAATTTTCCCATTTATTATATGATTTTGCATAATGTATGTCATATGTCTGATAAAGGGTATATGTTAAATTGTATCATACACCATATTTGTCTAGATATCTTATGAAATTTCCTTCTACATCTATGGTTTGAAAAATCACTACATTAGACTTCCCTAATCATCACTTTTTATTAGAATGATTTTTTTAAAATTCATTTCTTCTATGAAAACCCTATGTTAATGTACATGATTAATTGGTGTTCACCATGTTTCCTAGTACATCAATTCATTAGGTAAATTATTTCATAAACAATATATCTTTTTGTTATATTGTGTAAATACTACATTAATAATCATATTTTTTTATTGTTATCTAATAAAAGTTTACCATAATGTCATTGGATAGGAATTTCTATTCCATGGGATTATCATTTCATGTTTATTGATGTAATAATGAAATCATCATTAATGAACTATATCCAGTAAATATAAAACCAATTTTTTCAATCCATTTTTACGAAATGTTGATAGAATCCATCTGAAAAACATATTCACCATATTGATAATGTGACTGGCTAGAGAAAAATACATATCTTTCCAATGAATTGTGTAATGTTTCTATCTCATGAGATATCAGTGTATATAGTTAGTTATCATATCCGACAATAATGTGTCATATGATATATTAGGAAACAATGTTATGTTGATGAGGTAGGGATCCATGACCTATGCTTGTTTTTTCATGTTTATTATTTCTCGGCATTCTTATTTTTCCACTCTATTATGTTATGGTCATTATTTTACATAATTTTTTAATAATATAAAAATATTATTCTATAATATCAACTTTATGATATTTCTCATTGTAATAAAATGTTATTTATCAATTTTATCGTATTATTATTTTAGTTGTGTAAAGGAATATTTTAACATCAGTTTATTATCAACATTCATTTATGTAAGTTTAAAAATAATTGTATCAACATTGGTTTTCTAAAATCTAACATAGAAAACTAAAATTAAAACGTGAATTTATGAGGTCTTCAAGGTTAGTTATTTTCAAAATTGATGTTTAAAATGGCCTTTCACAATGTTTTTATTATGTAATCTATGTTGAAAGAAGAAAAAAGTTTAATGTATTTTATGTAATTTTTATGTTGAAACCAACATTGAATTATTCGATAAAAATAATTTTATTTTTCTAGGTCA
This sequence comes from Viscum album, assembly GCA_963277665.1. Lineage (NCBI taxonomy): Eukaryota > Viridiplantae > Streptophyta > Magnoliopsida > Santalales > Viscaceae > Viscum > Viscum album. Next base: position 585,751,163 of record OY728126.1, read on the forward strand.
TATTTTTACTATAACAAAAAAGTAATGATGATTTAAAAATAAGTTTTACCAAAAACTATTATCAAAATCAACTCTTATTGATATTTCACATTAGTTTTATTATAAACTGACCTAGAATGTGGTAAATTATTTTAAAAAAACAAATAGCACATCTACACATAACATGTAAAAATATTCTAAATAATAAAATCTAAAAAAACAACATATATAAAATTTTGACTAAATACTTTTTTTTACATTAACTCAAAGAGACATACATTATACTCAATCTAAAAATAATCCATACATAAAAATTACTTTTCAAATTAATTTCAAATTTGGGTAACGTATTCATTCATTTATGACTTAACCTCAATCAAATAATACAATATTAATGAGTTTTATAAGATTAAAATATCAAATCTTTTAAAAAAAACAGAAATAATTTATTTAACCTAAATTATCAAATAAAATAGTCTTCCTAGTTTTGGTATTCATAAAAATGAATATTAAATAATAATAAACCTATTCCACATTAAATTTTCAATGCTGACACTAATATTTTGAAATATTGACCTGAAATTGAAATATATATTGAAAATGAAATATTATATAATAAATAGCATATATACTTTTACTATCAATAATTTAATTGTTTTGGATTTGATTTTAGAATGAAACCAATGTCAATCATTTATAATGACATGTATTTTCATATAAAAACAAAAAAACATGTATAAGATGAATAATTTAGTTTAAATAGATTAAAAAAATAACAAAACATGCCATTTTAAAAATGTCAGAAATTATTTGCGACATGCATCTATTAATGATAAAAAACAATGTAACATGCCATCATGTGGGAAAAATATGCCTACCATCTAAATAATACTAAAATACAAAAAGTTGAAAATTATTTTCTTTATAATGAATATTAGATTATAAATATATTAGACCTATTATGCATCACGGAAGTAATAATACCAAAACTCAATACCTATATTTTCAATTTTTTCACTTAAATATTTATCTATGGAATTATCATTCTGATAATTCATATCTATTGAAATATATTATGCACCAAGAAAACTATAAATGATAGTACCATAATTTTGAATGAAATTTATGTTGAGATACCTAATTAAAAAATTTATTAGTTTAGTCTATGTTGTATTTTTTTAATAATGGTAAACTGAAATATAAAATTATAAAAAATAAATTAGAATCATATATATAATTACCTCTATTAAAATAACAAGATCCATGATTTTTTTGTATATTATCAATGCATAGCCTCTTATACATATATCCCATATCATCAAAAAAGTAATACATATTATCCCAAATTGAAGAAATTTGGGACAATCCTATCATCCCATTAGAAATATCATAAGTATGGAATATTTTTTATTTCTCAAAATTTGGATTAATTTTTACTAATTTGTTTTATTCTAGATACTCCTATATAAATTAAATATATGGAAACAAAATAATAAATTTTTATTCAAATGATCATATTATTTAATAGAAAACATATACATTGTATTTTTAGAGGAAAATAGTTATAGTTCACTAGAGTAAAAAATAACCCACTCCATATCACTCCCTTTCAACCTCTTATATATGAATTGATACCAGAGAATTTAGACCAATAATATATTGTAACATTTTTCTTATATAACCCAAATGCATCGGTTGGTGATGTAATGAGTATAAAAAATTTTATAACTTAATATGATTTGATATATATATATTGGGATTTCTAGTATTAAAATCACAGCATATGATTTGGTCTAAATGAGGATGTATGGGATCTAAGTATGTAGGATATATAGGATATGATTTTCATTTAATGTCCCCACAAATATCATGAAAATGTTTTTAAATTAGTTTTATCATGGTCTATTGTAGTTTAGTTCCTTAATATTGTATGTAAATTATATCTAAATCCACTGATTTATTAATTGTATGAAAAAAAATATTATTTTTTAAACCCAACTTATATCCTCTTATGCGGGTACGGTGTTCGGGATTTTTTACTGAAGTTGATTTATTTTCCATCTTACCAATATAGATAATTTCTCTTTATGTTACAAACGCCAAATGTTCATCCCAAAATGATATCTAAAAATGGTATATTGATTATATTAGTATTAAAAATTAAAAAAATACAGAAGAATAGAAATAAATTTCTAATTATTTTGATAGGTACTTATATTAATCAACATGAATATTTTTTTTCATGCTCCCTCATTCTAATTGTTCAATGTTAGGTAGGGTGGAGATGGACATCCATATTGAAGAACATTTGTCCCAAAAATACACTTAACTACTTATAAATTCAATATTTTATCAAACATATATTATAGAAAATGATTCCTTTAATGAGATAAATTAGGATGGGAACATTCTACAACTGGATCTGTTGTGGGGATATCATTGACTCTTATCTTATAAAAATAAATGAATAAGTAATCTAGTAATATAATAAATTCATATAAAATAATAGTCATACATTAAATTAAACATCCTTCCAGTTGGATAAAAATATAGTCCATGCCATTAAACCTAATAAAAATTTCTTGAGGAATTTATTTTCATTCGATTACTTACCAAAAATATAATTTTTTAGTTCATTTTTTCTTAGAATCTCCTCATCGATCCACTGTAAAAGATAAACAAATTTTTGTTAATTTATTTCATCTCATAAAATTCAAATATATATTTTAAATTAATACATTAATTATTATTCATATAAAATATATAATATATGAATAATGAGATAAAAATAAATCAGATGATATATTTTACCATTAGGGACTCACACACGTACTCTTTTATCATATTTTACTTGAATTTCATATAATTATATAAAATGTACATCTCATAACAACACTGTGTGGTGATATAAATCTCAATATAGATTTCATTTTCATCAATTGTGTAATTGTTATCCGGAAATTTCTTATATATTATCTATTACCCATGAGTAGGATAAATTTGCTACACATTTTTAATTTCATATTTATCAACTCTAGCAATTGTGTTCTTTCGAAAAGAAGAAGAATACTCCGCCAAAGTAGGATCAGCTATATTCCAAAAAAACATATTTAAAAAATGACATGTATTCTATTATTAAATAATATAATAAATTAAATTTTAATAATATGAAATAAAAAATAAATATACACTGGTAAATTTTTTTCAACATATTTTTTTTGTAATTTAAATAGATGAATTTAATTTTATTTTGTTCACATATATATTATTAAAACATGAATATCTAGAAAAAATGAATACGGAAATATATATATAAATAATGTTACAAAAGTTTATATTTCAAAAAAAATTTATGACTTCATGATTCCTAACAAAAAATATCATCATAAAATAATAAATTAAAATAATAATTTGAAATATGGTTGAAAAAATTTTGGAATACTATTTATTTTAGATATGATTTTGATGAAAAAATTGAATTTCTTCCTAATGTAAAATAAATATTTTTCACATTTTCATAATATTATTCAACTAATAATGGATGGGGATAGAAATTTTACTATTTTAAACTATTAAATGACTTTCAATTATATAATAATAATGATCTATTTTCAATGAATATTGATTTTCCAAGTATGGTGTATTTAATAGATTATACAATTAATAATATGAAGTTTTATCATGAAATATTTTTCATACATTATATCCATGTAATATTAATTTTTTAAAAAATTATTTATATAAAAAAAATATCAATATATAGAAATCAATATATTATTTCTTTTATGCACAAAAATTATTACCCTAGTCCCCCATAGAAATTTAATATCATTAATCAGTGGTGAATGATACCCAAAAATATCATTTCCTATTTGTTTTTGTACAAATATCATTGAGATCATCATGTTAACATTTTTTTCACACATATCAATGGGGAAGATATTTAAACTAAAAAAACAGTCTATGAACAATGTTGACTAGTAGGGATATGATAGGTATTGATTCAATTTTTTCTTAGTCAAATTTATAGAAATCTATCTTTACATACAATATCAATAATTTCTTATCAAATCCATTACACTATAGTGAATCAACAAGGTTTTCATTGTTTTAAAAAGTTTATACACTAATTTTTACTTCATCTTAACCATTATTTAATCCTTTTAATTAGAAAATAGATTAAACAGTTATGAACAACTAAAATATAAAAAATTGATTTAGTGGGAAGTATGTTGCCGCTAAATTAGAATGATTCAGAGTTGATTTTTCCATCCATCATGTATCTTGATATCCCAAATAAATGAAATTTTGATAATTATTCATATTCATTCCTAAAAAACACAAAACAATTGATGAATCTATATAAATTTAAAACCCCGTAGAATTTTGGTATAATATTTTCGTTGTGTCACAACTGAAATCTAGATGCTCATTTACATTAAAAATTAGGTGTTCTAAAAGATAAATAAATTAAGGGAAATTTTATAACTATACCGATATAAATATTACGTGATAAAAATATCATAAATAATAATAGAACTATTCGTATACCACTACTTTATAGTAGTGTTTTGTCAACTCAACATAAAATAGTACAGTGGTTTCAATAATATGATGGTTTTAACACCTACATAATGAATTAATTATTCAAAACAATAATATCTCACCTAACATTTATTTATATGAAAAATATATGTTGAATTCTTTGTTATTTCATCACACATAATTCATAATTTATAATTATGAACAAAAAAATTACATATTTGATAATATGTAACTCCCCGTTATTTTAAAAGAACACTATATTATATATCTTATGTTTTACAAAACATTGAGGTTAAAAAAACTACAAAATTTAATTATATTAACACAAACCATATAAACAAGCCATCATAATGGTGGGTTTGAATACTATTAACAATATTAAGAAATTAATATGATGTTCATATTTAATAAAAATTATAATATTCTTATGAAATGAACATAAAAGTTTTGGTAATATTTTATTCTTAAACGATATGTTCTTTTTAAAAAATATTATAAATTTTTAATATGATTAAATAAATATAATTAATTTTGAAACTTTTACAAAATTAAATATTAAAAATAATCATTATTTGACATATTATCATATTATTATATGAATTTTTTTGTACTAATAATTATTTAAAAAAATTGTATTTTTGGTAAAAAGAGGAAGTATTATTTTTATGAAATACCGCAACTCTTATGAAATAAGAATTTTATGATCATTATTTCAAATTAATTTAAACATATTATTTAGAAAAAATTATTTATTGAATTAAATAATACATAATGTGTTATAATTAAAAACACTACATTATCTATTTTTAAAATAACCATTTTGACAATAAAAAATTGTTTTCATGAGATAAATGTGTAGGCTATTTATAATTTATTATTATCAATTTTATAAGTAGAATAATGTTAGATGGATTCAATATTTAGAATCAATATATCCAAATTATTTTATAACATCATTTTTATTCTTAGGCATAAAACACTACCATAAAAAATATCAACCTTAGTATATGTTAAATAACGGGGAAAGTTAATGTGAAATGATAAAAGAATAAAATATATAAAAAAATAAACGTTAAATGAGTGGATTATGTGTTTATAAATATGAAAAAATCAATTATAATATTAATTATCAAATAAAAAATATTTTAACTACTTCCAGCAAAATGTGGAAGGACATAAATATAAAATAAATTTTATTTAATCACATTAAACCAACCTTCCTCCAGATTAAAAATCATCCCTCAGCACCCCAATTCATGGTAAATGTCTTGAAGAATTTAAATCTTACACAAAATCTATCCCCTATCTCCCCATGTTTATTTGTTGATGGTCTCACACAATGACGAATTCCATGTTCCTCAATGGGTCTATCATTGTTATGATATTGAAGAGGAAACTCTATCAAACATACTCTCTTAATTTATTTTTGTATTCTTCATTCTGTTAACCTACTTAATCCATTAACTAATAATAAATAAATAACCATTTATTCATTGTTATTTTACATTTCTAATAGAATTTTTTATATTCCCAATTTTATTATCTCATCTTTTTCAAAAAAATGAATCCATTTTCCAAATTATGTAGGTTGATTGTATATGTGGATAATGATTTTTAATTTTCAATTACAACCAAGAAGTATGGAAAAAAATTAATATTGTAGATAAATAATATTTTGATAAGGTTGTTATAATCTACTTCATTCTTTGAAAAAAATATAGAGACATTATAATATATAAAACAGAACTATTTTTTTATGGTTGGAAAAATTTCCAAATAAACAAAAAAATTATCAATAAGGTTTTTATCAAATGAATCATAAAATGTAAAAAAATATTAATATATGGGACAATTTAATCAAAAATATTTTCATTACAACAATTTCATTTTACATCTGTATATTCATTTATATTTTAACTGAATTTCCAGAATTATGCATAAGTAAATGGACCATGATACCATGAAACAAATACACTGGAAATGATGAATATAATGAAATTTTATAAATCATCATGTAGAATGAAGTTATAAATGGATATTATAAGGTATTATAAATATTAATATAATTCTGAAATTAATTAATATAATTAATGAAAACATTTTATGATAATATAATGTAAAAACTTAAGTGAAGTTTGAGGTAAGGGTTTATCACCTATGTTTTACTTCTGTGAGATATATGCCTTATTCACAACATACTATATTTGTGTGTTGTATATATTTACCTTTAATATATAAAAGTTTTAATCTAATTATCTTTATAGTATTATATGTTTCATCTCAAAAATTTCTTATAAGGGGCTTACAATTCGACTAACGACAAGTGGTATGTGACTTCATAACACAATTTCCATTCATTGGGTTAAATATCTACATTTTTTATTGTGTAAGTGTAACATTATGTCTGAAATTATTTTATATATTATAATGTTTCATGTACAATTGTTTTATTTTTATTTACAAATGATACAAAAAAATCATTTTAATAATGCTCCCTTCAATGAAATGAAAATTTTAATATACATTCTACTAAAATTTTATCTTTTAAAAATTTTCAATTAATATTTTTTTATATTTAATCACCATTTTTTCTAAATTTCATTTCAGAAATGTATTTTATATTATACTATGATTGATTAAAGTCATCTTTACTTATTTTATACTTCTTACAAAATGGATTCTAGGGTGTATATTCTCTTTTATAAAATATATTTCATTTTCACTTTTCCCACAATAATATATATCGAATGATTTATAAACATATATGACAGGATCTGATTTCTATACTCTCATATCCCCTTAAATTATTCAAAAATTCATTAAAAGCTTACATTTTAATTTTCAATGATATTTATTTCTTAATTACATTCATTGTTTTTAGATTTTATAAATAATTTTCATAATAAAATATCATTTTCCTCAACAAATCATTTAGTGACCAATATAATGTATTATAATCTATGTCAAAAATAAGATTATAAATGTGAACATGTTTTAATTAAATAATAACATTCACCATATTCCATTAGATCTGTTTTGACCATTTTACTTGGGAGTTATAGGAATTTTGTAAGACTATTTTTTCTGGTACTAATAGTTATTGATTTAGTTTGGGAATTTTGATTTAGTTTCATTAATTATTCATGTGAGTATTGAATCTATAATAATAATTGATGGTAAGGGCCCCCTATATCCCAATGACGCATCTGATGTTCTCATGAGACAACCCAAAATGAATTTTTTATGATTGGTTATAAAATTGTTTTTAGATATATTTGTTCAGGCCTCCATGACATGATTCATATTTAATGAATTATGAATTCCATAATTATGATATATATTATTGATTACAATGTTATTATAACAATAGAATATTATACATGGTTATGTTTTATTATATAATTCTTATTTAAATTTCATTACTTGGACATTATTAATTCTTGTTTTATTGTTCTCTTTTTTGATTAAATGTAACTATATATTGATTAAGCATAATTGGTTTCTAAAATCATCTATTATATTTTACCGTTAATGAAAATTTGAGCTTACTCATTTATTATATATTATTTTTTTCCAGATACCATTGATTTTTTTATGATTGATTATTACGGTTTTTATGTGTATAATTGTGTTCCCAAATAAAATAAATGTGTATTTTATATTTGAATTGAAATTTTAATTTCAAGTATATATCTAGATCTCCAATGACACTAAACTATTTAGTCCCCTATTATGTCATTCCTTTTATATTATAAAATGTTAATAATGTTACTTCTGACGCTGGGCTATTAGTGTCAGGGACTTCATAGATGGGATTATAGTATGTTTAGTAGAATGTTTGGGCATGGTACTGAGGAAACATATATTAGACAGTGAAACCCAAGGATATAATTTGGAAATACCCCAAATTAAACCAAACATATGATTTATAGATTACTTGTATTTATATTTTCATTTTACATTAATTATTTTTGAGATTATTCAACATCTTACCCAATGATAGGATATAATTTAGTATATTCCCAAATTTAAAAATGTTCATAGGAGGAGAAATGAGTACCAAATCAATGTATGTAATCAAATGGTATGGAAGGTAATTACAGTGAATGTTTTAAGACAATATTTTGAGGGAAAATAATCTCATAAAAATTTATATAATATGATGACATAATAACATGTTCTAATAATACAATGAAAACGTTATCCATGTCTTATGGTTTCAATAGGAATAGAGATAAGTAGATGACAGGTGAGAAAAATATTTACAAATTTTAGACGCAAAAAAAGGATTTTCCCACATGTGATTATTTTGGATGGAAAAACAATGGTATATTTTTAATAGGAAATGTATTTTTTATCATGTGTGAAGAAAATTTCTAAAAAATTCATGATTTCCACCGAAAGAATGAATTTCCATTGTCCAATCATCAACTATAAAGAAATAGGTCACTACAAAAATGAATTCACCAAGTGTCATGAAATTATACCTTAGAATAAGCATATGGATCATGGTCAATCTTAGGATATTGATAGAGAAAAAATGTAATGATTATTAATATTATATTTTTCTAATTAATGAGTTACGTTTAATAAAATATTCATTATATAAATTATAAAACGTATACTGATTTTATTGAGTACATTTTCATTAAAAATTTGAGATAATATTTGGAATGACTACAATGATGAGGATAATCGATACAATTTAAAGATCATATATTTGAAAACAAGTGTTTGAAATAAATATCACACTTAATATTTTTTGAATGTTGAGAAAATTATATTTTTATGAATATATGGTATAACATGGATATTATATATTATAGATTGAAAAGGTGGATTATGGTACCATTAATGTTGTTGATGGAATTTTCTGTTTTACAGGTAATACTAAATAATATAGGTTTTACATAAGATATAAGAAAAATTTTATTTGTGTATATTTTATAATCATTTCTTAATTTTTTTTTTGAAAAAATAGTTTATCATGGATGGAATGACTTTTCACTCTTTGTGAATATTATGAAACATTAAATTTGAACATTAGTTCTTTAAGAAACAAAAATAATTTTTGGATACTAATTTAATGTAGTATGGTATGGAATATCTATGGAATATTTCTTTGTATTATTAATGACTCAATGAATTAATAGTTCAATATGGGGTATTATATTTTTGGGAATGAAAAATAAAATATACAAGAAAACCATTGATGTAAAATCATATAAATAATTTTTAATAAATTTAGTTTATTTTATTATTCTTGGAAGGATCAACTTTATTTTGTTTTCAAAATTGACAACCCATAGGTTGGGTGATAAATTGTAGTATCCAGAAAGGCCATGATGCTTGAAACCAATGTCGAATTTTGATAAGGGTGAATCACCTATCACCAGCCTAAATGATATCATGAATCATATAAAATATTTTTATTTGTTAAATGACATTGATGTTAAATTATATGTTTCTTTTTGGGAACCATATATGATTAAGATAAATAGAAAATTTTAGAATATTATTGACATTTTGAGAAAAAGGTGAGTTTTAGTCAAAATTGTTTACTAAATGAAAATATAATTTTCATGTAAGTATATTTCCTCATGTTTTTTACATTGGTAAGTATGATAATTCCTCAACTGTTGGAAATTTATTTTGGAACAAAATAGTTTTTCATTATTATTTTAATGATAAATTAGTAGACTTGTAACCCATCACAAATTTGGTGTCTTTTAATATTGAACATTTTAATGAACACATTCCCTATAAAAATCCAACAAAAATTCATAGTTATATTTATTTTCAATGCCCATTTTTTCATATCCCACTAATTTTATCCTATTTTTAACCCATGTTTGGGTGTTACCATCAAATTTTCCTTTCCCTGCTTCTAGTATGAAATGTTATTAACCCTTATTACAATTTTGGTTTTCAAAAATGATTTTATTAAAATTTCAAATTAATTAATACAAATAAATTTTTTAATAATTAAGAAGATATTTATTGAATGTGTATAATGGAATGCTTAATATTTTAAAAGAACATTTTGTTCGATATCTTAAATTGCAGAGAACAGAAAGCATGAACAGACTCTTAATTATAATTATTTTAACATGATGGATGTAAAATATCTATTAAATTTTATTTATTGAATTATATTAAGTATATTATTAAATATATATGATAGTAATTTTTAATATAATTCTAATTATGATTGAGAAATGACAAAATAATTTTTAGTAATGGCATTTTATTTTTCAAATATGTTCTTTCATCAAAAATATATTTTTTATATCTTTATTTGAGAAAATATGTATAATAAATATAAAAATTTATAGATAATAGTAATTAAGAAAAAAAATTATTTTTTGTCTTATAATTCCAAAATAGGATTAGGGGATTTTTTTAAACTTTCAAATGAATTTTGTTTTTTGGGTAAAAAGTGAATATATTATTTTTATACAAAAAAACTCATATGAAATAATAGTTATATGATAATTATTTATAATTAGATAAAACTTATTATTAATAATTTTTTTTAATAATGGAATTTTATTTTGGGTGTTACATTATTAATCCCATGCTTAATAATTTTTAATAAAATGATTTTAACATCAGAAATCAATTTTTTGGAGTTATATGCTTATCATATGTTGAATCAATTTTTATTAGTTTTATAAAATGTAGAATGTAAAATTTATTCCATACATTGAACCATGTGGACCGAATTATATTATAAGGTAATTTTTATTTTTACACTTAGAAAATTTACTATTGAATTTTTTGCAGTAATATTGGTAAAATTATGTAGTAGGTTAAAGTAAAAAGGTAAATGAATAAAATTCATAAAATCAAGAAAAAATTAAACTGGTGGTTGATAGTTATATATATATATTTATAATTTATTATAAAAAAAATTATCAAAAAATTTCTTTGTAATTAATACCAAAGACATTATTTTGGTTTAAAACATTATAAAATTATTATTTGTTAATGTAAAACCACCCCTCCTCAGGTATAAATACAATCCTCAATACGAAATTTATATAGAAAATGATTGAATATTTTAAAATATATTTCAAAATATGTCATCCCATATTTCCCCAGGTCCATGTTTTTCATGTCCCACCCAAAGACCAATTCCAGGTTCATTAAGGGTTCCTTTAAGGAGGGGACATTCATGAGGTATGTTTCTCAAACAAAATCAATTAGTTTATATTATTTTTATACCTTTTATCCAACTCCATAATTCCTAAAATAATGATAAGTATAATACAAGTGTATAATTTAATTATATATTTCTAAAAGAATATCTTATATCCCCACATATCTCATCTCCTCTTATTCAAACAAACTGAACCATTGTCCAAATAATGGATATTAATTGTCTCCGTGGATATTGATATTTCATATTATATTACCACCATCAAGGCTCATCATCAATGTATTATTATTATACATTACTATTTTTATAAGTATATTATAATTTTTTTATGTAATAAACATATAGACATAATATTTAATAAACCAAAAATAGTTCAGGATGGTTGGAAGAACCGCCAAATACAGTAAACATTTTTCATGAACATTTTAAAAAATTATTCACACTTATATTGGAAAAAAATTGATATATGGGACTATTTAAACATATATATTTTTATTCAATACATTTTAGTTCACATGTGGTGTTTTATTTTCATGTTGCTAAAAAATTTATAATTAGACACTAGTAAATCTGCAATGAAACCATGAAAAAAACGAACCCAAAATTATTCAAATAAAAAATAATATTGATTAATAGGGGTAAAGATGTTAAAAATGATATTATAAGGTATTATAACTATTAACATAGTTCTTTAATAGCTTAATAACATTCTTCAAACCTTTATATATGAGTTTAAAGTATAAAAATGTTAATGGAAGTGTGAGGAAAGGGTTTCATGTCTAATATTTACTTTTGTGAGATATATGCCACATTCAACACTTATTTAATGAATTTGTTGTATATAATTATTTTTAGATAAATAATTTCACGAGTTTCATTATCATAATTCTATTAAATGTTTCATTTCTAAATTATTAATTATTTTTGGTATACAATTTGACTGATTACAAGTGGTAATGGATTTCTTAATTGAATTTCCATTCATTGGGATAAAAATGTACTTTAATAATTATTTCATTGTAATATTATGTGTGAAATAAACTGAAATTATATTATTTTTAATTCCAAAATTTTTTATTTGAATTAATATATGACACAAATAATTAAATAATTTTTATAATCCTTACATAAATGATAAGATATTTTCAAAAGGCATTATTTATAAAATTATTAATTTATAATATTCCTAATAAATAAACTTTCATCGATTAACATTTTAGTGAAATTGTTTCCAAAAATTTATGTACTATTATACAATGATATTTAAATAAAAATTTACTAATTTTTTCAAAAAATTCTTTGAAATGATAGTTTTTTCATTTTATTAAAAATATTCATTAAGGATTTTCTGAAAATAGTTAAAAAGGAATGTTTTTTAACATATAATGCATCATAAAACTAAACAAAATAATGTCTACTAAAATAATTGAATCTTACTTCACATGTTTACTAGGTTATTTTTGAATAAATTATTTTCTTTTTTACATGATCAATTGTTATATTTTTAAATTTATTTTCAAATTAAGAAGGCTATTTTCATAAGATTTATTTTAGTAATATCTATAATGTATTATAATTAATTTCAACATAATTTGATGAATTTATTATTGAGCATGTAGTCTAAAAATACCATTCATCTTATTAATTTGGATGTATTATGATTATTTTTACTATAAAAGTATGTATATTAGTTATGAATCGTTATTGAAATAGTATAATTATTAAGTTACTTTGGGAGTGTCGACTCATTTGTATTATTTACTCATATGAGGTTTTAGTTGGACTTAGTAAGTGTCGAGTGGGGCTATATATATCCCATATATTCATTGGTAGGTACCAATAGTAAAATTAGACTATATTGTGGATGCGGTCTTAACAATTTATTTATATATTTCGTAGTCGATGCCTTGGTGACATGTTAAAGATGGATGAAAATATAGATTCAAAAAATGAGAGAGGCGGAGTTCACCATTGAGCGTGATTCCGGGAAATCCCCACTATCCATTCCTTATTATTAGTTAAAATCTATGGATTTCCTTTGAATCATTATGTATCTTGAAAATCTGTAAAATAATGTTCTCAAATGACCCAATACATTAAACTGAGGTTAATGTATTCTATTCACCCCGAAATCAGATGGGTATCTCATGGTTTATAATGATTATCTCCGAATAAGAGAGTGGAAAATTAAAAACTATTATCATATTTTGCTTATGAATGACCTCTTCTACATAGTCTAAGGTGTGATCAATTTCAAAATTATTGACCTTAGGTAAGGTTATTATTATGTGATTGTATTTCTATCAGAAATAAAACGAATGACAATATACAACATATATGGAATTTATGAGTATTTATTCATGTCATTCAGTCTCACTATTGTACACACAATATTCATATTTTCAATGAATAATTCATTCCTCTCATATCAAGATAATATTTTTTAGGATTAATGAATGATATATTTGTGAATTATAATACTTGACATGACTATCCCAAACAACATGATATCATTCTAAATGCACTTTGAGAGACTGAGAGGAATGAACATCTCACTAAATGTCACCTCAAGATTATAATGGTACACTTCATGAGTCACAGAATCTCATATTATGTGGTGTATGTTTACCTAGAAATAGTGATTTATATTGTTTCCATGGAATAACCCATAATCATCATTGATGTACATGGTTTTTTTGGGTGTTATAATTAATTCTAGAATTTTCATGATAAGAAGTACCTATTAAGGTCATGATAAGAACGTATGTGATGATCATATGGACGAAAGCTTATGAGGAAGCCTTTTAGGATCAAAAAGGTTTACTAAATATTGAAGCGGTCCTGACTCTTTTAGATATAGGAAAAAGCTATATAGTTAATTTAAATGTGTTTGGATTCGGGATAATAGATGTTTTGATGTTGGTATATTGAGTTGTATCATAGAGATCCCCCATTCTAAGATCTCACGAGTAAAATAACATTATTAAAGGACATGAGGTGATAGTTGTGGTTCAGAACTTAAATTATAGGAGTCATTATAAATTGGGGGTGTGGTTCTTTATTTACAAAGAATAAAAATTTTCTCAAATACAATTCCACATATCATTACATGAATATAAGGAAGCACATGTAGGATGAAAAATTAGATTCTTTTATTATTGAGATATCTTATAAAATCATGGTGGAGAATATATTATTTGAAGGCCTGAGTTGGAAGAAAAAAATGATGTCAAGAGGGCATTAGTGAGTTTTAATTAATGAAACTATTTTATGAGATAGACATAGAGGGTATGAAATATCATTGAAATCCTGTTTTAAATGCATTGTAAAAGAAATTCTCACTTACAGAATGGTTAAGGATGAGACCATTTTAGACCATGATGGTTTAGTCATGAGTGATGGTGTCTTGGGTGTGAACCCACCATCTGGATACGTTATCTACGAGGTTGAGAACACAGTCTGTCATGAGAGTGTCTTCGTTAATATTGATATATGTGAATAATTGTGGCCAAAGTCTCATGGATATATTAGAAAATTAAACACAAGGATTAATAGGATGCACCGATATGTACTCCATCAATATTGGAGGATTTGTATGAATATAAAAATAATATGTTTTATCATCCAATGTTCCTCCAGTATGAAGGTGAATTTAGATCACAAATGAGCTGCTGGACTTCTAAAGGAATTATCCACTCTTGATTGTAAATGAGAATATTTAACTATGTAATTAATAACGATATTTTTTTAGATCCCATAAAGGAAAGAAAATTAGTATAGGTGATCATAGAAAAGTTGGAAAATCTCATGTAACTTATACCAATAAAGGATTTCTTTTTAGTAGATGATGTTGTATGGAATTAAATTTCTAGGAAGGTTTTCTTACATAGTGTTCCCTGTACAATGGTAAAAGAGAAATATTGATGGATTACCACACTCTTCTAGAATGGAACTCAAAATTGAAATATTTTCATACAAGCTTTCGATTATAGCATTCCATCCTTAGTCTGAGAGTCATCCAGGGCATACGATATAGCTTGTAGAGGTCATTTATCAGGAATTAATCTTTGATTTTGGAGGTTAAAGGGGAAAATGAAACCACTTATCATGTTTTACTAAAATAATAGTTTTCATGTAACTATTCATATGAATATCTATAATTCAATTTATAAGAACCCGAATAATATATATGATATTTGTTTCTATAAATAAATGGGTATTATATTATATAAAATATATACCCATACAACTCATATAGAAAGTATCAAAACATTATTTCATCAATGAAAATCATTATATTATTAATATACTAATGATAATAATTTTAGAAATATGAAAATTGGGAATATAGAAAAAAATAAATAATGTAAAAATAAGGATTGCTCCAATATGCTATAATTATCCCTCCCTTGAAAAAATCTATAGAAACAATTATCTGTAAAAAATCAATATAATTAAAAACTGAATTATGGAACCATTAGGGGAATTTAATTTTATAATTACTAGTGAAATGTAGATGTATTAATAAGAGGTAATGCGACACTTGGAATAGTAAAATTATAATTGGGTATAGTAACATGATAATTTTAAATTGTATCCTAAGTATTGAAATAGTAATTGATCCTAAAATCTATAAATTGTAATATAAATAATAATTATCATGATTAATTTATGTAAATATTAATATTCAATTTCTACAAAAACAACATTTTAATAAAAAAACATAGTGAAAATATATTGTCATTATTAATAAATTATATATTAAATTGTTTTATAAATGTAAATGATTTTATATTAACAATCAATGTTACCTATGTTAGAAATTTATTTTGATAAAATGGCTATAGTTTTGGAAATTACGATCTCAAAATTACCTATGTGAGAATTTTTGTAACATTTTTAAAATACATCATTGTTGAGATTAACAGTAAGAATATAGTTTTTATCCTAACCGATATATAAAAATAATACCATTCATGATATAATAATGACCTAAAAATTTATAAAAATTGTGTTTCAGCTGAACTATATATTATTTCCTAAATTATTCACTAAAATAAGATAAAAATAATTTCCAAACCTAAGAATAATTTTCCAATTTCTATGTTAAAAAATATACCCTTAAAATAACAATTTTCCACATTCATTTTTATGAAACTATATAATTAAAATTATAAATGTTATTAAATGCTTTATACCATCATATTATATTCATATAATATATATATTATGAAAATATTTCTATTACAGGTTTTACCTTAGATATAGTATTTTATTCAATAATTTATTCTAAAAATACCCTTATACCCAAGGATAAATAACCATCTCCCACCCATTGTAAAACCACTCCTCCCATAAATTTCAAAGACAAATATCTTCCCAAATACACTTCTGTATGCCTCTTAGAATATACGTAGGTATTATTATGTAGTCCAACACCAATAAATAAGGGAGTCTAGTGTCATTCAAGGAAATAAACACAAAGAAGGGGGTATGTTTCTACTAACCCTTCTTTGTTTTTTCCTCTACACTTTCACCCTTTCTCTATTCCCTTAAAAAAGAAATATTCTTAGATAAATTAGAATGTATGTTAATATATTATGTGTCAGGTTTACCTAATGTCATAGAATTATATTCTTTATGTATTTATATTTTATAACTATTTATCTCATCCTTTTAACAATGTTCTTGATAATGTTATGTTAATCATTCGTGATGAGGTAGTTTTATAAATACAAGAACGATACTTTTGTTACACATTAGATTTATTTTTGTCAATGTGTAGGTAAAAAATTAATATAAAAAATATAAATATATTAAGGATACTGATTATATAATATGTTTTTGGAATAATCTGAATTTGGGTGGTGTATAAATAAATTAATCGAAACGAGCTTGAGAAACAATGTTACCTCTTCTTATGGTCACTCCTTTTTGTTTGCACAAAATAAATTTGATGGATGTCTTTCTACCCAAATGATGGCTTCAAATAGTAACATTGTTATTTTAGGAAATTTATTTTGAATAACATGGAAAAAACTATGTGGTTTACGAGGTGTCAATAAAGAGGGAGAGGCAGTGGCCATTTATAGGGAAGAGAGAGGACACACTTGACATTATTTTAAAACAAGTTAAGTTTAACCATGTTTTCCACCAAAAAAGTAATATAAAATAAAAAACTAAATAATGGAATATTGAAATTTAATATATATCCCTAAAATGAGGTTTGGACTTATTGATAAAAAACATAGGCCCTTATTTTTAACGATATTCCCTTGGTAATTTTATATTTCATATAATCGTTATAATTATTCTTAAAAAATCTCACAAATAATTTTTTTAAAATGTAATGTTGATATTAATCGAATAAAAATATCATATTTATTATAATTTGGTATGTCACTTTTTTAAAATTAAATTCATAGAAACATAAAAATTATGTTTAATTGCAATATGGTATATGTAGAGAGAAATCGGGTTTTTAAAGTGGGAATATTCAAATGTTCATTATAATTTTATATATAAATTCAATTAAAAATGAGTAGTTTACATACATATGGATACAAGATGTATCATTGATATGATGTTTCTTTAATAGAAACTTAAAATATAATTTAACTATATAAATAAATTAGATTAAAAAACAATTTTGAAATAAAACATTGTATTTCAGTATTCATAAAAAAATGATGATTCCTAAAAAAACCCAAAATATTTCACTTAACTAATTATAGAATTATAAATTATAAAATTATTTTTATTCTATATAAATATATAATATAAATTTTAAATTTTAAATTAATGTTTTTAAAAGGACTTGAAAATAAGTTCTTTTAAGAAAATGTTATTTTTAATCATATATATACGTCCAAAAATGATGCTTAGTGGTAAGTACCCCATAATACTACATGAAAAATGGGGGTTCAAAACGAAATGGGCACAGGTACTATGACACACTGTAGCAGTACTGTAGATCGGTGGCACTATAGCGGCATCATGGCACTATAGCAGCGATAGGTACTGTGCAACTATAGCAACTAGGTTACTATTCACAGAATAGGCATTAGGCCAAAAATTTGGGCCTATGGGCTATGTAATTAGCTACATGCCCCACTGGGCCTTCGGTCTATGTAATGGTTCTCCCTCTACGAAGTTAAAAAGAGGTCATTTCTTTGATTTAATAATAAAATAGGTGTTCATCCCCAACCTTTTAAATATATATATATATACTTACAAATATTATATTTTTCATTATCAATATCATATAATTGTAAACAAAATTATAAAAAATAATTTAAAATTATTTATTACTCTTCATTTTACTATTTTTTGTTCCAAGGTAATAATTATCCACTTTAAATAAATAGAATAACTAAATGATGTTTCATAGAAACACAATGTTCAATGTTACACAAGAAATGTCTGTGTTGCGTGTAGTTAAAGTGAACTATGTGTCTTGTGAAAGGAGTTTTTGAATTATTTTAATACAAGATGTCAATTAAAACTAATTTATTTGAAAAAAATTTCATAAAATGTCAGGTTGTTACATTCTACCCCCTTAAAATGAATTCCACATTTAGAATTAGTTATTCAAGAAAAAATAAATGATGATAAATATGCTTCATCAATTCCTCATGTTCATGTGAAGTTTCCTCTAACTGGTTACTTATCCACAAAACATTGAACTTGTGATTCATCTTGTTTCATTGAACATTCTCCGTATAGTCTTGGATTTCTAATGGTTTTCCTCATAATAAATATCATGCTCCGGTAGTTTGACCTATGAGTTCAGTACATGTAAAAATTCATGTTTTCACTTCCAGATGATACGTACATGGAACACATCATGGATATTCGAGTGATTTTTATAAATCCCCATATAATAGTATTCCTCCAAATACAACCAATAATATCAATTAGACCATTATACCTAGGTATTATTTTCCCTTTCATACTAAATCTCACAACATTTTTCAAGGAAGATATTCATGGAAAAAATGTTTCACCAAAATCCAATTCTTGATCACATAGATGGCTATCAGCACAAGTTATTTAATGACTTTGAGATTATTTGAAATGCTACTAAATTGTAAAAAATTCTTAAACATTCTTTTTGTGATCTCATGTCCCAAAAAATTTGTTTCCCAATAACATCTTATCATGTCATACCTCTAAATTTATTCCCATAGAGGTATTAATATGGTTCCATATGAATGATTTAGTGAATGATATTATTATAAGAAAACTCATCATCAGGAATGGGTTGATCCCAATGCCCTTCTAAATCTAATGAAAAATATATCAACATATCCACTATAGATTGAATTCTTATTTCAGACTGACCAATCATCTAAGGATTATAAGAACAATTAAAACTCAATACCATATCCTGGTCTTGTTGAAGAATTTTTTATATCATATATGTAAACCTCATATCCTGATATGATACAATGGAATTCATTAAACAAGCTACCTTAACATATCCTTAATATATATCCTAGAAATAATATTCATAGAGAATTATTCTCTAGTAGCAATTAAGTGTGCTAATTTTGTAATTATATTGATTAACCTGAATATAACATTCATTGTTTTAGAGGTTTTTGGGAGTCCAATGAAAAAATAGGTAGTCATGTTCGCCATTTTCCATTATAATATGTTTAATGGATGAAAAAAACATTTATAATTTTTTCTTTAAACCTTAACATGATGGAATACCATGAAATGATAAAAAAACTCTTTGATATCCAACTTTATTCTATCCCACAACAAGTATTCCTTCAAATCTCTATACATATTTTTACATCTTGGTTTAATAATGAATTATGAACTACGCAATTCCTCTAATATATCATTCTTCATATATGGGTTTTATTGAACACATAAATAGTTCATAAACCTTTTCATTCCATCTGGATTAAGGTTAAACCAAGAAACATTTCTAACATTCTTTTGCATCTCTACATCTTCCTTCTATACTTCATTAATCTTCACCAAGAGAGATGGTTGAACATTCAATTAGGAAAGATAATATTTCTCCCCATATATAAATATTTCTAGATCGAGATTTTTTCAATAAAAAATATTGGATCTTTTGAAATCCTTATCAAGGATAATCTTACCTGATCTATTATACACAAAAGATCGCCACATTTTTTTTATCATATTCTGGTAATGTATTGAGCATTTAAAATATTTTATCTACTATAACCATATACATTGGAAGATGTTCAAATCCTTTTATTTGAATATATTTTTTAATATTTTATATAAGTAATGAATATCAATATTTTTTTCATAAATATAATTAATCTTTATATTTAATGAAATTTTTCTCTTTTCTTACAAAAAATCATGATTCAGGTAATTTTTCTCATGAATCATTTATTATCATGAGGCATAGGATATAACCATGTTTTATTCAAAATAAAAATTACTAAATCATTGTTTTATGCATCAATATAGATTATGAACCCTTCCCCATTAAAATTTATTGTATGTACATTTTCATTAACTAATATTTTATTTTATTGCTTGAAATTATCATTACAATCATCTATAGGGAAGAAATTATTACCCTTTTGAGTTAACATGGTTGGATGGAATGGTATTTGTGAAAAATTACCAACAAAACATTACCAATATCTATCTTAACCAAGAACAATATGGATCTCAGTCAGCATGGTTTGTCTCAGATAACATCTAATAGCCTCATTTTTTTGTGGATCTGTTACAGTACCATTTCCTAATATTATATAACCAAAAAATGAAAACGTTTTCTATCAAGATTTACACCTTGTAACTTTTTCATGTACATTCTCTATCCTTAGGGTCATTAGTACAATTATTTAATAGTTTCCATGATCTTTATAGGTCTATGAATACATAAAGATGTCATATATAAAGATTACCATGAACTAGTTGAGGTGATCTATAAATAATCAATTCATGAAATACATGAAGATATAATTTCCATTAGAAACACCAAAATAGATTATTATATTTTCATAGTGTATATACCTTGTATGAAATTCGGTCATGGGTATATCCTCTATCTTGAACCTCAATTGTTGATCTTCAAAATGAATGTTAATCGTGGAAAAGTATTGAGATCCATGTTGTCGACCAAGAATATCATCAATATGGAGCATATGATACATGTTCTTTATTGTGCTATATTTCAACTCCCGATAATCAATGCGTATTCTCATTGATCCATATTTCATTTAAAAAAATCTAGTTCACCCCATGATTCTACACTTTCCTGAATGAATCCATTATCATGTTTTTCTTAGATTTGTATCTTCAATTATTGCAAATCAATTGGGACCACTCTATATGGAGTATTTTAAATTATAATGGAACCATATGTGAGATATATTCATAACTTAAGATAAAAATTCTATGGTATTCCATGAAACTATTCATGAAAGACATCCACATTTTACATAACAATATAAATGTAAAAAATTGTGTTTTCTCCACAACCATTTGATAAACAAATCTATTTTGAATTGGAATTAAGTCACACACATTTTATGTAAAATCCATAGGAAGTTTATACATATTATCACATTAATGGATGATAATATAGAGGTTTTAAATATCAAATTTAACTTTCCTTCAGTCACAATTTATTTTGGACGTAAATAGATAAATCAAATATAATCATAAGATGAAAAACAATTCAACAGAAGGAATAATAAAATTATTTCCAGAACCAAATTCCCAAAAACATCAACCATAAAGGAATCATTGATTTTGGATGTGATCATCACACAATTATGGATTTTCACTACTAATACCATATCTAATTATTATGGTGTAATCATTACACCCTTATAAAATGACATAGACATGAATGAGTGGGTATATCCAGAATAAATATAATATTATTTGTTCTTGGGTGGATGTAAAGTGTGTCATTCCACACATCATTATAGAACCCCTAATTTGAACTAGTTATTTCATGATATTTACCCATGTTAATTGGAAAAGGTGGTTAATGATGTAGATTATTATCACTAACTGTTGGGTTCGGGTGATGAATATCATTATTAACATTCCCCTTAATTTTTTACCATTGATTCGTTGGAGGTGCATTATTTTCATCTTTTTTCCTATTCACACCATTAACAGACTTCTTCCCATCACTTTGGAATCCAAATTCAAGAAATCCTTACCTTACAAACGTAAATCCTATACTATACCCCTTAATTTAATTTTCATAAATTCTTCATTACTACACTTAGTGCATAATGGAAGACTCTTCATATTCTCTTCATGTTTTTTATATTTTCCTAAAAAACAATATTCTTTTTCATGTCAAAAACATGATATTGATATATTATTCCAACAACTATTTCATCATATATTGCACGACAAAATGTTACTACATAGATTCTAATGTCCTTTATGGCCAACATCTATTTAATACTTGTCTTTAAACCACAAAAAAATATATCAACATTACCTTCAGGTTTTATAATAATTATTGAAGCATAGCTCACATGTCTTGTGAAATTATCCTCATGGGTACCGAAATAGTAAACATTTGTTTGCATCATATAAAAGAAATAATTTTCCACTTTTTTACAAAGAGTATTGGGAATTTATTTGTTGAAAAATATGTTTTTGAACTCATCCAATCTGATAGATTTAATTTCATCTTCTTGCATCTTATTCATTATTATATTTAACATTCAGTATTCTTTTTTATATAATTGATAAACAGTTATAATGCCTTTCAGATCTTCAAAACACTGAATAAGGGTGAATATATTTTAAGTAGTACTGATGCATTGTTCAATAAAAAGTGGATCGAATGACCCCAATAATGAATTTGTATATTTCTTCAAGAACTTATCAATGAAATATTTTTTCATGGATTTTATTATTTGGAATTTCAAAATGATTCATATCATGAAAATGATGTGTGATCATATTAATATGATTTTCATTCCATGTCTCATAGAATAAAGATTCTTAGGAGGAAATACTTTTCAATATCCATCACATTAATTATTAATTTGGTTCCTTCAGGTTCTAACAAATGAATGAAACAAAAAATAATATAGTAAGAAACGATTATGATAATGTGGAACCACAAAATCAAGAAACGTTTCCTATAATATGTCTAAATTATGACACCTTCCTTAATTTATAAAGCATTGGGTTTATACCATATTATACATATCCTACATCTATTTAATCCATAATGATGGTTCATGAAGAGTTTTTTAGTTCCCAAATAATATAACCAGTAGTGTCCAACTAGTTGTGAAAAAAGGATCATTTTTGTGTACCATGTTACATAGGGTAAGTCCTGTCACACCTTATATGAGTTTTTTTCCTTGGTACATTTTTATACTATCACATCCACTTATAGAATCGAGAGTAGGAAGTATTTCATGTAAAATTCCCATTTTATCATTTAACAAGATTTCAATTCATTTTACAATAGTTTTTATTATCATTATAAATATCCTTAGATATTATATTAGGGTTCTCACTAAGGTTTTCTCATCATAATTTCCTTAGGATAACTAAACCATTTATCTGATACCAATAATAGAGACCCTTGTATTTAACATATTAATGTTACATAAAATATGTGGAATATATAAAAGAAAATATGAACATACACCCAAATACATTATTAGTCATGATCCATTGGAAACATAGATATATAAATCTAATACCTAATTGATATATATTATCTCCCCTAGGTTCTACAAGACTATCACCATATTTAGACACCTAAAAAATACATATATTCAAAACCTAGGGAAGGAAAAATAAATAAGGTTATGATCGTATGCTATGTAATGGTAAAAAAGTGAGGCAAATAAAAATAAACATGAGCATACATATTTGAGATCTAGATCATAACATTATACGATCATACATGTCTGATCCTAAGACCATAAAATTGAATCATGGTTCTAATGTGGGCAGTTCATGGGACATGAATATTAAGGAAATAATGAACATAAGACATGAAATAATAACCTATGAATAAGACCTAGAATTGTTGATGAGACTTAATCATATAATATTATTTCCATAATATCTAAGGGCATCACTGCTAAGGCCATTATAGTATTATGGGTATAATACCCATATCATCGTGGGAGTCATGGTTCCGTTACACTAATATCTTAGTAATATGAGTTCACTCTCCACAACATCTTGGTAGTCTTGGTTCACTCTCAACGTCATATTTGTAGTCAAGGATCACTCCCAAAACCATATTAGTCTATTTTTTGATATATAAATCTTTACACAATTCACTAGAGGTAGATATAGGTCTAACAAATTTTATAATGAAATCATAGATGCATGTGCCAAGAAATCATAAATAATCATATCACGCCACATGAAATAAAACTTGTATCATAAATACATAATCATATCATAACCTGTATAAATTAATATAGGATTCATAATAATTTTTCAAAATCATACCCTTTTAGAAAATTTAGGTTAAAAAAGAATATAACATATGAAAGAGAACTAGGTTTCATGAAAATAATACAATAAAATATAGTGTTTTAGAGAATTAAATTGAATGGAAAATTTTAATCCTTTAACCATAAAAAAATGAGTAACACTCAAAACTGATATATTATATGGGAGATAATTTTAAAATATATCTTAAATACCTTTCTAGGAGAAACATTTTATTTTTTTCATTAAAAAACTTTTTAAAACATAAAATATTTTTTAAAATATTTTTAATGGAAAATATATTTGAAAACATGTTAAATAAAAATTGAAAATCATAAATAAATTTTAAAATCCTTTTCCCATCAAAATTATATTAAAATATCATTTGAGAATATTTTTTAACTTTTTTTAAATGATATAGATTTATTACTGAATATAGAGATGAATTCATATTTTTAATAAAAACACTTTCGAAATTATATTAAGTAACAAATAGTGGAAAAATGGTAAAATATATAGAGATATCATGTATAAATAGAAGACAATAAAATGTATTAATGTTCTTGAATTATGTATCATAATATTATATCAATGGAATCATAATCATAAGACATATATATATAATATAACATAATATAACTAATCTATAATTATTATTTCTTTTATATCATATAATTTCTCTAACCAGACCATAATATGTTCCATGTAGGGTTGGAACGAATCACATCATTTTAAAGAGGTTGTAGTCCACACTTCCCCAAACAAAATTATTGTGTTTATTCAAAATGGAATGTATGATAGTAGGATATATATAACTAAAACTGATGTATAACTAAATAATAAATCTCATATATTTAAATAATATATAAAATGAATTTATATAATAATTTTAATCCATGAGAGGTGCTCCGATTGAAAAAATAATATCATTTTGTGAGGTGGTAGTTCACTGTATACAAGAACATTAAGTTCATTACCCATTTAATGTAGGTGTGTATATGTTAGGGTCAAACCCATAACATAAAAAATTATAAGTATATTATGGGTTCCTAGGAAATTATATTTTCATGTTGTATTCAGGGGGTGAATGATGAATATTAATGAATGGAGCTTGAGGAATGATGTTATCTATTCTTTGGGTAAGTCCTTATCATTTTCTCAAAATGGATTCCTTGGATGGATTTATGTAAATATAAAGTTATCATGGATTATGGGAGTAATGTTTTGAATTTTATTGGGTATATTTTTTCCGATCATAAATGGTTTGATAAGTGTAAAAAATGGGGTGATGTGGTTGCCGTTTATAGAGAAGGTATGGGTCACATATGGAATTATTTAAAACAAGCTAGGTATACCCTTTTTTTTAATTAAAATATAATAATAAACCAACCAAACTCAATAATATAATGTTTATAGAAGAGATATGTCCTTCCAATTGGTGAATGAGAAGATTATAGGTCATTTGGGCTCTTAATTTTACATTTTTTTTCTTTTTTAGCTAACTTTTACCTTAATCGTTGTAATTAATAATACCCACTTTCAAATTTTTTTTGTTAAAAACTATGTAGATATTATTAGTGTAAAAATATAATACTGGGTAGTATTGTGTGATTCTATTATATAAAATTCAATTCACAATAGTGGAAAAATTATTTTTAATTTAATTTTACAGACATGGTGATAAATGAGTTTTTAATGTGAGAATATTCAAAAGATCATTAAGATTATATATATAAATTCAGTAAAAAAAATATTTCAATGACCCATATTGGGTTCATATTTGTATAAAAAATCTAATTTATGTTTAATAACTACTTAAAATATAATTTTACTATGTAAATATATTATATTAATAATCATTTTTGAAATAAAATTCACTATTTCTAATTATTCATGAAAAAATGATCTTTTCTAAAAAATCCAAATAAATAATCCAATGATAATTTATAAATTTCAAATTAATAAGAGAATATAATTTTATAAAATTATATTTCTAAATATCTCTAAATTTAAATTTATTAATTTTCACAGAAGGACATGAAAATAATTTCATTTAAGAAAATAGTAGTGTTATTCATATGATGACTTCAACAAGAAATTATATTTTTCATTAACAATATGTTCTACTATATAAAACCTATATAAAAATTATTCGAAAAGTAGATTTTACTAATGACATTACTATGTATAAATGTTATTTTATAATGATATAATTTAAATAATTATAACAATAAAATAATTTTCTATAGAAACTCATTGTTTCCGGTAATTCAAATAAAAATCAGGGTTTCCACTTGCACACTTCATGTCTATTTTGTGTGAAAGAAATATTTTGACTTAGTGAAATGAAAGAAATAAATTAAAATATTAATCAGAGAAAAAAATATTCATAAAAATTTAGGGAGTTATAGTTATGATTATTTAATCCCTTGTTTTATTTTATCGAATGTTTATCTATAAAAATCATATTAATATTCATTTAGATAATTTTAAATTTTTTAATTTCTTGGTTATATATACATAAATTTAATCCATAATTGAATTTAAATATAATATTTCACATAATAAAATTATATTTTATCAATTAATGGATAATTATGAACACTGATTTGAATAAAAATTTTAGATTTTGGACATTACTGTGAATAATAATATATTGTTTCATATAATAGTTATAGGAAAAACTCAATGTTACAAGTAAGTATATTCCAAGGGAAAAAATTTTGTATTGTTTATTTGTAAGGTGGATATTTATATATGAATTATTTCATGAGTGATGTGTATATTTTAGATACACCAATATATTTATATTAGAATGTGGCAATTAAAATTGGGTAGAAGAAATTTATTTAATGAATGAAGAATTTAATTCCGCAAGACATATGTGATAATTTTTTTTATTTTCAAATAAATATTGTAATCGATAGGATAATTCACATAAAAAACCTAACTAAAATTAAATAATGGTAAATTTAAATGAAATTAATTTTCTACCACAAAAACATACAAATTAAAATTGTAGTTTTTAATGAAAGTGACAAAACAATGAAAACTATATAGAAATGAGAAGAAATGTAATCAAGTAGAAAAAGTCTCCATTAAGAGTCTCATCTATTCAAATTTGAAAAATGGATAGAACCACTGGATTCTACCATTTAACAAACCATGAAAAATCATACAATTATAGTATTAGTAAAATAAAATGAAAGATAATTTCAAGCTTGTAATATGTTACCAAGAGATCAATGCCTACTGAAAATCTTCACATAACTACCCTTAGAGAATATAAAATACATATATCTATTTTTATTATATTAGGTAGTAATGTAATTTAAAATTATGAGTATATAATGATTTAATAATCATTTTAATAAATTATTTATAAATACCAAATACATTATAATTTTTCTATATTAAAATATAATAAAAAGAAAACACATTCCTGTTATTTTTTTCATTGATAAGACTCAATAATTGTATTTGAATAACTGAACTGAACAGTTTATAACAATTATGTATTTTATATAAAATTATTAATCAATATATGTTACTTTAGAAGAATTAAATATGTAAATGATAAAAAATATCTATAATTGGAAATATATATTAAAACATGATTAGTTAGGAATTCAAAGGAATTAACAAGTATAATAGTTAATAATTAAAAAAAGATGTCTTCTTAGGGAATAATCTTCCATTAACATTTAATATTTGTGTTTAAAACATAAATTCACAAAATTTTGAAATTTTATTTTTTTAATGAAACATTATTCATGTATTTAAGATAACAACCCATTCATTGAATTAATTTTTTGTATATTTCTATTAAATATATAAAATTTTTGAGTAATGATAATACAGTTTTTATTAACACCTGTGTTTATGACTATATAATAAGGTATGAATGTTAAAAATCTATATATAACGTTTCTAATGAATGAAGTCATATTTATATAAAATAAATTTTCCTTAAAAATATATTTAATTTTAATATCAATGTTTAATTTTTTAAAAAATAATTAAACAATTTTTCCAATAGAAAACAATTTTTTATAATTTTATTATATTTATGATTCTAAAAGGTATAATTAATAAATCAAATTCTTTTTAATTCATGTAATAATTAAATATTTAATAGTAAACGAATTAATATCATGTAAATCAACAATAATGATTATTTTTCTTAAAAATAATTTTTTTCTTTAAAATACACTTTTTATTAAAACATGGTTTGAAATATTATAAGTGCCAATGTTAAAATTAAATTTCTAATACAAATATAAATTTTACGTGTTAAAATTGCTTTTATATATTAAATCATTAACTCTTAACTATGTAATAAAGACGATATTATTTTTTAGTTATTAAATCTAAAGTAATTTGTAAATAATTAATTGTTGCGGTAAAAACTACAAATTATAATATATAAATCAAAGGGTAATGTAACAAAAAATTGTTAAATTTTTTTTAACTATATTATGGAGGACATATATATCATATTTCTTTGTTTACTCGAATTATATTCCATTATTGTATCCTCCTGACCCTTAAATAGTGATAATAAATAAATTTTTTTACTAAAATGAAACTATCATCACTTATAAAATGATAATTACTCCACCACATCAAATAAACTATAATTTTCAATTCCTCTTAAAACACTACCATTTTTTACTTTTAATATCTAACTCTCCCATATTCATTATCACATAAGTCAATAAAAAAACCAAATGTGCTCTATTTCAAATAAATATTCAAGGGAATTCTTAAGTTCTAAACATGAGCATTACTTATTCTTCAAAAATTATTATTTTCTAATTTTTCTAAAAATTATTACTATAACCTTTTTTTATAATAAAATCAATATTTATTGATACAAAAATTTATTTTATAGGGAATAATAATTATCAAAAATTTCTTATTTCCATTAAAAAAATGAATATGCCTTTCCTACCATGTATAAAATACTGCCTCCATGAAGTACTGTATCTAGTTTTTCATTAAAACCATAACTTTATGGTTATGACATTTATTTAATTAGAATAATTAATATTTATAACCTTCTTAATATGTTTTCCAAAAAAATAATTCTCCACTCTCCTTATTTTATAATGGAAACGAATGTGTCGTCCATGTATTTGTAAAAAAACACCATGGAATTTTGTAATTATCATTTTATAACCAACCAGAATGAATAATTATAATAAATTAAATAGTTTAAAAAAATTGAGTAATTTTTTTTGTTCTCTAATGGTTATATAAATATTTTTTTTGTTAACATATTTATTTTTCTGCAAAAACAATTACCAAACAAATATTTTCATAGATTATATCTTCAAGAATCATGACGAAAATTATCCTTGAATAAAAATATGGAATTATAAATAGTTATAAAAATAATTTAACGTACCCATAATTTTTTCACCCTGATGATCTTTGAATCTATAAAAATTAACTGATAACACTATTAGTACACTAGTGCTAAAAAATAATAGAAACCAAATAAATATAATTAGACAACAAAAATAACTAACAATTATATTAGTAATAATGGTTTAAAATTATGTTTGTAAAATTTTATGTTCCTAAATATGGTTACAAAATTTTTGAGTATGATAGTGATTTTCTAATATACGAGGTAAATGAATGTTCGACTATTCTGGATTAAAATTAATAGTGTTTCATGTAAATTTCAATTCATCGAGACATGTTATGTTTATACACCTAATATAATGATTATTATGTGTTTACTACCTATTAAAAATTTAATATCATAAATTAAATTTTATTCATGTAAATTTATTTTAAATTTTATTATATATCTTCCAATGTTTTATTTATTAAAACCTATCTTATGTAATAAACTAATTTTCTTGATTTTAATCCTCATCTTGATTCATAATGATTCCGCTTTGAGTATGGTATAACATGATTTTTTTAATTTTCACATATTTTTATTTGGTAAATAATTTACTCTTTGTTATAGGGAATTACATTTTTTTTTAAATTTAGTGATGTTAAAAATAATTCCCATTTGCGGAAAATATGCTCTTCCACTTCCATATCTATATTCATTCTCCCTGTAAATTTTTTAGTATTATTATTATTTTGAAATAAAAATATTTATTTTTTGTGATCATAAAAAATATTTTATCCACCATTTAAAAATATTATTTAACACTCTCTATATGACATGGGTTTTAATAAATTTTTGTCTTAATCATTAATGGAACAACTTTTAATGTTCATAATTAATTTTTCTACACTATATTTTTTAATGAAAACATTTTTCCTCTTGAATTATCCAGTTTAATAGTTACCTTTTATTTGATTTCAAGAAACATTTTCATGTTTCCATGTTGAATATTATATTATTATTTGATTCACAATT
This sequence comes from Viscum album, assembly GCA_963277665.1. Taxonomy (NCBI): domain Eukaryota; kingdom Viridiplantae; phylum Streptophyta; class Magnoliopsida; order Santalales; family Viscaceae; genus Viscum; species Viscum album. The sequence continues at coordinate 585,782,689 of OY728126.1, forward strand.
TCACCTCTATAGGAAATAATTATGAAATAGTTTTTTTAAATTTTCTTTAATTTTTTTCTTATATTATATTCTTCATTTCAAAGTGTTTTATATCTATGGAATAATATTTTTTAGGAGTTAAAATCTAAATTAATTTATGATATAGTTATTTTTGTGATCATGATTTTGGTATCACCTAATACAATTCTTGAGTTTATTGTATTTGATACCAATTAGAAATTCTAGGAAATCCATTTCTTTAAATTGGATCATTATGACATGATCACTGACTAATTCCATGTGGAACACATATATATAGATGATTTATGGGTGGGATATTATATTAACATCTCATGCATTCGGTGATCTTACATATTTCATATGATGATGATTAAAAGTGTGGGTGTATTGGAGGTTAAGATATGATCATTAGACTGTGTATGTACGTAATTATGATTAATATATCCTCTCCAGATTATGGGTGGGTTTAAATTTAGGTAATATATTATCAAAAAACCATTTAACGATATATTGTATAATAATATGTGTTTATAATTATATATTCCAAGTTGATGTGGTTGAACCTCATTCATATGTTTTGTAATATATTTGTACTCTTATGGCTCATGCCTTATGTCTATATAGAATCCTATTACATTGATTCTGTTTGATTTTACATATTTATTAGGAGATAATATTCTTATGTTATTATCATGTACCTGGATTGTACACTCAAAAACATATTATTATCATACAATCACTTATGTTCAATTCATATTATCACTATTGTTTACCATTATTGAGAATTTAATATCCCACATTATTATATTTACACATACCCATGTTATAAATATGAGTATAACATATTATAGGTCATTAAGGGGGTCTAAATAAATTCAATTATGAGTAAAACTCCATATCAATCAAATATAAGATTCTCATGATGCTCCTTTATGGATATTTTAATCCTTAAATTCTTGGTATTTATAAATTAATTTCTTATCATATGTAATAGATGTCAAATAATTATATTTTTATCTTGGTTCACCCCAGTTTTAGATTGCATACGTTCATAAAATATGAAAAATATATTATTTAGTGATATATGAATAAGGGATAATAACCAAGGGATTTTTATTATCCATGGTTAAGATATTCATTGTACCTATACATGGTAGGGGATTAGGCCCATCACATATATGCTTATATGGTTTCAGGGCTAGGGGACAACTATTGTTACCTAACCCACTTGGGCCTACTTTTCATGTGGAATACCAAGAGAAAAACACACTTTATCAACCTATAATTTTATAAAATCTAGAAAAATGCACATAGAAGTCATAATATACATGATAGGCCTTAGAATAAGTTCATATAGGTGTGAACACTACTATATACATACAATGTGTAATAATATATGAATATTTCATTAATATCTAGAGTAAAACCATGCATGAAATAACATCTAAAGAATATATCAATGTAATATATATTAAATGCAACAATCAAATGGAAAAATTACACAACTAAATAAAAAACATGTTCCAATATAAAAAAAATAGAATAAAACAAAGATAATATATCTTATCTCATGTTGTCCAAGACTGACCACAATAAACTACATATTCTCCCTAGAATAACTATAGTCCATTTATTTTACTAAATTACTATCTATTATCTATAAAATAAATAGTAAAGTGGGACATTTTCAAAAATGGATGAGTGTATACATGCACATTAGGAAACACTGAAGGCTAAAATGGGGTGATAGAAAGATACAAAAAATGTCATCTCAACCCAATGAATGTGGTAAATGAAACCCATCAAATATATTTGACCAAAATGAATACGAAATTATAGAGAAATGGGACCCTAATCTATAAATCCCAAAAAAGTATTTTGATATTTATTTTTGTTCAGAAGGTTTATCACCAATTCCTGACTTTTTTGTGTCTATTCTAGAATATATGATGATGAATCACACCTCTCCACTGATCAATAATTATACGAGGGGTTAAAAATTTTCAATTAGAGGACCCACACAATAGTATGAGATTTTGGTTCCACTGAATAGATAAAGGAACCAAAATGTAGAAATATAGGGGATTCCACTCAGTAGATAGAAGTAGGAATAACAAACTCATGCTTCGGGTGGGCATATATCAAGCATGGGGGATCCACAGGAAAATATAATAATATGTTATAGTAAATTGATAGATGACTCATGCCCTATTATGATATGAGGTTACACTTGGTAGGTTGAGTCTGCAAAACATACTATTCCTGGGGTTCCACTAAGAAGATCAAGGACCCACACCCTAGTGCATCAGGGGATACCAATCTGCTGTTAATGTGGAATAAAGGGGACCCATACCCTATGGTGATAGGTGGTTTCTAACCCTAACATATCTCAGGGGATATATCCTAATCAATTTCATAATCATGTGTTGTATAAATAAAATATTTTTCATTACTCCACATATCGTACCTAAAAATCAACTATAAAACAAAACTGTCATAATATATGTGTAAAATGCCAGGGGATAGAGATATCAAAGTCCATAATCAATGTTCCAAAATGTATGCTTGAGGGTAAGGATTTATGGGGGGGAGTATGAAGCTCGTTTAATTTCCACATAGTATGTGTCCTCACTTTTCTACCTACATCCTCATCCTTTGGGCATATCATGCATGACATTCCACCACACATGGAATGTAAAAGTGTTACATGGCCTACCTCAGCCACTATGGTTATGATCATTTTCACCTTTCCATGCTAATGTAATATAGTCAATTCCCAGGTACCTTGTCATATACCTTTACATTCATAGGTACCAGTTCTTGCATGTGTACCTTAGGAATTATAGGTTACTCATGGGGGTACATAGCATACTCTCTTACATGGGTTCACAGAAATGTGGAGGTAGAAAATTTCCTATTTTTCCAGGGGAAGGTCATATATTCTGTGGGTCAAATGACAATTTGTGTTATCCTTATCTTCTTTGAAATAACTAGACACCTCATCTAGGGCACTACACAATGAGTGTTCTTGGACTACACAACGTTTAGTCAAAATTTCTACTGAATCATATATATATCCACTCTTCATATTCACAAGACCACATCTACTCTTCCATATTACAAACATTCCACAGTTGTAATGTATATATAATCCAATCCACATTTCTCATTAATTGACAGATTATAGCAACCCAAACCCTAGATGGCTTCACCAGTCACTCCAAAGATCTCTTAACCCCACTTCAAATATTGGATCCCTATATCCCTCACCCACAACCCATATCTCAGACCAATCAATTATAAAATAAAATACTTTTACATCATTTCTACATCATCCAATAATATGAAGGTTTGATCACATGTGAGACCACCATACAAATTTCAATCTTCGACCGCATGTGCTAACATAGAATAATACAATGAAATGTGGGGAGAAATACACAAAAAAATTAAAATCCATTTTTTTAGAATTTTTATCTTCAAAATATAATAATTTTATTTTATCCATGATATTTATTTATTGAAATATATGTTTACCTGATTAAAATAATCAACAATTTATGTGTTCATTCAATGTATATATATTACATATAAAAAAATTATTTAAATCTATACATTAATAATTTAATAAAGAGTAAAGAATCCAAAATTTAAGATATATATCAAAATATAGTTACGATCATCTATTAATAACACTTTCACAATGGATGAGGATGGTTTGTTACATTTGCAGCATCTCGATCCACCTCAATCAGATCATTTGTTATCCTCCAAATCAATATTCCAACAAATAATGCCAATGGATCCTCCTAAAATATCACATGGTTATGAATCTATAATTTGTGAAATATTGTAATGATCAATTTGTATTGGTTTTTGTGTCATGGAAATCTAAAATAAAATAACTAAATTTAATTATTTTTCAAAGAAATGCACTTCCATACAAATCTAGGAACCAGTTATTTGACATCAAAAAATTGTTGGTTACTCCTAGGTTAAACCATGTTTTCTAGAAAGAATAATGGTCTGAATTTTCCCTTCGAGGACTGGATCCATGATAAATTCCATAAAACCAATAAATTAAATGAGTGAATGTAATAAAATTTATTATTATTTATAATATATTAATAATTGGGTATTGAGGCACCCAAACAGTGTACCAAATCTGATGATTAATCAATATATTTAAATGGAAAGATTCAAATGAAATATCCTAGAATAAAATTTCATTACATTCTTACACAATTTATTTATTTTCATTCCAAAAATAAGAAAAACAAAGTTAGTGATTCTATGTCTTCATCTGAATCGATCACTCCCAAGAGCTCTGTTGTATGTTCCCATATTTCCAATCAACATGAATCAAATGGATTGTCCACCCATGAAGGGTAATATCTTATAGATCCAAGATCATTATTGGGGAATCCATGAAATTTTCATGATCCTAAATGTATAGATATACCCTGTCAATAACATGTGTAGGTTTCTACATGTATCTCCTTGAATATGGCACATAGAATATTTCCCGAAACCCGCCAAATTTCAGGTGCAAGGATAGATGGTATGGAACACCACCTACCCTATGTATTTCCATTAACATCCCAATAATATTCAAGGATAGACTTCCTCAATAGTCAAAACTCAGCAACCCCCTTAATGGGGAGACTCTATGGAAATCATGGTCTCCCTACTCATTCTCTAAGGGCCTATAATGTTAATCAGCATAGTACTTTTATCTATTATGTGAAATCATTATCCGATCTCATGTCACATGATCATTATTATTCATTTCCATCACTATCATTATCCCAAAAATATATGAGTCATCAATCATATTCCAAAATTAGGGTAACTTGCATGGACTCCAATACATGCCCATTACATATTTCATGAATATAGTTGAGTGTTATCTATTATTATAATAAAGAAATATAAATAGAACGAAATAATCCAAGATTTAGATATGGTCCAAAACATAGGCCCATTTCATATCCTATAACACATGGAATTTCTTTTTCATCATCCCCTACATATTGGAGTGAAATATTTTACTCAACATCAACTGGGTCCCAAATTTTTCAAGAAGGAATCTCCCCAAACAAGATCTGAGCCACATATAGTAATTGGATTCATTCTTCATGGGTACCCATAGATTCATGTAGTCTCTAAAAGATACAATTATCCCAAACTCTCCATCGATATATGTTCTCAAATAGAAAGAAAGTGTTCTAACATTTTAAGTATCTTAATAGTCACTTATATATAAATGGTTCCTCTCATTATATATTGAATCCAAGGGACTATATTCAAGAATAAAACATATCATTTCCACTACTGGGATCTCAGGAGGACCATCCAAACATTTTATGAACCTGATTCTTAGCCTTCCATGCTGAAATATGATACACTATGACAAAATTAACTTATGATTTCACTCATTCTTTCCCCTCAAATAAACCATTATAGATCCCTATAAATATTCCACACACTATGACGTATATCCAAATGGGGTGTGTAAAATTGCATCATCCCCTCCATGTGAAACTTGAAATGAACCACCATTTATCCCCAGAAAGGGATGATGGTAACACCTCTTTTCAAAATTCATTTGTTGTATCTCCAAGGGATATATGTTCATGTCAAATATCATTAGTGATTATTTCTAAAGGTCCTCTATAACCTGATAGTGGAATAGATGAGTCAATATAATTGAGTAATGAAATGATGCACCCATCTCCCCCATTAGGGTAAGTCATACAGAATCTAAGTGATTAGAAACAAATTTTAGGATGTGAGAATGAGAGGTCATGATAGGAGAATATTCTACCACATCTTGATTCCAAGGAGTATAGATAGTATTGATGTCATATTCCTTATAAAAATTCATCCAATTTCACAATCTATGGTTATGATACTTTATTTTATTGAAATACCTAAGACTATAATGTTATTATTATATAACAACACACTCTCTCAAAAGATAATTCCTACACATATTCATAGAAAAGGCTATTTCATTAGACTCCATGTTATGAGTCATCTAGTTCTACACATGGGATCTCAACTTCTACAAACCATATGCAATCATGTTCTTCTTATCTGCAAACATTAAAAAAATCCAAAATCATTATGCATCAAAAAATACATTATATTAAATTCCCTCTCTATTTGTCTCAACAGAAGAGAAGCATTCAGCTTAAACATTTGTTCATGGATGATTTCGAACACAATAAAATCAATTTAAATATATTCCAATTCAATATTAGTGTGGTCAAAGGGACTAAAATCCTAAATAATTCTTCTAAAATACCCCAATGCTACCCCAAAAAGACAAAACACCCCAGATTCTCTAACCAAATCCTTGGTGACCCCAAAGAATGAACAACATAATTCATTTTGGTCCACAAATAATCAATTCTACAAAATGAAATTCCATAGAATGTGAATGACATATATGAAAAACTGACTCTATTATAGTATAACTTATAACATCTTCAATTAGACTATTTCTAGAACCACCATTGTGTGACATTATTTATCATCCTAGGATCTAGAGTAAATTAGTATTTCATTGAAAAATACAATAATAAATAAGTCAATTTTTTGGATGATAAAACAAATCATGTCAAAAAAAAGGATTTTGGGGGAATTCATAAAATCAATGGGCTTCACTAGGAACTCATATAGTTTATAGAGGAATCAAATTATTTTGTATAGAATATAATCCCTATAAAAAATCAATTGATGATATCCAAAATTGAGAATTATCATTGTGAACCAAATATTTCCTCAAAACTATTAATAGAGGTCCTAAATCCTTAGTAAGGGGTAATTTTTTTATCATTTTCTAATTAAATAAATGATATTATATACAATCCCACATGAACCCATTCATGTTTTTTGGAAAAAATAGATTTCCTTGTGGAAACAATGGTCTGATAAAACTATTATCTCAATGGTCCACCAACCGCACCCTTTTATTCTAAATCTTGGTAGAGGCCATATGATATGTTGTATATGATATTAGTCTATTTATGGGGTTCATTTCAATCAATAACTTATTTTATCTCTATATAGTTATTCTAGAAATGTACATCCGGAAGCGATCCATAATTTACTCCACAATATAATAAATATATAGGCTATGAAATTCTGCTATATTAATTGATAAATTCCCACACTAATGGATGTTGGATAATACCTCCCACTTAGAATTACCACTCTCTCAATAATGACATCTCACTCACCCAAAAATTATAATATCATCACATCCATATGAAGTTGTCTAACCCATCTACAGTGATAGTAAATAAGGGATTAGATAATAAAAATAAAATCCATTCAATGGTTGAAATCATATGTTTTCATTTATATGATAAATATGTCGCAAGTGAATCTCTCTCCAACAAATCCCATTTATAAATTCTTGATGATAAATGAAATCAAATAATAACATTTGATCCAAAATGATATAAAAAGATTATATACAATGGTCTCAACAAGGATTCAAAAATATTTCAAAAGGGGTATATAAATGAAGGAGTGACTCGACCCTATATCTTTATATAATGAAAAATGTGTATACAACACACATATCATACCACATATAAACACATGAGATTCATGGAAATATCACTGCATATCCTTGAACAACCTGAAGACTCAACCTCAATTTCCCTGAACCTATGAACGAAATCCAAGTTGTGGTGCCAGAAGTATCTATTAGAACCACCCTCTATCCAAATATAAATTTTTATTAAGCCACTTTAAGGGAATGTGGGGAACAATATTTTTCAAAAACAAGGACCATTATGTGATGAACGATCTCACAAAATTATTAAACACAATAATAAGATAATTAAAATTAAACAATCTATATAATTCCTAGTAGAGAGTACTAACCTGGGTGTCTGGATTCTCCTTGATGAGTTCTTCGAGGAGAGAAACCATTATGTCCATTGTCCGGATGAATTCCTTTAGGGTGATTTTTCCTTGGATGACGCCCCGAGTGATGATTTGGTCTTGTTTGTCCATCCAAGACTCTATCTCCTCAGTGTCTTCAACCTACAACCTTCTTTCATAAATACATATAATCTCCACATCTAATGAATTGGGCCAAACAAATTTTTCATTAATTTCTTCCCTAGAGTGGATTATGAGCCTCAGACATTCCCCTACCTCTAGTTTTATCACTATGGGTTATCCGCTTTGATCTTCACTATCCCCTCATTGTGGGTCTTTAGTTACCTTACTTCCACTTTTCATAGCCGACCTGGTTTCCATCGGTTTTGGTAAGTGAGAATAATCTTTGATTCCCTTGGGTTTTCCCCTAGACCACAATTCATTTCTCTAAGTAACACTTTCCTTTTCCCCCTTCTTCTTTCTTAGGTTGTGGGGACCTTCCCTTGGAAATGGTCCAAACTGCCCACTAAAAATGGGCTACAACTATCATCACCTGAATCATCTTCCTCATACGTCAATGTTTGTTCTTGAACCACCATAACATCAAAACGGTTTTTTAGTCAACCCCCGGCCTTTTTTAAGAGGTCATGTCCTACACAAAGAGTCCTCATTTCCTACATTAACCTCCATGCTATTAATATTCTTCACCTCACTCTCATTATTCTGAAAGTATGGGGACATATAAATGCTAATGTTTGGGTATAAGGGCCTCCAAACACTAGCCCCATACTGCCTTCCTTGGCCCTTATAAGGTTCTGTAGAAGCAATCAAGAAGGATATCCCCAGCAACGTTACAAGTGGCCCAACCTCCTTGCTGGAAACACAAAAAGGAATAACCTTATCACCTATGTATTCCTACACTGCTGCAAAGGAAATAACTCTTTGATCACAGGATGCCTCTAGATGAGGAGAAAGCAGACTGATGTCTAAGGATTCATCAATGTGAGACTCCTCAGCCTTCTCGGAATCCAGTAGGTCATGCTCAGTCTGCTTGCAATCACCTAGACCATTTTTTAGGAGGGAACAAATATCCACAACTTTGATTGTAGGACTTTCTATTTCCTACACCTAATTACCACTCACCGGAGCCATTCCCTCAACTCCATCCTTCTTCGGATCAACACCCTGACACCTAGCTCCTCTCCGGAAACTAGAATCGAGATTCTCTAGCCGCCTACGCATCTTGCAATACTCTATCCATAAAATGAAGAAGACTGATTGCATGCACCAAAATTCTTCACCAACAAAAAACTGAAACAACTTTAATGGTGCCTTGGAGACATCAACCTCTACACATACTTGAGGGTTAATTAGATGGCTGACAGACATTGTCTTGTTGTTGGAGCACAGAAAATGTCCAATCATGTTCTCTAGTATCCGTAGGATTGCAGGGTTTTGGAATGGAAATGAATGATTAGGGAAAGACAACCAGATTGCGACTGAAGAACAGTAACAATTCATATGAAAATTATAAGACCAGTGAAATTAGATGAATATGAGACCGATGCATTTATGAGGACCACTGGACCACTCGCGAACCATATCTTCCCTAAAGGAGAAATGTACCATCAGGTGGCGTTTGTCGAGAAGACCAAAAATCTCGTGCCCTTGTAACCCAAATGATTTGAAGATGAAGGATTAAAATTCATCTAATGAAGGATGTCGATGAGAGAAACGAGCCACTAGGGTCAGATCCAAGATACCTGAACAATGTTCTGCATGCCCATAAGATTAGTATGCAATTATGACCTTTCTTATGATGATACCCAAATGAATTGTTCCTTCATACTTTGGTAGAAAACACATCTCCATGATTCCAACTCCCATATCCAAAATCTAGAAATGCCAATTATATGAATCTAAGAGTCACCAAAAACTACTATAGCATTATAGCTTGATAGGGAATGAATAAGAGGACTAATCTACCACTAAAAATCCTTGTAGAGGCTCTACACAAACTACTATTCCTAGAAGTAACTATATCTAACCATGTTATGTGAGTACCATGTAAGGTTTTTGAACATAATGAAATACATATAATCTATCATAATCCCCATATATAGCTCAATAATATGCTGAATCTAAACTAAGCACAATCTTCAGGGGTAATTATTCACATGAAAAAGATGCAGGAAGTCATACCATGTGAGTGTTCTATTAACACGATTCTATATGACTAGACACCACTTGAATGATTATTCAATATTGGAATGATTATCTTCTAGCACAACTATCTGATCAATCATGGTCTACATTAGATTGAATAATTACGTCACCGACTCAAGAAAATTAACAAATTATTGGGGATCTATCTTTCCTTGTATCCTCAAATGTATCTATTATCAGGTCATGCATAGTGTTCTAATACTATATGCATCATCATCTTTAACTGGTAATAATATATGTTTCTCTACAGGGGTGATGTTATCTTTCATTTTGTGTGAATCTCCTCGTGAGGGAGACTATAATCTAAGGCCTCATAATTCATGATATCATAAAAAAAATATTGATTCTGTAGCCTAACTACTTATCATTACTAAGGATTCCTAAACATGAATAATACGTACCACAATTATACAATTATAAACATGTGGGATGAAGACCAAATATGTGTAATAAATGAACATTATCTAATATCATGCTTGTACCATGGATCCTTGAAACCAATGAATAAATATTCCTATTGAATAATAAGTTATTCAACATACTGGTTAATTTATACATTAGTTTATACAAAAATACTTTGTCCCCGTAACCCTAAATTAAAACTAAAGATAGTTATACACTATTCCATGAAGGAAAAACAAATTACCCATATGAGGATAACTCCAAAAACCATGTCATGGATTGAACATCACTAATAAAAATATGTAATGACTAGACCCATCGATGTCCATTGAGATGGAAGAAATCTAATCCACAAAACAAAAAGCCCACATCCAATATACTAGGGGTTGGAGATAATAACCAAGAAAAAAAATATAAATAAAAGGACTTATCATAAGTATATTTTTTTAAACATATAACCATATCAATTAAATTTTAAGAGAAAAATAACATTTTTATAGAATGTTGATTAAATCCATGTATATAATAAACTATTGGGATTTCTTTAGAATATGATAGAATAAAACCAAATTGAAAAGGAAAAAAATTATGACCCAATCAGAAATGAAGGCCCAAATAGAAAACCACTGAAATAAAATAAATATTATAGTTTTCAACTCATAATATCTAATCCTAACCATCAATCACATTCTATTAACCCAAGTACCATAATGATCTACTGATTTCAATGCTGATGTTTCCATTATCTAAATAAGACACAACCCAAAAAGGAGAAGGCAACACTATGTTGAGTATATTAATACCCATTAAAATTTTATTAAAACAATAAAGGGTGATATAGAACAATGAAAAAATTTATAGATCTGCCTAATTCATGTGGGGAAACGACAATAAAAAATATATTCTTAAAAATAATCCCATATGATAAAGAAAAATTATTTATATATCCACGTCCCATCCCAAAATTATGAGCCCACATATATTTATAATGGTCCATCACCAATGTCCAATATCATGTGTGTAATTCTAAAAATCTAGGTGTATGAACCATACCATTCCCCAGATCAATAAATCTTGAGGAGGGTAGAATCATTAAGAAGAGAACCCATGATTTAGTATTATATGTGGGTGATACTAAATATATAGAGATCTCTATTACAATAATGATAGGGGGTTCCACTCAGTGGATTGATAGAGGACCTACTACCGACTGCATTAGGTGGTGAAAATAAATCATTGAGGAATCACTTTAAAATACCATATGAATGTATGACATAGTAGATGGATGATCTGATTCCATGTATGATTGGGGTACCACATGGTTCTTAAAGGATCTACACCCTGATCCATTAATATTGTGTCATAGAGAAAGTTGAGAATCATCGCCACAATGTGCCTGGGGGTACAAATCAACAGGTAATGATGAAAATGGGGGACCCAAACCATAGTAAAACATGGGGGGTTTTCAAACACATAAACTCTCAGATGATCCATTATGATAACTAATATCATAAAGATTTATTTAAATATGCATGAAACTAGAAAATAATAACATCATTTTTTAAAATACATTATGATGGCCACCAATACATTCTCAGTGGAAAACCACTTTGGATGGGCTACTAGTGGGATAAAATCTGAATTTTATATATGGATATATGAGAAGAAGGAGTTATATATGGTATTAAATGTTCTCTATGGGATCATCACAGTGGATGGTCTTACCTAGAAGCTAGGATGTGTCCTCATCAAGATAGGGAATGTATAGAATGTTATCATACATGACATGTATGGGATGTACGTTGAATGTCTCATCCAATATATGTCTTTATATTTTTTTCTTATAGATTCCATTATATATGAAGATGTTCCCATGTACTTGTTTTTGTTCCAAGCCATGATCATGTAGTTTCCCATGCTCGTTCACCATTGGTCATTCCCTTGAACACTCAATGTCCATGGCATGTCCTTCCACATGGTTTTCTGGGAGTGTAGTTGGATAAAAGAATTGTTTCCCAGGGAAGGTCACACTGAATGTGATCCTAGCCACACACATGTGTTCCTTATCTTTGAAAAATATATTATCCTTCATTTATATAGACTACAATAGAATTTTTCCTAGACAACATGGCGTGCAAACATAATTTCCATAGAAATCTTGTTTTATTCACACATAATCGTAGATTTGTCCAAAAAATCATATCCATGTCAAAACATTCTCAGGGTTATGTATCTATGGACTTTTATTTTGGATCCTTATCCAATGGACAAATTCTACCCATCTAAACCCCATATGGCTACACCCATTGATCAACAAATATCCCTTTCTGTCTCTAGACCCAAAATACATGAAATCATCTCTTGGAACAAAAATAATATCCATATATATATTTGAAAGAAATATCATGTACATTGTTATCACATCCATAATGATTCCATAGATTCAATCAAACTCAAAATTTCCCCTTAAATGTCAAACAGTGACACCATGGGATAAAGATAATGTACATTATGAAGTATAAGGATAAATGCACATTAAAAAGGTGAATAATTCATTTTAGAAAGGTAATTTTCTAACTATCATATAAATATTATATCTATGGTTATTAACATATAAAATAATAAGTAATTGGATTAAAATATGCAACAAATTATAGGTCTCATGTGATTTATAAATATTGATATCCAATGAAAGATAATATATATCTATAAATTAATAATTTAATAAAAATTGTAGGGATGATTGCTATCTTGATTTAGGATCATTCATTAGTAAATAACATATTTTATAGTGATGAGGATAGTTCAATACATTCAATGCCTCTTGATCCAATTTGATCCAATCATTCATCATTGTATGATTTTATTATCCAATGAATCACATCAAAGGATCCTATCATAAGGTAAATGATTTTTTTTATAACATTGAAAAAAGTAATAATAACATATTAATATATGATTTTGAGTTTTTGGTAATTTAAAATGATATAAATAAGTTTAATTATTAATTTTAATGAAATTAACCACTAATGAATACCTCAACTGAACATCTGTCACTGACCAAGATTCAGTTTAGCAATAGGAACAACCCACATTCAAAAAAAATGTTATCACAGATATTCTATTGAATAATACAAACATTGGTAAATTAAAAAATCAACTATAACGTTTTGTCAACACATAAAAAATATAAAATATTTTTCAATATATTAATTTATTGGTTTAAGACACATAATAATAAATGATAAGTCTGAGGATAAATCTAGTAATACAAATAGAAATATTCGTTGGAAAAAATACAAAAAAACTAGAGTGGTTACACCCCCATGGTATTATCATTATCTAAAGGTGTGCTATGAATTTGGGTATATTATATCATAGTTCTATATAATGTATTATACATATTGGTGGATGAATATAAAGGTTATGTGTAAGGTATTCATCAAACATTGTTGTGGATATATGACCATTCTATATAGATATGCTCCCCATAGTTATATTTTTTCTATAAAAAAATATTTTATATAGGATGTTTTCCTAATTTGATGTTTTTTCTCGTATTTCCTAGGGTATTCTGTGGATCACACTATGTTGAATTAATTATGATTATAGATAATAATCCTTGGCCAATTCCAGTATGGTTAAAAAATGTGTTAAATAAATTTATATTCACGAAAAATAATTATTTTCTTATTATTTATTCTTATTTATTTACGTATAGAATATCACATGTTTAACTTTTTTATTAATAAGAAATGTTTGGGACACATTTATTGGAGACATATATATTTTTACTTTCACCATATATGGGTGGCCCTAGAACGTCGGTACCCCATCATACAACAAAATTTATAGGATATATTAGGACAGAGGCCTAGTTTTCATGATTAGGACAATGTATATCAATGGATATTTTTAGAATTGGATTTTATAATTCATTATAATTGTTGTTTACATTTAACGTATTTAGTTTTGTTTCATTTATTCAATTTATGTGAATTTCTTAATCGGTAATTTTTTATAATATATGATGATATGATTCAAAATATAATATTATATATCATGATTATTTCTTATATACTTTTTTTGTACATTGATTAATATTTTAAATGTAGGGTGGAAATATTTTTTTTCTATACTCTTATATGTGGATAAATGTTCCATTCGGTAGCACATTATACTATATCTTCTGGTTGAAAACCTCCACTATACAGAAATGGTATGTAGAGGTCACATGACACCACCAAACCAGATATTATTGAGTGTGTTAGGAGTGTAATGGTGATACAATGTGAAATAATAGTATTTTTTCAACATGATACTATTTATGTTATGGTAAATTTGGATGGAGGATTTGTTAATTCCTATGATGGATGTCAAATTGTGGTATAAGAAAACATTTTGATGGGATTTCATAGTTATTAGGGATACATAATTAATATTCATAGTTTTAATTATTATACTTGACATATTAACTCATGCATGGATTCGTTTTATTTTACATTGATATTTTTTTGGATCACAGATATTTTGGAAATACATTCTATCATACACCACTCTTGACGAAACACCTCAAGATTTTGGGAAATTTTTTTCTTTCAATTAATCTAATATATATATATATATATTATTTATTTTCATGAAAACAAAAATTTATTTCGTCTTGTGTTATAAAAAACACCATGTAACGCTTATACTACACAAAACACGTAGATTAGATTGTGGTACATGCAAGACTCGGTTTTACCCCTTGTAATGGCACAACTATTTAAAAACCAAATTTTTGACCCATTTATTAATATTAATTTTAAAAATAAATGTAGTTTTTGAATTCATAATTTTGAAATTATATATGGGTAAAATGTCTAGATTTTTTATGAATTATTATTTTTTAATTATTTGTGAAAATATTTTATTTTAGTTAAAACCCGCCAATTCATTTAAATAATTATTAATGATAAATTATATTTAAATTTGATTAAATGGTCACAGTAGATCAATTTTAAATATATTTATAAAATTAACGTCATTGTAAACAATTATATATTGAAATTATATGTAAACACTTATTAAACATTGAAAAGTATTGCTTTAAAAACATGTGACCGCTCTACATTTGTGGGATCACCATTAAACATATTTTTTCCACTTATGTGATTTATATTTTAGAAAAATGACATACATCATTGAAATAAATATAATATTCTTGTTATAATAAGAAAAACATAATTTTTTACTATAAATATTATTGATAGTGAATAAAAATAATTACGGTGATTGAGGTTATATTAGGCTTAAATAGTGATATAAATTTAGCCATATAGACTATAATGATCTGAATACTTGTAAAAAGATAATTTTCTACAAATAAATCAACCATATCCCTTCTTCAATATAATTTAATGATTTATTTTGATATTATTAAATAAAATTTCCTCATTTAAAAGATTAATTAATGAAGAAGACAAGAAAGAAATATTCCTTACATATATCTTTTATAAAATATTAAGAAAAGTTAAAAATGCCATTTTTATAGTTATAAATATAATTATTTATTATAAATTGGTTATTTTTGTCATAGTAATATAACATTAATTTGTTTAGATCATTTAGTTACATAAACTTATTAAGAAACACCAACGCAGTGATTATTTAGTGAATAAATAACAAAAATAAATTATAATATAAATACTACAAGTGAATTTAATTGATTGAATTATTGTATCAAATTAATTTTTTATATGAATATATCATGATACACAATAATAAGATAAATATATTTTATTTTCAATATTGTATTGATATTTTAAAATTATGATTATATAAATATTGTCAAAAGTGACATTAATGTTGTTTTACAATAAATGATATTTTATTATATGGTTTAAAATTAATAAAAATATTATATTATAAAAATTAAAATGTATGTTTTAATAAATATTAAATATTGTTTGTTAATGTACAAATTGATTTTTTATAATTAATATATTGAGACATTTATTTTGAATTCATTTTGACCATGGTATGGGTTGAAGTAATGTTTTGTGCGCCACAAGAGCTTGTTTTAAAATTTATATCCAAATAACAATATATTTTTATTAAATAAATTATATATTAAATTATTTATTTATTGTAACTATATTTTAAAATAAATCTCACAATATTTTATTTTTGATGCTAAAATTTCATAGGTTAGAAAAGTTGATGCTTTAATAAAAACCAAAAAGATACAATTGGGGAATCCTAAATAATAAAGAACCATTTTATTAAATTTTAGATATTTTTATGGTGGAAATTATTTATAGTATTTTCTCAATTTAATACACTATTTTTTTTAAATTTTTTGTTTATTCGGTAAGGTATAAATCCCATTTATGAATAATTTTTGGTATTTAAAAGATTGCCACTCCCACTCCACTATAAAAAGGCAGACACTCTACCATTTCCTCACACATATCAAAATAATTAAGTTTGGCCATGATCCAACAAATAAAAATAAAAAAACCCATAAATTTAAAATTTATTTCTCACATTATGCAAAAATAATTCAAGGAATATCGTTGATGCAAACCAAAAAGAGTTACTTGATTAAGAGGCAACAACCTCACTCAAGCTTCTTTGTATTATTTCTGTTCTCCACTCCATAAACTCTTATTGTTACAAGAATTTATAACAAATCCAGTATTATATATATAATAGAATATAGTTATTATATTTTTTATTACTGAAGTTTCAAAAACGTCAATCTAATGGGTATAAATTATATTTTCTACATGTATATGTAAATACATCCTCACAAACGAGGATTGTTCAATTTTTCCTTCACCACCTGCCATGGTTGACATTATGATGGAAAATATATTTATATTTGATATATAGATATTTATAATGTCATTATGATTCTATAATTTTTATTTATATATCAGCCTTATGATTTCCATATTGTGCAAATAAAATAATTTTGTTTCAGGAAGTGTGGACTACCACCCCCTCATAGTGATATGGTACAATCACATGATACATTGAATGTATTAAGGATATTTTTTGTAAACCAATCTGATATATATGACATAATAATGATAATATAATGATATTATGTACATATAAACATTCATACATTAATATATATTTTAAAATTACTTGTATTATTTAAATATGTCAATAAAACGGAAGCAACATTCATGCGTTCATACA
Source organism: Viscum album (assembly GCA_963277665.1). Classification (NCBI taxonomy): domain Eukaryota; kingdom Viridiplantae; phylum Streptophyta; class Magnoliopsida; order Santalales; family Viscaceae; genus Viscum; species Viscum album. Next base: position 585,800,413 of record OY728126.1, read on the forward strand.
CCCTAAAATCTCCATAAACTGTGTATTCCATTTAAGAAATATACATTATATAGATTATTTTAATACACAAATAATGAATATTGATGTTATTTATATCAGTTATTACATTTTTTAAATCATGATATAATTATAAGGACCATTGATATAATAAATTAAGACACTAGTGAAACATAAATTGAATATTACCCAAAGCATAACCTCCACATGAAATTTTTAACAAGAAACTGATTTAAAGTAAAATATTGTATTAGATATAATAATATAGTTATTTAAATGATTTATAATAAAAAACTTTATAATAAAAGTTGTTTTAATGATTATTACGAGAGTCAAGACAAAAGGTATAGGGATTTCACCTCACATTTTATTTCTATGAGATACATGCCATGTTTAAAACTATTACCGTTTTCATGATGTATATACTTACCATTAATTTATTAAATGATTATTATTATTAAATTTATGGTTATGTAGAGTTCAATTTTTATTATATTCATTTTATTGCGTTTCTGTTTCAAAAGATTCCAATTTGGTAATATTGTTTTTCTCAATATACCTTAATTGAGACACATGAAATGTTATGCATCTATATGTTTATATGTAGTAGGAATAGTTAAATTGAAATTTATTATGATAAATATAATTCATTTCCATATATTTTCATATTCACATGATTTCAATTTCTTACACAAGGAGTACGGTTTAACGTTACAGTGTGATAAGTGTTTATTGAAACAATATGATCACTTTCCAAGACTATTTATGATTATGCATCATTTTTTGAAATATCATAATCAATATATCAATATAATTCCTAAATATCATTCCCATATTGTCATTTTTGATATATTCATGTATTGGTACTATATTTTTACTCTTTGGTACAAAATATAGTTAAGAATGTTTTTTTAAGAAATCCCAACTTTACCATCCCTTCATTCAAGCTATATGTGAGAAACAAGAGGAAATAAAAGATCTTAGAAACCAAAATACCCAGATTTCCATGAGGTTGGATATGTGTCACTAAAGACACATGCCTATAGATTCATAGTGATAGAATATGAGAGGAATATTCAAAAGAATTATATCCATCCAAAACATGCATCCAATAGTTTCGATACCATAAGCATGGATATTAAAGGAGGATGTGGATTATTTTGAAAAAAACACACATGTATCCTCCCACAATAGTGGTAGAGGACATCGTGATGGTGGGAGAGGATTATGGTAAGACACTTGCTATTTTTATTATTAACCTATAATGAGTTTATTGTAATGATACTAAAGAGGGATGGGAGAAAGGCCCATGATGGTCGTTAGGAGGCAGTGAGGATTAATAGTGAAACCTACTTAATGAAAATATATGGTCTTAACCTATGAGAGATTCCATAAAATTTCCTTTGTATTATTCATAAAGATGAATATCTGGTTTAATTGGGGATAAAAATAATTTTGAGTCCCTTTTAGTTCCTCATTGAATCGTATTCTGGTGATGAGGAATCAAGAGTTTCTCGAGGAGTTTGTCAATTAAAGATACTCGAGGAATCGAAGAGGATAAATTCATATCATAACATGGGAATGGAACAAAGCTATGCACATAGAATCAATATATTTCATGGAGTGTGGAATAATATCTGAAAATATTGTATTACTTTGGCGGATTTTAAGGACATATTTTGAAGAATAAAAAATATGCGTGTGATTTACAGAAAATTTTATTGTGAGAGTCTCCATTTTTTATGCGGATCATATATTGCCAGGGAGGGACTGGCCTAGAGGGCTATTATAGAAGGATATAAATGGTTTCAAGAAGGGTTGTGGGTTCCTTGCCCATATAGTATAGATATGTTAGAATTACTAGGTGGGTCTCCCAGGTGTTAGGCTAAGGGACATTCCCTATTGAGTGTGTGCCATGGTAGGTCACCTGAGTAGTGATTCACTACTTAGGTGAGATATTTTTAGAAATAGATCCATCATTGGGGTTCTCTAACTAGGTGATCAGTCATCCTTATAAACATTTAGGAAGAGGGGTTTATTTATTAACCCATTGGTGGTCCTGCACAAGTGGTCCTATGCTGATGGACCTATACTGATGGGCATGTGAGGATAGACTTTTGTGAGTGACCCTACATGGATATACCCATTAGGATTGGACTACATGATTGGGAATATATGTATGGTCATGTGTAAGTGGGCATGGGAAGATGGAACAACAGTTATTCACTTTACTTAAAAAATTATTCATATCTTCCAAGAGCCATAAAATTTGATCTGTGAGTCCTTTGGGGATCCACGACCAATAAAATTAATTATATAAGAGAGATATATGATTATTAGAATATTGAATACAACATATTTTCGCAAAATAGATGTGGAAATTTTATTTTAATGCTTCAAATCCTTTAAATAATTGATCTTTGAAATCCATGGCTTACTTTAGGGGGTGTTCATTCCACATCGCCCTTGTAATAGAGAACACTTTTGAAACATCAAAATATACCCTACACCTTCTTTTGGAAAGGAGACACATCTCTACCTAAACTTAGAATTAAATATCTGATTGAGGATCACATTAGGATCTGTTTAGCAATGTGGATGGAAAAAAATTCATATTTCTAATAGTCTTCATCATCTCCCATAAAATTCCTCATATATAAATCCTTTCTAAACAAAATCTGTTTTGAATAATTTTCATCTCCTAGGGAAATGGAATTATGATAAAGGGTGTTCTAATATTCTAAGTAAGGGTCTGCATTAGAGATTTCAATATAAGATTATAAGGATTCTTAATTTAATGATAAGTAAATAGGATAATGAAAAAATAATGAAAATGTTCATAACCAATCATAAAAACATCAAAAAATGAGTTATGGAAGAAAACATTATCATTTCAAAAGTAGAAATAATCAGAATGATAAATATTCATAACTCAATAATGAAAAATATGTTCATGTACTTAATATGTGTGGCAACATAATAAGTATTTAAACTATTTCATATTTCATAGTTTACATCCCATACCATTTAATCAGGAATTAACAATATTTATCTATAATGTATCAATCACATTAACTAGTATCCCATAATGAATCAACCATTCTGTATTGTTTCCCATAATAAAATCAATAAAATCATCTCATTTTCTATAATAGATTAAGAAAGTTGAATGGTATCCCATAATTATAACATGATTTATAATAGTTTTCCTAATTAGATTAATAGTTATATAAGTCACACCATTCACATAATGAAAACTATACATATCATTTTCCGAAGATCATTAAATATTCATTATACCAGAACTCATGAAAGGAAATAGTCTTCATAAAAATAGCATGTTATTTTAATAAACTTAAACCTTCTCGAGAACTAATGATCATGATATCCTTGAATTATATTTATAATAATGTATAAATAATATCAATTTATGTCTTATTATATTGAAAATGAATTTCAAAGATCACATGGAATTATGTTTTTAATAAAATAATATTTCAATTTTAAAATTAAATATTATATTTATTAAATTTACAATTTAGAATTTTTTTTAAGAAAAATAAATATTAATAAATCTAATGGATTATTAAAATAACCGAGGAATCATGTCGATGGTAAAATAAACTATATCGATATAATATATAAAGAATTTCTTCTATATTTTTGTTAGAAAAATCACCAAGAAACTAATTTAAAATAAAAATTCATTTCAAACCATTTTATAAAATGTGTAATTGGATAAAAATGATTTAACAATCATATGTGAATAGTAAAATCCTTTTTGGATATTTTTTTAAAACATGGAAATGGGAGAAAAATATTCCCATATGGTGGCTTAAATATAATCAATCCTGAATTATGATGTGACAGTAAATTAAAACCTTACCACATTATTAATATTTTATACATTAGACCCATGAAAAAAATAAATGTTGAAGTATATTTAAAATAATATAATTATTATTATATGTATCATTAAATGGAATAATTTGATGTATCTTCACCCCAAAAATAAAACAATTAGTGTATAAGCCATATTCCACACAAAAATAAATGTTATATAATAATACATTACATTGAGTTTGAATAGTCAGGTACGTTACCTATATTCTGAAAAAAAAAATTGTTTAATTATTTACCTTATTAAGTACCTTTTTATTACATTAATTTAACTTAGTCCCATGTTATAATATATCCATAATCATTTATGTTCACATGGGATGTATTAGAGGTAATTTGTTTTTATGTATGAAATGATATTAGTAGGTCGACTATGGTGTAATTATTTAATCATATCCAAAACAATAATCATAATATTTTGTTTAATTTTTATAAGTTAATTATTCTATTAAATATATAAATTATATATGATTATGAAATTTGAACTACATTTCAATCATATAGATTGTTGGCCATACGTATACGTGAGTAACATTTCTATTTTTTATCGATCATTATGGAATCTAGGTAAATATTATTTTTTTCATTAAATAATGATAATAATATCATATATATGATATTGATTGTCTAAAAATTAACACATATATATTTATCATCAATTTTATGTGGTGATGTAAAATGTATCACATCACTTCATGGAGGGGGTAATCCACATATACAATGGAATGATGTTATTATTTTTCCGTACCCGGAATGGTAAGAATGTAAACGATATATCATCTTATTAGAACGAGAAATATTTATTTAAAAACATATATGAACATTAATAAAATTAATACAACCTTTATAGATAGATATGAATGAGAAATAATGTACATCATTTCTAGATACTATTGTCTCCCATACACATGAATAATGAATTCTTATCCTATTTGATAAAGGAAATAGATGGATATAGGCCATGAGTCTAAAATAAAAAATAATAATTATATGGAGGATAATTTTTATTTTATTATTTCATGTTTTAATAATATTTGATTGATGTTTAACAAGACACAAACCTAAAACAAGCTTATAAAAATTATAGATCTTATTTGGAAAACGTCATATGATTAACACATTAAGCCTTATATGGATGGTGTTCTACCGAAAAGAGTGACTCAAGGATGATGGTATAGATATATGTTAGGTATTTGGGATGGGGATGGATGAATAAATTGGTTTTATGTGTATAGTAATGAGATGAAATTTTCCCATTATAAGAGAGAGGAAAGACACAATTGTAATTTTTTAAAATATTAAGTAAATATCATTTGATATTTAATTAAATAATAATCCAAAGTGAGTTATTGAAAATGTATTTAGATTTTGGGTATAAATCATTAAATACCATAAAATTCATATATTTTTACACAATATTAATTACCTTTTCTATTGGTTTTAACAATCATTTTACTCCTTTAACCCTTTACAGGACAACATGAATTAATTACTCATTAAGGGTCAATATAGTATCTATAAAAGGATTAACGACCCAAAATTAAACAATGATTATATTTAAACCATTATTATATTCAAATGGATGAATATTTAATTTTTTGTAATTTTATAACATTCAATAAACTATTTTGTACTATAAAATATTCATAATGACTATTTATTATAGATTCATTACATGGAAATTAATAATATATAGAATTCATCCAAAAAATTTATAAATAGTTAATATATATATATATATATATAATTTCATTTTCATATATAATTTTTTTATAATTTAGTTTATGTAAAATAATATTTATTTGAATATATTTGATATAATTTATTTGATTTTTTATTACATTGAATAATTACTAAATCATAATTGGTTATCCAGTTGAGGTAATTATTTATTCAAGAAACTAAAAATAAATTAAAATTATGCATATAAATCTATCTTCATTCAATATAAAATTTATATTACTACATGGAATGTATCTATCTTTATTTTAAAAACAATGTAGTTTTTAAACACTAGATAGTGACATGTTTTACTTTTCTTTTAATAAAATATTATTAAAACCATAATGTAATCTAAGTTTCCATAAGGGAAAATAAAATAGACACTTTGATTATAATTATCACTAAATACTCTTAAATTTTTATTTATTGATGTTTTTGAGTCATGTAATGGTTCCTATTATTTTATTTATATCTTAAATTACCTTATTTACCCTTTATCGAAGTAATAAAATTGACAAGATTACTATTAATGTGGAAAAAAAATTAAAAGCGCATATTTAATGAATTTAAACACACTGATTTTTAATATCAATTTAATTTTTTTCAAAATAAAAATATATTATTTGTAGATAGTAACTCAATATTAAACTATAAAAACACAACAATTTTTTTTCCCAGAAAATTACCCTTATAAAATGTTTTTAAAACTAAATTCAGTTATAAATTCTTTTTCAAAAACCATAATAAAATTATCTTAAATAAAAAACTATTTAAAATTTTAAACTATCCTACAAAATATTATCACACTTTTAATACTTAATGATAAAATAATAATTTAAAAAGTCATTATTTTTTATTATTCCTTGAAAAATAAATATTTTCATAAAATTATATAAATTTTATAGTAAGGTAATTCTTAAAATTATGATTAAAAAATATAATTATTTTTTAAAAATGTATTCTCTATAAAATCTAAAAAAAATTATAATATTAAATCATACAAATATTTAAAAAATCATTTTTGAAGATAATGTATTTTTGAAGAAAAAAGTGGAATTAATAAAAAGAAGAAATTATTTTGTATGAATTATTCAGTTATTTTTTATTTAGTGGGAAATTTATATTTCTTGATAAAATATTGTTTTCCTATTAGAAACTACCAATTTATTATCTATGATTAAATAGTCAAATTTATTTAATTTTTTATTGTTTACATAAACATTATTTTCAGTATCAGGCACACTAAAAACCTGTTCTTAAAATATAGAGATATTAAATTACACATGTTTCATCAATTTCATCATATCATTACTAAAATTGACATAGAAAATCTGATTCGAATTTTATAAATACATTTTTTGAAATCCGACATTGTAAAAAGGGTCAATAAAATATCCATAAAAAAAGAGAGAAAAATAATTACGAAGGTCACCAAGAATAACATTAGGGGTATATATGAATCTAAACTTATGAAAAAACACAAACTTATATACCCATGATGGTATTCATAACTCTTAATAAAACATTTCATGACCATTCTATTTTTCAAATTTTTCTAAACCATGCTCTTATACTAAATTTAAAAACCTAAGGACCTCCATTATGGATCTAGTGCTAAAAACATAAAAATTAATTTTTTAAATTTGATATCGATAAATCTTTCCAAATATTTAATAAAATATTAAATACTCTAAAGGAAATATTTTATCACTTACATTACCATGTAAATTTTTATATATAATATTTTATATTTTTGAAAAAACATTTACCAACTTGAATTCACAAAAAATTGGTCCAAAATGATCTACACCTTCTCCGACTAACACCAGGTTTTAATAATCTAGGTTTATTTGTAAACATAACCTGTAAATTTTATCACATATCAATATATTCAAAAAGAAATTTAGAAAAATTCTTCATCTCCAAGGGAAAAACAAACATATGAAAGAAATAATCGAGATGCCCAATAAGGTTAAGCATGAGATATATCAATTGATGATCCTAAAAAGATTAAGATAATAACAATTCTATAATTTCATGTTTACAAAATTAAAAACTCATACAAAATATAAAAATGTTCATAAATATTATATATGGAATAAAAAATAGAATTTTAATAGAAATGAATTATAAGAATGAGAAATCATCACAACCCAATCATGAACATTAATATCATGTCATATATGTTTTTAGAATAATCATAAGTATATAAACTTTTAAATATGTCAAGTTTAAAATAAAAACCATTAGATCTGGTATAAAACCCTATTTCCAATAATTGATCAATCACATCAACCTCTTTTCTATATCATATCATGCACTTCGAAATATTTCTCATAACTGGTCAATCCCATTGACATGTTTCCTATAACAGATTATGAACTTCGACGTGCATCCAATAACTAATCATGGAGATAAAATACTTTAACCAACTATGTTGTGGGAGATATAGGAAACATCCATCATATAATAAAAACCATACATATGTGTTCCAAAATACCATAAAAAATTCATTACATTAGAACCCATTAAAATAAATGGGCTTCATTAAAATTAAGTATTTTCAATATAGAACAAAAAATCATACTATAAATAATAATTTTATAATTGAACTATATTTCATGTAAATTAATTTAAAAATAAATTATTTTCCACAAAGATATAAATTTATTTTTAATTATCCCTTAGAATATTTCTTACAGATAATAGATTTTTCTATTTTAAATTCACTCCCCTACAAAAAAAACTATTTAAATTAATATGATTAATATTACATCAAAAATAGACTGAAAAATAATATTAAATATTTAAACCATTAATATGTTTGGTCTGTTAAGACCTGGACTTTTCTATGAATTTTTTTTAAATGTATAGAAATATTACAAGTCCACTAAAATTAACAATGTATGATTCTGTGGCCTCGTGTGCCCGAATTTTTTTTATGAAAAAAAATCTTGTACGTTCTGTGAACGTGTGAGCAGCTTTTGTAACCTTTCAACTGGTGCTCGGAACTGAAATCTGAGGACACCTAGAACTCGCAGTGCCGATATTCACTTAAAGAGACCATCACCTCGACCATAGTAGGTCGAGCGTGGAAGACAATTTTTCATATTTTCATCGGGGAAGAAAAAGAAAATAAATAACTTATTATTTTTCTTTCTTGAAAAATTCATTTGGAATCCTAGTGGTAGAGACCACCAGAACTACCCATTAATGTGACGAAACCCTTAGAATTCCCCCAATTAATGTTCCAATATTAATTGAATTAATAAACATAACTCAATTGAAGTTGAATCCTCAATTCTAGTTGTGTGCGATCGTTTTCAAAAAGGATAATTGAGAGAGCCTTTGGAAGAGCCTCCTCCAATGAAGAACAAACCTCCGACGAGGACGACGCACGGGTATGGATTGGGAGCATGTTACATGAGCGATGAGCGTTGGATTCTTCATCTTCTTCCTCACACTATATCTAATGAGCGAATGAGGTAGGGGGTTTATTTTGAGATACGATAGTTATCATTCTATTGATTCATCAAATTATTTATTTGCAATGAAGATATCCAAACAAACATGTCCATCGATCCGCCAAAATACCATGATCTTTTCTATTTCTTCTTCACGCATTGTTTGTGCATTCTACAACACAAAATAAATAAGCACACTAAAAACACAATGTTTTGCTGAGCGCGACATATGGACACATAGATATCAACCCAATGATCACAAATATGTGGTCATTATATTTTTCTAGCTTAAAACGAAGTTGTGGTGTCCCACGGAAGCAGAGGGTGGCCGGTAACCGGCCGACCGTGGTTCAAGCAGGCGGTGGAGAAGGATGGTAGCATGCATGCCATTTGGTCACATGGAACCAGGGTGGTGCACGTCTGCACCGCCAGTAGAGGAGGAGTTTGCAGCCCGTCAGTCATGGAGGAATGGGGGACAGCGGCCGGCACGCTGGCTGGCCATGTGGAAAAGAGACAGTGCAATGAAGTTCGGCGTCTTCATCTTGTTCCCCACACCATCTCCAACAATCGAACAAGGTTGGGGGTTTACCTTGAGATATGATAACTATATTTTTTTTTATTTTTCATATTCTCGATTCTCAGGGACGATGGACAAACAAACAAGGCCATAAATCCATTAAAATACTGTGATTGTTTTTATTTGTTCTTCATGCGTTCTTCGTGCATTTTTCAACACCTAATAATAAAGCATGCTATAATTTTTTGAAATTTGAGATATACTGACTCATAGATCTCAGCCCGAGGATCGTTAATATGTGGTCATCATATTCTTCAGGCTCAAAACGAAGCTGCGTGGACCTGCGAAAGTGGAGGGTGGCTGGAAACCTGCTGACAGCAGTTCGAGCAGTCGACCAAGGGGGATAAAGGCAAGCCCAAAGGCAGGCCACATGAAACCATTGTGGAGTGCATCTGGGCCTCTATTAGTGGATGATTCCATGGACCATTGGCTATAGCTTAGAAGGGGATGATGACCTACACATCGGCTGGCTGTATGGGGAAGTGGCGGTGCACGTTCGCACAACTGAAGCTGGACACCGCGTCTTCATGGTCACAGAGGAGATAGAAGGGTGGTCATCACTCAGCCAGCCGTAGTGGAGGAGTGGTGTGTGTCCGCACCCCTGGAAGGAGGGACGACCATTCCAGCCGGCCACATCACACCAAGCAAGAACCCTCCAGCAGGTCTCGCATTCCATATGGTGGCGCCATGTGGCACCTTCTGGTTTCCCAAAACCAAATGGCCTATGAGCCTTTTGGGTGACCTAGGGGGGGCCTCCCCTCCTAGGTGGCTTCTAGGGAGGACCCAACCACAAGGGGCCACCGTTGTCATAGGATGCAATGTGGGCCGTGCTGGCGGGCCGCACCCTGTGGGCCAGGCCGGGCCGCCCACTTCGTAGGCTGGGCAAGAACATATCCCTACGGGCCGGGCCCACCGCAGCCCAGCCGCCCCAGGTCGGACCCAGACTGGGTCGGGCCCATCTGGACCCAGATACGCATTTTTTGTAAGAACATGTTATTTGGGCATCACATTAAAGAACTGTCGGCAGTGCCATGGTATTTGTAATGTAGTGGTCCTTTTGGTATACTCCACTTGTGTTTTGGATAAATTTGGGGTAGGTCCAGGTTGGATTGAACTTGAATCCAATCGGGGCCACAGGAATAAAAGGCTAATAACATACCGACCAGGATTCTGATTGACGTGTTGTCTGTTTCATTGGACCCGCGTGACGTGGCGATTCATTGGGGAAATTCTTCACAGGACATTTTTTAAGTTGATGTATCAGCTGATGGCTTGAGGAGAAAAACCTCCTAGAATCAATCATAGATAGTGCAAGAATCATGTGGTTGGATATACATGAGAAGTCTTCAGATACTATGTCGGTCATCTTTGAAACCTATGTGGGTCAGCGCTCAACGATCTTGTGTGGGTCATCCCATACCGATCCTATGTGGGTCATCTCCAGATCATATGTGGGTCATCTTCTGATCCTGTGTGGGTCATATACGATCCTGGGTGGGAACACATAATAACTTCTCGATGAAGTAAGATGATCTAGAAATATGGCTAATCATCTATACTTATGTACTTAAGGTATACCTGGTTTGAGCTAAGTCTTTACCTTTGTGGTAAAATTATATGTGGTTATACCTTCGAGGTATTCTTCTATGTGTTTTTACCTTTGTGGTACATACCTTCATGGTGTTACCTATGGGGTACTTCTATCATCGTGTTGTTACCTATGTGGTACTTCTACCTTATTGGTGTTACCTTTGTGGTATTCTTCCTTCACGTGTGAGATGAGTATATATTTATAACATAGGTATATGTATGGGCATTTACCTAAGTAGATTCTATGACTATATCATTGTGCGTTAAGATTGTGGTATTTCCTTTTGGATTATCCTTTGTGGATTCTGGGAGATATTTGGGGGTCTTAGAGTCCCTACTATGTATTGATATACACACCCCTGGATAGGCTATGCCCACACCATGATGTGTCCTATGAAAACGACATACAGAATTGATTGAAGCTAAGGTTTCCAAGATTAGAGGCTGCTCAGAGGTGGACTATTAGACGATACATACTGTAGAGACGACCATACAAGAGCTGCACCTACCATTCAGGTTGGATCCTTGGTGGGTGTTCACAGGATCTGTTTCCAGTTCTACTTTTACTTTCCATTTGGTATTGTATTCTTGCCTCTTTATGTATTGTCCACACCTGGTTTGCTATATAGTTTATTTTTTTTCTTGTGTCTTTATGTGTTCTTGGTTTGTGTGAGTTTACTGGATTAAAGGCAATGCCTTCCTGGTTTTAGGTATATTCCTTTCAAGTGCTATTTTCCAACCCCTATCTAGTTGAAGGTTGTCTTGGGGTAGTCACGACATTGGCCCCGAGGGACGGGTCCTAAAAAATTGGTATCATAGGAGTCGGTTCTACCGAAGGACATTAACTCTGATCTTTTAATCAACAATAGTTTTATGTGTTATGAGTGTGGATTTCAGTTTTCGAAATCCAGTGTTGTTGCGGCAACCAATGTATCCATACACCAAGACCATGACATCAGATTTCTAACTCAATGCATGAAAACACATATTGTGTTTGTGTTTTTGAAAAATTTTCATTGTGATCACTTTGAGTCAGCTCGCATAGAATAAATTAATGACTCAGGCGCAACTATTTGATTTTAGGATCCCTCCAGGCAGACAGCTAGCCAAGGTTCTAGGTAGAGTTCATGATGACATCTCACGGAAAGATGAGGCTTTGGTGCCTAACCCCCTTTCAGCAGTTGTACCATTGGGTTGACTACCAGCAGCACCACTACCCATTGGGCAGACAATGCAACGAGATCTAGAAGCCTAGGGTTCATGCTGCTTGTGTGTGTTGCATGAGTTTCAACATTTGAGGCCACTGAGGTTCTAGGGAGAGACAGATCCGCAGACAGTTGAGGACTGGCTAGAAGCCGTAGTTATTGTTTTTCTTCTTGTAGGGACACAAGAAGATCTCATGGGGATCCTTGCTTTCAGTCTTCTTCAAGAATCAGTGGGAAGATGGTGGAGAGTGATACTATAGGCTTACAATGAGGTCACTCAAGTCTGGGAGGACTATGAGAAACTTTTTAGGGAAGAGTTCATCCCAGTGAAATTATTCTCTATTCATATACAAGAGCTTCTCCACCTGTATTGGGGAAACAAGACTGTGGCTCAGTATTCAGCGAGGTTAACCGACCTTTCGCGCTACTCCACTCACATGTTTTTGGACCCTTTATTTATGACCTGGACCTTCGAGCAGGGGCTGAGACATGATATTATAGCTTTAATGATTTCTCTCAGTTTCCTTACATAGGTGGGGGGTTAGAGCGAGCACTACTTGTGGAGAATTTCTATGTTAAGCAGTCACTGGCAGTGAGATCCACCACCGAACATCTCGTAGAAGAGTCATCTGCAGCTTGCAGCAGCTAGATGATGTAGAGATAAAAAAGGACCAGAACTACAGGTGGACAACAGTAGGATAAAGAGTCTTTCATGTGAGGATCTCGAGACAGAGCATGACAGGTGAGGAGCAGGCAGTGTTACTCGTGCGGCGGGTAGGGTTACATGGCTCATGACTGCCTAAACAGCCATATGGACAACCAACAGATGGTCAAAGGACCACTTGTGCATGGGAACAGATTTGATTGAGGAGGTATACATGGTAGAGGTAGACGTGTCAGAGGAGATATCGATACAGAAGGTGGTGGGAGGAGATACGAGGTAATACCACCTCCACCACCAGGTGGTCCACCACGACCTCATGGAAGATGTGGACAGGGATGAGCTCATCTCTTGGAAGCTGATGCCTACAACCACAACACTCCAGAGATGATTTGAGGTATGATCTGTGTCTACTAAACCTTAGTTGAAGTACTTATAGACAAAGGTGTCAGTCACTCTTTTATTGCCACAACACTCGTTTAGAGATCAGGGATTCCGGTGGAGCTGTTGGCTCGTTCCTTACTGCTAGAGACTCATACTCGAGATGATTCAGTGATTTAACACAAGGGAAAGTCGTGTGAGCTTACTCTAGGATGCGAGAGCATCACCCGATATCTCCTTGTAGTAGCGTTGAGGACTTATGACATCATCTTGTGTATGGATAAGTTATCAATAGTTCATGATCTGATCAACTATATTAGGCACAATGTGCAGTGTTTCCATGAGGATGGGACCATATTTTCCTTCACTGGTGAGAAGGGAACCTGCGCAGAATCAGATAGAATTACCAGGAAGAGAGTACAGCTGATCACGCATCAGTTGGCAAGCCATACCCTTAGGGTGGTTTATATTGAGAGTTTGAGGTATCCTGTAGTGGTCGACCAACACGTTGATGTATTTCCTAATTATGTTTCAGGTCTACCTCCTCATAGAGAGGTGGAATTTTATATCGACTTGTACCCCGAGACAACACTAATATCTACACCAGTATATTGGATGTCTTCTGCAGAGCTTCGAGAGCAGCGAGTACTACAGGAGGACTTCTAGAGAAAGGGTTTCATTATGCCTAGTGTTTCACCTTGGGAAGCCCTGATTATGTTCGCCAAAAAAGTGGATGGGAGTTTGAGACTATGTGTGGATTATCGGTGCCTAAACCAGGTGACTGGGAAGAACATGTACCCACTCTGAGGATTGATGATCTCTTTGATTAGCTAAAGAGAACACAGTGGATTTCGGAGATAGACCTCAGATCAGGATATCACCAGCTCAGGGTATGAGATGGGGATGTGCAGAAAAAGGCCTTCAAATATTGGTATGGAAACTATGAGTTCATAGTTATGCCATTCATTGTGACCAATTTCCCAGAAGTGTTAATGGGCCTCATGAACAATATCTTCCAGCCATACCTCGATCGCTTTGTGGTATTCTTCATTTACAACATAATAATATTCTCAGCTATAGGAGGAAGTGCTGAGGGAGTTCCATACATCCCCTCTAGAGGTACATTTAACTGTGGAAAAGATGTACATGGACCATCGGCATTGGCACTAGTGTCTGAGAATGAAGAATGCATCGGTAGAGTTTGTCTGACAGTGCTTCAGGTTTCAACAAGTGAAGGCAGAGCACTAGGTTCCAGTGGGCTTAGTCCAACCACTAGAGGTGCTAAAGTGGAAGTGGGATACAATTTATATGCACTTCATGATAGGAATTCCATGTACGTACAAGGGACATGATTCCATATGGGTGATCGTTGACCAACTCCTCTTGTCCTCCCTCTACCTACCTATGAGAGAGCAGTGTTAAATAGAGGACTGGGGATACCTCTACATGTAGGAGAACATATAGCTTCATAGGGTTCCATCTATGAATGTCTCTAATTGGGCTGCATGATTTACATCCTGACTATGGAAGGGGTTGTAGGAGGAATTCGGGACACAGCTTTAGTTGAGCATTGTCTTCCATCTTCTGATGGATGGTCAGAAAGAGTAGACCATTTAGACCCTCGAAGACTTGTTGCGTGCTTGTGTACTTGATTTTGGCCACAACTGGATTTATTTATTACCCTTGGTTGTGATCGCGTACAATAACTTATATCAATACCCCATAAGTATTGTACCATTCAAGGATTTGTATGGTCGGCCTTGCAGATCACCTCTTTGAAAGACTAACCCGAGGGAGTCATCACTCATGGGACTAGAGATGGTACGTGCTAGCACGAAGAATTTATAGGTAATCCAAGAGTAGATGAAGACTGAACAGAGCTGGAAGAAGTCTTATGCTAATAAGAGATGAAGACCTACCGACTTCAAGGATGGTGACCTTGTCTTCCTATGGGTCTCACCTCGACAAGAATTGCAGATATTTGGCTATGGCGATAAGTTATCTCCAAGGTTCATCAGACCCTTTCAGGTCCTCAGCAGAGTTGGAGAGGTGGAATACTTCTTAGCTCTTCCACCTTAGTTTCACTAGGTGCACGAAATTTTCCATGTATCTATGTTGAGGAGATACATACATGATCCTTTGCACATCATTGAATAGGGTGATCTAGACATCCATGATGGCGAATTGTTTTCGAAGGATCCAGTGGGGATTGAGGATTGACATGGGAGGGTTCTTCGTGGTCGGTTGATACCTATGGTGTGTGTTCGATGGAAAAACGAGAACCTCCATAGGAGCACATTGGTACTGGGTGGTTAGATTCATGATCAGTAACCCCACTTTTATCCCTAGTTCCTGTACTATCTTTTAGGGACACAAAGCCCTATTGTGGGGAGAATGTACAAAACTATAATTTTTCATTTAATTTTTTCTAAATATATGGAAATAATACGAGTCCACGAAAATTTACGGTGCGTGTTTCCGAGTCCTGGTGTGCCAAGAATTAATTTTTGAACTTTTATTTCAAGTACATTCAGTGAACGCATGAGAAAAGTTTGTCAAAATTTTATTTTTCTTTCTTCAAACCTCTATTTTGAATCTTAATGGTGGGGACCACCCAAAATTTCTTTTAATGTGAGGTTACCCTTAGGATTCCCCCAATTAATGTTACAACATTAATTGAATTAATAAACCTAAATCAATAAATGATTGCTCATCAACTCTCGTGGTGGGGGATCATTGGAAAATAAGATAATTCGGAGAGATTTTGGAAGAGACTCCTCCAACAAGGAACAAACCTCTAATGAGGATGACACCCAAGCTCGGATCAGGAGCATGTTACGGGATCGATGAATGTCGGAGTCTTCACCTACATCCTCATGCCAAATCCAACGAGCGAATGAGGTAGGGGTCTATTTAGAGATATGAAAATTATGTTTTTGTTGATTCTTCATATTCTTGATACTCAACGATGATGGAAAACAAACACGACCAGTGATCTTCCAAAATACCATGATCTTTTCAATTTTTTCATCGTGTAAACTTTGTGCATTCTTCAACAACAAATAATTTAGCATGCTAAAAACTGAATGTTTTGTTTAGAGCGACATATAGACATAGAGTTCATAACATGAGGATCATGAAAATGAGTTCGTTATATTTTTCAGGATTATAACAATGTTGTGGTGCCCTGAGGATGTGGAGGGCAGCCGACAACTAGATAACCGTGGTTTGAACATGAAGTGGAGGAGGATGGAGGCCGACACGCCAGCTGACTGCATAGAACTAGGGAAGCACACTTCTGCATCGTAGGTAGAAGAGGAGTCCACGGCTCGTCGGCCATGATGGAGAAGAGGATGGAGGTCGGCACACCGGCCGACCATGTGGAAAAGCGGCGGCGCGGATGTGCACCACCGGAGCTAGAGACCGCGAGTGCTTGTCCCTGGCAAAGATTGAAGGGCGGCCGACACATGGCTGGTCATTCCAGCCAGTTGCATCACACTGAGTGGGACCCCTCCAGCGGGTCCCTAGTTACAGCTTGCGGCACCCTATGGAATAGCCTGGTTATCCAAAACCGAATGGACTATGGGTAGTTCGGGTGACCAGTGGGGCGCCTCCGCTCTCGGATGGCGGCTAGGGAGGACCCCACAACAGGGGGCCACCCTAGCCATGGGCTGTATCGCGGGCCGCCCTTCGGGCCGGACCGGGCTCCCCCCTTCATGGGCCAGACCCCACCGCTGCCCCATGGGCCCGGCCCATCGTGGCCAAGCTTGTCCGGGTCGGACCGAACATGGGCCCATCTGGACCCAGAAATGACTTTTTGGCCATAACTTGTGATCCGAGTGTCTGATTGACAAACTGTCTACGGCGCCAGAATCCATGAACGAGATTGCCCTTTTGGTATACTCCACTTGAGTTTTGGATAATTTTGTTGTATGGATGTGTTGGATTGAACTCAAATACAACTGAGCCCTTGGGAATAAACGGCCAATAACAAACAAATCGGGCGTCCGATTGATGCACCGTCTTTTAGATTGGGGCCCTTGTGACGTGGAGGACCTTTGGGGTACTTCTTCGCAAAACTTCTTGGAAGTTAAAGTACTAGTTGATGGCATGAGTAGTGCAACATCAGGGAATCAAGATTTCTTGTGTGAAAACCTTGTGGCTTGTTGTGCATGAGGAGTATTCAAAATCTATGTGGGTCATCTTCAGATCCAGTGTTTGTCATCACTCAGTGATCTTGTGTGGGTTAGCGCATACCGATGATGTGTGGGTCATCTCTAGATCTTGTGTGTGTCATCTTTAGATCTAGTGTGGGTCATATTCGATCCATTTTAGGTCAAAAGTAGAGCTTCTGGATGATGTAAGATGATCTAGTAATATGAGTAATCTTCAATACTTCCGTACTCATGTTATACCTGGTGTGGGCTGAGTATTTAACTTTGTGGTACACTTCTGTGTGGTTATACCTTATTGGTAATCTTTTCTATGGAATTAACTTTGTGGAACATACCTTTGTGGTGTTTCATGTGTGGTACTCCTATCAATGTGGTGTAACCTATGTGGTACTTCTATCTTCATGGTGTTACCTTTGAGTTATTCTTCCCTAATGTGTGAGATGGGTATATATTGATAACTTAGCTATATGTATGGGGAAATACCTTTGTAGAATTCATGACTATTTCTTATTTGTTTGAGACTGAGTTCATTCTTTGTGGGGTATCCTTTGTGTATTCTGGGAGACCATCGGGGGTCACGGGGTCCCTACTGAGTATTGGTAAACTCACTCCTACATGGGCTACGCCCGCACCTTGCTGAGTCTTTTATAAATTAAGAATGACATTGATCGAGGATGAGCATTCTTGGAATATAGTATGCTTGAGGGTGGACTATTAGACATTATGCACCACATATACAACCGTACAAGAGCTATACATACCCCACAGGTAGGATCTTTGGTGGGTGTTCACAAAAGGCGTTTCCAGTTTTACTTGTACATTCTAGTTGGGCTTGTATTCTGGCCCCTTTACTTACTATACACACCCTATTTACTGTATTAATTACTTTTTTATTTTTTATTGTTGTGTGCGTGGTTTGTGATAGTTTACAAGTCAAAAGTAAATACCTTCCGAGTTTTAGGGATATGCCATTTCAGTGTTAGTTTCCAACCCCTGGCCTATGGAAGGTGAGCTTGGGGTAGCCACTGAATGGGCACCAAAGGAGTGGTCGTGACAATGTTAGAAAGAAATTATGCTCATTTTTTATAAATTAAAGAATATTCCATTCATACTTTTTTCGAAAAAGTCACGAAGAACCAATTTTATAAAATGACAAAAAGACACCTTTCGTACATTCCACTAAAAATTAAAACATGGATAATAGTTTTACTTAAAAATTATAGGACAATAATAAAACCCAGTATTAAAACAGTTTTATATAATAGAGACAAGGAATATAAATTTTCACCATTGGTGACATAAACATAAACAATCTAGAACAATAGTGGGTTGTGAATTAAATCCTTACCACTTTGGTAGTATTTAATCCATAACCTTTGTTAAGTAAAAAAAATAAATATATTTGTAAATATACATAAAATTAATAATATTTATAATTATATGAGTTCATTGATGGTATATACAACACAAATAATAAAAATTACTCGATATGTGTTATGTCGCACATAAATAAAAGTTATATGAAAATCTATTACATTGAGTATGAGTAATCACATTATTTCTATATCATCAGAATTAACAAAAGTATGTTAAATATTTCATTCATTAATAATTTCATTGAGATTATTAATTATTTTTTAAAACTTATTAACATGTTATATCGAGTATTTTATCATTTATTTCGATGTAGGATGTTTTAGAGATATTTCATACATAATTCAAAAATAAATTTGGTTTTTTGACTATGGTCCAATGGTAATTTATCCCTTATATTTAGAATAATAATCATGAAATAATTATCACTTTTATATATAAATTATACTTTTTAAATCCTACAATTAAATATGGTAATGAAAATTCAATTTTGTTGCAATCATTAAGATGGTAGATCATATGTACGCTTGAGTAGAATTTATATTCTATCAACTATCATTATGGATAATTGTTATTATTATTTTAACATTTCATAATTATGATAATATAAAATATATCACAATATTAATTTATATATACATATATATTTATATATTTCAATTATCTGATATGGTGATTAAAAATGAATCTCAACGCTTCTTGGAGGTGGCAGTCCCTAAGTAAGCACGAAGGACATTATTATTTTTCGGCGCATGAAATGTTAAAAATTAAGATGATGCATTATATTTTTATATTAATAAGTATTTCTTGAATATAACATATAAACAATAATTACATCATAAAAACTAATCAGAAGATATAGTGATTGAAAATAAATTAAATAGTTTCCGGAGGCGGTAGTCTTCCGTACACATGAATGATGATTTGTTCTCCAATTTTAAAGATTATGGATATGGATATAATTTAGAATTTTAACATGATAACATCTATGTATATTTACTATACTAGAGTTATTATTTCAATATGTTTCATGAATATTTTAAGGAACTACAAGATTAAAAAAACTAAATCAAGATGAAAATAATTATACCACTTATTTTGAATAACCACCTTGATTAACATATTTTTTTTCTAATGTTGGTTGTGTGATCAAAATGAGTCCCCAATTTTGAGTTGATTAATTAAATAATGGTAATTGAAGAGTTATTTCCTAAAAAATTGATTTTATGTGTAAATTAATGTGAATAATTGGTTCCATTTTAAATGATAGGTTACAGGTACACATAGAATTACTGAAATAGTAAAATTGACTGTCTGAATGGCCCGAAGGCCAATATTTTTATTGATTTTGGATAAGCCCCCATTTAAGGGTAAAGGGGGAAACCGAGAATTCAAGGACATCACGACACTAACAAAAATAAAAAAGATAATGGGTTTCAACCCAGATCAAGCCTACGAAGAAGTGTTTCACCAAGCATCAAACACATTAAGGCATGCCTCCACCAAAGAATTACTGCTCAGCAAGCTTTCCCATGCAAGAATGCAGGGGCCCGGTACCGATTCCAATACCATACCCTCTCAATCATCCAAATACGAAATGTCATGCACGGTGAAGACGACCAGCTCTATCCTCATTTGAAGAGAAACCGTGTAGAATGTTTGGGCTCCCCAATAGTTTATCCATATCACCTCCAACAACAATCATCCATAGGTTACTAATGGATGCACAACCAACCACATGATCAGCCCCACCAAAATACAACCAATTCCACACCTAATCAAAAAAGATCCAAACTTCACCAAATAAAAATAGGGAACAATATATAGTAGCACTAAATGGAAGGCCCTCCCCCCTCCTGTACACTAGAGGTGACCCCGAGCCCATAGGCACACGGCAGATCTGACATCAGGTCAAAAAAATCCGAGCAGAGATCTCAGATCCAGAAGGCATGTCAAAGCTGCCGCTAAACACACCTAAGTCGACACCGATGCCGAGCCCACCGCAGCCAAGACAGAATCTTGAAAAGATAGAGGCAAGAACATTAAAGTCAGCACACCGACCACCACAAGATCCCGAAGGAATTGATGTAACTGGTAAGAGATCCCGAAGCCGACGCATGCTGATGCCCAGCTGAGGCGCCGAAGCCTGGAACATCAAAGCCATCGCTGAAGGAGCTCCCAAAGCCGAGAGGAACAATGAAGACGTCGTCGATCCAAGAACGTTACCAGACCACATGGATCTTCCACCCATCGACACCAATCTGGGACAAGAAGTCATTGCCGAGGTCGGACCAAGCCAGAGGAAGGAAGAAGGTATCTTTGAAGGAAAACACTAGGTGCACGAGGTGGGGGGGATAAGTCGTTGCTCCGAGGCCAAATTAATCCGGATTGTTTCAAAAAATACCTCACACAATTTGAGATAATTCTAATATAATATGATTATTGGTTGAAATTACCTCACACAATAAATCTTAAAAATGATTGGACAATATTTATACTCTTATATTTTGGTTAAAAACCAAATTTATTCCTTTTACTCATACCATTACAACATGAATTGTTTACTCTTTAAGGGTTAATATAGTGAAGGTAAAATGAAATAAGACCCATAAATGAACCATGGCTGATATTTTCATCCTTGTAAAAGTAAATTTATAGAAATTATTCTTTTTATATATAATTATAGTATATTTTATATATTTTAATTTAGTATTTTCATGATTTTTATTAAGAAAAAATGTTGAAATGACATTCCATTCTGAGGCATGGTGTAATTAGAATAATTATTTGAAATATATTCAATATATTATTTTGTACATAGGGATGTTTTTCATTATAAAGATAAAAAACATATAAACGGGGGCATGAATCAGAAATTTGAGGTCATTATTTAGTTAAGAATTCTTGTTTTACCATAGGCTTGACAAAAACTTTGTCATAATGGGTTATTTTTTGAAATGTCATCATAGGTGTGGAAATGGATAAAATAACTAAAAAATTATTTTCATTCTATTTTGTTGATGTAGTGACTGGAGAGTCATTAATTAGACTTCTATGATGAAATTCCTGGGATATCACCATAATCTTATAGTAGTTGGAGAGCGTTTTAGAGGATCTCTATAAGATGAACATCAACTGGTTCATGGATCAGTGATCAATACGATAATGAATTGGAGGAACTCTCCAATATATATGATATTGCATCATTATTCCGAAAGATCTATTAAAATCTCTGTAATATGATTGTTTTATTAGGATTTCTTTTCGCATTTATATTTTTATGAAGAACACATATCAATAAACAAATAGATAGTTTTGTGGATTGTGCATATTGTTTGATGGGATATATAAATTGAGATATTGGATAATTTTGTTCATGATTTAATTTTTAAATCTTCCCTTTTCATTATAACGGAAACTGATCAAGGTTGACACCCACATCAAATGAGGCTCATTTCTCTTTATTTTTCTTCTAATTTTGTCCCCAATTCTTCATTCATCTTGGTCGTTCATCATTTGGCCTGTATTTTGACATGTATAGTTGAAAATAAATATTCCTCAAAATTTTATTGCTGAAATGATCTGATATTGGATATCAGGGCATGAAACAATGAAAAAAAGGGGTGGAAATGGTTGAGGTGATGGTATTGGGATGGATTGGAAACCCGTGATTCAAATGCGGAATGCAAATGGAAGCTATGTAGACTGAATATTTTTATCTATTGATTTTGATGTCTGGATTCTAGTAAAAACCCATAAAAAGTTCTAACATGAATAGATTCCTTATTTCTATGAATATTTGTGATAAAATCCATGGAAAAAGTGGTGTGGGAATGTACAGATAGATGATCCAGGGTATCTAATAAAATGATAAACACATCATGCCATCTGGGGTTTAACAGAATTATTTCATCACCTGGCAGAGGCTATGGTTTCATATATTTTTATGTATCACTTATCATGTGCCCATATCACACACATTGTGGTCTCTATCTAGTTTCCAAATGTGTACCTCACATGTACATTTACAGTAGATGGTGTATATTGGAACATGGACACTGTGTGCTACCACATCAACATGGCCTAGACTAAATATAAATGTGCTTAATCATCAGATGGTACATTGTTAGAGTATTTAATAATCCAAAAAGAATTTTCTAGTTACAAGGACATGTGAATTTATTGTGTTCGTTTACACTATAATGACCCAGGGTTATGTGACACAACCTGATACCCTTATACACACCGTGTACTTTATAAAACATGGATTGGAGCGCTTTTCCTCTTTTTCCTAGGATTGTTTCATCAGGTCTCATTCCACATTTCCATTCCCAATGGGTTATTATGGAATCACGTCATACTCATTGGATTGATATACTTTTAGCATTACTTATTTCTTAATGGTGTTACAATCCTTCCATGAGGCCCATAGTGTGATCCTATATTCAATTCATTCCCTTTGTGGTGTTCTTGGTATCATCGTGACCCACAATACACTAGTTCAAATCTTCTAATTAACTGGTTAATCTGGATCGAATATTTGGAAATACCCATTGCCTCCGGAGTAATACCTACCCCAATATCAAATCTATTATGTTCATTGGTTTATTCTTTTAATTGAGATACCTAACAATGTCTACATCTTGGATTGACATTGTTAGTGTTATCTGACTCAAGAATGTGTTATCCTGAATGTGTGCATTATGGAACCTTCGAGCATGAATCCTTTGATTGTATAATAGTCGTGAGATAACTTTTCACTATGTTTCTTTATTGATTATATGATGAGATTCTTGTCATATGTGATGTAGATATATTCTATTGTAGTTCAGAATTTATTCAATTTTTTAATTCTTTGTGGTTTCAGGGCTTCCAACTCAGTATTATTATACTCATGCCTATGCAAGATTTTCCTACATGTTTCATGTTTTATAAAGATTATTGACTATTTCAAAGAGTCCTAGATGGACTAGGACCATACGGTTCTTAGTTTCATTGTTAATTCCAAGGTCTGTTCACATGGAATATTGATAGTTGTCCCAATTATTCATTAAATAATGGCCATTTGTTAGATTATTTTTGTTGTGATTCTCTTTCTCCCAAATTTTTTTCTTTTCATACTTAATTTAAATTTATTGGGAAATAGATTAGTTCATGAAAAGTTGATGAGTTGTTTTTAAATGTCATCTTTTTATAGGCTTGGATTAATGTGTCTGTGTATAGTTACTTTGGTTATGGAATCCCATGTTAGTGAAATTTCAATTCAGCACTAGTCACCATCCCATAGACTATTATAAGAGGGCTTGGGGAGTCACGTCATGGGTTCCATTTGATGGTTCATGACATAGAGGTATTATAGAAGTCGTTTCTACCTTAGTACTAAGTGTTTGTGATCTTGGGTTGGGTCAATAGTATTAAGTGGTTAAAGTTTGAATTTATTTATAGGGACTCCAATATTAGTGCATCAGATGAAATATCCATACACTATGACTCTGATAACATTATTTTTGACAAGGTTCATGATAACATTGATTATATAGGAAAAATTAAATTTTCATCAAATAATAATTGGATGGGTTTTCAATTCCATTCTTCTGTCTTCCCTCTAGATAAAATAATTGAAAATGGTAAATCTTCTTTTCATATAGGATCCCTTTGTGATGTATTCCATCTAGGATTCAGCATCAGGATAAGAAGCATTATCCCCTCAATGATGAGGCATCGATATACAAACATGTTATAGAGATGTTATCTCCATGTGGTTTCTGAGCCATACCACCACTTATAGAGAAACATAGAGAACTCATAGTACCAGGGAATGAGGTGTTTAGAATGAGCGTGATTCACAAGTTCCAGTTAGATATTCAACTCAATTTACAAGGAGATCCTAAACCACAAGTAGCTGAGTATTGGTTTGAGTTGGTGATGTTATTTCTATATTTAGTCAGTAAACTAATATATTATATTGTGGTCTTGGTGGAAGTCATAATCCATGGATCAGCAGGATGATGGTGCTGGTTGGTGACCTTGTGTGAAGATAAGGAGACTAAATCATTGTACATGTTTGGGTGGAACGTCAAATTAGAGTTATCTCCAGCTAAACTAAGTGTTGTATGTGTCCAATAGAATTATTAGTTCCAAAAGATCTACATAGTAGTAATTGAGTATTAATCATGGTTTACCATCCTCTATAATTAACTGAAGGGTATGATTCATTACAAGTTATTCAGTGCTCATACCTTTGAGAGAGGGCTATATAGAGAAATATGATCTAATTGTTTCCCTTTATGCATCCCAAATTATGATGGGGTTTTAGATCCAACATTGGAGGATGAGAATTCCTTGGTAGATAAAAAAGAACTACTGGTTGTAGGTAATAGGAACACATGAGCAGAGACCTCAGATGAAGGGTTATAACAACAGAAATTAGGATGGGGATGTGTGAGATGTTTTAGAAGGAGGTAACAGGATAGGGAGTCTTTGATTTAGGGCACTCCGGATGGGTCCAATCATTAAAAAGAGAGGTTTTTCTACTCATGTGATATTAGGGGATATCAAGAATGATATATTTTGGCATGCTATATAGTTGGGATAAAGACCATGGTTGGGCCACCAAAGTAGGAACAATGGTAGGAGTAGTCAATTACATAGGGTGGAAGATGTGGATGAGTATATGGGGGTGAAACATAAGTTTTGTAGATGCTTTGAATTTTTACCACCAGCACCCCCAGGTGGTATATTCTTGTCTCATGGAGCTAGAGGACATTGGAAGGTATAGCTGTTGGTAGTTGTATCGTATAATATAGTGGATCTGAGAACAATTCAATGTAATATATATAACTTATCAATGTTAACCACATTTATGATAGACACATGTTATAGTAATTTCATTCATTCCATATATATTATTTTGATACATGGTGATTCATGTTGAACCCTTATCATGACCCATACACTTATAAAATGATGAACTTGATGGAAATGTGTTCACACACATGTTTGAAAAGATTGACATGGATCATGGATGCATTATTTTCTATTGGGGTCATTTCATAGAATCAATGAGGCCTTACAACATCATCTTAGGTATCAAATAATTATCTATAGTAATGCCCATATTGAGTATTTAAGATATGGGTTATGGTGTGTCTATATTGACGAAACTAGGATATCCTTTGTTAGTTAAAAGGAATATTAGGAGGCATGTGATGGACTAATGCTGGAAATTACTTTTTTATTTTGCAAACACTTTTGAGGAAAAAAGTGAGAAACCAATACAACTACATCCCATCACCAGTTAACCACTCCACCTCTTCAACAATTCACCATTTCAATACACCACCACTAAAAGTCACACAACATCACGACTTCAACCACCAAATACAAGGCATCAAACAACTCAAACCAATTGAAACATTCAAACAAAGAAACCATCAGAGCATGAGTCGAAACCACCAAAGAGAATGGTGAAAAGCCACAAACCAAGGAACACGAAAAAAGGAAAAGTTGTGCGAACCTCATACCATCTTCCTCCATCGCCCGCCATTGTGACCATAGATACCAGCCCAAATCCACAAACCTATAGTGAACACCAAATGGAGTTATTCCCCACCTTAAAACGTGACATGGACAAGCCATACACAACATAGGATGAAGAAACCAGAACGGGAAGGACAAAGCCATCCTCAGCTACACCCTGATCCACAGAAACCACAGCCCCAACACCAACAAAATCGAAATCGCAAAACAAGATTAATGCATTGGAGGGTGAATCCGATTAATAATAAGTCAAATAGCCTGACCCTTTGGGTAGTTGAGGATATGAGTCCTAGATTCTGGTACTTGTGGGAGCGTAAGAGTAAGTCTTTACTGATTATTTTCTAAGTTTTCCTCCCCATTGAGAGGAATACATATACAATGATCTAAACCATTAGATGATGATATTATTGGAAAAAACATTTCAAATTGATCCAACAGATCTATATATGATGAGGGTGTAGTTAAAGGACTCATAGAAGAAGGAATTTGTTATACTTAGAGATTCACCCATGGTAGACACAGATTTTTTTTCTAAGAGGGATGTGAATATATTGAGGTTTTGTATGGATTAACAGTGCTTGAACTAGATTCTCGTGAAGAATATGTATCTACCACAAAAAATTAGAGACCTTTTGATCAATTGAGAGGGGATCAATGGTTCATAATGAATGACCTCAGGTCAGCCTATCACCACATAAGAGTACATAATAAGGATATCAAAAATATAGATTTCATATGTTTCTTTGGTCACTATGAGAACATGGGGATTCCAATAGGCATGTTGAATTCCCCAGTAGTGTTCATCAGACTCATAAACGGGATCATCCATCCTTTTCTAGACTAGTTCATAGAAGTCTTCACTAATGATATCCTTATGTACTCATCGTCTGAGGAGGAGAACATTAAACACATTATGAAAGTTTCCTACATGCTCTATTGGAAACCACATTACATTATTATCTTGAAGTCTTCGTTTATGATTATGGTGGTCTAATTTTAGGGACATGTTCTCCTAGAAGATGCATTGGATGTTGACCCAACCAAGGTTGAGGCAGTGTTAACATAGGAGGGACTGAAGGGAGTGATAAAGGTGTATAGATTCTATGCGATAACATGATGTTACAAAATATTTATAACCAATTTCTCATTGGTATTTCACCCATTATAACATTGACCGCATAGAGGAAACCATTGTTGTTGAAAGAGAGGATCCAATAATATTTTCATCATTTTTGGTAGAAAAAGTGGATGCTCCCATCATGAGATTATTAGTGGATGTTTTGAGTACATAGTATCATATAATCCATCATGAATAATGTTTGGTTTGCTTTTGATGGAGAGGGAGGTGGTTATTTCCAATTTATTTCATTAATTGAGACCACATGATCTGTTTAGATGACACAAGATATTGAGTTCGCAATAGTAGTCGTCCCAATACATATTTACCAACACTACCTTATGGTTTAGTGGTTTATCATACATTCTAATCACCAAAGTCTCACATAAACATTCTCTTATAAGGATCATAATAAGATATAGGGCTGAGAAATAGAGTTACAAAAGGATTGCAATTTCAAGACTGTCTATACTCATGGTAAGGGGAATGTGGTAGTGGATTCTATCACCCATAGATATCATTTTCAGTTGATGGGTGAGGGATCAGAGTAGTTTTCCTTTTTTCAGATATCATCAGTGGATGGATATCTATATTCATAACACTATTAAATGGTTGTTAACCCTATTATTTTATATCACAATAGAGAGGGACATCATAGGGATTTCAAATGTGAGATTTTACATAGTGATATATCTACTAGACATGCTCTTAATTTATTTTAAGAGGGCGGGGGATTGTATCATTAGTTTCATTGTATTAATGATGGTACATGTAACATTTTAGGATGAGGTTATGGTAGTGTTTAAAAAATCACCTTCGATGGCACATACCAGTGTGAAAAAAAACAAGGATATATGAAATTAGTTTTTGTTCATTGTGATGACTAAGGGAGTAGATTATTTTTCTTCTTGATAACATACATGTTAATAAGTGAAGGTTGATCACCAAAATTGAGTGAGTATAGCACATACCATAGAGGTTCCACTATGGAAGTGCTAAGTAATATACATAGAAAAGAAAATGGGATAACCACATACTTCTACGGTACAAAATTAAATTTGGGTCATCCCACCATGACCCAAAACATTATCCCACTTATTATCTATTTGGTAGAAGATTTCTGTAGATACCTGGGAATCCCTCAACATACATGACATAATTTGAATCCATGGATTTCCATGGAAAATCATATTTGATCTGAATGATCACTTCATATACTAGTTTCAAATGGTATTACATGAGGATTTTGGGACTTCATTACCGTTGAGCACAAAACTCTACCCCAATCTAAAGGACAGATAGGAGCATGCCATTTTGGTTCTCGAGGATATCCTACAAGCATACATGTTGAAATTTTACAATATTGGGGGGATTGCCTATAACTTTTTTTGTTTTCATATAAAAATACCTACCATTCCACAATCTATATGAAACCATTCAATGATTTATACAGGTGAACCTGTAGTTCACTAATTTTATGGTCTCACCTAGATGTGTAAGCAGTAATAGGCTCTGAGTTGGTGTGATAAACTACCAAATGGTAGGGATCATCAATGATCAGATGAATACTATATAAAACCACCAGAAGTCTTATAATGATATAAGATTGATGTCATTTAACATAAAAGAGGGAGTCCATATCTTTTAACAGGTATCACCTTGACATGGATTATGAAAATTTCGTCAGGGTGTAATGTTATCTATGAGATTCATTAGCCCTTAATATATATGGTTTATATTTGGCCATGTGGATTGAAGATTGGATCTACTACCACATTAATATAGGGTACGTGATATCGTCCATGTACTATAACTGAGGAGGTACACACATGACCTATCACACATTATCAATTGGCGAGGGATAACCATAATGGACGAACAAAGCATTTATCTATACCCGATAGAGAATGTGGATCATCATGAGTTGATCCTTCGTGGGTGAGCGATTATTTTAATTTAGGTCTCAAGGAAGCATGTGAATATTTTTGAAATCAAATTGGAGATGTATGATCATATTCTACAATAGTACCCACATCTCATTTATTTAGCCACATTTTAGATTTTTAGTATGTAAATCCCCAGGTTGTTGAGAATTTAATGAATCCAATTTTCCATGTAATTTTCATAGATATTTTATGGATTATTTTTGAGACTATGAACTGAGACACCATGTGATACTAAGTCCCATTGTTCCTGAAATAAATGGTTTAGATATGTTGAATATATTTATTTTAAATCACACAGGGTTTTATTGGATATTTTTAATAACTTCTAAAGGGGGATTGATTAGAAAGATAGGGGAATCGTTGAGTTTAAAACATGGGTTTTACCCTTTGATTGACAAAGAACATTGTCATTGTTTGTTGTTTGTGAGAAATTCATTATGGGAATTGAAATGAATAATATATTTCAATATATTATTTTATTTCTTTTTCAGTGACATAGAGATGAAAATTCTATATTAAAACATATATGAAGCAATTATTTGTTTAGACGAATAATAATCTAATCATTAGAGATACCTTTGGGGATTATCTATTAGATGAACATGTCCCATATATTGGATCATAAATCGGAATTCATCACAATTGAAGGATATACCTAAAAAATATTATACCACATCATTCATAATTTATTATTGAACTGAATTAAAGTAGGTAATTTGATTGATTTGGGTTTTTTTGGAAATTTCAATTTCTATGAAGAATAGAGATCAATCAGCTAATACTTTGATACAGGTATCATGAAGACTATGGAATAGGTAAGATTAATTGTGTGTTGGGATAATTTTCTTCATTATTTGATTTTCTTATCTTCACTTTTCATTCGAATTTCAAAATATTGAAGTTTACATGAAAATTAGTTGTTGATCATTCCTCTTTATTATTCTTGTGCTTCCACACCCACCCAATTCTTCTTTCACTATGGGAGTTGTTTTCTTGGACCTTGGTTCGATTTATACCAATTAAATCTATCATTTCAATCCTATTTCTTAGTGATACAATCTGATATAATACATTTGGGATTGAAATGATGCAATAGAGTTGTGATGATGGTAGTAACGAGTGAATCAATTCAGAATGGAAACCATCGATTTAATTGGGGCATGAGACCAAAGATGAGTTGAATATAATATATTTACAGAATGGATTCCGTGGATGGATTCAATCCAAATATCATGGAATTCATCATCTAGATTAGATCCTTGACTTCTAGTACTATTGGATCCCATATTCAAGGCCATCACATCCTAGGCCAACATAGATGGAAGATATAGGGTTTTAAAAAAACCATGATCCACATGACATGAAATTTTGGATCACAGGTAGTGTGGGAATATACATAAGGGAAATAGGGTTTCAATGATATTTTTATATCACACGTTGTGTGACCCTATCACATTGTGTGTTGTCTCTTCGATGTGGCCCAGTGAGTTCCTCAATGGGAAAACATACATGGGCTAGATAACATAAGCATGATCGCACTGTGTACTCCCACAGAGACATGGATTAGACTAAACAAACAAGAGACAAGCAATATATTGTAACATGGGAAGAGTACATAGGAAGGAGACACAAAATGTTATATTATAGAGACAAATTAATTTTACATGGATTGTTTACACTAGCTTGATCCAATGTAATGGGACACTGTGTGTAACCCAGCAACTTGTCGTGTACCATATAAAACATGGATATGTGCCCTTTTCTTTGGTATCTTGGAAATTATTATTAGGTGTGTTCTCAATATCCATTACACGAGGGTTATTATATAATTCCCTCTAACTCATATGATAGGGGTCCCTTCAATATGACTTTTTGAATAGAGTTTTTGGAATCTTTTTTATGGACATGAGTGAGTTCCTTTATTCTTCATTAAACCGTTTGTGGAGTTATTTGTATCGCCATGACCCATAAAATGTGGGCGTTGATTTTATACATAGAGGGTTATTCTAGATTTATTTTTTTATACTCTATATATGTGGGAGTGATTCTCATCTATGTATATTTTATTTTCATACCATTAGCATGTAATTTGAAGGGTGAGACCTGAAGAGCACTACCTCTTTGATGAAAATAATCAGTATTATCAGACATAGAATTGTGTTCCCTTAGATGAGTTCTTTCTAGAACAATAGAGATGGAATCCTAGGATAGTATTACAATTATAAATCCCCTTTAGTATATATTTTTTTATATCATTATACACTTTTTATATGTGAGTACAAATATTCCCCCATAGAGTTGACTATATTATTATTTTTTTTATTCATTGTGGATTCATGTTTCCCACTAGGAATTGTTATAGTCATCCTTGTACAGTATTTTCAGGAACATATCATTTACATGGATGATGATTTTCATTTTGATAGAGTCCTATATGGATCACTAACAGATGGTGCTTAGTGGGAGAAATCATACTGAGATATGTTCTTACAACATCATGAAAATAGTCTCTATCATTATTTATAGATTGGATATATTTCTAGACACATTGGGGTGTCCCTCTATAGGTCTATATTCTATTACTTTACATAAAATCATACACTTGTTATGGTATTATGATTTATGCATGCATGGTCGTTTACTTTGTTTTACATTTCAGCTTTTGATGGGCTTGGATATGTGTGTTTTGGTACAAGTACTCTAGATAAGGCTTCACATGATAGTGATATTTCTAATCGATGCTAGTCACTAGCAACAAAAATATTGAATGTTCAAATGGGGAGTCGTAAAATGGGCCCTAATGGTAAACATTATGAAATTAAAAAAATTATATCTTTTAATAAAATACAATTTAATATAAAATATCCATAATGATAATTTTTTAACAATTATTCACTTTGAATTTAATCATATCATTAAAATATATCAAATAAAAAATAATGTATTATATGCCTAAAATATTATTCTAATATATATTTTTTATCAAATTTTTTATCATAACTTTTTTTATTATAATATTTTTAATCCCATTTATTTTATTTTTTATTAATTGAATAATTACTGCATCACCATTGTGAAGACATTTATGGTAATAATTTAATCATTGGAAATAAAAAATTGATCTATCATGATAAAATATCTGTTTTTTTATATTTTATAATAATACTTTTAGTCGAGCATGACAACTAGATTACCCCCATGTTAAATGTAATTTAGTTTTTAAAAACAAGAGGGAGAACTGCAAGGCATTTCATTAAATAAAATATTATAATTGTCATAGTCTCATCCCCATGGATTCAAAATGTTATTTATTGAACCCATGGATAATTATGGATGATAGATACTAATTAAATTATATTTTTCAACTTTTTTCGGTAAATTTATTAGTTTTATAATTTTTTTTGAAACAAAAATTACATGATTTATCCTTTACCATGGTAATAAAATTAGTAAGTTTACTATTAATGTTTACAAAATAGAAAATGCACATTTTAACTATATTTGGACCAAATAGTTCCAAACATGGAATCCATTATTTATCAATTAAACATTTTGAAATTGATGAATTAAATTTAAACACAGGCCCAATAAAAGAAAAAAAACATTTTTTTATATAAAACTAATTTCCAATAGAAATTCCCTTATAAAAGTTTTTATAGTCGAGTCAAGTATGAAAAACATTTGAAAACCTATATATGTATTACATTAAATAAAATATAACTTTTAGAAAATTAAAATTAATCATATAAATAAATTTACCTTGTAAATAAATTATAATAAATTAAAAATTATATTAAAATCATTATTTGTTGTATTATATAAAAATGAATGCATTCATTAAAATCTAGAAATTAAATTTAAGATAATTTTCATATGATGAATTCAAAAATATATTTATTTCTTTCAATTAATTTTTATATAGATTCTAAAAATGATTATAATATTCACTAAGGAAATCAAAAAGTCATTTTTGTATGAAGACATATTTT
The DNA here is from genome assembly GCA_963277665.1 of Viscum album. NCBI lineage: Eukaryota > Viridiplantae > Streptophyta > Magnoliopsida > Santalales > Viscaceae > Viscum > Viscum album. The sequence continues at coordinate 585,834,050 of OY728126.1, forward strand.
TTAATAGTATAATTAAATTAAAAAAATTAGTGGGGGTATTTCAGATGGATTATTAAATTAATCTATATTGATTTGGATATTTATATTGGTTTAGTATTTCATTTACCCATATTCATAACCAGCAATTTAACATCTAGATTTTAACCATCGTATTTAAATGATATTTAGTTTAGTTATTTAATATAGGTGTTTTGTATCATTGGCGACGTATAATTTATTTTTTAAATACTGATTTTTTTATTGTTTCTATAGAAAATAAAATATTATGATTTAGGCACAGTGTTAGATGTATTCTAATTTATTGAATTAGGCATTGGTTTTAAATGATGTGATATTAGTATATGCCATATTATAAGTGTTATGATGCTTGGGATGAGAGAATAACGGCTAGTGTTGGTGTTGGGTCATCAAACCATGGAACAATACAATGTTTTTTCTTATATTATATGGATGATTTTATGTGTTCGATTTTCATTCATTAATACATGCATAATTACTCTATGGGTAGATATCATGTCAGGAGTGATGCTGGCCCTTTTCATAAAAATTCATTCATAAGAGTGGTTTGTAATATATTTAAATGGAAATAAATGTGGTAGAGAGGCACACACATTGATAAAGTTAATATATCACTATAAACAAATTATATTAACGTAATTACCATGTAGGGGAGAAATATTTCACGATACCATCCAATATAAGGGTAGTCCTCTGGTGTGGATAATTACGAACCAATAAATAAACTAATTAATTTTACCAGGAGTCATATGATAGATAGTTGCCCTGAAAGATTTCTTTTTTTGGTGAAATTGATGATATGGTGGCTTGAATTTTGGTGAAGAGTGTTCTATGATGCATGTAGTTTTACAATATTATAACAATTTTATTTGAATATAGTATGTAGCAAGTCAAGAATGTATTGATGAATGTGGAAGTCTAGAGATGATGCATAATAATAACAAATAAATTTGAAGTATGACACATGCTATGATTATGAGATTATAAATTTCCAGATATATATGGTTAATAAAATTCAAAACTAATTTGAATTGTTTCTCCCATTGCATGGGGCAGTTTTAAATCCATTATTTAAATTACAATTTATAGTGTTTTATCATAATAACATGATCATTTATGATATGTTTTAAGTAATTAGAGGTAATACAGGTGATCAAGTGAGCGTCAAAGTGGTGTATTGGGGACAACCTCTCAATAATGATCCATAATCTTCATACATTGATTTTACATATTCATTGAATTATATCATTTATATAATTTTATGATTTTTGGAATAAACATATTGGTTTATAATAATTACAAAATTGAACCACAAATAATTTTAAATATAAATTATCTTCATGGTCTTACAAAAAGTTATTCATAACTACAACACGTAATATTTATATATAATAAATAATTACTTTATTTAAAACATAGTGATTTTTAACATATGAAAGGGTGATATAAACATCTTGTTAATTGTAAAATGGTTGGTTCAAATTAAAAAATAAGATTAAGATGATCATAAGTGTATGAGAACATGTTTATAACAATTGAAAACCATTTCTAGAATATCATAGACTATAATCCTTAATTATTTCATAAATAATATATGTTTATATTAAATGTATCAAAAATAATCACCAAAAAACATTCCACCAAAATATTACATTGTCCTAACACCATGTCATAAATGTGTATAATAATGTATTGCATAATCAAAATAATAAGAATATAATGTGAATGATACTCAAAAAAATATTCATAACATAATCTTCATGAGAAATCTTCAATTGTACATATTTCTTGAATGGAATAACCTCTAATGTACATTTTTTTTTCAGAAATGAGATGACATCTTATGTACCCTCATGTTTATAGATCGAGGTAACCTAATTTTTAACATTTCACCTAATAAAATAAAAATATTTAACCATTTAAATAGAGTAGAATATAATTCTTATACGATATGTTAAAAAATTATAAATCTATTCTTATGTGTTCCACATGATTATATAAAAAAATCATCATAAACACCCCCATGGAAATTAAAATTTGTATCGTTGATATTCCATCATCAATAACTAAAATTATATACTGGAAAGACAATGTAGACATTTTGGGATCATATAAACTATAATGTATATGTAACATAAAATAATGATATCATATTTTAAATATTATTTTAAAATAACACTGGAATATGTCATCAGGAAAATATCACTTCCATATTGAGAAAAAACTAAAATATTAAAAAATGAAAAATATTGAAGAAAAATTATATTTAAAATGAAACATTAATTATTATAATTTATTTATCAAATATTTTGGTGATCATTATGGATAATGATTTTTCCCATGTATTGTATGATATAACTCGAACTCATTTCACATTATCGGATAAATTTAAATGGAACCTAGGTTAGAAATGGAAAATAGATATATTTAAATATATTTTTAAAAAATAATTCACACATAATAATTTGTTTATACAAAAAAATATGAGAATAAATAAATATTCTTTTTTATAAAACACCGAAAATTATGAGAATTTATATTCTACCAAATATAGGAATAAATATGGTTTTTCCTTAAAATCATTATTTTGGATTCTCCAGTTCATCAAGAGGGTAAAATGAATGGAAGAATTATATTCTACATACATAATGATAGGATATTGAATTTCATGAGTTTATTGAAATATATATATATAAAAAAATTTCATTAGTAGAAACATAATCCTAAATAATCCCGATATATAGTGGTATATTAACGTGAATATCTTACCTCGAGTTCTACAATCATTAAATGTTATCCAACGTCATGTATAATAATTTAAAATTTACTTTTATTCTATTATAGATTCATTTAAATACTTATAATATCATATAACATCTACTTTTATGTTTTGAACACCCATTTTTTTGTACTAAATTATAAAAATCATCGCTTTTTGGTGCTAACTATTTCAGTGTAATGCGTATTTTAGATTGGTTATTCCAATAAATGTAATTTTATTAAGGATACATAACACAAATAATTTTAACCATGATATTAATATTATATACATAAATTTTATATATCTATATATATGGAGTCATTATGGAAATAAAAATATTAAAGAACTGAATTTACCCATTTAAGGAGACAATAGACCATACATACACACAGACAATGTTTTCAATTTTCGATAGATTGAATTAAAATATTAAATAATAATTATAATTTTAAGAATAATTATTATATGATAATATATATATATATTAATTTAATATATTCCCTTTACAATCCATGTAAAATGAAAACAAAAAACAAATGACATCGCTTCGTCGGGGTTGTAGTCCATACATACAAATGACTGAAGTTATTATTTTCCTATATGTTGTAAGGAAAGAACGTAGATGTGTAATTACAATTAAGGAAGAATAATTATTTCATAAATATCTTATATAAACTTTAAATCCATCTTAATAACTATCCTTTAAATATAGTGATGAAAAAAAAATTACACAACTACATTGAGACTGATAGCAGTACATAAGAATATGTGATATGTTCGCTTCCCGTAGGATGGAAATGAGGTTCGGAATGGTTATATGAAAACTATAATAAAAAAAAATTATATTGGTTATAAATTAATTTTTTATTATATCATGGTTACACAATATTTCTATGAAGTGTAACAAGATATAAATTTAAAAGTGTCGGTAATGAGGATTACCTCATCATCTGTATACCTACACTATATCTTTTCTAATAACGGACTAGGGATGATATTTTTTTGATGAAAAACACATATATAATTCGAATACATATTTTTTAATATAAATGGTGTATTTTAGGTAAATAATTATGTCTCAATGTGGGGTAAATAAAAGATAAAACGGAACCCCTTTATATGGATGGGAAATTATAAAATAGGATTTACTAAAACGAATAAAACATAGTTAAGTCATTAATTGAAAAATTATTCTAAATTGAAAATGAATTGAATATATATATTATAGGGTGAAAATATCAACATCCACAAAAATTTAGGTATGTTTTGATGTCATTTTATTCACTGACATTTTAATTTACCCCTTTCATAACAATTTTTAAATGTAACTACATTAACAACTACTTAACTATGATATCGATAAATTTATTAGTATGTGCTAAAATATGTCTTCAAAATGGTAACAATAAGACACATTTGACTATTTATCATTATATATGTCCACTTTTGAATATTATTATGATTTTTAATGATTTGAAAAAAAATATTATCAGACCTAAAATATCATTAATGTAATTTTTGAATGTATAAATTTAATATTACTTTTATAAACAAATGACACAAATAGAATTAAAATAAATACATTTACACATATATATTATTTTATATTAATATATAAAATATTTACATTTCAATTATTCACCCACAATTCATTACATTTGAATATTTTAATAACATTTATTTTAGTTTTCATCTAATTGAGTAAAAACATTGTTGATTATGCATATAAATATAATTTAATTATTAAACAAATAAAAATAAAAATTATAATATTAATATAAAAATTATAATTATATTATTATTATAAAAAATATATTAAATACTAATTGAACATTTAGATCCAATAATGTTCTCTTTTTGTCATTATTAAAATTGTTTAGATTTGTTGATGTCAATAGAGTGGCATATTGATTTAAATTTTTTATGAATTTAATATAAATCTCATATTCAATAAAAAATTGAAATATGTGTCAATATATTTGATATATAATTGGAAATGTAAAAAAATTAAACTCATCAAATATGATAAATGAATATCTTAGAGAAATTTCTTTTCTGTATCCCAATGTTGTGTCCCTATATTAGCCCTCTTACCCTTATCAAGGTGACCAAAATTTATTATGGTTACTATTCATATTGACCAGAAGGGTCCTATTTAAAAAATTTTACCTACTTGATTATTAATATTGAATATATTTTTTGAAATTCAATTTCAATATGTGATCAAAATTCATTTAAAAATATGTTGATAAAATGTGACAAAAAGTGTTCTTTAGAAAAATTCATTTTTATCATAAAACATGATAAGTAATATTATCTCATGCAATGAAAAAATAATATATTAACAATAAAATAATTTTAAAAAAATATATGAAAATATAGTTCTAATCATTCACCTTTAGTATTCAATTTAATTTTTTAAGATAAAAATATTTTCATAAATAATTTATTTCATAAGAACATATTATATAATTTCAAATGAATATTAAATTTTTATAAAAAATTTGCAACAAATTATTTCATTTTATAAATTAATTAAACAGAATTTTTTCATAATTATATTAGTAATATTTACCCTAACATATACAAATTATAGGTGATATCTATCACATTAAATAATGTTTTAAAAGTATATCACTGTACATTTAATGTCGATGTTGTGTGTCAAGAATGATATCAATTAAATAATATTTATTTATAGATAAATATGTCATAAATCCATGGGTGTTACATTATTCCTCATTATAATGAATTTCTATTTGAAATTCCATCACTATGATTTTTGAAATTGTTCATATATCTCTTTCATAACATCATCAGGTTCCCAATAAGAATCTTGGTATTATTGATTCATCAATATTACATTAACTGGGTGATTGATTGTGTTACTTAATAATTTAATTCTATATTAAATGATTTAAAGTGGAAATTGTTTATATGAAACACCATGGTATATTTTTATGACCTTGGAGTATTTGACATGGCTTGGATCATATATATACTTCTTCATAAGATATATGTGGAACACATCAAAAAATTTACATAGGTTAGGTGGATGTTACCAGGTATAAAAAAACATCCATAATAAATTGGAAATATTGAAGGGGTAAATATAATTGGGGATTATCATTTACTTCTTCCCAATTATCATAGCCTTCTCAAATGGTGAGATTCATTGAAATACTTTTTCACCAAATTCAAATTCAAAATTGAATTGGAATTTTCCTGGTTAAATTTTATAATGAATCTGATCTACCTTGATATGTAGTAAAATAGATGTGATTTCACTACAATTTATACAGGTATTTTAGTTCAATGTATTGGTCCATCAAAACCTCATCCCATCACATTTTAGGTCAAAAATTCTCTATATAGATGGATTCATAAGGATACTTCTGAATCCATGTGTGAAAAAATATTTTTAAAATATAATAATTATTATGGTATGTATATATTCCAACAACTATCAATATCCATATAAAAATATCAAAACATTTCATGTTGGTTTTAATGGTTTATTAAAATTGACCGGCTATCTAATTATTATATATATTACTAAAAATCAATTACATATCTAAGTCCGGCTAAAGAGTTATCCAGAACAACATGGTAATCCTCATATCTTGATAAGATATAGTATAATGTAGAAATCCATGCAACCACACAACAACATTAATGTATATTCTATCAATCTAAAAAATAAGTAAATCATCACAAATATAAATTACGTTTAATTACATCATAAGGTTATTGTCTATAAAAAATATAATTATGTATGATAGATTTTCACATATGTCCAATGATAAAATCCACAGTGATATTTTACAATTTTCATTATGTTATGGGTAATGGTTGTAACATATCATTAGAATTATAACCCACATTGAGAAATTATTGACCTACCAAACAACATGATAAATAACCTACAATAAATATTTTCATGATATGCAACTAAAAACTATATTTTCAATCTATATATATAATTTCACTTCTTCGGTGAATAAATAATGACAAACTTTGGGAACCATCTTATAGATCCTTTTTAAAATCGAGAATGGACGAATCACACACAAACAACTACTAAATATTATCATTCTATCTTAATAAATGTTTTACTCGTGATAATTTCTTTCATTCATGTTCATTTTTACATCTTCATTTTGAGACTCTGTAATCCTCACATTGATAGATATTAGACGATTCTTTTATGAATTATAATATTTTTTCCATTCCTTTATAATATTCATATCTATCCTTTCAAAATAAATAAATTTTGTATCATTAGTTATCCACATAGTAGATATGATATCATTATCCTCTCAAATTAAGGAATGAGTTGTCTCATTCGCATTCCAAGGATAGTAATCTATGGAAAAATCATAATCATGAAGTAACTCAATCGATCTTCTTTGTTGTATATTTTAAACTTTTTAGTAAATATATACCTCATATTTTAATCATAAATATATTTAAAACCTCTTTAATTAAATATGATGACTCTATATCTTTAATAGAAAAGTTACAACATGAAACATCAAATTCTGAGTGGGATAATATTATTCATGAACCTTAAATTGGATGGATGCATGATATATCACCATATAATTTTCATGATGATGATTCCTAGTAATTTAATTGATTAATCACTATATAAATAAAAAATTAATCCATTATTGTTTAGTGAAAACAACGGTGCACTAACTAACACACTCATTAATTTATTGAATTTTTCATAATATTTTATCACCAAAAGGATCTTGGATCCAATAATATTTAACATGGGGAGTGTATAATTCATTCATGATAAACTCTGATGAATCAATAATATCATGGGAAATAATTTACATGTTTTATATAAATAAATTTGGTTGATCTTCTCTAATGATCAATAAATACTAACTTTTATATAACCATTGTTGCCCCCTCTATTGGGTTGAAATGTCATGAAAATGATACTTTTTTTATCGAAAATCCTACATTTATAAATTTTAAATAAAAAATGTCATTCAATATCCACTACTATAAAATCGGGCTGAGATCATCATACTCTAACTTAGATTTTAAATGTGTAAAAATATCATTTATAAAGACTACCAAAAACTGGTTAAATTAATTTCTGAATACTAGAATCAATAAACCCCTAAAGATAATAGGGGTAGTCAATAATTCAATGTAATAACTATAAAAATATTGTTTTCCTATCTCATATATAATTACATAATTTGTATATCATTCTTATTGATCCTTAATTGATGATATAAATAATGAAATCGAATTTGGAAAACTAATAAGCTCAAAATAGTTTCTCAAACAAGACATCCATTCATGGCAGTTGATACTTGTTCATTATAATTATCTTCTTATGTTCTAAATAATCAATCAATATTTTCATTGGTATAAAATTCATCTTAATTGAATAATATTTGAAACACATACTGTCACAATGGGTCAAATGAATCATTTTTCAAAATCTCTTGGAGTTGTATCTATAATTACTAAAAACCGTTAATGGATATTCTAAATGATGTCTTTAAAATTGGTGTAGATACATGTAAGAGTTCTATTGAAAAATAAAAATCATGATTTGGAATAATTCTAGGCATATATTCTGTATAAAATTGACAAACCAATGTACAACATGAATATATTCAGTGTAGATTTTTTTGTCCATATGTGATAAATCCCCCTTTTAAATAGGAATCAAGACACATCTATTCGATGTAATAACAATGAGAAGTTAAAAATTATAGATTGATTCATAGATAATCATATTTTTTTTTTCATAATTTCATACTTTTATTCCCAAAATGAGAAATTTATGTGGGATATATGCAAAGGAAGACAACTCATTCCTCTGATGACATCATATTTACCAAGACATCAAATAATGGGATTTCTAAAAATTACATTCCCATTAAATTCAATCAGATACGAATCATTGAAATGAGATTATTTTCCATAATATTAGTGGGTTTTAACATTAATTAAACTTTTAATCAATGATAAGATATTATGATACAGTAAAAAATTATTTCAATATAAAATTATGGGTAGTTATAGAAAAAATTAAGTCATTGTTATTTCTATATTTGGTAGTAATTGTACCTCTCACCACATTAATGGAATTCCCCTCACGAATAATAGTTATATCATAACAATTACATTTCTCTATGGTTTTATGGTTACAAAAATCGATCTTCATCTTTATTATTCAGTATTAATCTCTATTTACCATATTGACTATACTCCATGAATTTAAAAAAACATGATAATGTGTTATTCATTTTGTTTTAATTATTTCCAATCACTAACTAACTTCTTTTAACATAATAGAATACAAATTTTCAACTAAATTTATGATCACGCAGAATAAATTTTCTATTCCACTTTGGATAATTTTCTCCAATCCTCCATCAACACATTGAGTTAAATGGAATTTCTATACTCACCCCTCTATGGAAAATATCAGTCCATCAAATTCCATCTTTTCATTCATATAAAATAAATTATATTTAATGATAATTTCAAAATTCATTTAAAAATGGTATTATAATGAATGATTTATTAATAAAAATTTAATTAAATTATCTTTAAAACCCTTCAGTGACATGATATAATTGAAATGATGAATCAATATATCATACATTTTAGGTTAATGATAATATAATTAGTTTACCTCACAAGTCTCATAATATATTCCTTGAATTAAAAAATATATCTACCCACGTTGATACACCACTCATGTAATTCCCTATGAAATTTTATCATATAAATACAAGAAACTTTTTTGTTCAAAAATTAACCTTTTATACTTATACAACTCCATCAAGTCAATTTATTATTGTTTCCATGAGTTCTTGATTTGATTCTACCGTTGATCAACTTTTACATCTGTAATATAGATAACCAAAATTAATTTTTCATGCCTTAGAAAATAGATAATTTAATATAATTTTTCATGTATACCAACACAATTATTAAAAAAAAGTGTATCAGAATATCTATTAAATAATGTGGATGTTATCTAATGATGGACTAAATATAAATTTTTAGCTTTTATTTATCATTTTTATTCTCAAAATCATTCATGTAATTATAGAATAAAAAATTATTACAGTGAGATTTTTCATTGCAACTTTCTTAAAACAGATTTCTTTGGAGGAGAATATTTTTATTGTCTATCACAGTAAATATTAATATAGTACCTTTTTGTTTTAATCATTTACTAAAAAAAATATTTTTTTAGGAATAATAATCATAGTGGGAATCTATAAAATCATTGAAAATAATTTATAGTATATCTAAATCATGGAGAAATATTTTCAAACAAAGAAACATTCAGTTTAACCTAGGTAATCAATTATTTTCATCTATTATAACCCTTAATAACAATCCAAAATGAAATTTTAAATTTACCATAGTATAACCCATTGAGTGTTGAACCTTGTGTATAGTAAGGAAACATTCCCAATGATCTAAATTTGTTGAAGGGATATACTCATTGAAATATTATTGGGTATATCACACTAGGATGAATCTATTAACACAATCAACTTCTAATATCTAGTAAGGGGTGTTTTATTTAAAATGGAAACACATATCATTACTATAACGTATTATGTTATCCAATAAAATAGATGTTCCTATATATTCACTAATTTTTTTTATTTTCATGTTTTAAAAGGGGAAAAACATTTCTATGTTACTTAATATCAAGACTAATACATTTTCACCATAGATCATATATCTTAATAGATGAATATTATTTTCTCAAAATTATGGTCCGTCAATTCACTATATTAAGATAATATATTTGAAAAAATATAACAATTTTTAATTGGGTCATATGGGATCTAAATAATCTATCACATTGGACATAATAAATTGAACTCTTATTAAGAATATGATAATTAATCCCTTTGTTTATAACCTATGAGAAGGAAGCTTAAAAATAATGATATTAAAAGATCATTAAAGGTAAAAATAGATATTTCAATGATAACACAAGAATAAAATGACCACAAGTGTGTGTAAAATTTATCTTATTTCATAAAAATCATACCTATCATCTCATATATGGTAATCTTGAATCATGATGCAAATAATAATAGTTAATAAGATAAGAATACAAAGGAATTAAAAAACAAAATTACTAAAATTGAATAATTTTCATATGACCATTCCATTAAAGAATGAAATAGTGATATAAATAGAATTATTATATCAATTATACCGACCTTGACATTCAAAATAGGTAAATTTTTGGATATACTCTATTGTGCCAGTTTCTGGATTTGGATAACCTATCTTATACCCTCTTATTTTAGGATTAAGATAATAATGCATATACAATCATGTTTAAGATTGGGATAACCTATCATGTCCTATTTAAGTTCACTGAAAAAAATATTTTCACATTTCCATTTAAGGGATATGTAATTTAGGTCTAGCCGTCAAGTAATCAAAAACCCATTATTATTTTTTCCACAAGATCATCTAAACATTCCACAAAACATATCACATGAAAGATAAAATAGGCGTAATCAATATTTCATTATCAAAATAATAAAACTACTAGAGGGAAAATATATATGGAATATCTAGTTTATTTCCCCAGAAAATCATTATAAATTTAAAAGTATGATATTATAGTTTATGTTTTTCATTAAACTGTCACTGGAGTGTTTCTTATGTAAAAATCATTTTCATTTCAAAATATTATATTACAATAATATATTTTATTGAAATATTATAGGAAATATATTATTTGAAAATATCCTTGGAAACATTAAAATGATACATCAATTCATTGAGAGGTAGTTAATATGTGAAAATATGTTCATGTCTTGTATTTTGAAACAATGATTATATCCACAATTTTAGTAAAAATAAAAAAATTACCTCATTTTGAGAATTATAAGTATAGTATATGTAAAAAAATCTGAAAAAAAATTATCATTGTTTAATAGTTTCAAAATAATCATATGTAAATAATTAGACATTCTTGAAAAAAATTTAATTGGATATTTATAATGAATAAAATGATTATTCGACAGAAGAGAGAAATAAGGTCTCTTCCCCCATAAGAACATAGTTTTGGTTTCTTTTGTTATTAAATTGTGGAAAATGAAATTTTAATTGGTTATATGTAGGAATAAGTATAATGTAATTAAATTAATAACCTTATAAAAATATAAATCATTAAATTTAATTATCAGAAACTTAATCATAAACAATATAAATAAATAATGAGATTATAACATAAATATTTATCCTAGAGTTCGACATTCATTGAATGAAAAAAACCTCAAGTATAACAAATATAAATTTATTATAATTATATATCACATTTATTTATATAAATATAATATCATATATTATCCACTTATAACATTTCAACACCCATTTATTGAAAATTATTTTTTAAAATCACCATTTTAATGGGTACATTATTTAATTTTTCAATATTATCTTGGTTTTTTAATTAGTTACATGTAATTTGACTTGGGTTAAAATATCAAAGGAATTTAAATAAAGATCAAAATGTCATATATATTCATTATATATATATATATATATATATATTGAGTAATCCAACATAAATAATCACCAGAAAACTAATTACACTATTCATCGAGACAGTTGTGCATATGTTCGCATAAATACTTTTTTCACATGTCAAAAGATGAAATGGAAAATGTTAAAAGTAATTAAAAATTAATGAATAATTATTAAATCATATATATTAATTCAAATTTTTCTTACAACCATTCCTATAATAAATTAATGATAAAAAAATGAATGCATTCATAGATGTGGTAGTCCACATATATGGACGAGAGACATGATAGCATTAAAATGGATTGTACGGTAATAAAGTCGATGATATTATATAATTATATAATATATTAATATCATAAATATAACATATAAACATTAAACCCACCATTATTAACATCCATGTATTATTTTGTTGAAAAATGAATCACATTGCCTCATGGAGACAAAAAGTCTTACATCCACACAAGCAATGATTTCATCTAAATTTTTAATGGAATAGAAGTAGAAAATGGTTATCACATAATTATAATAAAGTCAATATAAATTTATAACACGACATTTTGTATTTTAGTTTTGGTATGATATATTTATATTACGTAGGAGAAGAAATAAATTTGTAAGCGATGGTAAATATGATTATCTCTTATTAATTATATTCATTTAGATATCATATTAATGTAGCATAGGATTGGTTTTTGGGGAAGAAGAAAACCAATTGATACTATATAAAGATATTGATAAGATAATTGGGTATTTTTTAGTCAATATATATTTTTTATGTGGTGTAAATTAAACAGAGAAGGGGTTTCCTTAAAAAAAATATAGGGAAATGACGCACTTGGAAATACAAAAGAGATTAAAATACAATGAAGTAATATCTTATAAATACAATTCCAAATTCCCAAAATATTCAAATAAAAATAGTTGAAGGTCATAACATGAATAAAAATTTAAATTTATGTTGTTATTTTTTTCATTTTAATCCTTATATTTTTCATTAACCCCTTTGTTAACCATATTTAACACAACCACATTATCTACTATTTAAATAATCCAGAGTTATAATTTTTATTATATTATAATAAAAATCTCATAAAAGGTCAAAAAATGTAATTTTAGACTTGTTATGATCATAGTTTTCCATTTACATGAATTTCATTATTTTTTAATAATTTAACAGAATATAATTTATCATAAAATATAATTAATTTTGTTGTTGATTTTATTTATTGCATTTGACGTTACATGAAAAATTACAAAAAATAAATTCAAATACAAACCTTTATAAAGAATATAATATAATTTATTAACCTATATAATTATTTTTATTTAAATATTCATCCAAATCGTACTCCATTAAATATTATTAAAATCATTTATTTTATTTTTCTATTAGTCATATAAAATATTTTGTCATTGTTTCATAGTAATTGAAGGTAATTATTAAATTACTAATTTGTATAAATAAATTAACATGATAAAAAATTATTTTATATTTCTAAATAAACTTTATAACCTCACATATTATCTTTTTATAAATATAAAAAAATTTAAACATATTAAATTCTCTAGAGTGAATTTTATTTTTATTATATTCATAAATTAATTCGAAGGTCATATTTAAAACATATTTGCACCAAGTAAACATATATACTATAATTTGATGTAAAAGGAAGAAATCCCCTCCCAAAATATGATAAAATAAATTTACTTTGAAATTATAAGGCCTTATCCCTACATTTTTACCCAATATTTACTATTTTTCCATAACGGAGGTGACATAGAACTTCTAATGGGTTATATTATGATTCAAAAAATGGGAGGGAAATATTAAACAAATTTAATCCTCCTGATTCATAATTTGGAAACCATTATTCAGGATGAAATTCCCACAAGTGATAGAAATTCATTTTAAAATTATGGCACAACATGTGGAAAAACATTTTTTATAAAAATATATAATTTATGAATGAAATAATATATACTATTATCTCATGATAATAAAAAGAATAAGATGAATTATAATATGTTTTATCTAATGTATAATATCATAATTTTATTAAAAAATTTCAAATATAAATTATATTTAAATTTATTAAAATAAAATCATATTTAGTGCACAAAATATGGTTTTCAGATAATCATTTCTTCAACATTGAAATGATTTTTATTTTCATAGATAATAAATTTATAACAACTTCATTAATATTATACATATGTAAGATCTTTTTTAAAAATTTATTCAAATCTATTCGTACACACATATCAAATAGAAAGGTGATAAATTCTGTAATAAATAATATTTTAATAGTATATTAATGTTTATTTCAATCAACTGTTTCAAATAAAGATTAATATCATTCAAAAATTATTTTTAAGGAAACATGTCCAGAAAATCATGGGAAGATTCACTCCCATTACAATATTTATCTAAATGTGTCCTATTCTACGATGAATGGTGAGGGATGTGTTGTAATGTCAATCAATGTGGCATCGTGGCATGTGGCTCTGGGAGTCCCATTGGGGGACAGATGGGAGGCCTTAAATGACCCAATAATTTATATGTAAAATTCAATTTTGATAGTGACAATTCATTATAGATATTGAAAACACAAGAACTACATTGGTTATATTGTATCTATAAAAACATTTTGTGTTAAAAACCCATTAATCATCTTAACTATTCATATTTTAGTACTTGTACAATGAATTTTTATATTATTAAATATCTAGGTTTGTGATAATGTCTAATCGATATAGATGAAAGAATTGATTTCTTCAAATATCATACCATATAAAGAATTATTTCTGGATATTTAAGCATAGAAAACATCACAATGATTTTGTTTATCAAGCCCAAGAAGAAATTCAAAATATGATTGATAAATGAAACCATTTATGGGAGATGTTAAAAAATATCATGATCATGGAAAAAGAATGTCCATTAAACCATCCTTAGAATTTTCACCCATCATACTCCCAACCATTATAGAATTCACTAACTTAATAAAGGATTATATGTTGATACTGCTGAAATATTATTCTATATATTTTATCTAAATGAAATAATTATAATATTTATCCCACTTTATTATTACTTTATTAATGATTATATGATATGTTTGACAGAAATTATATTTTTTACTTAAAGAAATGAAAATTTTATTTTTTGTAAAATATATTTTTCCAACGATAACAATAATTTGATTAATTCAAGGAATACTAAAATAAATTTATTATTTTTAAAATATACGTAATATATAAAAATTAATTAAATATAATTAATATAATATTGAAATTTGAAGTAATATAATTTTTATAAGTCTCAAAATGTGGTTTATATCCTAAAAATAATATTTTCATGTGAATATATATTTTCATTTAAAATTTAAATTTATCATATAAAGAAATTTTTTTTGATTGAATATATATTATGTTTTTAATTATCAAAAGGGTATTATCCAATGGTGAATTTTTTATAATATTATTTAAAAACAAAAAAAATAACAATTAAATATGGTATAAATATATGATCTATATTATGATAGCATAATTCGCCAAATTTTATTTAATAAATTTAATAAAACACACCCATGTAAAAATATATGTAAAACCATTAAAATAATGTGATTTTTAAGTCTTTTGATTATATTTTTAATTTTTTATTGAATCCCTAAAAACATATTTTTATTTTTATTTTTTAAAATCAATTCCTTATACACATGACTCACTTATACGTCCATGATAGTATAATATGAATATTATCGATTAATGAAATTATATAATATTAGAAATAAATCCCCTTTAGTATAATAATTTTTAAAACCCATTAGAAGGATTGGGGTTTCAATTATATTATATATAGACCCAAAATCAAATTTTTAGGAATTAAAAAAAAATCATTCCCTTTAGATATCAAAATCCCCTACCTCAAACTCTTATTCACTAAAAAGCAGTTGATTAGGATGTTAATCTCCCTATACAATTCCAAATCCCTCCCATAATGTTCTTGAGATATTAATAAAATTTTAACTATCTTTTGGAAGAACCTTCTAATGTTAAGGGATTCTCTCATCATCCTATTTATTCAAGAACCTTTTTTCGATTATGACATTTTTTACAATTATTCATTTTTATATGTTTTTAACAATCCCATTTAGTATTTTTATTATATCAATGTAATTTTTATTCTTGTTTAACAATCATTAAACTACTCTATAAAATGTTATTTACATCCATTATACATCCAAAATTATCCTGATAATTTTCAATTCCAAATATTTTTGTACTGAATAACCATTCCCATTTACCCTAAGGGGTAATAAACTAGTTGTATCTATCATTCATTGATTGAAATATTTCATTTTTATAACCCAGAATCTTTATCCATGAGATTAAATGTGCTCAAAGTTGCTCTTATTATCTTTGATGAATAGTAATTCATATACAATATATGAATGTTATGGGTGGGACCAAAACAATAAATTCATTTAATGAATTGTGTGATATTTTTATCTCATTAGATACTGAGGTATTTGTATGGGAGGTCATCTTACGAACTTTATTCATTTATGACTTGGGGGTTTGTGTTGACTTGTGCTAATGGAGTTATATTTTATGTTTTATAAGAATTAATATATTTTCTTGTCATTGTCATATTATATCATTATTTAATGATCATGTTTAGTATTTCACCCATTTTATCACTTTTATAAGCCTCTTGACTAACATTTATTAAATTTATCATTCTATGCTTGGATAAATTAAACAATTTTCATTATAGATAACCTATTTTTAATCATTACCTAAAAATAATTTGTATTTTTAGTAGTGTTATGAAATATTAAGAGATTACTCATGAGTAAAAAAAATTATACCTACATCATTTCATTATTTAAAATATATATAAAAAAACATGTTATTTAGCCCTTTTTGTCTATTATAAATGCATTATGAGTGTCTTTACATATTAAATCTGGTATTAAAGTTAATAAATGATATGGGTTTTCATATTTGTTATCAAATAAAAGAATGTTATTTTAGGATTAAGTGTATTAAAAAATTAGTAAAATACATGGGGATGAGACTAAATATATAACCACATACCCAAATTATGATACAATATTGATTATGTGGATTCCATGAAATCAAATCCATGTATATATTCTACAACTGGATATGTAACTAGAGTAGTTATACCAAGGGGTAATTACCCACAGAAGGCTTAATTGGGAATCAAATCAATCATTATATGGTTCATAAAAAAATTAATCATTATCCACCTAGTTTAAAACTCGTAGTGGATATGATTTGGTAAATTTACTGCCTTCTTATGAAACATAATGAATGGAAGAGGAATTCCTATAAAATTTTATGTTAGAAAATAAACCCGAGAACACATACATTTGACCACAAAAATTCAAAGGTTATGAAATGTATTCAATTTTCATGCAACCCAAAAATGTCAAAATTATAAATTTTTAATGAATAATAGTTTAAATGCTATCATCCATAATTTTTCTATTATATAATTCAAGGATGGAATATGTGGAACGAAGTAATAAACCTATGTGATTTAAATTTCCCATGTTTGATTCTCAACCCAATAATAGTTGGAGTCAATAACAAAAAGAAAAAAATTACTCAATTAAATCATGTTTTCAACTAAGTCAGGTATCATGTTGAAAACCCACATTCACCTACGAAGCATTATGTTTAAATTGTTAAATTTATGTGATATATTATTATGATATTTACGAAATCTTTTATTCATCTAATCTAGAATCATTGGATAAAATCCATTTGATAAGATCATCTGTATCCATCAGTTCTATGAGAAATAGAAGTCCATAATATGTGTTTATTATATAGAGGGATAAGATGAAAATATGTAGTCACTGATAGAAAATATAAATCCTCATTAAGTTGTCAAAGTGAATGTGTAGAAATTATTATAGAATTTTATTCCCATAATTTGTTTCCCCACACTATATAATTTAATATCGATAGATAATACTTTAGAAAAACATATAATTAAAAATAAATCCACTAAGGATTAAGGTCTAAACATTACAAGACATTCAAAATACACCTCATAAATTTTCATGAACCTGAAATAAAATTTTGAGAACTTTTTTGTTGGAATAATTTTAAGTTATTAAAAATGTATTTTTAAATTTTATATGTTGATATCTATGAGAATTTTTTTTTGGATGTGTGCATAATGTTGAAATAGAGGATAAAAGAAATAAACTTTCTCATGGTTCATGACATATAAAGTAGATAATGGAGTTTAATTCCTTGGGGGTTATGGGTACATCCCCAATTGGATTAAAATTATAACATACCACATGTATAAAGTGTACGAATAAGAATCATGTTAATATCTATAGGTGTACAATGAAATGAATTTTGGTTCTGGAATGGAGGGAATGTTGATTGAAAATGTTGATAGAAAAAACCCACCAAAATGATGGAAGATAGAAATCATCTAGTCATACATTTTTCTAATGTACAAAATTTTAAAATTGCACAATAGGGACACTATTTGAATTGATGTAGTAATCCTAGAGTTGTAAATGATAACAAACAATAACATCCTTTAAGGCCAAGAGTTAAATTGTGAGATTATGCAACTATAACTAAAATAGAGGATATCGGAAATGATGTGGGGATATTTATTGTATTTATTCATTCAATTAAAATGAGAATTTTTTATAATTCAGTTAATACTATCATATCTGATAGGTTTAGTTGAACTATAAAACAACACCTCATAAAATGGATATAACTCTATTGGTGTAAAAAATTTAGGGAAATTTTTACAGATCTTATATATAACTTATCCACTATAAATATTTGTGTTTTCAACTTCATAATGATAATTGAGATAAATTATATGGAATAAATTTATTCAATTATAGTCATGGATTTAATATCCATTAATAGTGAAAAAATAAATTTTCTAGAGAGTGAACTATCCATCAGGTACTAAAATCACCGTCCATTTCTATAAAATTTATAGGAGGAGGATCAATATTATTTTAAATCACTATAAAAAGAATTTATATTATTTCTTTATGAGTAATTATATTTAACTTAAATGAATGAGACTAAGGAAAACATCATCTGTGGTGAAATTTCAATTATAATAGAATATACTAATGTGTTTCAAGAATAATTTCATTCAATTCCACATGTTCAAGAGGCTAATTTTTCAATAAATATTATAATAGGATGTCAACCAATATCCATTACTGTATATGGAATGAACAAATTATAAAATAAATAGATAAAGAAGAAACTATTGGAGATTATACAAAAAAGCTTATAAACACAAGTGATTCACTATATGGTGTGTCAGTCCTCTTCTTCAATAAAAAGGATGGCTTAATGTGCATTTACAATAATTATCTTGATCATAAATGAATCATGATAAATAATAAGTATCTTCATCCATGGATAGATGACTTGTTTCATCAGCAATGAGAATAACATTATTTCTTTATGATATATCTTGGTTGGGAAATTATCATGTATGGGTGAAGAATGATTATATCTCGAAAACAAATTTTTTATATTGAATGGCCAAAATATATTCAGTGTTATACCATTTTGACTTACTAATTCTCTATCTATGTTCATATAAATAATTAATAATGTGTTTAGTGACTACCTAATCATACTTTTTATAGGTTTTATAAAAGATATTGTTATCTAAAATAAAATAAGGAAGTAAAATTGCGATAATTTGAATGTTTAAATAGTGAAAATACAAAAGGTATAGTAATATGTGTGTTTCTGATAGAATCACGTAACTCGAAAGTCGATTCTAGGGATTTCATGGTGTGAAATTGTTTATATTAGGCTCACTAATTTTTAATATTTTTCAAAAGGAATGTTGATGGAATCAGAAACACCTAATGATTCAATTTACCTGAGGGATATGATTTCCAATGGAATGTGCTTATTGAATGGTTTTTCTTGTGATGGAAATTAAAACACATTAGTTCTGATGATGGAAGGTCGACCTCATCACACCCTTTTGGGGGGATTCTTTCGTACTGTGGGACTCTCTTATTGATTAAAATATGTTCATTAATTTTTTTAATTATAATATATGATGCGGGTCACCTCTGAATAATCAATTGGTCAACAATATATCTGGTTCTTAGAATCAACTTTAGTAATTTTAGTCTCTCCATCAATAGTATACTATTATATACTGATTAGATATTACTAGGTCATAATTATGATGATTCCAAATTTCTAGAAACACAGTTAGTCTCTCTATTGTGTGTCATCATATAGGTAGAAGACATTTGTTTTGATATTGCGATAAGATACATGGGGTGGGATTCCAAGTTATCCTTGTGAATGGAATCATAAAGCATGTAGTTCGGTACCACATAGCAGAGTACAATATACCTTTAATGGTTGTTTGACATGGACTAAACTATGTAGTTTAGTGTCATGTAGCAAACAATTATAGGTAAAAGGTTCGTAGTTAATGTCTATTGCAGGACATAAGTCGAAGAACCATCCATGGGAACCACTATAGGATATGAATTTCAATGTTTAATTAGACCCTACTTGGAGTGTGGCCTTGTGTGAATAGAGTAGATTTGAGATGTTGGGTTTTGAACCCATCAAGGCTTACTACATATCCTATTTGAATGATTATCAAGGACAACATAGTTCTGTAATGAGGACCCACAACTGTTGGAGGTCCCATCACATTTTGTTTCACAAGGGAGCTTGCCCCTTTGAGAAAATTGATTCAGGTCCTGCCCCTGAAAATTATGCCATGTGAAAGGGTGTTCAATAGGTATGCCTTGACTCATGATAATTTGGAAAATTATAGGGCTCTTATATCTCAGAATGAAGTTCATTGAGCTCTAGACTTATGTAGTTGTCCTATGTATGATTATAATAAAGGGAATCATAGTTCTAATTATTCAATTAGTCAAGGATTACTCACTAAGGTTTCCTTGATAGATGGGGGTAATTATTGTGGTGCACTTTTAAAGATGATTCCCATAGTCTGGGTAGGAAATTACTCAGGAGGAGGAATCTCATGATTAGTTTGGGCTCACACATGGAATGAGGTCCATGATTGGGTGGGCCATACACATATAATAAGGCACATGATTGGTTGGTAATTTATATGGAATGCGAACCATGGGTTTGTCGTCATGTGGTTGTCATGGTCACCATAAACCTCAAAGCCCACATGATTCATACTCATTGTGATAAATGCGAGGAAGTAAAAGATATAGAAAATAAAATAATTTGATTTTCCCAAAGGTTTGATACATGGCCTTACAGAATCCCTCTTAGTGAGGCAGTCTAATGTAATGTTAGTGGATGTCTTTAAATAATGTTCTTCCCCCAAAACAATAATTTTACACTATAGGTGTTGTGTCCATGAATATCCTATATGTACACATGATTCATGATTATTCATGCTTCAATGTCAAAAATTAGAGGAATTAAAAGTTTAGAAAAAACCACACACTTATCCTTCATTACTATAGGAATTGGACGAGGGTAATGTGGGATATCATATGATTTCTGGTGCCCATCCCCTCTCTGATATTTGTATCCCAAACTATCATTTTGGACTAAATACCCATATATTACATTATAATTGAATATTATTGATAGTGAATCATCCTGGAAGAAATTATGGTGCCTTAAACTTGTTGGTATACCTTAAAATTTGTTTCATATTGAGTGTGGAGGATCTCATTCTTTTTGAATGGAATATAAATTGTACTCCTCACCATCCTTGATGTGAAATAGTGGCTCGTGGTCTTAGAAACTATAATGGTAGGAATGTTTTTGACTCTATTATCAAATATTGGGAACTCTCTAACAGTATTCCTTGGATCGAGGTCCTCCTAACCATAAAATTGGAAGAACACATTCACTCTGAACACTCTATCCATATGGTATGATGATTTAGGGAATCCTAAAATTGTAGGAATTAAAATAAAAATGTGATACATGAGAATGTGACCCTATTAATTTTGTTTCATGTCTATAGTATTTGGTAGACATTTCAATTAGGTTCCATTTATATAAGGGAGCCAATAGAGGAAAGGTAGAACCATGGATGTCATTGCAGATGGCCTTATTAGAGGCATACATTGGATATGGGTGAGGGAGAGCCATAGCAGCCCCATGCAGGCAGGCTTGGTGATAATTTGAAGTCTCGTGTATGGGATATATTCACATAGGTGGACATGTGGGAGGTGTTGGTACCTTGGGAATTAGACCACTTATGAAACAACACTTTATGGAGTCTTGGAAAATCCTTTAAGGGTCTCAAAATATGTTCTCATAAGTGGCTTGTGCATGTCCCATCATTTAACATAGGACATCATTCTAATGTTAGTCAGCACTAGTAGAGAGAGTTCCTCTCAAATTTGTTGTTTCCTTTAAATCCAAGTAGTATATTAATTTCAATACACCTATTTAATTCCCTCTTCATCGGTTTTTTAGAGGTCTACGTAGATGGTTTTAAAGGACATGCGAAAAAAAGTAGTTTGAGAAAGGATATGGGTGGCCTTTGGGAAATTTATTCCATGAAAATTAATTTCAATGGATCTTAATTATTGTAAAATATGAGACCATGGTATATAGGAATCATTCACTCATGTGTATCATACAATGGTTTCATGTAGGGGTGCCACACTAGTTGTTTCATTATTCTGTCAGACATGAAAATGTGTAGGTACCATGTGCGCTGACACCGCCTAGTGGTACCTACACGAGGGGCCTTCTAAGTATTTTCTATAATTGGACTCTACATTTTCATTCATTCTATTACCTTTGAAACATTTTCATTTGAAAAATTTTCTGCCATGATAAAAAATACAGTTTAGAAAAATACCCCTATCTAGATTGTATCAGATCTAAAGAAGTGGACCTAATCTCTAGGTAATGCAAATAAAATGGTGAAGGGTTCAAAGAGCTCATCCATATTGGTTGTCCATGTTTTAATCCATTCTTGTCATCCACGTAGGTCATCGACATAGGTTGAGTTTGTAGACCATCCACATAATGGGGATTCCATTCCTATAAATAGATCCACTCTATTAATTAGTGGTTCTCACACATCAACATGTTTGGTCTCACTACGCAAGCTTTACAGGAAAACTAACTGATTGGATTCCTTTCTATAGAATCATTCAATGTATATTGTGTTTATCTATCTATTTAATTAAAGCAACATGAAGAGTTAAATTTTTATGGAACTTTAATTATGGTGTTATGCGAGGGACTTTACTGAGTACTTAGTGAAAATCCATTCCTTTGATAATTTTTTAATTTTGCAATTTTTTGGAAATGAAATTTTCCCTTACAAAAACTGTGGTATATATTTTACAAGTTCAATGGCCTCTAAGAATATCATATTTTCCAAATAAATTTATAAGATTCATATTAAGGATAATGAAAAAATAATTGGAAATGATATAATGACACATGTGATATTACTCTACCCAATCTATCAGGGAAATATGATGAAATATCATTGGAAGAATCATGAGAGTGATTGTTTACCACTTTAATACCATGTGAATCTGAAGGACATCCTTATATGGATTCAGAGAATTGTATTTCTATCTATTTGTTTTAGGATTATAGAAATATCACTACTAAAATTTTTTTATGTATGGATATATATATATATTAATGTTGTGAAATCATCCATAGGTTGTGTCATGAGCCATGGAATGTGTTCATCAGATCTGATGCTATATATTGCTTAATAAATTATTCACTTTTACACATCCATCATTCATGATCTCAGGGTTGATCAGTCAATGGGATGGATGGGGGAATGGGACATCTTCCTAGGAGGGGGTGGTAAGCCAGAGTGAATTTGTGTGTACCAGGTTCCAGAGACTTCTAAAGTGTTCAAAAATAATATACATAACATCCATATCTATGAGGCCTTCTAGGTAGGGAAAATATATGTATATAAAAAAAGAGTTCATCAATGAGTTGTTATACTGATGGTGGTGGTAGAAGAACAAATTCCCCCTAATTTAAAGGGAAGGTGTTATAATCTTTTAGAATATTCACAAAGTAATTGGAGAAAAAATTATTAGGGATATGCATGAAATTTTCATATCTCAGAGGGTGATGTCAGATGATGCTAAATAGAAATATCCTCTATCTCATTAGCAGATAAAAATAAATTAGTATATTATAATGTAAGACCCTCATGGGATGGGAGATATACATTCTTAAGTGTGGTTTATTACTTTTATAGAGTCAACTAATAAATAAACTATTTGAACACATAAACATATTTTTCCCATGATGTTTGAGAAGTGCAGTCATGGTACATTATGACTGACATTGGAGAAGGGGCTAGAAAAAATAGGGGGACAATCCCATATCCAGTGTACATGTGAAGACACATCATATGGGATTATTATACATGTGGATAACAATAATTCTACTTTCAATCAATGAATCCATTTTTTATTGAGGTCACGAACATTCCTCGTAGTGGGCAAGATGGCGAGGATGAAACACATGAAAATCGAAATCCCTATCATGGTGAAAATTGTTGAATCCTAATATATGTTCATGTGGGAGGACCCCATTCTATATTACATGATCATTCTTGGTACTTTTGGTTTGGGATATGTCAAAAATTACATCATATTCCATTTTGGGAAGGTTTTATTTTCTTGAGATCATATATCGCCCACATGATCAGATAGTTTCTATAATCTTATTTTGTCACTAAATTCCAATAAGACCATGTTGATATTTAACATATTCATGGAGATCAAATTCTACCCATATGTGGACCCACCTATATAGAGATTTAATAAACATGGGAAGGCTATAAATGTTATATGGTCATATATGATGGTTTTTATATGTGGTGTACTAGTGACCCATATCAACAACAATAAAATATGTGAGGCCTATGATCCATACATTTTTTCATGAAAAATAAAGTAATATAAATATATAAATTTATCTCCACTGAAGCTTGTTTGATTAGAAATGAATCTAATGGTATCCCAATATCGTGGGATTATTATATTAATATAGTTGACTATAGTGGTAATAAACATTCCTCATGCAGATGCGAGGAGTGAACTGACTTCATATAATGTCATGGAATGGATCAGATCACATCATGACTGAGTATTTCTTGAATATATTTTTCGAATCGGTACTGGAAAAATTTCCAAGCATGTACAGCGGGGAAGCAATGTTTATGCTCATTTAGAAGATGTATCTTCTCCTATGGAGGAAACTTCAACCCCTTCTAATGGGGGTGACGTCAAGGTACCTAGTTCTCCCAAATGACCTCATGCAAGGTTTATTATTACAACTAGAATCGAATGGGATACTCCGACCATGGATGAGCCTAGAATGTCTAGACATTATAGTCATGAAGTGTTTGATGATATGTTTTCTAACTATTCACCTACAACAATGAGGATAAAAAATCATGTGAAATCGTGGACTATTGAATCATCTTCAAGTAAGGATAATATGAACATAGAATTTCTATAATTAGATGTATTTCTTTTTTTTCTAGGACAATTCATCTAATGAAAAAAAGATATGGGAACCTCTTTGTGCTAGGGTGCAGATTCTTGGGATCGGAGATCCTTGATCCCTACCCGTCTATCCATCGAGGATGGTCTTGCTGGGGTTAGGATTTATATCTATGAATTAAACATTATTATTTGTTAAACTAATACAAGATTCCTACAACAAGATGGGTATATGACATTGAAATTTGAGAAGCTGATGAAGAGGTTAATCTCCTATATTCTAAGTAATGGATTGATTATATCAATAATGAGGATGTAAGTTCTCTTATTATAGTCCCTTATTTTGTTCTTCGTTGAATTGATTTAGGATAATGAGTTTTTTTGTGATGTTATGTTTATTTTGATTTTCATTAGGATAGGGGGAATCAATTTATGCTACATCACAAATATATGGCCCAACTGGAACCCCACATAGAAATAATGAATCATCTATTGAATATAGATATTTATCTATGAGCTAACAAAAATGAAAAAATTAGATAGTGGCGGAAACTATATTGACTCATATGATACCATTATGTGGGAGGAAGATTCAATTTTTTCCTTATTGAAATATATGGAATGTGATATAACCAAATCATTATTCAAGAACCTCGTCAATGATGGAAGGAATTTAGTGTATTATTTAACTTTGAATTATCAGGTGAAAATGTTTAATTCTCTTCATGGTTGTATAATATCATTCTTTATCCTCCATCATGTGTCTTACAAATAAGAATCATAGATTTGAGGGGGGGGGGGTACTCTAGACCATGAACCAATTCCAATTAGTTATTTTACACCATCGAAGGAAGATGTTTCGAGGGTTAAGGATATGTCATCTGCTCTTATCACCACCACTTTTATTATAGAGATGTAGGAGCATGCATTTAATGTAAATGTACATCGTAAGGTGTCATATATATATATATATATATATGAATTTTTTCCCTATGAAATTTCATGTTCTTGTCGGGCAATAGAGGTCCCCGTGATGACTGATGGTGACCCTCAGGTTGTCCTTATGAAAGTTGATCATGTTATGATTTAATTGGAAGAGGGTGTAATATCGGTTCTCAAGAAAACAATAATGAGAATCTAAAAGGTTGGGATTACCATGGAGTATGGGAAATCCTTACATGATCTACGTTATCATGGAATAACCATTGAAAAAATCAGGGAACATATTAATCATCCATTTTTTATAATAAACATGGGAATTAATGTAGAATTTAACGGATGCGAGCCATTATTTCGTTGGTGAACCAAATATTTTTATGTGTGAATCTACAATCAGAATGTTTTGAATGTGAGACTCCATCTGTTGAGAATGTCATAGAGATGGTGTATAAACATGTTGTGAAAGTCCTTCCCTATCCCACTATTGTTGGGGGACTTACTCAAATGAATATTGAAACATGATATATATCAGACACATCTATATATAGTCATGGAAAGACCAATTACAGTTCTCATCATCAATAGGTTCTAGATCAAACTATTAATGTTTGTGATTTGAGGGAGAAATCCACCTAAGATGTTGACCCATTAATAGGTGGCTATCACTTAATCCTTTAATAATCCCTTATATCTTCCGTGTGTTGTCATTTTTAAGCTAACAAAAATTTTTTCCCACTTTCCAGCACCATCAACTTCTATTTTTGGTTATAATGGTGGCTCCTCTTTTCCAACACAGTCAATTTTATAACATGAAGATATTATTTTCCAAAATGGATTGACAAAGGGTTCCTCAACAAGCGTACACAACCTAAAGTACATTTCTCCATCTAATAGTGGTACAAAGTCATATTATGTGCTACTGAATGATATTAACATCAAATTATACGTTTTTATGGTTGGATATATTTATATAAAATAATCTATATGATGAATCTTGATGAAATTCCATCATAAATCCATCAAATTTCATTTCTTTTTTTGTATTTTGGAATGGGATGGATTTTATTACTACCAAATTCATGCTACTGTTAAAGAGAACAATCGTAAATCAATGTTAATAATGATATTCAATAAGAAGTTATAAGGGTGAATGTTCTCTTCAACCTAAATGATTTCCTAGATTTATTATCTCTAATGGAGTCCAACCATAATAATAAGATGGAGTGATCTAAATAATATATTAATGAGAAAATAGTTCATGTATATCACATTTAGTAGGAGTTGGATGCTTTTCTTGATGAGTATGTAATGTTCCACCATTCATTTGAAGGATGAAAAATGAAAGATTATATTTTACTGTGGCTATAATAGAATCACATCATAGGGTTAATTAGACTAATTTATCTCATTTGGATCGGTTTTAATAGGTTGCTGATGGGGGTTTGGAGGCCATTCTACAAATGAAGAATTATGTTGATGGCCTCTTGTAATGTGCGACAAATAGACTCCATATTATAGATTATCTTCAAGTATTGTATTATTTCATAAATAAAAAAAATTGAGTTTCTAATAATATGTTTCTTCACCGTTATTATTTATCTATTAACATTTTATCGAATTGAAACTAATTTTCATCCAAAAATATATTTATTTCATCATGTCAAAACCAAAATGATATGTATTGGAAGACACTATAACTATTTCATACTTCTTGATTCCTATAGAGTGTAGTTAAAATATTTCAAAAGACATAAAAATAGACATAAAAATATATTTATTTTTATTTCATTACCCAAATTTATTCTGAATCCCAATATTAGGAATACATTGCATCCATGAAAAAGTATTTTTACAGGCCACCCCTTTCAGGTTTTTTTCCTGACATGTTTTGTGTCTATTGTCATTTCTTTTATCTATTTTTTCCAATCTATCTTGTCTGTATGTTTAGAGAGAGGAAACAAGAATCTTTCTTAAGTTCCCTATGTGGGTTTTTAATCTAGAGAATATTGTCTCTTTTTTTGTGAAATTGATTATCGTACAAGACGGACTACTGATACATGTGATTTTGTTTGATCAAAATTGGAAAATGGTATTTAAATGATGAACCAAATAATGATTATGGTTTTAGAATGTTATAAAATTATTTAGATACCTAATGATGAATCAAAAAGCATGGTTTTCTAGTTTTCAAATCAAACAAATGAAAATCATAATAAGAGGAGGTATCCCATGATGAAGAAGTTAACAATATTTAACAAACCTATTTTTTTGGGTTCATTTATAAAAATCCATCTTGGTAGAGTTAATACATATTGAATAGTGGATTGAATTAGATGAAAGGCCCATTATTTTGGTAAAACTGTACAAAGACAACCGCGGTGTATTAAAATATATTCTCGGGGAGATCCAGGGATTTTTTACATTTTATCATGGATGACCAACTGAGGTTTGTGAAAATATGCATTTATCAAGACCATTATAGGTGGTTTTATAAATTGGAGATTTCTGATAATGATGAGTGAAATTGTATAAGAAATTTCCAGGACTGGGAAATTACTTATACATGAAATTCGTCTATATAAAATATGGTACATTTTGTTAAAAAATTTTGTCATTAGGGGAATTCTGATTTATTGAAAGGGATGTGGAATTGTCCTATTTAATATTGTGTGACCATGAAATTTTTCGTGTAGTTTAACATCTTATGGTGTGGAAGTTGAAACATTTTTTAACATCATGTTATGTGGACATTATTCCATGCAGTAAATAATCTATATTGAAAATATGTTATATTATGTATTTTCAAGAAATACTGTAAGTACAATGGGTATATAATTTTTGTTCATTAGATTTGACCAATTTTTTAATGATTCTACCATTTTAGATTATTTATCTAAGAATTTAATATCATATTCAGTTATTAGGGGGAAATTTTTTCAATATATAGTCCTTAGATCTCCATATCCAAGGAGTGGTATAATAGATGACACTATGGTGATAAAAGGGATATCATCTGAAGTTGAAGTATCTATTGATTGATAAACCTTTTTAATGGGTTATTTTATAAAAATGAAACTAGGGTGTGTTATAACAAATTCAAAAGTGTTTTCATTTGGCATAAAAACCCATTTTCTGGGATTCTTTTTGAAAATCCATATAGGGAATTTTACAGTATAGTTGGTCAAAGTAGATCTCCAAAATTCTGAAATTTTATTTATAAAAGACAATGGTTGTTTTTAGGGAATCTTATTTCCCCAAAAATATAGTTTATACTATGGAATGAAAATACCTAAATATGGGACACATATATTATGTAAAAATTAAATATGATTTAGAGATAATAGTTCCTTACTCTAGTTTGATCCATGTGTGGTAAATGTGGTGAATGTAGTATCAATTCATACGCAGAGGTCCATTAAATTTTGGAAATGATAGGTGATATATATAATAAATGAACAAGGTCATTCATACATACATCATAAATAAGGGATGAAATTTTAAACCATTGTATTGGGGTGTTTTTAGACAAATTGAATTTATATGTAATAAATATAAAAGTGTTGACCGCATACTGAATTGGAACCGCATGATGCAACATAATTTCATCAATGCTTACTAGTACAAATGAGAATTATCCTGGCGATGAGGTTACCACTGATTGAAAAATTCAATTTGGGGGCTACCTCAATAAAATAAATCTAGGGAATGTTATATCATAGTAAATAGTTGAATATATTTGTCTAAGAAACCCATTTTATGGGATACATTATGAGAATCTGTCTAGGGAATATTTCATCATATTCTGGCAATGATGTGTTTAGTTATCAGACATTCTATCACCTGGATTTGGTGAATGATTATGAAGATCTGAAAGTGTCCAAGATAAGGAGTTTGACGTATGAAAAAAGTATGTTTGATAACAAATTAATCCTTTAGACTAATAATTTCCATGATATTTATATTCCCTTTTATAGACCAGATTCATATGTTGAAGGGGGAACATCTATTTTCTTAGTGAACTCTCTAATGGGGGACCAAAATTAAAGCTCATATGTATATATTTTCATATGAACTAGAGATATCTAATATTCAATTTGATGATGGTTAGGACAATTACATTATTCCTAGGATTCACTACCTATATCATTAGAATGAAAATCAAGAAATTCATTTTTTAAGGAACCATTCAGTCTAATGTCATGGGTTTAGGACACCATCCAATCAGTTTCACTTCATATGGTAAGAAAAAATGAATATTGACAAGAATATAGAGGGAATACTATGGTTGGGAATGGAATGGTACTCGATATTCAATATGAATATTTTTGGAACAAGAATCAACACACACGTAGTCCAAAAGATAATAGTACCCTAGAATGATTGAATTAATATGTGGAGGAAACTAGGGTTTTTAATTGAAATCTGGTTCATGCATAGGGTGAGAACTTATATCGGATCCCCTCATATAGATTTGACTCGTACATATGAGAGGGAGGGTATTCCCAATATTATGTTTCTGTTGGTCATCGGATTGAAGATATAATCTTCACATCATATCTCATTGAAATTAGACCCATGCCACCCATAATTTTTATTAATGTTGTTCAGTTTACTATAATGTGATGATGGAATATAGTGTTCCTTTTAAGGTATAACATCAAAGACCATGGTAAGACCCATGCGAATCGTTATGAGTTACTTAAATAGATAATCCTTTTTCCAAAATCCCTAATCCCATGCAATATATTCTTATTGTGGGAAATAAGGTGTACCAACGATTTATTCCATTGGCCAAGGGAAAAACTAGTGAAAAATATAGGTATGTAGATATTCATTTCACTGGGTTAGGAGATATGATCTAGAAATAACTATATATCTCATGGGAATGAGAATCAATCAAATGTAATTATTGAAGGGTTTCCTCTACTGATCTGATCCATACATTGGTAGTGTGGGATTTTATTTATAGTGACTAGACCAAATACTAAATGTCCAAGTGTATCTATTTACCTAATTTTTATGATAACCAAGACACATGTAGTTTTTAAAAAATAATTTCTTATGAAGGTCTGACTCTTCCAAAGTGAGAGGGCATTTTTTCATTATTTTTTGCAGTTGGGCCCATGATTGGAGGTCTTGGAAACAATATGTATCAAATTGAAATGATAATTAATCCACATGTACTTATTGAAATTTTATCACTAAATCTAGCTTACTTTAACATCAGGAAAGGGGGATTTCATAATTTATAGAATAATGGTTAACCCAAGACATGTGGTCCATATGCCACTTCACATCTCATTGTATTTAGAATATGGAAATACTTTTTTTGGAAAATTTCCCTATGAAGATTTAGTCAAGGGGGTAGAACCCTAGTATCACAACATATCATTTTAGAGAAATATTAATTCCACATATAGTACATGAAAATACTTCCCCACATTAATTATACTCTAATATTGTGAAAAGGGTCTTGGATAACTTCTAGAATGATGATTATACCAAAGTCAGAAGGTCTTGCCTCACTACTTATCCCATTTCGATGAGATTCAAGTATGAATTTTTTTAATAACAAAATGATTTAACATCATGCAATAAGGAATGACAATATAGGAGATTAAACCAATAATTGGGGTCCCAAGTACCACTATAGAGTAGAGAAAATCTATTTTGGGATTCCTTACAGGAACTTCCCAGCTTTTATTCCTCATGTCCTGTCATGAAATCATATATAACCATTTAGGGGTTAGAGAGATATGATTGGGAATTACACTAGAGGTGTATGACCATATTTAATGGAACAATATGATTATATAAACTCGTTTTGTTTTGGGGTTAATTAATTGAAATAAATAATAATATTTACCAGACGTTTAATGTCATGCAGTTTGGACGAAGGGTATATTGCATTTTTAGATCATACAACCAGGTCCTTATGTCATGTAGTTTATCATCATGAAATAATTACAATTATTTTATGAAATTTAATGTCATTACACACAAAAATGTGGTAAATCCATTTAATGTTATGTGAAATATACCATCTATGAAGATTAACATATTTATGTTGGGACGAACATCTCATAATTACGAAAAGTTTATATTAAGAAACATTTTATTGGATAGTTTCATAATTCTCTATCAAAAAAATTAAATTAGGAAATAAACATTATTCGAGTGCTTATTTTTCATTTCATAAGAAAAAATTCCACTTTGGATCATTATTTTGAGGTTACCGTCCTAGTATCATTAGAGTCTTCAGCACTGATACCAATTCTCCCTAGATGAATGAATGGTGGCAGACCATATTGTTTAATTCAAGGGCTATTCTATATTTATATATTTATAAGGGATTAATGTTATGAAGTCTTTTTTATTCAGTTTCTCCAATTCATCTATTCATATATTAGATAGGTCATCTTTGTAGTTCTAATCAAACAATGAAACATGGAGTGATTGAAACTAGACATCAATTGGTTGGGCATCATCTATTATGTACACCATTGACTATGGATTCACCATTGTATTATTAAAATTTATAATATAATAATACTATATAGTATGATTGATATTAATAAGATAATAAATCTAATCCTCATAAAATATCTTTTGGATTATGTTTGACATGGTCTTATTGAAGTCCTCTATTTATTCAATAGCCATTGAATGATTGGGTAATGAATGGTTGGATTTGATATTGTACACATGGTTTATATTTTACACCTCATCC
The DNA here is from genome assembly GCA_963277665.1 of Viscum album. NCBI lineage: Eukaryota > Viridiplantae > Streptophyta > Magnoliopsida > Santalales > Viscaceae > Viscum > Viscum album. The sequence goes on from OY728126.1 coordinate 585,867,597, forward strand.
AAATATAAATTGGGGACAATTTTCATCAATATTGTTTTAGGATTCTAAATATAGTAATGTTGTTTCCTTTCATGAAGCTAAAAATACTTATGGAATATTCTTCATTCAGGGGTGTTGGATCATCACATTTGGAGATGCAATCAGTTGCAATATTGATTTATTAGATATTCTTGACAATAGATGGGGGGTATGGTCCACAACATACAGTCTCCATATGTAATATATCCAAGAGTATTTGGATGTGTATAGATACTCTAGGGCTGATAGATGAATTTGGAATGCACATTGAAAGAATGACATTACACGGTGAATTTTGTGCAATCCTGCATCATTGATGACCAAATGTATCCAAGTAATCATATGTTATCTAAATGTTTGTACCAAAACCTATGTTCACTATATTATATAATGTTTAATTAATCCATAATAGTTCATGTCTCGTCTCCATTGATATATTTCATAATTACTTCATAAAATCACCATTTAGAGAGGACTTATTAGGGATTTTGTCTATCAAAAAGAGTGAAATTGGCTTTCCACATCCATATATTCTTCTTCCCAGCTCTAATTAATGGATGTACTCCATTTTATAGTCTCTCCATGTTGGGGATCTTCTATCTCATGGTAGGACCATATGGATCAGGGATAGGGAGGAATTTATTAACCTCCTTCATTTTAATTTTTAAAAAAGTTGACACCATTCAATGAGGGGAAATGTTGATGAGAATTTCATCTAGATTTGGATCATTGATAGTGGTAGTTGCATTCCTCAAAGAATCATCTTCGGTGGTATATGATCATGGTACATGACTCAATTTTGGATATAAGGTTAACTCTACCATTAAACCTCATACATATTCATGTAGGGGTGTTATCTCTTCTTTTCTGATTGTGTAATCTATTTTGATATATTTGATTACAAACACTACATAACCTATGACCTATAGGTGGTCCATTAGTATTTGATTTCAGATTTATAGGGGATGTAATTTAAACCTCATTTCTTGTATATCCTTCTAAAACCAGGACGCATTAAGGTAAAAATTCCTTCACAAGAGAAATAGACATAATCCCAAACACGACTTTGTTGAGAATTTTGTATTCCATTCTCATCTTGGTTGGGCTACTACATATGCTGTCCAAATACATTTCCAATGTTTGTGGACCAATATAATTTTATAAAATCTCTTTATCAAGTATTTCATTATTTAATGATGTTTTTTTTCATATAGGTGTTCTTCATGGAAATCTAAAAAGGGATAACCTTTCACTAATTTCTGAGGCATGAGTTTTTTTTCGAACTACTTTTGGATTATCTCCCACCATGCAAGATGTCTAATCAATAATGGGTGTATGAGGATATATATGACTGGGTTATTGTGATAGACAAATTAGACCTTCTGTTATTTTAGGTAGTGCCTTAGTTTCTAAAACCCATTGATTAGTGGAAGGAAAACCCATTCCATGGTCTGACTAAGGTAATATAAGATACATTTTTTATAAATGAAGGGAAAATACATTCCACAAATTTCATCTATGATGAAACAGATATAATACATGTTTCATTTTATTCATGTCAAATATTAGTGGATTATAGGTGGTAGTTTTCTATGTTATCAATCTTTATATAATGATTTACTCCAATGTGACAATTTTTCCTAGCGAAGCCGAGAAAATTTCTCCAGTATACCCCAAAAGAACATTTTAAGTGGTTGAACATAATGAGATGTTATTTTATCTTGCCTAAGATGATATCTAGGTCCACCACATGGTATTATAGTTTTTGGTATATACCCAACATATCATCAATATCGAATTCAATAAAATTCCCCAAAAGGGTTTGAAGATGTGATGCATACTATGTTGTAATGTGGAATTGACATTATTTTAGACAAATTGAATTACATAATAGTAAAATACTCCATGAGGGGCCCTAAAGTTGGTGTATCATCCATATTATAAGGACATCCAAAACTTTTTGTACACTAAATAGACATCAATGTAATAGAGGTCTTATTAAATATATGTCACATAAATCAAGAGTTATATGTTTTGAAATGGGAATGAATCCTTAGGGCAGTGCCTGTTGATATCTCTAAAGTCGATGAAACTCTAATTTTTCTATTTTTTCATAACATGGTTGATATTTTATAACCATTAAAATTAATTGACCTAACAAATAATATAACATTTTATGAGTATAACCACATTAATCTGAATTTTTGATGTTTGATATAGGTTTGTTCATATGGATGCATTTTTATATCATTGATTTTCATTGGGAAATTCCATGTGATGGGTGGACACCTCATGATTGACACTAGGAATATATATGTAATTCCTAGTGAACACAAAAAAAACATTTCTTCTATGATTAGATATAAACTTTCTATTATTTTTTAGTATTGGTCGCACATATCAAAGTGGGTTGTAGATCATCATTTATAACCAGGTTTATTTCTCTTAGTTGATCCATAGTAGGGGAGATACCTTCCTCATATTAAAGAGAATTTTACATGAGTTTCAAGTCCTATTAATTTCCGCCATTATTCACATATGATCACTCTACATGATAAATAGATGATAAGGAATGTTTTCAGGAGTTAGTGGTGGAACAAGTACTTGAACATCAAGACGATGAAACAACTGTATCATGATCTCATGCATGTAAAAGTCATTTTCAGTGCTCTAATGGAGGGATGTGGGACTGGGAGTGATCATACACATTTCACTACATTTACAAAAAGAATATTTCTAGACCAAGTAAGTGAATATATATTTTCAGGAGATTCGGGGATTGAATGAAAGGACTTTTAGTCAATATTTCATTATTTGCTGGATATTTCAAAACATCCCCCATGCCATCAGAATCATCGTTAACAATTTAAATCACCTTTGTTACTAAATGTGTTATCGAATTTTAACCCACCTCTTCAATTTAGTTTTTATGGTGCACATTCAATCAACTGGGAAATTTGATCGAACTGTTATGAATCATATATTGATCATTTTGGAGATTAATTTGATCAACATTATCATTAATGGAAACTTTTTCCTTCTTTTTGATAGAATAATTTTTCAATGTATTGTGACATTCATTATTTTAATGGGACATATTGAAATTAAATTTATTATATCAACTTTGATGAAATTTTTGAGGAATTTTTGGTATGATGATAGAATATCTTCATGGTTACTTAGCCAATGTCTTCCTAATAGAACATTGAATGTTCCCTCCTCTGTAACAACCATTGAGTATAAATCATACACCAGATATACTAAATATATTCTGAGTTTTATTTCACCTAGATGAAATTTCTCATTCCTTTCATAACTGTGTAACATTAAGGAAGAGGTCCAGAACTGTGATTACTTGAATCCTAGATGATGAAAGTTTATTATTATTATGAGTCAGACTCCCAAGAACTTTTTCATGATTTTCTTATGGATATCGATGACATTTATCATGTCAGATATATATTTTTGCCTTATTTTCTCCTATACGACAACATCCATGTAATGATCTATGAAATATAATACTTCTTAACATTATTCATGATCATTCTCTTCCTAATATACCTCAAAAACAACGAACCCAACTTTAAATTCATGAGGGATTGACAAGGACCCGATAACTGCTTTATGAAGAATTGTTCCTAAAATCGAAGCATCTATCATTGATAACATTGAAGGATACATGGGATAGATTCTTGAAAAATAATACTTATTTTTGGTATTTCTATTCTTCCCATATTGATGATTCCCTTTTTCGTAATAATTAGGAGATGAAGTACTTTATGTAGATGGATCCATACTTGGAACAAAAGGTGATGGTGCTTCTTTCCTTGGTGGATTTGGCCAACATGTATCTCCCAAATTTTGAGGATCACTAGGTGATGAAATAACCTATAATAAATTCTAAAGGTTTATTGTGTAATGTAAAACCTTATAAAGCAAGTGTGAATTTACTTTTTCCTTCTAAGTTTGTTGTATATCTCTCCCACATGTTTTGAATGCGTAAACAGTTCAAGAAGGGGCGTGGTTAAAGTTGTGACTCCTGCAACAATCACATCCCCCTCAATACATTCTACTATGAAAGCCTCTTCCCCTATTACCCAATCATGTGTAGGGAGTTCAGTATTATAATCATGGTAATAATCTTTAAAGGGATCGGTTAATTGAATAACAATAATGTAACAAAAAACAAACTCATTTTATAATGAATATTTTTTTGAAGGTCGAATCATATTTTTTCATTTGGTAGGGTGGTGCGCAAGATTTATGTACTGTAGGTTTGATGTCCAATAATGTTACCCAAAATTTCATCTTTGGTACATGCTCATATTCCCATGTTTTCTTCTTTTTATTCCTACTCGATCAATTTTTGGAAGACTATATTTCAAATGACTGAACTGTTGGTGATGTTGGTTGTGATACTAATTGAAGTTAGTTGTATTGTAGCAGAAGAGGAAACATGATAAATTGTGTGTTTCAATGATTCTCAATGGAATTTTAGATTTATTTTGTCCGTTTTTAGACCATCATGTTACCGAACATCTCTTTACTCTTTCTATTCTCCCTATTCCATCATTTATCTATACAAAATTTGTGAAAAAAACAAATGGTACTTGAGAAGGATAATTCTTCATCATCACATTCCTCGGGTACATTATATTTTATATGAGGTCATTAAAAACAATACAAACAAGGGTTTGGTGCCCTAGTACTTGATCTAAGGTGAAATAATTTGGGAGAACCTCATTGCACGATTTTCTCACCTTCATGGGATTTTAGAACATGGCCATGTTTTTTTCCATTACTGAGATGATGTAGCTTGGGGATTGGGCATTTAACAAGCAATTGACCCCATTTTTCATCACTTGATACTATTTTTCATCTATTATCTTTGATCATATTGACAAGGCAAGCATTTTTATGGATGATCTATATGTTGAGACAAATGATATGTTGTGGGATTCGAAGTAGGAGAGGTTAATGGGGCTTGTTTATCTCTAACTATAGTAGCCTCTTCCATCCCTTATATCACTCAATGTGTTTTTGTAATTAATTAGGACTTGCATTTCATCATTTTGAGGATATCCTCTACTCATTGGGCGATTATAAGAAGATCATGAAACATTTCTATATATTTCATAGGGATAAGTGGTGTGTATAACTCATCAAGGACCTTCACTATAGATATTAGAAATTACTCTTCCTGTGTGATTGATATGATCATGGAGTATATGTCTTTTTTCCCACTGAAAACTAAAATTTTGAGAAAATTTCACTCTTCTAATGCATAATATTTTAGAGATGAAAAACTATTTTATTCAACATCATTATGATAGAATGTAAGAGAAAAATGTGATAGTGGAATTCCCAGCCCATAATTTATTGGGTCTCCATAACCATATACCACGTGATGGATAGCCTTGATAGTGATTGTACAAAAATCCTTTGTGTAAATTCCTCATTTTTTAAGGGGTCCCCATCATGTGATTGTAGTAAGAGATGAAATTTTTCATGTGATTCTATGGTTCCCCTGCGACATTGAATATTGGAAAATTTTGGTTCCCAAAATTCATTGGGGGAAGTGTCTGATCTAGAAATTTATGGTAAGTCTTATTTTTAGGTTTTTTTGGAACACATCATTCATCCATGTCCTCTAATAGATCCATTAATGACTAATTATAATTTATAATAATTTTAGGAATGTATGGTTGATCCGAAGCATGAGAAGGTGATGTTGAAAGATCATAACTTGGTGAGGTAACCTGTAGATCCATTAGTGTTATAACTACTAGTAGTGTCTGTGGGTGATGTATAGGGGAAAAGTTATATGTTTTTTCTTGACCATTTCCATGTTTCACACCCCAAAGTTGGAATTATCGATCTATTTTTGATGGATCGAAGTATATTGGGGGTTGGAATCCCACCCAGAGAGGATGTTCCAAATATTCTTTTGGGAAAAACCGTTTTTACTGAGATGCACCAACAAGAAGTGCAGGTTGAAGATATTTTTATTTAACAAATTCAACTAGTAGTTTTCCTTGAAGTAATTAGGTATTAATTATTCTTTACTCAATCATCTCTTCCTCTTTCTGAAGAAATATTTCTTCAAGAAAAATAGGGCTTAAACTCTAATATTGTTAGATGAGGTACAGTTGGACCTTTACCTATTTTCTAATTGGATTCCTTTGAAGGAGTTACTGATGGATTGTTTGAGGTAATTCCCATATTTAGTGAAATCCTTTAGTTTTAGGAAGGAGCACCTCCTTCAATTATTTTAGTGTATCCCACATTATGAACCAGAACATCCACTTTTGACTCAATTCACATGTTCTATAGAATTTTTGAAGAATGTAATGCTGACATTCCATAATTTGAAATGAATTATAGGTATTTGATTAGTGAAATTTTGTGACTATATTCTTTTATGACCTCTATATACATTTGTTATCTTCTTTTAAAATTCTATGTGAACTATTTGGATAAAAGAATTCTAAAGGAAATATCTAAATAGTCCAGTTATATAAATCCATAATAAGTGTACTGGATTGTGGGATTAGTTATATTCATTGAATCTAATCTTTTATACATTATCTAATTGGAAGAATAATGACATTCTTTGAGGGGGAGGTTGTTGAGGTGAAAATTCCCTTCGGCATACGAGCTAGGGCTTTTCGTGTTCCACTTTCACACGTCTTCGACATTGTTTTTCAATCCTCGAATGTTCTGTTGAGAAATAATGAAACCCTATTGTTTGTGGTTTCTCCTGAACTACCATGGATACAAAAACATTGAATTCCTATATGATTCTACAATGTTTTATCCAAATGTGGAATGGGTGCATCATTTGGTATACACTGGGATCACCCATTTTGAAATACCACATAACTACTTTTTATATTTTCATGATATGAAAACATTCTTTCCATAAATTGGAGGCTTTATCTATATTCACATATTCCTGATGAAATAGTGACTCAATAGTTGTATCTATTTGAGACTGACGTTTGTGAGAGTCTGTGAGGGCATGTTATTGTTGCTAATTTCATTGGTTGTGAAAAAATTCAATTGATTTTACATTATATTAAATAAATAAACATTCATGATACTAACTTATTAGGTATTTGATTCATATGGAGTGATGTGATTTGTAACACTCCATGTCTACCCAACCATTTGATATGAACACTAGATGTGGAATTAGAAATCATCTATCAAAATATCCTTAATGTGATGAGGCATGCACCTTGATGAGATACTTCTTGATATTTAGATTTTTTGAATCCTAGATAGCTATCAAGTAATTTTTTTGTTGCAACTATTCTATTACCTTGATGTGACTTCGTTCTCATTGTAGGGTAATACATTTTGTATATAGTGATTAATATTTTTCTATATAATGATGTAATTTTTTTGCACGTAATCATTTTATAATGCCCCTGGAATTTTTGTATTGAGAGGTATCCAAACTAGAGAACCAGTCTAGTACATCTTATTTAGGTAGTTGTTTCCTGATTATTAATATTCCAGCTACATATTTCTCTACAGGTCCTCTACCTAGTCCTACCATGTTTGGGGTTACATAATGTTTTATAATAGTCAGTGAGATTTTTGGTGACATTCTTTATTTATTTTGAAATTAAGTGTCCCAAGGGGGCATAGAGAATGACCGTCACATTGGGATGAGCTATAGTTGAGAAGCAATAATATTTTTAGTGACATGGAATAAACAGGACATATCTTGTTTCTTTAGTGCCACATAGAAGGTATTTCTCATGATTATGTTTCCAAGGGGGGCATTGATGATATGAAAATCTAATATGGAGATAATTTTCTTAGAGTAAACTATTATGTGGAGGACCACCATTGTGGATTATAGAAAGGGGAAGGACCTCTTTCTTCATGATCTTATGGATACATGGATGGATGATATGGCTCTCATCATGATATTAACCCATGAGATAAATTTGATTGTGGTCATGAACCAAGACTTCATAGTGATGTATTAGTGAAGGGAATTCAAAATTACTATTAATTCACCTATTATATAGTGATAGGAGAGTATGATCCTAATCTTATAGAGATAAATATTTAAGGGATTAAAGAACTCCCATGTTAGGAATAGAGATATCATAGTTTTACTCATCATTTTATATTCATCTATGGCGGTGCTTCATTTTGTGTTAATTATTTCAGAGGATAAGGGCCACATTATAAAAGATTTGGTTTTCCTGGGAAGGTGTTTTTGCCTTATTTGGAGTGGCTATTAGGACAGGGAAATTACCTCAAGTTGGATCATCTGTATGTTCCTGGTCGAGATATATTTATTTTTTTGGGGGTGTTATTCCCATGACCATCATGTATAGGAGAAGAGGTGTTTATCTTCTTCGAGACAAAAAATTAAAAAACCACCACACATTTGGGGATAGAGATGTGTGTTCATACAATATTAACTACTCTTAATTGTGGTTATAATCTACTAGTATGTCTATAGAATGTGGAAAAAATATCAATATTACCTCTCCGCATTGTGAGGATATGATATGTTAATTCAGTGAATGGAATGGGGATATATGTTTGTTATGAATTCAGAGAAGGGATATGTTTTTTCTCTAGTCCTACCATTCCAACTAGTTGAAAAAAATGTAATTATGTTCATGAGAAGAGACTCGGGACATCCCCCTCTTCTTTACAATGAAATTCTGAATGACTTCTTCAAATGATTACAGAATAAACATCTTGCAAGATTGATGAATGTTTTTTGGTGTGTGAAACTATATGAATCTATCCACCAAACATGGTTGGGCTCCTTCTTTTTTGATATCATATTATGGAGAAGTATGTTCCTTCTCATGACATTCCACTAAATATGAACATTGGACTTCCATGGGTCCTACTAGATGAGTCTGTTGTAATGTTGATTTAAGGCGGTTAGGTGTAAGTTAACTCCCACACTTTTATAATAAATTGGGTTTATGTGATTCTCTAGAAGAGTAATATGTTTTAACATTCCCCCTATTTACTAGATTTTGTCCTTGAAATTCCATCTTTCGTTACCAAGTATAAATAACTAAGGCAGTATGGCTGACGATGTCACCCTAATCCCGATGAGGGGTTAATTCAACGACAAAATGGTTGTCGTGTTGTCCAGCATGATCCATTTGGAAGGACAAATGTTTCTTATACATGATTCCATATGTGGGACCTATGTCCCCTCTAATAGGTAAGGTCAGGACAAGTAGTTACATTCATGGGATAGGCTCCTAAAATGGTTGAACAGCGTGGTTGGTGTCATCTGCATTAGAACCACTGTCCATCCTTGAAATGATGATAGGTTGGGCTTCAGGATTGAAAGTCCACATAGAATTGCCTCTATGGCCTTATTTTAACTCTTATAATGGTCATCCAAGACTGATGATTTTTAGAGCCAGTATTGAAAATTCAGGCTTGGTGATTGAATTGTTTGCATGGATGAATACCTGACCTGAGCAGTATTATGGGTATGCAATATTGATAGGTTGAAGGACATCATTATATAAATATTATTTCAAGATTATGTTACTAAATATAATTAAATCATTAAAATATAAACCACATTATAACAATATCTGTATTTAATGTACATATCCATGATTTCTTGACTTGTTTGTCCCTATTCCATTTTTGGAGTGAGAATGGGGCCTAACAGGTGAGTGATAATATCATCTAGTTTAAGGATTCACTCCAGGGATCACATTTTTTTCTCATAGAACCAAATTATCTAATGATATATTGTATGTGGTCGAATTTTTTGTTGTCTTTCACATCACACACACTATTTCTAATGGGTTTACAATAGATTTGTTCATGGAATGGGAAACATCCATTATTTGGATATACGTGAAGGACCTATATTCCATATTTAGGAACTCATTGGTTGGGGGGTTACAGTGATTATTAAGAAATCACATTGGTCAAGAAGACGGGGGTTCAGGATAAAATCACCATTTGGGGGGAATTGTTTCCTACAATAAGACTTTGTTATAGATTTAAGATACGTTCAAAATTCCTTTACTACTTCCCATGTTTTATTTGGGTCTCCCTTGAATTAACAATCATAAATCAATACGTATTTATGTTAGAATCATCAATATATATCTGAGGAACTCCATCAATGGTATCTTCTTAATTAAAAATGAGATATTATTTGTATTCTATTGTAATGAATTTGGATTTCTAGACACATAGTGAGGTTCTCTATAGTGTGTCATCATACATAGAGACATGATCATTTTTTTATGTTCGGATTGGACCCATGTGATGGGATTCATATGTATCCTTTTGAAAGATATCAGAAACCATCTATTTCAATTCTACTAGATGGGGATCATCAATCCTTTTATGATCATTTGATGAGGACCAAACTGTGTAGTTTTTCATTAGGAGAATATTTCTTATATGTGGAAGGTACATAGCCAATGTGTGGTGTGGGACTCACGTCTATGTAGTGGCCATGGTAACCAAAAAGTGAAATGAATTTCAATGTCCAATTAGACCCTAACTAGATTTATTCTTGAAAAAACATGTTTTATTTGGGGGTATTGGGATTGGATCTCAGGAAGACATCCAACATATAACATTTGGACAAGAATCAAATTACAAATTTTTCGGAGATTAGGACCCATGTATATTAGAGGACATGTATTGATTTTTAGTGTAGGGTATTTTGGACATTTGAGATGATTAAGTTAAATCATACTTATAAATAGGATTCCTAATGAAAGAGGATTCATGGGGGATGTATACAGTCATATGGATTCGGAACATTATTGGTGATTATACCGACGGAGGAGGCCAATTGAGATTTTTTGATAGGTAGAAATCCAACATATTTTAATTATAGTTTGAATCAAGGTTATCATTGGTTAATTATTAGGGGCTTACGCAGTATGGCTTCCTTTATGTATTGGGGTTATGATTGGGGCTAATTCATTAAATGGAATCCCATGGGTTGGGTTGGGGATTATTCCATAATATGATTCCCTTGATTTATTGGGGATTACACTTTTAATGAGTCACATGATGGGTTGTGTCTTATACATAAAATGAGGCCCATGATTGATAGGTGGTTACACTAGGAATGTGGAACATGGTTTGGGAGTCTTGTGGATGTCGTGGTCACCTTTTCATTATATTCCCACGGGATCAATTCTTATTTTGAGAAATAACAGGATGAAAAGTATCTAAAAAATAACACAATATTATTATCTCGAAGGTTGAAAACATGTATTTGAGGACTCACACCATGTGAGGCACTCTGAAGGAAGGTGGGGGTAGTTCCAAAATAATGGTCTATGAAAAAACATGCATATGATCATGTGGGTGTAATTATCAAGGATATCCTACACTCCCACATGATTCATGAAGAGTTGTGGTAGAATGTGGTAAATAGATGGATTGATATTATCTAGGAAACTACCCGCATCTCGTACTCTACTGTTGTAAGAGTCCATGGTTATGATGAGATATGGGAAGAGATTCAGTTACAATCCCTTCTCTAATATTCATATTCTAGAATTTCATGTCATACTAACCACCCATATTTGTCTATAAAAGTGAAGTGGCATAACAGTTCATTCTCCATCAAGAAAAGGTAGGATCATACTCTAGGAGGGATGAAAAAAATTTTGTTATGTAGTGAGGAATTAAGATTACATTTCATGTTGAATGAAATGAAATCCTAATCATCAACCACCATACTAGAAGCTATAGATTATGAGTATTAGAGATGAAAAGGGTACGAAATGTTCCTAACCCTCGTCTCTAAGGATGGAAAATATGTAACACAATTCATAGGATCGAGGTCATCATGATCATAAGAATAGAAAACCACATACACCATTAGTACCCTAATAGTTAGGTAGGAATAGTGTGGGAAACCATGGATCATATTAATTCAATTCCAAATGGTAGATACGCTGGTGTCCCACTATTTATGGTATTGCATCTTAGAAGGAATAATTTTAGTATTTTATTATACCTTTTTCAGATAAGGGTGGTAATTTATTAGATGCCCTACCATGGATGGCTTCTACATCCAATTAAAATGTTTGTCATCATCTAATATTTTCTAAAATTTTGAATACAATTTTGAAATAATTAATTAAAACTATAAACAGTAATATATATACATAAATTTAGGGATGAAATAGCTATAAAATTTTTTTATCTTTAAATATTATTAATTAATATAAACATTTAATTTAACATTATATGTTATTTTTTTAAATATGTAAAAAATATTTTCCAACTTTTTAAAATTTAATTCGTCTATTAGTATTTATTTTAAATTTTTCAGGAATGGAAACTATATTAATAAATAATTACTCATATTTAAAAAATTATTGGGATTCTCAAATAATACAAATTTAAATTCATTAATTTTTAAGGAACCAAAAAATAGTTTATTAATATTTATTTTGGTACATAAGAGATGTTTTAATGACATAATAAAAAACAATTATCTTAGGTACAAAAATAGTATACCAATAATGTTTTCAATAATACACTTTGTAATACACATGAATGAAATATGGAACATGGATAGTGGATTCTATAGAAATATTATAAGAGAACCAACAAAGTTTATATCTAATAATAAATTTGACGAAGGAATGATGAAATTTGTGGATTACACCAAGGGAAAAGTACATGGGTTTAAAGAAGTTGGTATTACCAACTCTTATGTTATTTATAAAGTTGTAAATGTTTCTAGTTTACACCATAATATAAAAATCTAAATTATGATGCATTTTTTTGATATTTATAATTAAAAATGATAATTTTTTCAAGGAATGATTCTATATTATTGTATTCTATCGACATAGATAATATTTATTCTACAAACCATGTTAGTGAGAAACATCAACATATTTACTGTTTTAAAAATATAAATAATTAATGTTGAATTTGGAATAGGATTCTTATTCATGTGAATTTCAAAACATTAAATATGCTATCGGAGAATGATATTTATAAATTACATTTTTTGCTGAAGTATAAATTTTATGTTTGTAAATATTTTATGAAAAAGAAAAAATATAAAGATTATTTCATATTAAAGAATCTTATTTTGTATAACTAACAATTAATATTAATAAATCTTGGTATTTTTATTAACACTCAGTATACATGTCATTGAGTAATAGGTAAACATAAATTATCTTTAATGGTATTTGTAAAATTAATTGGGTTTACATTCATTCTTATAAAATTGAAAAGTTATTTATATTTGATGATTTTTTGCAGCTTAATATGAAATATGTTCCAACTATAAAATTATTCATTCTTATATAGTATATGAATTATGAAATTTTAAATTTTAATTAATTAAAAAAAATTTAGTTATATTTATGCAATCTCTATTCATTGAAATCCTTGTCAAATTTAAGTTATCAATAGAGTGAATAAAAACATATTTTACGTCGATTGAAATATATAATGTTAATATAATTTTCCTTACTATTTATAAAGAAATTAATTTACTTCATGTTATAAATCAAACCAAATTAATGATCCATATTTTTTTAAATACTTATCTTATGTTCTATGGGTTAAAAATATTGATAATGTTACGTATTCAAATGAATTTGTATACAAATCATTAATTAATATTATAAATACAATTAATATAACATAGATGTGAAATATAATGAAGTAATTTTATTTTGATATTCTAATATAAGTAAGGAATATTGAGTTAACAATATAAAACTATTAATTTTGATGAATCTATTCATTATAAGATAGATGAAAATAATGTCTAAATATAATTACAGTTTTCAAATGATGACAAATAATAATGATAAATTAATTTGGTTCAAAGTAAATGTAATGCGAGAACCCTAGAATCTTAGATTCAGTTCCATATTTTATTAAATTGACATAGATAAAACAAATATTCATCCAAATAGACTAATAAGATTAGTAGTTTTGGAAACAAGATACATTCAATAGTTCAAAATTATATCCCAAACTATGAAAACATAATAAGTTGCACAGAAAAACCCATAATATCTTATATTAATCCTGCAATTCATTCAAACTGTAATCATTCTTGTAACCCGGAATGATAAAACATATGAAATGGGTGAGATGAATTTTTCAGTAAGGGTATGTAATTTTACAGATGATATCGTAAACATATAAATTATTAATGGTGAATAATTAAAAATGCACACCTTTAAAAAATACCATGAACTCATTATGTTATGAATATGATATTGATAAATAATTCCAATTGAAAGCATAAAACTAGGTATTATAAAACTAGAATAAACTAATGAACTTTGAAATAAATGTTTCATAATGAGGGAAATTCATTTGCCATACATTGTAAAACATACTGTCAAGTCCTCAGGAAGACATATAAAAATGACTATGGCTTCAGCCAAAACCACATCTAAAACATCGAAAGGTCTTAGCCAAGTACATATCTATTTGTCTCATGAGACATATTGATGCATCAAGGGGCTATAATGGGCCCCAAAAATCACATAATATTTCCGATTTTTTTCTTTTTATGAATGAGGATAAATATAAACAACATATAAATCCATATTGAAACTAACATATAAAATGTAATTAACTTTCCTGAGTAATTACACATAAACACTAACCATTCAGTGTAGTATGGTGAATGGTATCAATATAGAACATCCATATTCATACTAATATTAAACCCTTAAAATTATATTTGGATGATATCATATGAGATAAATCTATATGAAATACAAGATTCATCGAATGTTGTTGAAATAAATAAATACACATTTAAATGAGACAATAGAAAAATTATTGAGGAAATAATCTTTAATCATTACAATGTTCCCCATACCTCCTTGAAACAATCAATTTATAATCCCTTATAATATCATTAGAATATGGGGACTAATGATATGATATACCAGAGGGTAGTAAATAAACCACAATAATGAAATAATTTGTTATAAATCCATATATCTTTTAAATGTTAATGTGAGGTTAGAAAATTGTTTATTACATTAGAATAAACAGTTCATTTGTAAAATCATTTCAATTAGTCCTGAAATCATATTTTAAAAATTTATTTCATTAAAATAAAAAGGATGGTCATTGAAATTATATTTTAGGATTTAATAATGTCTTATTGAGGTGCAATAATTATCAAATATTTTTTAAGGAAGTAAAACATTCTAGTGCGGTTTAAAGAAAATATCAAGGCATTTTAAAGCATAAAGGCATGATTGAATTTATAAAACCAAAAATAAACCAAAAAATATTTTTTAGGTAATAATGAGTGGTTTTATAATAAAAAATATGGAATAAAATTGATTATACATTTAACTTCAAAATATTTAAGAATTTGAGATGGTCATTGAATCAGGCATGTCTTTTAAATGAATTTTTTAATTATATGTTTGACACTTGTTACTCCACATAAAATAAATAAAGATTATGATAGATACACATATATATATCATAACACAATATTAATTAGGATTATAAGAGAATAAATAAGAATTTTATCGAGATTAATAGAGTATAAGAGAAACACGAATAAAAATGGAGGTTTAAGGTTGAAAATACATACAACATTGTAAGCAATTTAATCGTATGACCCCAAATTAATAATCATCAAATTATAAATTTATTATCATGAATATAAATAGATTCATGGAAAGAAACATCAATGCTATTTATAGATACACGATATACTAGAAATAAAGATAAATAAAAAAGTTATCACTAAATAAGAAATGAGATGGCAAAACCCCTTACAAACAATTCTGCATGGTAACATGTGTTCTTATGAGGGATTAACGAGAGGTAAAGGGGTATACCATTATCTATATATCATAATGATTATTTGGGGGAGGTGAAAAATAACCTCATCATTAGGAATTAAAAATAAAATGACACAACATAGAGGGATTGTTGAATAAAAGAGAGTGATAGAATCCCTTACCTTAAATATGAGGTTGTTCATCACTTTATCTTAATGACCTGAATAACAGAATTATGTTAATTAATTAACAACTAAATAACCCTTTAATGAATTTTTATTATTATTTCATTATTAACTCCACTAATACAATTTTATATGGGTTAAGGTATTCAATTTCTTATTTTTTGAGTGTAAGTTTTCATAATATTCATTATTGACTCACTTATAAATGAGTATGGTATTTCATGTAAGTTTGGAGTTGAAGTGCAGAATTGATTCTATATCTTATTAAGGAGCACTGATCATATTAAATGTATATAAAATTCATTTGGTTACTTTTATGTAAGGTGTATAATTATATAAAACATTAATGATAAACACATGGATTAATTTGGCGATTCTTCTAACAATAAGCTTATATTGTATTATTATTTTACATCCTGAGTGAATAAGGATTATAAAACCATAAATAAAATAAAATCAATATACAATAGCCACTACCAACAATAACAATGGTTTCATGACTATATTTATAGAAGGTACATTAAATTGAATGGATCTTCATCCATGAATGTGACATATCAACACATCTCGGACGACGATTCATTTTTAGAATAAAATGGTTTGAAGGGATAGATGAAGATTAATTATCCCATTAGCATAATAAAATTACATTTCAGGAATGGTACTATATTAGACATTAAAATGGTTTTAAGTGAGGTTAGGAAATAAAAGATAAAAAATAATATGGAAATGTATGAAATGAAAAGCGGAAATTTACCTCTTAAATTTACCATTATTGAGAGCCTCCTAAGGGTAGAGGATTTAGTGTTTTTATGAGACCAAGGGATACTGGTACTAGGTAATGAGATCGGTAGGATAATTGCGATGAATTTGGAGAAGGGACAAGGCTTGAGGGGTATGAAGAGAATGTGGTGGATGAGGTGGTTTTTATATTGGAGGGGAGAAGGAATTTATTAATATTTTTATCATTAGTTTATAATTTTTCCATAAGACTATAAAGAGTGATGATTCTATGACCAAATATAGTAATATGTGCATGTGAGTTTGAACCATTGGTTCTTACATCATAATAACATCATCATGGACTCAATAAATCAATTATTTATCATTTATTATAAATTATCATATTTTACTATTCGCCAAAAATTCAAATATTTCAAAAAAATATCAACAATTCACCCTAACCATTTATTAATGTGTAAAATCCAAAATTGAAGTCAATTTTTTTTAAAAAAAATCTAATTATGGTAAATTTAATTTTTAATTAAAATCATAATTTACTTGAAATATATAGTTTCAAAACATTTATTTGCAAATTCCAAAACATAGGTACATCATACTTTAACAAAAATATTTTATATATACTATCACAGGTGATAGTACTATTCATTATGGTATGTCACTATTCATAAGGTTAACATTACTATTAATAAGGATATATTAATATTCACTAAATATTAAGTTGGTCATATCATACATTAAATAACTTACTTATCATAATCGTGTATGTCAGATTTTTGAAATTCAAATCATTTGGGTGGTAACATTATGTTTACCAATTAGGTTATAACAAAGTGGTGTTTTGTAGTGACTCAGCATTTCATGAACTCAATATTAAATTTATTTACAAAATCGTGGTTCGTTACAATAAAATTCAAAATATTAAATATTTTGAGATAGCGAATACAACTTCAATATGTGATTTAAATTATTTGAAAACATATGATGATCAATATGTTAATAAAGTAATTTTTAAATTTGATTCTGGTAAAAACATTATTATATTTTTGTAGATTTTATTTTCAAATTTAGATTTCATTCATGCTTCCTAAAAAATATTTTCAATGAGTAATCAAAATACATTAATTATATTGTTTCTATTGAATATATACATAATAAATTTAAAAAAAATAATGTATTCTTTTTGGATGACACTAAAATATCAAAACATGTTAATGAAAAATGTATTTTTGGAAATGAATTAGAAGAATATAGAACGAATTTAATGAATGACACCAGATTTTTTGAAAAAGTATATTATCAGGAATCTTATACAAAGTTTTATTAATTATTTTCATCAATTTGATTGGCTTCCTCATTTAGATTTTTTTAATTTTTTCCTTTAACAGTTTAAATAATATCAAATGGATTTTTATAGTGTGTTCTTAAAGGTCATTATTTTGAAATATGTTAATTTTAATCAACCATTTCATATTAATCATTAATAATTATAAATTCATCTTTTCAAATTACGAAAATTTTTATATGGTCTTAAAGAATTTCCTACATTTTGTTATAATTAAACATATAAATTTTTATTGAATAATTGTACTGTTAAATGTAAATTTTAAAATACTTTGATTATTAAATGTGTAAAAAATGAAAATAATTATATTAAAAGTTAAATTGATGATAATTTATATTATTTTATTAGTGAATTTTTGTGTAAATATTTTTCCAATTTAATAACAATTGAATATGAAAATAATTGAACATGAGTATTATGTTTAGTTTTACTACATCAAATTAATTATAGTAAAATGGAATATTTTTTATTCAATCTATGTTTGCTAAATTTAATTTAAATGATTTTATCATTAATATTGTAAATCTATTATAAATGATATAAATAGTAATATTAATATATATTTTGATGAATCTGAATAAAATGATGTTCACTTGATTAAAGGAATGATTAGTATATTTATATATATTACAAATTCTATACCTAATTATATATTTTGTTAATGTTCTTTTATTATATAGTAGGTTTATATAAAACATTATCACATAAATGATGATAAAAGAATAATTAGGTAAATTAATGAGACCATATATTATAGATTATTTTAGTTTAGGATGAATAGTTTAAATTTTTTCTATTATTGGATTCTTATTTTGGATATTGTATAATTTAATGAAAAATTAAATTTGATTTTATTGTAGTTTCTAGGTAAAATATTAATTTCTTGGAGATGATATGATAAATTAGTTTTTGAATTACAAATAGTTAAAAATAATTTTAAAAAAACTACAATTTTATCCTTGATGTATATAAATTGGGAACATAATGTATTATTTTTTTTTTGATACGATTATTTTTTTATATTATAATTCTATTAATATTTATATTTTCAAGAACCCATTATAGTAGTCCTGAAATAAAAATATACTTTTTATATTATATTTGATGTGATATAATGTAAATAATGGAGATATTGATTTTTAATCCATCCCAACTGATATTTATTTTTTGGATATACTTACTTTTACATAAAATATTCGTAATTTGGAGAGAATAAAATATGATGTTTGTATGATGTATATTTGAAATAAATATATCTTTTTACGTATTATATTTATTTTTTCCATTATGTATCCAAAATATAATAGGGTAATTCGTGAAGGATAAAATAATTTCACAATTAAAATCCCGCATCTTTAAAACATTACTATTTTTCAATTCATCGTTGATGTTACAGAATAAAATTAATAATGGTAACATGTTTTTTTTGTTTTTTTGGATAGTGATCATTTAAAATCTATTTTATTTTGTGATTTTCATTGATATACATAATATATTATAATATATTTCTGTTCATTGAAAATATTCTTTTGAACTTATTTTAATATATTATCAATATAGTGGATCCTATAAACCTATAAGAACATTTCTAGGGGTTATCTCACTCAATTATATTGGAGAAATTATAATCAGAAAATATAATTGTTAAGACAATATTTCTTAATGATTGAAAAGTTATAAAAATAATGTTATTTGTTTTATATTTCAATTCTTATTTTTATTCTGTTTTTTCATTGAAATTTTTAATACGTAAATATAGGGGGAATTTAAAATTTAAAATATGTTTTTATTTAGACTATTAATAATTTTAAAAAATCACATTTATCATAAAATATATCTGATTTATGTATGAATTTTATATACTCCTATATTCTATAAATTATTAATTTTAATACAATCAATAGGGTTAAAATTAATATTATTTTAAAAATTAGAAAATTTTAATTTTATAAATAGTGCGAGATATATTTTAAATGAATTATTTAAATATTTTTATTATTCTAAAAATGTTGAATTTTTATGAAACTAAAATTTTTAGTTTATTTATAAAAATAGGGATTATAGTTTATTGAATCCTCACTACTCAATTTATTTCTTAATTGATAATTATAAAAAAAATTATTATCATGAATTTAATAATTTTCATAATTTAGAATACATTTTAAATTTTTTGACATATTTTCATGTGTATAAAATGTGAACACATTTATTAATAGTGATATAAATATTAATTTCCTGATTTGGATAATTATAATTTAATACAGAATTAGTCACTTATTTAATAATCAGCATTGATGTGATTGGTTATTCTGAATAATTTTTTTATAAATAAATTTTTTGTGATTATATTATTTAGTTCTTCAATATTATGAATTTCTATATGAATATTAAATATGTATTTTCTTAACCATATCAATTTCTATCATAACATTACAAATTAATTATCTTAACCATGAAATTTTATATCTAAAACATATTCTTTAATTTTCAAAACAATACAGTTGTATTGTATCATCATTAAAAGATAACATTATGAAGAACTACATGTTTATACAATATAAAAAATATACTGTAATTGATCAATAGAAAAAACAATAAAAATTTGATCAAATATAATAAATTCTATACTTTATTGGATTTCAAAATATTATTCTTTTGACCTATAGTGAACCTTAAATGTTTGGATTTTTTTTGCTATTTTGGTTTTCTCACTTATATACATTTATTATTACAATAATTTATTTTATTTTTATTTATTTTTATTTTCTAATGATCATGCTCTAAAATATTATTATATTATATAAAAAAAATTTGATAGAATTTTTTATGTAAAAGTTTAATGTGTTTTGGAATGATATTTCATTTTGGGGTATTAGAGAATAGAGCTGGAATGTTTGAATTTTGGGATTCATTGAATTAATTTTATGGTTCCAATTTTGAGATGGTTCAAAAATGGTTTTGAGGGTATTGATTTTCAATAATGTGGTTTATTATCTAAATTTTGATAAATCTAGAATTTCTGATTGACTACTATTCGTTTTTTCAAATAGAAGTGATAAATGTGGAGATAATTTTTTATTTCAATATTATAATTGTTTTTAAATATTAAAACCCTAACAAAAAACTATATAACTATTATATACATTATTTCAAGGTATTTTGAGCTCAAATAAATTGATTCATAACTAGATACATACACATTTCATTTATTTAATGACTACATCCCAACAATGAAAAAAAAAATTATTTTTCTGATAATGTGAGAACAACTTTACATCCATCAGAAAACAACAATGGATGAACCAAAATTTTTTAATAATTTTTTCCTTATAGAGACCATATATTCTACTACACAAGAACTAGGTTTTTATTCAACTATTAAATATTACAATAGTTTAAAAGGTTTTGTTTTAGTTAATTATTAATTTATCTAATATATAAAATTAGGTTCAAACTATATTTTATTTTTGGACATTCCCTCATAAAAAATATATCTAATTTGTTTATAAATTCATAAAAATGTGGGATTTTTATTCCGACCCATAGTTAATTTTCATTGTTAAATTGTTTTTGATCTCCCCATTAATATTACATTTTTTGTAGTTGTAACTAAACAATAAATTATATATTATAATGGGGTTGTGATTATACTATCTATATAAAGTCATTTTTTCAATAACATTCCCCTAAAGTAATATATGGGTGTGAAGAGTTTATATAGGATCACTTTTATGTATACTTCTATAATAATTATTTTGTTCTTATTTTATTCTCCACTAAAAATTTTACATGAAATAATTTAATTGTAATCTTTATGTTAATTTTGTTAAAAGTTTAAAATCATGTATTCACTATACTTATATACCATTCTCCAATATACATTGGGATATAAAATTACTCCCTTTTAACCCCCAGAATATGAGATATTTACAGTGGGAATTTTCATAGTAATTACAGATTAGATATTATATTATCTAATCCACTCATATTTGACCATGAATCAATACAAATATGGTGTGACAAATATTATTCCCAATTATAATGTATCATGGTTAAATAAGGTGAGAAAAATGTATAATTTTCACAAATTGAATGAGTTATGTTATGTTATAATGATCAAATTCCATTTCTCACTATTTTTTAGTAAATCTGATGAAATTTGATATTCATTTAGTTATAGTTGATAGAGATTTTTCTTGATATGTATTTTTGTTTATTCTAGAGATGTTCTGGGTTTAGTTTGATGTGTTTTCAATGGGAAGAAATTTATTGTTTTCAATATAAGATATTATATATAATTTAATTAAACTTTTAATTATTTATAAATTTGTATAATTATTTATTTCAATATTATAAACACTGATATGGTTTAAGAAGGTGAGTCATGGTACTTTCGATCTTATGAGGTTCATGAGATTGATTAACGAAAATTAATCTATATCTTAGATGTGGTCGTTATACATTATCCTATTGAATATTTCAAATGTTTATATAACATTTGATATATAATATCAAAAAATATCTATTATGAAAACTAATGTTTATATGAATTATTATCTTTAATATCATTATGGGTACAATATAAAGGTAAATTTCTATGATTGAACATTTAAAACATGTTTGTGCCTCACCCAATAGTGGTAAAGCTCCAATTTCTATTATAGTATAATTGTCTTCCTAGAGAAATAACAACAAAATTACCATAACATTATTCAAGAGTTTGAAATAGAAGTAAATTAATGAAATTTATAAATTAATTTGGATCAACATAATTTTATTTTTTTAATTCAATATGTAGAAATAATCATAGAGTGACTTTTTCATTATTCAGAAATAATTAATTTTTGTATTAATGGTTATAATAGTGTGTTAACAAAAACTATATCCTTTATTAAATTATAATTTTATAATAATGACATGAATTATATGAATTAGTTTTTCTATAATAAATATATAATATAAATATCTTATAATGCTCAAAAAATATAATTTTGAACATAAAAATATATTTTTATCATTTTTTAAAATTTATGTAATGTTTTTGATGAAATAAATAATATTAGTTATTCTCTTTTACTCATGTTTGTGAATGGACACATTCATTGTTTATATTTTTTTGAGTGAAAAATAAGTATCATTTTATTTAAAAAAATCTAGTTAATTCCATTATAATTATCATTATAATATATTTTAATGTTCAATAATTATAATAAATAATGTATCTTTTTAATAAATATTTTTATAGATTTATGTGTAGTTATATAAAATTAGTTCCTGCCATATATGAATATATAATAATTTAAAATATATTAGTTTTTTTAATATAATAAATTATATTATTAATTGATTTAAGAAAATCATAGTGAATAGTAAAAACTCATAAAATGTGTTACCAATGATATGGTTAAAATGAGATTACGAAAGTGTTTAATTAATATATAATGAATAAAATTAAATATATACATTCATAAATATTAATTTTTAAATATATTTCTTCCTTACTTAATATTACATTTTATTTCATGTTCATTTGGTCCCACATCTAAGCAAAAATGACTATATTATTTTAATCTTCTATGTAATTCCATGGGTGCCCCTAATTTTGATATTATCATACTACTTAAATAAGAAATTATCACAAAAATTAATAGAAGATTAACAGTTACTGTAAACAATGTTGGATCTATTGGAAATCCAATTCCTCTATGAGTAAATGCTTTAAAAGTTACTATATTACTACTATCTATGTAGAATGGAATTCCTACAAAAATATTAAAAACTACCCCTTTGAAAAATTTATCTATTAAGGTTTTTTTAGACATTAAATGATTTTGGATGTCGAGATATATACTAATGTATAAAATAATATAATATAAAAAGAAGCTACTCTGAAAACATATATGAATGAATCATCAAAATCAAATCATCCATATATGGATAAATACATATGATATCTCACTAACAAATTTAGAAAGATATAAAACATTTAAGGGACACAACTAAAATAGATTTTTTTGAGTTGGAGGAAAATTTCACACAATGGATAACTGTTCTTTATTCAAATATAATATGAAATGCAATTAAAAGATAAAAGAAATGAAATTTTTGAAGGATTCATTGAGTAAAACTACTTATTCTCAGGATGAATATTCTACAAATTCATTGTCAGTGCACAAAATTAAAATGATATGTCTGGTGGCCATACTAATTACAAAGAAAAATTATCTTACACTCAAACTCTAGTTATGATAAACCACCTTAGGATGAATTAAATATTAATTTTGTTTTACTTGAATAAAAATATAAATAATTATAAAATATAATATAATATTTTAAAAAATATTTGATACAGTTATTTTATATAAAATTAATTTATCAAAATATATTATATATTTATAGATTATTTTTTATAATAATCCTCTTGATTTTCATTACAATAATAGTAAATAAGTTTTGGTTAAAATAGAAGATTTAAAACAATATTACAGTATGCAGATAAATTGGTAAAAAAATTTCAATCTAATCAAAGGAAAAAAATAATATTCTAAAATAAAAAATTGGAAGATATAGAAATTATGAAAGGCCGAAAATTTAGAAATATATATTTCTTCAATGAATGAAATCAAAAAACATCTTTATTTTAATTTTTTTTATTTCGATATTAATTGAAAATATTCAAATGTTTGATATTTTCTAAAACACCAAATTTATGGTGATAAAACCATCATTTCTCAGAATAATTGATTACATTGAATAGTAGAATTTCTAGTCAAAATAAACATGTTTGTTTGTCTAGTAATTTAATTAATAACACTACGAGACCTAAAATATATGAATACAAAAAATAAATTTTATATGATGTTTTTTAAGAATAAACCACTAATTTTCATCATTAAATATTTTTCTGGCTGATCCATAGTTACATGAAATTCATTAACGATCGAATGAAAAACTCTAATGTAGTTCTTTATCAAAGAGTCCTCAATACTAAAATCAATAATCTATGATGTATTTCATTTTCCTATTAATATACTTATGTCATGCTAAATATTTAATTTTGGATGAGAAAATTATCACTATAAATTTGATAAATACTCTTCTTATCTCTTTAAATCCAGTGTTAATAGATTTTGATTATATAGTCGATTTTTCATATTTTCATAATATACCTAAAAATTTGTATTTAGAATATAAATAATATAATACATTGTGTAATTAATGAAATGTTTTATTTTCATATTTTTATATCTATTGAAATATTATTATTTTATTTTATTCAAAATTCATCTCTTCAGAACAACTAGTATATATTTCGTTTTTAATATTTAATGAGGGTTCTTCTAAAGATACAATAACATCATCTGTAATATTTCAAAACATGATGTTTCATCTATTAAATAAAATTTTAAATTATGAAATATTTCTTTCTAAATATATATATCGAAAGGTTTATGAAAATTGGCAACAAAAAGATGAAGTAATCTGGTACTTCATGATCATACAAACATCATTCTCAAAAAATGTTGAATGGTAAAGCATATTGTTTGTTTAAAGGATATTATGTTTCATATGATGAAGATTTTCATTAAAATTATTTTTGAAAAAATAACAATGTTTGTAGTCTTGAAAAATAGGACCTCTCTTCATCTAAAATATCTAATAAAAGGCTTTTATTCAATGTTATCCCATTGAATGACGGTAAAGTTAACATGAAAGCTGATTTGGATGAATCTAAAACCTGTATGAATATCTACAAATAAATTTATGTTGAAAATATTATTTTATTATCTATAAAAGAATTATTTGAATATAAAAGATGTTTTGATCTCAAAATCATTCATTGATACATTCAAGGTAGAAATGCTATGTAATTTTTTGTTTAATGGAAGATAATATGCATCCAAAAATGATCTGAAAATTGAATATAATTATTCTCGAATAGTGTTTATCCTCGTTGTATCGAATAATATATGATGTTTTAAAAAAATTTAGTTTAAAAATAAATATTTGTATATGCTATAAGTGAATGATATAAAGTATTGGAGTTTTCAGATTAATCATCCTCTCTTGTGTAACCCTTCTATTTTATTTACTTTTTATTTTAAATCAATTTAATATGTACTTCATTAAAAATAACATGTTATATTTAGCTAGTTCATAATTTATTTTATTATTATTATCTTACAAAATATTGTACATAATATTGAAATATTATATAAATCTGTTTATTACTGAAAATAGAAATTCTAGATTTTTTTTATATGAGTATTTTTTGTTATAAATCAATTATTTCATTATATATCCTATATGCTATTATTTGTGGGGTATAATTAATAAAATTAAATTTTTATTAATTGAAAAATTATATAATGATATTTGATTAAATATATTTATCTTTTTAAAATATTAATTCAATGGATTATTATTTATAAATCTAACTACTATAGTAAATTTGTTGACTCGTAAATGGGATAATTTTATAGATTTAATGGTGGATAATTTTATAGTGTTAATTTTTGTAGGGATATGTATATGGATGAAGCATATATTTTTAATGTTATCGTCATGATTCAAATATTTTAAAATGTTATTTTTAATAAATATGAAATAAGTGAGAAGTTTTTGAATCATTATAAATGGGCATTAGTTTCATAAAAATAGAAAATTATATAATATGATAATGAGGAATAAGTTTCATTTATATAAGAGAAGTTATATTTTCTGAAAAATATGAAAAATTTATTGGTTTAAAATTCTATTCATTTTTTATATGGAATTGGTGACAATCAAACGGGGGGAGACTGTTGAAAATGTGTTCATTTAACAATTTACATAATTTATTTTTTTGGTTTCGATCCAAATAAACTCCCAAATTTATGATAAAATATATTTTAACTAAAACTAAACATCCATAAAATGATTTTCATTATATTATTCAACCTGGAAATATTTTCAGGTCATTAATTTACATAGAATATATGTTAAGTTATTTTAGTTATTCTCTGATGTATAATAGAAACACAATTCATACCCAATGTTAGTTAAAATTACATATGTATCTGAAACCCTAAATTTGAAACAACACATACATATTATAAATCTTATGATGTCAAGAACAGATGGTTAAAACCCTAATATTTATGAAGATATATTTTTTTGAAGAACAAAAACTATGGTACATCGACCCTACATTTGTGATCAAGTTTTCATTATCATCCCACCATTTTCAGTTTCGAAATCATATGAAGAACATTTGTTTACAATTAAAGTATAGGCAATCAAATCCACGATATTATTTTCCATTTATGAAATGGTCTTGGTGGTCATAATTATTTATTTTGAGTTATTTTGAGAAATATTCAAATGATTTTTATGATTGTTTTAATGAATTTTATTAAACAGATTCAATCTTTTCGATTCTGATGGGATGTTGATACACGCATGACTGTAATTAAATTCCAATATTCATGATTTATTGTTTTATATTTCATGGGTTTATTTAAACGAGAATTATTTGTAATGATGTATCAATATAGATACACTATTAATTAAAAAAAATAGGTATGAAAAATAATAAAATATATAGAGAAAATGAGATGTACAAAGCCTTTTTTCATTTTTATCAGTGTTACATTTTAGAGACATACATATTTTGATCAATCATAATCTTTTTGCTCCAACAACTACTATGACATTTTATTGTTACGTTATCTTCTTCAAGAATGTTGAAGCATTTATAATAGATACAAATTGGAGGCATATATATTTAAACATCTATTTGGTGTTTTATCTATCATTGTTTATTTAAATTATACACAACATTGACGATCTATTTTCTTTTTTAAATTATTGATGATCTGAATATAAATATCAGTTGTTACAGCTACTATAATGTTTAACTTATATTATCAATAAATCTAATTTCTATTGATTTCGTGGATTTTCAAATAATATGAATCATTCATGGTTGTGTTTCAACTTCTTGTACTTTTCTATGGATTTATATTTCCTAATAAAAGAACCCGAAAACTAAATAATGAATTATTGAAAATATGTTAAATTCATACACTCGTATGTTATTTAATGGTCTCTGGATAAATTTACACAGTGAAAATATCCTTTCTCAAATAGTTGAAAGTTTTTGGAGTATTATAGGCTATGTATGTTCCCTAATCCAAAATACGTCGTTGTGTTCCTTTCCATTATTTATTACCACTACTCACTAACCATACATAGGAATGGAATGGTTTTATACCTGATAATATAGGTGTTTTGAACCTGTCAATGTTTTGGAAGCAATAATTCACCCCCACAGTCTTGTATATTTTTTCATCCTTATCATCCTGACCTATCATATGGTGCACATCCTTCAATTATTGATGCAGAATTCAATGATAAAAAAATCTTCAACTCCTTTTTTCACCTCTATCCACGTAAATTGATGTCAAAGGTAAGTTTACATCTATATCAAACCTCATTATACATCTAAATGTGATGTATGAAACTCTCATAGAACCATCTCCCACAATGTCATAGGTACCATTTATAACTACCTGAATTTAATTCCATGATTCCTATAATCAAAAAATCCACCAGGAGCATGTCTAGTGGATATCTGAGTACAAATTGTCTAATATTTAGTATCCCTATATTATTCCTCCCTATCTCATTTTTGAATTAGAAGGGTAAAAAATCGACTGGAGGTATGATGATTCATTAACATTCCAAAAGCATAACTTTATCAAGGAAAATGAATAAGATGCATTACTCTAAAACAATGAAAATTATCCCATGTTGAGAGCATATGATACCATATACACCTTCCCAAGATAATTGGCAATTTTTAAATTATAATCATCAAGTTACTCTAGCCATATCATTAGTATAAAGTAAAACAAAATCAAAAATAATATACGCATGAGAATTTTCTATCCAGAATCAATTATAAACTTCTCATCCATTATGTAGTGTACCATCAATTTTTTTTTGATGATAACCACTGACAACTCAAGATCATGGGTCACATTGTTCCGCTCATGTGGTCTCAATTGACAATAACCATAATAAATAACCACATCCCTCTCCATCATAATGTAGAAAATATTATTTCAAAATCCATCACATAACACTACATAATTAACACCCTCCACTAGAAATCCCAATATGGGAGCTCTCATAAATCTATGACTCAACTCATGAAAATCTATTTTGAACTTCTCTGTCCACACAAAAGGCTACCACATTTTGGTACAAAGTCTATTATGAGAGAATATATTGGAGTTGTTAGGTATGAATCTCTTTTAAAAACCTTCCATAAAAAAGAATCTATTAATATCCATCACTCTCTTGGGTATCTATATAGACAAAACTACATATACCTAGAATGGGTTAAATGACACTCTATCTCTTAAGATAACATGTCCCAGTAAGTTTACCTCATAAATCCATAATTGAAACTCTGAGAGAATACCGTAATGATGGTTCCTGATGAGTACGTCTATAACCATCCTCACATGTCTCACATGATCCTCCTCAGACATCTAATACACAATGATATCTTCAACTAAGACCACCATGATCCAATCTCATAAAGGATGAATGATCTGATTTAGGAGTCCAATGATCATTTTTGGGGAATTAGTCATCAAAAACTTCATTGGTATGTAATCATTGTGACCATATCAAAATATTAATTTTTTTTCATTATTTCCTTATAAAATACATGAAACTGGTGTTATCTTGACCCAATTTGAACAATTGAGAACTATTTCTCCCTCTCAACAATCAAAGAGGACAATAATTATTTGTATTTGATACATATTCTTCACAATCAACTAGTTCATGCACCAATTTTCCCAACATATAATCAAGATCTCATCTACTCTCATCGTGATCAAAACTAGGGCTTTCCAAGGTAAAACACATGGTCTTACAAATCCCATCATCTGTAAGTCATTCAAATGCACCGTCAGGATATGATGCATTTCATAAACAATTCGATATGTTGGAATATATATCGTTGTTGTCCATGGGTGTAGGTCAATACAGAAGTCTATCTCCCAAGGGGGAGTTAAACATTGAACATCTTCATGGAAGATGTCCATATACTCCAACACCACTATAGGTAACTCAAAACACATAACATATACTAAACCAGGGGTCATTCTAGCTAACATATAAGTAATCATATTCAACCAATTATGCAATATATTTCTATATGCTACTTGGATTTCATTCTCACCCACAAGAGATAATCTGAACCCATCACAACATTTATAAAATATCATCCAACTAAAAAAGTATATATGAAGATGAATCATATATTCTCATTCCATAACAAAGATGATTGTTGGGTAAAAATACCTCAAGGTAACATTACAGTATTTTTTGTCTTGATTGTGTTTGTTGAAAAAACAGGTTTCCACGAAGAATTGTCAAGTTCCAATGATGGTGTTGACAATCCATGTTGACAAAATAACGACAACAAAGGGAAGGAAAATCTGGAGGTGGTACAAAAGATAAGTAGAAGGTGGCGCCATTTTCTAGTGTTTTCCAAATTTTTGGGGTCCAAAATTTAGAGTTTGGTGAGCATCGTAAAAAGTGGATATCCATGAACATCATATTTTAATATGGAAAAGGCATGAATTTTATGAAGAGAGGAATTCTGGTTTGGAATTCGTGAAGACCAGAAGAATGATGGTTGTGATTCTTTGTGGTTACGTCAAAGCTTCACGAACGACAGTGTTAAAGCGCATCGCGGCGATTAATGGATTTGTGAGGGAGCTTCGCGTTGAAGGTGCGAAGGAATGTATATGGTGATTCTATGCGATTACGATGAGCTCCACGATTTTGAGTGAATTTCGGCATAAATTTCAGAGCTTCACGATTGATGATGACGTGGCATGGACTTCGCGCGGAAGGGTTGACGGTCGGTGGAATTGCCTATTAATATATGTCGACCCCCTCGAGAGAAGAAGAGAGTTCTTCCAAAAAAAATATTTTTCTCTCGTTTTGCAAAGGTGGTTCATGAAGATATTGTTCTTTGTGAATGAGAGGTGCTTTGTGGTGGCTATTCTAGCTCCACGAAAGGAATTGCGCTTCACGAGGCCACGTGCTCTAAGGTGTGTGCTTCACAAAGAAAGAGGAGCTCTGCGATGACGTAAGCATTGCGAAGGCTTGAGCTTCGCGAGAGTTCTTCAAGAGAGTGCTTTGGGAAAAAGCATGAGCATCACGAAGTCTTGTTTAACCTTTTCGATATTGGGATCCTCGCGAAGTAGTTTGCTTTGTGAAGGTATTTCCAAAAGTAATTTCCAGGTGTTTAAGGGAAAGAGGGGTATTCATCAGTGGATGAAAGTTGAACTTCAAAAGAGAATCTATCAACAGTTTAGGATGCATGATTTCAAGAAAATGAAGAGACCAAGAGGTCTATAAACATTGAGTGGAACTTCTAAAGAAGCAGTGAGCTCGATTCAGTTGAGAGAGAAATGAGTTCTCAAACTCTGAGTGTTTTTAAACAAGGACGGATAGTGAGTCTGCTTCGAACTTGTAAATCGCAGTGAGCTTATAGTTGAATTGGTACATCGGCACACTGTCGGTGTATGCTCCTTGGACGTAGCCCAGTGAGGGTAAACCAACTATATATTGTTGTGTCCTGTGTATGCTTTAATGTTTTCTCATTCTCTACATTGGGAAGGAGAGAGAAGAGGGTTTTGTCTAACAGCAAAACAAGATAAAAAGGGGAATTTGTTTTAATCTGTCATACCCTGATTCACCCCCACCGCCCTCAGTGTATCTAGCCTAGTGGACCTAAAAATTGCTATCAGAGGGAAATGTTAATATCTGCGATTCTCTCTCAAATGGAGGTTACCAATCATAAAGAGATTCTGATCTTCGACGGGAACAATTTTCCTCTATGGAAGAATCGGATGCAACACTACTTCCGATCTTTGGGAATGGATGTGTTCACAGCAGCAATGCATGGTATAACAGTTAACATGAAGAGTGGAGCATTATTGGATGCCGAGTGAAGATAATTGGATTATGATGCCAAGGGAATAAATTCTTTAGGGGGAGCCCAATCCAATTCTATCTATACAAAGGTGATGTGATGTAAAACATCACATTCCATGTGAGAACAACGTTTGAATATATATGAATGAGATACAAAGGTCAGAGAAAAAAATCTACAAGTACTATGGAATAAGTATGAAGATTTGAAGATGAACTAGAATGAGTCTGTTGATGCATTCTTTGACAGGGTAAATATTGTTGTGGAAGATATTCGAAGTCTTGGTGAAGTCATTGAAGACATAAAGATCTTAAAGTGCATCTTGAGGATACTTCCACCTTGATTCAATCCGAATGTTTTAGTACTAGAAGTTAATGATCCAAAAGAGTTAACACTTGACAATTTTCACAGTACCTAGGTTGCATATGAAATGAGGAACGATGATAACGAGGCTGTAGAAAATGGGAAATCCAAAGAAGTGGAATTTAAGTCCATGAAGAAGCTCACCATTGAAGATTCACTAGAGGAAGAAGAGACAGATGAGGTGATGCCATTCCTCTCTCAAACCTTCAAAGAGGAAAAGGAATGTTTAAAGGGAAACTTTCACTAGCATTCTTTAGATGTGGAAAGGTTGGTCATCTTGGGGCAAGGTGCCCCAATAAGTTTCAAGATAATGATAATGATGATGAAGAAGTCGAAATTCCCAAGAAGAAATCTTCAATGTTTGTGAAATGGAAGAAAAAATTCAAGAAAAAGTTCTTCAAAAAGAAGATTCTTCTTTCACAATAATTTGAATGTTCAGATGAGTCTGAGGATGAAGAGAATAAGAAGATGGAAAACTACAAAGATTTTGGGGAAAATTCTATGGTGGAAGTTGTCGGTACTGCCCAGAAGAAGGAAGAAACCGACATTGATGAAGAAGAAAAATTTGAAGGAAGATTTGATTTGCAATCTGAGTTAGAAGCTGCTCTTGAAGAGATAGAAGTTTGGAGAAACAAAACAAATAATGCTAACAATGTTGTTCATGATGCCAAACTCTATATGCAACAGCAGGATGAAGAAAAGTCGAAGTTGACGGATGAAATTGACAAACTCAATACATCAACACCAGAAAGCTCAGAATCAGTTAGTGAGTATAAAATCAAGATTTAAGAACATATAAAAAGATTGGTGGCTTAAAAAACACAAAGAAAGATCACGTCAAGTGTATCGAAGAGATTGAAGAGGAAGCTGTCGGTCTGCAGAGAAAAGTTAAAGAACAAGAAAAACCAATGATTCCAAACAGATTCTTGGGAAAGAAGGTCATTCCAAAGACTGAAATGGTGAAAGAGGTTCCTATTAGTTCATAAGAAAAGTAGCAGCAATTGAGCTCAGATGTTAAGGTTGATTCAAGGCATGATCGAAAACAATAAGCAGTGAAAATTGATGTCAGACCGCAAGCACCCACTCCGAGATTGAAGGTTGATTTGGGCACAAGAGAGAATCAAAATATTCAAAGATCCCAAGGTAAAATGCTTAGTTCTGAAGTCAGTAAAAGCAATGCACCGCATATCAAGTTTTATTGTTGTGGAAAGATGGGACATTCACAGTATGTGTGTACCATAGCCAAGAGATATCTAAGGTCACAAGAACAAATGAGGAAGCCAAATAGAGAATGATTCTCCAGAACATATTTTTACAGACATTGTTTTTGGTGTGGAGGATTCGGGCACATGGCTTGGTATTGCACTTCGACCATACAAAGGAATGTTCCAAAGCAGAGCCAAAATGTTCACAAATAGCATATCAATGAACCAACAGGTGAGTTGGAAACACAAAATATATTTTCACCTTTGCAAGATGTAGATGGTCCATCATACTCCCAGAAAGATCAGAAGTCACAATCCATCTCATGTATGAAGGCAAGAATATGGACTAAGAAGAGAAAGGATGAGAAGGCAGTAGTGGTGGAAATTTCTCTTAAAGCATCAGATCGCTCTGGTGTGTAGATCCTTGACAGCGGTTGCAAATCTCACATGACAGGTAATAAGGATCATGTCACATGCATAAAATATGACAAAGAGGGGGTTTTCATGTTTGGAAACAATGAAGTCCTGAAGATAATTGGATCAGGAAAGGCCATGTTTGGGGGCAAAGAGATGAGACGTGATGATGTCTTAGTAGTAGAAGCCCTTAGTCACAATTTTTTCAGTGTTAGTCAACTATGTGACTCAGGACATTCTATAAGGTTTACTAAGAAGGTGTGTATCGTCAAAGGAAGAGACATGCGGTGGTACTACAGGGAAAAAGGAAAAAGGGAAATCTCTACCTGGTAAGTGGAGAAGAAGATATGTGCTTTCTATCTAGAGAGGAAGAAATCATGTTGTGTCATAAACGACTGGGTCATCTATGTCATCCACCCCTGGAAGATCTGGTAAAGTGTGAGGCAGCAAGAGACCTCCCTAAGCAATCACCTGATCGTACTCACACATGTGATGCGTGCCAATAAGGGAAGCTCATCAGAAAAACATATAAGGCAAAAGAAAAGAAGTCAACAAGAGTGCTCGAATCGGTGCATGCTGATTTTTTTTGGACCTATCACACCAAGAGAAATTGATGGAAAGAGGAACTATGTTCTTTTCATTGATGACTATAGTAGAATGGCTTGGGTATTTGTTATTTCCCATATGTCCTATGTGTTCATCTGCTTAAAACAGTACCGAAGTGAGTGTGAAAGGATGCTTGGATAGAAAATCCTGAAGTTTCGTACTAACAATGGTACAAAATAAACACACCACTAGAAAAATGACATATACCCACAGTTCAAAACCGTGGGTATAGCCACCAAAACCATGGGTATATGATATACACATGGTTTTGGGAACCATGGGATGGAATGGCGTCTGTATAGGGGTCTTGACCTATACGCACGGTTTGGTAGAACCGTGGGTATAGGTGTATCACACACCAACACCACACTATACAGCATGGTAGGGCACTTCCACCACGGTTTTCAAACCGTGGGAAATATAGTCAATATTTTTAAAAAAAATTCGTGTACAACAAGGTTTGAACCCTGCATTCTATGCTTGAGATTGAGTCCCTGGACCAGCCGAGCTGTGAATTTTATATGTTATATATACGTATATCAGCAGATATATATTAATATATATCCACATCGCGTATTAAAAAAACACGGCCCATGGGGTTCGAACCTGAGCCTCCGGCTACACATCATGCCAACGCCCCACGACGGACCAAACGAGATGTTAATTTAATCTGTTATATATTCCTATATCTGTGTGTATATATTAATATAAACGGTATTTAAAATAAAAAAAGTCGGATACCGAGATTCTAATGGTGGTCTCAGAATAAGCCTCAGCGCCGTTTTCCAGTAAAGTACCAACCGAGCAAACATTATTATTTTTTATATGTACATTCATCTGCTTATATATATTAATATGATCCATGAAAAAATTAGTTACTACCAAATTTTTTTCATGTCGTGCCTAATGTTTTTTCCCAGCCATAACGTGGGAAAGCTATACCCACGGTTCTAGAGAACTGTGGGTATATGTCTTCAAAAAAAAATACCTACGGGTTTATAGAACCATCAGTATAAGTCTTCGGAAAATACCCTATACCCACAGTTATCTCCAAAACCATGGGTATAGGTCTTAAAAGAAAAATATACCCACGATTTTTGGCACAATCGTGTAAATAGGTTACCTATACCCACGGTTTTGGAAAACCGTGGGTATAGGTTCACATACTATCCAAATACCCATGATTTTGGAAAACTGTGGGTATAGTCCTATTTTTTTGTATTGACAAACAGCCAGGTGGAAGACTATCTCGAGAAACATGGGATATGAAATCAAGTTTAATCAGTAAGAACTCCCCAACAGAATGGAGTGGTTGAAAGGAGAAATCAGATCATCAAAAACATGTCTAGAATGATGCTCATTGAAAAGGCCTACCATATAAATTTTGGAAGGAAGAAGTTTTGAAATCGGTCTACATTTCTAACAGGGCTCTGTTCTGTCCGAAGGAAGGAAAGACTCCATATGAGATGTGGTATGGAAAGAAGACAACGGTGAAATATTTTGAATATTTTGAAGTAAGTGTTTTATCCTCAACAAGGAAAAACATAAAAAATATGAGTCTCGAGGAGATGAGGGGATATTCTTTGGATACTTAGGAAAAAGAAAGTCATATAAATGCTTTAACAAACCACTGGGAAAAGTAGTTGAGACCAATTATGTCACTGTAGTGCAGAATGAGGAGATCATTCAACAATGCAGTGCAAAATTTCCTAATGAGAGTGATGATGAAGAAAACAACGCAGGGGAAGCAGAAGTGGCTGATGTTGATTCAGAAGAAGATACTGATGATGATCATGTGGAAGTAAAGCCTGTATCTGCACAAAAGCCATGGAGTCGAGCTAAAATTGATAGGAAGAATATCATTGGTGATCAGTCTGCTCCGGTTCAGACTAGGAGAATGCAATCACTACATCAGATATCTTTCCTATCTCAGGTTGATCCGAAATGCTTTGCTGGTGCAGCTGAAGATGAAAAATGGATTTAGGAAATGAATGAAGATCTAGATCATATTGAGAAGAATCAAACATGGTAGATAGTTTTGAGGCCAGCAGATAAGAATGTCATCGGACTAAATGGGTCTATCTCAACAAGATGAATGAAGATGGCGCAGTGATTCAGACCAAAGCATGACTAGTTTTCAAGGGGTACTCCTAGATCGAGGGAATAGATGTTGATGAGACATTTTCACCAGTTTCATGGATGGAGACAATCAGATTATTCCTAGCCATCGTAGTGGAAATGAAGTTCAAAGTGTATCAGATGGATGTCAAATCTGCATTTTTGAATGGGGTTCTGGAAGAAGAGGTGTATATTGAGCAGCCAGATGGTTTTCTCATTCATGATGATGAGAACAAGGTTTGAATACTGAAGAAGGTGTTGTATGGGTTGAAACAAGCACTAAGAGCATGATACTCAATGCTTGATCCATACTTGACGAAGCTTAGTTTCCAGTGCGGTGGAGTCGATTAAAATCCTTATTTGAACAAAAATAGTAATCAAAGTATTATGGTCTTGGTTTTTGTCAATGACATAATATTTGGAGGATCAGATGAACCTCAGTGCCGACAGTTCTCCGAATTCATGAAAAGTGATTCGAAATGTCAATCATTGGAGAGCTAACATTTTTCCTTGGACTATTGGTGACACAAGGAAGGAAAGGAACATTCATTTCAAAATCCAAATATTCCTAGGAGGTTTTGAAAATATTTGGAATGGAAAATTCCAAGGAGATTAAGACTCTGGTAGCTACCCAGATGAAATTTTCCAAAGATGAGGATGGTAAGGCAGTCAATATCACAGAATAGATGCAAATCAATGGTTGTTTGTTAGACTTGACTGCAATAAGGCCTGACATTTTATTCGCCACATGACAAGCACCGAGATATCAGAGTAATCCCATGGAAAGCCACATGATTTCAGTGAAATGAATCAATCTGTATATCAAGGGCACAATGGACTTTGGCTTGATGTATAATGGAAAATATCAGTCAGAATTGTTGGGATATTCTGATAAATATTGGGCCGGTTCAGCAGATGATAGGATTTCAACGTCAATAGGTGCTTTTTATCTTGGCACACTGTGATTTTCTTAGCTATGAAAGAAGCAATATTGCATTTAATTGAGCACTGTAGAAGATGAGTACATAGCTTCCACTCAAGCTTGGACACAATTATTGTGGATGAAGCAGCAACTTGATGATATGGGCGTTGAAGTGAAGTCTCCAATCAGAAACTGGTGCGATAACTCAAGTGCAATAAATCTCATCAAAAATCTCGTCCATCATTCAAGGACAAAGCACATTGAGATAAAGTATCATTTTATCAAGGAGAAGGTTGAGCAGGGAATCGTGAATTTGAAGTATAATCATATAGAGCTATAGGTTGTAGACATTCTAACAAAGGCCTTACCCAAGGATTCTTTTAAGAGGCATCAACTGGCTCTGAGAGTTCAGTAGACTCCCCGCACTTGAAAAATTGTGGATGTGGGACCCCCCCCTCTCCATGAGGTATGATGTGTTTTCCCTAATGTTATCTTATGTGTTTTTACCCTGTTATAGACCGCAGAGGAGTGCCCATTGGGTTCGTTTACAAAGGGGGAGAAACTAGTAATTGTTCAAGGGGGAGTGAGTGTGGCTATTTGAGAAATCAAGAATGATATGGGGAGAAGCTGATAGGTGTTGCAGTGAGATAAGGGGAGTGCAACAAGATTGGGGGAGAGTATGAATCTGACGATTCTAGAATTGATCAAACAAAGACTAGATATCACGACAGCTGACGATCGTGATAAAAGCAGAATAATGGGTTTGGAATGGTGAGATAAGGTTTCTAGCTATCACCAATTGGTATCGGTATGGTTCAACAATTGGTATCGGTATGGTTCAACAATTGGTATCAATGTTGCAATTGGTATCATCTTGGAATCGACAATTGGTGTTTGAGATGAGGTGATTCATTGATGAAATTCTCATATTACTCTTGTTTCTCACGCCGAGCATTGCTCATATGGGGTTCGAGTACGTGTTAAGTGAATCCTTGAATGCTATCTGAATCACAATAGGTGAACGGTGGTAGATGTTGGAATGAGACTTGGTGAGGTATCAAAGTGTAGAAAATCATTCTGAGAAGTGTTGTGAATTATTGGCAACAAACCCAAAATGGGAGATTTTTGGGCAAAAATCCCTCAAGGTAACATTACAGTATTTTTTGTGTTGATTGTGTTTGTTGAAAAATCAGGTTTCCATGAATAATTGTCAAGTTCCATAGAAGTTTTTGACAATCCATGTTGACAAAAGAACGACGACAAAGGAAATGATGATCTAGAGGCGGTACAAAAGTGTTGTACAATGTGGCGCCGTTTTCCAGTGTTTGAAAATTTTTGGGGTCCAAAATTTGGAGGTTGGTGAGCACCAAGAAAAGTGGATATCCATGAAGATCATCGTTTAATATGGAAAAGGAATGAATTTCACGAATAGAGTCTTTCTGGTTTGGAATTTGCGAAGACCATAAGAATGATGGTGGTGATTCTTCGTGATTACATCAAAGCTTCGTGAACGACAGAGTTGAAGCGCATCGTGGCGGTGAAGGGATTTGCGAGGGAGCTTTTCGTTGAAGGCGTGAAGGAATGTTGACAGTGATGCTATGCGATTATGACGAGCTCCGCAATAGGAAAATTGCCATGATGCTTTGCAATTTTGAGAGAATTCCGGAGGAAATTTCGGAGCTTCGCGATTGATGATGACGTGGTGTGGACTTCGAGAGGAAGGGTTGAGGGTTGGTGCAATTGACTATAAATAGAGGTAGACCCCCTCGAGAGAAGGAGAGAGTTCCTCCAATGAAAATACTTTTCTCTCGTTTCATGAAGGTGGTTCACGAAGATAGTGTTTTTTGCGAATGAAAGGTGCTTCACGGCGGCTAATCTAGCTCCGCGAAAGGCAGTGCGCTCCGCGAGGCTGCGTGCTCTAAGGAGTGTGCGTCACAAAGAGGAAGGAGCTCCGCGACGGCCTAAGCATCACAAAGGCTTTATCTTCGCAAGAGTTCTTCAAGAGAGTTCTTTGCGAAAAGGAGGGAGCTTCGCGAAGTCTTATTTGACCTTTGTGATATTGGGGGCCTCGCGATGTAGTGTGATTTGTAAAGGTATTTCCAAAAGGAATTTCCAGGTGTTTAAGGGAAAGAGGGGTATTCATTAGTGGATGAATGTTTAAATTCAAAAGAACATCTATCAATAGCTGAGGATGCATGATTTAATGCAAATGAAGAGACCTACAGGTCTATAAACTGTGAGTGGATCTTCTGAAGAAGCAGTGAGCTCGATTAAGTTGAGAGAGTAGTGAGTTCTCAAACTGTGAGTGGTTGTAAACCAGGAGGGATAGTGAGTCCTCTTCAAACTTGTAAACAATACTGTTCTTATAGTGGAATGGTACATCTATACACTGCTAGTGTATGATCCTTTGATGTAGCCCAGTGAGGGTGAACCAAGTAAAAATCGTTGTGTCCTATGCATGCTTTAAAGTATTCTTATTCTCTGCATTGAGAAGGAGAGAGAAGAGGGTTTTGTCTAGCATCAAAACAAGATCAAAAGGGGAATTTATTTTAATCTTTCATACGCCGATTCACCCCCCCCCCCCTCTCAGGGTATCTAGCCCAGTGGACCTAACAATGATGTTGTAGGGAATCATTGTAATAATAAATATATCGCAACATTAGCTATCACATAGCAGTGTCAGGTCACACTATTGGAAAATTTATTTGATTGATTAGTAATCTATAGAAGGAGTCCACAATTTACAGGG
Organism: Viscum album; assembly: GCA_963277665.1. Classification (NCBI taxonomy): domain Eukaryota; kingdom Viridiplantae; phylum Streptophyta; class Magnoliopsida; order Santalales; family Viscaceae; genus Viscum; species Viscum album. Next base: position 585,908,068 of record OY728126.1, read on the forward strand.
TCAAGTCAATGGATCAAATAGAGTGTCTATTTATAGAACTAGATATGTGGAAATATATTAATGAATACCACCTATGTATTTCAGTACTAAAATTAAGATATAAAAGACATATATTGTACCTTATATCATTCCTAGAGCCTTTGGGTCATAATATATGTCAACTGGAAGCCTCCCCACCCCTATCATCCAGGACCATGAGAATGTTTTAAAACACCAATGGATTTTGGGGGTAATCAATCAAAGAATATTCTTCAGATTGTTTCTCTCTGAGAACATCTTCTAGGTATACTTCCATATGGACCAATCTGCCACATCAAATGACTCTATCTAAGTTTCTTATCCAATGTCTCTCTATTAGCAGTATAGTGGTTCATACAATCTCAATAAAGATATCCCATACAATCACAAGTGTGTCACCAACCCAAAATGGGCTGACTGAACCCATATTTTCGTCCCTCAATCATAGGCCCTCTATCATGTTAACTCAAACTAAAACAAGTAACATTTCCATGAATTTATGACTAATGTTGCATCCATAATTTTGACACCACTTCTCATGAGGGAACACTACTTACCACCACCATCAGCATCATCCTATCTAGGATTCTCTCAACCACAAAATCTCTATATATCACCCTTGTATAATAAGGGACGAAAATTGTTATATCTCTGACCCAAAAGTCTTGACTGAGTCCTCACTAAATTGTATAATCCTTGAATAAATTATTTTGAATAGTATCTATGAAGTACCTATTAATGTTGGTAAACATTAGTGAATGCTAATATATTTTTTTTATATCCCAATTGGAGTATTTTATTCTCTTATATATGTATATCCCTCGTCATACATAGAGTGAAATCCTCTCATCAAATGATCTCAAACTCAATACATATTTAGTCACCTCATCATAATACTAGGTCAATAATCCCCAAAATAATCATGTTGATCCATTGAGATAGATCAGTGTTTGGACCACCATATGATCTAATGGTGTCCTAACTAGATAGAAAAAAGGGCCACTACCTCAATACAGTAATAATCCATTTTGTGTTAGATTCACTTTAGTACTTTTGGGGTCTATTTCACAAAAAAGTAGGAAGGATTCTCATCTTTTGAACCTCACCTGCAAGTAATGTATGTTCCATATTATACTCTATAGACCATGGTATTGCTAGTGGACGACCATATGGTTGAACCTCTAGAATAGGTACCATTATTGATTCCTCATCCCTATGGAAATCATCCTTGTTTTCCATACATTGAATCCCAGATGTCATATATCGCATAGGAACCTTAAAATAAACATGATGTACGAAGGAAAATAAGTATAATAAGATATATGACTCAAGATGGATATGGAAACCACAAATGATCCACATATTTTTCATTGACCTTTTTCCCTATGCCCAATGTTCTCAAATGGCATGTTGAAAATTGGGGATCAGAGTCTTGGTGTATATATACATAGGCCTCCATAGAAATAATCGAGTTCATGGCCAAAAATATGAACTCAAAACAAATATCAGTATTTCCACAAACCATGAAAATAGACTATAGTCTTATGGTAGAACTAACTCCTTCGATACCACTCTATGATGACCCATCACAAAGGTTAATGTTTTGTGAATCTCTATGACTACCTCATGTAGTCCAGGTGATGCAGACTAGCACAGAGTAGGCAATTCACTTACCTGTGATGCCATAGACTATGTACCAACACACTCACACTTCTCATGGCCTATATAATGATTCAATTTTAAAAAATTAAAAACAATCAATTATTAAATCTAAATACCACAATTTGTGTATTATTGGAAGTAGATTACAAGTTATCATGTCCAAATACAATCCCACCATAAAGTGTTTCAATACATGTCCAACCAAAATGGTAAGGATATGGACTACTATCAATATACTATAGGAAATCACACCAGCCTATTTGATATCACTATACGTCATCTATTCTTGGTCTATATGAGAAGATATCAAATGGTACATCATCAAGATAAGACATGACAAGTGTGATCAATTTTCATATATGGGTGAGTATGACAATATTGACTAAGAAAACTAGAAACCACAAATAATATAAAAATAATAATAGAAATATCTATATTTGTTTATGTCTGGAATACATATGACAATAATGTAATGTATAAACTCAAAACATACACACATTATAATTTTACAGTCACATGCATAATTCCAACCTCAGATTCCAACTAAAATGTTCCATGAAAAACTTGAATGGTAAAGAACATAATACGATATTAATAGCATTGATGACAACTTTATAAGAAGCAGTTGTCATCAGGATTCATAATAGATGTATTTGCTGAAGTATGAAGAGATAAGATAAAATGATGATGATCTATCTCAAGTCAATGTGGTATGAAACATACTCAATATAGATTAATCCACTATGTAGATGATTAGTTACTTCCTTGTGTTGGTCACAAATATACCATGAGCTCAACATATGTACGAAAGATGATATAAGATCTCACTTTAGGCCTCATGGATAGATAATAAATAAAAAATAAAAAATTGATAATGAAAAGATCGTTTTCATTTTCATTTGATGAGATTACATAATAACCCTCATGTACTAGATATATGGAACTATTCATAACAAAACATGTTGACGATACAAAGGGAAAGGGCATAATGAAAACTTCAAGGGAGTACATGATGGGTTTATTGGTTTCACATCATGTCCATTTGACCACATCTCTTTATTATATAAATGACTAATATCCATGCCTATGTAAAATTACATGTAATGATTCTTCCCATGTTCTTCATCCTGTGTACCAGTACATGGCTTAGTCTGTGTATGTGTGGGCCATTCCATGTCCATGTAGGAGTACCAAACATGCTAGTACATGTACACTCTATCCAGTGTATTTATAACATCCAATGTATACACTGAGATACAGGGAAGGGTGTAACAAGATGGGTGACATTTTCACACACGGTGTCATTCTTATCTTTCTCAAGAAACCATTATTACTAATTAAAGCTATCCACTGACCCAGATATACCATATGGCATGTTGTCTATTACATAATTTCACATAATCCAATATCAGGATTCCTCATGTATATATCATTGCTCTATTTCCCAATCCAGTAATTCCCCACTAAATAATAAAATAGTGTTCTTAGTCAGTCCATTCCACTACTAAAACATCACTATCTAGAAATAAAACCCGTTAAAAGAATATTATTGAGCTACATTATTTGTTTTAGTCTAGAAACATGAAATCTATATATCCACAATTCCATATCCATTGTTTCTTCCATCATCACACCATTTTTTGTATTCTATCATGGATTTATCAATATTTTTTAGCTAATGCATCAGGAAATGGGTAAATAACATTTTATTTTCTACTAAATTTGAATCGCTTGAAAAATTTAGAACAACCATGTTGAACGAAGAATCATGGTTTAAATGCACAATATAATATCATGAGGAGTGGACCCCTGTCTATTTTCATTTTGAACAGGATTAAATTCCTTTAGAATGATGAATAATGAGATAAAAAAATACCATGGAAAATATTCCATAAAATACTCTTAATAGTGCCATCCAATAAAATAACCAATCCACTAATCAATCTGTTGTTCAATTGATTAATTTTCATCATACAAATATAAAATGGGAATTAATCGTAAGAAAAAACTTCCATTCACTATTTGGATTTATCATCTATGAATAATGTCATCACGTCATGGTAGTATGTGAGATACTCTGATTTTTTCTCATACCGGTCATCAATCATTGATCTGATCACCATTCATCAATAAAAACTCCTTTAATGCCCACTAATGGTCCTCAGTGTCTTTATGTTTTAAAAAAATAAAAAATGAATTCCACATAATTTTATATTTGTAAAAGATGTTATGTAACATTATCTATGAAATAGAATAAAATAATTTGTTTTATGATTTTATTTATTATATTCTTGTAAATAAATTTCCGGAAACACCCTAACCTAATAATAGTTATCTCATGCCTTGGGAAACACCCATGTTCTAAAATCAATTGTCCCATCATATTACTTTTCAGGGAACCCTTTTATATGTTATTAAAATTCTACAAGAAATATGTATAAAAGTGAAATTTAATATATTCAAATATATTCCAAATATTTATTTATAGAACAATGTGCCTTGGATTTACATGCTGTCACAACAAGATATATAAGAAAAAATCAATAAAATATCCAAAAAACATGAAAAATATGAGTCCTGAGAAATTCATTTGTCTCAGTCATTATGAGATAATATTTAAGGAATATATTTATAATTATTTAGATTTATTGTTCATTTTTAAAAATATTGGGACTAGTGACATTCTGAAAGATTAATTATTTTTAGTTTCAATTCTCTTGGAGTGTAAATAAGTGGTTATAAAACTATCCAAATATATTCACAATATGTGTTAAATGCGGAAAATTATGTGGATTATATTTAATATAAGTTGACATGTGATGTGCGATGTCTTGATTACAAATATTTGGGTTGATGGAGGGAGATATATTTTAGATACCCAATGTTTTATGTAATAGGAATATATCTTATTTGTGTTTTAGATGTAAGAAATCTATACATTATATTATTTATTACTTAAAAACTACAATTGTCTCTATTATATGTTATAGAACGAGACATGTTAAATAATTTTTGATGATAAATTATCATTGGAATAAGCTATAATAATTAGAATATCCCAGATCATTGAGATATATTATTTTAGGATTTTTTCACCATTAATTAATATTTTATTAAATCTTTTTAGGTATTAAATATTTGGTTTAGTTTATTTCCTGTGTCTTTATTTTCATAGGTGGGAATTTTTTTGGTTCTCATCAATCACAGACAAAACCACGCTAGCCATGATTGGGGTTCTGGTGTTTTCCCTTGACATGTCCTAAAGACTGTTCCAAATCTCCACGAGTATGAATCTAGTGATAAGGAATCAGACGATACAGAAGAGGGAATGAAATGTCTTAAGAATAATAAATAAACCCAAAACATCACATTAATAGTTTAAATGACCACTCATTATTATTGAGAACCATTTACATGAATAATTTATAGTATAAAAAATAAATATGATTGAATAATGTGTAATCTTATTTAATAAACCAATAAGGGAAGAGAAAACTATATAAAAAACCAACCACATGTTAATGACAATGATTCATAATGTGAGATACAAACCAACATGTGATAATGAGACTGAAATAAAGAATCTAAGGGGGATCCATTAACGTGAATGATAAAAACCAAAATTATAACAATGGACTATAGACACACATATCCATTTGTTAAATATGGAATCATCAAATAGCACATTTTAGAAAAATTATCTTGAATCCTAAATGTAATAATCATATCCATGTTATAATTATCTCAATGAATAAATATATATCTGTGATAAATAATTACCAACAGGAATCATCCACACACCCCATTATAACATTTACAATTAAATTAATTTCATGTTTATTTGAATTAAAATAGAAACAATATCCATTAATTTTAATAAAAAATATATATAATATTCCATCTAAAAAATTTATTTGTTAACAAGATATGAAATTTTCTAACTATGAAAAAAAATTACATTTTAACTGAAATTCGTTGGATGGGATAACAATCATTTTTTAAACCCCATGCGTGAAAACACAATTGTTTGAAAAATAATAAAGAGATCCTAATTGTTATTAAATTCTAAAAAAAATTGAATAATGAAATAATTTTACATTTTATTTTTAAATAAATATATAATGAGTATAAAAACAAGATCAAAATGACTGAATAGTTGTATGAGAAAAATAAATTGGGGCTAATACTTTGAGTATAATAATAATATATTACATCATGGAATCATATATTTCATAACATTATACTCCTAGTTCCTTAATAAATAAATAATACAAGGTACAAATTGGTAGGATAGAATCAACAAGTATAGTAAAAAAAATTTTGAACACTTTTAGATCATAATTTTGTTCACAAAAGTGTCCCATATTTTTCCATGAAAGAAATATATATATATATATATATATATATATATATATAAATAGAAGTAGATATATTTCTATAATAATCCCATATTAACATGAAATATCTTTATCCACCACTTTTAAATAAAATATTATGTTAAATACATCAACTATTCGTTTAATTTAGAAAAAACATTCTATAATCCTTAAACCATTACTTTGGTAACTTATTTTAGTAATCATGTTATTGAAAGGCCTTAATAAAAAATTGACACAAACATCATCATCTATTATAAATTACCAAATAATATATACAACCCTTTAAAAATAACATAATCATACCCATAATTTATTAATATATTATTAAATTGAAGTTTTTTTAAACTATATAATTAATTTAAAAAAATTATATAAATAATTCATTCACTTATGGGAACACAAACAGTCTGTGGTTATATGTCTTCATTAGTTTAAAAGTTGAATTTTAATTTTATTAAAAACAATATAAATTCTTAAATTGTATATAAATAATAATTTAATACACTTAATAATATCTCAAGGTGTTAAATTCATAATTTATATTGGGAAATCGTTTTTTTAGTTTAATGATTCATTGATAGAGGTAACCATCCTCAATTAGAAGAACTCATAAACTGTAGTGATGATCCCCCTAACGGTGGTAATAAAAACTCATAATATTTCATATAAAATCATAATTAAATGACAACCTATTTTAACAACAACAATAATAAATACTAGATCTCCATGATCATGTTATGAAAATAAATGAAGTGTTGTTTTAATTATGTAATAATATAATATTTAGATGGAAAGCAAATAACAAGTTTTGATCAAAACATGTTGAAATTAAACTAAGTATTCCAAAATGATGAATAATGGGTAAAACATAAGGAGACTTTGAAGGTTATATCAGGGTAAAAGTTAACCCCCGTCATCCTTAACATGAATGGGTAAAAAGAAAATATAATATTTTTTTATAATGTATTGTGAATTGGCTACTACATGAAATCCTTTTATCATTGTGAATCTCACCTACCCCAAACAAAATAGAAATTAGTGTCCACTACAAGGGTCATGTTGTGGTCATGAATCCCCGCAACATATTATGATTATCCTCACTATCAAATTGACTCTACCTCATAGTTAATGTGATAGTATTAACTTAAATATTTTTTGTGAGACATCACTATACTCATGAACTATCATTGAATGACAGCCTTTAGTCATGGAAAGGTCCACTATAGTCTAATGTAATGTTAAAAACATAAAAATAATTACATATAAAATATATTAATATCATATTGAGAGATAAATGTTTAAAATTATAAATATTTTGGAATTTTAATGACCAGTAGGTGCCATAATTATACCCACAATATCACTTTCATCACCTGAAAATTCATATTTAAAAATATACAATAAATAAATGATTTTAATTTAGATTCCTCACTAATTCATGAAATCCAAAAACACTATATAACCATTATATCAAACATTTAAAGGGTTACAATGTTAACTGATATGAATTTTATAAAAAAATAAAACAACTTTCACAAAACCACCTAAAGGACTAAAATGAATAAATACCTCATTACTAATACGAAATTTAAATGTACAACATTCTATATCCTCATTAAAAAGGGAAACCCCAAAATTACTGTAGAACAAATTTAATTTATATACTCATATTCAATGAATTTTTAAACAATATTAGTGTAGGGATAAGTCTATGAAACTGATTAATTCACCTAGAATCCAAATATTACCATTTATATAATAAAGGGATGATTTATTTGAATTTTTTTTTGAAAATATAATCTCCAATGTACATTAAAAATTACTCTAACAAAAAAAACGTAAAAAATTTATAAATTAACCCATGAAATAGAGAAAATATTAATGAATCTATAAGAGAAATAAATTCTCCTCAAGATCCACCAACAAACTATGTACATTAATCAAGTGAGAAACAATCAATGAGAGAGGTTATAATTTGATATATAAATTAATGAATTAGAATAATTTGAAGAATAAATTATAAATAATAATAATAAAAATTCATAAAACAATATTGGCTTGATATCTCTATAAATAATATAAAATGAATGAAAATGAAATTTAATGAAAAAAAATAAAATAATGTATACCACCAACATCGATGGTCACAGTATCGAGTTTAGTATGTTGAACAATCTAATCCATCAAATGTGTAAATATAAATCTAATAATTTTATATGTGACACATTTAAAAAATGTTTATAAATGTAAAATACAGAAAAAAATTTGATTGTTATGTAGAGATCCATTAAATAAAATATTATTATAACCAAAATTCCCTCACTGGTGGAGAAACAATATGCATCTCCAAGATGATGTTTATTGAAAAAATAATGAATGAATCATGATACCACCACAATTCTTATAAAACTAAAATCACATTCCTATAATGTTTATGGAATATTACTAACAAATCCTAAAAATAGAAATTGTATTGATGACCTCAACTACAACATCTATGACAATCTAAACACTAGAAACTTAAATTAAAACCCCTATGCTATTGGTCTATGTAGAATTGAATAAAATCAAAAAAAAAATATTTAAAAGAAGAAATATTTAAAAATTCTTGTCATTTAATGAAAAATACAAGGGTATATTGGTTAAATAATTTAAATTATAAATAAAAAATTTATTAAATTATAATATTTACCAATAAACCTACTCAAGGAAGTGGATCACTATCACTATAGATATTTTCTTATTTGGGGGGAAGTATAACTAGATGAATAATGAATTAAAGAATTCATTGTAATTCTCATCCCACTTAATTTTAAAATATCATAAATCAAGATTCCAAAATTTGATATATATACTTTTTTAAAATAGATTAAATATTTCACTGTTTATCAATGCTCAATATGATTCATAATTTTAATAGATTTACCTCTATATTAGTGTTACTTATAACAAAGGATGTTTTGTGAAATATATCATCTCACCCATTCTTGAATAATATCCCACCCCTTATATAATCGGAAGAAAAAGATTCTCATATATTATGTACATGTGAGATAAAAATAATTCTCGTATTAGGGAAATTGAAAATAGACCATGGGGTGTTGGGTTTATATATAGATAATATTTATATGTGTGGAGTGAACTATAATTTGAGAGAAATCCCATTCCATTCTAGAACCTCCTTTGGTAAGTACATTGTATGAATATCAAATAAATTTCCCTATGTATTAACATAAATTAATTTTACTAATGAATTAACCTATTTATTCTTTATATACAAATAAATGATTTATAAGTGTTTTTTCCTTTACTGATGGATCCTATTTTTTCATAATATTTATAGTATATGAATTTTTACACTTAACACCAATATAATAAATCACATAATCTACCATATTCTACACATATTATTGTTTTTATATATATTGTGTGAATGATTGATTGGCCTCAATATATTAATCTTCAATAATTATTTGTAGAAGAGAACATTATTTCATAATTAACAGATAAGTGAATGGCCATCCATGATATAATGAAATATCTGATGTCGATAATCAATTTTCTACTAAAACCACCCAAACTACAATTATATATCCTAAAAACTCATATTGAGATGTTTAAATACAATGTAAACTAAAATAACCTGTGACGATATACTATAATATTTTCTTCCTCACTAGCAAGTGGGTTTCATTGGAATTACTTTAGAATGTTGTAGCATGCCAAGTGGAAAACACAATGTAGGTTCTTATTGATCTTATGGATATAAATTTCCCAAAAACATACAGGTATTCTTTTATAATTACCTTTTTGAAATCAGATTACAATTCCATTATCTTATAGGCAGAAATTAGTTTTCCCAATACATTAAAATTCTCCATTAAATGTATCTTATAAAACACTTTTGAATATTTATATTAAGAGATAATTATTGATTTACTTCTATTTATTATTTCTATACCTATGAAACCCATCAATTATTCATTAAAAGATACTTAAACATAATGCTGTGGAACTCAACGAAAAATATTTTACAACACTTTTTATCCACCAAATATTATTCCCTCAACATATATGAGATCCACCATATATTGATCTCTTTTTTCATGATATTGATATTTTGATCAACTACATTGCACTAAAAATCATCCATCTTCAATTATTTATTTGTTCAACAATAATATTATATTTTTTTTCTCAGTATATATAGTTAATTATTTTCCTATAAAAAAATTCCTTCATTGTTATGAATAATAAAAATTATCTAGTTTTTTTAATTAAAAATCATAATCAAGTAAAAAATTTATAAATAATGACTTAATATTCTTCTATAAAATCATTAATTTTTATTGTACTACCCTGGTTAAGAATAATTAAATTGATTCAAAACATTTTATAAGATAAAAAATTTAACCTATATCAACACCTTCAATATAATATTATTCATTATATAGAAATAATGATTTTTTTGAATCACTATATCAAATTAATATATATTTTTATGAAAACATGTATCTAGTATAGATTAAGATTTTATACAATAGCCATGAAAAAATATATAATATTTTATTTTCTATAATATATTCAATCACATCAAATAATGGATAATCCAAATTATTGTATTTACCAGCCTCTTCAAAACACTATATCTATACTTATGATATGAGTGTTGTTTATTGTAGAGGACTTATTCACCACTTATTCACTAGTGTTTTTTGGCCACCTATGATGTGCTAGTAATCAATTTTATCCTTATACTTAGGATTTTTTGAAAGCAATAAACTAATAGTAGTCATATTATTACTTATCTCATAATCATAATTAAATTTTTTCACCATGATGTTTATCATTTTATAATAAACTCCTCAACACTTTCTACTAGAAAATGATAACTACATGGATTATGATTCTAATAATTTTCAATTATAGTTATAAAATTATTTCCATCAATTTGTCTGACTATTTTTGGAAACAATTATATGTATTTATATTATATGACTGGAAAATAAAAATCCATTTATACACCAAATAATGAAACTTCTTTCTTATGAACTAATTTTCAATTAAACAGTTATAATATTTAAAGGTTATTTCAGTGTTCTATTATAACCTTTCAACATATCATATATAGTATTATATTTTCATGGACATCACAAGTATTTTTTTATAATATATATAAATTTCAATAAAATTACTAAAACACATTTAGTAAATATTTTATAATATTTATTTTTGTGGAAATTTATTTTATGATTCATTTTAGTCTCTTTATTATACTATTTTTGTAAGGAATGCACACTAAAAAATATTTTATCCATATACCTAGACTATTGATTTTATCCATACCTATGATATTTGGAATCTCATTCCATTATTGTCCAAGAATTTTGGAATTTTTTCCCTAGAATAATTTCTACCCTAATATAGGATAATATTACTAAACACCTTATACATGTGGTTAATAAAAATAATCCATGACTTCTTGTTATAATATTAAATATATAAAACATATTACCCCTAACGATCAATTTATTAGGGTTATATCCGTCTACACACATCATCATACACTAATTCAAGAAATCATGATTAACATTGGTATTTTAGATATTATGCCTTCTTAATAATATTATATTTTTCAAATACATCTAAATTTTTTGAATGATCTTTTATTTATTTATTAAATTTATTAAAAAAATTAATTATTATATAAATATCATCAATGGAATGTTGGATCAGATGGATAATCCTTTTTTACAAAAAATTGTTTTCTTCTTTGAAGGATAAAAAATATCATCTTTTTCAGTAATAATGAAATGATAAGCATTATTTTGATTTCATTTGGTAACAACTACACTATCTATTCTCATTATGATATATGTCTTCATTTTAAAACATATTTAATTCCCCAAGTGAGAAATTTTACTTATTCATACCAAATTATTAAAAAGTAATATAATAACCATAGAATCTACATTTGTTATATATTTAATGAAATTATTTTATTTCATAGATATAAAATCAATTAATCATTTTATACATGAAAAATTTGGATAGACATTCTCTATCAAACTATATACATATTATAGGATATTTTTCCCTTTTCTGTGGAATATCTATCTAGTATCCATGATGTGTAAAATATGAGGACCTTATTTCTTTAGATAAACATCACTATCCACTTCCATTATATCTATTTTTATTATATACATGTATTTTACATCACAATAAAAATTTATTGATACATTCAATCACCTTCGATATCATATTGAAAAAATACATCTTTCTAGGGTGAAAAAATTATTTTTCTTTTCCAGCATTTTCATTAATTTGATGGGCTATTTCGTATAAAATCACTGGTTCTTTAATACAAAATTTCCTTGAATTTTTAATGAGTAATACCACGTGGCATGATACGATCCAAAAAAAAACAAAAAAATATACTAACACAATATAATTCCATACATTATATCAGCCTTTAATTCATTCTGTAAATATAATATTCTATTTTGTGATATTTTATTTTTAGAATTGGAACACCCAATGAAATTACAATTTTTTAAATTTCCCCATGTGATGATTTTTGTTATGGACCATGAATCGATTTATGGTACGGGTACTATAGTTTTCCTTAATGATGGGTTTATGTAGACCTGAGACTACAATTTTATATATAGAGGACTCCTAAGGCACAATGAGGGGAACTAAGACACATATTTCTATCAAGGTTGAAAGTCCATTTAGAAACATTTGGTTTGTTACCTTTTGTATTGTGTCTATATTTTATATGGTGAAATCATTTGATACTATTCCATAGAGTCTACCATAAAATAGTATGGGACCCTTTTCTTTGAGTGAATTTGATAACATTACATAGGTTATTAGATGGGACACCATCCATAGAGGACCCCCATGTGGTAGTGATTAAAATGACTCAGCTATTCATAAATTATGTTCCCCATTTTATTGAATAAATGTAAAAATAAGTAATGTTTTATTATAAAATAAATTCCATAATTTCTATACTTTTTAATGTTAGAAAATATATTTTGTTGGATTAAAATTATTACTAATAATCATAACTATTTTTAATATAGCCATTGTAAAATGACTATTATGTTTAATAATTATATTTGGTTATGATATAGTCTAATTGTTATATATGTTAGAATCGATGGCCACGACTTATAGGATCATGACCTATGTATAAATTGTTTTAGAGTTTTTGAGTGTGATGGAATCATTGGGCTTTTCACATGATCATGTATACTCTAAATTTAACTAAAAAAACATTAATGAAACCATTTATGGGATAAGTGTATTCATATCAACTTTAGGACCCCAACATTTTTCACTTAAACAAAAAATTAAATTACCAATATCTTATGACTTACACATTATTCGTACACTTCAAATATAAGAGGGAATGTATATAGAACATAATAGTATGAATTTTAATGTTTTATATACAATTAAATAATTATTAAATTTTTTATGTTTCATTATGAAATTATATATACAATTATATATGAGTTGGTGAAAATAATTTCATGATATGAAGAATAAAAAATTATATTTTGGAAAAAATATGTTCTTAAAAATAGATATGATTTTTAATTTAAATTTTTTTAAAAATTATAAAATTTATTTAAAAATATTATTATATAATATATCTCAATATATAAATAATATTATAATTAAATTATGTCAAAAGTAATATTTATAAGTGTTAGAAAGATTTTATTGTCTTAAAAACAAGTATTATCTAGTAAATGATGATTTTTTAATAAAAAATTATAAATATGAATATTTATGGAATTTTCTTAATAAAATAAAGATATTCTCAAGTAATCGTGTCAAAATTATCTAATGATGAAATTTTTTACAATTTTCTATTAATTATAAATTATTTCATAAAAAATTATAAAATATTAAATATGTTTTTTTATGACGTCATAATGACATGAAAGTGATGTAATAAATGACATGAATGGAATAAATGACCAAATATATACATCCAATTAATAATAATTTGTTTTTATGTTATTTTATTTATTTTTTATTCTTTTAATGAATCCAAAAAAATGGTTCTCATATTTTAATAAATTGAATCAATTCTTTATGAATGTTACTCACTTTCAGTTAACCAATTGTATTATTTTAATATGTTTGATTTTGGTCATATACATTGTTTATATCCAATAATATCTAGTAGAAACCTTGTCAAAACTATTTTTGAATGCTTTTGGTTTTGATATTGTAATTATATAGAGGAAAAAACAATATTTAGGAATTGATTAAGAATTATCCCCTCTTTTCCTTTAAATACACACCCATCCTCATACTCTATTTCAATAAAAATCCATTTAATATGTATTTTCCATTCCAATCCATATTCAAATATCTCCCATGGTTCTGTCATGATATTTATAATCCTCTTTCCATGATTTTACTGGTTTCCTCTCACTCAAAGAGATCCTCTCCTTCAAAATTTTATCTATGCACATTCATTGTGTTATTCTATTTTATATCCTCTTAATCAAGTTACAATGTAGTTTTTCAATTGTCATTTAGTTTCCCTACAATTTAAACATAATTACATAACTCCATTAACAATAATTGTACATTTCCATATATCTTTATGTACGATCATTATGTTATTTAAATTATCCAACTATATTGCATGCTATTCATTTTTTGAGTGAATAATCATCCCCACTTCCACACAAGTGTATTAACCAATATTTTCCAATAATTCATTGATTGGAGACTTACATGTATATAATCTACACTCCTTAATCAGTGGATAAAACATGTAGACATGAATTTTTATATTGTATGATCTTTATGGCACCGAAATATAAGTGCATGAAATGATTGTGATGGGTTGAACCGATATTATATATCACTCCAATGAATTTGGTATTGTATTTATCTAATGAGATACCATTTATAGTGAACATGAGTTTATCCTGACAACTCTATCATATAATGTATTGATAGTTATTTGTGACAATATATTATGGTATTAAGTTTTATGATTTTTCAAAATTTAAATGTTTTCTGATTGTTATCATCTTATTCCATGATTAAATTTTAAAATTTATAATCTTGTCGCCATTTAGGACATGATTATATTTATCTTTAGTCACATGTATAACATTATTCATGTTATTGTTTTATTATTATATTAGTGGGATTTATAGCTCACCACATTCTTATGTATATCCGTAGGTTATCTTGTAATGTTTTAAAATATTGACGAAACATGATATCATGCATTATATTTTTATATTTTTTTTATTAAAAAATATTATGTTATTATGACATGTACCTAATTTCTCTATCAAATTTTTTTTCATAATACTTTTTTATTATATTAAATTTCATCTTTTTGTAAAAAATCATGAATTAAGGTATATTAATATTAAGTGATATCATTGTTAATATGAGGGAATGTTTTTTTATTACGATTAGAAATCCATATTTATATCCTTTGGAATGAAACTAATCATAAAAAATCACTAAATTATGTCAATATATAGAATAAGATAATTATATGCATCAAACCCCATGTCTTGAAATTATATGATGATATGGTTCATGTATAGTTTTATATGAGAGTTATAACCCTAAATATGGTATAATGGGTATTATCTGAATCATTATCTGGAGCTTGATAATGTTGATTTAATATAAATTTGTTTTTAAACACATAGGCAATATGCTATAGTAAATTTAGATTCTTCGTACAATCCATCATGAACTGAAATATATTACAATAAAATTTTATGTGAGAAAATAATCTAGGGATTATAAATACTGAAACCGTGAAATTCAAAGGATATTGGATGTATGTGATATATGGGTTATCCCATCAATTTTCATAGTTTCACTTTTATTTTTTGTAACAGTTTAAAAATTAAAATCCCTATTTTCCAATTATTTTATTTAATGTATAGAATTTGGAGGATATATTTATACAACCAATGTGATGGGTAATGTAATGACTACAAAAATTTATTGTTCTACCTGATGATAGAAAGAGTTTGTAACTTCTTGAAAACACATACTTAATTTGTTGATGATTAGAAAAAATTCATGAATTAGGATGAAAAAATACATAACCCTTAGAAAGATAAACATTTAATTGACATCTATATGTGGAAAAGGCCCAAAAATATTAATAGATATTCCTATACCATAATCTTAAATAATGAAGAAAATCTATTTAGGTGATGTTGTACATCAATAAAATCTTTGGGTAAGAGAAGATGATGAGATATATTTATTTCGTTGAGGGGGAGGTTGATAAATGGTGGAATATGATAAAAAAATTATGAATTTTGAGGAGGATATTGAAGAGATGGAGTGCATATAATTTTGAAAAAAAATTTCTAATAATAAATTTTCACATACTCTCTCACATAAAATAGAAAAGTATTTCATTTCTTTCAAGAAAAGGGATGAGGGTTCATCCAAGAATATGTGGAAAAGTTGGAAAAAATAATTTTAAGGCTATGAATTTTTTATTTTAAACAAATGTAATGATGGAATATTATTTGGTGGATAAATATAGTGATAAAAACAATTTCTCTACTCAAGGCATTCATACCTATTAGTAAATTTTCTGATATTCCATCAAAATCAAAACCCATATTAGGGAATCACATGAGTCTCAATGAATTGGAAAAACGAAACATAGAATTTGTTTAATTTTTGATTAATTATATAGGAATATATTGATGGAAAGTTTTTACAAAATATAACTTTTCAAATGTTTCACAAGATGCATCTCAAAAATATTTTAAATGAAAAAAATGAAATGATTTATGTTTGAGATAGATGGAAAACTCACTAGTGAATGATGATGGGAGAATCCCACCAAGTTTATTAAAGAAATGTTTACTAAATTCAACCCTTATCCTTCTATCAAATGTATCTACTGTAATGAAAAATAAAACTATATGAATCAATTCAATATGATAAGGGTTATCAATGATATCTAATGAACACAACATCCATGTCCAAAAGTGAAAGGGAGAGCATATGAAATCATAACCAATGAGGTGGATTATGATAATTAAGCGGTGATAGAGAGTATAGTTATTCATTCAATTATAGTGAATATACTCTATGAATATATTTCTAGTAAATATTTTATATCACTCTATTTTGGTAAAAATATTCAAACACCACCTCCAAGTATGAATGTATATCTATTATTGAAAATGAAAAATTGTGTAATAATAACATCATAATTATATAACATCTACCATTGCCCATATTTTTTTGATTAATATCCATAAAACATTGTGATTCTCCCTTTTCCAGAAATCTATACAATTATAGTTATGGAATTTATTTACTTATATTGATCCAACATGAATTCAAAGATATGAAAATCACACCCTATATTGTGATACTTCAATGTGCTTCATAGTATCATGTCTCTATAATATTTATTAATAACTATGATGGGTAAATGTGCATCTATATTTGTTATTAATTTCCCAACAAGATTTAAATAAATAAATAGTACTCTTTGAGGAATATTAATGACTATAGTGATCAATAATGTCGATTGCAGTTCTTAATTATGGTGGACATTCAATTGTTATATTATCAGGTAAAGGTGAAGAAGGATTACATTACCAATATTACATTCTATATCAGATATATGAACAATGATTTTAGAAATGCAATTTGGATCAACTAATTCATTATCTACTTCAATGGAAACAATAAATAATACATTTATAAATTACATATAAATATTTGTGGCAATAATTATAGATGATATTTTTATCTACTCTATTAGAATGGAGGATCATGATGATCCGTTTAATTCAATATTACGGACTATATAAATGAAAAAGCAATATCTAATTCTCAATAAATGTTACTTTTGGATAGTTTAGGTAATTTTACTATGTAACATTATTACCGAAAAATAAATACTAATGAATTCATTGAAAATGTAGCCAATTATAGTATTTCTAACACCAAAATATATGATAGCTATCCATACATTCATTAGATTAATGTGATATTATTTTGTTGAGAAATTTATCACGATTCACAAAATTTCTAATAAAAATTACTTTGATGGATGTTATTTTTTCGGGACTAATGAAAGAAATGGGATATTTAATTACATAATGATAAGTCCAATCACTATAGTAGTGATCACATTACCAATAATTGTGGAACGATGTTTTATCTATATAGGTGTGTCCATAAATTTCATGAATTTTAAACTCATGAAATTTAAAATTTTGATAGCATATATCTACAACCAATTTATGACACATGGTAGAAACTACCCACATTTGATCAATATTTGGATGCATTGATATTTTCATTCATGATTTTGTGAAATTATATATATGAAGAGAATTGTGACATATATATTGATAATAAATTCCAAATATATATCATTACAAAAAAATAGCATGATATGAACCAATTATGTTGGTTATATGTGATTAAGAATTATAATTTCTCAATCCATTACCGTCATATGAAGCTGGTCAATGTGAATGGTTGTTTAGGTAGAATGGATCTTACCACCATATAAATGATGCGTTTGAAATCAATCCATTAACTTTGAATATTAAAAATATGAAAATGGGAATCATAAAATGAAATTAATCCTTCATTTCTAATTTCTTTTTTTAAAAATGATTATTTAGAAGATCTAGTGGTCTTGAAAAGTTGAGGAGGAGATATAGAAATGTTTAGGAAATATATCTGTTATAATATTATATAAATATGGATTCATATGGTTTGTAACCTATAGACGTCTTATATTAAAAACAGATATGAAGAGGAATATTTTTGATTTTGAACACTACTCATTCAACATTTTTCATCTTCGAAGAACAATGATATATAGAGATCTAATGATAAAATTCTAGTGGGATAACATGAAGAAGAATATTTCTTAAATGTTAACTTGATTCATGAAATGAAAACACTTCAAAGATTAATTATGGATGCATAATAATATGATTGAACCATTTCCCTAACCAGTATAGAAATGGGAAAGCATAACCATGGATTTCAGATTTGTACAACCCAAGATGTATAATTGATATATATACATTTTAGTGGTATTGTTTTTTCATACAATATTGGTAACTTCCATTTCCATTTGGGAATATTTCTCTTGTAACCAACTTAGAATTATTTACATAAGAAAAGTTTTATGAATGTTGAGAGTACCAATATCCATCATATCTTTTTATATCAGTTTTTTACATTAAGGCTCTATAGAATTATTTATTTTGAACAAGATATGATTGTGAGTTTCAGTACCTCTTTTTATCCACTGATGGATGATTAGTCTGATAAAATAATATAAACAAAATATGATATGTTGAGATCAATTTCAATGGATTTCAACAACTGAAGGACCACAGAACACCATTAATGGGAAGGTGTTAATAATATTGTCAACTTTTTCTTTTCATGTGACAGATCTTGATACAATTCATATATGGGAGGGGTGTATCTTTATTGAATTTTGATTGCATGGAAAATATGGATCATCTCTAGTGTCAGTACTGGATAAAATGTCTCTTCATCATCAACACCTTCAACATGTGAATATCCATTACATAACAAGTGTTATTTATTTCAGATATAATTTCCACTCTCATGGAATTTATTTTAAAAAATAATTTTCATTCATATCACATTGTGATCTTTAGGTATTTTAACATGATCCCTTGTTTGTGTTTTTTAATCTAATCGAATTCACCATTCATGGATTCGAACCATGACTCATCCATCTCTTCTTGTTCAAATGAATTTTGTAAAAAATTGATTCGAAAGAAAATTATGTTGATTTCTTCTTCACATTTTCATTGTTGGTGTGTTACAATCCCAAATGATATGGTATTGATCAATTTCAGCTCTTTTGTATTTCCTGTGAGGTACATATTAACTCTCATCAGCAATCATTTCTTCATATTATTATTATTTACTATCATCAATGTTTTTGAACTCTAATAATTTTTTAAACCTTCATCCAGTTCTTCATTTGACTCTATTCTATGTGTAATGTCTTCTTCGTTTTCTATTACATTAGCTACAGCTATTTGTGTGGTATTTTTTTCTGATCTTCATGGATCATAGAATACTTACTTTAAAAATACTTCTAAAATAAATATTGAAACTATTGAATGATTTTATCTAAATTAAAAAACCATGGAATAGTTTTTCATATAATACATGACCATGCATACCTATATATCATTCAATGTTTATAATAAATAATTTTCATCTGAAAAATAATAATATTTCAAAGAGTGATTCCTTTTAAGCCACAACTCTTACGATTTCTTAGTTTCACCCATACAATTCCATGTATGATTTTGAGTATACATTGAAGTATGAATGAACTATTTCCTACAATAGAAATATATACCCCTATAAATGATCATATGATTTTCAAATTAGGTTAAATAACTAGAGATGGGGTGAATTGTGGTATGATTGATTAAAATTTCTACCCCTTATAATATTGTTTTTCTGTTTAACATAACTCTTTTATCTCTATTTCCAATTGAAATGTATGAAGATAATTTAAATAACACAAAAGAGACATTAATTTTTATAGGGTCACCCTCACCGGGATATGTCCAAGGAGCATACAATACCTATGTGTCGATGTACTAAAACCCTTTCATGAAATTCTATCCCGAAAACCCTGTAAATAATTTCATCCCTGCCAACTCTCTCATTCGTGGAATCCCTCCCCACAAACTATTTGGACTTCACCGAAATATTCAAAAATCAATGCGGTTTTGTAAAGAAACTTTATCTGAGTAATGATGGGATTTGTTGTCCTTTTACTGGAAAATAGATCCACTAATCTCTCTAATCATATTCCCTGAACGTTTCGATGAGTTATAACCCTCACTTTGAGCTATAATATACTGTCTGGATAGAACCTTTCTTCCTTCATGGTAGCTGATATGTTACATGGGTGAAAATCCATTGTGGGTCTTCAAATAATTGCACCTTTTACATAAATAATGATCTATCCCATGAACAAAAATCCTTCATCATACTGCATGCCTCCTTTTAAACATTATTTCCTTCGTGGTCTTCATAGATCTATTTGGAATCTACATAGTAATGTTATGTGAGAATATTTTATATACTGATTTTTCCATCATTTCGCATAACTACTATAAAGATACTAAATATGCTTTGTGGTCATCATATTGTTCACACTTTTTTGGAATCCTTGATTTTTGACAGACAAAATACCGATTTTGAGGCCCAAAAAATTTTGAAACAATCAAAAATGTGCCACCATAAAATCATCCAAAAACAACACAAAGCATACTCAATCGTAGTTATCTGGATGTGTCAACAATCACAATCACCTGAAAATCACCAAGAATATTTCTTGGGAGACATTTTTCCAAAAAATACCGTCATTGGGTTTTCTTGATAACTCCTCACATTTTAAAACATCATTGAAGTTTCATATATCTTTTTTATCATATTCTTCATGTGATTAAAATAGAGATCAAGGATTTACTCAAACCACACTCTATGCCTACATGAGCCATGCTCGGTATGAGAAACAAGATTATAATGATATTCTAATCAATTAATCATGTAAATCCTTCACAAAAGCACACATATGATTTCATCATGAAACTCATCTGTCATGATATATATATCCATTAATCTATCACTTCTAACTTAGTCAGATTTAATACACCCCCAATGCCACTTCTCCTCCTATCAACTTAACTCCCCCTATCTAGCTTCTCCAAAATGAATCTTTTTTCAATTATTGATCAAGAAATTTCCCCCCCTTTTATAGCCATAAATTCTTCCCCATTTCCTATGAACCAAATAGATAAATTATTGGTGTCTTCTTTAAGATAAAGAATACCATTTAAACAATTAAGGGAATATATTCCCTAAATAATGGAGTGGGGGTCCTTAATCAACACATTTTCAAGTGTGGGTAGTCAACTGATTTTCCAATCCAATAAATACCTTTCACATGATACATATAGTAATTACTATTTTAGAATGTGAGAAAACTTTAACTCTGTTGGCACATACTCTTACTTCACAAGCCCTTGCTCCACCTTCTCCATAATGAAGTGATACTTTATTTCTTTTTTCTTTTTCCTTTAGTGATGGACTATATTTTTTATGATTTAGAAAAAATCAATTGTAATAGTGAATTCTGATCAAATAAAAATCATCAATTCCCATATCACAATGTTACCGTTTCATCACAAAATAACTGTGTAAATACATGAGTAGCCTAAGTATATTCATCTTTTCCCACTGTCAATAATTGGATATATTATTTCTTGATTATTCAATAAATACTAAATCTGTTAAGATAGAATGAACCACATGATGTTGATATTCTAATATCTATTGAACTGATACAATTTTTATCAGTATATCCCAATAATTATTATAGATATTTTTCATTATACATAAAAATAAAATCCAATGGGCCCTTGATATACCAAACTATTCTTTTCAATATAATAAATTTTATTTCTTTGGGAATGATTTGATATATTTCTTCGTAGGATGTTGACTGAACAATATCAGGTTTTCTCACTAACGAGAATAATATACTACCAATTATTTACATATATTATGAGATATTGATTAAATTTCATTCATCAACCCATGATAGTTTCACCTGGGTTGAAACCATTGTTTTCATTTTTTGTAATTATCAATTACAAATCTATTTAGATCCTCATTAGAATATTTGGATTGAGTAATGAATGTGACATTCTATCCTAGTGTCACCTGTTTTCCATGTAATGGAATCAATTTTCAAATAATTTATATTATAAATTAAAATTTAAAGACTTCTATAAATAGTATTCATTGAGATTCATCTGATCCACCAAATATTATTTCATAAGCATATACCAACACCATAATAATTTGATTATTGTCATTATTCAAATAATGATTTTAATCAACTCCACTGTCATGAAAACTTTTCATTATCAGAAAATGATATACTCTTGAAGACCTTGCTCTTGGTTCATGATTCAACCCATGTAGATCCTTCTTCAGCTAACAAACTCAGTTCACATATTCATTAATTAGAAAATAATATGGATGTTCAATATAAAATTCTTCTTTAAGATACCCATTAAGTAATAATTTCATGGCGTACATATTGAATTCATTGAACTCGCCTTGAATTTTTATGGATACGAACAATCTGAGTGCATCAATCCATGAAACTGGTGAAAATGTTTCATTAACATCGATACCCTCTATCAATGAGTACTCTTTCCACACTAGTCATGTTTTTATCAAATTAAGACACCATATTAGTTCATTATTCTAAATCTCCACCCCCATATGACTATATTCGATGCATTACTTTAACAAATTGAAATTATTACTAGGAATCATATCCCAAAATTCTAATTAATTTTGGAGACATGGGTAATAAATAACAGAAATGATGCTTATATTACAATTCAAAACATAAAATACAACATAAATAATCCTTTGAGAATGCTATTATTCTCCATGTATAACCCCTCATATCAAACATAATTTACATATTGTCATCCTAGGATAATAAAACATAAGAAATGTCAATAACTAATCTAAAAATTAAAATGTATATTATACTGGTTGAATAATCACATGAAATATCAATAACTAATCTCATAAAGAGGGAATGCATAATCCCAGACATCTAAAACATATCATCGAGGTGTTGGCCAATAAATCTAAAAATAAAGAGTATGACATTATTCAAATCCATACATGAAAATAAATGGGAAAGGCCTCATCAAATTCCATATCTAGTTTGTCTCATGGGACATATGACTGCATTAAGGGGCTATATTAGGTCCTACTCATCACTTACTATTTTCAATAGAAACCTCAAACAAAAAGGCTGAAACAAAATATAAACATTTTTATTATAAGAAGAATATTTATTGTTACATCACTAACCATAACCCATGAATGGTACTGAAATAGAAATCCACCGTATAAAATATCATAAAACCTTCAATTAAACATCAAATATTTTATTATTAAAAATCAATCTCAATTAGTAATTAAATACATCAAGGATATTGACATAGATAAAAATAATAATCATTAAAACACTTTGAAAAAGATACCCATGTTTACATTGAAATATTTTAAAAGCATGGAAGTTATAATATAAAACATTTATTTTAAAAAAATTAACAATTTAAAATTTAAATCCAATCTTCAAAATGTTAAGGCATCATAATGGGATAATATATCCTCCCACGCCCTATAAGTTAAAACCATTATTTCTATAAGTGGTCAAAAAGTTCATAAAGTAAAACTATTGGAATATGTTGGAAATATTACATTGAAAAAGTAATATTATAATTCAAACATGGGTAAAAATGACTATAAACAATTGTTGAGGAATAATAATAGTATTTTGAAATACGTTTTTTGAAACATGGACATGGATGACAATGATTTCTTAGTTGATACTTACATATAAACAACGTCATATAATAATAAAATTCTCTAATTAATCATTACATAATACTGTTAAAATATTCATTTTTTCAAACATTTTAATGCTCATAAAATTAGACATAAAATATTTTTAATAATACTTTTATAACCATATAAATCGTTACGTAATATAATATCCAAAATATTTAATTGTTTTAGGACCAATGCTTTAAACATTCAAAGCATCACATACCACTTTAAACATTTAAATAAAAAGCCCAATATCAGAAAATGAATCTTTAAATACCATTAAGTTATATTTATTCATGAAAACAAATATAATAGGGGAATTATATACAAAACCCATAAGATTTAGGTGGTGAACATGACCTATGTACTAGGAAAATTAGAAGTAAGATGGAAATTCCATTATCATAAGTCTGATACTCTTCATATGTGTCAAAACTCTATTATAGTACTTTTAAACATATTATTAATTTCTACTAGAATCATAATACCATTTATTATATAGTATATTATTCATTTATGACTTTATATTACTCATTTATCAACAACTTCAATGTTAAAGAAACATTCAGGAACTATTAGGTTTATTTATCGTGTGTGTTTTAACTTGTTGTTCTTGATCATATTACATAGATCATGATATTATTATTTCCATAAAGTAAAAAATAATTTTTATACCATAAATATTATGAATTTATATATATATATATATATAATGTAATACACAGTTCAAGGAGATGGTAGCCTATACGTACACATAACGATGTTTATGTGTTTTAATGTATTGAATGGAATCATGTAATAGGATGTAATATGAATTTTAATTAAACAATATAATGTTATTTATATTATTTAAATCCTTTATATTCTTTTTTATACCCATTGAAATAAAGTATAAATGAAAAACAGTTTACACCTCATCACGGAGACGGTATTCCCTAAGTACAAAAACATTGTGATATTATTTTTTATAGGAAGTCTAAAAGGAGGAATAGGGTTATACCATAATCATAAAAACATTTCATCATATATTAGATTATATATATTTTACTTTAATATGTAAAAAACATAGGATGTCTTAGTAGAATTAGAAATAAAATATTAAAAATAAAAAAAAAGGATTACCTCTTCTTCGAGTGTCTCCTATTGATTTCCACAAAAAGACTCCATATGATTGATATCATCCCAAATTATGGCCTCTATGATATATATATGGAATTTTATTGATGAAAGTATCATAGTTGGAGGATTCAAATATATTTATTTGTGTGAATTAATGGGAAGAAAAAGATCTCTTCTACAAGAAAGTATAGGGTCACATTACAAAACTGTAATGTACCATAAATTAGATATTTTTTTAAATATATGGAATTATTTCAAGACTGAGAAATATGATAGTGCACGACTCTGAGGCCCTGAGTGCCCAGAATTATCCGTCAAAATTTTGTTAAGATTTAATTAGCTTGTGTATGCAGTTTTCATTAAAAAATGGTAAAACACTTCAACGGTTACTCAGATCAGAAATTTAAGGGAACTGCAGGGTTAGAATAGTGGATTTACCCTAGGATAAACTTATGTTTTACCGGTGTGTGACTCCTTTGAGAAAATAGAAAAATGGAATAACCGTAAGTAGAATAATTAAATAAAATTATTTTATTTTTAGAATTCTTATAACTCATTAACGGTAACTCGGATTCAAAATCCAAGACAACCATTTACCTTGTGAGGGTTTTCTCTCTTTAGGACAATAATAACATTGGTCAGCGCGGGCCACCGGTGGATGTTAGTTTTTAGATGTAAATAAAATAAATAATTGAAAATTATTTTATTGTAAAATCCATATTGTTTAAACGGTAACTCGGATTTTAAATGTGAGAGTAACTTTGGGCTTGTTGGGGAGTTTTTAACTTAGACAAAGCCTAACATCTATCGGTGCAGGTTGAGGGTGATTTTTAATAATTTTTCGAACATTTTTACAGGTATGTTCAATAAATTTTTTGAGCTTTGTTTCATAACTTTTGAACTTTTTCTTAGATTAAAAATATGAGGACAACACTGAATCCGCAGCACATGGATTCACATAAGGGGGTCATAACAACGACCGTAGTAGGCCAGATGAAAAAGTTATTTTTGTGGTCTTTTGAAGGATTAATAAAATAACATGTTTTTTTATTTTATTTTCTTCCTTTCCTCCAACGAAAGAACATTGCTGGCGGGACCAGCAATGTGTCAAGCCAATAAATGGGTTCACTCTTCTTTTTCTATAACAACATTGTTGGGTATTCAGGAGGTTAATTAATTAAATGATCCTCATTAATTCCCTGAGGGTTGCACACTCCTTCTCCACTCTTATTTATATAGATACCAGGGAGGGGTGTAGGGATGGCTTCACCAATAGACAAAGTCCTATAAATGTACCATGACGCCAACTACCTGGAGGGTTAGACTGGTTCCATTAATCAATGATGAGCACCACGACGTCATGAACCAACTAAAATTATAAAGGAGGTTCCATCGACCGTCGTTAGGGGACGTCTCTTCCCAGTAGAGGGTTTAATATAGTTATGCATTCAAATGATTTTCCACTTATCTTTTCTTTAATAACATGAATAACGCAGGTCAACCGACTAACAGGTTGACCTGTGATTCATTCATCTTAGCAGGATGTTATGGTGGAGAATCTTGTGGGGTTAATGTTGTGTTGTATACAAATATTTATTTAACTCCATTAAAATCATCCATATTACGAACTAACATGGAGGGTGCAGGACTAAGGAATCTGGCTAGAACCCTCCGCTATCTTATTTTCCTTGTGCCACCTAGAAAGACAGCAAGCACGTCAATGCATGCCGCAAGAGAAGGGTCGTGACTTGTTAGCCACAGTGAATGGAGGAGGTTACTTCCATGATGGTCAGCCGTGGGAAGGAAGGTGTTATGACCATCGCACCGACGATGAACAGATGTTGTGGCTGAAGCCATGGCGGAGGCCAAACCTACCTCTGGTGGGTTTTTCCGTGACTGATCTGTGCCAACATGGCATCACCGCCTCCCCAACCAAATAGCCTCGGGGTCATTTGTGAATTCAGGAGACCTGGGCGTAACACCCCCTGCTTCGGATAGAACCCGACTGCCACCCCCATGTGGGACCACCAACCTCGATTTGGGCCCCGCCCTCGAGCCTGGCCACCGTCCTCAAGTCGGGCCACCGCCCTCGAGCCAGGCCCCCTCCTTCTAGTCGGGCCGCTGCCCTCAGTCCCGAAGGCCGCCTTAAAACCGGGTCATAGCCCTCGCTCCGGGCCACCTCCCTCAAACGACTGTTGTGCTCGAGCCAGACCACCGCCCTCAGACCGGGACGCCGCCCTCGGACCAAGTTGCTAGCCTCATAGTGGTCCGACATCTCAGACTGGTCCCCTACCCTTGCGGGTGCCGCCCCACACAGGTCGGTCCTTGCTATATTGGCCTGGCCGCCCTTATAGGACACCCCCATTGTGGGCCGTCCTATTCTGGCTGGGCCACTCTTGCGGGCCTCCCCTATTGCGGGCCAGACCAGAAAATGGCCTAGCAAGATGAGTCCACCCTAGTACAGCCTAGATAGAGTTCGTTCGGTGCGGTCTGACTGGGTCAGACCAGACCCTGGCCCAACCGGACCCAAAAATAGTTAACATGGAATATCATGACATCAAAACGTATATTTGATGAACCATCTATAGAATTAGGATAAATGGATCGATACAGTCATTCTGGTATACTATAGTAGTGTTTTTGAAAATTTTGGTGTATGGACGGGTTAGATCAAACCCGAATCCAGCTAGGCCCTATGAGCTAAAATGATTATAACTCACAAACCGTGGGTCCGAATGATGCGACATATGTTTCATTGGAACCCTTATGATATGGAGTTCTTTAGGGTTTCTCCTTTGTGGAGCTTAGTGGTGGTAGAGGTACGACTGATATCTTGAGGTGCATATTCTACGAAACTCAAGTGCACTGGGTGTGAGGAAACCTATGGCAGGGTGCAACATGATGAAATAACACTGATCCTATGTGAGTCAACATTTGTTGACCCTGTTAGGGTCAGTGCTCTGCGATCCTGTCTGGTTCAGCACATACCGATCTTGTATGGCCTAGATCCTTTGTAGGGTAGCGGGGGTTAGTAACCTATTGATCCTATGTGGGACAACTATGGATAGTTACATATTGATCATGTATGGTTTATTAGCAGTGCTTCTTAACAGAATAAGATGATCTAGTTTAAGACTAATAATTTGTACTTCTGTATATAAGTTATTGATGATTGTGTGCTGAGTCTTTTACATGTGTGGTACATCAATCTTTTTGGTGTTACCGGGGTGGTACTTCTATCTTAGCGGTGTTACCTATGTGGTACTTATATCTTCATGGTGTCACCTATGTGGAACTTCTATCTTTATGGTGTTAACTGTGTGGTACTTTTGGTATAGTCTTCGTGTTTATAAATGTGTGGTACTTCTATCATTGTGGTGTTAACTATGTTTTACTTCTATCTTCGTGTTGTTACTAGTGTGCTAATTTTATCTTTGTCGTATCATCTTCATGGTTTTACCTATGTGATACTTCTATCTTCGTTGTGTTACCTTTGTGGTAATTCAACCTTTGTGGTGTTGTCTTTGTGGTGTTACAATTGTGGTACTTCTATCTTTGTGGTGTTACATGTGTGGTACTTCATCCTTCGTGGAATTACCTTTGTGGTGTTATCTTCATGGTGTTACATGTGTGGTCTTTCTACCATCATGGTGTAACCTATGGGGTTTCCTTCCCTCATGTATGAGATGAGTATATCTTGATTACTTAATTATATGTATGGGTATATACCTTAGTAGAGTTGATGTATTTCTTTGTGGTTTTTCCGTTGTGGAACTCTAGGAGACCTACGGGGGTCTTGGGTTCCCAACTTAGTATTGTTATTCACACCCCTACAGAGGAATCACCTTCACCTTATTGTGTATGGTGCAGATGATGTACAATGTTAATCGAGGATGAGGGTTCTATGACTGGCTGGTTCTCGGAGGTGGACCATTCATCATGACGTGACGCGAAGGAGACTGATGGACATGGAGTGATGATGAGGCAATTTATACCTACACTATAGGTTGGAACCTTATAGGAAGACCCAATAGTTGTTTTCCTTTTTTCAGTTGTATTTTACTTCTATTTTTACTTGTACATTTACATTTGGGCTTGTATTCTTGCCCCTTTTTACTTTATACACTCTTTTACTACAGTGTATTGCCTTGTGGTTTCAACTTTTTGTGTTCTAGTCTGTGAGATTACTTCTTCTTGTGTTCTTGGAATGTGTGTCTGTATAGGTTAAAAAGTAAATTCCTTACCGTTTAATGGATACACTTATATGGTGCTAGTCACCAGCCCCTGGCCTATGGAAGGTAGGCTTGGGGTAGTCACGGTACGGGCCCCAATGGACAGGTCCTGGAAAAGTGGTATCAGAGGATTTTGGTTCAGCTGAAGAACTAAGACATCTGATATTTTTTCTCAAGAAATAATGTTAAGTGTTATAATTGTGGTTTTCATTTTGGGGAGTCTAGAGTTGGTTTGGTGGACGACGTATACATACACCAGGACAATGAATTATGATTTCCGACTCAGCACACGAAAACACTGATTTCGTGTGTTTTTGAAAAGTTTTTCTTTTGATTTGTTTGGATTCAGCTCAACAGGTATAAATTAATGACCATGGCGCACCTTTTTCTTATCAAGAAGCCACCACAAACATAGCCAATCAGGTTTCCCCGGGAGAGTACATGATGATGTCCCACCAAGCAATGAGGCTCAGGTGCAGGGCCCTCTTACTGTGTTGGACCGTTCGAGTGGTGTACCATTAGCACCACCCCCCGTTGGGCAGCAGTTACAACCATCAGTGTAGATAGAGGACACATTTAATATTATTACTATACGAGAGTTTCAGCATTGGATACCCCTTAGGATCCATGGAAAGCCCGAAAAACAGTTGACTGAGGACTGACATTAAAAGGTGGTTGAGAGTTCTCTAGAGCTTCTACAGCTTCGGCATGAGGACATGTCGGTAGCTGAGTATTCATCGATGAGTTCCTACCAATCCTGGTTCTTGATGAATACGATGTGATCAGTGCTTCGAGGCTCAAACATTTGAGCGCTTTGTGTTTAAGGACGTCCGATTAAGCAATATTCCTCTATTAATTCCTAACTATGTTAGGTTACTAGAGAGAACCTTTGTGGTTGAATGTTAATTGGATGAGAGGATACAACCGGTGGATTTTAGTAGTGGGAATGTTGGAAACTGGAGCCAGTCTCAGAGACTTGTGCATGTAAAAAAAGTTTTAGGAAGAAGTAGTGTTAAAGAAAATGAATCTGTAGGGCTGTATACATGGAAGCAGATCTCGAAGAGAAACATGGGGGGTGTGAATTTCGACATGTTACAACCACCCCCCTTTGTGGTCCCCACTAGGCTGAGGGAGCTGGAGGAAAGGGGAAAAGAGTAGCTTCTCATGGTGATGGAGTGTGACCCAAGGGATCTAGGAATGATTCAATGAATGGTTTGTGTCCACTACTAGCTGTTGTATTAATAGACATTGGAACAAATAATTCCTTCCTTCCACGAACCTTTTCCAAGACCTAGAGTTTTTAGATAAGCCATTGACTTGACCCTTATGTCCTGAGATACCTTTGGAAGGAGACTCGATATTCACACTTATGTCAATGGTGTGATCTGAACCTTGAGGACTGTTTCAGTTGGAACCTCTTGGTGGAACCATCGAGGCCTTAGAACTTTAGCTTGTGTATGAAATGGACATCCACAGTTCATACTCAGATTGATTGTATTAGGAATAAAGGATGGGATTTACCTACAACATTGGAATGATATTCTCCTTGGTCGGTGAAAAAGGAAACCTAGGAAGTACATGACAAACTCATGCAAAGGAGGGTGCTGGTGATCACTCTTGAGTCATCCAGACCTACCCTTGTGGAAGTGGGAGTTTTCAGTTTTCAGTTCCCAACACAAGAGACAAAGTGTAGGAGAAATCTTTCAAACAAGTGTTTCCATGTTTAACTCCATGAATGGGGAGGGACTTCAACTTTGGATGGGTACTACTAGAGTTTTGGACCAGACTTATCTAGGGTAGTGGAACCCTTTTCATTTTTGACAAAAAAGGTGGAGCCTTACCTATGGAAGAAGAAGTGTTGGCAGAGCTTTCAGGAGCTGAGACAGAGACTGATGATTAGAACAATGCTACCCATGACCTAGATTTAGTAGCAGGGGTCTTTGCACTAATGATTTGTCTCACTACTTTATGGGTGAACATTTTATAGTGTACTCTGATAACAAAAGACTCAGGTATATCGTTTCACAGAAAGACCTGAACCCGAGACATCAGCTATGGATAGAGTTCCTCCAGGACTATGAATTTGATATAGTCTATACTCCTGGGAAGGGGAACATTGTAGTAGATGAACTCGACAGGAGGTCTGTTCTGAAGTTTTTGAGTGAGGAAATACATCAACTAGCCTCGTTGCAGATATCAATTATGGATAGAGATGGAGAATCATACATCTAGTCCATGACAGTCAATCCACCACTTATTTAATATGTTTGGGAGACACAACTGATGACACTTACTGTAAGGCTCGATGTGATGAGATATCCACAGTACATGCACCGAATAGATTTACTAAAGGCGGGGAGCACATCATCCTCTTCAGAGGACGTACTATGGTACTGTTGGTGCTATAGGGGTAAGTGTTGAGAGAGTTCAATATGTCCCCTCTAACGGTACATCCAGGAGTGGTGAAGATGTGCCAGGACCTTCAGCATCAGCACTGGTGGCTAGGGATGAAGAAAGCAGTAGCAGAGTTTGTATCCCGATGTCTCACTTGTCAAAAACTGAATACTACATAGAGATGGTAGATGTCTTATGCCGAAAAGATATGGAGACCATTGGAGATCCATGATGGGGTCATGTTTTCTTGCAAGTCTCCCCTCGACCGGGACTATATATATTGTTCTGAGGTGACATGTTATCACCAATGTTTATAGGACCATTTCATGATAATTCGGAGGATTGGCGAGGTTACATACCACATGGCCCTTCCGCTATGGATGGAATAGGTGCTCAACATATTCCACGTATCCCAACAAAAGAGATACGTGCATGGCACTTATCAATTAATTTACTATGGAAAGATGGACATAGACGATGGGGAAACATTTACGGAGGTTTCAATAGTGATTGAGGATCGAAAAGAGCGGGTCCTTCATGGGTGTTCGATACCTCTGGTGGGCGTTTTCTGTCAGAAAAAGATCCTCTAACTGAGCACATGAGAGCAGGAGGCTTAGATCCATGCTCAGAACACCAATTTCTTTCCTTAGACTATGTGATGGATTTTGGAGATGTAAAACTTTAAGGTGTGGATAATGTACTATTTTGTAAATTCTTTATAATTTTTTTTCTAAAATATACAGAATTATTTTGAGACCGCAAAATCTGACAGAATGGGAATCTGAGGCCTGGAGTGCCCGTAATGATCCGTCAAGGTTTTTTTAAGCTTTAATTAGCGTGTGTATGATGTTTTCCTAAAAGAGTGGAATAACTAATAAACCATTACTCAGATCAGAAATCTGAAGGAACATTTGGGCTCAAGATGGTGGGTTTATTCTAGGCGCAACTTATGTTCAGTCAGAGCGGGCCTCCTGTTAGAAAACTCGAAAATGGAATAACGGTAAATAAAATAATTAAATATATTTATTTTATTTTTCAAAGTCTTATATCTCATGAAAGTTAAATCAGAATAAAAATATGAGACATGCATTGAACTCATGGAGGTATTGTCTCTTTAGGCCGATACTAACCATTGTAGTCGCTTGCAACCAGTAAAAGTTAGATTAGAGGCATAAATAAAATAATTAAGTGATAATTATTTTATTGTAAAATACATAAATTTTAAACGGTAAATTGAATTGGATATCCGAGAGTACCATTGGGTTCGTTGGGGCGTGTTTCACTTAGGTATTGTCTAACCTCAACCGGCGCGGGTCGAGGGTGATTGTTAATAATTTTATAAAAAAAATTTTGGATACATTCAGTAAACACATGAGCGGTGTTTTCTAACTTTTTAACCACTGATCGAATTAAAAAACAAAGGGCACCATTGAATTCGTAGCACCGAGATTCACTTAATGGAGGAATAAAATCTAACGTAGTAGGTCGGGTGAAAAGTAAATTTTTTGGCCTTTTGAAAGATTAATAAAATAACATATTTTTTTATTTTATTTACTTTCTTTCCTCCAACGAACGAACATAGATGGCATGACCGACGATGTTTCATGAAAATAAATGTATTGACTCTTCATTTCCTATAACCTCACTTTTTGGAATTTGGATGGTTTTTTAATTAAAAGAACATCATTAATTTTCCGATTGTTTCACACTCTTTCTCCTCACTTATTTATATGGGGAACAGGGAGGGGTGTTGGCACGAAATCACTGAGAGACGAAGCCCTAGCAATTTAATGTGACGCCAACCACCTATAGGGAGAGACTAGTTCCAATGTGCTGTGATGAGTTTCACGGAGTCACGAACCAACGACAACGATGAAGGAGGTTCTATCGACCATCGTCAGTGGACGTCTCTTCCAGGTAGAGTGTTTAATTCATTTATCCATTGAAAATATTTTCCTCTTCTCCATTATTAAATAACACTAAGAACGCGGGTCAACTAACTAGCGGGTTTACTAGCGATTCAATCGTCTTTGTGGAAGCTATTGCGTGAAATCTTGTGGGGTTAATCCTGTGTTCAATTCAAATGTTTATTGAACTCCCTTAAAATTCTCCATTTTGAGGGAGAATGTGGAGGGTGAGGGACTAACAAAACTGGACCGAAACCTCTACTATCTTCCTTTCCTTGCACCTCCTCCGAAGACCGCAAACACGTAGACGCACACCGCAAGAGGAGTGTCGCGGCTCGTTAGCCATGGAAAACAGAGGAGGCAGCCAACATGATGGCCAACCACAGGATGGAAGGTGGTGAGACCTTCATGCCACCAATGAACAGAAGACGTAGTAAAGGATGAACCCCCCTCTGGCGGGTTCCGCGGTGACCGACAAGCACCCACGTTGCGCTGCCACCTCACATACCAAATGACCTCTAGGTTGTTCTGTAATCTAGGTGATCGGGGGGTTACACCCCCCACGTCGGACTGAACTGGGCTGCCACCCTCGAGTCGGGCCGCAACCCTCATGACAGGCTACCGCCCTCGAGTCGGGCCTCCTCCCTCGCACTGTGCTGATCCCCTAAGACCGAGCCGCCGACCTTGATCCGGGCCGCTACCCTCGGACCGGGCCACTCCCTATGTTGGACTCCTCCCTACGAGCCGCCAACCCAAATGGGATGGGCCGCACCCTTGCAGGCCACACTTTTGGGCTCTCCATGTTGCGGGACGCCCTATTCTAGTTGGGTCGCTCATGCAGGCCGCTACCATATCGGGCCAAAATAGACATCGCCCCAGTAGGCCGTGTCCACCCCAGATCAGCCCAGACTGTGTGGGGCCGGGTCAGTCCAACCGGGTCAGACCGGACCGTGGCCCCACCAGACCCAGAATGACAAAAAGGGTCATATCATGAGGACCAGACATCTTTTTGATGCACTATCAACAACATTGGGATCCTTGGATAGAGATGGTCCTTTTGGTATACTCCACATGGGTTTTGGAGAATATTGGAGTACGGTCGGATTGGGTCGACCCCGAATCCTACCAGACCCTAGGAGAAAAAACGCTTATAACTCACAGACCAGACGACCGATTGATGAACCATCTATTGAGTCTAAACCCTTAGAACATGGTGGTCCTTTGTATTACTAATTTTTGTAATTTAGTGGTGGTCAAGGTACAACATATATCTCATGTGGAAGATTCATCAGAATTCAAGCACACCGGGTACGAGGAATCTTGTGGCAGGCTGCAACGTGATGAAAGAACATCAATCTTATGTGGGTAAAAATCTATTTATATTGTGTGGGTTATATCATGTGAGGGTCATAACTTAGTGATCTTGTGTGGACCAGTACATACCGGTCCTGTGTGGGCCAGATCCTGTGTGGGTCAGCCAATGTTATTTACCTATCAATCATGTGTGGGTCAGCGGGGGTTAGTTACATATCATTCCTATGTGGGTTAGAAATAGTTCTTTTTAAAAGAAAAAGATGATGTAGTTTATGAATAATCATCTAAAATTCTATATTTATGTTATACCTGTTAAGGAGCTGAGCCTTTTACATGTTTGGTACATCAATCATTGTGGTGTTACCTGTGTGGTACCTCTATCTTCGCGGTGTTACATGGGTGGTTCATTTATCTTCGTGGTGTTACCTGTGTGGTACTTATAGCATCGTTGTGTTACCTTTGTGGTACTTCATCCTTTTTGGTATCATCTTCTTGGTGTTATCTATGTGATACTTCTACCTTCGTGGTGTTACCTCTTTGGTACTTCTATCTTCGTGGGGTTACTTGTGTAGTACTTTTACCTTTATGGTATCGTCGTCGTGGTGTTACATTTGAGGTAATTCTATCTTTGTGGTGTTACCTGTGTGGTACTTATACCTTTGTTGTTTTGTCTTCATGGTGTTACATGTTTGGTAGATCTATATTTGTGGTGTTACCCAAGTGGTACTTCTACCTTCGTGGAGTTATCATCGTGGTGTTATCTTCTTGGTGTTACCTGTGTAGTAATTATACCTTCATGGTATTACCTAAATTGTGTCCTTCCCTCATGTACGATATGAGTATATATATTGATAACATAGACATATTTAATGGAATATACCTAAGTAGAGTTGATGTCTTGATTTTTGGTTTTTCCTTTGTGGAACTCAAGGAGACCTAGGAGGGTCTTGGGGTCCATACTAAGTTTTGTTATACTCACCCCTACATGGGATTCTCCCAAACCTTGTTGTGTCTAGTGAAGATGACATATATCATTGATCAAGGATGAGGGAGCTAGGACTGGACAGTGCTCAGAGGTGGACCATTTGACATGATGTGTCACAGAGGAGACTGACAGATATGGAGTGCTGAGGAGGCGATCATTACCTACCCTACAGGTTGGAACTTCAGAGGAACACCCAGTAGATATTTTCCTTTTTATTTTAGTTGTATTTTACTTACATTTATACTTTTACTTTTATAGTTAGGATGGTATTCTGGACCCTTTTTACTTTCAGCACTCTTTCACTACAGCAGTTTACCTTTTGGTTGCATCTTATTGCGTTCTAGTATATGTGGTCACTTGTTTTTGTGTTCATGGACTATGTGTCTATACAGGTTAAGAAGGAAATTCCTTCCCATTTATGGGATACACCTTTCCAGTGCTAGTCACCAACCCTTGACCTTTGGAAGGTGAGAATAGGGTAGTTACGGAACGAGCCCTGAGGGAGGGGTCGGGACAAAAACATCTATAATATTCATTTATTATAATATTATTTTTGGTTTTTAATTACTGAAGTGTGATTTATTTTTAGTCTTTGATGAGGATGGGTATAAATACCCTCAAACAATGAAATTTAGACATGTTCAAGATTAAAATTAACGTTATATTTGGGATTTAACCCTTAGTTAAACAGTTTTATTCATACTGTGTCTTTATTTATTTCTAAAATAAAGGGTTAATATAGTTACAATAAAATGCCAAAAGAAATCAAAGGGAACCATTTATGATATATTAAACACTATCCAAGATATTAATCAAAAACATATATATTTATGATTGGTATATAATATAATATAATATTAACAATTTTAAAGTATCATATATGTGAATTTTAATACGTTTCTATATTTAAATTTTTAGAAATATCAAAAAAATTAGAAAACTATTGACCTGATGTTCTAAATATGTCACAAAACTATATATGTTAAAAATAAAATATATTTATGTAATTTATTAAGTCAAATTATATTTATTTTAATATTTTTAATATTATTTATTTGATATCTCAACTAATCAATCAATTACTTCTTCATCATTGTGTCACCATTTAATCTATTTATTCAAAGACTAAAAAAATAATTAAATTATGATTATATAGAAAAATTTATTAACTTTCTAGATAATATTTATATATGACCATATCACTTATATATAATCATATTTAAAATAAAATTTTTATTAAGATTTTTATTTCAAAATTTTAACTCTTTTGTAAATGAAATATAATAAATGTCCTAATCTAATACAAGTGAATTAAAAAAGATAATATTCCATCTATAAGGATTCTTTGGGACTAAATATGCATCTTATAAATATATTAATCTTTGGATTCTCCACTACCACGTGTCTTTCTCACAACAATCCACATCTATTTTTTCATACGTGTCAATCCTATAAAGTTCCACAACCCTCCTTTTCTCCCTTTCACTTCAATTTCTCCATCACACTCATGCTCCCACTCTCTCTCCCGCTCGAGTTTCAGCTCAACGCGGACTTTACTCCCCACAAACCCCCACATTTTTCAATCTTTGTCTCCCGCTTATGCTACACTCCATCATCCTCCTACATCGACATGATCCTTCCAACAGTTTAACCTCACCTCTCTGCCATCTTCCTTCTCCGGATCAGGCTCAGGTTTCACCTTTTTCTAGGATTTCATTTATCCTGCTATCTGGATTCTCCATTCTCGGTACTCCTGTAACCCCACCATCACCCTGTCACCATTGTTCGACTTCCTGCAAACTACTGCCCACACCCTCGTTGCGATTATACTACTCCTCCTCTGCTGCTCATCCTCGAGAATCCTATCTTATCCTCTTACGATTACTGAAACAGAATCTCGGCATCCAATTTCTTTGGTTTCCCTGTCTTATTCAACTCCTATGAGCTCTACCTCCTTCATCCAAGAGTCTACTCCTCCTCCCACCATGATCAATCCCTCCCACCCCTCCCTACCTGGCCACAAAATCCCTCGTCATATACAAGGATTCCAGTCATTATCAGTCTCCTCCGAGCTCTTACGCGGTAAAGCACGCCTCGTACCCACCTCGAGAATCCATTCACCATCACCTAAATCTATATTTTTTCTTTGAAAATAACTCTTACAATTCCTTTTCAGAAATTGAAAAAGGGTCAAAAAAGTTTCTTAAGTGCATATTCATTCTGCTCCCTCATCATGCATATGGTCTTTTCTCCTCTGTAGCTTCTCCATACTATTTTTCTATGCTTTGTAGTTCTCTATTTAAATGTTTTCATACGATCATTCCAGAGTGTTTTCCAATAAAGATCTTCATAGTAGGTCCGTTCTTATAAATTTTTGGATAATTATTCAGTTCCCTCTAATATATAGATTTCCCAACTACATCTAAATTTTTCAATGTGCATTTGTTATACTCATTTCCATTTTTTTATAATGAAAACACAAAATTCATGTAATCACATCAATTTTCTAGAATTTGAAATTATTTTTTGATAGCTTATACACAACTATTTTCAAGTTGCATAGATATAACTATTTTCATATAGAATATTTCACAACTAGATTTCATAGATAATTTTTCACATATTTTGATTATATGTGATTTTTTATTCAAATATCATATTGCATATTGCTTATAATAAACACATTTTAGATTTCTTATACATAACCATTTTCTTGTAAACATTTTTTTAAATATTGTATATACATAATAGTTTTCTTATAAATAATTATTTTCAGATTTCCTATTGTAGATTGTTGGCAGATTGCATATTCAGTTGTTGTTGTTATAACATAAATGATTAGTTTGTTTGTGTCAAAAAAATTTCAAGTATCCATAGAAATCTATTATCTATATACTATAAATATGAAAGTTGGGTTCCTTTCTAACAATTATAACCCTTACAAACATCCACTTCAGTCAATATTTTTTCCTCCCTCCATTCTAGAAAACCCCAATCTCTATTACTAGACTACTCCATGCTCCACAACCAGTAAAGGGATTGTTTCATAAAAAATATACTCTCGCAACTACAGTTGCCATCTCTTTTAGGTTTTTCTTTTTTGGAACTACATGATACTGACCCCTTTATAGATACAAATAGCAATTCAAAAATCTCTGGCATAAAAACTGGCCTTCAACATTATACATATCAGATCCATTCAAAAAAATTCATGGTTAGATCCACATAAAGTAATATTTTTTTCACACTTTCAGGTTGTTTTATTTTTATAAATTCACTAAAATTGTCTCCAATATTTTTTAATCCATGGTCTCTATAAATTTTTCTAAAATTTATTATACATCTATGATTTTTATAATTCATTGAAAACAAATAAACTATAATTCATTCTTTTTATGAACTATGTGCTACTGAAACCTTTAGAGTTTTAAATACCTTTTCAAAACCACCGGAAAAACAACTCATCTTCACCATTATTCTTATCTAATCCTTTCAACAAAATACACTGGTAGATTGATATTCAGTAATATTTATTTCACACTTTTGTGTTGTTTTGTTTTTATAAATTCTCTAAAACTGTCTCCAATATTCTTTAATCCATGTTTGCTATGAATTTTCCAAAAATTTCAAATACATATATGCGTTTCAGATTTAGGAAAAATAACTAAAATGATTTCGGTCAGTTTAAATATCTGCATTATCTACTAGTGTTAACGTATTACTATTTTACGACATCATATCATATAACACCGGTAGGGATAAATTATTTAATTCAATAGATGACTTTCTCTATTAATATCATACACCTTTTGTGAAATGTTCATTCCAATTTCATAAAAACTGTTTAATCACATGCTTACCCAATTTTCTTGTTTTCTTCATAGTTTATATTTCATTCACTCTTCTCAGAAAAATGAATAGTATGATTTTATGGTAAATCATGAGTATTATAAAAAATAAAAACCAATACGAACATGAAATCAACGTTAAAAATTAGGGATGAAAGGTTTCAGAGGAGACTACTTATGATTGAATGGAATAAAGGTTGTGAGTTATGTATATCCTTTACATTAAACTATTCTTCTATTTATTATTCTTTCAGTACATATGTTTACTATATTACCAAAATAACTATTTCAACATCTACAAGAAATTCTTCTATGAGATATACCGAGGTGTCAAGTACTACAATAAGTGAACAACTGCCAAATAAGGATACCACACAAGGTGTAACTCTCATGCCATTATCACATTTATCTATCAATGGTTTTTCAAATCTAAATATACCAGTTCATTCATTTTGATTTTATAACTTACTTCAAACGACCACTTATTAATCAAATTTATCTTTTAATTTTTTGGAATTTCTTAATGAATTTTCTACCTTTTTAAACATATTTATCATATAAATCATGTGAAAAGAGAGCCCAGAAACTGTGGTACAACATGTTGTTCAATTTTTTAAGAATGATTTCACTATAATATTAGAATGACATATTGGTTATATGACGTTGGTATTTAACAACTTAGTCTTTCATCATAACTTTAGCTATCTTTGACTAATGAAGATAATATTTTCACTTACTCATCCCGCACCTCTTCGTCATATTAAGCATGACTCATACTTTTGCACATTTTTATTACTTTCAATTGAATGTAATTACTTACACATTCCCCATGAAAAAATACTATATTTCTAATATAGTTACTAGAAATCATACTTCTTTTTAATGCCTAGATGTATAATAAAATAAAACCCACATATAAGACATTACTTATTTATTTATATATCTCTATATTAGATGAAATATTGAGGAATAAAACATATCTTCATGTGGTCGATAATAACTACTCATGGTATAGTTTATAGCCAACAACCAGTTGTTCCTTGTTCAATGACTCATATAATGTCATAAACACATTTATGGAATGTTGCAATACATTCTACTGCACATTTACATGTATGATTTTGTACATGTTTAAATTTAAATGTTTAAATTTTTTGAATGTTTTGTCACTGTAAATTTGACTAAAAATTGTTACCGAAAAACACTCATTACTACTTAAAATAGTGGAGAACATAGTTTAATTGGCTTTCCTTGTATTAAATCATATTTTTTCATTCTTTTGATGAGTATCCATTCTGATTATTTTTTGTCAATTATATAAATTCTATTATTACTATAATATATTATGTTTTGCAATGTAATCATTTATTCAAATGGTTTGTTTACATTTGCATGGGATACAAAATTTTTTATCACAATTAATAGATTTTCAACTGTCCATTTTACTGTTGTTTTCATTCATGTATTTCAATTACACATGATGAAACTAATTTTTCATTCCTTATAATATTTCATAAATGTATTCAAAGGTGTTTATCCAAAATTTTATCTACTATCTTAGTGATGTATATATTTTTTCTAATTGTATTCTATTAATATGTATCACTATTTTGTGCACCTACTTTCATATCTTCCTAACATTATATAATGGTTTGTAGATGGAATATAAATTAGTGTTTCTAGACTATTTATAGGAATTTTCTTTTAGATTGCTGATATATATCTATGAATGTATTTGTTATGCAATTGTTTCCCAAGTCATCATACATAATTCTTTTGCAGCTTTCATATGCATAACTATTTCCAAATTTTTGATGCATAAGTGTTTCCATATTTCTTATAATGAATATAGTATGTTGATATGGATGCTTTCGTATCTGCATTTAGTATTTAATGAATGAATCCCTGTAAGGTAAGAGGTTTCATTACATTATATAGGAAATTTTAATATTCGATTATGCTTCAAATTTTAAGATTACATTGGGCATCATTTATTTAAGAGTATGAAATCCAATCATGGAAGAATTTATATTTTTGAAACAGTTGAAATTTTGGGAATGGTAGCGACGCCACACTTGATATATGGAACTAAGGATATCACAACATCAGTAAATAAAATTTCATGTGTTATTTATTAAATTTCATGTAAAGTATTTGACTATTGTAATTTTCATGAGGTTTTGATGCCTTGATAATAATGTCTACATATTGTTATTAATGATCTAGTTGACATCATTTTTTGAGAACAACAATTTCTATATCAATTCTACATATATGTTTCATTCATTATTATGTGCCTACAATTTCTCAACGTTTTATTAAAATTGAACATAACGAGGTACAACTTTTTTTTAATTTCTCCATTTTAATTTTTTAGAAAACAAACACCCCATTATTGTAATATTTATTTTTTTCCTTTGATTAAATGAATGTTAATGAATAGGATCATTAGGTGTGTGTTACGACAGTAAAAATGGATTTATTACAATATGTACAACTATTTACTTCACTCAGGTATATATTCTTTATCTTCACTGACTGTTACTTTCATAACATCATTTGAACTAACAAAAATTCATTTCTTCATGTCAATATAATTTTTTCTATGATTAATATATACAATACATTTCTTATTATCAATTGGTTACTGTTAAACATCTGATTTCTGGTTATGTGATTTTAATTTTCAATAAAATTTTGTACTTATTCTTTAATGTCATATATTTTCATATAATTAAATGATCATTGACTTTGATGTTGATGATTCAGTTATTATAAATGGTACAACGTCTCAAGAATCTATGAAAACAGTAAAAAATTCCAATGTACTACATCCCCCCATATGAATGAAAACATAAACAAAAATACTGAAGAATATGATTAAAATTTTTCTGTGCAATGGAGAGGTAATAATCTCAAGTTAATATTTCTGTTCTTTTCAAATTATCAATTAATTTTTTATTTATAGTAGGAACTCCCTATTTCAGTTCATGTAATATTTTTTGAACATTTTTGTCCACAATTTTTTAGTTTATGATGGTTATACACAAAACAGATTACATGGTTTTTTTGTC
Organism: Viscum album; assembly: GCA_963277665.1. Taxonomy (NCBI): domain Eukaryota; kingdom Viridiplantae; phylum Streptophyta; class Magnoliopsida; order Santalales; family Viscaceae; genus Viscum; species Viscum album. The sequence goes on from OY728126.1 coordinate 585,951,513, forward strand.
ATCATTTTTCACTAGTGAAACACTATGATGCCAACATCCAGGATAGTGGTTGTAGTGTAAAAATTATTGATAGCACTACTGGATGGATATTATTCAAATTTATTACCTTCAAAATGTCTCTGAATAAAACACCATGTACTCTTTATGGAGGTGTTCATAATTTTTTTAAATGTAATATTATATTAGATGATTTTTTATTATTTATATGTTCTTTAATAAACCAAAACCTATTGTTGTATAACTCAACCTTCTTTTCTGAAACGTCCACTTTTCTAGAATAAATTCTTATATAAAATTTTAGAATATCAATACTCAAACTCATATCAACTTCAGTGATATTCCACGAGGGTGTCTTCTTTAATTGCTCAATAGTTCTTCCATCTCAATCTTTAGGGACTGTTTTTTATACCCAGTGTCTCTGCTTTATATAACATGTCATCACTATATAAGGATGTTTTTTACTCTAATGTGGCTTAAAGAACAACGGATTTTCAAGATTGTGGGCTGTGTGTCAATGGATCTATGATGTCTACTTGTGCTAGAAAGTCCTTGAGGGCTTTACAAGATTTTCTATGGACTGGATTTCCTCCTGTTAGTGAATAATTTTGCGGTTTTACCTCCATCATGTTGTATTCCATGATTTAATTGTTTTTGATGTTTCTCTAGATGTCATAGATTTCTCAAACTTTTTAACTCTTTTTAGTGATCTGTATTGAGGTCTTAATTATATCCAGGTGTTACTGCCCTGTTTTGTGTGATGACAAGTTTTTTCCTCTTTCCTGGGATGATTGCTCCACAGGAATGACCTTTATTTTTTGATTATAAATTTGACAGCTTTATGGCAGTGCATGGATGTCTTCTTGAGGTTTCAGTTTTGAATAATGGGAATGCTTGGCACGGTGGGCCAGCTCCTATATCGGCTTTCTGGAATGCATTTTCCACTATCATGACCACCTTTTTTAGTTTTACTTATTCATTCGGGCAGTGAAAGACTATCATTGGGTAGTTCATAGCCTACGAGTATAAGTAGTTATTATAGTATTAATTACATTCACTCATGACTGTGTGATTTTAATACACTTATTCATTAATAAAAATATTTTAGTACCATGTGAAGAATTAAATTATTTAATATTCGTTCATAATAATCTTATGAGTAGTTCATTTATTTTTTCCAACAAGTTTTATTCTATGATGGTAATGTTAAATGATTTGTCGGAAATGTATTATTTTAGATGTCCATTTTTCATATTCATGTTATTCATCATACACGGTTGGATACCCTATGGATTATGAAACCACATTTCATTTATCATTTTCCATTTCAAAAAACAATTATTATATTAATATTTCTAATCTATTTAGAATATTTGTGTTATGACAATTCATTATACTATGTTGATGCACACTGCATGTGCTTCATATGAATATATCATCTGCAGAACATCCAATATCAATATTCATTATATAGAATATTTTTCTCTGGACACTTATTTTCTAGGTCTTTAGTAAATAACCCTTTGACTGAGCTACATCTTTTCCATTTATTTTCTATTGTAATGATTTTTAAAATTTAGTTGATTGACTTTAATTTCCTTCTATTGTTGTATTTATTGGGAAATATTTTGTTTTACTAGATCTTCTTACAGCATACCTCAGTCATTGAACACCTTTTTCTAAGTGAAACAGTTTCATCTATCTTCACCCACTGCTTGTTGATAATGAAATACTGTCAGTTTACCTTGATTTTTATGGAATGATTTGTTTATCACAATCAATTTTTATCTTTTTTCATAATCCATGTTAGGGAATGGATCATGATTGACACTATTGGAGAAATCATCACAATGAGGAGCTTGTATGGTTGAGGGAAAAATGTATTCTATGTATAGAACAACTCATGAAAGGTTGGATTAAATTACAATGTTATAGATCTAACACTCGCATGCAAACACATAGAACGAGACTCACATGTTAAAATATATATTTACATAGTAGGATAAGATTAGGACATTGATCAGTGATTTCAGAGGCTAATGTTGGTTTCTTTATTCTATGTGTTATATACATATACCAACTTATTAGAAATATGTCTTTGACTACTTATGGTTTTCAGCTTCCAGAAATTGCAATCATTTATTGTTGTATTTTTAATGCATCATATTTATGTTTTTTAGTTCTATTTATGTTGGATCATTTTGAATACAGTTTCTTCTCAAGTTGGTATTGATGTTTATGTAATTATGTTTTGTTAATGTCTTTTATAAATTTCATTAAAAATTCATATGATTTGTTATAGTTTCATGCATCGCACGGGCGATGTACTAGAGTCTAATAATGTTAAGAAATGTATTTGGGTAATTTTATATTTAAATATTATTATTTTAAACATTAATTACCATATGTACCTTTAATAGTGGTAAATAAAATTAAAATGTTCATATTCATGAAAAATTATTTTTATCTTATTTCAATTCATTTTTTATACCGATTACAACTGAGTATGTTTTTTTCATAAATTCACATTAATGGAGTGTTCAAATTGAATTTAATATAAATCCTCAAATGTATCTTAAAGGTTGGTATGTAGACATTAAAAAGGTTTACATAATTTTATTATCAGATTTTATTATAAAAATGACTTTAATAACCTGTATAGGGTCAATATATTTATTATTTATATATTTTTATTTTAAAATAAGTTTGTAATTAAAAATTTTATTATATTGAAAAATAATGGTTTTTAATAATAACGAGGTGTTTTTCACTATTCATTAAAAACAGAATGTTTTCTTAAAAATTCCAAAAAATCACCCAAATATAAATTTCATATTCAGAATTCAAAAAATGATGTCTATTTTACAAATTAAATTTCTATGAGTTTCTGAGGTTAATTTTATTATTTTTCAAAAAACTACATAAAAATAGATTCTTTAAGAAAATGGTATTTCTAAACATATAACTATTTAACCAAAACAAATATATTTCATTATAAATATGATATATTTATTTGAAATAATTATAAAAAAGCATTTTAAATTTATTTATAACTATTTATATTACTATATTTAAATGATTTGTTATTAATATACCATACAAATTATTTAAAAACTAAATTGTTGTTTCGTTGAAACTCAATCTTGTATGTTATGTATGCAAAGATGGTGTTTCGTGCAACACGCACTATTAAAGACAATGTATCCTGAAATATTTAGGTATTACATTATCCCATCCTTCAATAAATTGTATACTATATATTTAAGCATGGAATAAAAAACTATGGGTTAGAATTTTCAAAATATATTTATTGAAATCCCACATTGTAAAATAGATTGATTAAATGATCTTTTTATAATAAATAATGGGTAGTATAAAGGTCACAAGAGATAGCACATAGTAGGTTTTCATATAAGAGAACATGGACATGAATGAACAAGATACTAGTATGTTTAGATAGAGAGTGATTGAAAACATTATTATGAAATAGTGAACAACCAAAAAGTAATAAATCCGTGATTATCCATGGGACAATTTCATTATTCACCAAATAATGTACTATGATTTTTGAAGTTTTAATATCTGTTCCATTATGTTTATTAATTAATGTACACCATTGAATAATAATAAAATTAAGCACACATACTTGAAAATTATTATTCCATCGTTCAACTAATTTAAACCACAAACTCATCTTTCTCCCTAAAAATATTAATGTTCAAAATTATTATATTTTTCTTAATCTTATAGAGTTTGTAAAATGAACATCTACAATATATAACATTCCATTTAAATAAAAAAAATACATTATACAAACTAGGAAATTGAATAAACTTGTGGTTGGTGATGCAACCTTGTTGCCCTTCAGTTGCAGTATCAAGTCACACAACCTTTCCATATGAGGCAGGTTGTCGGCTGACCTACAAGTTATCATTTTTATAAAACTATGTTATTATTACATTCCCAAAAAACAATAAGAAATATTATACCCTTAAACAATGATATCAAATTTTCATCTTAATCCGTTACAACCATAAGCCTTTTCCAAAATACATTTGATCTAATTAACAGTCTAAAAAGATTAAAAAATTTCCCAAATCAATCGTAACATCATATTCCCCATATAACATAAAGTATATCTTATTTAGAAATACATTTAAAACCTCAAATCCATAATGAAATAATTCATGTTTCAAAATCATTAAAGAAGAAGTACTACAATACAATCCTTATATATCACTTTATTTTTATAGGAAAACTGTACTAACATAATCCTTGAATTAAAAAACATAAATACATTATATATTCCACTTAGACTAGAGAAAAACCATAACTGGGACATTGATATATTTTCTTATTTTAAGTCATATTTTCTTGATGATTTGGGAATAATATATAATATGTCCCATCTATATATAATTATAGCATTTCAAATTTATAGCTTCTTTCTTTTCATTAGAATAACCAGCATGAAGATGTTTCTCACCACACTAGAAGAAAAATATTTTTCCTTTAAAAAGGCACAAGGGTGTTTCCTTGCCCAATTATGACATGTGCAAAAATTATTCTTTCCCTTATTCCCATGATCTGTCTCTTGCTCCACTGTTATCTTTTTCTATTTCATTCCCATTGAGTCAATATAAATTGGAAATTCATTCCATTTCATAGTATCACATGAGAATATATCTTCATATGATGAGAGTGTTTGGGAGACAAGTTCTTGTAAGAATAATGATCATAACCTATAAAATAATCAATCAATATTACTTCTTCGGTTACCTATGTAGTCTGCCGCATGTTTCGCTAACCCTTTCAAGTTATCATGATAATTTTCATCATTATCATCTCCTTTCTTCCTTTGACATAGAAATTGAATCTCTAAATCCACTCGTAGAACCAAAGGAAATAATTTTTCCTAGCATATTTCCTTAAATTCCCCCATTCCATGTTTTATATTTCCTCATCTTCCATTATGTCTTGAATCAATGACCATCATTGTACCACATTTCATGTTTAATGATAAACAACCATGAAACATTTTTTCCATTAATTATTTCCCAAAGTATGAAATATATTCTCTACTAAACTTATTCATTACTTAGTTACAAATGTATTTGTAGTCTCATTGAATATTGGAGTTTTTTCTCATGAAATGTTCTAACATGATTCCTTCACATTATGGATCATGGTTCTCGATACATGAAATATTATAATTCATAACATGATTCATCTATACAACAATAGTAATAATGTGCTCATTTCTTGTTATATCTCATGTTACAACATCATTATCTTTCATAGGATTGAAATACCTACTTGTATTATGTTCATTTATATGAAATAAATTTCATCCACTATGCATAACTTCTGAAACATGGAATACACAAGATTTGGTTATAAATCCAAATACATAATTTGAAAATAGTAAAACAAAATTCATAAATTGAAATTATTATGCATAAATAATCTCATTATCATAAACATGGTTTCTTTGCAGAAATATTTACTCATAAATCCTTTATAATAGTTTTTAAGGAAAATTTGAATTATCATAATTATATCTACTTGGAGTGTCATACTAGGTGAGAAGTACTTCTTGTTGTCATGTACTGGGCTACCCCAAGTCAATTCCAAAGCACCTTTTCTGAGTTATAACTACTAAGCACATTGGATCTATAACAAAATCCACTTGTATTATCCATATAGTGAAACATTTTTTAGGAATACTCTCATAATATTTACCTTACCTAATTTATTTAATGTCCTTATATGTTTATCTCCAATGTCTATATTAGTGTTATTATCCTTAATATATTCTTTCTAAATCTATTTGAAAGTATTTTACTAAAAATTCATTGATACCAAACGTATCACCCCATCCCCAGCTGTCAAGAGATAGTGCATTATTTTAATATATTGGCTTGATTACAAGGAAACAACCCCTGAAGGACCAATCAGTTTAACAGTCTTGGGAAAAAGATTATATACATTATCCATAAATTACAATTGAAAACATATAACAAAACATATATTATACTAGGATAGCACCATTATTCCCCTATATTAACCCTACAAATCAAACATAATTTACATCTTGGCATATTATGAAAATGAAACATAACAAAGTGGTGGGATTATATGCTTAGTTATGTTATACATTATAACATAATCTCTCATAAATAAGCATTAACATTTAATGAATGTATAATACATAAACACACGACTTTAAAACATAATCATGAAGAAAAAATGGAACTGAAAATCAAATAATTTTATTTAACATTTCCCACGAATATTCTACTAGTCAAATAATCACAAGTAATATAAAAAACTATTATAATAACGATGTAATACATAATGTCATACATCTAAAACATATCATCAAGGGCTCAACCAAGTCATTAAAAATAAATGGTTAAGGCCTCAGACAAATCCATATTTGAAAATAAATGGGAAATAACTCAGCCTTGTTCATCTCTAGTTTATCTCATTAGACCTACGGAAGAATCGAGGGGCTACATTGGGCCCCTACCTTCACTTATTATATTCAATACATTTCTCATATGAAAAGGGTGTAACATAATAAAATATTCATATTATAACTAGAATAATAAATGATAAAACCTTAACTATAAAACATGAATGGTTTTAAAATAGTACATCCACAGTCAAACAGATCTAAAGCCCTTCCATAAAATAAGGATGATTGCTACATAATAAATCAATATCAATTGAGAATAAAATTCGAAAAGGTTTTTGACATACCTGAAAGTAATAATCCATAAAACTCATTGAGTTAGATACCCCTTTTTTAATTTCAAATCATTTAAAATTTGCACATTTGTGAAAGAAAACATTTCATTAATTAATTAACCATGTAATATTATAAGGAAATATTTTATCTTTGAAGGCATAATAAAAATGGAATATAGCCGCTCATGTTTTATATGTAAAAATATATTCATTCCTTAATTTTTTTTACGTGGTCATAACATATTTCATTTAGAAAATAATGGAAAACTCCACTAAAAATGACATATTAAAATTTAAGAATGATTAAAAATGAAAATAAATATTTCTTATGGAATAGTTATAATATTTTTAAATATATTTTTACAAAACATGGACATGGACGATAATGATATCCTAATAGATACATACATATAAACAACATGGAATAATAATAATATTGTGAAATTAACCCGTATATAAAACTATAAAAATAGTAATTTTTTAAAACATTTGAATGAAAATAATAATATATCTAATTTTTGTTTACAATAATTTTATGTCAATCTAAATATTAAAATAAAATAATATCAATAATATTGAAATGGGGAAGTATTAATTGTTTAAAAATTCAAAGCATCCCACGCAACTTTGAAAATTAAAATAATAATCATAGTATGTTATAATTACTATTTAAATACTATAAAGTTAAATTTATTCATGATATAAAATATAATAGTGGTACTGAATACACCACATGAATGAAATTTGAGGTTAACATGGCTTATATCTCACGAAAATTAAATATGAGATGGGAATTCCCTTACCATATGAATGATACTCATTATAGATCTATGAAACCCATGTATAGTGGTTATAAAAATGTTATTATCTTCCACAAGAATAATAATAATATTTATTATATCATATATTACTCATTTATAAATTTATATCAGTAGTTTATTAACAATTCTCAATTTAATGAAACATTTTTTCTAATAATTTCTTTGTTTATTGCATAAGTTATGACTTGTTATTATTGATAATATTATATATATCATGATTTAATTACTTAATTAAAAAGAAAAACGAATTTTATATCATAAATATTATTAATTTAAAAATATATTACAGATATATATATATATATATAATGGAATACCCCATTCATGGAGACAGTATGTCATCCATACAGTTGAACATTTTTCAATTTCTTATCCAATTGATTAGATGAATCTAAATGGTATATATATATATATTATAGTAGAATTATTATTCCATATATTTCATACTTATTAATAATAAAAATTTTCACAATCATTCTCAAATTGATAATTTGGAGGAATAATCTCGTCGCATTGTAGAGAGTGGAAGTTGTTCATACGCAGAAAAGACGATGTCATTTTCATAATGGTAATATGGTTTTAAATTTGGTGGAAAATACATTTTAATGATACAATATCAGGTTCTATTTATTCTTTACATCAATTATATTCATATTTATACCCATCAAAATAAATTATATATGAAAAACTGTTTCCACCACAGTGTGGAGATGGTATGTCGTACGGACACATTCATGGTGATATTGTTTTTCGTATGATGGGTAAATAGGGAAATATTGTTGAACAAAAATCATAAAAATGTATAATCATTTATTATATGAAATAGTTATTACTTTACTATGGGATGAACATAGGAAGTGTAAATATAAATAGAAATGAACTTTCAAAAAGTGTTAAAAGAACAATTATATCTTCTTCGAGTGTCTCATTCGGAATTGCATACAAGGATGCCTAGGATTGATTTATACCCATTGGATGGCCTCTATGATTTATTGAAAGTTGTTGGGAGAGTAAAGTTTCAGGGGTTTTCTCAACCAAAGGTATTTATAGGTGTCAATTAAAGAGAAAGAGAATTACCCATATACGAGAGATTAGAGAGACACTTTAGGGAACTCTTAAAATGATAATTTATTATAAAACTATTTCTGGCTTCAAATAGCGCCAGAGTGATTTATATCTAGAATATGATGAGTATGGGTAAAAAAAAGTTCATACAATAAATTTTAGACATATTTATGTCAAAATATTAATCTTATCTTATGGATTTAACCCTTTGTCTAATAGTTTTACTCTTATTGTGTCTTCTTGTATTTTTACACTATAGGATTAATATAGTTACTATAAAATGAAAAAACAAACCCAAGTGAAACATTTATGAAATTAACCATGTTATTCAGTGGACCAATATATTTTTATTACTTTTATATAATTTAATAAAATATTATTTATTTTAATGTATCATTTAGGTGAATTTTAATACTATTGAATAATTGACATTTTATGAATATCAAAAAAACATTATAACATCTAATAAATACAATAAATATCTCATTAACATGTATATTTTTTCTATACAATTTTTTAATTTCATTAATTAATTCAAATGAAATTTTTTTAATTTTAATATCTTTTATTTGATATCTCAAATAATTAAATACTAACTGCATCAACATTGTGTCATCATTTAATTAAATTTTTTTATTTCTAAAATTTATAAATAAATTATCATGAGGAAGATAAATTTCATATGTTTTTAAATATTACTTATAGTCTACCATATCACTTATATAACATAATATTAAAAAAATATAGGTATTAGAATATTAATGTGACATTTATAACTCTTATTTAAATAAAATATAATAATTGTCCAAATATTAAAAATTTGGATTCAAAAGGATTATATCTCCAACATAAGAATGATTTAAGTCAAAATATAAATATCTAATTAAAATAGAACAAGTGTAATGGTAATTTAGTATTATTGTAAAATTATTTTTTCCATTAATTATCATTTTACCTTTTACCTTGGTAAGTAAAATTAAAAGGATAAAATTTAAAAATATTTATTTTAATCAAATTAGGCCAAAATATTTATATAGATTATGACCATGTATGTATGTTATTCAAAATTAAATTCATGGTAGTGGTTAATGTACATTTAATGCTAACCTGCAAATGGTGCTAGTAGGTGGGTAAAAAGTCGTTAAAATTTTTTATGAATTTTTATATATGATTATATTATAAAAAAATAATTCCAATGAACTAAATTGGATTAACAGATTTTTTATTTTTTGATTTTTACATTGAATGAAATTTTATTGTAAAATATTTATTTAAATAAAATGTTCTATTTTTTAACAATTATGTAGTGTTTTTACTATTAAAAAATTGTATGTTTTCAGAAAAATACCAAAAATTCACCCTAATATAATTTGGGTATTATTAATTAATAAATGAAGTCTATTTTACCAAATAATATTCCCAACATAGTCTAAAAATAATTTTATTATTGTACACAAAAGGACATAAAAAGTAGTTCTTTGAAGAATATATTATTTCAAATCATATAACTATTTTACTAAAGCATATACATTTTTTTGTAAATATTTTTTATCTATGTGAAAAAAATATAAATATTATTTATTACTTTATATATTTATATATTTAACAGATATTTTATAAATATATCATTTAAATAATTTTAACACTATATTGTTGTTTCGTAGAAACATAGTATTGTGTGTTATGCTAGCCTGGTCATTATTGCATGCAATATAATAGGTTGAGTATAATGTACCCTAGAATATTGGTGTGTTAAAATTTTATGTGAAAGATTTATGATGTCATAATTAAAATATTATTATTATTCCTCGAACCAATATCCCAGGTCAGATTCTTCTCATTATGATCAGGCTCATCATTTATATCTTTAACCCAATTATCATCTTCAGCTACTTCATCAAAACATTTAGGATCTATTTGTTTTAAGTATTATTCTTGTTGTTGAGTCCTCATCCCCCTTGTCTCAACTAGTGCAATCTGATCACTGATTACGTTATGTCTATCAATTTCGGGGCCTCTATTCTATATTTATAAAGATACTAAATTATGCCCGACCATTTCATTTTTAGAATATTTTTTGAATCCTCCTCTGTAACTAGAACATATCCTAATCTTCTAATCTATCTTTCACTAACCTCCCAATAATGATCATGTATTTTCTGATGATGTTGATCATTGTATAATATAATTAAATCATGGATTTCAACAATATTACCTATCCAATTATTTAATGATTTATATGATTTTATTTTCTTTGAATTAGCTATGAAAAATCTCATTATCTCCCAATGATTCAATCTACCAACGTTTATCCTTATTGATAATGAATTACATACCTCCTATGACTCGAATGTACTTCAATGTTGGCTTATTTTTATAACATATCTCTGATGGAATCTTATATTATTTTGTAAATAACAAAAATTTATTGATATGTAGACTGATTTCATCACAGCATCCTTCCCAAACATATCGGGTAGGTCAATATCAATAAGAATTGTTCTATCTGTGCTGTTGATAATTCAGTTTCATCTCTCAAAAACTACATTCTTTTGTTGAGTTCTTAACACTGAAACGTGGTTCCTCATCCCATGTTTGTCAGGATAATTTTCCACTAGGCTATTCGTGAACTCGTTTCCATTATATATTATGATCTCCTATATTTTGTGACATATAATATTCTCAACATCTCATTGATAACTTTTAATGCAACTAAACACCTTAAAATTGTGGGTCATGAATGATAACAACACCGTTTTTTAAAAATCATTAATCAAGGTAACATAATATCTCCAACCATTATTATGTCTTGGTGAATAAGGTCCACCAATATCAGTAGGCACCATCTCAATAACTATTGTTACCATAAATATTTTTCACCATAAGTCTTATGATTATTCTTACCTTATTGGAAAGAATCGCACATATGTGATTGATTAATTGATAACCTTGGTAGGTTACGTGCAACATTATATTCACAATAACTTCCATGGACATTTGGATCATGTGTCCATGATGTTTATGCACTAACTGTTTTACCTTCATCCATGGATAGAAAATAAATGAATTCTTCTCCACTCACGATCACCCCAACAAACTGAGATGATTTTTTTATATATTTTTTCAATCAGAATAGATATGTCCATATTGATCACATGGTGATCCCTATGCTCAAAAACACTATTTTGTTCTAGGGTTCTCATAGAATCAACCTCATGTATTATTACATGATTACCAAAGTAAATTTTCAAATTCAATGTGTCTATATTCCTCTCTATTGTTAGGACGTACATCATGGATCTTGTGGTTATATCATTCCCTGATATTCATCGATAACTTTTCATGTGATCAAGCACTTGTTGTTTATTGTATATAACAATCACCCATGCCATATTATTACAATCATAAATGAAAATAATAATTTACCATTATCCATATGTTCCAAAAACATTTATCAGGCCACATATATCTACATGGATGAGATTAAGAATATTTGATGACATCTTCTTATATGACCAGTTTGAACTACAGACCAACATCCATTGTATGCAAGAATCACAATTCCATTCACATTCACATTTTATATTGGGTATATCCATATCTATTTTAAAATATATATATATTTTACATGAATTTTTATTAATGTGACATAGCCTTTGATTCCACAAGTTGTGTTCCTCTTCAACCATCAGATATCAATAATTAATTTTTACTACAAACTTGATATAATTTTATATATTTCCTACAACCTTTCATGGTTGAATTCCATCTCATTTCTTTTATAGTGCATTAAGTTTTATTCAAATTTACAATATTTCCTGGATCATAGAGTTGTCTCACACATATGACATTTTGATGCACACCATCCATATAATGAACATCAGTTTTCATAATCCTGTCACTTTCTAGTTCTGTACCTTCACTAACATTGATCATTTAAGCACCATCATTTACAAAACATTTAATTCTGTCAACCCTTTTCTTTATAATGTTGAATAAATCTATATTTATCATCATATGGGATGATAATCAATTTTAAATAATCTAGGTGCTATTGTTCTTGGTAGATTTGAAAGTGAATTTTCCAAGGAGGGATTTATCTAATTTCATATTTTCCTTCCATGAACTATAAGATTGAGTAAATGATAAATATGTAATTTCATATCTATTATCCTTGTGAAAGGGTTCATCACTCTTATATTGTTCTTCTAAATGAGATTCCCTTTTTCTGGAGAATCACTAACTTGTTAGTGAGAACGGGATTGTCTCTATGTTCTATATCTATTGTTTATGACATTCCACTTGATTAAAAAAATAGCCTTATGGATAAAGTTAGAACAATAAAATAATAACAATAGAAATTATTTATTGAATATTAATTAACATATTAATTCATTCTCTTTTTGTTACTTCTTCTCTCTTCCTGATTCAAAAATCTCATTGACTCTTCACGATATAACATGATATTCCTTAGATAGCCACATAATTGAAATTACATATGTGTAAATGTCTTATCACATATATTCCTCAACAAGTATCCATCCTTAGGGAAACAATATTGGATACATATAATTTTAGAAAACATTTGAATACAATTTAGTTCTACAAACACTTTGATTTGATGCTTTCTTTTTTATGACTTCATAAGATTTGTGATATGTTAATCATTAGGCTTCTAGTTTCTTTTGATTAACTTATTTCTAGTATTTGATGATTTATCATCAAAAAAAATTCCACTATTTCCTATGAATGTGTATCATTAATCATTAATCACATTTAATACTCCATCATAACCCCACTTATCTCTCTTATATGGATCAACCTATAGAAATATTTTCGATGGTAATTTCAACATTGATATTCTAATTTCATTCACTTTCAAGTTTACTCGTAAAATTAGTTACATATTCTTCAAGACTATTAATAGTAATCAACTAATATATTGTGGATATAAGGTAATTTATGAACTTTTCCTTTTATTCAATTATGAGATTCAGTTCCACTACATATTCCATTATTTCAATGGTTTTTGACTATTATATTTCAACTTCTTTTAGTCAATGAATTTCTTAATCAAGAAGATCAATATATTCTGATGAACCTTCCACAACTACTCAATGATATTTTCTTTTATTACAATGATACTCAAGATTACCAAGATAATAATAAAGATACAACATGAGATAGACATCTGCAATAAACAAAATATATATAGATTTATCTTTTGATGGTTTTGAATTTTCAACTATAGCAATTATAGATTCTTGGTTTCTTTATTTAAACTCTGGTTCTTCTTCCCCATACAATTTATTTTAATCATATTCTTCATTATAGTAAAAAATTTGTCTTTCTAATTTATTTCCATATTAGAGTTCAACCTTTTGATAAAAATATTTCTAAGGCTTCTTCAAGTTTATAGGTTCACATTTTTCATCCTTAAACTTCCCTAGGATGTAAGTGGAATTCAACACAAATCTACCATAATGGAAACATTCATAGGGTATATTCAAATAAAATACCCATTTTCTTACCATTAATCTATTTGAATATAGAGAAATTTTTTTTCTTCATTATTTATTTCATTAACACAATGTCTTAAAGCCTCAATTTTTTCCATGGATTTTAATTTCATCTCTTAACTAACATGTTTTTTTTGCATCCTCAATTTTGACTCTCATTTAATATGGTACAAAAATACTTAGCAGATCATCCAACGAATGTTTTGAATGATACATTTCCTTGTTTAATGATTTTTTTATTTTAAATAATTTTAAATCTTTTCATGATTACCTTCACAATTTAAATGACTTTGAATTCCTCACAAAACCCTATAATTTAACCTAAAACTTCATTAATTCGATTGAAAAATATATATTCCTTTTAAACTGGATGTTTCTTTGTATCATCAAACCTGTAGTGAAAAAACAAGATGTTTCACATCCATCACATTATTTTTTCATTTAAAAATATTTTCTTATTTTCCCCACACATGCTTAGATGACGTGATACTCGTTAGAATCTAATAGATTATATAAAATTGTGCCACATTATGGGTATTAAATGATTTATAATATGAATGAAGTATTTTTATATCTGTTTCAGTCATAGACACTTCTATTGCATCAGTGACCTAAACCTCTTGTGCAGTAGTGAAGATTATTTTCATTCCACATGATATTAGAAGATATCTAATAATTTTCGTCTAAATATAGAGATTTATTCCATAAAATTGAGGAAATCCCCTCTAATTAAATGAATTTTCAATGAGAGCATAGAAGGAAAATTTTAAACCTGAAACATCCCTCTGATACCACTTGATAGACCTTAGAACACCTAGAGTAGAGGGCTTAATATGAGGTTCAGATTTTTATTTTCTAGTAAGTCATCTTGATCCCACATTGGTAGGAACCTTTTAGAAATATCTTTTGGAAATGTGATGCAATTCAAACAATCACACACATAAGGGAAACACAACAATTTTACAAGGTTCACCACTATGGGATATTCGATGGAGAATATGCCAATAGATTTTAGGTCATAAAAACATTAACTAATCATAACTATGTTTGCAATAAATTAGTTTTTAAATAGTCACTTTGTGATAGGCACACTACCTTTACATGATCATTAGGTCTGACACATTGCATCCCTCAGAATAATTTGTTTGAGTCCCCTAAATGAATGATTTCACAGAAGTATTCCTCATTTTATCAATAAGAAGGTCACATAAATATATTGGCATTAAATTCATTGTCCCTTTCTATAAAAATAATATTGTCGCACTGATGACTGCAGTTGATGAAATTTGAAGGCATTGTTCACTAAAAAACTTAAATTTAAAATTGTATTTGATGAAGATACTTCGCAAATATTCTGACCTTCAAGAAATAACTATATTCACCAAAAAAACAACTATCATAATGGTCACTGATTCAATGTGGAATAACCCATCATCATGAATCACCCAATACATTGAATCATTGGCATCCGTTAAGACTAAACTAGACTTTTCGCAATGCTCAAGATTGTATAGAAATACATATTCTTGAAGATCCCCTAGATTTCTAAAATCAGAGAGATTCAATGTTATAATGGAATAATTTCTTATAAAATGAGGTGGGGTATCATAATATTTATATGCTCGACGATTTGTGATGCTCCACCACCTATAATCCATTTGTAATCATTTACAAGAATATTTTTTGTGGTCCTTTGTTCATGGTGTTCTTCTCATATTTGGTGTAGTCATGATGATCACTGTCAACACATCCCATGGTTGCGACGATTCACTTCTTTTCATCATAGAGATCACCATATCCATTCAAAATTCTAAACATCTTCACAATACTCAAACCAATCTTCACAATACCCATTCCTTTTACCATATTTATGAAGAATTTATTTCAGAAAACAACATTTCATGATTCTATCCCTTAATCCATATTTTGATCAAAAAACTGAGGAAATATTAGGAAATGATGCCACCTACAACATTGATGTCATATTGTACTGTAATATCACTTTTCATACAATCTCTTGGATCATCCTTGATATGTATTGAAAAAAAACTGAATCAGGGATTCATTTCCACTATAACACATCCTTGATTCCCATAGGTTCAACACCATACCATATTAACACCATGAGATTTTTTTGAAATATTTTTATAATATATATTTATTATTTTATGTAATTCACACAACAATAAGTTGATATTGAATTTAAAAAAACACTGTGTTTGGATTTTGTTATATAGAACATCGAGTTTATCTTGTATTACACATAACATTGAGTTTAATCATATCCTCAAATACAATAAAAATATTTATATTATACTTAATAGTGGTCACCTTATCATTAAAATAGTTGGTATGAATATGATTAACTAAAAATTTTAAATATTTCATTTATATATTTATATATAAATATTTTATTCCATTTAATAAAAACCTTTTGAAAATAAATAAATTCACTTTTCTAAAAAACTATTTTTTCAACACAGATTAGATTGAAATAAATAAATTAAACTAATAAATTAAGGTGATTCATTTTAATGAATTAATATATTATATATTCAATATAATGTAATATATCCATATTATGTGCTTTATATATAGTAAATAATAATAAATTTAATGTTATTCTTAATCATTTTTTTAAAGAAAGTTGTTTTTTTGCCTTTTTATGGAGTAATAATTTTAAATTTATTTTCTAAACTTTTAGTAGATGAATTTGATAAAATGAAATTAATATTAAAAAAAGGAAAAATTAGCATCTAGTGATGATTTTGGACTTTTTTTTATAAAATCAATATTTCATTAATAGTGATAAATTTTAAATTTTAATTACAAACCACCATTTCAATTAATTTATTTTTAATGAAATGTAATATAATATAATGTTTTTAATTTACAATTCAGTAAATTATAAATCATTTATTATAATTAATGTCATTTAAATCAATTTTATATATAATATTTATTTTAAAAAAATTGAACAATATTACACATTTTCACTTTAAATCCTTTCATTGTCACCATGTCTGCTTGATTAATTTGAAATTAAATTTTCCCACTTCTATAAATGAATGTAAAACAATTTAGTAAATATTTGGAATAAAAATAAAATATATTTTTAATTAATTTCAGGATAATTTTTAACATTTTACAATTAATAGAAACAATTGAATCTAATTATTATTATAAATATTAAAATAGTGTATTGCACATTACATTTGTTTGTAGTTAAAATGATTTAATTAAATTATAGGAATTGTATTTAAGGAATTTTTATTCTATTAATAAAAAATATATAAAAATAATCTAATATATATAATTTTATTTTTATTATTAAATAATGAATTACCTAGGAAAATAAAAATATTCATGTTTTTGTGTTAAAAGCATAAGAGGGAAAATAGAGAGAGCATGAAGACTGAGGAATAACAGGAACTGAATATTGATTCTTTTGTTTGTTAGAATTTTGTATTGAAACAATAATCCATTAAATAATTTATTGAAATATTTTTTTAATATATGGGATAATATTGACCCCATAATAGTTTATAATCTAGCGTATTGACAAAAATATCATTCCTCCTGGTTTATAAAAGGTTGTGCACCACCTCACTTACAAAAACATTTAACGACCTTTAGATATACCAAATCCATCCAAAACAAATTTATAAATTCCCTCATCTCATCCAATATTTGTTTCATAAATCCAAACAATGATGGTTTTGGTTTAAACTGTTAGAGGGTACCATAAGAAGAGTTAATGTTCATCAACGAGGGTCTCTGCTTTATATATTCCCCCATATCCATAAATCTATATATAAAATTATAAAATAATAAAGTCGGTATATATAATATATTAATAGTTTTTTATGTTTATAACATGACCTACAACCTATCAAACGGGATACAAAATCATTATTCATGTGTATAGTAGATTATCGTCTTACAAACTATTGTCGTTTTGTTTCTATTAACACATATCACATTTGGAGATAAGGATGGATTTTTTGTTTTTATATGATATTTATGATATTGTTATTCCTGTTGATTTATAATTTAAATAATACCTTCATACAATCCATTTTTTTAATATGATAATGTTTCTTTACTCTATGAAAGGCAATAGTTCTATGAATCAATGTGATTCATTAATGCTTTATGTAGAATGAATAAATTATTGGATTAAAAAAATATTTGGTATAATTAAAATAATGTAATTATAATTTATATCATTTATTTTGATTCATTAAATTTGAAAAGAAATTGGTAACAATGTTCATTCACACATAATAACTATAATCTATAAGAATAATGAATTTCATTATCTGTCACATATTTTATATATTTCTATAAAAAGATGTCACATAAATATATATGATATTTTTTTTCTTGTTTTCAATTTTTTATTTTATAAATCCATAAAATATGTATGAGGAAAAAAATAACAAATACAATAATACTCAAAATAAAAATCGGTAATTTCCTGAAACATTACATTAACATTGAATTGATAATAAAAAGAAAATTAAAAGTGATAAAAAATCATATATATTCTGTTATACATATTTATGTTTCATTAATTTATGTATAATAAACGTATAATTACAATAAATTAGGGTTGATCTTTTTTTAATTATGTCAAGGCATATGGTAATAGATTTTTGTCTGACATTATTTTATGAGAAACGAGCCATATTAACGTAGTTTTATTTTATGTGGTGTGTATACAACACATGAATGTATTTTAAAAAATTTATTATTAAAGATATATTTATTAAAACATATATTTTATAATTTATATTTCATGGATTTTATAGTTCAAATATTACCAAATAAGTAATGGAATTTATTCTCAATATTCCATCTTTGGGTTGTATGATTTATTATAGAACTATATTATTTTATGATGGGAATATTCTGACCCTTATATATTATATCATTAATATATTGATTTTCATGATAATGATTGTTTTATTTAATGTTATACTTTCATATTTATTATGTTTCTATTTTTATAATGTGGAGAGTGTCTTGTGTTATAATTTCATTATTTATCAGGATATTTTTTGTTTATTATTCTAATAATGAAATCTTATAACCCATATCTCAACAAAATATTGAATTTTCTTCTCTAATTTTTTAAATTATACTTACATTTAATAATTTAATTTATTCTCTTTAAAGTTCATTGAATAATTGAGTATTTTTTTGTCAATGTTTGTATTTATATATCCCTTAGATTTGAAATTCATAATCATAAAAATAATTAGTATTGCAAATGATTTCAAAAATATTTTACTAATTTATAAATTAGGCTTTTAAAAATATTTTTATTTTTACAATGAAAAGAACTATATTATCATTATAAAAATTATGTATGCTTGAATTTTTACATAAAACGTGAATGAAATTTTCATTAGAACCTATATGATAAGAAAACAAATCATCTGACCTCATGAATAATCATCTATTATAAGATAAAATTATAATTCAACATCGTTATTTTCTATGAAAAACATTTTAATTTTTTTATATTTTATGGAAATGTGTTTTTTTAAGTGGAGAGGATATTTTACTCAAGATTGTTTTAGTTTATTTTAATGCATCATTTATAAGTTTTCCAGTAAATTTTCCACAAAAATGATTTCTATATTTATTTTAAAAATATGGATTTTATAAGAAATATTATCTTCCTTAGGAAACATCCAAAGTGATCATTAAAATTCATTTCCCTCTTATTAATACATTTGGTGGTGTTTCCTATGATATTATAGGGATATGACCCCAAGACACCATTTATATACTTCCTATAAATGGTTTTTGTTAATGATGAAATGATTTTTTTGAAACCAAATTCTCTTCTATTGCTTATAAAATTATGAAATTATTATGAAACCATTCTTTTTTTCATAGGCTATGCCATGGAGAAATGTTTTATAAAACCAATTTATTTTAATGGGATATATAACGATTAATTTGTATTGAACATATGGAAAACATATGTATTTTATTCATTATATGATTGAGGTTATGTTGTAACAAAATATGTAAGGTACCTATATCTCCCTCTAATGCATTGTGTAATGATTTATATCTTAGGATATGTAAATGAATAGAATGGAGGGTGAATGTTTTTCATCCTGAAACATTTTATTCTATTATGATCTTGGGATTAAATATAGAATATTATGATTTTATGTGTCAAACTATCTTTTATGAACATAATATTATGTTTCCACATAATTACGTGTCAAATATTTTATTCTTTAATATGATTATATATTATTAATTAAATATGGTGGCCTATATTTCATGTCCATAACATTTTTCATGTACCTAAAGTCATGTTCATAAATTTTTGAGAGGGCCTGATTTCGTGTTGTAAACATAATTATTGAACCAATTTTTATTTATATATTATTAAAATGGTATAAGATGTTGTGTCTATCAGATGTAAATATATTATTAAAATGTTATTTTCTCATGTGTCGTGATCTTTAATTTTCTTTATGTGTCTTGTGTCATTAATTACTAATTGTTATGAAATGATTAAGGATTAAAAAATTTGGAATATCAAGTATGGATTTCAAATGGTACGCTTATGTATTATTACTCTTGTGATCATCAAGCACTTACATGTCGCCATTGTATACTATAACAACCCTACTTTTGTTACACACATAGAAATGATTTATTACATAAAAACTTCAATTGAAACAACAGAGAAGATCGAGAGGTATAGTGTATTTGGGTCTTATGAACATTACATACCAACTTAAATCATAGAATGCAGAATGTTATTGAATCCTTCTTTTACATGACAAATGCATTCTTACGTAATTAGCATTGCATGGGATAACGTGATGACATGCATAAGGAAAGGGTGGGCTATAAATCCCCATAATGGAATAAACATGGAATAATAGGAGGAATACAATACATGTTATAAAATATTTATATCAATAGATAAAAAGATAAACATGTACAAAAAGGCATGATAAGGAATGATAATCATACCATGGAAATGTGGCAACAACACTTAACATGTTTTTAGAATGAGTCGATACTCATTGCACATGGAGCATTATTAAACCCAAATTTCACATTTAGAACATGTAAAACCACCTTGAAATTGAATTATCATTTGTCAACATTCATTTCACATGATATTTCATGACAAACTACTTTACCCAATGCATTACAGCGCTATCAGGGCACACCCTTCATAATCATTTCATTTCATGTATAAGTGTGCCATGTAGATCATACATATGGGATTCATTAACATCATAACTCATTCCATAAACATGAGATTTGGAATACATAAATTAAAGTCCTTATTAAACAAGTACATGTGAAAAAGGTTTAATACCCTTGATATAGGAGTATGTATGGTATCCACTACACAATTACATAGGTATATGAAGTTTTGGTGTAATTTCAGCAGTATAACAACGTCAAAGAGAAATTCGTAAAATGAGTTGATAATAGTCAAAGGGGTATCTCAAAATTTAAACAATAAATTGATAATAAGGGGATAATGGGAATAATAAACCAACATATGGTATGGAATTTTGATGAATAATATAATAGAATTTCTTTAATGTAAATGAGGATAGTGAAATTCCTTACAAAATTTCAGCATGGTAACAGGTGTAAATGGGAGGCATTAATGGGAGTGAAAGTGTTCTCTAATCATTAAAACATAAATAGGTTATAATGGGATATTTGTGAAATCATACCCCAACATTTATAATTTAGAATATAAAGGTATTACAATATTAAAAAACATTGATAAAAATAGAAAGGTAGGAATCCCTTACATGAAAGTGTTATACCATATGCTTGGGAGAGGCTCGAGAGATGATTCATGGGAGCTTGCGGCACCATGGGAGTATTATAGAGAGAGGAGGTCATAGTATGGATGAACTCCAAAGGCTATGAGTGAATAGTAAGTGGGAGCTTGGTTGAGTTTATACATGAATGGAGAGTGAATTATTTATTATTTAGGTTTCGAACACCACATATTAAACTAATCAAATCCACAAACCCACCGATGGTTTCTGCCCATGGTATTTTCCAAAAGGGAGTGGAAAAAATATTTTATAAGTCCAATGGACGAACTTCTTAAAATAATAGGGTTGCTTATGTGTATGTGAGTCACACTCTCAAGGAAAAAAATTTAAAAAGATAAAATTTTTATAAGACATGGAGGGTCCACTAAGGCATCATAAAATTAATCAAAAAGATAAAAAACCCATTATTTTGAGGATAATACATATATTGGCCGAACATATCATTTAAATTATTTTATTGCATCATTATTGGGACATTATGTTGTTATAAAACACTTTATATATTTAAAAGGTATTTAATTTTTTCCCAAAAATATGATTGTCTCATAAATTTATGTAAAAATTACCATTGGATAATTTCAAAATCATGATTCCAAAAATTGTATTCATTTAATATAAATAATTTTATGATTATTGAATTTTATGTTTTAATATAAAAACCTACATTTATCGAAAATTCACTAATTTTGACAAAATGAGCTTTCAAACGATAATAAAAATTTCAATTACATTAATAACACTATTTGATCATTTATATTTTATAAAAATTAAATTAATAATAATAAAATTTTATCAAAATGATATCTAATTCAAAAATACATTAATTGGTCAAAATACATTTCTTTATGGAATATCTATTGAAACACTATTTCTGTTTTAAAAACTACTTACAAATTAACAATAATATAATGAATGTATGTTATATATACAGGAATAATGTACAAAATCATAGTACTAGGGTATTATTACATAACCTCTTAAAACACCTGCATAAGACCTAAGGGTAAGGTGCACGATGGTGAAAAAAACTTGAGGTGGCTCGGATAACATTGCTCGAATGGTAATCTCGATCAACATCCACTTCTCCCACAGGAAGTTCTGTTTGATCATAATGTATTCAATCTCATCTTTGGCTTGGTCAGGAGAGAAGCTAAATAACACCACCTCTTTTCCATGATTTTACAATTGGGATTCGTATAGGGAAAGTCTACTAGATAAGGACATCACTTCCTTTGTCTGAGTAAATTGGATATGTTAAATCCCAATATTTATACTAATCATGTAATCACTATTCAATGACTATATTAGTAACAGTCACAAATCATTATGGTATTTTAAAATGAAAAACATAGAACCAAATGAGTACATAATTTTATACATAACCATGAGAAGACATTTAAATAGACCAATAGAAACTTTCATAATTGAATTTTTTGGGAATTAAAATCTTCCCCATTAAGAAATTTCATCCTAAATATTTTATTTTCCCACACTAAAACAAATGTGGGTAACTCTGCTTCATCACCTCTTCTAATTACCAAATATCTTCTTCAAAAATGTTTTTTTTACACATCATCTTGATGAGGTACATTGCCTTATTTCATAGAACGTTTTCTCTAAAATCTTTGATCTTCACTGGTTGTTCCTCATAATAAAGATTATCCTCTAGAAATACTAAATCTGAAGTGATTACATGTGAAAGGTCTGGTATGTACTTACTTAAGAGGGATACATGAGATACATCTTGTGCTTTGGCCATGGTGGTTGGAAGTTCTATTCGATAGGCCACATCCCCAACACAATCAAGAATCTTGAAGGGGCCGATGTACCTAGGACAAAACATCCCCTTATTTCCAAACTACATGACCAGATTTCATGAAGGTTTTATAAAAATACCATGTATAAAAATTTAAACTCAAGGACTCATCGATAATTGTATGAATAATTCTTCTATTGACTCTGGGCTGCATTAATATGATGCTGAATGGGTTTCACCATCTCCACCATTTCTTCGACCACTTCTGGTCCTAGCATCTTAAGATCATCGACTTCAACCAACATGTTGGTGTTATGCACCTCTTCTCAAACATGTCTTCATAAGGGTCCTTCGGATGCTTGAGTGGAAACTATTATTAAAGTATAATTCAACTAGTGGAAGATTTTGATCCTAACTACCTTTAAGGTCTATTGAACATGGTCATAACATATCATCTAGCGTCTGAATAGTTCACTCAGATTGGCCATCATTTTGAGAATGCTAGGGTGTACTGAAGTTCGGTTCAGTATCCAGAGAATGTTGAATAATTGTCCAAAACATAGAGGTGAATCTTGGATCATGATCAAATAAAATAGATAGAGGAACTCCATACAACCTTACCACTTCCCTGATGTATATCCGTTCAAATTGATCCAATGAGAAATAATCATAAGTTCCAATAAATCGTGAAGACATTGTAAGATGATCCACAAAAACCCAGACTATATTTTTGCCTTTGGATGTCTTCATATGTCTTGGGACAATGTCCATGGTTATGTAATTCCATTTAAATTACTGTATCAGCAATGGTTGCATCTTCCATTTAGACTTCTGCCTCTATGCCTTTACATGATAACATACCAGGCACTTTAATTTATACTCAACGATCTCTTTCATCATATTATTCCACCAATAATTATCCCATAGATCACTATTCATCTTCGTGTTTTTAGGGTTAATAGATAAATTTGAACTATGTGTATCATCCAAAAGATCCTTATTCATCTCTGGACAAGATTGAACACATAGTCATTTCCCAAATCTCACAATTCTTTCTTCATTAACATAGAACTTTAAGTATTTCCATTTTCTGATAGCTTCCACATTCGTCGGAATTCACACATCATCCTTTTGAGAATCATTTATCCTTTCCAAAAGAGATGGTTGAGCAGTAACTTGTGAATGTATTGATGATGTTCCTTTCTGTATGATTATCATGTCTATCTTCACCAAATAAATGGACATTGGATCCATTTAAATTCTCATCAATGATAAAATCCTTGGTTCCTTTACACTTAGATCATATGAAACCTTGTTTTCTTTCCCAGGGTGGTAATGGATTGAGCAGTCGTAGTCTTTGATTAGCTCTAACCATCTTCATTAGCGCATGTTCAACTCTTTCAGTGTGAATATATTCTTGAGTCTTTTGTCATCCTTATATATTTAAAACATATCCCCAAGAAGATGAAACCACCAAAATTTTAAAGAGAAGATCACCACAGCCGACTCCTGGTCATATTTTAGATAATTCTACTAATGAACATTCAATTGCCTTAAAGAATAGGCATTGACTTTGTCATTTTTCATCAGCAAGCAGCCCATGACCATCTTTAAATCATCACTAAATACTACAAAAAGTGATCCACTTGTGGGTAATGTGAGCACGTGCATAGTGATAAACCTCTTTTTAAACACCTTGAAGCTTTATTTCCATTCATCACCCCAATAAAACATTACTTCCTTCTGAGTTAGCTTCGTAATAGGGTTGTACAATCGTGACAAATTTCTCACAAACCATCAATAATACCCAGCTAAAACCAAGATGCTATAAATATCAGTTACCGATGTTGGCCTCAACCATCCCTCTAATGCATCTATCTTAGATGGATCCATAGATATCCCTTTTCCTGTGATGATATGATCCAAGAATGAGTCCTCCTTCAACCAGAACTCACACTTGCTATACTTTTCATTGAGAATATCCTTTCATAAGGCCTCTATTATAGTTCATAGATACTACTCATGATCCTCCTTGTTTTTGGAGTATATTAGAATATCATCTATAGATACCGCCACAAATTTATCAAGTTAATCACTAAATACTATACTCATCAAGTCCATGGAGATTTTTAGAGAATTAGTGAGTTCGAAAGGCATTACTATGAATTCATAGTTCCCATATCCTGTATGAAAAGAATTCATGGAAATATCATCCTTCATAACCCTTACATGATAATATACTAGTTGAAAATCTACCTTTGAGAAGTGTTGTGATCCAGGCAGCTAATCGAACAAGTTTTAAATTCATGGAAGATGACACTTTTTCTTTATCGTGATTTTGATGAGCTCACAATAATCAATGTGAAGGCTCATTGACCAATCCTTCTTTAGGATGATGAGGAGTCATGCAACCAATGGAGAACTACTTGGGCATATAAACCCTTTATCTAGATTCACCAATAGTTGTTTCTTTAGCTCTTCATGATCCACAACACCAATTATATATGGATTATTGGATATTGGAAATTCCCCATGCATAAGATCAACTGATAATATGACATCTCTTCTTGGAGTAAGACCTGTCAATTCATTAGAATCACATCAGCGACTTCCCTCACAATAGGCATGTATTGTAGGATGGTTGCCTCCATAGGCTCAACCATATGATCCAGATACTCATGTTCATAGGTATGTAATATCCATGATTGAGATGATGGAGCTAAAGAAGATTCATCTTCCTTAATGCCCTTGTACAGAATCGAGGGTCGATTCTCCACATAGAGAGTTACTTCCCTCTCATGGAAATTCATGTTATCTATATATAGGGAAAGCCAATATATAAACTGAATTGCACCAAATTCAACTAGAGGGGGTATGATGAGGTTTTCGGGGAAGTTCAATCCACTAATTATGATAGAGGTGGAGTTATATTCATGGGATGCAATGATTTCCCCATTTAATGTACACACTGACATCTTTACATCTATGATTTGTGGTGGTGTTGGGATTTTTTAACTAAACATTCGGTATATAAAAGAATGTATAAAACCAAAATCACAATTCACATTCTCTATTCTTTAATGAATAACTAGCATACATGTCCCCACATCATTTTCGGTGTTCACATTGGCAGTAATGATTTCAAATTCTCTCCCTTCCTATCTTGGAGGTTTTTAGTTTCCTCTAAAAACCCTTGTCATACGACACTGATTTTCAGGATTCCATAGTTCTTTGTAGTTGAATCAATGATAAACACATTGAGAATTAAACATATTGTCCCTCTCCTCTTTCGCAACCGTGCTTTTTCATACCAATAGTAAATAGCCAGGTGCCCTTCTCTTCCACACTAAAAGCATTTTCTCATCCCCTTTAAGAAATTTCTAGGGTGCTTCTTTATGCTCCTTTGGAATGTGGGGTGTTATAATTTCACCGCACTGTTGGATTTATACATCAAACTTCCAGAATTGAAATCCACCTTACACTTCTTATCCCCCTGATACCCCTGAGATTTATTGATCTCTATTTTGACCATGAGGTCACATCCAAAAAAATTCTCATAACTGTTGAAGTCACGGATCGTTAGGGATTTCCGCAGGCAAGGCTTAAGCCCACCAAAGAAGTTGTGAACCTTGAATTCATGGGAAACAAAAATGATGGATGTGTATCGTCCAGGCCTTGTGAAGTTTTCCTCATATGCTCTGACAGATTCGTCATCTTTTGCATGAGGGTAAGGAAATCCCTATCCATCTTAAGCTGGACGGTGCATGGAAAATATTTATCGAAAATAATCTTTCAGAAATCCTTCAATTCTAACTCCTTGATCTCCTATTCAAACGTAGTATCAGTGATCAATGTCCACCATTGATCAGATTGACCCTCCATATGATAAGCAGCTAGGAGAACCATCTCTTGTTCAGAACATGACAGATGGAGATGATATTTTCAATTGAGTTGATCTATTTTTCAGGGATTGAGGGATCGAATGATCCAATAAAGGTAGGAGGTCGTTGTCTCATGAATATATCGATAGATGCTTTTTTCATAGCTGGGTTGTACAATCCTCTTGACCCATGTTTCTATTTAGATCTTGAGTTAATTTATAGAAAATTGTGAGAGATTTTGTCATTCTAGCTCCCATCGAATTTGGAATCTCAATAGCACAGTCATCCAATTGATCACCACATCAGTTGTTAGGTCGAGTCCTCCTATTACCAACTGTTGGCTGGAATATATGGAATGTAATGGGTAAGACATAAAGGGTGATCGGAAGACAAAAACAGATGACCTATAAATTACTTTTATTTCTATTAATTTTGACTCTATAAGCATCAATCTATGTCATCCATGATCTACTTTCTAACAAGTATTCTTAGAATCATTTTTTTAATTCTTTTAATAGTGGTTTATACTAAAATTTTCAAATTATCAATGCATATCCCCCTGTAGTGTCATAACCAAGTGTGTAGAAAGGCTCGTTGTGGTGTACCAAGATACCCCAGGTCATGCTCGAAACCCCCTATTGGAGTTTTCACTCATAGGTACATATGGGCCAGAGCCACCTCTACCTGCTTGTATCTAGATAGGGATGCATTTTCATGATAATCCACTGACATAATACTCACAAAAATAATGGATATTTTTATACATTTTCTAGTCTCTATGGATTCACTGGGGATTTATAATCCAAATCCCCAAAATAACAAAACCTAAACTCTGATACCAAATATAAAAACCTTGATTTTATTACACACATAGAATTGATTTATTACATAAAACCACAACATGATAAAGCATAGAATTTCAAGAGGTCTTGTGCCTTTAGATATTATGAAAATTACATAACAACTTAAATCATAGAACACAACATCTTATTGAAAACATCCTTTACATGACCACTACATTAATTTGTTCTTATCATTCCATGGGATAGCCTGAGGACATGCATAATAAAAATGTGAACTATAAAGTCCAGTAAGAAAATAAACATATAATAGAATGAGGAAAAAAATTCATTTTTTATAATAGGTAGATCAATGGAGAAATAGAGAAACAATAACATAAAGGCATGATAATGAATGATAATCATAACATGGAAATGTGGCCACAACACTTAACTTAGAATTAGCATGAGGCAAGGCTCATTGCACATGGAGCATGAGTAAACCCTCATTGCACATCAAGTATGAGTAAAACCTCATTTCACATGAATTAAGATGAGTCGACACTCATTGTACATGAAGTATCATGATATTATACATTACCAAATGTGTTGGAGTGCTATTAGGGCACACAATTCATAATCTTTTCATTTCATGCAATAATGTTGCACATAGATCATACAACATGGATTCATTAACATCATAATTAATTCTAAGAATACGATATATTGAATACAAAAATTTCAATCCTTAATCAACATGTACATGTGCATAAAGGTGAATATCTTATATATAGGAGTGGGTATGGTATTCATTTCACAATGACTTTGGCATGGATATTTTGATGTAATTTCGGCATCATAACGATGTCAAAAAGGAATTTGTAAAATTGGATGATTAGAGCGAATGTTACTCTAATAATTTATACATTAAATAGACAATAATGGCATCACGGGACATATTATTCCAATATATGGAATTGAATTTAAATGCATAATATAAAAGAATTACTTGAAAGTAAATTAGGAGAGAGAAATTACTTATAGAATTTATGCATGGTAACAGGTGTACATAGGAGGCATTAATGTGAGAGAAAGCGATATCTCATCATTAAAACATGAATAGAAAAGTATGGGAAAGGTTTCAAGTCATACCCCAACATTTATAATTAAAAATAAAAGGCAATAACAATAGTAAGAAACATGAAAAAAAACATAATGGTAGGAATACCTTACTTGGAGGTGTGGTCCAAAAGTCTTGGGAGAGGCTTGAGATAGACTTATTATGAGTTTGGTGTAACGACCTGGTTCCAGAATCCACCCAGAGTCACCCCATACCCTGTTGGTCACACGACCTCAAGAACATTTCCCCGAATTCCAAATTCATCTGACTAGCAGTGAGGGCCATGGGTGTAATAGTGGGGAAACTATTCCATCATTGGAAGAGTAACAGAGAATAAGAGAAAAAAATGTACATTAGTAGAAGCGGTAAATTTCTAACAATAGTAAATAGCGGAAGAATGAGATAATAAACAACTATGTAACATATATATTAAATGATGCATGGTATAAATGTCTAGGAAATCATCCAGACAAGTCACAATGCTGAATACAACCAGTACTAAACCAAAGTGGAAAAGAAAACTTGTAAACTCCACAACATCGCAATCCATAGCCTGGTCCCGTGCTCTCTAACTCCATGGCGTATCATGTACCTAATGTAGAAGGGTTCCTTTCCTTTTCTATACCTGCAACAATATAATCTGTTTAGGCCTAAAACCATGACCCAAACCGAGTGTGAGACTAAATATTATTAGGCAACCACCCGATGATCTCTACCTTACATTCGGTGAGTATATGGCTGGGTAAAAGAACAGAAATTTGTAAACAAGAAGTACACATAAGAAAAATACAATCCACATTTTCAATATCATGCTCCAGCTAAGGATGTGGAAAAACACAACAGGTAACCCTCTGGGTAGTACTCATAGCCTAACCCCTATGGATCAACCCAACAAGTAAAAGCAACCCTCTGGGAGGCACACACAGTCACACCCATTTGGTTCAGCTAATGTATAAACTATCTGAGAATGCACTCAACTTGAATTCCCCATATAGTCTTGTATCATAACTTAATGTGCTCTAGGGAATCACTTACATCACATTCCCTATGTGTCCAGCGTATAGGAACAATGTACACTCTGAGTAAGAACTCAGTGTCAATCCCCCCTATGGTTTCACATCGTAAAATTATATAGACACTCTGGAGAAGCCCTCAACGTCCATTCTCCCTATTGTCTATACACGAGGTTGACACGGCCCAGTGTAAGTCAAGAAAGTGTAGAAGTGCGTAACGACCAAGGTAAACATCAAGAACTAGTTGGCTATCATTCTACAGCACAATAGCATAATGGAACAAATGTCTCACCATCCTACAATACTAGGTATGGGAAAGTAAACAGCAGCCTAACGGGCAATCAAGACCAAAATGTCGAAACATGAAAAAACATTCAGGGGAAATACATCCAAAGCACAAAAATTCACCATATTCACAAGAAATAAATAACTAATAAAAAATAACAGCATAGTAGAGAAATAATAGGGAAAACGGTAAATGTTGAATACCCCGTTAATGGTTATTGGGAAAATGTTCACCTAAAACTCAATGTTTTTCAACAGAAAAGCACAAAATACCTACCTAGGGTTAGGAGATCATAATATGTGAGCCTCAAAGATTGAATCTCCTTAAAACTTCAATTATCTACAAAAACATCTAAACCGTTCAACCCACAATAACATAAAAATTAAGATAAATCAAAAGATGATTCTCCAGGAGAAAGGAAAACTCAAAAATGTGACACCAACACAATCAACAATGTTCGAATTAGAGTCTAGATGATTTATCAGGGGTTCGTCGAAGATCTAAGGCCGTACCCTCCCTCTTAGAAAAACAAGACTTAGAAGAATCCAGTTTTGTCTGTCTGATGCGACCCCGGTGCGTTTAATGAAAAAGACAAAATACACATCATGTACTTTCTGGAGTACACGGTGTGTACATGATATTTCCATACTCTGCATTAGGTAGCCTCAACATCATCACAAATGTTCGTGTGCAAGGCCGCTACACGTGTAGCACACGGATAAGCACAGTAACTAAGTACAGGGTGTGTACTCATAATGTACACAACATGTGCTTCAAAAATTTCCAGTAACACTTATTTTCATAAAAACTCCTTGAAAAAGAAAAACATACCTGAAAAGAATATTTGTGTTCTTAGAAACATCTCCCCATTAAAAATTCATCCCTCAATTTTCCTAGAAAGGCGGCATAGAAGAAGAAACCCTTAACAACACTGACCACTGAGATTTTACATCAGCCTCCCTCCCCCAAGACTCATCTTGTACTTGCTCGGGCGGCCATAGCCCCCGTACCAGAGGAATAGACCATCCACAGAGGACCATTGTACTGTGATCCGCAATCCGGATAGGATTTTCTTCAAATGACGCATCCACTTAGAGCTCATCATCCTCAGGTTGGAAGACATGAGACAGGTCGGAAAAGTAACGTCAAAGATGGGAATCATAGAAGACATCATGAATAGCCCGGTACCTCAGAGGTAACGACAACTGATAGGCAATGGGACCGATTCTCTCCAATGCCAAAAATGGACTGACATACCTCGGGGAATTCTTAACCCGTCTCCTAATCCTGTTGTGCCCCAACATTGTTGTGACACGTAGAAAAACTTGATCCCTGACCTCGAACTCCAGAGGTTATCTTCACTGATCAGCATAATACTTTTGTCGAGACTCTGCAGTAGCTATCCTCTTCTAAATCATCTCTATCTACTATGTGGTCTCCTGAAGAGGAAGAGGTCCCAAAAAGGCTTCCTCTCTTACATCTATCAAACATAAATATGTTCAACATGGCCTCCCGTAAAGAGCCTCATATGGTTTCATATGAATAGTTTCCTGAAAACTATTGTTTTTGGAAAACTCTACAAGAGGAATATGCTTCTCCCATGAACCTCCAAAATCAAGGATCCATGATTGGAGCATCTCCTCAAGAACTTGAATCGTACACTCGGACTTGCAATCATAATGGAGATGGTAAGCTATACTCAAAAGTACCTGTGTAGCCAAAGCCTTATAAAGTCCCTGCCAAACCCGAGATGTAAAATGAGAAAGCCTATCTGAAACAATGGAGTGTGGAACTTCATGCAGACGTATAATCTCTTGGACGTACAATCATTCCAACTCATCAACAGTAAAGGTCTCCTTGATTGGAAAGAAGTAAGAGAACTTCGTGAGTATGTCAATGACAAACCAAACTTTGTCATTCCCGTAAGGCGACCTCAGAAAACCGGTCACGAAGTCCACTGTGACGTCATTTCACTTCCACTCGAGAATGGTTAATTGTTGTAAAATCCCTAGTGGTCATTGATGCTCTGCCTTCACCTACTGACATGTGGAACACCTCATTAAGAAACTAGCAACATCCCTCTTCATTCCTGGCCACCAATACTAATGGTGTAGATCACGATACACATTGGTGACACCAGGATGAACTGCCCAAACTGAGGAATGGAAGTCCTAGATCAACTCTTTGTGTATATCTACTGACACCCATATGCGACCTTGGAAATGAAAGATCCCATCCTCTCCTATGGTCTATCTAGGAATAGGGTCCTCTCCGAACACACCTTCCAGCAGGACTAGGCCTTTGGAATCTGATAGCTGCCTCATTCGTATTCAATCAAGAAGGGTCGAGGTAACAGCTACAGAAGAAAAACAGGTCTTCCAATGTCCTTCATGCACCTCGAAATGCATCTTAGAGAACATTTACATAAGCTGACACTCACTGTTGGCCTCCTGAAATGCTAGTATCTGAGTCCTCCAACTCAGTATATCAGCCATTGCATTGCCCTTCCCTGGTGTGTAAGCAAGCACAGAATCAAAAGACTGATGGTACTCAACCCACAATTGTTGTCTCAAATTCAAATCACGCTGAGTGAATATGTACTTGAAACTCATATGGTCGGTAAAAACCACAAAATACTATCCCAGAAGTTAATGCCTCCAACATCATAAGGCATGAACAATAGCTGCCAACTCCAGATCGTGTGTCGGGTAGTTCCTCTTGTGTGACCTCAACTGCCGATACTCGTATGCAATCACTCCATCACCCTGCATAAGCATAGCTCCCAACCCAACACCTAAAGCATCACAATAAATAGTATAGCCCTTTCTCGGCTATGGAATGACTAGTGTCAGTGCTGATGTCAACCTTTCTTTAATCTCCTGAATGGCTGACTCACATGAATCTGACCATGAGAACATCACACCCTTATTAGTCAGACCCGTTAGTGGTTCTCCTATGCATGAGAAGTCTTGTATGAAGCGTCTATAGTATCCAGACAGCCCTAAAAAACCATTTACCTCAAATACATTCATCAGATTCTCTTAGGAAACTATAACTCTCACTTTTTCTAGGTCTACTGAAACTCCTGCCTCTAAGATGACATGACCCAATAAGTGAATCTGATCCATCCAAAAGTGGAATTCTAAGATCCTAGAATGTAACTGGTGCTCTCTCAGAGTACCCAAAATGATCTCAATATGGTTTACATGGTTGTGTCGAGTGTGAGAGTACACCAAGATATCGTCCACAAAAAACCATGAATGAATCAAATTATGGATGGAACACTCAGTTGCTCAGTGCCATGAAAACCTTTAGGTGCGTTCTTGAGTCCGAATGACATGACCATATACTCATATAGACCATACTTGCTCTGAAAGGCTATGAGAGGTATATCTGATGGTCTAACGTGCAACTGATGAGAACTACATCTCAAGTTAATCTTCGATACACTCGGGCTTCTCATAACTAATCTAAGAGATCCTCAATTCGTGGTAAAGGATATCGGTTCTTGAACGTCAACTGGTTTATCTTCTGATAATCCACACAAAGCCTAATGGTGTCTTTTCCTTCTTCGCAAATAGAATAGGTGAACCCCAAGGATAAGTACAGGGTCGGATGAAACTCGTTGCATGCAAATCCTCCAACTGCTTCTTGAGATCCTACTACTCTGGAATAGCCATCCTATAAGGAGGAATGTACACCGGTGCCACCCCTAGAACAAGTTCAATAGAAAAGTATAGCCCATGCTCTAGTTGAAAACCCATAAATTCATCTGGAAAGTCAACTCTAAAATGATCCACCACTAGAGGAATGTGTAATTGTGAAGTCCCATGATCATCCAGATATAGACTAGCAATCTGGGTTGTAACTCCTCCCAAACCACGATGCTCTGGACCCGCTCTGCTTGCCTGTACATCCCACTCGCCCTTTTGAAGAAAAGTTCTACCATATGGTGATATGAAACTCATCCTTCGGCGATAACAGTCAATGAAAACATGGAAATGAACTAACCAGTCCATTCGAAAGATAACATTATAGCATGTCATCTCTGGGAAATAGAGATCCTATAACAAGTGATACCCACCTACCTCTAGAGGGAACTTCTTACGCTGAAGTACACTAGTCGTCCTAGTCCCTAATGGAGTGTCTAACATCAAGATATCAACATAGGAAAGGATACAAGGCCCCCAGCTTACTATAATAGAAATAAATATAAATCTATGGGAATACCATGTCTCAAAAAGAGTTGAATATAAAAATGAGGCAACTAGGATCATACCTCGAACTGTAGAAGGTCTAGGATCCTGCTCATGCTGGGTTTTCTCCACTACAAAGGTCCAGCCAGCTCCATTTCTTTGTAACCCTACATGACCAGTCTGAGTTGATCCACTCTGCAATCACTGAAAGACTAGTGCCTGACCACCACAACCATGGCCTCCACCACGGCCAAAATGGCCGGAAGAACACCAATTCCCAGACTACTGAAAAACGTGTGGTGTTGCTCCTGAATCCAGAGTAATAAAAGTACTCATGTCACTAGCTGCTGGTGAGATGATCTGATAGAAGCTCTGAAGATAACCCATCTTGCCTCAAGATCGACTCTCCACTGGTTCTCTCTGGTGTTGTGGCCACATATGTCCAGCCCTTCCACACTGTTTGCATACCACCTAGATACCTGAGTGCATCTCTTGACTACTCGGATCTCCCTATGTAGTCTCCATGCGGTGCTTCCGACTATCATTTGGAAAAGCACTAACACTACATGTCGAGCCGCCCTGGCCCACAACATCAGATTCCTTCAGATTTTTCTCCGTGATCAGTACCAGTTTAATGATGGATGTAATGGAAGTCAACCTGAAAATATTCACCTATGAGTGGATGTCCTGTCTGAGTCCATCCTTCAACTTCCTTTCTAGGAATAACTCATCTCCTCTGAGGAAGGGCGTGAAACGTTGAATCTTGGTGAGGTTAGAGGAGTACTCCATAAGATAAAGAGGTCCCTGCTCTAGACTCATAAACTCTAGGGCTCGATCAGCCGTCAAGGTATCTGGATAGAAGTAGTCATAGAAGATGCACTGAAACTCATCCAACTCCATAAGCAGCTGGTGTCCCACCTATGAGATCACATCCCACTACCTCTTGGCGGAGTTCCATAGTATAACGGTAGCGATCTTGAACCTTCTCTCTGGAGGCGTATCTAGATGCTCAAATATCGTCAACATGGCTTCGAGCAATGACTCTACAACCTGGGGTCATTTATCCCCTGAGAAAGTGGGAGGATGCTACTGTTGGAAAACTTGCGTCAAATCAGCCATCGATGGGGCAAGAGGAGGTGCTCCCTGAAATTCCTGCATCATCCTCATGAAGCCTTCCCTAAACTGTACGTCCGCACTGGGAACAAGTATTACTGATGGGGCCAAGACTGGCTCAATAGGAGGATCTGCAGGAAGTCCCTGATCAGACGTATCTGGCATCAGATCACTGCCCTCTAACTGGGGACAACAAGAGGATGTCTCGGTGGCAAGACTCAGCCAGGTCAAACACAGACCATAAATCAAGATTAACTGAAAAAAACATAGAAGATTAAGAAGGGAATAGGAGAAGGAAATAATTCATGTTTTACAAAACATGACTACACGGCATGTATAAAGACAACACATCATGTTCCATTAAGTCATTTACAGGGGCATGTAATACTACCTAAACTAGTCTTGTAACACCCCAAACATAGTGCTTGTTGTCCTAACACACAGCTTGTACCTGATTCCTCCCTCCCTGCCCGAGTCCTACACGGTTAATCCACAAAGCGTTCCTAAGTCAAGACTACATGGCGTGTTACTTGGTAGACATGGCAGGTATTAGACAAACTTCACCTGGCCCGTGTTGTTGGGGACAATTCCTAACACATGGCTGGCCCTACATGGAATGTTCAAGGCGGACACAGAGTGTACATGAAAGGATAATACCGACCAATGTTATTAGTGGCACGGACGGGTACCTGGGTCCGACTACACAACTTGTTCAAACCTGACATGTCTTGTATAAGAAGAGAATCCACAGACCTGTGTTGTTAGTTACACAGCCGGGTTTCTAGGATTACACTACACGACACGTTCCTATAAGAAATTCCACATTCCATGTCTCTACCCACATGGCCTATGACGCAGTTAGAGTACCCAGTGTGTATATAAAGTACACGACATGTACTTATGAAAAATATTTTTTTTCCCAAACAGAAGAATGCATGGCATGTAGTAAAAACTGCACGGCGTGTATTCTGGGTTTTTCCAGATGGTAATCCTCAGAAACTACTATGGAGCCCAGAAAAAACTGAAACGAAAACTTAATAAGCCAAATTCTGATCTGTGAGGGACCATATTCTCTGCAAATCAATGTTTGGAATCTCAAACAAGTTATAAACAAGGTAAAAAAGTCAATGATCCAGAAAATTCCGGTCCACGAGGGCCCATAATACCTAGAGCCAAATTTTGGCGTTCATTCAAAGAAAACCTCACATGAACATTACACTATCAAACAGTATGTATTTTACCATGCCATCTATCAGAAAAACATTCATATTCTACACAACATCTATCACAACAACATAAAATCGCTAATGCGTCCTAAATGACATGGAAAGAATGCATGACATGTGATTTCTAGAAAGTCACTATATGATGCATGAGATGGAATAACCTCATATCATCTGGTTTCAAAAGATATTGAATCATAATAATATCAAACATAACATCACAATTCATGTGAATCACTCAAGGTGAAATCAAATCAATAGTAATCTTGCAAAATCTGAAAATTTCAACAAACGTGGTGGTTGGATTTTCCATTTAGACGAGTTAGCTACTCTAGGGCACAACTTATTATCTTGTACCTATTACTTCCAATACCTGGATAACGGCTCCAAACTGTAAGTCCAGAGAATAGAATTCCTCTGATACCACTTTGTAATGTCCTGGTTCTGAAAGCCACCCAAAGGCGCCCGATAGCTGGTTAGTCAAACGGACTAAAGCCCATTTCGCTGTACGCCAGAGGATTCCAACTAGTAGTGAGGGCCTTGGGTGTAATAGTATGGAAACTATGCCCTCATTGGTAGAGTAATAGAGGGGAAGAGAAACAAATATACATTAGCCTATGCAGTAAATATCCAATAATAGTAAATAGTGGAAGATGATGATCATAAAAAACTGGAGCACATATATATAAAATGTTGCATGGTATACATGTCTAGGAAAATAGACAAACAAGTCACAATGCTGAATACAACCAGTTCAAAAACATAGTGAAAAAGAAATTAGTTAAACTCTTCAGGATCGTAAGCCATAGCTTCGTCTTGTTCTCTCTTGCTCCATAGCATATCAAGTACCTGAAGTAGAAGGTTGCTTGTACATTATTATAACTGAAACAATATAATCTATTTGGGCCCAAAAGCATGACCCAAATATGGTGTGAGACTAAATCCCAGTAGGCAGCCACCCAAAGATCTTTTCCTAACATTAAGTGGGTATATGGTTGGGTAAAAGTATAGAAAGCAGTAAACAGTAAGTACTCAGTGGAAAAATTCAATCCACAGTTTCAATATCAAGTACAAGTTATGCATGTGGCTAAACACAATAGGTAACCCTATAGGAAATTCTCACAGCCTAACCCTTATGGTTCAAACCAACAAGTACAAGAAAACCTATGGGAAGCACACACAGTCTGACCCCTCTAGTTCAGCTAAAGTATAGACTCTCTAAGGAAGCACTAACCAACAATTACCCATATAGTCTCGTATCATAACTAAAGGCTCTCTAGGGAAGCACATACATTAAACTCACTCTCTATCCCACATTGAGGAACTACAGACACTCTGAGGAAGCACTCAACATTAATTCCCCATGTGGTCTCACATCGTGAAAATATAACAACACTCTGGATATGACCTCAACGTTCATTCTCCCTATGTTATATAGACCAGGATCTCATAAATTCATGCAAGTTTAGAAGTGCGTAATGGACAAGGTAATCCTCATGAACTAATTGTCTAGCATTCTATAGTAAAATTGCATTATAGAACAACAGTCACACTATCCTACAATACTATACCTGAGAAAGTAAACAGCAGCCTAACCTGCAATCAAGAGCAAATGGTCCAAACAGGAAAAACATGCATGGGAAATACAACCAAAGAAAAACAATTCACCCTATTCACAAACAATAAAAAATAACTCAGGCATACCAGCATGGCAGAGCACCAATAGTGATAAAACGGTAAACGTACAATACCCCGTTCATGTATATTGGGAAAATTTGCACATTAAACTCAAAGAATTTCAAAATAAAGGTACAAACCACCAACCTCGGGGTTAGGAGATCGCTATATGTTAACCTCTAATCCTAAATCACTTTTGAATGCCAATGATCTAAAAACGTCTAAAAATTTCAGCCCACGATAACGTGGAAAAGAATCGAAATCAGAAGATGATGCTCCAACAGAAAGAAGAACTCACCGATGTGGTTACAACGCAATCAACGATGTTCGAATCGGAGGAAGGTCGATGGATCAGGGGTTCATAAAAGATCTATGGTAATACATCACTCTTGGATAATCCATACCAAGAAGAAGTCAGTTTTTTCCGTCAGACACAACCACAATGCATTTAATGAAAAACACAAATTACACGGTGTGTACTTTTGGAGTACACGGCATGTACTTTTGGAG
Organism: Viscum album; assembly: GCA_963277665.1. NCBI lineage: Eukaryota > Viridiplantae > Streptophyta > Magnoliopsida > Santalales > Viscaceae > Viscum > Viscum album. The sequence continues at coordinate 585,991,075 of OY728126.1, forward strand.
TACATGGCAGGTTATTTTTGTTTCCGTACTCTACATTAGGCGGCCTCTAGGTTATCACACATTGTCATGTGGAAGGCTGCTACACGGCCAGCACACGGCTACCTACGGTAACGGAGTACATGGTGTGTACTTAAAAAATTTCCAGAAACTCATCTTTTTGTAAAAAACTCCAGTTAAAAGAAAAACATAATTGAAAATAAGATCTCGGTTCATATACATGGGGAGCATTGGGAGGATTCTAGAAAGTGGATATCAGATGATGGATGAAATCCAAAGTCATTGAGTGAGGAGTGTGTGGGAGTCTGTGTGGGTTTATATAGGAAAAAGGAGGGAATTCTTTATTATTTAGGTTTTTGACACCACCCATTAAACTAATAAAAAGAAAAAATTAGTCCATGGTTTTTTCCCATGGTTTTTTCTAAAGGAGGTGAACAAAATATTGTATAACCCAAATTTCTGACCTAATTAAAATAATTGGGATGCTTATGTGGAGGTGAGACAGAGTCTCAAGGAACACAATTTAAAAAGATAAAATGTTTTATAAGTCATAGAGGGTCCACTAAGGAATCATAAAAATAATCAAACAAATATAAAATAAAATTATTTAAAAGATAAAACAAATATTGGCCGAAAATAACATTTATAGTATTTTATTACATAACTATAGGGTCATTATGATGTCATAAACAGATATATTTTTAAACGGTATTGAATTTTTACACAATAATATGACTGTCTTAGAAAATTATGAAAACTTCACTGTGGGATAATTTTGACATCCTAATTCAAAAAATAATATACATTATAAGTATATAAATTTCCAAATATGTGAATCATTAATTTTTAAATAAAAACCTCATTTATTGCAAAATAATGGGTTTTGACAAAAACAACATTCAAACCATAATAAAAATTACAGGTGAATTTATAAAAATATAAATTCATATATATTTAATAAAAACTAATTTAATAATAATAATAATATGTTATTAAAATATTATTCAATTAAATATTCATTAATTCATCAAAAATGATTTTTTTGTTGAATATTAATTACAATTACTATATGCGCTTCAAAAAATATTTACAAAGTAACAATAAAAAAATAAATGTATATTATCTATACAAGGATAATGTACATTATCATTGTGCTTGGGTATTGTTACATAACCCAATAAAATACCCAGATAATACCTTACGGTAAGGTGCGTGATGTTAACAAACTCTTATGGTGGCTCAGATAACATTACTCGAGTGGTAATCACTCTCAACCTCCACTTCTATCGTAGTCAGTACCACTTGAGCTTAACGTATTCAATCTCGGCTTGTTCTTGGTCAAGTTGGAAGACCAATGACATCACCTCCATTCTGAGCTCCATCAAATGGGATTTGTATATGGAAAGTGTACTGGATGAGGCCATCACTTCTTTTTTTTTGATTAAATTGGATTGGTTAAATCCAAATATTTATACTAATCATGTGATCACTTTTCGACGGCTATATTAGCAATAGTAAAAATTCATAACGGCAATTTAAAATGAAAAAAATAGAATGAAATAAGTGCATATATTTTAAATAACCATTATAAGAAATTTAAATAGACAATATAAATTTTTATTAATGAATTTTTGGGTTGTTACATATACCCTTACTGAGAATCCAATCTTACACTTTATTTTGTTTCCTTCTTCTGGAAAAATGAAATGCTTTTATGTGGGATATTCCTTTGATGATTATTAAAAGGGAATATAATTTTTGGAAAAATTTATGATCATTCATGAACAAAGATGATTTTGTTTCATATTTACAATGGTGCTAAATTAATATGTTCCTTTAGTGTGTAACTATTTAATTTAATGAATAATATTATAAAATTATGCTATTGTTATGTATTAAAATCATGGGTCTCTATAGATGGTATCAGAAGAATGGTTTAGTTATCAATTGGAATCTCGATTGAGAATACATAACAGGGATACCTGTGGATATTTCTGAGGATATATATAATGATTATTCTATCTATATGAATTAGGGTGAATCAACATATATGAAAACTTTATAGACATTTTCTAACTGATATAGTGAGTGCTTTCAATGAAATTACATCCATGTACAGATTCTACAAGAAGATTTGGATCTGGAATAAAGATACAATGGTGTAATAACTTTGAAAAGGGTGAATTAATATATACACGAACATCATCTATTGCAAGAAAATTATTCTTTTCACTACTTCTATAAGATTCTTCTAGGATATGATTTTCAAATAATAAAACTACATAGAATCCATCATGAAGAATATTAACTGTTGATGGACCTGAATGACCATGATTATGAATATGTTGTCATGTGTTTAAAAAGATGTTATCATGTCCTATAAATCAGTAAATTTATTTTTCTTTATTATGTTGTTGTTCACTATGATTATTTCTTCATATGCAATGTTTTTTCATTATTATTCAATGGTGGGAACACAGATGATCTGGTATTAAATTAACATGATATCGATTTTTCAGATGAGAAGCCTAATGTAATCATGAATGCAGTGAGGGATATTAGTATTTTTACTAATCATTTATTGTAGAGAATAATTAAAATTTTTAATCAAAACACACTCATGGACTCACCAAAAAAGATTAGGATATATTACACTATGATTTAGTGTAGTATTTGCTATAGAAGGATAATTATTCAGTGTCATATATGTTAATAATTTGGGAAGAATCGCCCATTTGATTTTTTTATTGTAATGGGAATATTTGTAAGAATGTAAAATAAAGACACAATGAAAATAATTTAGAAGGAAAAAAGGAAAAGTATAATCAACATAATTAATGTGATTTTTTGTATCCCTATATAAATATCAATGGATGACTATTTTAAAATTGGTAAGTAAGTGAATTATGAAAAAATTCTATGGGGATATCTCATTACCAGAATTTGGAAGGTTATACGAGTATTGGGTTTTCAATTGAAAATGAATGGACTAAAAATGAAATATGTATGGAAATAAGTATTATGGAATATGTAGGTGAAAAATAATAAAATGGTTTAGAAGGAAGTGAAATGATTGAATTATCTATTAATTGGAATTCAATGATTATTTTATATTAATATTGAATTATATATTAATTGTTTTTTATAATGTTTTCATTTCGGATTTGAAAAAAGAATATTAATTGGAATAGATGGACTATAAATGTTAAATAATGGAATGATGATATTTCATAAAAAATTCTTTATTATGAAAAACATAACTCTAAATCTATTTCTTATGTAGAGATAATGATACTAGGATAAATAAATGATAGATAAATATAATTTAAATTGAATTGTAATTATTATTAGGAAACTAATTATTGATTTGTTGATAATGTTGATTACTCTATCCTTGGAGAAGTTTACAAATTTTTTAGATTTAAAAAATATGTCCAATAACAGATGTTTTACATTATAATACGATGAATTTATGTTTCATATAAGAATTTTTTGGAAATCATATTATTTCTATGATTCAAGAGAAAAAATTATTAATGTATTAACCTGTTCGGTTTGTGATAATCAAGATACACATTATGATATATGAGGGATAATTTTTAAGAATATTTTTAAAATATTTTAATCCTTATTTTTAAATTTTTAATTTTTTTAATTTTTATAAGGATAACCATTTATGGAATTTTTTATGATGGTCATTGGATGTGGTTTAAAATATTGACACATCAAATTATCACCAGAATATTTATCTATATTATAGATCAATAGATTACATTTTTAAAAACTATATATTTAATGGAAGACTAATCATTCTATTTTGGATCTTATTTAGTTCATTTAACATGAAAGAAATTATTTGTTAGACATTTATATGAATAAGAAATTTTTCAGGGCACACCCAAATGATGAAATTATGCCTATGAAAAGATATCGATTTTGTACATTTCAATATATATTGAATCTTAATGGAAAAAATAATTCTTCAACCCTATGAAAAATTCCATTGAATAATATTTTTTCCTATTATAAACATTTATAATGATATTAATGAACTTTATCATGTCTCTTAGGTTTACGAATATATGATTTTTTACATTTTTCTTGAAAATGTTCTCTATCTTTTTCCCTAAATATTTAGGTTCTAGTTTTCTATTCTACATGATTTTTCAATTCCCACCTATGTTATCCAATATTAGAATGTAGTATGTGTTATTTTAGATTCAATTAAAATGTTTTTTTTTGTGTTTTTACTATTTAAATTAACCCTTTTTTACTATGTGGGATTTGAATAAATATAATTCAAATGTTAAACCATTAATGATTGACCATAATTTTGGGGTTGAAATTCAATTTAAGGGTAGAAGAAGGTAACAACCTGATATTTTTTAAAATATTTATTTCATACATATTTAATCTTTTATATATTTTTAGCAACACTAATTTTATGTTTCTTAGACAAACTTCTAGGTTTGTATTTTGTTAAAAATAATTTTTAGATTAGATTGAGTTACATGAAACACTATGATTTAATGAATCTAGACATAATAAAAAAATAATATTATTTAATATGATATTTATCATGTGATGACCCATACAGTTATAAATAAAAATCCACCTCTGATTTAATTAAGTGTATTATATATAATTAATATACATAAAACACATGAACTTAATTGATTTTATTATATCCTATCATATTGAAATTACATTTTAGAAACATTATTATTGGTAATTTGTAATTTGAACATTGAAAACATTATTTGTATATATATTGTTTTCAACAATCTAGTTGACGCGACCAATGGCTGTGATGGCCTCAAACAGGTACGATCGTACCCTATAAATCACATTTATTTAAACTAATGGGGGAGATAGAATCATTTCTCTAATCCCATTACTAAAACCATGTTGAGAAATAATAACTTAATCTTGATCGAAATTGTTTGTCAGAGAATTTCAATCTCAATGAGATCATGGCACAGACGATGTTCATCGAACTACCCTATGAAAATCCCACCATTGCACACCATAACCGTAGGGTTTTTTCTAGTGTATTAAACAAATATATATGATGCAAAAATCAATAAGAGTGTGTATATTATTGTTTATTAAATAATAAATAATTTTTCATCTTATTATTTTTACATTATATATTTTTTTAATTTTATTCAACAATATAAAAATAGTAATTTTTTTAAATATTTATATTTAATGAGGAAATTATTTTATTGAATTAATGTATTTTGGAAATAAATTATATTTAAATAAAATATTATTATTAAATAGTTTTTATTAAATTAAAAGGATTTTATATATTTTTTGATGTAAAATGTAATTTCAATATGGCTTCAAAAACTGTTATATTAAAAAAACACATCAATTACTATTAACTGATAATTTTAAATTAAAATGTAAAAGTAGTTTATTATAAAGAGATATTTAAATAAAATGAATATTATTTTTTGAATCATAATTTCATAATTATCTAAATGTGAATTTTTTAGTAGCTGATGTGACAGTAATATTTTCATATAAAAATTAATTTCCCCTGAAATATACTTTTGTATTATGACATCATAATGGCTGCAATGTGATGTTACAAATTCTATAAAATATATCCAAAACCAAATATATATTTTATCATTAAAAGTATAATATTTTATGTTTATTTGATTAATTTTTTAATTCCATTTTGAATCCTCCAAAACCATTAGTATATTTTAATGTTTTAAATTCATTAATTCAAGTGTATGACTAAACTCTAGATAAGAAAGGTAATTATTTCACTATTTTTAAAATGTGGACATATATAATGTTGAAAACAACTACTATTTGGAAAAAACAATTAGAAATAATTTGAAGGATATTGGTTTTGGTCCATTTGTTAAATGGAGTCCAAACCCAAAATAATAATTAAATCCCAATCTTTCATATATAAATACACCCAATATACAATTTATCTTCACTCAAAATCCATTGAACATGTCCATGCACCTCTCTCTACTATTCAATTCTCCCACAATTCTATGGGGCTCTCAAGAATCCCCTCCTAATCATTAGGATGAACATTATCAAGTAAGGGATTTCCATATTCTCATTACCATTGATGCACTTATTTTCTATTATATCTCTTAAATTGAATTTTATTTTGTTGGATTATATTATTCCATATTGCATTTATATTACATTTAATTTATAAAGATTATATTTCCTTTCACTCTATTTAATCCTCCCATGATATTTTATGTTCACACGTTACCATGTAGAAATATAGTTGGGATTTTTTTATTTATTCAAGTTTATTTATTAACTTATTCATTCTATTTGAAAAATTAAAATGTTTGTATATGTTTTTACATTTTCCTAATACAACCTATTTTATTTCTATATGATGATATACCCATTTCCCTCTTATCAATCCATTTTTATGAATCTATGAGTTACATTGTTATATTGTAGATATTTTACCATGATTTTCCATGCCAAAACAATTGTGTAGTGAATACCACACCCATTTTCTATCAATGGAGTCTACCATTATGCACATATTGTTATTTATAAAGGACATACTTGTTTTAATTCAACACTCCTTGATCTTGGAATAAATTATAATGACAAATGCACTCATGTTTTGTGATCTATGTGGAACAATTAAGCATCCTAATGAAATTAATGTGATGGTTTCTCTCGAAATTCTATAGTTCTCTAATGAATGGGTGAATTTTTAGTCTCATGAGATTTCAGGATGGGTTGTGGAGTGAACCTGATTAAATTATGGGACATTTTATACCATGATTTATTGTTATATTTACCGTGACCTATGATTATTTTATAAGGTTTGAAGTTGTGTCCACATTTCCAATGTTTATTTTACCATGATATATGTTGAATTATTATTCTTGATCAATTTATACCCCCAATAGGATTCATAGATCACCACATTATTATGTTTGTCCCCAGGTTATTGCATTAATTTTTTAAATCCATGAAATTATTTAATCATGTTTAGGAAGTTTTTCATTTTGTTATTGTATCTTATCTTCATGATGTTATGTTACGCACCTAATTACAAAAGAAACTAGACATCTATATTTTTCAGGTTGTTTTATTTATATATTAAGGTAAAAAATCAATTATCAATGCTAAACAAATAACACTGTTTTTATAGTTTTTATCAAAATAAATGATTAGATATTTTGGGATAAGAAATATAAAACTCTAGTTAAAGCCTTAGAAAAATTACTATGTATAAGAAAGCATCCCTAAATTATGGATAGCTTATAGTATATTGTTTATAATTAAAATAAATCCCTCTCTAGATATTACAAGTAGATGCAGTTTTGGAATAGATGTACCTTGGTATAACAACTCAAAGTAGTTTTTTCAGGCCTGGCTCAATGTAGCCTAGTAAATTAAAACATGCCCCACATTCCACCTGGTATAATACTCCATGGGGATACAATTGGGAAAATTCATAAACTCATTATGATCCATTATTATTGGAACAAAAAAATCATATAATAATTTAAGTTATGATATATTCCAGCGATAACATGAAGTGAAACCTATAAATTTATGAGTCAAGAACAAAAATTGATATAAACATTATCCCAATAATTTAATTAGAATCCCCTTTCTATGTTTCATAATTTATTATAATCACTTGAAATTTTCGTTTTATTCTATATAATGGATGGAATATAAGGAATCAGATAAAAAATCAATGCAATGGGCAATGTGATGATTTTCTCAATGATATTACCCACCTAAAGGGGGTAACAATCACATACGTTATCATAATACTCTCTCAAATGTGTCATGTTATAAATTTAAACCTATATCACGAGGTTCTAGAATAACCCATATGATATTACGAGCTACGATTGAGACCATTATGTGAGCAAAGACTCTGACATTCAATGTATCATAATATCCCTTAATCACAAGACAATGGATCAAATCTATTGTGTAGTTATTCTCTATACGTCAATGTTTAACCAAGATAAATTTCTAATAGTTGTTTATTATGTAGTTGGTCAAGCTAATCAATAGTGGACATTGATAAAAAATACAAAGCCTCAGGATGAGATTGAAGTGATGGTGTGGAAGGAAATTTGGAAAATTATTTTTGATAAATATTTGTCTCTCAGTATCCTACATAAAAATGAAAAATATTTCTTCTCCTACTTTAAAAAAATGTGACGAATGTATGAGGATGTATAAAGAATAAATTAAAATACATTCATGATATGCCTTTCTTGTTTTCATTTCCACCAAAATATAAGGGTGGCCACTTCTTCCAAGTGATAAAACACAGTCTATGAAAATACCTATAGATCTGTGACATTGATTTTTATGAGGAAAATATTTGATGTTCCGTTAAAGTATAAATGAATTTCATATAATCAAAAGGGTATCATGGGGATAAGAAGCAGAAAGAGGTGTCTAATTATAGTGGTCTGATGGAGAAATCTAATGATTCCTAAAATTTCTGCATAACACTTGTCAATGGCGTGTGAATGAGAACCCCTAGATATTCACTAAGGGGATTAGGAAATAAATTAGGTGTGCTAAGAAAGGGATCCTAGGTAATGAATTTGTATATATGAATCATGCTAATTTGATTGAGGAATGTAATGGTCTAATCAACCCTCGGTGCATTTCTTAATTATACAACTTCGTGGAAACAAGAAACATTAAAAACCAATGAAAAAATCTGAGGGTTTTTTGAGACAACCAATATCTATAAGGTAGTGATGGAGATATTTTTCCATTAAAACAGACAAGGTTGATCCTGAAAACAAAGTGGTGATAGGTATGTTAGTTATTCATTCCAGGATAGTGAATATTAATTTTGATTCTAGATCTATGGATTCCATCATATCAAAAATGTTTATCAGAAATAAAAAAACATCACTCAACATCTTATAAGTGGGATTTCTAGTGAAATATACAAATGTGGAAATTATTGCATCCCAAGTATACAAGTCCTCCGATTTAATAATTTTTCGACTGAACTATCCAAAAAACCATTTCATACTACTTTTGGTGGTAGATGACACTTCTGGGAATACTTTGTATTTCCCTATATAGTGAAAATTTAAGCATATAGGAGATGTAAATCACTCTCTATTTCTTGAATGGACCCCTAGTTCTATTCAAGTTTAATGATGAAGATTAATATTCTTTAACACTAACATCACATGCAGGGAGTTTATTTCCCTACCAGAAGTTAAATAACTCTCAAATTCTTGAGTCTAGGGAAAAAACCATTCTATAAGACATGCATATTTTCAGGGAATACAGTGATGTGTTTCTCCAGTAATTTCATGTTATTCCTTACATTCCATAGATTTGATTTCACTTTAATCTCACAAATAATGAATTACCGTTTTCCATGAATCCATATAGAATAGATGTTGTGGAACCTGGTGGTCTTAAGAAACAACTACAGGTGAATCTTGATAAATTTTACATTCTCCCAATTTTTTCTCAATGGGGTGCACAATTCAGATTTATAATGAAATTTTTTGGTTAATGCACCTCCTCAATGATTATCATGTATTCAAAAAGATCACAATAAGGAACTATTTTCCTCTAAAAAACAATGAGGAGTTTTTTGATAAGATATTTGGATGATAATACTTATCCTATGAGGACATGTGTTCAGTATATTTCCAAGATAGTGTGATAAAGAAAGATAACAATGACACTAATTTTAGTACAAGGTGTGGGCACTATGAGTTCATTGTGATGCCTCTCAGGCTCACTATTTCTCCAAATATCTTCACGAACTTGAAGAATAGAGACTTTAGAAATTTCCTTGTCAAATTTGGTTTTGTTCCTATAAATTATATTCTAATATACTAAAAAGCAAATGATGATTATAAGGATTATGTGAGTATTGTGCTAAAGACCGTAATGATTGATAATTTTTATGAAATGTACCGCAAATGTGAGTTCTAGATGAAGGAAGTATGATTAATTGGACATATCATCATATTCCATGTGAAATCAATGGAACATTCAAATAAAAGAAGTAATTGAATGATTTTTGAGGCCAAGATCAATGATAGATATCTATAGTTTTCATGGATTATCATTGTATTGTCGTTGATTTTTTAGAATCTTCTCTTGATTTTCAAACCCTCTAACAAATATTACACTGAAGAGAGTCATGTTTTCTAGGAATGATGAATGTGGAGAGATATTCATGGAGAGAAAACTAGCCTTATCACTAAACATTTTCTAAATCTACCCATAAATGGAAATATTTTCCTTGTATCCAGTGATTCACCGAAGAAGGGGTTTGGTTGTGTTCTCATGATGAATGGAAAATTCATATCCAAATATTAAAGGAAACTGAAATATAAAAAAACTACACAAATCCTGAAACAGGGTTGGATAAAGTGATATTTTCATAAAAAATGTTGTTTCCTTATCTCTTGTAGGATAATTTTGATATATATACAGATCCCAAAATCCATATGTATATATTCACATAAAAACTGTTGAAGATGTGCCAATGAAGATATTTACAGATTATCAAGGAAATTGACTTCTCAATTCACTATCACACAGGTAATGAAAATAAATTAGTGCATGATATATGTAGAAAGGATATAACAATTATATAATTGATGTGAATTCAGACAGATCAAATTTTATTTGATTTAATACGGATCAATATGGGAACCATAATGGGAGGTCAATAATCATTCCTTCTAAAAAGAATTTCTCAAAAATCCATTCCAAAAAAGGTAAAGGGTGTTCAGAGAAATGCTATAGGAATTCTAAGGATTGATGAAACAATATGAAACAGAAATCCTCAATGGTCAATGTTAATGAAGATGGATGTGTGAGATTTCGGATAAGATTATGTGTACCAAAAAATAATATGTTAATGATTTTTTTGTTGAATAATTCACATATATCAACCTTAAACATTCTCTAAGGATGCACATTGATGTATAGAAAACAGTAGGATCACTATTGGTCAGAAAATATAATGAATGTGATCACTAAATATATATCAATGTGACTGGAAGATCAGTATGCTAAGGCTGAAAGGAAAATGTCTAAGGTGATTATGCATCCAAAACCCATACAAATTTTGAAATGGAAACAAGTCACCATGGGAATTGTCATCAAACATCCAAAGGCATAAATGGGGAAAATTTGATATGGGTAATTGTGGATCATCTTATAATGACATATCACATTATCTCAATTCAAGATTAATTCACATTGGATGAACTTACACAAATACACATCAAAAAGTTATAAGGCTACACCGATTACGACGACCAATTGTATCTAATAATTATTCTAGATTCACATACTCGTTCTATAAAAGTCATCATAATGTTCTAAATAATGAATTGATCTTCAACATGGCTTGTCAGAATAATACTGATGTCTAATTTTCTGAAACTATCTAGACGCCTGGTAAAATGTTGAGAGAATTATTAGATGACTTCAAAGAACAATGGGATGAATATTTTTTTTGGGTCAAATAATCATAAAAATTTAGTTTCTACTAGAGAATCCAAATTTATCATGATAATGATATTTATGGGAAGAGGAGGTGGACACTAGAATGATGGGATGAATATGGGGAACAAAAACTACTAGGTCCTATAATTATTAAGGAAATGGTAGAAAATGTAATTTCCATTCCACATCACATAAAGGCTAGTCAGATTTGAAAAAAGAGGCATACTGGATATCATTTATGATACCATGAGTTTGGTGTTGGAGACATGGTATTTCATTTCATATTTCCATGTTGGAATGTGATGAGATTTGGGAATAAGTGAAAGCATAATCCATGATGCATCGAAATTTTTTTGATCCGTGAATGCATCGTAGTAGTGGCCTACCCACATCCCGTGCCACCAAACATATATCAAGTACATGAAATATTCCATGTATCCCTATATAGATAGTACATATCAGACCCCTCATAACTATGAAATCCAAAGGTGGTACCATAAGGGAATGAACATTCTTACGAAGAGAAGATCGTGGAGATCGTAGATCGTAGAGACAACATTCTGTGGAAAAAAATTTCACCTGTTCAAAATGTTGTAGAGAAAACAAATGTTTGAAGTTGAAACATGGGAACCAATGGAGTTGATGAAACCGGGTTACATTCATTTTTTTGGAGTCGGTATATAAAATATGGAGAGGGGTATTTCTAGAGGGGAAATTGTAATGACCAGAGAAACTATAAATGAAATTCACCTTGTAATTCAATTAAATGCCTTATTATTTAATATGGATATAGATAAAAATCAATTATTTTATTATACCATATCATATTTAAAAAATATATGCATCCTTATAATTTATAATATAGATGATTCATACTGATTTCATTATTATTACAAATATAGATTTTTTATCAATATTATTGACCCATACAAGGGACGTGATGGCCTCAACCAGAAGGATCATACCCAACGAAGTCCATTTATAAATGATTTCATGGGCTATATAATCACTATTAGTTTAAATTGATGAATTGGATGAATATATCCATCAACTGATGCATGAGTGAAACCGTTTATGGGTGTAGTATAAACCCATAGAGAACAGACACAAACAAAGTTCGCAGATCTGATCCATGAATGTACCACCATCAGACGCCATACACTTATGCATTTTTCTATTGTATTAAAGGGATATAAAGAGACCTTATAAATAATAGTATATATCTTAATTTTAAAGTATAATGAACATATTAAAATCCTATTGTTTTTACATTTAAAAGTTATTTATTTTTACTTATTAAAAAACAAATAAAATGTCTAATTTTAAAATTCAATTAAGTGATTTCTTTTGACGAATTAATTTTTTTTTTATTTAAATAAAATTTTAATTAAATATTTTTATTAAATATTTTTCCCTAAATAAATGATACTACATAAATTTAAATAATTAAAATTTATTTTTTATAAGGATTTAATAATCATTATTATAATAAAATTCTAAAGAAATGTAGATCTTATTTAAAAGTAAAAATTATTTAATGTAGAATATTATTTAGATAAAATTATTATTTTTAAATAGAACATGGATATTATCTAGTAATAAATTCATCAAAAATTTATGATAAAGGGGAATTTTTTGGTAAAAATTAAAAAATATAAAAATTTACATTATGTATACCAACTTAATAATGACCCAAATTTGATATAATAAATTTTATAAAATATATCCATACGAAATTTTTTTTCATTAAAATATCTAAATTTTATTTTTATTTTAATAGTTTTATAAATCCATTATAAATCCTCCAAAACAATTAATATATTTTATTTTTTTAACAAACTTTTCATTAATGAATATATCAACTTCAAAAATTGAAGGAATTATATTTTATTTTAGAATGTTTACATATAAAATAATTGAAACCACACCTATATGGATTAAACCATCAGCAGACACCATGAAATTGTTTGAGGTTTTAGTTATTTTGTTATGTAGAGTCCAAAAATTAAAAAAATAATGAAATAGATTAATTTTCTGATAAACACCCACATAATCCCTTTTCACATCAGTAAATCACTTTGAACCTTGCCCAAAATATTATATGCACTCTATAGAGTCTTCCCATGGTTCCCAAAAACTTATAAGAAGACCCCCAATAATTTGGAGTCACACACTCAATTATGAGATTTCCCTCTACTCATTTCCATTCAAGCAACTTCATTTTTTTGATGTATCATAAAATCTATTTTCACATATCGAGATATGTTCCTCCATATTACAATTACATTACATTATATTTAATGTATAAATTTTTATATCCCCATTTAACTATCATTATTCCATATACCTTCTATTTACAAATTTATAATATGGGGATATATTAGTACATGTAACTATTTCGTCCCATTTGATTTATTTCTGATGAGATACCCCTTTCTCATTAAATTTCCCCTTTTTATGAATCATTTTATCATATCATTAAACTATAGTAATTTCACTACAATTTTCCCTGCCAAATAATTGCATAGTGAATATAATAATCATTTCCAATAAATTCCTTTCTCCTTAAATCACATATAAAATGTGATTGTAGACTTAATAATAATTATCCCATGTTTTATGATTGTGGAATATATTAAGATGTTGAATGAAACCTTGTTGTATGATCTGTGTGGAAAACATTAATATGAGAATGAAATGAATGTGAGAGGTGTGCCCAAAGTTATATAGAGCTCTAATTCATTGGATAATTTTTTCTCACATGAGACAAAATGTTTAGATATGGAGTGATCCAGATTATTTTATAGGACATTTTCCAACTAGATGTCATGGAAATTTATCCTTGACATGTGTTTATGTTGTAGGGTCAAAAGTTCATGCACATTTCCAATGATATGTGTATCAGGCTATATCATTCCATATTATTCATGATTCTTTTATTCACCATTGATATTAAAATGTTATGACTTGTATTACATGATTCATGTTGTTCCATCTTTATTCCTTTACATAGATTTATAACGCACCCCTTTATTATGTAGGACCCCAGGTTTAGCTATGCAGTTTTGAAAGCCATCAAATTTTAGAAGCATGTTAGGGATTTTTTTAATAATGTTGTTGTATCCCATGATACAGATGTTCTAATATTTACTTAATTTTAAAATTCAATAGTCTTCTACATATTATAGAATGCATTCTATGTATTTTAATCTAATTATTATATTTATAATGATAAATAAAGTGTGAGGTTGTTATGTATCATCCAGCTAGTTGAAAACAGAGTATAAATATGATTAAATAAATTATGAAAATATATGGTCAAAAAATGTGTATATATTTCTTTTGTGGACAATTAGTAAATTTTTTTTGAAAATAAAGGAAATAAGTATTCTAAAAAAACTATTTTAAACAGGTAAATGTGTTTCACCTTAATAAATTCAGTAAATCACTTTTGGTGAATGATTTTAAGAAAAATTTTAATATATGTATATATATTCCCAAATTAAGTTTTTTCAACATAAAAAATAACAATAAATCCAATTATAAACCTAAAAATATATTTTTCTATGAATAATGTTTTTTCACATATTTTTGGTGAAAATATTTTAAAACTAATTTTTTAATTTTTAATAAAATGAATTTTATAAAATATAATTTTTTTTAATAATCATTCCCAATTTATATAATGGTTAATTATTGTTATTTTATAGATAAAAAACTTTTTTTAAATTACTGAATAATGATGAATTTTACCTAAAACATGTCTCTTCATCTAACTTTTTTTATAAATTAAATAATTTATAAAATTAGCTATAAAGTGTCAATTCATTAATTATACATCCATTAATATTTTTTTTTAATTTTAATCAATTTAAATTTAAAAATTAAAGATCTAATTCTTACACCTTGGAACATCCTCTATTTAATAACTAACATTTGAACAGTAATTGGTGGAGTAATTTAAAATTATAATTTTCCACTTCATTGATGTTAATTTGGAAATATAGATGATATATTATTAATTATAATTGTTTTTATTTTCTACTATGTTTGACATAGTTTTTTACCATAATTATTGGTGGGAAGAATAAATCATAATTAATGTTATTAAGGCTAAAATTTGTTTCACACATCATATGTGTTTGTATTAAATGTAATTTTATACAAACATATGATATTTATTTAATTAAATTGTATTCTTATTTATAATTAGTAGGTAAAATTTAAATTTAAAATATAATTTTAATTTCAATATTAATGGATAAAGTAAAAGGATAGTTACAATGATACAAGTTATCATGGTGTAAACTAAAATAATAATTGAGTAATCATAAATAATATGAAATATCATTATATATTTTTTTATTTTGTTAGGTATAGGTGTGTCTCGATGAAATCATACCTCCGCTACATTATTGGTATATTTTTGGGTGGAATGAGGTAATAGTGACCTCCAAATAGTAAATATTTTTTTGTGTTTATGAAAATGTCACACCTATAATATTATAAATGTTATCTCACAAACCCCCATATAATTATATATTTAAAAAAATTATTGAAAAAATCATACCAAATCATTAACCAACATTTCATCCCCCATTCTAGAATCATTATTTTCGTAATCAAATCCCACATATTAAAGTTTTGGATAAAACCTAATGAGGATACCCAAAGATAATGTATCATTCATTAATGAATATTTTTTTTATTTAATTTCCTACATCCTTTAGTTTTTTTATACCATGCTAATATATTATTCTGTATAACTATCATATACATATATTTTTTGTCAATGTTTTCACTAAAAAACAATCACCACATCCCTTAAGTGAGTTACAAAATTATCGTTCATGTGTATGGTAGATTACCACCTCATGAACTGAAGTCATTCATTTTTACATTACCACCTCTCATGGAATGAAATAATTATGAAATAATGATTTATATATAATATTTATGAATTTATTATTGTATTTTAATTATTATCTCACTCATACAATCATACATTCTATTTTTTTGGATTAAAATAATCCAGCATGTTTGTATATCAAACTACCACCTCACGAAGTGATGTGATACATTCATGCTTTACATGGAATGTATTAATGATAATTTAAAAAATATATAACATATAGGGCAATAAAATTAGTTTTCATTGATAATATATATATATATATATACATACATTATCTTCTCTAAAAAATGGGGTTAAATCCTCTTAATTAATATAAACTCAAAGACCTATTTCAATATGGGTAGAAATAGAACCAATACATTGGCCATAATCCCAAGGAATAGTAGACCCATAACATATAATTAATTTCTAGTGACGTTTCAGGTATACATCATATATTTTGTGTCACCTAGCATGAATCATGCATGATTCATCGCCTATTTGCATCTTGCTTGCATTATAACCAGTAACATAAATATCAAAGGGACTTACCAGAAACGAAATCTGGCTTTTTCAATGATTTATTATGGGTTTACCACTAAGGATCCACCCAAAAAATAAACATTTACTTTTATTCTTTATATTCAATAAGAACATAGAATCGTTTTTAATTTGTATGTGCAACATACCATCTTGTATAACAATATATTTTATTTCCCATAAATAAATTTTATATATTAATATAATTAATTTATAATAAATATATATGATTCTTATATCATTGTTAATATTCTTGATATTAAATAACATCCCATCCGGGGTACTATATTCCAATGACCTAAGATAATAAAATATGTGACCTCAAGCTCACCTCCCATTATACTATTGGATCCCAACAAGCTGTGAGGTTCAAATATGTAACATGGGGAAACTATACCATATTTAACAAAAAATAAAATAATCCAAAATAAATGAACAATAACAAAAATACAACAAAATATATATATATAATGAAACCATAAACAATAAAGAACAATATAACATGACAAACAAAAAATAGGAAACAATTTTCAAACTAAAGCAGTTGATATATAATGCCATAATATGTGTCAACTATAAATAATCTAACCCAAAATGAAGACACTAACAACTCTCCCATGTTGGTTCTGACATTATGTATGGTTCCCACATCCATGATCTATCCAAACTTATAGAACCAATATGGTAATTATGAACTTATACTATAATGAAAACAATATGTATTTTCGGGTACCATTAAGGAAGCCTTAGTAGGGTGTGTGTACAATTTAGAAGGTCACCAACAACGAAATATAATTAAATATCAACTCAAAAATAGTGTTTGAGGTAGTATAATTAATAAACATAAATACATAAAGTAAACACTTATCATAATTCTTTATGTATTAATTAACCATATAATTTAGCAATTTCATGAAGTCACTATACCTACTTCGGCCCATGCCAAAGTCTTACCTATCCACAATGGATATCATATATCAATTAGAGAATCACAATTCATTAACACATGGCCTTTCATTACCAATTAAAATTAAATATCATTATTACTGAAGCATGGAACCATAATCATATGCCCACATTTTTTTAATATAATTCCATGGATAGGACCCTGTGGATGTTTGAAACATCTGCCTATGTCACATAACCCATTTATCAATAAATCTTATTTGGACTTTTCATTTATCAGTCAGTGTCACACAATCATTTTTCACATTCATGCACTTGGGTAAATAATATCATGTTTAGTATCATGTGGTTATTTTAATCATGATTTTATTCTGCCCAATCCATTTTTCAGTCAATCTAAAATATCACATATATCACATTTGAAAAGTTTAATCATCACTAACCCGCTCATTAACATTTCACATCATGGTTTATCATTTCAATTTATCAACAAACAATGTTTATTACATTAATAACATGTAACACTATGGATAAAATATATAAATCCATTTATCAATAGGTATTTATATAAATCATTATCACTTGCTGGTTATGTGACATATGTCTTATTTTTCATAAATAATTAAATCTACAATTCACATTTATCAATCTATTGAAAAATCATTTTAATCGACCAAATTAATACCCTTAATATCCCATAACATTATTAATCACATCATTCAATTAATTAATTCTTCAATTAAGTAATCCAATTAAATATGTGTTAGATAAAAAATATTGTAATTAAACAACTCAGGTTACCCAAAAAACTGGAAACCAACACCATTCGTCACAAAACTGAATGATGTTTCTTCTTCCTATAAGCAAGCGATAAGCACCTGATCCTTGATCAATGATACATAGTGAAGGATTTGGACCAAACATTACAAACACATTGCAAATATATATACACATGTAATTAATGAAAAAATGGATGACTAAAAAAATGTTCCACAACTATAAGAATACTATAGTAAGACACAACTATGGAAGGCGATAAAACTCCAAATGTTTAGTCCAATTAAAGTGGACCGAAATGAGTCATCTACTCCAAGCATCAGAATAGTCGAACTACAACCTTCATTCCAGCAGCTACCTAAAAAAGATGATAGGAAACCTCACTTCCAAAATATAGTTCCATTACATTTCCTATAATGGAATACGGAAAAATTTCTATTCACCCTCGAAAAGGTGTGAATGTTGTGATCCAACAATCTTGGTAGGATATCACCCAGGTGTTCCATAACCAGTCTTTGTATAAAAATCTGTTAGATGATTTTAAATTGAAAATTAGAATGATATGTAGAAAAAATGTTATACAGTACACTTGATAAAAATTGTCCTTTTATCACAGTTCTAAAACACAAGTAGGTATATCAATTTCAATGAAAATTTTTCAATGTCATATTTTACGATTATAAACATACATGTGTAGGATAAAATAGTACACTACCAAGCGGTACAAAATATAAGTAGCAACACAGGTATCACAACAACATGGAATACCAATGGTTAGAAAGATGAATATTGGTACCCATGAATCTATGAAACAATAAACTATTGTACCTAGATATGATGATCTACACTTCAGGATGAAGGAGACACCCCAAAAATTGAAACTCCAGTAACAAATATGTACCTAGAGAAAAGTAATTCATACTCTAGGATTAGAGGGACACTACAAAAAGTGAACCCTACAATATACTACGGCCTCAAGCTAAACCTTCCACCTTCTACCCATGGTAACTATTTTCTTAATTTTCACAACCATTCTAATGTTTCAAAAATCATTTCAAACCCATTTAACAAAAACATTTTCAATGGATTAAAAATACATACTTTTCATTCTATTTAACAATAATAAAGAGAAAATACATTTTATTTAAAAATATATTTCAACAACACAAATCAATCATGCCAATTTCTTGTATATATCATTTCACAAGGAAGGAACAATAACATTCATCAACCTAGGTGTGATGTGAAACCACCTACCTCAAAACTTTGGTCCCACATGCCTATAATGTAATACACCAACATCTAAAACCCAACGACATCAAAAAAGGCCCTATAATCCAATCCGCATGTCTGAGGATTGATTTAATTGAAAAATAGGGTTGATAAAGAATATGATACACCACATACCACAAGAACGAACACCTACCCCACCCTGATAAGAAATGGAATGGCATCTAGAACATGATCTTACAATGTACCTAGAAGAGTACTAGATAAATAAATAACATCGATCAATGGATAGTAGCCCAATTTTGATACTATAATCAATGATAATGATGAAGAAAAAGTATCACTTAACCGGAGTGATGCACCACAATTGCATTGAAGATCGAACGCTTATCAAAACAATATTAAGGGATTGGAGTCACCCAAAGTCTCCAGGAATTATCCCTACATCGAGAGAAACGTGTTTAGAGAAGGTAAGCATATCAAAATAGAAAAATTCCTATTATAAAAAATATATTTGAGATGTTACATAGAATGTTACCATCAATGTCCCACATACATGGGAAAAACAATCATCTCAGATTAAAATTCATTGTTTAAACCATTCAATATGTGAAACAAATCTTCATGTCAAGTAATCATTAATTGTGTGATGTTTTTTATGACATGAATCTAGAAACGCTTATGTGGTGTGTAACCTTGTTAAACTACGTGAAATCCTCCTACATCATGTTAAAAAGGATTGATAAATCTAATATTCTACCGAATCTCAGACTACAACATTATAGGTTACCTATCAATTCTTTTTGGGCCCTTTACAAACATAGTGAAGAAGGAGAACCAAAAATACCTTAAATAAATACATGATTGATCAGTAACAAAATGTTACAAACACCTCACCATATATACATTCTGTTACTACGATGTAATGTGGAATATTTAATACATAAAAAGTGATGAGGCCAATTTTCCCTCATCATTTACTCGTGTTCCCCTGTATCATGAGAAACTAATTCTTTTTTTCACAGTACTATGACCAACAAAATCAAATTCTCACTCTAGAATCTCACTTGATAGTAAAAAATCTCAATTGGTTTCTCCAAAACAGTTGCATCTAGCTTTAAATGAATTTATTCCCAACAAAGAATGTGAGTGGGATCAGGATGGTACTTCTTGAGTTACAATATATGGAAAACATCTTGAACACCTATAATCTGAATTGGAAGTGCAAAATGATAAGAAAATTGTCCAAGCATCCAACTAACCTAAAAAATTCCATCATATCTCGGAGCCATCTATACATATTTCTTACGTCAGCGATGAGCCAACTATGGAGAAACATTAAAGAAAATCCAGAAACTATTAAAGGATACAAAGGATGACGCCACTGATACACATATCATTTCTATTGACACGGGTATAATACAATACATCAATGTACTTCATGAATATTTTCCAACGTCTCCTAGACTAAAAATGGTCAAACCAAAGATATACCTCTCACCTAAACCCAAAAAAGTTGTGATCTGCATGAGAGACCATACAATGCCTCGAAGGGATCCATTATTCTTGATTAATTGTAATTAGTGTTATAGAAAACACAACCTATCCCAGATGGATTTCCCTTGATCTACTAAAATCCAATACACATGGATAAATAATATCCTTTAGTATATTAATTACTCAATATATTTGATAGTCTTTCGATGGATGTTAGGTAGTTCATAACTTCAATTGAATTCATGTTTCCTCTTCGATATAATGATAGAACCTTGAGGTAAATTTGGGGTACTATATGAAACAACGACCGAGTGACTCCAATGTAACCTCTCAATCTCTTAAATATATATCATATTCATATCTTCAAAATTAGTGGTATCAATGATCATAATGAAATGAGTAGGCTTCATTATATGATCAATAATCATCTATATGGAATTACTCCCTCATGGAGTATTTGGTAATCCAAAAAAAATTATTGATATATTGTCCTATTTATACACTATAAGCAGAATAGGGTGAAGGAAACTATAGGTTTTAATGTGTTATACCTTTATCCATTGGGAGGTGTCATATTGGGACACATAATCTGTGATTTCATGCTTCGTAAATAATGTAATAACTTCGATCTATCTTTCATGTATGTTTCCTTTTTCTTTTGGTTTTCAAAAAAATTTGAATTTCTTAAAATTTCATAAGTACACGACGCGTAATTTATGAGTACACACACTGTACTCAGTTACCACTGGTTTTCGTGTGCTGGTCATGTAATGGTTGAGCACATGACCTTGTCTGTTGACCTAGAAACAGCCTAATGCATGGGATGGTAAGGGAATGTACATGCAGTGTACTTCTAAAGTACACATGGTGTACTTTCTTTTTTTCATTAAATAGAATAGGGTAACATCAGACTGATAGAACACATCTCTTCTTGACCTAGTTCATCCAAGAGCATTCATAAATTTAATATCTTTGCTGATACCTCGATCGAGTGTTCGTTCTCCGAATCAATCTATGTCGGCTGCATTGAAATCCCATCAGTGTGTTCATTATTCTTAGTGAACAACTTCTCTCGATTCCTTCTCTCTTGTGAGATACCGTGGGTTGATAGTTTTAGAAATTTTATTAGATCATAGGTTTTCAAGAGAAATTAATGTCTTGAGGTTCACATATAATGATCCTACAACACTAAGGTTAGTGGTTTGAGCCTTTCCGTAGTTAGTCTTTGAATTATATGGGCAAAACTGCCCAATTCCCTTGAAGGGGATATTGCGTGTTTATGTTTTTAGCCCGAATGTTTTCTTGCTATGCCTTTCTTAATTGTATAGAGGTTATATGATGAGAATAAGGTTTATTTTTCTATGCTATGGAGGTTTTCCCAATGTTTTCATTTTTTGACAGTTTGGTCTAGTTTTTCCTGTTAGGATGCCTCTTCATTTTCCATTCCTAGTATTGCTAGGATGGAATGTTTTATATTACATGATGCTATGCTATAGATTTTTTATCCAAGTAGTTCATGAGGATTACATTGTCTTCCATTTATTGTTGTGCTCGTTTGACTTACACAGCACTGTGAGAAACCTGTTGTAGTAAAACATAGGGAGAATGGATGTGAGGGCTTTCTCTAGAGGCTCTGTTTTACTGTTACTATTCAAGAATATAGGGGGAATTAATGTAAGTGCTTCCTTAGAGAGTTTTTAGTTCCTCAACATGGGCCATAGGGGGAATGAGACGCATGTTTTTCCCAAGAGAGGCTTATAGTAACCTATAGAAGACTATTGGGGGGAACTGGCAGTGAGTGCTTCCGCAGAGAATCTGTGCTAAAGTTGAACCTGATGGGTTAGACTGGGTGTACTTCCCAAAGGGTTTCATGTGTTTGTAGGTAAAACTAGAGGGAATTAGGCTGCGAGTACATCCTATAGGGTTACCCATTTTTGATTATCTGATTACATGATATGTAGTTTTTCAATGCTCTGAAATTATTGGATTGTTTATTATTGTTTACTTCCTTGTTAAGTGATTATTTGAATTATTGCCTCCCATATATATTTAGTGACTGTTAGGCACATATCTATTGGTGGTTTCGTACTGGGATATAGTCTCACACTATGTGTAGGTCATGATTTTGGTCCCATACAGATTATATTGCTGCGGGTATAGATAAAGGAAAGCTCCATTCAACTTCAGGTACTTGACTACTTTGGATCTAGAGAGCATGTGACCAATATGAGGCTTGAAATGCTGAGGAGTTATTTACTATTTTATCTATTACATAGGTTTAGTACTATATTTCAGCATTGTGGCATGATTGGCTGCTTAAGTAGACATATGTATCCTGGATCATTATATATGTGCTCCAGTTGCTTATTACTTTCAGTATTCTACTAATTATTATTGTATTCCATTATTACTACTTCCTCTATTGTTATCTATTTATCTTCAGTTGTGTAACTCTTCTTATGATGTCATAGATTCCCCACTATCACACCCAAGGCCCTCTCTGGTAGTAGGCAGTCTTAGGCATTAGGGGAAATGAGCTTAATGCCATGTGACCAACCGGGTACGTGGCACCTCTGGGTAGAATCTGGAACTAGGATGATATAATGTGGAATCCGAGAAATTCTTTTCTTTTTGACTTACTATTTGGAGCATATTGCCAGTTATAGGAAAGAATAGGTACTTGGTAATAGGTTGTTCCCGGGAGTAGCTAACCCGTGTACAGCGAAAAGAAAATCTACCTCGTTGTTACAATTTTTCATGTTTTTCAATTTTACAATATATTTGATTTCACCGTTGGATGATTCACATGTTTTGTACTATTATCATTAATAGTATTGAGTTTCTATTTTTGTTTCAACATGATGAGATTTGGGTATGCCATCTCATGAATCATATAGGCACTTTCAAGAAATCATGTTTCATGCCATTTAGGTTGCATTAGCGATTTCATGTTGTTGTGATAGATGTTGTGCTAGATATTCAGGATTTTTTGATAGATATCTTGATAAAATACATGTTGTTTGATAGGGTATAAATTTAGTGTATGGTTTTGTTTGAATGAACACCAAACTTTTGATTTTGAGGTGTAATGGTCCCTCATGGATTGGAATTTGGTGGATCATTACAATGTTATCCTTGATATGACATGTATAATATGCCATGCCTTGATTCGTGGGTAGAATGGGCCATCACGGATCAATAATTAGCACTTAAATGATCGTTTTAGTGTTTTTATAGGCTCCAAAGTGGTTTCTGAGGCTTACTGTTTGGGAAAACCCAGAATACAAGATGTGTAGTGATGAATAAATTCCATGTGTTCTTTTATTAGGGATGACAATATCTTTCCAATATACACGGCGTGTACTTTGTGGACACATCATGTAGTCTCTAACCGTGTCATTGGCTTTGTGGGCAGAGACACAGGGTTGGAAAAATTCGTTGTGAGACACGTCGTGTACCAGAAGTACTCGACGTGTATTTGGATCTGGTGTCTGCCCGTGTGACTAACGACATAGATGGATAATGCTTATTTCATACACGTTGTGTCTGTCTTGAACATTCTGTGTAGTGTAACCCTTGAATCTATCTATGTAACGAACAACACGGGTTGTTGAAATATTTTAGTACATTCCATGTATTGCTGGAAAACGCTGTGTAGAGAAAACTATGTGACCGGCCATGTAACTAACAACAAGGGTCAATGATGTTTCTCTAGTACAATTCGTGTCTCGAACTACTACACTGTGCAGTCTTATTCTATGTAAACCATGTTCCATAGCCATGTAAGGGAAATTAGGAAGGGGAAGAGGATTCAAGTACATGACATGTGTTAGGAAAACACACCGTGTATGGGGTGTTACACAACCAGTTTTGGCATAAATACGTACCCATGTGGAATCTTAAAGATACATGCAGTATTGTTAAAATACAATTCATGTATCCTTGTTTTGAAAAAACATGAATTCTTTCTTTATCTTGTTTCCTTATGAAACATCTAGTTTTCAGTCCTTGTAATCATGATCTATGTTTTGGTCTTTACCTTTCAGATTCATTCCACCGAGGTGTCCTCCAATTGTACACCAGTTATAGGTCAACGATCAGACACCGGACATGGCTGATCAAGGACTTCCAGCAGATCATCCAGTTCTACCAATCTTGGCACCAACCATCATTCCAAACACTAGTGATGATGCATAGTTCTAAGGGGGCTTTATAAGTTTCATAGAAACCTTCCATGGATTACCACTTCCTTCCCCATCCAGGGTAGAGCTGAGGTAGGTTTTTCAGCAGCATCATCCTCCCACTTTTACCAGGGAAGGAGGACCACAAGTTGCAAAGTCATGGTTAGAATCCATTCTTTCTATCTTTAAGAATCTGTAGACGCTTATCGACAAGAGGTTCAAACTCACTATGTAAATTCTTCGTGACTCTGCCAACAGATGGTGGGATGTGATCTCACTGGTGGGATGCTATCAGGTTATGTCATGGGGTTAGTTCATAATGCCTTCTACAATTAATTATATCCAGAAACCTTGAGGGAAAATTGATCCTGAGAGATCATGAGTCTGGAGCTGAGTACTCTTTCCCTGATGGAGTATTCTTCTTACATCACTCAGCTGTAGCACTTCATTCAACTTCCAGTAGGTGATGAATTATTCCTATAAAGGATGTTTGAGGATGGTCTAAGGCAAAAAATCTGATCGCAAGTGAACATTTTCAGGTTGTCTTCGATCACATATATCATCAATAAGACGCTGATCGTAGAGTTCAATTTGAGCCATTCTAGATTTGTGAGCCTGGGTGGTTCGACATTCAGAGATAGTATCCCTCCTTCTGACAGTAGGAAGCGCCGTAGTGGGTCTTCAAGTGGTGATCCAAGGAGGCAAGACACTTCATCTGGTATCCATGTAGTGTGATACCAGTGCGGTAAGGGAAAGAATATGATCCCACGTTGCATGGGAGGCCCAATGAAGTGCTGATCTTTTGGAAATATTTGTCATCTTTAGTGTTTCTATCAGATTGACTCAACAATAGCTACCGATAGGGGTTCCTCTATGTCTCATCATACAAGAGGAGCACCACCAGTTTCTTATCAGTTTGGGAACTGGAATTATTCTATCCATTTTGACTGAGGTGGAGGTTGAGGCCACCGTAGTCAGTAACCAGGAATTCAATGACAACAGCATGGATCGTCTAAGAGTGGTCAGGCAGGGTCACAAGGCCGTGATACAGGTAAGACTTTTTTACTGGAGCAGACCTAGTAGGAGTAGGATCCCGGACCCTCTACGGTCGAGGTGCAATCTTAGTTGCTTCACATTTAGTTTAATCTCTTTTTGATACAACGACTACCCATATCTTTATATCATTTTCTATTTTATATATCCTTATTCTCAATACATTTTCTTTTACAGATATCATGATGTTGGACAATCTGTTGAGGCAAGAATGACTCGTGTACATCAGTGCAAGAAGTGCCCTCTTGAGGTAGCTGGGTGTCAATTATTTTGGGACCTCTATGTAATATAGATGATAGGATATGATGTCATTCCTTGAATGGATTGGTTTGTTCCATTCTAGGATATTGTCAACTATTATTGTCGTAGGGTGTGTTTCACAGCACCATAAGACATATCATTTCTTTATAAGGATGAATGGTATGTCCATGTGAGAAGAGCAGAACCCGAGCATCATGGGTTGAGAGGAGTTACAACCCAGATTTCTAGTCTATATCTATATGACTTGGGGACTTCAAAGATTTAGTTTTCACTAGAGGTCATTACAGAGTTGTCTTTCTAGAATACTTTTCTAGTTTTCCTACACAGTGATAGTTATAATTTTCTATTGAGCTCGTGCCTGGAAAGACACTACTGTCTATTCCTC
The DNA here is from genome assembly GCA_963277665.1 of Viscum album. Classification (NCBI taxonomy): domain Eukaryota; kingdom Viridiplantae; phylum Streptophyta; class Magnoliopsida; order Santalales; family Viscaceae; genus Viscum; species Viscum album. The sequence continues at coordinate 586,018,292 of OY728126.1, forward strand.
CTTATAGGATGGCTACACTAGAGTTACAGACACTCAAGAAATTTTTAAAGGAGTTGCAAGAAAAGGATTTGATATGATCCAGTACTTCTCCTTGGGGTTTTCATGTCTTGTTTGTAAATAAGGTGCACGGTACCCTCCGACATTGTGTGGATTATCGGAAGATGAACCAGTTGATGGCCAAAACTGATATCCCATGTCGAGGATTGATGATTCCATTGATCAGCTTCAAGAAGCCTGGGTTTTCTACAATATTGAGTTGATATCTGGTTATCATCTGTTGCATGTTAGACCATCTGATATAGCTCCTATAGCCTTCAAGATCATGTATGGTCTATATGAGTATGTGGTCATGTTGTTCGGTCTCACGAATATGCCTGCAGTTTTCATGGCACCGATGAACCGAGTGTTCCACCCATACTTGGATTACTTCAGGGTGGTCGTCATGGATGATATCTTGGTGTACTCTCATAATAGACATGACCATGCTACACATCATGAGATCATTCTCTATACACCTATATGAAATCAGTTATATGCTGAGCTCACAAAATGCCACTTTTGGATGGACTAGATTCACTTCATGGGTCATGTGATTTAAGAGACAAGAGTATCAGTGGACACATAGAAAGTGATATCTATAGTTTTATGGGAACAACCAAAGAAAATAATTGAGGTATGAAGTTTTCTAGGGTTGGCAGGATACTACATGCATTTCATACAAACTTTTAACGCTTAGAATCACCACTAACAGTCCTAACTTAGAAGGGAGAGATGTACTTGTGGACAGATTCTTGTGAGTTATCCTTTCACGGGATGAATGAGCTGTTGACTTCAGCACCAATAATAGTTTATCCAAGTCCAGGCTAGATCTACACTATTTACTATGACGCTTCAGGTATCGATTTTGGAGCGGTACATATTCAAGGAGAAGGAGTCATCACGTCTGGGTCTCGGCAGTGGAGGCCACATGAGTTTAATTACCCGACTCATGATCTTGATTTGGCTGGAGTTGTTCATGCCTTACACTCCTAGAGACATTGTCTTATGGAATATCATTTTGTGGTTTTCACATAACACAAAAGTCTCAAGTATATCTTCACTCAGTGTTACCGGAATTTGAGACCGGAAAGGTGGGTTGAGTACCTTCAGTCCTTTAACATTGAGCTTGCTTACACGCCAGGGAGGGGAAATGTTTTGGCTGATGCATTGAGTAAGAGGAGTCAAATACAGGAGGTTCTGGAGGATAGTTGTGAGTGGAAGATTATGGATCTATTCTATGAGATACATCAAGATGTGCATGAAAGATAGAGGAAAACTTTTCTCTATTATGTAGATGTTACCTCAACTTTACTTGATCAAGTACAAAGTAGGATGCTCTCAATTTTTGAAGGCCTAGTCCATCAGGAGAGTGTTTCAGGAGAGGAAACTATTCTTGGATGGACAGTAGGCAAGGATGAGATCTTACATTTTCATGGATGCATTTGGGTTCCATCATACATATGCAAGAAGCTAATGCAAGACATTCATTCCTCAGTTTGGGCAGTTTATCCTGCTATCACCAAGATGTATTATGATCTACACTAGTAGTTTTGGTGTCCAAGTATGAAGAGAGATGTTGCTGATTTCATCATGATGTGTTCGACCTACCAGCAGGTGAAGGCGGAGCATCAGTGATTAGTAGGGATTTTTCATCAGTTACCCATTCTCTAGATGAAGTGGAATGATGTCGCGATGGATTTTGTGACAGGTTTACAGAAGTCACCTCAAGGGAATGATTCATTTTGGGTTGTCTTTGATAGAATCACAAAGGTTGCTCTCTTTATGCCAATCAAGGAGACTTTCAGTGTGTATGAGCTGGAAAGACTATATATCTATGATATTGTATGTTTACATGGGGTTCAAAACACCATTGTATCATATAGGAACAAACTTTTTACTTCTCAGGTCTGGAAGGGATTACATAAGGATTTTGGTACATAGGTAATTTTGAGTAAATCTTACCATCCCTAGATAGATGGACAGTCCGAGCGTACAATTTAGGTGTTGAGGACTTTATTTGAGCATGCAACCTGGGTTTTGGAGGATCTTGGGAGAAGCACATACCTATTTTGGGGTTTTCCTAAATCAATAGTTTTCAAAAAACAATTCAAATGGAACATTATGAGGCTTTGAATGGTAGGACATGTCAATCACCCTTATGATAGTAGGAGGCATGAGAGGCACCTATGTTGGGACGTCGTCTTGCCCACGAGACCACAAAGCAGATAGAGTTGATTTAGAAGAGGATGGATGATGCATAGTCTCGACAGAATCCTAATGCTGATCATCGGAGACGACCTATGGAGTTTGAGGTCGAAGATTAGGTTTTCCTTCGTGTCACACTGAGGTTGGGGAAGATGAGGATTTGTAGATAGTTTAATCTTTCACCAAGGTATGTCATGCCATTTGAGGTGTTGGAGTGAGATGGGCCGGTTTCCTATCAGTTGTAGTAATCTTAGAGGTACCGAGCTATGCACGACATCTTCTAAGTTCCTCAGCTTTGACGTTACTTCTCAGATCCATCTCATGTTTTTTAACCCGAGGAGGTTGAGTTAGAGGTTGAAGCCTCATTCGAGGAGCATCCTATCTGAATTGTTGATTGAAGTGAAATGGTTTTCTATAGACAGTATGTTCCTCTGGTATGAGTGCTAGAACATCATGGGAAAGTACAAGACATGACCTGGGAGAGGGAGGTAAATGTAAAATCATAGTGGTCAGAGCTGTTTGAGGACCCTTTTTCTTCTACACCTCATTGCTAGGGAAATTTTGGGATGAATTTATTTAAGGGGGGATGTTTTTAAGAACCCACATCTTCATTTCAGGTATGTTTTTTTCTAGTGATATTTATAAAAAGAAGAATTTATGCAAATTTCATAAGTACACGTCATGTACATTATGACTACATGTTGTGTACTTGGTTACCATTGGTAGTCATGCGTTGTCCGTGTAACGGTTGAGTAGACGGTCATGTGTGTTGACCAGGAGACCACCTAATGTGTGGTCTGGTAAGGGCAAGAACACGCCATGTACTCTTAAATTTTACATTGTGTACTTCTAAAGTAGAAACTATGTACTTTATTTTTTTCATTAAACAGACCAGGGTCGCGTCTGACGGACAGAACACCTCTCTTCTAGACCTAGTTCGTCTTAGCTGGTCTATACGGTGTAGATCATTGGTGAGCCCCAGACTAAGCTTCTGTTCCCCGAATCAAACTCTGTCGATTGCATTAGAATCACATCGATGAGTTTTCTCTTATTATTGAACACCTTCTTATGATATCTTCTATCTCTTGAGATATCATGTGTTAAACATTTTAGATGTTTTGGTAGATCGTCAGTGTTCTAATGAGATTCAAGGCTTGAGGTTCACATATAAAAATCTTACAACACCGAGGTATGTGGTTTGTGCCTTTATGTAGTTATTCTTGGAGATATATGGGAAAAAGTTCTCAATGCCCTTGAACAGGGTATTGGGTGATTATTTTTTAGCCCTAATGTTGGGCTTCTATACCTTGGTTGATTGAATAAAGGTTATATGTTGTTATTTTTATTTTCCCATGCTATGGAGGTTTTTCCAACGTATTCTTGTTTTTACCTTTAGGTCTAGTTTCTCATGTTAGGATGCCATTTCATTTTTCATGCCAATCATTGTTTGGATGGAGTGTTTTATATGACAAGCAGTAATGCTGTAGATTGTGTTGTCATGTAGTTCTTGAGGTTTGCTTTGGATTCAATTTTTTTGTATGATTTTTTGACATACACAGGGTTGTGAGAACCTGGTGGGTTATACCATAGGGATAATGGATGTGAGGGCTTATCTAGAGGGTATTTTTTTACTGTTACGATGCGAGACCACAAGTGGAGTTGACATAAGTGCTTCCTCAGATTGTCTGTAGTTCTTAGACGTGGTCCATAGGGGGAATTAAATATAAATGCTTAACCATAGTGCCTTTTAGTTACTAATAAGAGACTATAAGGGAATTTACAGTGAGTTCTTCCTCATATATTATGTGCTAAAGATGAACCGTAGGGGTTAGATTGTGTGTATTCCCAAAATGTTGCTTGTGTTTTTTATGTAGGACCAGAAAGGATTAGGCTGTGAGTACATCCATGAGGGTTAATTGTTTATGATTATCTGATTACCAGATATTTTGTGTTTGAATTCTTTGATAATGTTAGAATATTTACTATTGATTACTTCCTTGTGTACATCTTCATTTGATTATTTCCTTCCATATATATTCACTGACTGTTAGGCACAGATCTCCTGGTGGATGCTTTATAGTATTTAGTCTCACACCCTATTTGGTTCATGCTTTTGGGCCCAAATAGATTACATAATTGTAGGTGTAGATAAGGGAATGTGACCTTCTACTTCTGGCACTTAACTAATGTGGAGATGGAGAGCACGGGACCAAGATGAGTCATGTAATGCTCAGATGTTTTTCACTATATTCTCTTTTACTTTGGTTTAATACTGTATTTCAGAATTGTGACGTGTTTGGATGATTTCCTAGATATATGTATCATTCATAATTATATATGTTCTTCAACTGCTTATTACATTCAGTCTTTCTTTGTTTAATGTTGTGTGCCATTATTGTTGCTTCTGCTATTGTTATCTGTTTCTCTTCCATTGTGTTACTCTACTAATGAAGGCATACATTCCTCACTATCAAATCTAAGACCTTTGCTGCTAGTCAGCAGCCTATGGTGTTAGGGGAAATGCACTTGATGCCATTTGACCTACTAGGTATGAGCTACCTCTGGGCTGCTTCTAGAACTGGGAGTTTACACCTTTCCAATATAATCATAATCTCATGTCATAATACATATTTGTAGTGCATCTGTGGACGACACACAATGACCTATGAAAAATAACCAAGACTTAACTCTTCACAGATGTTGGGATGAAAACCAGATTTCCAATTTGAGTATCTAATGATAGAGACCAACTAGAAATAGTCTACCACCATAAAGGATTTCTCGAGGGTTACTAAACAAAACATCCTGAAACTATCTTTATAAGATTGAAAAGAGGAGTGATGATGGTAAATTAACACTAGTTAGAACCATAAATTAAACATCCTATTGAAAATATAGGTGAAACTGAATGGAATGACCTGCAAGTTTCCCTTACTCCTTTGATTATAAAACTACGTTAGAAGGCAACTGATATTCAAAAGCATCTGTAATGACATTCCCCATCATTATGGAATAGGAAATATAAAAATCAAACATCTGATGGTATTCAGTAGATCATCTCTAACTACGATTCATCTTGTTCAAAGAAATGATATATCTCAAACTCTTATGATCTGGGAAGATTTTAGACCTATCGCCTAATTGATAGAGTCACCTATAATTACATACATGAAAAACTACACAATGAGCTGAATTGTGATCAGGTGAAATCTTCACATATGTTCGGAGATGATGAGAGTTGTAAGCTACCTCATAGTCAGCACACATCCCAATCTATCACCTGAAGCATCATAAAATACCTTGTAACCCTTAATGGGTTAGCTATGATCATAAAATGAGCATGTGTCAGAAGTTGTTGTAGTTAATCAAAAGGATACATACACATCACATCGTAGGTGAGTTTCACCGCTCTCCTGGTAAATGAAGTAAAAGTTGAATATGGATTTCATAAGCCCTTAACATAAATTTGGTAGTATCTAGGAAGAACAAGGAACCTCATAATTTCAATTATATTTTATTGGACTTTCCTTGAAAAAAAATATTTCACCTTATACGGATCAACTAATAATCCATATTGAGAAATTTTTATCCTTATTAACATCACTTAATGAATCAAGAAAATATAGATCAAATTCATTCCTAAAAATGGTGACTTCTCATAATTTATATATCTAAACATAGATTATTCTCATGATAAATCTCAGATTACGAATAGAATTGAATCATATCCCCAAATACTAGAACAAATGTGTCAAGATAATGATGGAATATCTAATTCATTAAATAAATAAATACTGCATGAGTGATAGCCCAACCAAAAGGCATCACATGATACTAAATATGGCCATACATTTTTATGAAATTATTCATCAGTATATTAGACTCTCGAACTATGATTTGATGATAACCAAAATGAGGATCAATCTCAAAAAAACAACTTTAACCACTTTAACTGATTAAACCATTCATCAATCTGAGGAAAATGATATTTGTTCTTAACTGTTACCCTGTTCAACATCCTATAGTCCTCAAAAAACTATACTGAACCAACTGCTATTATGCCGAACAGAATATGGGATTCAAATGGTGAAACACAAGGGGGGAATGAATCCTTTTTTCAAGGGTCATCCAACTGAATTTTGATTTCTTTCAACTCTTCTGGTGCCATATGATAAGAATGTATCAATATTCGCTACGTACCTAGCTCTAGATCAATTGTGAACTCTACCTCTCACTCTCTAGAGGATCAAAAAAGAACATTTCTAGGAAAACATTAGGAACTGATAAAATATTAATGGGATGATCATAACTAGAGGAAACAGAATTGGGATCAAACACCATAGTAGATATAAACTCCTTTTATCTAAGTTGAAAGGCCACACACTTCCAAATATTGGGTCACACTCCCCTTGAAATAGATAGATGATTTTATCACTATCAACAAATGAGACAAACCAATGATGAAAATCAATGTCATATTGATGACCAAAAAGAAGATCCATGCAAATGATGAAGTCAAAAATATCCATATCAAAAAATGATAAAATCCCAGACCAAATCTTTATCATCAACCGTTAACATGAAAGAAGCACATTGAAACCCATGTTCTCTCCCCTATTTAATATATCTGACAAACTCAATTTCAAAGGACATATGTTCTATTAAGATTTTATCCATTTTAAAAAAATTGTGAAGTTATAAATTAGTGAAAAGCACCAGTTTAAAATACATAAATTTTTACTAATGTTTCAATAATGTTAGTACCTATCATTGTTTCTAGAGCTCTATCGACTTCAACTAAAAAATAATTTACTTCATGAAAGTGCTTCACCCCAGAGGCCTGTGACTAGAGTCCAATAGTATTTGATGATTTTGACTATATACCAGTATCCTTTGGAGCCGATGAACCCAGACCATAATGAAGAGTAGTGACATCTACACAAAATCATTTTATATGAAAAAAAATGTCCACTACTATTGCATGTGATCACGAGAACAAAAAATACATAAATGGTGTATCTGAACCTTCCACATTGATAGAAAGTTAGAGGAACACTAATTTTTGTCAAGTATGGTGTGGAGTAAGCTCTACTCTAATACTCACCACCGCCATTTATTTGATGATCCTACCACTTAATCATAATTCCTTACACACCACTAAAGCTACAACTAGATAGAAGGAAGTATTAAGAAAGTCACAACCTATCTAACATATCCAACTCTACTTTTCAAAGATCTATCTACCATCACTGCCTTGGTAGAATGACTCGAAATAAATACATGTGATATTTTATCCAGTCAGAAAAACTATAGGTACCTCTTAGCCTTGAGATGGTCCTTCTTCACTATTTATAGTGATAAATGGAAAATCTCAGAAAACTGATTGGTGTATGATGAATTTTAACGTTGTATGTGTCTATCATCAGGAAGCATAGAATCCCATGATCAAATTACATAACCCTTAATCCTAAATTCAATGCACATTACCCCAATATTATGAGTTTCCTATACAAGGTCATAAATTTGATTTATCAAATCCAACCAGTCCACTACCACATGAGATTCATTTTCTCATTTAAAGGAAGGAGTCTTCTCATGCAAAAATTACCACAGATGATCTTTCTCTCCCCCAGCTCATGGATATATATCAACAACAACATTATTAAATCATGGACCATCTTGATAAAACAAAAATCATTAATTAATGATGGTTTATTGGATATTATAATCCACTAGAGGATTTCCTTGTAGAGCATCAACTAAACCTTCACGAGGAACTCATGGAGGACATCTCATAGGTATACTACAACACACTGAAACAGAAGGAACAATTAGATGAATGAATAAATATCAGCATAAGAATGAAAACCAATAATAAGAAACTTGTATTGAATATAAAACACCAGACAATAGATTCATAAAACAATCCCAAGGAAACATTAGTCTCTTCATGAAAAGATCTAGAAATGCAGTTATCACATCATACCTCTCAAAATTTGAAAATTCTATTTGCAGACTAAAAGACAATGAATATTGTTGAAATGTCTCCTCTAATACCATTTTTTAATTAACTGATTGGGGTTTCACTCCAAAATGGAACCAATCCGAACTCGTCACATACACAAGGGGTGTTCCCGATCCCAACAGACATGCGAAAAGCACCCAAACATTGATCAAAAAACCTGAGGGAATGATTTTTTCTAACCATTGAAGACACATGGAATATATATACACTTGAAATAAAAATATTAGTTGAATAAAAAATAATATTGCATAGCTATAAGAAGAAAAAAGAATAAACTATGGAAGTTGTTAAATCTCCAAAAAAACAAGTCCAATTGCAAATGAAAAATCTGAAAAACTATTCGATGTTATAGTCTAGATGATCACCCACAATCTCAACAGCAAATTCCAAAGATAGTTTATAGAAAACATCACAATCTCACTATGGTTCATTTCCTTTCGCTAAAGTGGAATACACAGAATGTTTTATGCAACACCAATGTGGTGCACAGGATATGAGCAATCATGCTCAATTGGATCCCTCCTAGGTGTTTGATAACTTGTCTCAGTATAACCACATGTGTTCCCATTTTGAATTCAAACATGTCATGATAAACAGTAAAAAAATATTGTATAAAACATTGTAAACATTTCACATTTATCAGCATCTTAAAAATAGATGTTATTATAAATTCGAAGCACATTTTTCTATATCATATTTCACAAGTATCAACATACAAGTAAAGGATAAAATAATACAGTGTCAAGAATTATAAAATAGCATTAGTAGCATAGACATCACCACACCATGGAATAATAAAGTTCAAATAGTAGAATACTCATTCACAATAATCTATGAAATATTGAACCACTAATCCTGAAGCAAATGATCTACGATCTAGGACCAAGGAGACACCCTATAATGTAAAACCACAATAAAATATATGTATCTAGTGAAAATTAATCTATAATTTAGGACAATTGGAACACCTAAGGTAGCTAACCCCAATAATGGATACTGAACTCAAGCTAAACAATCCATATAATACCCTTGGAAACCTATATGCTCATTTTCAAAATCATTTAAATATTTTGAATAAAATTTCAAAACAATTTCAAAAAAACTGTTTTCAATGGTTTAAAAATACCCTTTTTTCCTTCCATTTACCAATAATCATGGAAAATCCATTTTTCTTAAAATATATTTTTCAAACACACTAAAAAAATCAAGATATATAATTATATAAATTATTTTGTAAATATGAAACAATAAGGTTCATCAACATGGGCTAGTGACCGAACCACATACCTTCAAACTCATGTTGTACACACCTGCAACAAAATCCACCCACATGGAAAACCAAATGATATCTATGAAGGACCTTGAAACCATTCCACATGTATTATTATTGATTAAATTGAGAATGATGATTTAATGAGTAGAGGAAACACCACATCCCATAAGAGAAAATTCTCGTAGTACAATTACCAACAAAAATGGAATTCAGAATGAGATCACAAAATGAATATAGAATAGGATGATAGAAAACCAAAATTAAGATTAACAGATTTGATAAACATAAAGCTAAGTACGATCATGATCAATGATAATAATGAAGGAGAAAGATCGCGTACCTATAGATAATTACTGCAATCAAAATAAACATTGAATGATAAATGGATCGATCTAGATTGATTGGAGTCTCCCAAAATCTTTTGGGAAATGCCTTTGGTCGACATAAGAATATTTTGGTTGAGAGAACTGAAAAAAATAGTGGAATGCCTATTTTAAAAATATTATGTGGGCCATTACATGATGTGTGACAATCGAATTCCAACATACTCTAGAAAAAGCATCACCTCATACAATTTTTTTATTTTAATCATTCACAACGTGAAACATATCTACACAGTATGTAAATCTTCACAGCCTGAACTATTTTATGACATGCATCCAATGGGATGCATGATATGAATGAAAAACACAATGAGGTTAAAAACATGCCTGATAGATCTGTAATGGGATGTTACAAATCATAATTTCTATTTAAAAATTCCATTTAGATAATTTTTTTCAATACTATGGGATTTTAAATTTACGCCACATACCCTATGATTGTTGATAGATTCTCTCAAGCAAAAAACACAAAATTGAGGAGGAATGACTAATTGAATGATGAAAAATTAGATCTTGATCCCAAAACTAGACCCAAACATCAAATAGACAATATACATGATCACCTATATAACACACTGCGATTTTAGGAATTGTTCCTTTTAAAATTTAACATATTACCATGCTTAAATTACACAAAACACTGAGCATAATCAAATGATTAAATATTATTATTTAATTATGATAGTTATCACATATTCGTTGGAATGATGAAAATTAATGAGTTTAATTATATTACAAAAACATCATTTTATACTATTTATAGAATTATTTCATTGGTTACCAATAAATTATATATCAAAATAACCTCCAATTAAACATAAAGGATTATTTTCTGTAAAAAAATATTCTTATTACGATAATAGAAATTTATGTTAATAAATTAAATAAATAACTATTAGTGAACTATTTCAATGAAATGTATATGATAAATAATAAGTATTATTTAAAAAAATACAATATAAATATTTATATAATAATATAAGAATAAATTCAATATGAAGTATAAAAAGATATATTTTCTATAATGTATTTATACTGCTTCTTAATTTCGCACTTGTTTTTAATAATTTTTTTTTAAATTTTATAAATTTTGTTTGAATAGAAAACATAAATTTTAATTTCTTATTCTCTCAATTTTTTTAGCATAATTTATTTGAATTTTTTGAGAAAAATTAATTTTCAAGGGATAGTGAAAATTATTGATTTTTATAAAATAATCAATTTATATCTTTTGAAACTCAATATTTTTTTTCAATTTTATTTCAATTTAACAAAAATAATACTTATCTATAAATAATATAAAATATTTTATTTTAATCATAATTTTACCATATTTTGGTATATATACATTTTTGGGCTTAAATATACAATTTTCAATAAAACAATTTTTCCTTGCCTATTATAGGATTAATTTAAAACTCAATTATGAATGTTATTTGTTTTAAATTTTTAAATTATTAATTCTTATTTGTATATAGAATTTATTATGTTATTAAATATTTCTATTTTTATTTTTACCAATATAAATAGCATCCTTGGTAATTTTTGTAACCATGGTAATGGGTAAATTGTATAATTTGGGGTTAAAAACTAATAGAACTAGAAAATTACTCAAAAAACATCCCATTTTTTTGATTATTTATATTCTACCCTTAAATCCAAGTGTTATAATTTGAGTTATTTAATTTATATATTTCCATGAAAATGACTTTGATATTATTAATTTTAATCAAATTCACAAAATATCAAATTCTTATTTATAAGAACTATATTATTTTTAATATGGTGTCACTAAGAATAAAACGTGAACTATAGATATTTTTTCGATAGATAAAATTTTTATCTACATTATGGTATATTATTTTTAAATTTTTTTGAATTAAAAATTTCATAAATTAAATATACTGGGAATTTAAATATTATAACTCACCAGAATGGAAATAAATGAAATAAATAAAATTAAAAAAAATGTTAATGTGATTATGTATTAAATAATTAATGTATCTAATTTTCTTTTATGTTACATTAATAAAAATTAGAAATGCTTTCAGACATAAGTTAAGGGTTTCTCATCTCACTTTTGTTGTCTGCGATATAGCTTATTTAAAACTTACTTATTGTGTGTCATTTTTGTATACTGACCACTAATATATCATATAATTATCTCTTCATATACATTTTATTAATTGTTTAATTTGACAATGATTATTTTTATGGGTAATACGGTTTGAATTTTTTCATATGGTAATTGAATTATTAACCCAATTTCTAGTCTATGGGTTAAACATCTACTACCATCATTATTTCATGATATGAATTTGTATTAATTATATTTTTATTATCTTTAATTTCATTGACAATTTAATATGCGTATTTATAAAAAATTGAGATATATTTTTTCATTTGGTTAAATCTCATAACTTATTTTTAAAAATACTCTTTAGAATCATTCTTTTTTTTTTTGAAATTTAATAGAGACTTTTCATTTACACATATAATAGATTAGTATATTTTACATATTTTATGACTAATTAATGTTTGTAGGAATCCATTACAATTTGAAAAGTATATTTCTAAAGAAAATTTTTTCTTTCATAATTTCCCATGTTTTTAATGAAGTGATTCCTTTGTAAATAATTTTATTTATCTCAATAAAATTTCAATATATTTTTTGAGTATTTTTACTTATTTCAATACCCTCTGTTGAATATTAGGATTAATTGTGGATGATCTCTTGTAATTACATCTACAATAACATATTTAATGGTTTATATTCATTTTCATAGGGTATATAATATCATTAAAACGTTATCTGTATTATTCAAGATAGTTTATTATTGTGTTTATTGACTTGGGTAAAAATTTAAATTTCATCAGTTAGTTTCAATATAAATGTATATATTCATTATGATTCACCCCATTTGTGTGAAGAGTTCACTAGACATGGTATGTGTTACGCGAGTCCCTATATAGCCCCTCGATTAATCAAAAGGTCTCATGAGGCCAACTATACTGGGTTTTTTATGAGGACATACCCATTTATATAGAATTCTTCATCAAGGCATTGGTGGTATGTTTATGATGTCCTGTATTATGAATTCCCACATTATGAAATTAGTTATTGATAATCTATGTTATTATTAAACTAGTATAATGTCCAAGGTTAAGTATCATTTTCATGTTATGGTTTATAATTAATTATTAGTAAATGTTTTATTCCATCCATATTATTCCAAATATTTCTATTTTAGTGGAAATTTTTTTAGTCATTCAACATGTTTTATTTTATATTATTATTTACAATATCATTTTTATATTATTTCCCTTATTGATTATATGCGAAACCATTTTATTATATTTTATTATTCTGTTGGATGACATAATGTATATTATGAATTTCTCGAAAGGATATCCAATGAGTTTAAGGTATCTCTAAATGAGTTAAAATGTTGTATTTCATTTCATCTTATAATGTAATGCTTATGATTTTATCGAGTCTACCGAATCTACTATTCCAATTGGTCCATTAGGATGAAAAATCCTTGTATATCATGCTAATTTATTAATGTAGGGGAAGATCATATTTAGCGATATATTTAAGGATGACTCTCCAAGAAGAATAATATACATGGATAGACATGCAGGACCAAATCAAAATTATGGGATTAAATTATTGGACGATCATCCTTGAGGAGTACATCCAATTCTAGGAAAAGATGGCCTTTAGGTTTGATTATCATATAATAGATGAACAAGACACTTAGGTAAGCAATGACTCATGGAAATTATTTAGGGAGTTTAACAATGGAAGGAATAAATCATCCTATAATGACTCCATTATTTTTCTTTTGTCATTGAACATGGGTTTCTCACTTTTACATTACTTGTTATTGAAAAAAATCTTTATTTTTTAGTTTTTATTAATGTAAGGCATCAACATTGGGCTACTGGGTTTTGGGTATTTATAGTTTCTATTAGAGAAATTTTTGTAGAAACCTAGAGAAATATATTTATGAAATCCTATATTATGGTATATAACCCTAAGATATACTTCTAGTATAACTATAAAAAAAATCCCCAACAACCAATGTTTACAAGACTGTATACACATATATTCTTCAATTTATATTAAGTATTTCACTAGTTTTGGGATTATTTACTATGATTCATAATGATAATATCTATTCTAGTGTATATAATCTTTTATAAAATTAGTCTCATAGAAGGAATGTGAACCTAAACAATGGAAATTATCTCAAGAGAAAGGAAGATCAAATGGTTTGTGGTCGTATACTAATCATTCGAGGGGAACAAGTCTCCCAAATATTCTATTTATATGATAATATAATATCATGTGCTAATGATATAATGAAATAATTATATTAGTATTATAGATTTATAGGGAAGCATGAGAATAAGAGAGGAAACAAGAAAAATATTGAAAAAGGAATGAAAATAAAGAATTATTTTTTCACATATTATATATGTGGAATGAAATACAATATTAAATTGATTAAAGGAATGGAATTATTCTATAATTATGGAGAGAAATCCCACATTGCATGTTATTTAATGGTTGATAAAAGGTTTGTAGATATACAATAATTCATCATCATGGATATGGGACACTATGAAAATAAATGTCTTAGGCATCAAATGAATATACCCTAAAATAGAATAATGTATTATGGTCAAGCTTATGCTACTACCTGACAAGAGGATGAAAGATTTATATGCATATGTTTGGACTTAATAATAATGTTAGTTGATTATTTTTTCAATAATTACATAGTTATAATAATCATGACATATGTAAGGAATGCAATGTATCACTTCTTCTTTATGTAATTGAAAGCATGTTATTAATATCCTTAGTAATCTAGAGGAGTGATTTTGTTGTAAATTGATTATAATTAAAACACATTACATGGGAATGATAACCCTAAATATATGTATGATATGGACATAATAATAAATAAAAATTCATTTGGTAGTATTGGTGATTATGAAGGTGGTCAATGATTTGATGTTTTATCATATCATTGAATTATTTAATATTTTGGATTTCTCTTACATATTCAACAACCTATTATTTACTCTCAAATGTATGCATGTTTCATATTGTTTTAGAGGAGATAAAAGTATACATATATTTTTATGTGAATGTAAGAGTTATATTCATTAGGGAAATATTTTGTTATGTGGTTTTAGATTTTCAGTGACCATCACTCAATAATTTAGGTTATTGAGTTTGGAAAAACATATTTTTTTTGTGTCATAAGGTTAACTAAATATGTAATGGTTTAAGGACAATAATTAGTAAGATTAAAGTATTTTTTTATCAAATTGGATAACTATTTATAACTCTTTAAATTTATGTAAACATTTAAAGGGTGAAAGAATTAATCTTTGATCATAGGATTCATAAAAGTGCATCAAACATTAATTATTTCATGCATATCCATATCTAGATTTACAAAATAAAGAGGAGACATATCAAATAATAATAAAAGTGTGATATTATGAAAAGTAAATGAATTAGGTAATTATATTATCTCATGTTCTTATCTGGATATTAAACAAATCCCTCAACTATATAAAATGAACTTTGTGAAAAATTTAATTTATTTAATTTCAATGATATGAATTCAATGATATTATAACTAATAAAAATTTTATTTCATTTTGATGGTAGAGTTTCTAATTACCATTTTCTCTATCACAGTAAATCAAAACATGATAGAGTTAATTTTTTTCCATTCCCATGATATCATTTCCCAATAATGTACTCATATAGGGAATAAATTTTTTTACCCTCACATTGTCCTTTCCCTCTATTTAAGTGAATGTTTTATTAACACAATTCACTATATGGGTTTCCCAAAAAAAATTCATGTTTCATCATTTTATTTTCGAAGATAAATTTTTAATTTACTGGGATGAATTATATTTAAGTAGGGGAGAATGTAATACCTCTATATTTTTTGGTATATATCTGTTAAAATGTAATTTCTTCTCTATTATATGATATATATAGCACTGAGCTTAAATAATTGATTAAATATTTTTATTTAATTGTTATAGTTAGCACGTAGCTGTTAGAATGGTGGAAAGAATAATAATATATATAGTATTATATTAATGTTTAAAAATGTAAATAAAATGAAATCATGGTTTACCAATTAATAAAAAATTGAAAAAACCTATTGAGTATAGTTTATTTGTTTGTTTATAAGAAATACTTTTTATGGACACAATGATATTTTATCATAATAATTTCAACTGATAACTATTAATGAAATACTATAATGAAATTTATATTTTAAATATTCAATAATTTATTTACAAAAAATCTATCAATAATATTGATATGCATAAGATGAGAATAAAACAAATATTATGCATAAAAGGAAATATTTTTTCAAAGGCAATTTTACCACCTTTTATGGTGTAGTTTTTCTAAATCTAAATTTTGACACTTTTATAAATTCTACTTGAAAAAATATACTTAAATTTTAAGAGAGTAATGTCAAAAATAACTTTGCATTAAAATTGTTATTTTTCTTAAAATATTTCATTTGCAGTGAATAGTGAATGATATTGATTTTTATTAAAATATTAACTTTTATTATATTAAAAGAAAATTTATTATTTTAACTTTATCCCAATGTAAATTAAATAATATTTCTCTATAAATAATGTATTTTATTTTATTTTAAACATCATTATATATTATTTTATTATAAAAACATTTTAGGACATAAAAATATATTTATCATCAAAACGACTTTTTATTGCATGTTGGAGGATTAAATTTAAAATAATTTTTTTAAATTAATTATTTTTAATATTTAAAAATATATATCAGTTTTGGATTCAAAATCTCTAATTTTTTTAAATATATAACTATTATGTTTGAAAAATACGAATATTAACCATCATAATTTTCGGTATCACGGTAATTGGAAAATTGGGTAATTTTGTTTTAAAATAAGATTATATAAACTATAATATAATAATAAAACATTCCAAAAATTTATTTGATGATTTATATTCTTCCCATATCACATAATTCTCGAATTTGGTTTATTTAAAGGAAATTTTTTATTGAATATGACTTTGATATTATTTAAATTAAATAGAATAAAAAAATATCAAATTTTTAATATTAATATCTATATTATTTTTAATATTGTGTCTTTCTATAGATATCTAAAAATAAAGATATTATTTTAAAATATAAAATTTGTATATACATCATGGTATTTAATCATAACATTTAATAAATAAATAATTTCTGTTAATAATTTTAAAATTTAATAAAACTATATAACTCATCTGAATGTCCATATGAAAAGTTAATAAAACCATAAAAATCAATTATTCATTGAAGATGTCCTGTATTAAGTAATAAATGAATCTAATTTTATCATTATGTACAATAAGAAAAGGTGAAAAGTATTTCCTAATATAAATCAAGGGTTTCTCATCTCACTTTTAATTCTATGGGACTAGACTTATTCACTACTTATATCTTCTATGTGATATATGAATACTCCCCACATATATATCATATCAAGTATTTATTTCTATTCATGGTTTTTGATGTTCTATTTGATGAACAAATTTTTTTTATGGCATATGGTTTGACAATTTTAATTATGGTAAGGAAATGGGTAACAGAATTTACATTGTTTTGGTTAAACATCTACTCAAATTATTATTTCATGATATGATTATGTGTTAAATGATTTTTAATCAAATTATAATACACATAAACTTTTTTTAAGATGATTTTTAGAAAATATAAAAAATTGATTCTTTTTTAACACTGACACATTCATTTAAAAATACTTTTTTAAATGTATCTCTTTTTAAAATGGGAAAAAATGTTTTAATCATATATTTCAACAGAATATTTTCCCAATCTCATGATTCCTTAGTGTTCTCAAAAACCTATTACACCTTTACATGTTAACTTTCAATGAAAAATATTTCTTTCATAATTTCATGTATTTTCAAAAAGGTTATTCCAAATTAAAATCTTATTTCTCTATATAAATTATAAATTATTTTATTATAGTATTTTCATCAATTTAAATACCATCTGTTTAATCATAATATTAATTTAGTGTGAAGTATTATAATATAATCTATCATATTTTATTTAATTGTTTATAATCATTTTGATTGAGGATTTTTTATCTTGATACCATTCTCTGTATTAGATGTGAAAATTTACCATTAGGTTTATTGATTGGGGAATTTATTTATATTTCGTATTGTAGTTTCAATATGAATGTATATGTAGATTATATTTCACCATATTCCTATGAGGATTGAATTTTACATAGAATGTGTTAGTTGGGGCCTATTATGCTCCATCAATTAATAGGTAAGTCTCATAAGCCAAATATGACATTGTTTTGGCATAGGAATTACCCATTTCTGTATAATTATTTGTTGAGGAAGTGTTTGTGTGGTTATGATGTCTTTAATAATTCATTACCTCATTATGATATTAGTTATTGATAATACATATTATTATCAAACTAGCCGAATATCCATGGGTATGTTTTATTTTCGTGTGATTATTAATATTGCATAATTTGATCATATTTTTTTCTGGTCATAATATTCTCATGATTATGTATTAATGGAAAGGATTTTTAATTTTTCTCTTTTTACAATTTGTTTATTAATATTTATTATAGCTTCTCTTATATGTGTACCCATACTGAGAATCTGGTCTCAACCCTATACTATGTTTTAGTTTTTACCCAATGATGTTTTTATGTAAATTATGATTGACATTCACGTATAATATAGGATAATATGGGTTTATTAAATGTAGATTCTATGTTTTATTTCACATTATGTTGTAATGAAATTGTTATTTTTGTACCTGCATTTCCAAAAGTAATAAAATATTTTGTCCCTGAGTATGTAATTTCCTTAATTATTAATCCAATGTAATAAATTAATGAACTGACTTTTGCATACTATGGCCGGGGTATATAAAACCGGGATCAAAACAATCACTGGGAGAGAAAATAAAATATTCAAAATATGTGATAATGATGAGTGAAACGAAAGGAAACCAATCGATATGATATTATCTCTCTATGAGAGGAACATATTCTTCAATCTGTTATTTTATTTGTCAATAATGGAGTTTTGAAGGCCTTGGAATAATTTCATGGGCTTTAGATAATTTTGTAATGAGTTTAGAACCATGTGTGGTTGAATAGGGGTTCCTATTAGTGGGTTCTATAGTTTTTGGAATTTTTTTGGGTGATTCATATCATGCATGTATCACCATGTTCAAAACACTTTTGCAATACCATTTTATTTTCAAACTCAATTATCATAACATAAATCACCGAGAACAACAGAAGGATTTTTTTATTAAAAGAAAAATCTGAATGATTATAATGGAATATAAACATAAAATAATGATTATAGTGGATGGAAATTCTTTTTCGGTGTATATTCTAAAATAGACCAGCCTATTTGTAAATTTATTAACCATGGAAAAGAAATGGATTATATGAATATTTATTTTAATGAATATTAATCCATGTAGATAATTAAGGACGATGATATAATTTAAAAATATCCTCAATGGTACATAAGAAATTTCATGTGGTTTGGGTAATAATTAATGGAAATAACAGTAAATGTTCATTAAGAATATTTTTTTTTGAAAATACCCTTTTCACATAGAAAATCACTTTTAGAGTCTAAAAATGAATAATATATTATAAAAATTATTTCATTAAAAAAATACATATAGATGTATCTCAAAATAATATAATGTTCATGATGTCTATAGATTAAATTAAAATTTTATATACTATAAATAAATAGTATTTTCAGTCATGTTTTTAAAACTAGTCTAATGTGACCCATTTGTAAAATGTTATGAAATTTTGTTTAAAAAAATATTAAAATAAGGTAAAATATGATGTCAAATATATTATGTAAATAATTTATATTTATAAAATAAAAAATTTCAATTTTTTTATAAAACATTGATGTAGAAAACAAATATTACTTGTTTAATAATGATATAATATCGTTTTCATAAAGAAACATCAATCTTTATGATTATTTTTTCAATATGATAAAATTGAAATCGAAACTAGTTAAAAATTAAGAATCTAATTAGAATGAAAGTGAACAATTTAAAAATAATAATATCAAATTATTTCTCCCAATTGGACCTGATAATATACAATCTTGAAAGGAAGGAAGATTGTAACATATTATCTTTTCCATTTTTGTACATTTTCAAATAAAATCATCCTGAATGATGTATATTAGATTGAAATATAAAATATCATGGACTTATACAAAACCATTATATAACATGTTAAATGGGAAATATATATCCCATATATTATAAAATAAATATATAACATTAAATATTCCTTGTTGAAAGAAAATTGACAAGAAATCCATTGCCTCGAGTTAAGAAATTCCATTTATGCATATTAAATCACATACAATAAAATCATATAAATAATATAATTTTATAAGAACTTTTTTATGGTTAATAAATTATCTTTAAACCATTTATTCCAATTATATTAATTAAATATTAAATTGGTTAATCCTTTATGTCCATGTCATGAATTTTAGGACATTCAGTTCATTAGTACAAGAAAAAATTTCTAGGTTAATAAAAGTACATTCCGAAAATTATTCCATCATATAGAGAATAAAAATAATTAAATATTTAACATATTAATACATAATATATTTTTTAAAACAATTA
Source organism: Viscum album (assembly GCA_963277665.1). NCBI lineage: Eukaryota > Viridiplantae > Streptophyta > Magnoliopsida > Santalales > Viscaceae > Viscum > Viscum album. The sequence goes on from OY728126.1 coordinate 586,038,997, forward strand.
ATGAAATATGTTTATGTAAAAATAACTACATTACAATCCTCGATACACATGTCGTATGTATGCACAACCAATGTTTCCATTTTTCATTGATTCACATCACTTCACGAGGTGGTAGAGAGTCACACTTGAAAATAACATTTTCGTTTATAATGTGATGGAAGTGGATATGGATATAGGTTGTTACATTGTCGTATTATCACAATATTATATATATGATTAAGTTTATATTATATAATAATAGTTACCGAATAATATAATTAGTTCGAAGATGTAATAAAACTAAAAAATTTAGCTGAAAACTCTAAATCTGCTAAGGAAGGTCTCCTTTGATTAATGTTTTAAGACCATTAAGCATGGTATGATATCATTAAAAATAATAAAAACATGGGAAGTTATGTGAGGATGTTATTTGAATATATCATGTTTTATCAAATAAAATTTTATGTGTAAATTAAATGTAATAAGAGATTCACATTTATAGTTGAGGGAAATGGAACTCTTAGAATATCTCAAAATATTTAATTAATAATGATTAATATTGTTTTCAAAATTGATCTAAACATATATATTTCAAAGTCATTATTATCATGGGTCAAAAGAACTTCATAATACAAAAATTATAATATATATATATATGAACTTAGTTTTTATAACCACTCAATTACCCATTTCACTCTAATCATGAAAACATGGATTTTTACTCTATCCAGGTGAGGATATTTAATATAAATTGATAAAAAAAATAGAAATTAAAAATTTATTATATTATCAAATATATAATAATTACTTTGTAAAATATATTTTTTTTAGTAGTTTATATCATTTAATAAATTATGATTTGTTATAAAAAATTATTAATGTTAATTTTTAGAACTATTATTTACATTGACTCTAGTAAAATCATAATAATTATTTAAATTTTATTTTATAATTGTATCCCAATCATATCATTTTCTTATAAATTTTTTTTGAATAATATTAGTTATTTTAAAATATAGTTTAATTAATATTTTTAAGATGATTTATTTAATTTATCTATTCTCTTTATAATTATTATGTGAGCATTGTATATATCATTAATTTAATTATTTCTTCAGTATAAAATGAAATAAAATTACCACGATTAGGATAAATAGTTTATTATAAGAATAATATTTATAACCGAACAAATCCTTTGATTATACCCATGTGATATGCACACTAGTTATTAAAAACAAGTATATGACATTATATTCTTTTCATTAGAAAACTATTATAAAGGATACAATCACATCCAAAGGGAAAAAATAACATATTACCAAATATTATAAGTGTATGCACAAAATTGACTCATCAAGAAATAGGGAAGTGTTACGGTCATTTTATAATCCAAATACTTTTATTTTTAACGTTTACTATCAGATATTCCCTTTACCGTGGTAATAGATGATATTAAGGATTTTATTCCTATGAAAAAAAATTTATATTTGTTAAAAAATAAGACCTGATAATCACAAATATGAATTCTATTTTTTAAAATTTATCAAATTTAAATTTTATAATTTAATTTCATATAATATAAAAAACATGATGCAACAACTATTTTCATAACATTAACCTTGTAAAATATAAAATGTTTTTATACTTAATTCAAGAATAAAATATAATTCAACTACCTTAATTAGAATAATTCAATTACAAATTATTTAATTAAATTTTAAAACTAATACAAAATATAATTTCCCATTTAAAATAATTAATAAGAAAATAAAATTTTAACAAAAATACATTTTTTCACTATTCATTGAGAAATGAATCTTTTGAAAAAATTATTTACATTTAAATCCAAGATATCTTTGATATTTTAATCAAAAAAGGTAAATAATTTTCTAAAATTTCGAAAAATTAATTATTATTACTCCTAAAAATCAATAAAAATTATTATGAAGAAAGTGAATTTTTTATGAATAAATGTTTATTACTAAAAATTGAGTTTATACATTTAATATATTAAATAAATAATTTTAAATGGGTACTACCATTAAATATTTTATAATGTTGTTTGTATTATATATTCTATCCAATTTAATTGATTTGTTACAATGTTTATAATTCAATTAAAGTTATTCAACGTTTTTATGTATTATGTTTCATGTCTTATATGTTATCGAATATAGTATTTATTTTAAAAATTGTAGGAAACTAACTTATTAATTGTACTAGATTTCATTTTTTGAATATATATTCATCTAAATTTCATCATCATCATCCTTATCATCACATCAATTCTTCATAAATTATTTATTCTTCTCAACCATTCCACATCAAAATACAGTGAGTTGGAGTTTTATATTGATCATTGATTAAAATATTCAGATTTGAGAAACATAACAACAAAAAATTTTCCAAAAATTTATCATGTATCTCATTATCTATTATACAATTTTAATTTTCCATTAATTCTTCATACTGTGATAATATTTTTTTTCAAAATCATCATTTTCACAATTTATCACATATTTTTCAATAAGAGTACTAATGAAGGATATCAAATATTAGTTAAATTTGGTCATTATCCTTATAAAAATATTATTTTCGATTAAATAAATGATGAAATATTTACATGATAAAATTTATGTTCATTAAATCTTGAAGGACTTCTTAGTGTAAATAATATATGATATATTTATTGTTACATGATTATTGAATCAAACAAATCAGATTATTTAAGATCATCATGATGTCCGTGTTTATATTCAAAAGAATATATATCATATAATATATTAAAATGAAAAAAATTAATAGATATTGGTTATCTTTAATCACATGGTGGGGGTGGATTTACCTGAAATTATCTTGAGATATATTTTGTCAGTAATGTCAATACCTAATGTATTGATCATCAGGGAATCAAAATCAAATTCCTTTTTTGGAATTTCATATATTTATCAAATATCTATATTTTTTAGATCACATTAATATTATTATTGTATTAATATTTTCAATATGATAAATAAAAATTATCTATTTGATCATTCCAGAATTAAAATAGTTTCCATCAAATATTGGAATCATTTTTTGATGTACTTCCGAAATGAGTTCTATTTAGAGAATAAATCAAATAAAAAGAACATTTTCTGTTAATAACAATAATCATTCCTAGTATGATAAATATTTTAAGATTTTGGAATAATAATTATTGTCTGGAAAATTATTTCAATCCACTATGGGATTATGTATTAGTACTAGAAAAAATAATATTTTATAAATTTTTTATCGAAATATATTTTGAAAATAAAAAAATGTCAAAGGAAAATAAATATTACATGGAATACCCAAATTGGGATAATACATGGAGAAATAATAAAGATGATCTGATGTACTAAAATCACTTATTAACAATTTGGTTTATAATGTTAATTAAAATCTAATTGTTTCCCTTAATTTACAACCATTTAAAATATAATAAAAAATTTCTATATCAAATGATGTGTATCCACGACTCTTTATGATGCATCCTTAGGTATAATGAATCTTTATTGATTAAAAAACATTTTATGTACTGTAAATGACATTATTTATCAAAATTATTATTATTACATTACTATAAAAATGTGGTAAATTTTATTTTGTTTAGCATACACCGTTATAGTTAACAACTACTAGTAATTTTAAAAAAATCATAAATAAATTTTCCCATGTAAATATTTATTTTATCAAGATTTTATCATGAAAATTATTGTTCTCAAAACCAAATTCTATGTAAACAATGATTCACATAAGTATTGTTTTCATATATATTAATTTTTTAAGTCATTAGCTCAAAAAATACATTTTTTAAACAAATATTATTCACATTAATTACACCACAGATGAAACAAATTATATTATTACTACAATGAAATAAAATATCTTATTTCCCCTTTGAATATTATTAAATACATTCATGCCTTCTTTGGGACTCATATATTCATTACCGAATCATCTACCATTATGTAACACTTATTTTTATAATGTTATTGATTCGTGCATCATTATTTCGTCATGAATATTTATCACTTTAGCAAACATACCTATTAAAAAATTATAGTTTGGGAATCATTCTTGTTCATAGACAATTTACACATCACATTATAGTTATCAGAGGTCTAGTACGCATAACAAAATGAACATTTCTCAATTAACTATAATTTTTTTAGAAAACATTAAAATTAACTCAAGGGACCTCTAAAAATAATCTCTATAAATATTGAATAAGTATTCACCTTTGTGGATATTTGTTGATTTTTTTACCAAATCATGCAAAATATATGAAATGTAATGAATGGGAACTATTTCATACCAAAAATCAACGAAAATTATTCTTAATGTATGATACAATACAACATGACATAATGTTACTAAAAGGAATAATGTCTACTTTTTATGAAATTTCACAAAAAAAACAATTTTAAAAAAATAGAACACAAAAACAGTTCTTTAGGAATAATCAAAATCATATTAAGATTAGAACTATAACCAACATAATCTATAATCTATTATAACAAAAATAGAAACCTTCATTAAATTTCATGAACAATGAATATATTAGCGTGAGAGGGAATTGTTGGATTGAATCCCACCACACATCACACATAACCCACACAAAAAATATATTCCTTTCTAATCTTAAATAGAATATATATGTAATCCTTTCCATTAAATTTAAAACTACCCCAATGAATCCCTGTATTATATATTTTTTTTCATGTTAATTCATTCAACAATTTAGATAGATTTATCTTAATAAAATTTTAAAAAAATATAGAGAATCGATTTATATGAACCCTTTTCAAACTTCCATGATTGAAACTACCCAGGGTAGAGGACTAACAGTGAGAAAATAGGTCATAATCAACATAAAAATGTAATTAATACACAAATAAAGTAAAATTTTATAATAAAAACCTCAAAATAATAATACCATGGATAATAAATAATTTTTATATTAAATATAACCACATAATAAAAAGTATAAAAATAAATCAATCTAAAAAATCATGTGAACCATGGCTCCCCTGAGAAAATCAAGGAAGAAATTAATATATCCCATATGTACATAATGTCATTCAGAAACCAAAATCCTCAAAAATACCCTAAAAACAATAACTAATGGGGGAATTTCCTAAATTGATTCATTTTCCCATCTAGTTGGCATAACCCGAACCCTTGATTTATAAATAATGCATCATTTTATATGAATATTTAATGCATTTCCTAATAATAAAAGACTAAAGGCCATGCAGGTTTGGTGTATTTAGAGACCAGATTAATAACGATCATATTTCATGAAATATTTTCAAAAACTCCCATAAACATATTCCCACCTAATATATTAATAATACATACTCTATATATATATATTATCATCATAACCTAGTGGATTTCGATGGCTTGGAACAAAGCCAGGTACGATGGATCTCTGACTACTGGAAGGTTTATAGTGGTGAGGACCATATTCTTTCTTTTTGACATGGTTTGTTCTTTCAACAATTGGTGTGAGTCTTCCTCCTTCAGATATTTATGGGTTAGCTCTATAGTGCTCTATCTCACTCTTGTTAGTCAATGGGTTCGGTGGTCACCCCATCTGTCCTGTTTGAAGTTCATCTTTGATGGATAGTATTCGATGAATGACATGAAGAGTAGTGGTGTTGTCTAGGATCCATTTGTATTTATAGTACTTGTTTTATTTGTTCACCTTAGTAGAGGCTACTATAATCTTCTCAAGGCTATGGAAATATTTGTCGGCCACAAGCTTTGAAAAATGTAATAATATTTCTTGTGAAACTGTCAAGGTAGACTCCATCATCCTACATGACTTTATGCATGGAAAGCAGAGTATTACTTGTTCCCTTCACAACATCATGAGAAAATTCAAGAGGCTCATATGAAATGACACTATCCTCTTTCACACATTGAGGGAGGGTAATAATTTTTCTGATCAAATTTCCACCTTGTATTCAGAAGGACTCTAGGTCTTTCTCCCTAAGGATTTTCTCTCCTTCGCATTTAAAGAAATGAACCTGATCGGAGACGATGCCTTTGGTCAATACTACATTAGGCCTTCATAACTTCATTGGGGTTTCCCCCGCCCACCTATTGTTTTTTCTACCTATGATGTATTACACTCTTGGAGAATTTCTATAATAATAAGGATGAATGTAATCTTTAGAGATTTTAATTTTTAATGAATAATATGATAATATGGTTATAATTACATATTCAAGTTCTTGCTCTCAGTGTAAAATAATCATTCCTATGAAAATCAGAGATCATATTCTCCAATATAAAATCATATATGGAATCTTGATCTATTAGGGTGTTGAAATAATAATAAACCTACAAGATTCATTATATTTTTATATGCAAACATATTCATAAGAAATGACAATATTTTTCATATTGTTAAATAAAATCTCGTCCATGATTTTTTTAGAATAATTATAATGTTATTATTCTCACATATCAATATCTGGATAAATATGTTCTCCATTATCATTAGGGACTTTCTTAGTAGCAAAACTAGATGTATACATACTCACCCAAATAATAAATGATGAAAGGTAATTTTTTTCATGTCCATGATTATCATCATCATATTAAGAGATATCAATATCACATTACCCAATTAATATAAGGTATAAAAAGGACTCAACCACTACATATTCTTAATTCATTCATATAAATGTTAGTAGAACATAAAACATTTTTTCATATCATCATGTAATAGTATGTGGAAAATTAATGGTTCTCAAAAACATCACATCATAATAATAATTGGCCATATGGAAAAATAAAAATGATTCTATAGGTGGATAATATCCCCAATAAGGAATAATTAACATCAATGGATTTTATAATTGATGAAAATTTTCATTATGAAATCTTTAGAATAATTCTTATAGAAAATTCCCTATCAATTTGAAATCATTGTTTTAAAATATTAAATATTATGACATAATAGAAATAAAATTTTAATTGAAGTAAAGGCTAAAAATATTTAATGGATAATGAAAATCATACATTTTTAATTACGATAGTAAATTATGTTTAGATATTCCATGTTAAAAAATTGTGTTTTCAAAATTTTAGTAAAAGGTTAGATGTATTTTTTAAAAAAATTACAGGAATATACATTTTAAAATATTAAATAAGAATATAATATTTTTTTTAATTTAAATAAAAAAATAATTGGATAATATCAAAATTATTTTTGGGATCATTATATTAAAGATTATATATAGAGGAAAATGGATTTTCATCCAATGATAAAAATCATTTTTTTCTTCCATAAAAACATATTTTTGATATCCGGAGTCTCTAAAATGATGATAAATAATGGAATGGATTATTTTATGGAATAAAAATGGGGGAAGAGAAATAGTTATAATATTCATAGATTGGTCATAAAATATCATCATCAAAAAATGATAATAAACAATCAGGATAAATAAGAAATTTGTAAATGAAATATGATTCTTGTAACACCCCGAGCTTCCATGATACACTTCTCATTCAATAATGCAATAGCTTGCATTGTACGCAACTTCGAGTTCTAAAACACCGCGACTAATCAATGTAGCTGTTATGAATAGTAATAACCACTTTTTAAAATTATAAAATTTTATATTTCAAAATGAACTTCATTTTTGGATTCGGAATATCGAAATTATCCTATGTTGAATTTTGGGTATTTTTTTAGAACTTCTAATTTTTTATGAATAGTGAAAAATACTTAAAAACAACTTTTTTAATCAAAATAATTTATAGTGATAAATTATACAATTGAGTTGTCTTAGAGTATAATTAGAATATATTTTTACAATATTATCCAATGGTGGTCATTAGAATTAATTTAAATTTCAAATTGGACATAAACAATTGTCAATCTTTTGATATAAATTGTTTCTTAAAAACACGCTATTTGTTGTGACAATGGGAATTAATTATAAAATTAATTAATGCAACTTATATGTTTGTAATTTTTTAAAATAGACATCATTTTTTAATTCGGAATATCAATTATAGCTTAGGGTGAATATTTGGCATTGTTCTGAAAAACTTCAATTTTTGATGAATAGTGAACCCACTAAGTGGTACTTATAAAAACTGATTTTTCATTTAAATGAAATTTTACCACTTCTGTGTTTTGAATTTCAAAAATCAGACATACTTGGTTATCATTAAGAATTATAATGTGGTTCAATGAGATTAAAATAATTTTTGGTGAACAGTAACTTTTAAGTTCTTAATCGCGATTAGAGGTAATTAGTGTAGTTTAAGGTAGAAATAATGTTTTAATAATATGAGATGAGATTGACACATGTCCTAACCTCATTGGATGTGTCATGGCTGACCCAGACAATCCATTGGTCAACTTGGGGACCCCATGGAGCCACTTTAGTTGGAAAATGTCATAAATACCTTTTATTTAATGTTAAAGTAAAAAATGACACAAATATGAAATGTTTTACTAAAAAAATTTGTACATGGGGTTATACAAGTCATATTTTTGACTATAAATTTTCATTGGAAAGCTAAAAAGATTTCCTACATCATATTATTTTTTTTATAATTTTTAGACATTAAATAAATTAAATTAGTTATGACATCATGATGATGCAGCGATGACCTCATTATTTATCGATTTAAATAAAATCGAAAGATAATGTAATATCTAAGACCTAAACATGTCCAAAACCTATTGAATGGGTGGATTTCTAACCCTTGTCACCTTATCCTAGAATTGTATAAGTTTGGTACCTCTAAAATATGAAACTCATTTTATAATAAAGTGACATTTCTTTACTTTCCAAGAGTTCCCCTCTTCTCCTCTTATAAAAGGCCCCCACCTCTACCACCTCATTCACACTTTCAATCTATTTGGCTCGTCCAAACTCTGCCCAAATAATCTCCCAACTTCCCCCTCTTACTCCTAGAAGCCTCACTTTGGGCAGAACTCATCCCAAGGAAGCCTTTGTCACAAATCAAAAAGAGTTACCCGATTTTGAGGTAATGTCTTCTCTAATGTTGATTTGTTTTATTTAGCTTCTCCAACCCCTTAAAATATTATTATTCATTTCTTTTGTAACAACAGCAGTATCTAAAATATACTAGGATGTTGTTATGATAAGGATTTGGTTTACACTTACACACACCTACATCTAATGGTGAAAAAACATACTGTTTCTGTGGATGTCGAATTTTTGCCTCACGAAACGATGATTGTTCAACACTCATATAACATCTATAATTGTGGCCATTATGATGAAACTATTTTTATATATGATATATATTATTTTTTTGTTTTCCTTATGATTTTTTAATTTTTTATTTATGGAATACCTTTATGGTTTCTATTATGGGTAAACGCGATATTTTCATTTTAGGAAGTGCGGACTACCGCCTCCTCAAAGTGATTTGAATCGTTAATACCATATGTGGGATGTATAAAGGATGGATTAAATGGTATTATACATTATATTATACTAGAATTATATTATACCTTTATATAATTATGATTTCATTCCATTAAATACGAAATAGAAATGAAAGTAGCGTTCATGCGTACATACGGCTTACCGTCTCCATGAACGGTGCATTTCATTTCTTACCTCTAAACGATATGGAATATTATAAATGCATGTATATAATAGATATATAAAAGATATATGATATCTATATCATGAATATAATTCTGGATATAATGGATATATCACCACATGAACAACTTGTAATTATAAGAATTTTATTTTTGACTCAAGTACCTAAGATCGTCAAAATGACTGTTATAAACTTTAATAATTACATAATGTTCATAACATGGTAATAAGGGATATAAAAGGAATAATGAACATTAAAAATGTTCTTATGTAAATAGAAATTAACTCTAGTTTATTATTCAGGAGGTTAAAGAACGGTCGAGTCAGGACAAGACGCAAGGTAAGGGAACTTCTTAACCCAACTTCCATTCTTTGGGTTAATCTCCTACTTTCAAATTATGTCATGATATTATTATGTCCAATTTTGTATTTTTACGTTCTTTATGTGTACCTATAGTGAATACACATAATAGATCTATTTTATTTTAAAAATTATCTTTTTAAGGACTTCGTCTCAATCTCCTTTCATTGAGGCATATTTGGTTTTATGCACAATTTTTTTATACGGTGTATAAACCCCATTGACTTTTACAATTATTCAAAAGGAATCTTTTTTATACGACGCGTTTTACTAAACGACAAAAATGGAATGTTTTTAATTCTGTACATATGCGGCGACAATGACATCTCCGCCGCCGTGACCATTATTTGAGTTTTGTCTTCCTCTACAAGCCATTACTTTTTTTAATGAAAAATAAATACAAAGTTTTAACTTTCTTTTATTTTGGTATTGAAATGGTTTTGAAAGAGTTTTTATTATATCAATGTGTTGTATTGATATCTTGTGATTGAAATATGGAAATTTTATGTTTCCTTTATGCATGTTTTATGTGATACGATTATGTTATGGTTTATGATATGTTTAAACCTATTCATATAAAAAATGCATTGGACTTAACAAGTGACGGGTGGAGCCCGCTATAGCTCCTCGATGCATCGGTAGGTCTCATGAGACAAACTAGTGTCTTGGCATGAGGCCTTGACAAAATCGTATTTGTGGTCTTGGCACGAGGCCTTGGCTACGTGGTTATGATATTCTGGCATTATGCATTCCATCAATATGAATGTGGTTATTGATATTTCATTTGATTATTCTTCTAATAGAATATCCATGTGAGTAAGTAATGGCATTATTTTATTTTACTTTTTCCATATTATGTTGAAGTTCAAGTTTAATAAGGCTTTTGTTTTAGTTATACATTGCCTTAAATGATTATGTTTTCTTATGAATGTTTCCGCTATATTGTTATCCTTACGGAGCATTTGAGCTCACCCCTTTCAATGTTTTGTTTTTCCCAGGATGTGAAGAAGTGTATTATGACTAAATTGCAAGAATAGTCAGTGAGGATATGAGTGTGGACTAAGGATACCATGTTATTTTAGTTTTCATTTTGATGATGTAATGTAAAACTTATGAATATATCTAGTGTTTCCAAGACTACTAAAATAATCGGTCTTTTGAGACTTGATCTTTTGTGATCATGCCAATGTTACGAAGTAATCTACCGACTCTTGGTAGCTGGGGTCGGGGCGCTACAATTCTTTTGTAGTAACATGGGAATCCAAACCTTGTGAAATCAAGAACAATATATGACAAAGTAAATCATAAAAATTTTCTTATGATGTTCTATATAAGACCATCATAGGATGTATGTAAGCCACATTTATGAAACGAGGGTTTGATATGGTACGTGAATCATTGAAATAAATATTGGATGATATAAATTACTACAAGTATGCTCTTACTTTTTTAATGTTAAAATATACATTTTAGTCTGATAACATTTTTTTTTACAACATTGTATTTAAAGGATTTTTTTAAAATACAAGAATCCATATAACATTGAGAATTACGGTATAAAGATATTATAAAATTGATTGGTTGATCAAGAAAGATCATGAAGTGTAGAGTAGATTGAAGAAGTTGTATCAATTTATAAGGGAGGGAATGTGAACACATGAAATTATATAAATTATTAAATACTATATATATATATATCGTTATCATATATTGTAACCCCAATGACCCTAAAATTAAACAATAATATTATCTAGGGTCTAAATAAACACAATAAATCGCATTAAGAAAAGTATTGGATATGATGAAATCCTTTTATTCCAGTTAAACTACTTTAAACACCAATTCATTCATTAAAAACCAGTTATTATCTTTGTATGGTTTGGTTTCATCCATCCTCAAAGGATAATTATCATACCCATCCTGAATGAAACAAAGTAAAGAGAGATTAAAAAAACACTCCATGGATGATCAATGATCGAAGATTTATCCTTGTGCCAAGAACTGGGGATACACGAATTACATGAGAATAATTCCAAGGACTCCAAGAGATTGTATAAAAGGCTCTATCATGGTCACACAACTATCCTTAGGTAGAGGGGAACAAATTCACCAAGGAAACGAAAAGGGACCACCCAATAAGATGGAAGAAACAATGTGAAACAAAAAGAGGGATTATATAGTTATGTGATATGCAATCTTGAATGGAAATAAAGTCAGATCGTGGTATCCACACGAGGTTGGGATATTACATATGATGAAATTAATTTTTCTTTAATAATTCTCCTCAGAGAGGTGGCGATAATAGTGACGAATTAAAGGGATTTTTTAAGGGGAAAATGATGTAACATGGGAGAAGAAAAAAAAATGATGGGTCTAAATGACCACCTCATAAGATACATCTGGAGAGTAAACCTCTTTAACATATAGTAACTCCTCTGCCTTATAGTGATCAAAATTGGAGGCACTACCATGCCCATCCCTTAAGCAACCACACAATAATGTAAATGATATACCGTCCAGTCACATATATTAGGGAGTCCATTACTCCATGTCAAGATACTATCGGCTTTTGACAGCATTTAATCACTCCTAGAGGTTTAATCGCATCCACATTAATTCATCTTGATTAGGGATCAGGTCCTCACATCCACACATTCTGGACTCTTTACACACATTCAATGAATTGGGGAAACAACTAATCTTAGAGTTATCATGATTAAGCATTACATCGCAGTCAAGAACAAAACAACACCCAACAAAAATCAAAACAGCACTGGGTAATAGGCATGCATTTGTGCCTCCTGTTCCTAGGTACTCTCCACGAGGCCACCATGCCTCCATAACACACGAACCAAGGGAATGTTTTTCCCATGAGTCACCTTCTCCTCAAGATCCTTGATCCTCACTAGTTGCTCCAGGAACATCGCATCATCCTCGATATCTAGCTTCCCCCATTTAGGGTCCTATGAATCATCTTGTATATACCAACATAGATGAGCATCATGGAAGAAGTTTTGCACCCTATGTATTAGTGGGGATAGTGCTAACTAATAATCCACTTTTCCAACCAGCCCTAACACCTCAAAGGTTCCGACAAACCTAGGAGAAATGTAACTTCCCATGTCTAACCATAGTTGGCCTCGCTGAGGGGATAACTTCAAGAACACGTGGTCCCCGACCTCGAACTCCAAGGGTATCCACCTAAGATATAAATAAATTTTTTTCCAAACATGAGCTGATTTCATCCATTCCCATATAAGAAGAATCTTCTCTTTTATGCTCTGCACCACCTCTGACCAATAAAACTTGCTTCCCCATCATCTGTCAAGCACATAGTGGAGAGACACTATCTCCCGTACAACGATTTTAATGGATCCATTCCAATGGTAGATTGATAGCTACTGTTGTAGGAAAACTCTACCAAAGTAAAGTGTAACACCCATGATCCCTTGAATTTCAAAACACATGCCCGTAACATATCCTACAATGTATGGATGGTACATTCTTTATACTCATCTGTTTGGGGGTTGAAATTAGTGCTAAGGCATAGATGGGTGAAAAAAGCAGGGTGCAATATTTTCGAAACCTGTCAGGGAATCCTTGTATCCTGATTAAAGACTATGGACCTCAGAACCCCTTGAAACCACACCACCTCATCCACATACCTCTGTGTTAAGGCATCCATCACACATGACCCCTTTATTACCATTAAATGAGCTGATTTTTCCAGTCTGTCCACCACTACCCAGATAGCATTGTAGCCTCCATGAACCCTAGGAAGTCCAATGATGAAATATATTTAGATTTCATCCCACTTCTACTCTATGATGTCTAAAGGATACAATAGACTTCCCCGAACAAAGTGCTCCACCTTCACCTACTGACATAGGAGTCAGTTCACCAAAAACTCTACCACTTCCCACTTCACCACGGACCACCAAAAATTTCCCTTGAATCCTCGATTCATCATATAATCTCTTGGATTTACCTCCAGGGGTGAGTTTTTGAGCTCATTAAGAAAACTCTCACACATTTCCAATGGGACGAACAACATTCCCTGAAACAACATTATATTCCAACCATCTTCCAAAAATCATTACGGAGCATTTCTCTGGCTAACACGATCACACGTCACATGAGCCTATAAGTCCCCCGACTAGGACTCATCCACCAACTATAATAGAGAGGGCTGCATTTTCATCTGGAATAGACTACCTCTACAATCCTCCATCCATGCATTCAGGTGTAGGGAAGACAACTCCTCCATTGCCTTCCAAGAATCTTTTGATTCTCAAACTGCATCCTTCTGTGAAATCCTTCTTAAGGAATCAGCCACCCCATTCCCCTTTTTTGAGGTGTAGGAAATCATGATGTCATTGTCCTGAAGAAACTCCATCCACATCTGTTGCCGCATGTTCACGTCCTGCTGGGAGAAGATATATCTCATGATCTTGTGATCCGGTAAGAACACGATGAGTTCCCCGATGATTTAATGCCACAACATTTTTAGTGAAAACATGACCATTTCATGATCTAGATCATGGGTGGAATATTTATGATCATGGGGATGTATCTGCCTATAAAAATACAAGATCAATCCCTATTTTTTCATCGTCACGTATCACAGACCTTGTCCAGAAGCATCACTGAACACCTAAAACTCAACCACTTCTGCTAGAAACCTCATCATAGTGGCACTAACCAACTTCCTCTTCAGGTAACTGAAGGCTACCTAGCACATATCGTTCAATTTAAAAGCCTGTCCATTATTGGTCAAGGCTCTCAAAGGTGCTGCAACATAGGAGAAATTGGGAATGAATCTCTGGTAGTAACCTACATGACCTAAGAATCTACGAAACCCTTCCACATTCTTTGGTGCTTCCCAATAAACAACCACGTTGACCTTCAATGGGTCTACTTCTATTACCTTCTTGGACACCACTAATCCAAGAAAGTGACCCTATCATGTCCAGAACTTGTACTTTTACAACTTCCTGTAAGGATGGTTTAGTCTGTGGACCTTTGAAACCATCCTCTGATTATCAACATGATCAACCTATGTGCATGAGTAGATCAGGATGTCATCAATAAATGTGACTATGAAATGGTCTAGATATTCTGGGACGAAGGATTTTATGAACCTCATGAGCATGGATAGTGTGTTCGTAATGATGAATGACATGACCATGAAATCAAAGTCCCCATATCTACACCTGATGGAAATGTTTGAGATGTCATCCTCCTTCACCCTCAAATTTTTATATCCTAATTATGGGTCGATCATGGAGAACCATCATGCCCACTTAATGTAATCAAAGAGGGCATCAATCTTCGAGAGGGGTTAATGGTTCTTGAAAGCCACCTTGTTCAGCCTCCGGTATCCTATAAACAACCTAATACAATCATCTTCCTTCATTGCGAACAATACTGGACACCCCATGGTGACGCACTCGGTTGTAAAAAACCCTTCTTCATGAGATCATCAATCTGAATCCATAACTCTTGTAAATCAAAAGGTACCATTCGAAAGGGAGTCATCGAAATTGGATAGTCAGAGGGATGCAAGTGTTTTAAAATCTCAACATCGCATCAAGGGGGTAGAGTCAACACCTCTCAAGGAAATATTTCTAAGAACACACTGACAATCCCCGAGACATCCACTATCTTCATATATACCGACTCCACTAACATCTCAACTAAAAATGAAAGAAATAGATCCACTCACTGGCTTCCCTCCTGACAACCCAACTCGCCGATGAATTTCATATGTTGTCTACCCATATATGAATACAAGACCCTTATTCGGAAGTAGTTGATAATGACCCACACAAAAAATAGCCAGTTGATGAATAAAATGAAATTATACGGCTCCATCTATAGTAAAATAAGGTCCCCACTAGATTGATTTTCCCCCAAAATCTATATGAATCTCTAGAAAGCATAATACAAGCTTGTATAAACTTCGAATTGTGTACTCAAACCCAGGGAAATGAGAATCCATTCTATATATAAACCATGAGTATAAGCTAGATTGGGTTCCACAAAGGAGTGAAATATCCTAAATCATACAAGGCGCGAACAAGATTACTAAATAAGAAAATCGTACCTCAAATGACTTCTATCCATGCTCTAACTACTGCCTTTATGGCGTGAAACTGTCCACCCCCATCTCCTCTGCCATTTGGTTGTTAGCCGCCTCTCTAGGCACACTCTGGTCGAGGCCCCTGAGGAGAACCCTGAGGTTGGTGTCCTCCTCCAATGTCTACTCTTAGAGGAGTGGGATCTCATTTTCACTGCTAATACTATTAAAAGGACCAGTTTAGAAATTTCTACTGTTGATGTGGGTGCTAGAGCTGCCCACCCCTACTCTATTATACTCGGTTTGGGCACTAATTACAAGGTGCCCACAGCTACCACTATTGAAGAAGCTCATTTCTGGGCCCACAAGGAAAGGGCGAGGACCAGAAGATAGAATCTCGAACTACCGTGGCATGCTTCCCAATGGTTGAAACGTGGATGTCCCTAACGCTATAGGCTACAACCGCTGGCTTTCCCCTTTGATGATCCCAAATGCATACCCTCGTGCGGTACATCTCCCAACATGTGCATCCTCTCCAACACTTCATCCTTCTTCTAAACCACTAAATACATCGATTGGGTGTTGGGATTAATAGAAACATAAACAGAAGGTCGATGTGCCTCCTCTAAATATCTCGCCCAACACTCCTCATCCATAAAAAGTTCTAGAGAAAAATGAAGGTGATCCGTGAAATATATCCCCATCTCCCTCACTAACATACTCACCTATTGATGGGAGAATAGCTCCTACCTCTTCTCACCCTTTATCATAAAAGAAAATAATTCCTCCTATAACTCCTTCTAAATTTCATCCCACAAAACCTCAGCCTCCCCCCTTCACCCTGAGATAGAGAATCCACCACTGATGTGATGCTCCCCACATCTGCATTATAGTCATAAGAACCTAGAACTATATCCAATCCCAGAACATGCTGAAAACTATCGCCAACTACTTGAGCCAGCTTTTAGTCTCCATGTATGAGACACTGACCTCGTACTTCCCTATGGTCTATTGTTGAAAGCCACAAAGAATAGATTACCACTTTTTATCCTCCTCCTCTCGATCAGTCCTCTGTTGATCACCCAGATTAGATAACAGGGCCTTGATTTCTAGCACATCTTGTGGTTGTCATCTGGGTGCCATAGATACAAGGTAAAAAATGAAATGCTTCTGCACGAATAGTGTAGAATATCACTTTTAAAATTTGCTTAAATTTATTTATTTATTTAGATTCTTAGAACACCCAAAACACATATGAACACAATTCATTATGATTTATTTACCTTTCTAAGTGTCTCTACCCTGTAATCAAAGTAGCCTCACATGGTAATTAGGTAGGCCCAGATTCGTTGCTTCATATCCAAGGGGGCCCTAAATTATCATTTCCTAGCATGTCATTCATGTAACATTTCTTTCTCATAGATTGCCTATGATGGTTTACCTACCATTCAATGAATTCCTAATTGTTCCAAATTGAAAACTCCATCTTATCTCTCAACCATTTCCTATGATACCATTCTATCATGACCCGAATTCACTAAGACGGGGGAATGGATAAAAAACTACCCGAACCATCCATCCTCAAGTTGGAGGAGAGATAATTACCCCTGATTGATTCCTTAAATAGTCCCTAATGTGTCGACTTGAACCAATGGTATATAATCACATGTAATATTGAAGGCATTACACTTTTCATTTAGTAGTATCAAGTGATACAATGGTAAAAACCCATTAAACACCAAAACTGAAGGTAGAAATAAATCCATAACCCATTCTCATATGCATGATCAATGATAAACCCATACAAGTATAATAAAACACCAAAGGGAAAGCAACAAAATTAAGTACAAAAGAATGAGAAATATCCTAAAGTCTATACTAGTATGATACCCCATGGCCCCCAAAGTCCTCTTAAAAACTTGATTGATGTTTTATATACACAGGGCATGTGAGAGGTATTCTTAGTTGGGAGAACAGAAAGCTCTCATTCATTAGTGGGGAGGCATTCTAACGACCCTTGAAAAAAAATGAAATAACCAAAGGACCCACCAAAGAAAATATCCTCCCAATCTTACCAAACAACACTCCACAAATAACACAAGTCATGTAAAATACAATTAATAGAAAATTGAAGTTTAGGTACCCCATACCACATTCCCTCTGGTTATTGAAGACATCCAAGGTGATATACCTCCACCGCAATTTTCACTACAGTCTCATTTCCACCTCAACAACAACCTTATGGGCCACCACAACCTTGTATCATGCTCATAGACACATGTAATACACAATGATGAATCCCTTCCATAATCGCTCGGGCCATCAAAACCATAAGTTACCACACCTGCAGAAACCTAGGCCAGAACAACAACTACCATGCCCGAAGACACCTGGGCCTAATCCAATAGTCACTTGGGAAACAATCACACTCTCACACTGCTGGGCCAACCACCATGACCACCCATCCAAAAATCTTCATTTATAATAGACCTCAAGAGATCACATACTACACATAGTGTCGTGGGCTACATCATAGAGGGAGAAAAAAAGATGATAATGACTGGCCTCTCCAAGAAGTGTTGGAAAAAAACAACCTTCCACAAGAAATGGGGGTTTTCAGAATGAAGTGCTCAACATGGGTGGGGTTAAAATAAGAAACAAAAGAACTAAATATGTACACATAGGTGGGAAAGAACTCATCCAAACCTAAGGGTTCCGAATCTAGACCATACTTGAACAACCTCGTCACAATTAATCCTTAAAAAAGCACAACAACCAAAAATAATGCACAAATCATTCCTGGAAAACATATCCCCATTGAACCCGTTATTTTTTCATATTCAAGTGATTCCATTTAAATAAATATTCACTTCCAGACAGCTAATATTCATAGCCACAAGCCAAGGAAAAGTAGCAAAGTAGTAATTTAAGAATTCAGACCTGGTTCTCTGGTATAGTAAGAATAATAAAAGAGATATGTGAGACCCCTCTATGTACTGGAACCACACCAAGACCCAACATATGGCCTCACAAGACTATAGATCCAAAAAACCAAGAACTGTACAATAGGGGATCTCGTCCACATTAACATCACCCCACAAGCATCAAGGAAAACATCATTTCTTTTTAGCAGAACAAAACAAAAGAGTTTTTACATATAACAACACATTTTATCTGGTTACACCTTTATTTTTTTATTTGGAATGATCACACAATGATTCTTATTCAATGGAAATCCATTTAATCAACCGATTTTATGATATGAACAAGTTTCTATGTTACAGCTGTTCATTAATAGAATTTCCCAGAAAATAGAGGATCATTAGTGCTCATTAAAGGGCTGCCAATGGCCATAATTGTTAGTGGACATAGGCCATTTTTATTCAATCATATAAGAAAAGATAAAATTTTACAGCAGCATCATCAAACACACCCCTTTATTATTTAAAAACCATTTATTATATCTATTAATGTTTGGTTTCATCCTTCCCTGAAGGAACATTATCATTCCCACCCCACATGATACACAATAAAGAGAGATGAAGGAAAACTATACTATGAAGATAAACAATAGATTTTTTCTTATTTTTTAAGAACTAGGGATGTGAAAATTGTATGAGAAGAATGTGGATGACTCAAAGAGGGAGTAGAAAATGATCCATCATGGGCACACAACTATCCTCGGGTATAGGGACTCCAAATGCACATAGCAAAAGAAAGGAGACCAGCCAGGAAGAAGAAAGATTCCTCGTGCGATAAAACGCATGATCCTGGAGTTACATGATATGGAATTTTGAAAGGATTTACATATGGATCGTGGTTTCTCCATGCAGTTCGGTGGTTAAATAAAATGGAATTAATTGTTAATCAATAATTGTCCTTTGAGAGGCGGCGATAATAGATATGAGTTAAAAGGTTTCCTCATCACGAGGTAAAACCACATAACATGGGTCAAGATGAAAAGTACAAGAAGAAGGGGTGATATAAGGAAAAAGCCACATATTTTGGTAATTCATCGGTCACCCAGCTCTTGGGAGATTTTAGATATCATTTATGAGATTTTAATGGAAATGAAAGGGTTATTAAAACACTTTTACCTTAAAACATATTTTTTAGGAATGGAACTGGAAAAAAAGTCAGAAAATGAAAAAAATAGTGGGACACCATTTTGTGAGACACCGTAATGGTGCCACTGATTTGGTGGAACACTGTAAGAGGTGCCACTATTTTGGTGTGTGATCGTGGTGGTACGACTGCTATGGTCCCACAATCATCTTGCCACCGCCACGGTACCACCATCACCTTGTTCCTAGGACCAGTGCCACCATTTCTATGGAATAGTTCGGTGGAATTGAGTTTTTGGAAAACTCCTTAATGAGTCACTAATTGTCACTATGATACCCCAACAACTAGAAAATTGTAAATATAATGAACTAGGAGTGGTCCAGTTCATTAATAATATGTTACATAATTTTATTGAATATAACCTTTTTTGTTCCATCTATAGTGTGAATTAATCACATCACTTTAAAGAGGTGGTATTCCACATTTCAAAAAATGATGTTATCATATTTTCACAAAATTAACTGCACAGAGTAATGCATTATAAATTATTTAAATTATCATTATTTCATCATAAATATCATAAATTAAATATATCTGTGTATTTTCCATCATAATGGCCACTATTTGAGGTGGTAAGGGATAAATTAACAACCATCGTTTCATGTGGTGGTAGTTCACAATACACATAAATAGTACATTCATTATCCATTACATGGATGTGTCTGTATGTGTCTTTAGAACCATTAATGTGAAAACAACTATGTATATTATGGATAATAGTTTGCTAATATAACAAATTTAATAATAATAAATGAAGGGGTGTAGAAGCAAATAAATTTGAAGAGTTAGAGGAATGATGTTACATCTTAATTCGGTAAATATTATTCGATTATACCAAATGAATTCCATTTCTACATTTCTTAATAAAGGGATGATTTTAGTTTAATTAGAGTTATATTGGGAGACTTTTTTGTAATATTTTGGTCGATCCATATTGACTTTAGATGTGTGATGAAGGTGTTGAGTCATTCTATTTTATATTGGAGGGGGTGGAATTCATGTAAATAGCAAAGGGTATTCATTAATGGGATGTATAAAATACCACATAATGCTAAAAAAATTAAAAATTAATTTATCAATGGGTAATATTGATCAGAAAAACCTCCATGACACAAAAGTATGTGCATTTCAATAATTTTGTTCTTTAACATCTATGATTCCCCAATTTATCATTTTAGTTTTTATTAAATCATCTAGTTTTATAACCTAATTATTTTAACCATTAATTATAAAATATAGTGATATATATTAGAAAATATAGTGAAACTGAATTTAAAATATTACATATCATATTTAAAATAAAATTTCCATGTTATTTTGAAATTAATTTTAAAACAAGAACATGTGACACACTAAAACCCACCTTAAACCAGGACCATGTTAACAATGTTTTTAAAATATTTATGTCACTATGTTATGTATAAAACATAAATTATTGAATTAATAGACCATATTTAACATTTATTAACACACACATATCATTTGGTAGAATATTGGATTTTAATTAATTTTATATAATTTAATAATATATCAATTAATGTAAAATAACAATGATGTCAATCTTGACATTATTAAATTAATTTTAAGTTAAAAATATCAATAAAATATTGTAATTAAAATACATTAAGTATAAAGTAGTCAATAATTATATATGAATTTCAAAATGAAATTAAATTAAATATTTCAATCGATCAACTCCACTTCTAATATTTAAAGTATCATTTATTTTAGTTAATTAATAACTAAGTAATCACTCTTACCGGGTCTCTTAAAGAATTTTATATAAATAAATTTTCTTTAAAATTTAATGAGAAATTATTATGCTCATATAAAGAAATTTATATTTGAGAAGGATATTAATAAAATAAAATATGATGTTTTTTATATATCATAATGTTTTATAAATGTTAAAGTTAATAAAAATTATATTTCAATCATTTTCATATCATACACAATTATATACGAAACCTCAATTTTATAGTATCCAAAAAACCCTTAAAATCTAGAACAAGAGGGGATGTTGCCAAAATATTGTCATAAAATGGTTTTTTTCCATGTTTCCACTTTATATTGACCCGTAATATTGAGTATTAGTCTCATATTAAGATTAATTTTACCTCAATCACCGAAATTAATTTTAATCACATTCACTAATACTTTTGTAGAAAAATTAATTTGATATTATTGAAAATAATAAATGTATTAAAAACACTTAAGTATGATTTTTATAATTCAAATAATAGAATTGAAAAGTTAAGATTAACACAAATCTCACAGACGTGGTGAGAAATAAGGTATTTTAATTAAAATCAATCAAATCGTCAACAAGCTTTCATATCCCATTATAATATAAAAAATATATCAAGGGAATCAATTGGATAAATATAATTACTATTTATCAATTTTGACTCTAATAAAAAATAAAAAATATAATTTATTGTTAATAATGAATTTTAAAAATGGAATTTTTTAACTAAAACGATTTATTTTTCACATTCATCAAAAAAAATATCTTCTAAGAAAAACACCAAAAATCCACCCTAATATAAATTTGTAATTTCTAATTAAAAATGATATTTACATAGAAAATTAAAAATTATAAGTGTTTTTGATTTTAGATTTAAAAGAGATTCTCAATTAAAAGATTGTAAAACTCTATATTTCCTATAAGGCAAGATAATTCAGTGTTGTGTGGAGTGTAGGCCTACCTTTAATATAAATAATTATAAAAAGAAATTTAGATTTATTATAAAAGTAAGGAAAATTAATGTCTGGGGGGTTTTCACAACGAGTGAAATTGTAGAAAAGAATGTTATATATTATCATTTAATAATTATAAATATTTCCTTAATATCAGAATTTCATCACGTATATCACACACAATTAACCTTATTATCTTTCACAAAAAATGATAGTGAAAATGAATCACATGACATCATGTGATTGTATTTTTTCAAACAAACTATTCATGTTATCATATCTTTTACGATATGGAATGTCAAAATAATTATATAGAATAAATACTATGTAGTTATAAATATGTTTTATGTAATGTCCAAGTTCTAGAAGCCACCTAGGGGTGCCCCGAACCTGGTTCGTCACATCGCCTCATGCACATATACCAAACACCCGAGGATGCCAACTAGCAGTGAGGGCCCTGGATGTGATAGTGGGGAAACTATTCCGGTATTGCCAGAGTAATGTAGCAAAAATAAATAAATAACAATAGAAGAAGAAATAATGATACCATTAAATAGTAGATAGTTGAAGACTAAATGAAATAAATAACTGGAGAACATATATAAATTATGTGTGATACATAGGTCTCGGAAAGTATCCAAACAAGTCACAATTATAGAATATAGTACCAAACCAAAGTACAAATAATACAAATAAACACTACTAGCATTGAAAGCCTCATCTTGGTCCCACGCTCCCTGCTCCATGGAAATGAAGTACCTGAAGTATAATTGTACTTGCACTTATCTAGACATGAAATAGTATAACCTCTTTGGTCCCAAAAGAATGACCCAGATAGGGTTTTAGATTAATACCAGTAGGCAACCACCCAAAGATCTATGCTAATAAATAAGTGAATATATATGGTGGGAAATAAGCAAGTGAAGTAATAAGCAATGAATTACTCAATGTAAATAGTCCTACAGTGTCATTTAAAAACATTTTATTCTTAAAATTTAACCAACCAAAAACATATACAAGAAACCCTAAAAAACATTTCTCTCAAACTATTCCCTATAGTTTAGCTACAAGAGTAGATATAAAAAAGAAACTCTTAGGAATCACTCCCAGTCAATTCCCCCTATAGTCATGTGTAATCAGGCACTCTCTGAGGAATTACTCGTCGTCAATTCACCCAATTGCCTTTTAATGGTAAACTGCATACACTCTAAGGAAGCACAGAATGTCAATTCCTCATGTGGTCTCGTTATATAACTACAAAAACTCTGAGGGGGCACTCAATTCCAATCCCCCCTATGGTCTCACAACATGATAAATATAACAGACACACTGGGAAAGCCCTCAATGTAAATTTATTATATGGTATAACTACACCCAGTTCCCAGAGCCCCGTGTAAATAAATCATGCAAATATGATAACTAGAATCCAAGGTAATACCCAATTTACTATTTGGATAAATAATATACAAGGAATTGAACATCGTATTATATAAATAATCACTCCATCATAATAATACTATGAATGTAAAACAATAGCCTAATAGGAAAGGATAGAAAAAATGTCCAAAATCATACAAGCATGGGTAAACACAACCATAGCTTGACAATTAACCCTATTCACAATCAAACAACTTATAATCAAACATAAAAAGGCATAACATGCATTGACAAGGTTAAAATTCATAAACACGCAATAACCAAATGTGGGTATTTGGAACTTTTTCACATATAACTCAATGAAAATCTAAGGAAATGCACAAACTACCGACCTCGGAATTGTATGGATGATATATGTGAACATTAGGCATTGAATCTCCCTAGAACTCCATAGATCTACAAAAGCAAAAAAAAATTCAACGGAAGATAACTCACAAATGAATAGGATTCTAAAAACAAGGATCTAGAAGAAGGAAGATATTAACGTAGATATTCCAAAACAATTGACAATGGTCAATTAGGTGAACAGATGTCTAGTCGGGGGATTAGAGATGAATCGCTAGCTACAGATGCTCATGGATGATACATGTTGAGAATAAGGGAGTTCTTTCGATTAGACGCGACCCTCGGTCCGTTTAATAAAATACAAAGAATGTACACGATGTGCCTTTTAAAAGTACATTGCGTGTACGTGCCTTTACTGAGACCCGCTTTATGCGGTCTCCAAGTCACCCCATATGACCATGTGTTTGGCCGATACATGGCCATCACCAGGCTACTCGCGGCAACTGAGTACATGATGTTTACTTATAAGTACATGACGTGAACTCTAGAAATTTCCCGAAACTCCAGTTTTTCTTGAAAACACCGGAAAATAGGATTCATACCTGAAAAGAATATTCGATTTCATACAAACTACCCTTATAATTAAATTCATACCTGAATTTCCCAAGCAAGGTGGTGTAGATGAAGAATCCCCGAACAGCTCCGGCTACTGTGATCATACATCGGCCTACCTCTCCCATGTCTCATCTTGTACTCATTGATGCTTCCATTGCACTAGTACTAGAGGAATAGACTGCCCACAAAGAACATTTTCATAGGGTTCAAAAATCCGGATATGTTGTTCCTCGAATGATTCGTCCACCTCTAGATCAACCTCCTCAGGTTGAAAAATATGAGACGTCTCTGAGAAGTAACACCGTAGCTAAGAAATGTGGATGACATTGTGCATATCCCAATACCTAGGATGTAACTACAACCAATAAGAAACAGGGCCAACCCTTTTCAAAACCACAAATGTCCTGACATATCTCGATGAAAGCTTTACCAATCTCATAATGCTTCTGTGTCCTAAACTCGGTGTGACACATAAGAAAACCTAATCTCCGACCTCGATCTCTAGAGGTCTTGTCCATCGATCATCATATAACTTTTGTTATGATTGTTCGGTAGGAATAATTTTCCGAATCAAATCAACATGTTCTGTGGTCTCCAGAACATGATAAGGTCCCAACAGAGCTTCTTCCACTGCATCCAGCCAACATAAGGGTGACCGGCATGGCCTAACGTACAAAGCCTCATTAGGTTCCATATGAATAGTTTCTCGAAAAAATTTATTGTATGAAAATTGTACATTATGTATGTGTTTCTCCCAAGAACCTTTATATATTATAATATATTCTCAAGGCATGTCCTCCAGAACCGTAATCGTACACTCGGACTGGCCATTTGTTTGGGGTGGTATGTTGTACTCAGATGTACCTGTGTACCCAAAGCCTTTTGTAATCCACGCTAGACCATAGAAGTACAACGAGAATCCATGTTTGAAACAATGGAGTGTTGAAATCCATGTAAACATATAATATATAAGATTTACAACCTTCCCATCACATCATCAAAAAAACCTCCTTCATCAGTAAGAAGTGATCAACCTTCGTGATTCTTTCAATGAAATCCCAAACTGCATCATTCTCTCGAGGAGACCATGGAAAAAATGTTACAATGTCCAGCACGACTTTATTTGACTTCCACTCGTGAATGGTTAAATACTACAAAATCCCTTCTGGTTGCTGATGTGCTGCCTTCACCTACTAATAAGTGGAACACTCCATGAAAAAAATATCAACATCTCCCTTCACACCTGTTCACCAATACTGATGGTGTAGATCTTGATATATCATGGTGACACGAGGATGAATTGACCAAATGGAGGAATTAATTTTCCACATCAGCTCTTTGTTTATATCTTCTGGAACCCATACACACCCATGAAAATGAAAGATCTCATCCTCACCTATTTTCCATCCAAGAAAAGGGTCCTCTCATGGAACACCCTCTTGTAGTACTAGGCCTTCATAATCCAATAGTTTCTTCATTCACACTCAATCGAGTAGAGTGGAGGTAACAACCACAGAGGATAGAAATTTCTACCCATGTTTTTCATGCACTTACAAATTCATCTCAGAGAACAGAGCCATAAGTTTCCACTCACTATTGGCCTCCTAAATTTCCTGTATCACAGTCATCCTACTCATTGCATTAGAAACTGCGTTGCCTTTCCTAGGCATATTAGTATTCTCATAGTCGAAGAACTGGAGGTACTCAACCCACAGTCACCATCTCATATTTTGATCACGGTGAGTGAAGATATAATTGATACTTTTAAAGTTAGTTATAACCACATAATGCTCTCCCAGAAGATAATGTCTCTAACAACATAAAGCGTAAATAACTGAAGCCAACTCAATATCGTACATTGGGTAATTGCTCTCGTGTGGCCTCACTACCGAGAGCCATACACAATGACACCTTCTCCCTACATAAGCACAACTCCCATATCGATACCTAATTCATCATTGTACATAGTATAGATCTATCCCATCTTTGGAAATTCTCATATCGATGTTGATGTCAACCTCCCTTTCAACTCCAAAAAGGATGACTCGCAAGAATCTGACCACATGTACTTCACACCCTTCTTAGTCTATCATGTTGGTGTCGCTGCTAAGCGTGATAATTCCTATATGAAATTTTTGTATTATCCAGCCATAATTAAAAACATTGTACCTAAAAGAAATTCTTTTACTGCACCCAGGAAACTATTTCTCTCACTTTATATGGTTCTGCTGAAACTCTTGTCTCTGAGATAACAAGACACCAAAAGTAAATCCATTCCATCGAAAAGTGGAATTTTGAGAGCTTAGCTTATAAATAATGCTCCCTCATTATACTCAAAATGATATCAAGATGTTTGGATTGGTCATGTCAGGTGTAATAGTACACCAAGATATCATCCATGAAGACCACCACCAAATAATCCATGTATGGATGGAACACTCAGTTCATCAGTGCCATGAAAACAAAAGGCATGTTCATGTGACTGAATGACATAACCACATACTCATATTGACCATACCTTCTTCAAAAGGCAGTTAGAGGTATATCAGTTGTTCTAAAGCGCAACTGAGGATAACCAGATCTCACGACAATATTCAAGAACACCCGGGCTCCTCGATGATGAACAAAGAGATCATCAATTCTTTAAGAATGGATATCGGTTCATGATCGTGAACTAGTTCATCTTTTGATAATCTACACAATATAGTAGTTTACTGTCAGCCTTTTTTGCAAATAGGACATACGATCCCCAAAAAGAATTATTGGGTTGGATGAAACCCTTTTCTTGCAACTCCTCCAACTTCTTTTTGAGCTCCTGTAACTCTAGTGTAGCCATCATATAAGGAGGAATGGACCCTAGTGTCTCTCTTGACAAAAGAATAATAGAAAATTCCACCTCTCACTCAATAGGTAAACATGAAAATTCTTCTTGAAATTCATAACTGAAAGGGTTTACCACTGGAGGAAATTACAACTGTGAACTCCCATGTTCATCCAGATATTGACTTGAAATGTTGGTTGTAACTCCTCCAAACCCATGATGCTCGTTTCCTAATCTGCTTTCCTAGACGTCCCATTCTCCCTTATAAAGAAATGATCCACCCTCTGGTGATGTGAAACTCACCCTATGACAATAGTAGTCGAAAATAGCCTCGAAGGGAGCTAAACTGTCCATTCTGAGAATGACATCATAATCTTCCATTGTTAGGACATAAATGTCCTATAAAAAGGGACACCCACCCACCCAAAGATGGAACTCCTTGCACTGATGTACCATGTCCCTTCTATTCCCCAACGGAGTGTCTAGAATTAAGGGATCTACAAAAGAAAAGATACATATCCCAAGGCTCTCTTCAACAACAACAGATATAAGTCTATTGGAAACCCCTTTTTCGAAAATCACAGAAGCTAAAACTAAGGCAACTAGGATCATACCTCAAACTGTAATGGGTCGGGGATCCTTCTCTTACTAGGTCTACTCCACCACAAAATCATGACATGCCCCGAATCCCTGTAAAGCTATTTGAGTTCCCTGAGCTAATCCACAATGTGGCTGTCAAAAACCATGCGTATGACCACTACTGCCACAAACTCCACCTCTAACTAAACAGCCGGATGAACTCTATTTCCTAGACTGATGAGAAACTGGTGGTGGTTCTCTGGGACGTAGAGTCACAGAGGAAACCCTACCACTCGCTGCAGGTTAGAAGAACTGACAGAAGTTCTGTATATAACCCATCATGTCGCAACATCAGCACTCCACTGAGACACTTGAAAAATGTGTCTGGGTATGACCAACCTTCACTCACTGGTAGTATACCATCTGGCTACCTGAATGTACATCTCTCCTACATTGATATCCACATGTATACTCCTTGCGGCTCTTTCTAATATCATATGGAGATGTAAAAAGTTTGGATGTTGAACCACCCAGGCCCACAACTCAAGAATCCCTCTGGTAGCACTTTGTGATCAGTGCCTGGTTGACTATAGAAGTGGTGGTAGTCAATATGAAGATGTTCTCCTCAACTTGAATGTCTTTCCTAAGACCATACTCAGTCTTACATGCTATTAATTACTCATCTCCCCCTGAAATGGGTTTAAACCACTGCAACTCTGTGATGTGATAAAAATAATTTATAACTAAAAGATTACCCTTCTCTAAACTCAAGAACTATGTTACACGATCGTCCCTCAAGGTATCCAGATATAAGTAATCATAGAAGGATAATTTAAACTCATCTCATGTCATACCCTCATGGAATATTGTAGATGAAACCACCTCCCTCTATCCCTTGGAGGAATCCTGAAGCATATAAGTAGTGAGCTCCACCTTCCTCTCGGGAAGCATCTCTAGATGATCGAAGATAGAAATAATGGATTATAATCATGAATAAGAATCTTAAGGTCCTCCTTCCCCGATAAAGGTGGGAGGATGCTGCTACTGGAAAACCTGGGTCAATTGTGCCATTTATGGTGCATGATGAGGTGCTACCTGGAAGGTATGTATAAACCTCATAATCCCTCTCAAAACTGTGCATCGTCACCTATTTCTGGAATGTCAGCTGGTGCCAAGACTGGAACAGCAAGAGGATCCACTGGTGGTACCTGATCAGCCTTGTTCGAAGACTGATCTCTGCCCAGTAACCGGTGCACAACCAGAGTGTAACATCCCAATTTCGGAAGCCACTAAGTGGCTCACCGTACCCGATAGGTCACTTGGCCTCAAGCACATGTCCCAAAATTCGAAAGGATGCTGACTAGAATTGAGGGCCTTGGGTGTGACAGTTTGGAAACTATGCCATCATTGGCAGAGTAACACAGTGGAAGAGAAACAAATAAACAATAGCAGAAGTAGTAATGACCCATACACAAGTGAACAATGTAAGACTAGAGATAATAAACAACTGGAGCAATGCATAATAAATGATGCATGATACATATGCCTAGGAAAACCTCCAAACAAGACACTTTTCTGAATAAAACAGTACTGAACCAATGTAGAAAAGAAAAAAAAATAAAAAAACTCCTCAGCATTGCAAGCCTAGGCTTGGTCCCATGCTCTCCATCTCCATAGCAATTCACGTTCCTAAAGTGTAAGGGCTCTTGCCCTTATCTATACCTGCAATAATATAAACTGTTTTTTACAAAAAGCATGGCCCGTAAGGGGTGTGAGACTAAATCCCAATAGGGAACCACCCGAAGATCTATGCCTAACAGGAAGTGAATATATGGGAGGTAATAGTACATAAAGCAGGAAATGGGAAAATACCCAGCAGTAAACAATCCACAGTTCCAATATCAAGAAACAACTAAAAAAAGAGAAACACAAATAGGTAACCCTCTGGGGAGTACTAACATTCATCCCCACTGGTCATACCTAACAAGTACCAACAACCATCTAGGTAGTACGCTTAGCCTAACCCCTCTTGTATGGTCATAAAAATTATAAGACACTTTGAGGAAGCTCACTCGGTCAATTCTCCTTATAGTCTATGGTAGTCAAGGACTCTCTGAGGAAGCATACAAGGTCAATTACCTTTATAACATCAATGTCAAGAGACTCTCTAAGTAAGTTCACATGGACAATTCCTCTTATAGCCCTAGGTCGTTCACAGACTCTCTGAGGAAGCTCACCTGGTAAATTCCCCTTATATCCTGGAGTGGTTCGGGGTAATTCTAGTAAAACAAAGACTCTCTGAGGAAGTTCACTCGATCTATCCTCTTATAGACTATAAAGCCCAAAGACTCTGAGGAATCACACTCATTATATCCCCCTATAGTCTATAATGATCAAAGACTCTATATGAAGCTAACTCAGTTTATCCCCTAACAGTCAATAATGTTCAAAGACTCTCAGAACAAGCTCTCTCGGTCTATCACCTTACAGTCTACTACACTAGGTTCTCATAGCCATTTGCAAGTCAACACATAGTAATTCTATATGGATAAATTAAACCTACAGAACTACATGTCTATCCAATGTACAACATATTAAGCATGTCAGAAAAACAACACTCCATCCTACAACAACAGGTTTGAAAAAAAACATGTAAGGCGGTCCAACAAGCTAAACAGGCCCAAATGGTCGAAAACAGAACTTGCATGTGAAAAACATCCAAATCATATAGAAACAACCCTATTGATATCCAATCATCCTCTACACAAGAATTCTAGCTTGGAATGCAAACAACATGGGTAAAATGGTAAACACGTAATACCCAGTTCATGGGTATAGGGCGATTTTGCACACGATATTCAAAGAATTCTTATGGAAAAGAACAAACCACATACCTTGTGGTTAGGAAATCAATATACATAAAAATCAAGGCCCAAATCATATTAGAATGTAGAGGATCTATGAAAAAACATAAAATGCTCAACCCAAAATAACATGGAAAAGAGGAAGAATTGGAAAACGATAATCTAGAAGAAGAGAGAGCTTACCACTGTGATTCCAACGCAATAGACTATGGTTGATTCATGGAATAGATGTGCGATAGGTGATTCAGAGAAGTCTCGCCACTGTATGGGTTCTCTGGAATCCTTCGGATGAGGAAGAAGAAACCCCTGTCAATTAGACGTGACCCCGGTCCGTTTAATGAAAAAAAACAAAATACACAACAGGTACTTTTGGATTAGACGGCATGTACTTAATGTTTCCATACGCTTCATAATCATCCTCTACTTCTCCCCACATTCCTGTGTGTGTGGGCAGGACACGGCGAGCACACGTCCTCCTACGGAAACAAAGTACATGGAGTGTACTCATAAAGTACAAGGCATGTACTTCAAAAATTTCAAAAAACTTCTCTTATCTAAAAAACTAAAGAAAAAGTAAAAAAATTATTCCAATGAAGATCCAGGTTCTTACAAACTTCCCCACTTAAAAGAAATTTGTCCCAGAATATTCCTAGTGTGGCGTAGAAGAAGGAACCTCGAACAGCTCCAGCCATTGTGATCGTACGGCGGCCTCCCTCTCCCAAGTCATGTATTTCACCCGCCCATGCTGCCTTAGCACTAGTATTAGAGGAACAAACCGACCCTAGAGATCCTTCATACTATGATCAATAATCTAGATAGGATGTTCCTCAAATAATGCATCCACTTCAAGCTCAACTTCCATAGGTTGAAAGACATGAGACAGGTCTGGAATGTAATGTCGGAGCTGAGAAACGGGGAAGACATTGTGCATAGTCTGGTGCCTCCGAGGTAACTACAACCGATAGGAAACCAGGGCAACTCTCTCCAACACCTCAAATGGCTAGACGTACCTTAGAATAATCTTACCCTATCTCCTAATCCTCCTGTGTCCCAACCTTAGTGTGACACACAGAAAAACCTGATCCCCGACCTCAAACTCGAGAGGTCAAATCCACAGATCATCATAAGACTTCTGAGGAGACTGCGCATTAGCCATCCCCTTCTGAGTCAACTCTATTTTCATTGTGGTCTAATAGACAAGACGAGGTCCCATCATAGCTACCTCTCATACATCTATCCAACATAAGGGTGATCGGCATGGCATACCGTACAAAGCCTCGTAAGGTGTCATCTGAATAGTCTCCAGGGAACTGTTGTTGTAGGAAGACTCTACAAGAGGTATATGTTTTTCCCAAAAAACTCCAAAATCTAGTATTCATGCTCAGAGAATGTCATCAAGAACCTAAATCATACACTTGACTGGCCATATTTCTAGAGATAGTATGTTGTAATCAAAAGTACTTGTGTACCCAAAGCCTTTTAAAGCCCCATGCTAGACCCGAGAAGTAAAATGTACATCCTTGTCTGATACAACGGATTGCGGAACCCCATTCAGACGTACAATCTCTTGGATGTACATTCATCCCAAATCATCAACACTGATGGTCTCCTTGATTGGTAAGAAGTGAGCAACCTTTATGAGCCTGCCAATGACAACCCATATTTCTTCGTTCCCTCGAGGAGAACTCTACAACGCAGTCACAAAATCTATCGTGACGTCATTCCACTTCCACTCGGGAATGGGTAACAACTGTAGACGCCCTGCTGGTCGCTGATGCTCCGCCTTCACCTGCTGACAAGTGGAACACCACATGGAAAACCCAGCAACATCCCTCTTCATACCCGACCACCAATACTGATGGTGTAGATCTTTATACATCTTGGTGATGCCAGGATGAACTTCCCAAACTATGGAATGAATGTCCCACATTGTCTCCTCGCGTATATCTACTGGAACCCATACATGACCCTAGAAAGGCAAGATTTCATCCTCTCGTATAGTCCATCCTGGAAAATGGTCCTCTATTGAAACGCTTTCCTGTAGGACTAGGCTTTCATAATCTGATAGGTACCTCATTCGTACTCAATCAACAAGGGTAGAGGTAATAGATACCGAAGATAGAGAGGTATAACCCTGTCTTTCCTGCACCTCCAAATGCCTCTCAGAGAAGAAGGATATATGATTCCACTCCCTAATGGCCTCTTGAACTGCCTATTTCTTAGTCCCCATGCTCAGTGCATCAGCCACAACATTTCATTTCCCAGTCTTGTAGGCATTCTCAATGTCAAAGGACCGAAGGTACTCAACCCACATTCTCTGCCTCAAATTCAATTCACAAAGAGAGAAAATGTACATGAGACTTTTGTAGTCGGTGAAAACCACAAAATTCTCTCCGAAAATATAATCTCTTCAATAGTGTAAGGCATGAACAACAACTGCCAACTCTAGATCATGCATCTGGTAGTTTCTCTTCTGTGTCCTCAACTGCCAAGACTTGTATGCAATGATTCCACCCCCTGCATAAGCACACCTCCCAGCCTGATACTTGAAGCATCACAATAAACAATATATCTCTTGATTGGATTTGCCAAGACTAGTATCGTTGCGGATGTCAAGTTCCCTTTCATCTCCAGAAAAGCTGACTCACATGAATCTGACCACAAGAACATCACACCCTTCTTAGTCAGACCCATAATCGGTGATTCTAAGCATAAAAAGTCCTTAATATAGCGTCAGTAGTATCCATTTATCCCTAGAAAACTCCGCCCTTCAAAGACTTTCTTTAGCTGCACCAAAGAAACTACATCCCTCACTTTATCTGGGTCTACTGATACTTCTGTCTCTGAGATAACATAACCCAAGAAGTGAATCTGGTCCATCCAAAAGTGGAAATTCGAGAGCTTATCATATACCTAATTCTCCCTCAGTGTACTGAAAACTATCTCAATATGGGTATCATGGTTGTGTCGAGTGTGAGAGTACACCAATATATCATCCCTAGAAACCACCATGATGGAATCCAAGTATGGATGGAACATTCGGTTCATCAGTTCCATGAAAACTGCAGGCATGTTCATGAGACCGAACGTCATAACCATATACTCGTATTGACCATACCTTCTCCGGAAGGCTGTGAGGGGTATCTCAGAGAGTCTAACAAGAAACTGATTATGACCGGATCTCAAATCCATCTTCGAGAACACCCGAGCTCCTCGAAGCTGATCAAAGAGGTCATCAATCCTAGGAAAGGGATATCAGTTCATGACCATTAACTGGTTCCACATCCAATAGTCCACACAAAGCATGAGGTTACTATATGCCTTCTTTGCGAACAGTTCATGGGAACCCCAAGGATATGTAATTGGTCAGATGAAACCCTTGGCCTGCAACTCCTCCAAATGTTTCTTGAGTAGCTGCAACTCTGATGTAGCCATCCTATATGGATTAATGGACACTGGTGTCACCCCTTACACAATATTGATAGAAAATTCTACCTCACAATCTAGAGGAAAACCTGGAAATTCCTCTGAAAAGACGTCTTTGAAACTACCCACCACTGGAGGAAACTCCAACTATGAAGTCCCATGTTCATCCAAATATAGACAATCAATCCGGGCTATAAATCCTCTTTACCCAAGATGCTCTGGACCTACTCTACATACCTGGACATCCCACTCTCCCTTGTGAAGAAAAGATCCACCCTCTAGTGATACGAAAATCACCCTGCGGTGATAGAAATCAATTACTGCCTAGAAGGGAACTTACCAGTCCATCCCATGGATGGAATCATAACCTGTCATCTATAGGACATATAGGTCCCATAGAATGTGACATCCCCAACCTCTAGAGGTCACTCCTTGCACTAATGGAAACTAGTTTTCCTAGTCCCCAATGGTGTTTTTAGTGTTAAGATGTTGACATAAAAAAATATGCAGAGAACAAGACCCTCCACAATAGTGACATATATAAAGCTATGGTAATCCTCTATATCGAAAAGAGATAAAGATAAAACTGAGGCTACTAATATCGTACCTTGAACTGTAGAGGGGCTGGGATGTTTATCCTGATGGGTCTTCTCCACTGCAAAGGTCTATCCTGATCCACAGCCCTGTGATTCTGCCGGACCACTCTGAGCTAATCCACTCTGCTCTCACTGGTATCCAGTTGACTGACAACCATGGTCGCGACCAACACCTCAGCCCGAACGGCCATATGAACTCCAGTTCCCATACACATGTGAAACTGGAAATTCTTCTCCTGAACACGGGGTTATAGAAGAACCCATGCCACTACCTGTATGAGGAAGATCTGAAAGAAATGCTGAAGATGGACCACCTTGCCATAGGATCAGCACTACATCGGGTCTCTCTGTAACTGAGGCCTAGTATGCCCACTCCTCTTACATTGCCAGCATACAACCTAGTTGCCCGAAGATACATCCCTCATACTATGATATCCTCAAGAAGACTCCCTACGGCGCTTCCTACTATTGGTTGGAGGAACACTAACTCTGGATGTCTAACTGCCCTAGGACACTGCTCCAAAATCCCTTAGATTGCGCTTAGTGATCAGCGTCTGGTTGACAATAGAGGATATCAAATTCAACCTGATGATGTTCACCTGTGATCAAATTTCGTGCCTCAGACCATCCTCGAACATCCACGCAAGGAATATCTCATTTCCTACTAGAATAGGCATCAAACGCTATAGCTCAATAAGCAAGACGATTACTCCATAACAGAAAGAGTTCCCTACTATAGGATCATAAACTCCCTGGCTTGATCGGCCCTCAAGGTCTCCATGTAGAATTAATCATATAAGATGCACCAAAATGCATCCTATGTCATACTCTGCTGGCATCCTGACTGTGATATCTCCTCCCACCACCTCTTGGCGGAGTCTTAGAGAATATAGGTAGAGAGCTAAAACCTTTTCTTTAGAGGTATCTCCAAATGCTCGAAGATTGTCAACATGGCCTATTTCCATGATTCTGCATCCTGGGGTCCTCCATCCCTTGAGAATTTAGAAGGATACTGCTGCTGAATAACCCGCATCAACTCCTCCATCGGTAAGGCATAAGATAGAGCTCCCTAAAAAGCCTACATAATTCTCAGAAAGCCTTCCCCGAACTATGAATCAACACCGATTCCAGGTATAACGGCTGCTGCCAAGGATGGAACAATAGGATGATCTGCTAGAAGTCCCTAATCGGCCATATCTGGTGTCTGATCACCATCTGGAAACTGGCGTACAACGGGAGGACCTCTCGGTGGCAGAACTTTGAAAGGTCAATCACACACCTTATATCAGGATTATCAAGGATTGAAAACATAAGATTACAAGAAGGGAATAGGTGAATGAAACAGTCATGTTTTACCAAACATGACTACATGGAATTTATAAACACTACACGGTGTGTTCTTTTATGCCATTCACATGGGCGTGTACTTCTGCCACAACTGGTCGTGTAACACCCCCACCCCACGACATGTAGTCCCTGCACACGGCATGTACTTGAATTCTATTTCCCTTCCTGAGTCTCCATACATGTCAAACCCACACGGTCATCTTAATCCTATACTAAATTGTGTGTTCACAAAGGACACGAAATAAAATAGAAAAGTTTCAATGACCTGTGTTGTTAGTTACACGGCCGGCTACACGGCTCACTCTACACGACATGCTACATGTGCACACGACGTGTACTTGTGGGATTTCCCTGACCTGTATTGCTCATGACATGACCGGGTACCTATGTTACACTGCATAACATGTGAAGTCATGACACAGTGTGTATAGTCGATGTTTCATCCATCCATGTCATTAGTCACACGGGTAGACACATGGTCAGTACAACACGGCATGTACGTACCATACGGGTCGTGTTCCTACAAGATTTATCAGAACCATGTGCCCCTTCCCACACATTCAGTGACACAGTTATATAATACACGACATCTATTCATAAATTAAACGTCGTGTATTCTATTTTATTCCAGGCAGTAGCCTCAGAAACTTCTCCAGAGCCTAGAAATCACAGAAAACAAGCATGAAGGTGAAAAATTCCATTCCGTGAGGGCCCCTAATCCCCACAAATCAAAGCATGGAATTTTATGCATGTCATATACATGGTAAATAAGTCAATGATCCACCATGTTATGATTCATGAGGTCCCATAACACCTCATGAATAAAAATTTAGCGTTCATTCAACCAAGACCTTATATATAACAATACCTATTGAAAGAAGGTATTATATCAACAATCTATGACAACATCATGCATTTTCAATACAACATCTATCACAACAACATGAAATCACTAATGCTCCATAAATGGGATGGAAAAAATGCATTAGATGTGATTTCTAGAAAGATCTTCTATGATTCCTGAGTTGGTGTA
Organism: Viscum album; assembly: GCA_963277665.1. Taxonomy (NCBI): domain Eukaryota; kingdom Viridiplantae; phylum Streptophyta; class Magnoliopsida; order Santalales; family Viscaceae; genus Viscum; species Viscum album. Next base: position 586,076,885 of record OY728126.1, read on the forward strand.
CCCTCATCTCATCAGGTCGAGACAAAAATAGAACCCCAATAATATCAACAATAATACCACAAAACATGTGATTCGCCCATCAGTGAAAATCAGATCAACCATAAACTTGTAAACCAGAATAAATTACAATAAACGAGGAAGATTGGTTTTTCCTTGTACACAGGTTAGCTACTCATGGGAACAACCTATTATAAAGTACCTTTTTCTATCATATCCCTGTCTATAGGCTCCAAATAGTAAGTCAAGAGAAAAGAAACCCTCTGATACCACATTGTGATATCCTGGTATAGGATTCCACCCAGAGGCGCTCCATACCCGGTAGGTCACACAGACTCATGTGCATTTCCCCGAATGCTAGAGACTGCTGACTAGTAGAGAGGGCCATGGGTATGATAGTGGGAAAACTATGTCCTCATTGGCAGAGTAACACATTAGAATAGAAATAAATAAACAATATAGAAATTAGTAATAATCCATACACATGTTAACAGTGGAAGACTATAGACTATAAAAAAACAACAGAAATGCATAACAAATGATGCATGATACATATGTCTAGGAAAGCAGACAAACAAGTTGAAATGATGAATACAACAGTACTGAACCAAAGTACAGAAGAAGAAAATAAACAAATCCTCAGCATCGCAAGCCTAGGCTTGGTCCCATGCTCTCCAGATACATAGCTAGTCAAGTACATAAAGTGGAAGGGTACTTTCCCTTATCTATACCTACAACAATATAATCTATTTGGGCCTAAAATCGTGGCCCAAACTGGGTGTGAGACTAAATCCTAGTAGGCAACCACCCAAAGTTCTGCCCCTAATAGTTAGTGAATATAGGGTAGTTTAAAGTACAAAAAGCAGGATATAGGAAAATACCCAGCAGTAAATAATCCACTATTCCAATATCAAGCAACATCTAACAAGAACGTAAGCACAAATAGGTAACCCTATGTGAAGCACTCACATACATCCCCTCTGCTCCTACCTAACAAGTACCAACAACCCTATGTGTAGTACACTCAGCCTAACCCTTATGGTTTGGTCAAATGAAAATTATAAGACTCTTTGAGGAAGCTCACTTGGTCAATTCCCCTTATAGTCTAAGGTAGTCAGGGACTCTCTGAGGAAGCACACAAGGTCAATTACCCTTATAGCCCCAAGGTCAAGAGTCTCTCTGAAGATTCTCACTCGGTCAATTCCTCTAATAGCCCCACGTAGTTCATAGACTCTCTGAGGAACCTCACCCGGTCAATTCCCCTTATATCTGATAGTGGTTCAACGTAATTCTAATAAAACAAAGACTAACTAAGGAAGCGCGCTACATCTATCACCTTATAGTCTATAATTCCCAAAGACATTGATGAAGAACCATCAGTATATCCTCTTATAGTCTATAATGCTCAAAGACTCTCTGAGGAAGCTCAATTAGTCTATCCCCTTATAGTCTATAATTTTCAAAGACTCTTTGAGGAAGCTCACTCAGTCTGTCCACTTATAGTGTACTATACCAGGTTCTCATGGCCCCATGAAAGTCAACACATAGTAATACTATATAGACAATGTAAACCTACAAATTTACTTGGATATCTAGTCTACAACATATTAATCATGTTAGAAAAGCAACACTCCACCCTACAATAATATGCATGGAAAATAAAACAGGTAAGGCGTTACAACAGGATAAATAGGACCAGACGGTCAGAAACAGAAATTTCATGGGAAAAACATCCAAATCATAGCAAAAAACCCTATTGATATCAAATAATCCTCTACACAAGCATACTAGCATGGTAGTAAAACAACAGGGGTAAAATGGTAAACACGCAATACCTCGTTCATGGGTATTGTGAATGTTTCCACATAATATTCAAAGACTTCCTATAGAAACTCATACTCTATATGTTACATGGGAACATGCACATTTCCCTGAATCCAAGATGCTTCCGACTAGTAGCGAGGGTCTTGGGTGTGATAGTGGAGAATCTATGCACTCATTGACAGAGTAACACAACAGAAGTGAAATAAATAAACAATTGCGGAAGCAGAAATAATCCATACACAAGTGAACAACGGATGACTAGAGATACTAAACAACTGGTGCAATTCATAATAAATGATGCATGTTACATATTTCTAGGAAAAAAACCAAACAAGTCATAATGTTGAATAAAATTTTTCTGAACCAAATTACAAAAGAAAAAAATTAAAAGCTTCTCAGCATCGCAAGCCTAGTCTTGGTCCCATGCTCTCATGCTCCATAGAATGTCAAGTATCTAAAGTGTAAGGGAACATGCCCTTATCTATACCTACAACAATATAATATGTTTGGGCCCAAAAGAATGGCCCAAGTAGGGTGTGAGAATAAATTTTAGTAGGCATACACATAATGATCTATGCCTAATAGTCAGTGAATATATGGCAGGTAAAAGTACAGAATGCTAGAAATATGAAAAATACCTAGCAGTAAATAATCCATAGTTTCAATATCATGAAATAGCTATAAACAAAGATAGGTAACCCTCTAGGAAATACTCAAATCCACCCCCTCTGGTCCTACCTAACAAGTACCAACAACCCACTAGGCAGTACACTCAACCCAACCCCTCTGGTTTGGTCATACAAAAATTATAAAACTCTCTGAGAAAGCTCACTCGGTCAATTCCTCAAATAGTCTAAGGTAGTCAGGGACTCTCAAAAAAAGCACACAAGGTCAATTCCCCTTATATCCCCAAGGTCAAGAGACTCTCAGAGAATTCTCAATCGTTCAATTCCTCCAATATCCCTAGTTCATTCACAGACTCTCTATGGAAGATCACCCGTTCAATTCCCCTTATAGCATGGAGTGGTTCAAGGCAATTCATGTAAAACAATGTCTCTATGAAGAAGCTTGCTCGGTCTATCCCCTTATAGTGTAAAGTATCCAAAGGCTCAGAGGAAGAACACACAGTCTATCCCCCTAATGATTAAAATGCTCAAAGACTCTCTAAAGAAGCTCACTCGGCCTATCCCCTTATAGCCTATAATGCTTAATGACTCTCTAAGGAAGCTCACTCTGTATATCCCCTTATAGTCTACTACACCAGGTTATCATGACACCATGTAAGTCAATGCATATAAATAATATATGGACAATGTAAACCTATAGAACTACTAGGATATCCAATCTACAACATATTATAAATGTTAGAAAAACCACACTCCATCCTACAACCACATGTATGAAAAAAATAAGTAAGGCGGTCCAACAGGATAAACATGACCAAATGTTTGGAAACAGAACATGCATGGGAAAAACATCAAAATCATAGGAAAACAACCCTACTGATATCCAATCATCCTCTACATAAGCATACTATTGGGGAAGGCAAAGAACATGGGTAAAATGGTAAGCAAGCAATACCCCATTGAAGGGTATTGGGTGATTTTGTGCACGATATTCAAAAACATCATATGGAATGTGAGAAACCACCTAACATGGGGATAAGAGATCAATATACTTAAACCACAAGGTTTGAATCATCTTAGAACGTCATTGATCTCAGAAAATAGATAAAAAGTTCAACCCACGATAACATGGAAAAGATGTGGAATTGGAAAATGATGCTGTAGAAGAAGAGAGAGCTTACAAATGTGATTCCAATGCAATCGACAGTGGTCAATTTAGGGAACAGATGTGATATCGGGGGCTTAAGGAATTCTCGATGACGTATGGGTGCACCGGAACATTTCAGCCAAAGAAGAAGACACCCATGTCCATTAGACGTGACCCCGGTCCATTTAATGGAAAAAAACAAAATACACAGTGTGTACATGTGTAGTACACGGTGTGTACTTACTGTTTCTATACTCCACATTAGGCAGCCTCCACGTCAACCCACATGATCGTGTGTGTGGCCAGGACATGGCCACCACACGGCCTCTTGCAGCAATGAAGTACATGGCGTGTACTCATAATGTACACGACGTGCACTTAAAAAATTTATAGAAACTCCACTTTTCTCAAAAATTCCAACAAAAGGAAAAACATACCTGAAAAGAAGATCTAGGTTTTTACATAGAGGACGTCTCGTTGGCATTACTATGGTGTGTTACTTTAATCATTCACATGGGAAAGTGCATCTTCTAATACTGGTTGTGTAATACACTATACACACAACGTGTTCTCCAAAGACATGGTGTGTAATAGATTCATTTCCACTGCCCAAGTTCCACTGCACGTCTAACCAACATGGTTCTCCTAGGACATGACTACACGGCGTGTTTTTACCAGACATGGTGTGTGCCGCTTAGGGTTTAACTTCCTGTGTTGTTAATCACATGGGTGGACACACGACTAACTCTACATGGTGTGTTTATGCAAGACACAATGTGTACTAGAAGAATTACACAACCTCAAATTGATTGTTACTTGGCGGGATTTAGGGGTTATAATACATGATATGTTATTTCTTGACAACGACATTTATAACCTATCATTTATCCATCTATTTCATTCGTCACACGAGTGGCCACATGGTCTACACAACCCGACGTGTACATCTTGTACACGTAATGTCGCACCAAATATTTACCAACCATATGTCTCTACCCACACATCTAGTGAAATTGTTAAAGACTTCATGGTGTGTAGATATGGTACACAATGTTTACATAAGAAAAACAGTTCTTTCCTGAACATAAGGACACACGGCATGTATCCATCATTACACGCCGTGTATTCTGGGTTTTTCTGGACTCTATGCCTCAAAAACTACTCTGGAACCCCATAAAAACACTAGAAATAACATTAAAGTTCCATATTCCAATCCGTGAGGGACCATACTCCCCGCGAATAAATGATTGGCATCTTACACATGTTATATATGGACATAATATAGCAATAATCAACCAATTTCTTGTACATGAGAGCCCATAACACCTCAAGAACCATTTTTTGGCATTCATTCAATCTAAATCTTACATATTCGAAACATACTATCAAATAGTAGGTATTATATCTAGGAATTGATCACAAAAACATGAATGTCTAACAAAACATCTATCACAACAACGTGCCATCTGTAATGCTCCCTAAATGGCATGATAAGAATGCATGACATGTGATCTCTATAAAGTGCCTATATGATGCATGATATTGATACCCTCATCTCATATGGTTTAAACAGAAATAGAACCTCAATAATATAAACAATAACATCACAAAACATGTGAATCACCCAACTAGGAAATCAAATCAACTGTAATAATGGAACAAACCAAGAAAAATTGCAACAATGAGGTAAAATGGATTTTTATTGTACACAGGTAAGATACTCCCAAAAACATCTTATTACCCGGTACGAATTTTCTTCATATCCATGGCTATAGCCTCAAAATATTAGTGAAGGAGAAAATAATTTCTTCCAATACATATTTTTAATGTACCTATTCAAAAAGCAGCCCAGAGGTGCCCCGTACCAAGTTGGAAACACGCCATCAAGGGTATTTTGTGAATGCCAGAGGCTTCTGACAAGCAGTGAGGTCCCTGGTTGTGATAGTGGGGAAAGAATGACCACATTGGAATAGTAATTCAGTATAAATTAACAAGTAACAATAGAATAAGAAATAATGATACCATACAACAGTAGACAATGGATGTCCAAAAAAATAATTAACTGAATCACATATATAAATTATATATGATACATATATCTATGAAAGTTTCCAAACAAATCACAATGCTGGAATACAATAATAAACTAATGTACAAATAAGACCAATAAAATCCAATAGAATCATAGGCCTCATCTTTGTCTCATGCTACACATATCCACAACAATCATGTACCTGAAGTTGAAGGGAACATTCCATTATCCAGACTGGAAACAATATAATCTTTTTGGGCTCAAAAAAATGCCCTAAATAGGGTGTGGGAAGAATCCTAGTAAGCACCCACCCAATGATATGTGCCTAACAGAAAATGAATATATACGGAGGCCAATATGAAAGTGAATAAATAATCATGGAATTACTCAATTAAAACATCATTATAGTTTCATTTACAAACATTTTTTTTAATAATTTATCCAACCAAAAACAAATACAAGCCACCCAATGGAAAGGTTTTAACAACATATTCCATTTGGATCAGATAAAATAGAAGATATAAAAATGACTCTCTGAGGAAGAAGTCACCTTCAATTACCGCTATTTTTATGTGTAATAAAAAACTCTTTGATAAAGCACTCACCATCAATCCCCCCTATAGTCTTTTAACAGTAAACTACAGACACTCGAAATAATCAATCAAAATCAATTACTCTTGTGGTATCATAACGTAACTATATATACTACGATGGAGCACTGAATTTCAACCCCATATGGTCTCACAATGTGATAAATATAACAGACACTCTGTGAAATCCCTCAACAAGAATTTCCCTTATGGTCTCACTACAACAGGTTCCCACAGCCCCGTGTTATGAAATCATGCACAAACAATAATAATCAGCCAAAGTAAACCTCAATGTAATAGTATTATAAATTATCTACACTTCGTTGAACAACATATCATATAAATAATCACTCCCCCTATCAACACTAGGAATAGAAAAAAATATCCAAATAGGTAAGGCTAGACCAAACGAAAAAAATCAATCAAGCATGGGAAAACACATCCATTTCATGGTAATTAACCATATTCACAATCAAACATATTCTAGTAAAACTTAAAAAGGTGTCCCAGGAATTTAAAATGTTAAAATACCTAAACATGGAATTCCTCAAATGAGGGTATTGGTCACTTTTGTACACATAACCCAATGCCTAACAATGGAATGGCACAAACGACCTACCTTAGCATTGTACATACGATATACATTACCCTAAGGCCTCAAATCACCCAAGAATGTCGTAGATCTAAAAAACACTAAAACCATTCAACTGAGTATAACTCATGAATGAAGAGGAACTAGGAAACGAGGTTCTAAAAGAAGTAAGATCATACTATGAGGATTCTAACGCATTTAACATAGGTCGATTCAGAGAATGAATGTGGTTTCGGGGGCTCAGAGAAGAATCGCCAACTACGGAATCTCCAAGACAAGACAAGTGGAGAAGAAAGTGTTTCTGTCAATTAGACGCGACCCCAGTCCAATTAATGAAATAAAAAGAATGTACTGAGCGTGTCTTTTAAAAGTACATGGCCTGTACTTGCCTTTACCAAGCCCCGCATTAGGCCATATCTAGGTCACCCTATATGTCCACGTGTTCAGCCGTTACCCAGCCAGCACACAGCTGCTCAAGGCAAATACTTACGCGGTCTGCACTTATATATACATGGTGTGTACCCTTAAAATTTCCCAAAAATCATATTTTCCTCGAAAGCAAATGAAAACAAGATTTATACCAAAAAAAATATATGGGTTCTTACATTTTAAATATCATTAATATACTTTATATCCATCACCATATGCAACTATGAGAATGATTAATGGATAAAAAATGAAATAGGTTCTTGTGGTAGTAGTGGGATGTAAGGATGAATAATAATTTGTTAACAAAATTAATTGAATTTGATGCAGTTTTTCCACAACACATTAAAATGAAAACATATAAATATATGGGAACTTATGATGTTATTATATTATCATCTTAGAATAACAAATTAACTAGGTGGAGGAATCAATATTCAAAAAATGGTCATTAGATTAATGTTTCCTATTGTCCAGTTATCCAACATATAGTTTCAAAAAAAAACTTCCAAGGATTAATATATATCTAAAAAATGGGTTCTAGGATGATATTATGCATGTTGGGATGTTATTTGGTTAAGATTTTTCTAAATCCAAATGGTTTGATGATGTGAAGTACAGTTGATATGGTGCGTCCTTTTATAATTGAAACGAGTTAGATACATATAGTATTTTATAATGAATGAATCGTACCAACATTTTTATATCTTCAAATGAATACAACATTGACCATTATATATCTAGGGAAATTAAATTTTGAAATATTTCCAACGAATTGGTGTTGGAGATGTTGGATGTTCATTTTTGACCCTCATCTATTTTGTTTAACCCCTAGATGATCAGTTTTTAATGTGATTATGGTAATTAATTATGACTATTTTACTATTCAATTTGGTCAAAAATTGAGTTGAACTTATTATACAAAATAAATTATAAATATTTAAAATATAAAATACATTTTTCGAAAATCCATTCGCAAAATCTGAAATTATTAATGTACATTTAATCCCACATACATGATGACAAATATGTTCTTTAAAGATAAAATGATCAAAAAATTATAAAGATTTTATATCAAATTTCAATATAAAATTAGTTAAAAATAAATAAATTTTATAATAATATGCATTATTTAACTAATTATAGTTTATATGAAATTTTAAATATAATGAAATTTTTAATATAATTTCTTCGAAATGACTGTATCCAAAATAAATCATAATTTATCCATATTTATCAATAAATAAATATTTTCCAATAATTCTAAAAAACCACAGTATGATAATTATGAATTTATGAATTTGATTTTGTTATAATTTTATATCAAATATCTTATATAAAATTTTAATAATTATGTTTATCATTTTTCAAAAAAATTAATAAAAAACTTTTTACATAAAATTGTATTTTTGATATATATAAATACTTTATAAAAAATAATGAATTTTATTATAAATATGATTTAAATATATAAAATGATTATAAATAATATCTAAAAACTATGTAATAATATTTCAATCAGTATGTTTAATAGGAAGGTTTTAATCATCACATTTAAAAAACTATATTAATAAAATCTCATGGTTTTCTAAAACACATTCTTCCATGAAACACATGCTAAGGCTGTGCTACATGTAGTGAATTCTTAAAATGGTGTTTTACGAAAAATATTCTTAACATTAGTTTCATGTAACTTAATCCATAAAAAATATTCAATTTATTCATAAATAATAACAATTCATTAAATATCGATGTGTTACACAGACTGATACGTTTATGCTTAACTATAATGAGATAATAAATTCATGGAATCATAGAAAATATATAATTTCAAGTAATATATATTAGAAATGATAAAAAATATCAAATTAAATGAAAAATAATTTAATATACTATATCTTTAATCTAAATAGTAACCATTTTTTAATATTCCAACTCACTTTTAGAGTATGATTAAATACACATACTGTATTGAGGTATAAAGAAATAATGAAGAAAAGTTGGTTTGGAACATCTAATTTTCATCCTTTATTTATAACCAATACATAAAATCAAACACTTCAAAATTTACACTAGCCACCATTAGTATGATTTATTTCTATATATGAAATAGTTCATACCAAATAGAAATTTAAAATTTAAAATATATATTGTTGTAAATTCCAAAATCTTATGAACACAAATAATAAAACCGAGAATATATAAAAGTATAAAAATAGATTATTTATCAGAATATAAGATTCATCACATAATATGTAAGAATAAATGACTTAAATAAAATAATAAAACACCCAGTAAGTAATAGAATGTCTACATTCATATAGAAAAAATGAAATACCATTTAATGAAAATATAACATCAAGAATATGTGAGTATAATAATTCAATAATTAAGGGCCTTTATTATGTAATGTCCAATATATAAAAAAAATGTACTTAGGGTTATTCATTGATAGAATTTTTTAATTACAAAATATGTATAATGAATAATATTTAAAAATAATAATTAATTTCCATGATAGAATGAAGATAAAAAATCATAGAAGATGACAATATAAATAATAATGACATATCAATTAATGAAGACTTATATAATTATGGAAACAAAAATATATATAATTTTTATGATTCCACTAAACATACATTTTCATGTAATTAATGTGATTCATCTGAACTAGTTATTATGGAGATATTCTACTATATATAAATATATTTTCTGTTATTAAGGATATAATGTTATGATGTTTTTCATGTTATAAATATAAATATTTTACAAATTTTCCTTTTATGTTTTATTTATGATGTTATAATATATGATTATTTAAGATAGAGAAAAAATGATGAATATATATTATGGTTAAAGATATTATATTATAGAGAAGTTAAATAATGTGTTATCTAATAATGTTGTGGAATATAATGATTTCTTATTCTATAATGATTATATATTATGCTTATGGTTAATGTCACACTATTATACCCCTAGGGTTAATGTAAAACATATGGTGGGGGAGAAATTAATGATTTTAATCTTTTAAATATAATTAAAGAGGATTTTAAAGTGAATATGCTTTAAAAAATATTTTTTACTTTGTTAAGATGCCTATTTATTTTAATCATTCATCCATTGTTCAATAATAACTATAATTACTAAACCTATATAATAAAATTCTTATATATGATTGAGATCACAAAAAGAACTCCAGTGTATCCTCTTATTTATAAGTACTAAAAAATACTATATATTGATAATGTAAAATCGGTATCATATTTTCCAGAAACAATAAAATATTACTTTGTATGAAAGTAAAAAAATATTAATGACATTTAATGAATTTGAATAAAAAAATGATACGAAATGTGGAAAATGAAAAATTATACTAATAAATTGAAATTACCTAAATAGACTCATGAAGATAAACCAAACCAAAAAAGATACACTAAATTTTATATAATGAAAAATCAATGAATCCTTTCAAGAATTTTTTAATATTATTTATAGGTCCAAATAAATGTGATTGAATTTTTCACCATACAAGCATATTAATATTGGAAATCGTTATGTATTACTATATAAATTGATATGTGTTTTTATATAACTCAATTGGATTTATCTTATTTAATATAATAATTTATATGAATATTATAATCTAAAATCTGAATATAATTTTCAAAAATAAATTAATATATAGTTTCCAAGAAGCCTAAATATCATATATTTTCAAAATAAATTAATTTAATAAATATATTTTATTTATATTATATTTTAGAAACAGTTTAAAAATAAAATAAAATTAATATGTAGTAGCATTTTTTGGAAATGTAATTGTAAAGTTCCCAATTTGCACTATGTTTTCATACTTGGAGTCATTATTATTAATTTAGTCCATATTTTATAGCTACAACATATTTTGAAATAATCAATTAAAAACTCATCATTTTTTCCTAGAAAAAGAAAAATAAATTTTGGTAAATCCAATAATAAATCAAAAGTGTAATTGAATATTTTACAAAATAGTACTAAAGATCCTCCTCACTAACAGTAATACACTATTAGAATGGGACATCTCATGCACATCCAGAAATCTGAATCTTATTGTAAATTATCTATATAAAACCATTATATTATCCCCTATAAAAAACCATTGTAAACACTATTTAGAGTTAGTTTAAATTAATATATCCTATATTGTATTTATCATCACATCATGAACCTATATTCCATTCCACAAGAATGATCCACAAAAACCTTGGTTCAAGTATTTTAAAACAAAACCAATACAGTTGTTGGAAAAATTATAAAACATTATACTTTCTGTACAAATATAAGAATGAAACTGTTAGTACCCCAAATATATGTGGACACATATTTCATAGAAGAATTAATTTTTAATTCAATCAATTTAATATCCATAAATTTAAAATAAAAACTTCTAATTAATAATAATATTTATCTTTACTAAAAACCTAATTATTTTTATAAATTAATATTAATTTTCCAAATATATTACTACAAAAAAACTTTCATTTCTATGAAATCATTGTTTTGAAAATAAAATTGAGAAGAATTAAAAAAACTAATTTGTGAAAAAAAAACATTCATATATAAATTAATATTGAAATTATGATTTTTATAAAGAATTAATGTATATCAAATCCAAAAATTTTGAATTTTGAATTCAGGAGTTTTCACTAATCTAAGATCAATGGTCACATTTTGGATCAAATCACAGATTTCACATCATAAAATATTCATTTTCAATTAAAATGATCTAAATATATCTAGATCTATACCACTATAGGCTGATATAAGAGAATGAGAGAGAAAAAATAAAAATATGGTAGAGTATATCATAGAAACAATCAATTTTTACTCTGTTTCAGAATAACCCCCAAATTCACACTGGGTACATCACAATGGTCCATTTAAATTATGGGACCTAAATAATGTTTTGATAGGTTTTTTTTAATGAAAAATCATGTATATTTTCTAAATTACATTACAACATATATATTTATTTAACTATGCATCCATGTCTCCTTCTTAGGACAATAATTTCAAAAATCCATATTTTGGTCTACAATTATTGAAACAATTTGATCTTCTATAAACATATTCACAAATATGAGGCAAAATATATTTCTACTATATGAATTACCTATGTAAAAAGTTCAATTTTTAAAGAAATAAGTGCACTATAATTATATCTCTATCATTTTAAAGAATAATTTCAGTCATTAAATTCACATAATAATTATAATAAATCTTAAAATTCATAAAATATAAATACAAAAATCCCAATATCATTATACAATTCACCCAAAAATTATATAAGTATACCAATTTATGTAATGATAAATCATCTTCATGATTATTAGTAAACAAGCATTAGATTGTAATATTCTTAATAAATATATTATCTATTTTTAAAATGAAAAAGAAATAAATTTATAATACTATTTTCAAATAATGTTTTATGTAAAAGTTTATTCTTTAAATTACTTAATTTAATATTATAATATAAATTTCCTTTTCGATTTTTTTCAGAATAATCTAGTTTTTAATTTTTTAGAATGTTCAAAATGGAATGAATTTTTTATATATATTATAAAATGTTGATTGTAGTTGAAAAAATTATTTTCAGTTCATATATTTTAAAAGTAAAATTCTATATTGTTTTTAAAAATTAAATTGTTTCATTAGTATTAAATAAAATCCTACAATATTCATTATATTAATTCAATAGTTGATTATTTTATCAAATGTTTTTTACATTCAATGGAATTCTTCATAAAAACAATTTTCATCGATTTTTACTTGATTAATTTTAAATTAAATTCTTCCAATTAAATAAATTTCATCTTGAATGTGTTATTTCATATTTATTAAACTGATGATTAATATTTAAGGGAGATAATGAAGAATTCTATGATCAACCTTGGAGTTGATAATTTTGTTATACTAACCAGTTGAGACCAAATTAATGAAAATAAATCATTTGTTTTAAAAATAATGAAAAGATAGAATATCATTTGAATTAAAAGTTAATTAAAAAATTCTATTTTTAAATGATAAGAATCATATATAGCTAGATTTCAACATTTTATGTAGTCAAAAATATTTTGTATATGTTGGAGATCAATCATTTAGGAACTTCTGATTCTGTTATGACTAGAAGATATAAGTTAAGAAATTATTATAAAGAGTTTGATTTTCATTATAGTGAACCTATTGTTAAGGCAAGTCAATGTTTTATGAAAATATTTAATTGTTTATAAGATATGGGTAAAACAATTAGGTGATGAAATTCATTTTGAATAGATTATTAATATGATTCGTAATGAATGGAAATCAATGAGAACATAATTAAATTTGTCAATGATGATAAATAATCATACACATGATGATTTATTAGAAATTAATTTACAAAATGAGTCTAGGATAAAAAGATATTCTGAGTAAATAAAAATTCAGATTTATTTTTTATATTTTAATTATACATCAAATATGATAAAATATCAGAGTCTTAAGATGTTTGTTATGTGATCAAAGAAAATGGATGTTTTTCAAATAGATCCAAGTGATAAAGAAAATTATGAGAATAAGTTGAATAAACATTCTAGAATAATGAACATGATTTTGGGGAAAATATTTTTAGTATTGTGAGAACAAAAGTATCACGGATAGAAATGAAATGAATGACTTCTTTAGTCAATTGTTATGATTGAAAAAGAGCTGGACATATCCTTCATGGTTATCCCATGTTGAAATTTAATGATATGAAAGAAATGTATTATTATAAAAAAATCATGTATTACATTTAAAAAGTGAATAAAATCTTGAAAGCTAATTACTATTGGAGTTTTGGCATAGGAGATTCTTCTAATGATTCTTTACATAATAAAAATTATGGATAGTAGAATTTTGGTATCTATCCTAGAATACCTTTTGATAACCAATGATTTATGGCTAAGTTACACAATTATTATTCTTTAAAAATATGTATTTAACTGAAAACTATACTTATGAAAAAAAATTATATTTCTTATGATGAAGAAACATCTTCAGTAGAAGAATATATATTACCTTTATATGAATAATTCTTTAGATTTTTTATATTTTATGAAAAGTAAAATTGTAATGTTAACATAAAACATGAAAATCAAAATTCTAGAATAATATTTTTTTTAACAAAGGATAATACATATGTCTCAAAATATCTTAAAAATAAATCTTTTAAAATTTAATCTATTTTAAAAACAAATGAAAAAGTTAATTTTAAAATGAATTATATTTTATTTTTTCAAAAATGTCATTTCTAAGAAACATGTTTCAGAAAAAACACACATCTAAATCTAATAATAATGTGGATAAGAATTAAGTTATTAAATTAGAATCTAACATTTTTTCTATTTAAGGAATCATTTATTAAACATTACCCATGGTAATGAAGTGTTTGTTAATATGTATAAAGAACATTATGCACAAGGTAATTGTTTTGTAATTTTATATACTCATTCAAAAAAATATTTAGTAACAATTATTTTTTTGTCGAGAATTCCCCATTTTTCAATAAATTTATAAGTGGGGCTCACAGAAATAAAAATTTCAATTTAAATAAATATGAATACCTTGGAATTCACAAAGCCAATTTTTTCGAAAAAACTGAATATTCCTAAAAAGAATTTATTGAAATTTCAGGACAAAAAAAATTGGATTCTAAAAATCAAATTGTAATGTTTTTAGGAAAACAAAAGAAGTGCTTACCATAATAATACATGGTATATGGATTTTGGTTGTTCCCAACATCTGGATGGTCACAATGAATTATTTGAAAATATTATAAAAATGGAAGGTGTAAGACTTACATTCAGATGTAATTCTCAAGGAAATATTGTTTGTATATTTAAAATTTATGTTCTCAGAAAACCATTAATTTAAATTATATTAATTTTTAAAAGGACATCATAAAATCAATATACCAATATGTTAACTATTTTATGTATGTTACCATGGGAATTTTTCGAATGATATTGTGTCGTAAAAAATTCCATGTAAGAATTGATTTTTATTTCCCATCGAATGATAATCATTACAAAATTAATTTAAAAAACTTTTGGATTCGATAAATACCATGTCTTAGTGAGACATAAGATCAATCTTCATTATGGAATATAAGGATATAATATTGTAACATTATAATCATATTTAAATTGAATATGAATAAACTTGTTATGGATTTTCTAGAATATATATTTGATTCATCAAAAGACATTAACCTTTTCAACATGGAAATTAATATAAGTCCAACATTACATATATTGGTGATGTATCTACAAAATATTATTTACATTTATTTTACATGGATGTTTTATTTATACATAAACTTGAAGAATTGGTAGAATGTACTATGTGTTTTTTAATTGGTGATTACACTAGATACACATGGGTTTATTTATAGTAAATAAATATGAAGTGTTTTTCATTTTAAACATTCATAACCAATGTTAAAAACTTGAAAAAACCATCCCTTGATAACAATATATAGTGATCATAGTGTATAATTTGTAAAGAGAGATTTTGAAACCTTTTATAAGTTGAAAGGAATTACCCATAATTTTAACCTCATACAACTACTGAAAGAATTGGCGTTGCTGAATGAAGAAATCATATTCTTCTAGAAATAACATGAACAAAGATCAGTGAATACTCAATTGCTAAAAACTATTTGGATGAATCTGTTAGTACTGCATGGTATAATATAAATTGAAATTTATTCTAACCATTTATTAATAAAATTCAATTGGAATTATAGATAGTTGAAAAATAAAAAATTTCATACATTATAATATTTGGATGAAAATATTTATCATGAATATAGAAGATAATTTACAATAATTCAAACTCAAATCCAATGAATGTATATTCTAATGATATTCCACTACTTTTAATTCATATAGATTTTTCAATAAAAAATATTTGAATAGTTGATGAAATAATACATGTCAATTTTGATTAAACTAATCATTGGGTTGTTAAAATATCCTAACCTATACCTTCTGATTTGTTTTTCAAAACCTATTCTCATCATATGATAAAACACTCTTCTAATGAATATAATGCTCAAGATATAGATCTATAAGTATTCAATCCATAATATTTTCTACCTTATGATAATGAAAAGGCATGTAAAAATCCATGTTAGTTTTTTTATTAAGAATCTTAGTACTAATACTATCATTTGTATTGTTAATTAGCATGTTAGGACTAAAAGTTCCTTAAGAAATGAACTATAACGTTTTTCATTCAATTATCAATATCATCCTAAACGTCCTAATGATGATTTGCGTTTCGGGGATTGGATTAAATAAATTAAATATGAACTAGATTAATTCATGATGAATAAATTATGATCCTTGGATGAAATAACTAAATAATTCTTTCTCATAGGTGTCAAATGGGTTTTAAAAAAAAGTGATGAAAATTGTATAATAATTATAAATAAATCCTTTCATGTTTTTAATGGTTATAATCAATATGAGGGAATAGACTATGAATAATCCTATGCTCTCATAGCGAAACTTGATTCTATTCATCTTCTATTTTCCTTTTTAGCATTCTTTAATGTCATTATTTTTCAGATAGATGTGAAGTGTACTTTTATTAATAGATATGATCAAGGGGATGTCATTTTTGAACAACCCCTAGTTTTAAAGATAATGAACATCATGAATATGGTTATAAACATAAAAATTCATTATAATGAACATAACAAGCACCTTGAGCCTGGTATGATTGAAAAAAATGATTCCCTCTACAATATAATTATGTCAAGGGAACTATTCATCTAACTATTTTCATAAATTAATATAAAAAAATGTTTTCATTGTTCAAATATATATTTATTACATTATATTGTGATCAATTCAACAATCCTTAACATATTAATTTACCAAACCTATAAAATATGAGTTTGAAATGGGTATGAATTGAGAGTTAACATTCTTTATTTTTTTTAAATTTTCTAAAAATCCCGAAATTACATATATATCTCAACATAAGTATATAAAATATATTTTTATAAATTATGTATATGAAAACACATAACGTATTAGTACTCCAATCTCTACATCAAACAAACATGTTATTGATGATGATGGGAAACCAGTTGATCAAACAAATTTTACAGGTGTGATGTTTACTATACATTACAGCTAGTCATCATGACATAATGCTTTTAGTATTCTTAGGTTAAAGGTTTAAAGTATATTCAAAAGAGTTCCGTTTATAATATCTAAAAATAATTTTTCATTATTTAAATGGAACTTAGTATTGAAGACTTTTTTATTCCTATAGAATTGATTTTGAATTATTATTTTTGGATATCTAATGATTGTGGTTGTATATTTGATAGAAACATTATTTATAGAACACATAATTTATTTTTTTATTAATTAGTTTCATGGTATTGTAAAAAACAATACTCGGTATGACATTACACTACTGATGCCATGTATGTAGAAGCTGGAAGTTTTTGTGCTCAAATGTTATAGATGAAATACACACTCACAAATTTTAGAATGAGTTACACAAAAAAATTAATTACTATTTGATTACAGTAGTTATATATTTTTTAGTAAAAACACAGGACAGAAATCCAAAGTATTCCTACCAGTAACCACTCTCACCTACATCACACTACAAACAACCCTTGGCATGATGAGAGTCCCCATATTAGGTGTATTTCCATGTTCACATAGGTTGGGGTACTACTAATAGTTTGTTCAGAGAATAAATCAGTAATCAAGGATAATGGATGTAACATTTTACCTATAATGAACCCCACTATTATCATTTGGTGCAAGTTGTTAGTATGAAAAACACCTTTTAAAAACAAATATTTCTTATATAGTTTGGAAGCATTCAATGTATCCCACCAAAACTATTTTGTAACAAATCACAAAAAGGCTCCCCTACCTACCCACATCCATTAGGACCACTATAGTTTGAAGGGTCCTATAAAAACATGTTGGTAGATCAAAATGTCATATATGCTGATGACACATATCTCTACCGTCACACATGATTATTTTTGAAAAATTCCATCAATAGAAGATGGAAAAGAGAAGGAATATGTAACTTCTCTAGATATTGAATGGGAATATACTCATATTACTTATAAAAGAGTCACCACTTATATCATAAAAATTATGGAGGGGAATTTTTCTATTATTGTCCTAATTCAACATGTTTTCCAGGATATAATGATAGCATCAAAGAAAAAATGGAGTTGGGAACACAACAATGATTCTACCTTTGAGGTGACTTACCAGAATAATTTTAGAGTCCCCATGGTGTAGATTCATATCCATACTCCCAAAAAATAGTTTCATGGACATCCCATTGTAAATTTATAACCAACTCGACCTTGTATACCCATTCATACAAGATATCATTGGTCTATTTTTTGTCTACCAATTTGGCATATATTAATGACAAAATTCAAGAAATACACCTTAAAATTCATACAAAAACACATTGTATAATCAATGAAGTCACTTTATATGAAATCCACCATCCACAAAATTTACACCAATCACCTGGAGTAATACATATTAAATATTTCATCACCATGGATGATTGGTAAATGAATAGTTGGTCTATGACCCGGTTCAGCAAAATGTTGGTTCTCATGAAGCCCTTATATATAAATCTATGGTGTATCAACATACTAATACTTAATTACCAAATTTCAAAAGATTTATAGTTATTTGAAACATTATTATAGATAATTTTTCTTATATTAGTTCTGGAGGTCATCCCTGGACACTAAACAATAAATAAATTCTTTATATTTAGAGTCTGATCTATCATGAGATTCCACCACCAGATGAGTTCCCTATTAACACTCTACATGTCCAAAGGATCTCATGTAAAAAAATTCCCCCTTATATTATCCATATTAAGGTTCATCCCAAAGTTATATTAAATAGGCTTTCTCTATGTAGTAGGAAATTGTGCCATGATGATTAGCATCCCCATGATTGAATTTTTTGTAGAGGTCTTTTAATGACCTGAACCAAGTTGGGGCGTATTCCTCAACTACCCAAAGCTCAACTCCATTTTCCAGGTGGGTCAACAAGAATAAAATGCACAACTGAACTCAAGGAAGAATTTTACTAAGTACTTGTTTGCACATATAAAACCAACTCAATGAAAATGTTTGGAGTAAAATGAAAAAGATGCAAAAAAATAGTGATAACAACACTAATTTATAACCACTATGGAATAAAAGTGTATGACATTATAAACTGAAATGAAAAGGGGTCAAAATACATGCCCCATAATAAATGATTCTCAACAAGACAAAAAACTAGAAAAGTAAAATGATTAGAGATCCCAACCCCTATATTCTAAGTTATGGCCACCATACGTGGTCCTATAACTCAATATACCTAAGCTTTTATGAATTCATGATCGACTAATATTCCATCTACAAAATACACAACACATTTTGGAAAAATCCCACATAGGTATGAGTATATACATACCTAGTACAACACCAAGAAAAAGGTGAAGGGGGAGTAGTAATAGATACAACTGAAGCAAAAAGTAGTAGATAGAACAGTGTATGATAAAAAATATAATAGCTCAAACCAACAATAGAGTGAAAGTAATTTCATCCAAACACATGGTGCTTGAAATAGTGGGAATATGAAATTATCATCAAGTATTCTCTATATATAGTATGAGGGTAGACTCATCCATCCATGTGAAACAAATCATGATAAGTATGTGGCATACCCCGATATCAGTCGCTCTCCTATAAGGATAGAAACCAAAATAAATTGACTGGGCACTGAAGGAGGATGTAAATATGTGATAATTTAAAGAATTATAAATGATAGAGTAATAGGATATCCATATCAAAACTCATCCTAAGTAGAATAGTTGTCAGTATTTCCCATCAATTTCTATATATGATAACTAACACGTCATAATTCTACCATAAACACACATGTGAATAAAAATCAGTAACCCCGCCTTGATACAATCCACTTTGGGGGGAACTAACTCACACACATGGTTTTGGTGGTGCCAAAAAATGTGTCTCTGTGGGGAATGAATTAAACTTTCTCATGAGTACAAAGAAACATCAAAACATGTCTCTTCACTATAACACACAACCGTGTTCCAAACATTTAAATATAGTGGACTCGTTCCCTAGTGCATTAGGTGGGGGGGGGGGGGGGGTTCCACTCTGATTTTAGTACTAGAGGAATCACGCCCATGTGGATGGGTTTTCCACTCTAGTGTCATGGGGACCCTCACCCTATTACAATTGGGGTTTTTAACATAGTCTTTGAAGACCCTCACCATTTCTGATAGGGGGGTCGACATAGATGGTAGAGGACATGCAGCCATTACAATGGGGAGTTCCACTCTGAAGGTCAATGAACTTCTTCATGGTATCATAAGAATTTTCCACACTATTTAATCTAGTACCCACACCCTAAATGGTAGGGGGTTCCACTCATAGGTAACTATAGAGAACGTTCACCCATGTTGTGGGGGGTTCCACACTGGTAGAAGTTTCTAGAGATCATCCCTGATCACAACCATTGTCAAGTTTCTTCTATAATAGGTGTTGTTCTTGGAATACATTACATCATATCTTGAAATCCAATTCTATGTTAACCTTCATGTTATATATGGAAAAAATTTCATTATAGTAAACTCATGGGATTAAATAGATGTTCTAATTTATGAGATACATTAGGTAGAAGATTCATAATTAAGTAAATAACATGAATGGGTCCCACATGTTGTTTTACACTACCTCATCTCATGACCATGTACCTATGAATTATATGGTATTAAAAAGTGTACAATTACACTTAGGATCAAATGTACTCGAATATTACATGCAACATCTTTCCAAATGGTTGATGAGTGCACGATTCATGTCGTTGGTCTGAAGGAAAAACATAATTTCAGTAGCTCATCTCTTCAAATGGGAAAAGATAACTAAATGGATAACATTATCTTGATCCGTGTGGATAAGAACAAAGTATCCGTTATTCATTTTTCTAAATCAGACATCTAGGTAAGATGATTTATTTCACCGTATTGTGGAAGAATAGTGACTCATTTGGTCCATGTCTCGATCCAGAAATAAAATATACAGATCTCACCATTGAAATAAAAAATGAAAAATTCAAGGATACAAATATTCATTTTCATAAATTATACACTTGATTAAAAAGATATATAATTATACATAATTAAAAATGGAATATCTAAGGGGTGACACATTTATCTTAAATTAAAATTTTGATATTTTTCTTAAAATGTCGGACTCAATGTCATGGTCATAATGATGATTATATCTTAAAAATTGGAATCCATATTCTAGAGTTATGAAGGACCATGTTTTTAAAAATAATAATATATTATTATAATTTGATAATTTCATGGCCCTGAATGACAACCCAATAATGGTATCCAACATCAATCCATAAATGATCATTTTAAAAATAAGGTCATTCCATTGTAGATGGAATTTCATTCGGATGCTCCAGGTATGGGTTACACTCAAATTAGTATATTGAGTATAATAATATTATTATCACTTTACGGAATTTTAAATAAATTATATATGAGTCATAGTGAGGTACCAAATATTGGTCTTAAAAAGATTTTGTTGATGATAGGGTCACATTGTCGCTGACGGTGCGTCAAGTAGACACTCCATGGGGGAGTTATTACAGGTATACTATTTTGTAAATAATAATAATAATGATATTATTATTATTGATATTGCTAAATTTATATTTAACAAATATATATCTTCTTTTATTTCGAAATTCCATGAGGGGGGTGTTTCACGCAGATGATCGCCATCTACTGCAGCCTCCACTGCGCTCCCCCTCACTATTAGGTGTAGCCACCAACACTACACCGACCATGCTCTGGGCACCTTGCCCAGAGTCTGTGGGCCACCTACTAACTTTCAGCCACCTCCAATTCATCATTCTCCTCCAATACCATGAATCACTGTCAACTACTTTTTCACACCACCAACTTACATGCATGACCTTGTCATACCACCTCTACATTTAGTAGTTCCACCAAACATATATTCCAACCCAAAACATTGAACAAATATAGATATGTGATCCTTAGACCCTAATATATCCTAATTCTGTATCATTAACTCAATGAATTTCCATGACATCAATCTTCACAAAATATGGGTGCCTGTTCAAGCTCAAGTCATCCAGAAACTATTGATCTAGGAACCGTGGGTTTTTACGTGAGAAGACCATAAAGAACGAGAGAAGGAAAGCACTGAAAAAATGATTTTACAAATTTTGTTCAAGGTTTTGTGTAAAAAATCATGAACGTGCTCCCACGGTTAGATAAACCTAAGAAAACAATTTTATTATTCATTATTTTTGAAATTCATGATTTGTCAGGGGCACAGATTCAAGGAAAGGAAAGAAGCTTCTCAAAAATTTAATAAAAAAGGAAGAAACAAAAATTAACAAGTTTTACTTAGATATTGGATAATTGTTCATTGAATAACATGATCTCTAATGATTGGAGGAAGTTATTGTGTTTACTATGTCATGATCTACATTGATTTTTTGTTTTGTTGTGATCCACTAATAAAAGGAGTAGGGGATATGTCACCAAAAATTTCATTATTATGAGGCTAACATAGGGTAGGATTCCAGGGATATATATAGTTGACCAACATTAGGTTGCACCTAGGGGGAACAACGCATTATAAACTCAATTATGGACTCATATATTCATTCTCAGTCTATATTCATGAGTTACTATAATTGGCGTTAAAAATAAAATAATTTTATTTAATTATTTTATATACAGTAACATTCTCACTGATTTTTTTCCAATGACCCGCAATAAAAAAAAAGTTATGTCAATCCTAGTGTATATTCTTAATTTTTGACTGAACCGTTCACCTGGTTTTCTGATTCAAGATTATTTTATATGATATATTCTATTATTTGGGAAAATAATGAATTCTAAATAAAATATATTTAATATGTTATAAAACTAATTATAGGAACACCAGACCATAGAATCATGGTCCATCTTAGCAGCATGATCCAAAAACATTCCTAATAGTAATCCAACATATTAAAATAATAAAAGAGACTCTCTATGTTATTCCATTTTAAATAATTTCTTTATAGAATAGAAAAAACTAAGAAAAGAGGTAGGGACATTGTGCTTTCACCTAAGTCTTCCCAAATATGGGATGTATAGCCAGAAGAGAAATATGAATCTCCCTCATCACATCCTCTCGCATCATGACCAAAATCACCATTCATCCATGAAAAAAGATTAAGTGATTTTCCTCCATAGAAAATTGATGTACTAAAACATCTGTGGTTATATTGTCCGGAATGATTTTGAAGTCAATGTATCCTAGGTGAAACTCTCTCACATGCTCGTGAAGCAGATTCAACACCGTCACCTGATGAAAAAACAACTATACAGTCCTGCTGCTCCAATGTCTATAGTATGGAAGATAATTTCTCGGAAGAGTCCTACACTATGAGAGATTGGGACTTCATTCTAATTGAGTATTACAAAATTTGAACTTTTCCTAGATAAAAAATATCTTGAAGTTATAGTCCAATTGGAATTCCAACCAACACATCTAACTCTGGTTCAGGTCTCTCTGAGTTAAAATGTACTAGAGAACCTAGTGGTTTATGTATATCTCAATTCTCTCTCCCAAAAGGTGGTTCCTTTACATTATAATGGAAAATACTAACACTGAAAACTCTAGGTATGGCTTATTGTAGTTGTTTCCATGGGGTCTCAACTGCCTCGACCTATATTTGATAATTGTTTTTAGTTTCATCAAGGTTGATGTTATAAACACTAGATTACCAAAAAACATGGAATGTGAGTAGATTCATCCAGTCAAGATAATCAGGACCTTGAAATCCCATGACATACCCCCCATGTCTTCTCCTCAATTTTGTGGAGTTTAACTCCAAACCAGAAACTCAGCCACACTTACTTGTGGAATCCCAAGAAAAAATGTTCAAGTATAAAAACTCCACTATCAATGCCATGAATTTATCAAACACTCTATCACACAAAATTAACCAAGACACACAAGTTGGAGGGATTATTCCACCACACCTTGATACTATCATATTATTGTGGAACTGAATCTCCCCCATGGTTTTTCTTGCGTATCAAAAACATGTCTCGATGTTGGAAGATCCCCTCCTTCTTATTCATTTGATGATATATTAAAAATCACAAACATATGGTTACACCAATTCCCCATTTAACCATATTTTAGACCTCGATCTTATAGTTGAATAAAAATGGTACCACTAATAGTTTCGAAAAATTTGTTCTACAGAATGTATGAATGACATATAGATTACCTGTTATTATACCATTCATTCCTAGGTCATACGATTTAGAAGCCTATTATTATTGGAACTCCCGATTTCCAGCTAACCGATCATGACATGGTATTATTGGTGGTGGATGAAGGACCTCATAGATACATCCCCCACCAATTACTCCTCAAGTTCCAATTAGAGATCTACCTCCATGGGTGCCACCATTATCTCTAATTTGATATCCTTAATCATGGAGTTTCACCTATTGTGGTGGTCTATCACCTATCTCCCATGGGTTCTCAGTATTTCTGGATGATCGGTCCCATTTCTATGTGACCTCACCAATCACATGTAATGAAATTCCATTCTCTTGGTTGCTCTGGTCTTATGCAATGTCTCAGCCCCATACATCCATGTTCCTTATCCTACTCGTAGAAGGGTCTCCTGTTCTAAGATCTCTGGCACATTCATACTACTATTGATGACTAAACCATATCTCACCCACTAACATCTCAAACTCTCTAGAATTCATCTGATAGAAAATACTTTGTTAAAAGTTCCCTATTAGACACTTGATCAAAGGTGGGGATGCATAAAGGAACTACACTGGGTCAGATATATATGAATATTCTATAATCTAACATTAATAATAAAAATCATACATATCTTATAATGTCAAGAGATTACCGTATGTGGTCAGTGAACCTCGCCTCATACTCTTCTACTACCATCCCTCCCTACTGAATCGCTCGAAGCACATGAATTTAATAAAAATAAAATCAGTAGGGTTAGCACTCCTCATGGAAAAGATGATATAAATTTTCGAAAGAGAGTTTAGACTCACCATGTATTAGTGTCAAAAGGTTTTGACATTGTCCAACTACTCTGAGGAAAAGTATAGATTCCAAAAACACCATCTGATCCATCAATGTCCAGATAAAACTATTGACATTGAACACTGAGACTGTCCAATCCTTTATTGTTTGAGAATTTATATTTCCATGTATCCCCGATGGACTCTGGCATTGGAACTCAGAGAGTGCACTATGCTATGGTGCAACCCTATCCTACCCTAAAGGAATGATATACTACTCAATAAAAGGAGGTTTTCTAACCTTCCCACCTAGAAGAATGGTGTCACTAGATGGACCCTAAACTGGGGCCTCATCGCTCATTGCATTATTTAGAAAAACCATAGCTTGTATCCTTGATGTCTTTCATTGGGGATGTATCTAGAAAGTGTAAAAAATGTACAATGGTCATTTGGGGAAATATATAAATAACAATGGAGAGATGACTCAAGAAGTAAATTCAAATACTCAATCAAATATGATTCATGTCTCATTAATCCCTGATAAAAATGTCTCAACATGCCATTTTGACATGTTGGTAGTCAATGTCCTTGTGAATGGATATGTCGGTTGTTGCACCATCACTTGACTCCCTAGCATGAGATTCACACTCATAACACATAGACAATGTTTCCATACACCCAACAAAAACCTTTATAATGGGTTACATCCGAACAAAATCCCATGGAATTAAATTTCCCTAATTTTAATCTTTTATGGACCAAACCATGATAGTGCTCGAGCCATGACTTCCACAATCCCACCACCATAGGCCTAGTGTGGTGAAAAGTGTTAAAGAAACACCTAACTTTTGGGAGGCCTTTTCCTTTGTACATGTATGCACACCCATAGACAACTCAATGAAAAAAATACAGAGGAAAAGATATAAAAGATGTAATAACTAAAGTGATAACAATGCATGTATATAATAACTAAAGAATACAAGACTAAGAAAATGTACAGTAAAATAAAAAATGGCTAAAATAAACACATAATAAGAAATGTGTCCCCCAAATACAAAAAAAATGGAAAAGTAAAGTGATGAGAGAGACAAACTTTGATATCCCATGTTATTACCACGACACATGGTCTAAGGAGTATGTATCCCTAAGTTGATATGATGTTATGATCAACTTATTTTCCATATAAAAAAGATATGACATGTGTTGGGAAAATCTCAGGTAGTTTAATGTATATATACACCCATAAGAAAAGATAAAAAGTTTTAAGGGGGAGCAGTAAGACACACAACCAAAGAGGAAAGATGAATATAGATTAAGGTGTTGTAAAAAGTGTTCAAATCAACCCAAAAATAGAGTGAACGTAAACTCATAAAAACACAATGATATCTAAATGGTGAAATTCTAAAATTCACTTCATGTATTATATACCTATAGTAAGAGAGTATACTCATCCCATAATGAAAAATCTAGACAAAAAAAGTACATGGAATACATTTCACATCTTTTCCCTTAATGGAAGAAGAGTCACCAAATCCAAATGACTATGTACAAAGAGTGGATTTATATATGTTCTCAGTCATATAATCCCAAATATGAGTGTAAGGGGATCTCTATATCAATGATCAACCCTATAAGAAGATTCACTAACAGTTCCAAGTTAATTCCATATCCGACGAACAACACCTCACACGTCTTCCCTAAATACATGAGTCCAAGGAAATAAATCACTACACCTAGCTACAATGCACTATGAGAGGAACTATCCCACCAGCACTATTTGGATTTTTCCCAACAAAAACACGTCTCTGCGGGGAAGGCATTCCTCTTTCCCATGAGTCCAAATACTATTTAATCCTCAACTCGTATCTGTGCCACACATCCAAGTGGTCACAAAAATGATGTAGTGGACCTTCTCACTCGTGTATCAAGGGATTTTGCATTGATATTATTTAAAGGGGAATCTTCCCCATACCGATGGGGGTTAAACAATAGTTTCATGGGGACCAACATCATTGTACAACAAGGGTCTTCCACCTTAGTCGTTGAGAACACACTCCCTATCTGATATGGGGGTTCCAATCAGAAGATAGATGAACCATGACCATTGGTATTGGGGTTACACTATAATGGATAAGGACCTGTGCCTTATGATCACATGGAGGTTCTACTCTAGGTGGGTACCACTCAAAATTAACTATAAAAGAAATGAACGTATGTCGATGGGTGGTTCCACTCTAGAAGAAGTATCTGTTGATCGATCTTAATCACAAAAATCATTAAGGGTTTTCTTTGGTAGGTTCCCCATATATAACATTTTACATCAAATCTTGAAAGCCGCTTCTAAAAGAACAATCAAATTATATATTGAAAAACAGTAAGGATAGGAAACTCATGGGAAAAAATATGAGTTCTAAAAATGGATATGGGAGATATAGAATATTAAAAATGAGATACAAAATGTGTATGGTGCCTAGAATACCTGTGACCATGCATTTTTGTCATGCCGTATACCTAGACATACTCTGGTAGTAAACTGTGTAAATTTACCCCAAGGTGGGCCAGCGTACTTCTAGAGTACATGGAATTTCTACCCAAAATGCTGGAGATTTCTAGAATTGGACACCTAGTGATAAACCTACATTTCACCACATTCTGAACAAATAGTTCCTCATGGTTCCCAGGTCTTAATCTTGAAATAAAATATACAGATCGTACAGTTGTGATCCTCATGTAGAAATGCACAAAAATTACTATTAATGTTTATCAATTTGACATCCATTGAATGATTCACATATCACAACTTTACACTCAAAAGTAATCTCTTGGGGCCCATGCCTCGATCAAAAATTAAAATCTATATATTGGTGTAAAAACCTCCAACTTAATATATAGGTCACAAATCGACAGACATCGTGTCAATTAAAGGTCTTATGTAGAAGTTATAGTGGGTGATGGGACACTCAACATGACACATCAATCAGATTCTCCAAATAAGAGTAATGTTCAAATCATCATTTTGAAATAATAATATTATTATCATTTTATGACATTTTATATACCTGATACATGTGTTGTAAAATGTTATCCAACATTGTTCTTAAAGATACATCAATGAAGATAGTGTCACATCATAACTCATGGTGTGTCAATCAGACATTCCACAGGAGGAGTTATAGTGGGTAAAACATTTTGATAATAATAACAACAGTATTATTATTATTATATTTAATTATATTAAATATTTCTCTAATGTTTCTTCCAAATTGTGTGTGTGGGATGTTTCACGCAGTCAGCAACCTGTCGCTGCCTTGTCCCTTTCACTCGCCATCGCCACTGGACAAATACAACTTCGTCACATTAGCCCGCTCATGCTACCATTTCTTATTGCATCTTGCTTGTCGACCACTTCTATTGCATCCTGATTTTCCAAGCCCACATACCACTACCGACCCCATGTTCGTGCCATCTCCGAGCTCCTACGGCCTCACTCGATCCTCTTCACCTTCTGTTGAGCCACCACAACTCCATTCCTTACAGAAACATTAAAACAAACATAGATATACAATATTTAGACCCTGATCAACACCAATCTAGTCTTGGTTAATTAAATAGTTTTCAATTCATCAATATGCCCCAAATCTAGGCACTTGATTATTTTTAGGTCTTTCAAAAACTACAGAACTAGGATCCACAAGGTTAAAATGGTAAATATTGTGTGGAAACATGGAAGTAAAGTGAAAAAATGGGTTTAAGATCATTCTCTAAATATTATTGTACAATGATCATTATTGTGATCTAAGGGATAGATAAACCAAATGAAAACAATATTATTCATTATTCTTTGGCGCATTAATGATTTGTCAAGGGAATATATTCGAAGAAAGGGATAGGAAATGTCAAAAGATTAATCAAAAAGAAGGAAACAACAACTGAGAAGTCATACCATGGGATTGAATAATTTGTAGTCGAAGAATGTGCACACCAATGATCGAAGGAAGTCATTGTGTTCATTGTGTCCTGAACTACCCTGATCCGATATTTCATCGTGATATGCCAATAGAAGGATGAAGGGACCTATTGCCTGAAATTTCAGAATTATGAGGCTAACCCTAGGATGGTTTCAATGGAGATATATTTATTGATATATCATATATGTCAAAATTAATTAATTAATTAATTAATTAACTCACCGAAAAGGCTGAAAATGACCATCTCAATGGAATTTCACACACCGACCAATTTTAGATCACTCTTAGGGAAATACTATAATATGAACTCAATGGTGCTCTCTGATTTCCAATACCAGTCCCCATTCAAGTGTAATTTGGATTATAATTAAATATTAAGAAATTTAATTTAATTATAATATATTAGGTTACTTCCTTAGGGCCTTGTTATATAGATGTCCCTCGCCTACAAAATTTATTTCATGCCTAGTGTAGAAACAACATTCTAGAATCAAATGTTACCTAGTATTAATAATCATTGATTTTTTAGAAGTTATATAACTTTATTTTAGAAAAAACATTTGCACATTTGTTGGTACTAGAAAACACATCAAATTATATTCCCAATTATTGTATAAATGATCCCAGAGAATAGACACTTTCATAAGATTTTATTTGATAGGTCTTAGAGCTCAAAAAGAGTTACAAAAATAGAGTTATGGTCATTCAAAATTTTTTTGGAAATCACTTTCTTGGTGCACATTCATGGAGATCCCTCCACGATCGCAAAGTAGGGAAAGTTG
This sequence comes from Viscum album, assembly GCA_963277665.1. Lineage (NCBI taxonomy): Eukaryota > Viridiplantae > Streptophyta > Magnoliopsida > Santalales > Viscaceae > Viscum > Viscum album. The sequence goes on from OY728126.1 coordinate 586,107,088, forward strand.
ACCAGAGCCTCTACAATCACTTTGAAGGTTGTGACAGTTTCCTCCATGACTCTGAGAAACTTAAGGGAACTGACTCTAGTTTTAGAGGGTGATTTCTTTAGCAGCATCATTTTCTCTTCACGGTGAAATTTTTTTCTCTTTGGATTGATCTACGAACATCCATCACTTATAAATAGTATACACACTCCACATCATAATAACGGTTATGCTACCCCTTGGCAGATGATCTCTCACATGGCGGTGCTCCTGAGCCCCACAAACTGATTACATTTGCAAAGAAGGGAGCTCATTTGGGTTTTTCGAGTCTCCATGGAGCCCCATTCTTCATTAGACCATAATCTCTACGAAGCCACGTGCTTCACCAGACCATGAGCTTCAGGAATCCCCATTCATTGTGAGTTCTATAGCTCTAGAAAGCTTAATGATTCGAAATACTCATCCGAACTCCATGAAACACCTTGATTCGGAATATTACTCTTGGTCTATTTCCCATGCTTTGAGTCGCTACTCTCATCTTCAATTCCACATGTACGTTGATTTTAATCATTCCTCAAAAAACTCATCCAAACTCAATTACTTGACTCCTATGCTAGGTTGTACTAGAAAGAGTAGATCTTGTGCAAGTCCAAACACCATCCATTTCTAGGTGCTTTATTCTAATAGTACTCTACATAACTATAAACTGTAGTATAACCTATGTTAAATATTTATGATGCCATGTACTCTAAATAAGAGATGCCTTATCAAAAAAATATAAGATGACAATAGTCCTCTCTATATTATTATAATCTATATTATACCCTATATAAAAAATATAGGATTCCTCTAACTCCTGATAAGATATTCCGTATGAACTATGAATAAGATATCAAAATTCCTCTCTACATGATTATAAAATGTAGCACATGCTAGGATACAAACAAAGGATTCCTCTTATTTTGAATAAATATTGCCTTACTCCCCAAGGATAAGTTGTCAACAATCTTCTATACATGTCTAAAAACTGTAGTACAACCAATACAACAAGCATAGGATGCCTCCTTTTGAGAATAAGAGGTTCCTTATGCGCCAAGTATATGATGCCAATAGTCCTCAATACTGGACTTTAACTTCATCATTCCCCATAATTCAATAATAGGATGCCTTTTTTTCCAAATTAGAGAAGGATTCTGTGAAAAGCATAAGATAACATATTCCATGAATTTAGTGGTATAATTTCAAGAGAGTTAGAATCCTTTCAAACATTCCATCACTCCACCTCATTCTTTTCATTTACATAATTTTTATCTTCATCCACATTCATGTCTGAAGGGACCCACTAATAATCCGATTCCATACCGCTTTGGCTCACCTACCATTTCGAGAACACTCCCTAGAATACATTGGATGACACTTCGAGTTTGGAACTGTGTTTTGAATATGGTCGCCCCCCCCCCCGTTTGTTTGTTTCCATATCAAGATAATGTGATGTAGATGATTTGATTCGAATGTGATCAGTAGTTATCTCACTTCGTCATGCCGCAACAATTGTTCTCCCAATGTTGGGCTTGTGATTCACACTTTTAACCTCCCTTTTTATGGAAGGATTCCAATAACCTTGGAGATACCCCACTAGTTCACTAGTTCATTGGTGTATGCCTTAATTATATGTCTCATCTGACCGGTGAGATGGGATTACCACATGGCTAGACATAAGGATGACATAACGGGAAGATTCCATGAATACACCCTATTTATTATTGTCACATCTCAGCGGCATCTGGGAAGATTCAAAGCCTAATCCCCAATCCACCATTGTCTCTCTTTAGCAGCACCTAGTCATCTTCTATGAATATGCCCATTCCTTCATTTCCACTTCTTAGTAGCACTCTAGGTGCTCCCATGCGTAATCCCCATCCATCATTTTCACTTCTTAGTGGATCATGGGTTGCTTCCATGTGTAAGTCGCATTCACCACACTTCGTTGACACACCTTTGTGCCATGATCATATGGTCTATTGTTTCCTCTTGTTTCTCACACCAATCATGACTCACAAGATATTAGATTAAATAGTAGATATGAAATTTTATTGTGAAATGTTTAACATGTAAGCCCCATAACCATAACCGATCTATGCGGAATTTTATTGATTCCTATTATATGAATGGAGTGTTGGAAGCCTCTCATATGTTTAATACCAATACCCATTGTTCCTAACTACTTCACATCGGTTCACCCTCATCCCATAAGAGGTTAAACCATATTCCCCTTTCACCTTGCATGACTTTAATCCATATGATTTCGAACAATGTGGGTTTTGATTTCTTCCTCTGAGGAAGGGTACGTTGGAAGCTTCCTCATTGTTAAACCCCAAAAACTAGTAACCTATGGTTCCCCCTATTGGGACCCAAAACCTGGGTCCATCGCTTAGTGGAGTTAGACCAGCTCCTAGACAGCTAACCACATATAAACCACAACATGTTTTCGGGTCATTTTCGTTTGTGTAAACCAAGATTCCATGCCCCATTCGGAATTATGTGGACATTTATTCACTACCAAGAAGATAAATAGGTGGACAGTTTGAGGTCCCAAACCATCACGCATGTCCCATCATGGTCACTCCCTTTATCCTTTGTGTTTCCGGAAGGTCATGCCTTGACCCATGGGTTCCACTTCTGTCGGGTCCCATCAATGCTTCCATTGTCACGGGACACATCTTTATGTGTCTCATCGCCATCCAAACTACCTGGTCATTGATTCCCCACCATGGGGATACATAGAACTCCTTGATGAGGATCAATCCTAACATCACTATCTTCTTCATGATGATTCCATATCATTCACCATCCACATAATTTGACCCTCCATTGTTCATCCTAGTTCTTACTCGGGCCACCACATCGAGGTAAGATCATTCCATCCACTTGGGTAGCTAACCACAAATAATCCCTGCACAATCCATATTCATCCAACCAAGAGTTTCCCTCGTGTGATGGGCTACTAACCATGTGTTAGCCCTATTGTGCCTTTCATTTGGTATCCTTTGTGTATACTCCAATTAATCACTCTTTAGAACTATATGGGGTTTGATTCCTCTCATCTACAAAGGGTACATATAAAACCTCCCTAATGTTCAATCTCATCCAATGGTAAACCTTGGTGTCCCCATTTCTTGTGGGAACTCTCCTTTATCCGCCTATATTGGTGTCTAGATCATCCTTCACAGTGTGATATCCTCCCATTATGGGACAAACCACCATGAATCCTTGTTTATTGGGTGTCTTGATCTATCCTTATGGTAAATTGTCCAAGTTTACTCCCTCCTAGGGATGTACCATTCTGATATTCCCCCATGGGGTGTTTTGATCACTCTCATTATTTATCTGCATTAATTTAATCTCATGTCCCACCCTATGTTTGAACATGGAATGTTTGAGGGAAACCTTATAAACTATGTATTGATAGTATCCTCCTCCACAAGATGCTAAACTCACAGAATACCCTGTGCTTAAAAATGAATGTTGAGAAAACCCATTGAGTCATGATTTCAAAATAAGGTAGCCCATGACCAACATGGGATTCCTCTACTTATGTGCGCTTTAGAAGACATCTTATTGAGAAGAAAACATGTTCTCCAATGTCCATGCATCCAGAGATTCCCCGACATGTCTGATGTTATCATATACTCTAACAGAAGGTTGATTCCCTATCAATACCCCATGTAATTTCATGACATAATTAGTGTAATTAATTTTCATTCACAATGACATGGAAATAGAGAAGAGTTTCAAAAATATGTATTAATCTTTATAGGGGACATAGACTAGGCGACGAGCTCTGTGGATGAATCCATGGAATGATATTCTGATATCTCATCATATTGTTTCGATCAAGGAGAAAACATCCCTGAATAAGTGATGGATTCCACCAACCATTGGAAAGCAGGAATATAGGGAAACATTCCTTACATCCCCACAGATGGGTACATGCCCAAATGAAAGCGTCAGAAAAAATCTATGAAAATATATTTAGTATTTTTTATATAATAAATTCTAGGCACATTGGGACTAGAAATCACATGTCGTCTTAGTGCATAGTTCTGAAAGTATTCTCTAGAATTTCCCATTGTATTATTTTAAAAATCTAGAATCAAGATATGGCCTTTCTATAATAAAAACTTATTTCAACAATAATGGCCTCCCCTTAATGAGTCAACACTTAGAATACCCCCTACCATGAAGCGCTTGGGAAAAAGAGTCCAGTAATTATTGATTCCTCATCATTAACTAGAGATATCCTTTCTCAACTAGGAGAAAACTAGGGAAATGATTATTCATTGATCCCTCTATAGATATTGTTCCAAAAAATACAATAGTGAAATCCCTACAACCCCATTTAGATATAATAATGGGGTGTGCGAACATCCAATTTGGTTATACAGGGATAAAAACCTACCATAAAAGGAGAAGTATATATATTTATCATAAGGAAAGAATTGTAAAATGAAAATAAACTATTAATGTTATGGACTTTATCCTCTCCCTATTCTGTATTCTAGAGGCATTATCATATTGTTGTGTGTACGAATTTTGCCTAAATAAATCCACTACACTTGGTTAATTGAAAACCTCAGTATTTCCATAAGATTGAAAAAATAAATCATATAAAGGTAATATAAGAGATGTATCATCAAATCAAAATGGCATATATACTAGATGCACGAACCCCAAAATGTGGAAAGAAGAGAATATCCCTTCAACATTCTAGTATCGACACATTTGAATTATTGCATCAAATTACTATTGAAACCCCTCCGATGATCATTTTAGAGGATGGATTGAGCAAGGGGCATATCTTTTCCCCTTGATCCCCTATCAGGAATGTTTTCCGATGATGATAGTGTGGTACATTCTTTCCCAATGAATGATTTACGAAATCGACTCTTCTCACAAAAGATAGTTCAATCAGAAAAAACTAGCTCACAATATCTCCCAAATACATTAGTCCAAAAGAATGTAAGACATCAATAAATTTATTCTCTTGGAATCTGAAACTATTTAGCAGTACACCCACATAAAGAAAGATAACTATTAGAAAATGTAAATGTCAGAAATTTTAAAAATTTATTCTATAAAGGGTAGTGCATGTGAATGTCATGTAATTATCCTAACCCATGTACCTAAAAATATCAATAATACTACATGAGTATTGATAGAAATTGAATCCTTTATAAAGAGGGATTAATCCAACCCCATAGGGATGGGGGAATCTAATGCGCGACCTTTGATTCCAATAAATCCATATTTAAACATTGTAATAGTTTAATAGGAGAACCCCTGGACCTTAGAGATGGGGTAATTTCAAGCATAACCTTAGTGAATGTCTGTATTTTCTTGTTTAGGGTAGTTTCCAAAAAATGTATATTCCCGGTTCATCTTTCCCTTTTATATAATTTCTTCTCAATTGATTCGGAAACAAAATTATCCATATGTTCCCGTCAGGTCACCATTTAGTAGAAAGATTTGAAGTGATCCATAAAATAAAGGATAAGATCTCCAAATAGACACAATTTTAAACAACCCATTAAGAATAAAAATGATCCTAGAAATCATAGTTATTATATAAGACACTTTTAAAGAAACCATCTCTTCTACTATTACATGTCTAATGAAATTTCAGCAATGCAACTTTCATCCGTGAACATCATCAACTCTTTAGAATATGCCGTAAAAATATGGGAAATATGGGAGAACAAGTTTAGATAATATAAATTAAAAATTATGAACACATAGAAAAAATTAAGAAGGTGTGAATACTAGAAATCAAAGGATTTACAAAAATTTCGGAAATCATATGAATGCACTATTTCTTCATCTTTGATGGGTATCACCCAAATAAACTATTTTGTGTCTAGTTAGACCCCACACATTACTCGAGGGTGTCAAACCCCTCACACTCAGGGAGATGAGGGATCATTTTTAGATAGAAATGAGATAATTAAAGACACTTGATATAAAAAAACTCATATGTCATATTACAACTTTGAATGTTCATCTCAAATAACCTAATTTTATTAAATTAGCTTATTCCCCTAATTCAGAAAAGTTCATAGAACCATCAAAAATATATTCGAAATGTCTACCCAAATGAGGTAAAAAGAAAACAAATATATCTAGAACATGTTATAGAGGGGCTTCTATAGGTCCCACTATTGGCCAATAATCCCGAAACTTATCGTGGAAAATATAACGGGCTAGCTCAAGCATGATTACAGACGAGGACATCACATCTGGTTCAGCCCATTGTAACCCCTAATCCAAATCCTATTCAATTATCCATTACCAAAATAGTTGATGGCACTATTTAGTTGTCTATATCTCGTATAGATGATATGGAAGGGAAATTTTTCCCATTAAGAATGGAATTAAAACCTTACCCTAAAATGGTGGATGGGACTCTTCCCCTGTATAATTTTGGAAATCCAACATTTCAATCATTTGATGGTTCGTGAGATAAAAACCATCATCTAAAACACTACATATCCTTAAATGGAGCCATAATGGGATCATTTATGAAATAAGAAACCTACAACTTCTTTTGTTTTTTTCAATCATTATAGGGTAATACCTTTGTCTGGTAAAATAATTTTCATATAGAGCCAAATAATAGCTTGGAAGACCTCCTCTAAAAATTTCATTACCATTTATTCTCATAAATATTAAATAATGGGATCTATAACCTCTAAAACAAAAAATAGTTATACTATGATAGAGTCTTAAGATCATTTCTAGTAGGAAGGGTTTGACATAATCTCAAAATATTTCATTTACTAAAGATGATTTGTGGGAAATTTGAATATAAATCCTCTATGATAAATAAAAAAACCACTCGTCCCAATATAATAAATGGGTTGTGGGGGCCTTTCAAAAGAGAAAAAAATCATAAGAAAAGTGAATATTATGAACCATATATAAATTCATAATATTACTACTTGCCCAAAGAAAGAGGAATGAAAAAGAAAAAATGGTTAATGTCACTAAAAAAGGCCCAGTATAAGCTTCAGCTCTAACGTCTATTCATTTACATTAATCACTCATCCAAGGCTAACAAATAGAAATAGAAAACTCATTGGGAATATTTAGAGAGTTGAAATGATCCCATTTTGATGATTGTAAAAGTAGTGTATAGTTATTCTTAGATGAAAAAGTTCCTCTCTATTTATTACTAGACTTGAAATCAACCTACAATCTCTACCATAACAACGAAGGCCTGAAGAAATCATTCATGTATTTTATTCTAATTATTTATCCTCTAACAAAATTTTGTGGAGAATAATATGATACTAATTGTTTTCATTGATATCCTACATAAGATGGTCAATTATGGGTAGGTGAAACATTGAAAATAGTTGGCATATGTAGCATGCATTTTGGTACTATAACATAAGAAAAATGTGAATGGTTGGAAGTCCCCAATAAAGGTGCATAAAATATCAGTTATTTGATGACATGAATGATGATTAAAAATAATAATGCTATTCTAAGATCATTTTCTATACAAAAAAATATTCCCTCTTCCACGTCACCTATGGAACAATTGACTATATAGGAATTATTGTCCACCAAAGAAAAATATTATAAGGAATGGAATATCTAGGATTATGGGAAACAAACAAAAGATAATTATCATACTTGAATGCCAAATCTATCCTTGACTCTACAAGACATTATAACTTCATTCCCAAGAGAACAACCACTACCTAGCCAAAGGACACAACAATGCTAACCCGCCATGTGGTACCAGTGTTGCCGGCCCCTAAAATAGTTTCCTCAAAAGTTGAAGAGTTGATATTCATCTTTATTAATATTAATAATCAAATGGTTCACTCTTCAATTATGATTTTTATTATAAACATGATAATCCAATTAAAAATTTTGTTGAAATGAATTGATTCAATTGATGTTGACTATAAATAGAGAGGCACAGCTGTGACAAAAAAATACCATTTCTATTCTTTCTTGAGCTATCTATGCTGCTGAAACACATGGAAAATTCCACCAAAATGTACAATGTTAGTATGTATATGCCTCCATTCATGTGAATAAATCATTCAAAATGAATTATTTTAGAAGACTAGTTGATGAGTGACTGATAACCACACAAGCCTAAGCAAGTGGGTAAGCTAATATAGTTCAATTCAAAAGTAGAAAAAGTGCCTTCTACATATTCTAAACTAGATGATTAATCTACCCCAAGAATTTCATCTAAAAACATTACTCCAGTGGAAATTTTAGTAATATGTAAACATAGTCCATGGACTGAGAAGTATGATACCAAAAATTAATTGGAATAAGTTATGTATAAGATTTCAATTCTATATGACCTCAGTCTATCAAATGATTTATTTGTGGAACCTATAGAGGATATACTATTCCCTTTGGAGTTAACATATGATGTTTCTACTATTAATATATATCATTTAGAGTATTATATTACGTAATCTCATATATTTATCTCTTTCACTAATGAATAAATATAAGATGATATATATGGACACATCGAGAACATGTACATATCTACTATATTATATGGCAATGATATCCATAGATGTTTTGTTAAAATGGCTCATGTGTCAATGAAATTCTAGTCAAAAAAGTTTTCTAACATTGATGCACTAAATATTATTGTTTTCTTATAAACTTTAATGCTATAAGGGTATGATAAAATTGAACAGAATACTCTCGGACACATTGATCATAGAACTATGTTTTAAGATCTAGTTTCTCATTCTATGTTCATTGTTTTTCAACAAGATACATCATTCTGTTTATTTATTGGAAGACATTGGTTTCACCAAAATGTATTGATCCCATCATCATATCTTCAATTCCTCAAATACAATATCCATTAGAAATTTGGGACATTTCATGGTGTCCAATATCTATTTCTGTCTTTTTAATACTGATATATTGATGAATTATTTTATGATTGAGAATGGATGTAGCGAATAATTTATGAAATATTGTGGGTTATAACTCAATATGATTTTGAAATGAAGTCGTCTAAACCATTTTCTGATCTCGGTGATGAATTTTTTCTTTCAATCAGTCAATTAAAATACATGATCTTGAATTTGGAGACAAAATCATTAGTCTCTATGATATTGTAAAAATCATTTGGACCCAAATATGTTGAAAAAATATTAGATTCTAATTTTTTATTGACATCTTATATTGAAACTCTCCAACAGTATCCTTAGTGCGTTAACATGCCACAACTTCATCTGCAAAACAACTAGAAGTCTAGATATCTTCATTAGGAGATAAATTCTAGGACAAAAAACTATCCCATAATCATCATGATCCTCTTTTATATATATTAACTACTTATATGTGAATAAATGTAAATGAAAATGAATAATTGGATGAACATGACCATATAGATGCTCCTCTTTAATTTGAAGGAGTCTCTATCACATTAGATAAACTCTAAGAGATCAATCTCTGATCAAAGGAGGATCAATGAACAACATTGACTGGTGAAATTGTTACCATTGATGATGGAGAAATTTATACCACTTTTATCATGATAATTCATGATTTTTTAAAAGAAGTATATAGATAATGTCTGTTTGAATACTATTGTGGCTACCCAATAATTACATCTACCAGAACACTGTCATGGATATAAACATACCTTAATAAGGGAAAATATAAATCAGGATTCCATGGTGGATACATAGTTAATAATATCATAATGTAATAAATCATTTAACATTTGAAATACCCAAAATGGATCTTTATCATTTTATCTTTCCAAAAAAAGAACATATAATTATTGTTTTCATCGATTTCAAAGCCCTCAAAATAACATTGTAATAAATATGACATTTTCATTCCAATAACAAAACTATTAAATGATGTAAAATATTTACATCAATCCCTTTCCATCATGGATGACTATTTAAGGAACATATAAATTTTAATGGACATAGAAGACGAAGAAGCCACTACCATCTATGCCACCATCGGGTAATCTTCTATTGGTTGATGCATTTTTTTCTTAATGAATTTTTCCATTTCATATAAATTATCCTCGAATCGCATCATAAAAACATTATTGGTGAAATTAGTTTAAATTTATATAGAATATTTGTTTATTAAATCATATCAATGTTCTTACCAAAACTATTATTTGAAAATAGTTTTAGATAATCTTCGACAACAGTGTCTGAAGATGAGTCCCCTAAAAATTGTTTTTGCTCATAATTTTGGTAAAATCATAAACATAATCCTAATCCATCAAGGCATTGAATTTGAACATCAAAAGGAAATGGAAATTATAGGTATTTCTCATCAAAGTATTTTCAATGTTTTGGAAGGATTGTAGGGAATATCTTCCAATATTCAGTTCATCATAGTGAACCTTGATAGAAAATGTCTTCTTTTCACCATGATAATAAAGGGGTATCATTATAGAGGGAAAATTACTAATCATATGAATATTATAGCTTAATGAATAATATCTCAATCCCATTTATATTGATTCAACCTATTGATGGAACACCTCTTATCATGTAATTGATGGACCTGGAATTATATCTAGGTGAGTTAAATGAATGAATAAATAATTATGGTAGTGAAAAAATTATTTCTAATCTCAATTTTAAAATTCAATAAATTGTGACTCAATATTTAGATATTGAGAAGAACTATTTGGAATTTATTTTATCAATTCCAAAATTAATAACTTTCCTTCATCTTGATGTGGTATATCTGATCTCATGAGTTGATCTACTGAAAAATAGTATTAATATCCTGATGGTAAATGATCATTTATAATAATGATAATTCATTCAACAATGGTTCAACATCCAATTCATTGCGATGAAGGTGGTAAAAAAATTCCTTATAAAAAATCCATTATGAACATCACACCATGGAAAAATTACTAATGAGTACCGAACATCTATGTGAGATAATCAATCCCATTTTGGTCACTACCTTAAAGTCAGAAAGGTACATTGGTGGAAGATCCAGATACCTAACTAGAAAATTATTAGAATATCCCAGGCCCAACAAATGGGGAATAATAATCATTATCATTTCACGAACAAAAGTATATCTTCGTTATTCATTTATTCGATTAGAAGGAAACACAAAAATTAAGGTCGAATACTAAACCCCCATTGAAATCTTGGAACCATATTTGAAAATAGAAGTGATTAAATTGAAAATAAAATTTGATTCAAGGTCATTAATTAAGCAGATAAATAATTATTATTCCATTATACCAGATGATTTGGTCCCCCTTCATAATTATGTTCAATGATTGATCATAGGATTCCCCAAAGATCCAAAAATAAGCCTTGTTCTAATTTAAAAGAACTCAGTACATGTGTCTGGAAATGTTATTGTACCATTGATATTTCTAGATATGGATGAAATAGTCCTTAGTATCTCCCATCATAGGAATATACCGCTATTTATTCACAGCGAAATGGAAGAGATCAAAGAAATAAATTACACCCCGTAACCATATGAACCTGAAAATGGGTGGGATAGGACCATCCTGGAATATCTCACAAATGGTTACCTTATACCAAACATTGTTTTAGAAGAATAAATTCAAGGATTGGTTTGAGTTTCACTCTATATGATATATCGAGTCATTAGAATTTAGTTTACCAATGATGGCTTGATGAGATTACCCTCAGATTTTTGATGGAAAGGATATGGTTTTCCCAATGGAAGATGTTAAATCTAGATCTTTTGGTTCATATCACTAATGAACCATGATTTCTCACCAAATCAGGTGGCCATGATTGTTTGGCCATCGATGTCACATGATTGTACATAATTTATAAAATGGTTTCATTCCATCAAAATGTATTCCAAATTCATCCTTAACCCTCATATACTCTTCATACAACTAGATAATCATGGCCGTTCAAAATTTTGGGAATGGATGTTGTAGGGTTGTACTCTCTTTCAATAGTGATGTAGTTAAAATTCATTATCACTACCAAAAAAATATTATTTAATTTGGTCGATGTGATTCCTCATAAGGATTTTATTACCAAAATTGTCTTGTATTTAAGGAATTGAAATATCATCAATAGATTTGTGGTACCATATACAATTGTAACAAACAACACCACCAAATTTTGTTTTCTAAATTGAATATTATGTAATAAGAGTACAACATAAAATCTATCCACTATTCTTACTTCTATGTGAAAAAATTGGGACTGATTGAGACATTCAACAAGAGTTTATCTAACATTATGAAAAGAATGTCGATAGTGAAAATAAATATTTTTATTCAATGAATATTCATGATTTGATAGCTTTCTAAACTAAAAATTACACTTCAACTATGGAATCCCTATATTCACTATATTACATAAGAGAATCAGTGATTTTGATTAATGTTTAGTTTCCATATCATCAAAAAGTTATCTGTGAGAAAATCTCAGATGATAATCAATAACAAAATCATTTTGATGAATTAGAGAGATTCATTGATAAAAGGTTCTATAACTAAAATAATTTGGAAATATAATAGAATCAGATTGGATTAGCCTTAAACAATAATTTCCAGCATTTATAATTTGTTTATGGAGATCTGGTACCAATCCATAGAACCTCATGGATACCAGGGAAGAATCCTTTAATGAATGATCCAATGTGTGTGGGACCATATGATAGATTGATGGTCTATTCTAATGGAACATACAAATTAATGAAAATGGATCGAGAACACACTACACCATCTACAAATGACATATTTATCATGAAAAACATCATGTGATAAAGACAATGGGCCTCTTAATGGTTCAACACATGTGGAACTATATTGTTGGTTAATGACCCGAAATCAACATACTTTTTTATTAAATTAAAATACATGGTTTACATCCCCTTTGTATGATTTAAAAAAACATAACACTTTTGTTTTCACCTATGTGGTCCCCAATCATGATTCTTTTCATCTGCCGTTCTATTTTACAGAACAAAATATGGATGGATTAAATACATTATGAGATAATTATTGACTCATTGATCCTCTATATTTCAAATATCCACAAATATATCCCCTTTCATAGATTTTATTGACCATCCTTTGGACATTCAGGACTCTCTTAACATCAGGTATAATTCATTATGGCCCATAGAAACTTGTTTTTAAAACAATTTAAACTATTCATATAACCAAAACCTATATGGAACCACTATGCATTTTCTCATGAATTTTAAATGAATTGTTGACCATGTTTAAGGACTATAAACTACATGAAATTTCAACTACATAACTAGATGTCAAACTAAATGATATATTGTCCTCACTGGGTAACAATAAACTGTGTGTCAAACCATCTCACCTCAGGATGTTAAAATGCATAGTTCGCATCCTTTTTGATCATAATAAATCTATATAAAATTTTTGATCAATCCTCGAGTCGATAATGATCCTTGATGATTATATCCCAGCAAAAATCCCTCATGGAACAACGTTTAGACTGATTACTTCCACCAGATGGTATGAAGTGACACCTAAATCTCTAATATTATGTCCATCAACTACAAAAAAATGTCATACACTATGTACAGGGCAGACATGCATAGGAATATATCTTCATTAAATATTTGTGTCTTGATTCTCACCACTTGTGAGAAACGTATTGGCACTCAGTACCTATTTACTGGACAATTATAGATGTAAAGGAAAATTAAAAATATCCTGAATCTAACAAAATGTTATATAAAAATGATATTTATTATCTAAGCTCATTAAAAATTTCACTATAGAAAAAATATCCTTTAAGTTGAATTTGTATAAAATATATATAGGGAACTCCAGCCCATGTAAAATACAAAATAAAAATTTTCATTGGAGGCTAGATGCATTTATTTCATATATCATACTTCTTGTCACCAGAAAACAAAAATATCTATAAGTTTTTTTAATCCATTTTGAAAGAAATTTCACATTCCTGAGGATATTACTATTTTTTATATACATTACATTCCCTATTTTGGCTATAAATAAGGTACTATTAAACTTACAATCATCAAGAGGCATGATAACTCTCAATAGATACCCTTATTATCTCTATATTTCAAATAAATTTATGGTAGAAAACCAATTCATAGACATGGTATACATTGATTGTTTGAATGCATGTCCCATAACATATCTCATGATCTGAGAAATCAGAGGATCATGTTTTAAAATTTCTATCCTCATGTCTAAAGTAGAACAAAACATCCATTGCATGGTATTATCTAAATCACTCTTCATTTCCATGTCATCTATTAACATTCATAATTTCATTATGATTTCAAGAGAAACAGATTTCAAACACATTTTAAAATATTATTATTACATAAATATTATACATTATGATTACTAGACCCTATATCATATCACTTCCACCACGTGATAAAAAAACAGACCCATCCATTTCTTTTTATAAACTAATTGTTTTGATTTAAATTGTTTATATTATTTAATTCTCATGCTGATAATATTTGATGTGGACATAGGAGATTCGGTGAAGGTACTGTTACATGATTACACTGTATAAGATCACATTTGGGTTAGTAGTGTTCAAAATACATGGCCTCAAAATTCATATATATTTTCCATTCAACAAAATCTCAAACTACATGGTTCCCAAGGGATATCTATTGTATGATTCTCTGTAAGATAAGACACGTAATGATTTATAGATCCAACATCAATGCCTAGCCAAAAATATTATCCCCTCTCTGTGAATTGTTTGGAAATATATAGGGATAAATCTTATAAGAGCTACATATGGACTGATTATCATATTGACAAGATACACACTAAACACGTGATTTTATATAATTTTGTCGATATAATTAAAAATTCCAAAAAATTTATATGTATGAACCATATATATAAAAAAAGTTCAATTATGGATTCTTACCTATTTTATGAACCTGTATTGATAAAGATTCCCCGTCCTGACTTTAAAATTTGATCATGTGAATGGTATTATTATTATCCAAACCACATATCGAATTTCATATATGATTATTATCTTCTTATTTACTATGTCTATATGTGTCCTGAATCTCAACCTCATGGGATACATAGTGAGGCCAATACCATCAGGTTCTGAGCCTAGCACTAATAAAAAAATAAATCTCATGCATAGTGGTCACAAATTAATTATAAGATTTTCCCCCCTTTATAGAGTGTTGTTTATATGAAATAGAGCTTCCATACTCTAGAACAATCCTTATAAAAATACAACAATGTATCTTCAAAAATATGAATCCCTATAACATGAAATGATAATTTCTCGAGGAAAATTCTATTTTTACAGTGCATAACATGCCCTATTTTTTCTCTAAATAAGTCACCCTTAAAATTCCAATCATCTAGAGACATATTTTTTCATGGGATTGAACTATTCTATATTTGTACGATATTAATATCATTATGCTAGAAAACCTATTTTATAATGTGGTTCACATTCATTACATGAATACTTGTCCCGTATCAGTTTTCAAATTTAGAATCCCCAAGAATATTGGTTACAACATTACATATTCATGGAAAATGGATGATAGATCATTTTTTCTCAAATAACCATGGAATGTAAATTCATTTATATTTTGGTCAAATCCATATGAACTTAATGGACAACAATTGTATTTTCCTAGAACATGATGTAAATCTATGAATCAATGTCCCCTTACCCATGACATTAAATAGTATAAAATTCATCCATTTCATAAAAAATTTATCTATAAGTAAAGGTTGTTTTTTATGACCATATATTAGTGATATCATAATTTCCTGAAGAATTACATTAAACTAATTGAATCATGTTCAATACAAAATGACACATTACATGGATGAGAACAAGATCCATGAAAAGGTACCGGTTTATAGATTCGTTAACTCACATTAATCAATTATCATTCTAGATTGAAATAAAAATACATATCCCCATATTATAAGTTCGTCTATATAAGGGTATTATTATATCTGAAGGATTGATTGGTCAGGGATATCATATTCAATGAGGATATCTTATCAAAATTAGTTATTTCTCCACCATGAAATCCATTCAGTCCCGAAATAATGAATATGTTCCATTTGTTCATGTTTATTTGAATGAAAATGATTTCAAAAGATTCACCTTATTTCCCATGTTGATGATGACTTTAGTGATTTTAGAGGATCTAGATAGTCTTTTTATTTATATTTTATCTCTTTCTGGTATCCTGTTTAATGTGAACAACATCTATTTTAAATTAGTTCTTCATACACATAAAATACCTTGTACGACAAGCCATTTGTGACTCAAAAATAAATATTCATTTATTATGTATGAATTTCATGTAAATAGAAAATTAGAAAAAATGTTTCCTTTTTTATAGAAACATGCAATGAAATATTTCTCATCTATTTGCTTGTGAGTTAAATCATGTAGGGAGTCTCATATTTAGGGAATTCAAACCTATATTTGAATAATTGGAGTCACAACTATCATCCAATACTTTCAGACATAAAATACCAACTACTGGTCCTAAAAGTCCTTGAACTACCAAATTCATTTATTTTTATATTCTCATTATATTATGATTAACACACAAATGCATGTACTTTATTAAAAGAAAACAATTCAAATCTATTATTAATAATAAAATTTCATGGGAAGGATGGAATGAGTTGATATTCATCAATCATGTTTGTGGAAGAACATCCACAATTCAAAATCTCCCCACACATGTGAATCATGGTTCCTACAACATTCACAAAAAAATTCCAAGAGATTGTTATTTTTAATTTCTAATTTTTTTACTTATATATCTATTTATGATAATGCATCTTCCTCCCCAGCACTATTGGATTTCATACCCACTTCTCTTTCAATTTTATTCTTGCATAGAATTTATTGCCTCTTGTAAAAGTTGATGCTCCACATAAACCATTAATTTAAGAAGATAAAAATATTATTGATCTATTCCACCATGATCATCTATTATCCAATGTGTTGTTAGTGATGGGATGATTACTCAACCTTCTCAGATTCCTCACTAATCGATATATTAATTTTGGAAACAAAATGGTCTAAAGACTCCATAATGGTGATTTGAATCTGACCCTGAACACCTACTCTGATATGGAATCATAATATTTCACATTATCATTTATAACACTGAAATTGTATCCCCCAGAGACAGGAATGTAAAATATTTAGCATTATTTGGGAAACATGGATGGTATATTTGAAAATGGGGTTTGAGAATTTAGTTTCTAAATATTACTCCAAACAATTTTTCCATAAACACTATCATTATAAAGTGTCTCCTTATCAACCTAAGAATATCACTTTTATGGTAGATCATATTCTAGGAACATATTGACATCATAAAGCTTATCATCATTGTTCTCCATATGAGAGGGCTCTATAACAGTTAAATTCAGGGTTAGTTTTATAGATTAGAGATTTGAAGTTGTTGATACAGAAAAAATGTGTATCAATTATCCTAAAATAAGTATCCAACAATCATTACATTGCAATATGAAATATTAATTTTAGGGAGTTAGAATACTCACTTTCATTTTTGGAGGCATATACATCCTCGATCATCACTACTCCGCTGACATTCATTATAGGTGATCACCCTTCTGTTTGCATATGATACTCAAAATACATTTATATTGGGTATTAATGAGTGAAGAGAACATCCTCATCCATCTTAGTGACCTTCATATGGTCTCTCATTGATATCATGACTGAAGGGATGAGCACGAATGATGTGGGAGAAATAGTTAATTTCAAATCATTCTGATCCCGAATAGATGCATCCCTACCATTGCATTTGATAGGGGGAGGACATTTATACCTGAATATTGAGAATTATTTCCATCAACTTTAGTTATATTCTGAAATATGTTGGTCCTAAGTATTCGTTTATCTCATACATCCTTATAACCATTTCTCCAATTGTTTCCAACTCCATAAGAAAATGTGATGCTTTTTATATAATCGTTTCCACCTTATAAATATTAGAACCTGTAAAATACACAAGTATAGTTGATTCATTAAAAAAATGGACATATGTAATTAAAATTAAATAAAAAATAAAAAAAATTGTTACTAGTGGTCCTAGATAAGATATGAACAATATGCTCTCTCGCATGCCTACACTCACTGACTTCCCATGTAGGAAATACCGTAGGGAATGTAGTTTCCGGATGGGGGAAGGAAATACTGCTAATGTATTATTTAACACACCAACCCCAATTACCATGATTAAGTACATTATTACATAACATTGGAATTATCAGAAGGGATCAAATCTTGAAAGACCGATCAAGTTAGTAGCCATGTAAGTACTATAATCATTCGTAATTTTTATATTACAACTTAAAATAAATACAACAACAATATTTTGTCCCCTTTTTAACACACTTATATCCTTAGCCTATCCCCACAGTTCAACCATAATATACTTCTTCAAATATTGGGGAAAATAAAACATAGATAGGGGTGAGCTCAGAAGCTCAATAAGGATAAAAATATAGTGAAAAGATTCATAAATAAGCATAAAAATTTAATGAAGTGTATAAGACTAAAACAAAAGCATTTCAAACATAAATTTCCGCATAATATGGAAAAGATAAAATCAAATAATTCCATTTACTTAATCACATGGATATTATACTAGTTGAATAATCACATGAAATATAAATATCCACTTTCATAATGATGGAATGCATGATGCCGGACTTCATAACCACATGGTGAAAGAATTGTGCCAAGACGACAAATATAATTTTGTCAAGGCCTTGTTCCAAGACCATAGTTTGTATTATGAGACCTACTAATATATCAAGGACTTATAGCGGGCTCCTCCTGTCACATACTAAGTTGATTTCATTCCTCATATGAAAAGGTTTAACCATAACATATTCATTCTTATTAAAACATTAATACGAAATGTCAACACATTATCCATAAACCACAAATGATGTAAAAATAACACATCCAAATTCAAACATATCACAAAACCTTCAATTTAATATTGATTTTTTGAATCATAATAAATTAACTTCAAACAAGCTTAATGTCCATCAAAGGATGTTGATATAGATGAAATCAAAACTTTTTTATAGAAATATCTCTGTCTATTTTGAAATAATTTCAATGTCATATAATTATATAAGAAAAAATTTATTCTGATAATATTCTTATAATATTTTATGGGAATATTAAATGGTGTTATAACACTGAAAATATCCACACCTTCTGTATACGTTAAAAAAAGGCATTCATACCTTAATTTTGTGGAAAGGGTCATAATGCACCTTGTTTGGAAAACAACAGAAATATTCCTTTCAAAACATATATGGTAAAACATGGGTATAAATGAAATTAACCCACAATATTGTAAATAGTAAGAATTTTTTGAATTATATTTTAATGAAAACACGGATGTGGATGATAAAGAGGTCCTAGTAGATACTTATATATTAACAACCTCGGAAAATTAATGAGATTATAGAATTAACCCTTACCTTGTAATTTAATTAGTCAATGGTATGTTAACATCTTATATAATTGTTATAAAATTGTAATTAAATTATTCAAGAACTACATACATAAATTTGATATCATTTATGATCCTTTAATAATGCTTTGTTAGTAATATTTCAGTAGTATCATCGTTTCGAGGGTTAACTGATTTGTTTTTCCTTTATATGCTTGTAAAATTAAGCCATGTTTATTATGGATAACATGTATTTGATTCATATAAAAATGATATTATGTTCATAAACATTTTTTTATCATAAAATTAATATAATTCTTGAATGATAATGATGGTTATTTAATCTCACCGCGTTCGTGGAGGCGGTAATCCGTACATATGCATGAGTGACAATATCATTATATTGATGGTTAAATTGTATGTATTTGGATGATATATCTTATATAAAGAATAATTAAAATTTTTTATTTATTATTTACATCAGTTATACTCATTATTATTCTCATCCAAAATAATGAAGTGTTTGAATAACAAACTACACCATGGTGTGGAGACGGTAAGCCATACGTACGCACGTATGGTGACTTTTTCATTTATAGGATGGGTAGAATAACCAATATGGTTGTTCCATATTAATAATAACATCATATTATGTTGAAGGTACTGGTGTTCTTATTTTGGTATGGAATCTACAATGAAAGAGTATGTTAAAGAAGAAAAGAACTTGAAAAATGGTGGTGGAATTATTACCACTTCTTCACCTGTTTCATTTTGAGTTGATCAAAAGGGTTCTTTATGGTAGATTTCTGATCAAAGTTAGGGATAAATTATTATGTGAGGTATGTTGGGAGGATATTTGGGTAGGGTTTGGCAGATTCAAATGGCTTTGGAGGTGTGAAATTAAGAGAAGGGGAAGTACCCTTTTTTAAGAGAGGTGAGGGGCACTTTAGGAAAAGCTTGAAATATTATTTTATAATAAAATCATTTTCTATTTCTAATGTCTTAGAAATGATTTATTTCAAATATAAGGTGAGTATGGGTCTAAAACCTTTCAAACAATCGGTTTTTAGGTAGGTTTAGGTCACCATAATATCCTTCTCATTTATATTTGACTATTATTTAAATTGTTTGACATTTATCATTTTTCTTTTTGTTATTATATTATATGGTTATTAAACATTCTATAACAAGCCAAGAGAAACCCCAGTTGTTCATTATTAATATATATAACCTTATTTATCTCCTTATGCCTATATTTATATATTTATGAATATTATTTCTGTTAATAATATAGTATTTGTTTTGAAAACTCAATTATGTCAATTTTGACACTATTTAGTATTTGGTTTTTATAAAAAACATAAAAGCATTATTACTTCAACAATAAATTATTTAATAAACCCTAACATGTAATATTAACTTATAAAGTTAGTGTAATTCATCAAATGTCTAAAACTAAATTAATTTGGATTTTTATAATATCAATTATTTTAATCTTTCATTAATAAGTTAAATATTGCATCAAAATTGTGTCATAAATAAAATTAAATTATTCATTTTTATAAAATTATAAATAAAATCCCATTATGTAGAAAATATATGTGGTTTCTAATAGATAATTATAGTATAATTTATATTGTGCGTAACCCTATATTAAAAATGGTTTAGTTATTAATCTTTGAATTTAATTCTATTAACTTTGATTTATATAATATAATAATAAATGTCCTAATCTAATCCAAGTCAACCAAAGGGGATAATAATTTATTCCTAAGGTTTTTTGGTCGAATTAAACTTATCCAATAGAATTAGTACATGTGTTAGGGTATTTATGATATCATTTTTACCCTTAATTACCCTATTAACTTTTAACTATGGTAAATAAAAGTTAAAGTTAAAGTTCAGAAAAAATTAGTTTCATCTTATTGAACAACATTTTACACAATGATATTAACTATGTCTCTCAGATTTTTGAAATTCAACTCAGATAGGAGGGAAACTTATTTTTTATACAAATTTTTAAATTCTCCTAGAAGGTGGGTATAATACAGTAAAAATTTTAATAAAATTTTATATATCAGAACTCATTATAAAATGACTCCAATGAATTACATTGAACATATGTAGGTATTATATATCTATTTTAATGTAAAATAAATTAAAATATAATAACTAATTACTTAATTAAAAATTCATTTTTAAACATTAATGCAGTGTCTTTCACTATTCATTACAATTTAAGAGTTTTCAGAAAATTACAAAAAATTCACCCTGTGAAACCTTTGATATTCTGTATCAAAAAACGATGTCCATTTTGAAAAATAAAATTTTAATTTTTTTTAAAATTGGGTATTACTATTTGTAATGTCTAGTTTTCTTAGACGTGATGTGTTAAAACTCAAAGTTTCTTACAACACAAGTTACTGCATTATTCAAAGGGAAAGGTACTGTGGATGCTTGGGGTGTTACATTCTCCACTCACTAAAATAATTTCTTCCTTGAATTTTCCAAATATTACTGCCTAAAAATATTCAAGTGGTTCTTCATCAGATGTTCCTTGGGTTCGCACGTTACCTCTTCTATATTATGGTTTCTCCATAGAACATTAACCGACGAGTTGTCTGGTTTCTCAGCACTTGTTCTCTAGTATCATGAATTTTGATAGGCTCTTCATAATAAGATAGATCATGTTCAAGTTAAATTTCCTCATAGGTGAGTACATACATTGTTTTAGGCATGTATTTTTTCAACAGTGATACATGGAATGCATCATGAACTTTGTAGAGACATGGATGCATTTCCAATTGATAAGCAACAACTCAAATTCGTTCTAAAATTTCAAAAGGTCTGATGTAATTGGGACTCAATTTTCCCTTCTTACTGAAATGTATAACACTTTTCCATGGAGATACCTTCAAGAAAACATGGTCTCCTACTTGAAATACCAAATTCATCATTCAGTTATTGACATTGATCTTTTTCCTACTTTGTGCTGCTTTGATGTGGGTTTGTATAACCTTCACATTTTTCATTATTTCATCAACAAGTTCTGGGCATAAGAGTTTTCTTTCACCAACATCATTCCTACAAGTTAGTGTGTGAAATCTCTTTTTGTATAGTGCTTTATATGGTGCCATCTGAATACTTTAATGGAACATATTGTTATAGGAAAATTCTACCAGAGGTAAATATCGACCCAACATACCTTGAAAGTAATCTAAGAAAGATCTCAACATGTATTCTAAGGTTTGAATTGTCCTTTATGATTTTGCATCATTTTGAGGGTGGTAGGTAGTGCTAAAACAATATTTAGTATATAGTTCCTTCTGAAGACATTTATGTAATCTTGATGTAAAATAGGGATCATGAACATAAAGAGTATATTGAGGTACTCCATGTTGTCTTACAACATCATTAATATGTAGTTTTTCCAGATGTTCAAGTGGTAAATATTCTCTTTTAGCAAAAAAAATATGCTGACATGGTAAGACAACCAAAACTGACAAATATTGCATCATTCCATCTAGGTGTATTTGGTATCCCAATGAAAAAGTCCATCATAATATTATCTCATTTCCACTCAGGTATGGGAAGAGGTCTCTTGACTCCTCTATGTCGTTTCCTTCCAAGTTTCACTTGTTGACAAACCATACAGCTTGACAGATAATCAGCAAACACTCTCTTCATGTAGTCCTACAAAAAATGTTCCTTCAAATATATATACATCCTGTTTATCTTAGGGTGTACAGATAAATTGGTGCTATGATCATCATCCAAAAATTTCCTTTTTTGATCAAGTATTTTAGGAACAAAAAAGTCACTTCCCAAGTATCAAAATTCCATCTTCATATATTAATTTACTAAATTTCTCAACATTTTGTGCTTTAATATTCTTTTTAAACTCATCATCAATAGTATGAGAATACTTTATCATTTCTAGTAGTGATGGTTTGGCAAAAATTTGAAAAATTATTGATGTTTCGCCTTCCATTGTTATTCCCATATCAATCATTACTAACTCCATGAAAATAGGATACCTTTCATATCTCATCTTGTTCAAAATACCATGATCAATTCTAATAAAGGCATCTGCCACCTTATTTTCCTTCCCCATGTGGTAGTGTATTGTGCAGTCATAATCCTTGAGTAGTTCAAGACAGCTCCTTCGCCACATGTTGAGTTATTTTTGTGAGAAAATATACTTTAAAATTTTGTGATTAGTATAAATATTATATTTTTCACCATTGAGATAGCGTCTCCATATCCTGAGAGAAAATATTATAGCTTCTAAATCAAGATCATGAGTACGATAGTTTTTTAATGAATATTTAGCTGTTGTGATGCATGGGCAATAACTCTATCATTTTTCAAAAGGAAAAAACCAAGTGATTTCTTTGTGGTGTCCCTATAAATAACAAACCCATCGTTCCATTATGGTATATTCACGATAGGAGAATTGAAAAATCATCTCTTCATGTCTTCAAAACATTCTCCACACTCTTTTTTCCAAACAAATTTATCCCCTTTACATGTGAGATCAGTTAATGGGTTATCCAACCATGCCAAAATCAAGAGGAAACGTCGATAAGAACCAAATAAACCAATAAAACAACGTACCATAGTTATAATAGTTAGTGTCGTCCATTCATGGATTGCCTTGGTCTTTGAATGATCAATAGAGATTCCATCCTTAGAGAAAATATTCCAAATAATAGATATCTCTTGAAGACAGAATTTACAATTGAAAAACATTCTATATAATTCAGTTCTTCTGAGGGTTTGAAGAATAGTGTGCAATTGATTTTCTTGATCTTCACAGCTTTTTGATTGTAGAAAAATATCATCAACAAATACCCCTATAATGTCATCATGATATTCCTTGAAAACGATATTCATTAGATCCATGAAAAACTAGGGTGAATAAAAAAATCCAAGAGGCGTTATTGTAAACTCGTAATGCTCGTACCTGGCTCGAAATGGTCTTTTCAAAATGTGTTCCTTCTTCACAAACAAATGTTGATATCTAGATTGAATGTCAATCTTTGAAAAATAATGAGCTCCATGAAGTTGGTTGAATAAATTATCAATGCGAGGTAGGGGATACCCGTTATTTATTATTATAGCATTGATTTCTCTATAGTCAATGCACAACATCATAGATTTGCCTTTCTTCTTAAAAAAGGACATGGGCTCCCCATGGAGAAATAGTAGGGTGAAAAAATAATTTATTACTCAATTCCTCTAGTTTTTTCATTAGTTCATCTAATTCCACAGTGACCATTCTATAAGGGGACTTCGATGTGGTCCTTGAACCAGGAATACAAAAATAGATAACTCAATTACTTGTTTTAGAGGATGTCCCTCTAAATCCTCTGGAAACACATCAACATATTTTTGCACAATAGGTACATCCTCTATTCTGACATTGATTTACCCACCCATAGATATGTTATTCTCTTACTCTCTAATGATTGAATTTAGTATATCTATTGGGGGTTGGTCTAGATAAGATTTTTTTTGTGATGTTTCTGCTCTAATGATAATGGACTCTTTATCATAGTAGAAAATTGTAACCTCCTTATTCTTACAAAAAATTTTCACATCATTTTCTGAAATCCAATCCATTACAAGGAATATATCAAATTCAATCATCAGTATGACAATGATATCAACATGTAAAGAACATTTATATTCCCTAATGGGAACTGATATACATAACTTTGTTGCGATGATACATCCCTTAGGTGTTTTGACTGAAAAATCTCATGTTAAGTCAAATATAAAATTTCTAATTTTCCAAACAATCTAGGATGATATGAAACAATTCGATTATCTAGAATCAAATAAAGCATTGTCTAAAATCTAGAAAACCATTAAATAAATTCCACCACGTCTTTCGGAGCGTGAACCTCAATAGTAGTGATTACATAAGTTTGGCCTTGCACCCTTGGACTTTTTTTAGATAACATCCCTTGGTTCTTTGGACATTAATTTTTATAATTACCCTTTTCTCTACAATTGTTGCAATGAACATTGATAGCCTCTTCCTTCCCCTTGCAATCACGATCTTGGTGGCCTTTTTAAGCACACTTGTAACATACTCCCAATCCCTTCAGGCAAGTACCAGGGCGTTTCTTCTTACATTTACTACAAGATGGATATATAAAATTTCACTACTTCCCCTTATTTCCATTTCCATATAGTTCAATAGATCTCTTTTTCTTTTTATTTTCATTATTGTTGTAAGAATTATAGAACTATTTTTCTATCTTTATTGTTCATGGGACAATGTCTTTGAATGATGATAAGGATTGTGATAGTAATAATGAATAGTGAAATGGTTTAAAACCATCAAATAATTGATTAATCACACTCCTTGGAATATGTATATAATATGATGCATGCCTTTCAAATCTTGTAATGGTAGCCTCATAGTTTTCTACATTCTCATCTTCATTTTTCCTTAGACTCAGAAATTGTCTTTCCATATCTGCTCGATGGTCCTGAGAAATGTATATTTCTATGATAATCTCATTAAACTCTTTCTATTCCATGTTCGATACATCTTAATATTCCTTTTTATTTTGGATTAATGACTATCATTTATCTGCATCTCCTGTGAGTTGATAAACTGTCATGACAACTTTTTCCCTTTCGCTACTCCCCAAAGCCTGAAATATTTTTTCTAACGAATTTATCCATTGCACAGCTACTATTGGATTTTTACTCCCATTTAATTTTGGTGGTTGTTACCCCATTATGCGGTCTAACATTGATCCTCCAAATTGTGGATCGGAGTGCTACATATGGGTAAGGTTATTATTCATAACCTGAGTGAGTTATCCCAGTATGGTGATCAGCTGATCAGCACCATTAGCATCACCAGCATCACTATAATTATCTTGAGTAGGAGTAAAATCCCTACAGGGATTACGTGAGTTGATATAGTTTCCATTAATTCCATTGGGCGACATTTCTAAACCACATCATATAGTAGATTAATATATGAATGACAATACATAATTCCAAACTTGTAAAACACATAACATAAATTGAATAGTTTATGGATATATTCCATAATCATAAAAATGTTTTCTTTGAGGATGCATATACTCATAAACCCTTCTAAATGGTTTGTAAAGAAAATGAAAATTATCCTAATCATATCCCTTAGGAGTGTCGTAACCAAGAGTGTAGTAAGTTTCATTGTCGTGAACCAATTTTTAGATTGAGTCTAGCTCAAAGAGGTGTTTTCGGTTTTACCCCATGGTACATTTGTGCTAGAGCTGCCTCTACCTGCTCGTATCTAGACAGAGATGTATTTCTTGGAAAACTCACAAAATATCAACATAACCAATATTTTATGAAGTTCTTCTGTACTAATCCTCAATGTCTTTCTTAGGAAAATTCTCTTTAATTAATGTTTTCCTAAATCTAGCATCCATGGTTTGAAATAGGAATCCTCTAATACCACACTATAATGCCCCGACCCTATACACCCAGAGTCGGTTCATTATTACATAACATTGGAATGATCAAAATGGATAAAATCCCAAAAGATCGATCAGTTTAGTATCTTTGCAACTACTATATTCATTCATATGTTTTACATTACATCATGAAATAAAAACACCAGCAAAAGTTTGTCACTTTTTGAACACACATATATCCTTTGCCTATCCCTGCAAGTCAACCATAGAATACTTCTTCGCATCCTTGGAAAAATAAAACATAGAAAGGTATGAGTTCAGATTCTCACTAAGGATAACAATATAGCTGAAACTTTCATGAATAAGAATAAACATTTAAGATTATGTATAATAGTAAAAATCCTTTTAAACATAAAATTCTGCATAATATGGAAAATTTAAAATCAAATATTATATTTACTAATTCACATGGATATTCTAATAGTCGAATAATAATGTGCAATATCAATAGACACTTTTATAATGACGGAATGCATAATTCCATATTTCACAACCACATAGTCAATGTTTTATGCCAAGAAAACAAATAATATTTTGTGAATGCCTTGTTCCAAGACACTAGTTTGTCTCATTAGACCTATCGATGTATCGAGGAGCTTTAGTGGGCTTGACCCAACTCTTACTATGTCAAATTAATTTTTCCTATGAAAATCTGTAAACATAACATAATAATTTGTATTAATACTAGCATTAAAAATGTCAATATTTTATCAATAAACCATGAATTGTGTAAAAATAATATAACCATAGTCATACATATCAAAAAACCTTCAATATAATATGGAAGTTTTGTATCATAACAAATCAACTTCAAACAAGATTAAAATTCATCAAAGGATGTTGTCATACATGAAATCAAAACTTTTTTAGAAAAATATCAATTTCTATTTTGAAATAATTTAAAAGTCATGTAATTATAAAAGAAAACATTTATTTTGAAAATATTTTTATAAGCTTGTATTTGAATCTTTGATGATGTTATAATGGTGAAAAATAGCTGCACCAGCCATATAAGTTATAAAAAGGCATTCTTACCTTAATTTTGTTGAAAAGGTCATAAAGCACCTTATTTGGATAAAAAAGAAACATTCATTTCAAAACATATATTGTAAAATAAGGATATAAAAGAAATTAACCCATAGTCTAGTAAATATTAATAATTTTTTGAATTATATTTTTAAGAAAAAAACAGATGTGGATGATAGTGAGGTCCCAGTATATACTTACATAATAAAAACCTCATATAGGTAAAGAGATTGTAAAATTACCATTTAACTTGTTCTTTTACTTAGTCAATGGTATGTTACCCAACTATATAATAGTTAAAAAGTTGTTATAAAATTATAATAGATCCATATAAATAAATATGATATCATATATGATCCTATAATATTGCTTTTTTAATAATATTTCATTAGTATCATCGTTTCGGGTGTTAATTGGTTTGTTTTCCTTTATATAATTGGTTATGTTATCCATGTTTGTAATGGATATGATTTATTTGATTCATATACAGAATGACAGTATGTTCGTAAACATTATTATTAATCCTAAAACGAAAATTATTCATTAATGATTATGATGGGGAATAAATCTCATCGCGTGTGTGGAGACAGTAATCGGTACGTACGCATGACTGAGAATGTCATTATATAGATGGTGAAATCATATGTAATTTAATTTTATAATAAATATAAAGAATCATTAAAATTTAGGATTTATAATTTACAGAATTTATACTCATGATTATACCCATCCACAACAATTATATGTTTGAATAACAAACTACACCACGACGTGCATACGGTAAGCTGTAGGTACACATGTATGGTGACTTGGTCATTTATAGGATGGGTAGAATAATAAATATGGTTCTACCATATTTATAAAAATATCAAAATATGTTGAAGGTACTGTATTTATTATTTTTGTATGGAATCAACAAAGAAATAGGTTGTGGATGAAGAAAAGAACTTTAAAGAGTGTGGTGAAATTATTACCTCTTCTTAGGGAGTTTCATTTTGTGTAGATCAAAAGTGTTCATTAGGTTGACTTTATGATCACAGTAAGAACACTAGTTTTTTAAGGGAAGTTGGGAGGTTATTTGGTTATGGGATAGCCATGTGAAATGGATTTGGAGGAGTGAAACTAAGAGTAGGGGAAATAGCCTTTTTAAGAGAGGTGATGTTTATTATAGGAAAAGATAGAAATATTATTTTATAATAAAATAGTTTTCAGTTTCTAATAGATAAAAAATGATCTATTTCAATACTAAAGTGGGGAGGGGTCGAAAACATCTCATCCAATAGATTTTAGACAGGTTTAGGTCAAAAATTAACCTTATCTTTTATAATTAACTCTTAATTAAATAGTTTGACATTTACCATCTATTTTTATATTTTTATATTATATGGTTAATAAACATAATATAACATTCCAAGAAAACTGTAAGTATTTCATTATTAATATATAAATATTTATTTATGTCTTTTGGGTGATCCATAGATTTTTAAGAAACTTATATCAATTAATAATATCATATTTGTTTTAAGAACTCAATTTTTTCTATTTTGAAACTATTTACTGTTTGGTTTTTGTAAAAATCATAACAGCATGATTAATTCGAAAAGAAATTATTTAATAAACCCTAACATATCATATTAATCTAGAAAATTATTTGAATTAATCAAACATCTCAAATCAAATTTTCTTTAATATTTAGAATATCAATAATTTTCATCATTCAATAATAAGCTAATTACTCAATCATCATTGTGTTATAAATAAATTAAATAATTTAATTTCTAAAAATTATAAATAAAGTACAATTATATTGGAAATACATTTATCTTTCTAATGAATATTTATAGTAAAATTTATATTGTGTGTAACCCTATATTAAAAATGGTTTAGTTATTAAACATACAATTTAACTCTTTTAACTCATCTTTAAATAAAATAATAATAAATGTCTTAATCCAATCCATGTGGAATTAAGGGGATCATATATTATTCATAAGGTTGGATTTTGTCTAATTACACATGTCCAATAGAATTATGCCATCTATTAGTGTATTTATGTTATCATTTTTACCTTTAATTACAATATTTACTTTTAACTATGGTAAATAAAAGTAAAAAGATACTATTTAAAAAAAATTATTTTCATGTTATTGAAAAAAATTGTCAAAATAATATCAACCATGTCTCTCGGAATTTTGAAATTCAACTCAAAGAAGCATTTATATTATGTTTTATGCAAATTTTCAAATGCTCCATGAAAGTGGGTAAAATACGGTTAAAAGTTCAATAAAATTTTATATATCTGAACTTAATATAAAATGACTCCAATAATTAAATTTAACATATATAGGTATTATTATTATATTTTTTCATAAAATAAATTAAAATAAAATAACTAATTTCATAAATAAAATTTCGGTTCTAAACAATAACGCAATGTTTTTCACTATTCATCACAAACTGAAGGTTTTCAGAAAAATACCAGAAATTCACCCTAAAAATTTTGATATTCTGAGTCCCTAAATGACAACCATTTGGAAAAATAAAATTTAAAATATATTAAAAATTGGGTATTACTATTCATAATTTCTACTTGGATTGGTCATGGTGTGTTAAAACTCTATGTTGTGTACAACACAAACTACTGCTTTATTGAAAGGGAAACGCACCATGGATGCTTGGGGTTTTACATTCTCCCCTCCTTAAAATAATTTCATCCTTGAAATATATAAAATATTACTGCCTAAAAATTTTTGGGTAGTTCTTCATCATAAGTTCCTTCGGTTCCGACATTGCCTCTTCCATCTTATGGCTTCTCCATAGAATATTTACCAGACGAGTCATCCAGTTTCTCAGCACTAGTTCTCTAGTATCATTAATTTTGACTTGCTCTTCACAAGAAGATAGATCAGGTTCCAATTCAATTTTTTCATAGGTGTGTACATGCATTGATTCAGGTATATATTTTATCAACAGTGATTTGTGGAATGCATCATGAATTTTGGAGAGACTTGGATGCATTGCCAGCTGATAATCTATAAATCCAATTCGTTCTAGAATTTCAAAATGTCTGATGTACCTAGGACTCAATTTACCATTCTTAATGAAACGTATAACACACTTCACTTGAGATAACTTCCAGAAAACCTGGTCTCCTACTTGAAATACCAAATCCTTCATTCAGTTATCGACATATCACTTTTTCCTACTTTGGGCTACTTTGATATTGTTCTAGATAACCTTCACATTTTCCATTATTTCCTCATCAGGTTCAGGGCCTACGATTTTTCTTTCACTAACAACATCCCAACAATTTGGTGTGTGACATCTCATTCTGTATAACAATTTATATGGTGCCTTCTAAATACTTGAATGGAAGCTATTGTTATAGGAAAATTCCACCAGAGGTAAATATCGATCCAACATACCTTGAAAGTCTTGTGAGAAAGATCTCAAAATTTCTTATATGGTTTGAATATTCCATTATTATTGTACATCATTTTGAGGGTGGTAGGTATTGCTCAGACAATTTTCAGTATCCAGGGCCTTCTGAATTCATTTCCAAAATCTTCATGTAAAACAGGGATCATGATCAGAAACAATATATATGGGTACACCATGAAGTCTTACAATGTCATTAATATATAGTGTTTCTAGACGTTCAAGTGGTAAATCTTCTCTTATAGCAAGAAAATATGCTGAAATGGTAAGATGATCAACAATGACCCATATTGCATCAATCCTTCTAGGAGCCTTTGGTAGCCCCATGAAAAAGACTATTGTAATATCATCCCATTTCCACTCAGTTATGGGAATAGGTCACATGACTCCTCCAGGATGTTTCCTTCTTAGTTTTACTATTTGACATACCATACAACATGACACATAATCAGAAAACACTCTTTTCATTTAGTCCCACAAATAATTTTCCTTCATATCTCTATACATCCTGGTGCTCCCAGGGTGTATAGAGAACTTTGAGGTATGAGGTTCATCAAATTTTTTTAGATCAGGTATGTTAGGAACACAATGTCTCTTCCCAAATTTCAAAATTCAATCATCATATACGAAGTCACTCAATCTCTCATCATTCAGTTATTTAATCTTTTATTGAAACTCCTCATCATTCGTATGATAACTCTTTATCTTTTCTAGTAATGATGGTTTTGCAACAATTTGAAAAAGTATTGATGTTTCACCTTCCATGGTTATTCTCATATCAATCTTTACTAGATCCATAAAAATAGGATCCCTATCAACACTCATCCTATTCCAAACTCCATGATTTTTTCTAATCAAAGCATTTTAAACCTTATTTTCCTTCCCTGGTTGGTATTGTATTTTGAAATCATCATCCTTGGGTATTTCAAACCAAATCCTTCACCTCATGTTGAGTTTCTTTTATGAGAAAATAAACATAAAACTCTTGTGATCAGTATAAATCTTATACTTTTCACCATAGAGATAGTGTCTCCAAATATTTAGAGAAATGATTATAGTGGCTAACTCAAGATCATGAGTAGGATACTTTTGTTCATGAATTTTTAGCTTTTCTTATGCATAGTAAATAATTGTATAATTTTTCATAATGACACAACCAAGTGATTTCATTGAGGCATCACTATAAATAACACACCCATTTTTTCTAATAGTAGAGTCAACATATAAGCCTTGAATAATCTTCTCTTCCATTCATCAAGAAATTCTTCAAACTCTTTTGTCCAAAAATTTTTAACCCATTTACGTGTGAGCTCAGTTAATGGAGTATCCAACCAGGAAATATTCTGGATGAAACATTGATAATAACCTGCTAAACCAATTAAAATATGTACATCAGTTATAATCATCGGTGGTGGTATTTCTTTTATATCCTTGGTCTTTGAAGGATCAATAAAGATTCCATCCATAGAGATAATAAGGCTAATAAAGAAAATCTCTTGAATCCAGAAACCACACTTTCTAAACTTTCCATATAATTCATTTCTTCTATGGGTTTTAAGAATAATGTGCATGTGATTTTCATGATCATCGTAGCTATTTTAGTATACAAATATATCATCAATAAATAACACTACAAATTCATCAAGATATTCCATGAAAACTCTATTCATTAGATCCATGTAGATAGAGGGTGCATTAATCAATCAAAATGCATTATAGTAAACTCGTAATGCCCGTACCTGGTTCGAAATGCTGTTTTCAGAATGTCTTCCTTATTCGCACAAAATTGATGATATCCAGATCGTAGTTCAATGTTTGAAAAATATTGAGATCCTTGAAGTTGGTCGAATAAATCATCAATGTGAGGTAGGAGATACTTGTTCATTATTGTTATTGAATTGATCTCCCTGTAGTCAATGCACAACCTCATAGATCCATTTTTCTTCTTAACAAAAAGGACAAGAGATACTCATGGAGAACAATATGGTGAATAAATCCATTATTACTATATTCCTCTAGTTGTTTCTTTAGTTACACTAATTCCACAGTGGCCAATCTATAAGGGGTCTTAGATATGGTCCTGGAACCAGGAATTAAATCAATGGAAAACTCAATTACTCATTCTGGAGGATGTCCACATGAATCCACTTGAAACACATCAACATATTCTTGCACACTAGTTACATCCTATATTCGAACATTCATTTCCTCACCCATATAAATTTCATTCTCTTCCTCCCCAATAATTGAATTTAGTAGAGCTACTGGGAATAGGTCTAGATAAGAATCATGTGGTGATGTTTCTACTCTAAATATAATGTACTCTTTATCCTAATCGAAAATTGTAACCTCCTTCTTCTTATAATAAATTTTCACATCATGGTTCGAAAGATAATGCATTACCAGGATTAAATCAAATTCAATCATCGGTATGACAATGACATCAGTATATAATGAACATTTATATTCCCTAATGGTAATTGATTCACAAAACATTGTTGTGATGATACATCCCTTAGGTGTTTTGACTAAAAACTCCCATGTTAATTAAAATAGAAAATTTATATTTTTCATACCAATCTGGGATGATATGAAACAATGAGATGATCTGAAATAAAATAAATAATTGGCTAAACTTGAGGAATCCATTCAGTTAAATTCCACCACGTCTATCAGTGCCTCAACTTTAGTAGTAGTGATCACATAAACATTGACTTGCTCCCTTGGAATTTTTTGAGTTACGTTCCCATGGTGCTTTGGAAATTCCTTTGTATAATTTCCCTTTTCACAACAATTGTGGCATTCAATAGCGTTAGTCTCTTTATTCCCCTTTCATTAATGATCTTGGTGGCCTTTTTCACCACACTTTTAATAGATTCACATTCTCTTTAGGAAAGTAACACGGTGTTTCTTCCCACATTTATCGCAAGACAGATATTCAAATTTTCACTTATTCATTACATTTCCATTTCCAGAGTGTTCAACAGATCACTTTTTCTTCTGATTTGCTTTAATGACATAGTACTTAGAGAATAATGTTTCTGTCTTGATAGTGCATGAGACAATATCATTGAACGATGAGATGGGTTGTGTGAATAATACTCAATGGGGAAATGGTTTAAACCCATTAATGAATTGATTATTCTTACTCATTTGGTTAAATATATAATATGATGCATGCATTTCTAACCATGTAATGTTATCCTTGTACTTTTCTACATTCTCATCTTCGTTTTTCCTCAGACTCAAAAATTGTCTTCCCATATCTACTCGATGGTCAGGAAGAAAGTACCTTTCTATGAAAATCTCATTAAACTCCCTCAATTCCATGTTCGATACTTATTCATCTTCCTTTGTGTTTTTGATTAATGACCACCATTGATCTGAATCTCTAATGAGGTGATAAACTACCATGATATCTATTTTCCTTTATCCACTCCCCAAAGCATGAAATACTTTTTATAAGGAATTTATCCATTCCTCAGATACTATTGGATTTGTACTCACCTTGAATGTTGGTGGTGGTTTCCCCATGAAGTGATCTAATATTGATCCTCTACATTGTGGATTAGGGTGATCCATACGGGTAAGGTCATTATTAATAATCTGAGTGTGTTGTCCCATTATGGTGATAAGCTAATCATAAATAGTTCCATCTCCAACACCACTATAATTATCTTGAGTAGGAGAGAAATCCCTACATGGTTTATGTGAGATGATACAGTTTCCATTCATTCCATTGGGATCCATTTCGAAACAATGGAATACAGTAGACTATTTTATGAATCACAATGCAAAATTCCAAACATGTAAAACACTTAACATATATTCAACAGTTTATGGATATATTCCATAATCATAAAAATATTTTTTTGAGAATTCATATACTCATAAACCCTTCTTAATGGTTTGTAAAAATTTGATAATTATCCTTTGTATATCCCCCAGGAGTGTTGTAACCAAGTCTACGGTAAGGCCCATTGTCGTGAACCAGTTCTTGTTTGAGTCTAGTTCAATGAGGTGTTTTTGGGTTTTAACCCTAGGTACATATATTCCAGAGCCGCCACTACATTCTCGTATCTATACAGAGATGTATTTCTTGGAAAACTAACAAAAAATCAACATTACCAATATTTTATGGATTTTTTCTATACAAATCCTCAAAGTCTATCTTAGGGAAATTCTCTCTAATCAATTTTTTTTTCTAAATATTTCTTACAAGGTTTGTAATAGACATCCTCTAATACCAAATACAATGCCTCGACCCTAGACACCCAGATCCGGTGCATTATTAAATAACATTGGCATTATCAAAAGGGATCAAATCTCGAAATAATGATCTCTTTTGTAACCTTTAAAATACTAGATACATTCATATCTTTTACATTATTTCATGAAATAAAAACATCAACAAAATTTTGTCCCATTTTTAACACACTTATATCCTTAGGCTATCCCTACAGGTCAACCATTAAATACTTCTTCACATCCTAGGAAAAATAAAACCTAGAATGTGGTGAGCTCAGATACTCAGTAAGGATAAAAATATAGCGAAAACATACATAAATAAGCATAAAAATTTAAAGAAATGTATAAGACTAAAATGAAAGCCTTTTAAACACAAACTTAATCATAATATAGAAATGTTAAAAATAAAATATTCCATTTACTTATTCCCATGGATATTATAATAGTTGAATAATAACATGAAATATCATTATCCACATTCATAATGATGGGAAAAATAATTCCATACATTATAACCACATAGTCAAGGCCTTATTCCATGACAAAAAATAAGATTCCATGAAGAAATTGTGCCAAGACACTAGTTTGTCTCATGAGATCTATAGATGCATCGATGAGCTATAGCGGGCTCCACTGATCACTTACTAAGTCCAATAAATTTTTCATGTGAAAAGGTCTAAACATAACAAAAACATTCTTATTAAAACTAGCATACAAAATGTCAATTTATTATCCATAAACCATGAATGGTGTAAAAATAAAACTCTACAGTCAAACATATCACTAAACCTTTAATACAATATGGATGTTTTGTATAATAATAAATCAACGTCAAACAAGTTTAAAATCCATCAAAGGAGGTTGACATAGATGAACTCAAAACATTTTTAGAGAAATTACTCTTTCTATTCTGAAATAATATAAAATTCATATAGTTATAAAAAAACATTAATTTTGAAAATATTCTTATAAACATGTATGGGAAGCTTCAACGATGTTATAACGATTGAAAATAGATGAACCCGCTGTATAAGTAAAAAAATACATTCTTACCTTAATTTTTTTGAAAAGGATATAATGCACCTTATTTGGAAAATGGCAGATAGATTCCATTCAAAAAATATATGGTAATATAAGGTTATACATGAATTTAAACCATATTCTAGTAAATAGTAATAATGTTTTTAATTATAGTTTTTAGAAAACATGGATTTGGAGGATAAAGAGGTCCCAGTAGATACTTACATATTAACAACCATGGATAAGTAACAATCATATAGAATTAACCCTTACCTTGTACTTTTACAAAGTCAATGGTATTTTATCCTCTTTTATAATAGTTGAAAAAACTGTTATTAAATTATACAAGAACCATATACATAAATATTATATCATATAAGATCCTCTAATATTGCATTTTTAATAATATTTTTGTCGTATCATCATTTCAGTTGTTAACTGATTTTTTTTCCTTTATAATAATGGTTATGTTAGCCACCATTGATATGGATAGGATGTATTTAATTCATATAAATAATTTTATTATGTTCACAAAAAAAAAATTTAACCTTAAAATGAAAATTATTCTTGAATGATTATGATGGGAAATAAATCTCATCGCGTTTGCGGAGACGGTAATCCGTACATATGCATGACTGACAATATAATTATATTGATGGTGAAATCATATGTAATTGGATTTTATATTATATATAAATAAAAATTAACATTTTATAATTATTATTTATAGTAGTTACACTCATTATTATACCCATCCAAAAAAATTATGTTCCTGAATAACAAATTACAGCACGATGTGAAAACTGTAAGTCGTACGTACACAAGTATGGTGACTTTGTCCCTTATAGAATGGGTATAATAACGAATATGGTTGTACCATATTTATAATAATATAAAAATATTTCTAAAGTAATAGATTTTTTATTTTGATATGGAATCAATAAGGAATGAGGATGTGGAATAAGAAAAGAACCTGTAAGAGGGTGGTGAAATTATTACCTCTTCATCCAGTGTTTCATTTTGAGTTGATCAAAAGGGTTCATTGTGTTGTATTTATGATCAATGTAAGGACTCTAGGAAGATTTGAGGGATTCTTGGAGGTTATTTTGGCAGGGTTTGTATGAGGGTAAGGGCTTTCAAGGTTTGAAATTAAGAGATGGGGAAGTACCCTTTTTTATGTGAGGTGAGCATAAAATTAGGAAAAGATCGCAATAATATTTTATAATAAAATCATTTTCTGTTTCTACTGGCTAAAATATGATTTATTTTTAGGATAAGGATGGAATGGGTCGAAAAACTATCAAAAAATAGATTTTACACAGGTTTAGTTCACCATATTAACATTATATTTTAGATTTAACTCTTAGTTTAATAGTTTGACATTTACACTGTCTCTTTGTATTTTTATATGATATGGTTAATAAACTTAATATAAAAAGTCAAAAAGAGCCCAAGTGGTTCATTATTAATTTTTATATCCTTATAAATTTCCTTT
Source organism: Viscum album (assembly GCA_963277665.1). Lineage (NCBI taxonomy): Eukaryota > Viridiplantae > Streptophyta > Magnoliopsida > Santalales > Viscaceae > Viscum > Viscum album. The sequence continues at coordinate 586,145,329 of OY728126.1, forward strand.
GGTTGAACCCTAGATTTTTAGGAACATTATATCAATTAAAAATATCATATTTTTTTAAAGAAAAACTAAATAATGTCAAATTTGAAACTATTTTGTATTTGGCTTTTGTGAAAATCATAACAGCATGATTACTTCAAAAAAATTTATTTAATCAACCCTAACATATTATATTAGCCTATAAAATTATTTTAATTAATCAAAAGTCTCAAATTAATTTACTTTGATATGTATAACATCAATTATTTTAATCCTTCACTAATAATATAATTACTGCATCATCATTGTGTCATAAATAAATTAAATTATTCAATGTATAAAAATTATAAAAAAATACCATTATGTTTTAAATAGTGTTATATTTATAATTAATATTTATAGTCATGTTTATATTGTGTGTAACACTATATTAAAAGTGGTTTAGTTATAAAACATTGAATTTAACTCTTTTAACTCTTATTTAAATAAAATAAAAATAAATGTCCTAATCTAATCTATGTGGACCAAAGGGGATCATATTTTATTCATATGGTTGGTTTCTTTCTAATTAAATATATCCAATAGAATTGGGACATGTGTTCGGGTTATTATGATTTTAATTTTACCATTAATTACCCTATTAACTTTTAACCATGGTAAATAAAATTCAAAAGTTACTATTCACCAAAAATTAATTTCATCTTATTGATCCAAATTTTACATAATGATATCAACCATGTCTCTTGGTTTTTTTAAATTAAACTCATAGAAGTAGTAAAATTTAGTTTTATTCAAAATTTCAAATGCTCCTAGAAGGTGGGTAAAAGACGGAAAAATGTTCAAGAAAATTTTATATATCTAAAAATATTATGAAATGAATCCAATGAATTACATGGAACATATATAAGTATTATGTATCTATTATGACTTAAAATAAATTAACATAAAATATCTAATAAATTAAATAAAATTTCAGTTTTAAACAATACCGCAGTGTTTTTCACTATTCATAAAAAATGTAATGTTTTCAGAAAAATACCAAAATTTTAACCTAAGTTAATTTAGAAATTATAAATCCAAAAAAGGAGTAAATTTTAAAAAATTATATTTATAAAATTTCAAAAAATGGTTATTACTATTCATAACAGCTACTTTGATTGGTCATGGTGTGGTAAAACTCTAAGTTGCGTACAACACAAGATACTACATTATTCAAAGGGAAACGAACTGTGGATATTTGGGGTGTCACATATTAGAAATCACATGTTATATATGCTCATATTCCATATGAGAACCTTTATCTATGACCCTATCATCCATAAGAGTATCCACATCAATATCCACTACATTATCCATGTATTTTAGAGAAGGAATGGGTGAGATCTCACCCATTTACTCCAACAAAATTTGGAGAAGAAGTAAGAAAATAATTAACTTATAATAGTGTAATAAATAATATTATCACTATAAGAGATCATGCTACATATTCTCAAAAATTTATCACTTCAACTATTATTATTACCATTTTTGAACCCAGTCATACCAATGAATCCTTCAATTGAATTATCGTATGGGGGAATCAATCACCTCAATAGAAGAACATATTTAAATATAATTTTCTTGAAAATAAATATCCTAAGGTACTGTGATAACCAATATATAGGTATATCAATATCCTCTTCTGAAAGAACACCCATGAATATTTAGTACAATCACACTTTCTCCAAAAATCATATCATTTCAAATGATCATGAAACACTACCATGATGGGAATCAATAATTTTGGGGAGACTTATCCTGTTTGTGATATTGGATTAATTCCCTACACCTATTTCATTTGGAATATCTATTGTTACTCCACTAGATTATGGGATCTTCTATGGCCTCAATCGTTAGGAATGAGGTAACACACCATATTCAAATGTGGTTGGATAATATACCATATCACCTCTTTATAGACAACTACTGATGTCCTCGACTCACTTTGATATGGATCATACATCTAATTTACATGATCTAGAAATATATATTGACGCTAAAGTGAATGAATGGATGTATGATTGTCCTTTATATTATCATCCACCATATCTTGAACATTTCTATGAATGAATTCTGGGAATAATTATTCCAACAAACCCAATTAGTATGATCTCCTTCTTTTGAAGGAAGAACCATGCCATGATAATGGCCCTAATGTTCCTATATGATTCCCATTCACAACATTCAAGGGGAAATAAAAGCACCATTGGTAGAAAATAGGATATGACTCGATAACATATGCCAATGGTGTGTATCCAATATTTTGGGGAGAGGGACCCTAAATCCTGAAAATCCTCTTCTATATTCTAGAAATGAGAGGTTTTCATGGGTAAATCCCCTTTCAAGGCCTAAAAACCTCTTCAGATTTATTTTAATCCTCATTAGCCTTAGGTGTTTGTTGATATGAAATTAAAGGGACAATTTAATCCATCTAAAAGTCTAGGAATTATAGAATCCATGATTACAAATAAGACTATATATTAGTAGGATGAATATATCTAAGAGGATGTTTGAACATGGGGAACATGTTTACGTCAGGAACAAAATCTAAATTTACCAATAATATATTAGATTCTTTTCTCATCATTCCCTATGAATTTATTAATTTATCATAATTTAGTCTTTATTAAAATCATATGAATATTAAAAGGATGAATACCTATAGAATTTCTTAGTGATTATGGAAACTAGAAAACCTAATCTCAAGGAAATGAGATTCCTGTGTTGGTTGTTTCCTCTAGATGATTCATTTAGTATGATACATATGGTAGAATAATATTGGTTGTATAAAATATAGTTGTATTAACTGAGATAATAAATTATTTCACGTTCCCCCAAGTTGATGGATTCACTCAACTCATTCACCGTAAGTATGTATCGAATAATGAATCTAGAATAGGATGGTAAATGATGATCTTATATTTTTATTTTAGTGGATTCAATATAGTCTCATTGAATATTAAATGGGATCATAAGTCAGTAGGATGAATTTCCTATCCTTATGCACCCCATAAATATTTTAATTCTTATCAGGAAGTAGGAATTCATGATTATTGTGCCTTCTTAGGACCTGTTTGGCTGACATTATAAGGGTTTTATCTCAAAATAGAGTGTTTTATTCACAAAATCACTGTAGTCAAACACTGATAAACATCACCAATATTGATGCATGTTGAACCAACTAGTCAACATTATGGAAAAATTGTCAACCCCTCGGGTTGAAGTAAACTTCTATAATAGTCATCATATAATAATCATGATTTCACTGGGTTCTATGATTTGGAAACATATCTCACCCCTTTGTTTTATTTTCCTAACTAAATATTTTGGAAAATACATGAATCCATTGAAAAAAAATTTCATCTATCATGGGACATGGTTCAATGTTCTGGTGAAGATTATGTTCTATTTTGAGAAATTCCCTTCTATGCGAATAATTTCTCCTAGGGTTAACCCACAATGAAGAATGAGGTAGATGTTAATCAATCATATCATCAATAATTGTCTCCACCTGATATCATCTCAAAATCCAAATGGGTGATTCCATTTTAACATGAACAATGTGGAATGTGTTGGTGTATGGGCTCCATTGGGAATGCTTTTTGGGGATGATGAATGTATATTTTTGAGAAAATGATCATGAAACCCTAGTAAACATATAAATCTATAATATATTTTGTTCATCCTTAATCCCATAACATATTTGATGAACCCAAAAATTCCATCACAATTATTTACCAAAGGATTACCTAGGAAGATGATCCCATTTCAATGACTATTATGTTTTCTAAATCCATACAATTGTATGACAGAAATTGATATCTATTTTTTTGTGGCTGGGGAGTTTCTTCTTAGGAAAAAGGGTTGTAAATTAGAATAAACCCCTTAGAAAAGGATTCTTGGGTAAAATTATCCCTCAATGAGATATTTTTTCACTGTATGTTATTGGACCTACATATCCAAATTATCAATTTATTTTTTGGTAAACCAAAACCACAATGTTATGGCCTATATGATATAGAATACCCTTAGAGTCTAAATCCCTTGAGTCCTGCTAAATATTGATAATGTGGGGAAATTTTTGTTATTTGTTTCAACACATTTGGTCATGGTGTTCCTTTTCACATTATCATTAGAAGTAGAACAATTAGAATTCAGAGAAGGATCCTTATTCATCCAAATCCTGGAAAAAAAATTCGATAAAAAATAGGTTCCATAAATAAAAATTGGAAATGTCTGGTGAATATCATATCAGTTATGTGGATGACAAAGTGCTTTATCCACTATGAAGACTGTGAAGTGATTCACCATCTATGAGGACCATATTTTTCTTATCAAGATATTATTTTACCGTAAAATAGAATGGTCCTTTTTTTGAAAATAGGGTTGTCAGAAAATATTTTTTTTGTGGGTAAGATACATTTATCAAAAAGGAAGTGGCTATACAAAATGGAATTTATATGTAAATAAGATGGTACATGAAAGATACCTAACCCACCAAAAAGACTATAGTTCTAAATATGAAAAATGAGTTGAGTATATCATCATTTATACGTGCAATATCTTCCATAGGTACACATGTCCCCAAAAACAATTGCATAAAACAATCAACTATAATGACTTCTTCATCTGAAATGAATCATTTTCATGTTAATAATTCTGCATTATGAGAGGTGGAATTCTGGTGTGTCCATAAAAGTAAAAAATTGGAATATTATAATGGTTATGTTTATTTTAATGGAATTATTAAAATAAATTAAGCTATTTCATGATGAATAATTCTTTAATATACCCTGAGCACCAAATGAGACCCAGAAAAACCCTATCTTCCTTATTGTATGATCATTATTCTAATCAAATTTCTATATATCACCTCTGCGTAACGTAACCACCAATGAAAATAAAGTTTCATAGAGAGGTTTCATTCTATGTCTCATAATAGAGGTAAAATAATTTTATGGTTCCAGCCAACATTTTAATTCCCCCACAAATGATAACTTGTTTTTAGGGGGGTACATAACCCTTTACACTCTGAAAAAGATTCTTTTTCTGAATGTAATATGAGGAGGGTTCTCTTAAACAAAAAACCATCAAGGAAGGATGTTGGTAGGATACATATACGCCAATATGATAACTCCCAAAATGGATAGATAAAGGATTGTGTAATTATGAGAGTGTAACTCTTGTTCTAGAGAAATTATTTTCGATAGAATAGACAATATGAGGAAGTCATTTTAGTTGTTAATCATTTAATGGATATAGAAATGAAAATAGGGTATAATAATTGGTCTTTATAGCATAAAAATTTGTCTTTATATCAATTATACCATTGATAACCAACCGTTATTATAGAAAATTCTTAGAGTACCACTCCTCAGTGAACTACTTGTGCACGAAATTTATTTCATCGACAATTATCACATAGAAAAATGTATGTAGTATTAGATCCTCCAGCCTTGGTTCTGTTCTACACAGTGTTCATCCTAAATATTTATCTTCATCTAACAGTAATACTAACATTCTATTTCATCCTATCCCATGAAACACACAACCAAAATGGGACCCTCTGTTAACCACCTATCAAGGATCTCTTCCGATTCAATTGGGTATCTATGATCAATATAAATGGATCATCAATGATCCTTATCAATCATACATTTCATGGAAAATGAGGTCCCATTGATAAACTACCTAATCATGTGAATTACTGTAATGTTATAAATAATAAATTGCAATGTTAATGAGATTATATATGGTATATAATGTAGGAGTTGGTTGCTTAAGTTGAGAGGTGATATCTGTTGTTCAATTCCCCTCCCTCATCCCCTCATCTATTAGTCAAAATGTGAGTAATAAAAAACTGGGAATAGGTAATCCATCCTAGTGGAATCCCCTAGCAATTATTTGATGGACATAAACAAATTGGTTGTCATATGTGACTATTCAATTTGTGAAAATAGAGGATATTATCACACCATCACCCTTTATCTCTCACGTATCCTTAGCCTTATATACCTACAGAAAAAGAAGATCGTTTAGTTTTCCAGATATTTTCCATCATCTTGTTTCTCACACTAATTGGGAATAACATTGTCATATTTGATAGTTATGATTAGGAAATAGACACGATCAGATGCATGACTCATTAGATAATCCTTCTTGGGAACTTCCACAATTAGTTCATCACAGAGACTCTTATATTTTATAATCCATATCCAAACACCACCAAAAGTAGCCTCTTATATAGTGTAAGCCATGATAATGTTCCTCAACCATCAAAAGTTCCATATCAATTATTAAGTAAAAAATTTACATATTTTAATTATGTATCCCCAATCCAACCAAACTATCATGATTTGATTCTCAGATAAATGGGATACCTAGGAATTGATCCTTTGTTCCATGGCCTATACACCAAATTCACTATATAGTTATCTAGGTCGTATCCATATTAGATTAATATTAATACAATAGGTTTATATTCTATTTGTGGTTCCTTCAATATCATATTTATTAGGATACTTTTCCATTAAGATCATTCCCCCACCAAAATGAAAAAATTATTTTTGGGCCATTTAAGAAACATTGGTATTATTCCCACACTACCCTGTCCATTGAATCTTTTTTAAATACTTCTATGAATCATGATGTAAAACTGCATGGTTTATTCCTCATCAAATCCCATTAAAATGTATGATGTGTCCCTTTTTGTGTCAATGAACAACATGTGTTCTGTTTCATTTTATAAGGATATATGTTAATCATATATCCTATGCCCAATACCTCCATCAAAAAAAAATTCCACCCTTTTTTATGATGTTAAGTAATTGTGATTCTTATCGGTAATAATACAACTAGAATAGTTAAAATAAATGACATAAGAATCTGTAATATATTTACACTTGGTTATAATTATTGGATAATATCAAATAACAATATATTTCTCCATTAAAGAAGAACCTCAAATATATTCAACCAATTTTGAAATAAAGACATTTCAAATAATTAAATGTTCCCACAAGAGTGACATATCATATAATGGGTATATAATTTAGGATATTTTAATATGCATTAAATATATAAGGGATTCATAAAATATAAAATAATTCTCACAAAAAGTGTGTGATGAGTCGAACCTCCCATCCCCTCATCCCATGCGTATTCCGAGAATTCACTGCAGAAATAAAATTGTCTAACTTCCTCCAAAATGTAGATTTTTTGTGACTCTAAATGTGAAAGGGAGTGAAATATAATTTAAGAAATAGAAAATTATCCTTAAAACCTTGTTTTCTATGTCATATCATATTTTAAAATGGTTTTATTCTATTTCCAAATTCATAAAATTGCTTTTTTTTATCTACAGTTAGATAACTGTATTAAAACATTTTGGATTACATTATGACAATTTAGTTTTTATTCATTTAATAATCCCTTATCCCCTTATTCAAGGTATTTTTGTTTTAAAAATGGTTTTAAAATAAACGGTGTGTTCAATATCATAATGTGATTTTTATATGGGGTACAAAGAAATTTTGAATGGTTTTAGGATGAAAAGGGTAATAATTAATTTTTTTATTCATTATTTTTATAATATGATTATATGAGATGAATGATTCATCCTTATATAACTTATATAAAATTTGAGCTCAATTTTAGATCACTATTTCCTTGGGTAGTGTTCATTATCTATATGGGATTGTAGGAGGGAGTTCACAAGTTTGTTTTCTCTTTTGGGTTTGAATAGGATAATGTTTTTTTTTTTGAAAATGTGATAGGCACATAATTATTTAGGCCAACTAAATCGATTTATTTTTTATTTCCTTTGATTTTAAAAGTTTTCATTGAATATAAATGTGAGCGATATTTTCATGTTGATATGATTTATGTTATTTTATATTATTAAATATGAATGTGATTGATATTTTCAAGTGGATATGATTCATGTAATTTTATAAAATAATATTTTTATAATGGAAATAATTACACCGGTTTCCATGTTGTTCAATGGAAAAACATATTATTTCTTTTTATATACCTTACTATGTTTTTTGTGATAATCACAAATTGTTTAAAATATGTCATAACGGGTTTAAATAAGTGTCTGAACAATGGATTGGTCAAGAGAAAATCCTTAATGATTTGTCCTACATGGAAAAAAATAGTTCCTTTTAGAAGTATATTATTTATGGATTATGGACACATTGTAGATGTTTCCACATTGTAATCTATGGGGGTTTTATGTAAGAGATAATTACTCTATCTCAAAAAAACTTTTTTGACATGAAAATTAATGAAAATGACTTATAGACATACAAATAAATATTTTATATTATTTAACAAATCGGGATTATTAGAATATAGAAAAATGGGCTGATGTTGGAATACAATTTCATATCATAATATATTATTTCTGAATAATTTGTTTGTTTTTTATGATATTGGATTTGAGTAACATTGAGAGTAGATAGAGTTGGGTTTATGTAGTGTGTTGGTTTATTTAAAAATTTCTTCTTCCACTTAAAAATTAATAATGGTGTTTTTTATATCATATTACATTATTTGAAGGGAATCATTTTAATATATTTATCTATGAATTTCTTTTCATTGAATAACGAAATAAATTAATAAATTAAAATTCATAGACATATATAATATTACTTGGTTACCCTACACATGGATCTATAGAAATTGTATATAAATGTTATGATGCGAAAATATCTCTATTATTGATAAATGATTTTGTCATGGTTAATACAATAATCTTATTATTTCTTTGTAAAACTCAAAGATCATCCATATATATCACATAGTCTAATGATTTTTTTTATTTCATCATAATTATATCATGAATATAATAAATATATTGGTATGTAATTTTCTCAATGACCGTCATATATTTTTATTCAAATTCTTTCATTAATCACATATTTGACAATTCATTGAAATCGAGATAACTATTTTTTAGTACCGTTCATATTATGTTTACTATAGTTAGAGAGATAAATTATTTTCATCCAATGAAACATCATAATGTTAATGTTCTTCCAAATTTCAAAATAGTTGAGGATTTATCTTCATTCTAATTGTATGAAATATAAATTATCTAAATGTAAATATTTATTTTAATATGTGTCATTTTTTTCATCAACTATGTATATGTGACAATGAATTCCCTAGCTATATGATCTATCTATTCTAATATTCTATTTAAAATAAATGTATCATTGTTTCAATCCTCTCAGGAAAAACTATACAAAATTTTAGATAGGTACAAAATATACAAACCCTTTGAACAATGGTTTGGATTAGTTTATCTATTCTACAAACTCCATGATAATTAAATGATTAAAAATAATTTTTATTTTCTCGATTTAATACATCCATGTAGAGTAATCATCCATAATTATTTGGAATTTCCTATTTTAGATTCAAACAAAATATCCATAAAATAATTGCTTTACATCAATATTTTAATAGAAATATGCATAGTTTTACAACACTATTAGACTATCAAATTTATATAGTTTTATATTACTCAATGATATGTGTCACTATTTTACAGCTAAATCCATCAAAAATCATTGGAATATCGCATTTATTGTTTCATAAAATCACGGTGACATTCAGTTCAGATATTTATAGACAGACATTTGCTGTAATGTTACAACAATATCCATTCAATAAAAAAAATTTATCAATATAAAATTACATAAAATGAATTTGTGGTCTTCTAATATAATAATCTGTATTATGGTAACATCTAATCTTCCACACATATAATTATAGTGTGATATAAATATTGTAGAATAATCCAATCAACATCAATGTTACGATCAACAATAATATTTCTTTGTGTCATCACTATGAAATTAACTCCCAATACATGGGATAATTTTATTCTTATTTAATAAGATATATCTCATAATTATTATAAAAATAGTTTATTCTTACTATGAAATCATTTCGTAGTCACATCCTTTGTGGATAATGATTATAACATGATACAAATATTCAAATTCTAAAAGTCTTATGTATTGATCCTAAATATTTTGGTGTTATATTCAAACATTTACTCTTACAGAATATACATTTCGGTCTGATCGCAACGAATCTAAAATGGATTTTGATTATTGATAAAATTGGTCTTCTGTTATCTATAATCTTATATATATTCAATTACTCATGGTCATAAAAAACACTATGTTTATTATTTTCACGTATAAAATCAAAAATACTACAATTAGTCATTTATTTTTCATCCACATGTTTAAATACCAATTCCATAATATTTACTTTCAGTAGTAATTTACAATGAATAATTTAATGTACCCATGACCATATTCACCTTTTTAGCATCCAGACCAGATCTACTTGATACAAGCGAGAAAAAACAAAACTAAATTTGTGTCACCACTTAAAAAATAAGATTCTAACTAGTATATAGATTCATTGATCATCCATTAGGAGACTATAACAATAGTACCATTTAATTGTAATTATAATAACCAATAAAAATAACAAAAAATAATATAAAATGATGAAACTAAATAAATTTCATAAAAACAATAGCTATAGATGTTGCAAGAATGTATAGAGTATAATAAATAGGAAATTAATTTAAATTTATATAAATAAACATTTATGGGGTCCTCTTGTGTCTTCCCTAGTCTTCTTTATCCCTATGCTCCACTTCCCAACCATCCAGCATATGCCCCTTGGCCTTTTCAAGATCTCTTATCATGATATCTACAAGTTAGCTAAAATGAAAAAGTAGTTTGTGAGTATAAGACTCAATAGTAGACCACCAATGTGTCATACAAGACCTTCATAACATTCATAATAACATATATCATGAAATATATATATTTTCAATAAAAAACATGTGTTTAGTCATCGTGTGCTTAACAGGAAGCCAAAAACCCCAACTCCAACTTCTTCAGATCACTGTCAGTAAGAATGTAAAGAAAAAAAAATCCATAAAAGATTTATATGGCACCACAAATCATAGGTTTTTATTATGGTAATAAATCATGTTATTCTATATCAAACAACTCAACACAACAATCTGTTTTTTCTCACTAGAATTTCAAATGATATTTTAATTTGATCGTCAATTAATTTTCCAATTAAATCACTCACGACTGATATCTATATGAAGCAATAATCATTATTTTCCAGCTATCAATTATTATGTACATATATAGGGGTTTCCATGACACTATTTAAGGATTATAGGACTACTTTATTTTGGGTCACCATCTTCTGATGGGTTCCACTCTACAACCGTATACTTCAGGTTAAAGGTTTCCATGTATACACCTTTAGAGGGGAATGAATCAGAAGCTGTTAAAAAATGAGATGGACCAAAGACCTTTAATGGAAGGTATAGAAACCATTGTAGAGATGAAATCATAGTTTCTTGTAGGAAGCTATCATTCATTTATTCTAACAGACTTTAGGCATGGGGAATTAAACATATAAGTGGACATAGGATTTGACTAATCAAACATGTAGGGTTTTTTGGGACCACCACAAGATGGTTGGGTTGAGATGTTTAAGATGTAATAAAATAGAGAATTCAGGATAAAATATATGATATTGTGGGGTGTGATATGAGACCTTAATTGAGGTACTTGAATTCTAAACATTTATATTGGAAATTATCTTATGTGGGTGGGGTTGGGAATCATTACGACTTATTTTGTGAGACAGGGATTAAAAATGTATGTCTACTAAAAAAATATTATGATATGATATAAACTATGATATATAATGTAAACATATGGTAGGGAATAATTTTTTATGTACAAAATAGTCTTGTACTCAAACCCTGTTCTAGCATTTTGCAAGGCCTGTATATTTTGTGACCATATATCTTGAGAAGGAAAAGGGCCATATGGGGAATTGTTAAGTAGTGAATCATGGGGCAGTAGAGATCCAATATAGACACCAGAGGATAATGTTGTTGTAGGATTTTCACTTATCATTTTATAATATACTAAACATTCTATAGATATTGTTACCAATTTTTTAGTTTTCAAATTCATGACATTTATTCATTTTCCATATTTTCGGAGATTGTTTTTTTTATAATAAACATAATGAAATGATTATATGGAAATTGTTTTCCCACAAACACTAATTGACATCTTTTTTATTATGAAACAACATCTACAAGAGAAAAAATTCATGAGTTAACCTATATTTCAGATTGAACATATTTGTTTGGGAAAAGATGGTACATCATATTGGAACGACATCGGTGCTATAAGGTTATTCTCAATGAGTAGAATCAAATTTTTAATTTATATTTTTATGGAAATGATATATTTTAAAAATTATTTTTGAAATATTTTATAAATATTGTAAAATAATTTATCAGATTTTTTAAAAAAATGTAATTGATAATTATTTAAGAATCCTAATTATAAAATTACAATTTATATTAAATTCTCATTGTGCATTTTTTCTCAATGGGGGAAGTTTTTAACAAATTATTTATACTAAAATGATAATTTTGAAATTATTCTTGATAGAAAAATTATTTCCCCATGTAATATTTTTTGACATCTATAAATAAAATAGCATGTTTTTGTTACAATGTCCTTATCGTGTGGTCGCATTGTTTTGGTGTCGTAATGATGTCTGGATGTGGAAACCTTTAATGGACATAAATTTAAGGATGTAGAAATTAAGGTAGAATTTTACATACTACTGTGGTCCCTGTCTATATGATGTTATCATTATGTGAAATTTATGATGGTGTAATCCATATTTTGTGAGATATATGTGGGTAATGGAAGGGTCGTTGTCATCCATGTTTATAAAATGAAATTATGTGTGACTCCTAATATTGATGTTGGTGTCACATATCATTATTATATACATAAATTATTTTGTGTGGGTTTTATTTCATTTTTAACTATTGTTTAGGGATCAATATATATAGGTCGTGACTTGTGGTATGGAGTTATGCAGTTCTAACATCCTTAATGGTGGGAATGGATACCCATGTTCTTAAGAAAGAATTAGCTGCTGGTTACCCATAATATTGCATTCATGAATTCCCCAATGGGTTTTGGGGCTTCCCCTACTATGGGGAAAGTATAGTGGCTAACTAGAGTTACTGATCGCTTTTCACTACTGACCAAATCTGTTATATATTAATTGGATATGTGGAGTAGGTATCCAAATGATGTAATGTGAAATGTTCTGGTGACTACCACCCACTGAGTGGGATGATATGTTTTACATAGAAGAATATGCATTGTTTCTGAAACAACCACCGTCTTGGTGGTGTGATATATGATACTATGATGGAGGTACATGTGTTATAGAAATTACTACTAGAAATGAACCAATGATGTTTTGGATCGTTGTATATGGTGGCTATCTCAATGCATGATGACTCAACACATATATTTTAATTGAGAATTTACTTATGTCAGGATATAAAATATTATATATATTATTCACTTAGGATAAGGACACATTGGTGGTTCCCAACATAGTCATGTTTTCACACAATAGTCAATCATTTATGTGTTCTTGTTGATATTAACAGTAGAGATCATGTGAATGGAAAGGTCTATATGGTGAATGGTTGAGTAGTGTATCATGGAGCCGGAGTGGATTGAGGGAGACATCGTATGACCAAATGTATGTTTCTAAATTTTCTTGACATATTATAATCTACTTATTATACTCTAAAAATGTATTCTATATATTATTACGTTAGGTCTATGTAATTTATTTTGTTTCTACATTTACACATAGAGTATATTTTTTTGGTATTGTATATTATCAATATTATCACATGGTACCATGGTTATAGACAACCAACATATAATTTTAGACCCTCTATAATAGCCAGTAGGATCATGAGTATGTGGAGAGATACATGAAGTCATGTAGATCTTGACATGGACCCGGATGATTAGTTTGGGATGCTATACTCACCATCCGTGCATCACTATATATATAGTTTCTTCTCACCTACATGATAATATATAGTAGATAAATTCTCACTTCTCTTTGGTCACCCATTATAAGAAATTTTGTTAAATGATTATCATTTTCAATTGTATTTTTGTCTCTAATCACTACAACGATCATTCTTATTTTCATATATCATTGATCATAAACATTGATAGACAATAAATCCAGAAAGGAAACTCCTAGTTGCATCATTTAAACCCCATCACGATATATATTCCATGTAAAATTATAATAAGGGGTTTCATGTAACACCCCAAGCATCCATGGTATGATTCTATTTGAATAATATAGTAGCGTGTGTTGTACGCAACTTTGAGTTTCTAAGACGCCGTGACAAATCAAAGTAGCCGTTATGAATAGTAATACCCACTTTTTAAAATTTTATACATTTTATATTTCAAAATGGACTTCATTTTTGTATTTGGAATATCTAAATTTTCCTAGTATGATATTTTGGTACTTTTCGAATAACTTTTATATTTTGATGAATAGTGAAAATTACTAAATATTTATTAAAAACATCTTTTTTAATTGAAATAATTAGTAGTGATAAATTATGAATTTGAGTGGATTTAAAATATATTTAGAATATATTTTTACCATTTAATATAATTTTGGTCATTGGACATAATTTCAAAAGTAAACCGGGAATAAAAAAGTGTCAATCTTTTGATAGTTATTATCTCTTAAAAACACGTTTTTTGTTTTAAAAAATGAGATTTAATTTTAAGTTAATTTTTTCCACTTCTGTGTTTTGAATATGGAAAAATGGATTCAATATTTGGAATAAATATTTCCAAATTGTTTAAATAGGTAACTTTTATTTTAAGACATTTTGAATAATTACTTCGGTAAATATTTTATTTACCATGGTTAAAGGGTAAATCCGGTAAATAAGGGTAAACAAATAATATTATAATAGTAATAAATTACCCTAAAACGTGTCCTAATCTTATTGGTTGATACATTTTCGACCATGGGAATCTTTTAGTAGATTTGGGGACCCCATTGAGCCACTTGTAGGTGATAAGGACACTTTTTATTAATTAAGTTAAAATAAATACAAAAATTACATAAACATATATCTTTTAGAAAAACAATTTTAACATATGGTTATATATGTTGGATTTTTGACTATAAATACTAATTAGAAATATAAAAATATTTCCTATATAATGGTATTGTATTTATATTTTTCAGACATTCAATAATTAATATTATTTATGACACAATAATGATATAGTATTTTCCTTTTTAGTGAATGAATCAAATAATTGGTATTATAAATGTTAAAATAAATATAATGTGAAAGTTTTTATGTCATCCATGAATTATATTTGTTAATATGACATTATATGATTTATTAAATGAATTTTGTTTGAATTAATAAAATTTTTAAGACTTTAACAAAAATCAATTATTGAATAGTGTCAAAATTGACATAAATGAGTTTTTAAATAAAATAAAATATTATTAATTGATATTATATTCATAAAAATATATGGTTAGTCCAAAGGACTTATATCATGATATTTGTATCATTAATGGACCACTTGGTTGTCTCTTTGATGTATATAGTATGCTTATTAACTATATAATATAAAAATACATAGTGACGTGGTAAATGTCAAACTAATTAACTAAGAGTTAAAACTAATGGATATGGTTAATATAATGACCCAAACCTATCTAAAATATATTAGTTGAAATTAGATCAAACCATTACCAGTTTAGAATTTTAATAATCCACTTTTGAGCCATTAGAAACCGAATATGAATTTATTATAAAATAATATTTCTAGCTTTTCCGAAGGTGCCCTCACCACACTTATAAAAGGGAACTCCCCATTCTCAATAATTCACACATTCAAAGATTTTTGGCTTGGACAAACCATGCCAAAATATCCTCTCAACTTCCCTCACTTTAACATAGAGGCCTTACATTGATCAGAAAGCCAACCTATAGAGCCATTTTGATCAAATCAAATGGAAGAACCCGAAGAAGTGGTAATGTTTTCACCACCCTCCTTCAAGTTCCTTTCTTCTTCAACTTCTTCTCTCATTGTTATTCCAATTATAAAATAATAACTCCAGTATCTCATATATACTGTGATATTATTATAAAAATGGTATAACCATATTCAGTATTCTATCCATCCTTTGAATGATATGTCACCATACGTGCGTACGTACGGCTTACCATCTCCATGTCGTGGTGTAATTGTTATTCAATATATTATTATTTGGATGGGTATAATAATGATTGTAATTTATGTAAATAATAAATATAATATTATAATGATTCTGTATATATATGATATACCATCCAATTATATATTATTTTAAAATCAAAAGGATTATATTGTTCTTCTTGTGTACGTACGGACTACCGTCTCCACGAACGTGATGAGATTCATTCCCCATCATATCCATTAATGACTAATTCTCATTTGATGATTAAATGTAATGTTTAAGAACTTTATATCATTCTGTATATGAATAAGATATAACCTATCCATAACAAACATGACTTATGTAACAAAACATATAAAAGAAAACGAGTAAGTTAACACCCGAAATGATGATAATACTAAAGTATTATTAGCAAAGAATTATTAGAAGATCATATGTGATATCATAATTATGTATATGGTTCTTGTATAATTTAATAACATTGTTTTAGCTATTATAAATGAGGTTAACATACCATCGACTAAGGAAAATTACAAGGTAAGTTTTGTTTCACAATCTCTTCATTATCAGAGGTTGTTTATACGTAATTATCTCCTGGCACCTCTTTATCATCCACATCCATGTTTCTTAAAAATGTATTTGAAAAAATTCTTTCTATTTTACATAATATGTGTTAAAGTCATTTACACCTTTTTCTGAAAATTTATAAGATGTTTATGAAGGAATCATTCTTTTGTTTTCCAAACAAGGACCTTTTTAACCTTTTCGACAAAATTAAGGTAAGAATGTCCATTTTTAACCTGTACGGTGGTTGTGGCTAGTTTCCCCCATTATAAAATCATATAATCTTCCCTTACAAACTTATAAGGATATTTTAAAAGTAAATGTTTTATTTTATAGTTATGTGAATTTAAAATTTTTTCAAGAAATAGATATTTCTCTCAAATAGTTCTGACTTCATCTATGTCAACATCTTTTGATGGATTTTAAGCTTATTTGAAGTTGATTTATTATGATAAAAAACTTCTATATTGTATTGAAGGTTTTGTGATATGTTTGACAATGGATGGGTTTTGTTTATACCATTCATGGTTTATAGTGAAAGCATTGACATTTCGTATTTTAGTTTTAATACGAATGTTTTTGTTATGTTGAAACTTGTTCATATAAAAAATGAATTAGACATAATAAGTGATTGGTGGAGCCCGGTATAACTCCTCAATGCATCGGTAGGTCTCATGAGACAAACTAGTGTCTTATCATGAGGCCTTGACAAAATCTTATTTGTAGTCTTCACACGAGGCCTTGGCTACGTGGTTATGATAGTCTGGAATTATGCATTCTATCATTATGAATGTGGTTACCGATATTGCATGTGATTATTCGACTAGTAGATTATCCATGTTAATAAGTAGATGGCATTATTTGATTTTATCTTTTCCATATTATGCGGAAGTTGAAGTTTAAAAGTCTTTTGTTTTATCTATAAATTTGCTTAAATTTTTATGCTTATTTATGAATTTTTCCGCTATATTGTTATCCTTACTGAGCATATGAGCTCACCCCTTTCAATGATTTATTTTTTCCAGGATGTGATGAAATAATTTAGGAATGACCTATAGGGATAATATGAGGGGATATGAAGACAATGTTTTGTTTTAGTAGTTTTTCAATTTATGATGTAATGTAATCTTTATGAATGTATCTAGTTCTTCCAAGGATACTAAACTAATAGGTCCTTCGAGACATGATCTTTCTTGTGATCATTCTAATGTTATGTAATAATTCACCAACTATGGGAAACTGGGGTCGGGGTGTTACAGTTGGTATCAGAGGATGTTTAGTACAAGCCTTGGAAGCTAGATTTTAATAAACTCTGATTAGAGAACACAGATCTAACATGAAATTTGAGGATTCATATAGAAGAACTTACTATAATTATGGTATTTTAGAGATTTTGTGAGTTTTTCGAGCAATAAAACCCTGTCTAGATACGATCAGGTGGAGGTGGCTCTGGCATAGATGTACCTAGGGGTAAAACCCAAAAACAGTGTTTTGAGCGAGACTCGAACGGGAACTGGTGCACGACAATGGGCCTAGCTGCACCTTTGGTTACGAAACTCCTAGGGGATATGCTTAGGATAATTCTCATTTTCTTTACGAACAATTATGAAGGGTTTTTGAGTATATGATTTTTCAAAGAAAACATTTTTATGATTATGGAATATATCCTTAAACTGTTCAATTTATGTTAAGTGTTTTACAAGTCCAGGATTAATTATTTCTATTCATAAACTAATATGGTGCATGCCATTGTTTATAAATGGTGCCTAGTAGAAGGAATGAGAAATCCAACAATACACATGATCCAAAGAGTAAGAAGAATCATATCTTTCATGGTCCTAAGCCAGAATTTAGAAGGGAAATAGTCTCCCACGTATTATCATCATATAAAGAAATATTATCATGTGTTGATAAGATAAGTAATGAATTCTTGGAGTCCTATGGCTTTGAATGGAATAAAAAGAAGAAAGGGAAGGTAGAGTGAAGGATAGATAAAGGGAATTAGGTAAAGAAGGATTTTCCCATATGTGATAACTGTAGAAATAATCACCTTGGAAAATGCTTGAAGGGAATTGGAGTATGTTATAAGTGTGGAGAAAACAGAAACCAAGTACGTGACTACAAGCGTGAGAAAAAGGTTTCAAATGTACAATGCTTCATCTGCAAAGTGTGTGGACACTACGTGAACCAATTTTCCAGTCATCAGACTATGCCTCGAATAATGTTATTGGATAATAATCAAGTTATGATACTGCCACAAATGAAGAGGAATGACTAGTGTTCTTATGTTGTTATTTTGGAATTATTTCATATAAGGGTTGTATCAATGATTTTCTGGTAATAAATAAGGATTGTACTGTAGTACTATTTTGTTGAGGATTTGAGATTTTATAGTACTATGAAAAGTGACTCTACAGTGAGTTAATATTTCTGGAAATTACATGGTTGAATGTAAGATAAACCTTAATATGGTCCCAATATTGTGGTATTATTTTTAGAATAATATATCGTTGATTTGGGTAAATTATATAGGATATTCTTGAATACCATGAAACTGATTAATGATTTTTCATCGTTGGAGTTTACAACATTTTTGATAAAAAGATTATATCCATTATTCTATAAATAATAAGGAAGCATGAATGTAATCAATAAGGTTTTACGGTAATTCAGGATGTTACCATGATTTAAATTAATACATGGTGAAGGTGTTCACATGTTATTACATGGAAAAAAATCTTCATTGTGTTTAACATCCTTATAAATTTTGGACTATGAGTTTGGATTGTAGTATTTTGGATATGTCTAATGGTTGGAAGGGATTATGTTTGAAAGGTTATTTTTGGATTTTTATTAAAGGACAACACGCAGCCAGTGTGACAACCCGTCGCATTGGAAAAATCTTCGGGAATCGAACCCACAACCATAGTGTGATTGGGATTTATCACCTACCACTGGACTACGTGAAGTCCCTGGATTGTATAATGTAGTTTCTTTTTTAAATGGGTTTGATATGTGAATTATACATTCATTATATTTGGAACCCTATACGATTAGGATAAATAGAGTATTTTTTAGTTGTATTATGTTTTGTAGTGAAAGAAGAGTTTGTGGTAGAAATTTTTTTTTAGATAAATCACTAATTATAAAGTAAGTATATCTCTTTATGATCTTATCCAATATCATAAATAAATTCCTCAACATTAAGAAAAGGAACTTAGAACAAAAATGTTGTCCTAGATGGTAGCTTAGATCACCACAAATTTATGGCTTATGGATTATTGGCCTTTTCATAGCCATGTTCTCTACCACTATCCATCAGATATTGATGGGTACATTTCTCTTCCATATCCATATTTTCTTACATGTAACCCTATTATGTGTTATTTTCAGTAACCTTCATACTTACCACACTTTATTTTAAATAGAGGCCTCATTAATCCATTTTTTGATGTGTGGTTTCAACTAAGATATTTTGAAATGTCAACCCCATGTTTCCAATACTGAGCATAAATTGTGAGGACACAATTTATTGAATGATAGGAGAATGTAACACCCCAATCTTCCACGGAATGCTTCTCTTTGAATAATACAGTACCATTTGTTGTACGCAAATTCGAGATTCTAACATGCTGCGACCAATCAAAGTAGCATTTATAAATAGTAATAACCACTTCTTGAAATTTTATACATTTTATCTTTCAAAATGGACTTCATTTTTGGATTCGGAATATTTATATTATCCTAGGATGTAATTTTGGTACTTTTCAGATAACTTTTATAGTTTGATGAATAGTAAAAATTAAGAATTTTTTTTAAAAAAACATTTTTAATCGAAATAATTAATAGTGATAAATTATGATTTTGAGTTGTTTTAAAGTATATTTAGAATATATTTTTACCATTTAATAACATTTTGGTCATTGGGCATAATTTCACAATTAAACCGGACATAAACAAGTGTTAATCTTTTGTTAGTTATTATCTCTTAAAAACACGCTTTTTGTTTTAACAATGGGAATGAATTTTAAATTAATTTCTGCCACTTCATTGTTTTGAATTTTGAAAAAGTAATTCCATATTTGGAATCAGGATTTCCATATTTTGTAAATAGGTAACTTTTATTTTTAGACATTTTGAATAATTACTTCCGTAAATATTATATTTACCATGGTTAAAGGGTAAATCCGGTAAATAAGGGTAAATAAATAATATTTTAATAAAATTAAATTTCCCTAAAATGTGTCCTAACCTTATTGGTTGATACAAGTCTAACCATAGGAATATTTGGGTAGATTTAGGTACCCCATGGAGCCACTTGTAGGTGATAAAGACACATTATATTAATTAAGTTAAAATAAATACTAAAATGACATAAGCATTTATCTTTTAGGAAAACAATTTTCACATAGGGTTATATAAGTTTTATTTTCGACTATAAATATTCATTTTAAAGATAAAAATATTTCCTAAATAATTTTATTTTATTTCTTTGTTTTTGACATATTATAATTAATATTATTTATGACACAATAATGATGCAGTATTTTCTTTATTAATGAATGAATCAAATAATTGGTATTATAAATGTTAAAATAAATATAATTTAATGTTTTGATGAGATACATGAATTTTATTGGTTAATAAGACAGTATAGGATTACTGAAATGAATTTGGTTCGAATTAATAATGTTGTTAAGACTTTAAGAAAAATCAATTATTGAATTGTGTCAAAATTGACGTAAATGTGTTTTTAAAACAAATATTATATTATTAATTGATATTATATTCCTAAAATTCTAATTTTAGGCCAAAGGACTCATATCATGATATTTTTATAATTAATGGACCAATTGGGGGTCTCTTGGATGTATATAGTATGTTTATTAACTATATAATATAAAAATACAAAGTGACATGGTAAATGTCAAACTAATTAACTAAGAGTTAAAACTAAAAGATATGGTTAATATAATGACCCTAACTTGTCTAATATCTATTGGTTGAAAGTATTTAAACCCATACCCACCTTATACATTTAATAATATACTTTGGAGCCATTATAAACCAAAAATGAATTTATTATAAAATAATATTTCCAGCTTTTCCAAAGGTGCCCCTCACCCATCTTATAAAAGGGCACTCCCACTTATCACTAATTTACACATTCAAAGCATTTCGGCTCATCAAAACCCTACCCAAATATCCTCTAAACTTTTCTCAATTCAGCCTAGAGGCCTTAGTCTAATTAGTAAGCCAACCTAAGGATCCCTTTTGATCAAATCAAAACAAAGAACCCGAAGAAGAGGTAATGTTTTCACCACCCTCTTTCAAGTTCCTTTCTTCTTTAACCACTTGTTTCATTGTTATTCCCATAATCAAATAATAACTCCAGTATCTCCTATATGTTGTTATATTATTATAAATATGTTACAACCATATTCTGTATTCTATCCATCTTTTGAATGACATGTCACCATACGTGCGTACTTACGACTTACCGTCTCCACGTCGTGGTGTAATTGTTATTCAATATATTATTATTTGGATGGGTATAATAATGATGTGTAATTTGTGTAAATAATAAATATAACATGATAATGGTTCTTTATATATGATATACCATCCAATTATATATTATTTTAATATCAAAAGGATGATATTGTCGCTCGTGCGTACGTACGGACTACCGTCACCCCGATCGCGATGAGATACATTCCCCATCGTATCCATTCAAGGCTAATTATCATTTGAAGATTAAAAGTAATTTTCAAAAACATTATATAATACTAGATATGAATAATATACAACCTATCCATAACAAACCCGACTTATCTAACAAAACATATAAAAGAAAATGAGTAAGTTAACACCCGAAACAACAATAATACTAATGTATTATTAACAAAGCATTATTGGAAGATCGTATATGATATCATAATTATGTATATGGTTCTTGTATAATTTAATAACAATTTTTTAACTATTATACAAGAGATTAACATACCATTGACTAAGGAAAATTACAAGTTAAGGGTTATTTCACAATCTCTTCATTATCCGAGGTTATTTATACGTAATTATCTACTAGGACCTCTTTATCATCCACATCCATGTTTCTTAAAAATTTATTTCAAAACATTCTTTATATTTTACATAATATGGGTTAAATTAATTTATACCCATGTTTGACTTTTTATAAGTGGTTTATAATGTAATCTTTCCATCGTTTTCCAAACAAGGTCCTTTTTAACCTTTTCGACAGAATTAAGGCAAGAATGTCTTTTTTTAACTTATACGGCAAGTGCATCTATTTTCCACCATTATAAAATCTTAGAAGCTTCACTTAAAATCTTATAAGGATATTTTTAAAGTAAATGTTTTATTTTATAATTATGTGAATTTTAAATGATTTCAAAAAAAATAGATATTTCTCTCAAATAGTTTTGATTTCATCTATGTCGATGACCTTTGATGGATTTTAAGCTTATGTGAAGTTGATTTATTATGATAAAAAAATTATATATTGTATTAAAGGTTTTGTGATATGTTTGACTATGGATGTGTTATTTTTATTCCATTCATGATTTATGGTGAAAGTAGTGACATTTCGTATGATACTTTTAATACGAATGTTTATGTTATGTTGAAACCTGTTCATATGAGGAATGCATTGGACATAATAAGTAACGGGTGGAGCCCGATATAGCTCCTCGATGCATCGGTAGGTCTCATGAGAAAAACTAGTTTCCCGGCACAAGGCCTTCAAAATATCATATTTGTAGTCTTGGCACGAAGCCTTGACAAAATCTTATTTGTAGTCTTGGCATGAGGCCTTGGCTACGTGGTTATGATAGTCTAGAATTATGCATCCAATCATTATGAAAGTTGTAATTGATAATTCATGTAATTAATCGACTAGTAGAATATCCATGTGAATAAGTAAATGAATTTATTTCATTTTATCTTTTCTATATTATGCTGAAGTTCATGTTTAAAAGGCTTCTGTTTTATCTATACATTGTCATAAATGATTACGCTTATTTATGAATGTTTCTGCTATATTGTTATCCTTACTGAGCATCTAAGCTCACCCCTTTTAATGTTTTATTTTTCCCAGGATGTCAAGAACTAATTTATGAATGACATTTAGGGATAATATGAGGGGATATGAAGATAATTTGTTGTTGTAGTAGTTTTTCACTTTATAGTGTAATGTTAACATTAAGAATGTATCTAGTTATTCCAAGGATACTAAACTAATCAGTCTATCGAGACTTGATTTTTCTTGTGATCATGTCAATGTTATGTAATAATGCACCGACATTGGGCAACTGGGGTTGGGGCGTTACATTTCACACACTATTCATTCTATCTCTAAATTATCTATTGGAATCACCTAAAATTACCCAAAGATCCATATTATAGAAACACTTATCCATATCCAAATAAAATTTCATAGACTCAAGTATTACATTGATCTATCAAAATATGTATCATCATGATCATAGTCATCCACACAATGATATTGGGTGTGAGATGGGTTTTAACAGAACTTCATTAACATATGGACATAAAAAATTCTTATAATAGTTATACATCATTATAGTAATGAGGACATATATACCATTGCAATAATCTATTCAATAATATCAAATATACCCACATATTTTGTTAACTACATTCCATAATTCCAAATATGATGGTGTATTAATCATGATTATACACATAATATAGAAATATTTTTAATGGAATCCCAATATGTTCATTTTAAAATATTTATGAAAAATTTATATTCATACTATAATATGAGGGTCTAGTTTAATATTATTATAATTTCATATTTTATCATTGAAACCAAACACGAACAATAAATTTATTTTTAAAGAGTACCTGACATGGATGAATTACTAACAGATCACATTTATATTGAATAAAAGAATTACATATGTATCATTTATTTAAAATATTTATTCTAGGAAAATGAATGTATTAATAAATAATCATTACAACATATTCCAATATAAATCAAACATTAGTGATGAATATACTAATAAATTATATATAATTTATTCTAATTTTCAATCCATATACGTAAGATTGGATATACTATTCCTGAAATAAGGGAACATATAATTATGACTCTCCTTCTATAATTTGGTTGTGACATGATTATCTATTTTTGATATAATAGTCCTTTAAACTTCATGAAATATAATAACATCCTTATCATATAATCTTTCACAAAAAATAACTGAACTTGTCTTCCATATATAAAAAAATTTATTTGCTCCATGATAAAATACACCACTAAACATGCCCCATAACTATTTTAGAGTTATATATTTAAAACATCATAATTTATTTATAAAATTCTACCCCCTTCCCTATTTTTATTAACAGTGAGTGTAATAAACTAGAATCCCATAGATGTTATTCATTCAGCAACTATAATTACAAGAATTTAGAATGTTACTCAACAATATATTTATATACATCTAATATCCAATAAAATTACATGTTATTATAATCCATCACTAGGATAGTTTTATATAAAACAATAACAAAATGGGGAGAACACATAAAATAATTTTTATTAAAAATAAAAAAAATTATACATTGAAATAACAAGTTAATGTTAATATCATGTGTAACTAATTAGAGGACTCTTAACCATTTACACTATTTTCATATTCCCCCAAACTATGGATATATTAAATTTAACACATTATATTTTAATAAAAATGTGTATTTTCTGATTCAAAAAACGGGGAAAACCATGTTTTTTTATTTTATCCTCCTTTAAAAGAAATTTGAATTATATAGACATAATATAAAAATTATCATCCATTTTCTATTCGATTTCTGTTAGTTAAATTATAGTAAATTAATAATATTATTCATCATTTTTTCATTGGGTATATGAACTTTCAAAATAGAATTTTTCAAGATACTTTAGCTACTTATATTATGGTAGATTCCAATCCAATAATTATTAAATTCCCTTGATACTATTATAATAAGATTACACTATGAAATTTTGGAGAAATTAAAATTTTGAAAAATAAATAATTAAATGAAGTATCATAATGAAAGCAATAACATGAGTACTATTTTTACTTATGTGTGTAGTATCAAAAATATTGATGCATATTCCATAAAATTTTTATAACAAATAGTGAAAAAATAAAACACAATCATTTATCATCAAGATACACTTTATATATAACCCATTTATTAAATAAAAATAAGATCATTTGATGATGTAATACATCAAATTAAATAATCAGTGGTATTTTAATAACTTTTTATTCAATAAAAATTTACTCCAATCGAGGTAACGTCTATAATCAGTGATGCATGATAATAGAACTAATGAAAAAAATTATTAATACTAATATAGTCTTCAATATCATTGGATTTGAATGATATTCTTTGGATATCCATATGAAATCATAATCATAAACATTTCATATCCTATAATATATTTTAATCATCCATCAAATATACCTTGAATCATCAACTCTACAATATTAATGTTTAAATTTGAATTCGTTTTGTAAACACTATTATCAGGAAAATTTATTTATTTCAAATCTATATATATCCCATGAATGTCCTTTTAACTTGAATAAAAAAAGATATCTATTGGAAATTAATAAACTATGATTGAAAAATAGTTATGGAAAATTAATTTTTCTATGTTCATGAATAAAAAAAGTTAATAACATAAATTTTCTTTACCAATAATTGATAATGACTATATTAGAGAATAAATGAATTATTTTTTAAATATTATTCTCTTACAATAAATAAATGATATATGAATGATTAATATACTTATGTGAACCAATATATCAGGTTTTAATAAAAAATTATAATAAATATTTGTAAAATAAAAATAATTTTATTTTAGTAAATATTTTTTTTGGCTAGAAATATATATCTGTAATATATCATTGACCTTTTTAGTAAATTGGAAATTGGCAACTAAAGGTGGATCATAAGGGAGGATAAATCCAATTTTCATTAACACCCTTAATTCAATCATCAATTATTATTACTTCACCAGTTCCTTAGGAATATATATATAAATTATATTAATTTGTGGAATAATAACAGAAGTGGATTTCTTGTCACTCAATGAAAATAATCCAAATAAGTCACCAAATAACATAATAGGATACAAAAAGAGAATATAAAACTTAGGTTGATTAACCGTCTAAAGGGATTCAAAAATAAACTATTCTACTAGATCTTTTTTTATATCACACAAAAAATAATTGAAATTTCACAAATAACATAAATATCTGTTAATCATGAAAAAATATAAAAAAATGCATCTTTTATGATGATGGAAAAATAATAACTATAATTTTATAATTGGACCTTCTATATAATGAAAATATCAATATAAATAATAAATTTTTTTGTATTTATATAGATTATTATGAATTTTTATGTTACATCAATAACAATGAACACTAAAATCTCAGATGGATACTTAACCCCATTATCATAATTCTAACAAAATTGTATATGAATTTTTAAGGTGTATAAAATTACTCAATGATGTTTTTTCAAACTGTCCCAAAATTATACACTAATAAATTAATTTTATGATTCTGTATTATATATTAAAATCATAAAATAAGATGATACCATATTAGTAACTTAGATAGTGGAATTTCTTACTTTAGCATCATACACAACAATCACAAACTGAAATACGAGAAGTTTGAAAGGAAATAATTCAATTTTAGGTTTACCATCCATATAGCCTATTCCCATTGAATTACTATTCCTTGGATTATATTATATTTTCATTTCCATTCATTTTTAGTAATGGTATGACAATTTTAATCTTATAGATTAATTTTATTTTTGATTTCTTCTAAAAAATGTTAAAAGAACTAATAAAATACCCACTATATCATAACCCCATAAATATGAATAATATTTATTAAGAAATGTATAACATTTCCTCAAATAATTTTTTTTAAAAATTACATACATTTAAAGGGTAACGAATTAATATTCTTCAATGATAAAATTGTTATTTTAAATAAAATTTGATCTTTGTTAAATATAAACTTTTATATAAAGGAAATTATATTGTCTAAAAAATTTAGATTAATAATATATATTTAATTAATTATCTAACTATATATAAATTACAATAATACTCACTGTTTTGTTTTTTAATATAGTTATTTTTTAAATAAATATAGAAAAGTGCAGTTTTAACAACAAATATAAATTTTATGATTTTATCATTATATAAGTAAATATTATATATTCATTAAACATTTTAATTAACAATATATTGTTTTATTCAGAAAAACAATTTCATTTAAATGCAACTATGAACCTATGAATCCAATTTTTTTGTTTAATAACTAAAAAACAACATTTTATCAATTTAAAAAGATCTTTTCATTCTATTATTTTTACACATATGTATATTTAAATATGTATTTTGATTTATTGTAAATCAACAGAAGATATTATTATTATTAATAAAATACTATATTTCATGGATATTATTTGCATCTATGATTGTAAACTATATATATATATATATATATTCATAAAACCACACTTATTATAATTTTTTACTCATCACACATAATAACTATAAAAATAATTTTTCAAAAATGTAGTGTATTGAATAGATAAAATAATTTTAATATTAGATATTATAGTTTTTAATTTATTAAATAAGCATAATTTTAATATTTATCATTAAAATTATTTATCATGGTTTGAAAAAATCATTTCGACAATAAAATGAAAACAAATACCAAACAGATTATTATTAATTTAAAATGGAATTAAAAATTTAATAAACATGACATATATTTTTTTATTATAGTTTCATTGAAACCCTCCAGATAATATATTTTCAATTTTTTATCATTATAATAATAAATTATTACATACAAAATTAGAAATGTAATTGGTGCCTAAAATTTGACCCACTCCTCAATTATGAATGGGGATCTTATCTAAAACATCATGATATACCTAACTATTTTAATTTCATCACGAAATTCATCCATTTTTCCTCATATAGGCATATTACTTATTTATAGGACTCTAATTTATATAAATTTTCATAATTCCTTTATTTTCATAGAAAATTCTAGGCGAAATCCCATATTCTAAATAGAAGTATGACTAGCTCATTAGTCTTTGTTATTAATCATACTCATAAATAATTATATTGATTACAGTAATATGATGAAATTAGAATTATTAAAATACAACAATATTACTATATTGATGTATAAAATATTATTCAATCATTTTCATCCAGTAATATAAACAACGTAACAATGATTAGAAAAATATTATAACTACTACCACCGAGAAGTGAAGGTTGTTATTTTAAATAACCAATAACGTGGATGGTAAAAATGATTTATAAGAAGAATTAATATATTTATTATTCCAAATTTATAATTCTAAAATAAATATTAGCATATACATTCTTTCCATCCAATTGGAAGTGATATGTAATCCTAAATCATGCATATATATAGAATACCACTTTAATGTTTGAGGAACTCTATTTCCCATAAACACCCAACATGGATGTCTATAATAATGAATATAATAATGATAAAGGACATTCTTGACATGATTAAACATTTTTATGAATTATTTTGATGATATAAATGTACACATCCTTACTCATATAATCATTATAACAAATACTCATTTGGGTTGGTTTTTTCACAAATATTTCTAAGGGTTGATTATTTCAATAATGAATTATTATAGAATGTAACATAATGAAAATATCACGTAATAAAATTTTAATTTTGTTTTTTAATAAATTCAGGATGTTATTATTAATATTTAATATATTTATTTATATATCATGTTATAATATTTAAACAGACTTGAACTAGTTTATCATAATCTACGTGTTCAAAAACTGTATAAATGTGTTTCTCCTAATGAAATTTAAATCGTATAATAACTAAATAATTATTATTTTATCAAGGATAATCTTTTAATGGTGAAATTTTTAACAATAAGTGAGAATAATTCCCCTCATTATCAATCTTCTAAGAAATAAAAAATGATAATTCCTAAAATATCACAATTAAAATAAATTATAATCATGAAACATATGTATTATATATGGATATATATAGGTATTACTGAAGGTAATATGTTTTAATAAGACTATAAAATATGTGATTTTGATAGTTACTTTGTTATACTAGATATTGAATTTCTTTACTTAATGTCATTAATTAATGTAATGGGTTCATTTTTATAAATATTATTACATGAGAGAGAATTTTTACTATTCATTACAATATCATTAATATTTTTTTAATACTACACAATTATTTACATTTACTATATTCTTAAATGTCATGTTGTTTAATGATCCATTTCATTTATTTTCATGAAAAATAGTTTAAAGAAATATCAAAGACTCGGTTCTTGTTATTTTATAAACTCTCATTATTATATTAAAATATTGTTTCTTAATATTCATTCAAAAATGATAATTTATTTTTGATTTATGAATTTATATCACAGTACTTTCTCTTCCTCGATGGAAAGAAAATATATTGGTAATATATGTTTTCAACTTGTAGAACTTATTTCTAAAAAATATATATCATAAAGAAGAATAAATCCCATCATTCTTAACGGTAGTATCACCTCATGGTATATATTTTACCAACAATGAAATATTATCCATTATATATAGGATTCAATTTATTTTTTCTCTCATGTGGCCATCAAATTTCAATATTCATAAATAAAATATGATATATTGTTATTTAATTTATTTATATTCAATATTTTAACAATTTTATTTTAAATTGTTGTAATTTTAATCTTCCATGATATCTAGATTTAATGTCTAACCCCAATACCTTCGGGATAACCTTAATGATTTTTAGGAAACCATTATTATGGATTATATTAAGGACAATTTAAAAAACAAATTTCTTTTTCAAAAATGAAATTTTAAATTTACATGTTGGTTCACCAACTATGTAATGTGGGAAAAATTTCCTAAAAGACTATTATATGATTTTCTTTAAGATTTTATTATTTACAAAAAAAGGGTTTCAGTAATTCAAATATTATTCTTCATATATCACCATCTAAATTTTCTTTTACTATTTTGGTAGATTGAGCAAATGGAGATATAACTTGTTTTGGAATGCCTAACTGGCCACCGGGTATTGACATTATTTTAATTCTAATGAATTTTCCCTTGAAGAGACCATATATGATTTTTTTGAATTAACAATTTCACCTAGAATTCATATGTTAGTTGATAGGGAAATTAATAACTAAAAATATATCATTTATCAATATTTTGTAAATATAACATACATCTTCTTCTTGATTTTAGTGTATTCACACAGAAAGTTTCTTAATATATACATGATTGCCCATTTATTTTCATCAAGTTCTTAATGTTTCGATTATTAATGCAATGATTACTGTTTTACTAATGTAAAGAATATGAAACCCGTCTTCTTTTTTATATTTCAATATGATATTATGATTAATTCATTTTTAGAGTAACAAATTTATAAGGATGATTATGGATGGGGTCATATATCACCAAAAAAATGTATTATTTATGATATATATATATATCATGATATAATGTTGTGTTGGAATAATTTGTTTGGTAAAAAATGAATATAAAAAAAATTATTTTTTAATCCTTTTTATGAGTGAACATAATAGTTTTTTATAAAGGAATAGGAATAATGAGTTTTCTAATAATGTTATAATATACATATGAATGGGAAAAACATGTTTATTTTTATTTTTGGATATATTGAATTTTATATTTATTACTCTCCCATAATATATTATGAACTTTTATGTTATTATCCCATAGTTTTTTATAAATTTATTCTATTATTCAAGGTTTTTTTTGAACATATTTCATATAAGGCCCTAGCCTTATACATTACTTAATATTGTGTTATTTCAAGAATACACATTTAGGATCTTTTCAGGTTTAGAATTTTAGAGAATTAGATCATAAATCATGCATTACACTCCACATTTAGACAAAGTGGTTACATAAAAGATAGTAATCATTTTTTCCATCATCGGAATCATATTTAAAATAAAACAAAGATTCTTTCTTGACACTTCCTTGACACTATCATCACATCATGTACATTTCCCTTGACCTGTAAAAAACATTTCAAAAACCTGGGATGATCATAAAAAGCTCATCAAGGTATATAAAAGTACAAAATTAAAACATTAGTCAATGTATGAAATCATACTTTACTCGTAAAACATAATCATTTTATCATACCTCATAAAATCATGAATAAAACATAGAAATCATAAGACATAAAGGTAACTTGAGGCATTCATAACATTCTTACGTAGGGAGTAACCCTCATGGTTACGTTTGGAATACCGATCATAGTATATTCCCTAAATCTCTTCTGAGAAACTTTAATGTTTAACCCCTTCGCATTACCCAATAAATTAGAGAGCTATATCAGGCTCACCCGCCCTTAGTTTATCACGGAACCACCCATCTTCATAAAAATTCCCAAGAACCATAACATATTCGTATCACATAAAACATGCATAAAAGAAACATAAAATTTCCACATTTCAATCACAAGATATCAATACAACACATTGATATAATAAAATCATTATGAAAATCATTTTCAATAACAAAAAAAAATGAAAAATAAAACATGGTATTTATTTTTCTTTTAAAAAAAGTAATGGCTTGTATAGGATGTCGAAACTCAAATAATGGTCATGGTGGCAGAGAAGTCATTGTTGCCGCATACGTACGAAAAAAAACATTCCCTTTTGTCATTTAGTAAATGCTTCAAATAAAAAATATTCCTTTTGAGTAATCATAAAAGTAAAAGGGGTTTGTACACCATATAAACGAAAGTTGTGTATAAAACAAAATAAGCCTCAATGAAAGGAGATTGAGACGAAGTCCCTTACCTCAGGTCCGACTTGACTTGATCGTTCATTATTATTTTGAATAATAAACTAGAGTTAATTTGTAATTTCTTAATAACCTTTATTATGTTCATTATTTCTTTTATATCACTTATTACCATGTTATGAACACTATGTAATTATTTAAGTTAATAATGGTTGTTTTTTCGACCCTTGGTACTTGAGTAAAAAAAACTTCTTTATAATTACAAGTTCCTCATGTGGTAAAATATCCATTATATCCAGAATTATATTCATGATATATATAACATATATATCATATATATATGAAGTATATACATGAATTTATAATATTTCATAACATTTAGTTGTAACAAATGAAATGTATCGTTCATGGAGACGGTAAGCCGTACGTACGCATGAATGATACTTTCATTTCTATTTAATATTTAATTGAATGAAATTATAATGATATAAAGGTATATTATAAATACAGTATAATATAATATATAATATCATTAACTCCATCCTTTATGTGTCCCACATATGGCATTAACGAATCAAATCACTTTGAGGGGGTGGTAGTCCGCACTTCATAAAATGAAGATATCACATTTACCAATAATGGAAACCATAAAGGTATTCCATATATGGAAAATATAGAAGCTTAAGTAAAACATAAACATATTATATACCATATATAAATATAGTGACATATTAATGTCCACCTTTGAAGGTGTTAGAAGAATATTGAGCAATCATCGTTTCGTGAGGGAGAAATTCACCATCCACGGAAACAGTATGCTCTTTAACCATTAGATGTAGGTGTGTGTAAGTGTAGCTCGAATCCTTCTTATAACAACATCCTATTATATTGAAGATACTATTTTTGTTACAAAATAAATGAATAAAAATATTTTATGGGGGTTGGAGAAGCAATATAAAACAAAAGAACATTAGGGAAGACGTTACCATTAAATCGGGTAACTCCTATTGGTTTGAACTAAAAGGTTTTCTTAAAGAGTGTTATGCCTAAGGTAAGGCTTCAAGGATGAATAGAGGGATGTGGATAGATAAAATGAGCATATCTTGGCCAATACAAAGGCTTGAGAAGTGTGGGTAAGGAGGTAGAGGTGGGGGCCTTTTATAAGAGGAGATGAGGGTCACTCTTGGAAAGTTATAAAATGTTACTTTATATTAAAATGAGTTTCGGATTTTAAAGGTCCCACATTAATATATTTCGAGGATAAGGTGATAAGTGTTTGAAATATAATCATACAATAGGTATTTTACAAGTTTATATCTTAGATTTTACATTATATTTTTATTTTATTTAAATCGCTCATTAATGAAGAAATCGCTGCATCGTCATGATGTCATAAATAATTTAATTTATTTAATGTCTAAAAATTATAACAAAAATACTATGATGTAGGAAATCTTTTATATTTAAAATTACTATTTATATTCCAAGATATATTTTATTTAGACAAAATAAATTTTTTTTACTCAGGTGATACATTCTTTAGTGATAATCTCCATTCTTTAAAAATAAAAGTGTCACTTTCCCCCAAAAGTGATTTCATTCGGTCCCTGAGTTTGGAACAAGGCATCCCATGGTCAGCCATGACACAACCAGTAGCCTAAAAACACATTTTGGGGTCATTTATTATTATTATGATATTATTTTATTATTCCTAACTACCCGATTACTAATTAATCAAGACAATTAAAGATAATTACCGTCTTTACTATTCATAATGTCAAAAAACAAAACCATCTTAATTACATAATTTGTAACTTCTGATTCAAAATATGGAATCCATTTTAACAAATTACAAACATAGAAATTGCAAAAATTAATTAAAAAATAATTCCCGTTGTCAAAACAAATAGCGGGTTTTTTTGAAACAATATCTATGAAACGTTTGGCACTAGTTTATGCCCAATTCCAAAGTGAAATTAATTTTAATGAATACCATTGTATCAAATGGTAAAAATATATTCTAATAACACTTTAAAACCAATTAAAAAGATAATATAACCATATAATTAAATAAGATGACAAAGCAGTTTTGATGTAAAATGCAGTATTTTTCACTATTCATTAAAACATGAACATTGTCACACAAATACCAAAAATTTATCCAAAGGAAATTTCAATGTCCCAATCATAAGGAATAAGTTTATTTTGACAAATAGTGATTATAAAATTTTCAATATTTTGATTTAAAAATGGTCTACCATCAAAATGCAGTAAATCAATCTTTTAAAAATATTAGGGAATTCTATGCTTAAGATTGGATTTATTCTCATTTTAAGCCACAAAAAAACAATCTAATTCAGAAATAGACATAGAGAAGAATTTATATTATTCATTACTTACTTGGGATGTTACATTCTTCCCCCTTTGGAAAATTTAATCCCCGCAATTTATTTACTTATCGAATAAGTGGTGTTATTTATCCCTCATTGCATTTTCAGATTCCCATGTTGCCTCTTCAATCATGTTGTTTTTCCACAAAACCATTACTTGATGAATCACCTTATTCCACAGCACTTGCTCCCTGTGGTCAAGAATCTAGACTGGTTGTCCCTCATAAGATAGATTCTCTTACAGTTGAACTACCTCTGGACTAAAAAAATGTGATGGATCTGGCATGTACTTCCTTATCATTGAAACATGCAAAACATTGTGTACCTGAGATAAAATCAGATGTAAAGCCACTCAGTATGCAACTGATCCAACTCTCTCCAGAATTTCATATGGTCTAATGAACCTTGGACTCAGCTTTCCTTTCTTAACAAATCGCATCACACTTTTCCATGGTGATACTTTGAGAAAAACATGATCACCTACCTCAAAAGAGATATCCTTCC
Organism: Viscum album; assembly: GCA_963277665.1. Lineage (NCBI taxonomy): Eukaryota > Viridiplantae > Streptophyta > Magnoliopsida > Santalales > Viscaceae > Viscum > Viscum album. The sequence goes on from OY728126.1 coordinate 586,180,930, forward strand.
TCATGTTGTCTGCATAACTCTTTTTCCTGCTCTGAGATATTCTCATGTGCCTCTGTATTAGCAGAAATTTTTCTGCCAACTCTTCTACCAATTCTGGTCCCATCAACTTCTTTTCACCCACTTCATCCCTGAAAGCTATAGTTCATCACCGCTTCCCATATAATGCCTCAAATGGTTCCATCTGTATACTGGAATGAAAACTGTTATTATAAGAAAACTCAACCAAAGAAAGATGTTGGTCCCAACTTCCCTGATAATCCATCGAACAAGCACGCATCATATTATCCAAAATCAGAATCGTTCGTTCTGACTGCCCATCTGATTGAGGATTAAAAGTTGTACTGAAATTTAATTCAGTACCCAATGACTTCTGAAGTCCTTTCCAAAAGTTATTGTTAAACCTAGGATCACGATCAGATACAATGGAGAGGGGAACTCAATGTAACCTGACTATCTATTTAAGATACAAATGGGAAAGTTGATCTTGGGAAAAAGTATCTCCTATAACAAGGAAAAAAGCAGATTTATTCAAGTAATCAACAATAACCCAGATTGCATTATTACTTGGAGGTTTCTTCGGCAATCCCACAATGAAGTCCATCAATATATTCTCCCATTTCCAATCTGGCACTGGTAAGGGTTGATGCTTCCCTTTTGGTAACTGCCGCTCTGCTTTAACCTATTTACAAGTCAAACACTTCACAGTAAAACCAGTAATATCTCTTTTCATTCTGTCCCACCAGTAATACTCCCGATGATCTCTATACATCTTAGTACTGCCTGGATTAACTGAAAATGGAGAACTATGAGCTTCACATAACAACTCTCACTTAAACTGTGAATCACAAGGCACACACAATCTCTTCTCAAATCTCAAAACACAATCATTATCAATGTTGAATTTAGGAATCTTACCCTTCTGAACCAGCTCTACCTTTTCCTGTAACTAGCTATCTTGCTTCTGTTCTTGCTTAATTCTATCTGATATAGAAGATTTCACTGATAGTAGAAACAATACAGAAGGACATCTTGCACCGATATGTTCTACGACAAAGTTCATCAAATCCTAATCAAAGGATCACGTTCCAAACACAACATTGTTAATGAAGCATTACTTTTTCGACTCAAAGCATCAGCCACTTTATTTTCTTTTCCCGGATGGTAATGAATTGTACAATCATAGTCCTTGATTAATTCTAGCCATCTCCTCTTTATCATGATTAATTATATCTGAGTTAATATATACTTTAAACTTTTGTGATCAGTATATATTTCACACTTTACACCATAAAAATGATGCCTCCAAATTTTTAAAGATAAAACAACAGTACCTAATTCCAAATCATGTGTTGGGTAATTTACCTCATTAGTTTTCAACTGACGTGAATAAAAAGAAATTACCTAATCATTTTGTATTAGGATGCAACCAAGTCCTTTCAATGAAGCATCACTGTAGATAACAAACTCCCCCTTCCTATAAAGTAGTGCCAAAACTGGAGCATTCACCAATCTTCTTTTCAGTTCCTGAAAACAGTCTTCACATTCTTTTATCCAGAAAAACATAACACCCTTCCAAGTTAGCCTAGTTATTGGACTAGTTAACTGGGAAAAATTTCTAACAAACCTTTGGTAACATCCTGCCAAACCAAGGAAGCTATGAATCTCAGTTACAGTTGTGGGTCTTTGCCATTCTTCAATAACCTTTGTTTTTGTAGGATCAACAGTTATTCCATCTTTAGAAACAATATAACCAAGGAATGAAATTTTTTGCAACAAAAACTCACACTTGATGAATGTCTCGTACAATTTGTTTTCTTTTAAGGTTTGAAAAATAACCCTTAAATGACTTTCATGCTCCTCTTTACTACTAGAAAACACAAAATATCATCAATGAAAACAACCACAATCTTATCCAAGTACTCATGGAAAATTCCATTCATAATGTCTATGAATATATCAGGTGCATTGGTTAGCCCAAAAGGAATAACTAAAAATTTATAATGGTCATATCTTGTATGAAATGCGGTCTTCGTAATATCTGCTTCCTTTACCTTCAACTGATGGTACCCCGATCTCAGGTCAATCATTGAAAAATACTGAGCTCCCTAGAGCTGATCAAACAAATCATCAATATGATGAAAATAATATTTGTTCTTAAAAGTGATGTTATTCAAGGCTCTATAATCAATGCAAAGTCTCGTTGAACCATCATTATTTTTAAAAAATAAAACAGGAGCACACCATGGTGATGTGCTAGGTCGAATGAAACCTTTCTCTAATAAATCTTGAAATGGATCCTTCAACTCTAAAGGTTTTATTTGAGCCATTCGACAAGGGGGTTTTGAAATTGGCTAAGAATCAGGAACTAATTCACCAGTAAATTCAACTTCCCGATCTGGTACTATTCCAGGAAACTCATCAGGAAAAACATTAGGATACTCATTTACCACTGAAACATCATTAATCTGAACAGTTCCTTTGTTTTCAACAATATGTGCAAGGTAAAATTCATTCCCATCTTTTAGAAGTTTCTCAACCACTGGATATGTTATCAACAGTATGGTTTCATTCGTGTACACAAACTGAAAGTCTTTCTGAAAAGAAACTTCTTTAAATCTACAATCATTCTTAGCAGGGTAAACAGAGATCCAATCAATACCCATGCTAACATCAAACTCTACTAGAGGTAAAACAATAAGGTTTTCAAGTAGGTTCATTCCACTGATAAGGATAGAACGATTCATATAAATTCTTTTTGCCTCAACATTTTCCCTAGGTGTTTTACCACAAGTCCAAGAGTCATTTCCTGAGATGTTATTCCAATTTTATTAGAAAAGTTTTTAGAGATAAAAGAATGTGTAGACCCTGAATCAAACTACAGACGGGCATAATCTGAAAAAAAAGTACCTGATACCACTTCATTTGATGGCCCAACATCTGCTGAAGTAGTTTCAAATGATTTTACCACCCCTTTCTACTTGTAGTCTAACTTCTTCCCATCACTCGAGCTCTTTATCTGACACTCGTTTTCATAGTGACCCATCTCATTGAACTTAAAACATTTCACTAACTATAAGTCAAATTTGGTCTTACCATCACCCTAATCTTTTTCAGTGTAACCACGAGCCTTATGTACCATCTTACCACATCGGTAGCACTTTCCATAATTCAAAAGACATTCCCCAACATTCCTTTTACCACATTTATCAAAAACAGGAAACTTAGTTTTCTTACCATCAGACCTTTTTGAATAAATCTTTCCTTTCTCCTGCAACCTTGATCTCTTCTTCTTTTGGTTGTTATAAGACACTTGATCATCGTCAAACTCCATTTCCACCTTCTCATCACATAAAAAAATATTTTCATAACTTTTGAACTCATGAGAAGCTAATTCTATTTTATATTTTGGCTTTAATCCTGAGTAAAAACGATTGATTTTACTATCAAGGACATAGATAAAATTTGGAGCATACCTTGCCAATCGAGTGAAACTCTCTTCATAAGCCGCCACTGAGTCGTCCTCTTGCCGCAATTACAAGAATTGTTTTTCCATCCTATGTCTAACATCCATAGGAAAATACTTCTCAAAAAACATACCGTTGAATTCATCCCTGTCAAGAGAATCAATCTCATAAGAATCCCTGAAATTTTTTACCATCGACCACCACTAATCTGCTTAACCCCCCAAACGGTAAATAGAAATTCTAACCTTTTGATGGTCTGAACACCCCATGACATGGCTAATCTTCTCCATTACATTAATCCAACATTCAGCTAGCACAGGTTCAGATGATCCTCTAAATGATGGGGGGTGTTGCCTCATGAAATGTTCCACCACTGACATATTCCTCTGCGGTTGATCTGGCTAATCTCATGCATGGATACCATCACCATTTATCTCTTGAGTCAACTACGCCATTACTGCAACAAACTGTTCAGTTCCAATTCCGACCATTTTAAGATGCTAATTCGGAAGGTCATTTCCTTCTATATTCCTTCCTAGCACGGCTTCCCTATTTCGTCTACAGAAAACCATTCTGAACAAACATGTCTTAGATGAAGCAACATGGTAATCTTAAAATTCTATATCATTTCAATTTGGCCATAAAAAAATATTTTTGGATAATCATGTAAAAGAATTATAAATCCTAAATTTATCTAAAACTATCTTTGATACCAACTATAAGGACATGACCTTAAACATTAATAATATTGTGTAATTTCAAGAATACACGTTGATGATCTTTTCATGTTTAGAGTTTTATAGAATTAGATCATAAATCATGCATTACACTCCACATTTAAACAAAGTGGTAATAGAAAAGATATTACTAATTTTTTCCATCATCAAAAACATATTTAAAATAAAACATAGATTCTTTCTTGACACTACCTTGACACTGTAATAACATCATGTACCTTTCCCTTGACTTGTGAAAAATATTTCGAAAAAGATGGGATGATCATAAAAATCTCCAAAAGGGATATAAAATTACGAAATGAAAACATTAGTCCATGCATGAAATCATACTTTAATCGTAAAACATAATCATTTTAACATACCTCATCAAATCATGAATAAATCATAGAAATCATAATACCTAAAGGTAACTTGAGGCATTCATAACATTCTTACGTAGGGAGTAACCCTCATGGTTAGGTTTGGAATACCCATCACAGTATATTCCCTAAATATCTTCGAAAAAACTTTAATTTTTAACCCATTCGCATTACCCAATGAATTGGAGATCTATATCAGGCTTACCCGCCCTTAGTTTATCACGAAACCACCCATCTTCATAATAATTCCCAAGAACCATAACATATTCGTATCACATAAAACATGCATAAAAGAAACATAACATTTCAACATTTCAATCACAAGATATCAATACGACACATTGATATAATAAAATCATTATGAAAACCCTTTTCAATAACAAAATAAAAGAAAAGTAAAACAAGGTATTTATTTTTCATTTTAAAAAAAAGTTATGGCTTGTAGAGGAAGCCAAAACTCAAATAATGGTCACGGTGGTAGAGAAGTCATTGTCGCCGCATACGTACTACAAAAAAACATTCTCTTTTGTTGTTTAGTAAACTCTTTATATAAAAAAGATTCCTTTTGATTAAATGTAAAAGTCAAAGGGGTTTATACACCATATAAAATAAAGTTGTGTATAAAACAAAATAAGCCTCAATGAAAGGAGATTGAGACGAAGTCCCTTACCTCAGGTCCGACTTGACTTGATCGTTCATTATTCTCCTGAATAATAAACTAGAGATAATTTCTACTTTCTTAAAAACCTTTTTTCAAGTTCATTATTTCTTTTATATCATTTATTACCATGTTATGAACACTATTTAATTATTTAAGTTAATAATGGTCGTTTTGTTGACCCTTGGTACTTCAGTCAAAAACAAATGTCTTTATAATTACAAGTTGCTCATGTGGTAAAATATCCATTATATCCAGAATTATATTCATGATTTATATATCATATATATCATATATATCCAGTATATACATGAATTTATAATATTTCATAACATTTAGAGGTATGAAATGAAATGTATCGTTCATGGAGACGGTAAGCCGTACGTACGAATGAATGCTACTTTCATTTCTATTTCATATTTAATGGAATGAAATAATAATGATATAAAGGTATATTATAATTCCAGTATAATATCATATATAATATCATTAACTCCATCCTTTATATTTCCCACATATGGCATTAACGAATCAAATCTCTTTGAGGGGGCTGTAGTCCGCGCTTCATAAAATGAAGATATCACATTTACCAATAATGGAAACCATAAAGGTATGCCATAAATGAAAAATACAGAAGATTAAGCAAACTATAAACATATTATATACCATATATAAATATAGTGACATCTTAATGGCCACCTTTGAAGGTGTTAGAGGAATATTCAGCAATCATCGTTTCGTGAGGCAGAAATTCGCCATCCATGGAAATAATATGATCTTTAACAATTAGATGTAGGTGTGTGTAAGTGTAGCTCGAATACTTCTTATAACAACATCCTAGTATATTGAAGATACCGTTTTTGTTACAAATGAAATGAATAAAAAGATTTTAGGGGTTGGAGAAGCAAAATAAAACAAAAGAATATTAGAGAAGAGTTTACCTTTAAATCGGGTAACTCCTCTTGGTTTGAACCAAAAGGGTTTCTTAAAGAGCTTTATACCTAAGGTAAGTCTTCTAGGATGAAGAGAGGGGTGTGGAGAGATAAAATGAGCAGATATTGGCCGATCCAATGGTTTGAGAAGTGTGGGTAAGGATGTAGAGGTGGGGGGCTTTTATAAGAGGAGATGAGGGTCACTCTTAGAAAGTTATAAAATGTTACTTTATATTAAAATGAGTTTCAGATTTTAAAAGTCCCACATTGATATATTTAGAGGATAAGGTGATAAGGGTTCGAAATATACTCATCCAGTAGGTCTTTGACAAGCTTATGTCTTAGATTTTACATTTTATTTTAATTTTATTTAAATCATTCATTAATGAGGAAATCATTTCATCATCATGATGTCATAAATAATTAAATTTATTTCATGTCTAAAAATTATAAAAAAACACTATGATGTAGGAAATATTTTATATTTGAAATGACTATTTATTAGTACAAGAGATCACTTATGTAGACGAAATTAAAAATGTTTTACTCAGGTGATATATTCTTTAGTGATAATCTCTTTTCTTTAAAAATAAAAGGATAAAGTGTCACTTTCCCCCAAAAGTGATTCCATGGGGTCCATGAGTTTGGAAAAAGGGATCCCATGGTCGGCCACGACACAACCAGTAGCATTAGGACACATTTTGGGGTCATTTATCATTATTATGATATTATTTTATTATCCTTAACTGCCTGATTACTAATTAATCAAGATAATTAAAGATAATTACCGTTGTTACTATTCATAATGTCCAAAAACAAAAAATCATAATTACATAATTTGTAACATCTGATTCCAAATATGGAATCCATTTTACCAAATTCCAAACATAGAAATTGCAATAAATAATTAAAAAATAATTCCCGTTGTCAAAACAAATAGCGGGTTTTTTTTTGAAACAATATCTATGAAAAGTTTGGCACTTGTTTATGCCCAATTCCAAAGTGAAATTAATTGTAATGAATACCATTGGATTAAATGGTAAAAATAAATTCTAAATACACTTTAAAACCAATTAAAATGATAATATAACCATATATTTAAATTAGATGAAAAAGCGGGTTTGATGTAAAATGCAGTATTTTTTACTATTCATTAAAAATGAACATTGTCAGAAAAATACCAAAAATTTATCCAAAGTAAATTTCAATGTCCCAATCATAAAGAATAAGTTTATTTTGACAAAATAGAGATTATAAAATTATCAGAAGTTTGATTTAAAATGGTCTTCCATCAAAAGGCAGTAAAACAATCTTTTAAAAATATTAGAGAATTATATGCTTAAGATTGGATTTATTCTCATTTTAAGCCACTAAAACACAATATAATTCATAAATATACATAGATAAGAATGTATATTATTCATTACTTACTTGGGATGTTACATCCTTCCCCCTTTAGAAAATTTCATCCCCAAAATTTATTTACTTATCGAATAAGTGGCGATATTTTCCCTCATTGCATTTTCAGATACCCATGTTGCCTCTTCAATCATGTGGTTTTTCCAAAAAAACATTAATTGATGAATCACCTTATTCTGCAACACATGATCACTGTGGTCAAAAATCTGGGCCGGTTCTTCCTCATAAAATAGATTCTCTTCCAGCTGAACTACCTCTAGACTCCAAACATGATATGGATTTGGCATGTACTTCCTTAACATTGAAACATGAAAAACATTGTGTACCTGAGATAAAGATGGAGGTAATTCCACTTGGTATGAAACTGATCCAACTCTCTCTAGAATTTCATATGGTCCAATGAACCTTGTACTCAGCTTACCTTTATTACCAAGTCGCATCACACTTTTCCATTGTGATACTTTGAGAAATACATGATCACCTACCTCAAAAGAGAGATCCTTCCTCCTATTGTCTGCATAACTCTTTTGCCTGCTCTGAGCTGTTCTCATGTGCCTGTATATCAGCAGAACTTTTTCTACAATCTCGTCTACCCATTCCGGTCCCATCAACATCCTTTCACCCACTTCATCCCAGAAATCTGGAGTTCAACACCGCTTCAAATATAATGCCTCAAATGGATCCATCTGTATACTGGAATGAAAACTGTTATTATAACAAAAAAATCAACCTAAGAAATAAGTTGGTCCCAAATTCCCTAATAATTCATCAAACAAGCACGTAGAATATCCTCCTAAATCAGAATCGTTCGTTCTGACTACCCATCTGATTGAGGATGAAAAGATGTACTAAAATTTAATTCAGTACCTAATGACTTCTGAAGGCCTTTCCAAAAGATAGAGGTATACCTTATATCATGATCAGATACAATGGAGAGGGGAACTCTATTTAACCTAACTATCTCCTTAAGATACAAATGGGAAAGTTGATCTAGGGAAAAGGTATCTCATATAACAAGGAAATGATCAGATTTATTCAAGCGATCAACAATAACCCAGATTGCATTATTACCTGGAGGTGTCTTTGGAAATCCCACAACGAAGTCCATGGATATATTCTCCCATTTTCACTCTGGCACTGGTAAAGGTTGAATCATCCCTTTTGGTAACTGCTGATATGATTTAACATTTTTACAAGTCAAACACTTCACAGTAAAATCAATAATATCTCTTTTCATTCTGTTCCACCAGTAATACTCCCGAATATCTCTATACATCTTAGTACTACCTAGATGAACTGAAAACAGAAATCTATGAGCTTCACATAACAACTCTCTCTTCAACTGTGAATCTCAAGGCACATGCAATCTCTTTCCAAATTTCAAAACACAATCATTATCAATGTTGAATTTAGGCAACTTACCCTTCTGAACCAGCTCTACCTTTTCCTGCAACTTACTATCTTGCTAATGTGCTTTCTTAATTCTGTCTGATATAGAATATTTCACAGATACCTGAAACAAAACATAAGGACATCCTGCACCAACAAGTTCTATGACAAAGTTCATCAAATCCTAAACAATGGATCATGTTCCAGACACAACATTGTTAATGAAGCATTAATTTTTCGACTCAAAGCATCAGCCACTTTATTTGATTTTCTCGGATGGTAATGAATTGTACAATCATACTACTTTATTAATTCTAGCCATCTCCTGTTTCTCATGTTTAATTATTTCTGAGTGAATATATACTTTAAACTTTTGTGATCAATATATATTTCATACTTTACACTATACAAATGATGCCTCCAAATTTTTAAAGCAAAGAAAACAATACCTAATTCCAAATCATGTGTAGAGTAATTTACCTCATGAGTTTTCAACTGACGTGATGCATAAGAAATTACCTAATCATTTTGCATTAGGATGCAACCAAGTCCATTCAATGAAGCATCATTGTAGATAACAAACTCCCCCTTCCTGGATGGTAGTGTCAAAACTGGAGCATTCACCAATCTTCTTTTCAGTTCCTGAAAACAATCATCACATTATTTTATCAAGATAATCATAACAAACTTCCGAGTTAGCTTAATTATTGGACTAGATAACCAGGAAAAATTTCGAACAAACCTTCGGTAATATCCTACCAAACCAAGGAAGCTATGAATCTCAGTTACATTTGTGGGTCTTTTCCATTCTTTAATAACCTTTGTTTTTGAAAGATCAACAGTTCTTCCATTTTTAGAAACAATATGACCAAGGAAAGAAATTTTTTGCAACCAAAACTCACAGTTGATGAATTTTCCATATAATTTATTTTCTTTTATGGTTTTCAAAATAACCCTTAAATGAATTTGAAGCTCCAGTTTACTTTTATAAAACACCAAAATATCATCAATGAAAACAACCACATTCTTATCCAAGAACTCATGGAAAATTCTATTCATAAGGTCCATAAATACAGCAGGTGCATTGGTTATCCCAAAAGGCACGACTAGAAATTCATAATGGTCATATCTTGTATGAAACGCGGTCTTTGTAATATCTACTTTCTTTACCTTCAACTGATGGTACCCCGATCTCAGGTCAATATTTGAAAAATACTGAGCTCCCTGGAGCTGATCAAACAAATCATCGATATGAGGAAAAGAATATTTGTTCTTAAAAGTGATGTTATTCATGTCTCTATAATCAATTCAAAGCCTCATTGAACCATCTTTCTTTTTAACAAATAAAACATGAGCACACCATGGTGATGTGATAGGTCGAATGAAACCTTTCACTAATAAATCTTGAAATAGATTCTTCAACTCTAAAAGTTTTATTTGAGCCATTCGACAGGGGGGTTATGAAATTGGCTAAGCATCATGAACTATGTCAACAGTAAATTCAACTTCCTGATCTAGTACTATTCCAAGAAACTCATCAGGAAAAAAATCAGGATACTCATTTACCACTGGAACGTCATTAATCTGAATAGTTCCTTTATTTTCAGAAATATGTGCAAGGTAACATTGATTCCCATCTTTTACAAGTTTCTCATCCTCTGGATATGTTATCAACAGTAAGGGTTCATTCTTGTATACAAACTAAAAGTATTTCTGAAAAGAAACTTCTTTATCTCTACAATCAATTTTAGCATGGTAAACAGAGATCCAATAAATACCCAAGATAACATCAAACTCTACTAGAGGTAAACCAATAAGGTTTTCAAGAAGGTTATTTCCACGAATAAGGATAGGAAGATTCATATAAATTATTTTTGCCTCAACATTTTCCCCAGGTGTTTTACCACAAGTTCATGAGTTATTTCCTGAGATGTTATTCCAATTTTACTAGAAATGTTTTCAGAGATGAAAGAATGTGTAGACCCTGAATCAAACAACACACTGGCTTAATCTGAAAAAACAAACAAAGTACCTGATACCACTTCATTTGATGGCCCAACATCTACTGATGTAGTTATAATGGATTTCACCACCCCTTTCTACTTGTAGTCTAACTGCTTCCCAACACTCTAGTTCTTTATCGGACACACGTTTTCATAGTGACCCATCTCATTTTACTTAAAACATTTCACTAACTGTAAATCAAATTTGGTCTTACCATCACCCTGATATTTTTCTGTGTAATCACGAGCCTTATGTCCCATCTTACCACATCAGTATCACTTTTCAGAATTCATAAGACCTTCCCCAGCATTCCTTTTACCAAATTTATCAAAAAATAAAATCTTAGTTTTCTTACAATCAGACCTTTTTTAAGAATTCTTTCTTTTCTTATACAACCTCGGTCTCTTCTTCTGTTGGTTGTTATAGGACACTTGATCATCGGAAAACTCCATTTCCACCTTCTCAGCACATCGAACAAGTTTTTCATAACTTTTGAAATCATGAGAATCTAATTCCCTTTGATATTTTGGCTTTAATCCTGAGTAAAAAGGATTGATTTTACTATCATGGTCTTAGATAAAATTTGGAGCATAGCTTGCCAATCTAGTGAACATCTCTTCATAAGCCACCACTGAGTCGTCCTCTTGCCTCAGTTCCATGAATTTTTTTCCATCCTAAGTCGAAGAGCCTTAGGAAAATACTTCTCAAGAAACATACATTTGAGTTCATCCCAGTCGAGAGCATCAATCTTATAAGCGTCCCTAATATTTTTAACCATCGACCACCACTGATCTGCTTCACCCTCCAAACAGTAAATAGCAAGTCTAACCTTTTGATTGTCTGAACACCCCCTGACATCGAAAATATTACCATTTACTTTAATCCAACCTTCAGCTAGAACAGGGTCAGATGATCCTCTGAATGATGGGGGATGTTGCCTCATGAAATGTTCCACCACTGACATGTTCCTCTGCGGTTGATCTGGCTGATCTCATGCATGGATACCACCACCATTTATCGCTTGATTCAATTACACCATTACTACAAAAAACTATTCAGTTCCAATTCCAACCATTTCAGGATTCGGATTCGGAAGGTCATTTCCTTCTATATTCCTTCCTAGCACTGCTTCCCTATTTCCTCTACGGAAAACCATTCTGAACAAACATGTCTTAGATGAAGAAACATGATAATCTTCAAATTCTATATCATTTCAATTTGTCCATAAAAAAATATTATTAGATAATCATTTAAAAGAATTATAACTCTTAATTTTATCTAAACTGATATTTGATACAAACTATAAGGCCCTGGCCTTAAACATTATTAATCTTGAGTTATTTTAATAATACACATTGAGGATCTTTTTAGGTTTAGAGTTTTAGAGAATTAGATAATAAATCATGAATTACACTCCACATTTAAACAAAGTTGTAACATAAAAGATATTACTCATTTTTCCCATCATCGGAAACATATTTAAAATAAAACATAGATTCTTTCTTGAAACTACCTTGACACTATCATCACATCATGTACCATTCCCTTGTCCTATGAAAAAACATTTAAAAAACATGAGATGAGCATAAAAAGATCATCAAGGGTTATAAAAGTACAAAATGAAAACATTAGTCCATGTATGAAATCATACATTAATTTTAAAACATATTCATTTTAACATACCTCATCAAATCATGAATAAATCATATAAATCATAAGACATAAAGGTAACTTGAGGCATTCATAACATTTTTACTTAGGCAGTAACCCTCATGGTTACGTTTGGAATACCCATCAAACTATATCCACAAAATGTTTTTGGAGAAACCTTAACCTTTAACCCCTTCGTGTTACCCAATGCATTGAATAGCTATATCGGGCTCACTGATCGTACCATGATTCACTGTTTCATTTTCACACTTACACCGTTGTGCTAAACATATTTTGTATTAAAAATTATAAAGATATTATCAAATTGTGCTTCATGTTTGATTCAATAATTTTGTGTTTATCACTGTTAAATAGGTCAATGATACTTGTTTTGAAAATTACAATGTAGGTGGAGGTGATTTGGAGGGCCCTTGATGAAGTGGAAGAAAAATGGGCCAAAATTGCATGGATCCATGGACATCTGTCCACTGTTTTGAATAATACACGAAATCCGTGCATCCAAATGGGCTAAATTTTTTTGGCCCTGTCCATAATTCAATATTATACATTTCATATTAAGGAACACAATCCTGATTCGGCTTGTATGGGTCCTAGCAGAACTGGTCTTTCCAAGCCACCGAATTTGGACAAAGTCAAATGTAGTGTTCTATATTTTATCCATATCTCGAGCTGTATTTGTCCAAATGGTTCCAAACATTCGGTGGAGATAGAAAAGAGGTAGGGATACAACTTTTCTATTTTCTCCAAAGTGAGATAAAACTTTCTGAAAGCCGAAACGCATCATGCAAGTGGATTGATGAAATCTGTGTGCCCAAAACCACCTCCCACATTTTCTATAAAAGGGAACCTTGGGCTCCTCATTTGTAAGTTCGGCCAAGGAGTGAAGTGATGAAAATTTGGAGTCGTAGAGGAGTCTAATAATTACCTTGGAGGTTCTGGAGGCCCTTATCCTTATAGGGGGATCAACAATGAAGAAGGATTTCAACCCGAGCTTCCTCCTCCTCCCGATGTCGAGCTAAAAGTTGGGTGTTCGTTGTGAGGGAGCAAAACACATGTCAAGGGAGTTCCGATGCATAAATTAGCTACTGGTTTGGAGTAATTTCGGTGTTTAAACATTTAATTCCATGTATCTTATTTTATTTCAGATTTGAATGCTTGATTTGATGCATGTGAGTGTTATTCTTTTAATTTCTAACCGATCGGTGTGAGGTTTTAAGTGCGTGACTTGTGTTGTTCTGATTGGACATCACAAGAATCATTTTCATACCCACCTTATTGAGATTTCAATATGGTTTGGAAGATCTTATTCCATGCATAAGTACTGGAACTTGACAATACGATTTTTACGTCAAGGTTGGGTCCTTAAAGCATTGAAATAAAAGCTTAGGAATTAATCGGGATTCTAATTAACTCCAACCAAAGAATTACTCTATACCTGAGATGAATCTATATGAACAATGAACTTGATATGTGTGTAGTAAAATCACATCGACCCTTATATCTCATATTTTTCAAAATCCACTAGGTCACTCAATTTTTAAGCTATTTCATCTAAGTCATTGTTTTAAACTGTTTTCAAAACCACCCCCTCCCTTAGTCATTATTATTAAAAATACACACTCTTAACCTACCAACGCTCCTTGAGAGACGACCTAGGGTATTTCCTAGACTATAAATCAACCTTCAAAATATAATCAATTTGACGTGTCATGACAACATGGCCAAATTTTGGCGCTGTTTCCAGGGAGCGCTTTGGTTTTTTGTGCGTGTTTTTGATAAAATTTTTGTAATTTTTGTGAATATTTGTTTGTTTTATCTTCTACCTTTGCATTTGTTTTTGTGTTTTAATTAATTTATTGTGTAGGTTATTTGGATGATGCATTCTACTCTAGGAGACCTACAAAATTTTGAACCCGAACCGGAGAGGATCCTAGATCAATGAAACCGAGACATACAAGACCACACTTTGAAGGAGGAGACATCAAATCTTAAAATTCTTCTTGATCCTTCTTCTTCTTCAGAAACCCAACTTAAAATTGAACATAAATTATATAACATGGCTGAAAATAATAGAACACTAAAAGAACTAACCTTACCTGATGTTGATATCCAGCCCACTTACATTCAATTACAAGGCGAGGTACCCAATTTTGAACTAAAATCTGGTTTAATTAATTTATTACCAAGATTTCATGGACTGCCTGGAGAAGGTCCACATAAGCCTTTAAAAGAATTTAATACTGTGTGTTCAACATTAAAACATGCTAATGTGGATGAAGAACAAGTAAAACTTCGGGCATTTCCATTTTTATTAGAAGACACGGCTAAAGATTGGTTGTATTATGTTAATTAAACTATTAGAGGTTGGGCGGACATGAAACGAATTTTTCTTGAAAAATACTTCCCAGCCTCTTGAACTGCAAAAATAAGGAGAGAAATTTGTGGGATAATACAATCTCAAGGATAAACCCTTCATGAATATTTGGAATGATTTAAACGGTTATATTCAAGTTTCCCACACCACCAAATAAGTGATCAACTTTTAATTCAATATTTTTATGAAGGTTTGATTCCTATTGATCAAAATATGATTGATGATGCTGTAAG
Source organism: Viscum album (assembly GCA_963277665.1). Taxonomy (NCBI): domain Eukaryota; kingdom Viridiplantae; phylum Streptophyta; class Magnoliopsida; order Santalales; family Viscaceae; genus Viscum; species Viscum album. Next base: position 586,196,170 of record OY728126.1, read on the forward strand.
TGGTGCATTGGTAGATAAGACACCAATTTTTGCAAGAACCCTCATTGATAACATGGCACAGAACACTCAACAATTCGGTACACGGTCCAGTGTTCCCATTCGAGGTGTCCATGAGGTGCAAAGTACTGAGTTTGAGAAGAAGGTGGGCATGAAGTTCGAAGAGGTAAGTACCCTTCTACGAAAACTTGCTCTCTTCCAAGGGAAATGTCAATATCGTCCTCCCATCCATTGTGGAATCTTCTCTTCTGGCACCCACTATTCTGACCAATGTCTTCAATTGAGAGAAACTTCTGAGAGTTGTGAGGCAATATTTCCAGGACGCCCCTTTAACCAAACCTTTAGTCAAGAACCATACTATCTATCCAAGCAAGGGTGGAATTACAACCAAGCTTATAGGAAATGGGGGTATTCAAACCAACCTCAACAACAATGGAACCAACAGGCTCAGAGTAGTCATCCACCCCCACCCAGAAATCCTCAACCACCCCAAAGGCCATTCCATCCACCCCCTCCAAAAACCGAGCCTAGCCTAGAAGACATGATGAAGCAAATGGCTGCCAATAATATCCAATTCCAACAAACCACCCAAGAAGCCATACAAGACCTAAATACCCAACTAGGCCAACTTGCCAACTCGGTGGGGGTAAATCCAATTTCATGGGTCGGGTAAACTACCATCTCAACCAGTAGTAAACCCTAGGGATAAAGGAAATGTTAGTGCCATCACCCTTAGGAGTGGGACACAACTCAAAAGCCAAATGAACCCTCCATTAGAGTCTTCCCAACAAAAGGAAACCACCATCCCAACTGCTGAAAATGGTCCAAGAGAAGAAAACCCTTTTCCTGAGAGAAGCCCTTCCAAAGGAAAGACTATGGCTGTTTATGAGTCACCTATCCCAACCATTCCTCTTCCATTTCCTCAAAGGGTTTTCCAACATAGGAAACAAAAATAAAACGAACATGATAAAGAAATCTTGGAAACTTTAAAGAAAGTACAGGTTAACATTCCTTTGATTGATGTTGTGAAGCAAATTCCATGATATGCCACGTTTCTGAATGAGATGTGTACACACCAAAGGAGGATTCGTGGTGATGAGAAGGTGAGCCTGGGGAGGAATGTTTCAGCATTGATAGAGCCATGACTTCCCACAAAGTGCAATGATCCTGGGACATTCTCGATTCTGTGCACCATAGGGGAGTGTTCATGTTCCAACGCTATGCTTGATTTGGGTGATTCTATTAATGTGATGCCTCACTCCATATACTCTTCTTTGCCGGTCGGTGAACTAAAACCCACAGGAATAGTTGTTCAGCTTGAATATCGGAGTACCGCACACCCCTCTGGTGTGCTAGAGGATATTCTTGTGAGGGTGCAAAATTTAATTTTTCCTGCTGATTTTTACATGCTTAAAATGAAAGATGATAGGATGAATGGACATGCCCCAATTATATTGGGGATACCTTTCTTGAAAACCTCCAAAACCATAATTAATGTCCATAATGTTAAATTATCTATGGATTTTGGTGGTAATATCGTCCACTTCAATATCCTTGATGCCATGAAGCACCCCTCATAAGAACACTCCTCTCTCTCTGTCAATTCTATTGATGTTCTCCCTTCCCCCCGAAACAACTTATTTTCATTCACCTGATCCCCTTTCTGAGTTTTCTTCATTGATTGAAATGTTAGGTAATGAATCATGCATTGATTGTTGTAGCGCTCTTGAGAAATGTCATGCATGTTTTTTAATTGATGATTTCTTGAAAACAGAGGATCACATGACCATCGATGATACTGCTAAGCTTGTAAAAGCTCATTCCTCATCTGAGGATGTTACCATTGAGCAGTTAGATGAGATCAGTGACTTCTCACTTTCATACACACTTCTTTCAATCCAAAATCCCACAAAATTGGAACTGAAACAACTGCCTCAAGATTTAAAATACTCTTATCTTGAGAATGGAAACAAGTTGCCCGTCATCATTTCTATTTCACTCCCTCCTGCGCATGAATTGCGACTACTTGATATTTTGAGGGAGTTTAAACAAGATTTGGGATGGACACTTGCTGACATTCCTGGCATTAGCCCATCAATTTGTACAAATCATATTTTATTAAATGATGAGTCTAAACCATTGAGGCAGTCACAACGTCGACTGAACCCAAACCTACATGATGTTGTTAAAAAAGAAGTAACAAAATTGTTGGCTGCTGGAATCATTTACCCTATCTCTGACAGCCAATGGGTCAGTCCCATTCAAGTAGTTCCTAAAAAAACTGGCCTTACTGTAGTTAAAAATGAAAACAATGAATTGGTTCCAACTCGTGTGCAGAATAGTTGGCGTGTCTGTATAGACTATCGCCGACTAAACCAACACACTAGGAAGGACCATTTCCCATTTCCATTCATTGACCAGATGCTAGAGAGGTTAGCAGGGAAGTCCCATTACTGTTTCCTTGATAGGTATTCTGGATACTTTCAGATCCATATTGCCCCTGAGGATCAAGAAAAGACAACCATTACTTGCCCCTTTGGTACATTTGCTTATAGAAGGATGCCATTTGGTCTGTGCAATGCTCTAGGTACTTTACAAAAATGTATGGTTAGTATTTTTTCGGATTACCTGGAGAATTTCATGGAGGTTTTTATGGATGATTTTACTATTTATGGATCCTATTTTGATGAATGATTAAGTAGTCTTGGTTCTGTCCTACGTCGCTGTATTGAAAAGAATCTCGTATTAAATTATGAGAAATTCCTTTTCATGGTGCGACAAGGCATAGTTTTGGGACATGTCATTTCTGGGGAAGGTATCCAAGTGGAAAATCAAAAGTAGATATCATTTCCTCCCTACCATTCCTTAAAAATGTTCGGGATGTGAGGTCTTTCTTGGGTCATGCTGGATTTTATCGTCGTTTCATTCGTGACTTTAGTAAAATTGCACTCCCCCTCTTCCAATTACTCCACAAATAAAAAGAATTTTATTTTGATAAAAAATTTGAGGAAGCATTCAATAAGTTAAAATGGAGTCTCACATCACCCCTAGTAATCCAACCACCTCGGTGGGATTTACCATTTGAGCTCATGTGTGATGCCTCTAACTATGCAGTTGGGGCAGTCTTGACATAAAGGGCCGATCGAGCTCCACATGTCATTGCATATGCCTCACGTACTTTGGACCCTGCCCAAGCAAACTACAGCACAACTGAAAAAGAATTTCGTTCCATTGTGTTTGCCTTGGATAAATTCAGGTCATACCTTCTAGGGTCCAAAGACATTCTGTTCTCAGACCATGTAGCCCTCCGATATCTCCTAAAGAAACCAGAAGCCAAACCATGTCTTATTCGATAGATTCTCCTCCTTCAAGAATTTGATCTAGAAAATAGGGATAAAAAATGATCAGAGAATGTGGTTGCTGACCATATTAGTAGGATTCTCCCATCCACGGACATTGACTCATCCCCATGTATTCCCATAAATGAATTTTTTCCTGATGAGCAATTGTACCAAGTGCAAGATGCTATTCCTTGGTATGCTAAAATTGTAAATTATTTGGTAGCGTATTGCATTCCTGCTTATTTCACCAAAAACCATGCCGACCGACTAAAACCTGAGTCTCGTTGGTACATTTGGAATGACCCATACCTCTGGCACATATGTAGTGATCAAATTATTAGGCATTGTGTTCCCGATAGTGAGTTTCAGTCTTTCCTTAGGTTCTTCCACACACTTGCTTGTGGGGGCCACTTTGGTCCCCAACGGACTCCTCGCAAGGTCTTAGATTCTGGTCTCTTATAGCCCACATTGTTTCGAGATGCCCACGAATATTGTAAATATTGTCCTCGCTGTCAAAGAATAGGGAATGTCTCTAAAATAAATGAGATTCCCCAACAACCCTTACTCTTCCATGAAATTTTTGATGTTTGGGGAATTTACTTTATGGGACCATTCCCCAATTCATTTGGGAACCTTTACATTCTTCTGGAAGTGGATTATGTTTCGAAGTGGGTAGAGGCACGAGCCACAAGGACAGATGATTCCACGACAGTTATGGAATTTTTGAGAACCTAAATATTCTGTAGGTTTGGATTACCTTGGTTAATCATCAGTGATCAGGGTTCTCATTTCTGCAACCACACAATGCAATCTCTTTTGCGCAGGAATGGGATTGGGTATCGAGTGTCTACTACTTATCACCCACAAATAAATGGTTAAGCCGAAGTATCAAATAAAGAGGTAAAACAGATTCTTGAGAAAACAGTTCAGCCAAACAGAAAAGACTGGAGTCTTAGACTCGATGATTCATTATGGGCTTACCATACTACATTCAAAACTCCAATTGTCATGTCACCATATCGGCTAGTTTTTTTGGAATATTTTTCACCTCCCTATTGAGGTAGAGCACCAGGCCTACTGGGCTATTAAAAAATGCAATTCTAATATTTCTGGTGCAGGTATTCAAAGGAAGTTGCAATTCAGGAGTTGGAGGAAATGAGATGAGATTCATATGAGAACTCCCGAATTTATAAGGAGTGAACCAAGGCTGCCCATGACAGTCTCATCCTTCATCGTCAATTCCACATCGGGCAGAAGGTCCTCCACTACAATGCAAGGCTAAAGATGCACCCTGGTAAGCTTTATTCCCATTGGTTTGTACCTTAAATTGTTACTAATGTCTCTCCGTTTGGTGTTGTCCAGGTTCAAAATGAAGACACCAGGAAAACCTTCACTGTCAATGGGCAGCGGCTGAAGCAATTCCATGAAGCCATTCTGGAGTCCCCAATGGAGGAACTCCATGTTCAAGAAGCGGTCTATGAATAACACTCACTGGGTTTTATCCTTCCTTCCCACAGTCTCTTTTATTACAGTGAGGACACTGCATTCTCTAGGTGTGGGGGGGTGGACACATTCCTGGGTTAGTTATGATTTTTCATTGTTTTCTCCTTTTGTTTTATCTTTTTGGCCTTATTTATGGTATTTTCAATTTTCCCCATCAAAAATTTCGAAGTTCCATGATTTGGCGACCATAATGTGGGGAAAGTAAAAATACCATAACGAAGGCTAAAAATAATATTTGTATGAATTTGACATCAGGGAGTGATTATTAGTGAATTGGTTTTCTGTCAATGATATAAATGGTCGTATCTATGTGAAACCTTTGAGATGATTGATGCCCATTGTGTGAGTAGTTTTTGGGCAAATTGTGTCACTAATATCTCCAAAACATTTTGCACCAAACCAGAAAGTGTGATTATTTCTTACTTAATATAAGGTAAATATATGTTGGGTTAATATTTTTCAGCTTTAAATGATATTTCCATACGTTCGTTCCTTATCGGATCTGTTCCATTACTTTACCAGATTGACCTATGCGTGTATACCTAATGTCTGACTATTGTACGACCTCAAAAAAATTTTTGTTTCCTGGGTAGGTCAAAACCCACTCCTCCTCAACCTTTGATCTGGTTATAACTATTGCAATTAGTGTCGTGAGGAGATCAAACAAGGCTTGAGAGATGAGTGTGAGATTTGTTCCAATTGCAACTTCAAAAAAATTGAGGGTAGTGATGAAATGTGCAACATATGGGGATATCTAGGTCGGGAGCTTATGGTTTGACTTCTGGGAATGCTTAAATGAGTGGCTCTTGAAATATGATTTCAAAGGATGTAGGACAGGTTCGGTGACAAAATCATTTAAACTGAAAAATGTTAAAATAACATATATTTATTGGATAGCAAGTGGGAAGAATAGCATGGAATGGTTTTCACACACACACATGGAGAGTTAGTGTCATTCTTTACTTCTGAATTCCTTTCTCAATTGGGTATCATGAACCTTTTTGAATTTCACTATTATATGATTTATGAGACATCTTTTCCTATTTTCACAAAGAAGAACTCCTTGGTGTGATTCATGCATTGATCAATTTACTTTAATAAAATTCCCTCAAATGATAAATTTTCATGATGTTGTAAATATATATATATATATATATATATATACATCATTGTATTTGGATATCTGACCTTGCCTAGGAGTGCAAATGTTTAGGTGTGGGGGTGTGATCGTACCACGATTCACTGTTTCATTTTCACCCTTACACCGCTGAGCTAAACATATTTTGTATTAAAAATTTTAAAAATATTATCAAATTGTGCATCATGTTTGATTCAATAATTTTTTTTGTCACTGTTAAATAGTTCAATGATACTTGTTTTGAAATTTACAATGTAGGTGGAGGTGATTTGGAGGGCCCTTGATGATGTAGAAGAAAAATGGGAGAAAATTGCATGGATCCATGGACATCTGTCCACTATATTGAATATTTCCCGAAATCCGTGCATCCAATTGGGATGAACTTTTGTGTGCCCATCCAAAATGCAATATTCTACATTTCATATTAAGGATCCCAATCCTGATTCGTCTTGTATAGGGCCCATATGAACTGATCTGTCCAAGGCACCGAATTTGGACCAAGTCAAATGTGGTGTTCTGTATTTTATCAATATCTTGAGCTGTATTGGTCCAAAAGATGCCAAAAATTCGGTGGAGACATCCAAGAGGTAGGGATACAACTTTTATATTTTCTCCAAAGCGAGATAAGACTGTCTGAAGGCCTAAACGCATCGTGCAAGTGGATTTATGAAATCTGTGTGCCCAAAACAACCTCCCACATTTCCTATAAAAGGGCACCTTGGGCTCCTCATTTGTAAGTTCGGACAAGGAGTGAAGTGCTGCAAATTTGGAGTCCTAGAGGAGTCTCCTAATCACCTTGGAGGTTCTGGAGGCCCCTATCCTTATAGGGGAATCAACAATGAAGAAGGAGTTCAACCCGAGCTTCCTCCTCCTCCCGATGTCGAGCTAAAAGTTGGGTGTTTGTTGTGAGGGAGCTACACACATGTCAAGGGAGTTACGATGCATACATTAGCTACTGGTTTGGATTAATTTCGGTGTTTAAACATTTAATTCCATTTATCTTATTTTATTTCAGATATGAATGCTTTATTTGATGCATGTGAGTGTTATGCTCTTAATTTCTAACCGATCGGTGTGAGGTTTTGAGTGCGTGACTTGTGTTGTTACGATTAGACATCACAAGAATCCTTTTCATACCCACCTTATTGAGATTTCAATATGCTTTGGAATATTTTATTCCATGCATAAGTATGGACCTTGACAATACGATTGTTACGTCAAGGTTGGCTCCTTAAAGCATTGAAATAAAAGCCTAGGAATTTATCGGGATTCCAATTAACTCCAACCAAAGAATTACTCTAAACCTAAGATGAATCTCTATGAAAAATGAACCTGATATGTGTGTAGTGAAAAAAAATCGACCCTTATATCTCATATTTTTCAAAATCCACTTGGTCACTCAATTTTTAAGCTATTTCAACTAAGTCATTGTTTTAAACTGTTTTCAAAACCACCCCCTCCCTTAGTCATTTTTGTTAAAAATACACACTCTAAACCTACCAACGCTCCTTGAGAGACGACCTAGGGTCTGCCCTAGACTATAAATCAACCTTAAAAATATAATCAATTTGACATGTCACGACAACGAAGTCACTCCCCCGCCCTTAGTTTATCACGGAACCACCCATCTTCATAACAATTCTCTAGAACCATAACATAATCGTATCACATAAAACATGCATAAAGGAAACATAACATTTCCACATTTCAATCAAAAGATATCAATACAACACATTGATATAATAAAAAAATTATGAAAACCATTTTCAATACCAAAATAAATGAAAAGTAAAACATTGTATTTATTTTTCATTTTAAAAAAAAGGTATGGCTTGTAGAGGAAGCCAAAACTCAAATAATAGTTACGGCGGCAAAGAAGTTGTTGTCGCCGCATACGTACGACAAAAAAACATTCCCTTTTTTCATTTAGTAAACGATTCATATAAAAAAGATTCCTTTTGAGTAAAGAAAAGAGTCAAAGGGGTTTATACACCATATAAAAGAAAGTTGTGTATAAAACAAAATAAGCCTCAATGAAAGGAGATTGAGAGGATGTCCCTTACCTCAGGTCTGACTTGACATGATGATTATTTAATCTTCTGAATAATAAACTACAGTTAATTTTAAATTACATAAAAACCTTTATCAAGTTCATTATTTCTATTATATCACTTATTACCATGTTATGAACACTGTGTAATTATTTAAGTTGATAATGGTCGTTTTGTCGACCCTTTGTACTTGAGTCAAAATTAAACTTCTTATAATTAAAGGTTGCTCATGTGGTAAAATATCCATTATATCAAGAATTATATTAATGATTTATATATCATATATATCATATATATCCTGAATATACATGCATTTATAACGTTTCATAACATTTAGAGGTAAGAAATGAAATGTACCGTTCATGGAGACAGTAAGCCGTACGTACGCATGAACGCCACTTTCATTTCTATTTCATATTTAATGAAATAATCATAATGATATAAAGGTATATTATTATTCCATTATAATGTCATATTTAATATCATTAACTCCATATTTTATATGTCCCATATATGGCATTAACGAATCAAATCACATTGAGGGGGCGGTAGTCCGCACTTCCTAAAATGAAGATATCACGTTTAACCGTAATGGAAACCATAAAGGTATTCCATTTATTATAAATACAGAAGCATAAGTAAAACATAAAATATTATATATCATATATAAATATAGTGAAATCTTAATGGCCACTATTTAATGTGTTAGAAGAATATTGAGCAATCATCGTTTCGTGAGGCCGAAATTCGCCATCCATGGAAACAATATGGTCTTTAACCATTAGATGTAGGTGTGTGTAAGTGTAGCTTGAATCCTTATTATAACAACATCCTATTATATTTAAGATACTGGTTTTGTTACAAAAGAAATGAATAAAAATATTTTAGGGGGTTGGAGAAGAAAAATAATACAAATTAACATTAGAGAAGACTTTACCTTTAAATCGGGTAACTCCTCTTGGTTTGAACGAAAAGGGTTTTTTAAAGAGATTTTTGCCTAAGGTAAGGCTTCTAGGTTGAAGAGATGGATGCAGAGAGATAAAATTAACAGAGATTGGCCGAGCCAAAGGCTTGAGATGTGTGGGTAAGGAGGTAGAGCTGGGAGCCTTTTATAAGAGGAGAAGAGGGGCACTCTTGGAATGCTATAAAATGTTACTTTATATTAAAATAATTTTCGGATTTTAAAGGTACCACATTGATATATTTTTACGATAAGGTGATAAAGGCTCTAAATATATTCATCCTATAGCTCTTTTACAAGTGTAAGTCTTAGATTTTACATTATCTTTTCATTTTATTTAAATCGTTTATTAATGAGGTAATCGCTGCATCATCATGATGTCATAAATAATTTAATCTATTTGATGTCTAAAAATTATAAAAACCACTATGATGTAGGAAATATTTTTAGCATTAAAATTACTATTTATAGTCCAAGATATCATTTATTTAGACAAAATTAAAATTTTTTTACTCAGGTGATACATTCTTTAGTGATCTTCTCCTTTCTTTAAAAATAAAAAGATATAGTGTCACTTTCACCCAAAAGTGATTCCATGGGGTCCCAATGTTTGGAACAAGGCATACCATGGTCGTCCATGACACAACCAGTAGCATTAAGACAAATTTTGGGGTCATTTATTATTATTATGATTTTATTTTATTATCCTTAACCACCCGATTACTAATTAATCTTGATAATTAAAGATAATTACCGTCGTTACTATTCATAATGTCCAAAAACAAAGGAGTATTAATTACATAATTTGGGAATTCTGGTTCCAAATATGGAAACCATTTTACCAAAGTCCAAAAATAGTTATTTCAATAATTAATTTAAAAATAATTCCCATTGTCAAAACAAATAGCGGGTTTTTTTTGAAACAATATCTATGAAAAGTTTGGCACTTGTTTATGCCCAATTCCAAAGTGAAATTAATTCTAATGAATACCATTGACTTAAATGGTAAAAATATATTCAAATTATAGTTTAAAACCAATTAAAAAGATAATATAACTATATAATTATATCAGATGAAAAAGCAGTTTTGATGTAAAATGCAGTATGTTTCACTATTCATTAAAAAATGAACATTGTCAGAAAAATATGAAAAATTTATTCAAAGTAAATTTCAATGTCCCAATCATAAATAATAAGTTTATTTTGATAAATAGAGCATATAAAATTGTCAAAAGTTTGATTTAAAAATGGTTTTCCATCAAAAGGTAGTAAAATAATCTTTTAAAAATATTTGAGAATTCTATGCTTAAGATTGGTTTTATTCTCATTTTAAGCCTCTAAAACACAATCTAATTTATAAATAGACATAGATAAGAATATATATTATTCGTTACTTACTTGGGATGTTATATTTCATATGACATAAATTGATGAAAATTTATATTAAATATCCTTACTTATTCTATAATTTATTATCTATTCTTATTTGTGTATGACACACTTCTGTTTCATGCTCATACCTATTTGTCCATTTTTTATCACATATGATCTTCAGTTGTTAAAATATTATTAATATTTTAACTAAGAATCCAGGGTGTCCCCTTTTTATCTGCAATTTTTTCAATTTTATGATACAGAGTACAACATATGATGTATCTAGAGTATTATCTATTGTCGATAATTTTTTTTACATTTCAAAGACATGTTTTGGATTATGATGTTTCAATATATTTGGAAAAATTTCATTATTTAAATAAGACATATGATAACTTAGTAAATATTTATTCCAAATTATCTAAGACTATAAACCTAAAATATTTTATATATGTATTATAACAAAATATATTTTTTCATGTAATTATGATATGGTCACATCTATATGATATCATATTCCCCTAACCTATGATCTTTTCGGTATGCACATCCACTAAACTACCATGAATGCCACTGACAATATATTCCAATGTTTCCCATCCATATTGAAAAAATTAATTGAAACTTTGTACTAATTATTCAAATATGTATCCTATTTAATATTTGAAAACCATTTTTAATCCTTCAAAATTTGCTACTAATTTTTATACGAATTTTATTTTTATATATATATTTTCAACCAAATAAATTCATAAAAATAAATATTTAAATTACTTAGATTTAGGTTTAAACCAATGTTATTCTAAGATATCAATATATCCACATTCAGTATTTTTTTCATGATGATCACTTCCATATATTTTCGTTAATCCAAACGAGATGATCAAAAGTATCTTTCATGTTTGTATACTTTCCTCAAACAATTTATTCTTTAGCCTCATATTTTTTATGGACATAAATTTACAGTAATCAATATAAATATAAATAATTACATAATATATAATTATTATGTTACATTTGGAAAAATTTGTAAATACATTTAAAATTATTATCCTTAACTCATTTTTATATTATTAACATTCATCCAAATATACTGCAATCAAAATCAATCTAACCGTAAATATGTTTTTGTATCACATTATTTTAATTCAACCCATGAAAATATATGATTAAATCCAAACAAAAAATTTCATTAATTTTCAATAATATAAATTTGTTTAATTATATTCTATATCATTACTCTGGGGGTGGGATACTACATCCCCTCTAAATAATGATGTATTTTTTATTTTGATGGTAGGGTTATAAACAACATTAATTGATTTATATTTGATGATTTTATTCATAAGTTTATAGATATCCTATATATTCATACACTAGATATAAGGGTCAAAACCATTTTATCTTACTCCAATATTTTCTACACTATTAGGAAACCATATTAGGAATATTAGTTTTATTAAAAATGTCATTTTGAAATCATTTTCTTTCTAACACATAAAATGAAGAACTAAAATTAAATAAATATTCAACTATAATGATTATATATAGGTATATATTTCATATATTAGATAATTATTATTTTCAACATTAAAAAAAATTAATTTCTTGAATATTATATTTCAAAATATTTTCAAAAAGGATTTGAAATCTCAATCCATTGACTTATTGAATATCAGATGTAAATGATTTTTAATCATTTATAGAAATTTTTATTCTCAATTAATTTATTCCTATATCACATATAAAATGATATATCATCCATAGAATATCTAAAAAATCATGGGAATGAATATTATGTAATATAATAAAAAAAATTTGTTTTTTTATTATCATTTAGTATATTTACTGTTCTTCATAACTATATTTTTTAAAAAAAAAGTGTTGGACCCTTATTTTAATCAGTAAATTTTGATTCTCTCTACATTTAATATCCATTAAAACTATGAAATTCAATAAAACCACTCCCATTATTTCTATAAAAAAATTTATAATGACGTAACCTAAATACATTGATCATGAGATCGGTACCAAGTCACTACATGTCCGGAAAACACCCCATGATTTCTATAGGCAAATAAATAGTTCTGAAGGATAAAATAAAATATTTTGTGAATATTTATTCATCAAATATGAAAATCTATTTGTGGATGATATATTAAAATTTTAATACCATTTATTAAATTTTGATAAAAAAACAATGTAATTAAATCTTACCATTTGTGAAAAATGATTTAAGGGGAAAATAAAATATATTCTCATGAAATCTAGGTATAAAAATAGAATTTCACCAAAATCTATTAAAAATAAATTATTACCACTTTATATAATCCGTTCTTTTGATAAAAGTTTCTCTACGAGTAATGGATTAAATCATCATAAAATATGAAGTGAAACTATCTATATCTATATATTCACCAATTAGAACATGTATTGGTTATTGATACACTTATTAATAAATTCCAATTTATCAAATTATATATCCAAGAATATTGAACATAAAAATATTTTTTTGTAGAAGGTGACATGGATTTGTTTCCCAATCCATGCCGGAATGAATTTATTAAATGAATAGTTTACAATGAGGTCTCGAGGTGCAATGACCTTCCACCATCTGAAAAAAAGAAAACCACCCAACAGAATTGAAAATTTAATAAATCTGGAATACAACATCGGAAGGCTCTAGGAAATTAAAACTGCAGATTCAGCCAGCAGCTTCCAGGTGCGTGAGATCAGTCCAAGTAGCCAAAGAGTATCATCATGCCAAATTTCATCAAATCTTAATACAATAGGAAAAAAACAGAGATGTAGCAGCAAGAGAAAGGTAAAAAGATCCATTGAAACTGACCCAACATCAAGCAGAAGCAGAAATTCAAAACTCCAGTAACCATTATCAGTTTCATACTAACATTGTAAAAAGAGAAATGCAGAGTGAAAGTAACACATAAACTAGGAAATGAGCATGAGAAAACCTCCTTGTAAAATCATCAAAAAATCACAACAAGAAAGACTGAAAGACTGAGAGTAAGCAGAGAAATCATGCAATATAGGAATCAAGACACCGTCCAAGAGGGAAAATGAGTTTTTTGAAACTCCTTCCTGATCCTCTCATTTAAAAAGTCTTGATTGATATCTAAATAGGTGTTCCTTGAAATATCCAATTTTATAAAGGATTTATAAAAAATTTCATCTCTAATTTTCTCTGAAGAATCAATGTCTTCACAATCATGCACATTCTGCTTTTATCCTCCTTCCTCATATTGCTTGCCCTCTAATTTTTGAGATTTCTCTGGAGTATAAACTTCCATTATTGAAGTATCCAATGATAGTGTGACTATATTTCTTTCTAATTGGGAGTAATCATGACGTTTCCTTGTTTTTCTTTGGATTAGGGGTGATAAATCTATCAGTATCGACTATTGGTTTTTTTTCCATTTCTCATTCCAGTTTTGAAATACTCTTCCTCTATATGTGTAGATTTATCTTCTTCTTTTTTAGAAGATTCACTACTTTAAAATCTATCACATTCCTCATTAGCAATGTCCTCTTAAAAATCATCATGCTTTTTCTCTCTTAGCATATCCACAAGAGGAGGCATAGGACTATGGGGAATATTAATAGCCATAGAAGTAGGTTATTTAACCATGATTGGTGTAAAATAAGCCTCTTGATTTGTTGTCTGCAAAGCATCGACTTGTTTGATTTTATCTATGTCATCATTGTAGGTAGCTGGAGATGTAGTGGCATCCAGTAAAACATTTACAAAATCAGATATTTGATTTTCCTCAACATGTCTATTATTAAAATCATCATTTGAGACATGAACTAAACAATTTTTAAAGAAGTCTATATGGTCATCTTTGCCCTTGTGGTTTTGTTTGCCTTTTTCAATCCAAACATTTTTCTAATTTTCATGTTTGATGGAGACATTTCCATAGTTTTGAATGAGTGACCAAACCTAAAACAGTTGTGATAGTAATCAGGAAATCATTCATAAACAACCTCTTGAGAAAGACAAAAATTCCAACATTATATCTAGATTTAATTTGGAAAAATCTAGGAATCATATATTTTAATACAAATTCTAGAAAATGCGGTTCTGGAAAAAAAGTTTGTTACTGAATCAAGCTTCAAAGGAGTGCCAATAACGCTTGCAATAGGAAATAGAGCCGCTTTCTTATCGAGATGTAATGGTAGATCAGGGAAGTTAACCCAGATAGGTACTATTGGCGATTCCACATATGGGTCAAATTCAGGCATCCATTTCAATATTTTCATGCAACATCCCCCGAAAGACCATGATCTCTTCACCCAAATTCGGTAATAATCCTCATCCGAGATCAGGCATAATAAAATATGTGATGAATTAAGGAGACCCAAATTAAAACTTGTAAAACAAATTTCTTCCATAGATGTTCAAAGAAACTTCAATGACGACCGGCAATTTAGGAATTTACTAACTAGAACAAGCTGTAGATCAGATGCTACAAGTTTTTTCCCAGCTTCAGTAAACAAAATCGTAGGTTGACCGCTATGTTGAAATAGTTACGGTTTAACCTGAGCTCCAGGAAGGGCATCCTCCTGGGAAGAGCATTCCCCTATTTAAAGAAAACCACATCTATAAAAGATCAGCTCACATTAGGGTTAGGGTTGAGGCTTCACGTCGGGCATCGCTACGGCGGTGTGTGTTGGGTCTCCATCATCTATTATAGATAAAAATATTAATATTAATATCATAAAAATAAATTCATAACATTTTCATATAATCATGGAAATAAAATACCATAAATTTTTTTTTCCTACAAATATCTTACAAAAACAATATTATTATTTTTTAAAATAAAATGAAAACCCCAATTTCACATACTAAATCCTAATTTATAAAACATTAAATCTCACAATTCATTTAAGTACATGAAATCCATAATAGAAGTATTTTGTAAGAGAAAAAATCATATTCCAATTTATTTAAAATCATTAATAAAAAATTTATTTTCTATTAAATTAAATTTCATGTAATAACATGAATAACTTAATATATCATATGAATATAAATGGTTAGTGAGAATCTTTTTGGGAATTTTCTATAATATTTAAATTTTCATGTTTATTAAATGTTTTTAATTAATGTTATATAACAAATACATGAATTAGATAGTAATTTGTGATGTAATAATAATTCCAAACCTCATTTGTTCGACCTTTAGTGAAAATTTAACTACAACTAGTCACAAAAGTAAACAATATTAATTTTCATGATTCAAAATAATAAACTAATGAATAAAATTATCAAAAAAAACACTCTTCTCCGACAATCATTTCTACCCCTCATCACCTATTCTCCTTAGAAATTCTAAGATTGTGATATTGCTCAAAAGATTCAAAATTCCACCTCCAAGACACTTCTACTCATTATGGTCGTACTTGTGTCATCAAATGACCATTTAAAACTACCTAAAGGAGGTTCTCAATGAAACATTATTCGAGTGTTAAAACCCTGCTTCTTGTCCACTTATTTAATTTTCATTTTTTATTATCCCCTAATACATTACCCCACAATAAAGAGTGGTATGATAAGTATAATATCATATAAATAATGAAAAGTTGCTATTTTAATAGTGTTTACATCATCAAATATGTTCTCTTCTCCTTTTTATCATCAAAACTATAACACCATCTATGATGTGTCGATTTTCCACCATTGTGAAAAATTATTTTTCATTTTCAATTAACCACATCATGGCTAGACATAAAAGAATTATAATGATTAAAAGGGAAAATAAAATATATATTATAAAATCTATAGTATTTTGTAACTAATATATATATATATATATATATATTAAATGGGAAAACTAAAACAGTTTTTGATAGTCGATAATTAAGAACAATAATATAACTCTAACAATTTTACTTTTATCTAATGAATAATTATCACCTATGGAAAAAATAAATATTAGACAAAAAAAATAATTGAGGTTCTTCAATATCATATAATTACACTTCTTGAGTTTTTCATCCTTTTGAAAAGAACTATCTTAAACCATAGGTAATGAAACATAAAATAATGAAGAAAATTCTGCAAGAATGGTGAAATTGAATCTTATAACTCAAAAAATTCATAAATGAACATAATAAAATTATAATAAATCAAAGAAATTTAAAATTATTTCTGAATAAATTAATTGATGTATCTAATTTTATTATCCATGAAATGAATTTTTAGTGAAGGACAATTTTCGAAAAACGATAATAGATTCACTCCAGACATCCATTTTCCCTCTAGTTACACTTTATATCCATTTTCTCAAATTGTATTGTTAAATAATATCAGTTAATTCTCAAAAATTATATTTTTATGAACCAACCATATGTACATAGATCAGTTATTCATTTTTTATGAATAAATACATTTTTTAAAAGGATCCTTGATTAATAACTCCTAATAATCATGCTCAATTAAATGGAATAACCCAAATTTTTACCCATTATCTCGAACCATCACTAGTATATTTTAATAAACATTTTTGTTTCTAAAATAACTCATTTTCATGAAAATTTATTTTCATTTTAGGATTTATACAAAAATTATAATTTTTTCAAATTAATGTCTATATAATATTTTTTTCTTAAATTGCACAAAATTAGATCATTTATAATAGTTTTTTCAACACAATTTTTATATATTATTTAAATTAGTTGGACATTTTTTTCATTATATATACTAATTATTCCATTATTAATTTCCTTGTATGATTTGAATCCATTCATTAATGGACATCATTTTGATATGTTAATTGGTTATTCCATATAGTATAGTTATGATAGAAATTTCTTTCTATGGGTAACCATTATATAAAATATTTATGTTTTATAATTCATGAGGGACAAATATTCATGAAAATTTTATTATTGGTTCATCAAGATAGAGATATAATTCATTGGGAAATTTTTCAGCCTCACGTGATTTCATGTAATGAGAGGGACTAAACCTTATTCCATTCTGGGATTTTCCCCCATGTTATATAGTCTTGGAAGTCAGATTTGACTCATGATTATGTCATGTTGTGTAATGACCAAAAAAATTTTCTATAGAAATTCCCTTATAATAATTATTTCATATGATGTAACCACATAAATTCACCAAGATAACCCAATTAAAAATATCTGAATGATAGATGCATGAAATAATAGGTAATTTTAAACATTAAAGAACATATTCCAAAGGAATAATACCTTGACCATTGGAATAGTTACATGACACTTATGAATAGTAAAATGGAAAATTGAATAGTAACATCACCAATGAATGTATAAATAAAATTTATGCATCTTTTAAGTGATGAATGATTTAATTATATCATTGTATAAGTAAATAAATATTTTAACAATTATTAATTAAATTATAATATTTTATTATGTTAAAAATATTTAATTACTATTTTTTAATTAATTGAAATAATAAATTAAAATTTATTTTAATAAAATATTTTAATAAATTAAAATTTTGATGTGTTATGATTATAAGAAATTTTTTTATGCCTTAGTTAGTATTTTAATTTGATATAAAATTAGTTATAATTTAATAATATGTATTTTTCATATAAATAATGATTTAAGTTGAAATTAATATCTCTAATATTTAGAAAATTATTTTCAAAAAAATGGAATTCATTTTTTAATTATATAAATTATAAAATGGTTATGGAGAAATTGTGGGATTTTTTTAAAATACATGATTTTTTTTGTGAATAGTGAAATATTGTAATTTTAAGTATAAGTAAATGAATGAATTATTGTGTCATTCATAGGTAATTTATGATGTATCTACGTATTAGATGTAATTAAAATGAAATAATTACAATATCTAGTCTTAAGAATATATACGACTTTTTCATGATAATAATAATAAACTAATGAATTAAGTAGTGAGATTACACCGAGTCTCCTCCACTATAAATACCACTCATCACCACCTCTTTTCCTAACATCTCTCAAGAATTGGGGCTTTTAAAAATATTTTCCAATACCCTTTAAAATCATCTCATAAACTTCTTAATGATTTTCTTATTTTACAAAAATAAAAACCAATTTCTTATGGTGCTCTCAAGAAGAAGGAATCAATTGGTAAACCCTATTCCTTCTCTTTTAATTTCATTTCTAGTTTCATTATATTCTTTTATTATCCTCACTTATCCTTTTACAAGTGGTATTAAAACTATAGTTTCTTATAAAAACTATAGTTTTATCATGTTAATGGAATAATTATTCATCAAATCCCATATCCCCTCTCATTTAGTTAAAGAATTAAAATATCTCCTGTGAGGGGGCCATATACCACCATTATGGATGAAGTTATTTCATCATTCAATTACAACATGAATGATTTTCATGATATCATTATTATGGTTGAATAGATATATTATATGTATTATATCTAATGTAGTGTTATGTAATAATTTTGTACACGTGATATTAATTAATAGAAAAATGAGTTCGTTTTGAACAAAAATAAAAATTAATCTAATTTATTTTTATTGATGATTTATTTAATTAGTTGGCCATAATTATGAAACTAAATAGATTTGTAATATTATATAATTTCATTAATAACATATAAGTTATTTTCTGGATAGTTACCCTTATTCTTCATGATTTTCCATACACATAAAAAGTAAAACAGTCATGAAAACCAAAGAAACTAACTCTCCCGAATGATTAAATCAAATTTCATAACCCATATAGATAGAAATTACTGAGCATAACAATATTATAATAAATCAGATATAACTATAAAAGGTTTTGAATTAATAAATTAATGGGATTAATTGGATTATTTAGGGCTTGAAGATCAAGAGAAGTATCAATTCAGACATATGGAATTTGGTAATGTTTACCATCATGATACAATATGTGCAACTATATTGGTGTTTATCTTGAATTTGGGATCCATGTACAATAGTCTTGGTGATTATCAATTAAAATTTACCCTCTTTGTGATGAGATCATTGACTAATGATAAATTCATGTTTTATGTTTCTAACAAATTAATATGATTCCAATTTTATATGATCCCATATTCTATATAATATCATTCCATATATCCAATCATTATATATTACATTTTATTTCATTATGTTATGCCTTCAAATTCATATTGTAATCATTATTCTTATGTTTATTCTCTTATTGGGCTTCAATAACATCCCTTTGTTCATTTTTCTGCATAGTTTATCTTATGCCAATGTATGGGATCAAAGGAATTGAGGAGCCCTATATGAAAATTAACAAAAATATGTTCTAATTTTGGAATAGTGATGTATAATTATGTACTTAATCTCTAATATAGTACACATTACGATATATTGTTTTTAATTTTATGTTTAATTATTCTTAGAATCATTTATTGATGTGTGTAAAAAGTCTAGGCTCTATATAAGTTTCATGATTCTTCCACATTTCAATGATTCCATTATTATATGATCATGTGATATACATTATTTTATTCTATATGTTTATTCATCTCTCATTCCTTTTTATATCATCTTGTTATTCCTTCTATCCCATGTGATATGCATTATCCATATGTTCGTTCTCATACTAGGCTTTTTAGCTCATCCATTTGTTTATGTATTCCCCATGTTATCCTATATAGATTTCTGATCTCCAATGAGTGTAGGATCTCATTATAGTGATTAAATAAAATATTTTTTTTGGGTTTAATGTTTCCTAATTATACCCCTAATGTTTGAAGACAATATACTTTATCATCCTTGGTTTATATATGAGGTATAACTATACTTATAATCATGTAATAATATGTATAAAAGGAAAGGATCACTTTTGTTGGTATCGGAAAACATTCTAGTTATTTATTGGGATGAGGATAAGAAAAAATTATTAACAACCCAGGGATAATTCTATCACCAAGGAAAATCTATTTTGAATTATAGGGAATATCATTTAATGACATACTATTCAATTTCATGTTTAGCCATCTATGTTAAATGATTACATTTCATATTATCATTATCTATGTATTGAATAATTTTAATTTTATTTTTATTTTCTAGTTAATGATTTGAAATAGATGATATACCATCATTTATTTTCACCTCAGTATGTCAACAAAATATTTGAGGTGATAATTGAGAATGGCGGAAAATGTAATCCCCCAAAAGTTTGTGAATGGATTATCCCTTATTATAAATAGCTCATATATTATAAATAATGTTAAAAATAATATAAAACACAATACAAACATTATAAATTTCAAAGGAATTATATAGTGTATAGGTATAAAAACTAAGGATCATATACTGATGGAAAATAAACTTGATCATTAGAATAGAAATATGACCATTAGGAATAGTAATGTTGATAACAGAATAATAACCTCACCTATTAATGTATAGATAAATTTGAGATATCATACAAGTGAAATTATTTTAAAATGATACAATTTTATATGTAAATAATTATTTTAAAAATTATAAATTTTGTGCCATTGTTTTTGTAAAACATAAAGATATATTTCAATAATTTTAATTGATCTAATGATTTAAAATAAAATTTATTTTCCTAAAATATATTAATAAAGTAATGATTATTTTTAATATAATTTTATAACAGTTTTTCAGACATTAATATATTTTAAAAAATAATTTTAAATTTTGTTATAATATTGAAATTGTTATTACATGAATAAATGAAAAATTTAACAACAAAATATTTATGCATGGATTTTTTTAATAAAATGAAAATTTTTTTGGGAATATTCATATCGAAATATGAAAATGTTGAATTTATTAAATTTTACTAAAATAATTTAATTTTTTTAATAGTGTCAATTATTAATTTATGGTATTGAAAAAATTTATGAATTATTGATTCATGGATACTGTATGTATGAGGTATGAAACAATTGGTTTGAAATCTTATAAAATGATTGCTATACATTTTCAAAAGAATCTACAAAATTGATTGTATTGAGAAAAAATTGTTGACAATTTAGAGGCTGATAAAATTGTGGAAAATTCCTCTCCCAAGCCTCTTAAACAATTTATGGTCTTTATGACCACCCCAAAGGACCATTTTTTTGTTCTTTAATGTTGTTCTAAAAGAGATGATATTTAAGAGGTAATTCCCTTCATCTTTCTCTTTTATTTTCATTTATTTTATTATCCTCCCCTCATCAATTCCTTCACTATCCACAGATACATGGTAAATACATTAACATAGATATACATTATATTTATTTTGTTAGTTGAGTATCCATCATCAAATCTATCCTTTTACCTTTTTATCTTTAAATTGAAGACATCATCCATGATGTGTTGATTCTCCACCTTGGAGGATGATGGTTTCTTGTTTTCTATTTTCAACTTCATGTGTCATTGTAAAATCATTACAATCATTAAAAAATATTGTAAAATTAAAATTACAAAATTCTATTGGTTTTGGAACAAATATATATACATAATATTAAACAAAAAGACAACTAGATTTTGATAATTGAAAATTCACTAAAAATGTAATAATGTTTAGTATTAACATTTTATCTAATGGATCATCCTCATATTTAAAAAAAATAATGGGGGAAAATTAAAAATTATGGTGGTTCATAAATATAATATAATTCAACTTAGAGTGTTTTTCTTCATTTTTACACGAACTCTCATAATCATACTCAAGGTAACCAATCATAAAATCATAAATGTTATAGTCCTAGAATGATAAAATTGAATCATATTACTAATCAAAATGAAATTAAATGAACTTAATAAAATTAAAAAAAAATACTGAATATGTTATTAACTATTAAAATAATGGATTTATATTTATTATCCAAGAAATTAAGTGCAAGTGTATAGACATTTAGACATAATGTAATGGACTATCTCTGAATGTCCAATTTTCCATTGGGTTTCTCATTATCTCACATTATTCAAATTGAAATCTTAATTATTTTTATTTACATTATTGAAATTATATTTTTATGTCTATACATATGTTCCTAGCTAAATTATTCTGTATTTGATGGGAAAATATATGTTCTATAAGGTTCCTTTTTAATGTTCCCCTGATAAGCATGCCCAATTCATGAGAACATCCCAATTTTATATCATTTTTCAATTATAATCCATAACATATATAAGGAAACCATTTATTAAAAGCACACAATATTTTATAAAAACAATATCTTTTTAATTTATAGTTATACAAAAAAATATTCATTCTTATCTTTAATGTCCCTATAACATTTTTACATCGACCACATCAAAGTGGTGCATTTGAAAATGTTTATTAAACACTCCTTCTTAATTTTTTACCTCCAAATGGAAATATTTTTTCATTATTAATGGCTATTTTTTCCTTATTAATGTACATTTATGTGTTAAATCCATTAAATTATGGACACCATTATGATACACCCATTTTTTATGACTTATGAATAGATTATGATTACAATTTCATTCCCTTTGTAATATAAAACACTAGCATTTTATGGGGATTTCTAGTGATCACATGAAGGAAATATTTTTCCTTGTATTGAGTAAATTTTTTTGGGATTGCATTTGTGTTTTATTGGGATAAAATGTGAGAAAATTGAAAGGGATGATGACAGTTCAAGGTTTGGGCATGGTATTCCCAAACCGTGTGTTATAGAATATCAAACCATGCAACCCTATATAGTGCGAATCTACAAGGTTGGAACGTAGTTTTCAATCCATGAAACCTAGAATGAGTATCTATTAATATCTATAGATGATGATCATATTTTAGGTTCATGTATTTGGGAAATCTTCTACCCCATCCCAGTTAACAGTGTGTCAGTATTGAATTCCAATAATTTTTTATTTCAAAATTACATGAACCCCAAAAACTCACCTACATAGAACCTCATTCAACCCCTACCATTATATAAAAATTTTATTTAATTTAAAATGATTTAAAATACCTCATATCCCCTTTATTTATGATTGGAATCTCAAATTGTTGTTTTTCACCCCTCCCAGTAAGTGGATTCTATCCTGCATGGTTTCCCAATACCTTTCATTTATACTCCTATTATGGAAGGGGTTTGTTCTCCTTATTTTGATTGGTTATAGACCTTGTTTTTCCGGATTTATATCAATTGTTTTACATCTAGATCTATATTTTATAGATATTGATCTGTTCAATTTTGATATATCATTTTATATTCAGATCACATTCTACGTTGTTTTAAAGCTCAACTATAAAGGTTTCGGATGGCCTATCACTCATTAACAAATTGAGGCTGGTGGTCTATAAATAAAATTTGGAAGACATTTTTTAATTTACATGTACATAATTTTATATTGGATATTATATGTTTATAATTTTTTTATGATTGAAATAATTAATATTTTGAATTAAATAATTTTGGATATTTGAATTATGGGATTTTAGGAAATAAAAAATTCAAGATAATTAATTTTAGAATTAATATGAGAAATATAGATTTTTTATTATATTTAACTATTTGATGAACTAATTTTGAGATATTGAGATTTTAGGATTATAGTAATTAATTGGTGAAAAAATTATTATATATTGAGACTATGAATGATATAAATAATTTCACATTTATTATGGGATTTTATGATTGTGGATATTGATTAATTAATTAATGGTTTTGAGATAGATAATTTATTAGGTAATTGATTAGTTGGATGAATGTGATAAACTAATTAATGAATTATTAATTCGTTTGGTGTGTTTAATTAATTACTGAATAGACTAGTAGAATTTATTAGATTAATTAATTATGGAATAATTAATTTTATTTATTTATTAGATAATTGTACTGTTAATTAAAGGAATTATTTTGTTTAACTGAATTCTTAATTATTAATGGAATGTATGTGGATAATTAATTATTTAATTAATTAGTTATTATGAATGGTAACTTGGTCAATTTTTTTGTGAAATAGAAAATTGGGACATGGTAACTCTGATTCACGATGTTGTAAATGGTAACATTCTAATATAGTTTTAAAATAAATTATGGGAAAATTTTCACTATATTGTATAAGGAAAAAATGGTAACATGGTAATTTGGTTTTCCGTTAAATAATGGGAACACGTTCATTATATTGTGTGATTTATAAATGGTATCATGGGAATTGAAGTATTAATTTAATAATTTAAACAATTTAATTATGATATATGATATCCCTCATACATACATTAAGTTCTTATTTAATATGAATAAGGTATTGATGTATGGGTATCTACATCAACCAGGGGGTTTATGTGGTTAAATAATGATTAATTGATCATGTGATAAATATCTACTTATGTATTGCAATTAGTTTCAATATAAAATTGTATAAACTCCCAATTAACTATATATTGATTTATGGGATGGTGGTAGTGGACTAATGAGTTGTACTTACACCATTCATGAGCTTCCAGATCAACAACCAAATATATTTTAATGGTTGTAGGACATGATTAGGGAAAATGACCAGTGTTAAAGGGATATGCTCAGATAAAGCATAGATGATTGAACTAGTTGTTTTTCAAGGCTTTAATAGGTGTTGATAGTTTATCTATTCTTGAGTTTCATTTTTACACATGACACGTACCCAATCATGGAATATCTTTCCATCAGTTTTGATATTGTATTTCATGTTTTGGCCATAATTTTATAATATAATCATTCTATTTTTTCAATTTATTTTGTTTTTTTATTTATTTTTCACTTTTTTTACTCTAAAAATGTGGGTTTAGTCTTCCCATAAATTATATTTGACCCTCACATCTATTTAGTAGCCTCTGGAATTCAAGGAGGCATACTGGAGGTCATGTGACCAACTGGTTCAAGGAACGAATGGGTGGCACTAGGGTTGGGATGTTACAATGAAGTATCAGAGGTGTTCTCTTTTAATTTTTATTTCTTTTTGGGGGAAGTTATAAAGGATACTATGGAGAGTCATTCCATGGTTATGAAATCATTCAAGGGAGTTACAATCTAATGTATATGACATAACCCAATTACACAGGGCAAGGATTGTTTTCAATTTTGTTTGCTACTGCACTAGAATATTATTTCACCATTAGTTACCCAGGTGTTGTGTGATATGAGTATTGTTTCGGAGAATTTTTTAAAATTGACACGTTTATTACAAAGCCATGAGAGTGGATTATGCATTAATCATTCCAAATAGTAATTATTAATATGTTCCATGCATAGTTTTAGACATGTATGGATACAAAAGTTACGATTTAGTTGATGAACCTAAACTATTATCATTTCATCTGAAATTGAAACGAATATGGGGCCAAACATGAAATTGAAAAAGTTTGTAAAATTATTTCACATGAAAATAAATTGGTGTCTATATTATAAACATGATTAATGATATTGTGTTTACCCTTGTCAAATAGAACCTAGATGAAATATATTTAAGGGTAGTGAAAACACCTTAGTTTTTACCAAATAGATGGGGTTGTGGAAAAGATTTTTTTAATATATTAATTTTTTGAAATGTTTTATTTTTTGAAATGTTTCCTATGATACACATTATGAATTATAGAGATACACCACCAATAAAAATCTTTTTGAGAGGACAACTGGTGGTCATGTCAATATATGATTTACTAGTAGTGGGACCTAAGGAACTGAATGTGCTGACTGGGGAAGTTGGGGAGAAGTTCCATGAAATCATTTCCTACTTTATGAAATTTTTTTGAAGAGACCTAGTGGTTTTTGGGTAGAGTATATATAAACTCAAGATGGAGTTCTAATTGAATCACATATTAATATAGATGGTGGACCTGTGGGAAACATACTACCTAGACATATGGATTAGATCAATAAAAAATTATCTAATTTATCAATCACCAATGTTGTAGGATGGGACACATTTATGGATATTTCCCCTAACCATCAATAGAGTGATGGTATTTTAGAAAAATGGGACTTCTTTTGATGTTTTATAGGACCCAGTAACCAAAAATTAATGACGAGATAGCCAGACAGAATCAATGTGTAGGAAGGATATCATGTATACATTATTAGGTGGGAAGTTGGAGCTTTACTGGACAAGGTGGTTGAGGTAGTGAAAGTGGTACATCTGTACATGATCACTCATACCAACACGGTTTTTGAGAACATGTGAGTCACAATACATCATAATGAATTAGTGTATGATACTATCATATATTCCATCCTACCCTAGTGGAAAGAGAGTACGGACTATCGATAATGAGAGGTAATATTGTTAAATTTTATACATTATCTAGTTATTTTTTGTTACTAGTTTCTCTAATTATGTTATCTCTGGAAAATATTACCGTGGATGGATCATAAGGGTGGTGTTTTTGAGTGGGCGCTAAAGATATAGAAAGATCTATGAGTATGGTTGAGGGAAATGTTTTTGTGAAAGGGATGATCTCTTATGATTGGGGAGTACCACATTCTCCGGTATCATTATATCCAACACATGTCGGGCTTCAACCAAATTATGTGTTTGGTCTGCCTAGTAGCATACTGAGCCCACAATTATTTTTAACATAGGAGAATGACATTTATTTATAATATTAATGAAAACAATACTCACACTTGATAGTGAAATATCTAGATAGGATGAGAAGATATAATTACCAAGAAAATGTGGGAGCTCTCATCCCGGGATTCTAATAAATTACTAGATGATGATAGTGAAAATAGAGTTTTCTTTTTCACATATAGTGGATAATATTTTGGAATTTTTTCATAGAAATTTACTAATAACTTCACCTGGGATAGATGTGCAATTCACCATTTTTCACATAGCTGGGGTAGAGGTTGTTTATATTACACCATACATAATAGAATCGATAGATCATAAAAAGACCAAGACACAATTGGAGGAGTTAGAGTATAATGGATTTATCTATCTGAGTATATCTTCTTGAAGATCACCAATGTTTTTTTTCAAAGATAAATTACTGGAGATTGTGCATTTGTGTTAATTTTCAAAAATTGAACAAGATGACTTTGACGAACCGATATCCTCTCATGCATTTTGTCAATCTGTTTGACTAATTGAGAGGATATTATGGGTTCTCTATGATCAACATGATATTGGGGAATCATCAGCTAAGATATTTAAAATATGATATATCCTGGAATGATTTGAGATGTAGGTATGGTTTATATGAATTCATCATAATTTTATTTGGTTGAAAAATCCAATAGTATTGATTATGGCCCTGATAAACAAAAACATTCATCTATATCCTTAGTAGTTTGTGGTAGGTTTTTTGGATAAAATATTGGATTACAACAAACTAATGATTATTATTTATAATATATTTACATCACCAAATATACATTGAGATAACATCAGATGTCCACCATGTTATATGAGTGATAGTTTGGGATTGATTCAGTATTCATTTTAGGTCACATCATATTGAATGAATGTGTTTAAGTGTATCTAGAAGAAGATCACATAGTCGTTTCATGGGAAAAAAATAATTTTTTTCATATCCATACATTTTTGGAATTTGATTGAAATTATTGGATGTTTATTCATAACTTTTCCTGATTTGAAATTCTGCTTTAATAGCATGACCAAAAGGGGATACAATATGATTTTTAGAAGTATGTGAGAATTATTTCGTGGAGCTAAATAAGAATTTGATAATGGAACTAATCATTATCCTACCTTAGTTGGGATATTAATAAATGGTGTATTGTTCCTATTTTTGGATTGAGTTGGCTAATATAGTTTATTCATTAAAGTGTAGTAGAAATTATTTGTTAAGAGAAAATTTTATTGTGTATACTTATCACCAGAAATTATAGTGAATCTTTTCATAGTGATACTTCAATAAATGGTAGTTTATATGTTTTTGAGTATATGTATTCCATTGATTTTTGGATTTCATATATGCCAAGATATAGGAATAGTGTTTCTTATTCTTTGAGTAGGAAAACACAGACTCCAGTTGTTCTGATGTCTTATGATGGGTGGATGTCTATATATTTACTTTTTGAGATATATGTTTGGATTTATGAGAGTAAAGAGATAATGAATCTTGTATCAATCTTAATGGTATATAAAATTTTGAGATGAAAATGAAACACGATATATGAGGATATATAATTTTTGACCGAGAGGGAAATAATTTATGTTGGGGAGTAACCATTCGATGTGAGCAAGGATTAGAATGAGGTCATATATATCAAGAATACAACTTTTATGCCTCAAAATATTAGAGATGAGTTGATTCAGGAGTTTCATACCTCAAGGTGGGAAGTACATATAGGTGTGACCAAAATGTTTCATGACCTACGATGACCATTTTGGTGGCTAGACATGAAAAAAGGAGATATCATGGTTAATGACAAGACTCTACACATATCAGCTGGTGAACGCCGAGCATCAATGACCTGGAGGTTCTATGCAACTGTTACCTATTCTAGAATTGATGTGGGATGATGTTACCATGGATTTTATATTGGTTCTCCTGAAATAAACTTAGATTATTAACAATGTTTGGTTGGTTATCGATCGTTTTATGATGGTGGAACATTTTGTACCTATACATGAAACATTATTACTAGTGTAGTTGGGAGAACTATGTGTTCTGTAAATATTTCATATTCATTGGGTTCCACATATTATTATTTTTGTTCATAAATTACATTTTACATCATGATTTAGGAAGGAAATATAGAGGGAACATTGTAGACATGTTTTTTTAAGAACAATATTCCATCTACAGATATATGGGAAGCATGATATTACAAAAATGGTGCATGAGGATATTATGAGAGTTTGTTTTCTAGACATTAGTGGGTCTTGGTAGAAGCACCTAAAACTACTAGAGATCACCTATGAAAACAATTCTCATGAAACAATACAACTTCTAAAATATTAGGCTATTTATCGAATTCTATGAAGATCCCCACTATTGTGGATGGTGGCAGGTGAGTCCAAGCTATTTGGAATGCTTATTGGGAATGAGACAGTAGAGAAAGAACAATTGATTCATAAATGGGTGGATATATATTAGAGTAGATTGAAGTATTATGATGATAGGCGTAATCAACCACTGGTGTTTACATAGGATGATCTAGTATTCCTTCATGTTTCACCGTGGTTGGTTCACTATAGGATACGAAGATAGTGCATGTTAGTACCCATGTTTGTAGGAATGTTTGATTTGATGGAGATAATTAGGCCAATGGCGTACTGATTGGCACTTCAACAATGATATAGTTTCAATCATAAGCTTTTTATGAATAAAAACATCATATTTATTTCCATTAACCTCCTCATGTGATCGATGTTGATGATGTTGAGATTGAGATAGATAAGTCTTTTGAGGAGCGTCAGATACGTCTGTTGGATCACATTGAGAATGTGTTGCTGGGAAATATTATGTTGATATTTTGTGTATTATGGAAACATGGATGCGTGTAAGATGAAATATGGTAAGGGGAATATGATATGAGGGATCAATGGAATATTAAATTTGACTCAAAATCTTAGATATTCTTGGGATGTTAGGTCACTGATGTTATTTTATATGTTTGATATATTATAAACCCCTGACATTTCTGATGATTTCTCAGCCTCATTTGTTGGTGAACTTTTTAGAAAAGTGGATTTTGAATTTGTCACCCAATTCATGAAAAAAATAAATTTATTAATATTATAAAACGTTATAATAAAAAATAATGGGTAAATAGATTTCACATATATGGGATCAAGGGGGATACAGTTTGAGGCTTCCTGGATAATGAAACCAATGTCATGAGTATCAAGAAACTCGTCTAAATCATCATATCATCAATCTTTCAAACAATTCTTCCCTAATGTATATTACACGATTAAAATTCAGGGAAGAATAATCATATATGTCAAAAATGAAGTAACAACCATTAATTGTAAAAAATCAGATGTCGAAAATAGGAATAATCAATAATGCCTTCCACAATCTTCAATGAAGATAAAAAACCATGTCTAATAAAGAAATAGAGAGGTCACTTTCATCCAATTGATCAACACTAACAACTAAATTAATATTCCTTATAGGTTACTACTATCAAATCCAATGAAATGGATCCGAAATTAATCAAATAATGTTACCAACTCCCAAATGCTGAGTAAAAATTGAGAAAGGGATATTGAATCCTTGAAATGGTTGTGATTTGATCAAGAAAAGCATCTAAAAAAAGACCCCATCAAAAAATCCTTGTGGATTTTGGGAACCCATCCAAACAAACCATGAATACTTTTAGAGAGTTGATTTACAAGGTTGGAGCACTGTTTTTAAACTCATTCCCCCTATGGAAGTGTCGGTCAATTTTGGGGCACAGTGATGGGAAACTGTAATCCCCTTCCATAATAACCATGAACGAGAATTAAATTGACCATTATTTTAGTTTTAAAATGTCCCCAAACCCCTAAAACTAGTCCAAATAAAACTTCAATCTTACCCTACTGTTATTTCCTTATTTTGGACCCTTTATGATGTATTATATTTCCTATTGACCACTTTTCATTTTGATTAAAATCCCGGATTGTAAATTTTCACCCCTTTTTGTAAGAGGCTCTCAATCAACATGGTTTCTAATTCCCTCTCATTACTTATATAATTTTATAATGGGTTTATTATTCCCATATTGATTGAATATAGACATGGTTTTTGTGATCTAGATAAAGGATTGGAGATATAGATATAGATTTATATTATCTTGATTATTCAATCATGATTTAAGGTTTTATATTCAGATCCCATTCTACAATGTTCTGTTGCATAAATTTTGTGGATTTCCATTGGGCGATCATTACTCAAATAATCGAGCTATGTGGTATATAATACAAATAACAAAATATAAATTAAAATTATTTGTATGTAATTATTGAATTTATATTATATGATTATAAGTTTTTCCTTGATTGAATTATTTAATCAGCTGGATTAACTAATTAATGGGATATGGAATTTGGATTTCATGAATAGTTGATTTTGAGATAATTGATTGTATAATTAACTATGAGATACAAGTTTTGTTCAATTGAGATAATTAATTGATGAATTATGTTTGAGATATTGATATTTTCTAATTAGTATATTTTATTGTAGAAATAATTATAAATTATTGATATTTTGAAAGAGATAAATAATTTTGGAATTACATATCGAATTTTGAGTCTGTATATATTCATTAATAAATTGATTAATTAATTAATGGGTTTTACGTACATTATTAACTATAAAATTTATTATGGAGATTTATGTGATAAAATAATTATTGAACTTGTAATGAATTCGTATTGATTAATTAAATTTTTTAATTTAATAAAGGAATTGATGGGATTAATTAATTATTGGATTTATTAATTTTATTAATGTGATTAGTTAATTTTTGAGTTAACTAATAAAAATTTGGGGTTTTATTAATTTTTTAATTAGTAATGGAATTGATTTGGGTAATTAATTATTGAATAGATTTTGTGTTACGAATGGTAAGATATTCATTTAGTAATAAAATAAAGAATGGGAAAATGGTCATTCAAATGATTCATGTTATGAATTGTAACAAAGAAATTTAGATGTGGAATAATGAATGGGAACATGGTCATTATAATATGTAATGTATGAATTCTATCGTGGTTATTTAGTTGTGAATTAATTATTGGGAACATGGTAATTATATTAAATGATTCTTGAATGGTTAAATGGGAATATAAACATGAATTAAACAATAGTAATAATAGAATTCAGATACCATATATCCCTTAGAAGAAATTAAAGCTCTAGTATAAGCCAAAGGAGTTATTAAGGTATGAGTGTCAATGAGTACATGGGGTCTTATATCATTAACTAACCTCATATTCCATCCATCATGACATCAAACTCAAGCTGAGTCATGGTCTGTAGGGCATTCTTGAACCCCCATGATGGAAAACAGTGTTAGGCATGAATTTAATCACTACGGGAATGATTTTTTCTATTATTCCTTGATAAAATAAATAAACTATACACAAAGAAGTGCTATCAAAAAATGAATCTCAATAAAATTTAAAAACTCATCCAAATATAACAACTACTGAAACAAAAAAATTAATACAAAAACTAAAACAGGACCGCACCAACTAAATATCTATGTTACCTCTTGGTCAACACCATTAATAATACCATCTTTTTCCAGTAGGAATCAAACCAGAATCTTGTACCTACAAAACAAATCGGGTCAATCGACATCGAATGGTAGAAGTAGGGTGTGACCTTAAATGATCAGTATGTAATCACCCCATAATCCATATATTTTATTTTCATAAAAATAGAACAAATATTAGTTTTTAAAACATATATAAAAATATTTTTTATCCACAATAATTAAAAAAACATAGATATTCATATTTCAAAACAATACACACCACATCTCCATTTTCAAAATAGATTTCCATTTCAAAACCAAATCACAACCTAAAACATAATAAAGAAATAAGAAACTATGCAAGAAAATAAATAATCAGTATAAATTTGAATGCAACTGCAAAAAAAACCCAGATAGATACAAACCATGGCTGTTTCCTAAACCTATTTTAATCAATCCCTAGATGTACTCAGATCAGATTCACCTATTGAAAATGGTGATAATCCATAGTCAATAACTCACTAGATGTTATATCTTCAACTATTGGATAAGAATACAACCAAGACTCGAAAACATCAATATGATAAAAAAAATCCCTGGTTGTTGTTGGTAATGAACCATCACTCAACCCTCTAAAAGATGGCCAGAAAACCCAAGTTTATAGTACATTGTGAAATGATGAGGCCCTTAAACATGTGACCCTCCATACCTTCCACCACCACACATGCCATCTTTAATACCAACATCACCCATGTGATAACCCATAATAAGAAATCATCCATTTGGGTTCCTATCTCAAAAAAAATCATTCCCAAGTTACAAATAGGAATCCACAACACATAATCATTAAAACCATTACTAAAAACATTCATAAATTCCAACCATGAATTTCTACATTCTAAATACCTCAATTAACATAAAAAACATTATAAAATATAAACTGAACATTAAATATTTAGATTGTTAAACCATTTCCAAAACTTTTTCCAAAACATTCTCCAAAACCATGATAAAACACACCCCAAATTCAATAATATCCAAATGGGCCCATATACCATTTAAAATCCAAATCACATATTAGTGTATGAAACTGCAAAATCCTTTAAGAACAATTTTGAAAACAGCTTTAAATTATCTCAAGGAAAAAAAAAATTATTTAGAAAATGGAGAACCATTTTTGGAAAATATAAGTGGATGAAAATAGAAACCTTTTAAAAAACTAATTCTAAAAGAAAAAATAATTTTCATGATCGATCATTATTTCTGTTCCCATCTATGTGCCCATTTCAGGCACCCATGGATGATCCAACATCGAATAGAACACTTCATATTTCATTAAACCCTTATAATTTTCTTAAAAACATCATTTTACATTAAACAAGCACAAAAGAGTCAGAAAATGTCCAAATAAACCATATGCATTTAAAAGTAGAGAAATTATTTCCAAAACATCTCACCACATATAATTTTAACATAAAGAGTCTTTAAAACTACACAATATACCCAATTTTTTATTTCACCCAAGCTATAAAAACATAATATAGGTCATAAAACACCAATGGTGCTGGAATTCACTTTAAATATAAATTGGAATTTAAAAAAACTTTTGTTCATAAAAATTCAACCATAGTTAAAGAAACACTTTATAAATCCATTTCCCCCCCCCCATTTCAATGCTAAAAATCACAAAAATTTTATTCTAATAAATCAAATGATATATTATAACCTATTAAAAGAAATAATGAAAATATCAATTCGGAATAGAATGTTTCATAAAGGAATTATATGGAATATCATAGCTTAATATTGTGAAGATGTGATGAAACTTCGCCTGAAAAAAACAACCAATCCTAATTGAGAATCCAAAAACCCTATATCCCAAAACAAGAGCATCCAAAAACATCAAACCTATTCTCTAGGATTCTGAAAAACAAGAACTAATCAAAGAAACCCACTAAAAGCAAGATAGGATATGAGAATGAGGATTAAATGGTAAAAATATTAAGAAACTCACATTGTACTCTCATAGATGAAGACACAGAGAGAGAATAGAACCAACAAGAGAGGGATTTGGGGCTCCCTTTGTGTGATAGAAACTTGAAATAGTGATTAAATTCATAAATTGGTCAAAATGGGTGAGGGAAATAATCAAATTTCTTGATTTTAGAAATAATGGTAGCTCGCACAGTTTGTCCTTATTGTTTTTGAAACTGTATGCAAACCATACAATCACAAATATAAAAATGGGAATAACCTCAAACAAATTTGATGCATGGTTTCCAAAACCGTTTGAACCCATGTTCCTTATCCTTGTACCCCAAATTAAGCTGCACTATTACCCATTATAAATTGCTTGGTTTCTCTTAATCATGCTCTATGAATGTGCCCTAGGATTCCAAGACCAAAAATTTATTTTTTAACCAAAAGATCAAAAATTAAAAATGGGCCACCGCTTCAAACTCAAAAAAATATCTTTGAATACTAGAAAAGAATAAAATTAAACAATTCCAAAGGTTGGAGTGTGATAATTATCGACACTAGAAACACATTATATGCATATAAATTCACCCAACAAAATGATAAAAAATCTTCATCCCAATACCAAATAATAACAAACTAAACCATGATCCTCGAGGTGACCTTTCACTCACATGTCACACCCAACTATTTAAGAGGAATTCAAATCACGGGAAACAACAAGAGAACATGAGAGGGTTATTCCTATCATAAAAACTCATCTACCACGTTTTTCATGATTTCACATCGACCCCAGGAAGGTACTCACAACACAACTGACCAAAAACTATTATCATGAGCTAAACAACACCACCACTAGAACTGATAATTCTCTACATAAGTTAGAGCCCCAACACACGGGATACCCATGGAATAATGCTAATAAAAACTCTAAACACTAACCCAAAATATTGTTATTGATTTATAAAAGCACAAATATCTCCAAACTAGTGCAATAAGAAAATTGAAAGGATTAATAATAGGATTTTTATTTAAAGATTTACATTCTAAGAACAAAAAAATGAGTTACAAAAGAACAAGACCATCGTGTCTCTTTTATGGAACACATGAAAAATATGAAAATTGAAAAAGGGAAACTATTTTGTCCCCCCATCATCCCTATACACACAAAATTTGGGACAAGAATCCTCAAACCCCCGGTGATCTCCTTCCCACGCGGTAGATTCATTCTAAGGCATATGGATGGTGCCATAATGATTGATGAATCCACTGCCTGAAAGTTAATAACTAAAATCATCCAATCCAAAAAACTTAATTTGGAATATTATCCTCCAAAACATCATAAGATTACCCCAATAGCAACAAAAACAATGTAATTTGGTTGACTGTGACATGATGGCTTTAAATGTCCAAACTGACCACACTGAAAGCACGGAGAGGGGAATGGTTTGAAAAAATGGAATCTAGAACCAACTAAGGAATATTTTCATAAATAGGATCTTCTGGCACAACCATCTCACCATAAAGGGATCCATCACGAGATCCAACCACAACTGATTCCACCTCGATAACCGACTTAGCTAAAAACAACCCACCTACCAACATCAAGAAATGGACATCATCAGATTTGAGACATTTTTATGCAATCTATGGATGATGAAAACAAAGACAAATATGATCTTTCAATTGATCCTATGAAGATACCTTCATAGGGATGGAAAATTACTCATTTAATTGTTGAAAATATGACTCCATTATCTATTGGGCCTGCCGAACATCATACAGTTCTTCCACATTTCTCTTCTTCTCCTCCTCAGGTATAAAGCTTTGGATAAAAATGATCCTAATGATTTACAAAGTTATCCTAACATGAATCGATGGTGGGGAATACTTATTTAAATTATCCAAAGCCGGACCCTCGAACAAACCTTGGAAAACAAAAACTTTATCATCTTCATGAGTTCCCAATTATTTGATGAAATATGCAACTTCCTCAAGACATTCCACTACCATTAATGGACCTTGATCATCATGATAGATAGGTAACACTCAAAAAGAAAAAGAAAATATGAATGACTTACTGGATAAAAATGGGTATATTTTTAGGTTGAATATCCAAGAAAAAAATAATGACAAAAAAAATAAACATCAACAATACTCAAAATCGATTAAAACATCTCAAACCGACACAATAATCTTACAAGACAAACACATACAGGCATGATAAAAATAATTATTTCATAAAAAAACCCTTTCATTTTAGATTAAAAATGCTTTCTTCCTTGGACCCTTACCAATTCCAAAATAAACTTTTCACAAAAAAAACCCACATTTAAAAGTAATAAATAATAATAAAAACTATTTTCCAATTTCAAAAAAATCATTTCCGGACAACCAAGTCAAAGAAATAATATCAGAAACCCACTAATGGAATCCTATGGACCATCACATATGCATTAATTCCAATTCTTCTTAGACCATCTATTCATACAAGCTAGTATTCATTTTAAAGGCATACCCACACATACGTGAACATACACAAGGAAAAAAAATGGTTACACACACCATTTCATTACCAAAATTCATAACTTTACCAAATTTTCAATCCAAAATAATTAATTTAAAACCAAATTTTCTAGTTTCAAAACAACTTGAATGAAATCATCTACAATTCAAAAAACACTTTTCTTTTAACATCTTACTAACATCTACTGAGACTAAAGCAATGTGTAAGATATGCTAGACAACTATATTATAAAACTAATAACCATTACTGATGTGGAAACATGGTTAGTAGATAATTACCCAAGAATGAAAAAAAAATATGAGGACCTTGAACCATTTACTGAGACTCTACTTGGGTAAAAAATACATATGAGATCATGATATAACACTAGTTTTCCTCTATTATTAGTCTTCAAATAGTAAAATTCAAATACCAAAACAAATACTCAAAACCTAGTCTACACCTTGAAACATGTGGATCAGATTGAGAAAGAGTATACAATGATATTCCACTACCTACCTATCGAGTCATGACAGTCATAATATCCAATCTACCAGACACGCCCAAATTACAATGGGCCTCTACTAATACATTTTTTCGGGAACCAACCAGGGATTCCATCCAAACTGACAACCAACCTGGTATGAAAAATGACCTGATGGGAGTTCCCAATCCCCATAGATTGGAATAATTTTTTCCAATTAACAAGGATCAAATAAAAAAATGATCTAGTAGAGTAACTATCAAGAAATTAATATCAAAAAATATAAAAAATTGATCCAAATAAAAAATCATATGAAACATAAATAAACTAAGTACAAGAACTATAACTGGACAACACTTACTAAATATCTATTAGTCTTTTTGGTCACCACTATTAAATAGATTATCCTATTCAAAGAGAATACAAACCAAAAACATGCACTTAAAAATAGCTCATTTATACTAACAATGAGTGGTATAATTAAGGTGTGAGATAAAATAGATCAGTTGGAAATCTCCCTAGAATCAATACATTTCCTTTTCCGTAATAGTCCAAAATAACTAGTTTTTAATACATATAAAAAAATCTCAAATTGTAATAAACAAAAACATTTTTTTCTTTTTCAAATCAATAGGCAACACATCACAATTTTCAAAACAAATTACCACATTAATATACAATCCAAAATAAAAATCCGAACCAAGAAATAACATTATATAAATAAAATAACTAAATTTTATTAATATAAAAACATGTGAAATAGAAAAAATAACATAAAGATAGCCACTATGGGAGTTTCCTAAAAATACACATAATAGTCCCTAGACGAACTTAGATTGGACTTGCTGCTGAAATATGGTCTATCTCCATAGTCAAAAACTCACTAGATGTTTTAACAGCCAATCCAGTGTTACAATCGCACTTGTCCTCTATATAATCAAAGGGTTACCAACCAATCTAATTAGGGTCAATAAGAAACCATCAATCCACCCAATAAATGATTAACTAGAAACCCATTGTAATAATACATGGTGGAACGTGGAGACCCTATCATGTGTGACTCACCATACCTACCTACCACCACCCTTGCCTACCCCAAACAACAACACCACCCATGTGATAAGCCACCTTAGCAAATCTATAATAGGAGTTCCCCTATAATAAAAATCCTATTATAATGACCAACCAGTTTGTCACATTACATAATAATTCAAGCAATTTATCAAAACATGATATGATGTCATTCGAGAATTTTTACATTCTAGAAAACCAATTCATTTCCAAATAATATAAATATCAATACTAGGACAAAAATATATCAAATACTAATATATTTATTAAACCATTTCACAACATTCTCTAAAATAATGATAAACCAAACCAAAAATTTTGGGATGTTCCAAAAATGACCTTCTTCCAGTTAGTTTCCAATGAACATATCAATGTGCCAAAATTGAAAATACTAATGAACAGATTTGAAAACAATTTTATATTTTGTCAAGGTACCAACACATCATTTAAAAATCATAGAAACATTTTTTGAAAACAAATAGGGAATACATGAGAAATATTTATTAAAATTTTGGTTCAAGGAAACATTCATTTCCATGTGCCATCATCATTCGAGATCACATCGATGCGTTAATCTGTGCACCCAAGTATTTGGAAACATCCAAAGGAAAACATCATCTGTCCATGAAACCCTTTAAAACCCAATTTTCTAAAAATAATTTTCTATTAAACTGACACAACTTGTCACACAACATAAGTATCAATAATAAGAATTTAAAAGTCAAGAGAATGTTTACAAAACATTTTACCACATATCATTTTTCCATAAAAAGGCTTCCAAACTACACATCATGACAAATTTATAATTTTATCCAAGCTATCAACACATAGGAAAATCGAAATAACACCTTAAGTTCTCAAATTCACTTTAAAACTCAATTGGCATTTTAATAAACAACCAGTGTGCATGAAAAGTAAAGCATAGTTAAGTAATGAATTTTCAAAGATATTTTTTCCCCATGTTTTGATCATAAAAAAACCAAAAAAAATAATGTATTCAAATTACAAGAAAGGTCATAAAATTTTAAAAGCATCAAAGTTATGGTCAAGAATAAATTAAATGTTCTAGAAAGAAAATAGAGAGAATCACCTACCTCAATAAGATGTAGATGAGATGAATCATTATTCGAATTAGGAATTGAACCCAAAATACAGTCTACACAGCCTGTATATAAATAAAAACAACCCAACACAACTACATTGTAAATTTCCAGTTCCAGAACCTGCCCAGAGACGCCCCGTACCCGGTTGGTCACATGGCCTTAAGAAAATTTCCCAAATGCTAGAGGATACATACTAGTAGTGAGGTCCTTTGGTGTGAGAGTGGGGAAACTATGCCCTCATTGGCAGAGTAACACAGCTGAAGTAAAACACAAAGCATTAGCAGAAGAAGTAATATTACCATACAAAATCAAACAAAAGAATACTAAAGAAATAAATTCCTGGAGCACATATATAATATTGCATGATACATATGTCTAGGAAAGAATCCAAACAAGTCACAATGATGAAATACAATACTATACCAAAGTAAAAGAAAATCAATAAACACCTCTACAACATCTCAAGCCAAAGCTTGGTAATAGGATCTCCATCTCCAAAGTAGTCATGTACCTATAGTAGAAAGTTGGTTGGTCTTATCTATTCCTACAACAATATAATATACTTGGGACCAAAAGCATGGCCCAAAATGGGTGTGAGACTAAATCTGAGTAGGCAACCACCAATAGATCTGTTCCTAACACTTAGTGAATATATATGACAGACAATAAACAAAAGAAGTTATAAATAAGGATGTACTCAATAGTAAACATTCTTCAATATTCAAAGCATCCAAATACCACAAATCATGTAAAAAGATACTCACATATAGGTAACCCTCCGGTAATTACTCACAGCCTATCCCCTCTGGTCCTACCAAGAAAACACAAGCAACCCTCTAGGAAGCACACATAGTCTCACCACTATGTTTCTGTATTAGAATAGATTCTCTAAGTAAGCACTCAACATAAATTCCCCCTATAGTCAGGTGTGATCAAAGACTCTCTGAGGAATCCCTCACTATCAATTCCCCCTATAGTCTTTTAATTATAACCTCTTTTCACTCTGAGGAAGCACTCAACATCAATTCCTCATGTGGCCTCATATCGTATCTATAGACACTCTGAGAGAGGACTCAACGTCAATACCCCCTATGGTCTCGCAATGTGATAATAAATACAGACACTCTAGAGAAGCCCTTACATCCATTCTCCTTATGGTCTACTACACCAAGATCTCATGGCCCTGTGTAAGTCAAACGAGCATAGCAATGCAATGTGGCCAAAGTAAAACTCAAGAACTACTTGGCTAACCAGTCTACAACATAACATTATGTTAGGCAAACGATCACTTCATCCTACCAATACTAGGCATTGGAAAAGAAAAACAGCCTAATAGGAAAACTAGAAAAATTTTTAAAAGTAATCAAACATGGGCCAAACCCCCATAGCATGGAAATGTAAACCCTATTCTCTGAAAATAACCTCTATCTAATAAAAATAGGGATAACAGACAAACAATATGGCTAAAACCATAAACACACAATACCCCATTCATGGGTATTTGGGACCTTGGCACATAGAACTCAATGAATATATTCGGAAATGTGAAAACCACCTACCATGGCATAAGGATATCAATATACTTGAGTCTCATGCCTGGAATCACCTTAGAATGTCACAGATCTTCAAAAACGTATAAAATGATCAAGTCATGATATCTCACGAGGGAGAAGGAATCACAAGAAGCTGTTCATGAAAAAGGTATTACTCACTGATTCAATCCAATGCCACTAACGAAGTTCAATTCGGAGAAAGGATACTCGATCATGTGATCAACAATGATTTGCGTAGTACAGATGTTCTTGTACGGAGTTGATTGAGAAGAATACGGTTCTGTCTGTCAGATGCGACCCCATTACATTTAATGAAAAAATTACATGATGTGTGCTTTAGAAGTAAATGACATGTATTTTCACATACCATCCCCCACATTAGGCAGTCTCTAGGTCAACACAAATGGTCGCGTGCTCTTCCATGACACGGATAGAACCCAACTGCCTGCAGTAACCGAGTACATGAAGTGTACTTATAATGTACACAGACTGTACTTCTTAATTTTTTAGAAATTACACTTTTTCTAAAAAACACCAGAAAAGGAAAACATACCTGTAAAGAAGATCTGAGTTCATAAAACATATCCCCTTAAAGAAATTTTTCCTCAAATTTCCCTAGCAAGGTAGAATGGAAGATGAATCCACCTAAAGCTCTGACCATTGTGATTGTACATCGGCCTCCCTATCCCATGTCTTGTCCTGTACTTGCCCATGAAACCATAGCACTCGTTTTAGAGGAATATACCGGCCATAGAGAATCTTCATACTGCGATCAACAATCCAGATAGGATGCTCCTCAAACAAGGCGTCCACCACTAACTCAGCCTCATTGGGTTGAAATACATGAGACAATTCTGAGAATTAACATCGATGCCAAGAGACATGAATGGCATTGTGCATACACCAGTACCTCGGTGTGACATGTAGGAACCCCTGATCTCCGACCATGTACTCCAGAGGTCATCTCCACTGATCAGCATAAGACTTCTATTGAGATTGTACATTAGTCATCCTCTTCTGAATAAACTCTATCAACTTTTTGGTATCATGGAGATGACGAGGTCCCAACATAGCTACCTATCCTATTTCTAGCCAATATAAGGGTGATCGACATGCCTCATAAGGTTCCATCTGAATAGTTGCATGAAAACTATTGTTTTTGGAAAACTCCATGAGAGGTATGTGCTTCTCCAAAGAACCTCCAGTATAAAGAATTCATGCTCGCAGAATGTCCTCAAGAACCTGAATCGCACGCTCATATTGTACATCTATCTGGGGATGGTAAGCTATACTCAAATGTACTTGTGCACCAAAAGACTTGTGAGTCCCCTGCCAGAACCATTAAGTAAAACATGTGTCCTTGTCTATTACAATGTATTTTCAAACCCCAGGTAAATGTAAAATCTCTCAGATCTATAGCCTTACCAGCTCATCAACACAGATGGTCTCATTGATTAGATTGAAGTGAGAAACATTTGTGAGTATGTCAATGAAAACCGAAATTGCATCGTTCCCTCGAGGCGACCTCGATAAACCTATCATGAAATACATCGCGACATCATTCCACTTCCACTCGAGAATGGGTAACTACTAAAAAATCCACGATGGTCACTGATGCTCCGCCTCCACCTACTGACAGGTGGAAAACCTCATGAAGAACCCAACATCATCTTTCATTATACCAAGCCACCAATACTGATGGTGTAGATCATGATACATTTGGGTGACACCAAGTTCAACATCCCAAACAGATGAATAAAAGTCTTGCTTCATCTCCTCGCATATGTCTGGTGACAACCATACGTGCCCCTAGAAACACAAGATCTCATCCTTTCCTATGGTCCATCCAAGAATAGGGTCCTCTTCTGACTTACATTCCCATAAGACTAGGCCTTTAGATTTTGATAGCTGCCTCATTCACACTCGATCAAGAAGAGTAGAGGTAACAATAATAGAAGAAAGAAACGTCTTCCTCTGTCTATCAAGCACCTCCAAATGCATCTCAGAGAACAGAGCCAGAATCTACCACTCACTTATAGCCTCCTAAACTTCCTATATCTAAGTCCTCATGCTCAACGCATCATCCACTGTGTTACCCTTCCCAGGAGTGCAGGCATGCTCAATCTCAAAAGACTGAAGGTACCCAACACAACTTCACTGTCTCAAATTCTGGTCACGATGAGTAAAAATATACTTGAAACTTTTGAGGTCACTGATAACTAAAAAATGTTCTCCCATAAGATAATTTCTATTACAGTGTATAGCATGTAAAACCGCAGCCAGCTCGTGATCGTGTGTCGGGTAGTTCGTCTCTTGTGGCCTCAACTGCCGAGACCCAGACGCAATGACTCTTTTCCCTTGCATAAAAATAGCTCCAAGTTTGATACCTGATGCATCATAGTAAATAGTAGTGCTCTTTCTTGGCACTGAAAATTCTAGTATCAGTGCTCATGTCAACCTCCCTTTCCGGTCTTGAAAGGATGACCCACAAGAATCTGTCCACTTATACATCACATGCTTCTTAGTCAGGCCATCTGGGGCGTTTCTAATCATGAGAAGTCATGTATGAAATGCATATAGTATCCATTCATCCCTAGAAAACTTTGTACCTGAAAGACATTCTTAAATTGCTACATGGAAACAATAGCTATCACTTTCTCTAGGACTACTAATACACCTATCTCTGAGATCACATGACCAAGAAGGGAATCTAGCCCATCCAAA
The DNA here is from genome assembly GCA_963277665.1 of Viscum album. Classification (NCBI taxonomy): domain Eukaryota; kingdom Viridiplantae; phylum Streptophyta; class Magnoliopsida; order Santalales; family Viscaceae; genus Viscum; species Viscum album. The sequence goes on from OY728126.1 coordinate 586,240,088, forward strand.
CGTGGAATTTTTAGAGCTTAGTATATAACTGATGCTCTCTCAGTGTACTCAAAATTATCTCAATATAGGTGGCATGGTTGTGTCGAGTGTGAGAGTACACCAAGATATCTTCCATGAAAACCTCCATGAATGAATCCAAGTATGGATGGAACACTCAGTTCATAAGTACCATAAAAACTTCAGGCGCGTTCGTGATATCGAACGACATTACCACATACTCGTATAGACCATACCTACTCTGAAAAGTGGTAAGAAGGATATATAATGGTCTAACACACAACGGATGATAACTTTATCTCAATTTAATATTTGATAACACTTGGAATCCTCGATGTTGATCAAATATATTATAAATTCTTAGTAAGGGATATCGGTTCATGACCGTCAACTTGTTCAGCTTCTGATAATGCACAAAAAGTCTGAGGGTACTGTCCGTCTTCTTCACAAACAGGACATGCGAACCCCATGTAGATGTACTAGGATGGATGAAACCATTTTCTTGCAACTCCTCTATCACTTCATGAGCTTTTTTATGTCTGGTGTAGCCATCCTATAAGGATGAATGGAAATCAGTGCTGCTCCAGGCACAAGATATAAAAAATGTTGACCTCTTGCTCTGGAGGCAAACATAAAAGGTCCTCTGGAAAGACATATCTAAAATGATCCACAAATAGACGAAAGTCCAACTGTGAAGACCCTTGGTCATCTAGATATAGACTAGTAAACTGGGCTATAGCTCTTCCTAACCCATGATGCTCTCGTCTCGCTCTGGTCACCTGGACATCCCATTCGCCCTTATGATGAAACGATTTACCCTATAGTGATGTGAAACTCACCCTACTGTGATAGAAATCGACAAAATCTTGGAAGGTAACTAACTATATCATTCCAAGAATGAAATCATAGCATGTCATATCTAGGATATAGAGATCCCATAAGAAGTGACACCCATCAACCTCAAGAGGGAACTCCTTTCACTATTGTACAATAGCCGTTATTGTCCCAAATGGTGTGTCTAGCATCAAGATATCAGTTGAAAATTTGACACAAGTCCCAAGGGTCTACACTACAACAATAGATATAAATCCATGGGAAGCACTTGAATCAAAAAGAGAAAAAGCTAAAAATGAGGCAACTACTATCGTACCTTGAACTGTAGAGGGTCTAGTATCCTGCTCCAGGTGGGCATGCTCCATTGTAAAAGTCTGACCTACACCACGACCCTATAACCCTACCTGACCACCCAGAGATAATCCACACAAATCTAACAAGAATATTAGTTACTGGATACCTCATCAATGGCCTCCTCCTCTCCCCGAATTATAGAAATATCTCCAGTTCTCAGACTAAGGAGAATTTGGCAGTGCTGCTCTGGAACAAAGAGTCATAGAAGAACCCCTTTACCATATGTCGGTGAGAAGAACTGATAGAGGTGATGAATATGACCTATCTTGAAACACGTTTGGCACTACACTAGGTCTCTCAGGCAACGTGGTCTGATATGTCTAACCTTCCCACACCGGTAGCATACGACCTGGATGCCGGAATGTGCATCCTGCATACTTAGATCTCTACATGTAGTCTCTCAATGGAACCTTGTGCTATCAACCGGTGAAGCACTAACTTTGGATGTTCAACCACCCTAGCTCACAACTCCAGAACCCCTCAGATTACGCTATGTTATTAGTTCCTAGTTGAAAATAGAAGATATTTATGTTAACATGAAGATGTTCAACCGAGCCAGAATGTCCTGTCTGAGACCATCCTCAAACATCATTGCTATGAACAATCCATCTCCCCCTAGAAAGGGTCTAAAGCACTACAGATCAGTGAAGTGAGAATATAACTCCATAAAAAAATAGTACCATGTTCTAGACTCATTAGATATCAGGCTCGATCGGCCCTCAAAGACTCCAGATAGAAGTAATCGTAGACGATACGCTGAAACCCGTCCCAGACCATATCATTTTGGCATCCCACCTTTGAGATCACATCCCACCATCTCTTGGTGGAATCCTGAAGCATAAACAATGAGATATTGACCCTCCTATCCGGAGGTGTCTTCAGGTACTCTATGATCATTAGGGGGGCCTCCAACCCTAACTCTGTAACCTACGATCCTCCTTCCCCCGCGAAAGTGGGAGGATTCTGCTACTAGAAAACCCACGTCAGCTCTACTATTGACAGGTCAGGGTTCGTCACACCCCTAAAGGTCTGCAAGAACCTTATAATTCCCTCTCAGAATAGTGCATCAACACCTGTGTCTGGAATCACAGCTGGTGCCAAAACTGGCACAATAAGTGGATCTTCTAGAAGTCCATGATCAGCCATGTTCGGTGTCATATCACTTCATTGTAACTCGCATACAACCGGAGGATGTCTCTGTGGCATGACTCTGGAAATTCAAATGCACAACATTGATAAAGATTATCATGGAATGAAAACTGGAAGGTTAATAAGGTATCATGAGAAAGTAATCATTCCTTTTTTACAAAACATTTATTCACGACGTGTATACATAACTACACAGAGTGTTCTCTTATGCCTTTCACAAGGGCTTGTACATCTGCCAAAACTTGTAATGTAACACCACAAACACAAGACGTGTTGTCCTAAAACATAGTGTGTACATGAATCCTCTTCCCTTCCCCTAGTCTTTCTACATGACTAAGATACATGGTTCTCTCAGAACAAGACTACACAACGTGTTTGTGCCAGATAGGACATGTACTGGACGAGCATCACTGACCCGTGTTGTCAGTGAAACAACCAGATACACGGCTCACACTAAACAATGTTTTCCCGGTGGACATGGAATATACTAAAGGATTTCCATTGACATGTGTAGTTAGTTACATGACCATATTCCAGGTATTACACTACATAGAGTGTCCAAGATTGACACGACATATATTGCTTAATTTTTTATGCATCTGTGTCCTTAGTCACATGAGCAGACACATGGTCGAAACACAAGGAATGTACGTCTGGTACATGGCATGTCCCACCAAAATTTTCCCAACCCCTTGTCTCTACCCACATAGCCTGTGACACTATTAGAGACTACACGGTGTGTATATACAGTACATTTCATGTACTTAAAAAATAGTTTTTCCTAAATAGAGATCACATGGCCTGTATTCAAAACTACACGGGGTGTGTTCTAGGTTTTTCTAGAATATAAGTCTCAAAAACTACTCTAGAATCCCAGAAAACATTAAAAAAATATTAAAGTGCCAAAATTCTGATATGTGAGGGCCCATACTCCTCACGAATCAAATCATGCCATCTCTTACATATCATATACAAGAAAAAAAAGGAAATGATCCACAAAATTCGGATCCAAGAGGGCCCATGACACCTCATGAACCAAATTTTTGCATTCATTGAAACAAAAACTTACAAAAATAAATACCCTATAGAACAACTGGTATTTTAACTAGGCATATATCACCACATCATGCATATATAGCACAACATCTATCACAACAACATGCAATCTCAAATTCACCATAAATGGTATCACAAGAATGCATGACATGTGATTCCTAGCAAGTACATATTTGATGAATTAGATGGAATACCCCAATCTGATCGGGTTGCAATGAAAATAGAACCTCAATAATATCAATGATAACCACACAGAACATGTGAATCAGCAAACAGTGAAATCAAATCAACCAAAAAAATTAAATACTAGAAAATTAAAATAAATGGGGTATTTTGGGTTTTCCCTATACACATGTTAGAAACTCATATGCACAACTTATTTCCAAGTACCTATTTTTGTACGATCCCTGGTTGTAGGCTCCAAACAGTATGTCAAGAAGAAAATTGTTCCTCTAATACTACTTTGTCACACCCCAGTTCCGGAAGCCACCCAAAGATGCCCCATACCCGGTTGGTCACATGGCCTCAAGCACATTTCCACAAACTCCAGAGGCTTCCGACTAGCAGTGAGAGACTTAGGTGTGATATTAGGGAATGTATACCCTCATTGTCAGAGTAACACATCAAAAGTAAAACGCAAAGAAATATCAGAAGTAGTAATATTACCATACAAAAAGAAAAGGTGGATGACTAATGAAATAAACAACTGGAGCACAAATATAATGATGCATGATCCATATGTATAGGAAAGTATCCAAACAAGTCACAATGCTGAAATATAGTACTAAAACAAAGTACATGAAAAACAGTAAACTTCTCCATGGCATCGCAATCCAAAGCGAGGTCTCATGCTCTCCAACTCCAAAGCAGTCAAGTACCTGTAGTAGAAGGGGACTTTCCCTTATATATAACTGAAATAATGTAATCTGTTTGGGCCTAAATGCATGGCCCAAACAGGGTGTGAGACTAAATCCCAATAGGAATCCACCAAGAGATTTATCCCTAACATTCAATGAATATATATGGCTACAAATGAAAAAATAAGCAGTAAACAAGGAAGTACTCAATAGTAAACATTCCTACAATTTCAAAGCATTCAAATACCACATATCAAGTAAGATGATAATCACAAACAGGTAACCCTCTGGGATATACTCACAACCTCTCCCGTCTAGTCCTACCTAGAAAATTCAAGCAACTCTCTAGGAAGAACACACAGTCTCATCCCTCTGGATAATCTTTAGAAAAGAATCTTTGAGGAACCACTCAATGTCGATTCCCCCTATAGTCAAGTGTGACAAAAGACCCGCTAAGGAAGAAATCATCTTCAATTACCCCTATAGTCATTTAACGGTAGCCAATAGGAACTCTGAGCATGAACTCAATGTCAATTCCTTATGTGGCCTTGTATTGTAAATACAGACACTCTAAGAATGCACTCAATGTCAATCCCCCCTATGGTCTCACAGTGTGATTATAATTACAGACACTCTGGACAAAACCTTATATCTACTCTCCCTATGGTCTGCTACACTGGGTTCTCACGGCCATGTGTAAGTCAAACATGCATTGAAATGAAAAATAGCCAAAGTAAACCTCGAGAACTACATGGCTAACTAGTCTACAACATAACAACATGCCAGATAAACAATCACTCCATCCTTGCAACAGTAGTCATGGGAAACAAATATCACCCTTAAAGGCAAACTATATCAAATTTTCAAAACTAGAAAACATGGGAAAACTCCCCATAGACTGGCATTGTAAACCCTATTATCGACAAATAACCCCTATCAAATCAACTAGGGAATAACAAGAAAACTGTAGGTCTAAAACCATATTCACGCAATACCATGTTCATGGGTATTAAGCACCATTACGCATAAAAATAAAAGACTATCTACGGAAAGGAAAAAACCACCAACTTTGTTATTACGAGATCAATATACTTGAGTCTCATGCCTTGAATCACCATAAAACTTTTTATATATAAAAAAAACATCTAAAACACATCACCCCACTATATTTCACGGGAGAGAAAGAATCATAAGAAGGTGTTAAATATGAAGGGAGACCTCACCGATGTGATTCCAATGCATCTAACAGAGTTCGATACAGAGAACGGATGCTCAATCATGGGATCGTCGATGATCAGTGTCATATGGACGCTCTAAGATGAAATATGTCAAGAAGAAGACGATTCTATCCGATAGAAGCTACCCTGATATGTTTATTGAAAAAAAGTACATGGCATGTACTTTAGAAGTATACTTCATGTACTTTCCCTTACCATCCCCCTTATTATGTTGTCTCTAGGTCGCCACACACAATGGTGGGCTCAACTGTGACCCTTCCAGCACCCGACTACCGACGATAACTGAGTACACAACATGTACTTCTAATTTTTTTAGAAATTCCTCTTATTCTAAAAAAATCCAGAAAAAGGAAAAAATACTTGAAATGATTATCATGGTTATAACAAACATTAATATCTAGGGTTCATTGAAACATTAACCCACCATTGAAAGATCAATAATCCCAGAGAGGGGAAGTGAAAGAGTTGGAAATGGAAAAACCCCTACGAAACATACATTGGAACCATATAGATGTTTACATTGGGGGAGGATAATAATGGGAAGAGGTTTTGGGGGCTCCCATACTTCACCAAAAATGAGAACGAGGGTGGAAATAACGAAGGGGATAAAAATATTTGAGGGAATAATTGAAATTTGAAACATTAAAATTTTGGGAAGCTCGAATGGTTTAACTACACTGTGTGCCAAACCATGCACAAAACATGTGGTCACCACAATCCAAATGGAATGAACCTCACGAATAGTTCCCATATGGATTTCCAAACCATTCACACTTCATGAAACAATCCCTGAGACCCAAAAACATGATTCATGGGTTTCAGGACTGAGATGTTCAATTTCAATCAAAAGTGCACTACCTATGCGCCTCTAACTACTAAACCTAAAAAATTCATTTTTCAAAATAAATCCCTGAATAATTAAAATACATGATTTACATAAACCACAACCAAAAGATCCAAATCCATTAAAAGAATAATATTAATGAATTCCAAAGGTCGGAGTGTTATATTTAATGTAGTTAAATCAAGCTTATTTTGTGTTAGGATAATTGTTTACATATTCATCACAATTAATTTCCCCATAAAACAATATAAACATTCTATTGACTATATATTGTTTTAGGCACCATTGGTGGAGACATAAATATTTTAACTCACACCCAACTCGAGATTCCTGATTGGTACCTAAATATATTTCATATTCGAATGATAGGGTATGGTAATATACATTGTGATTGGTGGTTGATTTGGGATAATGTGTAGGGAAAGGAACCATATGTGGTTCAAGAACTTTATGTCAGTTGATAGTGTCTATTTTTTAGAGTAATTTTTACTTGAGGAAATTAATCAATCCTGGAATATCTACAGTTATGTTTTGATATTGTATTTCCATTCTTTTCATTGTATGATACTGTCATACTAAACATTATTATTATTATATATTTTGTTATTTTTTATTTATTCCACAATTCAGTATAACTGTTAAATTAGGTTATTGTCTCTCCATGATATATATTGGACTTTCTACACTAGTCGATGGCCTCTGGCATATAATGAGGTGCATTTGAGGTCATGTGACTAGCTAGTTCGGGGCACTGGTGAATGGAACCTAGGATTGGACATTGAATGTATCTCTTATGTTTATTCCTAGTATTTGATTAATTATGTAGAGGAAGTATTCATGAACATGTAATGATTAGTGTGACCAGATTCGGATCCAACGCATACGGTAATGTTTTAGTCTCGTGATACATTATGTTGGGACATTGAGTATTATAATTCCTTTGTTGGACTTATTTCATTCTATAATATTGTTATGGAAGTCAGACCGGACTCTTGTTATGTCACATTGTATTTTTTATACACATTCCAATTATTCCTTTACTAAATGATCCCATGATGGACATGATAGGATTCCATATGATTATTCATGTTCCCTTCCTATTTATGTCATCATGTTATGTCTTCTAATCAATGTTCTATTATTTATTCCTATGAAATTATTTTTCTAGTATTTTTATGCCATCCCTTTATTAATGAATTACCTAGGTTATACCACAATGATATAAGAGATAACATAAATTATAAGCTCATTATGGAGGTTAAATAAATAATTTTTTATTTTGGATTAAAAATTTCTAATTTTGTAACTAATCTATCAATGACACTTGAATTTACAACCCTTTGATTTTATTTGATGGATATTTATGATTAAAATCATGTAATAATAAATATATAAGGCTAAGGAATCGATGTATTACCTATGATTTATTGGGGATATGATCCATAGATACCATTTGTTTCATTTTTTGATTTGATTATTATGACATGATGTTTGTGAAACCCATTTATGTTCGATGATTTATACAATGATATAATACAAATGAATCCCACTGATTTTTACATGGATTATGATAGAATGAATTAGTGAAACGATTCTGAAATGTGGTTCTTTTCAATAGGTTATGATATTATGAAGTGTTTATGAAACCTGTTGCCTTTCATGGGTAATTTTATTATGAATGTTTTATAATAATGCGGTACAAATAAATAAGTATTCCATTTTGATATGGTAGAGACCTATATATCCTATATTGTGTCAGGAAATGATTTATATCTAATTTGATATACATTATTATAATGGTGTATGAACGTGGTTCTGTAAGTGTCATTTTCTACTATGATGAACCTTGGATTAAACCCTGAATACATTGATGGTTTGTAGTGTGATCCAAATACACAATGATATCCTTTGAATTTATTCATGAAAAATATCTATTTAATTTACAAGGAATGCGTGTTTTTAAGAACACTATATCTTATTCCAATGTTATCCTCTCATGGATCATGTTCTTTTATTCCCATCTGATTCATGTTTAGTGATCTGATAATCATTATTCCATGTCAAAAGAATATGATCTACGATATGAAGGAATGTGTGTTTCTAAAAACACTAGATTGTGATGATTTATTTTACCTTTGGTTTAGTAATATTTTTTCTTTATTTCCAATGATAATAAACTAATATAGTCCTTAAGATTTTTTTATTTATGTAATAAATATTTATAAAAATGATATAATCCTCATATAATAGAATCATAGGTAGGAATAATTAGAATAATATGAATTTCTTAGTTATCATTTGGATTTAGGATGACAAAAGATTAGAGAGATACCTAGAGATATTTCTAAAAAATGTATAGTGATTTTATTATGTATAAGTCAATCGATTATGGAATGTATTAGAAATTTTCCCGCAATTATGGTAACGGATAGAGAATGTGATATCCATGAAATAAATACTTTTTCTAGATAATAAAAGTGGAAGTGGATCTATTACACATATATCTAGGTAAAATAGTTCATAAAAGAGACTGTTGAGCTAGACTCAACCACAACATTGTTCATGGATACATCACTTGCTGCGTATCTAATTTGACACTCCGAGGGTATATTCATTGGAAATTCAATTTTTTTACTAAAAATAATGTTGGATTTTAATTTATGATGACTTTGAATGACCTACTATAAATAAAATGTGTCATTGATAAAAATAAGGTTCCTGATTCATATATTCTATAAGGTGTTTTCTTGATCATTTGGATATGAATTATGATTAGTGTTACTTATGATATACAACATGGTTTTGGTGAATAGCAGGAAACTAATAGAATTTCGTTAACATTGAATGTGAAGGAATATTTTCTAATAGAAATCCAAATACAATATTTAATGGAGTGTTTTTTATTATGATTATTCCAAATAAAATATAATAGAACATGATTATTGCAATGAACCCAAACCAAATCTCAGTATCATTAGAAATATAATGAAATAATTAATTGATTGTTTCGGTAAATGTGACCATGGATGAAATAATACACAGTCTCTTATATGTGATGAATTTTGGAATATTAAATACTAATAATGTAACAATTCTATTTGAAGATTTTTTTTGTATAGTGAAATGAAAAAAGATATAGATTATTGAAGAATAAAATTAAAAGTTCAGTTAACACAGTATAAGGTACTATTGTTATCGCAATGTATTATAAATTGTTGAATTTTTTAATTTTGGAAAATATTGGAATTATAAAAATTGTTTCAATATTTGGAAATCTCAAAAATTTAATGAACATAGAGGTACAAGTAATTCTTATACTATTAATGATGAAGGGACCATAGATAACATGTGTAACATATTGTATATTCAAATATAATTTTTTGCGTTAAATTTAAGAAGCTTAATTATATTGATATGGAGTTATATTAAGACATGTTTCATATTCATATTTTATGAATAATTATTTAATGAATACTATGATGAAACCTCATTAGTGTTATATGAAATAAGTCAAATGATTGGAGGTTCTAGGTATTTAAATTCATTAATTATGTTACATGAATCTTATTTTTTATATTTATTGTTTATTATAATTTATATATATATATATTATTTAGTATAATGTTTTACTTAAAGATTTTCATGAAAATGGAGAATATAGTTAATTATGTAGAAAACATAATTTAATGGAATGGTGGTATTTTTATTAATGTAAGATAAAATTTAAAATTTTTAGGTATCGAGACAATGATGTTAGGAAAAAGGGATGTTGGATATAAGTTATTAAAATTTATAGTATTAATTATAATGTAACTAATTATAGATATTTAAAATTTTGTGTTATTCTATCATTAATGTCGTTTAATGAATTTTTGGACTTATGGAATATATAAAATAATCAGTGTTTTGTGTTACAAATAAGGATTAATGTATTTTTTCAATAAGTTTTTATTACAATTAATTTTATTACAACCTCTCAAGAGAAACCATAATGAATTTATTCACTTGTTAGGTATGTGAAATGAAGAGAAATTTAATGTGGTTCTTAAGAATAATGATAAGATAAATGTGAGAAATTTAGTTACCTTCATTCTAATGTTATGGATATTAATGTTTATTATGAGTCATAAGGTTAAAAATTTATAAAATGTATTAAGTTTAACATTGGAAAAGGCATTAGTGGTTAATGTATTAATAACCCATATGAATAATTATGCATATTGGATAACAACTAAAAACCATTTTGTTGTGATGATAACTAATGTTATATAGAAAGACATATAATTTTATTAATGGAACATATGATCTATTAATGCATCAAGAATAAGAAATTATACTTTATTAATTGGTGTAAGAGATAAAGGTGTAATTAATTAGGGCATAACCAAAGGGTGAGATTATACTTATTAAATTGAATAAAATCAAGTATGTATATATTCTCATGAAAATATATCAACATTTGGAAAAGGATGATGAAATAATTTTTCTCTATTATCATCATTTTTAATGATATTATTTAAATTATAACCCTTATTTGGTTTGTGTATTTTTGTTCCCCAAAATTATTCTAGCCATGTTTTCTATCACTCCACATCTATATTTGGGTGTATTTTTACTTTCTACGTCCATGTTTCACTATCCACTGATGTTATCCAATATGGAAAACTATTTTGTTTTATTTTAGATTAAATTAACATATCTCCCTCACTTTTTAAATTGTATTTTTAAACCCCTTTTATGATGTGTTTTTATATTAAGGTATTTTAAAATTGTAAATCATTATTGACTAGGTTGATATATGATGGAGAAATTCATATTAAGCACGATAGAATGTTTAATCCTATGACTTTGGGAAATATATTTTTTTCAAATATATTTAATCATTTATAAATATTACTTTAAATGAAACTCTTATATTAACTTATGATACACATAACAATATGATTTTCGTTTGTTACACAGAATACTATCATTAGATTGAATTACATGAAACATTGAGTTTAGGTTGAATTACACAAAACACAATGTTTCCCTTTTTACATACAATAATGAGTCTATATTGTGTAACATGTATCTCTAGGTTTTTATTCTATTATACGATATATGGAATTTATCTTTTGTTGCACAAAAACCGAGTTTAAAGGAAACACAACACATAATTAAAATATTATTAGTTAATATGGTAGTTATGACCTATGATTTGGAATGAATGGTATCAATAGGATTAAAAATTTATTAAAATATATAGTCAAATAATATTTTTATAATGTATTGTTTGATGACAAATTAATTAAAATTGAAAATAAAAACCTTTTGAAAATAATGGAAAAGATATTATGGAAATCTATTTTTTCACCTAAATGTTTTTTAAATCAATAAATTTTAAAAACAAAATTTAGTATATAATATTAATTCAATTTGTATATAGATATATATATATATAATATTTTTATTCAAATTATTAATATTCATTTATGGGTTTTTATGGAAAATAGGTACGAAAATCACATTTTATGCTTAAACGTATTTTTAAAAGTAGTATTATCTCTTCTGAGATGCTTATTTTAAAAATAATTTTCAATCAATTTTTTAAAATTTATTTTATAAAATAATTTTCATCTTTAAAATATGATTTTTCGATTATATAGTATTTATTATTTTGTATTTTTCAAAAATTATTCCTTTTATAATGAATTGTGAAAATTGATTTTTTTGAAAACTTCATTTCATTTTATTTATTGATAATGATAAATAATATTTTATGTTTATTTCATTGTATCATAAGTTAAATTATGACTAAAAAATTACAATTTTTTACATTATATAGAATTTCATATTGAATTTAGATATTAAAACATTGAAAACATTTGAAAACATTATCAGTAAAACCCCTCTTTATATTCACATTTGCGAGATGTGTTTTAATAAAAATTCTCCAACGCATGTCACTAAATCTGGATAAAGATATTTGAAATTCCGAATAATAATAATTTATAATATATAATAGTGTTAATAATTTTTTTTATAATTTTTATAATATACTGTTAAAATAAATTCCCGGGATTAATGTTAAACCGGTTTTTGTGCATTACATTAAATTTGATTAAAATTAATAGTAAAAAACATTATTATTTTTTAATTTAATTTATTATTTATAATAAGTTTATATAAATTATCTACAAATTTTAATTTTAATTTTTTTCATAATGTATAATTTCATTGGTAAATATAAAAATACCTCTTTATGCAATGAGAAAAAAGGTTATAATTGACTGAAATTAATGACTATGGAATGAAATAATTTTTATCATTCCTATGGGTGAGGTATGTATCATCCAAATAATATCTGTAATCAATTATTTATCTATTTTGGATGCATATGAGGTAATAGTGTCTTCACAAAAGTGAATACTTTTGGGTATTTATAAAAACTCCATCCCTTCTCAATTATAAAAGGTCACTCGGTCCCATCACTAACTCACACATATCATGTCCATTGGATCAACCCAACCCCACATAAAATAACTTCAAAACATCTATAATTTCATTACACAATCATTTTTTGAATAAAATTTAATCATTTTATGTCTTTTTCAACAAACTTAAAGAGGATACTAGAAGAAGAGGTTTCATTTATAAATGATTTCTTTTTTATTTCTTCCTCTAAATTGAAAATTATTATTATACCATGAAAATATAATTAGCACATTATATAAAATGTATAAATTTTATTTTATGTTATGTTAATTTCCTAAAACCATCTTCCCTACAATCTAATGGGTTACAAAATCATTATTCGTGTCTATGGCAGACTACTGCATCACTAATCGATATCATTCGTTTTTCAATTACCACCTCTCATGTTTAGATATAATGATGGAATTATTATTTTTATATGATATATATGTAATCATTATACCTATGGAATCATTATTTCACACATACCTTCATGATACATATTTTTTTGTTTTACTAAAACATCTCTCATGTGTATGACACGCTACCTCCTAATAATGCATGTGATTCATTCATGCTTCACATAGAAGGTAATAACGATGTTTTTAATAAAATTATATGATATATATTAATTAAAAATTAATTATTAATTATAATATATCATTTAACTTTTTTAATTTCAATCTAATATGAAAATAGAAACAACATTTATGCTTATGTACGGTCTATCGTATCCATGAACTATGCTTTCCAGTTTTTATCTATAAATATAATCCATTACTATTAAAAAAATTATATTTCATATATATTATAGTTATAAATTTTGAAACATTATTATATTATGATGAAATTATTTATGTTAGGGTTACAGAAATTATAATTCAAAACATTTAGGAAAAACAAAAAAGTTACTATTAGATTTCTGACTTTATCAAGGAATTCTTTATAAACCTGATATAAAATGTCATATAGAAATAATACATGGTATGAATTATATATATATATTAATAAAATATATTTATAATAAACTTATATTTATCTGACATCAGGGTTTAATGTTCATAAAAGTATGTTAATACTTTAGGTAAGGTATTTTTGTCCTATATGTTACATATGTTAGACATGTTCTATATTCACCAAATAATTTTATTCTGTGCTGTATATACAAAAAATGAACATATTTCATATTTTTTTCTACATTAAAAATCAATATTTCAATATACATATGTTTTTCTCTATTATGTGGTGAAGGTTTCAAAAATTATCAAATCTATATGGTATTTAAGTAACAACTCTCCATCATTGGAACATAGGTTGTGTTATGCAACTACATTCTTATATGAGGTATATAAGAATCCTTTTTGACATGTTACATCAGGAATATATATAATTTCATGGTATTTATAGTTTCATTTAATATTTATATTTCATGGATATTAAAATTTACTGTTACCAATGTGGTTAATGTTTTATTTTATAATATCATTGTTTTTCATGATTATATATGATTATTATTACAATGATGAAAGAATATGATCTATCTAGCCAGACATATATGAATATTACTCTCAAAAATTCATTTCATGATAATTTATTTTTCATCTCATTATATATTCCATTTATGCACTGAATAGTTAAAAATATTTTTTAAAAAATGTCTCATTGGGAAAGAACATTTTTTCATCTGAACACATGATTTTTAAAAATGTATCAAGATTTTTAAATTATTTTATAAAAGTAGAAGTTATAGATTCCTCATGATATATTTTAAAATATCTTTTAAATCTTACTGTGTATTCATTTGATTTTTATTTTTAATAAAATAATTTCCAAATATGTTTAATAATTTAAAAAATAATTTCAAAAGAAAATATATTTTCATCAAGAAATGTATTAAACGATTTATAAAAATATATTTCTATATAATATGACATACAATTATGTTATCAATATACTATTAGAAATTTGATCCAAGGATAACATTTTTATTATATCCTTGCATGGATTATAATGGAAATGTTTTTGTGAATCTTGTGTCTCTTCCAGGGGTTATACCATTATAGAATTATTATAAAACTCACTTATTTTTTCATAGGATGTTTAGTGATAAAATTATTAAGAAACCTAACTTCTCAATTGTTTAGGATATTCGGAAATGTTTACCAAACCCATAGATTTTTTTGGTTATGATAGGATGAATGTTTTATAATATTATGGAACAGATAAATATAGTTTTTATTTTTATATATTTTCACCAATATCTTCATCCAATGAATTGGGTAAGGATTTATGTTTCATGATATAGACATGTATATAATAGGGGGTGCACACCATTCAGTATGGGAGTTTTTCCACTATGATGGACTTTAGACTTAACCATGACTATTATGATTGTTTGTGGAGAGAAACCAATATACTATGTCGCACATGGAATTGATCCCTATCTTCTATTGAAATAATTTTATATTTTTATATTTATGCCACAAATATATGTCCTTTGAAAATGTTATGATCTATTTGATCTGGTTATATGATTCCCCTATAATTATTATCTTATAAACAACCAATCATTTTTTTATGACTCAAGAATGTGGTCTTTGATATCCATGGTATGGTGTTAAAGGATATTCTCATGTTCTCATACCCATATGTTCATTATATGATTTCGTATATCCCATGACAACACTTAATTATTAGAAGAGTTCACCATTTATTATATTTTCTTTCTATGAGTTAAGAATATATTTTTTTACTTTGGATAGGTCTATTAAGGGTTTTAGTTGTCACCATAATAGTGGGAGATGATTAAGTATACATATGGACTAGTTTTGTTTTAATCATATTTCCATTTAAACTAAACAATTATGTCCCTTGGGCATGTGTTTGTGTAATATATTGAATATTAATAAAAAATAAGGAAATATCCATGTTTGTTATTCTTGGGACCCTATACTGAAAGAAAATTTCTTGGGTACATAATTTTCCCAATTATAGTAATTGATATATTAATTTTGGATTATTTAATATTGGTCACATCAATTAATATCAAATTTATAATAATAAGTTTACATTTTTATCACTAAATAAAGGTGTAAAATTATGATTTTTATATGGTTTTTACATTTTTTAATATGGTTAGGTAAAAAATTTAAAATGTGTATCAAATCTGATAGGGGGTGAAATATATCATTCCCTCACCCATTTTCCTTGGGTTTGTAACATGGAAAAGGCAACGGGTGGGGGGAGGGGGGCTTGTTACCTGTCGCCAAAATATAAATAAAATGGCAGTAGGGGTGCATTTTTCCTAACATTCCTATAAAAGGCGGAACCTTGTCCCATCATTCACTTAGCTACCTATAAAAGGGATCCCACCCACTAATCATCCTCACATAAAGAAACTTATATCAACATTCTAGCCCCTCCCACTTAAGAAAAAAGTCTTCTTAATGCATTGGGTATCTGGTGACCAATAAGAAGTCCTGGTTTTTTGTGAAGCTCATTTATATATATTTATTAATATTATATTATATGATATTTATTTATTAAATTTAATTGTTTTTAGTTAGTTTAAAATATTTATTAATTATATATCATTGGGAAATATTAGTTATTATTATTAATGAATATATATTGAATTACTAATGAAAAACATATTATTAAATAATATTACATATAATGATTATCTTAAAATATTTATATAATGAATATCATATGATGTTGTTTTTATTAAGGAACAATTTGTTATGGATTATGTAATGTTTGACTATTGATTATAGGATGTTTAAATAATCATTTTTTAATGATTACCAAATGCTTAAGTATTGATTTAATTATATTGAAATTATGATAATTCAATTATTGTATATTTATTAACGAATGAATAAATAATTAATGATTAACTATTGATAATGTAATTATTAATGAATTATTGAGTAAAAATTAAAGAATATTTTATTAATGATTAATGGATTATTAAGGGGAGATTAAATAAATATTATGTAGTGACTAAAGAATGGTTAAGGTTTGATTAAAAAATGAACATGGAATGATTAAATAATTACTGAGTAATGATTACAGTATGATCAAGTGATGATTGAATAATGATTTAGGACTGATTAATGAATTATTATCCAATGATTAACTAATGGTTAACAAATCATTATCTAATGGTTAAATAATTGTTATGGAATGATTATTATCATATATTTGGATATTGGAAAATGAAAAAAAATTTGTAGCATAAAGATTATATGGATATATATGCAATCAAATCCCTATCTAGATAAAAAAGGGCATAGATCTACTATAGATGTAACAATGAGTAACAACACTGACAATGTGTCTTGGGCCTAACTCAATGTAACCTCGTAAATGACAACGAGCCTTGATGGACACTTTTTTGACAATCCAACTGTATATTATTTACATTTCTCATATTTTCTATAAATAATAGTAAAATATATAAGAGGAGAAAACATGAAATCAATATATTTATAAATAATAAAATGAAATTTATGATCATATAATGTGAAATGGGCATGGACAAAGACATTTAAATATTAAAGTTATTATTACTAATTTATTCATTTTATTTGGTTTTAAATATGTTATTTATTAAGCTGATTAATTAGTTGTATATAGTATAAAATAATAATTATTTGTTGTAATTATTAAGTATAGATAAACTAATGAATATATAAGGATTAAATTAGGAATAATTATAATGATTAGCTAATAATAATTATTTAATGGATAAAATTTGATTAATTTTTTCTTAAAGAATGATTATGCAGTGATTAAGGAATTTTGAATTAAAAAATAACATAGAATATTATTTAGATGACTCATATTTTATTTATAAACTACTGAAATACCTTTAGGGTGATTAAAAACCATACTAACAAAAATTAGTGTCAAAATATTTTATATAATAAGATGTTCTAAAAATTTACTATCATAAATATTATATGGTAAATGCTCAATATCAATGTTGTTAACATAATTTTATTTAAAACAAGGTAAAAACTATAGAAAACAACGAATAAATTTATTTGATATAGATAAAATGAAAATTATGATCATATAATGTAAAATCAAGATGAAAAATCATATTAAATAAGATATAAATTATATAAAGCATATAAAAACCATTGAATATTTCAATATATCATGGTTTCGATGATATGAGCATAACTTTGGAAGTGAGGAAAAATATATCTTTTCTCAATTGGTCACCTAATAAATGATTCTAATGTATCTAAAATTTGATTTTTAAAATGTTCTTAGACTTCTAATGAAATTTAAAATAACATCTATAAAGTTTTATTATAATATTGAAGAATTTTGAATATTCATATATTATGTACATCCCTTTAGAAGATGTCATTAAGATACCAATGTAAAATTAGCTGGATGTTTCCACACTTCTGTAGTTAGGCTCATCTTATCCAAATCATGTTATGTTGAAAAATGTAAAGGTATTTATTGAATGTGGTTAATCAATCATGTATTATATAATTTTTTTCCTCTCCATTTTATTTTATTTTTTGAAGAAGGAATTAGGTAGTTCCTATTTTATAGAAAATAAGAAAGAAAGAACATAAGAACCAGATATGGAGCAGGAGAAAAATACAATGTTCCCAATGATAAATCTATTTACCTAAATTTTTTAACAATCTTTAACTTAGTTTTCTTTCCTATATACAAAGCGAATTCTATTTAGAAAAAAATATTCCATACTCATGCCCCCAACCTTTAGATATTCCTACACTTGGGGCAAGATATTTAATCCTTTCATATATGGTTACAACATCAGTACTATCTAAGTCAGAGGTTTCTGTCTATTTCTTATAATTCTTTTCAGGATAGGTGTCCCTCATCCCCTCAACCTCCAGTGATCTAGTATGTGGAGGATTCTCTAGATGGTTAATCTTTTCAGTTTTTTTTCTAAAGCTCTACTTGTGAATCACTCAAAGACCTTGTCTTCTTATAGGAAAAAAGTCGAAAGACCTGATTATCCACGAGGGGTTTCGATAAAATAGTGTAAATTCTAGAAGTGAGTGGAACTTCTAAAATTGGTTTTCCCATTCTATTACATAAAGAATCCATTCATTCGTAATGAAGTTGTTGATCAACCTCTTGTTGAATCTCATCTTCATTGACTTGTTCAACTATCAAATCAATGTCACTAATTTTGGCCAAGAGATGAGCTTGCAGCAAGTTAGTATTTTTTTTCCCATTATTTTAAATTTTAATTTATATGGTCATAACATCCATTTTATTGATGATAAAAACTAGATTTTGTGTTTTATATTATTTTTACCTCAATTTCCAAATCATATTTATTTATATTATAATACACTTTTATAAAACAAAAATTTTTATATTATTTAAATCTATAAAAATACATTATAAAATATATGTATAATAAATATTATATGATCTACTATAATTATCAATATTAGTTACACTATTAAAATATTAATCAAAATTTTTTTTCACATATTGTAATTTTTTGTCTATACTTCTACGGGAAGGTTATTCAAAGAAAGAAAGAATCTTCTTAGAGTAAACAACCAACAATAATGGTTAGTATAGCTAGTTCTATAAACCTAAGTAAACATCATGTCTTAATTAGTGGTCCCTTAAATATGTGACCCAATCCAGAGATCATGTCTATGATATATATATATTTTCAATTCCCAGATACAGTATAGAAAAATCTTATTCGATTGGTTGATTATCTCATGTAGGTCCACGAAATAAATTTATTTTGGCACTTTTTATATGGTAACGTGATTAAGCTATATGTTTCTATTTCTATTGAAAAGCCACAACATCCAATTGTATGAAGATGTATACATACAAGAGTTTTTAAAGAAGGTAGACCCCAGAAAATTGTGGCAATTCCATATGTTGTGGAAGGGGACAACCTAAATGATCTATCAAATATACTTGTAAATTCAACATCCAATGAGGATTTTTATAATGGTAGAACATTTGGTGAACACCGTGTTGATGAGGAGGGGGAAGTGGAAGTTGGGGTGGAAGTTTCTCAAAATCAATTAGTTATACAACATCTTCTACCAATAATAAATCATCCACCACCATAGGCATATTCATCAAAAGAATTGAACTATGTGACTGAATTTGACTATAGTTTACACACACCTGAAACTATGTTTCATAGAGTTTCACTAGATTGGTTTTCTGTGATAAAAAACCTTATTTTTTGGAAAGTATTTTCCAAATAATGATACAATAAAAATCACACATAAGATATTCATATTGAGATATACATTATATAGTTTATAAATAATGTGATAAAAATACCCCATTCTATGTGAAAATTATGGGGATAATTGTTGGCTCTTCTTTAGGGAGATTATAGACATTTTATTTCGATGTTTGAGAATCTCCAATATTGAGGAATTTCACACTTGTGTTCATCTAAACTAGAAAGATGGTCATACAACATTGGATAATGAATTTGAGTCCTCCATTTTTATTGAGATGATTAGGACATGCTAAGATGTTCCTGTAGACCTTATTCAAGAGGGGATTAAAAAAATTTGATTATAAGATATCATATAATAATGCATTGATTGAAAAAAATAGGCAATTGTGAAGGTATATGGTTATTGGGATGAATCATATCAGATGTCGCCATAATTTCTAACCATACTATTACTAAGAAACCATTTTTTATTCCATATTCATATGAACATACATGTGTCTTATGAAAATAGACACTATATATCTCATTTTCAATATAATCAGTTGTTTTTGGAATTCATACCTTATATCTATGAAATTGTTTCTGAAAATAGTTCAAACAAATTTAAGGAACATTTTTATTTGAAAAATATATGGTTGTTTTTTTGATTGAGGAAACCCAAAATGGAAACCATTCACCTATTCCATTTTGTTTTTCCATTGTGAAGAAGGAAAAAATAAATAATATTTTTTTCTCATGTATCAACAACTATATCACATGTATTCAGGTTTTATGTGTGATATCTTATCGGAATTGAGAAATCAATGCGGAAATCAATGAGGACGTTAATACATTGAGACCCCAAATGCACATCATTAATACTGAATCAGAATAATATCTAGCAACATATGTAAAATAGTCAATAACAAAACCAATGATAATGGAAATCATGTGGCTTGATAAACATTTTCATTGTTATCTTTTACTATTTAAATTTATCATTAAAATTAATTAATATGAAATATGGTCACGTTTCTATAGCTTATGATCCAGGTCAATAGAGGTTTGAAGAAGGTTTTGAACAAATATAAATTGAAATTTCATAAGTATATGATTAAATGATTCATAATTGGAATGAAAAAAGGACATTGTCATATGATGTGGGTAGGTTTTATAGACACAAGACCACAAAAATTGGGGAGTACATCAATGTTGACTTCATGTGGCTTCATAAGTGACCTATAACTGAACTAGTTCCGAATAATTTTTATCAGTTTGTAAAATACTTCGTTGATAAAAAAAACACCCTCATACGATATTTAGTAGGGGTTGTTGTACAAAATGGAGTTTTAAGGACAGATCTAAAAGAATATTGAAGAACATTTTTGTTATCATGTAATCCTTTTCCCCCATGAAGACTCTTGATTTCATATTCAAGAGCATTCTGAACCCACCACAAATAAAATTAGCGAAGCAATGGTGGTATTGCTTGATTCTTGATGTCATATATGTGAACATTTACATGCATTATGGTTTCTATGCCCACACGCCATCAAAAAATGTACACCATTGAATAAATAATGTGAATTATATAATGATCCAATGTAATAGAAGTACACCATTTAAAACTATTATGATGAACCATGGATGATTTTTGGGGAGTATTGATTTTCATAAAAACCTGAAGACCTATCGATAGTGATTCGTGATATCAACATGTTGCATAAATAAGAGAGACTGAAGTCTACCCAGATGCGGAATGAGATTTAATAACATAAGAACATGGGGAATATTTTGACATTCACTCTATGTCATCCAGAAGATCGAAACTAGAAATGATTCCCTAACATTGTTGCATAGAGTTCACACACTCAACCAAAATAATGTATTGTATATTCTATGATGTTATAATATTTTTTATATATTATGTTCATATATTATCTTTCATTCTGAAGAATATTATTACATCATCAAATACTTTTACTATTAAATAACAATAGTCCTATCATATTCACATTAAAAGGAATATGACAAGTGAATTTGAGGAGGCATTAAGGTAGAATCAGTCTATCCATAGCTAAAACTTAAAGAAAGAATGTGAGAAAATAATCATGATACATTCCATCATTTTTGATATAATACATAAATTACAAAACACACTATTTTCTAAATCAAATTATACAAGGACAAAGACAGTAAAGAGGGTTGGTTATTATTATTAATTGAATTATTTTTGGTTAGTTTTCAATATTTTACTTTTAATGTATTTTAGTTAGTTATATATAAATTAGAAATAATATTTATTATTATATATTCATATGTATATATTAACCAATTAATTTCATAGGATTAAAAAATGAGTACCTATAATGTTTAGCCAATAATAACTAACTTAGTAATATGAAACAATTAATCATTGATCATGTACTGATTAATTATTGACAATATAACATTTATCTATTTTATAATTTAGGATATTATTTGGATGATTAATATTTTCTTTGTAATCTTCTGAAATAACTATAAATAGAAACGTCGACTTAACATATTAATTAATTATAAAATTACAATTATGATCATATAAAGGGAAATGGAAAAGTAAAAAGACATTAAATAACACATGATTTATTTACCATAAACACTAAATATCAAAACATTATATTTACATTTTACACCTATAACTTTTTTCATTTATATACATGTATATTGAGTATTTGAGAGAACTTACTGATCAAGCTACCCATGTTTCCCAAGACATGCTATAGGTTATTGTGGTTTGACAAATCATGGTGCATCAAGAAGACCATTTTTATCATAGACTACCGTCACCATCCATTATACAATACATGATCTGTACTGTATTATATTGAATTATATTATCGGATTTCACATTTTTTGACCATCACTATCTTGCTACCCCCTTGGATAGGTGGATACTAGAGACACACACATTCCACATGTCTAATGGAGAGATGACCAACACCATTGATGATGTGTCAGTCCTTCTCGGTCTTCCAATATAGGGGAACTAATAATTTGTCTCAGCCATGCCTACTAGGCTTACCTTTTTTAGTCATTGATAGATATCTATATTTTTCCTGACCCTCTGCTACATATTGAGGGTATGTATCGACAGGTGTTCATGAGGTACAATTTATAGCTTTACCCAATGAAATAGAAGACCAGAATGTCATGTTTCATACATGTACATATATATTATTAATCATTGGAAGGAACCCTGTGTTCAAAACACTTATAGAATCATGTGAAAACCATTTACATATCCTATATATAGTACATTGTTCCAAAAGTTATGTAAAATTGGGTATCTTCCTTCATGGCATACACATATAGGGAAGTGTGCGTGGAATGCAGTGTAGATCATAAGGATCTCGAGGGGTGCATCATCATTCTTTAGATGTTGTCATGGGAGAGTATACCCTCATAATTCCCTCATCTTTCTAGTTAGCCACAACCTAAAGAGGTGATTCATGACACTGCTTATGAACATTGGCATGATCAAACATCTCTATTGGGGTTTGATACTAGTAGAAGATATTAAATTTAATATATTATTATATATCTCTTTCATTGTTGTGTTTAATAGGTGGAGTAAAAAACACCGCATTGAAAACCTTTTGAGATGGAATTTTGGATGCATACCTTCTTAAATTGGATAGTATCATACCAAACGAGGTATATGTAAACAAAATATCATTTATAAAAAATTTAATAAATGCATATATATTGGTTTTTTAGTATGGAACATTTTTGCAAAATCTCACTTGTAAGTTTATATTTCTTGGATTCCATAAAATTAATTATCAGAACAGTTTTTATTATACTACACTATTGAAATTCAATGTGTTATGGTTGTAATGACACTCGTTCCCTGTTACATAATAGAGTGGAACCTGATTGATAGATTCATTCTTTAGTTTTTTATATTTATAGCATTCTATTCCTTTAATGAGATTCAAGGGAGATTCATGATATAAATCTGACATGGAGGATGGATGATGATGGTACCCATGACACGACATGGTTCTTGACCTTTAGGGTATATGGTAATATATTCATATTTTTTGTGTAATTATGATGTGATTCTATCTTCTAGAGAAGGTCGAGTATTATCCAACGTATATACTGAAGTCCATATTGTATCACACATGGCACAGAAGATGGTGTCATAATATGTTATGTTAATAAAATTAAATTAGTTTTTTATTGTTCCATTTTCTATGTAATTTATAATCTCTTTATATCATACTTGAGTATGAAATATTATCCACATGTTTGATCAAGAGGTGGAGGGGGTCAGTTTTCTAGAAATAATTCATGCTATAACACTAGGGATGATGCCATATTATCATGTGTTTCATGAGAGATGTTCCGATCATCCACCATAAAGAGTGTGGTTTCCTCCTCAATAACCTCATCAAGTAGATTCTTATGATGAGGATCCATGATGACTATGAAACAACCCATGTTGTCCTGCATGTGAGCCATCACCTCTTCCAAAGGCAGAGGATGTCACTCCAGAATTACAGCCTTATGTGATTGTAGATGGGCATCAGGAAGTATGGGATCCATCATTCTTGACATGATATCAAAATTTTACACCAACATGGGGACCTAACCCTTCGTAGCCTATATGGTTCCCTCATAGGAGGAAAATTGTTACGTCTAAGATAATAATGTGAGATGGATCGATTGCGCAGTCTTACATCTAGTTGAAATATCCCTACACTAACAGACAGGCGGAGCACTGAACTATCAACATTCTAAATACCCACTGATCATCCCTATCTTGGTCATCAGAGACAATTCATGTATAGATCATGATGATCTCGATTATGATGTTCTATTTATAGACCACCATGTGAGACGAAATGACCCCATGGAAATTTATTATACTCATTCATGAATTTTTATGGTTGGTTCAGGTACTTCATAACCATTATTAATGAATATATTTGGTATTTTTATGTGTTTATGATGAGGCACATGAATAAAACATCTAATACATGATATTTTTGAGTGAATTGCATAATCAATTGGGAAATGGTATAAAGAATCACTAATCTTATCGAGTTGTTGAATACATGATATTGAAATTAACTAATCATACGAAGTATTGTGTAATTGTTTCATAACTCACTCCTCATGGAAAGCCATAGTTCACTAGTGTGTCTAAGATAATAAATCAAGCCTCATTGGAATGGACAGATCAAAGCTGAGCTAGTGTGATCTTATTATTTCATTATGCTGGTATACTATGAAAAATAATATCATTTCTATCTAACTATTTTCTATATAACTTTTCACCAAGACACTATATGAGGTATTCACTTGTTAATTTCTCGAAATATAATGTATTAATATTTTGGGCTGTGAATCCCCCTATGAAAATTAGTTTCTATTTAACAAAACCCGTAATTAGTGAAATGATTATTTGTTACATATATCAGGGAGAATATTGGATATTTTTTCTAGAATCTAATAGAAAAAAAGGTGTTTCTATCTTAATCTTTAGTATTCCTTAGTAATGAATATATTAATTCATGAGTCTGTGGGATGCAATTGGATCTTGGAGAAGTTAAGGACCAACACAAGGATGTTCTCATAAGAAGAGGTTGAGCGAGTTCTATAAAGTATTTTTGAAAAACGACTCAAGATACACTATAACCTCAAAGACCTTGTATAATTAATCAGAATCCGGAGATATACGAATTTATTATTGAAAATAATGATGAATTACTTATCACAAATGATAAAGCTAATACCTATTGTGAGTACATTTTGAGTTCTAATTTTCAGAAATAAGTAAAATTAGAAGAATCTAAAATTGACTCCATGTACATAAACCACAATTAATACTTAGTGGATGAACCTGATGTTGTGAGACCCAATGTGTCTAAGTGGGGTTTTCAATTGAAAAAATAATATGGATGATAGGGTTTCTACCTGTAAATAACACCTTGTTGAAAATTTTATAATTAATTAATCATATTGACTATGAAGAAAAATTTTCATCTATTGTGTTGATAAATTATATTAAAATATTTCTTAAATTGACATAGATCTCATATAAATATATTTATATCATTGTTATCAAAAACATTTATTTAATAATACAATGAAATTAGTAGTCCAACATCATAAAAAATTGGAAAAATGATAAAAACAAGAACATAGTCTATTATAACCATATCCATACTTTCTCATAGACCTCACCTTACTAATACTACATGTAATATCGTGGAGACATACATAAAAGAAAGGGTTATACATAAATCTAATTAAGATTGTGATATAATAAAATTGAATAATATATCATGAGGGTCAATAATCAGAGAATGGTAATAAAATGTAAAGATTATAATGAATCATTGAATAACATGGCATATGAGTGAAATATAATAAGTGGATGCTAAAAATAGAATATTATTATGTGTGGAAAAAATAGAAGACATTTTATAAAAATTCATATATTAATAAATAATAATAATATTGTAGTCATCTAATAATGAAAAATTATTATTTAAATAAACAAAATTAAGAATAAAACCATTTATAAGTGATTTCTAAAAATATAAAAACAGATCAAATATACCAACCAAAAATTTTATAAATATAAAAACATGTATAACTATTTTTTTTTGAAATGGTAGAAGGACCCATGGCACCATTTAGTGGTTTAAAGGTGTTATGTGTGTTTCTTCCTTTCATAAACTATTTTTAAAAAAATAAACCAACACATTTTAATTTAAAAAATCACAAAAAAAACTCATATTATTATTCTTTATCTCATTAGAAAAAATTTCACTAAAATAAAAGATATCAAAATGTATTTTTGTTTTTCTGGAATAGGCATGAATCTGTCAAGGTGGAGAATTAGTAATTTCATCCATAACAAAAAAAAATTAGTAAATTCTCATGGGATAAGAATATAATGACTTAGATTGAAAATGTTTTTGAAATTTTATAGAGGTAAATAAATAGATCCAGAACTATGATATAATTAATAATGATTACATGCCAAACAGTATTAAATAAATTCCATATCTATTATATAGGATATGAGATGAATGGAAACATATAATTTATAAATGATTAGGGCAGAAAATTATTATCCTTGAAAAGGAACAAATTTTTTAGAATAAACTATGTTTCAAAAAAAAAAATTTCGGAGTTCTTAGTCACAATAAGTTATGTGTGATCCAATTATATTAATCAAAAAATAATTTGATGTTCTAAAATAAATTACTCATAATGAAATGAACAAATAGTTTAGTTTTATCTTATGTATGGAAAACTTTGAAATCCATTATCTTATTAATGGTGGATAAGATAGATTAATATTAGTCAATTAAAAATACTACTAACACTATCATAAGATTATTATAATTTTTTCCAAATATCATAGGTGAATCTAGTGAGAAATATTAGATCATTAGCCTTTTCCATGATTACATAAGATCACAATCATACATTTGATACTTCTCAAAAAGGGATGATATTTTGGAAAATCTAAAAACTGATGAAGGTAAAACCATTAAGGTCCCTCAAGATAGTGCATGTGTATATTTTTGGTCGAGTGACACCTAAAAATTTATATTGAAAAGATACATATTCTATTTTTTATGACTATAATGGTATGTGATATATAATGGGGGATAAAAATATAAAGTATTAAAATTCATCATTTATTATATTAATGTATTATAAAACATTTAATGTTTTCATATTCCAATACTCAGAATTTTTAAAAAAATTTAATTTACCAGAATCATAGTGGAATAATATTTTGAAAAAATGATTTTCAAAATCCAATTTCTCTAGTGGGGACACCATAACAAAATAGATTCATATAGATGTGGATCCAAATAATTAATTAAATGAACATATCCCAAACTTTTTTTAATTAAATATCGATCACCTTGTTTAAATATATAATATAATTTTTTTCTGAATGATGTAAAAAATTATAATTCCAGTATAAAAAAACCCAAGACTCAAATACATTAATTTTCATGGTTTTGTGTAAATTATTCTAAAAAATAAATGAATGATAATGTTAAAGTTCTTAGGGAGGGTGTAATACTACTTTTCTGTTCATTTAATCATATATATTACAGATTCTAAAAAAATAAAAGGTAATATATTTG
The DNA here is from genome assembly GCA_963277665.1 of Viscum album. Taxonomy (NCBI): domain Eukaryota; kingdom Viridiplantae; phylum Streptophyta; class Magnoliopsida; order Santalales; family Viscaceae; genus Viscum; species Viscum album. Next base: position 586,268,260 of record OY728126.1, read on the forward strand.
AAATAAAGTTGTTTTAGTTGATGAAAACAGGATTTTTATGAAAATATAGGATTATTTTCAAAACATGGTGATCATAATTTACAAGGAAACAACCCTTATTTTGATAACAATTATTATGAAAATGTGTTTCATGAGGATTTAGATCAAGTGGTTATAGATGACTCAAATAAAATAAATGGTAGTGTGGATTGGGTTGTAAAAATTGTTTTTTGAAATTTAAATTGTAATACAATAATAGTCTCTTGTAAAAAAAATTATATAATATAAATCCTGATTAAATTAAAATTGGTGATAGGTAATTATAAAAAATATATCCTATATCTAGTAGAAACCCATTGAACATTATTCAAGGAAGATATTTGGGTCTTAATGATTTGAGAAAAACATAACTAAACAGAGAAAATGATGAATTTAGAATTCATTCATTTGGAAAAAGGAAAAAAATTAACAAACCTAATTGAATTTTTAAAAATAATCATAAATATTAAGTAAATTAAAATTTTAAAAAAGGAAAATAATTTATTCAAATTATATTCCCAAATTTAAGGCACCAATTTAGATGAATTCTTTTCCACATAAATATATGAAATAATTTGATTCTTTATAGTCATGGAATTAAAAAGCGTAATTAACGAGTATCAAATTAAAGTAAAATCATAGGTATATTTAGGTATAATACATTGTAAAATCATTTAATTTTCTCATAGTTGAAATTTAATATGATGTTTTCTAATACAAAAAGGATTTATATAATATGATATACGAACTATGGGCCAACTACTAATGGATATATTTCTATATAAATTTCCACAATTTTAAATGAAGAGGGTATAACCACAAACCAAAAATATAATGAGATATAGGATTAATGGATGTGAATTCATAATTATGATGATAATAAAATCTTCAATGACTCGGATGGAACCCAATTAATTTCGTTTATTGAATTGATGATGTGTGATTTTGAATTGCCTATAATTTTTGATTGGATATTGTTATTGGAATACATGTGATTATTAAAAGTATGTAGAATAAATTGACTAAAAACTATTCAATGTAAGTACTAAATAAATTAAAATTGATTTATAAATTCTAAAGAAAATTTTATCAACAACACAAATGATGTTATCAAATAATTAAAAAGGAATGTTGTTGATGTGCATCATTAAATTCAGGTACTTTTAATTTTTTATACATGGAAACCACTCAATATAATACAATATTATCTATATTTCATGATTCCCAAATAACATCGGTACTAATGAAATTATTAAAAAACATGTGACATGATTTTATATATATATCATTCATAAAATGGACATGTGATATTTTATAATCAAAAAACATAAAAAGAACTAGAGGTGTTTCATGATTACGATTAGCTGTGGATAAATAAATATCTACATTAAGGGGTAAATTATATCATATTATATATTGTATATCTTGTATTGATATGAGTCAGGATTAAATATCTTTTATCATGGTTGATGACATATATATATAAGACACTAAATTTTGAAACAAATAACTATTGATGAAACGACATCTTTATGGTATTAACCTTGTTATGGAAATATCTTATACCAATTGAGTATGAAAAATTGAGTACAATAAATCATAGAAAATATAGTATCTATTATTCATGGATAAAATAAATAATAATTAAATATCATTTCATAGAAGAAAAAAAATAAAATTTAATGATACTATACTATGTGTTTACTCAAGATTATGTGGTTGGAATACACACTCAGTCACAGCCCAAGATTGATTTCAGAAGGCATTGATTATCTCTAAGAGTTCAACTGAATCTGAATAATTAGATAGTTTGAATATGGAATCCATCACACTATTATAGTGATATCTATATGGACAATGTAATGATTTACCATTTTAAAATATAATCTATAAATTCTATATAATATCTACAAAAATTCGTGGAATAACATTTTTGGTTTACTAATAAGGGTTATATGGTTTTCATGATTCAAGGGATGAATATATTCTATATTCCCACTAAAAATTATTACTTTTTTCTTAATATGGGTATATATTTTTTTAAAAAATTATCATTTATTGGTAAATAATTTTATGGAAAAATTATGATGTCACTAAATAATTAATAAATACATTGTTCCTAAATGTTATTGTGGTGGATAAAATGATTTTGATATAAGTATAGTAAATCTGACATACAATATAAAACATTTTAAAAAGGACTTCCAAAATATTAATAGTATAGATTTATCTTTTGAATATATCATTATTAGCTTCATAAATATACTTATATTATTAAAACAATTTCTTATATATCAGTAAAAAATATGGAATTTAATAATATTCCCATAATAATAATTCTTAAATGAGGAACACGTATTATCATATGTGATTGTAAATTTTGCCATAAATGTATTACTAAAATTATATATAATATAGCTAATATAATTATAAAATATTATAAATTAATTATATTGTGTAAAAAACAAAACAATAAATAACTTACTCATAAATCTCATTATTTAAATTACATAATAAAAAATTCATCCCAACAAATATTATGTATATATATATATATCATCGCCCAATGGTGAAAACATGATAATCAAAGATGTTTTTTTTATGAATTTCGAAATAGTTGTGTAATACCCAAAATTCATTTATAGAAAAATATATACCATCTACATGAATAAAACATCAATAACATGTCTAGAATCAACTAATACTTATAATACATCATTATTACCTACTAAAATGAACACACAACACAAAAAATGAAAAATAATTAAAATAATGAATACATAATAGATCAAGTCAACTTCATCAATATATGGTTTTTAAAATCAAATATTAAAATGTCTATTAAAAAACCTATCTTATTTTACCTTTTCTTAATTAATGGGATAAGGGAATCTCGATATGAAAATTAAAATCGAACTGAATAGTTTAATTGGAAGTAATAATCCATCTCAATTGATGTATGATCCAAATCTTGGATGATTGAAAAAATTTAAAATGTAATAGTTGTATCTACATTAGGAATTACATGACATAAAGAACTATTATTTATTAGTATTTTTTAGTGTATTAACCATTTCCATTTAATCACAATAGTACACAAGTAGAATACACAACATGTAGTTATTGTAAGCACCAAGATTCAACCATTAATACTATCTCTAACTTCGTCCATGATCATGTACCCATTTCACTTCTATACACACCTAATATTCTCATTGAATAACTTAAATATTTGTATTTCTATGAGTCCATGAAATCACATTATTCAGTATTATGAATAAAAATTCCATTGTAGAAAATGTATGATACTTCCATAGCTCCCAAAAAAATAATATAATTTAATTTATCAATGTTTATAGTTTTATTATTAATTAGAAATATGAATAAGACATAACATTTTAAAATATAGAATAGGCAATATTCTTATGGGATATGTAAGGTTTATGATTAATGAGTAATAATTATTTTATATAGAATTTATTTATTTCATATCCACTATTTATAGTGATGCATATCCCGGATATTAGAATATAAAGAATCCTCATAATGGGATTTGGAAAATTTAGTTGTTCTTATAATAATGTTTTTTATAGAGTGTTTTTGTTATTGTAATTCCTTTCAAATCTTATTTTTTCCTTCATTGGGATAAACTATAATTATATTTTGATTATAATGTTATTTCATACATTTTTTACATATTAAGAATATGAGTACACCTGAACTATTTAAAACTAGTTTATTAGATGGAGAATAAGATCACGTGATGTTATTATTATAATAATATAAATACTGATTAGTAAAAAATAGCTTTATATTATAGATCATGTGAATTAAATCCAATGTTGATTGAAAACATGATAAGTTTGTGATCCATTATTTATATTTGTTACATTTCTATTTTTATCAACATATTGATTTTATTTATGTGTTATTTGTGTGTGATATATTGATTATTGGTTGGATTTGGAGATGACCATATTGGAATATATATTTCAATTTGTTTTAAATGGATATCGGTTCTTTAATTATAATTAACATGACATGTGATCATTGAAACACGTTCCATTTTCATTGTCATTTCGAAAAGATCAACAATTTTAAGTGAAATATCTTATGGGTGTTCATGATAACATCTATTTTGGTGAGGAATAAAATATATATAATGGTTATTCATGAGTAATGATGAATGTTAGAGGTATGATAATAAATCTTTGGTTTCAATAGCTCTTATATTTTTATAAAATAAAATAATATTTGGGTTTTTCTTCTAGGGTTTTACTATAATACCCAAAATGATTAAACATCAGCAAGCTTTTCATTTATTTACATGTTGTTTTTATGAAAAAGTGACTATGAGATTAAAAAATATCTACGCCTCATTGAATCCCACACAATGTGATGGAGGTGTGGTTTCTAATATTTGAATTTATAGACCATATTAAATACTATTAATTTGCATGATATGTTCATTGATATGGGTGGGGAAGATGATTATCCTATTAGTGTAACTCTATGTTATAATGATGTATTCGTAGGCCTTAATATTTTCTTGATTTTGACTATAAATCTAGAAGATATTAAATTTTAGGTTTCCCATAGGTTTTTAAAAGCTTGGGGAAAGTTAACAACCAAACTAAAGTATTTTAAATTTCAATTTGTGTCTTATATGACTTGTTATTTTGAAAACCAATTCATTTTATTGGATATTGTAGTTGTTTCCCAAAATAAGTGATAACCCATTCTTATACTATTTAAATAAAAATTAGTAATTATGTAACGTCCTTGACTGAGGAGCCCCTAGGATGATGCCCCAAAATAGGATTCCACATAGCCTCAAGCGCACATCCCCATATGCTACATGTTTCTAACTAGATGTGAGGGTCTAGTAGACCACAAGGGGACACTATACCCTCCTTATCTAATTAATACACAATAGATATTATTTGAAATATGTAATTAATAAAAAACAACCAAGAAACATGCATTAATATTTTTTCCCCAAATTAAGGTACAAAAAAGTAAAGATATTATATGTCTTACTAATAGTGAGAAACATAAAGGTAACCAAAAATAGGGACTAATAAAATCATCCTCCAATAGGTCCTACCTGAATGTCTGGATCCCTCATCCATGCACATCTCGTTCCCAATTCATCCCTCTATTATATGTCCTTTCCCTTATCTATACCTACACAAATAAAATATGTGCAGGTAACCAATGGCGGTCCAAGTGGGATGTGAGTACAACTCAGTAGGCCACCACTATAATTGACTACAAAATATCCATTTTAATAGATAGAGCATGAAATTACTACATAAATAAAAATATAACCAATATAAAACATGGATTCTTTTACATAACAATATTCACATTTTATTTTTTCATCATTTTTTCCATGGGTTAGGCACATGCATGATTTAAACTATGTCCTATGTATGTCCAATTATCATATATAAGGGGAGAAGTCAGGTTATCTATCTCACCATACTTATAAATTTCATAAATAATTAAATCAAACTACCTTTAGAGACACATTCTATGCAGTCTTATAAAATTCATCTATTAGGGGCTTAAGTCTTCAGCCTCACTCCCTATAATGTGCATTCTATGGGGTGGGGTTAGAGCCTCAGTCATACCCAACATGTGGGTGGAGTCTCATTCCATTATCCTGCCCCATAAATCCATTGGAACATACTTATTTATCAATTTATTATATATACCATATCAATAATCATAAACAATGAATTAACATAAAATTTAGAGTTCACATTTCACAAAACACACGAGACATCATCAAACATTTACCAATTATCTCAGTTACCATTAACACAGAATATCCCATTTAACCCATTTTCCTTTTCATAACATAACACATTTATCTAATTCAACACTTTCTATACATTACCACTTTTAATATTATTTAACAATTCACATTCATTAGCTCATTTATGGAATTCAATTACACACTCGTAAGTCAATTGGTACATTCACCTTATTTCCTTAAAACATTTGTTTCAAATTTTTCCAAAAAATCCCTTAACCCAATGTCAATGACTAGACACAACTATCATTATTTCCTTTTTATAATTCAACTAGGATGTTAAAACATTTATCATGGTCTTCACATCAACATAAATGAACGTTAGGCTTAACATTGCAATTTTTCATGTTTAGGAATATAGGCACAACTTAGGGTTGTCCCTAAACAAGTATAATATATTTCAATGCAACCCATGGGGATCAGTGGAGGTTAAATTTATCATATATCCAACTATTTTACCAAATGTTACAAATATAATTAAATTCAAAATAATAGGGACGAATAATCATGAACACATATGTAGAAATTAATTTCATGACTATGAGATATAACTTTTTGAAATCTTAATTAAAAAAAAGATAAAATCACCCTCAACCTTAGTATTAGATACATCTTAATGAACCATTTGAATCCATAACCTAGGATATTCATGAAAAATTGGGTTTTATGGATTTGGAATAAGAACGAAACCACATGCCCTAATCTAAAAAATTGATGAAATGGAAGGAATATAATCACCTGATGCTTTTGATTTGAAATGAATGACACTCATAATAGATTTGAATAGAAGGATATCTATCCTTGGGAGGTAATGGGTGTTTTGTTTATCACTAGGTTTTAAAGTGGATAAATGAATAATAAAATTAGCGGAGGAACTTAAAATCATAATGGAGAATGGTAAATCCTCAATTTTCTATTGGAAGCATGGTTTGGCCACATGATAATCTAAATTGTGCACCAACCATGCATAATTCTCAGTCCAATAGTGGTCTAAGTCACATGGATAAATATATATTCTAAAAAATTTGACATACTGTGCACTAACTGTGGGGAATTCCTCTATCTAAGACCAAAAGTTTTGTTCTCACCCCTTAGCATAGTTTAATCTAACCATGTCATATCCATTATACATGTATAAGATAGCATGATTCACCTTTATTTAAATTTCTTGAACCCCTTGATAGCCATGATTATCTTTATACATCAGCTAAACAATGAATTTTGAAACCATTTGTTGTTCACATGAAAATATAAACAAGAACATACCTCCATAATTTATAGGATCTTAAAACCTCCCCACATTATAATTGCACTCCAGAAACCCTTTCTTTTCAGGAATCATAGATATTATATTGTAAAAGATCATGAAACTAGACCCACATCTTCATCTCTATATCCCAAGTTCCTCCACTCACCCTACCTTGCTGTCGTAGCACCCAGAACAATGGAATTTTAATTCCCCTCAAGGATGTTTATCTGAACTCTAAAATATAAAACAGATGATCCTAAGAGGACACATCATCCCTAGAACAAACATTAACCATGAGAAATACAGAGTGAAGACTATGGACACATCTTAAATTGTGACATATATATATGAAACATACATATCATTATTCCACTAAGGAAGAGTTAATCGACATTCTTCTATCCTGACTCTCTCTAAAAATGATGTACCAATTCAATTAGTACCATGTTAAAACCTTTTAAAAAATTAATCTTGACCCATACTTGTCTATACTGAAGGAATACATGGTCTTCCCATCATATTTCATAACCTAATTTCATCCACAAATCGAGGCCCAATTACCTCACTCACTACTCAAGTATCTGAAGAAAAATCCCATCATAACCAACATTTTAGGGTGCTCATCTAGTAAAGAAATATGCTAATTCTGATCAACAAAACTAAAACACCAAGATGTTTCATACCTGAGTCTATCCACTGTGAAAATTAGTTATGTAATATACCTACCACTAACCTCTATAGTTATCCACAGAATATGATTTAGCATACCAACACGATCTTCGATTTTTTGGTTATCCCACAATAGAAATATTCATCCATAACCTGAGATCAAATTACACAACATACCCAGTCTGTTTCCTAAATCATTATTCCCAAACAGCCCAAAGAATTACATCTTTCATGGTAACATATTCCGGTCATTGAAACTGACAATTTTTGAAATTAAACTACCACCCATTTTCCAAATTAGAAAAACATAACTCCATCAAGTTAACCAACATCTTAGAGACCAAAAAATCATTAATAACATCAAATCAGAGGATGGTCCTAACATATCATTGTTGTTCCATTTACCAAATAGTGTTGGACCTACCAAAACATACTTGTCCATAAATATACATCTTCAACTGTAAACACAATACCCCTTAACCTTACCATTTATTCGTCAACCTAGTGTATTTTTAAACTCCTCAGAAACAATTAATAGCTTCATTCCCGGACAATCAATATACCCTACCGGCAAGGCATCCACTACCTTTCCAAAACATTATATTGTTTCACCACACCCATATGAATTCCTATCACTAGGACTTACACCATCCACATGTCTACAAAATATGACAATTTAATTACTCATAAACCATTTCCAAACATTTGAACCTTCATTTGCCTCTTAAAAAATTAACCAAAGGAAGTTTTAATCCGACCACCTTCATCCATTATTTATAGCTGAGTCGAGCTTTCCCCTAACAAGAACATATTTCAATCACTCCACTACACCATTGGAATGATATTACCTTATTTGAACAAGATTCCATCACATCATAGGGAACATCGTATTCCCCCCTTTAACAACTACCAGAGTCCATGCCTAATCTCTGATGCGGTTCTAGAACCCATCAACCCTGCCCTGAATGTTTTCAGGTCTTATGACACCCTTTAATGACTATAACATAGACATATCAAATTTCAATTGGATCCACCATAATCCCAAGAAAAATCATGTCTCATTCGACCACCACATCCATGGACCAATATGAATTTTACAATTAACTCGATGTTAACCTCACATATTCTCCCCCTGGCATCTTATTTTCACCACATCCACTCCACACTCTGATATACACATCCAAGACTGCCTCATCACTCTCCACCTTTAGAGTTCCATTACGAATGCCTTCCAAATTGATCGAAAACTACCATGGATCATAATTTGATCATAAAAGGAACCCAAAAACATGGGATTGACCCTCAATCCTATCCTAGAATAACAAAAAAACACCTCTTCATACCTGTTTCTACCTCCCAAGAATGACACCGAAGGAATTTTTCAAAACTAGGTCCATCCAGGGGACCACACCTATAGATGATTAATTTCTTACATCCCACCATTAAACTCTAGATACACTTCTACCTGATTATAACCTATAATAAGTCACACATCCTGAAAGAAGTAACCCTATATGAGTTATTTATGAACTTTTTTAGATTACTCGAATGATGTCTAGATGTTTGGAATGTTCATCCCAAGTAATAAATACACTAATTAGTCATCAATGAGGAGAAAAAAAATTATACATCATCAATGTCACCTCCCACTTTTGGCACACATTAACTCATTGAGTCCCTTATGATTACTATCCCGAAATGTCTCATTAACAATTTTCCACCACAACTCATGTGGGGTAAACAGAAAAACTCACCACTGATTCATGACTCTCTACCACAATGTAGTTAACCATGGTTTTCTTTGACCCTAAAACTGCCACACCACTTAGTTTCATATAGAATGCATGTAGATATTCTCAAGGGAAATAAAATGAACTACAATATGTAATGCATGAGCCTTATACATTTTATAATCTTGATTTTTGATCATGAAATTACTTTTTCTCACATTGAGGATCTTTTTAGGTTTAGAGGTTTAGTGAATTAGGTCATAACTATTACATTGCATCACAAATATTAAAATCTAGACAATTCTATTCTATGCAATTTTTTTCCCAATAATAAAACATCTTAAAAACAAGATTTATATTATCGGTAAATATATTCTTTTATTATTCCTTTCTATTACCCTTCCTTATAACTAGTGAAAAACATTTCAAAAAAGTGAGATGAGTATAAAAATCATTGTAAGGGTTAAAAAACATGGTAGGAAATCATTATCTCATTAATATATACAAATTAATTAAAATATAATTTTCAATCAAAAAACTTATGATAATTAATATACATCATGAAATCATAGGATTTATAAATAACTCATAAAATTCATATGTAATAATATTAACTTGTAGAATACATAACATAATTATATTGTGGATTTCACTACGATATAGGGAGTAACCTTTATGGTTACGTTTGGAATACGCATTATAGTATATTGCTTAAATATTTTAGGAGAAAACATAATTTTACCTTTGTAAGGTTACCCAATGCATTGGAAATATATCTTGGGCTCACTCGACATAATTTTAGCATGGAACCACCCAAATACTAAAAATTTCCCAATAACCATTTCATAATCATAACACATAAAACAAACATAATAGAAAGATAACATTTCTCCACAGCAATAGCAATATAACATTTCAATATATTGACATAGGAAATTCTTTCTCAAAACCATTATCAATAACAAAATATGAAAGATGGGTATATGGTATTTATTTTCTATTTAAAAGGATTAAATCTTTTTAAGGAATTCAAATATCAAAAAATGCTCATGGAGGTTGAATGGTCATTATCAACATGAAAGTTAAAAATAAACATACCTTTTGTCCTTTAGTGAAATACTTCACAAATAAAATATTCCTTTTCAAAACAATTTAAATAAATTAAAATATTAATGGAGTAATTATACAGTCTCTAAAAGAAGTTCGTGTATAAACCAAAATATGCCTCAATGAAAGTATATTTAGAAGATATCCCTTACCTTGAGTCTATCATGTCACATTTGTTCTTTACATTCATGAATAATAAAAATTGGTTGATTTATACTATCTTAATAAGCTTTTCATGTTAAATATTTAATTTATAATACATTTTATCATGTTCTAAAAATTTCATAATAATTTATGTTCATATCGGCCGGTTTGTCGATTTTCAGCACTTGAGTCGAAAATGAACTTGTTTGATGTAAATTGCCCATGTGGACAAAAGGATATCATTTAAAGAATATTATTGATGATTTAACTATCATATATATTCATTATATATTTATTTATATTAGTTCATAACATTTGAATATATGAAAATAAATGAATCAATCATGGAGATGGTAGGACGTACCTATGCATGAACGCTGCATTCATATCTTTATCATATTAAAAGAATAATAATCAAATGTTGAAAATTCATATTATAATACAAGTATTATATTTATGTCATCTATGTCTCATAGGTTTACTAAAACCACCATTTATATGTTACATGTATAGCATTAATGAGTCATATTACTTTAAGGGGGACGTAGTCCACACTTCCTCAAATGAAATTATCATATTTATACATCATGGAAGGCATAAATGTATGTTGAAAATAACAATTACAGAATAATATAGAAATTATAAAAAAAATATATATCATATATGAATACAATTTAGTGATAATTTCCACCATTAAAGGTGGTAGGGGAAATTGAACAATCATTTTTTCATGAGGCGTTAGTTTGTTGTACACTGAAATAGAATGTTCATATCCATTAGAATGTTGTGTGTGTAAATTTAGTTCAATTAATTCTCAAAAAAATTATTAGTATACTGAACATTATATTTCTATTATGTAATCATTTAATTATAAGAGCATTGGGATTGTATAAGTAAAATAATGGAAAATAACTTGAGAGATGACATTCCCTCTAAATCAGGTATCTTCTTTTGATTTGAGAAATAATGCTTTACTGAATTGATTTATGTTAAAGGTAAGGCTTCCATGAGGAAGTGGGTGATTTTGGGAATTTATTTGATTATAATTTGGGTGATCCAAAAGGATGGATTTGTTTTAGTAAGTGGGTAAATGTGGTGGCCTTTTATAAGAAGGATGATGGTTTCTTTAGGAATCTCTTGAAATATTAATTTTTCATGAATTCAATTTAGATAAAAAAAATAGTCCGGATATTAATTAATTATTAGATAAGATTATATTGGTTCGAATACCCATCATCCAATAAATTTTAGACAATTTTTGAATAATATTTTACCTATATCGTTTTTGTTTAACCCTTACACTACCCTTTTTAATCTTATGGTGATATCGTGTTTTTTGCACAATGTTCTATAATGTAATTACCATATCATGTCAAACGACCCAAAAAAATAATTTATGACATATTTGGAATTATCTGAACCATTTGGACGAATCTTATATTTTTTGGAATTTAATATCATTTAATAAACTATTTTATATTTTATGTTATGAATTATGTCAACTTTGGACAATATTTATACTTGACTTTTTTACAAATTAATAACAATGTAATTCCTTCTAAAAAATATAATCATTTATAAAATGTCATGTTCACTTATAGAATTCATTTCTGACATTAATTATGTTAAAAAATATTTAATTTAATATTTATGATATCATTTTTGAAATCCAATTTTAATTAAGCAAGAACTACATCATCATTTTGTTAGAATTAAATTTATTTATTTAATGTATAAAAAATAAAAAATATAATTATGTATGAATTAATTTTTAGCCTTCTAATGAATATTTATTTCAGAATTTATCATTTATATAAACCCAAATAAAAATGTTTTATAAAAAGATACATGTTTGGGTTATTTTTTCAATACATTAAATTAATTATTATAACATGTCTTTATCACTCCCCAATGGCTACCAAATGCCAATATATTTTCATAAAGATGATCATGGTAAGTGAAAAATGATAAAATGGGATAAGTAGATGATTTAGGGTAGTTTCATATTATCAAAATACTATTTTTACCCTTATATACCATATTTACCCTTTAACCATGTTAAATAAAGATAATTACTAATGTTTCTATTCATAATGATGTAAAATAAAATGTATATATTCACAAAATTTGGACCTACAGATTCAAAATATGGATTCAATTTTTCAAAATTCAAATTATATAATTGGATTAAATTAATTTAAAATTTATTTAGTGGTTAAAACTATAGAGCAGGTTTTTAACAACTAAAATGTTATCAGAAGATTGACATGTGTTTATGTCCAATTACAATAGTAAATCACTTTTAATGAATAAAATTGAATTAAATGATAAAAACCTGATCAAAATTTACATTAAAACCAATTATAAGTACAATCTAAATATATTAATAAACTTTGATGAAATGTCCATTTTCAATTAAAATGAACTATTTTTACACTATTCATTAAAAATGAACAGTATCAGAAATTTAGCCACAAATTAACAAACATAAATCATGATGACCCACTTCAAAAGAGGAAGTTTATTTTTTCACATATAATATATAAATGTGATAAAAAATATATTTCAAAAGGGTTCTCCATCAAAAGGAGGTAAAACGATCTTTTAAAAATATTAGATTATTTTATGCTTAAAATTGAATTCTTTCTACATTTATGCCTCTAAAATTTATCAAGTAAATTTAAAATCATTGAAAAAAATGTATAATCATATTTAGATAACTATATTAATTCCCTCATATATAATGGCAAGTGGCTATCTAAAATTGAAAATAATAATAATATTATTTAGTTTTTTGGTATTACTCAATGTTGTGGGCAACGTAAGATTTCAAAGAAACATGTTGTTGGGTGTCGAGTATGCTAACAGAAAAACTATACCCTTTAATGTAAAATTAATATATTATTCGTATATATTAATAGATATAATAACAGTTTAATTATATAAATACATGGGATCTTACATCATTCCCCTTTTATAAATTGCATCATTGTAATTTTATTTACTAATCAAATAGGTGGAGGTATTTATACCTCATAGAGGTTTAAGATTCACACATTTCTCCTCTAACCATATGGTTTTTCAAAAAAAATATTTACCTGATTAATTACCTTATTCCACTACACGTTCTCTCTGTGGTCAATAAACTGGAATGGCAGTTCCTTATAAGAAAGATTCTCTTCCAACTGAACTACCTATGAACTCAAAACAGAAGATGAATCTATAATATAGTTTTTCAACATAGAATCATGAAAACAATTATGTACCTGGTATAAAAATGGAGGTAATTCCACTCTATAAGAAACAAATACAACTTTGAATATGATTTCAGGGCGTCAAATGATCCTCGAACTCAGCATCCCATTAATACAAAAATGAATTACACATTTCCATGGAAGGATGTTAAGAAAGTCATGATCACCTACCTCAGAGGAAATATCTTTACTTTGATTATCTGCATAACTTTTCTACATGCTCTGAGCTGTTCTGTTTTGATTCTAAATCAACTAAAAATTTTCTCTCATCTATTCTACCAATTCTTGTTCCATCAATAGCCTATCACCAACTTCACCCCAAAGACAAGGAGTTTGACCCATATTCCTATATAATGATTCAAATGGTTTTATATATATATAGGAATTAAAAATGTTATTTCAAGAAAAATCATCCAATTAAATATGTTTTTCCCATATTCCATGATAATCCATTTAACAAGTACATAACATAACATTATATTTCTAAATTTTTCATTATAACATCCCATATAATTATAGGTGAACTTTTGTACTGAAATTTTATTCAATACCTAAAAAATTCTAAAGGCCCATCTAAATGTTTGAAGTTAACATGGGATCACGATAAAATTAAATAGATTGGGAACTCCATGTATCTTGAGTATCTATTTAATATAATATTAATAATGTTGATCTTGAAATAGAGTATATCAAATAGGAAGATAATGAGTATATTTATTCAACTGATAAAAAATAACACATATTGCATTGTTTCATAGATAATTATTTGGAAATTACACTATGAAATCCATGGATACATTTTCTCATTTCCACTCTCACATTGTAAAAGGATTAAGAATCCGTTTTGGTAACTACTTATGTACTTTAACCTCTAGACAAATCAAATATCTCAAAGTCAAGTTAGTAATATCACTTTTAATACCATCCCACCAGTAATACTCCTGAATATCCTTCTATATGTTAGTATTTCCAAGATGAACTAATTGCAGTGAAATATGAGATTCACATAATAACTATTTCTTCACATGTGAATCACATGTCACAGATAATATCTGTAGAGACCCAAATCTTGACTTACATGGACATTACATTACTTTTTCAGAATACTTAATACATAACAAAAACAAACACCGAATTATCGTAATAGTTTAGTGTCTTTGGAAACTCAGAACATAATCTTCCAATTAGGGTGAAATATCTTCAACATATCCCATAAAGATATTCCCCTTTTGTTTTCTTACCTAAAACCTATCTTTATATCCTGGGGAAAATAAAACATATAAAGGGTGAGCTCAAATGCATAGTAAGGGTATGCATGGAGAAAATACAACAAACCATATACATTTGAACATAAAAACATGAACATAATGTTTAAACATCGAAATATTGAGTAATGACATAAAGCATGGCAGTGCATAAATCATGGAACATCAATCATGACAAAATAGCATGGAAATTAAACATTTAATTGTGGAAAAACATTAAACACATGATATAATTTCAATAGTTTCCAATGCATTTCTACCAAGACCATCTTAGTTGACAATGTACCTTTCTGAATCTAGTTCACTCTTCGTTCCAGTCCTGTATCACTGAACTGGATTAACATATCATTCTAGCCATGTATATCTCATGAGATATAAATCATTACCCAATTCATTGTAGGGAGATATAGTTCCCACCCATCTCATAATTAAATCATTCTTACTTGTTCCACAACATAAACATTTATCATAACCCAAAGAATAAAATGGGATTCATAAACATCATCCCATAATAACCTAATCCATATAAAACAAATGGATATCATTTCATCATAAGAGAATTGAAATCATGTAAATCATAAAGAAGTTATACTTGAAACATAATAATACTAAATAATGAATTCTTCCATGGAAAATAGTTTTGAAAAAGCACTTGAAATGAATTCTTGAGGAAAATATCCTTCCTTCTTTAAAATAATTTTCTTATCCCAAAATGCCATTAAAATTTAAAATAAAAGGATTTTGTTGAAAATAATCATGAAATATTTCATAGAAACATCATGAAAATAACGCTTTATAAAACTGTAAAAATCAGTTCAAGCCGTATAGGTTGAAAAAACATTCTCCTCTTACTTTTAATAGAAACGTCAAAAAATACCACGTATGGTAAACAAAATAAATATTCCATCCATAACACAAAGTAAAAGTCAAAGAGGAGTAAAAGTTACTTTAAAAATACATGGAAGAATATTAAAAACTTTATGAATATCATTTTTATTGACATGGATGAAAAATATAACCCCAGAAATTACTTACGAATAAACAATCTCGGATAAAAACATGATTAGAAAAGTTATCCAATACCTTATGTCTGATCTGCATCGTATGTATCCGATCCCCCTATATAATGATTTAGATAATTTAATTTACTTATTATAGAATCATATTCATTTTTATGATATCATATAAGGTTCACTTATTACTCTATATTACCCGTTCTTTTGTATATTCAATGTAAAAGTAGCGTTTTAGTAAAATCATTTAATTTATCGTACGTGTTTCGTCTTGTTGTTCTTGATATTATTACATATATCCATAGTTAAATATTTCCAGAATGTATAACATGATTTATATATAATATATATTCAACATATACATATATATATATATATATATTATAGATCGATAAATGGAATGAAATACACTGTTCATGGGGACGGTAGGTCATATGTACGCATGAACGATGTTTTCATTTACTTATAGAATTGAATGGAATTATGTTGATGAAATAAATATATATATATATATATATACATAAATATAGTATCATTATTATGTCGTATATTTCATTATCATTCATTATATATACTTTATAATCATTCATGAATAGTTAACATGAAGAATGAATCTCATCACGTCGTGGAGACGGTAGTTCGTATGTACGCACGAGCGATGATACCATTCCCATGATCGTGGAATTATATTGAAGTGTATGTATAATATTTCATAATCAATATAAATTTACAATAATCATATATAGTTATTTATTTACACCATTATACCCATCCAAGTATGGTGGTGGTCGAAAACAGATTACACCACGGCGAGGAGACGGTATTCGATACGTACACATGCACGGCGATTTCATTTTCCATAGGATGGATAGGAGGTGAAATATGATTGTTTCATATTTATAATAACATATCATTATATAATTAATACTTATGTTTTTAATTTATTATGAAACAAATAAATAATAGAAATTAGATGAAGAAAGAAACATGAAAGATTCGGTAGAAGAGATTACCTCTTCTTTGACGCACCTCTTTTAAACATCTTCTTAGGGCACTAGAGTTGGTCTTTTGAGTAGACCAGAACCTCTATGATATAACTAGAGAGGTTGTGAAGAAAACTTATCAGGGATTGGCTGAGCTTCAAGGCTCAAAAGGGTGTTAAGAGAAGAGGGAAGGGGTTCCCTTTTTATAAGGGAGGACAGAGGCACCTTTAAAAAAACTTAAAATATAATTTTATAATAAAGTCATATTCGGTTTATAATAGCTCCAAATTGATTTATTTCGAAGATAATGTGGGGATGGGTAGAAATAATTTCAACCAATAGGTTTTAGATATGTTTAGTTACTGTTTCAACCTTATCATTTAGATTTAACTCTAAGTTAAATAATTTAACTTTTACCGTGTCTTCTTGTTTTCTTACACTATATGGTTAATAAACTTACTATAAAAAGTCAAAACAACCCCAAGTGGTTCCTTATAAATATATATAACATTGTAATTGTCATTTTTCTGAAACATAGATTTTTAGGAATAAAATAAAAATTAATAATATAATATTTGTTTTAAAAACAATTTATCTAAATTTTGACACTATTTGGTAAATGATTTTTTTGGAAATCATAAATGCATGATTAGATCGAAAAATTTAATTAAATAAATACTAACATATCATATTAACCTATTAAATTAGTTTAATTCATAAAAAGTCTCAAAATACATTTATTTGGGTATTTATAATATCAATTATGTTAATATTTCATTAATAAGGTAACTACTACATCATCATTGTGTCATAAATAAATTAAATTATTTAATGTCTCAAAATTATAAATAAAATACGATTATGTAGAAAATTATTTTATCTTACTAATAAATATTTATAGTCTAATTTATCTTATTTATAACCCTATATTAAAATTTTTTAGTTATTAAACATTGATTTTAACTATTATAACTATTCTTTAAATAAATTAATAATAAGTGTCTTAATCTAATCAAAGGGGGCCTAAATGGCCATATTTTTTTCCGAAGGTTGTTTCTGGTGGAATTAAACAAATCCAATAGAATTTGGACATGTGTTAGGGTAATAATAACATCATTTTTACACTATTTACTTTTAACCGTGGTAAATAAAAGTAAAAAGTAACTATTAACCAAAAATTATTTTTATCTTATTGAACCACATTTTACTCCTTGATATTAACTGTGTCTCTAGAATTTTTTAAATTATACTCACAGAAGCGGCAAAATTATGTTTTATGTAAATTTTTAAATTCTCCTAGGAGGTGGGTAAAAGACGGTGAAAAGTTCAATAAAATTTTTATATGTCTAAAATTATTATAAAATGACTCAAATGAATTACATTGATCTTATTTTGGTATTATGTATAAATTTTGACCTAAAATAAATTTAAATAATAATTTGGTTTTGAAATAGCAACCCAGTGTTTTCACTATTCATAAAAAATTGAATGTTTTCAGAAAAATATCAAAAATTCACCATAGACTAATTTCGATATTCCGAATCGAAAAATGAAGTCCATTTTAAAAGATAAAATTTAGAAAATTTCAAAAATTGGGTATTACTATTCATAACGGCTAGTTCATAATAATATTATATTAATATCTCATATAGAAAAACTTGGTATTGCGTGTAATGCAAGCCAAGTCAGGGCTGTGTGTAGTGAAAGATCCATTTGGTGTTGTGTATAACATAATCAAAACTAATTTCATTTATACATTAATCAAAATCTATAATTAATGTTGTGTAGAATAATTTCCACTAAATGTATTTGAAATTATGTGTAAGACAAGCCAAGAATAGTGTTTCATATACTGTAAGCTAATACGGTGTTGTGTGTAGTAAAAGTTAATCTTGGTGTAGTGTATAATAGAAGACATCAAAGAAATTAAAAATAATATATCTCATAAACTCTCTGGGTGTTACATTCTACCCCCCTTAAAATGAATTTTGCGTTTGAAATTCGTCGGGGTTATAAATGGTTTACTACATGAAAGTTTCTTTCATAGAAACCCACATCTAAAAAGAAATACTAAAACATCATTTTAAAAAGGTAATTTAGAATCATAATAGTTACCCAAAGTAACTCAGCACTGGGTATCCACATAGGATAACATAGGTGAAAATATGTATATTGAAAAGAAATATAACCATTAACTTCTGATGAAGAGTGGTAGAGGACATGGCTATGAAAAAGCAAAAAATCACAAAGAAATAAATTTGTGATGATCTATGGTATCATCTAATTCATCAGATGTAAGGGAACTAGGAAAACATATTTGGTTTTCAATATCATTTCCCTAAAGTTGTAGAAATTAGAATTCGAAAAAATACTTTCATGATTTTGGTACAATCTCACCGTTGGTCATTCCGTGGACAATTTCCAGTTCATATCATAAAGAAAGGAAGTTGAATTTGTCATTCGTGAAGTGTTAGTAGATCATGTGATAGAATGATGGGTCATTCCATCTGTGTCAAACAAAAGGTTAGAAAAAGTTATCAAAAATACATAAGTCCATCGAAAAAAGTTATAGCCTTAAACAATACTGACTTATGTCCAACATAATCCATTCCAATCTTTAGGCTTATCCAAAATACTTTTGTCCAATCTCATAGTATACAGAAAACAATTACTAGAAATTTCATCTACCAAGCATGTGAATTCCATCATTTATCCCCCATATATCATATGATATATCTTGTTGTTCTCATTCCAAACATATGAATATTGTACTCATGTATTCTATTGAAAAATGAATACCCATTGAAGCTTAGTGAAAACATTAATATTGTCAAAAGATAACTCTTTCCGCATACCAAAATCCCAAAAATTCTTTATACTCAAACCATGATATCACTTTGTCATTATATTAGTCAGGATCTCATGAATACAATCAAACATATTATTTTATCGTTATCCCTACATTATGTGTGTATCATCTTCTTTACAAAAATATTTCAATCACTTTTCATGGTTACAAATGCCATATTCTTATGTAAAACCACAATGGACCAATACATAGATATTCCAATATACCATAAAAGTACCTCAAAAACATTATTTTTGAATACCAATACATAAACACATCAATCCCTCCTCTTCAATGATTGTCAAGGAATATGTCCTTCCTTGATTTAGAAGTAACCTTTTAGGTCAGTGCATTGAGTTGGGTAATGCCAATGTTCTTCACAGATAGGACATTGGACTCCATAATAGTCTTTCACTCTATGAACCCTTTCTCCACATAGATAACATCTTCCCCTCCATTTGAGGTATTCCTCAAGGTTCTTATTCCCTTATATAGAAATATCAATCTTCTTTTCACTATTCTCCTCACCATGCGAACATGCATAAAATTCCATCTTACTCTTATTTGATGACTTAGGAATACAACTCAAGTTCACCTTGTTAATCATATATCAAGATGACTGATTTGGAATAATCACAATATCTTTCTCTCCAGGCGTTACATAATTTTGTTGATCATAGTTAACAATTTTTCCATTGGAATCAATGTTAATTGAATTCCTTCTCGTTCCCTCCATTGACTAAGACCAGAAACCATAGTGTAAGAAACAGTTAAAATAACGAGGAACCACATTGTCATAAAAAGTCGATTATGGGATGTCTAAATTATCAAAAATTCTTTAATCCATGACACCTTAGGTTCACCCTATGCTATTCCTGATTATCAACATTATTCTAGGACACTAACCTATACGTATACTTAACCTTAGAGACATCCCTAGACATAACTTATAAATATATCTAGGGATTTCACTAAAGTTTTCTCATCCTAGTTTCCAAAGGTTGACTAATCATTTCCTCTGATACCAACTATAGAGACCCACAGTATGACGTGCATGGACATTACATCACTTTTTCAGAATACTTAATACATAACAAAAACAAACACCGAGGGACCGTAACTGTTTAGTGTCTTTGGAAACTCGGAACATAATCTTCCAATCGGGGTGAAAGATCTTCAACATCTCCCATAAATATCTTCCCATTTTTTTCTTACCTAAAACCTTTCTTTATATACTAGGTAAAAGAAAACATATAAATGGTGAGCTCAGATTCCCATTAAGGGTAAGCATGGAGAAAATAAAACAAACCATATAAATTTGAACACAAAAACATGAACATAATGTTCAAAAATCGAAATCTGGAGCAATGACATAAAACATGGTATTATGTAAGGCATGGAACATCAATAATGATAAAATATCTTGGAAATAAAACTTCTAATTGTGGGAAAACATTAATCACATGATATGATTTCTATAGTAGTCAAGGCATTGCTTCCATGACCATCTTTGTGAAAGTCCCTTTCTGAATCGAGCTCACTCCTCGTTCCAGTCCTGTATCACTGAAACAGATTAACTTACCATTATAGACATGTCTATCTCATGATATATAAATCTTTACCCAATACATTGGAGGGAGATATTTGTCCCACCCATCTAATAATTAAATCATTCTTACTTGTGCCACAACATAAACATAAATCATAACCCAAAGAATAAAATGGGTTTCATAAACATCATCCCATCATAAAATAATCCATATAAAACAAATGGATATCATTTCATCATAAGAGAAGTGAAACCATGTAAATCATAGAAACATTATACTTGAAACATAATCATAATAAATAATGTTATCTTATATTGAAAATACTTTTGACAAAGCACTTGAAATGAATTCTTGAGGAAAATATCATTTCTTCTTTAAAATCATTTTCTTATCACAAAATGCCATTCAATTTTAAAAGAAAAATATTTTGTTGAAAATTATAATGAAATCATTCATAGTAAGATTCATGGAAATAAGGCTTTATAAAACCATAAAAATTTGTTCATTCCATATCATTTAAAAAAACATTCTCCTCGTACTTTTAACAGAAAAGTCAAAAAGTACAACATATGGTAAACAAAATATTGATTCCTTCCATAACACAAAGTAAAAGTCAATGTGGGTGAAGATGACTTTAAAAATAAATGTAAGAATATTAAACACTTTATGAAAATAATTTTTATGGACATGGATGAAAAATATAACCCCAGTAAATACTTACTAATAAAAAATCTTGGATAAAAACGTGATTGGTAAAGTTATCCCTTAACATATGTCTGATATGCTTTGTATGTATCCGAACCACCTATATATTGATTTAAATAATTTCATAGACTTATTACAGAATCATATTCATTGTTATGATATCATATATGGTTCACTTATGACTTTATATTACCCGTTCTTTTCTAAATTCCATGTTAAAGTAGTGTTTTGTGTAAAAGCCCTTCATTAATCGTACGTGTTTCGACTTGTTGTTCTTGATATTATAACATATATCCCAATTTAATTAATTCCATAATGTAAAAAATGATTTATATATAATATATATTCAGCATATACGTATATATATGTATGATAGATTGATAAATGGAATGAAATACACCGTTCATGGAGATGGTAGGCCGTACGTACGCATGAACGCTGTTTTCGTTTCCTTATTGAAATGAATTGAATTAAGTAGATAAAATACATATATATATACATAAATCCAGTATCATTATTATGTCATATATTTCATTATCATTCATTATATATACATTATAATAATTCATGAATGGTTAACATGAAGAATTAATCTCATCGCGTCGTGGTGACGGTAGTCCGTACGTACGCACGAGCGATGATATCATTCCCATGATCGTGGAATTGTATTGAAGTGTATGTATAATATTTTATAATCAATATCACTTTACAATAATAATATATAGTTATTTATTTACACCATCATACCCATCCAATTTTGGTGGTGGTCGAAAAATAGATTACACCACGGCGTGGAGACAGTATTTCATACGTATGCACACGCGGTGATTTCATTTTCCGTAGGATGGATAGAAGGTGAAATATGGTTGTTTCATATTTATAATAACATATAAATATATAATTAATAATTATTTTATTACTTTATAATGAAACAAATAAAGAAGACGAAGTTGAAGAAGAAGGAAACTTGCAAGAGTTGGTAGAAGACATTACCTCTTCCTCGACGCACCTCCTTTAAACTTCTTCTTAGGGCACTAGAGTTGGAATTTCGATAATACCAGAACCTCTATGATATAAATAGATAGGTTGAGAAGAGTAATTGGTAGGGTTTTTCTGAGATTCAAGGCTCAAAATGGTTTCAAGAGAAGAGGGAAGGGGTGGCCTTTTTATAAGGGAGGAGAGGGGCACCTTTGGAAAATCTTAAAATATTATTTTATAATAAAGTCATATTCGGTTTATAATATCTCCAAATTGATTTATTTCGAATAAAAAGTGGTTATGGGTCGAAAGAATCTCAACCAATAGGTTTTAGACATGTTTAGGTTACTATTTTAACCGTATCATTTAGATTTAACTCTAAGTTAAATAATTTAACTTTTACCGTGTCTTCTTGTTTTATAACACTATATGGGTAATAAACTTACTATAACAAGCCAAACTAACCCCAAGTGGGTAATTATTAATATATATAACCATATCCAAGTTATTTGGCTGAACCATAGATTTTTCGGAATAAAATAACAATTAATAATATAATATTTCTTTTAAAAACTATTTTTTGTCAGTTTTGACACTATTTGGTACTTGATTTTTTCTGAAAATCATAATAGAATTATTTGTATGAAAAAATTTAATTAAATAAATAATAACATATCATATTAACCTATAAATTTTTTTACTTCATAAAAAGTCTCAAATTACATTTATTTTGGTTCATATAATATAAATCATGTTTTTATTTCCTTAATAAGGTAATTACTGCATCATCATTGTGTCATAAATAAATTAAATTATTTAATGTCTAAAAAATATAAATAAAATACCATTATGTAGGAAATATTTTTATCTTTCTAATAAATATTTATAGTCGAATTTATCATAAGTATAAGCCTATATTAATTTTTTTAGTAATTAATCTTTTATTTTAACTATTTTAACTCTTCTTTAAATAAAATAATAATAAGTGTCCTAATCTAATCCAAGTGGACCTAAATGGTCATATTTTATTCCTAAGATTGTTTTTGGTCAAATTAATCTTATCCAATAGAATTAGTACATGTTTTAAGGTAATAATAATATCATTTTTACACTTAATTACCCTGTTTACTTTTAACCGTGGTAAATAAAAGTAAAAAAGTTACTATTCACAAAAAAAAATTTATCTTATTGAACCACATTTTATTCCTTGATATTAACCGTGTGTCTTGGATTTTTGAAAATCCACTCACAGAAGCGGTAAAATTATGTTTTATGCAAATTTTCAAATTTTCTTAGGAGGTGGTTAAAAGACGGTGAAAAGTTCAATATAATTTTTACATATCTAAAATTATTATAAAATGACTCAAATGAATTACATTGAACTTATATAGGTATTATGTATCAAATTTTACCTAAAATTAATTTAAATAAAATAAATAATTATTTAAATAAAAAGTCGGGTTTTAAATAGTAACCTAGTGTTTTCACTATTCATCAAAAATTGAAAGATTTCAGAAAAATACCAAAAAATCACCCTAGGATAATTTTGATATTCCAAATGCAAAAATGAATTCCATTTTTAATGATAAAGTTTATAAAATTTCAAAAAGTGGGTGTTACTTTCATAACGGCTAGTTCGTAATAATATTATCATAATATCTTGTATAGTGAAACTTGGTATTGCGTACTACACACGCTATCGAAAAAGGTCTTGATTGCGTGTAATATAGGCCAAGTCAGGGCTTCGTGTAGTGAAAGATCTGTTTGGTGTTGCGTATAACATAATAAAAACTTATTTCATTTATATATTAAAAAAATCTATACTTAATGTTGGGTAGAATAATTTCCACAAAACGAACTTGAAATTGTGTGTAACACAAGCCAAGAATAGTGTTGCGTATACCGCAAGCTTATATGGTGTTGAGTATAGTAAAATCTAATCATGGTGTAGTGTATAATAGAAGACATATAAGAAATTAAAAATAATATATCTCATAAAATATCTGGGTGTTACAATATCTTTCCAGTCCACAAGACATTGTCTTTATCAATATTGAATTCAGGTAACATACCCTTCTGAAAATATTCTACATTTTTCTACAACTCACAATCATCATTCTACACATTCTTAGTTTAGTTTGATAGAGAGGATTTCACTACCACGAAAAACAAAATAGAAGAATTCCCAACACCAATAAAATTAAATACAAATTTCATCAAATAAAAAACCAAAGGATGTAGTTTCAAACATATAATGGTGCATACAGAATTACTCTTTAGACTCATTGTAGAATCCACTTTATTTTCCTTTCCTGGATGGTAATGAATCATGCAATCATAATACTGGATTAAGTTTAGTCATCTCCTCTATATCATTTTTAATTAATTATGTTTGAATATATTCCTCAAGATTTTGTGATCAGTATAGTTTTCACACATCAAGCCATAAAGATGATGCTTCTAAATTTTTAAAGAAAAAACAACAGCTGCTAATTCTAAATCAGGTGTAGGGTAATTTATCTCTTGAGTTTTCAACTAATGTGAAGAATCAAAAATTATCTGAATACACCGCATTATGACACATCCAATTCCTTTCAATGATTCATCACCCTAGATTATGAATTCACCATTTCATGAAAGAAGTGTCGAAACTGGATGATTTTCCATTATTCATTTCAATTTGTGAAACAATCATCACATTCTTTTTCCTAGATTATGTAAACACATTTTACAGTTAACATAGTCAATGGGAAAGATAATAATGGATTTTTTTTATGAACCTCTATTATTAACCTAATAAACGTAAAAAAATCCTCAAATCTTGATTATATTTGTGGGTTTGTGCCATTCTACAAATACATTTGTTTTATAAGGATCAATGGTTATGTCATCATTTCAAACAATGTGACTAAGGAATGATATTTTTTGTAACCATAATTCACTCAAATTTTTTTTTTATGTATTATCTTTTATTTTATTATTTTTAAAATAGTCCTTAGGTGACTTTCATGTTCCTCCTAACTTTTAGAGGTAATACCAAAATATCATCTTCAAACACAACCACAATTTTCACCTGATTAATCAAAGAAATCACTGCAAAAAAACTTTTCAATTTTGATTCCAACCATATCCAGTTACTGATTTGGTAGGTGGTTTTCATGTTGATTTTGTCCCATCAAAGTTATCATCTTACCTCTTTGGAAAACCAATATGAACAATGACATGTATTAAATGAAGCAACATGGTAATATTAAAATTCTATATTATTTCAATCATATCCTATAGTAAAAAATTAGGGATATTCATTTTATGAATATCAAAACTCATAAAGTTATATAAAAATTTATTTGATTCCAACTATAAGGCCCTGACCTTAAACATTAAATAATCCTGATTTTTGATCAATAATTTACTTTCCATCATTGTGTGGATCTTTTCAAGTTAATAGTTTTATATAATTATCCCTTAAATCTTAAATTACATATCCAATATTAAAATGTGGATACTACTATTAAATCCAGTTTTTTACAAAAATAAAACACCATAAAAACATGAATTATGTTATTGATTGAAATATTCTTAAATAATTTATTTCTCTTAACCTTCCTTGTATGCTATGAAAAATGTATAAAATTCATGGGATGAGCATCAAAATCTCAAAAAAGTTTATAAAATAGGGAAAGAAAACATTAGTCCATTAATACATACAAATCAAGGAAATCATTCATTTCAGTCATAAATCAAAAGATCTTCAATATACATAATGATATCATAATATTTATGAATAACTCATATATGTCATAAATCATAAATGGAACATGATAAATCCATTACATACTTATGTTATAGCTTTCTCAGATATATATGGAGTAACTTTTGTGGTCATGTTTGGAACACCCATCACAATATATAACATAAATATCAAATGATAAAACGTAACATTTACCTTAGTCATGTTACCCAATAACTTATAGAGAAATTTTGGTGTTACCTTATCTCAGTTTATCATGGAAACACCCATATATGTAAACAATTCCCATGTACCATAACATAATCATGAGACATAAAACATGAAAAAAATAAAATATAACTTTTCCACATTGCAATCACAATATATCATATCAAAACATTAACATAATCAATGTTTCCTAAAAACCATTTTCAATACCAATGTATTTAAAAAAGGTTATACTGTATTTATTTTCCTTTTAATGACATTACAATTTGTTATGGAAGCCAAATAAAAAATAATTATCTTGTTAGTGGAATGGTTGTTGTTGCATCGTAGGTTAAAAAAACAATCCTTTTGTGGTTTAGTAAAGTGCTTCATAAAAAATTATACATTCGGAAAACCATTGAATTAAATTAAAAGAAAAAGGGTACAATTATAAATTGTATAATGAATGCCTTGTATATACAAAAATATGCCTCAATGAAAGAATATTGAGTCAAAGTCCCTTACCATGAGTCTGACTTGTCTAGTTCATTAATTATATTCCTGGATAATTTACATAGGATAACTGTTACATTCTTTAGAACATATTCCATGTTTATTATTCATTTTATACTAATTATCATCATGTTATAAAAATTACATAATTATTTAAGTTCATATCTATCAGTTTTTCGATATTCGGTACATCAGTCAAAAATAAACAATTTGATTTAAAATAACCATGTGGTAAAAATTAAATCTCCTCAATAATATTATTCATTATAAAAATAATATATATATATATATATATTATTTTTATTTATAATATACCAAAAAAATTGGTTATAATAAATTAAATGAACTATTTGTTGTGACGGTAGGCCATACATTTGCATGAATGTTATTTCATTTGTTTTTCATATTAAAATAATAATAAATAAAGATTATAAATGTATATTATAATAACATTATTTTATTTATGTCATTTTTTTCTCATAGGTTTAATAAAACAATATTTTATACCTTCCATTTATTGCATGAACGATTCATATAACATTGAGGGGTGATAGTGAACACTTCCACAAAATAAATTTTCGTATTTACATATCATGGAAAGCATAAAGGGATGTTGTAAATAAAAATTACAGAAAAATAAATAAAATATAAATAAAAAATGTATCATATTTAAATACAGTTCCATAATAATGGACATCATGAAAGGTGATAGTGAAAATTAGAACGATCATTATTTTGTGAGGTAGTAGTTCATCGTAAACAGAAATAGTATGTTTATATCCATTAAATGGAGGTGTCTATAAGATTAATATGAATAATTATAATAAATAAAATTTTATTATATTGAGGAAACTGATGTTTTTATGTAATAAATGAATAATCTGTTCATAGAGAGTGGATGAGGAAAATAATGTAAAGGAACTTGAGATAAGACATTATCTCTAAATCGGGAAACTTGTTTTTAATTGAGAAAAATTAATTTCTGGAATTGTCTTCTACCCAATGTAAGTATTCTAGGAGGAAATTATTGATGTTGTGAGTTTTTTTGAGCAGAATTTTGATGATCCAAGGTTATTGAGATGTGTGAGTAAGTTGGTAGAGGTGGTGGCCTTTTATAAGAGGTAGGAGGGGCACTTTAGGAATGTCTTGAAATATTAATTTATTATAAATTTTATTTAAATTTAAATTGGTCCCAAAATCTTTTAAATATAATATAAGAATATTTTGGTTTGAATAACAATCATTAAAAAAATTTAGACATGTTTTGAATATTTTATGTATCATTATCATTTTTGTTTAACCCATATTTTACCCTTTTTAATCATAAAGTGATACATGTTTTTTACACATTTTGGTTTAATGTAAATACTGTATCGTTTCAAAAAACCATCCAAAAAGTCATTTATGACATATATGGGCTTATATTAACCATTTGGAATAATATTAATTTTTTTGGAATTTAATTCATTTAATAAACTATTTTATATTTTAAGTTATGAATTATTACAATTTTGGAGAATATTCATACATTTCTTTTTTAAAATTTAATAAATACGTGATTCATTCTAAAGAAATATTGAATCAATACTAAAATTTCATATTAACCTATAAATTTTTTGGATGACATTAATTATGTCGAAAAATATTTGTTTTATTTTTTATAATGTCATTTATTTGAATCATCTATTAATTATCAATTACTGCATCATCATTCTTTCAAAATTCAATTTATTTATCAAATTTAAAAAAATAAATATAAAATACAAGGACATTAAAATTTTTTATTATCTTTGAAATGAATATTTATAGAAGAATATATCATTTATATAACCCCATTATAATATAGTTTTATTAAGAAGATACATGTTTATATTATTTTTTTCATTACATTAAATTAATTATTATAACATGTCATTTCACACCCATGATACGCACACGGGCCAAACGTTTATCCTATGGATGATCATTGTTAGAAATAACATATCCAATGGGATTATGACTTCATTTAATGTAGTTTTATATTTTTATGTATTAGTTTTTACCCTTATTTAACAGATTTACCCAATAACCATGGTTAATAAAAATAATTATTGATGTTTCTATTCCTAATGTCTGGAAATAAAATGTTACTATTCACCCTATTTGGTCCTTATAATTAAAAATATTTAATCATTTTTCATAAATTCGAAACACATAATTTTTCCAAATTAATTTAAAATTAATTTGTATTGTCAAAAATAGATATGTGGTTTTTAAGAAATTAAAACTATCAAAAGATTGACATGTGTTTATATCCATTTACAACATGAAATCACTTCCTATAAAAGCATTTTATTAAATGATAAAACAAAAATCCAGTTATACATTAAAAATTATTAGATTTAATGTATCAATATATAATTAAATCTAAGGTAATGGCTGTTTTGTATTAAAATGTACTACTTTTCACTATTCAATAATAAATTAACATTCTCAAAAATTTACCAAATATTTCACCAGAATAATTATTGATTTCTGAATTCTATAGATGAAGGTTATGTTTTCATAAAGAATATATAAATGTGACAAATGATATATTTAAAAAGGATTCTCCATCAAAAGGTGGTAAAATGATCTTATAAAAATATTAGAGTATTTTAGGCCTAAAATTTGAATCAATCACAATTTTAGCCTCTATAATTTATTAGGTAAATGTAAAAATAGTTAAAAACATTTATTACCATATTTTAGTTAATTCGTTTCATTCCAACCAATACAATTGTTAGTTGATAACTAACATTTAAAATAATAATATTATTATATTATTTTTTTATAACTCAATATTTTGTGAAATGTATGATTTTGAAGAAACGTGTTGTTGCATGTAGAGTACGATAAAATAAAAAATATACCCTTTAATGAAAAGTTAATATATTATTCATAAATATTAATAGATATAAAAATTTATTATTCTATAAATACCTGGGATCCAACCTCATTCCCACCTTTTCAAAATTGTGTCCCAGTAATTTTATTTACTTAATCAATAAGTGGGGGTATATATCTCTAATAGAATTTTCCGATTCCCATGTTTCATCTTAAACAATTTGGTTTTTTCACAAAACTAATACATGATTTATTATATTATTCCACCACACATTCTCTCTATGGTCAAGAATCTGGACATGGTCATCCTTATAAGAAAGATTCTCTTCAAATTGAAATACATCTGGACTCAAAAATTGAGATGGATCTGTAATATACATTCTCATCATTGAAAAATAAATAACATTATGTACATGGGATAAAAATGGTGGTAAAGAAACAATTTAGGATACTTATCAAACATTCTACACAACATCATTGGGTCCAATGAACCTCAGACATAGCTTTCCCTTCTTACCAAAATGCATCACACATTTCCATAGAGAGAATTTCATAAAGACATAATCACCTACATATAAATAAAGATCCTTCCTTCAGTTATCTGAATAGCTTCTCTACATTCTCATAGATTCTCTCATGTACCTCTGAATCAAATGATAATTTTCTGCCATATGTTCGACCAATTCAGGACCCATTCAAATTCTTTCACTAACTTCATCCTAAAAAGATGGAGTTTGATACCTCTTCCTATACAATGCTTCATATTGTGCCATGTGTATACTAGAATGATAGTATTATTATAAAAAACTCAACCAAATAATTATGTTGGTCCCAACATCCTTGGTAATCCCATTAACAATCACATATCATATCTTCCAAATTCTAAATTGTTTGTTATGACATTCCATCAAAGTGCATATAAAAAGATGTACTGGAATTTAATACATTACCCAACTAATTCTAAATCCCTTCCACAAGTTTTAAGTTTACAGGAGATCATGATCAAATTCAATGAATATGGGAACTCCATATAACCTGAATATCACATTAATGTAAAATTGAGAAAATTGATCTAGAGATAAAGTATCTCAAAATGAATTTAAATTAGAATATTTAGTCAAACGATCAATAATAACCCAAATTGCATTATTACCAGATAATTATTTGGCAATCCCACTATGAAATCCATGGAAATTTTTTCTCATTTCAACATTGGAATTAGAATATTATGAAGAATGCTTTTTTAACTATTACTCTACATTAACCTCTTGACAAATCAATCATATCTAGGTAGAGTAAGCAATATAACTTATCATTCAATACCACCAGTAATACTCCCAAAGATCATTTTACTTCTCAGTATTTCTGGGATGAACAGAAAAAATAGAAATATGAGTGTCACATAATAACTATATCTTCAATTATGAATCACTGGGCACAAATAATAACTTTATAAACATGAAAACACAGTCTTTATCAATGTTTAATTAAGGTAACATACCTATTTCAAAAATTTCTACCCTTTACTGCAACTCGCTATCTTCATTCTGGGCATTCTTAATTGTATTTGATAGAGATGATTTCACTACCACAAAAAATTGTTGAATTTCCTACATAAAATTTCAATCCAAAACTAATCTAATCAAAAACAAAAGGATCTCATTTCAAATATATCATGGTTAATATAGAATTAATCTTTCGAATCAAAGAGGAATCCACTTTATTTTCTTTTCATAGATGGTAATGAATCATGCAATCATAATCCTTGAATAATTCACATCATATCCTATATCTCTTTTTAAATTCATTATGAACGAATATATACTTCAATATTGTTTAATGATTATATATTTCACACTTCATAGAATACTGATGATACCTCCAAATTTTTAAAGAGAAAACAATAACTACTAATTCTAAATCATGTGTAGTGTTATTTAACTCATGAGTTCTCAACAAATGTGATGCATAATCTATTAACTGTTCATTATGAATTAGGATAAGACCAATTCATTTCAATGAAGCATCACTATATAAAACAAATTCACTATTTCTAGAAGGCAGTTCCAAAATGTGAGGATTCACCAAATTTTTTTCAATTCTTGAAAACATTCATCAAATTATTTTGTCTAAATGAACTTAACACCTTTTCGAGTAAACATAATCTGTGTAAAAGATATCCTTGAATTTTTTTAATAAACCTTTTTTAATAACCTGATAAATAAATAATCCTTCCAATCTCGGTTATATTGGAGGGTCTTGGCCATTCATCAATAAAATTTGTTTTAGAAGGATCTATTGTTATGTCATATTGACAAAGAGTGTGACCAAGGAATGATATTTTTTGCAACAAAAATTCACTACTAGTAAACATTACATGTAGTATATATTATTTTAGGGTTTTAAAAATATTCCTTAAGTGACTTTCATGTTCCTCCAAACATTTAATATATTAATAAATATCATCAATAAACAAAGCCACTGTTTATCAACTACGTAAACTGATCCATCATAAAAAAACTACTCAATTCATATTCCAACAATTTCTTATTCCTTATTTTGGTAGGTAGTTTTCGACTTGATGTCATCCCTTCATAACTATCATGTTACCTCTAGGGAAAATGATTTTTAAGTCAATCATATCTTATATGAAGCAGCATAGATATTTTCAAATGATATGTCATTCAATCATTCCATAAAGAAAAAAACTATGGATCTTCATTTAACACTATCCTAACACCAAAATCTATTGAAACTGACCTTTGATGCAAACTCTAAGGAACCATCCTTAAACATTACATAGTCATGATTTTGGATCATGAATTAAAATTCTTTCATAGTGAGGATCTTTTCAAGATTAGATTTTTAGATAATTAGGCCACAACTATTGCATTACATCTCAAATATTAAATTGTAGACACTGCAATTCTATTCATTTTTTCACAGTAATAAATCACCTTAAAGAAATATGAATTTGTGTCTTTATAAT
This sequence comes from Viscum album, assembly GCA_963277665.1. Classification (NCBI taxonomy): domain Eukaryota; kingdom Viridiplantae; phylum Streptophyta; class Magnoliopsida; order Santalales; family Viscaceae; genus Viscum; species Viscum album. The sequence goes on from OY728126.1 coordinate 586,301,898, forward strand.
AATATTCTTAACTTCTTATTTTCTATTACTATAACTTATACCCTATTAAATTCATTTCAAAAACATGGGAAGAGAATAAAAATCACAATAATTGTTATAAAATAAATAAATATAACATTAATTAATGAATACATACATATCATTGGAATCGTAATTTTTTCACATAAATCATAAGATCATTAATATACCTCATGAAATAATAATATTTATTTATAAATAATATACATAATAGTTCATAAATGTATAATGTGGAATCTATAACATAATTACTATGTATCTTTCACAAAAAAAAAGGGAGTAACTTTCATGGTTACGTTTGGAATACACATCACAGTGTATTCCATAAATCTCCTTGGATAAACATTAACATTTACCTCTGTCATGTTACCCAATGCATTGGAGAGTTATATCAGGATCCTGATATGAAAATAGTTTAATTTATAAAATATTCAGAACCATATTCTATTTTATTTTAAATTTTATCTTACATGTCATCCTGTTATAAAAATTACATAATTATTTATATTCATATCCATTGATTTGTCAATATTCTGTAAAATATTTGAAAATGAACTTGTTTGATGTAAATTGTCCATGTGGTCAAAAGTAAATCATTTCCAGAATGTTATTAATGATTTAAATAACATATATATACATTAAATATGTATTTATAATATACCATAACATTGGGAGGTAAAAAATTAAATACACAGTTCATGGATACTATAGGTCATACGTACACATAATTTCTACATTCATTTCATTGTCATATTAAATGAATAAAAGTAAAATAATATTAATTGATATTTAAATACAATTATTATGTTTATATGATGTATGACTCATATTTTTAATAAAACCATCCATTATATGTTCCATGTAGAGAATGAAAGTGTCATATAACTTTGAGGGGGAGGTAGTCCACACTTTCATAGATGAAATTATCGAATTTACACTTCATAGAAAGGATAAAGGTATTTTGTAAGAAAATATTATAGAAAAATAGTGGAAATATAGATATAATATATATATAATATAAATACAATTCTATAATAATGCCCACCATAAGAGGTGGTAGGGGAAATTTGTACAATCATAATTTCATGAGGGAGTAGTTATTCATACAAAGAAACAATATGTCCATATCAATTAGATGGAGGTGCATGTAAGTGTAGAAAAAATAATTGTCATTAAAAATAGTAGTATATTGGGGATAATAATTCTTTAATGTAATAAAATGAATTATAATAGAATGAGTAGTTGGTAGGTAAATTAAAGGAAATGAACATGGCAGAAGACATTACATCAAAATTGGGTAACTTATTTTTATTTGATCCAAAATGATTTCAGAAATTTCTGTTTCCCCAAGGTAAGGCTTCTAGTAGGAAACGAGGGAGGTTGTGAGTTTATTTGAGGAGAGTTAGGATGAATGAAAGAGCTCCATAGGTGTGATTAAAGGGGTAGAGGTTTTGGACTTTTATAATTAAGAGGATGGTCAATTTAGTAAATTCTTGACATATTAACTTATTCTAAGTTCAATTTTAATTAATAATTGTCCAAAACTCATTTAATTAGAAGATAAGATGATGTTGGTTTGAATAGATTCCATGCAATAATATTTTTAAATGTTTTTAATATTTTCTTTATCATTATCATTTTGGTAAAACCCTAATGTTTCCTTTTTTTAATATAATAGTGATATCATGTTATTTCCAAATTTTGGGTTAATGTAATTATAGTATCATGTCAAAAGACCTACATAAAAGTCATTTCTGACAAATTTGCACTTATCTTATCCATTTGGCTGAATCATATATTTTTTGGAACGTAATATAATTTAATAAACTATTATATATTTTATGTCATGAATTATGTCAATTTGGGACACTGTTCATACTTTAATTTTCTACAAATTCATAAGAAATTTTTCCCTTCAAACCAAAATCATTGAATCCATTGTAAAATATCATATTCACCTAAGGAATTATAGGATGATATTAATTATTAAAATGAATATTTATTATAACATTTATAATATCATTTATTTTAATCCTTTATTAATGAAGCAATCACTAAATCTTCATTGTGTCATTATTAATTTAATTAATTTAGCATAAAAAATTTGTAAATAAAATATCATGATTTAGGAAATATTTTTATATTTTTAATGACTATTTATAGTCAATGTTATCACTTATATAAGCCCATATAAAAATCTTATTAGTAATATGAGACATGTTCTTTTTAATTTTTTCATTACTTTAAATTAATTTATATAGCTTGTCATTATGACACCCAAGTGGCTCGCAAATGCCAATAGATAGGTCTAAGGATTATCATGGTTGGAAATAACTAATACAATACGATTAAGAGATGTTTTAGGGTAAATTTGATTTATTAAAATATTATTTTTACTTTTCTTTAACAGATTTTCCCTTTGACCATGGTAAATAAAAATAATTGTTAATATTACTATTGAAAACATCAATTAATAAAAGGTTCCTATTTAAAAAAATTAGACTTTCAGATTATAAATATGGAATCCAATTTTTTAAATTGAAAAAACGTAATTGGTATAAATTATTTTAATGTTAATTTTCATTTTCAAAACTAAAAAGAAAGTTATTTAGAACTAGAAACTATCAAAATATTGACATATGTTTTTTCCAATTTCAATTTGAATCACTATTAAAGACCAAAATTAGATTATATGAGTAAAACTATTCCAATTAATCTTTAATAAAAATTAATAATGTAATATAATTATATAAATAAATTATATGAAAAAACATTTCTGAATAAAAATGATGTAATTTCCACTATTCAAAAAATAATAATTTTATGAGAAAAGTGCCAATAATTTAACCAATGTAATTTTTTAGGTCCCAATTATATAGAAGAATATTATTTTTTCTAATAGATGATATAATGTGTCATAAATATATTTAATAAGGGTTATCCATAAAAATGTGGTAAAATGATCTTTTAAAAATATTATAGTATTTAATGCCTAAAATTGGATTCAGTCTCATTTTAAGACAGTAAAATTTCTTAGATAAATAAAGAAACAATAAATAAACATGTATAATCATATTTTAGTTAATTATATTTATTCCCACCAATAAAATAGATAGTTTTTAACAAGTATTTAAAATAATATTATTATTTTTATAGTTTTTTCGGTATAACTCAATGTTATATGCACCATAAGATTTCGGAGAAACTGATTGTTACCGGTCGAGTACGGTATCAAAAAAAGTGTCCTCTTTAACATAAAATTAATATCATATTAATAAATATAAAATGGTATAAAAATGTACTATTCTATAAATACTTTGGATCATACACTACACTAATATATAACCAACTGGTCCATCACATAACAAATTCTTACCACTGATTTCATAGAAATAGATCATGCTCATACATCCATGCCACCTGTCTCTTCATCCCAACATTCCTTCATAGAACGTGCCCATATCTAGACATCCTTAGAGTAATTGAGGTATTACACATTCATGTGACCACACAATGAACCCGAATTCATGTCACAGAAGCCAAACATCACTAGAACTTGGAAAAAAATGCCCTCTTTTTCACCAGACCAGGCCTCTTGGTCCATCATCTTCATATAACTCATATAATTATAGACATATCACCATGATAACAAACCATATGTACAAAAAATCCCCACCATGTGACCACCATCAGCTCATTTCTCACCATCAAAAAATAAGTATCCATCCATTCTCTAATCAACTCTGTCTCTTCTACCCAAAATAAAAATAGAGGCCTCCATTAATCAACTTAAAAATAGATGTTTTAGACACCCAAATGATCCCACCCTTAAAAACCAACACTGAATCATACATCAATACTCAGGTTCCACCCAGAGAAATAATCCACAATGTAACCATGGAGTTTCATGAAAACATGGCAACACTCACCGTTATTTGACGTAATCTCTAACAAAACCATTTGTGTATCACTTCCTATGAATCCATCAAAAGTGGGTCAAATAATTTTAATGATACCCTCTATTTTACAATTCATTTCACCCCATTACTCCATCTTGAGTTATTCCACCAAAACGGTCCACCTTTCAACATATCCCTCAAGGCCAATCCCACATTAGGAAACACTATACGTGTTCTACTACAAAATTCCACAAAAACATATTAAATACATAGAAAATAACTATAAAAATCATTAGACTTATATAATATTTCACCTTCATGGTATAATGATACTAACTACCTAAATCGATGTAATGACATGAAATATCTATTGGACCTCTCACTAATCCACACACATTAATAAAAAAATGTTTACTCCCACGCCACACTATTACCCCCTTTCTGAGACACATGGAGCATAGCTCATAAAGTGACAATTAAATCTTATTTCTACACCAATGTATCACTACCACCACCCATGGAACCACAATCTAATATACCGATTTTAAACAAAACACTACATAACATTTCACAACCCACAAAGGATACCTTATCCATGTTATCCGATGGTACATCTCAATATCATGTCTATAGCCTAACCAGTGGTACACCAAAATGCACACCCTATCCTATACATCAAACTCGCTAAGGTCTCTAAACTATGTCACAATCACAAACAATCCATCCATACCCAGAATCTATTCACAACACTAGTAAGACCCACAACTCATGTCCAATCATTTTCCAACCTACCAAATTCTCTAAATTAAATTACACACTCTCCATAAATCATTATATGGTCTTGAAACTGAATCAATCTAGTAATATCAAACACATCAATACTAATCCCCTATTGGATCCATTACATCAACTACAATTATCATTGATGTTCTAACGAAAATTTTCTTCTCATGTGACAATGTGAACCACTAGAACATCTTGTCCAATATTTGGAGGAGTATTATCATAGAATTCATCTGGTCGCCTAATCAGAACTCTTCATCACAGCGATATTCATTTACAATGACTAAAAAATAAGTCAAAATAATAATCATTAAACTTCAAAAATTCACACAAAATTATGGTCTTTAAAATCCATAAACAACCATTTTTTCATTCACTGTCCCAACAGACATTTCCACATCTAGAAAACAAATCTAGACCATCCCTATCACAGTTATTGGATAACATGGTGTAAAAAACCCAACATGGTCATAATTATGTTAATAAACACCATTTTAAATTCATTTCCATTTTTTCTGGGTAAATCATTCCATTAAGGCACATTTCCCATTTCAAATATCATGACAACAAGTATTATTAACTCTTTTACAAAACTTCATTCAGCCCGATTCATTAACCATTCCTTAAAAGTATTTTCATTTAATCATTTACTTGATCTTTAAGAGACACAATTTACATAAAATATTTAAGATAGTAAAATTCATTACACCCATCATATCTCACACACCCTTCCTAAGTGTGTATACAATGATGTGGTCTAAAAATATCCCTAAGTTACAATAATGATCCGCGAATGAAATTTTTTGTTCCATTTAAGAAAATATGAAAATAATATTAAACAGTCCCACACCAAACAAGTGTATCACCAATGGTAAAATATAATTCCAATATTACAACACACAACAAAAACAATAATTCCCATCCTATGTACTAGTCTTTTCCATTGTAAATGGGTTAGCCACTCACATCAAAGTGGTCATTGTGAAGGATTGAAACTTCATAATATACTATATACCATTACCAAATAGTATGAAAATTAATAGAATCTTTTATAAATCTATTTTAACATCCCTGGCTTGAGATCCACTAAACCGATTCCGTAAGCCGTATCGCCACATGACCTCAAGCACGCCTCCTTACACACCATAGGTTACCAACTAGTCATGAGGGTCTAATACAACACATACAGAGACTATACTCTATATATTATAGTAATACAAAATTGGTAACATATGAAATAAATAAACAATTAACAACATTCTAGAAACAAGAATTCCCAATTTTCTATTAATGGGATACTAATCATAACCAAATAATAAATAATCCTTGTAATGATAATAGTGAAGAAATTTAAGGATACCAAATGTAGGTACTATCCAAATAATAATAAAAATCAATCCTGAATAGTTTTCTAGATCACTTATTCATGAATATCACATGGGCAACACAACTCCTTAGTATAGGTCCATCAACCCTGTCTGCAACCATTATAATGAAATCTTCTCTCGTACCCCATGACAACTCAAAAAGGGTGTGAGTATAACATAGTAGGTCACCATGAATGGTTTCTTAAAAATATATTTTCCAATATATGGTCCATAAAACTAATATATAAATGAAAATATAACCAAATGACAACATGGTTTCCATTAGTTTAAAATATTCCTCTATACATTTTCATTAGTTTTTGTATAGTTTGGAAAATTACATCATTTACACTATGTCCTATGCTTATGAATTTTTCAAACATAATATGAGTATTCATGAATCATATCTCAGTAGGGATAGAAATATCATAAATAATTACATCACACTTAACATGGTGCCTTGGTACATGTAGTCTAATGAAATGTAATAGTTAGGGTCCTAGGAATATAGTATGTCTCCCTAACCCAAGAATTTGTGGGGTGGGGTTAAGAGCCTCAATGCAACATGACATGTGGGGGGAGCCTCAATATATTATCCGACACCATTATTCAATTCTCACATGATTATTTTTTGATTTACCACATATAACATATCAAAAATTAGTCAAAATAAATAATATTAATGTTAAAAAATCACATTTCACTCAACAAATCACATATCATCTAGCCATAACCAATTTTGACAATTTCCATTTACATTCCATAATACACTTAACACATTTCCATTTTCATACCTTAAATGACATATCATATTCAACAATTTCAGTAAATTATAAAATTTTACACAATTCTTTAATAAATATTCATTATCTCATTTATACAATTCAATTACACACACACGATTCATTTGGCATAGTCACCATATTGAATTTAACCCTTTTTCACATTTCAAAAAAAATCCCTTATGACATATCCAGCAACTGGACACAAATATCATTAAATCATTGTTTATTATTTAAAAAATCATTTCAACACATTTATCATGTGTTCTATTTCAATGTAATTAATTTAGTATTAACATTACGATTTTCCATGTTAGTGAATATTGTCACACCCAATGGATGGACCCAAATTGATCTAGTCAATATTAACTAATAACATGTAGATCATGGGAAGTTAAATTAAACATCTCACCAAACATTTTACCAAATATTACTAATAAAATAAAATGCATTACATGAGGGAAAAAACGAATTCCCATTCATGATAAAATTAACTTCAAGACTATGAGATATAACATGTAGATGACATACCTAAAATATGAATATGACTAAACCCCTAACCATAACCTCACATCCAGATTCAATAACCAATTTGATGCCCCACACTAAAATACACTATAAAATGAGGATTTTAATTTGTTTTATGGATAATAATGAGAATACAAAACCAACTCCTAAAATGATTGAAATAGACATATTAGACTCACCCATATCTTCAATTCTCAACTAATGATGTTCGAAACGGCTATGAATCTGAAGAGATTGATCCATTAGAGGTCATGCGCATTTGTTTCAAAACTGGTTTTGGATGAGGAAGAATTAGGATGAATATCTACTGAGGAACATCAAATCCCAAAGTGGAAAATGGTATATTCCTACTTTTTAATGGGGTAAAATGTTTTACCACATGCTTTTCAAAAGTATATGTCAACTGTGAGCCGAACTCCATCTGAGAGTGGTCCAAGTAACACGGTTACTTAGGGATTCTTAATGGTTTGAAAATCTATGAACCAATTTTGTTGAATTCCTATTTCCAATCCCACATGGTTTGACCTCCCCCTTCATAAGGTTTAGTCTACCCATACGCCAACAGTTCAACATTACAAGATGGAACAAATCATGTTTATTTTGTGTCTTGAATCCCTAAAACACCCCCGATCTTCCTCGTAAAACTAGAAAACAGTATTTATCCAATATTAAGGTATTAAAATAAAAATTTAAACAATTACATATATCCATGATGTCTATAATTTTAAAATTTATTTTTTTAAAATTCCAAATTTGAATATAATTTGTGAGTAACCACTTTTGAAAACAATATGGATCTATACATATTGTATGATTAAAAAGTACTGAATAAATCTCTTTAAATAACAATTTTTTTTCTATTTCAATTAATGAAACATGAAAAATAGTCTAGTTATAAAGAAATAAATGAAGACGTTGGGGAGAAGAAAAAGAAAACGTAATATGACATAATTTCTCAAGTATGCATGAATCATATATATTTATACAAAATTGTATTTCATAAATATAGTTTGAATAAGATTAATATGCAAATAAAATTATAAATTAATAGGTTTCCATAGTTAGAAATTATTAGTAATAAAAAAAATACTAACCTCCCAAAATGAAAATGATAGAATTTTGAAAATTTATATATTAACGAACCATAGGACTTCAAATAAATATAACATGAACTTCAATGGAATCCATTTACTGTTATAATTATTCCACCAGTATATTTAAGTTAACAATATCATAAAAATAAATTTCCTCACCCACTCAAATTTGGAATCATAACATAAATAGCTAACATAGGTCCTACTCCACTACACCTTATCTTTCACCATTCCACTATAAATGTTTTCTATATTTGAACATAAATGAGTAGTCATTGCACAAATAAAAAAATAATTAGTAATCCTATTAAAACGTTATTGTATAAAAAAATTCATTTTTTAAAATAATTTTTCAAAACAAATTATATAAATTTTTCCGTAACATTATATATTTTTTTTATAATTTTATTTAAAAAATTAATCTTATAAGAAAAACATGACATTAAAGCATATCCATTGTAATTATTTCTATTTAAACAAAGACACCAAGGTGGTTCATTAAACCATTATGAACATGAAAAATATGCTTCATTCTATAATCTATTACCTCTATAAACTATACACCAATATCTCTATATGCATCTTAAATTTAATGTCACCAAATCATGTTCACTATTATTTTATTTCTGACTCCCTAACTCCATAAATTAAAGATGAAACTATATATGAAATTAATTCTTAAAAATAAAACAAATAAAAAAATCCTAATAAACAACATGTTTTCATTATTATATAAAATTAAAATGTGAATATGAAATCATAATTCTTGTTTAGAATAAATTTTATTATACAATTTCTAATATTTTATTATCACATTGATGAAAATACAATTTTCACATTTGTTTGATTGGATTTCATGAATGTAGAAAAATATAATCCATTTTTTCTTGGATTTAGAGTGTTGATAATGATATTTTGTACAATTTCCACCAATATAATATATAGTTGAAAGAGTATATAGTGGATCGTGTAAAAGTTTACCAAATACCATAATCCTATATTGTTTCTTATAGAGAATAATAGAAAATAGTGATCCTAAAAACAACACGGAGAAGAATAAGGTGTCATGTCGTTATAAAAATAAGATTTATTGAAATTTAACTGGTTTGATTCTAAAACATTGTTACAAAAATGTTATATTAATTTCTGGAATTATATATATATTTCATAAAACTTGTTTTGAAAATAAATATCTCACTTCAGATTGACTAAACACACATTTAATTATATGAAAAGTAGTACGATTTAATATATAAAAACATTCAGATTGAAAAATGAATAAATAAATATAACAGATAAAAATAGATCAATATCATATCACCCAATAAAAATTAAATAATTTTTTAAATTTTTATTATTATATATATTACTATACTAGAATACACTAATGTTAAATATTATAAAAAATTAAATATATCGCCCATGATAGTAAATATTAATTCCTTAGAAAACAAAAATTGAATATATGGAATACCTCGTATTGAATCACAAATATGGTTAATGAAAAAATTCGATCAATGATGAGTATAAGGTACATATATATATATACACACAAAATTTGAATAAAAACTATTTCCAATATAGTTTTTCCTAGGGGGAACCAAAGCAGAGATATATAATCCTTCCATATTTTTGGTAAAGGTATTTTTCTGATGTAATATCTTGAAATGTAATTCTACATGTTAAGGCAGGTTAATATAAAACATTATCTTATTTAGATTATGATATGTTAGTTAATATGTGATAAAAAACTAACTCTTCATATCAAATGTGTATGATTGAGAAAATATAAAATCCCTCATGAAAAAAATTGAGTTTGAAAATTTGTAACAATATCTCATGAATGGAATATTTAGGAAATAATAAATATTTTAATTTAATACACTAAATAAAAAAAATTAATATAATTTCCAACAATAGTATCATTTGTATTTTTAATATATAATATATTTAGAAATAAAAAATTACACATAAAACATAGTTTTATAAAACAAATTAAGGAGGAAGTTATAAATATATAATAAAAAAGAATTTAAAATAATTAAATATAATGAGACCAATAATTAAAAAAAATTGAGATGATTTGAAGGTATTCTGGAAATAGTTAATGAGAACATTAAAATCAAAATAACACATTGAAATTCTAGGGAGAAAATATAATGAAATGAAAAAAGACCACATATCAAAAGCAAAATTTTTTATACATTAAATAAATGGATTCATAATTTAATCAATAAATTTTGAACTTGGGGGATATGGGATTTCATGATTACAATGTTAAAAGTAATTTTAAAGTATTTTGAAATGACAGAATATTTGTAAGAATAAGAGGGGATGAAGAAAAACATGGGATTTTTTCAAACCATGAATTGCAACTTCAGATGTATAAAATAAAGGGAAATAAATTAAAATAATTTTTTATAGGATGATGATATCATATTTAATGATTGGGTGGGTAGAGTGAATTATTCATGAAGGGTGGGAAGTGATGATCATACAAGAACAAACATTTCTCAGACTAAAATCATGGGTGGATTAAAATCAATAGATCAAACCCATGTAGGGAATCTGAAAACATTGAAAAGAATGGGCATGGAAAATAAAATAAATAAAATATCTAATTAATTTTCTATCTTTAAAAATATATGTGTGAATTGAAAAATTGTTAATTTTATATAAATAATAATATATAATATATAAACTCTATAATATATGAAAATGTCAATATCTAATAAAATATGGAAAATAAATATATTTTCTATATCTAAATAACTATTAAATATTATATAAATTAGTTTACCAAGATAAATGAAAGAAATATTAAATTTTATAAAAATTAATTTTTTTTTGTTTTAAAAATTTAACTAAAATATAATTATATGAATAGAAATTATTAGTTAAGTATATTTGAAATATGTTTATAAGGTTTTATTGATTGTCATGTTTTATTTATTATGTTTATTAAATCAATATACCATAATTATTTAAAATTTTAAAAATTGTCTTTAAATATGAAATAAATAAAAAAATTATTAAATATTTACAATATTTATATTAATAGAAATTGAAATCTAAATTAAATCAATGGTATTATTTTTAATAAAAACACTAAATAAAAATATAAACATATTCATTAAAATAATAATCTATATTAGAAACGCAGTTACTCGTAATTTGTTATTATTCATGAATTGTTTAATATAAATATTTTTTAATGAACAACTATCGGTTGTTAATTTTTTATTTAATAAAAAATTAATATATTATTAATAAAATTTCATCAATAAATTGATAAGGCAATATATGTTATTATAGGAAAAATATATTTTGGTGTTAATGATCAATGCCAATAGTTATATCTATTTGTAAAAAATTTGATGTAACAAAACATTTATTCCAATAAAAACTAAAATTTCTTGGAATTTAACAGTTTTACCAATTGATATATTATATATAAATAAATTGTTGTTGGTATAAGTTATTTATTTGTATTATGTGATTTTCTATTGATTAGGTGGAGAAATATTTTGACACTATTTCATTCATAAATTCTCTATCAAGGAGAAATAGGTTGTATTTATTGATATAAAATATAGCAATACATGTTTAATTATCTATTTTTTAATATTCAAAAATTTTTATGAGGATATTCTCAGTCAACTCTTTCATTTGACATAGTGCCTAGATCATATTTTCTTAGATCTGGTCATTGGTACATCATTTTTAATCTCTTTAATGGAAATGAATTTATATAATGGGGAAAGTTCTATATATGATTTTATGTAATTATTAACATAATATATATTGGAATTTTCAATAATCCCAATGTGGGAGACTGTTGGAATATACTCCATTGGTTTTTAGGGATTTTGTTTATTGAAAAAATTACGTGACGACGTGTATGAAGTCACCCAAATGAGCATTCATTTTCTTAAAGTGGATTTAAAAATAAGGTTATAATCTATTGGAGTGAAATTTGTATGAACAACAAAAAAACCATGCCATAAAATATCTATCTCTCTTGTGGAATGTGTTGTGTAGATTTATGTTTGTTTTATTTTTAGGTGATCTATACTAGAGTAAATATGGATTTGTTATTGGGATTAAATTTTATAAGTTTTATGTAAACACTGTAATGTTCATTTCATAACCATTTTTTGGTGAAATAAACAACTCACATCATAGCTCAAAGAAACACATTGTAAAGGGGATTTGAATAAATTAAAAAGTGACCAGCCATAATATATGACCATAAAAGATGCTACCCATCATAGAGGTAGTTGACCAAGAAAAATGATATTTTCATTAAAAGTATATATGTTCATTAAATGAGTAGTGGGAGATTCCTAGGTTAATGGTTTCAATTCCAAGAAAATAATAATGCATTGTGACATAGTGTCCCTTAAATATATTGGGCCATATATCATTTAAATACTTGGTTATACAACACTTCTATTAAAGAAATGTTCATGATGATGGATTGTTCATTATAAAAAAATGGATAATTAAAATTTCCCTAATATGAATCTATCCAAACAATATGATTAATGAAATATAATGTATGAGTAATGTTCATGTTTTAAAACAAAAAATGAAATACCAGACAACTAGGGTAATTAGATGATTTTTTAGGCCACTCAATTATTGAGGGTAGTTGTATCATTTAATGTAACACACATCATTTGTATGATTAATAAAAAGAAATATACACCATATAATGTATTTTTCATAGGTGGATTCATTTCTTATAGTGTATAATCTATGGTTTAGGTTCCCTATACCCACACTATTGAGTTTTATGCTAGAAACACAAACCATTTCAATATAAACTTGTCACCAAGTTAGATGATCCATGGTAATATTTAAAAAAATTATTTTTTTTAACATCTAAAAATAATCCCTCATATCTCTTTGAACATTTTGGTTTTAAAGTTTTCATGACTTTCTATATAAGAGTTTTTTTTCAGCAAATGTGAATATTTCGTCATAATTGAAATACAATATAGTCACATTTATAATTCATGTAGTTTGTAAATAAAATCATAACCTTGACAAAGGTAACATAAAAATGGTGTATATATAATTTTATTGTAATGGAATACATATCTAAATTTCACCAAGGGTTATATTATAAGGATATTTTAAAAAATGGGTAGGGAATAAATTTATTTTTGAAAGGAACATGGAACCATATTTGTTTTCTCTAAATAATGATTAATGATAATTTATTCCAAAATGAAGAATCATATAACATAAAATATGGATACAACAGTTTTTGATGATAAACAAGAGATAAGGAGTATAATCATGGTCATAAAACATGGAAAGATTCATGGAACTTGATAAATGGAATAACAATGTACTTTTGAACCAACATATACATATAAAAATAATAACATTATGAAAAAAATGTTCTAGATTCATGTTGTAAAAAAAATATCAATTCATTCTCTATTGAATAAAATCCGTTAATATCATCCTTACTTATTGTTAAATAAATACAAACTAAATAATTATAATCTGTTAATTATTCAAAACCATATCAAGACCTTATTAGTACAAAATGCCTCTATTGGACATAAGAATTCATAGGGATTTTCTGAACCCCATATTTTATAAGGATTTATCCCAAATAATATATTTTAGCTATTTAACAAAACCTACATTCATCATGGATTTTCTAGAACCAAATGATCTCACATTTTTTTCACAACAAAACTATCTAAATGGTCTATAAGAACCAAATTTTCTCTAGGTTCATTTGGTATTGCTTATAATGCTTTCGTTAGGGCTTCCAGATGCATCAATACATACAACTTCTATTTCCAAAAAATTATTCTTTCCAATTGATGTTTTCTTCTATCACATTGAATATTTATTTTTTCACCTTAATGTTAACATGGGATGGGATTTCAATTCCACCTTCCATTGATTACTCATTAGAGTTTGTTATATATTCCGATCTCCCACAATGACTAAGTCACATTTATGGAACTCATTCCTAGTGCCATATCCTTTATGAAACATCTTAATTTTTTTATTTGATTCATTTATGTGGAAGTAACCATTGGTTACGGTGTGTAGTCACATTGGGAACATCTAGTCTTGCCTAGACATTGGATATATTGGGGACCCATACATCATCCACAAATAGAAGGAATTTCATATGAGGAAACACATTTGTGGAAAGGAAGGAATCTCGTGTCGATCATGAGGTAGTTTATTTTATAGGATTAATTCTTCCAATGATATTTTACATCATGAATATGATGTTTATTACATGGGATAGGTTTTTTGGGTCAGGTTAGTAGTTATATGACCTATAGATATGGATTTGAAATTCAAGTTGAGATTGGTAAAGTCAATGGTTTAATGCCTTCTAGATAATGGTCATAATGTCATATTGAGAGGGATCATGGAATGAATTTAATGACTTTTGGTTATGAATCATAATTTTCTAATGAGATGGATCGATGTACAAGATTAACATCTTTTGGGGATGGATCAAAATTAATTATTGGGTTTTATCAAAGAGGTGTGTCCTTATGAGGGAAATGTTTACACTATGATGGCTGATTAGAACTCTCTGATGATGCAGATCATTGAGGTGTATCCGTAGGTGGGATGATGGAACACATGAATTTTTTAATGAAAATTCCCTATTAAGGATAATATTTGATGTTTATCTATAGGATGGAAGATTATTAATCATGATATATTTTATCAAAATGCTTTATTTGGGAAGATCGTATATGTTTGTCCCTATGACGGAATATTTCACTCCAAGATTGTTGATTAAAATTTCCTAATGAGGCTCATCATGTAAGAGTTTAACTAGGAGGTAAGTGTTCATACTAGGGTTGGATGATCAGAATTCCCAATTTTAGATGATGAAGGAGGTATTAATTATGTAGGGATGATTTCAAAACAAGGTTGGATGATCAGAATTACCTATAGATGCAGATCAAGAATCTGTGTGCCAATGATAGAAGATATCATGCCTTAGTTGGTTCATCAAAATTTCCTTTTGATGTGGATCATGGAGGTGTTCCATTAAAATGGATAATGTCACACCTAGGTTTATAGATGTGAAGATTGAAACTGAGGTAGGTGTCCTATATTAAATTTTTAAGAGATATGGATAAATATAGACACTATTCATAGAAACATTTTATGAACGTGCGACAGTTCCGATCAATGTAGTTTAAAATCATGTGGTATGAATTATAATTTCGATAATGGGACATCAATGATGGATGGTGTGGGTATTACATGTTAAGGATGTCCTATGTTGTTCGCTCACATCCCTTGGTGGGAAGGGGGGAGGGTGGTATCCAATGCTGATCATACATGGGGAATAATATCATTTTCATATTGGTTAAGGTTAATGTTTGACATCATGTGATACGAAATTTGTCATGTGGTTTATCATTTTATAATGAGAATGTAGAGCTAGGTGGTTTTATGTCATGAAACTTAGATGTGTATGTGATCACTCCACATGTGGGATCATGTCAAGGCAAATTGATGTTCTAAAAAGGGATCTTTAACCAGGATAGCTGCATAGTTTACCGTGAATATGGATCCCATAGGGTTTGCGAGTCAATGTCATAAGAACCTCAAGGATGACCAAGTTGTTGGACTAATCCTCGAGTAGTGGGCATCGAGATTCATAATGCATGGGCTCCTAATCATAGAAGTGAAATGAATTAGGGTACCTATGAACAAAAGCAATATGTATGATGAAGTCCCTAATGGTACAAGGTGTTAAGTAAGCGGACACAAGAGTTGGTGGTACCAGTGAAAAATGTATTTGGTATGTGGTAAACTAGTCCTAGATAAGTTTCGAGCCTATGGAGGCTCAATATTTTCAATGGGGTGTTATCTAATATATGGAACTGTGGATCGGCACATAGAAGTTTCGTCATGAATCTTGGGACCTCATGGATGGGTATATCATAAATCTCATGGCCCTTACCATGGTCAGAGATTTCAAAAAGTAGTATTCCATATGAAAAGGTGTGACCCTACCTTTTGCTAAAGTCTTGATTTCCATGGGTTTGGTTCCATAAATGATCAATCCCTCACGAAGTCCCATATTCCAAAAGTACATTATTCTTTAATGAAGGGAATGTTACTTTAGGAATAGAATCTCCACATTTGTTAGATGATATCACTAATTGAAGTAAGATGGTGTCATAGAGAATTTATATCTTGCAGGTATATTACCTCTCTCACTCAAAGAGCTTGTGATTATCATGGCAATAAGAACATTTTATGGAAGTTGTATGTTTTTTCATCACTATTAAATTTCAAACATATGGTGGTACATATAGGGTGTCAGTTTCAAACATATTGTGGTGTTTTGAGAATATTATAAATCATCATAAGTGGATGGGGCTAACTAGATCAAATTACATTTTGGGATTGTAACCATCAACCATCTGCATGGTCCCAAAGAGGACCTCCGCGGTCAGGAATAACAATGTGTGAAGGATACCATAAGGCTTAGTGTGGTCAGGACCATTATAAGAATAATCTATTTTTGAAGGTGGTGAACATGGAAAAATAGAACCTTAGATGGATTATTGAGCTACTATGGACTACATTCACATCAAACCATCCATTCCTTCCTCAAACACTCATGTGAAACATATATTTCACCATCAACAAAAATCACCATATAAATTTTAGTTGAGATAATTGTGGTTATGATTCAAAGGTAAATATTTTGAAAATTGGAAATTTAATTACATTCTAGAATTAAATTCCTAAAGACCATTTTAGATTCATATTTATTGGGCCTGGGGCCATACCTCTAAAAATTGAATACGAGCTCCATAGATAGACCAATAACATTTACAAAAAATATAATCCCACACACTATAATCGTGATTCTCAATCCCTTCTCAAGGTATTTTCGACTATAATCCTCATGACATAATAATATCAAAACCACCAAAAATATTCTTCTGTTAATAGTTCATCATGAACCATTTTCGTCGAACCCAACTATCATTAAATAGCCACTGAAACATGAAGTTCGAAATTTATCTCCACAAATATGACATGGAATGCATATATTCCTCCATCTAAAAGGCCACGATAGGTTCTTATGTTGATGCCAACACATTGGAAGATATGGTCTGGAACTTAATGATCAGGGAGAGAATTCATATTGAATCTAACCATAATACACTCTATGAACTACTAACAGAGGCTAAACACGAATACCAATTATGCAAGAGGTTACCTCTTAGTGTCTTCGGACTGAGGGGGGACATATTCACCCCTGAGTCAAGAAGATATCTGCACACCTACAAGCTTAAAAGAACACTCCTACCACACTTGTGCCTCCGTGTTTCTAAAGGAGACATCCTCAAGGATCATAAATTTTTAACAATGCACAATCATTTGAATCATGTCACCAACATCAATGGTAGGGGTTAGAGGCGTATAAACCCCCATGTTGTATGAGATGATTATCATGGAATGTTTCTAGGAATATTTCAATGTATGGAAACACAAATAGGATATATTCTAGGGTAAACATTTCATAGAGGAATGGAATTGGGTTTATTTATCATGAGTGTAATGTTGTGAGTTTGAGGAAAACATGATGAAAATAAGGATTGAAAAGGTGTCATGGGGAAAAAAATTCCACATCTATGACCATAAAGAAATAACAAGAGACCTACTAAAAGGTGAAAAATTTGGACCTACAAATAGACATGCATCATGGGAATGTTGGAATGATATTTATGGATTTTTACCATATCTATGGGATCCAAATTAATAGAGACATGTGTGTTGAGTTCTTTCCCAGTAGAAAAATGTGGAAGGGAAATGAGAAAACATTATCTCTAGTGATGGATGTTTTGGATGAGGTGGAAACTGAAGAAGGAAAAATTACATGGATGAAGGAAATCCCATTCAAGTATTGCTTTAGTTATTTACTTACTGATCCAATAGAAAGGATAATAAAGAGGGCGTGCACATGACTTTGGTAATTACAATGGGGTTACAAGAATTCCAATTATAAGATTTTGGGGGCAATCCAGTGGAAGATATTGTGTTCAAACAATAATTATGAGGCACCTGTGGTTTGGATGGATGTTTATATTGCAGTAACGATTTGTGCAAGGATTATCCTAGTGAGGGATACAATCATGGGGGTGTAGATGAAAACATTTGTCATGGGTATCATGCTAGTGATGTGGTAGCACATCAACCTGGTTGACCCTGAATTTGTGAAGATGAACAAGGTGGACCAATAAATCATACAATGGAAGACTACATTCAATGTGTGTGGGACTATAAACATTTTTTACTTAATGTGGGAACCCAATACCCATATTTTGACATATTTTGATCAGTAACACATTTATATTGTTTGATATATTTACATACATACATGTGATTATCTTACCATAACAGTGTCGATATTTCTCTGTCCATTATATTTAGGTTAATCCCCTTGGAAAACATGTCATATAAAAAGTTTATAATAGATCAAATGATATAATGATAACATAAAGATACTATTACAAAAATCATAAAAATATGTCATATGGTCTAGATGAATAATATTGATTAAACAGATTTTATTTCAAACTATCAGTTGCTTGGAGATCATAATAATTGAGACTAATTCTAATGATGTTCTCACATGGTGATCTCTGGTATGTTAGTTAATAAGGATTGTCTCGCCAACAGGGAATCTAAATGTTTTTGGTGTCAATGATTATTCCAATATATGGACATGTGTGTTTTTCTCGTAAAATGGTATCATTATAAATGTGTTACATTTCATCGTATAAATTTTTTAATGGTGATATCTATTTCAATAATTAATGTTTTCATCCATTGTGTTGGGTTCATCACTGGTGGCATGATATTGGATGAATGATGAAGATAGAATTTTTCTCTTGTGAGTTTGGGAAGTGATATGTCTATCGTAGTTAAATTGGATATTATTACCTTCATTAAATCCATGGGAATGGTAGATTAAGGTAGACTCATTTAGTTAGATAAAAAATTAATAAAGAATTAAAAATGAAAATGATACATGTATTCCTCTTACATTATGAGATATTGTTTGAGATAAAAATTATATTACACAGTACAGATATATTTTTCTATTGTTTTTCCTTTGACTACTCAATATATCATTAGGACCATTGATAGGTTTCAATATTCCACTCTTTATCTATTAATTTTTCTTCAATACTATCGAGATAAGGTCCAAGAGGTTCACACACAATAGTACATTCATGATTCCCCAAATTCAAATAAAAATGTATATAGGACATGGTTTGACCCATCATGGGGATCAATAGTTCTCCATTATTTATCAATCGCAGATAAATAAATTAATTTATTAATATAAATGTATTGAATAATTGAGTTGAATTTATTTAATAAAATAATATCAAAGTGATTAAGGAATCACATGAAATAATAATATATAAATGAATCTTATATATAACCTTTAAGGATAATTTATTATTAACTTGAATTAAAAGTTGATTTAAAGACTCATGATTGTTAAATAAAATATTTAATATATATTAAAATATTTTGAAAAAATATATAACATAAATGTCATAGTTAATTAATCATGATTATTTATTCACTAATTATTTAAGTAGATGACATATATATTGGGGTCGGGAACCATAACCATTTGTTTTTCGCATCCACAATATAATAGAAGATGATATAATTTTCTAGTGTGTAGGTATGAAAATCATTCCAAAGGATTGAGGGATCCTTTATCCACCCATTATCACAAGAGGGAAATCTTCAACTCATGAAATCAATCCAATAACATATTTATGGATTGTACGATTGATGTCTAGGTGATATTCAGAATATCCAATGAATCATCAATGCTCCATGTTAGAACTCAAAATTCGATGATATGTATTCTCATTTTTTTGGAAGACAATATGGATGATCTAGAGGGTTATTGGTTTAGATAATTCAAGATACCATTTCCAAACCAAAACATTTTGTTTATTGGTCCACTGAATCATACAACGTATATACTTGTTTATTTAATTTTGGTATTATTTATTTTATATCAGATCCCTAGACCTCAATCGGTGATTGTATCACTACATGTGACAATGTTACATCAATCCAGTGATGATTATTCTAAAATAACCCACCCATTGGCCACTTTTGGATTCCTTCATACCTTCAATTAATATAACAACGATCATATAGATTTTTTAAGAAAAAAAATATTTTCAATTAAATTATATCAAGAAATTTATATCGATTCGAATGGAATAGACCACATGTCTGTCTAATTATGGATGAAAAATTAAGGGCCATATGAAATTTTTTGTATTGATCAAAAAGTGGATGTTGAGGTTTAAATATAAAGAATAATATTTTTATATATTTTATTGTGTTATAATTTTGTGTAATGAACCGGGGAATTTTTATTTTATTACCATGTTCTGGCTAGAATCTGATGACCAGTACCACACAGGACATAACATTTTTCCCTAGTAAGGGATTTATTCCCATGATTGCATTACAAAACCCACATATTTTATTATGAAATAATTCAAGGGAATCAAGAATTAAAATGAATAATAATTTTAATTGGATGTCAGGTATAGCATTTGAAAATTGGGGGGGTGGGCTACATTCAATGGAAGACAAAAAAATGGATATGTGTGGTCCAAATAATTACTCCATATGGATGCATAATATTTAACAATAATATTAATAAAAAATAAGGATGGAAAGAGAAATGTATTGACCCTTCTCCACAGAAGGCTGGAAGGCTATATAAATCATTGAATATCCCTCTATCTACCACAATCTCACCCATCACACCTCCTCTATAGGCATAGACTCTTCCCTTGTGGCTAGACCCACCACAAAACAAGTTATTTCGAGATGATGTTTAGCACCCCAACATCAATACATGGGAATCTCCCAATATATCAATCCACTTCCAGCATAAATGGAATCATGCTCCTCTCCACCCACATGTTCCTCCATCCATTTTGCTACCCAATAGTACAAGTTTGTACCATCACCAACATGAACATAACCATAAAGGTATGAGGTAATCTTATCATTCTCCAAATATAGTCCTAGTATTAGGGAAAAATAGTCTATGTACACCAAAAACTAAAATTCACATTATCTACATGAACCATGGAGGATTTATGTGTGCCCTTCCCCAGTCAGAATGAGCTTGTATAGGTTCATCCTGAGGCATAATGGTACTTGGTGGAATTTTTTGGCACAAAATGTTTTTATCAAAATTAATCTAGGTAATTTATTTAATTTCAACAATAAATGTAATATGATGAAAAATGAACATATTAGTTTAAAATAATATTATTTTTAAATAATGTTAAGACTGAACAAATGAATTATTTGAATAGTTCAATTTATCAAATTTATATTTAATATCTTAACACTAATGTGTTTTCAAATGACATTAAATACGAAACTAATTTACGCTATGAATGATTATGCTTAATTGACCAAATAAAAGTCTATATGGTTAATTTAATTAAATTATTTATTATTTTGTCTGTTGTTTTTAAAAATTAGTTAATTTAATATGGTCTCTGTGTTACCATTTTTTCTCATTCAATATGTATAATTGATATTGTGTCCATTTTATCAATTGTATATTGTGCTCTAAAGACCCCCTCGTTTGTGTGAAAATATATTTGTAAATTTTATGATAACATTGTAAGGAATAGACCTTGCCAAGACAAGGCAAAAATTCTAACGAGAAGTGAAAATACTAAAGGGGTATGGTTTGCACCAAGATTCATGGTTCGACTAAGGTATGATACCCCTTAGTCTTGGATGATCCATTGAGATTAAATTGATCAACCATTCTTAGATGTTCCATTCAAGTTGGGGGATTTGTTTCTTTTTTATGCATTTTATTATTTATATTCATGTGATTTTGTACTGTGATATCACATATAATAATATAATGATAAAATGCACAGAGATGATATGAAATTTTTTCAATTAATGCTCAGTTGAAAGGTCAGAAACATTGAATAAACATATTAATATATGTGTTTTACATTCGTTGATAAATATAAAATTCATAATGAAATTTTAAATCTTAAACACCTTCAATATCTTGAATTTTAACAAACCATGTGTATGGGGTGTGTGATCTTCCATAGTTTACGGTGCCTCCTACCATTGGGAAGATCTTATTAGAATTATGGGATGACTTAAAAGAGGATAGTAGTAAAGGAATAAAAATATATTTATGACTATGACATAATATAAAAGCATTGAGAAAACCATTTAATTATTTTTGAAGTTGATACATCACTCAAACAGATCATGGAGTCACGAGTTAATGTGGTTGTCCTTTGAATCACCTTCTTTCAACTCTCTCAGTATTGGCAAAGCCATACATTATAGACTACGAAGGTTGCTCAAGGATCTTAGCCACTAAAATAATCATGAGATAGAGTATTCCTTTTCTATTATAGAGGGTTGTTATAATTATATAAAATAGTTAGATACATTTAAATATTTAATTATTCAATAATTTCCAAATGAAAATTCATATAAATTAATAGCTGTTAAAATTAATTTATTAGTGACAAAAATTTCAATCCCAAACATCTCTAAATTGGATAATGAAAATATTCAAAATGGTCATAACTTATAGGAGTGTATTGGTTCTTGTGCATATTACAACTCTAATAATGGAAGATTTATGTGATGGAATCCACATTCCTTGTTGATCCACCTCATGTATCTATCAGGGAAGATAAATAAAATTACAGAAAAAATATATAAATGATTCTCTAGACATACATTGTATATTGTTCCCTTCTATGTCTAGTCAACTGTAGAAAATAAATGAGGATGACAATGCCTATAGGTGGGTTTCTCTTCCTAAATATATATATCATAAAAAAGAAAGACATGAATGATATGGGATATATAGTGAAATATATAAGTACAAGCTAGGGAAAGGGAATGAATAAGTACATCATGTACTCATGATGAAAGAGTAAATTTCGATACTCGAATTTATTGGGCTCAAACTAAGCCACAAATTACCAACTGATCTCATTCTGGGATGTTTAACACCAATCCATTAAACTATTATTATTAATTATAATATAAATAACATGAAAATGTCACATCTAGGTCTATTAAATTTTGTTCAAAAACTGATAAGGATATAAAGAAACCCAATTCTTTATTTCATATAGAGATCAACAGATGGAATGGGAATACTAAGATGTATAAAGCTAAATCAAAGTCAAATACACGTAGGCACCATCCTATAAACAATACAGTGACACATAGTTAAAGGAAATGATGATGATGTTGGATTACTTTCATGTGGAAAGAAGGACCACTGAGAGAAGAACTCCCGATATAGAAAAAAGAAGCATAGAAATTATTCAATTTGAGGTATTTTTTTCATTTAATGCAATGTAGATTTATCTATAGGTTGGGTATTCAATACTACATGTGTCACAAAAATTTTCCTTCAAATATAGTAACAATGTAGAATCATGAATATTGGAAAAGACATGGTGGATCTCCAGGGTACAAAATATATGATTCTGGAAGCCCTTGTAATGTGCTATTATCACCTATCATTACCTCGTGGTTTGGTTGTTATGTTGAATAATTAACATTATATACCTTCAGTAGCAAGAAAAATAATCTTTGTATCATGTTTAGATACTATGTAATTTTATTTCTAGTTAGGATATAATTACTTTCACAATTATAAGAATAATTTTTTTATGGTATGGTACATATTAATAGTTTCTTTTATATATTATATCTCAAAACCCAATAGTGACAATCAGTGACATATCCATTGAACACACCTTATATAACACCCAACTATTTCACATCACGATTTTCCATCTAAGTAAGATTCACATACAAATCATACATCATGTATGGTATTTTGACTCTATTCATTTAAAAACTATTGATAAATGCCATTATTTTTTAAAAGAGAATATTAAAAAACAACCATTATCTGGTAAGGGTGAATGAGCCATTGAAGTACTAGAATTGATTCATACATATGTATGTTGTCCGTTTTCAATTATGAAAAGGGGTGGTTTTCATACATCATTAATTTTAGTGAGGACTGTAGTAATTATGGATATATCTACCCAATGAGGTATAAGTATGGTTCGATTCATATGTTAATGGGATAGAAATATTATTTAGAAGACTACCGTGGTAAGAATATTAAGTCACTATGCTTAAAAAGAGGTGGATAATATCATAACGAGGCTTGCATTGTTCACTTAATAAATTATGGGATATTATCCCCACTCACTACTCCATGTAATCCAAAATGGATTTATGTTGCTTAATATAGGGATAAAAACATCCTGGACATGGTCAGATCCAAGATGAGTTAGAAAAATATTCCATATCATTTTCAGGATTCACTTTTCAGACATCATCATACACCCTTTAACGTAGTACCATATAAAACTATAGATAGGATTTGATATGAGATATGGAATTGAAGGAAATCCAGTATATTAGACATACGCGTATGGGGATGGGAGGCTTTTTTCAATACTATACCAGGTGAAAAATTGGAATACCGAAGCATAAAGAGAAATTTTATTGGTTATCCTAATGAAACCAAAGGATATTACATTCACGTCCCTTTAGATAATAAAGTAAGTTTGGAAGGAGAATCCATATTTCAAGAATGGGAGAAAAATTTAAATGGAAATATTGAGAGTGGGATTACATTCCTTGAAGTAAATGATCTAGATTCACATGAGTTGTTAGGGGAAAATCATTAGAAGAAACATTGGTAGATAAAGAATTTATTAACACACATGTACAATGTAGGTCCACTCGAGAGGATATATAACCACAACATTATGGTTTTCTGTTCAATGGGATAGGTGAAAAATTATTCCAATGATGATGATGAACCAATCACTTACATGGATGTAGTAGAAGGCATGGACGCTATTGATGGAAAGATTCCATGAATTCTGAGATGTATTCAATTTATAAAAAACATGTTTGGATTTTTTTAGGCCCTTCAATAGATGTAAAACCCATTGGGTGAAAATGAGTATTCAAAAAAATTAGGACATGGATGGTATGATAAATTATTATAATGATATAATAGTAAAAAAGGGTTTAAAACATTTTCAAGGAATAGATAATAATAAAACATTCTCACCTATATCAATGTTGTACTCTATCAAAATTTTCATTGAAATTGAATCCTTAATTGATTCTATGATTTTGAAAATTTATGTCATAAAATATTTTTTCACTTGGATGGTAGTTCAAGTCGTCTATATGACTCATGATGATGGATTTGTAAAGTCAAATAATTCATACAATGTGTTCATGTTGTACAGATCCATGTATGAGTTGAAATAGACAACAGAGTTCTAGAATTCTCATTTTTTTCAAACATAATAATTTTTTTCAAAAAAATAATAATACGTTGTTTCTATAATAAGGTTAATGGAATTTTTATCATAATTTATGTATTATATGTTGCTTCCATATTAATTATGGGAAATTAAGTGCAAGATTGACAATAAGATAATACATTGTTATATGAATCCTTCTACATCAAATTATTAGGTGAAAAAACAAACATTCTATAGATAATGATATTTGAAGATAAATTTAAAATGATTCTTGGGATATATCAATGAATATATATTGACAATGTTCTTAAAATGTACAATATAGAACTATCAAGGAGAGTATTATTTCTAATGTCACAAGGTAAAATTACATCCAATAAAATATTCCCACAAGCATTGGATGATTTTGAAAGAATGAGTGGAATCCATTATGCATCGGTAGTGGGAACAATCGTGTATTCTATTATATGTACTAGAATTGAAGTTTCATTTTTAATAAGAATGAATTGATGATATCAAGATAATCATGGAGTGATTCATTAGGATTCCTTCAAAATTGTCCAAATAAAGTTAAGGTGTATATAGGATATGTTATATATATATGGAGGAGAAGATAACTGGTAGTGAGAGGATTCAAATATTCTAAGTACAAAACAGATTATAATAATCTTAAATCAGAGTTAGTTCATATATGTTTACTTAATGGTAGTTTTGTCAATTGAAGATACATAAAGAAACATGGGGTCACTAAATCTATAAAATAATACACATATATAGAGGCTTCCGATGTAGAAAAGGACTCAGTTTGGATAAAAAAAATTACCTCATATATTTGGGTTATTTCATGCAGTGCTATCCTTGCCCTTATTTTTTTGATCATACTACAGTAATTGTGATATCCATAGAACCCATGTCACACTAGTGGAAAATGTATATACATCAGAATCTTCATCTCTTGAATTATTTTACATATTGTTGTGATGTCGCAATTAGTAGAGTACCCAGAGATCACAATGTGTCCATCCCCCAACTAAAGCCATATATCAACATAAGAATGATTCTAATGTGAGAGCTAGTATATTAATACTTTATAGAAATAGTCTTCAGTGGGATTGGGAGACTTCAAAGTGTGTTCAATATTCCTAAAATCCGATATCCATTGTTTACCACTACATGTATACAGTTGGATATATACATAAATGTTCTTATCTTTCTATAACTATTTCAATACATTGATTTCCATTATATTTATTGAAATTTAAATAGATTACATGTCATATAAAAAATTTATGGAATATCCTATCATATAATGAGAGCCTAAATATATAATGACACTAATCTTAAATATATTTCATATGGTCAAGATACATTATATGGACTAGATATGATTTATGTTTGACTTTCAGTTGTTGGGGGATCAAAAACATTGAGACTTCTTATCATTAACTTTTCACATTATGATCCCTTATATGTTTTATCATCAGGATATAAATGAGAACATGAACAACATAAGTGTGGGGTGTCATTAGTTGTTCCAATATATGGACATGTATATTGGAATCCTGATTTGATATCATTATCAACGAGTTTCATTAGATCATGTAGGTTGAATATATGTGAAAACTATGTCAATTAATTTTTTGAGGGGTATTTTGTGTTGGGTTCATTATTGGTGGTATGACATTGGTTGAATGACTAAGATTTGATTTTTCACTTCTCAATTGGGGACGTGATATCTTTATCATGGTTGAACATGATTGTATTCCTTCATTAAATCCATAACCATTATAGTAAATTGTAGGTCCATCAAGTTAGATCAAAAAATAATAGAGTAATAGATATGATGATGAAACAATTGTGTTCTCTACTTTATTAGATATATTATTATAAAGGGATTACATTTTAATGTATGTGTACATTGGTTGGTTGTATTTCATATAGATAATATTTATCTCTTTTGGGGATATGATGGGATGTAATATTATTCCCTTGGTATATAAATATTATTGACTACTATTTAGATAAGTTCAAAGATGTTCACATATAATAACAAATTCCAAATTCATCCACCATTTTCCTGAATATGTATATATGACATGGTAAACCCAAACCTGATGTTCAAGAGTTGTCTATGATTTATAGATTACCAATAAATAATTCAAATAATTATTATTAATATATAGAAAAATTAAGTTAAGTTTATATAATAAATTTATTTATAGTTATTAATGCAAATACATTTGAATAAGACTGTATGAATGAATATTATACATAATAATCAAGGTTCAATTAATATTAGCAGCGATTACGAGTCGAGTTAACAACTCATGTTTATCAAACAACATATTTATTATATATTACATATAACCTATAAAACATAAATAATAAAAATAACACATTTTGGTTTTAATGATTATTTATTAATTACCTATTAATGTTGGTTATAGATATATGGGGTCTAGGAACCCTAGCCATATATTTTTCTCATCCATTCTATAAGTGGATATGGAGTTTAGTTTCTAGTATGAAATGTAAGAAACTCATTCAATTGGATTGTGAGATAATATATTCTCATAAATCCTTCAGATAATTTTTTTTTGTTCGTGCAATCAATCCAAGGATATCATTGCGTATTTTTTTCATAGATTCGAGATGATTTTCATGGAATTGAAGGAATAGTTTAAGCTCTACTGTAACACATAGAATTATACAATCATTATTTTCATAGATTCTTGATACATGTGTGGAATATCTATAAAAAATTATCTTTTTGATAAGTCATTAAAATATCACTAAAAATAAGTTACATTCAATCAATCCACAAAAGAAAAAAATCTATATGTTTGTATATTTATATTTAGGATTATATGATTCAAACGATACACTTAGACCTCTACCGAGGATCAGATCACTGAATACAATGACGTTATGACACTCCAGTGACTAATATTATAAAATACACATACCACTAGCATCCTATTCACTCCCTAGTAACATCTCATGTAATGTTGGATAACTATCCACATGGTGATATATGAATAAATGAACCACATCTCACATTATAGTGAACACATTGATCTAGTGATTTTGAATATCTCTGACAATGACCCACTCAAATCGAACCTTGAATACATGCTAAAAATGGTTGGGAATGTAGATCACTTCATATTTTACCAATTCCCTTTTTCAAATGAGGACAATGACTGATGATGGAAAGGGGTCCATCGAGTAGTGGTTGTACATCGCGTCTTTTAGAGGTAGTGTATCTGGGGATAAGGTTGAGAGTAATTTTTTTTATAATAGGACATCTAAAAATAGTTCACAATACAATTTCTGTGATCTTAGAGTATTACCTGAATATGGTAAATGGAGATACACCAAGAGAATCAACCTTTGGTTCTAAGGAAAGTACGGTTCATGTTCATGTGTGAATATGGAAAGTAGATGAATTATATGTGGTGGCATAATTCCACCCTCAGACTTCTACATGAATATAAACTATGCTATGAGATCATATATCCAAGGGAGATATTTAGTCATTGAATGACTAATCCAAATAATGTAGATTTCATGAATCCACATGTTTGAGGAATAGTGGTAGTGGGAGCATTCCATGGATGCTTCTCTAGCCTAATGGGCTGAGATATGGTAGCTATAGAGTCAGAAATACCTATCGAAAAAATGGTGGATGTTTTTGGGAGAGGAGTTAAAATAGTCTTATATCTCTATCCAAAGAGGTCACGAGAAGATAAAAACCCGTCTTGTGTATTCTTGATAATGTATGTCCAGGCTCTGAGGTAGTGTTAGAACGATCCAGATATCCCCAGTGAGGATTCCTTTCCATATGGATGGAGAGGGGATGGGGAATCATCAGAAAGATCTACACACTCCTTGTGTTATATAGGAATCTCAAAGTAGTTGGAATAGTTATCAAGGGGGTTTTTTATGTCATGGATGGATTCCACATTCCCTAGGATAAGGTGGTTCAATACATAAGAGAACCGGGATATTTGGTCCACTATTGGGTAAAAAAAATTATTTTAAAGTTTATTGAATGTTCTAATATGCATGAAGTCCTATTTTGATCCCTCATTCAGGGAATTATATGCATTGTTTCCTCTACTTGAAGATCTAACAGATTTTTGGAGGAGTGAAACAAATTGGTATTTTCATACCAGTGGTACAATACTATAAACCATGTAAATACTTGAATTATCTATTATTTGGAATCTACCAAAACCTTAATAGAATTTTCTAACACATCATGTACTTGTAATGGTGTTGAAAATAATCAAGGATGGGGATGTTCATGAGGAACATGAGGAAATGGATGAGCCAACTTCAATCATTAAATGGAAAGTTTGAGGACCCACCCAGATGACATGGCCACAAGTGTCCAAACAACAACCTAAATAACACAGATGACTGAGGTGGTGACCACTAGGGGAACCCCCTTTCAAAGGAAATTTTATTTGAATCTCCATGAGTTGTTATCCAGGATATACTATTCATGTATGCCTCTTTAACATTTCATGTATTTTTTCATATTCTACATTCCCTCAAAACATGTTACTGAATAATTATTAAATATAGGTTAAAAATATGTTTGGTGTTCATCTCCAAATATATACGTATGATTAGGTAGAGTTGGTGGCATATATTATGACATTGGTTGTTAGTTTCCATGTAGAATGGCCGAGGTGGCCATTGTTGTCATACCAAAAATAGATGGGCCACCAATATGGACTTATAAGACAATTCCATAAATTGAGGGAGTTGAGATGGTTCCCAAAACACAATTAGTATAAGTGGATATAGAGGTTAAATATGTTGTATTGGATCTTACAGAGGTGATGGTTTGAGTATAATCCCCAATAAAGGAGGCCAAAGTTATTCCAGAAACTAGAGTGACCTGGGAGTATTCATTGTATACACTAACACTATAATTTCCATCAATGAGGGTTGTGGGAAAAATTCCCTTGATGATGGTTTTTGTGGTCATTACACCAATAATGGTGATTAAGGAGGCTTCTATAGACAATCTCCCTTAAGAGGTTCCATAAGAGTCAATGTATGCATCTGTTTTTTGGTTGGGGGATTGGGAGTGACTCCTTCCTAAAGAAATGGACGTTATACAACCATTTAATGAGTTTGTTATCATAAATGATTCATCCACTGATTTGTTGGTTATTGTTCCTTTATATGGGCATGTTCCAACAATGACATTTATGATTCTTTGTCAGATTCCAATGGGAAGGACCTGCTCATTCAACTATAGTATTAGAGGTACATGTGTGTAGACGCTGAAAAGTGCTCAAGGGAAGAATGAGGTTTTCGCATGAAAAAGTGAATCCATATTTGGACCTGGTGATCCATTCTGGGGGGGGGGCGGAGGGGCCGCGTTAAAAAAAGTTAGTGTTGCATGAAAAAAATGTTCTCACGTGAAAAACTCTGGGATCCGTGAATGATTACAGTGCAGGCATGGAATTTTGCTCGCAGCCACCCCATGTGGTTGAATTTTCGCGCTGCAGACACGGGCGCGCCAAATTTCGGGTGGTCCAGTTTCCGCAAGTATCCAATGTCCTCGAGTGACTTTAAATAGAAGTGCACCCATACGACATTTGACAGTGGAAGAATGTGAACCATCTACCCTGTACAATATCCACCTCTTGTTCGAACAACAGATGTCTTTCAGGTACCAGATTTTTCAATCCACGTCGCCTAGGGGTCTGCCTTCACGCGAGACCCCTCAAGCATAACCCGCATCCAAATTCCTTTGGGTCTCATCCCTTGCACGCAATCCCTTCATTTTGTGCACCACCCTTCAAATTTCATGCAACACCGGCCAATTGTGTGCATCTCGATTCAATGCACGCAATCCATTCCAATTGTGTGCCTTTCGGAGTCCTTGCGTGCACTCCCAACCAATTGTGCGCGACCCCCAGTCCTTGCGCGCAATCACTTGTAATTTCACGCAACCCCATTCCTTGCACGCAGTCCTTTCCAATTGTGCACAACCCATACTCCTTGGGTGAAATCCCTTCCAGTTGAACCCAAATCCTCCACTCCACTTTATGAACCAATCTCCTTCTATTTCGTTCCTACCAGGTCTTTCCCGCGCAATTGTGCCTATGGTGTACCAATTGCATGCAAACCTCCACGATTGCATGCAATCTGCAGGGACCCCTCACCCCAGCCTTTCCTCACTATTGATCCATTTGAATTAAACCCATCCCCCTAGGGCATGCTATTTTTCTTGTGTTCGATATCCCTCTTCCAGATGTCATTTTTGGGTACCTCTTACGCCCTAAACATCTCCGTCGCATATCCTTTTCTCGTACAACCCTCTAGACTCTTATGAAGTAACTTCAAAGTCCCTTGGGAGGTATTTCAAATTGTTTTTCTTAGCCTCATGATTCTCCATATAGTAATTCTAACATCTATTGGTTCTTCTCATAGCCACGCTAACGTGGACACCCAATGGGATCATCTCAAAATACCCCTCAATCACGGCATTTCCTGTACCTTCTATTCACCAAGGTGTAGAGAGTACCAATTATGTAAGTCCTATGGGTGCAGAGTGAACCCAACTTGTCCGAGATGTAGGATGTTAAACATCTAAGCAATATTGTCCTCATCACATGAAGTAAAATTGTGACCTCGCCCCATGCATCCTATGTGGGGTCCACCATCTTGGACATTATGCATGTCCTCTCATATCAATGGGAGTTAAATCGTCCTCAAATGGAATGTGATCCTCTTTGCTGAGGCGGCGCCTATCCGTAGGGAAGGGAACCCACCTTGGTGTAACCCCCAAGCCTTTTTTCCAAAGAGTATCACCACTATTCCTCCTTCCTTTTTCAGTGCCCAAGTCTAGAAAATTGCATGATGGGGAATGATGATCCTCGTCTCTTTTATGCTGAATCCCACTCCCACTGTGCTTTGTCACCACCGGGCCTCCATCCTGGAGTAAGTCCCAGTCTCCATATCCTTGGTCTTCTAACCACTAGTAAGCCCCTATTTCATCTTTGGGTCACTAACTATGTGTAATACCCACTCTAATTTCCATGGAATCACCTTTCGAGATGTGATCGTCAGGTCTTTGATGTCTCTTGTTTCTCACACCAAGCAAGTCTCAAATGGGATCAGAGCAAGAATCAACCATGACATCCTCTATGGGCTGCCTAGAGTGTATGCCCAAACACCAAACCTGAACTACGAGTAATTTGACACTTGTCAATGTAGGGTATGTATGAAGCCTCCATGAGGTTCAAGCCCAACAACCATTGGTCCCGACCCCCTTCATGTCGGTTCACCAAACAACCAACCTGAACTATGAGAACTTTTATCCTTTCCAAGGCAAGGTACGTAGGAAGCCTCCCAGCGGTTCAAGCACACCAACAAACATTGGCCCTGACCATTCTCACATTGAGTTGACAAGCTACACTTTTGAAATTAGGGGACTATGATCCTTGCCAAGGCAGGGTAAATAGGAATCCATCCTGAGGGTCAATCTCAACAAACACTAGTTCTGATTACCTCTTGTTGGTGGACCGAGCCCCATCCCTACAAACTACGAGGACATTGATCCTTGCCAATGCAATGTATGTAGGAATCCTCACTGAGGTTCAAGCCCAACACCCGGTCATTACGACCCCCCATCACGTAGTTTCACCCACACCATCCATCTAGACCCTAGGTCCTTATTCACATCAGTTTATCTTCGTCATGCATGAAGTTACACCGTAAAGCCCAAGAAGCGAAAATTCATTATGTCCCCCAGTCATCGGAAAGCCTTTGTGTCCCTCAATATGTGGTATGCTATTGTATCTCAATCAGCGGTAATCTGCTGCGTCCCATATTCAGTGGCAAGTTATTGAAATCCCATTTATTTAGAACCATAACATTGTTCCGTCCTAGTGGCGTTAGACCAACCCAGGCTGCTAACCACATGTATGCCCGATACACATTATCAGGTTGTTATCCTATGTGTACACCCCAATTCAAGCCCATCTCATAACCATTCCATTGAGACTATGTGTCTCAGGAAGGTTATGCCCCAACCCAGAGGTTCCACTTTCTCTAGGACCCATCCATGCATCCATTCTAACGAGCTTCCTCCTTAGGCGTCTCATCGCCCTCATGAACTACGCAGACATTGATTCCCTGCCATGGGGATACGTAGGAACTCTCCATGAGTCTCAATACCAAAAATACTATCATTCTCAAGGAGGTTCCATCACATTCACCACCCATTTCTCTTAGAACCATATCATCAATCTTGATTATTACCCGGGGCACCACATTTCGGTGAGGTCATGTTAACCCACATACATCAGTGTGTCCTCCATGGGTTACACTCATCTAATCCACTATATTTAGTTGTCTGACCATTCTGATCCGTCTCTGCTGGATGTTAAACATGCGGCATACCCAATGTTAACCATGGAAAGCTGTTGAAAACCTCAGAGACATTCTTATGGAAAATAATTCCATGCATATGTTGTGGGATTCATTAGGCTTCCGAACCCTCGAGAAGCTCTATAATAAGGGAAAAAAGACAGACATGCCAGTGTCCCAGCATCTAGACACACCAGTGAGCTCTAACATGACCACTCCCCCGACTGAAGGTTGTTTCCCTGGCTTGACCCCTAGGAATGTCCTGACAGAAGCAGTGTAATTAACTGTCATCCATGAAGATATGGCTCCAGGAAGAGTTTCAAGGATAATGCCTTAAGTCTATAAGGGAGACCCGGACAAGGTAATGAGATCTGAGGAGGAATCCAAGGAAGGAGGAGCTGACATCCCATCATCCTATTTCAATCAGGGAGAAAATGACCCTGGATATGTGATGGATGCCGCCAACCTTGGGAATGCTGGAATCTGGGGAAACAACTGCACATCAGGAAGCAGATAGACGCACGCTCCCTGGTGAAAGCGTCAGATAAATAAATAGTGAACCTGAAGTGAAAATATTCTCCTTAAAAGGGATATTAAAAGTTATTGAGTCATCAATGGACTAACATGTCACTAGATCTAGCTATACGGTGATGGGCCCTCATATGAAAAGAGTGGGCCTGGCGTGAAACTCACTAGAATTTGGTGCAGCTAAAATGTTGGGCATCCTGATCTGCGATGTTGTTAGTGTGGAATCCTCTTACTGATCATGGTAGACAGGATGACGATGGGTCACTGGTCATCAATTTCTTTTCTATTCAACACGGATGAGTTAAACTCCCTGCTTTTAAGAATCCAGTTTTTTCATCCGGAACTCGATCAATTCCCACCCAGCGACATAGGGGTAGGGGTGGTACCAATGTGGCAGTCCTGCATAGTGTCGCCTTTTTCACAACGGCTTCTACACCCATGGTCATAGGGTACTCACACCCCATATCCCCATCCAATGTTATTTAGAAGAGGGTAATCAATGACCTTATGTGTTGTTATGAGGATGAAGGGATCATCCCTACGAGGGATATAACCCCCTAGATTTAGAGGCATTTGTGCCTCATCATCAACGCCACCCCCAAGGGCCACGCAGGGAGCCACTACTCCCCACGCCATCATATAATTGTTGCGGGAGCCTGTCCTCGGAACACCTCGACGATTCCATGACAAATGCTGATGAGGTAGGGGATGTCCAGGCTATCTCGACTAGGGTCCCATTCTAGGGGCTCCCAGTGAGGACCCCCACTAAGTCGCCTTACTGCCGCTGCCCAGTGTTACTGGCTAAGGTGCAGTTAAGTCACGTAGCTACACCACCAGTTCCAGTCTGTCTGACCCAACGCCAATGTCGATCACAAGCTAAAGAAGATGTCCACTAAGGGGAATCAACATCAGCAGCTACTATGGCCTGATCTACCACTAACGCATTTCACCAGCTCCATATATATGATGAGAAGGGACGTTCATATGCCCGACATGAATTGAGGCCATAACCGCCCCACAGGAATGATAGGTCGACTCTCTAGGTCACCGACACAGGCAATGACTGCTGAGGACTAACCCGCAGCAATGCCACTCAATACGGAGGTCCTCCCCATACCTCTACCATGGAGAACGTGGGTCTTCCCTGATTCCAAGATCATCATGGTGGTTCTCCCCATGACACCTTCATCCTATTTGAGGGTCCTCCCTGTGGTAGTGACACTCACTACGAATGTCTATCCCTTTCCCATTACACTGGATATGGAGTCATTCCTCTCACCCCAGACTATTGGTATGGGGAATTTTCACATCTGTTTACTCTTCAATGTGGGGACCCTCCTCATGTCCACATAGCTGCTGGAGAAGTTCCTCCTCACCCCAGCAATCAGAGGAGTGAGGGCCAGCATCACCTCACCAGTGCACAACATGGAGGTCCTACATATGTTCAGATCGACCAGTTTGAGGCCCCTCCTCATACTGATATCATCAGAGGGAACAAGCATGGGGGACCCACCCATGCTCCTACATGCTCAAGTGGAGGTCCTACCTTCTCCACCACTTCCAAAAGAGGTCCACGCCATATCTCTTTTGATATCTTCCCAGGTGCTCATCACACCTCGGCATTCTCGGGGGGAAGTCCTCCTCGCCCCAGCACCAGTATGGCCGAAGGACCTCTTCATGTCAGAAATCTGCCCTGTCCAGAAGAGCCATCCAGGGTCAGGAAGGCATATCATCTCTTCCATAAGAAGGATTTGATGAAGTTTTAGAATGAGATCAAACCAGTCCACTTCTAAGACTCCGAAATGGAATATGAATCCGTGCAGGAACCCTCCCCTCGCTCCTCCAAGCCAAGGTTTAGGGAAGGAATAAATCACATTCGCCTAGTACTCCCAAAATGTGACTTCCATTGGATTCATGAATCCCTCCATAGGTATATCTAGGAGGTTGAAAATCTGGAAGCCCCACAGGTTATGGTCGTGCAATCACTACCACTGTCACCAGAAGCACTCTCTACCTCCACTATAGATCACTAAGAGTATTTATATAGACCAATAGAAGGCGAGCAGCAGGGCGACCTACCTCTAGTAGCCCTGGTCCCTGCACCAGTAATTGCGGCTGTCAGCACATCCCACCATGATATGGTGGTTGAGTCGCTACACTCTTTAGAAGACAGTCTGTGATTTAGTGGTTAGTTAGCCCGTTCATCGTATTCCCCATCAGCTAGCCTGTAGCCAAAACGGTATGTCTCTATACTTCTCATAGTTCTACATCCACCTCTAGTGGATGAGGGGTAACTAAGGGACAAACCCTTAATTAGATCCATGGATTTTATGGAGTTTCCTCGTAGCAGACAACTTCCCCAAGTTGTTCTGGCCTGTGGCAGTGCCATAATTCTGCGCGCCGGAATCACTCACCCTAGAGGAAGTTGAGTGTTTCTACCAAAACATATGGGTGACGTACATCCGTCTTCATCATCAGTGAGTGGTTTATCCCATGAGAAAAGTGCATTTTGATGATATTAGAGAGAAATGTCTTCTAGTTGATTAGGCTGCACTCCCTGTGGCCCAACGCCCTAAGTCACCAGGCCACCGTTAGGCCCTACAAAAGCAATGTGTTCAGAGTTTAAATGTACTACACATGATTATCAAAGAGGCTTCTCCCCACTTGAAAGTATGTGGTGGGGGGTAGTAGGCGGCCCTCCTCTTCGGTCCTATCTGGCGATAGCCAGAATTTCAGGGAGTCATTGAGGACATTCCACTGGGATTGGTCATGGTCAACATGGTCGAAAAATAAAATTAAGAGAATGAGCTAGATTTTCATGACAAGGATCATCCCCCTGAGGGCGTTCCACCATCACTAGATCTTTCAGGAAAAATTACTCGTCAGTAGAGAAATCCGGTGGGTCTCCCACTTCCCACCGAGGCATTGGTTTTCAGTAAAAATCTCGGTAGGGTAAAGAGTACCTCAGAGCCTCTAAGCACTCCAACTCATCCTCCCCAGTTTAGAAGACGGAGGAAGACCCTAAGAAGACCGAATTTCTTCAACAACTATCCGAATAGAAAATTTTGGTCGACAACCTCTTGGATGAGCATTCTATGGAACAACGTTCAGATTACGGTGATATTTGGCAACTACAGTAGGGACAGACACAACTTCACCTTGGTAAGTTGCCTCCAGGTAATCCTGAACACCCTACCCATGAAGAGAGGATAGAGGTCGACACTCATGGAAAGATGGAATTATACGTGTCACTAAATCCTCCTGAATAGCATGACAATATTCAGAACCAAGCTCAGATTCCCCCAGCTGCTCAGCCGGCCACCCCACTGGCCGACCCTCAAGCTAGTGGGCCTAATTATCACATTGAATAAACCACCAATGAACTAGTGGTTAGCCCCCCCCCCCCCCTCAAGACATGGAACCCCCAGATGATCCAATGATGGTGCTCATAACCCACCTTGAACCATTGGTAATGTGGATGGTGGCGCTACCACCTGATGGCAAGCCATATCTGGCATTGGTGGATGACGTTCCAGCACCCTCAGGTTTCGGAAATCCCACCTTCTCCCCCCTAAATGGGACGAGTGACCCACACCGCATCTATCCCACTTTTAATCAAAGTGTGAAACCATTTTGGGAACTCTGGAAAATCAAGAAGCAACCAAGATTCGATATTTTGTACAGAAATTGGATGTTCCAGCATTTGTTTGGTATAGCCTACTCCCCATCAGGTCAACAGTAGTGTGGGAAGTCCTTGGTAGGCAATTCTCTACTAGTTTAGCTCCACCATGCGGAAAACGAGCATCACAGAATTGTTCCTGTGCAAATAGAGTCCTGATGAGTGGGTCGTGGACTTTATCACCCAGTAGAAATGGCTTACATACTCCTTTGACATGCCACTAACTTAGGTGCAATTACTGACGATGTGAGTAGGGAATGTTAAAAAGGAACAGGTTCCCTCTCCGATCACCCATTAATACCCTAGAGGATTACGAGACATCTCTGATAAGGCCTAGAACCTAGAAGAAGCCCTGCAATAGGCCATCGAGGAACATCTGTTGCCCCATATAATTCTCTCTAGGAGGGATGCCAGAGTTGAGACCACCACGGTCGCCCAAATAGAGGCCCCTAGAAAACAAGAATTATTACCAGTAGAGCTGCCTCTACAACCTGTTAGAAGCCCACCACCCCAGGTGCAACCTTCATTCCAGTAGTGGCCACCTCAAAATTAGAAGGTGTATTCACATAATGTTCCACCACCTAGATAGGACAATCATGCACATCCTCCTCGATAAGCTCCTCCATACCCTCATCATAATCAAGCTCCCAAGGCCTCCTTCCTGGACAGAAGAAAAAATACCTACTTGTTCAATGAGAATTAGGTCCCCTCCTATATTCTAAGTGCCTTGAAATATGGTATTTTCTATTAGCCTGAGTGGAGAAGGCCGGAAGAGGCTAACCTCACCGATCGCCCCAACGACTGCACTTATCACCAGATCCTGGGGTACACCCTCAAGAATTGATATGTATTCAAAGACTAAATCAAAGACCATGTCGACAAAAACATTGTCTGGTTGGCCCCATCCAAGGCACAAGTGATGCGTGTCTTCGTTAGGCCAGATAACAGCAGTGGCATCAAAGGTGAGTGGCAAAAAGTTGCTAACTATGGGACCCAGAAGTATGACGAATGGATGGCTCACAAAAGGGTCGCCCATGATCATCTTATAATCCGTGCACACCTGAATTAGCCAGAGCCTTCAGAAGTCTCATATACTACTTCTTAATCTTCATCCCAGACATCCTCTTCCTAAAAAAGAAAGCATCGGTGGTACAAGAGAATGGAATGTGGCCCTCCAATGCCTTTGTCGTCCTGTACTATCAGCGAATTCATGCCTCCAGAAATGGAGATCCCTCCCAGAATTCTCCGAATAGAGAACAAATCTTCAAGTGACAGTCATGGGTATTCTTCGGTTAACACCATGGAGCTGTAAACCTCTACATGACTCCCAATGATGGGGAGGGCCAGGCAGACCTCCCTAATGTCCCCAGTTGACACCAGCATCGGTGGAGCCGCGGATTCATGGGTTTTCTAGGCACATACATTGTCACATATAACTAGGCCATGCACACCACTAAGACTATACAACAGGCCCAGTGCATAGCTCAGCACGCACAACATCTTCATCTGGTGCCATCAGGCCTGCCCCCACCACTGTTTGTGCTGCTGGAACATGAAGAGTCATCAAGACCTCACTGTGATCAGTCATGCTCCACTGTGGACCAGTCTCAGTCAACTATACCCAGCATGGTAGTCATTCTTCATGCATCGACTAGTGAGAAGCATGACATTCCCACTACCAGCCAGCCACCGGTCCAACTGGTAAGGCCTGCCATACTTCCTATCATGGAGCGTCCTCCTGCCTGAAGAATATCAAGCAGGGAACATAAGTATGATGTTCATAAACATATTTCAAAAATTACATCTTGGATCTCTAACCTCGAGTCCCTTTCTCTGTCATTATATAAACATGAGGCCCTCACCAAGGTTTTAAGATGTCCCCTATTGTTGGAGAAGGAAGTAGCAGCCACAATGGCCTTTCATGAGGAGGCTCTTGAGAATAATGAATGCAAGGCCATCATCACATTCTCTGTAGAATAATAAGGTTCTCTTATACAAGGGCACATTCGCACACTGTATATCACTAGTCATTTCAACAACATGGAGGTTCACTAATGTCTTGTTAATACAGTATATGGGACAAATATTATCCCATCTCAGATATTGTGGAAGCTAGGGTTATCCAAGGGTGACATGAATCCCTCTGACCTAAAGATCCAATGATATGAAAGGACATAGCAGACCCCGGTCAGCATGATCCATTTGAGGACTCAATTCCGTGGCTTAGTTTCCCGCACCGAATTTATGGTCGTCTCCCAAGACACCGCGTACAGTGCATTGATGGGTAGGCCATGGCTCCACCTGCAAGAAGTGGTCCCCTCAACATATCACCAATGCCTCAAGTACTCTCTTAATGGTCGTGTGGGAGTACTCCAAGGTGATGCATCTCCTTTCGCCTCATATGAAGCTCATTATCTGGACGCTGACTATTACAAGATCAAGGATACACAGATTCAGGAAAGTGAGGATGAGCCCATCACAGTTGCAACCGACCCCTGGGTCGGCCTGAATGACGCCTATGTCTTCCCAATCCATCAGTTGGAGGCCACAACCCCTGATATGGGGAATGTTCTGTTACCTATGGGACAAGGGGGACGACATTCCAAGATCCAGAAAGTATCGAAGGATCACCAAGTATTTTTATATGAATCAATCCTTAGTGATTATTAATCCCCATACCCCCATAATGTATCGGGATGTCCACCCCATAGCAACGACATTATGTCATACTTGCTTGTTTCGATGGGCTGGAATCAATCAGCTCAAGTAGACATGACACTATTTCTTTGATATCATCAAGAATCCCACCATGGGCTAAAGACAAGATGGGATTGGATTAAAGACCTTCATTTCAATGGTCTCGGTAGCACAGGGATCTCCTGATGCAATAAAAACCGCCACTCAGGCTAGTACCAGCCTATCTTCAGGATTTGCTGACCTAGAGGAAACTCCTCCCGCTGGGGATCCCTCCTCTGCAATTGAAGAAGAGGATCTGGAGGACCCTACCCTACCTTTGAAGAGGGCATATCTTCCATGGTTAATGAATTGGTATAGGTGAACCTCTGTAGCGAGGTAGATCTGAGACCCACATTGATCAGCAGCATCATGCCTCTCAATGAGTAGCAACG
Source organism: Viscum album (assembly GCA_963277665.1). Classification (NCBI taxonomy): domain Eukaryota; kingdom Viridiplantae; phylum Streptophyta; class Magnoliopsida; order Santalales; family Viscaceae; genus Viscum; species Viscum album. The sequence goes on from OY728126.1 coordinate 586,343,521, forward strand.
ATACATAGACCTCCTAAAACAACATCATGATGTATTTTCCTGGAGCTATGGTGAGAAGCCAAGACTAGATCCTTAGGTATCTATCCATCACCTCGGTCTCCCGGCGAATCATCATGGGTTCAAGGATCCTCCCACAAAGATGCACATTTCTCATTGTGCCATGGTAGAGGTTGATGTTTACAAGCTCACTAGAGGCAACTTCGTCAAAGTGGTCCAGTACCCCAATTGGATAGCCAACATAGTGAAAGTCAGGAAGAAGAATAGATAGATCAGGGTCTTCATTGACTTTTCAGATCTCAACTGTCAATGCCTAAATGATGATTTCCCCTTCCAGTGATGGATTTATTTATCGATGCTACGGCGGGGTTCCAAGCCCTTTCCTTCATGGACAGGTACTCAAGATATAATCAGATCTGGATAGTCCACAAGGATGTGGATTCTATAGCCTTCGAGGAAACACAAGGTACGTTTTGTTTCCATTTCATGCTCTTCATCTTAAATAATTTAGGTGTCACATATCAGCAAGACATTCACCACATATTGAAGATAATCCTTGGGACATTGGTGGAATGCACTGTGGAAGATCTGGTCATCAAATCTCTCCAGCACCAGAACCATCTCAAGGACCTTGAAAAATTGATTGGCTTCATCCCTTCTCACCACATAATGATAATCCAATTGAAATGTGCCTTCGGGGTCACGTCTGAGATGTTCCTCAGCTTTTTTGTCAGGTACCAGGGTATCGAGATTGACCCTAAGAAGATCATGGCCATCAGCCAGATGCTTCCCCCGAGAAACATTCGGGAACATTGGGGATTTTAAGGCCACATGACATACATATGCCGAATCATTTAAAATCTAGATGGCATGTGTAATCCCTTTTATCGGCTCATGAATAAAGTAATTGTTTATCAGTGGGATGAATATTGTTAGACCACATTTGAGGAAATCCAGTAGTACTTGCTCCATCCTCTAGTCATGATGCCACCTATTTCCGGAAATCCGAGGGTTCATTATGTGACAGCTCTGGTCAAATTCCTTGGCACCTACATCACCCAAAAGAACAATGAGGTAACTAAAATAAACCTCTACTACCTCATCTACATGCACCTTGATATGGAGACCATATACTCCCCCATCGAGAAAAGTTTCCTTGCACTTGTATTTGTCGTGCAGAAGTTGAGACAGTACCTGCAGCACCATGAGGTATAGCTGGTGTCCAGAGTAGACCCAATGAAGTATATCTTATTCCATACCATGATGACAGGCCAGCTGGCATGGTGGGCGGTAATCCTCCAGCATTTTGACATCAGGTTCATCCCTTAGAAGGATATCAAGGGAAAAGTATTAGACGAATTTCTTGCTTCCCAACCAACCCCCGTATACCAGTCTCTAGACATTGATTTTTTATACGAGGAAATACTCTATATAGATCATGCCATCCCATGTTGTAAAATGCACAGTGATGGAATTTCTTGAAGCCTGACCAGTAGAAGGCTCAATGATCCCAGACTCAACAGAGTAGGCCTAGGTATTGTCTTTATTAACCAGGCTCAAGCCATTCTTTGATATTCATTCCTACTGTCAGAAGGCTGCACCAACAATGAGGAGAAGTATCAGGCTCTCATCACTGGCCTCAAGCTGTCTCATGAGATTGACGTGCCATATTTTCCAATGAAAGGTGACGTTGAACTACTCATCATGCAGATCAATGGTGAAAATTTCTTCAGGATGTTAGAGATCATACCATTGTTGGAATGCACTCTCCAGCTAATGGACGAGTTCCCATATCATCCAGAGGTTAGTCACTTCCCTCGATCTCAGAACAGTCAGGCGGATGCCTTGGCCGGTCTAGCCGCATAATTTTCAGAGCCTGAGCAGGATGATGTAATTATCCACATGGAACACTGAGGATTCATCACTCTCGTCACTCTAGATGACGATGAAAGCCCAAAGGTAATGAAACATAAAGTCATCACCTCCACATCATGACCCCCCGGTCCCCCGGATACGGTGATGGAAGTGACTTCCGATTAGAGAATACCCTTGGTTGAGTACATCCAACACGGTAATGTCCTGCAAGACCGGGCCTAGCATGAGTGAATCTGATGACACACGTTGAATTTTACCCCCATAGTGGTCTCAGTCTTGAGAATATCCTCTATAAGAGTGGGTTTGATGGTGTTCTCCTCCATTGCATCCCAAGAGTCGAGATTTCTCACATCATGCATAAGGTTCACGTCAGTTCTTGTGGTGCCCATCAGACTGGGAAGAAACTGTCTCACCAGATCTAGAGACTGGGGCACTTTTGGCTCTCTATAATGCATGACTACATCGAATTTTCCAAAAGCAGTCATGCATGTCAAGTTCCTGCCAACATCATGCACCGACCACAGGTGCCTCTCCACACTACCATGTACTCTTAGCCCTTTGCAGTCTGGGGGCTGGATGAAGTGGGACCATATCCACTGGCAAAAGCTCTCCAATTTCAATTCATCCTGACCGCTACAGATTTCCTTTCCATGCGGGAAGAGGCATTCCCGCTCAAGGATGTCAAGTCCTGTTCTATCTTCAACTTCGTGGTCTCCAATATCATCTACCGGTTTTGAGTACCTCACTCCATCCTCATCGATAAGGACACCAAATTAGGAGCGACCGAGTTGAAGAAGTTGTACTCCAAGTACATCATCTATTCGAACCACACCTCCTGATAACATGCGGAAGAAAATGGGAAGATTGATGCATTCAACAAAACCATCTCTATCATTTTGAAAAAAATGGTTGGTCATAACAAGAAGATTTGGCTAGACTAGCTCCTCAACGCCCTCTGGGGTTATCAGACGACAACTCGTAATTCCACCCAGGTGACCCCATACTCCCTGGTGTACGGGGTAAAGGTCGTCATGCCTATCAAGATTCAATTTCCTTCATTACACACAGCAGTCTATGATGAGAAGGCACCAGATAAAGTACCTGAAATTTTTCTTGACAAATTGGAATCACATGATGATAACAGGCTTTATGCTCTGGACAATTTGGAAAGGCATTAGAATAAGATGGCTAGAGATTTCAACAAGAAAGTTCACCTCCGTTCTTTCTTGAAAGGCGACATGGTATTGTCCCTCAAGATACCAATTATAACTGGTAGGAAACCACCCATCTTAGATCCCAAATGGGAAGGACCTTGCATAGTCCAGAAGGTTTATCCCAATGGTGCATAATCCTTGATAACCATGGATTGTGAGAGTATAGATCATCCCACTAATTCCATGATCCTTAAGTAATACTTTTCATGATCATTCCGGTCATGCACGAACCTAAGCTGTCGGTTCCCACATCACCATCAATCACTTAGGGCCCACATGACCTTAAACTATATTGGGTCCTGCAAGACATTAAACTACTACAACCTGCAAGATGTTAAACTGTATATCGACATGTAAGATGCTAAACTACACCCATAACACTACATAAGGCTTGATCCACATTCTTGAGGGATACATAGAAATGCTCAGATTCCTCGTCTTGATTCCATCCTCAAACTCTTCTGTTGGACTATCCACCCATGGATGTAGTCCTCTCAGAGGGTCCTTACGTGGTGTAGTGAAGGCTTATTTGGCCCCACTCATGTATGAATTGTTACGACTGCAATATGTGATTCCTCCATGTTCTTATATTCTTCCACGTCCTCACCGCATGATGCTAAACTGCATGTACTTCAAGAACTACGTAAAACTTAATTCCCATCCTCATAGAATATGTAGGAATGCCCGTAAATTCTGTCTGTTGGCCCAGCCAAAACTCCAGAGTCTCCCCTCAGGTCAAAGCATATGGTGTGGTGCAGACATTTTCCTTAATACACGTTGAGTTCATCAGGGATCCTCTGTGCATCCCAATCATCAAAGAATCCCACCTATTTAACTATCCTACTTGATAATGAAATGTACAGGTACACGTATGTTTCAATCACAATATTTACATGGGAATCCATCATATTCATGTAAAAAAGAAACCCTGAATGGTATGGATGCTCAGCCCAAGGGCCCTCCTACAATATCGGGCCAATGTCCTCGAGGATTTCTAACAACAAATTGATAAAAGTCCCTCGTTGCGATTATGGTCAGCGGTTGATCCTCATTTTTTGTTCCCATTCCAGGTCACACAATATGGATGATGTTTTTTGAACACGGTGAACAACTATCCTTTATCATTATCACCACCCCATATGTCCCAAATAGTGAGTTTAGTGGTTCATCCAACCACGTCGCACCTTCATGTTGTGGTCTCCCTTGGGTGATTCCAACTATCTGACGCTTATATAATGTGGAGATCCAAGTCCTACTTCTTTTTTCCCACACAGATCATTGCTCTCGTGGGCTTAAGAGCTATGAGTAGGTAGCACCCACAAATGAGGTCATATGACAACAGTTGTCCAGAACACCCAATATTAGGTCCCTTGGCATTCTTGGTCCTCTGCCCCATGTTCTCACTTGGGGTTTTACGATGTGGTCTGGGATTACTTCATCATTCACGTCGGGTTACTAGCCGTGCTGTACAGTGCCCTCGTTGGGGCATCTGGCCCACTCTCATCCTCCCTGCATGTCATGAAACTGTAATCTGGCTGTGAAATCCTGTCCGTGGCCCAAAATCAGGTCCCCCCGGCCTTACCGGGACTCTGGCCCAAGTTCTCACTTGGTGATGTATGGTGTATTATGGGATTACCTCCTCATTCATGTTAGTTACTGGTCATGTCATACACCCCCTCGGTTGGGTATCGTACCCTTATCTTTTTCTCTTCTAGAACTATGTATGGCTTGATTCCAATCCTTGTGGGATACGTAGGACCACCTGGATGTTTTGTATGTGAGTCCAACCTCATCTTGTCCCCTTATCCTGCATTCCCTTATGGAGATGAGTGTATGGTGTGGTATGAGATTATGTCCTCAATCACGTCGGTTTTTGTAACAACCACGTCATTTACCTCATTCTCATGAGATTTTTCCATCCCCTTATTTGATACTCATCTTTTCAAAACGGCCACTCTCAAGATGAGCCCATCTATCCTCTTCGGTGATTCACCAGTGTGCCCAAGGGTACTCTGTTTTAGCTCCACGAATATCAAATTCTACCTTGATATTCTTTCCCCCATTTCTTAGGCATCGTTTACCCCTTCATTAGGGCTTCCATCACATTTCACATCCCAAGGGACCCCCGAATGGCATGGATGCTCGACCCAACGGCCCCCTACCATTACGGGACCATGTCATCAATGGGTTGGAGTAACAAATTGATAGAAGTCCTGAGTTTAGAATTTGGTCAGTGGTTGACTCTCATTTGTTATTCCAATCTCAGGTCACACGATATGTATAATGAGTATCGAACATGGTCTACATTTATCCTCCATCGTCACACCAACCCCATTAAGCCCAAAATGTCGGTTACATGGTTCACATCCTTCTCCACCTCATCATGTCCAAGTAGAACATTGAAACTCCTGGTATTATTCCTCAATTCAAATCCACACTTTAGGAGGAATAATTCGTGATAAGGCAATCATTCGGGGATCCACACCGATTTCCCCATTGCTTGTAATTTACATATTTCAAATACTTTATCTTCCCTTGTTTCCTACACCGAGTTTGATTCACATAGGCTTAGGGATTAGATTAAGGTCTGCACTTACATGGAATATTTTATCTTTTCCATTGTCCATGTTCTATTATCTTTAACTAAGATCTTTTTGTATTTCCCATTTGTAAGAACTACGTACAACTTGATTCCCTTCCTCCTGGGATATATAGGAATGCTCGGACATCTTGTCTCTTGGGCCAGCTTAGGTTCCACTATTTTATCTCCTCTATTCTATCTTCAAGGCCCCTACTCTTATAGGTCCACATTGTATGGAATTTATGGGCTCATGTCCTCATTCATGCTGGGTTAGCAATTGCTGCACTACGTACACCCACTTCTAGGAGCTAGTCCCTCATACCTACTATCTTTAGTTCTGGATGATGTTAAAAGGAATCGTCAAGAACTATGTATGGCTTGATTCCTATCCTCATGGGATACCTAAGAACACCCTGAAATCTCGTTTTTTGGTCCAGCTCAACTAAGAGTTAGCCTCTCTTGTCCCATATCCCCTAAAATATTCCATGCCCTTCATCCCACAGTTTCTTTCTTGGAATCAGGCATGGTAGGATTTGGACCTTGTCATCATTCATGTATAGTATGATTTATCGAACCATGCACATTCCCCATTTGGCATCGTCTCTACTACATCTATACCACACAATGTTAGAATGGATGGTTAGTCCCATCACATGACCCTAATCTGTGACAATATCGTTCTGGCCGCATTGGAAAAAATGGCACTGCATTGTGATGTCCTCACTTAAGGGATATCATGTTTGGTATCGGTAAAACACCATAACATTTTTCAATGGATTCATTTGGCTTGATTCTTGTTGTGATGCCTAGATTCACTATTCAAGGCCCATCGCTTCACAAAAAAACACCACCATTCACCCTAAAGGACATAAAATACCTATCAAATTCCCCTTCATTTCGTGCGCGGGCCAGACCTGCACGCCCCTTTTATCCCTGGAACAGGTACCTTAACGTGCCACCTCTCAGAACTATATTCTCCTTGATTCCCATTCTCATGAGATACGTAAGAATGCCCAGACATTTCTCTATGGGCCCAGCCAAACTTCTGTGTTTGGTCCCTTGACCTTAACACTTCCTCAAGGAACACTTTGTAATCTATACTCTAGGTCCTCATTCACATTGGGTATCATAATTACATCACCATTTGTCCCCTGAATTCCTTACAAATCCATTTTCCAAGCTCTAGGATCATAAACGAAGATCACCCTGCATCCATTCCACAAGACGTTAAGCTACACGATATCATCCAGAACTATGTATGGATTGATTACCATCCTCATAGGATACATAGGAATTCCCAAGAATATTGCCTTTGGGTCCAGCCCCATGAATCGTAAATCCCCCCCCCCCCTCTTTTTCAGCCCCTTGTCCCACATTCTTTCGATGAAACCTGCTCCATTACCTTGAACAACTCTAGGATACCCCGCGATAATGTTGGGAAGAAAAATTTTCCTCGCGAGAGAGGTCTAATCTAAAAGTAGGAATGATCCATGATCAGACCAATGAGTCCACCATGGTGGGGAAATTTCAGGAGTGTTGGTTACTATTCGAACAAACCACCACTCCACCTTCCACACTTTGCATGCCCTTTATTCAAACCCTCATTCCCTTTCACATCTAATGGGTCCCCCAAATAGCATGGATGCTCGTCCTATGGCACACCTACTATCCTGGGACAACGTTCCATAAGACTAATGGATGACATTCAGAGCCAGGCCCCGTGATTCGAACATGGTCAGTGGTCGGCCATCATTTTTCATCCCCATTTCAAGATAATGCAATATGGATACTATGTTATGAAAATGGTCAACAGTTATCCTTTATTTTCACTCCACCCCTATAGAGTTCCGAATCTAGTTTATTGTTATTCACATTTCTACTCCCTTATGTTCGGGTTGATATCAAATTCCCCTGGAGTTACCCCACTCATGCACTAAAGCATGTTGGGGAGACGATACATCAATTTTTTTGTGGTCTTCTTCCTCTAATTAGGCCTCCCACTTCTCTTCTTTGAAATCAGGATTGGTTATTCGAATCTCAAATTCCCAAAGCTTTATTGGCGCTCCTATGTTCAAAAGAGGTAATAGTACGAAAATCCGTAGTTTCTCACATTAGGTACGACCTACATGATCTTAGGAATGAGATGTTTATTTCAGTATTGTTGTTGAATGCATTAAACCCAAAAAAAGTAAATGAAGCTATATATACATGCATTTTAGAACAAGTGGCAGTAAGGAGAAATGAGTTCATGAGTTCGACCAAAATAGGGCATAGTAAAGAGTAATGATTATTGGAAATATACTCATGTATTACTATTTAGGTGTTAAGAACATGTTTCACTCATTTTTATCATCCGTTATTGAGGATAACTTCAACTAAACTTAAAATCCTACATGATCCATACCTGGTGTCAGAAGAAAGGAGTGGAATGACATATTTGTTTTTAGTAGGGAATGAAACAATAGGGGGTATATGTGACAAAAACATAAAGCATCGGAGGTTGAAAATTCATGGACCAAGGTAGTGAAATTGCATTAACTGTCAAATTGATAAAAAATATTGATCTTGTTCAAAACACTTGTTACTCTCATAAGTAAAAAATGAGGTGGAAAAAGATATGATTGGTCGATTGATGAGTAAAAATGTGGGAATTGTGTTTTTCAACTAACGATCCATTATGGCGTGATGACTGGGATATATGTGATATAGTGTGGAATAATAACATTTTTTAGGGATTATGTTCTTTTTGGTTGTATGTGTATTATCTAAATAAGATAAGTCACAAAGAACGAAGGTTGGAGTGAGGGATACCCTAAAGGTGGTTGATAGCTAGAATAAGTTTGGGATGAAATATCTAACAATCACTACATATAACCTATGTATGGGAAGAAATCTATATGTAGTTTTGGGAGGCATCATGGTAGGATAAATATTACTTTGGGTGGTTATCCTCTCATGTTAGGGAATTAGTTCACCCCATATTAGTTTATTATGGATCCCAATTTTACACATGGCACAACTACAATTTCTTGTCATATTATAAGGATTTTGAACTGTTGGTCATCCCATATATTTGTTATGGTTTTTTCAGTTTAGTGTTGGGTAAAAAATCACTTATTATGAATAATCAGGGTTTTATATAGGTTAAATTTCTAGTTATCAAAAATATATCATATCAGGCATTCTACATTCATTGCACAAGTTAAGGTAGCAGTTTAATGTCATGCAATGAGGATGTTGTGCTTGGTAGTATAAATTTGTACAACTTAGACAAGGGATGCTAATAATTTAAATTCATAGAGCTCATACTATAAAGTATGTTACTGGATTAAGGTCATATAACATTGAATAAAAGGGGGATGGGGCCAAAATGATGTATCTCGAAATCTCTACATGTCTCAAAAGAATGATAATCATGCTATAAATTTTTCGAGAAATGCATCATCTTTGTGGAGAAAAACTAGACGGGGATACCCACTTGAATGATTATATTGAATCATTCAACATAATCATATATGAAATCCAGAAATTATATAGGGTAACGGTACAATTTAAAATTTAGTTATAAGTATGTTGGTGTTTGTTTATCCCATGTTTTTTACATGTTACGTCCCAATTTTATTCAAAATAAATCATCTCAAATTGAGAGGAATCACAATTTCATATGGTGTAAAATAATATTTTAGTGATATATACTAAGGATAATGTAGAATCTTTTGCATCATGATTTCCAATATATTATTATTTATATTGGGTTATGAGGTAATATCATCCAACTAAAGGGTTCATGAAAATGAGTGGAGCTTCTACGCAAACAGAATTCACATGGCAGCACATCAGGGTGATAAAACCATAGGAAATAGATATTCATGTTGTGAATTAGTTGCTGGTCCTGGTGATATAATATCAAAAAATCACAATGTAACCCATGAAGTTGTTAATCAATCTTCAAATAATTTTTGGGATACGGAGAAGGAATATGCTTTTTAAGACCTAAGGGTCATATAAAAGGACCTATCTGAGTAATTAATGAACCAAATTTTTGGTCATAATTATTGTTCTATGCGGTATAGATTTTAGGATGTTCATGTGGTTAAATAATTAAAACCTGAAATGAAAGGATCCAAGGATATGATGAAACCCATGATTTGATCCTCAACCTAGTTCCAAACAGTTTGTGGTCATATATCTTGGACCATGCTAAAAACTTTTATGTACAAATTCATTTATTAGGTGTGAGTTTTTTTGGTAGGTTTTTGTAGAATAAAAAATGTAAATCCAAACATGAAAGAAGGTAATGTTGGCCATTTTTTCACGTAATTACTATGAAACAAATAGAGGATAGTTCAAAGGTATTATTTCTAGGAATGTTTGGAATGTGGAAAGCAGTTTAATATTTTAATGCTTGGACTAGGATGATTTCTTTCTCATGGGATTTTCCTTTCAAGGAAATGTTAAAACCTGAAATGAAATTATCCAAGAAGGCTACCATACCACATCAACACAATAATACAAACATCCCACATTTATGGTTATGATGCTGGGACTGTCAATGAAATCAAAGGGCCAATGTGTTGGTATATTTTCACTTCGTCTTATATAGGTGATGTTTTTGAATTGCTAAAAATCCCATGAAGATGTGAAATAATCCACATGTAGTTCTAGGAATAAATGGTCTATAATAACAACACTATAATTGGGGTAAATCCTTTAGTGTGATGTGATTGAGGTATCCCATGATTTTAGTCTCACATACAATGATTATGACAAGTGTTAAGGCTTCTGTATAATGTATTCCTATGATGAAGTTTGTGTTGGTTCTTCTCATATCAAATGATGTATCCTGATTTCATACATATTAGGTTTATAGACCATTTCATACATATCATATGAGGCACCATATTCATACAAGAGGTTATACTTCCTAGATAATCCAATAGAATCATCCAACACATATCATATGGGGAATATAAATTTTTTAGGGCATGATCATCTCAAAATAAGAGGAATATTAGTTTTATATGAGTTAATCCTGCAGTTTAATGTAATGAATTGAGGACATTAATATTTTTAGTACAACGTTTCATAATTAAGACTATATAAAAGACAGTTTATAGACACAAAGATTATTATAATTGAAAAAAGATTATGGTTAAACTTCTTGGACCCTGATGTTCATCACACAAATTTATACAATAGAAATGTTGTGTTGGTTTGAGGTATGATATCATATCCATACATGTTGATCAGAGTGTATACTATATTGGAATGGGCCTGATGAATTATTTAATTTCATTCCCATTAGGGTTCCATTTTTAGTGCATTTTTTCTAGGTATCATTTTTTTATAAAAGATAACACCATTTCACCTAAGATGAAATTGTAGAGGAAAACATTCTTGTTTAATGATCTCAATGTCCTTTTTTGGTGCCACTAATTATTGTAAAAATCATGGAGCCTATTCATATGAAGGGAATAAAACTCAGTTATACAGAAATATATAGTTATACCTAAAATATACTGGTTATAATAAATAGTTAAGTGTGATATAAACAAAACATGGATGGGAAAAACAACCTTTGATCTATACAAAATTAAATATGGGTTCTCCTGGGTGGAATTATGATTCATCTTCCATATGGACCATACCGTATTGGGGTCCTTGTATGGAAATATATTTTTCTTATTTGCCACCATTTTCTACAGTTTAATAGAGATTTCCTTGGTCAACATATCAATATTTTCATTTACTTGTGCTCGGTAGTGATAATTTTTGTTTGAATATATGATTTATTTGGAATAAAACAGCATTTGTTCTTCATCATGAATGTTGTTTTAATAGTCAGTGAGAATAGATTTAGGGACTATAAATTGAAGGATGATGTGGGAGATGATTATCTCAATACCATATTGATATTTGACTTCATTCAGTGGAATCAAATCTTCCCACATGGGGAAAAATCTCTTGTAGTCAGAGTGAAACAACAGTGGCAAGTTGTCACTGGTGGGTATGTCCCTGCAATCTTGAGTCCCCATATTGTAAATGGACCTCAATTGATATTTTAGTAGAGAATATCTAGTGTTCTATAAAAAATCATGGATATTACATGTGTGACACATCTTAGGAAAATTGGTGTAGTCATGGACCATGCTAGGAGATGAGTATCCAAACCTATGAATCTGGTGGAAGAGATTCAACCCCTCTTGACGAATTCCACATAGAATCGACATTGAATTCCTTTATAACTAATGGTTAATTGTATACTTGAATTGAGTGGAATGTAATTACATAATTCCCCCATCTATAGAGTGTTGGAGCAATGATTGGACCACTTTGTAGTCTAATTTGAACTATAAATCTATGGATTTTCTATCACTCATCTCGGTCTGAAGGAATAATACCATGTAAGAGATACATGAAAAATTGGGTTTTGTAATAGGTAACTTATTATATTATGTGGTGGACCTGAGGTTCCTTCCATAAATGAACCAGTGGATAGTTGGATTTCGTTCCACCTATCATCAACATATTAAAAGATAAGGAAATGAATCTCATTTGTTCCACATAAAAAATCTCATCTCCCAGGTCTCTATTTTCAAAGGGATATAGTAATATATACCAAGGAGTATTCTCAACAATTTTATGACTGAGGTACATGAGTCACTTCGGGCTGAGCTAGAAACTATTCCATTAGATTATTTGAACAAAATAACAATGGACCAATATCATGCTTTCTAATTATGTAGTCACCATTTACTTTTTTTATCAAAATTATTGAAACTCCCATCACATGGATTTGATGGGGAAAATATTGAGGCCAATTATAAATTGATAATGAGGACGTGATATCCTAACTCATAGTTGTTTATACGTTCAAAATAGAGGCACAAGTATCTCATGAGGCCTTTTGTTTGGTGTGGTGATGTTGTTCCCAAAATATACTCTTTTTTTGGATTGTTTTTCACTATATAATTTAGGATCTATCAAGAACATTAAAAATATATATTTAAACAAAAAACATCAAATTCCATGATAGAATAACCTCATATAGGAAATAACTTCAAGGATCAGTTCTTTGGGGGATGGATGTTTGGCCATGATGTATGCTAGTGCGTGGATTTTGATATCCATCATTAAAATGAACATAATGGAGAACATTTGGAGGATCACTACAGAGTGTGAAAATGGTCCTACCAACATGAGGTAGTTTAAAATATACATAAGTGGGTCAAATCAGTTGACCAACATTATCTCAAGACACATTATATATTTCCTCACCTACTGCACTGGGAAAAAAATTTGGGGAAACTACACTCGATAGGGTAAAAAATATTATCGATGTATAAGAGTATATGACATAGATAATATAAAACAATATCTATGACCTCTTAATGTTTAAATGATAAATTCAAATTGAGGGAATTTTTGGCGGAGGTCACTTAGCAGACCAATATAATTTAGATAATGCAATGGAATTAGAACTGGAGGCTATAGAGTACACTAACTGATCTCTTAAATAGTGTTTTGTAAATCATCATTGAATTGGTATATGATTCCATTAATCACAATACAATATAATGGAATACACTTTTTATTCAAAAATTTGATAAACTAGTGTATATTGTCTTTGTGGATTAAGGACCACATAGCTCCAGGTGGTTTATTGGGGAACATCTGATTGAGGGCCCTAATTTCACTCGGTCAATCTAGATGCCTCTTTATATTTTGAATAATAAAAGAATATTTCAAGAGTTAACATTGATTGCACATGTTATGGGGTTACTCTCCATGTTTTAGTAGTGGAGGAAGTAGAATACATTCTAAAGATCATTGAGATTGACCTTAAGCTATCATTATTTAATTACTATATCTTATACATATATTTACACTAAATTTTGGAGATTTTTTTGATGATTTATAGCAGGACCCACTAAATCATGGATCTGGAATTGTTCAATATTAAGAGAATCAATTTGTAGAATAATGTAACTTTTGGAACCCTAATGTTATTGGAATCCTCATCCTCAGTGCCCATATGGATTTTATTAATCCCAGAACATCCATTCATGAATGACAAGGCATGGAACCATATTGTAGCACTAATCAACATCTCTTTCACTGGATGGGGAAAATCATCATTTGGAAAATTGAGGTTGAGGTACCAGAATTGAATAACTTTTATCTTTATATTCTTGTTCCAAAATGGGATTATGTTTTCAAGCCATTTTGGGGCACTGTACATCCATAATGAAGTTGTCTTTGATATGCTTGTCAAAATTGTCCATGTCTATATAACAATAAGATGGGTCCCTCATTTTGGGGGGATACTAAATCCAATGATTACTAACATGGAGACTATGATGTTAAGAAATAACTCGAGGTTCTATTTATGTAATCTCATCATATATCTAGGAAAAAATGTTATGATTCTATCTCAAGAAGTCCATATACTACGTTTTATCTTCTAGATACATAGCCACACCAATTAGCATTGGCCTCAAAATCTTCTTTTGTACCAAGGGTCACCAATATTATAAAAATAATATTAGTGGAGAAACCCACTTAAAATTAAGGAGGATAATCATAAAAATCCTAATCATCATCTGAAATTTGATAATTTTTGGGTGGAGGTTTTTCTTCTAGTCCTTTAGAATTAGATGAATCACTGGTGTCTTCTTACATAGACATTGAATCCATGTTGTTGGATTCCTACTCTAAATAATCCATAGAGATAAATGTTTTAGATAAAATTTCATCTAGCCTTCAATTGTGAGTTCCATGCTTAATGTTGAGAAATATAGGAGAGTTAACTGCAATCTTCATATCCATACAATACATAATAGTTGCGAATTCAAAGATTAGAGGTCATACGGTGAAATTCATATTACATTACATGGGTAGGGGCTTCTAGCACAACATAAGACTATCCATTGTAGGAGTATGTGATAATTCGTAGACACACAATTTCCATAGGGATGCTAAAAACCTTTTTATTGGAGATGAAGAAAGAATCCATCCATGACATGTGGTACGAAATAAAACCAATGAATTGTGAGAATGTATTTTTCATCCAAATCATCCCATAGATTGATTGTAGAGGATATCAGATCTAGAACACAAACCCTTCGGTATATGGATACATCCCCTCCTTCTTATAGTATATTGTATCTAGATAGTTGTTTTAAAAGGAGTAGATGGTTCACATGTCACCTAGAATTACCCATAATCAAATATTGGGGGAGTACTTGAGGCACTGGTGATACTAGGAGCGGACCGCTATAAGGAAATGAAGTCGGTCCCACATAGTAGAACATTATAGGTGAAATCCTATAATTCTATAATATGTTTAGTTCTTGATTTAAGAAAAAAAAAATTGTATTAACATAAACCTTGCTATTCATTTTTACTCACTCTTATCATAACAATGAATTTTTATGTTGGAGGGTGTCATATCTTACACTATCAGTCAAATCCTATGAATCATTTAGGTCAGAATGGGGTTACTCTTAGAACTATTTTCCACCTAGAAGTGGCAGAACTCCATTCCACATAAAAAGAACTAGAATATATATCTGCTCTATGTTACCCTACATGGGGAAACCATTTTTGTTCACATAATTATAGATGATTAACTAGGATTAATTTATATTGGACTTCTTTGTATATTATGATTCAATAATTGTTTCTTATTCTTCGAACTGCAGCAGGATATTCAATGCTTTATCAAGGGACTCCATTAGATCTGCCTGCTCTACATAGTAGCCCTCTATGATTTCTACCTCTGATTGAATCTATAGATTTATTTTGAATGCTTCTTCAAGGGAATCATTAATTTAATACAATAATAGGAGATCCTTGATAATTTAATACCTCATGTGTATACAAAAAATGATCCGCAACATATCATAATTACTTGCTCAAGGAAATATGATAGATCGAGCCTCTAATAGTGCTATAAATGGGTTTTATCAGTGCATAATAAGAGATGATATATCCAATGATGTTTAAATACAACAACTATGATTTATATAAAAATTATGGATGAATTTATCCCTTTTTCAGTTTTTTATCCCTCATTATGGGATACTTAATTAGGGAGAATAAATAAAAAGTAATTTGTGCCTTTATCAGTGATTTTTAGTAATGATAGATGGTGTATTACAGTGTTCTTAAAAAAATAAATCATAAAAGACCACTTTATTATGAGTTTATATGAGATAATAAAAAATAATTTTAAAAAATATTGTTTTGATACATCCCAAAAAACTACTTTATCAGTGTTTTTCACTACCCCTACTACCCTTAGTGCTCGAAAAAGTACTCATTCACCCACACTCGAATTCTCCGCCAAATACCTGCACATTTCATTATTTGATATCATCACCTCCATTTTCATATTGGATTCCCTTTACCACTCTCCCATGATTGTTTTTTACTAAATTATTATTTATTTTCATATAGTGTAAGTTTGTGATATATATAAACTTATATTTATTGTGATATTTTATATAGTAATATTCATTTGTATATATTATAATATATATATGTTTATTAAGACACCCACATTATTATATATAAACATACATCATTTTACAAGTAAATATATAAATATTACTACACATTAATATGACCAATAAAATTGATAAATAATTTTTTTAAATGTTAATAATAGTATATATTTACTTCATATGGTTTATATATTTAAAAATAAAATTATAAATAAATTTTTATTTATATAAGATATTTATTATAAGTAAATTGATGAAAATATATAATTTTTTAATTAAAAAAATTTACATTATGAACATTAATATAACATAATAAACATAATATCATTATTAATACAATCCCCACAAATAAATCCATTCATCACTAAAGAAAGACAATAATACCCCTTTAAATAAGAAAACAATTCTATCCAATGTTAAAAATTGGGATACCCTCTTAAAAAACTTAGTTATAGAGGCATTATAGGAATTTTATGGCCACTAAACACCAGACTAGGTTGTCCATATTTTACCAATGTATAGATATATTCATTGGATTCTATGAGATATGTGATAAAGCCCAAAATGATACCCACATCAACTGTTAATTATTTTGATGTATAAGCCACATTTTAAACATCTCCTAGAGATTTTATCATTTCATATAATTTTTATGTCAAACAATTATTATTAAATGTCTATAAATCGATAATAATAATTTAATTATCAATTTATAATATTTTATAAATATTTTTAAAACTATTTTCACTAAATATCTAATATATTATGTGTAAATGTGTATTTATACATACCAATAACATAATACTAAAAACATTATATCTATACCAATATAAATATATTTATATATGGTGATATTATTTTTAATGAAATGTTTATTTATGAAATATACCCCTTATGAGTTCAAAAAATTATGTACCAGTAAATTCTCCACTTTATCACAAATATTTTACATGCATTGATAAATGAATCCCTTTTTCAATGCTTTGTTTTTAGCACTGACAATGAGAATCTAATTATTAGAAATTGTTTTTCTGTAGAACTAAAAAATAGGGTCATTTTTTCAGAACAATATTAGTAGATTTGATAACAAATACCACTCTTCATGAACTTTTAATATGACTAATAAAACCCCTAGTTTTCACCACTTTTAAGCCTTGATAATAACCCCCCCCCCCCCCTTTATATGTGCTGAAAAGAAGCACTAATAATGGGACCCATTAATCAGTGATTTTTCTAGTGTCGATAAATCATATATATATATATATATATATATATATAATTATATATTTTTCTTAAAGAGGATATTTTTAGCTATGCATGTATGATAATTAGAAGGTAGTTCAATGGATGAAGCTAGATGAACCACTTGGGTCTAACTAATAATAGAAATATTATATTGCATACCAGCTATACCACTCTGATAAACTAATGGTTGAATGTCTATTGAAAGAGGAATCTCTCTTGTTGAATGATACTAATCATGGAGTTATCACAACTGAGATTATTTTTATTCAAACACAGTTGGATAAGGATTCATACCTAACCTATTAGATAGAGATTATAGAACTAGCTGATCTCTACACAAATCAAGTTTCCTAGTCTCAAAATCATTGATTGTATGAAATGCCTGATCAATATGATTGATTTCACATCATAAAATATTCATTTGAAAATGTCCTCCAGGGTTACCCATGTGGTTTTCATGTCTTTCCTCACTACCAGGAATCATGATGTTTTCTTCCAACTCAATGATATTCAAGGATGCATACAACTGCTTATCCACTATGGAATAGTCAAGGGGAAGATGGACTCTCTGACCATATCCTAAAATAGGTGGAATGAAATCACCAATAGTGATAGATATATTTGACACTGATGTGGGAATCTGTGCTTCCATGAAATTTTGTTGCATACTATTCTAGTAATTAGATGGTTGTGACAAATAATCCAATGAATTATATGAAGAGGAATTGACATAGACATGTGGTTTTTTTTCTTTCTATAAATATAATAGATGAATCCATGATCATGATATAATACCCTGTTATCCATACAATTATATTTTTTTCATCGCACTACGAGGAGCCTAGTTCCATTTTTTAGTGTCGTTTCAGTCAATGTCAGTATTGGATTATACTTCTGTCACTAGCTACATGACGTTAGCCTTCTTGACTAATAAATGATCTCGTCAGGCCTAGATCTAATCATTTAACAATTAAAACTCTTTAATGGTATGTGTTATGATAATATGTTATATTTAGTGATTTTTAAATCTAGTCATTCCAACCTCCTCGGGTCTCTTTCGTTGTTGATGTTTCAAAATTCACTTTTATATGTTCTTGATAATGTAGAATGAGACATGTGAATAGCTCAAAAATTTGATTTGTTTGTAGGTGGTTCCAGGCTCAGATATCCATGATGTGGCCACACATAATAGGTTTAATATTCGAAATTATATATGGATAATATGATAGTTGGTCTACTAATTTGAGAACCTCTACATGCAAAATAGTGGTACTCTCTTTATTCGTAGGTCTTCACTTGGGATATGGAAGAGGAAAAAGTCATGACTGTTATCTATTCTTATAGAAGGTTTCATCTAGAATATTCTCCTTCTAAATGATCTATTTATATACTCTTAGGGATTTTTGTGTGACAAGGATTGGTACCAAACATCCCATAACATTTACCATTCACAAAATAAGATGTTACTCTTGGAAAAAATGCATGTAGAGAGAATATGTGAGGCCGTACCACCATGTGAAAATGTATGAAACACATTCATCAGGTCAGAAACAATTTGCCTCTACATGCTGGATCTGTATAAGTATAGGAACTATCATATAATATCCTTCAAATTAAAAAATGAAAAATATGGGAAACTGTTTATACCAGAAAATTGTGGTCTCTTCTAGTGTTTACGAAGAGAATCAATGTTTTGTGGCCTCTTATAATTCCTTAGTCCCAATCATATGTCACATATTGAAATAACATGGACTTAGTGCAATAGTGGGTCACCCATCCCATTTAATATGGAGAATAAACTATTTTCAAACTCCATATATGCTTAAATATTATGTATCCATACAGGGTTTGAATTTTAATCAAATGGTATTACACCATGTTTTGTGTCCATGGACTTGAATCGAGTTGTGAGAGTAGTTATCTGGTTACCATGGGGAGGGTATCAATCAACCAACATTTTTTCATGGTCTTAATCTTAGGTAGTGGTCTCTAAAAAATGTTTTCCATCAAGACCTGGATTATAGGAGGACAATAATTATATATTATAATGGTTGGGTAGCTAATACCATGGTCCCATTCCATATCCCCCAACTCCAACTCTAACGGGGTGTGTGGGGCCACCTTGAAATAATAGGGGGTTTTGTTATGGATGACATGGTTCCCCACTGGAGTAATGATGGGGTCTCTTATAGAACATACACAATTAGGATCTCTCTCATCGATGATATTGGTGATGAGCCTATTGTGTTTGTAATTTTACTAGACTAGGCTAGACATTGTGGGATGCATCCATACTATCGGTTAAACAAAAAATGGATAAGAGGGTTTTATATGATCCTTTATATTGTTGAGATTCAAGATGGTAGGTATAACTTCTTCATTAAACTTATATCAAAGGCTATTTTCAATCCACCACTGGTGAGTGAAGAAAAATTCAAATGGGGTTATTTTGTTCTGTGTCTCCCCATGAGGTGGGTTTTCCCTATCATTCCTCTTATCAGTTCCAATGTTCCTATGATACTCTATTCAATCCGTGAAAATAATATTAACGATGTTGGTAAACAAAGGATAACATTCATCAATGGTATATATTATGAACTATCACAGTATAGGGGCGGAATTTGAGTGTTGGATAACATACCCAACCTCTGATCTATACATGTAATGATGTATATTCTATGAATTTTTGTAGAATAGTTGGGATCTGGACATAGGATTTTTAATGTGTCTATAAGTATCTATATGACTCATGATACTGTGATACGTGGTTAATTTTATTCTCAAATTTATTAAACTTATATTAAATTGAAATGATGTCATCGGGACTCCCCATACAGGTTAACTCATGATCCTAGAGTATGTGAAATGTCTCCTTGACAATCATGAAGAAACACACATACTTTACCCCTATGAGGGACTCAAATATTTCAAAGTCTGTTTTTGTAGGAGACTATAACACCATAGAATATAGTTTGGTCTCTTAAACGTCCCACATGCCCTATTTTTCAGAGGAAGACTCCTCTAAATGGATCTATAAAATTCTTATTAAAGTGTATTAAGATATGTGTGGTGTCCCTGATGCGTATAAGTTTTACAAATAATTAACTGGGAGAGGTTTTAAAACATGAGTATGATGTCCATTTGATGTACGGATGTCTTTTTTGGGGTGCTTCCAAACTCATCTTCACATGTATATAGGATGATATGTTCACCACTACCTCATGTTTGAGTGTGGTTGTGTCAATTAGTGGTGTGGTATAGTTTTCTCCATCTAGAGTTTTCATCCCATAGCTTTTAATCTATCCAAATTAATTCGAGGAGGTAGAGAGGAGGGAAAATGGTGTCAATAAAGATGAATGTATTGTGAACCCCTAGAAGAGGACCAGAATATCCTCAACTATTTTGTACCAGCAGATGGATATGGGGATCCTTTGTATATTGTCTTCTATAATGTTAGGAACGAAATGATTGGATACTTCCACGTACTCCGAAACAAGGCAGGAAGGATCATTTTTTATATATCAATCACATTTGAAACTGATATGTCAATGAGGTGAAAAAATATCTGGCACTTCCAAGGGTTTCACCTTCAAGAGATAGTGTTATCCCTTCTCCCCCATGAGGGTATATTTTGGATGGGAATATAATCGGCATAGGTAGGACATCCACACCTATTATTGTTGGAGTGAAAATGATATCTGCATTGATTTTTAGTGACATGGGGAGGACTGTTATATTTACTGATGGTGGTATAACAGGGAAGACCTCTACACATTTTTTTGGTAGAGTTAAGAAACCATCAGATTTGATTGGTCGAAAAATATGGTGAAACTCCATATTGACTATCATCGTATTTGAGAGGAAATGTTCAGTGGTTTTTTTGGCATGAGAAGGACCTCCTTGATGACTGGTGAAGGAGTATGGAGGACACCCACTCTAGTTGTCGATGTTGTGGGGAGGAACTCCACTAAATGTAAGACCCTAATATTTTACTATACATTCCTTTTGGAATAATTTTGTTTTCATGATTTCATTATACAAAACATCGTTTTATGCTTATTCTATACACAACAATGAGTTTTATTGTGTTACACGCAAAATTGAGTTTACCACCTTTATATGGAGAACCTATATTAAATCCAATTTTGACTAGTTTAAAAATTTTATTGATTAAAATAGACATTTTTTTTGAATTTGGCATGTCAAACATTTATTTCTGTTAATTTTGTTTTTATTTTTATGAGAATTTTTATTTCTTGTATAATATTGAAAAGTACTTCAATTTAGATAACGATTTCTCTTGAATTTAAATAATTCTAAAATTAATTTTTATTATAAATAAATATTTAAATAAAAAAATATATATATTATATATACTAACCATGTTATGGTCATGTGAATCAATTTTATATTTAAGTTGGATGTAAAAAATTATTGAACTATTGGAAATTTTTACTTAAAAAATATACATTCTTACCACATCTATTGGATTAATAGTAAACTTAATTTTTGAAATTATATGATTTGATTTTTGAAAAATGGACATATATGGTTTTAAAATATTTAATTTTTTTCGTACATAAATGATTGAAATAATGGTTTAACAATATGATTAGTGATAGTGATTAAAATTAATTATTGAGATTAAGTGAAAATTAAGCATTACAATTGAAGAAACCTTAATTTCAGGTGCCAAAATAACCTAGAAACATGTCCAAAATCCATTTGATACACAATTTCATTCCATATCCCATATTTATTCTAATTTTATTATTCATTTGAATAATATTTCATAAACCTCTCTTATATGATATATTATGAATGAAAACGGATTAAAAGGGAATCACCTTTAGATTTAACAATTATAAAACATTGAGATAGGTAGAAAATATCATATATTCAGTAATATAGATCATTTTTAAAGAAAAATATATTGTTATAATCAAAATAATTTATCATTAATTCTTAGATATGAATTAGTTAATTAAAAATCTTGTGAAACACTAATGTGGTGGTTAATCTTTCAATAACGAGCTAAAATAAATGTTACTATAAATAATTAAAGTGAAGAAAATTGATTCAATTATTGTCTTTAGATATTTTTTATAAATATATTATATTAAACTAATTTAATTCAATTTTTTTTAATTCCAATATTGTTATGTTATTTTTAAATTAAAATTAAATAAATAATTTCAAAATTGACATTAATGTTAATTTATAATAAATTATACCCAATTAAGTGATTTAAATTTCCTAAAAATATAATTTTATTCTTGTTTTTTTATGTGTTAATTAACATTAAATATGGTATATTTATCAACCAATTAAGATTTTATAAATAACTCATTGAAAAATAACTGGGAAAAACGTTATTAACATGGTCTGTGATAAAGTATTGTTTTCCACATTGTTTGTACTTTTTTAAAATTTTCATCAATTTAAAATGGAATATTTAATTTTTAAATTGGGTAAAATATTTATAATAATGAATATATATATTTTATAAAAAAAATCAATTTAATTTAGTTTTAATGGTCAAATTACATAGATTAGAAAACTATTTTCTTTGATAAAAAACTATATAATGAAATTAGGGAACCATAGACGTTACAGATCAAAATTATATAAATGAACTAATTTTTTTGTGGAGGAGGTTCTAAATGACCATTATTACCCTATAAAGCATTATCTTCCTATTTTTTACTCACATTATGTAATAAAGATCTTCGATTAATGTAAATATTTTGGTATTTATATTTTTGTTGCTCCTCCTCTACTATAAAATTTCATTCATTCTTCCCCTTCCCCATTCCATACAAGACATGTTGACTCAACTATTATCTTTCCCAAACAGTTCCTAAGAATCCATATCCAAATACTAAAACCTCCCATTTTTGAATAAATACATACTTTGATGTCCTTTAGTGAGAAACCAAAGAAGTTTCTCAAAGAAGAGGTAACATATTTAATTAATCTATTTAGTTTTATATACATTATCCACCACATAAACTCTTCTTATTCCATTATTATTAATAAAACATTATAATAAATATACTAGGGGGTTTTTATAAGAGGGTTTTAACCTAAAGTCACACACACATCAATCTAATGGGTAAAAAACATATTGTTTATTTGTATAGAAAATTACCACATCATAAAATGATGATTATTAGTTTTTTTACTTTATCAAATTTCATTGTAGGGAATTATGGTAAAAAAATATTTATATCTATTTTATTTTATATTTATTATGTATTTGTTCTTCTTATATTATTTTATAACACATACCCTTATACATTCCATTTTGTGTAAAGGTGACGACATCATTTGGGGAAGTATTGACTACCGCCTCCCCAATGTGAGATGATTCACTCAAATTATTCATTGAACATATTAAGGATGTTTTTAAATATACATATGTAACATAAATTACATATTGATGCATGCATGACATAATGCGTTGAAAATGGAATTTAATTTTCCTAGTGCATCATAATGGTTATCCTGGGTCGTCTTAATTGAGGAGCTTTTTCAGTTCAGTCACTCAAATAATCTAATTCCTCTTAACTACATCATTTTGGATGTTTTTATTAAATCTAGAAAATGAATATAGTTTAATTTTAAAAAATGATTAATCTAACAAGAAATGACAAAATGTATTTAATTGAGAATCAAAATTCCCATTATGGGTTGGTTTGTGGGTTCCATCATTGTCATTTTTGGTATTTAAATGAAGATTAATAATTCAATTATAATATCTCAATCATGAATTTTTATTTATTTATTTATTTTTGTGAAATCGTGAATGCATTTAGAAATCATAGCTTCACCTTCTCATATAATCAAGGGTCATGGCACACATAGATCAAGTGTGTGACATCTTCCAAGACCTGGCTCCATTGTATGCCATTTCAATCACTGAATGGATCAAATCCATCATATGAAGAGCTTATATCCAGTAGAAGGGAGGGAAAATATTTAATAAAAGAGTGGAAATGATTTTTAAATCAACGTCATGGTTGAAGATCGCCACACCGGTGCACATCAATCTTTCTCAACACAACCTTAAAAAACATTGGAATTTAAGCACAAAATAAATGAAATTTCCACATAACTCCCACAGGACAAGTCTCGGGTTAACCCCTCATTTTCTAGGGTATAAGGTCATGGTCAAAAATATGATAATAATACAATAAGAATAAAAGGAGAAATTATGTAGGAGAAAACATGGCGGATGGGTGTACACAAAAATAAATACTATGCAGTAATTTATTAGAAATATAAATTGAAATTGAAATCTAAAACACAAATAAAGAAAATAAATATTTTTAAAATAAAGGGGGAAGATTTGAGACTTGCCTACCTCGGTGGAGATATCATCCTTGGAGCCTTGACATAATGGAAGTAGAATGGGATGATTTGATATGGAGGAGCTCCCCTCCATTTATAACCAGAATCTGTCCCCCAAAATTGGATGTGTTGTATCCTTATTTATTGACCTCTTCAGGAATTTCATCCTTCATGAATGTAGTTCAGAAATATCATTTCCATCCCTTCAAAAAATTTGATTCTATTTGGACATCATATGCGGGAATAATTAATTTTTCATTTGAGGGTTAATTTTATGGGAGAAGATTCCAGGAAGCTTCCTCCAAACGTATAATAGTCAATATAAACCTTAATGACATTCAAACTCTCCCCAATTAATTTTAGATACGTGAATAGGTGTCATTCTTATTTTCTAGGTGGAATAATCATAATTTATTGTGTGTAGGCTGCGATAGACTTCCGTTATGGTGGTAGGGTCCACAATGCCCGCCCATCAAAATCGTCAACTTTATTAAATTTTTAAGGACCTTAGATGGCTGAATCATCCCCACGGATGTAAAAATTAGTCCAAAATCTAGATTTAGGCACTTTTCACCTTTTGCACAAAACACATCCAAAACCCAACATTTATTCAAATATGCTCAAAATGAAAATTTGGATTTCCTACAACAATTAAAATACATACAAAAAATATTGAAAATATTAGATCTATCAATTCACCCACACACAAACCATGATTTTCCTCATGCATAAAATAGAAACATAGAATTCAGTGGACACCAGTGTTACCCATATTCAAATTCCAATGTAAAAAATTTAACCATTTTCAATGTCAAATAAAACATTCAAAAATATACATAAAATATAAATTTAAATTTCCATTTTCAAAGAAATATTTTATTCTTGTATTTTACTTTTCACCTTTGAGAAAAATAGAACTTCTTATTTCATTAATTCAAGATTCTCACTTGATTATTATTAAGCATTAGAAATCATGATTTACCTCTCCATTTAATTTTTTTCTCTCATCTCTCATGATAAAATTAATGTAGAGTCTTGATCATATCATAAAAACACGATCCTTATCCATAATCTTGTAAAATAACCACATTCTACACTTTGTAAAGTAAAAAAGCATATAAATTCATGATGACTTTTCAATAATGGTTCAAATGACTCTCATGCTTAAGGTTGGTAGGATGTGATGTTTTAGAAATTCATTCTCAAGGATGAGATTTACCTCTTAACTATAATGCTTGATATGAAAATTGTTATGGAATTTTCCCCTTTAATGTAACCACACCCAATTCCCCCAAAACACAATGTAAAGTCATGATCAAGGTAAATCATACTGAATTATTAATCCAACATCATTATTTTTTATTAAAATTTGTATTTTATATCTTTTTTTCAAAAGTTATGATTAAATGAAACCACATATCCATCTTATAATCACATACTATTAGATGAATGTCAAGATAAAAAATGGTGATTTTTGGTTCTCCCAATTCACACCCCATTTTTTCTCCTTTTTATTGTTTATCTCATATTCATTTTTTATTGAAGAGAGGAAAAACTATATTGGACAGTGAATGATTCCACAAACTTTTATAATTCCAACAACAACACACCCACAAATTTTCCTTACAATTTAAAACATCCCTTCTGCCATGAATCCTTTCACCCCTATACTTCATCTTTAAAATATCATGCAAATACAAAGAGTATGGTAGGAATGGATAAAAATGGAATAAAACATGGCTCATTCCTATAAAGATGAATCATGGTCTATATGGGCTAAAATAATGATTTATGTAAAGATTTTCATTAAGGACAAGGGATTTTTCAATGATGCCTCAATATTTTTAAAGGTTTTTCTGTACAATCATAGCATTGACATGTTCACATGGATGTTTTGGTTAGTGACATGTCACATGATCACTGAAAAAATATGATAAATAATAAATAGGATGTAATTGTCCTAGGAATATTCTAGGGAATGAGAAAGATTTCATTGGATAATCACTCATGGAATGACTAATAATAAAAAAATCAATTCACATGAAATTCAAAAATTCCAATAATGAACCAATTTTGGGAAATTTCATTTACATGAATCATCAAATTCCTTTAAATCACAGGTCATCATTTCAATATCGCTGTTTCACTTTAAAAATTCAATTTTATATTTTACTCATTCAATATCATTATAATTAAAATCTAAAACATGGAATCATAAGGTTCTTAATAACCTCATGTCTTCTTGATAAGTCAAGTAAGAATGAATTTAGGTATGGGCATTAAATTCTTATAATTGAAGTTCAAAACATGTTTTGTACCAAAAAATGTTAAAATTTTAAAAGATAATCTTAAAAAGTTAACTCCCTTTTGAATTAAAGCTTTGATCCTCTTCCTCGAATTCTTGGGGATTTCATCTTCCATCATGATCCTAAAGAAGAAAAAATAATCAAATAATCACAAGGATCATATAATTTATGCTGAAAATGAAAAGAGGGAGTAGGCTGCAAGCTGGTCTAATTCCTAATACTGAATTTAAAATTTTAATTCCAAATATTGAAAATTAATGTACGATAAATCATGTAAATGATAAATCTTATTATGATCCCCCATGTGGGCCCTGACATCTTTTGCATCCTCTAGAAGGAAGTACGAGTTTTTATCCATAATCTATCGGTGGATGAAGCTTCCTGGATTTGAACCACCACATGTGGCTATTCATACCTTACAGTTCATTATTATTGTTGATGAGGACTCCATAGACCATGTATACCATATACCTCCCTTCACAATGTTGTACAACTTACATGGATGGGGTAGGATAAAGTAGGGAACGTCCACTTATTTTGTGTCTACTTGTGCAACAAACATGTCATCATGTGATGGATTCATGGAGGATTCAATCTCTCGTCTGATATCCTCATTCTCAGTAACATGGATATCTTCATGATTGGGATCTTCTAGTATAAATTCAATGACTTCAGGGAAGTCTAATAGTTATTCAAAAGGTACATCATTTTTCACATCATCCTCTAATGCATTGTATGATTTTGTTGAATCTGAAAATTCAATATAATTGGCAGAGATAATCATATTACTTTCAATAAAATTAAAATATTTTGAGTTCAAGAATGTATTATCTCATTTGTTGGTTCGACATTAATATCATATGTAGTTGAAAGTTCCTCTTGGAGTCAATCGTGACGGGATGGAGGTAGGTAGTCAGGCTCCCCCACCTCGATTTTGGCTTCAACTTCATGGATGTCTTTCTCTAAATCTGAGAAGACAAGTGACACATTATTCTTGGACATGAATCTTTTTAGGTCATCCTGGAGTTCATCGACCATGGCCATCAAATATTCTGGTGAGATCCATGTTGCAATTCCCGTTTCCACCTGCATGACCATTATCATCAGCACATTAGCTCTTTGTTGGATGGCTTCCTCAGTGTGGTCGTGGTCTTGAACCCGTGGGTAATTATCATTCAATGTAGAATAATAATCATTTAATTCATCATGGAATTTTTTTAGTTTCTTTAAAATAAATTAAATCTAAATAAGATGTGAAAATACAAAAACAAAATGAACTAATGGATTTCTACAAGGAAATAATGATAGTGTTGATGAACGTCTGTCGTAAGGGATGGAAAAAGAAATTTAATGATCCTAGTGCATCAAAATGGCTGACCAGGTTCATCACACTGGAAGATATTTTTCAATTCGTTCACTATGTTAATATAATTAACCTTAACTACGTCATTTTTATGTTTTTATTTAATCTAGTAATAGAATGAGGTTTAATTTAAATAAATGATAAAACTAACATGCAATGACAAAATGCAATTAATTATAATGTAACTTACCCTTTATGGTTTTGTTTGTGGGTTCCATCATTCTCCTTGTCAGTATTTAAATAATGTTTTATAATTCCATTATGAGATCGAATTCACAAATTACTATACATTTAATTATTATTTTTGAATTCTTGACAGAATTTAGCAATCATAAATTCACCTCCTCCAATAATCAAGTTTGATGGCACACCTCGATCGTGTGTGTGACATATTCCATGGCATGGCATCATCATATGCCATATCAACCTCTGAATGGCTCAACTACATCGAACGAAGAACTTTTATCTAGTAGAAGGGTGGGAAAAGATTTTATAAAAGAATAAAACTGAGTTTTAGATCATTTTTATTGTAGGCAATTCCCACACTTGTGCATATCACACTTGCTCATCACAAAAATACTAAAACATATAAATTTAAGCATAAAATAAATAAAATTTCCAAATACCTCCCCTAGGACAAGTATCGTTTTTACCCCTTATTTTTAGGGTATGATGTCACGGTGAAAAATACGAGAAGAATAAAATAAGAAAAGAAGGATAAAATATGATGAAGAAAATATGGCAGATGGGTTTACACAAAAATAAAAACAATGCATTAATTTATTAGAAATATAAATTAAAAATGACAACTAAAACATAAATAAATTAAATAAATAAATTAAAAATAAAAGAGGAATAGTTTTGGATGGCCTCCCTCGGTGGAGATCTCTACCTTGGTGCCATCATGGAATGGATGGAGAATGAGATGATTTGAGATAGAGGAGATGCCCTCCTTTTATAGTCTGAATCATTCACAAGAAACTAGATGCATTTTTCCCCATTTAATTACATCTTCATGCGTTTCAAACTTCTTTAATGTTGTTCATAAATATCTTTCATGTCTCTTCTCAAAATCTGAGTATATTTAGACATCATATGTGAAAGTTATGAATTTTTCATTGGAGGATTTTGTATCTGGATGAAGTTTCTAGGAAGTTTCCTCCAAACATAAAACACTCCATAGAATTCTTTAAGAAATCCAAACCCTCTCCAAATTAATTTAAATTCATTAATATATTCCCTTTTTACCTTATATGTGGAATCATCACAATTTAATGGGTGTAGGCTGAGATAGACTTCTGTTACATTGGTGGGGTCCACGTTGTCCGCATGGAAAAATCTTCAACTTCATTAATTTATAAGGCCCTTAGATGGCCGAATCATCCCCCTTGATGTAAAAATGTACCCAAAATTTATTATTAAGTGCTTTTCACCATTTTTTTTCAAAACACTTCAAAAATCCCAAATTGATTAATTTAATCTCAGATTGATAATTTGGGATGATTAAAACTATTGAAATTCACACAGAAAATATTGAAAATATTAGCTCTATCATAGATATATTATATTCATGACATAATTCATTTTATATAAATATTATATATCATTTTAATTATTACCCATTTCACACAATAAAAAGTGATAACGTCAGTCATGGATATGTGGACTACTGACTCTTTGAAATGATGTGATTACTCTTACATCACAAAAATACTAGGATTAATTATATATAGCTAAATAAAATGGTATTTAAGATATAATTATAATAATTGAATTATATTTTGTTACTTATATTCTTTCCATAATGACTAGTGAAAAATTGAAATGTTACTTATGTGTATGCACAACCCACATTCTCTATAATTGCAACGTAGGTTCATTTTTCATAAACTTGTTTCAAGATTAGGTTTAAAAGTATAATTAATTTATTAATATTATAATTATTTCATGATTATTATTCTGTATATTTTATTTATAGTACCCCCGTTGACCATAGTTGATCAACCAATGTTGTTTTAGACACATTAACCAAACATGGTAAAAACTAACTAATGTATACTTAATTGATTAAATAATTGTCTAAAAAATATTATTTTGTGAACTAATAGTCATAATAAACTTCAAAATTATTCTCATTAAAATATATAATTATCTTATGTTTATTATTCATGAAAATAATGATTCATGTGACCATTTGGACTCATGGTATGGTAGTTCATCTCAATTTTCAATCCACTGAGACGTATTTGTTGTTATACACCCATTTACATTTATATTGCGGATTTACATCAATTTTAAATTTTATATAATGTATATTGTTATTACAATGACATTATAAGTTTAATATAATGTTATTACTTCATTGTGTTAATGATTGAAATGTTTGAATGTGGTTTGGGACACTCCAGAATGTTTAAATATTATTTTCCTCAATAATGTGTTTAATGATCTTTTACTGGTATTTATATTCATCTACATCAACAACCATTTTTGTTACATATCTACCACAGGGTAATTATTTATAAATCTATATCCATTACTCAATATGGATATTTGAGGATAGGGAAAAAAATTTGTCGATTTAATCAATTATTTGATATATGAGGAATGCTTTGTATTGGAAGATAGGGGTTGGGACCAGTTATAGATAGACAAGTGATGCATCGTTAGTCTCATTAGACGAATTAGTTGGAAATATCAGAATTTTTTAATCTATCTTGATAATAGACCTTGATGTTATAGTAGTTCATATGATAAATAAATGATTTATAATATTAAATAATTTCTTTTATTTCAATTATCATTCTTATCCATGATATTTCTTGTCAATATATCAATGGAAGAATTTCATTATTAGTGTATTGAATAAATAATATGTGTATCAATTTATTAAATTTCTATTCTATATATTCGTCATATATTTATTTGAATTGAATGTGTTATCTTCTATTTACCTTGAAATGATGATTTATTCGCATTGATTCATTATTGATTCTTCTTTACGTACCATTACTAAGAATTTAATCTCCCCATTATTCTTTTATTTCCCCAGATAATGAATAATAAATATTTGAATAATAATTCAGGGAAGCATTTTAATTTTTTTTATTATGTAACATATTTTTATTTTTGCTTTTCTAAAATATAATGGTAATCATTAGTGCATTATAACATTCTATGAAAACTAAAATGATAATTCCATCGAAATTTGATTTATTATAATCATGCCAATGTAATACAACTATACACGAACTCCAAGATTCTAGGGTTAGGGCATTATAAGTGGTGTTAGAAGAAATTATGTAGAATCATTGGAAACTAGATTTTGAAAATAAATTTTATGGAACATAACCCTATGAGATACGTTGGGGATTCATTTGTAAAAAAATTCTAGAATATTTTTAATTTGTAAATTATATGGGAATATCTATAAATACATTCCTTTATTGGTAATATAGGTGTACATGGTTTTGGATCAAATGTAACATGGATTAACAAATCCTACAATGTGTTTGATGCCTAACATGAAAAATCATGGTACCTAAAAACTTGTGATACTCTGCACCTGGGTAGCCAGTTATGGGGGATACACTTATGTTAATTCATATTTTCTTTCAAAACATGATGAAGGAGTTGAAAGTATATATGTCCCCAACTAATTTTTTATTATTATTCTGAGAATAGTGATAGAAGAAAATGTCAATTTATGATTAGTGCTTCACAAGTAGTGGGATTATTCATTATGTTACATAATGTTGTGATATAATATAGTATATGCCTTATTTATAAATAGGGCATGGATGGATGAAAGGTATTTTTTCTGGAGTAAAATGTAATGAATTACCTACTGAGGAAACCAGTATAGCTGGTATTGGAACTGAGAAAGGTATTGAATAATTAGGATATCTCAATCAGGTAATAAAAAAATGACCATTCATGAATATTGAAACCAATTATATATGGAAAATCTATAATGCTTGATCAATTTATGTTAAATAAGTCCCAATTATTTAGCAGGACTATTGATCAAATGGATTTTGACTAATGGATACATTATACAGACAATATATTTATTTCATTGTTATGTGGTGAAAAGGAAAAGGTTACAGTTTCGGAGTATTGTCTCCAAGGGGATACCGATCAATTGTGTAACTTTACCTAGAATATCATGTGGATGAATAAATATAACCCATGGAATGGAGGACATTTATGGTGAAATTATTATTCATGTACTTCCCTCATGATTAGATAACTACGCTGTTGAAAAGTTCTATAGTTTAATTAAAATGGAAAAAAATTGTTTTGTGGAGTTTGAAGCTACATTTACAAGGTTATAATGTAATGATACAGATATCATATGCAACATAGAATGTAAGAAAGAACATTTCATATATGTTCTTTAGAAATATATATAAATGGAACATTTCTCTTATAAAATTTCAGCGTAAAATGAAATAGTTTTATATTCCAACATTATGGAGAAAGAATGTTCTAGAATAATTATATTCAAGGAGAACCAAGAAATGAAGAGTTCATTTAAGAACCATGAGTCGCAGAAGAATGAACAGAAGGATTTTCAAATGTGTTATAATTTTGGAAAGAATCACAATTGTAAATTAGTGAAGGGGATGAGAGTATATTTTAATTGTGAAGATAAGGGTCACTATTATAAATAATTCAAAGGGAAACATGAAAACACTAATAGTGAGTGTTAAAACTGCAAGGATATAGGGCACTATAATATGAAATTACCCAAGCATCTAGAGAACATACCTTAGAAGATGATAATGTATCAAGGTTATGTATATGTTATTGAAAAAAGAATGTTGAGTGATTAATGTCCTTCTATATATTGATTTATGAAATATGTTGTCATTTTTCAATTGGATATTTTAGTATAATATGATTTATGAAATATGTACAAATATTTCTACAGTACTATTTGATTAAATTTTTTTGATCATATGATGAATAGTACTAAGGAAATTTATTCATGAAAAAGTAAAACTCTTTTGAGGGGAATGGGTGAGTGAAAGATAACCCTTAATATGTTCTGAATTATAATTAAGTGGTTTTTGGATAATGAAATTATTGATTTGGATAATTTAAATTGGTTAAGAGATGACTACTTTGGAATTGAGTAATGATTTACTGGAAAGGTTTTTATGTTATTCGATGTTTAGTTTACATCTTTTTTGGATTGATGGAATATATCCAATAATATATATTCTATATATGGAATAATAAGAATTAATTCATTGAATAAGGCTTTATGTTAGTTCTTGTTATTATAATGTTCACATATTTTTATGTGATTGGTGAGAACCACGTCATGTTATTTGATATGTTCATTACGAAATTCAGTGACCATTCCTAAAAAGTGTGAGATAATACTATTTAAGAAGGATTACATATTTATTAAATGGTTTAGGTTGATCATTTTATGTGGTTATAGTGGTTAATGTATTTCATTAACATATGATGAAACATGTGTCATGAATTGAAGTATAAATAGTTTAGGTAATGACAATATAATAGGAATTTTCTTATAGAATCATTCCAATTATATTTACTTAAATTATTATTGAGTGAAATAATTCCTCAACTCATGGATAAATGATCATGATAGAGAAAATATTTTCCTAGTACTTTCATTTCTGATGAATCAATTGAACCTTAGATCATTTAGGGTTTAGGGATTTTTGATTCTTAACATTCTCTAAACCATGGTCTCTAGCCCTCCCCATTAGAATTGGATTATTATCTTTTTCTTCCATATAAATTTTTCCAGTTCCCAACTAAGAACTTCTATTAGGGAACATAGTTATATGACCATTTCAATTTCCTTTATCTCATATTAAGAATAAATGTCATTAACCTTATCAACGATGAGGGTTTTTTCAACAATAATTTTTTTTCAAATATCGAACTCTTGATTACAGAGATCATGTATAAATTATAAGAAAATAATGTTATTAATATAAGGACATTGAAAAACCCCCCTGAATATATAAAATTATCTTTTTGGATGAAAATTAATTTGGTTTGTATATTTTTTTATACTCAACAACATGTTAGGTTTATGCTACACACAACATAGAGTTATCTTGCATTACACGCATGATCGACATTTACCGCCTTTTAATTGAGACAATATATTAAATCTGGATTTCATTTATTTATAAATATTATTTTTCAAACTGAACATCAATTTCTAATTTGGAATATCAAAATAATATTTGGTTAAATTTTTTTCATTTTTGAGAAGTTTCGATTTTCAATGAATAATGAAAAATACTTGATTTTAGTTAAAAATTTCCTCTCCATTTAAATTATTATTAAAATAAATTTATATAATAACTTTGGTGTTAAATTAAAAATAGATAAACTATAAAAATATTTACCAAATATAGGTTGTTGGAATATTTTTTATGTTGAAATTGGATTATAAAACATATTGAATTATTGAACTGTTTTACATTAAAATCCACCTTTCTCACTACCTCTATATGATTAGAGTTAAACAAATGTTTTCCAAATATATTTTTATAATTTTGAAAAATATAAATACAACTATTTAGTCAATATAATATTTTTTTAATAAAATGCATATTTTTTGACTAAAAATATTGGATAATGCGATGGAAATTAATTATAGTGATTAATGTAAAATCCAGCTTAACAATCGACTAAACCATAATATTAAGGGCCAAAATGACCTAGAAACCTGTCCAAAATCCCTTTTCTTTAGAATGATTGAAAATAACCCCTATTAGATCTAAATTTATGGTTTATTGGTATAAAATTCATGAAATTCTCTTATATTACAAGTTAATTAATGAAAAGGACAAAAAGGGAACCTTCCTTACCATTAACATTTATAAAAAAATTAGATATGAACAAAAAATCATATTTTTTTGTAGTACCCAAAACATTTTATGTTATTTTTCTCTATTCATCACTAAGTTACATTATATTCGACATTGTTTTCCTTTGAATCCACACTATGATATTTTATATATAGTTGAAACCTAGCCATTAAACATAAATGTCTCACTTTTATGTTTTGAATTTTGAAAAATGGTCATCTAGAGCTGTGTTCAGTAAGTCATTTGGAGTCTGATAGAACAAAATTGATTTTTGGTGAATAGTAACATACCCATATGAATAGTAATATGAATACTAACATACCCTTATGAATAGTAAATAATAGTATTTTTTTCTTAAGGAAATATGATAATTAGATCTTAATTATTTTTTCAATGAGAAATAAAACTAGTTGCACATTAAGATTTTTATTTTTTGAATTAATTATGACCTTATTTAAAAATTAAATTAATAATATTTAGAAAATTAATTTTGAAAAATGGATTTCACTTTTGAGACCTACAAATCAATAAATATTTAGGGTAAATTTTGGGAATTTTTCGGAAATAATTGATTTTTCAGTGAATAGTAAAAGATACAGTTTTTAGCTTCAGTGTGTTAATGACATCATTAATGATATAAAAATGATGTCATAAATCTGGTCTACTTGTGTATAGTAAAATATGATTTGAGGTGTCCCAAGTAGATTATACCATTGGCAAATACCATGGGGAAGCCCATGGTTTTGCAAAAACCACTCATGAGGTGTCCCTTGAAAATTATTAAAATAATCCCTCACTTTTCCTATAAATACCAACTCTTCCCTTCATTTAATTCATTCCCAACTCTCCCTTAATGAAGTTTTGGCATCCTTACCTCTATATTAGTACTCCCAAGGTTTCGTCAAGTTAACACGGTCCCAACCTTCATGTTCTATTGGTTACTCTACCAGGTAAGAAAATTCTATATTTCATTCATCTTTTCCTTTCAAGTTCTTTTTTTTGTGTCATATCTTTAATGTTTCAATTCCATGTTATTATTTTTCTTATTATTATTTCTCTAATCAATATTCTGATTTATTTCTGGATAGTTTACCATTGTCCCCTCTCTTTTTGAGGTTTTATAAAACCTTGTTGCGTAGCCATTAGGCTGCCGAATTTTTATAAGCGATTTCAAAATTATTCATTCATCTTGAGTTCCTTATTTTTTATTTCTTCATATCCTATTACCCAAGAGGAAAGAAATATCTAGAATCTTTTATATTATGGATATTATAATGTTCATGGGAAATTCATCATCAATATTCTTATTTCCCCCATTTTTTCATGGAATTAAAAACATTGTCTGTGACGTGTCAAATTACCGACATCCTAGATGATGTAATTTCAATTCACATTAATTATTTAAAATATGGTCATGAAAAAATTTATATGGTTGAATCAGGTTATAATATTTGTGTTATTATTCACATGTGGTTCATTAATTCTTTGGTACTCATGGTTTTAATTTATAAAACAAAATGAGGTTATTATTATCAAAGAACCACTAAAACCATCTAAATGAACATCATTAATGTTTTTACTAATGAATCATCATCATGGTATATAACCCAAATTAATTATAAGATCATTAATATCTCCATAATTTCTTTAATAATATGTATTAACAATTATGGTTGTTTAACCATGTTTCAAATGAACATCCATTCATGGAAACAAGTAACAAACCATGAAAATCAAGGGAGAAAATGCTTCCAAATCATTAAAACGGAACAAAATGAACCCATAGAAAGGGCCATGAATGACCTTAATAAGGTAATAATAAATAAATTACATGTATATGAGGTTCTGTAACATATTATTTAATGAAGCTAAATTTGATTATTCAGGTCATTAAAACAAATGAAGAACACACTAGAGCATAAGGTAAGGGGTTTCTCATCTCACTTTCATTTCTATGAGATTTACATTGTTCGCCAATTATTCCTTATATTTGTTATATGTGTACTTAAATTTTGTATATAATAAAATGATTATATTTATTTTCATGTTATTTAGTGATTCACTTGATGGTTTTTATGTTATGGTCATACGGTTCGACTGATTACATTGTGGTAAGAGACTTTGTCTCAGCTGTCGTTTTTGTTGTGACTATCTTTGTATTGTGCACCTAATAATACTTATGTTGTGTACCTACTGCCCATTTGAGATCACTTTTCATTTGAAATTATATTTATATTAAATATCCATAATCTCTTGTCATGGATATGTTTGTTGTCAGAACCGTATACAATCTTACATACGGTGTTTATTTGGAATGTTAGTTTAATTATGGAAATATTGATGAATCTGTATACACTACTCTATAAGGATATTGAAAAGTCTTATTTATCTTGTATTGAATCAATGTATAAAGAATTATTTGGACATGCAGTGGCAGTTGGGGCCCGCTATAGCCCCTTGATGAATTGGTAGGTCTCATGAGACAAAATAGTTCAGCGACAAACCTTCGAGTTTGTTTCCAAAAATCAGACAGGTTTCTACCCATATAACTAAACTGTTTTTACGGTATTATGGTTTCATGTGATAGATACATGACTTCTAGTTAATAATCATTCTCTTTTTTGATTATCAGTTGTTGTTATTATCCATGGGGTTTTCACTATGACAAAATCTATGGATGCAGTTTCATTCTCAGTTTATTAATGACATTAGTTGTTCATTTATTCACGAAACCATATTTATTATGTCATATTGATTGTGATTCACCTATTGTTTTACTCATGATTCCGCTATTTGTAACCCTTATGGAGCGATTGATCACACCCCTTTCATTGTCTACCTTCATCAGGTGATTATGTGAAGATCTTTTATTGAGATACTTGAGTTGGTGTTTTTAGTTTTTATAATGTATTGTATTTTGTAAACCTCTACAATGTAATTT
This sequence comes from Viscum album, assembly GCA_963277665.1. Lineage (NCBI taxonomy): Eukaryota > Viridiplantae > Streptophyta > Magnoliopsida > Santalales > Viscaceae > Viscum > Viscum album. The sequence goes on from OY728126.1 coordinate 586,381,773, forward strand.
GAGTAACATATAAGTATATTGTTTCTTCAAGACTACTAAACTGATCATTCCATCAGGATTTTCATTTCTTCTAACCATGCCAATATCACAAGTAATGCATCGGCTCTAGCCTAGAGGGGTTGAGGGGTTACAGTTGGTATCAGAGGAATTCTGGAAGAAAACATGGAAACTAGAGTTGGAAATATATAGTAGGGATAAAAGACCTAAGGTATTATCTGTGGATTAACATACAAGAATGTCAGGGTATTTTGGAACAGAATATATTTTGTTGATATTTTATGCAATACGTCCCTGTCTGCATACGAGTATGTAGAGGTGGCTCTGGAACAGATGTATCTAGGGGTAAAACCTGAAAACACTGCTTTGAGAATGACTTGAACGGGAACCGGTGCACGGTAAAAGGCATTGTTGCACTCTTGGTTACGAAACTCCCATGGGATATTCTTAGGATAATTCATATATTCTTTAAAAGACATTATGAGGGATTTTAATGTAAATTTTTCCTCAGAGGAACCATGTTTATAAGATTAGATATGCATAAAATTTATATATATGTTGAGTCCTTTTTTATTTGAGAATCATAAAATAATCTAGTGTATCCCATTTTTTAGAAATGGCATCTAATGTATGAAGGTAAATCAATACTCATGGTTAAGGTAGGGAGCTCTCTAATGAGAAAGTCAACACAGTCAACGTTGGAGAAGATCAGATCATGACCAAATTGGGACAACATACTCATGTTGTAATGAATAACCATTCAAAAACTGTATTGGATCGTTTCATGTGGCAGAATCCCCCATCTTTCAGTGGGACTAATAAACCAGTGGTTTCTAAGGAATGGATCAAGTCCCTTGAAATGATATCCATGGCGTTAAGATGCAATGAAAATGAAAAGGTAGTACTAGAAGTATATTGACTCAAGGGAGACACTGATCAATGTTGGACGTCGATTCCAAATACCATGGCGGAAGAAGAGATAGAGGATATGGAATGGATGAATTTTAATGAAATATTCTATGAAAAATATTTCCCTCGTGAGCAATGAACTGAAATGAAGAAAAAATTCTGAGGCTTGAAACAAAGGGAATATGACAGTGTTGCAGAGTATGAGACTACCTTCTCAAGGCTAGCCAGGTATACTATGGATTACATTCATGACTCAGCAAACAAGGTTGATCATTTCTTTGACTGTCTTAAGCTAAGTCTTTAACGGGCACTGGCTTCTCAATCATTTTCATTATATTATGAAATTGTATCAAGTGCCATCAAAACAGAGAAGGAATATTCTAGTTCGTATTTTTTCAAAGGAAACCAAAATAAGAAGCAGAATTCTGATGACAAAGGAAATAGAGAAGCACCAAAGAAGAGAAAGGGAACAAATAGTTTCACATTATGTGGGAACTGTGGAATGAATCACTCACGGAAATGCTTGAAAGGCCAGGGAGTCAGATATAAATGTAGGGAAAAGGGTCATCAATCTGATAAATGCAATGGTAATAAACAATTCAATGATGTTCAATGATACAATTTCAAAGAAATGCGAACCTATAGAAATGAGTGTCCTAATCGCCAAAGAAACATTCCTCAGAGAAATCCAAGAGAGCAAGGGAGAGCCTATGCGATTAAAACCATGGAGGTTGATGTTTTTAGTGACGTGGTGGCAGGTACATTAATTGTCTCCTCAGACATAGACAACACATTATTTGATTCTGGTTCATCACATTAATTTATGTCCTCTCAGTTTTCCCTGAAAATTAAATTTGTCCAATTTGATTTAAGAAAGGATCTGTCAGTCAAATTCTCATGGGATGTATCATTGCAACAGAGGAATGTCGACTAGTCCCCCTCCAAACACCAAAACGTTCATTAGTTTCTAGAATTATCATTGTACTGATGATTGAATTTGATATAATTCTTGGTATGGATTTGATATTAGATTATGATGTGAGGATTTATTGCAAGAAAAATGAAGTTACAACTTTGGAAAATGGTGTAGAATCTCTTATCTTTAGAGAGGAGAGTTCTCCATCTGATTCAAATCTTGACCCACACCCAGTAGCTCTATTGAATGAAATTATTAGAGAGGAAGAGAACCCAATATATATGGGTGAGTAAATAAATATTCAAATTGAAGATGTTCATTTAGGGGAAAAACACATTGATGTGATTCCAGAGGATTTACCTTAACATCCTCTTAAGTGGAAAATTGATATTTCTATTAACTTAATTCCTAGTGCAAGACCTATATCAAAGAACCTATATAGAATGTCCACTATAGAGTTAGTGGATCTTAAGAAATAACTAGAATAGTTTAGTGAAAAAGTATTTATTCAACCTAGTGTTTCTCCAAGGGGAGCCCCAATCTGGTTTGTAAAGAAGAAATATGGATCCATGAGGATATGCATTGATTATAGAGAATTCAATGCTATTATAATAAAGAACAAGTATACTCTACCCCGTATTGATCATTTATTTGACCAAATTAATGGAGCTAAATACTTTTCAAAGATCGACCTTCGATCTAGATATCATCAACTGAGTGTGAGGAAGGAAGATATTCCGAAGACAATATTTCAAACCAGGTATGGGCATTATGAGTTTATATTGATGCCTTTTGGACTGACGACTACACCATCTATTTTCATGGATTTAATGAATCGAGTTTTCAAGGAATATATTGATAAAATTTTTGTGATATTCATTGATGATATCCTCAAATGATCAAAAAGATATGAAGACCATGAGAGTCAGTTGTGAGTTATTTTTGCAACTCTTAGAAGAAATGAATTATATGGGGATTTTAACAAGACTGAATTCTGGTTTCAATCAGTTTCATTTCTGGGCCATATTGTCTCTAATGATGGAATCCTAGTTGATCCTCTGAAGACAAAGGCAATCCATGATTGGCCCACACCAAAAAATATAACTGAGGTACGCAGTTTTATTAGCTCAGCAGGTTATTGTCGACATTTTGTTCAAAATTTTTCCCACCCGGCTAATCCACTAATCAAGCTCAAACGTAAAGGGGTTAAATTTCTTTGGACAAAAGATTGTGAAGAATGTTTCAAAGAACTGAAGTGAATATTTGTCAATTCTACTATATTGACTCTACCATCGGGGAATTAAGGGTTTTTTATTTATAGTGATTCTTTAAAGAAAGGACTTCGTTGTGTCCTTATGAAAGATGATATGATTATTGCTTATGCATCACAACAGCTAAAAGTTCCTGAGAAAAACTATCATAATCATGATCTTGAGTTAGCTGCTGTAATCATTTCTTTGAAGATATGGAGAAATTATCTCTATGGTGAAAATGTGAGATTAATACTGACCACAAGAGTTCGAAGTATATTTTCTCACAAAAAGAACTCAACACGAGGAAAAGGAGATGGCTTGAATTACTCAAGGATTATGATTGCATGATATACTACCACCCGAGGAAGGAAAATATGGTGGTAGATGCTTTGAGTAGAAATGATCATAGAGTTTTGAACAAGATGAGAGTTTAAAAGGATCCTATTTTCATGGATCAAGTAATGATGGATATGGGAATAACCATGAAATGTGAAACATCAATTATTTTTCAAATGGTTTCCAAACTATATTTACTAGAATGGATAAAAAGTTCTCATGATGATGATGAGGTGTTTCAAAATAATATTATAACTATGAATGATGGTAGAGTGAGTGACTTTGTATATGAAGATAGATTTTTGAGATTTTGGAAGAGACTCTGTGTTCCCAATAATCCTGATCTAAAAGGGTAATTGTTGGATAATGCCCATAGTTCCAATTTCTCTATACACCCTGGTAGCACTAAGATGTATAGACATTTGAAGGAACATTTTTTGTGGGATAACATGACGAGGGAGATTGCTGATTTTGTGTCAAGATATATGGTTTGCCACAAGTGAAAGCTGGAGGGCAACCACATGGATGAATATTGAAACATCTTCCCATACCTAAGTGGAAATGGGATAATATCATGATGGACTTTGTCATGGGACTACCAAAGACACTTAGAAGGAACGATGCAATATGGGTCATTCTTGATCGTCTTACCTAGTCATCACATTTTCTTACTATAAGAGAAGATCGACTACTTGAACGTCTAGCAAGACTATATATTAATGAAGTGGTGAGACATCAAGGAGTGCCCCTGTCGATTTTTTCTGATCCTAATCCACATTTTACATTAAGATTCAGGAAAAGACTTTAGAAGGCCCTAGATATTGCTCTTCGATTGAGCACTGCCTACCACCCACAAACAAATGGACAATCTGAACGAACTATTCAAACATTGGAAGACATGTTGAGGTCTTGTTCATATGATTTTCAATGAATGTGGGATCAGTATTTACCTCTCATGGAATTTTTTTACAACAATAGCTTCCATTCAAGTATTCTGATGGCACTATATAAAGCATTATAAGGGAGGAGATGTCCTATACCGACTTGCTGGAAAGAAGTTGGTGTAAGAAAAATTGTGGGCCCAAAACTTGTTGAAGAAACTATGAAAAAGGTGTAGATTATCCAAAACCATATCAAAATATCAAAAAGTAGGAAAAAGATCTATGCTGATAACCGAAGGATGGATTTGGAGTTTCAAGAAGGTGATCACATTTTCTTAAAGATATCTCCATGGAAGGGTATTATACGATTCGGTAAGAAAGGAATTTTAAGTCCTAGGTACATCAGACTTTTTGAAATTCTAGACCGAATTGGAGTCGTAGCTTACCGTTTAGAAATTCCACCAAGTCTCTCCAATGTTCACAATGTGTTCCACATGTCAATGTTTAGAAAGTACATGCCAGACCCAACACATTTACTCACTTATGAAGAAGTAGAACTTGAGCCAAATCTATCTTATTGTTAATAGCATATCTAGATTTTTGATACTAGAGAACAAGTATTGAGAAATCGGATGACTCATCTGGTAAAGGTTCTATGGATGAACCATAAGATGGAGGAAAAAAATGGGATCCTGAGGAGATTATGTTAAAGACATACCCGAATCATTTTAGGTAATATTTTGTAAATTTTGAGGATGAAATTTTCCGATGGAGGGAATAATGTAGTACCCCAAAAATATTATGTTATGTTACATTTTTCATCGCTGAGTTAAATTATATTCATCACAGTGTTCCTTTGACACAACACTATATTATTTAAGAGATAGTTAAAACATATCCATTAAACATAAATTTCTCACTTCTATGTTTTGAATTTCGAAAACTGGTCATCTAGAGTTCTGTTCAATAAGTCATTTCGAGTCTAATAGAACAAACTTAATTTTTGGTGAATTGTAACATACCAAAATGAATACTAATATGAATAGTAATTTGAATAGTAAAATACCCTTATTAATATTAAATAATATTATTATTTTCTTAAGGAAATAAGATAATGAGATCTTAATTAGTTTTTTAATGAGAAATATAATTAGTTGCACTTTAGAATTGCTATTTTTCAAAATTACTATGAACTTATTTAAAAAATAAATTAATAATATTTAGAAAATTATTTTTGAAAACTGGATTTAACTTTTGAAATCTACACGTTGATAAATTTTTAGTATAAAATTTTTGGAATATTTCTGAAACAGTTGATTTTTCAGTGAATAGTAAAAAATACAGTTTTTAGTTTCGGTGTGTTAATAACATCATTAATGATATAATAATGATTTCATAAATCTGGTCGACTTGTGTATAGTATAATAATATTTGAGGTGTCCCAAATGGATTATACCAGAGGAAAATAGGTTGGTAAATCCCATGGTTTTGAAAAAACCCCTCATGAGGTGTCCCTTGAAAATTATTAAAATAATCCCTCGCTTTTCCTATAAATACCAACAATTCCCTTAATTGAATTCATTCCCAATTCTCCCTCAATGTAGTTCTGGCCTCCTTGACTCCATATTATTCTTCCCAAAGTTTCTTCAAATTTCCAAGGTCCCAACCTTCATGTTCTAAGGGTTACTCTACAAGGTAAAAAATTCTCAATTTCTTTCTTTTTCCTTTCATGTTCTCTTTTTTGTGATATATCATTCAAGTTTCCATACCATGTTCTTATTTTTCTTCTTATTATTGATCTAATATATATTATGATTCACTTTGAGATAGGTGTCCCTTGTCCCCTCTCTTTTCAATATTTTCTAAAACAATTTTTCGTAGCCGTTAGGGTGCTGAATTTTTGTAAGCGATTTCAAAATTATTCTTTTATCCTGAGTTCTTTATTTATTCTTCCTTCATATCTTCTTACCCAAGAGGAATTAAAAATCCAGAATCTTTTATATTATGGATGTTCTAAATTTCATGAGAAGTTCATCATCAATATTCTTCTTTCCACCACTTGTTCAAGGAATTAAAAACATTGGCTGTGACGTGTTGAATTACCGACATCGTAGACGATGTGATTTAAATTCGCATTAATTATTTCATGTCTGGTCATGAAACCATTCATATGGTCGAACCACGTTATTATAATTGTGTTAAGATTTACCCATGGTTCTGTAATTCTTTGGTACACATGGTTCTAATTTATTAAACAATATGAAGTTGTTATTATCAAAGAACCACTAAAACGATCTAAATGAACATCATTAATGTTTTAACTAATGAATCATCATCATGGTATATAACCCAAAATAATTAAAAGATAATTTATATATCCATTATTTCTTTAATCATAGGTATTAACAATTCTATATTTTTTAACCATGTTTCAAATGAACTTCCATTCATGGAAACAAGTATAGAACCATGAATATCAATGGAGAAAATGCTTCCAAAACATTAAAATTGAACCAAATGAAACCATAGAAAGTTCCATGAATTAACAAAATAAGGTTATACTAAATCAATTACATCTATATGAGGTTATGAAATATATTAGTTAATGAATATAAATTTGATTATTCAGGTCATTAAAAAAATGAAGAACACACTCAAGCATAAGGTAAGGGGTTTCTCATCTCACTTTCATTTTTGTGAGATTCCTATTATTCGCCAATTGTTAATTTTATATGGTATATGTGTACTTAAATTTGATATATAATAACATGATTATATTTATGTTCATGTTATTCAATTATTCACTTGATGGTTATTATGTTTTGGTCAAACGGTTCGACCGATTATATTGTGGTAAGCGACTTTATCTCAACGGTCATTTTCCTTGTGACTATCATTGTATTGTGCACCTAAAAATACTTATGTGGTGTACCTACTGCCCATTTGAGATCACTTTTAGTTTGAAATTATATTTATATTAAATATCCATAATATCATTTCATGCATATATTTGTTGTAGCATATTACATACGGTGTTTATTTGGAAAGTTATTTTAATTATGGAAATATTGATGAATTTGTATACTCTACTCTATATGGATATTAAAAAATTTATATATAGTGTATTGAATCAATGTATAAATAATTATTTGGAAATGCAGTGGTTGGTGGGGCCCACTCTAGCCCCTCGAGGCATCGGTAGGTCTCATGAGACATAACAGTTTGGCGACAAACCCTTCAAGTTTGTTTCCAAAAATCAGACGGGTTTCTACCAATAGAACTAAACCGTTTTTACAGTATTATGGGTTCATGTTCCAGATACATGATGTCCAGTTAATAAGAATTCTCTTTATTCATTATCAGTTATTATTATTATCCATGAGGTTTTCACTATGAAAAAAATCTATGAAAGTAGTTTTATTCTCAGTTTATTAAGGGCAATAGTTGTTCATTAATTCACTGAGCCATACTGATTATGTCATATTGATTGTGATTCACATATTATTTTACTCATGATTCTGCTATCTGTAACTCTTATTGAGCATTTGATATCACCCCTTTCATTGTCTATCTTCAACATGTGATGAAAATAAGATCTTTTATTGAGATCCTAGAGATTCTGTTTTTAGTTTTTGTTTTGTATCGTATTTTGTAAACATTTCCAATGTAATTTGAGTAACATCTATGTATCTATTTTCTTCAATATTACTAAACGGATCATTCCTTTTGGATTTTCATTCTTTCTATCCATTCCTATATTACAAGTAATGCACCTTCTCCAGCCTAGAGGGGTCGGGAGGTTACATTTTTTGTAATATGTATACTTTTTAAATATAACAAGATTTTTTATGAAAATAATTTATCATTACTTTTTAGATATGAATTAGTTCAATTAAATTTTTATTAAACACCTATATAGTGATTATTCCCTTAATAATAAATAAAAATTAATAAAACTATAAATATTAACATTTATATAAATTTATTGAATTATTGTCTTTAATTATTTTTGAAGATGAGTATATAATTTTAAAAATATTTTAGCCAAAAATATTTTAATTATATAAAGTTATATGATAATTTTAAATTTCTATTAAATAATAATGTCAACATTGACATTAATGATATTTTATAATAAATTTTATTTTATTAAAAATTCAAATTAATTAAAAGTACATATTCTAAAATATGAATTTTATGCGTCAATAAATATTATATATTATTTATTTATAGACTAATTTATATTTTATAATTATTCTAATTATCCAATGAATGTAAAAACATTGTTTGCACAGTTTGGAATAAAGAACAATTTTTCTGTGTTGCATGCAGCTATATTAAAATTAACATCCAACACATATGGGATTTTTATTTTGAAAATACAATTTTATATTTATAATAATTTATATCAATACATGATAATAAATATTTTTTTATTATAGTATTGAGGGTTAAAATAAGTAGTTCTTCAAAAATAGTTTCTTTTATCAAAACCAAAATGTCATTATTTGGGAAATATAGAAGTTAATGAACTAAAATTAAAAAAATGAAATTATTTTTCGATGATGGAGGTTTTAATTTTATATTATGAACATTTACAGAATTATTTTAACATTTTATAATCACACTAAAAAATGGATACCTCCTATTAATGTATAACTTTTGATTTTTTCAAGACTTCCACTCCACCATTATATAAACAAATCCACTCTTCCTCTTCTTCACACCTCTCAATGCACATTGGTCCCATAAATATCATACCAATTAGCTCCAATAATCCATCCTATAATTCAAGATACCCAACATTTTTAATAAATACATCTAATGAATCCTATTAGTGAAAACGAAAATGAGTTACAAAAAGAAGAGGTAACATATTTACTTAATCTCTTTAGATTTATTTCCACTATCAACCCGCTAAAAGCATATTTTCCCATAATTATATCACATCAAAATTAACGTAAATATAATAGGATGATGTTATGATATGGTTTATTCCTACACTCACACAAACATCTATATAATTGGTATTAAACACACTATTTATGTGTATGGAAAACTACCACCTCATAGAATGATGATTGGTTTTTTTCCTTCTCCACCTTTCTTGGTTGGTAATTATGTTGGAAAATAATTTTATTAATTTTATATATTTTCAATATTCTTTTTATTATTATTTTATTAATTTATAACACAAGCCCTTATACTATGCATTTTGGATAAAGACGATAACATCATCTGTGGATGTTTGGACTAAAACCCCCTCAAAGGGATGTGATTATTTCAAACTATAAATTGAAAATATAAAAGATGATTTTAATTAAAATATGTAAAATAAATGAATATATAAGATATTAATTAAATAATTACATATCTATAAATATTATATATTATTTTTATTGATCGTTTTGCACAATAAAAAGTGATAATGTCAGTTGCGGAAGTATGGACTACACCTCCTTAACACGATGTGATTTGTTATTCATAAAAAGAATCATATGTATATTTATACAATATTAAATAACATTTTATTTATTATAAAATTTTTATTATGAATATATATATGTTTTCTTATGTTTTTTCAATATTGATCATTGAAAATTAAGAATGTTACTCATGCGTACGTACGAGCCACCATCTCTATGATTATAAATGTGGTTTATTTTTCAAAACCATATTTTTTAATTGATTTTAATATTATATTTCATTAATAAATATGATAATTATATCATGATTAATATTTTTTAGATGTTTATATAATTCCCCCTTTTACTATAGTAAATCTTCCAATGTTGTTTTTTACACATAAATCGAATATGGTTAAAATAAAAGATATAATCTTAATTATAAAAGTAGTTTCTTATAATAGTATAATAAGTTATGTCTATATAATAATAAACTAAATAAATTTTCTAAGGAAGGTAAATAGTTAACATAATTTTATTCTTCCAGAATATAATGATGCACATGACAAGTCAGACTCATATTAAGGGATTTCGTCTGAATTTTGAATACATTGATACTTACTTGTTGTTATGAACCAATTAACTTTTATATGTTGTATATATAACCATTTTACATGTCATATCATGAATACCATTATTATCATGATATTATATGTTTAATATAATGAAATGTCTTTATATGGATAATGAATCATATGTTTTGAAGTAAAATGGCATACTCATAAATGTTTAAATATTACTTTATTCATGAATATATTTAATAATCATTAAATTGTACTTATACTCATAAATTCTCTAAATAATTGATGATATATATCCCCCATTGGGTAATTATTGAAAAATATTTATCATTTGATGAATACAAATATGTGATGATTGTGCATGTTTTTTATTAATTAAATTTAATATTCAATATATGAGGAACGATTTGGACTATTAAAGATGGGTGGGGATCAGTTATATATTTTCCCATGAGGCATAAGTAGTCTCAATAGATGAATAAATTGTCCATATCATAATGTTTTAAAATGTATTGGGAATATATCTTGATGTTGTAGTGGTTTATCTACAAGATACACGATGTCCAATATTAAAGCATTTCATTAATTTAAGTTTTAATTTTTTTCAATGAGATTTTGATTCTCCATATCTATTGATGCATTTCTTTTTCAGATCATTGATTAAATAGAATGTGTTTCAATCTATTATCATTCCATATTTTTTTCATATCTGGTAATTTTTTTGGAATATGTTATTAGTGATATTCAATACCATGATGAATTATTCTAATTTTTTTATTATTTCTTACACATTAATTACCCATACTGAGAATTTGAGCACACCCATAATAAGTTTTCTTTACCCATGTTTTGAAGAAGAAATATTTTAATAATCGTTAAATGATGCAGTTTTTTTATTTTATTATGTATCGTGGTTTTATATTTTGTTTTCCAATATATTAATGGCACCACATATGTAATATGGCATTCCAAGACAACAAAACTGATCGACCTTTCCAGATATGATCCATTATAATCATTAAAATGTAATAAAATAATTCATTGTATCTTGGTATTAAGGGTCAGGGAATGACACATTGGTCAATAGAGGCACAAGGAGGACCTTCGTGTAGGTTGATGAGAGTATGAGGATGAACTACATACTCACTGTTAAAGGATTTGGTGGGACCAACATACTAATTTTCATCATCATGGAATATATGTAATAAATACTAGTGGTTTTGGTAATTGAGTGTGTCAACATAGCCTACATATGAGGCATTGTAAGATATTGAGTCAATAGATGAATAAAAAACAATTTTCACCTATTTTAGAGATATGATAGGATAAATTAGTGGTGGAAAGAGACATAGGAGTTATAAAAGTTTCCCCATGTTGGGAAGTGTCATGATCCTTCCCATGATGTCAACATATGGGATTTGAACTAGGTAAAACAGAACGTTAATGATGTAGACCAACACTTTGGACTATGGGAGAAGTTAGTGGTGGCATTGATGAGGAATTGTGGGATCCCTTATGGGTGGATCCCAGCCCATAATATCCATAAACATGACTCTAATAACCCATCCCTTCTCATAATTGGGCAGTGAGTTGATAGAGTTCTTTAGTGAGAAACTCTTGAAGTAGTTCATCCTAAAAATGGACGGTTGTTTCCTCTTTTATCGCCGACGAGGATGGTTGTATAGACAAGGTGATGATTCATGTACGTCATGGTGAGCCATATCTTTAGAGGGAATGACCAACTAATTTTCATATTGGTGCACTAGGTTTTTCTATCACCCTCAAATGGATTATCATAGAGGTTGAGAAAATATGTGGGTGCCCAGTAGCCAATGTCATGGTGGATCTTTTAGTAAAGGTATAGTTTTTTAGGATTACCAAATCACGGTTCACCTGTCACAACCCATCTCCTAAGTACCCGGATCTGGTTCCATATGATGAATCAAATTCAGTTCAGGCTCCAAGAAACCAGCTACTTCTAAAATTCTTCTTTAGTAAAAACCAATACCTGAAAAAATTTAATAAACATTTTTGGGTGAGCGTACAAATTCTGTGTAAGAGGTTTAAAAATAACATTCTATACCCAAAATAACTTTTGAAAATATCTTTTATACAATTTCATAAAACAACCTTCTTAAATAAAATCAATAACATATGTAACATGTCTTAATATAAGTGATTAACTAAAAACATGCTAACGGAAATTCTAGGTTACACGATTCAAAAATAGTCATGCTTTATAGTAGTAATGAATAAATGAAAATTCATAACATGTATGAAATGAGAATACATAATAAAAAATTAATCTTCTATGTGTAATGAATAATCAGATTTTCACGTAAAGGAAATAACATCAATTTGATACACCGAGTACTAAATCATTGAGTGCTAAACATATGCCATGCCATAAGAATTTGATTTTTTGGTACTCATATGTACTGGATCATAACCATGGATATTATACTAGTTGAATATCCATTTGGATAATTAATTATCATACACATAATGAGGGAATGTAAATGTCGGACTTTAATTTCTTTGTAAAGGCCTCGTGCCAAGACCTAGGGGCTAACTGTAACGGGACCCCAACCCAGATAGCCTCTATTACCAGAATCTATCCTGGAGAGCCTCTATAACCAGACTCAAACCCGGAGGTTCTTCTGTAATCGGACCCCAACCCTAAGGGATTACTTTTACAGGTCCCCAACCCGGAACATAGTAGTCCAATATATTCCTCATATGTTTAATAATACCATGTATCCAATGTTTCGCATACCACTTTTAATACATAATTTCATGTCTTTTATTTGGGGTGTCCCATACCACTCCAAATAAATAAACTCTTAATTCCCTATTATATTTGATTAATAATAAATAGTTTGATTTATCACATAAATTAATAACTTAACAACTTCTTCTATAAACATTAAATGAATTACATTTCATGTTTATAACTTCATATAGGTATTGTTTATGCTCAATTCATGAATTTATAAAAGGAAATGACATGGGACTAAATTATTATACGTCTGTTATTATTTAAATAATAATTTCTCAATGGCATGCATAAACTAGAAAACATTCTTTTTTCATGTGATATTAATCTTAAAAACACCAGTAATGAATGAATGATTTTACCACATATAATGATAGTTCTTGAAATAATTATGACAAAATACTTATTGAAATTTTCTTCTGGGTGCATAAGAAATAAAAAGGTAAACCCAATATTCCATGTGGGGTGGTTATTTCACACTTCCTTAAACATTTATTACAAATAAGCTTTTTTTAACACAATAGATATTAAAACATTAATGTTTTAGACGCAACCATAAACATTATCATTTAATATAAATATTAAAGAGTAACTCATACATGTGAATATGAAGTTGAAAGCCTATAATATTTATACCCATTAACTATGAACATTGAAAGAAAATCATTTGAAATAACTACACTTAGGGTTTCATGTTGTCTAAAACATTCATTCAATGGGGTGTGCTTAAGATGTAATGTTTAGTCAAAGCCAAAAATATTTAAAAAAATATGTTTTGTAATATTCTCAAAAACCATATAAATTTATAAATACAACTGGGGATCAAAGATTGAATATATACACATGTACCCACATATCCAATTATACATTATGAGTATTCGTAAGGGACTCATACCATGGATATTTTACACTTTCAATAATATCAAAAATAGGAACTTACTGTATAAGGATGAAATGATTAAAACAATATTTATATATTATAAATACATATTTAAGAGCACACATGATCATGTATAAAAGTTTCTGTACAAAATTGACTCCATTGATTTCATAGTTCTTCAATAATTTTGAAACTCAAACTTAGAAATCATTAATTTGGCATATGAAGTTTATGAAAATATGAAGGGAGTGTATATTATACTTATATATTTCCATATACATTTGTATATATATAACCAATTATTTATTTAAGGCAAAAAATTTTTAGGGTGTCCATACTTAAGGCCTATTAATTCCTTGTAACTCATTATCTTACAGTTCTTATTTGAGAAAATAATGAATTAATCCCAAATTCTATGATGATGTATATTTTATATTAAAAGTATATATGTATATAAATTCATACAACTTACAACCCAAAAAAATACAATGATTTATCCCATACCTTACCTCGAGGAGGAAGAGGGGCTCGAGAGACACTAGAAAACTTGGTGGACTTGTTAAGGTCTCTTGGAGGCTTATGTGCAAGGAACCAAGAGGTTCTTTTGGTGCCTCAGTGTGGTTTTTATAAACAATACCAATAATTTTTATTTAAATGCTTGATGAAATGGATTCGAGGACAACATAGATTATAAAAATACTTGGGAAAGATATCTCTATGGAAACAGGGTGAGAGGAGGGTCTGGCGGATGAAAGGGGTGAAGAAAAATGGTGCAAAAAGGGGGTAGGGTACTGGTGCATGGCATCTCACAGGGGAAGAATACAACGCTTTGAGTAGAAAACCAGAAGGAATATGGGTGGAAAAGATCAGTTCTGGCTTGCAATTAGATCTCACCTAATCTGATGATGTATAAAAACATGGAGGTTTTACCGCGACATTTGGGGGTAGAGTGCGACATTGAGATCAACGGCCTAGATCGCACGATACGTGATACAATGTCCTAGATCTCGTTTTTCCAAAACAAATTCATCTCAAATCAAAATGTGGATTCATTCACATCTTCCCGATAAGCCTATGCCTCCGAAGCATCAATTGGAAATCACACAGCACACACACAGGGGGCCTTACAGACGGGCTCCCTCTTCCCCCGTAGGCCTCGGCCTACCCATACCCACGGCAGCCTTGCCCCCGCCCTGCGCACACATGCAACCCTTCTCCCGTGCACCCTTTGGGGAACCTATGCCCAGAATAGGGCCAACCCTAGCTTGGGCTGATGGCTAGGCTCAGCCACCTAGCGTGAGCTGCCTCTCTTGGCCCAACCTTAGAAGGCTGGCCCTAGCGGGCCAAATTGTTTTATAAAAACTAATCTAAAAATAATATTATGTATTATTATATAAAAATTTTCCTTTTTAAACATAACCGCTATATAAAAAATGTTTAATGAATACCTAAACATACATTATCTAAATATATTATTATTCAAGTTTTTTATAACCACTAATGCTTTAACATTCAAGGTTATAAATAGAAATTATAAATACCCACAAAAAATCTATTATACTAATATTATAGTAGTCAAGAACCTAGTTTAATCTAAAATTAATTTAACTATGGGATATTAAAATTTGATTTAGGAAATGAAAAATAATTACAAACTATTTTTAATATTTGAAAATCATTTGAATTCATTACTGCAAAAAAAAATATTTCACCCTAAGCAGGAGTTTTCATATAGTCTCAAAATCATAAATTATTGAAAACTAAGTTGTACTAGAATATTTTTAGTTATTTCACCCCATGTCCAATGTCTATAATTATAGTCGTTGGAATCCAATAGTCATGTATGTCAATAGTTGGGTTTTCCCTTATAAAAACATTCCTTAGGGTGTCCTATATTCATAGTGATTGAAGAATATGGTGCATGTCATACCATTGGTGCTTAGTGTAGCTGCAGTGGCTTCGGCCATTCATATGTTCATTATTGAAAATTCTAAGGAGCCATATAATTTTCTTGGGGTTCTCATTGTTTTAAGTGGTCTCCCTATAATTCTGATAGGTTCTTTAATAGGTATATTTGGTTAGCAAGATTTCTCTTTTTATCCATGTGTATTGTAAATACAATGGTGTTTTTATTTAAATGAAATGTCTCTTTTCTATTTGTGTGTTTTACTTGATTGCATTCTAATATAAATAAATACCATATTATTACTTTCTCATTAGAAACATGTCTTGTTCAGTTATTATTAAATTCAAACAAAAATCTAAAATTAAACGTATCAATACATGCTGATCGAGTTTTGGGGTTTTACCTCATCCACCCCCCCCCCCCCAATGAGGAATTGCATCCTCGTAATTCATTATATATACACATATGATAAATACTACCTTATCATCTTCACCACAACCTATATCATGGAGGGTCCGCTGGTGTGTCTAGGTAAATTACCAAGTTTATGTTCAACTCTTCAGCTTCATTGGACCAAATACATTTAGAGCAGAAAGTGTTGAACCTCTACATAGTGAATTCGGGCCTCCATATAGATGCTCAAGCAGTGGAAAGTTCCGAGATGTCCAAATGGACCATCTCTTGAAGATTCCACCAGAATGACTCTCTATTTAGAATATCTATGTCATAGGCATTATTGTATAAACTGAAACTAATGACTTGGTACCTGTAAGCTGAAAAATGGTCTTTCTCCAATGCAGCCTCTTGAAATGTCTCTCTATCCACGATGTTCCATCCCATATTAAAGCATAGAAAAAGTCCTTCTAGGTATTTCCCTATTTTTATGTACTCATCCAACTGTATCGTGGCTATTCTATGGTATATATAGGCATTCTCCTGACATAAATGAAGAAGTTTTGGGCTTTTGACACTTTGTAGAGTTTCTTTCTCATTTTTCACAAATTTGCGAATGGTATGTACTCCTCTTCACAGGTTTTGACCATGATGGTCTCTAGTATCTCAGTAGGGAGTGATAGGATGTGATTTTGTCCTTCCATCATAAAATTAATTATGACGGATCAATTGGTGAAACCAATCAGAATCAAAAACACAAACGAGATAGAAAAAATAAAGAAGGGATAAAAAATTGTGTTCTCATATCACCACTTTTCCATAAAAATAGAAAGGAAATTTTGTTATCCAGACGCCTAATACAGGAATCCCCAAAACTAGATCAAAAAATTCAATCTCCTAGAACTATATGCAACATGAGAAATCTAGATCAATATTGTGGGTGCAATTGTGTTGTCTCTAGAGTCTGACATATACGGTGTACAACTATGAGGAATTTGTATGTAATTGATGTCTATAAATAGAACATGAGGCTTCATACTCATGAATGCCGAAGTCCATTACTTGACTAAAATGGACATAGGACAGGACATGACACATATATTCAATGTGGACGTCTCCGGCTGTTGTAGCTTATTGGAAGGCCGTGAGGGATTAGATGCCTTACTCTATGGTGAAGCATCTAAAAATCCCCTCATAGTATTTTCCCCATCGTACATAGGATGTAAATTGGTCTTGCATCATAAGGATGTAATCCATACCCTCTCTTTAGTGGAGTTGAAGTACTTGGGGAGAGTAGGATATGTCATAGAGGTGTTTGCATGACGTATGAATATGGGAATTGTTTATTTAATTTTCAAATATTTCTATTGAAATAATGTTTTCTAGGGCCTCATTGGGAGGAGACAGAAGATTAGTACCTTCAATTTCCATCTGTAAATCAAGAAAACCTTCATATTTAGTAATGCATATGTAGAATTTTTTTATTTCATTTCTAGTTTTCTTGATTTATCTGAACTGAATCATCTGATACCAACTGTCATGCCCCAGCTCTTGTGTACCAAGAGCTGGTGCCATACATAGGATTGAATTTGGTTCAGGCTCTGAAAAACAATCTACTTCGGAAATACTTCTATTGTAAAAACTGATACCTGAATTTTTTTTAATAAAAAACGTTCGATGAGCATATGAATTCCTAGTAAGTGGTTTAAAAATAACATACTATACACAAAATAACTTTTGAAAATATCCAATAAACCATTTCAGAAAACAACCTTCTTTTATAAAATCTATAATAAATGTAACATGTCTTAATAAAAGTGATTAACTAAAAAAATTCTAACAGAAATACATGTTTACATGATTCAAAAATAGGCATGCTTGATTGGAGTAATGAATAAATGAAAATTAAAAACATGTATGACATAAGAATACATAAGCACAAATTAAACAACTATGTGTAATGAATAATCACAGTTGTGTGTAAAGGCAATAGATTCAACTTCATATACCTAGTACTAAATCATTGAGAGCTAAACATATGGGCTGCCATAAGAATTTACTTTTCTAATACTCATAAGTACATGCTCTTAACCATGAATATTCTACTATTCTAATATCCATTTGGTTTATTAATTATCATAAACATAATGAGGGAATGTATAATGTCAGACTTTGATTTCAGTGTCAAGGCCTCGTGGAAAGACCTAGGGGCTAACTGTAACTAGACCCCAACCCAGAGAGCCTCTGTAACCGGACTCCATCCCAGAGGACCTCTGTAACTGGACTCCAACCCAGAGGGTCTACTATAACTGGACCCCGACAAGGAGGGATTACATTTACTGGTCCACAACCTGGAATATACTAGTCCAATACATTCCTCATAAGTTTAATAAATCCATGTATCCAAAGTCTCCCATACATCTTTGAATACAAAACTCCATGTCTTTTATTTGGGGTGTCTCATAACACTCAAAATAATTAAATTCATAATTCATTATTATATGTGATGAATAATAAATAGTTGGATTTATCAAAAAAATTAATAACTTAACAACTACTTCCATAAACATCCAATGCATTACATTGCATGTTTATGACTTCAGATAGGTATTGTTTATGCTCAATTCATGTGATGATAAAAGAACTGGTATTGGACTAAATTATATTATGTTCGTTATTATTTAAATAATACTTTCCCAATGGCATGAATCAACTTGAAAACATTCTTTGGGCATGTTATATTAATCTAAAAAACACTAGTAATGAATGAATGAGGTTACCACATAAAATGGTAGTTCTTGAAACAATTTTGACCAATTACATGCTGAAATTTCTCTTATGGGAGAATAATAAATAAAAAGGTAAACCAACATTCCATGTGGGGTATTGAATTCACAATTCCTCAATCATTTTTTAAAAATATGCTTTTTTAACACATTAGATTTTAAAACTTGAAATTATGAGACTCAACCATAACCTTTATCGCTTAATCTTAATAGTAGAGAGTAACTCATACATGTGAATATGAAGTTTCAAGCCTCAAATATTTATACTATTGAACTAAGTACATTAAAATAAAATCATTTTAAATAAGTAAACTTAGGGTTTCATGTTGTGTAAAACATTCATTCAATGGGGTGTGCTTAAGAAGTAGTGTTTAGTCGAAGGCACAAATATTTGAAAACCGATGTTTTCTAACATCTTCACTAAACTTAAAAATTTACAAATACAATTGGGTATCAAAGATGGAATATATAAAAAAATACCTAGAAACCTGATTATACATTACGAGTATACACAAGGGACTCATACGATGCTTGTTTTACACATACAAGACTATCAAAAATAAGAACTAAAAGTATAATGATGAAATGATTAAAACCGCATGTATATATTATTACTACATATATAAGAACATACATGATCATTTATAAACGTTTCTTTACAAAAATGATTCTATGGATTTCATAGTTCATCAATAATTTTGAAACTCAAACATAGGAATATTTAATCTTGGATATGAAGATAATGAAAATATGAGGGCTCTGTATATTTGAATTATATATTTCCATATACATATGTATATTTATAACTGATAATGTATTTAAGGCATAAAACAGGTTTTCATAGGGTGTCCATACATAGGGTCTATTAATACCCTGAAACTCATGATCTTGAAACTCTTATTTGGGAAAAGAAATAATTAACCCCAAACCGTAAAATGATGTATATATTATATTATAGGTATATATGTATATATATTCATACAACATAAAACCCAACAATCAAGACAAATAATAATTTCCTACCTTAGCTCGAGAAGGAATAGGGGCTCAATAGACTTTGGAAAACACAGAGGACTCATTGAGGTCCGCTGGAGGCTTGTGTGCAAAGAACCGAGAGGTCATTTCGGTGCCTTGGTGTTGTTTTTAGAAATTATACCTATAAATATTATTCTAATGAAAGATGAAAGGGATATGAGGCCTAAATAGGCTATAAAAACACTAGGGAAAGAGATCTTTGTGGAAACCTGGTGAGATGAGGGTGTAATGATAGAAAGGGTGAAGAAAAATGGTGCAAAAAGGGAGGTACGGTACTGGTGCATGGCACGCCACGAGGGAAACATGCATCACTTTGATTATAAAATAAGGAGGAACATGGGAGGCCCGTATAAGTAATGTCTTTGATTTAATGGTTGTGATGTGTTTTTAGTTTATAAAGGTAAGGATTGGCTCATATCAAATCCGAGTCTGATCAGACGGCCCGAGATTGAAGCAGCATTTTAATACCCTTGAATTGTTGCGATTAGATATAACCTGATCCGACATGGTATAAAAATGCAGAGGTTTTACCGCGGCCACCGAGGGTCGAGAATGGGGTCAAGATCAATGGCCTAGATCACAAGATACATGATCCAATGGCCCAGATCTCGTTTCTCCCAAAAAAAAATGTGTCCCACATCGAAATGGGTTGATGTGCGTGGCTCCCTTAAAATCCTATGCCTCCGAAGCAGCATTCAAAAATCACACAACACACATGTAGGGGGCCTTATAGATGGGCTCCCGCTTCCCCGCAGGCCTCGGCCTACCCATGCCCAGTGTGGCCTTGTGCCCATAATGCGCACACATGTTCTCCTACTCCTGTGCGCCCTTCGGGGAACCTATGTCCACACTCGGGCCAGTCCTGCCATGGGGTGAGGTCTAGGCTCAGCCACCTAGAGTAAGCTTCCTCTCTTGGCCTAGCCATAAAGTGCTAGCTATAGCAGGCCCAATTTTTCTATAAAAACTAACCTAAATGGAATATAAAGACTTATTATAAAATATTTATCTTTTTTAAAGATAACCGTTATATAAAAAAAGTTTAATTAATACCTAAATGTAAATTATCTAAATATATTATTACTCAAGTTATTTTTAAACACTAAGGCATTAAAATCCAAGGTTATAAATAGAAATTTGAAATACACACATAAAATCTTTTAAACTAATATTATAGTTGTCAAAAACATAGTTTAATCTAATCATAGTTTAACTATGGGATATTAAACATAGTTTTAGGAAATGAAAAATCTTTACAACCTATTTATAATATTTTCAAATCATTTCTAATTCCTTATTGCACAACATTATATTTCACCATAATCATGAGTGGTCTTATAATCTCGAATTCATAAATTTTGGAAAACTAATTTGTACATGAATATTTTTAGTTATTCTTCCACAAAGACAATGACTATAATTAAAGTCATTCGAATCAAATTTTCACCTAAGGAAATAGATGGGTTGTTTTCATATAAAATTGTGCCTTAGGGTGTCCTAAATTCAAGTCTATTGGAGAAGATGGTGCCCATCATTATATTGGTGCTTAGTGTGGTCGTGGTGGCTTCGACCATTCTTATGTTCATTATTACAATTTCTAAGTAACCATATTATTTTCTTGTGTTTCTCGTTGTTTTAAGTGGTCTCCCTATACTTTTGATAGGGTTTTTAGTAGGTATATTCGGTTAGCATGACTACTCTTTGTATCTAGATGTATTGTAAGCACTCTGGTGTTTTTATATAAATGGAAATCCTTGGGTCCATTTGTGTGTTTTACTCGGTTTCATTCTAATATAAATTAATACCATATTGTTACTTTCTCATGAAATAATAATCTTGTTCAATTGTTATGAAATTCAAAAAAAAATGTAAATGTAAACAAATCAATAAATGAGGTATCAGTTTTGGGGTGTTACATCACCCGTACTCAGTGCCTGAGATCAGTTAGTTAATGTTTTCCCATATCTTGTTTCATATAAGTATATGGACTCATCCATTTATACAAGAATATAAAAATCATTTCCCAATGCCCCATCATCATTCGATCATTTGAAGATGAGGAGGGACCCATTCTGAATTTTTGGTAAATCAAGGAATATCAATGCTAAATACCCCAATTCACATGCGATTTTCATGTTGGGCCAACTATTTTAATGGCAGGAACTGCAACCAACATTTTAAATCTATTGACATTCCAATCCATTGATTCCCTAATGCTACTAGTCCGCATACTTATTAGATGAGTATCACGTATATTTAACTATTTCTGTTTATGATTCATTCGTCGAAGAGTGTATGGGATTTTATTCAAGTTATCTGTTGAGTTGAGTTAATTATTTTAAAATGAGGGAGGCTTTTATGAAATTCATCAGTGATGTATGCTCATTAATTCATATAAAATTATGGGATATCCGTTAATCCATATTTGGATTCCATGAAGTAATTTGATTCATATTCTAGTTCTCCATCAATGATAATGTAATTTTCATAGAACTCAATATATGTTCCATATCCATGTGGAAGCCTGTTAATTAATCTATTTTTTACTAGAAAGGCCATCATCCTTCGATTGGGGTGAGTAGTTACATTTGTAACATCTTAAAATTTGTGGAAATTGTGTATATTGTGAAAAATTAAACCATCCACGTTTGAAGGGAATATCATATGAGGCATCTCAGTCATGGAACCTGAGGAATAATATATTAATATTGAGTAATTTGATACTAGGTGGAAATATATTACTATGATTTTTACCCTATGAATCGTATGGTTTTTATAGGGTATGTATTCTATGTCATATGATATTTTCTATTTCATGTAGGGATGGATCATAAAATTTTATTGAGATAGATCAGTTAAGTATATTAATTTAATTTGAAGATAGATAAGTACATCCTCTTGAGATGGATCATGGCACGAGTTATGTGTCATGCGGTGGAATATAATAACATCCTCTTGAGATGGACTAGGAAACAAGTATAACATCATATGATGATGGATCAGTAGGACCTATTGAGGTAGATCATGGGGGTGTCCCATGGGGGAATTGTTCACACCTAGATGGTTTATCAGAACACCCTATTAAGGAATATCAGAGCAGTGAATCCGTGTGAGGGAAGATTTCATACATGTACTATGGGTCAGAACATAATATTGAGGTAGAACAAAAAGGATCATCCATATGAGAAAATATTTTACACCTAGACTGTTGATCATATAAACATGCTGAGGAGGGTCATGGCGGTGTTTTCCTATGATTGAATATTTCACAAGTTGATAGTTGATCAAAAATTGATTTTGTGGTGGATAAAGTTGTTGATTATATAGGATAGAATATGTCACACCTAGTATCATTGATAAAAATTTCATATCGAGAATGTTAAATGAGGTGTTCCCCTATTAGGGAAGATTTCCAATATACGAAGGATGATTAGAACTCCTTATTGAATAATATCATTGATGTGTCTCCCTATGAGGGAAGATCTCACACCTTGTTGGTTGACCAAAATTCCCTATTTAGGTTGATCAAGGATGTTTTTCTCTATAATGGATTATGTCACACCTAGGTTTATAGTTTTTATGATTGAACCTGAGGGATGTTTCATACATATTATTTTAAAGATTTAGGGATAAAATTTTACATTGTATGATAGTCCATTTTATGGTAGTGCGATATGACCTATCCATACAACATAACATTGTATGATAAGAAAACTAGTCTAATGGAAGGAGAGTGGACAAGGGATGGTTTGGGGCTTACATGTGAAAGATAACATCATTTGGTGTCTCATATACCATGGTGTGGTAGAATAAGTAAATCCATGATGATCGTACCTAGTGAATTTTGTTTTCATCCCACATGTAAATGATACAACAATATGTCATGTGTTGAGGATGTTGTCTTAATGTTTAGCATAAAATGAATTGGACACTGAGGATGTAATTTTTAAATCATCCATCTCAGATATATAGGATATTACTACGTATGGGTGATTATTTCATGGAAAGTGAAATATACACCGTTTGTACCCTTAACCAATGTATTCATATAGTTTTCACGAATGATTCCACCATTAGTGATTACATAACCACTACTCATGCACCTATTGATGGAACATCTGATAAACCTTCCATGATGAGGTGGCCATCAGGTTTTATAATATTAGTGTACCTATTCATAAATGTGATAGAAATTATAGTAGCTATATATTGAAGTATAATTTAAGGGAAAGGCATCATACACACTTAAAGTGATGTGTGTGGACAATTGAGTCGGTGAAATAGATCACAGATGGATTCAGGGTGTGGCTAACCCATTCCTAGATCAAAATGGGGTCCTTGAGAGCTAAAACATTTATTAGGGGTGTTAGGTGAATGATGGAATCATAAAGAGTCCTATTTGAGGAGATTCATGAATCTCATGACCTCACAGAGTGGATCCTCAAAATATTCAGGACCCTTGCATAAGTCATCGGTTTCACAAAGGTGTATTCTTCATGAAATTGAGTGACCCTTCCTCAGGGGTGGTGTCCATGATTCAATGGCTATGTATTTTTAATGGATATATAAATTAAAAATCCTCAATTGCTGTGAAGTTATTTTTTATTTTGTGATAGAAATGTGCATTTGTGTAACATCCACACCTTGGTGCCTCACATCAGTGCCACAAGGTGATCGGTTAAATGACCTCAGGTGAACCTCCTAGTAAGTCAAAGGCTACCAACTAGAACTGAGGGTAAAATTATTGACATGGGGATACTTTTAACTATTTATTTGTGAATCACAATAGATGAACCCAATATTCAATATCTAATAATATTAATAGTAACCAGAACCAAACCAGTATCACATGGTGTCCAAAACATGAATTCAATATACAAACCAAAAAATTTGATATTTTATAACAAAATATGTGTGAAGTGAAACAAAATCCAATATAAATACATATTGAAACTCCTAAGAAGTTAAGGAAACCATGTCAAGATACCCCATCCATTCTCAAACCCAACCCATCTATCTAACATAAGAATCCAACACATATCCTTTCCTGAATATATGAATTCTATTCGGGTATCGATCAGGAAGCCCATGTAGGGTGTGAATAAAACTCTATAGGGAACCACCAGGGGTGTCTAAAATAATATAAATATAAAGATTTTTTATGATTTTTTATAAATTCTACTGTAAAATGCAAAATTTAAATAGTTATAAAATTTAATTAATCTTTCTTTAGCCCCATAATTTCCAGGGTTAATGAAGACACCCAACTCATCAATACCATATTTTACCAATTCTGATGATGGAATTATCCCCAAGGGATAGCACATATCACTTGAAGAATCACAATTCATTATCACATGGCCATTAATTATCTATATTATTTCAATTTCTTAATTTCAGCCATATATTACCACAGTAAAATGATAACACTTTTCATTCTAGAACACCATGAATAGAAAACCATTGGTATTTGAAGAATCATTCCATTCCCAAAGACACATTTATCAATCAGTCACATGTCTGATATTGAATCATCAGTTTGTGTACCAAAGTCATATATCACAGGAATGAATTTGGGTCTTCAATGCCATGACTATCACCTAGTGGGTGTTTAGAGATTCAATTTGTGTCCCATAAAACATTTATCAAACAATAACTCATATCACATATATCAAAATTATCATGTTTAATCATCGTTAGACATATTATCAACATTTAACATTATGGTATACCATTTTTATTATAAAAATAGTGGTTCAACAGTTTAATCACTTGGAATAACATGAACAATTCACCATTAGACCACTGATAATCATTTTAAAATTTATTGCATTATCCTAGTTTTGTTTAGGACTACCATCCCATACATTCCATTAGTCAATCCATTTAACATTTCAATAATCAAAAAATTATAAAATTTCTTTAATTGACTATATTCAATTTCAAATGTTCATCCCATTTCAATATCTACTGGAAAATTAATTAATCAATTCCATTATTCCAATAATTAAAAATAAAATTAATTATTGAATTTAATATCTTGGAGATAAAAATAAAAAACCATCAAAATGATTATAATTCAATAATATTTTATTTTACATTTATACCTCCAACCTCAATATCATTTGTGAGTGTTTTCCCAATGTAAGTCCCCCAATTTGAAGCAAAATTTTCAATTTCACAATGAAGAAAAATATATATATCAAAAACTACTATACGTTATCAATTGGATTTCCACCATGAAATCATTGTTCTAAACTATGACCATTGTAGGAAAAAACCCCTTAAAAATATTATATAGATAGATGATAGAGATAAGAAACAAGTCAGTGTGATATTATATTACTAGGATTGTTTTAGATACATCAATTTTGTGTTTGGTTCATAAATAATGGTGTTCAAAAGACATGGGATTCCTCTAAAGGCTTCAAAAAAATCTATAGTGTTTACGTCTGAGTTATAGAAATTAGGGGTTACTATTAGGGGGATTCATATTTTCCTATAAATTTTTGGGGGATTAAAATATCATGTGAAAAGATTCCTTTATATGGAAAACATTCTTCCCTAAAATTGTGCCTAACAATGAACCTCCTATAAGGGGTTATATATTTACTAATAGGAGGGAAATGGTTAAATATACCATGTTCCAACCATGTGAATACCATCTGTTTTTGTTATAATGGTTTTATTGGGTAGGTAACTGGTTTTGGAAACATTGTAAAAGCTGTAGACTGCCCCTCTTCTCCTAAAATTTTCAATTCTCACAATAAACACCCTGAAACAAAAACCCATCAATGGTATACCAAAATAATGGTAATATAGTACATGTAAATGAGCCCAATACATAACTAGAAAATATAGGGATATTATAATCTACCACACCTTATAATTGATCATCCTCACATTGTAATCCCAAGGATATATAAGGACACAATGATAAATGGTTGTTATAATGAGCATGCATTTATGATTTTCTCTCCCATGATTCCTCCAAAACACGTCCATGATTCAACAATACTCAAAATATTAGAATGGAATTTCAACAGAACACATTATCAATATGATCCAAAATAGGTATGTGATTACCCTCAAAGGGAACATCAGTCCCAAGCTCAAAATCATCTACCCAAATCCCATGAGGAAAATGTCATGCATAGATCTTTACCTTAGTGGATGATCCAATCAGTATGACACGTGACTTTATCTATCTAGAACATCTAATGTTCCAACATAACATGGTTCTAATATGACCTATATTAGAATATTACGATGACACAATCTTGGAGAAACATGATGGATCACATTAATAGCAACCATTGATGATAGAGGTCACTTATGTCTATAGCATATGACTTCTTCCTACTATAATCCATATTCATACATTTCCAAATCAATTAAACCTGATCTGTCATCTCCTACATGAGACTCATTACAAAATATATAATTCACTTACCTCCGTCCAACATAAATGTGATCTTCTTGGACAACCATAAAGAGGATCATATGGGGCAAACTTAATAGTTTCCTGCTAACTTCTTTTATTGGATAGATCCCTTATAACTATGTTTCTCTCCTAAGACACACTAATTCAAGAATACATGCTCATGGAATATCATTAGGTACAAGTATTATAATGAACCATAATTTACATACATTGTTATTACTTCCAAAATGAAGCATTGTTATTTCAACATATAACAAAACCATTATAGGACTATATAGGTAGAGTGTCTTTAGAAACTAGGAAGCATAATCAACTGGTTCATAAATCATCTACATTGTCTCCCGTTTATTTCATCATATCTAGAGTCCCTTTTTGGAATATCCTACTTAATACCATTCTTCCTAACCCGAGGAAAAGAAAACATAGAAAGGGTTACCACAAATACTCAGTAAGGGTAAACAAAAGAAATATCAATCATATCATATTCATAAGAACATAAAATTTGAAAATCGTATCGTGAAAAAGAGATCATAAAATCATGACATGGGATAAATCATAGTAGTGAAATGAAATCTCAATATTCATTACATAAGACATGAAAATTTGTGTCATTCACACATAATAATATAAAATCATTTCATATTTGTCCACTCTCATTTTCAAGACCATTATAGTGGACAAAGTCCATTACTGAACCGAGTTCACTCCTCGTTCTAGTCCTGTATCACTGTACCATATTAACTTTTCGTTCCATCCATGTCTATCTCATGAGATATAAATCATTACCCAATGCATTGGATGGAGATATAGGTCCCACCCATCTCATAATGAAACCATTATTATGTGTGCCACAAAATCATAAATCATACATCATAGCATAACCCATGTAATAAAAATGGGATTCTTAAACATCATGCAAATCATTACATAATCCATATATGATAAATGGAATTCATAAAAAATAATTCCATCATAACATAATCAAATCAATGTAATAATAAGGATAGAAACAGAACCCTATATTATCTTAGATGGGAAATAATTTTGATAAAACACTTGAACTCCATTCTTGAGAAATTTATCCTTTCTACTTAATAAATATTTTAGCTTTCTCAACATTTCATACAATATTAAACTAATAGAAGTTAATTGAAAGTAGACATGAAAACATGAAAAGGAATATTCATGGAAAAAATGTTCTATTAAATCATAATAGTCTATTCATGTTGTATAAGTTAAAAAAACATTCTTCTCGTACTTTGGCCGGAAAAGTCAAAAAGTATCTCATACTGAAAATAAAAAATGATTCCTTTCATATCTCTAACTAAAAATTCACCAATAGGTAAAATTAGAATAAAAAATTTTTACGAGGATTGAAATAATATTACATATTGAGGAAACATGGATGTGGATGACAAATATGCCCCAATAAATTCTGAAGTATAAGAAATCTCGGATAAAAATGAGATTGCAAGATTTTCCCTTACATTAGGTCCGATATGCGTTGTACGTATCTAAAACTCATGTATAATGATTTAAATAATGTCATTTACATATTAAATAATCATATATATTGTTATGATACTATATATGGTCAAATTTTTATCTTTTTATTTGTAATATTTCTTTGCTACTTGTTATTCGGGAGTTCATTGCTTTATGTTTTTATGCATGTTTTGCCGAATAAATTATTATTCCTATTTTTTGGTTATAGATGCATAATTTAAATAATGGTACTAGTATAATATATATCATACTTATTCATTAAATTTGTTTATATAATCATTGTTTAATGAAGATCATATAGAATGAATCACATCGCACCGTGGAGATGGTAAGTCATATGTACGCATGAGCGACGATATCATTGCCATAATTATTAAATGGTATTGGAGTGGATGATAGAAAATTTAAGAATTAGTATCATGTTATAAAAATCATATATAGTTATTATTTACACCATTATACCCATCCAAATAAGTTTTTGGTGGAAAATAGATTACACCACGGCGTGGAGGCAGTATTCCGTACGTACGCACACGCGGGGATTTCGTTTTCCATAGGATGGATAAAAGGTGTTATAGGGTGGTTTCATATTTATAATTACATATAAGTATATTATTGTTACTTATGTTATTAATTTATGATGAAAAAAATAAATAAGAAGAAGTAGAAGAAGAAATAAATTTGAAAGGATCAGTAAAGGATATTACTTCGTCTTCGACGCGCCTCTTCTAAACCTCCTGTTAGGGCACTGAAGATGGTCTTTGAAGAAGACCAGGACCACTAGTATGTTTCTAGGTAATTGTAGAAGATAATTGGATAGGATTTTTCCAAGCATGAAGGGTCAAAATGTTGTGAAGATGAGAGAAAGGAGGTTCCTTTTTATAAGGGGGAGAGGGGCACCTTTGGAAACATAAGAAATATTAATTTATAATAAATTCAATCCCCACATAAAAACCACAAAAAATAACTCAATTCAAATATGAGTTGATATAGGGTTGTAATATCATCAACCAATGAAATTTATACATGTTGTGAATTTATGTTATAACTTATCAAATTGATTTATCCTTATTTAATCAATTTAATTTTATTTGTGGTAATAATATTCTAAATTTTAAATTATTATAAGTAATCATTTATTTGTTGTTAATTGTGCATAATTGGATACTTTATGACATTTCAGAAAATATAAATTTCAATTTATAGTATTTAATTATTTTTGTGATTTTTAAACAATTTTATAATATGTTATTTTTATAAAATAACAATAGTTTCAATTTTCACACTATTCATTTATTTGAATTTAAATAAAATCTACATAGAGGATATATTCGAAAAAAAAATATTAATAGATTTCTAAAATTTCATATTAATCTTGGAAATTATTTAATCACATTAAATAGTTCATATAATATTTATTTTAATATGTTTAAAACCATTTATTTGATATATCAATCAATAAAATAATTTCAACAACACTATTGTGTCATCCTTAATTATAATTATTTAATCCCTAAAAATTTAAAGAAATTCAAATGATATAGAGTATTTTATTAGATTTATGTATACAATTCATGTTTGATGTTTTATGAAGTTTTACACTAAATTAAAATTATTACACTTATAATATATAAAAGAGTGACATGTTGTCACTTTGTTTTGTTTTAATTATAATTATACAATTTTCTTGGTCAATTGTAACACCCCAGGTAAATAAAGAATATGACATTTCATATTTATCCATATTTGTGAATAAAATATTAATATGATTTTAAAGGGGACGCTATGCTCGATGGCGTACCCAACACGCAACAACGAGTTTCTTGGGAATCTTACGTTGCACTCTAATAATAAAATAATATTATTTCAAATGGTAGTTAACATGTAGCCGTTGTATTGGCGGGAATGGATAGAAATAACTAAAATATGATTATATATGTTTTTTAATGTTTTTACATTTATACAATAAAAGATAAAGGCTTAAAATACGGAAATAATTCAATTTTTGGCGTATATGCCCTAGTTTTCACTAAAGGTTCACTTATCACCTTTCGATGGAGAACCGTCATTAAATATAGTTTTGTTCACTCTTAAACATTCTTTTGGACCAAATAAAACTCTTATTAAGAATCGGGACATCAAAATTTACTTTGTGTAAATTTTTGGTGTCTTTCTGATAAAGTTCATTTTTTTAATGAATAGTGTAAAATGTTGTATTTTAATTCAAAACCACTTTTTAATCTAATTTATTTATATGATTAGATTATATTTTGAATTGGTTTTAAAGATAAATTAGAAAATATTTTTACCATTAAATCCAATAGTGGTCATTGGAATCAATTTCACTTTGAAATCAGACTTAAACTAGTGTCAATCTTTTGATACTTATTGTTTCATAAAACACGCTATTTGTCATGACAGCGGGAATTAATTATTAAATTAATTAATGTGACTTATATGTTTTGAATTTTGTAAAAAGGACTTCATTTTTGAATTCATAATATCAAATATAGCTTAGGGTGAATTTTTGGTAATTTTCTGAAAAACTTCAATTTTTGATGAATAGTGAAACCACTAAGTGGTAATCAAGCAAACTGATTTTTCAGTTAAATGAAAGTTTACCACTAATGTGTATTGAATTTTGAAAATCCGACATACATGGTTGTCATTGAGAAGTAAAATGTGGTTCAATGAGATTAAAATAATTTTTTGGTGAATAGTAACTTATTAAGTTTTTAATCGCGATTAGTGGTAATTAGTGTAGTTTAAGGTATAAATAATGCTTTAATGATATGAAATGACCTAGACACATGTCCCAACCTTATTGGTTGTGTCATGGCCGACCATGAAATGATATGGGTCAACTTGGGGTCCCCATAGATCCACTTTTGTTGGGAAATGACATAAATTACTTTTTATTTAATGTTAAAGTGAAAATGACACAAACATAATATGTTTTACGAAAACAATTTTTATGTGGGGTTATACAAGTCCATATTTTGATTATAAATAGTCATTGGAAAGCTAAAAAGATTTCATACATCATAGTATTTGTTTTATGATTTTTAGACATTAAATAAATTAAATTATTTATGACATGATAATGATGCAGCGATGACATCATTATTTGACGATTTAAATAAAATAAAAAGATAATGTAAAATCTATAAACTACACATGTACAAAACTTATTGGATGAGTGGATTTCGAAGCCTTATCACCTTATCCACTAATTCTATCAATGTGGGACCTTTTAAAACCGAAACACATTTTCAAATAAAGTAATATTGCTTTACTTTCCAAAAGTGCCCCTCCTCTCCTCTTATAAAAGGCCCCCACCTCTACCTCATTTCACACACACCTCAAGCCTTTGGCTCGGCCAACCCCTGCCCATTTACTCTCTCCACATCCCTCTCCTCATCTTAGAGGATTACCTTTGGGCAGAATCCTTTCAAAGGAAGCCTTTAGGCTTAAATCAAAAGGAGTTACACTTTTAAAGGTAATTCATTCTCTCATGTTCATTTGTTTTATTTTGCTTCTCCAACCCCCTAAACTATTTTTATTTACTTCTTTTGTAACAACACCAGTATCTTCAATATAATAGGATGTTGTTATAAGATTTATTTGAGATACACTCTCACAAAACTATATCAAATGGTTAAAGAACATACGGTTTCCGTGGATGGTGAAATTCTGCCTCCCGAAACGATGATTGTTC
Organism: Viscum album; assembly: GCA_963277665.1. NCBI lineage: Eukaryota > Viridiplantae > Streptophyta > Magnoliopsida > Santalales > Viscaceae > Viscum > Viscum album. The sequence goes on from OY728126.1 coordinate 586,414,492, forward strand.
AATACTCATTTAACACCTTCAAAGGTGGCCATTATGATGTCACTATTTTTATATATGATATATAATATGTTTATGTTTTATTTATGCTTCTGTATTTTTCATTTTTGTCTTACCTTTATGGCTTCCATTATGGGTATACGCGATATCTTCATTTAAGGAAGTGCGGACTACCGCCCCCTCAAAGTGATTTGATTCGTTAAATACCATATGTGGGATGTATAAAGGATGGAAATATGATATTATATATGATATTATACTGTAATTATAATATACCTTTATATAATTATTATTCCCTCCTATAAAATACGAAATAGAAATGAAAGTAGCGTTCATGCGTACGTACGGCTTACCGTCTCCATGAACGGTGCATTTCATTTCTTACCTCTAAATGATTATGTAATGTTATAAATGAATTCATGTACTGGATATATATGACATATATGATATCTACATAGTGAATAAAATTCTGGATATAATAAACATTTGGCCACACGAACAACATGTAATTGTAAGAAGACCACTTTCGACTTAAGAACCAAATATCGGCAAAGCAAATATTATTAACTTAAATGATTACATAATGTTTGTGACATGGTAATAAGTGGTATAAAAGTAATAATGAACTTGAAAAAGGGTTCTTAAGGAATTATAAATTAACTCAAGTTTATTATTCATGAGATTAAAGAACGATCGAGTCAAGTCTGACCCGAGGTAAGGGATCCTACTCCTCTCTTTCTTTTTAAGTATACACTTTTATGTCATTCCTTTTAAAGCTCATCTTTCTTGTTATTGGGATGATCTTTTATATTATATTTACTGTAATTTTTATGTTCATGTGATGAGAGACCCTATTCTCTCTCATCAATCCTTTTTGGGAGTTTTGAGTGGCGCCGTTAGGCTGCCGAACTTTCGTAAGAGATCTAACCTCTCTCTTTCTTTTTAAGTACTCTCATTTGTGTCACTTCTTCTAAGATCCTATTTGTTATGTTGGGGGATTTTATTTTATATTACTCTTTCTGTAAATTCTATTGTAATATGATGGGATACTCTATTTGATCTCATCAATCAATATTCGGAAGTTTTATGTGGCGCCGTTAGGCTGCCGAGTTTTCGTAAGGGATTTTTCATCTCACTTTTATTCCCGTGAGATTTATGCTAAATTTGCCACAAATTCCATTGAGTGGTGTATGTACTGCACATTATTATAATCTTTGTGTAATATACATTCATTTATGAGTATTTACATCAATGATCTATTGTCCTTCTTTCATGAGGTGTATGTTTTGAAAGATACCCAAGTCGGTAAGGGAACCTTTCACCCTCCTCTTTTTTTTAAAAGACTTCTTTGTTGGGTCTTTTAATTTACATAATGTTATGTTGGGATATGTTCTCATATATCCTTATTTATGTAAATTTTATGTCCAAGTGATGAGATACACTTTTTATCTCTCATCAACTCATTTTGATGTGATGTCGTTAGGCTGTCAAGGGAACTTTTAACCCAATTTTCGATTTCTTTGGGTTCAACTTGTAGTCATTGAATATGTCATCCATTGAATATGTGTGATTGACCTTTTATTGTTTTACACTTAATATCCACTTATATTGGGTGTATATATATTTTTCACACATATTTTTGAGATTTATTTGTCCTTAATTTAAGGATACCTTCTTTATAAGGGATTTCATCACATTTGACATTTCTATTGAGGGTTCATTGTTGTTATGCACCAATTCACTCTTATATGGTGTATATACTGTCCTTTGGAGTATTATATCATGAATCCTTTTATTCTCATGATATTATAAAGTTATGACTAAATGTAATTCCTCGATTATTGTATTCAAGTGTCTCTAATTTTGGTAAAACCCCTTTAACCAAAATATCGTTTTAAATGTTTTAATTATTTGTTCTTATTAATATCCATATTTTAAAAATGGTTTTAAGGATTTATTTATATGGATATTAATGGTTTGAAATGTTAAAAGATTCAAGGTGGTATGGGACACTTTGATTCAAAAATCTCTTTATTAAATGTTTTAAATGGTTTTGGAAATGGTTTCTTTTTGAATGGATTCATTATTTCAATATCCTAAAATGTTATATTGTGATTGAAATGTGGAAATGTTAAGTTTCCTTTATTCATGTTTTATGTGATATGATTATGTTATGGTTCTTGGGCATTGTTATGAAGAACGGGTGGTTCCGTGATAAACTAAGGGCGGGTGAGCCCGATATAGCTCTCCAATGCATTGGGTAACGCGAAGGAGTGAAACGTTAAGGTTTCTCCGAAGAGATTTAGGGAATATACTGTGATGGGTATTCCATATGTAACCAAGAGGGTTACTCCCTACGTAAGAATGTTATGAATGCCTCAAGTTACCTTTATGTCTTATGATTTCTATGATTTATTCATGGTTTGATGAGGTATGTTAAAATGCCTTTGTTTTATGGGTAAAGTATGATTTCATTCTTATGTATATATGAACTCATGTTTCCATTCCATATTTTTATAACTCTTACTGAGCTTTTTATGCTCATCCCAAGTTTTTGAAATGTTTTTCACAGGTCAAGGGAAAGGTACATGATGTGATGATGGTGTCAAGGATGTGTCAAGAAAGAATCCGTGTTATATTTTAAATATGTTCCCGTTGATGGGAAGAATGAATACTGTATTTTATGTAACCACTTTGTTTAAATGTGGAATGTAATGCAAGTTTCATGATCTAATTCTCTAAAACTCTAAACCTGAAAAGATCCTCAATGTGTAATCTTGTAATAACTCAAGATTAAGTAAGGTTTAAGGCTGGGGCCTTATAGTTGGTATCAAAGGTCGGTTTAGATAACTTTAGAGGTTAGGGTATTCTTTAAGCATAATTGACAATTACCATAATGGTTAGTATTTCAGAAGGAGTCTTAGTTTTAGATAAAGTGAATGAGTAAGTATATCTTATTGTCTATCTTACTCATTAGTACATGATGGTTTTGTTGATATACTCACACTGACATTTCTATTTTTAGTGAATGGATGGATCTAGCAGGCACCAAAGAGACAACAGGTTTGAAGGAAACTGTGGTGGTTCTCTGATTAAGATACTAGATAAAATGAAGGATTCAATGAGGAAACTCGTGGTTGTTCTAAACCAAATATCAAGGAGTCATGATCAACCACTTCAACCTTGGTGAGATCTCTAATGCATCAGGTACGAGATGGCCAATTCGATGTGGAAATTCAGGTAATAATTATTAAGGTAACCATTAGGGTTTATATGATACTTAATTTTTAGGTAATTATGGGTTACTCTATGATATGATGGAAAATGAAAGGAATGAGATAAACTTGAGGTTAAAATATGTTATGATTATTCTTGAAGATTTTATCTCATTTTGGGGAATGTTTTAAGAATTATATAGTTTTGTAAAAAGGACAACACGCAGACCGTGTGACATCCCGTCGCGTCGGACAAAGCTGCGGGAATCGAACCCACAACCAATGTGCGACTGGTATTTATCGCCTACCACTGGACTACGTGAAGTCATTGTTTAGTTTACTGATTCATTCTAGTTATATGATTTTATGAATTAAGAGTAAGTTGATTTTGGGTTATTTTTGAAAATGATTAACCTATCATGGAGGATATGTGATTAGGTTAATTACTTTTCAAAACAAGACTTTATGAGCAACTGATATTGTTTGGAGATAAATGTTACGATTTATCTTGGAAGACTATGCGACTAAATCTTTCAAATATTTGGGTTTCAATCTTATATTGGTTTACTTTGAAGAATTTTATGGACAAATTGATTATAGAATGGTCCTCGTTGAACTTTGGGTTTTGTTGGACAAATTTTGGAGATTAAGAATAGATTTTCTTTTTATAAGGGGATTATCCTTTTCTGGATTATCTGATCTTTTACTAACCTTTTGGTTTTGGTTTTGGTTAAAGACTTAATACATGGGATGTATATAGTTCTCTTTTGGGGATTAGGTGATTCTCTATAAGTTGTTTATAGTACTCTTAATGCGAACAAGTCTCCCTAAATACTCGTCTTTTGGAAAAAATATGAGTTTGTGTAAGGAATCTAATAAAAGTTGAAAGTCAATATGATAAGTGATTATGTTTCCTTATGAATAAATTCCTCAATAAAAATGAACTTAAAACAAAAATGTTGCCTATTAACTTTTCCTATTGGGGAATCGAATACCGTTTAACCCATCACAAGTTTGTGATTTTCTCGTGGTTAACTTTCTCCTAACCATGTTTTCTATCACTCTCCATCAGAACATGACCCTTTGTTTTTCCTCCATGTCCATATTTTCATACTTGTAATCCTAGTATGGGTTACATCGGGTGACCTTTGTACTTATCTCTCTTTATTTTAAAGTGTTTGTTTTACCAACTTTTGTTCCGATGTGGGACTTTCAAGGATGTTTCCAAGCGCAATTTTAAAATTGCGAGGACGCAATTCCCAAAAGGGGGGAAGGATGTAACACCCCAGGTAAATAAAGAATATGACATTTCATATTTATCCATATTTGTGAATAAAATATTAATATGACTTTAAAGGGGACACTATGCTCGATGGCGTACCCAACACGCAACAACGAGTTTCTTGGGAATCTTACGTTGAACTCTAATAATAAAATAATATTATTTCCAATGGTAGTTAACATGTAGCCGTTGTATTGGCGGGAATGAATAGAAATAACTAAAATATTATTATATATGTTTTTTAATGTTTTTACATTTATACAATAAAAGATAAAGGCTTAAAATACGGAAAGAATTCAATTTTTGGTGTATATGCCCTAGTTTTCACTAAAGGTTCACTTATCACCTTTTGATGGAGAACCGTCATTAAATATAGTTTTGTTCACTCTTAAACATTCTTTTGGACCAAATAAAACTCTTATTAAGAATCGGGACATCAAAATTTACTTTGTGTAAATTTTTGGTGTCTTTCTGATAAAGTTCATTTTTTTAATGAATAGTGTAAAATGTTGTATTTTAATTCAAAACCACTTTTTAATCTAATTTATTTATATGATTAGATTATATTTTGAATTGGTTTTAAAGTGAAATTAGAAAATATTTTTACCATTAAATCCAATAGTCGTCGTTGGAATCAATTTCACTTTGAAATCAGACTTAAACTAGTGTCAATCTTTTGATACTTATTGTTTCATAAAACACGCTATTTGTCATGACAGCGGGAATTAATTATTAAATTAATTAATGTGACTTATATGTTTTGAATTTTGTAAAAAGGACTTCATTTTTGAATTCATAATATCAAATATAGCTTAGGGTGAATTTTTGGTAATTTTCTGAAAAACTTCAATTTTTGATGAATAGTGAAACCACTAAGTGGTAATCAAGCAAACTGATTTTTCAGTTAAATGAAAGTTTACCACTAATGTGTATTGAATTTTGAAAATCCGACATACATGGTTTTCATTAAGAAGTAAAATGTGGTTCAATGAGATTAAAATAATTTTTTGGTGAATAGTAACTTATTAAGTTTTTAATCGCGATTAGTGGTAATTAGTGTAGTTTAAGGTATAAATAATGCTTTAATGATATGAAATGACCTAGACACATGTCCCAACCTTATTGGTTGTGTCATGGCCGACCATGAAATTCCATGGGTCAACCTGGGGACCCCATGGATCCACTTTTGTTGGGAAATGACATAAATTACTTTTTATTTAATGTTAAAGTGAAAATGACACGAACATAATATGTTTTACGAAAACAATTTTTAAGTGGGGTTATACAAGTCCAAATTTTGATTATAAATAGTCATTGGAAAGATAAAAAGATTTCCTACATCATAGTATTTGTTTTATGATTTTTAGACATTAAATAAATTAAATTATTTATGACATGATAATGATGTAGCGATGACATCATTATTTGACGATTTAAATAAAATGGAAAGATAATGTAAAATCTATAAACTACACATGTAAAAAACATATTGGATGTGTGTATTTCGAAGCCTGTTCACCTTATCCACTAATTCTATCAATGTGGGACCTTTTAAAACCGAAACACATTTTCAAATAAAGTAATATTTCTTTACTTTCCAAAAGTGCCCTTCCTCTCCTCTTATAAAAGGCCCCCACCTCTACCTCATTTCACACACACCTAAAGCCTTTGGCTTGGCCAACCCTTGCCCATTTACTCTCTCCACATCCCTCTCCTAATCCTAGAGGATTCTCTTTGGGCAGAATCCTTTCAAAGGAAGCCTTTAGGCTTAAATCAATAGGAGTTACACTTTTAAAGGTAATTCATTCTCTCATGTTCATTTGTTTTATTTTGCTTCTCCAACCCCCTAAACTCTTTTTATTTACTTATTTTGTAACAACACCAGTATCTTAAATATACTAGGATGTTGTTATAAGATTTATTCGAGATACACTCTCACACAACTACATCAAATGGTTAAAGAACATACGGTTTCCGTGGATGGTGAAATTCTGCCTCCCGAAACGATGATTGTTCAATACTCATTTAACACCTTCAAAGGTGGCCATTATGATGTCACTATTTTTATATATGATATATAATATGTTTATGTTTTATTTATGATTCTGTATTTTTCATTTTTGTCTTACCTTTATGGCTTCCATTATGGGTATACGCGATATCTTCATTTAAGGAAGTGCAGACTACCGCCCCCTCAAAGTGATTTGATTCGTTAAATACCATATGTGGGATGTATAAAGGATGAAAATATTATATTATATATGATATTATACTTTAATTATAATATACCTTTATATAATTATTATTACCTCCTATAAAATATGAAATAGAAATGAAAGTAGCGTTCATGCGTACGTACGGCTTACCGTCTCCATGAACGGTGCATTTCATTTCTTACCTCTAAATGATTATGTAATGTTATAAATGCATGAATGTACTGGATATATATGACATATATGATATCTACATAATGAATACAATTCTGGATATAATAAACATTTGGCCACACGAACAACATGTTATTGTAAGAAGACCACTTTCGACTTAAGAACCAAATATCGGCAAAGCAAATATTATTAACTTAAATGATTACATAATGTTTGTGACATGGTAATAAGTGGTATAAAAGTAATAATGAACTTGAAAAAGGGTTCTTAAGGAATTATAAATTAACTCATGTTTATTATTCAGGAGATTAAAGAACGATCGAGTCAAGTCTGACCCGAGGTAAGGGATCCTACTCCTCTCTTTCTTTTTAAGTATACACTTTTATGTCATTCCTTTTAAAGCTCATCTTTCTTGTTATTGGGATGATCTTTTATATTAAATTTACTGTAATTTTTATGTTCATGTGATTAGAGACCCTATTCTCTCTCATCAATCCATTTTGGGAGTTTTGAGTGGCGCCGTTAGGCTGCCGAACTTTCGTAAGAGATCTAACCTCTCTCTTTCTTTTTAAGTACTCTCCTTTGTGTCACTTCTTCTAAGCTCCTATTTGTTATGTTGGGGGATTTTATTTTATATTCCTCTTGCTGTAAATTCTATTGTAATATGATGGGATACTCTATTTGATCTCATCAATCCATATTCGGAAGTTTTATGTGGCGCCGTTAGGCTGCCGAGTTTTCGTAAGGGATTTTTCATCTCACTTTTATTCCCGTGAGATTTATGCTACATTTGCCACAAATTCCATTGAGTGGTGTATGTACTGCCCATTATTATACTCTTTGTGTAATATACATTCATTCATGAGTATTTACATCAATGATCTATTGTCCTTCTTTCATGAGGTGTATGTTTTGAAAGATACCCAAGTCGGTAAGGGAACCTTTCACCCTCCTCTTTTTTTAAAAGACTTCTTTGTTGGGTCTTTTAATTTACATAATGTTATGTTGGGATATGTTCTCATATATCCTTATTTATGTAAATTTTATGTCCAAGTGATGAGATACACTTTTTATCTCTCATCAACTCATTTTGATGTGATGCCGTTAGGCTGTCAAGGGAACTTTTAACCCAATTTTTGATTTCTTTGGGTTCAACTTGTAGTCATTGAATATGTCATCCATTGAATATATGTGATTGACCTTTTATTGTTTTACACTTAATATCCACTTATATTGGGTGTATATATATTTGTCACACATATTTTTTAGATTTATTTGTCCTTAATTTAAGGATACCTTCTTTATAAGGGATTTCATCACATTTGACATTTCTATTGAGGGTTCATTGTTGTTATGCACCAATTCACTCTTATATGGTGTATATACTGTCCTTTGGAGTATTATATCATGAATCCTTTTATTCTCATGATATTATAAAGTTATGACTAAACGTTATTCCTCGATTATTGTATTCAAGTGTCTCTAATTTTGGTAAAACCCCTTTTACCAAAATATTGTTTTAAATGTTTTAATTATTTGTTCTTATTAATATCCATGTTTTCAAAATGGTTTTAAGGATTTATTTATATGGATATTAATGGTTTGAAATGTTAAAAGCTTCAAGGTGGTATGGGACACTTTGATTCAAAAATCTATTTATTAAATGTTTTAAATGGTTTTGGAAATGGTTTCTTTTTGAATGGATTCATTATTTCAATATCCTAAAATGTTATATTGTGATTGAAATGTGGAAATGTTATGTTTCCTTTATTCATGTTTTATGTGATACGATTATGTTATGGTTCTTGGGCATTGTTATGAAGAACGGGTGGTTCCGTGATAAACTAAGGGCGGGTGAGCCCGATATAGCTCTCCAATGCATTGGGTAACGCGAAGGAGTGAAACGTTAAGGTTTCTCCGAAGAGATTTAGGGAATATACTGTGATGGGTATTCCAAACGTAACCAAGAGGGTTACTCCCTACGTAAGAATGTTATGAATGTCTCAAGTTACCTTTATGTCTTATGATTTCTATGATTTATTCATGGTTTGATGAGGTATGTTAAAGTGCCTTTGTTTTATGGGTAAAGTATGATTTCATTCTTATGTATATATGAACTCATGTTTCCTTTACATATTTTTATAACTCTTACTGAGCTTTTTATGCTCATCCCAAGTTTTTGAAATGTTTTTCACAGGTCAAGGGAAAGGTACATGATGTGATGATAGTGTCAAGGATGTATCAAGAAAGAATCCGTGTTATATTTTAAATATGTTCCTGTTGATGGGAAGAATGAATACTGTCTTTTATGTAACCACTTTGTTTAAATGTGGAATGTAATGCAAGTTTCGTGATCTAATTCTCTAAAACACTAAACCTGAAAAGATCCTCAATGTGTAATCTTGTAATAACTCAAGATTAAGTAAGGTTTAAGGCTGGGGCCTTATATCAATAGCCCATGAATCGAATATATTCCAACACTTAGATGATATGGGTCGACCTTTATTCATACAATATAATTTTGGAAGGTGGTAGGGTAATTTTATAATCTTATTTTTACCATTAATTACACAATTTACCTTTAACTGTAGTAAATAAAAACTACCGTATTTACTATTCATATCTTCAAAAAAATAGAAGTAACCTATTACCATAATTTGGACCCCACTAAATCCAAATATGGAATCCATTTTTAAATATTCAAAACATAAATTTTGAAATAATTAATTTAAAATTAATCCCGTTGTTATGAAAATGAGTTTTAAAAGTTAAATCATAGTTAAAGATTTAAATAATTTTACCTAGGAATTCAATGTAAAATTAATGGTAATGACATAAATAATATTTAATGGTAAAAATATATTCTATTTATATTTTAAAACCATTAATTTTTACCATTTAACCTTATAAATTATCTTCATGAAAATATTTGTTTTTAAGAAAAAATTATCGTATTTTTACTATTCATCAAAATATGAAAGTTATTAGAAAAGTATCAAAAATTTATCCAATGTAAAATTGTATATCCTGATTTAAAATAAGATGTTTATTTTGTAAAATTGACCTTATAAACATGTCAAAAATTATATTTAAAATGGGTGCTCCATCAAAAGGCGGTTAAACAACATTTTTTTGAAAAATACTTCTTTTATCCAAAAAATTGATTTTGATTTCATATCTCAATCTAGAATATGTTTTAGATGAATTATAATGTTATAAAATTCAAAATTCAGTTAATACTATTCATAATTGCTAGTTCATAATATTATAATAATATATCATTGTTTAGTAAAACTCAGTATTGCATACAACACTAGCTATCGAGGAAGGATGCTCTTGCGTGTAACGCAAGCCAAGCCAGTGTTGTGTGTTGTGAAAGATTTATTTTGTGTTTCTTATAACATAAGACATTAAAAAATTTCTCATAAAATCTCAGGGTGTTACATTTTACCCCCCTTAAAATTAATTTCACCCTCAAAATTCTTCACTTTCTAACAAAAAGATGAGAATACCTCTCCCTCATCATATCATCAAGTTCCTATGTAGCTTATTCGAATTGTTGGTTCCTCCATATAACTTTAACCAAGTGAGTGGTCTTGTTTCATAGATCTATTTCTCTACGATCCAGAATCTCTATCGGTTGTTCTTCATAATAATGATCTTGCTCTAGTGGTACGACTTCTGAGCTTAGTACATGTGATAGATCAGGTATGTACTTTATCAGTGGTGATACAAGAAACACATCATGTAATTGAGATAGATTTGGTGGAAGCACCAATTGGAATGCTACCTTCACAACATGATCCGGTTTTTCAAAATGACCAATATACCTAGGGCTCAACATTCCCTTCATTCCAAATCTCATTACTCTCTTTAAAGGAGATATTTGTAAGAACACTTTATCACCCACTTCAAACTCTAGGTATTATATTCTTTGTCGGCATAACTTTTTTGATGACTCTGAGATGCTCTTATGTGTTTTTGAATTGATCTGACCTTTTTTCCATCTCATCAACAAGATCAGGTCATAATAGCTTTCTTTCCCCAACATTATCCCAGAAAATTGGAGTTCTGCATTTCTTTCCATAGAGAGCTTCATAAGGAGCCATCTTAATACTGTAGTGAAATCTAATATTTTATGAAAATTCCACCAAAGGTAAGTGTTGATCCCAACCACCTTTGAAATCCATATAGAAAGCTCTCAACATGTATTCTAGAGTTTGAATTTTTCTCTCAGACTGACCGTCTGTCTGAGGATGATAAGCAGTGCTAAAACTCAACTCTGTATGAAGAGTATGATGAAGACTTCACCAAAAAATTTGAGGTAATCATCGGATACCGATCAGCTATAACGAAAATTGGTGCAACATTCAATATTACAAACTTGCTTTACATATATCATGGCAACCTTATCAAGAGATAAATATTCTCTTATAGAAATGAAGTGTGCCGAATTCATGAGATGATCAACGATAACCCAGATAACATTATTGCCTTTGGATGTTTTAGTAATTCCAGTGATAAAGTCCATAGTGTTGTTTTCCCATATCCATTCTGGTATGGGTAATGGTTGTAAATTCACTTTAGACTTCTATCTCTCAGCTTTAACATGATGATAGACAATGCATCGATAGAAAAAATAAGAAACATCTCTTTTCATTCCATCCCACCAGAAGTACTCTTTCAGGTCCCTATACATCTTCGTGCTTCTAGAGTGAATAGAGAATGAAGAACTATGAGACTCATCTAGTATTTTCTTCTTTAATTCTGGTATGGGAGGAACACAAACCAAATTACTGAATCATATTATTTCATCATAATCAAAGTAGAATTCAAGATTATTTCTCACCTTCTTTTGTAACTCTACATCTTATTTCGGTACCTCTATAATCTTCACATGTATTGACGGCTGAACATTCATTTGATAAAGATAAGATTTTTCCCTTCCATTATAATTCTAAGTTACATCCTTTATAAATCCATAAATATTGGATCTTTTTTGATCCTCATCACAGATAAGCCAACATGTTCTTGAAGAATTAATGCGTCTTCCACCTTGTTTGATTTCCCAAGGTGATAATGAATTGAGCAGTCATAATACATAATCAGCTCCAACCATCTTATTTGGCTCATATTCATCTCCTTTTGTGTGAAATTATACTTTAAAGTTTTTTGATCAGTATAAATATCACACCTTTCACCATAAAGATAATGCCTCCAAATCATTATTGCAATGATTATCACAGATAACTCCAAATCCTGAGTTGGCTAATATTTCTCATGGATTTTCAGTTGTCGATAGTCCCAAGCTATCACCATATCATTTTTCTTGAGAACACACCCCAATCCCTTCTTGGATGTATCACTATAGATCACAAACTTTTCTCCACTATAAGGTAGTGCGAGCACAGGTGCACTGGATAACCTTCTTTTTAACTCCTTGAAATTTTCTTTACACTCCTTCATCCAAATGAATAGAACTCATTTTCGAGTCAACTAGGTGAGTGGATTATATATTTTTGAAAAATCGTTCACAAAACATTGAAAATATCTAGACAAACCAAGAAAACATCGGATCTCAGTTACATTTGTTGGTCTCGACCATCTTTAGATAACATCTAGTTTTTGATGGATCCATTGATATCCTCTCTTTTGAGATTATTTGACAAAAAAATGAAACTTTTTGAAGCCAAAATTCACACTTGGTAAATTTAGAATAAATCTTCTCCTTTGTAGGGTCTTTAATAAAATTCTCAATTTATCAGAACATTCTTACATGATCTTTGAATATACACGAATATCATCTATAAAGACTACCAAAAACTGATCACGATAGTCTTTAAAGACTCTATTCATTAGATCAATGAAGATAACAGAGGAATTAGTAAGACCAAATTGCATCACTATAAATTCATAGTGTCCATACCTTGAACGAAAAGGTGTATTTTGTATATTATCTCTTTTGACCCTCAATTGATGATACCCTAAATGATGATCAATCGTGGAAAAGTATTTAGCTCCGCATTGTTAGTCAAATAAGTCATCAATGCATGTGAGAGGATATTTTTTCTAGATAATGATCTTGTTAAGTTCTTGATAATCAAAGTAGAGTCTCATTGATCCATATTTCTTCTTAAAAAACAAAACAACTTCCCCCCATGTTGATGCACTAGGGTTTATAAATCCCTTATCAAGATTATCTTGGAGTAGCTTCTTCAATTCATAAAAATCAATTGGGGAAATTCTTTAAGGTGTCTTTGAAATTGGTATAGCACCGGGTATGAGTTCTATTGAAGACTAAACTTCACGATTTGGTGGAAGACCTGTAAATTCCTCTAGAAAGACATCATTGAACTCTCTTACAATGGGTATATTATTAATATTGATATTCTCTCCAACCATTTGAGATAAATAACATTCATTTATTGGAATCAAGACCCATAAGATGGAAGAAAATTCCACTGTAAATATATATTCATCCTTGCATTGATTGATGATCGCAAATTAATCAAGAATATGGAATGTGACATCGCTTATCCTAAATTTCATATGAGCTCCATATAAAGAAATCCATTCCATGCCAGGAATAACATCAAGTTCAACTATATGAATGATCACAAGATTTGCAGGAAGAATGTTCCAACAAACATCAATTAGAGAAGAATTGTAATCTTTTGATGAGACTGGTGTGCCATTAGTAGTTTTCACAGCTAACTGAAAGGATAATAATTGGGTTAATACGACGATACCATTATAAAATTCCTCAGAAATAAAAGAGTGGGTGGATCCATAATCAAATAAAACATTTTCTACTTTAGAGTGGATGGTAATTGCACCTTTCACCACTTCGTTATTGTACTCCACATAGCCGATAAAAATTTCATGTGAAATTCCTTTCTCTTTGGTCTTACGACTTTGTTGACATAGATTATCATCAATAACATTTGAATTAGGGCATTGATTGGCATAATTCCCCATTTCCTTGCGCTTGTAACATTGAAGTGTATGAGGTGTATTCTGTGTAGCCTTTTCTTTGTTCACATCACTAGACATCTTTTTCCCATCACTGTGGAATTCAATTTATAGGTTACCTTCTTTTCCATACATAAAACATTTACATGTCCTTTTAAGACGATTCCATCCATGTTTCTTTCGACACTTTGAGCATAAGGGAAAACTCATCTTTTTTTCAGTGTGGTCTTTAGATTTTCCTTTGAATTCCATTTTACTCTTCTTATCAATCCCTTATGACTGATGGGTTACTCTAATCTCCATCTCAACATTGAGAGCACATTGAACAATTTCCTCATAGCTATTGAAGTCCTTTTATAGCTAATTCCCTTCAGAGATTTGGATATAAGCCACTAAAGAATCGATTGATTTTACTCTCAGGTTGGATAATAATCCCCAAAGCGTACCGTGAAAGTCTTGTAAAATTTGATTCTTAGGTACCAACTAATTAATCATCCCTTTTATTTATTTCAAGAAACTTCTCCTCCCTTTTTGTTCCAAGAATACGAGGGAAGTACTTATTGAAAAATATGATCTTGTACTCGTCCCATTCCATTGACTCAATCTCATCTCTTTGCCTCATATTCTTGATTAGATTCCACCATTGATCACCTTCACCTTCCAAACGATATACTGATAAGATGACTTTATCATGTTCAGAGCATTATAGGAACGAAAATATCTTTTTAGTGGTACTAATCCATTGTTCAACCACTAATGGATCAGAAGACCCGCTGAATGAAGGTGGACGCTGCCTCATGAAGGATTAAACAAAATGTTGTTGTTTACTTTGATCATTTGGAAGTCATGCATGATTCATATATTGTGAAAATTATGTGAGCATGGATATAAGATTTTTCATTCCAAATCCCATAACATTTCGTTCCTCAGTGGGACAGTCATTGCATTTCCCATCACATTCAGCATTAACACTGTTCCATTGGGTTCCAACAATTGACTAAAACCAAGAAGCATAGTGTGAAAAAAACTAATCATAACAGGAAAACCACATAATCAAGAATAAAATTTCACACAATAGGTATTATCATAGGTTATTAATGAGCATTTTTATAACAAAAATATTATGTTCTATGCTTAAACATATGCTTAGGTTTCTTACTAAGTATTTCACATCCTAGTTTTCAAAGGTTGGCTATACCTTTCCTCTTATACCAACTATAAAGACCCATACTTTACATACAGTGTTATTACATCAGAAATGAATCATATATATTACAAAATATAACAAAACCCTGATATGACCATATAGGTAGAGTATCTTTAGAAACTGGGAATCATAAACATCTGGTTCATAAATCATCTACATTGTCTCCCATTTATTTCATCATATCTAGAGTCCCTTTTTGGCATATCCTACTTAATAACCTTCTTTTTGACCTGGGGAAAAGAAAACATACAATGGTTGTGATAAAATTCTCAATATGGGAAAACAAAGTAAATATCAATCATATCATATTCATAATAACATAACATTTTGAAAATCATAACCTGCAAAATAGATCATAATATCATGACATGGGATAAATCATAGTAGTGAAATGAAATCCCAATATTCATAACATAATACATGAAAATTTGTGGAATAAACACATAATCATAGAAAATCATTTCATATTAGGCTATACTCATTTGCAAGACCATCATAGCGGACAAATTCCATTACTAAACCGAGTTCACTCCTCATTCCAGTCCTATATCATTGAACCAAATTAACTTGTCATTCCAGCCATGTCTATCTCTGAGATATATATCATAACCCAATGCATTGGAGGGAGATATAGGTCCCACCCATCTCAAAATGAAACCATTCTTATGTGTGAAAAAAAAAATCATAAATCATACATCATATCATAACCCATGTAATAACAATGGGAATCTTAAATATCATACCATCATAACATAATCCATATAAGATAAAAAGAATTCATAATAAATAATTCCTTCATAACATAAAAAAATAAATTTAATAATAGGAGTATAAATAGAACCCTATATTTTCTTAGATGGGAAATAATTTTGATAAAAAACATGATCTCCATTCTTGAAGAAAATATCTTTTCTACTTTAAAAACATTTTTCATTTCTCAACATGTTGTACAATTTTAAACTAATAGAAGTTAATTGAATATAAAATTGAAAACACGAAAAGGAATATTCATGGAAATATTGTTCTATGAAATCATAAAAATCCATCCATGCTGTATAAGTTAAAAACATATTCTTCTTGTACTTTGGCCGGAAAAATCAAACAGTATCTCATACTAAAAATGAAAAAAGATTCCTTTCATAACATTTACTAAATATTCACCAATAGGTAAAATTATATTTAATCAATTATAGGAGGATTTAAATAATATTAAATATTTAGGAAACATCGATGTTGATGATAAATATTCCCCAGTAATATCTGAAGTATACACAATCTCAGATAAAAATGAGATTGTGAGATTTTCCATTACATTGGGTTCGATATGCATTGTACGTATCCGAACCTCCAATATAATGATTTAAATAATGTCATTGACTTATTCCAATATCATATTCATTGTTATTATATCACATGTGTTCATAATCTTATCTTCTTATTAGTAATATTTGACTTCTACTAGTTATTGGGGTGTTCATTGCATTATGTTCTAATGCATATTTTGTTGAAAAAATTCTTATTCCATATATTAGGTTATAGCTACATCATTTACAAAATAGTATTAATATAATATATAGAAGATTTATTAATTCAATACGTATATATAATCATGGTTTAATGATGATCATGTAGAACGAATCACATCACACTTTGGAGACGGTAAGCTGTACGTACGCACGAGTGACAATATTGTTCCCATAATTATTGAATGGTATTGGAGTGGATTATAGAATATCTGAAAATTAGTATCAAGTTATAATAATCATATATATTTATTTTTTACACCAATATACCCATCCATGTAAGGTGGTGGTGGAAAACTGATTTCACCACGGCGTGGAGACGGTATTTCGTACGTACGCACACATAATGATTTTGTTTTCCGTAGGATTGATAAAAGGTGAAATAGAGTTGATTCATATTTATAATAACATACCCGTATATGAATGATACTAAATTTATTAATTTATGATGAAAAAAATAAGGAAGAATAAGTAGATTAAGAAATAAATTTGAAAGGATCGGTAAAGGATATTACCTCTTCTTCGACGTTCCTCTTCTAAACCTCCTCATAAGGCACTAAAGATGGTCTTTAAAGAAAACCAGGACATCAAGAATGTTCCAAGGGAAGTGGAAAATAGAATTAGATAGGTTTTGTCTGATCTTGAAGGCTCAAAATGTTGTGAAGAGGATAGGGGGTAGGTTCCCTTTTATAAGGGAGGAGAGGGGAACCTTTGGAATCATAAGAAATATTAATTTATAATAAATTCAAACCCAACATAAAAACCTCCAAAAATGACTCAATTCAATGATTAGATGAGATAGGGTTGTAATATAATCATCCAATAAAATTTATACATGTTGTGAATTTATTTTAAACCTTATCAAATTGAATTATCCTTATTTAATATATTTAATTTTATTTTTGGTAATAATATTCTAAATTTTAAATTGTTATAAATAATTACTTATGTGTTATTAATTTTCAATAAATAGGTAATATATAAAATTTTAGACCATATAAATTTGAATTTATAATTTTTTAATATTTTTGTGATTTTTAAACAATTTTATAATGTGTTATTTATATAAAATAACAATAATGTCAAAATTTTACAGTATTCATTTATTTTAATTTAAATAAAATCCAAATAGAGGATATATTCAAACCAATATATTTAATAGATGCCTAACATGTCATATTAATCTGGAAAATTCGTGGATCACATTAAATAGTTCATATAATTTTTATTTTAATATTTTTAAAACCATTTAGTTGATATTTCAATCACTAAAATAATTTCAACATCATTATTGTGTCATCCTTAATGATAATTATTTAATCCCTAAAAATACTAAATAAATTCACATGATGTAGATAATTTAATGATATTTCTCAATATATTTCATGTTCACAGTTTTATAAATTTTATCACAAAATTTAAATTATTACACTTATAAAATATAAGAGAGTGACATGTTGTCACTTTCTTTGGTTTTTATTATAATTATATCATTTTCATGGTCAATAGTCCATTAAACGAATCTATATGTACCCTTAGGTTATATGAGTCTACTTTTATTCTTCCAATAGAATTTTAGTAGGTGGTATGGTATTTTATAATCTTATTTTTACCCATAATTACCCGATTTACCTTTAACTGTAGTAAATAAAAATTACCGTAGTTACAATTCATATTGTCAAAAAAATAAAAGTAACCTATTAACATTTTTTTGACCCACTAAATCCAAATATAGAATCCATTTTTAAAAATTCATAACATTGAAGTTGCAGTAATTTAATTTAAAAATAATCATGTTGTTACGAAATCAGGTTTTAAAAGTTAAAACATTGTCAAAACATTAAATGTTTTTACCTAATAATTCAATGTAAAATTAATGGAAATGACATAAATTATATTAAATGGTAAAAATATATTCTATTTATACTTTAAAAACATATATATTTTTCATTTAACAATACAGATTATCCGGATGAAAATTGTTATTTTTAAGAAAAATTTATCGTATTTTTACTATTCATCAAAATATGAAGGTTATCAGAAAAGTATCAAAAATTAATCCAATATAAATTATTATATCCAAATTCAAAATAAGAAATTTATTTTTTAAAAATGAACTTATAAACTTGTAAAAAATTATATTTAAAATGGGTGCGCTATCAAAAGGCGGTAAAACTGTTTTTTTTATACTTCTTTTATACGAAAAATTGATTTTGTTTTCATATATCAATCTAGAAAATGTGTAAGAGAAATTATACTATTGTAAAATTAAAAATTCAGTTAATACTATTCATAACAGCTAGTTCATAATATTATAATAATATATCATTGTTTAGTGTAACTCGGTATTGCGTACAATAAAAGCCATCGATGATGGTTGCCCTTGCGTGTAACGCAAGCCAAGCTAGTGTTGTGTGTAGTGAAGGATTCATTTGGTTATGAATATAACATAATATATTAAAAAAAATTATTTCGCATAAAATCTCAGGGTGTTACATGTATCATACATTCCTACTTCCCATATTATTATGGGTGTATTGTCATACTTCAAAAAACTAATGTACCAAGAGACTTCTACAAGACCTTCCAGAAGCACAATGTAAAACAAGATTCACATTATAATATTGTAATCTCTGGAACCCCATGAGGAAGAAATATCCCCCAAATGTACCCATCTCTCAACTTTTCTAATTGGAAAGTCTCACATAAAGGTAATAAATTATCAAATTTCATCAATCGGTCAAAAACCACTCAAATAGTTACAGTTGTCTGAGATTTCCTCAGGATACCCACGAAAAAGTATATGATAATGTCATGATAAATATATTTAGTAAATCACTAGGTCATTGATTCTCATATTTTACCAATTGAATAGTATAACATTGTGTCACGTACCCTACACTCATTTTTTAAATAATCGACAAACAATGTTTCCAGCATAGGTCTTGATACATTAAGGTCAAACCCAGATATACATCCCACATTGAGGAATAAAATTGATGCATAAAATACTCAAAAATAAAAATTATAAGAACTAAAATTCTCCTAAATAGATGATATCATCCTCTTATATAGTCCAATTTGAAGGTGACTCCCCAATATCGAGGCTTCTCCAAGGCCAGACACTCTGTATCCTAGTACCACCACTCAATGATAAAACTCAAAAGTTGGGACTCAACATAAACTGATATGATGTTCATATGTTATTGTCCCTCATGAACCAAAACAATTATCTCATACAACAAGTTCATCATTTTATACATTTAATAATACTTATAAACATCTTGAGTTCATGTTTTCTTACTCAATGTGTTATCTACACTGTTCCCCTTCTTGTGATTATATGCTCTATCTAAATCAAATGAATAAATATACTCAACCAGGAATGGTTTATGAAGATTAAATTATCAATATGAAAAGATGTAAATAATGTTCATGTGATTTATATAAAATATATAAATTTCTCTGAATAGATAATGTTTCCAACAAATAAATCATAATCCACTACAGCTAAATCGAGGTCATGAATAGGGTAATTCCATTCCTATGGACACAAAATCCTTGACCCATTACTCCTAAACTAGCAATCCATATAAAAACACTACATTAATACTCATCATATAAGTATCAAAAGCAATTTTATACTCATCCAATATATCAGGTATGATCAAAATTAGTGTTGTAGTCAAAAACATCATCAACTCCTGGAATGAAATCTTAAGTACTACAGGTCATTAAAAATTTACTCCATTCTTGAGAAATATATAAATACGTACATCAAAGAATGATATTTCAAATATTAACCTCTAATAATATCCAATTAACCATAGAAATACATAGATGTCAAAAAAAAATAAAGGATTATCCCAAGAAATAACTACCTACACCTTCATGGTGTCCACTGAATCACCTTCCTAATAGATGAGGTGACCTAAGATATGAACCTGTTCAATGTGTAATTAAAATTTATATAGATTTTCATATATCCAATTTTATCTTACTGTAATCAACATGATGAAAATATTTTTGGAGGGACATTGAAGAGTAATTCTATATTCCAATATTTTATCACTAAAAAAACCATAAAAATAATCCCAGAATGGGTGGGGGATTTGGTACATCAAGACCATAAACACTTTTTGTGTGTTCATTAACCCAAACAACATCAAGATGGAATCATAATGGTCATCCTAATTTTTAATGCATTACTCAGGGTATCATATGGTATAACACTCAGATGATGATACCCTTATGTGAAGATAATCATTGAGAACACACAATCTCCCCTAAACTGGTCAAATAGGTTTTCAATATGAGGTAGAGGATATTGGTTATTCACTATGCTGAAAGATTATTCATCCTTCTTATAAGAAAAATCTTCATAACACCAAGGTGGCATACATGATGGGATAAAACATGTATCCATCACATCATTTATTTGATTCTTAAGATCTTGAACCTATATTGGTTCCATTCTACATGGATGAATAGAAACTGGCTCAACTCCAGGAAAGATATTAATTTTAAACTAAACAACCCTATTATGGGGAATCCATGGGAAGTCCTCATGAATCAAATCATGGAAGTTTCCCACTATAGTTGGAAATACATCTTGTTTCGCAATTCTGTCTTCCAGAAAAAGTAAATTTAACCATGGTGGTAAGCTTCCCCATTTTTTGATGAACTGTCCTAGATTGGCCTACCCGAATTTCCCATTAACCTAAATATACCTCAATATAATACGTATGAGTTGTAAAATTCAGTATGATTTTGTAACAATAATTATTCTATCGATATGATACAAAAAATTCCATACCCAAATTCAATTCAAAACTTAACATGTCATGGATGTAACGATCCCATATAAAATGACTCTCCCCAAACTATTGAGAGAACCCCTTATAAAATAGATATCTCTAGACCATACACCCAACAGTTTAGTGATCATTATAACTCCACTAAAAAAATAAACAATATGAATCATCCTAATCACATGTTGTTCATAAATAAATTAATTTGATGAGTGGTATCAAATAAGGAACTAATATCTGTAGAAGCAACATGAATAATACCTCTAACTATTTATAGTGTAGCATCACTATCCACTACAGTTGGATTAACTACATGAAAATTTACTTTCCCTATTCCTTGTGATATAATATTAATTACTTGATATTCACTACTCTACTGATATGGGTGATCTTCACAAGTAGGACCTCATCTAATACCTAGACTACAATGACCATTAGAAATCTAACTACCTGGAATATATGTTGTCGAAGACCCCATTCCAACACCTAGATTTTTCATCGATCCCATATCACTACCCATTTGTTATTGAATCTTTCGCAACAATTTCTGATTTCCCATCATTATATAAGCTCGACATTATGACAATGTTCAATGAAACTTACTAAAAATGTGTCTCTACCTATTTAATGGCCCAAACCTCCCTAGTCTGTTAAATTTTCAAATTTTTATTTTTTGAGTTGTTATGGGAGGAAATGGTATCTCATTTCAAGAGTTTTCCAAAATTCTTGTTTTTCCATCATCATGTTAGAGCATCGGTAGGCCAAGATGTTGGTAGGTCTGGTTGTCGTTAGATCATAGTATCGGTAAATTAGGGATTTAGTAAGTAAAAGCATCCATAGGTTATGGCTTCTGTAGGACATGGCATGGCTGGGTAAGGGAATCGGTATGTCATGGATTCATTAGTTCATGGCATCAGTAGGTAAGGGCATTGGTAGGTTAGGGCGTCTATAGGTCATGGTGCCCAATGGTTAGGCATCGATAGGTCGGGTGTCGGTTGTTCAGGCATCAGTGAGTTACTTCAGTGACTTACTATTGGTGGGACATGTAAGTGACTCATGTCGGTGAGTCACATTGGTGACTCGTATTAGTGAGTCACACTTCATTGACTCACTATTGGGGCCGAATGTTAGTGACTCACACAAATGTGAGTCATTTCCATAATTATCAATTTCTTCTAGTTTCACCCCTATTATGTTTTATTTGATGTAAATCGAGTTTAAACTCTAGTTTTAGAATTTATAGAGGCATTTAAAAAGGAATTATTTATATATTTAATATTCTAACAGTCTTGGGAATTTTAAATAGTCAATACATTTGGCCTTAACCACTATCAAAATTTTGAGTACATTGATAATATTTCCCATCAATTTATATTGGATCTGGTACATGTAACTTTTTATTTTCTCTTCCACAATTATTTCCATTTTATATTCATGAGAAAATATCATTTCTTCTTAGAGGTGTTTTAACTATGTTTTATCAGTGGAATCAGTGTCCCTTGGTGTCTCCTCGTACTTGCACGACCTTTTGTTTTAGTGTAAGGAGGAGTTTCTGATCACTAATTTTTCATGGAAGGGATTCCTTCAGATCTCTTTTTGTTGTGTATCATTTGGGGTGGATATACATATGTATAAATTTTTATATGATAGGATCCATTTTATTCAAATTAAGAAATAAGGGTTGGGGATGACAATGATGATTATCTTTTATAATATCTTTTATCATTTATCCAAATTAAGAATTTTATGTAATGTATCCTTCCGAAAATCATTGTTATTGGGGGTTTCTATTTGAGCACCATTTACAACTTGTGACCCACAAATATATAATTAAAAGTATGGATAATCACGTATACCTTGGTAATAAAGTGAATGCCCCGTGATTGAACTTCATCTGTGATAACCCCTGAATAATGAATGTAGAATTAAATAATGAGGGTTAATAAAGTTGAATACACATTATTATTTGGTGTATTTGTGTGATGTGTGTGGATATGTTCGAACTTGGGATTGTGCTGGTCATGTGGTGCTATGGATGAGAGTGTGTTTTTGTATATCGGGTGGTATGAGAAGTGTAATAGAACCTTAGGTTGATAGATAGATTGATTGTGGAATGGATGAAATGGTCGAATAGTGGTTATGTATTTGGGTTTTGTTATGGTTATTGGTATGGTCTGCATGAGTAGTGGGATTGCAATCTAGAATTTTTTGGAATATTGTAATTTTTTTACCGTTGAGCTACCAAATATGGTTTGGTAGGGCTAATTCTGAATAAGGATTTTTTTTCCTTATGTGGGCATTTTGCGAGATGTTTCCAGAGTCTTTTTTGAAGTTACGATGGGTTGTGATGTTACATTTGTTTTGTTGTGTTGGGTAGTTTCCGATTTAGGGATGGAATAAATATATAATTTAATTGTTAATGATGAATGATAATTGGTCATATTAATTGGATTAGGTGATGAATTATGTCTATGGTTGGATGAGTGGTTATGCGTTAGAGGTGGTTGCAAGGGAAGCTTTTGGTTAGAAGGTTGTTTGTTTTGAAAACCCGATGTATGGGTATGTTTTTTCTATATATATATAAACATATTTAATTGTGTTTTCTATACACATTGCACCCTTTTTGAGTACTACAATCCAAAACCCCCATTTTTATGTGGGAGGTTATCCTTTCCCAACATCCTAATGGGAGGACGTATGGATAATTATTGTCTCTTATCTTCTCTCTATTATAGGCATTGTTATCCCATGTTTCTTCCATCTGGTCATAGTGAATTTGTGTGGCACATATGTCTACGAGGGAGGTCTACATCCCTTGTTTCTTCAGGATTAGATTTTTTGTGCCATCCCAGGTGTCTTCGGGGTGAGGTTGTTGTTTTGAGGCCTAGGTGTTAGTGGGATTAATGTTATGTGATGGTGGTCCATGTGTGTGTGGGGAGGGTGTCCTTGTGGGGTTTTTGAAAAGCATGGTTGTGTTAGGACTTTCACCATAAAGAAAGATAAGTTAACTAGTGGGGAGTGGAGCTTGGCACCCAAATAAATCAATGTTTATTAAATTAATTTACATCATTTTCTTTACATGGTTAATGTTCCTTAATGAGGGTGGTAGGTTAGTATTCATCGATAGGTAAAGTTGGATATATATTTTTTCTCATAGGGGTAATGGTTTGCTTCTCCCACTTGTGCTTGAGTAGAATTTTTTTCCCTATTCAGTATGGTAGTATGCTCAACCTACATATAAAAATCTATTTTTTGGTTTCCAAAGAGATTATTCAGACTATGCCAGACCTTACATGATCAGGCATCATGATAGTGGGTTTTCTCTATGTATATTTGTTCTTTTAGTATTTATATTAATGTTTTTATTGTATTTATAGCTGTTTTACATTAAACATTCATATGTGATGGATTTTTCCTTCTTTTATATATATTTCTTGGAGTTGTTGGAGGTTGGTACATCTTATATACCTATAATTTTTACTATATAAAGTGTAATGCCTGCCATATTTTTAGATATTTGAATATCCTTGGTTCTGGTCCCCCCCATGTCCAATTTGAGACTGGACTCAGGGGGTCATTATCTATTTTACATCTTGAAAAAGGAATGTCATGGTACATTGCCATCCCGTCCCTCATCTTGGTGGAGGCTCTTGAAATAATAGAATCAAAAAAATTTTGTGAGATAGGATGGAGTTTGTATTTAGAAACAATGAGGATTTCATGGTTTGGTAGGGAATTATTGTTAGGTGATCTTGGTGAGGAACATAGGCTAGGAATGACAGGATATGACACAAGATATTAGGACCTCTATGATCTAATTCAAGGGATTTGAGTCAACCGAATGACCAAGTGACGTTGCATTTGTTGGAGGGTAGAGTCCCTAAGAAAGGTCCATACATCAAGATGACGTGTGTTATTGATTGACTTGGATGTTTTATTGAAGTTAAATATTGATTGGTTAAAATGAACCTTATAAAAAATTCCATACTACTAGGGATAATGATTTCCTTGTTTATTATTCTCTTATGGCACCTGGATGTCATCTATTAAAGGATCATGGTGTGGAGGCCCTGAATGCTGACCCGATCATCTGTTAGAGGGTTGATCGAGTGGGGGAGGATGATCAATGGTTTAATATTCTTCATGCATTCCAGCAGAAGAATCTGGGAAAGTAAAAAGGAATCGTTTCAAATATAGGGATGTATAGTTGGCTTGAGGAGATAGTGATAACTTTCAGCTTGATTTGTACTCCAATAGAGAACTGGGTTCCACTAATATGGATCCCAATGCGGGGAGTTACCCATATGTGTTGGATGAAATATCTGGGGGAGAGGTAGGATGCTAATGATCTAAGCAATGATTTTGAGAAAGAATTCAGAGAAGAATTACTTTCGTCAGCCCTGATAGCTAAATAGAGACAAGATCTAGTATCCCTCTAGTAAGGGAATATGTAAGAATGGGAACTATGGATAAAATTTAAGGATCTAATTCTCTTTTCTTTGGATCTCATTCCTGAAGAGGAATCATGGAAAATATGATTAGTGGATCCACTCCATCCTACCCTCCAGTACAGAGTGACACGATTCACTATGATGACATACCTAGAGGTCATGAAAATGTAAATGGTTGTTGTGAGAATATATTCATGAGGAGGAATGAAAAAATTGGGTATCAATACACTTCCTACATTGGTAAAGGCATCTATCAGTAGGTCTCAATTGTATGGGCTTTCAATGATTCTACCACTGGGGATTTGTCCTTAGCGGTTTCACATTCGACATTATGGTTTTCCTTATTCTTCTATCGGCTTGGGAATGATGTGTTTTTATTATGGAGGTCACATAATCTTTCAGATTTAGTACCCAGTTCATGATTAGTATAGTGGAGGTCGGTAGGTTTTGTCCCCTCCATAGTAGTTAGTTTTAGGAGGGTTGTTTCAGTAGTAGGGACAACAGGCTCCTGCTCTACAGAGGGGTGAAAAAGGAGGTCGAGTCTAATATTTGGGTGGTCCTTTGGGACCTAAATCTATATGTGGTGGAAGAGGTGGTTGATTTTAGGGTTATAGTAGATGTTCATGGTTAGTTTAATGCTATAGAGGCAGTAGAAAAAATAGGGACTTAGATCATTCGAGGTAATATCATTGTGTTCAGTACTCTTTCTCATGCATCTTTTGATTTATAAGTATCACACACTATTATTTCAGTAAATATATCCTATTATTTGGGACCATACATAGAGAGACTTTCCATGCCCGTAGTGTTTAGTACACTAGTTTGATGTCAAACTAGATTGATTGATGTGTGTCGGGGATGTATCTTTTCTTATTATAGATGCAACCCTATGTTGTCATCCTTGGAATCAACTAGTTATACTATACACATTAAACCATCAAATTCTAATGGATAAGTATCAGATATTCCTATTTTAATGGACAATTTGTGACTATCATAAGCGAGGAGAATTTTCAGATGGGAAGTCGGCATGTGGAGCCTATTCTCAACTTGTTGGTCCAACAGTCAGTGGAATCATTGGATGTTGATATGTTTTAGGTTTTGAGAGTTTTTAGTGAATTTATTGATGTTTGTAAGAAGTATTTCTGTGACTCTAAACCCTCAAAATGATTTTGAGTTCGTGGTAGACCTAAAAGATTGTGCTAGTCTAATTTTTATGGCTCCATATTGGTGGGAACCTCTTGAGATATCGTGGATAAAGATAAAGATTGATGATACGATCAATAAGGGATTTTTATGGCCTAGTGAGTATCCATGGGGTGCTCCAGTCATGTTTTCAATGAAGGAAGATGATGTTTAAAGGTTTTGCATAGACAATCGGAGGTTGAATCTGGTGACAGTCAAGATTCATTACCTTGTAATTAGAATAAATGATCTTTTGGACCATCTGATGGAAGAAAGTTTGTTATCATAGATCGAACATTGGTCTGTGTATCAGTAGTTGAGGGTGAATGAGGGTCACATACCAAAGACATATTTTAGGTATATTTATGAAAAATTGGAGTTCGTGGTTATGTCGATCGGAGTTATGAACGCAACCGTTGTATTCATGGGACTTATCAACTGCGTCATTCATGAGTTCTTGGACCGTTTCATCATCATGTTAATCGATGAAATTTTGATCTATGATAAGTCATAGGAGGAGAATATTTAGATACATAAGACTGTTCTAGGGTGTCATGTGATGCCACCATCCCAACATAATGTTGTCCAAGCTCATGTTTTGACATGGAAGGTCCACATCCTTGGACATGTAGAGCCTCAACAGGGTGTATCTATGGACCCATCGAAGGTAAAAAAAGTTTTATACTAGGAAACACAATAAAATGTGGTACAGGTTCACAATATTTTGGTATAGCATGATATTATTGGATATTTGTACCGGATTTATATTTATTAGCATCTTCGTTGATGGCTCTATCCAAAAAAGTTCAATATTTTGTTGGAGGGTGTAGTGTTTTGAAGTGTTCATCTATCAAAAGGGGCTGTTTTTGAGTGATCTAGTCCTCAGGTTTTCTTAGGAATCAGTGTTGTTTTTGGTGTTTTGTGATTCAACCTATGTATTCTTGGTTTGTTCTTTGATGGAATAACATGTAGTGATCTCTTGGGGGTCTAGGTAGTTATATTACTTTTAATGTAACTATTCCACCTATGATGATGATGTATCTTTAGTCATGTTTGTGCTGATTTTGTGGTGACATTACCTCATTGGGAGAGCTTTTTGATCATTACAGATTACT
The DNA here is from genome assembly GCA_963277665.1 of Viscum album. Taxonomy (NCBI): domain Eukaryota; kingdom Viridiplantae; phylum Streptophyta; class Magnoliopsida; order Santalales; family Viscaceae; genus Viscum; species Viscum album. The sequence goes on from OY728126.1 coordinate 586,442,637, forward strand.
AGATCCTGAGGTTTATCATTTCCCAGCGAGATATGAAATTTCAGTAGCAGAGGTGGATTGATTTTCCACATGAATACGTCTTCTATATCTATTACACCTCATGAAAGGGGAATGTGGTGGCCTATGCATTGATCAACAAGTTTCAGGTGAAGGTAGATAGATAATATATAGATTCATTGAAGGTGATATAGCGGTTTTCCTTCTTGAACATAAATTCAAGTATAGATTTCAGTATAGATTTTGTTTTTTTGATGACAATGCCATCATATCTGATGCAGCAAGTGGAAGAGTCTCATTTGGGTGACCTAGAGGCAAAGGTGATGCATTATCACATTGGCCAGGTTGTTGTTCTTAAGGGGTGGTAGAAGATGGATAAAATCCGATGTTGTATATGGGAGGTTTTTTCTCCCAGTTTCAATATGCAGTGGATTCCATGGTGAGTTTCAATGCTATATTTTAGTGGCCCACAGAGGAGTTTACATGAATTATCATGGCTTGAGAGTTCTTTATTGGTGGACTAGGATGAAGTATGTTGTAGCAGAGTTTGGAGAAAGGATCTTAGGGTTCCAAAAATTGAAAGATGATCAGTGTGGTTCCGATGATTTGTTGAATCCCCTTGATGTCCCAGAGTAGAAATATTGTGAGGTTTGAAGAGATTTATTTAAAAGATTTTCTAGGGATAAAGTAGGTTTTGATTCTCTCTTTGTAGTGGTAAACTGATTGATGAAATCCTCTCACTTATTTGAAATTAGGGAGTCAGGTATAGAGGAGACCTTTGGAGAGGAGAAATGTGGATAAGGTGGGGAAATTGAATTGATTTACGAGATAAATTATATTTTATTGCGATAGGTGTTTTAACTTGGGAGTTTTGAGGGTATTGTAACATGATTTTTTCAATCTATTACATCACATATCTACTTTCCTCCCTCATTCAAATCGGCAGATAGAGAGGAACATCAAGTCATTGGAGGACATCCTGTGAGAAAGCATATTGGATTTTGGTGGGTCCATGGTGTGACATTTTCCCTTAGTTGTGTTTTATTATAATAATGAATATCACAGTACCATTGGAATGGTTCCATTTGAAGCTTTATAAATATGTTCATGTCATTCACCATTATGCCAGACTGAATTTGGTGAAGTAGCTGTTCTTGGAACCAATGTGGTATAGAGAATGACATAAAAGGTTAAAATCATTCATGAGAGATATAATGCAGTAGAATACCAACATAATTTATTTTCCATCCAACGTAGAAATCCCTTGGAGTTCGATGTTAGAGACCACATCTTCTTGAATGTATACCCTTGACGTTAGGAGTGGAGTTTCTGCTGAGAGAGAAAACATTATACCATGTTAAACAGACCCTTTTATGTGTTGGGGATAGTTGGTGGGGTGGAATAATAAATATCTCTTCATCCATAGTATTTAGAGGATCCACAAAATATTCAATGTTTCCCAATTTTGTTGGTATCTTCGCAATGACTCCAATGTTATTGAATAAAATGTATTAGATATCTGGGATGACATAATGTTTGTGGAGAGGATATTTGAGGACCGGTATCATCGAGAGAGTGTTATACATTGACTAAAAATTACATTGGATTGTTTTTTCTATAGTTATAGTGTCATGGAGGAGCGTACTACAAAAATGGATTCAAAGATACATGCCCAATACCCTTTGTTGTTTGTAGTTTTCCTTGAGTGTTTTTCATTGTGATATAGTTCTTGAACCTTTTATTGTATATGATGATCTATTTCCATGATCTGTAGTGATTAATGAATTCCTAACAAGTTAAAAGTATGATTCCATATTCCAAATCAAGATGCATTAATTATGATGTGAGTAAACCTATGAAGGTAATTTAGTGCCTCCGAGAGTGGATAATATCGTGACATAGAGGAAGCAATTACCTAGATCACATGTCCAAAGAGTTGTTTCTTGTGTTGGGTATCCATATGATTTTTATGTTAGAAAATTTGGTTTGGATGTTTTCTTGGATTTTTAGGTTTCACTATAGCTTTCAAACAACCGAATTTGGTATTTCTTTGAGAATTATTTTATAAGGTGGTTATTCAAACCCCTCATTCTTCTGGGTTTGGCATTGAATTATCAATGTTTAGAGTAGTTTGAGAGTAATATAAAGTAATGGAGAAGACCTCCCTAGTTCATTACATTATAAAAATATTTTTTTTGGCATGTTCTTGAAAGAAATGTATTCTCATTTCATTTTTTTAAATTTCATGTTTTTAATTGGTAGGTCAGGTCATTAGTAGGTTGGGGTACTAGTAGGTCATGGAATCAGTAGATCAAGGCATCGATATGTTAGAGGGTCAGTAGGGTTGGGAATTAATATGTGACTGATTCAGTAGGCCATGGTGTCGGTAGATTATGTTTTCGGTATGTCAGGGGGTCAGTAGGTCTGAGTGTCGATAGGTGAGGGTGTTGGTAGGCTGGGCATCGGCATGCTGGGTGTCAGTGAATCACGTAGCTAACCCACTATTTGTGGGTCACATTAGTGACTCGTGTTGGTGAGTCACATCGTGAAATTGAGTTGGTGAGTCAGGAATCAGTGACTCACTGTCGGTGACTTGTGTATATGGCTCACCCATCGGTGAGTCATTTCTCACATTTAATAGTTTTTCTAGTTTCACCCTTTATAAATTTTATTTGAATTAAATAAATTTAATAATCTATCTTGAATGTTTATATACATATTTCAAATGACATTAATTATAAATTTAATATCCTAACACTCCAGGAGCATTCAAATAGTACTGATGTGGGTTCATGACCAATATCTAAAAATTAAGTACTTTTGAAATGTCAACCATAAAGTGTTATAGGGTCTTACTCTTCTAAGACAAAAGATTATCTTCCATGTGTGATTATATTTTACATTCATTCACAGAAAAAAATATCTTTCATGAGGAGGCTCTTATATGATTTAGTTATGAATTCAGTTTCCCTTAGAGTCTCATACCTCTTGCGCGACCGTCTATTTTTCCTCAAGGAAGATTTGATGATTGTCTATTTTTCAGGGTAGGGATTCCATCATATCTATTTTAATTTGGAATCATGCAGGTTGATTTTAATGATGTATTATTACAGATATAGTTGGTTCCATTTTAAATAAGGTAATAAATAAGGGATATGGAAGATGATGGTGATGGTCGTTTGTTTTATCTCTTATCTTTGATCAACATAGTGAATTGTATGGGTAGTATCCTTTTAAAAATCATGGTCATTAATGGAATTTTAATTGAACCTATATTATTTGAGAATAAATATTGTAAAATTGAAAATCTAGTTAATCACATATACCCAACTAATTAATTGGATGCCCTAGGATTTAACTTGTTATGTGATCACTCTTAAAAATTTAAAAAGGAATTAATGAATGATGGCCACTAAATCTGAATAAAACTTGTTGTTTTTTATATCATTTTTTCGTGTGTTATTTTTTTCAACCTTTTGTTTCTGGTAGTCAGGTGGTGCTATGGTTTGGTGTTTCATTGTGTTAATGGGATTATATGAGTAGTATAATTGAATATCAGGCAGAGAGATTTATAGATTGTGGAATGGATGCAATTGTTGAAGAGTGGGTTTTCATCAGGTTTGGGTTATGGTTTTTGGGAATGGTTTTCTTGTATAGTGGGACTAAAATCTGGTTGAGTTTTGTTGTAATACTAGATACTGTTCTTCTGGTACAACAGGTCAATTGAGGATTGTTTTGGAGTGTTAATTTTGAATAAAGATTATGTTACCTTGGGTGGGACTTTAACCTAGTGTTTCTTGAGACTTTTGTGAAGCATTTGGGGTTTGTAATTTTATATGTGTTGTGATATGTTTAATAGTTTCCCATGGAATAATGGAATTAATATATAAATAAACCATAAATGTAGAATGATAGTGGGTCGAATGAATTGGTTGGGGATATAAATTAATTCTGTGGGTAGCTTTGTGTATATACGTTAGAGGTGGGTTCAAGGGAAGTTGTTTTGTGGGTTAGTTGCTTGTTTTGAAAACCTATTGGTTGGGATAAGTGATTGGTACCTATATATATACATAGAGGTCATTATTTTTTTCAATAATCACCCCACCTATGTTGATAACTACGTGAAAAACACCCAATGGTTTTGGGGGAGGGTGTCCATTCCCAATATCATAGCGGGAGGATAGATGGCTAGTTATTGGCCATTCTCAGCACCTTAATCAAGGAATAGATAGAACTTGTTTCTTTGGGTAGGTTTTTGTATGATTATGAGGATCAAGCGTCTGTGGGCGAGGTGTTATTACTAGGTTTATTTGGGATGAGATGTGTTGTGCTTTATTAGGTGTCTAATAGATGAGTTTGTTTTTTGGTTCCCTAGGTGTATTCGGGTAGGATGCGATGTGTTTGTGGACCAAGTGTTTGTGGGTGATATGTGGTGTGTGGCCTAGGTGTGTGAAGGTAGGTTGTGAAAATGTGGCTTGTGGAAGAGTGTGATAGCATAAGGATGTTCGCCATTTGGTATGAGCAATTAACCGGTGGGAAGTGTTCTAAGGTACCCAAATATTGATGTGTTTATTATATTAATTTATTTGGTTTAGGTAATTTGGTGAGTGTTCCTTGGTGAGGATGGGTGGTTAGTATTCCATCATGAATTCTGTTGGTTTCTAATGTTTTATAAAATGTGCATTAGTATGATTCTCCCACTTGTGCATGTGTGACTTTGGTTTTTCACTAATGAGTATGTTTTAATTCCAACCCAACATTTTTTTAAAAAAACTTTCTGGATTCTAGGGAGATTACACAGATCATATTGTACCTTACTAGCTCTGGTGATAGGATAATTGTCATGTCTCTTTAATGATTTGTTCTTTTGGAATATAATATGGATATTTTCATTGTATTTCTACTTGTTTTACATTAAAAAAGAATGTGGGATTGATTTTTCTAACATAAATAAATATTTCCTAGACTTTCTTGATTTTTATACCTCATATCTTTTAATCTTGGTTACTATAAAAAGTATAATTCCCCCATTTTTGTTATATTTTTTTATACATGGTGTTGGTCGCCACCCTGTGGCCTATTAGAGGTGGGACATGGGGGTCATTATCTTTTTCTCATCTTGATGAATGAAGGTCCTAACACATTGGCATCCCTTCCCCCATCTTGACGAATGAGGGTCTTGACATCCTATTACATTAGTCACAGGTCACTCATGTAACGTATTCAATAAATGATCCATCCCCTATCCACTCTTCATTATATCAACTTGGTTGAAAATTTCATCATGATGAGTCCTAATCTAAGAATACATAGCTCATTTTCATCCATAAGACACCTCACACATTCTGATGGAATCATGCTTCAGGTTCCCTTGGGATATAAGTTCCAAATTTTCTACTTTTGAACACTAATTTAACCTAAATATGCTCACCTAGGGAATAAAATCACATTTAAGATATTCCTACAAAAAGTTTTCTAATGTTTACCATTCCACTTCCAACCCTATTGTATGAAACTGCATATCTTAAAAGAATACAACATTGTCCATCATGAGCTTGATCCCCTGACCCATCCTCAAAAACACATTCTCCCTCTCTTTCATGAGTGTATCTATGTAAAAGTGATCCAAGAATGTCTCGTTAAATTCATTACACTTCAGGTTATCTTATTTTACATCCTGTGTGTAGATTTCCCACAACCACTTCTCTTGACCATGTAACGTAGAATCTTCCAGTTTGACTCTCCTCTTAGTAGGGGCTACCAAGTGGTCATGTATTGTATTGATAGACTCAATCCGTAACTCAACTGCCTCAAGTCCAACCATTGAGGAAAATTTCATAGGGTTCTACAACAACAAATATTATGTTTGGCATGGAATTATATTCACAACCCCCCATTTTTCTTTCCATAAGATGCATAGAGTGTGAAACTATTTCATGGCAGTTCTCTCTGGATTCCTCTCCCGAAACTATCGAAGTATCATCATATACTACTGGAGGAATAAATCAGGCTATATACCCATTTCATTATACCAATATAAATTATCTTAGAAGAATTCCAATAATTCTAAACACAAAACATATGATACATAACACAACATTTACTCAATTTTGAGGATTCTTAGAAATTCATAAAAAGTCATCCCTAAACACCTTTAATGGTCTAAACTAGGGCATTGTCACTACCCTTAACCATACCACATATTGTTCATTGTTAAAAATGGTTAAACACAATATCATGTTCAATTAACTCATTTAAAATGCAATTTTCTACATCTTTCATCATTTCATTACTTTCATATTTAAATTAGGCACATTTTATAGTTAAATTTCACAAGAAAAAAAATACCATTCAAAAAATTACCTATAATATTTTTACGTGTGTTTCTAAAAATGATGAATGTTACAATAATTATTTAGTTCATAGAATGAACCATACATACAGAAATTTAATTCCATACTTGTCCATGAAGAAAATTTCAGAAAATATCAAAATAAATAATCATATCATAGATCATGTGAATCCATCAAGGTGAAATAAGATTTAACTATAATAAAAATCATCAATAATAATAATCTCACATTGAGTACATATATTTTACCACCAAAAAATGTTTAGATACTCCCATGAAAAAGATCTTAACAAAGGCACGGCTCATCCTAACCTTCTTTATACCATTCCAAAATATTAATACAAATTAAATAAAAGTAAAATCCATATAATATCAATTTATATTGTTGTGTTTGGGATTCGAAACACTAAATCCCTAACATGTTTGGTTACATGAACTCATGCATCCCTAATTGGATACAAGAGGTCAGAAAAAAGTAGAAAGGGTCTGATATATAACATGGGGATACTATACTATATTTATCAATGCATCACAACATCATAAGAAAAAAAGCAAATGATATAACTAACAACTAGAGAGAAGCAAGTATCACATGATGAACAAAACGATAAGACAATATCCAAACTAAAACAATATATATTTCATTACAAAATACATAATGTGTGCTGAATGAAAACCCACAAGAAACACATATTGAAAGCACTAAGATGGTCCTGACACCATGTCTGGTTCCCTCATCAAATATTTATCCCAACTATTCAATCAAACATTGGTCTCTTAAACTTATCATGTCTTAGAAGAAGTAATTCAAATCGTGTACTGATGAGGAATCGATGGTTTTGAGTTATTACAACTCAATTGACCACCACCAACAGAGTATATAACAATATTGAGTAAATAAGAACGTACAGAGCTATATAATGTATAATGTACACAACATAATGTAAATAGTTATCATATATAATTAATCATTAATTAACCAAATAATTTCTCAAGTTCATGAAGATACCATCCCATCAATACCTACTATGAACCATGAAAGTGACTAGACTACACCATGGGATATCACATATCACACAAAGAATCATATTTCATTTTGACATGGTCTTTTATTATCTAGTTAATTTCAAGGTCATAATCTTGGACACGTGGAACGTAGTCTAGTGAAAACATTATGGTCATAGAACGTCGTGGCTAGAACCCCTTTGGTATTTTAAACATTAAAAATTTACAAAAGCATGCTTATTAATTAATCACATATGTGATTTTGATGTATCTATCCATATAATACACTCATTTATCACATGCTTGCATTTGGGTATAGACCACAATGCTTAAAACTCCATGGGTATTTGACGCATCAGTCTGGGTCACAAAACACATTAACCAATGAATCAAACATTTCCAAAATACCAAAATTATCAAGGTTAATTATCATTAAACCTCTTTTAAAAATTTTAAATGTTGGTATACCATTTAAATTATCAAAAACACCTTTGATATACGCTTTAATCACATGAAAAAATTGAAGAATTCACTACTAAATTATGTATCAACATTTAATCACTTACACCATTAACCCCTTCATGGTTATGCCAACCATCCCATAATTACCATTTTTTAATCAATTCAACTTCCCATTAATCACACTATTCTACATTTACATAAATTTATCAAATTCAATTTAAAATGTTCAATCAATTTCCTTATCCCATGGAAAATTAATTGATCAATTCCATGATTCAAATAATTAATTAAATAACTAATTAATCCAATTTTAGATTTAAATTATAATCAATTAAAATTTATATTAAATAATATATACATTTAATTATTATTCATTAGTATGGTATTTATAATTTATACCACATAGAAAAAAATTGTGATATTTTTTCAATAGGAAATCCCCCATATTAGAGTAGAATGTTAATATTCAAAATGATGTATGTGATTTAAAACACAAATGTACATCCTATATCCAATGGACTAATTACATGGAAACATAGTTCTATACCATCACCAATGGAGGAAAGCAACCCTTCAATATATGAGATAAAGACATGATAGAAGGTGGAAACCAATAAAGGCGAGAATCTCTTACAGGGAGAGGTCCATATTCATCATTCTGGTTATCTATTCCTCAATAAGAGAGTTTATATGGCCTAAAAATCCAATTAGAGTGTGGAAAAATGTTTTAATATTTTTATATCCGAGATTGTGTGATTAGGGATTAATACCAAGAAGATTGGGTTATTTATAATTTTTTGTGGGATTAAATTCACACATGCACAATTTCATGTAAACGACACATTGATTTCTAAAACCTGGTACCTAATAGTGTGCCTCCTCTTCATGGTCACATGATTTCTACTAAGAAATCACATAGACTGAAAAAAATGGAAAATAATTCAAATCCCAAATGTTTGGGTTCAAATGATTTGTTAGGTATAGGTACACAGTAATGGAAATTTGTTCAGTACCCCTCGTTATCTAATGTTTCCAAATTTTCAACCAAAACTCCCCCAAAAAATAAATCATCCATGTTTTATCAAATGTATCACCCCCCACCAATATGGAACTCTATTGGGTATCTAGAAATTTTATCTTTTGAAACATGTAGAGTGTCTCCCCGAATACCATAGGATGTCGACTAGTAGTGAGGGTTTGTATATTATACTAGGGAGACTATACCCCCTAGTATTAAGTGTCATAATAGTGTAAAAAATCATTCTAAGGGGAAATTCAATAAAAATTGTCACATAATATAAAGCAACAATAAAATCTAAATGAATAATCCCACAAATAATGTCATAATAATGAAATGGCATGATGGAATTTAAATAAATGTTACGCTAGAACAATACAATAAAAGACTAGTATAATCAAGTGAAATACTCAAATTCATTCGTCTTGAACCTCATGTTGGTCTCATGTCACGACCCCTCCACACAATGTCCAGCCATCTTGAGCTGAAAATGTGTGAAGGGAGATAATGACCCCTGAGTCCCACCATTAGTAGGCCCCTGGTTGGAAACTAGCACCGAGGGTATAATAAACACACAAGTTGGAGGAATTGGCCTCTATGATAACACTTGTATAAGAGATAGATAAGATAGACACCAAGAAACTCTATCATAGACTGAAATATAAAAAAAACAACTAAAATATGTTATTTCATGCAAACTATGACAAATAAAAGGGAAAACAACAAATACCCAAAAGAATGTAAAAATAACAGCAACCACAAGACATGACAACTCCTACAACCCCAAGCCTGTAGAAACCCGCATGATCTTCATCCTGATCTAAGTGTCCTAAAAAACAGTTTATATATACATAGAGGGAGTATAACAGTATACTCTGTAGGATCCTCCCCGAAGCCACTTATGAAAAAGTAATGAAATCATGCTAAAGCACAGTGAACAACAAGTGAAACCAACTCGTCACCAAAATAGGAATACTATTTTCCCAGTCTCACCATGGCTACTCTCACCATGTTACACATAAAAGAGTTTATAATATAATAAAGGGTATCAGGGTACCCCACTACTACTTTCCACTGATCTGCGACTTTGACCCAACGTCACACGTCCTAATAATCTCTCTCTGAAAAGGCTTGCCCGTAGACACATGGGAGAATCACCACTATATTGAATTCAGGCAACAATACCACCACGTCCACACAAGAAAGTAAACCGGTTGTTTCTGGGATCCAACCCATGTCGCATAATGTGTATCATATGTTAGGAATTATACCTTAGGCAATTACAGCCAAGACACTAAGTAAGAGTCCTCAGACCATCACAGCCTATAACATTACACTTAAAGTAGTCCATAGGGTACTATATTGTGAATACATGTGTGTGAATAACCATGAGCGATTACATCCCTCAAAACATATATAAGGGGGAAACTAATCATTGTGCCTACCAGCACAAGTACTTACCAGGAAAAGAGTGTGGGGAAATAGGGGTGGTCGCCCATCCATCCTCCCACTAAAATATTGGGGGAAACTCACCCCCATGGCTCAGAATCCCTAGGGTGTCTATTGCCCTAACTGAAGTGGTGAAATATTATATAGAAACACAAAAAGTACATAATATACTACATATCACAACCACACTATGGGCATAAAATAGTGTAAGAATCTACAGTAGCTAAGAACTCTCGGACTCCCGAATGCCACTTCTAAGACTAGGTATCCTATAAGCACACAACCACTTTAAGAGCTTTAATACATTACTTCATTCCCTTTTTATCAGTTGCATTGTATGTTAATTAAATCTTTAAACACTGATCTACCATTATAAATTTCCACATTATATTACATTAGCATCACACCAATAGTCTACAATCCCTTTATATTATAACCTCAGCATTGCATCCCAGCAAGATCTAACCCTATAGGTTAACAAAATTTATTCAATTATTTATTAACAAAATTACTTTCAAATAATCCTAGACAATCTAGGAAAACATTCTATGCATCTAAACCTTAGTGGCTCAACCTGGCAAGTAGATGAAATACTCATCGAGTCTTTTCCGCTTATTGAAAGTGTGTAGACCCATCCTCCCTTGAGAAGCTAAAAAATGAATGCACATGGCATAACCCACGATTCATCACCCCTTTCTGAAGAAGTGTATGAATGACTAGATTCCTTGAGTTGTGGGGAAATTAAATCAGATAAACAACCAATTAGAATAAGAAATATTCCAAACATTCAAATCCATCCCAATTCATCATCCATGGTGTCCTCCCCAACACCAACAAGAATATACAAATACGTCTCACCATTCTAGGTGCCAACTACATCCACCACCAGTAGGCCTCCATGCCCCCACATATCACAACAGCCATCTACACTCACATCACAACACAAGATGCAAAAAAATGATCATATCAATTGGGATCTGGGCCCTTAATCAAGGAAGTGAGTAACTCAAAACCGTAAAAAGAATTATCATTTATAAAAAAAATATTTCATTAATCCATATTAGATTAATCGATTTATTATTTGTAGGTTCCAAATTCAGGAAACCTAACCAGCAGGCTATCACAAATAATTAAACATGAAAACTGCAACATTTTTATTAAAAAAAATTTACAATAAGAACAACCAGAATCATTTACATGGTTATTTATATTTATAAAAAAATTCAATTATTTTCAGTATTACATTCATTAAAAATTTACATCATGAAAGAAAGCTAAAAAATAATGTATAGATATCACACTATCTAGAAATAGAATAGGCAATAACATACGATGGATATCAATTTATTTATCCATTTCAAATATTAATTATTTCAATTCCATTGTGATCCAATGGGACAAAACATGCTAACTATACAGTTTCACATAACAGAAAAGAGAATCAATGAATCCCCTACCTCAAACGGTTCTTGTTGTTCATTATACGAGAATGATCCACACAATGGATCATGATCACCTCCTCTCGTGACAACTATATCCACTCAAGGATGTAAAGACACCACCACACTGGTCATCCCAAAAGAGAATCCAAAATAGAACTTAGAGAGAGCATTCTATAAAAGGGAAAGGAGAAACAAAATGAGATGAACCAAAAAAAATGACGATAAAACATACATTATTTCGATTAAGGATCGACACTTGCTTCTTGCACCAAAAAAGGAGGTGCGCATGATATAGTAAGAAACATCAAGGGGAAACAATATGAGGATTAAGGTTTGATCGCACTGCTCCTATAAGAAGAAGGATATGATCGAGTGTCTCGCACCATGGAACAAGAAGGTAGATCCAGGGAGGATGATATTTCATCCCATTAAAATATTTAATGGAGTAGTATTTTAGATATGTTGGATTTTCAATTTAATGTGGATCGTATTAAACCACACAGTTTGAAAAGTAAAGGAATCCCAAAACATAGGAAAATTAATATAAGAGTTATGAGATTTTCATTGTCATTAATTCCCTTAAAACAAGGCCTTGAATGTATTTTACGTCATAGAAAACATCAAAGGGGTGAACTGTAGGAATCTAGAAACACTATTCACGGTCCTAGAAATACTATACACCAACCGATCATAGAAACAATATACACGATTATGGAAACATTTTACACTCATCGAACCTGGACTCACCGATCCTAGAAACACTATTCATAAAATGACTCACCGATACTGGGCTCACCGATCTTAGACTCACCGATCCAATAAACACTATTCACAGAATTACTCTATAATCCTGGACTCACCAATCCTGAAAAAACTATTCCAAAAATGACTCACTGATCTTGGACTCACCAATATTGGAGTCACCGATACTAGAAACAATGTTCACAGAATGACCCACTAATCATGGACTCACTAATCCAGAAAACATTGTTCACAAAATGATTCACCAATCCAGTACTCACTGATTCTTAACTCACCAATATGATGCTACAGTTCATAAAACGACAGACTGATCTGTTGGTACTGTTCACAAAATGACAGACCGATCTAAGGGTAATATTCACAGAACGACATACCGATCGGAAGGTACTGTTGACATAATGTCTCACTGATCTGATGGTACTATTCACAGTACAACAGACAGATGTGATGTTACTGTTCAAAGAATGAAAGACCGATCCAATGGTACTATTCATAGAATGACAGTCCCATCTGATGAAACTATTCACATAATGACTCACTGATGAAACTATTTGAAAAATAGTAAAATTTAAAAAGTGTTGGGGATAAGTCAAAATTACTTCCATGAACACATCAAACAACATATTTTCTCAAAGGAATGAACCAGAGTGGTCTGTGCCTTTATATCTGTTACCTCTCATAATATTCTCATCCATGAGAATTCAAAACTAACCTAAAAAAACATAAAATATGTCTGAACAACCACCCATATAGATACATTTCAAAAGATATAAATCCACAAGAAACAACTAAAGAATGACGTCTCATAAACATAAAAGTTCTATAACCACAAAGAGGACATTGTTACATCAAAATAATTAAACATAAAATAAATCTGAGTGCTGAGCACGTATCTGTGACTCTTGTTCCTTGGTACTCTCCTCTATGCCACGATGCTGCCTCAAGACACAAACCAGGAGGATAGAACACATTTGAAACACCTTCAGTTTACAGTTTCGGATCACCGTTGGTCGTTCCTCAAAGTTCACATCATCGTCATCATCGATCTCTCCTCCATCGATGACATGAGAGTCATCAGAAAGATAAAAACGAAGCTGGGATTCATGAAAAACATCGGGTATCTGGATCATCTATGGGGGAAGTTCTACTCAATATGTTGTAGCTCCAACATATGCTAACACATTGAATGTCCTAATAAACCATGGAGAAAGAATACTACCATGACCAAACCTTCGTTGCCCACAATGGGGAGTCGCCTTCGAAAAATGTGATCCCAAACGTCAAATTGTATAGGTCTTCTCCTTTTATCGTCATATGATTTCAGATGATCATGTGCTGTCTTCATCCTCTCACAAATCACCTGAACCATCTCTGGTGTATTCTGCACTAGTTCCGGTCCAATAATTGCTAACTCTCCGACCCCAGTCATGCAAAACGAAGAACGGAAAGGCTTTCCGTACTTGGCTTCAAACAGTAGCACACTAATGGTACAGTGAAAACTATTATTATAAGAAAACTCCACCAAGGGTTATAGCCTCATAAAAAAACCCCAAAATACAGGACACTAGAGTGTAACATGTCTTCATGAGTCTGGATAGTCTGCTCAATCTTATCATCCGTCTACGGATGAAAAATAATACTAAGACATAGTTGAGAACTGAAAGAATTATAGAGACCTATCCACACCCTAGAGGTAAAATCTGGATCTTGATCGGATATGATCATCCTTGGGACACCATGATTTCTCACCACCACCTCCATATACTTCCTTGACAAAATATCTACTATGTTTGACTACATGATTGCTGTGAAGTTGGGTGATTTTTTTTAAACAATCCACTCCCTCAAAAAAACATCATGTCCTCTTGGAGATCATGGAAAAATAGTAAAAATGTATATTGAGATTTCCTCCCACTTCTACTGAGAAATTTATAATGTCTAGAACAGACCAACAAGAACACGGTGTAAAACATTCAATTTCTGGGAGACCAAACATCAAGACACAAGCTTTGCAACCTCACGCTTTAGCCTAGACCACCATAACTAGCTCCAAAAAAGCTCGCTATGAATTTCTCAGGCCAGGATTCTTCGCTAAAGTAGAGATATGGAACACTCTTATAACCATATCATGGATCCTAAAAAAATATCCTTCCATGATACAACAGTCGATGTTGTTCATCCTCATACCAACCATCAGGGCCACACCACAAAAACCACGGTCTCTCCAGACCACAACATCTAGTTCCCCAAACTGGGACTCTTCCGCCTGTTTCACCAGTGATGACTGCACCATCATCTTAAAATGTAATCCTATACACTCAACATTTCCCATTTGAAGATGTAATGCAGAAAATTCTTCCATTACCCACTAGGAATCACAAAATTTACGCACTTCATCACCACGTAACTTCATACTCATCACATCAACTAAAAACTTCCCCTTTACCTGTTTATAAAATATTTCAATGTCGTATTCATATAATAACGCCATCCACCGATGTTGTTGTAAGTTCATGTCATGCTGGGAGAAAACATACCTCAGGCTATTATGATCGGTGATATACACAAATCTCTAACCAATGAGGTATTTTATCCACAACATCAATGCAAACACCATGGCTTCGAACTCAAGATCATTTTTGGAATAGTTACATTCATGGGGACGTAACTGCTGAGAATGATAAGAAACATCAAACCTTTGTAGCATCAGAAAATAGCATATCCCAAGATGTGAAGCATCCCAGAAAACATCAATATAAACTCCCTCAGTATGATGACCGAGAGTTGGAGCACATACTGACATCTCTATTAGATACACGAAAGATACATGAAACTAATCAGTCTATATCAATGCATGATCCTTCAGGGTAAAGTTTATTTGAGGAGTTACAATTCGAGAGAAATTATCTATGAACCTCCTGTAGTAGTTTGCGGGACCAAGGAAGCTTCACACTTCTAACACTGTCTTGGGTGCTTCACAGGACACTGATGAATCTATCTTTGATGGATCCACAAGTACTCCCTACTGGGACACAACATTCCCAATGAAACAGACTTCCCAAGCCCAAAACTCACACTTCTAAATATTCCCAAAAAACTGATGTTGCAGAAGAACTCCAAAAATGGTGTGTAGATACTCAACATGCTCCTACTCAGACGTGGAGTACACAAGGATTTCATTGATCAAAACCTCTAAAAACTTGTCCAATAACTAACAGAACACAACATTCATCAATCCCATGAACACTGCTAGAGAATTCATCACACAGAACGGTATTATAGCAAACTCATAATGCCCATTACGACAATAGAAAGAAGCCTTCATGATATCCTCATCCTTCTCATGCATCTGATGATATCTTTACCATAAGCCGATCATTGAGAACCAACTTCCACCCATTAGTTGATTGAATAAATCATCATTTTGAAGAAGAGGATAGAGATTCTTTACTGTCACTTTTTTTAAGTGACGATAATCGACAACAAACCACAAACTGTCGTTAGCCTTCTTCACAAAATTTTTTTTTGCACCTCATAGTGACACACTAGGCCGAACAAAACCTCAATGTAATAGACAAATAAATCTATATACATAGCTCTCGTACCTCATAAGGGGTCGTACTATATGGATACATCGAGATACGAGATGCTCCTGGTAGTAGCTTGATCCCATATTTGATGTTCTATTGAGGGATTAATGCCACAACCTCTTCTAGAAACACATTAGGGTACTCTTCTATGACCCAAGGAAACGCCAACTTATAATCCATTGATGAACTCAACATCAGATCAGCCATCATGGATGATAAGGACATAACACGCCTCTATCCCATCGAAGAGTCTCGCAGCCACCGAACACCACTACCTCTCCATCCGCATCGATGAAAACATCATACATACTGAAGCAACCCATGATAGAATTCACAGAATACAACCAATCCATGCTGAGGATGACATCTAATGGCTGTATTTTTAAATATAGGTAATCTCCCCAAGAGAAGTTCTACCACAACACTCACTCGCAGTCTCTACATACTATAAACAAGTTAGCTCGAACTCCAACTAGCGTAGTCAACGCCAAGGGAACTGGAAGCCTCTCTACCTAAAATTTCAATGAATGGAAAATAGTACGTGATATGAATGAGAGTGTCACACCTGAATCAAACAAGTCATAAAACATTTTAGAAAACAAGCCAGGGGTACCTCAAACGACTTCCATCTCACATGGCATAGGCAATGCTAAAGCATGAAGCTGACCATGTCCTCCTCCACAGCTTCTATGACCTAGATGACAACCACCACCATGACTAAACACTAGTCTTTGACTATGATGATCATCACATGGTTTTCCTATGCATTCCCTATCAACCCTCTACTGATCTAAAGCTGGTGCCACCTACTGCTTCTTTCTTAATAGGAAGTACTTCAATGGAGGAACCTGGTGTGGAAAACCTGGGGCACAATGAATGCTCTAGAATGTTAAGAACTCTCGCTGATGATAACATTGACCAATATAAGAAAACAAAGTGCCTAATCCCTTGGCATAGGCGTGAGAGCCTCTTCCCCCAGAGAAACAAGATGTTGAAGGCTTGGACATACCCCTGGCCGAACAGAAACTCTTCTGCCCTAAAAACATGGAACCACAGACCACAACTCTGATTCGTGAGGAATCATGATGACTCCCCTATCATGATGATCTAGTTTTGGCCACTATCCTACAGATGATCTCTGCCCTCACTAGCACCCCAAGATATGTCTTCACCATAAATGGGGTGACTTTGCGCTAGATCTTTGTACATAAATTCTCATTCAAATGCCTTTACATAACCACCTTATCTAGAAAATGGTTCGAAGAATATTTCAAATGGTTCTTGAAATGGATTCCATAGTCCCACACACTGGATCTCTCCTGTCGATGGGTCAGAAGAACCTGACAACTGGACACATTCATAGTCGAAGAAAGAAACTCGACTCTAAACGTGTCTCAGAACTCCTACCATGAGATAATGAAATCCTCATGATCCCCAAATAACAAGAACCCCAACTTCATCTCTACTCCACACAGCATCGTCACAACCAAGGACAGCCAATGCTCCTTCAGAGCATGGATAGAACTGAACCCTATCATGACCTCCTCTAACCAGTTTTTCATGACTGCATCTGAAATGGATCTATCTTACTTCTGCAGACTCTGGCTCTGAAACTCTCAGAGTGTCCTCTTATAAGTGTCTTCATCGAAATCCTCTAACCAGCGTCGATATGTTGGAACAACCTGCTGGACATATTCTATGTGATACTGACGAGGACGTCAAACGAAAGCAATACATGTAAAATAAAAAAAATTAGATATCCTAAACTGAGAATATAGAAGACCCATAATTAATTAATTAATTGTTTTCTTTTATTCATTTTAGGTTAACCTACCCCACGGTCTACCCATTAAAACATAGGAATAAACAAGAATGATGCATGATCTGTTCCTAGGTCACTGCCTAGCAATTGGTGTCACCTCGTTTAATATCCATTGTAAACATAAAGGTCTATACATCAGATCATAGGGGTTCCTAAACGCCTATGTTTTAGCCGGTCCCCAGTTTTTACATCATTTTCTAAACATGACTTACAATATTGCCATACTAACCCATGAAACCTCACTTATTACTAACTCCAAACTCCATCCTATCCCTCAACCTCCATCTGAGAAAACTTTGTCATGACCCCCTCCCCACAATGTATACCCCTCTTGGGCCGAAAATGTGGGAAGGGATATAATGTACCCCGATTCATGCGTCTAGTAGGCCCTAGGTTGGCAACTATCACTGAGGGTATACTAAACACACTAATGGGATTAATTTTCCTCTAATATAACTCATGTGGAAGAGAGAAAAAATATAGACACCAACCAACTCCAACTCCAACTGAAATAGAAAAGAAACCCCAAGTTCAAATATGTAATGTCCTGAAAACTACTACAATTGAAATGGGTAAAACTGAAAATACCCAAAAGAAAGAAAAAACAGTAGCAAACAGAAGCCCGAACAGCTCCTGTATCCCCAAGCCAGTAGAAACTAGATTGATGTCCAACATGCTCTAGGTGACCTAAAAACAATGTATATATACATAGGGGGAGTATAATAGTATAGTCTATAAGGTCCTTTATGAAGCCCCTCATGCTAAATTAAAGAAAGCATGCTAAAGCACAGTGAACAACAAGTGAAACTAACTCATAAAAAAAACAGATATAGTATCTTCCCAGCCTCACCATGGGTACACTCACCAAGTTACGCATAAAAGAGTATATAATATAATAACAAATATCAAGGGTACCTCACTATTACATGACCATATGATTTCCTCTTTTCCCAAATGTTTCATGTCCTAAGAATCTATCTCAAAAAAGGCTTTCCCACAGACACCTGGGTGAAGTACCACAACATGCACCTCATGCTACAAAACTGCTACTTCCACAGAAGAAAGTATCTACATAGTTTTTGGGAGCCACCACATCTCGCAATACATGTATCATATGTCTGGCATTATACCTCAAGCCAATACATCCAAAACACCGATTAAAAATCCTCATGTTGTCATAGCCTATAAACGTTACTTCTATAGTAGTCCACATGGTAATATATTTAGAATATATGTGTGTGAAGAACCACAAGCCATTACAGCCCTCTATACACATATATGTGAAAAATAATAGTTGTTCCTAACAGCACAAGTGACTACCAAGTGAAGGGACTAGGGGGAAAAGGTGGTAGCCATCCATCCATCCTCCCACCATAATGTTGGGGAAAACACCCCTAGGGGGTTAGAATCCCTGGGGTGTTTGTTGCACTAAATGACAATGTGGAGTCGGGTATAGAAACACAAAAAGTATAGAATATACTACAAATCATAACCACACTATGGGAATGACCATGCCTTAGACTCAACTGACTCTAACGTCTCTCGGAATCCTGACTGACACTTCTATAACTAAGTATCCTATAAGCACACAACCATTTTAAGAGCTTCATTACATTACTTCATTACCTTTTTATCAGATGTGCTTAATGTTTATTATTTATTTAGATATTAATGAACCATTATATAATTCCACATTATATTTCATTAGCATCACAACCAATGTCTAATGTCCCATTAAATTGTAACCTCAGTATTTCATCCCAGGAAGCTCCATCCCCAAGGGTTAATATCATTTATTCAATTATTTATTTACATGATTGTGTTCCCATTATCCTAGGAATTCTAGAAAAACATTATATGCTAATAAACACAGGGGTCTTAACCCGGTGAGTAGATGAACTACCCGTCGAGTCTTTGCTTCCTATAGCAAGAGCATAGACCCATCCTCACTTAAGAAGATACAAACGGAAAGCATGTGGCATACCCCACACATCTTCACCCCTTTCGGAAGATGGGTAAGAAATACTAGATTCCTT
Source organism: Viscum album (assembly GCA_963277665.1). Lineage (NCBI taxonomy): Eukaryota > Viridiplantae > Streptophyta > Magnoliopsida > Santalales > Viscaceae > Viscum > Viscum album. The sequence continues at coordinate 586,462,572 of OY728126.1, forward strand.
GTGTTGTGGGGAATGTAAAGAAGATAAACAACCAATAAGAATCTGTATGAATCCAAACATTAACATCCTACCCAATTCATCATCTCTGGTATCCTCCCTGACACACACATGCATAAACTGATGCATCTTTCCACTCTAGTAATTAACTGCTGCCACAACCAGTAGGCCTCCACACACCCAGATATCACAACAGCCATCCATTCTCACATCACAACACAAGAAGAAGGAAAACCATCATATAAATTCGTCTCTTGTCCCTTAAAAAAGCAAGAGGGTAACTCAAAGCCCTACAAGGAATTTTCTTTTATCAAACAACTAGTTCATTAATCCATCTTGGATTAACCGATTTATTATTCGCTGGTTCAAAATTAGGGAAACCTAACCAGTAAGCTATCATAAATAATTAAACATGACTATTTCACCAATTTTATTAACATTAAATTGCAACAATAAGAATGAGATTCATTTACATGCCTGTTTATAGATAGCCAAACAATTATCAATTAATTACAGATTTTTGATCAATACCAATTTCCATAATGAACAAAATCTAATCAAGAAAGATTATATGTCACACTATATAGAAAAAAATTATGCAATAACATATAATCGATATAAATTTATTTATATGGTTAAAATATTTATTATGACAGTTCTATTGTGATCTAGAGGGATAAAACATGCTAACTATAATGTTTCACATAATTGAAAATAGATGCAATGAATCCCCTACCTCAAATGGTTCTTGTCGTTCTGTATATGAGAACGATCTACATGAAGGATCATGATCGCCTCCTCCAATGACAACTATATCCACCCGATGATGCAGAGTCACCACCACACTGGTCAACACCCAAGAGAAGTTCATTATGAACATGGTGATAGCATTCCACAATAGGGAAATGAGAAATAGAAGGAGATGATCCAAAAATATTGACGATAAAACATACCTTATATTGAGGAATGATTATAACTTTCTTATTGCACCAAAATAGGGGGTGCACATACCATAGTAAAAAAATATAAACATTAAACAATATGTGGATTATGGTTCAATCACACAACTCCTATGGGATGAAGGATAGGTTTGAGAATCTCACACTAGGGAATAAAAAGGTAGAACAACAGATGAATATATATCATCCCTTTAGAAGATTTAACAGAGCAGTAGTTTAAGATGCGCTTGATTTTCCATTAAAAGAATATCACATTAAACATCAATTCTTGACCGTGTAATGGTATCCCAGGACTTAGTAAAATTAATATCAGAGTTATGAGATTTTATTTTTCCTGAAATCCCTTAAATAAATTCCTGGAATGTGTTTTACATCAAAGAAAATGTCAAAGGGGTGAAACTGTAGGAAGTTGGAATCATTGTTCATGATACTAGAAACACTATACCCCTACCAATCCTAGTAATAATATACATGATTCTATAATTACTATACACTCACTGATCCTGGACTCACTGATCTTGCAAACACTGTTCACAAAACGACTCACTAATCTTGGACTCACCGATCATGGACACACCAAACCTGGAAACAATGTTCACATAATGACTCACCGATCCTAGACTCTCCGATCTTGGAATCACCAATACTAGACCCACCGATCATAGAAACACTGTTAAAAAATGACTCACTGATCCTGGACTCACAGCTCACAAAATGACTCATCAACCTTGGACACACCAATCATAGACTCACTGATTCTGGGAAAACAGTTCACAGAATGACTCACTGATCCTGGACTACCCGATCCTGGTAACACTTTTCACAAAATGACTCACCAATCATAGAATCACTAATCTGATGGTATTGTTCACATAATGATAGAATGTTCTGATGGTATTTTTCAAAGAATGACAAACCAATCAGATGGTACCATTCATATAACGACTCACTGATCTGATGGTACAGTTCACAAAACAAAAGACAGATCTGATATTACATATCACAGAATGAAAGACGGATCTGATGGAACTATTCGTAGAACAACAGATTGATCTGATGGTGTTGTTCACAGAATGATAGTCTGATCTAATGAAACTTTTCACATAACAACTCATAGATATAACTATTTTCAGAATTGGAAAATTAAAAAAATGAAGGGGATAAGTCAGCATGACCTCCTAGAACAGGTCAAACACCAAATTTTCACGAAGGAATGTACTATAGAGGTATGTGCTATTATATCTCATTTATGAAATCAAGACCAACAACAAACAAAAAATCAACAAGAAGTCCTTTTTCAATTATCCACAATGAAATCCATAAATTTTTATTGGGTAACAAATGTAGAAATGAATAGTCTGTGAGTATTAATTAGTAGGATAACACAATCATGTTTAAAAAAAATTTACTATTAAGTGAATGAATTAATATAAAAAAATTATGAACTAATCAATTCAGTAAATAAATCTATAGAAAACCATACATTGAATCCCTGAAAAAATATCTCTAAGCATATCTTAAAACCATGTAAACCACATTCATGTTACCAATTTATTGAAACATACTCTAGTGTGGTTATAGAATATCTCTGATCTTGTATTATGATCATGAAAACCAACACCATATATCCATGGGGTAGTCACAACATTCTAGGTGAAAGACCTATAATAATTACATCATTTTCGGGGTTGAGGCCTATAAGCATTACATCACAGGACTGGGCATATCCCACTCTCTATGAGTATTACACTATTGACTAGGATCATCCTTTTCAATATCAGTAATACTGTATATAATTGTTAAAGTTCTAGAACTAAGAATGATATGTCACCATTATATCATGGAACACAATTCTTACCATATAACATGGATACTATAATATCACATCATCATTATCAATGGTTAATTGTGGAAATTAGCATTATTATTCCATATTCTGCTTTCAATTCATGTTACAATTGATCGACAATTATATCAACAAGGGGATGTTAAAATTTATGGGTTCTATAACAAGAAATCAACCTCGTTCAGATGTCATTGCAAATATACATTATAAAAATAAACAATTCAAATAATTTTAAAACTAATGAAATTCATGGAATAATATCATTCAATTATTTATTAAATTTGGGGGAAAAACAATGGTTCCACAATCAAAATATTCCATAAATATTTTAGTTATCCAACCATAGGGTTATGATTTACACGCATACATTTAACCAAAAAAAGAAAAAATTCTTCTAATGGTTAAGGCTGCTGAGGATGAAGGTGAAGATGATTGCAAAGTGGTTCCTAGATCAAAACAGATCACGATCAAAAACAAAATTGAATCGTCCAAAGGATTTCTATATAATTGTAGGGACCCAAAGGGAAGAAAGAAGAAACCTAAATAAAGGATCATACATGGCACTGATGATACAAAATGAATTTTTTAAATGGAACATGGACCTCTTAAAAAACACAAACAATTCCCAAGGGATGAGATGAGTGGAGGTATAAAATAATACAAGGAATTCGATCTTCATAGATGTCTAAGGAAACCGGTTGGGATATTACATAGCATGTAATGTGGTAACATTTCCATTGAATGTTTTTTATTGAATTCACTTAAAACTAATCAACTTGGATTTAATTTATCAAAGCCCTAATAAAATAACCGGATGTGAAATCCCATTACATGATGATAAATCTTGTTACATGACATTTAAATATTAAATATTTTAGTTTCTTACCATTTTCCTTTAAATCAACCTAAATCCCATATAAAGATTCTCAGTAGAGGAAAAATTCATTTTCAAACATATTCTAGTTTAAACCTAGACTCAATTTACAAAAACATGCATACATAACCAAACATTAGGTTATTTAATCCAAAAAAGACTCTTCATATCAAAAATAGTCTCAATTAAGAAGTCCTAAAATGATATAAACATATAGAAATTTATTTGAAAAAGGTGTGATCTTATAACTTCCCCACCTTATAAAATCTCATCCTCGAGCAACACCAAGCATCACTATGAGGACTCTATCCAGAATTATATCCACTCTATTCTCATATCATAATCCCTCATCATGGTATCCTCCTGATCTCCCCCATTCTTCCACTACACATAATCTAATTATAGTGTACAACCTCAAAAAATATTTCTCACTCTGATCCACGACCCATATAAGATGCTCCTCAAAGGAAGCATCAACAAAAAGTACTAATTATGAGGTGTCTATCACATGAGATGGTTATGAATGATAACATAATACATAGAAAACATTTATCACGTCATCTATGGAACTATTGCAATGTGGATGTTCTAGAGAGTACGACACTGGACCAACCATTGTCACTATTTAAACAACCCAATGGACAGGGGTGATAGCTTTCATTATTTCTTGATATAACTTTTCCCCATCTAAGGAGAAAATCAATCGAAAACATGCTGACCAATATCAAATTCCATAAGTCATATCCAATGGACTTCATTTTATTTCTTCCTTCTCAGTGCATTCACTAACCATTTTAGAATGAACTGAACCTTTTCAGCAGTCTCTTATAATAATATAAGCCTAAAAAGTTCCCACCAACCTACAAAATTCAAATAAAGAGTGAAATGACATGACCATACATATAAATACTTTTGTGTTTCCATATGTATAGCTTATTAGAAACTATTATTATATGAAAACTCCATGAGTACCTCATGTTACTCCAATAATCCACCAAAATCCCAAACAAAGGCTCATAACACTTCCTCCATAAACCTAATAGTCTACTAAAATTTACCAATATTATATGAATGATATGTTGTGCATAAAAAAACATGTGATCCAAGAGATTTATTAAGAACCTTATAGAAACTATTTTTGAAACAAAGATCTCTATCTGAAATGATAATCATTGGAAGACCACGAAAATAAAAAACCCCTCACACATAATGATTTCATATATATTACACTTTGATGGTTTCCCTAATTATTAAAATGTGTTATACCATACTGTGTAGATCCTTAATAACCCATGTATCATTAATTCTTATGGGTTATCCTGGGTAGTCCTATCAAAAAATCCCTCGTGACATAATTCTATTTCCATGCATGGGTGGGTAAAGTATTCAATATACCAACTGGACTTTGATGATTGGATTTAACCTATAATCCATTGAAGCATCTAGGCCTGAATCATTCTACTTAATTATTTATTCATAACCACTATCACTCTCTATTGAGAACACAATACATTAATGTTCAACCATGATGTTCCGATAATCTTGAATCATGAAACTTCCTCATCAAATCCTTGATGAAGCCCATATAGAACCATACATGGCCCTGTAAAAGAGGATAATTAACACTACTAAGAGACATTGTTGATTATGTTTACCCACCATATAATTTTATTCTCAGAACTACACCCTCTAGATCAGATAACTATGCGTTCTTAATCTAGATCAAAAGCATGGGTATAACTAATATTGATGTCAAAGATACTCACCCTAAAGATCCAAAAATATCCAAATGACTTTATTCTATGTGGTATATTATCATAAAGTATTCACAAGATTCCCTTGCTAGATATTTTTTTGTATTTATATGCAATTAATCGAGAACCACATTGCCCTTTCTGAGTGTATAGTCTAATTAAATTTCAAAAGAATGCAGATGCTCGATCCACGTCCTTTGATGAAGGATCAAGTATCACTGAGAAAAGATGAACATGATGATCTTATGACTTGTGTATACCAAAAAATATTCAACCATGAGATACAGTCTCTGACATCTCAGTCAATTTTCCACTACTCCTAACTCCATATTTTGAGAAAATTAAATCATCTCATGCAGTCGGAGCTACCTCATGTTATAATCAACTACATGATCCTATGACATTAACTAATCTGATTCCAAATCCCGATTCATTAGAGTACACATTTTATACATTACCTAAAACAGGTAATGTGAGGTTATGTACTAAGGTCAGCCATATATTCAGCTTTTGAAAATCTATTTGGCATGAATCATACCGAACAAGCATAAGACCTTTCACGGTCAGCAAAGACATTAGTGCAACCAAATAAGAGAAATCCTGGATAAAAATCCATTATTATTATTCTAAACATAGGATGCATTGAATTTTGAATTAATTCTTGGTGTTTTCCCTTAAGAGCACGATTGCGATAATTTTGTGTCCACTAAAACTCCTTCCACAATGTTGAAATGGGATAATATGTGAACTATAGATATCTAAAAACTACATTTAGTTATATTGGTGTAATGATAATGGTTTCTCAATGTAATCATGATGATTTAAAGATGTTTGTAATGATCATCTACTAACATGGAAAATATTGGGATATCATCAATTAAAACCCTCACAAACTTATCAAAAAACGTAATAAATATCCAATTCAATATGTCCTTGAAAACCACAAGTGCATTTGTCAACCCAATTGACATAACTATTAATTAAAAACATATATAAGTGCTCATAAATTAATTTTTAGGTATGTTTGATAGTCTCACCCTTAACTGAGGATATTTGGATCTCAATTCAATAATTAATAAGATCTTATCAACACTCAACTGATTGAAATGATCATCAATGAGCAGAAGAGGATATCGGTTCTTGACCATCATCTAGTCCAACCTCTTATAATTCACACAATGTGTATAGATCAATAAAAGTTTTGGAGAATAGAACTATTGAACCGAAAGGAGATGTACTAGGTAATGTTAACCATTTAGATTCTAGATTTACCAACCAAACCATCAACTCCCAATGATCTGGTGGTTCCATTCTATATGGTGGGATTGAAACTATCGATGATCCCAGAACATACCCAATATTGAACTCGGTATCTCACTCGAGTGGTAATCCATATAACTCTTCAAGGAAAACAACCAAAAAATAGTGTAAAAGTGGAGGAAAAAATCGTTATACATTCCAATAGTATCTATAGAAATATTGAAAATTTGGGTCGTGAGACAATATAGTCTTCAATAAATTTTCTTGCATGAAAAGCATGAATATCAAACTCACCCAGGTGTGAATAGAAACACCATTATGGATATAAAAAAGAAACTATCCTCCAATAATAGTCGATATGATCTGGATATTATACTAATCAATCCATACCATTGATTAATTTGAATCATATCATTCTTAGAAGAAACTATTCCCAACCAAAATTATAACCACTAGTATCTATAGTACACACCTTTCATCCATTATTATTATCTGACCACATTTTGAATGGTGTATCAATGGATAAAAAACCATCTAATATTTCCAAATCCAAGACCAAACCATTTTCAAAATGTAATATATAAATTAATATGATTCTCCTATATCATACAAGAAACTTGACTAGGTAGATATTAAAAGAATTATTCCTTTGAAATTAGATGGTCATAAATCCATTTTAGACAGAGTATTCTACATAATGTGAAACTAACTTGTCTCTCTTCCAGGGAATTTAGTTTAACTATCCTGATCTATTTCCATATCCTTGCACTATTTCTCATGGTCTACGGTGCCACGTCCCTTACCTCACCCTGAAGGGCCTACGGAATAAGAACTACCAGCCTACAAAGGGGTAGATAACCCCTTCTAAACTAAAGTGCTTGTACAGACCCTTTACCACATGTTTTCAACATAAATTTTACATTGAACCCCTAAAGATGACCAAATTTTCCATATATATGACACTGAAATTTGGGGTAGGAACACTATGGAAAGTTGTTTCAAAAATTTATACACTAATAGTAACATAATTGACCATGGTATTGAGATGGTAGTTCAATTCCCTGCTTGATATTCCAACAATAAATTTGGTGGAATGTATTTTAACATATATTCCTACCACTATATGATGAACATCTTGATATACCTGTTCAAACAACCTAACTATTGATCGGGGCCTATTTTAAAATCACTTCTGTGCTGAGTGACTGATTCCTCGTGTTTTCAAAGAATCAAAATTAAAAAAAATTTAACTATGAATTGATCTTTTAACAAACAATGTATCATAAACATCTCTCCCTAGACATATAATCAACTTCCAATGAATGAGAAAAGTGTTCTATATGCATAAAACATCTAGCATAGTACAACACATACAAAACCTCATGTTCCAGACACATGAAATCACAATATTTTTTATCTCATAAGAAATTGACCTAGAAATGGATGAGAAACATCATCTTAAGGTCCTTCCAATGTATATTATCATGCATCCAAACATCCTCCAGAATTTCCCATCAATGAATGAAATGTCCCCAAAGCATATATAAAAAAATATTCCCCCACCTTTTCACGGGAGTCTTCAGATTCTTTTAGATTGTTTGGATTGACTCATTCTAGAACTCAGATGGCTAGGGTGCCCCTTTCAATGAAAATAGATTCATATGATGATCTATGAACTCTCATGTCAGCTAGGAAATCAATGGAATAGTATGAATAGTCTCTATCTCCAGGTATTACATATACTTTAGAATGTTGTTTTGATGCTAAACGACGATCATTTCTTCAATAACTACTGAAATTTATGGTTCATATTAATTGTGATAATGGGTATTTACACTATCCTATTTACCATGTTTAAGACAATTTGGATAAATATTCACTATAAGACAAACACAATCCTTAGATAGCTAGCTTGAAACACAGTCAACCCAATTGGTGACTATAATAGGTAACCAATAACTCCAGGTCTATATATAAAGAGATTAAATTTATTTTATCAAGAAACATAGACACATTTCATTTTCCTAGTGTAAAAGATATATCATATTACATTTCAATATGTAGGTATACATCACACCCAAGAAATAGATATTCCCTTATCGTGAACAATGCATGTCAATATCTCTCTATGATTCTATTATGATTCATGTATTATCATATTTCTCAATACTATCCCAATTTTACAAATGTAATGAAATAATAAAAAAATAAAAAAAGAACACAAAAAACATGTGAATCACCCAATGTGAAGTAACACCAAACATAACAAGAACACAACACAAACAACAACCCATTTATGTGCAAACAGATTTTCACCCATACATGGTTTATCTATTCTCATGAACACGATCATTACCAAGTCCCAACACATACTTATATACATTCTTAATTTAATAAACTCTAAGGAAAATGAAATGAAAACATGTTCCTCTCAGAACACTTTGTATCACCCCCCAATAAAATACTCCCTCAAGTGGCAAGATAGGGTTGGTTAAGGGACATCATGTCCACCTACTCGTATGCTAGATGCTGCCAACCAGTAATGGAGGTGTGTAGAGTATAGTGAGAGACTATACACCCACCCATTATGTTGTTTCACTGAATAAAAAACAAATAATAATTTTCAAAAAAACAATCAATGTATAGATAAAGCAGAAGACAATAATTAAGGCTAACTGAATATTCTAGTAAAAAATAAAGAAATAATTAAATCACATGATGGAATGTAATTAAATTTCCTTCTATAATAGTACAATAAATGACATAAAGAATCAATTGAAATAATAAATATCTTGTGTCCAAAACCCCATTTTAGTCCTACCTATAGACACCAACCTAACATAAAATAATGAATCAACTACAATTTCCTTTTCCCATTTTCAAAGCTATATTCACATATAATTTTTGTGCACCAAATGGTTGGATGAATAGAATGTCAGTATAAAGTATTAGGTTTCTACCACTATATCGAATCAAAACCAGTATGATAAGAAGTTAATGAAATTAAATGATATATTGGTGTATTAATTAATTAAATAGTTTAAATATATATAACAACCAGCTTCGGCTCCGTGCCGGAATATCTCTAAGCATGTATTATGATCATACCAACCACCATCTTATAACCAAGGTACTATAACCAGATTCATCACAATGCATAGATATCTCTAAGCATTATTTACGACCATGCCAACTTCCACGATATAACCATCATATAGTAACAAAAATTTTGGTCAAATCCCTATAATCATAACAAAATTTCCAGTTTAAATCCATATAATAATTCTATCATGGAATTGGTCATATCCCATTCAGTATAATCATTATTTCATTGACTATGCCCATCCCTCTCAACATCAGCATTACATCTTATAAGTGTGTATGTTCCTGGGTTGAGCTCGATATCAAATTATTTTAACATGGAACACAATTCCTCCCATATATCATTGATATACTAATATCACATAACAATTCTCAATGATTAATTGTGAAATTATAAATTATTCTTTCATATTCCATTTGAAATTTAATTCAAAATTGTTTACAAATTATATCTGTTGGAAAATTCATTTATTTATGGATTTGATAACAAGATACCACCATAGGCCACATGTCATGCTGAACATAAATTAATATAATATCCATTTAAAATCCATTTTAATTCAAGGTATTTAAAATAATAATAACAGTAAGTTGTTTAATAAATTTGGTCACATTCGATGGTATCACAATCACAATATTTCATAAATTGTTCAATTATCAAACCATAAGGTTATGATTTAGACCCCCTACCTTTAACTGACTTTCCAAAAACATTTATAATGGCTTTATCCCATGAGGATGAATGTGATGATTATTTCAAAGAGGTTACCATATCTATTCTAACCATGATCAAAACCAACAACGTAATTGGCCAAAGGATTTCACCATAACAATTGGCGATCCAATGTGAATAAAGAATAAACCTAATCGAAGGAACATAATTGATATTTACAACACTAAAAACATCTAGATAAATTTTTAGGACTCCAATATAGCGTGAAGATTTCCCCATGGTTGAGACAAGAGAAGCTAGAGTGAAATAGTATGATTTTTAGCTGTACAACATGTCTAAAATATCATGTTCGGAATATATAGACCATGTAATGTGGGTACATGTCGTGTAAATGTTTTTAATGGAATTGAATGAAAATAGATTCAAATTAGATTGAATTAATTAAATCCCACTAATATGTACATGAATGTAAATGTTCTACAGTTTATATAAAGCCAATTTTCCTTTTAAACAACCCGTTCCCCTCATTAAATCTTGTCAACGTACCATGAACCCAATTTTAATACATAATCAAATTTCTATATGTACTCCATTAAATCAAACAAGCATACATCTCAAATCATTAGTTGATCTTCTCCAATAAAGGTTCTCTATCTCCGATGAATACATGGATACCGTGGATCCAATGAAAATCTCAATGATGAATGTACCTTTAAAATGATGAGATCATACACCAAAATAAGAGTACCCAAAAATGTCATTGAGGAATATTCAAAAAATATTAGAATCATACACATTTTCAAAGAATTATATATTATTATTATAGGTTCTCAAGAACCTACTACAAGGGTTTCTGTGTATAATTGATTACTTGGGGATTCAATATATATTTTATTCACAAATCCTAGGAGTATTGTGAACTTAGATCATTTTTTGTAAGTTAAAAGGCTTCATGTCCAAGTAAAATTTAGAACAAAAGTGGGTATTTTTAGACTGAGGAATTTGTAATTATTTGATTATTTCTTTAATCATCATGAGTTTTGTATGTGTATGGGGATCCGTAAGTCTGAATTACTATACATAGAGGATATTTTCAACCCTCTATGTGGTCATAATGATGAGATATGTGATAGGGATTGACGTTGCGTTGAGGCTACCATCAGGACTACAAGAAGTCATGACCATCATGGGAATTGACCATACACAATGGTGGTGATATTCCCAATACATTACTATTGATTTATTTTAGGCCATTTTGTGATGGATTATCTCCTAAACCAACACAACTTCCCTGACCTCTCCCATGACATTTTTATTTTGGAATCATTATATAACTATTCATATTAAATTTTTATACTACCTAAAATGTCAAATAATTAAAATCAATACATATTTAATCAATATAGAAAATCAATAAAATACCATAAATTTAATAACCCATCTGAAGAATATGGGGTTCTTATGAATTCATAATTATAGTAAACATATTGATACCATGAATGTAAATAGTTTATAACAAAAATTAAATCAACAATAAATACTATTTAATAGGAACAAATTTTTATTGGTTAATGAAAATTAATTTTTATAAGATAAAAGCCTTGAGAGATAAATAGAAACTAATAGAAAATAATTAAATAATGTTTCTAGATAATATATTTATATTCAACCCAATATATTACATTATAATTACATTTAATATTCATTTGTGAAAAGTCGAGGTGTGTTTTTTTAAATATATACTTATATTTAAAAGGAAAATTGAATAGTGGATCCCAAAAATGAAATATAAATATTTCAAAAATGGATATTTTTTGAAATAATTTATTTTCTAAATAATTTTCAATCATAGAGATTTAATGGACATAAAGATTATAAAAAAAGAAGGATGAATGGATTATAAAACATTTTATTTTTTAATGGATGGGAAATATTTTGATTAGTTTTTAATAACATTATTAAAAACCCATGTCATAATAAGCTGTTGGAAAACATAATTTTATAAAATGTTAAAAGAAAATTTGTGGTCACATTAGAAAATACATATTCGGTTCAAAAATAATAATGGAAATCATTTTATTGAATAGTTATCAAGGAAATTGAGGGAAAAATATTTAATGATCATGATATTTGTTTAAAACCATTTCCCTTTTATAAGGATTAAATTCACTATGATTGCATGTTTTTATGAAATTTTTTCCATAAATATAATAGGGAAGCATATTGTTAAATATGAAATATAAGAATGAATAAATAATTAAAGAATGATCCTCAAATAATAACATTTTAATGTTTAATAAGGAAAATAGATTTATCAAAATACATTACATTTACCATCATTCCTGGGAAAAGTGAAAAATTTTAGCGTAATATATAGATGAAATTTAAATCCCTAAAAAATAGAAACAAAAATTTCATAAATTCATTAGAAAAATGTTCCAAAAATAAATGACATATGTTCATAGTGAACTATAATGACTAAATGATGGAGAATTATGTTTTCAAAATAATTACAGTATTGGAAACATATGATTACGAGGTATACCATGAAATAGAAATTATAATATAATGAATGGAATTATATTAAATATAATTTATGACAATAGATACATGAATGCATTATACATGATTAATGATGCTACACAGTATTAATCATGTCATATCAATTTAACAATTTGAAAAAGAAAAACATTCCTTTATAACTAACTGCCACTAAAAATCCTGAATCTATTATTTAAGAAAATTTTTTAAATAAACTATTTAATTTCCTTATTCATATCTATATCATTTTATAAAATTAAATTTTAATTATTTTCAACATTTATATTTTTTAGTTATTATGTATATTTCTTCTCTTGTGTAAGATATTTTGAAAAATATGAACTTATTCTATAACGTTAGAGATATTATTTATTTATAGATAAATTATATAATTTAAACTAAATTGATGTAAATTTATTTGATGAGAATAAATTGACAAATTATGATCTTATCCCACTATATTGATTTTTACTTTATGTTTTCTGAAAATAGAATCAATGTATACTTATTCTGGAAATTTTAATGATATTAAATGATATTTGAAAAATAAATTAAATACTATATATGTAATTTCATGAATCAAAAACATATAATAATTATTATATAATCAAATAATTTAATAATTTAATATATTTCTTAAATACTCTATGATTGTTTTTATATCGTTGTTGAAATAGGTGGTTAGGTTGACACAAATATGAAGATGACATTATTAGATGGAATATTATGGTCAAGAATTTGTATATTTTGGAAATTATAATGTACCTTAATAATAATTATATTAATAATATTTCTATGATTCCTAATCATATTTCAATTTTTTTCGGATAATGAATAAAATTTAGGATGAAAAATGTGAAACATTCTTTTGGGATGGGGATGACAAACTAATGATTGTATTTTCAAACTAAAGAGGGGAAATAAAGTTGGGTTATAATTTTTATCCTAAAAATAAAAAAAAATTATATATTTAAAATTTATTATTCAATTACAATCTTATAAAATTCAAACAATGGTTGTGTTGAAAAAAAACATATAACATCATTAAGGTGATATTATGAAAAAACACCCCATCAATGTTCATTTGATTTCTTTATAGATGTAGAAGAATATATAATGGTATTTATTTTAATGTAATAAATATTTAGTGTATTAAAGATAATAATGTAATATTATTATGATTTATTTGGATGGAGTGAAATTAAAAAATTATTAATTAAATTAACAGGATTAGGTTGTCCTCATTTTGGGAATTAAAAATGTTAACTCAAATTATTTTAGGAAATTAAATGTTGAAACATAATTGTTAAGAAAAAATTCATATAAAAATATGATTTCATTCATGTGTATCAGTATGAATTATTTTAAATATATAATTCCATGGAATATGAGATGAAATATTTGGTTAAACAGTTCCCCTTTAATTAGAAAAAAAACTAAACTTTTACGAACACAAATATATATTTGTTAATAGAATGAATCTATTTAATGATTAAATTAATAAAAATGACTGAAATCATTTTTAATGTGGTGGTATTGGCTCAAAAAATACTTTGAAAAAGATATTAAAATTTTAAATTTTATTAATTCAATTTGAAATACAATTTTTTACATTTTCCGTCTTTATTTTTACATTGTCATCATGTTTTCAATATAAAAATATACGTTTGAAATAAATATAATATAAAACCTTCAAAATTATTATTCTATGATCCTAAATTTTTCCAATATTTAATGAAGTTATATTTATAAGAAACTTGAATTAAATTATCAAAATAAAATATTTAATACATAGAAATTCTTTTTTTATAAAATGTATCTTCTATCATTAAAGGTTATGAACCATACATTTTGTTGATCACCAATTGAGTTAGTCAGAATATTTATATATATATCAAAATTATATAAATTTAATTTTTATTTTATTTATAAATTTGTTCAATTACATAAAAATTACACAATATTAATAAATCTATTAATAAAAAATGAAATTTTTACCATTGTTGTGGTCATTATCTTTATTCATAATAATCACAACATTATTGAAAAAAATTAAACTAAAATTATTATATAATATAACTACATTGATCTATAATATAAAATAAATTTTTATTTCTTTAATATCCAAATGTGATGAGATTAATTTTTAATATAATTGATAAAAAAATCTCAATAAAAATATTACATATGTTTTCAAGAATATACTAATGGGATTAATAAATTCGACATAGTTTTTTCAAATTATTTAATTTACATTATTTATAAATATATATAATTATATAAGAACTAGTGAGTCATTTTTTTATTATATTAATTTCACAAGTTGATTATATTAAGAATTTTGGTAATTATTCTACTATTTAATGAAAAGACAATTATTTTTGAAAAATATAAAAAAATATCCATAATTATTTTTTGTTGATTAGAAAAATGATGTTCACGTTGTAAAATATTTATTTTATAATATATATATTTTCTCATTATATAAATATTCTATATGTATATATATGTAAAAAATTATATTATTATAAAATCCCATTTAACAAAACTATGTTGTACTATGCTTTATTTTTATTCACATTATATTAGATACAACTATTATTTTATTTAATATATGTTATTTTGTTAATAAATATTTTTTAAAATAAATCATTTAAAAAGTTTTTTCATTTGATGTTTTCTATTAGAGGATGTATTTATTGAAATCATCTGAAATCTTAGGTCAATATATTCTAACCCATTATACAAATTGTGTCCTAAAATTTTTGGTTTTTACTCTATAATGACTTTTGGTTATAGTATTCTATATATAATAATAAATCATGATATAATTTGTTTTATATCAACTACCATACCATATTTAGATCTATACATTAACTCATATTTCCTTTGATAACGTTATTCACTGATTCAAAAATGCACCCCATAATGTATACACCATATTAATATATTACCCACAAACAACTTCCAAAACCATTAGAATATGAATGATATTAAATAATTACGAAACCATATATTCTTTAAAAAATTAATTCAATCACTAGACCAACAATTTATTTACTTGTTGTTCATAATATCACACACTATTATATAAATATTATAATTCATAAAAGGTGATAAAATTCAACCAAAAAATATATAGAAAATACAACCAATAAATCAATAATAAATTCTATAGATTAAAATACCATATAACTAAATTTGATCAAAATAAATGAACCCTAAGTTACCTTATCAATAAAAAATTATTCAATATAAAAGTTTTGAGAACCTCACTAATGTGTTATCAATAGTTAATGAAAATATACATAACAATTTACTAAAAAACAGTTATCATGATTATTGATACAGTTTTATTTATATTTCTAAATCACCAAAAGAAAAATAATGAACAAAAATCCTTTGATGATTAACATTATCATAACAACATTTAGAGAGTATGAGAAAATAATTAATAAATATCAAACACTATATAATATAGTTCGGAGTATCCAGAGTAATATTTCATTAAAATATCTTCCTCACAACATGAAATAATATCTATAAAAAAATTTCTCATCATAACAAGAATATAATAAAATTTTCAACCATTTTAGAATTCCCATTTTTAAGTTATAATACCTAGTTGTTTCTAGATACATCCATTTCTCTAATTAATTTTAATGACCATTTTTCAAATAGTAAAATAAAAAACATTTATGATCATATCCAAAATAAAATATGGAATTGTAAATTTTATGATGTCTTTATAAATGAAATCTTTTTCAACAAATATTACTTTTAGTCAAGGATATGACTCAATTTAATGATTCTTATTTTACCTATACTAATTTTCCTAATGGATATATATACTTATTAGTTAACATCTTACTCAAATACTTTGTAATGATTCAATAGAGATAATGTGAATTAACTAAATCATATCCACCGGGTGTGTCAAACATGATGTAGTTTAGAATAATTTTCATACAAAAGGTTTTGAAGAAATTAATACCCCATCTTTCCATTTCATCGTTATTAACCCTAGATACGACTTTAATGTATCTTTAATCAAATTATAGTATCTATAAGTTGATTTAATTTAAAGGATAACTATACTATTATTAATTTACCAAAAAAGGATATGAAGACTTTAATGTGGACATATCCCATAGTAATATTCTAGTATTTTTTCTACCGATCTATTATCCAGATGATTAATAACTGGAAAAATACCCAAAAATATCTTAATTTATAATGACCTACGTTCCCAAAAAATACATTCTTTTGTACAGTGCTAAAAACCTAGTTTTAAAAGTTATATATGATAACAAGTGAGACGAATCAAGATAATAATTCATAAATTTTACAATAATAATAAATCTAAAAAAATCATAAATAACACATTGAATATTTTTGTTTTATGTAAATTATGACTATATAAATAATTAAAATATTTTATAATACATCAAATAATTTATTCATAATATAGACCGACTAGACTCTCCTCAAGAAATAACATATGTTATAAATATATTCTTAACATAGAGAAAATAAGCATAAGAACTATGTAACCTCAAATTCATAGTAATGGGAAACTTATCAACTTGTAATCAAATGTTAGATCACAATAATAAAAAAACATTATAAGGAGGTAAATTTATTATTAAAAAGACGATGAAAAAAATGTTATCCATAAATTGTTATACAAGTAAATTTATTATCAAATGAAAAAGAATATATTATGGAAAAATCATGTTCAGACATGAGAAACTAAACCTAAACCATGGAGTATAATTAAAGGTACATGACATGAAAATACACTGAATCCATTAAATAGAGCATTACAATTAAATTTTTTACAAATATTAATATGGGGAAATTATAAAATTGGGAACAAGAAGATGTGCATACTTGATGTTTTGAAAATGAAAAATGGTCACACGTGTTGTTTTTAACAAAAAAAACATTCTCTTAACATAAAAATCTCAAAATAATTAATATACACCAATGTGTCTTTTGGTCTTTTACCAAATAATAACATCTAACCACTTAAGCCGACACAAACCATCTTAAGCCATTATTTTGTGCAAAGCGTCATAGGGATTTTTCAAACCCAAGCTATGTTAGGTATTTATTAGACCCAAATTTTAATCAATAATTTATCATACAAAAATAATATAATGAAATTATTAGGCTCAAGTCATATTATTGGTTTGTCATTGTGATGACCCAGACCCCCCTTGGTCCCTTCCTTTGCCAAAATCTGGATCCTTAAAGGGTGCCGATCGGTGATACCGATCGGTGAGACCGATCGGTGAGACCGATCGGTGAGACCGATCGGTGCGACCGATCTGTGCGACCGATCGGTGCGACCGATCAGTGCGACCGATCGGTGCGACCGATCGGTGCGACCGATCGGTGCGACCGATCGGTGCGACCGATCGGTGAGACCGACCGACATCGCCCGACCTTGCCAAGTTTTTTCCAGTAACGTTCCTTTTTCGCAAATAGGGTTTTAAACCCTATTCTGCCTTGTTAAAAATATCTTGGAAATCCGAAACGCGCACAAAGGTTTTAATTAAATGCTTCATTAATTCATGGGTCGGTTTAAACCACCCAGCGCCTTTAATGATGAATCAAGCCACGTGGTCAACCCACGACTCCCTCGTCTTACGTGGTTTTGTGTTTTCATCTCAACCGTCCCCAGCTCTTATAAATTAAGGGTTAGGCCGTGGCTTCCCCCTTCTTCGATCGTGGATCTTCGGGTGCATCGGGACCGCCATGTCGTTATCCGTAAAGTTCCGCGCCCCCAACCTATACGTCGATCATCTATCAGCAAGTAGGGAATTTCTTTCGTCTCTCACTTCTGTGTATCATGCGGGGCGGGCGTTATTCTTGTCCTTATGGAATGGGTTGAACCAAACCTAAATGAAGATAATAAACAGAGTTCTAAAGAAAGAAGGGGAAGGGGTTATGATCATTGTTATGCTTTATCCTGTGATCTTTCCTATTGTTGTACTGGTTTATGTTTCTGAAAATTGAGGCTGTTGGTGGTCGTTATATGTGCACTGATGAATCCCCTCGTGATGTTTTAAATGGGTTACTGAATTTGTGAACTCCTGCTGTGAAATTGGTTAATCACGTACATCCGGCTGAATAATTGAAATCACCAGGATCAACCCTTCTGTGATAATTCCCGGCTAGAACACACGGATTTGGAAATCATGGAGTGTGTTAAGTCGTTTAAATCTGAAAATCCCTGACTGTGTTGGTAGTGGTGGTTGGCTGTTTTCCTTTCGGGCCGACTGCTGGAAATGTTGGAGGGGATGGGATCCCCTGTTCTTTTATACTCTCTATGGTTGTGTGAATTTGGTAATGGGACCTCCTGTTGGTGTGGATTCGGTGGTTGTGAGTTTTAAATCCGAGTGGTCACTTAAAATATCACAAATTGGGGAGAGACCCTCTGTTAACAAAACCAGGTGTGGGTGTTTTGGTTGATCCTTGCTTTTGACACTTTCCTTGGTTATGCTTATGGTAGTTGCCCAGTAGTGCTTAAAATCATTTGAACATTTTAACTGAATGTGAAACAAGAATGGGACAAATGGTTTTTTTTTGTGGGCAAGGGTCATGAACTATGACTTGGGTGCAGTGGTGTTGTGTTCTGTAGGTTGGCTACGAAAACCTAAGCTTTGGGTGAGTGCTTGTTACCTATACCTATACTTGTAGCTTTGTGTTTCTTATTTGCGCCCCACCCAAGTTGAGCACTCAGTGCCGAACACCCCCATTTATGGGGGGAGGGTGTTTTTCCCAACACTATCCTTAGTGGCTGGTTATTAGCTCCTTTTCTGCTCCCTTTCCCGGATAGCCCAAGTATCTTCGGGCAGGCTGTGATGGCCTGAAGTCCATTATTATCCCAAGAACCTCCGGGCGGGGTGTTGTGGTGGTTGGCCAGGTGTGTGCGGCAAGTGGTTTCCCAAGTGTCTTCGGGATGAGGCCCATGTGTCTTCGGGCGTGGAAGTGGTTGTTCTGGCCTAGGTGTTTGCAGGCAAGTTTACATGTGACAGTTGTGGACCAGGTGTGTGCGGGCGGGATTCGGCAGTGGGACTGCGTGTGGTTGTGGCCCTGGTGTGTGCGGGCGGGTGCGGCAGTGGGACTGCGGTGAGAATGGCGGGATTGGTCCGATGCGTAGGATGTCTCAATAACCAGTGGGAAAGTGGTGCGGGGTACCCAAACATCGATGTGCTCTTATATATATATATTACTTGACTTGCGTTATTTGGGGAGCGAGCCTTGGTGAGGCCTGGGATGAATAGTTTTCCTTGTTAGGTGTTTGGTTTACTCTTTTCTCACGGGACTTTAGTACGTTCCCCCACTTGTGCACGAGAGTCTTGGTTTTCCCTACTGAGTGTACTTGTATGCTCACCCTACGTACATAAAATGCTTTCAGGTTTCCAAGAGGACTTCGGGGATCACGCAGGACCTTACTAGCTCGGACTTTTGGAGCAGTTGCAGTTGTTTCTCTTTTCTTTTTGGTACTTACCTTGTAGTCACCTTTTAGTACTTTGTGGCTTTCACTTTTGAAACATGCATGTGGGAATGGTTTATTTTTGGCTTTACTTTTCCTTCTACCTTGGTGTTGTTGGGTTTTCTCCTCCTTATCTTTCGATCCTATAAAATAAAAAGGGTAATGCCTTCCATTTTCGAGAATTTCCTATACCCTTGGTGCTAGTCGCCACTCCGGGACCTATTGAAGGCGGGTTTCGGGGGTCATTATCTCTGCTTCAACTTAAAGAAGGAAGGGCCTGGCAACCTGCTGACCCTTCCCTCCTTTTGGTGAAGGCGGGTCGTGACAGAATGGTATCAGAGGAGGTTTTGAGAGATAGGACGGAGTCTGGAGTTAGGCACGGTGAGGATTGCATGGGATGGTAAGGCAACGGTGTTGGGTGAACTTGGAGCGTGAATTAGGCCAGGGAAGACCGGCTAGGGCACGGGATTTTAGGGCCCCCCGTGATCCGATGCAAGGACTCTGGACCTACCGAACGACCAAGTGAGGCCACACTGATTGCAGGGTAGAGACCCTAGGAAAGGTACGTGCATCATAAATGACTTGTGTTCTTGTGTTTCTGGGATGTCTTGGGAAATTAAGAATAAATTAAATCTTAATAAGTTTTGAGAACGGTTTTCTTTGCACTACTGGGCTTAGGCATTCCTTGTTTACCTTGCAGCTATGGCACCTGGAAGGCGACCACGTGTGGTACAGGCGATCGAGACTCCTAAGACTACTTTGGCCAATCGGCAGAGAGCTGATCGGGAGGAAGAGGACGACCAGTGGCAGAAAACTCTTCGAGCCTTCCAGTGACAGGCCCTCGAGAAATATGAGGGCAGCACCTCCGATATGAAGACGGAAGGCTGGCTGGAGGAGCTAATCATAGCCTTCGGCCTGATTCGGGCCCCGACTGAGTACTGGGTTCCTCTGGCTGTTAGCCAGATGCGAGGAGCGGCACGTCAGTGGTGGATGCTTCACCTGGGGGGTAGGAAAGAGTCTGGTGTTGCCTGGGCGGATTTCGAGAAGGAGTTCCGGGCGGAGTTTCTCTCCTCGACAATGAAGGCGGAGAAGAGGCAGGAGCTACTCTCCCTCCAGCAGGGGAGCATGTCCGTGAGGGAACTTGGAATCAAGTTCAAGGACCTCCTGCGTTTTGCTCCGGACCTCTTTCCCGATGAGGAGTCTCGGGCAAGACATTTGGAGGAGGCGCTCCGACCCTCCCTCCAGTATGCTGTTACCCCCTTTACCCTTCCGACATACTTAGAGGTTCAGAAGAAGGCCGAAGTGGTGGAAAGGATGCACGCTCTAGGCGGACTGTCACGAGAAGGGATCCAGCTGGGACCATCGAAGGGGAAGGCCGTCAGCACCAGGCCTCCAGCATCGGGACCCTCCAGGTTCCGACCCGCAGGGAGCAGACCGCAGCAGTTTCGGTTTCAATCCCCTGGCCCACGTTCTTTCCCTTCAGGCTCGGGACCACGGTGCTTCATCTGCGGGAGCCCTGGGCATCTCCGGAGTCAGTGCCCCAATCGAGTACAGTACAGTAGTGGCAGTCATCCCCAGCATCCGCCGCAGCAGCAGCTTCCAGCCAGACCCTTCCAGCAGCAGCAGGGACAGCAAGCTCCCGCTCCTCCGTAGGCAGGCGTTGGAGGAGGCGGCCGACCTCAGGGCGCTCCCCAGGGACCTCGACCAGGGCGTGGTCGGGGAGGTGGCCGACAGCCGAGGGGCAGGGGAGCTGGGCGTGGACAGTTACACGCCGCAGAAGCAACAGTTCCAGCAGGGCCAGAGGTTGTTCGAGGTACGATCAGTGTGTTTAGCACTCTTGCTTATGCTTTGTTCGATACCGGAGCTTCGCACTCCTTTGTTGCACCCAGTCTAGCCCGCGCCTTGGGTCTAGATGCCGAGAGACTTCCAGTTCCCCTGGTGTTGAGCACACCAGTTGGAGGTCAGACCGACTTGATGTTCGTTTGTCAGGGATGTAGACTGATGTTGGGGCCACATCAGTCGGTTAAGGATCTCCTTCTGCTACAGATTCGGCCGTACGATGTCATCCTAGGCATCGACTGGCTATTTTCTGTGTGCGCCGTCATCGACTGTTTCCAAAGGAGGGTGGTGTTCTCCGGTTTGGACGGCCAGCGTGTTACCTTCACCGGCGAGCGGAGCTGTCCGAAGGGAAACAGGAGGGAGGAACCTCTCCTCTCCTTGTTGACCGAACTGACGATAGAATCAACAGATGCGGAAATGGTGGATGTACCAGAGATCGTTCGTGAATTTATGGACGTCTTTCCTGAGGAGGTGACGACTCTACCCCCTCGACGTGATATCGAGTTCGGGATAGACCTGCAGCCCGGCTCTCGACCAATCTCGATGGCTCCTTACCGGATGGCACCTTCGGAGCTACGGGAGTTGCGGATACAGATTGACGATCTGATGAAGAGGGGTTATGTTCGTCCAAGTGCATCACCGTGGGGTGCCCCAGTCTTGTTCGCAAAGAAGGCAGATGGTGGCCTCAGGTTGTGTATCGATTACAGGAGGCTGAATCAGGTAACGATCAAGAACCGCTACCCTCTTCCGAGGATAGATGATCTTTTCGACCAGCTGAAGGGGGCAGGATGGTTCTCGAAGATCGACCTGCGATCCGAGTACCACCAGCTGAGGGTGAAGGATAGCGACGTCCCGAAGACGGCGTTCAGGTGCAGGTATGGGCACTTCGAGTTCGTGGTCATGCCCTTTGGTGTTACGAACGCCCCGGCCGTGTTCATGGGGCTTATGAACTCCATCTTTCGGGAGTACCTGGATCGGTTTGTGGTGGTGTTCATCGACGATATCCTGATCTATTCAAAGTCAGAAGCGGACCATGCAGAGCACCTGAGGACAGTTTTGGACGTCCTCCGACAGCACCAGCTCTATGGGAAGTTGTCAAAGTGCAAGTTCTGGGCACGAGAAGTGCACTTCCTCGGACATGTAGTGTCTGAGCAGGGAGTAGCAGTCGACCCATCAAAGGTTGAGGCAATTGTTTCTTGGGCAGCACCCAAGAATGTGGCGGAAGTTTGGAGTTTCCTCGGACTGGAAGGCTACTACCGGAGATTCGTACCCAACTTCTCCCGGGTAGCAGCCCCTTTGACGGCTTTGACCAAGAAGGACCAGGTTTTCATGTGGAGCGAGAAATGTGAGTCTTCCTTCAGCTACCTAAAAGAAAAACTGGTTAGTGCCCCAGTGTTGAGATTACCAGAAGAAGGGATAGCCTATGAGGTATTCTGTGATGCTTTAGGACAGGGCCTGGGGTGCGTATTGATGCAGCGACAAGGGGTGATCTCTTACGGGTTCAGGCAGCTATGCCCCCATGAGCGGAACTATGCCACCCATGATTTGGAGCTTGCAGCGGTAGTGTTCGCATTGAAGCTGTGGCGACATTACCTCTTTGGGGAGCGCTTTGTGGTCTTCACCGATCACAAAAGCTTTCGCTATATCTTCTCCCAGCGTGACTTGAACTTGCGACAGCGGAGGTGGGTCGAATTTTTCCAGGACTACGACTTTGAGATCTCATACACTGAAGGTAAGGGAAATGTTGTGGCTGATGCCCTGAGCAGGAAGCCGCATCAGGAGGTGGTTCGGGAATCTGCTGATGCTTGGAAGGTGATGGGGGAGTTGGCTGCCTTGCACTTGGATGCAAGGGTGGAAGGTACTAGAGGCTGTTTGTTTCAGATGACGGTACAGTCCTCTTTGTTGCAGCAAGTGGAAGAGTCTCAGTGGGGAGATCCTGAGGTGGAAGTGTTGCGGGATCGTGTCGATCAGGGGAATGCTCCGGAAGGATGGTCGGAGGACAGCCGACGACGGATGCTCTTTCATGGGAGGTTGTTTGTTCCAGAGGTGATGCGTGATGAAGTCCTTCGTGAGTTCCATAGCTCAGCCTTGGCAGTAGATCCGGGTGTTTCGAAAATGTTCCAAGGCCTGAGGGGACAGTTTTGGTGGCCCGGGGTGAAACGGGCAGTGGCAGAGTTCGTGGCTAAATGCCTGGTGTGTCAGCAGGTGAAGGCTGAACACCGTGTTCCTGGTGGTCTGTTGCATCCTCTAGATGTTCCCGAGTGGAAGTGGGACGACGTCTCGATGGACTTCGTCATGGGACTACCCAGAGCTCAGGGCGGGCATGATGCTATCTGGGTAGTGGTGGATCGATTGACAAAATCTGCTCACTTCTTGGCTATCAAGGAGTTAGGACCCGTGAGTACCTTAGCACAGAGGTACGTTGATGAGGTGGTGCGTTTGCATGGAGTTCCGAAAACCATCGTCTCAGATCGGGACACTCGGTTCACCTCACGAGTCTGGAAGGGGTTACAGCATGCTTTTGGCACCCAGCTACGCCTTAGCACTGCTTTTCACCCTCAGACTGATGGACAGACAGAGCGGACTATCCAGACATTGGAGGACATGCTGCGAGCATGTGTTCTGGATTTCGGAGGATCATGGGTACGACACTTGCCTTTAGTAGATTTTGCCTACAACAATAGTTTTCACTCTACTATCGGCATGGCTCCTTTTGAGGCTTTGTATGGAAGACCATGTCGTTCACCCTTATGCTGGGCATAGGTTGGTGAGACTGGTACTCTTGGACCAGAAGTAGTGCAGAGCACCACGGAGAAAGTCCAGCTAGTGCGGGAGAGGATGAAAGCAGCTCAGGATCGGCAGAAATCTTATGCTGATCGTCGGAGGAGGCCCCTGAAGTTCGAGGTGGGAGATCATGTGTTTTTGAAGGTTTCCCCTCGACGGGGGCAGCGGAGGTTCGGAAAGGGGAGTAAGCTCTCCCCTAGGTTCATCGGACCTTTCGAGGTGCTGAGGCGAGTTGGCAAGGTAGCATATCAGCTGGCCCTACCACCTCAGTTGGAGAGGGTCCATGACGTCTTCCATGTCTCCCAGCTTCGTCAGTACTTACATGATGACTCTCATGTCATCAACTGGGGAGATCTAGATGTGGGAGGAGACGCGACCTTCGAGGAACGGCCAGTCAGAATCGAGGATCGCAAGGAGAAAGTGCTCTGTGGACGAACCGTCGGCCTGGTTCGTGTGTTGTGGAGACATGGAGGCCTCGAAGAGAGTACGTGGGAGAGGGAAGCACAGATGCGTGCCCAATACCCCGAGTTGTTCTGAGCTTTGAACCTTTGGTTCCTATTGTGATAGAACGTTTGACCTTTTTGGCTATGAAGTGTACTAGTTCCTTTCCTCTGTTATGTGTGGAAAGCCCCGGCTAAAGGGAAGGGGGAACCCGACCCCTAATCAAGACGCATTAATGTGGATGCGATTAAACCCGTGCGGGCGAGTCAGTGCTGCCCAAAGCGGATAATATCTTGACATGGGAGAGGGGAACTCCCCAAACCCACATGATCGGGCGGTTTGGCGTGGTATGTTTCTTGGTTCTTGACAGGGAGTGTTTTCAATTAGCGGGGGTCCACTCCTAAGAGGTATCTTTGAAGATGGTTTTTCGGATCCTCTCTTTCCTTCTGGTTTGTTTTGATTCTCGGGGACGAGAATCATTTAAGAGGTATCTGATGTGATGACCCAGACCCCCCTTGGTCCCTTCCTTTGCCAAAATCCGGATCCTTAAACGGTGCCGATCGGTGAGACCGATCGGTGAGACCGATCTGTGTGACCGATCGGTGCGACCGATCGGTGAGACCGGCCGACGTCGCCCGACCTTGCCAAGTTTTTTCCAGTAACGTTCCTTTTTCGCAAATAGGGTTTTAAACCCTATTCTGCCTTGTTAAAAATATCTTGGAAATCCGAAACGCGCAAAAAGGTTTTAATTAAATGCTTCATTAATTCATGGGTCGGTTTAAACCACCTAGCTCCTTTAATGATGAATCAAGCCACGTGGTCAACCCATGACTCCCTCGTCTTACGTGGTTTTGTGTTTTCATCTCAACCGTCCCCAGCTCTTATAAATTAAGGGTTAGGCCGTGGGTTCCCCCTTCTTCGATCGTGGCTCTTCGGGTGCATCGGGACCGCCGCGTCGTTATCCGTAAAGTTCCGCGCCCCCGACCTATACGTCGATCATCTATCAGCAAGTAGGGAATTTCTTTCGTCTCTCACTTCTGTGTATCATGCGGGGCGGGCATTATTCTTGTCCTTATGGAATGGGTTGAACCAAACCTAAATGAAGATAATAAACAGAGTTCTAAAGAAAGAAGGGGAAGGGGTTATGATCGTTGTTATTCTTTATCCTGTGATCTTTCCTTTTGTTGTACTGGTTTATGTTTCTGAAAATTGAGGCTGTTGGTGGTCGTTATATGTGCACTGATGAATCGCCTCGTGATGTTTTAAATGGGTTACTGAATTTGTGAACTCCTGCTGTGAAATTGGTTAATCACGTACATCTGGCTGAATAATTGAAAGCACCAGGATCAACCCTTCTGTGATAATTCCCGGTTAGAACACACGGATTTGGAAATCATGGAGTGTGTTAAGTCGTTTAAATCTGAAAATCCCTGACTGTGTTGGTAGTGGTGGTTGGTTGTTTTCCTTTCGGGCCGACTGCTGGAAATGTGGGAGGGGATGGGATCCCCTGTTCTTTTATACTCTCCGTGGTTGTGTGAATTTGGGAATGGGACCTCCTGTTGGTGTGGATTCAGTGGTTGTGAGTTTTAAATCCGAGTGGTCACTTAAAATATCACAAATTGGGGAGAGACCCTCTGTTAACAAAACCAGGTTTGGGTGTTTTGGTTGATCCTTGCTTTTGACACTTTCCTTGGTTATGCTTATGGTAGTTGCCCAGTAGTTCTTAAAATCATTTGAACATTTTAACTGAATGTGAAACAAGAATGGGACAAATGTTTTTTTGTTGGCAAGGGTCATGAACTGTGACTTGGGTGCAGTGGTGTTGTGTTCTGTAGGTTGGCTAGGAAAACCTAAGCTTTGGGTGAGTGCTTGTTACCTATACCTATACTTGTAGCTTTGTGTTTCTTATTCGCGCCCCACCCAAGTTGAGCACTCAATGCCGAACACCCCCATTTATGGGGGGAGGGTGTTTTTCCCAACACTATCCTTAGTGGCTGGTTATTAGCTCCTTTTCTGCTCCCTTTCCCGGATAGCCCAAGTATCTTCGGGCAAGCTGTGATGGCCTGAAGTCCATTATTAGCCCAAGAACCTCCGGGCGGGGTGTTGTGGTGGTTGGCCAGGAGTGTGCGGCAAGTGGTTTCCCAAGTGTCTTCGGGATGAGGCCCAGGTGTCTTCGGGCGTGGCAGTGGTTGTTCTGGCCTAGGTGTTTGCAGGCAAGGTTACATGTGACAGTTGTGGCCCAGGTGTGTGCGGGCGGGATTCGGCAGTGGGACTGCATGTGGTTGTGGCCCAGGTGTGTGCGGGCGGGATTCAGCAGTGGGACTGCGTGTGGTTGTGGCCCAGGTGTGTGCGGGCGGGTGCGGCAGTGGGACTGCGGTGAGAATGGCGGGATTGGTCCGATGCGTAGGATGTCTCAATAACCAGTGGGAAAGTGGCGCGGGGTACCCAAACATCGATGTGCTCTTATATATATATATTAATTGACTTGCGTTATTTGGGGAGCGAGCCTTGGTGAGGCCTGGGATGGATAGTTTGCCTTGTTAGGTGTTTGGTTTACTCTTTTCTCACGGGACTTTAGTACGTTCCCCCACTTGTGCACGAGAGTCTTGGTTTTCCCTACTGAGTGTACTTGTATGCTCACCCTACATACATAAACTGCTTTCAGGTTTCCAGGATGACTTCGGGGATCACGCAGGACCTTACTAGCTCGGACTTTTGGAGCAGTTGCAGTTGTTTCTCTTTTCTTTTTGGTACTTACCTTGTAGTCACCTTTTTGCACTTTGTGGCTTTCACTTTTGAAACATGCATGTGGGAATGGTTTATTTTTGGCATTACTTTTCCTTCTACCTTGGTGTTGTTGTGTTTTCTCCTCCTTATCTTTCGATCCTATAAAATAAAAAGGGTAATGCCTTCCATTTGCGAGAATTTCCTATACCCTTGGTGCTAGTCGCCACTACGGGACCTATTGAAGGCGGGTTTCGGGGGTCATTATCTCTCCTTCAACTTAAAGAAGGAAGGGCCTGGCAACCTGCTGACCCTTCCCTCCTTTTGGTGAAGGCGGGTCGTGACAGTCATACCCAAATATTCTATTTGCACCATCAAACAAAAACCATGCCAGGGCTTTTTTAGAATCAGAAAATGATATGTTTAAAATCCATTTACTTATGTTCCATTTAAAAAAAATTAGTCAAATATGGTATCATAAATAATGCTGAGAATGAATAAAAAATTCAAATAATTTTCAATTAGAATAAAAAAAATGACCTACTAAATGTAGTTTATTGATAACCAAAATTCAACCACTAAAAATGACTAATTTATATGAAAATTTATTATATGATTCATGAAAGATAACATCGAAAGAAATAATTATATTTTAGATAATGTGTAAAAGGTTGTGAATAGGTAAAGGTGTTTTTTGGAAAATCGTTTCTCAATGGAAAAAAGATGATGTCAGAGTCACATTAAATATTTTTTTAATAGGTGAAGTAATTTTTCTTAAAAAAATAAATACATATAAATGTAACAATGAACAATATATAAAATAAAAAAATATAGAATGTTTTTAAAAAATTATATTAACACACTTTCAAACATTTACATTCATAAAAATCTTCAACAGTAGAGATTGAAAAGGAGAAAAAGGTTATCAAAAATGAATATGAAGTGGAAAGAAATATATTTTATTTAAAAGAAACATAAGTCTTGTTTATATATTGTAATTAATTTTTTGAAACCGATATTTTCAATTGATGTAGTAAAACACAATGTTAAAATGAGGTATAGAGATATATGTCAGATACATGGGTATATATATATTTTGGATTCAAAATAGACATTTTGGGAATTGTTTTGAATAATAAACATCTTAATGGAAGGAAAAAATCCTTTATATATTATATTTATTATTTAAAATGATTTCATTTTACTATTATTTACTTCACAATGAAAAATTTTTTATTTAGCAATGAAATTTCCCCTAGGGAGAAAATTGGAAACATATTCTAAAATATTAAAAATAATAATTTATTTATCCTAGTAGAATGACACACATGGAATGAAATTTTATCTTAATAAAGAACAATTTGATTTAACAAAATCCCATATAGAAACCACATATCATGAATAAAATGATATTTCAAAATAAAATTATGGGACTGAAATTTAAATCCCAAGGAGAAAAGTGAAAATATATCATTAAAATTTCAAAATATATTTGCTTCTAACTTGTAATAAAAAAGTTGATTAATATCCCACAAAACCATCTGAATAATTAATTATTTTCCCAAATAATAACCGTTATATGGTATGTGCTGAGGACCAAACTGTGCAGTTTAACATCTTATGATTAGAATAACTACAAGAATGATTACTCTTTAATGTTTAGTGTGTTGATTAAGATAAATCTACCCAAGGAACCAGTAATAGATGTAAGAACCATTTTTAGATATTTACCTTCTATGAATATTGGATTAGACGAATTATGGTAGATTTTGAGGTGTTTGTTTTGGATCTCATTGAGGCTTTGATTGTATCTAATTATTAATGCAATCAAATACCACGCAGTAAGTATATGAGGACCCATGTATATTGAGGCCCTATAATGGTTTTACTATTTATTTAATGTATTAATTTGAGTGAGTTAACACATTATTTTTCTGATTATCCCATTTAATAGGATTATCATATTGTTTGATACATGGTTTTGAGGACCTGCACCTTTGGAGCCCCCTTAAATGATGAAAAAAGAATGATCACGAAAATTGTTTTCTTATGAGATATGTATTTGATAATACAAATGTGATGATAATATCTAACCTCTAATATGATGATATTCAATCTCAAATTTGGGAATAATTGGGACATTTATGAACTATAAACCACATGATCCTTCAACTGCTGGAGGTAGAGGAGGGAGCTTGGGTGAGTTAGAAAGGGTATTTATGTGCACATCCCCTACAATTTCATATCCCATATAGTCACATAAATCTACCCATATAGATAGATCACAAAATAAAAGGATAGGGTTGTATATCAGGAGGGATTCCCTTCTCTTGCTTCCATATAAGAGAAGAGTATATATAATAATCCCTCAAAGGGAAAACTAGTGATATCTTCTCCCTCCCCACATTGAAATGGGGGTACCATGTCTTCGGGATATATAGGGAAGTACATGGTCCTAGCCCTAGTTTTTGATAATAGTGGATAAAAACATCCCCCCTGAGATGGGGAACTTGTGAATGATTAGAAAAATAATGACATACACCCTGATGACTTTACACATCAGGTAGGAGAAGTGCATGACACCATTGACTGGTGCAATACATATCTGACTAGGATACATGCTGTTGTGACTACATTAAAGGTTGATAAAATGTAAAGGATTTGTTTCAGGAGTTAAATTTTTCCCCATCAGTAGAGGGATCCTTAAAATGGTGATACCTATAATTTCTATCTTTAATGATGTGTTGGAATGTGTTTCACATAAGTGAAGTCCCGGAAAGAAGAGGGCATGACGTGTAAGGTATCCTTAGAGTGGATAGATGTTCTTCATGAAAGGGTACTCCTACACAAAATAGAGGTTCCATGGAAGATATAAATAATGGATAAAAACATATTCAAGTCCTTGGTCCTGTCACCAAGGGAGTCCTCAAGTGTCCTTGGAATATTCTCACACAGACCCCATGTTTGGGAAAGAGATATCCAATAGTCCATGGCAACTACTTGGAAAGTGTTATTGTATAGGTGACTTTTGTTTTCAACCATGGGGGGAAATTTATCCCAATATATCATTTAATTATATCTTCACTAGGTTCTTTAGAGCTACATGAATGATCTTTGAGGATTTGCGTGACGGGGTTTTCTGACAAAATCTTTAATTTTTCTTCTATTTTTCTAGTATTTCTAATGGGGACCCCATGGTCATTCTTATAAGAAATTTTTTAACCTATTTAAAGGATGTAGTCTAAATAGGTACCAATAGTATATACCTAGATCTGGAAAATTGTGAAATGGTAAAAAAATGTTATGGAACATATTGATTATGTTTTCGGTTGTGATATATAAAACACCACCTATCATTCCAAATCCATCACCTAAAAACAATGGGAGGCTCTCCCAATCATGCCATTGGACTGGTCAAAATTTATCAACAATCTAATTTCCTCAACATGTGGGAATTCATGTATAAAATTATTATCCAATCTTCTCCATTTCTCATAATGATGCATTTTAGATAAAATAGGAATTTTGTTTCATAGTAAGTATCACATCAGTAATGCCCATTAAAAATGTATTGAAAAGATTTTTTGGTGTAGAAAATTTCTAATATAAAATACCGTAGAACAATCAATAGTATGGTATAATAATAATATTTCATTGATTCAATTTTTGAGTTAAATTAAAAACAATAATTAAATATAATGTGAAGAAAATTTGTTACCAGTTTAGTTAGGTCAAGGTCCGAATCGATGCAGATATTATGAATCCTTTAATGTAATTTCCAATGTAATTATATTAACATAATATAAAAAAAATTATATTTAGTGAGTCATTAAGGGAGATTGTTAACAATATTACTATAACATAATTTATTTTTAATGTATTAAAAAGCTAAATATTCATATCAATTGAGTTGGAAATCAAAAATATAAAAACCTTCATAAAAACTTATTCGCACATTAAAAGTGATCACTATCAAATGTAGTGACAATATTTAAGGGAAAAAAATCTGTTGAATTTCATATAGAGACGAAAAGAATTAAATTAAGATAAACACCAACAATAATATTTTTTTTTATTGAAATATTTAATTTGATTAGAAGAGAAAATCCATACTTGGAACATTGGATTATTAAAATAAATGAATCAGGATGTTGTTAGTATATGGAAAAAATTAACTAAAAATATTAACATGGAAGAAAATAAATTATAGATAAAAATTATATATAATGTGTAGGATAGTGTGTAATTAAAAATGAGAACATTGAAATTTGAATAATACTGCTAAATTGAAGGAGAAAAATAAGAAAAATAAAATAGAAATAAATTTTTGAAGTCAAATGTAAAATAAAACAGAAAAATCCCCTAGAAGAGAATATACATCTTTTGTTCTCAAGAGACATGGTCTTATAAGATCCATATGTTAATAACAATATGATAATATATAGGATGACTTGTATATTTATATGAATAATGGATGGTTTTTACAATGGTGGGATTATCCATGACGACATCATATAACATAATATGACATGAAACAGTTGGATAAGGGCAGACATTAATATGGACCTAGATGATGTGACCAAAATGAATGATCAAGTCAGAAGATGGAATAATTGGATAGGGATAGGAAGAGATAATTTGGGAATAATGAGGGGTACCCAATGGATAATATTAATGGGATTGATGTCGATTGATTGAAGATAAGTTGGGAATCTAGAATCTCAAAATCCATCTGATTTATAAAATAAATTACACAAATAAAATATCAAATTGAATTGAATATTAATAATAAAAGTTTACTAAATATATTTATTACTATAAAAATAAATAAATATAACATACATAAAACACAATATATAAAAGAAATCAATTTCTAAAAACAAAAACAGTAAAAAGTTAAAATTTAATTAAATAAATACCCACTACAAATTATATAATTTGTTGTAAAATAAGAAATCAAATATGTCTCTGATTATAAAATATTATATTTTATAATATAAAATTATATTTCAATCTATGAACATCCATAATTATTGCATTATATTCTCTTTATGTTTATTATTTGTCCAATTATTATAAACTTTTTATTTATTATGTGTACTATATTCATAAAAGCTAATGATTTATATAATTTATAATGACTATATAGATTAATTTTAATGAATATAATTTGTTAATTTAAGCACTGTTGATTCTTAAAGAATATTGGAAGTTAACTTAAATTACTTTGATATTTTCCTTAAAACCACTAAATGTAAATATTAAATATGGTCATAAAAATTCTAATCCATATAAAAAATATGATTTCTCATAATTTATTATTATCATCAAATGATTTATTAAAACTAATTTTATTTTTTAAACAAAATATTGTTTGATAATAGTTACCAATAATAATAGATTCATGTGTTAGTTAAAAATATTTGTATTATTATAATAAACAATTTGTTTTAACTATTTTTAAATAATGATTTGGTTTTATAAAATAAATACCAATAGATATATCTATATGTAAAAATATGTGTTGGTACTTCAAATCGATACTAACAAAACATAATATCAATATGAATTTACCTTTTAACCGACATATATATTATAATTTAATAAATTTCAGTTCATATAGATATTTTTTTGGACGTAGTAATTTTTGAGAGAGTAAAATAAAAATACATATGTCCATTTACTTCATTATTTACTCATGAGAGATAGTATAATAGATATAGTCATTTCCCTCTAAAATATAGAACCCGATCATGATTTGTATGACATTATTTCACCCTATCATGATACATTCATTGATTTGGATTACAAAACTGATATTTTTCCCAAAATTTGTTCTCCAATGATATATTTTAGATAACATATACAATGTTTATCCATGAGATTATTTTTACTGGACAATGTGTTCTTGATTTTTTAGGATTTGAGATATATTATAGTTTTTGTATATATTTTATTTCCACTAGATATTATGTTAAAGTAATAATGCATCCTCAAAGAATTATATATTTTTTTATTAATGTTGAGTAACCTATGGATTTTTCATTGGACGTGATAGATTAACAATGTTGACGTAACTACTAGACCATTATAATTCCTAGATTAAAAACAATAAATATAGAGGTAATTTCCAAGAGTTTATAGTCTAAATTATCTCTACACACTATATTGAGTCATTTATGTATCATGTGTTGACTAGTGTAAAAGGGTGTGAGATGTAACCACTCCTAATGTGATTCTCCAACTCTATGTTATAGCTGGAATTGTCCAAGTATGTTAACTCAATGTACATTTATGTTTGTGAACAACCTTACAGTAATGAGTGAGGGATGTTATTGGAACACCAACATATATTTGAGCCATATTTTAAGGAACCATTATCCTTTACATCTTAATAGAATTTTTATTGATTGAATTGAGGTTCCTTGATTCCATCTCAAGATTGGTCAAAACATTAAACTAATTTATTGACACCTTCTCAAGAGTTTGGATGTGACTTAAATGGATGTTAGAAACATTCTATTGGATACAATGAGTTTTATATGTTTTTATAAAATATTTCTTACCCAAAATGTAAATTTTAATCATATTAATTTACCTTATATTTTTTCCTTCTCAATATTATCTTGTACATCAATGAAGTAGAAAAATTATTGAATTATCTTTACATATGTTAGAATTATAATAGTAGTATAAGTGAATTAAATAAATTCTAAGGATATTCATAATTATTATCTTATGATAAAAATTATTGAAATTATTCAAACTATAATTAATGTTTTTCAGTCAATTTAATAATAAATAACATATGATTGAAAAAATATCCTAAATTTATCAAATATTTATTTAATGAACATACTCATCAATGAAATGGAAAATTTGATATGTTTATAATTATATTTAACAATGTCACTAATGAATTTATATGAATGAAAATATACTCATTAAGTGATTTTTATTTTACTAAAAACCTTTAGTTGAAGATAAGATGTTATCTAAATCGAATCTATGTATGAATATAAATTATAAAACACTTTATTGCTTATAATGTGAATAAAAAGTGTTCCTTATTCAATAAAAAGTCTGATAAAGATATATAAGACACATGATAAGTACTCAAACTTCTGTGGTGTATCAACATGTTTATATGACCCACTTATTGCTTGAGTGGGACCCTCCTTCACTCTATGACATGATAGTGCATCACGTGGTAATGGGAGATGAATAAGAGAGGCCTCAGAAATGGATAATTTTCAACATACATGGGAAATCATGATTTCACTATATAAATGGTTATGCTACCTTATTTTCTCTCAATAAATGCCCATATGGTTTCATGTATTATTCATACCTTATAAGTTAATGTTATCAGTTAAATTTTTTTGTAACAAATGATCAAACCATTCTCCTGATATTTCATCTTCTAATGTAGATTGTTTTGTAAATAATTTCTGATGTGTAAAATATTTAAAACATATAAATTAAATATCATTTACAATGGTAAATAGTAGGATATATTGACATTTTATTTCTTAATTTTGAATGTTAATGATATTATCTTTTCATACATTATGATAGTGTAGGGAAATGATATATGACATTATAATATCTTATCAAATGATATAACAATAAGTCATCAAAAATACATTTTTATTTTAAATTATACCATACAATATACTTAGACCTTACATTTGGAAAATAGTACACACATCATATTTATAAGTGACATAGATAATATATAAATAAATCTAACACTATGAACAATTTCACATAGTCATGGTTCCATTTCATCTTATCTTGTATCATATAGTGTAACATTTCAAACAATTTTAAAGAAATAATTTTTACAATATTCCAAAAATGGAAATATACCAAAAAACTCTATTCATATCACATCATTTGAAATAAATTTTTAATACCCATAAGAAATTATTTTTGGGTAAACTCGCTAAAACATTTATATTCACTCCCTGGGATAAACTTTTTCTTTATTCTTTAATCTAGTTTGTTTGAGTTACAATTACTTTTGGAATTTAAAATTGATAAGAATTAATAATTTTTATAAATTCGTGAAAAAAATCCCTCTACAAATTTATTAGTTCAACTCAAAAGAAAAATTGGCCATGTTTGATCTCCATGAAACGGAAGTTTCATTACACATGTGTCCAAAACTATCATCACATAGAAGCTATAATTTCTGTAATACTGCCCTGTCCAAGACCTCATAAGACCATGTGTCACGACCCCCTCCCCACAAAGTGTACCCCTCTTGGGCCGGCAATGTGAGAAGGGAGATAATGACCCCCGAGTCCCGCCTCCAGTAGGCCCCGGGTTGGCGACTAGCACCGAGGGTATAATACACACACAAATGGGAGGCATTACCCTCTAAGAGAACACATACAGAAGATAGAGATAGAATAGACTCCAATCAACTCCAACTCAGAACTGAAATGAAAAAGGAAATCAAGTACATATATGAAATGTCATGCAAAAGTACTACAACTGAAAGGGAAAACTAAAAGTACCCAAAAGAAAGCAAAACGACAGCGACCACATGCCCGAACAGCTCCTCCTCCGACCACAAGCTAGTAGTAACCAGCTTGATCTCCAACCCGCTCCAAGTGACCTGAAAAATAGTTTATATGTACATAGGGTGAGTATAACAGTATACTCAGTAGGATCCTCCCCAAGACTCTTGTGCAAAAGTAAAGAAAGCATGATAAATCCCAGTGAACAACAAGTGAAACTAACTCGTCACCTAAAAAGGTATACTATGTTCCCAACCTCACCATGGCTACTCTCACCAAGTAACGCATACAAGAATATAGCATATAGTAAAGAATATCAAGGGTACCCGGCTACTACTTCCCCACTGGTTTGCCGCTTTGCCCCAACGACATACGTCCTGTGCATCTCTCTCCAAAGGCTTGACCGCAGACACCTGGGCTAAGCTCCACAATCTGCACCTCGTGCACCACAAAGGCTTGCCCGCAGACACCTGGGTGAAGCACCACACCTTCCTCACAACCAAAGTAACCAGGTAGTTTCCGGGAGCCACCATAGCTCGTATAACATGTATCATACGTCGAGTATTATTCCTCAAGCCATCACAGCCCATACGCCAAGTAAGGATCCTCAAGCCATCATAGCCTATACACGTTACACCTATAGTAGTCTGTAGGATACTATATCCAGAATATATGTGTGTGAATAACCACAAGCCATTACAGCCCTCTACACACATATATGGGGTAACTAACCACTGTGCCTCATGGCACGAGTATCTACCAAGAGAAGAGAGCGGGGCCAAAGGGGGGTAGTCAGCCATTCAACCTCCCATCAGAATGTTGTGGAAAACACCCCCCCAGGGCTCAGAATCCCCGGGGTGTCAGTTGCCCTCACCGACAGGGTGGAGTAGCGTATAGAAACACAAAAAGTACAGAATATATAAGTAACTCACATCCACACTATGGGCATTACCTTTTCTTAGATACAACTGCAGCTAATGTCTCTCAGACTCCAGGCTGCTACTTCAAACACTAGGAATCCTATAAGCACACAACCAATTGAAGAGCTTCATTATATTACTCCATTCTCATTTTTCAATTCCACTGTACGTTAATTAATTCTTTAAACATTAATTAAGAATGAACAATTCCACATTAAACTGAATTGGCATCACTTTCAAAACAACTGCTCCTTTTTAAGATTCACATGACCTTTAAATTCCCGCATCTCCATCCCCGTGGTTTTTCACCATTTAATCAAATACTCTTTACCGAATTACTTTTCCACATTCCCAGGCATTCTAGAAAAACATCCTATGCTTCTAAACACAAAGGAGTATCAACACGGTGAGTAGATATACTACCCGTCGAGTCTTTGCCGCCTATAGAAAGAGCATAGACCCATCCTCCATAGAGAGGCTAAACACGGAAAGCACGTGGCATACCCTGCGTGTCTTTGCCTCCTTCGAAAAGAGGGTAAGCAAGACCAGCTGCCTTGAGCAGTGGGGAAAAGTAAAGAAGATAAACAACCAAACCAAACCACCAACATCAAACCATCACATTCATCTCATACCATCACCCTTGGTGTCCTCCCCGACACCCATATGCATAAACCGATGCATCTCGCCACACTAGGCGTCATCCGCTGCCACAACCACAAGCCTCCATGCCTCCACATATCACAACAGCCATCCAGGCTCACATCACAGCACAAGCAGCAGGAAAACAAACATCACAAAGTGGGATCTCGGCCCTTTAACAAACAAGAGGGTTACTCAGAACCCTTTTAGAAATTCCCACATAATCTGTTCTCTAATCCATATTGAATTAACAGACTTTTTATTCATAGGTTCCAATCATGGATACCTAATCAGTAAGCTATCACAATTAAATAACCATACTTACTTCCCTAATTTGATTATTCTCAAATTAGAACAACAAAAACAACTACAATAACCAGATTAATTTACATGCCTCTTTATCTTTAGCTAATTAATTAACAATTAATTCAGGCTTTACGTTCATTATCAATGTCTATCATGAATGAACAACAAATCAAAGAAAACATAGATATCACTATATCTAGGAAAACATGAGGCAAACCGTTATCACGGTATAAAGCAACAGCATGCGATCAAGCAAATCTTTTAATCCGGTTCAAGTATTTAATTAGGTCAATTTCATTGTGATCCAAAGAGATAAATCATGCTAATTCTACGATTGCACATATACAATTAGAGAAGACATGAATCCCCTACCTCAAACAGTTCCTCACGTTCTTTATCCACACAACAGGTCACGATCCTCCCCTCGCGACAACTGCATCCACCGGAGGATGCTGCGGTACGACAGTACCAACCAACCCCAAGAAAACCCATTAGAATCTTGGAGAATACATGGTATAATTATGGAAAGGAGGATAGGAGAAGATGGACCCCAAAAGAACGACGATACAACATACCTTATATCGAAGATTGATCGACAGGGCTCGGTTGTGTCCAAAACAGAACAGAACCAATCCTCGGGGTAAAGATTGATTGTGCATCTCCTACGGGAAGGATTGTAAGGTTCTAGCGTCTCTTAGCCAAGAACAAAGAGAAAGAACAAGGTAGAATGATATCTTGTCCCTTTTTAAAATTTAATGAGGTGACGATTTAAGATCCGGTTAATTCTCCATTAAAAACGGATCGCATTAACCCACGCTGTTTGACCAAGTAAAACATTCCAAGCCTTAGGAATAATTAATATAGGATTTATGGCATTTTGAATCGGTCTTAAAGTCCTTAAAAATAAGGCTTTAAATGTATTTTACGTCAAAGGAAACGTCAAAAGGGCAAAACTGTAGGAGTCTGGAAACACTGTTCACCCACCGTTACTGTACATGAAACTAATCTGTGAAACTAGTCTGTGAAACTGATCTGTGAAACTGGTGTGTGAAACTGATCTGTCACACCGATCTGTGAAACTGATCTGTCACACCGATCGGTCTCACCGATCGGTCTCACCGATCGGTCTCACCGATCCGTCTCACCGATCGGTCTCACTGATCGGTCTCACCGATCGGTCTCACCTATCGGTCTCACCGATATGTCTCACCGATCGGTCTCACCGATCTGTCACACCGATCTGTCTCACCGATCAGTTACTGTTCATAAAACTGGAAACACTGTTCACAAAACTGGAAAATTGGAAAAGTGTTAGCCGAGCTACTGCTGGACTGCGGCTACCAGTATACTGAGCTATCAGTACGCCGTGGCTACCGGTAATCAGTAGCTACCGGTAAACCGGCTACCGGTAGACCGAGCTACCGGTATTCAGCAGCTACCGGTAATCAGCAGCTACCGGTAGACCGAGCTACCGGTAGGCAGCAGCTGGGGGATAAGTCACATTGTCCTCCCAGAACACCTCCAACACCACAATTCCACAAAGTAATGGACCGGAGAGGTCCGGGCCATTACATTAGATACCTCTCAAAACATTCTCGTCCTCGAGAATTAAAAACCAACCCAGAAGAAAAGAGGGGTCCGAACAACCACCCCATAAGATACCTCTCAGGGGAAAACCACCATGAGTTGTTCGAAAGCTGGAACAAAACTCTGACATCCAGGAACAAACAATCCATACCCAAACAATTCATTCACAACATCACATCAAAGGTACATAAATAAAACATGAAAGGTATAACCAGAGAGGAAACATCATTACATGGAAAGAGTTAAACATTAAACAACTCTGGGTACTGAGCACGTATATGTGACTCACGCTCCCAGGTACTCTCCTCCATGCCACCGTGTCGCCACAGGACACGAACTAAGGGGATAGAACGCCCACGCAACACCTTCTCCTTGTGGTCTTGGATCTCCACAGGTCACTCCTCGAAGGTTGCATCATCGTCAATATCGATCTCTCCCCAATAGATAACATGAGATTCATCATGAAGATAACGACAGAGCTGTGATACATGGAAAACATCATGTATCCGACTCATCTGATGGGGAAGTGCTACTCGATACGCCACAGATCCAACACGAGCTAACACCTCGAAAGGCCCAACAAACCGGGGAGAAAGCTTACTTCCACGACCAAACCTTCGCTGCCCACGACGGGGAGTCACCTTCAGAAACACATGATCCCCAACATTAAACTCTAACGGTCTCCTTCTTTGATTAGCATATGATTTCTGACGATCCTGTGCTGTCTTCATCCTCTCACGAATCACCTGAACCATCTCTGTTGTATTCTGCACTAGTTCTGGTCCGAGAATTGCTGACTCTCCAACCCTAGTCCAGCACAATGGAGAACGGCATGGCCGGCCATACAAGGATTCAAACGGCGCCATACTGATGGTAGAGTGAAAACTATTATTGTAAGCGAACTCTACCAAGGGTAAGTGCTTCACCCATGAACCTCCAAAATCAAGAACACAAGAGTGCAACATGTCTTCAAGAGTCTGGATGGTTCGCTCTATCTGACCATCCGTTTGAGGATGAAAAGAAGTGATAAGGCACAGTTGAGAGCCAAAAGCATGCTGGAGACCTCTCCACACCCTAGAGGTAAAACGAGGATCTCGATCAGAAATGATCGTCTTAGGAACTCCGTGAAGCCTCACCACCTCCTCCAGATACTGCCTCGACAAAACTTCCACTGAGCTGGACTGCTTGATTGCTATGAAGTGGGCCAATTTAGTTAAACGATCCACTACCACCCATATAGCATCATGTCCTCCCAGAGCTCGAGGTAAACCTGTTAGAATGTCCATCGAGATGTCCTCCCACTTCCACTGAGGAATCTCTATGTGCTGGAGAAGACCACCAGGAACACGGTGTTCGGCCTTCACCTTATGGAAGACT
The DNA here is from genome assembly GCA_963277665.1 of Viscum album. Taxonomy (NCBI): domain Eukaryota; kingdom Viridiplantae; phylum Streptophyta; class Magnoliopsida; order Santalales; family Viscaceae; genus Viscum; species Viscum album. Next base: position 586,504,230 of record OY728126.1, read on the forward strand.
AAACATCGAGACACACATTCTGCAACTGTACGCTTCAGCCCATGCCACCAAAACTGACTCCTCAAGGATCGGTACATCTTCGTCACACCAGGATGTACCGCCAAGGGTGAACTATGGAACTCTCGGAGAACCGTCTCGCGCATCGCCAAGGGAACAAAAAGCCTGCCATGATACAACACTCGGTGTTGTTCATCCTCCGACCAACCATCAGGGGCCTCACCACATACAACTCTGTCTCTCCAAACTTCCACCTCTAGATCACCCAACTGAGACTCTTCCACCTTCTGCATCAGGGATGACTGCACCGTCATCTGGAAAATACAACCTCTTCCCCCAACTTCTCCCATATCATGATGCAAAGCTGATAGCTCTTCCATCACTCTCCTGGAATCACCAGATTCACGCACAACATCATTACGTGACTTTCGGCTTAATGCATCAGCAACAACATTCCCTTTTCCAGGTGTATAGGATATTTCGAAGTTGTATTCCTGCAAGAACTCCATCCACCGACGCTGCCTCAAGTTCAAGTCATGTTGGGAGAAAACATACCTCAAACTCTTATGATCGGTGAAAACCACAAAGCGCTCGCCAATGAGGTAATGTCTCCACAACTTCAGCTCAAACACCACGGCTGCCAACTCAAGATCATGGGTGGCGTAGTTGCGTTCATGGGGACGCAATTGCCAAGACCCATAAGAAACAACGGACCTCTGCTGCATAAGAACACAGCCTAGCCCCAGATGTGAAGCATCACAGAAAACATCAAACTGGACTCCCTCCGCTGGAAGACAAAGGACTGGAGCACTTAACAACTTCTCCTTTAGATACTCGAAAGCTGTCTGACACTGATCAGTCCATATGAACGCTTGATCCTTCCTGGTCAAAGCTGTCAGAGGAGTCACAACTCGGGAGAAATTAGCCACAAACCTCCTGTAATAGCCTGCGAGACCAAGGAAACTTCGCACCTCTGACACGGTCTTGGGGGCTGTCCAAAACACCACTGCTTCTATCTTAGAAGGATCCACGGCTACTCCCTATTGGGACACAACATGTCCCAAGAAACGAACTTATTGAGCCCAGAACTCACACTTGGACAACTTCCCAAACAACCAATGTTGGCGAAGAACTCCCAAAACGGCTCGTAGATGCTCTGCATGCTCCTCTTCAGATGTGGAGTATACAAGGATGTTGTCGATGAAAACCACAACAAACTTGTCCAGGAATTCACGGAACACAACATTCATCAACACCATGAAAACAGCTGGAGCATTCGTCACGCCGAATGGCATTACAACAAACTCATAATGCCCATGACGACAACGGAAAGAAGTCTTCGGGATATCCTCATCCTTTACACGCATCTGATGATATCCTGACCGCAAGTCTATCTTTGAAAACCAACTTGCACCCTTCAGTTGATCGAATAGGTCATCAATCCGCGGGAGAGGATAGCGGTTCTTTATTGTCACTTTGTTTAATCGACGATAATCGACACACAACCGCAAACTGCCGTCAGCCTTTTTCACAAACAAAACAGGTGCACCCCAAGGTGACACACTTGGCCGAACAAAACCACACTGCAACAGACCATCGAGCTATATACGTATCTCTCGTAACTCAGAAGGGGCCATCCTATACGGAGACATAGAGATAGGAGACGCTCCTAGCTGTAGCTCGATCCCAAACTCGATCTCTCGTCGAGGGGGTAAGGATACAACCTCTTCTGGAAAGATATCAGGGTACTCCTCTACGACCCTAGGAAACACCAACTGTTGAACCTCTAAAGAACTCAACATCATCCCAGCCATCATGGATGATAAGGATGAAACTCGTCTATGACTCATCCGAGGATCTCTCTCACCAACAAACACTACTTCCTCTCCATCTTCATCAAAGAGAACGACCTTCTTCCTGTAGCAATCCACAACAGCCTGCACCGAATACAACCAATCCATGCCAAGTATGACATCATATGGTTGTATTCGCAAACATAAGAAATCTCCCCAAGAGCGGTGTTGCCCCAACAATAGCTCACAGTCTCTACATACTTCAAACAAGCTAGCTCGACCTCCAACTGGCGTAGTCAACGCCAAGGGCACTGGAAGCCTCTCTACCTCAAGTCCCAAAGCGTGGACAAGGGTAGGGGATATAAAGGAGTGTGTCGCTCCTGAATCAAACAAGTCATACACCAAGGTAGAAAACAAGCAAAGGGTACCTCGGACGACGTCTGGCTCGCCTGGAGATGGCAACGCTAGAGCATGAAGCTGACCACGACCACCTCCACGGCCTCTCTGACCCTGATGACGACCACCACCACGGCCACGCTCTGCTCTCTGAGGACGGGGAGCATCATGGGGTTGTCCTCTGCCTGCTCCATCTACCCTCGGGTGATCTAAAGCTGGTGCAACCTGCTGCTGCTGCCTCGGCTGGAACTGCCTCAACAGAGGAACCTGGAGTGGAGCGCCTGGTGCACGATGACTGCTCTGAAAAGTCGGGCACTCCCGCTGCTGATGACCACGACCACCACAATAAAAACAAGCGCCTAATCCCTTGGCATAGGCCTGAGAGTTGCTGCCTCCGGAGAAACAAGATGGGAAGGGCTGGGACCTACCCCCAGATGAACGGAAACTCTTCTGTCATGAAAACCGGGAACCCCGAACCACAGCCCTGCTTCGTGAGGAATCATGACGATTCCCATCTCGTGATGAGCCGGTCCTGGCCAAAGTCCTCTCAACAACCTCTGCCCTTGCCAGCACCTCTAGATATGTCTTCAGCATAAATGGGGTGAATGCGCGCTGGATCTCTGGATGCAAAGCCTCCTCGAAATGCCTCGCCCTGGCCTCATCATCTGGTAATAGGTCTGAAGCATATCGTAGAAGGTTCCTGAAACGGATTCCAAACTCCCGAACACTGGAGCTCCCCTGTCGAAGGGTAAGAAGCTCCTGGCGACTAGATGCCTTCGCAGTCGATGAAAGAAACTCGACTCTAAACCTATCTCGAAACTCCTCCCATGAGATCGCTGACTCCTCACGATCCCCGAGGAACTAGAACCACCACTGTCTCGCTGCTCCATGCAGCATCGTCACAACCAAGGACACCCAGTGTTCCTTCCGAGCACGAATCGAACTGAAGCCTATCTCGACCTCCTCCAACCAGTCTTCTGTGACTACATCTGAAACGGAGCCCTCGTACTTCTGTAGACTCTGGCGCTGAAACTCTCAGAGTGTCTTCCTCCAAGTGTCATCGTCATCAACCTCTACCCGGTGGTGATCTTCTGGAACAGCCTGCTGGGCACCTTCTGCGCAAACCTGACAAGGACGTCGACCTGGAGCCATACCTATAAAATAACAACCATTAGAGCTCATAAGCCTGGAATATGGAAGACTCAACATTAATTAATTAATTATTTTGTTTAATTAATTTTAGGTTACCTATCCCAAGGTCTACCCATTCAAACACAAGAGCAAAGAATAATGATGCATGATCCTTTCCTAGGTCTCTACCCTGCAACCAGTATCACTTTGTTTAGTAGCCATCGTAAACATAAAGGTCCGTGCTACAAATCATAGGGGGCCCTGAACGCCTATGTCTCTTCCGGTCTCCAGTGTTTACCCCACTTTCTAAACATGAATGACACCATTCCCCTACCATCCCATGCATCCTCACCTGTGCCTAACTCCAAACTCCATCCTATCCCTCAACCAGACCTCCCTTTGATACCACTCTGTCACGACCCCCTCCCCACAAAGTGTACCCCTCCTGGGCCGGCAATGTGAGAAGGGAGATAATGACCCCCGAGTCCCGCCTCCAGTAGGCCCCGGGTTGGCGACTAGCACCGAGGGTATAATACACACACAAATGGGAGGCATTACCCTCTAAGAGAACACATACAGAAGAGAGAGATAGAATAGACTCCAATCAACTCCAACTCAGAACTGAAATGAAAAAGGAAATCAAGTACATATATGAAATGTCATGCAAAAGTACTACAACTGAAAGGGAAAACTAAAAGTACCCAAAAGAAAGCAAAACAACAGCGACCACAAGCCCGAACAGCTCCTCCTCCGACCGCAAGCTAGTAGTAACCAGTTTGATCTCCAACCCGCTCCAAGTGACCCGAAAAACAGTTTATATGTACATAGGGTGAGTATAACAGTATACTCAGTAGGATCCTCCCCAAGACTCTCGTGAAAAAGTAAAGAAAGCATGCTAAATCCCAGTGAACAACAAGTGAAACTAACTCGTCACCTAAACAGGTATACTATGTTTCCAACCTCACCATGGCTACTCTCACCAAGTAACGCATAAAAGAATATAGCATATAGTAAAGAATATCAAGGGTACCCCGCTACTACTTCCCCACTGGTTTGCCGCTTTGCCCCAACGACATACGTCCTGTGCATCTCTCTCCAAAGGCTTGCCCGCAGACACCTGGGCTAAGCTCCACAATCTGCACCTCGTGCACCACAAAGGCTTGCCCGCAGACACCTGGGCGAAGCACCACACCGTCCTCACAACCAAAGTAACCAGGTAGTTTCTGGGAGCCACCATAGCTCGTATAACGTGTATCATACGTCGAGTATTATTCCTCAAGCCATCACAGCCCATACGCCGAGTAAGGATCCCCAAGCCATCATAGCCTATACACGTTACACCTATAGTAGTCCGTAGGATACTATATCCAGAATATATGTGTGTGAATAACAACAAGCCATTACAACCCTCTACACACATATATGGGGTAACTAACCATTGTTCCTCATGGCACGAGTATTTACCAAGAGAAGAGAGCGGGGCCAAAGGGGGGTAGTCAGCCATTCAACCTCCCATCAGAATGTTGGGGAAAACACCCCCCCAGGGCTCAGAATCCCCGGGGTGTCAGTTGCCCTCACCGACAGGGTGGAGTAGCGTATAGAATCACAAAAAGTACAGAATATATAAGTAACTCACATCCACACTATGGGAATTACCTAGTCTTAGATAAAACTACAGCTAACGTCTCTCAGACTCCAGGCTGCTACTTCAATGACTAGGTATCCTATAAGCACACAACCAATTGAAGAGCTTCATTAGATTACTCTATTCTCGTTTTTCAATTCCACTGTACGTTAATTAATTCTTTAAACATTAATTAAGAATGAAAAATTCCACATTAAACTGAATTGGCATCACTTTCAAAACAACTGCTCCTTTTTAAGATTCACATCACCTTTAAATTCCAGCATCTCCGTCCCCGTGGTTTTTCACTATTTAATCAAATACTCCTTACCGAATTACTTTTCCACATTCCCAGGCATTCTAGAAAAACATCCTATGCTTCTAAACACAAAGGAGGCTCAACACGGTGAGTAGATATACTACCCGTCGAGTCTTTTCCGCCTATAAAAAGAGCATAGACCCATCCTCCATCGAGAGGCTAAACACGGAAAGCACGTGGCATACCCCGCGTGTCTTCGCCTCCTTCGGAAAGAGGGTAAGCAAGACCAGCTTCCTTGTGCAGTGGGGAAAAGTAAAGCAGATAAACAACCAAACCAAACCACCAACATCAAACCATCACATTCATCTCATACCATCACCCTTGGTGTCCTCCCCGACACCCATATGCATAAACCGATGCATCTCGCCACACTAGGCATCATCCGCTGCCACAACCACAAGTCTCCATGCCTCCACATATCACAACAGCCATCCAGGCTCACATCACAACACAAGCAGCAGGAAAACAAACATCACAAAGTGGGATCTCGGCCCTTTAACAAACAAGATGGTAACTCAGAACCCTTTTAGAAATTCCCACATAATCTGTTCTCTAATCCATATTGAATTAACAGACTTGTTATTCATAGGTTCCAATCATGGATACCTAATCAGTAAGCTATCACAATTAAATAACCATACTTACTTCCCTAATTTGATTATCCTCAAATTAGAACAACAACAACAACTGCAATAACCAGATTAATTTACATGCCTCTTTATCTTTAGCCAATTAATTAACAATTAATTCCGGCTTTACGTTCATTATCAATTTCTATCATGAACGAACAAAAAATCAACGAAAACATAGATATCACTATATCTAGGAAAACATGAGGCAAACCGTTATCAAGGTATAAAGCAATAGCATGCGATCAACCAATTTTTTTAATCTGGTTCAAGTATTTAATTAGGTCAATTTCATTGTGATCCAAAGGGATAAATCATGCTAATTCTACGATTTCACATATACAATTAGAGAAGCCATGAATCCCCTACCTCAAACAGTTCCTCACGTTCTTTATCCACACAACATGTCACGATCCTCCCCTCGCGACAACTGCATCCACCGGAGGATGCTGTGGTACAACAGTACCAACCAACCCCAAGAAAACCCATTAGAATCTTGGAGAATACATGGTATAATTATGGAAAGGAGGATAGGAGAAGATGGACCCCAAAAGAACAACGATACAGCATACCTTATGTCGAAGATTGATCGACAGGGCTCGGTTGTATCCAAAACAGAACAGAACCAATCCTCGGGGTAAAGATTGATTGTGAAACTCCTATGGGAAGGATTGTAAGGTTCTAGCGTCTCTTAGCCAAGTACAAAGAGAAAGAACAAGGGAGAATGATATCTCGTCCCTTTTTAAGATTTAATGAGGTGACGGTTTAAGATCCGGTTAATTCTCCATTTAAAACGAATCGCATTAACCCACGCGGTTTGACCAAGTAAAACATTCCAAGCCTTAGGAATAATTAATATAGGATTTATGGAATTTTTAATCGGTCTTAAAGTCCTTAAAAATAAGGCTTTAAATGTATTTTACGTCAAAGGAAACGTCAAAAGGGGAAAACTGTAGGAGTCTGGAAACACTGTTCACCCACCGTTACTGTACATGAAACTGATCTGTGAAACTGGTCTGTGAAACTGATCTGTCACACCGATCTATGAAACTGATCTGTCACACCGATCTGTGAAACTGATCTGTGAAATTGATCTGTCACACCGATCTGTCTCACCGATCGGTCTCACCGATCAGTCTCACCGATCGGTCTCACCGATCCGTCTCACCGACCGGTCTCACCGATCGGTCTCACCGATCTGTCACACCGATCCGTCTCACCGATCGGTCTCACCGATCAGTTACTGTTCATAAAACTGGAAACACTATTCACAGAACTAGAAAATTGGCAAAGTGTTAGCCGAGCTACTGCTGGACTGCGGCTACCAGTATACTGAGCTATCAGTACGCCGTGGCTACCGGTAATCAGTAGCTACCGGTAAACCGGCTACCGGTAGACCGAGCTACCGGTATTCAGCAGCTATCGGTAATCAGCAGCTACCGGTAGACTGAGCTACCGGTAGGCAGCAGCTGGGGGATAAGTCACCTTGTCCTCCCGGAACACCTCCAACACCACAATTCCACAAAATAATGGACCGGAGAGGTCCGGGCCATTACACCATGGAACATGATGTAATAATATCACTTATGGATTTTAGATAGATTCCTGATTATTGATGTGTAAACCAAACCAGGTCGATTAATACATCAAATGTCATTCATTTAACTGATGATAACATCAAATAAAATTTATTTAATAGACAAGAAAATCACATATATTACATAGTTTAGTCTATGATCACACTATATCTATCTTAATCATGATCCACGATGTCGCACTCAACATGTGAGAATACAAATCCCATTATAGTTAATATCAAACTGATCACATGATTAAAAACATTCCTAGACACCCAAATTAGTAAAGAATCATGGAATTAATTAGAAATATATCAATGTAAAATTGTTTTTAGTCTAACTATCATTCTTATTTCATGTATTTATAAAATAAATATATTCAAGCACATATAATTTACTGAAGATATAATGTATATAACTCATTGTGTAATCCTTCATGTTCCATCTAGTAAAAAATATAATCTATATATTTGTATCATGTATATCATGATATAAAAGTCATAATCATGTTAAAATATTCATTTCATCCGATCATATAGTACATTGTGAAGAATATTTGTTATGGATAACCCAATTCCTGACATTTATATAACTTATACAAATTCACATCATGATATATAAATGATACAATATGTTTAAATGATTTATTTTTATTAACATTGATTTCCATTATAATTCATTTAATATTCTAGATAGTTTTGTAGTCTTGTGGTGACAGTTATAAATAATGTTTTTTTGAAGGAATAATTCTCGTAATTAGAACAATATTCATGTTCTGAATTAAATATATATAGATATTTTTAATGTGTTGTGAAAAACTAGAAAACATAAATTTGTAGAAGATACAATTAAAGTTTACTAAATAAAATTTCACCATAGAAAATATTTTTTATCCTTCCAAATATTGAATTATTTGTTTTCATGAAATTCTATATCATTCATGTGATGAACATATTTTACAAAGGTCATCAAATATTATCAAATTAAAATAGTTTTAGAAATTGGAATAAGTAGAGTTATGTCTCATATTAATAACAAAGTAATTACTTTATTAATAGAATTATTTAATGATGGTGAGGTTATGAAATTTATGCTTTAAGTTTTTTAGAAGAATAAATCAATAGCACACATGGAATCAATCAGTTATTCCCTAATAAATCTAGTAGTTCATGTTAAAATTATTGTTAAATATATTGACAAAAAATAATGAACAATATCATGATTTCATTTGTATAATCTAGTGAAGGAAAACATAATTTATTACATGAAAAATATCAAAATTATTTTGTGGTTTATTAAATTTAAATTAAGTACAAATTTTATATTTTAGGGTATTTAATATCATGGAAATATTCATGTAACAAACAGGCTCAAAACAATTGGTTCATCCTAGAATTCTAGATGAACTCATTTGTGCCTCCCCATACATAAGAGGTTACTTATTATCACGAAGACCAAAGGGTAAATCATGGAGAGAATATACCATTGGAATCTAGTAGTCAAAAATGTATACAATGTAAGGGATAATAGTATGATTATATAAAAAAGTCATAAATGATTTCATGTGGTATTAACATACACATAAATTAACCACCCATGAAATGAAAAAAATAACATGTCAATCATATTACCAAAATGAAAAAACCACCCCCATATGTGGTGGATGACAGTTCGAGTGCAGTTAATTAAATAAAATGTAAAATACTCTTTAATTAAATAAATTTTAAAATACTCATTAATTTAATAAAATGCAAACTACCAATTATGGTATATTTTTTTTCATCCAATCTAATATTTATCAACACATTACAATACAAATCAAATGTAAAATATTCATCAATTGAATGATTTTTTAGATTTCTAATTCATGTTTATTTACAATAGTTGAAATACATACAATCATTAAAATATAGAAATGAAATAATAAATAATTTTCTCAATACCACTAATACAATTGTGTAGGATCATCTATGATAATGATAAAGACACATTAATGATCGATGAAACTGTATTTTTCAAAAATGTTGATACATTTGAAAAACATCTATTGTTAGGAAGAAAATGATTCATTATCAATTAATGAAATTTGAGAAGTATAAATACATTATGAAAAAAACAGAGTGATGTGTAGTGGATCATGCAAAAATGATCTACAGAGTACCCCAATAATGATCTATCCTATGATACGGGTGGTATTCATTATTAGGACCTATTTAATAGATAAATTTTAATAAATTATTGTAAAATTTTTACACATTATAATTCTTTCACCAGAACATTTTATTTAATATTTATTCGGTAATCCACAACATAATACAAGAAGAAACAACTACACAAATACATTTAATGATTTCAAATAGATGAAACTCCAATAAATAAATAGTGATTTATTTTATTGGTAAAATAGGGTTTCCATAATAATTTAACTAGAAACTAATAAATGTTATGAAATATTCAATAATACATAGTAGAAAATGAATCTCCAATGTTGAACATGATTTATTAAAAATAATAATAGTGAAAACACCAGACAGATGTGTAATCATGTATTTATCCAAATTTTTGCGTTGATAAAAGTTATTAGATCTTATAGAATATGATATTATAATAATATTCTATTGTAGCAACAATATTGATTTGATTATATAGATCAAAATATGTATGTCTCCAAAGTATAGATTTGAAGGCAATGAAAAACACGTTTTTGTTAAAATAATTCATTATTTTTAATGTATATATCTTCAATGTATCTATTCTGTCATTTACATATAAATATTGTCTTTTTAGTTTATATAGTATGTCTAATCGATCGAGGTGACACTATCTTTATAAATATCACACAATAAATCATGAATATTTTAATTCAAAATAATCCAATAGAGTTGTAATTTATTGTATGAATAAAAAAACTTCTTATTTGTAATTAATGACATTGAATCAATATTAAGATATCTTTGAATAGGTATTTATACCATGAAAAACCATTGTATAAATCCTTAATGATGCCTTGAATTTAAAAATATATCATTGAATAGTCAGAAATAGGGATCCTCTATTGAACGAAAAAATAAAAATATATGGTAAAATATGTATGGTTGATCATATAAGAATCAATTCTAATATAATATAGTTCACAAATATATGGTTGATGAACAAAAAACATCCATCTTTAGATATTGGGTTTCATCCAAATGATGGGTATATGATTTGTATTCTTTTTTCCAAAGGCAGGGGTTCCAAAACTTATGTTATTCTTACAAATGTATGTTACTTACGGTGTTTCAATAATAATACGTTTAGAATACATACATAAATATATCCATTGGACCAATGAAATGAATATATTTTCATAATAAGTATTATACAGAATATTATGATCCTAAAATTCTCATAATGATAACATAATTAGTAAAATAAATTTGGTTTATTTTGAGCATCAAAACCAGGAAAAATGAAAACCTTATTGTAGAAGCACATGCACACCAATCTACCCCTTTTTAATGATCACAAAACCCATAAATATTTTTAAAAATTTATGAAATAAAAATATTATATAATACAAAATTTCCATAACCACAAATAAATCAAAAACATATTCCCCCATTTAATATTTCTATACATATTTCCCATAATATTTTTTGATAATTTTATCCATAATATTATAGATAAAATTATCCACATCTCTCCCATATGATAAAAATATATAATTCTTCATATATATTCTTCTCCCTATTTTTTAAAATCAAAATGAAAATAGTGAAAAAAATATAAACATACCTTATATTGATGCAACCAAAATAATAATCAAGGAGCATATAAAATATCATTTAATGAATAAAATTGTAATTTATGTGACATTTTAATCAACATAGTCACCTCATTGAAATGAAAATAAATGTTAATACTTCGTAAAAACTAACCCAAAGTTATAGAATATAGAGTATTAAACGGATTTTTTATGAAAATGTAATATTTGAATAAAATATTTATTTAATAGACTTACATCCCCCAGGTAATGTGATAATAAAAAATTAATCTCATTATTACATATGATAAATAATTAATGTAGTAAATGTTATAAAAATTTACAAAAAATCATATTAAAAATATTAAATATATGATATATATATATATATATAATCAAATATAAAAAATGTATAGAAAATAACATTTTTATGTTTTGTAGGATTAGACAGTTAATCAAAACATTCCATTCTTCGATCATTTTCACTTAAAACAACTTAAACTCTTGGAAGTTAATCTATATAACCATGATTATCTCTTATTTTTTGATAATATGAGAAAGAATATTATTCTTCAACTTATAACATTCTCATCTTATTAGCATCTTACATATTAATCATGTTGCTTTTTTGTAACCCCATCTAACTTATACGTTATATTATAAATTCTTCAAATTCTGATTTTGAAATCAAACAGTCATTCACATTCATATATTCCATGTATTGTACTTCATATGACTTTCATGAAATATTCATACCATCATGTGACATCACTTTTTCTTCATTCAAGGTACTGAATTTTAATACAATATTTTCATAAGAAACGTGAAATAAAGATAATTCTAGTCATTTATAACCATGAGATTCCTTATTTATTTCAGAATATTTTCTATATAAATATGTAACATATGAAAAATAATGTACTTATTAAAAAATTAAATGGATTACCTTTTTTAGAAAGACTTTTTTATGAAATGGCCTTTTTTATTGCATCATCGTGCAGTGACTAGATTTTAGATTTATTGTACAATATTATTATACAAAAAAATATATAATAATTTTATATAAATAAATATTCCAATATCTTAATGAAAAAATGATATGTTTATTATTACACATTTTTTATGATGATTAAAATTATCTAATTGAAAATATAGAATAACCGTTACATATTTGAATTTCATAAAATGGGTATTTAGAAGAAAACCCATAAACCATTAAATAATGAAATATATAATATTTTAAATGGAGAATGTATTTTTATAAACTAGTTTGAATATTCAATAATGAGTGAAAACTTATTTCACCCAATTTAGAAATGAAAATTTAATAAAAACATATATGTAATAGTAATAAAATACTTACGGTATTATAGTTTCCATCATTAAATATATTTTTTTGTCGATGAATTACATGAGAGTTGATAACCTCTATTTAAAGAGATATTTTTCCACATATTGATCCATCAACAACCTCATGATTTGATGATGTATTTCAGTGGTTTTATAATGATAAATACAAATTAAATGTTCCTTTTGGAAACCGTATGCTCTTTAGTGCAGTAGAGTTTTGAAATAAATGTTCATGTAACAAAACTAGTTTATATTGAGCCTAGATTTTACTATTTATATTATAAAAATTGACAAATAAAATTTTTAAACAACAAAATTATTGTTTTATAATGAATAATTAATTTTCATAATGTATATTAATACCATAATACAAAAATATAACAGTTGACACGTTTTTTCTATTTGAACTTGGAGTACAATAATTCATATATAATTTTGATCTTTCACCATCAATTTATATTCCACGTATTCCATTCTGAATTTTATTTTTACAAAGATTTTTTTATATATATTTTTAATATATTATCATAATTATATAATAATATTTTAATGTATCATATTAAATGGAAAATTTAGAAATATTAATTTCATGTAGACTAATTTTTTTTAAAAAGAATTAGATTTTAAATATGTTATCTATTTTTACATACATTATTTTTATAATAAAATTGAATCATTAGAATTTATTACATTTCTATGATCATTAATTAAGTAATAATATTTATCTTATATCATATAGAAAAACATATTTATTCATTTATAGGAATGTTTTTCACAATTATTTTTTTAGTGTATGAATATTGTACATCATTAGTTTCCTCTATAAGACATACCATCAGGTTTTTATGATAGTTCATAAAATCTGTCGAAGATTCATCACGTGAACCAAGAGAATCACTACTAGTAGAAATCATAATTTTCATTCATTTTAATATTATAATAGGAATTATTTTTAACTTTAATAAAGGAATCGTTATCAATTTTATGACCTTTTTTCATTGCATTCAAAATATCTATTTTCTTAAATGCTATTATTTATATTGGTCTACATTTTATTGAATATTTTCATCATGATGTGATAAATATTTATATAAATATGAAATATTTGAATTATATGATTCATCCATAGTACTTTTGAGATTATATTATTCATGTTTGATATGTTTTTCAGCTTCATCTTGTATCTTATCTTCATAAATCAATAAAAATATAATCAATTCTAGAATAACTGTATTTTTTACTAGTGTAGAGTGATATCTATATTAATATATTCCATAAAAAGTTGAGGGTATTTCTATGAGTCCTTTTAATTCTGAATCATATTGTGAAATTGGTTATCCCAATGTAGCATAATTATTGACAATTTATGGAAGTTTCATATTCATTTCATTGTTTGTTTCATCTTAATGCATTTTAAAATAATAAGGAATTAAATTTAATGTGATTTATCTTAATTATCTATTATTTCCCATAACATTCTTGTAATAAAAAATTGTATACTAATTCTCATATGAAGTAGAACAATGAGGAACTGGATTAATCACATTAGTTCCAAAACCATAAATAGTAGAATTCATTTCTTTGTAATTGAGATCATATTATTTTTCGAGACCATCATCACATTTTTTCAAATGTTCATTAAAAGGTTAATAAGTATTTAAACATTGAAATATGATCTTATAACTAATATTATTCAAATAAGTAATCATGTGATATTTACTAAATCCATAATTTTCACCGTTAATTTAAGAAGAATAAATCATCGACATTCCTTCCTTGAGATCAACCATTTTGGGATTTTTTTATCATTAAAATTTATATCTAAATATTGAAATAACTCATGATATAACACTTATTTTGATATATAGTTTAGTTATAAAGTATCATATTAAAGTCCCAATCTTTCATAATTTTAATCATTGATGCTTTGAAATTTTGATAAAACATGTTATAATATTTTTTATGCAGTTAAATAAAGTAATACACCATTAGATCTAAACCTTTGATACCACATGGCATGTCAGAATGGATATGATGATTATAAAGGCATAAGACAGTGTGAATTGAAATTTTTAAAAAAACATTTAAATATTTAGATCACCTCTCTTCATATACGATAATCCTTTCCTTAACAAATAAGGAATATTGAACGTAGAGAAATAATGAAATGATTACATTGATAAATAGTGGATTAGGGTAAAAATACCATCTAGTCCAATCCACTTACAATCTACACCATGAGGTTTCCTTTTTTTTTCTAATATTTCATATTTTATTGATATATATTATCAACTATGTGTAGTCATTTGACACTATACAAGAATTTTATAGGGCCTTCTAGTTTATTTATGGGTAATGGAAGTCCAAAACATAGTACATGTTACTAACACTCAACAAAAATGATATCAAGTTCAAGAATCCGAAGTTTGAATAAATAAATGGAGGTTGGTTTGACTGAGAACACACTGTTTGATTCACAGTAACATCAATAATTGAAATATGTATTTAGATCATTAATAAATCACAACAACAAGTAAATATTCAATGTTATACAAAATTACATAAAACAATTATAATCAAATAAATACACATGCATGTAAACATATTTGTATCCAAGTTGTACCATTGAAAAATGCATAATTGATCTTTTAGAAGAGGATATAACATTAAGATATAGAAATAGTGATAAAAATGATTTAATCAAATAGAACAAAACATTTATGCCTCGAAAGTATAGCTTTGAGGAAAATTACAAACAAGTTTTTTTTAAACAATGATCATTATCTAATTTGATTATATTTGTTTTGCATCTCTTATTTCTTTTTATAATTAATATTGTCTTGGTATTGATAAAATAGTTAAAACAACTCTAGGAAAAACCATATATATAAATATCAAAAAGTAAATCTGGAATATTTAAATTTATAATCATCCAATAGTGTTTTCAATTCTGCTATGAATAAAAATAAATTATTTCATTGAATGAAATAATTTTAATTAATAATAAAATATCATTTAATGGATATTTATTTATGGAGAAACAATTTCAGATATAATGGAAAATATCATGAATTTAAAAATCCATCCTGCAAAAGTACAATGTAGGCTATGTAACAACAAAATCGTAACATAGGGTAAAAAATATTTGGTTTTTCACAAAAAATAGCGGTGATTAGTAATGGTAGTTCAAAAACATATGGTTGTTAAATAACACACATTATTTTTAAAACATATTGTTTTATAAAATATACTGTATATGAGCATTACATGTTATTCCAAATGCATGGTTTGCACACCTTATGACATGCTTACAAACTTATGGTTTATACACTTTTTCAAGAATAACATGTTTAGAATAATACTGTTTGGGATTTATTTTAATGATTACCATAATTTAGTCATTAAAAAGAGACATTAAATGGTTAAGGTGACCTCATGACATGATTCCCTTATAAATGATAATATAGGGGTGACCATTTATTGGATGTCCTACCACATAGGATGATCATGGTCAATGAAATGTTGTATTTAGAAAGAATCTAATAGTTTGTATTTTTATGTAATTTAATATCACAGTCTTATCTCTTTTTATTCCACTTAAAAATATGAATTCTTATATCTATTTATCCTAAAATATTACTCCATAAACTAAATCAATATTCTATAACAATATTGATGGGTAAATACTTATAAAACACATTGATTGTGTTTGTAATGAAAATTGAAATGCAAAAACATTTGTACATATCGAAATTCATCTCATAAACATGCATTATGAAACACCATCATGTAAAAAGATATAATACTATAACACTAAATCTATCTATGAGAGAAATATTAGAATGATGAATACGCAACCCATAATTTTCTAGATAAGGTATACACTTTTACTATAGTTACTGGTCTATCCCAAGGTCCCTCAACCCGTGGACACATTACTCAAGAGATAACTAAATTCAATTATAATTATAAAACATAATTCATAAAAAATATAATTAATTTTCTAATTTTTTTCATAAATAAGTACAAACCAATGTTAAGGTAGGCAAAAACTAAATCAATTATCATACTGGCAATTTAACACCTAATCGGAATGAACGAAAACATACCAAATCCATTTTCTGATTATAATTATTAGTACACATATATAGAAAATAAAAATAATATTAGTTAATAATTATGAGAGAAAAAGTAAATGAATATATAATTAATATATTTAGATATGAGATAAAAAAATTATGAAAAATTGTTAAATGGTACAATAATAAACATTTTATTATTTTTTCATGGTTTATAAAAATTCCTAAAATTATATAAATAAAAATACATTATATTTATTATTACAATAAACTCCGTGATATTTTTAATTTATATGGATGTTTTATAAAATATATGATATAAACATTTCATAATATAATTTTATCTCGTAATGAATTTATATTATAAAAATATTAAATTTAAAATATTATTTAAAACTGGATCTTGTCATTTATCAAAATTAGTTGGTAGCATGTTTGAATTAATTTCTCAAATATGGAATATTATTATAAATAATTTAAAACTAAATAACTGTGAATAAAAATATTTCATATAATATTTTTTTTTAGTTTAAAAATTAATAAAAAATTATCAAAATAACATTCTTATTTCACAATATATAGTTTTGGAAAAAATATAAATCATGCAATATAATTTCATTGTCATTTCATATTGTGTTTTTACTTCATGGAATAATATTTTGATAAATATTTAATAATCATTTATTGATGGATAGAAACCAATTTAGAATTAATTATTTTTAATAAATTTTAAAAATATAATAAATATCATAAAATAAAGTTATCCTATTATTTATATATAATTTTTAAATTATAAAATTCATTTCTCAATTATAATAGAGTAAAATTTAATTTTATATGATATCATATTTTATAATATCTACCATAACATAATATATATGTCATCTCATTGATAATTTTAATTCAAGATTGATAATATGTTGTCGTGATGTCTATATTAATTTATGATGTGACATATTCAATTATTTGAATCATCCCATTCTTATGATACAACATTATGTTTTCATTAGATGGACATGTAGTATAATTACATACGATATCATATATCGCATGTCATGATATATTAATAAATATAAAGAATTTATTTTATCAATTTATATGATATCTTATACCATATGCAACTACTGTAACATAGCCAAACATTTAACATATCATATATCCTACTACTGTATAACTGTTCAATCAATTATTATTATTGAAAATAAAAAATTTATGACATATACATGTTCTTCATTTTTTTAAACATTATTTTGAGAATTGAGGTACATAGTGTTTCATTGTTGACATTCGAGACTTTATAAGGATCTAATGAAAAATTTCAAGAAAATATAAGTGATTAGAAACCAGTAATCCTTCATTGATCAATGATTTATACCAAAACCATATATAAACATAAAATAGAGAAGTGATGTTTACCATACACTGTCATTGGTTTTAGTTTCATCATTAATCATATTCTTAATAATGATCTATATGAGGTTTCCAAGGAATTCCATAATCCACAGTCAATCCATGATTTGAGCTAAATCATCTAACAATGGAGTAGGATTATACATTATGACACTCATAGTACCAATTTTATGATTGGATTTTTTTAATTGTTTATCCACTTTTTTGGTGGTTTTCAGGATGAAAATGGAAAAGTTTGGGGACATTTTTATAAACTCATAGTAAAGGTTCATGGTTAGTTTGACTAAGAAGCCTTTATCAGTGGGTTTCTCAAGGCCGCACGATTGGATCTTGGTTGAAATAATCATTATTCTTTTTTTTACAACCAATTTAACTAAAAAATTTAAATTAATAATGGTTTAAAAATAAATTGTTTAAATATTATGGTAAATTGTGACACACACTTAATGTAGGGAATTTTGGTACATTCTCTTTCATTTAATTGGGATTTCTCCCCATGGATTTCGCCACTCACACACCATGCCTTATATGCCTCTGCAATCCATTTGGGGAACCTCAAAAATTGTCAACGATATATTGTTTAACCACCAAGGTACTTAAAGAATAATGATTTTTATTCTATAAAAAAATATATAAATTCAATATAAAACCTTAATGAAATAAGTGGTTCTTTTAGAAATTAATGTAACTATACTAATGAAATATTAAACATACCATAGTAATATAGGTGTGATTGTTATAAATTGTAATATTTCCATTAGAATAATGACATCCCATATGAAAATTTAAATAAAATTTATGTTTCTCAGAAATGAAAGGTGATATATTTGTATCACTGAATAATAAATAGTCAGCTTAGAAATGATAAATTTACTGTTGAAATATTTTTGAAACATAAATGGAAATTTACAATTTCTTATTTAAATTATTAATTTTAAAAAATAATTATTTTATAAAACAAGATTCATAAATTAAACAATGGTTTTATTATTATTATATGAAAATTTCATAACACCTTAATTAAAATGTAAAAGTATCTTAAAATTAGTTATAATAATAATATTGGTATTTTTTTAATAAGTGTTTATTTAAATTAAAAATTAAATAACACATACTTATTAAATTATTTCAAAAAAAGAGTACATTATGGAAATCTATACATTGTAAAATGGTAAGGTTATTTTTTGTGTATTTTTCTCAAATAGTTCAATTTTGGGTGAATAGTGAAATATTGTAATTTATCTTATTTGGATTTATATGATAAGTACACGAATTGTTTATTCATTAATTTTTTAATAACCAATTACATCAACCTCTCAATAACTAGTTACAGTAATTAGTCATAGTAATAAATACTATAGATAGTCTTAAATTAAAATAATAAAAAAATGAATAAAGAACACCCAACTCCTCTACTAATAAATATCACCCCTCAACCACTCTTCTCCTCACACATATAAAGCCATATATTTTGTATAAAATTTGTCTAATTACTTTCCCATGAATCTTTTACATGTAAAAGACATTGGTTTTATTATTATTATATGATAATTTCATAAGACCTTAATTAAAATGTCAATGTATCTTAAAATCAATTATAATAATAATATTGGTACTTTTTAAAAAATGTTGATTTAAATTAAAAATTAAATAAAATATATTTACTATATTATTTCAAAAAAGGATTCCATTGTTGAAATCTAGACATTGTAAAATGGCAACGTTATTTTTTTGGATTTTTCTAAAATAGTAGAATTTTGGGTGAATAGTGAAATATTATAATTTATCGTATTTAGAATTATAGGATAAGTACAAGAATTGTTTAGTCATTAATTTTGTAATAAGACATTAGATCAACCTATCATGAACTAGTCATACTAATTAGACACAATAATCAATACTATTGATAGTCTTAAATCAATATAATAAAAAATGAATAAAGAAAACCCAACTACTCTACTAATAAATATCACCCATCGTCACCTCTTCTCCTTACACATATAAAGCCATGAATTTTGAATAAAATTTTTCCAATTACATGTAAAGGACATTATTTCATCACTCAAATTCAAAAAAAAATTTCTTAAAGAGTTTCACAAGAAGATAATATTTAAGAGATAAATCCTCCTTATTTATCTGTAAAATTCATTCATTTATTCTTTCATTATTTCTAATATATCCTAAAACACACTATCCGTAGTGACATGATAAATTTTGTATCATATATATATTGTAATTTTATATTGTTTATGTAATATTTATCATTAACTCTCTTCTCCCCTCCTCTAATTATAAAAAAACTGGAAACATCATTTGGGATGTTTTGATTCACTACCTTCATGGACCATATATTTTTGTTTTCCATTACCACCATAAATTGTATTTATAAAACAATTAATATGCTTAATAAATATGAAAATATTAATATTATATCATTATTAATTTTTTGGATATAATTAATAGAAAAACTAATAATATAATATAAAAATGGTTTTTGATGGTCAGAAAACAGACTAAAAACAGACCAAACATTTATCGTTATGGTTTTATATAACGAATAGTCATCATCATTGAGAAATTGATATATGAGATAATTTAAAAATATGGAAAAATATTAATAGGATTTATTTCAACATATATTGTTTTTCATCCATTAGAAATGTAATCAAATAATAATAATCATGTTAACATACCATAAATCTAGAAAACAAAAGTATCTTAGAATGAAAATTATGAGATATATAAATCATTTAAATGGAATTAATAAAATGTTAATAAATAAGTAACATATGGAAAGGGATAAGTATTATTTAATTAAGGAACAAATTTGATTACCCATGACATTATGTACAAGTGAATAGTTATTTCAAACATCTGGTAAGGGACATTCTTTTCCAAAATCCTATTTTAATGTTATAAATACGTTTATTAATGAAATGATTTTTACATAAATATCATAATAATATTTTCCCAGTTTAATGGTTTATTATAGATTTTATGATTCCATTTAATTTTTACGTGTTTATTTTCAAATAATCTATTTTAATTTATAAGTGTTCGACATCATAAAAGTTAAAAGTGGACTCAAAATTGATAATTCATCTTCCTTATGAACGTTTCTCTAATGAAATTTTTATGTTTAATGATAATGTTATTTTTAAGGTAATTATAATGATGGTAGTTGGTACCATTATAAAATTATGTAATGTGATCATGATATATCTCTCCATTGTTTTGGATTAGGGGATGGAGTTAACTGGTTAGGTTTTTATAATGATAACATGCGGAATTTTTTGCGATGGTTATTCCAATTGTAACCATGACTGTTATTAACTATTTATTTAGGAGAGCTACATTATATGTCATAGTGATATGAAAAGTATTCTACACGTTAATTTTTTTAATTTATTTATCCTTATAATGTGTTTATATAAAATTTATTTTTCATACAGAAATATAATGTGCTTATGTTATATATGTTAATGTTACAACTCTATGACAAATGATTTAATTCATGGACTAATGGTATAATTCTTCCATTTTATCCTTTAATAAATTTTTTATGCATCGATATATTTAAATTGTTTTTCACAGGGCTTGTGGATGGCTAATGTAAGATAAGAATTCATGTTTATGGTTTATTGGTATAATTATGGAAAGAAATGAAGTTTTTTACTATTCATATTTTGAAAGAACGTATATTTAATAGAAATGACAACTTTATAATATCTGAGTTTATATATATGATGTTATTTCCTAATTATATAAAAATATAAAACTAAAATATATTTGGGAATGTATGAATGTTAATTCAAATTTAATTAACAATATGATGTAATTTTTATGGATGATTACGTGTAGATGGTATGGGAGAAATGATTATATTAGTTTAGGTCGTAGGATAATGTTAATTTAAATCCCATAAATTATTTTCACTTTAAGTTTAAGAAAAAAATATATTTAATTTAATTTTTATCAATTTTTAATATATATGATATGTCTATTATGAAGGGGTTTCCAAAGAAGAAATTCGAAAGCTAATGTAGGAATTCACCGAGAGGAAAATATTCTTCTAATTCCACAACCTAGAATGTTGGAAATTAGAACCGAGTATTATATGATAGTAATGATTTTGTGTATTCAAGATATAAATTGAAGTACAATCCTTACATGAAATCAGATATATTATCCTCATAGGTATATGGCTGTAGTAGAACCTTCATTGAGAAAACACCATCCTAACATTAGTTGATATTCTGACCCAGTAGAAACTTATTGGTAAATTAAATCCATATAAAATATTATCTGCATCCTAGAGTGCTCATACTATACAAATATTTATTAGTTTTTTTTACCATTTTGAAGGGAACCCTCACCAATATTGGTAAACGGTCTTGAATATCATGAATATTGGGGAGATTTATGCTTGGGAATGGTATGAATTCACTAATATGTTCCCAGATAAATATTTTTATATGGTGACTCAAGTAAGGATGGAGAAATATTATTTTAATTTATTCAATAGGAGTATTAAATGGATATATATGAAGAAAAACATAATCGATAAAAAAGGAATGCTCAAATTTTTATCCAGGTTATTGATTGTAAAATTATTTATTTTTACTTGTTATTGAAGGGAAAATATAGAAGGGAACTATATTCTGATGAATTAAAAAGTTATATAAAAAAGTTAATGTGTACTAAATGTGGGGAAAGTGTTTTCCAATGATCTTGGGTTCTTCGAAAACAAGAATAAAACAAGTTTTAAGGGGAAATATAATGAAAATAATGGATCAAATATCTTTGATGGTAAAGAAATTTATATTTTAGTTAGTTTTATTTATGATTTAAACTACACTAGTGATTTCCGTTAGATGACTCATAAGTGTTTAAGATGTGGTAATTTTGGTAATATGGCTTGAAATCTAAATGAAAAAAGTTCATGTTACTGGTTAAAACAATTCTTAAATAAAAAAAATATTTTTAAAATACTTATTGGGGTCATTATGAAAATGATTGTCCAAAGAGGAACCTCATGTAATAATAGTAGATATACTATAAGAATAAAGTAGTGGAGAAATAGTTTTAAATTAATTTGAAATATTTTGGGCCACCTAATGATGCAGAATCTCATACACTATTTATTTTCTTAATTTTTTCTAATTTATTTTTTGATTTAGGGTCTAAACATTCTTTCATATTTGATAAATATTATCATAAATTAAAAATTCCACTTCAATAAATTAATCCATAACATATGATAAAAATTAATTTGAGATACTTTCTTAAAAAATTAAATTATTATGATTTTCATATCGATGTATTTGAGAATATTATTCGTTTAAACCTTGTCGTATTGTCCCTAGAAAAAATTTGATGTTAATATAGGTATGGATTAAATTTAAATTCACCATTATAAGATTGATTATAACGGTAATGATTTTTTAAGAAATATTTTTAATTTTATAAGAAAATGAATCCATATAATTGATAACATATCATGATGCTAAGAAAATGTTAATGGATGTAAATGAATTTTATCATGAACATATTTTTTTAAATAAGTGAACTACAGTGATTAATTATTTTCCTATATTAAATGAGTATCTAGATGTATTACAGATTATTTTCATAGATTTATATATACTCAAAAGGTATGGTTTGCTATTTATTTATAAATTAATGTGAAAACTATTTAAAAAAATCCTTATGAAATAGATCAATTTGAACATATATAATTGAAAAATATGTTGGATGATTTTATAGATAATGGATTCATTCATCTTATTATTCATCTTTGGGGATTATATTTTTTCATTGGAAAATAATATATTTCTATAATGATTTGTATTGATTATAATGCATTGAATAAAGTCACTATTAAAAATATGTATCTTTTTTCCCATATCTATTACTTGTTTAGCCAAATATAGAGAGATAACTATTTTTATAATACTGACACAAAATCCTGGTACCATTAGGTGACGATGAAGGATGATTAAAATATAAAAATAGTTTTTAAAACTATATATGAGAATTATTAATACTTTTATACTATTTGGATGGAAAAATATTCCTTATGTATTTATATATCATATGAACATAATGTTCCATTAATACTTGGGTAATTTTTTATTGTATTTTTACTTATATTTTTGTTTTTTTAAAAGTTATGATTATCAAGAAAAACATATATGGATTGTTCTACATACCCAAAAACAAAATAAGTTATATCAAAAATTTATAAAATATGATTTTTGGTTCCAAAAAGTTCTTCTATTAAAACATTTTAAATAAGGATGGAAAGACTATTTATGCCAGAAAACCAAGATTGGTTGACAAATGTATAAGGCCTATAATTGATATGGTGATTTTTATTTTTCTTGGATTAAATGTCTTTTTCATAAATTTTGTTAATAATATTTCACAATTATCTAGCCTTCTAAATAAGTTAACTCAAAAGGGGTTAATTTATTTGGAAATAAGAATGTAATTTCTATTTTCATGAATTGAAATGAATATTGGTGAATAACATAACTTCCTCTATCATCTATAAATAAGGACTTTTTTATCATTAATGATAAATATTTAATGACTCATGGTTGAATTAGGATGCATATGATCTGGTAATTTCTCATGCTCCAAGAAAAATAAAACATCATAAGTTAAATTATCCACCGCATGATTTAGAATTACAAGATGTGGTTTCCTCTTTTACAATTTAATGATATCATACATATAGAGTAATGTGTGAAAAATACACTTATCATAAAAGATTTAAGTATATATTCATAGATATGGAACTGAACATGAGGTATAAAATATAGATTGAAGTGATAAAGGATCATGGTTGCAAGACTATTCACTAAACAGTATAGGTCTGCACTTCGGAATCCTGCACTGGAATCCATCACATTACATTCCCAGCTTTGATGAATATAATTATGGAACAATTTTTTCATCTAAACATTAAAACATAAATATTAAAACATATAACACATACAAACTAGATGAAATTTTATGTTTAGAGTTTTATATAATTATTCAAAACTCTAGAAAAAATATTCACATCAATATGTATTCATAATACTCTTGTTCATAAATATGGAAATCATCTCTCAATGAACACAATATTTCTTATTTCACATTTTGTCATCAAAATCATACTTTGGAAATACTTTATTAACATAAATATTTCATCATCATTCTTTAAATTTTTTTGAAAATGTAATATAAGAAGTATGGGATCAGATTCATGGTAATGGTAAACATAATAATTAAAAATTAATTTTCTTAAACAAGAAAAAGGGTAAATATTGTTATTATGAAATAATCATAGTGAATGAGAGAATAAAAAATTTACTCAAACACATCAAAACCAGGTTCATCATAAATTAAAAAATGGAAAATGGAACAATCAACAAAATTAATAATCATGATCTATGTTACATTAATCTCGATCAATAGAAACATTATAAACCCATAAAATGAATAAATTAAAACAAATTGGTATGATGGAACATTATCTCGCTGAACCCTTATATAACCCTTAATGAACCATTAAAAATGGAAATAACCATTTAAAAACTTCTATTAAAATTCTCCAGAGAATGAAATCATTATCCAATGTGTTAGATCACTATATCAGTGAACACATAATATAATATATAATAGTCTCACATGATGCTATCTAGGAACACCCATCCATTACGAGGTATAATAACCGAATAAATATAGAATTTATCAAAACATATCGAAACAACAATTATTTATATAAAACACAATTATTTAATGAAAAGTAAATATGTTCAACTGTAATCTCATAGAATTATGATTAACCCATTTAAAAGGAATAGGTTCCACAAAAATCACTTTGATGCATGATCAAGTGATGGAAAAGATATTGTTTAAATAACAATCTCATTCAAACATGAGTAATCAATAGAAATAAAAAGGGTGAAATAACATTCTCAATGAATCATGAGTAACACAGAGAATTGAAATGAGTTAAATAACAATCGATTTGAAACATGAGTAAACTATGGACCAAAAATTAGTTAAATATTAATATCATTGAAAATGACTATACAATAGTAGTTAAATGGCCTAAATAAAAATATATTTGAAACCTTAGTAACCCATGGGAAATAAATGGGTAAAATAAAAATCTCTTCAAAACATGAGTAATCCAATGAAATAAATGTGTTAAATAAAAATATCACTGAAAGATGAGTAAGACTTGTAAAATAAATTGGTTAAATAATAATCCTTATGAAAGATGTATACCCACTATGAATGAAATGGGATAAATATTAACATCTACAATAAATAATAAAACAATTGAATAGAAGAGGGTTTCAAAAAAAATTCTATTAAATATAATCAATCTTTCAAAATGAAATGGGTTTCACAACAATCTCTTTATGACATAATTGACCTTTGTAAAAGAAATGTGTTTCAAAACAATATATTTGATAGAAACATAATCAATCCAATGGATGAATTTGGATGGAATCTGTACAAAAAAATCCCCAGTTGATGAATGATGGAAACAATTGTTTCTCATGTTGGTGAATGGAAAAAACCATAATAGATCAATGAAAATATTCATGAGTAAAATAACCTTTAAACATTCCATTTAATCCCATACCACATTAAAAAATTCAAATCATTTACAACATTAAAGTAATAAAATAAAATGAAACATAAAATAAAATAATAAAGAAATATTCATGATATTATATGTCGAAGAGAAATTTTATACACCTTATAATAGAAGACATGTTTGTAATATAATAAACATAAAAATCAATGGAAAATGCGACAATAATCCATTATATCATTCGTAAATTTGAAACCATAAACCCCATGAAATTATAATAATTAAATAAAAATTTTATTAGATTGGAAAATAAATATATTTCTGTTATAACTTATTAATGGGGCTGGAAATACTCTTTATAAAAGATTAATGGTTTATAACATCAAGAAATTCCTCGATGAAAGGAGATTGATACAAAGTTATTTATTAATTCAATGACTTTTGAATCACAACATCCATGAAATAATATATTAAATTTAAACATTTAGTGTCATGATATAAAATGAATATATGCATATAAAATGTCATTTTGAATTACATACCACATATTAAAGTAACTAGGTGTGTAAAAAAAATAACCCTCAATGATATGTAAATTGATATGAAACCCCCTATAACCATGGTAACATCTGAATCAAAAACATAATAAGTAAATATTACAATAAAACTATATATATAATTATGATTAAAGAAATCATAATATTATACATTAAAGGGGAAATTATATACATCATATAAAAGAAATAACTATTTATTATGATGTATGACTCACAAAAGTAAAAGTGATACAAGAATCTCATACCTTGAGTATAAATCATCATGTATGTACACTAACTTCCTAAATTATAATCTTATGATAATTATTCACATCATTATTTATGGTTTTCATCTTTATAATTAATTTTATTTCACTTATTTTATTGATGGATATAGCTCTAAAATAATTAAGTTTTCATCTTCTGTTTTTACCATATCTGGTTTACAAGTCAAAAAAGTCTCTTTTAGGTCAACTAGGAACAACGTGTTTATAGTTTAGAAATATCTCAAATAATAATAATAATGAAATAAAATTAATTTTCAAATTAAATTATTCTTTTAAATTTAAATAGGAAATACATGTATGAAAATTGATCCAACATAGTCATAAAGACAATAGGCCGTACGTACGCTTGGGTAAAATTAACATTATTCAAGGATTATTAGAGATTGATCATAGGTAACATTTATAATTCCTAAATTTTAATTTTATAATAAATAAAATAATAATTAATAATATATATATATCATGTGATGTAAAATTAATCACATTGCATCGAGGAGTCGGTAGTCCACAAATCCACAGACAATGTTATAAATTTTGAGAGTGTGAAAATGGTCATAAATAAATAGATATATTATATTTAATGAAAGTTAATTATTTCATCAATATAATTTACATTTCATTTACACGAACTATTTTTTAATTCATCCCATCCTTAATACAATTTACGTGATGTATGAACGTATAAAATAACTTTGATGAGGTGGTATTCCACACATCCACAAACGAAGGTGTCCTATTTATAAAAAATGGACGGAATACAAATATCTGTTTATTATAATTAATGAAATATTATGAAATAATAAATATAACATATATATATAATATAAAAAATTGTCCCCTCAGAATTCCCATCCATGAGAAGTGGTAAATGAAAAACTAACGACATTGTTTCATGAAGTTGTAGTTCACCGTACACGAACATTAATTGAATTACCAACCTGATTGATGTGTGTATAAGTTTATGTACAATTGTTAACAAAAAAACATATTATTATATTGAGAATAATGATATTTTAGGATAATCATGGAATAATAACAATTCCACAGTTTGAGAATTAAATAAATGAATGTGACCATTGATGAATGTTACCTCTTTATCAGGTAACTCCTTTTTAAAACCAAAGGAAATAATTAGATTTATTTATCAAGAAAGTGATACTTATTGAATGAGATGAGGTTTTTTAAGAGGTATTTTGTTCTGAATATGGATTTTCTAACGTTCTTCATAGGTGTTATGATAGGAGGAGGAAAGGAAGACATTTATATGTAAAGGGAGGATATGTTCTTGAAATTTTTTAAATGATTTCTGTGCTACACACATTTCTACCTATGAAGTGGCTTTAATAACACAAAAAAATTAATTAATGAAGGGATTATGAAGAAATATATATATGAAATTAGAGGGGGAGAAGTGTAGGGAGGTTTTTAAACATTAAAATTAATGTTTAATGACTATGTAATGAGGTTCTTACCTTAATCATTGTAATTAATTTTAATTAATTTCACTAATATTTTATCGTCAATAACTATGTTGATGTTATTAAATATTATAAATTATTTTGATTCCCAATATGGAATCCATTTTTATAAATTCCAATAAAATATATAGTAAAAATTGATTTAATATCAATCTAATGGATAGGATAACAAAGCTGGTTGTTAATGTAGAAAATTTTTAATAATTTTCTATACATTAATATACATATATTAATTTGAAAATTTTTAGAATGACCTATATTGGTTTAAAATTTGTTAATTCATTTAATTATAATATAATAAAAAAATTATATAATGTAACACTAAAAATTTTTTACATGATAAAGATGTTTTCAATTAAAATCTCATGCCATTCATGCTTTATCAAAATATGACTACTCTCACAAATAAATAAAACAGTATCCAAAAAGAATTTTAATATAATTATTTTAAAAAAAATGGGTTTTTTCAAATAAATAATATAAAATCTTTTTAAATTATAATTAAAATATGTCTAATTTTAAATGGTGGAAAAAAATCCCGTAAAAATATGCAATGTTTTATGATTAAATTTGGATTTATTCTTATCAATAACATACAAAACGTATTTTATGAATTTAAGAAAAATTAAAATATATAACATATAAAATTCATTAATATATTTCACAAAAAGTAATTAATTTAATTTATTATGATAAAATATCATTATGATTATAAAAATATTCAACGAAACACATCCTATATATTAAATTGGGCGTTATTTTGATTTTAAGTTAATTGTTTACCAATGAATTAACATCATAAAAAAGTGTAAACTATACTTTAAATATTTATTTAATCATATAAATTCCATATATTCTAATGAAAATGAGATAGATGTTGGGTTAAATAGGTTAAATAATAGTATATTTCTGTGCCATAAGGCTCGGGCTTGTATGTAAAATAATGCATCAAAGGAAGTCAAAGTTGCATGAAATTGAAGATAAATAAATATTTACATGTGATGAATGTTAATATTTTTACTATTTCTAACAAAATCAATTAATGAATTTAAATAAATTTGATATATTTTATTTCATAAAATCATATGATTTTACAATTGCAATCCTATAAAAGAAAACATTGTGGCAGATTAAATGGGTCAAAAAAATATAGCTATATTAATCATGTTATGTTAAAAATATTACCTATGAGGTAATTTTATAATTAAATTTTTCTTGAATGTTAATGGTGTAGGTTATTAATATATTATACTTCTAGTTTCATTGAAATCATCTATATCATACATTATTAAGAAAGAACATAATGTAGAACATGAGTTACAAAAAATGGTATAATTGGCCAAAAAGGGAAAATTTCAAGATTTACACACAAATAATTTGTGTGTTTTGATATTTGGGAAGATATTATGTGTTTCTTATGATTAATATTTAAATAAATCCAAATTATGTATTGCTTACTGTACTCCATTCTTAGTTCATCATGGAAACACAAGGATGTACATATACCTTTGAGAGTATTAGTGGTTGGATTCAATGAAAATAGTTATTAATGAGTTGACCATGATATGTTTACAATAGAAATATTTTAAGGAATAATGATAATTATCAAATTGGATTCGTATTCCTTTTATATTAACTTATTGAAAATAGGATAATGTATCCATATATTTCCTTATGGTATTACCAAAAATATCTCATGGTAAAATATGATTTTGGTTTTTGTTGTTCTATTGACTAGGTCTAAACATTTTATTCTTCTTAAATATATTATATATGTTGATCAAAATTATATGTGGTACCTAAAAGAAATAATAAGGTTACAAGGATTTCCTCTCCCCATTGTATATGATCATGATCCTAAAATAACTTTTAAATTGTTGGAAAGGCCTTAAAAAGTCACTATGAAGTTAATTAAATTTCAGCACTGGTTCTCATCCTAAATATGATATTCATTTATGGTGAATAATTTAGATATTATAGGATATGAGTTGATCTTTTAAATGGATTTCCATGGATATTGGGATCATCGTAATTCTTTTGTTTATTTTTCCTATAATACTAGTTTACATTCTAATATGCAGATGGATCATTTTGAAAAATTATAAAGGGAGAGATGTAGAAACGTATCATTTTGGGATGAATTGGGTGAAATAACATTGATGGTACAAAAATGTTAGATGAAATTTTAGATAAAGTTCATATAATTCAGTGACACATGAGGACAACCCAGAGTTGGAAGAAATGTTAGGTGGATAACTATAGGAAGGACCTGTATTATGAGGTATGTTATTATTTTTTTCTCCAGGATTCCTCATCAAATATGGTTATTTTTTTTTGAAAGAAGTGGAAGATGAGTCCATGGATAATTGCACCATATTAAATCCATTATAATGTTTTATCAGTTTCCTGTTGAGTTTTATTTCCTATGAGTTTGTCCCAAGTACACAATGCTTTTCATGTAGTGATGTCCAGAAAGTATTTTCCATATTCATATCCATATATGATCCCTATTGGGATTTTTTTACAGTATCACATTCTATTTGAGGAAAATCATATTCATTTTTTGGATTGTAAATAGAATGTATTGTAGAATCAGGTAATTCCCCAGGTTATAGTTTTTTCTAAAAACAACAGTATTGTAGTAGAAACAAGATGATCTAAAAATTCATTGAGGGAATGGTATCCTCACATGTTTTATAATTTAATTTAATTTATAGGGAAGAATTTTCAAATGTGGTGGATGTTACATTCCAGGAACTTATTTTCATGAACCAACCTGAGTCAACCCTGAATGGGTTTCCTAAAACGAGTTGTGATATTGTCCAAAGGGAATTATTTATCCCTACGGGCTGGTATCTAGTGATGTGAATCATTAGAGTATTCAAGGGAATGATTTTTCCAAAAAAAATTAAAATATCCAATAGGAGAAAAAAATAAAAAACCCTATATATTTATAAATAAATAGAGTTGAATGTATTTTGTAAACAATATGATAATAATGGTGGAAAATACAACTAAACCAACTAAACATGATAACCCTAGAAACACCATGTGACCTAGTTTATCACTATCTAATACAAAGAATATATGTCAGTCAAGGAGATCGAACTCAAACAGAACCATTCACAATTTCAAAAAATAAAAAATAACTATAAGCAGGATTTTTAAAACTAAATATGCTAGCCTGATAATATATTACCTAAAGACACACATTAAAATAGTAAAACATCAATTTTAAATTTTGAACTATAATAGATAAATATATTTTTTCCCAACAAGATTCTAGACTATAAACATTATAAGGAAAAAATAATTCCATTTTTTCATAAACATGACTTAACAGAAAAAATTATTAGAATGATGAAACATTAAATGGAAACAATTTTAAAGGGGGATATTTTAATAATGAACATATTTAAAGAAACACACATGATTCTAAATTTACTAACCAAAATTAATGTACATTTATAATGATTAAAAAATATCCAAGCACCTCTAGTCAGGGGAACACTACTAGAAACTAGCTAGTTGTGGGCCTCAATGTACCTTGTATCTCTATATAAATGTACCTATAACCAATATCATTCTCATGCATGTTACACTAGGAGGGGAAACCCCAACAACATAGTGGACCCCAATCATCATCATACTTTAGTTAGTTTTTCCATCATTAATATTTCTAATTGAATCTTGGATGCATCCATTATCAGATCACTGGCAAACTAGTCCCTGTCCTCCTATATAGATACTTGGTCTTCCCTCATTATGTTCAATCATGTTCCACATGATATATAATTACATTTTCACATAATAGTATTATTTATCAATAATACATAGACAAAATAGTACCCAAATGCGTTTCTCACCCTTTAAGTATTTTAATAAACATTTTGAAAATTTCATAAAACAATTTCTATATGTATAACTAGGATTTTCACATAAAATCCATTAAAAACTCTTTTTAAGGCCAGACTCCGACTAATAATATACCAAATTAGTGTTGTAAGCCCTATTTGAAGTTAATTAATCAATTTCATGACATATAAAATGACACTGAATGGTACAACATGGAACAAACATGAAACCCATTTTTGTAGAATATGCCTAATGTGAAATTAATAATTTTACCCAAGTAAAGATTTTCAATGAAAAAAAAATTAATTTCCTTAAAAAGGATAAAACACCCCAATTTTAACAGTAAAAAATTTCTCTAAAACACATAAAATACTCAGGTAGCAGATTTAATGAACATCAATTTCATTTAAAATGCCAAACGGGCCTTTTGTCACCAACTCATGCCAAAACATGATAAAAAATTCTGACCCATTTCAATATAAAACTGAAAATAGCTTCGAAACCATATATGGTTACTCAAAATACTATCCATAATGGAGCCAATATTTTTATAAAACCACACCAATAATTTTATATCCCATGTAAACTATAAGATACTAACGAGATATTTTTCCAACCGAAGGAAATAAATATTTAACAAAAACCTCTTATTGAAAAATCCCAATGGGATAAACCCTACTTTTCATGAGATACTTTTATATAAATTGTCAAAATAATAATAAACATTAAAAACAACATCTGATACTAATGGAACAATTTATTAAATAATCATTGTGAAAATTTATAACAAAATAACACCATTTTCCACAAAACGCAAAATAAATTATCATTTTCACCCCATATAAATTATCTAAAGATAACGTTAGAATATTTCAAATGTAAACAATGTTAAAACATCATGAAACAGAAGAACAATAATTATATAGGATGTATATCCCTAAACATCATTTCAAAAAGTCTATACTGGAAATAGACACACAAAATATCTTATTGGGTGTTCCAACACCCTAGATCTAAGAAGACCATTCCTAAATGAACAAAACCCCCATCAAAAACCACCGGAAAATAGGACCATATTTCAAGCATGGCCATGGAGAACCCACAATATCCAAAAATTTCAATGATGTATAGAACAAACATTCCATAATTATAAAATAATTAACAACTAAAAAATATCTTAATTAATCTCAACGAGACCAATGGTGGGTCTCCCAACCATTAAGAACTAACTAGCAATGTGAAAATGAAAATATCACATGAACTAGAACTAGGCCTCTCCGACAAAAGCCCAGAAAAAATCTCCCACCAAACATATAGTATCTTGCAAAGAGGAAAACAACATGAACATTAAACCTCGCACTCTAGAATAGAGGGGGAAAGAATAGAACTGATACGTCCCACATGGAGCAAAAATTCCCACTGCACGGGTAGGGGAAGGGGACCAATTCGTAGACCACTAAAACCACAATTGACTTATATACATCAGTATTATCCTAAAAATAAGCAAAACCAATACCATACCAAATTCACATGGGTGGTCCACATAGGAACACATGTTGAAAACCAAAAATCATAGAATTCACATTCTCAGACATTGCATGAGGGGTATGTCCAACACACACTTTCCAACTAGAGGGATTTTGTCATTTATAGATAACCTGCCAAAGGAATATTGAAATTTCCGTACTACAATGGTAGAGGCATGACATAACAAGACATCATAAATTTACAGGTCTCTTAAATGTGTATCTTCTTCACATCACGGCCTATGGTTATAGAAATGATGTATGAAGAATCTGCTACCTCATAGCCTAGAGCAGCAAATTCAAAAATCGAAACCCCTTCTCCAAGTGCCACACGAAGCCACATAACACAACCAGACAAAAACAAAGGGTTTTGACACACCTCAAAACTCACATCTTAATAACACACCTATATAGAAATTAGAACTCATAGATAAAAAATAACATTCTACCTCACTCTGAACAAGGAGCATAATTGAAATGGAACATAATAAAACAAATCAACATTACTAAGCACAACCACCAAAACTGACAGAATCACTATAACAAAAAGGCAGCATAAATCGATACAAAATAGATCGTTATTTCAAAAAATGGTTTGGGGAATAATTCAGTGAGGTGGGGATAAACATTAAAGATAATCCTTAAATTGATTAATTTGAAATATATAAAATATAGAACTCTCTGTAACCACATCACAACATCCAAAAAATATTCAGAATCCCACCAGACATTGCTTAGAATCTAAGCTTCCAAAAAGATTATATGTCCAGAATAACAAGAGTATGAAATATGTGTCAAGAAGACACATATTTAAAAAATTAAACTTCTATTAAATAGAAAACCAATAAATAAAACAATTTTTTTACAAAATACCACAAATTTTCAGCATAAAATGATTTGTAAAAACAAGTGAACTAGGTTGATTTTAACATTCACCAATAGTGTTTTATCGAGTCTCACTCACATGAACATTTCTCAGCCCCCTTAGGATCACATTTACCATTCCATATAAAACCATGCATGTGATCACCCATGAAACATTCAATGGATAAAACAAGACAACCTCATTTTCAAAAAAAAACATTCATCTAAATTTAAAAAATATTTTACATTCCCAAGGCACACTAACCACAATGTAAAAAAATCAATTTAATATTTCACACCGCAAATCATATTACCTTTATTAAAAAAGAGACCGCATTAATTTACATGAAATTCATATTTATTTTTAACAACTACCAAAAAAATATTCAATTCTAATAAACCCTTAACCATTCTAAAAAAATCATAAAACCCAACTTTCATAATCTTATATCCATGAAGGCTAAATCCCTTTTTAGAAAGAACACTAGTTACACAAAACCAATTTCCAAATATAATTCATCAGATTCAAACAATTTCAACAACCGAACACATCGCATTATAAAAAATATTCAGAATTACAATCAATAATCCATGCTTTCAAAAAAAATCCATAAAATAATAATATTATATTAAATAACTTCTATCCTGTTAAATCATTTACACATTATCCCTAATATTTTTTTTCTCAAAAAACGAACATTCATAGATATTATATTTATAAAATTTTGAAAAACTATTTTACACATTTTAAAATCCCACCATTCAACTAAATCCATTTTCAACCATTCACATAGAAGGATTTTTAAAAAACTTTTTAAGGATCAGGAAAGGTTTAAGAGTCCCACTAAAGTGAAATAGTGTCAGGGGTGACTTGTCCATATGGTTAGAGGCCATATGTAACAAAAAACACAAACACATAGAAACTTAATAAGACCATACCCTGATTCGACATGGATTTCTAGGCCATTGAAGATCACAAAGACCATTAGTACAAGCCTCTCATCATATCACAATCTCTGGATAAACCCTAATGACCAATGAATTTAATGACACCAGATGTCCCACGGAAACATAAGGATTGGAACAAGAATGAGTTCATGAAATTTTTCCACACCTTCCACTTTTGTCCTGATAATACCACTCCAATTACCTTGAAGTCCCCAAATAACAAAGGTATCTCTAAAAAGAAACGTTTTCTAAGAGCTGAACTCATCTGATTAAATTTTTCGATGAACTAGCCCAAGTTGACCATAAACTTGTCACTCAAGCAGGTCTGTGACATGGACCGAAGGGTATTTTCTATCCCCAGAGTTTTGAAACTAGTACCATGAATCATTAGGTAATAAAATATAATGATTTTAACCACTAAATATAAATTATCCATCAGTGTATGGAAAACGAATAGCCAAGTACTTATTAATAAAATGATTTGATTATTTTTTGTACACATTTTGAAAATATTGCTGAACAAAAAAACTAAACAAACAAAACCTAATGATAATATAGACTCCATGTGACCCTGTGGTCACTCTCCAACAAAATGAACACATGTCTCTCAAGGTGATAAAAATCAAGCTGACACCTACAAAATTTTTAAAATAAGAAAAAAACTATATGCGTGATTATTAATACTATGTAGGATAACCAAATAATATATTCCAAATGAATTCTATTAAAACAAAGGAAACAACCATTTTCTTATTTTAACTACAATATATAAATTTTATTCCCATTAATATTCTATAAAATAATCGTTATAATTAAATAATACATGCATGTTTTCATAAATAGGGCATAGTCGATTTTAAAAAAAATGTTTGAATCATTAAATGTAGACAATTTTGAAGGGGGAACCATTAAATAATGCACAATTTTAAAGGAATCAAACATGCAGAAAAATTTACCAACCAAAAACACTGCATTCCGATGGTGTGTTCAACATATCTATTGAGAAATAGTAATAAGAACACCCCTTGGCAGTAGCTAGTTGTTGGGATCTAGTTTCCTCATATCTCTATGTAAAAGTATCCATAAATAATATACTTATCATGAATGAGAAACATTTAGAAGAAACGCCAATGGACTATAGGTTCATAATAATCATCATTGTTTATTATGTGTTGTTATTGTCAGTCATGATATGTGAAATTGGGATGAAGAACGTACCAGATTACTAGTGTGATTGTCCTAGTCCGCTCACCTAGATTCCCAGGGTTCCTTCATGGTGCTCAATAAAGTTCCACATGTTACAAGATAAAATTTTGGAAGAAAATATTCAATTATAATCTATACACACACCAAATAGTAATAGGACACATTTCACATCCTTTACATATTTCAATAAACCACTTGAAATTCTCAAAAACCCATTTCAAGAATTATAACATTTCATTGAACAAAAAATCCGTTCAAAATTTATATTTTAAGGACAGACTCCCACTATTTCCATACCAAACTAGAATTCTTATCCCCAATTATATTTATTTAATCCACTACATGAATCATAATATTACCCCAAAGGGTACAACATGGAACACATTGAAAATACATTTTTTATGGAAAAATAAAAAATGTTCCCTTAAGAATTTTTTAAAACAAATGTTTATCGAAGCCGAAATTACACTTCCCATAAAGAAGTTAAAAGAATCATTTTGAATTGAAATAAAATTATATAAACCCCACAAAACACTCAGTATATAAATTCAAAGCACATCCATTTCATAAAATTTTCAAACATGCCAATCGTCAGCAACTCATGCTAAAACATGTAAAAAAGCCCCATTTATTTATAAAGACGATATTTGAACCCATATAAAGAGTCTAAAAATAAACATTAACATGTTTATAATATTATTATATATCCAACCCAATCATTGTATATCCCAACTAAACCATAAGTGCCAACTTTGCAATATTTTCTTACACAAGGATTGAAATATTCAAGCAAAAACTTTTATTTAACACTCCAAAGGGAAAAAACCCAAATTAGCATGAGATATATTAATTTTAATCATCATATATTATTCTAAACATCAAAAACCTCTTTCAAAAAATAATGGAACAATTTATTAGACATCTAGTGCGAACATTAATATCAAAATGACTGCATTTTTTACAAAATAACTTACAAAATATTATTTTGAACACCAAATCAATTATCAAAACCATATATCACAAAATAAACAATTTTAAAAAATCTAAAACAACATTAAAAAAATAATAATTAGTTATAATGGCATGTTCATGGAAAACATACCTCAAATCCATAGAGGAATGGAAACAAACACCAAAGAACACCAGATACGGGTTCCAACACCCTAGATATATGAAGACCATCCCTAAGCAATCAACCCCCCATAATAAACTGTGGTAATATAGACCATTAGGTTAAGCATTTCTATGGGATAAGATAGAACCCTAAAAAACATGTATAAGTTGGATGTGGGAGGGTAGAAAAGACGGAAACAACCATTGGAAACTAGTAAACCCTTCATCTTACCTTAGATATACACCATTGTATTTTGGGGTGAATTGAGAATCCATGAGAGATATAATTAGGCCTAGACACACTAGAGGGAGTAAATTTAAGAGGAATTTTTTCATAAAATATTGAGGGGGGACTGGGAATAATTCAAATTTTAATTCTGGGTAGGGCCGCACAGTTAGGCCACATAGTTTATTAAAACACGCAAAAAACTGTGTTGTAGACACAATAGTGACCACAAGGTCAATCATAATAGGTTTTTCCACCATGCTTAAGTCATGTGTCAGGGTTTATACATACATTATGGTTACCCCAAAGCTCTCACATGACAATGCACCAACAATGTGCATGACCTTTCCATGCAAAAAATTATATATTTTCTCTAAAACTCTCAAACAAGACAATTGGTAACCAAGAGGGAAATATTAGACAATGTAAAGACATGAAAACTGAAAACCTGTCACACTAAAAACATGAGAAAAATATCAATATTTCCAATAAACTAGATCAGAAACCAAACGACAAATACTCATGTAACACTTATAGAATAATTTATTTCTATTTTGGAATTACATAGTTAAATAAATTATAAATTTATAATTAAATAGGTGTTATTTGTAGAAATTAAGAAATCTATTCTGATAAAATAATAACATGACAATTGGAATTTTAATTTGAATTTTAGTAATTTTTATCTACACATTATAATAATAAAATCCCTGATTAAATTATAATAAAAAATTATATATATCATAAATGAAAATATGATATATTTATACTATAGAATGGTAAAATAAAGGTTTTAAAATTTCATATCCTCTGTTAGTTTTTCTATGAATCCTAAATGTTTATTTATAGTTTTATAATAAATAGAATGTCTTAAAAGAACCAATATTTTCATAAATTATATTTATAAATAAATATTTGGTTTTATAATAATTGTAGTATAATTTTGTGGGACCTTAATTATTTATTAAAAGAGTAAAAATATCGGTTATAATATTAAAATAAGTCTTTTTAGAATAAATAATTATTTTAAATTGAAAATAACTTTCCATTACATAGTAATTTATTTTCAAAAATTGTGTACATTTAAGAAATATGATCATCAAAAAAGGTTGAGGTGTGTTATCAGGCTGTTATTATTAAATATTTGATTTCATTGAGAATATTGAAATATGATAATTTTGGTTATTTAACATTATAAGTAATATAAGTTAGTTTTTAATTCATTTATTATTAAAGAAACAATTAGAACTTTTCACTATATACATTTCTTATTTACTAAAGTTAATACAATTGATAGTCTTCATCCAAAATTAATGAATAAATGAATAAAACAACACCTGTTTCTTCTACCTATAAATACCACACCATACCAATATTCTCATCACACCTCAAAAGCCTTTAATATTATCTATATTATATCCTATAACCTTTGTAATAATCTTCCCAACATGAATGATCTATTGGACTCAAAAAATATCAAAACAATGTTCCATAATGAGGTTCTCAGTGAGACAATATTATATGGGTAAACCCTCATTCTATCTCTTTTAAATTCTTTCATTATTTTGTTAATTCTACCTTATACTCACATCCCTCTGAAATGTAGAACAAAAACTCTAGTATAAAATATATACTAAACATTTATTATGTAAATGGAATATCTATTATCAAACATCTTCCCTTCACCTCTAATTCTAAAAAAATGAATGCAACCTCAGTGATGTGTCAATTCACCGCTATCGTGCATGAAATTTTTTTCTTTTTCCATTAACACCGTCATGCATGGTCATAAAGACATTATTATTGTTAAATATAATTTCAATACTTTTCTTATAACCTGTTCAATTTATTGGACCTAGTTTATAAACATAATAATTAAATTAAATGAAAGTACATTGTGATTGTTAGAAAACCCCCAAAAAACAAACCAAAAATTTATAATTAACGTTTTATATAATGAATCATCCTGAATTTCAAGAAATGATATATGGGATAATTTGATATTATGGAAACATATTAATACAATTCCTCTCAACTTATGTAGTTGTTTTTCCATTTTACAATAACTCCCATAATTATAATAAAGGGAATCATCCATAAATCCTTGTAATGAACACTCCTGCAACAATGATTCTGATATTTATATCTCATCTAAATGGACTTAATAAAATTGTAATAAATAATATATATATTAAAAATGTATTAAATTAATTAACTAGTTAATAAAATTTTATTATCTAGGAAATAATGTTCAAGGGAAGAATGATTTTGAATATATGTTGAGGGAAATTATCTAAAAAATACCCTTTCAATGTTACACAATTCTCTATAAATTAAATTTTGTAAACATCTATTGAATAATATTATTTTATGTCTTCAATTATTACTTATTGATCTGATATTTATTTTACAAGTTTACATGTTTATTTTCAAACAATATTTTTTCATTTCTATGTTTTTAACTATTTAGAAATGAAAAGTGATTTCAATGTAGAAAATTTTTTCATTCAAGAATATATATTTTACAAAATATTTCTATGTTTTTATTAATTTAATGTTATTAAGAATTTCCATAAAAATTTGGTGTTCTATGATAAACATTGGGAGAGTTATTCACTTTATCCTTCCTAATAAATTGATAAATTGATAGATTTAACAAGTTCGGTTTCACCTAAGAGACCGTGGGAATATAATGTTATTTTAATTCCATGTGTATCTGTAGTGATTACTCATAGTATAGCCGAGAGATCTAAATTATATGTATGAGTGATATGAAAATGATTCCACAAGTTAAATTTTCATTTTTTATGCGTGATATGGTTTACAAGAATCTTATGATTTCATAGAGAAAGTTTTAGTTCTTATAAATTATGATAAAAATTTATAACTTTGTGAAAATGATTTCATTGCATGAATAATAGTTTATTTCTTCCATTTATATCAATACTGATATTTTATGGACCTATAAATGGTTTTAAAATATTTTTAACATGTTTATTGGATGGGTAAATAATGTCAAAAATTATTTTATATTATTGTGATATTCTGTTATGAAAATAAATAATTTTTTTATTGTTCATGTTATGAATATTTTTTATTGAGTAAAAGTATCTAATTTATAATATTTTATTTTTTATTTGTTAATATATTCCATAATTATATAAATCTCTAGTCCTAAAATATCTTTGGGAATATTTGAATCTAAAATCTAATTTAATTATCTTATACAAATATTGTTGTGGTTTCATTGAGATTAAACACTTTTCTCAATAGTTAATTACTCCTCTTTTAATATTCATGTCTTTCCTCACCTTTTTCCATTATCCTATAATAGTACTATCTATTCATGCCTAATATTCAGGTCTATGGGTGTTTGAAATTATAAATTTTGGATTTTAATG
This sequence comes from Viscum album, assembly GCA_963277665.1. Lineage (NCBI taxonomy): Eukaryota > Viridiplantae > Streptophyta > Magnoliopsida > Santalales > Viscaceae > Viscum > Viscum album. Next base: position 586,546,322 of record OY728126.1, read on the forward strand.
GTTTTTAACTGTAGTAGCAGTCCATTTCTGGTTTTTTCCATGAATGTGACATGATACCACAACATGATGTATATATTTCTAGATCAATTCCTTAAATTTATGACAATCATGTTTTATTAACACCTTAAATGTGATTTATATTTAAATTAATAACATATATGATATATATTTTGGATTTTCAATGGTTATCCACAGATGAGTGGTTATTTTCATTTTAAAAAATCTTTTATTTATCATCCATTATACAATTTTGAATAAATTATTTTATGTAGTCATTGGGTTTGATAAAATTCCATAGAGGGTTTTCATTATGAAATACCCATTTTATTTATTATTTTGGCCAAATAGGGTTTTAAATTGAGTTACCCATTTATGTTTAATAATGTGTTTCATGTAATAAAGGGTATATTATTGTTATAATGAATAATAGAGTTACATTTAATTGTTTAATTGTGTATGAAATTTTTTTTAACAACTTTTGGAATTAATTTTGGATTATAAATGGTTTTATAAATTAATTTCGAAATATACTTTTATTAACTAATATATGTGAATTCAAGATTGGAACATTTGGGTTCAATGTTGATTGGGACCTACTTTTCCCACCTTTGTTGTTGTTGATGGGTATCATTATTCACATGTTTTAATTTTTTTTGATGTAATTAATTAGGTAGTTATGTGTTGGGGATCATTTTTTGAGAAGTGCTATAGTTTGGAATGATATTATTTTTTCGTCAGCACTAGTGGCTTGTTATTTTCATGTGATGGTGTTATTGTTCAGGGTCTAAAATTGTTGTTATTCCCTTTGGAGGCAAAGTATTCTTAGATATAACTAGTGGGGAATAGGTAGGCTAGTTGATATTTGTAATTGGAATGTCTCACATAGTTTTATGTATTCCAGGATTGGGGGGTTTTCACTAAGGAGACTATTTAGAGTGATTCAATTGATGGATGTGGGACCGTTAATCTTTTGGTAGTAGGTCCACAAATATCATTCATATTTTAAAAATTGGTATATATGGTGTTTCCTCATTCTAACTATCTATGTGATTGAAATATATATATATATAGACTTTTGTGATGTATGGCCAAGAAAATCGATCGTAAGAACGTTGTTTTTATAGTGTTTATGATAGGAAACATAGATCATGTAAGGTAATATAATATATACATATTTTATATTTTATTTAATATTTAAAATACTGTCTATATTTTTCAATTCAGTAAACAAAGAGTTATCTTATGTCACACGTAAGAACGACCATCCTTGATAGATTGCATTATAAGAAATTGTGGGTTTCACCAAATAACAATATATTATTAAAATATTATTATTTATTATAATATGATATAACCGAGACATTATATCATTGGTTATTAATATTATTAATGTAATTATACAAAATTATTTATTTTATAAATAATAAATGACTTAATGGGTTACAACTTAATGAAAAATAAAAATATAAATCAATTGGATATAAAAAGAGATATAATTATTTTTATTCTTCCAAAAACATTTGTTCTGAATAAAAATGATTAATTAAAATAATATAACGATTTTAATTATACATATGTTATATATTCAATCAAATATTATTTATTTTCATCCATTAGGATTTAAATGTATAATATAAGAACAAACTGTACATTATACATAAAAACCAATATTTATATAATGCCAATTTTTCATCCATTTAAAGGAAAACCTATTATGAATCTGAAATATGATACTTTAATTGGTTAAATATTTCAAAAAAAATATTAAATTGAAAATATAAACATAAAAATTATTTTAGGGTGAATTTTTATACTTTTCTAAATCATTTCATTTGTAATGAATAGTTACAAATACTGAAATATTATTTAAGTCAACATTATCATCTATTTTATTTATATTGTAAAATTATAATATTAATTTTTTTTAATCTTAAATTAGATAATATTTTTATAAATTAATTAATTTTATGAAATTAGAGTCAATTTATCTTGGAAATTTATAATAAAAACTTAGCAATCATTCAGACGTTTTACCTTAAACCATGCTTCCTCATCCCTCCTTTTTGATGAATTTTAAATTATTTTCATCGAAATTTATGATTTTAATTTTTAATAATATTTTAATTATTCTTAATTAAAATAATTTATAATTTCCAATAATTTCAAATAAATTACAAGAAATATTAGTGAACATAATTAAATTTAATTACATTTATTAAATAATAATTACGCAAAATAAAGGACTAAACCTTTAACATATGTACCCATATAACCAATATTATGGATATAAATTTCCAATGAATTTAAAAGTTTTTTATTTGTTTTGTATGAATTTTTTAGATATAAACATGTGTACACCTTGTTTCCAAAAATTAAATGTGAGTCATTTCCCTTCCCTATATATGATAACCACCTCTCCCCATTCCTCACACCACTCAAACCACCATGTTTTGGCCAATATCTTCACATATATCATACCACCACCTCTACACATTAATTACATTTAGGAAAAATCCTTCCAAGTAATTATTTTTATATAATCCAAAAGTAGTTAGCTGATTAAAAGGTAACGTCTTCTCCTAATTTTTTAAATTTAATCCCAGTATCCCACCAATAATAAATTATTATTAAATTGTTATGTAACTAAAAAGGTATAATAAATATAACAGTGGTTTTCTATGTAAATGTTTTGACTAACACATACACACACATCCATCTACTAGGTAACGACCACATTGTCTATGTGTACGGTGAACTAATTTCCCACGAAAAGATGATTGCTTGTTTTTCCAATACCACCTCTCATGGTGGATATTACAATAGAAACTATATCAACACAAGATATATATGATATATATTATGTATCTATTAATAATTTATCCTGTAATAACTCATAAAATTATTAATTTCTATTTTTCATTAATATTAATACATCATTTTGGGAAGTGTGTAAGATTGCATTCTCAAAGCGACGTGATACATTCACAAGATCAATAAAATCTATAATGAATGATTATAATTAAAAAAGGTGAATTAAAGAACCTTTATATCTTATTCATAATTTAATTACCTATCTATAAATATACTATATATATATATAATTTTCAATATTGACCATTCAAGAACATAAAAAGTTAAAGCATCATTCACGAACATGTAGACTAACACCTCCTCGGCACGATGTGATTACTTTTACAAAACAATAATTTTTTATATAGGTATATATGATTAAATAACATGTAATTGATGATATAATTAAAATTATGGAATGATATTTTAAACATACCTTCTTTACACAACAATCATTATTAAATGGTAACATTACTCATGCGTATGTATGGCCTACCATCTCCATGACTGGGATGTTGATTCATTTTTCATAACCATATTTAATGATTTCATTTAAAAGTTTTATAATGTAAAAATATGATAAATATGTAATTATTTTTATTTTAGAGATTTTATATAATAGCCTCATTGACCATAGTTGACCTACCAAATTTATTATTGACACGTATACTGAAATTGGTCAAAATTACAGACGTAAACATTATTGTTGAAGTAGATGAATAAAACATAATAAAAATAGAAATAAATTTAATGATAGATATTAAAAATGTTATTGAGATTGTTTAACATTAACATAAATTAATTATACATGAAGTTAATGGGAACTCACACGAAAGGAAACACATAGAATGAGAATTTTGTCCCACATTACATTTCATTGATCATTAATTTTTATTCACCGCCAATTCATTTTTATTTTGTGAATATAAAACATTTTTGAAGTTATATCATGATTTCCATTATTCTAATGATATTATGAGTTTCATTTAATATCAAACATTCTGGATATTATGATTCAGATGATTCAAAGTGGTATCGGACACTTTGGAATGTTTAACAATGATTCTTCACATGAATGTTCTTAATAATAATATTTTCAATCTCACATCATTATTTTATCATTTTAAATTTTAAAATTTCATTAATACCTATATTTTTTATTGTTGATATTATTATTTCTTAAATCATATATCATTTCACATATGGTGTTTACCTGGATAGTTACTTGATTTACAAGGGAGTTATAGAGAAATTTTATCTCTTATCGAATACACATATTTTATAATGAATTTATTATATTGATAAAATTTATTATTTAATCTGAGTTATTACTTTTTCATTTAATGATTGGTTGAGCCTGATATTTATATATCTACTCGATGCATCAATAGGTTATCATTGTAACACACCATGTTTTTATGGACATTTTTTTGAATAAATTTAATTGTCATTTATGTCATGAAATAAACTATTTAAAAACAACTATTCAGAAGACACTGAAATGGATTACATTACATTGCACCAAAATTGGAAAAGGTTACAAATAATTTCGACTTGGCATATGTCACATGAAACACCAATGTTTATACGAAACTTAAATTTGTTGTCATAATTATTTAAATGAGATAATTATAACATGGCCATTAATATCAGAAATATGAATATCAACGACAAATTTTAAATTTTTATTATAATTATTTTATATAAATAAAATGTATTGATAAATAAATATATGATTTTTTATAATGTCATATATTTAAAAAATCTGGTTTTTCGAATGAACTGTTTTTAATGCCCTGCTATGAAAAATAAATTAATTAATTTTGGACACATTTATAAAACTAATTTGATAAAATAAACATAATTTTTTTAATTTTAAACATCAAAATAATCATGGGTTTAAATTTTGGTAGTTCTCTGGGAAACAATTTTTTGGATGAATAGTGAAAAATACCACTTTTAGGTATAAAACTACCTTTTCATATAAATTATTATTAATGTAAAATATTAATTTATTTTTTTACAGGTAAAATTAAAAAAATTATAAATTAAATAATTCAATTTAAATAATTAGAATCAATTTCATTTAGAAATTGATTATAAAGAAACAAAAAAACTATTGAACTTCTTTTAACTTTAAAGACTCATAGTTTCATCATATTTGTGGGAATATAATTAATCATAAATTTTCCTGTTCTTTGAATTGAATATATAAAATCCTAAATAAAATATATTAATAATTATAATATTTATATTCTAAATATAGAATGTTTTATTTTGATAGAAATATTTAATAAAAGTAAATAAAATTAATCACAATGATTAAGGTCAAATTATGTTTTAATAGGGAGAAAACCACAATAATATGGGACCATATGACCTATCAACATGCCAAACACCGATTTTTATAGCCATTATTTGTACATAAACATTCCATTATTAATTTAGGATTTGTTTTTATGTCTTTTTTTAGGATAGAACATGCGTACACCTAACTTGTTTTCAAAATTTCCATGTGAGTCATTTTCCTTCCTATAAAAAGACACCACCTCTCCCACTTCATTAAAAATCTTAATATTCTTATGTTTGTCAAATATGACATCTGTACACTTCCTAGAAATCCTAACTTACTCTTAGAATACTTTCCTTATAAAAAAGGTAATCCAATGAAGCCTTTTGGCACAATCCAAAAGGAGTTACTCGATTATGAGGTAACATCTTCTATCATGTCCTTTATTTTATTATATTTATATACCCCCTCTACATTATTTAATAAACTGTTCATAATAACACTATTATCATCAATATAATATGATTTTTCTAGGTTAATGGTTTAACATACACTTACACACACCTACATCTAATGGACAATGAACATACTATTTAAGTGGACGGTGTACTATGACATCACTAATAAATGATTTTCATATTTATATAATCTCCTCTCACGGAGGAAATTATGATGGAAATTGATTTTTAGGTGATGCATTTTACATTGATTATTATAGTATACGGTAATTTTTTATGTATTATGGTGTATAATGATTGTTTATGCATACATAGTACAATGATTGTTATATATGTTATATATTATATTTTTTATATATTTAATATAATTTATTTCATTTTATAACACATATAATTTATCATTCAATTTTTTATTAATACTATTATTTCATTTGGGGAAGTGTGGACAACCACCCCCTTAAAGCGATATGATTCATTCATACACAACAAGGATTGTATTAATGATGGTTCAAGTGAATATATATATATATATATAATACATAAATGATATCATAAATCTTCAATAAAAATGATGAATATATATATATTCATATATATTTATATACGTATAACTATTTTACGTTCTTACATTCATCATGGTAATAAAATGTAAATAGCGCTCTTTCGTACGTTTGATCTACTATCTCCTAGAATGTTGTATTCCACTTAATATTTATATCTTCCATATATTATTATAAAAGAAATATAATTTATCTAAATTATATATATATATCATTTTTTAAAATCTATAAATTGTGATATAATGTATAAAAACCTCTAATATAACAAATAAATACATATGAAAAGTAATGACAATATTATTTGAAGTAAAACCATAACATTTGATTGTTAATAAGAATGTAATATAAGGTAATAATAAAAACCTTTATTGTATTAATTTAATAATTTAATTCATTAAAATATATATAATATATCTATATTTATTATACAGGTTGTTTTAAAAAGCAGAACAAGAGTTAAGAGACATGGTAATGAAATTTAATATCACTTTTATAAATCGGGAGATACATTCCTTAATCACCACCTACTTATTTTTTGTTGTGTATATACTGCCCATGAATGTATTCTAAAAATATTATACTTAAATTTATGGTTAGTCAAATATCAATTTTATTATATTTCATTCGGGGGTTTATGTTTCAAAAGGTACCAAATTGGTAAAATAGTTTTGTCTCAATTTTCCGTCCTTAAGAATCATGTCTTCCTATACACTGAAATTATTTATGAGGTATATGTACATCCATTTTACATGTTATAACATGAATATAATTATCTTCCTGATATTTTAATCTCAATATAATTTATTTTTCTAACCTGGAGAGTATGATCCAACATTACCAATTTATAAGAGTTTATTAAGACAATCCCATAACTTTTCAATATTGTTTATGTTTGGGATTCCTTTAATAAAATCTTATGATATATCTCTGAAGAAAACATATGAGTTTCCTTATACATTTTTATTCCTAATATAACAAAGAATTATTACTATTTTCCCTATCTTTGGTACTTAATATAATGTTTTTAAGTAAAATTTGATTGTCCCTCTCTCTGATTAGAAGTTTATTGTATTGAAAAACCATATTTCCAAAATAAATCAATTTTTTTCAAAATATATTTGATGCTAATTTTCTTGTGAATAGTATTTTGAAAACTTTTTATGTTTTTGATGGTTCCTATATAATTTTTCAATGTTTTTTTCAATTAAAAATGTTTTCAAATGGTTTTATGATTTAAAAAATATTTTTTCAATTGAGAATGGATGTTATCCTCAAGAAATGTATCTAAAAGTTATTTTATTATTATTTCCCATCAATTATAGCATCTGTTGTTGTTACACATTATTTTATTTGGAAATCAATCTATGATTCCATTTATATTATTTTTTGTATGATTTCAGTTTTGATGGAATGTTGTTGAGGAAACCTATTTCTCTTTCATGGGTTATATTCTTTTTAAACCCTATTATATTCATAGGTATTTGTTATGATGAAATGATTTTGAAACCTATCTCTTTTCATATATTATGATATGGTAACATGTTTATAATACCCATTTAATTTCATGGGTATGATATGATTAATTATTTTTTTCATTCACATGTATCTATGATTATATAATGAGACGGGTATGACCTATATATTCCTCTAATGTATTGGGTTATGATTTATATATTAGGTGATAAACTAAGATGATCTTGGAAATGAACCATGACATCTATGATGAACATGGGAGTGAACCATGACTATCAGTATGGCATGAGGATTGAACCTATACTACCAATTTGGCCTTAGAATGGATTCTTTGGCTACTATGGAAATCATATTATATGCTTAGGTGTCTTCCACAATTCCATGTATTATACCATTGTTATTTTTTCATGGATTATTTTTTCATTTCATTATTATTCATGTCTTAAGAACTTCCTGTCATTATGAAATGATTCATGTTTTTGATATTTCATATACAGGGTATGATCTTCCATTTTATTGATCTTGTTTGCATACCCTTATGATCATGATTAAGCTCATATGTCTTCCCTATTAACCGTTACTGAGATTATGATCTCACACTAGTTATTTTTCCTTATACATAGGTTGAAAATATATAAATTATAATTGGTGTCTCTAAGAATGGTTTTCAACATGATGAAAATAATGGGTGACAATGTAGAATGTTTTTGTTCTAGTGTTTAGGTTTACATGTTTCTAAAGGCAGTAGACTAGTACAGTCTTCATGAACATGCCAATGAATGATTTATGTATTCAATAAATGTGATTTTATGTTAATGTATAATAGGACTGGGTCACTATAGTTGGTATTATAGGAACGTTTTAGCTACGCTTTTCAATCTTGGATTAGAAAACCATAGTGAGAACTCTATGTACATATGAAAGGATAAGTCTAAGGACAAGAAAAATTATAGGAATAAGTACATGAATTTTAGAAAAGGATAGAGTGTCTAGTTTCATAGAAATATTTCATTATTGGGATATTATAAGTTAATTTGGCCCTAAAATATGTCTACGTATTTTTTACAACACTGAAAATATGTTGTAGTTCTTACCCAAGATAATATGGTACACGACCACGAGCATTTCTACACACCTGGTTTGACACTCATAAGAGATATTTTTGTGAATTCACAAACTATTCATGAACCATCCTGATGAATTTACAAATAATTTGTCTATGAATATCCTCAGATAAACCTATTATTTTATAAATTATGGATTATTTCTTAACATATAAATCTTATAAGTGAAATTTATTAATTATATGGATCCTCGATATGATAACTATTTATTACTCTTTGATTTTAGTTTTAGTCAACGGATTGAACCTGATGGAACTTTTTTAATAGTGATTGTGACAAACAATGCTTTGATTTTCCTCCTAAAAAACTGAATTATATTGTAGTAAGAATGAAAAAATTTATTCTCACACATGGTTCTCAAAATATGAATGACAATGTACATACAAATGAGAAATTTAAGAAATAATATTATGTTCAGTCATTCATGGGGAACATACACCTTTTAAAAGGTTCTATTGGACCAATTATTGAAAGAAAATGGATTAGAACTACTGAAAAAATATTTTTTGTTCTCCATTGTTAGTAGCATCAGAATTACCTTCTGGCTATCAATTGGCTTGAAGGAGAAGAAGACTAGTAGTGGACTCTAATCTAGGAGATGAGGCAGAAAGACGATATTGAATCCATAGGTTGGGATGAGTTCAAAGAATTATTTTTAAATAAGTATGTTAATAATATTATTCGTAAAGATATGGATATATAATTCTTTGAGTTGAATAAAAGGGATGATAAACTTGATGGTACCTATGAGGTAATTTTATGATACTTGTGAGGTGTACTTCAAGAATTATCAACCAGCCCAAATGTAAGTTGATAGGTTCATCAGTGTCTAAAATAAAATTCATATAGGGGTGTTTTCCACAGGTGATTTTAATAGCTATGAATATATTGTGCATTTTGAAATCAAGGTTTAAATTGGGGTTGGATTCATGTATCCATCTCATGGGTTTGACCAAAAGATTATGATGGAGTTTATTAGATAATATAAAAAACATGAACAGAAGAAGATGAGCATCCCATAATAGTATAGGCATTGGAAGAAGAATAGAGTAAATTTCCCTAAGGGGTATAAATTTTTTTTGGAAGCGAACGATATGAGTAATTTTATTTCCAACGTGATGGGAAGAACATTTTTAATGATTCGAATAAGGAAAATAAGACAAAATTCCCATCCAATGATTAATTGTAAAATATATAAGGAGAATGAAAAATTTTATAACCACTACCTAATCCTAAGATAAAGTGATGATGATTGATATAAAAAAATATTAAGATCAGGGACAAGGGGAAATCCCATACAACACTATTTTTGATGAGGGGTGCGATGAAGACAAGATGAAATGTACAAATTCAGTCCACTATAGAACTTATAATATCATATTTTATTCTGTATATACCCTCTCTATCATATATAAATTATTTTATATAGATATTATGATTCCACCAAAACAATTTTACATAGAAATAGAAGTTTATACCACTAATGGTATGATGATTTCATCTCATGTCTATGATTCATGTCTGGTTGATGATTGTGGAAATGTACTTCCAACATATCATCTAGTATTACTTCGTTTCGATTTGATACCATCTTATATGTGGACTGGATATCCTGAAATAAATCCCACATCAATTTTAGGGAATGAGAAATTAATTTTGATATTTTAAACCCTCCTATGATCATCCATCATTGTGATGATAAGTATGAACATATTGTGGAGATTTCATCCATTGTATGGGTCTTAATTCCTATTCAAAAGGTTTTCTTATCTAAATTGTTTTGGGATAAAATTGTGATCAATTTTATTCTTATTGTTCATGATTTTTTGGATGTATTTCCCTAATATTTACCTAGAATTCCACCAAAATGGGATATTTTGTTATCAAAATAATTCTTACCTAGTTCAACACCAATTTCAGAGAGTCCTTATAGAATCACTCAAATTACATTGTAGGAATTGATGAACAAACTAAAAAAACAATAGTAAAGGATTAATTAATCCATGTGTGTCACCATGGTGTAAATTGGATATTTTTTTGAAAACAAAATATGGATATGTTTTAATTTTTATTGATTATTTAGAGTTCAACAAGATCATAATCAAGGGTAAGGTTCCTTTTCCCTTTATTGATAAACTATTTTATCACTTTTCAAAGATTTAATTTCATTATTTATACCATTAATTAATGATAACCAAAGATGATATACACAATATGACATTCCATACAAGTTATGGATACTATGAATACGTAGTGATGCCCCCGGGTCTTATTTCCGACCCTACTATGTTCATAGATTTAATGAATAGATTATTTTGATATCACCACAATCATTTTGTGGTAGTCACTATAGATGTTATTCTTATTTATTCAATTATCATGAAAGGTTATGACGATCACTTGAGAATTATACTACAAAACCTAATTAAGGATAAGCTATATGAAATATTTACAAAGTGTGAATTAGGCTGTAAAATGTGTAAGAAACCAGTTTTCACTCGGACATGAAACATTTAAATTTTCATATAATTATATATTTTATACCTAATATGGATTGATAACGATTTAGTGTTGGGTTTTAGGTGTTTGGGGATTTTTTGTGGCCCAGAGCATAATTATTTTGGGGAAATAAGGCATGTAACACGGTTAGTAGTAAACCATGCAGAAATGTGACATGGCTAGATCAAACTGTGTAGGTGGTGTATCTTTGGACGAAGAATTACTACATTGTTGGGGCATTGTTTACCTAACCATGTGGCATAACCCTAAGAGTGACAATATTTTATAGGTACTCATGCATGGTTTGCATATAGTTTGTCAAACCTGGTGCATGAACTGCACACGTGCTATTTTATGGGTAATTTTACTATTTTCCTTTAATGATCTGAGTATGAATCTTCTTTATTCATAAAATGAGTTAATATGAGATTATCCTCTAGTTTCTCAGTTTCGGAAATCATTTATGGCCTAAGGTAGGGATTTAATGATCTCTTTCATCCAGGACCCGATCCAACTTTCCTTTGTCACATTAGATAGAGAATGGTAAGTACACAAGTCCATTTAAGACATTATTTTTCTCTCTCTCACTCGACCTAGTTATTGAGGTTTTAGAGTTTTTTCTTTTTTAAAAAATCTATTCCATTATAATCTGAATGACATGTTGATATCATATGAGGATATTCATACAACCCAATTGGGGGTTGTCTATAACTCATCCCCCATGTTTGATGATTTTGGAAATATCATGTGGGGACCATCGATTTCATTGGGTGCCATTTGTATAGTTTATATTCCATTATTATAATCATTAGAATAGTATGGTTATTCTCATTCCAAATATGTTGCTTTTTGTTAGTGGTTACATTGCCAATTCCCAATATCCCATGAATGATAATATGTCATAGTTGACTTTTTAGTGTCTTGAAACTATTAATACGTCATTTAGGTGTTCTCGTGCATGAAAATATTTCATTGAATGTTTGATTCCTTGGTTAATTCCCATCGACACCAGTCGTTTCATAGATACATATTACCTAGGACGAACTCCATGGACACGGTTGGCATATCATAATTGAATTACTTTGATTATTATCCTCATATTACACTTTTACCAATATTCTATACTATAGTTATTTTTAAGTGGGAGACCCTCGAGGTCTATGATTCCTTTATTATTTCCTTGAGATGTTTGTATCCTCTGGAAATGGGGATGACCTCATTGATTTAATGTTTAATCATTCCATGCAGTTTCTAACGGGATTTTTCTTAGAACTTAAAAACATCCAATGATTCCACATCCATTTGGACCTACTATCCAAAGGTAGGTGCTCATTAGTTCTTGACTGATGAGGCTTATGAATTTTCATTAGTCGAGAGGATGACAGTTCGGACTCATCCCTCATTTTTTGGGGGGAATTAGAGTCTACTCCGGGACTCTCTTTATAGATATAAGTTATGTTCGTGAATCCATATTAAAATACCAAGTATGAAAATGAGCTTTCCTTTAGATCTGACAATCAATAATTAGTATTTATGAGATTAAGAGAATCTTTTATATGTATTCGAGATTCTTCATTGATATAGAATCATCTGTATTTATTAGAGATTTTTGGTCAATGGTATCCTTCGACACATTATATAGAAATCTCCTGGTTATTATGATAAACATACTAGTTTTAAAGCCACTTAGTGGGGCACTTGATGGTTATTGTCATTCAGAAGGACATGAATTATTTCATAGTTGGGATCGTACCCATAGATGGGCTACCTACGTATCCTTTATTTTGGAAAAGGAATCAAAACCCACGTAGTTCGAGTAAATATGTATGACGTTTTATGCATGATTGATGGCTCAAAGAAAGATGTCATAATTACTTTTACACTCTAAGCACGCGTGAGTCATACTCAATGTGAGAAACAAGAGGTATTAGTATAACCAGACAATTTTTCCATGAAGGCTTAAATTATAATAAATGAGTATGGATTATGTATGTATGACTGCCCATATAGATGAATATTAGGATTTACTTAAGGTAAGAAACTCAAAAACAAGGTCCATAAAGGTATATGTGCTTTATGGATATTTGGATACTCTAACATGGGGATTATTCCTAAGGACGATGCCCAAATTAATAGGGGAATTATGATTCGGTTTTACTCCTGAGAAGGAAGCCCAAGTCAAACGTAAATTAAGAATGGTTAATCGTAATTTTGACTAGGGCTTATTCTTAAAGAACAGGCCCAGGTTAAAGGGGATTATGACTGGGGTTTACTCTTGAAAAGGAATCCTAGGTTAAGGAAATTTGGATTTTTGGGAACATGGGGCTTACTCTTAAGGAGGATGCCCATATTAAAAAAATTATGGTTGGGGATTACTATTGAGGAGGATTACCATATTAAAAGAATTATGGTTGGGGCTTACTCCTGAGGAGGATGCCCAAAATTAAGGGAACTTAAGGATTGGGGATTACTCTTGAAAATGTGCCCCAGGATAGGGGACATGAGACATAGTAATTATCCATGAGATGCAGGCCTAAGTTAAATGGAATTTATTAGTGGGGGCTTATTCCTGAAGAGGATGCCCTGATTAGAAAAATTGTGAATGGGGCTTAGTCCTGGAAAGGAGGCCCAGAATAGTCTTCTCATTTCAATGGATGAGGTTGAATGAGTGGAATCTCTAACCATTGTTACATACAGATATGTAAATCACTATGTTTTGAGAGATGTTCCATAGAATTCCTTTCATACAAGGATACCAACAAAGGAACCAAGCCATAAATGGAATTGAAGATGGTTCTGAAGGATGAATCTTGAATAGGAGAGGTGGATATGCATAAGAGAGGTGAAATGGGAAGGAGAGGCACCCAAAAAGAATTGGGCGTGCAGGTCCTGCGTGGGCACGCAAGTTCTGGTCGCATAGGTGTACATGTGTGACACATAGATACTTTCGCGATGGTCAATCCTTATAATAATACTTGGGAGAGACTTGGCTCAAGCCTTTAGTATTATCCCTAGGGGCTTCCAGAAGAGTGTCACGCAAGCTCTGTTGAAGGGGTAAGGTGGCACACAAGTGTGGCCATTTCCCTTAAGGGCTGGCCACTTAGGTGTTCAAGTGTTGATGAGTTTCAACACTTAGGCCTTACTCCCCCTCTTTAGATCTTCCATTCTAGGTTTGAAATTACTTTAGAAGTGTTCGAAAGCTTTTGAGAATAGACTAGGGCACCGGGATATCAAATCTGATTTTGTGGAATTTTCCCTCCTCAAATGGGGGGCCCACAAGTGGTATTTATAGGATGCTGAGGACCCTCGGTGAAAATAAAAAAGGCGCACAAGTCACATGCACGACCACTAGTCGGCGCGTAGGTATACTTGCGTGACCTTGGTGGAACTTGCGCGGCCCAAGTGAATTTGAAAATTTGTTTATGCCTTTGTCATATTTTGATGTTTATTCAAAGGATGAATCACTTTGGTTCAAGGTATTTACCTTTTCAATTTGCTAGACTCTGTGACGGAATGGACCGTCAACAAAAGTCCCCCCTCAGAGTTGGATATAAAAGAAATGAGGATGTAACTCTGTAGAATCAATAATACCAAGGAAACATAGGTGCACAAGTGTTGAGCACACAGATGGTGGCGCACAAGTGAAAGTCGCGCTGGCGTCAGCATGCAGGGCTACGCATACTATTTTTAGGCATGTAGGGTTGAGGCTTAGAATATATATATGCAGCCATTCCTCGCGCAAAGTACCTAATTTCAGATTTTCGAGCTCTCTCTTTGCAAGTTTCCTTCACCACACAATTTGCTCTGTTTTCCATTGTTTCTTTGTTGTCGCGCTGCTGTAGAGGTATTTGGACTTGCATGGTGAAACATTCACGCCAAAACATGCGTGACACATCCATATTTGCGTGACAAATCCATACTTGTGCTCTTTAATGCCTTAGCAATTTTTTCGAATTTCATCACAAATTTTATGAAAAATAAACCCATTTAAGAGTTAATTTAATCATCTTTTGTGCAAATTCAATGGCACTCATGGGAATCGAAACGGCTGATGAAATTGCTGGAAAGGGAATTGATGATGTGATGATCATCATTGGACATGATTACTATACCTTCTGTGACAGCACTCTCCCAGATTTGGCCAAGTACTTGAAGAAATATCATGTCAATATACCATGGAGCATTTATCTGCCTTTATATGGTCATGGTCATCTCCAAGGAGTCAACGTTCAAGAGCCGAAGAACTATATGCCCAAGATGCATCTACACTTCTATCCATCTACTTCGATTATGCTGTGTGTTATGAGAAACAACTATGGCGTGAACTATCAAATTTTTCCTTCATTCCTTTTCCATGTAGATATGTAAATGTAAAACAGTGGGCTGTTATGTTTTCCAATAGAGGTTGATGGAGAGAAGACTGTCATGACATTAAAAACAATATCTGGAAAGATTACACTCTCGAAATAGATTTTTACTTCCAATGCTCCATTCTCAAATCCATGTATATATCTTCCATGTCACTTGGACAAAAACAGAGTCACTGTTTGATCAACAGAAAATTTTATCAAACCACACTCAAGAACATTCTTTTACAATTATTCCAATAAGAGCTGGTATCACTGTATCTCTTATTGTATCCAGTTGAATGAATGAATTCTATTTGGTTGCTGATGAAACTCAGGATGCCGTAAATCAAATGAAGAGATAAGTTTAAAGCCTTTGGTAATTACTAAAAAAGAGAAGAGAATCCAATCTATGGATGTCCATCTAACTATTGTTTATCCATGAAAAACACTTTCATTTTCAATCATTTGTGCATGCCTTCTTTTACTTCCTGCTTTATATTTCTTCATAAGAAAATGGGCCTAGTAAGCATAGTTTGATATTTACTAGGATTATTAAAAATAACCCTACAAACTTTGAATAATTTTAATTTCTCAATATTACCTAAATCATACAAGGTATATGTTTAGTGAGCTGGGACTTGATTTTTATTCATAGTTCCCTTTTAATTTGTAGTAAGTTTAAAGTTATGAACATTAGACATAAAAATGTTAATGTTTAAGATTGAAATAGCTTTGACCCAATAGATTGACTCAATTCCTTGATAATTTATCTAAAAACATATTACCATGATCATGTATGAAGGAAAATATGTAAACGATGAATTAAGAAATTTTGAATCTGAGGAATGATATAAAAAATGGCTAAAAGGGCATTAGAAGAAGTAGTTCTCAAGATTGATGTTACCACTATTTAACAAACCCGTTGGGGGGATTAATAATGCAGAGCCACCTAAGGGAATTGGCTATATAGTTAAATAATAGCATCTTTTGGCTGACAGGTCCGTTATGTAGACTACATATGCAAGGAAGCCTAATGTCACATGCTACATAGTCAGGAAAAATAACTCTCAGAAATTTACTTTTCTACTGCTAAAAAGCCAGTGGATGTTTATTGGGATTCAAATTTTCTAAAGCATATAGTTTGTTGTATGGAGAGAGGTACTTGGATATGGAGAAGATATTTCCAAACAATATTGTCTAAGAAGTGGATGAATGTCACTCCTATGAAGGTCTGACCCAAACATAGGGAACAGAAATATAAACCATATAATTGAATACATTCATATCATGAAAAAGAGTATGTGACAGATATGTTAAGAATGTCCATTTTTTGCGGGTCCCTATATATTTTCATTAAGAAAACTATGGACAAAATAAATTTTCTTCCCAAGAATGAAGTTACCACTATTTGACAAAACCCTATAGGGGGTTGAATTATGCAGGGCCGCCTACGAGAATTGGCTGCATAGTCAAATAATAGAATCTTTTGGCTGACATGTCTGTTATGTATACTATTTATGCAAGGCCACCTAAGGTCACGTGTTGCATGGTCAGGCAATAGAATTCTCAGAAATTGGACATTTTGTGACCAGAAGTAAAGAAAAGTGTTATGGAGATCTGTAATTATTCAAGGATAAGATTATGACACATAAAAATGGTCATTTGTTCAATGAATGTAGAGATACATAGACCAATGATAACCATAATCATGTTGTGTCTTGGTCCTGAAATGAAATGTTGGACTTCACTACATATCCCTTAAGGATAGGAATCAAGCCATATGTAGTTCTTGAAATACAATTTATCTTCCTGTGGGACGAGAGTATAAGAAATCTTATTTTAGGGTCATAGAGCTCAGACCATAATAATGAATACACTCTGTGTGTTTTCATAGGGACATTTCTGCCTGGGGACTGAAAGTTGAATTTTTGGATTGGCCCAAAGACATGGGGCTGGATTCAAGGGATTCTCAAACGTTCCTACATATCCCAAAAAGATAGAAATCAAACCGAACGTAGTCCTTGAAATACCCTCTGTATAGATGTGGTTCATACATATGAAAGTTGAAAGGGGGACTTTAGTGCAATGATTGTTTGACCCAAGATAAAAGGTTCGGGTATTGCCATGTATGCATGTAGTCTTTGAAATATAACATGATCAGAGATCAATGTAAATAATGATTCTCTCTCATGTGAGGGTATCAAAGAATGTTGTAGTTTATTGTTGTACAGAAAAAAAGTGTTGTATAGTTTAATTTTATGTAGCTAGGAAAAAATTGAACCATTGTGAAGAGATTGGTTTTGGGATTGATCCTCAGGAGGATGCCTACGTACCCAGCCTAGAAGGCAAGGATCAAAGTCTGCGTAGTTCAATCAAAGAAAGAATTAGTGATCAAGTTGTTATTTGGGACAAAGACCAAAAAAATAGTGTTGGGGCTTACGCATGGTTATCGGCCCAGAGAGGGTGTTATGGTTGAATTTTACTCTAACCTCACGTGAGTCATAGTCGGTGTGAGAAACAAGAGGTAGCAACAACCTTAATGATGAACAGTTTAATGTCATGTAGGACATATGAAGGGACTATGCAGTTTAAATTCTTGCAGTGTGGACTATTGGTGCTGCACAGTTTAGTGTCATGTAGCCGGGACAAAATACAGCTTAACATCATATAGGATGTATTAAGGGACACATTTTAACATCATGTTGGATGTGAACACATTTTTGCGTCATGTTGGAAAATAAGGGTGTTTTACAGTTTAGCGTCAAATAGCTAAGACGATGGGGACAATACAGTTTAATGTCTTGTTGGATGAAAAGGGGACTGTAAAGTTTAATGTAATGCAGTGAGGAAAAAATAGGACACCGTTTAACGTCATGTTGGACTTATTATGGACTTTTTCACAGTTTAACGTCATGTTGGACAATGGTGCAAACAGTTTAAGGTCATATGTGTGGACCAATGATTATTCAATTTAACGTCTTGTCGGACACAAGGGACTTCTATACATTTTAGCGTCATATAGTTAGGACGACAAAGTTTATTGTCATGTTGGACGATATGGATGTAAATAGTTTAAAGTCGTATGCATGGACCGTGGATGGTGCAGTTCAATGTCTTACTAGACGATATCATGGTTTAAAGTCAAATTAGACGTGGGTGAAAATTGTTTAAGGTCATATGCTTGGACATTTCATGTTTTATTTTATCATCTTACTGGACGATAGCACAGTTTAATGTCATGTTGGACGATATAACAGTTTAACATCATGTTGGATGTTGGTATTTGCGTTACACAACAAACTTCGTCAAAAATATATCATTGGTTGGAGTAGTGATGAGTTCTCCATCCATTGATATTAAATAATATGCTCCATTGGAGTAGACCTTATGTATGGAATACGGTCTTTCCCATTATGGCTCCAGATTGGGTGGTTTCATTCCTGGTATCATTGGAGTTCTAATAACCAATACCAATTCTCCCTGAAATAATGAACGAAGATCAACATTTTGGTGAAAGCTCGTGCTATTGGATTATGGTCGACTTCTAAGTGGTCCATGCTGCACAATCTATTCTTGATTAATCGTTGCAATTAATCCAATCGCTTTTGAGATTGTTCATCTATAGATGACTGATCAAAAATGGCTACTCTGAGTGGGGGTAATTGAATCTCAATGGGCAAGACTTCTTCCGTTCCATATACCAATGAATATGGAGTTGACCGCATTGTATTGCGGGTGGTGGTTCTATAAGCCCATAAAGCATGAATGAGTTTATCAGGCCATGCTTTCTTATCTTTATCCACCATCATTTGCAGTATGTTTGAATGAGTCTTGTTGAAAGCTTCTATTTGGCCATTGGTCGTTGCATGATCCTGAGATGAATGATTGGATTTGATGTTTTATTCTTGATACAACTTCCTCATCATTGATGAATAGAAGTTGGTGCCATTTTCCATCAATATGGTATGAGGGACACCAAATCTGGTAATGATGTTAGACTTGATGAAGAAAACAATGCATTTAGAAATGACATCATTGAGGGGTATTGCATCTTCCCATATGGAAAAGAAGTCTCTACCAGTAAGAATGTAGTTAAACTGCATGGATGTAGCTGAATGATATGGTCCTACTACATCCCTTCCCCATGTGGAAAATGACCATGAGTATTTAGCTGTATGAAGAAACTCTGGGGGATGATGAATGAAGTTGGCATGTACTTGGAAATAATGACACTTCATTTTGAAATAAACACAATCTTGTATCATTGAAGGCCAAAAGTATCCAAGCCTTTGAATTTGGTCAGATAGTCTATGTCCGGACTGATGGGCACCAGAGACTCATGCAAGCACTTCTTTCATGACAACCATCATCTCTTCACCATCAATGCATCTGAAGAGAACTCCATCAAAACCACAGCTGTAGTGAATTTTCTCAAAATGATCTGGGTTGTCATAAAGAGTGAAATTGACAACACGTCGCCAAATTTGTTCTTTCCTGGCTCTATCAAGTAGAAGTGTTCCATTTTGATGGTAATCTTTAATAGGTATCATCCATCCTGTAGTATGACAATATGGTTCAGGAATGGGACAAATATCATTTATTTCCTATGTTCTGGTTTGAAAATAAGGTGAAATTATTCGACGGTGGGTAATACTAATGGTTGTCTCATCCTGATTTGGACCTGATAGAGTTGTGGCTATATTAGCCGTGCATTAGCATGGGCATTTTGAGATCGCGAGACACAAGAAAATGTCGGTTTCGTAGGAAATTCCTCCATTAACTATCTGACATAATCATACAAAAGGTTATGTTATTCTTTTCTGATTGCATAATCCCCATTGACTTGTTTGATTACCAGGTCTGAATCACCTTTCACCTTTAAGTAATTCACTTGTTCTTGAAGTGAGAACTCCAATCCTGCGATAAGAGATTGGTATTATGCTTCATTATTAGTACTGCCTCCCAACAATTTGAAGGAATAGGGTAACACTTCCTTTTCTGGATAAATGAGTGCAATTCCTAACCCAACTTTGTTGAATTTAGGATCTTCTATTTTCTTCCATGTTGGACTCCTAGATCAATGTACATTTCCCATGTTTGAATAATATCTTGAATAAAGAATATTTCCTCATCAAGAAGTTAAATATCTGATGATGTATCTTCTACTGAAGGATGTTCAGCAAGGAAATCAGCCAGATCATGGCCCTTTATTGCCTTTTGTGAGACATATTGAATATCAAATTGCTATAAAATAACTGCCCACCATGCCATACATCCTGTAAGCATTGGATGACTAAGGATGAATTTGACCGGGTTATTACGAGATACCAATTAGACCTCATGATGTTGCAGGTAATGTCTCATATTTTGAACTGCAAATATTAAAGCTAGGAAGCACTTCTCAATATTTGAGTATCGGGTTTCTGCATCAAGCATAGTCTGACTGAGATAGTAAAGGCTGTTTTCATTCCCAGTGTTATTCTTCTGAGCAAGAAAGGCACCCAATGATCTCTAATGCTGTCACATAGAGGATAAGTGGTCTTCCATAAATAGGTGGAATTAATACCAGTAGAATTAAGAGATACTTCTTGAAAATATCAAATGCATACTGACATTATTCAGTCCCTGGGTATGTGACTCCCTTATTCATCAATTTGGGGATTGGTAAACTTTTGCCTACCAAATTGGCAATGAAACACCGAATATAGGCCATGTTTCCTTGAATTCCTCTCAATTCCTTTAAACTTCTAGGATGTGACATAACAAGGATTGATACTGTCATCTCATGATCAACCTCGATACAACGATACCGTACAACGAAGCTGAGAAACTTTCCCGAGGTTACCCCAATTGCACATTTTAAGGGGTTCATCTTCAAAATATGTTGCCAAAGATTATGGAATATGATTTCCAAATATGCAAAGTGATTAGAACATTGATTGGATTTAACCACCAAATCGTCCACATAACATTCAACAAACTTTTCTAAAAAAGGTTTGAAGATACAATTCATAGCACACTGATATGTTGCGCCTGCATTCTTCAGGCCAAAGGGCATTACCCGATAGAAAAACACACCATGAGGGGCTCTGAAATCCATAGATTCCTCATCTTTTGGAGCCATTCGGATTTTATTATACCCATAATATCCATCCATGATGGAATGTTTTTCATATCTAGCTGTTGCATCAATCAATAGTTCTGTAATCGTTACTGGAAAATAATCCTTATGACAATGCCGATTAAGATCTCTAAAATCAATGAAAACTCTAATTTGTCTATTCTTCTTTTTCATAGGGAAAATATTACCCCACCACATGGGATATTGAACTTCTCTGACAATGTTAGCTTTGATAATATTATCCACTTCAGCTTCAATTTTGGAAGCATTGGTTGGGTGTGTTCTTCTAGCGGCTTTTTTGAATCCTCGATGTTCTTCTGGAAAACCCAAACGATGAGTGGTAACATCAGGATCATGCCCCGGAATCTCTGTATAGTTCCAAGAAAATAAATCTTGATTTTTCTTTAAAAAGGAAATATACATATCTTGCTCTTCAAGAGCCTTGGCCGCACTAATTAAAGTGGGGCTTGGATTTTCTTTTGTACCCAGATTTATTTATCTGAGTTTATCCATGGTGGTAGAGATACCCTCTTCAAATGTTGGAGGAGCATCCCTAAGATCTTCCTCTTCTTTTTTAACATGTGTTATTTCTTCTATTTCTACATTCATTGTGGATGAAGTAGAATAATTTTCATAATCACAAGAAATGTTAAAATTTGAACATCTTGAAGAAGAAGATTCCTTTTCCTACCCAATTAATGATGAAGGGTCTTCCTTGGATAATATAGAGGAGATAATGGGTTTAGAATCGACATCATCGTTCACCTCTGACATTGCTATAACTTCTTCTGGCCTGATTGGTGAAGTATGGACTTGTTGGATTTCAGCAGATGAACTGAAGACATCTCCATTTCAGCCTTCATCATTTCTTGATGAATCACCAATTTCTCCCATGCTGTCTGGCTTGATTAATGTAAATTGCATTAAAGAGGTTTCCATAAGAGTATTTTTATTTGGGTCTATCATGTTAATTTGACTGATAGGCAATACATAATCTGTACTCACATGTGTAAATGGGTTTACCGGAATATTTTCATAACCATATGGAGCATTAACTTTGGTAATCTCCCTTGTTATGGATTTCTCCTTTCACTTCATGTGATATAATTCCACCTCAATGTATTAATATTCATATGTCATGAATGGGGACATATCACCATAAAATGTCCCAATTTAACCATCGAAACAATATTTGAGACATTGATGTTATGATGAAGGGATAGCTGCATGCCGATGTAGCCAGGGTCTAACAAGCAAGATGTTTAAGGCTTAATCTTGATCAACAACCATGAAATATGAATTGGATACAAGATCTCAAAACTGAGTTCTATGTGTAATATCACCCAATGTTTCTTGTTAATTTTTATCATATCATTGTAAAATCAAAGTATAAAGAGATAAATGAGATACTGTGAGGCCCAATCGATGAAGTGCACGAATGGGGATGAGGTTGAATCCTGAACCATTATCAATGAAGATTCTTCGGACATCTACACCATTGACCTTTCCAGATAAGTAAAATGGTTTAATATGTCCATGCACGACGTCATCTTCATCTTCATCTGTGAACAATATCACTGCATGGACTTCTGCAGGATTATTCTCAACATGGTAGGCTTTAGCCGCAACAATTTTAGTATCAAACTCTTGAGGACTTGACAGAGCCTCGATGAGTGCCTCCTGAAGATTCTTTGATAAATTCAAGGCATCCAGAATTGATAACATGTCCGGTACATGGGAAAAGTGTTTCAATACGTCATATTTTTTATCCAATGGTATACTTTTTCCAACAGGAACATGTGGTTTTGCAGGTACCATAGAAGTAGATTCTTTGGAAGTTGATGCATCTTTACCAAGATGGGAGTGGGTAATACTCTTGGATTTAATATATTAGACCGATTAGGTCTATTATATTGATGAGAGGAAGAAGGTGGAATCTCCAACCGATCTTCCAGAATAACTGTGCCTGGACTAAAACTACCTTTTGTAGAAGAACATGCTTGTTCTTGTTGAGCTCATTGAAGGGCACTGCCACGAGTTTCTGTTGCATACATAGTTCTAACAGGGGTAGATTTGGAATAGTGGCCTATGAAAGATCCATGTCTTCCCCTTGTACCTTGAGCCTCTAGAACTCCCTCTGATTCCCCTATTTAATACAGGGAATTCTGGATCATCAAAATCGAAACTGCGGCTATCATATAGATATGTTAAGTGAATCCTATTAACAGAACCAAATATCAACTCTTCGTGTGATGAAGACTCTGCATAATTAGCCAGTTTACGCTGTTCCATTTTTTGGGACGGTTCCCATATCTTCGACGTAGATGGCGAAAAATCTGTAGAGTCAAAGACAACTTAGTCTTTAACATGATTTCAACTTCTTCTAATTGTTCCTATTTCTTTGAATT
Organism: Viscum album; assembly: GCA_963277665.1. Classification (NCBI taxonomy): domain Eukaryota; kingdom Viridiplantae; phylum Streptophyta; class Magnoliopsida; order Santalales; family Viscaceae; genus Viscum; species Viscum album. Next base: position 586,570,454 of record OY728126.1, read on the forward strand.
ATGCCACCCTTTTGAGGATTTTCCCTCTGATGAAGAGGGTTTTGCTGTGGAATTCATGGCAGAAGACACAATTGGTTTCTTTAATTGAGTTCTCAAAATGGAATGAGTTCTGTTGATCATTTTTCTGTCCATCCAATCATCATATTTTTTCTCATTTTTGTTCTTGAATTCTTGCCACTCGCCTTCCTCCTCTGGATCTATAGCAGTAACACATAATGACTTGTCCCAAGTCAACCATTTTCTGCAGGAGATACTTGAAGACAAAACGCTCATGAATGGGATACCCCAACATCTGATGAAATGGGCAATAATTGGGACGGTCTTCATATCCTTCCTTATTCGGCCTCTTGGGCCTTTGCAATTGAATCAAATTATTTTCCAGAGCCAAAATGAAGTAACCAAGAACTTGTTCATTTTGGAAAGAGTAGACTTTTCTCATAAGATCCTAAAATTGTTTCCATCATGGATCTCAATGATCATATTGACGAAACGACCTCTATTGTTGACGCCCAGGAGGTAGAGCCCTTCGAGGAGATGACGGCCTGGTAGTAGAATTAGGTACCAGTTCTTTTATAAGCATAACTATAGAAATTTATGATTTATCCATTATCCTTCCTAGAGCTGATGGAATTACACGAGCTTTATTCTTATTCATTAGAAGAGAGTCTTCAATCCGTTGAGTGATTGAAGTAAGGTCTCAAAACCCTCTTGTGTATTTCACAGGGATCAACGTTGTGTGCAACTCATCACCCAAATTTGCCACACAGATTGGAAATAATTCCCCTGGAGGGAGTGCTAAGCATAGGGAATATGTTAATCCATTCCAGCGAGAAATGAAATCTGAAACCCTTTCATTCTCCCTTTCCTTACAGTTTGTAAGATCAAAAACTGTTGTCTTTGGAAAAGTTGAGATGAATTGAAGAAGGAATTGTTGGTAGAGATCCTCCCATCCGGTAATTTACCGGGATTGCAAGCTTGTGTATCAGACAAAGGCAAGACCTTATAATGATTGTACAAAACCCATGAGCATAACATCTTCTTATTGCTGAGGGGTTCCCATAATTGTATCACAACGAGAAACAAAATGTTTTAATTGTTGTTCTCAGTCTCCTGAACCATTAAATATAGGGAATGTGGTACTTGAAAAATTTTATGGGGGAGGAATTGCATCAACACATTTAGGGTAAGCTCTCTTTTTTGGTTTAATTTGAGCGCACTTTCCCTCCATAGCTACCAAATGAGCTGTTTATGACTCAATATTAGTTATTAACTTTTGAGAAACATCCGGTTGAGCTTGGACTTGAGCAGGTGCAATGACTGGAGCTTGGATAGATGTGGTGGTTGGTACTGCAACTGATGGTAGCACCACCGATTTTTGTTGCACATGACCCGTAGGATAAGACCTGTGAGGGTGTACTAGTAGAGGAGGATATTCTGGACCCATCTCAATAGACACAACAAATTCTCTTGGCTGACTGACTCCAACATGCTAAGGAGAAAGACTACCTGGAAGTAGTTCTGCATTCAACCTTCTCAACTCCTTCATTTCATGCTCTTGTTGTGAAAATATTTTCTCTAATTAGAGCGATTGAACTTATATAGAAGAATGGTATGTAATATTATTATTTCATTTCCCCTTATTGGACACCTTTCAAAGAGGGTGAGGTGGGTTACTTGAAGAGATGCCTAAATTCTGGGTAATCTTCTGATTTCGTGTACGCACACCTTCTTCATTTTTGTCTGTGCGTACAACCTATTGAGAAAGAACCTCATCATTTGATCCCTCTAAATGAGCCTCATCTGGGGGATCAGCAAGAATATTATTGATGACATTAATTGAATCATAATTCATTGCTTCTCTTTTATCAGCATTTCTGCGATATTGTCTTCTTCCATGTCTATGTTGAGACACTGCCTTTTACTGATTGGATTCCTTAGGAACTTCTTAAAGAACCATAATTTGGATGGAATATCATGATAATTTGTCTCTTCATTCCACGTGTGGCTTCTTCCCCAATTGAGAGAATATTGACTTTATCTGGGGGAGAGATCAAGTATTTGAAAAAGTCCCTAGTCCTATGGACTGGGGTTGTTCTTGCTCTCTTTGCTCAACTCCTCGAATCCTATTTGTTGATTCTGGGGGTTGAGTTAAAAGAGTCCCCAGTCTGGAAAACTAGGGTGGCTCTTGAGTTGCTATATCTGAGGCCTTCTTAAAATCTCTCATGATCATACGAACTTTAGTCCGGAAATTTGTTGGATGCATCAACCTACATAAACTCTTATCACCCGGCTCAAAAGACCGTTCAATGATTTCTGACACTTCTATCACTTGATGATGTTCTTGCTCCAAATGAGAAGCTTGTTCAATATTATTGTTTGCTTGATGCAAGAGTAATTCATCAAATTCTTTTCTGTTGTCTTGATTTTGAGAGGAACTAGTTGATTCTCGTTCTTGAGTGAGTTTTTGATTACAAATAATGCCAATTCGCTATGGCCAGCTATGGGAAATAACATTGCCTGAGACCATTTTCGGCTGGATTTGCTGACTTGAGAGTACATTGAAATGTCGTGCTCCATGAACACCCAATCCCTTTATATGAATACTAGATGGGGCATTGTCAATTAACTGGAAAAATCTTCTTAGTGCGCCAAGGAATGAAAGATGAAGGGCTCTCTGTTTCTTTTCAGCCATTAGATATCGATAAACTGATAGAGAATCCAAATCAATTTGTTATTGTAACCCTTCTATTATCTTGAAATGATTTTCATATTCATCGCAAGATAATATTTTATTTTCAGCTCACAACATGTTTTCCATATTTTAAGAAGAATATCATGAATTCCATCTTCTGTAAATGTCTATGGAATGTCATAATGAGAATCATCCAAAGGCCAAAAAATAACTGGCACATCACCTTTTGCAAGTTGTTTTCTCATATTCAATACTTCCTCTTTATCATTCAATAAAGATTCTTCCACCTGATTAGACCAGAGCTGGTGCTTCCTTGCTGCTTCATCGGATTCAACAATATTGGTAGAGAATTCACCGATTAAACTAGAAGATGAATGACCTAGGGGTGGTTCGGAGAATTACCTACACCCTAGGCTATATTCTGATTGATAAAGTGTTTCACCTAATAGTGGCAATGAATTGGACATGACTGGCTTCACATTTGCAAGTGCCTCATGATAAGAGGTCTTTCTCGTCACTACATTGTCCGTTGGAGAATTTTCTAGGGAATGTGCATTATTACTGCGGAGAGGACTTTCGCAGCCAAATTCATCATCATGGGGATGACCACAATGGTGGGTTACAACAAAATATGAAACATTTTGACCCTTGGTATTCTGACCACATAGAGGGTTCTTGTGGCTCTCATCTGAAGATAAAACATCGAGATGGACCGAATTGTCATGAAGCAATCCTTCATGAAGAAGTGACTAGTACAGACCTTCAGAATTAATGTTCCCACTATTGGGAATTGAGAGATTAGAATCTTGAGTTGCAACAGATAATTTTCATAGTGCATCAAGAACTATAGCATCCAGTAAGGCCTTATTACAGATTTCCCCTTGATTTCTTGATTTTGTTGGGAAGGTCTTCATTATAGATGCCTTCTTAGTCAAATTTGGAACCACTTGTTGAAGAATGTGGTCATTATAGGCAAGTATATGTTGCTGGTCAGGATAAATGATCAGGTTAGGCGGATTATCTCCACTCAAATCAAGTGTATGTATGTGACTTGGTTGTCTGTATGATATGGGGGAGTATGCCCCACAACCCTCTTGGACTGGAACATAGGTATGTGTCTGTTCTGGAGTGAACTACTGATGTGTCACTCCTCTGGTAGGGATAGATTTTAATTTCTTCCCCTGTGATGCTACTGCAGCTGTTATAATATCTTGGCATGCATCCAGAATATGAGAAGGGATTTGCTTATTCTCCTTCACCATTGACAGAATGTTCTTGGTGACTTCAGCTACTAGAATGGTTATATACATCCATTTTGTGCTTGGAGTTGGTGTGTGTTCCTGGTCATATCCTCCTTTTCCTATTAGTGAATTCTGAGAGTACTCATGTGTTGGGGCAGAGAGTTGAGTCTGCCTTCTATTTGTCTCCGGAGCTTTCCGACTGAATTCTCTAAATGCTACAAAACGAGACTATTGGCAGGCTTGATCAATACTAGCATGTGTTTGTGCCTTCTGATTGCACTCTGCCAAACGTGATTGACAATCTTCCTTCAATATTGGCAGACGAGGTTGCTGGCATGATTGATGAGTGTAAGTTGGTGTATGTGCTTGGTTACCTGTTTTCAACACATTGGGTTGGTGGGCTCCATCATATGTAGTCAGACGAGCCTTCTCACCAGCTGATGATTGATAAACATGTGTGTGTTCCTATCTGTAGTACTCCACCGGAATTTCCTGGCGGGATTGGCGTGCTGCTACAAGACGAGTCTGCTGGATAGTGTAATTAAAATGAATGGGTGTATGTGCCCTATCGTTGCTTTCCACCAAGTCAGGTTGGTGGACTTCTCTGGAAACAGCTGAGATAAGAACCTTCTCACTGTTAACCGGTCATCGCCTCTGGTGGTTCATCTTGCCTGCTCGGGTTCGAGGAACCTGAGACAAACACCTTAAAGATGACAGCCTCATCATGTTGACAGCACACTGCTACATGCGTCTAGAGGCGATTGATGGTGGGAGACCTCATGAAAGGACTCGTGTTTCCGTGAATTAAGGTCCTTAGTGTCCATGTCATTCACCTCCTCAGAATATTTTAGGTAATGATTGTTGCGTTCCGGGGATAACGACATGAAACGTGTGGAGAGGGTGGTTAGCACCCCCTGCTTATTGATCGCTGGTCGTCGCTGTCTGGATGACTAGGGTGAGTTGTTCACTTGGAGGTCTTGTCGAGCAGCCTCCATAGTTGGAATGGTACTGTGTTGACGGTACTCCTTAACCAATGCATTTGATACCCAGCGTTTAAGACACTGAGTAGGTCATGTCTTCCTCAGAGAGCATGACGATTCAGCAGGAGTAGTAGCAGATGCATTCACAACAGTGGTTTTTACAGTAGAGGCATTCACCGTAGTGAACTTAAGAAAATCCATTCTTGTAATGTAGAAGATATTGGAAAAGGGTGCTTGTTTGATATAACAAAAATAATCAAGATAAGTTCAGTTACTACATCTTTTGGATGAGCATATATGTTATTCATTGATTTTTTGACCCTCTTATTGAGTTTTAAATAGGGGCCTAACAAATAAGTAAAACATCATTTTAACTTCGTTAAAGATTCATGTCAGGTTCACCATTTTTGTTTCCTCTGGAAATGGAAATGACTTTATTGATTTAACGTTCAATCATTCCAAGCATTTTCTAATGGGTTTGTTCATAGAACTATAAAACAACTAATGATTCCACATCCATTTGCACCTACTTTCCAAAGTTATGTGCTCATTAGTTCTGGATTTATGAGGCTTAAGAATTTTCATTGGTCGAGAGGATGGGAGGTCGGACTCATCACACCATTTTTGGGGGAATTATTGTCTACTCCAGGACTCTCTTTATAGATTTAAGTTATGTTCGTGAATCCTTATTACATTACCAAGAATGAAACTGAGCTTTACTTTAGATATGACAATCAATAATTAGTATGTATGAGATTTAGAGAATCATTCATATGTATTCGAGGTCTTTCACTAATAGAGAATCATCTATATTTGTTGGAGAATCTTGGTCAATGGTATCCTTCGACACATTATATAGAAATCTCTTGGTTATTATGATAACCATACTGGTTTTAAAGCCACTCGATGGGGCAGTTGATGATTATTGTCATTTATAATGACATGAATTATTTCATAGTTTGGATCGTACCCACATATGGGATACCTATCTATCCTTCATTTTGGAAATGGAATCAGAACCCACATAGATCGAGTAATGAAGTATGCTGTTTTATTCTTGATTGATGGCTCAAAGAAAGATGTCATAATAACTTTTACACTCTAAGATCATGTGAGTCATACTCTGTGTGAGAAACAAGAGTTATTGGTAAAACTAGACAAATGTTCCATGAAAGATTCATTTATAAGAAATGAGTGGGGATTGTGTATGTATGACTGCCTAGATAGATGAAGATTTGGATTTAATTCAGGGAAGAAACCCAAGATCAATTTCTATAAAGGTATATGTTCATTAGGGAGATTTGGATACCCTATCATGGGGATTATTCCAGTAGAGGATGCCCAAATTATGAAGGGACTTATGATAGGGTTTTACTCCTAAGAAGGAATCCCAAGTCAAAATTAAATTAAGACTGGTTAAGAGAAATTATGACTGGGGCTTTTTTATAAAGAAGAGTCCCAGGTTAAAGGGGATTATGACTGGGGCTTACTCCAGAAAAAGAAGCACAGGTTAAAGAAATTTGGATTTTTGTGAACTCGGGGATTACTCCTAAGGAGGATGCCCATACTAAAAGAATTATGGTTGGGGCTTACTCCTGAGGAGGATTCCCATATTAAAAGAATTATGGTTGGGGATTACTCTATAGGAGGATGCCCAAAATTAAGGGAAATTAAAGATTCTTGCTTACTCTTGAAAAGGAGTCCCAAGTTAGGGGACTTGAGACTTAGGACATATCCCTGATAAAGAGGCCTAAGTTAAATGGAATTTATGAGTGGGGGCTTATTCCTGAAGAAAATTCCCAGATTAGAGGAATTATGACTGGGGCTTAGTCATGAAAAGGAGGCCCAGAATATTATTCTCATTACAAATGATGAAGTTGAATGAATGGAATATATAACTGTTGTGATATAAAGATATGTAAATCACTATGTATTGAGAGATGTTCCATATAATTCCTTTCAGACAAGGATACCAACAAAGGAACCAGGCCATAAATGGCTTTGAAGATGGTTCTGAAGGCTGAATCTTGAAGAGGAGAGGTGGATAGTCATTAGAGAGGTTAAATAAGCAGGAGAGGCACCCAAAAAGTAGTGGGAGCGCAGGTCATGTGTGGGCGCGCAAGTTCTGGTCATGCAGGTGTACCTGCGCGACACATGGATACTTGTGCGACGGTCAATCCTTAAGATAATCCTAGGGCGAGACTTGGCTCAAGAATTTAGTATTATCCCTTGGGGATTCCAGAAGGGTGGCACGCAAGTTATGCTGAAGGCGTAATGTGGCGCGCAAGTGTGTCCATTTCTATTAAGGGCTGTCCACTTAAGCGCGCAAGTGTTGATGAGTTTCAACACATAGGCCTTACTCCCCCTCTTTAGATCCTCCGTTCTATGTAAGAAATTACCTTAGAAGTGTTAGGAAGCTTTTGAGAAGAGACTAGGGAATCGGGAGCTCAAATCTGAGTTTTTGGAATTTTTCCCTCCTCAAAAGGGGGGCCCACAAGGGGTATTTATAGGCTGTTGAAGACCTTGGGCGAAAATCAAAAAGGGCACGCAAGTCACCTGCGGGACCACTAGTCGGCATGCAAGTATACCTGATCCACCTTTGTGGAACATGCACAAGCCAAGTGAATTTGAATCTTTGTTCATGCATTTGTTAAATTTCGATGTTTCTTCAAAGTATGAATCACTTTGGGTTCAAGGTATTTCTATTTTCAATTCGTTATACTTTGTGACAAAAAGGAGTGTCAACAATGTAATTTTTAAATATAATTATATGCTGCCTTGTAATATCATGGAACCCTCAATGTTATTAAAATTTGGTTATTTAGAAACTTTTATCAATCCAATAATGTATTTTTTACAGGTTCATACACTATCATAGGGGTGAAGTAGGTACTTTGGTATTTACTTATATTTTGTTGCTTTAAATTTTACATGCATGCTTTCACATTGTTAAATTTATTTACATGGGCCGGATGTCATAGATATTGATGGTGGTTTCCCACATAGATTTATCTCACACATGCACTGGGAACCATTTGATACACTTAGATTATTAATTGAATGAAGGAGTTGATAAAATGAAGTGTATGACTTCAAACAATAAATTTATTTCTGGTTTAGGTTGGAGCTTTATAGAGGATGATCAAGTAGAAGAACAGTATTATTGGGGTAGTCTTTGATTTCACTTATACTTTTATAAAACATGTTATAATTGCTTACATGTATCCACCATTTCAATTTTTTCTATATATATTACAAATTAACTTCAGTAGTTTTATGTTATTCATGTTATTTTAGTCATTGTTACTATTGGCCCTATTTTTTTATGTCCCATCTGTTAAATTATATTGCATATACTATTTACCTTAGTTTATCTTATTTTTCTTCTTTAAACTATAGTAATGATGGAATATTCTCCCTATGGGCACGACCTATGACCTCTTTAAAAGATGGAAGCCTCTTTCATTTGGGGAGATGTGCTTGAGGCCTTATGTCCCATCGGGCATGGGGCACCAATTAAGTGGATTTCGAGTCCAAGACACCACAAAGTAGTATTAGATGAGTTTATTATATATAAGATATATTTGGGGAAATTAGTCAGGACATTAGAAACTCTATGTGTCTTGGTCATTTGATGAACTTGGTCATCATGAACCCAACATTGGGTAAAAGCAGAGTTTCCTATCTTATAATTATTGTATTATTTCATCCAATTAGAAATTAAATTATTTCACTATTGGGTTACACACATGATGTGTTGTGTTGTAGATTTTTCTTATGATTGAGATTTTATTTTATTTGTGGCCCAATGAAATGAGGGTTAGGAGGATTGTTACATGCATCATTATAGGAACCTAGAATTTTCATGTCATGCATATTTCCATTCTATATAGGTGAATTTCACTTACTTTAATTGCATGATATGCCTGTAATTATTGAGCGATGTTGGGATAGTTACCTTATGATTGTATTAATCTTGGTTGTCATTGAGTGATGCATGTTCCTATTCTAGATGAATATTGTCCCTTATGGGCTGGGATGCGTAATATACCGAGTCTATCCATTTTGATATAAATAAATGGGTCTCATTTTCATCAATTAGGTTTTTTGGAACTTAATAAATTTGAATGATATCAATTATAATTTGGAAGATGAATTATAATAAGAAATGTTTTCACATCCTTATCCTACATTTTCATGTTAATGCTAGGTAACTAAGTGAACATGATAATAAAATTTGAAATGAAATGAATCTTATATGTGAGAAATTACTGATAAATTGTCATGTAAGTGGGTTTTTGGGGTAGTATGAAATGGGTAGGGAGTTTTATTATTTTAAAAATCTACTTGTCTTATTATCATTGTGATTAAAGATTGTTTTGATGCATGTGCATTGAATTTGTAGACCAACACCACCACGACTTCCTCATATCATTTGTTAGAACTGTGCAAAAGAGAAATCTACAGACATGGTTAGGCCTAAGCATACATTCATACCTCTAGAAGTTCCACATGATTCACCACCTATAGTTATTAATTTGGTAATTGATTCCCATGTTTGAGATAGTTTCATACATCTGATGAATTCCATGCACGGTGCTCTACTGCTGTCTCTAATGATGGTTGATCAGATTTCTGAGTTCTAGTTTTAGTATCCACTTACCTTATTTAGGGGATAGAGGTTTTCATGTTTTGGTTTCATGGACTTAGTCCACCCTATCTATCTTTGGGCATCTAGAAATGCCTCTAGTGTGGAGGGTTATTCATGATATATAAATGATTTTGGATAGGACCAACCATTGGTGGGATGTGGTTCCCAAGGTTGATTTCCATAAAATAATGGTATTGGATGAATTCCTGATTTTTATCTATTATCATTTCATTAATCAAATGCTGAGAGCTAACAGAGTGAGATATTTCATGTATCTCATAATGTGTCCTATGTTACTTATGTAATATTTAGGGTGTTTCACTGACATAAAATTCTTTCCACCGCACTTAGACGGTGATGAGATTTAAAAATGCAAAACAGTTTAAGGACATACTTATTTATTTAATAAATGTATAGGTGAATGTCAATTTACCACCTAATCTTTATGAGATAGTCAAAAATGATCTTATCAGTGAGCACAACCTGAGGGACAAAAAAAATACTGGGCATAGAGGACTCGTGCCGCGTCAGGCCTGCAATTATTCTCGTGGAAAGAAGAATTCTCTCAAGGATTCTAGTTAGAGAATTGAAAACTAATATAATGATTTTGAAACCTCCATGGTGTTCCATTTTTGTGGATGACAACAAAATCTGAATTCTCATACTCATAGAGAAATACATGAGTTTCAGGCCTGAAGAAATATGGGGAATCCTTATGGATTCTTCAGGGCCTCTCTACTAGCTTCGAGAGGAAAATGATCTGTCTCAACTTCACATTCAGGGGAGGGTTATTTTACCCCACTTTAAGAGGGGAGATGGAATATAAATAGTTGGAATAGTCAAGGATGAGGTTGTGGATCCAATAGTTATACCCCTAATAACTATCAGCACCAGTAGAGAATTTTTTATCGTGGTAGTCCATTTGTTGCATATGGATATGGATCAAGTCAATTTAAGGAAAAAGAGATGATACCCGAGGATGAGGATGCACTTACATCTGATGTATGATGTATTATTCTTTTAGAATATAATATAGTATCAATTTATTTGATGTAGATTCTTCAAAAACTTTTATCTTCGTCTCTATCGGGGAATTTATCTTCCTTGAGATACAATATTACAATGGTGTAATGACCCTAGATATGAAATTTGTTGTACAAAAAAAATGCATTCACCAATATAGGGACTTCCCCCTTGAGGTAGGTAGTTACCCTTTCTTATAGATTCTCATCGTTCCAATGATGATAAGCTTCGATGTCATTCTTGGGATGGATTGGTTGGTTCATTATCATGATTTTATAGATTTCTATTACCATAGGGTATCATTTACATCACAAGATGGTAACAATTATATACATAATGATGAGTGGGTTGTTTAGGATATTAGAGAAGTACTATAGTATCATGGGCTTAGTGGAGTTATATCCAATATTTCAATAATCAATATAGGGGATTAGGTATCATGATAAGAAAAATTTCTTCCCATAGTATATCATTTTTGTGATGACTTTCTTGATGATTTTTCTAGAATTCCTCTTGAGAGATATGTATTGTTTATAATTGATCTTGTTCAAGGAGTATCTCCAATGTCCATTTCTCCATACAGGAAGGAACCTACAGAGCATCAAGAGCTCAAATGAAAGTATGAGGTTTTAGAGGCTAAAGGTTTTATATAGACCCATACATCATCTTTGGGTTTTCCCATGCTTTTATTCAAGAAGGAAGATGAAACCTTACATCTATACATGGATTAGAGAATATTGAACAATATTAAAATCAATAACTGGTATCCATTTCCTCAAATAGATGATCTTTTCGACCAACTTTTTGGAGAAAAAATCTTCTCAAGGATCGACCTAAGATCATATTACCATCATGTGTGCGTAATTCCATAATACATATCATATACTACTTTTTGTAGAAGTTATAGTGTGTATGAGTACCTCATTATGATGTTGTATCATACAAAAACACTTTCTGTTTTCATGGATCTAATGAATAGGTTATTCTCACCCTGTTTAGATTATTTTTCCATGGTTTATGTGGATGACCTCATGGTGTATACTCATACTCATATCAATCATTCCAAAAAACTCTAGATAGTTTTTGAGTAAATGGATAAATAATCAAAAAATTTCCAAAATTTCGTAGTGAAACATCTAGATCGAGAATGTTCACTTCTTAGGACATAACTTATCATAATTAGGAGTATATGTGGTCCTTGATGAAGTTAGTACTATTGTTTTATTATAGCATCCCTACATCATGTTTTATATATGGAGTTTTCAAGGGCTTTTTTTGTATTAAAGGAATTTCATATAAGAAATTTCATGCCTTTATTAACCTCTTACTAGTCTTACAAAGAAGGGTGTAAATTTCCATTGGTTATAAGTGTATAAGAAATCCTATTTGGTGAAGAATTAGAGTCTTTTTCTGCACGTATTATAATTCTTCCTGGGCCTGTAATATGTGATTCCATCTTCTATGATGCGTTTGGAATTAGGAGAGGAGCAGTGCTGAGGCTTGAGGATAGAGTCATTGTCTGTGGATATTTGAAGTTGAGTCCACATGAGAGAAATTACTGAACACATGAAGGGAAATGTGGTTATAGATTCACTGAGTTGGAAAACACAAAAACTGGTCATATGGGATGTTAGTGATGAATGGAAGTTAATGGACCATTTTTATAAGATGCATATAGAGTTTCATGATATTCATTAGTATTCATGCATCAAAACTTTTATGGTTGCCTCTTCCCTTCAACATAATAAATAATGGTAGAAATGTTTAAGATCTTGATGGCTTGATTCTACATGAGATTATATCAGAGGATAACCAGCCTCTAGAATGTTATATAGATAAAGATGACATTATGTGTATTCATAGACATGTCCATTTACTTATTGATATTATGGTGGAGAATATTAAAGAGTCCCATTATTCTTAGTGGGATATTCATCTAGGAATCTACAAGTTGTATCGAGATATGCGATTCTGGTTTTGGTGTCCTTGGATGAAGCATCGGATAGAAGGCATTATCACTAGGTGTTCTATTTTTAGCATGTAAAGGTGGAGCACCAGATACATATAGGCCTATTACATCATCTTCTAATCCCAAAATGGAAATGGGAAGCTATTTCTATTGATTACACGGTCCTCTTACATAGGTCGTCGAGGGGTAGTGATGTTATTTGGGTTTTTATTCACCTAATAATAAAATAAACTCATTTTTACATATTTGGGGGACATTCATAGTCGATGGAATGGGATGAATGTATATTTTTGGGATCATTAGACAACACATGGTCCTATATACTATTGTTTTAGATAGGGAATATCATTTCACATCACAGTTCTAGTAGGGATTTCTGAAATCTATGGTAACACATGTGCCTCAATGAAGAACTTTTCTCCCTCAGACCATTGGATATTCAAAATGAACAATAGTGGTTCTAGTTGATATGTTATGAGGACATTTCCTTGATTTCAATAGTTATTGGGAGAATTTTCTTGGTGAGTTCTCTTATAATTACAGCATTTGGCTGATAGTTCATATAACACCCTTTGGGTACATATATCATAGGTCATTCCATTCATGTATGTACAAGCTGGAGGAAGGTTAGGCCACCCTACAAGGTCCTAATCTAATTTAAAAGATTTTGAAGCAGGTTCAGCAGATTAAAAACCACATGACAACAACTAATTCTATATAGTAATCATACACTAATCATCATCGATGGACTCTACTATTCAATGTCTGGGATCATTTTTTCCTTTAGGTATCACAAAAGATAGTTCTTAGACGGTTAATAATGAATGGGAATCTATCTTCTAGATATGTACGTCAATTTGAAATTTTGGAGTGAGTCAGGATGGTAGCCTATCAGTTTCTAGTCACATAGGGGTACAATGTAATGCCTGAGATCTACCTCGGGTCATAGTTTCTCTAGTATTATGATGACCTATCTCATATATTTTATCCCAAGGAAGTTGATTTAGATGATGATGCTACATTTGAGAAGTATCCAGTATGCATCATTGAATGGAGAATGAGGGATCAGTGGGGCCATTATGTCCCTCAGGCATGGGTGATATGGATGCACTGTAGTGTGCAAGATGAGACTTGGGAGTGGGAAGCTAACAAATGTCTCGGTGGCCAAATGTTTTCTCAGATAGTGTTCCTCCACCATTGTTTGGTGAACTCGGTGGGGGGAATTTTTTAAGGGGGGGGGGGAAGACTGTTGGAACCTTGATTTTTACAATGAAACAGATCATTTAAATTTTGTTCTAATTCATTATTTTGGACCTGATATGTTTGCATAATGAGTTGGTGAATGTACTAAGGGTTTTGGTTGATTTTTTTATAGCCTGAAACTCCGATTTTTGGAAAACAAGGCATGTTTCACAATTTTTAATACACCATGAGGAAAGGAAACATGGTTAGATCAAACCATGCAGGTTGTATCATTCTGGATAGAGCCTCACCTCACAATTGGAACATGGTTTTCCAAACTATACGACCTTACCGTGTGAGTGCCACTTTTTCCATGGTACCGATACATGGATTGCGTACAGCTTGTCAAACCAAGAGGACCAACCAAAGTCAATCTATTTTATGGTTAATTTTACAGTTTTTCAATTTATTTTTCAAATTAATAATTCTTCTTTCCTCTAAACTGAATTCCTATAAGATTATCTGTTATTTCTCACATATTTGTTTACTTTGGAGGCATATGGTAGAGATTAAAATATCCCCTTCATCTGGGATCCAAAGAAGACTCCATTCATCATGTTGGATGAACAATGGTAAGTACTCAGGTTCGTTTGTGCCATTATTCATCTCCCATTGTCTCAACATAGTTATCGTGTTGTTATTGTTTTAATGTTTTCTTAGATATACTCTGTTTGAAGCTGAATTAGATGTCAATATCCGAATTGGAGAACCAAATAACCCCATGGTGGGTGTTCTATAACTCATCCCTCAAGTTTATTGATTTATTAATTGTGGTTTGGGGCCCATTGATTTCATTAGGATCACATTATAGATTTGATATTCCATCCATATTGTAATTTGATCCATATGGTTATGATCATGCCATATATGTGTTTGTTTGGTGGTTACAGCCACAATGTCCATCATCAAATGTTGGATGACATTACATAGTAGAGTGTTTACTATGTTGATAATTTTGATCCATTATTCTAGTTTGTTAAACATGACCAGAATAATGGTATGCCTACTTACAATATATGCTTGTTGATTCATGTAATTGTCAATTTAAGTACCATTCCACTCCCACTCGACCCACATAAGATAATCGCTTCAATCGATTTCCAAAAGAGATGGTGAAATTGGAAGGTATATAAGTTTACGACACGAAAAATTTAAATGTGAATGATTAATATGTTTAATGTCAGTAGAAGACCTTACCATGTTGGAGGATGCTAGTAGAGTGAACTTTAATTATTGAAGATTCCTTAAATGAATATTATAAAGGAATCCAGTCTACTTATCCTTATCACACTAATGAAAGGACTAGATTTAACAAAATAGACATATTAATTAAATATAAATTGATTGAATGGTTTCATTCTCAATTATAATTGTCACAATAATGAATGTTAATGGCTTGAAGCTTATGAATTATATATGACATCATTATAAAAATAGGAGGGGTCTAACTCGATCTCTATTTAGATTCCTTTGGGAATGCCTTAAGCACTCAAGGATTCTATTCCAAATTCAATGATTCAAATTTCTTATTTTGAGACACACCTAGAACCTACTCTTTTCCAATAATTGGATGCTTGATATGACAAAGTAGGATTACTCATGTAGTACTACTATATTCCTTGGATATAATCCTTAGATCCAGCATTAACACATATGTTTTGTGGTTAAAGCCCATTGTTCCCACTCAAATAAAATCCCTGTATTACATTGGAAAAACTCATTGGACTCAGTAATAATTACATTGTATAATTACTTGGACCATTAATCATGAATTTTACAATTACCCCTATGCCAAGATATAATTATTACTGAGTTGGGGACGCTTGGGGTCTACATTTCATTAGTTATTACCTCTGAACTGCATTATTAAATATAATTATAGTTTTCCTTATTACAGATCTGATACATCAATTTTATTTACATGTGACTAATTTAGAATCTAGTAACAATCAAATATTGAATTGGTTACAGGTTTAGATAGTAGCTAGGGGATAAAGCAAATTTTATGGTATTTAGTTACATTGTACCTCTTTACATCATTTAATCATGGTTGAACACTATTATATTCCATGTACAGGCAAGATGTTGTAGACACCATTGGAGGTGGACCACTCATATTTATCTCACACCCTCTTTGGGCACAATTTGGTAACCATATTAGCTTACATGAATGATGATGTTGATAAAGGGAAGTGAAGGCCTCCAAAAAAATTATTGCATGCTTCTTAAGATGGAGCATGATAGAATATGACTATTTACAGAGCAAAAGATACATAGGATAATATTTTAATATATTTATACATTTGTGGAAAATTTTATGCCTACTACCTTGTATCCACATTTTTTAGTTATCTATATTCAGGGCATATCGTCATTAGTTTCCATATGTTATTCCGGTTAATTTAGTTATTGTTAATATTGTATCAAATTTTTTATGTTCCTTTTTTATATTTATTCCTCTATTAACCTATGTTATATTTTATCTAATATGATATACTATGGTAATGATGGAATAATCTTGGCATGGACACACCTTGGGCCCTCACTAATACTATACTGCATCTAGGATTTGGGGAGGTGCACTTAAGGCCATGTGGCTCGGCAGGCTTGGGGAACCTATTATGTGGAATCCATGTCCAGGTTTTCACTAATTGAACAATGTCTTGGACACATAATATCGATATATGGTTCAACAGAAGAACCAAGAATGGAAATGGACATAAATTATGATGGCATATTCCAACCACAGTGATTGTGATCTGTAAATTTAATGGTTTATGTGTATATTATTGATAGATTGTTGTAAATGACACCCGACTATCTAAACATCTAACCATGTTAGATGGAAATTTTTTCACGTTTTTCTTGATAGATGAATTTGAGGAAAATCTCTAGGAAATGAAGAAAAGGTTGGTCATCATGCCTGTGCTTACAATACCATGTAGTGGAGAATGGTTTGTAATGTATTGTGACACCTCCAAGAAGTTATCAGGATGTGTCCTAATGTAATATAATATGGTTATAATCTGTCCTTAATTATAGTTGAATATTAATGATAAAATTTACCCAACTCAAGATTTATAGTTAGGAGTGGATGTTTTTTCATTAAAGAAATTGATGCATTATATTTATTCAGAAAATTGTGATATATATATACTGATCATAAAAGGGTCGAATATATATGCACATGGAAGGAGTTGAACATATTCTATAAAAAATTGTTAGATTTGATAAAATATTATGAATTTTCAACAAATTACTACCCATGGTAAGTGAACAAAGTGTTTGGTGCATTGAAGAGAAAGGATCATGCAATATTATATATGACGAGGACCACAAAAGATCTAATATTTTATATATTTTAAATGGATGGACCTAAAAAAAGTCATAAGGAATGGGACAATCATATATTTCTCATATGAATTAAGAACCATAGATCAATCATATTATTAAGGGGGAGCAGGAGGATGATGAATAGATGAAATAGAAAATCAAGGGTGTTCTAGAGATTATCCATTACCGGGATAGAATGATGACGTTCAGGAACATTGCATGTGTTCCTTCCAAACCAGTTTTGGAGAAGGAGATATTAGACGAAAATAAAATTTCATCATTATCTAATCATATTTGAAGTAAAAAGGTGTATAGGGAATTGAAATAATACATCTAGGGGGATGACATGAAGGGTGATATCACAAATTTTATATCTTGGTTCATTGTATGAATACAAGTAACTGTTGAATGAAAAAAGTACAAAGGGATGTTGAACCAATTTCACATAGAAAAATGAAAATGGGAGAACATCACTATGTATTTATTCATTACTCTAAAAACACCCATGAATGGTTTAATGATATATGGATGGATGTAGATCACCTCACTATGTAATAAAATGTAATCTCTATCATATAAGAATTATCTCTTGATCTTTTTTGTATTATATACATTATGTATTTATTAAAGTTTCATGGAGTATCCCATTATATTTTATTAGATCGGGATCTAAGGTTTTCCTCGAAATTATTACGATATATATCGCATGAACTTCATACATAATTGAGTTTCAAAATGGATTGTCATCCAAATAAATATGGTTAGTCTAAAAGGACCATTCAAACCCTAAATGATATGTTGAGATATTGTTCTCTGGAATTCAATTGGGGTTGGGAACAATAAATTCCGAAAACTGAGTTTTCTTAATATAATTGAATTTACTCTATAATTATGATGGATCCTTATTAATCCCTTTAAGGGAATAAATGTAGAGTTATAATATATTAGGATATGGTTTGAGTAGGAAATCTATTGAGATCTGAGATTGAGGAAGAAAAGGTGAACACGGTTTGAAGCATTCAACAACAGATAAAGCCAGCTCGATTTCGAGAGATAAATAATTATAATAACCATAGGTGTGATCTGGAATACTATGTTTGTGAAAAAAATGTTTCTTTGAATCTCCCCCTAGAAGAGGGTAATAAGATTTAGGAATTAATGGGAACTATTTTTTATGTAAATCAGACCATTTGAGATTTCGTATCATATTAAGATGACATTATATCACTTGGAACTTCTGTCAAATCAATATAATGTACAAGATGTGTTCTCTGTATCTATCCTTAGTAAGTATACACCATAACCATCACATGTACTAAACTAAAATATCATACCATTGGTATAGGATATTTCTTATGAGGAGAAAACTGTAACATCCCAGTTAAATAAATAAAATGAAAATATTCACATTTAGTAATATTTGTGAACTAAATATTAATTCTGCTTTAAAGGGGATTCTATGGTTTATGGCATACCCGATACGCAACAAACGGTTTCTTTGAAATCATATATTGCACAATAAAAATATAATATTATTGTTTTAAATGGTAGTTAACACCGAGAAGTTGTAATGTAAAGAATAAATAGAACTATCTTCAAAATGATTATATATGTTTGTTAAATGTTTTTACATTGATCCAATAAGAGTTAGAGGCTTAAAATGTGAATGAATCTAATTTTTAACACAATTTACTTTAAATGGTTGACTTACCACATTTTAATGGTTAACCCTCATTAAATCTTGTTTTGGCCACTTTTATATGTTCCATTTAGAAAAATAAAATTCTTATTTAAAAATGAGACATCAAAATTTACTTTGGGTAAATTTTTGGTATTTTTCTAATAAGATTCATCTTTTTATGCATAGTGAAAATTGCTGTATTTTAATTCAAAGGTGCCTTTTAATCTAATTTATTTATATGTATTGTTTTTAATTGGTTTTAAAGTGTAATTATATTATTCTTTTACTATTTAATCTAATTTTTTACATTGGAATTAATTTCATTTTCAAATTGTACATAAACAAGTATCAAGTGTTTGATAGTTATTATTTTATAAAAACAAACTATTCGTTTTGATAAGGGGGAATACTCTAAAAATAATTAATTCAAAATCTATGTTTTGAATTTGGTAAAATAGACATCATTTTTGAATTCATAATATCAGATATATCTTAGGAGGTAATTTTTGAATTTTTCTGAAAAACATCTATTCTTGATGAATAGTGAAACCACTATGTAGTTGTTAAAAACTAACATTTTCATTTAAATGAAATTTTACACCTTCTATGGACTGAATTTCAAAAATAAAATATACATTGTTTTTATTAGAATGTAAAATGTGTTTCAATAGGATGAAAATAATTTTTGATGAATAGTAACTTTTGACTTTTAGTTACCTCAGTTAAAGGTAAATATGGTAAAGCATTGTAAAAAAATATTGTAATAATACAAAATTAACATAAATATTGTTCTAAGATTATGGGATGAGTAATGGAAGACCATGTGAATCATTGGGCCTATTTTGGGACCCCATGGTGCCAGTTATGAGTGATAATGACACTATATTTTAATTAACTTAATGTAAAGGCAAAAAAGACGTAAACAAATATCTATTTGTAAATTAATTTTTACATGGTGTTATATAAGTTATCGTCATGACTATAAATATTCATTGTAAATATAATATTATTTCTTACATCGTGGTATTTTTTTATAATTTTCAGACATAAAATAAATTAAATTATTTATGACACAATAATGATGTAGTGTTTTCCTCATTAATAAATGATTTAAATAAATAATATTTTAAATATTAAAATAACATCAAAAACCTTAAAATTCATATTGGGTGAATTTATTTCTACCATGAGTAATCTTATCTTCAAGCTTAATGAGTTTTGGACCTTTAGAAACCGAATATCGTTATATAATAAAATAATATTATCACACATTCATAAAGAGCCCCTCATCCTACTTATAAAAACCCCTCACTTCTAAACAATTACTCACACATCTCAAGCCTTTTGGATAATAAAACCTCTACGCAATTAATCTCCCTATAGTCCTATCCTCTTTCAAGAATCCTTACACTATAGGCATAAGGCACTTCAAGAAACCCTTTTGGTTCATTCCAAAAGTAGTTACCCTAATTAAAGGTAAGGGTTTCTCTTAAATTCTTTTGTTTTATTTTATTTTATTTTACTTAACCAACCCCCTGAAGCCTTTTTCTTCCATTATTTTATAAAAAAACCAATATACTCAATATACTATGCTTTTTTATGAGAATTATTCTAACTACACTTACACACACCTCCATCTAATGGGTGGAGAACATACCGTTTTTGTTGATGGAAAACTAATGGGTCATGAAACAATGATTGTTTTATTATCTCTTACAGCCTAACATAGTGGCCATTATGATAGAACTATATTAATATATGATATATATTATTTTAATGTTTTATATGCTTCAATATTTTTTTTTAATAAAACACCTTTATGGTTTCCATTGTCGGTAAATGTAAAAATTTCATTTGAGGAAGCGCAGACTACCGCCCCCTAAAAGTTGTATAACTCGTTCATACAATATGTGGGACGTATGAAGGTTGGATTTACTAATATTATATATATTATATTATAGTTTAATTATAATATACTTATGTATACTTTTGTTTTTATTCAATTAAATATGAAATGGAAATGAAAGTGGCATTCATGCGTACGTACATCTTACCATCTCCATGAACGATGCATTTCATTTCATACCTCCAAATGTTATGTACTATTATAAATAAATGTATATACTGGATACATATGACATATTTGATATATAAATTATGAATATAATTCTGTATATAATTATATTTTTACCACATTAAAAACCTAGAGTTATAAGAAGTCCATTTTTGTCTCAAGTATGAAATATCAACAAAACGGCCATTATTAACCTAAATGATTAAATAATGTTTATAACATGGCAATAAGTTATATAAAAGAAATAATAAAATTGAAATAGGTTCTTATGAAAGTATAAATTAACATTATTTAATTATTCAAGATATTAAATAATGAACGCTTCAAGTCAAACATGAGGTAAGGGATTTCTTATCTGTCTTTTAATTCCATGAGATTTCCATTGTTCGCAACTTACTCATTGCATGTGGTGTATTGTGTACTGAAATTTGATATAAATTATATTTGTTTTCATTATATTCATTGTATTCTATGATTCATTTGGTCATATGCATCAGTTGATAGCAACGTGGTAAAGGATTTCATCTCACTTTTTATTCCTGAGAGATTCAAGCTATATTTTCCACTATTTCATTTTTTGTGGTGTATTTACTACCCATGGTTATAAACATTGTGTAATATACTGTCATTTATGAGTATTTACATCTTCATTGTATGATCCTTCGTTCATGTGGTGTATGTTTTGTAAGTTACCAAATTGGTAAGGGAACCTTTCACCCTCCTCTTTTTAATAGTCTTCTTTTTGTTATAGATTTTAATTAACATCTTATTATGTTGGGATATGTTATTATATATCACTATTGATGTAAATTTTATGTGCAAGTAATGAGATGCTCTTTTTATCTGATCAACTCATATTCTGAATTTTAATGAGACGTTGTTTGGATTTCAAATTTTTGTAAGGGAACTTCTTAACCCAATTTCAATTCTTTGGGTTAAAATTGTACTTCTTGAATATGTCATCCTATGAATATATGGGAATGAACTCTGATTATTTTACACTTAATATCCTTATATATTAGGTGTATTTATATTTTTAACACATATTTATGTGATTGATTTATCCTTAATTTAAAGATACCATCTTTATAAGGGATTTCATCTCAATTTACATTACCATTGAGACTTCATTGTTGTTATGAACCAATTAACTTTTATATGGTGTATATGATGTCCTTTTTCATATTATATCATGAATCCCTTTATTATCATGATATTATAACTTTCGGATTCAATGTTATTCCTCAATTATTTTTATTCAAGAGTCTCTCATTTTTTTAAAAACTCTTTAACTAAAATATGGTTTTAAATGTTTTAAAGATTTATTCTTATAAATATTTATCATTAATTTCCATGTTTTAAATATGTTTTTAAGGATTTATTTATATAGACATTAATTTTTTCAAATGATAATTTATTTAAATTTTTCAATTTTTGTGGGACACTATGATTCAAAAATCTCTTTATTAAATGTTTAAAATAGTTTTGAAAATAGAATGATAAATCATTGTTTATTTCAATATCTTGATTTGATATATAATGATTTTAATGTGGAAATGCTATCTTTCCTTTATGATTTTGTTATGTGTTATTAATATGTTAATGTAATTTGGAACTATTTAAGTATATGGGTGGTTCTGTGATAATCATAGGGCGGGTGATCCCGAGATAGCTCTCCAATGCATTATGTAATGTGACAGAGGTAAACGTAATGTTTATCACAAGAGATTTTGGGAATATACTGTGATGGGTATTCCAAAATAACTCCCTTTATAGCTGTGATTGGTAAAATGTATGTATGTTTTGTATTCCACAAGTTACCTTTATGATTTAGGATTTATATTTGATATTCATATATCTTATGATTTCAAGTGGTTTGTAAGGATTGAAAATGATAGTTTCGTTGATTTGAATTTATTGTTTGTTTAATGTTTAATTTATTTTTTTATAACCCTTACAGAGGTTTTTATGCTCACCCTATGTTTTGTAATATTTTTCAGAGGATATAATGATGAATAGGGTGAAGGATGGAATCATGGAAAAGACATTTTTTCTAAAACATGGAACTAGACATGTTATTTTTTTAATTTTTTTATTTTATGAAAAAAATTGATACTGAGTAGAGTTGTATACTCTGTAAATTTTTGAGATGTAATAGTTATGACCTAATTCTCTAAAAATCTAAAATTTAAAAGTTCTTCAATGTGAATGTTTAATGTAACTAATGATTATTTAATGTTTAAAGGCCGAGTCCTTACAGTTGGTATCAAAGGACAGTTTAGACATCTTTAGGGATTATGAGTTTTCGTTGGACACATGGTTAGTCCCTATGTCAATTATTTCCATTAAATCCTTGTTTAATAACCTTTTTAGATCAAGGAATGTCAGTTAAAAATTGAAGGTGGAGGATCTCAAATGACATTCCTATCACTTCCTGATGTCTTGATTGCAATAATTATTGGGATGTTATGTTCTGATGATTGTGAATCTATTTCTAGTATACAACCCACTATAAAGTAGTGGCTTGAGATACAAAACACCTCCATTATGCCTCATTATCATCATGGACCATGGGTTGTATTTAAAAAATATTATTTTCAAAATATTCTTATATTTACAATAAAGGTAAATAATTTCAAGGCATTTCTAAATATTTTAACTTATCACTATATTTTGAAGCTTATTATGATTCTGAAAATGGTGTTGAAGAAGAAGTATAAGGCCCCAGCCTTAAACCTTACTTAATCTTGAGTTATTACAAGATTACACATTGAGGATCTTTTCGGGTTTAGAGTTTTAGAGAATTAGATCATAAAACTTGCATTACATTCCACATATAAACAAAGTGGTTACATAAAGATAGTATTCTTCATTCCCATCAATGGAAACACATTTAAAATAAAACATGGATTATTTCTTGACACATCCTTGACTCTATCATCTTATCATGTACCTTTCCCTTGACCTGTGAAAAACATTTCAAAAACATGGGATGAGCATAAAAACTCAGTATGGGTTATATAAAAAAAACATGGAAAGGAAACATGAGTTCATATATACATAAGAATGAAATCATACTTTACCCATAAAACATAGGCACTTTAAGATACCTCATAAAATCATGAATAAATCATAGAAATCATAAGACATAAAGGTAACTTGAGGCATTCATAACATTCTTACGTAGGGAGTAACCCTCTTGGTTACGTTTGGAATACCCATCACAGTATATTCCCTAAAAATCTATTCGGAGAAACCTTAACGTTTCACTCCTTCGCGTTACCCAATGCATTGGAGAGCTATAACGGGCTCACCCGCACTTAGTTTATCACGGAACCACCCGTCTTCATAATAATTCCCAAGAACCATAACATAATCATATCATATAAAACATGCATAAAGGAAACATAACATTTCCACATTTCAATCACGAGATATCAATACAACACATTGATATAATAAAAACATTATGAAAACCATTTTCAATACCAAAGTAAAAGAAAAGTAAAACATGGTATTTATTTTTCTTTTAAAAAGAAGGTATGGCTTGTAGAGGAAGCCGAAACTCAAATAACGGTCACGACGGCGGAGAAGTCGTTGTCGCCGCATACGTACGACAAAAACATTCCCTTTTGTCGTTTAGTAAACGCTTCGTATAAAAAAGATTCCTTTTGAATAAACGTAAAAGTAAAAGGGTTTTATACACCGTCTAAAAGAAAGTTGTGTATAAAATAAAATATGCCTCAACGAAAGGAGATTGAGACGAAGTCCCATACCTCGTATCCGACTTGACCAGACCGTTCTTTAATCTCCTGAATAATAAACTTGAGTTAATCTCTACTTTCTTATGAATCTTTTTCAAGTTCATTATTCCTTTTATACCATGTTATGAACATCATGTAATCGGTTAAGTTAATAATGTTCATTTTGTCGGTATTTGGTTCTTAAGTCAAAAATAGACTTCTAACACTTACATGTTGTTAATTTGTTCAAAGGTTTACTATATCCAGAATGGTATTCATGATGTAGATATCATATATGTCATATATATCCAGTACATACATGGATTTATAATATTACATCACATTTAGAGGTAAGAAATGAAATGCACCGTTCATGGAGACGGTAAGCCATACGTACGCATGAACGCTACTTCCATTTCTATTTCATATTTTCTGGAATGGAATCATAATTATATAAGAGTATATTATAATTCCAGTATAATACCATATATAATATCATTAACTTTATCCTTTACACAT
Source organism: Viscum album (assembly GCA_963277665.1). NCBI lineage: Eukaryota > Viridiplantae > Streptophyta > Magnoliopsida > Santalales > Viscaceae > Viscum > Viscum album. Next base: position 586,595,602 of record OY728126.1, read on the forward strand.
CCCACATATGGTATTAACGAATCAAATCACTTTTAGGGGGCGGTAGTCCGCACTTCCTAAAATGAAGATATCATGTTTTACCCATAATGGAAACCATAAAGGTATGCCCAAAATCAAAAAAACAGAAGCTTAAGGAAAACATAAACATATTATATATCATATATAAAAATAGTGACATCATAATGGCCACCTTTGAAGGTGTTAAATGAGTATTGAACAATCATCGTTTCGGGAGGCAGAATTTCGCCATCCACAGAAACCGTATGTTCTTTAACCATTTGATGTAGTTGTGTGATAGTGTAGCTCAAATAAATCTTATAAAAACATCCTAGTATATTGAATATACTGGTGTTGTTACAAAGGAAGTAAATAAAAAGAGTTTAGGGGGTTGGAGAAGCAAAATAAAACAAATGAACATGAGAGAATCAATTACCTTTAAAAGTGTAACTCCTTTTGAGTTGAGCCTAAAGGCTTCCTTTGAAAGGATTCTGCCAAAAGAGAATCCTCTAGGATGAGGATAGGGATGTGGAGAGAGCAAATGGGCAGGGGTTGGCCGAGCTAAAGGCTTGAGAAGTGTGTGAAATGAGGTAGAGGTGGGGGCCTTTTATAAGAGGAGAGGAGGGGCACTTTTGGAAAGTAAAGAAATATTACTTTATTTGAAAATGTGTTTCGGTTTTAAAAGGTCCCACATTGATATAATTCGTGGATAAGGTGATAAGGGTTCGAAATCCACTCATCCAATTGGTTTTGGACATGTGTAGTTCATAGATTTTACATTATCTTTCTATTTTATTTAAATCGTCAAATAATGATGTCATCGCTGCATCATTATTATGTCATAAATAATTTAATTTATTTAATGTCTAAAAATCATAAATAAAATACTATGATGTAGGAAATCTTTTTATCTTTCCAATGACTATTTACAATAAAAATGTTGACTTGTATAACCCCACTTAAAAATTGTTTTCGTAAAACATATTATGTTTGTGTCATTTTTACTTTAACATTAAATAAAAAGTAATTTATGTCATTTCCCAACAAAAGTGGATCCATGGAGTCCCCAAGTTGACCCATGGCATGTCATGGTCGGCCATGACACAACCAATGAGGTTGGGACATGTGTCTAGGTCATTTCATTTTATTAAAGTATTATTTATACCTTAAACTACCCTAATTACCGCTAATCGTGATTAAGAACTTAATAAGTTACTATTTACCAAAAAATTATTTTAATCTCATTGAACCACATTTTACTTCTTAATGACAACCATTTATGTCGGATTTTCAAAATTCAATACACATTAGTGGTAAACTTTTATTTAACTGAAAAATCAGTTTTCTTGATTACCACTTAGTGGTTTCACTATTCATCAAAAATTGAAGTTTTTCAGAAAATTACCAAAAATTCACCCTAAGCTATATTTGATATTCCGAATTCAAAAATGAAGTCTATTTTTACAAAATTCAAAACATATAGGTCACATTAATTAATTTAATAATTAATTCCCGCTGCCAGAGCAAATAGCGTGTTTTTACACAACAATAAGTATCAAAAGATTGACACCAGTTTAAGTCTAATTTCAAAGTGAAATTGATTCCAATGACCACCATTGGATAAAATGGTAAAAATATATTCTAATTTCACTTCAAAACCAATTCAAAACATAATCTAATCATATAAATAAATTAGATTAAAAAGCAGTTTTGATGTAAAATGCAGTATTTTTCACTATTCATTAGAAAATGAACATTGTCAGAAAAATACCAAAAATTCACACAAGGTAAATTTTGATGTCCCAATCATAAAGAATAAGTTTATTTTGACAAACATAGTTTATAAAATTGTCAAAATATAGATTCAAAAATGGTTTGCCATCAAAAGGCAGTAAAACAATCTTTTAAGAATATTAGTGTATTCCATGCATAAGATTGTATTTATTTTCATATTAAGCCTCTATAACACTATCTTAATCATTAATAGACATAGATAAAAATATCTATTATTCATTACATACTTGGGATGTTACATCCTTCCCCCCTTTAGAAAATTGCGTCCCCGCAATTTATTTACTTATCGAATAAATGGGGGTACTTATCCCTCATTGCATTTTTAGATTCCCATGTTGCCTCTTCAATCATGTGGTTTTTCCACAAAACCTTTACCTGCTTAATCACCTTATTCCGTAACACTTGCTCCCTGTGGTCAAGAATCTGGACCGGTTGTTCCTCATAAGATAGGTTCTCTTCCAGCTGAACTACCTCTGGTCTCAAAACATGAGATGGATCTGGCATATACTTTCTCAACATCGAAATGTGAAAAACATTGTGTACCTGAGATAAACTCGGAGGTAAAGCCACTTGGTATGCAACTGATCCAACTCTCTCCAGGATTTCGTATGGTCCAACAAACCTTGGACTCAACTTTCCTTTCTTACCAAATCTCATCACGCTTTTCCAAGGAGAAACCTTGAGAAAAAAATGATCACATACCTCGAAAGATAGATCCTTCCTCCGGTTATCCGCATAACTCTTCTGCCTGCTCTGAGCTGTTCTCATTTGATTCTGAATCAACTGAACTTTTTCTGTCATCTCTTCTACCAATTCTGGTCCCATCAGCTTCCTTTCACCCACTTCATCCCAGAAACCTGGAGTTCGACACTGCTTCCCATATAATGCCTGAAATGGTGCCATCTGTATACTGGAATGAAAACTGTTATTATAAGAAAACTCAACCGAAGAAATTTGTTGGTCCCAAATTCTATGATAATCCATAGAACAAGCTCGTAGCATATCCTCCAAGGTCTAAATTGTTCATTCTGACTGCCCATCTGATTGAGGATGAAAAGCTATACTAAAATTTAATTTAGTACCCAATGACTTCTGAAGGCCTTTCCAAAAGTTAGAAGTAAACCTGGGATCACGATCCGATACAATGGAGAGAGGAACTCCATGTAACCTGACTATCTCTTTAAGATACAAACGGGAAAGTTGATCAAGAGAGAAAGTATCTCGTATAGAAAGGAAATGAGCATATTTGGTCAAGCGATCAACAATAACCCAGATTGCATTATTACCTCGAGATGTCTTCGGTAATCCAACAACAAAGTCCATGGATATATTCTCCCATTTCCACTTTGGCACTGGTAAAGGCTGAAGCATCCATTTCGGTAACTGCCGCTCTGCTTTAACCTATTGACATGTCAAACACTTCACAGTAAAATCAGCAATATCTCTTTTCATTCCATCCTACCAGTAATACTCCCGCAGATCTCTGTACATCTTAGTACTGCCAGGATGAACTGAAAACGGGGAACTATGAGCCTCACATAACAACTCATTCTTCAACTGTGAATCACAAAGCACATATAACCTCTTCCCAAACCTAAAAACACAAACACAAACTTATCCAATAACTCATGGAAAATTCTATTCATTAAGTCCATGAATACAGCAGGTGCATTGGTTAGCCCAAAAGGCATTACTACAAATTCATAATGGCCATATCTTGTACGGAACGCGGTCTTCGGAATATCTGCCTCTTTTACCTTCAGCTGATGGTACCCCGATCTCAAGTCAATCTTTGAAAAAAACTGAGCCCCTAGAGCTGATCAAACAAATCATCGATATGAGGCAAAGGATATTTGTTCTTAACAGTGATATTATTCAAGGCTCTATAATCAATGCAAAGTCTCATAGAACCATCTTTCTTTTAAACAAATAAAACAGGAGCACCCCATGGTGATGTGCTAGGTCTAATGAAACCTTTCTCTAATAAATCTTGCAATTGCTCCTTCAACTCTAAAAGTTCAATTTGTGCCATTCGATAAGGGGGTTTTGAAATTGTCTTAGCATCAAGAACTAAGTCAACAGTAAACTCAACTTCTCGATCTGGTATTATTCCAGGCAACTCATCAGGAAAAACATCAGGATACTCATTTACCACTAGCACATCATTAATATGAATAGTTCCTTTATTTTCAACGACGTGTGCAAGGTAACATTCATTTCCATCTTTTACAAGTTTCTCGGCCTCTTGATATGTTATCAAAAGTAAGGGTTCATTCTTGTAAACAAACTGAAAGTCTTTCTGAAAAGAAACTTCTTTAGCTCTACAGTCAATATTAGCATGGTAAATAGAGAGCCAATCCATACCCAAGATAACATCAAACTCTACTAGAGGTAGAACAATAAGGTTTGCAAGTAGGTTCTTTCCACAGATAAGGATAGGAAGATTCTTATAAATTCTTTTTACCTCGACACTTCCCCCAGGTGTTTTTACCAAAAGTTCAGGAGTCATTTCTTGAGATGGTATTCCCATTTTACTAGAAAAGGTTTCAGAGATGAAAGAATGTGTAGACCCCGAATCAAACAACACACTGTCATAATCTGAAAAAACAAACAAAGTACCTGATACAACATCATTTGATGGCCCGACATCTGCTGAAGTAGTTGCAAAGGATTTCACCACCCCTTTCTGCTTGTAGTCTAACTGCTTCCCATCACTCAAGCTCCTTGTCGGACACTCGTTTCCATAGTGACCCATCTCATTGCACTTATAACATTTCACTAACTGTAAATCAAATTTGTTCTTACCTTCACCTTGATCCTTTTCAGTGCAATCACGAGCCTTATGTCCCATCTTACCACATCGGTAGCACTTCCCATAATTCAGAAGACATTCCCCAGCATGCCTTTTGCCACATTTATCACAAACTAGAAACTTAGTTCTCTTACCATCAGACTTTTTTGAAGAATTCTTACCTTTCTCCTGCCACCTTGGTCTCTTCTTCTGCTGGTTGTTATAGAAAACTTGGTCATCGGCAAACTCCATTTCCACCTTCTCAGCACATAGAACAAGCTTTTCATAACTTTTAAACTCACGAGAAGCTAATGTCCTTCGATATTTTGGATTTAATCCTGAGTAAAAACGATTGATTTTACTATCAAGGTCCCGGATAAAATTTGGAGCATACCTTGCCAATCGAGTGAACCTTTCTTCATAGGCAGCCACTGAGTCTTCCTCTTGCCTCAATTCCAAGAATTGCTTTTCCATCCTAAGTCGAACAGCCTTAGGAAAATACTTCTCAAGAAACATACCTTTGAATTCATCCCAGTCAAGAGAATCAATCTCATCGGCGTCCCTGATATTTTTAACCATAGACCACCACTGATCTGCTTCACCCTCCAAACGTTAAATAGCAAGACTAACCTTTTGATGTTCTGAACACCCCATGACATCAAAAATCTTCTCTAGTGCTTTAATCCACCCTTCAGCTAGCACAGGGTCAGATGATCCTCTGAATGATGGTGGATGTTGCCTCATGAAATGTTCCACCACTGACATGTTTCTCTGCGGTTGTTCTGGCTGATCTCGTGCATGGATACCACCGCCATTTATCACTTGAGTCAACTGCGCCATCACTGCAACAAACTGTTCAGTTCCAATTCCAACCATTTCTGGATGCTGATTCGGAAGGTTATTTCCTTCTGTATGCCTTCCTAGCACTGCTTCCCTATTTCCTCTGCGGAAAACCATTCTGAACAAACATGTCTTAGATGAAGCAACATGGTAATCTTTAAATGCTATATCATTTCGAAAAAATATTTTTGGATAATCATTTAATATAATTCTAACTCCTAAAGTTATCTAAACCGACCTCTGATACCAACTATAAGGCCCCAGCCTTAAACCTTACTTAATCTTGAGTTATTACAAGATTACACATTGAGGATCTTTTTGGGTTTAGAGTTTTAGAGAATTAGATCATAAAACTTGCATTACATTCCACATATAAACAAAGTGGTTACATAAAGATAGTATTCTTCATTCCCATCAATGGAAACACATTTAAAATAAAACATGGATTATTTCTTGACACATCCTTGACTCTATCATCTTATCATGTACCTTTCCCTTGACCTGTGAAAAACATTTCAAAAACATGGGATGAGCATAAAAACTCAGTATGGGTTATATAAAAAAAACATGGAAAGGAAACATGAGTTCATATATACATAAGAATGAAATCATACTTTACCCATAAAACATAGGCACTTTAAGATACCTCATAAAATCATGAATAAATCATAGAAATCATAAGACATAAAGGTAACTTGAGGCATTCATAACATTCTTACGTAGGGAGTAACCCTCTTGGTTACGTTTGGAATACCCATCACAGTATATTCCCTAAAAATCTCTTCAGAGAAACCTTAACGTTTCACTCCTTTGCGTTACCCAATGCATTGGAGAGCTATAACGGGCTCACCCGCCCTTAGTTTATCACGGAACCACCCGTCTTCATAATAATGCCCAAGAACCACAACATAATCATATCACATAAAACATGCATAAAGGAAACATAACATTTCCACATTTCAATCACGAGATATCAATACAACACATTGATATAATAAAAACATTATGAAAACCATTTTCAATACCAAAGTAAAAGAAAAGTAAAACATGGTATTTATTTTTCTTTTAAAAAGAAGGTATGGCTTGTAGAGGAAGCCGAAACTCAAATAACGGTCACGACGGCGGAGAAGTCATTGTCGCCGCATACGTAGGACAAAAACATTCCCTTTTGTCGTTTAGTAAATGCTTCGTATAAAAAATATTCCTTTTGAATAAACGTAAAAGTCAAAGGGTTTTATACACCGTATAAAAGAAAGTTGTGTATAAAATAAAATATGCCTCAACGAAAGGAGATTGAGACGAAGTCCCATACCTCGTATCCGACTTGACCAGACCGTTCTTTAATCTCCTAAATAATAAACTTGAGTTAATCTCTACTTTCTTATGAATCTTTTTCAAGTTCATTATTCCTTTTATACCATGTTATGAACATCATGTAATCGGTTAAGTTAATAATGTTCATTTTGTCGGTATTTGGTTCTTAAGTCAAAAATAGACTTCTTACACTTACATGTTGTTAATTTGGTCAAAGGTTCACTATATCCAGAATGGTATTCATGATGTAGATATCATATATGTCATATATATCCAGTACATACATGCATTTATAATATTACATCACATTTAGAGGTAAGAAATGAAATGCACCGTTCATGGAGATGGTAAGCCGTACGTACGCATGAACGCTACTTCCATTTCTATTTCATATTTTCTGGAATGGAATCATAATTATATAAGAGTATATTATAATTCCAGTATAATAACATATATAATATCATTAACTTTATCCTTTACACATCCCACATATGGTATTAACGAATCAAATCACTTTTAGGGGGCGGTAGTCCGCACTTTCTAAAATGAAGATATCGTGTTTTACCCATAATGGAAACCATAAAGGTATTCCCAAAATGAAAAAAAACAGAAGTTTAAGGAAAACATAAACATATTATATATCATATATAAAAATAGTGACATCATAATGGCCACCTTTGAAGGTGTTAAATGAGTATTGAACAATCATCGTTTCGGGAGGCAGATTTTTTCCATCCACAGAAACCGTATGTTCTTTAACCATTTGATGTAGTTGTGTGAGAGTTTAGCTCAAATAAATCTTATAACAACATCCTAGTATATTGATGATACTGGTGTTGTTACAAAGGAAGTAAATAAAAAGAGTTTAGGGGGTTTGAGAAGCAAAATAAAACAAATGAACATGAGGGAATCAATTACCTTTAAAAGTGTAACTCCTTTTGAGTTGAGCCTAAAGGCTTCCTTTGAAAGGATTATGCCCAATGGGAATCCTCTAGGATGAGGAGAGGGATGTGGAGAGAGCAAATGGGCAGGGGTTGGCCGAGCCAAAGGCTTGAGAAGTGTGTGAAATGAGGTAGAGGTGGGGGCCTTTTATAAGAGGAGAGGAGGGACACTTTTGGAAAGTAAAGAAATATTACTTTATTTGAAAATGTGTTTCGGTTTTAAAAGGTCCCACATTGAACTAATTCGTGTATAAGGTGATAAGGGTTCGAAATCCACTCATCCAATTGGTTTTGGACATGTGTAGTTCATAGATTTTACATTATCTTTCTATTTTATTTAAATCATCAAATAATGATGTCATCGGTGCATCATTATTATGTCATAAATAATTTAATTTATATAATGTCTAAAAATCATAAAAAAAATACTATGATGTAGGAAATCTTTTTATCTTTCCAATGACTATTTATAATCAAAATGTGGACTTGTATAACCCCACTTAAAATTTTTTTTCGTAAAACATATTATGTTTGTGTCATTTTTACTTTAACATTAAATAAAAAGTAATTTATGTCATTTCCCAACAAAAGTGGATCCATGGGGTCCCCAAGTTGACCCATGGCATGTCATGGTCGGACATGACACAACCAATGAGGTTGGGACATGTTTCTACATCATTTCATTTTATTAAAGTATTATTTATACCTTAAACTACCCTAATTACCGCTAATCGTGATTAAGAACTTAATAAGTTACTATTCACCAAAAAATTATTTTAATCTCATTGAACCAAATTTTACTTCTTAATGACAACCATGTATGTCGGATTTTCAAAATTCAATACACATTAGTGGTAAACTTTTATTTAACTGAAAAATCATTTTGCTTGATTACCACTTAGTGGTTTCACTATTCATCAAAAATTGAAGTTTTTCAGAAAATTACCAAAAATTCACCCTAAGCTATATTTGATATTCCGAATTCAAAAATGAATTCTATTTTACAAAATTCAAAACATATAGGTCAAATTAATTAATTTAATAATTAATTCCCGCTGCCAGAGCAAATAGCGTGTTTTTACACAACAATAAGTATCAAAAGATTGACACCAATTTAAGTCTAATTTCAAAGTGAAATTGATTCCAATGACCAACATTGGATAAAATGGTAAAAATATATTCTAATTTCACTTCAAAACCAATTCAAAACATAATCTAATCATATAAATAAATTAGAATAAAAAGCAGTTTTGATGTAAAATGCAGTATTTTTCACTATTCATTAGAAAATGAACATTGTCAGAAAAATACCAAAAATTCACACAAGGTAAATTTTGATATCCCAATCATAAAGAATAAGTTTATTTTGACAAACATAGTTTATAAAATTGTCAAAATATAGATTCAAAAATGGTTTGCCATCAAAAGGCAGTAAAACAATCTTTTAAGAATATTAGTGTATTCCATGCATAAGATTGTATTTATTTTCATATTAAGCCTCTATAACACTATCTTAATCATTAATAGACATAGATAAAAATATCTATTATTCATTACTTACTTGGGATGTTACAAGAAGACCCTTGTACAACCTATTTATATATTTTTTACGATATAGTCTGTCATCACATACCTCTGGTATTTTAAATAGACCATTAATTGAATGTTTCAACTCAAATTCGGTCTGACTGTTTTATAAAAATCTTGTTTTATCAGATGTTTTGAAATTATATGTCATACATCATTATTTTACTAAACTGTTTTTCTGTGAAAACCATATGACCCATGTTGTACAAGGATTATTCGGATGAAGGAAGAAAATTATTTTGATGGATCTCTAAATCATTTTTTCAAGACATGGACCTTCTACCTATGTGAACAAGATGACAAGGAAACCAAATGGACACCATGATCAAGGTATGATGTTCTTTATTTTGGGGATCATTTTATTTTATCATATGATGGTGAAATAAAAAAATGACAATATATATATAAGACACCAAGAATTATGATATTGAGATCATAAGGAATTGGAAAAAAATCATAGTTATAAGGAAACCATTGATGTGAAAACATGTTAGGGTTATTTTTGAGTTTTATAAAAAGGAGAACCCGTAGGATGGGTGACAACATGTTTCATCCGGTAAGGCCACTGGAATTGAACCCAAAACCAAAGGGTGATAAGGGAACATAACCTACCACTAGCCTACATGATGTCCCTAGTTAGTAAGACTTATTATTTTAGTAAATTAATTTTATGGAACAAGAATAAGTTGATTTTGGAAACTTATGTTTTGTCAAATGGATATATATTGTATAGGAAAATGATTTTGTGATTAAGTGATAAAGGTTTCTATGGAAGAAATTCTCACTTTTGAGGAAAAACTATATGCCTAAGGAAGATATAATACTAAGGGATTTCAATTTTGGAATAATGGATGAAATTTTTTATAAGGCCCCAACCTTAAACCTTACTTAATATTGAATTAAATGAATAATTCACATTGGGGATATTTTCAGGTTTAGAGTTTTAGAGAATTAGAACATAACTATTACGTCTCAAAAGATTACAAAGTAGACACTTCTACTAAGTTTCCATAAAAAAACTCTTAAAAAGAAACATGTCTAGTTCCATGTCTTATATAGCATGACATTCCCTTGATCCCATCCTTGACCTTATTCCACTTTAAGTCCTGTGAAAAACATTTCGAAAAAAACTTGGGGTGAGCATAAAAAGCTCAGTAAGGGATACATAAATAATGAAAACTGTTAGTTTTTCAAACATCAAGTAAACCATGTATACTCTAACAAAGTAATACCTTCGCCATCATGAAGTAGTAAAAACTCTTCACTGAATAAAGTATCATTACATACCTTTTTGTAACCAAAGGATTACCATAAAACCCATATAAAGAACACATATCATATATAAAGGTAACTTGGGACATAAACATTCTAAAGTGGAATAACCATACGGTCGACTTCCACACATACCACTTAATGGAATAGCCATACGGACAATTTCCATACATACTTAATGGAATTTCCATAGGGCCGACTTCCATACCCAATGCATTGGAGGATATAACGTAACCACCCGTCCTGGTATTCACGGCACCACCCGTCATATGGTTTATCACGTAACCACCCGTCAAATGTCCAAGTTCCAAAATAAATTCATAAAACATAAAACCAATATAAATGAATGATAACATTTCCACATTTCAATCACAATATATCATAATAGAATCCTTTATCAAAACCATTTTTAATACCAAAATACATAAAATATTATATGGTATTTATTTTATTTTAAAAACATTACGGCCTGTTGAGGAAGCCAAAGACCAAAGAAATACTCGCGGCGGCGGAAAAGGTTGTTGTCACCGCGTACGTTAAGAAAAACATTCCTTTTTGTCGTTTAGTAAAACAATTCATAGAAAAAGATTTATTTTGTAAAAAAGTATAAGTCAAAGTAGTTTATACACCGTATAAAATAATGTTGTGTATAAAACGAAATATGCCTCAATGAAAGGAGATTGAGACGAAGTCTCTTACCTTGGGTTCGACTTGACTCGATCGTTCTTTAACGTCCTGAATAATAAACTTGAGTTAATTTATACTTGATTAAGAACCTTTTTAAAGTTCATTATTCCTTTTATATCACTTATTTCCATCTTATAAACATCATGTAACCATTTAAGTTAATAATGTTTGTTTCGTCGATATTTGGTTCTTAAGTCGAAAGTGGACTTCCTACAACTACATGTTGTTCATGTGGTCAAAGGTTCTTTATATCCAGAATGACATTCCTGATTTTGGATATCATATATATCATTTATATCCAGAATATACATGTATTTATAATATTACATAATCATTTAGAGGTATGAAATGAAATGCACCGTTCATGGAGACGGTAAGCCGTACGTACGCATGAACGCTACTTTCATTTCTTTGTCATATTAATGGAATTAAAACTAAATCAGAGGTATGTATATTTTAATTCCAGAATTATATTCATCATTTAGATATATCATTCATTATATATATCCATTAAATACATGAACTTTTAATAGTACATTACATTTGGGGATAAGAAATGAAATGCACCGTTCATGGAGACGGTGAGCCGTACGTACGCATGAACTCTACTTTCATTTCTATCTCATACTTTAATGGAAAGAAATAATAATGATATAGAGGTATATTATAATTCCAGTATAACATCATATATAATAACTTTAAATCCATCCTTTACACGTCCCACATATGGCATTAACGAATCACATCACTTTGAGGGGGCGGTAGTCCGCACTTCCTTAAATGAAGATATCGTGTTTACCCATAATGGAAACCATAAAGGTATTCCAAAAATGAAAAATACAGAAGCTTAAAGAAAACATAAACATATTATATATCATATATAAATATAGTGATATCTAAATTGCCACTTTTGAAGGTGTTAATGGAATGTTGAACAATCATCGTTTCGGGAGGCAGAAATTCACCATCCACGGAAACAGTATGTTCTTTAACCATTAGATGAAGGTGTGTGTAAGTGTAGCTCGAATCCTTTTTATAAAAACATCCTAGTATATTTACGATACTGGAGTTGTTACAAAAGAAAAAAATAAAAAGAGTTTAGGGGGTTGGAGAAGCAAAATAATACAAAAGGACGCAAGTGAAGACATTACCTTAAAATCGGGTAACTCTATTTGATTTGAGCTCAAAGGCTTCCTTGGGAAGACTTTTGCCCGAAGTGAGGATTCAAGGAGTAAGAGAAGGAAGTGTAGAGACAAAATGGGCAGGGTTTGGCCGAGCCAAATGCTTCGGGTGTGTGGGTAAGGTGGTAGAGGTGGGGGCCTTTTATAAGAGGAGAGGAGGGGCAATTTTAGAAAGTAAAGAAATATTACTTTATTTAAAAATGTGTTTCGGTTTTAAAAGGTCCAACATTGATACAAATCGTGGATAAGGTGATAAGGGTTCGAAATCCACCCATCCAATATGTTTTGGACATGTGTAGTTCATAGATTTTACATTATCTTTCTATTTTATTTAAATCGTGAAATAATGATGTCATCACTACATTATTATTATGTCATAAATAATTTAATTTATTTAATGTCTAAAAATTATAAAAAAACTACTATGATGTAGTAAATCTTTTTATCTTTCCAATTATTATTTATAATAAAAAATCTGACTTGTATAACCCCATTTAAAACTTGTTTTAGTAAAACATATCATGTTTGTGCTATTTTTTTACATTCACATTAAATAAAAGGTATTTATGTCATTTCCAAGAAAAGTGGATCCATGGGGTCCCCAAGTTGACCCATGGATTTTCTTGGTCAGCCATTACACATCCAATGAGGGTAGGACATGTGTCAAGTTCATTTCATATTATTAAAACATTATTTTTAACTTAAACTACACTAATTACCACTAATCGAGATTAAAAACTTAATACGTTACTATTCACCAAAAAATTATTTTAATCTCATGGAACCACATTTTACTTCTTAGTGACAACCATGTATGTCGGATTTTTGAAATTTAATACAAAAAGGTGGAAAAATTTCATTTAAATGGTAAAATCAGTTTTTATAAGTACCACTTAGTGATTTCACTATTCATCAAAAATGGAAGTTTTTCAGAAAAATTCCAAAAATTCACCCTAAGCTATATTTGATATTACGAATTCAAAAATGAAGTCCATTTTACAAAATTCATAAAATATATGTCAAATTAATTAATTTAATAATTAATTCCTGCTGTCATGACAAATAGCGTGTTTTTGTGAAACAATAAGTATCAAAAGATTGACTCTAGTTTAAGTCTGATTTCAAAGTGAAATTAATTCCAATGACCACTATTGGATTTAATGGTAAAAATATCTTCTAATTTAACTTTAAAATCAATTCAAATAATAATATAATCATATAAATAAATTATATCAAAAAGAGGTTTTGAATTAAAATACAACATTTACAATATTCATTAAAAAATGAACGTTATCGGAAAGATACCAAAAATTTACACAAAGTAAATTTTGATGTCCCGATTATAAAGAAGAGTTATATTAGGTCCAATAGAATTTATAAGATTGATCAAAACTATATGTAATGATAGTTCGCCATCAAAAGGTGATAAGTGAACCCTTAGTGAAAATTAGTGTATAAATGCCTAAAATTTAATTCTTTCCGTATTTTAAGCCTTTATCTTTTATTGGGTAAATATAAAAACATTTAAAAACATATATAATCATATTTTAGTTATTTCTATCCATTCCCGCCAGTACAACAGCTACATGTTAACTACCATTTAAAATAATATTATTATATTACTAGTGTGCAACGTAAGATTTCAATGAAACTCATCATTGCGTATCGAGTACGCTATCGAATGTTGAAACCCCTTTTAATTAAAATTAATATTTAATTCGTAAATATTAATTAGTATGAAAATTATTTATTCTTTATTTACCTGGGATGTTACACCCTTCCCCCCTTTTGGGAATTGTGTCCTCGCAATTTTATTCACTTAACAAAATAAGTGGGGGTATTTATCCCTCACAGCATTTTCAGATTCCCACGTTGCCTCTTCAATAACATGGTTTTTCCAAAAAAACCTTTACCTGATGAATCACCTTATTCCGTAACACCTGCTCCCTGTGGTCAAGAATCTGGACTGGTTGTTCTTCATAAGATAGGTTCTCTTCCAGCTGAACTACCTCTGGACTAAAAAAATGAGATGGATCGGGCATATACTTCCTCAACATTGAAACATGAAAAACATTGTGTACTTGAGATAAACTCGGAGGTAAAGCCACCCGGTATGCAAATGATCCAACTCTCTCCAGAATTTCATATGGTCCAATAAACCTTGGACTCAGCTTTACTTTCTTACCAAATCTCATCACACTTTTCCATGGAGAAACCATGAGAAAAACATGATCACCTACCTCGAAAGATGGATTCTTCCTCCGGTTATCCGCATAACTCTTCTTCCTGCTCTGAGCTGTTCTCATGTGTTTCTGAATCAACTGAACCTTTTCTGCCATCTCTTCTTCCAATTTTGGTCCCATAAACTTCCTTTCACCCACTTTATCCCAGAAAGCTGGAGTTAGACACCACTTCCCATATAATGCCTGAAATGGTTCCATCTGTATACTAGAATGAAAACTGTTATTATATGAAAATTCAACCAAAGATATATGTTGATCCCAACTTCCCTGATAATCCATCGAACAAGCTCGTAGCATATCCTACAATGTCTGAATTGTTCGTTCTGACTGCCCATCTGATTGAGGATGAAAAGCTGTACTAAAATTTAATTCAGTACCCAATGACTTCTGAAGGCCTTTCCAAAAGTTAGAAGTGAACCTGGGATCATGGTCAGATACAATGGAGAGAGTAACTCCATGTAACCTGACTATCTTTTTAAGATACAAATGGGAAAGTTGATCTAGAGAGAAAGTATCTCGTATAGCAAGGAAATGAGCAGATTTGGTCAAGCGATCAACAATAACCCAGATTGCATTATTACCTCGAGATGTCCTCGGTAATCCACAACAAAGTCCATGGATATGTTTTCCCATTTCCACTCTGGCACTGGTAAAGGCTGAAGCATCCCTTTAGGTAACTTCCACTTTGCTTTAACCTACTGACAAGTCAAACACTTCACAGTAAAATCAGTAATATCTCTTTTTATTCCATCCCACCATTAATACTCCCTCAGATCTCTGTACATCTTAATACTGCCAGGATGAACTGAAAACGGAGAACTATGAGCCTCACATAACAACTCATTCTTCAACTGTGAATCACAAGTCACACATAATCTCTTTCCAAACCTCAATACACAATCATTATCAATGTTGAATTCAGGCAACTTACCTTTCTAAACCAGCTCTACCTTTTTCTGCAAGTCGCTGTCTTGCTTCTGTGCTTGCTTGATTCTGTCTGATAAAGAAGATTTCACTGATACCTAGAACAAAACAGAAGGACTTCCTGCACCAACAACTTCAATGCCAATGTTCATTAAATCAAAAACCAAAGGATCTCGTTCCAAACGTAGCATGGTTAATGAAGCATTACTTTTTCGACTCAAATCATCGGCCACTTTATTTGCTTTTCGTGGTTGGTATTGGATTGTACAATCATAATCCTTGATTAATTCCAACCATCTCCTCTGTCTCATGTTCAATTCTTTCTGAGTGAATATATACTTTAAACTTTTGTGATCAGTATATATTTCACACTTTAATCCATACAAATGATTCCTCCAAATTATTAAAGAAAAGACAACAACAGCTAATTCTAAATCATGTGTACGGTAATTTACCTCATGAGTTTTCAACTGACGTGAAGCATAAGCAATTACCTGATCATTAAGCATTAGGACACAGCCAAGTCCCTTCAACGAAGCATCACTGTATATAACAAACTCACCATTCCTGGAAGGAAGTTCCAAAACTAGAGCATTCACCAATCTTCTTTTCAACTCCTGGAAACAATCATCACATTCTTTTGTCCAGATGAACTTAACATCCTTACGAGTTAGCTTAGTCATTGGACTAGATAACCATGAAAAATTTTAAACAAACCTTCGGTAGTAAGCTGCCAAAGCAAGAAAACTACAGATCTCAGTTACATTTGTGGGTCTCAGCCATTCTTCAACAACTTTTTTTAGTAGGATCAACAGTTATGCCATCTTTTGAAATAATGTGACCCAGGAAAGAAATTTGTTGTAACCAAAACTCACACTTGCTGAATTTTCCGTATAGTTTCTTTTCTTTTAAGGTTTCCAAGATAACCCTTAAATTACATTCATTGTCCTCTTTACTTTTAGAAAACACCAAAATATCATCAATGAAAACAACCACAAACTTATCCAAGAACTCATGGAAAATTCTATTCATAATGTCCATGAATACAGCAGGTGCATTGGTTAACCCAAAAGGCATAACTACAAATTCATAATGGCCATATCTAGTACAGAACGCAGTCTTCGGAACATCTTCTTCTTTTACTTTCAACTGATGGTACTCCGACCTCAAGTCAATATTCGAAAAATACTGAGCTCCCTGGAGCTGATCAAACAAATCATCGATATGAGGCAAAGGATACTTGTTCTTAACAGTATTATTATTCAAGGCTCTATAATCAATGCTAAGTCTCATTGATCCATCTTTCTTTTTAACAAACAAGACAGGAGAACCTCATGGTGATGTGCTAGGTCGACTGAAACCTTTATCTAATAACTCATGCAATTGTTTCTTTGACTCTAAAAGTTCAACTTCAGCCATTCGATAAGGGGGTTTTGAAATTGGCTTAGAATCAGGAACTAAGTCAACAGTAAATTCAACTTCCCGATCATGAATAATACCAGGAAACTCATCAGGAAAAACATAAAGATACTCATTTACCAATGTCACATCATTAATCTGAACAGTTCCTTTATTTTCAACAATATGTGCAAGGTAACATTCATTTCAATCTTTTACTAGTTTCTCAACTTCCTGATACGTTATCAAAATCAAGGGTTCATTCTTGTACACAAACTGAAAATCTTTCTGAAAAGAATCCATTTTAGCTCTGCAGTCAATCTTAGCATGATAAACAGAAAGCCAATCCATGCCCAAAATAACATCAAACTCTACTAGAGGAAAAATAAAATGGTTTGCTGGTAGATTCTTTCCACACACAAGGATAAGAAGGTTCTTATAATACCTTTTTTCCTCAACGTTCCCTCCGGGTGTTTTTACCATAAGTTCAGGGTTCATATCTTGAGATGGAATTTCCAATTAACTAGATAACTTCTCATAAATGAAAGAGTGTGTAGACCCTGAATCAAACAACACATTGGAATAATCTGAACAAACAAACAGTGTACCTGATACCACTTCATTCAATGGCCCAACATCTGCTGAAGTTGTTGCAAAGGATTTCAACACCCCTCTCTGCTTGTAGTCTGGCTGCATTCCCCTAGTTGAGTTCTTCGTTGGACACTCGTTTACATAATGACCCATTTCATTACACTTAAAACATCTTACCGTTGTCTTTTCATTGCCTGCTTTATCATCTTCCTTACAGTTACGAGCAATATGACCATACTTACCACACCGAAAGCACTTACCAGACTTGGATAAACATTCTCCAGGATTCATTTTACCACACTTCTCATAGGATGGATATTTGGTTTTCTTACCTCCTTGCTTCTTTGATGAATTCTTCCCCTTTTCCAGCTAACTAGACCTCTTATTCTGTTGTTTGTCATAGAACACCTGATCATCGACAAACTCCATTTCCACCTTCTCCGCACATCGAACAAGTTTTTCATAACCTTTGAACTCACGAGAAGCTAAAGCCCTTCGATACTTTGGCTTTAACCCTGAGTAAAAACGATTTATTTTACTATCAAGATCTCTTATGAAGTTTGGAGCATACCTTGCCAATCGAGTGAAATTTTATTCATAAGCAGCCACAGAATCATCCTCCTGCCTCAATTCCAGGAACTGTTTTTCCATCCTAAGACGAACCACCTTAGGAAAATATTTCTCAAGAAACATACCTTTGAATTCGTCCCAGTGAACATCCTCAATCTCATCACTATCCCTGATATTTTTCACCATCGACCTACACTGATCAGCTTCACCTTTAAAACGGTAAACAGCAAGACTAACCTTTTGATGTTCTGATCACCCCATGACATCAAAAATCTTCTCCAGTGCTTTAATCCGCACTTTAGCTTGCATTGGGTGAGATGATCCTCTGAATGATGGGGGATGTTGCCTCATGAAGTGTTCCACCACTGACATGTTCCTCTGTGGTTGATCTGGCTGATCTCGTGCATGGATACCACCACCATTTATAGCCTGAGTCAACTGTGCCATCACTGCAACAAACTGTTCAGTTCCGATTCCGACCATCTCAGGTTGCTGATTTGGAAGGTTTTCTTCTTCCTGATGTTGTCCCAACATAGCTGCTTTGTTTCCTCTGCGGAAAACCATTCTGAACATAGAAATATCTTAGGCGAAGCAACATGGTAATCTGTAAATGCTATATCATTTCAATCATATCATAAATTAACTTATAATTTAACAATTTTATAACTCCTAAAGTTGTCTAAACCGACCTCTGATAACAACTATAAGGCCCCAGCCTTAAACCTTACTTAATATTGAATTAAATGAATAATTCACATTGAGGATCTTTTCAGGTTTAGAGTTTTAGAGAAATTGAAAATAACTATTACAACTCAAAAGATTACAAAGTAGACACTTCTACTAAGTTTCCATAAAAAAAACTCTTAAAAAACATGTCTAGTTCCATGTCTTAAATAGCATGACATTCCCTTGATCCCACCATTGACCTTATTCCACTTTAAGTCCTGTGAAAAACATTTAGAAAAAAACTTGGGGTGAGCATAAAAATCTCAGTAAGGGATACACAAAGAATTAAAACCGTTACTTTTTTTCAAACATCAAGTAAACCATGTATACTCTAACAAAGTAATACCTTCACCATCACGAAGTAGTAAAACTCTTCACTGAATAAGGTATCATTACTTACCTTTTTGTAACCAAAGGATTACTATAAAACCCATATAAAGAACACATAGCATATATAAAGGTAACGTGGGACATAAACATACTTAAGTGTAATAACCATACGGTTGACTTCCACACATACCACTTAATGGAATAGCCATACGGCCAATTTCCATATATACTTAATGGAATAGCCATACAGCCGACTTTTATACCCAATGCATTGGAGGTTATAATGTAACCACCCGTCCTGGTATTCACGGCACCACCCGTCATATGGTTTATCACGTAACCACCCGTCAAATGTCCAAGTATCAAAATAAAATCATAAAACAGAAAACCAATATAAAGGAATGATAACATTTCCACATTTCAATCACAATATATCATAATAGAATCCTTTATCAAAACCATTTTCAATACCAAAATACATAAAAGATTATATGGTATTTATTTTATTTTAAAAACATTATGGCTTGTTGAGGAAGCCAAAGACCAAAAAATACTCACGGCGGCGGAAAAGGTCGTTGTCACCGCGTACGTTAAAAAAACATTCTTTTTTGTCATTTAGTAAAACGCTTCGTAGAAAAAGATTCCTTTTGTATAAAAGTATAAGTCAAAGGAGTTTATACACCATATAAAATAAAGTTGAGTATAAAATGAAATATGCCTCAATGAAAGGAGATTGAGACGAAGTCCCTTACCTTGGGTCCGACTTGACTCGATCGTTCTTTAACATCCTGAATAATAAACTTGAGTTAATTTATACTTGATTAAGAACCTTTTTAAAGTTCATTATTACTTTTATATCACTTATTTCCATGTTATAAACATTATGTAACCATTTATGTTAATAATGTTTTTTTGTCGATATTTGGTTCTTAAGTCGAAAGTGGACTTCTTACAATTACATGTTGTTCATGTGGTCAAAGGTTCTTTATATCCAGAATGACATTACTGATTTTGGATATCATATATATCATATATATCCAGAATATACATGTATTTATAATATTACATAATCATTTATAGGTAAGAAATGAAATGCACCGTTCATGGAGACGGTTAGCTGTACATACGCATGAATGCTACTTTCATTTCTTTGTCATATTAGTGGAATTAAAACTAAATGAGAGGTATGTATATTTTAATTCCATAATTATATTCATAATTTATATATATAATTCATTATATATATCCATTATATACATGTACTTTTAACATTACATTACATTTGGGGATAAGAAATGAAATGCACCGTTCATGGAGACGGTAAGCCGTACGTACGCATGAACGCTACTTTCATTTATATCTCATACTTTAATAGAAAGAAATAATAATGATATAGAGGTATATTATAATTCCAGTATAACGTCATATATAATAACTTTAAATCCATCCTTTACATGTCCCACATATGGCATTAACGAATCACATCACTTTGAGGGGGCGGTAGTCCGCACTTCCTTGAATGAAGATATCGTGTTTACCCATAATGGAAACCATAAAGGTATGCCCAAAATGAAAAATACAGAAGCTTAAAAAAAACATAAACATATTATATATCATATATAAATATAGTGACATCTTAATGGCCACCTTTGAAGGTGTTAAAGGAATGTTGAACAATCATCGTTTCGGGAGGCATAAATTCACCATCCATGGAAACTTTATGTTCATTAACCATTAGATGAAGGTGTGTGTAAGTGTAGGTCGGATCCTTCTTATAAAAACATCCTTGTATATTTAAGATACTGGATTTTTTACAAAAGAAATATATAAAAAGAGTTTAGGGCGTTGGAGAGGCAAAATAATACAAAAGGACTCAAGTGAAGACATTACCTTAAAATCGGGTAACTCTCTTTGATTTGAGATCAAAGGCTTCCTTGGGAAGACTTATGCCCAAAATGAGGCTTCAAGGAGTAAGATAAGGAAGTGGAGAGACAAAATGGGCAGGGTCTGACCGAGCCAAAGGCTTTGGGAGTATGGGTAAGGTGGTAGAGGTGGGGGCCTTTTATAAGAGGAGAGGAGGGGCACTTTTAGAAAGTAAAGAAATATTACTTTATTTTAAAATGTGTTTCGGTTTTAAAAGGTCCCAAATTGATATAATTCGTTTATAAGGTGATAAGGGTTATAAATCCACCCATCCAATAAGTTTTGGACATGTGTAGTTCATAGAGTTTACATTATCTATCCATTTTTTTAAATCGTCAAATAATGATTTCATCACTACATTATTATTATGTCATAAATAATTTAATTTATTTAATGTATAAAAATTATATAAAAAATACTATGATTTAGGAAATCATTTTATCTTTCCAATTATTATTTATAATCAAAAATCTGACTTGTATAACCCCATTTAAAAATTGTTTTAGTAAAACATATCATGTTTGTGCCATTTTTTTACATTAACATTAAATAAAAGGTATTTATGCCATTTCCAACCAAAGTGTCTCCATGGGGTCCCCAAGTTGACCCATGGCTTGTCTTGGTCGGCCATGACACATCCAATGAGGGTAGGACATGTGTCAAGTTCATTTCATATTATTAAAACATTATTTTTAACTTAAACTACACTAATTATCACTAATCGAGATTAAAAACTTAATAAGTTACTATTCACCAAAAAATTATTTTAATCTCATGGAACCACATTTTACTTCTTAGTGACAACCATGTCTGTCGGATTTTAGAAATTCAATACAAAGAGGTGGCAAAATTTCATTTAAATGGAAAAATCAGTTTTTATAAGTACCACTTAGTGATTTCACTATTCATCAAAAATTGAAGTTTTTCAGAAAAATTCCAAAAATTCACCCTAAGCTATATTTGATATTCCGAATTCAAAAATGAAGTCCATTTTACAAAATTCAAAACATATAAGTCAAATTAATTAATTTAATAATTAATTCCCGCTATCATGACAAATAGCGTGTTTTTGTGAAACAATAAGTATAAAAAGATTGACACTAGTTTAAGTCCGATTTCAAAGTGAAATTAATTCCAAAGACCACTATTGGATTTAATGGTAAAAATATTTTCTAATTTCACTTTAAAACCAATTCAAATAATAATCTAATCATATAAATAAATTATATCAAAAAGAGGTTTTGAATTAAAATACAACATTTACAATATTCATTAAAAAAATGAACTTTACCGGAAAGATACCAAAAATTTACACAAAGTAAATTTTGATGTCCCGATTCTAAAGAAGTGTTATATTTGGTCCAATAGAATTTATAAGATTGATCAAAACTATATTTAATGATGGTTCCCCGTCAAAAGGTGATAAGTGAACCCTTAGTGAAAATTAGGGTATAAATGCCTAAAATTGAATTCTTTCCGTATTTTAAGCCTTTATCTTTTATTGGGTAAATATAAACACATTTAAAAACATATATAATCATATTTTAGTTATTTCTATCCATTCCCAATAGTACAACTACTACATGTTATCTACCATTTAAAATAATATTATTATATTACTAGTGTGCAACGTAAGATTTCAATGAAACTCATCGTTGCGTATCGAGTACGCTATCGAATGTAGAAACCCATTTTAATTAAAATTAATATTTAATTAGTAAATATTAATTAATATAAAAATTATTTATTCTTTATTTACCAGGGATGTTACATTTTTATTTTGAAGAATATATGTTTTTGTTGTGGACATATGACGATTTGGTGTATTTGTGAAAATGATTAACCTATCATTGAGAATATGAGATTAAGTTAATTACTTTTCAATTTGAGACTTTATGAGTAACTAATGTTATTTGGAGATAGTTGTTAAGATTTATCATAGAAGACTATGTAATTAAATCCTTATGAGATTTGGGTTTCAATCTATGTTTGGATTACTTTTGATGAATTTTATGGACTGTTGTTTATTGAATGGTCTTTGTTGATCATTGGGTTTTGTTTGGAAAATTTTGTATATTAAGAGTAGTTTTTCTTTTTGTAAATGTTTATCCTTTTGGGGATCATCTGATCTTTTACTAAACAATTTGGTTTTGGTTGATTTCTAAAGATATGGGAAATATATTGGTCATATTTTTTGGATTATGTGATACTCTAGAAGTTGATTCTATCATTTTTAATGTGACTAAGTCCATTTGAATACTCATCATTTTTATAAAATATGCATTCTTGGTTGAATTTTACTGATGGATGAAAGTCCACATGACTAATAAGTATATTTCCTTATGTTTTTAGTTATGCTCATAAATAAATTACATAACTTTATAAAATGTAACATAAAAAAACACTTTCTGTTAACTTTTCATAATGGGGAATCAAGGACCATTGAACCCATCACATGTTTGTTATTTTTCGGCGGTTACCTTTCTTTTAATCATGTTTTCTATCACTCTCCATCAGAACATGACCATTTTTTCTCATCCATATCCATGTTTTCTTACATGGAATCCTAGTATGTGTTACGTTGGGTTACCATTGTACTTCTCCTTCTTTCTTTCAATTTATTTGTTTTACTGAATCTTTTCTGATGTGGGACTTTTAATATAGTTTCCAAGCCCAGTTTTCAAATTGTTAGGACACAATTCCCCAAAGGGGGGAAGGATGTAACAACCCAGGTAAATATAGAACATGATATTTTTCATATTTACTAATATTTGTGACATAAATATTAATTATAATTTAAAGGGGATGCTATGTTCGATGGCGTACCCAATATGAAAAATGGGTTTCTTTGAAATCTTATGTTGCACACTTATAATATAATATTATTATTTTAAATGGTAGTTACCACCTTGTTATTGTCAAGGATGGAATAAACAGAACTAACTACAAAATTATTATATATGTTAGTTAAATGTTTTCACATTTATCGAATCAAAGTTAGAGGCTTAAAATGTGAATGAATCCAATTTTAAACATAATTTACATTAAAATGTTGATTTACTGCAATTTAATGGAGAAATTTATTTAAATATTGTATTTTCACTTTTATATGTTCCATTTGACAAAATAAATTTCTTATTTAGAACCGGGACAAGAAAATTTACTTTCAGGTAAATTTTTAGTATTTATCTAATAAGATTCATTTTTTATGAATAGTGAAAAATTCTGTATTTTAATTCAATATTTCATTTTAATATAATTTATTTATATTGATATATTAACTTTGTAATTGGTTTAAATGTGTAATTATATTATTTTTTTACCATTTAGTACAATTATGGTCATTGAAATTAATTTCACTTTGAAATTGGACAAAAACAAGTATCAATGCTTTGATAGTTATTGATTCTTAAATACAAACTATTTGTTTTGATAACGAGAAATAATATTAAATTAATTAATGAAATTTAAATGTTTTGAATTTGGTAAAATAGAAATCATTTTTGAATTCAGAATATCAAATATAGCTTAGGTTTAATTTTTGGAATTTTTTTTGAAAAACATCAATTTTCGATGAATTGTGAAACCACTAAGTAGTAGTTAAAAACTAACATTTTCATTTAAATGAAATTTTTACCGCTTATGTGGATTGAATTTCAAAAATCTAACATACATGGTTGTTATTAATAAGTAAAATGTGGTTCAATAAGATGAAAATATTTTTTGGTGAATAGTAACTTTTGACTTTTTTTACCGTAGTTAAAGATAAATAGGTTAAATCAAGGTGAAAAGATTATTATAATAATAAAAAAATTATATTAACACATATAATAACCTTATTTTATGATTCATTTCCAACCATTGTAATCCTTGGGTCCATATGGGACCCCATGGAGCCAGTTATGAGTGATAATGACACTTTATTTTAATTAACATAATGTATAGGAAAAAATGACCTAAACAAATATCTCATTGTAAATTAATTTTTATATGGTGTTATATAAGCTATATTTTGGACTATAAAAATTCCTTTTAAAGATAAAAATATTTCATACATCATGGTATTTGTTTTATAATTTTTAGACATCGAATGAATAAAATTATTTATTACACAATAATGATGCAGTGTTTACCTCATTAATATATGATTTAAATAAATAAAATTATAAATAATAAAATAACATCCAAAACCGGTCCAATTATTATAGGATGAATTTATTTCTTCCATGAGTCATCTTATTTTATACGTTAATGTGTTTTTGACCTTTAGAAACCGAATATCATTATATAATAAAATAATAAAACCACACTTTCTTAAAGAGCCCCTCCTCCCCTTATAAAAATCCCTCAATTCTAACCAATTCTGCACACCTATCAAGACTTCTGGCTCCTCCAAACATTTCCCAGTTCAGCTCCCTAAATCCATATCCTCCTACTTGAAGCCTTAACTTAGGCATAACACACCTCAAGAAAGCCTTTTAGTTCATACCAAATGGAGTTACCCAACCTAAATGTAACAGTTTCTCTTTAAATCTTTTGTTTTATTTTGTTTTATTTTACTTGTCCAACGCCATAGAATCTTTTTGTTCCTTTCTTTAATAACACCACCAGTATCCTAAATATACTAGGATGTTCTTATTTGAAAAATTTTAACTACACTTACACCCACCTCCATCTAATGGGTGAAGAGCATGTTGTTTCCATTGATGGAAAACTAACGCCTCACGAAACGATGATTGTTGGATTATCTCCTAACTCATACCATGGTGGCCATTAAGATGGTACTATATATATATATATGATATATATTATGTTTATGTTTTCTTTATGCTTCTGTATTTTTATATTATAGCATTCCATTATGGTTTCCATTATGGGTAAACACGATAATTTCATTTTAGGAAACTCGGAGTTCCACCCCCTCAAAGTGATATGACTCATTCATACCATACATGCGATGTATAAAGGATGGACTTACTGAGATTATATATATTATATTATACTATAATAATAATATACTTATGTATCATTATGGTTTCATTCCATTAAATATGAAATAGAAATGAAAGTGGCCTTCATGCATACGTACGGCTTACCGTCTCCAATAACGGTGCATTTAATTTCATTCCTCCAAATGATATGTAATATTATAAATACATTTATATAATGGATTTATATGATATATAAGTTATATAAATCATGAATATAATTATGGATATAATTAACTGTTGACCACAATAACAAACTATAATTATAAGAATTACATTTTTGTCACAAGTACCAAATATCAAAAAAATGACCATTATTAACTTAAATGGTTGAATAATATTTATAAAATGGTAATAAGTTATATAAATAGAATAATAAACGTGAAAAGGTTCTTAATCATGTATAAATTAATATTATTTTATTATTCAAGAGATTAAATAATGAACGGGTCAAGTCTGTCACAAGGTAAGGGATTTCTTATCTCACTTTTAATTCCGTGAGATTTACATTGTTTGTAAGCTATTCATTTCATGTGGTGTATTGCATACAAACATTTGATATATATATA
Source organism: Viscum album (assembly GCA_963277665.1). Lineage (NCBI taxonomy): Eukaryota > Viridiplantae > Streptophyta > Magnoliopsida > Santalales > Viscaceae > Viscum > Viscum album. The sequence goes on from OY728126.1 coordinate 586,622,268, forward strand.
ATCATGATTATGAATATATTCATGGTATTTATTTATTCATTTGGTAGTCATAATCTTTTGGTCATACGACTTAGTTGATCTATGCCAATATTTCCTTTTGTGTGGGGTATTTACTACCCATGATTGTACACTTTGTTTAATATAAAATCATTAAGAGTATTTAAATCTTTAATGTACGATCCTTCATTCATGTGTCATATGTTTTTTAAGTTACCAAATCGGTATGAGAACCTTTCACCCTCTTCTTTTTAAAAGACTTCTTTTTTTATGTCTTTTAATTTACATGTTATTATTTTGGGATATGTTCTTCTATATCCCTATTGATGTAAATTTTATGTCCAACATATGAGATACCCTTTTTATCTCATCAACTCATTTTATTAATTTTAAATTGACACCGTTAGGCTTTCAAATTTTTGCAAAGGAACTTCTTAACCCAATTTCTATTCTATGGGTTGGACTTGTACTTCTTGAATATATCGTCATATGAATATGTTTGAATGATCTCTGATGTTTTTCACGTAATATCCACTTATATTGGGTTTATTTTTGTATTTCACACATAATTATGTGATTTTTTTATCCTTAATTTAAGGATGCCGTCCTTTTTTGGGATTTAATCTCAATTTATATATCTATTGAGACTTCATTATTATTAAGCACCAATTCACTGTTATATGGTTTCTATACTTTCCTTTGTCCTGTAATATAATGAATCCCTTTATTCTAATGATATTATAAATTTCTTGTTCAATGTTATTCCTAAATTATTTATATTGAAGAGTCTCTCATTTTGGTTTGAACTCTTTGAATAAAATATCGTTTTAAATGTTTTAAAGATGTATTCTTCTAAATATTTATCATTAATGTCCAATTTTTAAAAATGGTTTTAAGGAATTATTTATAAGGACATTAATGTTTGAAAATGATAATTTATTTATAAGTTTCAATGTTGAATGGGACACTTTGATTTAAAAATCACATTATTAAATGTATTAATTTTTTTTAAAATGGTTTGATAAAGCATTTTTTATTTCAATATCTTGATTTGATATATTATGATTGGAATGTAAAAATTTTATCTTTCTTTTATGCTTGTGATATGTGTAATGAATATGTTATGGTTAAGGGGAACTGTTTACGTATAGGGGTGGTTCTGTGATAAAACTAGAGGGGGTGAGCCCGAGATAGATCTCCAATGTATTGGGTAATGTGACCGAGGAAAACATTAATATTTCTCCTAAGAAGTTTTGGTAATATACTATGATGGGTAGTCCAAAATAACTCCCAATGTAGTTGTGATAGCTAAAATGTAATTATATTATGTATGCGACAATTTACCTTTATAATTTATGATTTTTATGGGTTATTAATAAATATAATGATTTCAAGAGGTATGTTATGATTGAAAAGTATATTTTCATTGATTTGAATTTATTGATTGTTTAATGTTTCCTTTATTTTTTAATAAACCATACTGAGCTTTTGACACTCACCCCATGTTTTGAAATGTTTTTCATAGGACATAAAGATGAATAGGGTCAAGGATAGAATCATGGAAAAGTCATGTTGTCCAAAAAATTGAACTAGAAATGTTATTTTTTTATGTTTTTTATTTTTTGAAAAAAATGGATACTGAGTAGAAGTGTCTACTCTGTAAATTTTTGAGATGTAATAGTTATGGCACAATTCTCTAAAACTCTAATCCTGAAAATATCCTCAATGTGAATTATTAACTTAATTCAATATTACGTAATTTTTATGGCTATATCCTTATAAGAACTATTGAAATTAGGAATCATATTGAGAATATTCTACAAAACAATACTACTCACCTAGTAACGGTTTTGTAGTTAAATACCCAGTAAGTGGAATCTATGTGGGAAAATGAGTATATGATTATGTACAAGTATCTTATTTTAACCAAGTGATGAATTTTGAAGGAAAATTCATTTGGTGGTGGGGGAGGGGTTGAATATAACCCCCTCAGTTATTATAGACAATTTTATGAATAGAGTAGATTTACAATTTTTTAAAATTATCTAATTGAATCATTTCATTCACACAACACAAACATGGAATACATTAAATAACACCAACATGGTGTATGTTACACAGAACCTTGACTTGGTTTATGTTACACATTACATTGATGTTTCTATGAAACCTCATTTTTCTGTAATAATTATTTAAGTGCGATAATTATAAAATTCACATTAAAAAATTGTAATATGAATTTTCATAAATAATTTCATAGTATTATTTATAATTTTATTAAATAAACAAAACATATTGATTATGATATATATTATTATTTGTAAATTCTTTATTTGTTTTAAAGTATTGTGTTTTTTAATCAATTAATTCTAATGTCCATATATAAAAAAATAATATTAATTTTAGAGAAAATTAAAAATAAAATGGATAGAAAGACATAATTCTGGGAATTACAATAACAAAATTTGATTTGGGTGATATTTTTGGATTTTTCTTAAAAACATTTTTTATGAATAATGAAAAATATTTTCTTTAGGTTAAAAAATGATTTTTTGTTTAAATAATTATTAATGTTAAATTAAATTTTAATTTTTTGCGGTCAAAATATATCAAATATACATATATTAATACAATTTAGTTTATTTTAATCAATTTAGCTAGGAAATCGAATAAAAAACTAAATAGACATCTCAACTACTCTCAACATTAATGACCGTATTTTAGTCTCATCTGTGGGATAATATTTAATCATAAATATGCCTATTTTGTTAATTGAATGTTGAAAAATAGAAAAAATCCCATTTTAATCAATTTAATATTTATAGTATAATTATATCATGTGGATTTTTGACCAAAATTATTACTAAAAGTGATTCATATTAATCACATCGATTAATGTCAAATTAAGCATAAATAATGACAAAACCTTAATCTTAGATTCCCAAATGACCTATACACAAGTAAAAAAACATGTTTAGACATTATCCAGACATAAACATTCCATTATTGTTGTAGTATGGTTTTGAATGAATTTTTATAGCTAAGAAAATGTGTACACCTAATTTTATAAAAAATATCAATGTGAGCCCTTTTCCATCCATATAAATGGACACCACCTATCTCACTTCATCACACTACTCAAACCTCTTGTTTTCTTCCAAGACATTATCAATCCACCAACCATAATTCTTTCTTTCCTTCAATAATCATTCACTTGGGAATTAGGAAATCCTTGTAATCCTTTTCGCACAAACCAAAAGGAGTTACCCGATTAATAGGTAACTTCTTCCCTCAAGTCATTTCTTTTAATTTTTTTTTCCAAACACAATACATTATTTTTTCAATTAATGTATAAAAAATTGTATCATCATTATAATAAGATGTTATGAAAATGTGTCAACCTACCCTTGTAGACACCTTCATATAATGGATACAAAAAACATTTTTATGTGTATAGTGTAATACAACCTCACTAAACGACAATTATTAAGTGTTTCTTACCGCTTCTCGTGGTGGAAATTTTGATGGACAATATGATTATATTTGTTTTATATTTTATGTATTATTTTTTCAATGTTATATATTAAATTTATAACAAATATCTTTTTAACTTCTATTTGGTATTAATATGATTATTTTGTTTGAGAAAGTGTGGACTACTGCCACTCAAAGTGTTATGATTCATTCATACACTACATGGGTTGTATTAAAGATAGTTTTAGTGAATATACAAGAGATATATGATATCATAAATATTATATAATTATGATATATATAAACATATATGTCTATTACTTTTTTTCTTTCAATATGAAAATTATAAGGAAATAGTATTCATGCGTACGTACTGTCTACCATCTTGATATGCTGTGTATTCCATTTAATGATTATACATTTTATATATTACTCTAAGAACCATATACTATATATACATGATATTTATATCATAGTTTATATTATCGAATGATGTTATAATGTATAAATACCAATGATATAAAAAATTAAGACACCTGGGAAGATCAAGTTGATATTACCCAAATTGAATCCTTAAAATATGATTGGTATCAAGAAGGTTATATAAGGTCATAATAAAACCATATAATATATTAGATATAATAATATGGTACTGTAAATTATATTTAATAAACTTATATTTATTATAAATATGGTTTTAACGTGTATGATTATAGTCAAGACAGATTGTAATGGAATTTTATCTTACATTAATTTTTCTTTAGATTAATTCCCTAAAAACCACTTAATTATTTTGTGTGGTGTATATACTTTCCAGGAATGTGTAATATTCCTATTATAAATAAATTTATTTGTACTCTCATATCTATGATATGGTCTTTATTTCAGGGGGATTATATTTCAAAAGTTACCAAATCGGTAAAATAATTTTGTCTCAATTTGCCTTTATTGATACTCATATTTTGTTATGAACGTAAATTGTATTAAAAGTGGATATAAATCAATTTTTATGTTATTTTATGAACATAAATATTTTCATGATATTTTAATTTACATTTAATTATCATTTCATAAATAGAGTGTTTTATCCCAAGATTCCATGTTATAAGAGATTGTTGAGACAATGTCATTGGGTTTTTTGATTATTTATGTTTATACTACCTCTTACCAAATATTATTATCAAAATATCAATAAAACTCATGATTTTAGATCTAATTTTATTATTCATTATATATCCATGTATTAGTACCATTTTTCATCTCTTCTGTAGTTAAGATAATGTTTTATGAAAAACCTGACCATCTCTCTCTCTAGTTGGAATTATATTATACTCAGAAACCATGTTTTCAAATATGTTTTAAAAAATGATTCATAAAATATTTGAAACCCATTTTTAATAAAAAAATATTTTAAATAAATTTTATGTGTTTTCATCTTCCTTTATATGTTCTCAATATGGTTTTTAATAAAAAATATTTTCAAAATTTTAATGTTTGAAAAAAAAAATTTCAATTCCGAATGCATATTTTCGTCAAGAATATTTTTTAAAAGTTATTTCAAAATTATTTACAATATAATATAACATTAGTTGAATTTACTCATTACTTTATTGATAAATCATTCAATGTTTCTATTCATATTTGGCATGATATTGATTAAATGTTTTCTCTTTCCTATGATATATTCTTTTGAAACAATCATCTTATCATGGGATAGGATTATGATAAAATGATTATGAAACCTATATTTTTCCAGATGATATAACATGATTAAAATTTCACAATACCCATTTAATTTCATGGGTTATGCCATGATTATTTATGACCATGTGGAACATGTATGTATGATATCATTATGAGACTAGTGGGACCTATATAGCCCTCCAATGCATTTAGAAAATATTTATATCTCATGATATAGACCATGATGGTATTGGGATTGACCCAGGACTACTACAATTTACATGTAAGTGATCCATGAATACGAAGATAGTTTGTGGGGAGAACTCATTCCACTATGATGTCCATGGGAGTATAATGTGGCTTGCAAGATGGTCTGGGTAGTGAACCTATAATATTATTATGGTTTTGGAAAAAATTCCACGAATACTAAGGAAATAATATTAAATGATTATGTGCCTTCTATAATTATATATTTTATTCCAATGTTATGTATTTAGGGTTTCTAATATTTATTTATTATTATTATTATCTTATGAACTACGAATATTTATTCCATGATTCATGTTAATGGTAATTGATATGAAGGGTAGGATCTTATATTTTCTTGATCATTATCTCATTCCCTTATGCTCATGATTATTCATACATGTATCCCTTTTATTCCTTTACAGTGATTATTAGATCACCACTTTTTATCTTTTTATTAACCCAGGTTATGAATATAGTTATTATGTTTGACATGTCAATGAATGGTTCTAGTCATGAAGAACATACTGGGAGATATTGTTTCTTTATTATGTACGAATTTTTATGTTTCCTTGTTTGTAAAGGATTTGGAAGAATACTCTATTAAGTTTTTGTTTGTCTATTGTTTTATGTATTTTGAAAAATCCATGTAATGGTAATGTATATCAATACGCGGTCACTATACTCATTAGAAAAAAGTGGAGAAAATGTGTTTCAACCCTTAATAAATACCATCATTGGAATGGCCTTGACGATATAGGTTTTCACACTACATAGTCATTCCATACATTATGAAAGCATGCCCCTCATTTAGTTTAATTTATTATTAATCCATGTGATTTTGTTTCAATATATCAATGGATATATTTCATTTTTAATTATTTAGATGTTATGTGTTTCAGTTTAATACCATTTCATATTTATTTTTCCTTATCTAGTTATTTGTATTACATGTGATTCCACATATTACCTTCCCAGAGTGTTTATTCACTTCAGTCATAATTTATTGATTATATGGAATGCGAATTCAATTATTAACCATGTTAATATTATTATTTTACTTGAATCATTATTTATTGTGCTATATTTTTCCCTTAGTGATCATTTTAGTTCATCATTATTATGTTTCATTCCACGGGAATCAAGAAGCGTACTATGAATGATATAAATGGATTTTCTAAATGGATGATAGTTATCCTCAAATATATTTATTTAGAAATAATAATTACATTATGTTATAATTAGTGTATTCTTTTGTAATACAAGAATCATTCTTGTATCTTGTTTACCAAGACAACTAAATACATCTTCATTTAGGATTTGATTCCCTATAATCATATTAATGTAATTATTAGGAAACACTGACTCCAAGATATTTAAAATCAAGTCACTATAGTTAGTATTAAAGGATGTTTTGAAGAATACATTGGAACTAAATTTATGTCCACGTATATTAAGGAACATAAATCTATAGTAGAATTTTTAGATGTGTTTAGAAGTAAATAATATAATTTTTGTAAGGTAGATATTATGTGGGTATTCTTTGAAATAAATCCATGTCTGAATACTGCAAGTGTATGTATTTTTAAAAAAAATTTACCTATGAGTAATAACTCCAAAAATATGTTCCAATACAAATTCAGTGTAACATGGTACATGAGAACGTGCCTTATTAAGCACCTTGTTTCACACTACTGAGAGATAGGAATAGGATTATTCAAATTTTCATTACATAACATTGTGATGTAATAGAATAGATAACACAAATCAATATTCTATGTTAACCTTAAGGTGTTTTATATTTAAAAATCTGGTTTCATGATTTAGATATATTATATATAAGTATATTATTTTCTCACTATGGCTATTATGGATAAAGCTATTATTTCAAGATTTAGTCGATGGATGGAACCCGAAGAATTCTAGTTAATATCACCCATGAAGGATTATGTAGTGAATGTGAAATACCTAATGTTGTTTTTACTGTATTTAAGTATGTAATGTAAATGAAAAATCAATTTTCCCTAAATAAGATTAATAATATATACCATTACCAACTCCCGAACACAAAAAAGAAGTGAATAATGGATGTTGATAATAACTTGAGTAGTAGAGAGCATAATGAAAAAAAGGCTATATTTACAAAATGTGAGAAGTGGGGATTGAAGCACCCATGAACTGACATAATAGAACAAGTAAATTATTTAAGTTCAAGGAAGAAGGAAATAATGTAAATGATTTCTGAGGAAAAATGAATAGTACAATGGATGAAAAACAATGTTCATCCTATATAATCCTTTGTAGTTAAATTTTATATATGGGGAGACTCTAAATATTACCAAAATATGTGTCATATTCTAGAGTATAATCTATAGAATAATGAAAAAAACTACGTTTAAATCAGTGGATGGATTGTTTTTTTAGTGTTGTGTTGAAAATATTTGCTAAAAGGATATATGGTGATTAATATTATTTCATGGATTTACATTATATGTTGGAAATTATATTAACATGGTTTTAGAAAAGGAAAACATGTATGTTGGGTGACAACAAATAAAATTTCGCTAAACCAAGTGTCTTGAACCCATTACATAAGGATAATAAGTGTTCCATACAATCCACTAACCTACATAATGTCTTCATAATATTTTTATTGTTTTCTGTAAAACTAATTGACTAAGAAATGTTAATGATGAACTAGTAGTATCACTTTTGAGATTTAGTGTTTAATCTAATAAACATAAAATTTTCATGAATTTTAAATAAATATAGTTAAACATGTAACTTTTTATAGGACTTAAAATCCTTTAAATGTTTCTTTTAGTGTGTCAGAGATAAAAAATTCATTATTGGAATAAATATTTATTGGTGTAAATGATTTAACTATAATTTTATAGAATCCCAACAAATATATAAGATTATTTATATGAATTTGAATCCTACCAAGTATGAAAAATGTTTTATAATACTGGTTATTTAAATAATTACCCAACATTAGGAAAACAACATGAAAATAAAATGTTGTCATTATTACCTAAATTATGTTGAACCAATGGCTCTTTAAATCAATAAAAATATATAGCTTTGATTCCATCATCATTACATTGATAATTAAATTTTTTTCTGATTTATGACCACATTAACTCAATATAAAAATTTATATTTTTCCTCTGAGTATGTAATTTTCACTTGATTTAAATTTTTTTCTATTTTGAAACCTTCTTTAAAGGTAGTCTCTGTGACCTTTTTACTTCAAATTATGTGTTTTTAGTGGATGTTTTATAAAAAAATCATACAAAGTGGGACTCCAACATTGGAAACATAAAACAATATCACAAATATTGAGTATAAATTCAGAGGATGCAATTTAAATATGCTGGGATGAATATTATATCCTGAAAACATAATGTAAAAACCTTGTGTTCGATAGTCTGTATGATATGTGACACCAAAAAACATTTTAATATAATATCCAAATATATTATAATATATATAATATTTAAAATATTTTCATTATATTTCAATGAATTCAACATTGAGTTAGCTTGCGTTACATGCTAGAATGATTTTCCTTGATTGCATAGATTACACAAAAGAGAATGTTTCCCCGAATAAAAATTCAAAATTAAAGAATTATTATTTAATATAATATGATATAACCTAGCCATTGTGTTATTCAGTATGAATAGTAATAACTAACTTAAAAATTTATTTGGGTAATATAAATATGAAATAAATTAGTGGGTTTCTAATTAATTAGAAATGAACTTAAGAACCATTTTTATATAAAACAATATATTAATATTTTCATGCTTCAATAATAGTATTGTCTTAATAAAAAAATTTAATTAAAAATAGATAATGATTTTAATGAAGTATATGTATTATATTTTCAATTTTTTTTAATTCATCCATTATTTTGTAAATTATATGATAAGAAGAAATCAAACCATACACATACAAACCAATCTTTTTATAGAGTAAATTTTACCACCTTTTACTACAGATCCCATATTAAATCTAATTATTTACATATTAATTGAGTTAATATGTTAAAATAACATCACTATTGAATGATAAATATATGAATTAGGTTACGGTTAGTTTTTTATAGTTTACTGAAAAATTCAACTTTTGAATGAATAAATTTAAAATACTGAATTCTATGTCCAAATAACATTTCATTCAATTTATTTACATGGTTAAATTATAAATTTAAATGAATTTTATCTTTCACTAGATTATATTTTTCCCAATTAATTCAAATTATTCCATTATAGTCAAATTCACTAGGAAATTTATTATAAAACCACAACAAACAATCATACGTTTCTTACTTTAGGAACTTGTATTATCGTCCCCGTAATAGGATAAATTTTAAGTTAATTTCTACAGAATATATAATTTGAAATTGGAAAAATGGATTCCATATTAGTAATCATAATTATATATAATCTATAATGAGGATAAAAATTTGACCAAAACTATTACAGATCGTAATTATAATTAATTACAATTACTAAGGGAAAATGTAGTTTCATAAAGGACTTAACATTTATATTAGGTTAAAAATGAACTAGCCACTTTTCAAAAAACCATTTCATGGATATAGATCGGCCATGAACCTTAATTAATGTTTTTTTTGTTTCATTAAACCTTTATTATATATGAACATTTGTATATAGAAATTTTTTTCTAAAAAATTTATGTAAGTCCTTTCCATCCCTATAAAAATCCTCCACCTCTCCAAATTCATGAAACCTCTAAATCCAATTAGGGTAAACTATATATTACATTATATATTACAAAAATCACTCCCATTGACATTGAATACTACCTTTTGGAAGAAATACTTTCATAGAATCATTTTTTTTATAAACCAAAAGTATTATCCCAATTAAGGGGTAACGTCTTTTTTCATGATTTTTAATTTTATTCCAATACTCGAACCACTAATTTATTTTTTCCATTATAATTAATTATAATTATACTCAATATATTATGATTTTCCTTATTTAATGTGTATGAACTATACTTACATAAACATTCATCTAATGGGTATGAAGCATATTGTTTTCGTTTATGGCGACCAACAACCTCACAAAATGATGATTGTTCAATTTTTTCCTTTACCACATATCACAGTGGATATAATGATAAAAAATAAGTCTATATATGAGATATATTGTATTTATTATGTATTTATATTTATTTAATTATATTATAACACATACATTTAAATCATACGATTTTGCGTTAATACGGTAACATTGTTTGAGGAAGTGTGGACCAACTACCCCTCAAAGTGAAGTGATTTGTTCACACAAACAATGGAATGTATACTATCAGACTATAATTAATCATAGATTAAATAAATAACTTATATATGATATTCATGATATTATTACCATTCTTTAAATATACTATATTTATATAATTTTCATTAGTTCCCTTTAAACCACTTAAAAAGTTATAACATCATTTGTGGAAGTGTGGAATACTACCTCATTGACATGATGTGATTCCATTTACATCACCAAAATTATATAAATAAGTATATATGATTAAATAAAATGGTATTTACCATAAAATTATCATTATTTAATGATATTTTGTTACAGTTCTTCTTTCCATAACAATCATTTAAACACGGGGATGTTACGAATGTTGACGTATGAACTACCATCACCATGATTGTAATGTTGATTCATTTATAAAAACCGTTTTTAATTATTGATTTTAATAGTATAATAAATTTATATATATGATAATTATGTCATGATTATTACTCTGGAGAAGTTATATAATGACCTCTTTGACTATTGTTGACCTACAAAAGTTATTATTTACATATAAACATAATTTGATCAAATCACACAATGTAAACATAATTGTTTTAGTATGTGTATACATCAATGTAAGATGTAAAAAATTGTAATGTTATCCATAGAAAATTTTATCAAGAAATTATAAGATTTGCATTATATTATTATATATGAATTTAAAGGATGTTCCCCAGAAACTAAAACTCATGCTAAAGGAATTTCATCTCATGTTAAATTTTATTGTGTCTTATTAGTTATTATGATCAAATGTACTTTATTTGGTGTATATATTACATTTTTCTTGTTATATGATGAATAAAATTAATCTCATGATATTATGAGCTTCATTTAATTTTATATTTTTGTGATATTATGATTCAATTTTTTCAATGTGGTATGCAACACTTTAGAATGTTTAAAAATTAGTTATCTCAAGAATATTTCCAATGATAATCTTTGCAATGTCACATAATTTTTTAATAATTTTCATTTTAAATTTCCTTTAATATCCATATTTTTATAAAATGTATATTATTATTTCCTAACAATATATCATTTCACGTACGATAATTACTTTTACATTTATTTGATTTGCTATGGATTTAATTAAAAATCTCTATCTCTTATTCAATATGGACATTTGATAAGGAATATTTTATGTGAATAAAATTGATTATTTGATTTGAGGGATGATTTGGACCTGCAAGGATGTATAGATCTAAGAATTTATATATCTCCTCATTTCAGTGATAGGTTCTCGTGAGACAAATAGTTGCACAAATGGATTTATAATATTAATATAAACCATTTTGTAAAAAGTCTTAATAATATAGTTTCTCATGAGACTTAGACATGATGTCCATTATGAAAGAATTTTCATCATTTAGTTTCTATTATTATTCATCCATGAGATTTTTTGAGGAAATAAATATAGAAAATTTTCAGTTTTTGTTGTCTATAAGTTAAGTGTGTTAGTTTTTTACATTTCCATATTTTTTAATTATTAAGATATATAAATAAATTTTTTTTCCATGTTTTACCTTTCCATGTTATTTATGCACTAACTTCTCAGTGTATTGATTATATGGCTTGTGAGTTTTGTTACATAACATTTCATTATTGTTATTATAATTGATTAGTTATTTATTCTATTATATTCATCCTTTACTAAGAATTTTATCTCACCATTATTATGTTTCATTCACCATGAATCCATGAATTTTACAATGAAATATATTATGTGATTTACTAGTGGTTGGAGTTATCCTCAATGATATTTATATATAAAGAAGAAAAGCATTATATGTTAATTAATGTATTCTTTTGTAATATAATATGTTTATATGTCTCTAGTTTACCAAGACTAATAATCATTCAATCCATTAGGATTTGGTTCCTTGTAATCATAAATTGCAATCATCGGGTTGAATGTATCCGCCAAATCAATCATTTATAGATGATTGTCTCTCATGTGTACCGGGAGGCTAATCAGGTTGCTGATACACTTGCCAAAAGGCTATACTTTACCTTGATATGATGAGGTCATTCACAGCCCCGACATATTTTTCTCTAATGGTGGAGGCAGATCGATGTGGTGTCTTGCACACTCTCTTATGTAATAACCCCTTGTATGTCTGACTCCTATTTTTATTATATATTATTTTTGTGGACCGACTTATGCCTAATCCTGATCTTCTTGCTATTATTGAAATTATTTATAACATTTAATTGTTTTGAAAAATTATTTTGGACCTCATTTCATGTTCGAACTTTATGTTGGGAGTGGGAATGATTTAAACGAATTAAGGGGAAATAGTTTTCAATTTTTATTCATGGATTGAATTATTATAAATTGATTTAATCTAGGTTTGTGTTTATTTTTAAAAAGTCGGGAACTTTTTTATGAGATATTTGTATCACATTGAATATAAATGAAGTTTTAATAAAACCTCAGTATGGAATGGTTTTTTGAAATTTTCTTTTTATAATTATTATGTGCCATGCAATTTTTCTCCCTTTACTATATAAAAAAATTATATCAAATTTTTCCATATTAAATCTGAAATATGGAGCTTTGATTATTTCATAGATGTGATGAATTGGACTCAAGGATGTATCCTACTGTCTTCAGACTAAACCATACATAATAAAATGGTGGTTATGTAGTCTTCTTGGCTTGGCCATTTCATTCCATGTGTTGGATTTTATCTATGATATGGTTTTGTTTTCTTTTGTAAGTGGTCAATTTAAAGATGATGGTAGTGATAGTAATGTCACACAGAGCATGTTATTATACCTTCAATTTCATGGAACTAATTTTCTTGAGCATTGTATATTTTTTTTCTAAAATTATTTCTTTCCATATTATTTTTTAGTTTTTCATCTATTTTTGGTTGTTTATTTCTATGAGATGGAACATGGGATTCATCATGTATTTTTTTATTATGGAACATTTTTTTTATTTTTGATTTTTCCACATGGGTGATTCCATCCCCAATTTTTATTTATGATTTCCATGATACTTATCATCAGTTTTGGATTATTAGTGATGCTATATAGGTATGTAGAGAGACATATTGGGAATACTAGGGAAGGATTTTCTAGGTTAATTACTGACTGAATAGAATCATTGTATCTATATTCCATAAAAGGTACCTAGGTTCTATAAAAAAAAATTTTATTTATTAATTGACTTGGTAGTCTGAAGGGAATTATATTCATATGGGATTAAGTATATTGTGTGTGAGAGGTAATCTAAGACACTTTGTCACACCAAATAATGAGTTTTCATGGGTCTATAAGTCTTGACTCCTAAACATGAGATCATATTTTAATGTTGCGATGGTTTTTCAATGTGTTTCTATGACTTTTTATTCATGTCATGTGTAACAGTGATTTCATGGTTCAATATGTGTTTTTGAGTAAAAATATAGTGAATTTAGTAGGGTCTCACATTTTGAATTCACTATTTTGTAAACCATGTGGTGCCCATGTGAAAATTTTCTACAACCATAATAGTTTTTATTCCATGGTTTTGGAATGGTTTAATATCCTACGTGGTCCAACCATTCACAGTTCGTTTTCTACATCGAAATTGTTGTGTTCGTACCATTTCATCAGGGATCAACTCTAATAAATTATTCTATTTATGTATTACCCTAGAAGGGATTATTAAATGGAATTATTATGGAATGTGATGTGTATTTATATCTTTGTTTTTAAATGTGTTCTTTTGGGATTGTGATTTCCCATAGAGATTTTTTTTTTCAACGAAAATTTTTTATTTTACATAGAATGTGTTTAATTTTTATTACTTGAAATTTATGGGAGTTAAAAAACTAGTGTTTTGTTTTAAAATTGAGATATGTAAAAAAAATTGATGAAATGAATTTTGGTTCATGATGTGTAATATTGTAATTCAATTTTATTTTTACAGTGCATGATTTATTATTTTTCTTATTAATGATCTTTCAATGAGATGGATAATTTAACAAAAGAGTTTTGAAATTATTTTTCAATAGAATGTGATGTTTTGTTTTATTGAAATATTTTTCTTGATTTTTTGAAAAACAAATGGAAGACTATTGGCTAAAATGACTTTTGAGACCATTGGGTAAATATAACTGATTATTGATTTGAGAATAGATAGTGAAAAAAGGATTGAGTTTTAAAATTATATTTTCAAAAAGTTTTCCAACATTATTTCAACAAGATTTTTTTAAATGTTAATTTTTATAAAAAAAATTTAGGGACCACACACAATGTTGGTTGATCATAGGTGGTTAAGACCATGATATGTGTTTTTTTTATAATTTCCTCCTGGAGACATGTGGATATAAGAGAGATTGTTGTTCCTAGAGATTCATTACTAATGGATTCATTCCAATGGTTTAGTCCCAAACTAGCACAGATTTCATGTCATGAGTGTTCATCATTTCTGAAACTCCAAAGTTTAATGGTTTAAATGTTTCTTGTTTTTCATTTTGGGTTTTAAAATAATTTCATAGAGAATTTAATTACATGAATGATAGTTTTCACTTGACATTTATTTTTTGACTTAGAATGTAAGGCAGTGTTAAAATATAATTGTCTAGTTAAACTTTTATGGGGAAAATTATATGGTGTTTGACCTCGTATAGGTCTTACAATGTAATGGTATATGTGTTTTTCAACATTCAATGGTTTTTAGTGGGTGATGAATATTTTTATTTATTGTTCAATATTATTTGTTAATTGTGTGAAAATTTTATTTAAATTTTGGATATACATTTAAATGATTCAACGTTATATGGGTCATTATGTAAAATTTTAATATGGTGTTCTATAAATATTGAGTGTTATGTGGGAAATTATTTTGTTTTATAAATTTGTCTTCTTTCTATTCGTGAATACTTAATTGGAATTTTTATTTAAAAATGTAATGGATGATATTATTTATGGAATGAATTTTTTAAAATATGACTTTATCTAATGAAATGCATATTTTTTATGTTTTCCAAAGTGGAATAGGTGATTTTTATATTAATACAGTTTCGAATTAGAATGTGGATATTATATGGAAGTTCTTTTTGAAAATAAAGTCAATTTTCATTGACTTTTTTTGTAAACATCTAATAGATGGAAAAATTATCTTCAGTTCTTTGTGTGTTTTATTTTGGGAAAAATGTATTTTACATGGGTTTTTTAAAATATTTTAAGTCAAGGAATTATGATTTAAAATTGGATATTGATTAATAAAATGTGTTCCCAATATTAAAGTCCATAGTATTTCTTGAATTTTGAATTCCCTTTAATTGCATGTTTACCTTCAGCCTTTTGTGATAAATTATTATTAAGTGTTAAGGCGGGCTTTCTTATTTGGTTTCCTCCTTTTAAGCCTCAAGTTATTTATTTGTTCATGTCATATTCTATGGAATGTTTTTTATTGATTTCGGCATATGTTATTTTTGGCTCGGTATGTCATTATTAGGAAAAAAATTTATTTTATGCCTATAATCACATGAGGATGCATGTTTCTTTACGTTCAAAATGGGATGATTTTTCATCTTGAGTTTTTACTTTACCTCTACAGTACTGAGGCCCTAGTTAATGTCATAAGTCATATAATCTTATGGAATTTGATTAATGTTATCCCTTATGGAGGTTATTTTATTGCTTTATGATGGCTCCACCATTTGAGTGGAGAGTTGATTGAGATTAGTATTCATTTTATTAAGTTAGATTTTGTTTCTATATTTTCTTTGGATCATTTTAGATATGCCTCTCCTTATTAAAGTTATTTGTCAAGCATTTTTTTGGAACACAATTTAAGATATTTGTAAATGGTGGGGAGGTACATAATCAGTCTCATTTTCCTATTAGGACTTTCAATGGTAAGCATTGTTGTGTTTTAATTGAACAATTTTTGTATCTATCTAGATGAAGATGTTTAGTTTTTATAAATATTCATTTCTCAAGAGTTTCATCAAATGTACTGATCTAGTGGCTGATAGTATAAATCACATATCTTTGAGGAGGGTGTGATGTGGACTATTTCTGGAATTCAATATTCAATTAGTACATAATGGGGGTAAAAAGTGGTATAGTGGTGAGTTACTAAAACCATAAATATTAATATTGTGTGTGGGTATTTTGTGGAGGTATTGGCCTAATGAGTTTGGGCATTTTTTTTAAGAAAAGATTGATTCTTGGTGACATTTTCATAGTCGCATGTTTAAGGTGCAGAATAATTTAAACCCTTAAAACAATGTGTAAAACCATTTATAGTGCCTCTATATATATCTCATGTTTTGTAAATTTCTAAACAAACCATACCACATAGATATGTAGCCTTTTCAAATCAAAACAAGAGGGTTCTCCAAGGTTTATTCTCTATTTTTTTAACTATGAAGGTAATCCATGTTGACCACTCAAAGTGGGTTATTTTTTGTAGAATTTTTTTTTATTTTTAATTGTTGTTTATCACATTGTATTATCACATTATAATTAGATATATGGATTTATATCCTATCTCATTTTGGTTCTACCAAACTCCATGAATGTGTCTTTTTAAGTATTATTGTGGATATTGTTCACTCGGTTCAATAGGTAAGAGGTTTTTACCTCTTCTTCTTCATCATCCTTGGTTTTATAGGATTTTCCAATATCATTTAAAAATAGTTTTCATTAATGGATTATTTTTATGTCTAGTTATGTGTTAAATATGGTATTTTTATTTGTAATGGTTCAGAGTCATAGAAGGTGTCTTTTATGGTGGTTTGTTTGGCAGTAGACATGATTATATCCAATGAGTTAGGTTTGTCTAGTTTATTGATTTTAATAATTGGTTTCGTTATTTATATATTTTTAAGTATGTTTTATATTATTTTTATGATTTATATGTTTTTTATTTTTTATTTTCAATGGATTTCTAAGATTGGGTGATTCATTTCCATATTAAAAATTGGAGAAATTCCTTATGCTATGGAATTTGGTTGAAAAATAGTGTTTTAATCATTCATTGAGTTTTCTAAATTTTAAAAGTGTTTTTTATAGGAAATTACCTTGTTCATTGGGATTTTTTTCAAAGGGGGTTAAAAAATGGGTTACCTTTTTGGCTTAGATAAATTTTTGTGTTTTAATGGGTGATAATTTTTTGTAAAAAAAAATGCATATCCTTTGACGTGTTCGATAGGGTTTTAAATTTATTATGAACTATTAATAAATATTATTTGAATGACAATATGTTCTAAAAGTGTATTCTAAAATTTTTATTTATTATATTTGATATGTAAAGACCATGTTGGGACTTTGGGGTGTGATGTTGATTGTTCACTTATTTATTACCCTTTGTTATTGTTCATGTGTACAGTTTTCTATCTGATTGATGATTTTTGATTTGACTAATATTGTACATATGTTTCAGGACTCATTTTAATGTTAGTGAGGTTGTTTTGAAGGATATGATAGTGGTATTAGACCTAGGGTTTATTATTGTGATTTGATGAAATTATTTTACATAGACAACCTCCAATATTATTCCATGATGTGAAAAAAGTTTTAATATGGGATGTACTGGGGAATATTTAGGCCAGTCCAGTGTTTGGATTGTCTAGTCCCACTAATTTTATGTATTCATAGATGAGGAATTTAATATAGTTGATTCTTCATAGAGTTATTCAAATGAATGATGTGGGGCTATAAACTTTTCTATAATTGGTCCTCATATATGTTTATCATGATGTCTCATTAGTTATCATGATGTTTCGTCATAATATATGTCCATGTTATACATGTGGTTATATATATTGTCTTGTGTGATGTCTATTTCTTGGATATACTCGTTTAATGTTTTATCCCAATATGGGTTTTCCATATAGTTGAGTACTTTAATTACATCAATTTATTTGATTTCATTGTAACATATTATTGGCTGGATTCTTTATTTTACCCCTTGTTACTGTATATACCATTACATTTGTGGGATAAAATATTTTTATAAAAAATGTGTAAAATTTATTTCAACTGAATTACATTTTTGGATTCATTATGAAATGTATGAAACTATGTGTGAGTTTAATTTTCAAATATGTGATAATTTTTTTAAAGAAAATGGTTTTAAATTTTAATTTGAATAGTATTTTGGTTAAAAACTATTTTGTTATGTTTTATGGAAATTGTTATTTTTTTAATTTTGTTGTTCCTTTATATGTTTATTATTATAATATATTAATGATAACGAAAACCACCTTTTTTATATTATTTAGAAATTACTAAGCATTTTTCTTTTATAAATGGAATGAATTTTACTTATGGTGGTATACTGCTGGATTCATCTCACACACTATATATTAATGTTTTTGAATATTAATTCATGATGTCTTGGGAAGGTTCCTCTGGGTTTTTATTTCATGATTGATCTAGCTTCATCATCTGGGGAAGTAGATGAGATATATATGTAGAATGTGACCAGAGAGTCACATAGAGATTGTAATCAGTCCTTTAGAATCTTAGATAAGTTTTTCCTAGATTTGTATTAGATTTTTTTTATCATTATGTTTTTTCATCATACATTATATATTTGTATCTTTGAATGGTTTGATATTTTTATGTTATCGGTCTCGAAATGTATGTTGTAATTTATTTCAATTATAGAATGATTTTTTATATAGTTATTTGAGGGTTAAAAATTCCCAATTTATATATATGATACCCATGATTCATGTCATTAGTCGGAAGGGATATCCGAAAATCCTCAGGTATGTGGCGTTATAGTTTCCGAATTTAATAGAATGATGACATAGGTTGGTTCATTACATTCTTCTCTATCACTACAACAAAACAAACAAATAATAGTAATGGTAGTTAATAGTGCTTGAAGAATTCACTGATAAATGGAATCATTATCATTACTTATGAAAGCACATATAAATTTAACCATTTTTCATCGCTTTGTTTTTACCGAAGATGATGTGTACCCTTTCTCATGACTTTATTTTCATGGCTAATAAGGGATACCCTTTATCTGTTATTTATTTTTAGCACCAATAATATGTTCCCTTTATCAGAGATATATTTTTAGAGCTCATAAAATTGTCCTTTATCAACTTTTATTAGTATAAATAATGGTACAAATAAATATAATGGAATAATTAAATAAATAAAATTTAAAAATTTACTTTCTTAAAAAATATAGAAATTTAAATTAATTAAATTAATATTAATAAAAATAAATAAATTGATTATATTATATAAAACTTTTAAATAATCATAAATAGTATGTATTTATTATATACGTATGAGAAATGAAAATTAAAAAAATTATAATTAAAAATAAGAAAATTGTGAAAAATATTAAACTTTTTATTAATTAGATGATTATTGATAAATTTAATAACTATTATATATTAAATATTTAAATATATTTATGTATGTAAATAAGATTTATATATTATAATATATTTAGGTTATTTATTTTATGTAGTCATATATTTAATGAATAATTTATTATAATTTAAAATATATATAAATTTGAAATATTAACTAATTTCATTGACTATTAAACATATAATTTAATGTCATTTGATATTTGAATTTAACATAGATAAAATGTGTGTTATGTTGATATCATTAATACATTATTAATGCATTTTTATATATAATTCACACACACAAAACTTATCAATTTTTTACGTATTATTAAATAGTAATTATTTTTTATTTTTTCAATTTCACTCATTTCTAACACACATGCACTTAAAAAGGATATTCAGTAATAATTTTAAAATAATATATATATATATAATGATTATAAAGAAATTATATATATATATTCATAAGTACATAAATTTAAAAAATTATATATTATAAAATATATATTTATTTTTTAAAGTATTTATATATTAATAAAAAAATAATAATATATATTTATATAATTAGTATATTTATAATAAATTTACATAAATAATGAATATATTTACAACATATATATTAATTATGTAAATATATGTATTAGTATATAAATAAATATAATGAAATAAATATTATTTTTTAAAAGTATTTATAATTTTATAAATAAATAATTATATATTTAACAAATTACCAATTCATAATAGATATATTTCAATAAAGAATATATTTAGTATATTTATCTTTATATTTATTTATTATGTGTTTATATATTTATATATATATATTTATAACTTTTTATTTATAATTATAATTATAAATCATTAATCATCGATTAAGTAATAACTGTTGATAAATGTTGATTTTATCCCTAATTTTATTACATTGATAAAGAAAAACTATTATGAGCTCTAAAAAATAATTGATAAATAACCCATCTATTAGCACCTTGGAAAACACTGATAAAATTGTACTAATCTAATTATAAAATCCTAACATATTGTGAACCCATTGTGATATTATAATCTTTCAACAGAATCCACCCATTGTGGCCACTACTCCGCAGTGAATCAAATCTTCAATCACACAAAAAAACTCTACTAACCAAACCCACTTCCTTTAGTTTCTAGAACATCATTCATCATATGTTATTTGATTACAATTATAGTTATTAAAGGAAACCTCAAGATATAGATTTTAGGGTCCCAAATTTTCTTCCACCTAATGAGGTTGGATAGTGTTTTCCTTTGTATTTTCATAATTTCTTTTTGTATTTTTCATTATGAGATCTAGATCCATTGTTTTCCGATTACCCTTTTTAAGTTTTGATTTTCATTCACTATGTTTTCCAGTTTTTTATTTTTTTTCCTTTGTTTATGATCCATTATTTCCTTGACTACTATTTTTTATATCATGTTTTTTATATTTAAATTCATTTTTTATCAATTTTATACAATGGTTGGATTTGTACCCTAGTTTGCCTAATTTTTTGTATCAATTTAATTTGTAGGTTTCGATATTTTTTTGAAAAACCAATTATCATTATAATGACATTGTGAAGTGAAAATATAAATAAATTCATGTATAAATACTACAAGTGTATGTATTTATAGCCTAGATGTACCTATGAATAATAACTACAAAAATTTATTCTAGACCAAATTCAGTGTAACATGGTATATGAAAACATGCCTTATTATAAACCTAGTTTCACACTCTTGATTTATATGCATAATATAATTCATATTTTCCTTACAAACCATTATGATATATTATAATAGATATTACGAATCAATATTATATGTAAAACTTAAGGTGTTTTAGATTTAAAAATAAGGTGTCATGATTTTGATATATTATATAAAATTATACACTTTTCTCAATATGACTATTATTGTGAAAGCTATTCATTCTAGATTTAGTCAATGGATGGAATAGAAGGATACTAGTTAAAATTGAATATGAAGGGTTGTGTAGTGAAAGTGTGCTACCAAATGAATTTTTTACTATATTTAAGGATGTCATGTTAATGAAAACTAAAATTTCCCCAAATAAGATTAATAATATATACCATTTCTAACTCCCAAACATAAAAAATAAGAGAATCATGGATGTTTCTAAGAACTCAAGTGTTGGAGACCATAATGAAAAAAAGGCTAGATTTACCAAAAGTTAGAAGTGGGGATGGAAGCACCCAAGAATCATAACAATGAAACATGTAAATAATTTATGTTCAAGAATGAGATATATAAAGTAATAGATTTTTGAGGAAAAATTAAAAGTACAATGGCAGAAAAATGAAGTTCATCATGTAATATTCTTAATAGTTCAATGTCCTAACTAGGGAGAGCCTAGATATTATAAAAATTAGTGTCCTATTCTAGATGATAATCTATAGAATAAATAAAGAAACTACGTTGAAATAAGTGGATGGAGTGTTTTTTGGTTAGTGTTGTGTTGAAAACATTTGTTAAAAGGATATTCAGTGATTAATATTATATCAAGGATTTACATCGTATTTTGGAAATTATATTAACATGTTTTTAGAAAAGGAAAACATATATGTTGGGTGAAAAGAAATAAAATTTGGCTAGGCCAAGGGTCTTGAACCCATTACTTAAGGATGATAAGTGTTCCATATAAACCACTAACCTACATAATGTCTTGTAAAATATTTTTATTGTTTTTGTTTATATAATTGACTAAGAAATGTTAATGATGAACTAATAGCATAAATTTTGAGTATTAGTGATTAATTTAATAACCATTTATTATTTAATAATTTTAAATACAAATAGTTATACATGTAACTTTTTTACAGGCCTTTGAATCCTTTAAATGTTTCTTTTAGTGCATCAGAGATAAAAAATTCATTATTGGTAAAACAAATTAATTGGTGAAAATTCTTGAATTATAATTTTATCGAATACCAAAAAAAATTAAGGAATATTTATATGAAATTGATTTCTACCAAGTAATAACAATTTTTTATAATATTGGTTAGTGAAATATTTACCCCACATTAGGTAAACAACATAAAAATAATTTTTTTTATTATTACCTAAATAATGTTGAACCAATGTCCCTTTAAATAATCAAAAATTTATAGTTTTTGCTCTATCAACATTCCATTGATAATTATATTTTTTCTAATTTATGACCACATTAACTCAATATAAATATTTATATTTTTCCATTGAGTATGAAATTTTCACTTGATTTAAATTTTCCTCTATTTTGAATCCTTGTTACAAGGTAGTCTGTGTGACCTTTTTACTTAAAATTATCTCTTTTTTAGAGGATGTTTTATAAACACATATTACAATGTGGGACTCCAACATTGGTAACATAATGAAAATATTACACCAATATTGACTATAAATTCAAAGGCTGCAATTTAATTATTGTGGGATGAATGTTACACCCCGAAAACATAATGTAAGAACATTACGTTCGATAGTAAATATGAGATGTGACACCAAAGACACAATTTAATATAATATCCATATACATTATAATATATTGACTATTTAATATATATTCTTTATATTTCAATGCTTGCTAAACCGAGTTCACTTGCGTTACATGCATTAATGACTTTCCTTGATTTCTTGGATTACACAAAAGATAATTTTCCCAAAATAAAAATTAAAAATTAAATAATTATTGTTTAATATAATATGACACAAACTATCCATTTTGTTATTAGGTATAAATACTGTTAAATAACATAATTTTTTTTAGTGTATAGAAATATGAAATAAATTAAAGGGTTCCCAATTAATGAGAAATGAACTTAAGATCTATTTCTATATAAAAGAATATATTATTATTTTCATGATTCCAAAAGTGTATTATATTAATAAAAATAATTAATTAAATAAAGTAAATTATTTTAATGAATGATATGTAATATATATTTAATATTTTTTTGATAATCATCAATTAGTTTTAAAATTCTACGATAAGAACAAATCAAACCTTACACATACAAACCCATATTTTTATAGAGGAAATTTTAACACCTTTTACTAGAGAACCCATATTAAATCTGATTTTCGTCACATTAATTGTTTTAAAATGTCAAAATAACTTATCATTTAATGATAAACATAAAAATATGGTTAGGTTTAATTTTTTATAGTTTACTGAAACATTCTATTTTTTAATGAAGAATTAAAAATACTGAATTCTATGACCAAATATCATTTCATTCAACTTATCCACAATGTTAAATTATACATTTAAATGATT
Organism: Viscum album; assembly: GCA_963277665.1. Lineage (NCBI taxonomy): Eukaryota > Viridiplantae > Streptophyta > Magnoliopsida > Santalales > Viscaceae > Viscum > Viscum album. The sequence continues at coordinate 586,646,633 of OY728126.1, forward strand.
TTTATGTTTAAATAGATTATATTTTTTCAAATTAACTCAAATTATTCCATTAGAGTCAAATTCACTTGGAAATTTATTATAAAACCACAGAAAAATATCGTACGTTTTTACTTTAGGAACTTGTATTGTCTTCAACCTTATAGGATAAATTTTAAGTTAATTTCTATAAGATATATTATTTGAAATAGGAAAAAATGGATTCCATATAATTAATCATAATTATATATAATCTATAATGAGGGAAAAAATTTGACCAAAACTATTACATAATGTAATTATATTAATTACTATTATTAAGGGAACATTTAGTTTCATAAAGGACTTAACCATTATATGAGGGTTACAAATGAACTATCCACTTGTAAAATAATAATTTCAAGGATATATATTTTCCATGAACAATAATTATTTTTTGTGGTTGGTTTCAAATAACTTTTTTTATGTTCGAACATGTGTACATAGAACTTATTTTCTAAAAAATCCATGTAAGTTCTTTGCATCCCTATAAAACTCTGCCACCTCTCCCCATTCATAAAACCTCTCAAAAAACATAGGTTAAACTATGAAATGACCATATATGTTCCAAAAATCCATCTGTTTGACATTTAATCCTTCTTTTTGGAAGAAATAATTCCATGGAATCCTTTTGGTATAAACCAAAAGTATTATCCCAATTAGTAGTAACGTCTTTTTTCATGTTTTTTAAGTTTATTCCCATTCTGAAACCCCTAATATTTTTTTCAATTATAATGAATGAAAAATTATCCTCAATATATTAGGATTTTCATTATTTAATGTGTTCGACCTATAATTGCACAAACGTTTATCTAATAGGTAAGAAGCATGTTGTTTTCATTTACGGGGACCTACAACCTCACAAAATGATGATTGTTCATTTTCCCTTTACCACATATCACGATGGACATAATGGGGGAAAATAAGTCAATATATGATATATATTTTATTTATTAACTTTTTATATCTACGTAATCCTATTATAACACATACATTTATATCATTCCATTTTGCATTAATACGGTAACATTTTCTGAGGAAGTGTGGACCAACTACCCCTCAAAGTGAAGTGATTCGTTCACATGAATAATGGAATGTATAAGGTTGTATTTGGTGTATATATTACGGTTTATTTGGTGTATATATTACATTTTTCATCTCATATCATGAATAAATTTATTCCCATGATATCATGAACTTTATTTAATGTTATATTTTCTTGAGATTATGATTCAATTTTTTCAATGGGGTATATGACACTTTGGAATGTTTAAAAATTAATTATCTCAAAAATGTTCCTAATGATAATCATTGAAATCTCACATCATTTTGTAATAATTTTCATTTTAAATTTCCTTTAATACCTATATTTTTATAAGATGTATATTATTATTTCTTAACCAATATAGCATTTCATGTACAATGTTTACTTTTCCATTTATTTGATTAGCTATGGATTTAATGATAAATTTTTATCTCTTATTAAATATGGATATTTGATAAGGAATATTTATGTTTATAAAATTGATTATTTGATATAAGGCATGAGTTTGACCTTTAATGATGCACGGATCTCAGAATTTATATAGCTCCCCAATTCATTGATAGGTTCACATGAGAGAAATTCATGCACAAATGGATTTATAATATTAATTTATACCATTTGTGAAATTTATTAATGATGTATTTTTTCATGAGACTTAGACATGACATCTATTAAGAAATAATTTTCATCCTTTAGTTTCTATTGTTATTCATCCATGAGAATATGTGTTGAAATAAATATGAAAATATTTCATTTTTAGTTGTTTATAAGTCATGTGTGTTAGTTTCTTACGTTTCCATATTTTTTTAATATTCATGTTATATAAATAGAATGTGTTTTAATTCATTACATTTCCAAGTTTTTTATGCACTAAATTCTCAGTTTATTTATTATAGGTCATGTGAGTTCTCTTACATAACTTTTCAGAATTACTGTTATCATTGATTAATTATTTATTCTATTATATTTTTTCCTTACTAACAATTTGATCACACCCTTATTATGTTTCATTCAACATGAATCTCTGAATTTTACAACAAAATATATTAGGTTATTTTCTAGTAGGTTGGAGTTATACTCAAATAAGTTTATATGTAAATAAGAAAAATAATTTGTGTTAATTAATGTATTATTTTGTAATATAATTTGTTTATATGTCTCTAGTTTACCTATAAAACTAAACATTCAATCATTCAAGATTTGTTTCCTTGTAATCATGTAATGTAATCATAATTATACATAGACTATGGGCTATCTAGGGTTGTGTCTCTACATGTGATGTTTATTTCATGGATGCAATCTTTTTGATATTTGATCCCCTTGACGTTTAGTTAGTATATTGACAAGTTTTATTACATAGTATTATTGAAATTATTTATAACATTATATTGATGTGAAAAATTATCATGGCCCTAATTTCATTGTTTATCTTTATGTTCGGTGGGCGAATGATTTAAATGAATTAAGTGGAAATTATTCTGAATTTTCATTATTTGATTGAATTATTTTGAATTAATTTAATCCAGGTTTAGTTTTATTTTTAAAAATTGAGGAATTTTTTTATGAGATAGGTGTATCACATTTAATATGAATGAGGTTTTATTAAAACCTTAGTATGGAATGGTTTTTTAAAAGTTTTCTTTTTATAAATATTATGTACCATTTTGTTTTTACCACATTACCATGTAAAGGAATATGAAATCAAATTTTTTCATATTACATCCAAAATAGTGAGCATTGATTATTTTAAAGATGTAATGAATTGGACTCAAGGATTTATCCTAATATCTTAGGACTAAACCCAACATAATCAAATGGCAGTTTTTAGTATTCATGGATTGATCATTTTCCTCCATGAGTTGGAGTTTATCTATGATATGGTTTGTTTTCATTGGTATGTTTCCATTTTATAGATTATGGTGGTGATAGGAATGCCCACAGATCATGTTATTATTCCTTCAATTTCATGGAACTAATTTTCTTGATCTTTATATTGTATTTTTCATTAATTATTTCTTTCCATATTCTTTTGTAGGTTTTAATCCCGTTTTTGTTGTTTATTTATATGAGATGTCACATGGAATTTATCTTGTTTTTTTATTATTATGGAATTTTTTATTGATTTTTTATTTTTCCACATGGGTGATTGCATCCCCAACTGTTATTTATTATTACAAAGATAATTATCATTAGCATTGGTTTATTAGGGAAGATTTTTTGGTTTGTAGAGAGATATATTGGGAATCCCGAGGAAGGATGTTCCAAGTTGGATCCTTACTAAATGGAATCATAAGATCTATATTCCTTAAAAAGGTTCCTAGGTTCTATAAAAACAAATTTTTATTTATTATATGTCTTTGTAGTCTAAAGAAAATTATTTTTATACTAGATTTGGTGTATTGTTTGTGACAGGTTTTGGACAAGTCTTTGTCACATCGAATCTCGAGATTTCATGGGTCTATAAGTCTTCAATACTAAACATGAGATAATATTTTTCTGTTGTGATGGATTTTCAATATGTCCCTATAATTGTTTATTCATGTTTTGTGTAACAGTTATTTCATGGTTCAATTTGAGTTTTGGAGTAAAAATGAAGTGAATTCTGTAGGGTCTCACAATTAGAATTTACTTGTTTGTAAACCATGTAGTGCCCATGTGACAATGTTCTACAACCATGATTGTTCTTATTGCATGGTTGTGGCATGGTTTACCTACCCAAGTAGTCCAACCCTTCTCAATTCATTTTCAACATCGAAATTATTGTGTTCATACCATTTCATCAAGGATCAACTCCAATAAATTCTTTTGTTTATATATTACCCAAGAGGGAATTATTAATGAGGATTTTTATGTAATGTGATGTGGTTGAATAGATTTGGTTGGAAATGTGTTCTTTTGGGCATGGTTTTTTCCATAGATATATTTTTTCAATGAGAAAATGTTATTTTAAAGATAAAGTGTTTAATTTTTTAAAAATGAAATTAATGGATGTTTAAAATAACTATTGTTTTGTTTTAATATTGAGATATGTAAAAAAAATTGGGATCAAATGAATTTTGGTTCATGATTTGTAATATTTTAATTCCCTTTTATTTTTACATTGCATGGTTTATTATTTTTCGTGTTAATGTGTTTTCAATGAGATGGATAATTTAATAACAGAGTTTTTAAATTATTTTGGAATAGAATGTGATATGTCTTTTTTAATGAAAATATTATTTGTGTTTTTTTTGAAAATAAAAGGGTTGACTATTAGCATCATTGACTTTTGAGGCCACTGGGTAAAGATAATAGATTGATGATTTGAGAACATGTAGTGGAAAAAGGATTGATATTTAAAATTATATTTTCAAAATGGTTTTAAACATTATTTCAACGGGTTTTTTTGAAATGTTATTTTTTCTAATAATTTTTAAAGGACTGGATACAATGTTGGTTGATCATAGGTGGTTGAGAACATGAACTGTGTTTTTTTATAATTTCCTCCTAGAAACATGTTGATTTAAGAGAGAGTTTTGTTCCTAGATATTCATTACTAATGGATTCATTCCAATGGATTAGTCCCACTCTATCATGGATTTCATGTCATGAGTTATCATAATTTCTGAAATTCCAATGTGTAATGGTTTAAATGTTTCTTGTTTTGTTTTTTTGGGCTTTAAAATAATTTCATAGAGAACATATTTTCATGAATTATTATTTTCACTTAACATTTATTTTATGACTTGGAATGTAAATCAGTGTTAAATTATAATGGTTGATTTAAAATTTATAGGAAAAATATATGGGGTTTAACAATGTACTGGTCTTGCAAAGAAATGGTATGTGTGGTTTTTAACATACAATGGTTTTCAATGGGTGATACGTGTTTTAATTAGTTGTTCAATTTTATTTTTCAATTCTGTGATAATTCTATAAATTTTTTTGGGATACATTAAAATGGTTCAATGTTATTTGGGTCATTGTGTAAAATTTTAATTTGGTGTTTTGATCCAATTGAGGGTAATTTCGGAAATTATTTTGTTTTATAAATTTTTCTTCTTTCTATTCCTGAATACATATTTTGAATTTTTTTTTCAAATGTAATGAATGATATTATTTTTTGAATGAATTTTTTAAACTACAAATTCATCTAATGAATGTCATATTTTTTATATTTTCCAAAGTGGAATATGTGATTTGTATATTAATACACCTTCAAATTAGATTGTAGAAATTATATGGAAGTTGTTTTTTAAAATAATGTCAATTTTCATTGCCTTTTTTGTAAACATTTGATAGATGGAAAAATGAACTTAGGTTCTTTATGTGTTTTCGTTTTGGGAAAATTTCTTTTACAAGGGTTTTTTAAAAGAGTTTAACCCATGGAATTATGATTTAAAAGTGGCTATTGATTTATAAAATGGGTTACCTATTTAAAATTTCATAGTATTTCTGGAATTTGGAATTCCTTTTGATTTTGTGTTTAACTTTAGCCTTGTGTGATGAAGTATTATTAAGCATTAAGGCTTGCTTTCTTATTTGGTTTTCTCATTTTAAGCCTCAACTTATTTATTATTTCATGTTAAATTTTATGGAATTTTTATTATTGATTTGGAAATAAGTTAATTTTGGGTCATTATTTTGTTATTTGAAAAAATATTTATTTTATGCATATAATCACTTAAGGATGAATGTTTCTGGACGTTCAACCTGGGATGATTTTTCTTCTTCAGTTTCTAGTTTACCTCTGTAGTACTGATACCCAAGTCAAGGGACCAAGTCATATACTCTTATGGTATTTGCTTAATGTTATCCCTTTTAGAGGTGGTTTTTATTCTTTATGATGGCTCAAAAAAATTTTGTAGTTAGATGATTGAGTTTAGTATTCATTTTATTAAGATGGATTTTGTTTCTATGTTTTATTTGGATAGTTTTTGATATGTCTCTCCATATTAGAGTCATTCATTAATAATTTTTGGCACACAATTTAAGAGACTTGTAAATGGTGGGGAGGTCTATGATCAGTCTCATTTTCCCATTCGGCCTTCCACTGGTAAGCATGGTTGTGTTTTAATTGAATATTTTTTTTATCTATCATTATTTAGATGTTATGTTTTTATAAATATTCATTTCTCAAGAGTTTAATCCAAGGTACTGATCTAGTGGCTGATATTATAAATCACATATCATTGAGGATGGTGTGATGTGGACTATTTCTTGACTTCAGTCATTAATTTGTACATAATGGGGGTATAAAGTTGTATGGTGGGGAGTTTCTGACACCCAAAAATACTAATATTTTGTCGGGGTATTTGGTGGAGGGATTGGCCTAATTAGTTTGGGCAGTTTTCGATGAAAAGTATGATTCTTGGTGACCTTTTCATAGTCACATGGTTAAGGTGAACAATTATTTAAACCATTACAACAATGTTTAAAACCATTTATATTGTTTCTATATATATCTCATGTTTGGTAAAATTTAAAATGGTCCATTCCATGTAGATATGTAGCCTTTTCAAATCAAAATAGGATGGTTCTCCTAGGTTTATGCACCATTTTTCTAATTGTGAATGTAATCCATGTTGACCACTTAAAGAGGGTTATTTCTCGTACAATTTTTTATTTCTAATTTGGGTCTCTCCCATTGGGTTATCCCATTAGAAACAGATATATGGATTCATATCCTATCTCATTTTGGTTCTACCAAACTCCATGAATGTGGAATTTGAATTATTTTTGTGGATATTAATAAACCGGTTCAATAGGTAAGAGGTTTTATCTTCTTCTTCTTACTCTTCATTGGTTTTATAGGTTTTTTCGAATATCCTATAACATTTTGTTCCATTATTATATTTTTTTATGTCTAGATATGTGTTAAATATGGTATTATTGTTGGTAATGGTTCAGAGTCATAGAAGGAGTCTTTTATGGAGTTTTGTTTGGAAGTAGACATGATTTTCCTAAATGATGTAGTTTTGTCTGGTTTATTGATTTTATTTAGGGGTTTCATAATTTATTTATTTTCTAAGAATGTTTCATATTTAATTTTCTGATGTATACTTTTTTTAATTTGTATTTTCAATGGATTTCTAAGATTTGGTGATTGTTTTCCACATTAATAATTGGTGAAAATCCTTATGATATGGAATTTGGTTGGAAAATAGTGTTTTATTCATTCATTGAGTTTTCTGAATTTTAAAAGTATTTTTATAGGCAATTACCTTATTCATTGTGATTTTTTTTTCAAAGGGGTTTTAAAAAGGGGTTATCTTTTTTGTTTTAGATAGGGTTTCATGTTTTAGTGGGTGATGATGTTTTTTTATAATAAATTTAGTTCCATTGAAATGTTTGATAGGGTTTGAAATTTATTATGACCTCTTAACGAATATTAGTTGTATAAAAATAGGTTCTAAAAGTGTATTCCCAAATTTTTATTTACTATATGTGATACGTAATGGCCAGGTTGGCAATTTGGGGTGTGATTTTGATTGTTCCCTTATTTATAGCCCTTTGTTATTGTTTATGTGTACACTTCTCTAAGTGATTGATTTTTTTTATTTGACTAATATTGTACATATGTGTTATGACACATTTTAATGTTAGTGCAGTAGTTGTGAAGGATTTGATTGCGGTTTTATCCCTTGGGTAGTATTATTAATATTTGATGAAATTATTTTACATAGACCACCTCTAATATTATTCCATGAAGAGACACAAGTTTTAATATGGGATGTATAGGGGAATCATTAGGCCAGTTCGGGGTTTGGATTTTATAGTCCCCATAGTTTTACGTATTCGTATATGCAAGATATTTTATAGTGGATACTTCATAGAGTGAATCATTTGAATGATGTGGGGATATTAACATTTCTATAATTGGTCCTATTATATGTTTCATATGATGTCTCATAAGTTATAATGGTGTTAATTCATAATATATGTTCATGTTATACCTATTGTAATATATATTGGGTTATGTGATGTATATTTCATGGATATATTTGTTTAATGTTTTATCCCTATATGGTTTTCACAAATAGTTGATTAGCTTTATTTACTACATTTATTTGATTTCCTTATAACATATTATTAGTTGGATTATTTATTTTATCCCTTGTTTCCTTATGTACCATTATGTTTTTGGCATAAAATATTTTAATTGAAAATGGGTGAAATTTTATTCAACAGAAATACTTTTTTTGGCTTGATTTTGAAATACTTCAAACAATGCGTGGGTTTATTTTTCAAATGTGTGCTACTTTTTTGAAGGAAATGATTTTTAATTTTAATTGGAATAGTCTTTTGGTTAAACATTTTTAGGTAATGTTTTATGAAATTTTTATTTTAGAATGTTCTTGTGGCTTGATGTGTTTATTCTTTTAAAATATTAATGATTATCAAACCCTCTTTTTTTATATTAGTAAAAAACTACTAAGCATTTTTCTTTTATAAATTGTATGAATTTTACTTATGGTGGTATACAACTGGATTCTTCTCAGTAAATATATATTTATATTGGTGAATATTAATTCATGAGGTCTTGTGAAGGCTCCTCTGGGTTTTTATTTCATGATTGATCTGGCTTTATCATCCATGGGAAGTAGGTGTGGTATATATGTTGATGGTGACCAGAGAGTCACACAGAGATTGTTATCATACAGATAAAATTTTTGATATGTTTTCCAAATCTTTGTATTAACATTTTTAAGATTATTTTGTGTCACCATCCATTATATATTTGTATCTATGATTGATTGTTTATTTTTATGATATCAGTCACAAAATGAATGTCGAAAATTATTTCTATTATAGAATGGTTTATTTTTTTATCTAGTTATTTGAGGGTTAAAAAATCCCAAATTGTTATATATGATACCCCAGATTATTGTCGTCAGTCTGAAGGGATATCTTAAAATCCTCATGTATGTGGAGCTCTAGTTTTGGAATTTAATAGAACAATGACCTAGGTTGGTTCGTTACATTCTTCTATATCCCTACAACAAAATGAACATTTAAAAGTAATGGTATTTAATAGCACATGGAAAAAGCACTGATAAGTGGAATCTTTATCAGTACCAATGAAAGAGATGAAAAATTTATCCATTTTTCATCTCATTGGTTATTCAACTAACAAAGGGTACCCTTTGTCAGTACTTTATTTATAGGGATAATAATGGATACCCTTTATCTGTTATTTATTTTTGGCACTAATAATGTGTTCTCTTTATCAGAGTTATATTCAAAGTGCTTTTAAAAGAGTCCTTTGTCAACTTTTTTAGTATCGATAAAGGTCCATATTAATATACTGGAATAATTAAATAAATAAAAAAATGACTTTATTAAAAAAATATAGAAATTTAAATTAATTAATTCTTACTGATAAAAATGAATAAATTTATTATATTGTAAAAAAATTTAAATAATCACAAATAGTATGTATTAAATATATACATTTGAATAATGAAAATTTGACAAATTTTCATTAAAAATATGAAAACTGAGAAAAATATTAAACATTTATTAATTAGATGATTATTGATAACGTTAATAAATATAATATATTAAAAATGTAAATATATTAATGTATATAGCTAACATTTATATATTATAATATATTTTGGTTATTTATAATATATATTCATATATTTAGTGAATAATTTATTATAATAAAAAATATATATAAATTTGAAATACTGACTAATTTCATTGACTAGATAAAATGTGTGTTATATTGATTTCATAAATACATAATTAATGAATTTATATATATAATTTGCACACCCTAAACATATCCATTTTTTCCATATTATTAAATTGTACTTATTTTTAATTTTTCAATGTCACTCATTTGTAACACACATGCTCTTAAAAAGGATATTCATTAATAATGATCAAATAATATATGTAAAAAATTTTATAATGAATATATATATATATTCATAAATATATAAATTTAAAAATGTATGTACTGTATTTATAAAATTATATATTTATAATTATAAAAAAATAAGTATTTTTTTAAAAGTATTTATATATTAATAAATAAAAAATTATATATATTTATAAAAAAATTTACATAAATAATTTATATATATACTTTATATATATATTTATTATATAAATATCTATGTGTTATTATATAAACATATACAATGAAATAAATATTATTTTTTAAAAGTATTTATATATTTATAAATAAAAAATTATATATTTAAAATATTAAAAAATTGTAATAAATATATTTCAATAAGGAATGTATATACTATATTTATCTTTATATTTATTTATTATGTATATATATATATGTATATATATTTATAATTTTTTATTTATAATTATAATTATAAATCATTAATCATCGATTAAGTAATAACTTTTGATAAATATGGATTTTATCCCTAATTGTTTTTACATTGATAAAGACGAAGTATTATCAGCTCTAAAAAATAATTGATAAATAACCCTTATATCAACGCCCTTAAAAACCCTGAAAAAATTGTCCCAATCTAATTAAAAAAAACATAACTGGTTTCAAACCCATTGTGATATTAGAATCTTTCCCTAGAATCCGCCCATTGTCGGCACTAATCCTCAGCAAATGAAATCTTGAATCAGACAAAGCCACTAAAATCCCAAAAACCCAATACCTTTAGTTACTAGAACATCATTCAACCTAAGTTATTCAGTTATAGTTGTAGTTTTTAAAAGAAAAATAGAGATCTATATTCTAGGGTCTCAGATTTTCTTCCACCTTATGAGATGTGCCAATGTTTTTCTTTGTAAGTTCTTACTTTATTTCTGGATTTTTCATTTGGAGATATAGATCTATGGGTTTCCGATTATCCTTTTTAGGTTTTTATTTTCATTATCTATTTTTTTCATTTTTTGTATTCTATTTTTATTTTTTTATGATCCATTATTTCATTGACTATTAGTTTGTTTAATTTTATGTATCGATTTAATTTCTTGGTTTCGATATTGTATTTTTGACAAACCAGTTACTAGTCTGATGATGGTGTGAAGCGACAATATAAGTTGATTTTATGCAATTCATGTAAGGAAATTAATTTATATTAGTTCTTTTTAATAGTATGATGTAAGGGGTTTTCCTTAAAAATTTATTTTCTTAGATTTTTGTAATTTTTTTATTCAAATATTATTAAGGGTGATAAAATATTTTTTACATTTAATGGATTATTGATTTCAAAATCTGTATTGTGATGTATTTGTTTTTCTATGATGTGATATTCTTCTATATGGGTTAAATAGCTATTTATCAAATTGTGTTTATTTTATAATGATATATATAGATATATAAAAATATATATCATTAAATATATTTATATGTGTTTTCAGAACATATCATGTAAGGGTGATTTTATAAATATTCATTCCCATATTAAGGATTTAGATATCCATAGTAAGAAGGAATTATTATTATTTTCATAAAAAATTATGTTTAAAATTTGATTATTTATCCAATTAAGTGTATTATATATTCCATGATATATATATGATCAATTTTGTATGGGAATGAAGATTCATGGTTTGGTGAGTTTTTTAAATTTGTTTCTAATACATCTTGTTGATATTTATTATTGTCTTATTCCAACTTCTTTTAGACCACCCAAGAACCTCATGGATGGGTAATGTGTATTACATGGACTCTCTATAGTCTGTAGGTTTCTATCTCATTAATTATAAAAAAATGAATGGCAGTTATCAAAGTCCATATATTAGAAATTATTTTAGCAATTAATCTTATTAGTTATATATATATATATTTTAGGTCTATATATACATTTATTAAATAGTAAGAGTATATATAATTTTATAAGCAATAAAATATTTTAAACACATGTTTTATTCAAAATAATAAAAGAAGTTAACTCTATAAAATTATTTTTGGAATAATTAAACTTTCCTAAATTCATATGTCTTTAGTGATGTGTTGGAATTAGTCTAACATCAAACTAATATATGATCTAATCTATATAGGTCAAAGAGTGTGCTTCTAGTTTAGAAGGATATTTCAGTTTAAAATTTACATAATAAAAAACTATAATATGATTTATGATTGAATTTATACTGTAGTAAAAAGATCCATAAGTCCTTTTTGATTTTTAGGTATCATCCTTAACCAAATCTCACACACGGTGTGACTGGTATGTCTCCATGTGAATATTTTTATTAAAAATTGACCTAAATTTCCATACAGAAGGACAATTGACCTACTAAAAACTATGAAAAGGAATTAATATTGTTTTTATACATTAAATAACTGATCCATAATTCATTTTTGATTTGTATGAATTAGTATAACATCAATCTGAAACATGGTGTGCCTGATATGATTCAATGTGCCTATTATCAGTTTTAAATCGACTATTTATTTCAAAAAATGTTAGTCATTGAAAAATGAGAATACAGACTCATATTTGAATAATAAATTAAGACATTTATTCTTATGTTAATTTTTGATGTATTGTAATTAGTCTCACATCAATCTGATACACGATTTGATTGGTACGAGTTAAATTTTGTGTTTGTAGATTTAAATGATATTTTAGTAAAAAACGTAATTGACACTCACACTATCAAAAAAACACATTTAAATTGTATTTATACTATATATATATGATCCATAATCCATTTTTGATGTATAAGAATTATACTCATCTCAATCCCATGCAAGGTGTGACTGATATGACTGACAATTCTTTTTTTTATTTAAAATTGACATCAATTTTAGTAAAAAGGACACATCACCTACTCAACACTAATCCAAAACATTAGGATTGTTTAGATTAATTAGGAAAATTATTTATATTTGTTTTTTGATATGTAGGAATTAACCTCACCATAATCAATGGGACAGTGTAACCCATATGTCTCAGAGTGCGTAATTCTAATATATAAGTATAATTTTAGTTTAAAATGTGCATCATAATTATAATACTGAGGAAACAATACTATATTGATTTATCTCCATTTGAATTAAATATTCAATTCAGAATGGCCCTTTCATTGGTTCATCACAATAATTTCATGTTGGTATAAATGTAAAAAATGATATCTTTTTTAGAGGGGACCACGAAGAGGGGATATGGTTTCTCGATAGGGGAACAAAACGAATTAAATCATCTAAAAAAGATTTTTCAATAATAATCTATCATTTTTAAATTATTATTTTTTCATCATATAATTTTATCTTCATAAATGCTTTAATATAATCTAAATTAAATTTCTGACTACTCATGTGGACAATTTCTTCTACACATGATGACGTTACCAATCCCTCAAAAGAAATAAATACAAAAAAGGAAAACCTTTGAACATTTGTATAGGTAGTGTTAATATATAATTTATATATTTTACCAACAAATTATATAATGACATTTTTTTATTTAATCTTCATTATTCCATATAGAGTTCGTTTATTTTAGAATATTTATATACATGTGTCATGAATTTCCAAGAAGATCAATGAAAATGTTTGTTCCCAATCGAAAATTGAATCTTGATGTATTCCTAGTAAAATAAGTTCCTATTAAATGTATGTAGTGTTTTTTATTAATAATTAATTTATTTATTTTTTGTATTAATCACATAATTGTTCTTTTATATTACATGTGGATTCTTTTGTTCATGTTGGGGAGGTTTTTATATCTTTCAGGCCTTCCGGAAACAAAACCTCCACATATTTTCTTAGTAAAAACCTATTTGGGACTATTGTGTTACATTTATCACTATCATTCATGTTCCCTCTACTTCCATTAAATGAATATAAATGTTGTTACATCTGCTCAATTACAACGTCAATCTTTTTGTTTTCTTAATAAAATTATTTTCCATAGAATTTTTGTAATATTTCATATTTATTTTAAATTTATTTCTTTTTAGTGTTACCCACATAATAATTTTTCCTTACACGGGTGGTTTAAATTTTTCAATTTTGGGTGGTGTGTCCATACTTCATGATTTTCTCCACCAAAAATTTTATAGACAACTTCTATAGAAAATAATTTTCACCCCTCTAGTGTTGCATTAATTACTTTCTTTCAAGTTCCCACTACTACCATTGAATGTAGTTTAACGACACTGCCTCTGCTGAATAATCATGGTAATATAAATTTCACGCATTAAAAATATTTTCCATAGAATTAATTTATTGTTTCATAGTAATGTTTAATTTATTATTTTTTATTTTTAGATACAAAGTAATTTTTTTATATAGGTGGATCCTTTGGATTGAGTTTTTGTGATATGTCCATATGTTATGACTTTCTTCAGCAAAACATCTATAAATTTTTCTCCCTAAAAAACATTCACCCCAGAAGTTTGGACATTAATCACATTCATTCATGTTACCACCAATAATCAATTAAAGAGGCAATATTGATATTGGTATAGTAAAATAAGTATCCATAGAATTAATGTATTATATCATATTTTTTTCTACATTATTTATTTTTAGTATTACTCATTATAATTGTTTTTATACATGAGGATTATTTTTATCATGTATACATGGTTTGTTCGAAGATTCTCATAATGTGTTGGAGGTTAGATAATGAAATGAAATGTAAAATATGGTAACATTGATAGTTATGATTGTTTTGATAAATTTAGATGCGTAGGAATCAACCTCACCACAATATAACCCATGATGTTATCAGTATGAATCCATGTATTTATTTTTACTTAAAATTGGAAAAATGTTTAAGAAATAATAAAACTAACTCAATGTGTCAGTTATCAGTTTGAAATTTGACATTTGACAATAAAAATTATCACTCACTGATACATAAAAAAATGAAATCATTTTTTCCTGATAGTTTTGGGAACAATTAATAAATCATTACTAACGTGTAAGAATCATCCTTAAATATAATTGATACACGATGTGTTTTCTATGAGTCAGTGTGTGTGATTCACATTTAGAATGACATTTTTGTAAAAAATACAAGTAACGTACTCAATACATAGAGAACACATTCATATTTTTTTGGTAATTTTTTAAAACAATCCATATGTGTTTTGGAATGTGAAGGAATTAGTCACCCCTCAATCGGATGCATGATGTGATAGGTATGACTCTATATAAATCTTAATTTGAAATTGACATTAGTTTTTTTTATAAAACAATTTATTTACACAAAACTAAAAAAAATTATTAATATTGTTTTGTAATTTAAAATAAATTATATATATGTTATTTGAGATTGGCATGATTGAGCCATATCTCAATGTGACACACAGTGTAACAAGTATGACACAATGTGTATGTTTTTATATATCATTGAGATCAATCTTAGTAAAAAGAACAAGTGATACAATCAAAACCAAAAAACACATTAAAATTATTTGAATACATTATAAAAATATTACATAAGTCATATTTTATGTGCATGAATATGCAACACCTCAATCCGATATACAATTTGATCAGTATGATTCAAAGTGAATGTTTTAATCTTAAAATGATAATTTAGTAAAACAGACAATTGTATTACTCAAAACTAAGAAAACATTAATATTTTTATAATACATTCATAAAATAAGACATAAGTCATTTGGGATGTGTAGGAATCATCTAAACATCAATCTGATGCACGGTGTTACAAGTATTACTCAAAGTGAGTATTTTTATTTGAAATCGTCCTAACTTTTATTAAAATGGACAACTGTGCTACTCAAAATCATGCCAAAATATTCATATTGTAAAAATACTTTATGAAAATGGATCATAAGTCATTTGTGAGGTGTATTAATTAGCTACACTTCAATCCATTAAACAATGCTCCCGGTATAACTAAAGTGTCTGTTTTTAGTTAAAAATCCACATTTTATTTTAAAAAGTGTAACTCACAAAAATATGATCAAACACGTGTATATTATATTGATAATTTAGGCCAATGATTCATATGTCAATTTTGACATGAATCAATCCTTTTCTTGTCAAACCGATAAATGATGTGATTAAAATGATTCAAAATACCATGTTTCTATTAATAAATGAAATTTTATTAACAAAATAAAACATACATACTCAAAACACACAAAATATATAGAGATTGTTTTTATAGTTTAGGGAAAAGATGAAACAGACATTTAAGACATGTTGAAATCATATGCATTGTAATATAATCCATGATGTGACTATAATGTCACAAAGTGTGACTTTTTATTATAAATTGACATCAATTTTAGTATAATTAATGATTTCTGAAAATCTACTTATTTATATTATTAATAAAAAACTTATTTCTTATACTGGTAAGTTATTTTGACTGATCTGGGTGGGGGGGTTTAATAGCTTGATTTAGGTTAGGATTTAAATACAAAATAATATTGTTGTTTTTCAATGTATGTAATAATTTTTATTAATGTAATTGAATAAACAAATGATTGAAATGTCTATAAAATAGTTTTTTTCATCTGTTTTTGTGGTAAATTTCATTTTATTTAAATCCTTTATATGTAATGGTTTTTTTATATCTGGTGTGTCTATATGTTGCAATGTTCCTATTACAACACATCACAATATGTCCCATTATTAGTTCTTTTAAAAGTGCTTCTAAAGGTCTATATTATTAGTGATTCTATAAGCATTGTTATGAAGTCCTTTATTGGTGATTTTATAAGTGATGAATAAGGTATACATTTTCAGTTATTCTATAAGCATTGATGTATGATCCTTTATAAGTTCTTTTATAAACAATGATAAATAGTGCCTTTAGTGGATGAAAAATTAAATTGCTGATAAATTGTTCATTATTTTTTTTATTTTAGTGCCAATAAAGGTCCCCTAATATATGTTCTTCATCAACACTGATAAAAGTCTAGGTCTTTTAACCTTCCTCATGTAGGCAGTGCTCTTCCACATAAGATATATTTTATTTCTAGTGCTTTTAATAGAATACTCTATAGTAGTGTGTATGGAATCCTAGTTCTAATTTTGTTAATAAAATAATAATAAGAAGAGTGTTAATGGTAAGGAACAATTTATAAAGTCCCTTTCAAATAGAATAGATAAAATTAATCCTTAAGTAATAAATTATATTTTCCATTATAATAACGTTTAATATTTAGATATTTAAGGAATTTGCATACAAAACAAACAAAAATAACTATTACATCATAAATTGGAAGCGTCAACATAGAATAAAATTTCACATTAAATAAAGCATTTATTATATAACATGTTTTATTTTAAAGGCACATATTCACAATTTTTTTCCCATCCTCTCTAATATCATTACTCCTCCCTTGAAACATGTGAAGTAAACATTAATAGATGTTTTGAGGACCAATTTTTCTTTAAAGAACTTATAAAATAATTATAATCCTTATATCAAGGATACACATATCAATTTTCCTATTTTAAAATAAACTATTAACAGCAAATAAAAATTGAATTTTCAAATTAATCATCATCTTGGAAGAAATATTTCATAGAAAATTCTATAAAAAAATTATTGGAAACATAAAACCCATGAAGGATTTATTGAAAAAATGAAAAAAATTGTTAATATATATTTCTCTAAGATATAATCTCACCCATAAAAATTAGAATAATTTTTTAAAAAATAAACTCATTATCATTCCTTATAGAAATCACAAAATTCTCATAAAAAATTATAAATAATAAATAAACAACATAGGTTATATAAGGAAACTTTTTCACTTAACACGTGAATATACACTTTCTTTCATTGTTACAAATAGAATAACCCTCACTATTAAAAATGGAATAACCATTATGGTGACACATTAAATATACATAATAATTACACATGAAAGAAACCAGAATGGAAAATTCTAAGCATTTATATATCAAAAATAATTGGAGGAATATCATGAAATCACACTTCCTGGGATTACAATAAAACAAAACTTATTATATTTTATTCACAATAAATATAACAAAATCATAACAAATTAATTATTTCTTTATAAAAATAATATTTTTTACTAATAATAAATAATTTTTGGATATTGATATGTCCATTTCATTTTAGAAACTAACTGTTTAATGTAAAATTATTACATTATATCGGAGATGATTTTTACTTTGAATAAAACATGTTTCATTATTAATGAAATAAAATAACAATGAACAGATACAATAAAGGAAATTTTAATTAACGAAATATATATATATAAATATATATAATATTCATTTTTTATTTTTTTAATGAATTGAAAAAATTATATATATATAATGTAAACTGATTCCATTTGAAATCCATTGAAAGAAAGAGACAAAAAATTTCATTAATAATTAGTTTATATCTATAAGAATTCATTAATAATTAATTTTAAAAAATGTATTTGAGAGAAAAATAATTTGATGTGAAAATTGAAAAAGAATATGATTCAATGAATTTCTTTTACATCGGGTCCAACACATCACATATATTCGTTATATTCGAAAATAAAAAAGATATTTTTATAATAGAATTTCATAAGATGAATTTTAAATATCATTATTTTATTATATATTATTTAACACCTTGTTATATATAATGACATAGTCAATTTAGTTTACCTCATATGTTTTGATGATAATCAAATTAAATGTTAGAACAGACATCGATAGGATGACTATTGTCAAAGTGGTTATTATTTAATAATATTCAAAATAAAAATCAGGAAATGAATATATTTTTTATACATAAATTATACTATTAAAATATCCCTAAAATTTGTTTTATAAAAACAATATTTATTACAGTCCTCATGACGGTAGGTCATATATATGCATGTATAATGTTTTAGTTTTTCAATGATCATTATATAAAAAGATATTTATTATATTATATTTAAAAAATAGACATTATATCACAAATACTATATGATGTATTTATATATTGTTATATATATCATCTAAGATCTGTTTTGGGGAAAAAATATCACATCACATGGTTATTGTGATTGTCCGCATGTATATACAATGGATATAATCATATTTTCATGAAAAAAATTGTATGAATGTACATGATCTAATATTATTTCATATTGAGAAATACATCATTTACATCATATATATAGAAAAAATATTCAACAACCTAGAATTATATAAATGATGCTTTTATTATTATATTTATTTCATATAGTAGCAATCAGAAAAAATAAAATAAAGAACAAAATAAAATATTATAAATGAAGTATTAATGAAGTAAGATGTATTTTTATAAACTTAGAATCCTTAACAAATTGAATATTAACATGACCATTGGAAATGTAATGTGACTATTATGAATAGTAACCCAATTAATATAATTGTAACCTCGTGAATGAATGTATAAATAATATTTTTGCGTCTTATAAATTGAAATATGGAATAATTATATCATCAAAAAAGTTAATAAATGTTTTAAAAATGATAAATTTAGTGTTTATTGATTTTTGAAATATAAAAGCTTATTTACAATATTATAATTAAAATAAAAATTTAAAAGATTATTTATTTTCTTATTACAGGTTCATAAATTAATATTTTTATACCTTATTATTTTTAAATATTTTTTTGACACCATAATTAATTTTTCAATGTGCTATAATATCAGTTGCAATTCCAAAATTATAATTTTTCATGTAAATTATTATTTTAATTACAAATTTAAATTATAATATTGGGAGAATAATTTTTATGAAAATGATTATATTTTTTATTTCTAAAATTACAAAAAATTAATGTTTATTTTTGGGAATTTTTAAAATAGATAAAATTTTTGTGTATAATGAAATACTGTAATTAATTATATTTAACAAATACATGATTCATTGAGTCGTAGATGATATATGGATGATGTAAGCCCATAATATCAAAATATTCATCATTATTTAATAAATTGTGTTTATGTTTCTAACTATTTGTAGTCTTTATCACCAAAATTAAAATAAAATAAATAAAATAATCAATAAACACCCCTCTCCACAACTAGACATTCTTTCTCTAACGACCACTTCTCCTATCACATGAATAGTATTTAATCACATAAAAAATATACCTATACAACATCCCCTGTACCACCAAGAAGTCTAAGAAACTTTTTTTCAAAATAAAAGTAAAAATTACAATGCTCAGCGGAGGTCTCAAAAAGACTAATTCAAGTGGTAAAACCACAGTTTTTCTTCTATATTATTTTCAAATTTTCCTTTTATTTTTTTCTCTTAACCTCCCATTATCTAAGTGACATGATGAATCCAGTATGTTTTATATAATTTATTTTTATTTTATTAATGTAATCACCCTTTCATCAATTATTTTCTCCTCTATTTCTTTTAAAAAGGTAAGACATCATCAATAATGTGATATATTATCACAATCAAGAACAAAAAGTTTTCCATTTCCATTACCCCAATAAAGGATTGTTGTAAAACACAATTTATGGTAAAAATTTAATGTAATATATTTATTAAATCTTAATAAATTTTATTTATCCAGTATATATACAAATTATTAATTAATAAAAAAATATTTTGTTATGATTGATGAAAGAAAAAATAATGTAAATGAATGTTAGTAAATTTTTCTTTAATGAATCATCCTCCCAATTTTAAGAAATTATATATAAGACCATATAATATAGTTTAATATCATTAATAACATATAATTACAATTCATGAATTTTATTATCATTTCAAATGATTTTTCATACCATTATACAATTATAATGATCATGAAATCCAAGGAAATGAACAATCCCGGAACACTGAAATTATATCCCCTATCATCTAAAAAGGCCATACAAGAACTCAATAAAATTATATTAAATAAAATAAATTTTAACGAGGTTATAAATGAAATTTTAAATAATTGAAATCATTATCTATGTAATTATGTACAAGTGAATAACATTTTCAGATATAATGTTAGGGATTCATTTTGAACCCCCATTTTTCGTACGAGTTACGCTTTACTTCTATTTACTACAATGTAATTATTATTCAATTTTATATAAATCATTTATATTATGAGTATATGCTCCAAAATCATTAGTCTAGATATGTTAATTATTCTTGTATACGGAGTTACATTTTTTCAAAAGGTACCCTTCTCAATTATTCCAGATAAGAAAGACCAAATAATGAGAACATCCTAAATTTTTATGCATTTTAAAGTGATCTCCATATTTTGTTTAGGACTGCATTATATTCCTAATTTAAAAAATTTATCAAGACAAACTATATTTCTTTATTTATGATTTTACAAAAAAAATGTCATATATTTTATTTTAAATAATCATTAAAAATTTACCTCAAACCATTTTAAAGTGTGTCATTTATATATTTTCTTAAACACCCTAGTTATATTTTTTTCAATATAGATTTACATGAAATAAAATGATATATGTATTTTTACCTTATTAGTGTCTAAATAGGATTTAAATCCATTCATTCATAAACTCCACTATGATATTCCCTTTTGTTATTCCTTATGACATGACTACGATGCCCAAATTTTTTCTAAGAGAAATACTTATGTTTATGTTTGATTATTCTTGTTGGACATATATTAATTCTTGAACATGGAAGGATGGATGCACCCAACTAGAGATACAATGAATGATATAATTTTTACTATCATGAGACATCATGGAAAATAACATTAGTTGTTTTCTTTGACTCTTGATCGTCCATGTGAAATGGCCTTCGGGGGAAGCCTTGTCCAACGCTCCTCCTTATGAAATGGACATGGAAGTTATCCTTGACGGATGGTTATGTCATGTTATGTGTTTTTTACACATTTCTATGATTCCATGATTAGATGATCCCATGTTATATATTTTATTATTCCACATTTCCATTCATGTATCATTATATTTTGGTGTCATATTATTATGAATTCTAACAAATGATTTATTCTTTATTCATATGTTTTTTCCCTTATTGGGATTTTTAGCTCATTACTTTTTTCAGATATTCCCTATGTTATCATATGAATATGTAAGGTCTTAAATGATGTTAATTTTATATTATGAATACTAAATAGAAGTTTTTTTATTTTGGTTCAATGTTTTAAATTTTATTGTAATAATATTCCAATTCCACTAGACATTACGGTACATGGATTGTATTTAAAGGCTAATATTGCTAAAAATATTGTATCAATATATGTTGAAGGATATGGCCATTATATTGGGCATTATTTTATATCCTAGTAATATTTATTATATTAAGATTACTGAAATTTACCAATAACCCTTGGGATAATTATATCACCATGTATTCTCAAGATTAAAACATATGGAATCATATGTCAAAATATACATTTAATTTAATAGTTTTCCATTTTAATATTCAATCTTTCTTTTTTAAACTTATTTTTAGATATGTATTCAATAATGCTAATTGTATTTTATTTTTCTTAGTTAATGGGTTTTAAAAGTAAAACATGGGGAAACAATCATTGTGATAGGAAATATGACGATTCACCTAATGAAATGAAACATTTGTTAAGAACAAGTGGCCAAAATATCATGATAGCAATTCCTTAACTGAAAAAAGCTATGAATAATAAATTAAGTCATGTTTAACACCATACTTATACTAATTAAGATCATTTTTTGATTAATTATTTATGTTATAGGGACCTCAAATGTTTACGGGATCTTCTGATCACCTACTAATAGTAAATCGAATTAACCCCATTGATAATATAATTTTTATCATACAAAGTTCATTGGATGAGAAATTTGATACACTGATCTATTTTTTGGATGGGGAAGCATATCAATGGTGGAAATAGTAATATCCCCAGTTATTTGCAGTATAGATATAGTTTTTGTGTTAAATGTGTTTACATTATTTTTTTTCATAGACCCTAGATTGGCCCATAGTCTGGAATGGTTGTTTTTGGGAAGGATAGGGGAAATCATAGCAAAATCTGGCTACAGGATAGGAACACATCATGTACTTAGACTACACAATGTGTATTTATATTAAACACCATGTATAGGTCAGTCACGGCATGTAAAAGATCTTCCTATGAAAAAAAAATGCATTACACGATGTGTACTTGAAGTACACATAGTGTACTTTCCCAGCTGGGGGGTATTTAGGATACAGTAGAATGTGTTTTTTATGGAATAATATTTTCTCTCATTTTGAACCCAAAACTAACCAAAACTAGTTTTTCATATATTTAAGCTATTTGATCTCCGATTTGAGCTCCATATATTACGTTAGAACCACATTGATTTATACCAATCCAGGATGAATAAAGACATGATACTGGATGAGTTGTATACCCCCAGGGAAAGGTAGTTGGTCTATAAATATTCCAGGTTTTCATGTGTTTTTATGGTGTTTGGACATTTCACCACCCATCAGACATTCTGACAATGACTCATTTTTTAGATTTTCTTTCCATAGTTGTAGTCAGACCTAGGGAGGATGCGTATAGGTACCTCTTAGGTGTGTTTACAGCCATTAAATGTATCAAGGTCCCCCAAGGGGTGCACCATAAAGAAAATATCTTTTTTATGTCTGTTTAAACAACCCAAGGGGTGTGGTCCTGTGCATTCCTAGTTAGTGGATGCTTGTTAATGCTTTGATAGATTGAATAACATGGTTATGAGAAATAATTATTCCTTGATCATTGAATATCATGTTATTATTTATAAATAATGAATTGTCTTCATTCTAAATTGATTATAATGGTGGTTATACCTATATGAAATGACTAATGGAATGTTAAATGGTTTATATTTTAGGGTAGTCCGTCATGATTGTAGGTGATGAATGGATCACATGAGGGGATATTCTCATGACTTTTTCCGATTGATGTTAGTAGGTGTGCTTACAAGGAATTAATGATTAATTGGAATGAGTTAATTCTATATTTAATGGTTTGATAGATGCCTTGGACTACTCTCCATGGATCTGGAATGTAGTAGTGGACTACCTGGGTAGACAGTTTCCCTTGGGTCATGATATCGTTGGATGCCTTTGGCCTTTCTCCCCCTTGGATCATGATTTCTTGTGGTCACGTAGAACTTTCTGTTGCCATGCTACTAGGATTCAACCAGTTCCTAATAGAGATTCTTCCAGGGATTCCTATGTGACATGATGGGATGCCTGGAAAAATCTCTTTTGATCTATCCCTTCATGGTGTAGATATTTTACATGGATGCCTTGGTCTTTTGACACCTTGAATTCATCCCTTGAGGTATGATACGTCACTGTACGGTGTGGCCGTGGGATGCTAAATTCACTATACGGTGTGATCGTGGATTACTTGACCCATTTATACATCGAGGATATAGATTTCTTGATATTGATATATGTGTGGCGTGGTTGTGTGAATTGCTTGTTCACATGTTATAACTGCCTTGTTAGGAGATGACTCTCTTTTTTAGGTATCCTTGAGGGTTGTTCAATTTTACATGATATTGAGGCCTTATACCTTTGGGAATGCACACTTCCTTTAATGATTTTTTACACTTGATAACACATTTAGAGAATTTCAGTTAGAACTGAATAGACCTAGGTGGTTTCCTACTAAGATGCTTATCTCACAACCTATTTGGGCCTCATTTGGTACCCAAACAGATTATTGGATTTTAGGTGATGATTGGAGAAAGTGACATAGTACAGTATGTGGATTATGGCTTGGAGTAGGGGACAATATGACCATGCTAAGGCTTGCGTTGCTAGAATACCTTTTGTTCCTTTTGTTTTTCTGGATACTTGTATTGTACAATATTTCCATGTACTCATTTGGATACTTTCTAGGCACAAGTACCATTCGCATCATTTTTTATGTGAGACAGTTCATGCAATTGATATTTATTCCTATCATCAATTATCATCAGTTGACTACTTATTTATTTACTTCTACTATTTACTAAATGTTTAGATTCCACTAAGATACTCTGGTAATGAGAGAATAGTCACCACAATAACTCACCTAGGCTCTCACTACTAGTCGACATCCTCTTGATTTTAAGGAGAGTTGATTGATGCCATGTGGCCAACGAGACCCGGGAACCATAGGGTGACATCTATGTTTAGGACATTATAATTTTGTATTAGATGGGTTTTTAATTTTTGGTCTGACATACAATTTGGGGAAAATAGATAGTGATAGGAATGAAATGGAATTGGGTAATAAACTTTTCCCGAGAGTAGCTACCCCGTGTATTGGGTAAAGCCAAATTTATTAGAATTGAGTTCTAATTTAATGGATTTTGATATTAAAATTATTTTGATTTCACCGTTGGGTGATGAAAAAGATATCTTCAATTACTATTTAATGAATTGTGGGTTTCATTTTAGTTGCAACCCGATGAGATGAGGGTGTTCCATCACATGAATCATATAGAATATTCTTAGAATCCCATTCCATGAATTATGACCTTCCATCTATGATACATTAGATATTACTTATTGTTTTGATAGTTGATGAGATTTTTGTACCTAATGTTGTGTTAGTTGGGTGGAATGGTTAAAGGTGTGACGTCATCTTTTAATCCATAAAGAGTACGTGCCCTAATTAATTTGTAAATGACCACCAATGAAATTTAAATGTTATATGAAATTGTTATATGTATGGTTTGAATGGGAGACAAATTTTGGGTTCATGATGTGTTATGGGCCCTCACAGATTCTTATATTGGAAAACCCAAGGGAAATTTTTTTGAATGAATGAATTTTGAAAAGTAAATGAAATCTAAAATGGTGAGTAGATACTTGATCTATAACTATCTTTTGAGTGGGAAAGAGGAATAGATTCTAATGTTTCATTGGTTGTTCCTTATAGTCTGTGTTTTAAAAGCAGTATCGATTTGACATGGGTTCTAGGATGTTTTGGACATGTCAGGAGCTTGTGAGCTTTGTGCATTGATGGTGTTATTTCATGAGGTGTGTGTTTGGAATTGTAGAGACGTGTCACCATGATGACCTCATGTGGTATTCCGTGATATAGAGGTTGACTATACTGTATAGAGGGTGATCCACCAGCTATCACATTATTTTCCAACTATCCCAGCTATGGCACATGTGGCAGTTCTAAACACAGGTGTTGAGGCACAATTCCATGATGCCTTCTTTTTCTATATGCATACTATTTTAGGAGAACTGAAACAAGCCTTTACTATTGTATGAATGACATAGATTTCCAGCATTATAATCCTCTTTCGTTCTCAAGGGATGGAAGACCACAGCCTGTAGAGCTGTGGCTTGCGACCCCATTAGTAATTTTAGAGCATCTGGAGACACCTTCGGAGAGGAGGGTCATTTTCACGACATATATACTACATAAATAATAAAAACACTGGTGTGATGTTCTGAACCAGGTTGGTGGGCTATAAAATATGGGTTTGGATGAATTCCAAACCCACTTATACGACTACTTTTACACTGTGATTCTGTGTGTATTGAAGGATAGTTAGTTTATTCATCTAGAGAAGGGTGTGATGAAAATTATCGAATACTCGACATGCTTTATAGAGTTGTGGCATTTTGTGCCAATGTATCTTACAGACGAGATATCAAGGGTGAGGTTTAGTGAGGAAGGTCTCACACATGGTATCATATCTCATGTCAATGTGTTCAGGTTTCCTTCTTTCGTTGATATTGTGAATCATGTGTTCATTATAGAGCGGAACCAGAGAGATGTTGAGGGTACAAAACATGGGAGTGCTATTTCTCACCATAGTGGATCTATGTCTTTGGGTAGGAAGCGGTGTTTCATGGATTCATATGACTTGAGTGATAGTCAATATTCCATTGTTGGAAGCTTGGTGTTTTTTCACCAGTGTGGTAGGAAAGGCCACATGAAAAACCAGTGTGACCGCAACCCAGTTGAGTATTGATCTTGCGGTAGGATATGGAACATACTTCAGTTTTGTAAGACCTTATGTATAGCTATGTTATGTAGGGGGTCAGCTATAATAATGGTTTTAGGAGAACAGTCATTAACTCATGTTAGGATGGAAACTAGAGAAGTTCATGATAGTTAGGTCAGGGAAGTGGTGGTCATGGTGATGGTAGCCAGACACCAGGTTCTCAGAGACAGAATGGTGGATCAACTCGATGTAGCAAGGCAGGGTTATAGGGCTGGAGTACAGGCCGGACATAGGTAGTACAATAGACCCAACAGGTCTAGGATCATGAACCATATACATTAATATGAAATATCTTAGTAGCTTTTAATATTAAATTTTCTCTTTTGGATACACGTGCTTCTCACAACATCATCTCTGCACGTGTGGTAAAAATCCTTGGTCTTGGGGTCTTTCTTTCTGATGAAATTTTGACACTAGACACACTGTTTGGAGTTATAATTTTTGATATATGAAAGTGTATGGAATGTACACATGAGGTTGGTGGGAAACACTTCCTATGTAGTTTATATTTCCTCGAGATTAATGTGTTTTCTATATTTCATGAAATGGATTGGCTTATTTCATATCAGGCATTTGATTAATGATATCACTGGAGGGTGAATTTCATATCACCAAATGCTATAGTTTTTATTATCAAGTGTGAATGGGATTTCCTGGAATGAATATCTATACCATAGAATCTTGGGCTAAGTGGGATGATAGCCTAGATTGCAAGTTTGTTTTTGGGTGACAAGGGAGTTGGTCATGCAGACATTCCTCATGTGGTTGAGTAGATCAACGACATCTTTCATGGTGAATTTTCTAGATTACCTCATGAGAGATATTTTTAGTTGTCCATTGAGCTAGTTCTATGAGCTCCACTGGTATCCATTCCTTTATAAAGGATGGCCATTAAAGAGTTTTAGGTCATCAAGAGACAGTTATAAGATTTGGAGGGGAAGAGGATTATCAGACCCAGTACTTCTATGTGGGGTTCGCTGGTCTTTTTTGTAAAAAAAGAAGATGGTAACAATAGGCTATGTGGGGATTATCAGAAACTGAACCAGCTGACAGTTAATAAATAATATCCCTTTCCACAGATATATGACTTCTTTGATCAGCATTGAGGATTCCAAGAGTTCTTGAAGATCGACATGAGGTCAGGATATCACCAGGTGCATTTTTGACATGCAAATATCCCACATAAAAAGTCTCCTTACAAATATGGGTTATATGTTTAAATGTTTTTCCATTCAGTGTCATGAATTTTCTATTAGTTTTAATGGACTTGATGAACCGGGTGTTCCGTCCAAACTTGGATCCTTCTATGGTGGTTTTCATAGAGGATATATTGATATATTCTCACAATCTACATGACCATTCCAACCATCCTGAGATAATTTATAATAAAATGAGATAATATGAGTTATATGCTATCATTACAATGTTCCACTTTTAGATGGATCATTTTAACTTCTTTGGTCACATAATCTCAGAGACAAGAGAGTTAGTGGATCTTGAGAAGGTAAGAACTGTAATTTCCTAGAAAAACCCCAGGAACATTTTTTACATACAGAGTTCTATAGGGCTAGTTGGTTATACAAGTTGTTTCATATAGGACATCTCATGCATATATGTGTCATTGAAAATCATGACTAATAAGGTTTTTATGTTTTTGTGCTCAAAATATTTTGGAAAAACCTTTCAAGATCAGAAATAAAGGTAGACAGTAGCACCAATCTTGATACATCCAGTTCAGGGTAAGATCTACATAGTGTACTATGATGTATTAAGTAACGGGATAGAGGAAGTTCTGATGTAGAGAGATCGAGTATTAGAAAATTGGTCTCGACAGTTGAGGCCTCATGAGTAGAATTACACTACACATGATCTCGAGTTACATGTGGTTGTTCATGTGTTGCGTTGTTGGATGCTCTATTTGCTGGGAGAATATTTTGCAGTGTACAAGGAATAAAAAAGAAAAAAGTATATCTTTATGTAGTGTGATATGAATTTGAGGTAGTGAAGGTTTATGGACTAACAACAGATCTCTGACATCAAGTATTTTTTTATGCCTGGAAAGGGAAATGCAGGAGCTGATTCCCTGAGCTGGGGGACTCGGATACTGGTAGTGCAACATTCCAGAAGTGAGCGGTAGCTTATAGAGTAGTTTTATGAGATGCATTTTGAGGTTCATGATATACTTGGGTAGAAATCTATTTCATCCTTAGTTGTTACCTATACCCTTTTCCATAGAGTTAGGATGAGGTAGTTATCGAATTTTGAAGGCCTAGTTCTACATGAAGGTGTGGTAGTTGAGGACATGTTTCCTAGTTGGGTTATAGGTGATGATGAGATCCTACATATTCATGGAATTTTATGGGTTCCAGTGAACATACATGATGTGTTTACGTGGGGTTTTCAGTCATTAGTATGGGAATCACATGTTGAGGTCACCAAGATATATCATGACTTGTGACGATAGTACTAGTGGCATGGAATAAAAAGAGAGGCAGCTTGTTTTTTACACGGTGTTCCACCTATCAGCATGTGAAGGTAGAACATCAGCAATCAATTGGGATATTATAATAGTAACCAATCTGATAGATGTAATGGGATGATGTCATGAAGGTTTCAGTGACTGGTTTTTGTGGTCTGCTTTAGGTAATGATGTTGTGTTTGTTTTAGTTTATCAGATGATGAAGGTCACACATTTCTTACTAATAATGGAGGCCTTTAGTGTTGATGATCTAATAAAGTTGTACATCTGATAGGTGGTATGACTTCATGGGGTCCCATAGAAAATCATGTCAGATAGGGATTCCTGATTCACATAATGTTTTTGGCAGAGTTTTCAGTGGGATCAATCTACACTACTGCTTTTGAGTACAACATACTACCCTCAGACGGACGATCATTCAGAGCGTAGGATACTGGTTCTAGAGGACATGGAATGAGCATGCGTCCTAGATTTTGGTGTCTCTTGTGAGAGGCACATTCAATTAGGTGATTTTACCATCAATAATAGTTATTAGGTGAGATACAGATGGAACATTATGAGGCTTTACATGGTTGGCCATGTTATTCTCCCATGTGCTGGTTTGAGGTAGGTGAGGAAGGTTTACTTGGACCACCTCTCATATAAGAGACATCTAAGATGGTCCGGTTGATTCAAAAGTGGATGCCTATTACACAGTCTAATGATAAATAATTCTCCAATATCCATATATGAACATTAGAGTTTATGGTCGGGGATCGAGTTTTCTTTCATGTTCAACGAGGTATGAAAATAAGATTATTAGGGGTTAGGTTATTTATTCACCAAGATATGTCATACCATTTGATATTATGGAGAGAGTTAGGTATATTACCTATCAATTGTAGTTAATTCAGAGGTAATGAGCTGTGAATTACTTTTTCCATGTATCTTAAATATTTTACTATCACTCAGACTCATCTCATGTTTTTTAGCCTGAGTATGATGAGATTCTTGTTGATGTGTCCTTTGAGGAGCATCTGATTCATATTGTCCACAAGAGCATAACATTTCCCTGATACTATACAGTTCATCTAGTATGTGAGCTATGGAAGCATGCCCGTTTACATGACGAAACGTGGGAGAGGGAGGATAATATACAAGCTTAGTGTTCATATTTATTTTTAGATGAATGCTGACCACCATTCAGAGAGAAATTCGTGGATGAATTTCTATAAGAAGGCATTATTGTAAGATCATTTTGTTTTCTTGAGGTACATAAATTATTTTTTGGTTAAATTTGTTAACTTTCATTTTGTCTTTGACCCTAGGTTGGGTCGTGGGTCGGTTCGGTTATTTTTTGGAATGGAAAGTATAGAATATGTAAAAATATGGCTGCAGGCATGGTACACATCATCTACATGGACTACAAATTATGTACAGCCAGTACATGCTATGTACTAGGTAGTCATGACTTGTAGCAGATATGGATTTGATAATATAAATTGGATTACGCATCCTGTACATGGGGTGCAAGCCATTTACATTCCTAGTGGGATGTTTTTATAAAATAAGTTGTCAATTAACTTTTGAGGGACAATATTTTCTATCATTTTTTAACCGAAACCACCCTAAATTAGTTTTTCATATATTAAAGCCATCCAGACTCTGATTTGAGCACCATCTATCATGTTCTCACCACATTGATTTCTACCACACTAAGAATAATCAGGACTTGATACTAGAAGATATGTTTACTACCAAGGCGAGGTAGGTGTTTTATACTTTCTTTCAGATTTTCGAGTGATTTTATGGAATTTGGCATTTTCAATGCTTGAAAGATTTTCCAATGAGGCCTCATTTTTGAGCAAGTTGATTTTCATAGTTATATTCGGTTCTATTGATGATGCTCATAGGTTTTTTAGATGAATTGGTATCCTTTACTCATTTCATAGTCACATAAGGGTTGATCAATAAGGAAAATAGGTTGTTTATAATTGTTTAAACCACCCAAGCGGTGTGTTCTTGTACTTTCCTAGTTATTGGAATCCAATTAATGCTTTGATAACTCTAATACCATATTTAGGGGAAATAATGCCCCCTTTCTCTTTGAATATCAGGGTATTGCTAGTCTATTTTGATAGTAGGCATGTTAAATGGATAATATGGGTGGGAAAACCTATATCAAGTGACTAATGGAATGTTAAATGGTTTATATGGGAGGGTATGCCCAAATATTTGTAGTTATTGAATGGTTTTCTAGATTTGGTATACACATGACTTATACAGGTTGATGTGAGAAGGTATACTCACAGGGAATGAAGGTTTAATTACAAAGTAAGAATGCATGATTGAATGGTCTGATGTATTCCTTGGACGACACATTATGGATTTGTAATGTGGTAGTGGATTCCTTAGGTTGAATCTTCACCTCGGGTCATGATTCTGTTGTATGCATCGAGCCTCGCTACCCCATGGATCCATCATTCGAGGGCTCCCATAGGACTCAATATTTCCAGGCTTTTAGGACCACAACTAGTGACTAAACGAGTTTCCCCCATGAATTACAATGGGAGTCAATGGGGTGCTTTGGACAAGCTTATTGGATCTGGCCTTCCATGGTCTAGATAGTTTATATGGATTACTTGGTCTGTGGACACCATTGATCCCGCCCATGAGGTCTTCTGCTTCACTATACGTCATGGTCGTGGGATTCTATATTCACTATACTGTGTGGTGTGGATTACTTGGCCTATCTATACAACGAGGTTGGGGATATCTTGATACAAATGGGTGTATGGTGTGGCCATGTGATGAGTTAGTTTAATTATTATAGTTACTTTGTTAGGAGCTGATTCTCTTTTGCATGTTGCATTAATGAATGTTTAGTTATACATGATAAAGTATACTTATGCAATGGGAATTAAAACATACATTAATAGTTGCTTATAGTTGTGAGAACTTTTTTAGAATAGCTCTTAGAACATTATAGACCAAGGTGGTTTCCATCTAAGATGTTTTTCTGCCTCCTTGTTTAGGACACCATGGGGACCCAAATTTTTTTTTTGATTGTAGGTGATGATATGGGCAAGAAACCTAGTACATGTTGTTGATTGTGGCTTAAAGAATGGTAACATTAGACCAATATAAGGCTGGTGATGCTGGGATACCTTTTTGGTCTTTTTTTCTTCTTGGGATACATACATCATACTATATTTCCAAGTACATGTTTGGCTGCTTTCTAGATTCTTGTACAATACACATCAATTTTAATATGAGACAGTTCATGATATTGATAGGTATTCATGTTTTTCCTTACCTTCAGTTTACTTATTATTTATTAGCATCGGCTATTTAGTATATTTTAAACATCTGATGTGATACTATCGTAATGAGGGAATAGTCTCCCAAATGACTCAGCAAAGACCTCACTACAAGTCGACATCCTCTGACATTTGCATAGATGGGCTGGTGACCATGTGGCCAACTGGGGAACCATAGGGTGGCATCTAAGTTCCATACTCTATAAACATTAACTAGGAGCACTATGTCCAAAGAGGAAATTAATTTCATAGATTCTGAGGAATTCAATAAAATATTTTCTCAAAACCATTCATATTAAAATGTAATGAGAGTTCCTCATACCCAAGAAGAAAGTGGATGAGTCTATCAGGGTGTATTTGAAAACGCATTACAAGACATAATTGTTATGATTCTAGTGTTTTCAAGAACAATAAAATCATGGTGGATTACTTCTTTATCTTATGAATGTTATGTTGGTGAAAAGAGTTCATGATTGAATACTTTGATAGATATGAATATATTATAATATGTGACCATAAGGATGTGATAGAGATTACAGACTCTGAATTACCTCGTGTTAAATAACATAAAAAGTAGAAAATGGTTTTTAATATTGGAGGATCAAATGTAAAGTCCCATGATTTAAGGGAAACACGTCATGCCGCATGAAAAATGTGTGAAGATTCATCATGTTTACCATCTAAAGGGATTAATGAAATTAATGAAATGTGGACTAATTGTGATTCTAGAAAATAATTAATGAAGGTGAATGAATAATACCACTTATTTATTAGATTAAGGGAGGTTTAATACAAACACTCAACCTGTAGTCGAATGATTCAATGGCATGGAACATGGCAATTATGTGAACCATTTCCATATGGCAAGGGTTCTTAGAGGTAATCAACAATAATAACCTATAAATAAGAAAATAAAAGAATATGCTATCACTACTATTGAGGTAGAGACCTAAAATGATCTATTGAATGGTACACTAGTCATTCACTAAATAATAATGAATGTAAAATTTGATTTTGGTTCTACAAGTTATTTCATATCTTTCATGTTTAGTAGAACTATTCACATACCACATAAAAATATTCAGATTGAATTATTTTTTAGAACAATAAATGGGTCAGTTATTGAATCCAAATTATATAAATCCTCCATGGATAATGTTTGTGGACTAATCCTCCCTCAAAATATGGTCTTACATAAATTTGTGGAGTTTGACACTATATTGGTGACATATTATTAATATTTATAAAAATCCAACGTTGATTGTCAGAAATGGATATCACTTTTCACATCTTGAGATATCCTTGAATTATGTACAACTGCAAGGAGAAGGATGGATCTTAATAAAAATAATTATCTCAATTTTGGTTATTATTTCAATATGAATAAGAATATCTTGTTCAAATTATTGATACAAAGCAGAGAATCATGCTAAAAGACTCTTCCAATGAGAGTTACATCACTGATGTGTTCCCCGATGAGCTGAATGGTTTTTCGACCATCCTAGACGTCCAGTAATAAATTGAAATTATTCCTTGACAATTTAAAATATCAATGTAACCTGATAGATTGTCCAATGCTAAGATAAATGAACCAAAGAATCTGTTTTAGGGGATTCTGTAAAAGGGCTTCATACACTAGAGTTCTTTAATATATGGTGTGTTAGCCCTACTTTTTAAGAACAAGTATAGATCAATTCCCCACAATAATGAATATAATGAGCTCAATAAAAGTACTATTAATAATATGTATCACATTATATGGAATAATGACTTGATCAATCAACTGTGAGGGGAAAATATTTATCTATTGTGGAACTTTGGTCAGTATATCACTAATTAAAGGGGAAGAAAGATGATATTAATAAGGATAACATTCAATCATGGTATATACATTATGAGTTCCTATTGGTTCTATTTAGTCTATCTAATGCTCCAACAATATTTATGGACATAATGAATAGATTCTATAGAGATTACCATGAAGATTTTTTTATATTATTTATTCACAATATTCTGATAAACTCCGCTAGAAATGAGGAACATGAGTTTAATTTTAATACTATTATTAATTCATTTAGGAGGGATAAATTTTATGAGAAATATTAAAAATGTGAGTTCTGGATGGAGGACTTATCATTCATTAGGAATGATATTACTGTAAAATGGATATCTATGGACACTTCCAAGAAATGAAAATTATTGGGTGGCCCTATCCAACATTTTAAACAGAGATTCATTGTTTCATTGGTCTAACTAGGTATTACTGATGATTTTTTTAGAACATATAATGACTTTAAACACATTATACTAGATGAATCATAATAAATTAATGATTTTCTAGACCATTTAACATTAAGGAAAATTCAGTGTGTGTAAAAAAGGCATACCACTACAGTAGTACTCACACTACCACTGTCTAAGGAACTATTTTTTGTGTGCATAGATGAATCAAAGAAGAAATTAAGTTGTGTAATGATGAAAATATGATAAAGTGATCGCATGAGGAAAACAATCCCACACATGTACTTTAATTGGTATTTATGATATATGCGTTGAAAATCTAGTTGTATATTTCTATTGGGGAGAAGAATGAGATATATATCGATCAGAAGTTCCCTAAAAATGTATTCAAATAGAAGGTGAAGAATATGTTCTAGTGAATATTGTTAATAATCATCAATGATAATGACTCCTCAATTCACTACCATCTAATGTAAATCTATTAATTTGGAAGGAGCTCCATGTAGAAATGGTTTTAAATCTTTATCATTGATGAAAATAGAGAAGGATTCAATGATATTAATTCTAGAAAGGACGGAAATGGGGTTCATTAAGGAAGGAAAAAATTAATCCTTTCTAAAATTGTTTCACTACCTTAAATTTTAGATAAAATATAGGATTCCCAATTAAATTATGTGGAAATTCATAATAGATGAAATATATCGAAAATGAGATATCCTTAGAGTTCAAAATGGTCTAGGAAAGAGTATTAAGATTGGATTCATGGATATATGTACCATCCAATCCATATATAAAGAATGTTATTATAAATGGAAAATATATCTAAACTTTATATATACACATAGGGATCCCACATATATATTATTATCTGTAAGAGAACTATTTTTGAAACAATATAAAGAATAAGATCATTGAATATACATCACTATTCTTGGTATGTCATGACGTGAGGTTTGAAAGGATAAATTCTAAAGGGATGGTGCCACCATTACCCATATCAACATGGAAATGGGAAATCATCACCATTTTGAATTAAAAATACATCCAATGGAAACAATTCTACATGGGTTGTTGTGGAACATCTAAGAATGATAGCTCATATTATAAAAATTTGAGAGGAGTTATCACGAGATCAACTTGCATTGATATAAATCACAGATGTGGTACACATTCATGTAGTATCACTATCAATTATATCTAATCAAGATCCATGATTTACATCCATGTTTTAACGAAGACTTAAATAAGATCTAAATACTGTGATTATCTTCATTATATCCTATTATCCTGAAATAGTTGGTCAATATACGTAGACATTTTAGACACTGGAATAAATTTTTAGAGCCTGTTCAATTTTCCTCAAAAGAGAGGTATGAAAACTATCTACCTTTGGTTAAGTTTTATTAATACAAAAATTTACAATCATTCATCAAAATGTATCTATATGATGACCCTTATAAAAAATGTAGTAAAAACAATGTGCATGGGTGAAGGAGGTTAATGTATGTTGATATGATTTGAAATTCATTAATAAATTGTAGAAAGGATGAAAACTATTTAGCAACACTTCAAGGAGGCCCATAGTCAATATAATAACTATGTGGATATTCTTAAATTAAACATAGAGTATATTCCTAGATAAATAGTACTCATCTACACATCTCCATCGAAGAGGATCATGAAATTTGAGATGAATGGAATGTTGAGTCCCAGATACATTATCTCCTTTCAGATTCTTAATTATGTTAGGGATGTGGCCTATAAACTAGAAAATCCACTAACCATGTCTCAAATAAATTACTTATTCCACATATGACTCTTAAGTACATAAATACCAGATCCCTCAAATTACTAAATTCAGAGGTAGTGTAGTTGGAAATTGACATTTTTTAGGATCCTTCAGTGAAGATCATTGACTACAAAGATAATATTTTATGCAACATGACTACTCACCTGGTCAATGTAATATGTCAGAACCATAAGTAATAATATGAGAAATGTGAAATAGATGATGAAATGAAGGAGAATTACCCTCATCAATTTTACCCTAACATTGTTAAATGAAAATTAAAGGGAGAAATTTGTTATGTGGGGGAGAATGTAACAATAATTAATTCAATAAATGAAATCTATGATTATAATTATTTTATATAGTATAAATAAACCAAAATCATATATATATCCCATTGAAAACATTTAAAAATGAAAAATTAAGTAAATAATAAGTATTTATAGAAATTAAAACTCTTAAGATAATCGAACAGTAATATGACCTTTGGATTATTAATATGACTATTGAAACTAGTAACCTAGGCAATAGAATAGAAACATCACTAGTGAATGTATACATAAAATTTATAAATCTTATAAATCAAAATATGATCTATTTATATAATGGAATAAATAAAATGATGTTTTTAAAATGATAAAACATGTATTAGATTTTTTGTAAAACATAAGTGAATATTAAAATTATTAAAATTAATAAAAATATTTTAATGAATATTTATTTTCATAAGATTGATTCATAATTTAATTCACTTTTGATTATAATTAATTTTTATGATACCATAATTAATTTATAAAATGGTTTTAAAATAATGTACAGTTTTAAAATTGGCATTTTTCATGAAAATGATTATTTTAATTAAAAATTGATGTCATCATATTTTAAAAATTATATTCATAAAATGGTGTCCATTTTGGAATTATATGCATCAAAAAATGGTTAGTATAAATATTATGGGTTTTCAAAAATTGTTTAATCATTGTTAAAAGTGAAATACGATAATTTATGATATTTAAAAATTAAATGAATTATTGAGTTATACATGATGTATTGACGATGTAATCCCATGATATAGAAATCTAAAAAATTATTTAATATATTTATTCATAAGGTTAAAAATATTTATATTCATGATCTCAAATAATAAGCAAATGAATAAAATAATAATGAAACACCCCTCTCCACTTCTATAAATATCAAACCTCAACCCTCTCATCCTCACACATAAAAAGCATTGATGATTTCTGAAATTCTACTCAAAAACCATACCAAGACTCTACTCTATGTCATGAATCATTTGGTATCAATAAAATTCCAATCTCTTGTTCCACAATGAGGTTCACAAAGATAACAATTCAAGAGGTAAAAACATGTCCCATTCTCTTTTAAATTTGTTCCCAATTTTTCTATTATTTTAATAAAAAATCCTCGTATTTTTAAAGTAACAAGAAAACACCAGTATATTTTATATTATCTAATTTTATTATGATTATGGAATGATAATTCATCCATTATCCTCTCCTTCCCTTTTTTTATAAAAATTGAAACATCATCCGTGATGTTGTAATTTATCCCATTCAATGATGTTGAGTGTCCCATTTCCATTCCTTAATTCATGGATAGTCATAATTTTTTTATATTTATAAAATATTATAATATATGTATTTCAAATTATATATTTTTTTGAAACCTGTGCATATAAATAATATTAATTAGTAAATAAAAGCTAGTTTGTGATGATTGAGAATATGCCGAAAATAATCGAAGAAGTTATCATTAACAATTTATCTAATTATTCAAGTCAAATTAGAAAAAAAATTATATACAGGAAAATTAAATATTCTATATTTTCCTTAATTACTTATTATATTAATTTTGGAGAACTATTACAATTCTACTTGATATTTTTATACATGTATACAAGTAAAATGGTATTGAAAATCAACGAAATTTATCCTCTAGATAAGCAAGACGAATTAAGGGGAACTTATTTTTTTCCTTCTCATTTTCATGATCTTTATATAATATTTTTTACCCTCCATTATTTATCTAAAATAAATAATTTTATCATGAATCACTATATTTTTTTATTTATTGGTTTATTTTAAATAAGTACTTTTATGTTTTAAATGATATTTGACAATTTCTCTTCAACCACACAAAATTGTTTTTTTTCTAATGATTCATAAACAATGTTTTTCTATATTTTCCCTCTATTTTGACATCAATGTTCATTTCCTATGATAAATTTTGACTATTAATACACATATTTTATTTTAATACATTAATTCATATAAACTATTATGATATTCCCTTTTTTATTCTTTATTATATGATTATGATACAAAATTCATTACAGGGGTACCTCATATGTTTATGTTTGATTATTCATGTGGCACACAAATGAAAGTACATATATTGACGGGTGCATCTAGATTTCAATCGATAACATTGGTTAATGATTATGCTAAGGAGAAATCATGTGCAATGGTCATGGTGGTTATCCTAGAATCATACTCCTCCGTGTGAAATGATCAAGGTTGTTAGCCATCACTCATGCACCACTATGTGTAGCAGTCTTGGCAATTAGCCTTTACTCATTCTAAATTTATATTGCATTTTGATTCCAAATTTATTTGAATCCATGATTACATTACCCCATTTCACTATATTATTATTCCATATATTTATTCATGTTTTATTATCTTTTTATTTCTTTAGGGCATTCATTATTATCCATATTACTTGATTTATTTATATAATTATTCCCTTTTGTAATTTTTTACTAATCAGTTTTTTCATGTATTACCCATGTTATCTGATTCATATATAAGGGATAAAATGAATTTAGGTTCTCATTATTAATATTTAATAAAAAAATTTCTATTGGTTTCATGTTTTTAGTTTAATGTATTTAATCATCCAATAAAACTTGACATTACGATCTGTTATATTTATTTGAAATATTTTATTTCTTATAATGGCAAAAATAATTTGTAAAATTCTAGGGTAATTATAAAATACATTATTATAACCATTAATAATTGGAGGTAATGGAAAAAATCTCAATTTTGTGTGATGTGGTAGTTTTCCCACACACACAGATGATGGTTTCATTTCACATTTTCTAGAAAATCGGATAGAT
Organism: Viscum album; assembly: GCA_963277665.1. NCBI lineage: Eukaryota > Viridiplantae > Streptophyta > Magnoliopsida > Santalales > Viscaceae > Viscum > Viscum album. The sequence goes on from OY728126.1 coordinate 586,686,490, forward strand.
ATATATTACTACATTAACATATCAACATATTAGTATCAAGAATGTTAATTTTTTACTATTTAAATATTTATTAAGATGAATATAGAATTTATAAGTCTAATTAAAATGAAAATATTCGGTTAAAATCTATACAACATCATTGGAAAACCTCAATTGGTCTTCATCTTTAACTGTCGGATGTTTGTGTTCTTCCAAAAATAATACTTCCAAAATATGGGATGGAATTTTAGAAATTTATTTTTTGGGGAATATAAGGTGTAAATAAATTTTTTAGATTGAAATAAAAATAAAAATTAGAGGTACCAATTTATGATTAATTATAGGGGAATTATATAAAATTCTTAAGGTATTGAATATATATAAATTAATTTACATACTGAAGAATATCCAAATTCATATGATATGAAATTAAAATTAGTATGAGTTTATAATCTATCATCTAACAAATATTTTAATTTGTTAATATTATGTCTTCACCAATATCATTTTTAACCCATGTTCATCCCTTTTGATAATCACCGTGATATTAAATATTTTAATATAATGATGTCAATAATGTTTTTATAAAAGGAAAATTGTACCATAAATTGACAATGATTTTTTATTTTATGGAATATCTTAATAACTATTTGGAATAATGGATTTGTTGAGTTTATGTCATTTAATAAAATATTATCAATTATCAAATAACAATAAAATCAAATATCTAACAATTTAATTAATATATCTTTTAATAATAGAAGAAAATAATTAAATAAGAAAATTAATATTTAGAAATTTTTAATATTTTAATTTAATATTAAAAATAATGTAATACAATAATACATTAACAAAATATGATAATTTAAATTTTTAAATTAATTTTTTTCAATTCTATTAATTTAATAACTACGACCTTATCATTTCATAGGCCATTAAGGTAATTATATCATCACATGATATTATTAATGAAATATTGTGATAATGATAATTTATTTACATTTCAAATGAATATTTAAATCAAAAATTATATTTTTTATCCAACTTAATAAAAAATTAAATATAATAAAATAATGATAATTACATTTGTGACTTTTATTAACATTAAATATTATAAACGTAAATCATGTCTTTATAGTAAAAAAATACACCTATTAATATTCTTTATAATTATGGATTAAATTTATTCATGAAGCTAAAGTGTGTCAATAGTAGGGTTACCATCTAGTGTCAATCAAATTATTTCTTCCCTAAATTACACCATTTTACCATTACTATGGTAGAAAAATATAACATGATTACTATTCATACTGACTTCAGAAGTTGAATGTGATTCTAATATGGAAAACTATATTCCCAATATTGAATTAATTATTTTATTCATATAATTGAAGGGATAATATATAATTCAAAATTAATTCCCACAAAATCGGATGAAAAATATTTTACCAAAAAATGAATTTTATGTAAAAATATGTTTTTAAAATAAAAGAAATTAATTAAAAAAAATAATTGGTTTTTTATTATTCAAATGGAAATTATTATATTGTGAAATAAACAAAAAATTAAATCCCAGTAGATTAATAAATTAATGGAAATTGTTGTTTTTAATATATATTAATATTTATCACTATTCATTGAAAAATCATTCTATACTAAAAAACAGAATGAGATAATTTTTTATGATTAATTCGAAATATTATAATTGTTATCAAATTAAATATCTAAATTTCTCAAATATTCATTATAATATTCTCCCAAAAATAAAAAATAAATTTTTTTATGAAAATATAATATTAAAAAATATTTTTTTTTCTAAATATTTAGTGCATAAATCATAAGAATGAATTAAAACATTTTCAATTAATATATCATTATAAATGTTTCATAATTTATTTAATCTTACCAATACCAAAAATGTCAATGGAAATGTTATAACAGTCACATATATATAATAATATATCAATGTTCATTTTATCCTGATGTTGAATATCATAAAAATTCTTGAATATAGTAACATTATTTAAAACTAATGGGGTGCTAATGTTTTTAACTCACTAAAAATTTTCACCATCTAAATTTTATCGTGACCTTGGTAATCAAAGGTTTTCCATTTCGTAAATTTTGTAGAAATGTCAGATCGTAAAGAAGGATAATACAAGATGATATTGAAATGTACTCAATAGATATATGAATTTAATAAGGAATTAAGAGATTTAGAAATAGGAAAAATATTATTTGGATGTGAATTTATGGTCATGTAATGAATGAATACTATCTAGTTAAATATATAAGATTAGATGGATCATTGATGAAAAGTAAATTATTGATCAAGATAAACATAATGACCACAAAACCATCAACTAAAGGGGTGTGAGAATAATTATTGATTCATTATATGTAATGCTGATATGATAAATTTTTCTTTTTCAAGATCCATTTCCTTGTTGTGAGGATTTACACTACCATAAATATAAATAAATATGTAAATATTCGTACATTACAATTTTAATTTCATCATTTACTCAATTTACACCATAATTATATATTTTTATCTAATAATTTTGTATTCAAGATGAATTTTTTAATTCATGATACACTAAAATCACATTCCATTAGATATTGTAGTTAAAAAAAGGATATCATTATATTTATAGTATCGTTAGGAACATACCAAGATAAATATTTAGAAAAAAGGTAGGATAAACAAAAAAATGAATAACTCACTATATACAACAAAAATTCCATTTAAAATATTCATATAATGCACAAAATTTAGTGAATTCCCATAGAAATACTATAAATCTCATAATCCACACATCACTTTCCAATCATGTGGTTATATTTATGATAAATAATATATTTCAAAACAATAACATAATATTTATTTTAATGTATTTTATGTAATTCTATACTAACTAGGACATCATGTGTGATTTTAGTAAGTGTTTCGCCCTATCCCTCTTGAGTTGTCGGTTCATGATCTGTTGCCTCTTCAGATGACACAGTTTGTCTCCCGTACAATTATTAATCCTTATTATAAAAAAATATTAATATTATTCAGATAAAATCCTAAAATATGTAATGAACATCATCAAAAATATCATTAATATTATAATCACTTTTTATCCTACACGGTTTCCCATATCGACAATTTTTCAAAAAATAAAATACAATCAATAGTCCACATTTTTCATAACATCAACCAATTTTAACCTATAGAATTATCAATCCCTTTTCAATATTACCATAAATGGTCATCTCCAAAAAATGTTGACCTTTTCTATATACCAATGTTTAAACCTATTGATTCTATAAAATTCATAATTCCAAATTTGGAAAACCAAATCTACCATCGATTGTTCTTTTAAAATTTCCTTACTCTTATTTTATTTTAAATATTCTAGAATGTAATTTATAGGAACAAACTTTATTAAAAATCGTTCAGAAACCTTTAACCAATTTTTCAATTATATCCGTAACTATTTACTCCTTCAGATAAATTATATGAATTATTTCATTTTCATTTAACAATATCAACATATCCATCTCCCACACATAAAACAGAAGACAATAATTCATAACATAAATCATGAAATCATAGCCTTCTCATTTTTTATTTATTAGATCATTCTGCACAAATTACAAATCTGTATAAACGAAATTGTAATTTCTGTGGTCATGTTTCCATTTCCAAATATGGAGGATGAGTTGATATTTAAATATTATGTAATGTAACCACCATGTTCCATAAGAATTTTTAATATGTTTAAAGGTGATGGATAGATAAAATTGATTCATACAATGGAAATGGATGTTCAAAAATCATTCAAAATAGTTTCAATAACAAATTTTCATGATAGTGATGATTATATAATGTTCAACGAATATACAATTTATGTGAGATCATATTCATTTCAACATGATAAATGGTTTTTAAACTATAGAAACCAACATCATTAAATATTGAAATGAATTACTGATTTTCAAAATGAAAAAGGTAATTTTAATAACAATGCCCCTAGAAATTATATAATCCAATAACATTTAAATCTTAAAAAATATCCATGATAAATTTTATCTATTTTCAAGTTTTATCCTCAAATTTTTTGTCATATAATTCTAAATATATCTATAAAAAAATTAATAAAATTATTTTTATCCTTCACATTAAGCATAACGATTATTGATACATCAACCTAATGTAATGTCTTCCAAGGTGTCATTATTCACTGAATATTACAATTACATATAACCATAAAAAGTGGTGTATATTCATATTAAATTATTATAAAATATAAATATAAAAATCTTGGATTGAATAAAAAATTATTAATGATCCTAATATCAACAAATTTCTAATATTTTTCACTAATTCTATTTATACGAATCCAACAATTGACAATCCCTAAATTAAATCCATGGAGAATATTTTATTATATTACATTATAGAAGAGAATTTATACTTATAGTTGTATAAATTTGTGCATTACCAATAAATATATATATGTGAATTACATAACATTATAGACACTCCCACTTGGAATAAAATTTCTTAAAAAACAATGATATAACATGTTTTCATTTCATGACACATCTTAAAAAATTTTCATATTTACCTATTTCTTCTCGGTACACATCATTTAAACCCATTGATATTTTTTTTCAAATTGTGTAATGGGAACAAAAAATCACATTAAGGGATATAATAAGAATTACTGAAACCCATTATTCCAAGGATACCCAAAAATCCATTTTTCATAATAATCATCGGGCTCATAAAATTTTTTCTAACCTGTGATATAAACATCAAATCCTAATTATGTTATTTCGTCATATCATAAAGAAAATTAAAAATAAATACACATAATGGTTTATTTTAAAAATTTAAATGTTCATGATTTCTTAAAAAATTATATACTTTTCCCCTATATGAAGTATAAAATATTTTTTGGAACATAATCCCATTAAAATATCCTGGGATATAAGAATATTTCTATTAAATCCATATAAAGAATAAAAAAAATACATAAGTTACATGTGTAATCATTATCATTTCTTTATTAAATTTTGATGGAAAAATCATGATTATATAGTGTAACCCATTATGTTTATATATTGAATAAAATTTTCTATTACACTTGAAATATAATTCAAAGTAAGACTTCCCATAACCATCAAAGAAACATCCAAAAATATATATTAACTAATTAATTATAGGGATATCATCGACCCACAAAAACTTGGTTAATAAAATAACTAACTATCTTCACAATAAAAGTTAATGAACTATAACATAAACATAACACATAATATCATTTATAAAAAACATTATTTCTAACCACATAAATGCATTTTCTAATATTGATATTTCCATTTCTGTTAAAAATATTATTGTTAAAAATAAATTTCCCAGAATAAAATTAAAAGTGGATTTCAATAATGAAAATCTGAAAAATTATAAATTATGTCACATATTAACGAATTATGAGGGTGTGATGAAAAATAATTTTTATGATATATACCAAAATAGAACATTCCATTTATCTTTTGTAAATAATGTTCATACACTCTATATAAAAAGGATAAATGATTAATTTAGAAAACCATTAAATGAATTTAAAGATATATAAAAAATATCATTTATAAATATTCTATGAACATTTAAATACATTGGTACTGTTTTTTAAATGTATATATATTGAATAAAAAATGAGCAAACAAAAACCTCAAAATATGATTTTTAAAAGAATCTCTACAACCATGAGTCAAGAATTTTTTTGAATGTACATTATATTCTTGAATAAAATACATGTGTTAATTATTTAAATTATTGAGAACATATTTCATGTTAATTATTCCATTTATTTTATTTAATACCATGTAATAAATAATTATTTTATCCATTACTCTCATGTTGGATTTTGTGATGTTATTCGACTAATATGTCCAATGTGTCATTAATAGGTTGACTATGGTCAAAGAGATCATACACTTGGGTAATGTTTCCATTTGAAAATGATCATTATGGAAGTAAGGTAATTATTTTTTTATCTTTCCATAATGACTATTTTATCATATATACAATATAATTTCTTTATATATTTTTCATCATATTATCCATGTGATGTATTAATGGAAAACTAATCATACATCTTTTTGGAGGTGGTAGTACACAAGTATGAAGAGAAGATTTTATCAATTTTTGGAAATATATAGTAATGAAATTTAATTATATATTATATTTTATGAGTGAAAAATATGATGTTAATATCATATTTATACACAAAATAAACCGGTCCAACCAAGCGTATTGGGTGGCGATGTAAATGAAATTAAACCTTTTTATGAGGTGGTAGTCTGCCATAAACATGGTCAATGATTTTTTTCTCATTCCATGTCATAGTATATAGATATTTGTTTTCAATTATCATGGAAAAATATAAGTATATTTTAGATCCCAGTTTTACCAAATAAATTTTTTGGAATATTTTAAAATGGGCGAAGAATATTTATAACAAAATCATCGGGATAAAAGAAAATCATTTCTATTATACAACTAACTTTTATTTTCACGTTAATACGTCCATGGTTGAAATTCATGCAAATATAATACATTTATAATATGGTAATGGATTAAATGAAGTTATTTTTACAGCTATTGGCCAAACCAAATGGTTTTAAAGTCTGAAAATTAAAAAAATATGTGGTGCATTTTATAAGAGTGGGGAGGGGAATTTGTGAAATTTCATAACATATTATATTTAAATAAAATATTTTTTAATTATAATATTTTCAAAATTTTAATTATTTATAGTTATGATAATTATTATTATATATACCCTCATCTAATAAAAATCCTATTTTTTGATGATTTATTCACCTTAACATTTTTTACCTCTTATAAATATTTTGTTACAGTTACCATGATATTAAATGATTCAAAATATAATTTTTAATAATATTAATAATAATCCAAAATAGGACTATGAATAAAAATGATTTATATTTCCAACCATATCAAAATATCTTGTTGAATTTTTTTAGTTTTAGATCACTAAATAATATATTATCTTTTATAAACAACATGAATGTCAATTTTTGAATTATTTATATAATTTAACTTCTAAAACCAAATGAGAAGAATATATTTGAATATAATTCATGAAAATTTCCTGAATTTATTATTTTAATCTAAGAATTTATAATATAATAATTCATTCAAATCCGTTTAAATTATATTTTTTATAATATTTTATTTCATATTTGTACAAATTAAATACAAATTTTAATTTTTTTTCATAATTTAACGTACTTATATCATTATATAAAATTAAAAATAAATTACCATTTTAATTATAAATGATTTATATTCCAATTTAATTTTAATAATATAACATATCCACATTTTTATTTCTATATAAAAATTTATTAATTCATAAACAAATTTGTCATTGTTATCTTTTTTATATGTAAAATATTATAATGGTCAATATCATGGAATTTTAGAAACCAAATTCATATATTATAATGTTTTTGGGTAATGGAAGTTACATAGTCATCCAATAAAATTTGGACCTCTTTTATGATTTCTTGTTAGTCATTATCTCATTATTTCTATGATAAATTAACACCTTTTACCATTACTTTTATAACATAAATTAGTATTATTATTTTTATGATGAATAAAAGTTCCAATGAAATATTTTGAAAAAATTTGACCTCATAAATAAAATTATATATTACAATTTTTAATTCTGAAAAAACATATAATTTTTATAATTAAATTTAAAATTAAGAAAAAAAGTAGATGAAAACTGTTCTTCAAGAAAATGTTTTATGTATTTATATTCATATGAATAAGTACAAAGTAATAATAAATACAAGTAATATTTTTTGAGTATATTTAAAATAATGAGTTAGATAAAATTTTCAATTATACAAAAATATAATTTTACTCTATAAATACTTTAAAATGAAATATAGTTTTCAATAAAAAGTAGGATTTCACATTTTTCATAAAAAAGTAAATATTTTTAAAAATGTCACAAAATTTCTTCATCGAATGATTTTAATAATATTATTTCATAAAGTATGCATATTTTATAAAATAATTTTTTTATGGTTTCCAAAATTAATGGTAATATTCCCTCATAGAAAGTAGTAAATACCAATTTAAAAGGAAACATATTTCTAAAAAATTGAATGAATTTTCTAAAAAAATAATTCTTATTTTAAAATAATTAATAAATACAATTATTATTGATAAAATTATTATTGATATATTTTATAATGTGAATAATCTTATGTAGAATGAAAAAAATCAATGGTTAGGTTGTAGTTATCATATTTAATCATTAATATTTCTTAGTATTATTAATCATGACGTTGTTTACCATAAAAAATTTCAACCATAATAACTTCCTTATAAAATAACAAGGTGTTGATGAATTTTTAAATTACATATTCATTCTTTGATACGCCATCATAATGATTATATATCTTTATATTACCATTGATAGTGATCTTGTGGGGGTTGTCATATACATGTAACTGACTTGTAAATGCAGTTTATAAAAACTAATTATAAACACCAGAAAAATAATGCTCCGAATATTTCATAACATTAAAAATTTATTTTAATAAATGATAACTTATATAGGAAATATTTTCATAGTAAGAGTTAGTGTTATGTTATTATTATCAATGATTAGTTATATATTAATTATACTACATGATTCACAATGCAAGTGACATTATTGTTTCTTACATTAATATATGATTATGAAGTTAATTTAAATTTCAAAATGTCATATGTAATTTTATATTCATTATTAATAAATCATTACGTGGATTATTTGATGTTATATATTGTTACAAAATCATTTCACATATTATGATATTATAATATATACATCAAATGTATCAAGGATTTAAGGAATATATATTTTAATAGTTTGGTTTATCATCTACGGAGTCTGTGATCCCAGTGTCAAATGTGTTAAATAGTTCATGTGGTTTTATTTTTTTACATTTTATTCACTATTTTATTGGTACCTATAATAGTAATGGTTTTTTTTAATTTAAGTTTTTATTAGGAAATACCGGCTAATCATTATTTAATAATATTTGATATTATTTTTTCATTGAAAAGACATTCATATTAATTTTTTTATCTCTTAGTTCTTGTTTCACAAATATGGATATTGGGGAATAATCATAATTACATCTCGATAGATGGATTTTTCTACATAGACAGGTTCATTATAGAAATTATTCCATCAACCCCTTAGGATGGTCCCCATAAATTTAATTTATTTTTTATTTGGGTGATGAGACTATTATATTTTATCATGTATAAATATTTTCGAAACCACTTAGTGAAATGGTAATTTTGTTCTCCTAAAATAAAATATTAAATTTTTAAATATTTTATAAAAAGAAAATTATTAGTCCCCTTAATATCGTGAGCTCTAACTCATTGAGTCTTAATACTTACTACACTAACCGGAAACTCTTGTTACAAATAGAAATATTACATTTTGAAGGACTTAATAGTAATTAAATATAAATAAAAAATATATATAAATGGATTTGGTGTTAAATTATTAGATATCACCGGTTGATTTAAAAAAATTAACATGAAAAAAATGAATAATCCTAATTGGTGTTAATATGTGTTTTTTGTTATAATAGTTGAGTAGAAAAAAATTAAGAATGAAAACATCATATTTTCATAGATGTTCATAGAGAGGCCAATATCCAAAAGAAATAAAAGAAAATTGGTGGATAGATTAATATTTCTTGTGGGTGGGTGGTTGAGAAGGAGTGATGAAATAAAGAGAAGTGGGGAAGGTCATGTTATTGGAAAATTAAAAAGGGTGTGAGTGTAATAATGTTTTTTAGACAATTAAATATAATTTTGTATTAAATAAAAACAAATGATTATAAAAAATATTCAGTTGCACTGACTTGTGAATATAGTGGCCTTCTTGGATCATTATGGAATTTAAACTACACTCCTCGTGTCTTAGGGAATGACACATCACCCTGGCATTTCTTAATGAGAAAATGATGGGATCCCATAGATCCACTTCTAAGAATTAATACAACTCATTTTGATCATTGAATTACTTATGATTCAAATCCTCATTCCATTTCCCATTTATCCTTTCTTCCTCTTCTAAAATGACATGTTTAAACTGAAATAGGTAAAAATATTCCCAAATCCTTATTAAAATCATGATTTAAATTTTTACCCTCTCTCCAAATTCATTGGAGTTTATCTCAAAATCTCATTCCATTAAATTAAAACATCATGGGGTTTTACCAATACTATATAATGTATATTCTCATATATGTGAATAATCAATAGATATATCTCAAAATATTATTTATTTATTAGATAAAAATACCACTTTCTAGTATATATTTGTATCACTATTAACATAAAAAAATTAATGCACCTGTTATAGATAATTAGAAATTATAAATGAAAATCCCACATATATTCATTATACCTCACATGAAACCCTCAAATACTGAACCATAGACATATTTTAATTTTCCATAGATGATAATTCAAGAAAGTAATTATTTAACCATCTTATCCAAAAACATTTCCATATTTTGAACATTATTTTCAATAAATAACTGTTATACTTTAACACAAATTAATTATTATATCATTATTATAATCTATATCTAGATCAGTTGTAAAATATATAAACAAACCCCAATGAAAAAAGCATTCCTTGAATATATTATTTTGTGGATTTACTAATTATACACACCACCAACTATTATATATATGTAATAACAATCACTCACTCAAAATATAGGTTTATCTATTCATATTAATGCAAATATTTACTACGAAATATCATCATGAAATTTCATAGCCAAAGTGATACATTAAATATAACCCTCCAAATAATTTCCATTTTAACCATCAAACCATGGAAACATAGATACAAAAATTTGATAGAGATTAATTTTCATTAGAAAAATTATGGAATCCTAGTTGACATATATCATATACTAACTATAAGCTATTTACATACACATCATAACTAACCCAAATAAAAAATTTAATAGAAAAAAAATTAAAACCATAAGAATCCTTATAGAATTATTATTAACATTACACACCATGAATGGTGATGCCCCATTTTACATTCATGCGCATCTTCCAGCTTACATGTTCTAAATGAAAAATCTATGTGGATTCCTTAATTTTCTATAAACATAAAACTCCACCATCTAATAATAATTTTATAACATAAATTCATTTAACACACATAATTTATATACTCTTTAGTGTGCTTTTTATTTCGCAAAAATAAATAGAAGATTACTGCATTGATTGTGTCCATCATAATAACCCTAATTCATACAAGTGATATAAAACACCTTCGTGAGAGATATTTAACTCCATATATTGAATTATGGGTATCATATCAAGTGTTAACAAATCCTTCCTAAACATCTATGTGAATGTTATCATAATGAATATGGATTTCGATTCCTTATTTTTCATTCCTTGATGAAATCATTTCCCTTTGAGGGAGACATGTAATATAACAGAAATTATAATTGAGTACCATACTCCATATCATAAATTCCATGATTATATATTTTTATTAATCATTGAAACTTCTCTAGATGAATGATTATTAGATTAAATGTCTCATAAAATAGAAAATTGAAATCAATGAATGGAATTTAATCACCATATCAAATATCACTAATAGTACTCCACCATTAAAAATTCACACAACAAAATTTATAACTAACTACATTTAAATATGCCTCACTAAAAGTAATATTCTAGTAAATCTGATTTATAGAATCAATGAGATTTACAAAACATCCTAGAACCCTCTGAAACACTAATATCTAGATTTTTTTATTATAGAATATTTATATTTTTAATGAAATAAATTATATCTTCTTTTATATGGACTTTTTTAAAGGATCTAAAGATATGAATTACACTCATTATGAATGGAATTTATGAGTGAGTACCTTTTTATAGAGGGTTAACCTTCCCCTCTAATTAATATCACATTTCTAAATATAAATATAGGCCAACCCTACCATAATATTTTTCAATCATACGAGTATACCTTTAAGACACATCAAATATAATAACCTAAAAAATTTAAATATCGATTTATTCACAACCATCATATACATGAAAAACTTCTTACAAAATTTATTAAATGGAGAAATTATCTCTATATAAAATTCTACTCATAGGGAACCATTAACCAATATATTAAATAAATTGTAAGAACCAAAAAAATGAGTAAAACTTCCATTCGGTTTTCATTAATTAAAAATAAGAACCCATTTTCAACACACTCATTAAAACAATTGATTATAAAACATGAATAAAATGTATCACTACACAACTAAAAATTCATCTCATACTATAGGGAGTTGTCTCTCATTATCCCATGATAATATCACAAGGTGTCTCACCTCACTACATCACTTCTAAAAAATTGATATATTCAACACATTCAATAATATATCCCATATAAAAACAATTGTCATATGATTATATAGATATGGAACATAATGCAACAACCTACCACTTTCAATATTATCATGAAAATATTATTCATAATTATAAAATCATAATATCAATTTAATTTCATGAAAAAACCCACAATAATAATTTTCAATTAAATAATATGATCCACATATATCATTTAGAACAACAATATATCATATATTTGATATTTTTAATAGTAAAAATATAGATATATTACCAAAAAATTATTTAAGGGGAGTAATTTCTTAAAAGAATTTCCCTAAATTAATTAAATGTCCAAAGAAAATAAACAAGTACACATATAATATATAATTATCATCATTATATTATAAATTAACACACATCATCTATCCATTCAATGCGATTAGTAAACTAAATAATTAATAATAAAAAATTATAAATGAATAAGACCCTAAGTTTAAATAATATGATATAATAACAATAAATGGAAAACCATGGTAGATTATACCTTCACCATAAATGATTTTATAATTCCCAACCCCAATTTCCATTAAATTAAACCATTAAAATATTTGTCAATTATTTTATTAATAAAATGAAAAGAATGTAATAAACTCCAATATCATTTCGACTCACATTATTCGTACTACCTTGAATAGTTAACAAGATTATGGAAATATAGAACATATTTTGTGCCCTTTATATTCAATATGTTTCTATCTAGAAGTAATATTCAATGAAAAATTAAGGGGGATTATATTCTCGATATCAAGAATCACTATATAAGATGAACTTCCAAAAAAATAAAAACATAGGAAATTGTTGTATACAATTGAATAAAAAAATATTATATACATATAAAAAATTATAAATTTCGCACTAGAATTAAATTAACACATGTTTATCATACTAACATATATCCTAATAGATTAGCAAATTGGTTCATCATATATTTCATTAAAATTGAATATAATATATAAATTGAGTTATAAGAGAAAAATTCATTTTATCCTTTGAAACTCATCTAAAACATGTTATCTAATACTTGTACTTATCTTGTACACCATGGGGTATGTCTGACGTAATAAAAAAAATTACTTCCACTTGAGTACACATGAATGGTGTAAAAATAAAATTCCACAGTAAACGGCCAATGATACCCATAATATATTCTAAAATATCACATGTTGATGTATATATGATAACATAAATAAATTAACAATAAAAACAAGTATGTAATTATATTGGTTCCTTTTTCACTAGCCTGGATATACAAATACTCATCCCCACCTTCATCAAACATTTTTGGTGGACAAATAATATATTCAATGAATTATTTGTTATGATAGGCTATCATATAAATGAATATCATCAAGATTAATAACGATTTAAAAATATAGAATGTTCTTGACATATTTACTAGCTTATGAAGGAATAACTAAATCTAATAGTCGGTGGTCCAAATGTATATATTCCCTTGATAAAGTTGTATTTTTAATCATGACAGTGTATAAAAATATTTGAATGTGAAGTAAATTTTTTGAGTGATTATTGCATAATATATTAAGACACTCATGAATGAAGTTATACATGGTAAATATTATTCACGTACCCATTTACCTACATCCATCACAATATGTGGCGAATCCAAATAATGGTAATGACCTAACATATCTAGTCCAAATTGAATAATTTATAGATTCCTCAATTAAATCTCATGTTTATGATATTTATATTTTCAATCAAAATATTTTGAACTATCACAAAAACAATTTATATATCCTAATAATAATATAACAATAAAATTTAACATTTTTTGTAGTCATAATCGAAGAAATTAATTATTAATAATTATATAGTGGTTCATATGACAGAGGATAACTATTTATTCCACCTAGACCCAAGATCCAAAAAATTAAAAATATTTAATGTTTAACAATATGTATTAATAGTATAAATTTCTTGTCAAAACTGAATCATATAGTATTTAAAAAATTTAATAATCTCAGGTTAGTTTTCATATAAATTAAACCTATTAGCATTATAAATTTCATAACGCAATCGATTAACTATTTCCCCTTAACCATAACCTAACACTCTTGCAAACTATAGATATCAGGATAATAACATTGGGGTTTTTAAGATTATACTAAGCCAATTCCCATACCATGGACATTCTATATATATATTATAGAAACAAAAACCCATTATATCAATATACTAGTATGTAACATACTATTTCATATTATAAATGGTATTAAATTTTACCTATGAATTTATTATACCGTGACATAACTCAAATTACCTTTATAGAATATCTAAAATCTTTGTGTAACTATCACATCTATAATTCACTTCTCTAGTACTTCTGAGAATAACATTAATAAGTAATTACTTATTTGGATCAAATTTTATAACACATTATTTGGATATACTCATAAATATCTGGATAGTTTTTGTTAAATTCCTTATTAAAAAAAATTAATCTATTTTATTGAGAATAATATTAATTTAATTATACCCAGCTATAAAAAAATTTACATCAAAAACAAAAATATGGGAAATTTATTTTGTGGAATACATTTTTGAGACACAAATAATCAACAAAATAAGGCTATTCTAATTAATATTTATAATTTATTAAATATTATAAGTCCTTCTTAATGATATATTTATAAAAAAACATTCAAACCCATTGTACTCATAGTCACCATGAGGTATTGAAATCAACAAATCATTTTCAAAACACATATTTTTTTATGAATATAATATACCATTTCATAGTTGTGCTATTATACACTTCTAATTCTAATTTTTAATTCCATAACGTATAACCCCTAAAATTAGACATTTAAAAATAAATATTGAATTTACTCATTATAATACTCTATGTACCACTTATATATATAGGTTTTTTGGAATAAAATTATCAAATAGTTCTTGATAGTTCACTCATTTTAGCCATTAATATATTATCTAGATTCAATACACTGATATGAAGTTTACACTAAATTATAGGTGAAGAAAAAAAGATATAATTACAGCTTTTTATGTAATGATTTCATATAGAGGTCTGTTGAATCAAAAATTGAAATTTATAGGTGAAAATAAGGATCCATGATATATGATAAGAATCATATAAAGGGAAGGAATTTCAGTATTGGTAATGAAGTTTTTACAAAAAGAAGTGTGAAATATAAAATAGGGGTTATTATGTCATACAGTTTTATAATATAAATAGAATATTCAAGTGGTCACCATACACATAGTGGGCCATCGTAATCCCCGATTCCTTCTACACAGTTCGTAGTGACCTGAAAAGTTAATCATTTTAACTTCCTTTTCCACTAAAATAATAGTGGGATCCTATTATGATTATTAGTTCACATTATATAGATCTATATAATGTATTTAATTATAATATATTTAATATTTATATTTTTAATTTATTAACAAAAAGTGTGGATAATACAGAAAAGTTCATAATAAGGTGGTATAGGGTAATGAATCTCTAGGGAACCACCTTAAATGAAAACCATGCCTTTAGGTGTAAGGGATCCCAATGATGAGAAATAGGTGATTGGTGTGTCATGGGTTCATATAATGGAAAAAATGTGTAAAACATTATTCCCCTCACAGTGCGTATGTTAGATTCTTACAAAATTGTTGATGAGAATTTTTCACTTGTGATTGCGGTACGAGATCTACCATGGAGTTGATAATTCACTCATGTGTAATTACAACAAATATTCGAGTCTTTCTCAATAGGATTTATTTAGATATATTCCTTCTACACTATATAAGAACTACCTGTATCACCCTTTTTTAGCTTGATAAGAATCATCACAAACAATAAAAGACAGTGAATGATAAATTGTATACCCACTACTATTATTAAAAATTCCCCATCCCTTCATGATACCAACACAACTAGATCCATCTATATTTATTTTGATCTCCAAGATATGATAGTGTCAACTAATCCCATGTCATTTTTGGTCCCCATGGTTATAGCGAATGTCAGACATTTTATTCCACAGAAACCAGATATATATGGATTCAGAATTTTAATATTCTATCTAAGAGAGATCAATGAGTATAATTTTTACCAAAATAAGTAGTACATTATTCTATAATTGTATCCTCTTGTGACTATATTCGTTCATAACTATCCATATACACTAGAAACTATCAACTACGTTAAAAACCCACTCTCTATTCATGGATTTTCTTCATCACCCTATTGAAGAAATGATCAATGAAATATCTTGATAGGGACCCAATATATTGGAAAATTATGGACTATAAGAAATAATTTCATATCTAATTCACCCACTACCCTTGAAAAATATATGTTTAGATGATTTACCTTGGGATCAATATAACAAAAACACATGGAAGATAAAAAGATACCAATTTGTTGAACCTGGTTATCTATAGAGTGAGTGTTTTTTGAAATTTTCTAGTTGAGGATGTTGAGTTTCGAAGGTATGTAATTAAACTATAGTAAATCACAACTTAAATCTATCATATTAGTAATGATAATCAATATATGGTAATCCCTATTAGGGAAGAACATCGATTTATAACCTATAAAAATGCATCTATCTGGATCAAGGGATATGTTAATAAGACAGAAATAGTATTGATACTTTTTCCAAAAAAATAATACCTTTCTATAAATAACAATAATTTCAGAAAAATATAGGAATTAATTTATTTATTATCTAATTAACATAATCAATTTCCCTAATAAAACATATAATTTAAGTCATCTACATACATAAGTCTCTATGTAAGAAAAAAATATCAAATTCTTCAAATAAATCATCATTATGACACCAATCATGGAGTCCTTTACTAATGAGTATCGGAATAATAATGAAGAAGTGTTAAATTATTCCTGTAATTAATCTAATTTATTTAAGAACCCTCTTTAAAACATTTAATATTGTATAAATGATCCAAATTGATATGTTATCTTTGATAATTGGGGTGAATGAAAAAAATACAATTTGTTGTGTAATTATTATAAATGATCCATTGATTAAATAAAGGTTAATATCATTGGAATAAATAAAAATAACTTCATTTCATATTATAGAAATTAAACTCTATATACTAAAAAAGAGTTTTTTATTATTATAATAATAGAAAATATATTCTAATAAATCATTTTTTTAATCATTAAATGTACATAGATATTATTAACCTAGATACACTAATAATATCATTAAAAATGAGATTATTCTCAATTAATTTTTTATCATTCTAGGAGTATATTAATCCAAAAAAACTCAAAAATAATATGACCTTAACATTGTGATATTTTGTTATAGAATTTCTAAAATAATAATAACATAGAAACTATCTTCGAAATCTAACTAATGATTCAATCTATTTAATGTAGAACCATATTATTAGAATTCAGGATTGTATCTCCAATGAAAGGATTAAATAATGTTAATCAATGAATAATTATCATATAGATTATGCATTACCATTTTAGAGGTCATAAAAAATACTCTCTATCTCTTGAAAAAAATAAAAAGAATCCATATATTGAGTTTTTAGAAAACTATAAATATAAATATTATTTTCAAAAGAAATTAAATTTTTATCATAAATAAGTAACATATATATTTAATTAAATTGATTTCATATCTAATTCTTGAAAAATAATTCCTAAATTCATAATATCTACATTAAGTATCCTTCTATGATTCATTCAACATGAATTTACTTTTCCCATAAATATATAAAATGATTACTTAAATTCATCATTTTAGCTATCCAAAACTCATTTCTCTGGAATGATATGTACAATGGAATGTTAAATAATTAATATAAACTATAATTTTTTCATTTGGAACAAATACATTTCATCATGATAAGATTTTTTTTAAATTATAAACTCCATAAAATGATATAATTCAAATAAATTCATTTTTTATTCAAAAATAATGTGATGAAAATATTAACCACCATATATATAGTATCATTTAATTACCATAGATTGATTTTTATTAGAATGATATATTTTATTAATAACAACCAAACATAACTTATGTCATACATTATCATTATTATACCATTCTAATAAGTCATATATGTGGTCTAATAAAGGAGTGAAAAATGTATATCAATATTTTATAAAACATAGATTGATAATTCCATTTACATGAAAAGGTAAACAATGTAGAAAATGTACTCAAGTTGAAACATATTTGTTGAATACGCCAATCTCTACTATTCCATGATTAATATATATATATATTATATTAATATCATTTTAATATGTAATATTGTATTATTATCAATTAGTTTCACAATTTTTTATATATGACTATTTGTTCTTGACATAATTATTTTTCAATGGATTATAGGTTCTAATAAAATTAAAATGAAAGACTAAAATGTAAGATGAAAATTATCATTTTTCCAAAAATAAACATGTTTTCTTATTTATTATATGTTAGCTATTATTTTTTTGATGTTGTGAAAAATTACTTTATGATAATATAAAATGGATCAATGAACATAATGATTGATAATAATATTATTTTAAATGATAGATTAATTATGTCCCCTAACATAATATATCTATATAATAAATATAACTACCAAATAGTTAATATTATAATAATATGATCATAAAAAATTAGAATGTATTCAAAGGTGAACAGATAGTCAATAAAGTGATAATTTAGGGTTTTCATAATATTTTTGACAATTAACACATATTAGAAGTCAATATGAATTATGAATACTTAAATCATGTCACTAAAATTGTAATATATATAATCTGATTAAGAGAAATATTGTAAGGCTTTAATATTTTCATGAGGATATTATAAAACTATTTGAAAATGATTAATTTTAAATAGTTAATACATTAATACTATAATATTAATATATATATTTTATTGATGATTTATGAAATATATTTATTTTAAAAGAAATTATTACTAGTAAAATATTATAAATGACGGTAAAAGATGAAATTTAAATATTTTTAATAGGTATAAAAGTTTTTTATTGAAAACTATTACGGGAAATTTATATTATGAAATATATAAAATGGATGATGATAAATAATTTGAAAATGTATTATAATATATCAATTAAATGTTTAATAATGTAATTTATATGTGAATATAAAAAATTCCTTAGTAAATTTATAATTTTGTAGTATTTATATATTTTATAAAAAATTTATATATTGAAAAAAACCTATCAATTTGGGTATTATTTATAAATACATAATAGAAGGTGTAAATATAATATATTATGAAAGAAAAAAAATTTCTAAAATAAATTAAATGTGATCAATAATTAAAATAATAACATTTTTATTTATAATAGAGGATGAGTTTAGAGTAAACTATGAATAATAATATATTACCCCAAATGGGAGAGACTAGATGAATACCATTCTGATGCTTTGTTAATATAGAAACCAATTAATTCAATTCAATCAAATTGTTATTTTTGATGAGTTATTTTGGTATTTAATTTTCATAATATAGGAATATGAACCACCTCAGATTTTAAATAGAAACACTATGTTTCAAAGTGTACAAAGTAAACCACATTAAGCTTAAAATAAAAACCAAATATAATTTCTTAAATATGACAATTATAATTTAGAAAAAAAATTATGTAACGAATAATATATATTAAATTAATAAATATACAATTTTCATAATCATTTATAATTTATTAATTATTTATTTTCAAATAAGAAATTATTTTTTTTTTCGCAATATATATTTTAAAAAATATCAATTATTGAAAAATGATTTTAAATTTATTTTTATGTAAAAAAATAAAATTTATTCGACAAGGAAATAAAAAATATATTGGATAAAATTAATATCAAATTCAAATTACAATATCTAATATTTTATATGGAGAATTGTCTATAATTTTATGAAAATATAAATTTTTAAATGAATATTAATAAATAACAATTTTTATTAACACCTTTATTTTTTTATGTATTTATAAGTAGAAAATATCTATTTTATCAGGTTTAATGTGTTATTTTTTCATTTTGTTAAAAATTTAAATTATTTTTTTAAACTAATTTTATATTTTAATGTTATATAAACAATATTTATATTTTAAAATTCAATTTCAATGAGAAATTTTTTTTTTGCATTTTTACAATTCAATTGAAAATTTAATTCTTCTATTTTTACTTTTAGTTTTCAAAAAATGGTTTCTATATTATTAATCATGAGGTCAAATTTTTTAAAATATTTCGGTTTTTATTTTTTGTCAATATGAATAAAAGCAATAGTACATTTGGTTAACATGATAAAGGGTAAATAAAATAAATAAGTGTAATAAATAAATGATAAAGACTATAAAATATCCCTAAAAAATTCTCCAATTTTATATTTTGAGTAATATTTGTCCATAATAAATCATTGTTTAGTTATATGACAATTTTTTGACAACTGGATTATATTTTATCATTTATTATATTTTATTTATAAAATTATCAATAATGCCACACTTTTATTTTTTATAAGTATAAAATTTCTAATAAGATATCAACGAGTAGAAATGTTATACTATAAATTATATTTATAAATTTAATATACTTATCTCCAAAATTTTATTTATTTTAAATTTATATAAATAAATTATTACCTTAAAACTCTTCACAATGCTGAGGTAGTAAGAATTTAATAAATTAAAAAATAAATAAGTGCTATTAAAAATATGTAAAAAAATATAATATGAGATAATTATTGTGATCAACGAATTATATATAGTACCATCAGTGATTATGGATTTGTTTACTTATTTCATTGAATTTATCTTCTCTTATTGATATTTTGGAATGTCAATTTAATGAATAGTGTCAAAATTGACATTATTGCTATTTTAAAATATATAATATTATATTATATGATATAAAATTCCTAAAAACAATAAATTTGTCCACATTATATGGATATGGATTATAATTTCATCCAAGACCCAAATTTGGATTTTTTTCTCATTTTATTGTATCGAAATTAACCCCCAAAGTGTAAAAATCAATGTTCTTACGTAAAATGTTAAAGGGGTTAAAAAAGGTTTAAAAAATATAATGGTATAAATATATACCTAAAATACCTAATTTTTATTTTATTAGTGTTTTTTAGAACCATGATCATATTACAATAAAAAATAATTACATTGGAGCAACATATAATTGAAAATAAATTTATATTGATTTATTATTTTAGGAAATCCTAATTGTGCACCTCTCCCCTCTTGTAAAAGAATACCCCTTATTCTGTTCTAATAACACTTAAAAACAATTTTGTACAGAAAATTCCTTAAAAATTATCATCCTATAATACCTACCCACATTCTATAAGAATTAGTTTAGGAATAACTCCACTATTATTGGTCTAAATGTTTAATGAAATAATGATTGTTAGAAGAAGATGTATCGCTTTTAATCAGTTGTTTATATATTTTGATTTCATCCACATCACAATAATATTCATAATCCATGTTAATATAATATATAAATTATCATCCATATGCTAAAATGATATTATGTTAGTTTAATTATTTACATCCATCTTTGTGTTCATAAAATGGTGAAAGAATTCATTTTCTATGTACATGGAGGACTACAACCCCATGAATCGATGTAATTAATTTCAACTACCTACTATAAAGGTTGGATATAATGATTTAATTAATTTTTACATATGATATCTATGACATAATTTTAATTATAAATAGAAAATATATAATATAAGTTCTTACTCTTTTATTTTCATTAAAATGACAATGTTGTTCGTTTGTACATGAGGACTACCAACTCCACGAAGCAGTATGATGTATTTTTCTTCACCACATCACATATATGAAATATATAAGTATATTTAAATAAATTCTTTCTAAATATATTAAATTTTTTCATTACAAAAATATAAAATAATACTAACATTATTTCCTGATTGATAATTGAAAAAAGAAAGTGTTATAGATGAATACATACAACCTTCCATTTCCATGATTGTAATATAGTTAAATTTTAATAACCATATATAGTGGAGTATTTAAAATTTTAATTGAAAATTTATTAATATAATTAATTAATTATTATTATTCTTGATATATTGTAGTAATGACCATACTAACCGTAGTCAATCTAAAAAGTAATTTCGAACTTATTTACAGAAAACTGTTAAGACGTCTGATGAGAACATAAATGATTATTTTATTTTGTATAACATTGTAAAATGTAATAAAAAAGGTAATAATAAAAATTTAGAGGTTATTTATCAAGTAAATAATTAATCTAATTTAGGGTTTCATGAATATAATCAACGTACATGTCAATTTACCCTCAAGGCAAGGTATAATTTAATCAAATGAATAGATTTTTAAATGATTTATTGATTTATTATCTAAATCATTCTATTTGATTTTAATATTAATAAAATGATATTTATGAATGTATTTACATTGAAATGATTTATTTTTAAACAATATTTATTTCATAATTCCTCTAAATAATTTTTTAAATATTTGTTTTATGGTTTTATTTAAAGGACATTTATTAAAAAATTATCTTTTGAAGTTCTATATTAAAAAGTAAAAAAAATATTTTTAAAAATTATATGAAATTAGAATATTTTACTAAAACAAATATTCCTTGATATTTTAAATATTACATTACATTATTGTAATTATATTATAAAATAAAACGTTTTAAATTGTATGTGCGTAACATTATAAAATAAAACAAATATTTTTAAAAATGGAAATTTAATTTTCATCAATAATGGTTTTAATGATATATTATTACAATATAAATCATGTTTAAAATTTTCTTAAGTATCTATGTATTGAAAAAAATCAAATAATTTTTTTTGTTACTGAAAATGGGGTTCTATAAAAGGTATTTTTATATCAAAAATTGTTTTAGTTATGAGTTCCAAATATTTTCATTCGGATATTTTATGATGAAAAAGTGAATGCATAAAAATTATTTATTCTTGATATAGTACATTAGAATTATACAACAGGAAATTAAAGACATATATAGCTAATACATTCATAATGTATATGGTTGGGTAGACCAACTATCATTATCTGATTCCAATATAGGATATACAATCGGTGGCCCACATAGTTCTTGATGAGACAATTATAGATTATATGATGAGGTCACCATAATAGCCCAATGTGAGCCCATTATAGCATATACATTGGTTGTTTTGAGATATCTCTAGGTGAACATGTTATATTTTTGTGTGTGTCAAGATTTCATTCAAATTCATTGGCTAATGTACATTGTGTTATGAGTTAAGAAGGAGGGAGTTACCAAAATGGGTTCTCCTTTGGGTTTAACAGGGATATAGTGATTCTGACATAAGTTTAAAATGATTTATGAATTTCATGCTCTAGGTTTCCAAAAATGGTTTTAATTATTATAAAATGTGTTTTAATTATTTCATTTGAAGTAAAATATTGTATACTATCATGTGAAAATGATTTATTTTAACAGATTAAAAAATATTGATTTAATGGTAAATATTATATCAGTTTTTATGTTTTTCTCTACACTAACTATCTATTTTTTTATTTACATTATTTATATTTAAGTGATCATAACATATTTTAAAATGTTAAATATATGTTCTAATTGATGAATAGTTATAATGATAAGTCCAAGTTAAAAAATTTGATGATGTGATATGAATATAGAATATGTTTGTAGTTAAAAGTTTTATTTTATAGAAAGAAATAGACACTGAGTACAAGTTTCCTATTGTAATGTGTGGGTTCACATGGTACGTGTTTTCCATAATTCTATAAAACTCTAATGTAAAAATATCCTTAAAATTTTAAAAAAGATAATTCATTTTCATGACCACTATAATATGAATATCTTAATAATGTGTCCTTATAGTTTTTATTAGATGATAGATTAAATAATATTGGAGATAAAGATGTTTTCATGGGAGTTTATCATAAGAGTAATTTGTATAATAATGGGTTTATAATTATAATGTTGATTATAAGATCAAGTTTATAAAAATACCATCTTAATATTTCAGTTATGAAATTTTAAGGTTGCTAATGAAGTTTTTGGGGACATTTATTTTTTGAAGTGATTATAGGTTAATACTTTCTCGGATAAAAAATTATAAGTATGAGATATCCTCTGAGGTTAACAAATTTATTTGATATTGAATATATTAAGGTTATTTTGATGAATTTATCATGTTTCCATCATTTCTTAGAATTATATTAATATAGTTTAATAAAATGGACATCCAGTAGGTTGGGTAAAATTCTATCATGTTCGGAATGGACATAGGTATTGAAACCACATTCAAAGGTTGATAAGTGTGCGTAATCTTCCACTAGCCGATTTGATTTTATGGTTTGAATAATTTTTATAATTATTCACACTATCTGATGTAATGAGTTATTTTCATTTTGGGGAAATATGTTTTTTCATATAGATTACCATTATGATTTTAAAATTACTTGGAGATTAGTTTATTAATGTTATTTTGGAAGATGTCAACTATTTTTTAAATCTTTCAAGATTTGGGTAAATAAAATGCTATGCGATTTTCATTTTGGAAAAAAGATAGATTTTATTTGATATGAAATAAGTTTTTGTTTTTTATTGATGGTTATTTATTTAATTTATATAAATGACTAACATATCATATAGATTATATGATTTGGGAATATACATTTTTGAGTATCATATTAAGATTCATTGATGAGATTTAACAATAAAATTAAAATAAACATAGATTATTAAGTGATAAAAAATCCCTAATTTTTGGGTTTAAATAATAATATATAAATTTTTTAGAAAATATTATTGAAAATTATTTATCATATAATCCAATATGATCTTTGGATATTACTATTTCATATTAAAGATTATGGATATTTTACATTATTTAATTGTTTATTCTTATTATTGAATTATTGAATATTATCTTTACCATTTTTGTTAATGAATAAAGAAAACATGTTTATATTGCAATCTTTTTTTATATTTTCTAATATATAGAAATTGATTCTTATTATTTAGGTAAGAAAAATTCACTTTTAATAATCATTGATTGGAGAAAATGATGAGTTTGTGTAAGAAATTGAGTAAAGGATGAAATTATTATTTATATAGTTTCATATAATGGAATGAAATGAAATTCCTCAAATATTAGATATATATTTTTAGACAAAAACATTTTTCATTTAGTCTTCTAAAAGATAAATAATTTTCCTTTTAACCGGTCAAATATTTCTAGATGTTTATGGTAAAAATTCACATTTACTTGTTATCTAAAACACTATATCAGTCATAGGGAGTAATTTTTCTCTTCCATATCAATTTTTACCATCATTAAAACCTATTATGTGTTATCTTTTATGATCTTCATACTTTTTTTATCTCATCTTGATTAGATGTTTTATTAATCCCTTTCCTGATGTGAGATTTTTCAAAAAACCATATTTTTAAAATTCAAACCATTATTACTGATCCTATGTTGAAAACATCATGGAATGCATTTCCATAGAGGGGAAGAATTTAACATCACAATATTTTAAAAGGAATCATTATGTTCAATAACATACCGGATGGACCACGTCAGTATTAAAATAAAAACCAAATCTTATTATTTAAATGTGAAAAATATAACCAATCGATTAAATTTTATGAAATAAATGGAATTAGTAAAATTATTCAACATATAATGGTTATTTATAATTAATAGTTTATTAATAATATCATTTTAATGAATTTTAATATTCTTAATGAAGTCATTTTGTTCAGCGAAATCGTATTTTCATCAAAAAAAATTAAATTAGTTTTTCTAAACAAAAAATATAATTAAAATATAGATAATTTATGATATATATTTGATAAAATTATCATTATTATTTAAATTATCATATTCAAATTTTCCTATTGTTAAATTTAAATAATTTAATAAAAAGTTTTATATTTCAATGAATATAAAAAAACAATTTTTATAAAAGCTATTCTTCTTTAAATATTTAATATTCTGATTTTGATTAGTTTTAAATAATAATTATTTAATTTTGTACTACAATTATAAAATTATATAGATCTAAATGAATCTTAAGAATGATGTTAAAAATAATCTTTTTAATATTTTAAATTTGAATGTTAGTGTAAAAATTATTTTCATTGTTTTTCTAAAGTATAATTTAAAAATAAAATTTCCACTTTTTTTTAATAATTTCATAAAATGTATTCTATAGTTGAAATAATTATTTTAAAATTTATTTAATATGTACCTTTTATTTTTTTCATTATGAATAGTTACATTACTAATTCATTTACCCATGATAAAGTGATGATCATGTAATTAAGAGTAAAAATAAATTCATATGGACTATAAAATGATAGTAGAACATTACCCAATTTAGTATTATTAGTAGCCCATATCCAAACTCTTTAATGGTGATGTGATATGACCATTTATGGCCACTTTTATTAAATTATGACCTTGAAAATATTTTCATTAAATAAATGCCAAACAATCCACACTCTTGTTTTTTAAAATTTCAATATTTTTAATATATATTTTTTATATGATGTTTCTGGCTGTAAAAAGGATTTAGAATTATAATATATTTATTTTAAACATTAAGATTTACTTTTAACTTTTATGTGATAAATAATAAATTAAATTCTTCCACAACACTGATGAAGATTTTATTTAATCAATTTATATTCAAATAACTGTTATTATAAGAATTAAAATAAATATATTCTTATATTATTAATGTGATAAAAAATATATAAATCCTTGATGTGTTAGTTATGTATTGAAATATTTTTTGATGTTATTTTGTTATATTGATATATTTATTATTAAATATAACGAATAATGTCAAAAATTACATTAATTATATTTTAAAATAAATAATATTTATTCAAAGATATTAAATACCTAAAAATCATACATTAATCCATGTGATAATGATATGGTTTAAAATTACAAAAAGAGATCCAATTATGGAAATTGTGGAATGTAATAATAATAATATTAAACCTCAAAGAGTACAAATAAATGATGTCACATTAATAGTTAATGGTGTTAAATAATGGAAAAAACTAATAGCTAAGTGTCAAAATTTATTCATAAAATTCCTAATTTTCATGGATGAGGGAATTTATACTATTAAACATATATAACAACAAATAACTCACTTTGGGTCCTTTTTTTGTTTGTAATTAATTTAGTTTAAGGTATTTTTTAAAAATATTCCATGAGTGGAAAAAATAATTTCTTCCCAAAAGAATGTGCTTCACGTGCGACTATTTTTTCAAAACTAAACAACCGTTTTCCAGCACCTTCTAATCCATCCTTAACAGTGTGACTATACCTGGTGGGGTCTGGGCCTTCAAAAACATAATATCCATCCCAATTAGCAATATATCAAGACAAATAAGGTGAACCTAGACATTTTGGTCGAACTCTCTTGCCTCCACATTCATTCAAGGAGGATCTTTTATAGTCGGTTACTACTCAAAAGAGGTGGGTTTATTCATTTTATGTCATTTTTCATCAACTAGTTACGTTCTTAGAATTTGGATATATAGTTTTATGGGGCCCATTTTCTTCTTTTACTGAGGATTCAACACATCTAAAATGAAATCTCTTTTCTAGATTTTGTTTTTAAAAGATATCACTTGCTGTCATTCAAGGGTTTCAAAATTCATGAAACATACTGTTTCCTTTTAGGGTATCACTTCTAAATTTGAAGGAATTTTTCATTGTGTTTTCTTTCATTGCACATTTTGTTATGGCTTAGTATAATTTCCCCAATTTTTTTTGTAAGATGGTGGTTTTTCATGAATCAATGGATGATGGAGGTTCACTCTAATATAGATCCTCCTAAAGTGGTGGAATGAGGTTCCCATAGAGGGATCCCAACACAATTATAGAACAAATTCCATTTTGTACGAGATCATCGAATACTTTCTGTCATTTCTTTGTTCCAATGATCCATTCTCTATTACAAGGATGTAGTGGTTGGCAGGATATGTGTTGATGTGGACATATCATAAAAAATTATATTGTGAATGCATTTCTGTGTAGAGGGCATGGAAGACTAGTCTTATACACTTGATTATCATTCTCCCCTTGATATTGTTCAACTTGTCATCTCTAGAGGAACTCATTACCTATCTGTCACAAGAGCTTTATGATTCAAATAGCTTTAAGTAGTGGGAGTATCTCCATTCCTGATGATCCATCAATGTAGAGGGATACCCACATATCCCTTTTTGCGTGGATGGATTTTGGTGAAATATTTGAAGTTAAGAAGGTGTTAAAATATCTTCATTAGATCAGGGCCATATCATCTTGTTATGAGGTGGCACATCATAATAAAATGGTTTATATGTTATTGGAAATGTTCTCATATAGACATTATTCTACTGGACATGATAGCCTTTTACTTTTATCTTCCCCTCAGTTAATTCCTCCTCCCTTCACCAATGATAACATTTCATTATTGTATGCATGGAATCCACCGTCTTGTCATGATTATAAAGAATATCATTCCGAGGTTAAGGGAAGTATTCTCTTATCAGATATTCTATATACTCCACATATATTTTATTTATGTGGTGATACATCTTATTAGGTCATTGTTTCTAGTTCCCCCGCCCACATTCATCAAGGAATGTCAGTAGAGAGGGATTATCAAGGTCTTGGAGCATTATCCATGATCACCCTCCCGCAATTCCACCTTAGATATGCACTAGATCACCTTCAATGCAAAAATCTAGTTTCTGGGCTTCATGGGTTATTTGTGGCGAATCCCCTAAGGACAAGATCATATGTTTATCTTATCGATTATTTCATTCATTTTTATATTATTCCATTTGATTGGGAGATTGAGTAAGTTTATATTTCATATCAAATCAACATCAAAGCCGTTTTTCCTCCATGTATGTGATGGATGAGAAATATATTTCATCTATCATAATAGATTATGTGAAAAATATGGTTTCCCAAATACATGCATTTTATCCGTTAAAATGTCTATATTTGGTTGTTGTGGATGCACAATATTTCAGTGGAGCTTCTTTATACTTTAGATCCATTTATGACAATAAAATTCATTCTAGAGCTCATGTCTTCATTTTATAAATTTTAGATACCAAATGTGACGGTCATCTTTAACAATCGTTCTACATGGATCATAGATCCCTTGATGGGGGAGATACTCTATGGTTTGTAGGTGGAGGATTCAATTTCATTATGAATATTAATGACAATAAAAGAGGATAAAACTTTCATCAAAGAGCTAGAAATGTGTTTTTTCCTTAATGGTAAATAACGGATTAACATATGTAGTCTATGTAGTAAATTGTTTAATGTGATGCAACAACCATATAGGATCCAACATGACTTAGTGTCACATTGACCGATGTCTTGTTAATTATAAAACGTTTTCATTATACCCCAACATTAAGGTTTACCATCTGTGAGGGGATTACCTAATCAATCAACCTATATATTGCTTTGTATTCTCATAAAACATGTGGGACTGACATCATTTTTCCCATTTATGGATGGATGTCTCTGGTTATTCCGAATTTCTATGGTCAATATGGAGTATTCTTATGAAGGGATACTCATTCTAGAACCTTGTTGAAAAAAACCCATACCTTCCATAACCTTGTTGATAAAACTCCACTCCATTCGATCATAGGAATTACTCATATCTAACTTCAAAGCCACATTATACCCCCTAGTTTTAAGATTGATATCCCTGATCAAATCCTGGGCCAAAGCAACATCTCATTATATAGAGAGACATTTCACAAACCCATGTGGCTCTAATGAAATACACCTTGGAAAATAGACCAATAAATGAGCATTAATTATACTGACCAAGATTTTATAGGGTTCAGTACATAAGCTTATAGGTCTAAATTAAAGGATATAAGAACAATTATTTTATTTGTGGATAAGCACAACATTTGTGGCACTAGCAATAAGAGTAAATTGACCTCCAAAAAATATATCTTGAACAACTTTGAAAATATCCCACTAAATTAGGTCCCACTAAGACCTATAAAAAGAAGAAGGAAAGGAGTCAAGGCCAGTAGTACTCTCCGGATATAACTTCAACATGGCCTCAAAGATTTTCCTCTCTTGTGGAATGGAACCCAAAAAAATTATTAGCCAGGTTACAATCACATCTCAAGATAACATCAAAAAAATATTTAAGACCCCCTGGATAACCATTTTCTATCAAAGTATTGTCAATTTACAGTAGCTCCCTTATATGAGAACTGGCCAGACCTCCAATAGTCCCCACATCATCAGTAATAGATCCATCTTCTAGCACAACATTTGGTTTCACAAAACTTTTCCTTTCCTTAATACATGCATGAAAAATAACAATATTTGTGTTTCCCTATTTTAGCCATTTGACTCTATCTTTCTCTTTGGCCAGCCTCTCTTGTTTGATCACCATCTCTGCTAGATGGTCTTTCCTATTTTCCAGTTCACCAAAAATACCAAAATCCCAGTTTTCTTCTAGGCTCTGTTCCAGTCGATAAATGATGTCCATAGATTCTTGAATGTCACTATCTGGAGGAGGAATATCCTTTGACCATATAAGAAGAATGTGTTTGAGCCATCTCAAAATAAAGTTCACTACATACTAGAAATTTCCCTCACACGACTCCTCCCATGAATTTCGAATGAGGTCATGAAAACCTGTACATTTCACCTAGTAAGGAAAAAACCAAAACATATCATGATGATTTGTACCGAGATATAAAGTTAACTGAAGGGGGGAATGGTCCGAAATGCCTCTCATGAGGCGAGTCACCTTCACATTAGAATGAGTGGAAATTGAATGTAGATTACCAAGGCATCCGTCCAGACGGATCCAAACTCTATGGTCTCCTTGCGGATTGTTACTCCAGGTAAATTTATCACAAGATAAACCAAGATCAAGGAGCCCTTTTCCATTCATGAACTAATTAAACTAAAGGCTATCATGTCTAGGAAAAGGACCACTCCCTTATTTTTCTCCAGGTGATGCAATAATGTTGAAATCACCCCCCCCCCCAAATAAACCATGGGGTATCTCCATTGTCAATGTAGCTAAGGCTATTCCAAAGAAGTATCCTTTTAAGATGATCATAGCTACCATAATCAAATGTCATTAAAAAACAATGACATATGTAAGAAACCATAACAGTAATAAATTGTTCACCTTCTTGATACAACACCACCATGAATTCTCTATGCCATAATATCCAAATATTTTTATTATCCGGGTCAGAATGAAGACATCCCTTCATATTAATCCTTCGGGAAAATTCATCAATAATAGAGGGATGTTGCTTGTGATGAAGAATACCCACCAAAAAATCATATGTTTAAAAATATCATAAGTAAAAAAAATAAGTCTTAATCTAGGATCCAAGAACCCGTGAATTCTATATAAGCATAGGGATCATTGAAATAGGAGGGCTCTATGATTGGCTCTAGAGATAACTTCCTTTTCAAACCGTGAAAATGGATTTACAATAAAATCTTTATAAAAAGGTTAAGAACCCCACATTCCATTACTATGAATCCAATCATCCTCTCCATCAATAATTGTTCCAATCCCCCACACACTTCTACTGAGAAGGAACAAATCTTCTTCTTCCCCAGCAATATGGAGAAAAAGTAGAAGAGATCAAGGAAACCGAAATACCAAAGAAAGCAAGATTATTCACACCACTGGGAAACTCTTCAACTGTTGAATCCACAGAGTGCTCAAAAAAATCCAACAACAAAGGCTCCTGAGATAAGGGTAGTGATATTGAAACAACTCTATTTTCATACAAAAGGCTATGCACCAAATTATCAAAGACAGGAACAAGGACATTAACAAATTGGACATGTTGAATAGGACTTGGAACAAAAGGCACAATATCCCAACAAGTATTCGGAACATCATTATGACTACTTTTAGAAGAATATGAAGACGTAACATCATGCAACCAGCCCTCCTCTATGGATCGACCAGAATGAATCCTAGCAGGTGTGATTGATCCACGTTGGTCCATTCCCCTTGGCTGATAGCAGGATGAGACCACTACTTACCTTTCCTATAAAATGCATGAGAATGCCCCTACAGTGGACAGTTAGGGAAAAAATTTGGATACAACAGATACCAAATGACTTGATTCCAAGAGAAAGAATCATGCACATGAAGAGCAATTCTGTTTGGAACCAGGAGGGAGAGGTCATGTTCAACAGAGATGCGAGCCACAGAAAAATCATCACAAGAATAGGTCCTAGGATTCGAACAGATGAATCCACCCATGGAGTCTCCAATAACCCTTAAGAAACCCTCATTCGGAAAAGGGAGTGGGATTCCAGGTAAAAAAATCCAATTCACTGCAACTGAGAATTCTTTCCCTGATGCGCATCTAGAGACCACTTGGAATGATTGAAGCTCCATCGACCAAACACACTAGGGGTGAAGCACCGTACCTGTAAAAAATCCTCCCTGGAACCCAAATTTAAGTAGAAAAATTGTTTATAAATACCAAAGATCTTAACCGGGGAACGAAGACCCCATGAAGCCATGAATCATTGAAAATAAGGCAGAGAAGGCTTTGCCCCACCAAACCAAGCTACCAGTGTCCATTGCAAACAATTCACTACCACCTCAAAAGAAGATCTCCGAACATCAATGAAAAAACTATACACTTCACGTTCCACATGCGGTTTGATAATATAAATTTCTGGAAATTATGGGAGAGCTCATGGACCACCACAAGGAACATTTTTGAAGGATCCCTGTCCCACCCCCCCCCCCCCCCCCCCGAATTTGGAGAAACTGAAACCCAAGGTCCAGGGAAAACTGATGTTCTCAGATGAAAAACCACTGGAGAGGAATTCTACATTATAGGACAATTAGAAACAGCAGCAGACAATGAAAGGGGCGAGTGCGCATGAGGAAAAGACATCATTATTTTACTTTAAATAGAATATAGTCAATATAGTAATTATAAGAATAGAATGGTTTTATGAAAGAGAATATGGTTTAGAGATCCTTGTGTATTGTGCAGTGCTGCTCTCGATAAAACTGATTATGAGGAAAAGTTATTAGATTTCTCTTCTGAAAGTTGTATATTGAACATAATGTCACAGTTTCTTGTGAGAGTGTTCAACTCTTCTTTATGAGGATGTTCTGCAAGCTCTAGTAGGTAGTTGTTGGGTGATCCCAAGCTTCGTGTTTTTCTCTTTTTCAATATCTTGAGTTCGCACTGACAATATTTCAACGTGTTATCCAAGCTCTATGTGTGGCTTCATATCTTTGTGTATCTGTATCCTATTTAGCTCTAATTGAAGTCCTTTTATACTTCATGGTCTACTATGCATAATGCTCTCCACAAGTGCATGTACCTAATATTATTTAAGGATAGTCCTACAAAAAACATTACACATTTTTAGAAATATTCATTTGTCTAAATATGACTATTAGAAATAAATTTGAATTAATATAATTGATATAGTTATTTATGAATTTCAGTGATTCATCTTTGGTTTGTTGTCTTCGGTTTGGTAACATTGGTCTGTCAACATTGGTGGTCGACTTCTTTCTGTCATCTTTGGTGTGTAGACTTTGGTGAGTCATCTTTGGTGTGTCAACTTTAGTGAGTCATATTCAGTGTGTCATCTTCGGTGTGTCATATTTGGTGTGTCGACTTTGGTGTGTTGCATTGGGTGTGTCGACTTTGGTGTGTCATCTTCGGTCTGCTAAACTTCAGTGCGTTGAACTTCGGTGTGTTAACTTCGGTGTGTCAACATCGGTGTGTTGACTTCACCATGTCGACTTTGGTGTGTCATCTTCGATGTGTTGACTTCAGTGTGTCATCTTTGATGTGTCATCTTCATTGTGTCAAACATCGGTCTATCAACTTCAGTTTGATGACTTCTGTGTATCGACTTTGGTCTGTCAATCATTGGTGTGTCAATCTTTAGGGTGTCGAACATCAGTGTTAGGGAATCTAAAAAGGTTACAATGTGTTCTTCTTACACTAATCATTACACGACTAAGTGTTTTCCAAAAGTACATTTATAAATAAACTTGTAAACATATTTATTCATGAATATAGGTTATTGACTTATTTAAGTATATTTTTTTGTATGATGTAATGGACTAAATAATAGATATTAAAATGAAATGAAAGAGTAGAATCTCTATATTGAAATTATTTGTGATTATGAAAACTACATTATCATAGAGGGTCCAACAATCTCCCCCCTTTTGATAATCACAAAATATGGCATACATGAAAAAATGTGTAGAATACTGATAGCTTGAAATAGAAAATTGCACCGAATTTAAATATAAAATATAAATAATGATTTTTCTTACTTGAACTATTAAAAACAGAGCCCCCTATTTGTAATGGATTAAGGTGAGTACATGCCATTGACCAATACCAGAAAATCTCCCCCTTAGATGAATAATGTAAGCCTTATTTTCTCTGCCTTTTGGGATTATCAAAGGAAAATTAGAAAATATAAATAACATAAAATAAAGAAACCATAACAATTTCCATTAATTGGAATAAAAGTAAAAAACAAAAAAGACCAAATCCCTATCAAAAAGTAACAATCCATCACTAAGGGTTTCAATGTTGAGGAGGTTTTCCTTTGTCAGAAGGATATGAGGGAGAATGAGAAGTTTTGGGAGAGGCAGAGGGATGAGGCGTTCTGAAGATAACACCCGGCATGGAAACACTTATAGGAACAGTAGTTGCAAGGGTAGGCCTCCATTATGATAACACTCGACATGGAGTTTTCTCTGTATTGATCAGTCGAATCTTGGAAAGGCGATAAGAGACATTCATTTGAGCAGTACGCCGAGAGGTAGTACCAATTGTAGTAGTTGGAGGTACCACAATAGCCTCGTCCTGAACATGCATATATGGTTTGAGTAGGATGATGAAGTCATTAATGAATTCACCACCATATTGCATGGATTTCTCAAAGTCATCTTTATTTTCCATAAATTAACTCAGCAAAGGTGTTAAAAACATCAAATGAAGGACATTCTTCCTGAATGATTATGTAACTGATGAAATTATGAGATATTATTTGACAAACATGATGTTTTTGATGATATCATGCTTGGTATAAATCATAGTGAAATACTTATCCAAATTTTCTCGAATTCATTGTTGAGGTGCCGAGGCTTCATTTGTGCACTTTCTGACCATATTATATACAAGATCTCTATTTTGATACACATTTTCAAGGTATTATTTGTCTAAAACACTCTCATTTTTATGAATTTCCTCTCACATCACAACCTTGAGAGACTTCAAATCAGATATAGTACCTTTCCCACTCCTAGAACTGGATGGGAAAGTCCACATTTTTCAAATCTCTTCTTCCAAATTTTTTTGATATACACTTAGTAGATGAGTCCCCATGTTTTTATGAACATCCATAACACCACTAAATAAGGACTTGAATTCTATGGTTAAATAATTTTACTCTTAGCTCATATTTCTTACTTCTTTTCTCAGTAAGGTATTTTGTCTAATAATGGCTTCTACTATTGTAATGACATTAAGTCGAATATGCTTGATCACTATTCTTGAAATCTCTAGTACATGAGCATTTTAGATACCTATAGAGGTGGATTACACACTTATGGATCCCACTGAAGTTATCAAGGACCCCCATATATCATTATTGAATTTCTCCAAACCAGCCTTAGTCACATAGTCACTAGGCACTCACTATGATACAGGTTATATTGGTGGTGGGGCAGTTGGCGGAACTGGTTTAATATGTTCTGGTTCAACCTGGACTTGTGGAGCAGAACAAGGAGGTACCATCTCTTCATCTGAGTCATACTCTAAACTAAAAATAATGTATCCTGGATCATTATTCCACTCTCTACAACATGTCCATTCTATTGGCTCAACAATATCAATTCTGATCATTCTACCCTGAGGCTCATGAACAACATCGTCAGCCTCAACTTCTTCATTCTATTTTCGGGCCATAATATCTTTTCAGGGAATAAGATCCAACCGAACTTCAGGATTTTCTTGTGCTCTAGCTACTTTAGCTTCACTAGGTACATCCACAATTTGAGGCACTAGAACCACATCTTTTTCCACTTGGCCAACATCCATTTGATCATTAAATTCTTGAATGGTCTCTTGATTTTTACCATTAGGAAAGGGTGATATGTCCTCATTTTTATCATATAGATGAAAAACATCCTATTGTTCAATTTTCACAACACCCTCATCAGTTCCATGTATATATTCCACAATGTATTTATAAACAATTTTTAGTCCGATTTTCAGAGATTCAATCACATGATAATCATTTCCTCCATTATCACCACCACCACCACCACAACCATCATCATCATCTGATTCCTCATCAGAATTATTAACATAACCTTCAACACTAGAAACTTCCGTTTCATCCTCATCCTCAACACCTAATATAGATTCTATTGAGGGAAAGTAAAAAAGGTAGAATAGTAGGTCTATAAGACATATCATTGGGGCATTTAACAATATCAGGATCACTGATATCATCAAAAGGAGATCCTTCTTCCTTTCACACGTCAGGCTCAGCTTCTTCTTCAGAATAAACTAGAACCTCTCATGGTTTGAGACCTGGATTAACATGGTCCTTTGGTCTAGAAGGATGGTCTACTAGATTGAAATCCTCAGATAGACATTCCTTATCCTCTACCCAAAATCTCTTCTATGGGTTCTAGAAGATTTTCATTCTCCTAAAAATGTCGTTTTGAAGACAAAAACCACTACAGGAACTTATCACTTTATCTCCATCTTCCACAAAACCTAACCATTTCAATATGGTAAAAATCATCCTCAGAAAGTACCAAGAGGTTTCCATTTTGAATGGATTAATCAAATCTAAGATATGAACCATTATATAATACATAGGTTTAAATTTATCCCATGTTTCATAAAAAAGATCAAGAAAAACGTCTTGATGCTTCACATCAGAGTATCATACCTTCCTTAGGAAGATTTGATGTTGTATGAACATAAAATGTAGTCTGACTTCTCCATTAAATTCATTTGAAACAATCCTCCTAGATTCTCCATTTCGATTCATCTCATTCAGAGCATCTTTATAAGAGAACAAATTTGGGGAAGGTGGAATATTACCAGGATAGTCAGCATTGACACCTTCATGATGCATTTCTAAGCATTCATCCCATTCCATTGATGAGAAATCTATCTCTGTTCCCTTTACAACAAACATCATATTTTCTACCTCAACTACATCTAGGGATATCCTCAAATGTTGTTAGAACTCGTGAACTAGCTGGGGATAATAGGTTCTTTTATTTTTCACAAAACAACTAAGACATCCTTGATATTCCTGTACATTCAGCATAAAATATTTTTTTATATAATAAACTTTGTAGAAACCTCTTTTTCATCCATAACCACTCTAATATCAAATCATGTTTTTACAGCCCCACTAGACTCACCTTTTTGACACTTAGCAGAACCAGATTTTCAATATTCATCCATTTAACGCTCGTTCCATGCCATGACAATGATTTATATTTCAACAATTTTGAGAGGTTGATAGTCGAGAGGGAGTGTGAAAAAAAGGTAGAATTCTTTTTAGTAGAGGAGAAATTGAATGGTAGGGACTAATTGAACAAAATATATCATTTCAGGATTGTATGTTCGTAAATCATAAAAAAAATTCAATTTGGAAAAAAGAATATTAAAAAATAGCGTCGTTTTATTTAAAACAGACTGAATTTACATAACAATCCTTAAATACATCAGTGTTAATGAATCGGTTTCAGGGAACAGTTTCATAACACCGGTTTCAAAGAAAGTGGATTCAAAAAGATTGATTTCAAGTAGATCAGTTTCAAGAGATCGGTTTCATGATATCAATTTCATGAGATCGGTTTCAAGAAGATCAGTTTCTTGAGATCAGTTTCAAGAAGTTCAGTTTCATGAGATCAGTTTCATGAGATCCATTTCAAGAGATCAGTTTCATTGGATCAGTTTCAGGAGATCAGTTTGATGAATCTATTTCCAGAGATCAGTTTCAAGAGATCGGTTTTAAGAATCTGTTTCAAGGATCGGTTTGATGAAATCAGTTCCATGAGATTGGTTTTAAGTGATCAGTTTTACTAATTTATCATTCATATTTCATGTGTGATGTAATTTATTCTCTCATAATTTAAGGGTTTAGTGAATATATCAGCATGTTGATGTTCAGTCCCAATAATCTCAAGAGTTGTATCACTTTTTTGAAAATGATCTCTGAAAAAGTGTTCACTTACTTCAATATGATTTGTTATCGAATGAGTAGTTGGATTATTAGAATTTTTAATAGAACTTGTGTTGTCACATTTTATGGGGAAATGTCTGAATTGAAATCCATAGTCTAATAAGGTGTGTTTCATCCAAAAAAAAATTTCACAAAAACTACCCACCTCAATTTATTCTGGTTTAGAAGTTGATGATGAAACTGAATTTTTTTTACCACACCATGATATTGCTGACATTCCAAAAAAGTGACATGCTCTAGAGGTACTATTTTAATCTAACTTACATCCATCAAAAATAGAATCTGAATATCTGACTAAATCTAAAGGTTTAATTTAAGATAGAACAATCCTAAATTAGTTGTATATTTGAGGTAATTTAAAATTATTTTAATAGCATTTAAATGTGACTATTATGGATTTTCATGAAATATCACAGACATACACAGACTGAACATAATATCTGGCTTACTAAAAGTTATGTACAACAAACACCCAATCATTCCTCTGTAAGCAGTTTGATCAAATGATTATCAATTTTCATCAAAATCTAACTTACATGTAGAACTCATAGGGGTTTCAGTACTCTTAATTCAACAAAATCCATATCTTTTCAAAAGATATTTTGTGTACATACTTTGATTTAAGGTAATACCTTTTTAATTTTGAAATATTTGATATCCAAGAAAATATTTAATTTCACCCATTAAACTCATTTCAAACTCACTTTGCATTATGTTTGAAAAATCATTACATAAATAATATTTACAAGATCCAAAGATAATATCATCTATATATATTTGGTCTATTAAAACTTATTTAGTAACTCTTTTTATAAATAATGTAGGATCTTCTAGTCCTTTTGTAAAACCTTTAGAAATAAAAATGTTACTTAACCTTTCATACCATGCTCTTGGGTCATTTTCAAACAATATAATGCTTTCTATAATTTGAACACATGATTTGGAAAATGTGGATTTATAAAACCTGGTGGTTGTTAAAAAATCTGCAATTATATAACCATTCCATAATTCACTTTTGACATCCATTTGATAATGTTTAAAATACAGGTGTGATGCATTGGAAAGTAAGATCCAAATTTCCTCAAGTCTATCTAATGGTGAAAATTTATCTTTTTAATCAATTCACACTTCTGGATTATATCCTTGTGAAACTAGTCTAGCTTTATTTCAAAATATATTTCCAACTTCATCAACTTTATTTTTAAACACCCATTTGGTTCCTTTGTTCAATGTATCCTTAGGGCAGTCTATAAGTTTCCAAACTGTATTTCATTCAAACTAATTAAGTATATCTTATATTGAAATTACCCAAAATCCATCATTTATTACATCATTGAAATTTTTATCTTCATGTTTTGACCATAAGGCTTGATGTTCAACTTGGTTTCTCATGGAAGCTCTATTTTGTGTTCATCTATCTAAATATTCAACAACATCAAATATGGGATGATTCTTGAGGGTTAAAGATAGTCTATAGAATATGGGACTTGATATTTCAGGTTGGTCAGGTTGATTTGGTTCACTACGGTTAAGATGTGGAGAATATTCTGATCTGGATGTTTTCACAGATTCCTTCACTTGATGATTTGTGGTTGTATCATTAATTTCCATATTGGAGATATCCTCTTATACATTTTCTAGTGAAGTCTTGTTAACATGTGGATATGCTTCAACAAACGTGATGTGTACAGATTCCTCCACACATTTGGTTTTCTTATAAAATAATCTTTAGGATTTACTTGATGTATAATATCAAAAAAATATTACTTCATCACATTTAGAGGAAAGTTTATCTAAATTATATTTAGTGTTCAGAATATAGACATTACATCCAAACACGTTAATGTTAAATACTTTGGTTTCCCTATTATTACACAACTCGTAAAGTGTTTTGTTAGAATGGGTCTAATTAAGACTCTGTTTATTATGTAGCAAGCTATATTAACAGTGTCAACCCTAAAATAAATGGGTAAATCACATTCATTAAGAAAAGTCTGTTAAATTTATTGTAAATTTCAATTTCATCTTTCTACCACACCATTCTATTATGGTGTCCTAGGTGCAGAGAAGTTATGAATATAGCCATTCATTGATAAAAAAGCATCAAAATCATTATTCTCAAACTCACGCCCATGCTCACTTCTTAAGGATTTAATCTAAAATCCAGTTATATTTTCTACTGTCTTAGAATACATGGTAAAGTGTGGACATTCTTCACTTTTATGAGCCAGAAAAAAGGCCATGGTGTACCTTGAGAAATAATCTACATGAAAATAAACATAGTACTTCCCATTGAGACATGAAATCCTATATGGTCCAAAAAAGTCCTTTTGAAACAACTTGAGAGGAAGAGAAGTAGTTACTTCCTTCTTGGGAATGAAAGATATTTGTGTTTCTTTCCTTTTTGACAAGGATTACATACATTATTGTCAGGAAACTCTAATTTGGGTAAGTCTCTATCTACGCCTTTTCTAGTTAACTTACTAAGGTATTTTATATTACAATTTCCTAGTCTTCTATGTTAGAGCCCAGACTCTTTGTGAAAGCCATTTAGACAAGAGACATTCTGTGAGGCCAGTGTGTATATATTTATAACATATACACTATCATTTCTAAAATTAGTAGAAAATAAATTATTCATTGCATAAGAACATGTCATGGATCATTTTTGAATTTAAAATTAAATCCATCATCACAGATTTGAGTTATGTTGAGTAGGTTATGCATATGTCCATCAACATATAGTACTTTAGAAATTGAAATAGAGTTAGGGTTACCAATTTGTCCTAGGCTGATGAATTTTCCTTTACCATTGTCCCAAAAGGTGACATGTCCTCTATCAATCATGATAAGATATTTAAATATTAAAATATCCCCTATAATATGTCTTCAAAACCCATATTCCATGTACCATAGAGTTTTACAGGAACTCATTAGACAATTTACCTACAAAACAGTTTAACTAAGAAATGACTTCGGTACCGATATTTGTCAGGGTCCACATATATTAGTG
This sequence comes from Viscum album, assembly GCA_963277665.1. Classification (NCBI taxonomy): domain Eukaryota; kingdom Viridiplantae; phylum Streptophyta; class Magnoliopsida; order Santalales; family Viscaceae; genus Viscum; species Viscum album. Next base: position 586,728,398 of record OY728126.1, read on the forward strand.
ATATAATCCTTAAGAATCAACAATTGTCTAATGGTTTTCCCATATGTAGAATATAAAGTAATTGAAAAATAAACTCTATTTGATCCTGAATAATTAGATATAGTGAATGAATTTGTGGAACTGAACATTCATTAAAACTCTAGGTTTTGAAATATGTATAAGATTTTCCAGATTTGGGTACAAAATGTTATTTGGATAAATTCATTTTACCTGGTTGATATCCTATACTAGAAGTATAATTAGGTGCTATTTTTTCCAATCATTTTAGTAAGAGTATTTTTCCCATTACTAAATCTTTTCTAAGTCTTTCTTTAATTACTCATTAAACATTTTTAACTCATTGTTCTCTTCGTGCAGTTGAGCATTTTTCTCCTTTTCAGTTGTAAGGTCAGATTTAGTAGTCACGGTAAGGGAATGTTGTTTATTCAATGATTTTTATTTATCCTTCAACACAATATAGATTTCCTCTAACATGTATCAATATTTTAATATTTCATCATTTGTAATTTTTTCGTACTCACTTTCAGAATAATAAGAATTATGTGTAGGAGAGTCTGTGTTTAACTCACTTGTGTTTGTCATGAAACATATATTATCCATAAAATTCTCAATTTGAGAAGTTCCAGATTTTTTTGAGCTATCCTTGGAGGAACGCTAGGTGGCCTTTGTTGCTATCTTATACCTTCTATCCTAATTTTCCTACTTTTTCTTCTCTTTCATCTTTGGGAATTCATCCTTGACATGTCCTTTACTTTTACATTCATTACAGATTTTCTATTCTGATTTAACATTTTTTTTCCGATACAGTTTTTTAATTTCCATTATTATCGTATATTACTTTTTAACTAGGATTTTTGAATAACTTATTTCCATATATAATTTCTTGAATCTTATAGCCAACATGGAAATTAATTCATCACTATCTGAAGCAACATCATCACTTCTTGAGCATTTTATAGTAGCTTTAATTTCCTCTTCATCTTTACTTTTGGATGCAGTTCTCTTGAATGATACATACTTCTATTTTGGTTCATCATCTTCATTATTTACCATGAAATATTCTTCATGTATCATTAATTCTCTAATCAATTCATTCACTGGAATTTTATCAATATTGAACGATTCATTTATATACACAGATGTTCCACGCCTTCTTTCTGGTAGGCATCGCAAAATCCACATGATCTGCTCTATAGCAGTTACTTTTCTTCAAAAATAAATCATGTTATTTACAATTTCATTAAACATAAGATAAATATTAAAAATTTACTGATCATGAATTATTCTAATTATATCGTATTATATAGAATAAGTATTCAATAGCATTTATTTATCATTATATGTATCTTTATGAGAAACTGAGAAAGTATCCCAAATTTCATGTACTATTTTACAAGAAAAAATATGGTTAAACTCTACATCTGAAGGGGAACAGTACAAAACATTCATTTATTTACAATTATTTTTATTTGAAATCATGGTAGGTTTATCCCCAGTGTTTCTAGATATTTCAGGAATAGCATATTAAATTCAATAGCAGTCCATATTTCAAATCCCATACTTTCAAGATGTATTTTTATTTTAAGCTTCCACTGAGCATAGTTGGTTCCATTAATGAATGATGGTCAATTAGTAGCAACCCCATCAAATCTAATTTTCATGATAATTTCTGTAAAATAATTTCAATGATATAAAAATTTATATATAACAGAAATTTGAATATATTTGAAATAAAACTATAATCATAGTTCACGCGATTTGACAAACTAACAGTAACTGTCAAAACCCCTCTAATACCAAATGTTGGTCAGAGTAGATGAATTAAGAGGGGGTTAATTTAGTATCTATAAAAATTTCTGTTAAAAACTGTTCTTTACAAAATAATACCCCCTATGAAAATAAACACAAAGTCAGTTTGTAGTGAATATATAAAAGTCTTGAAGGTTCAATTTGGTTTTCTAAAGATTGATTAGTTCTCAGCATTCCAAATCTAATGATTAGTAAAACCTGTGAAACAAAACTACTGATTCCAAACAGATTTAAACAATTTCTAAAATAACTATCAATGACCACTTTATCTTATAGTTATAACTACATAATAGATAAAAAATAACAGCACATCAGATAAAATAAGAGGTTCAATCTCGAGCAGAGACTTAGTCCTCTACATTTAGTGATCACCTACCACCAAGCTGTTTATATTAAGAAAATTTTGAGCCACACCCTAGATTGGGGTTCACAATAGCACACAGGCTCTCTATGACACACTTGACCTCTACTATAGTTATTCACGGGGAAAATAAAAAAACAGAACTCATAGGATCTCTTCCACAGTTTTATGTGGGATAATGTATAACAAAATATTGATAGTGAGGATATTTTTTTGTCCACTAGTTTAGCTTAGGATATAGTATGTGATATTCAAACAGATATCCCCACTACTCAACATAGTAATGGTAAGAACACATCAGAGTTATGAAAGAGAATAGGTTTTGGAGTTTTATGTGTGTTGTGCAGCAATGCTCTGGATTCAATGGATACTGAGGAAATGTTATTCGAGTCCTCTTCTGAAATTTTTCTTTAGAACAGAGTATCACAGTTTCTTGGGAAAGTGTTCTTCACCTCTTTGTGATGATGTTCAGTATGCTCCAATGGGTAGTTTCTAGGTGAGACCAAGCTTCGATTTTTTCTGTTTTTCAATTTTCCGAGTTTACAAAATTAGTATTTCAGCATGTTATCCAAGAACTATGTGTATCTGTATATCTATGTCTCTCTATATCTTACTATGCTCTGTTTTTTTCATTTATACATCAAGGTCTTCTAGGCATAAAGATCTCCGTACAAGAATGTACCTCGTAATGTCTATAGATTTTCTTACAAACAACATTATATAATGTAAGAAATATTAATTTGTCTAAATTTGTCTGTTAGAAATAAATTTGAATTAATAAAACTGAAACAGTTATTTATGACTATCGGTGAGTCTTCTTTGGTCTATTTTCTTCTATTTGGTAACATTAGTCTGTCATCTTCGGTCTGTCGACTTAGGTTTATTATCCTCAGTGTGCCGACTTCGGTGTGTCATCATTGGTGTGCTGACATCGGTGTATCATCTTCGGTGTGCTGACTTTAGTGTGTCATCTTCGTTGTGTCCAATTCGGTGTGTCGACTTTGGTCTGTCGAGAACGGTGCGTCATCTTCAATATTTCAATATATGGTGTAGTGAACATCGGTGTGTCGACTTCAGTGTGACGACTTTGGTGTGTCAACTTTGATGTGTTGACTTCATAGTGTTCTCTTTGGTGTGCTGTCTTCGGTGTGTCATCATCGGTGTATCGACTTCGCTGTGTAGAACACCGATATGTCTACTTCGATGTGTCGACTTCTGTGTGTCGACTTCGGTCTGTCAATATTTGGTGTGTCAGTCTTCGGTGTGTCAAACATCGGTGTTAGAGAATCTAAAAAGGGTATGAATTGTCTATCTTACACAAATCATGACAAGACTAAGTGTTATCCAAAAGTACTTATATAAATACACCTATAAACATATTTTTCATAAATATATTTTGTTGACTAATTTATGTATATTTTTCTTTATGAAATAATTGATTTACTTAGAGATATTATAATGGAATGAATGATTAGAATCTATTTAATGAAATTATTTTTGATTATGACAACTACATTATTGTAGAGGGTCCATCATATTGGAAACTTAATCCTAAAAACTCACAGTGACTAGATAGATTCCAATGATATTTTTATAGGGCCTTATAGGATGTGGTTATGAATGATTTGACATACTCAGTACAATATTTCTTCCATCGTGGTCAATATTATTTGGTTTGTTGTGCTACAAATCCCTTCACGCTCCCAAATGTTAAGGGATTATAATTATTTTATTATAATATGTTGATATTCTTATGTGATTTTTTATACGAGGTATTGTAAATCATAATTAACAAAATTATTTAAGACCATATTCCCAGTTGGATAGTTGATGAATAACATAGATTCATTAATGGGAGGCCAATTTAGGGTCTATTAGCCTATACCAATATTTTATTAAGGATATCAACTACATTTCCTTTGGTTTCAATATATAAATAATGTAGTATATGAGAAAAGCCTATGATATTTTTGGTTAAAACATTACTCTCAAGGTTTTGACTCATATGGGATTCTCGATGTTGATAGTTGATCTCTTGTTCTGGTGTTTTAGTTCTTCTATATTTACACATCCTGTAGGGATAAAAAAATAAGGGTTTTAATGAAATCAATGTTATATGGAAAGAGGTCCCACTTTCTCTCATTATCATATTCATACCAAGTATTCTCTTATTTATTTCATGAAAAAATTCATTTGGTTAGGGATCATTTTCCCTTACCAAGAAATATGACACTCTTGTTCCACATTCCATTTTATGTTTTCTATTTAAAATTTCCTTGTTATTAATTTTAGAAACATGTCCATCTGTGGGGATCAATTACATTATAAAATAATACTTAAAATTAAGTTGATAATTGGTTATCTGTGGTAACATTAGTTTCTAAAATTAAAATAATATTATGTGCAATTTGGTTTGGCCCTTGGAGAGCAGTCTTCAAAAAACTAATTAATTTTCTTATGGGTTATATACATACCCAAATTCCCCTAAGGAATAATATTATAAATCATTAGATAAGATTACTAATATAATTGCATGTCAAATATTTAATTGGGAAAAAAATTCATATATTTCATAAGAAGTTTTACTTGGGTGACTTGTGTTCTCCCATCCATCCTAATTCATGAATTTTCTACCCGTATGGTTCCAAAAAGGGGTCATATATTAGCAAGAGGACATACTGACTTCTTTCTATAGGAAGAAAGGTCATATGGAAATCATCATTTGGTATATTGGATCGTGATGGATATACTATTTTTTACGGGGGTGTTAATATAAGGATTTTTATTTGGTCCATGCAAGATTACAATTCTAAATTGACATTGGAGGTGATTGACATGAGGAATATTTAGGGAATGCATATACATGATATGTATGAGACTAATATCATCTTTTAGAGTGGAAGAAGGTCAAATATTTATATGATGATTCAGCATCACTTTTCAATCCTAAAACAACACTCTCTCTATATTATGGGAATGGTTGATATCAACATCTAGTGGAATAACTTGATGGGTGAAATCCTCTATTTTCCCACCAGTACAACATTAGATATTTCATTCATAAAATCTTAAGATCATACATGTTTCATTCATGTCATTCCTAATGAGATTCAAGGGTTATCATTGACAATATTATGTTGAAATTATAGTCAAACCATTATGTTATCATAGTATCTTCCCAGAGTGTCTTCCCAATTAAACTATTCCATAGAATGAAGATGGTGTCTAAGGGTTTTGATTCCTTAGGGAAACATTGTGGTACAATGATATCCAAAAAAATCCAAATTTCCAAATGTTGAGGGTCAGGAACCTGATGATTCCAATCGATTAGGGCATTATGTTATTGGGTGTCAGCATGGAATCAATGTGTTTCTTTTGCAGGTAACTACAGCCTACAACATATGACCGTCAAATTTTTTATGGTGATTGGAAGGCATGGTATGACACCCATTTGGTGTATTCATGCGTTTAATCTTTCACGAAGCCCGAAATATATCCTTCATGGAATTTTTGTTCTTGGGGGAATTTTTCATATTGGAAAATAAATGGGCCCCCGAATAATTGTACAGCAATGTTGATGACTTTTATAATCGGGGAACTAATCCTATTACAAAAGATTATTACGACCCAATGCAAGTATATTTTTGAATACTCTGAAAATATTTCATGACCTAGTTTTTCTATGTAATAATTTTAATGATTTTTCCACCTTGAGATATCTCTTATAAATTAGCAAAATATCCCACAGTTCTAGTAGATAAAAACATGTATAATTCGTATGCTAGTTTCCAGACCATTCCAGATTAAAAATGATCAAACATTGTTGATGTAGTATGTATTCAATGTGGGGTGGGTTTATTGTTAAAAATTATTGGAGTCATGTTGTTTTGGACATCTTTTCATATTTTTGAAGTGGTGACTTCAATGAAGAAGATGATAAAACAATTATTACCAGACTGCTTCAATTAATGATAAACATCACCCTGGGATAGTCAAAACTTATTCTCTCAGGATATATAACTCCATGCTTGGTCTTGGAACTACACCCTGGAATATTTCCTACACTATTCATAGGTGGACAATTTTTTTTCTCAACCATATATAAATTCATAAAACATTTCGTGAAGGGAATACATGTTTTGAATTTTTGGAATCTAGGGGAAACCATGATGAGTGGATCAAATTTTTCATCCATCAAATCTTCTCAAGATCAGGGGTAAATCATTTAATATCAAACATTGTCAATCTACACCATATAAGACATAAATGAACCACTAATTATTTGTATAATTTTTTTAATGTTTTTTTGTGATATTTTTTGAGAATGTTCATGTAATTTTGTAGGCCTATATTAATAAAATTTATGATTAGGGTAAAAATTCCACGACTGCCCCTTCCCTCTATTATAAAATAGAACCTCTTATAATTTTTTTGTAACACATAAAAAATATTTTGGATTATTCATGACCTTTACAAATATCTCAAAATAATCCCTCACCTCATTAGAGAGGTCCTAGTTTATGAATAAAACCTCTATTATTTTTCATAATGTGTTAGGAAAATGATATTTTTCAAAGAAGATATATAAATTTTAATCATGTGAATCTATTTTTGTTTTTCATTAAAATAGATAAAATCTCATCTAAAAACTATAAAATAATAAATAAATTATCCTACATATACATTGATTTTATTATGTTGTTTCATTATACATATCCATATCCAATTCCAAAAAATTGGAAAATAATTCATTATTTATGTGTACATCAGGCAATTTCTCTTTGAACTGATGCAATTAGTTTTCCATCACCATCTCTTAAGACTAGTAATATTGGAAAAATTAAGGTTTATATTTGATATTAATGATATATTTTTCATTCTATAAATATTTTATATAATATAATATTTTTCTTTTCCAGGTAATGAAAAATCATAATATTGTTCATGCGTATATGTGGACTACCAATTCAAAATTGATATTTGATTAGTTTTTCATCACCACATAACAATGATGATATATATAAGTATATTTTAATAATTAATATGATAGATATAAAATTTTAAACAATATAAAATGTGAAAATAATACGTACCTTTTTTCCATAATGATTGTTGAAAAATATGAAGGCTACACATGTGAACATATAGTATTCTGTATCTAGGATTGAATGTTGTCCATTTTTCATAAACATAATTATGTGATGGATTTGATAGTTTAATTATTAAATAAAAATTATAATTATTTATGTTTTATTTATTATACTATTGAATTGATGAAAATGTTGATCATATTCAACATTCAAATTTTATTTAGGACTTAAGTAGCGAATGTCGTCAAAATAGATGATGTGAACATAAATGACTATTTAATTTAGTGTGACATTTTAATAAGTGATATAAATCAAATAAAGAACATGTAAAAGGGTTTTAATGATGAAAATAATTAACATATGTTTATTATTTAATAATATAAACATTGTATGTGATAAGTTACATTCATAGTAAAAGACACTTTAATTGAAATCCCACCCTATTAAAATTATTAAAAATTTATAATCTATCTTTTTGTATTTATTTTGCATGTATTTATAATAAATTAATTGAATTTATTTATATTGAAATTATTTTTTAATGTTTATTTTTAAATTCCACCCATTTTTTTGGGAAAATAATTTTTTTATGTATTTATAGCAGGGGATTTTTTTTAAAATATCCTTTTGAAGTTCAACATTTAAAAATCATAATGGAATATTTTTTTAAGATATGGGGCATGGGTTGATTTTTTATTCGACATGAGGCCTCATTGTTTTGAGTCTTCATTTACATTTTTATATGACTATTTTGAAATTTAAAAAAAAAATCATGTAAATGTGTTTATCTTTATATAATAAAATAATTGCTTTCAAATTAAAAATTCGATTTTACTCATGAATGAATCAGAATATTCATTCTTAATATGAAGATAATTTTTCTCATGTTCTAGGTATATTTTTTTTTGGAAAATGTATTTTCAAATAAAATTTTTTCTGTTATTGAAATTGGGGATTATAAATTAATGAATATTTTTATATCCAATAGTGATTTTTTTGGAGTTTAAATGAGTTTTTATCTATTTCATTATGAAATTTTTTTTGAAAGAATAAAAATATTATTTATGGAATAAGATAATTGAGAAATATATTATGGGTTGCCCTAGATAGTTATGAATAAACTTGTAATATCTTATATGATAGAGTAACCCATATAGTTTTGAGTGATGTAATTAGAACTTGTATTATGGGGAATCTATGATAGCGCTGGGCGAGCCTATCATAGATTACACAATGGGCTGACTTAGATATATCTATGTGAGCCCATAATAACATATAATTTGGTTTCAACATTGTATCCCCAAGTGATCCCATTATAGAATTGGGTGAACCCAGAATGACCAATAATTAATTGGGTAATGTATGTTTTCTATTGAGGTACGAATGGATTAGTCCCTAAAGTTCTTCTCTTATGTAATTAACTATGCTCCTATTCATTATAACATGAGTTTAATTTGGGTAATAAAATCCATTATATATATTTCATTTAAGGGAAAGAAATTTCATTCTATATATTTTAAATTATTTTTGTGGATCAAAATGTTTTAATTTTTAAAAAAAAATCAATTACATGAATTGGTCGTCAAATTCATGCCCTGAATAATTTTATTAAAAGAAGAACATTTTAAATTACACAGACAATATGTAATAATATTACACCTTAAAGGGATTTATTTGGGTGCATTTTTATGATTCCATGATTAAAAAACAAAATATTGAGTTGTATAAAACATGTCTAAATCATTCCATCATCAATTTATCTTCCACTTCAAATGAAAATCCCTACCCATTGAGGGAACCAAATGTATACCAGTCACCAAGAGAACACCACAAAATAATGTAGATAATGTGATTATGAATAGAGGTGGAATAATTCCTTTTTTAAAAGCCTATGATATAATAAAATTCACATACTGATGAAACTATCTCCACTAGGAAACATAAACAACATTCAAAGAAATAAATATATATATAATCTACTCGCCAAACAAATCCATTTCTTTCTTCAATTTGTAAAGGAATTGAAACATCAAATAAACAACATTAATGAAACCAAATATTTCATTTAAAAATTATTAGTACTAAATTGGATAGTAACAAGATAAAATCCAAAGTGAATGATTTCATAAAAGATGCCCCATGGTGAATGATGAGATTGGAATTTAATGTCAACCAGACAGAGAAAAGGCACAGACAAGGAGCATAATATAGGATTAAAGTTTAACAAATATTCATCCATTTGACTCAAAGAGAACGAATGATATTTTTATCTATTCATGTGAAATTATTTAATTTAATATCTCAATAGAAATTAAGAAAAATTTAAATGTTCTTTGGGTTATCATGATTTCACTAGGATGATGGTTTTGATTCACTATGTCCATAATTTATATTTTTTATCCTCTTCCCATGTTTAATTTTTTTTACATTGATTCATGAAAGTAAAGGTACATATATGATGTTAAGAAACAATATTTGATGATGTAACATGAATAGTGAAAATGTTTCCTTTTAAAAATTAATTATTAATGAAAAAATGGATACTAATTATTAGTATCCACTTGTAATGTACGTATAGAATTTTCATGATTTCATTCTAATTCTTTGTAACTATAAACCAAAAATATCTTGCAAATTTAAAAAAAGGAAATAATCGTTCTAATACAATTGAATATATAATTATAAAGGTTGGTTCCATAAAAACGTTAATTTTAATGATCTAGAAAGTATATTTACGATAAACCATTCAGTTGAAAATATTTATAAACCAAATATTAAATATTCAGTTAAAATATTTGATGATATGAATATTTTGAAAGAGGATTGAGAAAGGAAAATTGAATACCTAAAAGATAATATAACCATTAATTTCTAAAAAAATTATTATATTTTAACAAATACTTGTTTCATTTCTTTCCAAATGGTTAACAATTTATAGAATTACAATGAATTATGTCATTTTTCTTGAAAAGTAGTTATGTCATAGTTATTTAATTATGAATTAAAACCATAAATGTAAATTAAAAAATATATTATGAGTGAACTATTTTAGTTAAATTACAATTATATTTATTTATCACCAATATAAATTCTACTATTTCTGAATGTTTTCGATAGGATTAATATTGAGGGTCTCTTTAAAAATTTTGTAGAACATAATTTTCATTGATTGAAATAATGCATGATCAGAGGTTATGGTTTCATATGTTTATATTGAATTTATTTCCAAAAATTTATATATCTCAATAATATAATAAAGATTATTTATATTTATGTTGATTTAGGTTTTGTAAAAGTTTTTTATTGATGTTTTTTCTGATATTAATTTATGAAGAGAGGATATAAAATTTTGAAAATCAAATACCTACTTTTTCATCATGAAAATTAAAATTTATAATTATATATCCATTAATTTATTTAAATATTTCTCAAGGATCTGATCTTAGATATATTCTATATGATATTTTAATATTATGTGATCAGTTAATATTAATATTGTTATAATAAATAAAAAACCTTTCAATTGAAAAATAATAAAATATCCCCATATTAGAAAATATAATATATTATGAGAATAATTTGAGATGTGTTTTTAAACATGAATTATTATTGTGAATAACATTTGAATATATATATATATATATATATATATATGATTATGTAGTTATAAATGGAAATAAATTATTTTGTAGTTTTATTATGAAATTTAAAAATTTATGAAGATAAAGATGGTTATAAAAAAAAATTTTAAAAAATATAATGTTATATATGTGATTTGATATAATTTTATAGGACGAAACAATTATAATTTTATTTGATCTGTATAACATGTGTTGTAAATCATTATTTTCCTTAATCTATAATAAATAATTATTTTTTGAAATAATTTATATGAAAAAGTTTTGATTTTATATGGGAATTTAAAATTATTATTTGAAACATATTGAATTTTCTCTTAAAATATCATAAAATATATTAAATTTTATAATTTTATAATATAATATTAAATGATATTAATGATAATGATATTAGGAAATTGATTCATAACAGAAGATTGATGATGATGATGTTCATTTTCAAAATCTAGTTTTCAATTTTTTTCTTATTGTTTTGAAGTATTGTCCTTTTTTCTAAAAAACTATATTTTTTGTCTATGGTAATAGTATTACTATTGAAATATTGTTTTGAACATATTTTTGATTTTTGGATATTATATAAATACTTGTTAATTATTCAATTATATTATCAAAAATATGTTTGGAAAGAGATACAATAACAAAGTAATAGAGAATAATTAATTTAACATGTGTTATAATATAGGAATGGTGTCATATTTATGATATTTATTGTTATTATGAATAGTTTTTTCATATAAATATAGTTTTTACCCATATTCCTATATAATGAATATTATTTTATATGTATACTATTTTTAACAAAGTTAGTTTTATTAATGTAAGGTGACTATATAATAGTTGTTTTTGTAGAAGTACTATTATTATAAAATAATATTTTTTTACTACCATAGGAAGAAATTAATATTTTGGATTTAGGAACTATATTAAAGATATATGGGATATTGTATTCATTGATGAAGAGGTGGAATATTGGAATAATATATTCAACGATAATGATGTATCATGGGGATTTCTGAAGTTGTAATAACTGAGAAATGTAGATGAATGTGAGAGTTGTTTCATTTGAAATGAATATATATATATATATATATAATAGACATAGTCATGAAAAATTAATATTTCATGTGACATATATGTATAGACAATGATTAATAATTTTTGGAAATCTAAAAATATTATTTATTTATGTACTGGTGTATTAAAAGTTTTTCATTTAAAATATCAATGAGGGTATGGTATAAACATGTCATGTATATTTATATTCTTAACCATTATATATATGCATTCATAGGTATAAGATCTGTTTATAATCGGAAAATATTATTGTAACCTAAAAACATAGAGGAATATTTTATGAAATGTAATATTTTTTTAAAATTGTAATGAATTCAAAATTTATATTTTATATTAATAATGGTTGAATATTTATATATATATATGATGTAAAAAATTGTCTGGGGTTTAAATATTTTTAGTTTTAATCAAATTTCACTAAATTATATTATGATAATACCATTGGGGTTTTCCTCAAACCCATGTATTATTTTAGATAGTCTTATTTGATCATAATTACTTTAGTCACTAAAATAGGATGAATTATAGTAGAAACTAGTTATGGAGGTGATAGACTGCATGAATGCATGAGATAAATTTTTATTTTCAAAAGATGAAAGAGATATAGAAAATAGTTTTTCATCAAAATAATATCATTTATGTATATTAATGTCACTTAATTCACTATATTATAATGGTTATAAAACATTTTATGTTTTTATAATACTACATAAATATGAATGTATTTGGTTAATATAAATACTACATATTTGGATATTTTTCATTAACTTACGTTTTGATATATTAAGGATTATCCGATTAGAGGTATCAAAAAAAATAATGTTTCTATCCGAGTTTAAGAGGTATTTGGAATTATTTTTGATGATATTATTTTCACTGGGATTCAAACAATTTAATTAGATTAGGTTCTGTTTTATATGTCTGATGGAAAATTCCATTATAAATATAAAGAACGTTAAAATATTCTAAAATAATTTCTAATGAAATGTGGTACCAATTTTGTCAAAATATGTCTATTTTTAATGGAATGATAAATATACTCTCTCCCAATAAAATTATAATATGATTTAAAAATATTTAAATCATTATCCACTAATTTTAAACCCCTTTTAACCCAATAAATCATAACACAATCATAAATTTATATGTTGATGATTTATTTATATATCCATAATTAAAATGGAAATTATATATTTTCTTCAAAATTATGAATAATTAATTTAAATAAAATAAATAAATAAAAATATTTATATGTTAGGTAATAATTATTTTTAAAATAAAACATGTAATAAAACAATATATAGATTTTTAAAAATGTCCCATATTAGAATTAAAAAGATTTTGTACCATATTCAGTTATAATTTTGTTATCCATGTAATTAATTTGGAAATTTTTAATAAAATTTTAATCAATTTACATTAAAACCAACACAATACAAAATGGAACATTCTTAATACATTATAAATATATATATGAAACAAAAACAATACTTATTGGAATAAAAAATAATTTATTTTGGAAATTTAAATCATATATTTCTAAGAAAAAATTCATATTTTATATTTATTTTATAAGTTATCAAAATTATATTTTTTATATAAACAATTTTTCCAAATAATTATACAATGTTATTTTTATAATGCCATAAATCTAACAGTATTGGAAAAAATATACTTTCACTATTCACTAAAAAATCGCCCATTTTAAAAAAAATTGAAATAACATATCATATAATTATTTAGAAAAAATGATGTCATAATGGAGTTCATTTTGTAATTTTATGATTCTAAATGTATGAAATTTATCATTTAATTCAATCTATGTAAACATGGGAATAATAATTAGTCTAGTAATTCAAATCATTTTGTAAATCAAATAATTATATAAAATTTTAATTGAATGTTAATGAATTTGAATCCATAAATTGAGTAAATATAATTCATAAAAAATTTTATTTTTGGGTTTACCATGTATTTTCGATAATTACAATTGCGGATTATAATGGTTTTGTAAGAAAATGGTATAATTTGTTTCTAGTTCATGATATCATTTTTAAATATGGAAATCGAAATAGAGAGACCCCATACAAATAATTACAATCTCTTATCATATGTTTATATTTTATAATGGATAATATATTAACTAATGGAATTTTTTATAGGTGTGAATTCATGTTTAATTTACTATCATGTCATTATTTTAATATTTTTAAATCAATGAATATTTTTCTAAAATGGGATGAACCATGAGATAATTGTAGTATAAAATCAATATATTTATATTTAAAAGGATTAAATTACATACAATGATTATATTTATACAACACATTTATTTTATTAATAGATGTCTTTTTTAAGATGAAGACAATGAAAAACAATTATTCTATAGTGGGTGGATGTAAACCAATTGAGGACTAATGTATATAACCAAACCGTTCACAATTAAGGTTATCCAAATTATAAGTATTTAATTTATTAAAATAATATATATGAAAATTAGAGGACAAATAGGTAATTTTTAGATAATTTATGTTGTAAAAGAAATATTGAATTTATAGTTATTGAGATTGCATTGAGGAAATTCAATAAAATGGGGGGATATTTTCCGCAATGATTATGTGGTAAAGAAATTTTTAAAAATTTGACATCAAATATATTGGGAAAATATTTTATATCATTTTTTAAGTACTAGTTCTAATTTTTGTTGATAGTAATTATAATAGATTTTTCTATTTCAAGTGATTATTAAGGAAATATCATGTGCTTCTAATATAATTCTTTAGATTTATACTTTTAAAACATGTGGATAACTCATTATTTTTAAAGTATTTTGAAATTTTATATTTTATATGAAATTCAGTTAATTTTACAAAGGTAAAAAACAAGTATAATGTTATTTAAAAAACATTAAAAATGTTATTCCTTAACTCGAGAGATAATAAATTTCTATAACATGTCATTACAAAAAATTTCCTCATTTACACCTTCTCATATAAAATAGGATGATGAGTGGAAATGTTGGTAGAAGATGGTGTAGTTGGTAGACTATAGTAAAATATCAGAGTACCTGGAAATTGGTAATAATGTTAATTAGATACAACATCCATGTAAATCATTAATTAGGAATTCTATAATGTTCCAAAAAAATTTAAATACAACTAAAACATGTTATAACCTAAATGTATTATGAAAACAAATTTGGTTAGAATACAACATACGTCCACATCTAATATCTATACGTGACACGATCAATGATCGAAAAAGCCCAAAAATGTATTAATTCTTATCTAGGACCTAAAATCTAGTCATCCATCCTAGAATCCAAATAAAATGACATGCATCAATAATTTTCTCTAGCCCATTCATAGACATAGGTTGCATGTGATTAGGTACCCAAGATCAATGAATAATTAAGTAGCGTGTGATTAAAATATAGTAAGCCACCACTAATGAAATCCCCAAAACCCTAATGTAAATATATTTTTTAGGTGAGGTTCTATAAGAGAGACATATATAGAAAATTAATAAATAAATAATACTGATACCCAACTTACACGGTGACACCCTATGGCATATCTTAAATGAATAAGTCAGTGTCTTTGAGTATATGAGAATGTCAGGATAAACATCCATTGATATGTAAATACAAAAAATCCAATTTCTCATCATGAAATTCCCTTGTAACACAATGCTTCAAACATAATATGAGTGCTCATCACATCATTACCACAGAATCTATATACTCATTCTAGAATTCCCAATCATTAAGTTTCATACAAAATTTTTTCAATCATCTATGAATGCAGGAAGAATGTAGGTTCAAAAGCTAATATTCCCCACCATAAACTATCATATAGAATCTAGCATCTCCTCCTTGTATTCCCATATGATTTGATCTCTCATATAGATATTATCTTTGATAAAGAGTTACATATAGTATAGATTCCCATACCATCTATCCCTATTTCAAAAAACATTACATCCCCAAAGAGTTTAAATTTCACAAAAATAACATTTAATTATTTGTTATTTGAATTTGTCATTTAAGTAGTCATCTTTCATTTCAAATGGAATCTATCATTCAATATTTACAATTTATCACATTTACCCCATCTAACACATTATCACAATGTAATTAACATGACAATTTAAATCCAATTTTCTATAATTTTATTCATAATATTACAGTTATTTAACATTTTATATTATATAATTTACCCATATATCATATAAATATAATATCATGATCTAACCATTATTTTAAATATAGGATATCTATATTTTTATAATTTATTTTCCACATTGTTAATTCAATTATAGTTTTTGATATTCTATTTGAATCACCCTATTAATAAGTTCATTACTAATAATAATTATAAAAAATATGTAACATGTAATTAATTTTCCAATTCATCAAAAATGAGTCTATTTATGATTAGCTTCAAGGATATATGAATTAAAAATATTAATATGGTCTAAAAGAAACATCTTATATACTAATTCTAAATATCATCATTTGTTTTTTATCATAAACAATTATAGTTTTTTCACATTTATTTATGAATTTATCATATCCATTCCTTATATGATGCTCCCCATGGGGATCACATTTAGAGAAAAAAGTGATCATTATATCGATGGGAATACAATTTCTCAATTACATTTTTAATGTTCTAATTTTAATTTTAATGTAAATAAATAACACATCAATACGAAAACACATAAACTATAAAAATTATGAATAGAATAGGGAATGAATTATGGGCCACATATATAAATCATTGAAAAGTAATCCCTTACAATATTAGAGTCTAATGCATTCTAAAATATTAAAAATTAAAAATTTATGAAGAATACCTAAAAATATGGATTTTTAAGAATTAATATATAATTATTTATTGAAAAAATATAAGATAATTACTAATTTTGTGGGATTCATAACCCTATACCTTTATCAATTTTTCTCCAAAGTGAATATGATTTGTGACATGTAGGTATTTGATAAATCCTGCCCCCATAAAGAAGATGAAAATGGATTGATGGACCAATATAGGGAGAGGGGAGGATCAAAAAGAAGAGTGTGGCATTAAGGTTGATTCCCTAGTGATGATATTATGTTAGACCCCTTTAAATTAGTTTTTCGCCTCTCAGATAACTAGTTGAAGGTCATATAGTAGTTGGTATTTCTAATTACCCTTACTGAGATATTGGACATTCCACATACTATTGTGTGAAAATATAGTTGTTTTTTGAGTTTATACATGTTTTGATCTTCAAAATCATCCATATTTCTACGAACATTTGATTACCATCCTATTCAGTCAACTATTCCTATAGTGGGGATACCAGAATCAGTGAAAGATATGTTTTTTTGTGGATTTGATGACCTCCATGAAATTCTTCTTTAGGCAAGATTACTCCAATGGTCTCAAATTTCTAAATGATCTATGTGGTCTTCTATTAAGAGAGAGCTGCAACCTAGGATTGATAATTCTACAAAGCATAAGGTTATTTCAATAGAATTTCTTGTTTTTGGACTTTTTGTGGCTGCATTCATTTTAATTTTTGAGGTTGAGGGTGATCTAATGGACATTAACATTCAAGAAATCAATTGTCTCAATAAGATAAAGGAAATAGATTTATCCAATATCAGATATTGGATGGTTTATGATCCTCTCAATACTTATATGGACCTTCTAGCTGATGAAAAAAAATTACAGGATAAATTTTATCCCACCACCTAATGTGTAAATTATTAGAACATAGTAATTTTCACTAGATTTTATCAATGAGTTGGTTTCTCTTGAAACCCTTCCCATGGATTCTTCCTAGCATATTAAAATTCTACAGATTCAGTCCACTACTCTAGGGTTTTTTGGACGAACAAAGTGCATTGAGCCATTGTGGATGGCCCGCCTAAATATGACAATGTAATGTTCGATTATGATTAGAAGGTGTATATGTGTAAACTCTCTGATTCGATCAAAGATCATGACACCCCTTTAAATAAGATATTTCCTGTTACACTCCATTCGCTTGATGAAATGCATGAGGTATGCTGGGTAGCATATTTTCTAAATGATGATAGTGAGCATATTCTATATCAACATAATTCTCTAGCTATCAGAAATTTCATATGAAACTATATATACCCACCATAAAATATAAATGACCCACTTTCCAAATGTGAGCTAATTGATGACACACATCATTCGGTGGGGGACTCCTTTGAATAAGATTCCACAAGAAAATATGGAAAGAGGAGAACTAGTCTAGAATCCCCCTTTGGAATTCATCCATCCCTAATTAAATTCACTCCTCTGAGTAGGAGACTATGGTCTAATGTAATTGAGGATGACCCATAAGAGACTCATTAGGACCCCTATGATAAGGTAGATTTTTTGGATAATAAACCTATAAAGTGAAATGGGAAGGGGGAGAAAAAATATAAAATGTGTAATTACTAAAAATGTAGGGCCTCAAATTATAGAAGAGGAATTTCATAAATAAAGATAATCATTTGAATCAATAAAGGGATTTGGAAACATCCCATAGTCAAGGCCATGAGAACCATTATCAAGACCAACAAAATGTTGATGATAGCAACAAAAGAACCAAAAAATAATTTTGAATTCTTTAATGCTTTTAAAAGGCTCATTTCAATTACACATTTTTCTATAAAAATTATCATGTGAATCACATTGAATCTATTTGGGTTATAAACTATGAATGATTATATGAAAAAAAATTTAAAGGAGCAATACGTTATCTTAGATGACATTGTAATTCAAGGAATTGATATTACATTGTCCTTGGTTTATGCCTCCAATTTCTACAAAAAAAGGGATATGTGGAAAGATCATTAATCATTATCTGGCCAATTTTCTAGGATATCGGTGGTTATGGTCGATTTCAATATTGTACATAGGCCTAATAAAAATACTATTCCTCGCATTAATACACTGTATGTAACAGAATTATGTCCATGAATTTGTAAATGCAATTTACCTGAATTCCCAATTGCAGGAGAAGACTATGCATAGAGCATGTACACTCTAAATGGGTGTCAAGAAAGAAAATTAGGTTGCCGCCTTGGAAAAATTAGTTACATGAATGACGTTATAATCATTCATGGAATTACATTTACCATGTGTTATTTGGATCATAATCCCATTTTGGTGTATATTCCCTCTAGAAGGACTATGTTATCTCCTCATCCTTTAAATCTGAATAGCTCTTGAATTTTTGTGAATGGATATAGAGAAGTCATCAAAAATGCATGGAATATTGATTTAATCTGCAATCCACATACAATCAAATCTAGAAAAGTGAACAATACCCAAAAATAGTCAAATAATTGGTCAAGGCTTCTTTCTCCAATCTAAAAATTTATATTATGGTTTCAGAAAAAAACATAAGCAATTTCAAATTGAATTTCATAATCAATATTACTTCTCATTGGATGAGATTCATTCACTTTACCATCTTCTGATATTGTCCTTATTAAGGAATGACCTATTAATATCGAATACAACAACAAATGTCTTCAAGAGGGAGACAGAAACACCATGTTCTTTCACTACCAACATAGAGAATATAAGGGATGATGAAGTTTCAATGCAATTGAAGTAAATGGTTCACTATATATATCATAATTGGAAATTTCTAATTTTGTGGTGAACTATTTTCAATACTATTACTCTGATAAATGGATTTTTCTTATGCTAAATTTAATTGATAATATTTAATACACCATTGGGAATCAACAAACAAGGATGATTATTCAGGCCCTAATGGGGAAGGAAATTAGGTATGAAATATTCTATTTTAACATTTATAGTGTGGTTGGGACAAATGGTTTTACAAACCATTTTTTTAGGTTCAAATATGATATTCAGCATGATGAGGTCATCAATGATGTGAGATAATTCATCAATCATGCATCTATGCCTTATGTTGTCAATTACAATAGCATTTCTTTGATTTCTAAAAATGATAATACCTTGGACATCAAGGCCTTTAGGACATTGGTTATTGGAAACACAACCCCCAAAGTCATCAGCAATATCACTTCATTAAGGCTATGTCACATTTCGGATGTCAAGATAACCCCAAATCAATTTGTTTTTCCCTAAAATGCACATTCCAAATTTTCATTTCACTGATTTATAATGTGTCAATGTTATGAGGTGAAAAGTTAGAAATGTAAAAAAATATTTTTATTGAAGCCCAAATGGGGAAGGAAATTAGGTATGAACTCCTATATTTAAATATTTATAGTGTGGATGGGCCAAATGGTTATACAATCCAATTTTGTAGGTTCTAAAGTGATATTATTCTTGATGAGGTCATTAATGATGTGAGATAATTCATTAATCATTCATCTATGCCTTATGTTTTTAATGCCTACATCATTTCTATGATTCGAAATAATGATAATACCTTGGACATCAAGGCCTTTATGCCATCGGGTATTGGAAACACAGCCCCCAAAATTATCATAAATATCATTCCCTTAATTATTTGTAACATTTTTAGTGAAAAGATAACCCCAAATCTATTTGGTTTTGTCTCTTGAAGGAACATTCATAATTTCCATTTCAGTGATTCAGAAAGTGTGAATGTTATGATTTGAAAAGTCATTAATGTAAAATTTTTCCTCAAACATGGTATTTCGATGGACATTCACATATTAAAATGGAATTACAATTTTGAGGTTCTTAGAAAAGATGGCTTCTCCCTATCATTAAATATCCTTATCATGTACATTTTTTATTCTTAGAGGCTATCTATTCTTTTCAATGGAACCCCAAGGGATTATTTCCAATTTTAACAGGGAGTTAGAAAAGGGTACCCACTATAAATAACTCTCATGGCATTGGTTGTTGATTACATGATTGCTTTCCTGAATGATCTACTGCATAGTGTCATAAATAATAAAATTAAGGTTGAAAGGGACCTTTTCACACAATCCCATATTTAGTATGCAGATTAAATTCTTCCCTTTAGTCAAACTAATTATGGGACAATCTCATCTACCCAAAATATTTTTTTTCATTTTGGGAATGTATCTAGACAAGTGGATGGATAGAATAAATCCTCTGTTATGTTTTGAAATGGACTGATTTTCTCAAGTAATTATTTGATCACCAACCAAATTAGAGTTAATAATGTAACCCTTTTCATCATGTACTATAGGTTTCCTTTATTCTAGGGTCTTGTTAAATATAATACATTGAATCTATATTCTCTTGAATCATTACACAAGTGGCCATCTAGAAGGGAAAAAGCATCATTCAAGAAGAGGTAATTTTTATTGTAAGCTCTATTAAAACTTCGATGGTTTTCAAAACATTCCCTATTTATAGATGGCCTCAAAATCCCCATAAGTAGAATAATAAATTTATTAAGATATTCATAAGTTATAGTTATATACAAGAAGTTAAACACAATTATATTGTTTGGAAGGACTGTATCAAATCCACTGATTTGGCGGGAATGGGCTTCAAGAATCTAAAAAAATTCCATGATTCCCTCATCTAAAAATTCCCTAAGAGATTACTGACCTCCATTGAAAAATATTTGGAATTTTTATCCCAAAGGTTTATCTCAAAGCTGCATAATAGATATTACATTTACATTTCTTCGTCTATATGGCCTTCTATCTAACATTCCTATAATGGAATAATGCACTGCTCAACATGGCCTGTTTCCAATTCTATGATTCATAATATGCGGGCCATGAAATTTATTTATAGGCCACATTTGGAAATAATAGATGTGCCAACCCTACTGTAAAATCTTCCCATTGTAGATTTACATCGAAATCCTATCCAAAAATTCTTACTTTCTACTCAAACCAAATTGGATGTGAATCGGTAATGTTTTAATAAATATGATACCTTGATATGGAACCTTAATTCCAATGTAAGGCTCAACATTAGGGATTGTTACATGAATCTGTGTGATGGAACTACTCACCCTCCCTTATGGTTACATAAACCCAAGAAGACTTTTATATATCAATCAAATGACATGCAGCTATGGAGGGTATGGAAGGTCATGCTTCATGTGCATCATCTCATATAGAAAATGGTGACCCAATTGACTCATATTTGATTTCTATATTTTTTGGGAGATGAAACAAATAAACATATTTTTTTCTTCGCCATGTTATCATTTATATTTTGGTGACATACCCATGATTGTCTTTTCATTCTATCATCATAGGATAGTCTTAGTGATTTCATTTTATTGGTTACCACTTCTGATCAATGTGAACAGATTTGCTCACTTCTAATGAGGGGGATATCATTGATCAGATCATGGAGGTAATAATTTATTCATTCGTTGTTAACCATAGACCATACATCCATTCCAAACTTATTGCTATTTACTGGGATATATATACTTTCTCTAAGATCCAAACATCTTCTATGCATAATACTATTTATAATATTATTATTCAAAAAATTCATTGTGTAACTGGCAGGGTAAAGAAAACTTTGATGTAGAATTCGAATGGATGGATTTCTCCCATATCATTATAGTTAAAGTGAATGTATATGGGGTGGAAGTTGATGCAATGTGACATTTGGGATGCGGTGCAACCTTCTGCAATGATATGGTATTCTTTAAAGGATTAATTTTTCATTATATTTGGATTTGGTCTACAATTGAAGATGATTTATAGTTGATGATCATGGTAGTCAATAATGCAGTCTATTAGGGATGGAGTCCCATTTGGGTGGAATCTAACTCAAACACATGGGTGAATATTCTAAAGGCATGGTCCATGGATGTCTCTTCAAAAATTCATCCATCAAAGATTACATTCTTATGTATTTTTGATTGTCTTCATATATATGTCACTCATGCCTATAGAGAGGAAAACATGTTTTAATACTCTTTCCAAGAAATAAGTTATGGATATATTCATGAGATGGTCTTTTCTTAATCTAGATTTTTTCTAACATATTATTGACCAGGATGCGAGTATTGGGTTTCATTCATTTATTTATAAACCCTCATTTTCATTCCAATTTTATTATTTTTTACTAATATTATATGATCAACCATTGCCTGGATCATGAAACGGTTTGATTATGCTTCATTCGAGCCCTCATAACCCTTCCTCGACAACCACAAGCCATCATTCTATTTGTAAAAAAACTTATTTATGGTTTTCAAAGGCAATTAATCCTACTCTAATTATTAGTAAGTAATTGGAAGAATCAATTAATCCAAACACATTATATTTCATGAATTATTTACAACCATATAGAATAAGGGGTCATACATTCTCCCTACCTTATAAAATATCATCCATGAAATTCATTTCTTAATATTACCAGGCCCTATAACTGAAATCATCATTCTATCATGCATAAAATCACCACTAATTTTTATATAATTCACAATAACAATGAACATCAATCAAAATAATGAGTTTAAAAATCCTACAATATATACCCTAGTTGAGTTTAAAAAATTTTAAAGACTATACAACTCCACATAACTATTTTTCCAACACATGGGTTTCCCCTATAATACATTAATTAGGGTCCTCAAAACAATTATCACAGAATCATTCCATTGAAGTAGCAAAAACTAGATAGTTCCATTTCACACAGAGTAAATGCATTCCAATTCCTACACTCCTAAATATCACAATATATTCCCATCTAGTTGAAAGATTGTACTATGGTAGTCTAATCAAATGTCATGTTCCATAATGAAAAAATTAAAATCATGGTGCCTTAAAACTCTATACTTTTTATTGAACTCGTTTTATGTTCTCTCCTGATGCAATAGTTACTTCACGCAACCCACCATAACAAAACATTCCTAATATACTGGTCAAAACTATCAAAACAGATCACCCTCAATTGGTGACTGAAAGAGATGTGTATTCTTCTCCCCATATCTGCACATGAACGTGTTCATTTATCCTTAAGAGCCCCACAAAAATCCCAATATTGTAACTATCATATAACATAAGAAATTCTTAATGTGGGATTCAATTTACTATATCATAACTCTTATGAGTACTCAAGTAAATCCTCCTTTAGATGAACATCCTCAACACACTATCTTCTTCCCGTTAATCACCACTAACACTCCTGAAAATGGTTCCTTAAATTATATAGTAAATTCATGATCATCCCCAATATGAAAAATTTCCCAACCAAACATCTAAAGATGCTCCCAAGGCTGAAACATCAAGTGGTCACATCCAACAATGTTCCATTATATGAGAATCAACACAACATTTAACACATGTAATTCTACTAATCCAAAACATCACTAGGATTTAGTCTACACTCATGGACTATCTAAAACCACATATATGACGATACATGTCATTATAGTCCACCAATATCCCACTCCCAAAAAAATATTATCTTTTCATCACATCACTAGATAATTTTATAAACAATATGGATCATGTTCCATCCATTAATGATCATAATGGTTGTACATGGATAAGGATACTTATTCTTGAGAATAATTTGGATGGAAAATCCATTACCTTATCATATGTTATATAAATTTATCCCAAGTAACACTCTTAAAAAACATCAATTAATAAGGGAAACACCATAAAATTAATTATGGTGTACTCCACGGCATAATATTCATCATTTATACTCTAGCTTTGTTGACCCAATTGAGTTTCATTTGATCTCTACACATCTAACACCTCCTAAGATGCATTCTCACATCCAACAAGAGAACCCAATGTTTATTCCATCAATATTAAACACTGAATCTATAATTTCATAATTCTCACTCATCCAATTTTGTATTTACCATAATCAAGATGTCATCATGGATCCCACTACAATGCTCGATGCCACCAAGAATCAGGAACTCATTCAGTCATCTAGTTATTTTATCCAAGAGGAAGTACTATTGATCTATGACACTTACCATGTAGTCATTATAAAAATATCATCACAATATTTCCAACATTAGAATTATATATATTTAGTAAGACCTGAATGGTTCTCATTAATATTACATGCTATATTTTTAACCAATGATTATCAAATGGTTCTCATAAACAACCATAACATTATCATGAAAACTGTGTGGTTCATAAAACATTGTGACCAATTTATATGACTAACTCATTTGCACCAAATTACACATCAATTCAAAATGGATATAATTATAGAATAATCATTTGATCATGCATTAAATAATGACAATTTCATCAAAAATCATGAGCCCCAATAATACTATTTGAAATAGGAATTTATATCATATAGTTGTTTTCCAAAATTCTTTCGTCTACCAAAATTGTTTCTAAATATAAAATGTGAACCCACATGATTTCCATAATCCAAATTTCCTATCAATAATCAATATGGTTGGGAAGTCTATGAGTGCTTTCCTTTATATCTGACTCTGATATATTAAGACCATCACTCTATGTGCTTTACGAATATGTATTTCTACGAATTTGTATCTTCATTTCAAAACACTCTTCCATGTTTCATACATTTATAGAGAACCAATTTCTCATAATATATCCTGTACACAAATCCTATCATATAGTAATGATGATAGATGTGATACAAATCCAAATTACACATCAACTCATTAATGTATCTTTTTGATAAGAAACACTAACACACAATCCCCCCACATAAAAAAATAGTGGCATAAAACATTCCTAGAACACAGAGTAGGTATAATATGTAATGTTCACATATTTAATGTTAAAAAATCTACTTATGTGTCCCACACAAAAAGGAAGTCACAAAAACTAGCTAACTAATCTCACAAACTCTCTTGAAGTTCATATGATAGTAACTAAAAAATATTCTATATTGTAGTGAATGTAAGAAGGCTCTCCCACCATTCCCACGCATAAATTCTCGCATTGGTAAAAAATATTTTGGGTAGTAAACCCTATCTGAAATTCAAATGATATTTTAAATTTCATACACTTGATATAATTTCCAATCAATAAGTTAAAATGTAACCCATCCTAGCAACATATAGGTAAAGAAAAAACACCAACAAAACTGAGAAACCTACCATGCCAATTCCCTCAATGTCCTAGGGGTTAACATACAACAAATGTTCTATAAAAAACCCAAAAAAATACAAGAATAGTGTTTACCTCAAAATAAAAGTATTCTTCAATATTCATATTTGATTCACATATAGGTACATTCATTTTTAATTTAATAATAATTTCTATAGCATAGTATTAATTAAAAGATAATTCATTTCAAGATGTAACAATGTTTGAATAATTTTTATTATTTAAATTTTAATTATAATTATATCATATAAAAATTAAATTTCAATTGAATGTTATAGAGAAAAATCATTATAATATGTAATTGGAATTTTATTTAGTTCAAACCTTATAATGATCAAAGAAAATAAAAATAAACATGCCATTTATCTTATTTTAGAGGGTTGTTTGAGGGAAATTATATTGAAAAATTATGCCCAAATTCTTTATAAATGGTTCTAGAATCTATAAATAGTTGACACAGAATGGAATTAACCAAATCATATAATGAGTGAATGAAAATCAGAAAATAATTTTTCGAACCAAACATGTCTGATTTGTTGAATTAATATAACAAATATTTATATAAATTATTTGATATAGAATTCGATAAATTAATAACCTCGTAATAAAATACATAATTCTTGATTAAATTTTTATATACTATAATAATTAACTAAAAAACCCATATTTGTAAACATGAAATTCCCTCACACATGTGGTGTCTAGTATTTGGTGAATTTTCAAAAAATGAAAAACAATAAAAAAATACTTTTTATTGGTCCTAGCATGTACAAATGTAGAATATACTAAATAATCCTATTGGAATGTAGTCATAATTGGGTGTTAAGTAAATATTAGACGTCTACTACCATTGAGGTACCTGAATATAATTCCAAAAAATGTTTTTTTTTAAAAATCTGGACATGAAAACAAATCACTTCCCATGACCCACGGTGCAACCCATGAATGGATAAAACAATATTTGATGATTTATAGAGTTTATATAAGAAAAACATGATTAATATTTCAGAAACAAATATCCATATAGATTCTAAGAGCTCATCCATGAATTCCCCAACACCATAAAGTAATACATGGAATCTTCTCACTCATATTGACATTCCAATGTAATCTGAACACTATTAATGTCATTTTAAATAATGAAATTTCAAATAAAATAAAATAATTAATCTTTTATTTATCATGGAATTATTTATGGATTCCTAGATCCCCATAATATATTATCACCCAAAATCCAATTTCTCATACATTCACTCTAATGGAATTTTATCATTCATCAAGGAATTCTGAAATTACAGAACCAAGATCAACATCATGTTCATACATTAAATGTAAAAAATATTTCATAATGTATTATTTCAATTTAACATTTCCAAAATCATTTTTTATTTCAATATTAATTAATAATTACAATGTTTTCCATTCTCAAATTGATTTTATCTCACACATTATCATTATCCAGTTCGGTTTTTCATTACAATTAAAATACAACCCTTAAATTCATAATATAGTAATTAAATACCAATATAGAAAACATGGATTACCTAGTTAACATATCATTATCCTAATGTGTTCTAAATATTTATTTCATAAATGGATATCTAAATTAACTATATCAAATTTCATGTTCAATATTACAATTCTAATACCATAAAATTTCTTGGAATCACACTTAAAAAAGGATCGTTAGAATATAATAAATGTCAAGACCATTACAAATGGTACAAAATTCGTAATAAATAAAACATGATTTCATTATAGATAACCTTTCATGATTTTTGAATATATAATTTAATCATGGGGTAAAACCATTACCTTTTATACTTATTAGAAAATTTATAAATAGTAACCATTATAACTTTTTACATTTTTTATCCCTTTTAAAGTGTATATTGTCATTGCACTGGAATCCCATGGGGAATACCATTAATTTCATCAGTGAGCATTATATAAATTTTAATATGACTAATAAATTTCATATTTAATGTTCTTAATTTAAATATATGTACAAAAAATAACCCATAGTATTAATTGAGAATCTAAGAATGTTAAAAAAATTTAAAATAATATGGGGAATAATAAGTGAAAAAAACCATTATCATTGAAAATTTCACTCATCTGATACTATAATTTGGTTCTAGCTGAAATTGGAGAAAAAATTAATGAATAAAAAAAACATGAAAATATGGTATATTAGAAAAAAATAGTGAGAGATTACTTGGATGAAAATTTGTTGATGTATATTTCATGGATGGTTCACAGACTAACCTTTAACCTATTATTGTTTTAGATGGTGAACAATTTTGGCCATATATAAAGGTGATTCATCAAAACCATACAGAGGACATGCAAATAACATGAAGTTATGGTAATAAGTTATTAGGGTATTAAAAATATATGTAGTGAACTAATTGGTTGAATTAGAGAAATTACCATGATTCCCCAATTTATAAATTATTTTTAGTTCCACCATAATTCTGTTTTCCAAAAATAGTCTTTATTTTTTTCTGACATCCCTTATAGGGATATTGGAAATGCCAAAGATTTATAGGTGTTCTTAACCCTAAAAATTTATTATAACACATCAATTTTTTTATAGTCTATTAATTTTAATGAGACAACCAAACACTTTCATGAACAACCCAACCATCTTTCCTGGTCTAAAAACTCAAATTATAGGTGATTAATGTGACAAAAAAAAATTTTCCGAAATCCATTTCAAAATCACACCCTCATGCTCATAAAAAATTATGAATTTCTGTTAAATATTAAAAAACTATTTCGAACACAAGGCCTTATAAAATATACAAGTATTAATGAGAATTAGGATAGTAATAAACTGATAGGTAGCTGAAATATCGTGAGAGAGTTAGTATTTTTAATGAAGTAGTCATTTCCTTCCAATTCATATTTATGAATAGATGTTATTTTTTATTCATTTTTTTATAGAATGATTTTATATGATATATATTTAATGGGATAAGTTATATTTAGATTTATTTCTGTTATATATTTTTTGGGTCTCATTTTTTAGTGCATAAAGTTATTATTTTGGGCATCCTCGTAAATTAACTAATCACCAAAAATCATTATATATATTAATTTCCCAATAGATAGTCTATAGATTACTAGGCAGGTATGGGTCAACATAATAACATTCCTTACATAATATTAATATGTTTTTTCCAACATACATGAATATTTAGAAATCAGGTGGGATATAGAATAGATGTTAGTTATATATAACTCTATTTACTAATGGATGTAGATGTCAAAGGACCTCTATTGGTATAAATGATAGTGTATATCTTCTTCACTAATATATATGATTGATTTGATATTATGGATTTTAATTGCTTAATTATGGAAAACCTAGTGAAAGGACACAATGTAATTAAAAACATCAATAAAATATTTAGTTTTATACTATTGTAGAGGGAAGTATTGGTTTAATTGTAGTAATTTATTTTTGTGATTTTGTGTTTGGACATGATATTTTATCATAATACCTCATATTATCATAAATTTAATTGAATGATGTTATTAGATTCATATATTGAATATAATCTAGGTATTATTTTGGTTATTATTATTGGATATAGATCTCTTCTATTTAGAAGGTGAATCATGTTTTTCTCACTAGATATAAGGTAATGAATGAATGGGTTTTCATGTGTTGATAAACAAGGATTAAATTTCCCAGGGAATGTAAATTTTTTGGCAATAAAAAATATATTTATATTTACCTAGAGGTATATATTACATTAGTAATATTATTTTATAAACAGTAATGAATATACCTCCAATGCTGAAAATTTAGTTTATCAATGAATTATAGAATATTATGATATCATTTTTTGGAAAA
Source organism: Viscum album (assembly GCA_963277665.1). NCBI lineage: Eukaryota > Viridiplantae > Streptophyta > Magnoliopsida > Santalales > Viscaceae > Viscum > Viscum album. The sequence continues at coordinate 586,758,294 of OY728126.1, forward strand.
TAATATTATATATACATAAGAAGTTATTGAATTAAAAATATGATATATTTCAAAAAGTACTTATAAATACTACTATATTCTTTTGGGAATATCTATTTTGTTTACAATTCTTCTTGATGGTTCTTTTGAAATTTCTATTAAAATTTTAGATTCAATGTATTAGTGTGGAGAATTTAGTTTCTTTTTTTATATATTTGGGACATACATGGCAAGTTATATTGTGAAAAAGTATTTCTAATTTTGTAATTAAAATTAGTTTGTTTCTTGATTTGGGTGATTTATAATGTCACATTAAATATTTTTATTCAATGTCATTATCAAAAAATTTAATTCATTCTAATGTAATTTACTGTTTCCAAAATAATATCCTCATTTAGGTAATTGTTTCATATAATGATTCATCTAAATGATAACCAATTTGTGTTGGTGTTTATTATTGTTATATTTATTAATTCAAAGATAAAATTAGATCATGATGAATATCTAATAGTGGATCAATATTTAATTAAGAATTATATATTATATGTTAATATTTCAATACAATTTTAGGTCAATGAACATAAATTTCAATGTCATGTTGTATCTTTATATGGTACTATTAGGCCAATGACACTGTTATTTTGGGAAAAGATTTGATTTGATTCAATTATGATGTATATTGAATGTATCCATAATTTTTTAAGGAATATATTTGGATTGGTAAATGTTACTTTTTTAAAATGTAAGGGAGAATGGTTAGAAATTATAAATTAAATTGTTTTATTTGATCTTTAATTTAATGTTTACCATAGGGTAGTCTTTTTTTGGTAATATATATTTTTGAGATTTTTTTGGTGAGTTTCATTAAGGAAGCATGGTTAAAAATGAAATATTATAAGTCATTAAATGATACATTGAAAATTGTATTTTTAGGAATGGATATTTCATGGTCATTATCCAAATTTGGGTAACTATAAAAAAACAATGTAAACTGGGTTTAATTATTTAGAGAATGCATATTATATATAATGGTGTAAAGACCCGTAAATTTCAAGGGACAATTTTTTTTCTTAATTTTCTTTGGAAATTTGCAAAGAGCGCAGTTTCTGACGGAACCTGATTCCAAGGCCCGGTGTGCCCGGAATCAATTTCCGAAGTTTGGCTCGGGTAAGTTCAGTGAACGAATGAGCGGGAATTTATAACTTTTGAACCGGTGCTTGGAATCGAATTCCGAGGTCACCGATGAACTCGCAACACCGGTAATCGCTTAAGGGAACCTTTACCATAGTTGTGTTTGTGCGGGAGAAGAAGTTAATTAATGGGGTTTAATTATAAAGAAAATAAAATTCTTGAATCAATTTTATTTCTTATCAAAGTGGTTATTTTCTCCCATGGGAAGATGGTGGTGGGGCCCACATCCACCCAACTTCCCATGTGCGGATAATTGAAATGATGGGGCCCACACGAACCCCCCACCTTTTCAAATCCCTTAACTCTCTTAACCCCTCACTTTCCTAACTCCCCATTAACTCACTTTCATTAATTTTTGACAAATTTTTATAATTAATAAAGTGAGTTACTTAATTTCAAACTCTTGAAATTCAAATGGTTAGGTTGTGTTAATAAAATAAGACTTGGTCTTATTTTATTATTTTTAGAGTTTTCCAACCTTGAAAGGATTGGGAAAGTGGTATTCTTCTTCCTCAACCTCAACGAAGAACGCGAAGAACACCGTTCTTCAACGAAGAACACCTCCGCCGAAGAACACGACGTCTTCTTACAACGACGTTTTATCTTCAGACGCACCTCGACAACAACAGAATCAACGTTCGTCTTCTGCGACGCCGAATATGCGACGCGACGTTCTTCTTCCACGTCGTCTCTTCCGCGATGATCTTCCCGTGACGAAATCTCCGTCAATGACTTCGAGTCCTCGCTTCGTGACGTCGACGTCCTTTTCCCGCTACGCCCGACCTCCGCGATACTCGTCTTCTGCGGCTCATTGACAAACACCGTTCCTGAACCGAGGTAGGGTTTTTATTTATTTAATTGTTCGTGAATACCAACATGACAATCATCGTGGATTTTAATCCTTTTGTTACCGAATAATGCGAGGGGTTCAGACCACACAAACACAGCCGACCCTCCTCCTTATTTTTTCGTGTTGGTTTCTTTGTGGTTGGTACGAGAGAACGTGGTGTCGTCGCACCACGCGGATTCTTGCGGAAGGAAATGTGTGGCGCCGTTGCCCCTCAACGTGAAAAGAAGTTTAAGAATGCAACACTGTCGCGCCGCGTCTAAGAAAACCGAAGACGCCGCTGCCGGAGCGGGGTCGTGGCGGAGGGGCACGGTGCCGTCGCACCGCGCCGGACGACAAGGGTCACGGCCGGTTCCGGGCCGCGGTGGAGCAAGGTGACCGGCGGCCCGACCGGGCCGCCGGTGTTGGATCTGGAAGGGGACCGGCCTGTCGGTCCCGTTGAGCAGGAATTGACCGGCCAGGTCGGGCCGGCCATAAGGGGAAGATTCGGGGGAATTAAATTCCCTCGGCCGGCTTCAACGGCCCCCCATAAGTTGGGGGGGGGGGTACACAAGGGGGGCAGGCGCCCCCCCCCCCCTTTTTCCAACATCTCGGACGAAGGCCGAGCTGGCAGTGCACTGGGCGCGCTGTGCCCAGCCGGTCCGGCGCCTGGCCGGTCCGCCAGGCCAGGCCGAGCCCAGCCTGGCCGGGCCGCGCCGGGTCGGGCCGAGCCCAGCCGGGCCGGGCCGCGCCGGGCCGGGCCGAGCCCAGCCGGGCCGGGCCGGGCCATGCCGGGCTGGGCCAACCCGGACCCAGGGCGGGTCGACCTGGTTCGGGCCAACCGGGGGGTCCCGGGCCGGGTCGGTCCTGGCCCGAAACCCTCGTTATCGGACTGTTTCGGTTCAAATGCCCGTAACTCGGGCTACGGACCTCCAGACGTCGCGCCGTCAGCGGAGATGTGATCCCTGAATCGAGACGTCGTTTCAGTATATCGCACTCAAGGTTTCAGAATACTTTGAGTTCGGCCGGGTTGGTTCGTACACGAAACCAACCGGGCCCTTGGAGCGTAAACGCTCATATCTTGAGCTACGGACATCCAATTGACGTGTTGTCAACTTTGTTGTGTTCCTCTTAGTGAGACGGATCTTTTGGCATAATCCGCCTGAGGTTCGGACACAGGTGGAGTACGGTCGGGTTGGTTTTGCCTTAAAAACCAACCGGGCCCCTGTGACGAAAAATCCAATAACTCTCAGACCGGGCATCTGATCGACGCGCCATTTGCGATGTTGAGTTCCTATTGATGATACAAAACTTTTGGATACATCAACTCTGGACTAAGTGTTAGTTGATGTATCAGCCTCTCGACTCGTGGATCGGACCCTACCGAACGAGCTTGCTGTGTGCGAGAACCCTAGTGCTGGCTGCGACTGCTACTGTGACTGCGACAACGACTGTGCAGAGATCCTCAGTGGATTCGACGACGATGACTACAGCACTCAGCGATCCTGTGTGGATCAGTGCTACCAATCCTGTGTGGGTTCGATTCTGTGTGGGTCAGCGCTCAAGGGTTCTGTGTGAGCCAGTGCCTACAGATCCTGTGTGGATCTGATCCTGTGTGGGTCTTTTCAGGGGTTAGTACCTATCTATCCTTTGTGGGTCCGACGACTTAGATAGATCAGTGATCATCTCTATCGTCTTTCGAAGAAGTATACCTGTGTGAGCTGAAACCTGTTTGAATTCCTGTGTGGATTGTGTTGTGCTATCCTGTGTGGATTACGTTTTTCTTTCCTGTGTAGAATACGTGTACTTTCCTGTGTGGACTGAGTTGTACTTGGGCTCGAAGGTTGGAGCGTATTGCAATTGATGACTTATATATATGTATGGGCATATACCTAAGTAGTGTCAGTTGTTACTTGATGATTGTATCTTTCCTTTGGGGATTATCCTTTGTGGATTTTGGGTGACCTTCGGGGGTCTCGGGGTCCCTACTAAGTAGCTTATACTCACCCCTGCACGGGCTATGCCCGAACTACATTGTGTTGGTTGCAGACGATGGACAACGTTGATCGTGGTTGAGGCTTGCAGAGCAGGACGGTACCTGGCGGTGGGCCACTGGGCGGGACGTACTCAGAGCGGACGGCGGGACCCGAGGAGCAGTGGAGCTATCTGTACCCACCCTTCAGGTGGGATTTCCAGTGGACAGCTCGGAATAACGGCTTTTAATTTTCAGTTGTTGTTTTCCCTTTCGATTTGTACTTTACTTTCAGTTTGGGTTTGTATACTGGCCCACTTACTTTCTGCACTTACAGTTGTACTCAGTTTTTACATAGTGTTTACTTTTTCTGCTTGCTTACTCTGTGGTTCTTGTTTACTTTACAAAGGCAATGCCTTCCATATTTACTAGGATTTACGCCTTGGTGCTAGTCGCCAGCCCCTGGCCTATGGAAGGTGGGCTTGGGGTAGTCACGGTACGGGCCCCGAGGATGGATCGTGACAAATTGGTATAAGAGGAGTTCGGTTCTACCGCTAACTCTGATCTTTTCTATGTGTATCAATAGTGCTTAGCGTATTGAGTATGGTTATCAGTCCAGGGAGTCCAGTGTTGGTACGGCGGCCAACGTATCCGTACACCAGGACCTTGACTTCTGATTTTCGACTTAATGCACGAAAACATTGATTGCATGAGTGTTTCAAGTTTTCATTGTGATTACTTTGTATCAGCTCACCAGGTATACTGTTCTGACCGTGGCGCACCTGTTTGTTTTTCTGGATGGCCCCACGACGGTAGACAGCTATGGTTCAGAGAGTCGAGCGTGATGACAGCCCACCGAGCGACGAGGCCTCGGTGCAGGGCCCTTTGTCAGTAGTGGCACCGGCGGTAGCTCTACCCGCCGAGCCATCGATGCTTCCAGCACTAGCCGCTGACGATGCACGTTGCCATAGTGAACTGCATGAGTTCCAGAGCTAGCGACCACACAGGTTCCGTGGGGATACGGACCCCCAGGCAGTCGAGGACTGGCTGAAGGCAGTCGTACGAGTTTTCAGGCTAGTGAGGACACCAGCAGACCTCATGGTGATCCTCGCTGCGATCCTACTGCACGCAGCAGCGGGCCGATGGTGGAGCTTGATGCTCCAGGTGCACGATAAGGCATCTCTACTCTGGACAGACTTCGAGAGCCTCTTCCGCTCAGAGTTTGTCCCAGTCACCCTCCGTGGGGTGCGAATTCAGGAGCTTCTTCAGCTGCGACAGGGCAGCATGATGGTCGCCCAGTACTCGACGAGATTTACTGATCTCTCGCGCTACTAGACCGACATGGTAAGGGACCCATTCTTCAGGGCCCATACCTTTGAGAAGGTATTGAGACACTAGATCAGGGCATCACTGATCTCCCTCAGCATTCTGACTCAGACAGGAGTACTGGAGCGGGCCCTTTTGATCGAGAGCTTTCTTGCTGAGTCTACACCAGCACCGAGACCCACCGCAGGGCGGCACATAGCAGAGTCTTCTGCAGCAGGTAGTAAATGGATGACCCTTGGGTCAAGGAAGACCAAACCCTCAGGAAGACGACCTCAGGACAATGGCTCAATAGTGCAGGGCACACATCGCGGAGTCAGTCTTTTGAGAGGCAGATAATGCTACTCGTGCGGCAGGCAGGGCCACATGGCCTGTGACTGCCCGACCCGCCATGCTGAGGAGCATCAGACGGTTGAGGGACCACCGAGGAAGAGGCAGAGGGTCGACCGTGGCGGTCCGCAGGGAGGAGGCGGACGAGGCAGAGGAGCTGGCCGAGCAGAAGGTGGTGGGCGATGCTTTGAGGCTCTACCACCACCACCACCAGGAGGTCCACCCCGACCACAGGGAGCTGGCGGGCAGAGATAGGCACAGCTCCATGCAGTAGAGGCCTACGACCACGGCGCGCCCGACATGATTCGAGGTACTATCTATGACTATTCCACCCTTGCTGCAGTACTTATAGAAACAGGAGCGAGCCACTCTTTAATAGCTGCTGCCCTTGTTCGGAGCTCGAAGATTCTGACAGAGCTGTTGGCTCGATCTTTACGGCTAGAGAATCTTACGGGAGTAGACTCGACGATTACGCACTGGTGCCGGCAGTGTGAGCTTACTCTAGGAGGCGAGAGCGTCGGCTGGGATCTTATTGTAGCGGCGTCGAGGCCTTATGACGTAATCTTCTTCATGTATTGGTTATCCACGGTCCATGCCCAGATTGACTATTTTAGGCGCAATGTGCGATGTGTACGCACCGACGGAAGCAGGTTCACCTTCACCAGCGAGAAGGGAGCCCTTGCAGCACAGGATGGACTTCGGCGGAGGAGAGGACAGCCCATCACTCATCAGTTGGCTAGCCTCATCCAAGGAGCAGTTGACGTGCGGAGTCCTGGTTTTCCTGCAGTGGTGGAACAGTTTGCGGATATTTTTCCCAATGATGTTCCAGGACTACCTCCTTGCAGAGAGGTAGACTTTTATATTGACCTGTACCCCGGGACAGCCCCAATATCGACTCCATCTTATCGGATGGCCCCCGTTGAGCTTCGAGAGCTACGGGTATAGTTGGAGGACTTGCAGGGAAAAGGGTTCATCCGACCCAGTGTTTCACCCTGGGCTTCCCCGGTATTGTTCGCCAAGAAGGTGGACGGGAGCTTGCGATTGTGTGTCAACTATCGTCGCCTGAACCAGGTGACAGTGAGGAACAAGTATCTGCAACCGAGGATTGATAACCTCTTTGATTAGCTCAAGGGAGCACGGTGGTTCTCGAATATAGACCTCAGGTCAGGCTATCATCAGCTCAGAGTTCGATATGAGGACGTGCAGAAGACGACCTTCAGATGTCGGTATGGCCACTATGAGTTCTTGGTTATGCCATTCGGCGTAACCAATGCTCCAGTAGTTTTCATGGCCCTCATGAATAGGATCTTTCAGCCATAACTCAATCGATTTGTCATGGTCTTCATCGACGACATTTTGATTTACTCGACAATTGAGGAGGAGCACGCCTACCACTTATGGGTTGTACTAGACACACTCCGAGAGCACCGGCTTTATGGTAAGCTCTCGATGTGACAATTCTGGATACGTGAGGTCCACTTCATGGGACACGTCATCTCTGAGGCGGGAGTTGCAGTGGATCCCACGAAGATCGAGGTAGTACTATCTTGGGAGCCACCTAGGACCGTGACGGAGGTGCGGAGTTTCATGGGACTAGCTGAATACTATCGAAGATTTGTTCCAGACTTCTCCAGAGTTACGACACCACTCTCAGCTTTGTCGAAGAAGGGGAAACCCTTCGTGTTGTCAGACAAATGTCAGTAGAGCTTCCAAGAGCTGAGATAGAGATTGACCAGTGCACCTATCTTGAGGTTTCCTGAGGAGGGAGTAGAGTACGTAGTCTATTGCGATGCATCAGGGACCGGACTCTGTTGTGTCCTGATGTAGGAGCGGGCAGTGATCGCTTATAGATCACGTCATTTGAGGCCGCATGAGAAGATATAAGCTACCCATGACCTGGAATTAGCAGCAATGGTCTTCGCTCTAAAGACGTGGTGACACTATCTGATGGGTGAGCGCTTTACAGTCTTTTCTTACCCTCAGAGTCTCAGGTACATCTTCTCGCAGAAGGAACTGAACCTGAGACAGCGGCGATGGCTTGAGTTCCTCCAGTACTATGACTTTGAGATAGTCTATACTCCTGGGAAGGGGTACGTGGTAGCCGATGCCATCAGCAGGAGGACGATCATTTAGCTTTGAGGAGGCGATAGAGCAGCTAGCCTCTTTGTAGATATCCTTCATGGATAGAGATGGAGGAGCCTTCCTTCAGTCTCTCACAGTCACTCCTACACTACTACAGCAGGTCAGAGAGGCTCAGCGTGGGGACACTGACTGTGAGACGTGGCGTGCACAGATATCCTCAGGACAGGCACCTGATGGTTTCTCCTTTGGAGCAGAGCACGATATCCTTTTCATAGGACGTACCATGGTACGAGTTGCTTTATGGGAGGAGTTTTTGAGAGAGTTTCACACTTCTTCATTGGCGGTACATCCCGGAGTGGAGAAGATGTACTAGGATCTCAGACGACAACACTGGTGGCCAGGCATGAAGAAGGATGTGGCAGAGTTCATTTCTCAATGCCTCACCTGCCAGCAGGTGAAGGCAGAGCATCAGGTACCAGCATGCTTGGTACAGCCCTTGGAGGTCCCGGAGTGGAAGTGGGATGGGATATCTATGGACTTCGTGACTAGACTTCCACGCACTTCTAGAGGTCACGAATCCATATGGGTGATTGTCGACCGACTCACCAAGTCGGCTCACTTCTTACCCATCAGAGAGCAGGGCTTAGTGGAGAGCTTGGTATGCCTTTAAGTTCAGGAGATTGTTCGGCTTCATGGTGTGCCATCATCTATCGTCTCCAATCGAGATGCTCGTTTTACTTCCCGGCTATGGAAGGGATTGCAGAAGGCATTCGGGACACAGTTACGTCTGAGCACAACCTTTCACCCTCAGAAGGATGGTCAGACGGAGAGGAACATTCATACTCTCGAGGACATGCTCCGCGCATGTTTCCTCAACTTTGGTCGCAGTTGGGAGGACCACCTACCCTTGGTGGAGTTCACGTACAACAACAACTACCACTCCACCATCGGGATGGCACCATGCGAGGCGTTGTACGACTGACCTTGCAGATCTCCATTGTGCGGGACAGACCCTGGGGAGTCAGCACTTATGGGATCGGAGATGGTCCAGGCCACGACAGAGAAGGTCCAGGTCATCCTGGAGCAGATGAGGACAGCTCAGAGCCGGCAGAAGTCATACGCTGACAGGAGGCAGAGGCCACTAGAGTTCTAGGATGGCGACCACGTCTTCTTGTGTGTCTCACCTCGACGTGGTTTACGGAGATTTGGCTGCGGGGGCAAGTTATCTCCGTGCTTCATCGGACCCTTCCAGGTCCTCAAACAGGATTGGCGAGGTGGCTTATCGCCTATCTCTACAACCTCATTTGCACCAGGTGCACGACGTCTTCCATGTGTCTCAGCTGAGGAGAAACGTGCATGACTCGATGAATATCATTGACCATGTGGAGCTTGACATTGACGATGGGGTTACTTTTGCGGAGGTCCCAGTGGAGATTGAGGATCGACAGGAGTGGGTCCTATATGGACGTTCGATTCCTCTAGTGTGCATCAGATGGCAGCACAGGAACCTCCAGGAGAGCACTTGGGAGCGGGAGTCTCAGATGCGTGCTCAGTACCCACATTTGTTTCCCTAGTTATGATGTATCTTTTCGGGGACGTAAATCCCTGAGGTGGGAGTAATTTAAAGACCCTTAAAATTCAAGGGAAATTTTTTTTTCTTAATTTTCTTTGGAATTTTACATGAGCGTGGTTTCTGACGGCACCTGATTCCGAGGCCTGGTGAGCCCGGAATCAATTCACGAAGTTTGCCTCGGGTACGTTTAGTGAACGAACGAGCGGGAATTTCTAACTTTTGAACCGGTGCTAGGAATTGAATTCCGAGGGCACCGATGAACTCGCAACGCCGGTAATCTCTTAAGGGAACCTTTATCGTAGTTGCGTTTGTGCGGGAGAAGAAGTTAATTAATGGGTTTAATTATAAAGAAAATAAAATTGTTGAATCAATTTTATTTCTTATCAAAGTGGTTATTTTTTCCCATGGGAAGTTGGTGGTGAGGCCCACATCCACCCAACTTCCAATGTGTGGATAATTGAATGAGTGGGGCCCACACTAACCCCCCACCTTTTCAAATCCCTTAACTCTCTTAACCCCTCACTTTCCTAACTCCCCATTAACTCACTTTCATTAATTTTAGACAACTTGTTATAATTAATAAAGTGAGTTACTTAATTTCAAAATCTTGAAATTCAAATGGTTAGGTTGTGTTAATAAAATAAGACTTGGTCTTATTTTATTATTGTTAGAGTTTTGAAACCTTGAGAGGATTGGGGAAGTGGTCTTCTTCTTCTTCAACCTCGACGAAGAACGCGAAGAACACCGTTCTTCAACGAAGAACACCTCCGCTGAAGAACACGACGTCTTCTTCCAACGACGTTTTCTCTTCGGACGCACCTCGATAAAAACGGAATCGAAGTTCATCTTCCGCGATGCCGTATCCGCGACGAGACATTATTTTTCGGCGTCGTCTCTTCCGCGACGGTCTTCCCGCGATGAAATCTCCGTCAACGACTTCGAATCCTCGCTTCACGGCGTCGACGCCCTTTTCCGGTGATGCTCGACCTCTGCGAAGCTCGTCTTCCGCGGCTCGTTGACAAACACCGTTCCTGAAATGAGGTAGGGGTTCTATTTATTTAATTGTTCGTGAATACCAACATGACGATCATCATGGATTTTAAACCTTTTATTACTGAATAACGTGAGGGGGTCGGACAGAACAAAAACAGCCGACCCTCCTCCTTATGTTTTCGTGTTGGTTCCTTGGTGGTTGGTATGGGAGAACGTGGTGCCGTCGCACCACGCAGATTCTTGCGGAAGGAAATGCGGGGCACCGTCGCACCACACCGTGGAAAGAAGTTTAAGAATGCGTCGTCGTCGCGCCGCGTCGAAGAAAACCGAAGACGCCACGGCCGGAGCGGGGTTGCGGCAGAGGGGCGCGGTGTCGTCGCACCGCGCTGGACAACAAGGGCTGCGGCCGGTTCCGGGCCGCGGCGGACCAAGGTGACCGGCGGCTGGACCGGGACGCCGGTGTCGGAGCTGGAAGGGGACCGACCTACCGGTCCCGTTGAGCAGGAACCGGCCGGCTAGGTCGGGCCGGCCGGAAGGGGAGGAGCTGGGGGAATTAAATTCCCCCAGCCGGCTTCAACGGCCCCCCAAAATTTTGGGGGGGTGGGGTTACACAAGGGGGGCAGGCACCCCCCCTTTATCCAACAGCTCGGCCGAAGGCCGAGCTGGCAGCGCGCTGGGCGCGCTGTGCCTAGCCGGTCCGGCGCCTGGTCGGTCTACCAGGCCGGGTCGGGCCGACCCGGACCCGGGGTTGGTCGACCCGGTTCGGGCCAACCGGGGGTTCTCGGGCCGGGTCGGTCCGGGCCCGAAACACTCGTTATCGGACTGTTTGGTTTCAAATGCCCATAACTCGGGCTAAGGACCTCCAAATGATGTGTTGTCAGCGGCGATGCGATCCTTGGATCGAGACGGTCGTTTCGGTATATCGCACTCAAGGTTTCGGAATACTTTGCGTTCAGCCGGGTTGGTTCGTACATGAAACCAACCGTGCCCTCGGAGCGGAAACGCTCATATCTTGAGCTACGGACGTCCGATTGACGTTCCGTCAACTTTGTTGAGTTCCCCTTAGTGAGATGGATCTTTTTGCATACTCCGCCTGAGGTTTGGACGCAGGTGGCGTATGGTCGGGTTGGTTTTTCCTTAAAAACAAACCGGGCCCCTGGGATGAAAAAGCTAATAACTCTCAGACTGGGCGTCTGATCGACGCGCCATCTGCGACGTTGAGTTCCGGTTGACGATACAGAACTTTTCGATACATCAACACTGGACTAAGTCTCAGTTGATGTATTAGCCTCTCGCCTCGTGAAGCGGACCCTCCCGAATGAGCCTGCTGTGTGCGGGAACCCTAGTGCTGGCTGCGATTGCTACTGTGACTGCGACGACGACTGTGCAGAGATCCTCAGTGGATTTGACGACGACGATTACAACACTCAGCGACCCTATGTGGATCAGTGCTACCGATCCTATGTGGGTCCGATCCTGTGTGGGTCAGCGCTCAGCGGTTCTGTGTGAGCCAGCGCCTACAGATCCTGTGTGGGTCTGATCCTGTGTGGGTCTTTTTGGGCATTAGTAACTATCGATCCTTTGTGGGTCCGACGAGTTAGATGGATCAGTGATCATCTCTATCGTCTTTTGAAAAAGTATACTTGTGTGAGCTGAAACAAGTTTTCTTTCCTGTGTGGATTGTATTGTGCTATCCTCTGTGGATTACATTTTGCTTTCCTGTGTGGAATATGTATACTTTCTTGTGTGGACTGGGTTGTACTTGGGCTCGGAGGTTGGAGCGTATTGCAATTGTTGACTTAGGTATATGTGTGGGCATATACCTAAGCAGTGTCGGTTGTTACTTCATGATTTTATCTTTTCTTTGTGGTTTATCCTTTGTGGATTTTGGGTGACCTTCGGGGGTCTTGGTGTCCCTACTAAGTAGCTTATACTCACCCATGCACGGGCTATGCCCGCACTACATTGTGTTGGTTGCAGACGACATACAGCGTTGATCGTGGTTGAGGCTTGCAGAGCAGGACGTTACCTGGAGGTGGACCACTGGGCGGGACGTACTCAGAGCGGACGGTGGGACCTGAGGAGCAGTGGAGCTATCTGTACCCACCCTTCAGGTGGGATTTCCAATGGACAGCTCGGCGTAGCGGCTTTTACTTTTCAGTTGCTGTTTTCCCTTTCGATTTGTACTTTACTTTCAGTTTGGGTTTGTATACTGGCCCACATACTTTTCGCACTTATAGTTGTACTCAGTTTTTACTTAGTGATTACTTTTTCCACTTGCTTACTCTGTGGTGCTTGTTTACTTTACAAAGGCAAAGCCTTCCATTTTTTACCACGATTTACGCCTTGGTGCTAGACACCAGCCTCTGGCCTATGGAAGGCGGGCTTGGGGTAGTAACGGCACAGGCCCCGAGGACGGGTCGTGACAAATGGTCTGAAAGACCATGTAATAATACCATATATAATAGGTAATGTTAGAGAAATATATATTAAAATAAAATAAAACAATTAATCAACTAATCATTATATATAAAAATAAAAAATATATATATATACATGAAATTTAGATTACTTTTTTGGCTCTGTCGTTATTCATGATTACTTATTTTTTATCATTGTTTTATATTTGATCTCACATAACATGTAGATATATACACTCTCTATATCTGAAAAAGTAATTTACACATTTTTTCCATATGGAAAAAAACATGGGGATCAGGTAATGTTAAATATATTAATATGGATTAATAATTTTAACTCATCATGATAGGTATTTCTAGATTAATCACATCAGTGTATTATTGGATATTGGGTTTAAATGGCATGTCAAGGTAAGAGTATCAAATAACCTATTTTGTATAACTGAAACTAAATTATCTTACTGGGTAATTTGGTTTTTACTATGTTAAAATACATTATTTTTTGGGAAATAATAGTTTTCTTCATATAATATGTATTTCAGTGAAGAATTGTATTATATGGAATTATGTTTTTAACAAAAATTGATATTTTTTAGTAGAATTTTATTTTTTAAATAATTCTTTTTTTTAATTTGATAAATATGATATGTCTAATATATTTATTTCATTAGTCTATTTTTAATTTTAAAATAACTATTTTTTAGTTTCTTTTTTTATAATGTTTTCATTTTGATGTTGACTTATTGTGAAGAAATTATACTGATACGATGAATGTGAAATTAAAACATAATTGTTTATGTTGGTGAAAAATGAATTTTGTTGAATGTTTTTGGAACCTTATTGATTAGTCCTTGTTAATGTGGTGACATAATTATTTTGAATTAAAGAAATAAACAGATAAAATTAAAAGATAATTATGGTGACACCAAATTTTTATTCAAGGTAATAAATAAAAATTATGGATGCTAATATAGGAATAAAATTACTCCCAACACATTTAATATACAAAAATGATATTATTTTAGTTTGTTGGGTTATAGTTCATTATGAGAGTTAGAATTAAATGACATGTTTAACTGATTTTTCATATAAAAATCAATCCATTTAATTTATAAAAAATTATTAAATTTGAATAGTTATGAAAAAATTTCTTATTTCCAATTGTAATACATATACAATGGGTTTTAATTATTTTATAGAAATAGAGAAATTCTATAAATATTTATGAAAATAGTATTTTCATTAGAATTTGAAAAATATAAGTGGGTTTTTCTAACAATGTTTTTGGGGAGAAAATAGTGGTAATGAATTTTTTGAAATGATGTTTATTAATTTTAACATTATAGAAAAATATGAAATTGAGAAATGTATTGTAATTACTTTAATATATATGTGTTTTTTGTATATTTTGATAAATCAATCATGATCATAACCCAATGTAAAATTTTCCCCATCCTGTAGTGGGTATTAGATTAAATCATGCTACCCAAATCCCATAATGCATGTTTTAGTGATAACCATAACGTGAAATGTTCATCAAATTATGTGGAATTACACTTTCAAATCCTATGATGTATAATATTAACAACCGGTATAATAAATAATATAAATGAAAATAATATCCCTCAATATTCTATAATGTGTGAAAATGTGAAAAAAAACAAGTCCTATGGAAAAATACGAAGATAAAATTCAAAGGGAATCAAATTCAACCAAATCTACCCACTTAGTGAGAGTAATGTACAGTTTTATATGTAAATATACATTGGAAAGAATTTAATAAAATTTATATATATTTTGTTTATCATAATTGTATTTTTAATTTGATATTATTTGGGTCTGGTTTTGTAGATACAGAAATATAAATCCAATTTATATGTGAGTTAACAATATAATTAATAAAATACTAACTATATTAGCTGCTACCCAACCTGACCATGGATCACTCAATACATATCCCATCCATGGAAAACAGATTAATATTAATAATATAGAATAAGTATAAACTATACCAATTTCCCACTAGTTTGTTAATCCAACAAACCAAAAACACACATCATGGTGCTTCCACCACTTCCATAAAATCATAACCATACCCATATATCTACTTGATAGATTATAGAATCATAATGAAATACTATAACATCCACAAGACAATCCATATATATATCATAGTCTCCTATAAAATTGAATTATTATATGGTCTCAAGAACATGAAAGGCACCAAACTCATGACTTCATCCTATCATGTATTGTCCCTAGTAATATGAAAACATAATCCCATCAATATCACTAACACATTTAACATATTTACATCACTACCAATGTATATAAACCGTATTCAATATTATTCATTCAAAACATAATGAGAGATATGAAGAGAGGTATTTTTTAATTTACCCAATAACTTTCCAAATTAGATGTTAATAGAAGACCCCGAGAGCATAAAATATTTAGATATCTAAAAGGTTATCTTACTATAGTGGCATGCCAATCAAATTAAAATAAACATAATATATATATATACAACATTACTAGAAACAACATAAAAACTAATCAGTTTATATATAAAAATAAAATGACAACACATAACCATCACCACATCTTCCCAAATGTTCTCTAATAACTAAATCATCATCCAAAACATTAATAATTCCCTATATTTTTAACCTGAAATTTCATAATCAAAGGAATAAATTTACCATAGAAATATTTTTTTTTCTATAAATAATATTTCAATAAAAAATATAAGTCATTGTTCCATTAATAATGTACATTCACATACAAACCATTTATATGTTACCTCCAACATTTAATCACCCCCATTAACCTTGCATTTCAATTACTAAAATAATTTTAAATGTGACAAATTAATAAAATACTTCCCAATAACACATTTCAAATTCATTTAGGTTCCATAACAGAATACACCAATAATCTCCACCCCACAACACACAATAATAAATCACTATCACTACCATAAAACACATGACAAAAACCACTAAAATTTTCCTAAACTGACAGTATTATAAAAATGTTTCCTTATAATCACCTAATGAAAAATAGTCTCATCTTACTATTAAAAGACGATTTCATTTAAAGTAAAATAGTAGAACACAACATAGTATAACTATAAATTTTTTACAACCACATTATTAAAATGAATTGTACACCATTTAATTCATAGAAAAGTTATTATGGAAAGCATGCACATATTTACAATTTATAAATTTCCCTATAAACTCATTTTATTAGATAATTTAAATTTATATTCAATTTAGGATATGTGATTCATAAATTTAATCAAAGAATGATAATTGTGAATAAAAAAATAATATAAAAGACTCATTCGCCACAACATTTTCCATTTAACACACAACATAAAAATAATAATTTAAAGATCATGTCATTACATTCCCCCATTCATTTCAATATTATAGTTATTATCTTTCATTGTTAAATTCAAAGAATTTATTCTAGTAAAAATATAACATGATAAAAAAAATAATTTAATAATAAATAATAGAGTTCTGAAATCCAATACCTCAACCAATCCTTCTACACTTCTCTATATAGGTATAATGATTAGTAGGATTTGTTTTAGTCTATCAACCCATGATGAAATATTAGAGTGATAATTTAGAAATTCCTATACATGTTTTGGGATCCTATATTATTATAACCATGGTGGATGAAGGAGGTTTTTATAGATATGTTTTTCAAAAATTTAAGATAACAGAATTAGAACAGTGTGGTAGTTCGTCTTTTTATTTTTCAATTATAAAAAATGTTTAACACTATAATTTTATTTAATATGAGTTTAAATTGTACACTAACCCTTAATAGTTTAATATAATAATATATTTCCCAAATAATATAGGGGTAAGATAATTTTTATTTCCAAAATATATAAAATTCCTTTATTATTTAATTAAAATAATATATTTTTAATCATAAAGCACATTCTAGGTAATTCCAAGTATAAAAAATAATTTTCACTATGACATAACTCTCATGAATATCTTTAGTGTGACATTGATTTTGATGGTAAAATAATATTATATATATGACCATGTTATAATGGTCCTCAAGTGAAATGTAAGGGTCATTATTATGGATAAGGAAATGATACATACATATTAAAAATATTAAATTTACATTTTTCTAAAAGTCTCATAAAGAAAAAAATAATACTTTAATATGTCATATATGACTGTTCTATATTTAACATTTAGTATAATTAATGATCAAGAAGGAAAAATTAATGAGAAATAAAATTTAACAGATGATTCATACATTTTTTAATGATAATACAAAAAGTTTTTGAAAAATAGAAACCCAAGGAATTTAAGAGACTTTTAACAAATTAATAAAATAACACAATGGAAATTAATTTAAAAGAAAAACCTACAAATAAAATCTCAAGAATTTAATATTTATCATAAAAGTTATAGATTTTGTTTTCTTGTAAGAAATATCTGAATATATTTTCCCTAATCCTAATGAACCACAACACCCCTTGTGAAAATCCCTCGATCTCCAAAAATATTTATAAAACTAAGGTGGGTGGGTTTAAAATGTATTGTTCTTATTCAATTGATATAGATCATATTATTTTTATCTATAATAACTAATCCTATAGAAATGAATAAAAATAGTAAATGAGGTATTTGTAAAACAACCACTCAATATAGCTCTTATATGGGGATATTTTATATCATAATAACAAAAAAATCAATATAATGTAGGGGAAATTATTTCTTTTTTCTATTGTACTTTTACATTTTGTATGTTTATATGAATCACATAAAAAATAAATAATTAAAAAACTAATTTCATTAATATTAAATATTTGACTCATGGTCCCAATATAATAACTCAAATACCCATTTCCCCCCATGAAATGTTAATGAAAGGAATGAAATTCCAAAACAATAGCTTCCTCATTTTATGTGTATTATCATGATATTTTTTTCACTAATATTGCGTTATCCTCTATATAATACTTTGTCCAATAAGAGATACAATTTATTTCTAATAATATCAGTGATGCTATAATTATGTGAAAACATCACATATCTGTTCCATATATTGGGGATTTGATAACATATATTCCATTTAACAAATAATACCAAATAACTGAAAACTACTAAAAATCCATGGTTGATTCTTATTTGTATCACTAAATATCTTTTTAATGTAATGAGGTGAAACCATTTGAAATAGGTCATCGTTGATATGAAATTATGGTGGAATTCTCCACCAATCATCATAAGAATTATGAAATTCTTTAACCACAAACATACACTGTCAAATAAACTAAACATTATTGGTCTTGGTTTACACAATATCTTCTCCATGGACAAAAAATTGTCCAACTTTAGTCAAATGTATGATTGATTTACATGGTCTCCCATATGATGCATCAAACATATCCATCTCGATAGAATATTTGTAACAATTATTGTAATAAATGTCAAACAAATTAATTTTCACATCCAATGATCCACCATCATCTAATATTCATAAAACCAACATATCCCAAAATGTTTGAATATCCCCTACATATAATTGATTATTTAATGATTTAATTTAGTGATAAAGAATAAATATTATCCAATGGAATTCTACTCATACATAATAATTAAAATATAAATATTAATTTGAGATATTAGTATTTTATAAAATGTATTGTGACAATATTTCATCACACATTTTCTCAATGGGTCATCCATTACACCTATTGACACAATCACTAAAAACCTACCAAATTTCTCAAATGATCAACAGAAAAGCAAATATCATCATATCGACCTATGATTATGGTAAATAGGTCATGCAATCAATAAGTATATACTCCCACATCATCTCCAAGATATCTAATGACTATATAATACCATTAGGGATATGATGATTCAATATAACCTATTGAAAAAACAAACGTGTCAATGAATAATCCACTACTGAACATTTAATCATAGTCCCCTAAATCTAACTACTAAAGGCATGATACATGTTGGATAAACCACGATACAATTCATAGTGTGACATCTAAAAGAAATTGAGAACCTCCTCCCACATCACAAATGGAAATAGTATCCTCCCTTGAAATAACTTTAATGCCATTTTTTCCACAATCAATACCTAAAAAGATATATTGTGGAATATCTAATCCAACATCACAACTAAATTTTATATTACCCCCTAAAACCCATCCAAATTTTTCATTTGGATTATTTCTTTGTCATCTTGTAGAGACAATATATACTGCCCAAGGAAAATTCCATTGATTACACCTCAACCAAAAAACAAAAATCTCCTCTGAAAAATAAAAAGGATATTGGAATGTATATAATCCATCCAATGGTTTGTATCCACAATCAGTAATATATTTCGACCTCCTACATTATAGACCACATCCCTCAAAAGAAGTTACAAAATATTTTTGTGGATAGAATATGACCAATATATGCTAATAATGACGCAATATGGATTTATTAGAAGTAGATAGAAATGCACCAAAGGATGATGCATCCCATGCATTAGATCAAAACATTGGAATTCATAAAATTATTTAGGCTAACATATAACAATAATTTTCAACACTAGGGGCCATAAAATCCTCTCTAGCATGATTCCAAAGGTGTACATAAAGCCTAGTTATACTATATAATATGAATATATATAATAAAACAACATGAAATAAAATATATAATATATGTACATGGAAACATGAATAACCTATGATCCAAATGGAACTAACAAATCTACATTACTAAAATATCCATGTCTAAATACTATTCCCCAATGAACATGGGGATAAATAACTCTACAACCATACTAATCATTATTACTTTGAGGGTGAGGCACATCATGGTGTTGGCATCTATTAGGTTAATATTCTCATAATAGATTATAATATTTTTTCCCTACAATTAATATTTACTGATATAAAACTACAACTAGGTCTGATATTGAACCACAATACAAATATCATGTTAGGCCCCATGAATAGTTGTACATAGACACATGATCCAACCATTTTTTTGGAGATATATTGACTTTATTTATAGGTACTATATTATTTGTATGTAATTTTTATTTGGGTGTTATCTTGGGAGATTTCAGATGAAACATGAATGTTTTTGGAATTAAGAGTTATTGTGAATAGTTTCTGCATAGTATTCCACAATCATTCATCTATCCCAAAAAACCATTGACCCTTGGAATATTCAGTTTGCATAGTTTCCATATAGTTATTCTAACTACTCTCTATATTGAGAGAAATTTTTCTCCCTAGAAGATGTACAATATTTAGGCACATTGGTTGTAAAACCATGAAACCCTACCCATGAAACAATCCACGTGTTTCTCATTAAACTGAAAATTAGATTTAAATTTTCTTTAATCCCCATATTAACAAAAAAATCGACCAAAAATTATCCCTAATTGTGTTTTTTCATTTTTGGAGGCTCTCAAAAGAATTCTTGATGTACCAATCCTCTTTTATTTGGTATTAAAAGGCCATATTATGAGATATCCATATAAATATGTTTGTATTTTCATAATTTTTAGATCTCTATATATCTCTCTCCCTTAAACCCCTTACCGAATAAAAGAGGGATTTTTATCCACTATTGTTTATAGATCAACTAATATGATTGCAGGATCTTAATTTGATTGATTTTGGATATAGGATTTACATCTATATATTCTTTTTCATTCCATTCATAAAATATTCACCTAAATTGTGTATTATGTCTACTGATCACATAGAAATGAATTGAGGTAGGTTGTATGTATTCTAATCTTATAATCTTGATCTATATGAATGTTTGTAATTTTGATAATTTAAACTTCCATGATTAGGAAATTTAATTCATAATTAAATGGATTTGATTTAATTTCCATGTCATAACTATTTAGTTTTATTAGTGAAATTTATGCGTTGAATTCAATTAACTAGTTTTTGAATTAATTATTTTGATTATGTGATTGTGAAATCGTATGGTTAATTTAATTGATGAATTAATTATTGAATTATTTAATTAGATATTAATATTGAGAAATTTATTGGAATAATTAATTGTGGAATTGATTATTGGGATATAGAAATTTGGATTTGGATTAATTAATTATTAAATTAGTCAATTGAAAATATATTAATTATGAAATTCATTAATATATATTAATAAATTTTTGATTTAATAAATAGGTTTTTTATTAAATGTAACAAGAAGGTTAATTTTTCATAAATATAAATTATGTTATGTATTTTTTATACTTTTTTTGTTTTATTCATGTGTGGAAAAATTCTACAACTTCCAATACACATACTTATAAATTTATAGATAATCATGTGTGGGCCATTGTCTACAACTTCCAAATCCCATAGGGATAAATTTATTGACTTAAATTTGTGGTACATGAACTTATGATTCAAAATACCATTGTGGAAAATGGTTTGATAAATTATTGTGGGTCACAAAATACTGTATTAGAATCCCATGAAGTCATGTGAATGAAAAATTATACCCAAACTAATGGAACTAGATAACAATTTCAATTTATAGTATGATAAACTTAAACCAAATGGAAAATGAAATCCCATTTCATTCAACGAATTTTTAATTGAATATGTTGTATGGTTCAGACTCTAATAATGGCCGATGACGACACTGGTGTTACAGTGTCCTGGGGAATAAGTGGGTCATGTGGTTAAATAAAGAGTAATTGAATAAATGTAAACTGTTTAATTTATAAAATTTATTTGTTATTTATAGAACATAATTCACATTTTTAACTGGATATTGTTTTAGATGACTTCAGTATTGGCTGACTGAGTTTTACTCACACCCAACCTAGGCTTCTTGATCATTACCTGAAAAGATTTCATATTTTTAGGACATGATAGTGGATTGAGCCACATACTAGATGATTGAGACATGATGGAGCACTGATGAGAGAACCATACATGGTTCATGACCCTCTTTAGAGATATCAGTTTGTTTATTAATATAGGGATTTTCATATAGACACATGAAATTTATTTTCATGGAATATCTAATATTTAGTTTTGGATATAATATTCATGTTTACTCATCATGTGATACTAGTTAAGTTTCATTTTTGGTTATATCATTTGCTTTTTATTGTTTATTTCCTATACTATGATACTTTTATTCAAAGAGTATTGTCTCCCCATAATCGATATTAGACCGTTACTTCCAGTTTGTAGCCTATGGAATTTGGGGAGGCATACATGATCTCACATTGTGAACCAGATCATTGAACTGGTGTGTGGAAACTATCTTTGTATGTTACAAAGTGGTATCAAAGCATTTTTCATTTTTTATTTCTATTTAATTACCATTTGGGAATGGTGGACAACATAATATGATGATTCGTACATTGGTTAATAGCTTATACTCGTGTGTAAAAAATCCATGTATGAGGGTAAATTCAATGTACCTAGGGTGGGATTGTGTTCTATATGTGGTTTGTTAGAGTTGATGTTATTCCAGCTTAACTGATTCACTTTTTTGTGTGATGTGTCTTTTTTTGAGTTTTTTTAAATATTGGACTTGTGGCACAGAATAGAATTATAGTTGATTTTAAAGGAATCATTATATAAAATTTGGATTATTTTCTGGCATACATCAATTTAAACATGCTTGATAAAATGAGATTTCGGCATGTGCAGAAAATTTTAATGTCCTCTTTACATGTGATATTTAATTTGAAAAAGGTTTCTGAATATGAATAAATTCTTGTCTAATGTGAATCAATAATAATGAGAATGAGTATTCTCTTTGTTAACCATAATCTATATATATGATGGTTTATGGCTTTGATAGTATGTTAGTGTTTACTGTGTGGCAAAAAAACGGGGAAATACATGTTATGACCTTGGGTGAATCCATCTTGTGAAATGTGTAAGAGATGTGTTTTTTCTAGTGGTGTTTTGTTTAAAATTATAGAGATATGACACCTTGATTATTCATGGTTGGAAGATGAATGTGGGAGATGATTAGAGATACTCATCTAGTATTGGGACCTGAGGAAAAGGTGTTCTAGAAAGTGTCTATCTTGACCATACATAACCACTTAGAGAATCGTACTATGAAAAGAGTTAATTCAGAATCATGTATGTTAGGTGAAGCGATGATTTCCAAACATGGGAATAAGATCTTGATATTATATATAGGATAAAAATTTAAGACATTATCTTGATGAAATATTATCCTGAGATGCTAAGGTTGTACTGAGATTTTCATTTCATGTGGAAGACTAAATGGAGTGTGTCCATGAATGAATATGTTTGATGCTTTATATATTTAAACTGACTTGTTATAGTGTTTTAATGGGATGAATCTACTTTAATTAAAAGTTTCCATATTGACCTAAAAGTTAAATTAAATCCCATGTTATTATCTTCTAGTTAATGATGTTTTTTACATGGTGAATCAGGCTCTAATATCTGAGGGGAACTTGCATGAGGATTATAGTGTTAGACATGTGGTTTCTACTAGATAAATAGAAGTTATGAATTCTGATAGTTTGAAAAATGAGTGTGATATTATTAGATAGAGTGATATAAAGAAGATTAGACATGGGGAAGTGTCAGTTACATAATACCATGCTCATAAGTTTTTTAACTGGTGTGGTAGGTCAGGACACATCCACATATAGTGATCTGGACCACCTATAGAGTGATGAGGCTACAACAAGATGGGAAATAGAAATAGGTTGTACCGAAACCCATGAAATATGGTTAGCCAGAGGGAATCTAGATAGGTCTAGAGTGTAGGAAGGGGATCTTCTACACCTTATCAGTATGTTAGTTGAGGTTCTGCTTGAAATGGTAGTAGTAGAAGTGTCTGTGGTTATTTTTGGAAATAGCTATAGTATTAGTAGAGTGGTATTTCTCTGAAGACTATTATTTATTAACATGGAAGAGGGGACATAATGTTACATTACATTGAGCCTACTCTTATGTATAGTGATGATGGACCATCAGTAGAAAAAGGTAGTATTCTTATAGAAACTATAATTTCTAGTGTTTTATTTTATTCTAGATTATGTCATTATATTATATCTATACATCTTGTGAGTGGATTGATCCTAGAGGTGACATTAATGAGATGGGTTTTGAAAATATATACAGCATTTGGATTTATTAGGAGGGTCATATTTTTATGAAAATGGTGATCAATAATTGATGGAGTGTTCTTTTCTAGGGGATCATCATATTCATTACATATTAGGAATCAACCTAATTATGGGTATGGTATGGTTATTATCATATAGTTCCCAAATTTATTTTTATCGTAAGATAGTAAATTTTATGTGTCCCAAGGGTAACATTTATGTACACCATGAAGAGTGGGAAATTAATGAGAAATGTGTAGTCCTACTTCCCCAGCAACCGGGGGAGAGCACCACCCAAGATGCTAGTCTATATTTGGATGACATAGGTGTAAGGCATGATATCATTACACCTATAGTAGATAGGTTCCATGATGGTTTCCCTGAATATGTCACTAGGATATTACATGGGAGATATGTGTAATATACAATTGAAATCATAGCAGGCGTTGGGCTAGTTTCTATTTGATCATATATAATAGATAAAATAGAGCTTAAATATCTATGAACTCGGCTAGATGTTTTGATGGACAAGAGGTTTATCCACCAACTACAACAATGTGGGGTTTTCCAATATTGTTTAAAAAGAAGGCTAACGGGGATCTGCAATTATTTGTTGATTAGGAAATGTTTAACTGTATAAAAATGAAGAAACAATATCGTCTTTTATGTATCCTTGATATTTTTGATCATTCAAAAGGAAAATGTGTGTTAATGAGTATTTTCTTGAGATAGTTGGATCATCATATGAGATTTTGGAATTTTTATATACCAAATACTGCTTGAAGAAACATTGATGGCTTTATTATTTCACTGTAATTCCGTTTGGATTGATGAATGCTCCTACTATGTTTAAGGACTTGATGTGTAGAATATTCCATCTATGCAAGGATCAATTTGCTGTAATATTTTCGGTTGACCTCTTGGTGTACTCCAGAAAAAATGAAAATAATGCCCAAAATTCTAATATTATCCCTAGTACACTGATAGATCACTAAGTATATCACAATATTATATGTTTCAATTTTGGATTGATCAGGTACACATTATTTGTCACAAAATCTTAGTGGAAGGTGTGTTAGAGAACCGAGAGAAGGTCAAGCAAGAGGTATCTTGGGAGTTTCCCAATAATGTTTTTTGAGCATTGTTATTTTTTTGGGGCTAACAAGATACTATTAGATATTAACTCAACACATTTCGTAGTTGGTAGAAATGAATTTGGGCATGAAAATGAGGATAAATTATCACTAGTTGAAATCATGTGAGAATTCCTCACAGGAGAATAAGAAGTGAATTACATCAAACCCAATCGAGGTCTTACTCGATCGTGGTGAGAAGTATATAGTGTTTCGAAAATCTTTTATGATTGTGAGTAGAGAACTTTCCAGGCATTAATATTGATTCAAAGAATATGGGTCTCAAAAATTGAGGCCATGTGGATGAAACTACCTTACACATGACCTGAAATTAGTGGTTGTGGTTTATGATTTGATGTCTTGGAGGAATTATTTTTTGGGGAGTGAAGTTTACCATGTATAAAAATCCTAATAAATTAATGTAAATAATATAATATGGAGATTTTAATCTTTAGGCAATGAATTTTTTTGTGTATATGACATCATTCGTCTTCGATGAAGTACATACACGCATGAATGGGAACAATATTGTTGGCACATTAAGAAGTAAAAATAATAATCAATAAATTCCTGAGTGAAATTATGAGTGGTTGATGACGCATTTTTGGATGAGATGTAGGATTTTGTTCAATAGTTTCCTGAACTAAGGACTATCAAATTTATTTTAGTGGATTTTACACTTTTGAGATGGATTTGACAAATTAATTACAGGGATCATGGATTTTTTCAATGAGGGAAATACATGAAGGCGGTGAGTCAACTCATTACTGGAAAATAAATGAGGAATATATCATATATGAAAGGAATCATGTTACTGTTCCTATGAGTATACATGAATATATGATTTTGTAATTTCATGCCTCAATGTGAGTGGTGCATCAAGATGTGACAAAAAATGTACATCACTAATGTTGATAGTTTTGGTGACCGGGCATGAATGAGGATATATCTGTATCTGTGAAAAAATGGTACACTTATCAACATGTGAAACATCAGAATCAATAACCTAGATGTTTATTGATACATTTTACATTTTGAAATGGATTTCAGATGACTTAAACATTGATTTCTTAGTAATTAATCTTATGATGACATGGAATGATTACAGTATTTCGAGGGTTATGGACTAACTGATGAAGGTATATAATTTCGTTCAATTCAGAGATATATTCACATTAAAGAGGAAAAAATTTGTAGGATATAGAGATAGTTATTCTTTATGTGTTTCCATTGAGCATAGTTTCATACTATAATTAATATTTTTCCATGTGATTCTAGAAGGGATTTTAGAATGCATATGGAACAATTGTTTTTCTGAGTATGGATTTCAACCGATAGAAATATGGGCGGCTAGAGTGTACAATATAGGTGCCAATCTATATTCTTGAGGTTACTGTCATATAATTTTTTGGTTATTTTGAGAATCACACTGATTTATTGGAGTTTACATATAAAAATAGTTACGTGGAAACAATTAACACGGGACCATATGAGGTGCATTATGGTAGGAAGTACAGATCACCTATATATTGGATGGAGGCACCTAATTTAGTTTAGTTTTGACCCAATATCATGTAAGAGACATTGGAAAAGGTTCAGCTATTTCAAAACCATATGGGTACATATGAATGTAGAAATAAGTCATATTTTGATAGACTTTGATTACCTGTTTTGTTTACAGATAGTGATCGAGAATTCCTTCTTCTGTCTCCATGATTGGGTCATCACAGGATATGATGAAAGGAAATGTGGGAACCTAGGTTTTACGGACCATTTTAGATTCTGTAGAGAATAAGGTTGGTGGTGTAATAATAGGATATTACATAGTGGTATAGTTTTATGAATTAATTTTTTCATCTATCATAATTTTTATGGTATCACTGAAACCATAATCACATGATCTATTATGATTATCTTGATATTGATATGGATGTGTTATTTGAGGATATCCAATATATGTGTTGGATCTCAACAAGAATTTGATGTGGGAATGAATATACTTATATTTTTTGTTTTATGGAAATTTGATCATATTCTGGAAAAAACATGAGAGAGACAGATGACGATATGATGAATATATGGACCTTCCTTTAGGACTCAAAATATTAGAGATTCCCTAGAGTACATCTTACCGATGAACATTTATAAATTGGGGAGATTGTAAGGTCTCTTTGTTTTCTAGAGATTTTTCATGAGTTTTTATGGGTACTATTTTCCCATGTTCTGAGTATTTTTTTGGGGTGTCATCTTGTAAGCGTATTAGTGAGATTTGGGTGTTTTTTGGAAGTAATAAGGGTTGGTGCCATGATGGCGCATGATTTGACCATGTGTTTCACACAACATAGTAAACCATGAACCCCTGAGAAAGTGTGGTATGCATTGTTGGAAAATGATATATATATATATATATACACTTGTACGATAAAACACAACCCCTTCCCCCACCCCTTAAATAGGTACACACTTATGTACATTATGTTGAAAACCTTCATCCCCTTCCCAGGAAACCATGGACGATATTTTAACTTCCCAAAAAATTAGATTTAAAATTTATAGAAACCCCATATGAAACTAAAATTGACACCTTCTCATACCTTTTCATCTTCAATCTTTTTAAAGGATATTTGATGAATTTATAAGGATTCAAAACATTGTTATTCTTGAATCAATGGTAGTATTATCATATCGTCACATCTTAGTGCATGAATTTTCTTATTGTTTAGATCTCTCTCTCTCTCTCTCCTCTCCATATATAAAATATGGATGTTTATCCATTTTTTGTTATAGATATACATCAATATGTTTTAGATATTTATTTTTTTGATCTTGGATGTGTGATTAAAAAATATATCCTAACCTATGTCACATTCTTGATAATTACACATAAATTAGAGATTACTATTGGGTGATTTTCCATTAATGAATTGAGGTAGTTTGTTTAAATTCTAATCCCATATAGTTGATTTAATTAAATGTATGTATTTGTGAGAATATTAATTTCTATTATTGGGAAATATCATTGATAATTTATTTGATTTGTATTCCTTTTAATAAGTTAAGAATTTATTTCAATTTGGGAAATTAAATGCTGGGATTGAATTAATTAATTAGATAACTAATTAATGGGATGTTGGGTTTGGATATTTGACTTTGAAATTGATTTTATTAAATAATTATTCAATTAGAAAATTAGAAATGGATATTGTAAAATTTATTGTCATAATTAAAATTTGAATTGATTATTGGGATATGGTGATTGGAGATTTGAATAATTTAATGTTGAATTTATTAATGGAAATTATTGTGATGATCAAATTGACGAAAATAGATAAAATATTTGTTAAATTAATTAATAGATGTTTTTTTGTAAAATTTTATATGATGTTTAATTTATATTAACATTAAAAGATGTTATATTTTTGAAAAATTACTTATCTTTATATTTCTGTGTGGGCATTGCCTATGGTATCCAAATCCTATAGTGAATAATTGTTTCATAAGCAATTGAGGGACATAGTCTAATGCTCAAAACCATCATTTTTTAAATTGATTCATTAATGTGTACAAGACATGGTATGGTACATCAAAATCCCGTTATGATAAAAAAAATTATAAATGAGTGTGGGAAGTGGTACACTTCTTTAAAATCCCATATGGTTCATGCAATAGAGACCCATACAAAAATATTTCAAATTAGACTATGGTTCTAATTAGATATATTATAAATTTAAATTGAATGTATAATGAAAAACCATTTTTATAATGAACCGTGAAATGAATGTGTGGTATTGCCCAGACATTCACATAGTCTGAATAATGTATCAAGTTTTGTGTTTCCTTGGGAACTTCTGGGTTATGCTTTTAAATAATGTGTAATTGAATAAATGTAAACTATTTACTTTGTTGTATTTATTTATTTTACAATTTCATTGATAGTTTTTAAATGACATTTTCTAGACACTATTGATGGGGTCTACTAAGTTGTAGTCACACATTACTTGGGCTATCATATAGGTGGCTGAATAGATTTCATGGTTTCAGGATAGGATAAGATAATGATCCCTATGATAGATGGATGAGTAAAGATATAGAATGCATTATGGTTCTAGAAGATGTTTGGGACCCATATGGATTTATGATTGTCTTTATTTATTTTGGATTTATCATATTTGATCTTGACACATATTGTCATGGATAATATAATGTTTAGTTTTGGATATTGTATTATTGTTTAGTCATTTCGTTAAACTGTATTGGACTGGTTATTAGTGTTTTTATTTAGTTATTATTATTGTTTTTCATATTTGTGATACATTGATAAAGAGGGTATATTCTCCCATTGATCGATATTATTCCCTCGATTCTAGTCTGTAGACTCTGGCATATGGGGAATTGCGTCTGAGGTTTAATAGTGAACCAGATTGGGGAACTATTGTGTTGCACATGGGGTGGGATGTTACAACATAGATCACCAATTTCCATGTGGTTTAAAAAAACAAACTATAGTGTACATATAATAATAGATGCATGAGATATGAAAACCTCAAATAAATGAGAAGAATATGTATGTGACCATCTCCCCATTGGCCAGAAAACCAATTTCTTAGACGAATATATTCCCATATATGTTGAATGGACCCTAATTTTTTACTATTGACAATTTTATTAGGAAGTTTCTTTCTATGAATTCATATTGATGATAATCGATTCCATATTTTTCACCACTAAATAAATATGAAAAATAATTGATGTAATTAATCATTAGATAAAAAAAATGAAGAGCCTCTTCAAGGTTCAATACTCATGACTTATCCTTAAGAAAAATATTACGGTTAGGGGTATGGGGGCCCTATACTCAATTCCAAAACTCCAACATATAAATAATTCTAGTTTAAAAAGATAGAAACTCATTCATCTTAATTATACTCATTATCAATCTAAGGAACCCTATATGAAATTATCTCTAAACACCATCACAATAAAACATTTAATACATCCACTATCTTTGATTTTAAATCCCCTAACATTCAAATTTCACCATTCCACATGATAAATACAATGAAAATAAAATAATCCATCCAGATATGAATTAAACTGAATATTATCTTCATCTCCATTAGACAATCCTCCATTTTAGAATATAAGACACTTACTTTGTACTTACCTATACTTTAATTCTATAATACAAGATATTTCATTCATTAAATAAATATATACTTTAACTAGGTCGATCTTATAGTATTCAATAAGAAAATAAGGAAACACTACTCTAATACAAGCCACATGTGGACAATGAATGGTAGTCATTTCTTCATGTATGAAAGGGAAAAAATATTATTCCAAATACTAGAGATTTCATTTAGAATTCTTTTTTGATATTTATTTTAATTTTCCTTTAATCAATGTATTTTTATAGAAACCAGAAAATCCTGATGCATGTATTCGTAATAGGGTTTCAATATACAATAAATATTATTTATCCTTAGGTGTTTAGTATTATGAATTTCCTTACATCAGATCATAGAGGGCACAAATATATTTTTATAAAGATATTCACTCTCCCTACATAAATTATTATTTTATATACACATTGTTTATAATATACCATGTAGTTCATACTCGAGTCTAACTCAAAACATCATAATAACGTTAATCTCTAACATTTAAACCATGTTTTTATTACCCTCCCCAACTAGAAACCCATTATTGGACAATATAAAGATGAGAGTGGCCCCAAATCCTTCCTCCGAAAGGAAATTGGTTGGAGAACTACACTAAGGGTATAAGTTGACCATATAGTCACATCAAATCCATATATATTAATATTTTATAATAATTTTCAAAAAGTATATCCATGATATTTAAAAACCAATATCCCACAACAATAGAAATTTAATGGAATTTTCATACAGTCACAGGTCATTAGTTTTGAATTAAAATAATACACCAAATTATGAGGAAATTACTACCAAAACTCCCCAATATTATTTTTTAATGTCAAAAAATTTTTAAAAAATTATATTCAAAACCAAAAAAGATAATAAAATATAATTATTGTTGAGAATACATTTTTTATTAATATGATCATTCCTAAGAATTATCATGAAAATACTGGAATTTTTTACAAATTTTCAAATTAATAAACTACATTAATAATTGACCACACAAGGTCAACAGTAAATGAATCACCAAAATCCGAAAACATTACATTCGTGAATAGAAAAATAATAGAATAATATAACAAAAATTTACCACACACTACATCACAAAAATTGTTTCACAGTAAATCCCAAATAAAATATATCACTATTTCCCCATAACTACCATATTATCAAATCCATATACATATATATGTTTTAAAAAATCATATAACAATTACCCAATTTCACATCTAAAATCACATATAGTATAAAGATATATCACTCAAACATCACGTTTCAACTATAGAATGATATTATGGAAATTATTAACATCAAATTCATGGCCTCATATTACCATGGAACACCCTAACTATATGGCACATAATTGTCTAATCTCTATAAGATTAATAATAAAACTCATTTCTAGATATCACAATCTATTTTTATATTAATCAACCTATCACAACCATTGAATAATGAGTATATATAGTGGTGGAGATTGAGTAATTATCCATCAATTCCCCCACTAACCAAAAAGTTCTTGAATGAAACCAGATACATAAAGAACGTGGGAGTCTGTATGGTAATCTAAATTAGGTGGGGTGTGTATGAAATTTAAATGATAACATTATATATATATATATATATATATATATATCAACCAAACACAAAATCCAAACTAATGTGTTCTTATAAATCAATTCATGGGAATCCATTAATAATTTAAACACGTCCATAAACATTCTTTAGCATCTATTACAAGATATAAATCATCAATATGAACCTCTACTAGAAAAAATGTCCTAAAAAAATCCATTAATTTCCAATTAAGAGTATAAATTATCCAATTAATATTTATTTTATACATTCCATATTAACATAATTTATTTCATCAAAACAAATATTTAATTTTCAATCATTCAAAATACATTTCCCAAGTTTGATATTTTCCACTATCTATAGAATTCATTTATCAAAATATTTTTAAATAATTCACCATTATTAAATTCTACTACAAGTTTTTTTAGATTTAATTATGCTTCATGTAATCTAAAATCTCTAAATTCCACTAATAATAGACACCCATCCTCCCCAAATTATTAGATGAAACTCATTCAAACTCCAAAAACAATTTCTCCAAACTGAGCCCTTTCAAAAAAAATTTATTTGTACCATCCCCTAAAAAAATATAATGTCATAATCATATACCATGAAATTTAATTTCAAATAATAATAACTGACCCATCTATAATAAAATAATAATTCATCCCCAAGCACATTTTTAAATTGGCATTATTTTCATTCCTTTTTTGAAAATTTATTTGTATCCAGTATGAGCATAAAAATATTTTAAAGATCCCACCAAAAGATATTTTCACAATAATAAATAAATTATTAACCATTTATAAGATCTGAAATTAAAAATTCATGAATTTATATAGTTCATAAATCAAAACAGTTAACAAAAAAATAACAAAAATAACAAAATCAATTTCATTTACCATAAAACAAGAAATAAAAAACACTACAGTTGTACTCTTTCCCTCAACAATGAATAAATTAATTATTATCATTCAAAGGTATATTTCTCTGATTAACAAAATTAAAAAAACATGATAATTCCATAATAAAAAAATAACCAATTGAAATTCCAAATAACCTTCTATGACTAGTGTTTCTATGGTTTAATGCCCAACCATTATGAGATTAAGGAAAAGTCATTGGATAATTACACATAACTGATTCCCAAAATGATAAAATGGGCTTGAGTTTTACACTAAGGGTGACTATAATGAATTTTAGGATTAATGGGAATATTTAGGAATAATTTCAAGGGTATATCATATATTTGAAGATAATAAAACTAATAGTATGTGGAGGTTGTTATATGCATTATTATTTATTACAACTAGACCAAACCCGCAAATTAATTTATCGTGGATGTTAAATATTTATCAACTAATAATATTTAATCAAATTAATATTATTTCATTCATTTTTAATGGTTATCCCACTACCGAGTCAAAAGAGGTCATTGATTTTAATTAATAATAAAATTAGGCTTCAGCCCCATCATTTTAAAAATCGGATAAGATAATTCTATTTTGTAATATATATTATATTTACTTGTTTTCTATTTACTATGATTTATTTTTAGATATAAAATAAAATCTGAAATTGTTATGGGAAAATGATATAGTTTCTCTGATATGACTCTCATGTACATTGTATATGTAACAAAAAGATGATCTCTGAAAATTTTGAATAAGGATTATAAAATGATACAATCGATTAAGGGTAATGTAATATTAATTTAAATAAAATTGTAGAGGACTCTTATTAAATAAAAATTTTAATCACAAATTTTCATTAAAGCTTTTATTTCATGTAAAATTACTATTACATATCATATATGATTCTTACATCTTTAAAATTTAGTAAATAGATTAACCAATATAGATTAGGGAAGATGTCATATATTTTTCATGTTTGACTCTTAAATGTTCAATAGGTAGTTCATGTTTATAAAAACTTCTAAATCTACAACATATGATACATTTATATAATGTCGATTAATCAGTTTGTTTCATTCTGGAATAAGTAAAATATTTATTCTACAAATAAAAAACTATTGATTTTATTTTTATTTTAATTATTATTATAATAATTTGAAAAATCTATCTTAACTTCCCACAAGAACACACAAACCACCATATCTATTTGAGATCATCCCTCATACTCCCACAACACTGAGGAAATATGAAAAATAGGTTTACAAATTCATGACCCATTGAAAAATCATTATTTTGAATAAATATTTTGCCTCAACATAGGATTATTGGAATGAAATATATATTAATTCTCACCAATTATTTTTATGTTGGATTTAATGGAAGAATCTTAATGTGTATATACAAACCTTTTAACATTTATAGATTGGAGGAAATATATATAGCATTTGATGTATAAAAGAATGGGAAATACTTTTCTCTTTCAAAAAGTTTAATCATCTATAATATATAGATATATGGGGAGGAATATTGTATAATGGGGTCTTATATTCCTTATTTCTAATTAACATGTTTCATATTTCGATGTTATATTAAAAAACTTATTTCCATGCTGATGTATTATTTTGTATAATACTATATATTATAATATATTTTAAATTCATATATTCCTTTTGTAGTTTGGGTTTTTGATGGAAAATCAATAAAAATAATAATTTCATTTATCCATCAGTATTTATATTAAGACATGAAATTAGAGAGAATGAATGATTCCATATGACTTATAAATATTTTTATTGATATTCATACTCTTAATATTGGGTGTTATATAATGGAGTGACCACCAGAATTTTTAGTTATATCCTGTGATGTGTTGGCAGTTTGGTGAATAAGTTTCTATTGAATCGATATATATATATATACATATATATACATATCTACCATTTTTATAGTGATCATTGTGTTACTACGATATCCATTTAGAATTTTTTGTTTTTTGTGACCATTTATATTTTTTATTTCATTTTTATCTATCACGGTGTCTAGAAAATAGAAGTATCCATTTTTTAAGATAATAATGGATATAATTTAATCATGTGAAATTTTATTTATGTAAAGTAATTTTAATATATGAAAATGGATTTCCAATTACTAAATTAAATTTGGGCTTTCATATTTTTTTATTGAATTATTCCTTAAATATATATATATATATATATATTGATATTATATATATTTCTAAAATCATTAGTAATAACTTACAAAAATGATTAAATAATAAAAAGAAAGTAATGTCTGATTGGGTTATATCATATTGTAGTAATTTTTGTATAATTATATTAGATTATTCAATTTTACATTATAAGAATGATAGGAAATATAATGATAAGTCTTATCATATGCATATTTTTAACATTAACTGGAATAACATTCAATGTTTTATATGATAAAATTCTTACAAGAGATAATAATCCATTTATCTGAGTAATGATTGATATGAAAAAATTGTTACTCATGTGTTTTGAAAAATAAGATTTAATGTGTAATCACATAGGAATTATTTGAGAGATGTATAAGGGACCACATAAATTAAGATAAAAGATGATTTTTTACTCCAAATATGATGCACATTATCACGTTTCCAATGCTATATTATTCATCTATCTTTACCTTCTGAGATAAAATAATATCATTCAATAATGAATGATTTTTCCTGAGGATTGATTTGGTCTATTCAGCCTATGGAAACACTACAAAAGAGGTAATCCAATAGATTCCTATTATTAAAATTTATAAAATGTTTGGATGAAATGGTATTAATGGAATTCATTAGTGAATTCCACACAATATTTTACATTTTTTATTTTTAACTATTTTTGAATTTATATATGGGGAACATGGAATTTTATTGTTTCAAATTGGATGAACTTCTTTGAAAATATATTTTTAATAAAAATAACTGAAAATATTATGTGAATGTATTCCCCCTGATACTTGATTAATGATAATGTGTTTTAAAAAGTTAAATTTTATAATCTATGTCATTAATATTACATATCAATGAATATGATCAAAGGTTGATCAACTGATGTATAAACAATGTAATATATGATAAGTTATGCCGTTATCATGATAAATTATATGGGATATTATATTTGGATACATTGTTCAATTCGTTTATGTTTTTATTTATCATTTCAATTGATTGTGGATCTAATATGATGTGATGATGTTGACACATGCTTTAAAAAATAAGGAATTGTATTACACTTTTGATATATTTTATATCATATGATTCAATGCAATGACACAATGAAATGATGTCACACATTTTTATTATATATCAATAAAAAATAGGCATTAAAAGCAATTATAATATATGATATAATGTATCATAAGATATTTTATGTTTAGATAAATTAGTTTTTTCAACTATTTTGTTATGTATAAAATTATATAAATATAAATTCTTTTCAAAAAATATAAAGATGTATTTTGACTTATTTAATTAATTTATATATTTTTTATGTCAAATATATATATATAATATGTATAATTTATTAATTAAATATTTACCAAAAATATATTCTATAAATATCTATTGAAATAAATGTTAATATTATTAGACCTTTTCAATTTATATGGAATGACTTATAATAATGATATACATGTTTATGTGGAAGTTATAATAGTAATATATAAAGTGTTTATAAATCATAAAATTCAATAAAAATAAAAAAGTAATTATATTTCATATTAACGATTTTTTATAATAAATAATCTAAAATAATTATATTTTACGACGAAAAGTACTTTTTTATTACTATTGCCGAAGCATAGAGAATAAGGACCTCTCTTCAAGGAGGTCGAAAGTGGTGGAGTCCGAGGGAGTCACCTTTCACCACAGTAACGCACTCAAGGGGAAGGGAGTACAAACTATCAAAAATCACAAGAGGCTCCTCCTGTCTGCCCAAGCGGGCGAGGGCATCAGCCGCAAAGTTTGCCTCCCTCCAACTGTGGTGAATAATCTGGCCTTGATTAGTATCTGTCTTGCACCTACGAATGAGATAGCTCAAGTCCCACGGAATGCAGTGGCCTCCTTGAATCATCTTCACTAGAGACTCAGAATCAGACTCCACCTCTGACACTTGCATCCCTCTCCGCCTGCAAACCAACAAGCCAGATAGAAGAGCCCGAACCTCTGCACCCAAAGAGTTCCCCGGACCATAAAAGGCACTGAACGCCAGTAGCACTGAGCCCCAACAATCTCTGAGCAGCCCTCCACCCCTCATCACCCCCCCCCCCCCCCCCGAACAGGATCCATCAATGTTCAGCTTCAGACCCTGAGTCGGTGGCAACCATCTCACCCATCTCTCCTTACCTCTACGTTGGGTGCATGGTCTATTGGGATGTAATTTCCTTTGTATAAATTATTTTTCTTTGAATTTGGGTTAGTGACATGATATATGGGTTATGTAAAGAACTACATATCAAAATGTTTTGAACATAATTATTGGGATAAGTAATATGATTCCAAACTAAATCATTTGTAAAATGTGTACATCTATATTAAAGAAATTGATATAATATGTTGAGGTAAAATATTTATTAAAATAAATAACATTTTATTCCTTCTATTGTGACACATATAATGTCCCTGATCATTTAACATGGAATAAAATTTCAATAATGTGTTCCATCGTATTATCTTCGGTAAGGAAATAATGTAATGGGGTGACCTTTATGGTTATGGTGGCTTTTTTTCTGATGTATTTATTTAGTCTTACTTTGTATTCCCCAAATAGTAGGGTGTTAGAAGAAATTAGATGAAATTATCTATATGATGGATTGGATAATTATATATCCATTTATTGGTTCAGAAATAATATGTGATATTTGTTACAAAAATTCTTACCTAAAGTTATTGATTAAAAATATTATGGGACGTTTGATAGATATAATTTATAGTCTCAAAATCATTAAATTCATAATGATGATAGAAAACCAGTTTCATCAAATCTATTAAAATAGTTTTATCATGTTAACTATATTGGAGATATTTATGGTCTCTTCTAAAGGAATGTTCTATTTTACGAATTAATATGTTAATCACTATTTTAAATGTACCAATAATAAGAATATATTGAATAAATTGTTTCCCTATTTTCTCATTGTGATTTGAATAGATAAACTTGATAAAAAATTTACAGGCTATCATACCATGTTTAAAAAAATTAAAATGTAATGATTTATGGTTTACCAGTATTCTTTTTTTATAGATATCCTCTATCTTTGAATACAAGATTTGTTTTCAATAAAGAGAAATTTTGTTTCCACAGGATAAAAATTATTCACAATATTTAACATGTTTATAGAAACTACATTGAATTATAATGTGAAGTATTATCATTATAAAATCACCCCATTCATTAATAAATGCATAAATAACCAAATCTATACTATAAAATTGTTATTAATATATGAATGTTAAAAAATAATTTAATGATTTATAGAACATGTGGTTTTCATTCAAATAATGAATATAAGGGTTGATTAATTAGGATTTAAATTTCAAGGAATATGTAAAGCTGAGAGTGATCTAAAATAGATGTGAATTTTAATCTTATAACTCTAATATGATAATATAAATTACTCAATTATAATAATTTTTTATTAATTATATGAGGCAATTCAAAATTTATATCAAATCTATTATTAAAAAATCACTATATGAACATAGAACCCATCAGTAGTATTCTCTAAATAATATAAAATTATTTATTAAATTCTCTAACCCTGTATAATACTACATAATATATATATTCATATTTTCATGACCCCCTCCCCACATAGTTTACCCCTCCTAGGTCATCAATGTGTGAAGGGAGATAATGGCCCCCGAGTCCCGCCTCTAGCAGGTCGTGGGTTAGCGACTAAAACCGAGGGTATATTAACCATACAAATGGGAGGCATTACCCTCTTTGAGAACACATACAGAAGAGAGAGATAAGAAAGACACCAACCAACTCAATCCCAGAACTGAAATATAAATGAACCATAAGTTCACATATGTAATACCATTCAAAAGTACTACAACTGGAAGGGGAAAACTACAAGTACCCATAAGATAGTAAAACAACATCTACCACATGACCGAACAGCTCCTACAACCACATGCTAGTAGTAACCAGCCTGATCTCCAACCTTCTCCTTGTGACCTGAAAAATGGTTTGTATATATATATTGTGAGTATAAAAGTATACCTAGTAGGATCCTCCACGATGCCTCTCGTGAAAAAGTAAAGAAAGAATGCTAATGCGTAGTGAACAACTAGTGAAAATAACTCGTCACCTAAATGGGTATACAATGTTCCCAACATCACCAGGGATACTCTCACCAAGTAACACATACAAGAATATATCATATAATAACGAATATCAAGGGTACCCCGTTACTACTTTCCCACAGGTATTCCGCTTTGCACCAACATCGCACGTCCTAAGCATCTCTGTCCAAAAAGTCTTGCCTACAAACACCTGGGAAAAGCACCACAATGTGAACCTCATGCAAAAAAACCACCATGTACACATAACAAAAGTAACCAGGTAGTTTCTAGGAGCTACCACAGCTCGCATAACATATATCATACATCGGGTATTATACCTCAAGCCATTACAGCCCATAAATTGTGTAAGGATACTCAATCCATCACATCTTATACATGTTACACCTATAGTAGTCCATAAGATACTATATCCAGAATATATGTTTCTGAATAACAAATAGCCATCAAAGCCCTCTATACACATATATGGAGAAAACTAACCTATGTTCCTACCACCAAAAATATCTACCACGACAAGAGACCAGGGCCAATGGGGGTTGTCAGCCATCCATCCTCCCACCAGATATTTGGGGAAAACAAAAAACCCTTGGGGGGTCAGTTTCCCTTACAGACAGGGTGGAGTAGCATATAGAAACTGAAAAAGTACAGAATATACTATATCTCACAACCACACTATAGGAAAAACCTAGTCTTAGACTCAACTGTAGCTAATGAATCTCGGTCTCTGGCCTACCACTTATAAGACTCAGTATCCTATAAGAATACAAACATTTAATGAGATTTAATACATTATTTCATTCCCTTTTTACCAGTTTCACCTTTAATTACCAATTTCATTAAACATTAATTATCCATGAACAAATCCACATTAAATTTCATTAGCATCACACCCAAAGTACATTGTCCCTTTAAAATTACAACTTCGTCATTATGATCCACCAAACTCCGAACCCCGTGGGTTAACACCATTTATTCCAATATTCATTATAGAAACACCTTCCCACATTCCCATGCATTCTATAAAAACATTCTTTTCTACGAAACACAAGGGGGCTCAACATGGTGAGTATATGTACTACCTATTGAGTCTTTGCCGCCAATATCAAGAGCGTAGACCCATCCTCCCTTAAGAAGGTAAACACGAAAAGCACGTGGCATACCCTGCACGTCCTCGCCACATTCAGAAGAAGGGTAGGTGATCAAGATGACGTGAGTAGTGGGGAAAAGTAAAGCAGATAATGAACCAATAAGAATCAGCAAGAATCCAACAATCACATTCATCCCATTCCATCACCCATGGTGTCCTCCCCGACACCCACATGCATAAACCGATGCATCTCGCCACTCTATGCATCATCTGCAGCCACAACCAAAAGTCTACAAGCCCCAACATATCACAACAGCCATCCAAGATCACATCACATCACAAGCAGCAGAAAGGCAAACATCACATCAACTGGGATATTCGCCCTTTAACAAACAAGAGGGTAACTCAGAACCCTTCAAGGAATTATCAAACAATCAGTTCTTTAATTCATCTTGAATTAACAAATTTTTTATTCATAGGTTCCAAAATTCGGGAAAACTAATCAGTAAGCTATCAAAAATAATTAAACAATATAACCGCACCCATTTGATTAACATCAAATTTAAACAAGAAGAACCGTATTCATTTACATGCCTCTTTATCCGTATCCAACAGTTATTAATTTATTCTGTTCTATGTTCTTTACAAATTTTCATCAAGAACTAAAAGCTAAGTGAAGAAAGCATGGATATCACACTATCTAGAAAAAAATGAGAAATAACTTACGACTGATATCAATTTATTTATTCAGATCAAATAGTTTTTATTTCAATTCCATTGTGGTCTAGTATAATAAAACATTCTAACCATACAGTTTCACGTAAAAGAAAATAGAACCAATGAAACCCCTACCTCGAACAGTTCTTGACGTTATTTATCCACCCAATGGGTCACGATCCTCCTCTCGCGTCAACTGAATCCAGCCGAGGATTCTATGGTATGAATTTACCAACTGAAACCCAAAAAAACCCTCATTAAGAGCATCGATATTACATGATATAATAATAGAAAGGATAAACAAGATAATTTGAACCCCAAAAGAACGACGATTAAACATACCTTATATCAAAGATTGATCGATACAACTTGGTTGCATCAAGACAGAGTAGAACCAATCTGAGGAGGAATGATTGATTATTAAACTCCTATGATAATGATTTAAAGGTTCTAGCATCTCATAGCTGAGAGAAAAGAATGAGAACTAGTGAGGAAGATATCTTGTCCCATTTGATGATTTAACAAAGCAACAGTTTAAGATATGCTAAATTTCCCATTAAAAGTGGATCCCTTTATACCACATGGTTTTACCAAGTAAAAACATACTGGGCCATGGGAATAATTAATATAGGTGTTATGTCTTTTTAATCTACCTTAGAAACCTTAAAATAAGGCCTTAAATTCATTTTATGTCAAAGGAAAATGCTAAAGGGGAGAACTGTATAAAGCGGGAAACACTGTTCACGAACTCAGAATTTGGCATAGGAAAAATGTTATTCATGAACCTCACCAATAGAAATTGTTCATGAACCTCACCATTAGAAATTATTCTTAAACCTCACCATTAGACACTATTCATGAACCTCACCGTTAGTCATTTCTCCTGAACCTCACCGCTGGACACTATTCAATAACCTCACCATTGGAAACTCTTCATGAACCTCAAATTTCAACACTGTTAATGAACCTCACTTTTAGACACTGTTCATGAACTTAACCATTGGACACTGTTCATGAACCCCACCATTAGATACTGTTCATGAACTCAAAATTTGGCAAAGGAAATAGGGCTGCTGTTAGAACCTCACTGTTCTGGAAACACTACTCAGGAACATGAAATCCGGGAAAGGAATGAGAAGTTGTTGTTAGAACCTCACTGTTCTGGAAACACTTTTCATGAACTCAAAATTTGGAAAAATAAATAGAGGCTATTGTTAGAATGTAACTATTATGGAAGCACTGTTCATGAACTCAAAATTTGGAAAAGGAAATAGAGGCTGTTGTTAGAACCTCACTGGTCTAGAAAAACTGTTCATGAACTCGCAATTTTCCAATGGAAATAGAGGATGCTGTTAGAACCTCACTGTTCTAGAAACACATTTCATGAACACCAAATTTGGAAAAGGAATTAAAGGCTGATGTTATAACCTCACTAGTCTATAAAAACTGTTCATGAACTCGAAATTTGGTAAAGGAAAGAGAGGCTCATGTTAGAACCTCATGGTTTTTGAAACACTATTCAGGAACATGAAATTTGGAAAAGGAAATAGAGGCTTCTGTTAGACCCTCACAGTTCTGGAGATACTGTTCATGAACTCAAAATTTGGAAAAGGAAATAAAGGCTGCTGTTATAATGCCACTATTTTGGAAACACTGTTCATAAACTCAAAATTCGGAAAAGGAAATACAGGCAGCTGTTAGAACCTCATTGTTTTGGAAACATTGTTCATGAAATCAAAATTTGACAAAGGAAATAGAGGCTGCTTTTGGAACCTCACTATTCTGGAAACATTGTTCATGAACTCAGAATTTGGAACAGGAAATACAGGCTACTATTAGAACCTCGCTATTCTAGAAACACGACTCACAGAACTTAAAATTTGGAAAAGGAAATAAAGGTTACCATAATAGGTTACAGATATTGGTTACCATTGGAGGTTACTGATAGAACTGTTCACTAAAGGAACTGTTCACTAAATTGGAAATTTTTAAAAGGAAATAGAGGTTACATTTAGAGGTTACTGATAGAACTATTCACTGATGGAACTATTCATAGAATTGGAAATTAGGCAAAGGGAATAGAGGTTATAATTAGAGGTTACCGATAGAACTGTTCACT
Source organism: Viscum album (assembly GCA_963277665.1). Classification (NCBI taxonomy): domain Eukaryota; kingdom Viridiplantae; phylum Streptophyta; class Magnoliopsida; order Santalales; family Viscaceae; genus Viscum; species Viscum album. The sequence goes on from OY728126.1 coordinate 586,801,187, forward strand.
AATTGAACTTTTCAATGAATTGGAATTTTAGAAAAGGAAATAGAAGTAACTGTTACAGGTTACTGATAGAAGTGTTCAAAGAAATATAAATTTGGCAAAAGAAAGAGAGGTTACCATTAGATGTTACCGATAGAACTATTTACCAGGGGAAATGTTCACAAAATTGGAAATTTTGAAAAGGAAAGAGAGGTTACCGTTAGAGGATACTGAGAGAATGGTTCAATGATGAAATTTTTCATAGAAGGTTACCAATGCACTGTTCACAGAAGTTTACTGTTTCACTATTCACAACTGTCTACCATTTGAACTATTCACCGAACTGGAAAATTGGAAAAGTGTTGGGGATAAGTCACCTTGACCTCTCGGAACACCTCAAACACCATATTTTCCCAAAGGAATAGACTGAAGATGTTCGGGCCATTACATCAGATACCACATAGAACATTCTCATCCTTGAGAATTCAAAACCCCCCAAAAGTGAAAACGAAACGGGGTCTAAACAACCACCCATTTAGATACCTCTCAAAAGATAGCAAGCCTGTAAAACAACAAAGGGATCCATCTCATAAAAATGAATGTTTCATTACCATATAAGCTACATAGATACATAAAAACAGTTAAACATCAAACAACTCTTGGTACTGAGCACGTATTTGTGACTCACGTTCCTAGCTACTCTCCTCTAGGCCACCGTGTCTTCACAAGACATGATCCAAGGGGATATAACACCCGTGCAACACCTTCTCCTTGCGGTATTGGATCCTCATAGGTCCCTCCACAAAGGTTACATCATCTCCAACATTGATTTATCCCTAATCGATGATGTGAGAGTCATAACAAAGATAAAGATGGAGCTGTGATACATGGAAAACATCTTGTATCTGACTCATATGTGTGGGAAGTGCTAATCGATACGCCACAACTCGAACATGAGCAAACACCTCAAAATTCCCAAAAAATCAGGGAGAAAGATTACTTCCACAACCAAACCTTCACTGACCACAACAAGGAGTCACCTTCAGAAACACATGATCCTGAACATTAATCTCTAACAGTCTCCTTCTTTGATCAGCATATGATATTTTATGATCTTGTGTTGTCTTCATCCTCTCACAAATCAATTGAACTATCTTTGTTGTATTATGCACTAGTTCTTGTCTGAGAATTGATTACTCTCTGACCCCAGTCCAGCATAATGGAGAACTGATTGGTCAGCCATACAGGGTTCAAAAGGTTCCATACTAATGGGTGAGTGAAAACTATTATTGTAAGAGAACTCCACCAAGGGTACGTGACTTATCCACGAGCCTCCAAAATCAAGGACACAAGAGAGTAACATGTCTTCAATAGTATGGATGGTTCTCTCTTCCCGACCATCTATTTGAGGATGAAAAGCAGTGCTAATGCACAGTTGAGAACTGAAATCAAGTTGGAGACCTCTCCACACCCTATAGGTAAAATGAGGATCTCGATCAGAAATGATCATCCTAGGGACTCCATGACGTCTCACAACCTCTTCTAGATACTTCGATGAAAAAATTCCACTGAGCTCGACTGTTTGATTACTATAAATTTGGATGATTTTGTTAAACGATCCACTATCACCCTAATAGAATGATGTTCTCCCTATGCTCGAGGTAAACTAGTAACAATGTCCATTGAGATGTCCTCCCAGTTCCACTAGGGAACATCTAATGGTTGGATAAGACCCCCAGGAACACGGTGTTCGGCCTTAACCATCTAGAAGACCAAACATCAAAGCACAAACTCCTCATAGCATGCTTCAGTACAGGCCACCAAAACTGGGTCCTCAAGGCTCGGTATATCCCTGTCACGCCAGGATGCACCACTAAATGTGAACTATGGAATTCACTAGGATCCGTCTCATACATCGTCAAAGGAACAAAAATCCTTCCATGATACAACATCTTGGTGTTTTTCATCCTCACTCCAACCATCTGGGGCCTCGTCACAAACAAATCGGTCTCTCCAGACCTCCACCTCAAGATCCCCCACTAGGACTCTTCCACCTTCTGCATCAGGGATGACATTACAGTCATCTGAAAAAAACATCCGCTACCCCCAACTTCTCCCATATCAATATTTAATGATAAAAGCTCTTCCATTACTCTCCAGGAATCACCAGATTCACGCATTGCATCACTATGTGACTTTCGACTTCGCGCATTAGCTACAACATTCCCCTTTCCTGGTGTATCTTATATCTCAATGTCATATTCATGTAATAACTCCATCCACCAACGCTGTCGTAAGTTCATGTATCACTGGGAGAAAACATACCTCATACTCTTATGATCGGTGAAAACCACAAAGTGCTCACCTATGAGGTAATGTCTCCAAAACATCCATGAAAACACCACGACTTCCAACTCAAGATTATGGGTGGCATAGTTATGTTCATGGGAATGAAGCATATGAGACTCATAAGAAACAACTGACCTCTAATTCATGAGAACACAACCTAACCTCAGATGTGAAGCATCACAAAAAACATCAAACTAAACTCCCTCAGCTGGAAGACAAAGAACTGGAGCACTTACTATCTTCTCTTTTAGATACTCGAATGTTTCCTGACACTAATCAGTCCATATGAATTCATGATCCTTCTTGGTCAATGTTTCATAGGAGTCACAACTCATGAGAAATTGTCTACAAACCTCCTATAGTTTCCTGCGAGACCAATGAATATTCTCACCTCTAACACTGTCGTAGGGGCTTCCCAAGACAGAACAACTTCTATCTTCGATGGATCCAAAGATACTCTTTGATGGTACCCAACATGCCCTAATAAACAGACTTCTAGAGGCCAAAACTCACACTTCGACCACTTCCCAAATAGGTGATGTTGACGATGAACTCCAAAAATGGCTTGTAGATGTTGTGCACGATCCTCCTCAGATGTAGAGTAAAAAATGATTTCGTCAATGAAAACTACCAAGAACTTGTCCTGGAAATCACGAAACTCAACATTCATCAATCCCATGAATACATTTGGATCATTGGTCATGCCAAAATGCATTACAACGAACTCATAATGCCCATGACGACAACAGAAATTAGTCTTTGGGATATCCTCATCCTTCACATGCTTATGATGATATCGTAACCGCAATTCGATATTCGAGAACCAACTTGCACCCTACAGTTGATCAAATAAATCATCAATCCATATAAGAGGATAATGATTCTTTATTGTTACATTGTTTAAGTGACGATAATCGACAGTCAACCACAAACTACAGTCAGCCTTCATCACGAACAGAACCGGTGCACCCCATGGCGAAACACATAGATGAACACAACCATACTGTAACAGACCATCAAGCTATATATGTAGCTCTCATTACTCAATAGGGGCCATCCTATATGAATACATAGAGATAATAGATTCTCTTGGATGTAGCTCAATCCCAAACTCGGTCTCTCATCGATGGGGTAATTCTACAACCTCTTCTGGAAATAAATAAGGGTACTTTTCTATGACCCTATGAAACGCCAACTTCTGAACCTCTGATGAAATCAGCATCATCTCAGCCATCATGGATGATAAGGATGGAACGTGCCTATAACCCATACACGGATCTCACTCGACAGAAAACACAACTGGATCTCCATCCACACCAATGAAAACAAACTTCTTCCTAAATAAATCCACAATATCTTACACCGAATACAACCAATCCATAATGAGGATGACATCATATTGTTGTATTCATAAACATAGGAAATCACCCCAAGATCCGGTTTCCCCAAAACTATCTCACAGTCTCAACATACTTCAAACAAGTCAGCTCGACCTCCAACTGGCGTAGTTAATGTCAAGGGAACTAAAAGCCTCTCTACATAAAGTCCCAAAGCATGGATAAGGGTAGGTGATATAAATTATTTTGTCACTCATAAATCAATCATGGAATATCACAAGGTACAATACAAGCAAAGGGTACCTCGAACAACATATAGCTCACATAGAACTGGAATGCTAGAGAATGAAGGTGACCACGACCTCTCTGACCCCGATGATGACCACCACCACGTCTGTGCTATGTTCTCTGAGGACAGGGATCATCATGGCGATGTTCTCTGTCTACCCCCATCTACCCTCTACTGATCTAATGTTGGTGCAACCGACTATTGCTGCCTCAGCTGGAACTGCCTTGATGGAGGAACCTGGAGCATAGCACCTGGTGCACGATGACCACTCTCCAAGGTCAGGCACTCCCACTGCTAATGACCATGACCACCAAAAGAAAAACAATCTCATGATCCCTTGTCATAGGCCTGATAGTTTCTTCCTCTAATGAAATGAGATTTAAAGGGCTAAGACCTACCCCAAGAAGAATAAAAACACTTTTTCCATGAAAACCGAGAACTCTGGACCACAGCTCTACTTCTTTAGGAATCATGTTGATTCACCTCTCGTGATGATCTGACCCTGGCCAAAGACCTCTCAACAACCTTTTTCTTTTCCAACACCACATGATATGTTTTCATCCGAAATTTGGTGACCTAGCATTGGATCTTTGGACAACAAGACTCCTTGAAATGCCTCGCCTTGGCCTCCTCATCCGGTAGTAGGTCTAAATCATATCTTAAAAGGTTCCTGAAATGGATTCCAAAACCTCAAATACCATAGCTCCCCTGTCGAAGGGTAAGAATCTCCTGGCGACTGGACACCTTCATAGTCGAAGAAAGAAAGTTGACACTAAAATTGTCTTGAGACACCTCCCATGATATCACTAACTCCTCAAGATCCCTGAGGAACAAGAACCACCAATTCCTCACTATTCCACACAATATCGTCACAACCTAGGACACGTAGGGATCCATCCGAGAATAGATCAAACTGAATCCTATCTCGACCTCCACCAACCTGTCTTCTGTGACTGAATCTGAAATGGGGCCCTCAAAAATCTGCAGACTCTGGCGCTGAAACTCTATGAGTGTCTTCCTCCATGTGGAATCGTCATCAACCTCTACCATGTGGCGATCTGCTGGAATACCCTGCTACAAATTTTCTGTGCAAACCTGTCTATGACGTCGACCCGAAAACATACATATAAAATAACAAAACGTTAGAGCTCCTAAACCTAGAATATGGAAGACTCAATATTAATTAATTAATTGTTTTCTTTTATTCATTTTATGTTAACCTATCCAATTATCTACCCAATCAAAAACAGGTGCAATGAAGAATGATGCATGATCCTTTCCTAGTTATCTACCCTGCAACTAGTATTTCCTTGTTTAGTAGCCATTGTAAACTTAAAGGTTCATACATCATATCATAGGGGGCCCTAAATTCCTATTTCTTAGCCGGTATCCAGTCGTTACCTCACATTCAAAACATGAATGACACTGTTTCCTTACCAACCCATGCAACCTCACATGATCCTAACTTCAATCTTTATCATATCCCTCAACCTTCCTATGATACCACTCCATCATGATCCCCTCCCCACAATGCGTACCCCTCCTACGTCAACAATGTGAGAAGAGAGATAATGACCCCCGAGTCCAAGCTCGAGTAGGCCTCTGGTTAGCGACTAGCACCGGGGGTATAGTAAACACACAAATGGGAGGCATTAACCTCTAAGAGAACTCATGCAGAAGAGAGAGATAAGATAGACACCAACTAAATATAACTTAGAACTGAAATATAAAAGAAAAACTAGTGCACATATGTAATTCCATGAAATAGTACTACAAATGGAAGGGGAATGACTACAACTACCCAAAAGAAAGTAAAAAAACAACAACTACAAGCCTAAATATCTCATGCAACCACAAGCTAGTAGTAACCAGTCTAATCTATAACCTGCTCTAAGTGACATGAAAAATAGTTTATATATACACAGGTTGAGTATAACAGTTTACTCATTAGGATCCTCCTTGTATCCTCTCATGTGAAAGTTAATAAAGTATACTAATGCACAGTAAAAAACAAGTGAAACTAACTCTTCACCTAAATAGGTATACTGAGTTCCCAACCTTACCATGGATACTCTCATCAACTAACACATACATGAATATATCATATAATAAATAATATCAAGGGTACCCCGCTACTACTTCCCCACTAGTTTGCCACTTTTCCCCAACGTCACATGTCTTGAGCATCTCTCTCCAAAAAGTCTTGCCTGCAGACACCTGGGTGAATAACCACAATGTGAACCTCGTGCAACCAAACCACCATGTCTACGTAAGTAAAGAAACCAGGTAGTATCTAGGTGCCACCACATCTTGCATAACGTGTATCATACATCAGGTATTATACCACAATCCATTACAACCCATACACTGTGTAAGGTTCCTCAAACAATCACAACCTATAAACGTTACACATAATAGTCCATAGGATAATATATTCTGAATATATGTGTGTGAAAAACCACAAGCCATTACAACCCTCTACACACATATATGGTGGAAACTAGCCAATATGCCTACCAAACATGTATCTACCAAGAGAAGAGAGAAGGGTAAAAAGGATTAGTCAGCCATCCATCCTCCCTCTAGAATGTTGGGGAAAACACCCCCAGAGATCAAAATCCCCAGGGTGTCATTTTCAATTACAAACAGAGTGGAGTATCGTATAGAAACACAATAATTACAGAATATACTATATCTCAAAACCACACTATGGGCATAACCTAGTCTTAGACTCAACTGCAGCTAACATCTCTCGGTCTCTGGGCTGCCACTTCTAAGACTAGGTATCCTATAAGCATAAAACCATTTAAAGAGCTTTAATACATTATTTAATTCCCTTTTTACTAGTATCACTTTATGCTAATTATTTCTTAAAACATTACTTAACCATAAACAAATCCACATTAAATTTCATTATCATCACACCCAAAGTCCACTATCCCTTTAAAATTACAACATAATAATTATATTCCTCCAAACTCCACCCCATGGGTTAACTCCATTTATTCACATATTCATTACAGAAACACATTCCCACATTCCCAGGAATTCTATAAAAAAATTCTATGCTACGAAAACACAAGGTGGTTCAACACGATGAGTAGATGTACTACCTGTCGATTCATTGCCGCCTATAGCATGAATATAGACCCATTATCCTTTGAGAAGCTAAACATGGAAAGCACATGGCATATCATGCGTGTCTTTGCCTCTTCCGGAATAAGGGTATGCAATAACAACTTCCTTGAGCAGTGGGTAAATGTAAAGAAGATAATCAACAATTAAGAATCAGCAAGCATCCGACAATAACATAGATCAAATTCCATCATCCATGGTGTCCTCCCCGACACCCACATGCATAAACCAATGCATCTCGCCACTCTAGGCGTCATCTACTGCCACAACCAAACGTTTCCAAGCCCCCACATATCACAAAAGCCATCCAGGATCACATCACCTCTAAAGTAGTAGGAAAACAATCATCACATCAATTGGGATATTGGTCTTTTAATAATCAAGAGGGTAACTCAGAACCCTTCAGGGAATTATCAATCAGTTATTTGATCCATCATTAATTAACATATTTATTATTCATAGGTTCTAAAATTTAGGAAACCTAATCAGTTAGCAATCACAAATAATTAAACATGCTTACTACAAAATTTTGATTAACATCAAATTAAAACAAGATGAACCAGATTCATTTACATGCCTCTTCATACATAGAAAACAATTATCAATTTATTCCGGTTTATATTCTTTACAAATTTTCATCTAGAATGACCAACTAAGTGAAGAAAGATTAGATATCACACTATCTTGGAAATAAAGATAAATATCATACGACCGATAATAATTTATTTATTCGGTTCAAATATTTATTATGTCAATTCCATTGTGGTCTAGTGGGATAAAAAATGATAACAATATAGTTGCACATAAAATAAAGGAGAATAAATTAATCCCCTACATCAAACAGTTCTTGATGTTCTTTATCCACCCAACGGGTCACGATCCTCCTCTCGCATAAACTGCATCCACCCGAGGATGCCATGGTATGACCCCACCAACCGAAACACAAGAAAAACCTCATTAGATGCATGGATATTAAATTCTATAATAATGGAATGTATAAAAAAGAGAGGATGAACCCCAAAAGAACAATGAAAAACATACCTTATATTGAATATTGATCGATACAGCTTGGTGGAATCAAGAAAGAGCAGAACCAATCCGAGGAGGAATGATTGATTGTGCAACTCCTATGAGAAGGATTGAAGGTTTCTAGAATCTCATAGCTGAGATAAAAGAATTAGAATTAGGGAGGATGATATCTTTTCCATTTTGAAGACTTAATGGAGCGACGGATTATGATATGCTTAATTTCCCATTGAAAGTGGATCTCATTAAAACACGTGTTTTGACCATGTAAAAACATCCCGATCCTTAGGAATAATTAGTATAGAATTTATGGGCTTTGAATCGGCCTTAGAGTCTTTAAAATAAGGCCTTAAATGCATTTTACATCAAAGGAAAATTCTAGAGGGGTGAAACTGTAGGAAGCTAGAAACACTGTTCACAAACTCAAAATTCAGCAAAGGAAAAAAGTTATTCATGAACCACACCATTAGGCACTGTTCATGAACATCCCCATTATAAACTATTAATGATCCTCACAATTAGACATTGTTCAAGAACCTCACCATTGGACACTATTCATGAACCTCACCGTTGGACACTATTTCATTAACCTCACCGTTGGACACTGTTCATGAACCTCACCATTGACATTGATTATGATCCTCTCCATTAGACACTATTCATGAAATCAAATTTTGGAAAAAGAAATAGAGGATGTTGTTAGAACCTCTACGTTCTGGAAACAATATTCAAGAACTCAAAATTTGGCAATGGAATTAGAGGCTACTGTTAGAACCTCACTGTTATGGAAACATTATTCATGAACTCGAAATTTGGCAACGAAAATAGAGGATGCTGTTAGAACTTCACTGGTCTAGAAACATTATTCATGAACTCGAAATTTTTAATTTGAAATAGGGGATGTTGTTAGAAGCTAACTGTTCTGGAAACACTTTTCATTAACATAAAATTTGGCAATGGAAATAGAGGCTGCTGTTAGAACCTCGCAGTTCTGGAAACACAGTACATGAATACAAAATTTGGCAAAGGAAATATAGGCTGATGTTAGAACCTCACTAGTCTATAAAAAATGTTCATGAACTCGAAATTTTCCAAAGGAAAGAGAGGATAATGTTAGAACCTCACAGTTTTTTAACAATATTCATGAACATGAAATTTGGCAAAGGAAATAGAGGCTTCTGTTAGAACCTCACTATTATGGAGACACTGTTCATCAACTAAAAATTCGGAAAAGGAAATATAGGCTATTGTTATAACGTCACTGTTTTGGGAACACTGTTCATGAACTCAATATTAGGAAAAGGAAATAGAGGATGCTGTTAGAACCTCACTGTTTTGGAAACACTGTACATGAACTCAATATTTGTAAAAGGAAATAGAGGCTACTGTTAGAACCTAACTGTTCTGGAAACATTATTCACAGAACTCAAAATTTGGTAAAGGAATTATAGGTTATCATTAGAGGTTACCGATATAGGTTATTGTTAGAGGTTACTGATAGAACTGTTCACTAATGGGACTATTCAAAGAATTGGAAATTTGGAATAGAGAGGATACTGTTAGAGGATACCGATAGAACCATTCACTGATTGAACTGTTCAAATAATTGGAAATTTGGAAAAGGAAAGAGAGGTTACCATTAGAGGTTACCGATAGAACTATTCACCGAAGGAAATATTCACAGAATTAAAAATTTGGAAAAGGAAATAGAGGTTACCATTAGAGGGTACAGATAGAACTGTTCACCCATGGAACTGTTCAAAGAATTGGAAATTTGGAAAAGGAAAGAGAGGATACCTTTAGAGGTTACTGCTAGAACTGTTTACTGATGGAACTATTCACAGAATCAGAAATTTGGAAAAGGAAAGAGAGGTTACAACAAGGGGTTACTGAGAGAACTATTCACTGATGAAACTGTTCACCTAAGGTCATTGATGCACTGTTCAAAAAAGGTTACCATAGCACTATTCAAAACTGTCTACTGTTGGAACTGTTCACTGAATTTGAAAATTGGCAAAGTGTTAGGGATAAGTCACCTTGAACTCCCGGAACAACTGAAACACCATATTTTCACAAAGGAATGGACCGAAGAAGTTTGGGCCATTACACATAATTTTTTTCATTAAATTATTCCATAAAATGAAATTATAATTATTCACTAAAATAAATAATTTTGGTTTTCATAACATGATATTTTTAAAATAATAGAGTTTTTAATAGTATAGTTGGTGTATGTATGGACTTTTTCAAGTATTAAGGTTAACAAAAATCATTCTAAATTTAAAATAAATAGTGAATATCACTAAATATTCTTATGATTTATGGTTTGTGTTTAATATATAGTTTGGATGATATGAGTGAATAACATATATTACCCCAAGAAAAATTTGTGGTGGAATATTTCTATGAATGATAATGACACTAAACATCGAAATATTAATATTTACCAAAAAAATCATACAAATAATATAACATTAGATATTTTAATGTTTTGTAGTTTGAGTACTATGTTCGAAGTGTTTACCATTATGATTATAATTCATATGTCTCATGATTATTAAAAAAATAATTTTTACTATTTTATATTGTAAAGTATTTTGAGTGAAATGTTTATAATATTTTCATATAAAAAAAAGATCGAATTCCTTATAGATGTAATTGGCTTATCAAAAAAAGTAAATGTAAGCATATATAAAGAAAATTAATATTTATATCATATGTGGTATGATTTTTCAGTTCTTATGTTTGGTTTCATTATAATTCATTAAATAATATGAAAACACATATATTATGAATATTGATGTCCAGAAATTATCCTTCTTTCAGGATGGCTACAAATAGTCATGATGTAAAATGATAAATTTACTCATAATGTGTGGATTTCATTTATAACTAATCTATGTTCTTCATTGAGTATTGAAAGACATGATAATATTTTTATTTTTTATATTTGTGTATTTCATATAGAGATGTGAAATATGCTCACAATGTCTAAAAACTAATTTGTGGTTTTGATAAAACGAAAATTATCATATATGTAATTTCATAAATAATTAATTTTAAATAATAATAATGAAATTGAAAAATTTATATCTCCTCTTAGCAAATGGTGGAATGATCCTTACGATGTGAAACATAAAAAATTTATAACTTTTTCAAACAAGCAATGAGTTTCTTTAAATCATCTAATTGTTGGATATATTATTGATCACCTAATCAGTTGGAAGTTAATTTAGACATTATTTATCCTAGCATGTGAAGAATATGACATCTAGGTACTCTATTAATATTGTTTATTTGAGTGTATGATTTTACCTATATATGATATTTTTCGTGTAAATCTTTTTTTTTCTGGTACTATGATGTGAATTGATACTTAGACAAATGAAATTTGATATATTCCTCAACCAATGTAGTCTATATATAGAGAATTGAGAATATATGAGCAAAAAATATAGGATTTACATATTATATGTCCTTAGAATCAGAATTTACATGGTATATTATTTATATGAAAATGTACATTATAATATGATATATCTTATGATGATAGGTAAAATGATATATTTTTTTTATTTATATCACATCGGTTGTTTTTTTCTTGAGTAACATTAGTTATTTTATAGAGACTAGTAATTTCTATCATTTAAGGATTTTAGAATATATATTTTTCTTCAATCCCAAAAAATCTAATGAGATCAGATGTTTTGGTTGACTTAATGGAAATTTTTCAATATAGATCTCATATAGGTTTTATAAACATGCGTTTTATTTTACAAAAATGGTCTTTTAAATATTTTCACAAGGTGTATTATATGATATAATAACTAGTGATGTTGATGATAGATTTTTGAATATGTTTTGGATGTTATACAATTGGGTTGTATGATCTATTTTCATAGGTTATTATATAACTTATAAATTTAAATTAAATGGAAGAAATTGTATAATGATTTTCTAAAAATGAGATATTTTGGTGATATGAAATATATATATATATATTTGATGAATATTTTATTCGATGTAATCATTGAGTTGATATTGGTTTTCATTTATTTTGTACTACTGTTAAGAATCATTAGAGGTTGTTATGATATTGTATTTGAGTAATATTATTGATTTTTTCATTCTCAAAATTGATATTGAGATATTTTTATGTGATCATATTACTATTTTTTTGGGAATATGTAATATTACATTGAGTAATTTTTCAGAAATTTTATTTATGTATGAATCATCCTCCTCACTATAATGATTATTTTTCAAGCTCTATAAGGACGATCCTTTACACTATTTAAACACAATTTCCTTATGTTTAATGATGAGAAGTAAATTTTTTGTAATCAACATGTTGTGTAAGAATATATATTTTGATTAATAGGTTGAATTCGACATTTTTTTAGAGTTTATTTCATATCTGTTTGAGGAATGATGCATATATAAAAACTAAATATTCTTGATTTATATAAATATGTTTTTACTCCATGTATGAGTGAATTTATTATATGTAAGATTCATTTTAATTATTTTACGTCATTATATATATAATTTTTAGGATTCTACTGAGTGAAAAATATTTGTTTCAAAAAATATCAATAACAAAGATATAATAGTCTATTTATTCTAAATTGGTTATTCAATAGTTAAAAATACCAATTTATTTTTTATTGAATAAAATGAATATGTTATTCATAATTAGATTATAATATTTTATGTTGTTATTTAGTTATTAAACAATTTATCTAAAAAGCAGTTGTGTTGTTAGAATATCATCTATCTGAAGATGGAGTAACAAAAATGCATTACGGTTTTATAATTTAATAGATTTTGTTTTTTTTTTGTTATAATAATCTCAGGAAAATAAGTATTTAATGATTTAACATGGGGTTCCATGTTTCTAAAGTTCAATATGAAATGTTACGATATGGAGAGATATTTTCAGATTCAAGTAAAAAATATGTTATCAATCATTTTAGGTAAGAATGAAGAATTTATGTTTTAGAAAATCCAAAATATCATTTAAATTTAATTTTTTTATAATGAACCGTTGTATATATGATTTAAAGATGAATTTAACATTTTGATATTTATGAACCATGATAAAAAAAATATTTTGGAAATGTTCAGGAGACATTCACTTTTCCACAGTGGAGACTATTTGATGATTGGGGTGCGTTTATTTATTGGATATCCAAAAAAATTAATGGGGATGATTATGGTGTATAAATTAGGTTTGTGATATTATGTTAATGATGAAATGGTTATGATACATCTATAATTACTATTAATTCATGATTTATGAATTTACTAAATATTTGGTGTATTCTGAGAGGGTGGATGAGTGAATTATATTTATTTCAGAATAATAAATTTGATATAATAATAAATACTTTTCCTAATGGTAAAAATTCCTTCGCCTAAATTTATTATATGTGAGGAATTTTATGAATCAGATATGAGTTTTAGAATCCATAATCATTAAAATATCTAATTCATCATAATATAATAAATATATTAATGATAATTTTATAGGATCATTCGGGATGATCATGATCTTCAACTAATGAAACATTTGAATCCCTAAGAGGATATTTTTCATTATATTTGAATATTTTTTGAGCATAATGAATCAACATTGATATTTATGATTCAAGAAAACATATTTTGATGTAATTTCATGTCATTAGTTTACATCCACAATGTACTGGGAGAACTGGGAGGTTTCCCACATGACAAAAATCATTTCTATAATTATTCATGTTTTACATTTATTTTGTTCTTGAGCACACACACATTCTAAAATCTAGAGAACAATCTAGTTTAGGATTCTTATATGGGATCCTATTAAGGTTGTGGAAAATTAGTACACATGTACGATTTATGTAAAAATGACATTGACTAATTTCTAATAGGATTTAATGTTCACTGTTTTTTCAAATATAATAAATGTACCTCTATAGTGGAGGAGTTATCATCAATTGAATGGATATAGAAACTCGACTAATTAATGTTTCTAAAAAATGTGTTTAATATGATAAGATGAGTTTTTCTCTAGTGGAGTGTCCCATGTGTGATATTAGATTCTAGTATGGGTTTCATTATAGTAGTGGTATATGAAAATTATAATATGTGGTAGTAAAACATTTTCAATTGGAGTAAATGAACATACTTTGGATTATATATGCATGGGTGTTGATGATGATGTTCATAGTAAGTATAGAATGGGTGGATTTTGAAGTTTCATTATTTATTTCTATTAATGAGATTAATAGAGTCATGTAGTAAATTCATCTGGTAATATATATAGTGTAGGACATGTAATCGAGTCTATATATTGGTAGTATGAATGGATTTTTGTATTGGCCATATGATGGCCAATATTGAAATTGGATAAAAATATTTTTTGAATACGAATGTAGATGTGGAAAATGATATTTTCAGGTATTTAAGATTTGTGGGTATGGGTCAACGTGCATACTTTGAGGTAAATATTAATTTAATGATATCAAGGGGACATTACTAGGTGGAAACATGTTTTGTGACAAAATCCATATGGTGAAACCATGTATATGAAATAGTTTAGTTGTTGAGTCCCATTTTGTCATGGTTTTATGGGTGAAAAATGTCTCATGTTGTTGTTTAGTGGGTTAACTACATTTCATGGCATGGTTCATTGGGTGAATCCCAATTCCTGGGATGGTTAAGAGGGTGAACCATGATTCAATAAATGATTTAGTTTTGAATTATATGATCAGACATTGTGATATTATATATTAATTAGAGTAGATGTAGTTAATTATCGATTGAATTATATGTGTTATTTCTAGTATAATAGTTTCATTATTGTGTTTTGCGGTAACATTTAAATGAAAATCTAGTGTATTCATGCCCTATCCATATAAAGTATATAAAATTATAATTTTTATCAAAATATGATATGAGGAGAAATACCAGCATTTGACTGATTTTTTCATGTGTATTTGTATTCATTAAGGTCTAAACTACATAAAAATAGTTATTGTACTATGAGAATTTTTTATAGGATATATCAAGGGTGGGGAGAACCATAGATAAGAATTGGTACATGTAATCCAGTTATTTTGGTGTGGATTTCCCTAATATATTTTATGAATGTATTGGTGACACCTCATTGTGTCGGGAATGAGGGTTCTTATAATTAATGCTCTCATGATTATTTAATTATTACAAGTTGTGTATAGATGATTGTACAATTATATGCCTCTTTTTATATATTTCTGAGTTGAAGCATGTTTTTAGTTCTAGAGTTTTAAATAGTTAATAAAGTGTGATTTAAATTACAATGTGAGTTAGTATTACTTATTGAAATATTAATGTCAATTCCCATAAAAAAGTAAGTGATATTGCGATAATATTTTAATACCTAATGTCTAAAATAACAATCAAATTCTTTGAGATTATATATCTTTTAATACGGTGAATCTTTTATTAGGGAAATTTGAGTCTAAATGGTTATAAATTTCATTGAATTAATTTTAGAATTGTTTTTTGGGTACATTTCAAGGTTTGGGGGTGCCTATGGTGCTGGGTTGGATATCCGATAGGGTTTAGAGAGGTAGGGTTAATGAAAATAGAAGTAGCATAAAATTTATTAAATAAATGAAAAATCAGAACATGAATATGTTTTAGGGCATGTATTCATATTTTAAAAGAGTGATGGTTGGGGAGGAATGGAGACATATCAAAAATTCATAGGGTGAATACAATTTCAACACCGTTAAAATGATCAGGATTGTGAATTTTGAGTAGTGGTAGAATTCCCATTTCCATTATTGATACCTTGGGATTTTTTGTTGTCATAAAATTGATGGAATACCCATTTTGTCATAAAATATCCCCTCATAATATCATCTCCCTATTGAGTGAGTGATGGTTCTATTATTATTACAATTATGTGTGGATGTACAATATCCTACTGGTATTTGGTTTGATATTCCCCCATAATTTTATTTGTTTTTTATTTTCTCAATGTAGAGTTTCAATGTTGAATTATATAATGAAAAAGATTAATCAACCTTTTTTTAGGAATCCTAACTACATCTTAGGGGAGTAATATTGGGATGGTATCTCTATGTAAACACATACTATTTCAATTTTGATATTTCACTATACATACAATTAATGGTTTTTCCCATAATTAATCGAAATCTATCAAAGAATTTTCTGTTTTAATTTGGTATATTGTGTTTCTTTCTCCCAAGAGTGTGTTAGGAGTGGATGGAACCAAAAAGTTCTTTGATTCAGTGGGATTATTGTTCCATATGATAATACATACATTAATATTACAATGTTAAATTTTATCAAAAAATATTAAAATATTTATTTAATTTTTTTGTTGATGCTTGGTGTGAAATAGTGGCTCATGGGCCTAGAAGATGGATGGTTAGAATTTTACAACCATGTATGAGAGTTTTTTGTATGTTAATAAAGAGGGGAAATTAAATTTTTGGGGTAAGTGGTACATTTTAAAAATTACCCCATCACATTATCCATCGTGATTGAATTGAATTTCATTAAGTTCTCATGTGTACATTTCCATGCGCAATATGCTTCCAACATGTTCTGAGGGTATATTTTTGTCATTTTGGAGAATGTACACACTGTATAATGTCATAGAAAAATAAATAACCAATATATTAAATAGAATAACATATTATCATGTAGAATAAAAATGTTATAATATTAATTATATGGGAAATAAATGAGATCTCAATGTTATAATAAAAATTATTATAATTATAATTAATATATATAAATAACTAAAAATTTGGTTTTTTTTAAGAGTTTTCCCCAATCCTATAAAAAATATATTTCATTCTATTTAGTCATCCACTTTATGCCCAATTCCATTATTCATATCCCCATGTATGTTGTCATCATGAATATAATGATTTCCATGTTCGGTGCAAGTGATAAAACCTAGAAAGAAACCACTAATTAATCCTTAATAATTGTTAACATCTATAAAAATTTTATTCCTTGTAAATATTAAATTCTTAAATATTAATATCAAACATATATTCATACAAGTTATAGTCATGCAGTAACAAAAACACCATAGAATCCCAATCATACCTATATATGTTTTTTGACATAAAAATATAAGGATTTGAAAATTTAACAAAAATATATCCATGAAACTAGTTAATCATTCACATTACATAATCACATTAATGTTTTATGATATATTTTTCATTAATTTTATATATTTGATATCATGAGATACATGCAACAATAAGTATAAAAGAATGGTAATATTTTTTAAAATTTTACCTATAATTTTAATTAGTTTTTGTGAATTGAAAAAACATAAATATGAAATTCTAATTACTTACACATGTATAATATTAATTAGTTCTTTATCAATTTATTGGAAATATAAAGACTAATATATTGAAAGTAAAGGAAATTAATTAATGAAAAATCTTTTTTATGGATAAATTAATCTTTTATCATAGTTTGTAAGTAGTTTTTAATCATTATAAAGAAATATATATATTATATATATTTTCAAATGATTTACCATTCATATAATATTTTTATGGCATGAGATAACATAAAGTGTGGTATTATGGTTGATAATTGTAATGTTTAAATGTGTTTTCTTCATATTTTACATACATATTTAACAAATAATTTATTCCACAATAATAAATGTATCTTATAAAATTAACGACATTATTAAACGAAAAATTTAAAAATTATCTTAGATTTAATTTTTTATTATTTTCTGAAATGATTACTTTTTTAATCATTTGATAAAAATACTGATTCATATTAAACATTTATAATCATTTCATGAATTTATAAAGTAATATTTTTTTTTCCAAATTGTTCTAATGTAACTGTTTTTCAATTCTATTAAAATTTATCCAATTTAGGTATTTTTAATCAATTTCATGTTGAATGTTTACATAAAAATTTTATATACCAATGAAAACTTTTTCATTAGAGAAACTCTTTTCAAATAATTTTTGTGATTAATTTTACGCTAAATTATGAAGAAATATAAAATTGAATTTGATAAATGGATTGCATATTTCTATTTATAAGAATTAGAATTAGGTAATAATTTCAACTTATTTTTTCCATTTTGATGAGTAAAATTAATAAAAAATGTTTAACATTTTTAATGACTAAACATGTCCCCGTTTGGTTAATCTATAATGGTTAGTGTTAAAAGAGACTAAAAACAAAATGACACCGCATTAAATTGTTTTATTTTTTAAATATACATATAAAATTATAATATGGGTTATTTTGGATACTTTTTTCAATGATATTGTCTTGATAATATTTTTAATCATTGAAAAATTTTCCACTAACCTCAATTATAAAGGAGAAAATCGTATCATCACAGAAACTAACATATTAAAAAAAATTTAGACCAAAACCTTCCAAAATATCTCCGCAAAATCATTATACTTTTTTTATTGTTTCAGATATTTCCAAAATTCAAAGACTAAGGTCCTAAATAAAAGATCTGATGGAGAATAATTTATGTGATGATAAATGTCATCACTAATCCCATTCTTTATTACTTATTCTTTTAATGCATTAATTTAAGTAATAATAGTTCCAATATAATTACACCATCATTTTCAATTCACATATATCTTTTTTGATTTCATAAAATATGTGCATTCCCATTTCCATCAAATAGGAAACGAAATCATCGATCATGAGTACTTAGGTCTACTACCTTACATACCGATATAAATTGTTTTCAATAAATACATATCTATAAATTATATTATTATTTATTTAATTTATATATAAATTAAAATTATTATAAAATTATACTTAATTAATTTATAATATAAACTATATCTTCGCACCTTCATATTCGTTGGAAAAGCATAACATTGTTATCTTTTATGTACAGACTACCACCTATACAAGACAATATTATTGATTTTACATTTACATTTTCTAGGATGGATATATATATATATATAAATATATATATATGTATTTATAATTTTTCATCAAGGATGAAATACCATTTACCTTTCATTATGTCTATTCAATGAAAAGTAAAAAACAAAAGTGATGTGTAGGTTTGGATTACTGTCACCATGAACAGTTTAATTCAATTTTTATCTCTATCATTATAAATGAATATATATATATATAATCAATATATACGTTATTTATTTCATTATTATAATTATTTAGATGAAAAATCAATTTTCAATGTACATGTATGAGAACAATGGAACTTAAACTCTTATAAAAACAAAAATATTTATCACATTGAAATAATTAATTTAATAAGTAATTTTTAATTAATTGATGATTAAATATTATAAGTGGATCATTTAGAAAATGAAATTTTTATAAATTAATCAATTAAATACTAATAATAAGTATAAATTAATTATATATTAGATTATAATGCATTTTATATAAGAGGAACTCGAGGTAATAGATTTTTCATCTCAATTTTTCTTTTAAAACAAAAATACCTTTTGAAGACATTTTTCTTTTATGTGGTTTTTACAAGTCACATGAATTTATTTACAATTAATTTCATCAAAATTATGTTTATATACATATCAATATAAGGTGATATCAATTTAATGTTTTGTATTTTAATTTTACCAATATGGAAATTGTTTTTATTATAATATTCTTTATTATCAATATTATTTATGATTAAATTTATATGTATGATATCTTATGGTATATCTCCCAATTATTAAATTTATGTTTTCACCTATTTAAATTTATGGAGGGTAAAATTTTTCATTTCATTTTCCTCCATTTAAGTACTAAAGAGGCTAACATTATATTTTTAACAAAAAGAAAACCATATTTCCCTATTGGTTCCAAAATTAATTGTATTTAATATAGATGGTTTGTAAATATGTTTCAATAATGGTTATAATAATAATTTATAATAATTTTATACTATTTTTGAAATTGATTGAATTTTAACAAACATTTGTAAAAGGTATATTCTTTTAGAATTCCAAATGATGTTATAATTTGAGTATTTAAGTAAGTGTGGAAGGAATAATTATTTTTTAAATATATACAATGCATGGAATTTACCTCCACCATGAATGGTCATTGATTTAAATGATATATTATGTTATTCAATGATACATTAAATAAAATTGTTTCCTTTAATATTTATGAATTATTTTAATATATTATATTATAGTTTAAAAATTACAAAAACTTATTTCCCTTTGGAAATGATTGAAGTAATATTTTAGAATGATTTCCCATTTAAGTAGGAATCATATGATATTTTCATATATTTAATATTAATATAATCCAATGATTCTATTCTTATTCATTATATATATGGTTTATAATTTTGATGATAACATTTTTAAAAACATGACCTTCTTCCATATGTTTTGATATGATAAATTGAAAAAAACAACTAGTAAACTATTTCTCTTCCATTGGTTATAACAAAATAAAATGGTTTTGAATAGCATTTATTTTTTGGATATGTTATGATAATGATTTATGATCTTATAACACATGTCTATATGAATTTAATTATTTATTTGGTGGACCTATAATTATATAGTCATTTTATTAATTCGTTAAAGATCGATATCTCATGATAAAAATAAGACTATAATGGGGTGTAAACCAAAATTAGTAATCAAATATATCCAATATGACAGTCTGGTGAGTGTACCATGACTATAATGTTGGTTTTGGTAGTGAAAAAAATCCATATAAGAATCTTGGGATTCTTCCTTGACTATTATAGAAATGAATTTTTATGATTATCTCTAAGTAGAAAGTCTATGTTTTATGCCCATGTTATTATCTCATAGCTCATGTTCACTGATTCCATTAAGATTTAGGTCCTATGAACTACCATGATTTATTATAGGTATTAATATTTTTATCTATTATATACAAGTATGATTTTAAAATGTTATGACTTGCTATCAATATTTTAATCCCATGTTATGTTATTGTGATCATTGATAATTCTCCATTTTACCCATACTTTGGTTCTATGATAACCCATTATTTTGTCTCTATTAATTAAGTTATAAAGAATGGTTTTATGTATGATATGTCTAACAAGTATTATTGTGGCGATGAACAAAGTAGTGGGACGATGTAGTTCAATTATGACCCAATGATTTATATACACACATTTTGAATGATAATAGACCTATAAGATTTGGTAATGGATCATTATATTATTTAATGAATATTTATCTAATATGATTTAATATCAATGTATTAAAATTATAGTAAAGAATATTTTATATTAGAGAAATTATTAATAAACCATGATAATATAGGATGATAAAAAATTATTGATATCGCATAGGATAATATTATGTATAGGATAAGATCATAAATTATTGTAAAAAATGAATGACGTTTTCCTAGAAAAGCATCCATGTCTTGATACTAAATGTGGATAAGGCTTTAAATTATATGAGTCTTAGGGTAATAACCTCATGAAATGTTGTTTTATTATATATTGTATATCATATATGTGGATGGTGAGTGTACCTTTATTGGGAAACTAGTTTGACACAATCAAGGTTTTTATACTTTGGTTAATTCATATTATATTTAGGAACCATTATGTGATATTTTGATAGATGAATACCATTAATGTAATATGTTGAACATGAGTTGTCATATATTTCAGGGAAACTAACATAATTTATACATCATAAAAATGACTTATCAATATTTTACGGTTTTTATCTATAAATATTTTTCCCGCACTATAATTTCTATTTTTAATCAATGGATGAATGTTAAAGAACCTTTAAAATGGTGAATGTGATAGAAAATTTAATGACTATCCTCTTAGTCAACCAAATGTCTTGGGATCTAGAATTAAATGGCTCATTTATATGGTTACAAAACATTACAAATATATAAATCAAATTGCGCTTCCAAAAATATAGGGAACAATGTTATGTTGAGTCCCTCATGTTGAAATTTTCCACATCCATTATTTGGTCTACAGGTCCACAATTCTATGATAAATGGGTTGATAACACTAAAAATATATTTTCAATTCATGAATTTTTGGTACATGAAAAAGTTATTTTGGATATCAATCAATTATAAATATATTCTCATAAATATTTGACACTTATGAAGAATAAAAGAGAACATGAATAAATTTTGTTATTATATTTGGGGAAATTTTATCCTTATTTTAGGTCAATAATTTTCCATATATTATTCATAATTATATTGATATTGAAATTCATAACCTGAAGTGAGATTATGTTGAATCCATTGGTACATATGTGGAAAAGTTTACATGAATTTAGATGTATGATTTCAGTAATTCAATCCAACATGAAATTAATGTTTATCAATTATTATATGGATCAAAATAGTTTTTGTAAAAAAATTTCCCATTAAATACTTAATTAGTTATAATGAAATAATTAGATGTTATAGAAATGTTGAAATGGGTATTATATTTACCAATGATGTTGCTGAGTTTGATTGGAAATTAATGACGGAATAAAAAGAAGACTCTAATATCCCTAGAGATAGGATGATGATCCTTCCATTATGCTTGATGTGTGGAATGAATCATGGTGAATATTTTAAATAGAGTACTAGTAACTCTTATATTTTATTGAAGAATGGTTGTTGGGTAATTGAATATTAAAGTGATGTGAAATAGATAAATAATGATTCAAATGGAGTGAATTTCCCACTAAATTCACCACCCACACTCTAGCATATAAAATGCATGGAATATGGGAATTATTATAACTAATGGTAAAATATGTATATTTGTTATGATGATCAATGTCAATAACCTTCTAACCTAATAAAAAAATGGATTTTAGATGAAATAGATGTTTCTCATGGGGGTATGATAATGAAATAATGAAATGTTTTCATTCAATTCTCTCTTAATCTACCAATTTGTAATTTGATAGTTCAACCATCCATATTTACTATTTATACAATTCAATATGGGTATCATAAATACAAACACAATGATCAAGTGTATATTTAGTAGTGAAAACATAATTGGCATAATGACCACATCAAATTTATATGATTCAACACACGTAGAGGTATCTAGAAAAATGTTTCCACAAAAATAATGATATTACCCATATTTTCGAATTTAGTGTTATCATACTCATGTATTATAATTATCAATATAAATCCCATATTTATTTATTAGGAGTGGATATATAGGCTTATAGTCTAAAGTAATATATGATCATCTACCATTATAATTATCAATATTAACTTCTGATAGAAATCAGATCAATTTTATGGGTCTTGATTTAACGTAAAAGGGGAGTTTATATAATTTAGTTTTGGATAAACTAAACATTAAATAAATTATTAATATGTGGGAGATTTGTGATATATTTTTACAATACGTAAATAGTATCCCACAAAATCGTGATTTTGTGTTATCAATAGAACTCACACTCGGGGTTAACATTTTTAATGATTCTATATAGAATAGACCCGATTGATTTAAAAAAAATTGAGATTCATCTTTAAGATATTATTGGAGAGGGATTCATTCTTTCATTTTTTCAGATTATGGAGTGAAAGTATTTCAGTGAAGAATAAGGGGGGAACAATGAGTCTCTGTATTGATTATCACGAATATGGCAAGATATGTTTCAAGAACTAGTATCCTGTACCCCATTTTAATGACAGGTTTGATCAACTGTTCACAATTGAATACATTTCCATGATTGAAATTTATTTTAGATATCAACAATTGATTCATAAGAGGGGTGATTTACACAAGAAAACATTCTATAAAATTTATGGACACTATTAATATATTTTAATTCAATTTGGTCTTATAAATTTGGTGGCTCTCATTAAATAATTAATAAATAGAGTCTTCATAGATTAAATTGATCAGTTTCTTGATGTCATTATAGATAGTATTCTAATATTTTCAATTAGAAAACAAGTAAATAAAGATAAATTGAGGAAATTACTAAGGACACTAAGAAAGGATATGATTTATGAAAAAAATGCAATGAGGGAATTTTTGAATTAAATGGTAATACATTTAGGTTATACAGTCATAAGAGTTTGTATATAGGTAGATCTGACAAAGTCATTGATTTCTGAACAATGTTATAGATGAAAAAATATGACCCCGATAATGTGACTTCATTATTTTTCTGATATTATCAGTGATTTGGGTATAATATTTCTTGGATATTTAATCAAGTAACCAAGTTAACAAAGAAGGTAGAGAAGTTCCTCTGGTCATATGACTGAGAAAAACATTTCAGGAACTGAAGAGAAGGTTAGTATGTTCACATGTCTTTATATTGACCCAATGAGTAGAATGGGTTTTAATTAATAGTGTTTCCTCAAAGAATGTTCATGGATTCATCTTACTGTAGAATAAATGTGGTGACGGATTAAACATTTTCATAATTGATGGATCAAGAGGGTCATTACCTATCCCTTTAATTTATGTTAGATGTGGTAATTTTTTAAAAATGATATGGAAGAATTAAATTTTCTGTGAAAAATGTATTATATATATTAATAATAAATGTTTATATTATCTACATACTAAATAATATATTAATATAATCTGTTTATGATATTTAAAGATGATTAATGTTTATAAATTCATAATATATTAATAACCCTAAACTGAATAAGGTAAATAATTCCTTCTGTTTAAGTGTCATTAAATTTTAACTACTATGAGAATAAAAAATATATAATATTTTTACATTTTTAATGAAATTATTAGAAAATCATGAAGGATGGGAAAAATATTTTATTGCTCCAATGTGGGTTCAACCGTCAATCCATTTGATGAATAAGCGTGTGAATAAAAAAATGTAGAGCTATAGAAGAATGTGATATATTTTCTTGAGAATAAAAATGACAATTATTACATGATATGTTCATTAACCATGTATTTTATTTATCTATTCCTATATTGAAGAAGAATTTGTTTAGTGGGGCTCATAGATCATCATTCACTATTCATCTTAGAATTATAAAAGATGTATCAATATAAGAAATTTTATTTCAATAGGTCTGACATGAAGATAGAATTTTACAATTTTGTATATTGATTCCTGGTGTCTCGGTATGTTAAGGATGAGAGATGTATATCTTGGATGATGCTACACTATTACATATAGAATAATGAAAATGGGATAACACCACCAGGGAATTTATTATCAGACCCCACAAAATGTATAAATATAATTATTCTATATGGGTTTTATATGATCAACATAAAAATTCAGGACACCAAATTAGTATTAGATAGGAGTTATCTGTTTATCATATTTAAAGGATATACATTCTATAAGTGGAAAGGAATCATGTAGTGTTACATTATATTTTATTTAATATGGATCTAAGGTTCAACTCCATGTTCTAGTGAATTATTAGGTAGTTTCTAGGAATAGAGTTATTTTTCAATACCATATACCATCATTATAATGATGATCATCCTAATAGAACCATTGAATCCATATAGAATATTATAAGTTCATCTTCTATATATTTCAAAATCGGTTTGGAATAATACTATCCTATAATAGAATCGTCATTCAATAATATCAATCACATTATGATTTATATGAATCCAAATGAATTCTTATATTGAATGATGTGTATAAATAAATCATAGTGGGATAGTGTTTGAGAAATAAATGTATTCTGACCTAACATTGATGAGTATATCATATAGAGAGTCGGTGTTGGGAAATAACAAATCATGGTATCTCGTAGTTCATAAAATTTAAGAATAATAGTTTTCAGTGTGAAAATTAATTTGCTACTAGTGGGAAGGTTTTTCTATTAATTTATCCGTTTTATAATGTTGATTTTTTTAAATGAATGTATATTTCAACCATAGGTATATTGGCTCATTTGAGATTATTTATTGAGAAAGGATTGAACCATATCCCTTAATAATTCCCCTGAACCAATATCATGTTCAGTGTTTTTCTCCTGTATATATCCTAAAAAGTAAATACATGATCCAATAGATTGTCTAAACTCAGATATTATACCATTGGAGCATGATCAATCCAATTAAGAACAACTATGATATTTGGGGGAAAATATAGAAAATTGTTATGGAAATAGAATAATCACATGGTAGAAGTTATTTAGAGGAATAAAAAATTAGAGGATTCTGAATGGGAACCTATGGTTTTTATGAAGCCGAGACATCAACATTTGACATGTTATAGTAACAAAATTGGAGTTAAAATTTTTCTATAACGGGGGAAGAATATAACAGCCCAATATTTAATGATAAATTTATTTTTTATTAAATTTTATCTATTTGATATCTTACCACACATGAAACCCCATAGTCTTTAAAAATTATAATAAATGTTACAATATTAGAATAGAGATAAAATTAGATCAAATGAAGCAAATTTATTTAAATACAAAATTATTTTGGATTACCCTTCTATAAAATTATATCATTGGTTATCAATTGATTATTAACAAAAATAGGTCTCATTTGAATGTAAAATAATTGTTTTACGAAATACTATTTTTTTGAATGCACTATGTAATTATTATGATAAATACCTTTATATTATTATTTTTAAATAATATATTTATTATATATTCAATATACTCAGTTTATTTATCTTGTATTCTTTCAATGAATGGGATAAAAATAAATTTAATTTTATGCTTCGAAAAATTTAGTTTCATAAAAATGTTTCATCACGTTTTGAAATATTTTATTAAAATGAAATACATACAAATATAGAAAATTTAATTACAAATTATATAATTATTTATTAATTGAACATTTTAGAATTCTTCTATTGTAAATATTTTAATATATTCTGAATATAATAAAATTTTGTGAATTGTAATTTATATTTATTTTTATTAATATTTTAATTTTTATTAAATAATTTAAAATTTTATTTTATTTAAAATGGAATTAAAATATAATTATTTCAAATATTTTATTTTTGATGAAATTTTTATAATTAGAATCATTTTTTTGATTTAGTATTTGATATAAAAATGTTCATAAATAAATAAACATTTTCACTAGAAAGCATATTTTCATTTCAATTGTGGGTCTAATTTTAAATTATATTCACCCACTTTTGTGTACTAAATTTGATAAAATTGATTCTGTTTTTGAAATAATAATAATAAATATTAATTTTTAAGCTAAGTTTATGTTTCTCTCATAATGAATAATAAAAAATTTATAAATTTGTTCCACAGTTTAATAAAAAATGTGATTATTGGGAAGATAATCTAAAAATATAATTGTTAAAGTGACCTATTTTTTAAAAAATATATTTAAAAAATAATAATTAGAATTATAAACATTCAATATGAGCTATTTTTAGATGAATAGTGTGACTTGAAAATATTGTATAACATGGAAAAATTACTAGTGTGAAAATCACCTCATCTTCTAAATGAATCAGGCTCCCTTCAATACATCACACACAATATTCCAATTTTCTCTTCCTAACCATACCAAAATCTCTCTCCAAGATTCTTTTTTACATATTATAACTATTTTTCTGTGTGTGACGGACTACAGTAGAAAGAACCATTGTAATTCCATTTCCATCCCCACCTATCACAAAGAGATATCATGATATATTTAATAAATATATATTTTATTTAATAAATAACATTTTGTTATGAATTATAATATCTTATATATTTTCTTATAATCAAATCCATTGGAAAATGTTGATAAAGGTCATGCGTATATGTGGACTATCGCCTCCACATTGTAATATGGTCCATTTTTTCTTTTATCAATGGTGACAATAAATATAGATTTAATAATTTATATAAAAATATTATATAATAATTATTTTTTAATTCATTATTAATTTTTACATTTATTTTGTTCCTTTCATTGAAAAGTTTAAAAAGTATCCATTCGTACGTAAGACTTACTATCTCCAAAAAAAGGTGTAATTCATTTTTTTAGAATTATAATTAATTGTTGACTATAAATATATAATGATTATATATAATATTAAAATTAAGATTAATATTTATATGGTAATGTTACCATGATCAAGATATATGGATCAGAAATACTAAAATGAAACACAGATGAAAAATGAAATAGTTAACACTTTGAAATGACATTTTTATTAAAGAATTATTAATAAAACAATGATAAAATACAATAATTAGATCACATATGATATTATAATTATTTAAATTATAATTTTATATTATTATAATATTCATATATTTATTATAGTTGATAAATGTGTTTTTTTGATGTTTGTGGAACTCATGGTATTTGATTCTCATCCCACTATAACCATTATGATTATTATTCCATTACCTAATATTTATATTATATGTGGTTCATTTAATATCGATGAATGTATTTATTATTTTTTTATGAAAATTATGGTGGTATAAATATTGTAATGGGGATATTTTTTCCATGAGTTTTTTTATTTACATTACCATATGGTAAGGGTTTTTTATTAATTTCTCATTATATTTCAGTATTGTTTTATATTGAGCTTGTGATAATGAAATATTATGATAAATATCTAATGAAAATAAAATATTTTATTATAAAATATATTAATTTTTAAAATAAATTTTTAAACTTGGTTTTCATCTTATTATGTACTCAATATAGTAGAAGTGTATTTTTATGGGAAACCAGACTTTATTTCTCTCATTAGTAAATGTTCCTTTTTCAAACATATAAATGTTATCTAAAAATAGTACAATTAATTATTATAATCTTAAGGAATGATTATTTGATGAATTTTTTAGACATTATTTATTTTTTAGAAAAATATTAAAATTGAATATTCTTTTTATTTTTCAATGAGTTACTTTTTGACGTTTTTAAAAATTGTAAAATGAATTATATCTTTTAAAATATAAAAAATGAATGGAATTTATGTCTATAATGATCCCTAAATTAAATTATTATAAATTTATAATATTTATTGTCTCCTTAAAAATAAAATATTTTCTTTAATATTTGGGAAGAATTCATATTTTTAATAAGTTATTTCATTATAAAAGTGTATTTTCCATGAAATGTTCTATCTGATCATTAAAAAGAAATATCCCACAACTGTGGAATAATTTTTTGATTCAATAATATTATTGGGAATTAAATTCAATAAAATCATCCATATTCATTTATTTGATATTTTTTTGTTATAATGAAAACATATTTATGATGCATGTTCTATTTACTTGATTTAGACATGATGAGTTGTTTAAATATACAGGAAATTAATTTCATTTCATTTTGTTATTACATGATAAATATTATCGGAATACCACTATAATATTTTTTTATATGATATCATGAATTATTTTATGAAATTATAGAATATATATCTATGAATTTTAATATGTGATGGGTGGGTAAATAATTATATTTCCACCCATTTCATTGTGTACCAATCTATATCTTATTAGATATACATTACTTGAATAAGGAGTAAACTGTGGTAAATATGAGACTCTTTGTAAAATGATAGTCTTAAGATTTAACCAATAATATTAATATCTGTTTAAGGGTGAACCAAATCCATAATGATAGTCTTGGTAATATTACTTTGCGGCAAAGGAAATTATTTTTCATTATTATTTTTATTCCAAAGAACCATTTCTATTCTATTTTTAAGCACTCATGGATCATGTTCCTTAATTCTGTAATGTTTCATTAACTAAAAACTATCATGATATAATCTATGAATTATGAAAATTATCAATGATATGAATTTAATGTCTTAAAATTCTAAAATAATATTATCATAACATCATTCTACTATTATGTTTAAGAGATCATCGATATCTCCCTTGTTCAACCATACTGAGCATATAATTTTAGTCTTATCTTAGTTTCTTTTCCCCATGTTATAATGATGCAAGTTATTTTTGATATATCTATGAATTTCTCAATTTATGAAAAAAGAAGGTGGATATTATTTATTTCACTTGTGGACATGTTGATTATATAGCCTTAATTCCAATGAATATACACCTATATGATTATAAAATAGATTGTTATGGTATTTAATTATTATTAATATAATATTATATATAAAATGGTTATTAAAAGTATGGGTCACAATATACTGAATCATGTATACATTATATTCTGATTCCCTAGGCCAAATGTAATAGATGCCAATATAAAATCACTAGGAATTGAGTGATATTCTCTAAAATTACTAGGAATCATGTAACCAAATACATCAATATCTATTAATAGACTGCATATTCTTTAAAAAAATACATTGACTCATGTTATTTTTACCTCATTTATTGGTCTATAGTCATTATCTTTATAAGTAAAGTAAATCCACCTCTGTGAAAAAAATCATGTCTTGAAATTCCACCAGTTTTAAGAAACCAGAACGATACCTCTTAATGATGGGTACATACATAAAAAGGTTGACATACAACACAAACATACCAACATTTGAATAATCAAGAAATATTTTAACACCTTATAATTATCAAAAAAGATAAATCATGATACAATAATAGTCATGGAATCAAGAATCAAAAACATGTCTCATAAACCACATACATGCACATGCACACACATATATAATCATAGTCAAGAACATATATCATGGTATATTAATCAAAAAAAATTAAATTGGTATATATATTTTATAGGAGTGTCCCAAATGATATGTAACTTCTTAAATGAATTTTTTAATTAATAATATTGATATTTCACCAAATAATCATTACTTGAACTATGTCTATATATTCACTAGCATAAACCACTCCTAAGGATTACGTAAAAATCTTTTTATCATTTTTTATCAAATATAAATAAAAACTCCACAAAGGGTAAAATTATCTATCAAAACATTTATAGAATAAACAATATAATCCCATGTTATTATTCTGGATAATTTTTCATTATTTATTATATAATCATTTCAATTCTAAATGAGATAATAACCTCCCGCTCTCTATTATTCAATGATAACAAGATATAATTTTTTTGATTATATTTGATAATTTTTCATAATATTATATTTAAATATATATTTATTTTGTTTTTATAGGAGTAAATGAGTAATTATACTTACAGTTTTTCATGTAGAGTAAAAAAGAAATATAAATTACAACATATACTAATATCCCTTTGAGAAATGTTTCTCTTCAAAATTGAGGAAATAGTGTGTTTTATTGTTTATTGAAGATCAAAAGAAGAATATATTTTAATCAATAAAACATCAAAAGTCATGTCTAAATGAATTTATTTAACTCTCAATGGCTATAAAATATAAAAGAACTATATAGGGGATGGGTAGGGTATTTTTTAAAAGAATACGATGAGGTTGGATCAGAACAAAATAATCATAAATCAAATTCAACATTTAATAATTTTGATTAGAGGATTCATGAATGTGAATGAGTTAATATACTTAATAAAGGTATTTTAACATTCAATTTATTTATAAAATTCAATTACAATAATCTAAGGCATTTTAAATTCATTAGATATTTTTATATACGATAAAGTGGAAGAAAATTCCAAAAACAATGTAAAAATAAATACCCTTAAGTATGGAGTGTGTGATAAGAAAGAGTAACATTTTTTTACTGTATCATTATGGTTTGATCGTACATGATATTTGAAATAACCATGGTATACGTAAGATAATATTCTTTTACATGAGTAACCTTTCACATGTCGACACATCCCTTACCTAGAATGATTAAAAACTATGTTAACCTTACATGAGATGTATATTACAATTTCAAAATATGGTAATGTGTGGGGTAACCTTTAAATAGGCATATAACACATGAGGTTACTCTTAGTGATGGAAAATTATAAACATATGTATCGGGATTTGTGAATACTTCACATAGAGACCTCAATTTTCTTAAAATAATTCCATTAACATTTAATCATTTGATGAAATACAATGTTACTCATATATAACCAAAATATAAATCGTTCTTCTCTTGAACAGAATTTGTAATGACTGTTTTACCCTTACACGAACTCTATAAAACCCTCTTAACATTAAAATAACACGATTATGTCTAGGGATACCATTTATATAAAATATAAAATCATATGCTAGGGATACAATTATTTTTGTGTAAAAAATCACTGAAAGATACATATAAAATATATGAAAAATAATTTATTGTTATAGATAAGAATTGAGAATATTAAATTTATTTTCCATTAGTTACATATCATCCATAAGATGTTTATGTACAGTTTATGCTCTAATGATTTAGAAAAATGATTTTGGCCATCATGATCCCACTGTCAAGACTCATCATAGACTTTTACATATATCCCAATGATTTGGAAAAGTGTCTCCATATTCTAGGGAAAGAACTTCACACTCTTTCTCAAAATGATCACAGATATTATTCATGAGATTAATCTAGATCCAAATTAAAATCCTTATATTACATAAGATGCGTAGTATTGGTAATGAATATTTTAGGTTGATAAAAATGGAACACATTATGAATTCATCGACAATTGGGGGAATATCTAGAAAGAATTCTAAAGACCCAACTAGATTGCTGACCTCAAATAGTAATAAAATCAGTGGTTTCATTTTCAAATGAATATAGAAATTATGATACCCCAATCAATGTGACTCTCTAAAGAAAAAATATTCACCAATTGTACGCTCTATAATTCATCTCCTCTGACATGCATTTGATGTATACAGTCTCTTTTTGGTCACCAAAATATATCTGATGAACTGAACCCTCTATAAGGTCAAATAAAATATAAAATGCCTAGGAAATACTTCCCCAACAACCTTTTACCGAAACAATGCTGATCAGAATGACCATCTATATAGATGTTTAATTTGTGTCACATGTATAGATTACTAAGTTCTATTATTGTATGAAGACTAATACATGAATAGTTTATCATCCAATTATTAACCAAAGTATAGAAATAAATTTTTTAATGAATATCCTTTTGAATGTGAATTGATCTTTATGTCTATCTTTCAATCTCATAATACTAATCTATCTATAAACAAAAATGAATCCTTTTGGCCTTGTCTATTCCCTACACAAACCATATAGTGAAACATGTCTCCATAAAGATATGATTCACTATAAAACTACATGAAACTATAATATCACATAGACATTAAAAATTATCTCTTATTCCACCAAATGGGTCTTTAATATTAGAAATATGTGAGTATCATTTGTCAGGTGATCGATACAATTCAAGACAGTATCTCAAATCCTCAGGATACAGGATATACCCAAAAAATTCCATCATAATGTCCTCTCACATTTACATGGCCTCTAAAATTTATTGGTGGAAACCCCCCATGACCCTAACTATCCACCTTTACCCTCCCATATGGAACAATCAGGAAATTAAACTAGTGATGCCCATCTTCATCCTTGTACACAAGACCTATATCATGAAATTTTGAAACATCATATTCCCACCCAAATGTACCAACCATATAGAAGTTTATATTTTAATTTTCTATATCACTTTGATATAAAAATGGACTACCAATATCATATACATCAAGGTTACATTATCATCTCACAATTAATTCTCATGTATTGGGTCACCACCAGAATGTTGTTCCTATATCATAGAGAACTTTTTTAGCATTATATCCAACCTTTAAACGTTATAATAGAGAATATGGGTCGACTAACAATGAAAATTCATAAATACATGTTCTTTGAAAAGAATCCATTATTTATTTATCTAAAAAAAATTAATCACCAATGTACATCTTATTTCAACTCATAGTGATCGTGAGATACCTAGACCTTACATGTAATATAATATTTTATGGTAGCATCCTTCCTATTTGAACAACCCATTTCAAATTCAACCATATATAAATATTACCCTAATCAATATTACCTAAATATCATGTAATGTTTTGTGAACAAGTAATAAAATCTATTTTAGTCAATGTAGAAAACAAACCAATCACCATGTAAATAGAGTCAATTCTACTCCATAATAAGAATGTTTATTCCTAACTATAATTCAAGTGTAGGGATTTTTTATCAAGGGGTCATAAATAAAATAACTAAGAAGCTACTACCACCAATGACTGAAAATTTCTCACAAAATATGACCTATTTCACAAAAATATAATAAATATCCTATCACAAGACTGGGTATTATATACACCAGATCCATATTAATCCTCCTCTTGAGATTAAAAAACTTATTTTTCACTAGTTGATCAAATATATGTTTACTCCATTCATCATCAATATAGTCATTGGTTCTGATAAATGATAAAGGTTATTGAAAAAGTCATAGTAATATTCTTCTATAACAAAAATTATTAAGATCTTGAAAATATTACAACGATGTGTCCAGGAAAACATTTTATCCACTATAAAAGACTCGATGAATATACGTATCTTTTATAACACATCAAGTAATAAATGAATATCATAAATGCATAATTTCACCTTTAAGAGATTGGTATAAAGCTAATTTATCTGTTTTTACTCATAAGTATCTCAAGATGTATGTAATGTTTCACTCAAGTGAGTGAGTATATGTATATGTCATCAATGAAATCTATGATTATGTTGTATATGTACAGATGTAATATAGTGGTCATAAAGGACATAAACAATGCATGAACATTAGTTAAACAAGAATGCAATTTTATATTATCATAAATACCATTTAAAATCTAAAATTTCAACTTCATGATTTCCCCTCTATAACTCATAGCTGGTGGAAGCTCAATCAAATAAAGATATGATAATACTACTGATGTCCCTGTAAATGATCGAAAATATTTTCGATCCAAAAAAATGATATTTTTATGGACCATCGTTTGTGTTAGAATTAGATAAATAATATAGATTAAAACCATTCAACTATCTTTTGATATCGTCCTGATAATCAAGGAATTATATATATTTAGTGTGACTGTTTCATTATAAAACCTCCTAAACTTCAATCTGATGATGGGATGAAGGCCGATCAGGAATGTTCTGGTCATTGAAGAATCATCTTCGAAAGAGTCGGTACAATGTTATGAAGATCGGTAGAATGATAGGAGAAGGTAGACACTATCATAGGGATCTACTAAAGATCCCTGAACTCATGTCCTCAATAATGATTAATCTTATCAGGAATGAAATCCAAAAATAACATATTCATTAATTCCTCATACGTGATTCCCTCACTTTAGATTGTCATTCCCATGTCTCCCATAAAATGCATAGAGGGTCCCTCCAGCATAATCTCTCCCACATTAACCTTCATGTATATTAGTGTCATAATAAGGTCAAATATACCATCAATGACGTTGAACTAATTCTTATATTTCTATAGTCCCCCTATTTTGTAATTGTCTAGTAGAATTTGGATCTATAATTCCATATAAAATTCCTCCATTGGTTTTATTGGAAGGAATCACACCAAATATGATCTTACATCCTTCACTAACACAATAAGTGTAGATGCTTTCTCTATAGCACCCTCCTGTAAAATAGGAGGTGGAACAACTACATCAGAAAAAAACCCATATCATATTGTTTCAACATAAATATATTTCATGGTAATATCTCTATATAAAAAATAGAATCGTTTAGAAATAATTTTATCATGATATCAACTATAAGTTATTACATTATGGGTTTCCAATGATTCAACCCATATATATAGGTAGAACCTACTATAGATATGAAAATATCTCAACCCTACATTAAGGTTTATTCATTATGTTTTTATCAAATAAAAAAACAATATTAGTTCAACTAGTATATTATTAAGGAGATATATCATAAATTTAAGCAGAAATATATATATCACGCAATATAGAATCCCTCATTAACAGATAACACAATTTTAGTAATTTCAATAAATAAACCATTACACATCACAAAATTATGTATATGTATTACATTTTATCTCATGTTCCAGGTAATGACATATAATAAAATAGAAAAAATTTAAAACAAACTATAAAAACAATCTCGTTAATGATAAATATGAGGTCTATTACATATATGATGTCCATGAAAATGGAAAAAATAATATCTGATACCCCAATAACTATATTATTTCCAACAAGTACTAGGATAATCTAATATTAAATAATGTACTATTTATCTAATATAATATCATTAAAATTGATCCAGAACCATTGTTTATAAACTAGAGTACAAAAAAATTTATGTTCTACTCCCCAATAATCAATATATTATAGACTATAATCCAGGGTTTATTTTCATCATTGGTGATATTGTACCCTATGTATAATTTCATAAAAATAAAAAACAATATAATAAATACAATAAATAATATATTATATTGAAACAAAAAAATAGAACATATTTATCATAGTTGAAATTAATGGTCACTCAAAGAGTCATGCTAAATAAAATTAATAATGTAGAAGATAAAAAATTAAATATAATTTTGGTATCATCAGTGGTCCAACCCATTCCTATAGAAACTTCATTAAAATGTAATTATCCATTAGAGTTTGGAATATGTTTTTTAATCATATCCCTATATAATAAATCTTCACATTCATCTGGATATCTATGATACGTGTGACTAAAAATACCTAGTAGGTCCCAAATAATATGTAATTAATTTTTTTTTCTCATCTATGACATGTTCATTCCTTGATTATAATAAATTTTAATATATTCGTATCAAATATAGAAGTATGTACATTGTTGTAGTGTAATATAAATTACACCATAGATCCCATTCCATACATACATAACCTATATGTTGGAATAAAATTAAGGGCATGAAAAATGTAACCAAATTTAGACATAGGGATAGAGAATCTATTCCATAAAAACATCAAGACCTCATGTGTACTTGTGACGTATTTTTACAGGGCCAAAAATATGACATGATGCTCAATAATAACTTGTAATCGATTAATTTACATGAAAATCACTATGTATCGATGAACCTGTAGCATTGACATATGGGAATCATGTGCATCATCCTCAACAAATTACATGGATTCATCATATCTACACACTGCTCCCATTAATTTCATCTACACCAATATTGGTCATACTCAATATCCCAATAATTAATAATCATGGTATGGGATTCCACCTATTCTGAGAACCAGGAATGATACACCAAAAGGAAAGGTTTAAACATAACATATTTGAGCATACAATACATGCATAAAAGCCTATGATGAAATAATAATAACACATAAAATGTGATCACTATAAAAAATCGACATAAAATATTTACGAATAATAACAGAATCAAGCATTAGGATTAGTTCTCATGCGTTGTACACACCACCACATTAAATCAAAATCTAACATAGTTATCAAGGAAAGCTAAAAATAAGAATTATACGTAGAAATACAAGTGCATATGGGGTCCAAAATTGGTAAGTAACATACTACACGTTTTGGAAGAAAAAACATCCTGGTTCAACAAGGATTTATTATCTTAACAATACACATGCCTTTATTTGCTCAAATTTCATGGAATGTTTTACTTGATCCCATTTTATAATATTATTTCAAAATAAAATAATAACATAACATTTGAAAATAGATTCACTACCTATGATAATCCCAAATAAACATGATAATTCAACATCATCTTTTTTTTAAATTACATACTATTTCATAAAGAATATTTACCTTTCCACATGTGATAATAATCACTCACACTAGATAAATTCTTGATAATTCTATTCAATGATATGTTTATTACTCTATGATAATTTTAAATATTTTTATCTTTTAATGATATTCATTCACTTTTGGAAGAATCAATGGAAGAACTATATTTTTAGTTTTTCTAGAAGATTAAAAATCAATATAAATTCCAATGAAGAATAATATCCCCTTGATAAATGCTTGATTCATGAATATAAGATAGAGAGATCGAGTCTATCCATGCTCGAAAAATAAAATGAGAACATTTTAAACCAAAACGAAATTATATATAATGTGTAATTGAATTTATAAACATCCCAAACCTAAAGTAATATAAAAAACGTCTAGAGGTGATTCTATTAATTTTTTATGGAAAATAAATATAGTCAATCGCAACATTAATATTACAAAATTAAATTCATCATTTATTTTTATCTTTAAATTATTATTAAATTTATTGGTTTTAAAATCACCAATAAAGGGATTACAACCATTAAATGATTTAAAGGAACAAAATTCCAATATATAAAAAATTGTAAACCATAATAAACTTTTTTATAAGTAAATGAATTAGGAATTTGGTAAAAATGGGTAAAATTATCACCCCTACATATGGCGTATATGATAATTAAGAAAATATCAGTTTAACACTTACACAACTATTTTCCATTAATAATGTTGTGTATAATGTAGGGTACCCTAACATATCTCGACCCTCATTAATATACCCTTACGTAGGTCAATACTAGCATTAAGTTTCTTATTTAAAAAAAAGTATTGAAATACATAAGTTGTATATTACCCTTATAAAACATGTAAATTTGTGATATTAACATTATACAGTAATAGAAAAATATATATAACCCATTATATGAGGTAAAACATATCATTTCACATCAGAAAATAATGCTTTTGATGTAACAAGGGGTTATATATCTAGACACTACTAATATGAATTGTTGTATATTTACTTTATATAAATATTTGAATATTTTTATATATTTTCATTATTAAATTATATATATAATTATATTTCAATTAATGAAAACTCTATTTTGATATAAAGAAACCAAAAATATATTTTGGTAAAACATCTATTTAGAATACTTTTTTATATACATTTTTGAGTTAAAAAATAAAAAATATTTTCATATAATTATAATAAATAATATTTTCATATATAAAAATTTTAATATGAATAATTTATTCTAATATTATGTTAATATGTGTTAGAAAAATGTAAATTTATAACAAAACATTATGTTTTAATAAATGATTACTTTTTTACACATTTAACATATATTATTTATAAATTTATAGTGACGAAAAAAATATTATTCTAAAAATAATCATATTGAATTATCTAATGGATAATTTCTCATAGTTTTCCTATAGAGTTGAATTTTAGGGTAAAAATTAAATACACTATAAATATATAGTCTGTATTAGGACATCATAATTACCAAAATGTGAATAATAAATTATTTTTAAATGTTATAAAAAATATATATATTTACAATTTACAATTTATTATTTTTATGTTTATTTATTGAATTTTATACCCATTAATGAATCCTATAAAATATATATTATATTTTACAATTATAAAATGAAATATTTATGAATACTTCACAATTATAAATTAGTAGTTAAGATATTTGAATTTAACTATTTCTTTGACATATGATTTATTTAAATCCACTTATACATAGTTGAATCCATTCATAAATACTCTGGTAATGTATTTGGTTTTGATTATTTTATCATATAATGTGAAAAAAAAATCTATAAAAATTATTAACGAACCCCACTACCTTTTTCTATAAATAAAAACCCGGTATCCCACTATTATTCACTAAAATACAATATTAAATGAGTTTCTTATCCGTATACCCCTCTATATCCCGAGCATTATGCACAAAAGATATCAATAAGCTCCACATGAGATTTTAGAAATTTCCTCTCAAGGTAAGGGATCCTATACTCATCCTTTTAATTTCATGTTCATTACATGATATGAGTTTGATCATTAATAATGTCACATGTTATAATTATTTTACACATCCCTTTATTATTCCTACTACATCCATGTAATGAGATAAAACCATTCACTCTCATTAAACCCTTCGAGTATCGTTATGTACACCATTTATGAAGTTTAAATTATTCAGAAATTTTCCCTAATGAACATTTATATTCTGAATACACATCCTAATTTCCACTCAACAGTATTAATCAAGATGTAATTATCATCACTGATTTGTTACATCCGTCTAATAATTTAAATTCATTAATCATGGTCTAAAATTGATAAAATTGAATTTTATGTGGTACGATCAATGTGGAACACCAATTCATGTACCTAATTTTATTTAGATAAGTGGGATTATAATTATGTTGATGTAAAATACATTACATAATGATTTTATCTAATTATATTACATGTATGGTTCATGGGAGATTATCCTTAAAAAACTATGTTATTCTATATTACTTTTTATCATTGAATTATTCTTACGGTGTCGTGTTTTATACTATTTACAGTATACTATATTATCTTGATTTTTTCATCTTATATCATGAATCATTGTTCATGTTTATTATTCTAATCCATTTTTTAACTCCTAATTACTCTACTTTACTTACAATTATTATAATAATATTGTTATGCATTGATTATTTTCTTATAGGGTATTATTCATCAACCTTTTCTTATCTACATCAAAAGTTTATATAGTGTTTTTTTGCTGATCAAATGGATTTAGTTCATGTTATAGGAATTTTTACTCAAAATTGAGATATCAATATTACATGTTATAGTGTGATGTATCTAATTATCTTAATAAACTATTTATTTTGATATTTTGGGATTTTCATAAGGGTTTATTTATTTAATTAATCCTGAATTAATGTTTTTTAATGTTTTGTTGTTTCACTGATGTTATCAACTCTAGGTATAGTTATTTTTGAGGATTATAATTATAAGAACTCAATGATATCCCCATGTAGTTATAAATTATAGGAATACATCATATACTTTGATTATTTTATCGAATTTTTAGTGTGCTTGAAACAAAATCCCTCCCATATTCTATATGTGGAGGGGGTATAGAAATCATTTATATAAGTGTAATAACCAAGAGGTAAGGGATTTTTTATGATTATTGTTTTATAGTGAATTAAAAGTAGACCTTACATAAAATCTAGTTTTATTCCCATGTGTAAATGATATAGTAAATTCACATTTTCATTGCAATCCATTTTTTTAGGGAATAAAAAAATTCATGAATTTTTATCATAGGAAGTGAAGCATGGAAAAAATAAATAAAAACCCATATATTCATTAGATATGGAATATATTGAATTTATGATTTATACTTTAAATTTTAATATATTATGTCTTAATTTGATAAAAATCATTTATTCTGGACTCCAAATTTCTATTTATTTGAGTCAATTGATGGAAATTAGATGAATTTAATAAATAATCAATGAGCTATGAAATGATAAAATTAGAGTCCTGGCCTAATGGGATAAGTATTTGATAACTTCAAGAAAATGTGTAATCAATTAACCTATTTTTTTATAGAAACATAAATAACCAATAAAACACACAACCTATACAAAAGGGAATTTTTTAATTTAGAACATCATTTGATAAAGGACTCTAGAAATCAATAGATCTTATTATCCCTTAATTGTGGATAAGTGAATAAACAGGAATGAAAAGATATTATCCATAATTTAATTCTACATGTAAGATAATTTCTGATTTTTTGTTTTTTTATTGTGGGAGAATCATACCAATAGGGTACAATGAGAATAAATAAGAATATTAAAGAAGATATGAAAACACTATATTGAAACGAATTCATAAAATGTATTTTGATAAAAGCAATACTAACACTTCTGAATGAAACTTTATAGGTATTTAATTGGTTTAATGAAAAATGAAAATTAATACACCATGTAATATATGATTAATTTTAATAAGCATGCAAGAAGAATCCTCATGATTTTTCATTGACCATGAAATTAAATTCAAACACTTCTTGTGTAGACAACTATTGATTATATGAAAATATTTCCATATTTGAGAGTTGGATATATATGGGGAATGTTTTTATGATCCTGAAATTTTGAAATGGATATCATACAATCATAGGGGATTCACTAGTTTGGATATCGAATGACTATAATGGAGTTTAAATTTACAGGGGGGAAATAGGGAAATATCACATTGAAAAAACCCCTGAATCGCACTATTAAAATGTGTGTGAAGAAAAACCATGTAAATTTCCTAGAGGTGGTAAGAAAATTAATTATGTGAAGAAATTAAAAGATTAAATATAGTGAATGATAATAATATAAAATTAAAAATTTTATGAGATAATTGATTTGAATAGTCAACACTCATATTTCAATACAATGTTTCAATATAATGGAATAATTTAACTATGTGTATCAGTGCCCTCATTCAACGGTTTTGAATATAACCAATGGAATAGGTCACTATGAACTTGAGAGAAAGTTTAGCTTATTCTATAAAACCATATATTGTGGATCCCAGCAATGGTGTAAGGATATTTATTCTAGTTATTATTAATGAATTGAGAATGTATTAGATTATTCTAGTTCTATAAATTTTTTCATAAAATTTATTTTTTGTATCAATATTCACACAAAAAATGAAAATATAGAAGTGGAGCTATTAGGGAACAAAGACAATGGGAAAATGATTTAATCCTATGATAATATCTTCTCCCATGTCCATATCCACTAGATTAACATCCCAGATAACCTGTTCATACTGTTTTTTCAAAATTTGATGCTATTATAGGTATTCATTAGTATTCCTTATATTGAGCCAGCATAACATTCTAGGAGATGTGAATCACCCTTAATATTGTGAATCACTCTTTTAGAATATACTATTAAAATGAAGAGGGTTAGTTTACATTAAAATATTCATGTTTGTAAGGGATATTATTTCCGTATGAGTTAGTGTATTTACCTAATATTATTGATAATAAAGAAAATATTATACATTATAACATTCACATAGGGTTTGAATACACTGATTTATTTCATCAATAAATATT
Organism: Viscum album; assembly: GCA_963277665.1. Taxonomy (NCBI): domain Eukaryota; kingdom Viridiplantae; phylum Streptophyta; class Magnoliopsida; order Santalales; family Viscaceae; genus Viscum; species Viscum album. The sequence continues at coordinate 586,844,080 of OY728126.1, forward strand.
TTTTCTCCCACTAGAATTGGATTTTGTGTTCTATATCAAACATATATTAATATATATGTCAATATTGAAAAAACTATATATAATGGGAACTATTGATTTTATAGTTATGATGAGGAATCTGTAAAATAATATAAATAATTGGATAGATTTCCCAACTTCTATAACATGGGGTGAATTATTAATTTTTTATTAGATTAATGATTGATCAATGAACCACTACATTGATTATTGAAATATTGATAAAATCAAGGGAACTAAAAAATATCATCAACTATATTTTTATGAATTGTTTGATTAGCTACGTGGATATCAATACTTCTCTATTCTTGACCATTAGTTGTGTTGTTATAATCTCATATTGAAGATGGGGGTACCTTGATTATTTATTTATTTTAAAGGTAGAACCAATACAAGTTCATAGTGATTCATTTTGAACTTCTAAATTATATAGATATCTTAACGGAGATAATGAATATCATCGTTATAGATTATGATTAAATGTTATAGTATTTATATATGATATTTTATTATCGACTCAATAATAATTTAGAGACATGTAGAACTAAGGGTTTTTATATCAAGGGCCTCTTGAAAGTAATGGTAAAATGTTAATTATAGAAAATTAATGTTGTGCATGTATGAAGTAACATTAATTGGGAATTTTATCAAAATAAAATAGATATATGTGGTTATATTTAAATAAAAATAAAATTGGTGGATGGAATAGAAAAATAGATCTGATATATATTGGATGATTCTAAGGATAACTTCGTACTAGAATTGATTTATTAGAAACATATCATGATTTTAGGAATACAAAAAATTATAAATCATAATGGAGTGATGTTTTTATACACTAATAACTGTGAATAGGGACATAAATGTTAATTACATGTTTAATCACCACTCCTATTTGGGAATTACCCACTAATGGGAAATTATTTATTCTCTATAACGATTCATTAAAATAGTCTTGGTCTAGGTACTAATTTAAGATTAAAATTTTACTTCGTATTCAACCCTAATGTTAAATATCAATGCTAATAACTACTCAACACTTGATCTGTATATTTATGCAATGATAATTGTTTTTATGGTTTTAGGACATTATATATTTTGGGACAAGTTTAATATATATACATATAATAAAACACAAAAAAATAATTATGTTCCTATTAAGGTTATTTCAGTAGATCTAGTATAATAATTTCTCAATAAATTAAAATCATTAAAAGAATATCAATGTGGTAGATGCTCTGAGTATATAGAAATTCACAAACCTATCATTTATGAGGATTGAAATGGACCCAATAATCTTGGACCTAAAATGGATAGACATAAAAATAAATATAAATTCCATACATTGCTCATGTAAAATTAGCACAATCAATTCTAGAGAGAATAAAAATTCTTCAAATGATTACAATGTTCAATAGGGATATGTTGAAAATATTTTAGAGTAGCATTATAGAAGTTGGAGATATAGGGTTTTATACCCAAATACATGTCCCAAATGGGGATTTATGTCTGATGCACACATATCCTCATTATATATTCATCCAAAAAGAACAATTATGTATAGATATATAAATAAAAACATATAATTGGATAACATGAAGTGGAATATTTTATTAATTTTATCTAAATTTCATGTTTTTTCATTATATAAAGTATAAAATATAGATTTATAATGGTATCACACAAATTTTTTTCTATATTAGTCTGCAAATTGGAAAACAAAACATGGATTTCACCATATTAATTTCCCTGAAAAATAATTAAAATAACAGTATTTGGGTCGTAGTGGATTTCCCCAAAATGTATTTTTATTCTATTAATATAAAAAAATATTTTAATATTTAAAAAATTACATGATATAAAAATATTTCTAAACAACTACAAGGAGTAACAATCCACATTGTATTAGATTGATATCTAAGGATAATCTAATAGTTATAAGGAATCATTGAACATATATTGGATAAAAATCTATGTTTTTGTAATACATATTATCCTAAGATGTATAATCTCTCAAAAAACATTCAAAAGATAGATGAAATAAAAATATAATGTTTAGTGGATTTCAAAGGATGATGCGATCTGCAACTTCCCATAGTGGAGTTCTCATATATAAATAGTTTCCTTCCTATAATTCAAATAAACCCCCTACCATCTCTTTATCTGAGGTCATGTTGACCTTTAACATGATGGTATGATGTGTCAAATAGAAATATTTTGGGATATACTATTATATATAATATTGTATGGAAGGAACAAACCCATCATCATTATATCATATCCCTACAAATTAATTAGAAAATTATTGCATAAAAACCATGATGTGACCTAGAGATTGAGATCCAAGATAAATTTTTCAATTATAAACCATAATATATAAAAATATTGGGGTTCGGAAAAAAAGGAATTATTTCACAAAGATAAAATATCCCCTATGTTATTTTAGATTACATCATAGCTATGTTCAATGGAAAAACTATCCTACATAACATATGTATTGTACATGATTTGGTCCATATATTACTCTTGAAGAAGTACATATTGGTCCCCTCCAATATATTTAATTCATATGTTGTACCATCGAATAATTGTTCTTTATATGAGAAGTATCCAATGATGATCGTATATCATTCTGAAAAATGTTATAAAAAATAATAAAACTATCATTTTGAAAGAGTTGTGGTTGAACCACATGTTTGGGGAAGTGACAAGGGAACCTATTAGCGTGATAAAACTGAATTACCCATATATATTTTTTCAGAATGAAATTAAATTTGAAGGGATATATTTTGAAAGGGTGAATAGTGTAAAATATAATCATTTTTAATGAAATATTCATTATTTAATGAATAAATTATGTATTTATTAATCTCCCTATATAAAACAAAAATAATAATTTGGTCATTTTAGACAATTATATAATATATATGGTAATATTTAAAATATCATTGAGCATTATAATTGACAAAAATATATAATTTTCATAGTTTCTATAAAAATTAGTAATGATTTGTTATAATAGAGTGAGATTGAAAATTTTGGAAGAATTGTTGTCCTTGACTACTAGGATCATTCACTCTAAATAAAATTTAATATATATTATTTGGGGGTAGTATCAATAGGATTTTAGTTACTCTTACCCTAGGGTAAGATTAAAATAATAATGGTCAAGGTAAATCATTTACTAAAGAATATCATGTTTATTCAAATCATGGATGAAAACATGTTAACTAAACCACTCATAGATAACACCAATTTTGACACCTTACTCTTACGGTGTACAGTAATGTAATAATGTGAAATGTATATAGACTATAGTAGTATGTATTATTATATAATCCATTTTTATTTCATAATTATTCTACCTATAAATTTTTATTATTATGTTATATATAAACTTAATATTTGACATTACAGTAATAAGATTTCAATACAAAAAAGAACTATTTTTAGAAAATATATGGCGTTAAAACTAGTTTTTAAAAATTATTGATTTTAAATTTTTTTATTATTTTCAAATGATAATAATATTATTAAATAATATTTATATATAAATGATAATATAATAAATTAACTCCAATATTATATTTATATTTGAATAGTAACTATTATTTTCATAAAAATGTATTTTTTAATAAATGTATTTTTTTTGAAAAGTTTTTAAGTCAATTATTTATATTATATTATAGTAAAATTAATATTTAATTATAAATTTTAATGTGAAAATTAACCCTTGGTGGGTTTTCATAATTTTTTGAGATTGTCAATAGTTTGGATAAAAAATATGCATGTTATAATTATAGAGTTTGTATTATGAAAACCTAATGGCATAAAATTTATGTAACCATTACTGTAATTATAAAAGGAAAATAAATTTTAATTTACCTATAGAATATTATTATTTTGAAAATATTTATATAATTTTATAGACCATTTATAAATGCTTCAAAAACAATATTTTATTTTATGTTATAGAAATCAATTATTTTTTAACATTACTCACTTAAGAATAAATTTTTTTATTATTTTATTATGTCCACTAAAATATGATTTATTAAAAATACATACCACTTGTGTAGAAAAATTAGTAAAAAACTATGGGATGGCTTTTGGTTATTATTTTTTTCATATAAATTACATAACCAGTGTTTAGATATTTATAAAGAAATCACATATCTTTTTCAAAAAAATACCCACAAAACCACCCACTATTATTGAATGAGAAAACATTTATGATTATTTTACCATCAAAATACCTCTTTAAATCATTCCCTATATATTAAAGATTTATTATGAATCATTTAATAAAATTTTGGATGTTCTCTCTCAATGTATGGGATCCTATCATATTTGTTTTCAAGAACAATATTTGAAATATGAATTTTGAATTACAATTTTCCATATTTGAATATGTTTTTTACTTAACTCTAGGATAATTATTCTTTCTATATAATGAGAGACATTTTATCAATACCATTAAACCCATTTATGATACTTTTCTCACAAATATTATAATAATGACATTATCCCTAGATCTTTGATGACAGTAATATCTGTTAGGAGTAACCATCCTCATTTACACAAAAGTGTAATCACCTTTAAGTTAATAACCCAATTTATATGGTAAATCCATGTATTTTACTTATAATATTATGTTTTATGATTAAATTTTATGTAAGGAATTATTATGAATCGTGATTTATGTGGAAAAAAGTTAATGTTAAAGATATGAATGTTATAGGTGGGCCTAGAATTATATAGAGATCCAATTAATTGGGTATTTTTTTATAATTTAATATATTTTCAATGGTGAATAAGAGTATTTACAAATAAAACTATATTATAATTTTATATAGTTATCATTAACTTATACTTATGATGTTTTGTATTCAATTATTTGACCATTCTTATTTTTCATTGATGTTATCATATTATATCATGATTTTATATTCAATTTCATTTCTTCTCATCTCTATTATGCGACCTTATTATGAATATATAGTAACTTGTATTAATTTAATCATGTTATATAATTAATATTACATTTCTTGGATTTATATCTCAACTATTTTTTAATATCTACAGGTAATCCAGGGAATTTTTTGAATATCAATGGGATTTGAGGGCTAGTATGATATTTTTGAATAATGTTTTTATCCTTATTTAATGTAATGTTTAATGTATCTAATTACAAATATAAACTTGACTATTCTATATTATGATTTTGTATCAACTATTTCATTATGTAATATATCAAGAATTATTGTTTTTAATTTATATAGGTTTTCATTATTACTGGTTATTGGCAACTATAGATGTCAAATTTCATTTCTAGGATATGTTTAGGTATATGGAAAACCATTATAGATGATATAAATAATGTTAATTGGGAGGTATGAACTTCCCAGAATTTTTATTTATGATACAAGATATAAATATAAAATTCTCTTGGGATATGACATATGAGTAAGATATATTACCAATATATTGGGATAATATAGACTAAGTCTAGTTATCTGTAATGTAGTAAGTTCAACAATACAAGACACCATTATTTTCAATACCATATATTATTATTGTGAGAGAAATTATTTAATCCACTATGTTATTTAAGAAAATATTAAAAATGATTAATGGTTTTTTAATCCATGGTTTTAGATCCAGGATTACAGAAATTATGATAACATGTTATAAATCTGGGATAGAATGATTTATGATGGAAATGATTAGAGGTGGGAGTACAAATATTTATGATACCAAGTATTTTATCCTTATACATGATATGATTATTGATTTTGGATTCTATGTAAATGATCCTATAGTGAAATAATTTGAACCGACATAAATATTATTCATGCAGTAGAGATAATTAAATATTATTACATACATGGTTTAGAGATAAGAGCTCTACTCTTATTGATTCCATGGATTTAATTATTAGAGTCAAAATGATACAACACGACTTGGGATTTGATGGATATGACATATTAATTAAGGATTATTACATGAATAATGATTTTAGGGATATGGTCTATGGGATATGAACAATACAACATTTTACATATCCTTGGATCGGAGCATCGATAAAATTATTTTTGAAAATATGGATTTAGTCCAGGGAGTTTTTAGGTTACAGTAGTTTATGTGTTTCATTTGGAGCACCTTGTTATTTATATATGTAACGGAATAATTACTTATGATAGATATAATATTTGGATATATTAATTTTTTTAATTTCATGGAGACATATTTTAATTTTTAAATTAATAATTAGTTCAATCGAGGATTCAACAGACAAAATGAGGAATGATAATGTTTATTTTTTATAAACTCATACTGTAATAACTTATCCAGTTGCACATGTGAAATGTACATATGTGTATAAAATTAAATTTTTAAGAATAAGACCATATTTTTTACCTAATATATTCTAATCAACCTGTTCTTGAATACACATAAAACTTGGTTACCTAACAAGACAACACTACCAATAAGTTCTATATGGGTAGAGGCCAATTGTTCTGTGATTTGGTGAGAAATATAATATGATAATGGATATTTGGATGAGTTAATGATTACATATCCATTAAATAATCTAGTACTTGTATTTTGTTTAAATTATTCTTTTGTTATATATTTTTTTCATGGTGGGTGGATGATGATATAGTTCAACTATAAACTTTTATAGTCTTTTATTATTGATTAGGTGTACTCTAAAGCCTATTTTTAGAGAATATGTTGTTTTCTATTATCATGTACTTTGATTTTGGGGTATATTATACCCATAATATATTCATATTCACACAATATTGGTTAAATACATGTGGCTTATAGTGGGGCACACTTATGCTCGGGTGGAGGCTACCCATGTTTTGGAACCACTCATTGTCCATAAACCGGGTTTGTGACATTGTGGGCGACTATATGTTCAGTACTTAATTTTATAAGTAGTTATTCAGATTAAAAAAAACCCTATGTTTTGAGATACTATGAAACAAAAATATATACTAGATATTCTATGAATTGGTAAAAACATGTCATATTTATTATGTTCCTTTCTATTTCAATTTTTTCATGGATAAATGAGGCCGAAAATTCAAATTTTAGTGCAATGTACATTAATAAGTCAAAATGTTTCGGTTTAATATAGATGAAATTATAAATAAGTACCTCTATAAATTTACCCCACATTCATAGTGTAGTATAAAATGCATTGAAGTTCAATAGGTATTAGTAAAACTATACTATATTACATATAATAAGGTACTAATAATGGATATTTTTAATTCTATTAATTTCAAGGGACATCATTTATTTTATTTAACAACTACCATAGTTGAAAAAAAAATTATGTTTAAATATATTGTATCTTCTAGATTAGAGCTTACAGATGATATTTTTTAGATTCACCCATTAAATTTATAGTACAAATGTACGTTAATAATAAATGGATTGTTTTTTTTATAGAAATACAAAAAATTATATTCTAATTAAATTTTTGGAAAAGGTTCACATAGATGTTTAGGAAAAAAATCATCCGTGGAACATATATAGAATAATGAATTTAAATATTATTGACATTTGAAAGTCATATTATCCAGAATATATATTTTTAAAAGTAGATTTGGAGACATCAATATTGGTAGGTAATTGTACATTGAAGATTACCATACATGTGAGATTTAAATTTAAATTAAAATTCGAGGTATTTATTAAATTATCGATGAAACCATATGTATTATGTTTATAGTGTACAATTACTCACAATATATTGACTATACTATATTTTAAATAAATGAAATAAATAAAAATACCTTTAGGAGTTACATAATATTCACTATACATGTTAAATATAAAAAATCCCATTATTCAAAGAAAATATCAATGAGAAAATGAAATCTAAAGCTATAAAGAAGATAAAAATAAATGTACATGTATATGTGAATCCAATTAAAAATAAGATGAATAAAAGGTAGAATATTGTCAATATATTATTTCAAAAATAATTATGTTAGTGAAGGTAAAAGGGATGAGTAAATTTATATTTCCAGAAATATATTACCAATTAAATGGAAATAGACATTTTCTATAATCTTTATAAAGAAAAAGGATAAATATAATGAATTTTCATATGACGAGAAGCCACAATTTAATTATTGGGATAAAAATTACACACATGAATCCAAATATTGAGGATGAATGAAAATATTTGTTATTATAAATACAAGGAATATATTGAAAAAAATATTGTCATTGCTCATTCATCATGTATTGAATCTGATAATGATAATGGTTTGTAATTGAAAAATATCATTTCCAATGATGAAAATTGTATTGACACATCAATTAGTGTATAATATAAATTAAATCCTACTTATATATAATATATATGAAAATATGATTTTAAATATTTTTTTAATTACAATAACATTCTCATAATATAAAGGAAAAAAGTACTAAAAATAAATGTATATCTTGATTGACTAAAATAATAAGATTTTTATAAAATAAAATCATTCACATATGATATAAATTTAAATAAATTTTCTGAAGATAAACATAAAATTATGATTAAATATACAAATGAGAATATTTTATTAAAATCAATATTGAATCCTCAAATGTGAATGAGGAAATATGAATTAATATGTTGTAAAAGTTAATGATAATTAGTATAAATTAAATTTATTTTCACTAATAATATATTTTAAATATCTAAATCTAATAAATATTTGACCAAGAAAAATGGGACAAATTAGTTACCATATCATTACAATAAAGGGGGAATTCTATATAATATGTAAATCACAAAAGAATATAGACAAAAATTATGTTTTAATAAGAAAATATGAATATAATTTATAGATGAATTTTTAGGTTTCAATAATTTTCATATTTAATTACGATTATTAGTTCTTTGGAGTGGTTTGATTCATTTCATACATAATTAGGCATAACATATCACTACCTATAATTAGGTCTTATGTCTTGGGGAGTTATTCCAATGATAGGAAATATGATTCCTAGATAAGACATGTAGAGAAGTGAAATATTTCAAATTTTACATATTATAGGTGATTTGAGTATCTTGACATGGTTTCTACGGTGTTTAACTAGAATTCAATTTTTTAGTGAAGTGTGACACAATAATTATAAGAAATGTTCCTTATTCTGAGAATGATATGTTTATTAATAACCACATTTATGAAATATATGTTATAATTATGATAACAATGAATTACGGGAAATACACATTTCATGGATTCTTCAAATTATGTTTCATTACCAAATGAAAAATGAGGCAATGATAGAGAAATATTTTTAGAATCATGAAGGGTGAGGAGTAACCTTCTTAGAGGATTGTTATCTTAAAGTTAAGAGAGTTGGTTGTTCTGAAATTAAATATCAAAACCAATAATCAAATTATTTTTTTATGTTCATAGTCAAAATCATATACTTTATTTTAAATATAGATCTATGATGATAGTAATGGAGTTGTTTCAAATGAAAAATAATTTATCATTATGAATCTTGTGAATAAAAGCACTATTTTTCAAGTGGAAAGAAGAAATATAAATATTTTATTCACTCATAATAATTTTTTCGCATATTCGAGAGAAAATGATGAGAGGATGCTTTCAAATATAAATATTTTTTATCATGGAAACTGAACAATGAAAAAAGAACAATGTATCATGATTTAATATTTCATTCCATTAAGAAATTAAAAAGTTAATCTATTGTTTGGAAAGTGTCTGAAAGGAAAATTAATCATAAATCTCACAATATGGTATAAATTCATTCAACCATACCATAAGAACTAATTCAGATTAATCAATGTGGTCCCATAATTTTTTTTATAGTGCTGATTTGTGTTTCAATACATTTATTTATGATGAGACATGAATTAAAAATGATATATTTTTGAAAGCCTACATTAGATAATATTCTAGTGATTAATTTTGTTTGACATATTGAAAAATAAGTGATACTCTACATAACTAAATTGAGATATGATAATGGAAAAAAAATTACAGGTCATTGATTTAAAAGTTATCCAGATAATACTATAATTTAAAATTAATTTATCACAATATTTTCTACGAAATATAATGTTTTTAACAAGAATAATGATATATACATTATTAATATAGGAATCAAAATGCCAGCTGAATTAAAATAATATTTTATTGATTGAAATAGTTTGTAATAATATAAACATTTAGAACCATTATTATATTATAATTAAAACACATTTATCTCTTTATGAAATTTGGCCCAAGAATTTGACAAATATAAAATACATAAAATTATTTTCAATACAATTCAATATAAGGATAAATAGTAGTAAACATGGTATGTTTGGATAGAATGATTATGAATAATTATTTGTAAGCTATTTATCTATTATTAATATTAAAATGTACTAAAATAATGGGTTTCACAATTTAGTCGAATATTATGGTTTTGGAAAAATTTAAATCTAACCAATAAAAGGATTTTTGAGATTTATGATTTTTTTGTAGAATTTACGAAGTAGAAAAATATTAAAAACCTTTTTTAGACAATGAATACTTTGAGAAGAATTTATTTTATATATACACTAATTAGACATTAGATGATGATGATGATATAATAAATCATTATTTTAAATATCAAAGACTGAATGTTTTTGTTATAATATATAATATAAAAGGAAAAATATTTTACTAATTCAATATAAATGTTGATTTATCATAGAAAATAAAATAGTTATAATATAGTATTTTGAACAAAGAACATTTTCTGAATGTATTGTGGAAGAATGTTTCATAAAAATAATGAATGATGAGCTGAATAACAAAGGGGAAACATTCATTCAAGAACCATTCTAAAGATTAAAATATTAAAATATTAATTTAACTATGTTGAATTTAAAAGGAAATATTTTTGATGCAATATCCTAAAAATTATATATATTTTACAACCACAATCAATAATAATTAATAAGTATATACCTTTAAAAATTCTCATTTTCAATAAAATAACTTGTAAAAAATTTAAAATGGATTTTTGAAAGGGTAAAATCTCAATTACCACTTTTCAAAATTTTGTGGAATATTTTCCGTTTCAAAAGTCGAATTAAAATGTAATTATAATAGCTGTAGAGAATGAATATTAATTTAACAGAAATATTAAATATATTATAAAATGTATCAGTGTTATTATTTTAATAGTATAATATATCTATATTAGTGCATCATATGAGATATCTGAGACCACCATTAGGTCCAAGATGAGGGGTATACCCTAGGTGTGAAGAAATAGTTTCTCTATATGGTGTTTTGATAGAATCCATGCGAAGATAAATTTTTTAATACTTTTATTATGTACATTTTTTATAGTAATTGATTATATATCATATTATACATGGTATGAGAAATATGATACCACCACTATGAACAAGATAATAGGATTACCATAGGCATTATATACCTTTTGTGTGTGTTTGGAATTTCGTCCTATCACAACTGAGGATAAGTTTTATAATAATTAAATTCAACTAATGTTAATTTAATTATTTTAAAAAGTTGTTGAAATATTTTAAAGTAATTCTGTATTTATTTTATCATAATTGTTGAGCGACATTTCTCCATGGGTGGATATTTATTTGGAGGTAATGTAATAGTTTTCATATTATTATGATCTACTAAATAATTTCAAATATAGGGGTTTACCTTAATTAATTTATTATTATATGAATAAATTAAATGTTCAATTTAATTTTTAAATTGTTGAAATTACGTGACATATGTTATTGTTATTATTATTATTATTATTTTATTTTGGAAATAATATTTATGTTTGGAAAATTTAATGGTTTATATATATGTGATAAATATATATTTATTTAATTGTGGGAATATATATTTATATACAAATGTATGTGTATAAATAACATATATATATGGTTTAAACATATATAATGTGAAATTTTATTTCTAGATTACATTTTATAGAATATTTAATGAATATTAAAATTTTATTAAATATGGATATTAGAATAAAATGTGTAAGAGCGTGTCACATCGCTTATAGTGAAAGGGAATGTATATTAAATTGATTAATGTTTGATTAAACTATAATTAAAATGAAAAAATGTAAAAAATATTAATAAGGGAGGTGCTATTTGGGGAGTTCCTTCTCTCCTATACATTATCCCCCTCATGCAACTCCCTCTTATACATGTATCTCATATTTAATTATATTTTTAATTTATTATTTTGTTATGTACTCTTATCCTCAATATCATCTATGATATTTATCATGTTATTTCACTATTAGTTCCGTTTGATTTTTCTCATTTTCCATATTATAAATCAGATTTTTTATTTTTTATTTATCAAATAATTGATTTCATATTTAATGAAGTTATTAGTTTTATATGATTTAGAATTTATGATAATGAAAATTTTTATAAATTATTCTATAATTAAGAAACATCTATTGATAATGAAATTAAACACATATGTCAAAATTTATAATCAGATAATTATTTCTCCTATGGTATAATGTTCATTAATTTTTTTTCTACCATATATGCACGTTCCAATTAGGACTATTTATATTGGCCCTTCCTTATTATGTTATTCAATGTTCTAATATTTGTGTGTGTGTAGCCATGATATCTATTTTGATACATTATTTCCATGAGTTGTATTTTTAGAACTTGTATTTATGTTGATGTGTTCACATGTGGTTATGCTACTGAAATATACTCATGATGATTTGATATGCCTTTCGTTTATGTTTTAGAAATAAAATGTGTTACAATTTAATTATAGAATAGATTGGTACCTGAGAATGGTTTACCATCTTGTGTTTTACAAACATTGGTTATGGTATAAAAAACAATATTAACATACATGATTATTGCATCAGTTTATATAAATATTCACCACATTACAAAAATAAATCACATAGTACCATAATAGTATATTTTCCTTGGATGATTGGAATGTAATATTCTAACATGGTGAAATATCATTAATATTTCTACAAAATATCATCCACATTTGTACTTCTACTTAAATATTTTATTCATCTCCTGAGAAAATGAAATATAAGAAATGAGTGATCTCGCATAGTCAATAAGGGTACACAAAATACATATATATGAATAACATTAGAATAAGGTTGTGAGAATATGAGACTAACATTTGAAGATCATACCTTGCATATCTATGTTCATATACACGGGTCATTGAATAAACATTGGCAGTTCAAAATACATGAATGATAAGGAAATCTATAGCATAATCCATGAAAGCATTACATAAAAATATAAAATATTATTTTTGGCAGACTCATAGGTATATAAAATTATTTACATAATAGATAAGGAATCATTTACAAGTCTATATTAGTATTATTAGTTTACTCAACCTACCATCATGGAATTCATGGTTCACTGCCATTAAAATTTTATTAGTCAAGACTCACTCTGAAGACCATCTTAGTGGAAAAATTCTAATACTAAACTGAGTTCACTACCTATTATAGAAATGTCTATCAAGTGAGATATAAATATTTTCCCAACTAATTGTAGGGAGATATTGGTCTCACCCATATCATTATGAAATCATAAATATTTTTCCACTAAATAATAAAAATTTCCATAGTATAAAAAATCATGTGAAATGGGTATCATAAACATGTAATCATGTCATACAATTATGAAAATATACATGTTTCAAAATAACTTTATCAAAAAATAACCATTGTTATGTTGTGTATTTATTAATATATAATTCATGAAATAGAAATTGTTTTCATAGAATAATTCAATGAAAACATAAACCATTTAGACAAAGCATATGTATGGAACCTTTGTATCATTTCCTTCTAAAGGAAAAAGTAACACCAATAAATGACATCTTTGAGGGAGAATAATTTTCAAATATCATTAAAAAACATTTCATAAAAAAATTCCTTTAATATTTGAAAATTATATTTTTTAAAAATAAAATATTTTTAAAACAACATTAATTTAAATTATTTTTGAAAACTTATAAATAATTCTAGAAAACCATTTTCCTTCAAAATATATAAAATATACTCAATTTTTTTTAAAAACAATTTCCATGAAAACATAACATTGAAATAATTGTGAATACCATTTATTTGAAAACATATAATGGAATGTTGAAAATTATTTGGAATAATATTTCTTTAAAAACATATAATCTAATATATTTTTTAAATAATTTTTTAAAAAACTTATAATGGATGCTTGAATACATTTTTGAAAACCATTTCTTTGAAAAAGAATCTTGAAATCATTTTTAAAACCATTTTTCTTTAAAATAATCTAATGTTTTGAATTTGAATAAATTTGGGAATGAAATTTCATAAAATTAATCTTTTATATTATTAGAGGAAGAGTAAATCGAAATATGGTCCTGATGGTGGTTCAATCCAAACATGATGAACATTAGTTTTTCACCCTAAAATGTTTTGAAAAGTATCATGATTGAAAAATGACGAGAATATTACATTTATAAAAACAATTTTTTCAAATGTAAAAGAAATGAAAAATATTATTTTAAATACCATAGTATAATATTAAAACAATTTTGAAAATATTTCTATAAAACAATGTTGAAGGAATGCATATTATTAACCCAAGAGGGAGATAATGATAGATTTTTTGAAGCTCTTTCTTAATTATATTCAGTACCATGGTGGGGGAAAATTACACGAAAACATGAAGGAATGTTGAATAACTATAAAAATATGAAAATTCAATACCATTCTTGAATCATGGATATTAATGGATTGATAATGAAAATGTACTCATAAACAATTCTGATAAACTATGATATTATTGCAATAAAATCATACCAATTGATTACATTAAAAAATACATCCCATAAAATAATATGAAATATTCTGAATTTTTAATTATAATGTAAAGAAGGATATTGATTACATGCAATGTCAATGGTTAGTTTATACACCATATATAATAATATAGGTGGATATCATGACATGTGTCTCAATAAAACAGAACTGAAAAACATTTACATTATTGAATTAGTAACTTTTGAAACACAAACCCAATGAAATAAATATAATAAAATTGATACATAAATAAGAATAAATTTAATTATATGGTTCATAGAATAAATAAATGTGTAGTATATATATTACATATTTAGAATAAGTGGTGAAAAAAGTTATTGACTCATGGAAAATAAAGTTGTGTAGATAAAACCCATATCATAACTCTTGATATTCTTTGTACACATTCAGTCCTCCTATATAGTAAATATATGTTAATTATAAATATAACTCAGAACCATATTTTTTTTATATAATTCTTTATATTATTTTATTATTACATTTTATTATGATTTTATTAAAAATTCCATGATAATGTTTTGTTTTAGATAATATACGCATTGTTTTACTTATATGTCTTGATTTGTTATTCTTAAAAACCATACAAGGATAATGATTTATATATTACATGAATTAAAATAATTATATAAATATCATATATATATTAACTATTTATGTATTTATAATATTTGATAAAATCTGTAAATATAAAATGGAATACATCATTCATTGAGACGGTATGCCCTATGTAGGATTGAATGCTACATCCGTTTTATTGTCGTAATGAATGAATGAAAAAAATATATATATATATATATATATATATATAACATCATTACATTAGAAATATTATTTAATATATAAAATATGTTTCCACTAAACACATCCTAAAAACATTAAATCTAATATTTTAATGAATAAAAAAACATTGATGATGGAGTAGTCCACACATACACAAGTGATGTAATCAGATTTACATCAATTAGAAATACTAGAGGTATGTTTTTTATATTAATTATAGAGATTAGATACATAATAAATTATATATATATATAATATAATAACATATTTTTAATCATTATTCCCCACAATTAATGGCTGTAATGGAAAAATTCACAACATCATTTTGTGTGGCGGTAGTTCAACGTACACAAGAATGGTAAGTCCATTTCACATTAGTTGGATGTGTATCTATTTGTACGTATAACCCATTGAATATAAAATTTTCATTTTATCGTGGATAAATATTATTTTATATAATATTTTAATATGAATATTTGAGGTTATAAATAATTTAAGTAAAACAACAGATCCTGAGGAAGGATGTAAATTATTCATAGGTTAACTCCCATTACATTGAACCAAGGGATTCCATGGATGGATTTATGGACAAACAGGGGATTATATGATGAATTAAAGTAATATGGTATTTTTTTTTTCAGATTATGGGTTATCCAAATAGTTTGATATGTGTTTATATGTGTGAGCGGTGAGGTCCATTTTATAGTGGAGTAGTGGCATTCATGTACATTTTTGAAATGGGAATTACTCCCACATTTTCCCATTGTCATGCGGGTCCAGTAACAGTATAAATTAAATACAACGGATTATAGAGTCTAAATATATCCATAAATCTAATTTTAGACTAGTTTATAGGTCATCTTATCAATTATTTGTAAGGGTTAGTCATTTTTTATGTTAATTTTTCTCTTATTTGCAGTAATTTATTTTAATTGATTTCATTAATATTTTTTGCACAAAAATATATCTAAAATATTAAATTTTATAAATTATATACATTCAAAATATGGAATCCATTTATTAAAAATTAAAATAAAAAGTTTACGATAAATTATTGTAAATTTAATCATGCATAAATGATAGAAAATGATTTTTTAAAGTTAAAATGTTTAATATTATGAAATGTTTGTATATCCAATTTCAAGGTGAAATTCATTCAATTGACCTAAATTGTATTAATTTAATTAAAATTATTATTATTAATCATTAAAAGCAAAATATATATAATTTCTCTATAATAATAATTAGATGAACAGTTTTTTAATTAAAATTTAATGTTTTTAACAATTCATAAAAAAACAAAAAGTCTCAAAATAAATCCAAAAACAGCTATTGTAATTTTAGATATTACTGTTAAAAAATATAATATTATTTTTCAATTTAAAATTAATAAATGTTGTGAAATTCATATTTATTTTTTTGCTTGATATTAAAAATCAGTATAACTACATTTTAAAAGAATACATCTATTTATTTATAAAATTGTATTTTTTATAATATTTTACCTAAAAATTATATATGATATATATCAATAATATAGATTGAATATATAATATATAAATTTTATTGAGATATGTAATAAAATTTATTTTATATAATTCATTGAGATATTATTATTTTTTCTTATAGAAATTTCTTTATAAGAAAAGAAATTTCATTATTTTAATATAGTATTTTTAATCACCTATACTAATTAATAACAAAAAGATTCATTTTATATACATGTGTAAATAATATTTTCATAACTCAGTTTATATTATTCATAAATTCTATTCCAATGGATTAGTGGAAGGTATACTATTAACTTATTAATTAATTTATTTATATATTTTAATTTGGTAAAACAATGACTTGTGTTTAATGAAATCAATTGAAGGGACACATTATTATATATAATACTACCCTAACATAGTGTATCATGTACCACTAGATAATCAAATAGTTTCATGTAGTGTAATATTAACTTTGTATTGCAAAAAAAATCAATACAAACATAGTACATATATATATAAGTTGTATTCAATATTTTTTGAAATGAAAAATGTTAAATAATTATATTAATTTGATGAAAAAATTTAAAATATCTGAAGTTGTTACAATTTACCACCCTAAAAATAATCTCTACAATGAAATTCATCTGGTTTATCAACTGTTTAATGTTTTTTTGTAAATTTCATATAAACCAACATCATAAAAATGAATACAAACAAATCCTTTAAAAAATAAAGGCAGGAAACATGACAGTTAACAAAAGTAACTCATAATGATGTTTCCACATTAGATTACATAGATAGAAAGGGAAAACACCAATATAGAGGATAAATTTAAATATTATGTTATGAAGGAGGGTGATAGATAATATTTATAGGTAAATGTTAACAATCACAAAGACATAACATTAATATTATAGAAAAAGTCATTCATTCCTTCAATAATTAAGTTAAATTTAAAAAATTGTATTTCAAGACCATTTTTACTAATATTTCAAAATTTTCATGAAAAGATATACTTACATGATTCCAGTACAACCATACCCTTTGTGGTCACTTGATCAACTTCCACTACATCTATTATTCCATGAAATGAAGGTGAATTATTCATTCCCAAAGCATTAAACGCAAATGAGATTGATAAATATAATCATAGTTCATTCAAACATTCTTTATCCCAACAACAAGGTTATCCAATGTCATCAAACATTCATAAATCCATATATTTTGAGATAATACTTCAATATCTAAAAAATCATTTAAAATTTAACATAGTGCATTTTATATATGGTAATCCTTATAACCCTTCATAATTGATGTATTCTAACACATTATAAATAAGGTCACAAAATTTATGAAAAATGGCATAGGATTGATCCCTAATATACCATAATTATTCTTCTAGTTGTCACATACACAACAAGTTAATACCATTATCGCGTATTCTGATAAAACATGGTAATTACCAAAATTACAAAAAATCCTTATTAAATACATGCATCTTTCCATAATCCAAATCATATTGGTATATTTCAAAAATAATTTTTTTCAAGATTATAAATGATATAATAAAAAACGTGTCTACAAATACTTAATATGATCCTTGGTGATCAGTACTATACTATTTACATATTGTTATCCAACATATATTTATCGAAACACCATTATCATTTTATAAATAAAATTTTATGTCTTATATTTCCATTAATCATGTGTTCCCCATGAAGATAAATTTTCAATAAAATAACTTTTATAGTATATCATAACCATTCAACATATTTTTGAAAATCATTATTGAAAAATGTTGTGTAATGAATCCATATATATACAAATATTCATATAACATAATTCGGAAATACAAATACATAAGAATAATTATTTTACTTCTTCCTTATTCCATTAATAATGACACCATAACATATTACATGGTACTTATTGCCTTGTTATTTCATATTTAGTTTCATCATCAGCATTAATATAATTATCACTTGTATCACATTTAAGATTATCATAATGATCATTCAACTTGGGACATTTTTTTCAAAATGAAAATTCATTCCATATATAAAGAATTTATCCATATATGATGTCAATGGGAGGAAAATATTCCCATCTATAGAATGAACTAAACACTTCATTTTTCCAAAGTATTTACTTTCATTGTGTCCTTGTTTTCCATAGTCAAAACATATTCTTGATCCATTATAACAATATCCAAGGTGATTACTTAAAAATTCATGAAACAATGAAAACGTAATATTCCTTACTCCAGGGTCTACATTACACAAAATCCTAGTGAACACTTTATTTATCCTCTATGGTTAGTCTATAATTTTTTAAAGGCAGTCATTGTTAATCATGTTTCATGAAAAATAAATTGGACTAATCACATAGTCATTCACTCTAGTTTCCATACAATGTTACCAATCATCAAAAAATAGTCCATCACATTCAATGCGAGCCCAATTCATTATGGTTCTCACCATTTAGTATCACACAATTAAATTTAATTAGAAACAATTATTATTTAATAAAAACATATAATTTGGGAAAATCATTTATATTATTTATAAATTATGACATCATTTTTTAATCTTTGACACCCTATATTTATCCTTACATACATCCTTATAGAAATTCTTCAAAATTACACAAGGGATTCCACATAGGAATTTTCATCCTAGATTCAATGGATGAATAAAACATTCCTTTGATACCAACTATAATGACCAGGATCAACATGACTAGATATTACAACATTTTGGATGAATATTCAATATATTCAAAAAAATACATGCCTGAGGACTATAGTTATTTAGTTTATTTGGAAATAGTGAACCATATTCTCTAACACAGAGAAGGATCTTCAATTTTTTCCCATAAGATATTACCCACTACTAATTTTACATAAATCCATTTTTTATACCATGTGAAATGGAAATATAAGAAAGGGGTGATCTCATATGACCAGTAAGGGAAAAAAGACATACATAATAATAACATGAGTAAAACGATATGAAAACATGAGATTAAAATTTTATGACTATACCCTATAAATAAAATAACATATATAAGAGTCATGGAATAAATTTTGGATGTTTATAAAAAATAAATCATAATTGAATCCTGATCATAACTATTTAATCATAACATATAAATATGACATGAAATTTGTTGTAGAAACATAGTTATATAAAATGGTATATATCATAATAATGGAATTGATTCTTAAGCCATTTTAGTTGTTTGGGTTTACCCCATACTATATTAGATTTCATGGATTAATAACATTAAAATATTAGTAGTAAAGTGTCACTCCCAATATCATCTTAGAGGAAAAATTCATTTACATAATAGAGTCAACTCCCCGTTATTTTCATATATATCTAATGAGATATATATCTTTACCTAGCGCATTTGAGAGAGATATAAGTACCACACATCTCATAATTAAATCATAAAAATGTGTGCCAATATACCGAAAAAGTTATCTTACCATAACCCATGAAATGAAATACATATGACTAACATGTTATCGAATCATATCCTATGGAAAAGAGGCATGCTTCAAAATCATTTCATCAAATCATAACCCATGATAGAAATTGAGTCTCGTTAACATATAACCCTTGAAAGAAAATTTGGCCACATAAACATTATTCAATAAAAAAATAATGAGGTCATAGAAATAATATATATGTGGACATTGGATCATTTCACCATAAAGGCATGTGTAACACCACAAGATGTCATCATAGATGGAAAATTACATTGAATTAAATTTTTATAAAATTTATTGATGAAAATAAAAATTGATAATTGAAAAAATTATTTTTCAAACAAAAAACCTTGAAAAAAATTTTTATTTGAAAATAAACATAACAATTTATAAAGGAACATAGAACACCTTTATTAATAAATATATAATAATGAAAATTGAAAAAACTTTTAAAACCATCTTACATGGAAACAAAATATTGAAAACATTTTTAGTACCATTCAATGAACAAATTTAAAGGAATTTGGGAAATATTCATGGAAAAATCATCATTTAAAATATATAAAGTAATATGGACAATATTTTTTGAAACCATTTCATTGAAAACATATATAAAATGGTGAAATTATTTTTGAAAAACATTTCTTTGAAAAAGAAGCAAGACAAAACTTTCGAATAATATATTCATTTAAAATATTTGAAAATAATGAGTTTCTATAGTATAAGAAAAATATTTTTTTATAAAGGAATATTTTAAACATTTAAATTAAGATTAAATGTAAGGATTTTCATGATAGAGGATAAAACCATAAATGTCGAACATTCATTTTGGGATATAAAATGTTTAGAAAAGTATCTCGATCAGAATATAACATAATGATTACTTTTATAAAAAACCATTTTTAATATAAAACATTTTTAATTTTCATATATATACTAAATTATATTAATAAAATATTTTCAGAAACATTTATATAAAACAACCTTTGGAAGAAACATAGAGATCCCACCTAAGAGAGAGATAAAGTGGGAATTTTAATAAAAAATATTCATAATTTTGTTAAGTGAATAAGGCTTCGAAATTTTCACCAACAATTCAAGATATCAAGAATAAACTATAGAGATAAAAATTAATGATGGTTATTTAATTATAGGTCTTAATGTTTCATCAATTAACATTTCATAATAATAAATACTGAAAAATGATGATATTGTTGAAATAAACTCTTATAACCTGGAAACATTCAATAATATATCCCATGAAATAAATTGAAAATAAAAGTGACAAAAAAATATCATGGAAAAGTATTTACATGATTTAAAATTTCAATGGTCATTTTATAAAATGTTTGGAAGAATATTGGGTCATATCATGACCTGTTTTTGGATGAAGGAATATTAATTAAAAATTACATATCTGATTTGGAAACATTAGAAACATAGTCCCCATTAAATAAATATCATAAAATGGATGCATTAATACTCATTAAATTCATTATAATGGTCGCATAATACCTCTGTTGGATATATACATAAAAACATATGATAAATAGGTTGATAAAATAACTTGTGTATCATGAAAAATTAACATGATATAAGAAAATACATCCTTTATATCTTGAATTTCATCATACAAGTTCAAGAATATGGTATAAATAAAATATATTTGGAAAACTCCTTTTGGTTTACAACAAATGGTTTCATTGGATAGATTTATTCCAATATTTTAGATATTATGATGACAATAATTATTTGAAAATATTAATTTATAAGATTACGGGTTATCCAATGGATTTAGGGGTGTTTATAAATAGGATGGGTGAGTACCTTTTTACAGTGGTGTAGAAGTTTCCAAATTGTAAATTTTTGAAAATTGAATTCAACCTATGTTTTTCCCATGTCAGGTTTCTCCAAGAACAATAAATATTAGACCTGAGGGAATATAGGGTCAATATATTTCCAAAAATGTACATTTTTACTAGTATATTGGTCATTTTTTCAATTATGTTTATTATTTAGTCATTTGTTAATAAAAATTTTATCCTAATTATTGTAATTATTTTTATTCTCCTTCATTAAAATTTTTTTTAAAAAACAATCATGATCTTATTATACATAATTAATCATTATTACTAAAAATATTGAATCAATTTTTCAAAATTAAAATCACAAATGTTGAAGAAATTAATTAAAATTCAATGCCTTAGGGAGGATGAAAATGTATGTTTTTAAAGTAAGAGTGATCAAATGTTTGAAGTGTTTTTATATCCAATATCAAAATTAAATTAATTCTAATGAAATAAATAATATTAATTAATATCAATTTATCAAATTAATCATTAAAATCAAACAAAAATATAATTTCACTAAAATAATTATTTCTCTGAAAAAAAATTAAATTTAAAGTCATTGTTTTTTACTCTGCATCAAAAAATAACCTTCTTATAAAAACAAAAAAACACTCAATATAGAAGTTTATATTCCTCTTCTAAAAATTATGTTTATTTTTTCAAAAAAAATTATACATATTAAAAAAGGATTTAAAACAAGACTATTAAATGTTTGTAAAATTACCTTATAGAAAAATACATATTACTATTAATAAAATTGGAATTATTATTACCTTATACATATATAATAAATTTTATTAGTGTAAATAATATTTATTGAATATAAAATATAATTTTTTTAACCAAAATAAAAACATGGGTTTTAGTTTATTGGGGAAAAATAAAGTTTGTACATAAAAAAAGTTTTTATAAGAAAACAAAACTCATTATTTATATATAGTCCATACATGAACATAAACTAATTTTAACCAAATTATTTATTTTATATACCATTGTAAATAATATATTTTGAAATTTAGTTAATAATATTAATAATCTACATTCCTATATATTTTTTATAGATATATTAATTTTTTAATAGTATCTTACTAGTATATTATAGTTTTGTAGAACTCATCCTTCTATGTAATGAATGCTATCGAAGGGAATCATTATATTGTGTAATAAAATTCATAAATAGAGTTACATTTACAATAAGATAATCTGTATATTTCATGTGGTGCAATTATAACATGGTTTCTCATATAATGGAAGACAAACTTAATACTTATATATATTAGATATATTCATTGCATCATGAAATGAATAATACTAAAATTTTAAATTAATTAGAAAAAATAACTCAAAAAAATTAATGGGGTTTCACTTTACCCCCTTTAAATGAATTTCTCCCTTGAAAGTGTTATAGGTCATCAAAAGATTAATTGTTGAATGTTTTATTCATAAAAACAATCATCTCTAAAATGAATAATAGAACATCTTTTAATGTGGGAATGACGAATCATAACGGTTACAAGGAGTAACTCATAACCAGGTTTGCATATGGTAGAATGTAGGTGGTATATGAACAAATGGACATGGAAGAGATATGTAATAATTATTTACTGATGTAGTGTGAAATATAATCTGGTTAAGAGAAATTTAACAATCATAAATCTCTAACCCAATGATTTTGAAAAAATATCATTGATATCATCATAAATGATGATAACATAACAAAATTTAATTGATGACCATTTCCCTAAAGTTGATGAATTTTCATAAAATGATATACTTACATGTTTTCTAGACAACCATACCCTTTTATTTTCTTTAATCAACCTCCATTACATATCTTATTCCATAAAATTATGGTCATTTTTTCATTTTGGAATCGATAATAGATTATGAGATCCATAAATAGAATGATTGGTCATTCCATATTTTGTATCACAACAAAAATATTATCACAGGGCAGAAAAACATGGAAATGTCCTTATATATAAGGATAATAAATTATTCATTAAAACCTCATCCAAATTTTAACACAAACCATTCCATAAATTTTTTTCCTCATAAACCTTCTAAAACATGGTAGTGTAAATGTTTATAAATTATGTCACAAGGTTTCTATAATATAATCTAGCATTAATCCCCCATTAATCAAAAATTATCTCTTGGTTGTTTCATATAAATAATGTGAATATATTTATCATGTATTCTTCTAACACATGGTAATAACCTAATATACAATAAATCTTTATTTAAAACATGCATGTTTACTTATTACAATGTTTATTGGATATTTTATATAAATAAGAAAATTGTGTATTCTTCATAAATGATAATATAAAAAACGTTCCAAGAGATCCAAAATTATTTCCAGATTAATTGGTACCTTAAAATTTACATATTCATATTCATTATATATATATCTAAACATTATTATCATAATAATGGAACACGTTAAGGGTTTTATTTTCCTTGATAATTTGTTCCTGTTGAATGTCACGTTTCAATTATATCACTTTTATAGTCCCTCATGAACAATTAACGAATTATTGTGAATCCTTGTCATAAAATATTAAACCAAACAATCATTATATATATCACAATAGATATAACATTATTATTGAATCCAAATACATAAAATCATTGAGTACTCCACACCATACTTAATACATTAACCAGGGAACAACATCATATTAATTAATACCTCTTCCCTTTCATATTTTACATGTAGTCTCATCATCGTCAATGATATAACCATTAATCATACACCATGATGATTATCTTCATGGAATTTCAACATGGGAAATCAGTTTTCATAATGAAAGTTCATTCCTAAGTTACATAATTTAACCATTGATGTTGTCATAGGGAGGCTGATGTTTCCTCTCATTTCTTTAACTTAACCCATTATATTTGTTATTATTTGGGTTTTTCCCTTCATTTACCTAGTAAAAACTTCTATTTTTCCCTTAAAAAATACTATAGGGTTATTCATTCCCAAAATTTTGACACAAAAGAAACTAAACCTTCTTTATAACATGTTCTATATATCCCAAAATCATTTATAACACATTAATTTACTTTTTTTGGTGAGTTTTAGGGTTTTTAAGTGAATTATTGTTAATCATGTTCCATTAAAACAAACTACGCATGGTCACAACATCCTTCAACCCATTTAAAATCCAATTTGACAGATCATTAGATAATTTTCTATCTCATTCAATGTAAACCAATCTTTTACTAGTTTACACAATTTACTAAAACAATAAAGCATCTTGTGAGAATCAAATATCATATAAAAACAAAAAAATTGATAACTCGTTCATGTGATGTCTAAATTATAACACCCTCTAATAAAACTATATAACCAGAGGTATATTTATAGATACATCCATAGATATATCCTTATAAATACCCCCAGGGATGTCACTAATGGATTTTTCAACCTAGTTTCCTAGGGAAGACTAAAACATTCCTTTGATTCCTCTATTATTACCCATGTTTATCATACATTAATATTACATCATTTTAGATGAATATTTAAAAAATTAAAAAATACTTGCCTTAAGATCATAACAGTTTAGTGTACTTAGAATATTGGAAAAATATATATTCAACCATTGCGAAAGATATTCAATTTTTCAAATAATGATCTTTCAGAATACAACATCTATATAAGAAATTTATTAATAACCAAGTTAAATGAAACAAAATAAAGTGGTTAGATTATATTCTTTGTAAGGGTAGCCATAAAAGAAACATAATCATAACATGAGAATAAAATTGTGATAACATACACTATATGTCAAATATTATACAAATGATTATGGAATAATTATTGGATGTTCATAATACATAAATCATAAGGTAATCAAGATCACACTTCATAAAATAATATCATATGAATACGATAAAAAATTTGTGGTTGGCAGAGAAGTAAATAAAGTTATTTCCCTTGTAATAATAGAATTTTTTCCAAGGACATATTAGTTGTATGGATTATATCTTCATACTAGATTGGTAGTCATGGTTCAATCTTGTGACTATTTTGGTTACACGGTTCACTTTAAAGACCATATTAGGGAACAAATAATTTCCCTGATCTGATTATACACCCCATTTCCACCATGTCTATCTCATGAGATATAAATATTTTCCCAATAAATAAATTTGATATATTAGTCACATATATATATTAATGAAAAGATATATATGTTTAAAAATAAATTATAAAAATTAATCATTTTATAACCCATGAAATTAAAGAGGCATCAAGAACATATAATAATATAATAGCCTGAAAAAAGAGGCATGTTTCTTAATAATATCATCAATTCATAACCTATGAAAAGTAATATAGTTCATAAAAATATATCCACTGATAAATAAATGGATTTTATAGAAATCATCTAATAAAAAAATAAATCATTTAAATAAAGATAATTAATTGAAACTTAGGATCATTTCCCTAATAGTATTGAGTAACACCAATGGATACCATCTAAGAGGGAATATAAGTTTAGAATATACTAAAAATATATTCATGAGTATAATATAAATTCTTAATTGAAGAGTTTTATTTAAAACATAAATCCTATTGAATAATTATTTTCAATTTAATCTTAAAAACTAATTACCAAAGATACATATCCATTTTATTTGAAAATAGAATGACTATACTTGATAAAATTTGAAAACCATTTTTCATGAAATAAATAGCCTAGAATCATATTTAATACCATTTCCTTGAAATAATAGTATGTATTATTGAAAAAAAAAATGAAACCATTTATTTGAAAATAGATAAATGAATATTGAAAAAAAAATCAGAATCAACTTCTTTGAGAATACATATAGAATGATTGAAAAAATATGAAAAACCATTTCTTTGGAAATCATGCATGAAAACATTTTTTAAAACATTTTCCATTAGAAATACATTTAAATAATCAATGTATATAAAATTATAATTTTTTCATTAAATATTAATTTTTTAAACCATAAACGAGAGATTAAATGGAATAGTGGTCCATATGGATGATAAATCCATACATAATAGATATTCTTTTTTTGCTATAAAAAGTATAGAAAAGTGTCTTGATTATAAAGTGTCATGAATATTAAATTTTTATTAATATTAGTTTAAATTGTTAAAATTGTGTCATTTTTTTAAAAATATTAATGTATAATATTATAATATTTTTGAGAAATTTTTGGAAAACAATCTTTTGAAGAAACACATATTTTCGACCGAAGAGGGAGATAAAGTCATATTTTCATAAAAACTCATTCTAAATTATCTTACATATGTAAGATTGAAAATGGGTCTATAAAATTAATATATAATTTAATACCCTAAGAAAATAAAATGCACGAATGTTCATGAAATAAAAATCATGACTTTTTATCAACAAGATTATTGTAATAACAAATCTTTATAAAAAGTGAGACTGTTTCAATACCCTCCTACCACATGGTAACTTTGAGTCATACATCCCATATATTAGAATAAAAATATATTAATATTAACATATCATGGAAATATATATATATATATTCATTATATTAAATTTCAAAAGTTTGTGTATGTGTCTCATAGAATAATATATGTGCTAAAAATAACATGTGTCTTAGTGGAGAAAAATTGATCCAAAATTACTTTACTAATTGGGTAACATTTATTAAAAATGAACCCCATTAAAGAAATATCATCAAATAAATACATAAATACACATAAAGGTTTTTATACAGATCATATAATATATCCATGGGCCACATACAGAAGAAAAAAATAAAATAGGGGGTGAATATGGATTGTGTCTCCCATAAAATAAAATTTAAATGAGAAAACCCATATGATAAGTCTTGAATTTCATTGAACAATTTAATAAATCATGTCTAATAAAAATAATTTTATAATAAATTTACCTTATAAATGTATTCTAATATCAAATAAAATATATGATTTGATTGTGGCTTTAAATTACCCATTTATTTAAAACTTAAACTTCACTATAATGTTCAATGTATTATCTGCATTTTATTTCTTTTATGGTTTCTATAGTTATTCTTGATACTCTTATATAAATCATGATAACTAATAATTAGTGTACATAATGATATAAATAAATTATATATTCATTTAAAATATATTTTATAATAATCTAGGTAATATTTATATATGAAATGGAATACACCATTCTTAGAGGCCATAAATCGTACGCATGCATGAATTTTGTTTCAATATTTTTTTTGAATTGAAAGAATGAATGTAAAAAATATGTGTGTGTGTGTGCGTGAATTTTTCAGAGGAAGGTTTTTATGTAGTAAAATAATATAGGTTCACTATATCCTTAATTAATTCCATGTAATGTGTGGAAAAATCATATCGATTTGATGATACAGTAGTCCACACATCTACAAGAAATTTTATCATGTTTATGAAAAATGGAATGAAGGAGTGTATGTTTTATATAACAATTGCATAATCTAAAATATATAATAAATATGTTCTATTTCATATAAATATATATTTTCCATCCTAACTCCCAACCATAAGGGGTGGTAAAGGAAACAATGAATAAAATCATTTTGTGATGGGGTAGATCACCGTACACAGGAACAGTACATTTGATACCCATTAGATGGAAATGAATTTATGTGTCAGAACATTACATGTAATAAAAAATTATAATTATATTAAGGATACAAAGGTTCCTATATAACCATGTAATATGATGTGTTTAGGGGGTGTATAATAAGATTAAAACAATGTATCTTGAGTAATGATGTTACCTCTTCTTTGGGTGACTCATTTAATATTACAATAATTGGATTCCCTTGATGGATTTCATTCAAACCGTGGGATTTTAGGATGAATGGAATGATTTTTTGGAGAATATTTTGATATATATTGGAGGATCCAGATATCATGGGAGGTGTGAATATATGGTTTGGTTGAGTGCCTTATGATGGTGGAGAATGAGTTTCATTATTTTAATTTTTTATAAAGGAATCTCAACCAATTTTTTCCCAAGTCAATTAGATCAAATAAAGGGAAAATTATTCAAAATAAAGTATAGGTTATAAATATTAAAATAAATTTTATTTTGGATAAGATTCTGTGTCATATTTCTTTTACATTTATGGTTTAGTCCTTCAATATGCTAATTTTTCTCTTAATCACAATAATTAATTTCCGCCACATTAAATAAAATATTCTATTAAAATATAAGTTGACATTATAATAAATTATAAATTATTGATATTCTAAATACAGAATCTATTTTTAGATATTTTTATCACAAATTTGGAAGAAAATATTATAAATTTAATCCTATAGACGGGACGCCAAAGATGGGTTTTAATGTAAAAATATTAAAAATATTGAAATATTTTTATATCCAATTTCAACGTGAAAATGATTAAATTTTAAAAAATTAGATTAATTCTTGTACAATTTTTATATTTAAAATATGAAATAAAAAAATGTTAATTCAATAATATAAATAAATTTGATTAAAAATAAATTTGGAAATAAAATTCTCATTTGTCACTGTTCATAATGAAAATAAATGTTTTCAAAAGTAATATAAAAAATCAGCCAAAGTAAATTCCAATATTTCTTTACAAAGAAAAATTAAATGGTAAATAAATTATATGACTGTCAAAAATCATAATTAAAAGATGTTCTTTATTAGAAGATGGAAAAATTACCTTAAAAATATACTTCTTTCATTCATTAAATGGGATTTATTCATCTAATATACCAATAAAATATATTAGATGTGTACTAAAAAAATTATTCAATATATAATTTTTTAATATTATTTAACCCCATAATTAATATGGTTTTCATAATTCATTGAGATAAAATTGTGGTTGTAAATTGTAAAATACATTTTTTTTAAAATTAATTTCATTATTTTGAAATCATTCTAAAATTTACTTATACTAAATGACTAAAAAATATTCATTTTATATACATGTGTAAATAATAATATTATAATTTAGTTATTATTATATGTAACATCCATTCCAAAGTCTAGGAGACTGCTATATTAATATTTTAATAATCATAATAATAATACATTATAGTTTGGTAAAAATATGACTTTCATGTAAAAAAAGAAAAAAAAGGGAAATAATATTGTGTGTATTAAAATCCAAACAATTTTTAACATGTAAAAAAACCAAATCCATGTGTTGTGTGTTATAAATTATTAACTGGGTGTTCTGTATAATGTAAGACACTCTTTGTGATTATATATATAAAAATTATAATCAGTGATTTCTAAAATAATGAATATTAAAAGATTAAATTAATTAAAAAGAAATATCAAAATATATCGAGGTGTTATAGGAGGAGTGTATGTGAAACATAGGGGTATTATGATGATGGACTTGATAATAAAGTATGTGGCTTGATAAACTATTTTCTTGTCCATTAGAAGTGTGTTAGGGGCCTGATGGGTTGGTGGCATAACCCGATGGACATGATGGCCTGGTGGCTGTATATGAGGCATCACATGAACATGATGTATTGAAATTACTAACCATAAAATTAGTTCATATTCGAGAACATATGATGTTTTTTTATTTTATTCCTTAACATTTTTAAGATACATATTTACTGTGTATTAATAGTCCATTCTCTTGTTGATGTACATAGATGGATTACGAGATCCATACACAGGTCTATTAAGAGGTGGATTTCAAGAGACAAGAACTGGCCGACACACCTTGATGAAGGTACTGGGAAACTCAGAGGAATATGATGGGTTGGGAACTAAATTTTTTTTTCATCTTTGAGAGATGTATCTTCATCAACACTAGATATCTTATCTGGGTATAGTCTGAGAACCACAAATAGTTCAAACTGAGTACAAAAATAAAATCAAACATGTAAACATATAGATCTGATACAAGAAATCCTATCGCAAGATTCCATCATCTGTATGATTACATTTATGATAACGAATCACACTATATTTTCCACAAATGCTTCATAGATCCTCTCATGTTCAATTCATCTGGTTTTGGGTGGTATCACCAAACTCTGACGACCACTATGATGCAATGATGATCATCATGATCGGGTGGCTTCAGTCCAAGATTACAGAACATGAATTTCTTGGTCAATGGACAGATTCTCTCTTTAAGAGTCTTTAAAATAGATAGAAACTCACAACCAAAGAATTAACAATAATAATGGGAAGGTCCTCACTCTACTTATGTAGTGGAAATCTATAATACCTAGTTTGGGTTCCCAGTTTTTGTGTAATACACATCCACTATATAAATATTATAAATAATTATTTATAAAAATCTAAATTAATCCATAAAAATTATTTTTATTTCATCATTTTCCTTTAATATATATTATACTTAATATTTCAATGTATGAATCCAATAAAACTACTCGGATCACCTAATATTATAAAACGAACCCATAATATTACATTAATATCCACTCGAATATTAATTATCCTTGTATTTACTTAATTTAATTAAAATAAATGCATTAAATAAATTCATCCCAAATTAGTACATATAGGAACAATAATAAATTTATTTATTCATTGATGATCCATAAATCATTGAAAACAACCTGAACCTGGTGGTGGGCCCCCTAGTTCTATATTCCTATTCAATAGAAAAATATAGATTCTAAAAGAGCTATTAGTATGGACCCCTTTACTACCATATCTGAATTGGAGTTAATAATATTAACAGATCAAGGGAGGGGTCTAGAAAACCATCATGATCCCTATAGAGATAAGGAAAATCCAATTCATCAACTACCATCCTATAAACATGAATGATGTAATATAATCAATTCATCATCGATATCTCATAATGTAAGAAGAACACTTGTGTCATCATTCTTATCTTTCTTTAATATATGTTGATCAATCCAGATTGAATTACATTCAACTAACATTGAAATTGATGTTATGGAGGTACTACCAATCATATCCACCATGCCCGAGATATATCTTCCTCAAATCAGAAGTGAAAAATCTTATCTAGATCATTCAAACAATGTCATGTCACTAATGATGTACCAAAAAAACTACCTCACTACGACTTCATTGATATTGAATTATCCTAACATCAAAGTACACATTAAAATGTCATACATGGATAATGGTATCATATCTTGAGACCAATACACATGTACATAGATTGGAATAGCCAATGACTCCTAAAACATGTGATGTTCTTAGTTTCATATATTTCCACTTTATCTAAACTACTAGATATCAACAAGTGTGAACATCACGAGAATACATCTCGATTATAATTAAATCGTATCACCTAATCATATTATATCATTAGTGTCCTATTTGAATGATGTATCTTTACCATATGAAATTAATTTATGATTAATTTCATGGTATCTATTGGTCTCCATTTTAGTCGTGGATATGATATAACCCTTGGATATGAAACATTATCTAAGGAAATAATCCTAAACAGAGTGTATGAAAAATTATATATACCATTATGGAAATAAAATCACATGTATATAAAAAATTAGTATACATGTAGTTTTATTATATGTAAATCACAAGTTAGGTCTAGAGAAACTATTTAACACACTTCACCATGCACTAGAGCCAGCTAATAACAAACCTCAATCCGTTATACCTCACAAGAGAATCATGATTCTTCTGAGATGTGGCATTATTCAATGGGTATTCCACATTGTACATTATGGATAATAATCTAACAGTAACCTCTCCACTCTTCATAAACTCCCCCACCAAGATGAGTCTTCTGAAGTATATTCTTTTTCCCATGGTGATACCTAGGCTCCATGGAATGCCCCACTACATTAATACTATCACAACAAAAAGAAATTTTCTCAACACTGCTAGGAATAAATCCAATGTCTTATACAACGTTTCATATAAATATTAATTTCATTAAACCATCAGAAACATATATATAATTGAATTCTTCTATAGAAACAGAAACCACAAATTGTATCGAGATTCTCTATCACACAACACTTCCATTCAGGAAAAAGATTTATCCTAAATTCATTTTTAGATCATCATTATCTATCTAGAAACTAGCAGCAGTGTACCCCCTCATTAATAGATCCACATATCCTCCATACAATCAGAACATATCCTTTGTATGCCTTAAGTACATCAGGATATTTTTAACAGTTGTGAAGTGCAGTACTCTGAGATTTACATGATATCATCCCAACATATTTAAGGCCAATTTACCACCAATTCTATTATATAGAATGGAATACATGATAGAACCCACTATCGAGGAATAATGGATTTTAACCATTCTATCACTCTTTTTGGGGTTTTTGGATACATTTTCGTGGATAGATTTTATCCCTTGTGACATATGAAACAACCCACTCTTGGATTTTTCCATATTATACATTTTGAGTACATTGTTGATGTATGTACTTTGACTTATCCATGAATCCTTTGATATCTATATTGATAGATCATGATCCTTGGACTATAGGATGCTTCACTTGTGTCATTAATGGAGGACCATTAATTTAACCAAATCATAACTAATTGTAAGAAAATATCTTTATTTACCATAATCAATATGTCATTACCCTATAATACTAGGAAAAAACGGATTTCCCATAAAATTTTTTATAAAATGAAATATCAGTTTCATTTTTCAAAAATCCAAATTCTCTTATGGCCTCATCAATAGAAATATTCTAGGATCACGATGCTTGATTGAACCAATAAATAGATCTATGTGCCTTGCTAAAATTATTTTTAATCATTTACCAGATAAAACAATTGTGTTGAGTCATATAGACATCATCAACAAACAACCCATTTATAAAATACGATTTAATAATCTTTTTTAAAATATCATAATCATGGTAGGATGTTATTTGAAGCAATATTATAATGGATATCAGTATAGCTACGGGTCATAAGTTTTCTTCATAGTCGATGACATGGCATTCCTTGGAAGCCTTTTGAACCAGTCTTGATTCATTGGTATTAACTATACCATCAATGTCTTGTTTTTTATTTAATACCTATTTTCACCAAAGGTGTTTTATATCAGCCGGAGGGTCTACTAAAATCTAAAAATGATTTCTATACATGAACTCCATCACTAAATGCAAGGTATTTTTTCATTTTTTAGATTCATTACCTTATTCTTCTTCCTTCTAGGTTATAGGTTCATGATCCTCAAATACTAATGTGTCACATAACTCAGGGAATAGAAAACCATAACACTTTGGTTTTAAACCCGCTCGAGTAGACCTAGATAGTATTTTTTCTTGGGAACCAATTATTCTTATACTTTATCTTATTGAGATAGTTCACATACCAACTCCTGCACATTTTCGAAATTATTCTCAACAAAGTCAATCTTGCACCCACTATATACATTGGACATGTTATCCCTTTATAAAAATATGGAAAGTATTAGCAAAATAACTTATCAATCAGAAAGGTAATGTAGGTAATGTCATTGGGATTATATAGGATAACCTAGAAAGATCTACTTTTTTGTTTATGATGCCAATCTTTCATGAAGTATATTCATGAAGAAATTCTGTTATCCCCTTTCACGATTTGTCCTACAGGGCTCGTGCCATGACAAACCCCAAGCCCGCCTTCCCTAGGCCATGGGCTGGTGACTAGAACTAAAGGAATATTAACTAAAACTGGGAATCCATTGCATTTTTAACCTATAAACACACGCAACCAGGCGCACAACAAGATATGAACTCAATTCAACTGTATAGAAAAATGAGTGCTGAGAGTAAAAATGAGCCGAATACAAGCCTAATAGTAAAGGTACAAGAACAACTGAAATAAAAAACAACTGAAGAAAAATAAAGGCAACTAAGGGGTCATCCTTCAAGTTTATACATGAAGGGTTGGTGTAGATCCCCTCTTCAGCACTACATGTCCACCTGTCACCTCTACATACTGACAGTCATATGGTCCACCCCCAAGCACCGTCTTGTCTTGGTACTCTCATCCTTGATCATAACTATATGTCATCTTCATCCAACACAACGAGGTGTGGGCATAGCCAGTGCAGGGTTGAGTATAACGATACTCATTAGGGACCTCGATATCCTCATGGTCTAACAAAATCCACAATGTATTAACCACAAAGCATGAAATCAACGGTAATACCTAGCTAGGTATATTCCGATACGTATACCGAAGTTATCTTGTAAACCCATATCAATCATGAGGAAAACACAGTGTCCAACTCAAATTCCAAAGCTCAATTGTTCTACAATGGAAGGATAGCCATGAAGGCAAGTACCACACAGGTACGCCACATAGAAGAATACGACCAATGTATTAACATAAAAAAGTACCACACATGTAAAAATTCATCTCACACCAAGTATAACTTAGGTACGGTAGTAGACATGATTATTCATAGGTGCTAAATCATCTTACTCCATTAAGAGGATCTGCTGCAGACCCACAGAGAATCTCTAAGAGCTCACCCACACAAGATGGCTCGGAGCTGACCCACATAGGATCGCTAGGATATGACCCACACATTATTTATAGATGCCAACCCACATAGGATCACTAGTAGCTAACCCACACATTATCCCTAGGAGCTGACCCACACAAGATCTCTAGGAGCTGACCCACACAAGATCACTAAGAGCAGACCCCCACAGGGTCGCTTGAAGCTGACCCACACAGGATCTCTAGGAGCTCACCCACACAGAATCACTAGGTGTTGACCCACACAGGATTACATGGAGTTGACCCACACATGATCGCTAGGAGTTGACCCACACAAGATCACTAGGAGCTGACACACACAGGATCGCTAGTCATTCTTGTTGTACCCCACACTCTTTGATTTTCATGATCACAATCACTTTCATATGTGTTTAACTTTGTTTTTAAGTGTTGTGGATGATAGGCAAAAGATTGCCAAAGGATTGGCCCAAGAATGGACAAGAAGTGGACTGAAATTCAGTCCACCGGCCAGCCGGTGGCTTCCCACCGGTCGACCTGTGGCATCCAGCCCAAATAGTGTTTGCTACTGTCCTGCCACCGGCCAGCCGGTGGCTTCCCACCGGTCGACCGGTGGCACCCAGCCCAAACAGTGTGAGCTACTGTCTCCCCACCGGCCAGCCGGTGGCTCCTCCACCGGTCAGCCGGTGGCGCCTGGACCAGAATTCTCCTCCTCTGCCAAGGCACCGGCCAGCCGGTGGAGCTGTACCGGCCAGCCGGTGGAGCTTGAGCCCGAAGACCTCTCCATTTTGCACACACCGGCCAACCGGTGGGACTGTACCGGCCAGCCGGTGGATCCAGTCAAACTAGCCGTTGGAGCTTTGACCAGGCTGCTCCACTTGCCTCCCAACGGCTCCGAAAGCCTTTCCAACGGCTCCAAAGGCCTCCAACGGCCATATGAGGGTTCCCCCTCTATAAATAAAGGACCTTGAAGCCCTGGAACGATTGCCGGACCATAATTAAGCATTGTGAAGCCAACGAACACAATTCTCCTCATTTGGAAAACCTCCGGCGGATTGCTCCAAGGGAACCACAACTGCTCCAATCCAATTCCACATCCAAGGAGCACCACCATAGAAGCTTGGGAGTGCACGTCTTCAACTCCATTCAACCTTTGGCGCCCAAGGCTTCTCAACAATACGGTTTTTATTGTTTTATTTATTTTGAGCTTTAATTTTGGTTTGTGCCTACAAACCCCAAACCCTTTTCTCATCCCCCTTTCTTTTGGGTTTCACACCACCATTAAGGTGTGAAGAGGTTTCTTCAAGCCTTTCCTTTTAAAAGGCTTGAGTTTTCGGTGAGCTAGCCTTCACCCGTTAAAAAGGCTAGTGGGTTCTTGCTATTCCATTGAAAGCAAGTGGGTTCTTGCTTAACCAATAAAAGCAAGCTGTAATAGGTCCTAGTGCTACCTCAAAGCCTAGTGGGTTTCTTGCTAAAACCATTGAAAAGCAAGCGGTAGGAATCTCTCAACGGTTGAGTTGGGAGCGGAGACGTAGGCCGGGTTTTGGCCGAACTCCGTTATCAATTTCTTGTGTCTTGCCTTATTTATTTCCGCTGCATTTAAACTTTGATTTTAATTTGTTAATCAATTTTTTAAAAGGCAATTCACCCCCCCTCTTGCCATCTTTCCCGTGTTTCTTCCTACCCAACAATTGGTATCAGAGGGAGTATTTGAATAATTCCCTTAAAACGGTTTCAAATTAAAGATCCTATTTTTTTTTGATGGCATCTACCTCTTTCGCCCCCGAGGGCTACTCATTGGGTCGGGCTCCATTTTTTGATGGGACCGACTATAATTATTGGAAAACCCGCATGACCACTTTTCTTAGAAGTATAGGGTATCCCATTTTCAAAATAGTCATGCAAGGTTACACTTTGTCTACCCCCGACGAATCCAAATGGACCCAAGCCGACATTAGAAATTTTGAGCTTGATGGCAAAGCCATGAATGCTCTTCATTGCGGCCTTGACCGAAATGAGTTCAATCGAGTTTCCACATGCACCTCCGCACATGAAATCTGGAAACTTTTGGAGGTTACCCATGAGGGGACCAACAAAGTAAAGGATACTCGATTGGACATGTACCGTCAGGATTTTGAGTCATTCTCCATGCACCCTAATGAATCAATTTCTGAAATGTTTACCCGTTTTACTGACGTCTGCAATGGAAGGAAATCTCTTGGTGATGATGTTTCATCCGAGACGATGGTCAAGAAGATTTTATGGGTCCTTCCGAGCTCATGGGCACCAAAGGTGACGGCGATCCAAGAAGCTAAGGACGTCAAAAACATGCCGGTCGAAGAGCTCATCGGATCCCTAATGACGTATGAGATCACGATGAAGAGGCAAGCTCAAAAGGAGGGCACACCAATCAAAACACCAAAGAACATCGCCCTCAAGGTACAAAAAGAAGTAAGCTCCTCCTCATCATCCTCTTCCTCCTCATCCTCTTCATCTTCAAGTGGCGACTCGGAAATGGAGAATCTCGCCCGCCAAATGCACAAGTTTATGAAGAAGCACAAGAAGAAGAAATCCCGCAAGCATCTAAAGCAAGAACCCACCGCAAGATCCGAGCCCAAGGTAAAATGCTACGGGTGCGGCGAAAAGGGCCATTACAAGCCCGATTGCCCACTCAACATGAAACGGGCTAAGGAGAAAGGAAAGAAAAAGGTCCTCAAGGCGACATGGAGTGACACCTCCTCCTCATCCTCCTCCTCCTCCTCCTCGAGCGACAACGGTAACAAATGCCTAATGGCATTCCATGAGGTAACTTCTTCCGATTCCTCATCCTCTTGCTCTTCAAATTCAAATTCTTTAAATCATTTATCTTATGAAGAACTCTCACATGCTAGAGACCAACTTGAAAATGGTTTTCATAAACTTTCTTCAAAATTTGTTTCTTTGAAAAAATCTTTCAAAAAACTCTCCTCCGAAAAAGAACAACTTCTCAAAGAGAAGGAGGAGATGTCCCTTAAAATCCAAAATTTTCCAAATGTTGATTCCATGGAATCAACCATCAAAGACCTAAGGGAGACCCTAGCCAAGTTCACCAATGGGGAACAAAATTTGTCCAAACTCTTAGGTTCTCAACGAGTATCTAGAACCACCAATGGACTTGGCTACACCCATATAGCTTCCTCCTCCCATGCACCCACTGTTTTTGTAAGGGGGAGCTCTAGTTTTAAATTTTGTAATTATTGCAAGAAAACCGGGCACCTCATTTATGAGTGTGATTGCAAAAATGCCCGGTACGGCCAACCAAAGTCTATTTACTATTCGGATGAGTTTTATAGGAGAAGACCCGCTATGAGACAAGTTTGGATTGAAAAATCCCTTCTTGCGAGTCTCTCCGGGCCAAAATTTATTTCCTTTCCCCAGTGATTTATTGTTTTTATTTAGGGGGAGTTTGGATCGTTTAAGCCCTTTTGATTTCAATTTCAAAATTTTCAATTCAAACCTTCAATTTCAACTCTTGGTATCAAATTCTCAATTCAAAATTTTCATTTCAAAATTTTCAACTCTTGGTATTGAATTTTTATTTTCAATCTTTCAAATTCCAAAATTTCAATCTTGTTTTTCAAATCTATTCCCTCAATCAAGTTTTATGCCCCATTCTATTTTGATAATCACAAAGGGGGAGAAATTTCTTGATTGATTGGGGGAGAATCTTTTCTCTCATGCTTAGTATTTATTTTCAATTTATCATTTAAAGCATTCCTTTCATTTAAGTTTTTACATTGCTTAGATAAGTGATTGTGATCATCAAAATAGGGGGAGATTGTTGTACCCCACACTCTTTGATTTTCATGATCACAATCACTTTCATATGTGTTTAACTTTGTTTTTAAGTGTTGTGGATGATAGGCAAAAGATTGCCAAAGGATTGGCCCAAGAATGGACAAGAAGTGGACTGAAATTCAGTCCACCGGCCAGCCGGTGGCTTCCCACCGGTCGACCTGTGGCATCCAGCCCAAATAGTGTTTGCTACTGTCCTGCCACCGGCCAGCCGGTGGCTTCCCACCGGTCGACCGGTGGCACCCAGCCCAAACAGTGTGAGCTACTGTCTCCCCACCGGCCAGCCGGTGGCGCCTGGACCAGAATTCTCCTCCTCTGCCAAGGCACCGGCCAGCCGGTGGAGCTGTACCGGCCAGCCGGTGGAGCTTGAGCCCGAAGACCTCTCCATTTTGCACACACCGGCCAACCGGTGGGACTGTACCGGCCAGCCGGTGGATCCAGTCAAACTAGCCGTTGGAGCTTTGACCAGGCTGCTCCACTTGCCTCCCAACGGCTCCGAAAGCCTTTCCAACGGCTCCAAAGGCCTCCAACGGCCATATGAGGGTTCCCCCTCTATAAATAAAGGACCTTGAAGCCCTGGAATGATTGCCGGACCATAATTAAGCATTGTGAAGCCAACGAACACAATTCTCCTCATTTGGCAAACCTCCGGCGGATTGCTCCAAGGGAACCACAACTGCTCCAATCCAATTCCACATCCAAGGAGCACCACCATAGAAGCTTGGGAGTGCACGTCTTCAACTCCATTCAACCTTTGGCGCCCAAGGCTTCTCAACAATACGGTTTTTATTGTTTTATTTATTTTGAGCTTTAATTTTGGGTTTGTGCCTACAAACCCCAAACCCTTTTCTCATCCCCCTTTCTTTTGGGTTTCACACCACCATTAAGGTGTGAAGAGGTTTCTTCAAGCCTTTCCTTTTAAAAGGCTTGAGTTTTCGGTGAGCTAGCCTTCACCCGTTAAAAAGGCTAGTGGGTTCTTGCTATTCCATTGAAAGCAAGTGGGTTCTTGCTTAACCAATAAAAGCAAGCTGTAATAGGTCCTAGTGCTACCTCAAAGCCTAGTGGGTTTCTTGCTAAAACCATTGAAAAGCAAGCGGTAGGAATCTCTCAACGGTTGAGTTGGGAGCGGAGACGTAGGCCGGGTTTTGGCCGAACTCCGTTATCAATTTCTTGTGTCTTGCCTTATTTATTTCCGCTGCATTTCAACTTTGATTTTAATTTGTTAATCAATTTTTTAAAAGGCAATTCACCCCCCCTCTTGCCATCTTTCCCGTGTTTCTTCCTACCCAACAATTCTTCTCGTTACAGCCAGTTACTGGGTTCCTTCCCTAGGATTTCATGTCTTCAAGAGAGTCCAATCCCTTATCCATTAGTCAATACTCCAACTAGCACAACATAACATGAAGAAGTATCTCTACGGTTCGCTACGTCATAGGGGTCTCAACGCAATAGACGGTGCATCAATCAGACGCCCTATCAGTGAGTTATTATGCTATTAGACCCGAGGTCCATGGTGGATTCATGATTGATCCAAACCGACCATAGCCCAACATTATCCAATACTTTTGTGGGGTATACCAAATTGACCATCTTGATCAAAGGTCTCTGATGACGCAAATGGTTCTTCATTTCGACACTGTATGAGGAAGATATGTCGAATACAAGATCTCGCAATTATAATAATAATAATAATATTGGGGGTTTCATGGACCGAAGCCATGAACCAGTATTATTATTCAACATTTGACTTCAATCGACCATCTTAATATTAGGATCACGTCGCCACTTACTCTAATTCATTTGAACGTCGCACACAGATGTTATGGATGGTCAATGATTTAAAAATAATAATATATTATTATTATTACAGCGTTTCAGGTACCCGATCCAAAACACTGAAATAGACATCCAATATTGGACTCATAATTTATGCCTCCAAGTTAGGGTCAAACTGCCATTGACGGCTCATGAAATTGAGGTGTCATGAAGAAGTTACGATCAAAACATGGTTTCCTAACAAAAATTAAAATAACAATATTTTAATATTATTATTAATTTTCTTATACCTTCCATGTATTACATTGCATCTCCCTTTTTTTCATCTTCAATGTGAATCCCTCTTAATTGGAATATTATATTCATTTTAAATATATCTATCAAAATATTTAAGTTTCTATCTCCAACCTAATTCCATTTCATTCACTATTTTTCCTTCTTCTGTACTGCCAGACCACCGCCACCACCTTCGACAACCCGAGCCACAACACCTCCAGACTACATCACTACCTGGAAGCTACCTCTCGGCTATTCTTTTTCATTGCACATCGCACCATCTACCTCGCACGGAGCGGTGCCGTGAACACACAAAATAAATCACACCACCACGTTGCACCTTTTGTGGGCCTCCACATCTTCGTTCTAAACCCGAAAAATATAATGATCGCATATTTGCACTCCTCGGGTCGAGGGATCCATATCCATATGTCATGCTCAATAAAATATTTTGTTTCAGCACCAATTTATATTTTTACGCCTCCTTCCACGAGCCATTGCGGCTTCGCTCCATGCCCAAAAAATCAAACAGTCACATATTTTGGATCCCTACATCAAGGGTTTCACGTCCATATAATGTGCTCAAAAAAACTTTGTGTTTCCAGTGCTAATAAATATTAGGCATTGAAGAACGCATGAAGAACGTGCAATGTATAAAAATAAAGGGGATGATGGTTTATGTGTGGGACGATGGCCATGTTCATTTGGCTATTGTCGTCATGAATTTATTATATGCAGAATAAATAAATCAAATTCAATCATATATAAAAACCCCTACCTCGATTTTCCATTGGAGGCAGCATAAGGAAGAAGATGCATTCGATGAGATGGTGATGTCGGCATTCATTGCTCTCGAAAGATGTTTCCGATCTACGTTCAAGAATCATCCTCGTTCTCGGATTCTAGAGGATTCTCTTCATTTTAGTGGATATTCTTAGTTGAAGAATCTCCTTCAATGGTCTCCATAGATCTTCCTTCTTCCAAAAACCATTCAACCAAATGGTTAAGTAGAAAATAAGTTTATTAAATAAACTAATTCAGTTGGCACATCAATGGGAGGAAAAAAGGTTATCTCCCAAGAAAGGGGGATTTCAATGTCCAGGTGGTCCCCACCTTTGAATTTAAATTGGGGGTTTTTTTAGTTCAAGTGTTCCCCACCACTAAACATCAAATTGGTGGTTTTAAGAATAAATTATAAGTTGTTCTTTATTTTTATTATTTTAACACTCCCACGAAATTCACGAAAACTAACATTCATCCCGACCTACTGCGGTCTAGGTGAAGGTCTCCTTAAGTGAATACCGGCGCTGCTAGTTCAATGGTGCCCTCAGAATTCAATTCTGAGAAACGGTTCAAATGTTATATTAAATTGCTCACATGTTTAATGAACATACCGAAAATGGGTTTGGAAAACTTATAACAGTCTCCCTTGACCCGTGTTGGTTGAGTTTAGGCCCTGTTTAAGTGAAACATGCCCCAACAAACCCAACGGTACATTCACGATTCGAATCTGAGTTA
The DNA here is from genome assembly GCA_963277665.1 of Viscum album. NCBI lineage: Eukaryota > Viridiplantae > Streptophyta > Magnoliopsida > Santalales > Viscaceae > Viscum > Viscum album. The sequence continues at coordinate 586,887,497 of OY728126.1, forward strand.
CCGTTTAAATGATACAGATTTTTAAATAAAATAATTTTTATTTAATTACTTTATTTATGACCTAAAACTAACATTCAATGGTGACTCGTGTCGGCCGAAGTTAGTATCTGCTTAAATAAAAAATCCCTTCATGAGTACAGAGTTTGTCTTAGAATTTAAATCTGAGCTTCCATTTGTGTGTTATAAACATTTAAAAAATAAAATTATTTATTTAATTATTTTATTTATGGTTATGCCAATTTTGGGTTTTCTCATAGGAGGCCCACGCCGACTAACATAAGTCATGCCTAAGGTAAACCCACCATCCTAAACACAACTGTTCCCTTAGATTTCTGATCAACGTTACTATTTAAGAGTTATTCCACTTTTCTGGAAAACTGCTTACACACGCTAATGAAAACTCAACCAAACATCAACAGATCATTTTTGGCAATCCAGGCCATGGAATCACGCGCCACCAGATTTTGATGTCTCAAAATAATTACATGTAATTTAAAAAATATATACGGAATTTCTGGGACATTACATTCTCTCCACCATAGGGCTTTACGTCCTCAAAATCCAGAAAAATTAAAAACAACCGAAAGAGGGTACCAAGCACGAATCTGTGAATCCCGCTTCCATTTTCTCTCTTGTAGGTTTTCATGCAGGCAGCGTATGTGCACCAGAGGTATTGGGAACACACGAAGGAACTGGTCCTATCAATCCTAAATCTCTATTGGATCCTCTATAAATGTCACCCCATCGTCGAAGTCCATCTCGACATGGTGGTTGATGTGAGAGGGGTCATGTAAGTATCTCCTCAGCTGGGATACGTGGAAGATGTTGGGAACACTCTCCAACTACAGTGAATGATCCAAGTACTATGGTTCCTTGCCTATCCTCCGATTTATCAGAAAAGGACTGATATACATCGGTGATAACTTGTCGCCTCATCCAAATCATTCTAGTCCCTATCGAGGAATGACTCGGATGAATATGCGGTTTCCCTCCTAGAACTCCAAGGGATTCCGTATCTTGTTAACATAAGACTTCTACAAATTCTGTGCAGTCTTCATTTTCTAAAAAATGAGGCATCGTGATACAAAATCTATCACTCTTTTCTTCATCTCGATCCACAAAGGATATCTGCAAAGCGGCTAGCCACTCAGTCACCTCACTCAGAAGCTGCAGGCTAGACCTCCTGCTGAGTGCATCGGTTACCATGTTACCCTTCCCAAGAGTATAAATTATCTCAAGGTTATTTTCCTAGTGGAACTCTAGCCACTCCTATTGTGAAATGAAAACTCAAAACTTCTACTGCCCCAAGGGTGAGGTTGGACGACTCATGAGTGATCATCCATGCCATCCAATGCAAGAGTTTATCCTGTGCTGCCTGGGTTTCATTTTTCACCGACCAAAGAAACCCCAACTCCATCTTTGTGGATAAAACACAACCATTTTTCTAATAAAGTAAAATTGAGTATGAACTCAGGATGTCTAGTCCATATCCAAACAAACATCGTATGTCCTCGATGCTTCCACCAAGAGGTTCCAACCGAAACTCTCACCTCAAGAGTTAGATCAAACCATCGGTGTAAGTGTGATTATCGAGTCTCCTGCGAAAGGTATCTCTTTATGCGAGTGTCATGTCAACAGTTTAACTGGAAACTCGTGGTCTTGGATATGATTCATGGAAACAAGTAATTATTGGTTCCTATGTTTATTGATACGGAAACTAATAGTAGACGCAAACTGTACATCGAATCATTCCTAGATCCCTTGGGTCGCACTCCTTGACCACATGAAGATACTCCCTTCCCATTTCCTCCAACTTTCGGAGCCTGTTGGGGTCCATAAAAGGAGGTGTTTATAAAATGATTAATTGTACACCACCTCATGTTCTCTCCTATCCCTGAATCCACATCTACTTCCCTGTAGATTCATCTATCCCTAACACTTCTTCTTCCCAAAACATTTTACCTGCCCAATTCTCTGAGACTAGCACATGTTTCTGCAGTTCCCACTGCTAACATTCACTAGTTGTATATGCTCATCCAATTAATATTTAACACAAATGTTCCCTCTAGCACCCTAACATAAGTAGGAATGCATAGAGGAATAGTGATGGCTCCGATGTCCTTAAACACACCTCGCTCAGAAGTCTGAGCCCTGAAGCATTGATCTTATTGTATTCATCAAGTACCAGGAATGGTTGGTACGCCTTGATGTGCATTGGGCTACTAACATATCATCCCACCGAAGCTGTATAAGCTCTAGATAAATATCATCCACCTCCTCAGGCTAGTCCTCAGCCTATTATTAGTTGGGATCACCTCAGACACTGAGGGGTATCTGATGCTAAAAATCAAGTAAGGCGCTAAGCCTAAATATGTCCTCTACCGGTACCGCACATTGTAACTACTGACCAACATGTAGTGATATAGTTGACACACTTCCTGAATTCACTCTCTCGGGAAATGGTCCATGTATTGAAGCCTCATCACAATGCGGACCATCCTCTTCATCACTCATTGTAAAAGAATATTAGCTAATATCACTTTCTTTTCTACTTATGTCTCAACAAGGTGGAAAACTCTAGCAATCGCCTCTTTCTAGACCTCTATTGTGTGGGAATTTTTATCACCTTGAAACATCAGAGGCATCTACTGCTAGAACTCCTTAAAAACACTCAATCGGTATGCACTATCCGCTAGTGCGGCTGGTGGTATTTGCTGCCCAAAGGGTGGTGGTGCTGCTGGTACACCACCTGAAGGTGCCAAAATAGTAAGACTACCTTGCATTGGAGCCTCTTTACTTGGGGGAGCCGTCATCGTGTACTCTCTTGGGAATCATAACTGGTTTTCTATGGAGCGAAATCCTGATAAAAAATAGGTGTGTCAAGGTCATTATGTTATAGCTGGTGAGATGAATCAATGAAAACACAAGAAAACTTTTCAAAACACGCATGCAATCAGTGTTTTTGTGCATTGAGTCATAAATCAGAAGCTTGGGTCATGTTGTATGGATATGTCGGATGCCTCACCAACACTGGATTCTCTAATTTGATAACCATAATCACTACACATAAAACTTTTTCTGTTAAAAAGATAAGAGTCCTATTTTCAATGGTAGAACTGACTCCTCTGATACCAATTTGTTACGACCCATCCCCCAGGGCCCGTGCCATTACTAGCCCCAATCCATCCTTCCATAGGCTAGTGGCTGGTGACTAGCACCAAAGGCATATTCCATAAAACTGGGAAGGCATTACCTTTATTACATGTAAACATACGCAACCCAGCATACATCTAGATACGAACGCATGTCAACTATATCGAAAAAAGAGTGCTGAATGTAAAAAGAGGCTGGAATACATGCCCAACAGAAAAGGTACATGTAAAATTGAAATACAATACAACTAAAAAATAAGAAAGGCAGCTACTGGGTCATCCTCTGCGTTCATACCTTATGGGTAGGTATAGATCGCATCCTCAACACTCCATGTCCACCCTTCTCTTCTCCGTACTGAAACACCATATGATCCACCTCCGAGCACCATCCAGTCCTGGTACTCTTAGCCTTAATAAGCGCTATATGTCATCTATATCCAATCCAATGAGATGAAGGCATAACATATTCAGGGGTGAGTATAACGATACTCAGTTGGGACCGTGAGACCCTCAAGGTCTCAAAAAGTAAACAACAGATAAACAACAAAGCATGAAATCAATTGTCCACCCTACATAGGTATATGCCAGTACATATATATAATTTATCAATTAAAACCATATCAATCATGTGGAAAACACATAGTCTGACTCAAAGTCCAAAGCTCAATTATTCCCTAATGAAAGGATAGCCATGGAGGCATGTACCACATTGGTATGCTACACTAAAAAATAACACCATGGTATTACCATAAATGAAAGTACCCCAGGGGAATGAATTCGGTTCACACCAGGTATAAATTTGGTATGATAGTAGAGATGATTAGTTATGGATACTAAATAATCTTACTTCACTACAAGGATCTACTACTGACCCACACAGAATCTCTAGGAGCTGACCCACCTAGGATTGCTAGGAGATGACCCGCATAGGATCGCTAGTAGCTAACCCACATAACATCACTAGGTTATTTCCCAAAAAGGATCACAATGAGATGACCCACACAGTATCACTAGGAACTAACCCACACATGATCTCTAGGATCTGTCCCACACATGATTGGTAGGAGCTCACCCACAGAGGATCGCATGGAGCTTACCCACACAGGATCTCTCTGAGCTGACCCACAGAGGATCTCTAAGAGCTGACCCACATAGGATCGCTAAGAGCAGACCCACATAGGATCACTAGAAGCTGACCCACACAGGATCGCTAGGAGATTTCCCATACAGGATCTCTAGGTGTTTTCCTACATATGAACACCAGGATCTGACCCACATAAGAACTCTAGACAGTCTTCTCGTAACAGCGAGCTACTGGGTTCCTGCACTAGGCCTTCTCATCTCTGGGAGAGTCTGCTCCCCAAGAAACCAGTCAATACTCAAAATTCCATGATTTTCTATGAATAATTATCTCATAGGTTCTCCACGTCATATGGTTCTCAACGCAACAGACGGTGTGTCAATTGCATGCCTGGTATGTGTGTTATTAGCCTTTTAGTCCCGAGGGCCCAGATGGATTCATTCTTGATCCAACCCTTCCATACCAAAACATTATCTAAAACTCCAGTGGGGTATTCTTAAAAGAATTTCTTGATCCAAGGTTTCTGGTGCCGCAGACGGTTTTTAATTTCCACACATTATGAGGGAGATATGTCGAATACAAAATATCATAATAATAATAATGATAATAATATTGGGTGTTTTGTGGACCTGATCCATGAACTAGAATTTATTATTCATCATTCGACATAAATCGACCATATTAAAGTCTGGATCATGTCACCACTTATGGTAAGTCATTCGGACCTCACACACAGGAGTTATGGATGGTCGAAGATTTAATAATAATATATTATTATTATCTTTTCAGCATTTCTAGTACCCTGTCCCAAAACCCAAAAAAGGAATCCATTACGGGACTCGTAATTTACGTCTCGAAGTTAGGGTCATATTGCTGTTGATGGCTCGTGAAACCAAGGTCTAACTAAGTAGTTATGGAAAAACACTGTTTTCCCAACAAAATTTAAAATAATAATATTTTATTACTATTATTAATATATTGTTATAATCCTTCCATGTATTACATTACATATCCCTTTTTTTAATATTGAGTGTGAATCCCTCGTAATTGTCAAATAATATTCATTTTTAATATATTTATCAAAATATTTATGTTTTTTTATCCAATATAATTCCATCTTCATTCACAATTTTTCCTTCTTCCGCACAACTAGACCGCCGCCGCCGCCACCGGCTACCCGAGCCATGGCACCTCCAGACTCCCACACTACCTGGATGTTGCCCTCCGACTATCCTTTTCCATCACATGTTGTACCATCTACCTCACCCATAGCCGCACCCTGAACACACAATAGAAATCACACCTCCATGTCGCACCATCCGTGGGCTGCCGCAACGTCATTCTAAACTCGAAAAATATAATGATCGCATATTCATGATCCTCGGGTTGAGGGATCCACGTCCATATGTCGCTCTAAAAAAATATTGTGTTTCCAGCACAAGTAAATATTTGGATGCCTTCTAACGCGGGCCATTATGGCTTTGTTCAATGCCTGAAAAATAAAACGATCGCATATTTATGATCCTTCAATCGAGGGCTTCACATCCATATAACGAACTAATCAAAACACCATGTTTCTTGTGCCAATAAATATTACGCATTGAAGAACGCATGATGAATGAGAGAAGAATAAAAAGAAAGGGATGCATGGTTTATGTGCGGGACGATGGCCATGTTCATTTGGCCATCATCATCATGAATTATGGATATCATGAATCAATAAAACAAAATAAAAAATATATAAAATCCCCTTCCGCGATTTTCTATTGATGGTGGAGTGATGAAGAATAAGAAGAAGTCGATGAGATGGTGACATCGGCGTTTGTTGCTCCCGCACGTTGTTTTTGATTTTGGCTCAAGTGCCATGCTCTTTCTCCAATTTCGAAGGATGCTCTTCATTGTAGTGGATGTTCTTCATTGAAGAATCTCCTTACATGTTCTACAAAGCTCTCCCTTTTTCCCACAATCCATCAACAATACGGTGAAGTGGGAAATATTTTTATTAAATAAACTAATTGAGTTTCCACATCAATGGATGGAAAACCAAGATTAATCTCACATTAAAGGGGGAGTTCAAGGGTCGGGTGATCCCCACGTTTGAATTTAAATTGGGTGATTTTTTAGTTTATGTGGTCTCCACCACTAATCATCAAATAATAGGTTTTAAAAATAAAATAAAAGTTATTCTTTATTTTATTTTTATTCTTCCAACTCTCCCAAAAAATTCATGAAAACTAACTTTCACCCTTGACATACTCTTGTTAATGTGACGATCTTATTAAGATAATATTGTTGTTATGAGTTCAACGGTGCCCTAATATTTCAATTCCATGCGCTGGTTCAAATGTTATATGAAGTCGCTCGAGCGTGTACTGAATGTACCAAAAAAAAGTTTGGAAAAATTATAACTATCACCAATGACCTGCACTGATTGAGGTTAGGAACTAGTGAAGTGAAAGGCACCCCAACGAACTCAGTGGTACCCTCAGATTTCAAATCTGTGTTACCATTTAAGTGTTATAAATTTTACAAAAAAATAATTGTAAAATAATTATTTTATTTACTTCCAAAAATTGTCATTCACTGGTTGCTCGTGTCATCCAAAGTTAGTATCTAATTAAATAAAGAATTCCCTCACGAGTACTATGGTGGATACATATTTTCAATCCGAGCTACCATTTCTGAGTTAAAATCAATTGAAAAGTAAAATAATTTATGTAATTATTTTAATTATGGTTATTCCATTCTTGGGTATTCTCATAGGAGGCCTACTCCAAGTGAACTTAAGTCGTGCCTATGGTAAAGACGCCATCATGAACGCAACGGTGCCCTCAGGGTTTTTATTTCAGTTACTATTTAATAGTTATTCCACTTTTTCAGGAAAACTACTTAAGTGTGCTAATTAAAAATTAACCAATCTTTGACGAATCATTCCGGGCACTCCGGGCTTCAGAATCCCACGCCTTCAAGTTTTTTGGTCTCAAAATAATCCCATATAATTAAAAAATAATTAGAATGAATTTTCTGGAGATTACATCCCTATAAAAAAATGTGAGATAGATTGGGTTTCTTTCCATACCTCAACTCGTATGGAATCCCATTGGTAGCTTTACATGGTACTTGATTAAGTGTTTGTGCTGCTGTCTATTAGGAGTATCCCAAATAGGTTAGTGGAAGAGTATTGTGACTCACCTTGTATATAACCATATCCAACAAGGTCTTATTCTTCATTTTTATAACACCATTCCATTGTGGTGGATAAGGAGGAGTGAGTTAGGATACCCCCGAAATCTCCATAAAATGATTAATGATATCATTGTTAAAATATTCTCCACCTTATTCTGAGTACAGTTGTTTAATATTCACACCATGTTATATTTATATTTCATGTTTTTATTCCATATAAATCCACATGGAATCTTACTAATACCTAATTAAGTATAAATAGTTATAGATATTATATTCATTGAAAAAATTAATTATGTTAAAAAAACTACCCGTCTCCACTACTAGAAATATACCACAAACATTAGTATGAATTACTATTAGTAATGAATTCTCACTTCTCCCATTTGTAGAGAATGTTTCCTCGAAAATTTTCCATAATAAACAAGCCTGACATACATACAATTGGTTTTAAATGTATGGAGTCCAAATATCCTTCTTGATTTAATTTTTGTAATCACTTATTATTTACATGACCGAGCCTGAGGTTCCATAGGCGGGTGATATATGAGTCATGTTCACTTGTTTTCTCATTGATTATAGTTACATTTTTTTCAAGATCATATTATCAAATCCATTTTTAAGATGTGTTATACCATAAAACATGTTATCCTCAAAAAAGAGAAAACATTAATTTTTCATAATGAAATAAAATCCAACAGTCTACAAACAATACATAGAGATTATGATTCTGGTAATAGAGATTAGAAAATAAAAATTATCTAAAACTAGAACTAAATAGCCATTTAATTTAAGATGATGATATTCCACCACCAAAGATTCAATACATTCACCATTTGTATCTCAGAGATCCAATTTTTCTATTTTAATCTTGATTATTCTACATGGTTTCTATATATTAATACATCTCTGTGAGACAAATTTTATATTCAATACCAAAAATATAGAAAAATAAATATTTCACACTAAGGAAAAAATACCTGAAGTATATTTTTCACCATGATTCATCAACCAAGATTTTCAAAATTTCTTCTAATGGACATTCATATTATAAAAAAGAAAACAGACTCCTTCTCATTTCTTGGTTTCTAAATCATTATCTTCTTAGTAGGATGATGCATTTGTGTCTTTGGACTAGAATAATTTTTAGACCCCTTCATCAATCCCTTCATTCTCTTGTTTGCACTAATGAAAAATGAATTGGTATTTTTCATATCCTTAACAGCTTGGATAAACTAAGCTAATAGATGTGAGAGTGACGTTTTCATATCATTCATGTCATAATTGAAAATAAAAGTTGAAAATCATGGTGATAATAATGAATGAATGATATATGTTTCTAGTTCATTGTTCAATTTGAACTCAAGGGCATCAATCCTTTAACATTACCTAACAACAATGAGTACATGAATACCCACAAGTAGCCTTTCTGCTAAATTTCACCTATAATAGGAACTAGATATCTCATAACATTACTAAAATTCCCTCTCATGATATTATTATTGTAGGTGAGCAAATACCTTATAGGTATCATCAACCTCCTTCATTTTCTACAATTGACATGATATGTATGAAAAAATGATACACTAAACAATTGTTGTATAACCGACATTCTTTTTCAATTTATTTTTTTCCACATTGTGTTATCCATAATGACACTCAGTAAGAATGGAGGATTCTATAAAATATATCCTGTATTCCTGGCATAGTACTATGAGAAATCACCTGTATTACTCTTAGAAGTTATTGTTGGTATATATTTTACATTTATACAAATTTGATCATAGTGATAATGTTCTTTTGTTGTTGGTGATTACCATTTGTGATCTATAATAGATAAATATTGGTAGTCTGTACATTATCTTGATTACCTTTTTAGACATTTATGAGTAATAAATTATTATATCTTTTTTAATGACACAAACTAATTTTTTCTAACCTTAATATATCTAAAATTTTGATTAGAAAAACTATGATGCTTAGTCTTCTAGTGGAAAGGATCCTCAAAAACACGCTCATAGTTTACAAGGTAGGGCTATCCCATTATTCGGATGGTTTATAGGTAGACCCTTGGCTGTCCAACTACATAAACTGGTTGTTCTATGTCAAGTTTAGTAAAGTCCTTACTTATTATAATCATAACATGATTCACTCAACACATTGCTTCTAATGTTATATGATGTTTGATATGGATAATGCTCGACTATGCACATCAGTTATGTCAACCCAATACCCTCATGAGACTGCCTCGGTAGTAAGAGGCACTATTCATTATGGCTGATGGGCCCCCAAACACCTGATTTAGGTAAATGTGTGTAATGGAAGGTTGTGTGACATAATATATCATTGAGGGATTTTTAAAATTTATTGATGAGTAAAATCCATTAATATTTAACATCATTAGACAAGGATTTCGGGATGATAAAATAAAATGAAATAGAAAAATATACATCACATCTTTATGCATTTTATCTTGTTTGTTATTTTATGTTACAAATATATAATCATGAAATTTCATAATACAATAAAACATGCATAATTGAAAAAATCATACAATCCAAATGGTCTTGAAAATTTTATTTTGATCGATCTATATAAAATCAATTTTAACTGAGGGATTCCATACCTAATTTGACTCGTGAATCATATCGATGCCCACCCCCAGTGCGATATACCCGAAACCCATTTGGATGACCACTTCGACTTGGGGTGGGGGGACCACGTCTTAGAGTTTCCTTATATTTTTAAAAAATATACCAACTCATAGGTTAGGGGATCTAGGGGGAAATATATAATTGGAATGTTGGCTTTTTATTCACTTATTCATATTTAAATTAAAAGTGACGATGCATAGAATTTCATTTTAATAAAAAATTATTATAAACATCACACATAATAAATAAATAAATAAATAATAAATCCAGACATGATCAAATCAGCCACTAGCTCAAGACCATTCAGTATAAAATAATTTTCAATAAATTTTACCAGTTTGAGGGTGTTTTTTGTAAATTAAATAAATTTTTATAATTTATTTATTTGTTTCCATGTTTTGTAATTTAATTTACCATTTCAAAATATAAATTATTCAATTAATATAATTTAAATAACTATTTTAATTAAAAGTATTGGTTCTTCTAAATTTTAAACTAAAAAATTTAATTTTAATTATTTTAATTTAAAAACAATTAAAATTAATAAAATTATTTCTTTTGTTATTAATTAAATTCAATCGGGACTTAAAACCCTACCGCAGCCTGTAGCGAACAGGGATGTATCCTGGTTGTCCTGTATAGGCATTGAAAACTCTGTAAATGGGTATTCAAGACTAGGAATACCTACCCAGACTACATTCAGCTTGGGAAGACTAGCTCTGACCCTTATGAAGGAGAAACTACGTCTAAGAGGATCCATAACATGTGTGGTTACCTCCGGTCGAGGGAGAATCACGTGGTGGCACATACTGCAGAGATAGAGGGGTAGCACCAAAAGAGGTTGGTTGTGATGAAAATAAATGGTTGGTGGTGGTGTCTGGTTTAGAGGAGGGTTGGGAGATAGCAGACATTGGTCTAGTGAGGTCTGGGCATTGGGGTGTGCTATAGATAACCACGACTAGGTAGGTATGGCAGCGACCATGTCGGGACAAGGGAAATGATGTCATCGGGATAAAACGGTGGCTCAGGTAAAGGGTGATAGTGAAAGTGAATATGATAGGGGAGGACGATTAGCTCATGATGGTGGTATCACAGTGGCATGCCCATGTCATGGCTCTTGCGAGGCTTGACATCGGCATGATGACAACCTTGGGTTACGGCTCTGGGTATATTTGTACCAGATAATCTCCCTAGTGGTTTATATTCCATTCATCACTGGGATCTAATATCTAGGGAGGAGAAATGAATCCCCAGGTGGCTAGGGGAGATTTATAGTTTTGTTTCGCAATTAGAGTCCTAGTTAGTGCAGAGTCTACCATTTGGTGGGATGCAGGGTATATGGTCTATTGTCGGGAGAGACACTGGTCGAATGGAAAAAATTGGACCCGTGACCCTCCTGAAAACAAACCATATACATCACATCACACTATAAGGTGGAGTATTCTCCAACTGGGTTGGGTATCTTGATATCTCCTAATGCAGGAAGAGTATTTCTTTAACCTCCCTAAAGATTTAATCCAATGTATTAATGGCTTAATATCTAACCGAGATCATCTCTAGTAATACTATGACGTATGGTGTAGTGTAACTAGAGATGCTCCACGGTCGTAATTATACCAGTCATCCCCAAGATCGAATATCATGGGAGGAAAAATAAATCCACAACTGGCTAGGGGAGATATCCAAATACACATCCCAGTTAGTGTAGAGCCCTCATGATGGTCGGATATAAGGTATATGGTTTATTTTTTGGAGTATATTGGGTCCAACAGTTGTGATATTCTGACACCAACTTTTTGATATGCAGTCGGACGTGTATGACATGGGTTTTGGTGGAGGATTGGTAGGTACAATACATATCTGTTTTAGAATTTATATCTAGTCTTCATGGATTAATTATTTTTATAAAATAAAATGCATATAATTTATCGGAAAATGTATGGATTCATTATTGGTATCCTATATCATTTTGTATGATGCACTACTAAATAATTTCAATGTGTTTGTATATTTCATGAAAGATCTACTGATGTTGATGGGACCTGTGTCAATGGCTTTTCTTATGGACCACTGAGATAGAGGAAACAAAGAAAGACACCAAAGTACATTTTAGTTCTATTTTTTATTATCTAAAATCATTACCCTAGGAATCTATCAACTATTTGAACTCTTATTTTAGAATGTGTATGCCATCTTTAGATTCCTCATTTTCCTTGATTGATTATGTTTTTATGTTATTATTATTATACTTGTTTATTTAATATTCATGTGCACTATGATAGAGGATATAGTCTCACCATGGTTCCAGTTGTAACCCTTTCTTCTTTTCAAATATATCTTTTATTCAGGGAGACTTGTATGACATCATGTGTCATTTCTACTCTAACTCAATGGTTCAAGTCAAGAAATTAAAATTGATAAATATACGGTGAAAACAAAATTAACTATATTAGAGTATAAGGGATACACTAAATTATAGGCCATGAATTTTTATGAAACCAATTCCAAAATAAAACCTTTACATTCATGATTTTTATTTTTTCTATTCCGACATAAAAACATTGTATGTTATACCAGATGTATATTTAATATTCCAATCAAAATAATTATCTTCAATGAACACGTTTTTTATAAACATGATAGTTTATTTATAAATTTTTATGATTACATGTTATGTTAAATCATGTAATTTTATGTTTTATAATAGGAAATTATGGGTTTTATTAATAACATTATAGATTCGTAGGATAGATTCCATTTATAATGTGAAATGTTGGAAAAAAATTTATGAAATTACACTTTTTTGTGGTACATGGATTTTAATGTATTATGCGGATGATATTGTTCATGGTAGTGAAAAAGTTTAGCATTTGGGGAATTTTCTATGTATATATCTATACATTGTGAAATATTAGAGGTAAGATAAATATGTTATTTTTGGGTAGAATAATTAAATTTAAATTAGATAATATATTTTATCATAGAAAAATTAATATGGAACCACTGGAAAATCGTAGCATGGATGTCTCAATAGATGTTGGAACACCAATTTGAGTTGGAAAAAAATTATATGGATAATAATGTAAAAACAAATTATCTAAATTAGTTATGAATAGTCCTTATAAGATTATTGTATTTGAAAGCCTCAAGACCCCACATAGACTATATTGTATCTCATTTCACTATATTTCAGGGTGTCCCAAATCATTAAAAAATGATCTCAATAAAAGGAGGAATTATTTATTGAATGGGGAACAATACTTTTGGAATTTATATAGATACATTTAAAATTTAACCATTATTGGGTTTAGAAATATATATTGGGACGGTGATTATAGTTATAAAATATCGACATTATTTGATAATTTATTATTCAGTGAGTGTAACACTCTCTGATTTCATAGTATGTTAGTTGTTCAACGTAATTTAATAACTTACACTACACACAACATCGAGTTCAAGCGCACCACGACTTAACAAACAAGCTGTTCAAAAGAGGTTATGAATAGTAATAACTGCATTTTGAACATTATATAACCCTTATAATTTTAGAATCCATATTATGAGTTTCATAGACATAATGTAAGGACAAATTCTTTTTTTCCAGATAAAAGAAGTGTTTTTCAAGAAATGAAATTTTACCGCCTTTTAATAGTGAATCCTTTTTAAATCCAATATTTGAATCCTTTAGATATTCAATTTGAAAAAATAAACTTTTTCATTAGGATTGGGACATAAGAATTTTGTTTCAATAAATTTTTTGTGTTTTTTTGATAACTTTCATATTTTGGTGAATAGTGAAAAATAGTATATTTTTACTGAATACAACTTTTTTAGTCAAAATAATTTATAGTGTTCAGATGTAAATATTAATAGTTTGGCTGTATAATTAGATTATATTTTTTCCATTTAATCAAATTTTTTTCATTGGATGTAATTTCAATTTGTAACTGGACAAAAACAAATGTCAATCTTTTGGAAGTTATTATTTAATAAAAATATGATTTTTGGTTTTGACAATGGACATTAATTTTAAACTAATAAATGCAATTTCATTGTTGTTAATTTGGTAAAATAGACTTCATATTTTAATTCAGAATATTAAAATTAGCTTAGGGTGAAATTTGGGTATTTTTCTAATAACATTCAATTTTTGATGAGTACTGAAAAACACTGAGTTATAGTTTAAAACCGAATTTTTTATTTAAATAATTATTTATTTTATTTAAATAAATTTTAGGTTAAAATAGAAATATAATATTTATATATGTTTAATATAATTCATTGGCATCAGTTTATAATAATTCTAGATATATAAAAATTTTATTGAACTTTTTACCGTCTTTTACCCAACTTCAATGAGAAGTTTCTAATTCAAATAAGACATAATTTTACCACTTATGTGAATGGAATTTTAAAAATCCTAGTGAAATGGTTTCTATCAATATTTAATATGTTTTTCAATGGGATGAAAATAATTTTTGGTGAATAATAATTTTTCCTTTAATTTACCAAGATTAAAAGTAAATAGGGTAATTATAGGTAAAAATGATATTATTATTACCCTAAAACATGTCCTAATTATATTGGATAAGTATAATTCGACCAAAAACAAACTTAGGAAGAAAATATAAACTTCTTTTCTCCACATTGATTAGATTAGGACACTTATTATTATTTTATTTAACGAAGAGTTAAAAAAGTTAAAATCAATGTCTAATAACTAATACATTTTTAATATAGGGTTATACATGAGATAAATAAGAATATAAATATTGATTAGAAAGATAAAAAAATATTTAATACATAATTGTATATTATTTATATTTTTTAGAAATTAATTAATTTAATTTATTTATGACACAATGATGATGTAGTAATTTCCTAAATAATGAAATATTAAAATAATTGATGTTATCAATATCCAAATATATGTAATTTGATACTTTTTATGAATTAAACTAATTTTATAGGTCAATATGGAATTTTAGGTTTTGGATAGATGAATTTTATTCTATGTAATAATGTTGTTATGAATTTAGTAAACACAAAACACCAAATAGTCTCAAAATTGACATAAAAGAGTTTTTAAAATATATTATAATATTAATTGATATTCTATTACTAAAAATATATGGTTCTGCCAAAGGACTTATATAATGACAGGTGTATCATTAATGAACCACTTTAGGTTCTCTTGGAAGCACATATTATGTTTATTAACCATATAATATAAAAATACAAAGAGACATGGTAAATGTGAAACTATTTAACTAAGAGTTAAATCGAAAAGATAAAGCTAATATAGTGACCCAGACTTGTCTAAAACCTATTAGATGAGTGGTTTTCGACCCATACTCACCTTAGACATTAAATAATCCACTTTGGAGCCATTATAAACCGAAAATTATTTTATTAAAAAATAATATTTCCAGCCTTTCCTAAGGTCCACCTCACCACTCTTATAAAAGGGAATTCCCCCTTACCTCAAATTCACTCTTTAAAGACCTTTTATCTCGGCCAAAATCAGCTTCAATACACTATCAAATATCCTCCCTTCATCCTAGAGGGCTTACATTATTCTGAAATCCATCCTATGTATCTCTTTTGATCAAATCAAAATGAAAAACCCGAAGAAGAAGTAAATATTTCATCACCTCTTTCAAGTTCATTTCTTCTTCGAATTTCTCTTTTTTTTTGTTTTTTCCATTATAAAGTAATAAATACAGTATAATACATATACTATGATGTTATTATAAATATGGTCCAACCATATCAATTATTTTATCAATTATTTGAATGACATGTCACCATATGTGCATACGTACGGCTTACCATCTCCACACCGTGTTGCAATCATTATTAAATACATTATTGTTTTGATGGGTATAATAATGATTTTTAATGGATGTAAATAATAAATATAACATGATAATTATTCTGTAAATATGATATACCATATAATTATATATTATTTTATTATCAAAAGAATGATATTGTTGGCCGTGTGTAAGTACGGATTACAATCTCCACGAACGCGATGAGATTCATTCCCCATCGTATCCATTCATGACTAATTTGAATCTGATGATTAAAAATAATGTTTAAATACTTCATATCATTCTCGATATGAATATGATACATCCCATCCATAACAAATATGACTCTCATAAAAATGAATATAAAGGAAAACGAATATGTTAACACACGAAAAGACTATAATACTATGATATTATTAACAAATCAATCTTAAAAGATAATATATGATATCATATTAATGTATATGATTATTTTATAGTTTAATAACAATTATTTCACCATTATACAGGAGGTTAAACTACCTTTGACAAATTAAAAAGTACAAAGTAAGGGGTTTTTTATCTCACTTTTAATTATATGAGATTTCCATTGTTCACCACTTATTTTTGGCATGTGGTGGGTGTACTACCCATGATTGTATTCATCGTGTAATATAATTTAATTTATGGATATTTACATCATAATTTTATGATCCTTCTCTCATGGTTTTATGTTTTTTAAGTTACTAAATCGATAAGGGAACTTGAAATTTCAATTTCCACTCATTCATCTTTACTCATACTTCATTGATTATTTTACTCGAAGATTATTCGATGAATAACTATTCTTTTTCTTATGTCATAATTGTCACTAGACATTATGTGGATATACTTTTTATACACATAATCACTCCATTGATAAATTCTCAATTCATCAATATGAACATGATAAGAGTAATATTAACTCAATCTCCATTTGTTGAGTTAAATATCCAAATCATTGGTATTGTTTTTACAATAATATGTATGAATGTCCTCTAATTGATTTACAATAAATAGAAAATAATATTTAGTGTATTTATATGTTTCACACATAATTATGTCGTTTATTTATCCTTAACCTAAAGAAAAAGACTTTATAAGCGATTTCATCTCAATTTACATTCCATTGATACTTCATTGTTGTTATAAACAAAATCACTTTTATATGGTGTATATAATGTACATTGACCTAGTAAACCATGAATCCCTTTATTCTCATGGTATTACAATGTTTTAATTACCTCAATTATTTGTATTCATGTGTCTCTCTTTTGGTTAGGAACTCTAACTAAAATATCATTTTAAAATATTTAAAGATTTATTATTCTAAATCTTTCTCATTGTTGTCCATGTTATAAAAATGGTTTTAATGATTTATTTATATGGACATTAATGTTTTAAAATTAAAATTCCTTTTAAATGTTTCAATGTGGTATGTGACAATTTGATTCAAAAATTAATTTTAAATGGCTTCTTGATAAATTGTTAGACTCTTAAAGGTTTTCAAGGAAAAGGGGGAAATTTCACTTAAATAGTGTTGATGATTATTTTTATCTATGTAAATATCATTCACAATTCTCTATTGAAGATGATATATTATAATAAAATCTTCCATATTGTATTGAATGAGTAATTTGTGATTGTGGATGCACTATTTTTATACCATTTATGGCTCGTGGTTCAAATATTGACATTTAGTATGCTAGTTTTAATAAAAATGTTCTGATTATGCTTCATCCTTTTCATATGAGTAGTGCATTGGAATTAGTATGTGACAGGTGGATCCCGCTATAGCTCATCGATGCATTGGCAGGTCTCATGAGACAAACTAGTGTCTAGAAACAAGGCATTGACAAAATCTTATTTGTAGTCTTGGCACAAGCCCTTTACTATGTGGTTATAAAAGTTTGGCATTATGCATTCCATCATTATGAAAGTGGATATTGATATTCTATGTGATTATTTGACTAGTATAATATCCAAGTGAATAAGAAAATGGCATTATTTGTTTTTATCTTTTTCATATTATACTGATGTTCAAGTTTAAAAGGATTTTGTTTTAGTCTTATACACTGCCTTAAATGATTATTCTTATTTATGAGCGTTTCAGCTATAATTTTATCCTTAATGAGCATCTGAACTCACCACTTTATATATTTTATTTTTCCTAGGATGCAAAGAGGTATATTATGATTGACCTTTAGGGATAGTCAATGGGATCTCAGTGTTTTATATGGAAACAATGTTGTTGTAGTTTTCTATTTTATGGTTTAATGTAATCATTATGAACGTATCTAGTACGTACAAGGCTACTAAACCAATCGGTCCTTCAAGACTTGGCCTTTTATGATCATGCCAATGATATGTAATAATGCACCAAATCTGGGTTTCTAGGGTCAGAGCGTTAAATCTGGTCTCCGAGGATGTTTCGTACAAACCATTTAAGCTAGATTTAGATAAACTCTTATTATAGCACATAGACCTAAGATAGTCTTTCAGGATTAGTATAGATTAACTTCCTAAAATTTTGGTACTGTAGTGAATTTGTGAGTTTTCTATGAAATACATCCCTGTTTGGATATGAGCAGGTAGAGGAGGATATGGCACAGATGTACCTACGGTTAAAACCTAAAAACACCAGTTTAAGCTAGACTCAAATGGGAACTAATGCACAACAACAGGCCTCGATGCACGCTTGGTTACGACACTCCTGAGGGATATGATTAGGATAATTTATATTTTTTTAGAAACCGATTTGATGTATTTTAATATAATATGAAAATAAATGACCTTGGTTAATCCTAATGTTTTTCAAATTGAAAATATTTTTTCATGATATTCTCAAAATGATTTTATAACTATTGTTACCCAGACAATGCTTTTTGTTTTAGTCAATGGGTGGATTCCAAGGAAGTCATAGTAACATTGATAATGGTGTACAAGGTGAAAATGATGGAGGAAATGTGCAATATAATCAAACGTTAGTATGAATAAATGATATCATGTTCATGACAAATTATTTTTCAAAAAATATGATGAGGAACATATATATTAACCTACTCCCTGACTCAACAAAGAAGAGAAAAGTGATGAATGATAATACCGCCAGTAGTGGACACCATGGATAAAAGAATCCTCAATTTCTATCATATAGAAAATGTTGAAGGAGACACCCTGAAATGTGTCTCAATGGAACAAATAAATGATTTACATGTGGGAAAGAAGGACATAAAGTGAAAAATTTCAGAGGAAAAATGAAGAGTACTATAGAAGAAAATAAAAATGGTCCCAAGAATCCATATATAGTCATTTGCCATAAATATAGGGGACCTGGCCATTACCCGAGTTAATTACCTATTTATAGGATATTTTCTTGGTCAATGAAGAATATATGTAGAAATAAATGGTTAGAAAAATGATTAAAATTATTAGGACTCCTTGTAGATGGGATTATGTTGGAATAATTTTCTCTTGTATTTGTAACCCTGCAGTTTGTCATGTGAAAATGATATTTGAGGAATACTTATCTTTTATCATGTGTATATAGTTATAAATAACCATTTGGTTTTATATGATCATTGGGTTTTAGGAAATTACATGTTATTATATTTTGGGATGAAAATTCAAGGTATGACATAACATTGGTGGTTTAATTATGTTATGGTTATTTTCAGGAATTTATCTCATTTTTTTTATTGTTATAAAACATTGTTTTTGAAAAATAATAACACACAGACTGTGTGACAAACCATCACGTCGGACAAAGTTGTGGGAATCAAACCCATAATCAGAGTGTAATTGGGGTTTATCGCCTACCACTGGACTACGTGAAGTCCTTGGTTAGAGTGACTAATTGTTTTTAGTTAATTGATTTTATTGGTCAATAATAAGTTTATTTGGGTTCTTATGTCTTATCAAATAAATACATTTAGTATAGAAAAATGATTTGGTGATTAAATGATAAATTATATTTTGGAATATGTTCACTTTGTTGGGAACACTATATGCTCATGACAAATAGAATACTATGGTGTTTCATTTGAGGAGTAATGGTGGATTTTTATCGTTGTTTTTATTGTGGATTTGTAGTGATTTGGGTTATTTATGGAAATGATTAACCTATAATAGAAATTATGTGATTAAGTTAATTACATTTAAGTATGTGACTTTAAGAGTAGTTGATGTCATTTGGAGATAAAATTGAACGTGGAAGATTACATAACCAAATTCTTCTATTATTAGGGTTTTAATATTAGTTTTGATTATATTGAAGGATTTTATGGAAAATTGTTTATTGAATGGTATTTATTTATCTTTGGGGTATTGTTGGCTTTATTTTAGAAATTAATATTACTGATTCATTCTCTAAAGGAATGTCCTTTTGGGGGATTATCAGATCATGTACTAACCATTTGGGATTTGATTAATCTCTAATGAAAAGGTAAATATATAGTTTATCCATTGTGGATCATGTGATTCTCTAGAAGTTTATTCTAGGTCTTCCAGTGTGACCAAGTCTTCTGGAATACTCATCATTTAAAAAAAGATAGTTAGTGGTAGAAATTTATTAAATAATGAAACTCTACATAAAATGTATGTATATCTCTTTATGTTCTTAGTCAAACTCATAAATAAATTCCTCATCTTTATGAAATGAAACTTAAAAAAATGTTGTCAATTTAATTTTCCTACCGGGAAACTAATAACCATTTGTCCCATATCAAGTTTGTGGTTATCTTGTTGTTAAAATTCTCCTGATCATGTTTTCTATCCTTATACATCAGAACATGACACTTAGTTTTTCTTCCATATCCATGTTTTCTTACATGGAATCCTACTATGGATTATATTGGGTAACCTTTGTTCTTGTCTTTCTTTCTTCTAAAGTGAAAGTTTTATAAACTCTTTTTCCGATGTGGGACTTTCCATTATATTCCCAAGCCCAATTTTAAAAATTGTGAGGACACAATTTATTTAAGTAGGGAATAATATAAAACCCCAAGATTTCATAGTACTTTAGTTATTCAATGTAATTCAATAACATACACTACATGCAACATCGAGTTCAAGAGCACCAAAAATTACCAAACTAGCTGTTTAAAAGCAGTTATCAATAGTATTAACAGAATTTTGATCTTTATATAACTATTATAATTTTAGAATCCATATTATGAGTTTCTTAGACATAATTTAAGGAAAAATTCATTTCTATCCAGAAAAAAGAAGTATTTTTCAAAATATTAAATTTTAACACCTTTTAATGGAAAACCATTTTTAAATCCAATATTTGAAGCTTTTATATATTCAATTATAAAAAATAAACTTTTTTTTGGGATCAGGACATAAGAATTTAGTTTCTATTAAATTTTGGTGTTTTTCTGCTAAATTTCATATTTGGGTGAATAGTGAAATATAATATATTTTAACTGAAAACAACTTCTTTAATAGAAATAATTTATATTGTTCAACTCTACATATGAATGGTTGTGATGTATAATAAGATTATATTTTTACCATTTAATACAATTATGGATATTGGATGTAATTTCACTTTGAAATTATACATAAACAAATGTCGATCTTTTGATAATTATTATTTCATAAAAATACGCTTTTTGGTTTTGAAAACGGGAATTAATTTTAATCTAATAAATTAAATTTATATGTTTTGAATTTGGTAAAATAGAATTCATTTTCTAATTCAGAATACCAAAATTAGCTTAGGGTGAATTTTTTGTATTTTCCGAAAACATTCAATTTTTGATGAATATTGAAAAACACTGAGTTATAGTTTAAAACCAAATTTTTTATATAAATAATTATTTATTTTATTTAAATTTATATTAGGTCATAATAGAAAAATAATACTTATATAAGTTCATGGTATGTCATTGGATTCTGTTTATAATAATTTTAGATATATAAAAATTCTATTGAACTTTTCACCGTCTTTTACCCAACTCCTAGGAGAAGTTGAAAATGCACATAAAACATAATTTCACCGAAACTATGAATTGAATTTAAAACATCTGAGAGACACATTTGATATCAATAAGTAAAATGTGTTTCAATGAGATAAAATATTTTTTTTGTTGAATAGTAACTTTTTAGTTTTATTTACCACTATTAAAAGTACATATGGTAATTAAGGTTAAAAATGTTATTATTATTACCCTAACACATGTCCTAATTCTATTGTATAAGTACAATTCAACCAAAAACAACCTGAGGAATAAAATATGAATCTTTTTTCTCCACTTGGATTAGATTAAGACACTAATTATTATTTTATTTAAAGAAGAGTTAAAAGAGTTAAAATGAATGTTTAATAAATAAAACATTTTTATTATAGGGTTATACATAAGATAAACTCATCTATAAATATTAATTTAAAATATAATAATATTTCCTACGTTATGGTATTTTATTTATAGTTGTTATAAATTTAATAATTTAATTTATTTATGACACAATGATGATGAAGTAATTACCTAATTAATGAAATATTAAAATAATTGATAATATAAATATCAAAAAAAATTATTTTTATAATTATTATGAATTATAATACTTTTCTAGTTTAATATGAAATTTTAGGGTTGGTTTGATAAATTTTGATCGAATTATTAATGCCGTTATTGATTTAGAAAATTAAAAATACCAAATAGTCTCAAAATTGACATAAATGAGTTTTTATAGAAAATATTATATTATTAATTGATATTCAATTCCTAAAAATTTCATATTTTGTAAAAGTACTTATATAATTATATATGTTTCATTAGTGAACCACTTGTGGTTCTCTTGGAAGTATATAGTCTGTTTATTAAGTATTAATATAAAAATACAAAGAGACATGGTAAATGTCAAACTATTTAACAAAGAGTTAAAACTAAATGATAAAGCTAATATAGTGATCCAAACCTATCTAAACCCTACTGACTGAGTGGTTTTAGACCCATACCAACCTTATACTTTAAATAATTCACTTTGGAGCCACTATAAACCAAAAATTATTTTATTAAAAAATTATATTTCAAGATTTTCCTAAGGTGCCCCTCCCCCCTCTTATAAAAGGGAACTCCCCATTCCCTAAAATTCACAACGTCAAAGCCTTTTGGATCGGCCAAAATATGCCCAAATACCATATCAATTATCCTGACTTCATCCTAGAGGCCTTACATTAATCATAAACCCATCCTATAGTGCCCTTTTTATCAAATCAAAAGGAAGATCCTGAAGAAGAGGTAAATATTTGAACACCCCATTCAAGTTATTTTCTTCTTCCACTTCCCCCTTTTTTATTATTTCTATTCTAAAATAATAACTCCAATATATTATATATATTGTGATCTTTTATAAATATGGTACAACCATATTCATTATTCTATCCATCACTTGAATGAAATGTCATTATACGTGCGCACGTAAGGCATACCGTCTCTACGACGTGCTGTAATTGTTATTCAATACATTATTATTTGGATGAGTATAATAATGATGTTTAATTGATGTATATAATAAATATAACTTTTTAATTACTCTATATATATTATATAACTTCCAATTATGTATTATTTTAATATAAATACAATGATATTGTCGCTCGTGCGTACGTACGGATTACCGTCTCCACGAACGCGGTGAGATTCATTCCCTATTGTATCCATTCAAGAATAATTTTCATTTTATGATTAAAAATAATGTTTAAAGACTTTAGTTTGTTATGGATATGAATAACATACATCCCATCCATAAAAAATATTACTCACATAAGAAATAATATAAAGGAAAATGAATCTGTTAACACCAGAAACGATGATAATTATCAGATATTATTACCAAAACAATGATAAATGATCTTCTATGATAACATATTAATGTAAAAGATTCTTGTATAATTTAATAATAATTATTTAACCATTATACATAAGTTTAACCAAACCTCTAACAAGGAAAAAGTACAAAGTAAGGGGTTTATGATCTCACATTTAATTTAGTGAGATTTCCACTATTCACCACTAATCTATTGCATGTTGTGTGTGTACTGCCCATGATTGAATTCATTGTGTAATATAATTTAATTTATGGATATTTACATCATCATTGTATTATCATTATTTCATGGGTGTATGTTTCATAATTTACCAAATCGATAAGGGAATTTGAAATTTCAATTTCCACTCATTCAACTTTACGCACAAATCATTGATTATTTTACTCCAATATTATTTGTGGAATCACTATTCATTTTCTTATGTCATAATTTCCACTCCCCTTTATATGGATATACTTTTGATACACATAATCACTCCATTAATAAATTCTCAAGTCATCGATATGAACTTCATAGGAGTAATTTTAACTAAATCTCCATTTTTGAGTTAAATATCAATTTCATTAATGTTGTTTTTACAAGAATATGTGTGAATGTACTCAGATTTATTTACACTAAATATCCAGTCATATTGAGTGTATTTATATTTTTCACATATAATTATGTCATTTATTTATACACAACATAAAGAAAAGGTCATTATAAGATAATTTATCTCAATTTACATTCCATTGAGACTTCTTTGTTGTTATACACAAAATAACATTTATATGGTGTATATAATGCACGTTAACATAGTATATCATTAATCCCTTTATTTTCATGATATTAAAATGTTTTAATTATGACAATTATCTTTATTCAGGTGTCTCTTTTTTTTATAGGAACTCTAACTAAAATATCATTTTAAATTGTTTAAATGATTTATTATTCTAAATCTTTTTCATTAATGTCCATGTTTAAAAAATGGTTTTAAGGATTTATTTATATGGAAATTAAAGTTTTAAAAATAAAATTCCTTTTAGAAGTTTCCATGTGGTATGGGAAAGTTTTATTCAAAAATTTATTTTAAACGACTTCTTGAAAAATAGTTAGACTCTTAAATGTTTTCTAGATAAAAGGGGATATTTATCTTAAATAGTTTTGATGATTATTTTCATCTATGTCAATATCATTCATTATTCTCTATTGATGTTGATATATTATAATTCAATATTCCATATTGTATTTAATGAGTTATGATTGATTGTGGATGTGCTATTTTTATACCATTCATGGTTTGTGGTTAAAATATTGACATTTCATATGCTAGTTTTTATACAACTGTTAATATTATGCTTCAACCTTTACTTATGAGGATTGAATTGGACTTAATAAGTGATGGGTGGAACCTGCTATAGCTCCTCTATGCATTGGTAGGTCTCATTAGACAAACTAGTGTCTTGGCACATGGCCTTGAAAAAATCTGACTTGTAGTCTTGGCACAAGGCCATGACTATGTTGTTATGAAATTCTGGCATTATCCATTCCATCATTATGAAAGTGGCTATTGATATTGCATGTGATTATTCGACTTTTAGAATATACATGCGAATAAGTAAATAACATTATTAGATTTTATCTTTTCCATATTATTCCAAAGTTCATGTTTAAATGGCTTTTGTTTTAGTCTTATACACTGCCTTAAATGTTTATGCTTATTTGTGAAAGTTTCCACTATAATGTTATCTTTACTGAGAATCTGAGCTCACACCTTTCTATGTTTTATTTTTTCCAGGATGCAAATAGGTATATTATGACTGACCTACGTGGATAGTCTATGGGATCTCAGTGTTGTCTTTGAAAACAATGTTGGTGTATTTTTCCATTTTATGATGTAATGTAAACCGTATGAATGTATCCAGTACGTCCAAGGCTACTAAACTAATCGGTCATTCGAGATTTGATCTTTTATGATCATGCCAATGATACGTAATAATTCACTGAATCTGGGCTTCTGGGGTTAGAGCATTATTGTGAGAGTTGTCTAGTTTAAAAACTAAGAGATTGAACACAATAACTCATTGTATAACAGAGGTCATGTATTGTGTTTTTTACCATTTATTTTTTTAAAATATGTTTCTAAAACATAGTAAATTGAAGTTTCATATCAAGCGGCCATTAAAGAAGTTTTTTAAAAATAAAGTAAAATTTATCATCCCAAAACCAATTTATAAAATTCTAGATCATAGAAAAAATTAATTCAAGGACATATCATAATTTAATAAAAGTCATGTAGATATATTGAGTTCGAATATATTTTTACCAATAAATATGTCATATATTTCATTTAAAAATCATTACCAATAGATGTTTCTTAAGTGATAAGAATGAAAATTCCTATTATTACATACCATATCTCTAGATTATGTTTTAAATGATCTTCCATATAGATTTAATTTGGTTGATAAAGGGGTGGGGGATTGGGAATGAACTATTTTTCCAAGGGAACGAATCCTATTTTAGAGGGGGGTGTTTATTTCCAGTTTTAATTTAAAGATGTCATTGTTGATACGTGGGGTAGTCAAATGAAATTAAAATGTGAAATAAATATATAAATTTAGTGTTATGTCATCAATGTCACATAGAAAAAATTTGTTGTCACTAAGAAGTGGGATTATATATGAAACACTTACTTATATATTTTAATTGTAATCCACATCTTATATTTGGAATGGTATGATTTGAAAATTATTTTGAGGAATGATGTACTCTAAATATATTTCTGTTTATTCAAAAGATTAGATAATTATTTACAACAAATACAAAAGGGTGTAATTGAATATTCATTGCAGTAGTTTTTGGTTTTAAATTTTTTCAATCATTCTTGGTAATTAATAGATATTTATATGATGTTATCAATTCCATAATAATTATTTTTTTCATCCTTCCAATTCATATTGAGATGAATTTATCTGATCTTATTAATATTTTATTAATATAGGGAATTATATTTGTTGATATTATTAGAAATTTGTTTTAATATAATATTCATACCTTACACCATATGGATGATATATTGACCTGAACCTAAAACCTGCGTCACCCTTTAAAAATTCTATGTAATTTATTTATAAAACAAAATTGAACAAATAAATTAAATTTATTTCATTAAATGGGATTTTACCAATATAAGTTCTGGTAAATTAGATAGATGAACTAAAATTCATCAAACTGTATAAACAAAAACTTAATTAATCAATGATTCTTCGGTGCACTACAACCCCAATAGAAATTACTTGTGTAAATACTGCAAAACATGTAAAAGTGATTATAATACGTAGGGTTACTATAAAATTACCAATAATGGGTTTCAAAAAAACCAATAAAGTCCTTAAAACATTCCTTGAAATACATTCTTAAAAAATATTATCACAAATATTTGAATATATATAGAAAAAATGCTTTTCACAAAATATTTATGTTTGAAAAGCCATTGAGAATTCTCCTTTGAAAATATTATGTTTCTATGGGATATTAATAGTATATGGAAAACTTTTTTTTTCAAATACTTACAAATGACCATTATTCTTCAATAAAACATCTGTGTTCACTCCCCATAATTTCACAGTACTCAATAGTGCCAATATTGAAAACATTTTCCAATGAACCTACCTTTATTATTTCATTCCAAAAATCAAATCGAAAATTCTTAATATTATTTTCATTTAAAGAAAAAAAACCATATCATACAAATCAAAATATACTCATATGGTTTTTAATCTCATTTTAGGGAGAATACTGTGCTTCGAAATAATCAAATATTATTTAAAAACCATAATTTTATAAAATAGGTATTTAAGTGTGTGAAATATCACAAAATGATTCGAATGACAATGAGATATATGATGGAAATATCCATATATCCATGAAATGATAGGAGATGTTGTTCAATGTTTTTCTATAAAATAATAACGTGAATCATAATTATTCATAAGATGATAAGAATTAGCACATGAAATTACTTAAAAAAGATGAATATTGGGATTTAATCATTCATAAATATTTAAAAAATAGTTTGGTTGTTGATAAGTACCATTTATAACTTCTACATAAATGTTAATGAACATATATAAAAATTTTTTTCAAATTAATATGCATATATATGTATTTATATGTTTAATTATAAATATATTTATATGTATACAGTTATATGAATGTAGTTTGAAAACATTAAACCATTGCATCCGTATGTTTTAGAAACTATGTTTTGAAAAAAAAAACAACCCTCTTATATATCAATAACGATTCATATATATGTTTATATTCACTTGTAGACACAAACACACACACACACACATATATATATACATACATATATATAGATATATATCACCCTTGTATTCTCTGTTTAGGAAATAATGCTTTCCCATATTCCCATAAGTTTTTAAAATAAGGGTTAAGACATAATAAACCCATTACAAATATATATATACATATATGTTGATAATATTAAGATATATATATGTATATATGTATGTATATAAACTTATATTTGAAAACATTTCTACAAGGATCATAAAATTATACCCTTACAATGATATGATTTAGAAAACAAATACTTTAAATAAAGAAAATTTATCATATATGAAAATTGAATTGGATATAATCTTATATAAATATTTATATATATATATATATATATATATATGTATATCATTAAAAATTAAACATTCAAAAATTAATATAACCCTTACTAGATTAATATTAAGATAGGGCCAAGGGTTTTCTTGAATCGAGAGAGAACGAGAGCTTGGTGGGGGAATGTTTTCGCGTAGCAATTGGGTGTGCAATGTGAGCTTTAAAGAAAATCCAATGTTTGAATTGTTGATCTTAATAAACTAAGTATAATCAAAAACAAATTTATAAATGAAAATTCAATACGAAACATGGCTAACATACACTATAAATATATAAAAATGAAATAAATATTAAGATCCGAGTTAGTGGTAGAGATGTTCAGTTTAAAATAACATCCTATTTGGAGATAAAATAAGGGACCAAAATTAAAGGAACCACAATGAGAATGGAAATATAGAATCACTGGAAGGTGGGGATGAAGAGGGTAATTTGGATATAAGGTGATATGGGAACTTTTATTCATCAATGAGGAATAATTAGTGAAAAATAATGGATGGATGAGATTAACCTTATTTGATCAAAGGGTTAGAAATAACCCTATATTTTTTAGCAACAGAACTGTGTAGCTAATGAAATAATTATAGGGACAAGGCTATGGGGTTTATTAAATAATCCTGGATTGATCAAGGATATTAAAATGATGGATGACTAAGAATAGATTATACAGGATTGGACTACTAGGAAAATCATGTGGTTTTGAAAAGTCTATGATGATCCTGATCAGGGGAAGCCAGATCAGACAGTTGAGGAAAACACGACAATCAAGTTACGGTGGTGGCAGATCAAACACGGTACTGGCTCAGACATCCAGGTTCTCACATGGTGAGATCGTGTGGATGAAATCATGTGCCCCAGAAAAATGCTTGTATTACATGGAAACCGAGTGGGATTCGGGGTTACCTTATAAGGATAAACATGAATCACCATGTATCGATGACACCAACACACAAAGAATGGGTCTATCTACATAAGACCCTACCCGTGAACCTTGTCCCACCCCATTAATACCCCCAATCGCACACCAGTGTGCGACCTGGCACACCATATTCCTGTTAGGTTTCTCTCCGGTTATGGTCATGTGAACAAGCGATAGGCACCCACTGGGCCTTAAAGGTTTGGTCAATAAGGCTTCACTCAACTTTGGGTGATTTGCAAAATTATTTTTAAAAAAATTACATTAATAATTATATGTATTTATTTAATAAATTAATCTTTTTTTAATAGACAAAATAAATTATTAGTTTCCTTATATGTATATATTAGTTTGTTATTATTGATACTCTCTTTGGACATATTATTAATAAAAACATTGGATTTTAGTGAATGTAAATTCACCATAGATTTTTAAAACTCCCACAATTAAAACAAAAATGCTTTAAAAATCATAAATATCCTTATTTTAAATTTCAAAACCAAAACATTAAATATTTAAATATAATTAAAACACATAATTTCTTTTAATTTGAAATTTTATTTTAAAATATTTAAATCATTTTAAATTTAAAAAACAAAAAACACCCAATGATTATAAAATATCAAACGTCACCTTGAAACCCAAATACTGTTTATAACATTCATTTTAAGCAGTAAAAAAACTTATTCAAGGTAGATTAAAAATAAAAGATCATTTCTTGCATCCAAATAATGTTGCTCAATATTTCATTGCCTCTTAGAATTTTTCAATACTACATATCATACTGTTTTTTATATGACCAATAAAAGGGATTTCTAATACACAATCAGCCATATTATAATTCTTGGTAGACTCTTATTTATTTTAATGGGTCTTGCAATCAGTTTTCTTGAGTAATTTTGACTTATTTTATTAATGTAACATTTTTTATTTTATTTTAAAAAAATGTTTCTCTTTATCCTTAGTGCATTTGGAAGAAAACACACCAACTAGAATTAAAAAAATTATAAAATAAATGAAAAATAAAAATATTATTATTATAGTTATAATTATTTTTGGTGTATTACATCCCCAATTAATGGATTTTCATCCTCGCAATTCACAAAATAGCACAAACCAACCAGAAAAATACCTTCTAACATCCTTCTTAATGTTCATTAAAACCAACATAATTATTAATAATCAACAAAAATTGAAATAAAATTAATTTATACGTTCATCAGTTACACCATAATGGATATTCTACTGATGAAATCAAATTAATTCCCATGGTACATATAACTTCCACATCTTCATTATCCCAAATACACCTGGAGTAGCTAGGATCAAACATGCACACGAAACCAAAAGGCTTCTAGAGAGAGATGTGGAAGGTGTATATCTCAGAAATATGAGTGTGGTATCGATTCACATAGACCTCTCTAACTATTTCATTTTTAATGGTCTGATATCTTATAGTACCCCATACCTTCTAATGATTAGTAATTGCAATGGGTAGGGAATTCACCCTCCTCTTTAGCTTCTCAGAATATTCCAAATTCTAGATAATTATCCAATAGGGTAAAACATATGAAGAAAAATTCATAGTACTTTCTTTTATAACTATAACATGAAAGTAGTGCATATGACATAAAGTGATATACATGTTTCTGTCCATGATAGAATCAAATTATTTTTTGGTTTTCTAACACTAGATAGATGTGTTTGCAGGAAAATCATATGTTTATGAATGTTCGAGGACTCTGAATAGGTTTTCACAATTATGGACTCCAGTATCTTAGTAGCAAGTGACAAGAGGATATTTGGGGAACCATCACCTTCCATCTGAATGTTTTAGAATGGAATTTTACTTAATAATACATACATAAATTCGTATATTTGTTCTAATCATCCAAAAATAATGGAACCATTCCTCTGACACCGGTTATAAATACCTAAAACCAAAACATATGTTATACCATTTAAAAATTATGTCTATTTTTTATAAAACAAAAATTAAAAAAAATAACACTTGTTACAAAAGATTACCTTTTATCGATCTAGGTTTTGGAAAATTATATACATGACTTACAATTCATCAAACTATAGAAACTAAGAAACAATTAAACAAGCATTCTTCATTTCATAGCATCCAAAACAGAAAATAATCATATCTTGTTATCTAATCCTATAAAAGTCATTACAATACATTGGGTGAGCACAAAATACCTAATTATGGGTTCCAAACCAACCAGAAAATTCCGTAAAACATTCCTTGAAATACATACTTAAAATATATTTTCACAAATACTTAAATATATATAGAAAATCTGTATTTCACAATATAATTATGTTTGAAATTCCATTGGGAATTATCCATTGAAAATTGTATTTTTATGTGGTTCGTTAATAATATGTGGAATACAATTATTAAAATGCATACCTATAACAACTATTCATAATTATGTCTTATGGGCTCACTCCCTATAACATAACATAACTCTCTAGTGCCAATTTTGAAAAAAAAATTACAATGGACTGAACTTTATTATTTCTTACCGAAAATAATTTCCAATATACTTACACAATATAATTTTATTAAATTGAAAGAAATACTTATAAGCCCATCACAATTTCCTCTAATGGTTATTAAACTCATTTTAGGGAGAATCACATTTATGGAAAGAAGCCACTGTTATTTAATATACATTAATTATATGAAAAAATGATTTAAGTGCATGCAAGAGCACACAATGTATGGAATGTCACATGGGCTATATTATGGACATATTTTATATGAATGACATGATAGGAGATTTCATTGCATGTTCAGACAAAAAATAATAAAAAGATTCATAATTACACATAAAAAGATAATACTGATCACAAGAAATTATGTATACAAGGTGAATATTATGAACTAATGATACATAAATATTTTAGCACTAGTTTGGTTGTTGATAATTAAAATTTATAACATATATGTAAATGTGAATGAACTAATATACTTAATGTGTTCCTATTTATATTCCCATATATGTGTATATTTATGTATATATAAATATATATATATATACACACACATATGAATGTGTTATCAAAACATGACACCTTTGAATCTACATGTCTTAGATACTATGCATTGAAAACAACAACACTCTTGTATGTCAGAAACATTTGATATATATGTATATATTTTCTTGTTTATACATACACCCATGCACATAAATATATATACATATATATATATATATATCACCCTTGTATCCCCAATTTGAAAACTAATTCTTTCTGATATTCCCATGAGTTTTAGAATTATAGGTTAAGATATAAACACCCATTACAAATATATAATCACATATATATATATATTGAAAATATTAATCTATATATGTGTATATATGAAAGTATATATAGGTATATATTAAAATCCTTGATCAAGGATCATAAAATTACACCCTTACAATGATAACATTTAAAAAATCCATTAAATCAATAAAATTTTTAATATATGTGATTTTAATAAGAAATATATGATCTTACATAATTATATTTATTTTTGTATATGTGCTTATTTGAAAAGTAAATAAACATAACTAAATAGATATATTACATGATTTCGGTCAAGATATAGATGATAGATTTCTAAAACTGAGATTGAGATATAGAGAGAGAGCATGACATAAGAATTTTTTTTAGTATCACATGGGTGTGCAATGTGAGGTTTTTAAGAAAACCCAATGTTTCAATTATTGATCTCAATAAAAACATTATAATAAAATGAAAATGTTGATTAGTGAAAATTCATTGTGAAAAAGGGTCAATTGAATCCACAAAAATATAAAAATAAAACGAAGTGGATGTTCCTAGTTTGGGACAGAGGTGTTCATTTTAAAATAACACCCTCTTTGGAGATAAAATAAGGGACTGAAATTAAAGGGTCCATGATAGGAATTGAATGATGGAATCATGGGAATGAACAGTAAGGATGAGGCCGCAGGGTTGATCAAATTTTCCAGGATCGATCATCATATTTTAGAATGATGGACAACTGATATTAGTTTAGGTAGAATCATGCGACTATGATGATCACACAGTTTTAGAAATAATCTGACAGTACATATCACATGAAGCTAGATCAGACAGTTGAGAAAAACATGGTGATAGTGTTTTGGTGGTGGGGGTTCAAACGTTGTACCAAAGTTGATGGGCACGATCTCATGTGGAAAGATCATATAATTTTGATTGCTCCCCCAGATTAAAGCGTATCTGAAATCGAAAAAGAGCGGGTTTAGTGTAACAACAGGGTCCCGGTGACAGCACAGACACCCCGCCTTAACATGGTTGTCGGGTCCTGGCTGACCAGGTACCACAGTTGCCCCGCAAACTTGTGGTCCCCACCCAAGGGTCCACCCACATACCTGAACGGATCATCTGACTAATGAGTGTCCCCACCGGTCAACACATGTCAATTTTGGTGTGTTTTTCCTCACTCGCACACACCTTGAGAAACTTCCCAAAAGGTCACCAATCCTTATCACAACTCTAGGCTAAGCCCACTTAACTATGGAGTTCTAAATAGTGAGACTCTCAAATAAGAAGGTTCACCTTATTGGAATTAGTCATATCATTTAGTCATTTAACCCTGTATCTTTGTGGGATTTTATAATCACCCCAACTTTAGAGCACAACATCCTCATTGCGGGCCCTATATCTCAACCTAGGCAGTGCACCACACTTAAAGCTGGATACCACCTCTAATACAAAATGTAACAATTGGGTCCTGGTGATAGATGTGGTCCCCACCCAAGGGTCCACCCACATGCCTGAATGGGTCATCTGAATAATGAATGTTCTTATAGGTCAACACATGTCATTTTATGTGTGTTTTTTCCTCACTCGCACACACCCTGAGAAACTTCTCAAAAGGTCACCCATCTTGATCATTACTCCAAGATATGAACGCTTAAATGTGGAGTTCTAATGAGAGAGACTTCTGAAAATAAATGTGTGCCTTATTGACATGAGTCAGATCCGTTACTAATTTAACCCTGTATCATTTTGCGATGTTACAATCACCCCCACTTTAGAGCAAACGTCGTCATTGCGGGCCCTATATCTCAACCCAGGCAGTGCACCACACTTAAAGCTGGGTACCACCTCTAATACCAAAGGTAGAAACTGGGTCCCGATGATAGCACAGACACCCTACCTTGTCATGGTTGTCTGATCCTGGACCACCAGCTACAACCAGTTTTCCCACAAACATGTGGTCCCAACCAAATGGACCACCCACATGCCTAAACGGGTCATCTGACTAGAGAATGTCACCACATGCCAACACATGTCCTTTTCAGTTTGTTTTGTCCTCACTCACAAACACCCTGAGGAACTTCCCAGAAGGTCACCCATCCTGATCTCTACTCCAGGACAAGCACACTTAAATGTGGAGTTCTAATCAGAGAGGATCCAACAAATGTAGGTTCACTTTGTTGACATGAGTTATATAATTTAGTTTTTTAACACTATATAATTTGGGTATGTAACATTTAGGGGCTGTCTTTTAAGGTTCATATAGTACCACCATGTTATATTGACACAAACACAGACACAAGGGTTCCTTATACATAGGACCTTGCTTATAGACCTTCTTCCACCCCTTGCATACCCATGACCCGTGCACTAATGAATGAAATGGATCAAACTATACCCTCTAGGTTTACTCCAGCGCTTCTCAAGGTCACTTGTTCCAAGAGCCAACCAGGCCTTGAGGGCTTGGCCAACAAGGCTTCCCTAGGCTATGATTAATTTGCTAATTTGTTTCCATAATGTATTAAAAACAAACAAAATATATGTTGCAGAACAAAATATACATGTATAACACAAAAAGAATAAATGTTTTCATATATGTATATATTATTTTTTCATTATTGTTATTTTCTTTGGTCAAATATTTGATAAAGACATTCGATGTTAGTGAATATAAAATCATCTTAGATTTTTAAAACTACCACCATTAAAACATCAATGCATTAAAAATATTGAATACCCATGTTTTAAATTTTAAATTCCAATCATTAAGTATGAATCCCTAAATAAATCCCCAAATATCATTTTACCAATAAATTATTTTAAAACATTTCTGACATTTTAAATATAAAACACTCAAAATAACGAACAGTTATAAAACATCAAAAGGAAACTTAAAACCCAAAAACATTATATAATGGTCATTTTATGCCTTTTAAATACTAATTCAAGGTATTAAAATGAACAAAGATAATTTAATTATTCAAAATAATTGTGGTCTATATTTCTTTGACTCGTTTTATTTTTCTTACTCCTTTATATACTATATTTTTATGCCTAATCTGAAGGATTTAAACTAGACTATCGGCCTTATTGTCATGCTTGTTAATAATTATTTTATTTTACTTAGCGATATAATGATTTTTCTTTTGTAGTTGTAATATCTTCTATTAATGAAATATTTCAGTCATTTTTTGAATAAAATGTTTCTTTTTTTATTACTATATTTGAAATGAAACACAACAATTCCAATTAAAATAACAATAAAATAATATTTAACAAAAATATTGTTGTAATAGTTATAATTTATTTTGTGATGTAATAGATGATTTATGATGATTGATAAGGATGTTGGTCTAGAAAATATAAATATTAATTATAAATATTTCAATATAACATGTGTAATTTTATATATCACCTTTCTACAGAATCATGAATTTAATAATTTAAAGTCTATAAATTATATCTGTTTTCTTGAAGTAAATGTGAATTATACAATATTGTTAAGTATAATACACATTCAACACATAGAAAACACAAAAACACATTAATTAATTAATAAAAATTACTAACTTCGTCATTGAACACCAATAAAAATAACAAATAATATTATAATTTTACCAAAATAGATTATATAAGAAAAACAAATAGAAAATATGGATCACCCTAATCTGCATAAATTTCCCATACCATGAAAAAACATTGGCAACAAATGTAACTAATCAAAATGATATTATAAAAAGTAATAATATATTACAATTAGAGTAAGTGATTTATATAATGAATTAAGGAATGTTGAATTACATATAATGTGTAAAGAGAACATTTTAATAGTAATGTGACTATTTGAATAGTATCATTGATCATTCAGAAAAGTAACATGGTAGTTTGAATAGTAAAATGTATGTTGGAGAAATAATTTAACTTAATAATAATAAATTTATATATATTTGTAATTTATGCGAAGACAATAATGTTAATATAAAAATATTATTCCAAGAATTCATAGAAGGATTAAAGAAATCAATGAAAATATAGGGACTTCTGTATTAAATATTATATTAATGTATTTTTCAAATGATTAATTTTTTAGATTAATAATTTAAATTAAATTTGTTATAAAATTATTTTGATAAAAGTATTTTCATTTTTAAAATCATAACTTCTATATTTTCCCAAGGTTATTTTTTTAATACAAAACTTTACATGTGAATTGTAAAATTTTAGTTTCTCATGTAACCATTGTATCTTAAATTAAATTATTCATTAGGTAATAGTGACATTTTAATTTCTAGAACATGAGGTTCATAAAAAATATTTCTAAATTCAAAAAAGATTCATTATAGTACAATAATCATAATTCCAAAAAAAACATTTTCTTGAACCTAATGTCAAATGATAACCCTTAAAATGAAAACTTTTATATTTTTTCAATTATCAATTTTAATAAACCATGTGAATTAAAATAGAAAATTTTTTAAAGTAATAAAAATATGTTGTATTTATATATAATTTAGATCATATAAAATTTAAAATTAAATTTTTTAATATCAATATAATATTTTATTTACTATGTTAGACAGAAAATACCCCACATCTTCACTATAAATAACTGCACAACCTACCCTTGGATAACAAGTCCTCTATCACCTTAGATAAAAAATGTTACCGTAAAATCCTCTAATATACATCCTTTTAAACCACTGGGATAATCTATAAAAACCATACCATTTCTTCATGGATGTCTAGTTCCATATAAGTGAATCCACACAAAGAAAAAAGTATTTTTTTTTCAAACTCTAATATCATTTTTATATTTTTCTAAATATTTTATCAATTAATTTAAAAATAAGTAATTCTACAATATATTTCTGTAGTTATTGAAAATTCTATTAATGACTTTGATCTATTATAAAAATTATAATTTTGATGTATTTATATTTTATAACTCACTGCATCATCCTTTGAGAAACATTCCAAAAACATTCATTTAACCACCAATGATGATGTTTCCAACGTATCTCATTATAAACAAGCTTCTGTATTTTTAATATATATATTTATATGTATTTTATGATTCTGGGATTTATTATAATAATGATTATGTTAACTTGAAAAAATACAAAATTGAAACAAAATGAAAAATTGTAGTGGAAAACATTATATCAAAAAATTTCATCTTTAATAATGGAAATTAAGAAATATAATCCAATGAGTATAATTGATAAAATATTAAATAAAACAGTATAATTATCATCAATTTCAATGTTTCAATAAATATAATTGTATTTTATAGGTGGATTAAATAAGAAAAATAGTGTTGGATTTATGGTGATGAGATTCTGGGACCCAACTTAGTTTCTTTGGGTTATTCCTCTTTCACAACATCATCAGTATAAATATTCCTATAATATTACACAAAAAAGATGTTCTTATTATTATTTTCTATTTTCATTCATATACATGTATCCACCTTTATCTTCAATTGAAATGAAAATTCTTTCCAAAAAAACATCTTTGTACACAACACATCATTTACTCCTCTCGAGTAGTTTCTCTTAACTCATGAATAAAGATGTTTATTATAAATAGATTTTATTTTATTCATTTGGGAATCCCATGTGCATTCATTATATTATTCTGAATAAAATTTTTATTAAACCAAACCCTTTATAACAGATATTTTTTTAATATAATTTTTATATGTCCTATGTGGAATATATGGTTATGTTAATATTAGGATGTGATAGGTTATCATATAATTATATATCCCTCCAATGAATTGTGTAATTTGGATTTATATCCTGAGATAATTTGAAATATACATGAACATGGTTCCATGTTCTTTCATAATGATGATTTTATGATTGTGAAAACATGTTTCATATTAACATTATGAATGATATTTTTTCTAAAAAATGTGTTTTATTACACCAATATGACATGATGATTCAATTTTATGCATCGTTAAATTTCATTAAATTATAAAATGGTTCACTCATGGTGTTTACGATGATCTTATGACTATTATATAATGAGCCTAGAAATTTTATGTCTTATAATTTTAATAAGTATCCCTTATCAATCCACTTATTCATATTTTAGTCCACACTATTCATTGATGTATATCATTATGTGACTAAATTTTCTATGGAGAATATTTTCTTTTATACTAATAAACATGAAGGATTTTAAAAATGATTTTGTTTTGCTATGTACAAGTGATATATGAGAGTAATTTTACCATGACACTAAATCATTGGATCATGGATTTTAATTATATTATATTATTTACTTAATAATGAATTTATTATTATATTAGAGAAATTAATTTCACTATAGTTTCTATTGCACTGATGATTTAGTTAATTTGGTATTAGATTTTAACAATGTTCGTGATTACCCTTATGATCATCCTAAGTATATGTAAATATCCAAGAAATTTTTTTAGATGAATTATAAATAATGTGATCCTACAATAAGATATTTTAATAATTTTTTTCACAACGAAACAAATTTATTATTCATTATTTATTTAAAAACGTTTTGTTATAACATTTTTCTATTTTATGATATTGTGTGATCTTTGAGGAACCAATATAACAACCCTTGTGAGGTAAAATACAA
Organism: Viscum album; assembly: GCA_963277665.1. NCBI lineage: Eukaryota > Viridiplantae > Streptophyta > Magnoliopsida > Santalales > Viscaceae > Viscum > Viscum album. The sequence continues at coordinate 586,926,755 of OY728126.1, forward strand.
TAATTTTCTGAATGAAATCCCTAATTCCATGGGTGCTGGAGTTCAAAAAATTACTAAAATAATTACACACATGTCTAAGGATATAATAAAAAACCCAAACAACATTTAATGTTTGCATTGTCCCAAAAAATAGAACAACATGCTATTGAGTAAATTATAAGGAAATGACTACAGATGCTTAGTGGATAATCTGATACACATTTCATAGAGTATATCATTATGATAATATAGAAAATAATTTCTTTGGACCACTATTCTAAGTAGGAGAATGTGTCTCTAAATGTGTACATTAAGACGATGAAGTCTGTTAATCATAGGAATCGATAAGAACTCGAAGAAAAAGGGATGGAGTGTGAATAATTTTAGAAAATAATTCAAAATAAGTATATCCCTCTAACTGAGAAATCATATTTTGAGATACAATTCATATAGATTAATATTAACTAAATGAAATCTATTATGGTATTCAAAGAAAACATCACAATGCATGAATGATATGCATCATGTTACATTGTCAACATGAATGGAAAAATAGATAGATTCTATAGTGTTTTAAAAAAATTAAAGCCTATAAGTATATATATATTCAATTCTTTTGTGTAATTTGTTAGATGTTTCATCAAATTAGTGATCATGTTTAATGATTAGTTATTTGGTTAAGGTGATATGAAGGGAAAGATGGATTATCATGATAATGGATTATATGACAGTTGAAATAATGGGATCCAACAATTCAAATTTCAAAAGTTTGAGAAGAAAAAACATGGTAATTTCATAAAAGGGGTGGGTAAATACATCAATTGTGGGATTGAATACCACCAATGTAATTAATCATAATGATAATGAAGAAGACAACCAAAAATTTATAGAAAAATAATGGTCCTCACAATGTACCTCCCATGGTTAAATGCTACAACTAGAGGGTAAAGGGTACAATATAATGTATTTCACTAAACCAAAAGTCCATGAGGGTAATCATCATTAGAATCCACTGATGTAAAATGAGAAGTAAAGTATTATTCGATCAATACTAATGATGTGGACTGTGAAAACTATGTCATAAAAGGTAAATGTCCTGTTTAAAAAAATATGAAAAATGATTCATGTTTTTTTCAGGTTCTATGTAGCCCTTTATATACAAAATTGTTTCTAGAACTATAAAATCAAAGACTCAAAAACATGTAGATGATATTTCTATAAAAACACAAAGTGATGCGATCATTGAATCCTAACTATTGAAGTCTTCTCTAATTAGTATACGTAGGATTATTCCTCTAGTCAATATCATAATCCTTCAGATAGTAAAATTATATTCCATACATGTCATGGATTGGCTCTATTTATACATTGAACACATAAATAAATGAGAATGGGGAATCTATTTTTCATATTCATTATCATCCCACAATGCTCTACAAATTAAATGGTTTATCATAATTATCCAATCTAAAATCCGTCAATAGTGTGGGTGACGATACCTTGTAAGGAATCATATAATTCAAAAAATGTTGATTAAAATAAAGTTAAAAATTGGAGGAAATACTAATTGTGGGTGAATCTATTGATATATTTCTTAAGTGCTAACCAAAAATCCCCAAAAATTTGTGGTATAGTTCTAAATAGAGCTCATTCTCTATGACACACATATCTATGAATGACCCAATTTGATGGCCTTGATCAAACATGATATGTTAAAGAAGCATATCCAAGATAACTTTTATAATGGTTTTATACTACTTAGTGAATCAGCATGCGGTGATCTAGTATACATTTTAAAGAAATTAGATGGATCAATATGGATTTGTATCAATTAAAAGTAGATAAAATAGATCAAAATAGATTAAATTATTCCCTTAAAAATATTTTAACATTTTTGACAAATATGGGAGATATATTTTTTTCCAAGGTGTATATTAATTTTTGATAACTGTATGTAATGGTGGATAAGTAAGGCATTAAAAAAATGACCATATGTATAATGTATAGACACTATGAGTTTGTAGTGATAACCATCATAGTTACTAACAACCATGAAATAATTATATAATTTTTTGAAGGAATATTTATATACTACCTCAATACATTAATTGCAGTTTTTAATGATGATATTATCATATACAATACGAGTACAGAGGAACAATAAGAGGATATAATGATAGTGATGGAGATATTAAGAGTGTATAAATTGTATTATTTGTTCAAAAAGATAATTTTTAGATACAGCAGGTCAAATTCATGGGGAAAAACATCTCAAGGGATTATATTTATGTGGACCCTTCAATGTCAGTGGAAATTAAGGAATGGAATTGAAAAACCAGTCTTAATGAAATCTTTATATTTCTTCTCTTAAGGGTGCTTCCAATGATCTATGATAAATTTTACATGGTATACTAATACTATTTGTTTTTTAACATGGATAGGATTAAATTATATCTGGATTTAATAATTTTAGGAAATCATTTAGGATTTAAATAAGAGGCTAATCACTATTCATGTAAAGAATCTATTAACAACTATAAGAGGTTGTTTTATATACAACAATGCTTAAAATTATTTTCTCAGTAATCATAAAAAGTGATAATGTTGTATGTTTTTCATCACAATATTTGATGATCCATGAAAATAACTAGTAGATTGAAGATTTGGAGTTACCAATAGTGATCCTCATAATGAATATTTACTATAACTACCTCTATAGTGAGAACTGTGACATATATACTAATCAAAAGAGTCTAATGTATATATTAATTTAGATGGACATCAATTTGTGTGAATAAATATGTATATAACTAATCAAGTTCTACAATTAATCTATTGACTATCATTCATGAAAGGTGAATGGAGGAGCTGATGCTCTTAGCTGAAAAAAACATTATACTCTTTCTAGGATATAGATTGATAAATTACGTATCATCATGAATATTAAAATTTTGAATTTGGAAATAATAGTTGAATAAAATAAATAAAAACTTTTAAATATTATTTCCCCACCATCCTTCCATGTGGAGGTCTGGGGGACATAAAAAGATGATTTAGAGAATGATAAAAAGGTGAGTGAAATAAAATAAGTTATGATTCTTGAATTAAATATTGGTGATGATGGCGTGATTCAATTTAGAACATGGAATTGTATTCCTTCATCACCAGATATAAAAAAGTAGATATTGAGTAATGGACATAGATCATACTTATATATCAATCCTAGAGGTATCATAATTTACCATGATGTGAGAGATCACTTCGGGACGTACAACATGATGATAGATATTTAATAGTGTTTCTATGTTTTATTGGCTTATTATCAAGTAATCTCAGAGAAATAGATTCCCAATTGGATGATGAAAACATATCCAATACATACATTTTAATGTTTGAGCATTACCATTGTCTTTTTCATTTGTATATAGATTACATATAGAAGAACAAAATTAATATGGATAGTGCTAGATCCACTCAACCCCACATCCGATACCGTTTTAATTCATGAAGAATTCACAAATGAATAACATTCAGAAATATATGTTGAGGAAGTTGTGACACTTTATGATATTCCAATTTTATCTTCTTTTACTCATTATCCATGGATCAATTTTATATTCTAGATAAGTCTTCAACATTAATTGAATAATGAGATACTTTTCAATATATACTATATCTTATAAACAAATGAATAATTTTAAATACCTATACAACTTCTCTTGGGAATGTTAAGAGAATACTAAACTAAATTTAAAGGATTATGTGATCATCCACTTTCATTAGTTTTTTTATCATACAATAACAGATTCCAATGAATGATTCAAATGGATACATATAAAACTTAATATGGGAATTGATGTAAAACTCATCCCATTTGGGATTAAATTGGTGAAAGAAAGATATTGGGACATTACCATGTTCAGTATATGACAAAGAAGGATCAAACCATCCAAAAACATAAATAAGTCTCTAAAATGGAACCAAATATCTGTGATGAAAAAAAATTAAGGGACTTTGATTTTGATGTTGGAGACAATATTTTTGTTAGAGTATCATTATAGAAGTGATCCATGAAGGTCCAATAGAATGAGATACTTATCACTGGTAACAATTCCCCATTTTATATCATTCATCGTTGAATAAAATTGTTCTACCATCATGCACTTCAAAAAAACACAGTTTCTGTTCAAGTCATTTTTCACACATCTATCTAGTTTATGTACATACTCAGGTCCTCAATTATACTAACTCTAGAGGTTGAAAAAATACAAAACAACCAATCATTTTAGTATCATCAAAATAAGATATTGGAACCAAAATAAATATAATGAAATATGAGAGATCCCATTTTAAAAGTTTTTTAGAGGAAACAACAATTTAAATAGGTGACATGAAAACCAGTGGAAACAATAAAACAGAAGCATCCACAACAATTACAACTCAAGAATATGTGTTATAATAATAGGGATAGATATTCTAACTGGGAGTATAATTTAACAACCTTGTGGTTAAAAATTATTATTTTTCTTTAAATAAATAAGTATTAAAGAATATGATTCAATATTTCAATCATTTTTAGAATAGAGACTGAAAAAACACATTAATTAATTAATGAAAAATGTTACATTATTCAACGACTAAAATAATAATAATGGAGAACATTATAAGTGGTTAAAAATAGAAAATATAAATACTATAATGTGAAAATAAGGATCTCCCCGTTCAACTATAATCTTCTCTCCCACGAACAAGACATTGGAAAAGAAAAACAAATATTGGTAAACCAATCGACATTATAGAATATCAAATTGTAAAATAATGAGTTAAATGGATTTAAATAATTACTAAATATATGTATAGATAATTATTGATCAAAATGTGACAACTGTAACAGATACGTGACATTTGAAATATTACTTTAATATTGGGAATTGTAACCTGAAAATTAGAATATTAATTTAACCAAACACAAATAATTTGTAATATAAATAATATTTATATAATGTTATTTATTTGAATATAAATATTTTGTTTCCAAAAAATAAGTATCATGATTAAAAACTCAATAAGATATAAGCACATTTTTAATAATGTGTATTATAATGTATTTACTAAAAATCAAAATTTTAATATTATGAATTAATATTAACTAAGTATAAAAATTAAATTGATAAATTGAATGTTATATGTTAATAGTTATCTCAATATTTTCACATGATGTTTTTTTGGTATGTTTCTAAAATATATCAACATTCATTTGAATAATAAAATACGATTTTTCACATAACTGGCATTTCTTTAAATTAAGTCTTTCAGGATATAATAAGGTACTAATCATTTACGTAACATGACGATATACCAAAAATTGTTTAATTTTATTAATTACCCAATAACCTAAATAAAACTTAATTTCATATACTGATAACTATTTACTAGAACCTGAAGTCAAAAAGTGATCCCTAAAAATAATAATTTATCATTTTTCACATTTCATTTTAATAAAAAATGTTACCACAAAATATAAAGGTGTTTAATGTCATGAAATTTTTAAATTATATTTATATGTGATTCATACTATATAAATTTTAATATTACATGTTTTATCTTTTATACAGTTTTTATTCAATATTTTGTTCTAAATTTACCCCTCTTCTAAAGAATAAATAACACCACACCCCTACATAGAACTCTACTCCTCCCTCACATACCATAAAAATTTACTATATGAGAAATCTATGTTTCTCCCTTATAAACATGTGGGATGTGATGGGGTTAACAAAATCTATTCATGAAGGATGTATAATATTTTACAAGAGACCCAACACTAATGAAATAGTATTTTTTTCAATATCATCCCCCATTTTCGACTTCTTTATATCTTCTCCATGTTGATTTAAATATTAAATATTCTATGAATAAATTATTTAATATGGTAAAATTATATTAATGGTGTTAACCTATTATAATAATTATTTTTTAACAATTTATGTTTTATATATCCCTTCATCCTACCCTAGGTAACATTCACAGAAAACAGTTGGATAACCAAAATAAGGGAGTTTCCAAATTCATTCCTTATAACGAAACATATGGATGGTAAAATGAAAAATTTATTATATATTAATTTATTAATATATGTATTTTAATCTTTTGTATGTTATTTTACTAATTTTTAATTGACCTTGATCAAAATTGACAATTCTTAGGGAAACTATAAATATTTTAGAAAATCATGATATCAAAAGTCTTCACAATCGAAATTGGAAATTAAGAAATATATTAAAATGAATATGTTGATAAATAAGATCATAACCAGTCCCAGTGGGCCCATGCTGTAGCTCCCCAATCCCACCTCCAAAAGTCCAGGGGCTGGTCACTAGCACCAAGTAGGCATTCCACTAAGATGGGAGGCATTGCCATTAAACCTATACACACACACACACACACATCTCCAAGCCCACATGCTAAAAAGTAAGAACTACTGAAAGAGGAAATTCATGCATACACTAAAAATCACAACCAACAGAGTATAACAGGGAACTAAAGTATAGTAATGTAAAACCATAGGCCAAAAGTAAAATCCCACCGAAAGAAAGTATACAACAAAGTCCAACCTATAAATAATGGTACTGGGACTACAATCTGTAGCCATAGGAACACACCTCGGCCTGACTGATCTCACTGAGCACTGCCGAGTCCTGGTCCACCAAGAATAATGTCAAAGGCTTTCTCATATGCACAAGGCATGACACATGCAGGCAAAGCCCGTGCAGGGGTGAGATTAACAATACCTAGTAGGACACCATGAAAACCACAAGGGAATACAAAAAAGGGAATACCACACAGGAATGATACAATCAGCTCTACAAAGTATATGTTTACAGAACATATAACAAGAATATTCAGATATACTCATCCAAGATCAACTATCATGAAACCACCACTATTATCCAACTTGAAGATTCCACTAAGCACTTAACCAGGAGAACATACTCCTATGGTTCAAGAATGATATGATGCACTTGTTTCGGGAGAACTCACTCCACGTGTACTGAGGAATGATACTTGATGTGTCAGATAAGGATCACAACCAGTAGCTATGGGGTGATTCCAACAACTCAGTTTGAACGAACCCTTTAAGTAGAGGATCAACGCTTGGGTAAAGTAGGTAATGTCAATAAAGATCAACTCTACCTATGGTACCATGAAGGAATAGAGGATTCAACTATAAGTCTTCAAGAGGGGATTCCAACAACTCTATTCTGGAAGTCATGATGAGGGGATCATGCTCTTGTATGTAGGAAATGATACTGGAAACCTTCAAGGGAAAAACCAACGGGATGAACCCTAAGGAAACTAGTCCAAGACACAAAAGACAACTGGTTCATACCACGTATAAAGAGGTTACACAGTATGTAGTAGGGTCACATACTGTGTTCCTTTTCTCCGGGTACTGCCCATGTAAAATAGCTCGTATCTTAAGGCTTGTCCTATAAAAGGTAACTACACAGCGTGTAGATGGATTACATGCCATGTCTAAGTGTATGAGGTTCCTTCTATGTACGTTGGCCATGCGCTCGTGCACGACCTCAACCTGTGTCGCCCTGCCTGTGTACTAGTACACAGTTTATCCCATGAATCTAGTCGGGCCTGGCTGGGGAATGGTATACATGCTGTGTCCTTGGCCTTGTACACAACCCGTGTCCATGTACTCCCAAAGTACATGTCAGGTGGTCTGCCGACGAATACACACTGTGTAGCTCATACTACATATTGTGTAGTCATGAATTTCCAAAAATGTTGTTCTTCATCCACTCACCTCAACCGATCTTTCGGTTTCCATTTCCATGATCTGTTCGCCGCGAAACTCAAGATCTGGGGTCGTCCCAACACCATAGCACTAAATCCTAGCCTTTAGGGTATTAAATCAGCTCGACAAAAAACGTATGATCTTCGGATGAAATTACGCTTGAAGAGTGATTTCTACTGAATCACTTAGATCTGTCTGTAGTCGTCATCATCACATCTCTATTGGTTTATCTCGGTGTTGAATCTATAATCTCGGATCGTTATGCTGCAGATCGAAGGTGCAATCAATCGTTGTTCTTATCCCATGAAGAACGAATAATGCATAGGAAAAATAATGTGGAAAAGGATTCAAAAATAAACTACCAGAGGAATGAACCTCAGATGTTGTTCATTCGGGCCTCGATCAATTCCCGTAAGAACAATCCTCAAAACAATTTTCCAATCTAAACTACAAGGATCAAGATCTTCCCTAAATCCCCACAAAAAAGACCATCCCACAAATACTATCTATCTGCAGGCTAATCTATTTGTGGATTAGTTTGTGTTTGTTATAGGAAATCACGAATGTAAAACAAATCAGAAAGATATCAAATGCCTTACCTGGATCTGCAGCGTTCATTGGTTATGATTCGGTTGTCGTGTCGTCATCACCGACGAAAGTCATCAAGAACGTCATCACCGCATTGGGGATTTCCTCTAGAGCTTTCCAGAGCCTCCAGGGGAAATTCAGGGTTATGAGATATGTAACCCTGATCCCCTACGAAATATTTAATTAAATATTAAAAAGATTTCACTATAGAAATATTTAATAAAAAAATTTCATTAAATATTTTATTACGGTTATGTCCAAAAACTATATTTCACCACCGACTTGTGCCAACTGATGTTATATCTTACCTAAGATAAACATGATGCTCTGAACGCAACGGTGCCCTCAGATTTCTCATCTGAGATTCTGTTCAGGATTTATTCCACTTTTTCAGGAAAACCATATAAGCACATTATTTAATTATTTTGTTAAATTCAAACATTCGTTCCGGGATCACCAGGCCACAGAACTGCACACTGTCACAGAGCCTATTCTCGATATAATTCATATATAATACTGAAATAATATAATAAAATATCTGATACATAACAACATCCCCACCATAGGGCTTTAAGTCCCCGAAAAGCCAAAACAAAGGCTACTAAAAAAGATGTGGGTACTGCACACGAATCGGAGTATCCATCTCCCACGTGCTCTCCTGGATATTTACATGCTGCCACCGGACATGCACCAAGGTAATATCTCTCCCATGATGGATCCTCTCATTTCGATCCTTGATCTCTACTGGGTACTCAGTAAAGGTTGCTCCACCATTGATGTCTAGCTCTCCTCTGTTGATAACGTGTGATGGATCATGCAAGTACATCCTTAGTAGTGACACATGGAAGATGTTGTGTACACGGTCTATCTAAGGAGATAGAGCCAAGCGGTATGCCACCTCGCCAACTCTACATAGAAAATGAAAAGAGTCTATGATCCTCAGAGATAGCTTACTGCCTCGACAAAATCTTTACAATACCCATTGCGGTGAGCCCCGAAGGAACACATGGTCTCCCTCCTCAAACTACAAGGGCCTCTATCTCCTATCAGAATAAGACTTTGGACAACTCTGTGTACTCTCCATCTGCTCATGGATGACCTGCACCTTCTCTTTAGTAGCTCGTACCATCTCTGGGCCCATGAGTGCTGACTCCCCTGGGTCGGTCTAACAAAGTGGTGACCTTCTAAGTCGCCCGTACAAAGCCTCGAATGGTGCCAAACCAATAGTGGAATGACAACTGTTGTTATAAGAAAATTCCACCAGTGGTAGGTGATCCTCCAAGATATGACCGAAGTCATGTATGCAATGCTCATAGCATATAATCGAGAACATGGATGGTCCGCTCCTTCTGACCATCAGTCTAAGGATGAAATGTTTTGCTCAAGCGCAACTGAGTCCCAAAGTCTTCATTCAGTACCTTCCACAAATGGAATGTGAAACGAGCATCACGATCTGAGATGATCATTAATGGAACTCCATGAAGTCGAATTATCTCCTACACATAGAGGTGTCCCAATCACTCTACTAAACTCTGCAATCGTATTTCTAGGATGTGGGCCGACGTGGTGAGTCGGTCAACGATCACCCAGATGACATCGTGTCCCCTGGACAAACATGGTAAACCCATCACGAAGTCCATGGATATCCCATCCCACTTCCACTCTAGAGCCTTATGGGGATGAGTCAATCATGATGTAACTTGGTGCTCAACCTTTACTTGCTGACAAGTAAGGCACCAAGAAACAAACTCTTCACACTCTTCTTCATTCTTGGCCACCAGAACTGACATCAGAGGTCCTGGTACATCTTTTCCATGACTGGATGCACCACCAAAGGAGAAGTATGACACTCCCTCAGAACCTCCTCCCACAATTCCACTGGTAATATTGTAAGCCTTTTGAAAAAAACAATGTGCTCCGCACCTTTTGAATATCCATCAGTAGCATCACCTGTGGATATATAAGCATGTAGAGTATCACAACTAGAATCCTCGATCTATGCTTCCCTGAATCACTGTAAGAATGGAGGGGTAACAACCATTAACTAAAGGTAATATCCCTCATCTCTATCCACGAAGGATAACTGTAAAGAGGCCAACTGCCTTGTCACCTCATCCAGCAACTTCAAACTAGATTTCATGCTGAGAGAATCTTCCATAATGTTCTCCTTCCCATGAGTATAAAAAATCTCATAGTCGAAATCTTGGAGGAACTCAGGCCACCACCTCTGTCTCAAATTCAGATCCTCCTGAGAAAAGATATATCTGAGACCCTTATGATCAGAGTAGATGATAAACCGCTTGCCCATCAGGTAGTGCCGCCACATATTCATTGTGAAGACTACCGCTTCCAAGTCAAGATCATGGGTCGCGTAGTTCTTCTTGATTGGCCTTAACTGATGTTATCCATAGGCAATCACCACATGCCTCTGCATCAAGACAAAACCAGGGATCATTCCTGATGCATCACAGAACATAACTTAATCAACACCCTCTTCTGGTAGACTCAAGATATGGGCTCTCCTCAGACTCTGTCTCAACTGCCGAAAAGCCTAGTGGAATCTCTCAGTCCACACGAATGGCTACCTCCTTCGGGTCAATGCTATCATGGGTGCTAAAATCTTGGAGAAATCAGGAATAAATCTCCAATTGTAGCCTACCAATCCAAGGAAACTCCGCACCTCCATCATGCTTCGCGGTGGATCCCATGCTAACACTGCGTCTAAATTGGCTGGGTCCACTGCTACGCCATCCGCTTAGCTAACGTGTCCCAGAAAGTGGACCTCCTGTATCCAGAATTGACACCCTGATAGTTTCATGTACAATTAGTGCTCTTGGAGTGTGTCTAGAACCATCCTTAAGAGCCTCACGTGCTCCTCTTCAGAAGCGGAGTACACAAGGATATCATCGATGAAGACCACCATGAACCGATCTAGAGAGAGCAAAAAGATTCGATTAATGAGTCCCATAAACCCTAATGCGGCATTCTTGATGCCGAAGGGCATCACCAAGTACTCATAGTGACAGTAGGAACATATCAATGTCGTCATTGGTATATCCTCATCTCGTACTCTCAACTGGTGATAGCCTGATCGTAGATCAACCTTTGAGAACCATTGTTCCCCTATTAACTAGTCAAAGTGGTCATCGATCCTCGGTAGTGGATACTGATTCATCATGATCACCTGATTAAAGCACTGATAATCCACACAAAGCCTCAAGCTCCCATCTTCCTTCTTTGAAAACAACATTAGGGACTCCTAGGGTGAAACAATGGGTGTCACGAAGCCCTTCCCTTGAAAGTCTTTCAACTACACTCTCAGCTCACGAAGCTCTGCAGGAGCCATCTGATATGTTGATGTTGAAATCAGTGTCATCCCAGGTTGTAAATCAATGCAGAAATCTATCTCCCAATGAGAGGGTAGTCCAGGGACATCCCCGGAATGACGTCCTCATACTCATCCACTAATGCTGGAAACTAGAAATTCGTAACATCTACTATGCCAAGGGCTAGGCTAGCCACCTGATGTGAAATCAGTTATGCCTTTCTATGCACAAGTCCATCCTGTACTCTCTGGGTCTCCTTTTCGCTGACAAAGGAGAACCTCGTTCCATCACTGCGGACACACCACACCCTTCGCCTAAAACATTCAATCTGGGAATGAACTGTGGATTTCTATTCCATACCTTTAATGACATCATAAGGCCCAACGGTACCACCAAGAGGTTCCAACTGAAACTCTCACCTCCAAGGGTCAGGTCACACTGTCCACAAAGGTTTGTGATCTCTGAATCTTCTCCAGTCAGTTTATCTAAGCATAAGGGTCAAGTCAACAGCTCAACTAGAATCTTTTGGCCTTGAAAAAGATAAGAATCCAGAAAAGAATGACTATCACCTATATCTATTCGTACAACATCCAAAGTAGAAAATACACAGATTATACCTCAAATCATTCCAGGAGTACCTCAGTCATAATCCTCTGCTGCCTGCAGCTATCCCTGCATCTTTCCACCAGCTCCCTGAGCCTGGGGAAGACGTCATGGGGGTGGTGGTGGAAAATGGTCAAAACACCCACATCCTCTAATTGCTCTCCTAGCTCCTCTACCGCGTCTACCACCCTGCGGATCTGTCTCCTAGATACGTTTCCTTTGCCTCGGTGGTCCATCCACTACTCCCCTCTCAGTAGTACGCTGGGTCCGAAAATCTCAAATGTGAAGTCCCCTACCATCACATGAGTAGCATCACCTCTCTCGAGGATGGTTGGATACGCCCTGTGAACCCTGTACCGCAGATCCTATGTCCTGGGACCTCCTCTAAAAATTTCTCCCACGCCTAGCTCCCTAACATCGGCTACTTAAAGTCGAGGTCTCTGCTCCAGCTCACTCACTACTGATAACTGTTGACAGCCTCTGCCCTGCCAAGAAGCTATCAACCACCAAATCCCTCTCGAGCACCCAAGAATATGTATTAATAATTATAGGGATGATTCCATCTCAGATATCTCTATGGAAGCCCCGCTCAAAAGTCTGATCTATGATGTACTGATCCTTGACCATATCCATCGAGTACCATGAGAGGTCGGTAAACCTCGATGAATAGTCAGCCACCATCATAGTCCCCTATTTATGCTGAAGAAGCTCCTATCTACGTACTGCTCTTAGGGTAACCGGTGAAAACTCCTCTCTGAAGAGATGCTCAAAATATGACCATACAAGAGTCGCATCGTCGTGAGTCTGGATAACCAATCTCCACCATCGACCTATCGAGACCAGCAGAAGGCTCGCTGCTAGGATCAACATCTGGTTTTCTTGTGTCCTGACCAAATGGAAGACTCTGGACACTGCTTCAGGCTAGTACTTTACTGCCTAAGGGTTAGGCATGCCTCGAAACCTAAGGGGTCTCTGTATCTGAAACTCATGGACTGCGCTCAGCCTGCACTCCTCCTCTATTGGTATAGCATGCACAAAACACTGCTTCAAAGGTGGTGGAATAACTGGCCCTCCACCCGAAGGTTAAAATGGGGGATATGGTCCCTGTATCAAAGCTTCATCAATAAGGGGGCCATCCTCGTGATCGAGTTGCTCGATCCTAGCGGGTACAGGTCGCGGAGGAATCTTGTAAAGAAACAAGATGTATCACAGTCAGTGAGTATATCTGGTTAGCTGACACAAGAAGGACATGGAAACCACAACCCATTACTATATGATTCATGTACCATTATTTTCCCATGCAACTATTTTTCTCAGGTTCCGAGTCGAAAAACATGTTATCAGAGTCCTGGTGTATGGATATGTCGGCTGCCCGTACCAACAATGGGGTCCCTGGCCTGAAAGCTGAACTCAAAACTCGTAACACTGTTTCCCAAAACCAACTCACAGACAATCGGCCCTAAGGTAGAATCGACCACCTCTGATACCACTCTGTCATGACCCGTCCTGTTTGGGCCTATGCTGCAACTCCCCAAGCCTGCCTCCAAAATGCCAGGGGCTAGTGACTAGCACCGAGTAGGCATGTCACTAACATGAGAGGCATTGCCTATAAACATGCACACACACACACACACACACATCTCCAAGTCCATAAGATGAAAAGTAAGAAATACTGAAAAAGGAAATGCATGCATACACTCAAAATCCTATCCAATAGAGAACTATAGGAAAGTAAAGTACTGTAATGTAAAACTCTGGGCCAAAAGTACAAGCCCACCAAAATAAAGTCTCCAACAAAGTCAAACCTGTAAAGAAAGGTACTGGAACTACACTCCGTAGCCGTAGAAACACACCTCGGCCTACCTGATCTCACTGAGCACCGTCCGGTCCTGGTCCACATTGAATCTCGTCAAAGGCTCACTCCTCTTTACAAGAGATGACACGTGCAGGAAAAGTCCGTGCAAAGGTGAGTATAACAATACCGAGTAGGACACCCTGACAACCACGAAGGAATACAAGAAAGGTAATACCACAATGTAATGATACAGTAAGTATATGTTTACAGAACATATAATAAGAATATCCTGATATAGTCCTACACAATCGTCTATCGCGAAACCACTACTAAGATCCAGCTCGAAGATTCCACTAAGCACGTAAACATGATAACATACTGCTAAGTCTGAAGAATGATACGATGAACTCATTACGGGAGAACTCACTCTACGAGTACTAAATAAAGATACTTGATGTGTCAGATGAGGATCACAACTAGTAGCTATAGGGTGATTCCAACAACTCAGTCTGAACTAACCTGCTAAGTAGAAGATCAGTGCCCGGTTAAAGAATGTCACATCAATACCGAGAAACTCTACCTAGTGTTCCACGAAGGAATAGAGGATCCGAATTTAAGTCTTAGAGAGGGGATTTCAACAACTCTATTCAGTAAGTCTTGCTGATGGGATTGTACTCCTGTACGTAGGAAATGATACCGGCAACCTTAAACAGAATGACCAAGGGGATAAACCCTATGGAAACAAGTCCATGCCACAGAAGGCAACTGGCTCAAGCCATGTATAATTAGGTGATACAGTGTGTAGTAGGGTCACACGCCGTGTTCCTTTACTCTGGGTACTGCCCGTGTAAAACGGCATGTGTCTTAAGGTTTTTTGTATAAAAAGTAACTACACAGAATGTAGAAGGATTACATGACGTGTCCATGTGTCCAGGGTTCCCTCCGTGTATACTGGTCATTTTCCCATACACTGCCTCAAACCGTGTCGCCTAGCCCGTGTACCAGTACACGGGGTATCCTGTGTATCTGGTCGGGCCTGGTCGGGGAAGGGTATACACGCCATGTCCTTGGCCGTGTACCCAACCCATGTTAGTGTACTCCCAAAGTACACACCAGATGGTCCTCCAACGAACACACACATTGTAGCCCATACTACACTCCTTGTAGTCAAAAATTTCCTAGAACTATGTTCTTTATCCGCTCACCTTGACCGATCTTCCGGTTTCTTCTTTCATGATCCATTCGCGTTGAAACTCAAGATCGGGGGGCATCCCAAAACCCTAGCACCGAATCCTTGCCTTTCAGGCCTTAAATCGGCTCGACGAACAATGTATGACCTTTCGATGAAATTATGCTCGAAGAGTGATTTCGCACGAATCACTTAGATCAGTCTGTCGTCATCGTCATCACAGCTCTGCTGGTTAATCCCGGTGATGGATCTATAATCTCGGTTCGTTATACTGTAGATCGAAGGTGCAATCGATCGTTTTTTATCCCGCAAAGAATGAAGAACTCGTAGGAAAAATAGTGGTGAAAATAATTAACAAAGAAACAACCCGAGGAACGAACCTCAGCCATTGTTCGTTCTGGCCTCGATCTGTTCCTGTAAGAACGATCCTCAAAAAATTTATCAGATCTAAACTACTTGGATCAAGATCTTCCCCAAAATCCCGGAAAAAAAGCCCATCCTAAAAATACAATCTATCCGTAGGCTTATCTGTTCGTGTATTAGTCCGTGTTCGACATTGGAAATCAAGAATGTGAAAGATATAACAATGAAATCAAACCCCTTACCTGGATTTGAGACGTTTTTGGGAAAAGATCTGGTCGTCACGTCATCGTCGCCGGCAAAAGTCATCAAGAACATTATCACTGCATTGAGGGTTTCCTCCAGATCTTTCCAGTGCCTCAAGGGGAAATTCCGTGTTATGAGATCTGTAACCATGATCTCCTGTGAAATCATTTTTTAAATATTAAAAAAAATCACTGCAGAAAATTTGTTAAAATATTTTCATTAAATATATTATTACGGTTACGTCCAAAAACTAGATTTCACCCCTGACCTATGCCAACCGATGTTAGGTCTCACATAAGGAAAACTCGCTTCTTTGAACGCAGTGGTGCCCTCAAATTTCTGATCCGAGCACCCATTCCTGTGTTATTCCACTTTTTTCAGGAAAACCATACACGTGCATTATTTAATTGTTTAATTAAATTTAAACATTTGTCCCGGGCACATCGGCCCTCAGAACTGCACACCGTCACAGAGTCTAGTCTCAAAATAATTCCCATATAAGACTGAAATAATATACTGAAAAATCCAAAGCATTACAAATAATGACATAAATTATCATAATTAAATTGTGTTTCATTGTTTTGATATATCAATGTTAAATATTTTGAGGAGAAAAGGAAATGATGTAATTGGGATTTATGGTTTGGTTATCTCAAACCAAACTCATATTCATAGTGTTATCCCTATTCCACAAAATATTAGTTATTTATATTAATCTAATATTCCTAGAATACCATTTAAAAATTCATACATTTTCTTTTCAAGGATATACATGTTTTCACATTGATTTTTATTGAAAATAAAAATATTTTATAGATGAAATTTTCTTTCCAAAACACATCTCTTACACCTATTTTGTTGTTTATTATTCAGATAATAATTGATAAATTTATTCAAACAAATTTTCCTAATTATATTATAACTCCGTTTTTAGTAATTAATTTATTCCTGCATAAATCCATATAAAAAAATTCATTTTCATGTGTTATTTCTGGGATATAATTATTATTCTTTCTATATGGAATACAGGATCTAGATATTTTTTTTAACTGATGGGTGGGAATATAATGATATATCCCTCTAAATCAATGTGTACTTTTATTTATCCCATGAGATAAAGTTTAATATTAATGAGTGTGCCACTACATTTCTTCAAGATTTTGATGTAATTATTATGAACATATGTTATGAATTCACATGATGATATATTTATTTTCAAGAATTAATGATATTTCACCACTTTGACATGATATTTCATTTTTATGCATCACAAAATATCATGAACTTATCAATTTTTTTCCTCAGGATGCTTATTATGAAACTATTGATATGTTATAATGAATATAGACATTCCCACACACACACATATAATACAAGTGCCTTATTAGTCCAATTACATATATTTAGATCACCAAATTAATTGATATATATCATCATGTGACTAACTTAAATAAAAAACATTTGATTTTAGAATCATAATGAAGAGTTATATTATTAAATTGTATGTTTTGTTATGTACATCTGTTTTATGTTGACAATTTTTCCATTACACTATTCCATTGGATTCTGGATTGTAATAGTATTATGTTGTTAATCATAAAATTGATGCAATATTCAGGTATGAAAAATTTTGGAACACTATAGATGGTATGCGAGTGATGTATTAGTAATTTCTGAATTGTTATTGGAGAATGTTATTGATATCTCATAGGATCAACCTTTTCATAGGCAATCAGTCGAGAGGCATTGTTTTTTGAAAAAGTATATAATATTTGACCCAATAAGATACTACATTAGTCTTGGTTTTCAAATTGGATTAAATTATTTATTCAGTATTTTTATATACATGTTCTTTTCAAACCATTTAAATTTTAAGAAATAGTGGGAACTTTGAGAAACCTGGACAATAAACCTTGTTAGGTAGCACCAAAAATTTCCTAAATGACATATCCAATTCCATTGGAGATGGATTTCAAAACATTATAGTATTTCTAACAATCTATCTAAGGATATATACAATAGAATGAAGAAAAAAGAATGTATGAATCCAACAATGAAGGGATAAATTGGGATGGATTCATTTATGTGACATTACCACTAATGCTTATTGGATCTTCCTATCCAATTTTCATGGAATAATTGGTTATATCAATGGTGATGATACTTTATATTCTCTACTATTCTACGAATAAAAATGTTACTCTATTCATATATTATTTAGATGGAAGCTGACTAATGGTGTGCATTGAATAAGAACTTGTAAAATACTTACAAAATGGAATAGAGGGAGTGGGATGACATTAAGAAAATATTTAACAATATTTATTTCCCTCATACACATCAACAAAATATGTAGATAGAATTCATAGAGATAAAAACACTTTAATGAGAATATATCATGATTTTGTGTAAAAATTCACACGACATTCACAATATGCCTATTTTTTATTATCAATAATGATTGAAGAAGTATTGACTCTTTAATGGTTAAAATACACATTTAAAAGGCTCTAGATAGCTGATATATTGAGAGTTATGATGATGTGATGTGATGTGCCCTCAAAGTAGTGATGGGGTTCAGATATTGGTCCTTTGGATATGGTTATGAGAAGAGAATATATTATTTTAAAAACAACTGATAAATGTAAATGGAGGAAAGATGATCCAAAAACCCACAATTCATAAATTTTGGATGAAACATAATAGTAATTGACTTAATGGGAAATGGAACAACATCATGTATTGAATAAAGTCCACCATTTTCATGAAATTCAATGATACATGAAGTATCTATCCAATGTGACTATGGATGTGAAAGAATATCTAATTCACCCACATAGTATAATGATTCAACTATAGTCATTAATGGTACTATGAAATCCAGTGCATGAAACCATGGGCCATTGAGGGTTATCACTATCAATAACCACCATATCTATACATACCTGAGAAAGATTATTCCATCATTATTTATGAAGTATATAGTGAAAATGATATTGTTCAATGAAATCCTATTTTCCACTAGGAATTTATTTTTTTATTTGATATTGGTTCTACGCATTCAATTATATCAGACATGGTAGATATAGGTATTTAATAAAACCTCAAAAATCAATAAGTAGATATATCTATAAAAACCACATAGTGGTGTGATCATTAGAACAAAAGTGATGGAATATTCACATATTAGTGTGTGCAAGATGACTCTTATAGCCAATCTCATAAGCCTTACCTTGGTGTAATTCAATAATCTATTGGGACGGAATTATATCTCATTATATACAGTAATCATCAATTATTGGGAAATGAACTATCTTTTCATATTCATAACCCTTCCATTATACTCTAACAATACAGGTAATACCATAAATAACCTTTGTAAAATCCATCAATGCTGTGAGTGTTGATACAATGTGAATATCCACACCATTCTTGAATGGTTGATTCAAATGAAGGTATAGTCCTTTAAAAAATACAACTTGTAATGGAATACACAGATGTAATTCCCATGGAATTACCATGGAATCCCCCAAATCATTTGGTTGAGTTCTCAAAATATCTCATAACTAGATCCACTCATATCTCCAAGTTACCCTATAATATGGCCCAGATGAAATTGGTGGAGTTAAAGAAGAAGTTGTTGGATAATTTAGACCTAGGATTTATATGCCCATGCACATCACCATGGGGTGAACCATTGCACTTTTTAAAATAAAAAATGTAGAAAATTGAGGTTGTGTACCAACTCTTAGTCGAATTACAAAACACCATAAAGAATAATTTCCCCTACAAATAAATAATGAATTCTTAGATCAACTATGATGAACATAGTACCTATCGAATATGGATCGTCAATGTAAATCCAATTAGATAAAGTTGAATAAGTAGGATATTTAAAAGATGGATTTCCATAAATCGTATGAAAACTAGAACTTATCTTATAGACATACTCATTCCATTTTAATACTCATGGGTTTGATGAATAAAATATTTATATAGTACCTCATCAATTTTGAGATATTAAATATTTATTATATTCTCATTAAAGCTATATGTGAGTGGAAATCTAGAGAATACATGTACATGAATAATAACATTAAGGAAAAAATTAATGTAATACATGTTTTGAATTTTTTAATTTTCTATGTAGTAAATCACATTCACGGAAATGTGATCACAAGTGAGAGAATTTATATAGACCCTTCAAAGGAAAAGGCAATTGGAGAATTTCCCAGACCCACTAGTGTTACCAAAATCAATAGTATATAGGTTTTAAAATTTTACTATTAATGTTCTTTGATAAATATCTCAATATTTTCTATCCATTAAATTTTTTTACATGGAGTAGGGTAATGTATACAGATAAAAAATATTTTGGTGGTAGATTTTGTAGAGCTCAAGAAGAGACTGATTTCTAGGCATGTTCTTAGAATAACAATAAGTGGTGAATATTTTGTAACGTAATATAATATTTAATAAAATATATTTTTTATTCATTATGATTAATAAAGTGATATCAAATATATCACTATAGTTAAGGATCCTTCAATAGAACTACAGAACTCGTGACCTGGAGTTAACATATACTATATTCTCTATAAATATTTTGTAGCACTACATAGCTGGTGAGTAGTGTGTCATGTATACCAGTCACAAGAGTATAAAGTAAATTTCCGCATATAAGGTGGTAAAAATATGACAAATAATATAGAAAAATCTAACCATTGACTACAATTTATATATTCACTGTTATTCAGGAATGGTGAACAAGGTGGATAAACCATTCAGTTAAAAATTACATACTAAAAAATCATTTATATTGATTGATCTGGCCTATATCATATTAGATATACAATTAATGGAAATATTAATCATAATATATTGAATTAAGTCAAACATTTCACAAATTATTTCCCAAAAATTTATCCAAGATTAGATCGATGATGTATAAGTGGCTGCTCTGGAAGATCACGGGAAGGTAAAAATACTTAAGGAATAGAGGCTTTATAATCAACATATAAATAAGATATAGTATAATTTATATACATAATATTTCTTTATACATCATGGATGTACCATGATTTATCATTATATTTAAGGGATCATCTTCTGGGACGACACAAAGAAGGATATTATTGAGTAAATGTTATGGTGCTTCGTATTTCATCCAGTTAATGTTGAGTGATGGAAGTATAATTTAATAATGAAACCAGTTCCAATAACCATATATAAATAAGAGGACATCACAATAGACTTTTTTATTTGTCTTATAACGATATATAATGGAAAAATGCAATATATGGTGTGATGGATTGACTAACCCATAATTCTCACTTCATATATATTTAGGATGATTTCTCTCTTGATAAGATTTACATGATATAAATAAAATATGTCAGGAGTCTACATGGTATTCCATATTCAATCAGTCCTGGTCATGATCCTTGTTTATCTTCTAAAATGTGGTGATTTCATTATCATGCTTCGAATTCTGAATTGAATTTTAGTATATCCTATCACCTCCAAAATAATTATCAATGAGAAATGACAATTTAGCTTCTCAAGAACATACTGAGAGACAAATGAATAGAATTTAAAGTATGATGGGATCATTATTTCCCATTACAAGAATTACATTAAAAAAAACAACTTCAAAACATGTATTCATATCCCATTATATGAAGCTCTATATAAGATGTGATGTAGAATTCCAATCTTTTGGGATGGAGATGGTGAATTAAATATTTTTGGCACTAATCTTGTTCAAGATATAAAATATAACTTGCATTATTCTTAAAATATATAAAATATTCTATAATATAGAATAAGGGATAATCTGACAACCGATGAAGGGACTTGGAGTATGAATTTTGTGACAAAGATTTCATTCAAATATCAAATTGGAAGGGTGTCATTATGTTTTGAAAGATATGGATGATGGGGCATAGGTATATGGGACTCCTTTATGTCCAACATATTTTTAGAGGAGTTTCCAATTAGTATTAACATACACCAAATATAGCTCATGTTCAAAATGTATTTCAGGTATGTATCTTAAGAAATTATATAGCTAACCCATCACATGTACTGAATCAGGATATTGTAAAAATGGATATTGAACTATAGTTTGAAGAGTCGCTGGTGAAGATCATTGAACATATATAAAATTGAATATATATAATATAACACACCTTGTAAAATTGTTGTGGACGAACCATAAGCATGATGAGGATACGTGGAAACCATATGAAACAATAAAAAAGAAGTACCCTCAGGTAATCTCAAATGGGAATATTAGTAGAAATTTTGGGGATTAAATTTATTTATGATGGAATAATATAACAACAAAATGTTTATAAATGATATTTTCTTTTATATATAATTGTGTATCATGATATATTATATAATATTATACACATTCAACACATAAATATTAAAACAATACCTTAATTTATTTAAGAACATCATTACATTGATCAATGAATAACCCCATAAATACCAAATATTATAAAGGAAACTAAAAAAATACAAATATCTAAATATGGAATTAGGAAAATATAGATCACCCCATCTAGTAAGAATCATCAGTCCCCCGAACAATACAATATAAAATAAAAAAATTATTAATAAACCGATCGATATTATATAAAATTGAAATTCGAAACCATTATGTAATTGCATTAAATATTGAATAAATTAATTTATAGGAATTAATAGGAGGTAATTTTAATATTATAAGAGTAATGTTACAATTGTAATAGTAACTAGACTTTTTAGAATAGTAATATGCCCACTGGGAATTGTAAAATTTCCATTGGAATAATACTTTAACTCGAAAATAATAAAGTGAAACATACATAATATTTAGGAAATATAATTTAATTAAATATATTTTTTTAATATAAAAAATATATCATTATTAAAATAAACAATGAATATATATTCACATTTTTAATAAACATTATCATAAAGTATTTAATAAAAATAATTATTTTTATATTAAAAAATAAAAATACCAAAGCTAGAAAAATAATTATAATAAATTATGTTAATTATTTTATATTATAACATAAAGATTTTCTATGGTTGATTTTTTTTTTATTTTCTTGAAATAAATCAAATTTTATTTGAATTGTAAAAATATAGTTTTTTCACATAAACATTGTTTCCATAAAAATATTATTAATGAAAAAATAATTAACTAATATTTTTTATAAATGAGGTCCGAAAAATATATATTTTATTTAATAAATGAGTCATTTTCACACACTAAACATATGTTACCATCCAAAAAATAAATCCAAACCCTAATGTCAAAAGTGATCCCTTAAACTAAGAATTTTTTTACACATTCCTTTCTAATAAACTAACATAAAAAAAGTAATTTTTTTAATGTTATAAAAATATTATATTATAGTTATTTATTTTTTATATTTAAAAAAAATCATAATTACAATATTTACATTATATATAATATTTCATTCATTATTTTTTCTAAATTACAACAATCATTAATTATAAAAAACCCCTCTCCCTTCACTTCGAAAACCACTCTTCTCTCAATTTAAAATGAAAATGACATAAAAAATCTCTATTATTCCCTAAGAAAACATGTTGTTTTTTAGTTTAAACCAAATATACTCATCATTGAATTTTAGTGTTATATTAGATGAACCACACACTGGAAAGAGTATATTATCTTCAAACTCTTGTCTCATTTTGTAAATTTTCTATCTCTTTTCCAAATTTCTTTCTAAATACTTACTTATTTTTTGATTATTTATTATGTTAACATTAAATTAAATCTTTTAACATACTGTGAACAATATATTTGTTATGTAATTGTATTTTATCACTCATTTTCTCCTCCATTCAATAACATTCCTAATAATAATTGTTTAACTTCCAGTAAGGATGTTTCAAAAATATTTCATTTTCAACAACCATATGGATGGTTAAAATTTATTATTCATGAAAAATTAATAAATTGATATATTTATTTTTTGATTGTGGAGTTTATTATATTGTTTTTATATATTTACCTTGAATAAAAAAAAGTAATCTAAGTGAATATTATTTTTGTAATGAAAATAAGATATCAAAATACTTTAGAATCAAAGAAGGAAATTACAAAATATAATCTAACAATTATAATTGATAAATTGGTAAAAAAATTAACATAATTAATTTCAAATTTTAATTTTAATAATTGAAAAAAAATTTATTTAGTTTTTTCATGGAAATGAAATAATAGGGTGTTTAAAAATATAAGGACTCTCAAACCCTATAGATTTTATTTTGGTTTCCCCTATTTAATGAAACATAATGAATATATATTCATTTAATGTTCCTAATGTATAATTTTAATATTATTTTATATTATTTTTCTATTTTACATGTTTCCAACATTATTTTAAACAAAATTAAAAATATTTTCCAAAAGAAAATTTATTTTATAATAAAATATTTTACTCCTCCTATTTTTTTCTCAATCACTCAAGAATACAATTTATTATTATAAATACATATTTAGTTTTTTAATTGGAAGCCAAATGTTCATTAATTAAATTATTATTTATTAATTTATTATGATACCACATCCATTTCTCAGTGTTTTTCATGATAACAATTGTTTAAAAAAATTTCTGGAATGCATTTTCATCTATATATTATTATGCGGCGAGTGTGGATATATTTATGAATCCATCCAATACAGTTTTTAATGTGATATATATCATAAAAAATGATTAACATGTATGTCCATGATTCTAGATTTATTCAAAATGATGATGTTATGATTATGCATATATGTTTTGTGTGGATAATATTCTATAATTGACTAAAATAATGATTGATATTTTAACACTGTGAAATTACGTTGCATTTTTATGATTCTCCACATTCCACACCGCTATCTACAGTTCCCCTAGGGATTTATATAATGATCATATGCATATGATTTGATTATGGTTATTTTTCTCACACATGACCTTCTGATCCATGAATATTATTTATCCTCTCTAAGGATTTTAGATATCCCTTTTATTTCTATATATCCTTAGCTGTGTACATTTACTAAAGATAACATTATATTTTATAATTATAAGGAAGATGTATTATAAGAATTTTTTTATTTATATGTGATCTATGTGCTTAATTTTTCCAAGATAACAGTACTTTTGATCTTGTAGTACAATTATTCTACGATATTTATCATAAACTTTATGTGATAGTTATGAAATAAAAATATTATTTCTATAAAAAATTATAAGTTAATAAGGTTGAATTGGGATCCACAAAGTAATTGTATCCCATTTTACATTGGTATGGATTGAAACATATCAACTATGGTGGCATGATTTTTATAACCGTAAATTACAACATTTTGAGATAAAATTATTCCAATGTATATAAAAGTTTTACTCTTCACTTCCATAATATCATTGAAAATTTTATGGATTCTACTATGTGAAACAATTATTTTACTAAATTAACTATTATTAATAAATTAAAATATTATGAATATAAAACTAATAATAAATTTTAATAACATCAAATTATAATGTTGAATAACATTAAACATAAAATATTTTCTAATGAGTAATCTTTAATTAAATCTTTTGGGAGTTTTTAGATATTTTATTTGAATAACATCTCTAAAGTTAAAATATATGTCTTTTGATGAATGATTACCATAAATTTAATTTTGAATTATAATTTCATCATTAATGGGTGGTTCCAAATTCCAATAATCACTTGAAACTTGTGAGTAGGTATTATAAATTTTTTATAGATTGTTTTTTGTTTTCATACTATATTAATATAAATTAGTTGGCATCTAAATCTATGAAATGATGATGTTTGTAAGATCATAACATTTTTTGGAAGTATGGTTTAGTTATATCTTGTTAAATGTCGATTTTTTGTTTAATGAAATAGTTCTTGGGTGTGTGGGATGTTTCAATGGTTTTCAATGTGTTTGATACACTAAAAGAGATTAAAAGCGGAAAAACAGTGTGTGGTGCATGCTAGGCCCAAAGTTTGTACATTCCATGGATCTGGAATGGTTAAACCAAGAATCCATTCCTACACATGGTTAAGGGATAGATCATGGGTAACAAATGGTTTTCTAAACATTGCTAGCACCACTAGGAGATAGTGTGACATGGCCCCTCTTGGTCAGAGGGATATGCATGGTTAGTGCACAGTTTGTCCAATAGTTCGTGAAAATCTTTTATCCTCCTAAAAGTGGATGTTTTAAATATTTCACATTAATTTTTTAAAGCATATAACTAATATTTCACCCATATTCCTCATTTATTATCTTTAATTACAAACAATACCTTCATATACTTCCTACACATCATTCTTTATTATCCATATACATTTGTAGTGATATTTATTGTAAATCCAAGCATTGAGTTGGTCACTAACTCTGATTCATTCCATATTAATGAAGGGAATATGTGTGAGGTTACTTCTCCATAAAACCCCTAAATAACTCAGTATTCCATCATAATGTATGTTGGAACATTAATCTGTGTTTTAGTTCGAATCCATTGTGGAGGATGAGCACAATATATTCAATGGACATGTGGTAGGTGATCTTAATGATTTTTCTTGTATTCTTAATGTATAAAATGTGTACATATTTTTTTAATTCACTTCGCTACTACTAATTAATTTCCCTGGGTAATTGTAGTAATTTGGTCCTTATAAATAGGCGTTAGACCATTCAATGAATAATTTTGGTCGGTCGACAATGTGAGGCGAAACCAAGGGTTTCCCAATGGGTATCCCAAACCTTTGTAAATGGTGAAATGAATTATTAAATGTTTAGTTTGTGAAATTATGGTAATGGATATGTAGTAGTCTATATTTAGCTAATGTTCATGGTTATGGGGTTTATTGAAAGTTTCATATGTCAGTATTGTTCATTGTCATGGTGGATTTTGAAAATGGATTAAATGATACATGCCAGATTTTGATCTGACCGTGATATTGAATAAAGAGAAATCTTTTTTTGAATGTTGGATAGGTATTAAAAGGATTTTTTGGTCTCAATTTGATTTAATAATGTTTTCTTTTGAGATTTAAAATGATGAATTGAAATTGGGTATGGACATTTTCTTTCTAAAAAGAATTAATGATTTTTTAAAATGGTCAGATAAAAAATGAAATCCTATGCGTATGATCCAATTTTCATATATAAAGTCTCAGATTTTAAAAGGGGGATTCCAGATGATTTTAAACGATTATTTTTAGTTTCTTGTAGTCATGTATTTTAAAATGGAGTCAAATCCACTTGTGTTTTGGTTGCTAATATATAATAAGTGGTGTTTTGTATAATGTTATTTATCATTAAATAGTTTTAGTTTGGGATGATATATGCGATGATATGGGTTAAGGCATCAAAATGTTAAATATATCAAATGTTTAAAGAATAATGTGAACATGGATTGGTGGTATGTGGGGTATTTTATTTTAAGTGCTACACCCAGGAGTTGGGTTTCACTAAGGCTATATACCCGTCGTATATAATGTATGTGTTATGGAGTCAAACATAGGATCTATGCTAGTAATGAATGTATGATACATAAACACCTAGACTAGATCTCAAAGGAATGTAAAATTAATTTTTTATTCAGGATATTGTACGGAGGCTCTATACTTCCCAACATATGGTCATGTCTGGGTTTTGGATGTTAGGGTGAGGCACTATACTTCACAAACATAGGGGCATGGATTTATTATGGGTCCAAGGCTGTTGGTTATGTTGATTAATTGTAATAGGTTAATTATCCCACTTGATTTAATGTGTGTAAGCCAATAATTGATAAATTATATACCTAGTGCGACCAGAGCATGTTTAGTTGGTCGGTTGACCCTTGAGAATTGAAATAATATAATGGTTACTTGATTATTCCAAAATTTATATATATATATATCCCTTATATCTATTTTAATTATTGAATTTATTTACCTACATTCACATTTTCATAGGCTATTCATTTACTTAGACTCTATCGGTGCAGGTCTTATCAGTTGTACCCTTGCCCAACTCTGGGATACCTGGGTTGTTGGGTACTTATTTAGCTGCTACTTGTCTTTTTTTATAGTTTCACAATCTGTACCATGTGTATGGTCTCTACATAGGCTTATGTGTTAGAGCATGGGTATTAGGAATGGACAAGGACTTGGGTCCATGCCCGAGATATTTTTGTTGTTTTTGTTTTTACAATACTTGTATGACTATCTTACTTGTAATGTATTAATAATATTGGTATAGCAAGTGAAAATTGTCACATTATGGATCATTCAATATGATTCTCATTTACTATTCATTTTGAGTATTTATTTTTTCAATATGATTATATTTATGGTATCTCCAGGAAGAGTTGTTATAGTCTAAATAATGTACATTAATTGACCTATGATTTTAGTCAGAAACTATTCGATTAAGATGAGGTGCACCTAAAATATGGCGGCAACCCATTTTTGGGAACTGAATTTAGTGGATACTATGATATAGATGAATAAAATTGGGAATTATAGGTGGTGTTTTTTTACTATTTGGGTGTGATATACAACAGACTATGATTTGGCCGAGGCTTGGTAATGAGCTTGTACTTGGTTTCTGGTGTCCCCATGTACAATGGAAAACCTATATTTACATGGGAGGGAATATATGTTTCGTATTGTAATTGTATATCTTATTGACACTTCCACGTCAAGTGGAACACTTTTATGTAATGTTATTGATTTTTTAGGTTTTGTATCTTTGATGGATATGAAAAGATAGGTTATGTGACTTCATTCATCATTCCTGGATCATAGAATTTGAATTTCACCCAAATGTATAATGTTATTGTTTGTTCATTATGAATCACATGTTAGTACTGTAATTTTCACATGTTCTTTAAATATGTTGATCATTCCTTTACTTTTTAATGAAAATTATTTGAAATAGATGTGAAAATAATTATTGATTTTTTTTAAATTTTGGGTCACTAAATTGGGTCTTCATTGAAAAAATTATTGGTTTGTTAAAATGGATTACTTTGGAATGAGAAACCCTATAATATATTTTATACAATTTTATTAAGAATAGAAACGGGAAATGATGGAATCTTGAGGTACATGGGGAATGTGTATCCCTAGTGTTTTGATCTAACCCAGTGTGTGGGTGGTTGGTGTGGTGAGATTTCCATATATTGTGACCTTAGTTCTATTTCATGAAAATCTGTGGGGATTGATGTATGATAAATGATATTTTCTTGTTTTTATTTTGGTATGGATATGGTCTTTAGGTTATAAGACGTCGTTCAATATGGTGGGTGTCGTTAACCATGTTGGTTTTCAACATACATGTGGTGTTTAGAACAGATGATTTGGTGTTTGGATTATAGTGTCAAAGTATATTTGTTAGTATCCTTAGTGTGACCCCAAAATCAAATAGCTACTTGGATTCATTAAACGCAGTGTGTTTTAGAATTGGGGAATGAGTACCTCCCCTAAGAAATGAGTTGTTTATGGTATTAATTGTGTATATCAAAAGAAAATAGTGTATTCTTTATTATAGGTGACTCTAAATTACTACTTTGGTATTGTTTGATCTTTCATGGTGACCCCTAATAGGGGTTTGATGAGTTTCTAGTACTCTGGGTTTTATATGGAACATGTGATCATTTTGGAAATCTGATAGTGGTTCATAAAGATTGATATCTAGTGTATTGTATCATCGAGAGATATGTAGGAATTTTATTCATGTTAAGATATGCAACTCAAATTGATGTTATTAATTAGTTGTTTTTTGAAATCAAGGGTTCCTCCATGTGATGTTAGCCCAATGTGGAAGGATTCTTCAAATGATAATAATGGGTGGTTGCTTCGTGTGTGGAAACAATGTGTTGTGGGGATCATTTATTTTTTGAAAAATTTCACGGTTATGTGTTGGTTTCAACAATAGGTAATCCCATATGTGTTCATGGTAGTTTTTATACTTAGTATTCAATGGTAGGATCATTAGTGTACCTGACACGAAGGTATGATAATTTATAAAAATTTAATTAGGTAGAGTCTAAGAGGAAAATTAAAGGGTGACCAAAGTGTGGGTGGTCAGATTTTTTATAAAGGATACACCCAGGGTATGGTTGGTCCTATGGTATGGTTTTTTTTATAAAATTAGATATTTGTCTACGAATGTTTAGAATTATTTGATTCCAAGGCGGTTTAATGAAAAAGGGGGATTGGTCAAAGGCGATGAGGGGTTTGGGAATATGTATGGTGATGTATGGATTGCATGATCCGGTGTCAGGTTTAGTGTATTATCATAGAATTGTGAGATACATTGATGGATCTAATGAGGTCTTGGTGTAGGCACGTGATGGGGAGCATAATTCTATTTTGGGTGGATGAATGGGTATCCATAGATAAGTGTATATCATTCAGGTGAAACCAAATATGAAAATTTTGGTAATAAGAGATATTGATTTTTTTGGATCTATGTGATGGATCATTTTTTATTTATTTTGGGTATCTAGTGTCATGATGGATGACCTATTTAAGGGTCACGGTAGTGTTTCCAAAGGAAATGATCATCCACGGTCTCTTGGAATAGGATCTGGATGTGGAGGGGAGTTTTAGTTGGAAATATCATTCTGTTTTTGGTGAATTAGTGTTTATGATATGTCAGTTGGAGTGAAGTTCGAGAATCCTAACAGGTAAAGGTATTCCCATAGTGGGAGGGTGACATCGTTGATGGATTTTTGTGGTGGATTCCATTGAATACTTCTTTAAATATCTTTATCTACTTTTGAAATTGAACACTACGATGGAACCATCCTAGGTACACATAGAGAGATCTGTATTTATGTCTACAAAATAATATGTGTTTTTGTTGTATATGGGTACTCTTATTGGTTATGCTCATAGAGGGTCATATGTGGATCTTGATAGCAGGGATGTACCCCATATACTGGTTAAGAGTGAGATGCCGAGGTTTGACCTGATGTTTATGAATATCATAATATTAATTTTTTAGATCAACATAGGGTTAGTGTTTTATGTTTGTTCTTTTATTATGTGAAAAGCTAGAAGACGATTTGCATGTTTTGGGGTTCATACTGGGGTAAAAGTGTGATCCTTGGTTTATGGAATTTATTTTGGAAAGTGGAAATATTGATACTCTTAACGATGGGGGAGATATGTATGTTAATGAAGTATTGGACAGACCATGGAGTTATTATCGTTTCATTAGGGTGACAATGTAAAATTAAAGAGAAACAATGTTTGGATCTTTTAGGATGGCTAGTTTTGTTTCAGATGCGGTGGTCAACCAAGACATCCAATGGATTCAAGATCAGGAATGTTTCAATAGTATTTAGAATGGTCACATTATGGATGTGTTAGTGGTTGTTGTAGTGAGAAAAAAATTAGGATCATTGTATGTTATGAAAGTGAAGATTCATTGAATGTCAGGAATTTCTTTTGGGAGGTGGGATATGATCCAGTGGTATGCATAAAGTGATTTGGAGTTCTGGGAATGTAAAAGCAATAACATGTCAGTAGTGGAGGATGTGTGTTTTGGGAAAATCTAGTCAGGGATGGTCTGATGTGGTATGGTAAGATGACTATACAAGTTATGTTATAATCTTTCTCATGTTTGGGGTATTCATGGAAGGTGTGTTTTTTTAATGATAGAGAACATGATATATATCATTTTTTTAGATAAAAAAATGGATTCTGTACACCAACCTTTTCCAAGTTGTTTTTTATTTCCAGGATGGGTGCCAATGATATGAGTAGTTTTCGTACAGGTTTAGGTATAGGGATTGGTGAAATGATGTAGATATATTATCAAGAATGAGGCGGTGTTTTGGAGATCCCTTTCTATATTATATGTTCAAATATTTTGAAGATGGTGTCTGTCATGAACCAAATCTGGTCTCCACCAATAATTGCACCAAAACCGGCCCGTGGCAAGGCCCGAAGGGTGTTCCCTATCCCCACAGGCTAGAATAAGTGCCCGGGTATCAAACAGTTTGGTTTTGGAATGATTTTCTCAAGTATGAAAGGATAAATCCTTAAAACAATCCCTAATATAAATTAGAAAATTTCATCCAAACAAGTCTTAGGAAAAAAATATAATTGAATACATGTCTTTGAATATAATAGAAGAGGTGAAAATACAAATAAAAAATGAATAAAGACATCCATAAGGACTCCATACGACAAGGATTCACCACCCACAAGTCATCTCCACTTCTTTGCCCCAAGGATGAGAACTAACATCCCGAGAAACCATCACCCAAAGCCTTCCCTTTACCTGAGTCAAGAATAATGAAGTCTAATTACACACAAAACTCATTGAAATCACAACATTTCATACCTTGTGCATACTAAAAATTCACCAAAACATAAATGGTAGCCAAAATACATTTCAAATAAACCAGAAAATTATTTTTAGGGTATCCACATGTGATCTAAGAAATATTATCTTTGTAAAACATCCATTTTTTAAAAAACATGGATCTTAATGTTCAGACGTTCAACAAACACCATTAAAACACACATTCAAAGAAACAACCAAAGGGGTTAAACATTAAAAACATTATTTTAAGCCTTATTAAATTTCAATAATATCCACTAATTATTTATAGAGATACCCCAATTAAACCATTAAACCTTTTTAGGAAAAACCCCCAAATTTCACATAAAATTGGCACTAAATATTCATTTGCATCACAAAATCCAATAAAAACCATTTTCAAAAAAATAATCAATTGAAATGAAAATGAAAATATCATAAACACATCATTTCAATTCACATAAATTGCATACACATGGAATCGCCTACCACATTAACAAAAACAATTGAATCTTTTGTGCGAAAATTAAATCGCTCCACCGCCGCACCTCATGGAAGGTAGATTGAAACTAAAATCAGAATATTGGACCAAGAAAACCCAATGTTAAACCTTCAATTTGAAAGCCTAGTTTCTGGAAATTTGTAACCACAATGATAAGGGAATAAACCTTAAGAAAATTGAATGAAGCCCTATGAAAAATTAAAGAAGAATGAAAGAGACCCACTTACTTGAGGGATCTTGATGAAATCTCACCAAATACATCAGTAGCTGAATTCTCAAAAACAAAAACATTAAATTTAGGTTCCAATAGTGATTTTTAGATCATTTAGGAACTATAATGGGAATGAAATTACAAATTAAGGAGTTATGAAGGAATGAAGTTACTTCTTCAAATCTGGATATTTTGAGAACCCCTAGGAAGGTCATCCCAAATTCCAGATGAACACAAACTCCAAAGATAATGTAATGGTATTTTGGATGATTATGAGGATTTTATCTTTAAGTGGGAGGTTGGATCACCAAAAACTAATAAACAATGAATATGTAATTAAATTAACAAAAATCGTTTTTAAAACTAAAAATGGGAATCTGGTCTATCCCAAACCCTTAAAGAAAAACCCACATACACCATGATTATGGGTTCATAAATGGTCCAAATTACTATGGTAGTGTTTATAGGTCAGGGGAGGCCAAGTAGTTATTGTAATGGATAAAAAATGTTTAAATATAAATGAGTTATAAATTAAACAAAATTAATTTTTAAATCTGGAATTGGGCTCACGATTTGGCTAAAATCATGAAAACCCTTCGATTCCTCCAAAAACGAAACTGATACCCACAAAACAAATTAATAATGGAAATTAAATAAAAATTACCCATAAAATTAGTCATGGATGAGACAATTAACCAGACCTTGAAAGAATTTTCAACACAAAAAGTCAACCTGAAATTTGATTGGAATACAAGAACGGGTACTCTTCCTCAACCCATGAATTCCGCTCCCATGTCTAATTTGTATCACTACCATGTTTAAAATAATCCCAGACCAACATAATAATCATAACTCTAAAAGACATTACATGGGAGTCCAATATTTTCACTAGCCTCTCAAAAAACATACAAGTCTGGATCAATATCTAGTTCTTCCCAACTTAGCACATTGGACAGATTTGATTTGTATTACATCAAGTGGAAGACACGGAAGAAGTCAAGGATGGATGTCAACTAAGAAAGTAATTCCAACCTGTAATCCACCTTTTCAATATGCTCAGTGTTTCCAATAGGGTCGTAATATCACAGTGTTAGCTTCCCTTGCATCCCTAGACGACTTTGGCCAAAACGAGGGTACACTTTCAAGAATACCCTTTTACCCACAAAAAAAATCGAAATCTCAAAGCCTCTGATCATCATATGGTTTATGGCGACGCTGGGCTATCAATAAATACTACCTAATCAACTTGACCTAGTGATATATCTCTTGCACCAGACTTGGCCACTGAGTGAGGTCTCCCTTACCTCATCCCATCACAGGGGGACTGACAAGGCTGACCGTAGAGAGCCACAAATGGAGCCATTCAAATCAAGTATTGTTAACTGTTACTATAAGAAAACTCAGTCAACCCCAAAGGGATATCCCGTGTACCTGAAATGTCTTAAACACATGCACGGAGCACTTCGTCTAGAATATGGTTTGCCTGATCTATCTGACCATCCATTTGAGGTTGGTATGCCATGCTCATATTAATCTGAGACCCCAAGACCTTCTGAAGGCCTTCCCAAAATGGAGAAGTGAAATGTGGGTCTCTATCTGAGACAACTGTTGATGGCATTCCATGGAGTCTCAAAACCTCCTAAAGATAGAAATGGTCAAAGTCATCTAATTTAGCGGTGTCTTTTATTCGAATGAAGTGGCATGATTTGGTCAGATGATTAATCACCACACAAATGGAATTACTACCTTGAGGTTTACTTGGTAAGCCAAAAATGATGTCCATAGAGACATCATCCCACTAACAGGTAAGAATGCGTAATGGATGGAGAAAATAAGATGGTATCTAATACTCTACATTCACCTATTGAATCATGTAGCATCTCGAAACTATGTCTGTTATGTCTAGTCGCATACCTGACCACTAGAAATGTCATCTCACATCATAATACGTCTTGGTGACACCCCAAATGGATAGCCCACTACAATTGGTGGCTATCCTGCATCACCACCTTCGGCAACGATGACGACACTACAGAGCGGCCCTTGAAGCATAAAATTTCCTCTAAGGATGATGACCAATCAGAGGACATCTCCCCACCATGACAAAACTACCTCAACCACTAACAAAGCTCATCAATAGGTTTTTCCCGCTGAATCAAATCAAACAGAGGAGTTAACTGGACACTCTCCAAGAACGAACCTCACCTACATTCCATGGTCTCCGCATGCATTTGAGCAAAGAGTCCCATCAAATCCCATTCATCACGTGACTTCCCCAAAGCCTGCCCAAGAACTCTTCTCCTCAAGGCATTTTCCACCACATACCCCTTTCCTGGGGTATATAGAATGTCAATGTTGAACCCCTATAAGTAATCGATCCAATGACCCTTCTTCTATTTGAGGTTATTTTGTGAGAATTAATATGCCACGTTTTTGATATTATAGTAGACCACAAACATCTCTTCAAAGTTCTAGTGACTCCAAGTCCTCAAATCATGAGTCGCTACAACCAATTACATTTTGTGGTTTGGGTATATATTTTTTTGTCATCAGAGTAGGTGAGAGCCATGCAACACCGCATGATCATCCTGTAAAATCACGAACCAAAGACCCATACCTATAATGTCAGAATAGACCACATTAATCTTCATAGACTTAGGAAAAATTAATACAGAGGTGGTAGTCAACCACCTATCTAGCTCTTCAATGGATTCTAGATTTTCTTGGCCCCATAAAAACTTCACCCTTTTCTAGGTGAGCATTGTCATCAGTTAAGAAAGCCTACAAAAATCCCAAACGAATCCACTATAATAACCAACCCGGCCATGGAAACTCCGGATCTCCTGCACATTCTTCATTTTCTCCCATAACATGACCTAATTGGTCTTCAATTTTTTAATTGAAAACCCCTACTCCGAGATCTCATGCCCCAAAAATTTCATCTCCCAGAACAAGAAATTTCACTTTGACAACATTTAATTAAGTCGGTGATCCCGAAAGTTGTCCAAAATGATCCAAAAGTGATGTTTGTGTTCCTCCTCAGAGCCGGATTATACTAGAATGACATCCAAGAACTCCATAATCGTGGAATCAAGATACTGATAGAACACCCTGTTCATGAGTTCCATATTGACCACTGGATCATTAGTCAATCCGAAGGGCATGACCAAATACTTAAACTTGTCGTACCTGCTTCGGATGGCTGTCTCCAAAATATCTACCTCTTTCACCTAGAGTAGATGGTATCTCGAATAAATGTCTATTTTTCAGAATCTCTTTTCTCCCATAAAATGATCAAACAAATCATCTATTATGGGACAAGGGTATTTGTTCTTAATTGTTACCATATTCATCTTCTGATAGTAAACACAAAACTGGAGGGATCTATCATCCTTTTTCACAAACACAAGATCGGCCAAAGGAGAGACACTCGGGTGAATGAATAAATTGGATACTAAGTCGTCCACCTAAATCTTTAATTTCCTCACCAAGGTGGTGGCCATGAGATAATAGGGAAGAGAAATTGGATATGTTCCCTCCTCAAGATCAATAGAAAACTCTACATCTAGCTCCGGGGGAAACCTGAAAAATGGTCTTGGAATACCTCAAGAAACCCATTCAATTCATGAGTTAGTGCACCTTTATGGAAAATACCATCTTCCTCTAGTGGGAACAATGATAACTGGAAGAAAATACTTCCCAACTATGGGAGTGGAGGTCCTGCGTGACCCGATCGAGGATCCCATTCTCCCTGAAAAATATGACGACTCCCAGCAGGTGTCGTGAAACTCAGTCTCCTCCTATAGCAATCAATGTGCACGTAGAAGTGTACTATAAAATCTATGAAAAGTATTATGTCAAATAGATCAATATCTAGATGCAAGAGGTCCCACTCCATCTCAACCCCTGACATAGAAAGTGCATATGAGGGGCACCTGAGACCCTACTTCTTATTCTTTCTCAGCGGCATCCCCAAATCCATCGTAAACAAAAAAACTCGATTGGTATATTCAGTATGTCAAAAAAACGGGAAGAAATGAAGGAAATAGAGGCCCCATTATCAAAAAAAATTAGTGGCTTTGGATGATGTGATCACAACGATACCTCGAACATTCGACAGTCTTGCCTTTGATCCTGTTAGTGCATGATCCACCACATGGAGATGTCCAGTGTCTACCTGAGGATGACCTCTGGTCTGTGGTTGTGCTGTAAACTGGATATACCCAGAAGATGACCTAACCCTACCACCACGACCACCAAATCGAGATCCCCCAGTCCTTGATGGATTGGAATGTGCTGGCACTCCTGTTGGAGCCATTGAGCCTTCCGCCACTTGGATGTGGACGTCCCACCCCAGAGAATCATTGAAAATTATCCAAGCCTCCACATTGGTTACAAGTATTCAGAGGAAGTGTGAATTATTGTTGGATGTGCCAGGGCTTCCCACACTAGTGGCACATGAATGGTCTCCCAATAGAAGATGTAGACAAAAAATGCCTAGAAGAGTGGCTAGAAAAACCACCTCCTTTATTCACATGTTCCTCCGGCTTCCTTTTCTTTTCTGAGGATATTCCACTACCCAATACTATATCTGAACTAGAAGAACCAGCCCTGACTTTATTACCAATATCCACCATACATTCCAAGTCAATGACTTCCGCATAGGTCATCATCTTGAACAAGAAAACCCTGGAGTATATCTATTGTCGTAATCCTTTATCAAACCTATGGGCTATCAATTTTTTATTCGAGACTACATCAGGGGTATACCGAACCAACTTAGCGAAGTAGTTGGCATAATTTATTAGAGAAATATTCCCTTGAGCATGTTCCATGAACTCTTTGGACACGGAATATGGCAAGTCTTTAGTGTAGTACTTCTCATTAAAGACGACCCTCAAATATACATAGCACATTTTCTCATTCTTTCTAGTCTCAAGCACTGACTCATAAAACTTACGGACAAGACCCTCCAATAGAAAAAGGCATACTTCACTCTTAGCTCCTCAGGTGCTTTGATGAACTCAAACATACAATCGATCTTCTTGATCCCTTCCCCTGCATCCTGGGGTTATAAGACACCTCAGAGGGTAGGAGGCTTGTTTTTAAAAAAATAATGTCCCTAATCTTTTCTAGGACCTATCTCTTTTACCCTAATAGGAATAAGAGAAAGATCCAGTCCCTAGACCAAATCATGGATAGCCTCGACCACAACCTCAACTTGCCTCTGATCAATTGGTGTGGAAGAACTATGTCCATATTCCTCCTATGGGGGTGTGGGAGCTTTCCATGGAGGTATGTTGCTAAAAATGCAACAATCTCAATATATTAATCAATATCTCAATTATGAAAATTTTAATCAAATAAATATAATATAAATTATATAAACACATTTCAACAATAAAAAACAAATACTACTCCACCCCCTCCCAGTGTCCACGTGTGGTCTATAGCCAACACATTTCACCTAGAAGTGAATTCAATCAGACAGTTCCAATGTCCCCGGGTGAATCATGGTATGTGACGAGAGGTACATGTCTGAAACCCTACTCACAACTGAAACCCCGCGCCCCGAAAGTTCTAGATCCTATCTATCTTGACTCATCCAAAACTAGTAATATAACCCAAAAAATAACCTCCCTCTCCTACCATTTTATCATGAACTGAATTTTTTCACCACCTATTCCAGAACCAAACCCGACATGTGGTATGTCCCGAAGGGCGTTTCATATCCCCACAGGCTAGAACATGTTTCTGGGTATCAAAAAAATTTATTTTCAAATGATTTACCCGAGTATGAAAGAACAAAACCTAAAAAACAATCCATAATATATATCAAAAATTTTCAACCAAACAAATCTTAAGAAAAAATCATAATTGAATACATGTATTTGAATATAGTACAATTGGACCAAATACAAATAAACAAAGCATCAAGACATTCTTATAGACTCCTCAAGAAAAGGGTTCATCACCCACAAGTTTTCTCCAAAACTCCTCCCTAAGGATGAGAACTAACACCCTAAACTACTATCACCCAGAGCCATTCCTATACCCGAGTCCAGAATAATATAGTTTACTAACAGCAAAAACACTTTGAAATCCCCACTTTTCAAACCATGTGCATACTCAAAAGTAACCAAAACAGAAATGGAATCCCAAATAGATTTCAATGAAACACAGAAATCAATTTTGGGGTAGCCCCATGTTAACCAATAAATGTTATCTTTGTAAACATTCCATTTTAAAAAAAACATGGCACATAATGTTCACAAGTTCAACAACCACCATTAAAACCCACTTTCACAGCCACAACCAAAGGGATTAAACATTCATAACATGATTTCAAGACCTATTAAATTTCAATAAGATCAACTATGTATTAATTGGGAATTACCAATTGATCCATTAAAATATTATGAGGAAATCCCCCCCCCCCCCGAATTTCACATAATATTGGAACTAAAAATTCATTGGCATCACAAACTCAACTAAATTTTTTTTTCAAAAATAATCAAATTCAATGAACCTGAAAATATCATTAACATAGCTTTCCAATTAACATAAATTTCATATACTTGGAATCACACTCCAAATTAACAAAAAAACTCATGAATCCTTTGAACAAAAATTCCATTTCACCACCGCCGCAGCTCTAAGAATGTATATTAATACTAAAATCAGAATATTGGACCAAGAAAAAACCAATGTTAAACCATAAGTTTAAAAACCTTATTTTTAGAAATTAGTAACCTGAAGGATAAGGGAAGAAACCCTAATTGATTTTAATTAAACCCTACAAAAAATGTCAAAATAAATGAAGGAGGCACACCTACTTGGGGAATCTTGAAGAAATATACCCAAATATAGTAGGATTTAATTTTTCAAACATCCAAACATTCTATTGCGGTTCAAAACATGATGTGGAGATCATGTTTGAACTAGAATGGGGAAAATATAGATAAATGAAGGAGTTGTGATGGAAAAAAGTTACCTCTTCAAATATGTAAAATTTTAGAACCCCTAAAAATTTATTCCCAATGTTACAATGTACAAGAGCTCCAAAGTGTGGGGAAAGGTAATGGGGATGCTCCTATGGATTTTAATATTGAGTGGGACATGGAATCTCTAAAAAATAGTAAAATATGAAATTTTTATTAAATAAAGAAAATTCATTTCTAAAAATGGAAATCGGATTTTGAGCATGCCCAATTCCACAAATAAAATCTCAAATCCACCATGATTATGGATTTATAAATGGACTACATTAATATGGTGGTGTTACTAGGTCAATGGAAGATAGGTAGAAATTAGAATGGATGTAAATTGTTGAAAAATAAAGATGTTATAATGGAATCAAAATTTATTTTCAAATTTGGATTTGGGCTCAAGGTTTGGCCCAAATCATAAAAACTCCCCCATTCCTCCAAAAATGCATGGAAAACCCCAAAAACAAAGATATAATGGAAATTAAATTTATGATTCCATTTAAATTTGTTATGGATGTGACAATTTCGGAAATCTAATGTGTATGTTTGGGAGAACCATATCGGTCATGTGGTTGGTTGAATATGTGATTGGTTGTATGAGTTGGATGGGATCAGATGAGTGCCATCATGGTGTTTCAATTTTGGTATTGAGAATACTCTTGGGATTCGAATCACTGAGAACTTTGAGATAAAGGTTATTCATAGGTTTTAGTTTGGATGCATAAATATTGATTGAGGATATTTGGCATCAAGGTTTTTACAAATTCTGGTTGAATGTTTTATTTGAATCTATATGATCAATATATGACACCGAGCATGGGTGCTATTTGAATATTTTAAACAGGATGAGATGGATCCAAGTGATTTGGGCCATGATTTTGGGAATTCATCAAACCAAAGGTGCGCCGATTGGCTCTCCCAGTGTTGTGTATTGCATTGTCAGTTTCATATTTGATGGCATTTCAGTGACATTAATTGGAGATTTCTCATATGTTTTATATAGAAATTGATGTGTTCAATGTGGAATCATCCATTTAGGGGAATTGTGTTCATGATTGTGGGTCACCGTGGGGTAAATTTATTTAGTAGAAGAATGTTTTTTGGTCATAACGTGGAGACAGAATGACCATCTTCAAGAGGAAATGTGGGAAATGGAATTTCCAATGTGGTACCCAATGGACCAATTTTTTAGGGATTGGTTGTGTATTGGGAATGAGGCTCGAGGGATATCCAATATAATGTGGAGAAGAATTATGATTATAATGTTCAATGATTGTATATACATATTTAAATGTTTGTCAAATTACCTTTTATTTGATAATTAAACTGTTCTTCAGTGTCTTGAAATTTTTGGGGGCGTCCCAGGGGTTTGGGACATGATTAGGAAAAAGAGTCCAGAGATAGTTTTTCACATGTCTGGCACACAATTGGTACGAATTTTGTTCAAAAAAAGGATAAAACATGTGTTCATCCCTCCTCTTGATTAGAGAAATAACATGGGTATGACATTATTTTCCAAAACATGTGGGTTCCCATTGGAGACCGTGAGACCTATCACCCTCCTAGATAGAGGGAGGAAGATGATTGGTGAACAGTTTGGAAGATCATGTGGCCAAACAGTGAAACCCTTAAAATGTGGTACTTTACAATTTATCTCTCTCATGATTTAAGGGTTAATATGGAAATTTCTCCACTCATCTTACATCATTATATTGGGTGTAATCCAAAACCCATTAGACATCAAAGAGATGGTTATCATTCATTCATTAGACATTTTGAGTTTCATTTAGTAAGACATGATGAACTGGGCATGACGTTGACTATTTTACCTTATATGTTCCTAAGAGGTCTGTTATGTGGTTTCTTATCATTCTAAAACTCTATTGGTATTACCAGATTATATGTTTGTTCTTTAAAGTGTGTTTGAGTTTAATTAATTTGTGGTGGTTGAACATGATATCATCTATGAACATGAGATATGGGGATTTGATGTTTTGAACACCGTCTTCTTGTATTACATGTATATATAGTTTTTCAAATTCCATACCATTCGACATTTTATTTTATATATTTAAGTGTTTTAATTCAGACCACAGTCCAAGGTTTGGTACCATTCAAATACCCATTTGAGTCCATCTATGATGTGATACCAATCCTCAGGATTCCTATGGGGTACACCAAACCACTAAGAACGGGGAACTGAATTGTTAAATGATGAGGGAAGGAAATTATAGTATTGGATATGTAGTATATGGTAATTAGATAATTTTCATGATTATATGGCTAACATAAACGTTCTAATGTGTTTATTTTGTATATCCACAGTGAATTTTCAAAATTGATTAAATTAAATGTATTTGAATTTTATTCGTTTATTAATTTAAATGATGGGAAATGATGTTTTGAAATTTGAAAACATTTGAAAAGGAGGTGTTTATTTCGATTTAATTTAAAAAAGGGGGGATTCTTATGATATTTAAAATGATGATTTGAAATAGGGGTGTTATTTCTCTCATTGTGAAAATGCATAATGATATTCGAAAATAGTTGGGAATTTATATATAATACATATGCAATGTTTTAGTTCTCAAGGAAGAAATCTTATTTTCTAAAATGGTGGATTCCATATGATTTTAATTGATTAATATGATTTCTATGTTAAAATAGATTGGGAAATGGAATCGATTTCACTTCTGGGTTGGCTGTTAATATGGAATAAGTGGGATGTTTCTTCTAAATTTATAAGTATTCAATGAGCTGTGAGTTGGGATGGTATGTGTGTTGATATGTGTTACAGAATTTAACTGATAAATATGTCAAATGGTTAAAAAAGATTGTTCACATGGATTGGAGGTTTGTAGGGTATTTGAATTGAGGAACTATGCAGAATTGTTAGGTTATACTAAGGCTCTGAACCCTACCCCAATAATACATGGGTTAGAGAGTCAAACTGAGGCTTTATAACCCTAATGAATTCCTTGGACAACAACACCTACACTGAGGCTCCAAAGTTAGAGTTATGTACTATTGATTTGGGGTGTCAAAATGAGGCTATATTCATAC
This sequence comes from Viscum album, assembly GCA_963277665.1. Lineage (NCBI taxonomy): Eukaryota > Viridiplantae > Streptophyta > Magnoliopsida > Santalales > Viscaceae > Viscum > Viscum album. Next base: position 586,969,785 of record OY728126.1, read on the forward strand.
CAATTAATGGACATGACATATCTTGTGTTTTCTGAATTAGGATCTATGTATCAAAAAACATTTGGATATTGCTTTATAACCAGACTAGGGATATGGGGTATGTTGATAAATTGTGTTAGGTGAATTCCCCCATATGTGACCATATATATTTTTTTAGTTCATTGAATCTAGACAAAATAATGAGTAAAATGGATACATGATCATTTCTTAAATTTGTTTTAAAAATAAATCTATATATTTTCCTTTTTTCCCTTATTTATCTATGACATTATATTTACCTACAAACACTATTGCGCATAATAGATATTTCATTAGACACAGTTGGTTGTAGTTTATTGAGTTTTAACCACACCCTGTTTAGGAAGCCATAGATCATGGGTACCCAAGAAACTATTAATTTTATTTTTGAACATGTTTACGATAAGGACCTGGTTTATAGTACTACCTGGGGTAACGAGCCTGATCACGGGAGATCAAGATAGTATAGAGTATCATGTCTTTTTGTAGGATATTTTCGTATCTTTTGTAATATAATTTGTTGGTATAAATTTCGAAAATGTAGTCTATTTATTATATGGTTGTAGCATATGCACTTGGAAACTTTTTGGAGCTTTCTATATAGTTTCAATATATTTTTTATGTTTTGTTTTTATTATGTCAATATGATTTCTATGGTGTTTTTATGATTTGGGGATATATTATCCTCATTTTATGCTCATTGACTAGCACAACAAGTTAAAAGAATATGGAATATTAGGAGGCACACGTGAGGACATGTGGTGATCTAGACACAAGCACTATATATAGTGGTTATAGGGATGTGGATGTGTCAAATTTTTTTATAGATATTTTAGTTCAATGGATAATATATGTATATTATAAAATTAAAAAGAATCTCAAAATATTTTTCAAAATAATAATGATAAAAAAAATTTCATGATTAATTTTTATTTCAGTAAATGGAGAAGGATAAAATGTGTGGTATATTTGTAAAGATGCATGGTAAATATAGTTAATAAAATGAGAAACTATTCCTAAATCATAGTTCATGGTTTTTAGGAGAAACAAATGGAGAAATGGAATAGATCATTGTTTTATAATCACTTGCATTATGTTTTGATAATACTATTATTTAGGTGATATATAAATAATTAATTTACATTTTTTTATTACTATGTTCTAAAATATTTAGAGTAGTTTGTGATTGAATTTTTGTATTGGAATTATGCTGATTATTGAAAAAAATGCTAAAAAATCTATTCTGGATCCCAATTTTCAGAATCCACATTCTATATTTATTTGATATTTACTTTTTTAGTTATTCAAATATATGTTTTAGAATTTATAATAATATCTGCATCTAATTATTTATAAAGTGAAAACGACATTCTGGAAATTTCAAAAGGATCGTGCGGGTATAGCAGGATCCTTTATTAATGAAGAAACCAAATACTTATGGATATAATTATATTTCTATTTTCAATATATGTTGGTAATAATATTGAATCATTTCACCATTGTGTGTCTTACAAATTGAATATTTAAATTCAACTCACATGGATTTTTCATTTAATAAAATTGTATTATACGGAAGAATCCACTACTAGGGGGTCTATCTAACCACGAAAAGGATTTGGTTTCCTTCAAAGCGAATAAACTTTGTATAATTATCTTGTTCATTTATAATTAATTTTTCAAATTTATGAGTTAATATTTGAAATCCATTTTGAGTTGAATGAAAAAAAAATAGGATAAAAAGGTTGATTTAAGGTTAATGGAATTGTGAAAAGTAGTATCCATTAATTTAACAATAATTCAGAATAAAAAGACTCAATCCATCGAACATTAGTCCTTATTTTAATGGTTTAGCAAAATCATTCCATGAAATTAACTATTCATAATATATGAATGGTATATATTATAGTATATTGTTTTTTATATAGAAATATTGTAAAATTTAACTTAACACTAAATGTTGAATTCGTAGCAGAAGGGTAAGCACTGTCATTCATATATTATTTCTCATTTTCCATCTCAATTGTAAATGTTTCAAAAGGAAAAATACAAGGGAGGACTAATAATAATTCAAGTAATGTAACAATAAAACATACACAAAAATACACCTACAATTTTAAATGTATGTGTTAATCTATAAATACTAAAAAAATTATCGAGGGCTATATATTGGTTTTATTCCATTAAGATGGTATGATTTTTTATGTTCCCCTCATCCTATCAATTATTTGATACCCATTTCTCTCTTATTCATCTTAAATTAATTTTTCGAGATACTAATTTTTTGTGAGGTAAATAATGACCCCTATAGCCTTAGGTGAATCAGGTAATCCTATATAACACTATAAGGGAGGGAGTTTACTGGATTCCTATTAGTTGTCTTCTTCAAATGTTTGAGTAAACATTACAATCATGGAAATAATTAAATAATTGAATAAAATATTTATAATATTAAAATATTATGTATTTAGTTTAAATAAACATATATCACTTGATTTTTGGCTATTAATTTATTATCTTACATAGAAAATATATTCAATTCTCCTTAAAAACATAACATGTTTTTTGAATGTTTTTATGACTTTTTTTGGATTACTATAAAATAGTGTATTGGTTTTGAATTAACAATGAAAATAATAAACAACCAAGACATATTATAGAATCAAAATTACAGAAATTAGAAAACAATATTGACTTTTTAACATTAATAAACATATGTTAATTGTAATGGGTAAATGGTGGTAGATTGGGATTCATTTACTCAAAATAAATGTTTATCATCCTTTAAATGTCTTATTAATATTTTGCTAGTGGACACATGGTTTTATAAGATCAATCACATAATCCTATTTCTTCAAATGATTAAATCACTGGTAAATGGTTTTGGAACTAATATTCAGGATGGACTATCTTGTAATTTGTATAATTAAAATAAAGAGGTATGATAAATGAAATATTTTATCTAAAAGTGATTCTATAGTATTTTTATGGATTAATATATCTCATATGAGGATATATTTAATAGAGTTCATGTGTTTAATTATTTTTGGTGTTCAAAGTGGTCCATTGTAATTAATAATTATATTTATAGTAATGTGTTGAATTATGTTCAATGAATGGGGTTAAAAAGGAAGCTAACGACATGGATCATGTGGATATGATGGTGATAAGATATATGTCCATGAATTATCTAATGGAGGCTACCTACTTTAGTGAAGGTGTTGAATAATACATCAATAAATTTAGGGGAATAAATTGAACACATGTTAATGAAAGAAAACAATTTACAATAAATAAGAGAAATTGAAATAACTTTTAATAAAATTTATTAATTAAGTCTTCTCATCACTCTCTGGATATGGGTTCATAGTAGTGTTCCTGATTTTGTAAGGGGACACAATAAATCAATGTTTTCCACTCTTCCACTCACAGGAACCATACATTGGAATTTGTTTCTTGAAATCCTTTTTTATAATTGATGATGAAAGAAGAGGAATAATGTTTTATTATGACATTTATTGGGACTTATAAACAAAATTAACACACTTAAGATGTATGTGTTTGGAAATCATAATAGTGTGAAGAGGTCTCATTATAAAGACAGTTAAAAACATCATAACATTTATGGGGAACACTACAAAAATATGAAATCACTGAAGTGGAATATGTGAATTTCATTAACATATTTGGTGTCAATTTTAATTCTTGTAAAATTTATTATTACTTCAATAATAATTTTTTTTATGGAATTATAATCATGTATATATCAATTACTGGATTATGAATTGGGAATATATGTCGAGTAAATAAAAAAATAAATGATAGTTGAAAATAATTAGGCTAAATAGAAGATGTGTGGTTCTAAATATATATCACTGTAGATAATGATATGACTAAGGGTATAATATTAAGACATTTATCTGGTTATGAAAATTTATGATTTTATTTTTCTCATCATTTGGTTGAATAAATATAAATATCAAATCAACATATAATAGATACGGGTGATCTTTTTATCATCAGACTAGATTATGAATATATTTTGTTAAGACTATGTCATTTATATATGTTACACATATGTCACTATATTTTAAAATATTATATAATTATTCATTTTAAAATTATTTGTCTGATTAAAATTTGTTCACTGAAACTGATTTATAATGTTTATCTATGTCACAATTCCCTCACTACCACCCCACCCATTATAGAATAAATTGTGATATTTTAATATATAACAAATTCCTTCATTGAATTATTCATTATTTGTATTAGTTGTTTCAAACAACATTGGTGGATTTTATATAATGGGGAAATTTTTTAATTGGGACTTTTCATGGTTTTTATAGTTTATCTCTGTAGTTATATGAATATTTTCAGAATACTATTTCATATAATAATTTTCTGAGTTGAATCAAAATAATAATATGTTTTATGATTTGAATTTATGATCTTGAGGTAATTTGGGATCATTCATTAGTATTCAAGTGATGTATTGGTGATGAATTCACCTTTATTATTTTAAAAATAATTTTCATATCATTCCATGATGGGTGAGAGATGTACCATGATAATATATAGTGAGGTACTAAGATTTTCAACACAATAATAAATTCTAGATGAGAGATAATATACATATGTCTCTCATCTAAAACTATGTATCATTTTATAATCTATATGTGGAATGATAGAATAATTTCTGTTAATGGAAATGTCCAGTACTATAAGGGTGCCACACCAAAACCCATAATGAGACAGATCATTATAGTGGTTTGAAAATGATTGATATATCGATCAAGAGTTGACATCTAAGGTCCCAATAGGGTCATGTTGTGATAATATTCAATGTCTAGTTTTCAGGACATGATCCTCATGGTCACACTGTTTTTGAATCACAAGATGGTTTTTTTAGGAACGGAAGACACATCATTTATCAGTTTAACCCTTTTTAAAAAAATTACAGGGAAAGGGAATTATCATCTAGAACTCTTCCTATCTTCTAATAAACAACTTTAAGTTTTTTGTGGATTATTCATGGTTATTAAAATTGTGATACTTTTTTATATGTACTATATTTGTTTTCTAGGGATTCCCTTTATTTTTCTGGGAACCAATATAATTTTTTTTATTTAAAATGAAACATGGGAGAATGAGGTGGGAGATTTTTTTATTACTAATATAACTCTAAGAGTAAATTCAATGAGGATGGTCACATTCTGTTTCAATTATTTTTTTTGTTCCATGTATGTTATAATATGATTTTTAGGGAGTTTTAGATGAAATAGAAATAAATTGGTTGTTTTTAGGTAATAATAAATATATTTTTTCTCAGGATGTAGTTGGAATTACACGATGGAATTCCATATGTCCTTGGTTATAGTTTTTCGGTAATGATAAAGAAAAAAGTATATTTCATCAAATTATTCATAATTTCATTAAATTATATAATTAATTTCAAATTGTTATAATTAATTATCATTGACACTATTCCCAATGAAAGGGGATTGAGAGGTGATGTGAGGCATAGAAAGAAATACATGTTTGCTGACATTGTTTATATTTAATCAATCTATATGTGGCTGGATGAACATATAGACATACACAAAGTATTCTATTTATGTATTTCGGGAATGTTATATGCAGTGTCACAATTTCTATGTGATCAAACATGAATTTGAAAGGAAAAGATTCCTTTAGAATTCTTATTGGTGGTCAGAAAGTATCATGGAATTGGATGAACCATTAAACACTAGTTAATTTCATGACCAATGATTGATGATTGATTCATAATATTGTTGAAACTAAAGGAAATAGGACTATAAAGGTAAATAAATGAAATGAAATTAACAGAACTAGGTAGACATGAGATTTGTTCTTATATATCCATTTCATAAGGGGTGAGTAATGGACTCGAATGATTAGCCTAATTATAGGTATTTTAAATATATTGATAGATTTATTATCCACCAAACTAGATGAATATATCTTGGGGAGTGTTCTCCTCACTCATTGGAATGTGACTAAAAATGAGTGTATACCGAAGATAGGTTTATGTGTTGGACGAGCATGAGATAACATACCATTGATGACATGAGAACTGATATGAGAATTATTAAATATATTTATTGTGACACTTTTATGGATTTACATACAATGCCATAACACGATTATGGTAATTAATATGAATATATTCCCTTTGAGTGATAATATTTTCTCATGATATGAGAATGAGATAGATGATCCCATATAGGGAACACAGATAGAGATGTGACAAATGGCAGATTGTTGGGTGCCCCTGTCTAATCGTAACCATAAAGACAGTTAGTATCAAAAGGCATGTATCATATATCTTGGGTATAATATTAGAACCCAAGGATCAATATGTATTTATTATAATGAATTTATTTATAGAAATGAATAGATTATTTGAGAGGCTGACAGAAGTCTTTTTTTTGGGTTTGGGTATGTTTCTATCCAACATGGTTTGTTTTGGGTATATGGACATGGATTTTTTATCACTCCAAGCATCAATATTAACTTATTATCTAATTAAAATAAATACAATTATTGATAGATAACATCAATTAACAACCCAGACTACAAATAAATCATTTCAGTTTAAATTATAATTAATAATTATTACCATTCTATTATATCTAATCAAATAACACGTATAAATGACTATAACCGCACTATGATAACTATTTAGATTGTATAAGCCATGGAATCACACAATAAAATTATTAATTATTAGGATCACCATTCCAAACATGCAATAGAGGATGAATAAGTTAGTATTACTCTATCACAATCCTGAAATGAACTCCAACTATAATTTCATGAGTGAAATTAAATGTGAGCATTTTTCAGGCTAATAGTAATTACCATGAGATCCAAACAACAAGAACCACCCACCACAACTTCCAGTATATCACAACTAATTCCTAAATCTCATATGAAGATTATGATTGTTTATATTAGCATAAATTCTGATTATATCATTATATTGTTAAAAGAATAAATTATTTATTTATATATCATATACATTATATATATTCAACATATAGAATTTTGAGGAAAAATATTAAACATTTTTTTATAATAATTAATTTATGAAAATAAATTATTAGAGCTAAATAAATACTAATATTGTTTTGTTCAAAAAATTATATTATTTAAATTGGATTTTTATGTGATATAATTTAAGAGACTATTAATATAATAAATAAAATATATTTTTTATATTGATAAAGTATTAAAACTAGTATAATCAGTATCGTAAATGAAATTTGACTAAGAACATGTAATATTTCATTAAATATAATTTCTTATGAAATGGGTTTCTATTATATTTATACAATTCAAATTATATGATATATTATTATATTTTATAAATTAAATTTGAAAAAATTTACATAAATTGTTTAGTTTGAATGAAATATTATATTAGGATTGTTTTTTGTAATTTTCTAAAAATAATGACTTTTTATAAGAATCATGAAAAACACAGTTTTAACTAATAAAATACTTTTTATGATGATTTAATAATGTTCGTATGAAAAATATATTGTTAAAACATTATAACTGGGAAAAATAAGTATTTTGAATTTAATGATTCATTTAAAATTATGTTGAATTTAGAAATTTCATTTCTAACATTTTGAAAATTAAGTAATGTTTTATAGTAATAAAATGATTATTTTACCTTTTTAATTAAATAAGGATTTGGAAATGTATAATTCTATATATTCGTGGTTGGGAATGAATATAATTCATATTTGGAATATAATAATGTGAAATATTTCCTATAAATAACAATACGTTTAATTGTAATATAAAAATAATTTTATGCTTTAAAATATACATTATCTAAAAAACAGTTTTTACACGATACATGTTGTAACATCAAAATTAATTTTTTAGATTAATTATATTTTTTTATAAAATGGATATGATATTTGGAATCATTAAGTAAAAATTATATAATATCCACCATTTTATTTTTAGGAATGAAAGGAAGCTACATTGGAAAAAATTACATATTAGGGTTAAAATTAAAATAGTAAAAGTAAACAATATGTGAGTAAAATACCTAAATACATGTCAATAACAAGTGATACTATTTATGACAGAGGACTGAGAGACAATACATCCTTAAACACTTTATTATTATCCATTACTTCATCTTTTTCATCCTTAAATATTGACTTCTCAGTTATACTATCATAAAAATGACAATCAACTCCCTTATAAAAAAGACATACAACAAACTTTTGAGGAAAAATAATTTTTAATTCCTTTTAAAACTATTCCCACATTACTTACACTAGGAACATATTACATGTTTTTAGAACCTTTTTTGATTACATTTTTGTATATCACCTATTTCTATGAATTACAAAAAATGATGTCTATTCTTCTCATGGTCAGTACTAATCATTCCCTAACATATATATTTTTTAATTACAAAAATGAATATAATTTTATAATTATTAGATAAATAATGAATTATTTTTAGTATACTAATACATACTATGTTGATATGAATATTATTATCCATTTTTTCAATTTATCTATAAAAAATATTAACATTAATGTTGTATATCTGTGGAATACCACCTCTAGGAATCATCATATTTCATTTCTCAGAAACATCAATCAAGGATGGTAATAAATTATTATTTAATAATTATTAATAAAATTTTTATAATAATAATTATTATAAAAGGATAATTAACACCCTATATTAATTTCATTCTATTGGAAATGGGAATTTCATCCATGTGTACATGGGGACTACCACCTCCATTGAACGATTTATTTTTCTTTTTATATCCAACATATATAAGAAATTTTAATACTATATATAATGAATAAAAATTACAGTTATTATATTAATTCATTCATATATTGATTATATAAATAATTAATATGTTTTCAGCATACCAATTTTTGTTGGTAAAAAATAACTGAGACAATCCTCTTGCCGAAAAACCATCAGAAATATTGAATAAATTTAATATGGATTGTAATTAAGATTTATAAATGATTTTAAAAAATATTTGACCCTATATATAAGGATCATATAATTGTCAATGTTGAGTCTATAAACAATAATTGATACCACCATTATGAAACTATAACTAAATAAACAATCTAAACGAATAACATCTTATTAAAAAATTAAAATATATTTGAATATGATATTTGTAATAAATGATTGGAATTTTATTATAAATAGTTATACACATATATTAAGTTTTAAAATTTGAGATTAATGTATTTTTTTCTCTATATAATGCAAGAACACGTTCAACTTTGTATAAATATTGTTAAGGGTGTTGCATCTCAAATTACATTCATTCACATGAGATAACTTTTTCATTTTCTATATGCTGAGTAAAATAAAAATTATATATATAATATCATGGAATAATTTTTTCGCATTACTTAATTATAAAATTTATTATCTATCTATTATTTTTTCATAATACATATCTTATGTTATAATAGTTTTTCTTGTCTCATCATATTCACTTGAGTAATAATGAGTCCCCTTTTACTAGGATTTTACAATATGGTTTTTTTATATTCTATTATGTTGTTAAAATGTATTTAATAATTAAATTTTTTGTCAAATTACATCGTTTTATTATATTCATAATATTTATTTATGATTAGAAAAATTATTTTCCTCCCCATATAATCTATTTCTATTTGGTATCCGTATTTACTGTTGTAGTCAGTGTTTTGATATTATTATTATGATGTAAAATTATATTTAATATTTTTTGGATCTATAATTCCTTAAATATCATTCCAATTTGATAATTTATCACACATTATATAATGTGGTTTTTAAAAAATAAATTCTGAAAACATTTAATTATTTAATTTTCAATTTCATATATTTATATTCCACAAAATATTTGTTATAAATTACTATATTTTTTTTATCGAATATATTATTTGGAGATCATTTCAAGTGGTGTTATGAAAAATATTTCATGTTCCCCTCATGAAAATTATGTTCTTAAATGTTTCCTAATTTCACCTATTTATTAAATTATCATTAAATGTTTTGTAAAATAACTTTTTATGGATTCACTCCCATTGTAATTTTTATCAAAGAATAATGTATGTCCATGGAATTTTTCTTCCATTAGTCCCTTATTAATGTATATATGAAATAATAAATTTTTTATTAATATTTTAGTATTAACTAATATTATTCATGAATTTATTTTTTATGATACCTTATATAATTGTAATGAAACCAATTTTTATTGTATGGGTTCATTATGATTTACTGATTGATAAATATGATTTGGGACACATATTTTCGAATATTTGATATTTTTAATTAAATATATCCATAAAAATTATTTTGATATGATTTAAATTTCCTAATATGATGTGTTTGTAAAAGGGTGTAATTGCGGTAATGAACTGATCATAACATTTTTTGTACATGTAATTGTTTTTATATATTCTATGAATACAATGTGTGGCAGTAATTTTTGTTATTATATGATAAATTTTTAATGTGTGGACATATTTTTCATCAATATAGTTATACAGTGAAATATTTCCATTACTTATGAGTAATTTAGATTCATATGTTACGAAATAAATTTATTTTTTGATGACACTTACCATATGTCAAACTCATATCATTATATATTATTTCAGAAAAGAATAAAATTTTTATTGATAAAAATAGGGGGGTTACACAAGTATAAGGTAAGGAATTTTTTTGACATCCCGATCATATTAAGGGATTAATTCGGAAGGTAGGTCATCCATCAAATGTAAGTCGTGAGCAATACCATGGTTTGCAAGATCATCAGCGATCGTATTGGCTTCGCGGAAGGTGGGAGTGGCGATGAAGTTACGCCCAACGAGAGAATTCAAATAGTCCGTCCAACGGGTAGTAATAGTCCAAGAAAGATGAATGGTACCATTCTAGATGGCCTGATTGATTTTAATAGAGTCTCTCTCAATCCAGATGTTGTTCCAGCTGTGTAATCTGGAAAAGGTGATGGCATGGATGAATCCCATCATCTTAGCTTCCAAAGTAGAAGATAAACCACAAGAGCCATAGAAACAACCAAGAATCTGGTCCAGGTGATTTCTGAAGATGGAACCACAACCCGCTAGACCCGGTTTTCCTTTGGAGGATCCATTCACATTGATTTTAATCCATCCGAGAGGGGGCAGCCAAAATAATTAAAGAGTAGAGTGGGGGAAAGGTTAGATCCCCTATACTCCAACACGTTGAAGGATCTCAAAGTCATGGACAGAATTTATGCATTGATCTTTTTGGATAGAGGACACTTTGCAAATATCCATGAGGATTCTCACTTTCCTAGCATTAATTTTAAAAGAATTATTACTGAAAATTAAGTCATTTCTACTATACCAGATAATATGAAGAAGTTCCGCAACCGTCGCAACCAATAGATATTTGATTTGCTGAGACGTAGACAACTCCAAGTAATTCTAAATCTGTATGTTGATGGAATAAAAAAGAAACCATCTGCAATCAAAATTGTCAAGTATATAATGCCAGAGAGCGGATGCCTCAAATCATTATATATTAATATTGATTGATAATAATTGTTTCTAGGGTATTATTTCATAATGTAATGTTAATGGAACATTATTATATGACAATAATGATATCTTCACTTATACTCACATATTATATTTATCTTATATATCTTAATTTTACCTATATTGATCATCTTCCCCATACATTTCTTTTGATTCCATTTCATAGGGATGTGAAGATGATTATAACTTATCTAAGGTGTATATTTTGGCTTACAGTTCATATATATGGAGAAATGTTATCATATTTTATAAACTAATTTTATCATGTATCTCATATTCCAATAAAACAATACTCTGGTTCTTGTGGCTTTAAGATGTAATTTTTATCATATCCAAATATAGGTTTTTTCTTTTTATTTTTATTACATTATCAACAAATATAATTTATTTTTAGATTTATTTATAAGTCATGTAAATATTCATTTATTAATAATTATTTAATTAATTTCATCGAAATGGTAAACATTCAATTTATTGGTAAAAAAATAATTTGTATATTAAAAAATATAAATTTTATCAAATGATTTTTTAAACATAATATTGAAAATGATAAATTTAAATTTATATAAATTTAAAAATATATCATAAAATGAATTTCATTTTTAGAATATCTTGGTCATAAATATATATCAATTTCAAATTTTCTAGTCTGTAAAAAGAAATTATATAGGTATAAGTTAATAAAAAATCGAGGAAAATCCATAAAGAGAAACTTATTTAAGTAAAATACATAAAAAATGATAAAATTCATAGTAAAAATTTATTATTTAGGACATAATTATCATATTTCTTTCTATACTCAATTATTTTTCATTATTGGTTTCTTTTTTTGAATTTAATAGTGAATACTCATTTTAATTATTATAAAAGTGTTGGCCTCCTCATGTATAAAATGATACATAAACTACCCATTCAACGACACTAAAATTTAAAATTCACCATTATCATATAAAATTTTATTAATCACTTAGATACCCTTACTAATATTAGAAGCCCCATAAACTATGGAAGGTCCTTATGTATTCTATATCCAAAAAATCATCCTAAGTAAATCTCACGTATATAATCTGAGTGATAATCCTTACTTAACCTCAATTATTTTCCATATATCTTATTCAAATATAATTTTACAATTCTAATACAATAACATAAGTATTGTTTTAATACAAAATTTAATTATTTGTAGGGAATAATAATATTCCCCATTTCCCTATCCCCTCAAAAAATGATAATGTATATCATGTGTTTTTTTAAAATACAACCACCAAAATGTGATGAATTCCATTTTAAATCAAACATACCAAATGGATAGTTATAAAAGGAAATTTAATGGCAAAATATAATATTAATGAAATGATTAAAATTATTACACGATAAAAAATTCATTAAATTCATTTTTATCTTTAGAAAACGAAATCATCATCTATGGGTACATGCATAGTACGTTCTCTATGGAACTATGTAATTATCATTGCCTTACCACCCAATATAGTTTATGTTATGACCTTATATAATGATTCCAGGTCATTTTTATGATATATGTATTTTCTGTAATTGTTATAATGATATTTAAAACATTATAAATAGACCAATATTAATAGATAAAAATTTACCAAAACAAGGATTTAGCATATTTCCACTTCAAAAATCATGAATAATAGAATAATTGAACTAAATTATTTTTTTAAAAATAATTTTAAAAAAACTTTTATAGTTCCCAAGGATTGGTTATAACTATATCCAATAATAAAAAATTTTATTTCCAAATAATATATTTGTATGAAATGAATATTAACAGAGTTTAAAAAAAATATAGTTATGTATCAGGTTCTGAGGTTTTTATTTATGATAATTATAATTTTAATATGAAGTTTGATCAAGATAGGTTATGTATGATTAATGGTAAAGGTGTTTCATATTAGTGTCCTTTATTTTGAATAAATTTTTTATGCATCTAATTGGATTCAAATTATATAAATATATATTGAATATTTGATATAAAATATCAGGTATTTTATTTTATTTGTTGTATATGAATTTCAATTTCAAGATCTAACATTAAATTGGTTATTATTAAATTGTTTCAAAATGAAAAAGGTTTTTTTCTTGACATAATTTTTTTAAAATTCACAACTAATCCTCACTGACTATGGTTTCATTGGACGTGGTTTCCTTAGTTATATAATGATATTTTATGTTCATTTCACATTCTTATAGGGTCATAAAGTGGTGGATATTTTTATTCATGTAATTTAATAATGTAAATATTAATTCACATCCTCGAAAAATTTTCTCATTATATTTCATTTCCAAAGAATATCTACCATTAAATATTTTTATATTATTATTTAAAAAACATGTATGTTTTATTTATATTTATTTTCACAATAAAATTCATATATTTTGAAAATTATGATTTATCATTAAATTTATGATCCGAATTTTATTTAAGGAATTTTCAAAATATTAAATGGTTTTATTTTCATGTTCATATATTTACCATACACCTAACATATCCTATGGAAAAAAATAATCATTTTATGTATCGATTATTTATATTTTTTAATTATATGTTTAAAATAGTATTTGAGGTTAGATTCATAAAAATTATTGTCAAATTTTATTTTTAATTTAATGTCTTCATCAAAATGTTAAAAATTATTTTTGAAGGATCTTAATATTATTACACATACATTTTCACATAATTTGAAATGTACATATCTACATATAATTTTATTTTTGATCAGCCACTCACTAATGTAATTTACTAAATTCTTATTCAATATTATTTATATTTTTGTATAAAATAATTTAACTCATAATGTAATTTTTATAGCATTTGGACTGTATATGAATCACATTTTTATTCAATGTATTATTAATGATATGATAAGTGTTTTATTTCAATTGGAACACATATTTATGGGTTATTTATATGCTAGGGAATAAATTTTCAATTAATTATTTTGTATTTATTTATATACAATAAGATAAGTATTTTTTTATTTATTGTTTTTATTGTATTTAATAACCTCAAAAATGATTATTCCTCGTTAAAATTATATTTATCATATTCAAATCACATATTTCATGGAAATATTTGTCTCTAATATATTTGAAAAATGATATATTAACAATTTTTATGATTTGTATGGTTTTATATTATTTTCCTAATATTTATGTTGTAATGACCCATGCCTAATCTAATGATTAGATCTGGATTCTTTGATTTTGACTAGGGAACCATGATTATTTGGGTATGATTTCTTAATGATATGTTCATGGACGAAGATTATACTCTTATTCAAATACTCCTATATTAACATCACATGGAATTATCATTTGGTACCCCTTTTTTCCCTTAATAATCATAAAAGATCTCCTATTTTTCATACTTACATTTCCCTAGGTTATAAAGATGAATGAAAGCTATGAGAGGTCCATAATGGGGTCAAAACAGATTTTATTATAATGAACTTTTCACAATTATTCTAAATAATATTGGTTATGTATTGATTTATGAAAGTCAATGAATATTTGGTTCTGTGAACTATGTGATATAATACATATCTTTTGGGATGATGGAAAATAAGTCCATGTTTTTCTTTGGTTAACCATGATATAGCTCACATGTGTGAATTATATATATATGGATAAAAAATTATGAATGTATTTTATTCAAATGAAAATTCATGTTCTATGCATGGATATATTCCATGGTTAATTAAGGAGTTGTACCTATTCAGGATTGGTGATTAGAGACCTTGAGTGTATGATTATATTCTTTTAATGTTTCATATGTATACCCTAGGGTATTATTTTAATAGTTATGTGGATGGGATTCAGTCCATTGTGTGGTATCATTCACTTTTATAGTGGGAACCCCTTTGATTGTATAAAAACCTTTTTCGGGTTCTATTATTTCATCCCAATGTGGATGAATATAATGGTTATTGGTGTAATATATTATCCACAGGTTGGTGGATATGTGGAAATTTTGGGTATGGGCGTAACCACTATGATGGTTAGTTTTTTTGATATAATCTCTATGATAGGTCATTTTCCAGCATGGTGATTGGATTTCATATGTTATTGTGAATTATTTAGAAGAGCCTATGTTGAATGAGTTATCCTAAATGACAATCAGTATGAGCTGAAGAAGTTATGGTTGATCATGTGTGTTAACATATAATATGACTATCAACACAGATTATTTCATTTTACATTTCTATATTTAATATAATCATGACATATAAAATGGGTACATGAGATATTTAATAGTTTTTAGTGACACCATTTGTGGTATTATAGGATTTCACTACCACATGCTTCTTAGAGGGCCCTAGAATAATTGTACCCAAATATATGTCATTTCTCAAAGTAGTAGGTAAGGTAGATGCGTCTTGTTTCATGAACAAGATTAATAATCCCAAAATGGGTTCAATGAATGTGATATTATGATACCTATGGATGATTTTAGGTCAACCATTAATTTCTTATGTTTTATTATATATATATCTATGTCTGTGGTAATCCTGATGGGTGATTGGTTCTCATTCCTAATCGTGTACATCAACTATAAGGCCCCAACCATAAACATTACTTAATCTTGAATTAAGATAATCATTCACTTTGTGGATTATATTTAGGTTTATATTTTTAGCTAATTAGGTCACAAAATATACATAACAACTTGAATATTACAATTAGACACTTCTACTCAGTATCAATTTTATTTACATAAAACATACAACACTTAAAAAAAGACTCGCCTAGTTCCATGTTTTAGACAGCCTGAATTTTCATTGATCTCATACTTTACCCTATTTATCTTTAAGTCCAATGAAAAACATTCCAAAAATATTGGATGATCATAAAAATCTCAGTAAGGGATATAAAAAAAAGGAAATAAAACATTATTCCTTGAATACAAGCATATATGGAAATAATAATATTCAATATTAAAACAAAATCACTTTATCATACCTCATTAAATCATAAGATTAATGAATAACACATAGAAATCGTAAATAATAAAGGTAACTTGTGGCATCTATATCAAACTTACATTTTAGCTTTCACATCTACATAGGGAGTTACATTTTTAGTACACGTGACAGTATATACCTTAAATCTCATAGGATAAGCACTAACAATTACCTCTGTCATGTTTCTCAATGAATTTGAGAGTTATCTTTGGCACACCCTCCATAGTTTATCAAAGAACCACCTGTATACATAAAAAATTCCCAATAAACATAAAATATTCATAAAACATAAAACAAGAATAATATAAATATAAGACCTCCACATTGAAATCAAAATATATCATTTCAAGATATTGAAATAATCAATTCTTTATCAAACCATTTTCAAAAACATTTAAAACATTTAATAATGATATATTTTAATTATAGTGTCCCATTGAACCTTAATGTTTTTGATATAAATTTATTTTCAAAACATTAATGTATATAAATAAATCCTTAAAATAATTTTTAAAACATGTAAATTAATGAGAATGAATTATAATAATAAATCTTTAAAAAATTTAAAATGATATTTTAGTTAAAGTGTTCCAAACCAAATGAGATACACTGATATAGAAATAATTGTGGATCAAGATTAATAAAATCTTATAATATCATTCAAAGGAAGATATTAATGATATAATTTGTCAAAGGTCAGTATATACACCATATTAAAGTGAATTGGTGTTTTACAACCAAAAATTCTAAACGGAATATAAATTGAGACAAAGTCCCTAGCAATGATCATATCCTTAGATTAAGGAAAAATCAATGACATAATTATGTGTGAAAATTAATAACTCAACCAATATAAGTGGATATTAAGCATAAAACAATCATAGGTTATTAAAAAGTATTCATAGCATGACATAATAAAAAAGTATAAGTTTAACTAAAAAAGTTGAAATTGGGTTATGAAGTTCCCTAATAGAAATTTGACAACTTAATGATGTGTAATTATAATTATGAAAATGAGTTGATGAGGGATAAAAGGGTCTCTCATAAAATGAAAGTAAAATCTAAAACATTAAATATATTTAAGAACACATACCAACATATTAAAATATCAATTAAAATACATGACATTAAATTATACTTTGACTAAAAGAGTACGGTGAAAGGTTCCCATACCGATTTGGTCACTTACAAAACATTCACCTCATGAAAGAAGGATCATTCAATTAAGATTTAAATAACCATAAATTTAATTATATTACATAATCGATACAATCATGGGAAGTACATACCACACTAAAATAAAATAGTGGAAAATATAGCATGAATCTCATAGGAATAAAAAGTGACATGAAAACCCCTACCTCATGTACGACTTGATTTATTGGTTCTTTAATCACTTTAATAATAAAGTAATGTTAATATCAACTAGCTTAAGAACATTTTTTATTTTAATTATTGATTTTTTATCCCTAAATACCATGTTATAAACATTAAATAATCATCTATGTTTATAACGTTCGTTTTGTCGATATTTGGTACTTGAGTCAAAAATGAACATCTTCTAAATACAAAATGCCCATGTGGTCAAACTTAAATTATCTCCAAAATTATATTTATGATTTATATATATTTTATATCATGTATATATATGTATTTATAATATTACTTCACATTTATAGATATTAAATGAAATGCATCGTTCATGGAGATGGTAAGTCGTACGTATGCATGAATGCTACTTCCATTTCAATTTCTTATTTAATGAATTAAAGATTAATTATATATATGTATATTATAATTAAAGAAAAATATCATATATAATTTCATTAATTTCTTCATTTATATGTTCCACATAGGTCATGAACGAATCACAACACTTTAAGGAGGCGGTAGTATGAACTTCTTCATATGAAATTATCATATTTACCCATTATGGAAACCATAATGGTATGCTATAAATGAAAAATAAAGAAGAGTAGAGACAATATAAATATAATATATATCACATATAATTCTATTTTCATCATAATGGCCACCATGAGAGGTGGTTAGAGATAATCGAACAATCATTGATTCGTGAGGCAGTTGTTCGCCGTCTACAGAAAGATTATGTTCTTTACCCATTAGACGGAGGTGTTTGTAAGTGTGGTTAGAATCCATATCATAAAAAAAACATAGTATTTTAAGGATACATGATTTGTATGTAATAATATAATAATAAGAGCATCTGGAGTGGTGAATTAAAATAAAATAAGATAACTCGATGGAAGATGATACCTTTAAATCGGGTATCTCCCTTTGGTTTGAACCAAAAAGATTTAATGAAGGTCCTAATACCTAAGATAAAGCTTCTAAGAGGAATATATGGATGTTGGGAGCTTATGTAGGATGAGTTTGGACAAGCCATGGGGATTGAGAGGTTTTTTGTAATGGGTTATAGTTGATGTCCTTTTATAGGGGGGATCGTTCGGAATGATTGAAAATATTATATTATTATAAACTGAATTTAGATTTCAAAAGGTCTCAAACTCATTAAATTATAAGATAAGATGACTATTATTCAAAATTCTCTAAACAAAATGATTTTAGGAATGTTTTGGGTTCATTTTTAACCATATAAATTAGTATTAACCCTTAGTTAACTAACTTAACATTTATCATTTCTTTAGGTATATCCATATTATTGGTTAATATAGTTACTATAAAATGACAAGAAACCCAAAATGGACCATTAATGACTTTTGTAACATAATATAAGTCATTTGGCAGAAAATTAAATTTTTAGGGCTATTTAATAATTTAATAAAATATTATTTGATTTAAAAACCTATTTATGTCAATTTTTATTCTATTCATATCACTACTTTTTGAAAAATCTAAAAAGACATGATTATTTTGAAAAACCTTCATTAATTTAAAGATAAAACTTCATCCTCATCTCTAAAATTCGAGGATGGAATAAATAGTTTAAAAATAAATTTATTTTAATATTTATTATCTCATTTATTTAAAACATCCATTAATGAGGTAATCATTACATCATCATTATGTCACTAATAAATTTATTTATTTGATGTCTAAAAATTATAAATAAAATACAATGAAGTAAGATATATTTTTATATTTCTAATGAATATTTGTTTTCAAATATATCAGATATATAACCCCACATTAATATTGTTTTAGTAAAACAAAATTTGTTTAAGATATTTTTATTTATAAATTATATAATAAGTTATTAATGTCATTATCTTAACCAAATGGTTTTAAAATGCCAAAGGTCTCACCCATGGGTTTTATTTGTCGGTCATGAATCATCCAATGAGGTTAGGACAAGTGTTAAAGATATTTTATATAATTATAATATTATTTTTACCCTGAATTACTATATTTACCTTCAACTGCGGTAAATAAAAAACAAAAGTTACTATTCTTCAAAACATATTTTCATCTTATTGAACAACAGTTTACATACTGATAACAACAATGTAAGTCAGATTTTTAAATATAAAATTCAATTATGTGAAAAAAAAATTAAACGAAATTGTTGGGTTTTTAACTGCTACTATGTGTTTCAATATTCATCCGAAATTGAACGTATTCAAAAATATACCAAAAATCTAAATGAAAGTTAATTTTGATATTCCAAATTTAAAAATGATATCAACATTACCAATTTAAAAACATATAAATCCCATTAATTTATATAAAATAAATTTTTGTTGTAAGAACCAAAAAGCATGTATTTAAGAAATAGCAATTTTCAAAACATTAACACTTGTTTATGTTCAATTCCAACGTGAAATTACTCTTAATGACCCATATTAGATTAAATGGTAAAAATATAATCCAATAAAAACATAAAACCATTTTAAAATTTAATCTATTTATATAAATAAATTAGATTAAAATGTTTCTTTGAAATAAAATGCATTATTGGTCACTATTCATTACAAAATGAACTTTATCTGAAAAATACAAAAAGTTCATCCAATGTAAATTTTGATGTCCTAATTATAAATAATAATTTAATTTTTTTAAATAGAACATATAAAAGTGAAAAAAACTATATTTAAAAATGTTTCTTAAACAAATGGAGGTAAATAATCATTTTAATGAATATTAGAGTATTCATGTTTAAAATTTGATCATTCTTATTGTAATCCTCTAATAATTATTGTATTATAGTAAAAACGTTAACAGACATTTGAAAACATAATGATGTTTTTTTATGTTCATTCCTACTAATACAACGACTATGCATTAACTGCCATTTAATAAAATAATATTATATTATAATTTTTCAGTATAACTTAACACTGTGTGTAACATATGATTTGAAAGAAATTTTTTTAGGTGTTTAGAGTACAATATTATACATAGAATCCCCTTTCAAATAAAATTAAAATTTGATTTTGAAATATTAATAAATATGAAAATGTCATATTAGTTATTTATTTGGAATGTCAAATCGTTCCACCTTTTAGAAGTTACGTCCTTGTGATTTTAAAATTACGCTAAAAACATCATTAAAAGCACAAAATTGAAAAAAGAGTCAATAATACTATCACATTAAGATAAATAATTTAAGTACAAAGGTCACCCATGATAACACATACTAGGATCCCATGAAAACATGGATATGGAGAAAAATGTGTTGTTTTTTGATGGAGAGTGATAGAAAAGAATAATATGATAATCTTAACAACAAGAAAACCACAAACATGTGATGGGTTAAACGGTCATCGGTTTCCCAGTAGGAAAAGTAAATGGACAATGTTTTTGTTTTAAGTTCCTTTTCATAAAGATGAAGAATTTATTTATGATATTACTATGAACATAAGGACACATAATTTATTTTCATGTGGACATTTATCCTTTAATAAATTTCTACCACAAACTACTCTTTCCCCCAAACAAGGAGTAATCAAGATGACTTGGGTACATCACAAGCACAAAAATAAACGTTTTGAAAATCACATAATCCCAAAAGACGAACAATATATTTCACTTATATTTAGACATTAACCAAAATCAAAATGGTTATTAGAAGAGGAGATAACCCCCAAATAGTATAATAATTTAGAAAACGAAATACTATTCATAATACATAAAATTTGACAAACAATACCCAAAGTATAATAAAGACAATTTAATAAACAATTGTCCTTAAAAATCATCAATGTAATCCCAACTAATAATGAAACCCAAAATTCAGAATGATTTTATCACATAGTCTTCATGAAAATATATATACATTTATCTCTAAATAACATCGGCTACTCATAAAGTTACATATTAAATTGTAATTAACCTAATCACATATTCTCGAATATTGGTTAATAATTTCCACAAATAACCAATGTCACTATATGTCCCCAAAAAAACATAGATATTTTCAAAATAAAATTCAACAATTACTCCTCAAATTAAATTCCATAGTATTTTATTTTCCATAAGCATATAGTGTTCCCAAAAGACCAAACATCTTCTGAAATAACCTTTATCATATAGTCACTAAATCATTATCTTATACTAAGGATATCGATTTGATAAATCATAAAATCCTAATTCAATTTATTCTTGATGAATAAAATCATTTAATTAAAAAGAATAATTATTACTAACCTGGTAAATCATGTAGTCCAATGGTAGGCGATAAATCCCAATTAAAATTTAGTTGTGGGTTCAATTCCCTACATATTTGTCTGATGCAATGGGTTATCACACAGTCTGGGTGTTGTCCTTTTTCAAAAACAATATAATTTTATTGCATTCCCCAATATGAGATAAATTAAAAAATTAACCATAACATATTGTAACCACAAATTTCATCTCATTCCACACATTTTCATCCTAAATGTAGTAACCAATAATTAACACATATTATAGTATCATTGAATCCCAAATGGTTCTTTATAAATATATCCACAAAAGAAAATTTAATTATTTATTTAAAAAAATTCACATATCAAACAACAGCTTTACAGATACTATAAAAAGTCTACCAAAGTATTCTCATCCTCAAAAGAGCCCTAATACTTTTAGGAATTTCATCATCCTAAAATCTATCATAACTATTGAGTCAATTATTTGTAGACTTCTTACTCACTCAACGGGATTTATGATCAATTAACCATTATTTTACAACTTATTCTATATTACATCATTCCTAAAATTAAAATCATGAATCATATCTTAATTTTCTATAATTAAAAACATCAATTATGAAATAATTTAGACATTTCATCGGTAATTGTCATTTTTCTTTTCCTCAATTGGAATAAAATTAGCTATTGGAAAACACATATTCTTATGATATTATTGATCAAATTATCAAAAGTTCTTTGTAAGACATCAATTTCTATAATGGCCATGCACAAAAAATTTAAAACATCAATTAATCCATCAGAATAAACTTCTTTCCCTTTCCTAGAGTAAACTAGACGCTTCCTTTTTCCAAGGTAGGTTATAGTTTAATGACCTTCATTATCACATCTGATACACCTTCGTGTTCCTTTGAAGCATTAGTCTAAGTTTTTATTTCCACATACGTGACACATTGTTTTTTGAAAATACATACCAATTTGGAAATTACTTGAACTCCAAATTGGGATTTGTTTATCACATATATGATGTCAAATAAAAATCAACAAGTTTAAATGGTTAATATTGACTCCATATAGTTGGTCAAGAATAACCACAAGATTTATCATTGTAGGTCCCATTTCATTTAGTTTCACATTCAGAAAACCCCCATTTTTTCCTTCACGTCCATTGTTATATTGGTTTCTTTTAGATCGAGACATTTACTAAAACCCAAAAACATAGTGTGAATATATAAGAAAAATCATCATATAATATCTTTTGGCGAGGGTAAACACTAAGATATATTTATTCAAGTTATCTTAAACTCATTCACATTATATATAATGACTATGAATCTTTCTAAAATCCTATCCATTATGGTTATGTCACTTATGTGTAATGAACACCCTAACCTCTAATGTTATCTAGACCATCATTTGATACCAACAATAAAGCCCAGCCATAAAATTTACAAAATCTTGAATTAATAAAATTATTCAAATTGAGTATCTTTTCTGGTTTAGATATTTAGTTAATTTGGTCATAACATATACATAACAATAAGAATAGTACAGTTTGACCCTTCTACACAGTATCCATTATTTTACATAAAACAAAAACAGTTAAAAAGAGACGTGTCTAGTTCCATGTTTTAGACAGCTTGACTCTTCCATGATCCCATCCTTTACCATACTCATATATTAGTCCACTGGAAAACATTTCTATGACATGGGATGATATTTAAATGATATGTAAGGGATATAAAATAAGGAAAGAAAATACTAGTCCATGAATACATACAAATAAATGAACTCATACATTTAAAATCTAAAATCATATATTATATATCATACCTCATAAAATCATAAGATTTCTGAATAACACATTGAAATCATAAATCCAAAAGGTAACATATGGTATCCATATCAAACGTACAATATAGCTTTCATAGATATGTAGGGAGTAACATTTGGAATACACATCACAATATATTCCATAAATCTCTTAAGATAAGCATTAATGTTTCCCTCTATCACGTTACCCAATGCATTAGAGAGCTATCTCGGGCTCACCTAGCCTAGGTTTATAACACCACCAAATATATTTTTTATTATAAATAAGAACACTTTTATGTAGAAAGTGGGAAACAAATAAGTACACCCTTGTCTTCAAACACTATCACATTACAAAATTATTAAAGAATAACTTAAATCCAGTAGACCTACTATCCTTAAACAATTTCTAGAAGACAGATGGTACCTATTTACCAGGGTTATCTCTGATGATTCCTTAGAAACGGGATGTCAAATTCCCTCTTTCTCATAAGAACTCCTCCTCATATAATTTCTAGTTGTTTAAACCTATGACTAGGATTTGGTGCTGTTTTTCAAACCACTCTGTTTTCTCCTTGGTCATGTGAACCCGCATCGGTCGTTCTTTCATCTATTCTCTAGTCTCAGTAGAAGCATGTATGTCTACCACCTTCTCAATCATCCCCTCCTATGAATGCACTAGAAACTCCCATGAAACATCCCTGATCATAGAATCTCCTTTTTTCTCCCCACGCATCCCTTTCACTCCCACCTTGACAGGTGAGGCCAATTCACTCACTTTCACCTCCTCTTATACAACACCTATCATGTTAGTTAGTCCGATTCCTACCTCCCTCTACATACCTAGAGATTCATCCTCTTTCACCATTTTTATCACCTCCTCAGTATGTAAGATCCTATCCTCTTGCTGATATCCTTCCTGAGAGGGTTTATTCTCATGTGACTCAGTGACCAAAACATGTTGGCCATCCACTCTCCCCACTGATTGGGACTCGAGATCCTAGGGTTTCCTATCATTTTTAGCCAATCGGGTCTCCATCTGTCTAGGATGAAAATAGTAGTATTTGAGACCCTTCATTTTCAGCTTCCTAGAAACAATGAATCACCCTATGTATCTATTATACTTATTCCGTTTCTTTTTTCTTTGCTTGTGCATGACTTTTCCCTACACTCATTATACATTGTACTTAAAAAATTGAACATAAATCTCAGAATCACTCTCATAAGAACCCTTAAAGTGTTCCTCAGAATCACCCTCATTTCTCAAGCTCCCAAACTAATTTTTGAGGGGAATACATGAATGTTCTTCCCTAGGGTTGAAGTCCTTATTTGAGTCTGGTGTCCTGTGATCCCCTAGTGAAATCTGCTCTAACTCATAGCATATCATCATCTTATTCTTGACATTAGACATCCTTCCTAATATCATGTTACTGCCAGCCCTCACCACCATGGCATAAGAGATGGGAAGTTGGCTTTCCATAGCCCCAAAAACTGATCCACATGCTTCATCAGCTCCTAAAACCTCCCCCAGAGCCTGAGTGGTAGCAGCTGGTGAGTCTTGAGTACCTTCATCCACTTCACTGTCCTGAGCGCCCCACCCTAGTCCTGTTACGAGGGGGGAGTATCCTAGTCACCCCACAACATCGTGAAGACTTCCTATACACTTGGACCTAGAGGTACCAAGTCTGGTTTGTGCACCCCATCTTCCCCTGAGCATTCCACCATCTCCGGATTACCCCTAAGAATCTCTTCTTTCTCATCCCTACTGTCAAAATCATGCACCCTTTGGGTCTCAAAATCCTCAACCAGCACCGCATTCCTATAAGAATCGTTGATCACCTCTTGTTGAAACCTACTCGTGTGGAGACAGAGACATAATGAGTGCCCTATTTTGTTGCATTTCATGAAGAAACCAGGCCATGATTCGAAGAAAAATATTTTACTCCAACAAAATTACTCTCCAATCGAAATCTAAATCCTCTCCATGGGGGTCTTTGAAACGTCAGGCTCGATGCAAACACGAGGAGTTATTAGATGACATACCAAAGACATCTGACTATCAGAGCATAGAAATATTCCTACCATATTTCCAAACATCCTAATAATAGTGGGGTTCTGGAAGGGAAGAGGTAAATATGGGATGCCTACCAAGACAGTGGATGAGGGCGCATCACGATTCACGATGTGTTTATTAGAACAACAAAGAATAAAAAAACATTCATCGATTGCACAAGAAGATTGGGACCAGGTGACTATCAGGTCATCTTTTGAGGAGAAGTGAACCATCAGGTGTTGCTGATCAAAGAGACCCACCATTGCGCACTCCTGGAGATCTAATGAATCAAATACGAACTGATAGAAAGCATCGACAGAGGGACAACAACCTTTGAATTACTCCAAAAGGGTCAACCGGTGAAAGCTCAAGGCCTCATTGAACTCCTTCCTAGAAAGCACGAGCTGGGGCGAGTCATTGATAAGGCCAGGGACCTTAGGGAAAAGTGAAATAGAAGGAAAGGGGGCATGGAAATACGGGTTCGTGAAAGGGGAGAAGGACCGATCCGATAAGGATAGAAGAAGACCATTCCCCCCTCCCACCACCGGGGAGGAGGGGGTTGGAGATCCGGACATCTCCTCTATGGAATCACCACTAGTTCTCTGCTAGTCCATCACCGCATAAGACTCCTACATTATGTAAAAACATGTTTATGGTTTTGCGCTCGACTACCAATGGGGCCCTGCCATGCCCAGAGCATGTGCGAAACGTTCCCCAACTTGGTAAATGTCTTTGAATCGCCCTGTGAATAATATGACCAGTGTCCGAGTCTGGCGGGACTCGAGTCTGGGCCAGTTCCCATAAAGAGAAAGGGGTACAACCATTGAGTACTACTCGACTAACTCCCCATGGAGCCTAGGTTTATCAAAAAAACCACCAATATATGTAAACAATTCCCAATAAAAACAAAATATTCATAAAAGATAAATAAATAATACAATAAAATATATCATTTTCTACATTTCTATCATATAATATCATTTCAAAATATTTAAAAAATCAATGCTTTATTAAATCAATTTTAAAACCATTTAAAACATTTATTAAAGATCTTTTGAAATCAAAGTGTCCCATACCACTTTGGAGATTTTGAATGAAAATTTAATTTCAAACCATTCATGTCCATATAGATAAGTCCATAAAACTATTTTAAAAACATAGACTTTATTGTGAAATATTTAGAAGAATAAATTGTCAAAACATTTAAAACGTTATTTTTTTTAAAGAGTTCTAAACTAAATAAGAGAATCTTGAATAAAAATTATTGAAGAATAACATTAATAAAAGCTTATAATATCATAATAACAAGGATATTAATGATATAATATGTAAAATGGGTAGTATATACACTCTATAAAAGTGAATTGGTTTATAACAACTAAAAAAGTCTCAATGGAATGTAAATTGAGACATAGTCCCTGGTAATGATCATATCTTTAATTAAATAAAAACTAATGACATAATTATGTATGATAAATAATAATACACCCAATATAAGTGGATATTATGTGTTAAACAATCAGAGTTCATTCACACATATTCATATCATGAAATAATCAAGAAGTATAAGTTTAACCCAAAAAATTGAAATCGGGTTAAGAAGTTCTCTTAAATAAATTTGACAGCCAAACAACGTTGCATTAAAATTAAAAAACTAAGTTTAAGAGAGATAAAAGGGTATGTCGACAAATTTAATTAAAATGTACAATAATAAGTATATATATTAACATATCCTCACATAAGAAAATGGAAATTAAAAGATATGACATAAAAGAAGTCTTTGACTAAAAGAGTACGGTGAAAGGTTTATTTTCCGATTTGGTAAATTACGAAACATACAACCCATGAAAAAATAATCATACAATAAAGATGTAAATAGCCATAAAATATTGTATGTTACACAATTAATACAATCATGGTTAGTTAATACCCCACATATAAGGAAATAGTGGAAAATATAGCATGAATATCATTAAGAACCTTTTATAGTTTATTATTCCATTTATATCACTTATTAACACGTTATAAACATTATATAATCATTTATGTTAATAACGTTTGTTTTGACGATATTTGGTACTTGAGTCAAAAATTTACTTCTTATAATTAAAAATTTTCCATGTGGTCAAAATTTAATTATCTCCAGAAAGGTATTTATGATTTAGATATCATATATATTTAGTATATAATTGTATTTATAATAGTACATAACATTTGGTGGTTAGAAATGAAATGCACCATTCATGGAGTCAATAATATGTATGTATGCATGGGCACTACATTGATTAATTTTTATATTTAAATAGAATGAAATCATAATGATACATAGTTATATTATAATTCCATTATAATATCATATATAATTTAATTAATTTAATCCTTTATATGATCCATGTATGGCATGAACGAATCATATAACTCTAAGGTGGTGGTAGTCTGCACTTCCTCAAATGAAATTATCGCAGTTACCCATTATGGAAACCATAAAGGTATGATATAAATGAAAAATAACAAAGAATAGAAGCAGTACAAAATAATATATACATCAAATATAAATATATTTCGATAATAAAGTAAACCATGATAGGTGATAGAAGATAATCGAACAATCATCATTTTGTGAGGTTGTAGTTTGTTGTCTACAGAAACATTATGTTCATTACCCATTAGAAGGAGGTGTGTGTAAGTATAGTTCAAATCCTTCTAATAAAAAAACCTATTATTTTTAGGATACTGGTGTTTTTATGTAAACAATGAAAAATAACATCATAGGGAGTGAATAAAGAAAATAAATGAATAGAACTGGTGAGAAGATGTTACCTTTAAATCTGGTAACTCTCTTTGGTTTGAACCAAAATGCTTTCTTGAATTGCCTTCTCCCTAAGGTAATGTTTGTTGAATGAAGAGAGAGATATTCGTAGCTTATTTGGGCAGTGTTTCGACAATACAAGTGGATTGAGTGGATTGTGAAATTAGATAGAGGTGATGGCATTTTATAAAGTGGTGTAGGGGCTCTTTAGGAATGTTTGAAAATATTATATTATTATAAACTGAATTTAGAATAAAAAAGGTCCAAAACTCATTCAATTAGAAGATAATATTACTATTATCTGAAATCCTTTAAACCGATAGCTTTTAGACATTTTTTGGTTTCTTTTTAAACCTTATCATTTATTTGTAACCCTTAGTTAACTGATTTAACTTTTAGCATGTCTTCATTTATATTCATACTATATAGTTAATATATTTACAATAAAAAATGAAGCGACCAAAAATAAATCATTAATGATATTTTAAAAATCATATATGTCATTTGGAGGAATCTTATCTTTTAAGGGATACTTTATCATTTAAAAAATATTAATTTATTTAAATCTCATTTATGTCAAATTTAATTCTATTCATATATTGCCTTTTTAAAAATTTCAAACCAACTGGATGGTTTCAAAAAAAACATCATTAATTTTAAGATAACAAGTCATAATCATATCAAAAAATCATGGATGGCATAAATAGTTTAAAAATAAATTTATTTTAATATTTATTATCTCATTTATTTAAAACATTCATTAATTTGTTAATCATCACATCATCATTGGGCCATAAAAAGATTTATTTATTTGATTAATAAAAATTCTAAATAATATAACATGATGTTGGAAATCATTTTAGATTAATTATTATTATTTATAGTTAAAGATATCAATTATATAACCCCACATTAATTTATTTTCCAAAACTATACATGTTTGAGATATTTTTATTGTTTACATTAAAAAAAGTCATTAATGACATTATCTTACCCAAGTGGATTTCAAACGCCATTTGTCTAAACCAAGAATTTTATTGGTTGTTAATTATTCATAAAATTATGTTAGGACAAGTGTTAAGGTAATTTTATATTATTATAATATTATTTTTAACTTCAATTTCCCTATTTACCATTAATTGTGGTAAATAAAAATCAAAATTTAATATTTAACAAAATTATATTCATCTTATTGAATCAAAATTTATATACAGATGAAAACCATGTAGGTCAGATTTTTGAAATTCAATTCAGAAAAGTAGTAAAATTTGGTTTAAGTGAAATATCGTGTTTTTTATGACTATGCAGTGGTTCACTATTCATAAAAAATTGAACGTTTCCAGAAAAATTCCACAAATTAACCCAAAAATAATTTTGATATTCTGAATTAAAAAATGATGTATATTTTACCAAATTCAAAAAAATAGTAATCACATTAATTAATTTAACATTAATTTCTGTTTTCAAAACCAAAAGAGGGTTTTTATTAAATATTTACTATCACAAGATTAACACTATTTTATGTCCAATTTTAATGTGAAATTACTTATAATTACCAACATTGGATTAAAAGGTAAAAATATAATCCAATAATAATTTAAAACCATTTAAAAATATAATATAACCATTCAAATAAATTAGATTACAAGGTAGTTTGGAATTAAAATTCAGTATTTGTCACTATTCATTTAAAATTTAACTTTATCAGAAAAATTCCAAAATTTCATCCAATGTCTTTTTATGTCCTGATTTTAATAAATAATTTTATACTTTAAAATAGAACATATAAAAGCTAAAAAATATATTTAAAAATGGTTCTCCATCAAATGTCAGTATATTTTCCTTTAAAAAATTATAGAGTATTCATTCTTTAAATTGGGTTAATTCTTATTTTAAACCTTTAAAAAAATTGGATAATAGCAAAAAAATTAATAATCATTTTTAGTCATATTTTAGTTCATTTATTTCCCTCCAATACAACACATATGCATTAACTACAATTAAAAATATTAATATTATATAATTATTTTTCAGTATAACTCAACATTGTGTGCAACGTATGAATTCAAAAATGCTTTTTGTTCCATATTGAATATGTTATCAAACATAACATCCCCTTTAATGTAAAATTGAAAATTCATTTGAAAATATTAATAAATATGAAAATGTTATATTATTTGTTTAACTGGGATGTTACAATAACATATCATCAAATATAGAATTATTCTTATCCATTATGAATAAATTTCAACATATTATTATTAATAATGGTATTTGGAAATTTTGACCGTAGATTAATTTTATATGGGGTTATAGTCTACCTACAGTAGCACAAGACACCATCTTTGTTGGTTGAGAACCTTTAGTATATGGGGACTATGCCTGATGTCACTTGACACCTTCATCTCAAACTCTATTGAGTTGTCCGTAGATAGAAGCATGCAACAAAGTGGTATGACATTGATTAACATGGTGTTTCTATTTGGGAAATCTTGTATAGAGAATAAGGACCTTTATGTTATTTTGATATATTTTCTACTATGGAATGAATAATACCTTTTCTATTATGATTTCATTGTTATTGTGGTTAAATAATTGATATTCCATGATTTCACTATAATAATTGATATATTTATTCTATTATTATGTATTTTTTAAAATCTATATTTATAGTGTTGGATCATAGAACATCTTAGAGAGGCATATTTATGCACACCATTTTTGATATATAGGTTTCACATGACATTCATTTTATTGTCTAATATTGATATCAATTATGATAGAGGATTGGTAATTTAATTTCTCAAAAACAACATATTAGTTTTCTTCCAATACAAGATTATGGTAAAAATATACAAACCATAAAAATTATAGTTTTCTAATGATAGGATATATAGATTTGGTGATGTGATTTTCTCCAATGGAGGATTTAAAATCCCTATGTTAATGGGTTATATACTGACCCAATGTAGGCCAGTATAGGTGTTCGATTCCTTAGTAATAGAAAATTTTTGTTTGATTTAGATTCTAGTATTTTTATGAAAGGTATCAACAAAAACATAAAATATGGTATTTTATTATATAAAATTTTCATGGAATTACACTCTACAAAAGTATCATTATATACATCACTTGACATTAATTGTCTTTGGATGATGACGTGACATGTACATGTACAAGACCCAATCCTCAAGGGGTTGTATTATATACAGATTCTTTATTGGTATAGGTTCTTAAGGAATGATGATGATTCAATATATAATTTCTATCTACTATATGTGATAACCCTAGATTGGGTGTGGTGGAATGTGTGTTACCATGTGATATTTAATATGAGAGAAGGTGTGTTTCTTTATGAGCTATTAAATTTGTTTCAATAGTTATGGGAATGATAGGATAGTCTAGTTATTTTATATGTGAATCAGGATGCTGATTATTCAATTACTATGACTAAAAAGTTACATAGATTCATATTCAGATTATATATATATTTAATAAATGAGGGTCACTATGTGAGCATTCATCACAGAATTTTTAGTCCCCTTAATGACAAGAAGCACATGTAGACATTTATAGATTGATGATGATACATATCAGGTTTTACTAATAATGTGGTGGAGGCATAGAGATGTAATATGTAACATATATTTTGATCTAATATGTGTGGATCTATGATAGGTTTAGAATTTTTAAATTATTTAGTTGTTAGAATGTTTTTATGGTTGTGGGAAATTTTTTGTTAGACCATGGTAAGAGTGAGTTATGAGAATTTTTAGAGGTAAAACACAATGACTATTTGAGAAATAATATATCGACATCTGATGGGTGGATGAACCGTGGTAAATTTATTTGAATCTAGGATTGATGATGATTAACTCATGATAGTTTTATCCTGGTTGTGTTATCTTATAGTATGAGTACATAAACCTTTTTTGGTTTTAGGAGAAATATTTTGATAACATTAAAGAATATTATTTAATTTTCATGGTTCTTCAAATGCATTAGAAGAATTATAGTTATTGTTGTCATGTATTTTTTATAAAACATGATGTTTTAGGGCTACCTCCATTGTGGAATATGTATTTATGATACACATGGGGATTAGTGGGTGACTGTGTTTTGCATTATGACAAATTATTTTAGTAAGAGGCCGACGTGAAGGTTTTATGATTGTGTTGGGTGAGAATGGGAGGGAATAAATCTATTTTAATGGGGAAATAGAGGATGAATCAGAGCACCATTGTGTAAAAAAAATTACCCGCTATTTTAAAAGGTGTCGAAAGGTTTAAATGACATACCTTTAGAAGAGTGTACCATGTGAGATGATATAATCTATTGATTTTTACACATGAAGGGTATAATAAATGATTCCATATAGAAGATATGACACCATTATATATAGATGGTGTGACCATGAATGTATATATAAATTAATTAGATGAGGTGTAATATGTACTTGGTGTGATGAGAGAGGGTTTTGATCCTTGTTTTCATTTCTATTTGGGTATGAGCTTCAAATTTCAGGTCTAATATCTATGTGTAATACTATATAGTGTGTGGATTATAAATATCAACAAATTATGATAATCGACAAAACAATGAAGTGATTTTTGTAGTGGTAATCATAATATTGATGGTATAGTTATGAACCCCATGAATGCAGGTATGTCGGTGTTATGGAAATTATCTGGGAAAATTGAGATGGAATTGAGATGTGTGTAAATTAATACATCTAATTTCAATTCAATTCCAGGGTAAATAGTATTTTAGGATTCAGTTTCATGGTCAGATGGACTATAAATATTTAGACAATGCTCTGGATGGAGAGTCCATGATCTACGATATAATCTAATTGATGATTCGCATGTTATTAGAGTGATAGAAGTATATCTTATAACGGTTTATATTCTTTAAATCATGGAAGTATAATGTTAATTTATGTTTATAAATTAATATTTATGTTTGGATGATCATATGATGTTTTTATACATTTATGAATCATGATTTTTTTATGAGATAGTAATTTTTTCAGTGAGAACTAGGTTGTTTATGAAAATTCAGAAAGTATAGGGTTTTGAGATGTTTTAACATGGTATTATGTGTGGGGGATTGTAACCCAAACTGAATATGTTAATAGGACAACACATGAAATCCTTGTTGGAAATTATTGTTGAGGGGAGCATCATGACATAGAATAATCCCTTATGAGTATAGTCAAATCGTGGGACACACCATGAAATTGTTAGTGAACTTTTTATGGTTTTGTTATGTCTTAGGACAGATATGTTCATTTTCAAAAAATAATCATGTTGGTGAAAGTGATAATTGGGTGGCTTGACATTTAGTGAATAATGATTTCTAATTATTATAGTTTCACGAAACAGTCTTAGTAAGAATTTAGTTTTGGAAAGTAGTTAGTTGATGGTTAATTGACCACAAAAGAAGGTCTATATTGATGTTTAATAACCATCGTGACATTTAAAGTATGAGAGTTGTGGTTGGGGGGTATTTCAATGTTCTAAATAATCACATGTCAAGAAATTTTGTAGTAATTTTTATATTTTATCCACGTGTTTGTAAAATTATATATATATAATTTTGATTGTAATTTTAGGAGGGGTATCAACATATTATTATTTTATAGTATTTTGATCGATTTCTAAGAAGTTATTTATGTTCATGAGTTAGTGTTGGAGTAGATTCTATGTGAATCACCACATTTTTTAGTTTTAGCAGTATTTGTTGCATTGCCCTATCATGGGATTGGGAAATAATGTGGAAGCATTGATCATGTAATTCTGGATTGTAGTTCTATGATTCGTAGAGTGTAAGGGAATGGTGGTTAGTGCCTCTACCGGTAAAGGGTACATTATTCCATAACCTCATATGGTTGTTTTGAAATAAGGTTTCATTGGTTGTAAAATCCATATACAATGAGATACTAATCGATGACCAAGAAAGGCTTACACAATAATGGAAGAAGGAAAAGTGTTTTTTAAACTTCATGGGTTTGTCATGTGGTGACCCAAGAGGTTTAAATCAATATTTATGGGATGTCAGACATCACGACATGACATGGGACCAAGATGTATTTTTCATTGGGGCATATTTCTATTTTATTACTCATTCCCACATTGTGTTTGGTCAATGCGGAAATTTTGAGATGATATATTTATCCAACTCTACACCTATAGTCTTTATTGAGTGGATAACAGGAACTATATTTTTTATGATTCAATAATTATAAAATCCATATTATTTAAAAAATTCCTCATATTATATTCCTTAACAAATGTTTTGAAAAAATGTAATGGATTTCCATTTTTTAATGCATACATTGAAAAACATAAGAGTGAAATTAATATAACATTACGTATTTAGATAAATATATTTCTCTCAATATTACTCACATATTACTTAATCATATTGTTAATTTTTTTTCAATATATATGTTTTTTAATCAAGGAATCATTATTCAATGGGTTGTTTGATTTTTCTGTTATAAACTATCTATTTAAACCATTTGAGTGTATCTCCCATAACACAGTACTATATATATGAATGTTATGAATGAATAATCCCATACATATCTCAATAAGATTGAATATTAAAAATTAATTGTCATATACTCATAGTAAAATTATTTCAACCTTATGAGATAATTTTACAAAGAGCAATATAAATACAATTGATCACCTTATGATGGTTATTATCCATAAAATCTAATACTTATTATGTTATACAACATTAAGGTGTATATACCAAAAGAAATTACACAAATAAAACATATGATTTAAAATTTACCATATGAGGTAAATATATTTTCATATATATATATATATATATATATATCTCTTTTGAATCCACTTTTTTTGTTTATTATAATTTTGATATATTTAAATTTGAAATATTTTTTATATCCCATTTGGGTATTCAATTTTGATTATAAATCTTTTAAAAATGATAATATTTATTTAAATTTTATTATTAATATAATAAATGTAGAGATAAAAATATTTTAATTTTGAATATTGTTGACGTATTCCTAAAATATATATGTATTGGAAACCTTGATGATGATTCGATGAGTGTATTTTGAGTCTTCTTGAAGATAATTTTAAGGGGATAAAACAACATTCAAATATTTTTTATCACAAGGAAAACAGCTCTTGAATCCTTGATTGAGTTTTCATTTGATTTATACATTTATCATAACTATAGAGATATCTTTGGGTATCACAATTATTATTCATTCAAAAATAATTTGATAATCATAAATTTCATTACATTTTTTATTACTTTAATTAATGGTAACTGAGTTATATACAAAAGGGAACACATTAGAGTTATAATCCACAAAAACATATTAGCTACTACACCTCACTAAGAGAAATAAATGATTATTTATATCATATGGGGGAAATATTCAATCTGTTGGAGAACTCTCAAGGAAGAACTGATACATTTTAATAATTACATCCCTGGTTTTATAATATGATTCCCTACATAAGAACCAATTTATCTATCTCAAACATTTTACTCTAACAACATTTACATTGTTTTTATTAGTATTTTTTTAATTCATTATTTCAATTCATTCATATTTAAACTATATTATATTTTTTTATTTTCCTATTAAAATTAATTATTAATGTTGGGTGATACATATATCAAAATGTATTATTTTGATTTTGTCTCGGGTTTTATTCTCAATGATTGAATTTTTTTCGGCACACCATTTATGGTTGGTGTTTTTGTAAGGTAAATAATAAATATAAAAAGGAGTGGTTTAATCTGGTTACTTCACCACATAAATATATAATTCCTTTATTGAATGTTATACCTCTCAAGGTATAGAGCTATATTAATTATATTTCGTGGATAAAATTAATAATCAACTCTAAATTTTTGTGTACCTTTTATTTTGTATTAAAATATAATACCAAATTAAGTTATTTTATACCTCTTAATTTATTAAAATATATATTTAAATTGGAAAATTAATCTGCTGTAGACTACGAATCTATAAATTTTGGGACATAAATATTGGTTTTAAATTTCTGAACGTGATATGATACTTTTTATTACTTCCTTTTCTAAAACCAAAAAACAGGTTTTAAATTTTTTATTAGAAATGATTATTTATATTTTTTTCATTACTAACAATATACTAGAAATTATATCCTAAGGAGGTGATGAATTATTTATGATAGAATGAAACTGTTATAATTGTTTGATACTCCAAAACAAACTTACATAGATTTTAATAACTATAGATTTATGTAGAACTAAATGGTTAATTATATTTAGGATAACAACATAGACCAATGAAATATTATTAAAAAAACCTTACACTATGCCAAACCATGAACATTATCATGATACATGATATAATTTTTTAATTTTTTTTTATAAATTATAATATGATTAATGTAATTTCTCATTCTATAAATAGATGTTTTTTTCATGTTTCTTATTTTAAAACCTCTTTAAAAAATTTATACTTTTTAGTGTTTATCATCATGGATGATATATGGGTTTAAAAAAAATCATGGAATTTTATTTCATGTAATTAAATATTTCAAGAGGAGGTATGATAAAATGTCCAAATAGATTTTTTATATCATTTTTCTAATTGTAAATGGTATTTTTTATCATTGATATGAAATAGACAGCACAATGGTTAATAAAGGATTTTTATGAAATTTATTAAACAAAATATCATGCAATGAAGGATTCAATTGATCAAATTAGAAACATCTAGGGGACCAATATAGTTAAACTATTAGGTTCATAATTTCAACATTAATAGTATTTAATAAATTTATGATGATGAGACTTTAATGAGGAACATTTTAGCATTAAAATATGTTATTGTTGTTTTTACTCCTTTGGTAATGATATTTTAGAAAATAAAAAAGAATATATAGATACAATAGTCAATAGATATTAAAAATATTTGAATAGGAAGGCTTCAAATAATAATATTGATTGAAAACTATGAAGGATAATCATTAAGGATAAATTATCATTAAAACTAGTATTATTTATAAATGTTCTGATTTTTTTTCTATATAGAAATAATTTGATCGTTAATCAGGACTGACCGAGATTAAAAAATATATAAAATGGATGTTAAATATAGGAAATAATTATAAAAATTCGTTATTTATAATAAAAAATTAAATAAATGTATCTAATTGTATTGAATATTATTGTAATGAAAATGTAAATAAAAATGGGTGCTTCATTGGTTGTTAAAATGATGATTTAAATTTTATTCCTTATTCCAAATAATCTTATAATAATTATAAGTTTTAAAAACATACCATTTTTTAATTGATTGTAGATATTTATAGACATTTAAATTATGAGTTTTGATATTATGTTCTATACAATAAACACCAATTTAGTAATAAGTACCTTATTGTAGAAAATTATTTTCTTTTTTCTCAATATGAGAATCATTGGAATAATACATCCAAATGAAATTGAAAATGTCTATGAATTTTTAAAATATACTCAAATGTTGAATAAAATTATTAATGAATATATTAAACATAAAATGATAAATATATCAACATTTATTCAAGGAATAAATTTATATTTTAAGAATATAGCATTAAATAAGATGTAAAAATGTGAAGATGATATTTTTTATTATTCGATATTACTATCGATAGACAAGATTCATCTTCTAAAAAGTTAATTTTCATTGTTATTCTATTGTTGTTTGTTATAATTATATGTAAATTAAAAAAATATAATGTTAACATAGATTTCCTAAACCATTGGGACTTTATAAATATCATAATTGGATATAAATAACATATATATTACCCTATAATAGTGGTTTAAAATATAATTTAGAAATTAAAAAATGTTTTACTAGTCTAATAGTATGAATGTCTCATGGGAAACGATACTATATACATATTAAATTTTTAAAAAATTGTTCCTATGATATCTCAATAATGATGTGTGGTAAATATATAGTTCCTACTATTAGAAATTATATGTAGAACCATCAAAATTTGATATTTAAACAAATGTTACTGGTGTATAATAAAATTTAGATATAATTCCTAATGAAATGTAAAAATTATTATATATGGTTATAATTTTGAAATACTATTATAAATAATGGTTTATATTTTCATTATGGAAAACATTATATAATTATCATATCTCAATTATATAAATATTTTATGAATTTTTATGTTGAAATTCACTATTTATAGTTCCTTATAATCATTATTTATTATTTTATAATAACAATGTTGAAAAAAATTATTACATAAACCATTTAAAAATAATAGATAATCATGTAAAATTTATAAATGATGTGCATAATGATTGTTGAATTTGGAATAAATTTTTTAGTGATGTAAATTTCATTCAACTTCAAATTATTTATAAAAATGAATGAATTTATCAATTACATACTTTGAGAATATATAATATTCTTATATGTGAATCATACATGAATAGTAAAATACATGAAAAGTGTTTCATATCAACTAATCTGATATGAAATAACATAAGAATATAATTAGTGGGTATTTATTCTCTCCACCATATTCTATCTTTTAGTCGTAGTGGATTGTGAAAAACCTTATTTACCAAATATTGTTTGATTGATTTAAGATGGTTTACAATGTTGATCATAAAAATGAGTACATAAATGGATTAAAAATTAATCATTTATTCCAAAATAAGAATGGAAACAATTTTATATGTATTTAAATTTAAATATTTAATGTATTTTTTACCTTTAATTTTTTAAATTTTTTAGAAAATATTTTTTATCTAAATTTTTTGTCAAAAATAGAAACAAAAAAATATTTATTTTAAAAAATGAATAAAACCATCAAAAAAATTAAAATTTTCATCAATTCGTATATTTTGAGTAATTGTTTTTACGATGATGATATTTTTAATACTTTTTATATTTCTAATAAATTCTTGCTAGACAAATTTTGAAAACAAATTGCTATGAAAAGAATCCTAACATTGAATATTTGAATGTGTCTTATTTTAATGTGTATATTCATAATAATAAAAGTTTTTAGATACGTTTTATGTGGGAATATTATAATGATATACCATTTTTTCCATGGATTATATGTTTTTATTAATATAATATGAATGTAAAAAAAATTCATTTTAAATTTTTTTTAAATAAAGTCAAACGAATTTAAATTTCTATAAAATTATTGAATAAGATTAATAATTTAATGTTGGATAATATAAAATTCAAGAAGTTTAATCTTTTATGGTAGATAATACAACTTTTCAATTCAATATTAAATGAACTAAAAATCATAAAATTCACCATATTGATAATATAATTTATAATATTGAGAGTTGATATTAAAATAATATAATTTAATTGAATTTATTTTCAAATTCATATCGTCATTTAATTTATTTTCCTAATGATATTGATAAATGTTTAATATATGTTGGTCAAATTATTTTCATAGAATAAGACCTTAACTAATTTACGGGAAATATGATTTTCACTTTTGATTGTCCCCCATGTATGAATATATTAATGAAAAAATAAATTTTATGATAAATAATTTCAATGAATTTTTAAAAATGTAATGAATATGACCATATTATTTTCACAATGATATTTAAATAAAAAAGTTATTTAGGTTTATGAATCATTCTCACCTATTTCTACAATAATGCAAGTAGTTGTCTATTAAAATTTTTATATTTTGACTTGTTTAAGTTACATCAAATGGGTTCTATAATTTTTTTAATAATTATTTTTTAGAAAATACTTTTTTATTAAACAACAATTCGAGGTTGAATATAAAAGATTCCCATTCATGTTCTCAAATTATAAAATTAATTATTAGTAGTTAAGAATGTCCTAAAATATTTTTAGGGTTGAATATACTAATTTGTGTTGAATAGTATTTATAATAAAAGTAAATTTGATCCAAAAATATTTATTAAAATTATTTGAAAATAAATAAAATATTTTTAAAATAATTTTTATTGTATTGTTTTTATTTCAAAATTATATTTTTTGATAGCTTTTCTAATTTATTCATTTTTGAATATTATATGAGTATCATGAGAGAATTATATTTTCATTAAATACATCAAATATATAATAGAAAATGTTGTATTTTGTAATAAAAAACACCATGATAAAGGTGTATTTGAATGATATTGTCTTTGTTTCATATAGAACAATTATAACTATTATGGTCAATAATTGTAAATTCGTATTAGAACGAATTTTAAATTTTTTTGATTTTTGTTTTTTATTTAGTAATGATTAGTAATTTAAATTATTTTACTAAATCTCGACCACATATTATTTTTAGTGAATGCATGTGTGATTTATTGTAGGATGATTTTAAATAATATATCATTAATGTATTTAAATAATCATTAGATACGTTATTAGAATTATATATAACATCATATTTTTATATAAATGAAACCAAATTGAATTTTTTTAATTAGTATCATTCTTGTTTAATTGGTTATATAGTTGATAGAAAAAACTAAATTCATCAATGTTTTTATTCATATAATCATTTTATCTTATTTTATCTCAATTAATTAGTTTTAAAATTATTCCTCAATAAATTATGTCAAAATACTATTATAGCAGCTAACTAGTGTACTCAATTTTTAGGCAATAATAAATGAATATATAATATTTATCTCAATTTTAATTATATTACAATTTAATTTTATAGTTCAATTATACCATATAATTCTAAAATGACATTAAAATTTTCATAAATATAAATAATGATAGTAGAATTATTTTTAATATATAACATGTTAATTAATGTAATATTGATATCAAATTTGTTTCAATAGATAATCAGTCCGATGATATATTAAGTAAAAAATTATATATTTCAGAATTTTGTAGAATAGAGTATGAACATGAAACATGGGAATTTTTAAATGAATATATTATATTATTTTTTCTATTATTTTTTCCATTATAAATATATAGAGTTATGTATTCTTCACTGATAAAAATATTTCACCTTCTAAATTCCACATCATTCAATATTTATTACTTTATAATTCATCATCTTTTTGATATACAGAATCAATTTTTGTTAAAAAACTTTTATGATTCTATATTTTTCATTTGAGCTTGTAAAATTTCAGTTTTTTTGATATTAACTTTCATATACATAATTTGTTTATACCTTTCATATTTCATTGAAACTATTTTATGAATTAATTGAATATATTATTATATTTTATATTTTTTGTAAGATTATAATTCATTTTATTAATTAATTTACACTACAATATACAAAATATTTTAAAAATATTTTAATAATTCAATTGAAATATGTTATTTTATAATTATAGAAACATTTTAAAAATTAAGAGATAAAATTTTTATTTCAATTTATTTTTTTTCATTTTTTTTTTTATTGATATATAATTATAAATAAAAAAATTATGGTCGGGTTTTAAATATTAATTATCAATCCATTTTAACGACTGTTAATGTGAATAAATGACATTTTACATGAATTTTATATTAATTTTGCATGAATATACATATACATATATATATATATGAATTATTTTATTTTAATACCACTATTTTTTTAAATTAATATTATTTCTAATTTTATTGCATTTATATTTTATAAAACCACGAGACAAGTTTTTTATATTTTATTCTTTACCTATGTGATTATTAAAAAAGGATGATGGTTTTAAAATTATGTATTATTTACATTATAAAAAAGGGACATATGGTTTTAGAGACCATCGCAACTATATTTATATATATTCTAATTAATATTAAATATTATTATAAATTTTTTTATTGTTTCCCTTGAACATATGACTTATGAAATATAAAATATTTTTTTATTTTCAAAAAATGAAGTACATTCTGTATTAAAAAATTCTACTATATATATTCTTATAATTAATTTTTATTATTGAATTATCTATATATTACCTATTAATGTATTTTATGATTTGTAACTATGTATAATATTTTTATAAGGAATTTTATAGTCATTGTAAAATTATGTTGTGATATAGTATGAATGTATTTATAAACAATACAAGTATAATAGATCAAGTGCAAGATTGGTTATCTAAACTATAAATATGTATTTTGTCAAAAATATGACCACATATCAAAATATTATCTAGTTATTTTTTTTAAAATACCATATAATTATAAAAAAATCAGATATGAAAAAAAAGTTCTAAAATATTTTTATGATGTCATGATTAAAATATCTACCAATCAAATAAATTAACATGAAAAGTGGTATAATAATGACTATTTTGGAAAAATTAACCGTTCATGCATTGCCAAACCATATTTACTCTGTATATTTTATATTTTAGTTATTTAATATTAATAAATTTTCACATCCAAATCATTTTTTAAATGTTTAATGTAGTTTTTATATTAATCTATTATTTTTACAAACCTGTTATACGGGATATGGAATAAAGTTTTATTTTTATTATTAAATAAGAAAACATGTATATGTTATTTATATGATACCCTGACTAAGATTTATGGAAGATATTTCAAGGATAATAAATTATTGTTTTATCAGAATTATCTACTTTAATATATTTTTATATCTGATGGATAATATTTTTTGAATATATAAATATATATTCATAGTTTTTAAACTATATTAATAATTTTTATATAATAATGGATATCAATATTTTTATTTTATTTAATTATTTTAACAATTTTACATTTTTTATAGTATTCCTAGAAATTATATGAAGGGTAATAAAGCTAGATGTGTTGAATTCACAAAAAATAATTTTTACATTATAGAAATGAAATGAATAATAAAACTGTCGAAAACCCAAAAAAAAATTCAATCTAGTAAAAAATATTTTAAATTTGCTGTAATACTATTATGACTGAATTAAACCCTTATAATCATTATTAAATTGATGATAAAATATGTTAAAATACTAGAGAAAGAGTTATTATGAATCAATTATTCCTAAATAACTACCTCCGTAGGGTTTCTATGAGTCCATTATTAATTAGTTTTATGATTTATCCCATAGAAAAGATACAATCTAATTTCTTATTTTCTATTCCAAATAATAATTTCTAGTTTTTTATACATTTATTAAATGATTATATTTTTTAATATAGGGTTAAGAATTAGTATGGTAATTGGGGTTTTCATCCATATTAAAGATATATTTAGTTTTATTATTAGTCTACCAATAGAAAAGGTTCATTATAATTTTTTTGTGAGTCCCATTTAAACACCCTGTCATTTAGTGAACCCAAAACATCTAAATGATTTGATGGTTGTGGA
Source organism: Viscum album (assembly GCA_963277665.1). NCBI lineage: Eukaryota > Viridiplantae > Streptophyta > Magnoliopsida > Santalales > Viscaceae > Viscum > Viscum album. The sequence goes on from OY728126.1 coordinate 587,014,022, forward strand.
AAGTTGAAGTTGGATCAGAAGGATGGTATCTATTATAATAATAACTGTGTAATAATTTTCTACATTTTTGATAATAGAACATAAATTATGATAATGTTTAAATATAAATTTATTTCACAAAAATTATAAACTAGTCTATTTGATTGCCTATAGAACATTTGACCAGGTTTATTGAAATATAACCATCCTCTCATGAAAATACCTTTAAAGGATATATTTTATATGGTATTCTCATATTGTTTCAATTGGATAATCTTCTATTCTAGTCACTATAATTATTTAGTCTTAAATACGTATAATTTTAGTGTGATTAAGGGAAGGGTTTTATCATTGATTCCAATAGGGAATGGTGGAATTGGGTTGGAATTATGTGGGGTTTCATGTGTTAGTGAGTTGATACTCCAATAGTATAACGAAATATAGTTGTTCATTGTATTTTTTGTGGAACATCATCCATTTAATTATTCAACAGTTTTTTATAAAAATCAATTTAGTTTCTCATTGATATGTTCTTTTTATAGGGATTTTCATAAGCATGGCTTCTAGAGTATCCCATGAACATTAATCAGTGTATATATCCAAGGTTTCCATGCATAAAAATGTCTTTGTAATATTTTATGAAATAATATAATATTGTATTAATGATTAGAATTAATTATAAATTGTTATAATTATTTAATTTTAACATTATGTAATGAGATGTGAGTTTATTGGGATAAGTGAGAATATAAAGGAATGGGTTGTGGGTGGGTTTGACAAATTGAATATAACTATACTTAAGGTAGGTTGTCCCTACAAAATTCTAAATAGTATATTCCATATGTTAATGTATCATGTGATATATAGTGTCACGTGTTTTTTTGATAATAGAAACTATTTCTAGATTAAATATTTTCCATTAAAATTATTGTTATTTGAATAAAATTATCAATGTATATAATGTACTATTGTACAATACTTTATGGGACATCTAGTAATGTTTGTTTACTTGACTTTAGAGATGCACCTTTTGAAATTTTGACCCTATAGGGGAAAAACTTCAAAGGTAATGGAATGAATACGAATCAAGATAATATATAGTAATTTCCTTTTAGTAGGGATGAGTCATAATGTATAATGATTGTATTAGGGATAATACCTTTGATTACCATGAAGGACCATATAAACAATATAATTTTTTATTAGATAGTGGTGTAATAATAACTCACCCATTTCTTTGTGAGTACCTAATTGGATATATGTTCTGAACGATTAGGTAAAGCTTTTTCATAAGTGCCTCATCCATGTATGACATTGGAAATGAGATGGGGACTATAACATCATTCCAGAGTGTTGTCTGTATGGATACACTTATAAGATCAATGATTCCATAAGTGGAATCTAGGGACAATTATGGATCTTATTCCCATCAAGAGAAGATATTATCCTTGGAGATAAAAGTGGGATAGAGGATCCCACACATGGTGTTTGGAATATAATATGGCATATTGATCTATGATGAGTACCACATTTTAATAGTTCCCATTAAGGGAGCTCATAAAATTAAACATGTACGATTGATTTATGGTGTCATCAGATAACAGAAGGATAAATGGGAATAACCATAAATGGTTGTAGTGATAAGAGAAATGTTGTGTTATGGAGAAGCCTACCAAGGAGATATCTATCAAATTTTGGCAGGTGTCTAGCCAAGTTGATGTGATGTCAGGTTCTATGGTGAGTTGCAGCTTTTTTATGTGTATGGTGTATGTTGCACACACACACATTAATTATTTTATTATTTGTGAATAATGTTTTATACAAAATTGATATATATTTTTCCTGAGTTATGACGAAAAATTACCTATGTTGAGATTGGTATTTCAATACTAGGGCTCTATATAATTGGAATTTTTTCCATGAAATTTACCCCTAGAGTATGATTGTCATTTTTATAGGGATATACGTCTGAAATATATGTTTAATATTATTTTTGAAGGTTTTAATTCCACATATGTGTATTATATACTAGTTCTTAGAAGACGATACAACCCCCCTGATATATAGAAATGATTATTATTGGTATGAGGTGAGGACCTTAGAATAGTATAAATATATTGTTTCTGGGTGAGGGATACACCCAATAAGAGGTATTTTATCTAAAAAGGATACATGGTAAGAATTGGACTACACATTATATATTATAATCAGGATCTGGGGTTTGAAATATATCTCATATATTGTAATCATTTTTGTCAAATGAATTTTGCAATGGATAAAACATGTGTTATATATTCATTTGGTTACTATATAACATGAGGATTTGTAGTGGAAATATAATTACCAATTTTAGTTTCTCATGCTACACTAATAACATCACATGTTCCTATATGATATTTTCCAATCATATAATCTTTACTATTTTGTTATCTAAATATAATTTTATTAAATGGGATTCCCTAATGTTGTTACTAATGGGGAACTTTTTTTCCTATTTTTTTTGTAGGATAGATGCCTATTATTCAGATTAGGATGGTACATCTTCATGTGTATTTAAATATTAGTACTTGATAAGGATTTTTGATCCATTTATATCCTCCTTTTATTTTAATTGTTTTGGTCTGTTTTACATATGTGGTTAACTATTTTGGTGACCTGTTTATATATATAATTATATGATTATGAATTTCATCTTTTATTCCATGATTCTTATTTATTTGGATAACTTATAACAATATTTTTATGATAGATAGTGGTTTAAAGTTTACATTGAATTTTTATTTGATAAGTTGGTACAATATCTCCCTGATTACACCTTAGATAATCACTATTATTCAATATAATCTACTATACAAGGATGAATACATGATGTCCCATGACCCCCCTCCCACCAAAGATAAAGAGATTATTCCATTAAGACAAGGAATTAAATATTTTGTAGAAATTTTTTGGAATATTAAATTTTATAATTTAAAATTACTCATATATATATGTGTTACAAATGTAGAGAATGGATTGTAGTAAAATATTTTAGTCTTATAAGTAACCTTGTAAATTACTCTTTTCAATTGTGCGTTTTCCTCAATAAAATTTACATGGATTTCAAAAAATCTGATGAAATGTTCATGTTTTTTATGTTAGGGTTTATGAAATTATATCTATGTAAACATCCTGATTGAGGAATAGTTTTCAATCCCATGAGATGAAACCATTAGAGAGGTCCAAAACAATATTTTTTTTATTTACATGCCTACCCCTATTATATTTAAACTTATTTGGTAATCATGTTCGCATATTAATTTACCATTTCAAAAGATGTAACTCAATGGATCTTATTTTATTATTCATTTTCTACTCTAAGCCTCCTACAATTGATCTTAATTATAGTTGTAATGTAATGTCCTATTTTAATCATTTTTTATTATATTTAATATGTATTCCTTATCCTATCATGGACACTAATGGTTATGGTGGCCTAAACTATGGGTTCAGATGGTATAATATAATATATTTGGTTTTATAGTGATTTTAGTGGTTTCATTCCACCATGGAATAGATTACATCCTGAAGGAATAATATTTTATATTGATTGATGTTTGTCTTTTAATAAATCTCATTATTTGATATTTCATGAACAGGTTTGGAATTTTAAATCCATTTTCTGTTATTTTAAAAAAAAGGTTAAATACCCATAAGGGTTTTAAAATATATATTTATTTCTATCAAATAATTATTCAAATGATTTTGAGGGATTTTTAGTTTATTATATATAAAATAATATTTTATGTATACTTTTTTTTGTGCATTGGTAAATTCTTCAGAGGAACTTTTAATATTTATTTGATGATAAATTTACTGTTTGAAATTATGTTTTCTTATATCAAAGGTTACCAATGTTTTTACTCATGTTTTTAATATTAATTAATTATTTTAATAAACTATGTATTTCATGAAGGATTGTTTATGATTCTATATATTTATCATTAAAATGATGTTATTATGGTTTTTTGTTGATTTCGGTTTAAATTTTTTGATTCTTTTATTGATTTTATGAGTCGTTTTAGATCTCATCATTACATGATTATATTAAATTACATATCATAAAATTGTAAAATATGATTTCATTTGTATTATAACACCCATTATTTTTATCACCGCAATATTGAGTGTCCCAAAAACACATGAACCATGTGAGATTAATCAAATTATAAGGAGATGTTTTTAGAAATGGTGAATGTATCATTTATTAAGAGTTTTTTAGATGTGAGGTGATGGAATATTTATTGTATTATAAATGTGGTCTTATCATATTCATATTTTATTCCACACTTTCACATGGTTTACTTCTTTAGAACCCATGGTATCTATGTGGGATAACTAAATTTATATTACTATAGTTTATATTATTTCATTTTTTAGGATCCAATATTGTATGTCAGCCAATTTAATACAGAGTTCCCCAGAAGAGGCTGGTGAAGATTAATTTAATGTCATGACCCACCTTCTTCTAGATGGCATAAGGGACAAAAAGTACCATTCCTTTCCTAATTCAAGAAGAAGTAGAGATAGTGACCCCTAATTCCAGACATCAATAGGCCCCATAGTGGAAGATTTTACCGAGGGAATAGATTCACACAAAACATGGTAGGAAATTCCCTTTTATAATTAAAACTCGATCGGGGGATAAGAAATTAAAAATAATAAACATAAAAATACATTTATAAAAAGAAAAACAATATCTAATTCGTGATTGATTAAATTGAGACAAATATACATCCAAATAAAAAACAATTTTCCATAAAAAATAGACTAAGAATAAACACATGGACTATCCCAATACATTATCTAGTAAAGTCTATTAGGGTTCTTCAAATCCTCCAGGAAACCTGAAAACCATTATAAAAATTTAGGGTGTGTATAAAAGTATACCTACTATGAATTATAAATCCACTCATTCAGAATTGGGGGAACATAATAATGCCCTTGTGATAGAACAAAAAAACAAACATCACCTAACAAGGAATACTAACTAGCTCAGCCCCACTAGGGAACACTCCCAAAATAATTCATGTCAATTAAGATAACAATATAATCTCATTGATAATTAGGGTACCCTACGGAATATTACCATTGGTTATCTGCACATTCATAACAGATAACATCATGATTATAATACTCTTCTAAAATATAGTCCCACAGCCACAAGCTACCTACACACACCTGGGAATCAATGGACACACAATTCATTCCTGATGACATCTATATCACACACCAAACCACACATCCAACTTGTAGACACCTGGGTGACAACAACCACACCTATCACCCAAAGACACCTAATCCTCATCCAAAAGAAACATCAGAAAAAAATCCTGGTCTACAAACACTTGGTCCCCTCATCCATAACAAATACTTCCTTAATAATCTTGGACTATTTTAAACATTAATCCATTATAGTCTTCCCTAATAATCTAGTTCGCCACATGGTCCTCAACATTTTTGGGGTGTGTATTGAAATTTACAAGTAATTAAAATTTACACATATTGTTTAGAAAACACTCAACCCAGCCAACAAGTTTCAAAAAAACAACAAACCCAAATAGAACAACATTTTTAGGCTTCCCCTACATGCACCACGATAAAAATACCCACTGTAAAACACAAGAATAACCTCTTTTATTTTATCCACATTAATTTCATTATTTAAGGGGTTCACATTAATTTATTCAAGCCTGACTCAGGGAAACTACCAAACACAACATCTACAACCATTTTCAGAAGGCTAAAGACACTAAACATTTCAAAAAAAGCAATGAAGTAGGAAACATGGTAAGGGAATGAATTTAAACAATAGTTCATAAAAAATTGGGAAAACCATCCTACAGTTCCACTACACACCCCATCTTCCAAGACTCTCATTAAACCACTACAAACTATAATTCTTCATAGTTATCACACTCAATAATCCTCTCATAACAAGAACAGGTATCCCCTCTGCACAACAACACAATTCCCATCACACCCATTAACATGAATTAACGACACAGACATGTGTTGTAGCCCCACTACCCAACCACTCCCCTGATGTTGATCCATGACATAAAAATTCCATCCTTTCCACATCCTATCAATCTATCAAACTAGGATACCAAAACACCACCCATACCACCCCATACACAAATCCCACAATAAACACTATTAAACCACAACCCCACTACACACACATTCCACACCATTCTAACAAAACCAAATCCTATGTACATCCATGTACCCATAACTATGCTCCCAACAATTGAACTACACAACCTATAAAATTTCACAAACCCAAAATAGAATACAACAGACATCAAAACCTATCAAATAGGATGTATACAGATTGGTAAACAATGTTCTTTTAATCATCATTGATAAACTAGTCTAATCACACAAGGGTTTTAATCAGGGGGAATCATTTTATTTTAATAGTTTATGTGTGACTAATAAATATGATATTTACCCCAATTAATAACAAGTAAATAAAAATAATTATAAAGAATCACCAATGCACATAATAAGAAAACCAACTTCCATGATTTTCAGAATCAATGCAGCCACAACATATCTCATAATCAACAAGGAGAACAAATAAAACATGAAATCAACATCAATCCACTTACATACATTAATTAGATCATATTATCATTCATATTTGTTAAAAGGTTGATTTTCATGTTTTCAAAAAAAATGTTACTACACCCACCTTTCCTGATACACAAATAATGATAGATATAACAATCCTAAACTAAAACAATAGGGGACAAAAACTATTCATTGCGGAAAACGTTGGTTTTGCGTGTGGAGCTAGAAACTCCAATTAATTTGGATCGGAATGGGATTTAGCATAGGCGCATGACTCCTCTAAAGAGAAGGTATCTAGGTGAACTAATATAAAAGATAATAGATGACATCATTTTTAGAAAAAATCATATCCAATAGCAATGGAAGGGGAATGGTTTCCAAATTCATTTACATGGATTCATGGTCAGGATCCTGTGGATTAATATCTTAAGGTCCTAAAAGCATTATGATATTAAATATATACTTAATATCAATCGAAAGACACTCAAAAATTCGCATAAAAGTCTTTAAACTCAGTTTACATCCATATAAAACATAAGAAAATCAAATCTGGAAAATTGGGAGAAACGTGGAAAAATTAATATTTGCAAATGGGCAAGACACTGTTTGGTGTGACACCTTTTCAGTGAGCCACCATTTTGGTGTGCCACAATTTTTGTGTGGCACTATCACAGTGTGACACCATTTGAGTATGCCTTTCCTACAATTCATCTATATCATTTTTCCACTACCTTTATGTGCCACTGTTTCAGTTCCACTATAACGATGTGCCACCATTTTGGTGAAACTATTTGTTGAAACTGGATTTTTGGAGAACTCCAAAAAAATACATTTCTACCCCCAAGAAAACTAAATGAATGAGATGTTAAAAACAGAATGTCCTTGGTAAATTCAGGTCATTGCATCAGATAACTCTCAATCTAATATCGTACCTAAGAATTTAAAACTGAACTCCAAAAAGAGGGGTTTGAACAACCTCCCCATATGATACCTGTCAGGGACCAACTACCATATATTGTTAAAAAACTAGACTGAAAACCCTAACATCCAAGAACAACACCTTGACCTATGTCTCATGAACAACATTATAAACACAAAGGACCCACTACCAAGAAATGTGGATTAGGGAATCACATCATCCACGTCAATATACTATCTTCTATGGGAAGTAATGACTCACCCAAATGAGAATAATCACTTCCACATTAATGCATTTGGATTAGGTATTAGTGCCACCCCTTTCCACATTAAAAACCCTACCACATAAAATTGTGAAGAATGGAACAATGCTGATGTTTATGGAAAAGGGAAAGCATTACATTATAAAAGGAAGCATAAAACTGAAACACAAAAACAAAACATGGAACTGCTCTTGGTTCTAGGCATGCATATGTGCCTCTAATTGCCAAGTACTCTCATATAGGCCACCATACCTCCATAATACACAAACCAGTGTAATTTTACATCCACAAAGAACCTTCTCTTCATGATCATATATTTTTATTGGTCATTCCACAATTTTTGTATCTTCATTTTTATCATTATCTCCCAATTTAATGTTGTGGGTGTCATGTGTGGTTATTGACAGAGGTGAGAGGCATAGAAGACATCGTGGATTCTGTCCAACTATTGTGGAAATTCCTATTGATATTCCACCTCACCAAAATGACCCAACACCTCCAAAATTATGATGAAATTGGGAGAAATATTTATCCCCTGTTAAGCCTATGCCACCCATGTTGAGAGGAATCTTTCGTTAATGCAAGCTCCCCAACGTCTAACTTTAAATGCCTCTTCCTATGATTGGTATATTACTTATGTCTATCCCATGTTCCCTTTATCCTCTCATGGACATGTTGTACCTTCTCTGTCGTACTCTGAACCACATCCAGACCAAGAATAGTTGCCTCTACAACATCCATCTTGAACAAGGGTAAAATACACAACATCCCATATATATCTGGGAATAGAGCCATACCAATGGTATAATTATAGATATTTTTGTATGAAAACACTATCAAGGGAAAATTTCACACCCAATACCCACTAAATTCCATAACAAATGCCTATAAGCTTTCCTACAATGTATGGATGTTCCACTATGTCTATCCATGCATATGAGGGTGGAAAGTTGTGAAGATGTGTAAATGAGTACCAAAGGAAAGTGGAAATCCCTTACATACTCATAATGTAAAATGTGCATCATAATATGATAGAATAGATCATGGATCTTATTAATGCTGCCCCACCACACACACTCACCTCTCTAATAAGGCATCAAATGTTCCCGAGTCCTTGGTCGATACGAATTGAGATGATTTTGTCAACTAATTCACTGCTACACAATGAGCATCAAATACCCCCTACGTCCTAGGTAATCCTATGATGAAATCACCAAGGAATTCACCCCACTTCCACTTCAGAATGTATAAGGGATCCAAAATATTACCAGGAACATGCTTCTCAACCTTCACCTACTGACACACTAGGAACCTTTCCAAAAACTCTTCCACTACCTACTTTACCTTGGGAAATCAAAAATATTACCTGAAGAATCATTAGATTTTAGAAACTATTGGATATACCACAATGGGAAGCTATGGAAATCATGGAGAACTCCCTCATCCATTTCCACTATGACAAACTACGTCCCACCCAACAACATTTGATTCTCACTATCCTCTAACCATCACTCTAGAGAATCACCTATGATTGTGTGATCACACATCACATCAGTCATTGATTCTCCCCAATAGGACACTTCTATGTACCACACCAAGGAAGACCGCACTCTCATCTGAAATAGATAGCCTCTACTACCACCATCTCTCGCATCCAAATGCATAGCGACCAAATCTTCTATTTCCTTCCAAGAATCCATGGATTCACAAACTACCTCCTTCTACAACTTAATACTTAAGGAATCATCCACCACATTCCTCTTTCTTGATTTTTAATAGATCATGAAGTCCTAGCCTAGTAGAAACTCCATCCACCTTCGTTGATGATAGTTTAGGTCTCACAGGGAGATGATATACCTCAAAATATTGTGATCCATGAAGACCACAATGCACTCCCTGATGATCTATCTTTGCACAAATTTAGTATGATTACTACCGCTGAAAACTTCAAATTGTGGGTGAAAAAATTACCTTCATGGTAAAGTTACTACATGGACCCATAAGAGATAAGTCCACACTACAACATCAGAACACATACTATTCCTATACTAGAAGAATCACATAACACTAAAAATGTCACCCCATCCTCTAGAAACATATGCACTGGAACACTGACCATCATCCCCTTCAGGTAGCTGAAATTTTACTGAAAATGCTCACTCTACAGGAATTCAAGGTCATTTCTAGTCAAGGTGGTCAACATAGAAGAAACTCAAGATTAGTATGGTACAAACCTCTAGTAATATCCCAATAATCACAGGATGATGCAGAACTATACCACATTATTGGGTTCTTCCAAAGAAACAACCACCTAGAACTATTATGGTTACACTACCATCTCTTTCTGAGAAACCACATGTTCGAGGAAGTGCACCTATCTTGTCCCAAAAATGCACTCTGAAAACTTCACATAGAGTTGGTGGTGCTGGAGGACAGCTAATATTTTCATAAGTTTCTCAACATGATCCTCCTCTAGCATTGAGTAAACAAAAATATCATTGATAAAGATGAGGAAACCCAGTCTAAGATCTTGTGGAAGAGATTTTTCACGAGCCCCAAGAACATGACTGGGGAATTTTTAATAGCGAAAGGAATGTCTATGAACTCAATGTGCCAATACATTCACTTGAAAGCAGAATACAGGATTTCACCCTCCATCACCCTCAACTACTGATATCCTGATTGTATATTGATCTTGGAGAACAAATATGTTCCCCATATCTAGTCTAAATGATCTTAAATTCTCTAAAGAGGGTAATAGTTCTTCACCATTACCTAATTCAATCTATTTTAGTCCATTCTCAACCTTAGGCCACTGTCTTCCATCTTCATAAACAATACTGGAACACCCCACGATGACACACTCAATCAGATAAACCCCTATTTCATCATGTTTTCAACCTGAATCCACAACTCCCATTACTCAAAATGCATCATCTTATAGGGAGCCATCAAAATCATATAGGCTCGGGGATGCATGTATATTGTTATCTAAACGTCAAATTGATGGGGTAGAGACAATACCTCTTCAGAAAAAACATCCATGAACTCCCAAAAAACTCATAGAACATCCACTATCTCAGCAACTAATGACTCCTATAACTCTTATTCTATCATATAAAAAATAGGCACGAAATCTTGACTACCGTCCTGATGACTTCACTCACCATCAAAAGCTATAAGCATCCCTCCAGTATAAAAAAATAAATCTCCTATGTATGCAGTCAATAATGACATGCCTAGAAAAAAACCACTCGATGCAAAGGATGACATCTTATATATGCATATGTAGTACAAGAAGATCTCCACGGGACTAATGTTGCCCCTACATTAGTCTGCACCCCTAGAAAACATAAAATATTTTAGTCTGGCCTCTAAATGGAGTGCTCAACACCAAGTTCACCCAAAGTCTATTTATGTCTAGTCCCAAGGAATGGGCTAGACTTTGTGAAAAAAAGTTGTGAGAGGATTTTGAATAAAACAAAGCACATGCGAGTATACTAAATAATATGATTGTACATTTATCAACCACCTACCCTCCTAGAACTACTGCCTCGATGGCATGAAACGTCCCACACCCATCTTATTTAGACCATTGTAGTTGGCCACATCCTTGACCACAACTATGTTGACATCTATAGGAGCACCCTATGATCATCCTCCTCCTCAATCATCCACCCTTAGTAAAGTGGGAGCCTTTTGTCCCTACTACCAGAAAAGTATGGCCCACATGTATTGAAATGGATTGTGTTGAACCCACCCACCTGCTCTGTACTGTTCCTGAACTAGGCTCTAGTTATGAAGATTTCAACAACCTCCAAAAAATAACCTCAGTCCTAGACCCATGATGAAAGGGTGAGAAAGAAGAAATATGAACTGGAAGTGTTGAGGAATTCTTTCCATTAGACAGAACCACAAAAGCCCTAACGTCGAAGTCCTTTTGTTATTTGTCTTCCCCTTTGACGAATTGGGATGGCTTCCCTCTCATGTTAAATCTCCCTGCAATTGATTCATTTCCATTAATACATCATTATTCATAACATCTACATATGTAGTTAGGGTAAATGGAATGATTAAATACAAAAGAAAACGTTAGACTGAAACCTCCAAGTATCTCTTCTACAACTCCTCATATGAAAAGTGGCCTGGAGCAATGAGTAGGAGATACCTGAACATGATCCCCAGATCACTCACTAAAATACTCCCCAGCTAGAGAGACAATATCTCTTATTTGTTCTCATCCATTATTTTAGAGGAAATATAATATTCCCAAAAAATCCTTCTCAAATTCATCCCTTGAGACATTGGTCTCCTTCATCTCCATGAGGTAAAGTATCCACCACAGACACATTTCTCCTTGCATTTGGCTCACTTCCAGAGGAACCTAGTACTCCCTTGGGGAACAAATCAAAGTAAAGGTGATTTCCAGCTCCATGAGACGGACCTCCATCTCTAAGTCTAAAACACATCCTTCATAATTCACCAGGATCTATCTCTAGAGAGAATGAATGGTCTTTTCCACAAATCATCTTACTCCTCTCATGTGTCCCTATTATAATCAAAACTGTCATCCAACTTGGCCTCAACTAATCGTACCACACATTGGGGACGTCAAGCTTGCATATATTAAACTGTAAACAAGGAACTCCTAGGCTGGGGTTGTATTAAATTTTTCATTTTGATTTTTTTAAACTTGATATTCAATATAAAATTCCAAAAACACCAAATACCCACAATAACACTAGTCATTATGATACATATACCTTCCACAGGCTCTCAACACTAAATTCATTGTATCCTCACTTCATCATTCAATATGTCTGGAAGCATTACATTAGATCATGGGGGGGCACTAAAATCCCTTGTCCAAGCTGGTCATTCCTATCATGGGTCACACACCAAGATCAACAAACACAATTTCCCTACCATCACATGCAACCCTCACGGTGCCTAAATCCGAACATCACCCTACCACTCAACCATCAGCTCTAATACAACACTTTTGTGAAACTCCTTCTCTACGATGAGGGAAGGGAAAAAAATTTCCACACACTTCTATATTCTATAATAAGTAGAGATAAGTACCCCATATATCACCTTCAATAGTCTATATAGTGGAAACTAGTACCAATGGTATATAATCTCTTAAAAATAATAAAAGAATAGACATTTTTAATGAAAATAGGATCAAGAGATAACACCTTAAAAATCCCAAACAACACTAATCATATATATAAAGGAAACCAAAATCAGAAACACACATGATTTAAATGTAAACTATGATAAAGGTACAACCAAAGAACCAATGAATGTGATAGATGAAAGAGTCTATGAAGCGTCATAAAAACAATCCTAATGCCCGATCATGTAAAGTCTAATATGGTATTTAATGTCATCCCAGAATCTTTAAAATAGCTCCACAAGTGTAGGGTGAGTATACAAGTATACGTAATAGGAAAAAGAAATCCACACATGGATATGTGGTGGAACATATAAATTCCTCTTTGAGATAATAATAGAAACTGAAAACAACTAAGAAAGAAAGATAACCAGCCTGACCTAACTATAGAACAATCTTCAAATAACCTAAATCATGTAAGATAATAATATAAACACATCGGTGATTTGGGTACCCACACCATTTTAACACTTTTTATATCCTCATTTTTAACAGCTAAAATCTTGATGTTATTGTTCTTCCCAAATTTAACCCCACTACAACAAGCTTCCCCCACACAACTAGGCCACAAACCACACATGAATCTTACCCATAGACACCTGGTCCACAACAACCATGCCTCTCACCTGAAGACACCTTGGCCTCATCCCAAAGAGACATGGGAAATCAATCCTAGCCCTCAAATACATGGGCACCTCATCCACAACCAAACCTACACGAAGGATCTTAGACTATGGTAAACCATAATCTATTACCACCTTCCCAGATACACTCGAGCTATAATAACCCGAAAAAGGTGTGAGGAAGGATTTCAATGAGAATCCATCCATCCTCCCACCAGGATGTCTGAAATGACACCCTCACCCATGAAATGGGGTTGTTCAGAAAATGGTTCTCATCATGTGTGGGCGTGTATTTAAAATCACAAGGAACTACAATTTATACATATATGTAAGTATAAAATCAACCCATGATACATAATTCATAAAAAATACCAGGACACACGCTACAACATTTTTCTTCTACCCCTATATGCACAAACACAAAAAAACCGCAATAAAACACAAGAAAACCCAAATTTTATTAAACCACTTGACATTAATTATTTAAGGGGTTCACTATAATTTATTCCAGCACTACATGGGGAAACAACCAACCACCATATCTACAACCATTTTCAAAATGATAAATGAAACTAAACACTAGAATGGTAAAAAGGGAAGTAGGGACCATGGTAAAGAAACCCATTGAAACACCCATTCATAAAAACAACATAGAACAACCAGCCTACAGTACCACTACACACCCCTTTCATCCTAGAAGCCCATTAAACCACTCAAAATTTACATTCTTTGCAAATTATCCCACTCAATAATCCAATCAAAACTAGAAATCACCACCCCACTACACAACAACACCACACCCAACACACCCATAAACATAAATTCATGAAACAACCTAATCCTACAACACCAATAACCTAACATTCCATAGATGTAGTCCCACGACATAACATGTCAGTCCATTCAATAATCAATCAATATCTAAAAATGAGATACCAACACACCCCCCATACCACCCCTTACACAAACCCCACAACAAAAACCATTAAAAGACAAACGTGTTGCACACACATACAACACCCTTTTCCCAGAACCAACTTCTTTGTCCATCCGTGTATCCATACTTGTGCTCCCAACAACAGAACTACACAACATACACAATTTCTCAAAACCAAAAAATAAAACAGAACATAACCACCCCTATCCAACAAGATGGTTTCAGATTTTGTAAACTCTTTTCATTAAATCCACATTGATACATAGGGAAGATCATCCATGGGTTTTCAACCCATTGAATAAATTTTATATAACTGGGTATATGTGACTAATGAGATTGATATTTACAACAATATTAATAAGAAATAAAACATAGTTATAAACTGAATCACATGTGTATAAAATTACCACCAATGACCATGCTTTTTAGAATCAATACATCCAAAATAGATCACATCATCAACATGGATAAAAAATAAAAGAGGCAATCAACATCAATACACACCCATCACATAAAAAATTTCATATTAGCATTTATCTTTGTAAACTGTTTGATATGAAAGTTTTTAAAAAAGTCTGTTATTATGCCCACAATTGATGATTTAGAAATATATGTAGAATAATACCTACATGAAAAATTAGGTGATAAAAAATCCTATGTGTGCCAATACCAGAGGTCATGTGAGTAGTAGAAAACTCCATGAAAACTGGATCATAAAAGTCTCTAAAATAGCCACATGAATCATCTAGATAAGAGGTCTCTATGCACACCATGTGAAAAGATATGAGATGACCTCCGGTACAGAAAAGGTAATATTATATATCAACATAACATAAACACTTTGAAAAGTCATTATATTGGGATCATGGTCAAGATCATAAGGTTTGAATATCTTTATGTCCTATAAGTGTTTGTATATTAAAGATATACCTAGTATCCTTTGAAATGTACTTAAAACACTAAAACAAGGCATTGAACTTGGTTTACCTAAAATAAAATGTATGAGGGGGGAATCGGGAAAAACAGGGAGAAACTAGAAAAAACTGGAAATTTTGAAAATGGTTAGTGGCCGTTTTGGTGAGCCACCATCATGGTTCCACTGTTATAGTGGCACTGTTATGGTGTCATCATTATGATTCCACCATTTCAATGTGCCACTGTCACAGTGCCACCATTTAGGGGTGGCACATTATGGTACAACCGTTTCAGTGTGCCTCTATTATGGTTCCATTGCTTTGGTTTGCCACCATTATAGTTCCAATATCTTAGTGTGCTAAAATCATGGTACCACAGTTTTTGTGAAACTTGATTTTTCGAAACTTCTAAAACAAACCGATGCGACCCCCAAGAACAGCACAAGCACTATATTTTCACAAATGAATTTCTCATGGTTATTTGGGTCATTATATATAAGAATAAATTTATTTATAGGAATAACATACATTATAATATTTCATTTGACCTGAGATTTCCTAGCATTCATCCCATGATATGATCAATATTTTTTCCATTGATAAATACTATTTTTTCAATGATGTTACATCATAGATTTTTTCTGCGTAGTTTTTTTCTTACACAATGTTATAATCCAAATATGTGGTGATATATACATTTGAGAAACATCCTTTAATTATTATACATTTTTATGATTGGTATATATTCATTATAAATGAAATATGTTTATTTATTTTAAAATGATTAAAATTATATTGTTCATTTTTATATACATAAACGTACATATTTTAAAGAGTTTATTATGTTATCAATTAAATTTTTTTGTGGTCATCATTTGTTAATAAACAAAAATATTCATTCAAAGGGATTATAAATGATAAATTTAAATGTTTTACAAAATAAAAAAATTATTTGCTTCCTGGTAATTATGTTTCTTTCTATGCAAATTTTCTAAATAATGGACACTAAAAGGGATGAATATATGAATAATTTATTTTTAATAAATTCTCATTGGAAATTATTATTCATATAATTACCTAAATACTACAGTAATAATTTTTTTTATAAATTAAATTTTATTTAGTATTTTTTGAATTCATTCCATTATTTTTTATCTCACAATAGACATACACGTCATTGTGAGAATATCTATCTATTTTTTATATAGGTTACCACATTTTAATATCATATTTGATATTATTATCCACATGTGTTCATGGATTTTTTATGATGTGGTGAATTCCCTCTAGTAAAATATAGATGATATTATAGTATCATAATTTTTTGTTCTCTATATATAATTTTCTGTATTTGCTAATTGGTGAATTATAGTTTCTCCTTTGTATCACATGTTATTGGTCATGCAATGTATATATATTTTTCTGATTCACATGTTATGGTAAATTATATATATTATTAATGATGATAAATATATCATAAAATTGAGTTTTGTTATTAATTATTATTATGATAAGTTTTTATTAATTTTTATTTAAACCCTATATTTTATCTATAGATTTATGAATTATTGTATTTCCATTTACATTTGTCATCTATGCAATCATTTTTTTCCACCATAAATTTTCATTTCTAATCCCTTCCCACAACTCATAATTTGGAAACTACCTCCCCCCATTAATGTAAACTTCACAGATCATTCATTACCCACATTCATATCGCACTCCCTGAACACAAACATTTGTTCCAACCACCTCCCCATGTATTTACTGCTTCTTTTATAAACCATTTTCCCCTCTACATACAAATCACGCATCACAACCAATAATCTTCTTAATATTCCTCCCATTCCTCCATGTACCTAACATCCCCTCCACTTTTTCCTACGAGAGTATAACCTTTATTTATTTTTATATTCCTCTAATCTCTTCCTCTAACTATTCATACACCTCTAACATAACCACATATCATCCTCTATACCTATAATTTTTTGTTTCATCCATAATCATTCATCCTTATTTTTTTTATTCTAATGTGGTTGGAGTAGATTGTGAGGGGAATAGGGAAGAATAATTTATAGGAAGAGTAATGAAATTTCCACATTCTTAAATTCTTATTTAAAAATAATTTTACATTTTAGAAAGAGTTTAGTATTTTTAAAACCCATCTAGTGGGGAGAGATAATAAATATTTTGTCCTTTATTTATAGGTATATTTGTTGTAATGATTTTAGGAACTTACTTTATTTTAAAACAAATATTATTATAATAAAATCAATAATATCTTAATGTCAGTATTCTTGTTATTGGTAATATTAATAATCATATTTTTTTAATTTTTGATAGATGTTAAAAAAATATAGCTAGTTGTATCTAGCCTTCGAAAGGGCCATTTGTCTCATCCTCACAAATAAAACCCTCTCTACAATTTTTTATTTACACCCAATCCACATCAGTAGATTTATTATCATATTTTCCTATGTTGTGATTGTGTTTTTACTCTATAAATATTATCAATACTCCATTCTTATTTATATTTAGATTATATATAGTTACAATACTATTAATAAAAATTAAAGTTTTTCTAATAAACATTAGTCTATAGTTTAACATTGAAGTTAATTTAAAGAAAAAATAAATAATTTTAAATATCCCCATGTTTTTAATATTGAATTAAAAATGAATTGTTATTTATATTTTGTGTTTAGTTAACCATTACTAAAGGTTTGAAAATTATATTTATTTACACTCTATATAATATAAAAAATATATTGTATATATTCATCATGTAAGTATTTTTCACTCAATCATCATGAATTTTTTATTAGATCAATGTTATGGAATAAATTCAAAAAATATAAATTTTTTTATGATTTAAATTTATTTTAAATAAATTCAATTTTTTATCTTTCATTGTTTTATGAAATTTAAGAAAAATTTAAGATTTCATATATATACAATTTTTAAAATTTATTATTTAGTGACAAATTACAATAATTTCAGTTTTTTCGGATTATAATCACACGTGATTCCTTATTATATTGTTGTATATATCATGAAAAGATACCAAATTATTTGACTATTTATAATGATTTTTATATTGTCATTATTTCATGTGAGAATTTATTTTTCATACTATAAGGTTTTTGAAATTCTTTTACTATTCATACATGTTTTCTTTTTTACTAATATTGAGGCAATGATTAACTCCACTCCTATGATTCTTTACAAGTAGGTCATATCAAAAATCTAATGTCCTTTATTAATATTTATTTTATCTTATAATTTTCATAGATTAATTTACGAATGTATTGTTTCTTTATATAAAATTTCAATGATGCCAGAAATGATTTCCCAAAGTGTGCATTGAACGAATATCATGCTATATGAATACACAATCAATTTCCATCATAAAATTTCAACATACCATGTTGGGTAATTTTATGGAGCTACCTTCTTCAACATGTTTTACCTTATATATTTTCCTACCAAATAACCCAATTATAATAATTTTTTCCAATAATATTCATCAGTCATAATTTTCTCAATATATAATATTATCTAATGTATTATGGTAATGGAAAACATTAAATTTTTTTCTTCTTCCACAAATATATTCACCTAACCTAATTATTAAAAAAATCTATTTTTCATCTTAGTATATAATTTTATGTTTATTATTCATAATCACACTACATAATATAATAGTATTACCCAATTTAAATATTAACCAATTATGTTGATACTTATCTAATATAAATATCAGTACATATTCATTCTAAAATTAATTTACTGAATTTTTTATTATATTTAGTTAAATTATTAAAATTTTAATTTATTAAATATATTTTTAAAATATTTCGTTGAATGATATTATAACTACAAAAAATTTACCATTTATTTATATGAATTTTACCCCCCAACTGGATAATTAATTATTTTTATATGGTATTTGTCCTAATGTATCCCACCATAAACCATAGATGTTAAATATTATTTGAGGAAAGAAGAAATTAAATAAAATTTCAAAAATACAATGTAGATCATTTGTTTAAAATGGTAGATGTTGTAAAATTGGGGATTATTTCCACTTTATTTTAGTTAGAAACATAGTTAATTATTTTTATTAAACCTGAAATGATGTTTATGTTTTTTTTTCTATTATTAGTGTGTATACATGTATAAAATATATTTTATTCATTAGAAACAAGTTTTATATAAGGAAAACATAAGAAAAATGTATAATAGACTAATCATAATTCCCTATAAAAATACATGAAATTTTTTATGAATATACTAAATTTCATAATAGCGTTTTAGATAGTAGCTTCTATAATATAAAGTATTTGTAAAATTAATAATATGGTAATCCTTTTTTGATTTCTCATTGAATTAGTTGTATATTACATTACTAGAACAGATTTTAATGGATTATTTGTGAGTAATAATCTATATCAATTGTGTATGATTTATTTCATTGGATGGAATTATAATATTTTAGTATACTCCATAATATTTACCTTTTGATTTATTTAGGACTCTCCATTATAGTGATATAATTTTCAATATGGTTATCCATTTCTAGGATCCAATATTATATATGTGTTAATGTGAAACATGTTTTTATTCCATTTTATTGTCCTCTTTGGTCCATTGAAATATATTTTTATTCTTCTATTATATCATTCATCGAGTCATTATTTTTCTTTTAATTAAATTTTATTAAACATGAATAATGAAAATAATGTGAAATTAATTTGAGGAAATTTTCATATTCATAATTAAATTTGATTTGATTTACCATGTTATTGATTACTATATCGTGTGTATTTATTATATGGATATTTGGTAGAACACCACCCTAATCAAAATTATACATTTTGGGGATCATTAATTACTTATAAGAGATTCATTTTAATTTGTTTTCTACTTTTTTCATAGTAATTTAAGATGAACACAACAAAATAAGATTCCATATTTAAAAAATAAACTTATTTTTTATAACATGTGTTAATAATTATTTGAATGATCACTACATTAATTAATACATAATATCTAATGCCTTTATTATTATGTTTCCCCCATTCATATAACCCTTTTTCACAATATGGAGTCTTAAATTTAAAAAAATTACATAGAAATATTTATTATACATAATTTTTCTTATAAAAAGGAATCTTACAGTGTATCATTATATTTTAAGTTCATGATTATTTTTTTATTTACATTTTCATTTTTTCGTATCTTTTTTTTTTCAAATCGCATCCATGGATAATTATCTTATAATAACTCTCAATGTCCGATAAAATCACCTATCATGTCTCAGTCAATTGTAAACCTAATCTAGTCACTATTTTTTCATATAGATATTAAATAAAAATGTAATATTAAATAATAAAAATGAATTTAATCAATTATTCATTCATATAGGATCAATAACTCAACAAGTTATTTTGATGATTGAAAATGGTAATTGATCTCTCAATATATGAATTAGATAATCATTAATCAAAATTGACAATTTTAAGTGTTATAATTGAATATTTAGCCATGATTTATTTTAATTTTGGTATTTTTGAAATCTAAATATAGATACATTTATAAGAATAAAAAGTATTTAGTTTTATTAATTGGAAGATATTTATGTGGCCATTCAATCAATTTTAAAGGATTTTTTATAGAAAAAATTATTTTCTTGAGTTTTCATTTCTTTTTAATAACTATATTTTTATTATTATTCATATGATATATTCATTAGAATAGTAAATTTATAAATCTATTGGATTGAGTTTTATTTTTTTATGACTATTTTTATTTATTGTTATATCTTGAGAGAGTGAATGTTTAGTTCTATTAATATAAATTACATTCTATGAATAAAATAATATTTTTAATTATTTTCATAAAGTCTAAAATTTTGGTTTCTAAATGTGTTATTTAAAATGATTTTTATATCAAGAAATTAATGAAAAAATTTTATAAGAAATAAAAGTAGTGAAAATTATTTAAAATCAAGATAATTCAATATTTAGGTATATTAGAAAAAAATGACACCCTAAATTGGAATAAATAATTAATGAAAATAATGAGTAAGTATTATTTGATATATTCATGTATTTTACAAACTTTTATAGTTCCATTTGTTGGAAAACCCTTCAAGATATAATACGAAAATTATTATAATTGACTAATTTTATTTGATAAATTTTAATTATTTTATGTTCCTCTAATATATTTTTTCTTCAGATATTATACATATCTATATTTTTTTGAAAAAAATTATTTTTTACAACCTACTACACACTATGAAAATGAACTGGTTGTGTTATACTGGTGTTCTATATATTTATAAGACTATAGTAGGAATAAACCATATATAATTACAAATTAAATTATTAAATTTATTAATTATCTTATAGGGAAAATTTTATTCGAATATGGTTATATATTGATTTACTCATGCTTGTCACTATCCATTTAAATTTTTAAATGATTATCAAACTATGTCACAAACTTGTTCAGGTGAGGTGGTAGGATTACCTAGGATGGTTTGTTAGGAAATAGTATCATAAAACTCTTGATTACTAATGTGAATAATGGTAATATATATTTATGATCATTATGACTCATGAATTATGACAACATTACGATCATTATTAGACATTTCATGAGGATATTTGTGTTTTCCTGGTTTATCGGGATCTGTATTATATTTTTTTCTTTTGATAAACCTTATTATACATTGATGGAGTTATAATCATAATTATAATTTTTATGATGTTTTTTTTGTTTCATGATATTTTTTTTAAAATAGTAGACGAATAAGATATTCTAGGATAGAACATGAATTGGAAAAATATGTATTGACTTTGAGAATGATATTGGAGACTTCCTAGTCTTTCAAACAAGGTATTCAAAGTCATTAGGCCATAAAATGTGTAGGCATGGAAGCCCATTTTTAATTTAATTAATATAATGTAAATTACTCCTTAATTAGTTCCCACATTATTGAGTTTATTTAATTATAAATTCAATTATGTTATGATCTTGTTATGAAAAAATGTTATGATTATTATTAATGTTTATTAAGATTCCTTTATGATTTTTTGTAATTTTAAATCTTTTTTTTGTGATTTATCAAAATGATATATCATTAAATTCCTGAAAAATATTCAAAATATATTAGATTTATTGTGATTTTTTTAATGTGTTTTGAAATTTATGGTAATTTATATATAGTAAAGTGTTCTTCTTTATATAAAACAGATTCTTTTTTAAACCTATGTAATGGTTATGAATTACATACTGAAGATATTTCAATGAAAATAATATTTTTTAATTTCGTATAATATAAAAAATGGTTATTAGTAAATATATTTCAATGTGTTTATATTTTTTTGGATTTTATAAAAACAATTCTATGAAATAATCAATTCAATGTAGTCGAATGGGAAGTAATTTTTTAAATTTCATTTAAATTTATTTTATCATGATACTTTCGGTACTATTGTTGATTTCTTTGGATGATATAGGGATTGGTGTATTAAATTTTCCATGAATGAAATTATTGGTGTCATGTTTTCTATTACATATTATATGGACTCATCCTTAATAAACCCATTAATTAAAAATTTATGAAATATCTGAATTTATGGAATTTCTAAATACAATTTACGGTTACGTTTTTATAAATTTGGTCACCACTGTTAAAAAATAAAATTTTGAAACAAATATTTGAAGCATTCACAAAGTATCCATTTTTTTTAAACTAAAAATTATTTTTTTGTGAAAAAATGTTTTCTTTTTATTGAAAACGAACTTAATTTTAACCATTGACTCATATTTATTCATTATAATCAATAAAACCTTATTTAAAACATTTATAAATGATGGATGATTGGTAAAATATCATTATTTTAATATAAAACAATGGAACAAACCTATTAGTCCATGAATTCTCATTATAAAAATATTTCTACTTTATAATAAAAAATCATCCAAAAGAAAAAAAATTATACTGATAAAATTTACATCAAATCCCTTATATTTTAATAAATAACATCTATATAAATAATAAATACAAAATAGAAATTGTAAAGGATTCATTAAAATCATGTAAAAATTATGAAAACTATTCCACAATGTTATATGTTTCCCTCTTAATTAGTAGTATAAACAATAATCTAAATAGTAATGAATAGTATTACCATGTGAATCATATGATTTCCATAAAAACTAAATGAAATTATAGATTAATCATATAGTTTTCATGGGAAATAATTTTTATATCACACTTATAACAACTCATACAAGGGTAACAACATTATCAGAAAATTCCATTAATCTATTAGTGTAATCCTATAGTCAGTTAACTATATCCCTTTACTAAATTCATTAAAAGGATATAGCGAGCTCAACAGTCCTCAAAAGATATATATAGATCACTTAAAATAATGAATAATTTCCATGAACCACAACATAACTATAGCATTTAATTGGTTCTTTAACACTATAAAACACATTAAAATTTACTATACACCAATAATAATAACATTTCTTTATATCCAAATATCAATTAAATATAAAACCCTTCTTGAAAATACACATAAAATTTAAAGATGGGATTTTATTTTAATAAATCATGAATTCATATATAGTAATATAACAAGTAGAAAAATTTTATGATCGTTGGAAGAACCATTGATTTTATATAAATGAAAATAGAACCTTTATTATTCTCTTTTTGTCATAACATTCTATATAATGTTGATAAAAAGATTTATTTTTTAATCCTTTAATAGATAATAAAAACAAAAATAAATGTTCCTTAGTATTTTATTTATATACATACTAAAATATTAATAAAATAATTAAAACAATATGGACACGGTTGACTAATATTTATAAAATATAACTCTAATATATTTAAAATGAGTTTTTAATACAATTATTCTATAAAATTAAGATCGACTTTTCATATATGTTATTTTTCTCCTATAAAAGTAAATTATTTCTATTATTAAAATCATGAAGATCAATATATATATTCAATAACATATCATTATATGATTTATTTCATTTATTTTAATTACTTATTTAAAAATAAAATCTGGTAAGTCTTTGTTTTTGGTTTTGATGATGTCAGGTTCATAATTTCAAAACATCATCAGAATATTGACTAAGGGCAAAGAAATCATTATTATATCATATATAAAATAAAAATGATTATTTAATAGTAATTTATATAAATTAACTATATTATTTAGTAAGATATATTTTGTAAGGTTATGAGAATATATATATGTTACAGTCAGAGAGATGGTTATTTTTATACACAATTGATCAATAGTTGCATTTTTAAAAGAACATGAGGGAATAAAGGTAAAAATCATATTATAAATATAGAATCGGCCATTTATCATATATATATATATATTTATCTATATTTATTCAATTATATATACCTTACATGTGAGGATGTAATGAAAAATGTTTCACATTTTTATAGATGTTGTAAACCACACGTTTGCAGGAACAAAATTATTGTTTTTAATGGATGAAATGGAAATAAAATAAATGATATCTAAATGTTATAGAATTAAATTATTTTTAGAATATAATATATATAAATTAAATAAAATATTATAACCATCTATGAGATGAAATGATAAAAATCATATTACATTAACTCTTGAGGTGCCTATCCAGGGTATAATAGAAAGATGTATTTGATTCCCACTAAATAAATAATGAGATTAATTAATATTAATATAGAATAAATAATATTTAAATATATATAACTAAAAATAAATTCCATTTATCCAATAACTTTTTATCGAAATGAATATATAGATTATAATAATGAAATAATTTCATTGATAAAAATGATTTAATTCTTAATAATGGAAATAAAAATATTTTATGTAATTATTTAATTAATCATGATATCTATACCATGAAATCATTGTTAGAAGTCATTTTAGTCAGTGGGTTAGTATATAACAAATGATTTAGTGATAGCTTTCTGATTTATTTCACATTACTTGTTTATGCATCATGAATCTATATAATTAAATTCCCAATACATCAATACATTTACAATTCATTAATTTTATATTTAAAGGTCTATTTATAAAATAAAAAATATTCCTTATAAAAAATCAATTTTGATAATGAATATGCGTTTATCATTTTTTCCACTGATAGTCGTAAAATATTTATATAAAAAAATGTATTTAAAGATTATATAATATTTAGTACCAAAATAATATCAATGATAAATAATTTTTTTTATTTATGTGAAATGTAATTTTCAATGATAAAATCAAATTTAAAGTGTTAGGGGAATGTTAATGTCGAAAAAATAATCTAGGGAAGTGAGATAACCTTCAAAAAAGTTGATATTGTAATAAAATAATTTCAAAATTGAAATGAGAAAAATTATATATTTTTATGTCAATTTTTCATTAAAACTTAAATGATAAATTATCTAAAAATATAAAGGTAATAAAATTTTATGGTTGTAGGAATGTTTGTTAACACAGTATACGTTAAAAATGAAAAATTCCTTTTGTGTTTCTAAAAAAAGAGAAAATTACAATTTCTTGGAATAAATTGGAAATATTCCATTAAAAATCTGTAAAAAGTAAAGTATATGATAAATAACCAAAAAATTACATTCTGTAATAAAATTTTATTATGTAAAACCATTTTGAGAAAATAATGTCATGGAAGAAAAAAATGGCCAATAAAATGAGAAATAAGATCCATATTTCATTTAAAAGGTTATATTTGAAAGTTTAACATGAATTGAATCATTAAAAATAATTAATAAATATATATTCAGGTTATATAAATAAGGGGGATTGTATGTACACAACATACATTTTAATGAGTGTATAATTTAAAATATCTCTCAATAAAGTGGAAATTGAGACAAAATTTCATAGCTGAGTTCTGATTCATCACGAAAACTATTTATATTAATTATTAATAAACTTATGTAAATTATTTAAATTATTAATTAATATATTAATGCTTATTATTTACTTTATTATATTTATAACCATGTTATATTTACTTATATAATCAACAAATAACTTGTGAAATATTTTTACCATACTTGGTTTATGTGTCTAAACAACCATTGGTAGGTTTACAATCTTTAAATGAGAAATTATTCCATAATAAATAAATCAATTATTAATAAAAAATTTATCATTATTATACATCAATAATTCTTTTAAAACGTAATATGATATATGCTTATAGAAAATTAACTACATTACAATAATGCATAATGTATGATATATGTACTTATATGTAATGTGGTAATTTTATTAAAATGAGGATGGTAAATTGGTATGTAATAATTTTTCATTATATAATTACTATTATATAGTAAATATAACTTTTATTATTTATTTAATCTTTTATATAACATCTATTTCATGTTTTGATGCAATAAAAATAACATTACTTCATGTAGGTGGTAGTCCACACATACACAAGAATGACATTGCCAATTTTAAATGAATGGGAATTCATATGATATATTCATTTTTGAAAATTATAAACATACCAACAATGTTATACATATACATTGGATCCATAATTATAACATTCCTTGAGAGGAGGTTATAGAAATTAAATTACTACAGTGTTGAGTTGGTAATTTTTCGTACACATAAAAGATTGTTTCTATTCAAATTTACTAGACTAAAAGATTGATATAAGTTATGAAAATGTTATGAAAACATTTTAAAATTTCAAATATAATAGTTTATTTATTTTATCCTGGTTGAAAAATATTTTAAGGGAGTGTACGATGATGTAAAATGGAATGAAACCTTAATTACTATAACTCTTCCTCAAATAACCTCTTTTGGTTTTGTCCTAAATAATTCTTAGGATTGTTTTATTATAAAAACCAGGACTCTAGTAAGTGGAGTGGGATGTAATTACATTGTTTTGGTAGGGATATTCTAATCTAAAATTTCCTTGATGTGTGGATATAATGGGATATTTGGGGACTTTTTTTAAGTGGGGGAGGGGGGAGTACACACTTTGAATGTTAGGAAGAGTAACTAATATTTTTGTTTTTCTAATTATAATTGATCTAGAATTGATAATTTATTAATATTATTTTAGATAGGGTTGATTTTTTTTATAAAATATAAATTATATCATATATTTATCAATATTAACACTTATTTCCTTAGTCAAATTCCATGTCAACTAGTTTTGACAACATCCATTATAACAAATTTTTAATGTTTTTACTAATCAGTATGAACATAAATTAATATAAAAATGATAACTAATATTAATTATTCTAATTCAAAATAATTAATCTAATCTAAAATTTGAAATTCATGGAATATAATAAATTTTAAATAATACTAAACTAAAAAACATGACATAAAATGAATTTTAAAAAAATTACTTTTATTTTAAAAAGTGTTTCTTACAGAATTAAATAATAAAATTTCTTCCAAAGAAAATATTTTTATTATACATATAATCTTAATAATATTTTACTTCATTAAATAATTTGGGTTGTTGTTAAATATGAAAAATTATTGTTTCCAATAATAAGAATATTTATTCACAATTAATTGAATAATCCAATATTTTAGAAACATATCAAAAATTTTCACTAAGATAATTTTAGTAAATATTGGTTGTTCATAATTCATTAATCATAATGAATTCATAGAAAATTAACCACAAATGAATAACATTGGTATAAAATTATATAATAAAATAGTGACATAATATTTTTAATAATCATAATTAAAGAATTATTCATATTATGGACCGAGATAACCGGTCATCTACCTACTTCTTCCATAAGATAACATCCTATGTAGCCAATTTTGGGATTGAGATAACATTATCTATACCCTATTTTAGGATTGGGATAACCTATTATATACCCTTTGATTATATACGACAATAATAATTACCAAATTCATTAGAGGGATATAACATACCCACGATTCATGAATTCATAATTCCTCAATATGTATTCCACATGATCATTAATTTTTTTTATTTCATCAATGGTAAACCCATGGAAAAATAAAATTACATTCAAAAAATATTTTATCACCATAATCGAACATTATCTGAAAAAATAATAAGCATGATATCATAGGATTATATACACAGTAAATTATATTAAAATTTAAGTATCATTCAATATTTGAATAATTCCATGAAAGGGTAAATAGAAAATTTCCTAATGAAAATACATTTTTCCCAATTATTTATTTAAAATAAAAAATTTATAAATATCAATAAAATATAATCATATAAATGATCCATGGAATCATGTACTGTAAAATTCAAAGCAAATAATATCCCAGATTGTAGGAAAATTGATTTATATGGTATAAGATGGAACAAATATTATATTCACACGTATTGTAAAAGAATCTTATTTAGATAAATAAAAGAATATTATTTTCAATGAATTTAATAGATAGTGACACATATTAAAAAATTAATTTATTAAATCAATGTGAAGTACTTAAATCATTCTTTTTTTGAAAACAGTGGTACATAACAAAATAGATATTCGGTCGTAGAGAGAAATAATGCATGTTGTGATTAAAATATTATTTATGCTCATTGAGTAGATGAAAAAATAAAAATGAAATAAAAACATGTATTCTCAAGAAATAACTAGAGTATAAAAATAACTGATATTTTTTAGAATTATATCAATTTATTTATCATCGAAAATTTGAGCATACAAATATTATTAAAAATGATATTGTAACATAAAAATCTTATGTAAAGTTTTAATTTCATTAAATGCACTCTAGAAACCAATATAATATTTTAAAATTTATTAATATTCTATAAAAACCCGTATTAATACAAATAATATCATATATAATCCACATAATGATTTTAATGACTGTATAATAATAATTCATTATTAAAATCATTGATTTTGAGTCTTAACTAATTTTTGCATGAATGTTTTGGCATTGATGTTTGGGTCCGGGTACCCTAAACATGGTTAAATCATTTCAACGGTTTATATAATGATATAATTATAATATAAAGTCATTAAAAATATTTATTATCCTATATAAAATGTAGCGATATGAAAATGAAATATAATTTTATTTGAGACCTTAGTTTTTATATACTCATGATAATTAATACCATTTTTGGAAGATAAAATGGAATCAGAGATAAATAATATTTTCCATTAAAAATATTAATTATAACAAAATATAATATAGATTTTTAAAATTAATAATTATATAATTTAGTGGGATACATTGAATGAAAATGAATCAAAACACAATGGGATGGTTATAATCTACACATACTCTTGAAAAATATTTAAATTCATATTGTGTGGAAAATATAATGAAAAAATTTGTTCCAGTCCCATAATAATAGGTATGTATATTTATGATATTTTATAAATTATCATATTATGTATACAGAAATATTTTTTAATGTAGAATAAGAAATTAAATTGAAAGTACTAGGTTAAGAGTTATATCCCTTTATTGCGAAACCTCTTTCATATTATACACTAAGCCTTCAAGGGATGACATTCTTAATAAAAAAACAATAAGATATAGGTAGATATTTTTATAATTTAATTTTAAATTTAATGGTTAATATTAGAGGATCTATAATAGTAGAGAAGATATGATATGAGGTGTCCCTAAAAATGTTAGGAAGTGAAAAAACATGGAATTTCTTAAATTGTTTAAATATAATTATTCTCTTCATCAAGAATAATGCCTAGAAATATTAAATTACTAATAGTAGGATATTATTGAGTTTAAATATAACCAAAAAATAAAAATTAGATATTTTTGTCACAATATTATCCATATCCATTGATTTAATACCTAATAAACCCGTTGAAACATTAAATTTCGAAAACAATAACTATTTCACTATTAATTATGAAAAAATTAAATTATAATCATTTTAGTATTTTTATTTTAATTTTAAAATATACAATAAACTATATCAATTTTAATTTCATTAGGTGTAATAAATAAAGTTTAATAAAATGGCACATAACTCAATGAAATCTAATGTTTTTTAATGCACCTTCGAGTATAAAACCCAATCTCATTTGTTCAATTGTTACTAAAAACATTCATATGAATTTTAAAATATTTTTTGGGAATATATATTATAAACATTTCATGATAACCACTAATATATAGTTTTTTATTATATTTATTCTTATAAAAATTTATTTCACATATGAAAATAGTTTTTCCTAAAAAGTACCCTTTGTACCTTTAAATTACATAAACATAATTCCAAACAGTTAAATAAATAATTTATGAACAAGTATTAATTAATTAATAAATATAATCAATTAATTTATTTAATATCACTTTTCAATAGTGAACATTATTCTATGTTTAGATAAAAATATAAAATATTTAGAAAAAATGATTTCTTCAAAAAATTATATCCTTAAATATTTACATGATTCCATTAAAACGTAATTAGTTATTTCTTATAATTTAATATATACATTGAAATTAAGGAAATAATTTATTTATATATATCAAAATGTGTTTAATTATATTAATAATTTTCATTACAATGTATTAGATATAAAGGTATACTATAATGGGAATTATTTGGACTTCTGATTGAATATCAAGAAAGAAATAAAATAATTCATGATTATTTTAGAGAAAATACATATAATATTTTGGGGTGTTATATTATTTCAATATTAATTTAATTTTGACCACAATATTATTTCACTCTGATACGCAAAATGTAGGATATTTATATTTCTTCACGTCCTTGGGTTCATATATTTCTTTCTCAAATTTATGATACCTATAATGAATATTAACCATGTATTTAGACATTTTTAAAGAAAATTTATCTCCATAATGAAGTATTTAATCATTATTTTCATAATAGAAAAATATAATTATCTATTTGTTCAACCTTTGAGCGTATTACATATAGAGTTTGGTATCTACTTCTGTGTGATAGATATGGGGAACACATCATTAACATAAGAATGGATTTGAAGAAAAACCATATTATAAGCTCTATTCCCTACTAGGTCAAGAATCTTGAATAGAAAAATGTATAAAGGTTTCATCCCACCCTTCATTCCAAATATGATTGCATTAATCTACAATGAAAT
Source organism: Viscum album (assembly GCA_963277665.1). NCBI lineage: Eukaryota > Viridiplantae > Streptophyta > Magnoliopsida > Santalales > Viscaceae > Viscum > Viscum album. The sequence goes on from OY728126.1 coordinate 587,045,621, forward strand.
TCTCAAAAAAAAACTTCCCACTAACATTGAATTCTTCATCTCACTATACATTTTTAATATAATTCTTATATCATCTCTAATATAGGATGATGTGTTGTTGAATAGATATAAAATTCTACAACATTTCCCTAAATATCTTATATCCCAATAGGTTTCTTTCTCTATCTTTATTGTATTATAATTGTGTTTTGGAAATCCCATATCAAGTTATTTAGATGGCACAATCATAAATCGTGTTTTAAATTTATTTGTTATATAAAATTTGAAAATAGGATGTTGATGATCCCATACACCATTAATATATAGAGAATATTTTTAGATAATATCTTCTAGGATTTGAATAGTTCTCTTAGACAAAACTTCTATATGAGGATGATAAGTAGTTCTGAAACACAATGTTTTATGGAATGTTTGTTGGAGACTTCTTTAGAAAGTCATGGTAAATATATATATTTCAATCCTAAACAATTGAATGTTGTAGTCCATGAAACTGTACCATATCATTTATGTATATTCAAGAAATATTATTAATAAATTAAAAATTTTATATTATAATGAATTGAGATGACTTCATATAGCGATCAACTACATCCAAAATAGAATTATTGACGTTATATTTTTTGGGAGTCTAAATGATAAATCCATGGTAATGTTTCCTCTTTTCCATTTTGTTGATGTTAGTGGTTGTAAGACCCACATATAATTAGGTCACATAAGATTAACTTTCTATCATACCGATAATCGAGATATATACTTTGTAATATCTATATTTATATATTCCCCTTATAAATTATCTTTTAGTTATATGTAAACCATCATATTACCAAGATAAATAGAGAATGAAAAGATGTAACGTTACTTCAATAGCTCCTTATTTTTTTCTCTATTGACAAGATACATACTTTGTTCATAAACCTTATCATTCCATTGTTATTAAGGTTAAGTTATGTAATATTTTTCATCAATTATTTTAACTCCTAATCATCCATATAGTCCTCCTTAATTTTTACAAACAATAGATGGTTGAACACTCACCTTAAAAAATATATGATTTCCACCATTATATTAATATTTCAACATATGTCCTTATAAAATAATGAATTCATGTCTCTTTTATTATACTCATCAAATATTATCTTGCATTATCCTTTCAACTCAGAGAATAAAAAACGTTGTTTTCGTTCTAATTATTTTAATGTATAAAACAATATAAATCATTATTCAACTCCAAACTTCTTCTATGGTGTATCTATAACTCTTTTCATAGTGAATATATATTTTCAAATTTTAAAATTAGTATATATTTTACATATTTTTTAATAAATATTGTGCCTCAATATTTTCAATTCAATAATTACTATTGGTAACATTTGGTCATGAGTTGGTTAATTTTTCTCACGGACATCAATTGTAATAAGGGATAAGTTATCAGTATATTATTCTTCATAAGAACACATGCATTCTTCATTGAATGACTATCAATTAGAAACTATTCTTTACTATAGCATATTGTATGCAATGGTTCCTTGACCAGCCTTGTTTTCAACACCATGAAAATAACCACACACTAAATTTACAAAAGGATATCGAATCCATTCTTAGTAAACACGGTGACTGGATTAGAAAATAATGAAAAAATCATCACAAATAATTGATAATATGAGTCCCAATCCAAAAAATTATAGATCTCAACAACCATGGTTAGTTTAAATCATTGTTCTACAACATCCATATTTGATGTATCCACAGATATACCCTCTCATGAGATTATATTCCCCAAAAAATAAACATTATATAGAGAAAACTCATTCATGGTAAATTTTTCATATAAATCCTCTTTCCATAGTTTTATTTGTACAATCATCAAGTGATATCCCCAATCTTCATTTCAATTAGAATATATTGGAATATTTTCGATAATGATGACCTCAAACTAATCTTGTTAATATCTAAATACTATATTCATTAAATTCATTAAAATAGTAGGTTTGATAGTTTGAACAAATGAAATAACTATAAATTTATAGTTTATATATTATATATAAATATTGGTCTTGTATATTTGTTTATTTTGGATCCAAAATTTGTAGTATCCGAATTAATGAAAGATTTTAGAACAATATTTGACACCTCATAAGGTATTAAAGATAATGATCAATTCATGTAATATGTCATTTCTCATTGATTTTGATACTTTTAAGTACCCTATAATCAATTATAATTTTCATTGATCCATCCCACATCCTAAAAAAGAAGAGGCAGATCTCATGGTGACATCGTTGGCTGAATTAATACCTTATCAAGATTATCTAAGATATTGTTTTTCAATCCCCAAAACACAATTATGGCTATTCAAAGTGGAGTTTTTATAATATATATATTTCCAGGAATAAGTTTTATTTAGATAAAAGTTCAATGATTCAGATGAATTTTAGTTAAAAGATTTGGAAATACATCAATAAAATTTTATAAAATAAAAGTATATTTGATTTTGAGTTTCTCCCTAACCCTATGAGATGAATACCACCTCGGTATTGGAATCAAGACCCATAAAATGAATTTAATTTCCATTTATAGCTCATATCCATCCTTAGAACTATAAAAAACATAAGTTAGTTCAAAATATCAATTTTTTACTTTATATCCACTGTAATTTATGTGGTATTTATATAAATAAAGTCAATCCATATAGAAACCACTCACAAATTCTTCTATAAGATCAATAACATAACTTATATGGAGCACATTACTCCACACTTAAATTCGAGAATAACAATATTCCATTGATGGGATCATCAAAAAATTTAGAGTGTTAACTACTAATTCAATATCTAATCATTTTTTTAATGTGATACCATAATAAAATTCATTAAATATAAATGACAGTATATAAACAATAGAGAATAAGAAATTTGAAGTCCAAGATTAGATTTTAGGTTTATGTTCCACCACTTAATTATGATAAAAAATATAAAAAATAATAATATTATGATATTTCCATTACTCTTTGGGATTAAGAGGTTACTGACATCAATCATAATCATTAAACCTTGTATTTTAGAACTGGTTACCATAATATCCATATTCCTTGAATTTTAAGATCTAGAGAGTGGATGGTTTATTATATGTAGCTTTGTGTCCATTCACAATATTCACGTACATATTTCTATAAAATCAGTATATTATTTCATGATTACTATCCATTACATAAAATATTCAATTAATAGTCTTCTATAGAAATTTTCTTCAATATTCTATTTAAACCATATAAAATAAAAGAAGTCTTGTCTACTTACCTTGCTGGTTATTATTATAATTCCATTGTAATTACATGTTTTATTTCTTATCAAACCTATGGTCTCGATGGGTTAATTTGATCTCCATTTATACCATTACAAAAATTAAATGATTTATTGCTAGCTACTGAAGTATCTTATGTCTAATTCTTATCGGGAAAGTATTTTTTACATTGATATGAAAAAATTAATATTTATTTCATGTTAGTTTATTATACAACAATATTTCCTCACAAGTTATCAAAAATATGGATTTAGAATCCTTATGCCCAAGCTTATTGACTTTATTATCCATTTTTGTATTATTATTATAAGGAATGTACTTATTTTAACATACTCTTCAAAACATATCCCACTCTTTATAATTAGTTTCAACTTATTTAGTCAAATTTTTAAAAAAAGGAAACTATTGATATTATTTTTTTTTCAAAATGATAGATTTTAAAAAAAATATTTAACTATCTCAACACTAGATAATTTAAAATAACTTTTCAATTACTACAATCTATCTCTCATCTATTAGAAGATTAGCTAAAACACTAAAACAATGTGTATATTACCTCGTAGTGGACTCAAAAGATAATTATTCTATATTTTTCTCAGTTAGAATATCAATATGATTAATTGGTTGATAATTTTTTTATGAATATAAAATATATTATTCATTCTAGATACAGTTACATTTGGTATCATATGTGGATAATAATTACATTGTTTTTTCTATTCAGTATTACCATGCTATCGTTGGGTTCAAACAGTTTAATTAAATAAAAATATCAGTGTAATCATTTATAATCATAGGGAAGACCAGATAATCATGAAAATTAATTATAAATCCTTGTTTTCTATAAGCCATCCATAATTAGGACCATATTAATGTTTTTGAGAGTATCTGGGTAGTTGACAAATCGTATGGATTTATTTTTTCAGGCTCCAACTATGGCGGGTTTTGGTGCTAGAAATTCAATAATATATTTCACATGAGATGATCCATGGATGAATAGTATATGAAGCTATTGTAAAATGAGATTAAATTAATGTATATTTTTTTTCTAAAAACTTAAAAATCATGTGATTTTAACAGATATTATTATTCAGATATGAAGAATCATTCTAGATTCATAGTGCTAGTGTTTTATGCGGCCAAAACATGAGACTACATGGATTGTTTTTTTTTCAAGTTGAATGGGAGACACAGATATGGGGCTTCATTAAATATGGGATGAATTTATGAGATAGTTGATATCATGAACATATATTTATTTATAATTGGTTATAATGATCTAGAAACTAATGGAAATAGATGGATGTTTGTGGAATGGTTGTTTTATGGTTTTTGATGGATTCTCTAGGAAGCAAGAAATAAGTACATATAATGTTTAATGGACTCCATATTTTTTCCAAGAAAAGGTGATTATTTTTTTAGTGGATCTTGGGGATTTTAATAAAGGTGTCTCATATTCTATCACTCTAGGAATATATTTTTCGATAATTCTTAGTGCATATCGAAATTAGTAGTTGTAATGAAGGAAGATAGTTCAGATGGAAACCTCCATATATGGGGTTTGAATTCATTATAGATGGATACTATCTTTACATATATATGATAGGTAGAAATATGGTGTGGGATAATAGGGTTTTGATTTTTTTGGGCTTTAGATCCTTTTTTGGTCAAGGTAATTCTATTAGAGCAAGGGATAAATCGTTGTCCACTGATCATACACTATTCGAGAATTTCAACCTCCAAAGTGTATAAGTGAAATATGATATTGAATTTTTGGTTAGGTTTATTAAATATAGTGATGATTAATCTTTGGATATGGCATTTATTTTCAATTACTACCAAAATTATATCAACAATAATATTCATGTTAGTCATTCATAGAGAAAAATAAAATCTACGGTTGAGGTGTTATCAAGTAAAGGTGGCTAGCTGAGATATTGGTTCCCTAAAAATGTTTAGGGGTTTTAATAATGATTGAAAACTCAGTACAATGTAATATATTGTAGTTATGCATTATTATAACCCACCATGATTCTGGGAGACCATGTATTTGTGGATAGTTATATATTTTTTTCATCCATGCTTCTCGTAAATAAAAATTTATTTATAGGATGTATAAATTTGATACCTTCTATTAAATAAACTAATAATATTACTTAACCTATGATATATTGGGTTTTCATATTATCAAATTCATAATAATGGTTCATAATGTAAATTTAAATTAACATAATCTCTTCTATTTGAATTTTCAAGTCATTTGTGTTGTTTTAGCTCTACTCATTAGAAACAATTCATGATTGAGTAAGCACCAAATTCAACCCATTAAGTGATTTTACCCCTATATGAATTCATCCATAACATACTCAACATGATAATATAGAGAAAATTATTTATTTAATATAAAAACCACATATTATTTACCTTAACATAGGATTTTCTCTTATATTTAGGCTTATAAAAATAATTATCACTGAGGTTTCCTCATCGTAGTTTCCAAAAAAAACTAAATATTTATCTGATACAAATTGAGGAAACCGAATAATTTCATACATAAAAATTACATATTATTATATAAATATTAAATAATTTTTTTTTGATTCAGACCAAAACATTAATTGTTTAGTGTCATTTGAAACATGTACACATAAAGAATGAATACATTAAAGAACTACAATATCCGCCATGAAATTCATCCCTTCTATCACCCTTACTATTCTTATCATACATAAAATAATTCATCATATCACAAGGAAAAGAAAATATAATAAGGGTTGAGAATAGATATATAGTTATAGTAAACAAGAGAGATATAAATGTTCTTTTAAACATAATATAGTAATAAGTATATGATAAAATTAACACAACATTTGAAAATCATACACATGAATTTGTAGATCATAATCGCGAGTCATGAAAAAATCATATCATTTCATAAAAAATCATAAACAATTCATAGAATATAATCCCTTGTAAAATAACATAATTAAATATCATTTTATAAAGAATAATATTCAACTATGAAATTATATTAATCCTAAAATTTTTATTTTGATGTTACTAACCAAATCATTCAACACATGTTAGGATTGGGAAACCCCTTTTGTATAATTACTTTGGGATAGGTATAACTTCTCTTGTATCCTAATTTGTTATTGGGATAACCTTAAATTTTCTAATTGATATCATAAAACAATAATATTTACCGAATTCAATATAGTTATATAATGGACACACTCCAAAAATAGTCATAATATATTCATATTTATACCACTGGATCATGAAAATATTTATCATTTTATCATAGAATAACATAAGGAAAACTGAAATGGGTCATTATGTATTTTATCTTAATAATCATAAACCACTAAGTTAATGAATAAGGATATAATAGTACGATAATATACCTATTAAAGTATGAGTAACAGTGAATAATGGTATCATAAATAAAAATTTATTTAAAACATCACTAGAACATTTCTAGAAAAAAATACCATTTTGATTAGAAATCACATATTTTAAATCTTATTATTAAAAAATATTAATGAAAAAATTTACATTTAAAATAAAAAACTGAATATTTAATGTAATATTTAATGAAAATATTGTTTACGATGGTCAAAAAATATATTCATTCAATTTATATTCAAATAAGGATTCAAATAAAGCCTTTGAAAAATGTACCTCATCTGAAAAAATGACAAAAAGATTTAATTTAAACCAATTTATTAAATGTCCAATATGGTTATAGGTTTACTATATTTATCATTAAAGAATATAAAAAACCTACTTCAAACCATTTTACAACAAATGAAAATGGAATGAAAATGATTTCTTATAAAAGATAGAAATAATGTAGGTTTTCTATTAAATAATTCATTCAGTCCCCTGATTTTTTAGATTGGGAAATATGAAAGGAAAAAAATTACTATCCATAAATAACAAAAGGATAATAAAATAATTTATCTTTAGGATATTTATTTGAGTCATTTTTATTATATAAAATTTAACTACACATAATTAAAGTAAAACTCTGACTGTAACATAAAATTTTCACCCAATGTTTGAATTTTGTTCTAAGAACTCTAAACTCATATATGATAAATTAAAACTTAACCAACTATATAAATAAAAAAGTATTCCTATTTATAATATAAAATATGATCCATATATATTATTTCAACATACCTTTATAAATAGGTCACAAGAACATCATTATTCCTAGTTTCTAACTCTTACATTTTTTAGAAATGTTTTAGTTAATATGTTCTAATCCTTATACATTTTGCATGGTTTCATCATCTATATAATGACAATTATAGTATAAATATTATATATATTCATTATATTTATATTTACATTAGCCTATAAATGTTAGTAATAGAAAATTGAATTAAAAAAATCTTCTGATATTGTAGTGTGTATGTATATATGAATGTTTATTTCAATTTCTAAAAAAAATATTTACATAAGGATATATTATAAATTAAATTTATATTACAATAATTATATCATAAATACTTAATAAATCCAGAATTACATCCTTCTACGTGATTCGATGAGGGTAAATGAATCATATCACTACGTGGATGTGGTAGTCCACTTATAAGCACGAGTGATACTTTTATTTCACCATTGGTAGAAAATAAGTGGAATTTTTTTCCATTATCATAATATCATATAATTTTATTTATGATAATATATTCATCATGTTATTATGGATACTAAAATTTTAGAAAATCCACCTTTCACTCATACCTTAATCTTGTAGTGGATGGTGTTCCGATTAAAACATGACAACTATGTTGTGGGGAGAGATTATAAATAATTATTTAGGAGGTAAATTAAATTATAATAGGTCATTTAATTGTTGATAATAATTTTTAGGGGTGTTGTCTTATAAATAGGTGATAGAGAACAATTGTAATTAATTTAAATTTAATTAATATATTTCTTCAAAAAATTACTTTAAATGTAAATGTATTAGATTAAAGGATAATGTTAGGAATATATGTATCCATTGAATAAATATAAGTATTTTTATTAACAAATAATTTTCTTATTTGTTTGATTAACCCTTATGAAACCCTTGATAAAACTGTTATAACATTAACTATGGTACCAATTTTTTGTTTTCTTTAGAATTAGTTATGAAGAAAATTTTAATATACATACTACAAAATTCAAAAATTGAAATTAAAATTTTGGAATACATTTTATTAAAAAAAATATTATATATTTGCAACAAATTATTTTTAAAATAAGTGTGAAAAAAATAATGAAAACCTGGGTGTTTGGAAAAAAATAAATTTTTCAGAATAAAACTAAATTTTATTTCATTCCATTATATGTAGGAAGAATATAAATAATGTTAAAATATTTGATGGAATATAAAACCTAAATATTTCGTTAAAAAATATATAGTTACTTATATAATTTATTATAATAAAATCACTCTCTAATTATAAAAACAACCAATGAAAAAAATTCTCTTTTACTATTAAATGAATTTTTCATTATTTCTAACCATTGGATATCTAATTGATGAATTATTATTAATTTATTAATATTAGTTATAATTATGATTCTATAAAAACGTTTTTTATAGTTATAATTAATACTTTTTTAGATAAAAATATTTATTGTATATATATTTACATTTTTTCAAAAAAAACCATTTTAGTCATTAAATAATCTAAATAAAAAATAAATTTTTATTTCATAGAAATTAATAAATAAAATTATATTTCAGAATAAAATTATATATATATATAAATTTCCAAATGTATATAATACTATTCATTATCCCCAATCTAATATGTTGGTTATAAAGTTATACAATATCACAAGTCCATTTAGACTCAGGGTTCTATATAATGAAAGCTATTGAAAACAAAATGTTTATATCAATGGAAATAAATATAACATTACATGGTGTAAAAAAATATTTGATGAACCAAGAACTACAGATTGAAAAAAAAAATCTATTGGCTTCACATGGTTGTTATGAATAATATATAATTGATTAGGAAGAGGCATTTTCACTAGTAACTAGACATGATGAAATCATAATAAAAAATAATATATAGACTATATTAAATTTAAAATATATAAAATTGGAAGTTACGATTGCATTCTGTAATGATTTTTTCGGACGTATTATGAGTAACCCCATAGTTTTCCAAAACAATCTTGTTCAAAATCATTTTTTAAACATAGAAATTGTTTTTTGTGGTTTAAAATATGCTTCTAGATCATAGTATGAATGGATTAAATATTTCAAAATATTAAAATGATTTTCGAAATTTTTATTTGATCATGAAAAATTTATAAAAAATTAATTTCAAAATATGTAATTTATTGGGAAGGTAAATCGATTTTGATGATATTATATTTGGTTTACCTAAATACTTTTTTTATAGAATTTTATAAATATGGTTAAAATGATTTTGAAATGAATTTAATGGATAAGATGATTTTTATTTTTGAATTTTAGGATTTTAATAATAAGAAATGAATTTTTTTCAATCAAATAATGTATTAAAGTGGTCAATTTTGATGTAGCACTTAAGGCTGTCAGAAAACTATGCTTGTATCTTCTAAACAGGACATGGAAGAAAATAGGAAATAAATTTCCCCAAATTTATATAGTGATATGATTTGGAGTTCAATATATTTTATACCTAGCTGGAAAAATAAAATTCTTAATATCTCTTTGTGTGATAGATTTAAAGCAACCTCTTGGGAATATCATATAATTTTTTTAATTGAATTTTATAAATACGTAATGTATTCAACCAATTTTTTTTTCTATTTTGAAGGATATGTATTTAAATTGTCTAATTATTTAGATATATAATTTATTTAAAATAATTTAAGTAGTGAAGCATCACTTTAAAATGTCACTTTGTGGTTAAACATCACTATCATATTTTAATAAGAAGAAAAAATATTGTGGCGTTGTCTATCATAGAAGTTGAGTATATTTATTCTAAAAAATATGTTGCATGTATTCAATGGATATAATAAAATATTCTAGAACATGGATATTAATTCTGACATCTAACTATAAACTATCACCATAAAAGTTCTACTAATATTCTCAAAAAAACACCATATGATATTTTGGGAGAAATTATATTTATACATGACATCCCATTTTGATTAATAATTTGAAAATCTATCAATCTTAAATTCATAGTCACTAAGAAAAAATTCATTAATATCATCATAAATCCTTTTAATATACAGATATTATGTTTTATCATATATAAATTCGGTATGACAAACCATTATTGATATATATTTCTTATGTAATCATAATATCGTAGATAATTTCTCTCAATAGACAAAATAGACAATAAGGATTTTTTCCTAAATGGACTATTCATGTGGTGTGTCTTTCAACCCTAAAATTTTATACTTCTATAATCTAGTTCTATTATATGTATACCTACTTAGATGATTTGTAATTGTCATGGTAAATTTCACATTGTTTGTTAAGATATCATGTATCTATAGAAATAAAATTCATAGTGTGTTTGTATAATTCATATATATCAATTCATTTTATTTTCCTTTTTATATACGAAATAATTTAAAATCACCACATTCAAAATCATTACTTTTTATCTATAAAAACCTTTACAACCAATGAGATTTATTATAATCATCATTCCATTGATAAACCAATCCCCATTAACCCAAAAACTCATGATCCTATGTGAAGATATTTTACACAAAATCAATGTTTCATTTAATATCCTAAAATTTACCACCTCATATAAAGAAGACAATAGAGATTTGTGTTACATCACTAAAGACTCCAAAACAAATACATTCAGATTTTTTGGTAAAGTATATGAAATTAATCATTATTTTATGGTTAATGCAATGAAGATAATGGGTAAGTAAAACTATTCAATAATAAATATAGATAGAATGATATTATAAAAATGGGCATCTATTCCATATGATTTCAATAAATGTTTTTTGGTAGAATGATGAGTTCAAAACATGACAAAATATTTATTTAATTAACACCATTATAGTGAGAAAATATTTTTCTTTTCTTCAAAATAATATAAAAATTTTAAAAATATTCTTATAAAGGTGAATTCAAGGATACTTAAAACTAATATTCTATATTAAATTCATGTTCCGAACATTATAAAGATCTTAGAGTGATAACTTAGAAAAAAAACCTCAAATATTGAATAATTTTGTTTTAGAGATATAATATATATTATTGATATTGTCAATTTGACATATAATATATATAAGAAAATGTGATATTATTGTTTTTTGAAACCATGAAATTTTCATTCATTTTTACTGATGAATGTTTAGAAGTTAATTCAAACAATATTTATTATGAGGCACCAGAAATAAGTGAGTAATCCCTCTTCTATTTTCCTATCCCATTCTTACGTGAATAATATTTTGAACTTGATTTTGATTAAGAGACATGATTCTCTGTGGGTGGAAAAGTATATCAATTCCAATTGAATGTGATTGAATAAAATATTGGTATATTGATGAAAATGAACTATATATTTTTGATAAATCCATATGTATCAGATATAATGATGTTGTATTATATGAATAATTGTTTATAAAATAATGTGATTACCCATGTTAATTCTATATTTGGTAATTAATTTTATGAATTATTGGGATATTATTTATATGTTTAAATGGTATTTCATGGTATAGAGAATGTTTTATTATATTTATAAGATATTGTATCTCAATATACATTTGATGTAATAGTTCTTTTGGATGAAATGTATTCTCAATGGGAATCAATAAAGAAAATATATATGGAAAACCAAATAGCATAACATGATCTTGTTGTACCTGATGAATTGTTTACACCATTAATAGTTACATATTAAATTACAGAGTACACATGTGTTTCATTATGTAAAATTAAATCCCCGATGTTGTTCCCATTATGAAAAGAAGTTATTTACTCTATTTTTGATCGATCTAAACAATATGGGACTTATCTTGATGGATTAAATATATATGAATCATATGATTTATTTTATGAGGACATCATTACTTCATCTAAAGAAAAATGAAGATAGTGAAGAGGGGGTGATTTCTATAGTGTATTAGGATGGGGAGAATATATACTTGATACACCACCCCTTATGGAGAATAAGACACCAATATCTTCTTTATTGGTTATAGATATCCATGATTCTGAGGATGATTATTATTATAATGGAGGAATTCAAATTTAGCATAGTGTTTGTACTATCTCAATTTCACAAATAGTTATTGAAGGAATATAGTATATTCAATTAATCTGTACCAAAGTATTGAGATATATTATCATATATTTAGAATGACTAAAGAATAATAGATATTAGAACAGAATTGTGAACATGTTCTAGATTGTATATTGAGACCAACAGTTGTAAATCATGGTGAAATAAAAAAGCTATATTGTTTGAGTTAAGATGTATTGGACCATTTTATGAATATTTTATGCATAAATGGACAACTCTTCCATTAAAATAGGTTGAAGCTGCTCATAAAACCTAACATCATAATGTGTTTATACCATCATCTCCTCCTACTTCACCTTATGTAACCAATTATTTTTTTGTTAAATTTAATTTTGATCTTTTTCAAATGATAAATCATTTGTTCTTTAAATTTTTTTCAATAATTGATAACCCTATAGAAGAAGGTATATCCTTGGGAATGTCCTCTATTTTTAAACTCTTCTAGTCATGGCTATTTTTCAACATTGGCTTTTTTGGAAATGAAATTCAGTGATTGAATGGTCAAATTGGGTTTCAATAAAATATTTTTCATTCTTTGATTAATAGTGATTTTTATAGAGGTCTTATATTGTTTTTCTCATCTTTTAACACCACTACACCTCCCCCTATTTCTATATATGTTAACAATGGATTTACAGATGAATTTTTTAAAATGAGTTAAAATATATGTTTTCTGTTGTTTAGAAAATTTAGGGATGATAAAATCTAGTTTTGAATCCAAAGATAATTATATTTTATTAATTTAGTAAAGGCTGATACAAATAAAATTAATGGAGATATAGATAAATCTAAAAATAATATTATGTATTATTAGATAATAATTCTCACTAAGGATTAAATATAATCATCCTTTTGGTGTTTAGTTAGTTATCATAAAATCCCTCTAGTGACTAGTGTCATCATTAATCAAGTTGAAAATATGAAATTTCATGCACCATTATTTGGGATTTTTTAAAAGGAAAAGCGGTTGTTTTTTGAGTTTTTGGATCACTAGTCTCAATATTTCAGTTACATCAACAAAATTATGGAATCCTACATTTATGTAATCAATACTATTTTTTTATTCCTTCAATAATTAATTTTATTTCATCTTCTCTCCCTTACCATATTTTGTTCCTACAGAAATTTATTTTCTTTTTCACTTTTCTCATACTCATGTCCTTCAATAGTTAATAACTATTACACAGAGTAGATATCTTGATAAACCTTATTCTTAGTTTCCTAATCTAGCATCCATGTTACACCATCAAATATTAGGATATTTACACATGTATGATTTTTATATTCAATCATGCATTGACTATTAGTCAGTTAGAAATAATTATACAACATTTTTAACATAAATGAATTTTATTTCATAGAACTATATGTATGTGTGTAAGAATGTAAATATGAATAAATTAAATTTATAAATAAAAATAAATTATTATAATTATTTATTTTTTTCAAATATAAATGTTAAATAATTTATATTCATTTAATTATACTTTATAAAAAACGATTCATAAAAATGTTATTTAACGAAAATAAATTCACATAAAAACTATATTATTGTGTAATTTTTCACAAACATTATAGCTATATTCTATAATTTTTTAAAATGTATTTTAAAATTTTAAAATGATATTTTAAATCATCATTTAAAAATAATTTTCATGATTTTTTTAGAATTTTTCTAAAAATATATATTTTTTAGTTAATTGGGAAAAAATTGATTTATCAAAATAGTCATTTAATCTTGTAAATATTGATATATAATAGTCCCAATATACATATAATTTTTAATTTAAAATAGTATTATTGTTATTATGATTAATTTAATTAATTCTGTAGCATTAATTTTTTAAAGTATTTAGATATATTAATATTCTTAAAATACTTGTATTCTAAACATGGTTTTCGTTTAGTTTTGGGAAATTATTATAACATGAATTTCTAAAACCTATAGTAAATTAATCTTATAAAATGTGTTTTAATCTTTAAATCGTCATTTCTAATAATATTTAATATGTTCCACATTATTTTTAAAATTATAAATTGAAATTGACGTAAAAAATTCTTTACTGTTGAAATGGTTAAAATGGTTTAAGGACTAGTTAAAGTAAATATATAAGGGTTAAAATAACCTCAACACATGTATAAATAATATTTAATAAATATATATATTATATTTTCAATAATATGAAAATAAAATAAATTTAAACAATCTTCAAGGAGAGTGACTTTATTATATTTTTATACTCCTGATAATTACACATGTGATATTGCCCTCACTTATAAAAGTGAACCTCATATCATCTATTATATATAAAAGAGGAGTCATTTATCTGAATAAAACTCTACCAAATACATACCCAAATTCTATTTAAATTTCCTATAGGTTCTTATATTTTTAAAAGACCATCCCAAGGGTCCTTAGGATGAAATTACAAGGATCTTTCTCAAGTAAGATATATATATTCATACCAATATATGTCATGTTTAATTTTATTTATCACTCTAATAAATCACATATAAAATATTTTCTATAATTTAATTAGTATAATGTTTCTTTTTCATTTTAATGGTATATCGATTTTCATTATTCTTCATATCTAATAGAAAATAAGAACATTACTCATGTGTACATATTGATTACCATCTCAATAAAGCGATGCCTTTTAATTTTTATCACTGTATATCATGGATGGTTATATGACTGAATATAATAGATATATATATACTCAATAAAATAATTATGATTATATATATAATAAATTATATACTTTCTTACTCATCCATCCATTAGAAAATGATAACAACCTTCATGAATATGTGTGGACCACGACCTCTACAAAGCGATATGATCAATTTTTCATTTCCATTTTACATGTATATAAGTATCGATATATTTAAGTAACATATATAAGTATATATATAATATTTAAGATATAATGATGACATTATTATTTTGAATTATAATTTACCTTCTGTTGGTTCTATGCATCGAAAAGTGGAAACATTTCTCATGAATACGTAAGAACAACTGCATCCATAATGTGATGTAATTCATTTTGTACTAACAATTTTTTTGAATTTTTGTAAATGTTTAAAAATGAATGAATATGAAATTTAATTAAACTTCCATTTTATATACATCATTAAAACATGACCATGTGGGTATATCCAAAACCATCAAAGTGATACATGCATGGACAATGGACCCCCTTTCACTCGGATAGTGATTTTAAAGAAGAATTGTTAATAAATTGATAATTATAATATCTAAGGAACAATATGTAGTAATATATATATATATATAATAATATGGTTCTAGTATAGAATTATGAATAATATTTTTTTTATAAAGGATTATTGAACACATACGAAGAGAGGTGACACTGGAAGTAAGTTTAATGTTGTAGTCTCATTTCATTTAGTGATTGTTTATGGTAAATTTAAATTTACGGAAGCTATATGATAATTTTACTTTAAAAAATATATTTCATTATATACTTGTTACTTATCTTGAATTAAATTTTTTCCTTTCATTTTTGATATTCTATTTCAATAAAAAATTGATTTATTTTTTTAAGGAAACAAATTCTTAGTTTTCTTTTTAGTTGGGAATCTATTTATTCAATTTCCACACATTAATTAAAATGATTTAAATAATTATTATAAAACACTAAATGTTTTCATTAAATTCATTTTTTACCATATTCTATTATATTTTATAATTTTAAAAATGTAAATTTACCTTTTGCGTGGACATATTATTTATTAATTTTTAAAAATATTCTGAGTATTTTTCTTATTTTAATGTATTTCAAAAAAACAATATTCCAACTTATGACTAGTAATTAATTTGAGGAATAAAAATAATTTTTACGTGGTATTTTTCAAGGAAATAATTTTTTTTATAATCTATAAATATATTGATTTTAAATAAGGTATTTCAAAATTGAAAGGGTATTTTTTAGATGAAATGTTTCAATGATACGTAAATGGTATTTTCATCAATAAAAAATGATTTATTATACTTTTACTTCCCTAGGGTGATTATCCAATGATACCACCCTAATTATTTTACTATATTTTTATTCATTATGGTAAGGATATCTGGATAAATTCTATTATCTTTTCCATTGATTAATATATGAGGAAATGAAAACTATTTTCCTAATCTTATATCTTATACATGAATGGATTAGGATTATATTATTGATAGTTTTTTTATTTCCCTCTAATAAAATGGGTAATTTTATATAGATATATCATTACATAAGGATGGCAAGTGTGGACAAGACATGAAATTTTTTTATAATATTTTTAGCGAGAGTTTGATTTCATTAGCTATACCTACAATTTAATGCATTGATATGATTGTGAAAAACAATATTATAATTTCCATCTATGTTAATGATTACCTTTATATATTAACATCATATTATTCATGTATATTATTTATAATATTTACATTCAGTAGATTATGGTATCTTATGTTTTTTTGGCACATGCCTATGTTATGACCCCTGAATGATGATTTCTAATTTTAAACTCTTATTGATCATCCTATTATATATGAAATGATTTTGGATTTTACTATATATTCATTAATATATTTGAATATTTTATGTTTAGAACAATAACATGATTATTTTATCACACGCTTTTGATCATTTTATTCTCTATTATGGATAATATCTTCTATATTTACGATTTCTGAGAATCTGAGTCGTCCCATTCAATTTTTTCCTTAGAAATATTCTGTTGGAAGATTATATGTATGATATGTATATAATGGTAACAATATGAATAAAATTTTTGGATATTTTTAATATTTTTTATGAAATTTATTCAATATATCCCTAGTATCGAAATAAATTAATCCCTAACAGCCCATAATCATGTATAATATTGATATCTATTTAATTTTCCATTATATTGAAGTCATATTTCAATTTATTATGATTGGACCACATCATTTGGTATAAAAGGTTGGTATACTTACTTTTCGATATTAGTATTTGATAAATTTGGTGAATACCAAAGGGTTATTCTAATTATATGATAGCATCATTTTAATTTTACAACATAGTGATTTTATACCACACAAAATACATCCATATTTGCATAATATAAAGTGAATATGAATTTGACACATTAAATTAATGGGGTAAAAACTATAAAAGGGGTTTATTGGGTATTAAATCTATCATCTAGAGTGTTTTACAAGTGAGCCTATGATTGTATACCAATATACAAACTCTCAGGGGATATGGTTTGGTTAATTCACATTCTCGTTATGAACCTGTATGATTAGGGAGAGGATAAACCCAATGAAAAAATTTACAAGCCATAATTTTAGGATATGTACTTAATGTTTATTGTGTTTTAAGAAGGTTTTATATTTTATAAAATCATAATAATGATTTTCATAATCACTTGGCTATGTACCTTGATTATTCATGTCTAATACCCACATTATGTTTTTTTATTTTAGTTTGTGGATAAAACTATAAGTAATAATCTTAAAAATTAAATTTATTGATAATTAAATGAGTAAATAATTGAAATGAGATTTTTAATCTAAATCTTATTAATATTTTCACAAATTTCTCATAATCCATGAATCACGATGCACTTCTAAATGATCAATGGATGCACCAGAACACCGTTGATTTTTTCAGGAAGAAACAACCAACATCATTTGACAGGTCCTATAATAAATTATTATCTATGAAACGGATAAGAGAAAATAATAAAAAATTCTTAATTATATAATATTATGAACAGGAAAAAAATCTAGGGGTATATTCTATAGATGGAAAAGTATATCAATATTGGACTCTTATCAAGAATACAGGGCCATAGGTGGAAATTGACACTGTCACATCGGATGTCTCCCAAAAGGTATTTATCAAAAGTTATTTCCATTAAACTCAATATACTAAATTAGAGATGTTATTACTATCATTAATGTATTAGGATGATGAATCCATCATCATAAATGAGGTAATTTTCATGAGACATGGTTTGGATTGTACTATTGACCATGAAATAAAAATTGATCTATCATTTATCTTTGTAAGAAAATTTATATATAATTATTTTAATATAAGATAAATCGATATCTATAAGAAAATCATTCAAAAATATCTCAATATAGAAATTAATATTTTAAAATATCATTGGATATGTTGTCTTCATGAAAATAAGTTAAAAATTGAATTTTAAAAAATATTTAATAGTAAGACCCATGGTGAGAAGAAAATTATTCGTCCATCATAAAAGAATTGTACACGGAAGAATGGGAGAAAATAACTTATTAGGGAAGGTAAATTTATTATGTGTATTAAATATGTTTTCAAGAAAAAGAGTTAAATATTTATATGATGAGGCTAGTAAATGAATTTGATAGTGAAACATCTAGATCAAATATCCTCCAAACCCTATACTCCAATGATATTATCCAACAGAATATGTTCAAGTTTATAATTTGTGTATTAATTTGAGAGTAAATTATGATAATAAATTTCATAAACCCATTTATATAAGGGATAATGTAAAATATCATATGATCTCTGCTACTGATATGTGTCAAAATAATGTAGTGATGTAGTGTTCACTTACCATCTTCATGAGAATTATCATATCTTATTTTATTTTATATATACCGATTAAGCTATATCAAAATAATTTAATAATATTTCCACACTACAAACAATATTGTTTTTTTAATACCAGTATAACTTTCATATGGTATGATAGTAGTATCTCATGTCTGTAGATCCTCTAAAATAGATGTTCGTGGGATTTTAATTCCTAAAAACCTAGTAAGTATCCCTCTAGTTAAATTATATGTTATTTTGGTAAGGTATTGTATTTCTTTCAAGGGATACTATATAAATTTCCATGGAAGGTAAATCACATTTGTTATTCAAAATAAACATATGATCATCATTTACTACAAGGATGAATATGAACATTAAATGGAAATTACATTAGTTGTATTGGTATTAGTACTTATTTATATGGTAGAGTTATCTCAAATAGATGGGGATAAAATAAAAAAAATTATATTTTTATTTTTTAGGATTATTTTGATTTATTTTTAAGGGTATTTTTATCCATTGCTCAAATATTCATGTTCTGTTTTCAATAGAACTTGTACATGGAGCCACACCTATTTCATAGACTCCATATAAAATATCACATACTGAGTTGTGGAAAGTTATGAAGAAACTCTATTATAATTAAAGTGACCTAGTATTAACATATATTAATATTTGGTTATTTTAGATGAATTTAACCACATTAAAAAATACATGTCAGATGATTGTAATAGTTTAGTGTATTTGAAAACATGGAACTCATTAATCATGTTTTTTGAATGATCTTCAACATATCAATTAAAGATCTTCTCA
Organism: Viscum album; assembly: GCA_963277665.1. Classification (NCBI taxonomy): domain Eukaryota; kingdom Viridiplantae; phylum Streptophyta; class Magnoliopsida; order Santalales; family Viscaceae; genus Viscum; species Viscum album. The sequence goes on from OY728126.1 coordinate 587,065,629, forward strand.
TTTATTACTCCTATATAATGCTATTCTTTATAACCAGGGTAAAGTAAACATAATAAAGTGGTGATCTGGAATGCATAGTAAGGGTAAATAAAATAAATACATAATATTAACATGAACATAAGGGTATGAGAACATGCACATAACATTTAAAGATAATATCATTAAAAAAAGATCATAATCATGAGAGAAGTAATATCTATTAGTATTTTATCAAACATTAATGATAATATAACTACAAACATGAACCATGTCTGTATATCAATGGAGTAAGACATATAATTTTATTTAGATACAAAAAACATGTAACATCATTCCCCATAAGTCAATGAACATTTTCAAAAACATATCAGCGAACATCATTGGGACTAAACCTAATGGGAAAAGCACACCACCATTCCTTGTCATAGTCCATTTACTAAAGGGGATTAGGGTTCCCCATTTTTACATAATGGATCAAGTTTCACCATCTTCCATTATTGGATAGGTTTTCCCAATCTTACCTTATTTAATTAGGAAACACATGTTTCCCATTTTTAATAACGACAGAACTATTTCCCATTTTAGATCAATATATTAGACTTTTTTTCTATCATTATGTAATTATATAAAAATAATAACCCAATTTATTATTGGGAGATATCTGCTCTATATGTCACATAATAAGATCCTGAATACATATATTGCAATATAATAAAACAAATATCATATCATGACACATAAAAAGAGATGGGATTCATAAACATCATATCAAAACCCATGAAATGAAATGGGTATAATAATGGTTTCATCATATTCTAACCTATGGAAACAAGATATGTCTCGTAATCATTTTATCAAATAATAACCCATAAAAATAAACAAGTTTCAAAAGTAGGTAATCAATGTAATGGAAACATGTGTCATAAAAAAACTTCCATAAAAAATATATACAATTCATGAAAAAATATAAATGGAATTATTGGATCATATCACCAATAAATCATAACTATAAAAAAATGTCATCTCAGGTGGAGAAGGATTTTTTAATGATCTAGAAAAACATTTTATAATAAAAATATCATTTCATTGAAATTTATTTTTATAAAACCATACAAATATTCAATCCTTATAAAGAATGCTTTACAATTTTATTTTAAATTTTATTGTGGAAAATAATATTTATATTTTTAAAATCAAGTTTTAAAACATAGATCATTTTTAAAAAAATCTTCAAAAAACTATTTGAGAACATATAATGGAACATGCAAAAGATATATAATTCATTTTACTTGAAAAATACATTGAAAACATATTTAGAAATGTTGATATCATTTTGAAATGAATATTCCATGAAACCATATGAATAGAGATTTAAAATAATTGAAAAACATTTTAACATAAATCATTTTAGAACACCGTTTTTACAACATGGTTTTAAAATAACAAATCTTTCTTATAGAGATAATAAATAATTCCTTATTTTCATAAAAATCTAATTAATCATAACAAAAAAAGAGTGTAAAATGGTACTAATACATGACGATAACATGAATAAAAATAGGATAAAAAAATTTATATATCTTCTGGAGATATTGATCACAATATTACATCAATGGAAGCGTAATCATAAACATTCCCAATATATAAGGAGATTATGGAAGCAAATTATTACCACTATGGTTACATTGAATCATACTATACCTGAGATAATAACATTAAATTATAAATAAAATATCATCAATGAATTATATCCATGATATAACATTTATAAGGATAGAATATACACCTCATAGAAGAATGTAGGTTCATAACATGACATCCATCACAAATAAGGAAAATTGAGAGAAAATTTATTTCAGCGATGTTGTAACTTTTGAACCATAAACACCCTGAAATAATGATAATGAAAAATAAGTGCAAATAAAATAAAATTTAATTATTAGAATAATATAAAACATTAATGGGAAATATATATATCCAACATAGGAAATGTGTGGTGAATAAATCCTGAATATCATAGATATAAAAAGTGAGACGAGAAAATCCATATTACTTATGTAACATTAGAATCATGATCCCCAATCAATAATAAATTCAATTAAATAATTTAATATTTGTAAATAAAGGAAATAAATTTCATTAAATTTCATAAGGAAATATATATAATATAAAAAATAATCTAGTGGTTAATATGGAATGTATTTCATGGAAATAAATAATGAGATGATATTTCCAAACAATAAGTCTTCACATTCATCAAACATGTTAAAAATCCATCATAATAAATATATGTTTATCAAAAATCTTACAAAGAACCATATTATTGAGTCTAATACCATATATAATTCGGTTAAGAATTTATATTACCTATTTATTGACAACTTTATTCTAATGTTACTTTTCATGTAATATATGCTTTATTTTTCATATATGTTTTGGCTCGGTATTCTTGACCCTTTTAATTAAATAATGATTTACTTATTTCAAGAATGTAAATCAAGAAATAAATATCTTATATATTCATTATATATTTATTTATAATAATCTATAGAATATATAATTATGAAATTGAATACATTGATCATAGATCTGGTATGTCATACATATCCAAGAACGATGCTTCTGTTTAATTATCATATTTGAAGAAATAAAGTAAATGACATATATGTATGCATATATAATATTATTATAGTAGTTATATTATCTCATATATATAATATATTTTTATAATTCCATCATCAATACATTCATACTAGATTTTGAACAAATAACATTGATTTGAGGAGGTGGTAGTCCACACATCACCAAACGATATTAACATATTTAAACAAAATAGAATGCATGAAGGTTAAAATTATATTACAATTCCTGAAGAATAAATATATTATATATATTTTCACGACCCGCCCTCGGGACCTGTGTCGTGACTTCCCCAAGCCCGCCTTCCATTGGCCAGGGGCTTGCGACTAGCACCAAAGCCATAAATCCTGATATTAGGGAGAGCATTGCCTATATGTAAGGAAACAAACACCACAAAGTATGCAAGCAGAATAAAAGACTAAGTAAACTGAGTACAAAGGTAAGTGCTGGAAAGTAAATGGGCTAGTATACAAACCCAACTAAAAGTCTAGTACAACTGAAAAGAGAGTATAGCAGCAGAAAAGCAAAGCAGCAACACCGAGCAGTCCTCTAGAAATCCCACCTGAAGGGTGGGTACAAAATGTATCCTCAGCTCCTCGGCTCTAGCCGTCCGCCCCGTGTACATCTCGTCCAGTGATCCACCTCTAGGTATCATCCAGCTCCACGAGCTCCTACCTTGATCAGCGTTGTCCGTTGTCTACATCCAACACAACGTAGTGCGGGCATAGCCCGTGCAGGGGTAAGTATATGCTACTCAGTAGGGACCCCGAGACCCCCAAAGGTCTCCCAGAATCCACGAATGATAAACCACAAAGGAATGATACAATAACGAAGTAACAACCAACTCTACTTAGGTATATTACCATAAATATACCTAAGTCATCAAATCCAGTTCGGCTGCAATCATCCATGCCCAAGTTTGATCAAGTCCACACATGATAGTACAATCCAATCCACAGAGGATATCACAACCCAATCCAGACAGGATAGCAAAACAATCATAATGAAGATAATGATTGAAAGCCAAGACTCAACTCACACAGGTATACTTCTTCATAAGATGATAGAAATGATCAGATGTATCCACTGATTCATCTAAGCTGTCAGACATAGAAATGATACAAGACTAGCTAAGTTGCCGGACCCACAAAGGATACAAGACCAGCTACACTACCGGACCCACGCAGGATACAAGTACAGAGTCAAATACTGTCGGACCCATGTAGGATACAAGAATAGTAGTCAAGTATTGCCTGAACCACATAGGATACAAGAACAGAAGTCATCACCATCAAACCCATGGAGGATTCCAATATGGTCGTCTTCGCTGCCAAACCCACGGAGGATCCCAGTACAGTCGTCATCGTCATTGTAGTCGTAGCCAGCTCTAGGGTTTCCGCACATAGCATGCTCGATTCTGGGAGGGTCTGCTCCACGAGCCAAGAGGGTTCAATACATCAACTGACACGAATACTGGACTTTATGTATCCCAACTTTTTGTCTCATCAAAAGGAACTCATTGCGATAGACGGTGCGTCAATCAGACAACCGGTCTGAGAGTTATTCGCCTTTTCGTCCCAGGGGCCCAGTTGGTTTTTATGTCAAAACCAACCTGATCGTACTCCAACTACATCCAAACCATGTGCAGAGTAAGCCAAAAAAACCGTCTCACTAAGAGGAATCCAACATAGTTGATGTCCCTTCAATCGGACGTCCGGAGCTCAAGTTATAAGTGTTTCCGCTCTGAGGGCCCTGTTGGTTTTGTGGTCGAACCAACCCGGTTGTACCCAAAGTTCTCCGAAACCTTGAGTGTAATATACCGAAACGACCGGCTCGATCCAAGGATCGCATCGCAACTGATGGTGCGTCAATCGGAGGTTCGTAACGAAAGTTATGGGTGTCTCAACAGATCTGTCTGAAAATAGGGGGTTTGGGCCCGGTCCGACCTGGCCCAATACCCCCTCGGTCAGCCCGACCCGGGTCTAGCCCGGTTCAGCGCGGACCGGCTCGGTTGGGCACAACTCGGCCGGACTGGCGCGGCCCAGCCCAACCCGTGCCGCCCGGCCTGGATGGTTCGGCCCGATCCGGGCGCCCGCGTGCTGAGCGGACACGGAAGGGGGGGAGTCATCGCCCCCTTCGAACCAAACGGCGGACCCATGGGGGGTCTTCCCTACTGCACTGGCCAGGGGTACAAACCCCCGGTATTCCCAGATACGGCCGGCCGTAACGGTCTTCCGGTTGTTCCACGGGGGACCTATTGGTCCCCCCCCCCCCCATAGAAGGGGTGGTCGTCGGTTCCACCCGCCGCCCTCTGTAGCACCGTGGCTTTTGGTCGCGACCCTTGTCCGACCAGCGCGGCGTGATGGTGCCGCGTCCCTCCACCACAGCCCGCCCCGAACATGTCCCTCCATGGATCTCCATCGCGGCGTGTCGGTCCCACACCCCTCCACCACGGCCCAACTCCATCCGCGAATTATTTCGGCCTCAACGGCGTGGCACGATGGCACCGCTCTCCTTCGTTGTGTTGTTCCTCGATCTCACATGGTGCCATTGCACCGTTCCACCTTCGTTCCAAACCCTGATGGAGGACAACAACAAAGGGGAGGAGGATCGGCCGTGTTTTTGTGGCGCGACCTCCTCCCGTTAATTTGATAATAAGAGGCTATGAAAATAATCCATGAACTCCAAAATAAGTCACGAACATAAAAACAATCCCATACATTGAAGAATTTGTCGAACGATGATCGTCGCGGGAGAACGATGTCACGGGGAAAGGCTCCATAGGCGATGAAGAAGTTCGTCCGAGGAAGAAATGGAATTCCCCATTCATTGACGTGGAAAGAAGATTGAACAACATGCATCCAAGAAGGGTATGTCGTCACACACTGGCTGCGGAGAGAAGAAGTGACGGCTCGTCGATCTCTCCTTGCGGTGACGACATTCTTCGTCGAAGCCTCAGCGTTCTTCATGTTCTTCAACGTAGAAGATGTTGTTCTTCAAGACTAGAGCCCTCCTCTCCAAAACATCCGCACAACGATACAACAATAATAAAATAAGGCTTTGCCTTATTTTATTACTCATCCAAACCTTTTAAAAAAGATTCAAATTGAATTCACCAAACTAATTAACTTGTGTTGTCATATTAATTTGGTGTTTATTTGGCATGCAATTAATGTGGAAGAGTGGATGAGTTACAAAATTAATTTCTATAGGGTGGTTTAATGGGGTGTTAGGGAAATTGAAGGAGGTGGGGGCTCATGTAGGCCCCACCCCAAGTTCCTCACAACTTACTTTACCATAACACATAAACCATCAGTATAGTAATAAAAATATAATTGTAAAACAACTATATTTTTATTCTTCACATTTTTAACAACTCCTCCCAAGAAAACGCACCTTCGAAAAAGCTGTTCCTAAACAATTACCGGTGTTGTGGGTTCATCGGTGCATTCAGATTTCTTTTCCGAACACCGGTTCAAATGTTAGGAAAACCCACTCGTTCGTTCACTGAACGTACCCGAGCTAATCTTCGGAAATTGATTCCGGGCACACAGGGCCTTGGAATCAGCTGCAGTTATAAACTGCATACTCATAAAAATCCAAAAAAATTAAAAAAATAAATTCACTTAAAATGTACAGGCCTTTACATTACTCCCACCTTAGGTATTTACATCCCCGTAAAGATACATCACAAACTAGGGGAATAAAAGAGGGTACTGAGCACACATATGAGCCTCCCACTCCCAAGTCATCTCCTGGAGGTTCCCGTGCTACCACCTGATGCGTACTAGAGGAATCGACTGCCCATGTAGGACCCACTCTTTTCAATCCTCAATCTCCACCGGGACCTTCGCAAAAGTCTCCCCATCATCAAGGTCCAGCTCTCCATGGTCGATGATATGCGTCGGGTCATGCACGTATCTCCTCATCTGAGATACGTGGAAGATGTCATGCACCCGGTGCAACTGAGGTAGTAGAGCCAGGCGATAAGCCACCTCGCCTATCCTTCTGAGAACCCAGAATGGTTCGATGAAGCGCGGAGATAACTTATCGCCCCAGTAATATCTTCATAATCCACACTGAGGTGAGACCCGCAAGAAAACTTGGTCTCCATACTCAAACACAAGTGGTCTCCGCCTCCTGTTAGAATAAGACTTATGTAGGCTCTAAACTGTCATCATCCCTTCCTGGATGACCTGGACCTTCTCTATCGTGTCCTGGACCATCTTTGGTCCCACAAGTGCTGACACCCCAGGGTGTGTCCCGCACAGAGGTGATCTGCATGGTCGGTCGTACAATTCCTTGTATGGTTCCATCCCAATGGTGGAGTTGTAGTTGTTGTTGTACGCAAACTCCACCAAGGGTAGGTGATCCTCCCTACTGCGACCAAAGTCAAGGACCCTTGAATGGACCATGTCTTCGAGAGTCTGAATGGTCCTCTTTGTCTGACCATTCATCTTAGGGTGAAAGGCGGTGCTCAGACGTAGCTACATCCCAAATGCCTCATGCAAACCCTTCCACAGCCGAGAAGTAAAGTGAGTATCTCGATTGGAGATGATATATGATGGCACACCATGAAGTCATATGATCTCTTGAATGTAGAGGCGTCCAATTCTCTCCACTGAGCCCTGCTCTCTGATAGGTAAGAAGTGAGCCGACTTGGTGAGTCGGTCTACAATCACCCAAATGGAGTTGTGTCCTCTGGAGGTATGTGGAAGCCTAGTCATGAAATCCATAGATATGTCATCCCACATTGACTCCAGGACCTCCAAGGGTTGTACCAAGCCTGCTGGTACCTGGTTCTCCGCCTTCACCTGCTGACAGGTGAGGCATCATGAAACAAACTCTGCTACAGCCTTCTTCATACCCGGACACCAGTGTTGTCTTCTGAGATCCTGGTACATCTTTGCCACTCCTGGATGTACCGCTAAAGGGGAAGTGTGAAACCCTCTCAGCACCTCCATCTGTAAAGCAACTGGTACCATGGTACATCCTCTGAAAAGGATGATGTTCTCTCCTCCCATAGAGATTCCATCAGGTGCCTGTCATGAGGATATCTATGCACGTTGTGTCTCACAGTCAACGTCCCCATGTTGTGCCTCTCTGACCTGCTGTAGTACTGGAGGAGTGACTGTGAGTGGCTGTAGAAAGGATGCTCCATCTCTATCCACGAAGGATATCTGCAAAGCGGTTAGCTGCTGCGTCGCCTCCCCAAGTATCTGAATGCCCGTCCTCCTATAGAGAGAATCTTCTACTACGTTCCCCATTCCATGAGTATAGACTATCTGAAATTCATAGTCCTGGAGGAACTTGACCCATCGTTCCTGTCTCAGGTTCAGTTCCTTCTGTGTGAAGATGTACCTGAGACTCTGGTGGTCAAAGTATACTGTAAAGCGCTCTCCCATCAGATAGTGCTACCACATCATCAGAGCGAATACCACTACTGCTAACTCCAGGTCATGGGTGGCGTAGTTCTGCTCATGCTGCCTCAACTATCGTGATCCATAGGCGATCATTACCCGCTCCTGCATCAGGACACACCCGAGTTCGGTCCCTGATGCATCGTAGTAGACTACGTACCCTACTCCCTCTTCCAGGAGCCTCAAGATGGGTGTGCTGGTCAATCTCTGTCTCATCTCCTGGAAGCTCTACTGACATCTAACTGACCACACGAAGTGTTTCCCCTTCTTCATCATAGATGAATGTGGTGCTGCCACTCTGGAGAAGTTTGGCACAAATCTCCAGTAGTACCCAGCCAGAGCTAAGTAACTCCGCACCTCCATCACACTCCTGGGTGGCACCCAAGCTATCACTGCCTCGATCTTTCCAAGATCCATCGCAACTCCTGCCTCATAGATGACGTGCCCCCTGAAGTGGACCTCACGTATCCAGAACTGAATCTTCGAGAGCTTACCATAAAGCTGGTGCTCTCAGAGTGTGTCCAGTACAACCCGCAAGTGGTAGGAGAGCTCCTCTTGCGTGGTTGAGTATATCAATATGTCGTCGATGAAGACAACGACAAACCGATCGTGGTAAGGCTGAAAGATCCTGTTCATGAGACTCATGAACACCGATGGAGCATTGGTTACGCCGAAAGGAATAACCAAGAACTTGTAGTTTCCATACTGACAACTGAAAGCCATCTTCTGCCCATCCTCGTCTCGAACTCTGAGCTGATGATAGCTTGACCTATGGTCTATCTTCAAGAACCACCATGCTCCTTTGAGCAGATCAAACAGGTCATCAATCCTTGTTAGCCGATACTTGTTCCTCACAGTCACCTGGTTTAGGTGAAGGGTATCGACACATGGTCACAAGATCCTGTCTGCCTTCTTGGTGAACAAAATCGGGGAAGCCCAGGGTGAAACACTGGGTTATATGAATCCCTTTCCCTGCAAGTCCTCCAACTGTACTCAAAGCTCTCAAATCTCAGAGGGATCCAGCTGATATAATGGAGTAGATATTGGGGATGTCTCGGGGTACATGTCAATATAAAAGTATACCTCTCTGTGAGGAGGTAGTCCTGGAATGTCGTCAGGGAAAACATTCGTATACTGATCCACCACTACAGGAAAACTCAGACTACGCAAGTCCACTGCTCCTAGGATGAGGCTAGCCAACTGATTAGTGATCGGTTTTCCTCTCATCTACGTGAGTCCATTCTGCACTGCAAAGGCTCCCTTCTCACTGGTGAATGTGAACCTTCTCCCATCGGTGTGGACACACTGCACCTTGCACCTAATACATTCGATCTGATCATGGACTGTAGATAACCAATCCATTCCCAAGATGACATCGTAAGGCCTCGACGCAGCTACAAGAAGATCCCAGTCGAAGCTCTCGCCTCCTATAGTAAGCTCACACTGCTGTCACCAGTGCGTAATCGTCGAGTCAGCTCCCGTAGGAGTTTCTAGCCATAAGGATCGAGCCAACGGCTCCGTCGTAATCTCCGAGCTCCGAACAAGGGCAGCGGTAATGAAATAATGACTCGCTCCTATGTCTATATGAACTGCAGCAAGGGTGGAGTAGACACAGATAGTACCTCGAATCATCTCTGTTGCACCGTGGTCGTAGGCCTCCGCTGCCCGAAGCTGAGCCTGCCACTCTTCCCGCCAGCTCCCTGTGGTCGGGGTGGACCTCTTGTTGGTGGTGGTGGTAGAGCCTCAAAGTGTCACACACCACCTGCTGCTCGGCCAGCTCCTCTGACTTGTCCGCCTTCTCCCTGGAGACTCCCACGGTCGAACCTCTTCCTCTGCTTGGGTGGTCCCTCAACCGTTTGCTGCTCCTCTGCACAGCGGGTCATGTAGTCACGAGCCATGTGGCCCTGCCCGCCGCATGAATAGCATTGTCTGCTCCTCAAAAGGCTGGCTCTACTGCGTGCACCCCCACCTCCGAGCCAGTATCCTGAGGTCATCTACCTGATTGTCTTGTCCACTTAGACCCATGTGACATCCGTCAATTTCCAGCTGTAGAAGACTCTTCTACGTGTCGCCCTACAGTAGGTCTCGCTGCTGGTGTAGGCTCAGCAAGAAATCACTCTACGAGAAGGGCTCGCTCCAGTACTCCTGCCTGCATCAGAATGCTGAGGGAGATCATCGAACCCCTGATCTCATGCCTCAGTCCCTGCTCGAAGGGCAGGGCCCAGAATAATTGGTCTCGTACCATGTTCGTGGTATAGTGTGAGAGATCATTAAATCTCACCGAGTACTGGCCTACCGTCATGATTCCATGCCGCAGCTGTAGTAGCTCCTGAATGTGCACCGCATGGAGGGTGGCTAGTACGAACTCTGAGCGGAAGAGGCTCTCAATATCCGACCAAAGAATGGATGCCTCGTCGTGCACCTGGAGCATCAAGTTCCACCATCTTCATGCTGCCACATGCAGGAGACTCGCTACAAGGATCACCATGAGGTCATCTGGTGTCCCTAATAACTTGAAAACTCGTACAACAACCTCCAGCCAAACCTTGGCTGCCTGAGGGTCCGTCTCCCCACGGAACCTGGGAGGTCTCTGACACTAAAACTCGTGCAGTGCACTAAGGCGACATGCACTCTCAGCGGCTGGGGATGGTGGCATCGGTGGTTCTGTGGGTAGATTTATTGTCGGTGCCTCCGCTGTAATAGGGCCCGGCACCGAGGCCTCATCGCTCGGCGGGCTGTCGTCTCACACAAGGCTCGGAACCCTAACTAGCTACCGTCGCGGGGTCATCCTGAAAAGAGACAGGTGTTCCACGGTCAACACAGTATACCTGCTGAGCTGACACAAATCAATCACAAAGAAAACCATGAAACACACATGCAATAAATGTTTTCATACACTGAGTCAGAAATCAGAAGTCAGGGTCCTGGTGTATGGATACGTCGGCAGCTGCACCAACACTGGACTCCCTGGACTGATAACCACACTCAATTCCCTTAACATTATTGCTTCACACATAAGGAAGATCAGAGTCCTGAGTTCTGCAGTAGAACTGAACTCCTTAGATACCAATTTGACACAACCCGCCCTCGGGACCTGTGTCGTGACTACCCCAAGTCCGCCTTTCATAACCAGGGGCTGGTGACTAGCACCAAAGGCGTAAATTCCGATATCCAGGAAGGCATTGCCTTTTTGTAAGGAAACAAACACCACAGAGTATGCAAGCAGAAGTAATCACTAAGTAAACTGAGTACAAAGGTAAGTGATGTAAAGGAAATGGGCCAGTATACAAACCCAACTGAATGTAAAGTATAACTGAAGAGAGATTATAGCAGCAGAAAAGTAAAGCAGCAATATCGAGCTATCCTCTAGAAATCCCACCTGAAGGGTGGGTATAGATAGTCTCCTCAGCTCCTCGGCTCCAGCCGTCCGCCCCGTGTACGTCTCGTCTAGTGATCCACCTCCAGGTGCCGTCCAACTCTACGATCTCCTCCCTTGATCAGCGTTGTCCGTTGTCTGCATCCAACACAACGATGTGTGCGCATAGCCCGTGCTGGGGTCAGTATACAGTATTCAGTAGGGACCCCGAGACCCCCGAAGGTCTCCCAGAATTCACGAAGGATAAACCACAAAGGAATGATACAATCATGAAGTAATAACCAACTATACTTAGATATATTCCCATACATATACCTAAGTCATCAATTCTAGTTCGGCTCAAATCATCCGAGCCCAGGTTTGATCTATTCCACACAGGATAGTACAATTAAATCCATATAGGATATCAGAACCCAATCCACAGAGGATAGCAAAACAATCATAATTAAGATAATGACTGAAATTCAAGACTCATCTCACACAGGTATACTTCTTCGTAAGAAGATAGAGATCATCAGATGTAGCCACTGATTCATCTAAGGTATCAGACCCACAAAGGATACAAGACCAGCTAAGTTGTCAGACCCACAAAGGATGCAAGACCATCTACTCTGCCAGACCCATGTAGGATACAAGTACAGATTCAAATACAGCGGAACCCATGTAGGATACAAGAACAGTAGTCAAGTACTATCAGAGCCTCATTAGGAACAAGAATAGTAGTCATCAATGTCGAACCCATGGTGGATTCCAGTATGGCCGTCATCGCTTACGAACCCACAGAGGATCCCAGTACAGTCATCATCGTCATCGCAGTCACAACCAGCTCTAGGGTTCCCGCATACAGCATGCTCGATTCCGGGAGGGTACGCTTCACGAGCCAAGAGGCGTCGATACATCAACTGACACGATGTTCGGAATTGATGTATCCCAAAGTTCCGTCTCGTCAAAAGGAACTCATTGTGACAGACGACGCGTCAATCAGACGCCCAGTCTGAAAGTTATTGGCTTTTCCGTCCTAGGGGCCCGGTTGGTTTTTAAGTCAAAACCAACACGACCATACTCCATCTACGTCCAAACCTCGCGAAGAGTAATCCAAAAGAACTGTCTCACTAAGAGGAATCTAACAACGTTGACGGCCCGTCAATCGGATGTCCGGAGCTCATGTTATAAGTGTTTCCGCTCCGAGGGCCCGGTTGGTTTCGTGTTCGAACAAACCCGACCATACACAAATTTCGCCGAAACCTTGAGTATAATATATTGAAACGACCGTCTCGATCCAAGGATCGCATTTCAACTGACGGTGCATCAATCAGAGGTCTTTATCCCATGTTATGGGCGTTTTAACAGATCTGTCTGAAAACAGGGGGTTTGGGCCCTGTCCGACCCTACCCAATACCCCTTGGGTCATCCCGAACCGATTCGACCCGACCCGGGTCCGGCCCGGTTGGGCGCGGCCCGGGGCGGGGGTTCGGCCCGGTGCGAGCGGCTTGACCCGGTGCGGGCGGTCCGGCCCGACCCTGCCGGTTCGGCTCGGTTCGGGCGCCCGCGTACTGAGCGGACACAGAAGGGGGGGAGCTGCTGCCCCTTCGAACCGAACGGCGGACCCGTGGGGGGCTGCCCTACTACGCTGGCCGGGGGTACAAACCCCCAGTTTTTTCAGATCCGGCCAACCATAACGGCCGACCGGTTGTGTCGCGCGGGACCCATTGGTCCCACCCACCTATAGCACTAGCGACTGGTGGTTCCAACCACGGCCATCTACTTCGCCGCAGCCTTAGACCGTCGCTCATGTCCAACCGGTGCGGCGCGACGACACCGCGCCCCTCAGCCGCAGCCCGCCCCCGCTGCGGCCCTCTATGGTTCTCCGGTGCGGCGCGTGGGGGCCGTGCCCCTCCGCCGCAACCCGACTCCGACCGCGGATTCTTTCGGCCTCAACGAAACCACACGACGGTGCCGCACTCCTTCGCCGCATTTTTCCTCGATCCTCTACAGTTCCATTGCACCACGCCGCCTTCATTCCAAACCCTGATGGTGAACAACAACAAAGGGGAGGAGGATCGGCCATGTCTATGCAGTCCGACATGCTCCCATTAATTTGATAACAGGTGTCTATGAAAATTAACCCTGAACGTCACAATAAGTCACGAACAAAAAAATCCCCTACCCCGAAGAAGTTGTCGAACGATGATCGATGTGGGAGAACGGCGTCGCGGGGAAAGGCTCTGTATGTGATGACAGAGTTCGTCTAAGGAAGAAACTTCATTCCCCTTTCATTGACATGGAAAGAAAATGGAACAGCGTGCATCCAAGAAGGGTACGTCATCACACACCGGTTGCAGAGAGAAGAAGAGATGGCTCGTCGATCTCTCCTTGCGGTGACGTCATTCTTCGTCGAAGCCTCTGCGTTCTTCGCGTTCTTCAACGTGGAAGACAGTTTTCTTCTAGACTAGAGCCCTCCTCTCCAAAAATCTCCACACAACGCTACCACAGTAATAAAATAAGGCTTTTCCTTATTTTATTACTCATGCCAACCTTAAAAAAATTCAAATTGAATTCACCAAATTAATTAACTTGTGTTGTCAAATTAATTAAGCGTTTAATTGGCATGAAATTAATGTGGAAGCGTGGATGAGTTACAAAATTAATTGCTACAGGGGGTTTAATGGGGTGTTAGGGAAATTAAAAGAGGTGGGGGCTCATGTGGTCCCCACCCCAACTTCCTAAAAATATCCTTTCCCATAACACTTAAAACATCAGTAGAGTAATAAAAATATAATTTTAAAACAACTATATTTTTATTCATCACATTTTTAACAACTCCCCCCGAGAAAATGCACCTTCAGAAAAGGTGTTCTTAAGAAATTTCAGGCGCTTCGGTTTTATCGGTGCCTTCGGATTTCAGTTCTAAGCACTGGTTCAAATGTTTGGAAAACCCACTCCTTCATTCATTGAATGTACCCGAGCTAAACTTCGGAAATTTAATTCGGGCACACCAGGCCTCAGAATCAGGTGCCATCAAGAACTGCGTACTCGTAAAAATCCAAAAGAAATTAAGAAAAAAAATTCCTTTGAAATTTATGGGACTTTACATATATCATATATATTATATATATTATATATATCATATATATCATATGAATGTTCTGTTTTTATCTCAATGAACAAATATTAGAGGTGTTAATGGAAAAAAAACAAACAATATCGTTTCATGAGGCAGTAATTCATAGTATATAAGAAAAATAAGTTCATTACACATTAGATGTATTTTTTGTAAGTGTAGGTATAAACCCTATAATAACACCATCTCTTATATTAGGGACAAACATTTTATTATATATGTATTTAATATGAATATTTTATGCTGTGTAGAATGAAAATAAAAGAAAATAGCTTGAGGAATTATGTTTCCTATTATTTGGGTTACTCCTATAGGGTTACAGCAAAGGGGATACATGGATTAATTTGTTCCCAAATTAAGGCCTAAATAATGAAGGGATTTATTTTTTGTTCTTATTTCAATATATTTTTTGAGATCCAATGGGCTTGAGAAGTGTGAATTACTTGGAGGGTTGAGTGAATTTATATGGTATAGGAGGAGTGTAATTTTTTGAAATGTTTGAATAGGGAATTCAAAAAAAATTACTATTACGTGTGGATCCAATAATGAAATAAATCAGATACATGGGAGGATAGGCTCCAAATATTTCCATAATTTTTTTTGAAAACATAATAGGTCCTTTTTTCCTTTTAGTGTATGGATTCGTCCCGTATTAAGTTACATTCCCTCTGAGTGGTTGTAATTAATTTTAACTACTTTCACTAATATTTTCTATCAAAAAATTATTTCAACTTATTTTAAAATACATACTATTTGGATTCCAAATGTGTAATTCAATTTTCATAATTCCAATAATATAATTGGGATAACATAATTCAAATTTAATCTCACATATGGGAAAATAAAGATGGTTTTTAATATAAAAATGTTCAAAAGATGGGTAAGTTATTATATCCAATTTCAAAGTGAAATAGATTCCAATTACCTATAATTGGATTAATTTATTTATAATTCATCTAATTTATCCTTAAATTAAATAAATATAATTTTTTTACCATGTTGATAAATTACATGACAAATCAGTCTTGAATTAAAATTCTATATTATTCACTATTCATAAATAGAATTAAACATCAAAAAAATTACCAAAAAATTCACCATAATCTAATTTTTATGATATTATTTCAAAATTGAAATATCATTGTTCAAATAAAAATTTTACTGGTCTAAAAAATAATATTGAAATGTGTTTTCAATTAAAAGAGGTAGAATTTCCTTTTTGGAATAATAAATCATTTTATTCATAAAATTGGATTAATTCTTATCTTATAACTATAAAATATTTTATATTAGTATGGAAAATATTGATTTAATATATAATATATAATGTTTATTGAAAAAAACATTATTCAAAAGATGTTTGTTTATTTTATTTAGATAAAATAATTATATAGAAAAAATGATTTCATAGAAAAGTTATTTATTTGTACTAAAATAGTTCATACAATCAATTCTATTAATTGAAAAGAAATTCTATATATATACTTGTATAAATAATATTTTTACAATTTATATAATCTTATTCAAAACATCTATTTCAATATATAGGTGTTAACTATAATAATATTCTAATAATTTTATTATTATTATATTTTTGTTGAGTAAAACTCAGTCATCCATGTAACACAAGGTATAGGAGAGACATGGTATTGTGTGTAATATGATCCATACATAGTGCTACATGTACTGAAATCTAATATATGTGTGTTTTGTAGTGCATTCTTTACTTGGTATTGAATATAATTCAAGCCACACCTAGTGATTTCTTATAAAAAATCACCATTCAGGGTTGTTTGAAATGAAATATAAAAAATGATTAAATTAATTAAAAAAATAATAATTCACAAAAATATAAAGGTTTTAAATTTTATCCCCTTGATGTGAATTTCCACATCAAATTTATTCTGTATTATGAATTTATTGATACGTGAATGTTACTTTCATAGAAACCCAAAATGTAAAATTGACAACTAAAACATCCTTTAAAAGGGAATGTTTGAAACATAACGGTTACCCAATGTAGAATATAACTTGGTTTCAAAACAAGATAACATAAGTGGAAAGGGAAGAATGAACAAGGAAGAATTGAGCAAATAATAATATATATTTTTAAATATTTCTGATCTCATAAAAGTCTATGATCCAGAGAAAATATAAAATCAAAAACCATCAGGTGAATCACCATAAAGATATTATTCATATCATAAAAATATTTAAATAGGACAATATCATATTTCAAGACCAGTTTCATAATTTTCAATGCTTTTTAACATGAATATATACTTATATGATTTAAATCCCTTTCATAACTAACATCTCACCCTTTGGTTATGCCTTGATAATTTTCCACTTCACCAATTTCTTCAAAAAGTAACATGAATTATTCATTCCTAGAGAACTAACAGATCATGATATCCAAGATAAATCATCCCATTTTTTTCATTACCATCAACCAAATGTGGTTAGAAATGGTCATCCAATATGTATAAATCCTCATTTGGTGAGATTATACATTAAACACACAAACATAATTTGATGTTTAACTGAAACATTATATATATGGAAAACCTTATAACCCTTAAAAAATTGAAAATTTAAATCATTAGATATAAGGTCAAAAATTAATCATAACATTTCTCCCCTATATATCATAATGTTGTTGTTGGTTGTGAAATTCCAAACATGTCAATTCCATCATTGCATACTCTCTTGAAACATGGTAATAATCTAAATTACAGTTAATTATTTTAAAACACATGCATGATTCCTTTTTCCAAATATTACTAGATATGTTCCTTAAATATAAGAAGTTTTAAACTTTATAAATGATGACATATACAACTTTTTCAAGGAATCAATAATCCATTCCAGATTAATCACACAATCCAAATTATATTATACACAGCAATCATAAATTTGTCCAAGCTAAACACAATTGTCTCAAAATCATGTACAAAATAATGGGTACATTGCCAAATTTTGAAATATTAGCTTTCCATTAAATAACATTTCAATATCTGTGTAACAATAAAAAATATGATTTTTAGTCCATAATGAATAAATTATACTGAAAATACCAAAATATTTCATGATTCATATAACATAATATTTTAATTCTAAAACATATACATCACAATCAACCAACTTCATTCTTAAACCATTTCTGAAAATTCATTATATTATTCCTGGATACCCCTTATCCTAGAATATGACATGTGAATAATTTATTACGGATCATGAACCATAGGTTAATAATTATTACTGCATTTAATTTAAACAATACTATTAAAATATCATATACCTCTAACATTTCATTTAAGGTCTCTTAATCTTTATAAGTATTACTAATAATAATACCACCTTCCTGGTCGCCTTCATGATATATTAGATGATATATTTTTATAATTCCCATAATTTTCACACCTAAAACAATATATTTTAAATGATTTACTTGTAGTTGTTATTATCGACTACCAAAATAAATAATAGTGTGAACAACACTTATCATAGCCGAAAAAAATATAATCATGAAAAAACAATTACTTATAGGATATCTAAATCATGAAACAAAATTAATTAACCTATAAAACTGTATATTTATCATAGGTTATTCATATATTTCATTTATATAAATCCATCATGATAGTTCATAAATAGTTTATGAATTTCCGAATAATATTCCCAAGAAGTATCAAACTAGGTGTGCAGTAAGGCTCTTTGTGATGCATCCTTTCTCGATTGATTCTATATAAATATGGTTTTTTAGTGTTGTTACCCATATGAATATCATACTAGATCCATATACAATTATATTTTCTAGAGAGTGATGTATTTATAAGAAGCATCACAATCAATTATTTACTGAGATTCTATCACATTTTCATATAAATTATCTTAATATTTTAAATATGCTTATATACAACCCAATACATATCAATAGAAGTATTTCTAGGGATCTCACTAAGGATTCTCATCCAAGTAATTTCCTTTTATACAACAAAAGCAACCCATGATAAACATAAATGTATATTACATCATTTTAGATGAACATTCATTAGATAAAAAACTTTCCTAAGTACGGTAATAGTTTAGTGTCTTTGGAAGCATGGTAGATATTATTATAGTTTCATGATATATCTCTAACATATCAATGAAATATTATACCCTTTATTAGTCCTACTTGAAACCATTATTGAATACATGGGGAGAGGAAACATAAGAAATGGGTGATCTCGAATGCTCAATAAGTGTAAATAAAGGAAATACGTAAGCCGAACATGAGCATAAGGGTATATGTACATGAGAATAACATTTTAATTACATACCCTATATAAAAATATCATAATCATGAGGTGAGGCCTAAATATTGGTAGTTAATAAGATGATAATCATAATATAATATGGAAAATTAACCATGTGACGATATCTAATTTAGAGGATATATTATTTTTGGAAGATACATAAATGTGTCATTTCATTCCCTCTATGTCATGGCTCGTTACCCAAAACATATCAGGTCACTTCATGAGGAGTACACCTAATGGGTGTGACACACCACCATCCCCAATCATATTCCTTTCCTTATTGGGGATAGGAGTTTTTCCATAATAAAATAGTCGATAGGTTTTCCCTATCTTTCCATAGTGGATCAGGTTTCTCCATATTCTCATAGTGGATAAAGAAACAAAAGTTTCCCATTATGGATTAGGACACACCTGTTTCTCATTTTGGATCAGGCAATTGACTAGTTTATCCGCATTATCTCATGGGATATGAATTCTTCCCCAATTAATTTGTAGGAGATATAGGTCCCAACTATCACAAAATATTTTCATGCACACATGTGCCATTAGATATTGAAAATATCATCATATCATGACCCATAAAAAGATTTGGGTTTTATAAACATCATATCATAACCCCTGAAATGAAATTGGTATCATAAACATTTCGTCATATAATTGCCTTTGTAAAATATATAGGTCTAATAATCATTTAATAAATTAATAATCCGTGAATATATGTGGTTATCTAGAGATTTTAACCCATTTAAAAGAAATAGGGGTCATCAACATCATTCCATAAAACCATAAAAAATTTCAAGATACTATTTTACTAGAATTTCTGGATCATACACCTAGTAAATGAAAACTACATAAAAGTATGCTATCTTAGGTAGATAATTATATTGAATGTTTACATGAATCATTTCTTAAGAAGAATATCCTTTTACTGAGAATCATTTTTATAAAACCATTTAAAAATTATTATATTATAATGAAAGATTTATAATATTATTTAAAACCTTTATTGATTAAAATATCATTTCTATATTGAACAAGTATTTTTTAAACATAAATAATTTTGAAATATTTTTCCTTTTATAATATATTTGAAAACATATAATGGAATCTTGAAAACACTTATAATTCTTTTTACCTTGAATATACATTGAAACATATAACGAAATATTAAAATCATTTAGAAAAAAATTTCCTTGAAAACATATAAACAACTCCAAAAAATTGTTTAAAATTGTTTTTAAACAGAAATGTATTTTGGAAACCATTACTTAGAAATCATGGTTTTCAAATTACCTATATTTTTTATTGAAAAGGGAAATAATGTCTCATTTTCAAAAAACAATTCTTAATTACATTAAGAAAACAAGATTGGGAATGTTGTAAAAATGTAGTAATATATCATGTATATCAATATTATATGATCATTCATGGGTGTTCTTGTGGTATTAATCATGTGATTTCATCAATGAAAGCATAATCTTAAACACTGTTGATAAACGATGAGATTATTGCAATAATATATTACCACATAGGTAATGTTGAATCATAATATACAAGATATAATAACATTAAATGAATTTTAAAATATTATTAAAGAAATATATTAATTATAAAATGTGTCAGCGTTCATTATATACACCCTGGAGAAAAATAAAGGTGCATAGCATGGCATATATCTAATAGAAAGAAACATGAGAAAACATTTACATTAACAATTTGGTAACATTTTAATATAAACCCCCTTGAAAGAGATTTCATCAAATTGGTATGTAAATAAATATAAATTTATTTCTAATAATAATATAATAAATTAATAGAAAGTAAATACACCACACAAAAGAAATGTGTGGTTAATAAGGCATGTAACTAATGTATATAAAAAGTGAGATGAGAAGCCCTTATTAGTTGAGTAACATTAGAATCAGGATAAAAGTGAAATAATAATATCAATTAAATATTTAAATATCATTAAATAATTAATATTAAATATATATAATTTCTTAGTGAAGTATATATACCACAAAAAATAACCTAGTGGTGAGTCTGACATATATCTCACAGAAATAAAAAAGTGAGATGAAATTCCCTTTCCATAAGAAATGATTTTATTCATACGCGTTAAAAACTAATATATAAAAAATATAATTTTATTATAAATATAAAAAAAGAAACATAATATTATATATAATCCCATAAATTATTGTTTTATAACATTATATGATCTAGTTATTAGCAACTCCGTGTTAATGTTATGTTTCGAGTGATATATGCTTTATTTTTGGTATATAATTTATCTTGTTATTCAAGATCCTCT
Organism: Viscum album; assembly: GCA_963277665.1. Taxonomy (NCBI): domain Eukaryota; kingdom Viridiplantae; phylum Streptophyta; class Magnoliopsida; order Santalales; family Viscaceae; genus Viscum; species Viscum album. The sequence continues at coordinate 587,086,783 of OY728126.1, forward strand.
TACATAGATAATGATTTAATTATTTAAATAAAATAAATATATATTAATACATTACATATTTATTATATATTTATATATAACAATCTATTGAATATATAAATAGTAAATGGAATTCACCATTCATTGAGACGGTTAGTTATACATACACATAGATGTTGTTTTAGTTTTATTATCATATTGAAAGGAAGAAAGTAAATGGTATATATATATATATATATAATTTTCATATAATTATTATTTCATATATATCATATAGTTTTATATAATCTATCCTGAATACATTTAATGTAGAGTGTGAATGAATCGGATCGCTTTGGGTAGGCGGTAGTCCACACTTCCCTGAACAAAATTATTTTATTTAAATAAAATAAAAATCATGAATGTATGTGTTCTAAAATAAAAATAGAACCATAAATATATTAAAAATATCATATATATCTTTTAAAAATATATTTTCTATCAAAATTTCAAGAACATGATAGTTTGTAATGGAAAAACGAACAATATCATTTCATGAGGCGGTAGATCATTATACACAAGAATTGTAATTTTTTACACATTATAAGGATGTATCTGTATGTGTAGGCAAAAAAACTTATAATTAAAACACCAAAGTATATTAAGGATATGTAATTTATTATATAATAATGGAATATAATTATTGTAGAATGTGGTTAATAAAAGTAAAATAAAAGATCTTGAGGAATGATGTTACCTCTTCTTTGAGAAACTCATTTTCATGAACAAAATGGCTTCATTAGATTGATTTCACCCAATAGGGAGGATTCTAGGATGACTTTAGGTATTTTTGAGGCTTATTTGAGAAAACTTTTCACAAGAAAAATGGATTTAGAGCCACGAATATGTGGGATATGTGAGATACTTATTATAGTATATGATAAGGGTATTTCATGTAAAATTGTGAAAATGGAATTCCACACACAATTTTCCTATTATAAGTGACTAAAATAATGATCCAAATTTTATAAAACGGTGAATATATTTTAAATATGGGTATCCAATGTATTTTGGAAATGTTTCTAGTTAATTGTTCACTTAAGTGTATGGTTTTGTTCATTGTTTTGTGAATTTTCCACTGAATCGTTATAATTAATATTAATTACTCTAAAAACATTTATCTCAAAAAAATAAGTTGAAATTATTTGAAATTATGTTATATTATTATTCGAAATATGGAATAAATTTTTAAAAATTTCAAAATATTTATCTTCCATAAATTAATTCGAATATAATATTACAGATGCGATGAAAAATTTGGGTTTTAAGAAAAAATGTTCAATTTTTTGGTATGTTTATATATCAAATTTAAAAGTGAAATTATTTCCAATGACCTAAAATGGTTTAATATTTTTATAAATTATCTAATATAACTTTAAAACAAATAAAATATAATAATTTACAATTATAACCAAATTATAAGAAATGCAGTTTTTAATAAAAATTCACTAATATTTACTATTCCTCTAAAAATGAAACATCACATAAAATACCAAAAAATAAACAAAATATGATTATCTATTGTTTTTCCAAAAATTAGATCTATTTTTTCAAATAAAATTTATTTATTTTTCAAAAATCATTATTAAAATGGGTTCATCATTAAAACACTAGAGATTTACCTTTTAGAATAATACTTCTTTATTGGTCGTAAAATTTGATATATTATTATTTTTTAAAAATAGAATATATTGGATGAGTAACAAAAATATGGATTCAATATATAATATAAAAAATTTATTTAAAAAATTAATAAAAATTGGGTTTTTAATATATTGAGATAAAATTAGTTTTGAATTTAGAAATATCATTCTCTTAGAAATTTAATTAATTTATTTTCAAATAGTTTCTACATTCCCTTACAGTTTTTGATAACCAAAGGATTAATTTTATAAAAATGTGTTAATAATATTAGTATAATTTAGTTAATATTATCTATAACATTCATTCCAACATATAGTTGTTAACTATAATGATATTTTTGTAATATTATTTGTTCTACATTGTAGTTCAATAAAAACATAGTCATATGTGAAAAAAGATGTTATCGAAGTGACTTAGAATATTTTATAATGCAAAAAAACATTATGATTCATATACCAAAAGATAATATATGTGTTTCATTTTTCCAAAGCATTAAATGTTGTTTCATATTGAAATACAAGATAAGTTATTTTGTATAACAAAAACTTATATCCATTGTTGTGTGAAATGAAAAATATCAAAACATTAACATAATTTAAAAAAATACTAATTCAAGAAATCATGGGTTGTTATGTGAATATTGTTAATGATTTTATATTCCCATGTGCATCACCATGGGAAAATATATTATTAATTAGGGGTAAAATATTGGTCAATGAAATCTTTTTGTTTATAATAATGAAAATTACCAGAAGGCTATCAAGAAAAGAAAATCATATACACTATATTAATGAATTTTTTAAACAAATATATTGAGGTAATTACATTTAAAAAAATTAAATTCGTTATATATATCATAAATTGAGGGTCAATAAGGAGGATATACCAAATAAAACCTTTTATATGAGGTATTTTCAATTATAATATAGAGTTATTTCATTTGGACTTACCAATTCCCCTGCTATCTTCACAGTTATAATTTTGAGTTTTTTTATATATTACCTCGATTGGTTTTGGATAATATTTATGTATAAGATTTTTATATACACAAATATACAGAATAAAATAATATAATTTTAAGACAGTTTTAAAGAAATAGATTTAGGAAAAGATGCAAGCTAAATTTTGTAATTCAATTTTTTTTACAAATTGTTTCATTCCAGGGTAATATATTCTCAAGGTAGGATATATTGGTGAATCCATAAAAGGTGGAATTTATTAAGCAATGGTCCATAGAAACCATAGTAAAAGACAAAAAATATTTTTAGGTAATTGATGGATACTATTGATTACTTTTGGGGGATTTATTTTAGTTATATAATTCACTAAAAATGATAAAAAAAAATGGTAGATAATTTTATATAAACATATGAATCGGTGGAAAATTTCACAGATCTGATAATAATGTTGTTCATAATAATTTTACTCACACTAGCCAATATTAGAGATGTTTTTGTGATAAATAGTGATTCATTGTGGAGAGAAATAATATTTTTTATTATATAGAATTACAAACTGATAGAAAGTTCCTTAGGCTTGTTGAAAAATCATGATCAAGATCACCCTCCCATTGAGTTTGTATTAGAAGTAGAAATTATTAAATTGAAAATAATGAGTCAATATCATTAAATTGGATGGGTTTTCATATATAGTTTTAAAAATAATGAAGTAAATATTAAAAAAATAATGAGATGAATATATTCCAATTGTGATTGTTAGACTATATCATTTAATATGAAAACACAATACAATACCACCGAAGGCTGTTTAACATGGAGTTTAATCCTCAATGTCAAAATTACCATTTTAATTTTTTTATAACAATGATTGAATTATATAAATTATTAATATATTTGTATAATATGTTTCATGAACTCGTGTGGAAATGATAAAAATCGTATATTTTTCATATAAATATTTAATAATATCTCCATGTGAGGATAAATGAGGCACTGAAGTTTGATGGTAAACTATAGAAGAATTAAATAAATCATGCTAACCATAACTTTGATTGTGATATAATTATAATTATTATGAACCAAGTATATGTCCTATAGATAATAGACATTTTGAAGGGTCTCTTTGATGAATCTGAGAGTTCATCATTCTATATTCATCTTCTATTTGTTAATATTTATAGGGATATTAATGTTTATTAATCATTAGTTATCATAGAAATATATATTTTAGATTAAATAACAATATTATGTATATTTCAATGAGTTATAGATAATGGATATAATTCCAAGGGGTTGTTAAAAAGATTACCCATACAAGAATGGAAATGGTAACACATTACATTGGATTTAATGATTAGTATCCCAAAGAAATATAATGGGTATAATGATTTTTTGGTTATTATCACTCAAATTACAATGTCAAATATTTGATTTCCATAAAATATGATTTCTCTCTTGATAAAAGTTTCTAGGTTATATATTAATTAAGTGATAATTTTTTATAGAGTATCAAATTATATTGTATTTGATCGATATTTGAGGTATTACATGATATTATAGAGAAGATATCAATATTCCATGAAAATCGGATTGATAATTAGCACTCTCTAAAATCAAATGACATATAGTAAGTCTTTGTGGATTGTTCAACCCCAAGAATATATACTAACACTATATTAAATGGATTTAAAATGTATTTGGGGTTAACACCTTTATTTTCTATATAATTATAACAACAATAGATTTCACGTGATAATTTAGATGACTTCTTATTAATCCCTCTATCATAGGAATTGTCAAACCCCAATATTCAGGGATAAATTCAGAGAAAGAAATAATTTTCTATATGTTCTAGCTAATTAAATTTTATAGAATGATTGATCTATTCCACAGCACACCAGGGAAACTCAATGATGATAAAAATATTATAATGATAATATTCTATGAGATTTGGAGTTAAATTTTTGTGATAAGGTTTTCTTATATATATCTATATGGAAAAAAATTATTATATTTATAAATGAAATAATTTTGAAACAAATATATATCATATTTATATATATAATATTTTTCATATCTTGATAGTTTAATATCACTTAGTTATTCTTGAAAATATCTCTCAAGTTCACTATGATTACCATGTATCACTATTTTTGATGTACTTATATATTCTATTACTTGTAAGGAACTCATTTGTTATACCACTGAAGAATGATCATTACTATTAGAAACAGTATTTTGAGGTTAAATATTCATTAGTTAATATTCTTTGGGAGATGACCACACACATTGTTGAGTTTTTTTGGAGAATCTATAAATACGATAAATCTATATAGGAACCTGAGGATGTCATAAGTGGGATACGTCATTTATTATTTTTATCAGATTGATTTAAATGAAGAGATAAATTATTTTTAGAGGGATAAATGTATGATCTATTGATTTTATGATATATATATCCTTAAATAAGATGAATATAATTTATACCTTGTGTAACATAAAAGATCGAGTTCAAAAAAAATAATTATATACAATTGAAATATTATTACCTAAGGTGATATTTATCGCATAGATATTGGATTGGAAGGTATAAATAGGAATGACTAAATTATGAAAAATTGTCTTTTAAACATGTATAAAATGAATAATCAATCAAAAATTCAATATCAATTCGATGGAAATGAAAATAGATTCTTTCGAACGTAAAAGAGTTATATTTCATAAAATAGTTTTTTGTTAGAAATGTATTTTTATTTCATTTGATTAATAAATAAAATATTGATTAATGATTATAGTTAAATAAGTTGATTTTAACAGAAAATTTAATTAATTAACATATATTAAATTTTGGTTATTATTCAAGAAATGTGATTAATTTTATTTTATTATTTCAACTCTCAATTTCCTTAAATATTGTTTTATTTCATTATGTATAGGGATATTTTAATTAATTATTTTCTAGTTTTGTAATCTATACATGAAATAATGTAAATAATATTTCAAATCACAATTTACTTATAGAATTATGATATTTTTTTGTGTTTTTTGGAAAATATTGATTTTTCAGTGAATTGTGTAAAATGCTAATATTTTCCAAACTGAAATTTATATTTGTTAATTCTTGAAACATTAAATTCCCATTCATTATAGATTTTTTTGAAACATTACATAATATAACTTTTCATTAACATATTCTTATACATTAATATTAATTATCATTATATTTTTTTAGTGTAACTTATTTTTAATGCATAAAAATTGGTTTTTCTCTAAAAAATGTTTTTTGGGTGTTTTGAGAACTTATTTTAAAGTAAATTAATTTCACCTATATAAAATTATTCATATAAAATTTATTATTATTTTTTATTCAAAATAACTAATATTATGTATTATGGTTAACCAAATTTATAGCCTATAAGAATAGTAATAGAAGTAAAAATAAATAAATACTATGATAAAGATTAAAAGGTGTTATCAAGGGGTTAATGAAAAGAAATTTTGGTTTAACTGACCAAAAATGTTGTCCAAATAATATTATCTAAATCTATATTTATATTTTCTCATAATATATTTTATTACATGTAAATTTGGATCCATAGTGTAATGGGACTGAAATTTTTATATTTTAATATACATAAAAATTACAAATGTGAAACTGCACATAATTATTAAAGAGAAAAAAATACCCCCTTAAACACACCAGTTAAGCATAACTATATTTACTAAAACATTCCAAAATTACATATCAAATTTGTTATCTATGTCCTAGAATTTATTATATTTTTAAATACCAATCCTAGGTCCGTTAAGATGAGATTCAATGGAGGATTATGAATGAATAGATATATGTTCTTATCAATCCCATTCATGTTTTATTTAACTTCTTTAACCTATATATATTATATAACCACATTATAATGATGGAATCAATATCTTTGCTATACTAAAAAATACATATTAAGGTTATATCTATTTTATATCTCCATTTCTTAGGGATATTGAAAATATAGATAATGTGTATATATGGATTATTGTCTCTGTGAAGAAATGCCTTTTATTTTTCATCACCTTATATCATGGATGGTATAAGTAATGAATTTAATGAATATATTTTTTTTTACAAAAAAAATTATTATTTTGTATATATAATATATTAGATACATTCATTCTCTTTCTTCAATTGGAAAATGATAATGTCTCTTTTAAGTGCGTGTCTACTACACCACCATGAAGAATATTTTTCAAGGATGTTTTCATAATAATAAAATGATTTTTATAAATAATTTTCATCGATATTCATTTTTCTTTTGAAATGAATCTTATTGATTTTTTAAAATTCATTCTGAAGTGGTTATTTATGACTGCTTGATAAAAGTATGATTTGATTCTTTGTCTTAACATATAAAACATGATAATATTTTCAATCGATAATTAATTAAATTTTAATTTTATATTTTATTTTATTATTCCATGGATATTTGAAAAAAATAATATACTTTAATTTATAGATATTAAAAAAATAGAATACAAAATATAAAGAATTGATTCCTCATGAAATATTCTAGTGATCTATTAATGTGATTTCTATCTATGAAATCATATATTTGAAAAATGTATACTTCACCTAGAATATTATATGGTGATTACATAATTAATCATTAAAATTTTCTGGATTTCTTATGTTGATTAAATCCTGATAAAACTTTCTTTTCTTTCCATGAGTTAAGCTAGGATGAAATGAAAAATAATTTCATGATATTATGCCATACAAATGAATAGAATTTGATAATGTGATATGTTGGAATGTTATTTCCATTTAATGTATTGGGTAATTTATCATAGATATATCATTAAAATATGATGATACACGTGGACATGGTTTTGAAAATATATTTCACATTATTATGTGGGAGTATGATCAATTATTACTATTCCCATAAGATTTTGTGTGTACGTGATTTTGAATAAAACTATTTATATTTTGAAGTATCAGAATAAGTTTTATCTAAATGATCGAACATTAATATACCAAGATATGATTTTGAATAAAATTTTCACATTATTAATATTTCATATTCTTAAAAGATACATCCATATTTTATCAATCATGAATGAAAATTTATTCTTTGACACACTTGTTTATCATTATTCTGGATATGAATTGATTAAGGAGTGTATTATATAATCATCTTTATCTATAAATATTTAATGATGAGAATATAATCTATATTATGTTATCATACCATTATGATTATATTATGCTATCTTTTGGTGGATATTTCCCATATTTATTCTTACTAAGAATCTAAGATCATCCATTCTTATGTTTTGATTCGCTAGGTTATGATTTATGGTTTAATGTTTTACATATATAGATGGGTATAAATATAAATACTGATATGTGATATTTTGAATATATTTTAATAAATAGGTTTGTTATGTATCCAGTCTTAATAGAAACTCAACCTGAATAGTTCTTGAAAATATAATTTGTGGTATGTATTGAAAAGTTATCTAAAATGATGTAATATTTATTTATGTTATGTCTAGGTTACCTCATTTTATTCCTTATAAAAGATATAAAAAGGAATAAATATATCCTAAATCTATAAGGTCATTCGATTATGATGTCGATTCAACTTTTAGATATGGAAATCTAAATTTTTTTATTATTGTAGAATAAAAATATTTGAATGAAGAATATTTCTAATGTTTTTCTTCAATTATTTATTTATTTTTTGTTCTTAATATTCAGATTCATTACTTATTAGTTATTCCAAAAATTATTTATTGTAATTTTTATATAATCCAAAAATGTGGTGAATAATCTTGCAGTTAACAGTTCTCTTGATCATAATGAATGAGTTATTCAATTATTATGAGATATATGTTTTAAAGTGAAAATGTCATTCCTTGATTTGTTCTCAATAAAATGTTCTAGATTGTTGTGTTATACTAAATATTACCTATTATTATGATCCCAAATAATGTTTAATGTAATTATAATTGTTTCTGTGTTTTATGATAGTATAATATTATATATTAAATATTATGTATTTAATTGATTGTAATTTATAATTGAACGACCATATAAATATAGTTTTTACTACAATAAAATATTTCAAACAACCTAGAAATATTTCAAAAAATCAGAATCGACTGCATATATAGAGAATTTACTATGAAATACACTAGACTGAATGAATTTTCATCAGATAGATTGAATGTAACAAAAAATAAATTGTATGGTGGTCTATAAACTGTATTATGATATTACAATCAACAATGCCAATTAGAAAAGGTATGATTATAATGATAAATTGTTTTTCTCAATGTATTTAATAAATCACATAAATAAAGTCATTTAACATATGAATAAGTTACAATAAAGCATGTATTTTAATTGAACATAACAAAAATGAAACACCATGTCTTATAGACACCACATAATGAATCCAAAAAAAATCTTTAAGAAGGCATGCATCTGCAAAACCTACTAATCCGAAAAAGGTTAATAGACTAAACATAACAGTAACTGATGAAAATATTATAGAAACAAGTTGAACGTCATAGTAACCTAATATGATCAACCATGAGTGTTGAAATTCAATGCAAATAGTTTAAATTGTTATATTTTTGTATTTAATGAATGTCTAATAAAAATTTAGTATTATAAATATGATATTATTCATTATGATTATTTATCAATATATATTTTAATAATATTCAATTATAAATTCATGTATTCTTTTATTGTGTATGGGATACATAATTCATAGTAAGTCACATATTGTATCTCTATCTGTTCAATAATCTTTTTTTCTACATGGAATTGTATAAAATAAGAGGATTCATGATTGAATAATTAATATTCTCTCAATAATTTTGAATAATCATACAATGGGGAAAATCATTACTGACATGCCAAATAGTTTTAGATAAAAGACTTATTTAATTTATCATTACCCATATCTCATAAAATGTCTCTGTTTTTTATTAAATTTGAGTTTCTCATTCATTTTATGAAAAATTAATTAGAACACAATACATTTAAAGATGTTTACTATGATATTATTAACATTATTTCTTACATTTATTCTCAAATGAATAATTGTTAAATAGGCTTAGTAATAATCCTTGAATGTCTATGTGAAACTATATAATTGTAAGTTGATCCAGGTTTTGTATCAATTTATCAATTTTAATGAAATTTATTGATAATTTATCACTACTATGTGGAGAGGAATATGCTCCATTTTGAACAAAGTATCTTTTTTATAATTTATTTTGGGGTTTCATATTCATTAATTTCATTACTCAGTTTTCACAACCTATTTTCCAATGATTTTTTAAACAAAATCATTTATATTTTCATCTACCAATAATAAATATATTATATTTGGTTTGAGTATAATAATATGAATGATAAAAAAATCAGGTTTCTAAATAGATATTTATCATTACATTTTTAATATTTTTTAAAAACATATAATTATATATATTTTCTATATTAATTTACTCTAGAAATTTTTCAATTCATGTGATTTCAAATAATTTTCCAATGTTATTTTTTTTAATTTGATGCTTAATCTGCCAATATATTTTTAATCCAATTGGGAACACATGTCTGAAATTTTTGTTATGATTAATTTTGGTTGGTTTATTAATTAATAAGATAATTGTGGTATACAAGGTCCAAATGAGAATGAGATTTATTTTTACATTATAATTTAATAAAGGTGGATTTATATTACCATGTTTCTTTGATATTTCTATTTAATAATTTTCATGTGATTAATATTATTGTACTTGTAAATTGAAAAATCTTGTGTCATCTCACCTATAAATTAGAACTGATAAACATCACCTTAATAGTAAATAGAAACATCATAACATGATATATGGTTTCATGGTGAAGATTATGTCAAAAACGTTTTGGTAGACCTATGTATGGTTTATTTAGTGGAAGGAGTTTTAGTTTCAATTTGATTATATTACCATTTTTAAATTTTATAAATTTTTTTTAAAAATATTTTAAAATGAAATATATTAAAAAGTAATTTATAGATAAAATGGTGACACAAACTAATGGTTTGTAATAAAATGAATAATCAATTGAGGGTGTTATAAAGGATAATTTTTTGGTACATTCTATGGGGGTACGTTTTTTTAGAAAAAATGGATTGGGACTCATTTTATAAATGATTTTTAAATGGCATTTTACTTTATTTAAATCCAGGAGGACTCGATTGAGATTTGTATTTATTTGATTGCCTCTTGTGATCAAAGACCAATTTTTATTGCTGAAATATATAATTTAGGTTAATTTTAATGGTATTCTATTATTTATTTATGAATTAAATTTTTTTAATAATATATGAAAAACCATACGTGGGACATTTATCTGGGTTATAGATCAGTTAGATATTGTTACGATTATTGATAAGATTCAATTTAACATAGGACTATATAAATGTTATGAAAATATTTTTGTGGGTGTTTCTTATGGTGGTTTTATGAGTTATGGGGGATATTTTCACCATTTTACATTGCTAATTTCAATAAATTCTTGAAAAATTGGTTTCCCTCAATTTTTTTGTGGAGGATAATTATAATATTAGACTTAGTTTTTGAGGTGGTAGTTAGACTAAGTGTTCTTGATTGAATGTATACACCCTAATTGTAATGTGTATTCCTTATGAAATAGTGATCTACAACATGGATAAAAATATGGAATAAAGAAGAAGTTTTTCAATATTTTCTATTTTGTGTAGAATGAAGAGTTTCCCACATTGTTGATATGATGAATTCAATTTCTAAGATGTTTTGACAAGGTACCTGACCAGAGATACATTGTGATTGGGTGGATGAACATTATATTTTTTGATAATACCTTTGAGGGGATACACCTAGGATATCCATTATAATAATTCATTCCCTTGTGGGATTTTTTTATTACGATAACTGAGTAACCTGGAATCAATTAGGGTGGGTTATGTTAAATTCAAATTCTATTTTCCTCTAAAATATAAATAGATAAGTACTAATTATAAGTGGAATAATGACATGGTATATGATTAAATTTTTATTTATTAAGAACATGAATTGTGTGGATTTGATTGTGGGGATTCAAAATATGTGAGAAGTTGGTTGTATGTGATATGACATGGGATGGGGTTAAAGTCCACAAAAAAAGTGGGATGGTTGAGGACTGTGATGTACTCTCTAATGTGGAATAAATCCACACTATGAGTAATATGGTGGATGTAAGTAATTTGATGTTGTTTTTATTGTATAACCTATCCTTGATTGAGTGGGTTTAGGTATGTGACATGCTATATGGCATGGTATGAGGCCTCACTTTTTGTGATAGTGTTGAGGTATGTGATGTGATATAGAATGTGGCATGATACCTCACCTAGAGTGGGAAGGAAAATGAATATGAAAACTAATTTGATGTTGTATGAAACCTAAATATAAGTGTTGGGATGAGTTATGTGACATGGTATGGAATGTGGTCTGAAGAATCCACTGAGTTAATGAAATTATGTAGTGATTTTTTATATTATGTGGCCTAAAATGCCACCCTGAGATATTTGGGGACAATACGTGTTTGTATGTGCGATCTGTTGAGGATATGAGGCAATGTATTATGTGAAAGGATGGCAGTCAATAATATGATTTAGTAGTTTAGCTAAATTTATTGGTTTGTTTGTTATTTCATGGAATCTTCTTCGTATGACATTGGATAATATGTTTTGTCCAGTTGTTGTCGAATAAGGTTAAATAAACTATAACTTGATGTGGTTATATGTATTCTTATAATATGTAACATCACAAGTAAGTAATGAAGAATAAACATTTTTATCTATGTCTATTAATGAATTAGATAGTGTTTTAAAGGATTAAAACGAAGATTAAATCCAATCTTAATCATGGAATACACTAATATTTTTTAAAGATTATTTTTCAGCCTTTTGAAGGAAAACCATTTTTAAATAAAACTTTTGACAATTTTATAAGCTCTATTTTTCGAAATAAACTTATTCTTTAGGATTGGGACATTGAAATTTACTTTGGGTAAATGTTTTGGTATTTTTCCAATAAAGATCATTTTTTAATGAATAGTGAAAAATGTTGTATTTTAATTCAAAACCTATTTTTAATATAATTTATTTATATGATTATATTATATTTTGAATTGGTTTTAAAGTTCAATTAGAATATATTTTTACCATTTAATAAAATAGTGGTCGTTGGAATTAATTTCACATTGAAATTGGACTTAAACTAGTGTCAATCATTTGATACTTATTATTTCATAAAAACACGTTATTTGCTCTGACATTGGGAATTAATTATTAAATTCATTAGTGTAACTTATATGCTTTGAATTTTGTAAAATAGAAATCATTTTTGAATTCAGATTATCAAATATTGATTAGGGTGAAGTTTTGGTATTTTTCTGAAAAACATCAATTTTTGATGAATAGTGAAACCACTAAGTGGTACTTAAAAAACTGATTTTTCATTTAAATGAAATTTTACCACCTCTGTTTTTTGAATTTCAAAAATCTAATATACATGGTTGTCATTAATATGTAAAATGTGGTTCAATGGGATTAAAATAATTTTTTGGTGAATAGTAACTTTTAAGTTTTTAATCGCGATTAGAGGTAATTAGTGCAATTTAAGGCAAAATTGATATTATAATAAAATGAAAATACCTAAACACATGTCCTACCATTATTGGATGTGTCATGGCCGACCAAGACAATCCATGGGTCGACTTGGGGAACCCAAGGAGCCACATTGGTAGGAAAATGACATTAATAACTTTTTATTTAAAGTTAAAATGAAAATGTCACAAACATGAGTTGTTTTACTTAAACAATTATTACATGGGGTTATACAAGTCATATTTTTTACTATAAATATTCATTAAAAATATAAAAAGATTTAAAACATCATGATATTTTTTTATAATTTTTAGACAATAAATATATTAAATTATTTATGACACCATGATGATGCAGTGATTACCTCATTAGTTAACGATTTAAATAAAATGAAAATATAATGTAAAATATAAGACCTACATTTTTCAAAAACCTATTGGATGGGTGGATTTCTAACCCTTATCACCTTATCCTAGAAATTTATAATTTTGGGACCATCTTTATCTGAAAATCATTTTATAACAACGTATCTTTTGTTAACTTTCCAAGAGTGCCCCTCCTCTCCTCTTATAAAAGGCCCCAACCTCTACCACCTTACCCACACTCCCAAAGCATTTGTCTCAGCCAAACCCTACCGATTTTGTCTCTCCACATCCCTCTATAACTCTTAGAAGCCTCAATTTGGACAGAAGTCTTCCCAAGGAATCCTTTGAGCTTAAATCAAAAAGAGTTACCCGATTTAAAGGTAGTGTTTTCTCTTATGTTCTTATGTTTTAGTGTGGTTCTCCAACCCCCTATACTCTTTTTATTCATTTCATTTGTAACAACACCAGTATCTTCCATATACTAGGAGGTTGTTATAAGATGGATTCTATCTGCACATACACACACCTACATCTAATGGTTAAAGAACATATTGTTTCCGTGGATGGTGAATTTCTGCCTCACGAAACGATGATTGTTCAATATTCTTTTAACACCTTCAAAGGTGTCCATTAAGATTTAACTATATTTATATATGATATATAATATGTTTATGTTTTCCTTATGTGTCTTTATTTTTCATTTATGTCATACCTTTATGGTTTCCATTATGGGTAAACGCGATATCTTCATTTTAGGAAGTGCAGACTACCGTCCCCTCAAAGTGATTTGATTTGTTAAAGCCATATGTGGGACATATAAAAGATTTAATTAATGATATTATATATGATATTATATTGGAATTATAATATACCTTTATAGAATTGTTATTCCATTCCATAAAATACAAAATAGAAATGAAAGTAGCGTTCATGCGTACGTACGACTTACTGTCTCCATGAACGGTGCATTTCATTTCTTACCTCTAAACGTAATGTAATATTATAAATGCATGTATATACTGGATATATATGATATATATGATATCTACATCATGAGTATAACTCTGGATACAATGGATACATGAACAACTTGTAATTATAAAGAGTTTATTTTTGACTCAAGTACTAATGATCGTTAAAACGACTGTTATTAACTTAAATAATTACATAGTGTTCATGACACGGTAATAAATGATATAAAAGGAATAATGAACTTGAATAAGGATCTTAAGTAAGTATAAATTAACTGAATTTTATTATTCAAGAGGTTAAAGAACGATCGAGTCAGGTCGGACCCGTGGTATGGGACTTCGTCTCAATCTCTATTCATTGAGGCATATTTTATAAGGCTCCCTCCTTTAACCTTACTTAATCTTTAGTTTTTACAAGATTACACATTGAGGATCTTTTTAGGTTTAGATTTTTAGAGAATTAGATCATAAAACGAGCATTACATTCCATATTTAAACAAAGTGGTTACATAAAAGATAGTATTTATTTTTCCCATCAACGAAAACATATTTAAAATAAAACATGGATTTTTTCTTGACACTTCCTTAACACTATCATCATATCATGTACCCTTCCCTTGACCTGTGAAAAACATTTGAAAAAAAATTTAGGGTGAGCATAAAAAGCTCAGTAAGGGATATAAAAATATGGAAAGGAAACATGAGTACATGTATACACAAGAATCAATGAAATCATACTCCACTCATAAAATATAATATTTTTAACATACCTCATCAAATCAATAATAAATCATAGAAATCATAAGACATAAAGGTATCATGAGGCATTCATAACATTCTTGTGTAGGGAGTAACCCTTGTGGTTACGTTTGGAATACCCATCATAGTATATTCCCTAAATCTCTTCGGATAAACCTTAACTTTTAACTCCTTCGCATTACCCAATGCATTGGAGAGCTATATCGGGCTCACCCGCCCTTAGATTATCATGGAACCACCCATCTTCATAACAATTCCCAAGAACCGTAACATAATTGTATCACATAAAACGTGCATAAAGGAAACATAACATTTCCAAATTTCTATCACAAGATATCAATAACACATTGATATAATAAAAACGTTATCAAAACCATTTTCAATAACAAAATAAATGAAAATTAAAACAAGGTATTTATTTTCCTTTTTAAAAAAAGGTATGGCTTGTAGGGGAAGCTGAAACTCAAATAATGGTCACGGCGGCGGAGAAGTCTTTGTCGTCGCATATGTATGACAAAAACATTCCCTTTTGTTGTTTAGTAAAACTCTTCGTATAAAAAAGATTATTTTTGGATAAACATAAAATTCAAAGGGTTTATACACCGTATAAAATAAGGTTGTTTATAAAACAAAATATGCCTCAATGAAAGGAGATTGAGACGAAGTCCCATACCTCGGGTCCGACTTGACTCGATTGTTTTTTAACGTCCTGAATAATAAACATGAGTTAATTTCTAATTTCTTAAGAACCTTTTTTGTAAAGACCCGTAAATTTCAAGGAAATTTTTTTTCTTAATTTTCTTTGGAATTTTACAAGAACGCAGTTTCTGACGGCACCTAATTCCGAGGCCCGGTGTGCCCGGAATCATTTTCCGATGTTTGGCTCGGGTACATTCCGTGAACGGACGAGCGGGTTTTTCTAACTTTTGAATCGGTGCCCGGAATCGAATTCTGAGGGCACCGATGAAATTGCAGCGCCGGTATTTGCTTAGAAACTCCTCTTTCGGAGTTGCGTTTGCTCGGGTGTGGTTATTAATTTTCGGGCTTAAAGTTAAGAAATAATATAAATTGTTTGACAAACTTTATTTTATTTCATATAAGCCACTTGAAAGCCACTTGAAAGCCACTTAAAAAGTGTTAAAATGGATAGGGTGCTATCCAGAAATATCCTTCCCCCTTGGTAGGATATTTGTGAGGTGGGGCCCGCACGAGCCCCGCCGTTTCTTTCCGCTAAGTAACGCACCCATGAAAACCCGTCATTATGAAAGTCAACTGACGCGTTTTCTTAAATCCTTAACGCACCATTTAATTGGGCGGTTTATTTCGTGAATTAAATGGGCGGTTTCTTTAGTTGAATTAATTCAATGAATTGATGTGTCGTTACTTACCTTTTTTGTTTGTTGGCGTAATAATAAAATAAGACCAACAAGTCTTTTTGGAGGATTACTTGTTGAGAGGTTTTGTCAGAGTTCTTGAGCCTTCATCCTCTTTCGCGAAGAACGTAAAGAACGTGAAGAACGCCGGCCTCCGATGAAGAACTCCAAACCCACGAAAGTCGACGACGCGACGCCGTGTTCCGCGACGCTGACGTTTCCTTCCTGCAACGTTCTTCTCGACGTCTCTTCATCTGCAACGAAATCTCTGATCAGCTGTTTGAGGTGAGAGACATCGGGATTCTCTTAAATCTCCCTTGTGTGTTTTTTTAAACAAAACACGGATTTAATTTTATATAATTAAATTAAATTTTTTGTTTCTTGGTCTGTTGAGTTCGCCGACTCAACGGCGGATTCCGCGACGACGCGATGATCCCCTCCTTCCGCGACGAACAAATCCGCAAAGAATGTGCGTATGACGACGACTACGAGGTAGGGGTTGTTGTGAATAATTCCTTTTTCCTGTGATCGTTTCTTTTAAAAGTGAAGAACTGGACAATAAGAACAATTTTAATCCATTAAAATAGTTGATTCATGTGTTGAATATATTTCTCCAGTTGTTTATATCTAACGCGGAGGGTGCGGGCTAAACGAACATGGCCCGACAACCTTCCGTCATTCATTGTTGTTGTGCGGATTTGACGGGCGATGACGGAACTTGCCGCAACGGATGTTTGATGGTTCCGCAGTGAAGAACGAGTCCCGGGAGGAGCAGCGGCGCAGATGGGAACAGAATCGGACCACCAGAGCGACTCCGGTGGCCTACAGAAGCCGACGGTGGTGCGGGTCGCAGGCGCGGTGGCGCTGGCGGCCGGAGGCAGCGGCTCCCGCTGACCCGCGGCCGTGTGGGTCCGGCACGCGCGGGACGCGGCTGAAGTCGCGTCCCCCTGTCCAGGGTGACACACCGCGGGTGCCGTGGGGTTGTCACGCGGGGGCGGTGGCTCCCCCCGCGTCGCTCGGGTCGTCCAGGGCGACACCCCGCGGGTGTCGCGGGGGTGTCACGTGGGGGCGGAGGCTCCCCCCCACGTCGCTCGGCCGCTCGGCCGAGCCGGGCTAGGCTAGCCAAGCCAGGCCGTACCGGGTCTGGCCGGGTCGGCCCGGGCCCGGACCCCATCTTCGGACCGTTTCGGTCAAATGCCCGTTACATGAGCTATGGGCCTCCAAACGATGCGCCGTCAGCGGAAAAGCGATCCTTGGATCGAGACGGTGGTTTCGGTATATCGCACTCAAGGTTTCGGAATACTTTGAGTTCGGCCGGGTTGGTTCGTACACGAAACCAATCGGGCCCTCGGAGCGGAAATGCTCATATATTGAGCTTCGGACGTCCGATTGACGTGCCGTCGGCTTTGTTGAATTCCTCTATGTGAGACGGACTTTTTGGCTTACTCCGCCCGAGGTTTGGACACAGGTGGAGTACGGTCGGGTTGGTTTTGCCTTAAAAACCAACCGGGCCCCTCGGACTAAAAGGCCAATAACTCTCAGACCGGGCGTCTGATTGACGTGCCGTCTGCGACGTTGAGTTCCTGTTGACGATACGGAACTTTTGGATACATCAACTTCGTACTTTGGGTCAGTTGATGTATCGGCCTCTCTGCTCGTGGAGCGGACCCTCCCGAATGAGATTGCTGTGTGCGGGAACCCTAGAGCTGGCTGCGACTGCTACTTCGACAGCGACGACTGTGCAGAGATCCTCAGTGGACTGCAGCGACGACTGTGCAGAGATCCTCAGTGGACTGCGGCGATGACTGTACTGAGATCCTCAGTGGAAAGCGATGACTACTGCACTCAGCGATCCTATGTGGATCAGTCCTACAGGTCCTGTGTGGGCCCGATCCTGTGTGGGTACGATCCTGTGTGGGTCAGTGCTCAGCGGTTCTGTGTGAGCCAGCGCCTACAGGTCCTATGTGGGCCCGATCCTGTGTGTGTCATTGCGGTGGTTAGTACCTATCGATCCTTTGTGGGTCCGACGACTTAGATGGATCAGTGATCATCTTTATCGTCATCCGAAGAAGTATACCTGTGTGAGCTGAATCCTGTGTTACTCTCCTTTGTGGATTGTGTTGAGCTATCCTGTGTGGATTTACTGTTCACTCTCCTTTGTGGATTGTGTTGAGCTATCCTATGTGGATTACTATTTACTCTCCGTTGTGGATTGTGTGGTGCTATCCTGTGTGGGTATACGTTAGCTTTCCTGTGTGGACTGGGTTGTGCTCGGGCTCGGACGTCGGAGACGATCGGGAATTGATGACTTAGGTATATGTATGGGCATATACCTAAGCCATGTCAGATGTTACTTCGGGATTGTATCTTTCCTTTGTGGATTATCCTTTGTGGATTTTGGGAGACCTTTGGGGGTCTCGGAGTCCCTACTGAGTAGCTTATACTCACCCCTGCACGGGCTATGCCCACACTTCGTGGTGTTGGTTGCAGATGACGGGCAGTGCTGATCGAGGTGGAGGCGTGCGGAGCAGGACGGTACCTAGAGGTAGACCACTGTGAGGGACGTACTCGGAGCGGACGGCTGGACCGAGGAGCTGTGGAGGCTATCTGTACCCACCATTCTGGTGGGACTTCCAGAGGACGGCTCGATGCTGCAGCTTTTCTTTTCAGTTGTTGTTTTCCCCTTTCAGTTGTACTTTACAGTTGGGCTTGTATTTCCGGCCCCGTTTATTTTCAGCACAGCCTGTTACAGTTTTTACTCAGTGTTTACTTTTCCACTTGCTTACTCTGTGGTGCTTGTTTACTTTTCAAAGACAATGCCTTCCCTTTTTCCGGGATTTACGCCTTGGTGCTAGTCGCCAGCCCCTGGCCTATGGAAGGCGGGCTTGGGGTAGTCACGGCACGGGCCCTGAGGACGGGTCGTGACAAATTGGTATCAGAGGTGGTCGGTTCTACCACAGACTCTGATCCTTCTTCTATGTGAAGCAATAGTGTTTAACGTATTGGGTGTGGTTATCAGTCCAGGGAGTCTAGTGTTGGTGCGACGGCCAACGTATCCATAAACCAGAACCCTGACTTCTGATTTCTGATTTAATACATGAAAACATTGATTGCATGTGTGTTTCAAGTTTTCTTTGTGATTACTTGTGTAATTTCACCAGGTATACTGTTCTGACCGTGACACACTTTTTTTCTTTTCAGGATGGCCCGACGATAGCAGCCAGCTAGGGTTCCGAGAGTAGAGCGCGATGACAGCCCGCCGAGCGACGAGGCCTCGGTACATGGCTCGTTGACAGCAGAGGCACCAGTGGTACCTTTACCCGTCGAGCCACCGATGCTTCCAGCACCGACCGCTGACGATGCACAACTCCTCGGAGCTCTGCACGAGTTCCAGTGCCAGCGACCACCCAGGTTCGGTGGGGAGACGGACCCCCGGGCAGCCGAGGACTGGCTAGAGGCAGTCGTTCGAGTTTTCAGGCTAGTGAGGACACCAGCAGACCTCATGGTGATCCTCACGGCGAGCCTACTGCACGCAGCAGCAGAACGATGGTGGAGCCTGATGCTCCAGGTGCACGATGAGGCCTCTCTCATCTGGACGGACTTCTAGAACCTCTTACGCTCAGAGTTCGTCCCGGCCACCCTCCGTGCGGTGCGCATCCAGGAGCTTCTTCAGCTGCGGCAGGGCAGCTTGACGGTCGCCCAGTATGCGGCGAGGTTTACCGATCTATCTCGCTACTCGACAGACATGGTACGGGACCCCTTCTTTCGGGCCCAGACCTTCGAGTAGGGATTGAGACACGAGATCAGGGCATCACTAATATCCATCAGCATCCCGACCCAGGAAGGGGTGCTAGAGCGAGCCCTTCTGATCGAGATCTTTCTGGCTGAGTCCACAGTGAGACCTACCACAGGGCGACAGGTAGTAGAGTCTTCGGCAGCTCGTATTCGACGGATGACTCAGGGTTCCAGGCAGACCAGACCTTCCAGCAGACGACCTCGGGACATTGGCTCAGCAATGCGGGGCACACAGCATGGGGCCAGTCTTCCTAGAGGCAGGCAGTGCTACTCCTGCGGTGGGCAGGGCCACATGGCTCGTGACTGCCCGACCCGCCGTACCGAGGAGCAGCATACAGTGGAGGGGCCACCCAGGTAGAGGAATAGGGTCGACTGTGGCGGTCTGCAGGGAGGAGGTGGACGAGGCAGAGGAGCTGGCTGAGCAACAGGTGGTGGGCGACGCTTTAAGGCTCTGCCACCACCACCACCAGGAGGTCCGCCCCGACCACAGGGAGCTGGCGGGCAGAGACAGGCACAGCTCCAGGCAGCGGAGGCCTATGACCACGGTGCACTAGAGTTGATTTGAGGTACGATATGTGTCTATTCCACCCTTGCTGCAATCCTTATAGACATATGAGAGAGTCACTCTTTCATAACCGCTACCCTTGTTCAGAGCTCGGAAATTCCGACAGAGCCGTTGGCTCAATCCTTACGGCTAGAGACTCCTACGGGAGCAGACTCGACGATTACGCACTGGTGCCGGTAGTGTGAGCTCACTCTAGGAGGCGAGAGCTTCGACTGGTATCCTCTTGTAGTGGCGTCGAGGCCTTACGACGTCATCTTGGGTATGGATTGGTTATCTACATTCCATGCTCAAATTGACTGTTTTAGGCGCAAGGTGCGATGTGTGCGCACCGACGGGAGCAGGTTCACCTTCACCGGCGAGAAGGGAGCCTTTGCAGCACAGGACGGACTCTCGCAGAGGAGAGGGTAGCCCATCACTCATCAGTTGGCTAGCCTCATCCTTGGAGCAGTTGACGTGCAGAGTCCTAGTTTTCCTGCAGTGGTGGATCAGTATGCAGACGTCTTCCCCGACGACGTTCCAGGGCTACCTCCTCGCATAGAGGTAGAATTTTATATGGACTTGTACCCCGGGACAGCCCCGATATCCACTCCAGCATATCGGATGGCCCCTGCTGAGCTTCGAGAGCTGTGGGTATAGTTGGAGGACTTGCAGGGCAAGGGGTTCATCCAACCCAGTGTTTCACCCTGGGCTTCCCCAAAATTGTTTGCCAAGAAGGTAGACGGGAGCTTGCGACTGTGTGTCGACTATCTTCACCTAAACCAGGTGACAGTGAGGAACAAGTATCCACTACCAAGGATTGATGACCTCTTCAATCAGCTCAAGGGAGCACGGTGGTTCTCGAAGATAGACCTCAGGTCAGGCTATCATCAGCTCAGAGTTCGAGATGAGGACGTGCAGAAGACGGCCTTCAGGTGTCGGTATAGCCACTATGAGTTCTTGTTTATGCCTTTTGGCATAACCAATTCTCCAGCAGTTTTCATGAGCGTCATGAACAGGATCTTCCAGCCATACCTCGATCGATTTGTCGTGGTCTTCATCGACGACATTTTGGTGTACTCGACCACAGAGGAGGAGCACGCCTACCACTTGCGGGTTGTACTGGACACACTCTGAGAGCACCAGCTTTATGGAAAGCTCTCGAAGTGCTAGTTCTGGTTACGTGAGGTCCACATCTTGGGGCACGTTATTTTTAAGGCGAGAGTTGTTGTGGATCCCGTGAAGATCGAGGCAGTGCTAGCTTGGGAGCCACCCAGGAGCGTGACGGAGGTGCGGAGTTTCTTGGGTCTAGCCGGATACTATTGGAGATTTGTGCCGGACTTCTCCAGAGTTCTGGAACCACTCTCAGCATTGTCGAAGAATGGGAAACCCTTCGTGTGGTTAGACAGATGTCAGCAGAGCTTCCAGGAGCTGAGACATAGATTGACCAGCGCACCAATCTTGAGGTTGCTTGAGGAGGGAGTTGGATACGTAGTCAACTGCGATGCATCAGGGACCAGACTCAGGTGTGTCCTGATGCAGGAGCGGGCCGTGATTGCCTATAGATCACATCAGTTGAGGCCGCATGAGAAGAACTATGCTACCCATGACCTGGAGTTAGCAGCAGTGGTCTTCGCTCTGAAGACATGGCGGCACTATCTGATGGGCGAGCGCTTTACAGTCTTTTCTAACCACCAGAGTCTCAGGTACATCTTCTCTCAGAAGGACCTGAACCTAAGATAGCGGCGATGGCTCGAGTTCCTCCAAGAATATCACTTTGAGATAGTCTATACTTCTGGGAAGGGAAACATGGTAACCGATGCCCTCAGCAGGAGGACGGGCATCCTGCTACTTCAGGAGGCGACAGAGCAGCTAGCCACCTTGCAGATATCCTTCGTGGATAGGGATGGAGCAGCCTTCCTTCAGTCTCTCACAGTCACACCTCCACTACTGCAGCGGGTCAGAGAGGCACAGCGTGGGGACGCTGACTATGAGACACGTCGTGCACAGATATCCTCGAGACAGGCACCTGATGGTTTCTCCCTTAGAGAAGACCACGACGTCCTTTTCAGGGGACGTACCTTGGTACCAGTCGCTTTATGAGAGGAGGTGCTGAGAGAGTTTCACACTTCTCCTTTGGCGGTACATCCTGGAGTGGCGAAGATGTACCAGGACCTCAGACGACAGCACTGGTGGTCGAGCATGAAGAAGGCTATGGCAGAGTTCGTTTCACGGTGCCTCACCTGCCAGCAGGTGAAGGTAGAGCATCAGGTACCAGCAGGCATGGTACAGCCCTTGGATGTCCCAGAGTGGAAGTGGGACGGGATATCTATGGACTTCGTGACTTGATTTCCACACACTTCTAGAGGTCACAACTCTATCTGGGTAATTGATGACCGATTCACCAAGTCAGCACACTTCTTACCCATCAGAGAGCAGGGCTCAGTGGAGAGCTTGGGGCGTCTCTACGTTACGGAGATTATATGGCTTCACGGGGTGCCATCGATTATCATCTCCGATCGGGACGCTCGTTTTACTTCCCGGCTTTGGAAGGGGTTGGAGGAGGCATTCAGGACGTAGCTACGTCTGAGTACTGCCTTTCACCCTCAGACGGATGGTCATATAGAGAGGACCATTCAGACTCTCTAGGACATGCTCCGCGCATGTGTCCTTGACTTTGGTCACAGCTGGGAGGACCACCTACCCTTGGTGGAGTTCACGTACAACAACAGCTACCACTCCACCATCGGGATGGCACTATACGAGGCGTTGTACGGAAGGCCTTGAAGATCTCCTTTGAGCTGGACAGACCCTGGGGAGTTAGCACTTGTGGGACCATAGATGGTCTGGGCCACGACAGAGAAGGTCCAGGTCATCCAGGAGCGGATGAGGACAGCTCAGAGCCGGCAGAAGTCATATGCTGATAGGAGGCGGAGGCCACTAGAGTTTGAGGATGGCGACCACATCTTCTTGCATGTCTCACCTCGGCGTGGTTTTCGAAGATTTGGCCGAGGCGGCAAGTTGTCTCCACGCTTCATCGGGCCTTTCCAGGTCCTCAGCAGCGTTGGCGAGGTGGCTTATCGCCTGGCTCTACCACCTCAGTTGCACCGGGTGCACGACGTCTTCCACGTATCTCAGCTGAGGAGATACGTGCACGACCCGACACACATCATCGACCATGGGGAGCTAGACATGGATGATGGGGCGACTTTTGCGGAGGTCCCAGTGGAGAGAGAGGATCGACAGAAGCGGGTCCTACGTGGGCGATCGATCTCTCTTGTGTGCATCAGATGACAGCACAGGAACCTCTAGGAGAGCACATGGGAGCGGGAGGCTCAGATGCGTGCTCAGTACCCACATTTGTTTCCCTAGTTATGATGTATCTTTACGAGGACGTAAAACCCTGAGGTGGAAGTAATGTAAAGACCCGTAAATTTCAAGGAAATTTTTTTGATTAATTTTCTTTGGAATTTTACAAGAACGCAGTTTCTGACGGCACCTGATTCCGAGGCCTGGTGTGCCCGAAATCATTTTCCGAAGTTTGGCTCGGGTACATTCAGTGAACGGACGAGCGGGTTTTTCTAAATTTTGAACCGGTGCCCAGAATCGAATTTTGAGGGTACCGATTAAATCGCAGCGCCGGTATTTTCTTAGAAATGCCTTTTCTGGAGTTGCGTTTACTCGGGTTTGGTTTTTAATTTTCGGGCTTAAAGTTAAGAAATAAAATAAATTGTTTGACAACTTTTTTTTATTTCACTTAAGCCACTTGAAGCCACATGAAATCCACTTAAACTAAGTTAAAATGGATAAGGTGCTATCCAGAAATATCCTACCCCCTTGGTAGGATATTTTTGAGGTGGGGCCCGCACGAGCCCCGCTGTTTCTTTCCGCTAAGTAATGCACCCGCGAAAACCCGTCATTATGAAAGTCAACTGACGCGTTTTCATAAATCTTTAACGCACCATTTAATTGGGCGATTTATTTCGTGAATTAAATGGGTGGTTTCTTTCGTTGAATTAATTCAACGAATTGATGGGTCGTTACTTACCTTTTTCATTTGTTGGCGTAATAATAAAATAAGACCAACAAGTCTTTTTGGAGGATTACTCGTTGAAAGGTTTTGTCAGAGTTCTTGAGACTTCATCCCCCTTCGCGAAGAATGTGAAGAACGCGAAGAAAGCGAAGAACTCCGGCCTTCGACGAAGAACGCCGAACCCGCGGAAGTCGACGACGCGATGCCGTGTTCCGCGACGACGAAGTTCCCTTCCTGCAACGTTCTTCTGCGACGTCTCTTCCTCCGCAACGAAATCTCCGATCAGCTGTTTGAGGTAAGAGACTTCAGGATTCTCTTAAATCTCCTTTGTGTTTTTTTAACAAAACACGGATTTAATTTTATATAATTAAATAAAATCTATTGTTTCTTGGTCCGTTGAGTTTGCCGACTCAACGCCGGATTCCGCGATGACGCAACGATCCCCTCCTTCGGCGACGAACAAATCCACGAAGAACGTGCGTACGAAGACGACTACGAGGTAGGGGTTGTTGTGAATAATTCATTTTTCACGTGATTGTTTCTTTTAAAAGTGAAGAACCGGACAATAATAATAATTTTAATCCATTAAAATTGTTGATTCATGTGTTGAATATATTTCTCCCGTTGTTTATCTTTAACGCGGAGGGTGCGGGCCAAACGAACATGGCCCGACAACCTTCCGTCGTTCTTCGTTGTTGTGCGAATTTGACGGGCGACGACGGAACGTGCCGCAACGGAAGTTTGATGGTTCCGCAGTGAAGAACGAGTCCCGGGAGGAGCAGCGGCACAGACTGGAATGGAATCGGACCACCAGAACGACTCCGGTGGCCCGCGGAAGCCGGCGGCCGGAGGCGGCGGTGCCCCGATGCGCCGCCGGAAGAACCGCCGCTGCTTCGGCCGGAGGCGGCGGCGCCCGCTGACCTGCGGCCGCGTGAATCCGACGCGCGTGGGACGCGGCTGAAGCCGCGTCCTGCTGTCCAGGGCGACACCCCGCGGGTGCCGGGGGGTTGTCACGCGAGGGCGGAGGCTCCCCCCCTCCCCCCCCCCCCCCCCCGCATCGCTCGGGTCGTCCAGGGTGACACCCCGTGGGTGCCGCGGGGGTGTCACGGGGGGGCGGCGGCTCCCCCCCCCCCCCCCCCCCCGCGTCGCTCGGCCGAGCCGGGCCGAGCTGGCCAAGACAGGCCGGTTTGACCGGCCGGTCCGCGCCCTGGCCGGGCCAGACCAGGTCGGGTCGACCCGGTTCGGCCGACCCAGGTGGGGTCGGGCCGGGTCGGCCCGGGCCCGGACCCCCCTTCATCGGACTCTTTCGGTCAAATGCTCGTAACTTGAGCTACAGGCCTCCAAACGACGCGCCGTCAGCGGCAACGCGATCCTTGGATCGAGACGGTCATTTCGGTATATCTCACTTAGGGTTTCAGAATACTTTGAAATCAGCCGGGTTGGTTCGTACACGAAAACAACCGGGCCCTCGGAGCGGAAACACTCATATCTTGAGCTTCGGACGTCCGATTGGCGTGACGTTGGCTTCATTGAATTCTTCTTTTTGAGACGGATCTTTTGAATTGCTTTGCCCGAGGTTTGGACACAGGTGGAGTACGGTCGGGTTGGTTTTTCCTTAAAACCAACCGGGGCCGTGGGACGAAAAAGCCAATAACTCTCAGACCGGGCGTCCGATTAACGCACTGTCTGCGCCGTTGAATTCCTGTTGACGATACGGAACTTTTGGATACATCAAATTCGGACTTTGTGTCAGTTGATGTATCGGCCTCTCGGCTCGTGGAGCGGACCCTCCTGAACGATCTTGCTGTGTGCGGGAACCCTAGAGCTAGCTACGACTGCTACTTCGATAGTGACGACTGTGCAGAGATCCTCAGTGGACTGCAGTGACGACTGTGCAGAGATCCTCAGTGGACTGCAGCGACGACTTTGCAGACATCCTCAGTGGACTGCGACGACTACTGCACTCAGCGATCCTACGTGGATCAGTGCTACAGGTCATGTGTGGGCCCGATCCTGTGTGGGTCTGATCCTATGTGGGTCAGCGCTCAGCGGTTCTATGTGAGCTAGCGCCTACAGGTCCTGTGTGGGCTCGAACCTGTGTGGTTCATTGCGGGGGTTAGTACCTGTCGATCCTTTGTGGGTCCGATGACTTAGATGGATCAATGAACATCTTTATCGTCATCCGAAAAATTATACCTGTATGAGCCGAATCCTGTGTTACTCTCCTTTGTGGATTGTGTTGAGCTATCCTGTGTGGATTTACTGTTTACTCTCCTTTGTGGGTTATGTTGAGCTATCCTCTGTGGATTACTGTTTACTCTCCTTTATGGATTGTGTTGTTCTATCCTGTGTGGGTATACGTTTGCTTTCCTGTGTGGACTGGGTTGTGCTCGGGCTTGGACGTTGGAGCCGATCGAGAATTGATGACTTAGGTATATGTATGGGCATATACCTAAGTCGTGTCAGATGTTACTTCGTGATTTATATTTCCTTTGTGGATTATCCTTTGTGGATTTCGGGAGACCATCGGGGGTCTCGGGGTCCCTACTGAGTAGCTTATACTCACCCATGCACGGGCTATGCCCGCACTTCGTGGTGTTGGTTGCAGACGACGGGCAGCGCTGATCAAGATGGAGGCGTGCGGAGCAGGATGGTACCTGGAGGTGGACCACTGGGTGGGATGTACTCGGAGGGGACGGCTGGACCGAGGAGCTGTGGAGGCTATCTCTACCCACCCTTCAGGTGGGACTTCCAGATGACGGCTCGACGCTGCGGCTTTTCTTTTCAGTTTCTGTTTGCCCCTTTCAGTTGTAATTTACAGTTGGGCTTGTATTTCCAGCCCCTTTTACTTTATGCATAGCCTGTTACAGTTTTTACTCAGTGTTTACTTTTCTGCTTGCTTACTCTGTGGTTCTTGTTTACTTTTCAAAGGAAATGCCTTCCCTTTTTCTGGGATTTACCCCTTGGTGCTAGTGGCCAGCCCCTGGCCTATGGAAGGCGGTCTTGGGGTAGTCACGACACGGGCCCCGAGGACGGGTCATGACATTTTTCAGGTTATTTATTACTTTTATATCACTTATTATCATGTCATGAACACTATGTAATTATTTATGTTTATAACGGTCGTTTTAACGATCATTGGTACTTGAGTCAAAAATGAATTTCTTATATTTACATGTTGTTCACGATGTCAAATATCCATTATCTAAAAAATGATATTCTTGATGTAGATGTCATATATATCATATATATCCAGTATATTCATTCATTTATAACATTACATAATCATTTAGTGGTATGAAATGAAATGCCCCGTTCATGGAGACGGTAAGCCGTATGTACGCATGAACGCTACTTTCATTTCTATGTCCTATTAATGGAATTAAAACTAAATGAGAGATATGTATATTCCAATTACAGAAATATATTAATCATTTAGATGTAACATACATCATATATATCAATTATATATATGTACTTATAGTAGTACATTATATTTGGGGATATGAAATGAAATGTACAGTTCATAGAGACGGTAAGTCGTACGTACGCATGAATGCTACTTTCATTTCTATATCATACTTTAATGGAATTAAAACATAATGATACATAATAGTATTATAATTCCAGTATGTTATCGTATATAATATCATTAAATCTATCATTTATACATACCACATATGGTATTAATGAATCAAATCACTTTGAGGGGGCTGTAGTCCGCACTTCCTAAAATGAATATATCGCGTATACCCATAATGGAAGCCATAAAGGTATTTCATAAATGAAAAATACAGAAGCTAAAGTAAAACATAAACATATTATATTTCATATATAAATATATTGTCATCTTAATGGCCACCTTTTAAGGTGTTACAAGACTATTGAACAATCATCGTTTCGTGAGGCAGAAATTCGCCATCCACGGAAATAGTATGTTCCTTAACCATTAGATGTAGGTGTGTGTAAGTGTATCTCTAATACATCATATAAAAACATCCTATTATATGGAATATACTGGAGTTATTACAAAAGAAATGAATAAAAAGAGTTTAGGGGGGCTGGAGAAGAAAAATAAAACATCAGAACACAAGAGAAGAGACTACCTTTAAATCGAGTAACTCTTTTTGATTTGAGCTCAAAGGCTTCCTTGGGAAGACTTCATCCCAATGTGAGGCTTTTAAGTGTTAGATAGGGATGTGGAGAGACATAATGGGAAGGGTTTGGCAGATCTAAAGGCTTTGGAAGTGTGGGTAATGTGGTAGAGGTGGGGTCATTTTATAAGTGGAGAGGAGGGGCCTTCTTGGAAAGTTACAAAATGTTCCTTTATTTTCAAATGAGTTTCGGATTTTAAAGGTCCCACATTGATGTATTTAGGGGATATGGTGATAAGGGTTCTAAATATACTCATCCAATAGGTTTTTGACATGTTTAGGTCTTAGATTTTATATTACCTTTTCATTTTATTTAAATCGTTAAATAATGAGGTAATCGCTGCATCATCCTGATGTCATAAATAATTTACATTATTTAATGTATAAAAATTATGAAAAAAATACTATGATGTAGGACATACTTTTATCTTTCTAATGACTATTTATAGTTAAACATATGACTTGTATAACCCCATTTAAAAATTGCATTAGTAAAACAACTCATGTTTGTGTCATTTTAACTTTTACATTAAATAAAAAAGATATTAATGTCATTTTCCTTCCAAAGTGGCTCCATGGGGACCCCAAGTTGACCCATGGATTTTCGTGGTCGTTAATGAAACATCCAATAATGGTAGGACATGTGTCAAATTCATTTCATATTATTAAAACATTATTCTCACCTTAAATTACACTAATTACCTCTAAGAGCGATTAAAAACATAAAATTTACTATTCACCATAAAATTATTTTAATCTCATTGAACCACATTTTACTTCTTAATGAAAACCATGTATGTCAGAATTTTGAAATTAAAAACACAGAGGTGGAAAATTTTCATTTAAACAAAAAATCAGTTTTTTATGTACCACATAGTGGTTTTACTATTCATCAAAAATTGAAGTTTTTCAGAAAACTACCAAAATATCACCCTAAGATATATTTGATATTCCGAATTCAAAAATGATGTCTATTTTAAAAAATTCAAAACATATAAGTCACATTAATTAATTTAATAATTAATTCCCACTGTCTGAGCAAATAGCGTGTTTTTATGAAATAATAAGTATCAAAAGATTGACACAAGTTTAAGTCCAATTTCAAAGTGAAATTAATTCCAACGACCACTATTGGATTAAATGGTAAAAATATATTCTAATTTAACTTTAAAAACAATTCAAAAGATAATCTAACCATATAATTAAATTTGATGAAAAGGCATTTTTGATGTAAAATGCTGTATTTTTCACTATTCATTAAAAAATGAACATTGTCAGAAAAATACCAAAAAAATTTCCGATGTAAATTTAAATGTCAAAATCATAAATAATAAGTTTGTATTGACAAATATAGCTTATAAAATTGTCAAAATTTTGATTTAAAAATGGTTTTCCATCAAAAGGCAGTAAAACAATCTTTTAAAAATATTAGTGTATTCCATGTTTAAGATTGGATTTATTCTCATGTTAAGCCTCTAAAACACTATCAAATTCATTAATAGGCATAGATAAAAATATCTATTATTCATTACATACATGGGATTTTACATCCTTCCCCCTTTAGAAAATTGTGACCCCGCAATTTATTTACTTATCGAATAAATGGGGGTATTTAGCCCTCATTGCATTTTCAGATTCCCATGTTGCCTCTTCAATCATGTGGTTTTTTCACAAAACCATTACCTGATGAATCAACTTATTTCATAACACTTGTTCCCTATGGTCATGAATCTGGACCGGTTGTTCCTCATAAGATAGGTTCTCTTCCAACTGAACTACCTCTGGACTCAAAACATGAGATGAATCTGGCATATACTTTCTCAACATCGAAACATGAAAAACATTGTATACCTGAGATAAACTAGGATGTAAAGCCACTCGGTAAGCAACTGATCCAACTCTCCCCAGAATTTCATATGGTGCAATGAACCTTGGACTTAGCTTACCTTTCTTACCAAATAACAACACACTTTTCCATATTGAGAATTTGAGAAAAACATGATCACCTACCTCAAAAGAGAGATCCTTCCTCCTGTTGTCCGCATAACTCTTCTGCCTACTCTGAGCTGTTGTCATGTGTTTCTGTATCAGCTGAACTTTTTTTTGCCAACTATTCTACCAATTATGGTCCCATCAGCTTCCTTTCACCTACTTCATCCCAGAAAGCTGGAGTTCAACACTGCTTCCTATATAATGCCTTAAATGGTGCCATCTGTATACTGGAATGAAAACTATTATTATATGAAAATTCAACCAAAGAAAGATGTTGGTCCCAACTTCCCTTATAATCCTTCGAACAAGCACGTATCATATCTTCCAAAGTTGTAATTGGTCGTTCTGACTACCCATCTGATTGAGGATGAAAAGTTATACTAAAATTTAATTCAGTACCCAACGACTTCTGAAGGCCTTTCCAAAAGTTAGAAGTAAACCTGGGATCACGATCAGATAAAATGGAGAGAGGAACTCCATGTAACCTGACTATCTCTTTAAGATAGAAACGAAAAATTTGATCTAGGGAAAAAGAATCCCATATAGCAAGGAAATGAGAAGGTTTAGTCAAGTGATCAACAATAACCAAGATTGCATTATTACCTCGAGATGTCTTCGATAATCCCACAACAAAGTCCATGGATATATTCTCCCATTTCCACTCTAGCACAGGTAAAGGCTGAAGCATCCCTTTCGGTAACTGCTGCTCTTCATTAACCTGTTGACATGTCAAACACTTCATAGTAAAATCAGCAATATCTCTTTTCATTCCATCCCACCAGTAATACTCCAGCAGATCTCTGTACATCTTAGTACTGCCAGGATGAACTGAAAACTGAGAACTATGAGCTTCACATAACAACTCTATTTTCAACTATGAATCACAAGGCACACACAATCTCTTCCAAAATCTCAAAACACAATCATTATCAATGTTGAATTCAGGAAACTTACCTTTTTGAACCAGCTCTACCTTTTTCTGAAACTCACTGTCTTGCTACTGTGCTTGCTTGATTCTGTCTAATAGAGAAGATTTCACTGATACCTGAAACAAAACAGAAGGGCATCCTGCACCAACAACTTCTATGCCAAAGTTCATCAAATCCTTAACCAAAGGATCACATTCCAAACACAACATTGTTAATGAAGCATTACTTTTTCAACTCAAAGCATCAGGCACTTTATTTGTTTTCCTAGATGGTAATGAATTGTTCAATCATAATCTTTGATTAATTCCATCCATCTCCTCTGTCTCATGTTCAATTCTTTTTGAGTGAATATATACGTTAAAATTTTGTGATCAGTATATATTTCATACTTTACTCCATACAAATGATGACTCCAAATTTTTAAAGCGGAAAAAATAGCAGCTAATTCCAAATCATATGTAGGGTAATTTACCTCATGAGATTTCAACTGTTATGAAGCATAAGCAATTAACTGATCATTCTGCATTAGGACAAAACCAATTCTTTTCAATAAATCATCATTATAGATAACAAACTCACCATTTCTGGAAGGTAGTTCCAAAACTGGAGCATTCACCAATCTTATTTTCAACTCCTGAAAACAATCATCACATTCTTTTGTCCAGATAAACTTAACACCCTTCAGAGTTAGCTTCGTCATTGGACTAGATAACTGTGAAAAATTTCTAACAAACCTTCGGTAATAGCCTGCCAATCCAAGGAAACTACGAATCTCAGTAACATTTGTGGTTCTTTGCCATTCTTAAACAACCTTTGTTTTTGTAGGATCAACGGTTATCCCATCTTTAGAAACAATGTGACCAAAGAAAGAAATTTGTTGCAACCAAAACTCACACTCACTGAATTTCCCATACAATTTATTTTCTTTCATGGTTTGCAAAATAACCCTTAAATTTATTTCATGATCTTGTTTACTTTTACAAAACACCAAAATATCATCAATGAAAACAACCACAAAATTATCCAAGAATTCATGGAAAATTCTATTCATTAAGTCCATGAATACAGCAGGTGCATTGCATAGCCCAAAAGGCATTACTAAAAATTCATAATGGCCATATCTTGTACAGAACGTGGTCTTCGGAATATCTGCTTCCATTACCTTCAACTGATGGTACCTCGATCTTAGGTCAATCATTGAAAAATATTAAGCTCCCTCGAGCTAATCAAACAAATCATCGATATGAAGCAGTGGATATTTGTTATTAACAGTGATGTTATTCAAGGCTCTATAATCAATGTAAAGTCTCATTGAACCATATTTCATTTTAACAAATAAAATAGGATCACCCCATGATGATGTGCTAGGTCGAATGAAACCTTTCTCTAATAAATCTTGCAATTTCTCCTTCAACTCTAAAAGTTCAATTTGAGCCATTCGATAAGGGGGTTTTGAAATTGGATTAGCATCTGGAACTAATTAAACAGTAAATTCAACTTCCCGATCTGGTATTATTCCAGGAAACTCATCAGGAAAAACACCAGGATACTCATTTACCACTGACACATCATTAATCTGAACAGTTCCCTTGTTTTCAACGATATGTGCAAGGTAACATTCATTTCCATCTTTTACAAGTTTCTCGGCCTCTTGATATGTAATCAATAATAAGGGTTCATTATTGTACACAAACTGAAAGTCTTTCTGAAAAGAAACTTCTTTAGCTCTATAGTCAATCTTAGCATTGTAAATAGAGAGCCAATCCATACCTAGGAAAACATCAAACTCTACTAGAGGTAAAACAATTATGTTTGCACGTAGGTTCTTTCCACGGATAAGGATAGGAAGATTCTTATAAATTCTTTTTGCCTCAACATTTCCCCCAGGTGTTTTTACCACAAGTTCAGGAGTCATTTCTTGAGATGGTATTCCCATTTTACTAGAAAAGGTTTCAGAGATGAAAGAATGTGTAGACCCCGAATCAAACAACACACTGGCATAATCTGAAAAAAAAACAAAGTACCTGATACAACTTCATTTGATGGCTCGACATCTGTTGAAGTAGTTGCAAAGGATTTCACCACCCATTTTTTCTTGCAGTCTAACTACTTCCCATCACTCAAGATCTTTGTCAGACACTCATTTGCATAGTGACCCATCTCATTGCACTTAAATCATTTCACTAACTGTAAATTGAATTTGGACTTACCATCACCTTGATCTTTTTTAGTGCAATCATGAGCCTTATGTCCCATCTCACCACATCGGTAGAACTTTCAAGAATTCAGAAGACATTCCCCAGCATGCCTTTTACCACATTTATCACAAACTAGAAACTTAGTTTTCTTACCATCTGAACATCTTTAAAGAATTCTTTCCTTTCCCCTCCCACCTCGGTCTCTTCTTGTGTTGGTTGTTATAGAACACTTGATCATCAGAAAACTCCATTTCCACCATCTCAGCACATCGAAAAAGATTTTCATAACTTTTGAACTCACAAGAAGCTAATGTCCTTCGATATTTTGGCTTTAATCCTGAGTAAAATTGATTGATTTTACTATCAAGGTCTTGGATAAAATTTGGAGCATGCCTTGCCAATCGAGTGAACATATATTCATAGGCAGCCACTGAGTCTTCCTCTCGCCTCAATTCTAGGAATTGTTTTTCCATCCTAAGTCGAACAGCCTTAGTAAAATACTTCTCAAGAAATATTCCTTTGAATTCATCCCAGTCGAGAGCATCAATCTGATCAGCGTCCCTGATATTTTTAACCATCGACCACCACTGATCTGCTTCACCCTCCAAATGGTAAATAGAAAGACTAACCTTTTTGATTTTCTGAACACCCCATGACATCGAAAATCATCTCCAGTGCTTTAATCCACCCTTCAACTAGCATAGGGTCAGATGATCCTCTGAATGACGGGGGATGTTGCCTTATGAAATGTTCCACCACTGACATGTTTCTCTACGGTTGATCTGGCTAATCTCGTGCATGGATACCACCACCATTTATCGCTTGAGTCAACTGCACCATTACTTCAACAAACTATTCAGTCCCAATTCCGACCATCTCAGGATGCTGATTCGGAAGGTTATTTCCTTTTGTATGCCTTCCTAGCACTGCTTCCCTATTTCCTCTGCGGAAAACCATTCTGAACAAACATTTCTTAGATAAGGCAACATGGTAATATTCAAATGCTATATCATATCAATTTGACCATAAAAAATATTTTTGGATAATCATTTAATAGAATTCTACCTCCTAAAGTTATCTAAACCGACCTATGATACCAAATATAAGGCCCTGACCTTAAACCTTACTTAATCTTGAGTTATTACAAGATTACACATTGAGTATCTTTTCAGGTTTAGAGTTTTTGAGAATTAGATCATAAAACTTGCATTACATTCCATATTTAAACAATGTGGGTACATAAAAGATAATATTCATTTTTCTTATCAATAGAAAAATATTTAAAATAAAACATGGATTCTTTCTTGACACTTCCTAGACACTATCATCTTATCATGTACATTTCCCTTGACCTGTGAAAAACATTTCAAAAAAAACTTGTGGTTAGCATAAAAAGCTCAGTAAAGGATATAAATATATGGAAAGGAAACATGAGTACATGTATACACAAGAATCAATGAAATCATACTATACTCATAAAACGTAAGCAATTTATCATACCTCATCAAATCATGAATAAATCATAGAAATCATAAGACATAAAGGTAACTTGAGGCATTCATAACATTTTTATGTAAGGAGTAACCCTCTTGGTTATGTTTGGAATACCCATCACATTATATTCCCTAAATCTCTACGGAGAAACCTTAATGTTTGACACCTTCGCATTACCCAATGCATTGGAGAGCTATATCGGGCTCACCCGCCCTTAGTTTATCACGGAACCACCAGTCTTCAATACAATGCGCAAGTACCATAACATAATCGTATCACATAAAACGTGCATAAAGGAAACATAACATTTCCACATTTCAATCACAAGATTTCAATAACACATTGATATAATAAAAAAGTAGTCAAAACCATTTTCAATAAAAAAATAAAAGAAAAGTAAAACATGGTATTTATTTTTTCTTTTAAAAAATGGAATGGCTTGTAGAAGAATCCAAAACTCAAATAATGGTCACAGCGGCGAAAAAGTCGTTGTCGCCGCATACGTATGACAAAAACATTCCCTTTTGTCATTTAGTAAAATGCTTCGTATAAAAAAGATTCCTTTTGGATAAACGTAAAAGTAAAGGGGGTTTATACACCGTATAAAAGAAGGTTGTGCATAAAACAAAATCTTCCTCAATGAAATAAGATTGAGACGAAGTCCCATACCTCGGGTCCGACTTGACTCGATCGTTCTTTAACGTCCTGAATAATAAAATTGAGTTAATTAATACTTTCTTAAGAAAATTTATAAAGTTCATTTTTTCTTTTATATCACTTATTACCATGTCATGAACACTATGTAATTATTTAAGTTAATAACGGTCGTTTTAACGATCATTGGTACTTGAGCCAAAAATGAACTTCTTATATTTACAAGCTGTACATGTAGTCAAATATCCATTATCTCAAGAATGATATTCATGATGTAGATGCCATATATATCATATATATCTATTATATACATGAATTTATAATATTACATAATCATTTAGAGGTAATAAATGAAATGCACCGTTCATGAAGACGGTAAGACGTACGTACGCATGAACGCTACTTTCATTTCTATGCCATATTAATGGAATTAAAACTAAATGAAAGATATGTATATTTTAATTCCAGAATTATATTCATCATTTAGATGTAACATACATCATATATATCAATTTTATATATGTACTTATAATAGTACATTACATTTGGGGATAAGAAATGAAATGCACCGTTCATAGAGACGGTAAGCCGTACATACGCATGAACGCTACTTTCATTTCTATCTCATACTTTAAGGGAATTAAAACATAATGATACATAATAGTATTATAATTTCAGTATGGTATCATATATAATATCATTAAATCTGTCCTTTATACGTACCACATATGGTATTAACGAATCAAATCACTTTGAGGGGGCGGTAGTCCGCACTACCTAAAATGAAGATATCGCGTATACCCATAATGGAAGCGATAAAGGTATGACATAAATGAAAAATAAAGAAGTTAAAGTAAAACATAAACATATTATATATCATATATAAATATAGTTTCATCTTAATGGAAACCTTTTAAGGTGTTAAATGAATATTGATCAATCATCATTTCGTGAGGCAGAAATTCGCCATCCACGAAAACAGTATGTTCTTTAACCATTAGATGTAGGTGTGTGTAATTTTAGCTCGAATAAATCTTATAAAAACATCCTAGTATATGGAAGATAATTTAGTTGTTACAAAAGAAATTAATAAAAAGAGTATAGGGGTTGGAGAAGCAAAATAAAACATAAGAACACAGGAGAAGACATTACCTTTAAATCGGGTAACACTTTTTGATTTGAGCTCAAAAGATTCCTTGGGAGAACTTATGCCAAATGTGAGGCTTCTAAGAGTTAGATAGAGATGTGGAGAGACAAAATGGGCAGGTTTTGGCCGAGCTAAAGGCTTTGGAAGTGTGGGTATTGTGGTAGAGGTGGGGGCCTTTTATAAGAGGAGAGGAGGGGCACTCTTGGAAAGTTTCAAAATGTTACTTTATTTTCAAATGCGTTTCGTATTTTAAAGGTCCCACATTGATGTATTTCGAGGATAAGGTGATAAGGGTTAGAAATATACTCATCCAATAGGTTTTTTACATGTTTAGGTCTTAGATTTTATATTATCTTTTAATTTTATTTAAATTGTTAAATAATAAGGTAATCAATACATCATCATGATGTCATACATAATTTAATTTATATAATGTCTAAAAATTATGAAAAAAATACTATGATGTAGGAAAAATTTTTATATTTCCAATGACTATTTATAGTAAAAAAATATGACTTTTATAACCTCATTTAAAAATTGTTTTAGTAAAACATTTCATGTTTGTGTCATTTTTACTTTTACATTAAATAAAAAGATATTAATGGCATTTTCCTTCCAATGTGGCTCCATGGGGTCCCCAAGTTGACCCATGGATTTTCTTGGTCTTCCATGACACATAAAATAAGGTTAGGACATGTGTAAAGTTCATTTCATATTATTAAAACATTATTCTTACCTTAAATTACACTAATTACCTCTAATCGCGATTAAAAACATAAAAGTTACTATTCACCAAAAATTATTTTAATCCCATTGAACCACATTTTACATATTAATGACAACCATGTATGTCGTATTTTTGAAATTCAAAACATAGAGGTGGTAAAATTTCATTTAAACGAAATATCAGTTTTTTATGTACCACTTAGTGGTTTTACTATTCATCAAAAATTGAAGTTTTTCAGAAAAATACCAAAACTTCACCCTAAGCTATATTTGATATTCCGAATTCAAAATTGATTTCTATTTTAAAAAATTAAAAACATATAATTTACATTAATTAATTTAATAATTAATTCCCACTGTCTGAGCAAATAGCGTGTTTTTATGAAACAATAAGTATCAAAAGATTGACACTAGTTTCAGTCCAATTTCAAAGTGAAATTAATTCCAACGACCACTATTAGATTAAATGGTAAAAATATATTCTAATTGAACATTAAAAAAATTCAAAATATAATCTAACCATAAAATTAAATTATATGAAAAGGCATTTTTGATGTAAAATGCAGTATTTTGCATTATTCATTAAGAAATGAACATTGTCAGAAAAATACCAAAAAATTATCCAATGTAAATTTCAAAGTCCCAATCATAAATAATAAGTTTATTTTGACAAATAGAGCTTATAATGTTGTCAAAAGTTTGATTTAAAAAAAGGTTTTCCATCAAAAGTTAGGAAAAAAATCTTTTAAAAATATTACTGTATTCCATGCTTAAGATTGGATTTATTTTCATTTTAAGCCTCTAAAACACTATATAATTCATTAATTGACATAGAAACATATATATATTATTCATTAATTGCTTGGGATGTTACATATTTTGTTTTATACACAGCTTTCTTTTAAACGGTGTATAAACCCCTATGACTTTTACGTTCATCCGAAAGGAATCTTTTTTATACATAGCATTTTACTAAACGACAAAAGGGAATGTTTTTGTCGTACGTATGCGGAGACAATGACTACTCCGCCACCGTGACCATTATTTGAGTTTCTTCTTCCTCTAAAATCCATACCTTTCTTTAAAGAAAAATAAATACCATGTTTTACTTTTCTTTTATTTTGGTATTGAAAATGGTTTTCATAATGTTGTTATGTCAATTTGTTGTATTGATATCTTGTGATTGAAAAGTGGAAATGTTATGTTTCATTTATGCATGTTTTATGTGATACGATTATGTTATGGTTCTTGGGAATTAGTATGAAGATGGGTGGTTCCGTGATAAACAAAGGGCGAGTGAGCACGATATAGCTCTCCAATGCATTGGGTAACGCGAAGGAGTTAAACTCTAAGGTTTCTCCGAAGAGATTTAGAGAATATACTGTGATGGGTATTCCAAACGTAACCAATAGGGTTACTCCCTATATAAGAATGTTATGAATGCTTCAAGTTACCTTTATTTCTTATGATATCCATGATTTATTCATGATTTGATGAGGTATGTTAAAGTGATTATGTTTTATGAGTAGAGTATGGTTTCATTGATTCTTATGTATACATGTACTCATGTTTCCTTTCCATATTTTTATATCCTTTACTGAGCTTTTTATGCTCATCCCATGTTTTTGAAATTTTTTTCACAGGTAAAGGGAAGGGTACATGATATGATGATAGTGTCAAGGAAGTGTCAAGAAAGAATCCATGTTTTATTTTAAATATGTTTCCGTTGATGGGAAAAAATGAATACTATCTTTTATTGTAACCACATTGATTAAATGTGGGATGTAATGCATGTTTTATGATATAATTCTCTAAAACTCTAATCCTGAAAAGATCCTCAAGGTGTATTCTTGAAATATCTCAATATTAAGTAATGTTTAAGGATGGGGCCTTATAGTTGGTATCAAAGGTCGGTTTAGATAACTTTAGGAGTTATAATTCTATTAAATTATTATACAAAAAATATTTTTTATGGTAAAATTCAAATGATATAGAATTTGAAGATTACCTTGTTGCTTCATCTAAGAAATGTTTGTTCAGAATGGTTTTCCGCAGAGGAAACCGGGAAGCAGTGCTAAGAAGGCATACAAAAGGAAATAACCTTCTGAATCAGCATCCTGAGATGGTCGGAAATGGAACTGAACAGTTTGTTGCAGTAATGGCACAATTGACTCTAGCGATAAATGGTGGTGGTATCCATTCACGAGATCAGCCAGATCAACCGCAGAAGAACATGTCAGTAGTGGAACATTTCATGAGGCAACACCCCCATCATTTAGAGGATCATCTGACCATGTGCTAGCTGAAGGGTGGATTAAAGCACCGGAGATTATTTTTTATGTCATGGGGTGTTCACAAAATCAAAAGTTTAGTCTTGCTATTTACCGTTTGGAGGGTGAAGCAGATCAGTGGTGGTCGATGGTTAAAAATATCAGGGACGCTGATGATATTGATGCTCTCGACTAGGATGAATTCAAAGGTATGTTTCTTGAGAAATATTTTCTTATGGATGTTCGATATAGGATTGAAAAAAAATTCTTGGAATTGAGGCAAGAGGAAGACTCAGTTGCTGCTTACGAAGAGAGGTTCACCCGATTGGCAAGGTATGTTCCAAATTTAATCTGATACCTTGATAGACAAATCAATTGTTTTTACTCAGGATTAATGCCAAAATATCGAAGGTATTTAGCTTCTCCTGAGTTCAAAAGTTATCAAAATCTTGTTCAATGTACTGAGAAGGTGGAAATGGAGTTTTCCGATAATCAAGTGTTCTATAACAACCAACAAAAGTAGAGACCTAGGTGGCAGGAGAAAGGGAATAATTCTTCAAAAAGGTCTGATGGTAAGAAAACTAAGTTTCCAATTTGTGATAAATGTCAGAAAAGTCATGCTGGGGAATGTCTTCTGAATTCTGGAATGTGCTACTGATGTGGTAAGATGGGACATAAGGCTCGTGATTGCACTGAAAAAGATCAAGGTGATGGTAAGTCCAAATTTGATTTACAGTTATTGAAATGTTTTAAGTGCAATGAGATGGTTCACTATGAAAATGAGTGTCCAACAAAGAGCTCGAGTGATGGTAAGTAGTTAGACTACAAGAAGAAAGGGGTGGTGAAATCTTATTCAACTACTTCAGCAGATGTCGGGCCATCAAATGAATTTGTATCAGGTACTTTTTTTGTTTTTTCAGATTATTCCAGTGTGTTGTTTGATTCGGGTTCTACACATTCTTTCATCTCTGAAAACTTTTCTAATAAAATGGGAATACCATCTCAAGAAATGACTCATGAACTTGTGGTAAAAACACATGGGGGAAATGTTGAGGAAAAATGAATTTATAAGAATCTTCCTATCCTTAACCGTGGAAAGAACCTACTTCCAAACCTTATTGTTTTACCTCTAGTATAGTTTGATGTTATCCTGGGTATGGATTGGCTCTCTATTTACCATGCTAATATTGAATGTAGAGATAAAAAAGTTTATTTTCAGAAAGTATTTCAGTTTGTGTACAAGAATGAACCCTTACTGTTGATAACTTATCAAGAGGCTGAGAAACTTGTAAAAGATGGAAATGAATGTTACCTTCCACACATCATTTAAAAAAAGGTAACTGTTCAGATTAATGATGTGCCAGTGGTAAATGAGTATCCTGATGTTTTTCCGGATGAGTTGCCTGGGATAATACCTTATCGGGAAGTTGAGTTTACTGTTGACTTAGTTCCTGATGCTAAGATAGTTTCAAAACCCCCTTATTG
This sequence comes from Viscum album, assembly GCA_963277665.1. Classification (NCBI taxonomy): domain Eukaryota; kingdom Viridiplantae; phylum Streptophyta; class Magnoliopsida; order Santalales; family Viscaceae; genus Viscum; species Viscum album. The sequence goes on from OY728126.1 coordinate 587,128,969, forward strand.
AATGGCTCAAATTTAACTTTTAGAGTTGAAGGAGCAATTTCATGATTTATTAGATAAAGTTTTCATTCGACCTAGAACATCCCCATGGGGTACTCCTATTTTATTTTTTAAAAAGAAAGATGGTTCAATGAGACTTTGAATTGATTATAGAGCCTTGAATAACTTCACTGTTAAGAACAAATATCCTTTGCCTCATATCGATGATTTGTTTGATCAACTCCAGGGAGCTCATTATTTTTCAAAGATTGACCTGAGCTCGGGGTACCATCAGCTGAAGGTAATGGAATTAGATGTTCCTAAGACTACATTTCGTACAAGATATGGCCATTATGAATTTGTAGTAATGACTTTTGTGCTAACCAATGAACCTGCTGTATTCATGGACATAATGAATAGAATTTTCCATGAGTTCTTGGATAAGTTTGTGGTGGTTTTTAATTGATGATATTTCAGTGTTTTCTAAAAGTAAAGATGAGCATGAAAGACATTTAAGGGTTATTTTGCAAACCTTCAAATAAAAGAGATTTTATGGAAAATTCAGAAAGTGTGAGTGGTTGCAAAAAATTTCTTTCCTTGGTCACATTATTTCTAAATATGGGATAACTATTGATCTTGCAAAAACAAAGGTTGTTGAAGAATGGACAAGACCCACATATGGAACTGAGATTCGTAGTTTCCTTGGTTTGGTAGGCTATTACCGAAGGTTTGTTAGAAATTTTTCACGGTTATCTAGTCCAATGACTAAGCTAACTCGGAAGGGTGTTATGATTATCTGGACAAAAGAATGTGATGATTGTTTTCAGGAATTGAAAAGAATATTGGTCAATGATTTTGTTTTGGCACTACCTTCCAAGAATGGAAAGTTTGACATCAACAGTGATGCTTCATTGAAAGGACTTGGTTGTGTCCTAATGCAGAATGATCAGGTAATTGCTTATTATTCATGACAGTTGAAAACTCGTGAGGTAAATTACACTACACATGATGTGGAATTGGCTGATGTTGTTTTCACTTTAAAAATTTGGAGGCATCATTTGTATGGAGTAAAGTGTGAAATATAAACCGATCACAAAAGTTTAAAGTATATATTCACTCAGAAATAATTGAACATGAGACAGAGTAGATGGCTATAATTAATCAAATATTATGATTGTACAATTCATTACCATCTGGGAAAATCAAATAAAGTAGTTGATGCTTTGAGTCGAAAAAGTAATGCTTCATTAACAATGTTGCATTTGAAACGTGATACTTTGGTTAAGGATTTGATGAAATTTGGCATAGAAGTTGTTGGTGCAGGATGCCCTTCTGTTTTGTTTCAGGTATCATTGAAATTTTCTCTATAAGACAGAATTAAGCAAACACAGAATCAAGACAGTGAGTTGTAGAAAAAGGTAGAGCTGGTTCAGAAGGGTAAGTTTCCTGAATTCAATATTGATAATTATTGTGTTTTGAGATTTGGGAAGAGATTGTGTGTTCCGTGTGATTCACAGTTGAAGAGAGATTTGTTATGTGAAGCTCATAGTTCTCCATTTTCAGTTCATCCTGAAAGTACTAAGATGTACAGAGATCTGCAGGAGTATTACTGGTGGGATGGAATGAAAAGAGATATTGCTGATTTTATAGTGAAGTGTTTGACTTGTCAACAGGTTAAAGAAGAGCGGCAGTTACCAAAAGGGATGCTTCAGCCTTTACTAGTGCCAGAGTGGAAATGGTAAAATATATCCATGGACTTCGTTGTGGGATTGCCGAAGACTTCTCGAGGTAATAATGCAATCTAAGTTATTTTTGATCACTTGACTAAATATTCTCATTTCCTTACTATACGAGATACTTTTCCCTAGATCAATTTTCCCGTTTGTATCTTAAAGAGGTAGTCAGGATACATTGAGTTCATCTCTCCATTGTATCTTATCGTGATCCCAGGATTACTTCTTATCTTTTGGAAAGGCCTTCAGAAGTCGTTGGGTACTGAATTAAATATTAGTACAGCTTTTCATCCTCAATCAGATTGGAATTCAAGAGGAAAACATCATACATTGGAGGATATGCTACGTGCTTGTTCGATGGATTATCAGGGAAGTTGGGACCAACATCTTACTTTGGATGATTTTTCTTATAATAACAGTTTTCAATCCAGTTTACAGATGGAACCATTTGAGGCGTTATATGGGAAGCGGTATCGAACTCCAGCTTTCTGTGATGAAGTGGGTGAAAGGAATCTAATGGGACCAGATTTGGTAGAAGAGTTGGCAGAAAAAGTTCAGCTGATACAGAAACACATGAGAACAGCTCAGAGAAGGCAGAAGAGTTATGCGGACAACAGGAAGATGGATCTCTCTTTTGAGGTCGGTGATCATGTTTTTCTCAAAGTCTCACCATGGAAAAGTGTGATTTGATTTGGAAAGAAAGGAACGATGAGTCCAAGGATCATTGGACCATATGAAATTTTGGGGAGATTTGGATCAGTTGCTTACTGAGTGTCTTTACCTACGAGTTTATCTCAAGTACACAATGTTTTTCATGTTTCAATGTTAAGGAATTAAATGCCAGATCCATCTCATGTTTTCAATCCAGAGGTATTTCAGTGGGAAGAGAACCTATCTTATGAGGAACAACCAGTCCAGATTCTTGACCACATGGAGAAAGTGTTATGGAATAAGGTGATTCATCAGGTAAAGGTTTTGTGGAAAAACCACATGATTGAAGAGGCAACATGGGAATCTGAAAATGCTATGGGAGATAAATACCCCCACTTATTCTATAAGTAAATAAATTGTAGGGACACAATTTTTTAAAGGGTGAAGGATGTAACATCTCAAGTAAGTAATGAATAATAGATATTTTTATCTATGTTTATTAATGAATTAGATAGTGTTTTAGGGGCTTAAAATGAGAATAAATCCAATCTTAAGCATGGAATACAATAATATTTTTAAAAGATTATTTTAATGACTTTTGATGGAAAACCATTTTTAAATCAAATGTTTGACAATTTTATAAGCTCTATTTTTCGAAATAAACTTATTTTTTATGATTGGGACATTTAAATTTACTTTGGGTAAATTTTTGGTATTTTTCCGATAAAGTACATTTTTTAATGAATAGTGAAAAATGTTTTATTTTAATTAAAAACCTATTTTTAATCTAATTTATTTATATGATAAGATTATCTTTTTTAATTGGTTTTAAAGTTCAATTAGAATTTATTTTTACCATTTAATCCAATAGTGGTAGTTGGAATTAATTTCACTTTGAAATTGGACTTAAACTACTGTCAATCTTTTGATACTTATTGTTCCATAAAAACACGCTATTTGCTCTGACTGTGGGAATTAATTATTAAATTAATTAATGTAACTTATATGTTTTTAATTTTGAAAAATAGACTTCATTTTTTAATTTTTAATATCAAATATATATTAGGGTGATGTTTTGGTATTTTTCTGAAAAACTTCAATTTTTAATGAATAGTGAAACCACTAAGTGGTACTTAAAAAACTGATTTTTCGCTTAAATGAAATTTTACCACTGTTGTGTTTTGAATTTCGAAAATCCGAAATACATGGTTGTGATTAATAAGTAAAATTTGGTTCAATGGGATTAAATTAATTTTTTGGTGAATATTAACTTTTAAATTTTTAATCGCGATTAGAGGTAATTAGTGAAATTTAAAGAAAAAATGATAATATAATAAAATGAAAATACCTAGACACACATCCTACCCTTATTGGATGTGTCATGGCTGACCCATAAAATCCATGGGTCGACTTGGGGACCCGATGGAGCCACTTTGGTAGGAAAATGACATTAATAAACATTTATTTAAAGTTAAAATGAAAATGTCACAAACATGAGTTATTTTACTAAAACAATTTTTACATGGTGTTATACAAGAACGATTTTTGACTATAAATAGTAATTAGAAATCTAAAACGATTTACTATATCATGATATTTTTTTTATAATTTTTAGACATTAAATAAATTAAATTATTTATGACACCAAGATGATGTATCGATTACCTCATTATTTAAAGATTTAAATAAAATGAAAATATAATGTATAATCTAAGACCTACACTTTTCCAAAACCTATTGGATGGGTGGATTTTGAACCCTTATCACCTTATCCTCTAAATTTATAATTGTGGGACCTTTTGTATCCAAAAATCATTTTATAACAAAGTATATTGTCTAAAATTTCCAAGAGTGCCCCTCCTCTCCTCTTATAAAAGGCCCCCACCTCTACCACCTTACCCACACTCTCAAAGCCATTGGATCGGCCAATACCTGCCCATTTTGTCTCTCCACATCCCTATATAACTCTTAGAAGCCTCACATTGGGAATAAGTCTTCCTAAGGAAGCATTTGTGCTCAAATCAAAAAGAGTTACCTGATTTAAAGGTAGTGTTTTCTCTTGTGTTCTTATGCTTTATTTTGCATCTCCAACCCCCTAAACTGTTTTTATTCATTTATTTTGTAACAAAACCAGTATATTCCATATACTAGGATGTTGTTATAAGAGGGATTCGAGCTACACTTAAACACACCTACATCTAATGGTTAAAGAACATACTGTTTCCGTGGATGGCGAATTTCTGCCTCACGAAATGATGATTGTTCAATATTCATTTAACACCTTCAAAGGTGTCCATTAAGATGTCACTATATTTATATATCATATATTATATGTTTATTTTTTCCTTAAGATTATGTATTTTTCATTTATTTCATACCTTTATGGTTTCTATTATGGGTAAACGCGATATCTTTATTTTAGGAAGTGCGGACTACCGCCCCCTCAAAGTGATTTTATTTGTTAATGCCATATGTGAGACATATAAAGGATTTAATTAATGATATTATATATGATATTAAACTAGAATTATAATATACATTTATATCAATATGATTTTATTCCATGATATACGAAATAGAAATGAAAGTAGCGTTCATGCGTACGTACGGCTTACCGTCTCCATGAACGGTGCATTTCATTTCCTACCTCTAAAAGTTATGTAATATTGTAAATACATGTATATACTCGATATATATGATATATATTATATCTAAATCATGAGTATAACTATGTATATAATGGATACATGAACAACTTGTAATTATACAGAGTTTATTTTTAACTCAAGTACCAATGATGATTAAAACGACCATTATTAACTTAAATAAATACATAGTGTTCATGACATGGTAATAAGTGATATAAAAGTAATAATGAACTTGAAAAAGGTTCTTAAGAATGTAGAAATTACCTCAAGTTTATTTTTCAAGAGGTTTAAGAACAATCGAGTCATGTCGGACCTGAGGTATGGGACTTCATCTCAATCTCCATTCATTGAGGCATATTTTGTTTTATACACAACATTCTTTTAAACGGCGTATAAACCCCTTTGACTTTTATGTTCATCTGGAAGGAATATTTCTTATACAAAGCGTTTTACTAAACGACAAAAGGGAATGTTTTTGTCGTACGTATGTGGCGACAATGAATTCTCCGCCACCGTCACCATGAATTGAGTTTCGGTTTCCTCTAAAATCCATACCCTTTTTTTAAAAAAGATAAATAAATACCATGTTTTACTTTTCTTTTATTTTGGTATTGAAAATGGTTTTCATAATGTTGTTATATCAATGTGTTGTATTGATATCTTGTGATTGAAAAGTGGAAATATTATGTTTCCTTTATGCATGTTTTATGTGACACGATTATGTTATGGTTCTTGGGCATTAGTATGAAGACGGGTGGTTCCGTGATAAACTAAGGGCGGGTGAGCCCGATATAGCTCTCCAATGCATTGGGTAACACGAAGGAGTAAAACGTTAAGGTGTCTCCGAAGAGATTTATGGAATATACTCTGATGTGTATTTCAAACATTACCAAGTGGGTTACCCCCTACGTAATACTGTTATGAATGCCTCATTTTACCTTTATGTCTTATGAATTCTATGATTTATTCATGATTTGATGAGGTATGTTAAAGTGATTATGTTTTATGAGTAGAGTTTGATTTCATTGATTCTTATGTATACATGTACTCACGTTTCCTTTCCATATTTTTATATCCCTTAATGTGCTTTTTATGCTCATCCTAAGTTTTTGAAATGTTTTTCACAGGTCAAGGGAAGGGTACATGATATGATGATAGTGTCATGGAAGTGTCAAGAAATAATCCATGTTATATTTTAAATATGTTTCTGTTGATGGGAAAAAATGAATACTATCTTTTATTGTAACCAATTTGTTTAAATGTTGGATGTAATGCATGTTTTATGATCTAATTATCTAAAACACTAAACCTAAAAATATCCTCAACGTGTATTCTTGAAATATCTCAAGATTAAGTAATGTTTAAGGCTGGGGCCTTATATACTATGTTCTATTTTTTGGTTTGGTGTGTTGCACAAGAATGACTTCCACATTTCAATAATTTTTATGCACATCCACATGAACACAAAATCTCTCATATTATAAGGTTATTGGGGGAATAAATATGGGTCATTAGAATCACCCATACCGCTACATATTATATGGACTTTGATATATGTGGGAAGTCTTAATGTATTCAATTAAACATAGGTATAAACCCATAATGTGATATATTGATCTAGAAGATCTAGGATATGGAATACTAGGAGATAACATAGATTCTATTATCTTTTTGGTCAGATCCAATTTTTTATTTACTTTAATATTATTGTGCAACATTTGTATTAGCCTCTGTGCCAACAAGTTCTTGGTATTAGGGGTTACTGTTAAGTAAATAGTTTTTTACTCTATCAGTTATTATTGAATCATAATTCTATTTATTTAATTATATTCTTGCCTTTATGAATATCTTAGCAATATTTTTATTTAATATAGGTTGGGGTTTTTGTCCTTTATTCATACATGTTATGCTAAATTTTCTATAGATTTGAGCATGACATTGGGAGTATAAATTTGAGTCATATTCTCTTAATGCCTTTTTGAGACCATACTGCTACTCATCACCCTCTATTATATACGGTGGCAAGTATATGGTCATATAACACAACTTTTCTTATTTTGCTTAGGGAAATTAGTTCGAGGAGATATATTTCATTTGAAACTACTCTAAAAAATCCAATATTTTTATACAGTTTATATTTTTAATTCCAACACAATGATAATTTCATTTTCATGATCACTCATCTTCATATGGGATTTAGAGTAAAATTTAAATTTTTTATGGTCGAAAATTATAGTAATAAACTTATTGGTTTCATTTTTCTGTATATCATGTATACAAAAGATTTCTTCATGTAAATCAAATATATTTTGAACATTCAAACATTCATTTATACTATGATATCGATTTATTCTAGGAATTTTCATATTATCTACCTCTCAAATTCAATCATATATTTCAATGAATGGAATACATGTTGTACTAAAAAAATATTCCTTATATCCACACATTCCAAAACCTCAATATCGTGCAAATATGAATTTCCTTATATGTAGAAAATCATATTCTCATAAAATTTTATATTTGTAGTTTCTTTAGTAATAGAATCTGATAGTTTTTTCATAACAAGATGAGTGTATCAATGAATGTGGCACCATTTCCTTATAAATTTGCAACTTTATTTAGTTTATTTTCATTAGTGTATATGGTTTCATATCTTCTTTATATGTTGAATGTATTTTTATGCTACTTATTAAGACAATATTCTCAAAAATTAGTGATGCCAAAAAATATTATCTAAATATTTCTGTCTCATCAAAAAGAACCCATTGTGATAGACGGTGCATCAATCGGACACCCAGTCTGAGAGTTATTCGCATTTTCGTCCCAGGGGCCCAGTTGGTTTTTATGTCAAAACCATCCTGACCTTACTCCAACTACATCCAAACCACGTGCATATTAAGCCAAAAGAACCGTCTCACTAAGAGGAATCCAACATAGTTGACAGCCCTTCAATCGGACGTCTGGAGCGCAAGTTATAAGTGTTTCATCTCTGAGGGCCCGGTTGGTTTTGTGGTCGAACCAACCTGGTTGTACCCATTGTTCTCCAAAACCTTGAGTGTAATATACCGAAACGACCAGCTCGATCCAAGGATCGCATCGCAACTGATGGTGCATCGATCAGAGGTTTGTAACCCAGGTTATGGGTGTTTCAACAGATCTGTCTGAAAATAGGGGGTTTGGGCCCGGTCCGACCTGGCCCAATACCCCCTCGGTCAGCCCGAACTGGGTCGACCTGACCCGGGTCTGGCCCAGTTGGGTGCGGACCGGCTCGGTAGGGCACGACCCGGCCCGACTGGCGCGGCCCAGCCCAACCCATGCGGCCTGGCCTGGATGGTTCGGCCCAATCCGGGCGCCCGCGTGCTGAGCGGACACAGAAGGGGGGGGAGTCTTCGCCCCCTTCGAACCGAACGGCGAACCCGCGGGGGGTCTTCCCTACTGAACTGGCCAGGGGAACAAAACCCCGGTATTCTCAGATACGGTCGGCCGTAAAGGTCTTCCGGTTGTGCCATGCGGGTCCTGTTGGTCCCCCCCCCCCATAGAACTGGCGGTCGTCGGTTCCAGCCGACGCCCTCTGTAGCACCACGGCCTTTGGTCACGACCCTTGTCCGACCAGCGCGACGCGATGGCGCCGTGCCCCTCTGCCGCGGCCCGCCCCAGACGTGGCCCTCCATGGATCTCCAGCGCGGCCAGTCGTTTCCGCACCCCTCCCCCACGGCCCAACTCCGTCCGCGACTTATTTCGGCCTCAACGGCGTGGCACGACGGCACCGCGCTCCTTCATTGTGTTTTTCCTCGATCTCGCGTGGTGCCCTTGCACCGCGCCACCTTCGTTAAAAACCCCAATGAAGGACAACAACAAAGTGGAGGAGGATTGGCCGTGTTTGTGCGGTGCGACCTCCTCCCATTAATTTGATAATAGGAGGCTAGGAAAATAATCCATGAACTCCAAAATAAGTCATGAACATAAAAACAATCCCCTACATTGAAGAAGTTGTCGAACGATGATCGTCGCGGGAGAACGATGTCACGGGGAAAGGCTCTGTAGGCGATGAAGAAGTTCATCTGAGGAAGAAATGGAATTCCCCATTCATTGACGTGGAAAGAAGATAGAACAACGTGCATCCAAGAAGGGTACGTCGTCACACACTGGCTGCGGAGAGAAGAAGAGACGGCTCGTCGATCTCTCCTTGCGGTGACGACGTTCTTCAACGATTCCTCAGCATTCTTCGTGTTCTTCAACGTGGAAGATGATGTTCTTCAAGACTAGAGCCCTCCTCCCCAAAACATCCGCACAATGATACCACAATAATAAAATAAGGCTTTGCCTTATTTTATTACTCATGCCAACCTTTTAAAAATGATTCAAATTGAATTCACCAAACTAATTAACTTGTGTTTTCATATTAATTTGGCGTTTATTTGGCATGCAATTAATGTGGAAGAGTGGATGAGTTACAAAATTAATTGCTATAGGGTGGTTTAATGGGGTGTTAGGGAAATTGAAGGAGGTGGGGGCTCATGTGGGCCCCACCCCAACTTCCTCACAACTTCATTTACCATAACACTTAAACCATTTGTAGAGTAATAAAAATATAATTGTAAAACAACTATATTTTTATTCTTCACATTTTTAACAACTCCTCCCGAGAAAACGCACCTTCGAAAAAGTTGTTCCTAATCAATTACCGGTGTTGTGGTTTCATCGGTGCATTCGGATTTCTGTTCCGAACACCGGTTCAAATGTTAGGAAAACCTTCCCGTTCGTTCACTGAATGTACCCAAGATAATCTTCAGAAATTGATTCCGGGCACACCGGGCCTCGGAATCAGGTGCCGTTAGAAACTGCATACACGTAAAAATCCCAAAAAAATTAAAAAAATAAATTCTCTTAAAATTTACAGGCCTTTACATTACTCCCACCTCAGGGATTTACGTCCTCGTAAAGATACATCACAAACTAGGGGAACAAAAGAGGGTACTGATCACATATCTAAGCCTCCCACTCCCAAGTCATCTTCTAGAGGTTCCCGTGCTGCCACCAGATGCGTACTAGAAGAATCGACTGCCCATGTAGGACCCACTCTTTTCAATCCTCAATCTCCACTCGGACCTTCTCAAAATCCGCCCCGTCATCAAGGTCCATCTCCGCATGGTCGATGATATGTGTCGGGTCATGCACGTATCTCCTCAGCTGAGATACATGGAAGATGTCATGCACTCGGTGCAACTGAGGTAGTAGAGCCAGGCGATAAGCCACCTTGCCTATCCTACTGAGAACCCAGAATGGTTCGATGAAGCGTGGAGATAACTTTTCACCCCATCCATATCTTCATAATCCACGTTGAGGTGAGACCCGCAAGAAAACGTGGTCTCCATCCTCAAACACAAGTGGTCTCTGCCTCCTGTCAGCATAAGACTTATGTAGGCTCTGAGCTGTCATCATCCCTTACTAGATGACCTGGACTTTCTCTGTCATGGCCTGGACCATCTCTAGTCCCACAAGTGCTGACACCCCAGGGTGTGTCCAGCATAGAGGTGATCTGCAAGGTTTGTCGTACAATTCCTCGTATGGTTCCATCCCAATGGTGTAGTGGTAGTTGTTGTTGTACGCAAACTCCACCAAGGTTAGGTGATCCTCCATGCTGCGACCAAAGTCAAGGACCCATGCACGGACCATGTCTTCGAGAGTTTGAATGGTCCTCTTTGTCTGACCATCCGTCTTAGGGTGAAAGGCGGTGCTCAGACATAGCTGCATCCCAAATGCCTCCTGCAAACCCTTCCAAATCCGAGAAGTAAATTGACTATCTCGATTGGAGATGACAGATGATGGCACACCATGAAGTCATACGATCTCCTGAACATAGATATGTCCAATGCTCTCCATTGAGACCTTCTCTCTGATAGGTAAGAAGTGAGCCGACTTGGTGAGTCGGTCTACAATCACCCAAATGGAGTTGTGTCCTCTGGAGGTACGTGGAATCCTAGTCCGGAAATCCATAGATATGTCATCCCACATTGACTCTGGGACCTCCAATGGTTGTACCAAGCCTGCTGGTACCTGGTTCTCCGCATTCACCTGCTGACAGGTGAGGCACCAAGAAAAAAACTCTGCTACAGCCTTCTTCATACCCAGCCACCAGTGCTGTCGTCTGAGATCCTGGTATATCTTTGCCACTCCTAGATGTACCGCTAAAGGGGAAGTGTGAAACCCTCTCAGCACCCCCATCTGTAAAGCAACTGGTACCATGGTACATCCTCTGAAAAGGACGATGTTCTCTTCTCCCATAGAGAGTCCATCAGGTGCCTGTCATGAGGATATCTATGCATGTTGTGTCTCACAGTCAACGTCCCCACTCTATGCCTCTCTTACCTGCTATAATACTGGAGGAGTGACTGTGAGTGGCTGTAGAAAGGATGCTCCATCTCTATCCATAAAGGATATCTGCAAAGTGGCTAGCTGCTCTATCGCCTCTCCTAGTATCTGAATGTCCTCCCTCCTATAGAGTGCATCGGCTACTACGTTCCCCTTTCCATGAGTATAGACTATCTCAAATTCATAATCCTGGAGGAACTCGACCCATCGTCGCTATCTCAGGTTCAGTTCCTTCTACGAGAAGATGTACCTGAGACTCTGGTGGTCAGAGTATACTGTAAAGCGCTCTCCCATCAGATAGTGCTACCATATCATCAGAGCGAATACCACTACTGCTAACTCCAGGACATGGGTGGCGTAGTTCTGCTCATGCTGCCTCAACTGTCGTGATCCATATGCGATCAATACCCGCTCCTGTATCAGGACACACCCGAGTCCGGTCCCTGATGCATCGCAGTAGACTACGTACCCTACTCTCTATTCTAGTAGCCTCAAGATGGGTGCGATGTTCAATCTCTGTCTCATCTCCTGGAAGCTCTGCTGACATCTAACTGACCACACAAAGGGTTTCCCCTTCTTCGTCAAAGATGAATGTGGTGCTACCACTCTGGAGAAGTTTGTCACAAATCTCCGGTAGTACCGAGCCAGACCTAAGTAACTCCGCACCTCCATCACGCTCCTGGGTGGCTCCCAAGCTAGCACTACCTCGATCTTTCCAGGATCCACTGCAACTCCTGCCTCATAGATGACATGCCCCATGAAGTGGACCTCACATATCCAGAACTGAATCTTCGAGATCTTACCATAAAGCTGGTGCTCTCGGAGTGTGTCCAGTACAACCCGCAAGTGGTAGGCGAGCTCCTCCTCAGTGGTCAAGTATATCAATATGTCATCGATGAAGACTACGACAAACCGATCGAGGTAAGGCTGAAAGATCCTATTCATGAGACTCATGAACACTGATGGATCATTGGTTATGCCAAAAGGCATAACCAAGAACTCGTAGTTTCCATACCGACATCTGAAAGCCGTCTTCTCCCCATCCTCGTCTCGAACTATGAGCTGATGATAGCTTGACCTATGGTCTATCTTCAAGAACCACCATGCTCCTTTTAGCTGATCAAAGAGGTCATTAATCCTTGTCAGCCGATACTTGTTCCTCATAGTCACCTGGTCCAGGTGACGGTAATCGATACACGGTCGCAAGCTCCCGTCCACCTTCTTGGTGAACAAAATCGGGAAAGCCCAGGGTGAAACACTAGGTTATATGAATCCCTTGCCCTACAAGTCATCCAACTATACTCATAGCTCTCGAAGCTCAGCGGAATCCATCCGATATACTAGAGTAGATATCGGGGATGTCTCGGGGTACATGTCAATATAAAAGTCTACCTCTCTGCAAGGAGGTAGTCCTGGAACGTCGTCATGGAAAACATCCGTATACTGATCCACCTGATTAGACAATAAAAACACATTTTATAATTACATTTTATTGGGATTAAAAGTTCATTTTTGATCATATGGGCCTGAGTTAGTACATTTTAATTTTAAACATCCACTGTCATCAATTGTGCACTTCATGCCTAATGTACACCAATTTAGGTCCAATGACTCATATGATTTCATTGAATGTAATTATTCATGTTTTAATATTATATTTTTTTAAATGTATCTTCACTTCAAATTTAAATGTTTCTCATTCAGGGATCAAGGAAAGATTCATAAAGGATGATGATGATATTTGGTGATGAAAGGAGACAATTCTGGTAAAGGCAGATTGGACATCAACCCACTGTTGAGGATGTGGGTCCCACAATACTGTACCAATGAATCCCAAATTTCGTGTGATGATAGAAGAAATACAAGGGAACAAATAATTATTCAGGACAAAGTGCTAATTAGGTCTCCATGATGGTGATCAAGGCAGCCCAAATGGAAGATCAGAATCTGGGCCAGAATCTGCGGCCCAGAATTTCAGCCCAATGAATCTTCTATATCTCCCGAACCACAAATTAAATTGGGCTGATATTTTAAAGGAGGTTAGAAGACATCTGTGGATTTATTTTTGTCTTCTATGGCCCACTCCAAATCTGCCATCTAGAATGACTTTGAAGTTGATCTGTCAAGTGGATGCAAGCTGGATGCCATCTCGGGTCAAGGGTGGAGAAGTCTCCTCTCCACCTACTTTCCACCACCTATGCCTACCCTAATTGATTGGGATGACTTGGACTGTTGTAGATCGGCCTAAGGATCCAAATTTGCCTATTTAAGGCAGTGGTGGTGAGGAGGAACTCATACCTTCTTTCATGTAATGTTATTACGCTCAATTTTCGTTGCAATGCTTTCATTTTCCCCATGTAAGTTTCTTTTTGTATTTCTAAGTTCTTAATCCAATTCCTTCTCTTTTCTTCTTCCAATTTCTATAATTAAATCTCTAAAATCACAAAAGCACAGTTACAACTCTTTGTGTGGGTGATATAGTTCACACATAGGTGTGAATTCCATTCACACACACAGAGGAGTGCTCGTTATTTCCGCGGTTTTAATCTCTTCAATTCAATTCTTGTAAACCATCTTCCGCCCACCATTGATAGTCTATCATAAATGGAGGGCTAACCCTTTAATGGGTTGATCTTAGGAAGATTAAAAGGCTGGATTGATTGATATTTAATGCTCTAATTGTTGTTAATTGGTTAAATAATTCAAGATTTCCATTCTTCAATTATTTTCGCTCCTCATCTTCAATGTGTTTGAAAAGGCTAATTCCAATTACTAAATTAACCATATACCTTGGAGAGATCATGAATCTGGTTCTCTAAGTGTGTTGGTGACTAGTAATTGAGTTTAGTTAGTATCTAACCAGAAAATGATGAAGGTAGTGTTATTTTGAAGAATAGTTTCATCAATAATTAATAAAACCAAAAATTTGTCTAAAGAAATAAAATGCATTCAATCCACCCAAGTGTAACCCTAAGATCAACCCATTTCATTAAAATTGAACTCAACTAAGCTTATTAGCCTTCTCCCAAAACACTTCAAAACAAATCCAAGTTGGCCACTTCAGATCCAAAAATCCATCCCTTAGGTTGTGTATCTTAGGTATCTTCTTAGGTCTCTGTGGAATCGACAACCCAAGCTACACTACAAGGACCGTTCTACCCTTCTTCTCTTGGGTAAATTTGGGCGTGAACCAAATTTTGGCGCTGTTTCCGGGGACCAATTAAGTATCTTAGATCCAAAAAAAATCCTTCTTTCCTCACCTCCATTCTTCTACTCTCACCCAAGATCTCTTATCTTGTCCCTTTCTCGCTTTTTTTTGGCGCATGTCCGCCTACACCCGCGATTTCTCAAACAGACTAGTTAGGGTGGAAAGTCCTAGGATACGGGAGTCAAGTGCACCTAAGGGATTGTTTAAATCAGATTCAAATATTCTTGAAACCACAAAGTCAGAACTTGAAACAAGTCCAATGGAGGGTCATCCACAAAATCACATTGTAAACCCTGGGGGGAATCAAATGGGAAACCAAAACCAAGAAGCTCCAAACATAGGGAATGTAGTTGATCAAACCATGAATGACTACCTCACTCCAGCTTGGACCAATGCCCCCTCATGCATTATACACAATTCCATAGGAGACACCAACTACATATTCAAACCCCATGTCCTAAACCACCTTCCAACCTTTCATGGGATGAAGTCAGAAATTCCATACCTTCATGTCAAAGAGTTCAACGACATTGTTGAAACCATGTGTCCCCCACATCTACTAGAATCCGCTAAGATGAGGCTATTTCCTTTTTCACTAAAGGATCGAGCTAAAAATTGGCTAAACAACTTGAGACCTGCATCCATCCACTCTTGGGACCAACTGCAAAGAGAATTCTACAAAAAATACTTCCCTCATCACAAAACAATTGCACTTAAAAAGAGCATCCAAAACTTTTTTGAAAAAGAGGGAGAGTCATTCTATGAAACATGGTAGAGGTTCAAAGACACCCTAAACATGGTTCCACATCATGGGTTTTCCATACCTGAACAAGTGAGAATTTTCTATGAAGGGTTGGGTCCGGGTAATAAACAATTCATTGACATGATGTGTAATGGAACTTTTAAAAACAAGGCCCCAAATGATGCTTACGAGTATCTGGAAAGTCTGGCTGAACAAAACCAAACTTGGGGAACTTAACCTTATTCTGAAAAGCCACAAAGAACCACTGGAATTCATACACTTAGAGAAGAGGAAAGCCTTAGGGCTAAACTCGCAGCACTCTCTAGGAAGGTTGAAGAGATAGACCTTAGGAAAGTCCATGAAATCCAAAATGTAGACCTTGTTTGCACAATTTGTGACAAACATGACCATAAAACAGACAACTGCCCAACCATTCCATCTATCAAGGATGTTCTTCTAGGAGGACCCCCAGCGGAAGTCAATGCCCTAAACTTTCAAAAGCCCCAATATCAAAACACCTTCAATCCAAGGTGCAATGACCACCCAGGCTTCCGATGGAAGGATAACCAACAACATAGCCAACCACAAGGGAAAAATCCTTACCCTCAATAGAACTACCAAACCCATAATCAGTTTCAAACCCAACCTATCCAATACCAACAACCACCAGTCCATTTTCAACCAACCATTCCACCTTCAAAATATCCCCCAGGGATAAACCAATCTTCTCAAGCACCAACCCAAACTGTTCCACAAAGCCTACTAGAACAACTTTGCAAACAAATGGAAAGGATGAACTCGGAAGTCTCTTCCCTTAAACAAGAACTTCAAACAATCAAAACTGGGAAGGCACCCATGCCTAAGCAAGCCATTCCACAACAAACAACAAGGGGAGAGTCAAGTTGCACTCAATCAAATCATGAACAATTGAAAGCAGTGACAGTCTTAAGAAGTGGGAAATCAATTGAAAACCTGAACAAACCATTTCAGAACTATTAAAAGATTCAACATCACTTCAAAATGATGAATAACAACCCACAGATTCTAAAAAAACCAATGAGAATGAGAAGGAACCACAACCACACCAAACACTCACACAACCTGCTCCCTTCCCTCAACGCATGAGGGGGAAATCCACGCCTGAAATGAGTGAAACCTTGAGAGAAATCTTCTCTCAAGTCAAGATGAACATTTCACTCCTCGATGCAATATAAACCATACCAGCCTACTCAAAGTACCTTAAGGACTTGTGCACTTTTAAAAGGAAATTTTCACATAAAAACCAAGTCCTTTTGGCTGCTAATGTGAGTACCACCATTCAAGGGACCATTCCTCCAAAGATGAAAGACCCGGGTTGCCCTTACATCAATGTTGAACTAGGAGAGAAAAAAGTTGTCAAGGCCTTGTGTGACCTAGGTGCCAGTGTAAACCTCATTCCTTATGCCATGTATTGTCAGTTAGGGCTCGAAGAACTCCAACCCACATCTGTCACTCTTCAACTCGCTGATCGCAGTGTTCGGGTTCCTAAGGGGATCTTAAAGGATGTTTTAGTGAAAGTTGAGAATTTCATCTACCCTGCTGACTTCATTGTCCTTGACAATCATCCAAGCTTAGGTCCTAGGGAGCAAACTCCAATCATTCTTGGCCGTCCTTTCCTTGCAACAATCAACTCTGTTATCCGAGTCCGAAATGGGAACATGACCATCACCTTTGGGAACATGAGTCTAGACTTGAACATCTATAATGCAAGCTCACAAATAGGAGATGACGAGGACATTCATGAAGTAAACATGTTAGGAAGCATTGAAAATAAATCCATAGAACATCATGAAATATTTGATAGAAGTTTAAGTTATGATGAGATTGATTTCCTTTGTTCACATGAAGGAAGTTTATCTCCTTGGCTCGAATCATTTTCAAATTGCTCCTATAATGATGTCTTAGGACCAACAATCAGTGAAACCTTTCAGGAAACCACATTCATGGAGACAACTCAAACTCCCTTCCCTAACCCAGGTCAATACAATCTTGTGGCTGAAACTTCTACACATGGGGAATCAATTCAATCTAAAAATCTAGGAAACAAATTTGATCTTGATCCAATGCCCCAATATTCTGCTGAAATTTTGAACCAACCAGATCTTGAATTGAAGGAACTTCCTACTTCACTCAAGTATGCCTTCCTAGGGGAAAATCAAACACATCCTATAGTCATATCTTCTTCTCTTGAAGCCAATCAGGAGGGGATGCTTCTAGATGTCCTTAGGAAACACAAGAAAGCCATTGGTTGGACCCTGTCTGATATTCCTGGGATTAGCCCACTTATTGGAACTCATAGGATTACTCTTGAATCTGAATCCAAACCATGTCGTCAACCTCAGAGGAGACTCAATCCAAATCTTATGGATGTGGTAAGGAAAGAACTTCTTAAGTTGTTGAAATCTGGTATCATCTACCCCATAGCTGAGAGTGAGTGGGTAAGCCCAATTCAAGTTGTCCCAAAGAAAGCTGGAATCACTGTGATCACTAATAAGAATGGGGAAATTCTTCCAACTAGGGTGAGTAGTGGCTGGAGAGTCTTTATTGACTATAGGAAGCTCAACTCTTGTACCAAGAAGGACCATTTTCCCTTCCCCTTTATTGATCAAGTCCTCGAGCGAGTGGCGGGTCATCAATTCTATTTCTTCCTAGATAGGTACTCAGGGTACAATCAAATCGAGGTCTCCTTGGAGGATCAAGGGAAGACAACCTTCACCTGTCCATTTGGCACTTTTGCCTTCAAACGCATGCCGTTCGGGTTATGCAATGCCCCTGGAACCTTCCAGCGGTGCATGATGGGAATCTTCTCAGATATGGTAGGGGATTTTCTAGAGGTCTCCATGGATGACTTCTCTGTCTTTGGGGATACATTTGAGGGATGTCTTAGGAATGTGGAGAGAGTTTTGTCAAGATGTGAAGAAAAGAATCTGGTCCTAAACTGGTAAAAATCCCATTTCATGGTAAAAGAGGGGTTAGTCCTTGGCCATATAGTCTCGGGTAGGGGAATTGAAGTTGATAAAGCAAAGGTTGACATCATTCGTCAACTTCCATCACCCAGAACTGTTAAGGAAGTGAGGTACTTCTTAGGACATGCTGGTTTCTATAGAAGATTCATTAAGGACTTTAGTTCAATCCCTTGCCCTCTTTGTGCTCTCCTAGTAAAGGATGCTCCATTTGTTTGGACAGAAAGCTGTGAGGGTTCATTTTCAACCCTTAAATCCGCACTCACCTCTCCTCCCATTATGAAATCTCCAAACTGGGACTTTCCTTTCGAACTCATGTGTGATGCCAGTGACTTTGTTGTAGGAGCTGTGTTAGGACAACGGTGTGATAAAACTCCATATGTCATTTCTTATGCAAGAAAATCCTTAAATGATGCCCAAATCAATTACACCACCACTGAAAAGGAGTTACTTGCTGTTGTGTTTGCCTTAGAGAAATTCAGGTCCTACCTCTTAGGATCACCCATCATTGTATTCACCGACCATTCAGCTCTAAAATATCTCTTCCAAAAACAAGATGCCAAGGCTAGATTGATTAGGTGGGTCCTTCTTCTTCAAGAGTTCGATTTAACCATTAAGGATAAAAAAGGTGTCGAGAATGTTGTAGTTGATCACCTCTCTAGGTTGGAATTTAAGGACAACTCACATCACCTTTCTGTGTCTGATTCATTTCCCGATGAGAACCTCTATTCGGTGAGTGATTGCCCTTGGTATGCTGACATAGCCAACTTCTTAGTTTCAGGGGTCATTCCAAAATTCTTAGGGACCCAAGCTAGAAGAAAATTTCTTTCTGATGTCAAGCATTATGTGTTTGATGATCCAAACCTATATAAGTTCTATCCTGAGCAAGTCATTAGGAGGTGTGTGCCAGAATCCGAACAAGAATCCATCCTAATGTTCTGTCATAGTGAGGCTTGTGGAGGTCACTTTTCCTCTAAGAAAACATTTTCCAAGGTTCTTCAATGTGGTCTATTTTGGCCCACCCTCTCAAGGGACTCCTACACATTTTGTCAAAGTTGTCCTAGGTGTCAACAAGTAGGGTCCATCACAAAAAGGAATCAAATGCCTCTCACTCCAATATTAGTGGTTGAAATCTTTGACTGTTGGGGAATTGATTTCATGGGTCCCTTCCCAAACTCTAGGGGATATCTTTACATTCTCTTGGCTGTCGATTATGTCTCAAAATGGGTTGAGGCCATTCCTACAAAATCCAATGACCATCAAACTGTGATTAGATTCCTTAAAGAAAACATCTTCTCTAG
This sequence comes from Viscum album, assembly GCA_963277665.1. Classification (NCBI taxonomy): domain Eukaryota; kingdom Viridiplantae; phylum Streptophyta; class Magnoliopsida; order Santalales; family Viscaceae; genus Viscum; species Viscum album. The sequence continues at coordinate 587,148,605 of OY728126.1, forward strand.
ATTTGGGATTCCTAGGGCTATCATTAGTGATCGTGGAACTCATTTCTGCAATCGCCCATTCTCATCGCTCATGGAGAAGTATGGAATTTTTCACAAAGTGTCCACCGCTTACCACCCACAAACCAATGGTCAAGCTGAGTTAGCCAATCGAGAAATCAAACAAATTCTTGAGAAAACTATTAATCCATCTAGGAAAGATTGTTCGAGCAAACTCTTAGATTCTCTTTGGGCATATCGAATAGCATTTAAAACTATCCTAGGAATGTCCCCATATAGGTTGGTTTATGGTAAAGCATTCCATTTGCCAGTGGAGATTGAGCATAAGGCCTTTTGGGAAATCAAAAAAATGAACTTTGACATTTCTTTGGCCGGAATAAAGAGGAAATTGGATCTAAACGAGCTTGAGGAACTTAGGATGGAGGCTTATGAAAATTCAAGGATCAATAAAGCTAGAGTTCAAGCCTACCAGTCTAGGAATATTAAAACTAAACACATTGAACCAAGGAAACCTGTGCTTTTGTATAGTTCTAAACATCATTTGCACCCGGGAAAGTTGAGGTCTAGATGGTCCGGTCCATACATAGTGCATAAGGTGTACCCCCATGGGGCTGTTGAAATTCAAGATCCCACAAATGGTCAAATATTTAAAGTTAATGGTCATAGAGTGAAACCATTCATAGAACCATTCCAAAAACATGAAGTTGATGAAGACCTGAGTGAACCTACCTTTGATGAAAAAAAACAACAATTAATCAATAAGGGGTTTAAGTCGAGCTAACGACGTTAAACAAAGCGTTAAATGGGAGGCAACCCATGATTTTTAAATTTACAATCACTTTATTGTTTTAATCAATTTTTTTTAGCAAAACAATTTGATATAATTTTACCTCATATTTTTGACCTGTTCTTCTCTTATGAGTATGGATGGGTATGAAAGGGGAGCACCGTATTCATCCGTGTCACGCGGTGCGATCCCTGAGTATTATCTTACCCAGAAATCAAAAAGAAGAAAATGTATCAATAATATAGGTGTTTGTAAGTTTTTATTTTATTTTTATTTTATTTTATTTTATTAAAAAAAACAAAAAAAACTGTAAAAAAAAAGTTACACGCCGTAGGACGTGGGTCAAACCCCGTCACGACCGGCGAAGCCGCGGGACTCGAACCCGGGACCGAAGGGAGACAGGGGCGCACGCCTACCACTGAACTACGGTGGTTGGTGCTTCCTTATTCTATCTTCTATATATATATATACTTATATTTTAAATTTTGGTATATATACATAATTTTTTTTAAAAAAAATTTATTACTTGTTCTGAGTGTTGATCGTTGGAGTTTCAAAATTAACAAGTATGTTTTGTCTTTATTTTTATTTTTATATTTTTTTATTTTTCTATTGTTTTTTTAGAAAAGGAAACCTCAAGGGGTTTCCATTGTGTCTAACTATGTTGGTTTTTGAGATTCAGGGGCTGCCAAGTTTGATGGATTTTCAGGGAAATCATAGGAGTACAAGCGTACACTACCGTGAGGATTCTTCAAGTGACATGGCGACCAAGGGATTAAATGAGAGCATCACAAACTTCAACATCAAATATCAGGTGAAATTTTTCTATGCTCCAATTCTCTGCATGTACCCCTTCTAAATTATATTTTCTTTAAACACTGGGGACGGTGTTATATTATGTTTGGGGGAGGTGAAAATAAAAATCAATCACATAGAGCAATAAAATGTGCATGTTAATTGAATGAAAATTTTCCTTAACCTTGAACATGTTATTACACATTGCAAACCATAAAAACTGAATATTAAATAATTTTGTATTCCTTGATTCTGATTTTAATACATGTTTAAGTTCATGAGCATAAAATTTTGGAAAGTGTGGTTGTCTAATGTGATTTTTCACTGTTACATTTTCATCCAATTTTTATAAAAAAAATCACAATGCGCGTCCGTTGGATTGTGGGGTATTAATTTAAATTCTTGGGGTCCCATAATAAATAGCATAGTTTGGTGATCATTTTAAATTTAATATGAGTATTTTAAAATATATATATAAAAAAAAGAGGTGTAAAAAAAACACAAAAAAAAACAACAATAAATTTGCGCATAGAGCAATGAAATGACTTAATGTGTGGCTTTCGGCACTTGGGGATCGTGACTCCATAGTTGTCTAGCCCAGAGTTTGGAATTTTATCTCTATTTGTGGAAATTCGAATTTGTTTTTGAATGAGTTAACTCGAGATGATGCCCGAGTATGTGGGCTTCACTTGGTGCCCTAAGGCCTTTGAGCCTGGGAGTCATCGGCAAAGTCTCGCTACAAGGGTTGACTCATTTGAATTCAATTTCAATAACCATGGCAACATTGCAAAAAAAAGAAAAATGAAAAAAATGAATACTCATATTAATATTAAAATGTGATTCCACCTAGCGCTTCCATCTATTCCCCCTTGAATAAAAATGAACCCCCATGTCTATTGTGACACACAACACATCATCATGATTAATGGTAATTGGATGAAATGTGGCATTGAATTTGATCAGAAGAACGGGCTTGGGCTTGGGTTATTCTTTAGAACCTACATTGTATTAAATGATTTTGATGAGATGCATAATTTTTTTGGTATGAGGTATTTTGGTGAGCATTGTTTATTAAAATGTATTTGGAAAAGGGAATTTGATTTTCATAATCTTTGAGTTATTTACTCGGGACTAGCAAATCTCAAGTTGGGGGGTGTGATTAGACAATAAAAACACATTTTATAATTACATTTTATTGGGATTAAAAGTTCATTTTTGATCATATGGGCCTGAGTTAGTACATTTTAATTTTAAACATCCACTGCCATCAATTGTGCACTTCATGCCTAATGTACACAAATTTAGGTCCAATGACTCATATGATTTTATTGAATGTAATTATTCATGTTTTAATATTATATTTTTGTAAATGTATCTTCACTTCAAATTTAAATGTTTCTCATTCAGGGATCAAGGAAAGATTCATAAAGGATGATGAAGATATTTGGTGATGAAAGGAGACAATTCTGGTAAAGGCAGATTGGACATCAACCCACTGTTGAGGATGTGGGTCCCACAATACTGTACCAATGAAGCCCAAATTTCTTGTGATGATAGAAGACATAAAGGGAAACAAATAATTATTCAGGACAAAGTGCTAATTCGGTCTCCATGATGGTGATCAAGGCAGCCCAAATGGAAGATCAGAATCTGGGCCAGAATCTGCGGCCCAGAATTTCAGCCCAATGAATCTTCCATATCTCCCTAACCACAAATTAAATTGGGCTGATATTTTAAAGGAGGTTATAAGAAATCTGGGGATTTATTTTTGTCTTCTATCGCCCACTCCAAATAGGCCATCTAGAAGGACTTTGAAGCGGATCTGTCAAGTGGATGCAAGCTGGATGCCATCTCGGGTCAAGGGTGGAGAAGTCTCCTCTCCACCTACTTTCCACCACCTATGCCTACCCTCATTGATTGGGATGACTTGGACTGTTGGAGCTCGGCCTAAGGATCCAAATTTGCCTATTTAAGGCAGTGGTGGTGAGGAGGAACTCATACCTTCTTTCATGTAATGTTATTATGCTCAATTTTCGTTGCAATGCTTTCATTTTCCCCATGTAAGTTTCTTTTTGTATTTCTAAGTTCTTAATCCAATTCCTTCTCTTCTCTTCTTCCAATTTCTATACTTAAATCTCTAAAATCACAAAAGCACAGTGACAACTCTGTGTGTTGGTGATATAGTTCACACATAGGTGTGAATTCCATTCACACACACGGAGGAGTGCTCGTTATTTCCGCAGTTTTAATCTCTTCAATTCAATTCTTGTAAGACGTCTTCCGCCCACCATTGATAGTTTATCATAAATGGAGGGCTAACCCTTTAATGGGTTGATCTTAGGAAGATGCAAAGGCTGGATTGATTGATATTTAATGCACGAATTGTTGTTAATTGGTTAAATAATTCAAGACTTCCATTCTTCAATTATTTTCGCTCCTCATCTTCACTGTGTTTGAAAAGGCTAATTCCAATTACTAAATTAACCATATACCTTGGAGAGATCATGAATATGGTTCTCTAAGTGTGTTGGTGACTAGTAATTGAGTTTAGATAGTATCTAACCAGAAAATGATGAAGTTAGTGTTATTTTGAAGAATAGTTTCATCAATAATTAATAAAACCAAAATTTTGTCTAAAGAAATAAAATGCATTCAATCCACCCAAGCGTAACCCTAAGATCAACCCATTTCATTAAAATTGAACTCAACTAAGCTTATTAGTCTTCTCCCAAAACACTTAAAAACAAATCCATGTTGGCCACTTCATAGCCAAAAATCCATCCCTTAGGTTGTGTATCTTAGGTATCTTCTTAGGTCTCTGTGGAATCGACAACCCAAGCTACACTACAAGGACCGTTCTACCCTTCTTCTCTTGGGTAAATTTGGGCGTGAACCACCACCACTACCGGAAAACTCAGAATACTAATGTCCACTGCTCCTAGTATGAGGCTAGCCAACTGATTAGTTATCGGTTGTCCTCTCCTCTACGTGAGTCCATCCTGCGCTGCAAAGTCTCCCTTCTCACTGGTGAAGGTGAACCTGCCCCCATCGGTGCGGACACACCGCACCTTGCATCTAATACATTCGATCTGAGCAAGGACTGTAGATAACCAATCCATGCCCAAGATGACATCATAAGGCCTCGACGCAGCTACAAAAAGATCCCAGCCGAAGCTCTCGCCTCCTAGAGTATGCTCACACTACCGTCACCAGTGCGTAATCGTCGAGTCTGCTCCTGTAGGAGTTTCTAGCCATAAGGATCGAGCCAACGGCTCCGTCGTAATCTCAAAGCTCCGAACAAGGGCAGCGGTAATGAAAGAATGAATTGCTCCTATGTCTATACAAATTGTAGCAAGGGTGGAGTAGACAGAGATAGTACCTCGAATCATCTCTGTTGCGCCGTGGTCGTAGGCCTCCGCTACCCGAAGATGAGCCTGCCTCTTCCCGCTAGCTCCCTGTGGTCGGGCTGGACCTCTTGGTGGTGGTGGTGGTAGAGCCTCAAAGCGTCGCCCACCACCTGCTGGTCGGACAGCTCCTCTTCCTTGTCCGCCTTCTCCCTGGAGACTCCCACGGTCGAACCTCTTCCTCTGCCTGGGTGGTCCCTCAACTGTTTGCTGCTCCTCTGCACAGCGGGTCAGGCAGTCACGAGCCATGTGGCCCTGCCCGCCGCATGAATAGCATTGTCTGCTCCTCAAAAGGCTGGCTCTACTGCGTGCACCCCCCACCTCTGAGCCAGTATCCTGAGGTCATTTGCCTGATTGACTTGTCCACTTAGACCCATGTGACATCCATCGATTTCCAGCTGTAGAAGACTCTGCTACGTGCCGCCCTACAGTAGGTCTCGCTGCTGGTATAGGCTCAGCAAGAAAGCTCTCTACGAGAAGGGCTCGCTCTAGTACTCCTGCCTACATCGGAATGGTGAGGGAGATCATCGAACCCCTGAAATCATGCCTCAGTCCCTACTCAAAGGTCAGGTCCCGGAATAATTGGTCGCGTACCATGTTCGTGGAATAGTGTGAGAGATCGGTAAATCTCACCGAGTATTGGGCTACCGTCATGCTTCCTTGCCGCAGCTGTAGTAGCTCTTGAATGCGCACCGCACGGAGGGTGGCTAGTACGAACTCCGAGCGGAAGAGGCTCTCGAAGTCCGACCAAAGAAGGGATGCCTCTTCGTGCACCTGGAGCATCAAGTTCCACCGTCTGCATGATGCCACGTTCAGGAGACTCACTGCAAGGATCACCATGAGGTAATCTGGTGTCCTTACTAACTTGAAAACTCGTACAACAACCTCCTGCCAAACCTTGGCTGCCTGAGGGTCCGTCTCTCCACGGAACCTGGGCGGTCTCTGACACTAAAACTTGTGCAGTGCACTAAGGCGACATGCATTCTCAGCGGCTGTGGATGGTGGCACCAGTGGTTCGATGGGTAGATGTATTGCCGGTGCCTCCACTGTAATAGGGCCCTACACTGAGGCCTCATCGCTCGGTGGGCTGTCGTCTCACACAAGGCTCAGAACCCCAACTAGCTACCATCGTGGGGTCATTCTGAAAAGAGACAGGTGTTCAACGGTCAACACAGTATACCTGCTGAGCTGACACAAAGCAATCACAAAGAAAACCTTGAAACACACATGCAATCAATGTTTTCGTACACTGAGTCGGAAATCAGAAGTCAGGGTCTTGGTGTATGGATACGTCGGCCGCCGCACCAACAATGGACTCCCTGAACTGATAACCACACTCAATTCCCTTAACATTATTGCTTCACATATAAGGATGATCAGAGTCCTGAGTTCTACAGTAGAACTGAACTCCTCTGATACCAATTTGAAACGACCCACCCTCGGGACCTGTGCCGTGACTACCCCAAGCCCGCCTTTCATAACCAGGGGCTGGTGATTAGCACCAAAGGCGTAAATTCCGATATCCGGAAAGGCATTTCCTTTATGTAAGGAAACAAACACCATAGAGTATGCAAGAAGAAGTAATCACTAAGTAAACTGAGTACAAAGATAAGAGCTGTAAAGGAAATGGGCCAGTATACAAACCCAACTGAATGTAAAGTATAACTAAAAAGAGATTACAGCAGCAGAAAAGTAAATCAGAAATAACGAGTTGTCCTCTAGAAATCCCACCTGAAGGGTGGGTATAGATAGTCTCCTCAGCTCCTCGGCTCCAGCCGTCCGCCCCGTGTACGTCTCGTCCAGTGATCCACTTCCAGGTACCGTCCAGCACAACGATCTCCTCCCTCGATCAGCGTTGTCCATTGTCTGCATCCAACACAACGATGTGTGGGCATAGCCCATGCTGGGGTGAGTATACAGTATTCAGTAGGGACCCCGAGACCCCCGAAGGTCTCCCAGAATTCACGAAGGATAAACCACAAAGGAATGATACAATCATGAAGTAATAACCAACTATACTTAGATATATGCCCATACATATACCTAAGTCATCAATTCCAGTTCGTCTCAAATCATCCGAGTTCAAGTTAGATCTAGTCCACACAGGATAGTACAATCCAATCCACACAGGATATCACAACCCAATCCACATAGGATAGCAAAACAATCATAACGAAGATAATGACTGAAATTCAAGACTCAGCCCACACAGGTATACTTCTTCGTAAGAAGATAGAGATGATCAGATGTAGCCACTGATTCATCTAAGATATCGGACCCACAAAGGATACAAGACTAGCTAAGTTGTCAGACCCACAAAAGATACAAGACCATCTACTCTGCCGGACCCACATAGGATACAAGTACGGAGTCAAATACAGCCGGACCCACGTAGGATACAAGAATAGTAGTCAAGTATTATTAGAGCCTCATTGGATACAAGAACAGTAGTCATCCCTGTCGAACCCATGGAGGATTCTAGTACGGTCCTCATCGCTTACGAACCCACGGAGGATCCTAGTACAGTCGTCATCGTCATCGCAGTCACAGCCAGCTCTAGGGTTCCCGCACACAGCATGCTCGATTCCGGGAGGTTATGCTCCACGAGCCAAGAGGGTTCGATACATCAACTGACACGATGTTCGGAGTTGATGTATCCCAAAGTTCCGTCTCGTCAAAAGGAACTCATTGTGACAGACAACGCGTCAATCGGACGCCCAGTCTGAAAGTTATTAGCTTTTTTGTCCCAGGGGTCTGGTTGGTTTTTAAGTCAAAACCAACATGACCATACTCCAACTACGTCCAAACCTCATGAAGAGTAATCCAAAAGAACCATCTCACTAAGAGGAATCCAAAAACATTGACGGCCCGTCAATCAGACATCCGGAGCTCATGTTATAAGTGTTTCTGGTCCGAGGGCCCGGTTGGTTTCGTGTTCGAACAAACCCGACCATACCCAAATTTCTCCAAAACCTTGAGTATAATATATCAAAACGACCATCTCAATCCAAGGATTGCATCTCAACTGACGGTGTGTCAATCAGAGATCTTTATCCCATGTTATGGGCGTTTGAATGGATCTGTCCGAAAACAGGGGGTTTGGGCCCTGTCCGACCCTACCCAATACCCCTTGCGTCATCCCGAACTGATTCAACCCGACCCGAGTCTGGCCCGGTTGGGCGCGGCCCGGTGCGGGGGTCTGGCCCGGTGTGAGCGGCCTGACCCGGCGCGGGGGGTTCGGCCCGACCCTGCCGGTTCGGCTCGGTTCGGGCCCCCGCATGCTGATCGGACACGGAAGGGGGGGGGGGAGCTGCCGCCCCTTCGAACTGAACGGCAGACCCGTGGGGGTCCGCACTACTACGCTGGTCGGGGGTACAAACCCCGAGTTTTTTCGGATCCGGCCGGCTGTAACGGCCGACCGGTTGTGCCGCGAAGGCCCCATTGGTCCCACCCACCCGTAGCACCGGTGACTGGTGGTTCCAGCCGCCGCCCTCTGCTCTGCCGCAACCTTAGACCGTCGCTCTTGTCTGACCGGCGCGGCAAGACGGCACCGTGCCCCTCATCCGTAGCCCGCCCCCGCCGCAGCCCTCTATGGTTCTTCGGCGTGGCGCGTGGGGGCCGCGCCCCTCCGCCGCGACCCGACTCCGGCCATGGATTCTTTCGGCCTCAACGGCACCACAAGATGGCGCCGCGCTCCTTCGCCGCATTTTTCCTCGATCCTCTGCGGTGCCATTGCACCATGCCGCCTTCGTTCCAAACCCTGATGGTGAACAACAACAAAGGGGAGGAGGATCGGTCATGTCTATGCAGTCCGACATCCTCCCATTAATTTCATAATAGGCTTCTATGAAAATTAACCATGAACGTCACAATAAGTCACGAACATAAAAGCAATCCCCTACCTCGAAGAAGTTGTTGAACGATTATCATCGTGGGTGAACGGCGTCGCGGGGAAAGGCTCCGTATGTGATGACGGAGTTCGTCTAAGGAAGAAACTGCATTCCCCTTTCTTTGACATGTTAATAAAATGGAATGGCGTGCGTCCAATAAGGGTACGTCGTCACACACCGGTTGCAGAGAGAAGAAGAGACGACTCGTCGATCTCTCCTTGCGGTGACGACGTTCTTCGTCGAAGCCTCGACATTCTTCGCGTTCTTCAACGTGGAAGATGGTGTTCTTCAAAACTAGAACCCTCCTCTCCAAAAATCTCCACACAACGATACCACAATAATAAAATAAGGCTTTGCCTTATTTTATTACTCATTCCAACCATAAAAAAATTCAAATTGAATTCACCAAATTAATTAACTTGTGGTTTCAAATTAATTAAGCGTTTAATTGGCATGAAATTAATGTGGAAGCATGGATGAGTTACAAAATTAATTGCTAGAGGGGGGTTTAATGGGGTGTTAGGGAAATTAAAGGAGGTGGGGGCTCATGTGGTCCCCAACCCAACTTCCTAAAAACTTCCTTTACCATAACACTTAAAACATCAGTAGAGTAATAAAAATATAATTTTAAAACAACTATATTTTTGTTCATCACATTTTTAACAACTCCCCCCAAGAAAATGCACCTTCGGAAAAGGTGTTCCTAAGAAATTACTGGCACTTCGGTTTCATCGGTGCCTTCGGATTTCGGTTCCGAGCACCGGTTCAAATGTTAGGAAACCCCGCTCCTTCGTTCATTGAATGTACCCGAGCTAAACTTCGGAAATTTATTTCGGGCACACCAGGCCTCGGAATCAGGTGCCATCAAAAACTGCGTACTCATAAAAATCCCAAAGAAATTAAGAAAAAAAAATTCCTTTGAAATTTATGGGACTTTACATATATCATATATATCATATATATTATATATATCTTATATATCATATGAATGTTGTGTTTTTATCTCAATGAAAAATATTAGAGGTGTTAATGGAAAAAAACAAACAATATCGTTTCATGTGGCAGTAATTCACTGTATATAAGAAAAATAAGTTCATTACACATTAGATGTATTTTTTTGTAAGTGTAGGTATAAACCCTATAATAACACCATCTCTTATATTAGGGACAAACCTTTTATTATATATGTATTTAATATGAATATTTTATGCTGTGTATAATGAAAATAAAAGAAAATAGCTTGAGGAATTATGTTTCCTATTATTTGGGTTACTCCTATAGGGTTTCAGCAAAGGGGATACATCGATGAATTTGTTCACAAATTAAGGCTTAAATAATGAATGGATTTATTTTTTGTTCTTATTTCAATACATTATTTGAGATCCAATGGGCTTGAGAAGTGTGAATCACTTGGAGGGTTGAGTGACTTTATATAGTAGAGGAGGAGTGTAATTTTTTGAAATGTTTGAATGGGGAATTCAAAAAAAATTCCTATTACTTGTGGATCCAATAATGAAATAAATCAGATACATGGGAGGATAGGCTCCAAATATTTCCATAATTTATTTTGAAAACATAATAGGACATTTTTTCCATTTAGTGTATGGATTCCTCCCGTATTATGTTACTTTCCCTCTGAGTGGTTGTAATTAATTTTAACTACTTTCACTAATATTTTCTATCAAAAAATTATTTCAACTTATTTTAAAATACATACTATTTTGATTCCAAATGTTTAATTCATTTTTAATAATTCCAATAATATTATTGGGATAACATAATTCAAATTTAATCTCACATATGGGAAAATAAATATGGTTTTTAATTTAGAAAAGTTCAAATGTTGGGTAAGTTATTATATCCAATTTCTAAGTGAAATAGATTCCAATTACCTATAATTTGATTAATTTAATTATAATTCATCTAATTTATCCTTAAATTAAATAAATATAATTTTTTTACCATGTTGATAAATTACATGACAAATCAGTCTTGAATTAAAATTCTATATTATTCACTATTCGTAAATAAAATTAAACTTCAAAAAAATTACCAAAAAATTCACCCTAATATAATTTTTATGATATTATTTCAAAATTGAAATATATTTATTCAAATAAAATTTTTACTGGTCTAAAAAATAATATTGAAAGGTGTTTTCAATTAAAATAGGTAGAATTTCCTTTTTGGAATAAGAAATCTTTTTATTCATAAAATTGGATTAATTCTTATCTTATAACTATAAAATATTTTATATTAGTTAGGAAAATATTGATTTAATATATAATATATAATGTTTATTGAAAAAAAACACTATTCAAAAGCCGTTTGTGTATTTTATTTAGATAAAATAATTATATAGAAAAAATGATTTCATAGAAAAGTTATTAATTTGTACTAAAATAGTTCATACAATCAATTCTTTTAATTGAAAAAAAGAATTCATTATATATACTTGTACAAATAATATTTTTACAATTTATATAATCTTATTCAAAACATCTATTTCAATATATAGGTGTTAACTATAATAATATTCTAATAATATTATTATTATTATATTTTTGTTGAGTAAAACTCAGTCATCCATGTAACACAAGGTATAGGAGAGACATGGTATTGTGTGTAATATGATCCATATATAGTGCTACATGTACTGAAATCTAATATATGTGTGTTGTGTAGTGCATTCTTTAATTTGTATTGAATATAATTCAAGCCACACCTAGTGCTTTCTTATAAAAAATCACCATTCAAGGTTGTTTGAAATGAAAAATATAAAATTATTAAATTAATTAAAAATAATAATAATTCACAAAAATATAATGGTTTTAAATTTTATCCCCTTGATGTGAATTTATACATCAAATTTATTCTGTATTATGATTTTATTTATACGTGAATGTTACTTTCATAGAAACCCAAATTGTAAAATTGACAACTAAAACATCCTTTAAAAGGGAATGTTTGAAATAGAACGGTTACCCAATGTAGAACATAACTTGGTTTCAAAACAAGATAACATAAGTGGGAAGGGAAGAATGAACAAGGAAGAATTGCACAAATAATAATATATATTTTTAAATATTACCGATCTCATAAAAGTCTATGATCCAGAGAATATCTAAAATCAAAAACCATCAGGTGAATCAGCATAAAGATATTATTCATATCATAAAAAATATTTAAATAGGACAGTATCATATTTCAAGACCTGTTTCATATTTTTCAATGCTTTTTTAACATGAATATATACTTATATGATTTAAATCCCTTTCATAACTAACATCTCACCCTTTGGTTATGTCTTGATAATTTTCCACTTCACCAATTTCTTCAAAATGAAACATGAATTATTCATTCCTGGAGAACTAACAGATCATGATATCCAAGATAAATCATCAAATTTTATTCATTACCATCAACCCAATGTGGTTAGAAATGGTCATCCAATATGTATAAATCCTCATTTGGTGAGATTATACATTAAACTCACAAACATAATTTGATGTTTAACTGAAACATTCTATATATGGAAAACCTTATAACCCTTAAAAAATTGAAAATCCAAATCATTAGATATAAGGTCACAAAATAATCATAACATTTCTCCCCTATATATTATAATGTTGTTGTTGGTTGTGAAATTCCAAACATGTGAATTCCATCATTTCATACTCTCTTGAAACATGGTAATAATCTATATTACAGTTAATTATTTTAAAACACATGCATGATTCCTTTTTCCAAATATTACTAGATATGTTCCTTAAATATAATAAGTTTTAAACTTTATAAATGATGACATATACAACTTTTTCAAGGAATCAATAATCCATTCCAGATTAATCACACAATCCAAATTATATTATACACAGCAATCATAAATTCATCCAAGCTAAACACAATTGTCTCAAAATCATGTACAAAATAATGGGTACATTTCCAAATTTTCAAATATTAGATTTCCATTAAATAACTTTTCATCATCTGCATAACAATAAAAAATATCATTTTTAGTCCATAATGAATAAATTATACTGAAAATACCTAAATATTTCATGATTCATATAACATAATATTTTAATTCTAAAACATATACATCACAATCAACCAACTTCATTCTTAAACCATTACTGAAAATTCATTATATTATTCCTGGATACCCCTTATCCTAGAATATGATATGTGAATAATTTATTACGGGTCATGAACTATAGGTTAGTAATTATTACTTCATTTAATTTAAACAATACTATTAAAATATCATATACCTCTAACATTTTGTTTAAGGTCTCTTAATCTTTATAATTATTACTAATAATAATACCACCTTCCTGATTGCCTTCATGATATATTAGATGATATATTTTTATAATTCCCATAATTTTCACACCTAAAACAATATATTTTAAATGATTTCCTTATAGTTCTTATTATCAACTACCAAAAATAGTTAATAGTGTGAACAACACTTATCATAGCCGAAAAGAACATAATCATGAAAAAACAATTACTTATAGGATATCTAAATCATGAAACAAACTTAATTAACCTATAAAACCGTATATTTATCATAGGTTATTCATATATTTCATTTATATAAATCCATCATGATAGTTCATAAATAGTTTATGAATTCCCGAATAATATTCCCAAGAAGTGTCAAACTAGGTGTGCATTAAGGCTCTTTGTGATGCATCCTTTCTCGATCGATTCTATATAAATATGGTTTTTAGGTGTTTTTACCCATATGAATATCATACTAGATACATATCCAATAATATTTTCTAGAGAGTGATGTATTTCTAAGAAGCTTCACAATCAATTATTTACCAAGATTCTATCACATTTTCATATAAATTATCTTATTATTTTAATTATGCTTATATACAACCCAAGACATATCAATAGAAGTATTTCTACGGATCTCACTAAGGATTCTCATCCTAGGTATTTCCTTTTATACAACAAAAGAAAACCATGATAAACAGAAATGTATATTACATCATTTTAGATGAACATTCATTACATTAAAAAAAACATTCCTATGTACTGTAATAGTTTAGTGTCTTTGGAAGCATGGTAGATATTATTATAGTTTCGTGATATATCTCTAACATATCAATGAAATATTATACCCTTTATTAGTCCTACTTGAAACCATTATTGAATACATGGGGAGAGGAAACATAAGAAATGGGTGATCTCGAATGCTCAATAAGTGTAAATAAAGGAAATACATAAGTCGAACATTAACATAAGGGTATATGTACATGAGAATAACATTTTAATAACATAACCTATATAAAAATATCATAATCATGAGGTGAGGCCTAAATATTGGTAGTTAATAAGATGATAATCATAATATAATATGGAAAATTAACCATGTTACGATATCTAATTTAGATGATATATAATTTTTGGAAGATACATAAATGTGTCATTCTATTCCCTCTATGTCATGGCTCGTTACCCAAAACATATCAGGTCACTTCATGGGGAGTATACCTAATGGGTGTGACACACCACCATCCCCAATCATATTCCTTTCCTTATTGGGGATATGAGTTTTCCCATAATAAAATAGTCGATAGGTTTTCCCTATCTTCCCATAGTGGATCAGGTTTCTCCATATTCTCATAGTGGATAAAGAAACACAAGTTTCCCATTTTGGATTAGGACACACATGTTTCTCATTTTAGATCAGGAAATTGACTAGTTTATCCTCATTATCTCATGAGATATAAATCCTTCCCCAATTAATTTGTGGGAGATATAGGTCCCAACTATCAAAAAATATTTTCGTGCACACATGTTCCATTAGATATTAAAAATATCATCATATCATGACCCATAAAAAGATTTGGGTTTTATAAACATCATATCATAACCCCTGAAATGAAATTGGTATCATAAACATTTCGTCATTTAATTGCCTTTGTAAAATATATAGGTCTAATAATCCTTTAATAAATTAATAATCAGTGAATATATGTGGTTATCCAGAGCTTTTAAACCATTTAAAAGAAATAGGGGTCATCAACATCATTCCATAAAACCATAAAAAAAATTCAAGATACTATTTTACTAGAATTTCTGGATCATACACCTAGTAAATGAAAACTACATAAAAGTATGCTATCTTAGGTAGATAATTATATTGAATGATTATATGAATCATTTATTAAGAAGAATATCCTTTTACTTAGAATCATTTTTATAAAACCATTTAAAAATTATTATATTATAAAGAAAGATTTATAATATTATTTAAAACCTTTATTGAGTTAAATATCATTTCTATATTGAACAAGTATTTTTTAAACATAAATAATTTTTAAATATTTTTCCTTTTAGAATATATTTGAAAACATATAATGGAATCTTGAAAACACTTATAATTCTTTTTACCTTGAATATACATTGAAAAAAATAACGAAATATTAAAATCATTTAGAAAAAAAATTTCTTGAAAACATATAAACATCTCCAAAAAAAATTTTAAAATTGTTTTTAAACATAAATATTTTTTGGAAACCATTACTTAGAAATTAGTGTTTTCAAATTACCTGTATTTTTTATTGAAGAGGGAAATAATGTCTCATTTTCAAAAAAAATTCTTAATTACATTAAGAAATCAAGATTGGGAAAATTTTAAAAATGTAGTAATATATCATGTATAACAATATTATATGATCATTCATGGGTGTTCTTGTCGTATTAATCATGTGATTTCATCAATGAAAGCATAATCTTAAACACTCTTGATAAACGATGAGATTATTGCAATAATATATTACCACATAGGTAATGTTGAATCATAATATACAAGAGATAATAACATTAAATGAATTTTAAAATATTATTAAAGAAATATATTAATTATAAAATTTTTCAACGTTCATTATATACACCCCGGAGAAAAATAAAGGTGTATAGCATGGCATATATCTAATAGAAAGAAACATGGGGAAACATTTACATTAACAATTTCGTAACATTTTAATATAAACCCCCTTGAAAGAAATTTCATCAAATGGGTTTGTAAATAAACATAAATTTATTTCAAATAATAATTGAATAAATTAATAGAAATTAAATACACCACACAAAAGAAATGTGTGGTTAATAAGGCATGTAACTAATGTATATAAAAAGTGAGATGAGAAGCCCTTATTACTTGAGTAACATTAGAATCAGGATAACAGTGAAATAATAATATCAATTAAATAATTAATTATCATTAAATAATTAATATTAAATATATATAATTTCTTAGTGAAGTATATATACCACAAAAAATAACCTAGTGGTGAGTTTGATATATATCTCACAGAAATAAAAAAGTGAGATGAAATTCCCTTTCCATAAGAAATGATTTTATTCATACATGTTAAAAACTAAAATGTAAAAAATATAATTTTATTATAAATATAAAAACAGAAACATAATATTATATATAATCCCATAAATTATTGTTTTATAACATTATATGATCCAGTTATTAGCAACTCCATGTTAATGTTATGTTTCGGGTAATATATGCTTTGTTTTTGGTATATAATTTATCTTGTTATTCAAGATCCTCTAACATAGATAATGATTTAATTATTTAAATAAAATAAATATATATTAATACATTACATATTTATTATATATTTATTTATAACAGTCTATTGAATATATAAATAGTAAATAGAATTCATCATTCATTGAGACGGTTGGTTGTACATACACATAGATGTTGTTTTAGTTTTATTATCATATTGAAAGGAAGAAAGTAAATGGTATATATATATATATATAATTTTCGTATAATTATTATTTCATATATATAATATACTTTTATATAATCTATCCTAAATACATTTAATGTAGAGTGTGAATGAATCGGATCGCTTTGGGTAGGTGGTAGTCCACACTTCCGAGAACAAAATTATTTTATTTACATAAAATAATAATCATGAATGTATGTGTTCTAAAATAAAAATCGAACCATAAATATATTATAAATATCATATATATCTTTTAAAAATATATTTTCTACCAAAATTACAAGAACATGATTGTTTGTAACAGAAAAACGAACAATATCATTTCATGAGGTCGTAGATCATTATACACAAGAATTGTAATTTTTTTACACATTAGAAGGATGTATATGTATGTGTAGGTAAAAAAATTATAATTAAAACACCAAAGTATATTAAGGATATGCAATTTATTATATAATAATGGAATATAATTATTGTAGAATGTGGTTAATAAAAGTAAAATAAATGATCTTGAGGAAGGATGTTACCTCTTCTTTGTGAAACTCATTTTCAGGAACAAAATGGCTTCATTAGATTGATTTCACCCAATAGGGAGGATTCTAGGATGGGTTTAGCTATGTTTTAGGCTTATTTGAGAAAAAATTTCACATGAAAAATGGATTTAGAGCCACGAATAAGTGGGATATGTGAGATACCTATTATAGTATAGGATAAGGGTATTTCATGTAAAATTTTGAAAATGGAATTCCACACACAATTTTCCTATTAGAAGTGACTAAAATAATGATCCAAATTTTATAAAACGGTGAATATATTTGAAATATGGGTATCCAATGGATTTTGGAAATGTTTTTAGTTAATTTTCCACTTAAGTGTAACGTTTAGTTCATTTTTTAGTGAATTTTCCACTAAATCGTTATAATGAATTTTAATTACTCTAAAAACATTTATCTCAAAAAAATAAGTTGAAATTATTTGAAATTGTGTATTATTATTATTCCAAATATGGAATAAATTTTTAAAAATTTCCAATTATTTATCTTCCATAAATTAATTCGAATCTAATCCTACAGATGCGATGAAAAATTGGGGTTTTAAGAAAAAATGTTCAATTTTTTGGTATGTTTATATATCAAATTTAAAAGTGAAATTATTTCCAATGACCTAAAATGGTTTAATATTTTTATAAATTATCTAATATAACTTTAGAACAAATAAAATATCATAATTTACCATTATAACCAAATTATAAGAAATTCTCTTTTTAATAAAAATTCACTAATATTCAATATTCCTCTAAAAATGAAACATCAAATAAAATACCAAAAAATAAACAAAATATAATTATCTATTGTTTTTCCAAAAATCAGTTCTGTTTTTTCAAATAAAATTTATTTATTTTTGAAAAATAATTTTTAAAATGGGTTCATCATTAAAACACTATAGAATTACCTTTTAGAATAATACTTCTTTATTGTTCGTAAAATTTGATATATTATTATTTTTTAAAAATAGAATATATTGGATGAGTAACAAAAATATGGATTCAATATATAATATAGAAAATTTATTTAAAAAATTAAAAAAAAATTGGGGTTTTAATATATTGATATAAAATTAGTTTTGAATTTAGAAAAATCATTCTCTTAGAAATTTAATTAATTTATTTTCAAATAGTTTCTACATTCCCTTACAGTTTTTGATATCCAAAGGGTTAATTTTATAAAAATGTGTTAATAATATTAGTATAACTTAGTTAATATTATCTATAACATTCATTCCAACATATAGTTGTTAACTATAATCATATTTTAGTAATAATATTTTTTCTACATTGTAGTTCGATAAAAACATAGTCATATGTGAAAAAAGATGTTATCGAAGTGACTTAGTATTTTTTGTAATTCAAAAAAAACATTATGCTTCATATACCAAAAGATAATATATGTGTTTCATTTTTCCAAAGCATTAAATGTTGTTTCATAATGAAATCCAAGATAAGTTATTTTGTATAACAAAAACCTATATCCATTGTAGTGTGAAATGAAAAATATCAAAAGATTAACATAATTTAAAAAAAAATACTAATTCAAGAAATCATGGGTTGTTATGGGAATATTGTTAATGAATTTATATTCCCATGTGCATCACCATGCGAATAATATATTATTTATTAGGGGTAAAATCTTGGTCAATGAAATATTTTTGTTTATAATAATGAAAATTACCAGAAGACTATCAAGAAAAGAAAATCATATACACTATATTAATGAATTTTTTAAACAAATATATTCAGGTAAATACATTTAAAAAAATTAAATTCGTTATAAATATCATAAATTGAGGGTCAATAAGGAGGATATACCAAATAAAACCTTTTATATGAGGTATTTTCAATTATAATATAGAGTTATTTCATTTGGACTTACCAATTCCCCTGCTATATTCACAGTTATAATTTTGAGTTTTCTTATATATTACATCGATTGGTTTTGGATAATATTTATATATAAGATTTTTATATACTCAAATAGACAGAATAAAATAATATAATTTTAAGACAGTGTTAAAGAACTAGATTTAGGAAAAGATGCAAGCTAAATTTTGTAATTCAATTTTTTTTACAAATTGTTTCATTCCAGGGTAATATATTCTCAAGGTAGGATACATTGGTGAATCCATAAAAGGTGGAATTTATTAAGCAATGGTCCATAGAAACCATAGTAAAAGAGAAAAAATATTTTTAGGTAATTGATGGATACTATTGATTACTTTTGGGGGATTTATTTTAGTTATATAATCCACTAAAAATGTTAAAAAAATTGTTGATAATTTTATATAAACATATGAATCAGTGGAAAATTTTAGAGATCTGATAATAATGTTGTTCACAATAATTTTACTCACACTAGCCAATATTAGAGATGTTTTTGTGATAAATACTAATTCATTGTGGAGAGAAATAATATTTTTTATTATATAGAATTACAAACTGATAGAAAATTCCTTAGGCTTGTTGAAAAATCATGATCAAGATCACCCTGCCATTGAGATTGTATTAGAAGTAGAAATTATTAAATTGAAAATAATGAGCCAATATCATTAAATTGGATAGGTTTTTATATATAGTTTTAAAAATAATGAAGTAAATATTAAAAAAAAATAATGAGATGAATATATTCTAATTATGATTGTTAGACTATATCATTTAATATGAAAACACAATACAATACCACCCAAGGCTGTTTAACATGGAGTTTAATCCTCAATGTCAAAATTACCATTTTAATTTTTTTATACAAGGATTTAATTATATAAATTATTGATGTATTTGTATAATATGTTTCATGAACTCGTGTGGAAATGTTAAAAATCATATATTTTTCATATGAATATTTAATAATATATCCATGTGAGGATAAATGAGGCACTGAAGAATGATGGTAAACTATAGAAGAATGTCATAAATCATGCTAACAATAACTTTGATTGTGATATAATTATAATTATTATGAACCAAGTATATGTCCTATATATAATAGACTTTTTGAAGGGTCTCTTTGATGAATCTGAGAGTTCATCATTCTATATTCATCTTCGATTTGTTAATATTTATAGGGATATTAATGTTTATTAATCATTAGTTATCATAGAAATATATATTTTAGATTAAATAACAATATTATGTATATTTCAATGAGTTATATATAATGGATATAATTCCAAGGGGTTGTTAAAAATATTACCCATACAAGAATGGAAATGGTAACACATTACATTGGATTTCATGATTAGTATCCCAAATAAATATAATGGGTATAATGATATTTTGGTTATTATCACTCAAATTACAGTGTCAACATATTTTATTTCCATAAAATATGATTTTCCTCTTGATAAAATTTGTAGGTTATATATTAATTAAGTGATAATTTTTTGTGGAGTATAAAATTATATTGTATTTGATCGATATTTGAGGTATTACATGATATTATAGAGAAGATATCAATATTCCATGAAAATGGGATTGATAATTAGCACTGTGTAAAATCCAATGACATATATTAAGTCTTTGTGGACTGTTCAACCCCAAGAATATATAGTAACACTATATTTAATGGATTTAAAATGTATTTGGGGTTAACACCTTTATTTTCTATATTATTATAACAACAATAGATTTCACATGATAATTTAGATGACTTATTATTAATCCCCCTATCATAGGAATTGTCAAACCCCAATATTCAGGGATAAATTCAGAGAATGAAATAATTTTCTGTATGTTATAGCTAATTAAATATTATAGAATGATTGATCTATTCCACATCACACCTGGGAAACTCAACGATGATAAAAATATTATAATGATAATATTCTATGAGATTTGGAGTTAAATTTTTGTGATAAGGTTTTCTTATATATATCTATATGGAAAAAAATTATTATATTTATAAATAAAATAATTTTGAAATCAATATATATCATATTTATATATATAATATTGTTTATATCTTGATAGTTTATTATCACTTAGTTCTTCTTGAAAATATCTCTCAAGTTCATTATGATTACCATGTATCACTATTTTTGATGTACTTATATATTCTATTACTTGTAAGGAACTCATTGGTTATACCACTGAAGAATGATCATTATTGTTAGAAACAATCTTTTGAGGTTCAATATTCATGAGTTAATGTTATTTGGGAGATGACCATACACATTGTTGAGTTTTTTTGGATAATCTATAAATATGATAAATCTATATAGGAACCTGAGGATGTCATGAGTGGGATACGTCATTAATTATTTTTATCAGATTGAATTTAATGAAGAGATAAATTATTTTTATTGGGTTAAAATGTATGATCTATTGATTTTATGATATATATATCCTTAAATAAGTTGAATATAATTTATACCATGTGTAACATAAAACATCGAGTTCAAAAAAAATAATGATATAGAATTGAAATATTATTACCTAAGGTGATATTTATCGCATAGATATTGGATTGGAAGATTTAAATAGAAATGACTAAATCATGAAAAATTGTCTTCTAAACATCTATAAAATGATTAATCAATCAAAAAATTTAATATCAATTCAATGGAAATGAAAATAGATTCTTTAGAACGTAAAAGAGTTATATTTCATAAAATAGTTTTTTGTTAGAAATATATTTTAATTTTAATTGATTAATAAATAAAATATAGATTAATGATTATAGTTAAATATGTTGATTTTAACAAACAATTTAATGAATTAACATATATTAAATTTTGGTTATTATTCATGAAATGTGATTAATTTTATTTTATTGTTTCAACTCTCAATTTCCTTAAATATTGTTTTATTTCATTATGTATAAGGATATTTTAATTAATTATTTTCAAGTTTTGTAATATATACATGAAATAATGGAAATAATATTTCAAATCACAATTTACTTATAGAATTATGATAGTTTTTGGTGTTTTTTGAAAAATATTGATTTTTCATTGAATTGTGTAAAATGCTAATTTTTTTCAAACTGAAATTTCTATTTGTTAAATCTTGAAACATTAAATTCCCATTCATTATAGATTTTTTGGAAACATTACATAATATATCTTTTCATTAACATATACTTATACATTAATATTAATTGTCATTATATTTTTTAGTGTAATTTATTTTTAATGCATAAAAATGGTTTTTCTCTAAAAAATGTTTTTAGGGTGTTTTGAGAACTTATTTTAAAGTAAATTAATTTCACCTATATAAAATTAATCATAAAAATTTATTATGATTTTTTATTCAAAATAACTAATATTATGTATTATGGTTAACCAAATTTATAGCCTATAAGAATAGTAATAGAAGTAAAAATAATTCAATACTATGATAAAGAATAAAAGGTGTTATCAAGGGGTTAATGAAAAGAAATTTTCGTTTAAATGACCAAAAATGTTGTCCAAATCATATTATCTGAATCTATATTTATCTTTTATCATAATATATTTTATCACATGTAAATGTGGATCCATAGTGTAATGGGACTGAAATTTTTATATTTTAATATACATAAAAATTACAAATGTGAAACTCCACATAATTATTAAAGAGAAAACAATATCCCCATTAAACACACCAGTTAATCATAACTAGATTTTCTAAAACATTCCAAAATTACTTATCAAATTTCTTATCTATGTCCTAGAATTGATTATATTTTGAAATACCAATCCTAGGTCCGTTAAGATGAGATTCAATGGAGGATTATGAATGAATAGATATATGTTCTTATCAATCCCATTCATGTTTTATTTAACTTTTTTAACCTATATATATTATATAAACACATTATAATGATGGAATCAATATCTTTACTATACTAAAAATATATATTTTAAGGTTATATCCATTTTATATCTCAATTTCTTAGGGATAATGAAAACATAGATAATGTGTATATATGGATTATTGTCTCTGTGAAGAAATGCCTTTTATTTTTCATCACCTTATATCATGGATGGTATAAGTAATGAATTTAATGAATATATATATTTTTTACAAAAAATTATTATTTTTTATATATAATATATTAGATACATTCATTCTCTTTCTTAAATTGGAAAATGATAATGTCTCTTCTAAGTGCGTGTCTACTACACCACCATAAAGAATATTTTTCAAGGATGTTTTCATAATAATAAAACGATTTTTTAAAATAATTTTCATCGATAGTCATTTTTCTTTTGAAATGAATCTTATTGAATTTTTAAAATTCATTCTGATGTGGTTATTTATGACTTCTTGATAAAAGTATGATTTGATTATTTGTCTTAACATATAAAACATGATAATATTTTCAATCCATAATTAATTAAATTTTAATTTTATATTTTATTTTATTATTCCATTGATATTTGAAAAAACAAATATACTTTAATTTATAGATATTAAAAAAATAGAATACAAAATATAAAGAATTGATTCCTCATGAAATATTCTAGTGATCTATTAATGTGATTTCTATCTATGAAATCATATATTTGAAAAATGTATACTTCACCTAGAATATTATTTGGTGATACCATAATTAATCATTAAAATTTTCCGGATTTCTTATGATGATTAAATCCTGATAAAAATTTCTTTACTTTCCATGAGTTAAGCTAAGATGAAATGAAAAATAATTTCATGATATTATGCCATACAAATGAATAGAATTTGATAATGTGATATGTTGGAATGTTATTTCCATTTAATGGATTGGGTAATTTATCATAGATATATCATTAAAATATGATGATACACATGGACATGGTTTTGAAAATATATATCACATTATTATGTGGGAGTATGATCAATTCTTACTATTCCCATAACAATTTGTGTGTACGTGATTTTGAATAAAACTATTTATATTTTGAAGTATCAGATTAAGTTTTATCTAAATGATCGAACATTAATATACCAAGATATGATTTTGAATAAAATTTTTCACATTATTAATATTTCATATTCTTTAAAGCTAAATCCATATTTTATCAACCATGAATGAAAATTTCTTCTTTGACACACTTGTTTATCATTATTCTGGATATGAATTGATTAAGGAGTATATTATATAATAATCCTTATCTATAAATATTTAATGATGAGAATATAATCTATATTATGTTATCATTCCATTATGATCATATTATGCTATCTTTTGGTGGATATCTCCAATAATTATTCTTACTAAGAATCTAAGATCATCCATTCTTATGTTTTGATTCGCTAGGTTATGATTTATGGTTTAATGTTTTACATATATAGATGGGTATAAATATAAATACTGATATGTGATATTTTGAATATATTTTAATAAATAGGTTTCTTATGTATCCAGTCTTAATAGAAACTCAACCTGAATAGTCCTTGAAAATATATTTTGTGGTATGTAATGAAAAGTTATCTAAAATGATGTAATATTTATTTATGTTATGTCTAGGTTACCTCATTTTATTCCTTATAAAAGATATAAAAAGGAATAAATATATCCTAAAACTATAAGGTAATTTGATTATGATGTTGATTCAACTTTTAGATATGGAAATCTATATTTTTGGATTATTGTAAAAAAAATATTTGAATGAAGAATATTTCTAATGTTTTTCTTCAATGATTTATATATTTTTTGTTCTTAATATTCATATTCATTACTTATTAGTTATTCCAAAAATTATTTATTGTAAATTTTTTATAATCCAAAAATGTGGGGAATAATCTTGCAGTTAACAGTTCTCTTGATCATAATGAATAAGTTATTCAATTATTATGAGATATATGTTTTGAAGTGAAAATTTCATTCCTTGATTTGTTCTCAATAAAATGTTCTAGATTGTTGTGTTATACTAAATACTACCTATTATTATGATCCCAAATAATTTTAATGTAATTATAATTGTTTCTGGGTTTTATGATAGTATAATGTTATTTATTAAATGTTATGTATTTAATTGATTGTAATTTATAATTGAACGACCATATAAATATAGTTTTTACTATATGAAAATATATCAATCAACCTAGAAATATTTCAAAAAATCAGAATCGACTGCATGTATAGAGAATTTACTATGAAATACACTAGACTGAATGAAATTTCATCAGATAGATTGAATGTAACAAAAAATAAATTTTATGGTGGTCTATAAACTGTATTATGATATTACAATCAATAATTCCAATTAGAAAAGGTATGATTATAATGATAAATTATTTTTTTCAATGTATTTAATAAATCACATAAATAAAATCATTTAACATATGAATAAGTTACAATAAAGAATGTATTTTAATTGAACAAAACAAAAATGAAACACCATGTCTTATAGACACCAAATAATGAATCCAAACCACCTCTTTAAGAAGGCATGCATCTGCAAAAACTACTAATCCGAAAAAGGTTAACAGACTAAACATAACAGTAACTGATGAAAATATTATAGAAACAAGTTGAACGTCATAGTAACCTAATATGATCGACCATGAGTGTTGAAATTCAATGCAAATAGTTTAAATTTTTATATTTTTTTATTTAATGAATGTCTAATAAAAATTTAGTATTATAAATATGATATTATTCATTATAATTATTTATCAATATCTATTTGAAGAATATTCAATTATAAATTCATGTATTCTTTTAGTGTGTATGGGATACATAATTCACAGTAAGTCACATATTGTATCTCTATCTGTTAAATAATATTTTTTACTACATGGAATTGTATAAAATAAGAGGATTCATGATTGAATAATTAATATTCACTCAATAATGTTGAATAATCAAACAACGGGGTAAATAGTTACTGATATGCCAATATTATTAGATAAAATATTTATTTAATTTATCATTACCCATATCTCATAAAATGTCTATGTTTTTTATTAAATTTGAGTTTCTCATTCATTTTATGAAAAATTAATTAGAACACAATACTTTTAAAGATGTTTACTATGATATTCTTAACATTATTTCTTACATTTATTCTCAAATGAATAAATGTTAAATAGGCTTAGTAATAATCCTTGAATGTCTGTGTGAATCTGTATAATTGTAAGCTGATCCAGGTTTTGTATCAAATTAACAGTTTTAATGAAATTTATTGATAATTTATTACTACTATGTGGAGAGGAATATGCTCCATTTTGAACCAAGTATCTTTTTTATAATTTATTTTGGGGTTTTATATTCATTAATTTCATTACTCTGTTTTCACAACCTATTTTCCAATGATTTTTTAAACAAAATCATTTATATTTTCATCTACCAATAATAAATATATTATATTTGGTTTGATTATAATAATATGAATGATAAAAAAATTCAGGTTTCTAAATAGATATTTATCATTACATTTTTTATATTTTTTAAAAACATATAATTATATATATTTTCTATATTAATTTACCCTGGAAATTTTTCAATTCATGTGATTTTAAATAATTTTCCAAAGTTAACTTTTTTTAATTTGATGATTAATCCGCCAATATATTTTTAATCCAATTGGGAACATATGTCTGAAATTTTTTTATGATTAATTTTCGTTGGTTTATTAATTAATAAGAGAATTGTGGGATACAAGGTCCGAATGAGAATGAGATATATTTTTACATTATAATTTAATAATGGTGGATTTATATTACCATGTTTCTTTGATATTTCTATTTAATAATTTTCATGTGATTAATATTATTGTACTTGTAAATTGAAAAATCTTGTGTCATCTCACCTATAAATTAGAACTGATAAACATCACCTTAATAGTAAACAGAAACATCATAACATGCTATATGGTTTCATGGTGAAGATTATGTCAAAAATGTTTTGGTAGACCTCGGTATGGTTCATTTAGTGGAAGGAGTTTTAATTTCAATGTGATTATATTACCCTTTATAAATTTTATAATTTTTTTTAAAAATATTTTAAAATGAAATATATTAAAAAGTAATTTCTTGATAAAATGGCGACACAAACTAATGGTTTGTAATAAAATGAAGAATCAATTGATGGTGTTATAAAGGATAATTTTTTGGTACATTATATAGGGGTACGTTTTTTAGAAAAAATGGATTGGGACTCATTTTATAAATGATTTTTAAATGGTATTTTACATTATTTAAATCCAGGAGGACTCGATTGGGATTTTTATTTATTTGATTACCTCTTGTGATCAAAGACCAATTTTTATTGTGGTAATATATAATTTAGGTTAATTTTAATGGGATTATATTATTTATTTATGAATTAAATTTTTGTAATAATATATGAAAAACCATATGTGGGACATTTATCTGGGTTACAGATCAGTTAGATACTGTTACGATTCTTGACAGGATTCAATTTAACATAGGACTATATAAAAGTTATGAAAATATTTGTGTGGGTGTTTCTTATGGTGGTTGTATGAGTTATGGGGGGATATTTTCACCATTTTACATTGGTAATTTCATTAAATTCTTGAAAAATTGGTTTCCCTCCATTGTTGTGTGGAGGATAATTATAATATTAGACTCAGTTTTTGAGGTGGTAGTTAGTCTAGGTTTTCTTGATTGAATGGATACACCCTAATTGTAATGTGTATTCCTTATGAAATAGTGATCTACAATATGGATAAAAATATTGAATAGGGAACAAGTTTTTCAAGATTTTCTATTTTGTGTAGAATGATGAGTTTCCCACATTGTTGATATGATGAATTCAATTTCTAAGATGGTTTGACAATGTACTTGACCTGAGATACATTGTGATTGGGTGGATGAACATTATATTTTTTGATAATACCTATGAGGGGGTACACCTAGGATATCCATTATAATAAACCATTCCCTTGTGGGATTTTTTTATTGCGATAACTGAGTAATATGGAATCAATTATGGTGGGTTATGTTAAGTTCATATTCTATTTTCCTCTAAAATATAAATAGATAAGTACTAATTATATGTGGAATAATGACATGGGATATGATTAAATTTTTATTTATTAAGAATATTAATTGTGTGGATTTGATTATGGGGATTCAAAATATTTGAGAAGTTGGTTGTATGTGATATGACATGGTATGGGGTTAACGTCCACAAACAAAGCGGGATGGTTGAGGACTGTGATGTACTCTATAATGTGGAATAAATCCCCACTATGAGTAATATGGTGGATGTAAGTAATGTGATGTGGTTTTTATTATATAACCTAGCCTTGATTGAGTGGGTTTAGGTATGTGACATGCTATATGGCATGGTATGAGGCCTCGCATTTTGTGATAGTGTTGAGGTATGTGATGTGATATAGAATGTGGTATGATACCTCACCTAGAGTGGGAAGGAAAATGAATATGAAAACTAATGTGATGTTGTATGAGACCTAAATATAAGTGTTGGGATGAGTTATGTGACATGGTATGGAATGTGGTCTGAAGAATCCACTGAGTTAATGAAATTATGTAGGGATTTTTTATATTATGTGGCCTAAAATGCCACCCTGAGATATTTGGTGACAATACGTGTTTGTATGTGAGATCAGTTGAGGATATGAGGCAATGTATTATGTGAAAGGATAGTAGTCAATAATATGATTTAGTAGTTTAGCTAAATTGATTGGTTTGTTTGTTATTTCATGGAATCTTCTTCGTATGACATTGGATAATATGTTTGGTTCAGTTGTTGTCGAATAAGGTTAAATAAACTATAACTTGATGTGGTTATATGTATTCTTATAATATGTAACATCCTAAGTAAGTAATGAATAATATATATTTTTATCTATGTCTATTAATGAATTAGATAGTGTTTTAGAGGATTAAAAAGAGAATAAATCCAATCTTAATCATGGAATGCACTAATATTTTTAAAAGATTATTTTACTGCCTTTTGATGGCAAACCATTTTCAAATCAAACCATTGACAATTTTATAAGCTCTATTTGTCGAAATAAACTTATTATTTATGATTGGGACATTGAAATTTACTTTGGGTAAATTGTTTGGTATTTTTCCGATAAAGATCATTTTTTAATGAATAGTGCAAAATGTTGTATTTTAATTCAAAACCTATTTTTAATCTAATTTATTTATATGATTAGATTATCTTTTTAATTGGTTATAAAGTTCAATTAGAATATATTTTTACCATTTAATCAAATAGTGGTCGTTGTAATTAATTTCACATTGAAATTGGACTTAAACTAGTGTCAATCATTTGATACTTATTGTTTCATAAAAACACGCTATTTTCTCTGACATCGGGAATTAATTATTAAATTAATTAGTGTAACTTATATGTTTTGAATTATGTAAAATATAAATCATTTTTGAATTCGGATTATCAAATATTGATTAGGGTGAAGTTTTGGTATTTTTCTGAAAAACATCAATTTTTGATGAATAGTGAAACCACTAAGTGGTATTTAAAAAACCGGTTTTTCGTTTAAATGAAATTTTACCACCTCTGTGTTTTGAATTTCAAAAATCCGACATACATGGTTGTCATTAAGAAGTAAAATGTGGATCAATGGGATTAAAATAATTTTTTTGGTGAATAGTAACTTTTAAGTTTTTAATCGCGATTAGAGGTAATTAGTGCAATTTAAGGCAAAATGATATTATAATAAAATGAAAATACCTAAACACATGTCCTAACCTTATTGGATGTGTCATGGCTGACCAAGACAATCCATGGGTCGACTTGGGGAACCCATGGAGCCACATTGGTAGGAAAATGACATTAATAATTTTTTATTTAAAGTTAAAATGAAAATGTCACAAACATGAGTTGTTTTACTAAAACAATTATTACATGGGGTTATACAAGTCATATTTTTTACTATAAATAGTCATTAGAAAGATAAAAATATTTAAAACACCATGATATTTTTTTTATAATTTTTAGACAATAAATATATTAAATTATTTATGACACCATGATGATGCTGTGATTACCTCATTAGTTAAAAATTTAAATAAAATGAAAATATAATGTAAAATATTAGACCTAAACTTGTAAAAAACCTATTGGATGGGTGGATTTCAAACCCTTATCACCTTATCCTCGAAATTTATAATTGTGGGAGCTTTTTTATCTGAAAAGCATTTTATAACAATGTATCTTTTCTTAACTTTCCAAGAGTGCCCCTCCTCTCCTCTTATAAAAGGCCCCAACATCTACCACCTTACCCACACTCCCAAATCATTTGTCTCGGCCAAACCCTGCCGATTTTGTCTCTCCAAATACCTCTCTAACTCTTAGAAGCCTCAATTTGGGCAGAAGTCTTCCCAAGGAAGCCTTTGAGCTTAAATCAAAAAGAGTTACCCGATTTAAAGGTAGTGTTTTCTATTGTGTTCTTATGTTTTATTTTGGTTCTCCAACCCCCTATACTCTTTTTATTCATTTCTTTTATAACAACACCAGTATCTTCCATATACTAGGATGTTTTCATAAGAAGGATTCTAGCTGCAGATACACACACCAACATCTAATGGTTAAAGAACATACTGTTTCCGTGGATGGTGAATTTCTGCCTCACAAAACGATGATTGTTCAATATTCTTTTAACACATTCAAAGGTGTCTATTAAGATTTAACTATATTTATATATGATATATAATATGTTATGTTTTAATTAAGTTTCTGTATTTTCCATTTTTGTCATACCTTTATGGTTTTTATTATGGGTAAACGCGATATCTTTATTTTAGGAAGTGCGGACTACCGTCCCCTCAAAGTGATTTGATTTGTTAAAGCCATATGTGGGATGTATAAACTATGTAATTAATGATATTATATATGATATTATATTGGAATTATAATATACCTTTATATAATTATGATTCCATTCCATAAAATTCAAAATAGAAAATGAAAGTAGCGTTCATGCGTACGTACGACTTACAGTCTCCATGAACGGTGCATTTCATTTCTTACCTCTAAACGTAATGTAATATTATAAATGCATGTATATACTGGATATATATGATATATATGATATCTAAATCATGAATATAACTCTGGATATAATGGATACATGAACAACTTGTAATTATAAAGAGTTTATTTTTGACTCAAGTACCAATGATCGTTAAAACGACTGTTATTAACTTAAATAATTACATAGTGTTCATGAAACGGTAATAAGTGATATAAAAGGAATAATGAACTTGAATAAGGTTCTTAAGTAAGTATAAATTTACTGAAGTTTATTATTCAGGAGGTTAAAGAACAATCGAGTCAAGTCGGACACGAGGAGTGGGACTTCGTATCAATATCTATTCATTGAAGCATATTTTATAAGGCCCCGTCCTTAAACCTTACTTAATCTTGAGTTATTACAAAATTACACATTGAGGATCTTTTTAGGTTTAGAGTTTTAGAGAATTAGATCATAAAACGTGCATTAAATTCCATATTTAAACAAATTGGTTACAAAAAAAATAGTATTTATTTTTCACATCAACGAAAACATATTTAAAATAAAACATGGATTTTTTTTGACACTTCCTTAACACTATCATCATATCATGTACCCTTCCCTTGACCTATGAAAAACATTTGAAAAAAACATGGGGTGAGCATAAAAAGCTCAGCAAGGGATATAAAAATATTGAAAAGAAACATGAGTACATGTATACACAAGAATCAATGAAATCATACTCCACTCATAAAACGTAATCACTTTAACATACCTCATCAAATCATGAATAAATCATAGAAATCATAGGACATAAAGGTATCATGAGGCATTCATAACATTCTTGCGTAGGGAGTAACCCTTGTGGTTACAATTTGAATACCCATCACAGTATATTCCCTAAATCTTTTCAGAGAAACCTTAACTTTTAACTTCTTCGCGTTACCCAATGCATTAGAGAGCTATATCGGGCTCACCTGCCCTTAGATTATCACGGAACCACCCGTCTTCATAACCATTCCCAAGAACCATAACATAATCATATCACATAAAAAGTGCATAAAGGAAACATAACATTTCCACATTTCAATCACAAGATATCAAAAACACAATGATATAATAAAAACGTTATCAAAACCATTTTCAATAAAAAATAAAAGAAAAGTAGAACATGGTATTTATTTTTCTTTTAAAGAAAAGGTATGACTTGTAGAGGAAGCCGGAACTCAAATAATGGCCACGGCGGCGGAGAAGTCTTTGTCGCCTCATACGTACGAAAAAAACATTCCCTTTTGTATTTTAGTAAAACTCTTCGTATAAAAAAGATTATTTTTGGATAAACATAAAATTCAAAGGGTTTCTAAACCGTATAAAATAAGGTTGTGTATAAAACAAAATATACCCAATGAAAGGAGATTGAGACGAAGTCCCATACCTTGGGTCCGACTTGACTCGATCATTTTTTAACGTCCTAAATAATAAACTTGAGTTAATTTATAATATCTTAAGAACCTTTTTCAAGTTAATTATTACTTTTATATCACTTATTATCATGTCATGAACACTATGTAATTATTTATGTTAATAACGGTCGTTTTAACGATCATTGGTACTTCAGTCAAAAATGAATTTCTTATATTTACATGTTGTTCATGAAGTCAAATATCCATTATCTCAAGAATGATATTCATGATGTAGATGTCATATATGTCATATATATCCAGTATATTCATGAATTTATAACATAACATAATCATTTAGAGGTATGAAATGAAATGCACCGTTCATGGAGACGGTAAGCCGTACGTACGCATGAACGCTACTTTCATTTCTATGTCATATTAATGGAATTAAAACTAAATGAGAGATAAGTATATTTTAATTACAGAAATATATTCATCATTTATATGTAACATAAATCATATATATCCATTATATATATGTACTTATAATAGTACATTACATTTGGGGATAAGAAATGAAATGCACAGTTCATGGAGACGGTAAGTCGTATGTACGCATGAATGCTACTTTCATTTCTATATCATACTTTAATGGAATTAAAACATAATGATACATAATAGTATTATAATTCCAGTATTTTATCATA
Organism: Viscum album; assembly: GCA_963277665.1. NCBI lineage: Eukaryota > Viridiplantae > Streptophyta > Magnoliopsida > Santalales > Viscaceae > Viscum > Viscum album. The sequence continues at coordinate 587,181,811 of OY728126.1, forward strand.
TATAATATCATTAAATCTATCCTTTATACGTACCACATATGGTATTAACCAATCAAATCACTTTGAGGGGGCGGTAGTCCGCACTTCCTAAAATGAAGATATCGCGTATACCCATAATGGAAGCCATAAAGGAATCCCAAAAATGAAAAATACAGAACCTAATGTAAAAAAAATAAACATATTATATATCATATATAAATATAGTGTCATATTAATGGCCACCTTTGAAGGTGTTACAAGACTATTGAACAATCATCGTTTCGTGAGGCATAAATTCACCATCCACGGAAATAGTATGTTCTTTAACTATTAGATGTAGGTGTGTGTAAGTGTATCTCTAATAATTCTTATAAAAACATCCTATTATATGGAAGATACTAGATTTATTACAAAATAAATTAATAAAAATATTTTATGGGGTTGGAGAAGCAAAATAAAACATCAGAACACAAGAGAAGAGACTACCTTTAAATCGAGTAACTCTTTTTGAGTTGAGCTCAAAGGCTTCCATGGGAAGACTTCTTCCCAATGTGAGGCTTCTAAGTGTTAGAGAGGGATGTTGAGAGACCTAATGGGAAGTGTTTGGCAGAGCCAAAGGCTTTGGAAGTGTGGGTAAGGTGGTAGAGGTGGGACCCTTTTATAAGAGGAGAGGAGGGGCACTCTTGGAAAGTTACAAAATGTTACTTTATTTTCAAATGAGTTTCGGATTTTAAAGGTCCCACATTGATTTATTTCGAGGATATGGTGATAAGGGTTCTAAATATACTCATCCAATAGGTTTTTGACATGTGTAGGTATTATATTGTATATTATCTTTTTATTTTATTTAAATCGTTAAATAATGAGGTAATCGCTGCATCATCATGATGTCATAAATAATTTACTTTATTTAATGTATAAAAATTATGAAAAAAATACTATGATGTAGGACATATTTTAGCTTTCCAATGAATATTTATAGTTAAACATATGAATTATATAACACCACTTAAAAATTGAATTAGTAAAACAACTCATGTTGGTGTCATTTTTACTTTTACATTAAATAAAAAGATATTAATGTCATTTTCCTTCCTTAGTGGCTCCATGGGGTCCCCAAGTTGACCCATGGATTTTCTTGTTCGGCCATGACACATCCAATAATGGTAGGACATATGTCAAATTCATTTCATATTATTAAAACATTATTCTCACCTTAAATTACATTAATTACCTCTAATATCGATTAAAAACATAAAAGTTACTATTCACAATAAAATTATTTTAATCACATTGAACCACATTTTACTTCTTAATGACAACCATGTATGTCGGAATTTTCAAATTCAAAACACAGAGGTGGAAAATTTTCATTTAAACAAAAAATCTGTTTTTTATGTAACACTTAGTGGTTTTACTATTCATCAAAAATTGTAGTTTTTCAGAAAACTACCAAAACATCACCCTAATATATATTTGATATTACGAATTCAAAAATGATGTATATTTTAAAAAATTCAAAACATATAAGTTACATTAATTAATTTAATAATTAATTCCCACTGTCTGAGCAAATAGCGTGTTTTTATAAAACAATAAGTATCAAAAGATTGACACTAGTTTAAGTCCAATTTCAAAGTAAAATTAATTCCAACGACCACTATTTGATTAAATGGTAAATATATATTCTAATTGAACTTTAAAACCAATTCAAAAGATAATATAACCATATAATTAAATTAGATGAAAATGCATTTTTGATTTAAATGCTGTATTTTTCACTATTCATTAAAAAATGAACATTGTCAGAAAAATACCAAAAAATTATCCAATGTAAATTTAAATGTCAAAATCATAAATAATAATTTTTTTTGACAAATAGAGCTTATAAAATTGTAAAAATTTTGATTTAAAAATGGGTTTCCATCAAAAGGCAGTAAAACAATCTTTTAAAAAATATTAGTGTACTCCATGTTTAAGATTGGATTTATTCTCATTTTAAGCCTCTAAAACACTATAAAATTCATTAATATACATAGATAACAATATCTATTATTCATTACATACTTGGGATGTTACATCCTTCCCCCTTTATAAAATTGTGACCCCGCAATTTATTTACTTATCGAATAAGTGGGGGTATTTAGCCCTCATTGCATTTTCAGATTCCCATGTTGCCTCTTCAATCATGTGGTTTTTTCACAAAACCATTACCTGATGAATCACCTTATTTCATAACACTTGTTCCTTTTGGTCAAGAATCTGGACCGGTTGTTCCTCATAAGATAGGTTCTCTTCCAGCTGAACTACCTCTGGACTCAAACATGAGATGGATCTGGCATATACTTTCTCAACATCAAAACATGAAAAACATTGTATACCTAAAATAAACTCGGAGGTAAAGCCACTCAGTAAGAAACTGATCCAACTCTCCCCAGAATTTAATATGATGAAATGAACCTTGGACTTAGCTTACATTTCTTACCAAATAACATCACACTTTTCCATGGTGAGACAATGAGAAAAACATGATCACCTACCTCAAAAGAGAGATCCTTCCTCCTATTGACCGCATAACTCTTCTGTCTACTCTGAGTTGTTCTCATGTGTTTCTGTATCAGTTGAACTTTTTTCTGCCAACTCTTCTACCAATTATGGTCCCATCATCTTCCTTTCACCTACTTCATCCTAGAAAGCTGGAGTTCAACACAGCTTCCCATATAACGCCTCAAATGGTGCCATCTGTATACTGGAATGAAAACTGTTATTATATGAAAATTTAACCAAAGAAATATGTTGGTCCCAACTTCCCTTATAATCCTTCGAACAAGAACGTAGCATATCTTCCAAAGTCTTAATTGTTCGTTCTGACTACCCATCTGATTGAGGATGAAAAGTTGTACTAAAATTTAATTCAGTACCCAACGACTTCTAAAGGCCTTTCCAAAAGTAAGAAGTAAACCTGGGATCACGATCAGATAAAATGGAGAGAGGAACTCCATGTAACCTGACTATCTATTTATGATAGAAACGTGAAATTTGATCTAGGGAAAAAGTATCTCTTATAGCAAGGAAATGAGCAGATTTAGTCAAGTGATCAACAATAACCCAGATTGCATTATTACCTCGATATGTCTTCAGTAATCCCACAACAAAGTCCATGGATATATTCTCCTATTTCCACTCTGGCACTGGTAAAGGTTGAAGCATCCCTTTCGGTAACTGCCGCTCTTCATTAACCTGTTAAAATTTCAAACACTTCATTGTAAAATCAGCAATATCTCTTTTTATTCCATCCCACAAGTAATAATCCTGCAGATCTTTGTACATCTTAGTACTTCCAGGATGAACTGAAAAATGAGAACTATGAGCTCCACATAACAACTCTCTTTTCAACTGTGAATCACAAGGCACACACAATCTCTTCTCAAATCTCAAAACACAATAATTTTCAATGTTGAATTCAGGCAACTTACCTTTTTGAACCAGCTCTACCTTTTTCTGAAACTCACTGTCTTGCTTCTGTGCTTGCTTGATTCTGTCTAATAGAGAAGATTTCACTGATACCTGAAACAAAACAGAAGGACATCCTACACCAACAACTTCTATTCTAAAGTTCATCAAATCCCTAACCAAAGGATCACGTTCCAAATGCAACATTGTTAATGAAGCATTACTTTTTCGACTCAAAGCATCAGCAACTTTATTTGTTTTCCTGGATGGTAATGAATTGTACAATCATAATCCTTGATTAATTCCATCCATCTACTCTGTCTCATGTTCAATTATTTTTGAGTGAATATATACGTTAAACTTTTGTGATCAGTATATATCTCATACTTTACTCCATACAAATGATGACTCCAAATTTTTAAAGCGAAAAAAACAACAGCTAATTCCAAATCATATGTAGGGTAATTTACCTCATGAGTTTTCAACTGTCATGAGGCATAAGAAATTACCTGATGATTCTGCATTAGAAAAAAACCAAGTCCTTTCAATGAAGCATCACTGTAGATAACAAACTCACCATTCTTGGAAGGTAGTTCCAAAACTGGAGAATCCACCAATCTTCTTTTCAACTCCTGAAAACAATCATCAAATTCTTTTTTCCAGATAAACATAACACCCTTCAGAGTTAGCTTCGTCATTGGACTAGATAACCGTGAAAAATTATAACAAACCTTCGGTAATAGCCTGCCAAACCAAGGAAACTACGAATCTCAGTAACATTTGTCGGTCTTGGCCATTCTTCAATAACATTTGTTTTTGTAGGATCAACGGTTATCCCATATTTAGAAACAATGTGACCAAAGAAAGAAATTTGTTGCAACCAAAACTCACACTCGCTGAATTTCCCATAAAATTTCTTTTCTATCATGGTTTGCAAAATAAACCTTAAATTTCATTCATGCTCTTCTTTACTTTTACAAAACACCAAAATATCATCAATGAAAACAACCACAAACTTATCCACGAATTCATGGAAAATTCTATTCATTAAGTCCATAAATACAGCAGGTGCATTGCACAGCCCAAAAGGCATTACTAAAAATTCATAATGGCCATATCTTGTACGGAACGCGGTCTTCGGAATATCTGCTTTCTTTACCTTCAACTGATGGTACCTCGATCTCAGGTCAATCATTGAAAAATACTGAGCTCCCTCGAGCTGATCAAACAAATCATCGATATGAAGCAAAGAATATTTGTTATTAACAGTGATGTTATTCAAGGCTCTATAATCAATGTAAAGTCTCATTGAACCATCTTTCCTTTTAACAAATAAAATAGGAGCACACCATGGTGATGTGCTAGGTCGAATGAAACCTTTCTCTAATAAATCTTGCAATTTCTCCTTCAACTCTAAAAGTTCAATTTGAGCCATTCGATAAGGGGGTTTTGAAATTGGCTTAGCATCAGGAAATAATTAAACAGTAAATTCAACTTCCCGATCTGGTATTATTCCAGGAAACTCATCAGGAAAAACATCAGGATACTCATTTACCCCTGGCACATCATTAATCTGAACAGTTCCCTTGTTTTCAACGATATGTGCAAGGTAACATTCATTTCCATCTTTTACAAGTTTCTCGGCCTCTTGATATATTATCAACAATAAGGGTTCATTGTTGTACACAAACCGAAAGTCTTTCTGAAAAGAAACTTCTTTATCTCTACAGTCAATCTTAGCATTGTAAATAGAGAGCCAATCAATACCTAGGAAAACATCAAACTCTACTAGAGTTAAAAAAATTAGGTTTGCAAGTAGGTTTTTTCCACAGATAAGGATAGGAAGATTCTTATAAATTATTTTTGCCTCAACATTTCCCCCAGGTGTTTTTACCACAAGTTCAGAAGTCATTTCTTGAGATGGTATTTCCATTTTACTAGAAAAGGTTTCAGAGATGAAAGAATGTGTAGACCCCAAATCAAACAACACACTGGCATTATCTGAAAAAAAAAAAAAAAGTACCTGATACAACTTCATTTGATGGCTCGACATCTGCTAAAGTAGTTGCAAAGGATTTCACCACCCATTTTTTCTTGTAGTCTAACTGCTTCCCATCACTCAAGCTCTTTGTCGGACACTCGTTTGCATAGTGACCCATCTCATTGCACTTAAATCATTTCACTAAATGTAAATTGAATTTTGACTTACCATCACCTTGATCTTTTTCAGTGCAATCACGAGCCTTATGTCCCATCTTACCACATCGGTAGCACTTTACAGAATTCATAAGACATTCCCCAGCATGCCTTTCACCACATTTATCACAAACTAGAAACTTATTTTTCTTACTGTCTGAACTTTTTGAATAATTCTTCCCTTTCTCCTCCCACCTCAGTCTCTTCTTCTGTTGGTTGTTATAGAACACTTGATCATCGGGAAACTCCATTTCCACCTTCTCAGCACATCGAACAAGATTTTCATAACTTTTGAACTCACAAGAAGCTAATGTCCTTCGATATTTTGGCTTTAATACTGAGTAAAATTGATTGAATTTACTATCAAGGTCTCAGATAAAATTTGGAGCATACCTTGCCAATCGAGTGAACATATCTTCATAGGCATCCACTGAGTCTTCCTCTTTCCTCAATTCTAGGAATTGTTTTTCCATCCTAAGTCGAACAGCCTTAGGAAAATACTTTTCAAGAAACATACCTTTGAATTCATCCCAGTCGAGAGCATCAATATCATCAGCATCCCTGATATTTTTAACCATCGACCACCACTGATCTGCTTCACCCTCCAAATGGTAAATAGAAAGACTAACCTTTTTTGATTGTCTGAACACCCCATGACATCGAAAATCATCTCCAGTGCCTTAATCCACCCTTCAGCTAGCACAGGGTCAGATGATCCTCTGAATGATGGGGGATGTTGCCTTATGAAATGTTCCACTACTGACATGTTCCTCTACGGTTGATCTAGATGATCTCGTGCATGGATACCACCACCATTTATCACTTGAGTCAATTGCGCCATTACTGCAACAAACTATTCAGTCCCAATTCCGACCATCTCAGGATGCTGATTCGGAAGGTTATTTCCTTTTGTATGCCTTCCTAGCACTACTTCCCAGTTTCCTCTGCGGAAAACCATTCTGAACAAACATGTCTTAGATAAGGGAACATGGTAATCTTAAAATGCTATATCATATCAATTTGTCCATAAAAAAAATTTCGATAATCATTTAATAGAATTCTACCTCCTAAAGTTATCTAAACCGACCTATGATACCAAATATAAGGCCCTGACCTTAAACCTTACTTAATCTTGAGTTATTACAAGATTACACATTGAGGATCTTTTCAGGTTTAGAGTTTTCGAGAATTAGATCATAAAACCTGCATTGCATTCCATATTTAAACAATGTGGGTACATAAAAGATAATATTCATTTTTCCCATCAACAGAAAAATATTTAAAATAAAACATGGATTCCTTCTTGACGCTTCCTAGACACTATCATCATATCATGTACACTTCCCTTGACCTATGAAAAACATTTCAAAAAAAAAACTTGTGGTGAGCATAAAAAGCTCAGTAAGGGATATAAAAATATGGAAAGGAAACATGAGTACATGTATACACAAGAATCAATGAAATCATACTATACTCATAAAACATAAGCACATTATCATACCTCATCAAATCATGAATAAATCATAGAAATAATAAGACATAAACGTAACTAGAGGCATTCATAACATTTTTATGTAAGGAGTAACTCTATTGGTTACATTTGGAATAACCATCACAGTATATTCCCTAAATCTCTTCGGAGATACCTTAATGTTTAACTCCTTCGCGTTACCCAATGCATTGGAGAGCTATATCGGGCTCACCCCCCTTAGTTTATCACGGAACCACCCATCTTCATAACAATTCCCAAGAACCATAACATAATCATATCACATAAAACGTTCATAAAGGAAACATAACATTTCCACCTTTCAATCACAAGATATCAATAACACATTGAAATAATAAAAAAGTTATCAAAACCATTTTCAAAAAAAAAATAAAAGAAAGTAAAACAAGGTATTTATTTTTTCTTTTAAAAAAAGGTATGGCTTGTAGAAGAAGCCAAAACTCAAATAACGGTCACGGCGGAAGAGAAGTCGTTGTCGCCGCATACGTATGACAAAAACATTCCCTTTTGTCGTTTAGTAAAATGCTTCGTATAAAACAGATTTTTTTGGATAAAGCTAAAAGTAAAAGGGGTTTATACACCGTATAAAAGAAGGTTGTGCATAAAACAAAATATTCTTCAATGAAAGTAGATTGAGACGAAGTCCCATACCTCGGGTCCGACTTGACTCGATCGTTCTTTAACGTCCTGAATAGTAAACTTGAGTTAATTTATACTTTCTTAAGAACATTTATAAAGTTCATTTTTTCTTTTATATCACTTATTACCATGTCATGAACACTATGTAATTATTTAAGTTAATAACGGTCGTTTTAACTATCATTGGTACTTAAGTCAAAAATGAACTTCTTATATTTACAAGTTGTTTACGTAGTCAAATATCCATTATCTCAAGAATGATATTAATGATGTAGATGCCATATATATCATATATATAAATTATATACATGAATTTATAATATTACATAATCATTTAGAGTTAATAAATGAAATGCACCGTTCATGAAGATGGTAAGCCGTACGTACGCATGAACGCTAATTTCATTTCTATGTCATATTAATGGAATTAAAACTAAATGAGAGATATTTATATTTTAATTCCAGAATTATATTCATCATTTAGATGTAACATACATCATATATATCTATTATATATATGTACTTATAATAGTACATTACATTTGGGGATAAGAAATCAAATGCACCGTTCATAGAGATGGTAAGTCGTACGTACGCATGAATGCTACATTCATTTCTATCTCATACTTTAATGGAATTAAAACATAATGATACATAATAGTATTATAATTCCAGTATGGTATCATATATAATATCATTAAATCTATCCTTTATACGTACCACATATGGTATTAACCAATCAAATCACTTTGAGGAGGTGGTAGTCCGCACTTCCTAAAATGAAGATATCACGTACACCCATAATGTAAGCCATAAAGGTATGCCATAAATGAAAAATACAGAAGCTAAATTAAAACATAAACATAGTATATATCATATATAAATATAGTTTCATCTTAATGGCATCCTTCTAAGGTGTTAAAAGAATATTGATCAATCATCATTTCGTGAGGCAGAAATTCTCCATCCACGGAAACAGTATGTTCTTTAACCATTAGATGTAGGTGTGTGTAATTTTAGCTCGAATACATCTTATAAAAACATCCTAGTATATGGAAGATACTGTAGTTTTGACAAAATAAATTAATAAAAAGAGTATAGGGGGTTGGAGAAGCAAAATAAAACATAAGAACACAGGAGAAGACACTACCTTTAAATCGGGTAACTCTTTTTGATTTGAGCTCAAAAGATTCCTTGGGAAGACTTATGCCCAATGGGAGGCTTCTAAGAGATATATAAAGATGTGGAGAGACAAAATGGGCAGGGTTTGGCCAAGCTAAAGGCTTTGGATGTGTGGGTATGGTGGTAGAGGTGGGGGCCTTTTATAAGAGGAGGGGAGGGGCACTCTTGGATAGTTAAAAAATGTTACTTTATTTTCAAATGTGTTTCTTATTTTAAAGGTCCACATTGATTTATTTCGAGGATAAGGTGATAAGGGTAATAAATATACTCATCCAATAGGTTGTTGACGTGTTTAGATCTTAGATTTTATATTATCTTTTAATTTTATTTAAATCATTAAATAATAATGTAATCGATGCATCATCATGATGTCATACATAATTTAATTTATATAATGTATAAAAATTATAAAAAAATACTATGATGTAGGAAAGCTTTTTATCTTTCCAATGACTATTTATAGTAAAAAATATGACTTGTAAAACCTCATTTAAAAATTGTTTTAGTAAAACATTTCATGTTTGTGTCATTTTTACTTTTACATTAACTAAAAAGATATTAATGTCATTTTCCTTCCAATGTGGCTCCATGGGGTCCCAAAGTTGACCCATGGATTGTCTTGGTCTGAAATGACCCATCCAATAAGGTTAGGACTTCTGTAAAGTTCATTTCATATTATTAAAACATTATTCTTACCTTAAATTACACTAATTACCTCTAATCGCGATTAAAAACATAAAAGTTACTATTCACAAAAAATTATTTTAATCCCATTGAACCACATTTTACATATTAATGACAACCATGTATGTCATATTTTTGAAATTCAAAACACAGAGGTGGTAAAATTTCATTTAAATAAAATATCAGTTTTTTAAGTACCACTTAGTGGTATTACTATTTGTAAAAAATTGAAGTTTTTCAGAAAAATACCAAAACATCACCCTAAGCTATATTTGATATTCCGAATTCAAGATTGATGTCTATTTTAAAAAATTCAAAACATATAAGTTACATTAATTAATTTAATAATTAATTCCCGCTGTCTGAGCAAATAGTGTGTTTTTATGAAATAATAAGTATCAAAAGATTGACACTAGTTTCAGTCCAATTTCAAAGTGAAATTAATTCCAACGACCACTATTGGATTAAATGGTAAAAATATATTCTAATTGAACTTTAAAAAAATTCAAAAGATAATGTAACCATATAATTAAATTATATGAAAAGGCATTGTTGATGTAAAATGCAGTATTTTTCACTATTCATTAAAAAATGAACATTGTCAGAAAAATACCAAAAAATTATCCAATGTAAATTTCAATGTACCAATAATAAATAATAAGTTTATTTTGATAAATATATCTTATAAAGTTGTCCAAAGTTTGATTTAAAAAAGGTTTTCCATCAAATGGTAGTAATACAATCTTTTAAAAATATTAGTTTATTCCATGCTTAAGATTGGATTTATTCTCATTTTAAGCCTCTAAAACACTATATAATTCATTAATTGACATATAAAAATATATATATTATTCATTAATTACTTGGGATGTTACATATTTTGTTTTATACACATCTTTCTTTTAAACGGCATATAAACCCCTTTGACTTTTACGTTCATCCGAAAGGAATATTTTTTATACATAGTGTTTTACTAAATGACAAAAGGGAATGTTTTTTGTCGTACGTATGTAGCGACAATGAATAATCCGCCACCATGACCATTATTTGAGTTTCGTCTTCCTCTACAAGCCATACCTTTTTTAAAGAAAAATAAATACCATGATTTACTTTTATTTTATTTTGGTATTTAAAATGGTTTTCATAATATTGTTATGTCAATGTGTTGTATTGATATCTTGTGATTGAAAAGTGGAAATGTTATGTTTCATTTATTCATGTTTTATTTGATATGATTATGTTATGGTTCTTAGGAATTAGTATGAAGACGGGTGGTTTCGTGATAAACAAAGGGCGGGTGAGCCCGATATAGCTCTCCAATGCATTGGGTAACGCGAAGGAGTTAAATGCTAAGGTTTCTCCGAAGATATTTAGGGAATATACTATGATGGGTATTCCAAACGTAACCAATAGGGTTACTCCCTACATAATAATGTTATGAATGCCTCAAGTTACCTTTATGTCTTATGATTTTTATGATTTATTCATGATTTAATGAGGTATGTTAAAGTTCTTATGTTTTATGAGTTGAGTATGGTTTCATTGATTCTTATGTATACATGTACTCATGTTTCCTTTCCATATTATTATATCCCTTACTAAGCTTTTTATGCTCATCCAAAGTTTTTGAAATGTTTTTCACAGGTCAAGGGAAGGGTACATGATATGATGATAGTGTCAAGGAATTGTCAAGAAAGAATCCATGTTTTATTTTAAATATGTTTCTATTGATGGGAAAAAATGAATACTATCTTTTATTGTAACCACATTGATTAAATGTGGGATGTAATGCATGTTTTATGATATAATTCTTTAAAACTCTAATCCTGAAAAGATCCTCAAGGTGAATTCTTGAAATATCTCAAGATTAAGTAATGTTTGAGGATGGGGCCTTATAGTTGGTATCAAAGGTCAGTTTAGATAACATTAATAGTAATAATTATATTACATTATTATCCAAAAATATTTTTTATGGTAAAATTAAAATGATATAGCATTTGAAGATTACCTTGTTGCTTCATCTAAGAAATGTTTGTTCAGAATGGTTTTCCGCAGAGGAAACCGGGATGCAGTTCTAGGAAGGCATACAGAAGGAAATAACCTTTTAAATCAGCATCCTGAGATGGTCGGAATTGGAACTGAACAATTTGTTGCAGTAATGACACAGTTGACTCTAGCGATAAATTTTGGTGGTATCAATGCACGAGATCATCCAGATCAACCGCAGAAGAACATGTCAGTGGTGGAACATTTCATGAGGCAACATCCCCCATCATTTAGGGGATCATCTAACCCTGTGCTAGGTGAAGGGTGGATTAAAGCACTATAGATGATTTTTTATGTCATGGGGTGTTCAGAAAATCAAAAGGTTAGTCTTTCTATTTACCGTTTGGAGGGTGAAGCAGATCAGTGGTGGTCGATGGTTAAAAATATCAGGGACGCTGATGATATTGATGCTCTCGACTAGGATGAATTCAAAGGTATGTTTCTTAAGAAGTATTTTCCTAAGGATGTTCGACATAGGATGGAAAAACAATTCTTGGAATTGAGGCAAGAGGAAGACTCAGTGGCTGCATATGAATAGAGGTTCACTCGTTTGGCAAGGTATGCTCCAAATTTGATCTGATACCTTGATAGTAAAATCCATTGATTTTACTCAGGATTAATGACAAAATATAAAAGGGATTTAGCTTCTCGTGAGTTAAAAAGTTATGAAAATCTTGTTCAATGTGCTGATAAGGTGGAAATGGAGTTTTCTGATAATCAATTGTTCTATAATAACCAACAAAAGAAGAGACCGAGGTGGCAGGAGAAAGGGAAGAATTATTCAAAAAGGTCTGATGGTAAGAAAACTAAGTTTCCAATTTGTGATAAATGTGGGAAAAGTCATGTTGGGGAATTTCTTCTGAATTCTGGAAAGTGCTACCGATGTGGTAAGATGGGACATAAGGCTCGTGATTGCACTGAAAAAGATCAAGGTGATGGTAAGTCCAAATTTGATTTATAGTTAGTGAAATGTTTTAAGTGCAATGAGATGGTTCACTATGCAAACGAGTGTCCAACAAAGAGCTCGAGTGATGGTAAGCAGTTAGACTATAAGTAGAAAGGGGTGGTGAAATCCTTTTCAACTACTTCAGCAGATGTCGGGCCATCAAATGAAGTTGTATCAGGTGCATTGTTTGTTTTTTCAGATTATGCCAGTGTGTTGTTTGATTCTGGGTCTACACATTCTTTCATCTCTGAAAACTTTTCTAGTAAAATGGGAATACCATCTCAAGAAATGAATCATGAACTTGTTGTAAAAACACATGGGGGAAATGTTGAGGCAAAAAAATTAATAAGAATCTTCCTATCCTTATCCGTGTAAAGAACCTACTTTCAAACCTTATTGTTTTACCTCTAGTATAGTTTGATGTTATCCTGGGTATAGATTGGCTCTCTATTTACCATGCTAATATTGACTGTAGAGCTAAAGAAGTTTATTTTCAGAAAGTCTTTTAGTTTGTGTACAAGAATGAACCCTTACTGTTGATAACTTATCAAGAGGCCGAGAAACTTGTAAAAGATGGAAATGAATGTTACCTTGCACAAATCATTTAATAAAAGGGAACTGTTCAGATTAATGATGTGCCAGTGGTAAATGAGTATCCTGATGTTTTTCCGAATGAGTTGCCTGGGATAATACCTTATCGGGAAGTTGAGTTTACTGTTGACTTAGTTCCTGATGCTAAGCAAATTTCAAAACCCACTTATTGAATGGCTCAAATTTAACTTTTAGAGTTGGAGGAGAAATTTCAGGATTTATTAGATAATGTTTTCATTCGACCTAGCACATCCCCATGGGGTGAACCTATTTTATTTTTTGAAAATAAAGATGGTTCAATGAGACTTTGCATTGATTATAGAGCCTTGAATAACATCACTATTAAGAACATATATCCTTTGCCTCATATCGATGATTTGGTTGATCAACTCCAGGGAGCTCATTATTTTTCAAAGATTGACTTGAGATCAGGGTACCATCAGCTGAAGGTAATGGAAGTAGATGTTCCTAAGACTGCATTTCTTACAAGATATGGCCATTATGAATTTGTTGTAATGCCTTTTGGGCTAACCAATGAACCTGCTGTATTCATGGACTTAATGAATAGAATTTTCCATGAGTTCTTGGATGAGTTTGTGGTGGTTTTCATTGATGATATTTTGGTGTTTTCTAAAATTAAAGAGGCACATGAAATACATTTAAGGGTTATTTTTCAAACCGTAAAATAAAAGAAATTGTATGGGAAATTCAGAAAGTGTGAGTGGTTGCAAAAAATTTCTTTCCTTGGTCACATTATTTCTAAAGATGGGATAACTGTTGATCCTGCAAAAACAATGGTTGTTGAAGAATGGCCAAGACCCACAAATGTAACTGATATTCGTAGTTTCCTTGGTTTGAAAGGCTATTACCGAAGGTTTGTTAGAAAATTTTCACGGTTATCTAGTCCAATGACTAAGATAACTCGGAAGGGTGTTATGTTTATCTGGACAAAAGAATGTGATGATTGTTTTCAGGAATTGAAAAGAAGATTGGTGAATGATTTTGTTTTGGCACTACCTTCCTGGAATAGAAAGTTTGATATCAACAGTGATGCTTCATTGAAAGGACTTGGTTGTGTCCTAATGCAGAATGATCAGGTAATTGCTAATTCTTCATGACAGTTGAAAACTCATGAAGTAAATTACACTACACATGATGTGGAATTACCTGATGTTGTTTTCGCGTTAAAAATTTGGAGGCATCATTTGTATGGAGTAAAGTGTGAAATATATACCGATCAAAAAAGTTTAAAGTATATATTCACTCATAAATAATTGAACATGAGACAGAGGAGATGGCTAGAATTAATCAAAGATTATGACTGTACAATTCATTACCATCTGGGAAAAGTAAATAAAGTAGCTGATGATTTGAGTCGAAAAAGTAATGTTTCATTAACAATGTTGCATTTGGAACGTGATCCTTTGGTTAAGGATTTGATGTAATTTGGCATAGAAGTTGTTGGTGCAGGATGCCCTTCTGTTTTGTTTCAGTTATCAGTGAAATTTTCTCTATAAGACAGAATTAAGGAAACACAGAAGCAAGACAGTGAGTTGTAGAAAAAGGTAGAGCTGGTTCAGAAGGGTAAGTTTCCTGAATTCAATATTGATAATTATTGTGTTTTGATATTTGAGAAGAGATTGTGTGTGCCATGTGATTCACAGTTGAAGAGAGATTTGTTATGTTAAGCTCATAGTTCTCCATTTTCAGTTCATCCTGGAAGTACTAAGATGTACATAGATCTGCAGGAGTATTACTGGTGGGATGGAATGAAAAGAGATATTGCTTATTTTATAGTGAAGTGTTTGACTTGTCAACATGTTAATGCAGAGCGACAGTTACCGAAAGGGATGCTTCAGCCTTTACTAGTGCCAGAGTGGAAATGGTAAAATATATCCATGGACTTCGTTGTGGGATTGCCGAAGACATCTCGAGGTAATAATGAAATCTAAGTTATTATTGATCGCTTGACTAAATATGCTCATTTTTTTGCTATACGAGATAATTTTTCCCTAGATCAACTTTCCCGTTTGTATCATAAAGTGGTTGTCAGGTTACATTGAGTTCATCTCTCCATTGTATCTGATCATGATCCCAGGTTTACTTCTATCTTTTGGAAAGGCCTTCAGAAGTCGTTGGGTACTGAATTAAATATTATTACATCTTTTCATTCTCAATCAGATGGGAAATCAAGGTGAACAATTCATACATTGGAGGATATGCTACGTGCTTGTTCTATGGATTATCAGGGAAGTTGGGACCAACATCTTACTTTGGATGAGTTTTCTTATAATAACAGTTTTCAATCCAGTTTACTGATGGAACCATTTGAGGCGTTATATGGGAAGCGGTATTGAACTCCAGATTTCTAGGATGAAGTGGGTGAAAGGAATCTAATGGGACCACAATTGGTAGAAGAGTTGGCAGAAAAAGTTCAGCTGATACAGAAACACATGAGAATAGCTCAGGGAAGGCAGAAGAGTTATGCGGACAATAGGAAGACGGATCTCTCTTTTGAGGTAGGTGATCATGTTTTTCTCAAAGTCTCACCATGGAAAAGTGTGATTCAATTTGGTAATAAAGGATAGATGAGTCCAATGTTCATTGGACCATATGAAATTTTGGGGAGAGTTGGATCAGTTGCTTACTGAGTGGCTTTACCTACGAGTTTATCTCTGGTACACAATGTTTTTCATGTTTCAATGTTAAGGAAGTACATTCCAGATCCATCTCATGTTTTGAATCCAGAGGTATTTCAGCTGGGAGAGAACCTATCTTATGAGGAACAACCGGTCCAGATTCTTGACCACATGGATCAAGTGTTACGGAATAAGGTGATTCATCAGGTATAGTTTTTGTGGAAAAACCACATGATTGAAGAGGCAACATGGGAATCTGAAAATGCAATAAGGGATAAATACCCCCACTTATTCAATAAGTAAATAAATTGTGGGGACACAATTTTCTAAAGGGGTAAGGATGTAACATCTAAAGTATTAATGAATAATAGATATTTTTATATATGTATATTAATGAATTAGATAGTGTTTTAGGGTCTTAAAACGAGAATAAATCCAATCTTAAGCATGGAATACACTAATATTTTTAAAAGATTATTTTAATGACTTTTGATAGAAAACCATTTCTAAATCAAACATTTGACAATTTTATAAGCTCTATTTTTCGAAATAAACTTATTTTTTATGATTGGTACATTTAAATTTACTTTGGGAAAATTTTTGGTATTTTTCCGATAAAGTTCATTTTTTAATGAATAGTGAAAAATGTTTTATTTTAATTAAAAACCTCTTTTTAATCTAATTTATTTATATGATAAGATTATCTTTTTGAATTGGTTTTAAAGTTCAATTAGAATATATTTTTACCATTTAATCCAATAGTGGTCGTTGGAATTAATTTAACTTTGAAATTTGACTTAAACTACTGTCAATCTTTTGATACTTATTGTTTCATAAAAACACGCTATTTGCTCTAACTGTGGGAATTAATTATTAAATTAATTAATGTAACTTATATGTTTTTAATTTTTTAAAATAGGCTTCATTTAATAATTAGGAATATCAAATATAGATTAGAGTGATGTTTTGGTATTTTTCTGAAAAACTTCAATTTTTGATGAATAGTGAAACCACTAAGTGGTACTTAAAAAACTGATTTTTCGCTTAAATGAAATTTTACCACTGCTGTGTTTTGAATTCCAAAAATCCGAAAAACATGGTTTTGATTAAGAAATAAAATGTGGTTCAATGGGATTAAATTAAATTTTTGGTGAATATTAACTTTTAAATTTTTAATCTCGATTAGAGGTAATTAGTGCAATTTAAGGAAAAAATGATAATATAATAAAATGAAAATACCTAGACACACATCCTACCCTTATTGGATGTGTCATGGCCGACCCATAAAATACATGGGTCGACTTGGGGACCCGATGGAGCCACTTTGTTAGGAAAATGACATTAATAACTTTTTATTTAAAGTTAAAATGAAAATGTCACAAACATGAGTAGTTTTACTAAAACAATTTTTACATGGAGTTATACAAGTCCGATTTTTTACTATAAATAGTAATTAGAAAGCTAAAACGATTTACTACATCATGATATTTTTTTAAAAAAATTTAGACATTAAATAAAGTAAATTATTTATGAAACCATGATGATGTATCGATTACCTCATTATTTAAAGATTTAAATAAAATTAAAATATAATGTATAATCTAAGACCTAAACTTTTCCAAAACCTATTGGATGGGTGGATTTTGAACCCTTATCACCTTATACTCTAAATTTATAATTGTGGGACCTTTGTTATCCAAAGATCATTTTATAACAATGTATATTTTCTTAAATTTCCAAAAGTGCCCCTCCTCTCCTCTTATAAAAGGCCCCCACCTCTACCACCTTACCCGCACTCTCAAAGCATTTGGCTCAGCCAAACCCTGCCCATTTTGTCTCTCCACATCCCTATATAACTCTTAGAAGCCTCACTTTGGGAAGAAGTCTTCCCAAGGAAGCATTTGAGCTCAAATGAAAAAGAGTTACCTGATTTAAAGGTAGTGTTTTCTCTTGTGTTCTTATGTTTTATTTTGCTTCTCCAACCCCCTAAACTATTTTTATTCATTTCTTTTGTAACAAAACCAGTATCTTCCATATACTAGGATGTTTTTATAAGAGTTATTCGAGCTACACTTACACACACCTACATCTAATGGTTAAAGAACATACTGTTTCTGTGGATGGTGAATTTCTGCCTCACGAAACGATGATTGTTCAATATTCTTTTAACACTTTCAAAGGTGTCCATTAAGATGTCACTATATTTATATATGATATATAATATGTTATGTTTTCCTTAAGATTATGTATTTTTCATTTATTTCATACCTTTATGGTTTCAATTATGGGTAAACGTGATATCATTATTTTAGGAAGTGCGGACTACCGCCCCCTCAAAGTGATTTTATTTGTTAATGCCATATGTGGAACATATAAAGGATTTAATTAATGATATTATATATGATATTATACTAGAATTATAATATACCTTCATATCATTATGATTCCATTCCATGAAATACGAAATAAAAATAAAAGTAGCGTTCATGCGTACGTACGGCTTACCGTCTCCATGAACGGTGCATTTCATTTCCTAACTCTAAAAGTTATGTAATATTGTAAATACATGTATATACTGGATATATATGATATATATGATATATACATCATGAGTATAACTCTGGATATAATGGATACATGAACAACTTGTAATTATAATGAGTTTATTTTTGACTCAAGTACCAATGAAGATTAAAATGACCGTTATTAACTTAAATAATTACATAGTGTTCATGACATGGTAATAAGTGATATAAAAGAAATAATGAACTTGAAAAAGTTTCTTAAGAAGGTAGAAATTACCTCAAGTTTATTATTCAAGAGGTTAAAGAACAATCGAGTCATGTCGGACCTGAGGTATGGGACTTCGTCTCAATCTCCATTCATTGAGGCATATTTTGTTTTATACACAACTTTCTTTTAAACGGTGTATAAACCCCTTTTACTTTTATGTTCATCCGGAAGGAATATTTTTTATACAAAGAATTTTACTAAACGACAAAAGGGAATGTTTTTGTCGTACGTATGCGGCGACAATGAATTCTCTGCCACCGTGACCATTATTTGAGTTTCAGTTTCCTCTAAAAGCCATACCTTTTTAAAAAAAAGATAAATAAATACCATGTTTTACTTTTCTATTATTTCGGTATTGAAAATGGTTTTCATAATGTTGTTATATCAATGTGTTGTATTGATATCTTGTGATTGAAAAGTGGAAATGTTATGTTTACTTTATGCATGATTTATGTGATACGATTATGTTATGGTTCTTGGGAATTAGTATGAAGACGGGTGGTTCCGTGATAAACTAAGGGCGGGTGAGCCCGATATAGCTCTCCAATGCATTGGGTAACGCGAAGGAGTTAAAATTTAAGGTGTCTCTGAAGAGATTTATGGAATATACTGTGTTGTGTATTCCAAACATAACCAAGAGGGTCACCACCTACGTAATATTGTTATGAATGCCTCATGTTACCTTTATGTCTTATGATTTCTATGATTTATTCCTGATTTGATGAGGTATGTTAAAGTGACTATGTTTTATGAGTAGAGTTTGATTTCATTGATTCTTATGTATACATGTACTCATATTTCCTTTCCATATTTTTATATCCCTTAATGAGGTTTTTATGCTCATCCTATGTTTTTGAAATGTTTTCACAGTTCAAGGGAAGGGTAAATGATATGATGATAGTGTCATGGAAGTGTCAAGAAATAATCCATGTTTTATTTTAAATATGTTTCTATTGATGGGAAAAAATGAATACTATATTTTATTGTAACCAATTTGTTTAAATGTGGGATGTAATGCATGTTATATGATCTAATTATCTAAAACACTAAACCTGAAAATATCCTCAAGGTGTATTCTTGAAATATCTCAAGATTAAGTAATGTTTAAGGCTGGGGCCTTATATAATATGTTCTATTTTTTGGTTTGGTGTGTTGAACAAGAATGACTTCCACTTTTCAATGATTTTTATGCACATCCACATGAACACAAAATCCCTCATATTATAAGGTTATTTGGGGAATAAATATGGGTCATTGGAATCACCCATACCGCTACATATTATATGGACTTTGATATATGTGGGAAGTATTAATGTATTCAATTAAACATAGGTATCAACCCATAATGGGATATATTGATCCAGAAGATCTGGGATATGGAATACTAGGAGATAACATAGATGCTATTATCTTTTTGGTCAGATCCCATTTTTTATTTACTTTTATATTATTGTGAAACATTTTTATTAGCCTCTATGCCAACAAGTTCTCGGTATTAGGGGTTCTTGTTAAGTAAATATTTTTTTACTCTATCAGTTGTTATTGAATCATAATTCTATTTATATAATTATATTCTTGCCTTTATGAAACTCTTAGCACTATTTTTATTTAATATAGGTTGGGGTTTTTGTCCTTTATTCATACATGTTATGCTAAATTTTCTATAGATTTGAGCATTACATTGGGACTATAAATTTGAGTCATATTCTCTGAATGCCTTTTTGAGACCATACTTCTACTCATCACCCTCCATTATATACGGTGGCAAGTATATGGTCATATAAATCAACTTTTCTTATTTTTCTTAGGGAAATTAGTTTGAGGAGCTATATTTCATTTGAAACTACTCTAAGAAATCCAATATTTCTATATAGTTTTTATTTTTAATTCCAACACAATGATAATTTCATTTTCATGATCACTCATCTTCATATGGGATTTAGAGTAAAATTTATATTTTTTAAGGTAAAAAATAATAGTAATAAACTTATTGGTTTCATTTTTCTGTATATCATGTATACAAAAAGTTTCTTCATGTAAATCAAATATATTTTGAACATTCAAACATTCCTTTATACTATGATATCGATATATCTTAGGAATTTTCACGTTATCTACCCCTCAAATTGAATCATATATTTCAATGAATGGAATACATGTTGTACTAAAAAAATATTCCTTATATCCACACACTCCAAAACCTCAATATCGTGCAAATATGAATTTCCTTATTTGTAGAAAATCATATTCTCATAAAATTTTCTTTTTTTAGTTTCTTTAGTAATAGAATCTACTAGTTTTTTCATAACAAGATGATTGTATCAATGAATGTAGTACCATCTCTTTATAAATTTGCAACTTTATTTAGTTTATTTTCATTATTGTATATGGTTTCATATCTTCTTTATATGTTGAATGTATATTTATGCTACTTATTAAGACAATATTCTCAAAAATTAGTGATGCCAAAAATATTATCTAAATATTTAATGGATTATCCAACTTCTTTAATAAAATTTATCAATTATATCTGATTTTTCTTCGCTAAACACTCATTTTAATGAAAATTATTCTCAACTGAGTGAAACTCCAGAAATTTTTTAATAAAAATAGTTGTTGTAACATCAAAAATATTGACTCTACTTAATATAATATCATTTTGATCTCAAGTATTACTCAAAAAATAAAATTCATTTTTGGAGATCATCCTGATATTATATCTGTCAATAGTTTTATTAAATTATGTGGCCTCCTCAATTTATTATTATTTTTTTTGTTCAAAACCATAAATTTACTTCTCATTTAGAAATCCCTTATTTTATTCTTTATCATCACATCCAAATCCTTATTTAATAGTTGATAAAATGGAGTTATATAATTATGAAATGATAGCTTGAGTGTATATATTCTCAACATAATTTTATTCCTCTTCACAATCATTAGCATAAGACGACACATAATCCTTTAATATAAAATTAATCTTCTTCAATTAATTGTACTTTCCACTCACATTAATATTTTTCATTATAATATAAACACCTGTCACCTTGCATATCATCTTTGATGATTCTTTAGGTTCTTCATCTACACCCACATCTTTATTTTTCTCAAGGATGTTTTTTGTTGTAATTTTTTTCCTCTTGAAAATCCATTAGCGATGAAATGATATAAAATCCAATAAATCCAAGTCATTATCATCAAAATTATATTATTCCTAATGGTACATCATAAATTCATTGACCTTCATATTTTTTAATATTAAGAAGTTGTTTCCTTTGATAAATATATTTTATTATTCAATTTTGAGTCCCTTTTATTGTATAAGATATAAAAATATTGTTAAAATTTTTAATAGTAATAAATTAATGTCGTGATCATTAAACTCATAAATATTATCATTAAAAACCTCCAATCATATTATCATAAACATATACATAATTATTGAGTCATAAATACCTTATCCAAGGTTTTTAATATATTATACAATTTTTTCTGAAAAAAAAATACAATAAGAAATTCATCTCTAGTATTCCTTATATCATCAAAATGAACATGTAAATCTTATAGTCGAGACTCAATAAAATTATTTTCTCATTTAAGTGTATAATTTAACTTCAATAATGTGAGTTTTTTTAAATAAAAATTATTTTAAATTCCATCAATGGCATAGATTATAATAATAGATTTAATATTATCCCATAAGCTTTCATAATCTTATGATCATAATAAGAAACAAATTACCCTAATTCATGTATAAAAAAGTCAATAAATACCATTTCAATCAAATATAATCTAAATTAGTTTTTTGGTATTGAACAATCACCTTATTTTATAAATGATATATGTTTCTATATAAACTTATATCAATATTTTTGTTCACACAATTCATTCTTTATATATACATTCTTAAGGGTTTTATTCGATATAATATCACTTACTCATGGAAGAATAATATATTATAAAACATTAAACCTAGGATAATTATGCATGAAACCCATGAAATAAAAAATAAATGGAGAAAATTATTAGGTACCATACACCAAATAGAAATAGTAAACATATTCATTATATGATATTGATGAATATCAAATAAAAGATACTATAACAACCCGATATTTTGGTGAAATATTATTCGAACTAAATAAATAATTTTATAATTTTCACTTCATGCAACTTTGAAAATAGATTTTTAATTAGTCAAGCATTCCTATAATATAGATCTATCTTGGTGTTTGTTACAGGTAAGATTGACCTTCTTCTATAGCTTATGTAACATGCAAGACAACATGAAACCTAACTATAATATATTTTTAAAAATATTATTAAAATTCAATATAACCTTGTTGTTACATTTATGGTTATGAATATTGTTAACTAAATTAGGTAAATATGTGGTGTGTAAAAATATATGATGAATTCATAGGTTACCATTTAATGAATAGTAAAACTGATTTGAATATAAAATAATTTTTTATCATAGTCACACAGTTATTTAAAAAAAAGTAAATTAAATTAATTAAAATTCTTAAGTAATATTTATGTAGAATATATGTAATATATTATATAATTTTTTTATATTCATCCAATAGATCCTATAGACCTAATATAAGAACAAACCCGAATTTCTGCTTGAAGAACCAATATTTTTATTAAGGCATTTTTTTACAGTTTTTAATGGAGAACCCATTTTAAATAATTTTATTTAAACGTTTATAGATTTAATTTCTAAAAATTAACACTTTATATGGAATAGAAAGATAATAATTTGGTTATGATATTTTGTTTTATTTTTTGGTAATGTATCATATTTTAATTAATAGTTAAAATACAGTATTTAAATTCAAAACAAGTTTTTCATTTAATTTTTTTATATTGTTAAATTATATATTTAATTGGTTTGATAGTTGATTTATATAATATTTTTACCAATTAATCCAATTTAGTTCATTTTAACCAATTTCACAATTAAATTGGATCTAAAAACAGTCCAAACCTTTAGATTTTTTTCTTTAATAACCAACATTGTTATCCCATCAACAGGATTAATTTTAAATTAATATTTCCCACCACCATTATTTTAATTTCAAAAAATTGATTCCATTTTTAGAATCTGTATGATTTATAATTTATAATAATTTGAACTTTGTTTTTGACCAAAAATATTATTGAATGTGATTAAAATCAAATAGATCTATTAAGAAAAAATTTAGGTTAATAAAGTAATAAAAATTAAATTTAAGACCCAAAAACATAGAAAAGTATCCAACACCCATTTAATGTCTATATCTTGACCATAACATCAATTGTATGTAACAGTTTTCATTATTGGTTCAACATTCAACATGAACAAATTTGGTGGAATTCACTCTTCAAATATTTACAAGAGTGCCACTCAATCCTTAATTTAAAAGTCCATAACTCTACCAATTCCACAAACCTCTCAACCCTTTTATGTTTAGAAAAAATCATCCCAAGTAGCCTCCCAAAAATCAGCCCATATACCATTGAGGATTCATTTTATATTAAATTCTTCAAAAAATCCTTTTTGAACAAACCAAAAGGAGTTACCAGATTTAGATATTACGTCTTCTCTCATGGTCCTTATCTTTATTTTCCTTCCCCAACAAAACAATCACTTACTTAAATTATAATTTTTAAAAAATAGTTTCTTCTATAAACTAGTACTTTTATATGAAATTTTTTTGACATACACTTACAAACACCTTTATTATATGGATATCGATTATACAATTTCTGTTTATAGCGAACTACTGCCTCAGGAAACGATGATTGTTCATTTATTCATTACACTAATAATGGAGGCCTTTTTTATGGAAAATATATTTATATATGTTATATATAATTATTTTTATGTCTTTAGTATTATTGATTTCTTTTTAAAACAAATACATTTTTCCCAATTGGTGGTAGTATGATAATCTTGTTTGAGGAAGTGTGGACTAACGCCCCTCAAAGCGATGTGATTCGTTCACACCCTGCATGGAATGTATTAAGGATGGGTTTAATGAAATTATATGATATGTATGATTTAATAATTATACTATAATAATTATATATATATACATAAATAAATATAAATATATATATCATTTACATACTTTATTTCTATATGATAATAAAAATGGAAACATCATTCATGCGTACATACGACCTATCATCTACATGAACTGGGTATTACATTTAATTACTATTTATTTTTTAAATTATTATAATATTACTATACTAGATATAACATATATTTATATAATTTTATAAATTTTATAATAATTATATAAGTATAGGGACTAACTATATAAAAAATTTAGACACATGTAATGAACAGAAAAAATATTACTTGAAGTGAAACAATAACATAGGATCATTAACATGTGGGTATTATATGGTCATAATCAAACCATATGTGGTAATAGATATAATAATATAATTTTCAAAATATGTACAATAATAATATAATTATTATATAGGATGTTTTTATGAGTACAGAGAGAGAGTCAAGACACAAGGTAAGGGGATTTCATCCCACACATATTTTTTTTGAGATACATGTTATGTTTTCTACTCATTACTTTTGTGTTGGGTATGTACTGCGCATTATTTTATACTATTTATATTATAATTAAATTTTTGTTTATTAACATGTCCATTTTATGATCCTTTTTCATGGTGTATATATTTAAAATTTTAATATATCGGTTAAACTGTTTTGCCTCAATATCACTTATTTGAGAATCTTGTTTTCTTAGGCAACTAAACTCTTTTTTCAAGGTGTATATACATCCATTTCACATTAATTATCCTAAATATAAATATTTTCATGATATATAATAATTAATTTCATTTCATTTTCTTACATGGGGAGTATGATCCCATGTTACAAAGTAATATAATTTTATTAGGACAATATCATCCTTTTTTGAGATTGTTTATGTATATGCTACCTTTAATGAAATTTTATGATAAATCACTCGAGAACATTCATTAGTTTTCTTATCCCTTGTTTGTTCACAATATCTTCATGTGGTAGACCTATTTTATCACTCATTCTTACCTAAGATAATTTTTTTAAGTAAAATGTATATATCTCTCTCTTCAGTCGAAAATCTAGTGTATTCAAAATCCATGATTTTGAAAACATTTTCAAAAGATCCATGAAGATTATTTTCAATGGAAAATGTTTTTAAAAATTATTTATTATTTTCAAATATTCATTTATATTTTTTCAAAAAAAAATTCTATAAAAATCGTTTTCAAATGGTTTTACGATATAAAAATCTATTTTCAATGAATAAATGATACTTTCCTTATGAAATGTTTTTGAAATATATTTCCAAATTATTTTTCATCTAAGATGACATAAATTTATGTTACTCATGAAATAATAATAAATTATCTATAGGTTCCACTAATATCCTTTCATTTAATGGGTTATGCTTAATGACATGGTCTAAATGAAATGAATTTCTCTTCTATGAGAGGTATGTGTATGAAATATTTTTCTTTTCCATGGGTTACTTGTTTATGGAACCTGCTTATTTTCAAAGGTTATGCTTCAATGAAATGATTATAAAACCTATCTTTTTTTCATAGGTAAATTTGGTTTTCAAATGATAATGATACCCATTTAATTTCATGGGTTAGGATTTTATGTTTACAAAACCAATTCATTTTTATGGGTCATGATATGATGAATGTTTTATTATCTTGTGGAACATGTACGAATGATTTTATTTTTATAATGGTGGAGCCTATATCTCTATATAATGCTTTGGATAACTATGGACTACTCCTTTATATAAATTTTATTTTTGAACTTCATTACATGTTCACAATGGTATGCATGGACCTGGTTAATGTCTATATGTTTATGGGTGAACCTGATTACATATTCTAAATGTTATGGGTGAACATTATTTCATGCTAAAATTTTTCTAGTTTCATGTCTATAAGTTTATTCATGAACCTTATTACATGTTCACAATATTATTCAAGAACCTGATTACATGTTCACAATGTTATACAAGAACCCAATTATTTGTCCTTAAGGTTATGGATGAACCTGATTACATGATCAAAATTTTATGAATGGAATTGGATTAATGCCCTTAAGGTTATGCATGATATTAATTAAATGATAAAAATATTATGTGTGGACCTACTTTCATTTCTAGTAGTTGATGTTGGGTCAAGATTTCATGTCTTTAACAAAATGGGTGAACTTTTTTCTACTTAAACATGTTCACAACATTATAAACCAACGTGCATAACACAAAATCATTTAATTTTACAATTTTATACTCAATTTTCCTATGTTATTTATATCCTAATGATTCAAGTCTTATGAACATCAATTAATTATTATTTTATTTAATATGCAGGGCATGATCGTCAAATGTTACGCTCAATTTCCAAACCATTTTTTCTATGTTATGCTTATGTATATGATTTATTTACCTTTTCTAATCATATAAGCTCACCTCATTCTTATGATTCCTTTCCCAATGGTATCAAGAATGATTTTAGGTATATTTACTAAAGGTGGAGTTCATGATGGGTTATATTGAACATCTTTCACTTGGATATAAGATTTTTTTCCAAGATTCCAAAGACACTAACATTTTATGGTCCTCGAGCATGTATTTTTTTAATATACAAAATATTCAACTAAAAATATGTAATATCCATGTATGTTAACACTAGGTATCTATAGTTGGTATAAAAGGAAATGATTAGTCAACCGTTGGAAAATAGGATGAGAAAACCTTAGTGAGATCACTATGTATATTTCTAAGTATATATCTTGGGGACTCTCTAAGAATACGTATAAGGATGAGCTAAAGTTTGGGAAACTGTCATAGAATTTTGGTAAAGGATAGATTGAGTAGTTTCATATCAATACATCCCTTTCTGGATAGTATAAGTGGATGTCACTCTAGTAGAGATGTGCCTCAGTTTAATAACTCTGACAGGCTGTTTAGGGTCTGACTCAGGGGAATCTAGTACACAACATCAGAGATTTATCACACTTGGTTTGAAACTATTTGAAGATATTATTTGGGAATTCAGAAACACTTCATGAAGAATCACGGTGGATTTAAATAGATTTTATTTATGAATAACCATGATAAACTTTAGTTTTCAAAAAATGAGGAAGGTTTCATACATTAGTAATCATATAAGTTACTTTTTTATTATTATATTCTTCTTCATTGTGATAATTGTATCTTAATCCATGGTTTTGGTTTTAGTTAATGGTTGTAACCCGAAGAAACCATGTTAATTGTGATTGTGATGGGTAATGCAATAAATTTATTCCTGAAGATTAGAATTCTATGGGGTCTGGAAAGTCGTTACTACACTCTAACGGATTTCTCATGCTATGAATCATGTTTGGTTTCCAAACAAGAGAAAGAGTGAGAAATATTATGTAGATTCCTTCAAGAGTTATTTTCCACCTTACTTCTGTGGGTCATATGATCCACATTTATCTATGCAATGGATATATACCGCTGAAAATATTTTCTCTGTTCTCATGTGTTCAGATCTTGAGAAAGTCATTCTTTTTATTTATTAGTTAGAAGGCGAATAAGACTAGTGGTGGGATCTAATAAAGAATATGTGGGAGTAAAATGAAATGGAATCCATGGATTGGGATGAGTTCATGAACATAGTCTTCAATAATTACATTCTTTTGTGTTCATCATATAATAATGTAAAAGGAGTTAATTATGTTTAAGTATAGTTATGATGATCCATTTGGTACTTATGAGGCTAATTTCACAATAAATTCAAGAAACACATATAGTATTATCATTCAACATGAATGTAATTTTGATGGGTTCATCAATGTCCAAAAGACATGTCTCATAATGGGATTGTCCATGAGAGACATTTGTATCTATAAAGATATTTTTTATATTACAATCAAAATTGAAATGGAGGTTGGAGTTACATATCAATCTCATGGATTTAAAAAGAATATAAATATGGAGTTCAATGGGGAATATAAAAACCATGGAGATAAGTTATGTTTTCAAACCCTTACTTTATGAAACTAGGGGAATGAGATCTTTGGAAAGTCCCTCAATGGAATAAGAAGGTGTTTCAAGTATAGGAGTCATTGCCATCGAGAAAAAACATTTATATGAAATTAGAAGAATGAATTCAATGGAATGGGTGGAGATAAATATCAACAGAATAAACCACCAACACTTTAGTGTTTTATGATTATAGAGTTTGGCCATCATGTGAATCAATTCCCCAATCAAATGGATAGTATCGATGATAAAACAGAACAATATATAAGAAAAAAGGACAATGGGATAGTTTATTTAATCACAATAGATGAAGTGAATAATTAAAATTATGGAAAAAATTATCCTTCCTTTAACATAGTTTAGAAGCTCATGTTTTATTTTGAATAAATAAGCACTATGATAATCTTATTTTTCATCCTTTAGTGAAGTTTAATGTGATTGTATCCCAATTGGTAGATTTAAAAATAGTAAAATGTCTTTTAATGTTCTATCAGTGAAAGGATGAACTCAATTATCTAATAAAAATATTTTTGAATCAGATAAGATCATATTTGAGGGAGAAAAAGGTGAAGTACATTTTGGAAGGGTTATAAGTTCAACCATTTATATAAATATGAAGTTAATAATTGGATGAGGATTTGAGAAATAATTATCGTATTACAAAATTAGGAATTGTGAATATTGGATAACCTACATTATCTTGATGATAACTGATGAAAAATGGGATTGAATATCATGTGTCTCATAATTTTTTGTCATATTAGGACTGAAAAGGTATCCTTTTGTTTTATATAAAGAGTTGAAGTGCATAAATGAACAGAAAAGGGTGAAATTTACCAAAAATAATGCATTAATACCATTTAATGAAAATCATTAGACATTAGGAAAAATGATGTTGAAACCAACAATATTTTCCTATAACTTTGTTTCTGATGAATTATATGGTCCCTTAGTTAATCATATACATATATATTTGTGATTACTAAATTTTTATTAATATTGTTCTCTATCACTCTCCATAAGAACATGATGATAGGACTTCTCTTCCATGGTCATGTTTTCTCTTCCCACATATGTTATCTTATATGTGAATCTCAATATGAGTTACATTAGGTATCACTTATAGTTCCAACAATCCATTTTAAGGGATGTTTTAGAATTCATTTATATGATGTGGGATTCTATGAATGGAACTTTCTTGTGTTAAACCATCAATATCCTAGATGAATTTTATGGGAGAAATTCATTTTGAGAGAGGGAGAATGTTATAACCTGAGATTTCGGTGAATTTTTTCGAATTAATTTATTAATTTGATATTTTTTAATTCACGCAACAATAAAAAAATATCTTTTCACTAAGTCAAATATTAATATCACTAAAATCCAACATGGTATATATTACAAGAAATATTTTCCTTCATTTATAGTTTGTCTACCATGATATACCAAGTGTAAACTAACTATAATATATTTATAAAAATAATATTATAATTGAATATAACAGAGTTTTTATGTTTAGGTATATTAATATTACTAACTAAATTATGATAATATTTAGTGTTCACCAATATAAGATGAATTTATAGGATACCAATTAATAAATATTTAAACCAATTGAATGTAATGAAAAATATTATCATTGTCACAAATCTATTTTAACCATGTAAATTAAAATAATTACACTTAGTGAGTGAAGTTAATTTAATTTATATGTTATATATTAATTAAAATAATTTTAAATTCATCCAATATATCTTATATAGATAATATAAAATCAAACACAATTTTATAATTAAAAACGTTTTATTTTTAAGGTATTTTCTTCCGCCTTCTTATAGAGAACCCATTTTAAATCCAAATTTCAGAACATTTATATTTTTTTTGTAAAATTAAACATTATATTAGAAATAGAAACATAAAAATTAGGTTGTGATAAATTTTTTGTATTTTTTAGATAATTTTTTATCTTTTATTGAATAGGTAAAAATACCGGATTTTAATACTAAACTTATTTTTCATCTAATTTATTTATAATGTTAAATTTTATTTTTAGTTGGATTAATAGTTTAGTTAGTTAATATTTTCACCGATTAATTTAATTTTTTACATTGTAACCAATTTATCATTGAATTTTGATATAAAAACATAGCAATATTTTGGACATTTTTACTTTATAAACCCATAATGTTGTCCCATCAGTAGGATTGACATAAAATTAATTTATGAAACTTATTTGGATAGAATTTGGAAAAATTTATTCAATATTTTGAATAATTACAATTTTTAATTTCAAATAAGGTCAATTTTTTTGAAACAAAAATTTAAGTGTATGTGATTAAAATTACTTACATCGGTAAAATGAATATTTAGATTATGAAAGTACTAAACCTCAAATTTATGACCCAAAAAAACGTAGACACATGTAAAAAAACCCATTGTAGGGACTTAATTAAACATTATCATAAATTTTATACACATTTTCCCCTTATTTTATCTACTTGAAACATGAAAATTGAGTGTGTAATTCTGTCTTCAAATATTTACATGAGTAACACTCCTTTTCCACTATAAAATTCCACCACATCTACAAATTCATCCCACATCTAAAAACTTTTATGTTCACCCAAAATATTCCCATGTAGCCTCCCAAAAACTTTACCTTAAACCTTGGTTCCTTTTTTTGGGAATAGAGACTCTCAAGTAAGCCATATGGCACAAACCAAACAGAGTTACCCGATATAGACATAACGTCTTCTCTCAAACTTTTTCCCTTTAATTTTCTTATCCACACCACAACTATATATATTCTATTATTTTGTGATAAAAATTATACTAAATATACATGAATTTTTTTTATGAAATGGTATTTACATAAACTAACACAAAACTCCATCAAAGGGTTATCGAGTATACTCTTTCTGTGTATTGTGAAGTACTGCCTCACGAAAAGATGATTGTTCATTCATTAATTTCCACTTATAATTATGGACATTATGATGGTAAAATTATTTATATGTGTTATATATAAAAATTATTTTGATTTTAAGATTTTTTATGCCTTTTTATGACACATAACATTTTATTTATATATGAATATTGAACATGTACAAATAGAGTCAAGACACAAGGTAAGGTGATTTCGTCTCACTGTTAATTTCCTTGAGATACATGTTATGGTCACCACAATTTCATTTTGGTGTGGTGTAAATAATGAAAAATATTTTATAATTTTTATATTATATCTAATTTTGTTTTTCATTAACATGTTTATTTTATTATCCTTCTTTCATTGGGATTATGTTTCCGAAGTTACCAAATCGGTGAAATATTTTTGTCTCAATTTTCTTTCATTGAGAATCTTGATATATTATGAACCTAAATTATTTTTTTGATGTGTATATACATCCATTTTAAAATTATTATCATGAATATAAATATTTTCAAAATAATTAAAGATTTATGTAATTTTATTTTCTTACATGGAGAGTATGATCCCAAGATTCCATGTAATAAGAGTTTATTGATAAAATCCCACCGCTTTTCAAGATTTTATATTTTTACGCTTCCTTTGATGAAATATTTTAATAAATATAATGATAAAATTGATGATATTTCTTATCATTTGTTTTTTCAATATATGATCATGTGTTATTAACAAATTTCCACTATTTAGTATATAAGAAAATGTTTTTATGTAAAATCTAATTGACTCTCTCATCGGTCAGAAATCTATTGTATTCAAAAACAATGTTTTGAAAATGTTATAAAAAATGTTTTCAAAAGATCCATGAATATAATTTTTAAGTAAAATGGGTTTTTTTATTTATTCAAAGATTCTTTCATATATTTTAAAATATATTTTCATATATAATGTTATCTAAAACGTTTTATGTTTAAAAACATTTTCTTCAAAGAGGAAAGGTTATTTTCTTCATGAAATGTTTTTGATAGATATTTCAAAATTATTTTCCATATATGATTACATTAATTTATATTTCATGTTACCTTCTAGGAGATGATATAATGGTTCCATTCACATCCATTATATTAATGGGTTATTCTTAATGTCAAGGTCTTCAAGAATACTATTTCTCTTCCATGGGTTATATGTTTATGAAAAATGTTTATTTTCTATCGGTTAAATGTTTATGAAACCTCCTAATTTTCATGGTTTATGCTTTTATGAAATAGTTTTGAAACTTATCTCATTTCCATAGGTTATTATGTAATATAATTTTAATATTTCCAACTTCATCTCATGGGTTATGATTCTATGTTTATAAAACTAATTTCTTTTAATGGGTTGTGATATGATTAATGAATTCATATCTTGTGGAACATGTATGAATAATTATATAATGAGATGGGTGGTACCTATGTCAACATCCAATGCATTGGTTAACGATGGATGAATCATGAGTATAAAGTTTATGCATGAACCTAAAAACATTATCTTAATGTTATAAATGGACCTGGTAGAATATCTATATGTTTATGTGTGAACACGTTTACTTGTTCAAATTTTAATGAGTGAACATTATTAAGTGTTCCAAATTTCATTCATGGACCTAGTTTCTTGTCCATATGTTTTTCTAGACATTATTACATGTTCATAATGTTATGTGTGAACCTTATTACTTGCACACAATGTTATGAATGGACCCATCTTCATGTCCTAATGGTTATGTGTGAACATGATTAAATGTTCACATTGCTATGAGTAGACCAGGTTCCGTGTCGTTAAGGTTATGAGTGATCTTTATTACATGTTCACAATGTTATCTAGGGACATGGTTTCATGTAAAGAAGTTGATTTTGGGGATTGATTTCTTGTTCTACTCTTAATTGGTGAACCAGTTTCTATGAATAAATGTCTCACACATTATAAATCAACAAGCACAACACAAATTCCATGTATTTTATGTGTTATGTTTCCTTTTACTATGTTATTTATTTCCATATGATTCATATCTTATTAAATTCGATTCATTATTATGTTCTCTAATATGTAGTCTATGATCTTAAAATGTTATGCTCAAGTTGCATAACCTTTTTTTGTTATGCATATATATTTACTTTATTTACCATAACTAATATTTTAAGCTCAATCCTATCTAATGTTTACTTTCCTGAGGGAATGGAAAAATGTTTTAGGTATAATTACTAATGGTTTAGATCATTATGGGAGATGTTAGAAGTGATTCATTTGGATAGAATATTTTGTTTTCATTTTTTCAAAGGCACTGAACAATTAATGTCCTTGAGCATGTATTTTTGGAATGTATTGAATATTCATATAAAATGATGTAATATCAATGTATGTTAATCATGGGTCACTATAGTTACAAATGTACTCCCCTCCCCATGGTTTATCCATGTATTGAAACTAAATCACCCATCATATGAGAGACACTCTCTAACCTTCCATGTTATCATATTTTTTCTATACTATTGGAAGGATGAAGTGAGAGATTTTAATAGAGGGAGATTCAAATTGTTCATTAATTCATGAATCAATGTCCAATCACAATGGTAATATATTCTTGTAACTCCCTCCAAGACACTCTCAGTGATATAATAATTGACTTGTATGTTATAAAACTTGAACTACTTGGGTATGTGAAGTTTTTTCAGTTAGAGTAGAAGATAATTCTGTGATAGCCGCTTTTATGATTTTTTATTCTCAAAAAAAGATATTTTTGAATTTTTAGTGTCTCAATCGATTATTTCATTAAACTATAATGATTAATCATATGTGTATGAATAAAATAACTATAGGCACATATAATTTTTACAACATTTTGTCCAAAATTGGATACCTAAACCTTACAATTTTTGAGTTACGTTTGATTCATAGATTCATCGCTATTGTAGAAATGCTTTTAAAAATGGGTCATCATTGATTAAAGTCAATCAACACCAATATAGTTTTATTTTAATCCAATGTATACCTTTAGATATGGTTGAAATCTACATCCCTAGAAAAATAAATATCTCTCATAGCAGGTTCCTAGCAAATATTATATTAGATTCGCATAATATTTTCTAATAATCATTCATCTCTTCTATTTAATTATGCTAATTAGTGGTATTAAATATTTTTTTCACCAGAATATGAAATCATTCTCAACACTATTAGGTTTATGTTGTCTTGAATAATATCAAAATCATGGTGTGATCATTAGAATTATTCAAAATATTATAGAAATATCAATGTTTTTGTGAGATTATGTAGGCCAATGTTGTCTTATTCTATCATCATAGTAAGCTTTCATATTTTCAGAAATAATGTTATTCATTCTTTAAAGTGGATGAAAACCATGAATAGGTATTTTCATCTATCTTTCATTCTTTCACTATTTTCAATACAGTTGACTCGTACTAGATTCCAGTATCAACCTTGTAATATTTTTAAATTTATTTATTTTATTTACCAAATAAAATGAATTTATATTCCATGATATGAAAATGGAAAAATTAGTGAAATATATACATGTGACCATCTCTATTAGTCATTGTTAAAAATTTTCAATAACTAATCCTTATTATAGATCTAGTTTTCGGTCATGAAAAATGATTTCAAATATTTTATAAAAATGAAATAATGATAAGTATGTGCATAAGAGAAAATATGATCATGTCCTATTCTTCCTTATAAATAATAATTATTAATATGATCATCTATCATGTTATTCTTAGCTTGTCATTGAAGATAACTTATAGTAGTAGTGATCATTGTTTCCATGTTATTTCTCTTTATTAAATACATTATATTAGTAGAATCACCAAGTATAAACCTCATCATTTTTATTATATTTTTTATATATTTTTATCACCAATTCACATGGTGATATTTTACATATTTTTAATATGGAATGTCTATTAAAATTAACTAGTGTTATTCATACATATCAAAGGATATCATGTTTATAATATATAAAAATCCAAAACTGTTTTTACTTATAACTATATTAAATATAAAAATTAGACACGTAATCATATTGGAACATATAAACAAACGAGATTATTCTAGACAACTCATAAGACACAAGTCCACTTAATATTTCTACGGTTTATAACGTGCATGGCTAGGGAACTATAAGACAACCCAAAATTGAAGGATCATGAAAATTCATGATCCATCATGGACTACATTGAAAGTCAGCATTAAAAATATTAATCAAATATGATCTATATATTAAGTGAACTTCTACATGAACAGACTCAAAGATGTAACTAAGATAAAAAATAATTCTTTTAAAAGAACACATAATTATAAAATACAGATATAATTAATCACATAATTTATATAACATAGAATAATATATATATATATATATATATGTGCACATATACATAAAATAATTAAAATATATTCATATATTTCATAAAAATATATAATACATTGATACATTATTAAATTATAAAAAAATTAATTTTAGATTATGGTCTTTCCCACATTTCAGAAGACAATTAACATAATACCTCTATATAGTTCATTTTTTAATTGAATACAATTAAAAATGAATGTAATTTGTTTCTAATTCAACCCACCATATAAATATGTAATAACAAACACGATTTATTTTTCTAAGGTCCATTATGCACCATTATGTAGTCTAACACAAATTTCTTCTAATAGAGGTTACATTACTCATCAGAGACTTCAATTAAATCATAATTCTAAAAGTGAATTTTTATAATACTTAATCTAACTATAAATCCGGGCTCATTACCATGTATAATAAAAATTAATCTTAGAAGAAACAAAACCAATTTTCATACATAGATTATAACTCTTCAAATGCATGTATAATAATTTGTAGAAGTATTTCAAAATTAAAATCTAATTCCAAAAAAATTAATTATTAAATAATTATATCATGAATAAATCATTGAATAAAAAATTGATAATTATATATTTTTAACATAGGATAAAATGGTCAGGGACAAATCATAAATAAATAAAATTATAAACCCTTTATAATTTTCTAATTCATTACAGTCATTCCAATATTAAATAAATATAAACACTTTATATTTATTTATAATATAAAATCATTCATATTATCAATTTTATGGAATTCAAATTCAATATATAGTATTAGGTGATATTTAATCTATACATATTACAATTCTATTATTTAATATCCTCTTATAATCTAAATATAATATATTTAATAATATTTAAACAATGACAATACTAACTTTGAAAATTAACAATTATATGGACGAATTATTCCATCCAAAAATCATAAAATATAACTAATTAAAATTAATTATTATGATCCTTTAATAATGATAAATAGAAACTTTTTTATATTTTTGTCTTGTATTATAATTTATATACATTTTATAAATAGAAAATATAATTTCAAAACAAAAATTTTCTTTCAATATTATATGTCATTAAATATTATTTTAAACAATAATTTTAATATTAGTTATAAATATTATTTAATATTTATTTAATAAATGTTTTACAAAAAATTAATGAATTATTTATCATAAATTAATAATTAATTAATTTATATACACCTCTAATAATTGTAAATATCCTTGAAAAATTATAATGTTATTTATAATCAATTTTTGAACCGTTTAATTCAATTTTAAATTGAATCATTGATAATTTAATTATCTCTAAATGTTGTTTTAAATGATATTCTCAAATTTTAGTAGTGTTATGTCTTATGATACATGTGTTTTGGTATTATTTATCTTATAATATGACCAAAAATAAATTTCTTATGAACGAAAAACCATGTTTAGATTGCCAATATAGTAGTAAACCTATACTTCTAAGTAAATAAACTGTCTGGTTGCGAATCATGTTAGAATAACACAATCCTCAATATATTTATTATAATTAAATTTATTTATAGAGATCCTATGATGCAATTGGAGTTGTTCTAGTCTAATTAAACAAATAAAACCACTT
Organism: Viscum album; assembly: GCA_963277665.1. Classification (NCBI taxonomy): domain Eukaryota; kingdom Viridiplantae; phylum Streptophyta; class Magnoliopsida; order Santalales; family Viscaceae; genus Viscum; species Viscum album. Next base: position 587,219,465 of record OY728126.1, read on the forward strand.
TTATTTGAATAACTCCACAACCTAATTGTTGTAAGACATGTTAAGTGGCCGAATATGAGTAACTCAATAATGAGTTATATTTTACAACTGTCATGTAATTTTCCAGCATAATATGAAAATATATTTTTCTCATTTATTGGATTCATTATATAATATAATATCATATATTTTATGATTTTATATTATGAGAAAATAGTAATTGTGTGACGTCACCAACTATAAAGTCACATTTAGTATATCATGAGATGAGCTGTAGATTATGATGCTAGAAAAATTAATTCCATCCTTAGTAAAAACATGATATCAGAGATAATGATATTATATATCATAATTCCAAATGTATTCAAAAATATTTGTCAAAATATATGATATATAATAAAATATGTAATAAGATAATAAATTTTCACATTTTGTACATTATTTCATGTATCAAATGGTAAGGAAAAGTTATCATAACATTAATTTATTTCAAGGGATCAGTTAATTAATAATAAAGACAGTGAAAACAATAATTATCCCTAATATCCAAGATCTAAATTTCATGAAGCATGAGATCATGAAGAGACACAAAATAATGAAACATTGTATTCTATAGAATGATAAACACTTCCATACAAGTCATCAATAATATTATTATTAAAGAACTCTATAGACAAGCAGAAGGATACCATGATCCATTGTGTATCCATAGGTCAAATATGAATCACATGTTTCATTATAAATACCATTTCATCTCAGATGACATGCTACTATCTCATGATTTCTAATGGATAAGAAGGAAGAGTGTTACTATAGTGGGATATAATTTGATGAGGTTTGGGATGATACAATCCCATAGTGATATTATATTTTAGAATCCACAGACAACACTATCATGTTATCAATAAGTGAACAAAAAAATTATGGAATATATGAGTTATTAATGTGGTTAAAAAATATTTTTATCCCACTAACAAAAAATGCATTCATCAAATTACTTCATCATTATCCTACTCCATTAAAAGTAATAATGATATCCATGTGTGGATATTTTTTAGAATGAAAAATTTTACAATTTGGTTATAAAATATTATATATTTCATTATGATATATCCTAATTAAGAATATTATATTTCCAAATCTAACCTTTCAACATGCTCGGGTAACTACCATTTTTTCCATTAACATTGCATACAACACATATATATCACCACATATAATATAGTCCTTGTGGATCACATGAAAAATGGATTTAGTGAATATATAATTCACCATTATCATACAATAGAAAAGGTTATGATAATAATATATGATATTTTTAAAGAATATCAAATTATATTCCTATAAGGCTTAAAAAATTCAATGGTTCCTTTTTTCATGCCATATAACATAGATACATCTTACCATATGATACTATTCAGAACACATCATATGTATATGAGAATTAGGGAATATGTCCTTAAAAAAGAATATAAAACATGTTATCCTAGAACATTTCATTGAAATAAATTGATGTTTCAATGTGTGGGAGTTAAAGGAACGGAGATGAGAGTGAATCAGTTCTCTAATATAACAAACCTTGTGATATAAATAATTACTCATATACATGTTATTGTGAATGAATAAACAATTTATCAAATGATTAACGATGATAAATAGTGATAAGGGAAGACCAGTAAATGAACATGAATAATTTTGTATATTTTTCACCAACTCATTTTATCATGTTGAAGTTTCAAAAGGATTATTGATTTTTATACCATATACATAATTTTTTTATTGTCATCAACTAATAGAGTACAGATTGGTAAATTGTTCATGGAATTTATATCACTATTAAATACTAGGTAATAATGATAAATGGTTAGTGAGTGAAATCACGAATGATCCTCAATATGTTTCTCCATATGAATATGATTTATGAACCATTTTTATCACGTGAAACTCATTAATTATTAATCTAGAATTATTTTTATGATTTTTTGGTGATTATCTATCTACCATTAAAATTTTCCCTAGGAAAACTCAAACATTAAATAGAGTCATCCATACTATTATGTGTTGACATGAACCACGAAATATATTTATATTCAATAGTATATCTAAACATAATCAAATGAATCTTGATCTTTATCTAGATTCAATTCAAAAAATTGACTGAAACAATGATGATGTTTCCTCTAGACCATGATATATTATTCTGTACACCATTTTGATCATCAATCCTAATGTTTTTACCATATTCTGTGACATAATCAATGAAAACATGATGTTGTTTTTTCATGTATGGTAGCCAGTGAGTTTAAAAAATTCTATTGATTCAAAATAAATAATGTTCACTTTTCCATGAGAATTTGTAATTCCTTCTAAAATGTGGTTGATTATATAAAACCCAAAATTCTTCAAGAATTTAACAATACATTCATGTAACTTAAGGAGATAATTTCATTAAACCATAATGACCAACTATGATAATATTTATTGTAACTTTTAGGTGGTGTCGAAAATCAAAAAATACTTTCCTCTCTTGGAAAATAATGTGTTTTTCGACTTCTCTAGGTACCATATTGATGAAAAATTAGCTTTTTCTTTATATATTGATAGTTATGTTATCTAGAACATAAAATTCAACGTGTTTTTCCATAAACTATGGAATTTTTTAGTATTTTATATAGTTTTTTTAAATACTGTTATATTTTTCAACTCAGATATATCTCAAAAAATGGGATGATAATGTTGAGAATAAATAAAACCTTAAAAAAATACCCTAAATGAGAAACTATAAAAAATATCCTATTATGATATCAATGTTAGAGTAATTTAAAAACCACAATAATAAATTGACCAATTGTTGGGAGATAACTAAAACTATCAGTAAATTGAATAATACTGTATTGAAAAAGTCACATTGAGGGATCCCAAATCTTTAACATTATCAAATCACATTATGAGATCTTTTCAAACAAACATTGAATTTTTTTTAACGAATTTTAATTTCTAATAAACTAAATAATTGTTTTAGGCACATAGACCGATAAAAATATGGAATTAAATATGTTATATATATATATATAGCAGTCCTCCTATTGAAGTTATATTTTTAAATATTAATGGATTGTTTATTAATGAATAAATATAAAAATAATTTAGTTAAATGAAGGGTGTATATGGTTAAAATTATATAAGTAATATTACTCAATATCGATTTATAAAATTGATATAAAGAATACTATATAAAAATAATTGATTACATGTACATATATTTTGCTAGTAGGATTGGGAATTTACATGTGATGGGGGTGAATAAGTGTGAAGTTTATACCTAATTATTTTTCCATTTAATTAATTTGGCAATATTAAAACCTATGTCTTTGTCAAGGTGTATAAATCTAATAATGTTGAATAAATAAAGAACATTATATTCAATGATATAAATTAATGAAAAGATGAGTGATATTATAATATTAAAATGTTTTTCCTCTATGTGGGAATAAATTATTTTGTGGTTTATGGGTTGTTTTTTGAAACCAAATTTATCTTTAGTATAAAATTTGATAATAATTTGATGAGAATGGATCATCTTATATACAAGTGATAGATTAATTTTATATCTTATAATTGGTGGTTTTTAATATGGAAATTCATTTTTTATTAATTCATTGAATATGATATTCAAGATTGATATTTATGTTTTTTGTAATATTATAGATGAATTACATTTGAAGCATATAACAGATAACAAGGAAATTATGGAACATTAAGGGACACATTCCCATCCCACGAAGAATCTCAGTGCAAATACTGAAATATGAGGACACTAATATTGATTATTGAGTCCAACAAGACCAAATAATCCATTTAATGTAGACTTCCCACGATGTTGGATGATCCTGAGATTTATTTGAGATTAAAAATTAAAGAACTGGTGAAAAATGAGATTCCAGTGTTGAAAAAAAATTTTACATGTCATGAAAAATCATTAAATGAAGTAATGATTCAAGATGTGAACCATTTAAATGCTACGAGGATTGAGAAACCATAATTCTAGGAAATTTTTGAGACCCAATTTTTACACATCATATAATATTTACATGATGTTTATGTATTAGAAATAGTAAAAATCCCTAATTTCCAGCATATTCTTGATATCCTTTTTTACTATTAATGAACCAGGATATTTATTAAATTTGTGTTTTTACCCGTGGAGACCCTGAGAATACTTTTAGGGTTATAAATAAGAGGGTTGTGCCAAGATATTCACTGATTAGATTCCAATGAAGATGTGAAACCACCCGGTGGCTTCAATAGGTTTTTGACATAGTGTACTGTATAGATAGGTATATATTTTCCATTTATTTTTTTATTTAATGATTGAATGTTCATTAGTTTTATTATAATCTCTTTTTTTATCATTCCAAGATTAATTCATTCACCCTTTTCTATGTTCTTTGTGGTTTCGTTGCTCATGTTAGGTTCTAATCTAATTTTCATTATTTTTAAATTTCATTTCCTTGTTTTGAATCATTTAATCATTATATCATTCACTCCTTCTATTTATCATTCTTTATTCAATTTAGAGATGTGGGGATAATTTGCATCAGGTTCGGGGTCATGTGTTGGGTTGTTTTTTAGCCTAGTGAACCAATATTGTCACGACCCGTCCTCGGTACACGTGCCGTGACTACCCCAAGCCCGCCTTCCATAGGTTAGGGGCAGGAGACTAGAACAAAAGGAGTAAATCCTGATAAAAGGGAAGGCATTTCCTTTATTAAACGAAAACACACATAACTAGAGTATAATTGGAAGAAAACACTAAGTAAACTGAAACAAATGTAGCACTGAAAGTAAGGGGCTGGAAATACAAGCCCAACTGTAAAGTACAAGGTAAAAGACAAAACAGCTGGAAGGTGACAAGACGCTCCTAGATCTTCCACTATTGATCCTACTTGAAGGGTAGGTATAGATAGTGCAGCTCCTAGATCATCCACCACAAATCCTACCTGAAGGGTCGGTACAAATAGTATCTTTAGTGCCCTCGTCCGTCAACCTCCTCCGGGTACCGACACATCGTGAGGTCCACCTCCAAGTACCGACTCGTCTTGAGGTCCACCTCCATGTACCGAATTGTCATGACGTTCACCTATAGGTGTCGTCCAGTCCTTGTACACTCAGCCTCCATCAGTGCTGTCTGTCGTCTGCATCCAACACAACGAGGTGCGGGAATAGCTCGTGCAGGGATGAGTATAACGATACTCAGTAGGGACCTCGAGACCGTCAAGGTCTCACCAAATACAACAAGGATAAACCACAAAGAATGATCTCATCATATAAACTTTACTTAGGTATATGCCCATACATATACCTATGTTATCAAGTATCCCATCTCAATAATGAGGAAAACACAATGTTCATTAACTCAGCACAAACTAGGATTTTTATTCACGATGATGAAAACACAGCTACTGGAGAAATCCTCACTCAAGTTCAGTAGTCCTGTCACGACTCCAAGGTTCCACTCACTAACCTTAGACTATTGAGGTGCTCCTCCTTTATCGAGTACCGCAGGTATGTCGCCCTAACAAAGTATCGATCCCCACCATGGGTCTGCTGCCCCAACACAGTAGTGCTCCCCATAATAGCAGGCAGAGTTACACCTCCGGTCGAGTACTGCGGGTCTACCGACCCAACACAGTAGAGCTCCTCTGCATTGGGTCTGTCTCCCCAACATAGTAGTGATCCCCACTGGGCTAGTCAAGTCACTCTGAATCGAATCAGACAAGCAATTATCAGGTCTCAGGCAGCTACAAGGTCACCCCTACTCCTTATGCTCGTCTCCAGGAGGACCTGCTCCATGAGCTACTATTCGACACTCCAAATGTCTTGAAGTCCCATGAAAAAGTATCTCAAAGAAATGCCTCATCATGGGGGTTTCAACATAACAGACGGTGCGTCAATCGGACGCTCGGTCTCTGAGTTATTAGCTTTTCCGTTCCAGGGGCCCGGTTGGTTTTTAAGCTAAAACCACCACGACCATACTCTATCTTTGTCCAAACATCGAGCGAAGAATGAAAAAATATCCATCTAAACAAAACAAAACCAACGTAATTTATGGCACGTAAATCTAACATCAGTTCCTTGTGTTATAAGTGTTTCATCTCTGAGGGCCCGTTTAGATTTCGGTTTCGAACCAACCCGTACATTTTTCTAAATTCGTCAAAAACTCACATAGAGTATCAGAAACTGACCGCCTCGTCCTGAGGGTACCAGTGCTGCAGACGGCGCATCGATTAGACGCGCGATCTTCATGTAATTCACGTTTAAGTGAAAATGGCCCCGGCCTGTTAAGCCCAGTGGGCTGACGGGTCGGGTCAACCCAGAGTTGGCGGGTCCGACCCGGTAGGGGGTGTCAGAGTAGCCCGAAGATTCGTACGGTCCTGCATGAGTAGCGCGGCATGGCCCGAAGAGAGCACAGCTCGGCACGAAGTGGCACGACCTAGCTGGCTCAGCCAACTGGCCGAGTGGCTTTGCCCAATGGCTGAGCAGTTTGAGGCGGGGGCGCGACCCACGCCTGCACGAACCGACGATTCCAAGAGGCGCCGCCCTCTCAAACTGGCCAACTATGCCGGCCGGCCTTCTGGCGCATGCGGCCCGCACGGCGAGCCCTGGGATTTTTCAATGTGGCACCCTCCTAGCACTGCGGTTCGGCTCCGCCCGGCTGGATGACGGGCCGACCGGTTCTCCAGCATGGCGCCCACCTGGCGTCATGACTCAACATTGCCCAGCCGGCCGACGGGCCTGCCGGTTCTTCCGCCAAAGCGGCCCGCAAATCAGGCCCCTGTTCACACTGCATAGCAGGCATGACGGTACCGGCCCCCTCTGCCACGACCTATGCTAGCCGTGGCACCGCATCCCCCCCACAGCACGACGACACTATGCTACCTCCGCCATGGCTCGCTTGGCTGTAGCTTTTCTTATCATGTGCGATGGCGGCCCTTGCGTCGTCGTCCTCTTTCATGTTCCACCTCCGATCACCAATTCCATCAATAAATAGGTTCAAATGAAGGTTCTTCGGAACGTTTTTGTTCATCCCACGCCCTCCGCATTAAGCGATAGCAATAGGTCGGACAAACAAGATTATACAACAACGAATCGAGGAACAATTTTAATATATTAAAATTTAACATAACCCCTACCTCGATATTTGATATCACACATCAGGAGTCACGGAAGACGGTGTCACGGGGAAAGAATTCGTAGGCGATGTCGGAGTGTGTCCGAGGAGGAAGCAACGTTTCCTCACTTGTCGCGGAGAAGAGAATGGTTAGCATGTCATTGTTCTTCGTGGAGAGAGGAGTTATCTTCTTCTTCACACAAGAGTTCTCTCAAATCTTCCCCAACCCAACGAGTGCAAAAATAAAATAATAGGCTCCATTATAATAATATTAACACAATCAATTATAATTTCAAATTCAAACATCTCCATTAATTAATTGAAGAGGGTTAATTCTTTAATTATCATGTGTTGGCATGATTTAAAGAGGGAGAGTGAGGGAGAGGAATATTCTACATTTAATAGGAGATTAGAAATTAAATATGGGGGGTTAAGAAGATTGGGTAAAAATGAAAGGTTGGGGCTCATGTGGGCCCCACCTCTCATTTATCCACACATGGGAGGTTGGGTGGGTGTGGGCCCCACCAACAACGTCCTAAGGTAGGAGTTAACCTACTTAGATATAAATTAAAACTACTCCATCAATTTTATTTACTTCTTAATTAAACCCAAATAATTAACTTCTCCTCCCGCACAATCACAACCATAGTAAAGGTCCCCTTATGAAATTAAACGCGTTGCGAGTACATCAGTGCCCTCAGATTTCAATTCCAAGCAACAGTTCTAATGATAGAAAAACCCACTTGTTCGTTTACTTAATGTACCAGAGCTAAACTTCGGAAATTGATTCCGGGCACACCGGGCCTCGGAATCAAGTGTTTTCAGAACCCACAGACTCTTAAATTTCCAAAGTTTTTAAGACAAAATTATCATTGAAATTTTTGTGTCTTCAAATTCCTCCCACCTCAGTGCTTTATGTCCCCATAAAGCTACAACATAAACTAGGAAAAAAAATGAGGGTACTGAGCACACATCTGAGCCTCCAACTTCCATTGCTCTCCTGGAGTTTCCCATGCTGCCAACGAAAGCTCACTATAGGAATCGACCATCCAAATAGGACCCACTCATGTCGATCCTCGATCTCCATCAGTACCTCTTCAAATGTCGCCTCATCATCGATGTACAACTCCCCATGATCAATGATGTGGGTCAGGTCTTGCACATATCTCCTTAGCTATGATACATGGAAGGTGTCGTGTGCCTGGCGAAACTGAAGTGGAAGGCCCAGGCATTAATCCAACTCGCATACCCTACTGTGCACCTAGAATAATGAAGCGCAGAGATAACTTACTGCCCCGACAAAATCTTTTTAATCCGCGTCAAGGTGAGACTCATAAGAAAACATGATCTCCACCCTCGAACATTAGTGGTCTTCATCTTCTATCAACATAAGACTTCTGTCTAATCTATGAAGTCTTCACCTGCTCCTGGATGATATGCACCTTCTCTATCGTAGCCTGAACCATCTCTTGTTCTACATGAGCTGCTAAGATTTCCCCTTTTCCGAAAAGAGAAATCAGGTCTCATCCCCTAGATGAACTATGTTCTTTGCCTCATACAGTCAATCATGACATGAATGGTACAATTCATGTATTGAATGACATCGTAAGGCCTCGACGCTACTACTAAGATATCCAACTGTTACACTCTCCTACAAGGGTTGAGTCACACTGTCGGCATCAGTGCGTGGTTAATGGGTCTCCTCTAGTAGGAATCTCACAAGTGAGGGTCAAGTCAATAGTTTTAACTAAAACCTCTTAGTATCAACCATACAAAAAGGACAAGAAAGTAAACGTCACAAAGATAAGTGTCTTTTATTACTTCATCTCTAAGTACAAAGACATGAAGCAAACACAACAATGACTACACGGAAACTAGAAACACTAAGAACACATGCATCCATGCCTGGAACTAGTCCCGCTCCTATCTAACTGCTTCTGGAGCTCCATAGTCATATGCATCAACTGCCTGAAGCTGTGCTATCCCATATCCACCTATTCCCTACGGTCGGGGTGGACCTCCTGGTGGTGGTGGTGGCGATACCTCAAAGCGTCGTACACCACTAGTTGTATGGACAGCTCCTCTGCCCCGATCTGCTAGGTTCCTCCACTGCCTGCTGCTCATCTGCTGAACATGTCGGGATGTCTCGAGCCATGTTATCCTTCTTTCTGCATGTATAACACTTTTTGATCTTCGTATGGATGGCTTTGTTTTGTGTGCCTCACATAGCCAAACCTGTACCCAGAGGTCGCCCACCTGTCGGCCTACTCCGCTTGGACTTCTATATCATCTGTCTAATGCCGGCTGCAGAAGAATCAGCTACGGTCGTAAAACCCTATGGCAAGGGAAGCAGCTCTTGAGCACGCTCAGTGTGTAGAGTCACTAGTACAAACTCCTCCCTGAAAAAGGACTTGATATTCCCCCCCACTGAAGGTCGTCTTGTCACAAAACTGGAGCATATGGCTCCACCACCTCTCAGCTTCTCCCTAAAAGCGACTAACAACTAGGTACACCATCAAGTCAGTGGGTGTCCTAACTATGTGGAAATCTCATGCCACAAACTCCAGCCAGTGCCCAGTCGTCTGAAAATCCAACTCGCCTCAAAACCTCAGAGGCCTTTGTCACTGGAACTCGTGCAACGCGCTCAAGAATCGTGCAATATCTGCTAGTCTCTTGACTAGAGGCGGGCCTTGTACTGAGGCCTCTCTACTCCGTGGGCTACCATCGCGCTCTCCACTCTGTACGCACACTGACTGATTGGGTGAAGACATCCTGAAATAAACAGATGCGACACAGTCAAAAGACTACACCAGGTGAGCTAACCTGTTTTGAGCTGAGTTAATGGAAAGCTTTTGAAAACACACATGCATTAAGTGTTTTTGTGCACTAAGATGGAAATCTGATGTCACGGTCTTGGTGTATGGATACGTCGGCCGTCGCACCAACACTGGACTCCCTGAATTGAAGACCACACTCAGTACCCTAAACACTATTTCATCACAAAAAATAATGATCATAGTCCTCAGTTCTGCGGTATAACCGACTCCTCTGATACCAATTTGTCACGACCCATCCTCGGGACCCCTCCATTACTACCCCAAACCCGCCTTCCATTATCCAAGGGCTAGCGACTAGCACCAAAGGTGTAAATCCTGATAAAAAGGGAATGAATTGCCTTTATGCAACGTAAACACACACAACTAGAGTACAAGCGGAAGAAAACACTAAGTAAACTGAAAAAAAAGTAGTACTGAAATTAAGGGATGGAAATACAATCCCAACTGTAAAGTACAAGGTAAAAGACAAGAAAACTGGAATGTGATAAGCAGCTCCTGGATCATCCACCACGGATCCTACCTAAAGGGTAGGTACATATCGCGCAACTCCTAGATCGTCCACCTTGGATCCTACCTGAAGGGTAGGTACAGATAGCCTCCTTTGCACCCTCGTCCGTCAACCACCTCCTAGTACCAACTCGTCGTGAGGTCCACCTCCGGGTAGCAACTCGTCGTGAGGAACACCTCCGGGTACCGACTCGTCCTGAGGTCCACCTCTAGGTGTCATCCAGTCCTCATACACTCAGCTTCCGTCAGCGTTGTCCGTCATCTGAATCCAATACAACGAAGTTTGGGCATAGCCCGTGCATGGGTGAGTATAACGATACTCAGTAAAGACCCTGAGACCCTCATGGTCTCACTAAATCCAACAAGGATAAACCACAATGAATGATCTCAATAGATAACCTTTACTTAGGTATATTCCCATACATATACCCATGTTATCAAGTAACTAATATCAATCATAAGGAAAACAGAAAGGACATTGACTCATCTCAAACCAGGAATTTTATTCAGGATGAAGAAAAAACTGCTGGTGGAGAAATCCTCCTCTATCGAGCACAGAAGTCATGTCATGACTCTGAGGTGCCACTAACTAACCTTAGACTACTAAGGTACTTTTCATCAGTCAATTATCGTGGTTATTTTACCCCAAAATAGTGGTGATCCCTTTCATGGGTCTGCCGCACCAACACAGCAGAGCTCCCTCTAATAGCATGTAGAGGTACTCCTCCTATCGAGTACCACGGGTTTGCGCCCCAACAGAGTAGCGCTCCTCCACCATGGGTATGTCGCCCAAACACAGTAGCGATCCCCACTGGGCTAGTCAAGTCACTCCAAATTGAATTGGACAAGCAATCATCAGGTCCCAGCCAGCTACAATGTCACCGTACTCCTTATGCTCGTCACCGGGAGGATCTGTTCCACGAGCTAATGGTCGACACTCCATGTGTATCGAAGTCCCACAAAGAAGTATCTCAATGAACTACCTTTTCATGGTAATCTCAACGCAATATACAGCACATCAATCAGACACCCCGTCTGTGAGTTATTAGATTTTCCATTCCAGGGGCCCGGTTGGTTATTAAGATAAAACCAACCCGACCGTACTCCAGCTGCATCCAATCCTCGAGCGGAGTATGACAAAAGATTTGTCTCAACAAAAGGAAACCAACATAATTGAGGTCACACCAATCAGACGTCTGGTCCTTATGTTATAAGTGTTTCAGCTCCGAGGGACCGGTTGGATTTTAGTTTCGAACCAACCCGGACATTTTTTCAAAGTCATCCAAAACTCACTTAGAGTATCGAAAATAGACCACCTCGTTGCGAGGATCCTAGTGCTGCAGATGGTGTGTCGATCGGACGTGCGATCTTCATGTTATTCATGTTTAAGTGAAAACGGGCCGGACCCGTTAAGCATGGTGGGTTGACGGGTTGGGTCAACCCAGAGTTGGCGGGTCCGACCTGGTAGGGGGTTTCGGGCCGGCACGAAGATTCGCGCAGTCCGGCCTGAGTGGCACGGTCTGGCCTGAGGGGTTCGCGGCCCGACCCGAAGTGGCGCGGCCCGGCCAGGCCGTGCGTGCGGCCCGACCAGCTCGGACATCAGGCCGAGAAGCTTAACCCAAAGGCGGAGTAGTCTGAGGTGGAGGCACGGCCCTCGGCTACACGAACAAGCAGCACCAAGCGGTGCCGCCCTCCCAAAACGACCATATAGGTTGGTCGGCCTTCTGGAGCACGCGGACGACACAGTGGGCCGAGGGTTTCATCAGCGCGACGCCCTCCTGTCATCGTGGTTCGGCTGCGCCCGTCCGGCTGAAGGTCCGTACGGTTTTCCAGCGCAGTTCCCTCCTGGCGCCACAACTCCCCTTCGCTCAGCCGGCCGACGGACAGGGCGGTTCTTCCGCCGAAGTGGCTAGAAAAGCAGGCCACAGTTCCCGCTGCATAGCTAGCATGACAGCGCTGGCTCCCTCTGCTGTGGCTATGTTGGTTGCGGCTCCGCATCCCCATCATGACACAACGACGTCATGCTTCCTCCACCGCAGCTCTCTTGGTCGCAGCTTTACTTAGCGTGTGCGACGGGGGCCCTTGCGCAACCGGTCTCTTTTGTGTTCCGCCTCTGAATGACAAGTTCATCAATAAATAGGATCAAACAGAGGGTCATCAGGCCGTGTTTGTTCGGCCCACGCCCTACACATTAAGCGATGTAAATAGGTCAGACAAACAAGACAATACAACAAAGAACCGAGGAACAATTTTAATCCATTAAAATCGAACTTAACCCCTACCTCGATAGTTGATGTCGCACGTCGGGCGTCGCTGAAGACAGCGTCACGGGGAAAGAATTCGTAGGCGATGTCGGAGTGCATCCAAGGAGGAAGCGGTGTATCCTAACTTGTCACAGAGAAGAGAATGGTTGGCGCATCTTCGTTCTTCATAGAGAGAGGAGTTTTCCTCTTCACACAAGAGTTCTCTCAAATCTTCCCCAACCCAACATGTGCCAAAATAAAATAATAGGCTCCACTATTAATTTATTAACAGAAGTAATTATAATTTCAAATTCAAACCACTCCATTAATTAATTGAATAAGGTGAATTATTTAATTATCATGTGTTGGCATGAATTAAAGAGGGAGAGTGAGGGAGAGGAAGAGTCCACAATTAAGAGGTGTTTACAAATTAAAGATGGGGGCTTAAGGAGTTTGGGTAAAAATGAAATGTTGGAGCTAGTGTGGGACCCACCTCTCATTTATCCACACATTGGAGGGTGGGTGGGTGTGGGCCCCACAGAAAACTTACCATGGGAGGAGTTAACCTACTTAGATAGAAAATAAAATTGTTCTAACAATTTTACTTACTTCTTAATTAAACCGAAATAATTAACTTCTCCTATCGCACAAACACAACTACGTTCAAGGTCCCCTTAAGAAATTATCTGAATTGTGAGTTCATCGTTACCCTAATATTTAAATTCCGAGCACCAGTTTAAAATATTGAAAAACTCGCTCATTCGTTTATTGAACGTACCGTAGCTAAACTTTGGAAATTGATTTCGGCCACACCTGGCCTCGGAATCAAGTACCGACAAAAGCCACAGACTTGTAAAATTATTAAGTATTTAAGAAAAAAATTTCAATGAAATTCCAGCGTCTTTAAAAATATATATAACATTGGTAACCATATAAATAGAATTTAGGTAAACAAATATTGTTCATCACATTATTTTACCCAACCATAACCATTGGAAGTGAAATTGAATGGTCTTACAATAATTAGAGTTGAGAAAGACAATGACCATTACTGTACAAATATTTTTATCTAGAAGATAAAAATTATGAATCAATGTCATTACTAATACCCAAACTAATGGATAATTGCTTCTTAGATATATCTAATCAGTTGGAACATAACTAGTTGATAACCCACGCCATACTTCACAACACAGTCAATAAGTTTATTAGAAGTTAGATATACGATTATCTTTTTCTTATACCTTAAAATTGACCATCATCCATTCTTTCCATTATTTATTCAGTTTAATTATTTGATATTCCTAAATTAGTTCAGTAAAATCAATTATAAACTGAGTTACCCACCCATTGGAAAATGATTGTTTCTAGTGTTCCCTACTAATTGTGAGTTTTACCCCATACATCTAATTTACTATGAATTTATATTTAGTACGATTTAGGACAATAATCATTTATAATTTGATATTAATAGTGGATTTAATGACGTCTAATGGACACAACTATAATATCCCTGAGAAAAACCTCAAAATAAAAACACGAAGGATCTTTACATAATTAGGGTAATTTTAACATTATTATTCTCATAATATCATGTTATAATTGGGGATTATAAAAAGCGAAATCATACCCAATAAAAAAAATAGTTATGGTTCATATATAATGTTAAATTCAATACATTTTCCCCTTTTTCACTTGAAAGTTTCATCCACTCATCAACACCCATTCCAATTATGTTTTAACTCACAATTAATTTTCCACTCATCGATCATCATAAAAATTAAATAGATTTATTCTCATGAATCACATACATAATCCTAATCATAGTCTTTAATTTAATCAAATTTTCTACCCAATATTGAGAAATATTAAAAATTATCATTATGGATTTCAATTAGGATCAAATGAATCTGAGGATATGAGTTGGATGGTATCAATATAAAAATTAGGAAATGAAAACACATAAGAGAAAATGATTATTTATAATATTTGATATTCAGAAATAATGTTAAATGAAATACAGCTCCCAAAAATGATAGAACATCTCAAACCCCTCCCCCCACCCAAAGCATAATGTAATGTCTGAAATATAATGTAATAAAGAAAAAAATATCCTCTAATGTTGTTAATTTTCTTCTTTTTCATTTATTTAAATTCATGATTGGAATAAACTTAACATCCAACATCTACCAACAGTTAATATAAAAGAATCAATCGTATAATAGATATTTATTATCCCCCATGTAACAACCCAAGTTTTATTATTATTATTATTATTATTATTATTATTTTATTCTTAATATTCTTAATATTTATTTTTTATCTTTTTTGGATGCTCCACATAGTAATATTCTCGCATCCACCACCTAACCACATAAGATATTTAGGTCATCATTCTGAAAATGGTAATTGGTCACATACACGAGAAAAAAAAAATTTCATATTTTCATTGTTTATTTCTTGATTTTTTAAATAATAAAACCCATAGACAATAGAATATAATGAGTGTAAATATTATCCATACCGAAAATACATTTGAGACACCTTACAGTCTCCTTTAATGAAAATAATTACATATCCACAATGAAAAAATCAACCCCTACACCCATTCAATTGAACATGATGAAAATGGAAAAGAGATGGTTATAAAAGTAAATAATATTATTTAAAATGGTTAAATACTACCATTGTAATCCATTGAATCCGTGATATTAGAAGGATAAATTCATAGGTGGGGCTTATATTAAATGTGATGGTCAATAAAATTTACATCCATTTTAAATGTCAATTTTATCTGTCATAGCTTTGATATGATATAATTTCATGTTCTTTTGGTTTATCATTAAAAATGTTTAACTTATGAAAATATATAAAAGGTTATATTTAGTATAAAATCCCCTAAAGAATGGGAAAAAATATAACTCAATTACTTCATGGCATGAACATCATTAATCAGTTTACTAAAATCATGATTCTAGGAATCAACATCATGTAAATTAATTGTATCATCAATCATTTTTAACAATATAAAAATTTAATTATGTCTGTGAATTCTAAAATTTCAATTTGCATATTTTTTAATTATGGGAATAATATAAAAAACTTTTCAACATGCTAAAATAATTCTTCTAATTGATGATGCCTCTTAGATAAATGTGTTGAAGACAAAAAAATTCAAGCATTATTATGGTGAATTTAATTCAACTATATTCATTAAATATCATTTAATTGAAAAAATTTATAATCATTTGGTGGAAAAAATTATGGTTAAGAATATAATAATATGTCACAGTTAATCTCCTTAATTGATGATTTTGGAGGATTTTACATGATTCTATTTATCTTAGGATGATTATTTGGGATTATTTTATGATGTTTATGTTCTATAATTCACTACATGATTAAGTTTTATGATGGGTATTGGTTATGTAGACAATACTCTAGTAGTTTCCTATTTCTTGCTTCTAGGTTCTAAAAAGTATGAATATGTAGTGAAAGTTCATTCCATTTTAAAATTTTAAATATTTCTAACAAAAATATAATAATGTCAACCATATGGAGTGTTATTAGACTATTAATATAAAATTACTCCTTGTTCTAAAAAGTATTTTTAAAATTCGGTTTTCCCCTCAGTAATACTGCTTTATGGTTTTTTGGAAAAACTTTTTACCTATGTTAATTGTAACATGATATAAATGTTACCATCTTGTAATTCAACCCTTCTAGATTTTTGGGAATTTTGGTAGTCTTAATATTCCTCCAAAATTGATCCTTCTTAATTAAACTTTTGATGTGCTACATATTGAGGATAAACTTAATGAAAATATAGGGAAATAAAAAACTGACCAGAGACATTAGTTCTCTCTTCTCCACCACAATATCATCCACTTCTATAATATGTTCAAACTCTGTAATGAATTCTTGAGTTGGAGTATAAGTTTTCTAAACTTCTTCTATAAATTATATGGTGGATTCATGTTGTTCTTCCATATTATTTTTCAGCATAAAATATATTCATGCTGATACTTGTTCAAAATATATTAGTTCATATTATTTAAGACTATAAACATTCTCTAGGTGGATTTATTTATTTTTTACCACTGATTTATCTTCTATTTTTGTTTCTATAGTGTTTACAGTATCCTCCTCTTGCACATTTCCATTTTCAAATCAACTTATCCTTGTATTATATTTTAATAGAAAGATTTTTACAAGGGAATTTTAATTTTAAATCACCTAAGAATGTTTTCTAATTAGTTCACGATGTTCATTTAGATGGGTTTCATGATAATTTATCAGCTTGTCCATTACTGGAGAGAATTCTTTTAGAAATATGGTATGTGTATCTTATTTATTCTTATATTGAGTTTTCTTTATTTCAACAATTATTACCTCATACCCATCCTAATATTTTTATTATTCAAATCGACTTCTACCTTTATTAGAAATTAATAGAAGAATATTAATAATAGAATTTAAATTTGGAATAATTTTTGAATTGTGAGTAATAAATTTTCCCTCCTCCCTAAGATATATCTCATTATCATCCATCCACATATCGAGTATGGGAATGTACTAAATGATTAATCCAGTTAGTCAGTCATATGAGTGCGGCTCAGTATAGTATTCATCTTGGTATCCATGATAGTTGAAAGATCCACCATTTTCCTAGTGATAGCTGCTTTTCAACATTATATTTAATGATTCATATTTTCCATGTATTATATATGAATATTTTATGGACTATTTATAATACTAGTATATGAGACAGTGTGAGATTCCATGGCTCAGTGCGCCCAGAATAAATTATTGAAATATATTAAATAGCACAGATGCATAGTTTTCCTAAAAATGTGTAATAACATCAAAATGGAGGCCCAGATCAGAAATTAGTGGGATCCATTTAGTTCATAATGTGTGGTTTTACCTAGTCATGAAATAACCTTACTAGGATTCATTAATTTGTGAAAAAGTCATCATAAGAGAGGAATGAATAAAATAATTAACATGATTATATTATTTCAACTTCAATAACAAAAAAACGAATGTGTTGTTAAGTATACTATTATGTGGAAATACAAGGGTTAGTAATAATAATACTGGAGTTATTAAAGAGATGTTTGATCGAGAGAGCGGTGGATCTCTCTCAAACAAACTAAAACCATATTGTAGATTAACGATCATCATTCTTTGGTATCAAAGGGTCTCTCTAAAAATAATTGCTCAAAATTGTTCATTTTCTATGGTCTATCTAAATAATTTTATGATTTTTGTTTAATTGAATTCATTTTCCATTTTTGATTCCTATAAAGAACAAAATTTGATCAACTAATAGATTTATATACACGTGGATTTTCTTGAGAGATGGGTTTATTAACATAGTTCATTCATGAGAATTTTTTTGGTTTATTATTTCTTCCTTTTGTGGTGGTAATGGTGAAAAATCGATGCTAACATGAATAGTAAATGTTTTTCATTCATGGTTTTTTTTAATTTATCCTTTGGTTCGTTGTTCATCATGGGAATTCATGTATTTGGAAGGTGTCTTGACATATCCTATTTATTCGATTAGAATGCACCCTTTTCTTGGTTTAAAAAAAATATATCATAGATCTGGTATCGGTTTCACATGATATTGATGCAAGGATGGAAGTGGTGGGAATTCCGAATGATTTTTAAACTCGATTCCAATTTCTTTATTATGCAATGATTATTGATGAGATCTCTTATTTTGGAATGGATTGAAGGACCAGAACATGATGATCAGTGATGGAATAACATATGGGGGCTCGATCATTGATTATCTGATCAAGCCATTGTTGGATCTATGGCTAGAGTACCAAATGTCTCTTGAAGTAGATATATGATTCTCAAAAATCTGAATCCACATGGTAAATAATACTATATTACATGGTGCCTGGAACCATCCATTTGGGGGATAGTTTTTTAGAAAAATTTTAGTATTAAACGATATGTGGTCTAGTCTCAGAAACTCAGTATGTGCCTTACATGATACAAGAATAT
The DNA here is from genome assembly GCA_963277665.1 of Viscum album. Classification (NCBI taxonomy): domain Eukaryota; kingdom Viridiplantae; phylum Streptophyta; class Magnoliopsida; order Santalales; family Viscaceae; genus Viscum; species Viscum album. Next base: position 587,238,226 of record OY728126.1, read on the forward strand.
GAGATGATGTACATGTTTTGGATCGTGTCATGTACTTCCCTACACAGTTACAGTCCAGTCTAGTACATACGATAATCCATGGACTAGTACACGGGTAGAGTATATGGACATTATCCATGTCATGTACTTCTACTTGGATAAAGACACTACTGGAGGCATGGGCTGTTTACATGGGTCAGTCCCAAAGTCAAGGGACACTGTGTGTAACCACTTCAACTTGTCGTGTACTTTTTGAAACATAGCTTGGATCCCTTTTCATGTGTATCTTTGAAAATTTTCGTTAAGGTGTGTTTCCCTTATACATTCTCTATGGGAAAGTATTGAATCATATCCTTCTACATGGAAAAAAATCCCTTTAGTGGTGTTTGTGGTATCATTATGTTCAAAACTATGACGAAGTTGATCCCTTACATAGAGCTTTAATCTTGATTCAGTTGTTGGTATACCCCCTATAGTAGGGTGTGATCCTCATCTATATGTCATATCTCTTCAGACAATCAGCGTGTAATTCTTATGATGAGACCCGATAACAAGTACCTCTTAGATTGATTTCATCGGGGTTATTAGAATCAGGATTGTGTTCTCCCAAATGAGTATTATGTAGAATCATCATGCGGTAATCCATTACCGGCATATGTTGATTGGGAAATAACATTAGAATATTCATTGTTGAGTGTATCTATATATTATTTTTATATGTAATATATATTTGTACCTTTGAATTGATGAAATTGTATTCTCTCTGTGTATTCTATGTGGTTTTAGGGTGTCATAATGTATATTTTTATACTCACCCATTCAAGGACTTTTCTAACATGTGGTGTCTTACGTAGATGATCAAACTTTTAACGGAGTCCTTGATGGACCAGGAAAAAACAATGCTTAGAAAGACATGATATATTGTTGTGTGTTCCTGTTGTAGATTGATAGTAGTCCCTATTTTATATTCAAGTTGGAATTATTTTCATTCAAATTTTGGTGGTATTGTATTTTACATATAAAATTTTAATATTTTTTTGTAATTTATTGTGGTATATTAAAGTATGCATGTATGGTTGTTCAATTGTTTTTACATTTTATCATTTTCAAGGCATGTATATGTGAGCATGTGTATATGTACATAATATAAGTCCTCCCATGCAAATGGAAATCCTACTCATTGTTAGTCAGCAACCCTTAGCTTATTTTAGACAGGCATAAGGAGTCGCATAATGGGCCCATATGGAATAGGATGAAAAATATTCTTATCAGAGAGTAGTTCTACCTTCAAACTGGGAGTCTATCTAATTTGTTTGGGGAGATATTGTGAAGTGTTTCATATTTTTATTTCATGCCTAGGAAACTAGTGTTTTTGTCGTATCCAATGTATCCATACACCAGGACTCTAATAACCTACATTTTGATTATGTACATGAGAACTCAAGTTTCAGGGAAAGAAATGGTACATGAATATTATATAAGTGAGTTTTGGTTTCCATGTCCTTCATGAGTTTTTTTCACTATATATACTCATTGACTGTGGTATATCATGGTTAATTTCAGAATTACTATGTAATGTATTCCAAATATGATAAAAAATCATGATCATGAGGTTGATCCCCTCAGTGATGATGGATTGATAAAAGGAAAATTTTTATAGGCATTACCTTCGGGTGGCGCATCAATAATACTGCTACCTATGGATATTCATGTTGTACTTATAGTACCAGTGGATGAGGTGTGCAGGCTGAGTGCACTTCATGGGATTCAGTGATATATACCCCTCTGGTTCTATGGGGAGCTTGAACCATAGGAACTTGAGGTCTTTCATGATGTTGTGACCTGTGTTTTTTGTTGGTTCATCACACCAGGAAAAAATATGGTGGCCATGGAGGCAATCCATCTCAATGTATCAATAGTCTGATGGTGGGGGTTTGGTGACCTAGTTTTACACCGAGAAAAATCGTGCATTCATAGAGTTTGAGATTGTTTTTAAAAAGTATTCCTCAATTGACATACTGTGGGAAGTATGTATATAAGATCTACTACAGGTCCCTTAGGAAAACATGATTGTAGCTGAGTATTCATAGAGGTTTACCAACATTTCCAGGAACTCTAAGGATATGGTCTGTAAAATATTCATCAGGGCTTAGACATTCCATTGAATTCTACATAGAGACATATGAGCCAGTGTTATCCCTTTATTAATTCTTCCCAATGATGGGTTGATAGAGAGACCATTTTTAGATTACAATATAATGGATAATAATATACAGCTTGTGGTTCCTAGTAGCAATCATATAAGAGTAGAGACCTTGATAGTACGGATCTGAGTTCATCCTCAAGGACCATGATGTGCGAGAATCTATAAGAGGAGGGTCTAGGGAAGAGGATATGTAGTTCCTGGATCACATGGTTTTTTCCATTCATAATAGGGGGAGTCGGTTCTACTCTTGTGACATCAGGGGACATCATGAAAAAGGTTTTCGGGCCCACAATATTGTTGATAGAGAGATCGTGGATGGGCCTTCAGGGAAGAGGAACTGGAAGGATTGGGTAGGTTTGGAGGTTAGCAGACGAGGAAGAGGAGAATGGGGAGAAACATGATGTGGTATATTCATTGACATATTTACAATGGCACCTATAGGTGGTCCATAATAGGTTCATGGAGAAAGATGATTGGGGTGGGGACATCTACAATTAGTTGAATTGTATACCCCATAGGCTTGGGGAATGAATCAAGGTTTGATATATATCTTTTTTCCCTTAGTTGTAATACCAATTGACATAGGTTCTTGTCACTCCTTTCTTTCCACATATATTTTTCAAAAGTTATAGATTTCATTTGAGCCCTTAGATTGACCCTTACTCTTGGAGACTCCTACGGGTGATGTCTCAGCGATCACACACGTGTGCTAATAGTGTGAATAGACTCTTTGTGGCATGAGTTTCTATTATGATCACTTTATAGCAGCGATGTGGAATTATTACTTCATCATAGGTGTAAAATAGATATTCATATTTCATTCCCACATTGACAATTTTAGGGGGGAGGATGTGGTGAGACCATAGTGATGGAACTACAATTTCTTTTTTCGATTAAAATGAAACTGAGGTAGTGAAAGATAGACTCGTTTAAATGAGGTTATATCTTATTTCTAATAATTTAACTATTATAACCATTATTTCAAGTGATGTTAAGAGTTCTAAGTTTTCAATAGTGGTACATGACTATGATTATGTCTTCCCAACATGTGTTCCAGGCCTACCACCCCACTAAGATATAATATTCTTCATTGATTTTCACCTCATGAAATCACTGATATCCACTCTGTCATATCGGATAGATCCCAAAGAGAGTCACTGTTTGAGGGTGTAGTTGGGGGAAATTTTGAGGAATGGATATGTAAGGAAAAATTTATAACCGTAGAAATCACCAATATTATTCTCCATGATGGGAGATAGATGATTCAGTTTCTGGTTAAACATGTGACGCTTGAACCAGGAGTCCATGAAATATATGAATCCACTACCGATGATCGATGACATTTTTCTTCAACTGATAGGGGCTAGATGGTTCTCAATGGTTATCCTGACATAATGATGTCCCCATTTTCAAGTATGGGACAATGATATACTACTGATATCATTATAATGTCACTATGGTCAATATGAGTACTTGATGATTCTATTTGGCATAACTAAGACCCCATAAGTGTTTATAAAACTCATGAACTATATCATTCAGCCTTTATTTCACAGTTTCATGGTATTCTTCATCAATAATGTCCTTTCTTACAAAGACTCCAAAGAAGATCATGTGAGACACTTTAGTATGGCTTGTGACATACTATAAGAGAACTAGCGTTAAAAATATACATCAAAGTGTCAATTATGAATTCAAGTGGTCCAAATTATAGGGCATCTTATCTCAGTAGATGTAGTGTAAGTAGACCCTGATATGGTTGAGGTAGTGTTGGATTGGGAACCACCAAATAGATTGAAATAGGTGTGGATCTTCCTTAGGTTTAAAGGCTATTTATATATATGTACACTTTATTTTTTCGAGATATAAATTCCAATTATGATTTTGACTTGAATGGGTTTTTCATTATTGAGGATGGAGTTGTTCTTGGAGTATTTTCAGTGGCTGATTTAGAGATTAATGATATCTCCCATAATAAGATTTCTTGCGGAGTATGTTGCGTACATGGTATTCAATGATGAATTAGTAAACGATATTTGTGTTTTCTAGTACAATGGTAGGTGTTGATTGCCTGTGGATCGTTTTATTTGAGACAACATGAGTAGAACTATGTGACTCATGATCTTGAGTAATAAATATTAGTATTTTAACTACAAATGTGGAGATACTACCTGATGGGAGGGATGTATATAATATATTCTCATCTGAAGAGTCTCAAGTATATATTCTCTCATAATTATTACATCGTGAGATATACTTAATGTCTAGAGTTCATTGGGGATAACGACTTCAAAATTTTCTATACTCCTAGGAAGGAGATGATGGTAGCATATGTAATTAGTATGAGATCTTGTTCACAGTTTTTGGATGAAACATCAGAGTAGTTGGACTAATTTCACTTATCTTTTCTGGATGGACATTATTAATTTTACCTCTATTAAATGATTTTTAGACCTCATCTCTTATAGAGAGTTAGGGAGTAATATGAATGGGATGTTGATTATGAGACCCTACATACTCAGATATACATTGGAAATACTCTTTAAAGAATTTTTAATGGTGGGGAGCATGTGGATTTATTCAGAGGAAGCAAGATGGTACTAGGGAAATTATGGGAGGATGTTCTAAGAGAGTTTCATATATCTCATTTATTGGTACATATATTTTGAAAAATACATAGTAAGACTTTCAATGCATTTATTTATGGATGGGGATGAAGAAATGAGATATAAATTTTGTCTCTTGATGCCTTACTTTCTAGAATGTGGAGAATGAGAACCACATTCCAGTGGGTTTAGATCATCCCCATGAGGTTATCGATTGGAAATGGAATGAGATATCCCTGATCATAATGATTTGAATAACACATACATATATTTAAATGACTCTATCTAGTTAATCATAGTATGAAATTCCAATTTTTTCCAATTTACAGAAATTGAAATGCAATGATGAATAATGAGCTTCGTATTACTCTATATGCTGGGGACAATCTGACTCCATATAGTTCCATAAATGATCAATTATGGTCATGATCCTCTCTAAACATCCCTGTTTGGGAAGGGATTTCTAGATGCATTTGGGAATTAGTTACTCATGAGCACATCATTTCACCACAAACATAACAGCATGAAAGAGAATAACATTTAGATTATATATGAAATGTTGTGGGATTTCATGTTGGGCTATGTATGTAGTTGGATGGAACACATACCACTAGTGGTATTTTCATAAAACGATTGATACCATTTCACCATCAGTATGGTATCATTGGAGGTTTTGTATGACCAGCCACATTGGTAACCACTTTGTTGGAATGACCCACGATAGATAGAAGTCATTGGCCCCAAGTTGGAAAAAACATCTATCGAGAAAATTCTAATCATCTAGAAGATGATGTTGACTATTCAGATACATCATATGACAAATGATGATAGATGAAAGAGTCCTTTATAGTTTGCGGATATAGACCATGTTTTCCTATGTGTTTCAACTCGAATTGGTTTAAATGGATTTTACTAGGAATGCAAGATATCTCTAAGATTACTTTTCCATCTCCAAATATTTTGTAGATTTGGAGAGGTGGAAAATCAAATATCTATACCTCCACAAATAGAATAGGTACATGACGTCTTCTAGGTGTCGTATCTATTAGGGAATGTGCATGACTTGTCACCCATTATTGACTTGGGTGAGATGGACATCAAGGATAGAGTTAACTTTTCTGAGTACAAAGTAGAGATCAATGATATGTGAGAGATGATAATTCATAGTGATTGATTCGTTTATTTAATTATTTTTGAAAACAAGATATTATTAAGGGGAGAACATGGGATTGGGTGGCTCATATTTATGCCCATTTCCCACATCTGTCTGTTTTTTCATTGTTATGGATTTTCATGGATGTAAAGCACCATGGTGGGGAGAATTCCATTACTTGGATATTTAGTGAAATATTTTTTGATATAGTATGAATTATTTTAGATACCATTTTATATGACACCGTTTGATTTTTAGGGCTTGTGTGCTCGAAATAAATTTTGAAATATATTAAATATATTAAATTTCAAACATTGATTGTTTTCCTATAAAAGTGGAATAACATTTAAAGAAATTCTCAGATAAAAAATACTAGGAAACTATTGAGTTTATAATGTAGGGTTTACCCTTGGAACAACATAACCTTGGTTGGCATGGGTTATTTGTGAAAAATTAATCATGAGCATAGAAAGAATAAAATTGTTAATTAAATCATTATTCCTCAATTTCATTGATGAAATGAGGGACATGTATTTATGTATACCATTATGAAAAAATACTAGGGTTAGCTACATAACCCAAGAGTAGTTAGAGATTTATTAAAGATTGATATTGGAAGATGTCTCTCAGCCGAACAACTACAAGATTGTAGGTCAAATATCGATTTTTAATAAAATCAAAGGGTCTCACAAATGATATTGACACTACTTCATTCATTACTATTGATCGATCCAAATAGAGATCTGATGTTTTTTTATTTTAATTATTTCCTCATTCCGTATTTATATGTTGAATTAGAATCAATCAATTAACAGATAAATCCATTGTTTTATCATCCTATGTGGCAGGGTTTTTTTGTGGGGGATATTTATAGTGTATTTATTTGTGATTATTTATTAGTTGTTGTTATTATAATGTAGATAGATCGAGGCCAACCGAAAAATTGTCATGGTTTGTTTCTCATGTTTATGATTGTCCATTCCCGCAATGGTTTATAATTCCATGAGAGAATTCTGTTTTTGGAATATGATTCATCATATCTCGATGAATTAGTTATTGTGTGTCAATTTCTTTTCTCAACGATCTGATATCATAGATCTAGGTTGGGGAAAAAATGACAGTGGCACGATGACATATGTAGAGGCGAATCAAATGGGTTTTGATACCTTATTTAGAGTTATATTTCATGAAACAATGAATGGTGAAGGATCCTAACTTGAAACACACTAAAGGTCCCTAATATGTTTAATTGTGATGAAATGAATCCTTGGGATTTTGTTATCTATTATCTGGTGAGGTGGTTTCCATATTGATGGATGGAGGAGCAGCTGAAGATGCATGTAGTAGATCTAGGGTAAGAGAATATATTAATCCACGTAGTCTGTAATACGGGATCAAAAAATATGTGGGCCCCTACCTATGGCATCTATGGTTTCAGATAATGTTTATATCAATTGGAGTGTGACCCTATAACACATCATGTGGTATCACCCCAGATAATCGGTGTGCACCTTTGAGTGTTCGTGACAAATGGATTAGAGTACATATGTTAGAGCATGTCGTTTACTACCCTACAAAAATATTACCAGTATAGGTATACTAGATAAGTCATGTACATGAACAAGAGATGAGTCCCTGAGCAGCCAAAAATCATGTACATCTATATGAACATCAACACACCAGAAGGAATAAGTTGTTTACACAGGCCTGACTTGAGGCCCTGGGACACAGTGTGTAACCACTTCCACATGCTGTGAACTTTCTTAATCATGACCTAGATCCCTTTTCCTCTATTTCATTGAGGTTTTTTTGTCCGGGTGTGTTTTCCTTATCCATTCCCTAAGGGTTAGTATGGAAGAGTCTCATACTCCTAGAATAATGATCCCTTCATCATGAATTCATAGATAGAGTCATTAGAATCCCTCTATGAGTTCCATAGTGACATCCTTAATTCATATTTATTACCTAGGTAGATTTTTTGTTATCATTGCGACCAAAACTATATTATAATCCTTCATCTACTTAGTGGGATAATTTAGATTGAGTTTTTGGTATACCCAAATTTTTTGAGAGTGATATCCATCTATGTATCGTGTGTTTTCTTAAATTCAGTGTGTACTTCCTATTATGAAACACAATGACTATTACCTCTTGAATGGGAATCATCAGTGCAATCAGACTCAGTAGTGTATTCTCCCTGATGAGTACTATGTTTAATCATCATACTGGAATCCTAGACTGGTGTACTATGATTGTGACTTACCTTTTTATTGTTTTTCCTTATTGAGTATATTTGGATATTCTGGTTATCTTCATTGTAGGCATACACTACTACAAAACATACCTTTAACAGCTATGCAATTTACCAGCGCTTGAAAAAAGCACTGATAATGGTCACCGTAATGAGCATTAAAAAGAGATATGATAAATCGTACATTTTATCAGTGCTAAAAAAACCACTGACAAAATGTACCCATTATTAGAGTTATTTTTTATAAGCGATAAATGGTAGCCTTTCTTCGTTCGTTTATATAGCACTGATAAAAGGTACCCTTTACTTCAGATTTATTTTTAGAAATAAAAGCGATTAGACATTATCAGTGCTTTATTTTTAGCACTGATAAATTTAAACCTTATAAGTGCATTATTAGCGATGAGAAATGACTAGAATAAAAAGAAATAATTATAAATTTTAAAATTTTGAAAATTCTATTGTATTTTTTTAATTAAATAATTATTGATAAAAATGAATAGATTATATATATATAAATTATAAAAATTAATAAATAGTATATATTAAATATGTAGATATCTAAAAATAAGAAAATTAAATAAAAAAATAAAAAGTTAGAAAGGGAAAATTAAGAGACTTATTATAAATTTTTTTTATTAAATAATTATTTATTAAAATTAATATATTTAATAAATATATATATTATAAATATTAATAATTAATATTCATTAAATATAGATATAAAAAAATATTAAAATTTAATAATTTTTCAAAAATACTAAAAATGAATAAACAGTAATAATTAGGTATAAAATTATAAATGAATATATTATAAGATAAATTATAAATGTATTAACCAAAAATTATTAAAAAATTTATATGTACAATATAAATAAATATATTAATTATTAATCATAATTAATATTATATATTAAATATTTGTTTATATATATATATAATAAAATGAAAAAATTAGAAACATACTAATGTCTTATTCATTTTTAATGATGTATGTTTTTTCAATTAAACATATTTCAAACAAGTGATACATTGATTTCAAGTAAAAATAAAAAATTATTGCATTTGTATATAAATCATAAACAACCAAATATTTACGCAATTAATGAAATGGTATATAGAAACACATACAACTAATATTTATGTAATTTATTCAAATTATAGAATATTTTTTAATTTCATTTTAAAATATTAAATTTAATATATTATGTTTTAATCAGCCAATATTTTCTATTTAATTTTAATATTATTACAGTTACGTATTATTTATTCATTTTTATTATTTTTAATTTTTAAATTTTTATTTCATTTTTTAGTTTAATCATTTTTTGTTATTTATTAATATATATTTATTTACTATGTCTTGGTATTTACATTATGAATTTATCTTTACATATATATATATATATATCTATAGCTTTTTAATCATTTATATTAATTTAATAAAACATATCCATTTTCGTAAAATTTTAAATTTTAATAAAAAAAATTTCAACATTACTCATTATTGAAATGAATATATTTGATATTATAAATTCATTAATAATGTTAAAAATATATTTTTAAGTACATATTAATAAATAATTATATTTATAAATCGATATTTACTATATTTATAAATTTTTAATTTCTATTTATTATAAATAAATAAATATTATTATTGAAAAATTTACTTATGTAATTATAAATGATCTATTATATCTATTAAAATAATTATAAATTTATAATAGATTCATTTAATAGATTAATATTACATGTTTTTTTATTTATATTTACAATATATTATATATATATATATATATATAAGCTGATGTCATGGTCTCATTTTATTTGGGGAATGGGGCTACAATACAAATAGGAAATGTCAACATACAATGCTAGGATGTACTCAATGTGACTCGAACTCAAGGCCTCACCAAGGCCTCGAGGGGAAGCTAAAACTATGTTTCACACATGGGCCTATATAAATATATAATTGTATAATTATATATATTTATAAATATTTTTTTAAAGTTTTAATCAAAAATGTATAAATAAATAATTATATATTTACATAATTATAAAATTTGTAATAAATATATTTAAATAATGAATATATTTACTATATATATATATTTATGAAATATATATATATATATATATATATATAATATTATAAAGATGTTTATAATAATAAATAAAAAATTAGAAATAAATAATTAAAAATGAATAATTATATAGTTAGTAATTGCAAATAAATAATTATAAATAAATAATTATAAATAATTAATTATAAATAAATATTTATTAATAAATATTTATAAATAAATAAACTATAAATAAGAAATTGTTAATATATTTATAAATATATATTTAATATATTTAGAAAAATATATATAAATATAAAATTATAAATAAAAATAATAATTTTTTAAAAATATTATTAATGTAATAATAAATAAATAATTGTATATTTAAATAATTATAATATTATAGAAAAATATATATTTATATATATATTTTTTAGAATACTTTAATAATAATAATATTTGAAAATCCTTTATCATCTCTAATATATTAGCTCTGATAAAAGTTTATTTCTAAAATAATGTTTTAGTGGTGAAGATGACTACGCTTTGTCAGCACTTGTAAATTTAGAACTGATTAACGAGCTCTTTATCAGCTATTTTTTTATTGTTGATAAATGTTTCACCGGTCAGTTTAAAAGAACCCTAACCCCAACTCATTATGTCATGATTATCAATATCTCATATAACTCCACTTCGGCTGGTGCACAATCTTTATGTTCTCTCAGGAAAATCAAAGCTAGAATTAGCGGTAATTGATTTTCTTCTTTTCATCTCTCATTGTTTGATTTTTTGGGTTTCGTGGTTTTTGTTTTTGTATTGTTCCTACCAATGAAAAACCCTAAAACTCATTCATCACCCTCTCTCACTCACATACTTATACCTACACAATGTCTCCCCTACTCTATAAAATCATTCTAGCTTCATAGAATACCACAATTAATTATATCACCATCTGATGATGCAACTGATAGTGATTTTCCTTATGATTCCATTATATTATTTCTTATTACAATTTAAATATTGCAAATTTTCATTTTTTGAATCTTGTTTTCACTATATAGAATGCCTAATAATAAGAAAAGTAGTTTAAGATAATAAAAAATCATGAATATATGTGTATATGTTGATAATATTATCTTGATTAAATTTTATAGATTCATAGGTACATATCTTGTCATAATTAATATTGAATTAATAGTTTTTTATAGTTGATTTACTAGAATGAATAATTGAAATTTGATCCTATTTCATTAAATGAAAAAAAATTATGTTGGTTTCAGTAAAATTTTGATTAATTTTATTTTTTTAAACCCATTTTCAATAAAAATATGAATATAATTTTACATCCTTACTATATTATTGAATTAAAAGATGATTATATGCCATATTCAAGAAATATAAATGGTGTCATGTTAAACATATTTGAAATATTTGAAAATTTAGTGTTTCGTAGAACAATTATATTATATTTAATATTTTAGTAATTTTTACTATAATTGAATTAAAAAATTATTGTTAGTTAAATGAAATTTTTTTTTCTAGGATTATATTGTGGTTTGTAGAATGTTATGATGGAATTTTAATTACAATGTTTTATAGAGGTTATACAACCTTTATAATATGACTAAAAATTATGTGTCGTTTGATATTGTTCATTGATTGTCATTATAGATTCATAATTCATAATCCTTGGTAATAATTCAATACTACAATACAACTAACCTTAACTACCTTAATTTAATCCATACTCAGAAACATCATTGGGTTCCATCACATGATCACATATTGGAATCACTCTATCAAAAAAGCCTTTCCTCCCAACATTATAGTTCCAATGATTCATCATGACATACATCATTTTCATATTGTATTCATTACTCTCCTTCAATGCCAGTTCCACGTCTTTGAATGACACATCTCCCAACAAATTCTTCAACTCATTCATCCATTCATCCTCTTCATTAATAAACTATATGGACACTAAAAATTACTCATAAAAATTAATCAAGGCATAATAAATTAATATTGTTGCTTTATTGATATGCATTTTTATGTGACTCAATGGGTTAATTTTTACTATAGTTCAACATAAATTAATTTTAATTTGGCTACATCATAATTGATCCTATTAGATCTCCCCAGTTATGAATACTTTGATGATATTACAACAATAATGGTGGACCTCTAAAAGATACCTTTGATTTTAATTTTTTAAAAAGAAATTCCTAATGAACCTTTTGATTCTATTCCCCTTCATCCTTGATAAATATAAAAGGGTGAAAATAAGACTCTCTAAGGTATTCTTCCCATGGTGAGAAGAGATCTCCAGCCATGGTTTTATCTTCATCTTCACTAAAAATAGAGTCTTCTATGAAAAATAAATCTGAATAAATTTTCACCATCATTATTTTTCTCCAAAGTATTAAATTAGAGTGAACATGGTTTCCATAAAGGCTAATTGAATCTTGATTTTAGGCTATGATTGTAGAGAAAAAAACCCTGATCTAGAAAAAATAATGTATTACGAAATAGAAAATATTATATATTAAAAAAATAAAAAATTATTTCAATTTGGATTTTAATGTTCGTTCCTTTAATTTTTAAATTTAATATATTTGAATCCTCAATTAAAATTTCATTTAGGGTTTTCTTGAATATAATTGTTTTAATATTTTACATAGTAAAATCTATTTTTTAAAAATAATATGTCCTCAGTTTTAGGTGATGGCTTGGTATGGTATGTCAGAGTGTGAGTTACTATAGAAATTTTAGTGTTTCATTGAGGGAAAGGGTGAGGTTGATGTTATATTTGTGTTTTTGTTTGTTCTTATTTGTGGTTTTTTATATATCATTTTTATCTATTGTATTGTGGCTTACAAATAATTATATTGACGGAAAATAATGTTGAAGAAGAAACATGATAAGACTGTGTTGGATAAAAATTGTGGAATAGTGCTCATAACACGTGTTAGATGATTTAAGAAATATTATTCAAGTGTTTCTCATAGATAAATGAATTTTTTTTCCAATACATGTTAACGTGATTTTATACAGGTTGGCAATCCACCTGTAAGAACATTTGAAAAAACATCATGATATTCATTAATCAATTAGTGAGTTAATTTATGGTGACAAATATTCTCCTCTTGGAATGGATTATCCATCATCTATAAATAAAAAATAATCTCCTATCAAACCAACACACTATAAGACCTGTATGACTCAAAGTGTGTGTATCTAGTTTAAAGTGACATTTTTGTAAAAAACCAAAAGTGGCATACTCAAAATAGAGGAAACAAATTCAAATTGTTTTTAAAAAATAGTAAAATGTTCTATATGTAGTTTATTATATTTCATAATTTTTCCCAAATTAATTTGATTCATGGTGTGACTTTTATGACTATATGTGTATCTTTTTATTGAAAATAATAATTAATTTTAGTATAAAAAATACAAAATTACTCAAATCTGAGAAGAGCATCTAGTTTGTTTTTATAAATTATTAAAATGATCTATATGTCATTTTGTATAGTTATGAATCATACTCACCACAATCAAACAAATGTGGGACCTATATGACTCAAAGAGTCAGTTATCCATTTAAAAATGACATTTTAATTAAAATAAGTGCCGTAAATTTAAAATTCAGAAAATGTGGTTGGATTTCCATGATATTTTAATATAATGAAATTTAATTCATTTTTTATGTGTATGAAGAAGTCTCAGGTAAATCTCAAACATGATGTGACCTGTATGCCGGAATGTGCAAGTTTCCAAATTAAAATTAAATTTTAATAAAAAATAGAAGTGATACACTCAAAGTTGAGGAAACATGTTTTTTTTGTTTAAAAAAATTAGTAAAATGAACCTAAACTCATTTGGGACATGTAAGAAATATTATCACCTCAATCTGACTCACGTTTTGACCTATATGAATCAAATTACAAATATTTATTCGAAAATGACATTAATATTATTAAAAAACAACTAACATACTCCAAAAAAGTAAAACCCGTTTTTATTTTTTGGTACTTTTGAAAAATTATCTATAAATAATTTATGACATATAGGAATCAAATTCACCTCAATCTATTGCATGGTGTCACCAGTATGACTCAATGTGTCTGTTATCAATTTGAAATTGACAGTTTAGCACATAAAAAGTTTAACTAACTAAAAACTAAGAAAACATTCTCGATTTGTCAAAATAATGTTAGAAAAAGTTTCATAATTAATTTTTGAAATCTATGAATCAGTCTCATGTCATTCCCACACATTGTAGAACCTGTATGACTCAATGTTCATGTTTCCAGTTTAAATTGACATTTTTGTAAAAACAAATCATATGGTGTACTCAAAAATGAAAAAACACATTCATATTATTTTGAATCATTATCAAAACTACCAACAAGATAGTTGAAATGTGTAGGAATTAACTGCACCTCAATCCGACACATTATGTCACCACTGTGACTCAATATGAGCATTTTTTTAGAAAATTGATATCAATTTTAGTATAAACAATTACATACTAACACCTGAGGAAATTAATTTAAATTATTTTATTTAATTTAGAAAAAAATTTAATATATAATTTATAAAATGTAAGAATAATATGCACCTTAATATGAAACATAGTGTGACTAGTATGAATCAAAGTGCCTCTTATCCATTTAAAAATTGCATTTTGATAAAAAAAACTCACTCACTGAAAACTAAGAAAATGTGCTCCTATTGTGGTGATAATTTTGTAAAATGATTCATAAATACTTTTTTCTATATATGTATTAATCTCAAGTCAAACAGATACACGATTCGACCTATCTAACCCAAATTATATGTTTCTAATATGAAATCATGTTTTAGAAAAAACACAAGTGGCCCATTGAAAACTAAGGAAACACATTGATATTTTTAAATACTTTTGTGGAAAATACGTATTCGTATTTTTTTTAAAAGAATTATCCACAGCACAATATAACAGATGGTGTGACTGCTATGACTCCAAGTGTGATTTTTTATTCAAAATTGTCATTAATTATAGTAAAAAAACATTTGAAATACTCAAAACCAAGAAAAAAAGTTTCTATTTATTTGGTAATTTAAAAAAATGATCAATAAGTTATTTTTTGTGCGTATGAATCATTCAAACCTCTATTTGAATCATTTTGTGACTGATAAGACTCAATTTGTTCGGTATCCATTTAAAATTTGTATTTTATTACTAAAAATGTTAAACTTATAGAAAACAAATAAAATGTCCTCTGATTTCGTTGATAATTTATGAAAAATATTCATAATTAATTTTAGATGTGTATGAATCGTTCTCATGTCAAACCCACACACTATGTAACCTGTATGACTCAATGTTTTTGTTTTGAGATAATAATTATATTTAAGAAAAAACAGAAGTGGCGTACTCAAAATAAATAATTCAAATTCTAATTAATTTGAAACTTCATTAAAAATATACATAAGTCTTTTCGGACAAGTATTAATCATCCTCACCTCAATTTTATGCATGGAGTGACCGGTATGATTCCATGTGTGCCATTTTATTAAAAAATGACAATATTTTTAGTTAAAAAATAAAAGAAATTATCATAATTGATAAAACACATTAATATTTTTTTTCATTCAAAAAATGATAAATAATTCATTTTTGATGTATAGGAATCAGCCACACCTCAATCCAACCCATGGTTTGACAAGTATGAATCAAAGTGTGTGTTATCCATTTAAAATTTTCATTTTATAACAAAAAAGTCTTAATCCTTAAAAATTGAGAAAAAATATTATAATGGACTTCTTAATTTATAAAAATGACTATCAATACATTTATGACAAGCATGAATCAGTCTCACATCAAACCCACACATGATATGACATGTATAGCACAAAGTGTGTGTTTCCAGTTGAAAATGATATTTTATCACAAAACACGTGAAGAATTCTCAGAACTAAGGAAACACATTCATATTGTTTTTATACTTTAGGAAAACTAGCCATTTATCATTTCATAAATTTAGGAATCAAATTCACCTCAATATGATTTATGGTATGACCACTATGACTCTATGTGCATTATTTTTTTCAAAATTGAATAAATTTTACTAAAAAACAACTAACATACTCAAAATAAACCAAACTATAAGGCCCCAGCCTTAAACCTTACTTAATATTGAATTAAATAAATAATTCACGATGAGGATCTTTTCAGGTTTAGAGTTTTAGAGAATCAGAACATAACTATTACATCTCAAAAGATTACAATGTAGTCACTTCTACTAAGTTTCCATAATAAAAAAAACTCTTAAAAGAAACATTTCTAGTTTCATGTTTTATATAGCATGACATTCCCTTGATCCCATCCTTGACCTTATTCCACATTAAGTCCTGTGAAAAATCATTTCAAAAAAACTTGGGGTGAGCATAAAGAGCTCAGTAAGGGGTACACAAAGAATGAAAATTGTTAGTTTTTCAAACATCAAGTAAACCATGTATACTCTATCAAAGTAATACCTTCATGAAGTAGTAAAAACTATTCACTGAATAATGTATCATTACTTACCTTTTTGTAACCAAAGGATTACCATAAAACCCATATAAAGAACACATAACATATATAAAGGTAACTTGGGACATAAACATACTTAAGTGGAATAACCATACGGTCGACTTCCACACATATCACTTAATAGAATAGCCATACGGCCAATTTCCATACATACTTAATGGAATAGCCATACGGCTGACTTCCATACCCAATGCATTGGATGTTATAACGTAACCACCCGTCCTGGTATTCACGGCACCACCCGTCATATGGTTTATCACGTAACCACCCGTCAAATGTCCAAGTACCAATATAAAATCATAAAACATAAAACCAATATAAAGGAATGATAACATTTCCACATTTCAATCACAATATATCATAATAGAATCCTTTATCAAAACCATTTTCAATACCAAAATACATAAAAGTGTATATGGTATTTATTTCATTTTAAAAACATAACGGCTTGTTGAGGAAGCCAAAGACCAAATAATACTCGCGGCGGCAGAAAAGGTCGTTGTCACCGCGTACGTTAAAAAAACATTACTTTTTGTCGTTTAGTAAAAGGCTTCGTAGAAAAAAATTCCTTTTGTATAAAAGTAAAAGTCAAAGGGATTTATACACCGTATAAAAGAAAGTTGTGTATAAAAAGAAATATGCCTCAATGAAAGGAGATTGAGACGAAGTCCCTTACAAAGATAATTTTTAAAAATAAAATAGATCTATTATGTGTATTCACTATAAGTACACATAAAGAAAGTACAAATACAAGATAGTACATAATAATATCATGACATAATTTGAAAGTAGGAGATTAACCCAAAGAATGGTAATTGGGTTAAGAAGTTCCCTTACCTCGTATCCGACTTGACCTGACTGTTCTTTAATCTCCTGAATAATAAACTTGAGTTAATTTATAATTTATTAAGAACCTTTTTAATGTTCATTATTCATTTTATATCACTTATTTCCATGTTATAAACATTTTGTAACCATTTAAGTTAATAATGTTTGTTTTGTCAATATTTGGTTCTTAAGTCGAAAGTGGACTTCTCAAAATTACATGTTGTTCATGTGGTCAAAGGTTATTTATATCAAAAATGACATTCCTGATTTTGATATCATATATATCATATATATCCAGCATATACATGTATTTATAATATTACATAATAATTTATAGGTAAGAAATGAAATGCACCGTTCATGGAGACTGTAAGCCGTACGTACGCATGAACGCTACTTTCATTTCTATTTCATACTTTATAGAATGGAATAATAATGATATAAGAGTATATTATAATTCCAGTATAATAACATATATAATATCATTAACTTTATCCTTTACACATCCCACATATGGTATTAACGAATCAAATCACTTTCAGGGGGGGTAGTCCGCACTTCCTAAAATGAAGATATCGTGTTTACCCATAATGGAAACAATAATGGTATGCCATAAATAAAAAATTCAGAAGCTTAAGGAAATAATAAACTTATTATATATCATATATAAAAATAGTGACATCATAATGGCCACCTTTGAAGGTGTTAAATGAGTATTGAACAATCATCGTTTCGGGAGGCAGGATTTCGCCATCCACAGAAACCGTATGTTCTTTAACCATTTGATGTAGTTGTGTGAGAGTGTAGCTCGAATAAATCTTATAAAAACATCCTAGTATATTGAAGATACTGGTGTTGTTACAAAATAAGTATATAAAAAGAGTTTAGGGGGTTGGAGAAACAAAATAAAACAAATGAACATGGGAGAATGAATTACCTTTAAAAGTGTAACTCCTTTTGATTTGAGCCTAAAGGCTTCCTTTGAAAGGATTATGCCCAAAGGGAATCCTCTAGGATGAGGATAGGGATGTGGAGAGAGTAAATGGGCAGGGGTTGGCCGAGCCAAAGGCTTGAGGAGTGTGTGTAAGGTGGTAGAGGTGCGGGCCTTTTATAAGAGGAGAGGAAGGGCACTTTTGGAAAGTAAAGAAATATTACTTTATTTGAAAATGTGTTTCGGTTCTAAAAGGTCCCAAATTGGTATAATTCGTGGATAAGGTGATAAGGGTTCGAAATACACCCATCCAATAAGTTTTGGACATGTGTAGTTCATATATTTTACATTATCTTTCCATTTTATTTAAATCGTCAAATAATGATGTCATCGCTGCATCATTATTATGTCATAAATAATTTAATTTATTTAATGTCTAAAAATTATGAAAAAAATACTATGATGTAGGAAATATTTTTATCTTTCCAATGACTATTTATAATAAAAAATATGACTTGTATAACCCTAGTTAAAAATTGTTTTTGTAAAACATATTATGTTTGTGTCATTTTTACTTTTACATTAAATAAAAAGTTATTTATGTCATTTCCCAACCAAGTGGCTCCATGGGGTCCCCAAGTTGACCCATGGCTTTTCTTGGTCGTCCATGACACATCCAATGAGGTGAGGACATGTGTCAAGCTCATCTCATATTATTAAAACATTATTTTTACCCTAAACTACACTAATTACCACTAATCGCGATTAAAACTTAATAAGTTATTATTCTCCAAAAAATTATTTTAATCTCATTGAACCACATTTTACTTCTTAATGACAACCATGTATGTCGGATTTTTAAAAATCAAAACACAATGATGGAAAAATTTCATTTAAATGGAAAATCAGTTTTTATAAGTACCACTTAGTGGTTTCACTATTCATCAAAAATTGAAGTTTTTCAGAAAATTACCAAAAATTCACCCTAAGCTGTATTTGATATTACGAATTCAAAAATGAAGTCTATTTTACAAAATTTAAAACATATAATTCACATTAATTAATTTAATAATTAATTCCCGCTATCAAAGCAAATAGCGTGTTTTTATGAAACAATAAGTATCAAAAGATTGACACTAGTTTAAGTCCGATTTCAAAGTGAAATTAATTCCAACGACCACTATTGGATTTAATGGTAAAAATATTTTCTAATTTCACTTTAAAACCAATTCAAAAGATAATCTAATCATATAAATAAATTAGATTAAAAAGATGTTTTGAATTAAAATACATCATTTTACACTATTCATTAAAAAATGAACTTTATCGGAAAGGTACCAAAAATTTACACAAAGTAAATTTTGATGTCCCGATTCTTAAGAATAGTTATTATTGGTCCAATAGAATTTATAAGATTGATCAAAACTATATTTAATGACGGTTCACCATCAAAAGGTGATAAGTGAACCCTTAGTGAAAATTAGGGTATAAATGCCTAAAATTGACCTCTTTCCATATTTTAAGCCTTTATATTTTATTGGGTAAATGTAAAAACATTTAAAAACATATATAATCATATTTTAGTTATTTCTATCCATTCTCGCCAGTACAACGGCTACTTGTTAACTAACATTTAAAATAATATTATTTTATTACTTGTGTCCAACGTATGTTTTCAAAGAAACTCATCGTTGCGTATCGAGTACGCTATCGAACGTAGAAACTGATTTTAATTAAAATTAATATTTAATTCGTAAATATTAATAAATATGAAAATTCTTTATTCTTTAATTACCTGGGATGTTAAATCCTTCCCCCCTTTTGGGAATTGCATCCTCACAATTTTATTCACTTATCAAAATAAGTGGGGGTATTTATCCCTCATAGCATTTTCAGATTCCCATGTTGCCTCTTCAATCACATGGTTTTTCCACAAAACCTTTACCTGATGAATCACCTTATTCCGTAACACCTACTCCTTGTGGTCAAGAATCTGGACTGGTTGTTCTTCATAAGATAGGTTCTCCTCCAACTGAACTACCTCTGGACTCAAAACATGAGATGGATCTGGAATATACTTCCTCAACATTGAAACGTGAAAAACATTGTGTACCTGAGATAAACTCGGAGGTAAAGCCACTCGGTAAGCAACTGATCCAACTTTCTCCAGAATTTCATATGGTCCAATAAACCTTGGACTCAACTTTCCTTTATTACCAAATCTCATCACACTTTTCCAAGGAGAAACCTTGAGAAAAACATGATCACCTACCTCGAAAGATAGATCCTTCCTCCGGTTATCCTCATAACTCTTCTGCCTACTCTGAGCTGTTCTCATGTGCTTCTGAATCAACTGAACTTTTTCTGCCATCTCTTCTACCAATTCTGGTCCCATCAGCTTCCTTTCACCCACTTCATCCCAAAATTCTGGAGTTCGACACCGCTTCCCATATAATGCCTCAAATGGTGCCATCTCTATTCTGGAATGAAAGCTGTTATTATAAGAAAACTCAACCCAAGAAAGATGTTGGTCCCAACTTCCCTGATAATCCATCGAACAAGCTCGTAGCATATCTTCCAAGGTCTGAATTGTTCATTCTGACTACAGATCTGATTGAGGATGAAAAGTTGTACTAAAATTTAATTCAGTACACAATGACTTCTGAAGGCCTTTCCAAATGTTAGATGTGAACCTGGGATCGCGATCAGATACAATGGATAGAGGAACTCCATGTAACCTGACTATCTCTTTAAGATACAAATGGGAAAGTTGATCTAGGGAAAAAGTATCTCGTATAGAAAGGAAATGAACAGATTTGGTCAAGCGATCAATAATAACCTAGATTGCATTATTACCTCGAGATGTCTTCGGTAATCCCACAACAAAGTCTATGGATATGTTTTCCCATTTCCACTCTGGCACTGGTAAAGGCCGAAGCATCCCTTTCAGTAACTGCCGCTCTGCTTTAACCTGTTGACATGTCAAACACTTCACAGTAAAATCAGCAATATCTCTTTTCGTTCCATCCCACCAGTAATACTCCCGCAGATCTCTGTACATCTTAGTACTGCCAGGATGAACTGAAAATGGAGAACTATGAGCTTCACATAACAACTCTCTCTTCAACTGTGAATCACAAGGCACACACAATCTCTTCCCAAATCTCAAAACGCAATCATTATCAATGTTGAATTCAGGCAACTTACCTTTCTGAACCAGCTCTACCTTTTTCTGCAACTCACTGTCTTGCTTCTGTGCTTGCTTGATTCTATCTGATAGAGAAGATCTCACCGATACCTGAAACAAAGCAGAAGAACTTCCTGCACCAACAACTTCTATGCCAATGTTCATCAAATCCTTAACCAAAGGATCACGTTCCAAACGCAACATTGCTAATGAAGCATTACTTTTTCGACTCAAAGCATCAGCCACTTTATTTGCTTTTCCCGGATGGTAATGAATTGTACAATCATAATCCTTGATTAATTCTAGCCATCTCCTTTGTCTCATGTTCAATTCTTTCTGAGTGAATATATACATTAAACTTTTGTGATCAGTATATATTTCACCCTTTACTCCATACAAATGATGCCACCAAATTTTAAAAGTAAAGACAACAGCAGCTAATTCCAAATCATGTGTAGGGTAATTTACCTCATGAGTTTTCAACTATCGTGAAGCATAAGCAATTACCTGATCATTCTACATTAGGACGCAACCAAGTCCTTTCAACGAAGCATCACTGAAGATAACAAACTCACCATTCCTGGAAGGAAGTGCCAAAACTGGAGCATTCACTAATCTTCTTTTCAACTCCTGAAAACAATCATCACATTCTTTTGTCCAGATGAACTTAACACCCTTACGAGTTAGCTTAGTCATTGGACTAGATAACTGTGAAAAATTTTCAACAAACCTTCGGTAGTAACCTGCCAAACCAAGAAAACTACGGATCTCAGTTACATTTGTGGGTCTCAACCGTTCTTCAATAACTTTTGTTTTAGTAGGATCAACAGTTATGACATCTTTTGAAACAATGTGACCAAGGAAAGAAATTTGTTGCAACCAAAACTCACATTTACTGAATTTCCCAAACAATTTCTTTTATTTCAAGGTTTGCAAAGTAACCCTTAAATGACTTTCATGCTCCTCTTTAATTTTATAAAACACCAAAATATCATCAATAAAAACAACCAACATTTTTCACCTAAGTCAACTAAGCCATCACTGCAAAAAAATATTTAGTTCTGATTCTGACCATCTCAGGATACTAATTTTAAAGGTCATTTCTCTCTGTATGCCTTCCCAGAAAAGCTGCTATGTTTCCTACATGGAAAACCATTCTTAATACTGAAATACCTTAGGTGAAGCAACATGTTAATCTTAAAATGCTATATCATTTCAAAAAAAATATTTTTGGATAATAATTTAATAGAATTCTAACTCCTAAAGTTATCTAAACCGACCTTCGATACCAACTATAAGGCCCCAACCTCAAACCTTACTTAATATTGAATTAAATGAATAATTCACGTTGAGGATCTTTTCAGGTTTAGAGTTTTAGAGAATTAGAACATAACTATTACATCTCAAAAGATTACAATGTATTCACTTCTACTAAGTTTCCATAATAATAAAAACTCTTAAAAGAAACATGTCTAGTTCCATGTTTTATATAGCATGACATTCCCTTGATCCCATCCTTGACCTTATTCCACATTAAGTCATATGAAAAATCATTTCAAAAAAACTTGGGGTGAGCATAAAAAGCTCAGTAAGGGATACACATAAAATGAAAACTGTTAGTTTTTCAAACATCAAGTAAACCATGTATACTCTATCAAAGTAATACCTTCACCTTCATGAAGTAGTAAAAACTCTTCACTGAATAAAGTATCATTACTTACCTTTTTGTAACCAAAGGATTACCATAAAACCCATATCAAGAACACATAACATATATAAAGGTAACTTGGGACATAAACATACTTAAGTGGAATAACCATACGGTCGACTTCCACACATATCACTTGATGGAATAGCCATACGGCCAATTTCCATACATACTTAATGGAATAGCCATACGACCGACTTCCATACCCAATGCATTGGAGGTTATAACGTAACCACCCGTCCTGGTATTCACGGCACCACCCGTCATATGGTTTATCACGTAACCACCCGTCAAATGTCCAAGTACCAATATAAAATCATAAAACATAAAACCAATATAAAGGAATGATAACATTTCCACATTTCAATCACAATATATCATAATAGAATCCTTTATCAAAACCATTTTCAAAACCAAAATACATAAAAGAGTATATGGTATTTATTTCATTTTAAAAACATAACGGCTTGTTGAGGAAGCCAAAGACCAAATAATACTCACGGCGGTAGAAAAGGTCGTTGTCACCGTGTACGTTAAAAAACATTCCTTTTTGTCGTTTAGTAAAACGCTTCGTAGAAAAAGATTCCTTTTGTATAAAAGTAAAAGTCAAAGGGGTTTATACACCGTATAAAAGAAAGTTGTGTATAAAACGAAATATTCCTCAATGAAAGGAGATTGAGACGATGTCCCTTACAAAGATCATTTTTAAAAATAAAATAGATCTATTATGTCTATTCACTATAAGTACACATAAAGAAAGTAAAAATACAAGATAGGACATAATAATATCATTACATAATTTGAAAGTAGGAGATTAACCCAAAGAATGGTAATTGGGTTAAGAAGTTCCCTTACCTCGTATCCGACTTGACCCGACCGTTCTTTAATCTCATGAATAATAAACTTGAGTTAATTTATACTTGATTAAGAACCTTTTTAAAGTTCATTATTCCTTTTATATCACTTATTGTCATGTTATAAACATTATGTAACCATTTAAGTTAATAATGTTTGTTTTGTCAATATTTGGTTCTTAAGTCGAAAGTGGACTTCTCACAATTACATGTTGTTCATGTTGTCAAAGGTTCTTTATATCCAGAATGACATTCCTGATTTTGATATCATATATATTGTATATATCCAGCATATACATGTATTTATAATATTACATAATCATTTAGGGGTAAGAAATGAAATGCATCGTTCATGGAGATGGTAAGTTGTGCGTACGCATGAACGCTACTTTCATTTCTATTTCGTACTTTATAGAATGGAATCATAATGATATAAGAGTATATTATAATTCCAGTATAATAACATATATAATATCATTAACTTTATCCTTTACACATCCCACATATGGTATTAACGAATCAAATCAATTTCAGGGGGCGGTAGTCCGCACTTTTCCTAAAATGAAGATATCGTGTTTACCCATAATGGAAACAATAATGGTATGCCATAAATGAAAAATACAGAAGCTTAAGGAAAGAATAAACTTATTATATATCATATATTAAAATATTGACATCATAATGGCCACCTTTGAAGGTGTTAAATGAGTATTGAACAATCATCGTTTCGGGAGGCAGAATTTCGCCATCCACGGAAACCGTATGTTCTTTAACCATTTGATGTAGGTGTGTGAGAGTGTAGCTCGAATAAATATTATAACAACATCCTAGTATATTGAATATACTGTTGTTGTTACAAAAGAAGTAAATAAAAAGTGTTTAGGGGGTTGGAGAAACAAAATAAAACAAATGAACATGAGAGAATGAATTACCTTTAAAAGTGTAACTCCTTTGGATTTGAGCCTAAAGGAATCCTTTGAAAGGATTATGCCCAAAAATAATCCTCTAGGATTAGGAGAGGGATGTGGAGAGTAAATGGGCAGGGGTTGGCTGAGCCAAAGGCTTGAGGAGTGTGTGTAAGGTGGTAGAGGTGGGGGCCTTTTATAAGAGGAGAGGAGGGGCACTTTTGGAAAGTAAAGAAAGATTACTTTATTTGAAAATGTGTTTCGGTTTTAAAAGGTCCCACATTGGTATAATTCGTGTATAAGGTTATAAGGGTTCGAAATCCACCGATCCAATAAGTTATGGACATGTGTAGTTCATAGATTTTACATTATCTTTCCATTTTATTTAAATCGTCAAATAATGATGTCATCGCTGCATCATTATTATGTCATAAATAATTTAAGTTATTTCATGTCTAAAAATTATGAAAAAAATACTATGATGTATGAAATAGTTTTTTCTTTACAGTGACTATTTATAATCAAAAATATGACGTGTATAACCCCATTTAAAAATTGTTTTCGTAAAACATATTATGTTTCTGTCATTTTAAATTTTACATTAAATAAAAAGTTATTTATGTCATTTCCCAACCAAAGTGGCTCCATGGGGTCCCCAAGTTGACCCATGGCTTTTCTTGGTCTTCCATGACACATCCAATGAGGGTAGGACATGTGTCAAGCTCATCTCATATTATTAAAACATTATTTTTACCTTAAACTACACTAATTACCACTAATCGCGATTAAAACTTAATATATTACAATTCACCAAAAAATTATTTTAATCTCATTGAACCACATTTTACTTCTTAATGACAAAAATGTATGTCTGATTTTTGAAAATCAAAACACAATGATGGAAAAATTTCAATTAAATGGAAAATCAGTTTTTATAAGTACCACTTAGTGGTTTCACTATTCATCAAAAATTGAAGTTTTTCAGAAAATTACCAAAAATTCACCCTAAGCTATATTTGATATTACGAATTCAAAAATGAATTATATTTTAAAAAATTAAAAACATATAAGTCACATTAACTAATTTAATAATTAATTCCCGCTATCAGAGCAAATAGCGTGTTTTTATGAAACAATAAGTATCAAAAGATTGACACTAGTTTAAGTCCGATTTCAAAGTGAAATTAATTCCAACGACCACTAATGGATTTAATGGTAAAAATATTTTCTAATTTCACTTTAAAACCAATTCAAAAAATAATCTAATCATATAAATAAATTAGATTAAAAAGAGGTTTTGAATTAAAATACAACATTTTACACTATTCATTAAAAAATGAACTTTATCGGAAAGGTACCAAAAATTTACAGAAAGTAAATTCTGATGTCCCGATTCTAAAGAAGATTTATTTTTGGTCCAATAGAATTTATAAGATTGATCAAAACTATATTTAATGACGGTTCACCGTCAAAAGGTGATAAGTGAATGCTTAGTGAAAATTAGGGTATAAATGCCTAAAATTGAACTCTTTCCGTATTTTAAGCCTTTATCTTTTATTGGGTAAATGTAAAAACATTTAAAAACTTATATAATCATATTTTAGTTATTTCTATCCATTCCCGCCAGTAGAATGGCTACTTGTTAACTAACATTTAAAATAATATTATTTTATTACTTGTGTGCAACGTAAGTTTTCAAAGAAAGTCATCGTTGTGTATCGAGTACGCTATCGAACGTAGAAACCCCTTTTAATTAAAATTAATATTTAATTTGTAAATATTAATAAATATGAAAATTCTTTATTCTTTAATTACCTGGGATGTTACATCCTTCGCCCCTTTTTTGAATTGCGTCCTCGCAATTTTATTCACTTATCAAAATAAGTGGGGGTATTTATCCCTCATAGCATTTTCAGATTCCCACGATGCCTCTTCAATCACATAGTTTTTCCACAAAACCTTTACCTAATGAATCACCTTATATTCTGTAACACCTGCTCCCTATGGTCAAGAATCTGGACTGGTTGTTCTTTATAAGATAGGTTCTCCTCCAGCTGAACTACCTTTGGACTCAAAACATGAGATGGATCTGGCATATACTTCCTCAACATTGAAACATGAAAAACATTTTGTACCTGAGATAAACCCAGAGGTAAAGCCACTCGGTAAGCAACTGATCCAACTTTCTCCAGAATTTCATATGGTCCAATAAACCTTGGACTCAGCTTTCCTTTATTACCAAATCTCATCACACTTTTCCAAGGAGAAACCTTGAGAAAAACATGATCACCTACCTCGAAAGATAGATCCTTCCTCCGGTTATCCACATAACTCTTCTGCCTGCTCTGAGCTGTTCTCATGTGCTTCTGAATCAACAGAACTTTTTCTGCCATCTCTTCTACCAATTCTGGTCCCATCAGCTTACTTTCACCCACTTCATCCCAAAATGCTGGAGTTCGACACCACTTCCCATATAATGCCTCAAATGGTGCCATCTGTATACTGGAATGAAAGCTGTTATTATAGGAAAACTCAACCAAAGAAAGATGTTGGTCCCAACTTCCCTGATAATCCATCTAACAAGCTCGTAGAATATCCTCCAAGGTCTGAATTTTTCGTTCTTACTGCCCATCTAATTGAGGATGAAAATCTGTACTAAAATTTAATTCAGTACCCAACGACTTCTGAAGGCTTATCCGAATGTTAGACGTGAACCTGGGATCACGATCAGATACAATGGAGAGAGGAACTCCATGTAACCTGACTATCTCTTTAAGATACAAACGGGAATGTTAATCTAGGGAAAAAGTATCTCGTATAGTAAGGAAATGAGAAGATTTGGTGAAGCGATCAACAATAACCCAGATTGCATTATTACCTCAAGATGTCTTTGGTAATCCCACCACAAAGTCCATGGATATGTTTTCCCATTTCCACTCTGGCACTGGTAAAGGCTGAAGCAACCGTTTGGGTAACTGCCGCTATGCTTTAACCTGTTGACATGTCAAACACTTCACAGTAAAATCAGCAATATCTCTTTTCATTCCATCCCACCAGTAACACTCCCGCAGATCTCTGTACATCTTAGTACTGCCAGGATGAACTGAAAACGGAGAACTATGAGCTTCACATAACAACTCTCTCTTCAACTGTGAATCACAAGGCACACACAATCTCTTCCCAAATCTCAAAACGCAATCATTATCAATGTTGAATTCAGGCAACTTACCTTTCTGAACCAGCTCTACCTTTTTCTGCAACTCACTGTCTTGCTTCTGTTCTTGCTTGATTCTATCTGATAGAGATGATCTCACTGATACCTGAAACAAAGCAGAAGAACTTCCTGCACCAACAACTTCTATGCCAATGTTCATCAATTCCTTAACCAAAGGATCACGTTCCAAACGCAACATTTCTAATGAAGCATTACTTTTTCGACTCAAAGAATCAGCCACTTTATTTGCTTTTCCCTGATGGTAATGAATTGTACAATCATAATCCTTGATTAATTCTAGCCATCTCCTTTGTCTCATTTTCAATTCTTTCTGAGTGAATATATAATTTAAACTATTGTGATCAGTATATATTTCAAACTTTACTCCATACAAATGATGCCACCAAATTTTTAAAGCAAAGACAACAGCAGCTAATTCCAAATCATGTGTAGGGTAATTTACCTCATGAGTTTTCAACTGTCGTGAAGCATAAGCAATTACCTGATCTTTCTGTATTAGGACGCAACCAAGTCCATTCAATGAAGCATCACTGTAGATAACAAACTCACCATTCCTGGAAGGAAGTGCCAAAACTGGAGCATTCACTAATCTTCTTTTCAACTCCTTAAAACAATCATCACATTCTTTTGTCCAGATGAACTTAACACCCTTACGAGTTAGCTTAGTCATTGTACTAGATAACCGTGAAAAATTTTCAACGAACCTTCAGTAGTAACCTGCCAAACCAAGAAAACTATGGATCTCAGTTACATTTGTGGGTCTAGGCCATTCTTCATCAACTTTTGTTTTAATAGGATCAATAGTTATTCCATCTTTTGAAACAATGTGACCAAGGAAAGAAATTTGTTGCAACCAAAACTCAAATTTTCTGAATTTTCCATACAATTTCTTTTATTTCAAGGTTTGCAAAATAACCATTAAATGACTTTCATGCTCCTCTTTAATTTTATAAAACACCAAAATATCATCAATAAAAACAACCAACATTTTTCACCTAAGTCAACTGAGCCATCACTGCAAAAAACTATTTAGTTCTGATTCTGACCATCTCAGGATACTGATTTTAAAGGTCATTTCTCTCTGTATGCCTTCCCAGAAAAGCTTCTCTGTTTCCTCTATGGAAAACCATTCTTAACACTGAAATACCTTAGGTGAAGCAACATGGTAATCTTTAAATTCTATATCATTTCAAAAAAAATATTTTTGGACAATAATTTAATAGAATTCTAACTCCTAAAGTTATCTAAACCGACCTTTGATACCAACTATAAGGCCGCAGCCTTAAACCTTACATAATATTGAATTAAATGAATAATTCATGTTGAGGATCTTTTCAGGTTTAGAGTTTTAGAGAATTATAACATTACTATTACATCTAAAAAGATTACAATGTAGTCACTTCTACTAAGTTTCCATAATAAAAAAAAATCTTAAAATAAACAGGTCTAGTTCCATGTTTTATATAGCATGACATTCCCTTGATCCCATCCTTGACCTTATTCCACATTAAGTCCTGTGAAAAATCATTTCAAACAAACTTGGGGTGAGCATAAAAAGCTCAGTAAGGGATACACAAAGAATGAAAACTGTTAGTTTTTCAAACATCAAGTAAACCATGTATACTCTATCAAAGTAATACCTTCACCTTCATGAAGTAGTAAAAACTCTTCACTGAATAAATTATCATTACTTACCTTTTTGTAACCAAAGGATTACCATAAAACCCATATAAAGAACACAAAACATATATAAAGGTAACTTGGGACATAAACATACTTAAGTGGAATAACCATACGGTCGACTTCCACACATGTCACTTAATGGAATATCCATACGGCCAATTTCCATACATACTTAATGGAATAGCCATACGGCCGACTTCCATACCCAATGCATTGGAGGTTATAACGTAACCACCCGTCCTGGTATTCACAACACCACCCGTCATATGGTTTATCACGTAACCACCCGTCAAATGTCCAAGTACCAATATAAAATCATAAAACATAAAACCAATATAAAGGAATGATAACATTTCCACATTTCAATCACAATATATCATAATAGAATCCTTTATCAAAACCATTTTCTATACCAAAATACATAAAAGAGTATATGGTATTTATTTCATTTTAAAAACATAACGACTTGTTGAGGAAGCCAAAGACCAAATAATACTCGCGGCGGCAGAAAAGGTCATTGTCACCGCGTACGTTAAAAAAACATTCCTTTTTGTCGTTTAGTAAAACGCTTCGTAGAAAAAGATTCATTTTGTATAAAAGTAAAAGTCAAAGGGGTTTATACACCGTATAAAAGAAAGTTGTGTATAAAACGAAATATGCCTCAATGAAAGGAGATTGTGACGAAGTTCCTTACAAAGATCATTTTTAAAAATAAAATAGATCTATTATGTGTATTCACTATAAGTACACATAAAGAAAGTACAAATACAAGATAGGACATAATAATATCATGACATAATTTGAAAGTAGGAGATTAACCCAAAGAATGGTAATTGGGTTAAGAAGTTCCCTTACCTCGTATCCGACTTGACCCGACCGTTCTTTAATCTCATGAATAATAAACATGAGTTAATTTATACTTGATTAAGAACATTTTTAAAGTTCATTAATCCTTTTATATCACTTATTTCCATGTTATAAATATTATGTAACCATTTAAGTTAATAATGTTTGTTTTGTCAATATTTGGTTCTTAAGTCGAAAGTAGACTTCTCACAATTAGATGTTGTTCATGTGGTCAAAGGTTCTTTATATCCAGAATGACATTCCTGATTTTGATATCATATATATCATATATATCCATCATATACATGTATTTATAATATTAAATTATCATTTAGAGGTAAGAAATGAAATGCACCGTTCATGGAGACGGTAAGCCGTACGTACGCATGAACGCTACTTTCATTTCTATTTCGTACTTTATAGAATGGAATCATAATGATATAAGAGTATATTATAATTCCAGTATAATAACATATATAATATCATTAAATTTATACTTTACACATCCCTCATATGGTATTAACGAATCAAATCACTTTCAGGGGCGGTAGTCCGCACTTCCTAAAATGAAGATATCGTGTTTATCCATAATGGAAAGAATAATGGTATGACATAAATGAAAAATACAGAAGCTTAAAGAAAGAATAAAATTATTATATATCATATATAAAAATAGTGACATCATAATGGCCACCTTTGAAGGTGTTAAATGAGTATTGAACAATCATCATTTCGGGAGGCAGAATTTCGCCATCCACGGAAACCGTATGTTCTTTAACCATTTGATGTAGTTGTTTGATAGTGTAGCTCGAATAAATCTTGTAACAAGATCCTAATATATTTAAGATACTGGTTTTGTTACAAAATAAGTAAATAAAAAGAGTTTAGGGGGTTGGAGAAACAAAATAAAACAAATGAACATGAGAGAATGAATTACCTTTAAAAGTGTAACTCCTTTTGATTTGAGCCTAAAGGCTTCCTTTGAAAGGATTATGCCCAAAGGGAATCCTCTAGGATGAGGAGAGGGATGTGGAGAGAGTAAATGGACAGGGGTTAGCCGAGCAATAGGCTTGAGGAGTGTGTGTAAGGTGGTAGAGGTGGGGGCCTTTTATAAGAGGAGAGGAGGAGCACTTTTGGAAAATAAAGAAATATTACTTTATTTGAAAATGTGTTTCTGTTTTAAAAGGTCCCACATTGGTATAATTCGTGGATAAGGTGATAAGGGTTCGAAATACACCCATAAAATAAGTTTTGGACATGTGTAGTTCATAGATTTTACATTATCTTTCCATTTTATTTAAATCGTCAAATAATGATGTCATCGCTGCATCATTATTATGTCATAAATAATTTAATTTATTTAATGTCTAAAAATTATGAAAAAAATACTCTGATGTAGGAAATCGTTTTATCTTTCCAATGACTATTTATAATCAAAACTCTGACTTGTATAACCCCATATAAAATTTTTTTTCGTAAAACATATTATGTTTGTGTCATTTTTACTTTTACATTAAATAAAAAGTTATTTATGTCATTTCCCAACCAAAGTGGCTCCATGGGGTCCCCAAGTTGACCCACGGCTTGTCTTGGTCGTCCATGACACATACAATGTGGGTAGGACATGTGTCAAGCTCATCTCATATTATTAAAACATTATTTTTACCTTAAACTACACTAATTACCACTAATCGCGATTAAAACTTAATAAGTTACTATTCACAAAAAATTATTTTAATCTCATTGAGCACATTTTACTTATTAATGACAACCATGTATGTTGGATTTTTGAAAATCAAAACACAATGATGGAAAAATTTCATTTAAATGGAAAATCAGTTTTTATAATTACCACTTAGTGGTTTCACTATTAATCAAAAATTGAAGTTTTTTAGAAAATTACCAAAAATTCACCCTAAGCTATATTTGATATTACGAATTCAAAAATGAAGTCTATTTTAAAAAATTCAAAACATATAAGTCACATTAATTAATTTAATAATTAATTCCCGCTGCCAGAGCAAATAGCGTGTTTTTATGAAACAATAAGTATCAAAAGATTTACACTAGTTTAAGTCAGATTTCAAAGTGAAATTAATTCCAACGACCACTATTGGATTTAATGGTAAAAATATTTTCTAATTTCACTTTAAAACCAATTCAAAAGATAATCTAATCATATAAATAAATTAGATTAAAAGGAGGTTTTGAATTAAAATACAACATTTTACACTATTCATTAAAAAATGAACTTTATCGGAAAGTTACCAAAAATTTACACAAAGTAAATTTTGATGTCCCGATTCTAAAGAAGAGTTATTTTTGGTCCAATAGAATTTATAAGATTGATCAAAACTATATTTAATGATGGTTCGCCGTCAAAAGGTGATAAGTGAACCCTTAGTGAAAATTAGGTTATAAATGCCTAAAATTGAACTCTTTCTGTATTTTAAGCCATTATCTTTTATTGGGTAAATGTAAAAACATTTAAAAACATATATAATCATATTTTTGTTATTTCTATCCATTACCGCCAGTACAATGGCTACTTGTTAACTAACATTTAAAATAATATTATTTTATTACTTGTGTGCAACGTAAGTTTTCAAAGAAACTCATCGTTGCGTATCGAGTACGCTATCGAACGTAGAAACCCCTTTTAATTAAAATTAATATTTAATTCGTAAATATTAATAAATATGAAAATTTTTTATTCTTTAATTACCAGGGATGTTACACAAACACATTCGGATAATTTTCATACTTTAAGAAAATGATCTATATTTCATTTCATATTTATAAGAATAATCCCCACTTAAATCTGATGCATGATGTGATTCGTATGAATCTAATTGTTTATTTTTATTAAAAATTATCTTTAATGGATGCATAATATGATACACAATGTTCCTTCTATGAATACATGATAAGATTAAAAGTAACACATTCTATTTAATATATATCATTATTTTATTAATAATATAAGAAATTTTTTTCTTATATAGGTGTGTTCATTTTCACAAGTATGGGATAATTGTTCAATTATATAGGTTTGTTATTTTGATCCATGATAGTGTTTTTTTCAAGTATTTATATTGTAATTTTTCATTCATTTAAATTTTTTATTTATTTCTAGTTTTTCTAATTTCTAATGTTGTTTTTTTATTCATGTGGGTTGTTACAACACACTCAATTACCTATTTTTGGTTTTAGAGTGTTCTTCAACATCACACAATACCAATTCCCTTTATCATCACTTTTGGAAGAACTGATAAATGAGTACTTTATCATCATATTTACTAGAAATGATAAAATTATCCCATAGAAGTTCTTGTAGAATCATTGAAATGGGTTGCTTTAATAGTGAAAAATAATTATGTTCATCAGTGATTTCTTTTATCAGTGCTTCTAAAAGTGCTGATAAAACTGTGATTTATCGGCATATTTCTAGTGTTGATATAATCCTATTCCATTAAACCACACTATGGTTGTCTATAATTATTTATCACTGAGGAAGTCTTATTATAGAACATTTAAAAACCAGTTTAATATTAGTAATATACGTATTTAGATATGACTATATTTTCCCTTTCATTATTCTTTGGTGATTTGGGATGTTCTATCGGGTATTGTTATAATCACCACTGCACGAGCTTTAACCACACATGTTGTGTCCGGCGAGGATGATCATGATATAGCCCATTATAGACCAGGACCAGTTGGTTCTTAGGGTTAGTAAATATAATGACGTGTGGTGATGCAGTACACTGATAGAAGTTTCAGTTTTTCTATCCATTTGGAATTGTTTTCAAACTCATTATTGTAGCAAGAATTTCCCATTTTTCACTTTTCCTTACATTCTATTATACTATAGTTATTGAATTCCGATGTAACCATTCATGGCTATTCATTTTTCTTTTCTTTTCATCATTTTATAGTCTTCGAGATGACTGTGTGGGTGTGTGTCTTTGTGTGTGTTCAGGTACATAAGCTAAGGACTCCCATTTCTATGATACACCTACTCAGTGTTAATCCCCAGCCCCTAGCCTATTGGAGGCGAGCTTGGGGAGTCCTAGCACGGAACCATTTATTATGGTTTTTGATAGAAGAGGTTGGAATACATCATATTCAAGAGAGTATGAGTTATATTTTCTGTTTTCATATTGTTACCACCACCCCCAATTTGTAGTTTTGCACAAATTATAATCCTCCTGATATTCAACATACATTTCTTCTGGTGCAGAAAAAAATATGTTTTAGAATCCATCTCGCATATTATAATAAACTTCCATCATCATACAAAATGAAAAAATGAAATTAAAAAAAATGATAAATGGAAATCTGTAAATAGAAATGGGATAATAAAATTCTTTTTCCTATGAAATGGGTATCGATTCATCTATAACACTGCACTGCTCCCAACCAACAATGCCATAAAAATTCATCCATAAGTCATTATTAAATCCTCAAAAAATATCAAATATGAAATTTATATTTTCTTGAACCTCAATAAATATAAAGTAATATTAATGTTCATGTATGGGTTCAAAACCATAGCGAATATGAAATGTGGTAAGAAATTCAAGACAAATGATTGAATCTCTCTAATTTCAGTTGATTTTACTAAACAAATTAAAGAAAAAAATTAAGTAATTGAAAATTAGAAAGAAATAAACGATGGGATCAAGGTCATTATCTAGGTATATGAAATATAATATCCACAATATGAAATGGTATTAAACATATCACATAGTCTAAGATGTAATTTGTGGTTCACCACTTGGTTATTGTTAAAAAATTGGAATCACTTAAGTTGTAACTATAACTTAGTATATGTTTAGATAAAAACATTGATGAATTATTATTAGCATCTATGTGGAAAGAATCGTGTTCTGAAGTTCATAATATTTTAAACCTCTTATTAAGTTTGTTTCATTCAATTACACATCTAATGGTCGAAGATGTGAAAATTAATGGGGTGAAAAATTATTATTAACCTAATTACTAGCCATATGGTTACAAAGATTCAATCTATAGGTTAATTAGTCTCCAATATACCCTTAATCTCAATCCCTAACATAAATATGATTCTTAACACCTGAAGTTAATTATTAATGTTAGATAAATAAATGTCATTGTTTTCATAATGATTAAATGATTCAATGCAGTGAAATCCACAATTTAAACAATTAAAAATTAATAAAATACTAACATGAACAAATAAAAAAGGATAAAGAATGAAAAATGTTTAAGAAATTGAATTAATTATTTAAGTATTTTATAATAAAACTAATGAAAATTTTATCATTTCATTAAATTATATAATAAAACATAAACTTATCTATGTTGAACTCTTGGTTTGAACCCTATGGTAGCCTCTCAGAAGTTGTACCTCATGTATAGAATGGAATCACTAAATCTCTTATCCATAGCCCCTTATTTATAACCATGAATGTCATATTAGGGTTCCCCAAAGTCAAACCTCACATTGAATTGTAGTCTATGATCTTCAAGGGTTACAAATATGATCGAAGATATGCTAGAAATATATTTTTTCTACCGTATCTCAAACATACACACCATGTAAATATTACATAACATATACTCTTCATGCCCTGAAAGATTCATATAATTATATTTTCAACTTCTTCGTCACCTGTAAATGGTCCACATTTTTTAATTTCATTTCATTTAATGATTTTAAACGACATGTAAAATATGTTATTAGCATCAAAAACCCTATTTCTTTCTAGTTCATTATTTTTGAGCCTAGAAAACCTACCGCGATCTGATGAAATCATTGTAAATCATCATTCAATGGATTTTCAGTACATTCGCCCTCAAAATTCATTATTATTTTCATTATACATAATTTTCCATGTTGATCATCTTCATATGTCAGTGTGAATTTCCTTTACGTTCCTCAATTTCTCGGTTTTCCATCGTATTCTCAAAATGAAAGTCATGTTGAAGATTAGAAAAACATATATATCATGCACAAATCACATATTATATTAATTATCATTCATATTATTGTCATATAAAAACCCATCATTATATTTCTACAAAATAGAGATATAAAAAAACATACACTGTATGATTTCACTCTATCAGAAACATTATGAAAGTTTTGGCATTAACTACACTAAGAAAATAACTATCTCTTGATAGGTTTTTTATAATACCTCTCATTATTTCATCATTATCCTAATAGGTTATACATATTTTCTATAGTTATCCTCTGGTATTAAATACTTCTCTTAAAATTAAATCATGAAAAAAATAGTTTTTCCGGAACCGTCGCAAGCCACCAATAAATAGAGTAACAGAGATAGCCCATGATGTACATTTTTTGTGTTCCTAACCACCTTAAAATAGAAAATAGAATTAATTTCTCAGAGAAAAAATATGAGGTAATGATTTCACACTAGATATATAAATAAAATAAATACATAAAGAAACATTCAAAAAATGAATGAAACATTAATATAAAACATTACAAAAAAATAGAAATGAAATTAAATACGTCATATAACCCCCATCACAAAAAAACCCCAATGATATTTGGAGATCAATGAAAGGTATTTGAAATTTATACATTTAAATTATTGATACACTGAAGGGTTTTCACAGTTTTTCATCATAATCATAATTATTAGAATATTAATAAAGAGTATGTGTTATTCCTTTAAAATAATATATTATCATATACAATTTTTATATGCCATTATTAAGTATGTTTTTACACATAAAATAGTAAGGAAATATATCCATCACATTCATGGTTATATCATAAAATTTTCAGTCCTTTATCCTTAATAAAAAGACAACATACAAAACATTTTGTTAGACGATGCGTCCCTAAACTAAACACTAATTTTTAATCCAATATTAATACAACCTAATAAAAATAACTTTATAAATAATGATAATTTTATTTCAATAAATCATACTATATAATAGGATCCTAATGGAAAAATATGGGAAAACCTACTAATAAATCAATATATGTAAACAAAAGACAAGGTGCCCCGATTTTCAATCAAACATGGGAACCCAAGAAAAGTGTGCTATGAAATCATCTAGTGTAATTGGATTGAAACTATTTTAAAGGATTGGGTTATCATATAATTTAACTTATACATATTAAAAATATCATCCCATGTTTGATATAAAATAATACCAGACACATGATTAGATTTCACATATAATCATTGTGGAAACTCCCTATCTAGTCTTATCTCACACTAGAGGGATACTATCAGTGTGTGAATTTCTATTATATAATAAATTTATACCACTAAAATTATTCAAAAAATACCATTTAATTTATTTAGGGGATGTGATGATCTAATTATGTCATACATTCTTCATAACACATAAATATTAAATCACCCTCACCACCAACATCTTCATAAAAACAATAGTATTTTCATCAATTAAAATGGAATGTAATATGTAAAAATGTGATGATTTATCAATGGAATTATTTTTTTCATAATTATGTAATACATTATAAACCCATAAGATTACTTATAGAACACAATACAAACCTTATAAATGAAGAATGAGTAAATTAAAAGGGACCTCTAGAAGTTAAGGAACATATATCAATGAAACAGTAACACGACCATTTGAATAGTAATATGACCTTTATGAATATTAAACTTGATAATGTAATAGTAACCTCACTAATGAATGTATAAATAAAATTTATCCATCTTATATGTTTTAATATGGTATAAATATGTCAAAGTATATGTAAATATATATTTTAAGAAATATTGATTAGGTGTTGATATTTTTGTAAGTCATATATATTTTATATAAATTATATGACTAATTTAATAAATTAAAAGAGAATATATTTCTATTAATTTATCCCTAAAAAAATATTTTTATGTCGTATTATTATAATATAATTTTAGGAAACCATAACTAATTTTTCCAAGTGTTAGAAATGTAGTTTTTATTTTAAAATTTATATTTTTTCAATTAATTTTATATTTTATTTAAAAATTAAATTTCTCATAGTTAGAAAAAAATTTCATAAAATAGAGTTCATTTTTATGGATCATAAACATTGAAAAAATATTAGGATTATTATTTTGGGATTTTTCTGAAATACATTAATATT
This sequence comes from Viscum album, assembly GCA_963277665.1. NCBI lineage: Eukaryota > Viridiplantae > Streptophyta > Magnoliopsida > Santalales > Viscaceae > Viscum > Viscum album. The sequence goes on from OY728126.1 coordinate 587,277,381, forward strand.
TTAAAGAATAGTAAAATAAGAAAATTTACGATTAATGCTTAATACATGATTTATTGAGACATGGATGATGTTATGCTGAGGTAACCAACATTGATTCAAACACACATGATCAGTTTACTAATTTTTCACTTAAAGAAATATTATTCATAGTATTGAGAAAAAATATTAAACAAGTGATTTAAATAATGGGAAACTCCTCCTCTTGTCCACTATAATAACAACCCTTACCCCCCCCCCCCCCTATTCTCCTCACTCCAATAAAGACTTTTTTGTTATAAAAATTCTTCTGAAATATCCTCACATGCTCCTTCCCTCAATAATAATCCCTTTTTTGCTTAAAAATTCAAAATCCTATCCCAAAAAAGGCACTCAAGGAAGATAAATTCATGAGGTAATTTCCTCTTTTCATTTCTTTTTATTTTCATTCAAGTTCCATTCTTTCATTTTCTTTCCTAACCTCATTTCATCCAACTATTATGATAACTAAATTACCTTACATGTACTATAATGTTTTTATGATAATGGAATGATTCATCATCATCTCTCATTTCCCCTCCATTTATACTTAAAATGAACACACCATCCATGATGTGTTAATTTATCACATACAAGATGGACTAGTTTTTAATTTATATTGCCATCTAAAATTGTATCATGAATACATTTTTAGGGTTCAAACAGAAAATAATGAATTTATTATGTCTTATTTGATGTTGTGGAATCTTTTATTCACATGATATTAATTTATAATGAAAACTAAGTTTGTTGGGATAAAAAACCACCAATTAGCCAAAAGGGTTAACACTAATGTTTTATACAACGTTTATTATTCACTCCAAATAACTAATGAATTTTATATCCCTGTATTCTAATATATTTTGAATAATAACATAAAAATTCATGTCTGTATAACCATCCTCATCTTATATGATTATATGTATATGTATTAAATTAAACCATTCTTGAAAACCAAGGAAACAAATGCCACTGGACAATGAAATTGAACCTATTTACACCTAAAAAGGACATGAATGAATATAATAAAGAAATTATATATGAATTAAATGAATAATGGGTTCTATAATTTTAAATTAATGAATATAATTTTATTATCCAGGACATTAAGATCATGTGAAAGACACCATCGAACTCCAGGTAAGGGATTCAACCCGAACCTCCATAATTCCATCGGGTTGTTATATATTTCTATTTACCCAAATGATGTTAAATATTATTTTTATATACACATTATAAATGTGCTTTATATTCTCCAAAATCATGTATCATTGTCCATTCATCATTATCCTTCAGAGATATACATGTTTTTAAAATGATTCCCTTCACAATTATTCAGGAAAATCAAACCCATTTAAGAGAACTTCCAAAATTCTTACCCATATTCAATTACACTATATAATCTCCTTTTAAGACACAATTATTTTTATAAACCCACTATTTTTATTATGAAAATATTATTCATTCTCTTTTGGTTTATATAAAATAAAATCACTTTTTTGTGGTTTAAATGACCTTTGATATATTCCTTTAACCGTACTAAAATATTTTAATTCCAATGTTTCATAAGTACACTTTTTCACGACAATACATCATGTTGACATCAGTTTTAATATATATGGGTATTCTATAATATTATTTTAAATTCATGATCTAATTCCTTTCCTCTATAGACATTTTACAGATACACCCATTTTTTATTCTTTTTGAAATGATTTTGATACCCAATTCTTACAATGGGTAACCCTTATGTTTATATATGATTGATTTTGTATGATTCTATATGTGGAAAGAATATTCATGAACCTATATATATGGGATCACCATAATGAAACTACCATTAAATGGGTAAATTTGAGTCTCATGAGACGTTATGAGCATTGGTCTTGGTGGATAGCCTTAACTCATTCTACCATGTGAAACGGTCTTCGTTGTGAACCTTAACATGTGGTCCTCTATGTGAAATGAGCATTGACTCGTGATATGGTCATGTTTTATATTGTAGACATGTTAATATGACCCCATTTTTATATAATTCCATAATTATATGTTATGATTCCATAAATTATATGACTTTTTAAATCAATTTTTCATGAATTTAACCCATGTGTTGAAGCTTTATTATTATGTATATTCCCTTACTGGACTTTTTATCTCATCCATATGTTCATGATATCCCAAGGTTATCCCATGAAGCTGTTTGAGATTAATATAAGGTAGGAGATATTTTTGATGATTAAATAAATAAATGTTTTATTTATTCCTATGTTTTCTATTTTATATACCCAGTCTTCCCAAACACTAGAATTTAATATTCATGTCATTTATTGTGATGTTTTATTTGGATTCAAATAAAGTAATAATTTTAGTAAAAGGCTAGGGTATCTATAGTGGGTATCCTATAGGTTTCTATTTAATTTTAGAGGTTAGGAATATATAACTTTAGTATAAACCTTACTGATGAGACTAAGTATATGAAAACATCCCTAAATCTTAGTATGTCTTGTGTTAGTGGTTTATTAATAAAATACATCCATGTATGGATATGAACAAGCATAGGTGGCTCTGGAACATATTTATCTAAGGGTAAAACAAGAAAAGACCACTTAGAGCTAGAAATGAATGGGAGATACTGCACAACAATGGGCCTTGCAACACTTCTCATCTCACAGTCCTGAGGGATATGCTTTAGTAAATTCACAGGCTTAATATGAACCATTATTAAGGGAAGAAAAATATCACATATGAATATATCTTATGAAAATGATAGTGGATAACCTAGATTGAATCCTATGTAATCAAAATTTGGGATATACTTTTCCTTTAAGAATTTATACATTTTTGTTTACAGTTTCCTTTCTATTATTATTAGTTAAGTATTAAATCCCCATAATTGTATATTCATTTACATAGTTAATTGTGTGAAATATAATAACATGTTCCAAAAAACAATGACACAGAAAATTAGATGATTAACCTATTAATATGTCTGATATGATGGGAATGGGTGCTCAACCCATTATGACATTACTTGCTCAGATATCTCATGTTATGGATAACAAATTCATTATTTTATAATTCCCGCCACCTTCAATGAAAGAAATTTTTTTGTTGAATATTTCACGGGGAAAAGGCCTCCCATATTTATTAGATCTTCTGATCTCCTCCTCATTGAATAGTGGATTAACTCCATTGAAAAGATATTCATTGTTATCAAGTGCTCTGAAAAAGAGATTGTTGTGCTGGTGGTATATCATTTTTAAGGGGAATCTGATTAGTGGAAAACACTGATCATGAATATGAAGTATCATGAGGATATTGATTCAATTGACTGTGAAGAATTCAAGAAAAGGTTTTTAAATAAATATATTCCACAAACACTTTTCCTCAGGATAAAAACAGGGTTCCTCAAACTCATGTAGAAGAAAGATGAGTCCATCACAGTGTATGAAGAAAAAACACAACGATGGAAAAATACGCATATAGGTTTTTCATGAACACCTAAAGCAAGGTGGATCAATTTTTAGCAGACTAAAGCTAAGTCTATGAAAAGTGTTTCCAATTTATTACTTTTATGGTTACAAAGTTATTGAATGTTGTTCTCTCAAGGATGAAATGGAAATTAGAGACTCTAAATGGTCTTGTGACCCTAATGGTGAAAAAGTGAAAAATGGCATTTAATATGGTTATTTTAGAAAACAAAATTTGTTATGGGAAGAAGATTGAACATCCCATGTTTCAAAATTTTAGGAAGAAGCATCCCAAGAAATATCTAATGGGAATGAAGAATTTCATCAGATTTGGAAGAATGGAACATCTACCTAAAAACTTCTAAAAACATATGAAAAATCCCACTAATGTGGAAGAGGAAATGAAGGTTTATATCAAAACTCATACAGTATTTTAGTGTTTTAACTATAAGGAACATGGAATCTATGTGAACTATTAACCTAAGACAAGGGTTATCGAATGAAATCAACAACAACCACCAAGGAAACATGAAATGGATTATTTTATCACTGCAACTAAGGTGGATCAAGAATACTATGTAGTGATAGGTAATCTAGTTATTCATTCAAGAATAGAAAAAATACTATTTTATTATGGTTATATGCATTCTTTAAAATCTATAAAGTTTAGTATAACTATTAAAACACCACCTCAAAATTTGGGGATTATGTTATATTTGAGAATTGAAAATTGGGTAATTATTGCATCCAAAGTATATAACTCCTCCATTGTTATTTTTTTTGGACCGAACATCCAATCAAATAACATCATACTTACAATAGTGGATTTTAATGTTATATTGGGCATGTATTTTATATCTTTATATAAATCCAACATCTTCTATCAGGAATGGGAGAACAATCTTCACATCCTGAAGCATCCTCTAACACTGTAAAAGTTTAAGGAGGATGATGAATTTCTTTCAGAATCATTCTATAAAGTGTAGATATTGTTTTCTTATAAGAAATAATATCTACCTAAAATTTTTGAGACAAATGAAAGAATCATGCTAAAATACATTCCCATCATGAGGGATTACGCTGATAAATTCCTTGAATGGATTTCATTTCTTCTTCTATATGAACAGGTTGAGTTCTAAATTGAAAATATTCCTAAATATTTTCATATAACTAAGACACCTATTAGTATGGACATTCTAGAGTTTGATGAGATAAGAAAGGAGTTACAGGGAAATCCAGAAAAGGATTTTATACACTCTAGTGCATCACCATGGGGTGAAACATTTTTATTCATAAAAAATAAGGATGGATCAATGTGCCAATTCAATAATTATTGTGAGATCAATAAAATCATGATAACGATCAAGTATCCCCTACCTCAGATTGATTACTAATTTTACCAACTTTTTGTGACCAGTTATTTTTCTTAGGTGGACATTTGGTCGGGATATCACCAATTATATGTCATTATAGAGGATATTCCCATGACTACCTTTTGATTGAGGTATGGAAACTATGATTTCATAGTGATGCCCTTCGATCCCACTAATGCTTCATAAATATTTGTGGATATAATGAATGGAGTCTTTAGATATTACCTCTTAATATTTTTGATATTATTTATTGATGTTATTCTGATATACTCTAAGACATAGTGATAATGTGGGAAACATTTGAATACCATGATGATTACTTTCTGAAGGGAATTTTTTTTTCAATTTACTAAAATTGTGAGTTATGGATGGAGGATGTATCCTTCATGGGGAACGTTATCACTATAAAAGGATTATAAGTGGAGCCTTCCTTGAAAAAGTTAATTTAATAGTAGCTAAGACCAATATTTGTAACAGATATCTACATATTTTTGGGCCGACATAAGGGTTATTGATAATTTGTTAAGAATATTTCAAAATTTTCATACCCAATGACCAAGATAAAACAGAAGGGAGTGATGTTTTTCTAGACTCAAGAATATGGGGAATGCTTTATGGGGCTAAAAAAGAGGCTTAACTTTGTGCCAGTAATCATACTCTTAATAACTGTAGAACACATTGTGGTGTACATTGATGAATCAATGAAATTATGAGGCTAAGTACTAATTAAAAATGATAATGTGATATCCTATGTCTCAGTACAGTTGAAAGTACATGAGTAAAACTATCCCGCACATGATTTGTAGTTGGCAGTTGTGATCATTGCAATGAAAATTCAAAGGCATTATCTATTTGGGGAGAAGTGTGAAATATATATTGATCACAAGAGTATCAAATATATATTAACACCTAAAGATATAAATATACACTGAAAAGGATTTCATGAGATCATAAAGTATTATTACTAGTAAATACACAACCATCTTGTTAAGGATAATAAGTTGGTAGCTGCTCTATGTAGAATAGATCAAAAATATTTATCACTAATTAGAATTTAAAAGCATCGAATAATCATAGATTTTCATAAGATGGATGTTGGAATCACTAAGGAGGGAAGAACATAAATCCTTTATCAATTGGTTTCCCATCTATCCACTATGGAGAAAAATGAAATCTCAAGGAAAATATGTGGAAATTTTGAGAAGGGTGGAATCTAATAGAAATCATAAATTCTCTGAGTTCAATATTGATAAGGATTTGTAATATTTTGGTCATGGTTATATGTAACATAAAGTCTATTGATAAAGTAGGATATTATGAATAAAATAAATAGCTCAAACTTCTCTATTCACCGAAGGATCACAGAGATCTATCGAGATATCTGAGGGAACTTTTCGTGGGAAAATATGAAGAAGGAGATTGTTGAATATATATCAATCTTCCTGGTATGTCAACAAGTGAAGGATGAGAGACAAAATTATAATGGGATGATGCTACAATTATCCATACCAACATAGATGTTGGAGAACATTACCATATAATTTGTCACTAGACATTGAAGGACATTGAGAGGAATCAATGCTATATGGGTTATTATGGATAATATCACAAAGATAGCTCTAATTTTCCCAATTCAAGGGGACTTCCCCTTGGATCAACTTGAATAGATATATATATATCAAATAAGTGTTATGTATACATGGATTTCCACTATCTATTGTATTTTATAGAGATCCAAGATTCACCTAGAAGTTTTGAAGATGTCTCCAACACTATATTAGCACTGAATTAAACTTTAGTATAGCCTATCATCCTCAAACTGATGGCCAATCTGAGTGAAATATTCAGAAAATGGAATACATGTTGTGAGAATATTATATGGAATTCAAATGAGGATGAGAGGAAAATCTTCTAGTGGTCTAATTCTCATACAATTATAGTTTACATTCATGTAACAGAATGACACCATATAAAGTTTTTCCAGGGAAAAGCTACAGAACACTAGTGAGATGGGATGAAATCGGTGAGCATTAGCTACTAGGGCCTAAAATTTTCAATGAAATTTTTTATATGGTGAAAAACATTTAGTAGCAGATCAAACAATCCATGTGTCAACAAAATTGAAATGAAGACAATCGTCGATGAGACCTTGAGATCAAGGTTGGAGACATGTTATTTCCCCACATAGCTCCTTGGAAAATGGTCATGAGATTTTGGAGGAAAGGAAAGCTATGTCCCAGGTACATTGTACCCTTATAGATCATTGATCATTTTGGAGATTTGTCCTATCGACTTGGAATTCCACCTATAATTTCTAATGTACACAATGTACTACATGTATCAGACTTATGAAATTACATACCTGGTCTTTCACATGTACTATCTTCTGTGGTGGTATAGTTGGAGAATGATCTTTCTTACGTGGAGCATCTAGTAAAGATATTGGATCATAATGATTCTGTTCTACACAAAAAATTCTACTCACCTGGTCAATGTACTATGGAAGAACCATAAGAACAAAGTGGAATCATCAGAATTAGAGGAAACAATAATGTAAAAGTACCCACACCTGTTTATGACATTGAATGTAAAAATAAATTCGAAAGTGAAATTTTGTAATGGGGGAAGAATGTAAAAACCCAATGTTTTATAAATGGAATTACCTTTTAATAATTATGTACTATTGTATAATCACATAAGATTTCATATGGAAAAAAATATAATCTTTATAAATGTTTAATGATTTAAATAAAATGGATATCTAGATCATGAGGAACATATACCAATGAAAAAGTTACTTGACTTTTGAAATAGTAATGTGAACCTTATAAAAAGTAAATCGGACAATGTAATAGTTATCACACCAATTTGATTATAAATATAATTTATCCATCTTATAAGTGTTAAATTTATATAAATATGACATAGTATAAGTAAATAAATGTTTTTAAAATATTGATTAAATGTTGGTATTTTTGTAATTCATGTGTATTAAATTACAATATTATTATTAATTTATCAATTTAAAATAAATGTTTTTCATATAATTTATTTATAAAATAATATTTTCATATCTTTTATTATAAGATAATTTTTTGAGGCATTATGTAATTTTTTTAACGTGTTTGAAAATCATTTTTAACATTAAAATTTGTATTTTCCATGTAAATTGGGAATTTAATTACAAATTTATTTTCTAAACTTTAAAATAAAAATATTTTCATAAAACGGAGTTCATTTTTGTATTCAATACATCAAAAATATGTTATGGTTATTTTTTGGGATTTTTTTGTTATACATGAAATTTTCTTGAATAGTAAAATAAGAAAATTTACGATAAATGTTAAAAATATGATTTAGTGAGTCAGGGATGATTTTATGCTAAAGTATGCCCCCTTGGTTCGAACTCACACAATCTCTTTATTGTTTTTCGTCACAACAATCAAGACTACTCATATTATTGTTCAAAAATATTAAACTAATGATTAAAATAATGGAAAACCCCTCCTCTCCTACACTATTAAAGACCACCCTCGCCCCACTCTTCTCTTCACACCCATCTCTCCTAAAGAGGCTCTCAATGATGTTAAATTCAAGAGGTAAATTCCTCTCTTTATTTATTTTATTTTCATTCAAGTTCTTTTTTATTTTACATTATTCGCCTCCTTTCATCCAAATGTTTTGATACATCTAGTAACATCCATGTAATAGTATTTTTTTATGATAATGGACGAATTCATTATCATCTCTCATTTACCCTCCTTTTTTACTATAAATGGAATGACCATTCGTGATGTGTTAATTTATCAGAGTCAAGGACGATGGGTTTTCAATTTCTATTACCATATTCAATTCTGGTTAGGAAACCATTTTTCTGGTTGAACCATACAATAATAAATTTATTATTCCACATGTATGGTTCTAGAATATTTTATCCATATAATATTAATTTATAATGAAAAATGAGTTTTTTATAAAAAAATAGCTAATTAACCAAAACATATATCATTAATGTTTTATATAATAATTCATCTTCACTCTAAATGAAAAATTGAATTTTTAACCGTGTAATATAATTTATGTTCACTAATAACATACAAATTCAATTTTTTACAACCATCCACATCTTACATGATATTCCATACATGTATACAAGAAATCCAATCACAAAAACAAATGAAAAAACGCTCACAAACAATGAATTTGATCCTATTAACCCATCAAAAGGCCATGAATTAACATAATAATGAAATAATATATCAATTATGTTAATAATGGTTTATGAAAAAACTAATTAATGAATGTAATTTTGTTTTCCAGTGTATTAGGATCAAGTGAAGGACACCATAAGACACAAGGTACGGTATTCTACCCAAACCTCCATTATTCCTTGGGGTTGTTCTATCTCTCTTTTTACCCAAATAAAGATATTTATTCATTTTATAAAAATAAGATAAATTCATTGAGTATTAACCAAACTAATGTATTAGAATCCATTCATCATTATATTTTAGGGATATACATGTTTTTAAATGATTCCATCCTCAATTAATCCCGATAAGAAATACTATTTAAGGGATCTTCATGAATTCTCATCCATTTTCAAGTACACTATAATATTTATTTAGGCCATCATTATTTTTATAAATATTATATTTTTATTATGAAAACCATAATGGTTTACTTTTTGTCTTATATTAAATATTATGCAATTTTAATGTTTTAAATGGACTTTGATATTTTCCTTTAACCACAGTAAAACATTTAATCCTAATGTTCATTAAGTACAATCTTTACATGTTAATACATCAATTTGATATCGGTTTTCATGATTCATTCCTATACAACTGTATGATTTTCCATCAATGAACTAATTCCTTTCCTCCATGAATGATTTTATAATACTCTCATTAGTTATGATTTATGTCAGTATTATGAAACCCCATTCCTAAAATGGGTATCCCTTATGATTATATATGATTTAATATGTATGATTCTAAATGTGGAATGGATATTCATTAAAATATTCAGATATGTTCACCTAGATAACACTTCAATTAATTGGATAATGCTGAGACTCATGAGATGTTATGTGAAACGTTTTTGGCAGTTATCCTTGACCTATGCTACCATGTTCAATTGTCTTTGTGGTTAACCTATACTTGTGATCCCTTATGTGAGATGAGCCTTGAATCATGCTAAGGTCATGTTTTATGTTTCTCACACATTACTATGACCCGATGTATATTTGATCTCATGATTATTTGTTATGATTCCAAATATTCCATGATTTTTTTACCATTATGTCATGCCTTATAACCAATGTGGTAATTTTTTATTCTTATATTTATTCCATTGTTGGGATATTTATATCTTTCCTTTGTTTATGTTATCACCAGGTTATCCCATGACGATGCTTGATCGCAATGTAAGTTAAGACCTACATATGATGACTAAAAAAATGTTGTGTTTAGTCCCACGTTTTTAGTTTTATGTACCTAGTCTTCCAATACACATGACTTCACAATCATTTTCTTGTAATGTGATGTTTTATTATATGAAAAATCATGTAATGATTCGTGAAATTTTCTAGGGTCTCTATATAATATCACCCTCTGGGTCAAACAAGGTTCCTATGAGGATTTCACTCGCATAGTGTGATAAACAATTTCAATATCCCATATTTTCTTCAATAAAAACCAACTCTAAATTATAATAAAAATTTCTTATCATTTAAAATCCCAATTGAAAATAATTTTAGAAAAATAAAATTTCAAAATATCATTCATAATCATTTTAAATACCACAATAATTTCTTCTAAAATCATTCAGGAAGCTAACATCTACCATCTATTGTATTGAGGATAGAAATGTGTGAATTTTATTTAAAATATGATTCAACATAAATTATTTTCTTGAATACTTTTGATAAAACCTAGTCATGTGAATACTATATTAGAAAAAAAAATACTCCATTGATATACCTTTTATTCCAAGTGATAAATCACTATAAATAATTTTCAAATTATATTTTATTATTATTTATATCCATAATTGAACACCTAAAACATTTATTAAAAATTAACCAAAAATGTTTTCCAAATTATTGAATATCAAATGAAGAGTTTCCATAGTTCAAAAATAATCAGGATCGATGTCATCTCCTTAATTGATGAATGGTATAATAAGCCAAGATACATAACCTCTACGTAAAAACATCCAAAATACCTATGTTTAACCCATATAAAAATTGAAACCCAGCACTATTATGACCTTTGGACTATAAGATAGGGATAAAATCAAAGAAAATATTTCAATATATTGAAGAATAAATTAAAAAATATGTTATAAAATTACATTGAGAAATAAAAATGAAATGAGATTGAGGGGATTAAAATCATCAAGTAAATAAGGAAGAATACTACAACATGTTCAACTATATTTCACAGAATAAAAGAAGGATAAGTGGGGAATATCCAATAAAATATATAAGGTTATAAAGGAAAATTATAAAAATTTAAAAACATGGGATTAAGTGATCTTCATCATTATACTGAGGATTATAGTTTTTAGATCCTTTATAGTCAATCATTCGACAGAGTCCAAGTGTTTTTTACACCATGTGTTATTATTTTTATTTTTATATTAATTAATTTTATCACACTTTATATTTTTCATTATTTTGTTTATTTTTATAATTTGTGTTTTTCGAGTTATTTATTTATTCCTTTCATTATATAGAAAACCATGACACATTGAGGGGTGTTCTGTCATAAATTTCAGTGATTGATCTGCCCTACAACATAACAAAGTGCACATTGTTATGGTATAACCCATTCTAGTTGAAGTACATAAGGATAAGGGTAAAATGACACAATTCCAGGGAGATGGATACACCTTTTGTATGTTTTATTCATTTGGTATATATTTTTCATTCTAGGTAATGGATTAAGGCCACACCACATAATCATGCTCCACCATATTTGGTATCACTTAAGTTTGGGTTTTGTGTTGTGTATGGGTATGTTAGGATTTGGAATAATGGTGTTATATAATGAAATAAATGAGTTATGTAAGGGTATAGTTTTCCATCCATAATGTAGAAGGGAAGGTAAAAACAAAGGGAGTATTTTCTATGGATCTGAACACTGTATTATGGAGGGATAAACTATTGTAGAATGGGATTCATAAGGGTAGATCATTTGTTAAATATATATGGGAAAGGAGATACATCTTGTTCCCCGGTGTTTTGGGATTCTCGAGAGGAACCATGTTTTGTACGGGATAAGGGGTACATTTTATTTATCAAGGGGTTACACCCTTAGTCCACCATAGTGGAGGTACTCCATGGTTCAAAGCCTAGGATTATGGCATGGATCTGTCTTGATAGTCCTTCCTATACTATATCATAAATATTAAACTATAGAGTCCCTACTATTGGAAGAAAGTTAGGATCCACCCCCTTAGAATTACGACCAACCCATTTAACCTTATATTGAAAGGTGCTTCTAGAGCACCTCAACATATTAATGATCATAAGATATTTATCCGGCCCTAGTCATTTTGGATAAAATAATTATTGAATATTCTTAAGACACATGGGTTTATCCCTCTAAGCTACATCTTTATGTCCCTCTCCAAACACTCTCAACAGTGTAGTCATTCCTTATAATTCATGGATGAAACACCGTACCACTACCCAAATCCATTATATATTTATTCATCAAATTTATAATAAATATATGCACACCATTACACAACACAAAAACCACCATTACATGGATCCCATTATGTTTCATACCATATAATAATGTATAGATATTTATAAATAAACTTATCATAATACTAAAACTTTACTACACATAAATAAATATGGTCTATATATCTTCCCAATGAAGTATCCTTTCCCATATTACCCATACAAACATCACTTCTGCACTATGCTACTATACTCCAATTAAAGTTTCTACAACCTGTTGTCTTTCCTTGACATAAATCCATGTGACAATACCCCGAATTATTTTGTGGTCACTTAAAGGCTGGAGAAAGTTGATAAATACTTATATAATATTAAAACCTAAAAAAACATACCAAAAAACTGCAAAATTAATGTCACCTGAAATTTATTTTTATAACAGTAGCTACTATTGTGCGAGGTGTTATAATCTACCCACACCCTTCTACCTATATCCCCTAGAATCTCTCTTCCCTAATGAAACGTATCACTAACACCATATCATAGATGTGGCTTCTGTTAGTAAAGAAATAAAGGGAATTTCATAAAGAAGAAAACCACCAAAGACTTCCAATATACACAAAAAAAGATATACATTTTCACAATAGATGATCCACAAGGAAATAAAGACTGATGATAAAACTCCCCACAGTTTATAATGAATCTAAAATTTAATAACAAGGGAGGGACAGAAAACAAAAAGTTAAAAATCCTCAATAATAACAATTCCACCGAAAACACAAAAAATGAAATGTCACCTAGGAAACAAATGTAAACCACCTCAAAAAACACATCCCATTATAACCACATATTTATATGATAGGAACCATTAAAATCTCCATTATACGAATAAAATGAAATTTAACACCATAATAATCAACAAAATACTATATAGATATAAACCTTTTGTCACTACACCTAATGGAAAAACATGTACAGAAAAAATGGAACATATTCCCATAGTAATCCTAAGAAGAGAAAATATCCTCTATGATGTTCGCAACCAAATTATTTACAAAATTATAATAGTTACATAACAATTATACCAAATGTTACACATACTCTAAACCGTTAATAAGTAATCCTAAATATGGCTGTAAAATTTCAAACCACCTCACACATCAAAATAAGACATGAAATATTACATAAAACACAAAAAAACCACATTTCATTTCCATATAAAATTGAAAAAATATAATTCTACCAAACATATTACATAAGGATCCCCAAAAAAATTATTCCCAGGCTTTCATGTTTCACTTATGACTTCAATTTCCTAAAAAACAATATACATAACATTTTACGATGGAACATTAGGCCACACCAAATCTACTCCCAAACATATTTAAAAGATAATTACAGAGTTCCAAGGTTATCTATATAGTTTTCATAAAAGAAACATCGTATTTTTATCATGAATAGAAGATCCATTCTTAATCATCCCTTTCAGTTTGGGCTAATACAACATATTATATTCAATTAATATAGCATGGACACTCACTTCAATCCAAAAAACCTTACCAACCTCTACTAAAATAAAAATAATAGTCAACTCTTAACATGATAAAACACCATCTTTTACCGAATCATTGCCATGATCTGGAGGAAAAAAATCTTGGTTATAGAGCCCAATACATTGTCCAATAACTGGGAAGGAATCAGCTAAAACAAATAGCCTTGAGGCTGGATATAGTTTATATAGGTATGATCCTTTTAAATGATAGGATAATTCGTCATGTACATTTTCATAATGAATTAAAAACACCTCCTCACTGTAGAAACATTCAAGAAGGTGTATTATAAATAAAAAATAAATCAATATCAATATATTCCTATTTCAAAAAATAAATCAAAAAACAATCACAAACCAAAACAACTCCATAACACAAGTTATTCATGTTAATGGGTATAAGTATTACCTTTTCTAAAAAATAACAGATCCCCTAAAAACAAGTCATTCATCTAAATAAATTTTTTCATTTTGATGTCGTATTCTCAAAAAACCCCTTTAAAAATTTTATCTCAATTAAAATATTAAAAAACAACCAATTCTCAAAAAATAATTAAAATGGACTTATTTCCTAAAAATACACTCTATTTCCATAACACTTAATAAATTTATTTCTAAGAAGTTAACCATTAAAAAATTTAATTGGAATCAACATCAATTTATCCTAAAATAATGTTCGAATTTTATTTTTAATCCTACTCTCTCTAAAAACACCCCAATAAACTATTTTACAACAACCCATAAAAGTCAAAACATTCATAATAAATTATTAATTTTTCCCACTTCATCAAATATATAAATTCCAAAAAACCAAAAAAATACCAATGAAAATTATAGACCTTATTATTTAGATATATTAATAAAAATATCCCGAAAAATATTAATCTATTATCATAAACTCCATTTTTTAACCACAAAAAATGAAAAATTATATTTCAGATTGATTGATTTACAAGGGAATAAAATAAAATTTGTGTTAATAGGAGAAATCAAACTATTCATAATTTTTCCATGTGGCCTTGTAAACAATGCACTAACTATGTTGTAATAACTGTAATGGTTACTTCTATATTCTGAATGGTATCATTAACATTATCAGGACTATGATATCTGACCATATTGTTATGTTCACATCATAATTTTTTCATCTAAACTCATGTAAACCCCTTAAATCAATACTACACTCATAAGTAATGGAAATATCATCAAATAATTTTAAAAAACATTAAATCTATTCAATAAAATTCAAAATCATGACTCAAATCATAAAAAAACTTCAACATTAGGGTTTTTATGAAAATTTATAAAATACCATTATCATAAGCATCACCATATTCATATAATTAACCTATTTAATATTATACCTAGAAAATGACTAAATCGGAATTGGGTTCTCTGATAAATGTTTATCACAAACTAACTCGTCCTACCCCTAAAATGGGAACCAAATCTAGAATTAGACATTAGTGAATAACTTTTTTAATCACCCAGAGATAGAATCTAGTTAAAATGTCTCATAGAGTAAATACATGGGAATTATTTGAACATTTATATATGAATAAATAAATAAACAAATGTAACATCAAAAAAGAGTAGACAAACAAAATTAAAAAACAACATAAATACTAAAAGAAAAGAAGTTAATACATCACAATCAAATCTCTCAAATGTCTGAAAGACAATAATAAATGGGGATCTACAATATTTCACCTAAAATGGAACATATAAAGGCTACATTCATTGATTATTGTATGAATGGTGTGATTGAAACAATGATTAGTTAGATTTCAATATTGAGTAAGTGTTATTTATTTCAAATAGAATTTAATTTAATTCTTTTTTCAAATTTAATTAAAATTTTTTATACATAAATATTTAATATGAAAAACAAATCATGTTAATAGTTATTTCATAAAACAATATCTAATTTTCCATTAAATAAAAAATAATACATTAGAATCATTTCCTCAGTTGATGAATCGTAAAAACAAATGCTCATTTTAAATCCACTTTCAACTGAATTTAAAAATAAAAAATTTAAAAGAATGTTATGAAAATATAATGAAAAAACTATATAATGTAATGATAAGAAACTATGAAAGAAAATGGCTATTAAAAAATATATGAAATGAAAATATTTGGTGTCATCAATGCCAATTAAACTAGGGAACACAACATAACCACCATGTAGAATCATCGTGTACCATGGTCTACATCCAATATCCAACAGTGGGATAATAATAGGCTTTACTAGATTCATAGGACAAACTATCTTCCAATATTTCATACATATTTTTATAATCCACTGAAATATCTGACACTAATCATTATCTGGGGAACTCCCCATCTACTTTTATCACACAGTAAATAGGATTCTAAAACTCTGTGACTGTCTAGTGTATAATAAATTTAGATCTTCTTCTCAATTCCAAGTGTAACCAATAATTCACATATATGATGTATATAGTCTATAAATGCATACATGTATCACATATCAAAAATAATAATTCCCTCTGAACATTAATACCCTCTTAAGAATCACAACAATGTTGTCATCAATCGACATTTTATGTAATATCCCCCATAATCATCATCATATGGATTTTAATTAAAAATAAAAAAATTATAGATCTAGATTGGGTGAGAGAAACATATAAGGGGGCCTAAATTGATGAAGTTTGAGGGCATACCCTCTAATAATATTAACACATATTGGCTTAAAACTATGAAAAATATGGAAAAATAACTGCACTGATCCTGGAGTATCAAGAGAGGCCGGATAGTCAGTTTCCTCATTCATATCTTTCTAGGTATGCGACACTCTGATGCTGCTGCCCACCCTCCCATGACACTGTAAAATGATGTATTTGATAGAATAAGGTTTCTTACCTTGTCCTTGTAGCGCACTGAAGACCAGAATGGAATCAGTTTCCACTTCCTCTAGATTGAGGCCCCATTTCCTTCAAACCATGAGTCTTTTCCACAAGGTCGTATGCTCCGCTAGCAATGATTTCACCTAGCCCTGCCGGTGTATGATGTCCAGAAAAATGTAATATTCCTCACAGAGGTAATAATTATTATCAAACAAGTGGATCAAAGTTCTCACCCATGTAGAATAAGAAATTATTTCAAAGTGAAAAACATTCCTACATAAAAAACATCTCGGGATGTTGATCTACTTAACATCACTTTTGAAATCTTATTTAAATCCCAATGTTTGAAAATATTAGATTAAAATAACATTCAATACAATTAAAAAACAAAATTTTCATTTAAAATAATTCATGAAATTGAATGCTCCCCAATATTTAATTAATGAACTAATTTTGGTAAAATTCATTTAAAATACAATGTTTTCCTAAAAACTCATTAGATCCTTTAAAAACACTCATCATATTAAAACTACCTTAGAAAACAAAACCCATTTGAAAACCCATTTATTCAATGTGATAAATCACCCACCAACATTTGAAAATACACTTTTACTGTCATATATATACCAAATAGAAAAAATAAAAGAATTAAAAACATAAAACCACAAATTATATTGAAAATAATTTAAACAGAAATACAAACTAACTTAGTTCTGTGGAAATCAACCCGAATGTTTTCACATTTTTTGGATAATGCACCAAAAAAAGTGGCCTCCCCTAAAATTTCTAACCTCCAAAACACATAATATTAACCATCTTAAAACTGAAATATAACCCTAATTTTCCTAGTGGCTCATGGGATTGGGAGATACCCCTCGGGAAAAGTTGATTAATGATGAAGTCTAATAATTATGGTTAAGGGAGGAGATGACCCTCTGATATCGACCATTATTAAGGTTTGTACAACAGAAAATATCATGGGAAGTAAAAAAGGAATCTTACTCATGATCTCTATGGTTTTTTTATTTGTAAGAGGGATAATGGTGTGGAAATTAGATAAAAAGAAATATGTGTAAAAAGAGAACTTTTAAAATATTTAAAAGATAGTCTGATGGGGTCCATGACATTGCCACTTGGCTTATAGCATGTAGCTTCTTGAGTAAACCCTCATATTGTGTAGAGTAAGTGTTATTACATGGATTATATACCATGGGAAGAACAAGGGGTCCAAAAACAATATCCATTATGGTGTGTCCCTTCTCAGTAAAAGAATAAATATGACTATAATGAATACCAACATTCCCTAGATAATGTCACAGCTCCATTAATAAATTTTTTTCCGGAAATATTACCACCTAAACCCCTTAGAGACTATAGCCAAACCCTTTACCCTATGAAATGGTGTTTATCTATAAACACCATCTAGTATATAATTATCTCTTCTATATCATGACTGAAAAACCATGCCCTTATGAAATTCCTCGCAACCATTTGACATCACCCATTCACAAATTGTTGACATTCCATTACCAACCACCAAAACCCCATTTTATGAATCACCCATAATGGTGTATCCTACATGTTGTGGTATGGAATCGTCCTTTGATATTAATATATAACAAAACAAACATATATAACATTTACCATGATGTAGTTATATTCCTACAATGTTTTTATCAACCTAAACCCTTACACACTACCCCTACACAACCTTCAACCTTATCACTATTCTCTTTTTTACATCGTAGCGTTAATTCATGAAAAAATACACATCGAAACACCTATCATTATGTTATGGTCTCTGGTAGATTATATAAACTCAAGATAACATTTAAATTTTTAAAAAACAAAAAAAATAATCAACATTTATTTTCGCAAGAAATTAATTAATATGAGAATAGCTATTGTTACATGATGTGTAATATCATATTTTCTGCTGTGGATTTCACATTAACAACACAAATACGTGATTCCTATCAAACTAGTATTCAACTATTGTTGTCTGTTTGGAAGCAATAGCATGTATTTCATCCTTATCATTAATTATATTATGAAATCCATCGACTTCAACAGAATGATTTTGTACAGATATAATCATATCATCCTCCCGCTAATGTCATCATTATTAATATATTGATATAATAAGGAATGAATTTTTTTCATTATTCAATCATCTTTATATTCCTCATCTTGACAATATCAGTGTCTCCCTTATTCTCAATTTTCTTCTATGATGTGAAAATATCATCAAGAATCTTCTCCTAGATCATTTTATTACTCCTATTCATCTTATTTCATACAAGATTATTTATTTTTAATGTATATAATCAAATTTCAACGTTGATACCCAACTTGTTCTTTTTGGAAATTCAGTATAATTTTCTAAATAAAATTTACTTAGAACTCTCAGTTTATTATTCTATCTTTTAAACATAGAGCCACATGAGTTTATTTTCCATTTTTTAATATAAACATATGATTTAAATATTATCCATGTGTATAATTTCATTGAAATTATTTTAGCATGATTATAGGATTATACAACATTTTAAAAGTCAATCTTAACACCATCACAAAATCAAAATTCTTCTCAAAACATTCCAAAATATATGAAAAATTAAATGAATTTAAAATTTACTAAAATATTTCTAAAGCACTTAAACCTTGTTTATAAATTAATAATATATATAAATTGTATTAATTTACAATTATATTAATACCTAATACTACAAAATAATCTTTTTCCAATACTAGGGCTTTAACAACGCTAGATAAAAAAACTGTTAAAGATCCCCTTTGTCAGTGATAAAAAATCTCAATTAAAGGGGTCTTTAATAGTGATAAAAAATTACTCTTTAATGGGGATCTTAATAAAAACATTTTTTCTAGATCTTTTAAATGGGGTCTTTTATCAACATTTGTAAAAAATCACTATTAAATGAGGGTTTTATCATTTTTTTTAGAAGTGAAAATAAATACCACACTTTATTAATGCTTTTTTACGAGCACTATTAAAATTATTCTTGAAAAAAATATTTCATTAAAAAAAATATATTAACATGTTAATATATTTATAAAGATATAAATATAATATATATTTTTTCACTATGTTTTAGATAAGGTAAATATCCATTTACACTTAAAATATAAGATATGTAGTGAAAATGTCTTATAAAATAATTGAAAAATATTTTTAATTGATAATTCTTGTATTACTATTGAGTAATATTAATTTAATATCAATTTTATGATAAAATAAAAAATAAAAAAGATCTCAAAAAATTTGAAAATGTAACTCAAAAATCAAACATCCATAAAATCTAATTCGGGTGTTCGATTGAGCTCGACCACATATCAAATTGAAGCCTGTGATGGGTGCGATGCAATTTTGATTCGGGAGATCGTAGTCACTATTCATTCAAGGCCAAAAAATTCCCAAAAGACCTCTAAAACTAGGTTTTTTATAGTGTATCTAGATTTTTTAACATTTGATGGATTTTCAGACTCGTTTATGGGGTTTTCTCTGCCCATTTTTTGATGGTGACTGAATTTATTCCGTGGTCTCCCATTCATATTAATATTATGTCTTTTAAATTTTTACATTTTCTATAATGTATTATTATTTATAATCAAATATATAACCATATATATACATAATTTTTATATATAGACACTTTCAAATTTAAGTTTATAAATAAATAAATTAAACAGATATATACGATAATTAGTAATTTATAAACATATATATATATATATGTGGATAAAAAATCTGACAAAAAATATATAAATATGTAGATATATCATGAAATGTAAAATAGAAAACTATTGGGTCGTGGTAAATGCACGGGATGTTTAGGCAGAAGGTCTAAGGATCAAAACTCACTAGAGGTAGTGGTGTTTGTGGGAGGCAGGTATTATCTAACACAATATTATAGGGTTGGGGAAAGAGTTGATAATGAGGTGGGTTGGTGTGAATTGATAATAAAGTGGGTAGTGTGGGTGTAGAAAAATAATTATATACCCTTGATCAGTAGATCCTTTATCAGTGCTTTTTAAGCGCTATTATATGGGGGCTTCGACAGTGTTTTTTATCACTGATAAATATTTCAATCTTTTAACTGCACCTTGATTATCATTGCCTTTTTAGCGCTGATATAAAGGAATTTTCTAGCACTGTTAAATGACGATTTTCTATTAATGCTATAAATACCTATTAAATTCTATCTTCACACTTTCTATTCAAAAATAAATTACCAAGGGGTATTCATAATTTATTGATGTATTAATATTTGATAGATTATCAATGGGACATAATATGTTTTCTATAAATACTTATTTCATATTAAATAAAAACTACAAAACCAATTTAGTTTTTATATTTTGATACTATATGAATTTTTGTAATTAAATTCATTTTATTAACATATAAAACTTTTTATTGATTCATTATAACCCGACTTTACAATCATAAAATATAAAAGATTATTTCTTAAATATAAATATCAATGATCTCCAATAAAAATATCAATTTTATTTTTCACATATATTTATTATTATTATATAAAACTTCAAATCATTTTTTGGGATCTTTCTTTATCAACTGACTCCATCAAATATTAAAATTTACCACACTTTGATATATTGAAAAAAAATATTACAAATGCAACATTTAATGACAGTATAATTTTGATATTCATTCTACCCATTTGGATTATTTTCAATACTGACATAAAATTCTATATTCAATATTATTAACATACATATTGTGAATAAATTAAAAGGATATATGGTACGAGAATTTTCTCCTCACCTCATTATTCATCATTGATATAAAAAGAATCAATTTATTTCTATTATTCTACCCATTTAATAAGAGTTAAACATTTATTCACTTTAAAGAAGTATTAAATCACATTTCACATTCCAATTTAAAAAATAATTAACCAAATATAATAACACATGAAAAATTTTCAGTGTAAATAACCAAAGTGATGAATCCATACATAAAATATGTCTATAAAATATTTAATATGTTACCTAGGTCATAAATATAACGTTAATGGAATTTAATGAATATTTACGAAAAAATAACTACATTAATCTTAAAATATATTAAAAACATTAATGTATAATAATTTATATCCCCCATTTCAGTTCAAAACATTTTTCCATTTGATAATCAAATTTCATACCCTCCAAAATAGGATTGGAAATTTATTTTCATACGTATATCCAATTATTCTAAGATATATCTATAATTTCATGTTAATATAAAATAATAACAATTTAGAAACTTAACTTCATTTCAACTCCCCCTTATGGTATTTATTCTAACAACATTTTATTAAGGATCATGTTCTTAAATATAAACATTAAAAATCTTATGGAATCACATGAAATATTTTAATAATAATATGGAAATCCACAAATGTATTACAAGATATATCTCTATAAAATTTGAATACAATAATTACCATTCCAAAAGTTAAATCCCTAATGTTATCACATTTCTTTATCTATAAATATAAAAAAACAAATTTTATTGAATAATGTGGTACTTCCTATTATTATTAGTGAGAGAGTAATGCATAAAAATTATTTCTCAACAAATAAACCCTTATATTCCCAACTCTATTGATGTGAAAAATATTAATGAATGATCATATTGTTTTCATGATAGATTTACCTAGGAATATAATGGAATTATAACTCAATTAAATAGGTATATTATGTTTAAATTTCTTTATCAAATCATATAATATGGTGAATTTATTTCTTAGAGATTATTTCGTATTCTTGATCATCTCATCTTGGGATGGAATCTTGACCCAACATTCCATGGAAAAATAAACATCATATTTCCACCTTATATATATAGATATTATCATGTCCCCTAGGGATGTCACCATTTAACAACATCTCATGAATTTTGAGTTTTTATTCATCATTAATTGATTTTTCTACTTTTTCATTGGTGCCCCCTTTCAATTCCTCTATACTTTTTCCCATCTCAAACTAATTTAGATAAATATGAATACATATATATAGGATATTTTCATACTATTTAGTTATTCATAATTATATCTCGTGAATTATTATGTTAAATTTTTTAATAATGGTTCTTTGATACTTTAATTTTTCACCAGGATCATCTCCCACCAATCCATTACATTTATATATTTTATTGATTTATAATATATATGATTCCAACATGATTACATTAATGATAATATCCATGTATATTATTAAAATTTCCATGATGTGCCCATTTTTCTCATTAAAGTGTAATCAATTTTTTCATGTACCATCTTTCTCATCATTCTTCTTGGATAATTGTTCGCACTATTTATATCTTGTTAAAACCCAAAAGAATAATCCACATTTTTTGATATTTATAAATCATCATATGTGGGAAAATGTTTCTTATAGACCATGAATCATGATCAATAAACTGATAACAATATCAATCATCACAGCGTATAAATTCATTTTACCTCACACACAAATTATCCCAACCTTTTTAATATGTTATTAAGGGATTGATTCACATTCTTCTTCTAATGAAAATATTTATATTCTTAACTTATTTTCTGTAAAAAAATATTTTATTCTCCATAACTCAGTACTTCTATAACCTTATGCAATTGAAATGTTATGAAAATATTCAATTTTCGTATACCCAAACCTCCAATGCTACTAGTAATAGCCAATTATTTTTTTCTCTTGATATTATTTTTCATTTTTTATAGATTTTTTGGGTAAAATCAACATTATTTTATGATCACTATAGGAATTTGATATTATTAAATATTTGGTTATCCAAATATATTTTTATTTTCAATATCATATAATTTTTTCAACTATATTTCTCAACACTTTTGTTCTTAACATGTAATAGTTAATAAAACAATATTTTTTCAAAAAACATTTCTTGGGAAAATAATTTTATATTTCTTTGAGCTTTTTCTATATTGACCATTTAATAATTTCAATCAATTTTCTAGTAATATGTGTCTATTTAGAAGAAACTATATTTTCATAAAACAATATCAATGATTATCTTATTTTCACATCATTTTCACTTAAATCTGATTGTGGCACATTAATTTTTATATATTTGAATTCTAGAACAAGAAAAATCATATTGAGGATATGTTTTCATACTCAAAGGATCATACCCTTTCTTATCATTCTCTATCCAGTATTAATATCTGATCATAAAATGTTATATTTCTATCTTATATAGAATTTTTAATCTCTAATACCATATTTAAATTCAATCCCCAACGAATAATCCTTGACATCCATGGAAGTGTGATTGATTTCTCCCAATTAATAGATCTTCAATTATATAAATTTACTATTCACATATTTATCATCAATGAAAAATTCAAATGATTAACCGTCCAAGGAGAATTTTTCCTTTTATATCATCAAATATTTTGCCATGGATTTATCTTTGTTGATGAGAGTGTTTCAGTTATCCAACATAGTGATTTTTTATAAATTCTTCATATACAACCATCTATGTGTTTATATTATCGAGATCTAGGATAAATTCAAATATATGATTGAAACAATCAATATAAAAATTATTTTAGTAAATAATAACCACAAAATACCGGATTTCAAAAAAAATAGAATATTATTACTCTTTAATATATAAAATAAATTCTTTAGGAAGATAATTCTTAATATACTTTTTCAATGAACTAACACAATATCTATTTCGAATTAGTGTTATTCATTCAATTTTATTTAAATAAATCCAAATATTTTTTCATCATTCTCTGGTATATTATTAATGGTTTTTGTTGAAACCTCCATACAGGTATTAATATTTATAGGTAGAATATTTTTTAATTATATTAAAAATTATCCTAAAATATAAATTTCATGTATATCAATTAATGAATTTTTAATGGAAGTATTTCTAATTAAACGAAATATATATTATATATAATACCACATTTTATTCCAATTATGTTTGATTAGTTATATAATGGGAAAAGGTGAATTAGTTTGATATTTTTAAATAAATATATATACCATTTAATTTCCATCTCAATATCTTAACAACTATCTCAGTTACAATATATATTTCTATAAATGATGTCTAAACACCCAAAACCACATGACATTCCATAAATAGAATAGTTTCCATAACACGTAATATTTTTACGGTGCTCAACCCCAATGATAAAATCTATGCTTGGATATGTTTGGGATGATCCCAAGATATATAATATATAAATAGTTTCTAAAAGTGATTAAAAATAGTTGACAAGGGATAATTTTATATTCTACACCTACACAATATGATTTTACACTATAGGAATAATTAGAGAAGTCTCAACATCTACTTCTATATCAAAGTAACTCTCTCTTGATAAGTTTTTTATACAATATTACCATAGTTAAATAATAATGTAACTAGTTATCCTTGGACCATATAATTATATATTTTTTCATTTGTGGTCCTCCTTGAGGAACTCTTAAAATAGAACATCTTCCCAAATATAGATTCCAAAACCTCAAGTATAAAACATTCTTCAATAGAAATAAGTCTTTGATTTAAATTATATGTTCAAATATAGTATCATGGACATTATCCTTAATCTTTAACTATATATTCATGTAAATCAACTATCACTAAATGATTGGCCTCAATGAATTCTTTTTTCATTCTCTCTTAATGATATTAATTTATTTTAGGGAAATATTGTGTCCCAAATTTTCACTTATTCAGATGTAATGGAATATTAGAAAAGATTAATCCTTCCTCTCAATAATATTTTATGACATGAAAATATCATTTATATTATTCTCTTACTTATATTACTTCTTAATCATCTTTCTTGACGACACAACATTTCTTGTTTTTCTTGAATTTATTAGGGTTTTCTCTTCAATACTCATGATTCTGTTTTAGAAATTTCATATCAAACACTAGTTAAAATATACATCAAACTCTATATTCCTTCTTTAGGATATTATTATTATAATTAAATTAAAAAATATTATATAGTTCAATAAATAAAATTCCTTCAATCGTATCTGTAAGATCCCTCATTTATCCATCCCAAATTATTTTTCCAACAATCGCAATATTATTCACCATATTAAAATCATAAATATGTAGGAATGATGTATCGATGATAATAAACTTGAATCTTGGGCTTTTAAATTTCATTTATAGACTAGAAATAATATAAAAAATCATAAAATTATTCTATAACTGGATCTAAAAAAATCATAGTCATTTTTATTTTCACGAGCATTCTTAGTAATTGGGAAAAATCTTCTTTATCAGACTACCAAAAATCCTGTATACACATTACCACATCTATAAGTGGGAACATAATTATGTAATGGTACCTAAAAACACTACCTAACATATTAGATATATATTATGTGATCAATGAAAACTTCATAAATAATATAAAATATTATCACCATTTATCCGAAGGTACATATAATGATGAAAAGGTGTTTACTACAGTGTGGGACTCATCATCTTCCTAATACAAATCCTCCATAACTAATACTATTATTTTCCCTTCATCATGTCTATATTCATAGAATCCATGTATTACACAATACCCATCATAAAATATCAATCATATTTTATTATTGATACACTATTATCATTTCAATTCAAAGTTTGTAATATCTTATAACTGTGTGGTTGCTTCTCAATTTTCAGAACCAAGATTGTCTTTAAATTTTATCCTCTAACTACTTCACATTATGATATTCATCACTATGTAATAATGAGAATATTTTAGATAGTAATCTTGCAATTAAAAATCTATTAATTAATTTCTAGGTTTAATTCCATGAAGAATATATCATATATCATCTAACAAAACATCTCAATTTTTCTGTTTGAATAAATTTACCATTAATTTTAATTTCTAAGTTATAGTATTTAACATGTCAAATTGATAAAATTTTATGTAATGATTGATATGAGACATTGCTAAATTTTTGTTGAAACTCCTCATGAAAGAGTAAAGGACACCTATGTTAATCTATAAATTAATTCCTTTTATTATTTTTTACTTCATATTATGACCATTATACATGCCAATGAAGCTTGATACATGAAAATTTTCAATGCGCCTACCTTTACCGATCAACTATGATGACTCTTAATTATATTGAGTATAATCTTAAACATCATAATGGGATTTATGAATTTTAATATTTCATCCTCACATAATCTTGATGTAACTCTTAAATGTTCATTCCCTTCAAAATTTTTGTATTGAATATTTTTAATTATCCTTTTTTATTATTATACGAATCTTACAAATTCATTTAGCTCCCAACAATTAACAAAATTTTAAATTATTCTTGATATATTAATTTTTTTGTGGAATTTTTCTATCATATTCTCAATTCAATGAAGAAATTCTATAACCATTATAAATTAACCTAAAAATTGTTCAACTCCTCTCAATGATACACCAGTTATTCGAATACATATAAAAATTAAATAAGTTTAGAAATTATCAAAATATTTACAACTTTATTTAACGTCATTTCCAATGTCTTATAATATTTTAAAACTATTCTTATGTCTTTCAAAAAATCATTCACTTATTATTTAATTCCAGATTTAATAAAATAATTACAATACACTCATAGAATGAATATTATTCATTTATATCATTTTACATTATTCTCAATAATCTATATGAAAAATCAAACATTTCCAGAAATATTTTTTATCCTTAGTCACAGTTCCCAATGATTTTAAATTTTCAAATTCTCAATGTAAATGAATATTTTTAATGGAATAATTATACTTATCTAATAGACATTATCATTGATTAATTATAATATAGGTTAGTAATAATCACATGTATAAATTCTTGATTATGATTATGAATGATATATATGTAACATATATTCATTCATTTCCAAAATATGTTTGAGCGGCCTATCAAATATTATTATCATTCATTGGTATGTTATTACATCACCTAACACTAGAATATATTCAATTTACAACTCTATCATATATTAGAAATAAATAAAACCAATTCATATCTTTTTACCAATCCAACTGTACTCTTAAATATAAATACATTGGTTTGTAAATATGATAAACTATTTATAAAATAAAACATAAAAAATTATTATGTCAAACTTTCATAAATAGAAAATACAAAACATTTCATAATGAATTCAGTCTAATCAATTATTTTATACGGGGATTATTTGGAATATGTTATATATGAATGTATTATTATTCTAGTGTTTAATTTATTCCGAATTTCTCCATTAAAGGTTATGGAATATGTTCTTTTTGAAATATGTATTTTTATTGATAAATTCTTTTTCAAGTTAATGAGAATTCTCAAATTATGTTAATGTTGTCTATAAGATATATTTCATAATATAATCATGAAGGAAATTTATAAATGTTGTAGAGTTGTATGATATTGAAATTGTTCAAACATTGATAACACAATTTTCAAGTACAGAATGAATATGTTTCATATGGTCCAAATATAAGAAAAATTATTTCATTATTAATTTATGTGATATGGAAAATGTCCACTAGTGTGTTATAGCAAGAAACATAATGCCTATTATTGTCTTCACGAAAAAATTGATTCATGAAACTAATACTATGTAGATTGTGATAATTTATATTGAGTTATATCATCCACTATTTATTGATTATACATAGAGTAATCATAGTGGCATTGAGATACATGTTTTTAGATTTTCAAATCATAAATAATATAATGTTGAAATTAACACTGATATTCATTGAGTAGAAAACAGGCGGTGAATCTATTAAAATACATATGAATGGTGTCCATGAAATTTTTGTTTAGTAGATTTTAGAATTAGTGTTGAATAATGTATACTCAAATGTTATATTATTGTGCCTAGATGTTCATAAACGCACATACTCATTAGTTTATGGGTTGGGAGGATAAAATCAATAAATTCAAGGACAAATTTACATTAATTATGAACAAGATCGATAGTTATTATTATTTTCAATTTTTAAATCAACTATGTAGTATTTGTGAATCTGGATACAAAACAATTATTATTGTTTATAAGAATTATATTTCATGATAAATGGATGTTTTTAACTATCAATAAGTATCTATTTAGAACATTTTTATCGGTTATAATGATCTCTACATATTCGGTTCGAGAAATCCAGAGAGATTCATGATAATTGTATTATAGTAAGTAATAGATATTGTTATTACATTTTAATCAAGTTAAAATGGTATAATTACATTTTCATTAAACTAGTCCAATAATGACATGATTATTAGTTGATATATTTGACGTTATAGTTTTATTTACATTCAATAAGGGTTAATAGATACATTATGAATAAGTTTTGGGATGAATCACAATAAAAGATAAATATTATTTGAATTTATTTAAAAGAATTGAATAAATTAAATATATAATTTTTAAGGTGATAATAAGAATGAAATTTTATTTTATTTAAAATGTGAATAATATACTGATGCTTTTTAAAGACATAAAAAATAAATTAATATATTGAATTTAAAGAGATTTTGGATGAACAATATTATGTTAAAATTTAATGTCGTATATTAAGAAAGGAAAATAACTAGAAAAAGAGGATACATATTAAAATATTGATGATATAAGTGATCGAGGAAAATTTTTGTCATTTGTGAGAATATTAGAAATACTTTTAGAATATTATGATAATTGTTTTCTAAATTCTTTTTAATGTTGTAATTTACTAAAATTTAATATTGTTGTATCACAAATTTTTATTCATTTTATTTTCATTCATGATTTTTTTAGTGACACCTTTTATAAGGTGTACTATTTCATGGGTGGTGGGGACCACCAAAAAATAAATATTAAAAAATGATTAATAGTTACAAATGTTTGGGATTAGTGAAATCACCATTAATCATATACTAAAAATGATATTAGAGGTGAATTATATAAATCGTGATTATTCTTTTTTTTTCAATTAGTATTAGACCAACAGTAAAATATATATGTTCCTCCAAATAAAATTAGAAGGAAGGTGATGCTAAACAAACAAATTAAGAAAAGGGATAAATGTTAAAAATATAATTATGTTAGTTTAAAAATAACACATATAACATCTATTTAAGGCTCCCATATAACCTATACATTCATAAAAATGTCCAATGATATTGTTTTACTTTATTATATAATTATCATCACTCAGAAATGAGATGAACATGAATTTTTATCACCAATTGGTGATTCAAATATAATTAAATTTTCTTCTTAATTGATAAAAACATAATTATATTTAATCATAAATAATTCAATATAAAATGATTCAAATATCATCATTAATGATTCATAGGTAAAAAAATATTCACCCTTGAAATTTAATAGATATTATAAGAAATTAAAAAATATGTATTTGTAATAAGATTTTATAGATGACTCTATCTCATCATTAAAATACCACAAGTATTTAGAAGAAAACTATAACTGTTTCTGACCAATCATTTATATTTAAAAATTAACAATGCATTGTCATGCCAAATAAAACCATAATTTATAAATTAAGAACATTAAACTATTATAATGTGTTTTTAGCAATGAATAAAAATTTATCATAGGATTCAAGTAAATTTTTACTTGGTAATTTCAAAAAATTTAAATTCATTAATCCTGAAAAACATATTTCCTAATAACTGACCCCCCAAATCACTAGAAACAAATATATTTATGTAAACTATTTTATGGGAGAATATTATTTTGAATAATTAGAAAATAATACACATCAAAAAATTAAAAATAATTATCAATGATAAATTTAATGGAAAATCACACAAAAAATATTTCTTTGATCAATATATTAAAACTCAAGAGTTCTATAGTATGAACATAAATTTTTAATTTGTGAAATATAGATGTTCAATAAAAGAAATTGTGAACAATGACGGACTATGTGAATCTGAATTGATCTATGCCTAATTCTAATATATCAAGAATATTATAACATATCCTAATGATCCACATCATCTACCGACTATTGAATATATTTTTTTATACAAAAAATATTATTTTAACATGGTCTCTTACAATCCACTATTTAACATTTCCATTGTGGTATTAAAATTTATCCATGTATGTTAATATAACCCATAAATTCATCAAAATTAATTTTACTCCACTCATAAATGAGTCGGTATTTAATAAATTCATAAAAAAATTTGGTTGTCAATATAAATACTCTTTATTTTAAGAAAAAAACTATTATTTTTAATATTTTTATGAAAATAATGATTTTCGTGATTTTACCATGATTGTTGTGGGAGGACACTATATCTGAAAATTTAAACTATTTTTTAAATCTAACATATGTATAAAATATATTTATAAAAGGTTGAATATAAGTGTATTATATACTATTGGTGAGTCAAATATTGTATTTAATATTAAATATCTCAAAAAATGGTATCCATTCTCAATAAGAAAACATGATATGAGGAATACCTAAATAGAAATACACCTTATTTTTTTTAGAGAAACATATTAATATATTGTTTAAATTTTGAATAATTAACACCAAAATATCCATGTAATTGTGAAAATGTAAATGAAAATTAAATTAAATATTGTAATTTGACTAAAAAAATAATATAATTTTTAAAATATAAATTACTCTGAAATGAAAATAAATAGTTATGAATTTAAAAATAAAAATCAGAAAAATATATTATATTGAAAGAGAAAAATTAATGAAATTAAATTGAATTTTAAAATATAATTTCATTATAAAAAATATTCCTAAAATATATTCAATACAGATATGTGAAAATAAGGAGTTCAACAAAAAAGTCATCTACTCATTGAGAAATGAGGTCAATTATATAGATTAAAAACATTAATGTTGTAACAGACCATCCCAGTTAAACAAACCCATACACCCTATATGCTTTCTAGAGGATGAGGTGAATCAAGAAGATAAAACCGGTCTACAATATAATGAAATAAGATATATAACTAGTTTAATTTTTTTTTGAGAAAAAGATATAACCAAATCTATATAATCTAAGGAAAACCAGATAATCCCAAAATTATGAATGATAAATGACTAGAAAGTCTCCATGTAACCAATAGTAACCTATAAATCACATAGATTCGATGTAAAAAATCAATGGATAAGATAAATTTTACTATATTCCCATCCATTTATAGAGATCCTACAATAAGAAATCTATAACAGATGAGACGAAAAATACGCGTGTCATTATAAATCCTAGAAGGATACCATCACAAATTCTATAAAAGGTTTAATATTTCAAATTAAATAGCTCTAACATATAATATAACAACCATCTGAAAAAGATTTCAAAAATCAATTTCATTTTTAAATCAATGTCCTTTTATTCTTCATAAGATCAATTAATTTTATCATACTAGAAGTATTTTTAGTAGAAGTAATAAAATAAGAATGTATATCTTTGCATCAATCTGTAAGAAATTAAATACATATCCATGAAATAATATATCATGTGAAGCCATGTGATACAACCTCATATAAAAACAAGCAAGAAACAATAAATGATAAAAAACATGGGATAAATAAATATAGATTAAAATGAGCCTCATATTGGGCCGAAGACAATGGTTAAATGCCTATTAGTCATTCAATAGCCAATACATGAATAATGTTTCATTAATACAATATCGATTCCTATCATATTCCATCGATATCCCATATGTTATCTCATTATGGTACCACATACACAAAAGCATCCCATGTCTATTTCCCAACACACCTAAGGGACCCAATGTGTTAAGTGTAAAAAAATGTAACAAACATTATCAAAGTTATTTAAAATATTTTCACATCCATAGAAATTAGGTTTAGTGTCTAAATCCCCACATCCAAATCAAAGATATTCATTTTGAAATAAAAACCCATTTAAAAACATTTTACATTCCAGGAAATCACATAACACTGCATATATACACAAATAAATGAAATAACCCATCAAATTTAACCTAAATTATAATAAATTCACTCTTCTATCACATTTTATAGAATCACTCGCCTCAAAATGGTATAAACCTAGTTGCCTTCAACAATATTAATTAAAAATCATGATATCATAATTTGGAACACAGGTTACGAAATGATATTTAATAGTATTTATAGAGAAAAATATTTGACCATGAATATGAAACCTAACCACAAAAAATACAATATTCACTATCAATGTAAAGATTAATAAGATGTAAATAATTCTCGGAGATGAGTACTATAACAACCATGATGATTGATCACCGACCGAAGAAATCCTGATGACAGGGGATCACCCAAAATCACCTAGAGTGATCTTTGAATCGAGAGAAGAATTTATTAATATATGAATGACATTAAAATTCCTAGTAATTCTCCCCAAAAACAAAATTTCAGGAAATTATTATGGGTTTTAACCCCATTACACATTTTGTAATTTATGAAGGTTAAAGACCCCAAAAAATAGATCATGGTTTTATAAAAACATGATTTTTTCCATTACACGATGTCTACTATTTACATGGTGTGGAATTAATTCATATATTATACTACATTTATGGAATATACCCCTAAATCGTTATATGGAATATAATCCATTTTCATGGAAAGAAATTTCCCTACAG
The DNA here is from genome assembly GCA_963277665.1 of Viscum album. Taxonomy (NCBI): domain Eukaryota; kingdom Viridiplantae; phylum Streptophyta; class Magnoliopsida; order Santalales; family Viscaceae; genus Viscum; species Viscum album. The sequence continues at coordinate 587,311,025 of OY728126.1, forward strand.
ATAAAAAATATTCTAGAAATCTGTAGAAAAATACCAAGGCATACATGATGTTCACAGAATTTTGGGAGAACCCCTCAAAACTTTAAACAAATATATACATGGACTCAATTGATAAAATAATATCATCAATTAACATAATTTCATTTTCCCCAAAAAATTCATTCCGTCCCCAAGAAACCTGGAAACACACCAAAACCAATATGATAAATAAATGATATAAAGGGAGAACCATAAAAGTGTAATAGAGTGTTACAATATCCCTAATATAATTTATTTCTTCCCCAAAAAAACTCTCATATTAATAGACTCGCAAAAAATTGAGTTCACTACTTACACACAATAAATTATATAACCCATGTCTTATGCCTATCACATGCACACTACCATAGTACACAGAAATAAAGAATCATTTTACTACCCAGTAAGATCCGTCAGTGATCTATAATATGAACATGATACTCAATTAATGTGGTTTCAGCCTCAAGATCATAATACTCTAACAAAATTTCATGGTAATGGTATACTATTTACATCATTATATAGAAAACCTAAAACACATTGTTATTATATTTTAAACCAGAGAGAATATCCATGAAATAACTAATTATTCCAAGTCGCCCAATTATTTCAAAGGGCCCTAAAACATTGGCGCCAACTTACCCATAATTATTATCATTTTTACCTTGAAAAAAATCATAACATTATTACACAATAAAAAATGAACCAAGTAGGGTTAAAATATAAGAAAAAACATGATCACGAACCTCAAATTCCACTGGTTAACCAAAATAGTCCATATAATATTTCTGATGACCCTATGTTATGATCAGTCTCCACTAGATCAACTTCCCCGTCTAATTCATCTTCAGAACAAGTCCTAACCAAATTAAGGACCAATCTTCCAACTCATCACATACTAAGGGAGTACTATATGGATTTCAAATAAATGTATCAATGGGAAAAACCTAATCGAGTTCTATTAACTCTTTATTAGTCCACTTATTGTAATTTCCTCCATGATTCTTTCCAGACATTGGGAAAAAGGAAATAACATCTTGCCCTCCATATATATTATATATTTTCATTTTATCTTATTAAAAGAATCATACCTTGCATGTATTGTAAAAAAACTTTCATAGGTAACAATAAACTCATCATAAATTTTCTTTAAATAAAAAAGAACCTCTACCCTCAACATATGATGAATATGAGGGATGTACTAATTGAAAAAAGAAATCGGAAAATTTTCATAATAAATGTAGGTAATTTAAACACGTTTTCAAATATTCTTGATCATATTCCATCATTGACCTGCATCACCTTCAAAATAATAAACACCGAAAATAAATATCTCATTTTTTTAACAATTGAGAACAGAATATATATTATTAGAGGCAATGATCCATTGTTCAAAAAATAGTGGATCAGAAGACCCACTGAAATAAAATGTGTGTTTCCTTATTAAAGACTCAATAGAATGGTGTTCCCACATTTTTTAGAAGTCCACCATAATTCATTACTCTATAGTGTTGTGCGATCATAAAAACATGGTTTTTTATTATAGATCCATCATTTTTTGGATGGTCAGGAGGAATATCATCTCATTTTCCATCTCACATAGCACTAATGTGGTTCCTTTAGGTTCCATCCATTGACTATAACAAAAAATAATAGCGTAAGAAACTATAATCGTGAAGGGGGACAACATAATCATTAAAAATCACATATATGATGTCTAAATCATGAAACCATCTTCTTTAATATGTTACTCTTTAATATTTTCTTAGTTACTTTATAGTAAAATTAAATTTATGTTCTTCATGATAGTTCAAAAATAGTTTGAAAATTTCTAAATTGAATACCATGGTAGTGTCAGACCTTGTTTTCATCATGGAAAATTGTCATGCACTAGTTCTTGGCCGATTCTAGGTCAATATGGTGTATTCGAGGTTGTTACACATAGGTATATCTATTTCAGAGCCACATTAAAATGTTTTTATCAAAAATGGATGTTTTTATAGGAAATCACTCAGTATATCATTTACCAAAATTTTAGTATATTTTTTTATACTTTCAAACAACCAAGGAATTGTCCTCATAATTGTCCATAGGGATCTCATAATGGATTTTCCATCCTAGATTCCAAAATTTATTCTAAACCTATAATTTGATACCAACTATAGTGAACCTAGATTTCTATACATAGATATTACATAATTTTTTATAAATATTCATTACATTACAAAAATATATTCCTAAGGATTGTAATGATTTAGTTTCTTTGAAAATATAAAATCATAAACCCCATCCAATAAGTTACCTAAATCATCTCCCACTACATTCAACACAAATAGAACCCTTCGTATATATAATCTAAAAAATTCATCTCTTTAAAACCTTAGGAAATGAATGATATAGAAGGGTGAGCTCGTATTCTAAAAAAATGGTAATCAAGGGAAATTATAAAGGCATAACATTAACATAAGGGCATGAGAACACGATCATAATAGTTAAAAACCATTAACTTCATATAAATGGCTACAATATTGATTATGGACATAAAAATTTGCAGTTCATAAGACATGAATCATAATGTATTCTATGAATTTGATCCATGAGAGAATAATATTGGCATATGATATATAATTTGTGTCTAAAACAGAAGGATATATAACAATTTACATATGATTTTTGGCTCACTATCATGGCCAATATGAAAGAAAAGTTTCCTTACTAAATTGAGTTTACACCCAGTTCTATCCTTGACATATATGACATGTTTCACTCCTTGTTCCCACACCATCTTACCAAACTAGGTTCACTCCCTATTCTAGTCATGTCTATCTGATAAGATATAAATCCTTACCCAATTCATTAGAAGGAGATATATAAGTCACACACATCACATAATGAAAATTATATTTATGTATGTCAAAAGATCATAGAAATTCATCAAATAATAACTAAGGAAATTGAATTGGTATTATATAAATTTTATCATATCATAACAAATGGAAAAGATAACAGTTTTATAATCACTTAATCATAGAGTATTTCATAAAAAATGTGGTGTTTATAAACACTTCTTGATGGTATATCCTTTAAAAGGGAAATAGATGACATAAACACCATTCTATTCAAACATAAACCATTAAAATGATGAATATTAATGTAACCCTTATTTTTTATTCATTGTTGGTAGTAAGTAACAAAAATGTATGTTATTTAAGATCAAATGAAATTTTGAAAGACTATTTGTAACATTTCATAACGAAAATATCATTTCATTTTTGAAAAGAAAAAGAAAAAAAATAAAACATTTTGAAAATATTTTTATTTTATAATAACATCGAAACATATAAGGTAATATTTGAATAAATTATTGGTAATGATTTCATAATGTACAATCCATGTTTTATATGTTAAAATTACAATTTTATTCAAATTTTCAGTAAAAGAAAAATTTGAATTGTTTATAAAATGACATGAAGATTTTGTTCCAAAAAAACATTAAACAGTAAAATATGGGTAAAAATGAATTAAAAATATTAATAGTGTAGTAAATAGTTTATAAAACATTTTTAAAAAATAGGGATTTGGGAGAAAAAAATTTATCTAAGAGAGAAATAAATTCATATTTTCATGAAAATATTTTCATTAATATTTTATTTACTAATGAGTGGGAAAATGAAACCATTACATGAATTTATTATAAATTTCCCATGTATATGTAAATTAATTATAATTAATTAGGGGTATATAATTATATTTCAACATAAGGGACCTAATCAAAACCAATCTTGATAAATGATGGGAATGAAATATAAAATCATTACTACATTGGTTACATTTAATCCAAATCACCATGATTGAATAAAATAAAATGAAAGATAAAATATGATGAGGTGTAATAAATTCATGATATTATATCTCAAAGGGAATTTATATAAATGTTTTGAAATAATGCTGGATTATACCATAACATACATCTTAAAGAACGTGAAATTGAGATAAAAATCCACTACCGCTTCGAAAAATTTTGAATTGTCAACCCCATGTAAGTGTGATCCAAAAAATGGATATTTATAAAAAATATTTCTATATAATCATTATTAATTAAATTCATGGTAATTATTTATTCTACATAATTTATATTGGATGTGTATGTGAAGTGTGTCTCGTTGAAGTAAAAAAGTGGGAAAAAATCCCTTACCTTAAGTCTCAAAATCCATCATACTAATTAAAACATACATTATAATAATTATAAGTTTATTATAAATATATTAAAGGACCCTATTAATATATATTATACCATATATGAGTTACTTATTTTGTTATTTTAAATATTGATTAACAATTACATGTTAATGTCATGATTCGAGCAATAACTACTTTGTAATTCATGTATGTTTTGACTTGTAATGTTGGGCCCCACAATTATATAATTTTTTTATCATATAATTATTTTATACCATGATATAAATATTATATATATTTATTATATATTTATTTATAGTAATCCATAATATTTAGTGATAGAAAATGAAATCTATCTTTCATTGAGATGACATGTCATATGTATGCATAAATGTAGTTTCTATTTTATTTAAAGATAGAAAGACGAAAAATGAAATGATATAAATATTATCATTAGCCTATTATGTTTATGTAATATTTATCTCATATGTTCATTAAACTCATCTATAATATTTTCCATGTTATTCAGGAATGAATCACTATGCTTCGCGAGGTGGTTGTCCATTATACACTTGAGCGACATTATTGTATTCCAAAAAAATATTGAGTTTAATGGTATGTTTGATATAATAATTCAACAATAAAAATTAAGTAATAACAATTATATAAAAATAGTAAATCCATTATTATGAAAATATGAGAGAGGTGTTATGGTAAAACATAATGATATTGGTTCATGAAGTGGTAGTCTGTTGTACACACGAATGATGACTACATAACCCATTTGATGGAAGTTGATATGGTTGCACATTATGTCCTTAACAAAAAAGTTTCAATATAATATATATAATATGTTTAAAATATCATCATGGTACAATAATCATTGGAGGGTTTTGAGGAATAAATAAAACGAAAATGCTTGTTGACGAATGTTACATCTTCTTTGGGTATCCTCCATAAGATTGCACTAAAAGACTTCCAAGAATGGATTTATGCAAAAAATATGGATTCAAGGATGAGGAGAGGGAAAATTATAAGTGATTTGGGTATGAATTATAAGAAAAAAGCGGGTGTTATTGAGTGAATAATTGTGAAGCGGGGGCGGCGTTTTATATGTGGATGAGAGGACATAGTTGGTATTTTTAAAAAGAATTGAGTGGTCCTTAATTTTTAATATGTGAAAATGGTTTAAACTAGACCATTATATAAACTTTTATGGGTAATGGTTAAAATTGAGACATAAACTAGTTTTCATAAAAGTGAAAATGTTTTCTTACAATTATATATTAATTTTATCTTCTGGTAATCCCATTTTTACCTTAACTGTTATAATTAATTTTTCCTACATGCTTGATTCATTTTCTTCAAAAATTAAGTTATAATTTTTATAAATTGTAAAATATTCTTATTAAAAATATTTAATACATTTTTATAAATTGAATTAACATAAGTAGATGATATTATTTTAAATTAATCCCATAAATATGATAAGTAAGTTGGTTTTTAAGAGAACTAATCAATAGTTTACAATGTTTTTATATCCAATTTCAATATGAAATTTGACATAATGAATTAAATTTTATTAATGGATTTATAATTGGATTAATTTAACATTAAAATCAATTTAATATATAATTTATCATTATAGATAAAAAAAATTAAAAGTACTTTTTAGTTATTATTTAGTAGTTTTCACTATTTTTAAAAAAATGAATCTTTTTAGAAAAATCCCAAAAAATCACCATAATATTATATTGAAATCCTAATTAAAAAAATAATTATTTTGAAAATTTTATTTTATATATTTGTAAATAAGTAATTTTGTTGTTATTCACAAAAATAAATAAAATATTTTTTACAAAATATTATTGTCAAAATATATAGATACTTTAAAAAATTATGTTTTTATTAATATGATTTATTTTTATAAATAAATCATACATAATATTTATAAAATCTTTATTTATATTAATATCGATACATTTAACAACTAGGTTATAACGTCCCCAATTTTATAATTGGACTAATATATTGTGGTTCTGTTAAAACATTGTAACATGTCTAAATTATGGTAAACTAGTGTTTCATAAAACGCAAACGTAACTTGGTGTTTTATTTATTATAAGATATCAATGAAATTTAATTTAATATAAAATATACAATCATAAAAAACAAAGTGTTATATCCCTCATGATACCCTAGATAATATTCTGATCTATAAGAGGATTCCTTTGAGGAATATTGATTTCACACTCTTGAGGAACCTATGGAATAGGACACTGAGAAATTTTGATTCACTTTGAAAAAGAATAAATGATTAGATAAAAAATAATCTCAATCCATAAATTAATACAACGTTAAATAAACTGAGATTAATATCTAGAACTTAGAAAAATGAGACACACATCCCAACATCCCATGGTATCATGACTCTGTTCATGAAAAGAAATGACAAAGTACTAATTGAAAACTACCTATCAATTAATGAAAATACTATTTATAGTCTAAAAAATGTCCCAAGAAACAGAATCTTTAGGATAGACCTACCTTTGATACCAAATTGTGAATAACCCTTCTTGAATACCATCTCAAACTACAACCAAAACCTAATTTCCATATACTTGATGGTCATTCTCGATCACCGCAGGCCAGTGACTAGCACATCGAAATGAAATAATCACAAGATGGAATGATTTTACCTAACATGAAGTAAAAATAAGGGATATATATATATACAACATATTGATTTTTATAAAAAATTCAGTCATATGGAATAATCGAATGAATACATAAGATATTATCCAACACAAAAGAATAAAAATAATCCCAGAGAACTTTTCAATCATCAATGGAGGACTAAAATAAAATAATAACAAGTTTATGTGAGAGTTTAGAATAACTCTCACCATCTCATCCCCAAAAACACAGAATTATCTAAAAAACCTCACCCGCTAATTATGGAATTGTTCCTTTCCTTACATCAAATGTCATATAATGGTCTACGTACCATTGTAGGGGTGAAAATACATGAACTAAGTAGGCACAATATTATCCAAATCCAGTCATCCATATCATGTCTCTATTCAAAAATATGAAAAATTATAAAATTCCCTGAAAATAAGTCATGATATACTATTAAAAATTTTATATATTAAATGCATGGGAAAGCTTTTAATTTCCCCTTCTTTATTAAATTCAAAAAATAATCTAGGTAAAAAAGTTCAATTAATTTTACATATATTAATAGGTACAATCATACAAAAACATTCATCACATATCATATCAAATATGTGGTTGTAAAACTTAAAATTGTACTAGCCAAGTAATTGGTAACATCATGCCATCGATCACTACATGTTAGGATTGTTATGACACATGAACCAAAACATATAAAATAATTAACATAATGTATCTAGCTATATGAAATTAATCTTGTGTGTAGATGAAAAATGGATAAAGTGGGCCCCCTCATAATAATATCTTATCACTAGAACAATGGTCCTTGGGAGAAGATGAACACTATCTGATTGAACTCCCAATAAAATGGACACAACATCTTACTTATCCTTCCACCTATGTACCCATGGATTCCCATGTTATCTATTTTCCAAATCATTTTAACAATCCCATAATTTCAGAAAAATAATAAATTAATTTACCAATTATTTGAAAATACCTTATATATTATCAAAATAGTAGTGAAAATATATTTTCTCAAAAACACAATTCGACACACACAAATAAATCATTCCAATTCATTTACAACAAAATATATAAAACCAAATCAATATATTTAATTCAAAGTATCATAGAGAGGGAACTAGCTATATCAAACGCTGGTAACACACACCCACAGTAGGATCCACCAATAAGGATGAACAAACAAATAATGGTGGGGGACTTATAAATAATCTATACATATCAAAATTGATTTAATAATAATATTGGATGTCGTAGATGTCAAATCGTAGTAAACCTCAAAGAAAATCTCATGTCACACCACAAACAACAAACTGGTTATCCTTTATTGTAATATCACACAATAGATTCAGAAAGGATCAATAATATTGTGAGCATATATAAAAATATCCAATTACACAACACAATAGTCCTACTAAAATCAACATAAATTAATAAAAATGTATTAATCACCTTGAGAAATGATCCACAACTACAGTAGATATCAATCATTTAACGAGGCGATATGTATGTATATAAGATCCCAAAAATTATATGGGTGGTCGCATAGGTCGATTGAGGAGAGGCTATTTCCGAATAACAAAATAAATTGCTTTTACACCTCCCTAAAATCAAAAACCATGATAATTACATGGCGTGTAACTCTATTTCACATCATGTAATCCATAAAACAATAAAATGATGAAAAATGAGTCACCATGGGATAAAATTCCTGATTTTCCCATTTCAAAACATGAAACATATACATAGTTTGTAATGGCTTCACACCTTATAATGGTTCATGACATCTTCCTGATACCCAATACATGATCCGAACTCCTTACATTGTCTGTAAAAACATTACTACCTATAATCGTTGTATGCCATGTAATTTCAACAAATATTGAAAAAACTAATGAATATTAGGCAATGGAAAAACAATACTATTATTCATCAAACATAGGAAGAACCCTTCAAAGGGATAATAAAATGTATACCTAGACTCCATTAATTCCAAGAAACATACATCCCACACATTAGGCCATTTTACCCAATTTATTCTATCCATCATCGAGAGTCTCAAAACCTTCCCAGATAAACCGGAAAATAAAAGAGAGAAATAAATTACCTAACATTGGTTAATGGGATTCTACCTAACCCATGAAATATTAAAAAAATTCATAAAAATGTTTTCATCATAAATATATAGAATTCAGATAATGATTAGAAATGGTGTCCTTGGATCACATCCCTAGTAAAGCATATGATGCGTCAAAGGATTTCAGCATAGTTGGAAAATGGTTTTGAATGATTATATTGAACATTTCATGAAGAAAATATAATTTCAAATTTGGAAATGTACTTTTTAAAACATAAAAATTTTCATAATCATTTTATATGTAAATATATTTCGAAACATAAAAATGATTCTTTAATAATCATTTAAAACATTAATTGATGAAAATATCCTTTCATTTAAAATCCCATTTTAAAAAAAATCATAAAAAAATTGATTTTACTTTCATTGAAAATAATTTTTTAAACATATAAATTTCACATTAAAACATTGAGTGGTCATGATGAAGTAAAATACCTTTCATGTTAAACATGATAAAATAATCGTTCTTTTCAAATTTTATGTTAAATAGAAATGGGAATTGTTTGGAAAACGACTTGAAAATAAATTTCAAAAAAAATATGGGGGAAAATATATTAATAAATCTTTTATATCATTTTAAAAACATTTTATAAAATGTTTTTAGACAACATTGTTTCAAAAGAAAACCATTTTTTCGACCAAAGAGAAAAAGAAGATGATTTTATTAAAAATTGTCTTTCATCCTCTTGAGTACATAAATAGAATGAAATAAATGGAATAAATGTATACTCTAGAAAAAAATCTATAGGATAATAAAAGGTATGAGTTTGTTTAAATACAAATCCTAATACATTATCGTTAGAGACATAACCATTATCAATCCTGATAAATAATGAGATTGTATCATAAAACCCATAAAAATTTTGTTTCATTTGAATCATTATCTGAATTAATGAATAAAATAAAATGAATCTTTTAATATAATAAAATTAAGGACATTCATGATATAAAATTTCAAAGGATCATTATATACACCTCAATTAATGATATGGTTTCATAATATAATTGACGTCTTAATGAAGGCAAATTGAAACAAAAATTCTTTTATGATTCTGCAAATTTTGAACTGTAATCTCAATGAGTAGGAGATCCTAAAATGGTTATTCAAATACGCTTAATTTTTACCATAATCATTATAAAATAACCTTATTGGATGTATATAAACCACACTTAATTAATAGGTAGTGCATATGGCATGTATCTCACTAATGTAAAAAAGTGATACAGAAATCCCTTAATCCTTGATATACTTCGTAAACATATTAACATCTTATATAAATATTATACGTTTTTATACATATATAATAGAACAATACATATATATATCATACCATATATTATTTTTTGATGAATTTTTTTTAACAATTTTTTAACTATTCCAGGTTGAAGACGTGATTTGGGTAATAACAACTTCATTTTTCATGTATATATTGATTTTTTATTTTTTGTCCACTTTATTTGATTGTGTTTTCTGAGTATCCAAAACTAAAACCATGATATAGTTATCATATAATATATATATATATATATTAGAGTTTTCCATAATATTTAGAGATAAGAAATAAAATACACCATCTATGTAGTTGGTAGGTCGTACATATACGTGGACATTGTTTCTATTTTCTTAAAATAATGAAAGAAATAATGATTAAAAATATATTAACATTCCAAAATAAATCTTATGTTATATATATCTCATATTTTTTCTAAAATTAACTTGGATGCCATTTACTCAATGAGTGAATGAATCAGATCACTTTGTGAGGTTGTTTTCTATTGAACACATGAGTGACATTACCGTATTGTCATAGAATATAATATATGAAGATATACATGATACAATAATTAAATATTAAAAATATCATAAATAAAATATATTAACATTAAAACCTTCATTTATAAAAACCCAATAAATGTGCTGATAAAAAATGAATAACATTGGTTCCTGATGTGGTAGACCTCTGTACACAAGAATAATGATTTTATAACACATTTTATGGAAGAAGCTATGGTTGTAGGTCAATACAATGTGATAAAAATATCTTATAACATGTAAAATTCTGAGGATATTATATAAGATAATTTTTCTATAATTTATGGAGATTGAGGATGAAATAAAATATAATGCTAAGTTAGAGACATTACCTCTCGATGAGACAACTATTTTTTGTTTTCACTAGAAGGCTTCATAAAATGGTTTTAATATAATGAACGACCCTTAAAATGTTACTTAATCTTGAATTTTATTCAATAATATACATTATTACACATTGGAGATCTTTTTGAGTTTATATTTTTATATAACTCGGATACATTACCTACATAAAATACCACATTCATACAAAGAGGATATTTATTAAAACAGTTTCCATCATTTTAATTATCTATAACATTTAAAACATAAAACATGATTTCTATAACAACACCCCATATAAAACATCCTGACTCCCTTACTTCTCTTACCCCTCCTTATATCCTATGATAAAAACATTTAAAAAACATTGGATGAGCATAAATATCATAAAGGGATATAAAGAAAGAAAGTGTTAGTCAAGTGATAACATAAAAACCAATAATACCCATAATCCTAAAAACTCATATCCAGAGAAACATAATGTAGTTTACATGGGACATATTTACCATATAACTCTTATATTCACCATTAAAAATTAAATAACCTTTAGGTCAAATTCCATCTTCGGAGTACCCAATTCATTGGAGAGCTATAAGGGGGCTCACCCGTCATATATTGAGTTACAATGGGCTAAATCTAACATATCATGAGCTATAATGGGCCCAACCCAACATATATTGAGATATAATAAGCTCAAACCAACATAAATAATGTCTATGTAACATATCATGGTAATAAAGTATCTTGAAATTAGAATAAACCACACATTCCAAATACATATAAAAACAATCCTTTTGAATTTTCTTATAGAGATTTTTAAAAGGATTTTTAAAGGAAAGTCCCTTTAAATATATTTGGGGTGAGAAATAATAAAATTTTATGTATATGTGTATACATACTATATATAATAAAATTTAAAAATTATATAAAAAATATTCATCACACCAACAATATTTATACCACATAATGAATAAATAATAAGGTTAACCCAAATAATGGAATGCGGGTTATGAATTCCCTTACCTCGAGTTTTCCTTTCTTATAACATGTTTAAAATTTTTTTATATTGTTTAAAAGATTGTTATTAATATCTTACGCAAAAATATTCATGTTTATAACACCTTATATGATCATTTCATGACATCATTTGACTCTTTAATTATTATTATTTTGTTCCCTACTTTGTTTTTGGGTGCTTTCGTTACATCTTTTCCATGATCTATTCATGATGGATGTTCTTATTGATTGGAAGTGAAACAAAAAAAATTGGAATGGAATGGTAGTTACATATTTCCATAACCATAAATTATTCCATTTATCATTTTTTATTCTGAAAATAGTAATATTCATAAGTTAAAACATTAGTGATGTTCGTTTAGATCATTTTAGTGGTTCTTTGATAATAACAACCGCATTTTGTTAAATAAATTCAATCCATGTGTAAAAAACAATTACAGAACCAAGGATAAGAAATAATTCATATATTATAACCTGGTTCAACCATGAAAATTGTTTCATGACTATATGTGAAATAATTATTGTAAATTGAAATCACATCTCACACGATATCGGTAATTCGACACATCACAAATAGTGTTTTAATCCTTGAATAAGTGAAAGGGGAGAAGAATAATGATGATTAATATTATATGATCGTATGAACATCGATAAATTTACAATATTTCTAGAGCTTTCATTCCTCTTGGGTAACATGATATTATGAAAGAATAAGAAAAAAAGGAACTCAAAATCAAAGAATAGTTGAGAAATCTCTTACAAAAATTTGGCAGCCTAACGTCTATGCAACATAGTTTTTGAAAACATTAAAAAGATTGGAGGCCAAGGTCACCCAAATAGAAATGAATCAAAATAAAAAATAGGGCAGTAATAAGATGAAAATAATAGCATGGTATGTATTATTTAATTCTATACCACCTAAAAATGAATTTGAATGGAAAAACAAAGAAGTTGAGAATTTTTTTACCCTGTAGAGTAAATACAAGAACATAATGATTGATACCATGGGGGCTTGAGGAAACTTTGGTAGGACTATTAGGGAGGTAATGAGCCGAGAACATTCTTTATGAATTTTTTTAATGAATTTAATAATGAAATGGATTGGTATTTATAGAAAAAGTGAGGGAATGTTTTAATAATTTCCAAAGGACAACTTTTAATGCCCAGACCCCAGTTACCCGGAGTCGGTGCATTATTTTAATACATTGGCATGATTACAAGGATTCAAGTCCCGAAGGACCGATCAGTTTAACAGTCTTGGAAAATAGATTACATACATTAATATTACATTACAATTTAAAACATAAAATACTGCATAAATAGATCATTGAGAACACCGTTATTCCCTTTAGCTTAACCCTGCATATCAATCATAATACACTTCTTGGAATCCTAGGTAAAATAAAACATAGAAAGGGGTAATCTCAAACGCTCAGTAAGGGTAGGCAATAATGAGGAAAATGACATAAATATTAAGCATGGTGAATAATTGAAACCACATGCCTTTACTAATAATAAAAATGAATACTTTTAAGGAAAGAATATGAGTTGAGTAAATAATGCTATAATAAAACATAATCATGGGTATTCTACTAGTCTAATAACCACATGAACCAACAATATTATTTCCATAATGAGGGAATGTATAATTCCAGACATTCTAAATCATTTTTTCAAGGCCTCGACCAAGACGTCTAAAAATGATTAAGTCCTCTGCCAAAACCATATATCAAAATGGGAAAGGGTCTAGGCATATTCCACATCTAGTTGTCTCATGATACCTACTGATGCATCGAGGAGCTATAGTGGGATCCACCCATCACTTACTATGTCTAATACATTCCACATATGAAAATCATGAAAATTAACATAAACATTCGTATATGAACTAGGATACGAAATGTCAATACTTTAACCATAAACCATGAATGGTATAAAAATAACACATCCATAGGAAAACATATCACAAAACCTTCAACACAAAATAGAATATTTGTATCATGATAAATCAACTTCAAAACAAGTTTAAAATCCATTAAAGGATTTTGACGTTGATGAAAATGATTTGTAAAACTCTTTGAGAGAAATACCCCCTTTTCATGAAAAAATTTAAAAGTCACACAATTTGGAAAAGAATTAATTTAAAGACATTTTTGAATCATGGTGTCCTATACCACATTGAAATTTTTTAAAGAACATAACATTTTAAAAACATTCATGTTCATATAAATAATTCTTTAAAACCCATTTTGAAGACATGGACATTAATGAGAATGAATTAGAAGAATAAATATTTAAATCATTTGAAATGATGTTTCAGTAAAAAGTCCTTTAAAATAATCTCTTTGAAAACTCTTTCGTAAAACATGGACATGGATAATAAATATGTCCCAGAAGATACTTACGTAAAAACAAACTCGAATAATAAAGAGATTATGAAATTAACCCTTAAAAATTTGGTAACTTACTAAACACACACCCCATGAAAGATGTATCATACAATGAATATGTAAATACACATAAATTAAAGTGTATTACATAAATAATACAATTATGGGCCGTACATACACAACACAAAAGGTAATAGTGACAATATGGAATGAATCTCACGGGAATAAGGAGTGAGATTAAAACCCCTTACCTTGTACTTTTACTTTGTAGAGGGTAAGGTAATCTCCTCTATAATGGTACAATTATTTTTATTAAATTATACAATAATAATATACCTTAATATCATATAATATATGATCTTTTAACATTTCATTGTTAATAATATCTTAGTATTATCGTCGTTTCGGGTGTTAACCTACTCGTTTTATTTTATATGTTTTGTTACATAAGCCATATTTTTTATGGATAGGTTGTATATTATACATATCCAGAATGATAGAAAGTGCTTAAACATTATTTTTAATCAAAAAATGAGAATTATACTTGAATGGATACTATGGAGAATGAATCTCATCGCGTTCGTAGAGACGGTAGTCCGTACGTACGCACGAACGCTACTTCCATTTCATTTTTCAATTTAAATGGAATCAAAACCAAATGATACATAGGTATATTATTATTACAGTATAATATAATATCTTATATGTGTTACTTAATTTCACTAATACCATCCTTTATATGTTCCATGTATGGTATAAACGAGTCATATCACTTTGAGGGGGCGGTAGCCCGCACATCCTCAAATGAAATTATCGTATATATATACAACATGAAATGAATAATGGTATGACATAAAATAGAATTACAGAAGCTTATATATAAAATAAATATCAATAATATCATATTTAATTATATTTCCATCATAATGGACACCATGAGAGGTGGTAGGAGATAATTGAACAATCATCGTTTCGTGAGGCGTTTGGTTGCCATCCACAGAAACATTATGTTCTTCACCCATTAGATGGATGTGTGTGTTATTTCATTTCTAATAATTCTCATAACAATATCCTAGTATATTTAGGATACTGGTTTTGTTACAAAAGAAAATAATTAGAAGAGGTTAGGGGTTGGATAAGTAACATAAAAGAAAAGAATCCAAGAGAAATTATTACCTTTAATTGGGATAACACCCTTTGGTTTGAACCAAATAGGACTCTTGAAGTGCCTTTTGCCTAAGGTGAGGCTTCTAGGAGGAGGCGATGGATGTAGGGAGATTAATTGGGCAGAGGATGGACGATCCAAAAGGCTTGAGAGGTGTGAGTAATTGGTTAGAAGTGGTGTCCTTTTTTAAGGGGGAGGAGGGGCTCGTTAGAAAAAACTTAAAATATTAGTTTATAATAATTCAGTATTCTGTTTCTATTGGCTCCATAGTGTATTATTCAAAGCCTAAGGTGGAGATGGGTCGAAATACTTTCAACCAATAGATTTTAGACAGGTTTGGATCATTATATTAACCTTATATTTTAGTTTTAACTCTTGGTTAATTAGTTTGACACTTAACATGTCACTTTGTATTTTTATATTATATTGTTAATAAACTTACTATATATCTCCAAGAGACCCCCAAGTGGTCCATTAATGATACACCTATAATTATACAAGTCCATTGGCCGAATTGTGGATTTTTGGGAAATTAATATCAATTAATAATATAATATTTGTTTTATAAACTCTTTTATGTCAAATTTGACACTATTTGGTATTTTGTTTTTGTGAAATTTATCACAACTTTATTACTTCAAAAAAGATACATTGAATCATACCTAACATGTCTTAGTCACCTTGAAAATTTGTGGATGTCATAAAAACTTTTAAATTATATTTTTTTTAATATTTATATTAGCATTTATTTGATTCTTTCATTAATAAGTTAATTACTGCATCATCATTGTGTCATAAATAAATTTAGATATTTAATTTCTAAAAATTATAAATAAAATACCATTATGTAGGAAATATTTTTAGCTTTCTAATTAATGTTTATAATCAAATCTATCTTATGTATAACCCTATATTAAAAATGTTTTAGTTATTATCCATTGATTTTCACTCTTTTAACTCTTCTTTAAATTAAATAATAATAAATGTCCTAATCTAATCCAAGTGGACCTAAAGGGTCATATTTTATTCCTGAGGTTTTTTTGGTCGAATTAAACTTATCCAATAGAATTAGGACATGTGTTAGGGTAATAATAATATCATTTTTACCCTTAATTACCCTATTTACTTTTTACCGTGGAAAATAAAAGTAAAAAAGTTAATATTCACCAAAAATTATTTTTATCTTATTGAACCACACTTTACACATTGATATTAACATTTTCTCTTGTATTTTAGAAATTCCACTCACATAAGCTGTAAAATTATGTTTTATATGAATTTAAAAATTCTCTTAGGAGGTGGGTAAAAGACGATGAAAAAGTTCAATGAAATTTTTATATATCTAAAGTTATTATAAAATGCCTCCAAGGAATTAAATTGAATTTATATAGGTGTTATGTATCTATTTTGGCCTAAAGTAAATTTAAATAATATAAATAATTGAATAAATAAAAATATGGTTTTAAACAGTAACTCAGTGCTTTTCAATATTCATCAAAAATTGAATGTTTTCAGAAAAATACCAAAAAATTTATCCTAAGATAATTTTGATATTCCGAATTCAATAATGAAGTTTATTTTACCAAATTAAAAACATAGACATTTGATTTAATAATTTAAAATTATTTCCCGTTGTTAAAATAAAAAAGCGTGTTTTTAAGAAACAATAACTATCAAAAGATTGACACTTGTTTATGTCCTGTTTAAATGTGAAATTATGTTCAATGAAAAACATTGGATTAAATTGTAAGAATATATTATAAATATAATTTCAAACTACTCAAATTCATAATTTATCACTATTAATTATTTCTATTAATAAAGTTGATTTTAATTAAAATTTAGTAATTTTCACTATTCAACAAAATATGAAAGTTATCCAAAAATTAAAAAAATTTCAACCTAGGCTAATTTTGATATTATAAATCCAAAAATGAATTCCATTTTGAGAGAGAAAATTTATAAAATCACAAAAAGTGGGTATTACTATTCATAACGGCTACTTTGATTGGTCGTGGTGTGTGTTAGAACTCAAAGTTGCGTACAACACACACTACTACATTAATAAAAGAGAAGCGTATCGTGGAAGCTTGGGGTGTTACATTAACCCCCCCTTCAATAAGTTGCATCCTCTCAATTTATTCTCAGTATTGGAAACTTGGGGTTGACGTTTCAAAATATCTTAGATGAAATCCCACATCAAAAAATGAATTAATGAGGCCTCTATTTAAAATAAAGAGTGGTAAGTTTGATGTTTATTGAAAATAAAACATACTAGGGTTCCATGTAGGAAAATATGGATATGGATGAGAAATCTAACCATCGATATATGATGGAGAGTGGTAGAGAAAATATCTATGAAAAGGACGACAATCCCAATGCCATAAATTAGTGATGATCTAAGGTACCATCTAGGACAACATTTTTATTCTCAGTTCCTTTTCTTAATGTTGAGGAATTTATTAATGAGATTGGATAATATCATAAGGAGATATACTTACTTTATAATTAGAGTTTTATAAATTAATAAATTTCTACCACAAACTCATCTTTCACCCCAAAACATAATACAACTCAAAAATACTCTATTTATCTTAATCATATAGGGTTCCAAATATAATGAATTTATAATTCACATATCAGACCCTTTATGAAATGAAACTACAGTATACCATCCAAGAACTTCATGTAGTACAATGGTAGGTGATAAATCTCAATTACACTATGGTTGTGGGTTCGATTACCGCAGCTTTGTCCAACACGACGGGTCGTCACACGGTCTGCATGTTGTCCTTTTATAAAAATCCAAAAATAACCTTTCAAACATAATCCCTTCCATCCTATATACTTAACCAAAGTACTTCTGCAAACTCTTAGTCCAAAATTTATATGAAAGGAAAACATAATTTAGATCTTTTTACCCTTTCATAGCATGTGAATAACTTCATCATGTATTCTTTTAAAACACAGAAACATCCTGAATTACCATAAATCATTATTGATTACATTCATGTTCCCTTGTTCCTTATAGAATATTGGACATACTTCATCCATCCAAAAATTTTGTATACTCCAACAATGATGGAATATACAAATCTTTAATCAGTTTCAAGGTAGTCAATAATTTCTAATATAATTTACCCAAATCAACCATATCTTATTCCCAAATAAGTACCTCAATATTAGGACCATATTAAGGTTTATCTTTCCTTCAACCATGTAAATTCCAAAAATTTAACTCGTTTTAGGGTCAATTTTCTATGTACCATAAAATCTCAAATCATCAATGAAATAGTACTGCAGTACAATCCTTATTTATTTCTAGTACATCATTTATACAACACTTCAATTAAATAATTCCAAAATAACAACATAAGTACACTGGTCATTCCTCTTCATCTGTGGTAGTATCAAAACATGACTATTATCCAATAGCATCATTTGCGGCATAGTCTGATAACTGGGACATTGGTTCGCTTAGTGTCCAAACTCCTTGTATATGAAGCATTGTACATTTGAAACCTTTTTCTTACCCTTCCAGTCATGTACTTGGTGTCCTTTTTTCTAGACTTATAACATACCCCCATTCCCTTCATGAATTTTCCAAGGTGATTCTTTCCGATGTTATCACATATGGGAAAATACTTCGTTATCTTATTCCCTTTATCTATCCTTATCTCTACCATCATTTCCTTCTCGGGCATCCCTTCAAAGCCATAGGACTCTGAGAATTCTTTACATATCTTATCAACACATGATATTATTTCTTAATATGATGATAATACATGGGATACTATTTCCCTTCTAAATTAAGGTTTAAGACCATGAAATATGTGATCTTTCTTACTCTTTGGATCATGTGTATGGCTGGAGTTCTCATTCCTTCTACTGGGCACCATTTCTATACAGTGGCATACACTAGATTAGTTCATGGATAGTAATACCCAATCCCAAACATGTAAAACACTTAACATAAATTATAAAGTTTGTGGATATAATCCATAATCAATAAAATGTATTCTTTGAGGAAGTATATACTCATAAACCATTCATAATGGTTTGTAACTAAAATGAGAATTACCCTAAGCATATCCCTCGGGAGTGTCGAAACCAAGAGTGTAGCAAGGCCCATTGTTGTGCACTAGTTCGTGTTCGAGTCTAACTCAAAGCGGTGTTTTCTGGTTTTACCACTAGGTACATATGTGCCAGAGCCGCCTGTACCTGCTTGTATCCAGATAGGGATGTATTGCACGGAAAACTCACAATATCTATACAATATCATTATTTTAGGACGTTCTTCTCTACTAATCCTAAAATTCTATCTTAGGGCTATGTTCTTTAATCAGAGTTTATCTAAATATAGCTTCCAAGGTTATTGATAAACTTCCTCTAATACCAACTGCAACGCCCCGACCCCAGTTACCCAATGTTGGTGCATTATTTTAAGACATTGTCATGATTACAAGGAATCAAGTCCTGAAGGACCGATCGGTATATCAGTCTTGGAAAATAGATTGCATACATTAACATTAGATTACAATTTCAATCATAAAACACAGCATAAATAGTTCTTTGAGAGTGCCATTATTTACTTTAGTTTAACCCTACAAATCAATCATAATACACTTCATGGAATCCAAGGAAAAATAAAACATATAAAGGGGTGAGCTCAAATGCTCAGTAAAGGTAAGAAATAATGCAAAAAATGTCATAAATATTAAGCATGGTGAATAATTGAAACCACATTCCTTTACCAATAATAAACATGAATAATTTTATGGAAAGAATATGATTTCATTAAATAATGCCATAATAAAACATAATCATCGGTATTCTACTAGTCAATTAACCACATGAACCATCAATATTATTTCCATAATGAGGGAATATATAATGCCAGACATTTTAAAACATTTTTTCAAGGCCTCGGCCAAGACGTCTTAAAATGATTAAGGCCTCGGCCAAAACCATATATCAAAATGGGAAGGGGCCTGGGCCAATTCCACATCTAGTTATCTCATGAGACCTACCGATGCATTGAGGAGCTATAGCGGGCTCCACCCGTAACTTACTATGTCCAATACATTCCTCATATGAAAAGGATGAAACTTAACATAAATATTCAAAGAAGAACTAGGATACAAAATGTCAATACTTTAACCATAAACCATGAATTGTATAAAAATAGCACATCCACAGTCAAAAATATTACAAAACCTTAAACACAATATGGAAGATTTTTATCATGATAAATCAAATTCAAAAGAAGTTTAAAATAGATTAAAGGATTTTGACGTTGCTAAAAATGATTTTTAAAACTCTTTGAGAGAAATACCCATTTTTCATAAAAACATTTAAAAGTCACACAATTTGGAAAACAAGTAATTTAATGAAATTTTTGAATCAAATTGTCCCATACCACTTTGAAACTTTTGAATGGAATTAACATTTTAAAAACATTTAAGTCCATATAAATAAATCCTTAAAACCCATTTTGAAGACATGGACAGTAATGAGAAATATTTAAAAGAATAAATATTTAAAACATTTGAAATGATGATTTAGTAAAAATTCCATTAAAATAATCCCTTTGAAAACTCTTTCATAAAACATGGACATGGATAATAAATATGTCCTAGTAGATACTTACGTAAAAACAACCTCGGATAATAAAGAGATTGTGAAATTAACACTTACCAATTTGGTAACTTACAAAAAAACACCCCCTGAAAGGGGTATCATACAATTAATATGTAAATACACATAAATTAAATTGTATTACATAATTAATACAATTATGGGAAGTACATACACCAAACAAAATGTAATTGTGTCAATATGGCATTAATCTCATTGGAATAAGGAGTGAGATAAAAACCCCATACCTTGTACTTTTCCTTTGTCGAGGGTAGGGTAATCTAATCTATAATGTTTAAATTACTGTTATTAAAATATAAAATAATAATATACATTAATATGATATCATATATGATCTTTTAACATTTATTTATTAAAAATATCTTAGTATTATCATCATTTTGGGTGTTAACTTACTCGTTTTATTTTATATGTTTTGTTACATAACCCATGTTTGTTACGGATAGGTTGTATCTTATACATATCCAGAATGATATCAAGTCCATAAACATTATTTTTAATCATATAATTAGAATTATAATTTAATGGATACGATGGGGAATGAATCTCATCGCGTTAGTGGAGACGGTAGTCCGTACGTACGCACGAACGCTACTTCTATTTGAATATTAATTTTAAAAGGAATCAAAACAAAATGATACATAGTTATATTATTATTACTTTGTAATATAATATCTAATATTTGTTACTTATTTTCATTAATACCATCCTTTATATGTTCCATGAATGGTATAAACGAGTCATATAACATTGTGGGGGTGGTAGGCCGCACATTCTCATATAAAATTATCGCATATATATACAACACGAA
Organism: Viscum album; assembly: GCA_963277665.1. Classification (NCBI taxonomy): domain Eukaryota; kingdom Viridiplantae; phylum Streptophyta; class Magnoliopsida; order Santalales; family Viscaceae; genus Viscum; species Viscum album. The sequence goes on from OY728126.1 coordinate 587,333,234, forward strand.
ACGAATAATGGTATCACATAAAATGGAATTACATAAGCTTATATATAAAAAAAATATCATTAATATCATATTTAATTATAGTTCCATCAAAATGGCCACCATGAGAGGTGGTAGGAGATAATTGAACAATCATCATTTCGTGAGGCGTTTGGTTTCCATCCATAGAAACATTATGTTCTTCACCCATTAGATGGAGGTGTTTGTAAGTTTAGTTTGAATACATATCATAAAAATATCATAGTATATTTAGGATACTGGTTTTGTTACAAAATAAAATAATGAGAAGAGTTTATGGATTTCAAATGTAAAATAAAAGAAAAGAAGCTAAGAGAAATCGTTACATTTAATTGGGGTAACTCCCTTCGGTTTGAACCAAAAAAGTATTTTGAAGTGCCTTCTGCCTAAGGTGAGGCTTCTAGGAGGAGGATAGGGATTTAGAGAACTTAATTGGGCAGAGGTTGGACGATCCAAAATGCTTGAGAGGTGTGAGTAAATTGGTTATAAGTGGTGTCCTTTTATAAGGGGGAGGAGGGGCTCTTTAGAAAAAACTTCAAGTATTAATTTATAATAAATTTATATTCGGTTTGTAATGGGTAAAAATTGGATTATTCAAATCCTAAGCTAGGGATGGGTCTAAATCCTTACAATAAATATATTTTAGATAGGTTTGGGTCATTATATTAACCATATCTTTTATTTTTAACTCTTGGTTAATTAGTTTGACACTTACCATGTCACTTTGTATTTTTTTGTTATATAGTTAATAAACATACTATATACCTCCAAGAGACCCCAAAGTGGTCCATTAATGATACATATATCATGATACAATTCATTCATTGAACTATATATTTTTCAGAATTTAATATCAATTAATAAGATAATATTTGGTTTAAAAACACTTTTATGTCAATTTTGAAAGTATTTGGTATTTTGTTTTTGTGAAAGTCATAACAACTTGATTACTTAGAAAAAGATAAATTGAATCAGCCCTAAAATGTCATAGTCACCTATAAAATTCGTTGATTTTATAAAAATTTGAAATTATTTTTAATTTAATATTTATATTACCATTTATTTGATTCATTAATTAATAAGATAATTACTCTATCATCATTGTGTCATAAATAAATTGAATTATATAATGCCTAAAAATTTTAATTAAAATATAATTATCTAGTAAATTCTTTTATATTTCTAATTAATATTTATAATTGAATTTATCTTATTTATAACCCTATATTAATAATGTTTTAGTTATTAAACATTGATTTTAACTATTTTAACTCTTCTTTGAATTAAATAATAATAAATGTCCTAATCTAATCCAAGTGGACCTAAAGGGTCATATATTATTCCTAAGGTTGTTTTTGGTTGAATTAAACTTATCCAATATAATTAGGACATTTGTTAGGTTGATAATAATATCATTTTTACCCTTAATTACCCTATTTACTTTTTACCGTGATAAATAAAAGTAACAAGTTACTATTCACAAAAAAGTATTTTTATCTTATTGAACCACATTTTACTACTTGATATTAACCTTGTCTATCGGTGTTTTGAAATTCTACTCACAGAAGCGGTAAAATTAGGTTTTATGTGAATTTAAAATTTCTCCTAGGAGGTGGGTAAAAGACGGTGAAAAAGTTCAATAAAATTTTTATATATCTAAAATTATTATAAATTGCCTCCAATGAATTACATTTAATTTATATAGGTGTTATGTATCTATTTTGAACTAAAATAAATTTAAATAATATAAACAATTATTTAAATAAAAAGCCGATTTTAAACAGTAACTCAGTGTTTTTCACTATTCATCAAAAATTGAAAGTTTTTAGAAAAATACCAAAAATTTACCCAAAGATAATTTTGATATTTCGAATTAAATAATTAAGTCTATTTTACCAAATTAAAATCATAAAAGTATCATTTATTAATTTAAAATTAATTCCTGTTGTTAAAACAAAAAGCCTGATTTTAATAAACAATAACTATCAAAATATTGACACTTCTTTATGTCCGTTTTAAATGTGAAATTATGCTCAATGACCAACATTGTATTAAATGGAAAAAATATATTCTAAATATAATTTAAAACCACTCAAATTCATAATTTACAACTATTAATTATTTTGATTGAAAAATCTGTTTTTAATTAAATTTTTTTAATTTTTACTATTCATCAAAATATGAAATTTATCCGAAAAGTACCAAAATTTCAACCTAGGCTAATTTTGATATTCTGAATCCAAAAATGAAGTCCATTTTCAGAGATAAATTTTATAAAATATCAAAAATTGGGTATTAATATTCAAAAATTCTACTTTGATTGGTCGTGGTGTGTGTTAGAACTCGAAGTTGCGTACAACACACGCGACTATATTATTTAAAGAGAAGCATATCATGGAAGCTTGGGGTTTTACACACCTCATTAGTAGTATTTGGAAAACCATTGGCTTACCCATTATATTTTCCAAAGGTATTATCCACTTGTGACACCACAAATCTTTTTTTATAGTACACAAGTTGACTGTAACTATTACATCATTATTAGATCATTAATTATTTCATTAACACAGCGAAACTCAAAACTGTATTTTTACTAATCACTAAAAATTCAATTGTTTTAGAAAAATCTCAAAAATTCACCTGAACTTTTATTCAACATGTAGAATACAAAAATTAACACCATTTTTTGAAAATAATTTTCTAAATATTATTAATTTAATTTCTAAATAAAATCATACATATTTCAAAAATTAACATTTCTAAAACTATAACTGCTTTTATATCATGTTAAAAATTAAACAATATCTCATTATCATAAATCCTTTATAAATATAATAATAATAAAATTTACTATTAATTAGAGTCATATTAAAATTCATATTATTATTCATAAAAGTATGTTACTATTTACTAAAAAACAAGTTGGTTCCATCATACTCCAAATAAATTAGTAAACACAATTTTAGATGATAGTTTTAAAAAATTCAAAACATAGAAGCAGAAAGGATATTTTTAAATTTTAATTACAAATATCTACTTAAAACATAGTTTCATGAATTTTATTTTTTATAAACAGTGTGTTGTTACTTTGTCCCCACCTTCTTGAATATGCATCCTTGAAATTAAACAGTGTGTTGTTACTTTGTCCCCACCTTCTTGAATATGCATCCGTGAAATTTTATTTACTCATTAAACAAGTTTGGGTAAATTTTCCTTATAGAATTTCAGATTCCCATGCTACTTCCTCAAACATGTAGTTTCTCCAAAAATCTTTTGCCTGGTGGATTACCTTTTTCTACAATACCTGTTCCCTTAGGTTAATAATTTTAACTAGTTTCTCTTCATAAAAGAAGTTCTTTTTGAGCTGAACTTCTTTTGGTGTCAAAACATGAGTTGAATCTGGCACATACATTCTCAATATCAAAACATGAAGAAAAAAATTTTGTAACGAGACAAACTCAAAGGCACATCAACTTAGTATGTAACTGGACCAACATTATCTAGGATTTCAAAAGAACCATTGAATCACATACTTATATTTCCATTCATACTAAAACACATCACACTTTTACAAGGAGATATTTTATGGAAAACATGGTCACCTACACCAAAAGAGATGTATTTCCTTCTCTTTTCTACATAATTTTTCTACCCACTCTGAGCTGTTTTCATGTGATGTTGGATTATCATCACTTTTCATCCCCTTCCTCTAATAATTTTGGTCCCATCTACATCATTTCCCTAACATCATCACCAAAATCTATAATTTGATACTTCTCCCAATACAATGCCGCAAAAAGGTTCCATTTTTATTCTAGAATAAAAACTGTTTTTATAAGAAAACTCAACTAAATAACGATGGTGATCCCAAATTCCCTGGTAGACTATCGAAAAAGCTCAAAGCATATCATACAATTTCTGGTTAGTCTGTTCTGACTGCCCATCTCATTGAGGTTGAAAAGTTTTTCAGAATGATTATTTCTATTCCTAAAGACTTCCAAAGCCCCTTTAAAAAGTATGAAGTGAACCTGGGATCCCGATCAAATACAATGGAAAGTGGAACTCCATGTAACCTGAAAATATCATTGAGGTACAGTTGATAAAGATGATCCAGTGACATTGTATAACAAATAGAAAGGAATTGTGCATATTTTTTCAGTCGATCATCAATAACGCAAATCTCATTGTTACCTCTAGAAGTCTTAGGTTGTCCCACCACAAAGTCCATGGATATATTATACCATTTCAACTTTGGAACTAGCATGGTATGAGGAATCCTATTTTTTAACTTCCACTATACTTTAACCTATTTTCATGTCAAATATTTCACAATAAAATCATCAATACCGCTTTTCATTCCATCCCACCAGTAATACTATCAAAGGACTCTGTACATCATAGTTCTTCCAAGATGAACTGAATATGGAGAAAAATTTTCTTCACACAAAAATTCTTTTTTTAATAGAGAATCACATGGCACACACAACCCTTTTCCAAATCATAAAACACAGTCTTTATCTAGGTTACATTCTGGAAACATACACATTTTACAAATTCTACCTATTTCTGTAGCTCACATTCTTTCTTATGTGTTTTTTTAATTCTAACTGATAACGATGACTACACTGAAACCTAAAAAACTGATTTATTACATGCATCAACAACTTCCAAGAAAAAATTCATCAAATCATTAGTCAAGGGATCGTGTTCCAAACGTAACATGGTTAATGATGCATGATGTTTTTTTGACTCATGTCATCTGCAACTTTGTTTTATTTTCCCGGATAATAATTTATCAGAAAATAATAATACATTATCAGCTTAATCTATCTTCTCTGCCTCATGTTTAATTATTTCTGAGTAAATATATACCTCAGACATTTACGGTCAGTATATATTTGATATTTGGCTCTGTATAAATGGTGCCTCCAAATTATCAAAGAAAAAATCCATAGCTACCAATTCTAAATAATTTGTGGGATAATTTAAAACATAATGTTTTAGTTGTCTTGAAACATTAGAAATTACCTGATCATTCTGAATTATAACACAACCAATTACCTTCAATATCGCATTGTTGTAGATGAAAAAATCACCATTTCGGGAAGGCATGACCAAAACTGGATCATTCACCAATCTCTTCTTCATTTCTTGAAAACAAAAATCCCATTCTTCTATCAAAACAAATTTAACCCCTTTTATTGTTAACATAGTTAGTGTGGTAGATAATTGTGCAATGTTTTTAACAAACCATTGGTAATGTCCTACTAATCCTAGAAAACTATGAATCTATGTTACATTTGAAGGTCTTGTCCATTAATCAACCACTTGTGTTTTTTAGGATCAACTATTATTCCATACATATTTACAACGTGATAAAGAAAATAAATCGGTTGCCACTAAAAATCATAATTTCTATATTTTCCATATATTTTCTTTTCTTTCAGGGTTAAAAAAACAACCCATATATGTTTTACATTCTCCACTTTACTTATAGATTATACCATAATTTAATTAATAAATAAAACCACAAACATATCCAAGAACTCATGAAATATCCTATTCATAAGATCCATGAATACAAATAGTGAATCAGTTAACCCAAAAGGCATAACTACAAATTCATAATTTCCACATCTAGTATGAAATACAATATTTATGATGTCTTCATCCTTTACTTTCAACTGATGGTATCCCGACCTCAAGACAAAAGTCAAAAAATATTGTGCCCCTGAAGCCGATCAAACAAATCATCGATATGAGTCAGAGGATACTTTTTTAAAAGTAATGTTATCCAAGTCTATATAATCGATGAAAAGTATCATTGAACCATATTTTTTCTTTGAAAACAAAACATGAGAACCCCATACTGAAGCGCTGGGTCAGATAAATCTTATATCTAATAAATCCTACAAACTGCTTTTTTAATTTTAGAAGTTTTATTTGGTCCATTTGATAAGGAGGTTTAGAAATTGGCTTAGCATCAGGAACTAAGTAAATAGTAAACTTAGCCCTTCTCTTATGAATAACACTAGGAAAATGATTGGGAAACATATTTTGGTTTTCATTTACCACTATTACATCATTAATATAGATATTTCTCTTATCATCAATAATATTAGCAAGATAACATTCAATTCCATCCTTTACCAGTTTTTTTCTTCTGAATATTTTACCAGTGGTATGGGTTCATTCTTGTACACAAAATAAAATTATTTCTGAAAAAAACATATTTTTCTCAGCTATGTATCTTCACATGATAAAAAGAAATCCATTCCATACGCGAAATAATATCAAACTCAATAGAGGAAAAACAACATGGTTTGTTGGTAAACTCATTCGACATACGAGGATATAAAGATTCTTATAATTTCTTTTTGACATAATATTTTCTCTATGTGTGTTTACCATGAGATCTTTTTTCATTTCATGAAGTTGAATTCCAATTTTTTTAAAAATTCCAACAAAATTATTGAATGTGTAGTCCCTAAATCAAATAACCCATTCCAAGAAATTTGTAAAAACAATCAATATACCTAATAGCACCTCATATGATGTCTTAACATATACTGAAGAGGTTGAATATGATTTTATAAAACTCTTCTTTTTTAAATATTGTTGATTTTTTTCTTGAGAAACTAGCTCTAGACAAACAATAAAAAAATTACCCAAGTCCTTAAAGTTAAAGAATTGCACCATCAACTTCTCATTAATTTTTGGATCATTTTCATTGAACTTACAATACTTCTATAGAAATGTTACACATCAGTTTCATTTCCTAGAATTTACAAGGCATTCACCATGATACCATTTACCACACATTCCACAAGAAGGGGAATTCATTTTCTTACCTCAAGACTTCCTTGATGTGTTCTTCCCATTGCCTGTCAACCTGACTGCTTCATATTTTTGTCATCTTGAGGAAAATATGTTTTAGAAAACTCTGCCTCATCATTTTAAGTAAAAATAATATGATTCTCATAGATTTTAAACTCTCGTGAAGCCAAATATCTTTGTAAAAACGGTTTCAAACGAGAGTAAAATCTATTAATTTTACATTCAAAATACCGATTAAAATTCAGTATATACCTGGCTAGGGTTGTAAAATTCTCATCATATGCTTCCATAGAATCATCGTCATTCTTCTTCAGTTACATAAATTGTTTCTCCATTTTTATTCGATCAGTTTTGGAAAAATATTTTTATATAAAAGGATTCTTAAAATCATCACATTCTAGATTATCAATATAATCTCTTTCTCAAGTATTCTTGTTCATATACAACCATTGATTGGATTTAACTTCTAAATGATATATGGATTTTAGTACCTTTTTTCCTTCCAAACACCCCATGACATAAAATATCATTTCTAGCTCATTTATTCATCCTTTGGCTATCACTGGATCAGTAGTTCCACTAAATGTTTGAGGATGTTTCCTCATAAAATGCTCCAAAAATGACATGTTTCTTCATGGTATATCATGTTACTCTCTAGAATGGAAACCAATCCTATTTATTTCATGAGTCAACTAAGATAATCCTATCAAAACTACTCAGTTACAATTCCCACCATTTTTTGCTACAGATTCGGACAACCATCATCCTCTGCATGCCTTCCTACTTTAGCATCCATATTTCTTCTGTGGAAAATCATTCTCTAAAAACATGAAATAGATGAATAAAAATGTCAGTCGTTAAATTATAAAACATTTCAAATTACCCTAGAGTAAAAAATCAGTTATTTTATTCTTTAAATATCATCTCACCCTCCAATGTTATCTAAACAATCCTCTGATACCAACTATAAAGACCCGACCTTAAAATATTAATTAATCTTGACTTTTAGTCAAGAATATACATTATTAAACATTGGGGATATTTTTGAACTAATTTTTTTAGAGAATTAGGATACCTTACATACATAACATACCACATTCATACAGAAGGATACTATTAAAAATAGTTTCTATATTTTTTTAAATCTAAAACATTTAAAACATAAAACATGATTTCATTAACAACACTCTATATCAAACTTAATAACACCATTCCTTCTCTTACCCATAAATATATACTATGAAAAACATTTAAAAAACTCGGGATCATCCTAAAACTCAGTAACAGATTTAAGGAATGAAATTGTTAGTCAAGTGATAACATAAAAACAAATAATACCCATAATCATAAAAACTCATATGCATAGGAACATCGTGTAGTGGACTTAGGACATATTTACCATATAACTCTTATATTCACCCTTACACATTGAATGACCTTTTTGTCATCTTCCTTCTCGAAAGAACCTAATGCATTGAATAGTAATAATGGGGCTCACCCATCTATCTTGAGCCATAATGGGCTCAACCAAACATATTTTGAGCTATAATGGGCTCAACCAAACATATCATGAGCTATAATGGGCTCATACCAAAATTAATAATTTCCAAATAACATATCATGGTAATAAAGTGTCTTGAAATACGAATAAACCACTCAATAAATATACAAATAAAAAACAATTCTTTTGAAATTTATTAAAGAGAGTTTTAACATGATTATTAAAATAAATTAACTTAAAATATAATTGGGGTGAGAATTAATAGAATATAATTAATATGTGTATACAAACTATAAATACATATAATTAAACATAATATATACAAAAATGCATCACACCAACAATCTCAATACCACATAATGAATGATGAATAAGTTTAACCGAAAGAAAGAAAATGAGGTTAAGAATTCCCTTACCTTGGGTTTGTGTTACATAAAACTTGTTTAAAACTTCTGTATAATGGTTAAAAGAATGTTAGTAATATATTAAAGAAACATATTAATGTTTATAACACCTTATACAATCAATTAATAACATCATTTCATCTTATAATTATTAGAACTTTGTTCCTTCCATTTTTATTGGGTGCTTTCTTTACATGTGTTCCATGATCGATTTATGATGGATGTTCTTGTGAATTGTAAGTGAATCTATAGAATTATAATGGAATGGTTGTTACCTATTTTTAGAACCATAAATTATTCCATTTATCATTTTTAATTCTGAAATGAGGATGATTCAAAAATTAAATCATTAATGATGTCCGTTTAGATCATTTTAATGGATCTTTGATAATAACGACCTAGTTTTGTTTTATAAATTAATACCAGGTGTAAAATAAGAATTACAGAACCATGGATGAGACATAATCCATATATTATAACCTGTCTCAACCATAAAAATTGATTCCTGATCCAACTTGAAATAATTAATGTAAATTGAAATCACATCATCTATGATGTCGGTAATATGACACATCATAGAAAATGTTTTTATTCCTTGAATAAGTGGGAGAGGAAAAGAATAATGATGATGAATTTTCCTTGAACATGAGAAAACCTAGAATATACATTATTTCTAGAGCTTTCATGCCTCTTGGTTAATAGGATATGAGGAAAGAATAAGAGAATACTGGAACTCAAAATAAATGAATAGTTGAGAAATCCCTTACAAAAAATCTACACCCTAACTAATATAGAACATGGTTTTATAAAACATTAAAAATTGATGGAACAAGGGTAAACCATAAAGAAATGAATTATAACATATTATAGAGAAAAATTAATATTAAAATAATAAAATTTTATGTATTCTTTAATTCTCTACCACATAAAAGATAACATGAATGGAAAAATAAAGAAGTTGATAATTTTCTTACCTTATATAGTAACTCCTATAACATAAAGGTTGGGACCATGGGGGATTGAGGAAACCTTGGGAGGACTAATATGTAGGTAATAAAGACATTTTATCGTTGATGAGGAATTTGGAATGACTTTAATTATGTAATGGGTTGGTATTTATAGCAAGAGTGATGAAATATTTTAATAATTTCCATCGGACACCTCATTAGTGGTATTTGCAAAACTATGGGCTTTCCCATGGTATTTACCCATGGTATTTTCCACTTATGAGACCTAGCATCTTATATTACTATAAAAATTTCCACTAGAATTATTATTTCATTATTAAATCATTAATGATTCCATTAACACACCGATACACAAAACTATATTTTTAATATTCAATGAAAAATCAACTCTTTTAGAAACATCCCAAAAATTCACCCTAACCATTTTTCGACATGTAGAATTAAAAAAATCCATTTTTTGAAAATAATTTTCAAAATATTATTAATTTAATTTCTAAATAAAATATTACTTAAAAAAAATTTAAAGGTTTTAAAAGAGTAACTACTTTTATATTGAATGAAAAAATTAACCATGATGTCATTGTCTTAAAGCCTTAAGAAAATTAAATAATAATACAATATACGTTTCATTAGGTTCATATTACTGTTCATATTACAATTCATAAATGTATGTTACTATTAACCAAAAAATGTTGATCCCATCATACTCCAAATAACTTACAGAACATAATTGTAGATGACCATTTTTTCGAAAATCAAAATATAGAAGCACCAAGGTTATGTTTAAAGGTTATTTATAAATATCTACTTAAAACAAATTTTCACATATTTCATTCTTTTAGATACACTGGGGTGTTAAATTTAAGATCACAATATGTAGTAATTAATTATATATGATAATTTAGAATGTTATTTAGACATGTATTGTATAATCCAAATGGTTTTTTATGTGTGAATTGGAGAAGACATGTGGTGGAATTTTCTATGTTTTGTGAGTGGAACACATATAAGTTTTTTAAAAAATATTATACCCACATTTCTCTAATTATAAAAGACTCCAAAGTGGATCAATATCTATAATAGAAGTGATAATGTCCAAAAAAAATTATAAAATGATTTTTCCATATTTTTAGGTAATTTTTTAAACTTACTGTTTTAGTTTATCCCCAATAAACCCATTTTTTACTTTTACCAAGGTAAATAAATTTTCAATGTTATTTAAATTCATTATTAGACGAAATTATATATACCTCATTATATAATATACATTTATTTGATTTAAATTATGGAATAAATTTTTCTAACTTCTATTTTTAGAACTGGAAAATTTTAATTTACAATTAATCATGTAGACGTGATGAAAAAATGACTTTCAAAACTAAAAATGTTCTAATGATTAAAAGCTTTTTTAAAAAAAATTAATAAAAAAATTATTCTAATGACCTTAATTGGATTTATTTTTATTTTTTTATGTAATATTTATTTTAAATTTATTTCAAAATAGTAATGAATATTCTGAACTCTTTAAATGAAAATGCAATTTTCAATAAAAACCAATGTTAACACTATTCATTAAAAATTAATATTTTCTGAAAAATATGAAACAATTCACCATAAAATATTATTGACATGTTGATTTCAATAATTAAATTATTTTTTAAAATAAAATTTTTAAATATTCTAATAATTAATTTAAAAATAAGTCTGAGAATGCAACAAAATAAATTTTTCTAAAAACTTAGTTATAATATAAATATATGATTAATTATTATATCTTTTCATGAAAATACATAAACTGAGTTTTAATGATTATAATGTATATATATTATATAAATTACTTTAGTATATATCACAAAATGTAGTCATTTAATTTATTGATGTAAAATGTGTTTGTGTGCATAAAAGATTGATTTTCGATAAATGATTTCCATTATTTGAAAACCATTTTTATTTTCATTTATAATTAATTAATTTGTAAAAAATCTTTTTATATACATTTTTACAATTAATATTTTCCTTATTTAGTTACTCCTATGAATAACTACTTCTCCAATGTCTATGTTATTTCTAACATATTAAATAATAATATTTTAACATTATGACATGTTTCGTTTAAACTATTTTTTGGGCGTGTTTAAAGATACAATCAATTTTTCATGTAAATCGAGATAAAATCATTGTTTTATGTAATTAAAAATATCAAAAAGATTATATTTTTTAAATAAAAAATTATTCAAAAAATGTCACGGTGTTACATAAACTCTTTTTCATGCCCTTGAAAAATTAAGAAAAATATAATGATCTAGTGACCCCCAAATTTTATAAATATAGATTACGTGTTATTAGAAAAATGTTAAACATTACAATCCAAAAAAATGATATAGTCCTCTTGTCTTTGGAAAAATCGGCCTATAAAATTTTTTAATATATTATCTACATCTTCTGCCACATAATTTTTCATTTCATGTAGAATTTTATGCATACCATACCTATATATTTTCCTTATATCCTAGGGAAGGGAAGCATAAGAAATGGTGAGCTCAGATTCTCAGTAATGGTAATATAGTAAGAAACAATGATCACATAATCATAATATAAGAATAAGTTTACGGTAACATGAGGTTAATATTTATAGAAAATAACATTTGTTTCATATATCATAATTTTGAGTCATGGAATATAGTTTTAAACCTCATAATGAATGAATCCTAATAGAATCAAATAAAAAGATCAATGAGAGCATAACATTAAGATAATACATAAATTTGTGGCATCAGAATTTGAATAAAAAAATCATTTCTTTAGTACTTAATGATCACATACAAGACTATCAATGTTGAATACTTTCACTCCCCATTCAAAAATATTAGTCAATCTTTACTTCCAATACTATCATAGTGGAAATGTTCCATTACTATTTTGTTTTTAATACCCATTATTTTCCCTATTATCTCTTAAAAAATCCATATTTACCTAATTCAATATAGCGATATATGTTTCCCATCCCCCTTCACATAATGAAAATAATACATATGTTCAAAATAAGAACCTAAAAAATTCATCATATCTTCACAAATAAAACAAAAATGGGTTTCATAAACATTTCATCAAGTCATAACCTATGTAAATGATTCTAGTTTCATAAACATTAAATCAATTCATCATAGCATAACTTGTGGAAAATGAATTGGATTCCTAAAAAATTCCAAAATAATAATAAAATATATAGTAAAATAGTAATTAGTGTATCATATGATTATATCCCCAATGAAGATTAGGTAAAATTAAATTATTTGATCTTTCACAAAAATGACTTAAAATGATCACGTATAACATTTTTTCCAAATATACAATTTTCAATTTGAAATCAATTATTTTAGGTCTAAAATATTCCCAAATAATAAAGAAAATAATTTCTATTAAAATATCATTAAAATAATGTAATGGTTGTTTAAAATTATTTATTTTTTCTGATGATGGGAATTTTTTTATGTTGTATATGTTAGAGGAAAACATTCCATTTTTTATTTTTTTAAAACTACCTCATTCGTAATATTAAAATATTATTCTATTTAAAACATTTTAAAATTCTAAATCATGGGAAAATTCCTTTAAAAATCCATAATTAATCATCAAAACATTCTTCAAATCATTTTTTGAAAACATGGATATTGAAAAAAATTATTTTTGATCAAAGAGACAAATAATGTTTTTTATTCATAAAAATATGAATTCATTCTTTTGAGTACATTGAAAGATGAAAATTAATGGAAAACATGTAATTTAAAAAAATAATCATAGGATAATAAACTTTATGAGTTTATTTAGATCTATATGAGAATATTTCATCATGAGGACTTAATCATAAACAATCCAAATAAACAATGGGATTGTAATGTAAACCCTTAAACACAAGCCTCGTCATTTTTGATACAGATTCAAAAATCATATACAATAATTATATATTTATATTTATTACTAAATCCTAATAATATATATATTACCATAAATTATATTCTTATATTATTTATCACACATTTATTAATAGTTTATTATTAAAATCACTTTTATGGGTGACAACTTCTTCTTTTTTCATGCATGTTTAACTTCAAATATAAAATAATTTATACATTGATAATTCTTACATCATCTAAAGAATATTAAATTTTATTTTAATGACCAATATATTAATTTTTAATATTTATATAGCATTATTTTAACACCTAAAATTTTATGATAAAATAATGAAATACATTGTTTATTGAGACAATATGTCAAAAGTAAGACTGAATGTTTTATCCATTTTATGATGGATAGAATGAAATAATGATAAATAATAATTAAAATTTAAAGAATCATATAAATATAATAAATTAGATATATGTTTATTAAATCCAACATTATAACTATATATGTATAGTGGTTATGAAAAACAAATTACACCATTACATGGAGATAGTAAGTCATATGTACTCATAAATGTTGATTTCACATTCCATAAGTTGAGAATAAGTAGGATAATTGTTGTTCTATAATCATAATAACAATTAAAAAAATTAATAAACTCAATCACCTATTTTATAATGGAATACATGGATTTATAATAGGTTTAAATATAAATAAAATTCAAATTTCCTAGTTTAGAGTTATACCTCTTCATTGAGAACACCATTTTGGATTTCATCGTATCCCTTAAAGGGATAGCTTTTTTTAAATAAAATAAGATTTAAGATGCGATGAAGTAGTCATAGATGTTATAATTTTAAGGATTTGATGAAATAAAATTCTAAAAAGGATTTATGAAGAGATTATAATAGAGGGCCTTTTATAAGTAAGTGTAGGGGTACTCCAAGAATTACAAAAATGATTAATGTATAATTAATATATTATCCATCCAAATGAATAAAAATGGGAAAAATGAAATTAAAATATGTTATGATTTAAATTTTCCAATCCAATGGTATTTATTTTCTATTGTGAATAATTTTTAATATTATATTTTTTTTATTAACCCCTAGGTTAAATGTTTTTATCCTTAATCGATGTAATGAATTTTTCAATATTATAGGGTTATAATCTAACATAGAAGGTAAATTTTGGATTGTGAATTTCCAAGGGATGAAATGTTTTACCATATCTTATCCACATTATCCTATTTCAATATTTTTAGTTTTTTAAATAATTTAGTAAACTATTATTTTCGTACAATGTCATTAATTACATTTTAAACTATTCATTCTATTTAAAATTCAGGTCATTAATAATGAAATGAAATTAAAAATATCCACATTTAAAAATTTATTTTATATTTATATATGAAAATTTTAAAACTCAATAATTCACCATAATGATATTAATATTAATATTAAAGAAAAAAAATTATTTTTCTATTTATTTTATAAATATATGTTCGATTTTTCTAACTAGTTAAGGTAAATAGTAAATTATAAAAAATTATAAATACAAACCTATTATGAAAATAATATTATTTATTTTAAATAATCATTTATAACTAAAATTGTCATTTTTTCCTTAGTTAAAATATATTGAGGTATTAATTTCAAGAGTGTAACATTTTATAGGTATTATTTTTTTTAATTAATATATAGGTCTTATCAAACGAATATGGAATTAGGTGACCATATATTCACGACATGGTTGACATGAATAAAATAAACTCATTTAATAGGATAATTTATTGTATTAGAGAAATTTTAATGCCTTTTTCCAATGTTTTAAACATATTTTACCCATTTTACACTTACTAGGTTAATAAAATATTTTTTACTCTTACTATTCAAGAATAAGAAAAATTAAAAGAAATTTATTTACCAAATTTTACCCTTTTGATTCTAAATATAGAATCTAATATCCATGAATAAATTTATATAATTGGAATATATTCATTTTAAAAACTAGTGTGCAAAAAATATTGAAAAATATAGAAACTCTCCTATTTTATACATTTACATTACATAAATGTAGAATAATATTTAATACATTACAAAAATTTATGGTCGAATACTATTTTAGTTTAATGTTTTTAGAAACATGGAAACATAAAAAATGGTAAATAAGTGATATACATTATATATAATGAGGATCATCCTGACTAGAAACCTTCTTACAAACATCGTACTTATTACATATCAATATAACTAGGGGAATGAAACATAAATGGGGGTGAAATTAGTTTCCTAGTAAGGGTAAAAAGGGATAAATATAAGCATAAATAGTATCATTTGGTAATAAGAACATGATTGTAACAATATAATATCATACCATGGATATCAAGGATAATAATCAAGATTCATGGCATAAATCATTGCAATTCATATTACATGAGTCATAATGAAATAAAGAACATAAGACATGTAATTATAACATTGTAATAATACATATAACTATGAAACACACATAATAATGTTAAAATTATATCTATAGTAGTCAAGGCATCACTTATATGTCCATCTTATAAGCAGGGTTCACTCCACACACCATATTGGTTTTAATGATTCACTCCCATGTCCATCTTAGTAGTAAGACTTCACTCTTCATATCTTCTTGGTAATCATATTTCACACTAAAGGCTATCTTAGTAGTCGAGGTTCACTCCCAATACCATATTATATTATCTAATGACATATAAATTTTTTACTAATGAATTACAGGTAGATTTGGGTCCTACCCATCTGATAATGAAATTATACATACATGTCCCACAATATAATAAACAATCATATTGTAACCCATGGAATGAATTGGGTATCATAATCATATAATAATGTCATATCCTATGGAAAAATATATATGTTTCCTAATAATTTCTAAAAAAACATAACCTATAAAAATAATATGGTTTCAGAAGAAAATAACATATTAAAAATAAATGGGTTTCATAAACATCATTCCATCAGAAAATGAACCATTTACAGAAATAATATGAATGTTAACATTATATAATGTCTCTATAAAGGCATTAGTTACATCAATTGGTGTCATCTTGAAGGAAAATAATTTGGAAATATCCTTTCATAACCATTTAATGTGGAAAATATCCTTTCTTCAAAAGATTATTTTCATAACGCAAAACCATTTTAAAACCACAAATTTTGAAAATAAAATTAAAATATATAAAAAATGATTCAAATAGGTTTCGAAAACTATTTTATATAAAAACATAAAAAACAATCATGGAATTTTTAAGAAAACATAATTCCATGAAAATTATTAAATAATATTCAAAACCTTATAAAATCGTTTTCATTGAAAACATAATGAAAACATGTAAATAAATCCAGAAAATTTTATGAAAACCTTTTCATTTAAACTGAATTGAAAACATATAAATTAATAATGAAATCATTTAAAAAAAACATTTATATTGAATGGGTCTGAAAAGATATAAATAATTATTGAAATAATTTAAATACTTTTCGTTAAAAACAACCATAAGAAAACATAAAATGAAATACTCTAGAATAACATAAAATAATTTTTGAAAATAAAACATTTTAGAAAAAATTATTTTGATAGAACACAAATTTCTTACCAAATTGAGAAATAAATTAGAATTTTTATAAGAATATATTATTAGATGTATTAATCAATAATGTGTGGAAAAGTGGTAATAATATAGGAATATATCTTGAATAAATAGAGGATAATAAAACCCATGATTTTTCTTGAGAGATAGATCATATTATTTATTCAATAGAAGCGTAATCATAACCAATCATAATAAATGATGAGATTGTTTCAATAAACAATTAACAAATGGTAACTTGGGATCTTATTCCCCATTTAAGAAAATAAAATTACATGAAGCTAAAATTATCATCTATAGTACTAGTTGTAGGATAAATATTTTCAGATGGAGTTATATACACCTTAAAAATGTGTAGGTCCATAACCAAAACATGTGTCTTAATTAAATAAAAATAAATACAAAAGCATCTTACCGATTTGGAATAGTTTAAAAAAAATTCACTACAATGGAGATACAATATGATGGATATATTGATACACATAAATTTATTAATAATAATATTAAATATATTCATGTGAATTATATACACTACAGAAAATAAAAGAGTGGTGAACATGGCATGTATCTCTTGGATATAAAAAGTGAGATGAAATTCCCTTAACTTAGGTATTCAATCTATTTATAATAAAAATAACTCATGTATAATTAATATAACTTTATTATAAATATTTTGAATAACCATATTCTTATATATATAACAATATATGGTTTTATTATGGCTTTATATTATATTCTTGATAGTAGTTTCTTATTAAGGTTACACATTGGGTAATATTCATTTTGTTTTTTCATGTGTCTTAATTTGTAATAATTTTAGTGCTTATATATATATCATTATGAAAATAATTCAAACCATGATATAAATATCATTTGTATTTAGAATATCTTTATTATAATAATCTATAGAATATATAACTATGATAATGAATACATCATTCATTGAGTTGGTGTGCGCTACATATACATGAACATTATTATTGTTTTTCATATAATATGGAAGTAAAGAAAGTGAATGAATTATATATATATATAATTAATTTATCATAACTATGTCAAATATATCATGTAATTTCACTAAAACCCTCCTTAATTCATTAAATTTAGTGTTTAAATGAATCAAATAGCATTGAGGAAGTGATAGTTCACACCTCCCAAAATTATATTATCTTATATACACAATTTAGAGAGTATAATAATGTGTGTTGTAAAATAATCCTATAATCTTAAATATATAATATATATAATATATATCATATATGAATTGTGTATCCATCATAATTTCCAACCAGGAATGGTGGTAATGTAAAATGAACAATCACTATTTCGTGAGGTATTAGTTCATCTTAAAAATAAACAGTATGTTAGTAACCCATTATATAGAAGTGTGTATATGTTTAGGTTTAAAAAATATCATAAAAAATATAATAATAGTTATTATACTGGATTTTTTATAATCATTTATTAAAAAAATTTATGGGGTAGAAATGCTAAAAAGATAAAGGAGCATGATAAAAGATGTTACCTTTTAATTAGGTAACTCCATTTGGTTTTCACTAATGTTCTTACTTGGATTGATTTCTACCAAAAGTGAGTGTTCATGTATTAATGGAGGAATTTTCATAATTTAATTTGTAAAATATTGGATGAGCCTATATTATTATATAGGTGTGATGAAGATGGAAAAGATAAGTCTTTTTTATAGTCTGGGAGAAGTGGCACTCTTGTAAATACAAAAATGTATACATTAATGGGAGGTCTACATTACCTATTGTACATCCAAAATGGACACATAATTTTTTAAAGGAGGTAAATGGTCAAAAATCTATATCAAATATAAATAAGTGACTTTTTATAATTTTGTTTCATCACATATATGTTTCCTCAATTTTATCATTTTCAGTTTTATTAAAGTATCTTGTATTCTATCATATGTAATTTAAAAATTACTACTAAATTAAAGTGATGTTTATTATAAAAAATATTCCCCAATAATTATAATTATGATATATAATAAAAAAAATAAAAAATATCATGTTTTCTGGAAATTAATATTAAAACAAGCATATCTAACACGTAAAATTATGGCATTAAACCAGATCGTAATGGCAATGTTTTTACTATATATGGATCAATATGTTAATTGTAAAAGATCAATTGGAACATTGATGGACCGTATTTTATATTTATTATCAGATGAAGATATCTTGGAATATTTCTGTATTTTTTTAAAATTTATATCATTTCATAAAACTTTATTTATTAAAAAATAAGATTAATGTCAATTTTGGCATTATTTATTTAATATTAATGTAATAAACTAAAAACCATATTTTAATCCAAATATATTATGTTAAAATCTTTTAATAATGATATATTCATCCTAAAAAAATTAATGACGCTAATTCATCCAATTAACATCACTTTTAATAATTATATTACAATTTATTTTAGTTAATTATTAACAAAATAATCTCTACGTTGACGTTTTTGAGAATTTTAAGTAACTAAATCGTATCTATGTATTTTTTATAAGTAATTATGATACAAATAACTCATTTATTTATCAAAAGGATATGTTTAACTTGAAATATTTTTTTCACCTTATATCAATGATATATAAATGTTAAAGGTGAAGAAAGTTCTCTTATTTATTTTTCCTAACTTAACATATCATGTAAGAAAATTTAATGAAATATTATCCAAATATATCATAAAATTAAAAAATAATAAGGGATATGGTCTATCTATTTTCATTAAATGTATTTTGGATAAATGTATAGTTCATTTTGGCCCTTAGGATTATGGTTTATTCCCTTATTCTGCTTCTTTTAACATTAATCACGATAAAAAAAATTCATCACATTCACTAATAATTTTAGTAAAAAAAAGTTTATCTTATAAGAACAACCATATTAGACTAATTTCAATCGTTTATATATGATTTAAAAAATTCAAACCATTGAATTGGGAAAATAATGTTTACTGCTAATCCCCCAAATGTGGTGACAAAGCTTGTTTTTAAAGTAAAAAAAACAGAATTTCAACATGTTTTTATATAACCAATGTCAATACACAAAATTTATAAATGAACTAAATTAATTTAATATTTATATAATTGGTAAATTGTGACATTAATTATAAAATTAAAATATATTTTAACAATTATTATAATTTGAACGAAAGGGTAGTTTTTAACTAAAATATTGTATTTTACATTCTTCATCAAAAATGAAAAGCCTCAGAAAAATACCATAAATTTACCTTAAGATTATTTTGATGTAATGAATTTATAAATGGAATTTTTTTAAAAAAAATTCAATTTCTAAATGTTTCCAAATTTATATTTAGTATTTTTCAATGTGTGATATAAAAAGTTATTCCTTTAACAAAATAGAATTTATAAACCTAAACAGTCCTTATCAAAAATTATATATTTTATTATAAATGTTAATTATTTATATAAAACCATTGTAATTGACATTAAAAAATTAGTTATTTATATTTTTATTACTATGTTTATAATCTATGTTATAACTATCTCACTTATAAATTTATAATAATAAAGTGTTTTTCATAGAAACTCTATGTTTTCTGTACCGCAATCAAAACATATTTATTTATTATATAAGAAAAAAATTGAGTTTCACTTGAAATTAAAATTTTCAAAAGGATTAAATTAATTTGGGGAAAAAATTCACAAAATACTAAGGAGTTATATTCTACCACTATAAAATGAATATCTTTATTTAAATTATTCTGGGTTATCAAAGGTTTAGTATTTTAATGTTCCATTCATAGAACCCACATCCTAAAAATGAATATGAAATCTTATATTGAAAATATTTTTTGACAAATAACTTTTACCAAAATAACATATTACTATATTTTTATAAAGGATGCCATATGGGGCATGTGAAAAATGGACTTTGAGGAAAAGTATAAATATTTTTAGGGAGTGATTGAGGTCATCAATTAAAGACATGTAAATTATCAATGAAAATTTTTGGCCCTCAATGGCAAAGTGATGTAATTATTTAAAAGACTGTCTATTCTAAAAATTTTAAGGCTTTCAGTCATAATTTTAATTCTATATTATTTTCCAAATGTTGAGGAATTATCATGAAATGATATACCTCAATGATTTCTAGAAAACCTTAGCACTTATTGTTCCTTGATCGACTTCACCGCATTATCTAAAAAGAAGGGATACTTTTTTAGTCTTCAAGTAATAACAGATCATGATATCCATGATATTCCATTCAATTTCTCATAAATTATCTTAAACACAATGTTTTCATAACGACATATATAATATTCATAGACCCTCATGTGGTGAAATAATACGTTAATCTCACAAACATCATTTGAATTGTAATAAAAACTATGTGCAGCTTGTGCGATTCTCATTGTGGAGCCCTACAACCTCCCATATGGCTTATCTTATGGTGAATACTATTTCACAATGTTTCTACTGACCAATAGTCCTTGTTGTTTCTTCTGTAATTTGTATCTCTCGGCTTCAAAAATGCCACAGATGCTCTCGAATCCTTATTTAAACTAAAGGGTACAACAAAAAGGATAAAATAAAAGACACACACTAAAATTAAAAGGTTATTTAAATCAACTAAAAACATGTAACTTATGGTATTACCCCTTAATGGAACACATCCCCAAGTTTCCCTTCAATGGGTGGTTGAACATTGTCTTAGAAAAGTTTAATCCACTAAGCACACACATCAACATCCCTCTCCCAAGTATTTTCATTTACATGGTCATGCTTCCATAGAACCCATAATAAAAGGATAGACCATCCTTAGAGAGACTTCCTGATCCAACGAATGAGATGTATAGTAAAATTCTCAAAATAATCATTGGTATCTAATTCAACAAAATTGGGATGAAAATTATGATACATATCACCATTTTAATAGAGAAGCTCTAAAAAATGGAAAACAGAGTTCATGGGACTATACCTATCAGTTAACTATAATTGACATTCTACTAGTCTGACTCTCTGTATGTTCTAAAAAGTACCTAAAAATGGAGTGACAGCTTCCCATATCTTTAAATCATACCATTCCAAACATGTGTGATATCCATTAAGAAAACACAATCACATACCTCAAACTACATAAGTCATCTAAAAAGATCAATATACGATTTTTTCTGGACTGATTAATATCCATCCATTTTTTTTTATAAATTTTACCTACCTTGAAGTCTCCTGCATGAGTTGTAGAACTAGTAGAACTACCTCAAATCCTGTAGCTAGTACAGAGGTGAACAACATGTCTTACCTTATAAACCATGACATAGAACCATTTGAATTGTTTCCTAAACAATATTATTATACTAGAACTTGATAACGTTCATATGTTTCTAGAAAAAACCCATGAAATAATGGAAGCATTCTTAAAGCATGTCCTATAACACCTTTATAGTCTTATTTTATAATCCATTGCTCTAATTATGAAAAGAGGTGCTCAAATGCGCTAGTGTACACAAATCTCTCTATAACCCTTTCCCAAACATCGAGGTGAATTGAGTGTCCCTATATGAAATGATTATTCAAGGGACCTAGTGTAGGTGTAAAATCTCATAGACATATAGTCTTTTTACATTCGAAACTGAGAATGTATCCTATATTAGAAGGATGTCATATACCATCATCACTCGATCCATGGATACAAAAACTACATCACTAATTTGAGTTGACCTTGTTAAATTATTCACAAAATCCATTGAAATGTCATCTCATTTGCATATTGGGACTAGTAATGTATGTAACAAGATAGTGTGTAATGTTTTTCTACCTTTACATACTGAAATATGTAACACCTAGTGAAAAAATATATGTATATCATTTCATCACAAGCCACCAATAATGGTGGGGCATATCACGATACATCTTGATGATACCTCAATGCAATTCCCACTAGGAAGTGTGAATTTATTGAATATTTTCTTATCTCATGCCTGTAGGATCCCAGAAACAACCATGTACATGAAATATATCATATCTATCAATAGATCAATCTGGAGGTGGGTCCTTATCAAAAATACTTTCCTTCAGAGACTAAACATTCATGATCTAAAAAAAACCTCTTTAAACTATACTTTTGTGGAGAGGTAAATTCTGATAATGAAATAAATGTTCACTCGAGACCCTCCTTAAACTCCAAATGCATCTAAGTAATGATTTAAACCAATATCAATTAAACACTAGCTTCCGGAATTCATTTTTCTTGTGTTTTCTAGAACTGTACGTCAACTAATACTTTTCCTTAGGCATATACTCAAAGTCAAAAAACTGAAGTTATTTGACCCATCATCACATTATATGATTCAAATATAGCTCCATAATGATATATTTCAGTATCATTTGGTCTGTAAACACGAAAAATCACTATCCCACAAGATAATATCTTAAGAAACGCTTGTAAAGGAAGATCGTTCCATGCTCGCGGTCATGTTTTTGGATGTTATTCTTGGGTGGGGTCAACTGGAAATTCTCTTAGACAATGACTCAATCCTACTACATTTTTAATTCACCTGGGATAATTCTAGATGTATAAAAGAGCACTATATAACCTCAAATAGGATTTGGAAGAATCGGGATTAGTGTTGTGGTCAACCTTACATTCAATTCATGAAAGGCCCATTGATAATATATTGACCATATTAAATTGACACCCTTTTTAGTAAATCCATTAATAGGAATATCTTTGTGTGAATATCCCAGGATGAAGCATCTTCAATAGTCATCTATCCCCATGAAAATATCTATATAAAACAAATTTTTTGATTCTTCCAGGAAACTACAACTCACATATTTTTTGGGTCTACAAATACTCCTGTCACTATGTTGATATGACCCAAGAAGTGGAATTGTTTGATCAAAAAGTAGAGTTTAGTGATATTAGCATAGAGCTAGTTCTCTAAAAATGTATTCAGTAAGATATCAATATGTTGTACGTGTTACTGTCCAGTGATATAATACACCGAGATTTCAACCACCATGACCACCACAAATGAATCCAGATATAGGTGGAAATACAAATTCAACAAAGGAATTAAAATAGATGGTTCATTTGTTTGTTATAATAACATTTTCAAATATAAATAATGACCATAAGTACTCTAGAAATATATGTGAACTTTTTTAGATGTTATAACATGCACCTGGTGATAACCCAACCACAAACTGATCTTTACGAAACATGAGCCCCTTGTAGTTGTCCCAAGAGGATGTCTATTCTAGGCAGGTGACATCAGTACTTAATTTTGATTTGGATCAACCATCGATAATGCAAGACATTTCTGAGGGTAACATATTCATATTTGGAAAATAGTTCTTTAAATCATAAGGAAAATCATTAGGGATTATAAGACCCTTATACTATAACTCGTCTAAATGCCTCATACATTCTTAAAGCCTTATACATGAAATCCTAAAATAATAAATATACATTATATCTTCTCTATGCACTAGATCCATTTCAAATTATACTTCTCTCACTTGAGATAGACCAACAATATAATCAAAAAATATTTATATAAAAAAATCCACCATATAATGCAAAAATAGTATGACATATCCCACGATCATGCATAAAGAGACTAGAAATATTTATTTCCACTCTTATGAGACCCTAATTCTTAAGTACATATAATGTTTTATGGATGTCCAAATAACTATGATGATTATTTCTACCACCCTCTAATGATTTCATCATCACACTTCATCAATAACAATCATTGTGGTCCCAATAGATAATCAACCAATCTATCCAAATAAATATTTCAAACCAAATCATGTTGAGAGCAAAAAGATCAACAAAATAAAAGATAACCATGATCCTCTAAGGGAAATTCAATACATTGGTTAAAACACTTTTGATTGGATACCCAACAGGATATCGAGTGACATCACACCAATGAAGTACACTATCTTGAGGCCTAGAAAATAATTAATTACTATAATGATAAAAGAGTGTGATGTAACTATTTCAGTAAATTAAGGCACTAGAGTATAAGATGATATGATAGTACCTCAAATTTTAGAAGTTATGACACTCATTTATTCTAGAATTGGTTCCCCTAAATTTAACTAGCCCATAATGTGTCCTTGAGATACAACATGAATCCACTAAGAAAACATTCTCTACATATTTTTTGAAACTTGATTCGTCTTCTCACTACATCTAAATCCCCATCGGCATGTGGAGCATGTGGTATTATAGGTTCTTTCTTAGCAAGGTGTTATTATCCCCTCTCCAAAATGTGGATTACGTGTAGATCCCCTCTCACAGAAAACTTGAGGAAGGGTACTATATAAACGCCGAATACATCCCTTAATATAATAGCCTCTATGCCCAATTGGGTATCTCATATATTTGGCTTTTCTGTGTGCCAATTTTCCACACTAATTGAATAAAAAGTTACATTATATATAATTTTTCTCACTACCACTTATCATGTGAGAAACCTCAATGTGATTCTTCATTCTTCAAGAAGAACTAATTACATGTCTAGGTTGTGAAAAATTATGGATCACACCATAAAATTCCATCAGATTTAGCTAAGTAATGAGGGAATGGTTTACTATCTAAAAAATAATGGTATTCTGAAAAACATTAACCTAGAATTGGATGGTGTATACTATCCCTTCCTCATATAACCTCACAGTCCGGAGATCATCAGCAGTTAGAGTTGATTTGAGTCACTGAATCACATTAAAATGGGAAAAACAATTCGTTAGAAATATATGTCCATACTTGCGGTTTATTAACACTCTTGATTAGTCAGTTCTCTATGTCTATATAAATATTCCATCATAGAAGACCCTCTGGATGTCCCAATAATCATATCTCAATGTATGTCTTCCTATGTAACAATATCACACCATCACATCGAAGAACTGCATAGCTTATAAGCTTCATGATTGACCTTACACTTCAGAGCCATATCCATATTCTCTAATAAGGAAATCATGGTACCCAATAATGTCTCAATGGCCTTAGGGACTCCATCACTCAAAAAAATTATTGGTACTGCTACTAGAATTCCAAAATTAAACTATACCATCTTAGAGGAAGGTCTCAAAACAAATTTCATAGACAACCTCATATGTCAATAACCTTTTCAAAACTGTTGATAGTGCCCGAATCATGAATACAAGGTTGTTCCATATGTGTAACTATGAGAGGTAAAACTTTTTGCTCAGGTCCGACCCCATTTGGGGCATATTTTTCACTTCCTTCCTGGAATACGACTTCAGTCTATCATGGTTTTAAAATTATAAAATGAAAAATACACACATAAAAATATAGTTTAGAAGAAATATAATCTGTGGTAGATAACATGATATGTACATATCATTTCAATGTAAAAGGAATCACCTCATTACCTGCTCCCAAATACCTTTCATGGTGATTTGGGAAGACCATAACAATCCATAAGAATCATAATAGGCACTCCCAATTACACATTAAAAGGGTCATGTTTCGGTCTCCATCGCATATATCATGAATGTGGTCATTGTATATAGATTTTCAATTTCATGTTATAGTGGAAACCCCCTTTAATTTTCATTTGGAGTTCCCAACTAATTGTAAATTTTTCATTTACTGATTCATTATTGATAAGTTCATACTCTTTTATATGTATATGTATCATGTTCTAGTTTGATGTGTCACTATTCCCAATTTATGAAAGGCATAATCATAATAAATTGAAATTGTAACAACATGTAACTATGATATGGACCTCATATCTAGTATCATGATGCAATTATTCATTTAAATGAATTTATTTAACGAATTGACATTATGAGTATGGAGATGTAATTGGTTCATAAATTTCCAGTTTCATTCAACAAATAAAATCAACAAATAAATAATCCCATGGAACTAGTGATCCATGAAACAAACATTATATAATTGGTTAACCAAGTTTACATCACCAATATATATGGGAAACCCATTTTTATATTGATACATACACATTAATTAGTCTAATTATTTTATCTCTTCAAAAATCAATTGCATATTTTCATTTATAATAATCAAGGCACCAAATATATGTATCTTGAAATGAAAGTAAATAGTAAATATAGAATGAAATATGGTATAGAATATAGATCCTAAAGCAACTATGATGATTCATGAATAACTACCACATTCCCACACTATCAAAAGATAAAATAAATCTTAATCGACAATAGAAATGATAATAATGTCGCAGAACATGTATGTTAACTAATAGTGAGATCATTACACCTATAATAGAAATAATAAAATAATATAAATAATCAATAATATTTTATTGGGTATTCCCCTATACATTTGAATGTTATTCCTAGGAACATGCACATTACAATATTCGAACAGGTTCTATGTCACTAGTATAATACCACAATAGTAAGACTAAATGAAAATAAATACCTTCTTAGAAGCCACATTATAATGTCTCTCACCCATTTCATTACTAAGTAACTAAACTCGGTTTTCCAAATGGCTCCTGTGTACCCCCCCCCCCCCCCCCCCCCACACACACACACACACATGACAGATGTTACTGGCTTGTAGTAAGGGCTTAAGGTGTTATGGTTTGGAGACTATACCCTCGTATAAGAGTAGAACCTTGAAATAAGTAGAAATAATAGTTTTCTGAAGCATAAAAGAAAAATAACTATACTATAAAAGGATGAAAAATCATCAACAATCGATGTTTAAACATCTAATAAACATCAATATTAATTAAAAAATATACAACGTCATATAAAAAAGATGTCATTCTATGCTTCTATACTAAATGGATAATACATGCGATATATATTGCTGACACATAAAAGATGATATACGAAATTAAAATATACACAACTAAATAGACAATTAAATTGATTTCAAACACTTATTTATTTTTCCATTATTCTATATTATATATGTAAAATATATAAGGAATCTATGATAAGGTTAATTCCTTTATCTTCACCTACAATCATGAAGTATTCTATGATACCATTGGTGTCTTAGGAAGGGTTTGAGATAATATCTCAAGGATATCAACAATTGTGTCTAAAATAATCACGTAAGTGTATATATCATTGGATTGTGAAGGTATAATAGATAATAAAAAATGGTAAAAACTAAAAACAATTTTCATCATGTTCCTATGGGACACCCAAAGGACTCTACATACTTTGACTTTGGCTACAAATTCAAATCTTAGTATACCATGTAAAAGCATTTAAAATTAATGAAACCTAATATGTATATATATATACGCTATATATGTGAGAACATATGTTGTGGAATTAATAGATACTAGTTTAAGCTAGACCTAGAGAATAACATAGGTGTCCATGTATTGTAAAATGGGATATATGATCCAATAATGATATTATCCCAGAATCTGATGAGAATGCAAGAATTTATCCTCATTACATGAGATAGTGAGGTGATTCCTCAGCCCAACACCCAAGATAGGGGGGACATTCTCCATTATCAAAACAAAATTCTAGGAAATGTGGGTCATCATTCTCATCATCCCTATAAACAGTGCGATATACCCGGCCCAACACCCGATGTAAGAGACTGTGAAACTCCACTCTAAAAAATTCCCTTAACCATTGCCCAATGACCAATATGCAGGGTGTAATCATAGTAATCATAAGGAATTTAAATAAATAAATCATTAAATTTTGAATTATTATGCAATTCCATGTACATGTCAAGTGAAACTACTAAGGAGGTCCATGGACAACCAACATTTAATCTAATAAGTGTATTTAATTAAACACTTCCAAAGGGTTGGAAAACCATTGAGGTGGACAAAAAATAAATAATTTAACAACACTATAAGCTAATATCATAAAATGTTTTAGTTAATATGAAAAGGAAAGTACATTTTAATTCAATATTTGGGAATTTTGGGTGTGTGTAACAACGAAATTTTCTATAAAAACATCCATACATTAAGTAAAATTACTGGACAACCTACTTTGTTCCTGTAATAAATGCCTTATCTATTATTTTCTCTTAGTGATTCATGGATTTGAAGAAAATGGATGAATATATTAGATCAATGAAAATAATGCATCAAATCCTGCATGAGGATCTCATAGCATATGGAGAGAGAAACTAAAGGAAGAAGTCATCAGATATGAGCTCTTACCATGATGGATATAATGTGATAGATGGTGGCTTGATTGGAGTCTGGATAGAGGAGATATTTAATTAAATAGATTATGTGGGTGTAATATATCATTATAATAGTATAGAGGGGTTTCTGATGTGTGTGGGAGTAAAAAAAGACGGGTTAATGTTTTAATGAGGTAAGGAAAAAATGGTCTTCATGCCTCATTTTTATAGTTTTGCGTGGTTTGGTCACACAGTTGGCCAAACCATGAACCAAATGTTCACTAGATACTATCTATGTATAGTGACCTAGGAGGAAAGGGAGAATGGTTTTTTCAACCATGCTCTACCATTATGTCCCCCTATATCTAGGGAACACATCTTGCATGGGTTGTAGTGCATGCTTAATAAAATATAGGGTAGACTATGTGATATACAAATATACAGCCATTCAGCACCCTAAAAAAATATCTAACAATGTGGACTGGGTGGAATGGTTTTTATTCATTGTGTGGCCCATCAGTTTCCTTCAAACTATAGTGATCCATGAACTTAATAAACATTGGATTCCCCAAATTAAATCCTTAGACCATTGGGTAAAACTAAAAGGTTAAATAAAAGGTCTGAAACATAATTTAAAACATTCCATACCTTGAAGAAAAACCTATTTCATAAACATGTGTATATATTAGATATAACCCATAAACACATCACTATCAAGGTTATTTTCAATACCAACTCCATATACTTATCAATTGTGTATTAAATATTTGATCTAGCTTGGAGAAGTGACCTGTGAGACTCAAATTTATATTAAAACCATAATTCTAAAACATTTTAATTAGTGGTAATTTCAAAACCATATTTGGCTAGTTATAGAAGATGGAAGAGGGTATCAACTCCAATAATTCAATTTCATGTTTTGATACATTATTTCTCCAAATAATATTATCTATATATTATTTACTAGTTATAAATATAGATGGTTTGATGGTAATAGATGCAGTAGCAGAATATGGATTAATAATGATAGATTCCTAGGAAAACATCAATAAATCTATAATTTTATCAGCTTCTCAATACGTAACCTAACAAGGTTATTGTATGATAATTTTCAATGTCTTCTCTATTCCTTTAGATCTATGGGTTTAGAGAGATGATTTTATTTCTCCAACCACTGGATAGAAATATAATGATTTAATGAGATGTTTCTTTCTTCCATGTCTCCTCCCATTTATAGTAAAACATTGGTAGCTCTTCAATGTAAACTAAAAAGGATTAATATTTAAATTATTTTATAGATTAATGACAAAAAAATTAACAACCTATAGAGTCTCTATAATGAATTTTTATTTATGGATTTAATCATAAAAATGACAAGGATGGTGAAACCTTCTTTATGATTTCTCACTGGAGTCATCAAACAGATGAGTAATTGGTTGAAGTTGGATAGAATATGTGTCTGAGAGAGAGAGAGAGATCGAAGGTCAAGATTTATATGGTATGTAATTATCATATTATACAATTTAAATAATATATTATGGAGAATTAGGTTAATAGGATGATCAACATGAAACTAGTTCATGACTCTCACAATATTTATTCCAGTAGTATTGGTCTCTCTCTTAATCCATGTATTATTATTAAATTTAAATTCCTATATATATTATTAGTGAGGGACCTCAAAATATAATTTTGATGACAATGTTTATTAGAGAATCCATGTACATTACTGTGTGAAACTTTAATCCCTCTTGAAATCTATTCTAGAAGAAGATGAAATATAGGATGTTATCATAGGGATCCATTTAGAATGTTATCAGGGCCTAGATGGATTTCTATGATCTTTTTAATCCACATCCTTTGACATCATCCAAATTGATGACACTGAAGTGGTATAATATAAGTTTAATGGGGTATCCCTCCCAGAGTGACCATGACATCTATAATTATCATCATCCCCAATGTAAATCAACCCAATGGATTTGGTCAGTTTTTTCACATTATCATGCTAAACATTCCATATAACGCACATTATACTGCATTCAATATATTTGTTTCATATAATCTTCATAACCATCTTTATAATATACATCATTTTTTTCATAATGGAATGCGTATATAGGCATTGTTGGTCTGGCATAGAAGATGTTGTCATATTTTTATTGAAGAGTGGTGGGATCCAATATTTGGTTTTATTTTTATGTGAATAAGTCCTATGATAAAATGGAATGGTGATTAAATATCAAATATTGTTTAATAAAATTTTTCTATAAATGGGTTTGTTAATTTTCATTAGTGAATATATTCACCATGGTTTATTATCCCTTATCGGTAAGATATATGTGTTCATCAAATTAGTTTTAGGTTATTTCCATGAGGATCCTCTATCTCTGAGTCCTTTTGTTATTTCTCAAGATTCCCTTAGCATAAATCAAAATAATGGAATCCATGATATGATAATTCACCATTTTTCAGGTATGAATATATTCTATATAATCTATCAATTATGGTTTAATGATGATATGATTTTATTCATTAATTTTTTCTGTAATATATTTCAAAATACATTTCTAATATAGAATTCATATATAATATAGTTAGAAAAATTAATAAATTAAATCAAATTAGTGTTTACATCCATAATAATTCTTCACTCGGATGATCTAAACATATTGAGTAGAGAATTTGTATTCCTCAAAGGTAAATCCATATAAACTATCGGGGTTACCCCTTATATAATGGGAGATTTTTTATACACCATTTTGATGGTATTATCAAAAATATTATGGGAATGATTCTGAATTAGAAGATGGAATTTTTATCCTTTAATACAAGATTCACTTGGGTGAAGAATAACTATCCTCCATTCTAATTGATTTCCTCATAGATTGAAATGTTACTAAGTGTGTCATTAAAAAAATCAAAATAATGTTAAAATGTTTTTGATAAGACTCTCATTGGGAATGTCATCACCACTAACCCAAATAATCTAGATGTTCCATAACAAATTAATTTTGGTGTAGTGGGATTAGGGGAATGGTGGAAAACATGAGTTGAATGTGAGTTGAGTTAGTCTAGGAATCAATTTTAGAAAAATCTCGTTGGTCCATCCTTATTATTAGATTGATCACTCCAATGATTATCATTTATATAATGTTATTAATTATTTTTTTAATGAAATTATTATAAACCCCCCAATGGATTCGGTGTAGTGATGACATAGACTTATTTACTTTCC
This sequence comes from Viscum album, assembly GCA_963277665.1. Taxonomy (NCBI): domain Eukaryota; kingdom Viridiplantae; phylum Streptophyta; class Magnoliopsida; order Santalales; family Viscaceae; genus Viscum; species Viscum album. Next base: position 587,365,889 of record OY728126.1, read on the forward strand.
TTTGGGTGGGTTATCCCTTCCACATCCCATGCTATCTTATACCATACATAAACATCAGGTAGAAATTCGTTCATCAATTGATTATTGAAAATTTTCATTGTTAAGACCAAATGGATTTATTTCACAGAATTTTTCTTAATAATAGACATGACCATTGTATCTTAATTTCCAACCCCATCATGAGCATTTAGATCTTCGATTATCCAGAGGATGACACCTACAAATAACAATTTGATTAGCATATGGAACAATAATTAGTACAAATCTATTCCCACTAAGATCCAAATTTATCTACTTGGGGGTAGAATCAAGATAATTTTTTAGAAGATAAAATTCAGAGTAATATTATTTATATTACCTCCAAACTTATACCTTATATCAATACTAAAAATTAATTGTTATATCATCTCATTACGAAGAGAAAAAAACAAGATTCATCTACAGTTTCCTTGGGTGATTTCCAAGGCTCAATCACTATTTTGGTTCAATTGAAGACATAATAAATAGTTGTCTCGAAGAAAATATTTCAATGAGAACGACTAACCATTGGAGACTAACTACTTTTACAACAGACTATTATATTTCAATAGAGGAAAAGAACATATTCAATTATCAAATCATCATACCTTATAATTCTTACATGAAAGTTAATGTTTTACACTACAATGTATCTATTGGTTCGTTGTATTGTAAGGATATTATTTCCCTAATCATATAGATTCAATAATTGATCCCATAAATTTGGTTATATTATAATCTATCTAAGATCATGTTGTGTGGGTGTTAAAGATGTCTCTTATTTATGTTACAAAATTAAATATATATAGATCATGTGTGTATGGTTCCACTCATTGATGGTGAATATTTTGGGATTCCCAAAGATTTATTTCCTATGGTTAATTTATATATGGGAATGGATATTCTTCGTAGAATGACCATAATTTTGTGCTTACTAAATATTCCTTATGTAGTATAATCAATATCAATATCTCCATTTTTTAAATCAGAATTTTACTTGATGGTCAATGCATTATTTGGCACTACTAAATTTTCTTGGAACTTTTTCTATTATATCATAACCTATAAAAAAGTATTCAACAAAAGATGAATATTGTGTATACCCAGAGGGAAGGATATATGAAATTTATTAATCATACTTAAAAATTAGATGATTCATAAAGACTATTTATTTTTAATAATTTTTGTTCTCTTATATTTAATTGCATAGACATTATCTGAGGAAATTTATTAGAATTCATCATTTTCATCCCCCATGACTTCTATTCTCCTAAAATTCCATTTAATGAAATCATTAATGTTTATTTATAATTATCCATGTTTATTTCTAGAGGAAATATGCCATGAAAAATATATATTTTAGGTTTTTATGATTTATATATATTTTATAGGATATAATTTGTGGTTTTGGGTTCTTTATTAATTGATCCAATCTAATAAAAGAAACAACTACTGAATTGACCATCATATCAACATTAATGGATGAACTAAATCAAGAACCTAATAAATATGTTGTTAATATCAATTAAGTTATTGAAAGTTTTAGGAGGTATTTGTTGAATTAGGAATTTTTAGAAACATTATCCACCCTCTAACGGTATCTCTCACAAAGGATCCTTATGGGATTATAAATTATTCTTAACCTATGGCTATTTTTTTATATATCTTTTTGTGTATTAACCATTATTTTACCCTTAATTTATAAATTTGACATGGAAAAGGAATGTAATGTATAAAATAAACTAAACTCTCAAATAATTATATATAGTGGAATAGTTTATAAGAAATGATTGATTTAGAAAAATGATTCTAGTATCTTTAGAGATAATGATGTAATTGAATCAAATTGTGATTCTATATAATCATTTAGTGGAACAACTAGATTAGTCAAAGAGTAAAATATCAAAAGTGGAGGTAGAAATTTTGATGATGATGATATGTCAAGAATCATAATGGTGGGAGTTATCTAGTATCCAAAGGTAATATATCAGATTCTTTAAGAAGAGAACCTAAAGAGGAATTTGTGTAATAATTATAAATCAATACATGGTGGAGCACTAAAAATGAGTTTGAAATTTAAATTTTTTAATAATATTCTTGTATAATTAGACAATGATTTAAGAAGAAATAATGGATTTTAGTGCTTGAAATTTGAATAAATTACTTCAAAAATGAATAATTTCAATGATGGTTAAATGGGAAAAGGATTTCACTCAAAAAAATTCGATATATGACACCCAAGAAGAAAAACCATATTACACACATTGTAGAACTAGTGAAATATTTACAACAACTTCAATATAGAAATTTAAGAATTAATCATTTAATTTTTATGATGAACAACATGATAGAAGAAAAAAGTGGTTTTTTAGATAAATATTCACATTAATTTATGGTGATATGTCTAATTGGAAGACACTCATGAAAATAATTCATTCTTTTATATAGGGGAAAAAATTAAAAAGGTCCATCAATATGTGGATGAGTAATTATTGATCATTAAAGAAGTTGCATAATCATGTTCTATAAGTAAGGTATCATTAAATATTTTTTCATGTTCTATCTGAATATCATCAAGAAGTTAACTATGAAATAAATAAAAAGTAATTAATATTATGGTAAATCAATGAAATAATCATTATAGAAAAAATTACATATTCCCTATGAAAAACTAGCCTTGATCATGATGTAACACCTCTGAGGAAAGATTTGAAGAGAATAATGGGCATTGATATGAAAAGGTAATGTTTTAGAAGTACATAAGGAAAATTTAATAATTTTACTACAAGATCTAAGGGAAAAATAATGAGTTAAAAAAAGATATAAAGACTTGTTCTTTTATTATGGAATTTACTGATATATTATCGTATTTTATACTAAATCATTATAAGAAATATATTTTTTAGACACCCTAAAGTAACACTCATGGATATAGTTCTAAAAAAATATTTTACAATATAAAAATCATTCCATGTTAGATAACCCAAGATAAACCTTTAAATAATTCACATTAATTAAAAATAACATCCCACAATTATATCACAACCCCATAGCCCATGGGGTTGGGGTCATTGGAGATTATGTACATATAAACATCATTTCACATAGTTTTGAAATTTTTTCCCTAATAACAACATAATACACCTCTTAATTATAATATATTATTCTATAATACTCTTTATAATATGAGGAATGGAAAACATAAGAAAGGGATGTGTTGAAAAAAAAATTTGGGAAAACATATTAATATTTCATAAATGGGTAGGATTAAATGTATTATAAATCATGATAATGGAATAATGTATGATTAAAAAGAATGATAAAATAAGATATTTAAATAAGTAATAATAGAATTCCATGTAATATCAAACGATCAAACATATACAATGACATGGGATTGTTGAATAATGATACAATATCCATGATCCATGGATAAAAAGATAGTCATAGAACAGAAGAATTTTTTATAATAATAAAATTAATTATAGAATGGAAATATGGTCCAAACATACGAATAGGAATATATTACATTGTGCTTTAGGATTCACAGTCATATAGCACAAAGAATAGTTCCTTAAAAATTACATACCTATGAACAATTCAAGAAATATGAATCCTAAACCAATGACCATTTAGTGGATTATAGATTAAAATATTATGTAAAATTATTTTATTTTTTTCACAAACCAACATTTAATTAGTGTTTTCAGGTATCACAAACCTAAAACTAATTTTTGGTTTATACGATGTATTTCCTTAAACAGTGCATTCGAGGGTGATATAGAACCCCACCTATCAATATTCATATATATATGAGTGACATATTAAAGAGATGATATATCATTCATCAAATCCTAATTGAATGGAAAATTGGTATCATAACTTTTCTAAAAGTTATCACATAACATGACTTTTAGAATTAGATCGGTTGATACCCTGAATTAAATCAACCAAATATGTATTCAAAAATAGTGTATAGATGTTGATTTAAAACATATAACTCTATAGGACATATAACAAGAAGAGTTATGTCTGAAAATCTAAGTTTAATTCAAACATATTCTTTCGTAATTTTTTTAACAATATCATAAACAGACAAAGTTTCGAGTCACTTTTGGAAATACTATTTTTGGGAAGCGAACATAAAAAGATTTTTACAAATATTATTTTCAAAAAAAATAAATATTAATAATTAATGGAAATTAATAATGTATATATAATGAAAATTTATATTATAGGATAAAAATATACTCTCATGAATGGAAAATAAAACCACTAATCATTTTTAAAATCCACTTACTAAAACTCATATCATAAAAAAATTTAGTATAACTTTCAACTAAAAAGAGGTTAATAAAATTATATAGAGAAAATGTGATATTTCATATTTGGATTATAAAATATAAATTATTTTAAATTTTGGGATGAATGATTGTGGACATGGAATATAAGGACCATTTATAGAAAATGGGTATTACACTTAATAACTACATTAATTATTAAATAGTAAAATCAATCAATGAAGTAGATTTTAATGTAAAAAAAGAAAATTCCATAGGAGGAAATATAATGTATCATATGAAGTAATGATGTGAAATAATATAAGGAACTCATAATAGTTTAATTGAATAAGAAGTCATGTAACTCAATGAAAAGAAATTGAGTTAGAAAAATTGAAATCATGCATCAATGAAAGGGAATTGAGCCGAAAACCATGGAATCTTTGGTAACTTTTGAATCGAAATCAATTGAATGATAGAATGGGAGAAGGATTTTTAATTCCATTATATTTAATGAAAATTTTGATATAATAATTTATATTTTATTATATACACTATGAAAAAAATATGTCGGGAATATTCTATATGAATTAAATAGGGAAAATTCAGATTGAAAAAATGCATACCTATACTCACAACATCCTTTAAAATTAATTAAAATCATTTAAAATATATATAATAATAATAATAAATAACTTCATTATCTTATTAATATATGTTACTATCACTATACTACCTTTATAATCATTCATTATTCACTTATCAGTTAGTTATTATTTGTTTTCATTAATGAAAGTTAGTTTTGTTGATTATTTCACACAGTGTTTATTTTTTTCTAGTGAAATACACATTATTTGATTACAAGATAATAATTATTATAATATATACAGTAATGGAATAGATATTGAAGAATTATTTAAAAATTTTAAATTTCATTTCCTGAGAGTTTTTGTTATTATTCATGGAGGTGAAATCTAGGATGATCATGTTTTTGTAATGTAAACAAACAATATGTCATATATTAGTACTGAAATAAAATTTTAATATTATATTAAAAACCTTTAAAATATATTTTTAATAAATAAAATATAATATTTTCATTAATTATGTTTCTATATTCATTCATGGTGGATTTTTATTGCATTGTTATTGTAGGTGGTCAAACCGACCCAATAAACATACTATAATTAATGGATATGAAAGACTATCAAGAGATTTAGTTATAATATCATTATTAAATATTTATAATGAATATAAGCATTTTTTATTAGGTTTTTAAATTTTACTTAATAAGTGTTTGAAAAATAATATAAATGATAACTAGAAATTATTTATAACGAAAAAATAGTTTTCCCTCATGGTATGCTCATATTAGGGGGGTACATTTATAGTGATAACTTATTGATTATATTATTAATAATATGAATAATTTAACATTAAAAAATATTCATTATTTGATAAAGATTATACTTAATTTTGGAACCCATTTTTAGAACTATAAATGTTAAATGATGATGAAAGACAATATATGTCGTTCAAGGAGGCGGTTGTTTCCAAATAACCCATGTGATGTTATCATGTTAGAATGAATGGGATGAAATTAGGAAATATTTTTTAAAGTATTATAATAACTTTAATTAAAATAATTATTCTTTTTAAATGATATTATTATGGTTCATTATGTTTTGAGGACATGGTATGTGAAATATAGAGACAAAAACATTTTTTAGTTGATAATACTCAGGTTGAGAGTTTGAATCTTCTCTCGAATGATCCTTTTTAAATTAAGGTATTGGATAAAACTTTTGTAAATGAGGGATACAAAATGTTGATGAAAATTTTATGAGAGGCTACATGGGTTTGTATAAAGATAATGTATAAGGATTATGTTGGTTTGAAGTAGGTGGTTTTTCTGTCCATTTTTAGTTGAAAAGGAGACACTTTCCTTAGAATAGAATGTTTAATGATTGGTACAGATGGAATCATATAAGTGATAGGTAAGGAGAAGTTCGTTAGAAATTTGGTAGTGATGTAAAACCGAAACAAAGTATTCTATAAGATATAATTTTCATGTTCATTAAGTTAAAATTGATTCATATTAAGTTAACTCGTTTAACCCTTGTTAAACGTGATTAAATTTTAATCATAGTAATTATTCATTTAATTAAAATAAAATATATCCCATATTACTAAATTTGGGAAGATGATTCTAAATCTAGAAATCATTTAAAATTATTTAAAAATTATATTTTGAAAAATTTATCTTTCAAATTAAAATGTATGTAATGAAAAATAATTATTTTTTATACATTATGTGTTATTATTATTATTTTCTATCATTACCAAATGAAATTGATGTTAATTTAATTTTTTGATTGAGAAAACATCATATTGGAGTCCTTAAAATGATATCAAATTTATTTAATTAAAAAAATAACACAATGTTTATAAAAATAATTCATTGAAAATAACATATTTACCAATATTGTGGTAATAAACATTAACCTCACTAAATTAATTTTATACCTAAAAAAATCACTGTATTACCTAATATGCTCATTTTTATTCCAATTATTAAATAAATTTTATAATATTAATATTATTGACGAGATAAAAAATAAATTTATCATTACTGTGCATAATGAATAAGATCAATCTTTATAAACATGTATTTTTAAAACGAAAAAAAATCCACTATTACATGCATATTAATAACTATTTATTGATGTTATTTTTTTTAAACATATATATTATCAATAAATTTCTTTAAAAAAATCTTTAGTTCTGATAAATTCAATTAGGATAAAGATACTCCAATGACATTGTTTTATTTTGTATCAACTACATTTCTTATATTACATCATATAAATTTATTCCATTCTTACATATTTTAATCAGACTTCTAATTCCAAATTATGGAATATTCATAATGATGTTTCCTTTAATAAATTTCGTTATAATTGTATGTTTAGTTAAAATAATGGTTATTTTAAAGAGAGTATATGATCTACAAGAAAGGTATGTGTTTTGTGCCATGAAAAAAATAACAAACCCGAGGAAGTTGATCTCATGTTGGATTCAGTCAAACATACACTACAAGAAACACTTTTATTTGCGTCAAGTTATTTGCAATGGGAATAAATCTCTTCGAAAATGGTCCTTCAAAGAGGTTATTTGCAACATGATGGTTAGCCTATCACAAATAACCCATTATTTTCCACAGGAATAGGTGCACCATTACAAAAATCATATGCGCAGATAAGCACGGTTTGCACCCCAAACCGTGCAAAAGGGTATTTGCGACAGGTAGGCACCACCTGTCACAAATTTTGGGAGGCGGTAAGACCTAGTTGCGACGGGGGATCCCTTCTCACAACTAGTTTGACTCCCCTGAGAGTATTTGCGACAAATATAAATCTATTTTCAAATAGTCTGTTGAATATGTTATTTGCAACGGGAATAGGCACCCCGTCACAAAAAATTTGATGAGTTGTTTGCACGCCAAACGACACGAAAGGGTATTTGCGATGGGTAGGCACTGCCTGTCGCAAATGTCGAGAGGCAGTAAGACCTAGTTTTGATAGGGGGATCCCCTATCACAACTAGTTTAACCCCCGGAGTGTATTTGCGATGGGTCTCGTTACAAATTACCAGCAGTGGTAAAAACCTATTTGCGACAGGATGTTGTCCCATCGCAAATAGGGTGTCAGCAGGTTACTTTTTGTGATGGGCCCTGTCGAAAATAACCTTTTAACCACTAATAGTAATTAATGCAGCCGAAAGTATTTGAGACGAGACCCATTTCAAAAAGTACTATTAGCGATGGGAATCCAGTCCCTAATAGTCCTGTCGCAACTAATCAAACCTATATATACCCCCTCTATTTTTCCTTCTCTTCTCTTGAATTCCTTCTTCCTTTACTTCTGTAAAGTCTAATTTTAGAGTAAAAATTTCTTAGAGATAGTTTTTTTATGAACAAGTTGTGAAACCGCCTATAATTATAAGAGAAGATGTTTAAAGGTATTTATGTTTTATTTCATTTGGTATATATTCCATTTCTTTATAATATTTTTAAATATTGTTCATTTTTTGTAATTAAGTAAGATTTAAATTATTTTTTCATTAATATTTATTTTTAATAATAAAATAAAATTATTATTAATAATTCTTAGTAATTAGTATTAATTAATAATGATAAATTGTAATGAATATAAATAATTAGCTGTAATTAGTAATTAGTTCAATATTTTGTAGTAATTAATAGTAATTAACACTAACTAGAAATAATTAGATCGAAATAGTAATAATTAGAAATAAAATAGTACTAAATAGTATTAATTAGTAATAATTAGTAATAAATACTAATAAATAGTAATAAATAGTAAAAAAGTGTAATAAATACTAATAAATACTTATAAATAGTAATAAATAATAATAAATACTATTAATTACTAATAAATACTAATAATTTGTAATAAATACTTATTAATAGTAATACATAATAAAAAATAGTAATAAATACTAATAAATATCAATAAATATTAATAAATATTAATAAATACTAATAAATACTAATAAATACTAATAAATAGTAATAAATACTAATAAATAGTATTAAATAGTAATAAATAGTAATAACTTGTAATAAATACTAATAAATAGTTATAAATACTAATAAATAGTTATAAATACTAATAAATAGTAATAAATACTAATAAATAGAAATAAATACTAATAAATACTAATAAATAGTTATAAATACTAATAAATAGTAATAAAGAGTAATAAGTAGTTTCAAATATATATAAATAGGAATAAATTGAGATAAATTCTAATAAATAGAAATAAATACTAATAATTAGAAATAAAAACTAATAAATAGTAATAAAAGTAATAAATACTAAAAAAATAGTAATAAATACTACTAAATAGTAATACATACTAATAAATAATAATAAATACTAACAAATACTATTAGATAGTAATAATTTGTAATAACTAGTTATAAATAGTAATAAATAGTAATAATTATCAATAAATAGTAATAATTAGTAATAATTAGTAATAATTAGTAATAGTTAGTAATAGTTAGTAATAATTAGTAATAATTAGTAATAAATAGTTTTAAATGGTAATAAATAGTAATAAATAGTAATAAATAGTAATAAATAATAACAAATAATTATAAATACTAATAAATAGTAATAAATAATAATAAATATTAATAAATATAAAAAATTAGTAATAATTAGTAATAATTATTAATAATTACTAATAATTACTAATAAGTAGTAATAAATAGTAATAATTACTAATAATTACTAATAAATAGTAATAATTATTAATAAATAGTAACAAATAATAATAATTAGTAATAATTAGTAATAATTAGAAATAATAATTTATAATTAGTAAAAATTAGTAATAATAAGTAATAATTAGTAATAGATACTAATAAATACTAATAAATACTAACAAATATGGATAATTAATAATAAATAATTACTAATAATTACTAATAATTATTAATAATTAGTAAAAATTAGTAAAAATTAGTCATAAATACTAATAAATAGTAATAAATAGTAATAAATAGTAGGAAATATTAATAATTAGTAATAATTAGTAATAAAAATTAATAATTGTTATAATTAGTAATAAATAGAAATAATTAGTAATAAAATCTAATAAACGTTAATACTTAGTAATAAATAGTAACAACTAGTACTTAGCAGTAACTAGTAAAAAATTGTAATAAATACTAATAAATACTAATAAATGAAGATAAATAGTAATAAATAGTAATAAATAGATATAATTAGTAAAATGTTGTAATAATTAGTAATAATTAGTAAAAAATACTAGTAAATTCTAATAAATTCTAATAAATTCAAATAAAAACTAATAAACACTATTAAATACTATTAAATAGCAATAAATAGTAATAAATAGTAATAAATAGTAATAATTTGTAATAATTTGTAATAAATAGTAATAAATAGTAATTATTAGTAATAATTTGTAATAATTAATAATAAATAAATAGTAATAATTTTTACTAATTAGTAATAATTAGTAATAATTACTATTTATTTCTATTTATTACAAATTATTACTATTTATTACTATTTATTACTATTTATTGATATTTAATAGTATTTAATAGTATTTATTAGTTTTTATTATAATTTATTAGAATTTATTAGAATTTACTAGTATTTTTTACTAATTATTACTAATTATTACAACATATTACTAATAAATAAATAGTAAGAAATAGTAATAATTAGTAATAATTAGTAATAAATAAAAATTAATAAATAGTAATAATTACTAATAAATATCAATTATTAGCAATTATTAGCAACAAACGTCATCAAATTGCAACAAATAAATACAAATAGTAAAAATTAGTAAAAATTAGTAATAATTATTATTAATAATTAGTAATAATTAGGAATAATTAGCAATACATAGCAATAATTTGCAATAATTAGCAATAATTAAAAATAACTAGCAACAAATAACAACAAATAGCATCAAATAGCATCAAATAGAAACAAATAGCAAGAAATATCAAGAAATAGCAACAAATAGCAACAAATAGCAACAAATATCTACAAATAGAAATAAATAGCAACAAATAGAAACCAATAGCAACAAATAACAACAAATAGCTACCAATTGTAGAAATAGCTACAAATAGAAACAAATAGCAACAAATAGCAACAAATATCAACAAATATAAATAATTAGAAATAATTAGTCATAATTATCAATAATTTGCAATAATTAGTCATAATTAGCAATAATTAGCAATAATATCAATTGTAATAAATTATAATAATTTGGAACAATTTTTAGTGGATTGATGACACTCCTTTTGCATGATGACTCTTATCCTTTCAACTCTCTCTGACTCAATACATTATGAAAAGTATGATTCTACGTATGCATATCCAATCTCATATGCAGGATTTTGAATATGCATTCATAGGACCACATTTTTTATAATGTTTTCAGGAGGTGAATGTTACAAGAAAAATATTCATCGTCGAAAAGATGCCTCTTTTGTCTAATGGCTCATTTACTTGAATCTTTTTCACACTAAAATCACAAATAAGAATCTACTCTGAGGTAACCTTATGCATTATCGTATGCATGAGAATGAATAAACATACCTCCGAGCAGATTCTTCATTGTGATTTCAGTGGGACAATGTTTTAAGTAAATGAGCCGTTAGAAAAAAGAGTAGTTATCAATCCTCTAGAAATTTTGTCGCACATAATTAATGGTAATTTTTAATATGTAGATGAAATTATTTATCTTCTTTTTTTCGATAGTGTTTCTATAATTTCAATTTATTCAAAATTAGTGATGATTTTAAATTTTGTTGAAAAATATAAAATAAAGAAGTCGACAACAATCATTATTAGATGATCACGCTTATATAAATCATCATAGAAATCCAAACAGTTCTTGTTTAAATCCTTTATATATTGAGGGTGTTCAATCATTCTTATCATTTTCATCACCAAAACCTGAATCAAATTTAGAAGTCACAATTAGGTGTCCTAGTAAAAAATGTTCTCTTCGAACGTTTGACACATTGGACAAGGTTGGGGGACATCTCTTGTAGTTTGGTTTTCAACGAGATTATGAATTTTGGTATTAATACGATGAATTTAGTGCCATAGAAGATAAAAATAACTTGATTACGTATAAATTATGGTTTTGAAATTTAGTACATGATGTTTTCAGTCCATCTGTTCAACAAACTGAAACTCGAGATGCTATTGATTTTCCTCCTAAGTTTTCACCATCCAAATTTTATGTGTTGTTGAGGTCTGTTGAGGATTATTATATCCTGGTTGATATATATGAAAATTAGAGTCACTTTCAATATTTATGGCTATTAAATCAGATTATGAAATGTCGAACAACTATTTTGATCCGATATTTTCTTTGGTTAAAACATTGTTAACTAAAGTAAATGTGTTTCTTGCCAATTACTATGAGAGCCAGAGGCTGGTTCGTAATATGGTCCTTAGTTATCGGATGATTCATGCATTTTAAAATGATAGCATATTATATTATGGTGAAAATGAGTCATTGGATATATTTCCCACATGTGGACAATCTAGGTATAAAGAAGCTCAACTGGGGAAGTCTGGATCGATTCCTGTGAAATAGTCGATATATTTTTCCCATACACCCGTGTTGTAGCGTTTGTTTATGTCTCAAAACATAGTGTCAATGATTTCATGGAACAAAACCAATATTTCAAATGATAAAATCTAGAATCATCCATCTTATGATGATTCATGGAAACTTTTGGACCGACTGCATCAATCATTTTCTTTAAAACCCTGAAATGTGTGATTGGGTCTTTCTACTAATGGTTTCGATCCAATTGGTTCTCATGGTTGTCAGTATTCAAGTAATCCTTTATTTTTAACTCCGTACAATTTACCTCCATGTATTTTGATGAAGGATTCAAATATCTTCTTATCCTTAATAATCACAGGACATCCGAAAAAGAATGTTGATGTTTAATTGAAACCATTGATTGATGAGTTAAATTCACTGTGGAGTAATTTTGTTAGTACATATGATGTTGATGAGAAACAAATTTTATATTAAAAGCTGTATTGATTTGGATGATTAGTGAATTCACGGAATATGACATGTTATCTGGTTGTATTACACATGGTATGAAATCATGTCCTTACTATATGAAAGACAGTTAGGCCATTTTGCTCGTCAATGGAGAAAAACCATACTACATTGATTGTCATTGCATATTTCTTCCAACTGATAATCCTTTTTAGAGAAACAAATATCATTTCAAAAAAGGAAAAATTGAAAGGGATGAACCTCTAAAAATGATCTCACGTACAAAGTTAAAATCTGTTGTACTTTCATTTCATGCCACCACATTTGGGCCAACAGTACACCAACAAAAAATCATGGCTTTGGGAAAGATCATGATTGGATAAAACTGAGCTTTTTTTGGGATCTTCCATATTGGTCTGATTTATTGGTTTTCCACATGTTTGATGTCATGCATATTGAGAATAACTATTTTGATAATTTATTTCATACAGTTTTGGATACACAAGGTATATCCAAAGATAATGTAAAGGAATGATTAAATCTTTCCCAAATTTGCAGATGACTGGAACTTGAAATGTTTCATAATGTTTGATAACAATGGTTTATGAATCCAAAAAAAATTATTATACACTATCCAAATAGAGTCACTTATTATTTTTTTAATGGATTTTAGATTTGAGACTTCTGGATGGCTATGCTTCCAATTTGGATGATGTGTTAAGAATGGTCATATTACCAGATTAAAATTCACGATTGACATGTTGTAATAGAAAGATTTATGCCGATTGGATTCATAGGATTGTTGAATTATATGATTTTGGATTCAATAATAGACATATAATATTTTTTGAGACATTTGGGCGGTGACAACAGACTTTGATGCACTAAGTAAATAAAAAGAAGATGTTTCTTTCATTATATGTAAACAGGAAAAAATATTACCGCCAGATTTATTTGACTGAATGGAACATCTAATATTACATTTTCTATATGAAGCTAAATGTGGAGGTCCAATATCGTTTAGATGGATGTACACATTATATAGGTAACTACAAATATTGACGAAAAAAATTATATAACAAAGCATCAGTTGAAGGCTCAATTGATGAAACTTATTTGCAAGAGGAAATAGATTTTATCTGCTCTAATTATTTTGAATATGAATATCCCTTAAAACAGAAACTCATGGGATGAAACGATGGGAATTATAATGATGAAATGACCAATCCATTATCATCTTCTAATCAGCCAGAGCTTGGCGTCGATGGAGTTTATGAATGAAGGATTTCAGATGATGAACATCAAAGAGCTCATACCTATGTTCTGCTCAACTATCATGAAATGACAACATTTGTTCTATGAGTTTGTCTATCACATATTCTATAATTTATGTATATAAAATAAACTAATTTCATTTATAGGTAATATGATAATCATATCATAAAACAACTACCGCAAATTACAATAGCTTCCCTTGAAGAACACCAATAGAAAAAATTTCTCAATGGTTCCAAAATCTAGTAACATAAATTATTGATGGTTTAACATATCAATTTAGTTTATTATTTATTATATTGATAATTGTTTTATAAATATTCAGGTGTCATAACATGCTGTTAAAATTGATTATCGACTGTTTATATTGAATAACCCACCATCCAAAATGGTTAAATCTTACAATGCATATGTGGTGAATGGATTTCAATTTCATATACGTCGAAATGAGGTATCAAAAAAATGAACATTGGAGTTTTCTTGGGAGGATCACATCATAGAGAAAATAAAGTTTAATTTTATGGTATGCTGGATGAAATTATTGAACTATGTTATCTAGGACAAAAATTACATAATAGTGTTTAAATGTCGATGGTTAGATACTGAGAGAGGCTTGTTCATTTATCTGATTCATGGAATCGTCGATATTAAATTGAAAATTCTTCTTTCAGAAAATGAACCATTTTTACATGCTCAATATGCACATCCAATATATTATGCAAAGTATTGTGCTACATCAGGAGACCTGAGTGATTGGAGGAGAATAATAAAAATGAAATCTTAGGAAAATCAGTTTACTCAAACTAAATATGGTTACGATGAAGTACATGGAATTGAAAATTTTCAAATGACTACTCAAATTGCATCATTTTTCACAATGAGACATAAATATTGATTATGAAACCCTACAATTAAAAATCGATGGTGACGATGATGTTAATGATGTTAAACATGAATTTGAAATGGAAAGAGATGATGAAACTGAAACTCATATGGATATTGATGACACCAATGACGAATATGAATACATTAACATCGTCAGATATGTAGATAATGATGAAGGTGATTATTGACACAATTAAATGCTGGTTATAATCATAACTAATATATATCTATAAGTAATAGTTATTTTCAAAAATCTGATAACAATAATCATTTTGTGTTTCGAATGGACACTAATCTATTTTGTGAGTTGGAGGAGGCTGTGTTACCTTTGGATGAAGAGTATTTGGGATCAGATGACCCTCAGGCTACTGGAGGTTCAGGGGGCACGCGGAGGGGGTGTTGTATTGCACGACCGATAATTCATGTCCATATCCCCATGTGGCATCCACATTTTGGTTTCGATCCACTGACATGGAGGTATGATTACCTATGTATTTTAGTTAGCTTTAATTTATTTATTTATATACTAATTGTTTGATTATTTGTTCCTTTTTCACATTTTTTTTCTCATGTGGTTGTTGGACAGGGGAGTACTATCTTGCACAATTTTTTTTCTCAGCCATGGATCGCATGACAATAGATTCCCATTGATGTGCGGCTTGGAATGTTCAATCATTGGATGGAATGTAATTAAATAATATTTATTTATAATTTTTTTCATTAATAAGATGATATTATAGATTATTTGTAGGGATTATGGTATCTCATCGCTGATAGCATTTGTTCCATTATCCAAGAGTCATGGAAGGTGTCTATGTGTGAGTGTTTTCATCATTTTTTGCACAATTTGATAATAACAACCATTTAGAAAGCATGATTGATGATATATGCTGAGTCTTGTAGAGGCCACCAACAAAAACATATTACAACTCGTGTTTCGGATAGATTATGTTCACACCAGTTGAGTGGTGGATTTCAGAGGAGATATTCATTGGGCTAATAGAACTAGGGGAGACAGGAGGTGACACATCGAACTGGTAGTCGCACATTTAGTACACATAGAGAGAATCAGGTACGTATCTTTATTTAATATTTTATATAATAATACATATAAACTGTTTATTTTATATTCATATAGGCAGTCCAGCATCCTGATATTACGGTGTACGACGTTTATCAGAGGATGTACAGTGATCAAGCCACTGGAGATATTAAAGTTGATATCCAACGTCAGATTGTGGTCAATATTATTTCTTTTTAAGTTTGAAAATTAAATGCATATAATATTTTAACAATTTTAATTTCAAATTGAAACTAAAGGAGTCATATGATTCTGTGACCTCTCAGATACATGCAGAGAGTCAGGCTGAGACGGCTGATCAGACTAGTGCCTACCATTTCGATGAGGTTACATGGATGTGGGTGACCCGGTATGCCTTTGAGAAGGGTCGAGTAGTTGGTATCAACATTCATTTGACTCTTGTGACATATTATAATACTACTATGATGTCAGCATTCAGCTCGAGAGAATATGGTGTTGAGGCATCATCTTCTACCACACAGTATCCAGAGCAGTTGCGAGCACAAAATGAGCTTATAGAGAGTTTGCAGAAGCAGTAGGAAGAGATGTGTCAGTAGTAGTAGCAGCAACAACATGAGGAGGATATGTGTTAATGGAAGTAGAAGCAGCACAAGGAGGAAATGCGTTGATGGCCTCAACAATAGCAGCATCACGATGAGGACATGTGTCGATGGTAGCAACAATAACACAAATAGATGGAGTACATGCGTCGTATGACTCATAGTTTAGGGATAATTTTTCCTCCACTATCTTCTCTAACTTCTTCAGATGACTATCCCCCTAGTGACTCTTTTGTTTTGATAAAATCATTTGATTTGAACAATTGTTGAAATATAAACTATTTACAGTTTTTGTCTTTTATATTGGTGAAAATATTGCAATTTTTTAATATTTTATTATTTTATTATTTATTATTTGTATTATATTTTTTAATAATTTTATTTTACTAATAAAAATAAAAATAATATTGTATGATTTTATATATTTTTTTCTGAATATTCAGAAATTTAATATATTTTTTATTTTAAAAATATAATTTTCTATTATAATTTTATTTTTTTATTTTTTTATTATGTATTTTAAAATATTCTGAATTTTAATATATATCTATATATATATTTTTAATAATAATATTGTTATTTTTTCATTAATCATAATTATATTAATTTTTTACTTTATTAAGTATTTGCGACGATGCCTTTTACGATGGGGGGCCCATCACAAATAGATTATATATATGAAATGTTTTTGTGATAGGTTGCTTTACCACCACAATAACTTTGTTACAACGGGCCCATCACAACAGGTTTATAACATATAAGTTATTTGGGATGGGCTGATGTCACATCGTAAATGCTTTTTGCAACGGGCCCATCGCGAAAGGTTCCTGTATATATAATGTATTTAATCGGACATCTATTTTCGATGGGCCCACTTATCGTTGCCAAAATTACTAGTTGTGATGTTGTTTTCTACATGGGGCTATTTCCGACAAGGCCCTGTCACATAAGGGGTTTTGCGACAGGCTCCCGTTGCAAATAACCCGTCGCAAAATTCCAAATTTCTAGTAATGATAATTCAGATAATAAGATATATTCAAAATTGAAGGATAAAGGAAATGGTGTGGTCTATTGTGACTCCACATATTCCTCAAACCAAGGAATTTTAATGTTCTCCTCCACCCATTTATTAATGTACTTTTCACTATTATTGATGTGTTTTTGTTTTTGTGGGTGGTATGGCCTTTTGAGATGTTTAATCAAATGATATAAATAATATTGTGACATTCATTGAATTTCTAGGTAATTATTAGAGATGTTAAAGTTATATCATATTTAATCTAGTATAGTAATTATATGGGTGAAACAACAAACATTTGGGATAATTAAATTGATGTCATGTGTGGCATCAATGTCATACTATGGTGGTGGTCTAAAGATCACATATTATATACAACACCCCAACTCTATTAACATGAATTGGGAATTTGATCTACATGACCTCATACACATCCCCCCATACACTAGAGGATTCCTACTACTATGGAGAGTTTGAAAAGTGTATTGGGGAGACTATACCCTGTGTATAAATCTACAAAAACCCAAATCATATCACTAATATAAATATAATCTAAAAATAAAAATTATAAAAAATTAATAACAACTGTTATATCTGGTGGAATGTCATGTATCATAAATTCATACAATTTGTAATTGTGAAACCCCAATGTGTTAGGATAAACCAATGTTTAAGGGGAAAAATTAATTTTATAATATACTATGGAATTATTTTTGAATCCATCAGTGTACCACCAATAAATACTATGTTCCATCTTCTCAACTACCTGATACATTGTTTATTCTCTTACCTAAAACCATAATCATGAAGTCTTCACGCACATAAAGAATCACATGTAGCGTGTTAGGAATAACCCTCTAAGAATCCACCATTTTTTACTTATTAAAAGTTCCCATTTTTTATATATATATTCTATGATGACACATTAATGAAGTAAGAAAAAATCAATCATGTAGTGATTGATTTTGCACTAACAATGCCACCAAGAACCCTTTACACACCTATTTCCACTCAATTATAGAAGGAATGCCATAATGGGATTGATGAACATAGTTTATTCATAATCCCACCATACATCTCTTATAAATCAAAAGACCAAAAATCATCAAGTAATTCCATATGGTTGTTGATCCCTATCTCTATCACTAGTTTGGCCATAGGGCTATTAAACCCCATATCTATCCTCAATTAAGACACAAATCCATCAAATCCCATTACTATTTCAAGTCAAGGCTCATGATCTTCATACCCATTCCTTGTATCTAGTTCTTCAATTTTTATTATTGCATGCCTTGCATGTTCACCGTCTAAGGTATAACCAATCCATGATAATCCACCACTCACCTTCATCTAGATGAAAATTTTCCATGGGATATACATTCCCCCTAACAAGTATTAAAAAATATAGGAACAAATAAAATATATAAATAATTATTATTATTAGCCACACACACTCACATGTTATCATTATCAATCATGTGTATCGTAGAGTATTCACAAAAACCCATATAAACAATTTCATACAAGGTTTTCGTATATAAATATGTACATAAATGCATTAAATTCATGGAAACATCTTATAGAAGTCAACTTTATGGATTGAAACATCCTACCTTATGTGCATTTATAATAAATGCCATGATTTCAAAGTGTTGTTACCCATACCACGCCCATGCACCAAATGTATCAACCCACATGCTAAGGATCAGTATAACTGATCCCAAATCATTATAAATAGGGTTTTAGATCAAGGATATATAAGGATATGTTGACAATGGGTTAAATCAACTTAATTTAATAATGAAATACCATAATCAGTGGTATATCGAAATATATTTCATGGATGGGTATTTATTTCTATAGATATGATGTCAACATATCAATGGGAAAAGAATTATTTATTAGATCATTATGTAATCCACTGATCTTGCTAATATATAATATATTTATGGATAATTTTAGAGGAAGAGGATTATTTTGTTTAGGACAAATGAATCTTAACTCATGGGAAATAACTGACCATTCTACACTTTTAGAAATAAAGAGAGGAAAATGAGACGAACAACTTCACCAAAATAGTGATCATATAGATATTTGGGAAAAGTGAGGGTAAAAAAAGGATTATTATATTAAAAATATTTGTCAATGTGAAATTAAGGAGGCTTTCATACTGGGTCACATGGGCTGCACCAGTGAGCCAGGGGGCCTCACCACCAAGGTAGTGTCTCCAACAGCTGGACAATGGTAGACCTATTGCTGGATAGTGTTCGTGTAATGGTGAAAACCCTATTCATTTTACAGTACATGGTTAGTGGAAGTTTATTATTTTTGGACTTATAAAACCTTGACCTATTTTGCAGTGGCACACCAGTAGCTCAAAGCTGATTTTCGGTTCCTCTGGCGACATTAGTTTTGATCACAATCTCTAGAAAAATTAAAGAATGAATAAAAAGAATATTTATGGTATTAAAAAATTTTAATTAACTCATTTTAATTTCAAAATTTTACAAATATCTAACTCTAACAACTTCTCATCTCTTATAAGTTTTTTATATGGGTCTACCTCAAACAAAAAAGGCCATTATTCATGAATATCTGACTCATATTCCCATGTATCCTCATTGAACTATCCATGCAACCATAATACCAGAATAAGTTATGTTTTCTCCCACCTCATTACCTATTCCCTCTAGTTTATGATCTTTATTGGGTTGTCCATAAAAGATGCATTGAGTTCCAACATAACATCTTCATAGCCAATCACATACATAGGTTAGACCTCTTACCTATAATATTGATACATAAGGTACATGTTATTAATACCATGATATTTTAGGGGAGGTACAATTGATAGTACATTGTTATTATATGTTTTGTAATATCAAAATCCCCAAAAACCAATGTGATTTTCTTCCCTTTATTATACAAACAATGATTCCCCAATCGAGCTGACAACTGAAAGGAATATTAGTCAACCAAAATAAAAATTAAATTCAATATCATCCAATCAATATACAATATATATCAAATGTGATTCAAAATAAAGTGACTCATAAATAATTGAACCGTCTTAGTGGAATCATAACATATACTATGTCTAATGATGGATACCTCACTCTCTTCAAGCCCACACAATGGTGAGAGAAATGATTTACTGTATAGATCATAAAAAAGGGAAATTTAAATTTAATCCTCAAAAAACATAATGTAAAAAAAATACAATAATATCTTATGATCAACACATTCCCCATTAAATTCATGGATACATTCCTAAAGAACATACTCAAAATATATGGATTATCCTCTCTAATTGCTCGTCCTTTAATAGATTATACATTATTTTAAGTATTAAATAATTCGGAAACCCCATCAACAATAATTTACAAAATTGTATCTTAAAACAAAAAACCTATATCTAATAGGATACCTAAAGGCACCCCATAGAGTCATTCAATTTAAAAAACATTAATATTTCTTTTCTGGTCTAATGAGTGAGTATCTCATATCGACATGAAATTTGACACTATCATTGTCCATTCAAATATCATCCAAATAGAATAATGACATCTCAAGGTCTTAGAAAACCCCATCATAAAGTCTATCATCACTCCATCCCACTTCCACACATGAGTACTAAGTGGATAAAGTAAATATACTTTTTTATAATTATCTACCCTCATCTTCTAACTGGGTAGACATTGAGAGATTATTTTTGTGATGTTAGTCTTAATTTCCATCCACTAGAATCATCGTATGGTATCAAAATACACCTTCATCAAACTTTGGTAAATTTCCCACTAATGTTCATAATATCCCATCATCAACTATACCATATTTTAAGTAGGAACTGCTACTATATAATGAATAAATATATTATTGTAACTCCTCATCTATCATCCTAAGAAAACTTCACTTACCTCAAATCATTAACACATAACTAATAATTCAACATCAAACTCCAATTAATCCTTTAAAAACTCCACAAATAAATAAATCATAACTAAAAGAGAACAGTTAATTAATCCTTAGTCTATATATTTATCTATCAACCATTCATCCTATAATCTCATAAATCATTATTCCTCCTCTAATGGTCACTCCTTATACATTTATGTAATATGGGTGTGTTCATTGAAAATAATATAAAAATTCGTTTGATTATCATCTACCACATACTAAATGTTTTTCCAATATTCCGCATAGAACCTCTGTTGGAGATTCAAAAAAAAATATGTAAATAAATATCTTTTGTCCCATGTATATGAAAATTTCTCAGAAAATAGATAAGACAACAAACTCATTAGAGAATGGGCCATAACATTAAACTTCAAGTCATGTGTTGATAAGTTTTTCTTAATGGGGAATTGAAGGCAAAAACCATATAAAAATTTTAAACCCCTTTAAATCACTGAGATGAATAGATTAACACTTGAGGCATCACAGTAAACCACATATCAAATCCAATGCAATGTAAATATCAGAATTAAGGAAATCATCAATCTATTATTTATCTCCAAGAACACCACTAAATATATAATTTTCACTCAAACACTACCTTTAAATTGGTAATTCCAGTTATAAGCCCTATAAAAAGGGAAAATTCATGTAGGAACCATCTATAATACCCATCTAAACTAAGGATGCTCTGGATTTTAGACACATTTGAAGGGAATTTTATTGCTTTATAGTCTTTAAATCATTTAATCCCACATAAATTCTCACATCAATGATCGGATACCTTTAAAATCATACCTCCTAGTTATAGATAAAAAATATAACACCTCGAGCTTCCGCATTACATTTCCTTTTAAATATATTTAATAGCATGCACTGTACACAACCCTAGGTTTGAGAAAACCATGGGCTATTAATCTAGCAGTTTAAAAAGATGTTATGAATATTAATAACCACATTATGAAATTTATATATTTTAATTTTCAAATTGTACTTAATTTTTAAATTTTAAATATCAAAATTTTCTTAGGGTGAATTTTTATTATTTTGTTTAAAATTATTCAATTTTTTATGAATATTGAAATATACTACAGTACTGTTAAAAACCTCCTTTTTTATTTAAATACTTATTTTACTTTAAATTGATTTTAAATATACAATAGTTCATTAATACATTTATTAATCCTATTTAGGTTATTGGAATAATTTTTTTAATATAATTAAGTACAAATTTTTATTGATCTTTTGAACATCATGTATACCTACCTTTTTGTAAAGACCCGTAAATTTCAAGGAAATTTTTTTTTCTTAATTTTCTTTAGAATTTTACAAGAACGCAGTTTCTGACGGCGCCTGATTCCGAGGCCCGGTGTGCCCGGAATCATTTTCCGAAGTTTGGCTCGGGTACGTTCAGTGAACGGGCGAGCGAGTTTTTCTAACTTTTGAACCGGTGCCCGGAATCGAATTCTGAGGGCACCAATGAAATCGCAGCGCCGGTTTTCTCTTAGAAATGCCTCTTCCAGAGTTGCGTTTGCTTGGGTGTGGTTTTTAAATTTTCGGGCTTAAAGTTAAGAAATAAAATAATTTTGCGACAACTTTATTTTATTTCACTTAAGCCACTTGGAAGCCACTTGAAGCCACTTAAAGGCGGCTTGAACTGAGTTGAACTGGATAGGATGCTATCCAGAAATATCCTACCCCCTTGGTAGGATATTTGTGAGGTGGGGCCCGCACGAGCCCCGCCGTTTCTTTCCGCTAAGAAACGCACCCGTGAAAACCCGTCTTAATGAAATTCAACTGACGTGTTTTCAAAATTCTTAACAGACCATTTAATTGGGCGGTTTATTTCGTGAATTAAATGGCATGTTTCTTTCGTTGAATTAATTCAACGAATTAATTCAATCGTTTCTTAGCCTGTTTTCGTGTGTTGGCATATTAATAAAATAAGACCAACCCAAAATCTTTTGAGAAGATTTGAGAGGATCCTTGTTTCTTCTTCTCCCTCGCGAAGAACGCGAAGAACGCGAAGAACGCCGAACCCGGAAATCGACGACGCTTCCGTCCGAGACGTCCTTCTCCGCCCCGATCTCCGATCACCGACCGTTGAGGTGAGTGATTTCGGATTTCCTCACAAGGTTCCTTCCTTTTTGGTTTTAAACACAGATTTAATTATTTATAATTTAAATCTGTTGTTCTTGGTCCGTTGATCTCGCCGACTCAACGCCGGATTCCGCGACGACGCGACGCCTCCCCGCGACGACGCGACGATCCCTCTCTTCCGCGACGATCTTTTCCACGAAGAACGCCCACGCGCGACGATCAACGAGGTAGGGATTTTATAATTTTGTAATACCCCTCTTTATTATTCCCGTGAACATTCTTTAAAAATTAAAGAACCGGAATCAAAGAAACAATTTTTATTTTATTAAAAATTGTTGGTTCATGTGTTGAACATTCTATTTTTCTCCCGTTGTTTTTATCTACCGCGGAGGGTGCGGGTCAAACGAACACGGCCCGGCAACCCTCTGCCGTTCTTCGTGTTTTGCGGATTTGGCGGGTGACGACGGAACGTGCCGCAATGGGTGTTTGATGATCCCACAGTAAAGAACGGAACCCGGGAGGAACAACGGCGCAGACGGGAAGGAAAACGGGCCACCGGACAGACTACGGCGGCCCGCGGAAGCCGGTGGTGGCGCGGGTCGCCGGCGCGGCGGCGCCGGCGGCCGGAGGCGGCGGCACCCCGCGGGTGTCCAGCGCGACACCCCGCGGGTGCCGCGGGTGTCCAGCGCGACACCCCGCGGGTGCCGCGGGTGTCCAGCGTGACACCCCGAGGGTGCCACGGGGTTGTCCCGCGGCACCTCGCAGGTGTCCAGGGCGACACCCCGCGGGTGCCGCGGGGTTGTCACGCGGCACCCTGCGGGTGTCTGGCCGACACCCCGCGGGTGCCGCGGGAGTGTCACGCGGGGCGGCGGCTTTCCCCCGCATCGGCCGCTCGGCCGAGCCGAGCCGGGCCAACCGGGTCGGACCCGACCCGGTTCAGGCCAACCAGGGGGGTCGGCCCGGGTCGGCCCGGGCCCGGACCCCCCGTCTTCAGACAGACTTCGTTCAAATGGTCGTATCTTGAACTACGGGCCTCCAAACGACCCGCCGTCAGCGGCAACGCGATCCTTGGATCGAGAAGGTCATTTTGGTTTATCGCACTCAAGGTTTCGGAATACTTTGAGTTTGGCCGGGTTGGTTCGTACACGAAACCAACCAGGCCCTTGGAGCGGAAACGCTCATATCTTGAGCCACGGACGTCCGATTGACGTGCCGTCAGCTTTGTTGAGTTCCTCTTTGTGAGACGGATCTTTTGGAACCCTCCGACCGAGGTTTGGATGCAGGTGGAGTACGGTTGGGTTGGTTTTTCCTTAAAAACCAACCGGGCCCCTGGGACGAAAAAGCCAATAAATCTCAGACCGGGCGTCCGATCGACGCGCCGTCTATTGCGTTGAGTTCATGTTGACGATGCGGAACTTTTGGATACATCAACTCTGGACTTCGTGACAGTTGATGTATCAGCCTCTCGGCTCGTGGAGCGGACCCTCACGAACGAGCTTGCTGTGTGCGGGAACCCTAGTGCTGGCTGCGACTGCTTCCTCGACGGCGACGACTATGCAGAAATCCTTCGTGGACTCCGACGACGACCGTGCAGAGATCCTCAGTGGACTGCGGCGACGACTGTGCAGAGATCCTCCGTGGACTCCGACGATGACCGTGCAGAGATCCTTAGTGGACTGCGGTGACGACTGTGCAGAGATCCTCAGCGGACTGCGACGACTACTGCACTCAACGATCCTACGTGGATCAGTGCTACAGGTCCTGCGTGGGCCCGGTCCTGTGTGGGCCCGATCCTGTATGGATCCGATCCTGTGTGGGTCAACACTCAGCGGTTCTGTGTGAGCCAACTCCTACAGGTCCTGCGTGGGCCCGATCCTGTGTGGGTCCGATCCTGTGTGGGTCACTGCAGAGATTAGTTACCTATCGATCCTTCGTGGGTCCGACGACTTATATGGATCAGAGATCATCTTTTCGTCATCCGACGAAGTATACCTGTGTGAGGTGAATCTTGTGTTTCTCTCCTTTGTGGATTGTTTTGAGCTATCCTGTGTGGATTTACTGTTTACTCTCCTTTGTGGATTGTGTTGTTCTATCCTGCGTGGGTATGCGTTTTGCTTTCCTGTGTGGACTGGGTTGTGCTAGGGCTCGGACGTTGGAGCCGATCGGGAAATTGATGACTTAGGTATATGTATGGGCATATACCTAAGCCGTGTCAGATGTTACTTCGTGATTGTATCTCTCCATCGTGGCTTATCCTTTCTGGATTTCCGGAGACCTTCGGGGGTCTCGGGGTCCCTACTGAGTAGCTTATACTCACCCCTGCATGGGCTATGCCCGCACTTCGTGGTGTTGGTTGCAGACGACGGACAGCGCTGACCGTGGAGGAGGCGTGTGGAGCAGGACAGTACCTGGAGGTGGACCACTGGGCGGGACGTACTCGGAGTGGTTAAGTGGACCCGAGGAGCAGTGGAGGCAATCTGTACCCACCCTTCAGGTGGGACTTCCAGAGGACGGCTTGACGATTCAGTTTTTCCTTTCAGTTGCTGTTTTTCCTTTCAGTTGTACTTTACAGTTGGGCTTGTATTTCCGGCCCCTTTTACTTTCAGCACAGCTTGTACAATTTTTACTTAGTGTTTACTTTTCTGCTTGCTTACTCTGTGGTGCTTGTTTACTTTTCAAAGGCAATGCCTTCCCTTTTTGTTGGTATTTACGCCTTGGTGCTAGTCGCCAGCCCTTGGCCTATGGAAGGCGGGCTTGGGGTAGTCACGGCACGGGCCCCGAGGACGGGTCGTGACAAATTGGTATCAGAGGTGGTCGGTTCTACCGCAGACTCTGATTTTTCTTCTATGTGAAGCAATAGTGTTTAGGGTATTAAGTGTGGTTATCAGTCCAGGGAGTCCAGTGTTGGTGCGGCGGCCGACGTATCCATACACCAGGACCCTGACTTCTGGTTTCCGACTTAATGCACGAAAACATTGATTGCATATGTGTTTCAAGTTTTCTTTGTGATTACTTGTGTCAGCTCAACAGGTATACTGTTCTGACCATGGTGCACTTGTTTCCTTTTTAGGATGGCACGACGACAGTATCCAGCTAGGGTTCCTAGAGTAGTGTGCGACGATAGCCCGCCGAGCGACGAGGCCTCGGTACAGGGCCCGTTGACAGCAGAGGCACCGGCGGTACCTTTACTCGCCGAGCCCCCGATGCTTCCAGCACTGGCAGCTGACGACGCATGACGCCTCGGAGCTCTGCACGAGTTCCAGTGCCAGCGACCACCCAGGTTCCGTGGGGAGTCGGACCCCCAGGCAGCCGAGGACTAGCTGGAGGCAGTCGTCCGAGTTTTCAGGCTAGTGAGGACACCAGCCGACCTCATGGTGATCCTCGTGGCGAGCCTACTGCACGCAGCAGCCGGACGTTGGTGGAGCCTGATGCTCCAGGTACACGATGAGGCCACCCTCATCTTGACGAACTTCGAGAGCCTCTTCCGCTCAGAGTTCATCCCGGCCACCCTCCGTGCGGTGCGCATCCAGGAGCTTCTTTAGCTGCGGCAGGGCAGCTTGACGGTCGCTCAGTACGCGGCGAGGTTCACCGACCTTTCTCGGTACTCGACAGACATGGTACGGGACCCCTTCTTCCGGGCCCAGACCTTCGAGCAGGGTTTGAGACACGAGATCAGGGCATCGCTGATCTCCCTCAGCATCCCGACCCAGGCAGGAGTACTGGAGCGAGCCCTCCTGAACGAGAGCTTCCTGGCTGAGTCCACAGCGAGACCTACCACAGGGCGGAAGATAGCAGAGTCTTCGGCAGCTGGTAGCCGGCGGATGACTCAGGGCACCCAGCCCGGAGCCAGTCTTCCGAGAGGCAGGCAGTGCTACGAGTGCGGCGGGCGGGGCCACATGGCTCGTGACTGCCCGACCCATCGTACCGAGGGTCAGCAGACGGTGGAGGGACCACCCAGGCAGAGGAAGAGGGTCGACCGTGGCGGTCTGCAGGGAGGAGGCGGACGAGGCAGAGGAGCTGGCCGAGCAGCAGGTGGTGGGCGACGTTTTGAGGCTCTGCCACCCCCACCACCAGGAGGCCCGCCCCGACCACAGGGATCTGGAGGGCAGAGACAGGCTCAGCTCGAGGCAGCGGAGGCCTACGACCACAGTGCGCCAGAGATGATTCGAGGTACGATCTGTGTCTATTCCACCCTTGCTGCAGTTCTGATAGACACAGGAGCGAGTCACTCTTTCATATCCACTGCCCTTGTTCGGAGCTCGGAGATTCCGACAGAGCCGTTGGCTCGATCCTTACGGCTAGAGACTCCTACGGGAGAAGACTCGACGATTACGCACTGGTGCCGGCAGTGTGAGCTTACTCTAGGAGGTGAGAGCTTCGGCTGGGATCTTCTTGTAGCGACGTCGAGGCCTTACGACGTCATCTTGGGCATAGATTGGTTATCTACGGTCCATGCTCAGATTGACTGCATTAGGCGCAAGGTGCGATGTGTGCGCACCGACGGGAGCAGGTTCACCTTCACCGGCGAGAAGGGAGCCTTAGCAGCAAAGGATGGACTCACGCAGAGGAGAGGTCAGCCCTTCACTCATCAGTTGGCTAGCCTCATCCTGGGAGCAGTTGACGTGCGGAGTCCCAGTTTTCCTGCAGTGGTGGATCAGTACGCGGACGTCTTTCCCGACGACGTTCCAGGACTACCTCCTCGCAGAGAGGTAGACTTTTATATTGACCTGTACCCCGGGACAGCCCCGATATCCACTCCAGCATATTGGATGGCCCTCGATGAGCTTCGAGAGCTGCGGGTACAGTTGGAGGACTTGCAGGGCAAGGGGTTCATCCGACCCAGTGTTTCGCCCTAGGCTTCCCCGATTTTGTTCGCCAAGAAGGCGGACGGGAGCTTGCGACTGTGTGTCGATTATCGTCGCCTGAATCAGGTGACAATGAGGAAAAAGTATCCGCTACCCAGGATTGATGACCTCTTCGACCAGCTCAAGGGAGCACGGTGGTTCTCGAAGATAGACCTCAGGTCAGGTTATCATCAACTTAGAGTTCGAGACGAGGATGTGCAGAAGATGGCCTTCAGGTGTCGGTATGGACACTATGAGTTCTTGGTTATGCCTTTCGGCGTGACCAACGCTCCAGTAGTGTTCATGAGCCTCATGAACAGGATCTTCCAGCCATACCTCGATCAATTTGTCGTGGTCTTCATCGACGACATTTTGGTGTACTCGACGACGGAGGAGGAGCACGCCTACCACCTGCGTGTTGTACTAGACACACTCCGAGAGAACCAGCTTTATGGCAAGCTCTCGAAGTGTCAGTTCTGGTTACGTGAGGTCCACTTCTTGGGGCACGTCATTTATAAGGCGGGAGTTGCAGTGGATCCCGCGAAGATCGAGGCAGTGCTAGCTTGGGAGCCACCCAAGAGCGTGACAGAGGTGCGGAGTTTCTTGGGCCTAGCCGGATACTGTCAGAGATTTGTGACAGACTTCTCCAGAGATGCGGCCCCACTCTCAGCGTTGACGAAGAAGGGGAAACCCTTCGTGTGGTCAGACAGATGTCAGCAGAGCTTCCAGGAGCTGAGGCAGAGGTTGACCAGCGCACCTATCTTGAGGTTGCCTGAGGAGGGAGTTGGATACGTAGTCTACTGCGATGCATCAGGGACCGGACTCGGGTGTGTCCTGATGCAGGAGCGGGCTGTGATTGCCTACGGATCACGTAATTTGAGGCCTCATGAGTAGAACTACGCTACCCATGACTTGGAGTTGGCAGCAGTGGTCTTTGCCCTGAAGACATGGCGACACTATCTGATGGGCGAGCACTTCACAGTCTTTTCTGACCACCAGAGTCTTAGGTACATCTTCTCTCAGAAGGACCTGAACCTGAGACAGTGGCGATGGCTCGAGTTCCTCCAGGACTATGACTTTGAGATAGTCTATACTCCTGGGAAGGGGAACGTGGTGGCTGATGCCCTCAGCAGGAGGACAGGCATCCAGCTACTTGAGGAGGCGACAGAGCAGCTAGCCGCTTTGCAGATATCCTTCGTGGATAGAGACGGAGCATCCTTCCTTCAGTCTCTCACAGTCTCTCCTCCACTTCTTCAGCGGGTCAGAGAGGCACAGCGTGGGGACGTTGACTGTGAGACACGGCGTGCACAGATATCCTCGGGACAGACACCTGATGGTTTCTCCCTTGGAGCAGAGCACGATGTCATTTTTAGAGGACGTACCTTAGTACCAGTTGCTTTACGAGAGGAGGTGCTGAGAGAGTTTCACACTTCTCCTTTGGCGGTACATCCTAGAGTGGCGAAGATGTACCAGGATCTCAGACGACAGCACTGGTGGCCGGGCATGAAGAAGGATGTGGCAGAGTTCGTTTCACGGTGCCTCACCTGCCAGCAGGTGAAGGCAGAGCATCAGGTACCAGCAGGCTTGGTACAGCCCTTGGAGGTCCCGGAGTGGAAGTGGGACGGGATATCTATGGACTTTGTGAATGGACATCCACGCACTTCCAGAGGTCACGACTCCATTTGGGTGATTTTGGACCGACTCACCAAGTCGGCACACTTCTTACCCATCCGAGAGCAGGGCTCAGTGGAGAGCTTGGGGCGTCTCTACGTTCAGGAGATTATAAGACTTCACGGTGTGCCATCGACTATCGTCTCCGATCGGGACGTTCGTTTTACTTCCCGAATTTGGAAGGGGTTGCAGGAGGCGTTCGGGATGCGACTACGTCTGAGCACCGCCTTTCACCCTCAGACGGATGGTCAGACGGAGAGGAATATTCAGACTCTCGAGGACATGCTCCGCGCATGTGTCTTCGACTTTGGTCGCAGCTGGGAGGACCACCTACCCTTGGTAGAGTTTTCATACAACAATAGCTACCACTCCACCATCGGGATGGCACCCTACGAGGCGTTGTACGGCAGGCCTTGCAGATCCTCTTTGTGCTGGACAGACCCTGGGGAGTCAGCACTTGTGGGACCAGAGATGGTCCGGGCCACGACAAAGAAGGTCCAGGTCATCCAGGAGCGGATGAGGACAGCACAGAGCCGGCAGAAGTCATATGCTGACAGGAGGCGGAGGCCACTAGAGTTCGAGGATGGCGACCACGTCTTCTTGCGGGTCTCACCTCGACGTGGTTTGAGGAGATTTGGACGAGGCGGCAAGTTGTCTCCACGCTTCATCGGACCCTTCCAGGTCCTCAGCAGGGTTGGTGAGGTGGCTTATCGTCTGGCTCTGCCACCTCAGTTGCACCGGGTGCACGATGTCTTCCACGTATCCCAGCTGAGGAGATACGTGCACGACCCGACGCACATCATTGACTATGTGGATCTAGACGTGGATGATGGAGCGACTTTTGCGGAGGTCCCAGTGGAGATAGAGGATTGACAAGAGCGGGTCCTACGTGGGCGATTGATTCCTCTTGTGCGCATCAGATGGCAGCATGGGAACCTCCAGGAGAGCACTTGGGAGCGGGAGGCTCAGATGCGTGCTCAATACCCACATTTGTTTCCCTAGTTTTTGATGTAGCTTTACGGGGACGTAAAGCCCTGTGGTGGGAGTAATGTAAAGACTCGTAAATTTCAAGGAAATATTTTTTTTTTAATTTTCTTTGGAATTTTACAAGAACGCAGTTTCTGACGGCACCTGATTCTGAGGCCCGGTGTGCCCGGAATCATTTTCCGAAGTTTGGCTCGGGTACGTTCAGTGAACGGGCGAGCGAGTTTTTCTAACTTTTGAACCAGCGCCCGGAATCAAATTCTGAGGGCACCAATGAAATCGCAGTGCCGGTTTTCGCTTAGAAACGCCTATTCCGGAGTTGCGTTTGCTCGGGTGTGGTTTTTAATTTTTGGGCTTAAAGTTAAGAAATAAAATAATTTTGCGACAACTTTATTTTATTTCACTTAAGCCACTTGGAAGACACTTGAAGCCACTAAAAGGCGGCTTGAACTGAGTTGAACTGGATAAGATGCTATCCAGAAATATCCTACCCCCTTGGTAGGATATTTGTGAGGTGGGGCCCACACGAGCCCCGCCGTTTCTTTCCGCTAAGAAACGCACCCGTGAAAACCCGTCTTAATGAAATTCAACTGACGCGTTTTCTAAATTCTTAACAGACCATTTAATTGGGCGGTTTATTTCATGAATTAAATGACCTGTTTCTTTCGTTGAATTAATTCAACGAATTAATTCAATCGTTTCTTAGCCTGTTTTCGTGTGTTGGCATATTAATAAAATAAGACCAAACCAAAATCTTTTGAGAAGATTTGAGAGGATCCTTGTTTCTTCTTCTCCCTCGCGAAGAACGCGAAGAACGTGAAGAACGCCGAACCCGGAAATCGACGACGCTTCCGTCCGAGACGTCCTTCTCCGCCCCGATCTCCGATCACCGACCGTTGAGGTGAGTGATTTCGGATTTCCTCAGAAGGTTCCTTCTTTTTTGGTTTTAAACACAGATTTAATTATTTATAATTTAAATCTGTTGTTCTTGGTCCGTTGAGCTCGCCGACTCAACGCGGGATTCCGCGACGACGCGACGCCTCCCCGCGACGACGCGACGATCCCTCTCTTCCGCGATGAGCTTTTCCGCGAAGAACGCCTGCGCGCGACGATCAACGAGGTAGGGATTTTATAATTTTGGAATACCCCTCTTTATTATTCCCATGAACATTCCTTAACAATTAAAGAACCGAAATCAAAAAACAATTTTTATTTTATTAAAAATTGTTGGTTCATGTGTAGAACAGTCTATTTTTCTCCCATTGTTTTTATCTAACGCGGAGGGTGCGGGTCAAATGAACACGGCCCGGCAACCCTCCGCCGTTCTTCGTGTTTTGCGGATTTGGCAGGCGACAACGGAACGTGCCGCAACGGGTGTTTGATGATCCCGCAGTAAAGAACGGAACCCTGGAGGAACAAAGGCGCAGAAGGGAAGGAAAACGGGCCACCGGAGCGACTCCGGCGGCCCGCGGAAGCCGGTGGTGGCGCGGGGTGCCGCCGCCTCCGGCCGCCGGCGCCGCCGCGCCGGCGACCCGCGCCCCCACCGGCGACCTGCGCCACCACCGGCGACCCGCGCCACCACCGGAGCGACTCCGGCGGCCCGCGGAACCCGATGGTGGCGCGGGTCGCCGGCGCGGCGGCGCCGGCGGCCGGAGGCGGCGGCACCCCGCGGGTGTCCAGTGCGACACCCCGTGGGTGCCGCGGGTGTCCAGCGCGACACCCCGCGGGTGTCCCGCGTGACACCCCGAGGGTGCCACGGGGTTGTCACGCGGCACCCCGCGGGTGTCCAGGGCGACACCCCGATGGTGCCGCGGGGTTGTCACGCGGCACCCCGCGGGTGTCGGGCCGACACCCCGCGGGTGCCGCGGGAGGGTCACGCGGGGCTGCGGCTTTCCCCCGCGTCGGCCGCTTGGCCGAGCCGAGCCGGACCGGCCCTGGCCGGGTCGGCCCGGGCCCGGACCCCCCGTCTTCGGACAGACTTCGTTCAAATGGCCGTATCTTGAACTACGGGCCTCCAAACGACCCGCCGTCAGCGGCAACGTGATCCTTGGATCGAGACGGTCGTTTCGGTTTATCGCACTCAAGGTTTTGGAATACTTTGAGTTCAGCTGATTTGGTTCGTACACGAAACCAACCGGGCCCTCGGAGCGGAAACGCTCATATCTTGAGCCACGGACGTCCGATTGACGTGCCGTCAGCTTTGATGAGTTCCTCTTTGTGAGATGGATCTTTTGGCACCCTCCGCCCGAGGTTTGGACGCAGGTGGAGTACGGCTGGGTTGGTTTTTCCTTAAAAACCAACAGGGCCCCTGGGACGAAAAAGCCAATAACTCTCAGACCGGGCGTCCGATCGACGCGCCGTCTGTTGCGTTGAGTTCCTGTTGACGATGTGGAACTTTTGGATACATCAACCCTGGACTTCGTGACAGTTGATGTATCAGCCTCTCGGCTCGTGGAGCGGACCCTCCCGAACGAGCTTGCTGTGTGCGGGAACCCTAGTGCTGGCTGCGACTGCTTCCTCGACGGCGACGACTGTGCAGAGATCCTCTGTGGACTCCGACGACGACCGTGCAGAGATCCTCAGTGGACTGCGGCGAAGACTGTGCAGAGATCCTTTGTGGACTCCGACGACGACCGTGCAGAGATCCTCAGTGGACTGCGGCGATGACTGTGCAGAGATCCTCAGCGGACTCCGACGACTACTGCACTCAGTGATCCTACGTGGATCAGTGCTACAGGTCCTGCGTGGGCCCGGTCCTGTATGGTCCCGATCCTGTACGGATCCGATCCTGTGTGGGTCAACACTCAGCGGTTCTGTGTGAGCCAACTCCTACAGGTCCTGCGTGGGCCCGATCCTGTGTGGGTCCGATCCTGTGTGGGTCACTGCAGAGATTAGTTACCTATCGATCCTTCGTGGGTCCGACGACTTATAGGGATCAGATATCATCTTTTCGTCATCCGAAGAAGTATACCTATGTGAGCTAAATCTTGTGTTTCTCTCCTTTGTGGATTGTGTTGAGCTATCCTGTGTGGATTTACTGTTTACTCTCCTTTGTGGATTGTGTTGTTCTATCCTGCGTGGGTATGCGTTTTGCTTTCCTGTGTGGACTGGGTTGTGCTAGGGCTCGGACGTTGGAGCCGATCGGGAAATTGATGACTTAGGTAAATGTATGGGCATATACCTAAGCCGTGTCAGATGTTACTTCGTGATTGTATCTCTCCTTTGTGGCTTATCCTTTGTGGATTTCGGGAGACCTTCGGGGGTCTCGGGGTCCCTACTGAGTAGCTTATACTCACCCCTGCATGGGCTATGCCCGCACTTCGTGGTGTTGGTTGCAGACGACGGACAGCGCTGATCGTGGAGGAGGCGTGCGGAGCAGGACAGTACCTGGAGGTGGACCACTGGGCGGGACGTACTCGGAGCGGTTAGGTGGACCTGAAGAGCAGTGGAGGCTATCTGTACCCACCCTTCAGGTGGGACTTCCAGAGGACGGCTTGACGCTGTATTTTTCCCATTCAGTTGTTGTTTTTCCTTTTAGTTGTACTTTACAGTTGTGCTTGTATTTCTGGCCCCTTTTACTTTCAGCACAGCTTGTACAGTTTTTACTTAGTGTTTACTTTTCCGATTTCTTACTCTGTGGTGCTTGTTTACTTTTCAAAGGCAATGCCTTCCCTTTTTGTTGGTATTTACGCCTTGGTGCTAGTCGCCAGCCCCTGGCCTATGGAAGGCGGGCTTGGGGTAGTCACGGCACGGGCCCCGAGGACGGGTCGTGACACTTCTAACCATATCTGATGATTAGAATTAAACATAATTTTTACACTTATGTGAATTGAATTTAAAAAATATAAATAAATGATTTTAATAATAATAATAAAAAATTTCTGAAAGGATCAAAATATATTTTTGTTAATATTATATTTTGGATTTTATTTTCCACACTAAAAGGATAATAAGGTAATTAAAGGTAAAATTATAATAATAATAATATAATATTTCCCTAAAAATGTCCTAATTTAATTGGATAAGTTTATTGAGACCTAAATAATATTATATAAAAAATATAATTCTTTTTAATCCTCTTGTGTCATATTAGGACATTTGTTATATTTTATTTAAAGAAGAGTAAAAATATCATATTAGTATTTTAATAACAACATCATTTTCAATATGAGGCTATATGGGTGGTATGGTAAAATATAGATAGTATTTTGGAAGGTAAAATTTTTATATACATAACGGTAATTTATATATAATTTTATGAAATAAATAATAAAATTACATAGTGACACAAGAATGATGCAACAATTGAATAATTAATTAAAGAATCATTTAAAAGATATTAATAATTTGAAAATAAACACAATTTGACATATTTAATTCCATAACCATATTTTATTGATTAAATTGACATTTATGGGATGAGGTAATGCAGTTTTTTCTAAGAAATCATGTTTTTATTAATTTAACAAAAATCATTTATTAAATAGTGTCAAAATTTCCATAAATGAGATTTGAAAATAAGTACTATTTTATTAAATGATATAAAAATCATAAAAATATATGGTTCATAAAAATAACATGGATTGGGTTATATATTTTATATATGATCCAATTGGTGTTATTTTGGTATTTTTTAGTAACTATATTAACCATATAGTGTAAAAATATTAGTAGACACGGTAAGAGTTAAATTGTTTAACTATGAGTTAAATCCATCCAATAAGGTTAATTTTGGGACCTAAGCCTATATAAAAATCATTAAATGAGAGGATTTATAACCATAATCTGCTTATAATACAATTAATTCACTTTTGAGCTATTTTAAATTGGAAATTAATTAATATTAAATTAATAGTTTTGGAGTTTCCAAATGTTCTGTTATCCTCTCTTATAAAAATGAACATCTTATTCTCTTTTGTTAGCACCTCAAAATCACATTGTATTAGCCAAACCATTCTAAATTATTCTAAAAAATTCCCTCACATCATTCTATAGGCCATAATTTGTGTTTAAATCAAACATAAGAAGTCGTTTTATTCAAATCAAAAAGAGATACCCGAAAAAGAGGAAATTGGTTTAGCAATTCAATTCAATTAATTTTTTTATTATGCTTCGTTTTCCTATGTTGCATACATAATAATTTAATAAATCTAGTATCATATAAATTCTGCTTTTTTATATTAATTATTGCACAACCATATTCCTCCTTTTATCTATCATTCAAAAAAAATAATATCATAATATGTTCCTATGTACATCTGTAATTATTTATTCAACACTACATCATTTGGATGGGTATAATGATGAGTATAATGGAAATAAATAATTAATATTAAATTATAATAATTATTTATAAATAATACACCATCCAATTTCTAACCATTTAACTATAAATGAAATGGCATCGTCACTCATGCGCATGTATGACCTACCATCTCCACAATGCGATGATATTCATCATCCACTACCACATTTTAAGATTGATTATAAAAATGTATTTAGTGAATAAATATAATATTTTTGAACATAATATCATTATTTATATGAATAATATGTATCTAATTCATAAGAAACAAGATATACATGACAAAACATGCATAAAACAACAAGTCAATTAACACCTCAATTAATGTTAATACAAAAATGTTAAATACAAAATCATATAAGAAGATCACATATGATCTCATAAATTTGAATATGTTCCTATTATAATTTAATAACATTATTTAACGATTATACAGTCGGTTGATGCACCCTAAACTAATGGAAAGTACAACATAAGGGTTAATTTATCAATGTCATTATTATCTAAGGTTGTTTATACGTATGTATCTAATATGAAACATTTATCATCCATTCCCATGTTTCATAAAAATGTATTTCAAAATATTATTGATAACATTTGAAATTCATTTTTACCGATGTATGAATTTTTATAAAAGGTTTTTAAAGGAATTTTTTTATCACATTCCACACGAGGTACATTATGACCATGTAAACAAATTAATAAAAGAAAGTTATTGTAACATATATGGAGTGAGTGGTTATTTATTCCATCATGAAGCCTATATGTTTTGAAGATTAAATAACAATCTTATAAGTTTATTTTTAAAATAATTTTTTTCTTTTATAATTGCACAGCTTTTAAACGATTTCAATGTAAAAACAGATGTTTCACTCAATGCCTTTTAATGATTTTATTATATTATTTATAACTTTGTCAATATCCTTTGTTGGATTTTATGCTTGATTTATGTTATTAATTTATCATGTCATTTACCATATTTTAATTAATTTTTTATGATCAGTTTGATTATAGATCTAGTATTTTTATACCATTCATGGTTTATGGTTAATGTACTAACATTTAATATAACTATTTTTATACAATTATTTATGTTATGTTTCACCCTTTTTTATGAGAAATGCATTTAACTTATTAAGGGAAAATTATGGCCCTCTCTGTCCCCTCGATGCATTTTTAGTTCTCATGAGATAAAATAGTTTGGATTTTTACTTGTTTATGTATGGTATAAGAATGAAGAATTTATGGTATATTTAGAAGGTCAGAAATTATTCCTTCCTCCATTATTATATTAGATATTGATATTAAATTTGTTTAGTCATCTAATAAAATAGTCATGTGAATGTTTAAATGAAATTTTTTGATTTATTTTTTCTATATTATTTTGAATATCATTTTTAATGGGAATGTGTTTCTGTTTCATACCTTTCCTTAAATGTTTCTTCTTATTTAGGATAGTTTCTAAAATATTTTTTATCAATACTGAGCATCTAGGATTACCTCTTTATTTTGTTTTTTTACCAGGATGTGAAGAAGTATATTCTGACAAACATTCATGGATATTTTATGGGATATGAGTGTTTTCAAACAAGATACTATTTTGTTTTTCATTTCATGTTGTAATGTAAACCATATACTTGTATCTAGTTTTTCTAAATCTACAAAACTAAAAGATCATTCAGGATTTGATTTCTCGTTACCATGATAATGTAATAAAATTATTCATCGAATCTAGGAAAATGGGGTTAGGGTGTTATAATTTTTATCAGAGGAACAGTCTAGAGAACATTAGATATTAGATTTCTCAGCTATAGTAAACAAAATGTTGGTGATGGATGTTTCTCCCATTAAAAATTATTTATTTATTATGATGGAAATTCATAAATTTATCAAATATAATAAATAAATTTTGAGGGAAAAATTCATTTAATTTGGTGAGAATGTTACATACCAATAAAATTAAATATTAAAATCATTTTAAATAAATATTTAATTTATAATTAAAATAAATTAATAATAATTTCTTATTATGTGTTAATATTAAATATGTAAAAATTTAATTATAATACCGAGAAATAATAATTTTAAAAATGAGTATTATGACACTCTTAAAATAAAAGTGATGATAAATAAGATCATCACTAGTTAAATTTAGCAAGTTCACAATAGTTAGAAAATATGTCTTAATAAAATAATTTTTGAAATACTTTTTATCATATGTTACATGTTATTTATAAATATTATAAAAAAAATGTTTTTTTGAATTGTGCAATAGATAATTTTTTTTAAAAAATAATTTATTATATTATTATTAATTAAAATAATTTATAACAAATAATTATTTTTGTATAATTTTTAATATAAATTTATTTTATTTTTAAATGAAATATGAAATTATTTTAATATTATCATTATAAATATTATTGATTTTAATTTTTGTGTTCAAAAAATTTTAATAAATTGAATTATAAATATTGCTATTAAAATGAAATCTATTATTATAAAAAATAAAATTAAATAATGAAAAACAATTAAAAAAGAATAATCAAAAGAGACAAAGGGGAATTGGGGTACGACCATGGGATATGAGGTCGAGCAGAGGGATGTACTGAGACTCCAAAATGCATAACATTGCTGAAGTATATTGAAGCATAGGCCAACTATGAAGAAAAGGAATTTATACTTGATGGATGATGTCGAAGCCGAGTGAGGAGTCACATGCCAAATGTAAGGCTCTAGACCACAGTTTCCCACAGCTAGTTATAAAATATGTTGTGTAATTTTTTTATAAAAGATTTGTTAATTTAAAAGACACATTAAAAAATAGAGTATATTAATTGGTCTAGGTTTTTGAGAATAAGTATCAATAATTAAATTTCAACACAACTAATCCAAATAAACTTCACCAATATGCTTCTGCATAGAAAAGTATAGTTTTGATAAATCTAAAAAACCTGTATATATAAAATTAAACATATGGCGTGAATTTAAAATGTCCAATAAGGGGTTTTTAATCAAGATAATAATGAAATAGTTTTTATTTTGAAAACATTTATTAAAAATATAAGCTCAAAATCATGAGATTAAAATTATTCATAACATGTCATCATCATTTTCATTAGAGATTCTGAAATAGGTTTAATGATAAACTTATCCTCAAAATTTCTATTCATTCATAAGAATTAAAAATAATGTAAATTATATAATATGCACGTATATGAACAAAAATGAATGGAATATAACCTATAAGTCAAAAAAAGTCCATACCTAATTATATATGACATTTTAGCGGTGCATATGTAAATCTGAACAAGAAAACTTACTTATATAGGATTGCATTAAAAAATAAATCAAAACACATATATAAGAACATGAAATTATATATAAATTTTTAACCTTGGTTTATGGAACATATTCTTAATCCTTATTAATAAATTATTTTCCTTATAAGTATACACTTAAATATAATTCATTATACCATGTACATTAGAAAACATAAAACCGATTAATACATGATCATAAGATACTGATTATTAACCATGGATATTCTTTAAGTCATATAATCATGTGGAATTTCATTTAATAGCTTCATACTAAGGGAATTCATAATGAGAGACATCATAAACATTATATCAAGGGATCTTCCCAAGACCATACATAATGATTTGGTCAAGGCCTCATGGAAAGACCTAATTTGTCTCAGGAGACCTTCTAATGCATCGATAGGACTTAATGGGCCTCACTCGTCACATAAAATGTCCAATGCATGTTTTAATGCATGATTCTGAACTACATAATCATTATATCCCGGCCTCATTCCAGGATTCTAGTTTGTCTCATGAGACATACCAAGGCCCTGAGATGCTATAGTGGGCCTCACTCATCACATAATATGTCCAATTCATTCCGTGTTTTTCTTATTAAAATGTGACTTTAAATCAAAATTTCACATACTACATTGATTTATTTGAATCTTAATCATAGAACAAAAAAAATTAATTTATAAACTATTAAGGTATATATACTTTAAAAAAACGTGTGTGATACCACATTGAAATATTTAATTATGAATACATATAATATCAAAAAAATAATAATATCATCCTTGAAATATTTGTCTTTATTGGTAAAACATCAATACAATGAGTAATATAATAAATGAACATTTAATAAAAAATGAATATATCGTTTTGTCTTTTAAAAATAATATTTTACCGAGAATAAATATTTTTCTCCAATAAAATTATAATTTAAACATTTCAATTATTAAATAAATCCTTCTACTTGATAATCATGGAAATTTATTTGAAACCATGAGTTTATTTTGAACGAAAGACGTGTCGATGATATACTAGATGCATGACCACAACTGTATGAATATGTGACTACTTTAATTTTTTATAACATGATGACATGTTATGTGCATTTTTTTAAACAAAATTGATAAGAATTTTAACATGTCAATAAATGTTTAATCTTATATATATATATATTCATGTCTATATATACCGGGATTCAAAATCCCAAATAAAATAACTTAATGTTTCATATATATATATATATATATATGTGTGTGTGTGTGTCTATATATATACATCCATATATATATATAGAATGGTATTTCAAATTTACGGGATACATTCATGTTTTAGAATAACATCGATAAATGTGGATATCCCTTAATATAGTAAATATGAAATAAAAATTAAAACATAAAAAATGTTATATATATATATATGTGTGTGTGTGTGGGTGTGTGGGTGTGTGTGTGTGTTTTCATGAAAATACCTCGCATTTTTTGACATCACTAATACTTATGTCATTTAACATTACATGAACTTTAAATAAATTTAACATCCATGTACTCTAGAATATATTTTATAGAACTATATTTTAAGTAGATAAATTGTTCATACAATTTATTAATTAAATATATTCATGATTTGATGTCCTGAAAAATGTAAAATTTTCACGTAACGATAGTTAATTAACATTCGCATTATTTTAATATTCATAATATGTAATACATCCCATGAAAAATTATTAGGATAACATTTTATGATAATTGATCATCATTACACATACGTTTACATTAAATTTTTATAACACTTAAATACAAAAGGGGTTTTAGTGGGATATGACATGTTTTTAAAAATGAATGAAATCCTCTTATATTTTTATAAAATTATAATAACCACTATATTAAAAATGAATTAGCTTACAATATAAAAATTCGTGCACATAAAATTTGAGAACATAGGACGTTGAGATATATATATATATAATTACATATGTATGTTTTTTAAAATATGAAACTAGAAAAAATAAAAATAAAATGATATTTAAGGTCAAGGTGATCATATAGTTTCTTATTTTATTACCATAACTTGCACAATATAAAAACACTTACAATATTTAGATGTATAAAATACACAGTGTAATGCCCACATATAAATATAGAATTACATAGGTATATGTATATAAATCATCTATTGAATAAAATATTAACTCTAGAATCATTAAACTGGTTTGAAATAGAAAAATTTCCCTTAAATATATTCTACTCAATTAAATATTGAATCTAATATTATAATATCCATAAAATTATCAATGAAATGAATTGTTTGGAAACCTAATAAATAAACACTATCCAATATATAAACAAAATAAAATTAAAAACTAAATTAATGTTTTTTTAATAAAAAAACTATCAAATGTCCGAAAATATATTCCCTCTTATACAAACATAAATTAACATTTGAAAATTATTCTTTATTAAATATGAACACTAAAATGATTTTAACTTAAGGAATTTTTTAAAACAAGTAAAAAAATATGAAAATAATATTAACATAACTCTTACAATAAATTTTGAATGCATTTAAAGAAAACCCATACTTGATACACAAATTAGAGACCTTGTTATATTGAAACTTTGTGTATATTTTCACATTGACTGAGAATGCTTATGAATTTTACATTTGACATGAATTTTATATCCATTATATTTACTATAACATGACAATAATATTTATGCAAGTGTATGAATAAAAAACTAGGGAAAAAATTCCATGCAACCAATGTATAAAATATATAGATGTAATCAAATGAAAAAGGACACACAATGAGTTCATAAATTAGACAAAAAATATATATTAAAAAGATAGGTGAAATGTAAATCTATGGACTATTAAACCACATTTCAAATTTAAGAAATATAATGCAACAATACTTATATAAACAATTGATTGATAACATTCAATCGAAAAATAAAGGATAGGGAAAATTTAAAGGAGATGAAAATGTGAAGGAAATCCGAATTTTACACCCCAAAAAACGATTCTGTCACCTACACAAAAATCTACAAATATTAGGATAGGTGGAAGACAAGGAGAATGATATCTCCTTCCATGTAGCACAGAAATAGAACCCTATGTGTACATCAAACTCCCAGGGACAACCGAACACTAACCATCAGAGACCAACCATGCTCGAACTCCC
This sequence comes from Viscum album, assembly GCA_963277665.1. Classification (NCBI taxonomy): domain Eukaryota; kingdom Viridiplantae; phylum Streptophyta; class Magnoliopsida; order Santalales; family Viscaceae; genus Viscum; species Viscum album. Next base: position 587,408,981 of record OY728126.1, read on the forward strand.
CTATGTAGACCTCAGGTTGGTCACATCCTCTCCCTATATGCACGATGTCACTCGACTTTCCACAGTCGCATTCAGATGACTCCTAGGAATCCTTCGAATTCAACCTCAGCACCATATTTTTATTATCCTAGTTCAATGCAAGGTCCTTGATCAATCCCGTTAAAACCCTCTAACATGAAACCTCACTCTATTTTCCTATCTCAGGATATGACTCATCATCAAAAACCCAGTTTTCCGTATTTTAAAATAAAACCCCTTTTTAGTTTACATTCTAAAAAATCTAAATTATTTATATTCATATTTTTATAAATCATAATATAATATATGAATAACATCAAAAAATTTCAATATTTTCTAAAAATAGGTATAATATATAATTTTATTTTTATTTCTCAGAATTCATAATATAAATAATTTTATAAAAACAATATGTATATATATATTAATGTCCTATTTTTTTAATATTAAATGTAAAACACCCAATTTGATTATATTAATATAATTTTTAATTATTTCAGTTTTTTATAGATGAAATAATTATTATCATATTTTGTCTATAAGAAATACTAGCATTTTTGGTATTTAAAAATAATAATAATTCTAATAATCGAAATATATGCGTATATATTTGAAATTTAGAGATAACCTTTAATATAAGATTTTTATTCAAAAGTAATCATTTAAAGATAACAATTACTATAATAAAATATATTTTTTTAGTTTCATAATGAGTTTTAAAACTATAAATAATATATATAGTTAATTATAAGTATTATAGTTAAATTAATTAAAACACGTGATTACAAATTTTATTTTTAGAGAAATTTGTTTCAAAATGTAATTAATTGGTTTTTAATTTTAACTTAATTCATTTAATAAAATATTTATATAATAAAACATAGTTTGGAATCCTCTAATGTTACATTATATCCCTCCCAATAGAATTGCATCCTCACAATTCATTTGTTTGGACAAAATGAATTCATAATTTGCATCTTCGGAATTACAAAACACTAAGACACCTAAAATTCTAGACCTGGCACTATCTAATCTCTAATGTTGTCTATACCGTTTATCAGTAACCATCTATAAAGAACCATTCCCTAATTTCCCAGAGCTGGTGCAAAAATATATTGTGTAATTTTTTATAAAAGATACAATAATTTACAAAACACATTACAAAATAGAGGATCTTACCGGTTTATGTTTTAACGAATTAGGTAGAATAATTTCATTTATAATAAAATAAAAAGAATAAACTTCAGTTCATTCCCTTACATTGAAATGTACTGTATTAATAAATTTACTAAACATGTAAAAATAAATAAAATCATATGGTGGGGATTTAAAATTCCTTGTAAGGGGTTTTAAAACAAGACCATTAAGAAATAATTATTCATTTAAAAACATTTCATTCAAATCTATGCTCATAATCATGATATTATCATTTCTTATAACATTTCATCATCATTTTCATGATAGATTCTAAAACATCGTTTAGTATAAACATATTATCTAAATGGAAAACGTTACTAAGAATTACAAATAATTAAATTATATAATTTGTGCGTAGTTCAACATAAATGAATAGACTACCACCTATAAGCCAGAAAAAGACCATACTTAATTATGAATGACATGCTAGTGGTGTAGATTCAAATTTTCAAATGAAATGTTACTTGTTTTCAATTTCATAGAAGATGACATCAAAACACATATATGAAAACCATGAAATGATAGATAAATTTATAACCTTTTGTTTTTTGAAATAGATTCTTAATACTTCTTAATAAATGATTTCATATATAAGTATATTCAAAAAAATACATTATACCAGGTGAATTTGAAATATAAAATTGATTAATATGGCTTAATAAGAGAATGATCAATAACCATTTATATTATTGTAGTCGAATAATCATGTGGACTTTAACTTACAAGTATCATAATGAGGGAATTTTTAATGTGGTACATCCTAACCATTCTGTCAATGACTCTTTCCAAGAACATACATAACCATTTTTAAGGGCCACATACCAAGACCTAGATTATCTCATGATACCTACTGATGCATCAAGAGGATATAGTGGTTCTCTCCCATTACCTAAAAATTCCAATGCATGTGTGAATGCATCATTCCAGACAACATAATTATTTTTTCAAGGCCTCATTCCAACACAGTAGTCCATCTCATGATACCTACAGATTCACCGAGAGGCTACAATTGGCCTCACCCATCACATGATATGTACAACCCATTCCTCACATGTCTAATAAAAATATCCCATTAAATAAAAGTTTCACATATCACTTAGATTTATTTTAATATTAATCATAGATTAAAATAAATTCATTGATAAAATATTGAGGTACATATTCTTTAAACAATCCAATGTGTCCCATACAACATTGAAAATTTTAATGCATAATTCATATAATATCATAAAATATTAATACCATACTAGAATAATTTTCATTATTTGTAAGACACCAATAAAATGAGTAATGAAAAAAATGCACATTTAATAAAAATGTATATGAAGTTTTATTTCCCAAAATAAACTTTTATAATGAATAAATTTGTTTCACACAAAAAAATATTAATAAAAAATCACAAATTTTGATGAAATCAACGTGCTCGATAATCACATAAATTTATTTGAAACAATGATGTTATTATGAATGAAAAATGTATTGATGTTTCTCTTGATGAATTAACATGAATGTATGAAAATGTAACATCAATAATTTTAATATAGCATGATGACACGTTATGTGCATTTTTTATTAAATTTGTCGAAAAGTTTTATAACATGTCAATAAACAGTTAATCCTTTATATATTTAAATATATATATTCACATCCATACATACCATGATTCCAAATTCTAAATAAATGAACATAGTTTTTCCCATATATATAAGTTTATGTATATATATATATATAAAGCATTGTGTTTCTAATTCAAGGGATAAATTCATGTTTTATAAAAAAATCGATAAATGTGGAAACACCTTTGTAGAATTAATATGAAATCAAATATGAAACATGAACTTATATATATGTGTGTGATTTTTTTCATGAAAATCTCTCATGAGTTTTGACATCACCAATGCTTATGTCATTTAACTTTACATGAACTGTTAATACATTAAACATCTATATACTCCAAAATATAATTTATAAAAATTTTCTCTTAATAAAATATATTTTTTATAAAATTTATTAATTTATTATATGCATGATTGATGTCATGAAAAATTTAAACTTTTCAGGTAGTAATAGTATACTAACATTCACGTTATTTTAATATTCATAAGAAATAATACATCCCACAAAAATTATTAGGATAACATTTTAGGATAGTCAATCACCACTGCACATAGGTGTACATCAACATAGGATAAGCCTAAAATAATCATGAGGTTTTATTAAGATATTCGTGTTTGTAAACATGAATGAAATCCCATAATATTAATATAAAATTGGAAATACAACTATATTCAAAACGAATTATCTTTAAATTTAAAAAAAATATAAAATTTGAGAACATAAGGCATTGAGATATATATATAATGAAATATTTATATATTTTTTAATATTGCACTAGAAAACATAAAAATTAAATGATATTTACTGATAAATATTTCATATAGTTTCTTCTTTCATTACCATAACTTGTGCAATATATAGAAACATACATGATTCAGAAGTATAAAATACATCTTATAATAATCACATATAAATATATAATTACATATGTGATAATATAGAGAGTTTATCTCTCTTCAATGGAGATCTTCTCTCTCATGGAGTTTTCCCCTTAGATGGAAATATGGTGCAGCGTGTTCCAAGTAATGAAATTGTAGGGCACTTTCAGATGATTTCAGTATGTGGCATCAAACATTATTAGAGGAAATGTTGTGTTATAGAGGCATTTCCCCATAACCTGGTGGTTTCTTCTATTAAGGAGGGTCTGGTTATTGAACCCAGATTCTCATCCTCTATAGTTTTTAAAATAGAGGCCAGTCGTCTCCCAGGCTGCGTAGCGGATGTGTGGGGAAGACGGCAAGGAGCTGGTTTTGGTCAGAAGATGATGGTAAACCCTCGCGATGATGTATGTGCTCCGAGAGGACGTCGGTCACGATCAGGGCATGCGGCCGATGAGGTATTCTTCAGGATGAAGATTTCATTTGGTGTGCGGGCCGATGATGAATTAGCACGTTGGGCGGTAGATGGTATCAAGATTTGGGATCTGATATTTCAGTGGGATCTGGGACCCTGGAGGTTGGTGGTGCATCTATTTGGCTGGCAGGAGCTGGTGTCATTTTGAGATGACTGCATGGTGAGGGAAAGTTTCATGATTTACGAGAGGGGATGGAAAGCGAATTCTTTTTTAGTATTGCGAGGAGAGATGGCCACTGGCGTGACAGGATTTAGTGGGATGAATGGTTGTGGAGGACGGTCTCGTGCCAAGCTGGTGGCGAGAATGACTTAGCGACATAGATCTGGAGGAGTCCCCCGACATCTTCAGTGATATTGGGATCCCGATGTAAGGGTCCTGGATATCAAAGTAGGCCGACGGTGATCAGGCAAGACAACCTAAGCGCAGGGAGAGGAGACTTCTGGTCGTGCGAAAAGGGTTGTGGTGTTTTGCAAATAGGATGTCTATTTGAAACCAGCATGGAACTTGGGATGCGAGAGGGTGACGAGCTGGCTGTAAAGCGATCGGGTGAACCTGGTGCGTTGGGTAAAGAGATGTTTTATATTGGATGTGGATTTGACATTGTATTTTTTTAGATCTTAGGATCATCTTGTTCTGTTTGGCGGTTTTATGTTCCACGTATTTATGTTGTATGCACTTTTATTTTCATCATAAATATCAGTACCGAGTACGTTCGAATCCTGAAATTTCCCGGTAAATATATAATTACATACATACATGTATATAAATCATGTATTCATTAATATAGTAACTCAGGGATCATTAAAAATTTTAGAAACAATGTAAATTCCCCTTAAATATTTTTTATTGAATTAAATTTTGATTCATATAATTCAATGCAAATAAAATTATCAAAGTAATAATTTATTTAGAAGAAAAATCAACAACTAATCTCCAATATAAAAAAATGAAATTTAAATCTAAAATAAGGTTTGGTTTTGAATAAAAAACTACAAATTTTCACAAAAATATATTCTCATATACAAACATAAATTAATATTGGAAAATGGCTATTTAAGAAAATTGAACACCAAAATGTTATTCCTTTATATTATTTAACAAAATAAGGAATAAAAATATGAAAATAATATTAACATAACTCTTAGAATAAATTTTGAATGATTTTAATGAAAAACCATACTTGAAAAACAAATTGGAGACCTTGTTCCACAGAAACAATTTGTACATTCTCACACTGACTGAAAATATTTGTGAGGTTTACATTTTCAATGGATTTAATATCTATAAAATTAAATTTTCCATGATAATTATATATATTCACACAGATGAATAAAAAACTAGACAAAAAACAACATTGAACCAGTACATAAAATACACATATGTAATCAAAAGAAAAATGACACACAACTAGTACATAATGTTGAAAAAAATTGTTTAAAATGATAGCTGAAATGAACATCAAAAGATGATTCATCGTCTGTTCAAATTTAAAAATTAGAACACACCATTCCTAATATAAAAATTTTTTTGTTAACAGTATAAAGACAATTAAATGATAGGAAAAAATGAAAAGTGGATGAATATGTGAAATAAACCAGATATTGACCCCCAAAAAATGATTTGGTCACCTATCTACAGATTTGAAAAATCTAAGGATAGGTTGAAGATGATGAAAATGAGATCATAACCCTTGGAGCTCAAAACGGAACCCTATGTTTACATCGAACTCCCCAGGCGTGGTCGAACACTAACTATTAGTGACCTACCTTGCTCGAACTCCCTTGCATAGACCTCAGGTTTGTCACGTTCTCTCCCTACATGAACAATGCCACTCGACTCTCCCTGATCATGTTCAGTTGTCTCCCCTGAAGACATCATCTTGGACCTCATCTTTTTATTGCGATTGGCCAGGTTTGATGCAAAGGACTTTTTCGATCCCCTTAAAACCCTTCTTCATGGACCTCACTTGGGTTCCCCCCTCCCTAGCCATAAATCATCCAAAAATCATGGTTTTCCCCATTTTAAATTAAATCCCCCATGAATTTAATCTCTAAAAATATATTAAAATTATATCTTAGTTAAATAATATTTTAAATATAAAGTAACTATATTTATAATTTTCAAATTAATAATATAAAATTTGAATAACATTAAATAATCTCAATATTTTATTAAAATAGTTATATGATATAATAATAATTTTTCTTAACAGAATTCATAATATTAATAATTTTATAAAAACAATATATATATATATATGATTATATATAAAAATTTTGAATATTAAACTAATGAAACCCAAATTATGTTATATTAATAAAATTATTCATTATTTTAGTTTTTTTTATATATGAAATAATTATTATCATATTTAGAATATTAGAAATACTTTCATATTTTTTGTATTTTAAAATAAAAATAATTATAATTATCAAAATATATATTTATATATTTTAAATTTACAGATGGCCTTTAATATATCTTTTGTATTAAAAATTAATAATTTAATTAAAATAATTACTATAATACTATAGTTTTTAACTTTAAAATAATTTTTAAAACTATAAATAATAATTATAGTTAATTATAAGTATTAAAATAAAATTAATTAAAACACTTCATTTCAAATTTTATTTTTAGAGAAAATTGTTTAAAAAATATTATTTATGGGTTTCTGATTAAAACTAAATTCCTTTAATAAAATATTTATTTAATAAAACGTAGTTTTGAAATCCATGGATGTTACACCAACGACTTTGATGATGGATCTATTATTAGAAAGATGGATGATGTCCATCACGTATGTGGATGAAGGTTCAAACATGGATGGAAGGAATATGAGGTGTTAAAACTCCAGATATATGTGGCATTGAGGATTCATAATCGATTTGAGGAAACCATCTTTTATATTTGGTTATGCCCTCACAATGTACCTAATCTTCATGTTTGTATGTTTTTAATTAGTTTACATATTCGATGTGTTAATATCTTGTTTTTCTTATTCTTTGATATTTTCTTCTTCGGATGTCATTGCTATCATTTTAATGCAATTTTCGTCTTATGGTTGTTCACCATCATCATTCATTTTCAGTTCTGATATATACTAAATTTAATAGGAAAAAAACTAATCAATCTAAAATCCGGATATTAAAAAAAATAGATTGCTAATTCCTATATGATTTGCTGTAATTTATTAATTTTCTTTAACCACGCATGTAGGAGGTGCATTAAACTAGTTAATAAAACCTATACATTTCTTTTCAAACTATTTTCATGACAACTTCCTTGTCACTCAGTTTGTATCAACCGAATTATCACATTTTCTCAGTTATAAAATTCATTTAGTTTAAGAGTATCCTATAATGCATAACACTACTATATAATGCAACACTGTCTGATTAGTAGTCTATTAGGACGCCTCATTCTATTTGTGTAGTTTGGCAATGTATTGGATCCCTATACTATTTCCTTTGTGTTTCCCAGTTCTGATAACCTGATAGTCAAATTTTATCTGAATTAGCGAGATATAAAAGTTTTTTTTGTGAAAATTGGGAAGCAAGACTGAATGGTAAGAAGATAATGTAGTCTCTCAGTTCACGTGAATCCGTGAATGGGATATACTTCTATTTAATTGTTATTTTTTAAATAATTATCATGAATTTCTAGTTTGGTATAAGTTATTTCATTTATATAAATTACATTTAGACTTTACTATGAAAAGGCTTTAATTTCTCCTTAAAAATTTATTAGTTCATAATTGTGTTCTATTTTAAGATAAATCATAGTTATGGTGAAATTATTTTTTCAAATTAAGGTTCTTCGTTTCCAAATTTGTAATGAATTGAATTTATAATAGTTATGTCCTGCTGTAATGAATTATTCATCCTTATTTTTTGATCTTTCGTAGAATTATTAAAATCAATAATTTCTTAATGTATTTTATAAACACAATGAGTTCTATGTCTATATTTTAGAATTGTATTACTAATATCATTTATGTATTTTAATGTCAAGGGATCAAATTATTTACTAATGTTTTATTAAAATTATGCTTTAATATAATACAACATTTATTTTTTAAGTCTCTATAGTTGTTATATATAAATATATATTGTAAATTGTTGTTATTTATGAACATACAAAAATGATTATATTTATGTTAATAAATACAATATTTTAATTCTTGTCAAGTATAAAAATTTTAATTTATCAAAACTTTTATTAAAAATGAATTTATTCTGAAATTATGAGTATTTGATGTTCCATGTCATATATATTTAAGGATTAAAAGTTTATTATCATGTTTAAAATTTTATTCTCATGCGCATATAAAATTATGCACCTCATCATGCTATATTAAAATTAAGGTTAAAAAATTTTCATGTAGTCATGTACATGTTTTTTGAAAAACATCGAAATACCTTCCATTAAAAATAAATTCATGATTACAATTTAAATTTTAAAGGTTACTTCTGATATTTTTAAGTACATTGATTTATACAAGCTTTAAAAAGGTATTTTAATATTTTCCATTTCTACTTTTATGTTCAAAACATAAATACAAGTTATTATGACCAATTATTTATATGAATAACAAATTTATTCAATGAATGAAAACATCAATACATGTATAGTTCATGAAAAGTATTATGACATGAGTTTTGGTTGTAACCAAACCCGTATGTGATACGAAAATGGATGTTCGTATATTTTTGTATATACACACATATTTAAAAATGTAATTGTGAATGTGTATTTTAACATAGGGATATGTTTTCAAAAAAACCCAGTGAATGTATATATAAATATGAAATATTGACCTATTTTAATAAAATAACCCACTTAAACTCTATAAATATGATATGTATGTGGGGATTTAACCCAACCATTAGGTGGGTAGGCCCACGATAACCTTTAATGTTTCAACTCTCCATATTGTTTTGTTTTCAAAATCATGCAACATGTTTTCCAAAACAAATCATTGGATTATATTTAAAAAAATTATAGGTATGTAATTTAAAATGTGGTATATTATATTATAGTGTATGTAATTTCAATAATTGGTTATAAAGGTATTCTGAAACTTATTTTTATGCTATATTTCAGAAACATTTCTCAAAGATATTTCTAAATGATTTATTAGAAATTATTTCAATGAATTTAAATTCATATACCTTGAAATGTAATGCTCATATCATATTTTAAAAACTTTTAATAAAAATCATACAAGTTATATTTCAAAAATTGACTCTTTTGGAGTTAGTTAACATGGAATCATAGTAAGATTTTTTTTAAAAACTCTTATAAATGTATGGTGTTGTCTAATTATCTAGATTATACAGGGGTAAAAGTCCTCAATTGTATAAAGAACTGTTTATTTTTCCGTTATCTTTTATAAGAAAATAAACAACATGTTTAAAGAATCTAATTTTAAGGACATTCTTGGGGTGTTATATAAATTTCTGACATTGAGTGATTAGAATATAGCTAATGTTCTGAAAGTTTCTTCAACACAATCTCTATGTTTCTACTGTGGATATCTAAGACCCTTATGTATATGATTAAATAATTAAAAAACACCTTAATGAATGACTTAATATATGTATTGACTAACCTATTCATGGGATCTGTGAATAGTATTGGTTCATTTATCAACCATAAATACATAATAAATGCCAATAAAGTCTTTATGGATAGATAGATCATTTCAATGAAATATAAACCTCTATAACATGATACTGGTGATATCCAAATTAATGGATAACATTAGAGAATGAGTATCCCCCTTCAATATATTAATCGATTTATATATCCTAGAAAATATAGATCCATTCAACATAATGACCAGGTTCAGCTTTCTGTAGTCCACATACTTCTGATGACAACCATATATATATTTTAGAAACACTAGAGCACCCTAGGGAGATGTACTCATTCGAATAAAACCCATTAGATTCCCATGATTTTCCTTCAATATATAAGACACAATATAATATTTACTTATAGATATATGTTACACCACTTCTATGAGTTTGAACTCAAAATAAATTCCCTTATCAGATGGAGGCCTTCAGAAATCGTCTAGAAAAACATCCTGGTAATGGTCTACTATAAGGGGAAAATAAAATAAAGCTAATAGTTAATTTTATACAAGTACTTTGTCTTTTCTCATAGCTATAATCAATATATACTATATTAGGTCAAGACTATTTCTTTTTACTCCAACATCTCTATCACTATCCAAAACAAACCTCTCCCCCTTATTAATAGTAAAGGATAAATTGATCCTATATCATTCGATGTAAACCAGGTTATTGGTTAACAGGTCCATATTTAAAACCAAATTTTTAATAGTTATATCTATAATCATTAAATATCATAGTTTTTATATCTAGTAACTACAATGGTACATCAAATCCATCTCTAGAGATTATCCACATCCATTTCCATGAGTCTATCAAGAGATAACAAACCAATAGATCACTTGACTAGTATATTAATCCAAATAAATAATTATGAACATATATAAAGTGAGTAGTTCTTGTATAAAATAAAATATTTGATATCATAAATTTGATCAACATCATACATTGAATGGTCAATGGTAATTCTGCCTCATTAGCTAGAACATAGTCTTCAACATAAATTCATTCAACCTCATCTCCATTGGTCATTCATGTGGTTCATATTTCACATGGGTCGCTGAACTTTGTGGGGTAAAAATATATTATAAAGGGCCCAACTATATCATTTATTTACAGTCCACATCTTCTTTTCACCCCTAAAAGATTGTTTTCACAATCCCATTGAAAATAATGGTGGATGATTCACCGTGTTTTCTCCCCAATGGAACATAATATAAGGTCATGTAAAATTTTAATTGTGCCAACTATTTCCATAGTTGATGCACTAGAGACATCCCCCTCCGACATAGGGGGATAAAAGAACTCTTAATTTCTCCAATTTCTTAAAACAACTATATAGTACATCATAATCCTTCGTTTTTCTAATATCAAAAAAGGCACCCACTGAAGAAATATTGATTCCTCTAACTGTTCTAAAAAGAGTTAGAATAATACTAGATTAAATGTCCTTCAAAAGAACATTCTAAATCCTCAAGTATTTTTTCAGAACTTCATGATATGTCATTAGGTCAGAACTTCATATCTAATTCCTCAAATATTGGAAACATGATTATCTTGATCTTCGGGGCATTATATTCAATGTTTCCAACCAATTGAGGAGTCATGTGATGTAATCCCATGAAATTAGATGATAATGTATAAACCAACATTTGCCTATACTAATTATATATAAACTCATTAGAATGCTCAATCATTAGTTTATCTAGAAAAAATGGTCAATGATGAGTCCCATGAAGGGATCCCATGTAATACCCTAATGTCTTAACAACTGGTTCATAAAAACACACAAACTTCAAGAGGACCCTAAAAGAATGGAATCTTTCATCTTTACCCATAGGCCATTCATGGTATCCACTAGATTTAAGTTCTTCTCCCTTTCATCCTCCGAGTCCCCAAAACAATGAGGCCTCTATTTCCTTGTATAGATGGAATGTTTCATAGCTAGTTTTCCGTGTAACAATCAACCATTGTCATGGGGAATCTTTGTCCATGAACATTAACTATGGGTAAGACCTCAATCTATAGTGGTTTCACCACTTGAACCACTAGATCATGCTTGGGGGAATGATCATATGTATCCACATGTACATTTTTTTTGAAACTATGGTTACCTCCCATTCATATGTATTTTGGCATACTTTATTAGGCAGATCTATTAGACATATTCTAGGTGGAATGACTAAAATTCCAAAATAATAATTCAAATATGTATAATATTTAACAAAGATAACAACCTAAAATGTTTATAGGAAGACATAATGAATTTTTATCGGATGATATTCCCTAATAAGTTACTACTACTAATAGAAACAACCATCCAAGATTTAATCATGGATTATGAAACATATTATATACAACCACTATAGACACAACAAAATATTTATTTATTTATTTAAAATCGTGATTACACACGTAAAAATATTCAATATTCTAGCACGGTACATAAAAATGGAACAAATCAAAGATCAAAAAATTTAATTAAATGAACTACCATACACAGAAAGTAGTATAAATATATAAAACATAAGATCATATGTTCCTAGTTGTGATTCATGGAAACACCAATATCCCATATATTGTAACAACACAATACACTAATGATCCGTATGAAACCATAAAAAAATGGCAATAATTCCATCATAAGTAACTTTAATATTCAGCATATAAGATTTATAAAGTAACAAAAATGACTCCCCTACTAATTTTATATATAGACTTTCTCATTTATACCATAACCAAAACACAATCTCGAAGATTGAAAAGAAAAACCACCACCAATTCGACTTTTTAATTCCCCGACCCAAATCCTCCCGTCTAAAAAGGTGAGCTACATGAACTCATGTTCACCTCCCAAAATACAAGAGTTTTCCAATTAGAAAAATTCATATGAACGTTTTAGTGTGGTGTCTATACCCAGAGTATAAAATTAAACACCCCCAAATAATAACAAGAAATGAATAATAAACCAATAAGAAAAAAACAAGATAATATAAAATCCCATATGAGATGGTTTTTCAAGTATTATTGTGTAATAAAATTTATATCCCTGGACCCCAAACATGGAAGTTTAATTGAAATTACTTCAAAAATAAAAAATGAAATAAATAAAACATTGAAGAATATATACAAAACATATCCCATTACTACCTCTAGACAGCATGATCTCTCACCAAGATAACTGCAAATGGTCCCTCACCCTTCTCCTGGTCCCTAATCAATAATTCTTTATATAAATCAAGATAAACTTATAATGATTGTGTATAAAACAATTAGTACTCCACCAATGAATCCATAACACAATTTCACATTTATAATATTATGTACCCTAATAATAGATAAATAGACTAGAATGAAACAATCAATGATGCACCTAGAAAATTTTTTCTAACAATGATCCCATTATACACGCTATGCCTTCTTCAGTTCCATCCTTAATGGAAATACAAAATGTTTGACATGAACATGTGTAACCCATAATGAAACTCTATATCCTTAAGCAGTTACATGAATACCCATCATTGGGTCTGTTCATAAGGTTTTGAATATCCATATAACTAATAGGTTGGGCCAAAATCCCATCTTACCCCTTATATATCAAATATTAGGCTATAAGATAATTAGATTATATAGCTTCCTTGGGTCAAGCCACATGGCCATATTAACCATGCCCTACGTTTATGTCCATCATTTTTATTTTCTCGTGTGATAATACCTAAGGGATTTATTAATTTTTTTGGGATATAATTTTTAAAAATTTATGTTTTTGATGAAAATATTACTCATTAATTAAAAAATTTAAATAGTATACGATATTTTTAGTATTAAGGTAGATCCCGTGAGGACAAGGTGGAGAATACAATAATTTTATAATGAAGAACTATAAATAAAAAGAATTTTATGAATGAATTATATGCCACATGGACTATGGATTTTTGAGATGGGAGGTGGAATAGAATCAAAGAAAATGTCCCAAAAAATGATAGATAGGTTCATACACATGATTTTGTAAATATTACATACTTAATGATGTTTATTTTGGAAATAGGTTTATGTTATCCACATGGTGCGAGGGATACTCTCCCTCTCATAAAAAACCATTTTCCAATGTCCATGTATTTTATTTCATTAATTAGATACATAACCCAAAATAATTTTTAAATTTAAAATTTGAACCACACAATGGTCATAGAGGTCTGTTTTTATTGTGATTTCATTATTAATTTATCCTTTAATTAACATGAAAATGTCATATAGTTAAAAAAATATAGAAAGAGCGGGAAGGGTGGTCTATTAGAAAATACCAACATTAATAAAAAATCATACAACATTAACAAGAACCCAATTACCCCTCAAATTATAGATTGGAAAAAATGAAATCTCAACCTCATTCTCTATATACTAGGTTGTGGAAATAAATATAAAATAAAATACAAAAAAATTATGAAGATGACCATGTAATGGACTATGAAGAAACATATAACTTCACCTAGTGGTCCGATATCTATTTGTGCTTAAAAAATGTCCATGGAACTTATTTATAAGAATGAATCCATCCTCAAGTCATAGTTTTAGTTAGAATAATATTTGGGTCAATCTTGAGAGTCCCCAGTTGAGTTAATGTAGGACACCATAAAGAATATTCAATGAATCCCAAAATAAAAAATTTTAATATATTGTTTGGCTAGCTTCATGGTGTTAATTTTAGTTTCATGACAGTAATTATCATAATGGCGTCCCAAATTAATTTTTTCTGAGTCATATCACCACATGATTTATCCTCTCTGGGGTTTAAGAGAACACCCGAATTCTAGGGTATTTCCATCTTGGTTTGATCACACAATGGATAGAAATTCATGGCATAAATCATTCGTGCATCCTTCATTTTCAAGTTGTGATAGAGTGATATAATATTATTATGTTTTGAATCATAATTTCAAAATGTAAATCAAATATTTCACAAAATATTCCTTTTTCAAGCATCTTAATTGTTCTAGTTTTACACTATGCCTATTTATGATGTAACATGTAGTCATTACAGTTCCTCAATTATTTATTTCTTTAATTCAATGGCCTCTCTAACATCAGATGAATGAACAATGGATATCAATTGAAATTTTATATTATCAAATTAATATATAAGTTTAATTTATCCAATATGTGTTCCTGAAATATTATTATAAAATCCCCACATACAAGAACTCTTGTTTGTCATCAATAATAAAATCCCAACTACAATACCCCATGTTGTTCCCAGTTGAAAAAAATAATTGGATGTATGATTTTTTATGATACTATTGAGTGGTATAATGTACATTATTTTATCTATATGATCTTAGACACTTAGTTGGTCCTAGAATAGAGTATCTAAACTAGTATATGAGTTTATATTAATTGAAATCCAATCATATATTCATGAAATATTTTTTAGTTAATATTTTATTAAATAAATAATAATAAATTTTCATGAACTTAAATGGGAATATATTATGAATTCAATATAAAAGTTTGATTTTGACTCTATGGTTGAGTCTATCATAAGGGGATTTAGGAGTGTTGTAAAACTAATATAGGTTTCGATACATGGGATGCAAATTTCTGTAGAGTAAATAATTTAATTAAATAATTATTATACTCCACTATATTCATGCATACACATGATATAATGGGAGAGGGATCTTCCATTATGTGTGAAAAATATTCTGATTGGAAAAGGGTAATGTTTTGATGTTATAAATGATCTCTAGTGGTAATTGATACCAAATTGAGGTATAGCTACTTCTGAGCATGGATTTTGACCTTAATCTTCAATCTTTCCAACAAAAGGTTGGCACCTTTAATATCTTAAAACATATATCCCTAGATATAAGATTATTTTTTATTTTTTGGGTATATGATTTGAAATAGGGACCCCAAAGTTGTCAATTTGTAACTATCTAAGAGAAATGGGGGTTTTTGGTTGATTTTAGGGGTTTCTATAAGGGAAATACCTAGCACATAATGTGTAGATTGAAGAAATCACGTAATGTATTATTCTAGTTAAAGGAAGATTATGAATTTAATACTACATGTTTTGTAATATAAACATACACTTTGTAGTTGGACATGGACATGAGGTTAAATAATTTTAAATACATCCCATTTATGGGGGACATAATCATGTCATAGTATACATCAATACCCAAAGTGCATCTTATTCATGTAGTAGTACACGACTAGAATCCATGTGTACCTTGGTTTTGAAGTAATACATTGAAATAATCTAGTTGTAAAAATTTCATGTTGAACTACAATGATAGGGTGGTGGTTTTTGAGTACACATCATCAACTTGAGTTATATGTCATGTACTATATGCTTGTTTCACATTTTATGGTTTTGGGTGATTATTCACCCCATAGTATAAACTGGATATAATATGAGTTCATTTTTTTCATTTCTCATTGAGGAGTGTGATAGTGTAACCCTTCTGGTGATTTTTCATCATTAAATATGTATTTCAATGTGAGACCGTTTTTAAGGAATACTTTTTCTTCTATTAATTTAATCCAATATTCTACTAAAATTGAGCCATGAGATGAGACCTTGATGAGGGGCATTATAATGGTTGGATATTATGTAATAGTATCACAAGGTTCCTCAACTGTTTTAGTTTAAAATAGTACATGGTTATCAGGATGAGGACCCGACATGATGATATGGATAGGTTGGGTGTTCAAGATAAAATATTGTTTATTGAGAAAGGTATAGGATTATGGTTAACTCCATTTTGATGATTCCATTTTAGGCCTTGAAGGTAGAGAGATGATGGAGTTTGGTTTGTGGGATATATGACCTTAAAAACATGGGTATTGACATGAGAGAAATTTTTTGACAAAGGACCCAATCAGTGATTTCTTTGTCTATTTTTTAACCCAATGGATATAATTAATGATTAATTCACTTGGGATACTATTTTTTAGATCCCCATAGGGATTCCTCTATCTCTGATCTAATATAGGGGAACCAATGGTGTGCCCGGAATTTTAATGTACTTGTGTGGGTTATATTTTTCGTTTAGAGAAGGTTGTGGGTGTTATAATGTACCTAAAATTATGATTAAGACAAATGGGTGTTGATATGTTGATGACACACATATGAATTCATCAAGACCATGATAGAATTTATTTTACCTCGTTTAAGTTGGAACATGTACTATTCCCACATGTATGAGGTGATACATTGGGGATATAATGGAAATAGATGTGGGTATATGTCAGTGCTTCTATATTTTGGTGTTAATTACCATTAAATATGCCATGAACAAGTGGTTTTGGGGGTAGAGCTACCATGGATTATGATCTCAAAATATGGTAGATGATTCCATGGATTGTGCATAAATATTATGATATTGGATTACATGGATTTGGATCTAGGATAATGGAACATTCATGGATTCTTTCCCTCTATTAATGAGGTAATTATATGGGATTCCATGGATTTGGAGCTCAGATGATAGGAAAAATTACTGGTTCCACCCTTGAATAGATGATGTTATGATAAGGGATCCCTATATTGTGAGCCCATATGATAGTGTCTCTATGGGTTCCTTCCCTAGAGTACTGAGGCTATGATAGGGTGTACAATGTATTTGGAGCCCATATAATAGGGTTACCAAGAGTCACATCCATATATTCTTGGTGATACTGATAGTAGATAATATGGAATTAGAGCATATATGATCGGTCTATTAGAGGATGGGTCCCCAAAATTCTGATTATTTTCTAGGGATGCCATTTATTTTTAAACAACATGTTTTTAGGATGCATAGTCCTCAAGGAATGCTCCAAGACACCTTTATACTACTCTTACTAGGTATACTCTATCTGTATATGGACCTAAGGATCTATGAAGGATTATTTTTTTATATTATTTTTAGTTATTTCTTACCTAGTCTATGCATATTACATGTACATGGGATAATAATAGTTGGTTATAGGTTCACCACCAGATCATTTCTGTTTTGATTCATTTATCATCCCCTATATATGCACTTTCTTGTTGACACATACCATATGTATACATTCAGTTTGTCCAAGGATAAGTGATGGATAAGGTGGACGATGGGGATTACATGACCAAGATGATCCTCTCTTGTAGTGTCTTTGAATTAAGCATTTATAGGTCAATATTTATGGATACATGGTATGTGGAATATCTTAGAGTTGGCAGTGTGTCTTGATCTATTTTATTTGTCATCTATATATTTTTTGTATGTGGTAGTCCCAATGGGTGGTAAGTTGTTGTATGTATGATATTACAATTTAGGCCTTCCCTAAACTTCATTTACAGTAGACTTATTTAAAAATATTACATTAAAATTAAATTTATTTTTTATGGATGATGTTAGTTTATTTGTTTTATTATTATTCGCATTGATATAGATGGTATAGTATCCCTACCAAACCACTTTAGACCACATCTAATTGTTGGAAGTCTCATTTGTATGGGGATGAATTCATAATGTCACGGGGTTAACTAACGTGGATACAGTTCATAGTTTGATCTAGGTTGTTATGTTACAATGTTATATAAGGTATTATTTATATAAATCGTGTTATTTTAGGATTATGTAGATATGATATTTAAGAATGTTTCAGATCCTATGATGGATACAAGACTAGTGCATCATGAACACCAATTATACTATGATTTCTACATTACCTGGGGATGCGAATTCTATTTTAGTATGTGATGTTAAAGTTGTATTTGATCTATTCTTCAAGATATTCCCATGTGTTTTGGAATTTATAATTTATTCTGGATTGTTTTCCCTGGCCTCATTGGAAAGATTCTAGTAATTTAGATTTTATTTTTGGTGTATGGAGGAAAGAGGGGTCTCATACAAAACATAAGGGAAATAGTGTCAACATGTTATAGGCATTCTAGTTTGACTATTTCCACTAACGAATGAGACTCGACTATTTAAAGTGTAAAACCATATCATTGGTGTTTTCCTATAAAATTACTTTTGTAAAATATATTAGGTGGGAAGAATTATATTTGTATGTTTTATTCAAGTGGAAGGTCTATAGATCCTAAAATGATATTAGTAATATGGTTACTTTGGATAGGGACATGTATAGACCATGATATCTAAATATGTGGAATCCAATGTATTAGGGGAAACCCCCTTGTGAGTGATATTTGTTTAGGATTTCTTATTTAAAGTTCCAAAAATAGCTATTATGGTGTTTTCTGGCATAGATTGGAATGGTACACTATAAAAATAAACTGTGTGTTGTGTTTCCCTTGGCACATGACATATATGATGATAAAATTAGTTATATGATGTGTTAACCGGTGAGTTTTTTCATGAAGGAGTTTTCCCATGTGTGGATGATCATGAGAATTTTCTCTCAAGGGGAAGGTGGTTTTGGATGAAATTCTCGGTGTGTTGTGATTATTGAGACACATGAGTGGGTGTTTTGTAATGTTATTTTCATTGATTTTTTGTGATTGGGCCATGTATGAAGTCCCATGGTTGATTGTAAATCCCTAAACCTTCTCTTTAATGTTCATCACATATAAATGTTGTGTATTTATTTATAAAATGAAATTGAACAAATATAAAACATTTAATACATTCTATTAACTTTAACAGTCTAGGATTTGAATGATTAGACAAACCATATGTAAAATTTACAGAACAAAACATAAAAATTTATTTAATTCCATCTTTTCTAGATTCTTATTGGATCTTTAATTTCTATTTAGTACAAGAAGTTACCTGAGAATATATGTAACACCTCGACCCTAGTTACCCAGAGTCAGTGCATTATTACGTAACATTGGCATGATCACAAAAGTTCACGTCTTGAAAGTCCTATTAGTTTAGTAGCCTTGGAAACAGTAGATACATTCATAAATGTTACATTACATTATAAAGTGAAAAACTAAGATAACATAGTCTCCATAGTCCACACTCATATCCCCTTCAGACTATCCCTGCAGGTCAGTCATAAAATATTTCTTCACATCCTCGAAAAAATAAAACATAGAAAGGGGTGATCTCAGATGCTCAGTAAGGATAACAATATAGCAGAAACTTTCATAAATAAACGTAAACATTTAAGGCAATGTATAACTAAAACAAAATCCTTTTAAACTTGAAATTCAGTATAATGTGGAAAAAATAAAGTGAAATAATGCCATTTACTTATTCACATGGATATTCTACTAGTCGAATAATCACAGACAATATCAATAACCACTTTCATAATGATGGAATGCATAATACTAGACTATCATAACAACATACCCATGGCCTTGTGCCAAGACTAAAAATAAGATTTTGTCAAGGCCTCATGCAAAGACAATATTTTGTCTCCTGAGACCAACTGATGCATCGAGGAGCTATAGTGGGCTCCACCCGTCACTTATTAAGTCTAATGCATTCCTCATATGAACAGGTTTAAATATATCATAAACCAAAACATAATCGTATCACATAAAACATGCATAAAGGAAACATAACATTTCAAAATTTCAATATGAAGATATCAATAAAACACATTGATATAATAAAAACATTATCAAAACCATTTTCAATACCAAAATAAAAAAAAATTAAAACATGGTATTTATTTTTCATTTAAAAAATGTTATGGCTTGTAGAGGTAACCGAAACTCAAATAATGGTCACGCCGACGGAGAAGTTGTTGTCGCCACATACATAAGAAAAAACATTCCTTTTGTCATTTAGTGAAAACACATCGTATAAAAATATTAGTTTTGATTAAAATTAATAGTAAAATGGTTTTATACACCGTATAAAAGAGAGTCTTGTATTAAAACAAAATATGCCTTAATGAAAGAAGATTGTGATGAAGTCCCTTACCTCGTGTCTGACATGACTTGATCATTCTTTAATCTCATGAATAATAAACTAGAGTAAATCTCTAATTTCTTAAGAACCTTTCTCAAGTTAATTATCCAATTTATATCACTTATTACCATGTAATGAGAATTATGAAGTCATTTATGTTAATAACGGTCATTTTGTCGATCTTTGGTACTTGAGTCAATAATAAACTTCTTATAATTACAAGTTGTTTATGTGGTAGAATATCCATTATCTCTAGAATTATATTCATGATGTAGATATAATATATACCCTATATATCCAATAGATACATGCATTTATAATATTACATAACAGTTAGAGGTAAGAACTGAAATGCACCGTTCATGGAGATAGTAAGTTGTACGTACGCATGAACGCTACGTTCATTTATATTTCATATTTAATGGAATGGAATCATAATGATAAAAAGGTATACTATAATTCCAGTATAATATCATATATAATATCATTAACTCCATCCTTTATACGTCCCACATATGGCATTAATGATTTAAATCACTTTGAGGGGGTAGTAGTCTGCACTTCCTAAAATGAAATTATCGCGTTTACCTATAATGGAACCCATAAAGGTAAGCCATAAATGAAAAATAATGAAGAATAATGAAAAAATAAATATCATATATATCATATATAGAAATAGTGTCATCATAATGGCCACCATGAGTGGTGTTAAAAGAAGATTGAACAATCATCGTTTCGTGAGGCAGTGATTCCCCACCCATAGAAACAGTATGTTCTTTAACCATGAGACAAAGGTGTGTGTAAGTGTAAATAAAATACTTATAATAACAACATCCTAGTATATTTAAGATACTGGTGTTGTTACAATAGAAGGGAATAAAAATATTTTAATGGGTTTGAGAAGAAAAATAAAACAAAAGAATATAAGAGTAGACATTACCATAAAATCGGGTAACGCTTTTTGATTTGAGCCAAAGGGTTACTTTGGAAGACTTATGCCCAAAGTGAGGCTTCTAGGAGAAAGAGAGGGAAGTTGAGAGAGTATTTTGGCAGATATTTTATGAGCCAAATAGATTTTAAGGTGTGAATAAGGTGGTATAGGTGGTGGCCTTTTATAAGAGGAGAAGAGGGGCACACTTGTAAAGTCATTATATGTTACATTATTATGAAATGATTTTCGGATTTTAAAGGTCCAAAAATGATATGTTTCAAGGATAAGGTGATAAGGGTTCGAAATATACTCATAAAATAGGGTTTTTACAAGTTTATGTCTTATATTTTACATTATCCCTTCATTTTATTTAAATCGTTAATTAATGAGGTAATCGCTGCATCATCATGGTGTCATAAAAATTTAATTTATTAAATGCATAAAAATTATAAAAAAATTACCATGATTTAGTAAATCGTTTTAGCATTCCAATATATATTTATATTCTAAAATTTAACTTATATAACCCCATGTAAAAATTGTTTTAGTAAAACAACACATGTTTGTGACAATTTTATTTTTACTTTAAATAAAAAGTTATTAATGACATTTTCTTACCCAAGTGGCTCCATGGGGTCCCCAAGTTGACCCATGGGTTTTAATGGTCGGCCATGACTCATACAATAAGGGTAGGAAAAGTTTAATGGTAATTTCATATTATTATAACATTATATTTACCTTAAATTACACTAATTACCTTTAGTCATGATTAATAAAACTTAAGAGTTACTATTCACCAAAAATTATTTTCATCTCATTGAACAACATTTTACTTACTATTGACAACCATGTATGTCAGATTTTTGAAATTCAATTCACATACGTGGTAATGTTTCATTTAAACGAAAAATTAGTTTTTTAACTACCACTTAGTGGATTCACTATTCATCAAAAATTAAAGTTCTTCAGAAAAATACCACAAATTAACCCTAAGATATATTTGATATTACTAATTAAAAAATGTTTTATATTTTACAAAATTCAAATCATATAAGTTTAATTAATTAATTTAATAATTAATTTCTGCTGTCAAAACAAATAGCATGTTTTTAAGAAAGAATATCAATGAAAAGATTGGCAATTTTTTATGTCCAATTTCAAAGTGAAATTAATTTTAATGACCACCATTGGATAAAATGGTAAAAATATATTATAATTATACTTTAAAAACACAAAATAATATGTTTTTTCACTATAAATTATTTTTATTAAAAAAGTTGTTTTTAAGTATTTTTTTCTATTCAAAGAAAATTGGAAGTTCTCAGAAAAATACCAAAAATTCAACATAGGCTAATTTCAATATTCTGAATCAATAAATTAATTCCATTTTGAAATAAAAAATTTATATAATTATAAAAGGCGGGTATTACTATTCATAACGGCTACTTTGATTGGTCGCGGTGTGTTAGAATCTCAAACTTGCGTACAATGCAAGCCATTGCATTATTGAAAGTGAAGTGTATCTTGGAAGCATGGGGTGTTACATTCTACCCTCCTTCAATAAATTGCTTCCTCACAATTTGAAATTCTTCTTCGAAAATAAAAGGTTGAAAATAGAAAATTCCAATGTGGAAAACCCACATCGAAAATATGGTTAATAAAATTTATCCTTAATAAGAGGGAAAGGGAAATGGAAAAGTCACCACCAAATTATGACCTCGATTAGGAGAACATTTGTGGAAATTAGAGACATATAATTGGAGTAAAAATGTAAATATTTTAGGAAGTGATTGAGGTCATCAATCACAAACATGTTCTAAATTGAAGGCCTCAAAGCCTTCAATCTATGTTGATTTAAAATATCATCAGTTCAACAATACATAAGGTATTAGGATAACACATTTTTTTGTTTTAATATCCCTTTCCAAAGATTTAAAAATTAATTTATTCATAGACCAAGAGATAGGTATATATATATATACTTGACAAGTAGAGTTTCAACCTTTATCTAATTTCTACCACAAACTCATCGTTTACTCAAAAAAATATATTTGAACTCAAAAATATTATATTTATCCTAATCGTACAAGGTTAAAAATTTTAACACATACAATTTAGATTATGAACAATATTTTGTAATAACCAGGGACTTCATATTGGTTAATGGTATGTAATAAAGGCCTATACCACTATGGTTGTTGGTTTGTTTCCTGCATCTTTGTTCGATGCGAGGGGTTATCCCCCGACCTGCAGGTTGACCTTTTCATAAAACTATAGTATTATAATATTCCAAAAATAATCTTCAGAAATGTTTTAACCTTAAACAATACTATCCAAAGTTAAACTTAATACATTCCAACCTTTATAGTTATCCAAAATACCTCTGTCCAGACTCTCTCTAAAAGTTCTATAAATTCAAAAATTAATTGTAACAACAGATTCCCCAAATAATGTAATGTTTCTCTTATTGTCACATACTAAAAATATGATTACCTTTATAATATTAAAACCTTAATGAAAACAAAAATTATTAAGGTAAAATCCTTATATATTTCATATTATTCTTAAAACCATAATATAGTTCTTGAGTCCAAAAACACAAATACAATAATTATTCCACTTCAACTGTAGTAATAGCTTAAGATTGGCCTTGATCCCTTAGCCTTTTATTATGTAAGTTTCCCTAACGCTAAGATATTCATTTGCATAATACCCCATTTCTCTAAAATTGTAGCATTCAACATTGATAGCCTCTTTCTTTCCCTTGCAATCACAAGCCTGGTGAACTTTTTCTCCACATTTATAACAAAATCCCATTCCTTTTAGGCAAGTACCAGGGTGATTCTTCCCACAATTATTGCATAATGCTAAATCCTTCTTTCCCTTTTTCCCTTTATCAGCCACATATTCCACCGTTCTCTTCCTCTCTTGCTTTACTTTATGGTCATAAGATTTAGAGAATTATTTATCTGTCTTAATAGCACATGAGACAATATCTTCGTACGATGAGAAGGATTGTGATACTAAAGCTCGACGGAGAAATGGTTTTAACCCATCAAAGAAACGATCAATCTTACTTCTTGGGTTACATATATAATCTGTAGCATGTATCGCTAGCCTTGTAATGTTAGACTCGTACTTTGCGACATTCTCATCCTCCTTTTTCCTTAGACTAAGAAATTCCATTTTCATATCTGCTCGATGGTCACGAGGAAAGTATTTTTCTAAGAAAAGTTCTTTG
Organism: Viscum album; assembly: GCA_963277665.1. Classification (NCBI taxonomy): domain Eukaryota; kingdom Viridiplantae; phylum Streptophyta; class Magnoliopsida; order Santalales; family Viscaceae; genus Viscum; species Viscum album. Next base: position 587,433,846 of record OY728126.1, read on the forward strand.
AACTCTCTCCATTCCATACTTGATACATCTTCATCTTCCTTTTTATTTTGAATCAATGACCACCATTGATCAGCATCTCCAGTGAGATGGTAAACTGCCCTGATAACCTTTTCCCTTTCACTACACCACAAGGCATGGAATATTTTCTCTAAGAAATTTATCCATTGCTCAGCTACAAAGGGATTTTTACTCCCATTGAATATTGGTGGTTGTTTCCTCATGAATTGGTCTAACATTGATCCTCCATGTTTCGGATCAGGGTGCTTGATATGAGTAAGCTTACTATTCATAACCTGAGTAAGTTGTCCCAGTATGGTGATAAGCTGATCAGCACCAGTTGTATCAATAGCTCCATTATAATTATCTTGCGCATGAGGGCTATCCCTACATGGAGTGCGTGCATTGATATGGTTTCCATTCCTTCCACTAGGTGCCATTTCTAAACAATGTCATAAACTAGATTACTTTGTGAATTGAAATACAAAATTCCATACTTGTAAAACACTTAACATAAAATGAATTATTTATGGATATAATCCATAATCATAAAAAGAAATGTTTTCTTTGAGGAAGTATATACTCATAAACCCTTCATAATGGTTTTTAAATAAATATTGAATTATCCTAAGCATATCCCCCAGGAGTGTCGTAACCAAGAGTGTAACAAGTCCCGTTGTTGTGCACCAGTTCATATTCGAGTCTATCTTAAAGTGGTGTTTTTGAGTTTTACCACTAGGTACATCTGTGACAGAGCCGCCTCTACCTGCTCATATCCAGACAGGGATGTATTGCTCAGAAAACTCACAAAATCTCTATGATACCAAAATTCTAGGAAGTTCTTCTATACTAATCCTCAATGTCTATCTTAGGGATATGTGCTCAAATCATAGATTATATAAATATAGCTTCCAAGTTTAGTACTAAACCGCCTCTGGTACCAACTGTAACGCCCCGACCCCAATTATCCAGAGTCGATGCATTATTAAGTAACATTGGCGTGATCACAAATGATCATGTCTCGAAAGACCGATTACTTTAGTAACCTTGGAAACACTAGATACATTCATAAATTTCACATTACATCATAAAGTGAAAACTACAATAACATAGTCTCCATAGTCCACACTCATATCCCCTTCAGAATATCCATGCAGGTCAGTCATAAAATATTTCTTCACATCTTGGTAAAAATAAAACATAGAAAGGGGTGAGCTCAGATTCTCAGTAAGGATAACAATATAATGGAAACTTTCATAAATAATCATAAACATTTAAGTCAATGTATAACTAAAACAAAAGCCATTTAAACTTGAACTTCAGCATAATATGAAAAAAATAAAATGAAATAATTCCATTTACTTATTCACATGGATATTCTACTAGTCAAATAATAACATGCAATATCAATAACCATTTTCCTAATGATGGAATGCATAATTCCAGACTATCAAAACCACGTACCCAAGGACTCGTTCCAAGACTAAAAATAAGATTTTGTCAAGGAGTCGTTCTAAGACACTAGTTTGTCTCATGATACCTACCGATGCATCGAGGAGCTATAGCGGGTTCCACCCGTCACTTATTAAGTCCGATGCATTCCTCATATAAACATGTTTAAACATATCATAAACCATAACATAATCGTATCACATAAAACATGCATAAAGGAAACATAACATTTCCAAATTTCAATCAAAAGATATCAATACAACACATTGATATAATAAAAACATTATCAAACCCATTTTAAATACCAAAATAAAATAAAATTAAAACATGGTATTTATTTTTCATTTAAAAAATGTTATGGCATGTAGAGGAAGCTGAAACTCAAATAATGGTCATGGTGGCGGAGAATTCGTTGTTGCCGCATACGTAAGACAAAACATTCCTTTTGTCGTTTAGTAAAAACACTTCATATAAAAATATTCCAATTGATTATAATTAAAAGTCAAAGAGGTTTATACACCGTATAAAAGAGAGTCTTGTATTAAAACAAAATATGCCTCAATGAAAGAAGATTGAGACGAAGTCCCTTACCTCGTGTCCGACATGACACAATAATTCTTTAATCTCTTGAATAATAAACTAGAGTTAATCTATACTTTCTTAAGAACATTTTTCTATTTAATTATCCTTTTTATATCACTTATTACCATGTCATGAAAATTATGTAGTCATTTAAGTTAATAACGGTCGTTTTGTAGATCTTTGGTACTTGAGTCAACAATAAAATTCTTATAATTACAAGTTGTTTATGTGGTAGAATATCCATTATCTCTATAATTATATTACTAATGAAGATATCATATATACCATATATATACATTAGATACATTCATTTATAATATTACATAACAATTAGAGTTAGGAAATGAAATTCATCGTTCATGGAGATGGTAAGCCGTACGTACGCATGAACGCTACTGTCATTTATATTTCGTATTTAATGGAATTAAATCATAATGAGAAAAAGTTATTTTATAATTACAGTATAATATCATATATAATATCATTAAATCCATCCTTTATATTTCCCACATATGGCATTAAAGATTCAAATCACTTTGAGGGGGCGGTAGTCCGCACTTCCTAAAATTAAATTATTGCGTTTACTCATAATGGAAACCATAAAGGTATGCCATAAATGTAAAATAATGAAGCATAATGAAAAAATAAATATAATATATATCATATATAGAAATAGGGTAACCATAATGGACACCATGGGAGGTGTTAAAAGAAGATTTAACAGTCATTGTTTCGCGAGGCAGTAATTCACCACCCACAGAAACAATATGTTCTTTAACAATTAGACGATGGTGTGTGTAAGTTTAAATCAAATACTTCACATATCAACATCCTATATTATTTAAGATAATGGTGTTGTTACAAAAGAAAGTAATAAAAAGAGTTTAAGGGGCTGGAGAAGCAAAATAAAATAAAAGAACATAAGAGAAGATATTACCTTAAAATCGGGTAACACTTTTTGATTTTAGCCAAAGGCTTCCTTGGGAAGACTTATGCCCAAAGTGAGGCTTCTAAGAGTAAGAGAGGGAATTTGAGAGAGTATTTTTGCGGAGGATGGTTGAGACAAATGGCTTTGAGGGTGTGAATAAGGTGGTATAGTTGGGGGACTTTTATAAGAGGAGAGGAGGGGCACTCTTGTAAAGTCATGATATGTTACATTATTATGAAATTGTTCTCATATTTTAAAGGTTCCACAATGATATATTTCTAGGATAAGGTGATAAGGATTAGAAAAATACACATCCAATAGGTTTTTGACATGTATACGTCTTATATTTAACATTATCATTTCATTTTATTTTGATTAGTAATTAATGAGGTAATCGCTGCATCATCATGGTGTCATGGAGAAATTAATTTATTTAATGTCTAAAAATTATAAAAAAATTAAAATGATGTAGGAAATAGGTTTAGAATTCTAATTAATATTTATATACGAAAGTTTAACTTATATAACCCTATGTAATAATTGTTTTAGTAAAATAACACATGTTTGTGACAATTTTATTTTTACTTTAAATAAAAAGTTATTAATGTCATTTTCTTACCCATGTGGCTCCATGGGGTCCCCAAGTTGACCCATGGATTTTCTTGGTCGGAAATGACTCATCCAATAAGGGTAGGACAAGTTTCATGGTATTTTCATATTATTATAACATTATATTTACCTTAAATTACAGTAATTCCTTTTAATCGCGATTAATAAAACATAAAAGTTACAATTCACCAAAAATTATTTTCATCCCATTGAACCACATTTTACTTAGTAATGACAAACATGTATTTCATATTTTTGAAATTCAATTCATGTAAGTGGTAAAGTTTCATTTAATCGAAAAATTAGTTTTTCAACTACCACATAGTGGTTTCACTATTCATCAAAAATTGAAGTTCTTCAGAAAAATACCAAAAATTAACCCTAAGCTATATTTGATATTTCTATTTAAAAAATTATGTCTATTTTAAAAATTTCAAAACATATAATTTGAATTAATTAATTTAATAATTAATTCCCACTATCAAAACAAATAGCATGTTTTTAAGAAAGAATATCAATCAAAAGATTGATAATTGTTTATGTCCAATTTCAATGTGAATTTAATTCTAATGGCCAACATTGGATAAAATGGTAAAAATATATTGTAATTATACAATAAAACCACTAAATAATATGATTTATCACTATAAATTATTTTGATTAAAAAAGTTGTTTTTAGGTATTTTTTTGTATTCAGAGAAAATTGGAAGTTCTAAGAAAAATACAAAAAAATAAACATAGGCTAATTTCGATATTCCTAATCCAAAAATGAAGTCTATTTTGAAATATACAATTTAAATAATTTCAAAAATTCTGTAGTACTATTCATAACAGCCACTTTGATTGGTCGTAGTGTGTTAGAATCTCGAACTTGCGTACAATGCAAACCATTGCATTATTGAAAGTGAAGCGTACTGTGGAATCTTGGGGTGTTACAATGTACATAGAAAATGTTTGAGCTAAAATCCTGGTAATATGGTAGATAATTACATGAAACAATGTAACATAGGGTGAGAGTAACATCATCATCACAACCATGAGAAGAAGCATTAGATAATATCATGGAATGTGGAAATGCATAAAGATTAAACACCATGTCATAGTGGTAAACTACCCCACAAAGTTTTTAAAAAATATATAATCTTTTTCACACATCATTTCACTTTAACTCATGAGATTAATCACATTACCCAATGCATTAGAGCGTTGTATAATTTAGGCGCATTCATCACATCCTAAAATTTTAATTATAATTCATTCCACACAGAAAATATATCAAATATTAACATAAAACAAATGTAAATTGTAACACCCCGAGCTTCCACGATACGCCTCTCTTTCAATAATGCAATAGCTTGCATTGTACGCAACTTTGAGTTCTAAAACACCGCGACTAATCAAAGTAGCCGTTATGAATAGTAATAACCACTTTTTAAAAATATATAAATTTTATATTCCAAAATGGATTTCTTTTTTGTATTCGTAATATCAAAATTAGCCTATGTTGAATATTTGGTATTTTTCTGAGAACTTCTAAATTTTTATGAATAGTGAAAAATACTTAAAAACAACTTTTTTAATCAAAATAATTTATAGTGATAAATTATAATATTTAGTGGTTTTAAAGTATAATTAGAATATATTTTTACCATTTTATCCAATGGTGGTCATTAGAATTAATTTAACATTGAAATTGGACATAAACAATTGCCAATCTTTTGATATAAATTGTTTCTTAAAAACACGCTATTTGTTGTAACAGCGGGAATTAATTATAAAACTAATTAATACAACTTATATGTTTGGAATTTCGTAAAATAGACATAATTTTTGAATTCGGAATATCAATTATAGCTTAGGGTGAAATTTTGGCCTTATTCTGAAAAACTTCAATTTTTGATGAATAGTGAAGCCACTAAGTGGTTGTTAAAAACTGATTTTTCGTTAAAACGAAATATTACCACTTCTGTGATTTGATTTTCAAAAATCCGACATACATGGTTGTCATTAAGAAGTAAAATGTGGTTCAATGAGATTAAAATAATTTTTTGGTGAATAGTAACTTTTAAGTTCTTAATCGCGATTAGAGGTAATTAGTGTAGTTTAAGGTACAAATAATGTTATAATAATATGAGATGAGCATGAAACTTGTCCTACTCCTATTGGATGAGTCATGGACGACCAAGACAACCCATGGGTCAACTTGGGGACCCCATGGAGCCACTTTAGTTGGAAAATGAAATTAATATATATTTATTTAATGTTAAAATTAAATTGACACAAACATGAGTTGTTTTACTAAAACAGTTTTTAAGTGGGGTTACACAAGTCCAAATTTTGATTATAAATATTCATTAGAAAGATAAAAATATTTCCTACATCATTATATTTGTTTTATAATTTTTAGACATTAAATAAATTAAATTATTTATGACATCATGATGATGCAGCGATGACCTCATTATTTAACGATTTAAATAAAATGGGAAGATAATGAAAAATCCAAGGCTTAAACTTGTCCAAAGCCAATTGGATGAGGAGATTTCGAACCCTTATCACCTTAGCCTCGAATTATATAAGTGTGGGACCTTTAGAATCCGAAAATCATTGTGTAATAATGTAACATTTCAATCTTTCCAAAAGAGCCCCTCCTCTCCACTTATAAAAGGCCCCCACCTCTCCCACTTTATTCACACCTTCAAGCCATTTGGCTCGGACAAATTCTGCCCAAATACTCTCCCAACATCCCTCTCTTACTCCTAGAAGCCTCACTTTGGGAAGAACTCTTCCCAAGGAAGCCTTTGGCTCAAATCAAAAAGAGTTACCCGATTTTGAGGTAATGTCTTCTCTAATGTTGTTTTGGTTTATTTTTCTTCTCCAACCCCCTAAACTCTTTTTATTCATTTCTTTTGTAACAACACCAGTATCCTCAATATACTATTATGTTGTTATAAGAAGGATTCGAGCTACACTTACACACACCTACATCTAATGGTTAATGAACATACGGTTTCTGTGGATGGAGAATTTCTGCCTCACGAAACGATGATTGTTCAACACTCATATAACACCTTCAAAGGTGGAAATTAAGATGTCACTATTTTTATATATGATATATAATATGTTTATGTTTTACTTATGCTTCTGTATTTCTCATTTATGGCATACTTTATGATTTCCATTATGGGTAAAACGTGATAATTTCATTTTAGGAAGTGCGGACTACCGCCCCCTCAAAGTGATGTGAATCGTTAATGCCATATGTGGGATGTATAAAGGATGGAGTAAATGATATTATATATGATATTATACTGGAACTATGTTATAACTTTATATAATTATGATTTCATTCCATTAAATATGAAATAGAAATGAAAGTAGCATTCATGCGTACGTACGGCTTACCGTCTCCATGAACGGTGCATTTCATTTCTTACCTCTAAATGTTACGTAATATTATAAATGAATGTATATACTGGATATATATGACATATATGACATCTAAATCATGAATATAATTCTGGAGATAATGGATATTCTACCACATAAACAACTTGTAATTATAAGAAGTTTATTGTTGACTCAAGTACCAAAGATCAACAAAACGACCGTTATTAACTTAAATAATTACATAATGTTCATATCATTGTAATAAGTGATATAAAAAGGATAATGAAATTGAAAATGGTTCTTAATAAGGTATATATTAACTCTAGTTTATTATTCAGGAGGTTAAAGAATGGTTGAGTCAAGTCAGACACAAGGTAAGGGAATTTCTTAACCCAACTTCCATTCTTTGGGTTAATCTCCTACTTTCAAATTATGTCATGATATTATTATGTCCTATCTTGTATTTTTACATTATTTATGTGTAATTATAATGGATACACATTATAGATGTACTTTATTTAAAAAAATGATCTTTTTAAGGACTTCGTCTCAATCCCCTTTCATTGAGGCATATTTGGTTTTATACACAACTTTCTTTTATACGGTGTATAAACCCCTTTGACTTTTACGTTTATTCAAAATGAATCTTTTTTATACGAAGCGTTTTGCTAAATGACAAAAGGGAATGTTTTTCTTTCCATACTTATGCGGCGACAATGACTTCTCCACCGCCGTGACCATTATTTGAGTTTCGGCTTCCTCTACAAGCCATCATTTTTTTAATGAAAAATAAATACAATGTTTTAACTTCCTTTTATTTTGGTATTGAAAATGGTTTTGAAAGCATTTTTATTATATCAATGTGTTGTATTGATATCTTGTGATTGAAATGTGGAAATTTTATGTTTCCTTTATGCATGTTTTATGTGATACGATTATGTTATGGTTTATGATATGTTTAAACCTATTCATATGAGGAATGTATTGGACTTAATAAGTGACGGGTGGAGCCCGCTATAGCTCCTCGATGCATCGGTAGGTCTCATGAGACAACTAGACGTGGAATTGGCCGAGGATCTTTCCCAATTTGATTTATGGTTTTGGCCGAGGCCTTAATCATTTTAGACGTCTTGGCCGAGGCCTTGACAAAATGTTTCAGAATGTCCGGCATTATACATTACCTCATTATGAAAGTGGTTATTGTTATTGCATGTGATTATTCGTCTAGTAGAATATCCATGTGAGTAAGTAATGGCATTATTTTATTTTACTTTTGCCATATTATGCTGAAGTTCAAGTTCAATAAGGCTTTTGTTTTAGTTATACATTGGCTTAAATGCTTATGTTTTCTTATAAAAGCTTCCGCAATATTGTTATCCTTACTGAGCATCTGAGCTCACCCCTTTCAATGTTTTAATATTTTCCAGTATGTGAAGAAGTATTTTATGAATGACCTGCAGGGATTGTCAGAAGAGGATATGAGGGTGGACTATGGAGACTTTGTTATTGTATTTTTTCACTTTATGATGTAATGTAACGTTTACGAATGTATTTAGTGTTTCCAAGGCTACTAAACTAATCGGTATTTCGAGACTTGATCTTTTGTGATCATGCCAATGTTACGGAGTAATGCACCGACTCTGGGTAGCTGGGGTCGGGGCGTTACAGTTGGTATCAGAGGCAGTTTAGTACTAACCTTGGAAGCTAGATTTATATAAACTCTGATTAGAGCACATATCCCGAAGATAGACTTTGAGGATTATTATAGAAGAACTTCCTAGAATTTTGGTATTATAGAGATGTTATGAGTTTTCCGAGCAATACATCCCTTTCTGGATATGAGCAGGTAGAGGCGGCTCTGGCACAGATGTACCTAGGGGTAAAACCCTAAAACACCGCTTTGAGCTAGACTCGAACGGGAACTGGTGCACGACAACGGGCCTTGCTGCACTCTTGGTTACGACACTCCCGGGGGATATGCTTAGGATAACTCTCATTTTCTTTACAAATCATTATGAAGGGTTTATGAGTATATACTTCCTCAAAGAAAACATTTTTATGATTATGGATTATATCCATAAATAGTTCAATTTATGTTAAGTGTTTTATAAGTATGGGATTATGTATTTTGATTCATAAACTGATCTAGTTTACGCAATTGTTTAGAAATGGCGCCTAGTGGAAGAAATGGAAACCGTATCAATGCACGCACTCCATGTAGGGATTGCCCTCCTTCTCAAGATAATTATAGTGGGGCTGGTGATGCAACTGGTGCCGATCAGCTAATCACCATACTCGGACAACTTACTCAGGTTATGAATAATAACCTTACCCGTATGGAGCACCCTGATCCACAGCGTGGAGGATCAATGTTAGATCGATTCATGAGGCAACAACCACCAACCTTCAATGGGAGTTCAAATCCTATAGTAGCTGAGAAATGGATAAATTCCTTAGAGAAAATATTTCATGCCTTGGGGAGTAGTGAAAGGGAGAAGGTTGTCATGGCAGTTTACCGCCTCACTGGAGATGCCGATCAGTGGTGGTCGCTGATTCAAAACACAAAGGAAGATGATGACGTATCGAATATGGAATGGAGGGAGTTTAAAGAGCTTTTCTTAGAAAAATACTTTCCTCGTGACCATCGAGCAGATATGGAAAGGCAATTTCTGAGTCTGAGGCAGAAGGAGGATGAGAATGTCGCAAAGTATGAGGCTAACTTTACAAGGTTAGCGAGGCATGCTTCCGATTATATACGTAACCCAAGAAGTAATATTGATCGTTTCTTTGATGGGTTAAAACCATTTCTCCGTCGAGCTTTAGTATCACAATCCTTCTCATCATACGAAGATATTGTCTCGTGTGCTATCAAGACAGAAAAGGAATTCTCTAAGTCTTATGACAACAAAGTAAAGCAAGAGAAGAAGAGAACGGTGGAACAAGAGACAGATAAAGGGAAAAAGGGAAAGAAGGATTTTACATTATGTGATAATTGTGGGAAGAATCACCCTGGTACGTGCCTAAAAGGAATGGGAGTTTGTTATAAATGTGGAGAAATGGGTCACCAGGCTCGTGATTGCAAGGGAAAGAAAGAGGCTATCAAAGTTGAATGCTACAATTGTAGAGAAATGGGTCATTATGCAAATGAATGTCCTAAGCGTCAAGGAAACTTACCTCAGAAAAGGCCAAGGTATCAAGGCCAATCTTATGCTGTGACTACAATTGAAGCGGAATAATTATTGTATTTGTGTTTTTGGACTCAAGAACTAGATTATGGTTATAAGAATAATGTGATATATAAGGATTGTACTGCAGTACATGTTGTTTTCATTAAGGATTTAATATGATGAAGGTAATCATATTTTTATTATGTGACAATAAGAGAAACTTTACTTTGTTTGGGGAATCTGAGGTTACAATTGATTTTGGAATTTAACGACCCTTTAGAAAGAGTCTGGACGGAGGTATTTTGGATAACTATTAAGGTTGGAATAGATTAAGTTGAACCATGGATAGTATTGTTTAAGGTTAAAGCATTTCTGAAGATTATTTTTGGAATATTATAATACTATAGTTTTAAGAAAAAAGACAACCTGCAGGGTGGGGCATAACCCGTCGCGTCGGACAAAGCTGCAGGAATCGAACCCACAATCATAGTGCGACAGACCTTTATTTCCTACCACTAGCCTACAGGAAGTCCCTGGTTATTACGAAATAATTTTAATAATCTAAATTGTATGTGTTAACATTTGGAACATTATACAATTAGGATAAGTATAATATTTTTGAGTTCTATTATCTTTTTGAGTGAAAGATGAGTTGAAGGTTGAAACTCTAATTGTCAAGCATAAATATATATATACCTATCTCTTATTCAATGAATAAATTAATTCATAAACTTTAGTAAAGGGATATTAAAACAAAAAAATGTGTTATCCTAATACCTTATGTCTTGTTGAACTGATGATATTTTAAATCAACATAGATTGAAGGCTTTGAGGCCCTCAATTTGACAGTTGATTGTGATTGATGACCCCAATCGCTCCCTACAAATATTTACGTTTTTCCTCCAATTATATGTCTCTAATTGCCACCAATGTTCTCCTAATCGAGATCATAATTGGGTGGTGACTTTTTCATTTCCCTTTCCCTCTTATTAAGGTTAAATTTTATTAATCTTATTTCCGATGTGGGTTTTCCTCAAAGGTATTTTCTATTTTCAACCTTTTATTTTCCAAGAAAAATTTCAAATTACGAGGATGCAATTTATTGAAGGAGGGGAGAATGTAACACCCCGAGCTTCCACGATACGCCTCTCTTTCAATAATGCAATAGCTTGCATTGTACGCAACTTCGAGTTCTAAAACACCGCGACTAATCAAAGTAGCCGTTATGAATATTAATAACCACTTTTTAAAATTATAGAAATTTTATATTCCAAAATGGACTTCATTTTTGTATTCGTAATATCGAAATTAGCCTATGTTGAAATTTTGGTATTTTTCTGAGAACTTCTAAATTTTTATGAATAGTGAAAAATAATTAAAAACAACTTTTTTAATCAAAAAAATTTATAGTGATAAATTATAATATTTAGAGGTTTTAAAGTATAATTATAATATATTTTTACCATTTTATCCAATGGTGTTCATTAGAATTAATTTAACATTGAAATTGGACATAAACAATTGCCAATATTTTGATATAAATTGTTTCTTAAAAACACGCTATTTGTTGTAACAGCGGGAATTAATTATAAAATTAATTAATAAAACTTATATGTTTGGAATTTTGTAAAATAGACATCATTTTTGAATTCGGAATATCAATTATAGCTTAGGGTGAAATTTTGGCCTTATTCTGAAAAACTTCAATTTTTGATGAATAGTGAAACCACTAAGTGGTTGTTAAAAACTGATTTTTCGTTAAAACGAAATATTACCACTTCTGTGATTTTATTTTCAAAAATCCGACATACATGTTTGTCATTAAGAAGTAAAATGTGGTTCAATGAGATTAAAATAATTTTTTGGTGAATAGTAACTTTTAAGTTCTTAATCGCGATTAGAGGTAATTAGTGTAGTTTAAGGTACAAATAATGTTATAACAATATGACATGAGCATGACACTTCTACTAATCCTATTGGATGAGTCATGGCCGACCAAGACAACCCATGGGTCAACTTGGGGACCCCATGGAGCCACTTTAGTTGGAAAATGACATTAATATATATTTATTTAATGTTAAAATTAAATTGACACAAACATGAGTTGTTTTACTAAAACAGTTTTTAAGTGGGGTTACACAAGTCCAAATTTTGATTATAAATATTCATTAGAAATCTAAAAATATTTCCTACATCATAATATTTTTTTTATAATTTTTAGACATTAAATAAATTAAATTATTTATGACATCATGATGATGCAGCGATGACCTCATTATTTAACGATTTAAATAAAATGGGAAGATAATGCAAAATCCAAGGCTTACACTTGTCCAAAGACAATTGGATGAGGAGATTTCGAACCCTTATCACCTTAGCCTCGAATTATATATGTGTGGGACCTTTAGAATCCGAAAAGCATTGTGTAATAATGTAACATTTCAATCTTTCCAAAAGAGCCCCTCCTCTCCACTTATAAAAGGCCCCCACCTCTCCCACCTTATTCACACCTTCAAGCCATTTGTCTCTGCCAAACTCTGCCCAAATACTCTCCCAACATCCCTCTCTTACTCCTAGAAGACTCACTTTGGGAATAACTCTTCCCAAGGAAGCCTTTGGCTCAAATCAAAAAGAGTTACCCGATTTTGAGGTAATGTCTTCTCTAATGTTGTTTTGGTTTATTTTTCTTCTCCAACCCCCTAAACTCTTTTTATTCATTTCTTTTGTAACAACACCAGTATCCTCAATATACTATTATGTTGTTATAAGAAGTATTCGAGCTACAATTACACACACCTACATCTAATGGTTAATGAACATACGGTTTCTGTGGATGGCGAATTTCTGCCTCACGAAACGATGATTGTTCAACACTCATATAACACCTTCAAAGGTGGCCATTAAGATGTCACTATTTTTATATATGATATATAATATGTTTATGTTTTACTTATGCTTCTGTATTTCTCATTTATGGCATACTTTATGATTTCCATTATGGGTAAAACGCGATAATTTCATTTTAGGAAGTGCGGACTACCGCCCCCTCAAAGTGATGTGAATCGTTAATGCCATATGTGGGATGTATAAACGATGGAGTAAATGATATTATATATGATATTATACTGGAAATATATTATACCTTTATATAATTATGATTTCATTCCATTAAATATGAAATAGAAATGAAAGTAGCGTTCATGCGTACGTACGGCTTACCGTCTCCATGAACGGTGCATTTCATTTCTTACCTCTAAATGTTACGTAATATTATAAATGAATGTATATACTGGATATATATGACATATATGAAATCTAAATCATGAATATAATTCTGGAGACAATGGATATTCTACCACATAAACAACTTGTAATTATAAAAAGTTTATTGTTGACTCAAGTACCAAAGATCAACAAAACGACCGTTATTAACTTAAATAATTACATAATGTTCATATCATTGTAATAAGTGATATAAAAAGGATAATGAAATTGAAAATGGTTCTTAATAAGGTAGATATTAACTCTAGTTTATTATTCATGAGGTTAAAGAACGGTTGAGTCAAGTCAGACACAAGGTAAGGGAATTTCTTAACCCAACTTCCATTCTTTGGGTTAATCTCCTACTTTCAAATTATGTCATGATATTATTATTTCCTTGTAACATCCCAGGTAAATAAAGAATAAAGAATTTTCATATTTATTAATATTTACTAATTAAATATTAATTTTAATTAAAAGGGTTTTCTACATTCGATAGCGTACTCGATACGCAACGATGAGTTTCTTTGAAAACTTACGTTGCACACAAGTAATAAAATAATATTATTTTAAATGTTAGTTAACAAGTAGCCGTTGTACTGGAGGGAATGGATAGAAATAACTAAAATATGATTAGATATGTTTTTAAATGTTTATACATTTACCCAATAAAAGATAAAGGCTTAAAATACGGAAAGAGTTCAATTTTAGGGCATATATACTCTAATTTTCACTAAAGGTTCACTTATCACCTTTTAATGGTGAACCATCATTAAATATAGTTTTGATCACTCTTATACTTTATTTTGGACCAAATATAACTCTTATTTAGAATCGGGACATCAAAATTTACTCTGTGTAAATTTTTGGTACCTTTCTGATAAAGTTCATTTTTTTATGAATAGTGTAAAATGTTGTATTTTAATTCAAAACCTCTTTTTAATATAAATTATTTATATGATTAGATTATTATTTTAATTGGTTTTAAAGTGAAATTAGAAAATATTTTTACCAGTTAATCCAATGGTGGTCATTGGAATCAATTTCACTTTGAAATTGGACTTAAACCGGTGTCAATCTTTTGATACTTATTGTTTCACAAAAACACGCTATTTGTCATGACAGCGGGAATTAATTATTAAATTAATTAATTTGACTTATATGTTTTGAATTTTGTAAAATGGACTTCATTTTTGAATTCGAAATATCAAATATAGCTTAGGATGAATTTTTGGTAATTTTCTGAAAAACTTCAATTTTTTATGAATAGTGAAACCACTAAGTGGTAATCAAGCAAACTGATTTTTCAGTTAAATGAAAGTTTACCACTAATGTGTATTGAATTTTGAAAATCCGACATACATGGTTGTCATTAATAAGTAAAATGTGGTTCAATGAGATTAAAATAATTTTTTGGTGAATAGTAACTTTTTTTCATTAATCGCGATTAGAGGTAATTAGTGTAGTTTAAGGTAAAAATGATATTATAAGAATGTGAAAACACCATGACACTTGTCCTACACCTATTGTGTGAGTCATGGCCGACCAAGACAAGCCATGGGCCAACTTGGGGACCCCATGGAGCCACTTTAGTTGGAAAATGACAATAATATATTTTTATTTAATGTTAAAATTAAATTGACACAAACATGAGTTGTTTTACTAAAAAATTTTTTAAGTAGGGTTACACAAGTCCAAATTTTGATTATAAATAGTCATTGGAAAGATAAAAATATTTCCTACATCATAGTATTTTTTTTATAATTTTTAGACAATAAATAAATTAAATTATATATGACATCATGATGATGCAGCGATGACCTCATTATTTAACGATTTAAATAAAATGGAAAGATAATGTAAAATCTATGAACTAAACATGTCCAAAACCAATTGGATGAGTGGATTTCGAACCCTTATCACCTTATCCATGAATTATATCAATGTGGAACCTTTTAAAACCTAAACACATTTTCAAATAAAGTAATATTTCTTTACTTTCCAAAAGTGCCCCTCCTCTCCTCTTATAAAAGGCCCCCACCTCTACCTCATTTCACACACTTCTCAAGCATTTGGATCTGCCAACCCCTGCCAAATTACTCTCTCCACATCCCTATCCTCATCCTAGAGGATTCCCTTTGGGCATAATCCTTTCAAAGGAAGCCTTTAGGCTCAAATCAAAAGGGAGTTACACTTTTAAATGTAATTCATTCTCTCTTGTTCATTTGTTTTATTTTGCTTCTCCAACCCTCTAAGCTCTTTTTATTTACTTCTTTTGTAACAACACCAGTATCTTCAATATACTAGGATGTTGTTATAATATTTATTCGAGCTACACTCTCACACAACTACATCAAATGGTTAAAGAACATACGGTTTCCGTGGATGGAGAAATTCTGCCTCCCGAAACGATGATTGTTCAATACTCATTTAACACCTTCAAGGGTGGCCATTATGATGTCACTATTTTTATATATGATATATAATATGTTTATTTTTTCTTTTTTAAGCTTCTGTATTTTTCATTTTTGGCATACCTTTATGGTTTCCATTATGGGTAAACACGATATCTTCATTTAAGGAAGTGCGGACTACCGCCCCCTCAAAGTGATGTGATTCGTTAATGCCATATGTGGGACGTGTAAAGGATGGATTTAAAGTTATTATATATGATGTTATACTGGAATTATAATATACCTATATATCATTATTATTTCTTTCCATTAAAGTATGAGATAGAAATGAAAGTAGCGTTCATGCGTACGTACAGCTTACCGTCTCTATGAACGGTGCCTTTCATTTCTTATCCCCAAATGTAATGTACTATTAAAAGTTCATGTATATAATGGATATATATAATGAATAGTATATCTAAATGATGAATATAATTCTGGAATTAAAATATACATACCTCCCATTTAGTTTAATTCCATTAATATGACAAAGAAATGAAAGTAGCGTTCATGTGTACGTACGGCTTACCGTCTCCATGAACGGTGCATTTCATTTCTTACCTCTAAATGATTATGTAATATTATAAATACATGTATATGCTGGATATATATGATATATATGATATCCAAATTAGTAATGTCATTCTGGATATAAATAACCTTTGACCACACGAGCAACATGTAATTGTAAGAAGTCAACTTTCGACTTAAGAACCAAATATTGACAAAACAAACATTATTAACTTAAATGGTTACATAATGTTTATAACATGGCAATAAGTGATATAAAAGGAATAATTAAGTTTAAAAAGGTTCTTAATCAAGTATAAATTAACTCAAGTTTATTATTCAGGGCGTTAAAGAACGATCGAGTCAAGCCCGACCCGAGGTAAGGGACTTCGTCTCAATCTCCTTTCATTGAGGCATATTTCGTTTTATACACAACTTTATTTTATACGGTGTATAAACTCCTTTGACTTTTACTTTTATACAAAAGGAATCTTTTTCTACGAAGCATTTTACTAAACGACAAAAAGGAATGTTTTTTTTAACGTACGCGGTGACAACGACCTTTTCCGCCGCCACGAGTATTATTGGGTCTTTGGCTTCCTCAACAAGCCGTAATGTTTTTAAAATAAAATAAATACCATATAATCTTTTATGTATTTTGGTATTGAAAATGGTTTTGATAAAGGATTCTATTATGTCAATATATTTATGATATATTGTGATTGAAATGTGGAAATGTTTTCATTTCTTTATATTGGTTTTATGTTTTATGATTTTATATTGGTACTTGGACATTTTAATGGGTGGTTACATTATAAACCATATGACGGGTGGTGCCGTGAATACCAGGACGGGTGGTTACGTTATAACCTCCAATGCATTGGGTATGGAAGTCGGCCGTATGGCTATTCCATTAAGTATGTATGGAAGTCGGCCGTATGGCTATT
The DNA here is from genome assembly GCA_963277665.1 of Viscum album. Classification (NCBI taxonomy): domain Eukaryota; kingdom Viridiplantae; phylum Streptophyta; class Magnoliopsida; order Santalales; family Viscaceae; genus Viscum; species Viscum album. The sequence continues at coordinate 587,451,142 of OY728126.1, forward strand.
CCATTAAGTATGTATGGAAATTGGCCGTATGGCTATTCCATTAAGTGATATGTGTGGAAGTCAACCGTATGGTTATTCCACTTAAGTATGTTTATGTCCCAAGTTACCTTTATATATTCTATGTGTTCTTTATATGGGTTTTATGGTAATCCTTTGGTTACAAAAAGGTAAGTAATGATACTTTATTCAGTGAAGATTTTTTTTACTACTTCATGAAGGTGAAGGTATTACTTTGATATAGTATACATGGTTTACTTGATGTTTGAAAAACTAACAGTTTTCATTCTTTTTGTATCCCTTACTGAGATTTTTATGCTCACCCCAAGTTTTTCGAAATGTTTTTCACAGGACTTAAAGTGGAATAAGGTCAAGGATGGGATCAAGGGAATTTCATGCTATCTAAAACATGGAATCTAGACATCTTTCTTTTTAAGAGTTTTTATTTTATGGAGACTTAGTAGAAGTGTCTACTTTGTAATCTTTTAAGATGTAATAGTTATGTTATAATTCTCTAAAACTCTAAACCTGAAAAGATCCTCAATGTGAATTATTCATTTAATTCAATATTAAGTAAGGTTTAAGGCCGGGGCCTTATAGTTGGTATCAGAGGTCGGTTTAGACAACTTTAGGAGTTAGAAAAGTGTTAAATTATAATATGATTGAAATGTTATAGCATTTACGGATTACAATTTTGCTTCGCCTAAGATATTTCTGTGTTCAGAATGGTTTTCCGTAGAGGAAACAAAGCAGCTATGTTGGGACGACATCAGGAGGAAGATAACCTTCCAAATCAGCAACCTGAGATGGTCGAAATCGGAACTGAACAGTTTGTTGCAGTGATGGCACAATTGAGTCAGGCTATAAATGGTGGTGGTATCCATGCACGAGATCAGCCAGATCAACCGCAGAGGAACATGTCAGTGGTGGAACATTTCATGAGGCAACATCCCCCATCATTCAGAGGATCATCTGACCCTGTGCAAGCTGAAGGGTGGATTAAAGCACTGGAGAAGATTTTTGATGTCATGGGGTGTTCAGAACATCAAAAGGTTAGTCTTGCTGTTTACCATTTTGAAGGTGAATCTGATCAGTGGTGGTCGATGGTGAAAAATATAAGGGATAGTGATGAGATTGAGGATCTTCACTGGGACGAATTCAAAGGTATGTTTCTTGAGAAATATTTTGCTAAGGTGGTTCGTCTTAGGATGGAAAAACAGTTCCTAGAATTAAGGAAGGAGGATGATTCAGTGGCTTCTTATGAAGAAAAGTTCACTCGATTGGCAAGGTATGCTCCAAACTTCATACGAGATCTTGATAGTAAAATAAACCGTTTTTACTCAGGGTTAAAGCCAAAGTATCGAAGGGCTTTAGCTTCTCGTGAGTTCAAAAGTTATGAAAAACTTGTTCGATGTGCGGAGAAGGTGGAAATGGAGTTTGCCAATGATCAGGTGTTCTATGACAAACAACAGAATAAGAGGTCAAGTTGGCAGGCAATGGGGAAGAATTCATCAAAGAAGCAAGGAGGTAAGAAAACCAAATATCCATCCTGTGAGAAGTGTGGTAAAATGCATCCTGGAAAATGTTTATCCAAGTCTGGTAAGTGCTTTCGGTGTGGTAAGTCTGGTCATATTGCTCGTAACTGTAAGGAAGATGATCAAGCAGGAAATGAAAAGCCAATGGTAAGATGTTATAAGTGGAATGAGACGGGTCACTATGCAAATGAGTGTCCGACAAAGAGCTTGAGTGATGGGAAGAAGTTAGACTACAAGCAGAAAGGGGTGGTGAAATCCTTTGCAACAACTTCAGCAGATGTTGGGCCATCGAATGAAGTGGTATCTGCTCCAGGGAGCTCAGTATTTTTCGAAGATTGACTTTAGGTCGGGGTACCATCAGTTGAAAGTAAAAGAAGCAGACGTTCCGAAGACTGTGTTACGTACTAGATATGGCCATTATGAATTTGTAGTTATGCCTTTTGGGTTAACCAATGCACCTGCTGTATTCATAGACCTTATGAATAAAATTTTCCATGAGTTCTTGGATAAGTTTGTGTTTGTTTTTTGAGGTTTGGGAAGAGATTGTGTGTGTCTTGTGTTTCACAGTTGAAGAATGAGTTGTTATGTGAGGCTCATAGTTCCCCATTTTCAGTTCATCCTGGCAGTACTAAGATATACAGAGATCTGCGGGAGTATTACTGGTGGGATGGAATGAAAAGAGACATTGCTGATTTTACTGTGATGTGTTTGACATGTCAACAGGTTAAAGCAGAGCGGCAGGGATGCTTCAGCCTTTACTAGTGCCAGAGTGGAAATGGGAAAACATATCCATGGACTTTGTTGTGGGATTACCGAGGACATCTCGAGGTAATAATGCAATCTGGGTTATTGTTGATCGCTTGACCAAATATGCTCATTTCTTTTCTATACGAGATACTTTCTCTCTTGATCAAATTTCCCGTTTGTATCTTAAAGAGATAGTCAGGTTACATGGAGTTCCTCTCTCCATTGTATTGGATCGTGATCCCAGGTTTACTTCTAACTTTTGGAAAGGCCTTCAGAAGTCGTTGGGTACTGAATTAAATTTTAGTACAGCTTTTCATCCTCAATCAGATGGGCAGTCAGAACGAACAATCCAGACATTGGAGGATATGCTACGAGCTTGTTCTATGGATTATCAGGGAATTTGGGACCAACATCTTTCTTTGGTTGAGTTTTCTTATAAAAACAGTTTTCATTCCAGTATACAGATGGCACCATTTGAGGCATTATATGGGAAGCAGTGTCGAACTCCAGTTTTCTGGGATGAAGTGGGTGAAAGGAAGTTGATGGGACCAGAATTGATATAAGAGATGGCAGAAAAAGTTCAGCTGATTCAGAAACACATGAGAACAGCTCCGAGTAGGTAGAAGAGTTATGCGGATAACCAGAGGAAGGATCTATCTTTCGAGGTAGGTGATCATGTTTTTCTCAAGGTTTCTCCTTGGAAAAGTGTGATGAGATTTGGTAAGAAAGGAAAGCTGAGTCCAAGTTTTATTGAACCATATGAAATTCTAGAGAGAGTTGGATCAGTTTCATACCGGGTGGCTTTACCTCCGAGTTTATCTCAGGTGCACAATGTTTTTCATGTTTCAATGTTGAGGAAGTATATGCCAGATCCATCTCATGTTTTGAGTCCAGAGGTAGTTCAGCTGGAAGAGAACCTATCTTATGAGGAACAACCGGTCCAGATTCTTGACCACATGGATCAAGTGTTACGGAATAAGGTGATTCATCAGGTAAAGGTTTTGTGGAAAAACCATGTGATTGAAGAGGCAACGTGGGAATCTGAAAATGCTATGAGGGATAAATACCCCCACTTATTTTGATAAGTGAATAAAATTGCGAGGACGCAATTCCCAAAAAGGGGGAAGGATGTAACATCCCAGGTAAATAAAGAATAAAGAATTTTCATATTTATTAATATTTACGAATTAAATATTAATTTTAATTAAAAGGGGTTTCTACGTTCGATAGCGTACTCGATACGCAACGATGAGTTTCTTTGAAAACTTACGTTGCACACAAGTAATAAAATAATATTATTTTAAATTTTAGTTAACAAGTAGCCGTTGTACTGGAGGGAATGGATAGAAATAACTAAAATATGATTAGATATGTTTTTAAATGTTTATACATTTACCCAATAAAAGATAAAGGCTTAAAATACGGAAAGAGTTCAATTTTAAGGCATATATACACTAATTTTCACTAAAGGTTCACTTAACACCTTTTAATGGTGAACCGTCATTAAATATAGTTTTGATCACTCTTATACTTTATTTTGGACCAAATATAACTCTTCTTTAGAATCGGGACATCAAAATTTACTTTGTGTAAATTTTTGGTACCTTTCTGATAAAGTTCATTTTTTTATGAATAGTGTAAAATGTTGTATTTTAATTCAAAACCTCTTTTTTATCTAAATTATTTATATGATTAGATTATTATTTTAATTGGTTTTAAAGTGAAATTAGAAAATATTTTTACCAGTTAATCCAATGGTGGTAATTGGAATCAATTTCAATTTGAAATTGGACTTAAACCGGTGTCAATCTTTTGATACTTATTGTTTCACAAAAACACGCTATTTGTCATGACAGCAGGAATTAATTATTAAATTAATTAATTTGACTTATATGTTTTGAATTTTGTAAAATGGACTTCATTTTTGAATTCGGAATATCAAATATAGCTTAGGATGAATTTTTGGTAATTTTCTGAAAAACTTCAATTTTTGATGAATAGTGAAACCACTAAGTGGTAATCAAGCAAACTGATTTTTCAGTTAAATGAAATTTTACCACTAATGTGTATTGAATTTTGAAAATCCGACATACATGGTTGTCATTAAGAAGTAAAATGTGGTTCAATGAGATTAAAATAATTTTTTGGTGAATAGTAACTTTTTTTCATTAATCGCGATTAGAGGTAATTAGTGTAGTTTAAGGTAAAAATGATATTATAAGAATGTGAAAACACCATGACACTTGTCCTACACCTATTGTGTGAGTCATGGCCGACCAAGACAAGCCATGGTCCAACTTTGGGACCCCATGGAGCCACTTTAGTTGGAAAATGACAATAATATATTTTTATTTAATGTTAAAATTAAATTGACACAAACATGAGTTGTTTTACTAAAACAATTTTTAAGTAGGGTTACACAAGTCCAAATTTTGATTATAAATAGGTATTGGAAAGATAAAAAGATTTCCTACATCATAGTATTTTTTTATAATTTTTAGACACTAAATAAATTAAATTATATATGACATCATGATGATGCAGCGATGACCTCATTATTTAACGATTTAAATAAAATGGAAAGATAATGTAAAATCTATGAACTACACATGTCCAAAACCAATTGGATGAGTGGATTTCGAACCCTTATCACCTTATCCACGAATTATATCAATGTGGGACCTTTTAAAACCGAAACACATTTTCAAATAAAGTAATATTTCTTTACTTTCCAAAAGTGCCCCTCCTCTCCTCTTATAAAAGGCCCCCACCTCTACCTCATTTCACACACTTCTCAAGCCTTTGTCTCGGCCAACCCCTGCCCAATTACTCTCTCCACATCCCTATCCTCATCCTAGAGGATTCCCTTTGGGAAGAATCCTTTCAAAGGAAGCCTTTAGGCTCAAATCAAAAGGGAGTTACACTTTTAAAGGTAATTCATTCTCTCTTGTTCATTTGTTTTATTTTGCTTCTCCAACCCTCTAAACTCTTTTTATTTACTTCTTTTGTAAAAACAACAGTATCTTCAATATACTAGGATGTTGTTATAATATTTATTCGAGCTACACTCTCACACAACTACATCAAATGGTTAAATAACATACGGTTTCCGTGGATGGCGAAATTCTACCTCCCGAAACGATGATTGTTCAATACTCATTTAACACCTTCAAGGGTGGCCATTATGATGTCACTATTTTTATATATGATATATAATATGTTTATTTTTTCTTTTTTAAGCTTCTGTATTTTTCATTTTGGGCATACCTTTATGGTTTCCATTATGGGTAAACACGATATCTTCATTTAAGGAAGTGCGGACTACCGCCCCCTCAAAGTGATGTGATTCGTTAATGCCATATGTGGGACGTGTAAAGGATGGATTTAAAGTTATTATATATGATGTTATACTGGAATTATAATATACCTCTATATCATTATTATTTCTTTCCATTAAAGTATGAGATAGAAATGAAAGTAGCGTTCATGCTTACGTACGGCTTACCGTCTCCATGAACGGTGTCTTTCATTTCTTATCCCCAAATGTAATGTACTATTAAAAGTACATGTATATAATGGATATATATAATGAATATTATATCTAAATGATGAATATAATTCTGGAATTAAAATATACATACCTCCCATTTAGTTTTAATTCCATTAATATGACAAAGAAATGAAAGTAGCGTTCATGCGTACGTACGGCTTACCATCTCCATGAACGGTGCATTTCATTTCTTACCTCTAAATGATTATGTAATATTATAAATACATGTATATGCTGGATATATATGATATATATGATATCCAAATTAGTAATGTCATTCTGGATATAGATAACCTTTGACCACACGAACAACATGTAATTGTAAGAAGTCAACTTTCGACTTAAGAACCAAATATTGACAAAACAAACATTATTAACTTAAATGGTTACATAATGTTTATAACATGGAAATAAGTGATATAAAAGGAATAATTAAGTTTAAAAAGGTTCTTAATCAAGTATAAATTAACTCAAGTTTATTATTCAGGGCGTTAAAGAACGATCGAGTCAAGTTGGACCCGAGGTAAGGGACTTCGTCTCAATCTCCTTTCATTGAGGCATATTTCGTTTTATACACAACTTTATTTTATACTGTGTATAAAATCCTTTGACTTTTAATTTTATACAAAAGGAATCTTTTTCTACGAAGCGTTTTACTAAACGACAAAAAGGAATGTTTTTTTAACGTACGCGGTGACAACGACCTTTTCCGCCGCCGCGAGTATTATTGGGTCTTTGGCTTCCTCAACAAGCCGTAATGTTTTTAAAATAAAATAAATACCATATACTCTTTTATGTATTTTGGTATTGAAAATGGTTTTGATAAAGGATTCTATTATGTCAATATATTTATGATATATTGTGATTGAAATGTGGAAATGTTTTCATTTCTTTATATTGGTTTTATGTTTTATGATTTTATATTGGTACTTGGACATTTTAACGGGTGGTTACGTTATAAACCATATGACGGGTGGTACCGTGAATACCAGGACGGGTGGTTACGTTATAACCTCCAATGCATTGGGTATGGAAGTCGGCCGTATGGCTATTCCATTAAGTATGTATGGAAGTCGGCCGTATGGCTATTCCATTAAGTATGTATGGAAATTGGCCGTATGGCTATTCCATTAAGTGATATGTGTGGAAGTCAACTGTATGGTTATTCCACTTAAGTATGTTTATGTCCTAAGTTACCTTTATATATTCTATGTGTTCTTTATATGGGTTTTATGGTAATCCTTTGGTTACAAAAAGGTAAGTAATGATACTTTATTCAGTGAAGATTTTTTTTACTACTTCTTGAAGGTGAAGGTATTACTTTGATATAGTATACATGGTTTACTTGATGTTTGAAAAACTAACAGTTTTCATTCTTTTTGTATCCCTTACTGAGCTTTTTATGCTCACCCCAAGTTTTTCGAAATGTTTTTCACAGGACTTAAAGTGGAATAAGGTCAAGGATGGGATCAAGGGAATTTCATGCTATCTAAAACATAGAATCTAGACATCTTTCTTTTTAAGAGTTTTTATTTTATGGAGACTTAGTAGAAGTGTCTACTTTGTAATCTTTTAAGATGTAATAGTTATGTTCTAATTCTCTAAAACTCTAAACCTAAAAAGATCCTCAATGTGAATTATTCATTTAATTCAATATTAAGTAAGGTTTAAGGCTGGGGCCTTATAGTCCTATCTTGTATTTTTACATTATTTATGTGTAATTATAGTGAATACACATTATAGATGTACTTTATTTAAAAAAATGATCTTTTTAAGGACTTCTTCTCAATCCCCTTTCATTGAGGCATATTTGGTTTTATACACAACTTTCTTTTATACGGTGTATAACCCCCTTTGACTTTTACGTTTATTCAAAATGAATCTTTTTTATACGAAGCGTTTTGCTAAACGACAAAAGGGAATGTTTTTCTTTCCGTACTTATGCGGCGACAATGACTTCTCCACCGCCGTGACCATTATTTGAGTTTCGGCTTCCTCTACAAGCCATCATTTTTTTAATGAAAAATAAATACAATGTTTTAACTTTCTTTTATTTTGGTATTGAAAATGGTTTTGAAAGAAGTTTTATTATATCAATGTGTTGTATTGATATCTTGTGATTGAAATGTGGAAATTTTATGTTTCCTTTATGCATGTTTTATGTGATACGATTATGTTATGGTTTATGATATGTTTAAACCTATTCATATGAGGAATGTATTGGACTTAATAAGTGACGGGTGGAGCCCGCTATAGCTCCTCGATGCATCGGTAGGTCTAATGAGACAACTAGATGTGGAATTGGCCGAGGCCCTTTCCCAATTTGATTTATGATTTTGGCCGAGGCCTTAATCATTTTAGACGTCTTGGCCGAGGCCTTGAAAAAATGTTTCAGAATGTCCGGCATTATACATTCCCTCATTATGAAAGTGGTTATTGTTATTGCATGTGATTATTCGTCTAGTAGAATATCCATGTGAGTAAGTAATGGAATTATTTTATTTTACTTTTGCCATATTATGCTGAAGTTCAAGTTCAATAAGGCTTTTGTTTTAGTTATACATTGCCTTAAATGCTTATGTTTTCTTATAAAAGCTTTCGCAATATTGTTATACTTACTGAGCATCTGAGCTCACCACTTTCAATGTTTTAATATTTTCCAGGATGTGAAGAAGTATTTTATGAATGACCTGCAGGGATTGTGAGAAGAGGATATGAGGGTGGACTATGGAGACTTTGTTATTGTAGTTTTTCACTTTATGATGTAATGTAACATTTACAAATGTATCTAGTGTTTCCAAGGCTACTAAACTAATCGGTCTTTCGAGACTTGATCTTTTGTGATCATGCCAATGTTACGGAGTAATGCACTGACTCTGGGTAGCTGGGTTCGGGGCGTTACAGTTGGTATCAGAGGCAGTTTAGTACTAACCTTGGAATCTAGATTTAGATAATCTCTGATTAGAGCACATATCCCAAAGATAGACTTTGAGGATTATTATAGAAGAACTTCCTAGAATTTTGGTATTATAGAGATGTTATGAGTTTTACGAGAAATACATCCCTGTCTGGATACGAGCAGGTAGAGGCGGCTCTGGCACAGATGTACCTAGGGGTAAAACCCGAAAACACCGCTTTGAGCTAGACTCGAACGGGAACTGGTGCACGACAACGGGCCTTGCTGCACTATTGGTTACGACACTCCCGGGGGATATTCTTAGGATAACTCTCATTTTATTTACAAATAATTATGAAGGGTTTATGAGTATATACTTCCTCAAAGAAAACATTTTTATGATTATGGATTATATCCATAAATAGTTCAATTTATGTTAAGTGTTTTATAAGTATGTGATTATGTATTTTGATTCATAAACTGATCTAGTTTACGCAATTGTTTAGAATTGGCGCCTAGTGGAAGAAATGGAAACCGTATCAATGCACGCACTCCATGTAGGGATTGCCCTCCTGCTCAAGATAATTATAGTGGGGCTGGTGATGCAACTGGTGCCGATCAGCTAATCACCATACTGGGACAACTTACTCAGGTTATGAATAATAACCTTACCCGTGTGGAGCACCCTGATCCACAGCGTGGAGGATCAATGTTAGATCGATTCATGAGGCAACAACCACCAACCTTCAATGGGAGTTCAAATCCTATAGTAGCTGAGCAATGGATAAATTCCTTAGAGAAAATATTTCATGCCTTGGGGAGTAGTGAAAGGGAGAAGGTTGTCATGGCAGTTTACCGCCTCACTGGAGATGCCGATCAGTGGTGGTCGCTGATTCAAAACACAAAGGAAGATGATGCCGTATCGAATATGGAATGGAGGGAGTTTAAAGAGCTTTTCTTAGAAAAATACTTTCCTCGTGACCATCGAGCAGATATGGAAAGGCAATTTCTGAGTCTGAGGCAGAAGGAGGATGAGAATGTCGCAAAGTATGAGGATAACTTTACAAGGTTAGCAAGGCATGCTTCCGATTATATATGTAACCCAAGAAGTAAGATTGATCGTTTCTTTGATGGGTTAAAACCATTTCTCCGTCGAGCTTTAGTATCACAATCATTCTCATCATACGAAGATATTGTCTCGTGTGCTATCAAGACAGAAAAGGAATTCTCTAAGTCTTATGACAACAAAGTAAAGCAAGAGAAGAAGAGAACGGTGGAACAAGAGACAGATAAAGGGGAAAAGGGAAAGAAGGATTTTCCATTATGTGATAATTGTGGGAAGAATCACCCTGGTACGTGCCTAAAAGGAATGGGAGTTTGTTATAAATGTGGAGAAAAGGGTCACTAGGCTCGTGATTGCAAGGGAAAGAAAGAGGCTGTCAAAGTTGAATGCTACAATTGTAGAGAAATGGGTCATTATGCAAATGAATGTCCTAAGCGTCAAGGAAACTTTCCTCAGAAAAGGCCAAGGTATCAAGGCCAATATTATGCTGTGACTACAATTGAAGCGGAATAATTATTGTATTTGTGTTTTTGGACTCAAGAACTAGATTATGGTTATAAGAATAATGTGATATATAAGGATTGTACTACAGTACATGTTGTTTTCATTAAGGATTTAATATGATGAAGGTAATCATATTTTTAGTATGTGACAATAAGAGAAACTTTACTTTGTTTGGGGAATCTGAGGTTACAATTGATTTTGGAATTTAACGACCCTTTAGAGAAAGTCTGGACAGAGGTATTTTGGATAACTATTAAGGTTGGAATGGATTAAGTTGAACCATGGATAGTATTGTTTAAGGTTAAAGCATTTCTGAAGATTATTTTTGGAATATTATAATACTATAGTTTTAGGAAAAAGGACAACCTGCAGGGTGGGGCATAACCCGTCGCGTCGGACAAAGCTGCAGGAATCGAACCCACAATCATAGTGCGACAGGCCTTTATTTCCTACCACGAGCCTACAGGAAGTCCCTGGTTATTACAAAACAATTTTAATAATCTAAATGGTATGTGTTAACATTTGGAACCTTATACAATTAGGATAAGTATAATATTTTTGAGTTCTATTATCTTTTTGAGTGAAAGATGAGTTGAAGGTTGAAACTCTAATTGTCAAGCATAAATATATATATACCTATCTCTTATTCAATGAATAAATTAATTCTTAAACTTTAGTAAAGGGATATTAAAACAAAAAAATGTGTTATCCTAATACCTTATGTCTTGTTGAACTGATGATATTTTAAATCAACATAAATTGAAGGCTTTGAGGCCCTCAATTTGACATTTGATTGTGATTGATGACCCCAATCGCTCCCTACAAATATTTACGTTTTTCCTCCAATTATATGTCTCTAATTGCCACCAATGTTCTCCTAATTGAGATCATAATTGGGTGGTGACTTTTTCATTTCCCTTTCCCTCTTATTAAGGATAAATTTTATTAATCTTATTTCCGATGTGGGTTTTCCTCAATGGTATTTTCTATTTTCAACCTTTTATTTTCCAAGAAAAATTTCAAATTGCGAGGACGCAATTTATTGAAGGAGGGGAGAATGTAACACCCCGAGCTTCCACGATACGCCTCTCTTTCAATAATGCAATAGCTTGCATTGTACGCAACTTCGAGTTCTAAAACACCGCGACTAATCAAAGTAGCCGTTATGAATAGTAATAAACACTTTTTAAAATTATAGAAATTTTATATTCCAAAATGGACTTCATTTTTGTATTCGTAATATCGAAATTAGCCTATGTTGAATTTTTGGTATTTTTCTGAGAACTAAATTTTTATGAATAGTGAAAAATACTTAAAAACAACTTTTTTAATCAAAATAATTTATATTGATAAATTATAACATTTAGTGGTTTTAAAGTATAATTAGAATATATTTTTACCATTTTATCCAATGGTGGTCATTATAATTAATTTAACATTGAAATTGGACATAAACAATTGCCAATCTTTTGATATAAATTGTTTCTTAAAAACACGCTATTTGTTGTAACAGCAGGAATTAATTATAAAATTAATTAATACAACTTATATGTTTGGAATTTTGTAAAATAGACATCATTTTTGAATTCGGAATATCAATTATAGCTTAGGGTGAAATTTTGGCCTTATTCTGAAAAACTTCAATTTTTGATGAATAGCGAAACCACTAAGTGGTTGTTAAAAACTGATTTTTCGTTAAAACGAACTATTACCACTTCTGTGATTTGATTTTCGAAAATCCGACATACATGGTTGTAATTAAGAAGTAAAATGTGGTTCAATGAGATTAAAATAATTTTTTGGTGAATAGTAACTTTTAAGTTCTTAATCGCGATTAGAGGTAATTAGTGTAGTTTAAGGTACAAATAATGTTATAATAATATGAGATGAGCATGACACTTGTCCTACTACTATTGGATGAGTCATGGCCGACCAAGACAACCCATGGGTCAACTTGGGGACCCCATGGAGCCACTTTAGTTTGAAAATGACATTAATATATATTTATTTAATGTTAAAATTAAATTGACACAAACATGAGTTGTTTTACTAAAACAGTTTTTAAGTGGGGTTACAAAAGTCCAAATTTTGATTATAAATATTCATTAGAAATATAAAAAGATTTCCTACATCATAATATTTTTTTTTAAATTTTTAGACATTAAATAAATTAAATTATTTATGACATCATGATGATGCAGCGATGACCTCATTATTTAACGATTTAAATAAAATGGAAAGATAATGCAAAATCAAAGGCTTACACTTGTCCAAAGCCAATTGGATGAGGAGATTTCGAACCCTTATCACCCTAGCCTCGAATTATATAAGTGTGGGACCTTTAGAATCCGAAAATCATTGTGTAATAATGTAACATTTCAATCTTTCCAAAAGAGCCCCTCCTCTCCACTTATAAAAGGCCCCAACCTCTCCCACCTTATTCACACCATCAAGCCATTTGGCTCGGCCAACCTCTGCCCAAATACTCTCCCAACATCCCTCTCTTACTCCTAGAATCCTCACTTTGGGAAGAACTCTTCCCAAGGAAGCCTTTGGCTCAAATCAAAAAGAGTTACCCGATTTTGAGGTAATGTCTTCTCTAATGTTGTTTTGGTTTATTTTTCTTCTCCAACCCCATAAACTCCTTTTATTCATTTCTTTTGTAACAACACCAGTATCTTCAATATACTAGTATGTTGTTATAAGAAGGATTAGAGTTACACTTACACACACCTACATCTAATGGTTAATGAACATACAGTTTCTGTGGATGGCGAATTTCTGCCTCACGAAACAATGATTGTTCAACACTCATATAACACCTTCAAAGGTGGCCATTAAGATGTCACTATTTTTATATATGATATATAATATGTTTATGTTTTAATTATGCTTCTGTATTTCTCATTTATGGCATACTTTATGATTTCCATTATGGGTAAAACGCGATAATTTCATTTTAGGAAGTGCGGACTACCGCCCCCTCAAAGTGATGTGAATCGTTAATGCCATATGTGGGATGTTTAAAGGATGGAGTAAATGATATTATATATGATATTATACTGGAACTATATTATACCTTTATATAATTATGATTTCATTCCATTAAATATGATATAGAAATGAAAGTAGCATTCATGCGTACGTACGGCTTACCATCTCCATGAACGGTGCATTTCATTTCTTACCTCTAAATGTTACGTAATATTATAAATGAATGTATATACTTGATATATATGACATATATGACATATAAATCATGAATATAATTCTGGAGATAATGGATATTATACCACATAAACAACTTGTAATTATAAGAAGTTTATTGTTGACTCAAGTACCAAAGATCAACAAAACGACCGTTATTAACTTAAATAATTACATAATGTTCATATCATTGTAATAAGTGATATAAAAAGGATAATGAAATTGAAAATGGTTCTTAATAAGTTAGATATTAACTCTAGTTTATTATTCAGGAGGTTAAAGAACGGTTCAGTCAAGTCAGACATAAGGTAAAGGAATTTCTTAACCCAACTTCCATTCTTTGGGTTAATCTCCTACTTTCAAATTATGTCATGATATTATTATGTCCTATCTTGTATTTTTACATTATTTATGTGTACTTATAGTGAATACACATTATAAATGTACTTTATTTAAAAAAATGATCTTTTTAAGGACTTCGTCTCAATCCCCTTTCATTGAGGCATATTTTGTTTTATACACAACTTTCTTTTATACGGTGTATAAACCCCTTTGAATTTTACGTTTATTCAAAATGAATCTTTTTTATACGAAGCGTTTTGCTAAACGACAAAAGGGAATGTTTTTCTTTCCGTACTTATGCGGCGACAATGACTTCTCCACCGCCGTGACCATTATTTGAGTTTCGGCTTCCTCTACAAGCCATCATTTTTTAATGAAAAATAAATACAATGTTTTAACTTTCTTTTATTTTGGTATTGAAAATGGTTTTGAAAGCATTTTTATTATATCAATGTGTTTTATTGATATCTTGTGAATGAAATGTGGAAATTTTATGTTTCCTTTATGCATGTTTTATGTGATACAATTATGTTATGGTTTATGATATGTTTAAACCTATTCATATGAGGAATGTATTGGACTTAATAAATGACGGGTGGAGCCCGCTATAGCTCCTCGATGCATCGGTAGGTCTCATGAGACAACTAGACGTGGAATTGGCCGAGGCCCTTTCCCAATTTGATTTATGGTTTTTTCCTAGGCCTTAATCATTTTAGACGTCTTGGCCAAGGCCTTGACAAAATGTTTCAGAATGTCCGGCATTATACATTCCCTCATTATGAATGTGGTTATTGTTATTGCATGTGATTATTCGTCTAGTAGAATATCCATGTGAGTAAGTAATGGCATTATTTTATTTTACTTTTGCCATATTATGCTGAAGTTCAAGTTCAATAAGGCTTTTGTTTTAGTTATACATTGCCTTAAATGATTATGTTTTCTTATAAAAGCTTCCGCAATATTGTTATCCTTACTGAGCATCTGAGCTCACCCCTTTCAATGTTTTAATATTTTCCAGGATATGAAGAAGTATTTTATGAATGACCTTCAGGGATTGTGAGAAGAGGATATTAGGGTGGACTATGGAGACTTTGTTATTGTAGTTTTTCACTTTATGATGTAATGTAACGTTTACGAATGTATCTAGTGTTTCCAAGGCTACTAAACTAATCGGTCTTTCGAGACTTGATCTTTTGTGATCATGCCAATGTTACGAAGTAATGCACCGACTCTGGGTAGCTGGGGTCGGGGCGTTACATAAATGAATTTTTTTCCACTCATAATAACACATTCATAAATGTTCAGTTCCCAAAATAATGATGTAATAACATACTTCATACAAGAAACATCAACCCTGAGTGAGAAGTAAAGTGTTTTTTTTAAAAGAAGAGTTCATTGGAAAACATTTTGTCTGACATAAGCTCTAGTGGAAAACAATTATATCCCATAAAAGGTAATATAATGATGAAATTTTTTTTTATGGAGTAACCATACAAAAAGTGGAGTGAAAGAGTGAGAACCTAAAGAAAGAATGTTGGGTTCAAGAATTTCCTCTTACATTGTATCTGAATGCTTTCCTACCATTAATTTATTGTATAATAACATTATATTAATTAATTAGAAATTAAAAAACATTTAATACCTTAATATGGTTTAATATGGTCTCATTAAAGTATTTTATGGGCTTTTGGATGAGTTATAAATCTTAAATTCATTGATCAATAGTGTAAATTTTCTTATCTTTGATGAATGTTTCACTTGTATTCATGAACAGATGTCCGTTTGATATGTGGTTGAACATCCATATTTTTTAATATAAATAATTAGTTTCATTACATAGGTATAAATTATCATATAATGAACTTTTATATATACAATGTGGATTAATCATTAGTTAAAATTTTATGATGATCATTTTAGTTTAATTTGGGCGGTTTTTCTATCACATAGAATTTTTTTTATTTTATCACTTACTATCATGTGAATATGTCAGTTCTAGAAAATAAAAGGGAATAAGGCATAAAATTTAAAATCTTTTTTCAAAAATTTCAGGTTTTTATTTACATCCTTGAAGGCATTAAAGAAAAATGGAAGTGTATTGCCCATGATGTTGGAAAATTAACATATCACATGAAAAGATTTCATTTTTATTAACAAAGTGATGGAGGGAGGATTATAATTAGTAATATTACATTAATAATATATCATACCATTATATAATTCATAATATAGTTATCATAAAATAAGGAAAATAAAATTTTAGTTTAAAAGAATAGAAGGCATGAAATTAGAATGGAAATTGAAAGAAAAGAGAGAGGAATTGCCTCTTGAATCCTCCTCTTGAGGTTATCATTAAAGATCCTAGGCAAGTTCTTTTGATGAGTCCAAGACCTTTTGGTAATGGGGGAGGGTCAAGTTATTTTTTTGGGTAGAATTTATCCAAGGAATGAATCTTGTGTGGTGTGAAGTAATGAATGTGTGAGGGGTGGTATTTATAGTCGAGTGGAGAGGGGTTTTCTATACATTAATAATTTGTTTCTTAATTTGCACCATGATAAGATATAATTATGACAATATGATCAAAAATATTATCTAAGGAACATGAGTTATATATTTTTGTGCTTAAATCATGAGTGATTTAAGAAATAGTGGATTTAAATTATAATGTATTTATACGGTAAATTAATGTATTTTACTATTCACACATAATCAAGTATTTCAATAATATAAAAATATTCCCCCTAACTATTTTTCGATGTGTAGAATTCAAAAATTAACTCCATTTTTTAAAATAATTTTATATGTATAATTAATTTATATATTTAATTAATATCCTAATTTAATTGAAAAATAATTTTTTTTAAAATTAAAACTGATTTTATAATGCATTCAGAAATTACATAAGGATTTATAAAATTATCTTAAAACTACAAGTCATAAAATTTTTAATTTGTTAACACAATTTTGGAATAAAAATTATTAGAAATTAAATAATTTATTATAATTAATTTTTTTGGATTTACAAAAATACAATTTCATTTACAATGGTAATATTGTCATGTATAAGATGCCTAAATTTTATTCAATCATTCATGGGTGAGGTTACTAATATTTTGGAATATTCACTATTCATAAGTGGCATGTTACTTTTCATTAGGGTAGGTTACTATTCATATGGTTAGGTTACTATTCGCCAACAAATAAATTTTTCCTATCAGATTCCAAACAACTTACCGATTGCAACCATGTATGTTAGATTTTCGAAAATCAAAACACGTATGTGGAAAAATTATGTTTAATGTATAAGAAATAAAGTTCACATCGTATTTCATTTGTGAATGATGTGGAATTTTGATTCCCTTTAAAAAAACCAGGATTTCACATTTCCCCCCTTGAAACGAATTGTGCCCTTACAATTTCTTCATTGTACTTGTAATTATTAATTTATATATTTATAATTAAGAAAACAATTTTATTATGGGTATTTAATTGACTAGATTTTTAGAAGAAAATTATGATAATAATTGATTTAAATAATGACAATGTCAAATCTCTAATGTTTTCTAGACCGTTGCTCTAATACCAACTATAGTGCCCTGAACCCACTCATCAAGGTTTAACACATATAAATGTTATGTATTTATTTATAAATGAAAATTGAACAAATACAAAATATTTAATATGTTCAATTAACTTTTATCGGTCTAGGTTATGGAAGGAATAGAAAAACCATACATAACTTTTACATAATAGAACATAATAATTTATTTAATTATTTCTTCACTAGCTTCTTATTGGCTCTTGACATCTCCTTAGTACATGTAGTTACCAGAAGATATATATCAAATATGTGTGAGGAAATAGACCTATAAAATTATAGATAAGAACATGAAACAACATACCATGAGGTGAGGAGACCTTTAGCATCACAACCATGAGAAGAAGCATTTGATAATAGCATAGAATGCGGCAATGATTTAAAATGAAACATGATTTCATAGTGGTAAAATACCAAAAATAGTTGTGAAATAATATATCATATTTTTCACCTATCAATTCACATTAACACATGAGATTCATCACCTTACTCGGTGAATTTGAGAGCTGTATAATGTTGGGTGCACCCTTCACATTCAAACATTCATATAGCACTATATAATTTTGGGTTCACCCATTACATCAAAACATTTTGATTATAATTCAATCCACATAGAACATATATCAATCAGGAACATAAAAATCCATCAAAGAGAATGGGTTTAAACTCATAATAACATATTAATAAACTTTGTTTCCCAAAAGAAATAGGTAGTAACAGACTTCATACAAGAACCATCAACGTTGAGTGAGAAGTAAAAGGTGTGTTTTTTGAAAGAATAGTTCTTTTGGAAAAAAATATTATTTAAAATAAACTCTAATGAAAGAAATATATATCCCATAAATGTTAAGATAATTATGAAAAAATTATTTTTAGGGAGTAACCATACCAAAAATGGAGTGAAAGAGAGAGAACCCGAAGAATGAATGTTGGGTTCGAGAATTTTTCCTTACCTCATAACTAAAAACATTATTCACTTTAATGACCTATATAATGACATTATATTAATTAATTATCTATTAAAAACATTTTATTTTGGAATATAGTTTCTATGGTTTCACTAGGTTCATTTATAGGACATTGGATGAATTATAAAGTTTAAATTCATTGTTTGAGACTGTTAATTTTCATAGCTTTTATGAATGTTTCACTTATATTCATAAATGAATGTTTTTTTGAATTGTGGTTGAACATACAAAATTGTGAATATATATTTTTAGTTTCATTAAATATATATAAAAGATATTATAATTAATTTGGTTTTATACCATGAGGATGAATCATTAGTTAAAATTTAATGATGACTGTTTTTGGTTAATTTGGGTGGTTCTTCAATGACAAAAATGTTGTTTTATTTTATCAAATAGTTTCATGTAACTAATTTAGATACAGAAAACAAAAGGGGTTTAAACATAAACATTTAAATATGTTTGCAACCATTTAATGTTTTTATTTATAGCCTTGAAGGCATTGAAGGAAAATATAAGTGCATTGCCCATGATGTTGGTAAATTAACACACCACGGGCAACAATCTCATTTTTTTAAATAAGATAGGGAATGAGTATTATAATTTACATTCATTTATTATCAAGATATAATACCAGTATATCAATCATACTAGAGTTAACATGAAATTTTGAAAACAGAATCTGATAAAAAGAGAATAAAATAGATGAAATTTGAATGGAAGTTGAAAGAAAATAGAGAGAGGAATTACCTCTTGAATCCTCCTCTAGAGATCATCCTTAAGGAACCTAGGCTTGGTATTTAGATGAGTCCAAGAGCTCCTGGTCGTGGTTGAGGGGCTAGGGAAGATCTCAGGTCATAATTTAGGCAAGCCTTGAATCTTGAGAGTTGTGTAGTAATGGGGGTGTGAGGGGTGTTATTTATAGTGTAGGGGAGAGAGTTTTCATAATATTTATTAATCAGTTTATTAATTTCTCCCAAGATAAGGAAAAGTAATGATTAAATGACAAAAAATAGTAAATAGGGAATGTGATTTTGGGATTTGGGTGCTTAAATCCTTCATGATTATAGGAATAGTTGATTTAAATTATACTGTATTCATATGGAAAATTAATGTATTTATCTATTCATAAAAAAATTCACGTATTTCAGAGAAATACCAAAAAATCGCCATTACCAATTTTGGATTTGTATAATCAAAAAATGAACACAATTTTATGAAATTAATTTACAAAATATGACTAATTTAATTTTAAATTAAATTCATAATTAACAAGAAAAATAATGATTTTAAATTTAAAACTGATTTTATAATGATTTAAAAAATTACATAAGGTCTTATAAAATTCTCATAAAACTAGAAGTCATAGAATAGTTAATTTATTAACACATATTTGGAAAATAAATTATCTTTTATATTAATTAATTAATTGTAATTAATAATTTATGTCTTAAAAAATACCCACACTTCTACTACTGTCATATTGTCACTTATAAGACGCCTAAATTTTATTCAATCATTCATGGATGAGTTTACTATTATTTTGAAAAATTCACAATTCATAATGTTCATATTTATATTTATAAGGGTTCATTACTATTCATAATGGTAGGTTACAATTAACCAAAAAATAAGTTTTTTCTAACAGACTCCAAACATCTTACAAATCGCAACCGTGTATGTCTTATTTTCGAAATTTATAACACATATGTGGGAAAATAATGTTTAATGTGTAGGTAATGAAGTTCACATTGTAGTTCATTTGTTCATGACAAGGCATTTTGTTTCCTTTTAATAAAATCTCAGGATGTTACATTGATCCCCAATAGTGGGTGGTTTAGCATGTTAATGTTAGGAAAATTTTGAGATGGTATCCATGTTGTGTCCCTCGAGAGTTATAACCTTGTCCAAAATTGGTGGGGATATATGGTTGAACATAGTGACAGTAAACTATGACAAAATATTTGGACTATTTTTGAAACCTAGATACTATATACATGGATTTGATAATAGTGGTTTGATTATTTAACTTATTGTGAGGTAAATATGTGAGAGGGGTTAGACTAAGGTTCTATTTTATATAGAAAAATCAATCAATGGTATGTGCTTCAGGTTAAATGCTTCACATGATGTAATACTATGTATGGTTAAGGACTGATGAAATCATGAATATTTTCTTTCTAGTGTGATGAGATCTTGTGAGGAATTTTTGATCAAGAATAGTGGTATTAATGTTTGGGTGTGAGGCACTGTAAAATGGACCAGACTTTTCTACTCAATTATTTTTTGAAAATCTATTGTTTGATTTGTTCATGGAGGACACAATGACACATTTCAAGAGTTATCTAGTTTTCCATTTCATTTAATGAAGGTTGTTGATGGTAGGTCGCAATGGTGATTCAAGATAGGTGTGTCCGGACTGCTGACTCAAAATGGTGACCCGCACCAGTGACTTGAAATAGTGATTCACTGATAGTAGGTTGTAAATGTATGTTGTGACGGTAGGTCACTAGCTGTGTGTTCATATAAAGGCGACTCATCCACTTGTAAGTCACACAATGGTGGCGTACCTACCATTATCTCATCCAACAATGAGTCACCAAATAATGTCTCATCCACCAGTATCTCATTGAATGGTGAGTCACCCAATGGCAACTCATCCACCGGTAGCTTGTCCAATATTGAGTAATCTAACGGTGACTCATCCACTAGTATCTCTCACCTACGACTCGTTTATCAGTGAAACTTTTCCAATAGTTTTTCAAAATTCTATAATTCTATAGTTCTCTAATAGCACCCCTTTAACATTTCCTTTGACATAAAATTAGTTTAAACCCTTATTAAAATAGAGTTTAAAGATGTTTCAGATCATATCTATCATTCGAAAACATGAATCTTCCATTGACTTCCAAATTGTGTGGTCGTGGTCAATATTCTTCATTAATGTATTTTAAAAATCGTTCCTCCCCTTGTATTAGGATCTGGGATTTCTAAAGCCATGATCCATTCTCCACTGTGCACTCTCGTTTTCTCTTGCTTTGCCCAAACATTTCTTCCCTAAGGATCTATTTGTTATCTTGTAGATGTTGGATCTTTTTTCACTATAGGTTATTAATGCTTCCTTTGCACCCCCTATTTGGAATAATATGAAATTACTTATTTTCTATTCTTCCTGGTTTGGATCTCATTGTCTCTCTATAAGTTTTGTATCATGCGGGGTGGGTTTATGAATGTCTCTTAGTGAAGATAGGATAACTCTAAATAAATAAATATATTTGAATCGATTTAACATCAACATGTGGGTCCGGGAAAAATGAATTCTGTTCTTATTTATTATATATTAATGTTTTGAATTGTATGGGTTATATACCTACTGAAAATCAAGGACATTGGTGGAATTTTTTTACACCTATAATGGATTGTGAATACTTGTTTTTGGTATATTGTTGAAGGAAAGTATATATATATATATATATATAATTGAATAACCATGTACACTATGAAAATAAATGGATTCCCCAAGATCATAGTTTTTTTATGATAACCTAGGATGTTAACAAGTGGAATTAAAAAACAAATGACTTGTTAAGTCTAAATATTATATTCCTTAGTCTATGTGGTGGTGTGATGGGTTTGGGATTGTTTGACTTGAGTTGTAGTATGGTTGGGTTCATGGATGTGTGATGTGGGGTAGTTTGGGTGTTGTAATGGAATCCCATGTTGAGAGATTTATTGATAGTGGAATGGAAGAGATGTTTTGTGCCAAGGGGATATTATATGGTTGTGCTATATTTTGTTGTTGTTTGTTTTGGGAGTGGTGTTGTTATGAATTATGGCTTCTGAGAATGGTTGGGGTGAGATGTGTTGTTGTGTGTTGAAGTGAGTTAGGTTTTTTGTGGTTGAGATGATGGATTGGGAAGAATGACTTTGAATAATGATGTTGGAAGTGGTTGGTATGGGTAATTATCTTATAGTTTCTCATTGATTAGCAGTCAAAAAGATTCATCTATGTCTTGAAAATAGTGTATGTTATGTTTGAAATGCTGTTAAATGGAGAGTAAATGTGATGTGGGTGAATTTACCATGGTTATTCGTCTATGTGACTTTTGATGTGTAACTTGTTATGTGTAGTTCTTGTTTTTCCCCTGATAATGATTGAATGAATAAATGATTTATTAATAAATAATGAGAATTGCTTAAATTAATAGGCTATGGGTATGAATATGTTTATGGATGGTAGTGTGGTTGTGCATTTAGAAGTAATCAAAGGTGGTATTTTGAAGTAGTTTTTTGTTGAAAACCCATAGGTTGGGATTGAGTGATTGGAATTATATATATAAATGTATTTCATTTTTGATTTCTATACACACCCCACCCTTGTTTGGAACCACCTGCCAAGAACCCCCATTTTCATGGAGGAGGGGGTCTTTTCCAAACATACATGTGGGAGGATGGTTGGCTTGACTCATGCAATTCCCTACTCCCACTATTCGGCAGAGAAAGGCCAAGATTCTTTAGGAAGGATGTGATTCTTGGGTCTAAGGTGTGTACTGGAAAGTTGTATTTCCTATGTTTCTTCAAGATGAGATGTGTGGTGATTCACAGGTTTCATTTGGATGATAAGTGTTTTTTTTGTCTGCCTTAGGGATTTAATGTGGTATGTGTTCCCAGAGTCTGCGTCTTAGATGTAGTTGTGAGGCCCAAGTGTGTGAGAGTGGGATGTGATGTGGTATGTGGCCATTATGTCTATGGGTGAGACATAATTGTGAGTTCCATGCATGTAAGGGTGCGATGTAATGTGGTATATTACCTAGGTGTGTGTGGTATGGATATGATGTTGTATAAGGCTCTTGTGTATGAAGCAGGGTTGTGACGATGTTCTTTTGGAAGAGGTTGGTGTGTCGGGACGTTTGTCGTAAGGGGGTAGAAGTGACCAATCAATGGGAAAGTGGTGTGGGGTACACTATTATCGATGTTTATACTATATTACTTTATATTACATTCATTACGTGGTGAGCATGCCTTGACGAGGTGGAGATTTCTAGAATAACTTGTTAGGTGATGTTAGATCTTCTGCTTTCTCACATGAGCATTTTTATGCTTCTCCCACTTGTGCATGAGAGACGTTGGATTTCCTACTGATTATTTTTTTACGCTCAAATGACAATATAAAATTCCATTTGGGTTTTCAAGAGGACTATAAAGACCATTCTGAGCATTACTAGCTCAGACATTGGCACAGTTTTTGTGTTGCTTCTTAACTTTACATTTGGCATTTACGTTGGAGATTTTCCTTGTATTTATAAAATTGTTTATTTTAAACATGAATTTGGGATGGATTTTTTATTCTATTATAAATATTTCTTGGAGTTTTTTGTGGTTTATTTATCATATCTCCCATTACTTGTTACTATAAAAGGCTAGAACCTTATATTTTGTTATATTTTAATACCCTTGGGGTTGGTCGCCACCACAGTGCCTACTAGAGGTGGGACATGAGGGTCGTTATCTCTCTTCCTTCATTCCAACACTACAAGGACTTCATTGGATGAAGGGGTTCATTATGGAATGCTATCAAAGGTGATGATTGTCAGATAAGATGTGGTTTTGAGTTAGGCATAGTGAAGATTGAATGATTTTTTAGTGAAATAGTGTTAGGTGTGATCTTGGTGCATGAAATATGCTAGGGAAAATTGGGTAGGACACGTGATTTTAGGTCCCCCCTGATCTAATGCAATGACTCTGATCCTACCGAACAACCAATTTATTCTACACCGTTTATAGTGTAGAGACCCCTGTAATAGTACATTCATCATAATGACATGTGTTATTATCTCAATTGAGTGTTTGGGGGAATTGAAAATAGGTAAAAAATGAGTTAAATGAGCTAAAATAAATCATAAATAAAATTCCATACTACTCGTGCTTCGGAATTCTTGGTTTAACTTTTCATCTATGTAACCCATTAGACATTCTCATGTGGGTCAGGTGTTTGAGGCTCAATAGGCCAATATAATTGATTGGTGGAGTGTTGATTCGATGGAGGAGGATAACCAGTGGAAGATAATGTTACCTGATTTCAAGTTATAGACCTTGGGAGAGTACGGGGGAAATGTTTTGAACATGGAGATAGTCAATTGCCTTGAATAGTTTTAGATCACCTTGGGTTTGATCTTTTCACAAATAGAGTATTGGGTTCTTTTAGCATTGAACCCGATGTTGGGAGCTACAAATTAGTGGAGGAATTTTTACGTTGGGGAGATAAAGGAGGATGACGTTTTGTGGGTTGATTTCGAGAATTTTATTCAAGAAAAATTCCATTTATTAACCATGAAGGATGATAAAGGGATGGATTTACTCGCTCTTTCTCCAGTAAGGGATTATTTCAATACATAATATTATTATCAAGTTCAAGGATGTCCTTTTTTTTCTTGGATCTCTTTCTAGATGAGGAGTCTCATGTGAGATTCCTAGAGGAGGCACTTCGTCCTTCTATCTAGTACGCAATTACTTCCATTACATTGCATTCATATTTAGATGTCTAGAAGAAGGAATATCTGATTCCTCAGATGTACTCATGAAGAGATCTACCACATGAAGGGAGATAGTTCAAGTTATTTGAGAGGAAGGGGTACCATCAGACTGTCTCTGGCGCCTGGTATATAAAGGTTTCGATCGAAGGGGAGTTGATCTCTGGTGTTTCTGTTTTAACCTTATAGTCCTCATTCCTTTCCTGTGGTCTTATGGATGATGTGTTTCATATATGGAGTCCATGGGAATCTTCAAAACCATTGTTCATTGGCCATTCAAGCTCAATATAGTGCGAGTAGATAGGTTTTACGCCATCCTCATCAACAATTATCAACTATTCCATTTCATTAACATGTACAACATGCTCATGCTCTACTAAGGGGAGATGGAGTAGGTAGAGGCCAGCCTCAAGTAGTTCCATAGTGACCTTCACTCAAGCATGGTCATGGAGGTTGTCATCTTGCAGATGGGAAGATGATCTGGGCATGGTCTGTTACACATAGCACAGGCCGTAGTTCCACAATTGATAGAGATCATCCAAGGTATGATTATCTTGTTTAGTAACCGTTATTATGCCTTGTTTGATTTAGGTGGATCTCACTACATTTTTTCACATAGTCTATCCCATTTTCTACAACTAGACATAGAGTGGGTTCCCATAATCGTGATGTTTAGTATGCTAGTAGGAGGACAGAATATCTTGTTTGATGTGTTTAGGGGATGTAAACTGATAATGAGACAACCTAAGTCCTGTGGAGATCCTCTATTGCAACAAATAAAGTCACAAAAAGTCATGCTGATCATATAATTATTGTATTTTATGCATTCTGTTATATATTTCTACCATATAATAGTTGTGTTTTCAGATGTGGATAGTCAATGTGTGGCTTTTTCCAGTGAATGGAGCCGTCAGGTGGGAATTGGATGTGTGAAGCCTCTTCATTCCTTGTTGTCTAAGATTTTAGTGAAATTAGTGGACCCTGAATTCCCTAGGTTTGTTGGGGGGGGGGGGTATTGGATGTTTTTCTTGAGGATATTGTGACTCTAACCCTTAATGTGATGTTGAATTAGAGGTAGACTTGTAGCTCGATGGTTCTCTTCTTTTGATTGCTCTTTATTGGATAACACATTATGATCTATCAGAGTTGAGGATCTTGATAGATGACCAGATAAAGAATGGATTTATCCTCCCATTGTATCACGGTGGGGTTCTCTAGTGTTATTTTCAAGGAGTGAATATGGTGGTCTAGGGTTGTGCATAGACTATAGGAGGATGAATCAGGTGGCAGTCATGATCAGTTACCCTCTCCTAAGGATAGACAGTTTTTTGACCATCTAAGAGGAGGATGTATTTTTATAAGATCGATCTACTGTCTGGATATAAATAGTTGGTGGTTATGGATGGTGATATCCCAAATACTCCTTTTGGATGCTGGTATAGGCACCTCAAATTCGTAGTCATTCCATTCATTGTTAATAATGCACTAATCATGTTCATGGGGATTATGAACTCTATCTTTTATGTTCTCCTAGACCTATTCATTATGACAATCATCAATAAATCATGATTTACTCAATGTCATAGGAGGATCATAGAGAGCAAATCAATACTATCTTCAAATCCTTCGATGCTACCAGGACTATGTAGAAATTTCCAAGTGTAGTTTATTGATGCGATATATGGATTTTTGTGGAAATGTAGTTTCATAGAAGGGCGTATAAGTGGACCCATCTAAATTCAACATTTTTGTTTATTGGAAACCATCCTTGAATTTTGCATAGATTCACAATTTTCTTTTTCTAGTTGGGCGTTACTGGAGGTTTGTACCTGATTTCTCTCATGTCTTAGTTCTAGTGATAGCTCTGACTAAAAAGCACAAGGATTTTGTGTGGCTTGAGTAGTTCTAGGTAGAATTTGGATATCTTAAGTGGATGGAGTTCACTTCTCTAGTGCATTAGTTTCCAAAGTAAGGGGTAATGTTTGAGGTGATTCTTGATGCATCATGTCTGGGTTTGAGATGTGTGATGATGCAGCAGGGAAGATTTTTTATTTATGGGTCTAGGATGTTACGTCTAAAGGAAAATAACTATTCCACCAATTATTTGGAGCTAGAACTAGTCATTTTTTCAATGATGTTGTGGAAAAATTACCGAATTGGGGATCTCTTTTTTGTCTTCATGGATCACAAGAGATTGAGTTAAATCATTTCCCAACAATAACTAATCTTGTTACAATAGAGGTTGGTGAAGTATCATCTTTCAAGATATCCTACACCTCATGAAAATGGACTTTATTGACTAATGTTTTGAGTATAATTTCATAGAAGGAGTTAGTTCAGGAATCTGAAGACACATGGAATGTGATGGGGGGAGTTGGAATCCTTACACTTGGATACAATGGTGTATATGGTAAGGAATGTTTGATTCGAATGTTATTGCATTATTCTTCAATGTATTATTTGGAGGATATTCGGTGGGACGACATTGAGGTAGAGGCGATATACTGTTGCATTGACCATGACGATGCTCCAAAGGGATGTTCAAATGATGGTCATAATCAGATACTCTTATGCAGAATGTTGATTGTTCTAATAATGGTGCATGAGTGAGTTGTCCAAAAGTTTCAGATATCACAATTAGGGGTGATATTGGGAGTTTTAGAAGATTTATCATGGCTTGAAGGAGGGTTTTTGGTATCTAGAGATGAAACGGGATGTAGTAGAGTTTATAGCGAAGTGCATAGTGGTCAAGGCTAAACACCGTGTTCCCTGTGATTTGTTGCAGCCCTTAGATGTCCCCAAGATGAAGTGAGATGACATATCAATGGGTTTCTTCATAGGGATTCCAAAGGCCCATGGAGGTTAATATTAAATCTAGGTAGTATTGGATCATATGACATAATCTTCTCACCCCATAGGAATCATGGAGTCGAGCATAATGAATGCCTTGGAAAATAAGTACGTGGTTGAGGTGGTGTAGATGCATGGAGTTTTGAGATCGATTATATTGGATCAAGATACACATTTTACTTCATGTTTTTATAGGGGATTATTGCATGATTTTGGCACTCAATTATGCCTCAACACTGCCTTCAACCCTCAGACAAATAGGAAGATAGAATGAATTGTCCAGATGATGGAGGAAATTATCTGAAAATGTGTGTTGGATGTTAGCGGATATTGGCAAAGACACATACCCTTAGCAGATTTTTTTATTATAATATATATCACTCTTCAATTGGAATGGCTCTTTTTGAAACATTTTAAAAAATACCATGTCATTCACCCTTCTTATAGACAGAGGTAGAGGAGACAGTTGTTCATGGTCCCGTGGTAGTGCAGAACACGATAGTAATGGTTCAACTTTTTTTTGATGGGTTGAAAGTACCATAGGACCAATAGAAGTCATAGGATGATCCAATGAGAAGTACATTGGAGTTTAAGGATTGGGGACATGTGTTCTTGATTGTTTCCCCTCAATTTGGGTAGTGGAGGTTTGGGGGAGGGAGAAAGCTTTCTCCTAGGTTCATCGGACCTTTCATGGTGTTGGGGAAGTTGGCAGGTGGATTACTAGTTAGATATACCACCATAGTTGGAGAGGATCCATGGTGCATTTCACATCTCTCATCCCCGTCAATATCTTCAGGGTGTCACCTCTGTCATTGAATATGGAGAGTTGGATATCGAGGATGATGCGATGTTCATGGAGTGGCCAGTATAGATCATATATTTTCGGGATAATGTGCTTCATGGATGGACCAACCATTTGGTTAAAGTGTTATAGCGACATGGTGTCCTAGAGGAGAGTACATGAGAGAGATAAGTCCATAATCATGACCACTACTCAGTGGTGCTTTGAGTTTTTCCCTATTATGTTTTCTTATGGAATGTAATATTTGAACCTTGTTTGGTAGGAGATGAGTTGTTTTCTTGTTTTGTGATGTGTTATAAAATTCTTGACATGTTAATAGGGGAGGAAATAATTCCAAATCAATATAAATTAATTTCTTTGTGATTAATCCCATGCAGATGAGTTAGTGCTTCCTAGAGAGGATAATATCTTGACACAAAGGACAAATTTTTGTCATTCCTATATTCAAAATTGTGTGGTTAGTGTGCTTATGTGGTGGGTCTTATAGTCAGTTGGGTTATCATATGTTGGAGGACGTATTATTGGATATTTGGGTTTCACTCTAGCTTTCAAACAACACATGGTGGTTTATCATTAAAACTCAATGTCGGTAGTGTTGTTTCAAGTGTAGAGAGATCCTTGAGAGGTGTCTCATGGGTGTTTTATCATACACATCCCTTCCTTCTGAGTTTAGTTTTGAATTCCCAAGGGATTGAATATTTTTATAGGTATCTCATGTAATTTCTTAGTCCTCTCTAGTTCATTAATTTGTGAAAATCTAGTGTTTAAGGTGTTTGGGGAGGTCAAGGTGACTCATTTCAAGAGATTTAAGGTTTTATAATTTTTCCAATGGTAGGTGGTGATGGTAGGTCACAATGGTGAGTCAGGACTAGGGATTCCTGACCAATGAGTCAAATTTTTTACTCATACTAGTGAATTGGAATGGCGAATCACTTAAGGTATGTCCCAAATATAAGCTGCAATATTTGGTCACCAGCGGTGAGTCCATCCGATGGTGACTCATCCAATGGTGAGTCACCCTATGGTGGATCATCCACTAATATCTCTTAAAATGAAGAGTCACCCAATTGTGTATCATCCACCTATACCTCATCCAATGGTGAGTCATCCAATGGTGACTCATCCACTGGTAGATCACACCGGTGACTCATCCCATGGTAAATCTTTTTAACAGTTTCTTTAAATTACAAAATTCTAGAGTATTTCAAGTTTCGACACATTAAAATTTCCTTTGACAAAAAATGAGTTTAAAACCATATTTAAATGGTTTTTAGAGCCGTTTCAAATCATATATATCTTTCAAAAAGACGAAGCTTTCTTTTATATTCAAACTATGTCTTCTTGGTCAAGATCAACCTTTGACGGCCTCTAAAAACTATTCCTTACATTAATATATGATCTGGTCTTTCTAAAGTCAATATCATATCTCCCTTGAGATCTTCCTTTTTCTATTAGTGATCCCAATCATTTCTTCCACGTGGAGCTATGTGTTGTGTTCTAGAAATTTGATCATGTTTTCCATGTAGTTTCTTCATGCTGCCTGTGAACCCCCCTTTGTGGTAGAGTAAGTAAGTGTTGATCATCTATTCTTCCAAGTAGGGATACATTCATCTCTCTTAAATTTGTGTTTCATGTGGGGTGAGTGTATTAATTTCTCTTTGTAAATATTGAATGATAATAAAAAAAATAAATAAAATGGAATTAGTTTTAGATCAATATGTGGGGTCGGGAAATGGGACTTATATTCGGCATTGTTATATGCTGGTTTTGTAAATTACACGGCCTATATGCCTTCTGAAATTCATTTTCATTGGTGGGATTTTTTTCCTTTCACCTAGAATTGAGTGTGAATTCTTTTCTTTGTTCTTCTTTTGAGTGATTTTATATATAATAAATTGATTAACCACATACACTCAAATACTAAATAGATTCCCCCTGATCAAACAGTTTCTATGATAACCCTATAAGTTAACAAGTAAAATTAATGAAAATATGACTTGTTAAATCTAAATATACATTTACATGGTCTATGAAATGGTTTTATAGGTGTGATTTTGTTATAGCGTGTTCTTTAGTAGGTTTGGGGGCTTAGTTATGCGATGTGGGTTAGTTTGGGTGGTGTAATGGAATCTCAGGTTAAGAGATTTATTGATTGTGGAATGTAAGGGAATTGTGTTACAGTGGGGCTATGATCGGTTTGTTCTATGTTTTGTTACAGGTTGTGATAGGGTTGGTGTGGTTATAGAGAAGGGATACCAAGAATGGTTGTGGTGGGATGTGTTTCTGAGTGCAACTATGAGTTGTGGGTTTTTGTTTTTGAGGTGATCGATTGGGTGGAATAAATTCGATTAATGATGATGGAAGTGGTATGTTTGAGAAATTCTGTTGGAGTTTCTCCATGATTAGCATGAAAGGCGCTTCATCTGTGGGTTTGGATCCATATATGTTATGGAATTAATGGCTGTTAAATGGAGATGAATTTGAAGGTGGTTAATTAACTGTGGTTCTTCCTCCTTGTGAATTTTTATTTAAAGCTTGTATGGTTTTGATCTTGGTAGTTTCCCCGATAGTGATGGAATTAATAAATGAATTATTTATAAATAATGATTATATATTAAATGAATTTGAGGGGTTACGAATAAGTTTATGTCTAGTTGTGTGGTTGTTCATTTAGAAGTAGTAGAATAGGTGGTATTGTGAGTTGGTTGTTGGTTGAAAAAGCATAGGTTTGACATTAGTGTTTGGTATTATATGTATATGTGTATTTAAATTGTGATTTCTATATGCACCCCAACCTAGTTGAGCCCCATGTGCTGAACACCACATTGTCATGGGAGAGGGTTACTTTCCCAAACATCCTGGTGGGATGATGGATGACTGGCCACCTCCTCTTCCATGCTTGCTCTTCCAGGTGGGGATATCCCCATATTCTTCATGAATAATTTGATTTGTGAGTCCCATATATGTAGGGGAGAGTTTAATTCCCCATGTATATTTAGGATGATTTGTGTTGTGTTTCCCAACTGTCTTTCAGATGAGATGTGGTGTGTTCACAAGTGTCTTCTGGTTGTGATGTGGTATGTAGCCTATGGGTCAGCAGGAAAGACATAGTTTCAAGGCCCAGGTGTGTGCTGGTAGGATGTGATGTGGTATGTGGCCCAGCTATCTATGGGTGATATGTAGTTTTGAGGCCCATGTGTGTGCGGGTGGGATGTGATGTGGAATGAAACTTTGGAGTGTGAGGGTCAGATGTGATATGGTATGAGGAACAGGTGTTTAGAGGTGGATTGTGACATGGTTCATTATGAAGATATGGTAGCACCATGAAATTTATCATTGTTATGTGAGATCAGTAATTAGTGGGAAGGTGGTGTGGGGTACCCTATTATCGATGTTCTTACTATATTAATTTACATGTCTTGTATTACTTGGTGAGCATGCTTTAGAAGATGCGGATGGCTATAAAACCTTGTTAGGTGATGTTGGTATTTCTGTTTTCTCACTGGAGTATTAATATGCTTATCCTACTTGTGCACGAGGGAATTTGGTTTTCGTACTACGTATATTTGAATTCTTTCCCTATATTATAAAATTTCATTCAGGTTTCTTGGTGGACTATGGGGACCATTCTGGGCATTATTGGACTAGACATTAGCATGGATATGGTGTTACTATTTAAATTTACTTTTGGTATTTACATTGAATATCTTCCTTGTATTTGTAATTGTTTTATTTTAAAAAATCTTGTGGATGGATTTTGGATTCTTTTATATATGTGTGTGGGATTTTTTGGGGTTGATACATCTTATCTTCTGATCATGGTTTCTATAAAACTACATTGCCTTCCATTTTGTGATATTTTTATACCATTGGTGTTGGTCTCCACCCCGGGGCCTACTGAAGGAGAGACTCATGGGTCATTATCTCTCATTCATTATTGCAAGATCTAGAGGGAAATCTTAGGAGGGA
This sequence comes from Viscum album, assembly GCA_963277665.1. Classification (NCBI taxonomy): domain Eukaryota; kingdom Viridiplantae; phylum Streptophyta; class Magnoliopsida; order Santalales; family Viscaceae; genus Viscum; species Viscum album. Next base: position 587,483,700 of record OY728126.1, read on the forward strand.
GATTTTCCAGACCCCCTAAGATTACATTGGTGAAGGGATCGACATAAAAGGACAAGAATATTCATGTTCCCATTCATGGGATCATAGGTAGATACATTAGGTTTTGGTATTGTTTTGGGTGGTTGATGATTGTATAGATTAAGTTGGAAGGAATTTGACCAAGTAAAAGCACCATTGATTCTAGAAGAACATCAAGAGTTAGGATTTAGTTTTATGGATCATGAAACATGTGAGTTCCCAATTTTAAAGAGGAGTTCTAAGGGGGGTCCTGGGTTCTCATGACTAGTGAGTTGTAGAGAATGGTTAGAATGGACATAGTGGTGCGTGAACTGGAGGGATGGGAGTCATGTGATGGATGTGATCTTTTTGAATGTTTGAACCATGACTAGACCTTGACATTAATATTCATGTATATGTGATGTCTTGGGTTTGTGATGGGTAAGTATGGCTTGTTATTAACAGTAGGAATTGTTGAGAGTAAACCCGTCAAAAATTTTCATGAGGATCAATATCATTTAAAACATAATTTGGGGATTGAACCATTTTAATTTTATGGTGGAGACCCACATTTTGAGTTGAAATTTTTATAATTCCATGGTAACCATTCTCCATAATCTTGAATGGGTTATACTTTTCAATTGCAGTTTTGTGTATGGAAATGAGAATGTTTTCCAATGAACATTAGTGTGTTAAGTGATAGATGGAGAATGGTTCATAGAGTTTCTATTCTGTTATGATATGAAGATAAGAATAATCCATTGGTGGGGGTATCATATCAGTCATGGTGATACGACCCTTGAGTGATCATGGACGAGGATGTAGTGGGAACCAAATTGAGTGAGTCATCGGGCTATTAAGGATGAGTTTTATTGGAGATTTTTATAGTGGGAATCATCATTGATCAGAATCATCTATTGTAATTTAATTTCTATGGTTGGAAGCACAATGATCATGTTGATTAATTATGGATGGAATTATGAAACCTTAGGATCGATGGTTGTGGTTATGAACAATTTTATTAGTTTCTTATGGTGGTAATTGATTCCTCAAACATTGAAGGATATTACTCCTTATCATTGTAATTATGTAGAAAAACAATATTTTCATTCTATAGTAGAACCTAATGAGTTGCGAATGAATTGAAAACCAAGGTGATTCAGTTTTTTTGGTTTTAATACCGATGAATATTTTCAAGGATAGGAAATGTTATAGTGGGTATATTTTAACACCATGTGTTTTTATACGTTTCCAATATGGGTGAAAATTTGAATTTTCTGTTTTGGATGCTCATGAGGAAAAATAATGGTTTTTTTCTAAAAGTAAAAACCCAATTCATTTTTATGACTACTCATTTTGTCCTAGAATTGGGCATTATCCTATGATAGATGTTTTTTTGAATTCAAAACCGTTTTAAATTCTATAGAATACCTTGTATTTAAATTTTAATTGATTAAATATAATTTTTCCCATGCATTCAAATGTTGATATCTTATTAAAATTGTATTGTATTGAGATTTTGAATCCAAGAATCAGTATAGAATGAGTGGTTTTTAGTAATTATGGTCTAATATTACTCTGGGTTCCAGGTATTGGGATGAGAATTTTGAATGAAAAATTAATTTAATTATTTAATTAACTATTGTTTAACCAAATTAATAAATCTTTCCACTATTCCTTTCAACATAGAACAATTGTGTGGAGGTATCATTTTATATATTATGTACTAGAATCATATAAATTATTTTATATATATTTTAAGTACCTATTATTTTTGTTAGGGACCCCATGGGATGATTTGTATTTATTTCATGGAAAATGGGGGTCTCAGTCTAGTTGTATAAGGTTTTATTTGGGAAATCCCAATAAAATATAATCTTGATATAAAAACACACACCATGTGTTCTTTCTATTTAGTGAAATTATAGTTTTTTGAACTATATGTCATGTACACTTCATATACATCTTATTGATGGACATGGCTATGTGGTCATGTAGTTGAAAAAACACCCAATGTAAGTGGGATATGGATGTGTGGTAGTACACGACCAGATGACGTGTTTCCTAGAAATGTATTTTCACATGTCTACACCCCATGTGTTCACATTTCATGTAGCAGTACATGGACATACCCTAGGTATACCTTGGATTTGTAGAAGTATGGGGCCAATTTGATGGTTTTGGAGTACTGTATTGTACTCAGTGTACACACTATGTATTACTCCCATGTTTCCAAAATTGTGGGGTTTGGCTTATTTTTCTCCCTAAAGTCATAGTTTGATATATTAATAGTCTATTATAATCAATTTTCTTGTATACCATGATTATGGGACACTTGGGATGATTTTTTTCAATCACTAAGTGTTTTATCCAAAGGATGTTATTACAAATATGTTTTCCTGCCGCAATTTAATACAACTATCCTCTAACAGTGAGATATAGACAAGACCTCAACAATTTTCAGGGGTATTTTTGGAGAATTTGGAATGTGATAACAGAGGTCCTAAATAGGTGTAGCTTAGGATTATTCTTGGATATAATGACCGAGATTATAGATATAAACATTGATAAGTTGGGTGATCATACCAACATGGAGTGGATTGGGATGGGGATAAGATTATGTTTATCCCCCATGTAAAGTTTCATGTAGTTGGAGGCTACAAGATATTAAAGAGTACATTGTGAGATATGTGTCTTGTAATTGATCGGAAATTTCTTCAGAGACTACTTATGTCCAAAGATTCGAGGAGGGATTCCTCTACAAATGTTTTGGAATAGAGGATCCTAATAAGGATTCCTTACTTGATTTACATTTTCAATAATCCCCATATGGATTTACATACTTAATAGATGGAATTTGTGACCCAAGGGTGTTCTCATTGTTTGAATAACCCCTATATGTAGTCTATGTTAGGGTATATATAGTTTCTAGTGCCACCTCAAACCTGAATTGATGTGTATTGGCATAGGGAATTGATATTTTGATGATATGTGTGATAATTAGATCAACCCTTTCATATATTTTAAGTTATATTATTTATATTGGAACATGTTTTATTCCATTGGGATGATATGATATAATTTGGATTCCATAGACATAGATATGGGAATATAGATGGGATACCGTATTTTAGATCTGGTTATAATTGGTGCTTCCACAGAACTTGAACATAGTTTTTGGAGATATCCAAGATGAAGAGATAGGTATATTATATGGGATGCCTTGGATTTTTATCCAAGATTATGAAATGGGTTTCCATGGATTTGGATTAAATATGATACAACCTTTTTTGGACCTATCCCTATAGTTGTGACGGTATGATAAGGGCTACCATAGTTTTAGAGATCCGGTGATAGGGTTATCCTGGGTTATGACTGTATAGTAGTGAGGATATGGAAAGTGCATCCATGGATTTGGATCTCATATGATAGGCCTATAATGAGTTCCTAACCCAAATATGTGTGGATATAATATGGGTTTCTATGAAATTGAATCTTCCATGATAGTAAAATATTTTTTTACATCCCATGATTCATTTTGATACAGATAATAGATTATAAATATTTAGAGCCCTGATGACAGGATGGTCAAACTATGGATCCCAAAAGTAATGAGGTTTGGATAGGAATATTATGGATTTGGATCACACAATTTACATGGGATTCTTCATCATGAAGACATGCTTAGAGATACCCTATCCCTATCTTGTAAGGAAATGTTCTATTGGGGTCATGGAACAAAGTAATATTGGTGGTTTTTTTTAATTTGTTTTTATTTCAATTCTACCTCAAATAATATGAGAATATTACATTATTATTCACTTAGGTAAGCATGAAATATAATCTCTATTGGTGGTGGCCTAATGAGATGCCTCAGTGGAAACCATCATCCATGCTTTCACTCTTTAACTAAAACAACTGATGTTATCTCAACCGTCAACGACAAGTCGTACAGTGTACATATATATCTCTCAACATAAGACACCTTTGACTTTTACTACTACGATTCTCCCCACCATAAGATTATCCTTATCATCATCCCACTACATGAATGGAATGCCGCACATCCCACTCTATGACCATTATTCAACGCAATGTGTAGGCATAGAAAAACCACTCACACCTGAACTCCATCATGGAAAATGAAAACCACCATGTAAAAAAACAAATTAAATGAGGATTACATCCCTCAAAACCCAACAAAGCACTCCCTAAAATAAGTATTTCACTAAAACTATTTATAATAAGAAATTGTAATCACACTTACACAGGCCAATCCCTAAATAAACTATGCTAACATGCCTAAAACCACTAAATGTGCTCCACATGCATGTTAGTTCAAACAATTTGTACCATCATCAACACTCTTATTCAAAATAAGGAATGTCTCCCATGCCATGATCAACCACATTACCACCATCCACATGTGTATTAATCCATAACCAGAAGCATCTAACCATGATCCCACAAACCTACCCAATGCGAAACTAAAAATGAGAAGGGACAAGGGTCAAACCAAACCAACCCCCATAATCCAACCATGAAATGGGGAGAACTCACAATGCTCCACTTAAAAAACACTATTCATCCTCATTCATAACCACATCCTCATGATATTATACCTCAACAGCCTCGCCAGGGAAGAGAAACCACACCCACCCAACCCAATACTAATAGTAGGAACATGGGATCGACTGCATGTCTAAGTTGTAAACCCCTGAAAAAATTACCTCCCATGAAACAAAACATGGGACATCAGGGGAACCAACACTTTAGAGGTACTCAAGATCAATCCCAATATCCATGGGCATCCTTGAATTAACTAATCCACCAAATGAGAACTTAGATCGCACTGCAAACTCGACATAGTTTTCAGGTATTCATTGAAGAAGGGACTGCATCTCCAACACCTGCAAACCTCTCACCACATGATCCACATGACCATACATAATAAGAATTTATAAATTAAAGATTCATAGATACTCATATTTAATGTGAATCCTATGTTCATGAAATTATCCCTTAACCCTACCCTCTTCCTGTGGGAATTGATCTAAAAACCATAATATATAATAAATATTCAAACCAATGTGAGTCACACTAGGTCAGATCTAAATATTGTAAAAAAAACCATGAATATAAATGACTTGACTTAGAAACTATGAATTCCTATTGTAAATTGCTTTCACAACACAATATTCAAGTATCAATCACATTTTCTAAACCATCCTTAAACCGGCTATCTACCACCTCCCCAAATAAAAAAAACAAAAAGTACTCTGATAGGATTTTTTAGCAAACCATCCCATGTCATCATGACATGTCACCCAATCTGGCGTTGTAGACAGCCTAAATTTCACCTCCCTAAACATTAGAGGATTCCTTAAAGATGAGAGGTCCTGAAAGATAGTGTAGTGACACTATATCATCTTTTCAGAGTGAAATAATAATATAAAATAACCAAAATCATACATAAGTCTTAACATCATTGAATTCATAATATATAAATGAAACCAAATCATGATTTAATAACTACAATACATCATAGAGTCATAAATACTCAAAGCATCAAAAAAATAAATAGCCAATTGCCTATGGGGATTAAAACCAATATGAAATACAAAAACATTAATAAAATTTAATAGACTCTAATTCCAACAACAAGACAAACCACATACCTAGTCTCTATGATTCTCGAGCTTCACTAACCCGGTCCTGAGATTGTACATGAGCAAATATGGTCAATCAACCGACATTGGGCCTCATACCATCGATCGTGTTACATTTTCTCTAACATAAAAGAAGAAACTAGGTCTTCATAAAAACTGAGGTGTACATAAAATGTGTGAGAAATAAATCTCAGTAGGCTACTCGTAATGGTCAAACTATAATATTCTATCATAAAAAGTTCTTGATCACATGATATGACAATCTTGGCCTGAAAATAAAAAATACGGAATATAAAAAATTTCATAATTGTGGAGAAAATAGACATAATAAACAAGTGGACTAGAATGTTCTAGACAAACACCCATGGTAAATCTACCCCAACTATGTCTTACACTATGGATTTATAGAATATGTCTCACCCAACCACATGATAATCACCACATCATCTAGATATACAAATGATATCCAAATATTCCAAATAAATTGGAATGAATGTGGGACACCAGGGCATAAAAATTGGAATATATATGAAAACATTACAATTGCTAGGCTGTAAGAATACAATAATAGTATATGAATTAGAGACTAGAACATATAGGTTGACACAAATGGGGATCCTTTCAATCCCGAAGCCCCCGTAGAAAAAATCATCCATTAATTTTGGACCCATATATGACGAATCCATAAGAAACATATATAGAATGAAATCCATGGAATTTAGATCGTAATAGAAAACAAATCACAAATAACAAACTCAATGAATCCTTAAGAACCTCACGAGCCTGAAGTCACTCATGTCAGAGAAAACACTCAGTTAGATAGGGGTGGAACTCATACAAATTGTTGATTACCTTCTTAATCATCACAAACCATATCTAGCCAATAGAGGACCGAGCCATATCAAAACATGAGTCCAATTCCTGATTAATGATTTCCCAAGGTTATCATACTCATACAATAGTCCTAATATTAACATTCACAAATATCATAACCAAAGTCCAAAAAAACATGGGATGGACTATCCTCAAACCCAATGTCTAAATAGCAAAATAAATAGCATCGATCAATACATTTTTGGAAAATAATGGGGAATCTATTATTACCATTGAACTTAGTGACCCCAAAATATCCACTGCATGCTATTAATGAATCATAATAGGTCCAAACCAATCTTAGGGGCTTCAACGGACCCTAGGGTTACACCATTAAGAAACATTCAATTAGGGACTCACATGATACACGCAACCTATTAAGACATTCTCATATAGACATAATCAAATTTGAAAAGACCAAATTACTTTACGGAACCCTGAAAGGGGTTCCTCTATATCACCATAATGAATATGACACACCTAGTGAAGAAACAAGTCAAAATGGTCTCATGTTTATCTTTGATAAACAATTCATGCAAAAAGGAGCATTCAAAATCACAATCCCATCAATAAGAGAATTCTAAATGGTCCTCATCACCACCTCAAACGATAGACACTCCATAATTTATCCTCCAAAAAATCCAAACCATAGTAGAAATACAATGTAAGAGAAAAATCAGCTGAACATCCCTCCATAGAACTATCCAAATGTTCCAAATCTCCAACAAGTATAGCCCAAACAACACTATTCCACATTACCATTACTTACAATAGAAAATGCTAACAAACTATCACTTAATTATTAACCAAACCACTAAGGAATAATCCATATTCCCTCGGATTGATCATTAATTATCAACGGTAAACAGGTGTAACTACTATCCAAAGTCAGCAACAAATCCATAAATCTCCAACAACACTTTTCTCTTCATACCCATGTGCTAACCTTAACCACTCTATCATCATGTAAAATGTCTTGATATGCAGGGACTAAAAAATTTCTCATTAGATATACAACATGATCATGCCTTATATGTTATATATATAGAACCTCAAGTAAATCACTATGGTGAAATTAATCAGGTCTGATAACAGAGGTTACAACTCTAACCTAGGACTCATATATCACAACCCAACCCATTGGTGGACTCTGATCCCAAATGTAAATGAAATCATCTTAATATTATCTCAGAATGTAAAAACCCTCTAGGTGGCCTCTAAATGAAAAGGGGATTACCATATTTTGATACAAATGAATAGACAATCAGAATGGAATACTCAAAAGTAAAATTCAATCATTAGAGTGAAAAATAAGAAAAAATGACAAGTGTTGAAAAATTATATGGAATGTACAAAGGGTACACGCTGTGTACCCACAGAGTCCCTCACTACATGTGTTCAATAGGAAAATCATTATGTACTTTCCCTATGTATACGACATGTGGTCTGGTAAAGGGTTTTTACCCTAACATGGGTACCTTACTATGTACCATATCCCCACTCGGTGTGTGAAACACCCATGTAATCTGTGCATACCACTAGTACATATCATATAACTCCACAAGGGGGTACTCTCCCATGTACCTAGACATACACCCCACCTAGGTGTGTATTATTTCATAGATGTCCCTCTACATGGTCACAAGTTGTGTACTTCTATATGACCATGTATCCCCCACATGGGTTGTCTAGAGGAGTACTAGGCCACACCCAAAAATTTACCTTTATGAAATGTTCCCCCAGTAGGTGGAATGTAATCCCTAGAAACTCATCTTCAAAAAACATAAATAAATGATGACATGTGTTCTCTAAACAAAACAATGGGTACATAAGATTTCTTAATTAAGAACCCCTAAAGATGCCTAGAATACTTGATTTCCCCCACAAAAGCCACATATCAACCAACAAGGGGTCTTAAAAAACCTATAAAAAGTTTTCAAAAACTAAAAAAAATATTATCGGAGTTTTATAGAGAATAAAAAAAATCTTAACTACATTCTCCATCCTCGGATTCTTCAATAAATTATGAAATAAATAGATACAACATGGTAATCCTGCGTGACACATGATTAACTATGGCACCTATCCATGTCCCTCTCTCTATATTTTATCCCTCTATATCTCTCGGCCAATAGACACCCATAGTTGATTATATATACAAGACAAGATAAAATCTGGAAGGGAAAAAGGAATGGTGAAAATAAAAAGCGAAAAAAAATTAAATAGGGAATGAAATGAAAGGGGCCTCAGTCACATCCTTGATGATAGATGCAACGTCATGTGACAACAATGAAAATACCCATTCTAGACTCAACCTTAGAGAAATAATCTTATTTTTTTGATCATTTTAAAGAATAAGACATATAATTTTTTTTGAATAAAATAAAATTTAAAAAATCAAATATTATATAAGCTATAGAAATTAAAACATACTGAATTTCAACAAAATTACTATTCTTGGGTAAGTAAAAAATTCTCAGACCAATGGAGTTCTTATAAATATTATCTAAGATCATCTTATAAAGGAAATTACTATTTTATCATCAAAACTCACAATAACAAAAGGGATTGAAATTTCCCTTGATTTTCATGACTCATGAAGATGTGGGTCATTGTAAATAACCATTCCTCAAATATGGGTGTCCAGATATAGAGACATGGGAATATTTTTTCACCAACCAATGAGAGGAATAATTTATGGTTTGATAATTATCATATGTAAAACCAATATTAATTTTTTTTATAAATAAAGTGATATATTATTTGGTTTTTCTTATAGAAAATTAAACCATGAGATCTAACCAAGTTATCTAGTAACTGAATGAAATCAATCCTACTTTATCACATTAAGGTTATCATTTACTGTAGGAGAATTTGATTTCAATAATTTTTTATGAATTAATAGATAAAACATGTATTGTCATTGAATATGTTAAATTTCACATTCTATCTCCATCAACTCTCCATGGAAAATATAAAAGGGAGAGGATGAAAAAGGTGTGATTCTTCCTTGTCTTTCAAAATAAGTAAATGATAGTAATGTAAAAAATTATTTATTTTTTCCATAATATAATTAATTTATTGTAAATTCGTCACTATACAATTTTATTTATAAATATAATTTAATAATTACCTTAAAAAGAAGAAATTTTAGGGGGATTTCATTAGTTTATTTCCCAAGCCTTTTGAGATCATTAAGAGTGGGGTGAATCTATAATCACATTATCCTTTATGAATTTAAATTTTTAATTCAAAAACTATTGAAATTTATTTTATAAAACCAATAATCATGTGATATATTATCCATAATACCATATTTCTTATATAAAATTAATAATACTTAATTAAATATACTTTTATTTGAAATAAATCTCATTGTCAGCTTTAGATTTTTTGATAATATTTTCCTCCACTAAGAATCTCCTTGGAAATAGATAAATGATATCTCTTATAAATGTTAAAATATTATCCACTAAAAAAATAGTAAAGAATCTCTCAAGATGGTCAATTTTCTTGGGATTATATAAATTGACTCCTAATATTTTCTTCGTATTAATAACCCACTACATTAAGATATATTATTTAATGATTTTCATTTCCCACACCTTGTGGAATCTTTATAATTTCTACTCATATTTCATCAACAGTTATCATAAAATTATCCATGAAAAATGCTTTACTCAAGATATCTTTAGGTTCATTGTGTATTGTAATTATTATGATTCAATGAGTCACATCTTGTTATCCATATAGATTCATAAGATTTTATCAAGTTCATTATTACAATGATTCATTGTTTATTATTTTCTCTACACTTCTCACATATTTATTCTAAATTCATTTCACAAAATTTATTAGATGCATCATGTTCAATCAACAAATACTCAATAGTTTATCTTTTCTAGATGATAAATATCAGGTTCACCCATTATCCTTTATTAATTTGGTGTTATTATGTATTTATATAATAATGATTGAATATTTTTTAATTTAGAATAATTAATTCTCTATCTTTTTCTACAGTATAAAATATTGTTTTTAAAACCAAATTACATTTCCCGTTGAAAAGAAAAAACTCAAGATAATGTGATTTCAAATTCCTTGAAGGGTGTAAAATTATATGGATATTATATATCCAATAGATAACATATAATATTATATTATGAGTTTATTCATCATCCTTATTCATCAATCCCATTTAAAATAGTCACAAAATGTGTCCTATATTGTTATATCATATCAAACCAGCAGTTTCCATAATATACTTCATTAAAAACATAGACATTATAATTAAATTTTCATCTTAATGTATTTTTCAAATTGCACAGTATTAAAATCACATGACATATCCATCCATGTGTTCATAGATTCATGCACCACATTGTGATATCTCCTTATACAATGTGGATATCAAATTAGATTACTATATTTCTTCATATAATTTTCCTCCTTGATTTTCGACTAGGATCATTATCACATGTTTATCCATTATTTTTAATCCCTGAATAATAGATCATCATTAATCATCTAATTTTTTCAATTCTTCATAACATATAATGTAATGGAAAATCCATTCCATTACACTTATGTAGATCTTGGATTTCATAGTTGACCATTGCATTGTCTTCATACATTCTATGTCATCTTTTCATAGCTATATTATAACCTTGATGTAGTTATTTATCTCCACTTATCATATTACACTGATCTCTGCATTCCATGGATGATGATTAGATTCTCTCTAATTCAGTGATTGGATAAAACACCAGTCATGGTTTTTTTCTATTTGGAACATGTTAAAATGACTCTTTCAACATCCCTTATCATATCCATCTTAAGATAATTCAATGTAGATACAATATATTTCATTCTAATATGATCCTTCAATTTTCATATGTTTTTCATGGATTTTATATAGGTACAAAATGAAAACTACATATATTTATCCAAAAATACACTATGCATGATGACACCAATTCCAATTATACAAACCTTCCCTAAAATAAAACTTATGTATGATGATTGTAAGAACATGTACACTATATTCCATTGAAACATTCATTGTGTCCAATTACACATACATTGATCCTCCAGAATAAATATTTTTGAGTAAAAAGTCACATTTGTAGCTAATCCATTATGATAATATCTGTTCAAAACTAGATATTCCATACATCACTCATTAGATATTTATACTATCTCAATTAAACTCTAAAATTCATAAAACACTTCAAACATTCTATAAAATTAATCTAAAGGTGTTCCATCACTAGATAAATTAGCTAGAAATCATGTTTCCCCATTTATTGTACCTTCATTTTCTCTATTATCTTATCGTCTAATATTTAACTTCCTCTTATTATAGAATCTTAAAAAAATATTTTAGGCATCATGGATATGTATTTTCATGATTAATCTACAACTCATTTATGTTTTCATAAACATGTACAATATAAGAAACTTTTTCATTACCCTCCCAAATAGTACACACATATTATAATCTTTTCTCTCACAAAATTCTATCTTATTAACAATAAATATAAGATTTATGCATGGGTACCTAAATATTACGCTTTTTAATTTTACCAATACCGGCAATCATCGAAATCAATATGTGTATAAAAAATATTTTTATTGACACCATTTTTTATGAAAAATTAAATATGAATTTTGGGGTTACACCTCACTCGTTGACTAATTGTTCCCCTTGAAAAATGGGTGTTATAAAAATATTATTATCCCTATATAATTTTGAAAAATTACATGATTATATAATATATTAAGTATGGAACCACACAAAAAATAAACTTAATAAATTAGTTAATCCACAATATTTAATCTTAAGATATGATAGTTTAAATAAAATATGATCTTCACTACAAAAATAACACAATCCAATATTATTGTTTCATGTGATACCTAATAAAAAAACTAAATATATAGCGTGTTTAATAAATTTAGTATGAAATACATAACCCACACTAAACTCAACAAATACCTCCATAAATTTGAAACGAAACAAAATTTACCCCCTTTTATCATTCAAAAGAGAGCAACCAACTCACCGAATTTTCAATCATGTATGAAAATATAAAATACAGGGAGTAAGTTTGATTGAAATACTTCAATTTTCATCTTTTTAAGAATTTTCCAAATTTAAAAATATAATATTGGTTTATATTTTGACAAATCCAAATAATATTTTCTCCCCCTAAAGTGATGAAATAATCATTACTTTATCACAATAATAAACATGTTAATTATTGAGAAATCACATATTGATGTTCTATTGGGATAAATTTATCCAAATCCCCATTTATTTGATTTCATTCAATTCAGTGAAATTATTAATATAATGGTAATAATGGGAATTATCAAGGGTGGTTATCCTTTATTTCTTATAAAAATAACCATGTTTCAAAATTCCACCAACCAACGATATTAATTATATCTAAATATTTCCTTATGTTGGACATTTTAATTGTTATGATTAATGAATGAAATCTCTAATTTGATAATTTATATTTTATGTCTCATTATTTTAGGGTAATCTATATGTACCAGTGTACTTCCTTCTAAACCCGATCAATCCTACTCAGTCTTCCTAAACATCATATCCCCTTGTGATTTCAGTTTACTTTCTTGAAAAAATAATTTTTTTTATTATTTATTTACCTATACATTTTGAAAATGACACCCTTGACTAGATTGTTCGAGTTTCCCTATTCATATATGGTTCTTCTAAGATTCATCACACATTTATATCTATATTTCAATTTTTTCATCCTCAATAATTTTTCTTTGATATAAAATTTCTTCTTTTAGAAAAATAGATTCATCTTATTTTTGTTCTTCTTCCATTTTATTTGTACTATATTGATGTAAATTAAATTTTACACTAGAGATAATTAGAGTCCTTCAAAAAATATCCAAAATATGAGTAATAAACATTAAATATTTATCTCTTAATATATTTGTGAGTCAATTTATTTAAATAGTCTCACAATCTAGAAACTTTTCCCTTTGTTTTTACTTTTGCTAGTGGGGTTTTCATTTCCAAGATAATCATAACCATTCCTTCTATAAGATGACATTTTAATAGCTTTCATCAACCTAGAGGTATTCAGATTGAGTTTCAAAATCTATAAAATAATGGAAGACGGTTATATATCAATTGAGAATTTATCCAAAAATTATACATTTTTCATAAGGATGTATTTATTATCAACATTTAATGGTCAAATCATATATATTTTCATTTTTCATAGTATTTAACTATAGTATTATTAATATTATATATATTATGATTCCTATATTTTGACACATGATAATATTCCCACTTTGATTCTAGTTTTTCATTAATATTATATAAGATCTTATAATTTTATTAAAATTTAACCTTATGAAATATGATCTCTAATATAAAATCACTCACCAACACATCCACACTTATTTTCTATTTTTTCCTTAACCTTAAATGCTTCTTGATCTTTGAATTCTTCTCATGGTAGGCCTCAAGTTCATCTCTCAAAATATACTTAGTATAGTCAAATCCATCATACTCTTCTTCATTGTTTGAAATTTAGTTTTTTCTTTTAGCATTGGAAATGAATGTCCTATCATTTGAAGATACTTTTTCATCATTTGAATCACTAAAGGCTGATTTTTTCTCGATTTATTCCACATTTATCAAGTTCCTTTTGTACATACCTACGAATATCTTATTTTGTAAATAGTCAACATTTATAATTTTTTAAGTCTAATTTTAGGAGATTATTCTTATTCATTATCTTCTTATTATTCTGGATATTAGTTTTTCATTAAATAGTTAATGGAAAAATTTATAATATGTCCATAACCTAATTATTTGAGAGGAATTTTACCATTTTATATACCATTTTCCCCATCAAATTTTATTGGAGAACAAATGAATGACATTATTATGTTCAACAATAGTATCATAATAACATTATTCATCTTCCTTATAATTTATAAATTGTTATTTATCTCCTCCATAAACATGATCTATATCATGTCATTGAATTTAATTTGTTTATTTTCATTCTTTTCAAAGAACTGGAGCTACCTCATTTCAATATTAGATTCCCTACCTTTAATCAAATATTATCATTGTACTTGCAATGGAAAATTCAGCCATAGATAATGGCATAAATGATCATAAAAAGATCCTTGATTATCCTAGGTCTAAATAAAAACCACCAAACTACCATGTATTAAAATAATTTATACCGCGAGAATGATGGACAACAGAAGGGATGGGTAAATCAATATAATGAAACTAACTAAGGATCAGATACATTATCAAGACCTCCAAATTGGAAGATGAGACTCTAAAATTGGCTAAAAAAATCCTTTGGTCAAGAGGAGATGGATTCAATTGATAAAATTAAATAATAATACACACATCCAACATAAAACTATTAGTTTTAAGGAATAAAATGTGTATAATTATTTCATCTAATGTATTTCATCATTTTTAAGTTAAACCAATAAACTCATCGCCTCATGATAATATTAATCTGAATCGATACTTACATGGTGTGAATTACATCAATTGCTTGTAAAAAACTCACCTCATGATCTATTACGAGACCTTTTGTTAGGAAGTAGACACACATCGTTTAATTTTTATAGAAAATAGATTTCATCCAAATTGTACTAAAA
Organism: Viscum album; assembly: GCA_963277665.1. Taxonomy (NCBI): domain Eukaryota; kingdom Viridiplantae; phylum Streptophyta; class Magnoliopsida; order Santalales; family Viscaceae; genus Viscum; species Viscum album. Next base: position 587,498,924 of record OY728126.1, read on the forward strand.
GTTCATGAAACACCTATGAAGCCTTCCAAACTCTTGTAAACCCTCGAAATCCCATTTAACATTTCAATACCTATAATTCATAAATTCAAACAAATATACATCCCTAAGAATTAGGTCATTTTCCCACCTAAATTATTTCTTTCTCCAAACAAGAAAAAGCCACCACTGTCCAATAAAAAACATATAGAGGGACATATGTGGAAAATTAGGGGATCATACAACCTCCCCACCTGATCAAATATTATCCTTGGGCTACACCATGTACCACTATGGGGTATCAAAAAATAAGTCTCCCCACTTTTCTCACCTATTCATCTCTATATCCTAGGTCTTCAAATAGATGTGACTAGGTTTTCCTGACACTTGAATAATAGGTATAGTCCTACACCGGTGATATATTTCACTACGACCAGAATCTGTATTGAATGCTCCACAAAGGATGTATATTTATATAGGTTGATGTCCTCAATGTCTACTAAATGAGAGGGATCCGGATAATATATACAAATATGTGACATGTGAAACATGTATATCATAGATCTGTATCACTATAGAAGTAATAATTAGTACACCACCAGACCAACCCTATCAAATATCTCTAACATCCTGACAAACATGGGTGACAAATTCCCCCTTTTCCTAATACAACATTATCCCAACCTGGGAAACACTATAAAGAAAACAAGTTGAAAAAGTTAAAACTAAAGAGTTCATCATTGATGGTTAAAATATGATATTTTTAGGTTTATCATTGTCACTAAATGCCTCCAGATCAACTAAACCTACTTAGATAACTCCTGCCGGAGAATAGGCCCAACAAGTTCTGATTCATCTACCTTCAACCAAAAAAAGGGTCAATGACACTGGTTTCCCGATTGATACATGAATGGTTCCCATAGATCAATTCATAGAAGATATTGTTATATGAAAACTCTATGAGTTGTATATGCATCACTTATAAACCAAAAACATCCCAAAACTGGGTCAACACATATCCTCCATAACGTAAATAGTCAACCTAAAATATCCATCGATCTAAGGATGATTGGAAATTCTCAAAACAACATTTGATCCCAGTGCCTTATAAAGACCCTTTTACATCAGTAATATGAAATATGGATCTCTATTAACAAAGTTACTCCTTGGAAGAAAGTTCATCTGAACTATCTCTTGGACCAAAATACTATACATGTTATCATTGGTGAAGGTATTCTAGATAGAAAATAATTGGGATACCATCATCAATTGATCCAAAATAACCCATACTGAATCATTTAAAAAATACTTCCAATGTAATAATATCAAAAAATCCATTTTGACATCATCCTATTTCCACCCAAGAATTCGAAAATACCACCAAATCCTAGCTAGCCTGTAATTATTGTCTTTTGACTTCTAATAGGTGACACATCTCTCCACATGCCTAATACCACCTTCTTAATTCCTAAAAACCATTAATGTATATAGGGATGAAAAATTATTTTCTTCGAAATAGAATGTACATCCAATATAGAATCATGAAACTCTCTCATCATATCTTCATGCAAGCCTGTAGGGACCCATAATCAGACACAAATAGGAAGATAATTTATACCACGAAGAGACTATCTCAGTGGTGGATCCAAACCTTATATCTAATATCTCTATATAGGATAATTAATATATCCTAATATAGTCAAGAAGAATGGGTTTAATAGTTTTCTATGCCAGAGCTAGTCAACCCAAAAGCAACTAAACATCTAGATGCATGTATGTAAAGAGTTACATCATCCTCCATACATATCCATACTCATGCACTTCCGCTGTCTACAAATTTTGGCTCAAAATACCATCATTTTCATTTCCCAATACCAGTTTAAAAGAAAACTCAAAGTCTAAAGAATATGGATACTTGACCCACCTCCTATTATAATGGTTTAGGTATCATTAATGAAATATTTCCCTGAGGATATTATTGGCCATGAAAAACACAAACCTCACACCCAAAATAAATTATATCTAGAATGTCATTGAGTTTACAACTACTAAAAAACCCATACCATGGCTGGGATAATTCCTCTCATGTAGTATTAACTATCCAGATCCATATGCCAATAATCGATCCACCAATATTAGAAGTCCTCCAAGTCCAACTCTATATGCATCACATCACACATTATATGCTTTTACCAGTATAGAAAAAGTGACGATTGGTGTTAACGTCGTCCCACCATTCATATTTTGAAAATCTATCTCACATGAATAATTCCCTCCCAATATCACCACTTCCTTCATCATTTTAGATGTAGGTTGATCCAGATATGAGAATTCATAGATAAAAGGTTGATAATAACCTGTTAAAACATGAAATATTTAAATTTCAATGACAATATGGGATCTCTCCCAAGACACCTTTACTATATACTCATCTAGGTCAACTAAAACTTCTACCTCAGACATGACTTGGATGATGAATCTCACGTTATCAATCCAAAAACTACATTTGATTATCTTGGTATAATTTCAATGCTCTCTCAATGTACTCAAGATGATATCAATATGTTTGGCATGATAGTTTGATGAATTATTGTACACTAGAATTTCATAAAAAAGAAATAAACAACTTATCTAGAAAAGGATGAATGCACTAATTCCACATGGTTATGAATACTATAAGTGTGTTTATAAAATTAAAAATATTTCTTATAAACTTCTACCGAATAAATGGTGGAGATATGGTCTTGAAATGGTTGGCACACACACACGTGGTGAATTAATGGAATGATGGACCCATACATTTTTTCCTTTGATTAGTGTTATTAATATAACTTAATGTCCATGAATCCAAATGGGATAAATATGATATAGAAGATAGTGGGATACAAATCTTCTCATTAAACAAAATCCCAATTCATCCATCTGGTGGCACAAAACAACTAGATCTTTATAGGGAATTGAATATGCAATAGGTCAAAAGTTAAGCTTGGAATTTTTACAAAATATCTCAATATAGATGTCAAATGTACACAAAAATTCACACGGTGATACTCAATATTCCAAAAAAAACTTTTATACTTTTCCAATACCTAGAAAATGAATTTACTAACCCGAAACTGAGACACAATTTTTATCTCAAAATATATGTTCCCAAAACCACTTCCGATTTTTTCTATAAAAGGGAACTAAGGGTGCCTTATTTGGGAGCATGAACAATGAGTTAATTATTTCCATTTTTGAGTTATAGATGAGTCATATAATAATTTTTAGGTTCTCAAACTTCCTATACTCAATGGGAGGGCACTTAAGTAAGGGATCCTTCATCAAAGACATCCTTTCTTTTTCATGTTATAATGTTTGTGTTTTCATAATACACTTTTGAGTTCATTTTCCATTTTAGTTATCATATATTGTTTTCATCAGTTGAATTAAATTTTAATCATATATACTCATCCTATTTGGGTGAGAAATCAAGATTATAATTTTTATTATGTTTTACCCTTCCAAAACTATAGCACATGCAAATTGTTTCAACGATAACTACACCACCCATGAAAGAGTAGTTTTCTTATGTAATCAGTATACCTATAACTTTATTAAATTAGTTGTCCTGAATTTATAAGATACTTTATTTAACATGACATAATCCAAGAATGTTTTTTAAATTAAAATAAACTAAAAAATAAATTGAACAATAAACACATAACATGATAGTTCGGGTAATGTGTGAATTGTGAATGGGTAGTCATTATCGGTAAAACAGGGCCACAAAAGACAAATTTTAGAGGTAAAATATAATAAATATATATAATTAATACTCATTTATATATTTTATAAGTTAAATAATTTACCACTCAGTATAATGTAGCCTTATAACATCAATCAAATCCGGGTGCTGCGGTTTCATGTTGCAAATCTATCCCGGATTTAATTAATTTAATCTTTGTGATTTAGTTAATTCTCATATGGTTTGGGGGTTAACATATTAGGGGATTATAATTTATTGTATTTTAATCTAAATTACATTAATAAATGCACAAGTTCAAAGTTATAGATTGACCAATTACAATTTTAAAAAATATATTTCTAAAAAAATATTCTCATTGTGTTTTCTCGATCTAATTTAAACCGAAAAAGGAAAAAATACACTCTTTTCAAGCATACATCTTCAACTTATATTATTAAAATTAATGATTCCTCCCATATTTTTACCTTTTTTATTTATTTTACCTTTATTTTCAAAATACCATGATGATGATGTTGGTTTAAATACCACCTCTTGGAATTAGGACCTTGGTCAACCACTCTACTAAACCTAAGAGGTAAAAAATTTACTCATAAATTGAATGAAACCATGATAGAACCATTTACTATTGTTCCTTTTCTATGGAGGTATGTAATTATTTTAACCAATTACAGTTAATTTTTTTATTCTAAAAAAACATTGTTTTATTTCCTCTCTTTTTTCTTTCTCTTTTCCCCTTTCTCTTATTTTTTATACTTCTTCTTATTCTTATCATTTATTTAACATCAATTCAAAATTAATTTATTTTTTATTATGGATCATTTTACAAAATATATTTTTTATTTTTCATTGATATTTTACGTGAACTAATATCAAAGATCTCTAAATTTTGACCCTGAGATTGAAGGAAGCCTTAGGGCTCGAATCTGATAGTCTCAGTCTACAAGAATTGTCAATATTGACCTAGTTGGGGAATTACACTATTTTTGGAACATTGATATTGTAATTAATTATAATTTAAATATAAAACATGACCTTATAGACGAAATAACAACAATTAACTTAATAGAACTATTCGATTTTTTGATTAAATAGTCATTGACTATAAATTAAATTGTATTACACATTCAACTCTTGAATGGGTCATTGAATTGTAGTTTAGGTTAATTCACTATCTTCCAAAATTTCATGGACAATCTAATTATGATCCAAGAAATAATTGAAAATAATTTAATGTTCTTTTCTGACCATAGAAATAATAAATTTCTCTAAAGATAAAATAAAACTATGAGTGTTCTCATTCTCACATGATGGAACTACAACGGAATGAATGAATTATTTATTACCTGAATATGTAAAAAGTTGGAATGATTTGAAGAATATTTACTTATTTTTTTCTTTTCTATCATAAAGTTCCACATTGATTTTAAGTAATATCTTAGGGATCAACCAAATCCATGGAGAGACAATGTAAGATTACAGAGAGAAATTCATGAAGTTGTCTGCATGCTGTCCACACCACCAAATTAGTGAGAATATAATCATCAAATTATTCTTAGAAGGTCTGAAACATATTGAGAGGATCAAGGTGGATGTTCTAGATAGAGGGGCATTGGTTGAAAAAACACCAATAGATACACATTCATGAATTGACCATATGGCACAAAACTCCCCATAACATGGCCATCAAGGTACACCATATGTTAGAGGAGTACAACAAGTATGTCCTTATTGTCTTTAATTTCATGTGATTGATAGTATGTTGGAATAATTAACTACTATGGTGAGACATATTGGATAAGATTAAATAATATCCCAACCCACTACAATAAGGCCTTGTGTAATTTAATTTCAAACAAACCACCCAACTAGTTTTTACCCCAATAACAAGAGAAAAACTATTTTGAAGCAATATTTACATAGATACCATGTTCGAAGAAACAACAAAAAATCCCCTGAATAATTATGATTCCTTTGCAGCAGCATAAAACCAAGGGTGGAAGGACCAATGGGACATCAGGTACGGATATAAAAAATGATAAAGACCACCTTTTCAACAATATTTCTGACAGTCTCCGCATTACTAATAGGGTTTACAACAACCCCAATTATGTTTTGAAGCTCATGAATCAGAAATTTATCAACAGGTGTATCTCAAACCAAATGTATATTCTAACATTTATGAACTTTTGAAACCAAATGTTCTTAATCCAAAAAATAAGATGAAGATTCATGATTCAGAGTTGGGGTAATTAAGGACACAAATGTGCCATATTTCCACCATCCTCCATAAGCATTTAATTATGAACTGCACATATATAAATTCACAACCTATTCCAAATAACAAGGGGAATGTAAATGAATTAACATTGAAAAGTTGTAAGAAAATTATTGATACATCTGCACATATCATTCCACCAGGATTCACCTCAACTCTGGAGAAGACACATTCCAGACTAGCTGATGATAAAGGAAAGTGAATGAATAAGATTAATGATGTTCCACCAAAACACATTCCTTTTCGAAATAGAGTAGTTAAAACTAATAATCTGGATGTAGAGTTGATGAAAATAGTGTGTTTTTAAACATTGAAGTGTGTTGAGATCAACATACATCTAAATAAACTAACTAAAAAATACAATGTCTTTCTAAATTCTTAAAATAACATTGTAACAATTGAATATGGATCATGGGAAATGAGATGATAAATCTCAGATGGAATGTGTCAGCATACATTACACTAACCCTTACAATTAAAACATACTGAAAAGATCCAAATAAATTCAGCTTCTGATGCACTATATGAGAGTTTCACTATTCTAATACATTATGTGATTTGGGAGATTCCATAAATGTGATTCCATGCTATATATTCTGTTCTTTATAGGTTGGTGAGTAGATGCTGAAAAGAGTAGTGGTGCAGTTGGCAAATAGAGCTATAACATATCCAGTGGGAGTCCATGATGATATACTTTTTCTTGTAAGAGTTGTGATATTTATAGTATATTTTTATGTTCTTAACATATAGTATGATCACATAAATTATCATTCTAACATTATATTAGGTAGGATATGTATTAAAAAAAATTATTTGGGGTTTTGTATAGTGGTAAGCACCCCTTAATCCTACATGACAAATGGGGGTTTAAAACTCATTGGGTGCAGGTACTGTAGTAGTACTATAGAGTATTGTAGCAGTGGAGGTTCTATAGCAACGACAGGAACTGTAGCAGTGCCAGGGGTACTATAGCAGTGGAGGGTAGTGTGTGATACTATTGCAGCGTGAGTACTGTAGTAGTACTATTCACATAATGGGCCTTGGGCTAAAAAATTGGTCCTACAGGCCATGTAATGGGATAAATGACCACTAGGACATATGGCTATGTAATGGGTCTCCCTCTACCCAGTTAAAGAGGTCTTTTCTTTTCTTTAATAATAAATGTGTCTTTGACCCCAACCTTTAAAAAATATCTCCCAAAACATAAAAAATATATAAAAAATTTCCATGGTAGAAAACATTCAATGGATTTTGAAGATTCTGTTGTGATATTTAATGTTATGGAAACTATAAATTACCCCTTATAGGTTCATTTTTCTTATCATATCTCCCATTTTGACCCACAATGTAATACTCCTATATTTTGATTGTCCAAATTTTAGAGATATTATGAGAATTAGTTCTAGATTAATATTTAAGAGCACTGATGCAACTTTTTTTTCATAAACCTATCTTGGATTTTATTTTGATATGGATTCATATTGTAATTTTGATATTGCTCACTCTGGTTGTGATATAGTTGTTGAGTATGCTAATAGATTTTATGTATTATTCTCTCATTTTTATGATGTCTATTCTGATATTGATTTTCATTGTGTAAATATTTCATTTCCTTAAATGTCTCCATCCATACATCACCCTTTTCAATTAAACTTAATCGAATGACACCAAATACAAATTACTCGTACTTGTTTATTGTTTTGAGATAACATGTTACTTTTTCCAATAATCTTTATTTTGAAAATGAAGAATTTTTTTTATCTTTTTAGGAAGAACATTAGGGAAATATAGTAGACCTTGGATGACATATCTGGTATTATCCCCTCCATTTTCATGTAAAGTATTATTTTGTAGGATGGAGATAAACCAATTAGGTATCCAAAAAAATACTTAATCCAATGCTTCTAGATGTTTTTAAAAACAAAGGTGAAAATTTTCTTAAAGCATATATAATTTATCCCATTTCAGATTCCTAGTGGGTGAGTCATATTCATGTTGTTCCTATGAAAATTAATATTACTATTGATGGTAATGAAAAACAAGAATTAGTTCCAATGAGGAAGAAAATAGTTTGCATGTGTGTATTTATTATAGGAAAGAAAATAAATTCACTTACAAGGACAATTTCCCCCTCCCATTTATTGATCTAATGCTTGAGAGGCTAGCTAGGAAGACACAATATTATTTCTTGTATTTATTTTCTATACATTTTCAGGTCCCTGTAGCTCTGGAGGATCAAGATAACACCACATTCACTTGTCTGTTTGGTACATTTTTCTATCAAATGATTCCATTTTGTCTTTATAATTCCGTATGTACCTTCCAGATATGCAGAGTGATTATATTTTTCATATTTCATTTAGACCTGCATGGAATTATTTATAGATGATTCTACAGTGTATGGATCTTAATTTTATGCATGTATCATTTACATGGTAATGGTGTGGGATCATTATGCTTGAAAGAATCTTTTTTTAAACACTAAAAAGTTTCATTTAGTTGTAGAGCATCAAATTTTATTAGGGCATGTAAATTAAAAATATGGAATAGAGGTTGATAAATATAAGTTGTATATTATTTCATTTTTCCATATCATTCTTGTGTGGGTGATGTTAGATCATTCCTAGTGCATGAAATCTTTTACCAATGATTCATCAAATATTTCAGAAAGATTGATCAAACATTATCTCATTTTCTTCAAAAAAATATTAACTTCATTTTTTATGATTCATGAAGGGTATCATTTGATGTGTTAAAAAGAGTCTGACCACTCCACCTATCATATATCCCCCACAGTGTGACATTTAATTTTAGCTTATGGGTGAAGATATAAACTCTATAGTTGGAGATGACTTATCATTGAGGGTAGAGGGACATTCAAATGTGATTTGATATGCCTCAAGTACAATTGAATCACCCCACTAAAACTAAAAAACAATAGAAAAGGAGTTTTTTGCACTCATTTTGACATTATATAAACACTATTCATATTTATTAGGTTGTAAAGTATTTTTTTTATGACTATTCGACTATGAGGTACTTCTTAAAGAATATAGATGAAAATCCTAGACTTATATGATTGATAATCCTTATTAATGAATTTGATATTGAGATAATGGAAAAGAAGGGTTCAAAAAAATGTTTGTGGACCAGATCGGTTGAATTACTCACACACTAGAGGATGACACCTTGGACCATGTACCACTATGAACACATTTCCTTATGATAATCTATATGCACTTCCATTCATATATCCATGGTATATTGATTTATATTACCACCTTTTTTCATATGAAATTATTATTAAATTAAAGCAACATCAATACCAAAAATTATTTATAGGGTCTAGGATTCATGTGAGGGATTATCCCAACCTATGGAGCATGTGTAGAGATCATGTTATTATGAGTTGTCTTCCTGACCATGAGTTTGATTTAGTTATTCATTTCCTACCTACACTTTCATGTGAAGGATACAATGGACCGAACAATCCTCTAGTAATGGATTAGACTCTGTGTTATATTGTCCTATCTTATTCAATGATGACCATGTTCTTTTCTAATTCATACACTTGTTTCAAAAAAACTGGAATAATTTTTAGGAGACACGTGATTGACTAATAGCTCCTATTATTTTGTGAAAATTTTGATGTTTTGGGCATTTATTTTACGGGCCCCTTTCTATGTTAAAATGGACTCAGGTAAATTTTGTACATTGTTTATTATGTGAGGAAATGGGTGGAGGCCAAGGCCAACTAGACCGATGATTCTCATGTTGTAGTCCAGTTTGTCAAGGCACATATTTTTTCATTTCATGAGTTCTAAAGGGTATCATTAGTGACTAGGTTCGACACTTTTAGAATAATATTTTCGATTCTCACATTTGTATGTAATGGATGGCACACAAAACATAAACACCATTACACCCCCAAAATAATGGCATGAATGAGGTTTCAAATAGGGAATTAATTTTTTTGAGAAAGTCGTTTAACTAAATAGGATGGATTGGAGTAGTATATAGGTTGATTCACTGTGGGATTATAGGATGGAATACCAAATTCTAATCAGTATTTCTCCATTATTGACTATTTTTTGTAAATCCTATCATCTCCCAATAGAAGTTTATCATCAGCCATAGTGGGATATAAGGAAATTCAATATAGATTTTTCCCAATCTAGAATTCAATGGAAGGTGAAAATTCAAGACCTTTAGGATATTATATTTTCATCATATAAGAACTCAATATTCTACAAGGAAAGATACAAAAAGGATTTTAATAGAATAAATAAAAATGGGAATTTAATATAGGGGAAAATGTCCTAATTTATAGTTCATGATTGAAGCTAATGCCTGGTAAGTTGAGTTATAAAAGGTTAGGTTCAGATATTGTATCTAATTGTTTCCCTAATGGATATGTTCAGACAATAAAATAGGACACTTGAAGGATTTTTAATCTCAATGGGTAGTGTTTAAAGAAATGCATTGAGGTAATTCCTACTGAGGAATTTGATTTCATTAAACTAGATGATGCCATCATCAATTCAACATATCAATTTGATCCTAACCCTTTCACTTTTATATTATTTGTCCCTTTTAAATTGTAAATTTCATGTTCACATATCATCTGATAGGTTCACATATAAGAAAATAAATATTTTAATTTTGGGGGAGAGGAAAACATATTGGTGCAACTTTTTAGGATTTTCATATTATTTTTTTGTGTCTATTTTCTATTAGGTTCTGAAAATTAAATGATAAAATAATATCATAACATGATCATTTAACTATAAAATATATGAAAAAAATATTTTTTCATGTTCATTTGTAGCATGACAAGAACAAGTAAGATTACATAATGAAGTGGTGATTAATATATAAAATTTAGTCACCGATGATATGATTTCTTGTGGGATTATAGAGACTTTTATTTTTTTACTCCATTATTTGTGATATTTATTCATTGTAAATTATTTCATTGATTGCGACCCACAAAATCCAACACAACTATGACTTGTGAAATTTTTCCTACTCAATTGATGGTATATCCATGTTAGGTAAAAAAATCATCTTATATCAATGGTTGATTCATACATTCATTTATCATCAGATCGGTTTCACTACTATACTGAATTAACATATGCGTTTGTACAAGATATTTTAAAGTTGTACGCCCTAAAAAATAAAATATATAAATAAACAAAACTGAAAATAAAAAGAACATATAAATAATATAAATAAAAAGTGGAGTCATGAAATTTGAATCACATGGGTATATCTAGGTCCAGACCGTTAGTTTTGACTATCAGGAATGCTTAAATGAGTGGGTTTATTGCAAAGGAATGTAGAATAAGTTCAGTGATTTAAACCAGGTAACAAGAATTATTTTACTTTACCTGAATATAATGAATAAATGGTGGAGATATGATCCTGAAATGGTTGACACACAAAGACATGGGGAATTAAAGGCATTATTGACCCAAAAATGTTTCTCTATGATTATAGTTATTAACCTCACTGGATTTTGTTTTGATATTATTTTTTAGATAATGACTTTTAAATTTATTGAGATTGGCTCTTGACAGGATTCCTACATTGCTTATATTAAGTAATATTACCATTCATATGTTGTCACAATTTTTATGGATTACATGATATGATGTTTTTACCATGAGTGAAAAAATTTAGGCATGGGGGTTTGATCACACCATGATTTTCTACTTTATTTCACCCATATATCAATGTTTAATACTTGTTTTGTATTTAAAATTATAAATATAATCTATAATTGAAAATCCAATTTGTTTCAATTATTACATTTTTATCACTATGAAGTGGTCATTTATACTGATTTTTTGGATTTTGTTGTAGGAGGAGGTGATTTGATGAGTGGGAGATGATGAAAATGGAAAATAGGCCAGACTACATGGATGCACAAGGATATATGTCTAATGTTTTACATGTCATGTAAAATATATACATCCAAATGTTGTGAAATTTTCTAAGTGGATCCAAAACTACGTGGGATACAAATCTTTATAAGAAACACAGGTCAAATTTGGATATCTATTGGCCCAAAAATTTTGATATTTCTAAAGAACCGAATCATCATGAAGTCAAATGTTAGTATTAGAGTTTTGACAATATTTATTATTAGATATGTCTAATGCTCTAAAAATATGACATAGTGATATTCATGATGCCAAAAAATGAATGTTTTTTACTCCAAGTCATGATAATAAAATTTAAAAACCCAAATCCAAGACACAATTGGTATCTCGAAATCTAGGTGCCCAAAGACACTTCCCATTTTTTCTATAAAAGGGCACCATGGGCACCGAATTTGGGACCTTGAATAAGGAGTGAATTTATAAAATTTTATAATTTTATAAGATTAATATAATCATATTTATTGTTATAGAACTCCCTACACTCATAGTGAGATATCATAAAGCACGGATCCCATCATCATATCCTTCCAATCTTTGTCATATTGTAATGATTATTTTCTCACAATAAATATCTTTGTTATATTATATTTATTCTAAATTATTATGTTTTCAAATATTAAATAAATTTAACTATTCTCTACTCATCATATTTTGTTTGGATATTAAGAGTAGAAATGTGATTGGGTTATACCATTTCTAAATAGATTCACATGCAAAATGTTTCTACGGTGACTAAACTATCCATAGAAGTGTTGTTTTTCTATGAAATTGATCCATGTTTATCCTTTTAACAAATATGATTTGAATTTATGATATCATTGTGTTAATAATATGATCCCTGAATTTGGTTTTCAAATTAATAAATTGAGAATTAAATTGAACAATTAACAACAACTTTGTGACGTTGGAAATTGTGTAAATTTTGAAAGCACAGTCATAATCCATAATACATGGTCAAATGAGATTGATTTTTAGAGTTAAAATATAATAGATAAATTGAATTAATTATCATGTTCAATGTTTATATGCACCCTAATTTACCACTATCTATAATGTTTCCTTATAACTTCAATCAACGCAATGTATTATGATTACACATCCCAAAGCTATCCAAGGGTTTCTTTCATTTCATCTTTATGGATTAGTAATTTTCCACAGGGTTTCCGGTAAAAATGTTATGGGATGATAGTTAAGTGGATATTAATTTAAATTATAATAATAAATAAAAAAGTGATGATTTAGAGTTATAGAGATTATTCTTTCCAAAAACATGTATTCAAAAAAAAAATTCTTATTCCATTTTCTCAAACACATTTAAATAAAAACATAAAAAAATAAAATATTATTCCAACATATTTATTCTTCGTATTTTAAAAATATCAAAAATAACTCCCCTTAGTTTCTATTTTTTATCTTTGTTTTCAATGTACCTTTAACAAATTGTTTTAATTACCACCTCTTTGAAAGACTAACTTGGTCAACCACTCTACTACCCCTAAGATGTAAACAATTACACATTATTTGTATGTTCCCATGATAGAAAATTTCAAATTGGAACCGTTTACCAATAATTATGAACTTATTTCGACCAATTAGATCAAATTTATTGTATTTTTTTTCAAAAAATCATTTTATTCTTTTCTTTCTTTCACTCATTCTCTTTTTCCCATTGTCATGTTTTTTTATCCTTGTTCTCCTTATTTTGATTTTTTTGGACCATCAAACCAAGATTCATTTATTTTTTTATTATGGTTTATTTTTCCCTATTTATTTTTTTTTCATTGATTTAAGACATGAAATAATCCATAATTACTCTTAGATATTGACCTAGATATTGAACGTCGCCTTAGGGATAGAATTAGATAGTCTCAATCTAAAAGATGTTTCAATATTCTCCCAGTTAGAGAATTTCTCCATTTTACGAACGATGAAATTTTAATTAATTCAAATTAGAAAATAAAACAAGAACCAATGGATTAAAACAATAAAAATTAACTTAATAGAACAATTTGAGAATTGGTTCTACTAGAAAATAAAAATCAACCAAATTGAATTGCATATCCAACGGTCGAACCAGAAATTGAATTAAAATCTGGGTTAATTCACCTCCTTCCAAAATATTCTACATTATCTGGTGAGGATCTGGAAAATAATTTCAGAGAATTTTAATGTGATTTTATCTACCCTAATAACAAGAAATGTCTCTAAAGATAAAATAAAATTAGGATCATTCCCATTCTCACTTTATGGAACAATAAAGGATTAGATAAATTGTTTATAACCTTAGGATGTAACATGTTCAAATGAGTTGAAATATTATTTATTGTAAAGATGTTTTCAACATAGGGGAACACTTCAATTCAAAATGAGATATCCAGGATAATTCAAGTCTTCGGAGAGTAAATTTAAGTGAATTGGGAGTGATTCAAGAAGTTGTGTTCAGTCTACCCATATCACTAAATTAGTGAGAAAATACCCGTCCAACACTTCTATGAAGGCCTCACACAATTGGAGACGATCATGGTAGAAGATGTAGTTGGAGGGACATTTATAAATATGACACCAATACTTGTGTGTGAATCAATTGAAAAGATGGCACAAAACTCCCAATAATTTGGTGATTGAGGAACTCAACATGTTATAAGAGTACATCAGGTATGGAATTATTATCTTATAAGTAATTTAATTGATACTAAGTTGGATGAAGACAACAATAGAGTGAGAATTATTTGTTCGGCTCAAAATACATCCCAACCCTCTTCAAAAAGGCTGTTTTCTAATTTTCACTAAAAAAACCACCCAATATATTATTCACTCTAATGCATGTTTATTTATTTAGAGAACATATAAACAAAAATGCAAAAAAATCCCAAGAAGAAGTATGATTAATATTTACCAACATACAATCAAGGGTGGAAGGATAAATATAACATTATGTATGGCTCTGAACAACAAAAAATCCCCCGTCTGAATGAAATTTCTACCAGGCTTTAGCTTATCAACATGGATTCAAATAACCCCAAGGGATATTGGAAGGTCAAGTATCAAAAAGATAATAAAAATGGAATTCCAAACCATATGTTCATTCAAACACATATTACCTTTTAAAAAAAATTTTCTTAATCAATTGAATGAGCCAAAGTGTCAATGCTTTGAGTTGAGTGAATTAAAGACACAATTGAGCCAGATTGCCACCCCTATAATAATTTCAATGTACGAAATTTTAAAATTGTCATTCCCAACCTATTAAAAATATATAGAATAATTTCATATCTATCACATGGAGAAGTGGGATGCAAAAAACTAATATATATGCACCTATCATTTCAACGGGATTCACCTCAACTACATAGAAGACTAATTCAAGAATAGATAATGAGAAAGTAAATGGTGATAATAAGATTAATTATTTATCTCATATTCACATTCCATTTCCAAAAAGAGTTGATTACACAAATAATATGGCTGAATAGGTCATGAATAAAAGCTTATGGATGAATTCAAGCGTGTTTTCATCAAGATCCATTGAGTTGACGAAATTAGAAAAATTCCAAAGTATACCAAATTCTTATAAGAAAAAAATACCAATTGAATATGGATCATGGGAAATGAGAGAATCAATCTCGAAAGAAATGTGTCATCACTCAATACACGAACTCTAGAAATGCTAACAATGTTCTAGGTTCCTGGGATATTCACCATCCCATGAACCATATGGGAGTTACACATTCAGATGCTTTATATGAATTGTGAGATTATATAAATGTGATACCCCACTCTATATTATCTTCTTTATAGGATGGTGAGTTGAATCCAGTAAGAGTAGTGGGGTAGTTTGAAAATAGAGTTACATCATATCCAGTCGGAGTCCTTGAGGATGTACTTGTTTTTGTAGGATATGTGAACTTTTTAGAATATTTCAATGTTCCTAACAAGGATTATGATCATGTAAATTCTCATGCTTCCATTAGCATACATAGGCCCTTCCTCAAAAATGAAAAAAATATCATAAATTTCTATGAGGATACACTTTCAATGGATATTAGAGATGATATTGTGATATTTAATGTAATGGAATCCATTATGCACCCCTTATAATAATATTTTTTGATTGTTATATTCTATTTTTAACCACCACATAAATCTTTATTTTATTTTTATTGTCCAATGCTCAGGGAGATTATGATAATTGGTTCTAGTTTGATGTCTAAGATCACTTAAATGCTTGTTTATAATGAAAAAACCTATGTTGGATTTTATTATCATGTGGATTCATAATCTGATTTTGATAATTTCACACTATTTATGAAATTTTTGTTGAGTGTTCTTATTTTAATAAAACATTATTGTCTAGTTTAGATGATGTATATTATGATACTAATTATCAATGTGCATATTTTTTTGTTCTTTCAATAAATCCATCCATACATCAGCCCCTTAATTTAAACTCAATCCATTTCACCCGATTCTTAAAAACATATAATTTAAGAGTGGTGAGAGATTATATGTTATTATTGCTGAAAATATCTGTTTAGAAAATGATTTTTTTGAAAAATTTTTAGGGAGAAAATTATTGTAATCAGATGGACCTCAGATAACATATCTGTTATTAGACCATCCATTTTACTGCATATTGTAATTTTGGATGATGGGTCTACACTGATTAGACACCCCCAAAGAAGACTCAATCCAATAATTATATAAGTTCTTAAAAAATAGGTGGAATAATTTCTTGAGGTAGGTATAATTTATCCCATTTTAGATTCCCATTGGGTGAGTCCTATTTATGTTGTGACTAATAAAAGTGGTGCTACTGTTGTTAGAAATGGGTGAGAGGAATCCGTTCTAATGAGGGTGAAAAACAGTTTATATGTGTGTATTAATTATAGGAAACTAAATAAATACACCTACAATGACCATTTTCTACACCCATTTATTGATCAAAAGACTGAGAGGAAAGATTAAAGGATATAATATTGTTGTATTGATTTATTTTATGGATATTTACCTATTTTATATCTCTATATGATTGGAAGAAGCCAAAATTCACTTATTCATTCGTTAAATTTTCTTTGAAAATGATCCCATTTAGAATTTTCTATCCCCGACGTACATTCATGAAATGCAAGATGAGTATTTGTTCTGATTTTACTGAGAACTAAAATGAGCTGTTTATGGATTATTTTATATTTTATAGATCTGCATTTGATAAATGTGTCATTATATTGGGAATGGTGTTAAATGATTGAATTGAGAATAATCTATTTTGAATCATTTAAAATTTTCATCTTATGGTAGATCATATCATTGTCTTAGGGCATGTAGTTTCAATAGATGTAAATGAGGTTGATAAATATAAGGTAAATATTATTTCATATTTTCCATATCATTCATCTGTGTGTGATTTTATATCATTCCTAGGGAATGTCGGCTTTTACCGACACTTCATAAATGATTTTAGTAATATTTCTCTACTATTATATAATTTTCTACAAAAAGATATTAATTTATTTTTTTATGATTCATGCAGGGTATTGTTTGTTGCGATAAAAAAAGAATCTGATCACTCCACTGATCATATGTCCCCAAAAGTAGTTCCTTCCATATTAACTTATGTGTGATGCTTCAAACATTGTAGTTAGAGTTATCTTATTAAAGAGGGTGTAGGGATGTTCACTTGGGATTTATTATTCCTTAAGGACATTGGACAAAGATAAATAAAACAAAAAAACCACATATAAAGAGTTTCTTACAATCAATTTTTCGTTAGATAAATTTAGTTAATATTAATTGGACTCTAATATAATTCTTTTTCTGATCATGTTGTTCTAGGTACCTCATGAAGAATCAAGATGCAATGCCCAGACATATCAAATTGATGCTCCTAATTTTATAATTTAATACTGAGATAAAGTAAAATAAGGGTTCAGAGAACCTAGAGGAAGACAATGTGAGTTGGATTACCCACACACTAGAGGCTGACACCTTTTACTAGGTACCACTATGGGAGATATTTTCCAAGGATCATCTTTGCGCACTCTCAGGTACACATCCATGGAATGACGATTTAGGTAAATATCTTTTTTCCTATGAAATTAATTTTAGTTTAAAGAAACATCAAGTAAAAAAATCAATGAGGGAGTAAAGGTTCTATGTGTTAGATAATCCCTATCTATAGTGCATGTGTACTGATCAAGTTATTAGGAGGTTGGTTCTTGACCATGAGTTTGAGTCTGTTTTGAATTTTTTTAATATACTTTCATGAAGAGGAAACACTGGATCTTAATGAACAGATAAGAAAATCATAGACTATATTTTATATTGAATAAACTTATTCCATGATGACCATGTTTTTTTATGTCATGCACTCAATACAAACACACTAGAAATATTTCAAGGAGACACGAGATACACAAATAGACCGTATTATGTTTTGATATTTTATATGTTTTTGGAATTGATTTTATTGTTGTTTTTATAATTTCATTTGGTTTCATGTACATATTATTTTTCTGTTGACTATGTGAGAAAATGGGTGGAGTCTAAGGACACAAGGACTGATGATTATCATGTTGTAGTCTATTTTTTCATGCAACATATTTTTTTGAGTGTTTTGAGTTATAAAGGCTATCATTTGTGTTCTGGGGACAAAATTTTTCAATCATAATTTTGATTCTCTCCTTAGGAAGTATGGGGTGACACGTAAAACATCAACACCATACCACCAAAATAATGGAAATACTGAGGGTTCCAATATAGAGTTATATTGTTTTTGGAGATAATTGTTCAAACAAATAAAAAGGATTGGAGGAAGCACATGGATGATTCATTGTGGGTTCATATGATGGCATAAAAATATCCCATCGGATTGACTCAGTTTTGGATTTTTTGGGGAAGCCTGTCATCTTCAAATGGAATCTGAGCATCGGGCATACCAGGCTATAATAAAATGAAATATAGATTTAGTCCAAGACGGAATTCAATGGAAATATAAAATTCAATAGCTGGAGGAGATTATAATTCCATACTATTAGAACTCAAGATTCTATAAGAAAATATTAAAATCACGTCACAATAGAGTAATTTTAAAATTCATTTTCATTAAGGGGATAATGTCACACTATACAGTTCAAAACTGAAGTTGATTCCTAGCAAGTTTCATTTTAGATAGTTAGGTCCATATATTATATCTTATGTTTATCCATATGAAGTAATGGAGATCATATAGAAGGACACTTTACTAATCATTAATGTCTATGGAGAATGTTTTAAGAAATATTTTGGGTGAATTCTTACCGATGAAGTGTATTTCATCACACTTCATGACCTCATCATCAAATTAGCATATCAGGATAGTCCTGACACTTTCACCATTATATTATTATTCATATTCAAATTCTATGTTTCCTGTTCACATAGCATCTTATATGTTCACATTGAGGAAAATTAAATATTTTATTTGTGGGTGAGAGGACACATTTTGGTGTAGCTTTTTTAGGATATTTATTTTTGTGTTTTTTTTCTACTTTCTAACAACTTCTGTAAATTGTAAAAAAACATGTCATTACAAGCTCATTTTCAGGTAGAAAATATGGAAATTAAGGTTATCAAATTCATTTGTAGTATGGTAAGAAAGAATAATATTTCATCATTAAGGTTTTAATTTTATAAAAATATAATTCATCAATGATATGATTGGTTGTGTCATTATAAAAACTAATATATTTTTGACACTATTATTTTTTATATTTTTTCAAAGTAACTTATGTCATTGAATTCTCCCCACAAATTTTTACATAACCATGGCTAGTAAAAAAATTTCTACACAATTAATGGTATAGCTATGTTAGGTAAAAAAACATACTCTCATATACATGGTTTATCCTTACGATCTTTTCAATATTGATAAGTTTCACTATTTTACTAAATTAACATATGTGTATGTTTCTGTTATCTGATAGTTGTACTCCCTGAAATAAAATAAATAAAAAATATTCATAACATAAAAAACAAAAAATATGTTTCCTTAATAAAAAGGGGAGTGATTAAAATTTCAAAAAATGGGGATATCTAGTTCAGGAGCTTGAGATTTGACTTTTTGGAATACTTAAATGAGTGGGTCCTAGAATTTGATATGAAATGGAATGTAGAATATGTTCGGTGATTTAAACCAAGTAAAGATATTTATTTTACATAACCTGAATATACTGAATAAAGGGTGGATATATGATCAGTAAATTGTTTTCAGACACACACATGTAGAATTAATGGCATGATGGACTCATTACATTTTTATATGATTAGTGTTATTAATCTCTGTGGATTTAGTTCTGATTCAATTTTTGAAACAATAAGGTTGATATTTATTGAGATGAACTCTTGATTGGATTATTACTCTTCATATATTAAAACTATTGATTAATTATTACGAACATGCATAACTTGTTACAATTTTTCTGGATTACATTGTATAATCTTTTTCCAAGGAGTAATACTGTTTAGGTATGTGGGTGTGATCGCACCACAATTCACTACATTATTTAACCCTTACATAACTGTTTAAAACATTTTTTGTATTAAAAATTAAAAACATAATATTAAATTGAACCTCCCATTTGATTAAATTATTTAATATTTAAAACTGTTAAAACATTAAATTATACTAGTTTTGTTGATTTCATTGTAGGAGGGGTTGATTTGGATGGTAGAAGATGATGTAGAAGAAAAATGGGCAAAACTATATGGAATCACAATTATTTGTCCAATATTTTAAATTTCAAGATGAATAAGTGACTCCAAATCGCCGGAAATTTTTTTATAGGATCCAAAATCTAGTGGGCTACAACTCTTCTCAAGACATCCATGCCAAATTCGGCCAGCTGGTGTCCCAAACAAAGAGATATGTCAAGGGAACTGAATCCCCATAAAGTCAAAATCTATGCTTGTTATTTAAAAAATATCTCCCATTAATTATTTCTAGTTTCTTCCACATTAGACACGGTGATATTCAGGATTTTTAACAACAAATATTTATTTTTCTATGCCAAGATAATGAAATATAGCAACCCAAAACTGAGGCAAATGTGGTATCTCAAAATATGGGATCCCAAACCAATTCCCTTTTTTCTATAAAAGGAACCATGAGATATTGATTTGATATCTTTAACAAGGACATACGTGATTCAATTTTTGAGCTATATAGAAGACATATAATTTTCATAGAAGTTTTATAACTCCCAATACTCATGGGGAGAGCTCATTAAGCAATTATCCCTTTATAAAACCCTTACTCTCTTTATCATGTTGTAATGTATGTCCTTTCATAATAATTGTCTGACATCTCCTTATATTTATTCTATAGTCATCTATTTTAATCAATTTTATTCAATTTTACCCTTTTCTAGCCATCAGTTTTGGGTTTTCAATCAAGATAATATATTTAATTAGGTTATACCCTTTCTATTTGTTTCACATTAAAAGTTGTTATATGATGACTACACCATCCAATGAAGAGTAATTTTTATAAGTAATAAATATACCATTAACCTTATTAACATTTTTTTGAATCTATGAGCAACTTATTTTACAAAATACTATCCATTAATTGAGTATTTAAATTAAAATAAATCAGGAATAAAATTAAAAAATTGAAACAAATATCATGAGGTCATGAAAAAAGGCCACAAATAATAAATTTTTAGATTTCAATTATATTCCCTAAACTTAATTCATCATCATTTACAGAGTGGTTGTGTGCCCTAATTTACCACATACCATAATATAAACTTATAACATCAATCAATGCAGGGTGCTACAATTTTACGTTCCAATACCATCCTAATATGTAATTCATTTCATCTTTGTGGTTTAATTAATTATTGTAGGGTTTGGGGGTTAATAGGTTAGGGGATCATAATTAAGTGTATTCTAATTAAAATGATAATGATTAATATGTATTTATATCGGTATGGTCATACCAAATATACATTCCAACAATAATTTTCCAAAAAAATATCTTCTCATTGATTTTTCTCCACATCATTTATACAAAAAAAAACAAATACAATCTTATTTGATCCTACTTAATCTTCAATATTTATAGACATCAGACAAACATCTTATCCATTATAGTTTTTTTATTTGTACTAACATTATTTTAAAAATATCATTAATAATATTTTTTAATTACTACCCATTTGAGAGACAACCTTGGTCATCCACTCTAGTATACCTAAGAAGTAAAAAAATTACATATAATTTGAAAGAACCCATGTTATTTAGTTTCAATGATTCTCTATGATATGTGTTTAATAACATTATACTCATTATATATGATGTTTTAATGAGTACAAATGATTTCAATATTTAAGGTAATGGAGTTCCAAAAATCCATTTTATTTTTGAGAAACTTATTGAATTTTTACCACTCGTTTATTTTGTGTGGTGTATATACTAATAATTTAGATTATATATAATTATTCTAAATTATTTTATTATAATTAATGTTCACATTTATTTTGTTCTTTCATTAGGGTTACAATTAAAATTGTACTCTGGTAGTAAGAGATTTTTATCTCGATTTTTTTCATTAAGAGGTATGGTTTTTTAGGCCCCTATGTTCATTCATGATATGAATTTATAGACCCATTTACATGGAATATAATGAAAATATTTATAATTCAGATATTTTAGGTTTCATTTTATTTTCTAATATCATGGGTATTATGATTCAAGGTTATAATATTTATAATCATTCTATGTTACAATCTCATCGTTTATCGAGATTTTTTATAACCAAGTCTCCATTATTGAATTCTACTGGTCCAACTATCAATAATTATCTTGAATTTTCTTATTCTTTGGTTATTCAATATATATTCAATGGAGGGTAGTATTTTCCTCTCTATAATACTTAGAATAATTTTGAAAATATTTTTACGAAAATCTTAAATTTTTTATCTCTTCTTTTGGAAATATGTTTGTTTTAAAGCCATGATTTATAAAAATGTTTTCAAAAATGTATTAGTACTCTATTTTGATTTTTAAATAAAATTTTACCCATATTTTTCATTTTTTAGAAAGATTTGGATATAATCTTTATGTTCTATTACAAATAATTTTTATTTAGCTTTTACTGATAATGTAAAAGGAATAATTATTTTAACATGTACGACATGAATTGAATTTTAAAATCCAATACCAATAATTCATTCAAATCTACCTTTACATGTTTTAAAATTTATCTTCAAATAAAGAGGTTTTAAATTTGTTTATTTTTTAATAAGAATATTTCATAGTGGGAAAGATAATTATCACAACTAATATTTTAATTGATCTTTCAAAATTATTTTACATCTCATATTACATATGCTGGTGTTTCCTTTGTGTTATTAGAAATATTATCCATGGATACAATTCATATTATATCTATGAATGGTTGATGTTTTTATTTCATGACCTTTTTGAAACTATTTTTTCTTCAATAGGTTATACAATGATTAGACACTTATGAAACTTACTTATTTTAATGGGATATTCTATAATGAAATGATTATGAAACCTATATTTTTTTCATAATTTTGGATATAATTAAATTTTTATGATGCATATTTCATTTCATGTATTTTTATGTGATGAAATTTTATGATCTTTTGGAACACTTATGTATGAATTTCATTATTGGATGGGCGGGAACAATATATCTTTCCAATGGATTGGATGATGATTTATATGTATCCTGAGATACAAATTGCTAAAATAGTGAGTGAGTATCATACAATAAGACATGGTTGTAATAGGAATTGAACATAGTTTAGTAATACAAGGACAAAATGAGGTGTGAACTCAGTATAGTAAGGAAATTTATCCTTTATGATGGTGTTGTTATAGATCCTTGATCAATATTTAAGTCATATTATATACTTATGTGTATACCAAAAATTCAATGCCTTGTGCTAGTGTTATGCTATTATGGCCCATGTTATTTGATTATTTTATGATTCAAGAATTATGAACTGCCAATATTTATTCCTTGACTCGTGTATATTTCATTTTATATCAAGGGAATGTTTTTCAAATGATATGGTCATGTTATCACAATCATATGTTCATGCTATGCTTACATATATCCCTTTTTACCCTTATTGAGCTTCTGATATCACCATTATTTTGTTTACTTTCCTTAGGATATAAAGATATATATTATGTATGATACTACTAAGATGGGTGGTGGTAATAAATATCACAGTGGGAAATGATGTAGTTTACTAAATCTCCATTCTTTTATGAATAACATGCTTCCAATGACAATCACTATTATGGTAATCAAGTGTGTGTTTGTGTAATGTAATAAATATTCATCAAAATGATGCAATATATATGTATGATAATAATATATTTCTATATGATACATCTCCCAAAAATATTATCCATTCCACTTTTTGGTGGGATATTCATACATCATCCTGATAGTTTTTCTTGGGTCCTTTTAAACTCATCCATGAAAATGTATTTGATCACACTACATGTTAGTGCACTATGAATCAAAATTATTCTAATTCAATTACTCTCACACATTTAACCAATTATATCACTCAACCATTCTCACCTTCATGGTGAAAGTGATTCATTGTTACTCTTATTATCTTCTCACTTATTTCTTGTTCCTACAAGACAATGGTTTTTCTAGATTCATTACGATCTCTCCTATGGTACTCAATAGCTATTCATATCTCAATGAATAGTATCAAGTCCACAAATTCTCTAATATATAAATATATATTCACATAATAATTCAAGAAAATTATTATGATATTGAATAATAGAAACTCAAACTTTTTTATATTGGGTGGTCTCATTTTTCGAACTAGAGATATTTTGGAGTTTTAAATTTATAATAGAGATCTTGGTCTCAAAATTCCATATAACGTTGTAGAATTATTAGTATATTATAAATCCAATATATTACCCATTATAATCAATTTTAATTCAAGTAATATACTTCCATTTTCATGATTTATTAAAATAGGTACAAAATGTTTTCTGTTGTCGAACCAAAAATCCCGAAATTATTAACATTTATTAATTTACATTACACAAAACAAATATCCGAAAATTTAATTTTAAATCTCTCCTAGATAATTAAAATAATTAAAATCACATTAAATCTTCCTTAAAAGGATCATTTATTCTGGAATTATGATGTTCCATCTTCTTAGGAAACTTTATCTTATCTCAATCTACCATATTTCCTCCTTGAGTAGTCATATTTAATTTTTATCTTTGATCATGATCACATTCTATATTATTATTGTTATTTAATGAAAAAGAGATATGAAAGCATCATATTTTTTTCATTCATTAGATTATATATTATTTTGAAAAAATCATTTAATTACATTTACATTGGTTGGAGAGATCATAGTTCACTCTATTGTAGCCTTCAGCACTCATTGGCCTCCTTTTCTAAACATCCCCAACTCGAGTAACCCAAAGATCATGTCTACACTATTAAATTTAGACAAGATACAAGGAATAACATCATAAAGGAAAAACTAGCATGGTATTCTTGGTAAACTATATACATACTATTAATTTACATTATAATTGACAGCAAAAAATATGGAAAGTGTTTTCATTAGCAACACTATTATTCCTCATAGTGTATCCCTACATATCAATCACAAAACACTACCTCGTGTCTTGGTAAAAATTAAACATAATAAAAGAGTGACCTTATATTATTAATAATGGTATTCATATAGAGGATGCGGTTCTAGATAAAACTAATAATCACTATGGAATGAAAATAACTAAAACGCATTCCATTTAATCAATAAACATAGATTAATATGGCAGAAATAAATGATGACAAAATAAATTCACATAAATAATAAAATAATTATGAAATTTTTCCAAGAATATTATATCTAATATAATAATAAAAATAATATAACTGATATCATAATTATAAAATGAATTATGTCAGACATATTGTCACAAATATTCAAAAGACAGTTTAAATTGATTGGTAGAAACCCATCTAATTGAGCCAATTGATTAGTCTCATGAGCCCTACTAATGCATCTAGGATATCTCTATTACCATGCCCCACCCATCACATAATATGTCTAATTAATTTACATAAATGAATGGGGGGAACATATTTATCATTAACCGTATTATTGAAAAAATTACATAATAAATATTAACACATACCCCAATAAAATAAACAAAATAATAAACCATCCATAGTCAAATGGTTAATGGTAAGAAAATTTTCCCACCCAAGTCAAATTTTAATAAACCATACACATATAATATAAGGGTGAAATCAATTCCTATTATAACCAGTGTATAATAGTAAAACCAAGTTATTTTAGTCATTAATGAATAGGAATTCCATAATAATATCCTATATGACATTATTGAGGGAAAACCCATTTTAGTCTCAAAATATCCGTTGAAAAATAAATGTTCCCAAAAACATTTTGCAAGTACTCTTTATTGAAAATTGCATTAGATGTTTATAAAAAATTCATAAAAATATTGAGCATCCATGACTTCATGAAATTTATTTCATTCCAAACACATTAATACAAATATTTTGTCAATATATTATGTAAAATACAAATGGGGCTTGTTTTGAAACTACATTACGATTATTTTAAAACATTATGTAAAAACAAAAATTGATAAAAAATTATTTATTAATAAAAATTTTAAATTGATAGAATTTATCTGAGAAAATATTAGGCAATACAGATATTTATTGAAACAGATTTTCTACTAATTCTATAAATAAAGTAAAATTTTATTAAAAATATTTTCACAAACATTTTAAGTACCAAAGAGTGGGAAAATTGGAATATTACTTTAAATTTTCATGAATTATGAATATTTATTGAAATTTGTTGGTTTTATGATAGACCATAAATGTAATTCTCCTAAGGGAGACTTAAACAAAAACAATCCCAAATAAATATGATACTAGGAAATGAACCCTTGCAACTATAGTAACAGTTGACTCATATCCCCCTAAAAGAAATAATATCATATGAAACTATAAATACCAGAAAAATTTATATATTCTTGATTAAATAAATTAAAATGGTATTGATTTTATACACAACATGGGGGAATTAGTTTTTAATGTGTTGTATGTCTCCTGAATGTAAAAGTGAGATGAAAAACCCTCACCTCATGTTCGACCCCCTTCATATGTTTCATAACCTCTGATGTAATAAATATTGGTTTATTGAAAATAAATTATAGAATCATAATCATATATATCATAAAATATATTAACCTTTTATAACATTTTACAACCTATATAATGTCCTGTATTATTCATGTATTTTTTTAAAATTTAATATGGAATTAATTAGAGATCTTTATTTTCGGCGTCGTGTGATTCTGAGGCCCAAAGTGCCTGGAATAAATTTTAAAAATTAATAAAACTCTAAAATAGTGTGCATAAGAATTTTTCGTGAAATAGTGGAATAACATTTAAATAGTTTCCTAGAGCTAAAATTTAAGGGCACCATTATAATTTCTTGACCCCAGTTACCCAGAGTCGGTGCATTATTACATCACATTGGCATGTTCACAAGGGATCAAAATTCCGATAGTCCGATCAGTTTAGTAGCCTTT
Source organism: Viscum album (assembly GCA_963277665.1). NCBI lineage: Eukaryota > Viridiplantae > Streptophyta > Magnoliopsida > Santalales > Viscaceae > Viscum > Viscum album. The sequence goes on from OY728126.1 coordinate 587,526,522, forward strand.
GAAGTACTAGATACATTCATAAGATTTATATTGCATTATAAAATGAAAAAAAACTACAACATTTTCTCCACTGACCATATTCATCCATTAAACTATCCCTGCAGGTCAGTCATAATATACTTCTTCGCATCCTAGGAAAAATAAAACATAGAAAGGGGTGAGCTCAGATGCTCAGTAAGGATAACAATATAGAAGAAACTTTCAAGAATAATCATAAACATTTAAAGAAATATATAAGACTAAAACACAATCTATTTAAACATAAACTTAATCATAATATGGAAAATATAGATCAAATAATTCCCTTAGCTAATTCACATGGGTAGTCTACTAGTCGAATATTCACATGTAATTTAAATAACCAATTTCATAATGTTAGAATGCATAATGCCAGACTTCATAACCACATAGTCATGGCGTTATGCAATAATACAAATAAGATTTTTTCAAGTCCTTGTTCCAAGACACTAGTTTGTCTCGTGAGACCTATCGATTCTTTGAGGAGCTACAGCGGCCTCCACCCGTGATATACTAATTCCAAAGCATTCCTCATATAAAAAGGTTTAAACATAACATTAACATTCATATTAAGACACGCATACGAAATGTAAATAAATTATCAATAAACCATGAATGGTGTAAAAATAATACATCCACATTCAATCATATCACAAAACAGTCAATACAATATGGAATATTTGTATCATAATAAATCAACTTCAAACAAGAATAAAATCTGTTAAAGGATGTTGATAGAGATCAAATCAAAAAAAATTGTACAGAAATAACTATTTCTATTTTGAAATCATTTAAAAGTCATATAATTATAAAAGAAAACATTTATTTTGAAACTAGTCTCATAATATACTATGGGAATCTTTGATGATGTTATAATGGCATAAAATAGCCGCCCCCACCATATATGTAAAAAAAGACATTCATAACGTAATTATGTCGAGAATGTCATAAAGTACCTTGTTTGGAAAATGACGGAAAGATTTCTTTCAAAAACATATTTGTTCAAATAAGGGTAAAAATGTCTTTAACCCATAGTCTAGTAAATAGTAAAAAAAATCTGAATTAAATTTTTAAGTAAACATGGATGTGGACGATAAAGAGGTTCCATTAGATACTTAATTATTAATAACCTCATATTAGTAAGGAGATAGTAGAATTAACCATTACCTTGTACTTTTCCTTAGTCGATGGTTTGTTAACCACTTTTATAATTGGTAAATCATTTTTATTAAATTATACACGAACTATATACATAAATATGATATCATATATTATCCTATAATATTTATTTGTTAATAATATTTCAGTAGTATCATCATTTTTGGTGTTAACTGATTTGTTTTAATTTATATGCTTGGTTATGTAAGCCATGTTTTTTTAGATAGGATATATTTGATTCATATACAGAATTATATTATGTTCATAAACATTATTTTTAATCATTAAATGAAAATTATTCTTGAATTATTATGATGGGGAATGAATTTCATCACGTTCGTGGAGACGGTCATCCGTACGTATGCATGAGCGACAATATAATTATATTGATGATGAAATCATAGGCAATTGGATGGTATATCATATATACAGAATAATTAACATGTTATATTTATTATTTACATTACTTATACTCATTATTATACCCATACAAATGATGAAGTGTTTAAATAACAAACTACACCATGACGTGGAGACAGTAAGCCGTATGTACACACGTATGGTGACTTTGTCATATAAAAAATGGATAGAATAACGAATATGGTTGTACCATATTTATAATAACATCACATTATGTAGAAGGTACTAAAGTTATAATTTGGTATGGATACAACAAATAAAGAGGAAGTTGATGGAGAATAGAACTTGAAACAGGGTGGTAAAATTATTACCTCTTCTTCGGGTGTTTCCATTTGAGTTGATCGAAATGAATTCTTACGTTAGATTTCTGATCAATGTAAGGCCTCTAGGTATAATTAAGGATAGCTTAGAAGATATTTGTTTAGGGTTTGTTCAATACAAATAGCTTTGGAGCTGTGAAATTAATATAAGGGGAAGTACCCTTTTATAAGAGAGGTGAGAGTCACTTTAGGAAAAGCTTGAAATAGTATTTTATAATAAAATTATTTTCGGTTTCTAATGGATCCAAAATTATTTATTTAGAGACTAAGGTGAGTATGGGTCTAAAATATATCAAAATAAGGTTTTAGATAGGTTTAGGTCACCATATTAACCTTGTATTTTAGATTTAATTCTTAGTTAAACAGTTTGACATTTACCATGTCTCTTTGTATTTTTATATTATATGGTTAATAAAAATACAATAAGAAGACAATGGAACCCAATTTAGTTAAGTATTAATATATATAACTTTATCTAAGTAATTTGGTTGATCCTTAGATGATTAGGAATATTATATCAATTAATAATATAGTATTTGTTTTAAAAACTCAATTATGTCAATTTTGACGCAATTTAGTATTTGATTTTTTTTAAAATCCATAAAAACATAATCACATTAAATAAAATTTATTTAATCAAACATAACATGTAATATTAACCTAAAATATTATTTTAATTAATTAGAAGTCTCAATTTTAATTTATTTGTATATTTATAATATCAATTATTTTAATTTTTCATTATTAAGGTAATTACTGCGTCATCATAGCGCCATAAATAAATTAAATTATATAATGTATAAAAATAATCAATAAAATAAAATTATGTATATAATTGTTTTATATTTATAATTAATTTTTATAGTCTAATTTATATTGTCTGTAACCTTATATTAAAAATGGTTTAGTTATCAATAATTGAATTTAACTATTTTAACTCTTCTTTAAATAAAATAATAATAAAAATCCTAATCTAATCCATGTGGACCAAAGAGGAAAATATTTTTTTCCTAAGGAATTTTTTGGTCAAATTATAATTATCCAATAGAATTTGGACATGTGTTATGGTAATTATAATATCATTTTTCCCCTTAATTACTATATTTACTTTTAACCGTGGTAAATAAAATTCAAAAGTAACTATTCACCAAAAATTATTTTCATCTTATAGAACCACATTTTACTTATTGATGTCGAATTTGTTTCTTGGATTTTTGAAATTCAACTAATAGGTATTATGTAATTATTTTGACATAAAACAAATTAAAATAAAATAACTAATTACTTAAATAAAAAGTCCGTTTTAAACAATAACATATTGTTTTTTCATTATTGATCAAAAATTGAATGTTTTCAGAAAAATTCAAAAAATTCACCCTAATCTAATTTCAATATTAGGAATTCAAAAATGAAGTCCATTATGAAAATTAAAATTAAAAAAATTTCAAAAAGTGCTTATTTTAATTCATAACGGCTAGTTTGATTAGTCGTGGTGTGTTAAAATTCCAAGCTTCACACAATGCAAGATACTGACTTATTTAAATGGTAACATACCTTGGAAGCTTGGGGTGTTACATTCTCCCTGAAATTAATTTCATCTACAAAATTTCTATAATATTACTACATAAAAATATTCGGGTGGTTCTTCATCATAAGTTTCTCGGTTTTCCACATTGCCTCATCCATCTTATAGTTTTTTCATAAAACATTTACCAGAAAAGTCGTCCAGTTTCTCCACACTAGTTCTCTGGTATCAGAAATCTTGGTAGGCTCTTCACCATAAGATAGATCAGCTTCCAGTTCAATTTCCTCATAGGTGAGTACATGTGTTGGGTTAGGCATATATTTTCTTAATAGTGATACATGGAACACCTCAGGACCTTTGGAGAGACTTGGAGGAATTTCTAACTAATAAGCCACAACTTCAATTCGTTCTAGAATTTCGAAAGGTCTGATGTACCTGGTCATCAATTTACCCTTCTTTATGAATCATATAACACACTTCCATAGAGATACATTCAATAAAACATGATCTTCTACATAAAATTCTAAATCCTTCCTCCTATTATCAGCACAACTCTTTTTCCTACATTCACCTGCTTTCACGTGGGTTTAAATAATCTTCACTTTTTTATTGTTTCTACAACAAGTTATAGGCCTACGAGTTTTCTTTCACCAACATCATCCCAACAAGTTGTTGTGAGACATCTCTTTTCATATGACTCTTCATGTGGTTCCATCTGAATACTTGAAAGGAAGCTATTGTTATAGGAAAATTCTACCAGATGTAAATATTGATCCCACATACCTTAAATGTCAAGTGAGCAAGATATCATCAATCCTTATATGGTTTGAATAGTCTATTCTCATTACCCATCAATTTGAGGGTGGCAGGTAGTGCTCAAACGTTGTTCAGTATCCAATACCTTCTGAAGATGTTTCCAATATTGTAATGTAATATGGGGATTTCGATTATAAACAAAAGATATGGGTACACCATAGAGTATTACAACATCATTAATATATAGTCTTGCTAGTCATTCAAGTGGTAAATCATATCTTATAGAAAGAAAATCTGTTGACATAGTAAGATGATCAAAAATGACCCATATTGCATCATTCCTTCATTGAGTCTTTGGTAGCCCCATGACAAATTGCATCATAATATAATATTATTTCCACTCAGGTATGGGAAGAAGATGCATGGCACCTCTAGGCTGTTTCCCTTCAGCTTTAAGTTATTGAGAAACCATACATCTGGACACAAAATCAGCAATCTCCCTCTCCATGTTGTCCCACCAAAATGTTTTCTTCAAATCTCTATACATCTTGGTGCTCCCATAATTTATAGAGAAATTGGAGCTATGAGCGTCATCTAATAATTCCCTCTTTATATCAGGTGTACCGGGAACATAATATCTTTTCTCAAATTTTAAAATTCCATTTTCATACATGTAGTCACTCAATCTGTCATCATTCATTGCATTAATCTTTTTTTGAAACTCCTCATCATTAGTCTAAAAACTATTAATCCTTTCTCATAAAGGTGGTTTGGAAACCATTTGAAAAAGTATTAATATTTCACCTTCCATGGTTATTCACATATTCATCTTTACTAGATCCATGAAAATATGATCCCTTTCAACTCTAATTTGTCTAAATCTCCTTGATCCTTTCTACTCATAACATCTACCACCTTATTTTAATTCCTTGGGTGGTAGTGTATAGTGCAGTCCTAATCCTTGAGTAGTTAAAGACATCGTCTTTCCCTAATGTTGAGTTCTTTTTGTGAGAAAATATATTTCAAAATATTGTGATAAGTATAAATCTCACATTTTCACCATAGAGATAGTGTCTCCATATCATCAGTTTAAAGATTACATCTTCTAACTCAAGATCATTAATGGGATAGTATTCTAATGAATTTTTAGCTGATGTGATGTACAGGAAGTAACTCTACCATTCTGCATATGGACACAATGAATTCTTTTCTTTGAATAATCACTATAAATAACAAACTCATCGTTCCCTGATGGTAGAGACAAGATAGGTTCATTGAAAAATCTTCTCTTATATTCATCAAAAATTTCTTCACACTCTTTTTTCCAAACAAACATAACCCCTTTACATGTGATCTTGGTTAAATGGTTATCCAACCAGAAAAAATTTTGGGCGAAATGTTGATAATAACATGCTAAACCAATAAAATTACGTACCTCAGTTATACTCGTCGGTGCTGGACATTCTTCGATTACCTTGGTCATGGAAGGATTAGCATAGATTTCATCCTTAGGGACAATATGGCCATAAAAAAATCTCTTGAATCCAGAATTCACACTTTCTAAACTTCCAATATAATTCATTTCTTCTTAGGGGTTTCAGAATAGTGTTCTAGTGATTTTCATGATCTTCATAGCTTTTTGAGTATACCAAGATATCATCAATAACTACCATGAAAAAGTCATCTAGATATTCCTTGAAAACACTATTCATTAAATCCACAAAGATAGAGGGTTTATTAGTCAATCCAAAAGTCATTACTGTAAACTCGTAATGCACGTACCTGGTTTGAAATTCTATTTTCAAAATGTGTTATGTTTTCACACACAAATAATGATATACAAATCAGAGGTCAATCTTTGAAAAATATTGAGCTTTATAAATTTGGTAGAATAAATCATCAATGTGAGGTAGGGGATACTTGTTCTTTATTGTTATAGAATTGATCCTTGTGTAGTCAATGCACAACCTCATAGATATTTCTTCCTTCTTATCAAAAAGGATAGGGGCTCCCCATGGAGAAACACTAGGGAGAAAAAATACCTTATTACTCAATTTCCCTATTTGTTTGTTTAGTTCAACTAATTATAATGTGCCCATTATATAAGGGGTCTTTGATATATTCCTTAAACAAAGAATTAAATCAATGGAAAACTCAATTTCTCGTTTCAGAGAATGTCAAGGTAAATCCCCTAGAAACACATCAACATATTCTTGCACAATAGGTACACCCTATATTTTCACATTTATTTACTCTCCCATAATTATTTTATTCTCTTCCTTCCAAATAATTTAATTTAGTAGGGCTATAGGGCGTGGATCTAGAAAAGAAATAGGTGGTGACATTTTTTCCTTAAGGATAAGGTACTCCTTGTCATCATAAAATATTGTAACCTCATTATTATTACAATAAATTTTCGCATCATGGTCTTAAATCCAATCCATTCCAAGGATTATATCAAATTCAATCATGGGTATGACAATGAGAACAGTAGATAAAGAACATTTATATTCCTTAATGGGAACTGATTCACAATAAAAATTTGCGATGATACTTACCTTATATGTTTTTACTTAAAACTCTCAAGTTAATTAAAATTGAAAATACCTAATTCTCTTACAAAAATGGGAAGATTTGATACAATGAGATGATCCAAATTCAAATATATAATTGGATAAACATGAGGATACCATTAAATTACCTTCCACTACGTCTTTCGGAGCTTCAACCTCCGCAGTACTGATCTCATAAACACGACCTTTGTCACTTGTCATTTTCTAAGGAAATTTCCCTAGGCGCTTAGGAAATTCATTTTCATAATTTCGTTTTTCACTAGAATTGTAGCATTTAACATTGATAGCCTCATTCATTCCCTTTCAATCACAAGCTTAGTGGCCTTTTCACCACACTTGTAATAGACTCTCATTCCCTTAAGGAAAGTACTAGGGTGTTTTTCCCACATTTACCATAGGATGGATATTAAACTTTTCCCTTCATCCCCTTGTTTCCAATTTCAAACTGTACAACAGATATATTTTTCTCTTGCTTTGCTTTAATGTTATAAGACTTACATAATTCCTTTTTTTCTTGATAGCACATGATACAATATCTTCATACTATGAGAAGGACTATGATACTAATGCTCGATGGAGAAATATTTTTGACCCATAAAATAATAAATCAATCTTAATCCTTGGGATACGTATATAATCTACTGCATGCCTTGATAACCTTGTAATGTTAGCATCATACTTTGTTACATTCTCATCCTCCTTTTGCCTCAGACTCAGAAATTGTCTTTCCTTATCTGCTCGATTGTCACGAGGAATGTATTTTTCTAAAAAAATAACTTTAAACACTCTTTCTTCCATGTTTGTTACTTATTCATCTTCCTTTTTTGTTTTGTATTAATGATCACCATTGATCTACCTATCCTATGAGGTGATAGACTACCATGAAATTTTTTTCCCTTTCGTTACTCCCCAAAGCATGAAATATTTTCTCTAAATAATTTACCCATTGCTCAGATACTAATGGATTTGTACTCCCATTGAATGTTTGTGGTTTTCTTCTCATTAATCTGTCTAACATTAATCCTCCTCGTTTTGGATTAGGGTGCTCTATACGGGTAAGGTTATTAATCATAACCTTAGTGAGTTATCCCAATATGGTGATAAGATGATCAACACCACATGCATGACCAACTCCACTATAATTATCATGAGTAGTAGGTAAATACCTACATGGATTACGTGCATTTATATGGTTTCCATTCCTTCCACAAGGTTTCATTTCTAAACAATGGCATACACCATATTAGTTTATGAATCGCAATACATAATTCAAAATTTGTAAACCATTTAACATATATTGAAAAATTTATGGGAATAATTCATAATGATAAAAAATTACTTCTTTGAGGAGGTACATACTCATAAATCATTCATAATTGTTTGTAATGAAAATGTAAATTATCCTAAGCAAATCCCCCGAGAGTGTTGTAACCAAGAGTGTAGGAAGGCACGTTGTCATGTACCGGGATACCCCAGGTCAAGCCCAAAACTCGTTGTCAGAGTTTTCACTCCTATGTATATTTGTGCCAGATCCACCTCTACCTGGTCATATCCAGACAGAGATGTATTGCTTGAAAAATACCCAAAATCTCTACATTACCAAAATTCTAGGAATTTCCTCAATACCAATCCTCAATGTCCATCATAAGGTAATGTGTTATAATCATAGTTTTTCTAAATATAATTTCCAAGGATTGTACTAAACTTCCTCTGATACAAACTGTAATGCCTTGACCCCAATTACCCAGAGTTGGTGCATTATTACATAATAATTTCATGATCAAAAGGGATCAAAATCCCGAAATGCTAATCAGTTTAGTAGCATTTGAAGTACTAGATACATTCATAATTGTTACATTACATTATAAAATGAAAACCAACAACAAAATTGTCTCCATTGACCTTATTCATTCCTAAGACAATCCCTATAAGTCAATCATAATATACTTCTTCACGTCCTTGGAAAAATAAAACATAGAAAGGGGTTAGCTCATATGCCTAGTAAGGATAAAAATATTGAGGAAACATTCAAGAATAAGAATATACATTTAAGGAAATGTATAAGACTAGAAAACTAGACTTTTAATCATAAACATGATCATAAAATCGCAAAGATAAATCAAATAATTCCATTTAAATATTCACATAAATATTCTACTTGTCGAATAATCACATGTAATATCAATATCCAATTTCATAATGTTGGAATGCATAATGTCAGACTTCATAACCACATAGTCAATGACTTGTACCAAGACAACAAATTAGATTTAGTAAAGGCCTTGTTCCAAGACACTAGTTTGTTTCATGAGACCTACTGATGCATCATGGAGCTAAAGTGGGCTCCACCCATCACTTAATAAGTTTAATGCATTCCTCATATGAAAAGTTTTAAACACAAAATAAAAATTTGTATTAAAACTAGTGTACGAAATGTCAATAATTTATCTATAAACCATAAATGGTGTAAAAATAACACAAACAAAGTAAAACTTATCACAAAACCTTCAATACAATATAAAAGATTTGTATCATAATAAATCAACTTCAAACAAACTTAAAATCCATCAAAACATGTTGACATAGATGAAATCAAAACTTTTTGTAGAGAAATATCTCTTTCTATTTTGAAATAATGTAAACTTTATATAATTATAAGGTAAAAGATTTATTTTGAAAATATTATTATAAGATTTTATGGGATTCTTCACTGATGTTATAATTGTTGAAAATAGCCACACCCGCTGTATATGTTAAAAAAGACATTCTTACCTTATTGTTGTCAAGAAGGTCATAAAGTACATTGTTTTGAAAAAGAGGGAAAGATTCCTTTCAAAACATATGTGGTCAAATAAGGGTATAAATTTCTTTATCCAAATTTTTATTAAATAGTAAAAATGTTTTGAATTACATTTTTCTGAAAACAGGGATGTGGATGATAAAGAGATCCCAGTAGATACTTACGTATTAACAACCTCAGATAAGTGAAGAGATTGTAAATTTAAACCTTAACTTTTACTTATCATTAATTGATGGTATGTTAACCTTCTGTATAAGAGTTAAAAAATTGTTATTAAATTATACAATAACTATATACATAAATATGATATCATATATGATCCTATAATATTAAATTGTTTATAATATTTCAGTAGTATCATCGTTTCGGGTGTAAACTGATTTGTTTTTTTTATATGCTTGGTTACGTAATCCATGTTTGTTATTAATAGGATGTATTTGATTCTATTAAATAATTATATTATATTCATAAAATTCATTTTAATTATAAAATGAAAATTATTCTTGAATGATTATGATGGGGAAGGAAACTCACCGCGTTAGTGGAGACGGTAATCTGTACATACGCACAAGCGACAATATCATTATATTGATGGTGAAATTGTATGTAATTAGATGGTATATCATATATAAAGAATAGTTAACATGTCATATTTATTATTTACATTATTTATACTCATTATTATACCCATCCTAATAATGACATCTTTGAATAAAAAATTACACTATGATATAGAGACGGTAAGTCATACATACGCACGTATGATGACATTCTCATTTATACGATGGATAGAAAAGAAAAATGTTGCACCATATTTATTATAACATAACAGTATGTATAAGTTATTTTAATTGTTATTTTGGTATGTAAACAACAAATAAAGAGGAAGTGGAAGAAGAAAAGTACTTGAAAGATGGTCGTGAAATTATTACCTCTTTTTCGGGTGTTTCCTTTTGAGTTGGTCAAAAGGGCTCTGTAGGTTGGATTTATGATAAAAGTAATGCCTCTAGGTTAAATGGAGGATAGTAGATAGGATATTTGGATTGGGTTTGGCTGAGACAAATGGCATTGGAGGTGTTAAATTAAGAGAAGGGGAATTATCCTTTTATAAGAGATGTGAGGGTCACATTAGGAAAAGCTTGAAATATAATTTTATAATAAATTAATTTTCAATTTATAATTGCTCCAAAATGATTTATTTCGAGGTTATGGTGAGGATGGGTCAAAAAACTCTCAACAAATAAGTTTTCTATAGGTTTAGGTCACCATATTTACATTTATTTTACATTTAACTCTTAGTTAAATAGTTTTAAATTTACCATGTCTCTTTGTATTTTTATATTATATGGTTCATAAACATACAATAACAATCCCCGATAACCCAAATTAGTTAATTATTACTATATATAATATTATCTAAGAATATGGGCTTAACCATATATTTTTAGGAATATTATATCAACTAATAATATTTTAAAAAAAACTCAATTATGTCAATTTTGAAACTATTTAGTATTTTATTTTTTTGAAAGCCATAAATACATTATCTCTACAAATAAAATTTATTTTATCAACCATAACATGTTATATTAACCTAGAAAATTAGTGGAATTAAACAGAAGTCTCTATTTACATTTATTCGGATATTTCTAATATCAATTATTTAAATATTTCATTATTAAGGTAATTACTGCATCATCATTGTGTCATAAAAAAATAAAATTATATAATGTCTAAAAATTATAAATAAAATACCATTATGTATGAAATTTATTTAGTTTTGTAATGAATATTTATAGTTGAATTTATATTGTGCGTAACCCAATATTAAATATGGGTTAGTTATTAAACTTTGAATATAACTCTTTTAACTCTTCCTTAAATAAAATAATAATAAATGTCCTAATCTAATCCAAGTGAAGAAGTGGATCATATTTTATTCCTAAGATTTTTTTTATTGAATTACAATTATTCAATAGAATTATGATATGTGTTAGGGTAATTATAATATCATTTTTACCCTTAATTACCCTATTTACTTTTAACCGTGGTAAATAAAAGTGAAAACGTACTATTCACAAAAAATTATTTTAATCTTACTGAACAAAATCTTATATAATAATGTCAACTGTGTCTCTCGTATTTTTGAAATTCAATTCACATAAGTGGTAAAATTATGTTTTGTGAAAATTTAAAAATGCTCTTAGAATGTGGGTAAAAGACGGTAAAAAGTTCAATAAAATTTTATTTATCTAAACTTATTATAAAATGAATCTAATTAATTACATTTAAAATATATATATATTATGTATCTATTTTGACCTAATGTAAATTAAATAAAATAACTAACTACTTAAATAAAAAGTCTGTTTTAAAGAATAACACAATGTTTTTCACTATTCATCGAAAATTGAATGTTTCCAAAAAAAATTCCAAAAAATCACCCTAAGGAAATTTCAATATTTACAATTCAAAATTGAAGTACATTTTGAAAAATAAAATTTATAAAATTTTAAAAAGTGGGTATTACTATTCATAACAGCTAGTTTATTGGTCGATATGTGTTAAAACTCCATGTTGCATGCAACACAAGCTACTGTATTATTCAAAGGGAAACATGCCATGGAAGCATGGTGTGTTACAACCATTACGTTTAGAGAAGAAAATTTACCTTAGGTGATCTCTAACTTCAACCAGTGTGGGTTGACTGCAAAAGTTTGTTTTTGGACATTTGAAAAGAAATAAAATAAATTTATTACTTATATTATTTTAAACTTTTCAATGACACTGTGATGGGTTTTATGGTTTTAAATAACCAGTATTTGAGGGTTAGGCTAATATCATTGGAAAACACCCTTGAATTAATATTATTAATTGTAGAGGAGCCACCCCCTCGGATAATTCTCGAATTTCGATAAACATGTGCATCATTTCACGTCAAATTCTGAGGATCTCATCGACAATAGAAGAAAATACACACTTCATTGACAATCAAGGTAGGGATTTGTATTTCAATTTCCTTCATTTCCCTGGCCTTTGGTTTAATAATGAACTCAGATCAGCTGACCAATAGGTTTACTAGAAGTCCAATCATTCATGAGGGAGGGCTTTTATTTGTGGGAAATTAAGGATGATTATATTTATGCTATGATTATCCATACCCTTTATCTTGATCCATTCTAGCGGGAGTAGTTCAAGGTTGTATAGAACAATGACTGAAGTTCATTCCAAAATTTTCTCTCATATTTTTTCCCCAAATTTTTCTTTATGTTCTTTGTGGAATAACAAACTGATGATCATTGTGCACCTATTTCTTGGCACAATGAACCGAAATTTTGAGATCAAGAATCGTGACAACCTAAGGGAGCTGCGACAATGATGTCGGTAGTAGAATAAACATAGATTGAGAGAAATGTTTATTTAAACATTCTTCATGCGGATGATCGAAACTTTTTTCGAGACCAACCAAACACCTGAAACCAACCGATTCGGTGTTACCATATTGGTGCAACTTCAGAACTTTGATTTTGGGGAGAAAGAATTGATTGATTAAATATTGGAGGATCATACAAATTTTTGGTGAAAACCCAATGGTTTCTAGAATAATGTGACGAATCCTGCGTGTATTTCAGACTACATAGCTTGTTGGCCTCGTTAAGTAACATATAGGGTTTCAGGTGACAAAAAGTGATGACATGGAATGTGACCCTTGTGACTTATTGTGTTGTTCCTATCACAAGTCTCGACATGTATCATAGACGATACACTGAAATAGGGCGGAGTACATGACATGTACTCCACCACACAACAAAATCTAGACTATTTACATGGGTTACCCTGTGTACAGGTACATTTTTTTGAAGACACTGGATAAACCCATGTACGGTCACATAGCCAGCATACAGGGATTAACCCCCAGATAGTATTACACGGCATGTTAATCTTATTCATGCCTTATATAACTGTTTGTAACAGGAATTCTCTCTTCAACATGGGTCATTATACATAAGCAGTACCTGGGGTCAGAGGATAGGATGTGTGACACTTCTAAAGGCTGTTTATATTCTTATACATGGATTGATATCCATTCCCATCATACTTTGGGAATGTTTTGTTTTGGTTAGCACCCCCTTGGATCATTCCCCTGAAGGTTAGGTTTTTTTTCTTGTACATGATTATGATCCCTAAAGCATGACCTTATAGATAGTGTTGGAGTCCCTCTAAGAGGCATGGAGTGAGATCCACTATCCAATATTGTCATGAGGTAGAGTCAAGTAATGGAATCACCAATCAAATAGAACTTAGATCCCTTACATAGCAGGAGAATATATATGATTTGTGGTATATGCCAAGCCCATGGTACTAATCCTCATCCATGTATCATGAACTTTTCCCACCTAGGAGTGTGTCCTTTCAGAATAATTTTTTTTCTATCTTCATATCTATTAGTGCATCTATCTCTCTCATGACACCACTAGATAAATAGTACTTCTCAGATAGACATCATCAAATCTATCATACTCATGGAGTGAGTACTCCCAGACATGTGTATCATATAATTTTTGAATTGAATCCCAAGAATGGGTATGAGGGTCATTGTGACTTAACTATAGACTACATGTCTAGGTTTTTATTATATATAGATATGTTTCTCTTAATATATATTTTATATCCATATATTGTGTAGAGCTAACTATACCTTTACTTTTTGTATTGATTTGTATCTTTCAGGGACTCCTATTAAGTATTGTTATACTCACCCTGGCACGAGATTTGCATGTACATGTCATGTCTTTTATGGACAAGTGACCTTTTGAAAGCGTCTAGGGTGTACATGGACTAGACAGAGCATTGTGAGTTCCAAACAGGCCAAAGTGCTCCTACGACTTTTAGTAGTAGTCCCAATTCCTATCTTGTTTATAGGTTAGACTTTGTAGTTTGAAAACGCTTTCTTTGGTGGGATTACATTCCACCTGGGTTACTTTTTAGCACATTACATTTTTTTGTACTATGTTGGTTGGAATTAGTTATATGCATGCGTTTTTATCCTTAGTGGTTTTTACATTTATGAATTTTTTTGGATGGAGTTGTGTGCATTTATACAAGTACTTAGTAAATTCCTCACTTGTTAGTGATATGCCTACTCTGTGCTAGTCACTAGCCCTTGGACTATTGGAGGTAGGCTTGGAGAGTCATGAAACATGCCCCACTAGTATGGGCCATGATAGTGTGGTATTGACAGTGTTCGGTTCTACCTTAGGAATGAGAGTCTATGAATTATTGTTTGGGGAAATAGTGATAACTATTTTAAGTTCAAATTTTAGGCCCAGGACTCCACTGTTGGTTTGGGTGGCCAACATTTACATACCCCAAGACTCTAATAACCTATATGTCAACTATGTACATGAGAGCATTAGTTATAAGGAGAAAATAGTCTAACATGTATCATATAAGAATGGTTTGTGGCTTCCATGTCCTTTCTAAGTTAAATATCTATATAGACTCATTGACTACAGAACATCTTGTTTCATTACTGGATGCCTCTGCGACACATAACTTCTAGGAATCAGTATCCTGATCGTGAGGATAGCCCCCATAGTGAAGAGGATTCAATTCAGGTTCCAGCTAATCATGTGTTACCTCTAGGTAGTGAACCTCATATTCCAACACTAGTGGAGAATCTTGTTGTATATGTAGTAATAGAAGATGAAAAGAATAGGTTGACCACACTCCATGAGTTACAGAGAAAGATACCCCACAGGTTCTGAGGCAAACCCAACCCTTAATAAATTGAGGACTAACATGAGGTGGTTACCTGAGTCTTCCACCTAGTGAGGGAACCAACGAACCAGATGGTGATCCTAGAAGAAACCCTTCCTATGTGTTCGATATGGTGATGGTGGAGTTTTACCATGAAGACTCACAAAAAGATGTCTCTTTCATCAATGGAGTTTGAGTGACACTTTAGGGAGGATTTCTCTCCAGTTATGCTGAGATAAATGCATATACAAGAGCTTATTCCGCTTCAGCAGTGTAGTTTAATGGGGGATGACTATTCATCGTGGTTTAACAACACTGTTAGGTACTCAATTGATATGTTTAGAGATAAATACTACAAATCTCAGTCATCTGATCGAGTTTTATGATGGGACATCTGTCCTAGCATTATACATCTATGAATCATGACTTATTTTGGAGTGATCTAGTGACATTTGGTGGTTGGGAACTTTTTGGGAGAGCAAAGACAGCCAGTGGCAGTCTGCAAAAGGCAACCATGTGCAGATACCTCAGTAGCAAGAATCTAACATCAGGCACATGGATTGGGATCTGGGAGATATCACAGGAGGACCTATGATGGAGGATTTGAAGTCTAATTCTCTCAAGATGGGTCCAATCATCATTGGAAAGGGTGATGCTACTCATGGGACGAAAGAGGACATCTCAAAAGAGGTTTTACAACCCGTCGAGCTATAGATAAAGAAATGATGGTTGGAAGACTGAGGTAGAGGAATCAAGTTGAGGAGAAAGACCCTATAGGTTGAATACATGGTAGAATAGAAGGTAGATCAGCGGGAGGTGGTAGACATTTTGACGTATTTCCACAGCCACCCCTAGGAGTTCTGCACCAGGCTAAGGGAGTTAGGGGACAAGGTCATGGGAAGCAACATGCGGTTGAGTTGTACAACCTAGGCACTCGAGGGATGAACTGAGATACCATTTTATTCTATTCTACCTTAGCTTCCATACTTATTGACAATGGATCCAATATTTCATTCCTCATCACATGACTTTTGTGATACCTCTAAATTCTGGTAGATCCATTGACTCAACCATTATACCTAGAGAAACGTAAAAGAGGAGACTAGACAATCACATGTATTTTTAAATAGTGTGGTATTAAGCTTGTAGGATATAGTTTCGGTTAGAACCTCTTGGTGGAAGTGTATAAGCCTTACAACAACATTATTGGTATGGATTGGTTATCTTCAGTCCATACGTATATTGAATGCTTTAGGAGAAGGGTACATTGTGTCTACATTGATGGGACGAGTTTTTTTGGTGAAAAGGTGACCCATGAATCACAATATGGGATCATGTGCATGAGGGTGCAGCTGATCACTCATGTGTTGGCTAGCCTTACCCTTGGTGCAGGATATGTTATGAGATTTTAGTTCCCAGAAGTAGTACAAGAGTATGAGGATGTCTTCCAATAAGATGTTCCAGGGTTACCTGTTTGTCAAGAGATTGACATCTCTCTTGAAATACACCCCAAGACAGAACCAATATCCTCACCAACATATTATATTGGTCAAATGGAGTTCTTTGTGCTGAGGGTACAGTTGGATGATTTGTAGAAGAAATGCTTTGTAAACCAATGGTTTGACCTTGGAAGGCCCTAGTATTGTTTTCCAAGAAGTCAGATGGGATTTTGGGGTATTGTGTGGATTACTAGTGCCTGAATCAGATAATAATGAAGAAAAAGTATCAAATACTGTTGATCGATGACCCCATTGATCAGTTGAGAGGGGCACAATAGTTTTTTAATCTTTAACTTCGATCAGTTTATCATCAGCTTCGAGTATGTGACGGGTATGTTCCAAAGATGGATTTTATATGTCTCTATGGTCACTATGAGTACATGGTGATGATTTTATGCATGATGAACACCTATGTAGGCTTAATGGGACTCATAGAATTAGTCTTCCAACCATACTTATACTGGTTCTCAATAATCTTCATTGAAAACATCATTGTGTACTTGGGTTTAGAGGAGGAGAACAAAAGACACATATATATGGTTATAGACGTACTATTAGAGAACAAGATCTCTGGGAAGAAATCAAATTTCTAGTTGTTGATACATGAGGACCACATTCTGGGACATATCATCTTTGTATATAGAGTAGTGGTGGATCCAACCATGGTCATGGCAGTGTTAGAATGGGAGCCACCTAGGAACGTGACAGACGTAAGGAGGTTCCATGGGCTAGAAAGATATTACCAAAGATTAGTTCATTAATTCAGTCATATTTCAACCCCGATGACAGGTTTGAGCTATAAAGTGTGGCCTTTGATATGGACAAAGAAGTGTTAGTGAGAATTCCAGTAGTGGAGGAATTGTTTGATGATTGCACCGATCATAACATTTTTTGAGTTGGGTGTTGAGTATGTAGTTTTATGTGACACATCAAGGACCAGGCTTGGATTTGTTCTGTTTTTGCGACAAGTATTGATTACTTATGGTTCTTTCTATCTTATGCCATATGAGAAGAACTATGTGACCCATGATCTTGAGTTGGTAGTGGTAGTCTTCACGTTGAAGATGTGGGGACACTACATGATGGGAGAGAGGTTCATCATCTATGCTTACCACAAGAGCTTACAGTATGCCTTCTCATATAGGGATTTGAATCTATGTCAGAGGAGATGGAAAGAGGTTTTCTAGGATTATTAATTTGATATCATCTATACTCTCAATAATGGAATCAGTATGTCTAATTCTCTTAGTTTGAGATCGAGTTCGCAGTTGTTGATTGAGGCATTGGAGTAGATGGGCTCATTACAGTTATCCTTCATGTATGGAGATGATGTAGCTTACCTTCAATTGATGGTTGTTACCCCTCTACTATTCCATTGAGTTATTGAACCACAACTAGGATTTTTCAATCTACAATGATTTGTGTGGATAGATATCTATAAGAAAATATCCTGAAGGAAATTCACAAGTTGTAGATCACGTCGTCCTTTTCGGAGGATTCGTAGTTGTACTAGTGGTGTTGCGAGAGGAAGTTATGATGGATTTTAATACATTCCTTTGTAATAACATCATGTGGAGGTGAAAATGTACTAGAACCACTATTTTCAGTTCTAGAAGACAAAAATAATTAAGTTAGTAGAATAATTCGTTTCTCAATGCCATTTGCGCCAGAAGGTGAAGATTGTGCACTGGGTTCCAATAAGAATAACTCACCCATTGATGTGCCAGAGTTGAAGTGGGACGGAATATCCATGGACATTGTGATGGGTTTCCGAAAAACATTCATCAGTCATGATTCCATCTCGGTGATCATTGAATGACTTACCATGCTTGACCACTTCCTAACTATCAAGGGGTAGTGTTCAGTAGAGATATTGGGTTACCTCTATGTGTAGAAGATAGTTCCGCTTCATAGAATCCCCTAGACAATAGTCTCAGATCATGATGCTCATTTCACATCACTAGTGTAGAATGAGTTTAAGGAGGTTTTTGGGACTCACCTATGCTTCAGTACAGTGTTCCATCCCCATACAGATGGCCATATAGAGAAACCCATTTAGGTTTGGGAAGAAATGTTGCAGGCCCATTTCTCGGACTTTTCTCACAATTTGGAGGACCACCTACCCCGGGTGGTGTTTGCATAAAACAAAAACTACCACTACACCATTAGTATATCACCATTCAAGGATTTATATGGGATACCATGCTGGTCAACACTTTAATAGAATAACAAGAGAGAGCAAGCACTCATGGGTCCAATGTTGGTGAGAGATACCATCAAGAAGGTACAGATCATCCATGAGAGGATGAAGACTGCACGAATCTAATAGAAGTATTATACTGATAGACGGAAGAGACCTCTATAGCTCTAGGATGGATACCATTTATTAATTAATGTATCACCTCGATGAGGGTTGTAGAAATTTTTCTAGGGTGGAATGTTTTCTCTGAGTTTCATCTCCCCTTTTTAGATACAACAAAAAGTAGGTGATGTGGTGTACCACCTAACTCTACCTGTAAAGACCCCTAAATTTCAAGGGATGTTTTTTTCTTATTTTTATTTTGGATTTTACAAGAAATCAGTTTCTGATGGCACCTAATTTCGAGTCCCGGTGTGCCCGGAATCTTTTTTTCCGAATTTTATCTTCGGTACGTTCTGTGAACGAACGAGTGTGTTTTTCTAACTTTTTAACTGGTGCTCGGAATCAAATTTTGAGGTCACCGATGGAATCACAGTGCCGATAATTACTTAGAAACACTTTTTCTGGAGTTGCATTTTCTCGGGTGTGGTTATTAAATTTTTGGGTTATGTAAAGGAATAAAATTAAAATGGTGTGAACAATTTTTATTTTTACTTAATGTAGTTTAACCTAAGATAAGTCTTTGGAGTGGGACCCACAATATCCTACCCGCTAGGTAGGATATTTGTGAGGTGGGGCCCACACGAGACCCACTGTTTCTTTCAACTTCCTCAACCCCCTTTTAATTAAGGTAACGCACCCGCACCCCTATTAAGTGGAAGTCAAAACTCGCGTTTTTCTGTTTATGAAACGACTCTATTAATTTGGGTGGTTTAAACGTTGAAATTAATTCCTCCAATTGATTGTTTCGTTTTTGAATTTCAAAACGCATGGCTTGAGAAATAAAATAAAGCAAACTCTTTTTTTATTAGAGTTGTTGGGTTGTGAGAGGCTTGGGAGAATTTGCTCATCTTCTCGAAGTTCTTCCTCCTCGGCGAAGAACGCAAAGAACGCCGACCTCCGACGACGGACAACAGTGAGAAACGCCTTCCTCGGAGATCGACGACCCGAAGCGCATCACCTCGTTCGTTCATTCCGTGTCAAAGGAAGGGAGACACCGTCCCTCCGCGATGCGACGATCCGCCTTCTTCCACGACGTCCCTTTCGGCGACAAGCTCATTCGATAACTACACTCGAGCTAAGGGTTTATTTTAATTGTTTGTTCGTGATTACATTAGTCGTCATTATTCTTTTCAATTTAAGCCGCCAAATATCGCAATAATGGGAGGAGGTTGGACCACACGAACATGGCCGACCCTCCTCCCCCTTGTTGGTTTGATTTTGTTTCGGCACGTGTAAGGCAGGGCGGTGCCAAAGCACCGCGTGGGAAATATTAAAGGAAGGGCGGAGAAGCGCGGTGCCGTCGCGCGACGCCGTTGAAGACGAACTAAACCGTGGCGCCATCGTGCCGTGTAGGAGAACCACAAAGGCACCGCGGCCAAAGCAGGGCCACGGCGGAGGGGCGCGGCGCCATCGCGCCATGCCGGACGGACAAAGGCTCGACCATAGGCCGCGGCGGAGCAGGGAGCGGCGGCCGGTTTCTGGCCACCGGCGCCAGAGCAGGAGGGCGAGACCGTGGGGTCCTGCGGCAGTAGCAAGGCCGGCCGGCATTTGAGAATCGCCATGGGTTGTAACCCCCGGATGGCAAGTAGGAGCAGCCCCCCTCATGGGGTCCGCGGTTCACAATGTGGGGCGGCAGCGCCCCCCCCCCCCCCCTCATCGCTCAGCCGTTACGGCCTCACCGGGCCGCCAGGCTGGGCCGCACCCAGGCCGAGCCGGGACGCACCCACCGGGCCGGACCGTGCCCTATTGGGCCGGACCAGGGTTGGGTCGCTCGGTTTGGGCCGACCCAGGGGGTACCGGGGCGGGTCGGACCGGGCCCAAACCCCCTTATACCGGACCTCTCACGGTCTTTTTCCCATAACGTGGGCTGCAGACCTCTGATCAATGCACTGTCAGCTGCGCTGTGATCCTTGGATTGAGATGGTCGTTTTAGTATATTACTCTCAAGGTTTCTGAGAACTATGGGTTCGGCCGGGTTAGTTCGTACACGAAACCAACCAGGCCCTCGGAGCGGAAACTCTTATAACTTGAGCTCCGGAAGTTTGATTGATGTGCCACCAACTTTGGTGGATTTCTCTTAGTGAGAAGAATCTTTTGGCTTACTCCGCTCAAGTTTTGGACGCAGTTGGAGTATGGTCGGGTTGGTTTTGACTTAAAAACCAACTGGGCCCCTGGGCCGAAAAGGCCAATAACTCTCAGACCGGGCGTCCGATTGACGCGTCGTTTGTGTCGTTGAGTTCTTGTTGATGATACGGAACTTTTAGATACATCAACTCTGGACTATGTGTAAGTTGATGTATCAGCCCCTCAGCTCGTGGAGTGGACCCTCCCGAACGAGCTTCCTGTGTGCGGGAACCCTAGAGCTGGCTGCGTGTGCGACGACGATGACGACTGTACAGAAATCCTCCGTGGATTCGATGGCGACGACTACAGCACTCAGCGATCCTACATGGATCAGTGCTACCGATCCTGTGTTGGTCAGATCCTATGTGGGTCAGTGCTCAGCGGTCCTGTGGGGACCAGCGCCTACAGATCCTATGTGGGTCTGATCCTGGGTTGGTCATTGCGGGGTTTAGTTACCTATCGATCCTTTGTGGGTCATTGCGGGGGTTTGTACCTATCGATCTTGTGTGGGTCTGACGTCTTAGATGAATCAGTGGCTACATCTGATCATCTCTATCGTCTTATGAAGAAGTATAACTGTGTGAGCTGAATCTTGACTTTCAATCCTTATCATCAATAAGATTGACTTGATATCCAGTGTGGATTACGTTATGCATTCCTATCTGGATCGGGTTGTGATTTCCTGTGTGGACTGGGTTGTACCTAAGCTTGGATGTTGGAGTTGAATGTGAATTTATGAATTAGGTATATTTATGGGCATATACCTAAGCAGTGTCGGATGTTACTTCGTGATTGCATCTTTCCTTCGTGGATTATCCTTTGTAGATTCTGCGAGACCTTCGGGGTATCGGGGTCAATACTGAGTAGCTTATACTCACCCCTGCATGGGCTATTCCTGCACTACGTTGTGTTGGTAGCAGACGGTGGACAACGTTGATCGTGGATGAGGCATAAGGAGCAGGTCGGTACCCGGAGGTGGACCACTGGGCGGGGCATACTCGGAGCGGACGGTTGGACCCGAGGAGTTGTGGTGGCTATCTATACCCACCCTTCAGGTGGGACTTCCAGTGGATGACTTGAGGCTGGGGATTTACATTTCAGTTGTTTTTATCCCTTTTGCAGTTGTACTTTACTTTCAGTTTGGGTTTTTATTCTGGCCCACATACATTTCCGCACTTACTATTGTACCCATCTTTACTTAGTATTTACTTTTGCTTTATTTCTCTGTGGTATTTGTTTACTTTTCAAATTCAATGCATTTCCTTTTTATCGGGAATTATGCCTTGGTGCTAGTCGCCAGCCCCTGGCCTATGGAAGGCGGGCTTGGGGTAGTCACCACACGGGCCCAGAGGACGGGTCGTGACAAATTGGTATCAGAGGAGTTCGGTTCTACCGTAGAACTTTAGACTCTGATCTTTCTTCTATGTGAAGCAATAGAGTTACGGGTATTGGGTGTGGTTATCAGTCCAGGGAGTCCAGTGTTGGTGCGGAGGCCAACGTATCCGTACACTAGGACCCTGACTTCTGATTTCCGACTTAATGCACGAAAACATTGATTGCATGTGTGTTTCAAGTTTTCTTTGTGATTACTTTGTGTCAGCTCACCAGGTATATTGTTTGACCGTGGCACACCTGTTTCTTTTCAGGATGGCCCCACAACGGCAGCCATCTAGGGTTCCGATTATTGTGCATGACAACAGCCCACTGAGCGATGAGGACTTGGTACATGGCCCTTTGACAGCAGAGGCACCGGCGATACCTCTACCCTCCGAGCCACTGATGCTACCAGCCCCAGCCGCTGACGGTTCACGTCACCTTAGTGCACTCCATGAGTTTCAGCGTCAGTGACCTCCCAGGTTTCGCGGGGAGACGGACCCTCAGGCAGCCGAGGATTGGCTGGAGGCAGTTGTACGAGTTTTCCGTTTATTAGGGACACCAGTAGACCTCATGGCGATCCTTCCAGCGAGTTTCATGCATGCGGAAGCAGGCAGATGGTGGAGCTTGATTCTCTAGGTGCACGACGAGGCATCTCTCCTCTGGACGGACTTTGAGAGCCTCTTCCACTTGGAGTTCTTCCCAGCCACCCTCCATGCGGTGCGCATCCAGGAGCTACTACAGCTGCGACATGGCAGCTTGACGGTCGCCCAGTACTCAGCGAGATTTATCGATCTCTCGCGCTTTTTGACGGACATGGTACGCGACCCATTCTTCCGGGCCCGGACCTTCGAGCAGGGATTGAGGCAGCAGATCAGGGCATCACTAATCTCCCTCAGCATTCCAACACAGGCATGGGTACTAGAGCGAGCTCTTCTCATCAAGAGATTTTTTTCTAAGTCTAAACCAGCAGCGAGACCTACCGCAGGGCGGCACGTAGCAGAGTCTCCTACAGCTGGCAGTCGAAGGATGACACATGGGTCCAGGCAGACCAGACCCTCAGGAAGACGACCTCAGGACACTGGCTCAGAGGTGCGGGGCACTCAGCGCAGATCCAGTCTTTCGAGAGGCAGACAGTGCTACGCATGCGGCGGGTAGGGCCACATGGCTATTGACTGCCCGACCCGTCGTGTCGAGGAGCAGCAGACGGTTTAGGGATCACCCAGGCAGAGGTAGAGGGTCGACCGTGGTGGTCTGTAGGGAGCAGGCGGACGAGGCAGAGGATCTGGCCGAGCAGCTGGTGGTGGGAAACACATTGAGGCTCTACCACCACCACCCCCAGGAGGTCCACCCCGACCACAGGGTGCTGTCAGGAAGAGACAGGCACAACTCCAGGCAGCGTAGACCTACGACCATGGTGTGCCAGAGATGATTCGAGGTACTATCTGTGTCTATTCCACCCTTGTTGTAGTTCTTATAGACACAGGAGCGAGTCATTCTTTCATAGCCGTTGCCCTTGTTTGGAGCTCGGAGATTCTGACAGAGCCGTTGGCTCGATCCTCATGGCTAGAGACTCCTACGAGAGTAGACTCGATGATTACGCACTAGTTCCGGCAGTGTGAGCTTACTCTTGGAAGCGAGAGCTTTGGCTGGGATCTTCTTGTAGTGGCGTCGAGGCCTTGCGATGTCATCTTAGGCATGGATTGGTTATATATAGTCCTTTCTCAGATTGACTTTATTAGGTTCAAGGTGCGGTGTGTACGCACCGACGGGAGCAGGTTCACCTTCACCGCCGAGAAGGGAGCCTTTACAGCATAGGATGGACTCTCGCAGAGGAGAGGACAGCCCATCACTAATCAATAGAATCTACTACATGATTGTTTCTTCTCATATCATCGACAAAATTAAATATACATGAAACTACCCTTGAAAATAATTCCATAAAATACATGCTTACTTATACTCTTTAAACAATAGAATCTACTACATGATTGTTTCTTCTCATATCATAATTATATCAAATAATAACCAATTATCATTCCTATAATGGATAAAATTAAAAATGATCTCTAAATCCTCTAACTCCTATAACTTGTAATCCATCCCTAAATTAGAGACGCCCCCCTCTAACTTCAGTACAGAATAGTCATAGAAAGCACATTACATCTTCCTCTATGACTCATCATCCTCATCCATGTCAACCTTCATAGGTTCAAATAGATTTCCTAAAAAAACTAAAATATATGAGCAATGTGTTTATGAAAATTACAAAACAAATTCACATAAATTAAATTAAATTTATAAGCCTAATAAGATAGAATTTATTAGTATGATTCAATTAGATTCATTATATCTTCTCCCAATATCACGCTGTTTTAAAAATACTAAAAAATAGGATCATATACCTCTCCTAAATATCTTTATAATAATCAGAATTTAAAAACATATAGTTATTAGTAATAAAAGAATTAATGTTTTGGATTTTTTGGGAGATATGCACTGATTTCCTAACTAGTATCCCTTGTGGAATCACATACTAGGTCTTCCTTAAAATGTGATTCTACCAAGTGAATGAAATCCTTACTTATAGAAAATTCCAAATTCCACCCTTACACTTATCCATAGATATTATTCCACTTTTCAGAATTCACCTAAACGAGGAACCCATCATAGGATTTTATTACATATGACTACCATCTCCAATTCCCAACTCTAATAATACATGGGTTAGAGACTAGCACTGAGGGTATAAAACACATAAATTTGAAGCATTACACACATAATCTTGGGAACATAAAATTTAAAACACTAATAAACTCCACAATATATAATTAAAGAAAATATTTCACATAATATTTTATGAAAAACATAATCAAACTTCCAAAAAAAGAAATTTCCAAAAGGTACTTCTATAGAAGAAACTCTGAAAATAACTCCGAGCATCATTCTAGAAATGTCCAACTTGGTCACTAAATACCTTGTAGAAACCTACATACCATTTTATATATATTTGTACAATTATAAAGGTATTATTTCTATAATCATTCTCCTAAAATCTATTTGAAATGATAAATAATCATATTAATAACTTAGTGAATAAACAATAGTACCAACATGCACCTAATCCAAGATAATTATCACTTAACCTCACTGAGGATTACTCTCCCACTATAAAATCAATGTATAATAGCATACTATCAAATGAATATAAGACTTAGGTACCCCATAAACTCTTCCACATGGAATTTTCAATCTCATTCCCCAGTGGAAAAAATCATGGTTCTCCCATCTCTTATGAAGTAATTACATCACCAATTATATCTCACATCACAACCAAATGCCACAAAAAAACAAATATCCACATCCAAATACTACATCCTCAACCTAGAAATACACCACATCATCACCAATTTCACATAAAAATCTTAATCACAAACACATGCATCTTTATTTTTATATTCACTACCCACATCCTCATTATAGCAGTGTATGTTGAATGTGATGTGAATGAACAACATTCGTCCATACTACCAAATATTCCCCCACTATGTGAAACATCATATATCACAAAACAATCATGTCATGTCACTTCATCATCATTTTCACTCTCTCCTTTAAACATTATTTGATGTACAATATTATTTTACGACGTTACAACTCGTACTCCACCTAAATGTTAGTGGGTAAAGGGAATATTCAAAACTCCATCTTATCACCAACCAAATTGATTGGGAAACACTGAGAATCCAAAAATATATTGGTGTTGGTATGTTTATATAAGATAAGTGGGATAGATAAGAAACAATGATAAAATAATATATATATATATATATATTATATACACACACAATCCCATCCAAAGGGTTCATAAAATGATAGCAATATTACGTCCCATAACCATCACCACCATTCACTAATTTCTACTTCCATCTCAACAACCCAACATGCCCCACCTTATATAAAAACTATTGTCAACATTCATGGTTTCCTGTTTAAACATATCATTATCCATTTCTTTATTTATAGGTTAATAGACACATTTGATTCACTATTTCATTAACATATTAATGCATAGTTTCAAACCATCATTATCTATCTCCAATGTTTCTTTTAAAACATTAATGATTCATTAAAATAATTAAAGTTTCATAATAATTCCAAAGTTTACCGAAGACGTACTCACTTATCTTTATCAATTTCATTATTAAAATCTATATTTCAGGCATTTAGGTATCTATAAAAAATATAAAAACAACTAAACAATCACTGAGACAACCTTTATCTAATACCAATAGCTAGTACACATTCCAATACTAACAATGACAACCATCATTCACATTTTCAAACTTAATCATGTAAATATAATTACTCCAAAAATTTCCCATCACCCCTCAAATTTTCACCAATTAAACCACACCCCATCAACACCTATATTCTAGAAAGCGTACAATATGATGGCCACAATAATCACATAAATTTAAACAGATTATTCTAGAAAAAAAAAACAAATGCAATTTCAATAATGAAACAAACAATAATTTACACACATTAGGCATGGTTTCATATTACATTAAAATCTCTTATATTAGAAGCATCTCCAAAAATTCAGATTCTACAAAAACCATTTTATTATAAACATTAAGTTATTTACAATATATAAAGGGTGATCCATCCACTTTAATAAAAATAAATCTTCTTTAATAAATCATAAAATCTATAAACATTTATCAAAATATAACAATAAAAATAAATAACATAATGATAATTTAATCTACATATTCCTATATTTGGATTTCATTTTTCTATTTTTTACCATTCAAATGTTAATGTTTACTATCCACCCAATGAACAGATGAAGCATTATAAATAAAAATTAAGTATAATATAATGTGATTCACTCTAATCCCCTACCTCAACTATAGATTAAATAATTTATATGGAATATCATATAGGAGAAGACGATCATATTATATAATCATGTAAGGGGAAACTCAATAACCAATTGCACAACAAACAACCTTAAAACACATACTTATGTCCAAAAAACCTATCCAGAGCTACTATCAAAACCTTTATACGAATAATTACTTGGGGAGGACCAAAAATAAGAGAAGATAAAATCCCCAGAGATCAAAAATAGATTTCTATATTTAATATAAGGTTAAAATCCATTAAAATAATATTCAAGTTCTCCAAATATAATCCTATTGTAACTAATGGTTTATGGAAACATTATAGAAATTAAAAGAATCTAATTGGGATTTTGAATTTGTACAAAAACATGTAACAAAAGGAATCCTAGAGTGACATGTCACGGTTCTGAACTGATAGGGATATGTCAAGAACACTATAAAAATCACACCATGGTCTCCCAACAATCTCATAGTCAAAACCTCCTTAACTCTATAAGTCCAATGGAAAAAATAATGTAGAAAAGGTGATCACATTGTAATTAATTATCCTAAAAACATGAGTTATCCCCAAACCAATCCACAACACAATTGTAACAACATAGTGAATGATACCCAAAATGGAAGAACAACAAAATCTTCCACTTAGGGAATTATGATGGAAAAGTTGTGACCACTCCAAAATAGCCCCTAATAGAAAATTAAACAAACCCCCCAAGACAATTTACACTAGAAACATGGTTTCTCTTGTCATGGGAGGGCCAGATGTATGTCTAAATAAAAACCTTATATACCCTAACATATCATAACAATAATACATATGATTTAACACACATAATACTTACCATGAATCCACCACTTAACAACCAACACCCGTCAAACCATAAGAAAACATCCTCCCTAGGATAGTAGAATACTAAACTCTCATGTCTTACACCCCACTCTACAGTACAAAAAACCATATATTATGTGGAAACATCATAGAAATGACACTATAATATCAAATTTATCTCTCTTATATCTATCCCTTTATAAAGAATTATGAATTTCAATACCACAATGTCCCTCTTCTAGATAAAATGAACAATTATGAAATAGTTCCCTCCCATTAAAATTCTCTTGGAACCTCCAACACCCAAAATATGCAATGAAATTCTCCAATTGGAGTCTGAAAGTTAAATTAATTCAAATGAAGAATTTTTTTTTTGTAATCCTAAATATTTAAAAATGTATCGTCATTTATGGAGTAAAATATTCAAATCTTTCAACTTTAATTTTAATAAAAAATATTTCATCAATATATACAATCATAAGGAGGTGGTAAGTGTTTTTTTCATTAAAATTGACATTTTTCCACCATTTTTATTTTTATCATCATACTCCTTAAAATACTACCATGTTTGGAATAACATTCTCGAGGTTATTTTTTGACCCCATAGAGTGCGTACTTTATTTTTCACACTTTAAAACAATCATCATCAATATTAAAAATATCCAATTATTCAATATATACCTCCACATAAAGATATATAATTTAGAACTGTGACATTATATCTATTTATAAAACATCAAAAAAATTTATGACCATATGTCAATCAAAATATTCCTATAATTTGAATCATTCCAACTAGAGAAAAATAGGTTTATCGATGTCCATACAATAAAATTGAGAGTTTATTTTTCCAACAATATATAATTACTTTCATGATGCTAAACGATTCACACTATGAAAATTTAAAAAATACCACCTCATCAGAATAAAAAATTTTCCCATAAGGTTCAATACTAAGTATCAGGTTTCATTCTTTAGAGTCTTAATTAACAATTCACCCTTAATTGTAATACAATCATCATTTTTACAGCTTTTTCAATACCCTTCAATTACACATTTTAATGAAATATTCTGTGATTAAAACATCATAAATTATTATCTATGTATTCGGAACATAAACCAAATTGATTCATGTATTTATCAGGTTAACCAGCTATATCAA
Organism: Viscum album; assembly: GCA_963277665.1. Lineage (NCBI taxonomy): Eukaryota > Viridiplantae > Streptophyta > Magnoliopsida > Santalales > Viscaceae > Viscum > Viscum album. The sequence goes on from OY728126.1 coordinate 587,556,115, forward strand.
GTGATATAAAACATTGTTGACCATATATTCTTACTTGAAATAATTTAATCTCACAATCGAATAGAAATTATGTTCATTAAATACAATAATCATCTAAGATAATAAAATAAATTTTGTCCTTAATTTTCTTTTGATTCCTATTATAGAACATGTAGATCCTTCCACATGGTGTATAGTCAAGAAAATTATATTCATCACTTATTAATTAAATAAATTAATGATATTTTATTTATCTTATATGAAGTATATAACCAAACATTTATTCAATAATTGAGTTCAGAAGATTTTTTGTATTCAAGGATCATTTCATTGGATTTTGTGAATATATATTAAAATGATAGAAATTTTGAATTTATTGGAATAACAAAATTTATAGAATAAAATGAATGTTCAGTTATTGATAAACGTTTAATTTCTTATTTTCAATATGAATAATATTATGGATGAATTAATTATAGATGGAAATCTAGAAAAATCATCACTATTTTTTTAAGGAATTAAAAGGGAAATTTTAATTCATATTGTCTTCCAAAAGAATACATAAAGGTAAAATACAATATATATAGTAGTTTCCATCTATATACATAATATTTTATCAGATTTACATTTTGAATATTTTGAAAATTACTTAGTAAGAACTTCTCTATGATCTACATGGGAAAGAATATTATTTAAATGTTAACATACTGATAATAATTGTTCAATTAGGTAAATAGTGGTTAAAATGTTAATGTGTAATGGTTGAGATTATATGTAATGGTTCTGATGGACTAAGATAATATGTGTATCTGTCCTATCCTTGGTAAAATCAAGGGAACGGTTTGTTGTACTCGGATAAAAATTATATAGAATACATATAAATGATTGTGGTCATATAGGTCTTCTTGATGCTTTAAGGAGCCTACATAAATAGAGGTGACCTGTAAAAGATCTTTGAATTAGTGAATAATGATGCTCACAGACCAACTATCAATCGATCTAGGGAAGAATTAATAAAAAGTGGTGTATTTGTATAAATCCTAAAATCTAACAGTGGACATTGAAAATCTAGATTAGAGAATCTCAAAAAATTGATGGAATGAAATAAGTTAATGAAGAAACTGTAAAAAAATATTGAAAGTGAGAAGCAAGAGGATATGTTGTTGGAGTTTTATTTTTCTTAATGTTATTTTGTTTGTTTTCATTTTTGATGCTTGTGGTCTATCATGTAGATTAATAAACTTTTTATTAGATTTTGAAAGTGGTAATAGAACCTTGTTAAATTATTGAGTCTTAATATCAATATTAAATTATTATTTATTTATTTAATCTCAATTTCTACTATTGATATATTTAATTGAGTAAAATAATAATAATAATAATTATTATTATATTTAATGCATTTTTTACTACATGGGTTCACCTGAATGGCTCGAAGGCCTTCTTTTTTATTGATTTTTATAACCCTGCATTCAATGGATTAGGTGGAACCCTTACAAGGCCCCCAGTCTCGGAGATTACATGACCCGTAGGTCTTAGGAAATATACAATCTTTACTTAGAACTCCTCCTCCCAGCTTCTACATCGTGATATCATCTCTCCACCTTTGCATGGATATTCGGATAGGATTTTTATACAATCACAGGATGGTCACGATGGAAATTCCATAACCTCTCCTTCTAAAAAAATTTACTAGATTTTTCTATGGTGAATTCACCTGCTCTGAATCCCCATCTAGAGTATACTCCTTGTTGAGTCTGTCTAATCATTTCAGCACAATTTCATGTGGTTGAAGGCGTTGAGGTGGTCTGAAGGCCTTGAGGTGGCCCGATGACCCTGGGGTGCCCCAAAGGACTTTAGGTGGCCACAAGGCCTTAAGGTGGCATTAAATCTTTACTGGACCGATGGTCGTGGGGGCCCAAAGACCATAAAGGACTCGATGCCCAAACCGGTGGTCCAAAAGGAAAAACATATGAATTGTTCTAGGTGCTACTATACCAAACAGTGACTGATATACTAACTACTACAATACTTCTATAGTATCAGAAATATGTCTTCACCTAGTTTTGAACTCGGGTCTCTTGGATGTACTTTCCGATTCCCCACCAACCAGGTTGTGGCTCTTATTCCACTACATGGGTTAACAATTACATTATCCATTATTATAATCATTCTAATATATGATTGGTTGAGTTTGGTTTTGTAGTTCATTATCAAGATATTTTTGATATTAGGGTGGATGTTAGTGTATCTGTCTACATTTATCAAGATAATATTCACCCAATTGGTAGTTACATGGGTCTTTTATTGAGAGCTCATTACCGAGATATATAGATGATTCTAAAATATATTCATACACTCACTAGAATTTATACCAATAACTAATGGTCACTTATAAATCAATACTCAAACTCACTACCTTACATTAGTGGGAGTAATGTGATATTGGATTCTCTAATTGATCAAATCAAATCAAGAGGATTAATCAATTTAAAATCATGATAGAATAACAAAGGTAGTTAGAACACTAAATCAGTCACCTTAATAATCACTTAATTAATCAAAACTATTTTCTTTTTAAAATTTTCTTAGTTTTCACATGAATATTAAAATTAAATCCCCTTTAATTCCACAAACTTTGAAAAAATTAATTTTAATCCTCTATATAGATTACCTTTGGTCCTTACTATACTATAGTTCATCCATATTTAATAAATGAATTTTTTTCAATACCATTGATATGTTTGTTAAAATCATTTCAACATATGTTGGATTGTCAAAAATTAACATCAATTATTTTCTTGACATTATCTAACACTAACCCTCACTTTCCTCTTCCTTATGATACTGAGATAAACTTGATAATTTAACATAGTGAATTAATAAAAATTAATATTATATAAACACATTTGGAAAAAATTACACTACTAAACTCAAATTAAAATTCAAATGTTCACTATAAATTTGTGACCATAGATGACCAGCCAATCTAAACCATTAGAATATTATCCCCAAAAATTAATTAATTAAAATAATTATATTGTTATACCACTATTATAATATTTTTTTAATCATAATATCTATATGATAATAATCCTTCCAAAATTTTATAGACATAAATGTGAGAAAACAAACAAGACAATCAAGGAATTCACCTCCGTATGTGTTTCATTAAAGTTAAGGAGAGTTTCATAATAGAATATTCAGATGAGATTATTTCTATTCTCATCGGACATTGTATCCAATGAATTTCATGAAAACCTAAATCAGGGTGAATTAAATTATTGGTGTAACCATTAGAGAAGTTTTCTTAAAAATATTATTTTAATCATTAAGGAGATCTACCTAAACGAAAGAGATCTATGTAATTACATAATCCATAAAAATACATTATATGAGTTATATGAAATATTTATGAATCCTTGTGTGTGATTTCAACATAATGAAATTAAGAAACACCAATTCATATTTTTATTTTATCAAGGTCTTTTGGATAGAGATAGAAATCTATTATAGGCTTCATGAGGAGGTGAATTTATTAAAATGTATCTAGTGGAACCTATATGTGTGACTTAGAATTTTTCTCATTATTCTAAATAGTTTTATATAATATGAACTAGTATTAGAAGATTTTATTATGTAATATATACTGAATCAAACTTACTAGATTAAAAAATTTAGGTACCATCAAAATCACTTAAATAAATGGCCCTTAATAGAGAAAGTGAATAATAGGAATTAGTAATGTTATGTGGTAATTTTTCTTCAAAAAATTATTATATTTATCAATGTGTTTAAGCATATAAAAATTAATGTTGTGAAGTTACCTATCGAAAAATCGATTTCAACCACCCAACCAAGTATATAAGGACACATCCCATGTATAATATGGATTTGGAATCCCAAAAATTAGGATATACCACACATTAAATAACAATATCATTAAGCTCCGCCCTTATAATATCCTTTGAAGATAATACATTATGAAAAATTCTTCCCACCACATCCCTAGAAACATAATGAATTATTCTAATAACCCTTAACTATTTCACATACATAGATGCAAAAAAAACCTAATCAAAACAATTTAATAGTTACAAAATCACAAATTATAAATGAAAAATTAGGTAGGGAGTATTTTGGATATAGTTACTATTAATAAAAGAAATCTATTATCTTTTTCCACTCCAAATCAAAAATATAATTTGATCATGTTATCAAATGAGTTGGAAAAAAAGATTCACTATATTCCCAACATTGTAACAACAATATTTAGTTTGAAAAGATGATGGAGATCAATGAGAAATATAATTATAAACCTAAGTATATTAAACAGAATTTAGATTCCCTGACCCAAAACTTGGTTAAGGGAATAAATAACAGTCCAAAACAATTTCTCTCAAGAATGTTCATATTTATAAGGATAAAATATAATGAGAGATTATAAAAGCCTTTTATATGTTTTAAATAAATATACATTTTTTTAAAGACCTTAATATTTTATCAAATAATATATGTTCTTTAAGTAACAATGTAATGAAGGGAGACTTCATGGAAATAAATGTGAGTATTTTGGGAGAAGGGTTTTATCCCTGATCACACAACAACATTTAACCAAATTAAAATATTAGGAGAGATTTTTTATTCCTTACATAATTGGATTTATGTATATAAAAACTAATTATGTTTTCTAGAGCCTATGAATATATTATGGATTTCTTTTGGTGAATTCACTAGGCTCACGTCTCCATATCCTTTAAATGGCGACTTCCCGAAACTCAGGTTGACTAGTGTGCGTGACCACAAACATCGAAAAAATGTGCATATCCATATTTTAGCTAATATTTTTGGTTCATCTAAGATATTAAGAATAAATCCCACTATAAATGATTACTATTTAGATGAATTCCCTGGTATCCTAGTCCATAGGTCTGGTAGAAAACAATTATTTTCTTTTGATATGGTGGAAGGATTCTACATCTCTCAAGAAATTCATGTAATGAAGAATATTTTATATGTTTATCTAGGTAATTCATCCTTAGGGTCACTAGATTTGTTTGTACCCTCGTGTTAATGGTTTCAAGCTCAATGTATGTGGATCGTATAACCTCAATTTCCTATGGGGGTGAGGAATTTTCGATGAAGTCGGGGGGTCTAACCATCATTGTATTTGGTGCCTCTTATGGTCCTGGAGAATCACTCTACACATAGCCCTACTTGATCCTCAACACGCTTGATATTTTTCTATGTAACATAATTATGGTTAACTTAGTGTAAACTGGATCTATTGTCATTTCAATAATTCTGACAGTTTGTATCTCCATTATGTTTCCAATTACATTCAATATCTAAATATTCATAGATCGTCCTATCTTTTTAATACAAAAACCATTTATTATATGGTAAAAAATTTAACAAACATTGAATGTCTTTTATAGGTTTATTTTCATGTAAATTAGGATCATAATACAATAAAAACATAGAAAATCAACAAACCCACTTGGATTTCTTGTTCATATGTTCATCCTATGTTACTTTTACTAATTGTTTTATCATAATGACATACATCAAAAAATATGTGAGTAAAAAGCATAGTAAGTGAATTAATTAAGGAGGTACTTATTAGTTGACCATGAGGTATGTAATTAAAGTATAAAAATATCAATGTGAGGAATATAATAATTTAAATAATATTTATAAATTCTATTACATTTGGATAAAATATAAAAAAGAAATACTCATATTCATTTCACCAAGGTTTTGTAAATCATATATTCCAATGTTATTGAGAAAGGTATCATAGAACATGGAATCTAATGAAATTAACTCATTATCAATTGAATATTATGGTTATTATTGATTACACATCACATGTCTTAATTCTTTTGAGAATGATATATCATAATAAGTCATTTCATCCATAACCCATAGAGAATATGGGACATTATTTTTTTAAAATGGTTATTGAATTTTTTTCCATTTATTTGAACATTTAAACTTTTTTATTCCCACGAAAATGATATTTGGTTTGGAAACCTATAATTAAAAAATAAATAAATCATGTTTACATATAGGTGAATACCTAGAGAAAATTTGGAGGGATGGGTATTCAAAATATGAGAACTTCTTTGGAAAATAATGAAATTCATGAAATGAATTCTGTAGCATGATGATATAAAAAATGGATTAAACATATGTCATAATAAAAGGGAAAGAAGTTATATCATTTTCAAATAACTATTTTTTATTTAAATAGATAAAAAAACATTGGAATATAATTTAATTCATCATTTATAAGTTATTCCATAAATTATGTACTTGAAGGGAAAAGAAGAAATGGAGAATTCCATCCCCTTGAAGAATTTCCTCTTAAAACATGAGAATGACACCTTGAGAACTTAAGGACACCTTGGAGGGACTCTATGGGAGTAAAAATGACTATAACATTAAGGAAAATATATTTTTTGTGTAATGTTATGGGTATTGTTTAGTACTTATTGAAAAAAAATAGTAAAATTCTATAATAATTTTAAAACCTATTTTTTAGAATCTATACAAAAAATCAAACCAGACCAAAAACCACACAACAGTTTTTCCAATGTATTGTACTAAATAGGGGTGTATTTTCTTATATGAATAAAAACCAAAATCCCTAAAATACTACCCGTGGTGATATCGAGGTGAGCTATGTTCCTAAAGAATTAATTTTAAAACAGTAAATTTTTATGTAGGTTATGAAAAATTAATTAATGGATTGAAAAATTAATCAAATAATTAAAAAACACATTAAATTTAAGGGGAAATATAATTTCATTTATGTATATACATTTCTGTATTTTTATTTCAATTTATGGATTTTATGATCTCATAATATATATAGTATATGTATACCGTATTTAATATTATCCCAGAAATTCAACTATCGTAAAAAGTTATTTGAAATTCACCGTTGGATAATTTTAAAGAGAATTTTTCTAAAAAAATATTTTATCAAGATATTTCACTAAATATGAAAATTTTAATTTTTTTTAAAAAATACCACATTTATTGAAAATACAGTTTTTGTTAGGATGAAAACATACCATTATGAAAATTATACTTGAAATAAAAAAATTCAATTATCATTTATAACTAACTAAATATTTTATAAGAATATTATTTTATTTAAATTAAAATTATTTCATAAAAATTTAAGTCACCGAAGTTGGTATCATGACTGAATATATAATAATCCTTATAATAAATTATCTTTTTAACTGTATCAAAAACGAATTTTTGTCAAATTTAATATTTAAAAAATTAAAATATAATATTAAAACGGGATAAATATTATCATTATTTTATTAAAAATAAAAACGCAACAATTAATAATTTTGGGTTCTAGATACATAACCCCTTTTTACACAAATGTATTCTCTATTGGTAAAGTCAGTTTTGGGGTTAGATTCATGGCATGAATTAGCTAAAATTAACCAATTGGTTATTTCAACAAACATGAAATTCTCATGTAAGAGATTTTTTTTGTTGACTTACTTGTTGGAGATCTACATTGGATTGTACATGGGAGAACACTAGGGAAGATACATAACTCCCCATTTTTTGACCAATGAGATCCAAATGGAATGACTCTATTAGTTTCATCCATCATTTCACCTTTATACATCAATTATACCTAATAATTACCATTTATTAATATTATCTCTAATGGGAAAATTATCAATAATTGTAATAGTTTCCAAAAATCATGTTGACCAGTTATAATAATATTCTTTAATCCCAACAATAACATTTATCTTTATACCATATATATATATATTTCACAATTCATCATCATTTACTATTTAATTCAAAATGGTTATTAAAATTCCAGTATAATGATAATTATATTCCTAAATTTTCATTCTCTATTAAATGTTTTCATGCCATGTTTAATATTTTTGGTATAGTTTAAACCTTTGTAGTATGCCATTATTTGGTCAATATTATTTGGTTTTTATATCTATTTACTAGTCTTAGTTTTAGTAATTGATATCATTACATGACGTGTCATATTTATTTTCTAATAGTTTTTCTATGTACATCAATTGTGCAAAATAAATACATTAAAAACTATGAAAAATATTTCTTTCATTTATTAATAATATATGGAGCTTTCATGCCATGAAATTTTTCATACCCCTTAAAAATTATTCCCCCAAAACTTCAACTCATATTATCTGTTGAGAATAGGTATGGGAACTCCTATTTCATTGTATCCTCTAGATCACATGTCACCTCTTCATATTTATGATTCCTACACAATAAATTTAAGAGGAATGTTTTCTTATTACGTAAAACATTGTCCCTATGGTCTAAATTCTTCACTAGATACTCATTATAAGAAAGGTTATGTTCCAATTTTCTATCTTATGGATTTTGTATATGTGATGGATATGGGATTTATTTTCTCAAGAGAGAAATGGGGAACACATCATGATCTTATTATATGTTTAGTGGATGTTCTAGTAAATAGTCCACTTCTCTTATTAAATCTATGATCTTAAAGGGGCCAATATACAATGGGATGTTATTTACACTCCATAAAAACTATATAACTCTGTTTAATGTTGGTGTTTGAATGAAAAAATTTTCTCCAACATCAAACTCCAGGTCCCTAGGACTATTATCAGCATACCAATTATTTAAACTCTATGTATATTTCATATTTTTGGGATAGTTTGATCATTTTTTGGAATCCTTTCAAAATGATTGGTTTGAGTAATTTTCATTCACATCCTTCATCCCAAAAAGGTTGAGTTATACAAATCTTACCATATATAGGTTCTCATAGATCTATTTTAATGATCAAGTGGAAGTTTATATTTTATACGAAACACACTAATGGGAAATGTTCATCCCATCCATGATTAAATTACATAAAAAAGAATATCAACATTTCCTTTAGTATCTAAATGGTTCATTTATATCACCCATCAATTTTACGGGTGATAGGTCTTACTAAAATTTAATTTAGTAATCTGAGAACATTTAAGAGTTCTTTAGAATTTGAAGTGATCCTTTTATCATGATAAATGTTGATTGAATGTTGTTCCCCAACCATATGAACTATATCATTTTCATACATCATTCTTACTTTGTTTAGATAAAAGTATTACTGTAAATAGATGAAGTGGGAAGCCATGGTGGATCATTCAACCAAAACCCATGCTGCATTGATTCCTTCTTATGTATTTAGGATAACAGTAGAAATTTCTATAGTTTTGTTTTCACACATCCATACAAGTATGTGTAGTGGTTTTAGTACCCCTTTAGGATGTTTCTTCTCTACCTTCACTTGTTGGAACACCAAGCACCTTATAGTGTAGTCGTCAATTTCCTTATTCACTTAATCCCACCAATATTCATCGCAACTATCTGTATACATTTTAGTGAATTCAGGATGCATAGAAATATAGACCTATATGATTTATCCATCATATTTCCATTTATATTTTTAATCTACGGGATACATATACATTTTACGAATTTTATTACACCTTATTGATCAATATCGAACTTAGGAAACAACCCATTTTTTCACATCTTCCACCTTCTTTTTCGTCATAGGATAATCTATTTGAGATAAATTGATATGAACTAGCAATGATGGATAAAAATCATTTTGGGTAGGATTTATGATGCCCCTTATCTTATGATTCACATGTAATACATTATTAGGTCCTTTATCAATGGATCACATTGAATTCAAATCATATCCAGATCACCAGGATCTTTCCTAATCAATTAATTTGTAACTTTATTTTAACACTTGGGGTTATAATTAGTTGAATAATAATAGTGTTTAATAATATCCAATAATCACTATTATCTCATATTAACTTCTTTCTGTGTAAATATATACTTGAAACAATGTTGGTATATGTATACAATATATTTTTTATTACAAATATATCATATCTATATCTTCAATGAAATTTTTTTTGGAGCTAACTCTATGATGTGAGAAGGATGAAGGATAATATTCTAATTGTATTTTCACTATCAAGATTAATAAATGATCACCTTATCTTTTTCAAGAGGACACACCCATTACCTTTAAATAACGAATCACTAATGATAAAAAATCCATCACTAATAGATAGTATAGTTATCAATGGTACACTAACCAACTTCTTCATTTGTTCTTGAAAACCTTATTCACACTCCTTTTTCATGATAAACTTTACTTATTTCCTATATAACATGGTTCATGGAATATGGCTATATGAAATTATCCCCAAAATAATTATATAATAATTTATTAAACCACATAAACTATGAATCTTAGTTATTGTTTTGAAATATGTTCACTCCTCAATAACCTTTGTCTTGGAAGTGTAAACTCGGATTGCTTCATAGGTTACAATGTTCCCTTAAAACACTATCATTTCTAAGAATAATTCACATTTTTTAATTTTTATCACACTACTTTCCCTTATATTTATTCCATAATTTTACCCTTATAAGATCCTAATTCTCCTTGAGACTTGTAGAATCTATCATAATATCATCAATAAACCCTGCCATGAAAATATCATTTTACTCTGTAATGACTATGTTCATAAAATATATAAATATAGATTGTTAATTTTCAATCCTATTGGAATGAAAAACCTCATAATTTACATATATTGTTCAGAAGGAAGTCTTTTGGGATATATGCTTTCTTCACAATTAATTGATGATACCCATATTAAAGATCAATCACAGAAAATAATTGAGTGATCCAAATATATTCCAAAAAATCATCATTCCATGGAATATGGTATTTTTCATCATAATGATCTCATTAAGTTATATATAGTCAATGCACAATTGCATCACTCCATCCTTATTTTTACAATGAGATATTGTTCTCTCCATGGAGACAATGTTTTTCAAATGAAACCCTATAAAAAAGATCATAATTTTTATTCACTAATTCCTCTAAATACACATATGGAATTATATATGGGGTATTCTATATTTCCTTTGATATTGGTATGAGTTCTATTTAGAAATTTACCTCAGTTTATAGGGGAGGTTTAGGTAACACTTTTGTAAATACATAAATGTATTCTTGAACATTGAGGGACTTTTATATATACATACTTTAATTTTCTCCTCCTTCAACTCAAATAGTTTCTAAAAATAAGGCTATAGGATGTGCTTGTAGAAATTTATTAGACCAAGATGCATCACCTTTGAAAATGAATCCCAATATATCTTTTATAACCACATGAATTATTTTTTTCTATATTTATCCTTTTAATTAAACTTTGAAAATTCCTCCATCCATAGTATAGTTTCAAATTCTACCATGGAAAATTCTGCTATATTTTTAATGAGATTCAACTCTCTAAAATTGAAAGCATATTTTATATATAACATTGATTCCAAGATAATTCCTCAAAGAGTATTAATAGATAAATCTTATTTTATTTCATCAGGGGTTGATGTTATAATTTTTTCAAACATGGATTATATAAAATAATATGTTGAACTATAGTCAAACAAATTAATTTATAGACTTGAAAAAATTATTAAACGTAACACCATATAATTTTGATCCTCTAAAAAAGGTTTTATGGTTGTTAAAGAATGAATTTTCTATCTCAGACTATATTGACGTGTTTTTTGGTTCTCTCCATTATCTTTTGATTTGGACAATGATTTGAAAACTCCCAATTTTTCCAAACATAAATCATTGAACAAAATGCTATTATTTTACAATATTCCATTTTTAATTATCATTAAAATATTTAGGATTCACCATACTATAGTAGTTATAAGATATACAGACATTTATTACACACTGGTAACAATTACCACTCAATATAAAATAGTTAGCTATATGTTTCATCCCATATTTAATCCACAAGGGAACCTTCTATTTTGATCTGTCTCTTCATTAATCAAAACTATTCCCTATGATTGGATCGATTTTCCACATAATTTAATTTTTTATATAGGAAATTGTGTATTTATAAACTCTATTTAAACCAAATTAAAACTCTTATATATCTACACATATCATTTAAAAAACCAAGTTGATATATTACTCTATAGATGTTGTCTGATTCATTAAAAGAGAATTTCAACCATTCCATTAAGATCCAAAAAAATGTCATATGTGTACCATGAAATCTTGTGATGATCATCTAATATATTTACACTAATTAAGTTTTTATTCTTTATCTCTATTAATTCTATATCCTTTTTGTTCTCATCAATTATGTGAAATGTATATTGAAATGGATTCTTTGAAATTCTTCCCACGCTATAGAATTAATCTATCCTCTTAGATTTTTTTCTTAGTCCATATCATACCATAATAAGCATATTCTTATAATACATAAACTACCATGGTGCCATTATCTAGATTTTAACAATAAATTATAGAAAATATATTTTCTATAGAATAATTACATTGTTCAAATGTTAATGGATTAGTATATCATCTAGAAGAAGGTGGTCGTTTACACAAAATGAAATCAACTACAATTTTTTCCATTAGAGGTTAATATGGATCCTCAACATCACTCACATTATCATTCATTACCCAATATATTTGATTCTTTATCCTTATGATGCTTTAAATTCCATCTTTCATCATGTTTGAATGTTCATAAATGCATCATATATTTCACTAATAATTTACATGGTTCTCCATATTTCCCTCTATTTTTCTAATAGATAAATACCATTATGAGAAAAATGATAATTTTAAGAATCATGTAATTATAAAGAATGATTATGTCCTAAAACAACATTCTTAAATAAATAACTCTTTAATCCCATATAATAAAATTTACATTGTCTATATATATCCTTCATAATGGTTCATAAAAAGAATGTGATTGAAAATATATATATCAAGAGCATAAAAACAAGTGTTTAATTATTCCTATTGTTGTGATCTAGGTGATGATCATGAAAATGTACAATGTAAACCTGTTTTAATTAACCATAAGTACAAATATTTTATATCTATATCAACTTTTATTATCCAAGAATGGATTTTATTCCCAATAAACTACATTCTACATACTTCAAAAAAATTATTAGAAGTTTTTCTGAATTTATACTTATACATGGGATTCTTACTAATAATTTCTAATCCTAAATTCCCAAAATGAAAAACCTATCTCCCACAAAAACTATTTTATCCATCCTTTTTAATACATAAACCACTCATTACATGTTAAAAAATTTAACGACATTGAAGATATTTTGAGGTTCAGTTTCTTGGAAATTTGGAATAGAATACCAAAAAAATGAACAATATTCTAATAAACATTGAAAGATTATTCATTGGGTTATCAATGTAACTTTTAAAAAATCTCATATCCTGGGGATATACATCAAAATAATGGGGTGAACATAAATTCCAATAAGGTAGTAAATGAAAGAGATATTTACCATGAGATCAGGAGGAATATCATTAAGGAATGTTAATATGTACATGTGGAATATAAAAATGGGAATAAAATGAATCATAAAATTTAAATGTGGATACCAATTAAATGATAAATTTATCATTATTTCACTAGGGTTTATTTCCATGGTGTTGAAAATCATAATTAAAATGATTATTCACTAAGATATTATAAAACACATCATCTATAGAGGTTAATTATAAACCCAATGTGTTAGATCACTATCACAACACACCCTTCATATGAATTAATTAATTTGAGATAGATTTCTCACAATAAATCATCTCATCCCTATCCTACTGATAATTGGGAACATGTTTCAATTATAATATTTTCATGAATAAGTGAAAAATGACATGATCATTTCACTATTTTTATAACCATTAGTTTGAAATACAGGTTTAACTCATTTAAATAGTAGATATATAGTTCATGTTTATATCCTGGTAAACACCCATGTAAAACTAGGATATATGGGTATTTATTATATGAGAATTTCTCTGGAAAAAGAAATAAATTCCAGAAATGAAATTATCATTGTGAAGGTATACAAACTATATTAATGATAGGTAATCATGAGAGGGAATAAAGTTATATCATCACTAAAATACTATATTTATTGTAATGGGATAATAAAAAACTTTGGAAAATAATTTAATTAAAAAAATTATAAGACATACCACAAATGAAGTACTTGAATAGAAAATGAGAAGAGGAAAATTACAATTACATTGATGAGTTGCTTCCTAAAAATTTTAGATGTATCATTAAGACCTTAAGGACACCATGAAGGGAATCATTGCGTGGAAAAATAATTATAAAGTCATGGAAAATATATTTTTAGTGTAGAATAATGGGGATGGGTGAATATTTATATAAAAAGTGAGGTGAATTATTTTTTAATTTCTAAACATAGGTTTTCAATTGCATATAATAAATTTATAAAAACCAAAAACCACCCAAATAATTTTTAACATGAGTTCTTCCAACGATATGTTTATTTTATTAGTTAAATATTTTAATAACTAAAACATTTGAAATAATAACCTTGGTGATGTGGATGTGATCCCTGATTTTACAGAATTAATTATGAATCCATAAAATAATATTTGTCCAAATGATTTAGTAACATATTTCACAATTAATAAAATCACTTCAAAAACATGTTATATTAATGTTAAAAAATAATTTTGATCATTTATAATATTTATAGAATTTATTACATCCATTTTGGGCTTTTATGATTCAATAATTCATGTCATATATTTATATAGAATTATATTTTTAGCCAAATAAATCAATTGTCTAAAAAATGATGAAAAATTAATGAATGTATAATTTTGATGTTCAAATTTGAGATAATAATATTTATTTTAGCTGGATAATTTTATAAATTTTATAATTTAAACTATTATACCTAAATCCCTATTTATTAAAAAATGCATGTTTCAAGAAGATAATAATTTTCCGACGCTTATTAAAATTATCTTTTACTTCATAATTTTTATTATCTTTTTTATATAAATAAATATTTTTTAAAAATATTTTTTTAAAAAAATTAACAAAAATAACTCCTCATAAATGGTGTCTTGATTGAATTTATATATCTTGAAAATTTTTACAATTTGATATTCATTATTTCGAAATCTTATTTTTATCAAATTCATCATTAAATAAATTATAATGTATCAATAAAAATAATAAATATAAACATTATTTTATTAAAAATAAAAATATACAGATTTATAATTTTCGGTTCTAAGTACATAACCTATTACCACTCTACTATATTCCATAAGGGTAAGGTGTATAATGGTGGCAGATTCATTGGGTGGATCAGCAACCATTAATTATGTGGGGACTCCAATAACATAATCATCCCCCATTAGTGATTTAATTCATCCTTTTCTTTCATAGAATTTATTGGGCTTGGTCATGGGAAGAAGCTAGTGATGTTACCTCCCCCCCAAGTTTGAAAAAATGAACTTTAAAAGGTAGAAGTCTACTAGTTGATGTTGTTTTTTCTCATTTATATATCAATTATCTTTTCTCATTTTCCTTTATAAATAGTAATTCTAATGGTGTCATTATCACCATCTATCATGGTTTCCAATAGTCATATTGAAAAACTGTCCCATTGACCAACATGCCTATAAAGATCGAATCCCAATGTTCACTTTTCCATTTATACCATGTATATACTTCAACATTAATCAGCATTATTACTTTTTTGAAAAATGATATTACAATTCTATTTATAATGATAATTATATTCCTACTTTTTTTTCTATTAATTTCTTCATGGAATGTTTAATATTTTTGTAAGAGTTTAAACCTATGGAGTATACCATTATGTGGTCAATATATATTGATTTTTATATCCACGTAATATACTTATCTATTGAAATTGGTATCATAAGATGACATGTTATATTTCTTTTGTAATAGTATTAATATATACATCTTTTTTAAAAAAAGAAATAAAATATATGAAAAAAGTTTTCTATTGTTATGCATGGAATGATTTTTTTATGATATTACTATATAATCACTTTATTAATAATTCGATGATCCATTCCCACACATGGCATGAATTAAATAATGTTTCTGATTTTCAAACATTGGGGGATACCATTGATAGTCTATTAAGTTCATGTTTTAGAATTTTCTCCAATTCCCACAGTAGTATTGACCATGTTAGAGTGGATTCCAAGGGGTTACAATACTTTTGGCATCATTGAACCCTTAGGATCCAATCCCACCATCCATTAATAATCTTTTCTAAATTGGTATTGATTTTTTATGTAGAAGCTTCTATTAATTCCATTCCACATGTTCTCATTTGTTCTTTGTTGATGGAGTTACTCAAATCAACATTAGTTTTTATTCATTTGGAAAACAGATCTATATCATACCAATAAGTAATACCTTAGGATGTTTTTTATGTGTAGAGAATTTAATTATCCTATCTTATTACTATGTTCCAAACATAGATAAATAGAAAACATTGGAAAAGGCCTCAATGGTTTTTAGAAAATTTCTATTAATAAGAGAGAGAAAAAATTCTTGTTCAAGTATATTACCAATATCATGAATGGTATTTTATTTTATTATTTTAAATTTCCAAAAGAATATCATTCTCATTTTACACTTTCACACTCTAAATAACCAATTGTAAAATAAAAATCATGAATGTTACATGTAATTGTATGTTTTAGAAAATTTTATAGTTTAAAAATTATATGCTAAACATTTTTATGTAATATATTTTTTCTATAACCATATAACGATGTTGTAATTTTGTATTTTTTATGGTTTTCATTATTTACTCTCAATCGTGGTTGCTGACATAGAATTTTCATACAGAAATATAAAGTTGGGGTTATGTGTGGAAGAAATATGATTTCATCATTACTCTAAACCCCAAGTCATAAATTAAGAAGACCACTATATTATATAATGTATCCATATTTAATTGTATTAAAGTTAAATCATAAAAATATTTATAGAAACATGTTATGTAATCTTTATAAAAACTGAGAAATATTTTGAGAGAAACTTTTAGAGCAACATAATAGAATTTAGGATATATTCCTAAGATTAGTTTTTTGTTTTTCACTCATAAAATTATATGAAAATTAAATTAAATCTTATTCAAAAAAAATATAAACATATTATTATAAATAATGATGATTCACCACAAACCTGATCCAGTTCCCCACATGGGTAATTTTAATACATGAAATTGGTTTATTAACAAATCTTCCCAAACATACTATTTTATTCAATGGGTTGATGATTATTTTATTTATATTTGGTTTTTAGTATATAAATATTTGGATATTTCCTATTCTAGTTGGGAGAAAATAATATCCAAAAAAATATAATTAATTACATAAATCTAGTAGTTTTAATGACTGAGGAAATCATAGTGTTCAAAATCATCAAATTAACCAAGAACCACAAAGCGGACCACTCCCCTTGGATAACACTTTAACTATACAAGATATCAACTATTTATGGCTCTAAAAATAATAAAAAAACATTAATTTACGAGATTTGGTAATAATTTAATGCCCAATAAAAATTAATTTTCTTTTTATTGCACATGCGGAGTCTTAACAACCCCAACTAACAATTTCATCATTTTTGGAAGAAGTTTGTGATTTAAATCCAACCAAAACTATTTTTTTATTTTTTTGAGTATGTGGTGATTTATTTCACATCACAAATTAATTTTTTTTTGGTATTATGCATCCTTTTACCAACCTAAAAACCACGAAATGTTGTGTAGATGACTTTTTTTCATTTCACCACATTGTAAAAAGTATGTTATTCGAATGAACGAAAATTCAAGGAAAACTCTTACTTAACCTACCTATAAATGCCAATTATTTAGATAAATAAGTATAAAAAGATAAAAATATAGTCAATAGAACAATCCTCTAGGTAATTAACATATATCATATTATAAAGGAGACTCAGAAAGGTATCCTTCAAGAGAGTACCTACCTGGCCACCCAAAAAGGGTTCCCTGGTGCCTACAAAATCTCACCAAGAAATATACCCATTTATGGGACCCTTCTTGATCCCCCACCATTCAGAGAAAATATCATTATTTTTTATAGTGCATCCTTGGGGTATTTCATCCTTATGAATTTTCGGCCATCTTTACGCATAACATTCAACCCCAAATTGGTCCCTTTGTGAACTATCAAAATTTATTATTGTCTCTCTTGTAATAATATATGAATTCAACTAATATGTCCTTCTCCAAGAGCAAAAAATTCATTCTGCCTAGTTATAGGGAACAACAATGTTCTCCCAATCATTTATTTCATTCCATTGTAAATAAATTTCCCTCAATTAACCTCCCTTGTAAGAGGGATCCTCATAATGTTTATATTATTTCATTCCCACTATAATGAGGATAATAGCAGTATGGTTGATTTTTGATTGCTTCTCAGGTGGGGAGGCAACATTGTCTTTCTTAAATGGTAAGAAATTTGAATGGAAATATTATCTTTTAACCTCTATCACCATAATCTTCCTCTATTTCACCTATATAAAGGGGAGGAGAGGAGGTTATTATTTAGGGAGTCCCACCTAGAGTAAGCCCCTACAATATTTTGTAGTGTATCCCACCCCACATTCCATATCACCACCCTAATCCCCTCACATATAAAATAGACTGTGTGGTTTTCCATATCTTCCTATTCCTATTGTTTTTCACACCAATAATGAATCACATGGTCTTAGTGGTTAGTAACGATCATTAAATCTTAATAATAAAATATATGTAACAACAAGTGATTCATTCTCAAAATCTTCCCCTCACTTTTCTTAGTTCTTAAATTTTAGTGTAATCTCAAAAACCATGATACCATCCTCTCATATGACCATATATCTATGTGGAAAACCTTACTAGGGGCACATTAAAGATGAATAAATCATAGGCCTCCAATTTAGGTGTAATCCCAAACCCTCCTGGACATAATTTTCTTTTATTCCTATAAAAATAGGATATGTAGGAAACCTCCTTAAGGATAAAAAGAATCACCCCAGACTCACAAAAATATTATATCCCAATACGTTCATATCCAACATAGGAGGATATATCTCTTTCAGGTCCCTAAGGCCACTTCAAGATAAGTCTCTCACCATCCATCATTGGGAACCTTCCACCTTGACAACCATGTCACATGACTTTATACAACATAGTTTTCTCATCATCATGAACCCTTAAAAGGTATGATGTGTCCCATTACGTGGAACCAAACTATGCGGGTTTTTATTCCTTTCACAATGATATGTTTTAATCCCATCTAATGGGATTCATTCGAACAAAAAAACATATCCCATCTTCCAAGATGATGATAATCTCGGGAGAACCCCACATTAGGTTACAAAACAAGAATCATGGAAATAAACAGTTGAAAAATATTTAATAAATTTAAAAATAGTTTCATTTATGGACTACCCTATATACATATACATGTCCCCATAAACAAATATCCTCATACAATTTTATAATATATTAAATAAAATATTTTCTAATAGTTTATTGTTAACCTACGTTTGACCCATTTATATTTTCAATTCCATAATGGATTCATGAATAATTTTTAAATCTATAAACGATTCCCTATGTATAAAATAATTATCAAAAATAAAGTGTATGGGATGCTGACCTCCCATCCTCTCGACCAAAGTGAGTCCCTAAGCATTGATGGATCCATTTCCCAATGACCAAATGCCAATGGAAGACTATTTTATGAAACACATTAGATAACAAAATTGTTGGGTTTCTTTCTCCTTGTAAAAATAACATATGATAATTATTGAAAAAGATGTGGAAATATGTCTCTGATGTGAAGGTCCAAGCCACCACCACCCAAAAACACTATTGATACATCATGTCATTTTTAGGAATGAAATAGAAATGGTGAAACAGATATGAATTAGTAAATAAAATTATTGTATCAACTATATGTCATGCACCAATTGATATCTCAATAAATTAAAGGGGGAAAATATTTAAATGAATTTATTTTTCATGTTCTTGTTTATTAATATGCTATATTGATTGGTTTTTTCTTGTTATTTTCATTATTACTCAAAAAAATTTGTTAAAAACTCCCTTCAATCTAATGGAATCCCTTTTACTGAAATGAACATACACATCAATTGCTACCGAAGCTTCGTCCTCACCTGACCCAGGGACACCATCGCTAACCCATATTTTTCAATGCTAGTCTTAAAATGTGTTGATTTAAGAGTACCACCTCAATGGTACTATATTAACTCTGGAGGCTACTCGAAAAGACCTCAGGAAACTCAATCTCCCCCAACCATACACTCAGTAAGGGATAGTGGCGTAGATGCAGAAGACACCAGTTTGTGTTTTAAATATATTTCTGGAGCCTCCCCCCAAAACATATCAATAGATTCCTTGCTTAAAATAGGGAGGTTGATCAATAGGTCATTAATTGAATTATCCCAACAACAGATGGGTCCTGATAAGGGTCTCTAGTCAGCAACTATCAACACTAATGTTACATGGACACTAGTGCAGAAAACGTTTTTTACGTCACCATTTTTTACGTCGGTTATTTTTATAACCGACGTAAAAAACACGGTTTTCGAAGGCCCTTTGACGTCGGTTATTCAATAACCGACGTAACAAACGCGGTTTTTGAAGGCTTTTTTACGTCGGTTATAAAATAACCGACGTAAAAAAAGAATCCGCAGATGTATTTGACGTCGGTTATTCCATAACCGACGTAAAAAAACGCGGATTTTGAGCCCTTTATAACGTCGGTTATAAAATAACCGACGTAAAAAATGAATCGGAGGAAGGTTTTTACGTCGGTTATTGAAATAACCCACGTTATAACTGTTTTTAAAACAATTATCACGTCGGTTATTGAATAACCGACGTGATAACTCATTTAAAAATTTACCCAGACCCGTGGATTGTCATTCGCGAGTTTACCTTCGACAGTCGCGACTCGTCTCTCTCGCGCGTAAACCCGAATCGGCTCGTCCATTTCGTTGGTTTAGATTCGTTTTGCGATCATCGTTTCTCATATTTAATCTCCTCGGATCAATCATCTAAACTCGCAGCACTCAGGTAATCCTCCCACTCGTTCGTTTTTTTTCGCGGATAGTAAATATATATGTGTTGTGATTTTTTTGTTGAAACTAGCTAAGATTCTTCGATTGCGAACCCTTTTAACTCGTTTTGGCACCATAATATTATTTATCATCCCCAGATCTATTTGTTCGACTTGCAATATTGAGTAATTTTATGATTTCACTAATTTTTCATCGTTTTCTATAAATCCCTGAGAGGGTTGGGGCGTGTCCATTTGGATGGGTTGCCCTTTTACAGTTGTTACTACTTTATTCACACACAACCATGGCATAGGTGCATGGATTTGGGGTCGGGGGGTGTCCAGGGGGGTTTACAAGGGGGTGGGTGGGTGTGGGAGGCTGTCCAAGGGTGTGGGTGGGTGTTGGGGGGTGTCCAGGGGGGTGTCCAAGGGGGTAGGGGTGGGGGGTGGTGTTTAGGAGGGGTGGGGGGCTGTCCAGAGGGTTGGGGGGTGTCCAGGGGGGTGTCCAAGCAGGTCGGGGGTGGGGGGTTGTGTCCAGGAGGGGTGGGGGTGCTTTCTAGAGGGGTCGGGGGCTGTCCAGAGGGGTTGGGGGGTGTCCAGGGTGGTGTCCAAGGGGATGGGTGGGTGTGGGGGGCTGTCCAAGGGGGTGGCGGCCTGTCCAGAGGGGTCGGTGGGGTGTCCAGGGGGGTGTCCAAGGGGGTGGATGGGTGTGGGGGGCTGTCCAAGTGGGTGGAAGCCTCTCCAGAGGGTATTTGGGGTTGTCCGGGTGGGTGGGGGGGCTGTCCAGAGGGTTGGGGGATGTCCAGGGGGTGTCCAAGGGGGTAGGGGGTGGGGGGTGGTGTCTAGGAGGGGCGGGGGGCTGTCCAGAGGGGTCGGGGGGTGTCTAGGGGGGTTTACAAGGGGGTGGGTGGGTGTGGGGGGCTGTCCAAGGGTGTGGGTGGGTGTTGGGGGGTGTCCAGGGGGGTGTCCAAGGGGGTAGGGGGTGGGTGGTGGTGTTTAGGAGGGGTGGGGGGGCTGTCCAGAGGGTTGGGGGGTGTCCAGGGCGGTGTCCAAGCAGGTCGGGGGTGGGGGGTTGTGTCCAGGAGGGGTGGGGGTGCTTTCTAGAGGGGTCGGGGGCTGTCCAGAGGGGTCGAGGGGTGTCCAGGGTGGTGTCCAAGGGGATGGGTGGGTGTGGGGGGCTGTCCAAGGGGGTGGCGGCCTGTCCAGAGGGGTCGGTGGGGTGTCCAGGGGGGTGTCCAAGGGGGTGGATGGGTGTGGGGGGCTGTCCAGGTGGGTGGCGGCCTCTCCAGAGGGTATTTGGGGTTGTCCGGGTGGGTGAGGGGGATGTCCAGAGGGTTGGGGGATGTCTAGGGGGGTGTCCAAGGGGGTAGGGGGTGGGGGGTGGTGTCCAGGAGGGGCGGGGGGCTGTCCAGAGGGGTCGGGGGGTGTCCAGGGGGGTTTACAAGGGGGTGGGTGGGTGTGGGGGGCTGTCCAAGGGTGTGGGTGGGTGTTGGGGGGTGTCCAGGGGGGTGTCCAAGGGGGTAGGGGGTGGGTGGTGGTGTTTAGGAGGGGTGGGGGCTGTCCAGAGGGTTGGGGGGTGTCCAGGGGGGTGTCCAAGCAGGTCGGGGGTGGGGGGTTGTGTCCAGGAGGGGTGGGGGTGCTTTCTAGAGGGGTCGGGGGCTGTCCAGAGTGGTGTCCAAGGGGATGGGTGGGTGTGGGGGGCTGTCCAAGGGGGTGGCGGCCTGTCCAGAGGGGTCGGTGGGGTGTCCAGGGGGGTGTCCAAGCGGGTGGATGGGTGTGGGGGCTGTCCAAGGGGGTGGATGGGTGTGGGGGGCTGTTCAGGTGGGTGGCGGCCTCTCCAGAGGGTATTTGGGGTTGTCCGGGTGGGTGGGGGGGCTGTCCAGAGGGTTGGGGGATGTCTAGGGGGGTGTCCAAGGGGGTAGGGGGTGGGGGGTGGTGTCCAGGAGGGGTGGGGGGCTGTCCAGAGGGGTTGGGGGGTATCCAGGGGGGTTTACAAGGGGGTGGGTGGGTGTGGGGGGCTGTCCAAGGGTGTGGGTGGGCGTTGGGGGTGTCCAGGGGGGTGTCCAAGGGGGTAGGGGGTGGGGGTGGTGTTTAGGAGGGGTGGGGGGGCTGTCCAGAGGGTTGGGGGGTGTCCAGGGGGGTGTCCAAGCAGGTCGGGGGTGGGGGGTTGTGTCCAGGAGGGGTGGGGGGCTGTCCAAAGGGGTCGGGGGGTGTCCAGGGGGGTTTACACATTGATTTGTTTTATATTTCAAAATTGTTATATTCAAATTATGATTTTTTTCATATAAACATATATTTGTCTTATCTAAAAAATATATATATTTTTGCTATTTGTTATAGGTAATAATGAGTCGAATTTGGATTACGGCACATCGAATGAGCAATGAATATGAGGAAGGTGTTGATGCCTTTTTGGAATTTGCTAAACGAAATGTTCCAAGTAGTGACATTTTTTTCTGTCCATGCCTGAAATGTCTGAATATGAAGAAGTTGAAAAGTAGAGAGATAAAAGATCATCTGATTTGTCATGGTTTCAATCCGAGTTACAACCCTTGGATTTGGCATGGCGAAACTGGACAGAATGTCACTGATGATAATGAATCGCAAGATGGTAACTCCAATGGAATTGAAGAAATGATTCGCGATATTGTAGCAGAACAAATTGAGATAGAACCGAGAGTTGCACGTCTATATGGTGATGCCGAAAAACCATTATATCCTGGTTGTACAGATTTTACGGTTTTGTCGGCGGTGTTAAGATTGATTAACCTGAAGGCGAAACATGGATGGAGTGACAGAAGTTTTACAGAGCTGCTAAAATTGATGAAAGACATTCTTCCAAAATATAACGATCTTCCAGATTCACATTATAAGGCCAAAAAAATATTATGCCCGATGGGATTGGGATACAGGAAAATACATGCCTGTCTGAATGACTGCATTATATATAGGAAGGAATATGAATTTCTGAAAGAGTGTCCTAAATGTGGGACATCACGGTATAAGGTGAAAGAAAAATCACAAGCTGATGTAGAGATTACAAAACTCCCTTCAAAGGTATTTTGGTATCTTTCTATAATTCCTCGTTTCAAACGTTTATTTGCTAATTCACATGATGCAAAAAGGTTAAGATGGCATGCTGATGAGCGGGTATGTGATGGAAAAATACGTCATCCAGCTGATTGTCCACAATGGAAGAAAATTGATGCCCAGTACCCTACATTTGGAAATGAAATTAGAAATCTGAGACTAGGATTGTGCACAGATGGAATGAATCCATACCGAACCCTCAGTAGCACACATAGTTCATGGCCTGTTTTATTGGTAATTTACAACCTCTCTCCTGATGTTTGTATGAAGCGCAAATATGTCATGTTGAGTATCATGATCTCTGGTCCAAAGCAACCCGGCAATGATATTGATGTATACTTGTCACCGCTGATTGATGATTTGAAACTGTTATGGGCTGATGGTATTAGGGTGTATGATTCTTATAAAATGGAATATTTTCAACTGCATGCAGTGCTTCTATTCACTATAAATGACTTCCCAGCATATGGAAATTTGTCTGGATACAGTGTTAAAGGGCATAAAGCATGTCCAATTTGCGAACAACAGACGTCATATTGTCAATTTCATCATGGGAGGAAAACAGTGTACATGGGTCATCGAAAGTTTTTGCCTATGGATCACCCTTATAGAAGACTAAAAAAGGCATTCAATGGCTCACAAGAATTTGATACTGCTCCTCAACCTTTATCCCCAGAATTGTATTTTGAGAGGGTGAAAAACCTTGATGTGACATTGGGAAAGACACCGAAATCTGGTAATGATAGACATATTTGGAAGAAAAGGTCAATATTTTTTGAGCTACCATATTGGAGGTATCATGAAGTCAAACATAATATTGATGTCATGCACGTGGAGAAGAATATCTGTGATTCTTTGATCGGAACATTGCTAGATATTAAAGGAAAGACAAAAGATGGGTTGAATGCAAGGTTAGACCTACTGTCAATGGGAATACGTTTGGAGTTAGCTCCCACTCCTAAAGGAAGACGAACATTTCTTCCCCCGGCTTGTCATACAATATCGAAGAGGGAGAAAAGTAGCTTCTGTCAGTGTCTTCATGATATCAAAGTGCCTCAAGATTATTCTTCAAATGTAAAAAAATTTGTCTCATTGAAAGACTTGAAGTTGATAGGTATGAAATCACATGATTGTCATGTCATGATGCAACAAATTCTACCAGTTGCACTGCGTGGAATATTGCCCATCCGTGTCAGAAAGACTATAATGAGGTTGTGTTATTTTTTCAATTCAATTTGCAACAAGGCGATTGATGTGAATGCTTTGAACATTTTGGAAAAGGATGCAATTTTTATACTTTGTCATTTGGAAATGTATTTTCCTCCAAATTTTTTTGATATGATGGTGCATTTACTGATTCATCTGGTTCGAGAAATAAGGCTTTGTGGACCTGTATATCTTCGTTGGATGTATCCTTTTGAAAGGTATATGAAAATATTAAAGGGATATGTTAAAAATCCATATCGACCTGAAGCCTCCATTATTGAAAAGTATATTTCTGAGGAGGTAGCAGAGTTTTGTACGAGCTACTTGGCTACGACGCAACACATAGGTTTGCCTCCATCTCACCATGAACGGGTTAATAATGAGGGAAAGGGGATTCGTGGCTTGAAAGTCAAATAACTGTCAGCTGAACATATGAAGAAGTTAGAATCATACATCTTGAATAACATAGATGATGTTCAACCGTATATCACATTGCATATTAATGAGTTGAAACAATGTCATCCAAAGAAGAAAGAAATGTGGATTTTGAATGAGCACAACAAAACTTTTTTGCCATGGTTTAAAAAGACCTTGCTTGGTAGATCAGATGTATCAGAGACATTAAAATGGATAGTGGGTGGTCCATCTTTAAATGTGATAACATGGTCCGCTTATGACATTAATGGCTATAAATTTCATACGAAAGCTCAGGACAACAGAAGTGCAGTTCAGAATAGTGGTGTATTGGTGTTTGCAGAAGCAATGCATTTTTCGAGTGCTAAGGACAGAAACCCAATTTCGGCATCAAGTGCATATTATGGAGTGATTAAAGACATATGGGAGGCTGATTACTTTAAAATTAAAGTTCCCGTTTTTAACTGTAAATGGTTTATCGGTAACAACAGTGTCAGACACGATGAATTTGGAATGACACTTGTTAATCTGAATAGATTGGAAGACACAGCTGATTCTTTTATAATGGCAACACATGCCAAACAAATTTTCTATGTAGTAGATCAATCAGATATGCAGTGGGCTGTTGTTTTACAAGGGAAAAACCAATATGTTGGTGAGGATGAATTTGATGAAGATGCTGATTTATGTGAGATCCCTACTTCCATGGAAAGATTAACAGAACATAATGATGAGTATGTTGAAGACATGGTTTGTGCCATAAGGAACGATCACGACGAAGGAATTTGGGAAAACAATCCAACTGTACATTTCTAAAATTACAGGTAACACAAGTTTATTTCTTGTTTACATTTAGTTTTTTCATATAATGTTAGATACTGTAAATTTTTTACTTATTAAAATATGTATCAAACCAAAACGATAAAACAATAAAAACCGTAAAGAGGAGAAGTCCTGGGCGCACCGGCTGGCCGGTGGTGGATCACCGGTTGGCCGGTGGTCCAGAACAAAGCTCTGTCTGGTCCACCGGCCGGCCGGTGCTGAGCCAGCGGCCGGCCGGTGGTCCAGACAGAGAGCTTTCCTCTCTGTCTGAACCACCAGCCGGCCGCTGGCTCACCACCGGCCGGCCGGTGGACCAGACAGAGCCTTCCTCTCTGTCTGGATCACCAGCGGCCGGCCGGTGGTTCAGACAGAGAGGAAGGCTCTCTGTCTGGTCCACCGGCCGGCCGCTGGATCACCACCGGCCGCCCGGTGGACCAGACAGAGAGCCTTCCTCTCTGTCTGGATCACCAGCGGCCGGCCGGTGATGAGCCAGTGGCCGGCCGGTGGTTTAGACAGAGAGGAAGGCTCTCTGTCTGGTCCACCGGCTGGCCGGTGGTGAGCCAGCGGCCGGCCGGTGGCATCAGTGAGTCCACTTTTCAGCTTTCTTGGGCCAACTCCTTGGCAACCTTTTGCCTGTGTTTACCATGTTTATAATTGTTTAACATGCTTACCATATTAGCAATGTTTACTATTATGTAATTTAGTACACTTTTCTATTTGTGAACTAATGTTTGTTTTTTTTGATTTTAAGGAAAATGACAGATCAATCAGTTGATCAGCCACATGATTCTGGAGATGAGCATATTGGTCATACATCTGGGGAGGAACATTCACATGATCCTATTACGAAAAAGAGTTCAAAGGTTGGTAAGCGTGGGTGCACACGTTTACCAAAATTATCACTTGCCCGTACGAAGGAGGAGAGGATAGTCGTGGAGTTTGATGATGATGATCTTCCTAGAGGTCCAAATGCTAAAGATTTTAAGGGTTTTGTAGCAACTCAGGCTAAGAGCAAAGTAAGCATTCTCTATGATGATTGGAGAAGTGTGGATAAGGCGATAATTTCTCAGCTGTGGGAGACCATTTTGGTAAGATCTTTTGCTATTGTTTGACTGTTCTTTAAATGTTTCTAGTATATATAATATTTTTAACCTCTTTTTTATCAGATGACATTTGATATTCCTGACACTGGAGGAGTCAGGAAGAAATGCTTATCGTTGGCTGCTAGGAGATGGAGGGATTTCAAATCAACCCTCTCATCTGATTTCATTTATGGTCATAGGAGTCGTGAGAATCCATGTCGTATATATCCTTTTATAGATGAAGACACATGGAGAGAATTTTTTGAAAGTAGAAGAAAAGAATCATTTTTGGTAAGGGCAATGTAAACTTTTATAAGCTTTCTTATATAAATGATCTTATTATTGTTTTGTTAATGATTACTTATTCTTAATTTACAGCAAACAAGGAAAGCTCATCAAGAGATCCAATCTAAAAATGTATACCCTCATAGTTTATCTCGGGGAGGGTATGCATTATTGGAAGAACAAATGATGGCAGAAAAATTTCAACAACTAAGAGCTGAGTCTTCAAGCTCTGGAGAGGTGGCCCCT
This sequence comes from Viscum album, assembly GCA_963277665.1. NCBI lineage: Eukaryota > Viridiplantae > Streptophyta > Magnoliopsida > Santalales > Viscaceae > Viscum > Viscum album. The sequence goes on from OY728126.1 coordinate 587,584,312, forward strand.
CCATCCCCTCCATCTAGACATGAGAAATGGAAAAGAGCTCGGAAGGGCAAAAAAGGACAATATCTTTCGGAAGAATCGAGACTCGTAGTTGAGAGGATTGTAAGATATCTATTTTATTTATTTAAGTTTACTATTTTCGTCATATATTTCCAATCATTATAGAAATGTTCAATTAATTATTACAGGACTCTCTTGAGGAGCAGAGTTCACAGGGGACATTTACACCATCTGGGAGGGAAGATATTTTATCTGTGGAATTGGGAAAGCCCGAACATCCTGGCCGTGTAAGAGGATATCCGGCAGGTGTATCAGTAAGAAAAGTGTTGCCACGTTCCTCAACTTCTAACGTTGAGGGAGTTTATAAAAAAAAAATAGAATCCTTGGAGGCTGAAGTCCATAATATTAATGCGACAATGGAGGACAAGATTAGAGCATCGGTGCAGTTAATGTTTGCAGACTTGCAAAGACAATTTCAGGGTGCAGCTCCCACTCCACCTCTCCCAGTAGCTCCCACTCCCCCACCTCAGCCTGTGGACCCCATTTTTGATCCTCCTCCTCCGCCGCAGCTACCTACTTATTGTGGGTTGTATGTTGATGATCCTCAACATCATATAGTTGCATATGGGATGGTATATTGTATAGGAGATACAGTTCATCATCAACAGTTAGAGGTAGAGAATCAGAGGGTCAATGTACATGATATTATAGATAGATCAGCTCGGATACCATTACCTACAGATGAGGTGACGACAATTGGACATAGTATCGGCCATTTTTTACTTTGGCCATCCAGACTTCTTCGACTCATTACCATAGAGTTATGGATGTTATATCTTTTATTTTATATTTTTATTAATGTTTTATCATTTGAAAACTAATATATTTTTCAATTTATTTTTACAGGAATACTTCAAAGGTAAAGAAATACTGTATAGACAACAACAAAGACAGATAGCTATGACATCAGATGCAGATACTAGTAGTCTTGACAAATTGTCAAGATATTCAAATTTGTTGGCGGATCATTATGACTTTACAATGGAAGCTCATGTCTGTGGACGTGAACTATGTGTGGGGATTATGAAAACTGATATCATGGAGTTTGTCACTGGAGATAAGTTGGGCATCAACGTGGTGCAAATTTTTATCATGTAAGACTTAACACCTTTTCCTTGCGTTATATTTATTAAAAATGTATACTTATGTCTGCTTTGTATTAGGTATATGTATAAAATTTGTGAGAGGAATGAGCTGACAGATGTATATGGATTCGTGGACCCACAATTGATTTCCCCTGAAGCATGTGCATTGGATGAGGAACAAAGAATGCTTTATATTGCTGATAGATTTGAAAATAATGTAATCACACAGTGTTGGATGATGCCTTTTTGTGAGAGGTATAAAACACATCCCTCTCAAAGAGTTAATTATCTTTTAACATAAAAAACCACTAACGTTAAATTTCCTTTTCTCAGGGATCATTGGATGTTAGGGGTTTTTTGCCCTAGGGAGAAAACACTTTATTGGATATGCTCTCTCCATGATGATGTGCGAGAAAGTTTTAAGAATATATTGGAAACGTAAGTTTCAATTTCACAATAGTTTTATATATTATAATGAATTTTAAATTTACCCCATTCGTATTATTTTCTAACAGGGCATGGGTCCACTTTCGAAAAAGCGCAAAGAAAAGGAATTACAAGATCAAATATGTACATGCTAAGGTAAATATCCATTTATAATTTGTACATTTTGATTTATTACATAAAAATAATATATTGAATTTACACTCATTCAAACCGAAATGTCATGAGCAACAAGGCAACATCGAATTTGGATATTACATGTTAAGATTTATGTATGAAATAATAACAACTGGGACAGTTCTGAGTTTTGACCTGGTAAGATTTCCTCTTTCTCATAATATTTCAATTTGATTTATTCATTATACACGTTGACTACTATCCTTTTCCTTTGTAGCTTTTTGATGACCCTCAACCCTTTACTGCTGAAGATATCAAACACTTACAAGTGGAGTGGTCAAATTATTTTACAGGTTTGATTGACTTTTAGTTGTTTGTAATGTAAAATGTAATTTTGAATATTGTCAATGTAATTGTGTATTTCGTAGTCGTTTAGGTTGGATTTAGTTTTTTTTAAAGTTGACAGTGTAAGTTTTGAATGTTATATAAGTGAATGTTTAATTTTTCTCTACTTCTTGTTTTGGTCTACTATTGATGGTTTTTCTGGTCTGGATTTTGGTATGGGGGGAGAGGTTCCAAGGGGGTGGGTGGGTGTTTGGGGGGTGTCCAAGGGATATGGGAGGGGTGTCCAAGGTGTGTTTGGGGCTATCCTAGGGGTCGGGGGGGGGGGGGGGGGTGTAAATGAGGGTGGGGGGTGTCCAAGGGGTGGGGGGTGTCCAAGGGATATGGGAGGGGTGTCCAAGGTGTGTTTGGGGCTGTCCAAGGAGTCGGTTGGGTGTAAATGAGGGTGGGGGGGGGGGGGGGGGGGCTGTCCAAGGGGTGGGGGGGTGTCCAAGTGGTGGGGGGTGTCCAAAGGATATAGGAGGGGTGTCCAAGGGGTGTTTGGGGCTGTCCAAGGGGATGGGGGGTTTCCAAGGGGTAGGGGGGTTTCCAAGGGGTCGGGGGGGTGTCCAGGGGGTGGGGGGCTGTCCAAGGGGTGGGGGGCTTTCCAAGGGGTGGGGGGTGTCCAAGGGGTGGGGGGGTGTCCAAGGGATATGGGAGGGGTGTCCAAGGGGTGTTTGGGGCTGTCCTAGTGTTCGGGGGGTGTAAATGAGGGTGGGGGCTGTCGAAGGGGTGGGGGGGTGTCCAAGGTGTCTGGGAGTTCTGTCCAAGGGGCCGGTTGGGTGTAAATGAGGGGGGGGGTGTCCAAGGGGTCTGGGAGGGCTGTCAAGGTGTGGGGGGGTGTACAATGGGTGTTTGAGGCTGTACTAGGGGTCTTGGGGGTGTAAATGAGGGTGGGGGGCTGTCCAAGGGGTGGGGGGGTGTCCAAGGGGTGGAGGGTGTCCAAGGGATATAGGAGGGGTGTCCAATGGGTGTTTGAGGCTGTACTAGGGGTCGTGGGGGTGTAAATGAGGGTGGGGGGGCTGTCCAAGGGGTGGGGGGGTGTCCAAGGGTTGTGGTGGGGGAGGGCTGGCCAGGTTATTAGGTGGGTATAGATGAGGGTGGGGTTCAGTTGGGGCTTGGGGGAGGGCTGGCATGGTTATTTTTTTTTGGTTTCTGGTTGCTTTTTGGTGAGAGCAGTGCAATTATTTAAAAAAAAAAATTTCTTTCACGTCGGTTATTTTATAACCGACGTGGTAAATAAATCGGTAGGGGTTTATCACGTCGGGTTTTTCTAGAACCGACGTGATAAACCGTTCCCGGGGATTTTATCACGTCGGTTCTTAATATAACCGACGTGCTAAAAGGCCTGGGAATCGATTTACCACGTCGGTTATTGGATAACCGACGTGCTAAAACGTTTCCCAGGCCTTTTTATCACGTCGGTTTCCTAAATAACCGACGTGATAATAGGCCAGGGGAAGGGTTTATCACATCGGTTATGACATAACCGACGTGATAAACGATATCCCATGCATTTTATCACGTCGGTTTAGGGAATAACCGACGTGATAAAGCCCCCCGCGCATATTTATCACGTCGGTTATTATATGAACCGACGTGATAACCACCGTGATGTTAGGGATATTACGTCGGTTTTAAATAACCGACGTAAAAAACGTTATTTATAACGTCGTCCGTATTAACGTCGCCTAAAAAACGACGTAAATAATAAAAAATAACCGACGTAAAAAATGTTTTCTGCACTAGTGGGAATAGAGTCTATTTTATGATGAAGATTCCACCCCATGGGCTCAAGTATAGGTCATTTAGACCCGAGCACCCTGGGCTACCAAAGGAAGGAGGAAGCCAAACAATAGTATAAATGCCCACATCCCTATTAACTCTAATGAATACTGAGAATAAAAAATAGTCTCAATTTATGAGAATATGAAAGGAATAATCTATAATCCCAAAGTGTTATAGTAAAAATTGGCAGAGAATGAAGGGTCCTATGAATAAAATACAGATGCAACCAATGAGTAGATTTGAATCCATTCTCTTATATTCCAACCCTTATTTCAGGATCTGGATGCAATTAGAAAAATATGGCACTAAATCCTAGTAGTAACAAAATGGTATACCAAAATCTTAACTCCCACACATGAAGGCTATTAGTATATACTAATATGAAATGGATGATGGGATCAGGACTACACAACTATTAAAAGAACTAAATTGGAATATATCCTTGTTTTAGACACTATGGTCACTCCTTGTATATTAAAAATGATGAAGGAGAAGATGTAAATTTACACCCACAAATTAAAAACATTCATAGATCTAACAAAAGAAGAAGAAGAGGTTGAAGGGAGGACACACAACTCCACCCCTGCAATTGGGGTGACTCATTAACGCCATATAAGGGACAAGCTAGATAAGACACATATGCCTTCTATAATCGACAAGGGTCATTAGAAAGATCGAATGAAAAATTGACAACCAGATCATACCAATATCCTGATTCCAATTAGAGGTCATCACTCCATCCCAATGTTCACTCCTGGGATATCATATATCCGTACAAAAATCACATAAATCTATCAAAGAATTAAAACTATAAAAAATGGTAGCATAAAGAGGCCCCCATATATGAAATATTCTATCCACAACCTATGTCCACAGTTTCTGATAAGAGAGCATTCAAAAATAATATCCGACAAAGGTGATTGGAAAATTAAGAGCTAGTTTAAAAACCCACTATTCTCAATGTTGGTGTTCTTAAAGCCCTTATTTATTACTCTATGGTGTTAATGGATCCTACTCATATATTACCAAATTACAGAGTTAGTTTTTGATATTGTTAAGGTCCTCTCAAAAACATTTCTTCTAGCATTTCCAAAGGTACTTCTCAAACATCTTACTATGACGGGATACTTTTGGTATGAAATATGATCGATCACGAGAACCCATATCCTAATGATCACTAGGGAATCCCTCTTTATTACCAGAATATCAAACAACAAAAAGGCCTTACCCTTTCTATCATCTTCCCTAAATGTCCTACTGATGGTATACATTGCAAGAATTCTCCTCCCAATAAGATGTCATGCTATGATGGTACTCATCCTTGTGATGGAATTCAAAATGAAGGTCCTCTGCATAGTGACACTTCATTTCATTAATAAGATCCTTCCTTTATAAATCAACTATGATAAAGCCCAAATATAATGATGAACAATGAAAAATGAGGCCAATAATTCCTGATGTCTCTTAATTTACAGGTGAAATCCTTTATCAACTAGATGATAACCCAAGGAAATGGTTATTATCCAAACCATCCCTAGATTTCTTTCCTTCCAATGCAATAGACAAGATCCCCACTAAGTGCACTATCCAAAAAAAATAGTGGACTTATTCCCAATTTGGGAAGATAATGTAGTGTAATATATTAAAAATGAATAGTATAATATGTTATTTATGAGAAGACAATTGCATAATGACAATATACCCATCATCGTTTAGCCCTCAGCCGCTACTCAATGTGAAATTCCAATGTCACCAATGGAAAAATGCATGCATCACATTTGTCTGAAAATTTTTACAACTATTATCCAAATAATAAATATTTTCATTCCTTTCAAAATAAATTAAAACCAAGTTATGGTAACATAAGAACATTGAATCAGAATTGACTGGGTGGCAATTACCAAAAAATGATAAAACTTTTGAGAAAATGATGGAAGGATCCTCAAATTTCATGACTCAATTCATTTCAAGAATTGCATTGGTTGATTGTAAATATCTCATTCAGTGTCTTATCATGTAATGGGGATAACCGCTGTATTTTCACATCACCTCAGTCTCAAATCAACAAAATCCACTAGAATTGACATTTTGTAATGTTATTATTTTGATTTATTTCTCATATTCAATACTTAATTAAAAATAATAGAATAATTAGTGAGAATCATGCATTATAAATTCATAGAGGCTTTATTAATAATGAGTGAAATCTATAAAAATACTCATACATCAATCTTTTGAGAACATTGATCATGTTTCTTTCTTATGGGAACCGAACAATGGAATTCCACTATTACCTTTAGAAGAAAGTGTCTCATGTGTAGATGATGTATTTTACCCCTATCATGCCCAAATGAGGTTGAGTAGAACCAATAGTACCTCTATGATAAAATAAATAATGATGATATAAGAACGACCCCAACCCGCTTTTCTAGGGGTTTTTAACACAAATATCCAATTTGAGGCTAAAAAAAATATTCTAGAAGAATAAAAATAGTGTAATGGGTGTAACTCAATATTAATGGTGTAGAATAATTATTACCTCAACCACCCCTCCAATGTTAATCAGCCTTTTATTATATAGGAGGAGAACAATATAGTGAATCCCCCTAGTTTGTCCCATCTCGTGACCTAAAATCCTCATCAAGTGTACGTTTGATGAAGTTGTGTTAAGGCTCACTTCTAGTAACCCTTTGACAAGAAGATTGATGGGAATCATATAATGTAGGTAAAAATATTGGTAATACATAAATATAAGACTAATTTATTAGGTTTATGGATTCACATGGAGATCATAGTGCCTTTAGTAGATATCCTAGTTCTAATCATTCCTCTTATCATTTAATGGTTAATACGACACTTAAAATTCATTATTTGTTGGTGAACACCATCAACAATACTCTTGTAGACACCAAAGAAGACTATTACAATGAAAAGGAGTGAGAAAAGGATGGTTCTTTCTAAAACACAGTCCACATTGAGATGAATTAATAAGGTGTAAACACCAGGGAAGAATGGACCTCCAAAGCTTAGGGGCTTCTTTAAATGTTCATCCACTACCTCCTCCTTGAGATTCCACCAATGAAAAGCATGAGGGGACAACTAAATACTATAATTTATAAGAATGAGTTGAATAACTCGTGATTGAATTAAATTTCATTGAATTTAAGATGATAATGTTGGACATGAAGATGTTAAATGCGTAACTACTCAGTGATGTTCTTTCCACTGGGTATGTCCATTACAAGGAACCACATATCACCCTTCTAAATGGTACCATGTGATAAAAAGAGATTTTCATATCAAAAAGAGTGGATATATAGAACTCACATAACCCCTTGACCATAAAACATATTTATTTGGTATAATAAAAGTTGGGTGTTAATAAGTCATTCTTTTAGGTAAACAACAAAATATGTGTAAGGAAAATGATCAAAAGTTAACCCATGTCATGTGACTACTATAGGTATTGGTGGAGCTTGTACATCAAGAGCTACCTTTTTTGACCCTAGTTCAAGGTCTTATTCATCAAAACATCCCCATTATATTTATCAATAAAATTGAGTTATTAATATCCTAATTTGAAGATATGGATGAATGATGCATACCATTAAAGATGAGAATAAAAACCTATCCTAAATGGCATGATGCATACCTTCCCATTACATACATTTTAAGCCATGTATTTCTAATATTTAATATCCCAAGATATCTAGAGTTAGATTTTTAAAAAAATTCTCAATGTAATCAAATAATTAGAACCCATGAACAACAATAATCGGTTAATTTCAAGTGCGTGATACAAAACATTATAAGGGCCAGCTTTAATATAGTACACTAGTTTATCAGCCTTTCCAATCATTTTATGTGAATATCTTTTTCGATAGATTCTATTTCAAATTTTCACAATAATAAATAATTCATCAATCTCTGACCTCTCAAACTATAAAAAATAAATTGAATGATTGGGTCTTGGTTTTCATTTCTCCTTTGAAAGGATTGAGTTATTCCTTAAACCTAAAACATCCCTAAAAATATGTATTGTCCCTATGTATAGAGAATCTGCATGATGTAGTTTTGAACACTAATCATCCTTGTAAAATATATTGGTGGGTTTAGTGATCTTTCCACAATTTCTCAAATATTGGATGATTTCATCTTGAAAACCTATGAAAAGTCCCTTAAAATTCCATAAGCTCAAGGGAAAAGGAGAAGGAAAATTATAGGCTACTACAACCACACATAAGTTATCCCCTAATCTAGATCCAACATTAAATCCACCACCATATATTGTGGAACCCCTATTGAGTGTCAGAAAAAACAACCTCCTCATCTGGATGAGTGGAGGGGATATAGGCGAAATCAATTCATGAAATTGAAAAATAATGTTTATTTGTTATGTGATGAGAAATTACTAAACGAAATCACATAGGATTTATGGAAAAAATTTCTCAACATGAAAAATCCCAAGAAGTGTAATATGGATAGTCTCTATAATCTTCCAAACTCTTTTCCCTTCACATGAAACTGGGATAAAATATATATGAATTCATTTTTTTCAAGTACATCCTATAATAAATGGTAGACTATGGGAATATGAAATTTTCAAAACCAAAAGTAGAAGTGGAATGATTTCTAGTGCTTATCTAAAGGAAGAAATTGAGTGTAAAGATGCCACTAACAAGGTATCATATAATTTCAATGATTGTATGATCTGGTAGATAACCAATGAAACCCATATAATCTTTAAGGCATATTTAAATCCCCCAACTATTCCCCCAATTTTTCATTTTATGGAATGACCAAACTCATTTGTATCAGAAACATCCATGAATCTATACTCCAAAAAGAAAGTGAATAAGATAATAAAATATCATGTTCAAAAATACAAGCATGTAAAGATTCCAAATTCCTCACCAACCCTTCTATATTTTTTGTCTATATTCTAAAGAAATTTGAAATAGTTCAACTAAGTGTTACCACATGAGTTGGTCGAGAAGGGAAAAAATCATCATAAAAAAATTAATCATTAGTTAAATATCTATCATTTACATAATGGATCCCTTTTCCAATGATGTATATTTCCACGAACTTGATATCTCACAAGATAATCGAGTAACCAATGGGAGAGGCCATAAGAGACAAGGGTATAAGAAAATATATGGTCACAGTAGGACTCAATATTCCAACCATATTCCTACTAAAACTATTTATTCCAATTAAACTCATGGGTGATCCCTCCACTCGACCCAAAAAGATAAGTAATGTTCCCCCTTTTATTTTAGGAATCTTCATGACACAATAAACTCAGACGATCAATTAGAGGGGGGTGGTTTTTGGATTGACCTTGATAAAAAGGCATTAATTTTTGAAACAATTAACCATGTATTGGGGAACTTTCAACTCCTATTATAAGGGTTGATCTTCCAACATCAGGAATTAAATATCCTAATGTGACTACAAATGATCAACCACATTTTGAAAATCAAATAACTCTATCCCATTAGTATGCTATTAAAAATAAAATATATTTTCTTTGAGATAGGATTTTGATCCAAGGTTCTCTATGTTTTTCAAAAGTCCTTCGAGAAGCCCTCGTATAGGATTTGATAATCCCATAATAGTTTGATGTTTATGATGCCACTACTGAAGTATATCATATAGAGATCAATCCAATAGAATTTCACATGATTAATTTTTTTATGGAGAAAAATAATAATTTTTTTATGGGGAAACATAAAACTATTTTATTTGTCTAGATAGATAAATGACATAGATATCTGACAGGAATTCAGTGCTAATTTCTTAAGTGAAAGTTAAATCTTTTCTGAACACATCATCGACTAGTTTCTATTGATGAAAACTTGTTCCCTTTAACTCTATTACTACAGGGTTATGAGAAAAATCATGAAACATACCCAAAATAGAATCAAACCTTGGGATTTTCTAGGGTACATTACTTATAACATAGAATTTAGGGTTTTTAGTCAATATATTTCATTAAATATTATAAAATGAAGTTTTTGGTATCATTATCATAGGTCATTCCCCTTGTCATACCTCCAATGACTCAAATAATAAAGTAATGGATAAATTGGGAGGATTTATGGTGATAAATACCCATTTGAATCCAACAAATAACATTATATTTATTTAGTATTCTACCAAATGGAGGGGAATTAACCCATTATATAATTTGTCACTTGGGTAACTACCCCAAATAGAATATATATCACATATGAAAACCCCTTAGAGTATATTATTGAATACTACATGTTTCCCATTAATCAGATTTAAAATATGGGTTTAAATTTCCATGCATATTCAATATCCTTTAGGATATAAATCATGATGACTGAGCTCGATAGCATTGAATAGGTCATTTACTCTCAAAAAACTAGTAAAATTTTGGGTTAAAATTCCATAATCCTATACCCTAAGTTTCTATAGATCCATAACATGTCTGCTAAATCAAAAAAAGTTTGTCATTTCACCATGGAGAGAAAATATGTTTCTTTTCTATCCCTTTACACCCCTTAAAAAAATCTAATATCCCCAAAATAGGATACCAAGTGATGGAATTGTACTTTTTTATTCAGAGTTAAAAACATTGGCTCCTCTCCAAAAAATATAAATTTTAATTCATCACTGTATTCCCATAAGTATGAGGAAGAAGAGGAATATGAATAGGGAGAGTAATTGAATGAAAAGGACCATAGGGATTCCACTCCAGCATTCAATAATGTTTTCTCAAGAAATATTGATGAAATAATAATAATAATATTGGGTTTAGAGTAGGACCCACATCCCATATTGATTAGTGAAGCCATGTATTCTGAAGAAAAATATGTATATACCTCCATTCTGAAGAAATATTTTGTAATTCTTACATAGAATTATATAAAAATTTCTAACCTCAATACTGAGTGTCAACTCACCACCTGGGATTTCCAGGAAACCACTAGGGTAAAATATAGGTTTATATAAGGATTCACCCGACCATTGGTACCAAAATTGGGGTTTAATATGAAAATATTTTCAAGGAAAATGTCATTCATGAAGTCCTGTATCAAAAGTTTCTAGCCAATATTTTCTACATAATGATGATTAATGGGAAGATATGAGTCTTCATAACCTTCATAGATCTCAAATAAAATTATCAAAAATATAATTTTTTAGTTCCAAAAACATACTTAATAATTTATTATATGTTCAGATATTTGGTCCTTTATTTCATGAATGTATATTCAGGGTATAACTAATTTATAACGAACAATGAATATAACGAAGAGACCACTTTCAGATAACCCTAAGGTTTGTATTTCTAAGAAGTAATTCCATTTGTTTTTAATAATGATAGTGATACATACATATTTAAATTTATAATATCTTCAAACCCCTTTTGGGAAATTCTATGATGTTATATGATAAAACTTTTATTATAAAATCTTGTAAATTATATGGTAACCTAGATAGTATTGATACCATCTTTAGAAAAAAATGTAATATAATAGACTCAAGATGAACCCCTTGATATTTTCTCAAGAATTTACCTTGGGAATATTTAATAACTTCATGTTTTTCCATAATGTCTTTGAAATCAATCCCATGAATAAAAAGGTTATCATTAATATCCCACGTCCTCAAAATGACAAATAGTTGAGTGTGTTATAGGGCCATTATTCTTATAATCATTGGTTTTATTAGAAAACTAAAAGTAACATGTCTTCCCTTCACTAGGTTGATGAAAAGGGGGTCACATGTCAATGGAATGAAGGAATTCAGGAGGTATTCAATAGTCATAAGAAATATATTCTGAGTCCACGAGTGTGGATGCTTCCTGCTGAAGGGAAACCACTTTTTTTATAAGATGAGTCTGGAATGATCATTATTTGGTTTCCTTTCATAGAAGATTGAAATAGAGAAATAAAATAACCTATATTATTCCTTTCAAACAATGATCGATATTAATACTCATTATTCAGATATTGAGAAATGATGATTGGTTCTATTATTCAGGGTATGGAAATTGAGTAACGACCTAAAACACCATGATGTTCATCTAGTCTCTCACGATAACCAACTTAAATACATCGTCAAGTATCCTATGATGACAATAAATTTGGCTTTGTTGTCGGTTATCTAATATAATTTTGACATGAAGTTAATTCCTATGAAATAGTTAAAAGGATAGACATTGATATATTTCATTACGAAACATTCTAGTATAGACATTATTTTATTACATACTAAATTTCAAAATTATAAAATGTTGTCTATTTAAGATGTTCATTAGATATGGGAGATTTATTCTGACATAAAATATATATTCCTTATAATTAAGAGTGTAGAAGACCGCAAATTCAAGAAATTTCTATTATGAGTCATTCTTATATCTCTAGTAATGTCTGTCTTACCTTACTCTTTCCAATTGTAAAAGGATATACAAATAATGATGTATAACATCATGCCCTCATTATTATTCAAGAGCTGGTGCATAAGATTTTAGTGTACCATATGAAGGTAAATGGTTCTTGAGAGTTTGTAATTAGGAATATAAATTGTGATTATGGTATTTGAAATAAAAAGCTAATCCCCCTTATTGATTATGTCAATAGAGTAAACCTATAATTCCCCTCAGATCCATCATTTACCCATATTACATGATTTCCGAATTCCCTCATATATTCTTTGGAAAATATAACTATGGATTTAGTAGATCCTAATAGGGATGAAATAGTTATATTCATTTTTCAATTTTGAATGGTGTCCCCTTTTGTTCATTCCAATATGGAATAAATCAATGAGGTTAATTCCATCCCTAAAATAGATGTCCCACAAAACTGTTAGATGATTCCCTTTGTGAAATTCATTTAAAATAGAGTTCTACCATTGGAAAAAAGTTATAAAATAACAAAACCAATAAAAAGTGACCGAAATTACTCTTTATAAATGCCCAAATAATCAAAAAGTATTCTATAAAATTGTTTTCAACAGAGTCCTACTCGAATGTATTGATAGAGAATATAAAATTGATGTTATGAAAGAAGTAGATATATGGTAATATGTTTTCCACCGGTCATGGTTCATTCCTTCTCATAAAATATAGAGTTTCGAATTCTTTTGGCCTTCAATGACATTGGATTCCACAAAATTGACCAAAAATTTACATTTTTTCCCAGTTCATGTCATCTTCATTCAGCAACCCCTTGAGTTCTTACACATAGAAAATTACACTTGGATGTTTTCTATGTTGGGAATAGATGTTTTAGGTTCATTTACTCTAGCTACATCTATGTAATTCAAATAAATTTTCAACCATACAAAATTATTCTCAAAATGAAGCAATAATCCTCAAATTAGTCCAGACCAAAACCATTTTCAATTTCATGAAATATAATATAATTAATTTCTTCCATCATATATTATTAACAGATAATGACTCTATTTTTTATTATTATAAGACGAAAAATATGTTTCAGGATTATAATATCGTGTCCAAAAATGCATCCCTCTATCATGTTGCATCTAATGGGTAGACAGAGGCCTTCATCCAGACCATCTCAAACATACTAAAAAAGATGGTAAATAAAGATAATAGTTCGTGGATAGACAATATAATACATTCCATGAGGGCTTACCAAACTAAAATATACACCACCACATAGGAATCCTTGTATTCACTAGAATATTAGAAAAAAGGAATCCTTCCAATTGATGAAAAATTTCCCCCACAATGTGATTCCATTTATGATTGGTTTTCCATAGATGATAAATTCCAAAAATAGATAGGTTAATTGGTGGGAATTGAATATAAAATACATCATATTTTCCATCACTTCACGTTCCAAAATATTCGGATAGTATATTTTTTTAATAAGAATGTTCTCTTACACACATTATTTAAAAGATTTATGGTAGCATAACTCATAAATCTAACTAAATCGTAGAATAAACATTCAATGATTGAAAAAAATTGAGAGGGACCTTATTTCATTCACAAGGTCCAATATTATAGATCCTCTCTTGTTATATTTATGGATGGGGAGCTTTTTACGACCCTTAATAATGTAATGTTTCTCCTGAAACACTTCTAGTAATCATCAAATGTTCATTACCGCATAACCGAAAAAGGTATTTCATATGGTCCTAGTCGTACAACTGAAAACAAAAAAAAAACTATTGTATTTGATATAATAATTTAAACTACATAACCTAACACCATAGTAAAAAATGTTAATCAGAACCAAAAAGACCTCACATCTTGATTTAAAATGGCTTGGCTTACATCACAATTGTAGGATGTAAAATTTCAAAACATTATTCATATATACATGAGAATATAAAAATCCTTGGTAATGGTCCCCCACCACAACCCTTTGTGATTACTATGTTTATCTTGATTATAATATAAATTGGATTCATTGTGACAACCATAACATATGTGAAAATACCATAAAAAATGAATGGGAAATGATCTCTCTCATTCATTGTAACTCCCCAACCCCAGTTACCTAGAATCAGTGAATTATTACATAACAATGGAATGATCACAAGAGATCAAGTCTCGAAAAACTGATTAGTTTAGTAGACTTGGAAATACTATATGCATACATAAGTTTTACATTATATTATAAAATAAAAACAACAACATTTTCCCCCTTGTAACACACTCATATCCCTTAGACTATCCACGCAGGTCAATCATAATATACATCTTCATATCCTGGAAAAAATATAACATAGAAAGGGGTTACCACAGATTCTCAGTAAGGATACAAATCGAGCAGAAACATTAATAAATAAGAAAAAAAAAGAAATGTCTAAGACCAAAACACAAGCCTTTTAAACAAAAATGTCAGCCTAATATGGAAAATATAAATTAAATAATTCCGTTTACTTATTCACATGTATATTCTACTAGTCTAACAATCACATGAAATATCAATAGCTAATTTTATAATGATGGAATGCATAATTCCGGAAATCATAACCACATAGTCAAAGCCTCGTTCCAAGACTACAAATAAGATTTTTTCAAGGCCTTATTCCAAGACACTAGTTTGTCTAATGAGACATAATGATGCATTTAGAAGATATAGTAGGCTCCACCATCCACTTACTAATTCTAATGAAATCTTCATATGAAAAGGCTGAAACATAATCTAAACATTTTTATTAGAACTAGCATACGAAATATCAATATTTTAACCACAACCAATGAATGGTATAGAAATAGAACATCCACAGTAAATCATAACTCATTAAATAAAATATAGAAGATGGTATTATAATAAATCAACCTCAATCAAGAATAATGAAGGATATTGACATAGATGAAAATAAACAGTAAAATTATTTGAGAGAAATATCCCATTTTTCTTGAAAACATTTGAAAGTCTCACTATTTATCAAGAAGCTGTTAAAAATAGATTTTTAAATAAAAGTGTCCAATACCACTGTGAATCATTAGAAAGTTATTTTAATTTCTAATAATTCCAGATAATATAAATAAATACTTAAAACCATATTTAAAACATGGACATTAATGAGAAACTTTTAGAAGAATAAATCATTAATACTTTTAAAATGATATTTTAGTTTGAGTTCCTAACCAACTAATATATTATTGAATACAAATAATTGAGGTAATAAAAACTTTATAAAATCATGAAAATAAAAGGATTCATGGTATACTATATCAAAGTGCAGTATATACATGAAGAGAATGTGAATTGGCACATAACAAGAAATAAGTCTCAATGGAATGTAAATTGAGATGAAATCCCTTATAAAGACTGTATCCTTATATTATGGATAAATAAATGACATAATTATGTGTGAAAATTATATATACAGTCGATATGATTGGATATTTAGTGTATATAAATTATAGGATATTCACAAATATTATTTTAAAAATGAAACATGTGACATTGATGTTTATCTAAATGAATGGAAATTGAGTTAATATTACCCTTATCAATTTCATATCAATGACTTGAAAATTTATCAATGGATTAATTATGTGTATAAAAAATATATCCACAAAATTAGAGTGTAAATTACTACATAAATAAAAAATAGTGATTTCACACATAGTCTTGTTGTAAAATAATTAATGATGTTTGCGTAAAACCCAATGAGTAGAAATTGATATTTGAAATTCCCATACCGATACGGTAACATACAAAACACACACCACATGAAATAAGGATTATAAAATAAATATTTAAATACCCATAAATTATTTTATATTACACAAATAATACAATCATAGGTCAGTACATTCACCACTCAGAAGGAAACAGTGGCTATTCAAAATGAATCTCACGGGAATAAGAGGTGAGATAAAAACCCCTTACCACGTTGTAATCAATCGAGTCGTATGACTAAAAGTTAATAACAAACAAATGAATCACATAATAAAATTAAAATAAACAGAATGATGATAATATATATTAAATGGTATTACACAATACACCACATGTAATAAATAGGTGGGGAACAGTGGAAATCTCACAGAATTAAAAGTGAGATAAAAACCCCTTACCTCGTGTCCGACATGACTCGTATGTTCTGTGTTATTCATTAATAATAATAATAAGTTTATTTATACCTACTTAAAGAACACTTTTAAAGTTTATTATTCCTTCCATAAAACTTATTACTGTATTATAACAATAATTTAATTGTTTGAGTTCATATCGTACATTGTGTCGATGTTAGGAACTTTAGTAAAAAATAACCTGGTTATAATTACAAATTGTCCTTGGGGAAAAAATTACATTATCTAAATAATTATATTCATGGTTTAGATATCATATATATCATTTATATACAGTGTATACTTATCTATAATATTCCATATCATTTGATGTTATGAAATGAAACACATCATTCATGGAGACGGTAAGCCGTACGTACGCATGAACAGTACATTCATTTCTATTTTATATTTAAAGGAATGAAAACTTAATAATACATAGGTATTTTTTAATTATAGAATAATATATATGTTATTTAATTTAATTATCTCCATCCTTTATATGTTCCACGTATGGCATGAACAAGTCATATCACTTTGAGGGGGGGTAGTCCGCATTTCCTCAAATGCAATTATCATAATTACCCATTATAGAAAACATAAAAGTATGATATAAATGAAATATACAGAAGTACAGAGAAAATATAAATATAACATATATCACATGTAAATAATGTTCCATCATAATGGAAACCATTAGAGGTGGTCGGAGAAGATTGAACAATCATCGTTTCGTGAGGCAGTAGTTCGTCGTCCACCTAAACAGTATATTCATTACCCATTAGACAAAGGTGTGTGTAAGTGAAGTATTAATCCATCTCATATAAACAAACTAGTATATTTATTATATATGTGTTGTTATAAAATAAAGTAATAAAAGTGTTTAGGGTATTGGATAAGTAAAATAAAATAATATAACTTAAGAGAAGTTGTTACCTTTAAATCGGGTAACTCCATTTGGTTTGGACCAAAAGGAATTATAGAAGTCCCTATGTCTTAGGTAAGGATTCTAGGTAGAAGAGAGGGATCTTTAGAGATTATTTGGGCAGATTTTGGATGATCTAAGAGGCTTGATAGGTGTGAGTAATGGGTTATAGGTGAGATCTTTTTATAAGGGGGAGGAGGGGCCCTTTAAAAATGATTGAAAATATTATTTTATAATATAATTTTTTTTTAGTTGTTGATTAACCAATAATTATTAAATTAAATGATAAGAAGGCTATTTTTAGAAATAAAATCATCCAATATGAATTTAATAGGTTTTGGATATTTTTTAAATCATCATAATCTTATTTATTTAAATCATTCATTAATGAGGTAAACATTGTATCATTATTGTGTCATAAATAATTTTATTTATTTAATGTCTAGAAATTATAAAAAATTACCATGATGTAGGAAATATTTTTTTATTTCAAATTAAAATTTATAGTTTAAAAGATAACATATATAACCCCATGTAATAATTGATTTACTAGAAGATATATGTTTATGTCATTTTTGTCATTACTTTAAATTAATTAATATAAAGTGTCATTGTCACTCTTAAGTGGCTCCATGGGGTCCCAAAATCTAAAAAAGGATGCCCATGACCAGAAATGAATCAAAAAATTGTATTAATACATATTATAGGTTAATTTAATATTATTATAATATTATTTTTTTCCTTAAATTACTCTATTTACCTCTAACTGTTGAAAATAAAAGTCAAAAGTAACTATTCATCAAAAATTATTTTCTTCTTATTGAACTAAATTTTACTTACTAATATCAACCATGTATGACAGATTTAATAAATTCAATTCACTGAAGTAATAAAATTTCATTCAAATGAAAAATTCAATTTTTTAACTACTACTTAGTGATTTCACTATTCATAAAAAATTGTTGTTTTTCGAAAAAATTCAAAAAATTCATCCTAAGCTATATTTGATATTACAAATTAAAAAATGAATTCTATTTTATAAAATTTAAAAAATAAAAGTTGATTCAATTAATTTATAATGATTCTCGTTGTCAAAAACAAAAAAGCATGTTTTGTAAGAATTAATAACTATCAAAAGATTGACAATAGTTTATGTCCAATTTCAAAGTGAAATTACTTACAATAAACAAAAATGAATTAAATGGTAAAAATATAATCTAATTACACATTAAAACCAATTAAAAATATAATATAACCATTTAAATAAATTATATTAAATGATAGTTTTGAATTAAATTATAGTATTTTTCACTATCTATAAAAAATGAATTTTATTAGAAAAATACCAAAAATTTTCCAAAATTAAATATTGATGTCCCAGTTCTAAATAAGTATTCTATTTTGTCAAATATAACATATAAAATTGTCAAATGTTGAATTTTGAAACGGTTCACCACTAAAAGGTGGAAAAACAACATTTTTTAAAAATAGTTCTTTTATAAGAAATATTGATTTTTTCCCTATATTATTTTTAAGAAACACAAAAGATGAATGTAAAAATTATATGGCATATATATATAAATAAAAATTTGGATATTACTATTCCTAACCACTTTCTAAACTGATTGATTGATAGGTCGTGGAGTGCTTGGACTCGATGTTGCGTACATTGCACCCTATTGTATAAATCAATCAGAAGCATATTGTGGAAGCTTGGGGTGTTGCACTCTTCCTTCCTTAAATAAATTGAATCCTCTCAATTTGAAATTTTTCTCCAAATAACAGGTAAAAAAAGTAAATACCTTTTTGTAAAACCCACATTGAAAATAAGGTTAATAAAATTTAGTCTTAATAATAGGGAATGGGAAATGAATTATTCACCACAAAAATATGAATTCGAATAGGATAAAATTGGTGGAAATTATAATTTGAGGAAAAACGTAACTATTTATATGGAGTGATTGAGGTCATAAATCACAAACATGTGTTTGGGAAATTAAGGGCCTCAAATCCATAAATCTATGATGAATAACATAAGGTATTAGGATATTATATTTTTTGTTTTAAGATCTTTTCCCTAAGGTTTAAGAATTAATTTCATCAAAGAATAAGGAAAAAACGTGATAATTAGAGTTGCATCCTTTATGTAATTTATACCAAAAACTCATATTTCACTCCAAATGATGATTATTCAAGATGTCTTGATCACAACAAAAGCACTAGAATCAAATTATAGAGAATGAAATAATCAATGAAGGATGAACTATATATTTCCTTCATCAATATAGATTAACCAAAAACAAAAAGGTTAGTACAAGAGCATATGATCCCCAAAAACGATAATCCTTTAGAATAAGAAATGCTAATCTTAATTTCTAAAATTAAACCAACAATACCCAAATTTCAAAAAATATCATTCAATAAAAAATTGTCCTTAAAATATTTCAATATAATCCAAACAATGATTGAAGCCCAATACTCAGAAGAATATGATTACTTAGTCTTCCATGTTAAATTTTATCTCCAAATAACATCGACTACTCTTAAAGACACATACTTAAAAATAATTAACCTAATCACATATTCTCATTGATAGGTTATTCATTTCTATAAATAACCCAAATATCTATAAATACACAAATAAAACCATAGATTAAAATCCACCGTTACCCCACAAATGAAATTCCGTAGTATTCTATTTTCCTTAGGCATTTAGTGTTCCTAACCGAGCGAATGTCTTCCAAAATTACATTTATCACTTAATCACCAAATCATTTTCCTACAGTAGGTATATCCTTTTGATAAAACATAATCCCCCAAATCAACTTTTTATTGAACAATAAAATCAATTAACTAAAAATAATTACTCACTCTAACCAAGGACTTCACATCGTCTAGTGGTGGGCAAAAAATCCCAGTCGCACTTTGGTTGTGGGTTCGATTCCCGCAGCTTTGTCTGGTGTGATGGGTTGTCACAAAGTCTGTGTGTCATCATTTTTTCAAAAACCATATTTTATAACATTCCCAAAATGGGAAAATTTCTTTAAAATAACCATAACCTAATTTAACCACAAATCTTATCTCATACCTCGCATTTTCATCCTAAAAATTAATAACCTGTAATTGCCTCAAATTCAATGATCATATAAACCCAAATGGTTATTTATAACTATATCCATAAAAGAAAATATAATTATTTCTCAAATAGTAATTTTACATAACAAACTATAGGGTTACACATACAAGAGAAACGCCTTCCAAAGTAATCCAATAAAAAAAAGATCACTAATACTTTTAAAAATTTCCTCATCCATTTATTTCCACATGGGATCTTCCATGACCAAGAGGTTATCCTATAGAATAGGCCACTAACTCGAGTAATGCTCAGGTCCCCTATATTTACAGAAAATGACTGTAAATGGATTCTTAGAATCATTATTATTTTCTTCCACAGTTCTCTTCATTTTTCCTCGAGAATTCTTTAGTTTATGCCCTTATTTACCACACATAAATCATTTATTTATTCCAATTAGACACTTTCTTGGGTGTCTCATTTGACATTTCCATCAAGATAGAAAACGAAATTTCTTTTCTCCATGGTCTCCACTATTAGAACTCTTATCATTCTCCACCTTTCTAATTTTTGTTGAGTCTGAGAGTTGTCTAATTTAGTTGTTTTTATCATATTTTTGGAAAATTGATTCTGCATTAACACGATATCTTTTAATCCTATCAAAATTCCATTTTGTTGCTCATTTCCACCACTATACCCACCTTGTGCATCATGTTCAATGTTACTATGAATTCCTTGGAATCCAACCATTGACTAAATCCAAAAAGCATTGTGTGAGTAAAAATAGACATAAAATAATTCAGAGAATATCATAACACATTATTTTCTATCAAAAACACCTTAGGAATAATTTTTTTTATTGATTCTCATCTTATATTAAAATCTTTCATATTGGATTGTAATGAAATCATGAATTATCTTAAGCATATCCCCTGGGAGTGTCAATACCAAGAGTGTATCAAGGCTCATTGTCGTGTTCTTGGATACCCTAAGTCATTCCAAAAACACATTATCGATGTTTTCACTCATAGTTGTATATGTGGAAAATCCACCACTACCTTTTTGTATCCAGACAGGTATATATTTTCTTGTAAAGACAAAATAATATTTGCACTACCAAATTTTTGTATTTTATTATATACTGATCTTTAAAGTCTATATTAGGGTAGTGTTTTCAAATTAGTGTTTTTCTAAATATAACTTCCAAGTTTTTTACTAAACATATTCTGATACTAACTATAATGTCGTGACCCTGGTTACCCATAGTTGGTGCATTATTACACAAAATTTTCATGATCACAAGAGATCATGTCTCGAAACAATTATTAGTTTAGTAGCCTTGGAAATACTAGATACATAAATTAGTTTTACATTACATTATGAAATGAAAAACAACAACATTGTGCCCCCGTTTAACACACTTGTATCTCTTAGCCTATCCCTGCAGATCAATTTTAATATACTTCTTCGCATCCTTGGAAAATAAAACATAGAATGGGGTGAGATCAGATGCTCATTAACGATAACAATATTGCAGAAACTTTAATAAAAAAGAATAAACATTTAACGCAATGTATAAATCTAAAGCAAAAAAAATTTAAACATAAACTTCACTGTAAATGGAAAATATAAATCAAATAATTCCATTTACTTATTCACCTGGATATTCTTCTCGTAAAATAATCACATTTTATATTAATATCAAATTTTATAATGATGGAATGCTTTATTTCAGACATCATAACTAGATATTCAAAGTCTATTTCCAACACTAAAAATTATATGTTTTCAAGGCCTTGTGCCAAGACACTAGTTGGTCTAATGAGACCTACCGATGAATAAAGTAGCTATAGTGGGTGTAATGTCCTGGATCTGGAAACCACACAATAGGTACCCCGAACCCAGTTGGTCACATGACCTCCAGCCCATTTCCCCAAATTCCAGAGTCTACCGACTAGTAGTGAGGGCCCAGGTCTGATAGTGGGGAAACTCTGCCCTCATTTGTCAAAGTGTATCACAACGGAAAATAAATATATCATAGAATAACGAAAGCTAGAAATGAACAACTGAAGTAAAAGAGAATCATCAATCATATATACAAAGATGCAGCATGTCACTAATTCTATGAATGTATCCAAAACAAGATACATTTTAATACAATAAAATTAACTCAAAGTACAAGGTAAAATGAAACAAAATAAAGCAGAGAATACAGAACACAACCGCATCGCAAGCCTATGTTCATTCCCATGCTCTCCTACTCCTCTACTAAAATCATGTACTTGTATAGGGACCCTTGAACCTCTTGACACCGTCAAAAATATAGTCAGTTTGGGATGATGACATGTCCCATATAGGTTGTGAGAAGCAAATCCCAATAGGCTCCCACCTAAATCACATGCCCAACTATCAGTGAAAATGTTCCACAACAGTGTGCAAAAGTAAAAGAAATAAACTAAGAATTACTCAAAAGTAACTCACTCTACTATTTATATTGCCAATTTAATATTCATTTAACCATGCCAATCGTGTTCTTTAACTGGGTAGGTATAACATATGGAAACCACCACGATGAATATTAATGATAACACTATCCTAAGACATACAATCCTTACACTCAGGTAATCAGAATTGAAACCCACAAGTGTCTGCCCATAGGCATAACAAATATTTCCCATAGGCGTACAAGGTGTCGCCCATACACACATAAACTACTACCCACGAGAATAGAAACGGCGGCCCACATGCATGATATTGGTTGCCTACAGGATAAATGAACATTGCCCTTTGGCTATTTAAGTTACTAGGAAGATCCCAACACATAAGAAAGAAATCATATACAATTCCTCTCAAGGAAATTCCAAAGCATTCCAAAATTCACGGTATACCCACAGGTATTCTAGCTAAATGGATAAATAGAGGAACGCACTCCCAGGGTGGTCCTGGATCCTAGCAGTGATCCCACACTATTATTTTAAACTTATCATTAATTATCTATGAAATTATAGATATCTTATAGCAAAGGCAACAGCCATACAACAGCCCAAACATGGGTCCGTAGCACAATAGTACACAAATTCAACTCAACAGTTGGAAATGAACTCTAGACCAGCTACCACGATCATCTCTGATCAGTATATGTGAAAGGCGCTTTCAGAAACGCCCAAGAACAACGTAGATCCAGTTTAAACGCTAACACATTTAACCTCAAATAACATTCACTCAGGAGGAAATTGGTATGAACCACTCATTGTGAAGGAAGGGATTACCCGGGAAGTTCAAAGGAGATTGACAGCATAGGAATCGTCTTCCTGATGTGCGGTCGGGAGATCCACCAAGGTCTGGCCGTCCCCTCTGCGCTCCAAATGAACCCACTGTCTCCTCTTCCAAATAAAGAGGATATTGTCCGTTTTAAGTGAAAAAAAACAGACTACACGGCATGTTCACTCAAGTAAACAATGTGTACTTTTCATTTTTTAGTTGTTCCTCTGGCATCTTCTTACCACCGCGGCACTGTTCATCTATCGACATGAGTACACGTCGTGTATTCTTGATTACAGGGCATGTACTGTCGCTCCGTAGGTTACTGCTTCCACCGCCTAACTATTCACTTGCATACTGATTACACAGTGTGTAAGTAATAAGTATATGGCGTGTAGTGCATTTTTACACCCTTCATCACCGAAAGGCCTACACACCCTGTGTATTTATCCCACACAACCAAAGTACACGGCGTGTACCCACAAAATTTGAGATTTTCCCCATTTCCTTTATTTTCTCAACAACATTTAGGAAAGAGGAAAAGAAGAAACAAATAACTCACGAATAAGAACAGGGTTCTTACAAAATCCTCCTTAATGAAATTAGTCCATGGATTTTCCTTCCAAGGGTGGAAAAGATAATGCTGTGAACAAATCCAGCCACTGAGCATGTACATTGGTCTCTCCTGCTCCCAGGTTTCGTCGTACACCCAGCCATGCTGGCATAGCACCCGTACGATAGGAATTGACTGGCCTCAAAGAACCATCATGATCTTAACAACAATTCGAATCGGATGCTCCTGAAAGGATTCATCAAACTGAAGCTCAACATCCTTGAGATAAAATACATGAGACGGGTCTGAGTGATAACGGTGCACCTGAGATATATGGAAGACATCGTGGATGGCCTGGTACCTCTGTGGTAACTACAACCAATAGGCAATCGGACCGACTCTCTCCATAATCTAAAATGTCCCCACATACCTCGGTGAAAGTTTACCATGTCTCTTAATCCACCTATGTCATAACTTTTAAGAAACACGCAAGAAAACTTGATCCCAAACAACGGACTCCATGGGTCATCTGCGGTGATTAGCATAAGATTTTTGATGATAATGTGCTATAGCCATCCACTTATAGATCAACTGTACATGCTCTGTTGTCTCCTGCACGAGACATGGTCCTAGTAAAGCTGTCTCACATTCCTCTATCCAACACAAAGGTGATCGACATGGCCTACCATATAAAGCCTCATAAGGTGCCATCTCAATAGTTGCCTGAAAACTGTTATTGTAGGCAAACATGACCAGGGGTATATGCTTATACCAAGAGCCCCCAAAGTCCAAGACGCATTCACACAGAATTTCCTCAAGAACCTGTATCATACACTATAACTGGCCATCAGTCTGAGGGTGGTTAACTGTACTCAGAAGCACCTGTGTACCTAGTGCCCGCTGAAATCGCTACCACAAATGAGACGTAAAATGGGCGTCCCTATATGAAATGATAGATCGAAGGTCCCCATGTAGACGTTCTTCCTCTCAGATATACAAATTTCTGAGCTCTTCAACACTGAAGGTCTCCTTGATTAGCAAAAAGTGGTCTACCTTTATATGTTTATCCACAAAAACCCACACAACATCATTTCCTCAAGGTGACCTCGACAACCTAGTCACTAAATCCATCGTGACATCATCCCATTTCCACTTCGGAATGGGTAACTTCTGTAACAGTCCGACTAGCCTCTGATGCTCTGCCTTCACCTGTAGACAGGTGAAACATCAATTAACAAAACCAGTTATCTCTCTGTTATTACCCGACCACCAATACTGACGTATCAATTCAGAGTACATTTTGGTAACTCTGGGATATACTTCCCATTCTTAAGCATGAAACTCTCGGATAAACTCCTCGTGTATATCCCCAGGAACCCACACTCATCCTTGGATACACAGTACCTCATCAAATCCTTTCATCCAACCAGGAGGAGGGTCCTCACTTTCCACTGACTCCTGTAGAACTAGGCATTCCGAATCTGATAGTTGTCTCATCCCCACTCTATACCGGAGGGTTGAATTCACATCTAAGAAAGAAAGATAGGTTTTCCCCAAACCGTTTTGCATCACAAAATTCATCTCGGTGAACAAATCCATAAGCTTCCACTCACCACTGGGCTCCTGCACTACCTGTATATGAGTCCTCTTACTCTATGAATCCGCAACTTTGTTACCCTTACCAAGTGTATAGGCAAGCTCAAAGTCGAAGGAATGAAGGTATTCAACCCACCTTCTCTATCTCAAATTCAGGTGACACTGAGTAAAAATCTATTTGAGAATATTGTGGTCTGTAAACACAAAAAAATTTCTCCAAATAGATAATGACTTCAACAGTGTAATGGATGAACAACTGCGGACAACTCGAGATCATGCATCGGGTAATTCCTCTTATGTGGCCTCAACTACCGAGACCCGTACGCAAATACATGATCACCTTGCATAAAAAATGCTATCAGAAAAATACATGATTCATCATAGTAAACTGTATATCTCGTCCCTTGCTATGGAAGTATCAGGACTGGTGCTGATGCCGACCTTCACTTCAGCTCCTGAGAGGTTATCTCACAAGCTTCTGACCAAACAAAATTCACACCCTTCTTAGTCAAACATGTCAACGACACTACTATGTGGGAGAATTCCTGTATAGACAGCTTGTAGTAACCAGCCAGGCCCAAGAAACTTTGTATCTCAAACAAGTTCTTAGGCTGCTCCTAGGAGACTACTGCTCTCACTTTCTATGTGTCTACCACAACTTCTGTCTCTGAGATGATATGACCCAGGAAGTGAATCCGGTCTATCCAGAAGTGTCACTTTTAGTGCTTACCATATAGCTAATACTCTCTTAGTGTACTTCATATGATCTCAAGATGGGTGGAATGGTCGTTTCGAGTGCGAGAGTACACCAAGATATCGTCCATGAAGACTACCACAAAAGAATCTACATATGGATGAACACATGATTCATCAGATCCATGAAAACTGATAGCGTGTTTGTGAGTCCTAATGGCATAAGCAAGTACTCATATAGACCATATCTTCTCTGAAAAGATGTAAGCGGTATGTCCGATGGTCTAACACGTAACTGATGATATTCAGATCTCAAGTCAATCTTCAAGAACACTCATGCTCCTTGAAGTTGATCAAAAAGAACATCAATCCTAGGTAAGGGATATCAGTTCTTAACCGTCAAAAGGTTCAACTTCCAATAATCCACGCAAAGTCTGAGGGTACCATCTGCCTTCTTAGCAAATAGGACTGGCGAACCCCAAGGAGAAGTATTGGTTCAGATGAAACATTTTGCCTACAACTCCTCTAACTGCCTCTTGGTCTTATGCAACTCGGGTGTAGCCATCCTATAAGAAAGAATGGACACAAGTGCTACTCCTGGAATATCTCAATAGAGATATTCACCTCTCACTCTAGAGGTAGACATGAAAAGTCACCTGGGAAGACATCCTTGAAATGATCAACCACCGAAGGGAAATCCTTTTGACATTTTCCGAGATCATCAGGATACAAACTCGCAATATGGGTTGTTACACCACCCCTCTCATGATGCTTGGGTCTAGATCAGTTCGCCAGGACATCCCATTCGCCCTTGTATAGAAACTCTCTACCCTCTGGTGAGGTGAAACTCACCCTACGATGATAGCAATCCACAAAGCCTAGAAAAGGTACCAACCAGTCCATCCCAAGAATGAAATCATAGCTCATCATCATTAAGACATAGAGGTCCCATGGAATGTGACACCCACCAACCTCTAGGGGGAACTCCTTGCACTAATTAATACCGGCCGTTCTAGTTCTCAATGGGGTATCTAGCGTTATATCTTCATAAGAAGAAGAAGAAACAGAATGTAGAAGGCTCTTCACGATTGGCTCAGATATAAAGATATGTGTATCACCAGTATCAAAAAGTATTGAAGAAAAAACAGAAGAAACAGAAATAGTACCTATGACAGTGGAAGGTCCGATATCATTCTCCTGTTGGGTTTATTGCACTGCATATGCCTTCCTAGTGTCGCGGCCCTACAACACATCCTGGCTACCCTATGCTGACCCTCCCTACAGTCTCTATGATCCTGGTGTTTGGCTACCCTAGCCACGACCACCACCTCTACCTGTATGTCCCAACGTATCCCAGTTTCCTTACTGGTAAGAAGCTGCTAGCCCTGCTCCCACATGTGGAGTCTGTACAGAAACCCACTCACTAGACACTGGAGGAAACTCCATGCAAAAATGTTGTAGATGACCCATCCTTTCGCAAGCTCGACATTCCACTAGGTCATGTGGACAGTGAGGATTATTGAGCACCTCTCTATCACACTGGTAGAACATGACCTGGCCACCTGAAGTGTTATTCTGGATAGTACTTACACCATGGGAGAAATAAATTTGTCTCTTCCTTTTAATGGTATAAATAGTACGAAAAATTGGTGTCGAACATCCCTGGCCTGCACCACTAGCTTCTCGTAGGATTGCTTAGTAATCAGTTCCTAGTTAACAATAACATGCACTGTAGGCAACCTGAAAACATTCACCAGTGCTAGAATATCATAATGAAGACTATCCTCAAAGCGTTGAGCCCTCAATGTCTCATCACCTACCAAAACATGTGAAAAATGCTGAAGCTTGGTGAAGCGGGATGAATAATCTATCCCTGACAAGGTACCATCCTATAGATTCATGAACTCTCAAGCTCGATCTTCCCTCAACGTCTTTGGGAAGAAAAAGTCATAGAAATCTACCTAAAAGTCTTTCAATGCCATGTCTTGGTGATTCTAGGTCTAGGTGGTAACAACCCACCACCTCTTGGTGGAATCACACAACATGTATGTACGGATCTTGACCCTCCGCCCTGAAGGCGTCTCAAGATGCTCGAAAATAGTCTGCATAGAACCCAACCAAGAATCCACAGCCTATGGTATGGCATCTTCTGAAAACGTAGGCGGATGCTATAGCTAGAATATACGAGTCAGCTCTTCCAATGATGTGGCAGCTGGTGGTGCTCTCTGGAAGGTCTACATAAACCGCTTGAAGCCTTCACGGAACTGCGCATCCACTCCTGTGTCTTGTATAACGGTTGGTGCCACATCTGGAACTGATAGAGGTTCCATCGGTATCTCATGGCCTACTGTCTCTGGATTATACCCGTTGTCACTCTCATGGCGGACAACACAAGGTCTTCTCTATGGAATGACTCTACAAGGTCCACACACGCATTAAATTAAGGTTACCAAAGACTAAAAATGAGGAGACCAAGAAGGGAACATGAGAAAGAAAGCATTCAATATTTACAAAACATG
Source organism: Viscum album (assembly GCA_963277665.1). Lineage (NCBI taxonomy): Eukaryota > Viridiplantae > Streptophyta > Magnoliopsida > Santalales > Viscaceae > Viscum > Viscum album. The sequence goes on from OY728126.1 coordinate 587,613,348, forward strand.
ACTACAGGGTGTGTATAAATACTACACGACTTGTTCTCAAAGGCCATCCACATGGATGTGTACTCCAGCTAAAACTGGTCCTGTAACACCCCAACTACACGACGTGTTGTCTTAACACACGGCGTGTTCATGAATCCTTCTTCCATGCCCAACTCCTTCTACACGGCTTAGGCCACACAGCTCTACTAAAACAAAACTACTCGACGTTTCCCACAGGAACACATTATATACTTGGAAAGATAGCACTAACCCGTGTTGTTAGTGATACAGCTGGCTACTCGGCTGACACTACACAGTGTGTTACACCCTCACACGACATGTTCACCTTCCCATTTTCCCAACCACATGGTCAAGTCCACACATTTTTCCACTGATCAAGACTACACGACATGTCCCTTAGGTACACGGCATGTGAAAAAAGAGGTAACACCAACCTGTGTTTATTAGTTACATGCCCGGATCCCCAGTTCAAACGACACGACGTGTTCATTATTGACACGACATTTATAGGGTCAGATTTCTCCACCCGTGTTGTTAGTTACACGGCGGACACAGGTTCAAACCGACACGATGTGTATAAGAGCTAAACAGCGTATGACTTCAAGGATTCACCACCTCATTTTCCAGCCTACACAGCCTATGGCATGGGTATAAACAACACAACGTGTACTTAAAATTTTTACTTTCTTCCCAAATAGAAGAGTAAACAGTGTGTACTCAAAACCTCATGGCGTGTATTCTGGGTTTTTCTAGACATTAAGCCTTAGAAACTACTCTAGAGCATAGAAAAACATAGAAACCAGCTTTTATGTTCCAAATTCCAATCCGTGAGGGCCTATACTCTCCGCGAATTAAATTTTGGAATCTTATAAATGTTATAACAAGTAAACTGTCAATGAGCCACCAAATTCCGGTCAATGAGGGCCCATACTCCTCAAAAACCAAAGTTCGGCGTTCATTATACTATACCTCACATAACCATACCCTATCAAATAGCTGGTATTTATCAAAGCAGCTATCAAAACAACACGCTTTTCTAGCACAACAACAATCACAATAACATGAAATCTCTAATGCACCTACATGGAATGGAAGGAATACATGACATGTGATTTATAAAATGTGCCGAAATGTTGCATGAAATGGCATACACTCATCTCATCAGCTTGAAAATAAATAGAACCCACATATAAAATAGATACAACACAACAAAAAGTGTGTCACCCAACGGTGAAAATCAAATCAACTGTAAAAGAGAAAAATCAGAAAAATTTCCACATGAGGTAAATTGGCTTTTCACTGTAAATGGGTTAGCTACTCCCAGGCACAGATTATTATTAAATACAAATTCTATCCTATCTATGACTATAAGCTCCAAGCAATAAGTCATAGAAAAAACCCATTTGATTCCACTTTGTAACATCCTGGATCTGGAAGCCACAGAATAGGTGCCCCGAACCCAGTTGGTCACATGACCTCAAGCCCATTTCCCCAAATGCCAGAGGCTGCCGACTAGTAGTGAGAGCCCAGGTTTGATAGTGGGGAAACTATGCCCTCATTTTTCAAATTGTAGCGCAGCAGAAAAGAAATATATCATACAATAGCAGAAGCTAGAAATGAACAACTTAAGTAAAAGAGAATCATTAGTCATATATACAAAGATGCATCATGTCACTAATTCTATTAAAGCAGCCAAAAAATGATACACTATAATACAATACAATACAACTCAATGTACAAGGTACAACCAAACAAAAAAAATCATAGTAATTAGAACGCAACATCATCACAATCCTAAGCTTGGTCCTATGATCTCCTACACCTCTGCTACAATCATGTACCGGTATAGGGACCCAAGCCCCTGTTGACACCTACAACAATATAGTCTATTTGGGATGAATACATGACCCAAACAGGGTGTGAGAAATAAATCCCTGTAGGCACCCACCAAAGGCCCGTGCCCAACTGTCAGTGAAAATGTTCCACAGTAGTGTGCAAAAGTAAAAGAAATAAACTGAGCAGTACTCAAAAGTAACTAACTCTATAAGTTATATTGCCATTTTGATATTCATTTAACCATGCCATGATTATTCATTAACTGGGCAGGTATAACATTATGAAATCACCATGGTGAGTATTCATGATACCATTGTCCTCAGACATACAATCCTTACCCTCTGGAAATCAAAATTGAAACCCACATGTGTCTTCCCACATGTAGAATGAATAATTCCCATAGGCATACGAGGTGTCTCCCACAGGGATTGAAACTAGTACCCACAGGCATAGAAACTACTGCCCACAAGAATGAGATAGGTTGAACAAAATATAAAAGAACACTGCCCTCAGGCTATACAAGTAATCAGGCTGAGCCCAATACATAAGAAAGAAGTCCTATACAATTCCTCTCAAGGAAATTTCAATGCATGCTAAAATTCATGATATACCTAAAGGTATTCTATCCAGACAACTAAACAGAGGAACGCACCCCCGGGTGGTCCTGGATCCAACCAATGATCCCAGACACCAGTTTTAACTTATCATTAGATTATCTATGCAATTATATATATCTTTCATCAAAGGCCACAGCCATAAGAAACCACAAACATGGGTTCATAGCCCAACGGTACACAAATTCAACTCAATAGTTGGAAATAAACACCAGAACACATAACCTAATAGTCTATGATCGGTATATGTGAAAGGCGCTTCCAGAAATTCCAAATAATGACGTAGATCTTGGATAAATGTTCACACATTCAACCTCAAATAACTTTTCCTCAGGAAGGATTTGGTAATAACTACTCAAGGAGAAGGAAGAACTTACCCATGCGGTTCAAAGGAGATCAACAACGTAGGAATCGGGTTCCCAGTTTGTGGTTGGGAGGTCCTCCAAGGTCCGATCGTCTCCTCCGCGGTCCAAACGAACCCACTACCTCCTCTGCTAAATGATCTGGCTACTTCCCATTTTAAGTGAAAAAAACAGACTACACGGTGTGTACTTTTAATTTTTTAACTATTCATCTTGTGGATTCATTCCACCACGACATTGTTCATCTTCTAACATGAGTACACGACGTGTATTCTTGATTACACATCCTGTACTATCGCTCCGCTGGCGGATACTTCCACCAAATTACTATTCACATGCCAACTGATTACATAGCGTGTAAATACTAAGTACATAGTATGTTATCAGCTTTTACACCTTTCATCACCGACAGGTCTACACGCCTTTTGTACTCATCATACATGGCCAAAGTACATGGTGTGTGGAAAATTACATGGTGTGTACCCACAACATTTAGGATTTTCTCCATTTTCCTTATCTTCTCAAAAACACTTTAGGAAAGGGTAAAAGAAGAAACTCATACCTCAAGAATAAGAACTGGGTTATTATAGTGGGCTCCACCTATCACTTATTCTGTCTAATTCATTCCTCATATAAAAAGTTTGAAACATAATCTAATCTTTTGTATTAAAACTAGTATACGAAATATCAATATTTTAACCACAAATTGTGAATGGTATAAAAATAGCACTTCCACAGTCAAACATTTCTAATTCAATACAATATGGAAGATTATATATTAATAAATAAACTTCAATGAATAATAATAATGGATATTTACATAGATGAAAATAATCATGAAATCTATTTGGGGGAACTATCCCCTTTTTTGTGAAAACATTTAAAAGTCTCACTATTTATCAAGAAGCTGTTAAAAAAATATTTTTTAATCAATGATTCCCAAACCACATTGAATATTTTAAAAATAATGTTAATTTTAAAACATTAATTTCCATATAAATAAATCCTTAATACTAATTATAAAACATGGACATTAATGAGAAAGGTTTAGAAGAATAAATCGTTAAAACATTTTAAATGATATTTTAGTAGAGTTACAAACCAAATGAGCAACACTTGAATAAAAATAATTGAGGTAAAAAAAATTATTATAACATAAGAATAAAGTGATTCATGATATATTATGTCAAGGTACAATATATACACCATAAAAAAGTGAATTGGTGCACAACAACAAATAAGTCCTCCTGGAATGTAAATTGAGATGAAATCCCTTATAATGACTGTATCGTTAGATTATGGATAAATCAATAAAATAATTATGTGTGAAAAATATAAATAAACTCAATATTATTCGACATTACATTTAAATAAATCAGAGTATATTCACACATATTCTTGTAAAAACAAAACCAATTACTTTGATGTTTAACTCAATGAATGGAAATTGAGTCAATATTACCCTTATCAATTTCATATCAATGACTTCAGAATTTATCAATAGAGTGATTATGTCGATAAAAAGTATATACACAGAAAAGAGATTGTGAATTACTATATAAAAAATTAAACAGTGATTTCACACATAATCCGGTTGTAAAATAATCAATGAAGTTTGTGTACAACCCAATGATTAGAAATTGATATTTGAAATTCCCTTACAGATTTGGTAACTTACGAAACATACACACAATGAAATAAGGATCGTAAAATTAATATGTAAATACCCATAAATTAATTTGTATTAAAACAAACATACAATCATGGGGAAATATATTAACCACACAAAATGTAATAGTGGCAATATACCATGAATCTCATGGGAATAAGAAGTGAGATGAAAACCCCTTACCACATTGTAATCAATAAATTCATATAAAAAAAGTTAATAACCAAAAAATGAATCACATAATAACATGAATATAAATATAATCAAGATAATTTATATCATATTACAATACAAAATACCCCACATTCAATAAATAAGTGGCGAACAATGGAAATATCACCAAATTAAAAGTGAGATAAAAAACTCCTTACCTCTTGTCCGACTTGACTCGTATGTTCCGTGTTATTACTGAATAATAAACATAAGATAATTTCAACATCCTTAAAAACATTTTAATGTTTATTATTCATTTTATATCAGTTATTAACTTTCTATAAAAATTATTAAATTTTTTGAGTGCATGTTGTACATTTTTTCGATGTTCGGAACTTTTGTCAAAAATGTACTTGTAATAATTAAAAATTGTCCATGTGGTCAAGCTTCCATTATACTTAGAATGATAATAATGATATAGATATAATATATATCATATATATATACTGTTTATGTATTTATAATATTCAATATCATTTGAAGTTATTAAATAAAATGCACTATTCATGGAGACGGAAAGCCGTACATACGCACAAACACTAATTTATTTTCTATTTAATATTTAATGGAATGAAAACATAATAATAAATAGGTATATTATAATCAAATTATAATCTATATGTTATTTAATTTAATTAACTCCATATTTTATACATTCCATGTATGGCCTGAATGAGTTATATAACTTTGAAGGGGTGGTAGTCCGCACTCCTCAAATGAAATTATCGTATTTACCCATTATGGAAACCATAAAGGCATGATAAAAATGAAAAATACAGGCATATAGAGACAATATAAATATAATATATATCGCATTTAAATAAAGTTTTATCTTAATGAACACCATAAGTGGTTGTAGGAGAAGATTTAACCATTATCGTTTTGTGAGGCAATAGTTTGTCGTCCACATAAACAGTATGTTCTTTCCCCATTAGACGAAGGTGTGTGTATTTTTAGATATAATCCTTATCGTATAAACACCATAGTATATTTAGGGTATTTTTTTGTTAAAAAAAATTTAATAAATGATTTTAGGGGGCTGGGGAGGTAAAATAAAAGAAACAAACTTAAGAGAAGATGTTACCTTTAAATCGGGTAACTCTCTATTGTTTGAACCAAAATGATGTTTGAAGTGTTGTTTACCTAAGTTAAGGATTAAAGAAGAATAAAGGGATGTTGAGAGAATTTTTTGGTAGATTTTGGACGAACCACGGAGCTTGAGAGTTGTGAGAAATGGGTTAGAGTTGAGGAATTTTTATTAGGCGTTGGAGGGGCTATTTAGGGATGTCTAAAAATATTATTTTATTATATACTGATTTTCGAATTTTAAAGATCCAAAACATATTAAATTAAATGATAAGATGAATATTGTTCAAAATAAAATAATCCAATAAGAAATGGACATTTGTTTGAAATTTTTTATTCTTTATTATCTTATTTATTTAAACCAATCATTAATGAAGTAAACAGTGCATCATTATTGTTTAATAAATTATATTATTTATTTGAAGTCTAAAAATTATAAAAAAAAAACCATGATGTAGGAAATTATTTTATCTTTAAATTGAATATTTATAGTTTAATTGATAACTTATATATCCCAATGTAATAATTTATTTACTAAATGATATATGTTTAGGTTATTTTTGTCATTACTTTAAATTCATTAATATAAAGAGTCATTATCACGCTTATGTGGCTCTATGGGGTCCCAAATAGAAAATAGGATACACATGGTCAGAAATATATCAACCAATAGTATTAGGACACATGTTAGAGTAATTTAATATTATTTTTACCTTGAATTACCCTATTTACCTTTAACCGCAGTAGAGAAAAGTCAAAAGTTACATTTCACCAAAAATTATTTTCATCATATTGAACCACATTTTACTTACTCATAACAAGAATGTTTATAGGATTTTCGAAATTAAATTCACAGAAATAGTTAAAAATTTTAAATGAAAAAGTCGGTTTTTAACTACCACTTAGTGTTTTCACTATTCACCAAAAATTGATGTTTTTCAGAAAAAGACCAAAAATCCATCCTAAGATATATTTGATATTCTGAATTCAAAAATGAAGTCTATTTTACCAAATTAAAAACATATAAGTTTCAATAATTAATTTAAAATTAATTAGTGTTGTCAAAACAAAAAGCGTGTTTTTTATGAAATAAAAATTATCAAAAGATTGACACTTGTTTATATCCAATTTCAAAGTTAAATTACTTAAAATTACAATAATTGGATTAAATGGTAAAACTATAATCCAATTAAACATTATAACCAATTAAAAAAATACAATATAACAATATAAATAAATTTGATTAAAATGTAGTTTTGTATTAAAATACAGTATTTTTCATTATTCGTGAAAAATTAATTTTATAAGAAAAATACCATAAATTTACCCAAAGTAAATTTTGTTATCTCGATTCTAAAGAAGTTTTTTATTTTTTTCAGATTGAACATATAAATGTGTCAAATATTGGATTTATAAATGGTTCGCCATTAAAAGGCAGAAAAAACTATATTTTTTGAAAAATTGAATTTGCCCTTATATTATGTCTAACAAACCAAAAAGATGAATGTTAAAATTATATAGGATATATATAAATTTAAAAATGTGGTTATTAAAATTCATTACCACTTTCTAAACATCTTTTATGATAGGTCTTGGTGTGCTTGAACTCGGTGAAACGTACATTGCACGCTATTGTATTATTGAAAGAGAAGCGTACCGCGGATGCTTGGGGTGTTAGATTCATACAAACAAAATAAATATCTATGCAATGAACATTACACTACATTGATAATTTTGGACCAAATTATTTTTCTATGCTTAGATACATTCCTTGCACGCATCATACTTTATGTTCTGGGAAAATTGGGATCTCTATAATCTTTCTTTAGGCATCGATAATAAAATATATTCTACCATATGACACTAAATTTTTACTGTAAATTGATGTACACCAGTCTGTCTTTGTATATATATCCCCCTAAAGAAATTGAAACCATAGGCTTCTTCATCCCCAATAGAAACCACTTTTATCTATGTAATCCCCAAAAATATTTTTCTAGAAACTTATTTTTGAACATGTTCTATTATAATTCAAAGAATACTTGTCCCATATAACATCTCTGGATCTAATAACCCCCAAGATCATGGTTTATAGTTTCATTTATCACATACGAAGTGTGTGGGAACATTACTGGATAGGTAAAGTAACAACCTAAGTATTAACAAAGAAATTTAATAAGGAATACATTAATCACTAACTCTCTTTGAAACAAACACATTCTAATATGATATAGTTATAACCTAGCCATTAAACATTATTTTTCTACTTCTCTATTTTTTATTTCAAAAAATGAACATAGACGGTTGTGATTAGTAAGATATATAGAGTCTAATTGAATCAATATGCAATTTTGATGGCTAGTAACGTGACCCTTATTAATATTAATACACCCTAATAAATTTTAATATGATCTTTAACCTCACCCATGTAAGTATACAAAAATTTAAGATCCTTATAAATGAGAGTAAATATTTGAAAAATTAATAATTTAGTGTTAGTATTTTTGTGAATAATAAACAGTTTATTATAGTTTTCAATTAATAAATTGATTTAAAATAAAATTAACATTCATAAAATTTATTCATAAATATATATATTTTTTGTACTGTGGATTTTGGATAATTTTATGGGGCCTTATATAATTTATAATTGTATTATAAAATCAGTTTTAAATTTATAATCTGTTTTTTAAAGAAAATAATGATTTTATTGAATAAAATTAAATTTTATATATTTAGAAAATTATTTTGATAAAATGGAGTCCATTTTTTTAAATCCGGAAATAAAAAAATGGTTACGGTGAATTTTTTGTAATTTTTTGCAACACATGAATTTTTATTGAATACTAAAATGCAGTAGTTTATGGTATAAATACATTAGAAGAAAAATACACTATTACTCGAGTCATCACTAATGTAATCACACTTGGTTCTAACTCAAATGAACTTATTACTATTTTCTCTATAAGAATCCACACAATTGGTTAACTTTAAAAAAATAACAAAATAATGAATAAGATATTCAAAAATCACTCCTCTCCTCCATTATAAAAGCCACCCCTCATTTCCTCTTCTCTTTACCCATCTATGCCATTATTTTTCCAAATTCTCTTACCAAAAAATATTTCCTAGTCTCTCCCCATGTCCAAGAGATCTTTGTATTACCAATATACCAAAACCCTTTCTCTTAAAGAGGTTCTCAATGACGAGTACTCAAGAGGTTAAATCATATTCCTTTTTTTCTTTTAATTTCATTTAAGTTACTTCTCTTACTAATATCTACACAACTCCTATATCCATTTATAATGATAACTCCAGTATCATATATATAATGGGATCATATCTTGTTAATGTAAGATACATCATCAATATCTTTATTCTTTCTCCCTTTAATTTTAATAAAAAACCATTATCCGGGAGGTGCCAATTTACAACTTTTGTGGACAAAAAATATTTGTTATTCAATTTATCCTTCATCAAAGGTCATGAAACCATTTTTTGGTAAAAAAATATTTCAAAATTTGGATTATATTTAATGTGATGATTTTGTAACCATAATTTATACATGATATTAAATAATATAACAAAACGTGTTCGTTATGATCAATAACATTCGTAAAAATCTAAATGATTTTCACTAAATGAATTATATAATGATTCATCCTCATAAAATATAACCAAATAACATATATAACAATTTTAAATTTTGTATATTCATTAATAACTAGTATTTCCAATTCTTGATAATTATTTCAGATGAAGTTCCATATTCTTATAAAAGAATACCGATCATGATAATCAATGAATCGAACGCTCCTGAGTGATTAAATTGTATACTATAACTCATCCAAAATGATATAAATTAAGCTAATAGAATTATAATAAATCATATAAAGGTATATATGTTAATTAATTAATTAATTAATTTATTTAATTTTATTATACATGACATTAAGGTTATATGAAGAACTCGTTCATTGTAAGGTTGGGGTTTTTTAACCTATCCTGCATTTTATTTTGGGTAAATCTTATTCTATACATACCTCAATTAAATTATCAATTATTCATATTTAATTATCATAAAATTTTTGTGAATGTTGTATATATTTTTACTAAATAGAATCCTTCTTTATTTTATGGATATTTACTTGTTTTAAAAGGATCTTTCAAAAATTATCCTCTATAAAAAAGACTGATTCAAGGGAAATTCTAAAATTCTTACCTATTTTCAATGGCACCCTATAATCTTTTTTACGACACGATTCTTTTAATAAAATCACTCATTTTATTATAAAAAACTAACGTAGGTCACTTCAGGTTTTATTCAATTATTTTTCAAAAAAAACTCTTCTTTTCAAAGTAGAATAGTATTTCTATCAATAATTACAGAATGATTTTATTACAGTGTTTACATCCATTTCAACATCTCTATTACATATTATTTTGTTACTAATTTTCATATATTATGTTTATAATCTACCATGTTTTATTAAATGGATTATGATCTATGTGAAAATAGATGTTCCATTTTGATATCATTCCCCATATTACATCAAAAGGTTCGTATTTATGTTTTATGATTGTGTAATGTTAGTAACATTTCATATGTTTGTTTCAATATGAATTTTTTTAAGTTTTATTTTTAACACGACTCATATGAGGAATGAATTGGAATTGGAATGTGATGGGTGGGTCCTTTTATAGCCCCTACATGCATCGGTAGGTCTCATGGGTGAAAACAAAATTGAGTTTTGGCCAAGGACATATCCCTAGTATTTTTATACATCTAGGTCGAGGCCTCGGCGATATGTTTTAGTTGTTCAGTATTATGCATTCCATAGCTGTGATATTTGAAATTTAAAAACCATGTGATTATTCAAATATGATAATATCAATTGTTATGATTCATACAATTATGATCATTTATTATGGAATTATTTAATTAGCATTATTGCTGCCACATTATTCTGAAGTATATTTTTAATAGAATGTGTTTATAGTTTTTCACAATGCCTAGTGTTTATGTTTATGAAAAAATCAACTGTAATACTTAACCTTAATAAACATCTGATCACATCCCTTTATTATGTTTTATTTTCCAATTGTTGTGAAGATGGATATTATGAATGACTTAAAAGATAATGTAGGTTTTATAGATGTTCTATAATGGAAATGCTATTTTGTATTTAATTTCACGTTGTAATATTGAAATTATGTTTTTATATATTTTATAAAATATAAAAAAATATTGATTCTTTTAGGAAGTTACATTCTTATAATCATTTTAATGTATTAATATAAGGCATCATATTTGGGAAACTGTAGTCTTGGTCCTTACAGTTTGTATCCGAGGAGGTTTTGTAGAAAAATCAAAAAATAGATTTAGAAAATATATATTAGTGAACAGAACCCTATGATAGTCTTTGAGGACAAGCATACAAGAACATATTGTATTATTTTAAAGGAAGATATTCTGTGGATATTCATAGAAATACACCCATGTATAGATACTACTAGTGTATGTGGTTCTAGAATAAATGCAACTCTGAGTAAAAACTCAAAAAAGGTGTTTTGGGCTTGACCCATGGTAACCCGGTACACAATAATAGTCATTACTATGCACCTGGTTTGACACTCCTGGGGGATATTATGAGGTTACATATCATTTTCATTACAATCCATTATAAGTGATTTAAAAGTTGATTTTTCCTCAATGAAACCATTTTTATGAATATGGGGTTAGCTATGCATATGATTTCAATTTATGTTAACTATTTTTCTAGTTGATATTATACATTATGATTCATAACCAAATCTAGTGTGTGCCATTATTTAGAAATTTTTCCTATTTTAAGGAATGTTAACTACATGAACGTTCATATCCCATGTTTTGATTCACCTCCTATGAAATATAATGATATTGGATTTGGAGTTTTGACGAGTGCTGAGAAACTTATAACTATATAGGTATAGCTGACTCAGGTGAAGAAAAATGACATTACCCCTATGAAGCATCTCAAACCACAACATGAATGATAAATGTTTGATCGCTTTATGTGACACCATCATCTTTTAAATAATTCAACTACAACCAAATTTTTTGAAGAGTAGTGGAAATGTTCATTTGAGAAGATATTTCTCTCTTTAGAATGTAAAAAAGAGAGATTTTTTACATGGTAGTTTAATGTATATCGAGATATTTGGATCAATGGTGGTAATTAATTCCAAACACAATGGGGGTGGAAGATATTGAAAATTTTTAATGGGGGTATTTTAAGAAAATATTCATAGAAAAGTACATTCCTCATGAATAGAGGATGGATACGGAAAGATAATTTTTGAATTTGAGGCAAAAAGATTATTATAATGATGCAAAGTATAAAGCTAACTTCACAAGGATAGAAAGTATTATCACATATTACATATGTAATTCAAGGAGAAATATTGATATATTATTTAATGGTTTAAAACCATTCCTCCAAAGCGAACTAGTATCCCATAGTTTCTCATCATATAATGAAATTGTATCATGTGCTGTCAATAGAGAGAAATAATTATATATGTATTATGAAATTAAGGAAAAGAAATAGAATAAGTGGGTGGATGAGGAATGAATGTATAAATGAAATAATAAATAAGGGATTTTCCCACATGTGATTCTTGTAGATGGAAACAACCCATAGCATGCTTAAAAGAAAATTAACTATTACATGTATGGAGAAAAGGGCCACAAATATCCTAATTTCAAGGGAAATTAAGAAGCTACAAATTTTCAACCCTACAATTTCAAAGGTATGGGAAATAATGCAAATGATTTTTTATGCACCAAGAAACATTCCACAAAAAATGCCAACTGAGAAAGGACATGCTTATGAAATCACACTTCTGAGGTTTTAGTTCCTGATAATGTGGTGGAAGGCACATTAATCATTTACTGAAAATTATCCAATGATTTATTTGATTCTATATAATCACATTCCTATATATCATTGCAGTTTTCTTTAAAAATCAGATATATCCAATTCTCCTTAATATGGGTGTTGTCAGTCAAAACCCCTAAGAGAAGTCTCATTACAATAAAGATGCGTGAGTAAGTCCCCATTGTAACATATACATGTTTTCCATCTTCTTATTTTATTATCATACATATTGTAGACTTTGACCTAATCCTTCCCATGGGATGGGTCTCAAAATATGATACAAAAATATATTTCAAGAATAATAAAATTACAATTTGTGAGGAAGGTGTACAATCTATTATCATTATAGAAGAGACATATCCATCTGATTCTTATCTATATCCACCCCCTTTAGATCTACTGAATTATGTTCTTGAAGCGTAAGATAACACAATATCTATGGTTGAAGGAATAAATCATCAAATTGAGGATGTACCCATTGTGAAATAATACATTAATATAATTATATAGGATTTACCTAGAAATCATATAGAGTGGGAAGTTGAGTTCTATATGGATTTAATCCCTAGTTCAAGGACTATTTCAAACCCCCCTTACAGAATGTACATAATGTAATTAGTAGAGTTGATTAAACGAGTAGATGAATTGAGTGATAAAGGATGTATCACCCCAAGTGTTTCTCTAAGGGGATCCCATGTTCTATTTGATAAGAAGAAAGATAGATCCATGATGTTATGTGTTGACTATAGAGAAATCAGTGTTATTAAAATAAATAACATGTGTCCCCCACATTATATTGAGGATTTATTTGATCAACTTCATAGAAGACAATATTTTTCATAGATTTACCTCTCATCTATATATCATCAATTTTATGTCATTAACAAAGATATTCCAAAGGCAGCATTTTGAACTAGTTAGGGAAATTATGTATTTTCATTAATACCTTTTGGACTGACTAATGTACCCTCTATTTTCATGGATCATATGAATAGATTTTTCAAGGAATATCTAGATGAATTTTTTAGGTATTTATTAATTTTCTCTTGGTCTACTACGAAACCAAATAAGATCATGAGAATCACTTCTAAATTATTTTAAAGACTATTAGAAGCAATAAATTATATGTGATGTCTAGAATGTGGGAATTTTAGCTTCAATAAGTATCTTTTATTGTCCATATTGTCTATGAGGATGGAATCTCAGTTGATCCTATAATGAAAAAGGATGTTCAAGAATCACCTACTCCAACGAACATAACTGAGGTGCATATTTTTATTGAATTTTATTATTATTATTAGAGTTTCATTCATCACTTCACCCGATTGACCAACCGATTATCAAAGATTACTCATAAAGGGGTAATGTTTTTATGGACAAAACAATGTGAATAATTTTTTGTAGAAATGATTTATAGGTTAGTGAATGCTGCAATATTGACTATACCATCCAAAAATGGTGGGTTTGAGATTTATGGAGTTGAATCAAGTAAATGACCTAGTTGCGCCCTTATGCATAATGATAGAGTTATTTAATATGCATCAAGGCAGTTAAAAATTCATGAACAAAACTATCCAACTCATGATCATGAGTTCAAAACTATAATATTTTCTCTAAAGATATGGAGCCATTATCTCTATATAAAAATATGTTAGATATATACTAATCAAAAGAGATTGAAATACATATCCTTAAATAAGGAACTCAACATGAAGAAAAGGTGATTCCTTGAGCTACTCAAGGATTATTATTGTTCCATAAACAATCATCTTCGGAAGAAAGATAAAGGGACAGATGCATTGAGAATAAAAGATCATGGATTTTTTTAGCAAAATGGTGATTGAAAAGGATCTGTTGTTCATAGATCTTATAAATATTGATATAGTAATTATAAATGATAGCGATACATTATTAAATTTTAAATCGTATTCCCAACAATATTTATTATAATGGATTAAAATTTCTCAGTCTGGTGATGAGAATATTAAAAATAATACTAGAGGTGTTTATGGTGGGAAGTTGGATAACATCATGTGTGAAGATGGAATTATAAAATTTGGGAGAAGGCTATATGTTCCTTCTCTACCAAATCTAAAAATGGAGTTATTGGATGATGCACATAGTTCAAATTTATCTATGAACCTGGGTAGTACTAAGATGTATAGGGAATTGAATGAAAATTTCTGGAGGGACAACATGAAGTGTGAAATTATGTATTATGTATCACATTTAGTATTTTAACGAATAAAGGTTGAAATACAACATTTAAGAGGTTTTATGAAACGTATACCTATTAAATAATGAAAATGGGTTGACATCGCCATGGATTTTATCACTGGATTACCAAAACCCCAAAGAATGGGTGATTCTATATGGTAAATTGTGGATCAACTTACCAAATCGTCAAATTTCCTCACCATAAAAGATGATTTCCACTAGACAGTATTTCATGGTTCTATATCAATGAAGTTTTGAGACTTCATGAAGCACCTCTCTCAAATTTTTCTAATCATGATCTATGATTTATATCAAAATTATGTAAAAGTCACAAAAAATCATTAGATACTAAGAATTATTTGATTACCACTTATCATTTTGAAATTGATGGGCACTCAGAAAGAATCATCCAAACAATAAAAGGAATGTTGATATCATTCTCACATGATTTTCAAGGTATGTGGGACCAATATTTACCTTTTGTAAAATTTTCTTACACTGAATGCTTCAATTATAATATTCAAATGGAAATATATGAATCATTGTATTGAATTAGATGTCATACACCAACATATTGGGATGAAGTTGGTGAGAGGAAGCTTTTTGGACAATAGCTTGTATAAAAAACTAATGTTAAGGTAAAGACTTTTCAAACACATATCAACATATCTTAATGTAGGAAAATTAACTATGATGATAATATAAGGAAGGATTTGGAATTTAAAGTGGGGGAACATGTTTTCTTGAAAGTATATCCATAGAAGGTTGTTATAATATTTGGTAAGAAATGGAAAATAAGACCTATGTACATTGGTACTTTTAAAATTGTGGAGAGAATTGGAGTTATGGCTTATCATTTTCCAATACATCCTATCCTTTCTATGGTATACAATGTGTTCCATGTCTCATTTTTGAGAATGTACAAGCCAAATCAAACACATGTTCTCACATCTGAAGTTATAGAATTGGAACCTAACTTATCTTACTATAAAAAGCCTATAGGTATTCTGGACACTAATGAATAGGTGTTGAAAAATCATATTACCTGGATAGTAATTGGATTTGAGAAAAATCATAAAATAGAAGAGGCCACATGGGAGCTAGAGGATCAAATGATGAAGATCTACCTAAATATTTTTATGATTTAATATTTAAGAAATTTCAAGGATGAAATTTTTATAAGGGGGAGAATGTTACACCCTATGTTTTTATAAATAAATTTAGTATAGTATGTAAGAAACACTGAGTGTCTGTGAAAAAAAATTTATAGGATAAAGTTATAACCTATCAATTAAATAAAAAATTTCTACTTCTATTTTTTGAATTTTGTAAAACAGACATACACAGTTGCAAATAGTAAGATATTCAATGTTTGATAGGATCAAAATACATTTTTGGTGAATAGTTACTATGCCTTTATGAATAGTATTTTACCCGTATGAATAATAATATAACTCTTGACCTCACCCATTTAAGTTTAAATAAAATTTAGTAACCTTATAAATAAGTGTGAATATTTTAAAAATTAATAATCAAGTGTTGGTATTTTTGTCAATATTACATTTTTAATTATAATTTTAATTTAATAAAATGATTTAAAATAAAATTAATTTTGGTAAAATGTAATAATAAATAATTATATTGTTTTCCTATAAATTTATGATAATTTTATGAGACCGTAGTTAATTTTCAAAATTATTATAAAATCATTTTGAAATTTAAAATTTGTATTTTTCACGTAAATATATATTTTATTTAAACATTAAAATTAACATATTCAAAACATTATTTTGATAAAATGGACTCCATTTTTTAATTCTAAACATTGAAAAACGTTTAGGGTGAGTTATTGTGATTTTTATAAAATATTTGAAATTTGATTGAATAGATAAATATAGTAATTTACGATATAAATACATTAGAATCCAAATAGACTATTCCTTGATCATCACTTATGTAAGCACACTTGGTTCAAACTCACATGCACATATTAATTTTTTATTCATAATAATAAAAACTATTGGTTGTGTTGAGAAAAATAATAAAATAATGAATAAGATATTCAAAAATCAATCCTCTCCTGCACTATAAAATCCTATCCTCACTTCATATTCTCTTCATTCCTATTAGCATTGAAGATTCTTAAAGTTGTTCCTAAAAACTCATACCTAGTCTCTCCCCACATATCAGAACTCTTTTTTCCTTCCAAAAAACCAAACCCCCTTCTTTAAGGTAGTTCTCAAGGAGGAGTACTTGAGATGTAAAATCCTCTTCCATTTTTCATTTTAATTTATTTTATCTTCCTTATTTTATTATTATCTCCCCACCTCATCAGTCTAATTACTCATGATAACTCTAGTATCATATATATATTCTATAATTATATCATTTTAATTGAATATCCATCAACATTCTCCTTACTCTCTCTCTTTTATTTAAAAAAACAAAACCATCATTCGGGAGGTGCAAATTTACAACCTTCATGGACGATGAACCTTCATTCATCATTCTATCCTTAAAAGGCTAGACATTAAACCATTTTTATTCTTGAACCAGATTCCAAAATTTGTATTATATCTTATTTAATGATTCTTGCACCAAATAATATACATGATATTAAATAATAGAAAAAATTTAGTTTTTTTATGATCAATAACTATTTTAATAATCTAAACGATTATCACTAAATGTATTATCTAACGATTCATCTTCATAATGTATAACCAAATGATATATATAACCACTTAAACTTATATATATTCATTAATAGAATTTAATTACAATTTTTAAGAATTATACCTATTATACATGAACTTCTATACTCATGTATAAATATATCTATCATGAAAACCAAAGAATCTAATTCTCTTGAGCGATAATATTGTATCTTATAAATCATCCAAAAAGACATAAATTAATATAATAAAATTATAACAAATAAAATAAATTTATATAATGTAATTTATTTATTAATTAATGGATTTAATTTGATAATTCAGGACATTATGGTCATGTGAGAAAATTCACTCAGACAGAAGCAAAGGGGTTTCTACTCCAACCTCCATTTTATTTCAGGTTACTATTATTCTCTAAAAACCTCAATTAAAACTTTAATTATTATTATTTACTATTCATAAATTTTATTTTGAATTTTCTATATATATTTATAAAATATTATCCTTCTTTCCTTTATGGGGTGGTACAATGTTTAAAAGGATCTTTCAAATATTCCCCCGATAAACAATCCCGGTTCAAGAGAACTTCTCAAATTCTTACCTATTTTCAATGGAACTCTATAATTTTTATTAATACACTGGTATTTTTAAAAAATAACCATTTTATTATGATAAAACTAACTTATTTCACTTGTTGTTTAATATTATTACATTTCCAAAAGAACTCTTATTTTCAATGTAAAAAATTATTTCTCTCGATAATTATAAAAGGCTTTTAATATAGTATTTACGACCTTTTGAACACCAATATTAAATATTTTTTTGTAATGATGTTTAACTCTAATTATTTGAATCCACCATATTTTCTTAATTTTATATGATCAGTATGACTATGGAATTTATATTTTGATACCATACACCATATTACTCTGAATGGTTAGTATTTTTGTTTTAAGATTGGGGAATGTTATTAACATTTCATATGTTAGATTTACTATGAATGTATATGATTGATATGTTTAACCCAATTCATATGAGAAATGAATTTGAATTAGAAAGTGATGGTTGGGGCCAACTATAAGAACTTGATTTTCGGTAGGTCTCGTGAAACAAAACAAAATTGGGTTTTAGTAGAGCCCTTACCCTAGTATTTTCTTACATATTGGCTATGAACTCAACGATATGTTTCAGTATTATGGATTTATGAACTCCATCATTATGATATTAGAAATTTATAAACCATGTGATTATTTGACTACTAGAATATCAATGGTAATGTTTAATAATCTTATAATCATTTATTATGTAGTAATTTAATCATATTTTATTCCTGCCACATTATGCTCAAGTATATTTTTAAATGCATGTTTATTTAATTGTTATCCAGGCCTACTATATATGTTTATGATAACTTATAATGTATTAATTACACTTAATAAGCCTATGGGGTCATCACATTCTAATTTTATTATTTTACTCATGTTTTGATGATGAATATTATGAATGACTTACATGGATAATCTAGGAGTCATAGATGTTCCCAAATGGAAATGATATTATGTATTTCATTTAAAGTTCTAATGTTGAACTAAAATTTATGTATTTTTTTCTAAATCTTCTAAACAATTAATTCCTTCAGGATATGATTTCATTAATATCATTATAATGTATTAATATAAGTCATTGGATCTAGGAAACTAGGTTCTAGGTCCTTACATGTAATCAATATATTGGTCATCCTTTCCATACTTATGGTCCTATTCATAGGAACTAAAACAAAATGAAACCATTACTCTATAAAACATAAAGATAAAATATTTTTTAATGTCCATCACATTTGGCATTAAAATGTTTATTTGGATGACACAAGACATGATTTTTACCACATTGAGATAAATAGAGATACCCGAATCAAATATCTTAGTCCAACCACCAGATGAAAAAAAAATCCCATATCCTTTATTTTTTACTCACATATATATAGTGAAAGAAACCATTTTCAATATATGTGTATTTAATAGATCACTGATCCTGTGGAATTTTTTAGTTTTTAAAGGCATCCCTACATTATTAAGGCTTGTAAGTTCACATCAGTGTTAGCATGGTCTTAGATAAAACACAACAAAAGGAACATGAAACCACTTTACCAAAAAACCTTAAACTATATGGTTGGTATCTCATACTGGATGTAAAACTTTTAAAAGATGTGAACCTCTCTCTAGATGACTACTATCACAGGTGATGGAATCCCCCCAAACGTCCATTAAAAGAACTACATTTGGAATGATTTTTATTCCATTAAGATATTTAGTAACATACGAATCCATAATCTTAGACCATACCAAAT
The DNA here is from genome assembly GCA_963277665.1 of Viscum album. Classification (NCBI taxonomy): domain Eukaryota; kingdom Viridiplantae; phylum Streptophyta; class Magnoliopsida; order Santalales; family Viscaceae; genus Viscum; species Viscum album. The sequence continues at coordinate 587,633,287 of OY728126.1, forward strand.
ATAAAAATATTTTTATTCTATTTTGTAGGAGATATATTTTAATTGGATAGTCTAATGTGGGTTCTCACCATATTCATAAATTTGTATTAAAACCTCCCTATGTGTATGTGGTTCAGACCTGCACTAGGAATGCTAATTCAACGATATTTGTTTTCATTATTCTCATTCTATTTGGATACATAGTAAAAACATAATTATAAATCCTAGACCATCAATAATATGATAGATGCCTACCCTCAACACCATATTCATCTATGTTGAGAATTTATCCTAAAACTACCTATGTCTTGATTCTCATTGTAACAAGATACGTCATGATTCCAAGATCCTATATCATGTAGTTTTAATAATTTAAAATGAAAAAAAATGTGTTCACCTATTTTCATGAGGGTTAGACATATGTAAGGAACATTTTCCCCATTTTAGGATGATTTTGGTATAAAATATTTCTTTTATTAATTGGGATATTTCCTTACGTAAGTCAAAATTTTTCTAGGAAACATTGGATCACGATAATATTTCTTAAACCTTTGACAATATTAGTTTTTATTCTATAGAATACCTTTGTTTTGAATATTCATTGATACACCCATGTCTAGATTTTCATAAGTCTCCCCTAAAAGGGCTTTCAACCAGATTCACTATATTCTATAAGAGAAATGTCTTCTTTCATTTTATGCCCTGAAAATGTTATGTAAGAAAATTATTTTCAATCATGGTCCATGGTAATTCCTTAAATACATAACCCACATCACTTTTCATATCCTTAAACCCATGATTACAAATTTAATATTTCCATCATCACAACTAAAATAATTATCAAACATTCTTGTTCAGTTCACCATGTAATGAAAAAACAATGATCTTTTAGTCAAATCAAAATGAATATAAATTAAATCCTTAAATGTCCTTAATGCAGGAAGATAAATTGAAAATTATACATCATGGTCTCATGAAATAAAACTGTGTGATTCATTAACCCTCATATGGGATGGTCCATTATTTCTAATGTTTTTCATCCACAAAAACACCCACATGAACTGTATATGAGTTGGTTCTCATTTTATCAATCCATGTAGAGATTCATTTACCCTACTCCTAGTCCTATAAATATATCATAAAAAATTCCCCTATCAGCATCAAATTTGGATCAATACTGAGGATTGGTCATCAATAACCATATATTTCGTGATCTTCATCTCAATTAGGTATGTAAAAACACATAGTTTATATAAAATAATTCCCAAGACATCGGTAATATACTGGATGACACTATATGGCACCTTTTATTTAACTATGTAATGATACTCTATATTCTAGTTTTCATTATCCACCCAAAAGTAATTTCAACGAGGTGTACATGCATCATCAAGAGAAACCTCTTAAATATCCATAATAAAAAACAATATTATGATGGAAACTGATTTTAATAAATGTTCCTACTTATTCCCTGCATAATATTTCTATATAAATTCTTCATATCTTGAAATTTGAAACTGGTGAATTAATATTTCAATCCTCATTTATCAGAAGTGTTGGGAGATTTTTATCCAGGAAACTGTTCTAGTTTCATTACCCCAAAAATCATGGTCTAAGATATTTGATAAAAAATACAAGTAACATTTTTTTGAAAAAAAATATATCTAATTTCCAATGGGTGTATACATCAAACTCTTCATGTCGAAAATCCACAGAGGGAGACCTCAGTAAAATTCTAGTCATTCCTACTATGTTTTTTGATCATTGGACTTGAGAAAGTGTTCATGTTTTAAAAGAAGATATATAATGTTTGTAAGTCCGGTTATGTGTCCCTAATAATAATCAAACTATGATATCAAGGTTCATCTACCGAGGGAACAATTAGAGCACAAAAGAAAACCTTTCAAAAAAATTCAATTTAAATATACAAAAATCTTGACAAAAAATCATCCATTCATTCATTAATTCCAAATCTCGTGCTAAAATGATGTTTATCAAAACTATAACCATATGTGATCCATTCCAAATGAATGATTTGGATTATCTTGATTTTACCTTCTTGAAACAATGCATGTGGATTTGAAATGGAGAAATTGAAAAATATACATATAGAATTGAGAACAAAAGTATCCATTCATTGGAAAAAAGTTGGGTAGGGGGACATCCATAATTTAAGAGACTCCCTATAAGAGATAATTTATTATATTATGAGTCTAACTAAAAAACTTCATAGATTTGTATCATTACCTAATTATATTTCACCACTGCTCGACATAATTCAAAATATGCTACCCTCTATGATTCTACAATAGCTCATAGAGATTATTACTTATAAATAACATAATCCTTTCCTTATCGACCTATTTCTCCTACTTTTGATCTTTATTATCCACAACATCAATAGTGTCCAATTTATTATTGAGGTTATCTTAATCATGATGGATTTGTTCCACCAAGGACCTCTATTCTGCAACTTGTACATGGTGTCGAGTTGCTACTCCATCTTGTTCAAAGGAATCATTGTGAAGGATGTTTATCATTATTGATAAATGGTTTATTGAACCCACATTCAGGAGATGAGATTTTAGTTTTCTCTCACTTTCTTGGATAGTAACCACCTCTTTATCCTTGGTATGTATAGTGTGGTAGTCTAATCCCCCATTACTATGATCATATAACATATGATGTAGCATAGTCAATTTTTTATAGTATATTTCACAGAGGGGTCAAAGAAATGAGTTTCTATATATCCCTCTAAAAAAATTTATGGTAGACATGTATATTATCAATGTTTTCCTGGTATTCTTTAGAATCAATTTCCAAGGGAGGAACATGTTTTGGGACTAGTTCAACAAAAGGATTCCTATCATTAAAATTTTCAGAACTAGTTGTCTTTATAATAGTAAATGTTCTGGTACCCATATTTGTTTAACATTTAAAGAATATGAGGCCTTAGTTACATTTACCAATACTTATAAAACATGTATCTAGAAATCAGTACCAAGTAATTAAGATAATTACATGGTAAGGATGTCAATAGACACAGTTACACCAGCTTTGGCATAGATATCCTTGATCATCATCGCCTCAATGATAGGGCTAATAGGGGCCAAATATGCTTATTTTTATTCAGCCTCACAAAAAAACTCTTTCATAAAGAAATTCATTACACGTGCATTTTCAAAAAGATAATTTTCTTCTAGAAGGACACTCATATACACCAAACCCAAGGAAATAACCATCAGTGAACTCAGAGCAACAGTTAGACTGTAACTTTATAGGTCCCATATCACTAAAACCTCTATAAAAATAATTTATTTTGAAATCAGATAATTGGATCCAATATATTTTTCAAACCTTTAAATCACCACTTATAATAGGTTAAATGTTGTTTCATCTTGTGGAATCGACACCTTAGAGATCGGTATTTTCATAACATCACTAGCTTTTTTACAATCATTATCTGATTTAGACCGCCCCAAATATGGCTTCTCCAGAAAAAAATATATTTTAAATCTTTTAAAACATATTAAAACCCCCACATGAGTTGATTCATCAACATTACAAGACATATAGTATGAAAATTATGTGAGAAGTGTACAATACTCACTTATTATACTATATCGGATATGAATTTCTATCTTCCTCACATGACTTCACCGTGGGATATCCTATGAAGATATTATTATATGGAGAATATTATGTGTATTAGGGGTGGGAATAATCAAATTTGTTCTATAATAAATCCATGCATTAAATAACATCTGAGATCCTTCTTCAATAAACCATTCATCTGTAGGATCACAATTCCAATAATGGTTCCTTCCAATATTTATTATATAGGAGTTGGTGAAGCCTCACCCCAAGCCTCCGAAAAAAAAAATTAATGGATGGAATAAGGTTCAAAATATTGTGGTAAGAGATAAAATAGATTCCATATAAGAACTCATGATACCAATTTGCCATAATTATCCATTTATTCCCACGCCACCTGCATTTCTCACTCTCGGTTTGAAAAAATGATCCTACCATTTAATGAATTGATTGATGTGTAAATATGATCAAGGTACACACTTACCTAATCAATATTTTCTCTAAAGGATATAGGTTCTGGTGTAGTAATCATATCATATAAAAAATCAATATACTCTCCTTGATGAACACCCCATACTTCCTCAACAGAAACCTTCCTTCTCTATGTTTTCCACTCTCTCTAAACCATGGGAAATGATTGTAGGATAGTTATGGATAATACATAGTAGGTAACCATGTAGTTTGGGAGGATTCAAGTAACAACAACTACTTATTTAGTATCTTGGGTAACATTCCCCTTATGGAGGGGTGCTTCTGAAGTCTCAATTACGAGGATGAATACATATCCTCGAGTTCCTGTTCAACAAGAAATTTTTATTTATAAGTCCCCTACAAACAACTATCATTATATTCACTCTCCCTTTCGTATGGTATCAACATATCATGTACCAATTCAATAAATATTAATTTACCACTAAGCAATGGAATACATGCATCAGGGCTTCTAATATATACTTCCACCATGTCAATATTCTTTTTAGAAAAATTGATTTCAAGTGTAGATATTCCTTCATACCATGTAAAAATAATTTCCTTCCATTGAAAGAAGCACCATATACCAGTAATAAGAATAACATTTCACCATGTATCTGACTAACTCTATTCAATGGGATATCCAGCCTCTATAGAAATGGTAAGATTGGAAGATGGTTCAGTAGATTATACCATGGGGGAGAAATTTGTGTTTGGAGGGGATGGACCCCATATCATGAACCTCTTATAATTAATTATATAAATGAGTGGTTTCCTTCTTGAAATTCCTTTTCTATACAAAACGACCTCAGTTTCATTATTTCTTCCCTCACAGGACTCAATTACAGTTGGACCCATAAAAATGGGTACTAGTTTTTCACATTGACCAATTGGGTATGGTTACATCCTAGCATTACAGTAGGACATCACTAACCCATGATTAGTGATGTACTGGGAGTTCACTCTAGGAGACCTTGTCTTCTTATGTGAACATCATGATAATATATCTAGCAGATATCATATAATATTCTTAACATGCATTGTAAATTGGTAAATGACAACTCTTTTGGAAAAAATACAATTGATTCTAAAATTAGTTGGTTGATAAACCATTACAGATTATCTCTCCATCAATTATGGAAAACATAACACCCTCCATAATGTAAATGTGAAAACCTCATCTTTTATTATCACTATATCCCTTAATTTACAGGGTACAGGTCGGGAAAAAAATGTGGAATATACAAAAATACATTGATATTTTATCCTATTAATCACATCAATTGACCCCAATGTTAATAGATTAACCCTGAAAATACCCTATTATTGGATCCTGAATTGAGTATCTAGAAATCACTTGTCATTGATAAATTAACAACTACTATATGATCATCTACCTATCCCCAGAGGAGTGTACATGGGAATTAGATATGGTAATGGGGATTCCCATTTATAATTCATCCTAAAAGATGAAATTTCGTTTCCAATATTGGGATCGCCCAGTTGACATGTCTTCTAGTAACTTATTGGATGTCTATAAAAAATTACGTTACATTGAAATAATTGAATTATTCACACAACATTAGAAACCATAAACATAAAAACATCAATAAGAATTTTTTATTTTGAATTAATGGATCAAACCTATAGAAAACATTCCAAACCCATTACTCGAAGAGACCTTCCTCGAGTTTCATCCAATTTGGGCTGTTGTGTACCTAGGAGATATGAGTGATTTATGTATTTAGCCTCATAAAATGGGGCTCGTGACCATTTATTTTATTAGAAACATGAATCCATTTAGAAAAAAGTACATAAATCATGGTACAGGGCTCGACCTCCAAGATATTTTATTCTATGTTAATAAATACCGTAGAAAATATAGATTTCCTCTTAGGGTCAACACAATATAAAGAAGGAGGACATAACTCATTATACGTATCACCTATTATGGGTTCCCCCATGATTGTCCAATCATCCGCAACACTAATACTGACTTCCTAAAAAACCATGTTTAATTTATTGGTATTCAGGATCCACTGGGTAAGAATTTGAGGAACGATGAATTTTTTAATGAGAAAAATTCTATGACACCTGGAAATCCTCATACAGTCCAACAATAATTAATTTGTCCTGAAAAATCTTTGCATATCTGGAGAACCCAAAACATTCATCCCCATTATAGATCGATTGATTCTATAGGATATAGATCCCATTCAGAAACAAATCCTATCCTCTTATTGTCCATAGATTTCATCATAATATAACTATAGAGATGGCTATTTGATTTTGGATTTCACAAATCTTCCTCATGAGATAAAGGAGTAGATCCCAAAAACCACCTCAAAAATGGTTCTTGATTGTATGAACCTTTTTCCAAGACATTCAACACATCTTCATTACTTTTCTTATTTTTCTATTCCATGTGTGGAAATTTGTGATGTAGAAATAGAATAGGGATTCCATAAGGGAGCCTAATCCCATAAATAGATATCTTATATAAGATGGTATAGGTTTATATGATACCACCCATAATATTTTATAATATCCAATGATGTGGGATAATATCATGTTTTCATCACTATTAGTGCTTTCTGTTATAGAATGTATCCTCTAATCACTGAAATTTTTTTATGTGTTTCCATTTTATCCCGATGTAATAATAAATCATAAAAAATATACCATATTCATCAATGCTCAATAACCCGGATAACATGTTATGTGAATCTCTTACTATGATATATAAATCAAATAACAACCAAAAATTAGTATGGTGTGTTTTAAATCTCCACATGGAGAACATTCTACGATGAAGAAAATTAATTAGTTTATAGGTGTACCAATTCATAGATGGAAATGATTTAGTATTCATAAAATTCGTTTCTAAAAAAAATTAACAATGTGGGGAGCGATGAAATGCATCAAGATTAAGGAGACTTACAAATCATCGATAGGTCCCTAGATGGAAAATGAGTCAGCTAGACATCATTTATATCCATTGGATATTCTCTAGGTTCACATAAAACTCTCAAAAATGCAAATTTTCTAACCTATTCCTTGAGATTAACTCTTATTCATGTCTATTGGTCCCCATTCCAATTGGGATGGATTTTTTCATCCTAAAAAAAGCCACGAAACCAATGATAAATTTGGAAGAGAAAATAGTTTTAATAGATTAATAATTTGTTGATTTTAGAACTGTTAAATTAAAAAAATAGAGATTCAGAGTCCTCTCACGTATCATTAACACTATGGGGTATTTTCACATCTCATGTAATTCCAAAAAATTAGAAAAAATTTTGTTAGAGAAGGAAGTGATTTAACACCCATAAGAAATTACATTTTCATTGGTCGGTGATGGAGGGTTTTTATTGCCCATGTAATTGAATTTTTTTTATTGGATTAGGTGGTGAATTAATTCCCCCATTAATTGAATTTTCATTTTTTTGTGAGGAATCTTATTAAAGCATTAGAAACCATGCAATATCATGTGGATGACTATTTTTTCTCCTAACATCACATCGCCAATTATGATATGTAGCCAACCATCTATCCTAAGAAAATAGATATCTACCATGGATATAAATACCTAGAAATCGGGGAAATAAGTACTGATTTATAACCATGAATACTATACAATACTCTTATAGGTAATTTACTAGTATAATACTAATATGGAGACCTATAAATATATCCTTCATGTGAGGGCCTATCTGGCCACCCGAAAAGGATGCTCTGGTTCCCAGAAAAGATCACCGTTAAGTATAACCCTTCATGGGACCAATTTTGATCCCCTACCCAACATAAGAAAAAAAAATATGGTATATGTTATTTTTATATCCGTTTTCCCTTAAGACTTTTTAGACCTATTTTCACATATATTTTGGTCCCATTTTTTCCACTTTTGTGAACCATCAAAATGTCTTCATGTATCTCCTACCATTGTCCATGCATGATTCCATTAAGTCATCCCTTTTGACTACTTAAATCATTAGACCTAGGTACAATGAACACTAGCATGACACCCACTATCCATTATTGAATTCATATGGTAATAAATGCATTATATTTGACATCTCTTGAGGGAGGGTTCCTCATAATATTCACCATTTTTCATTCCCATGGTAACATAGATCCCAAACATAGGGGTGGTGGATGATAGCTTCACAAGAAATATGGATACATTGGTTTACTATAATGAAAATAGAATCAGATCACAAGATCCTAATGTTATCCATAACCCCACCATTTATTTCTCTTCCACCATTCAAAAAGGGAGGAGATGATGTTTTTTTGGCAATACCACCTTGAGTAAGCCCATGATTGTTCTTGTAGGGTATTGTCCCCAACTTTTATATCCCTAGCCTCATCCAAATGATGATGAGGGAGATTATGCAGTTTTCCATATATTATCCTTCCTTATGTTTATCACATCGACTGAGACTCATTTTCTTATATATTGTAATGAATATCATGACATCCACATGTTAAAATATTTCTCTCGGGGAATGAATCATTACCTATAACATACTCTTGACTTCCCTATGGATTCTAATTCACTGTAACCTCTAACACTAGGATTACATCTTCTCAAAGATAAATATTACTTGAAATAAAAACCTTGAATGGGACACTTTCCCAATTAAGAAATTGTTTTCCTCCTCCAAATGTGTAGTCCCAAACCCTTTAGAACAATGTTGGATTGGATTCTTATCTGAACAAGATATATAGGAATCCTCTTAAAAGATAAAATGTAAAACAAAAAACTCAAAATATTCTTATCTATGCCATAAACATAGTATTTTCATATCTATCCTAAGGGTCTATAACCCTTCCATTTTCATGTTCCACTTTATCATATGTCCCACACCAACCTTGTAAAGGAAATTTTTTCCTATACATTCTTATCTCACAATGTTATACATTATGGTTTTGTACACATCAAATGAACATAAAATGTATGTTTTGTCCTGTTAATTGTTACTAAACTACATAGGATCTGATACAATTCAAAATTATTTGTAGTAATCCCATTTAATGTGACCATTCCTAACATCAAAATAACTCCCTTATTTCAGGATCAAGATAAACTCTAGAGAGCCACACTATGTGGCTGGAAATAAAAATAGTAATAATAAAAAATAAGAGTCTATAATAAATTTAAAAATGTTTTCATTAATGGATTACCATATATACATATAGATAACTCCATTTATGAGGATCCATTGATATTTACTGATGATTCTAAATAGAATTCTTCCTATAAATTGAATATTAACTTAATGGTGAAGAGTTTTTATTTTATATTTAATAAAATATTCATGAATATGTCATAAATATATAAGACATTCCCCAATAAGGGAAAAAATCCCCCCAAAAATGGGATGACATAGTCTCACATCCTCATGAGCAATGTTATTCCATAAGCATTCTTGGAGGCAGTTTCCAATGATCATCTGTCTTTTAAAATAACATTTGTGAAACATCTAGAATAAGGGATCCATTGGGTGTTTCTGGATCTATTAATAATACCCATTGGAAACTATCTATAAGGGACGTGGAAATATGAGTGTGATAATAATTTTCATGCCACCACCACCACAGAAATCCATTCAAATCACAAGTTATATTTAGGAATGTAGAATTTTTATTTTAAATTATCCTTTTTATATGAATTCTAGTGTGTGCTATCTTATGTGAGGGTTTCCACCCTTGTTTATATAAGGATCCTAATAATGTTACATGATTTTTCCATATTGTGGAAAACATTTGGTGGTAGAGTATGGGAATTCCTCCTTCAAGAAAAAGTTTTGATTGGATAGATACATCCTAGAAATTACAACCCATGTGTTTTGAGATAGTCTTATTAGCATCCCATCACCCCTACATGAAATTTTTAGTGAGTTTTTAGATATTATTCATAATAAGCTATCATATATAATATTATTGAAAAATATAAGGAAAACAAAATTGAGATGGTCCCAATATAATGTTTGATAAAATTTTTAATCTAACACCTGATTAAATTAAAGCATGAGATCCTTCAAAAAAACAAATATAAATACATATCAATAAATGATTCATGTGATAAATAATTAGTAATTACATTGTTCTTCATCTATTAGTTCCAAAGTGATATGGGTCATGGATGATGTGTGTTAAATTTCATAGCATCAACAAAATCACCATCAGGTATTGATTTAAAATCCTACAATTGGATGATATTTATGATATTGTTCAAGTGGAAATAATTATTTAAAATATTTTCCATTGGAATGGTTATCAATATCTATGAATCTAGATTGGTGATAAATGCAAGACTACTGTTAAGAACATACAGGGGGTTGATAAGTGAATGTGATGCATTTCAAGATATTTAGTTCCCCAGTCACCATCATGAGGATTATAATCATGGTTACAATACCCTTTGGTAAAAATTTTATCATGGTTTACATTTATGATATTCTTATACATAGAAAGTAAAATGATCATTATCATTAATATATATTAGAATAACCATTTAGTTAATAAAACAGCACACATTTTGTTAACCATATGAAGTGTAGCTCCATTCTACCTAATTATTGTATTCTTATGATATATATTTTCAAATTAAGGGATTAAATTCGATGAGGATAATGTGTGAGCAATCTGTGATTTCCCCCAACCAAAGGATATTAGTGAAATCTGCAGATTCAATGGATTTGAAACCATTTTCTAGAGATTAATTTAATATTTTAGATTGAAGTTGAAAGGTATCGTATGTTAAATGAAAATGGTAAATTTTAAAAAGGGTGACATGGATGAGGGGATATTTTCACTGTCAAGGAAAAAAATTCCACTACTCTACTATTGGAAATTATCAAATTTAGAAAGAAAATAAAATTAAAAATTAAGGTATTAATTTCTATAATTTTCCCAATTCATTCAAAATATGGTCAATAAATAAATTTTATAATTTTTAAAAAATAATACATTATGACTCTAAAAGTTAAAAAGTTAGGTGGGTTTTTATGTTCCTTGGTTCAATGAAATATAGGCTGTAAATAGTTTTTACTCCCTTATAAAAGTGAGGTTTACTAATTTTAGTTCATTACTCTGAGGTTGAGATTATGGTGAATAAAAGTATAATAATTTTGATCCAAAATTCTATAATATTTTTTGTGAGATAGAATTTAATTTATTATACTTACACCCTTCACTCATAATTTTCACTTACTAATTATGATTCAATTTTTATTCTTACTATCCACCACATTCAACATTATTATTAAATTTAATATTATTGTTTTATGATAACAAATCAAACCTATTATATATTTCCATTCCTATTGAGGGATTTCGCAACACTAATGAATGTTTATAAAACAATAAATATGACATTCAATATCAATATAATTTAATGTCTTTTTCATAATGTCGAATTGATTATTTATTAGAGTCCCAAAAAATGTATCATAGTAGATTTATCAACTACATAATATTACATCACTATATCAAAAAATATGAAGGATTTTGTTTGGATAAGGATATCCATTAATGAACATGGTGTGGGACCAATTATTTGATGAGAAATAAATATTTAATATGACATCAGTTGAGCTATTTCTCAAGATAAGTAACTATGATCCACCCAATAGTCCAAATATATCAATTTCTTGTACCAAGTATATCAAGTGTTCTTTGATATTGGCGGTGTATTGTTTTTTTAGGTGGCTATAGATTAATATATAGGAGATCCATTGAAAAATCCTTTGGCATAGAAAAATACAAAGGTGCATATTAAATATCCTGGAATTATATACATGATAGACAATATGTAATGGTTGTAAAATGTATTATGGTTTCATAATAAATGTAATATTTATATATCATTCATTCTTGTTTGTTTCATTTATATTACTTTCATTTTGGAATGATAATATCCCATCAAAGTACGACATTGACTTATCACTAATTTCAAGTCATCTAGGAGTACTATTTACTATTATGATATATTAATATTATCATTATCATAGTCTTTTACATAACACAATGAGTTGTACATATGATAAAACATATAAACATAAAATATAATAAGTCTTGATTAAGTTTCTTTAATGGCCTAAAAAATTATATCACAAGTAATTTAATATAATCATTGACATAGTTAGGGGTGTATTCTTATTATCAATCATAATTATGTAAGGATTCATTGATACCTATTACGAGAACCATCATGCATTGACTCATTTCTTATACATGTCTTGGGGCTTCAATAAAAGCGGGTTGGTCTGATATTTTTTGATCATATCATTTGATAGAATTCAATAAATATATTATTTACCTATGGGTATTATGAGTAAATGAAATTTAAGCCTTTGATTATGTTAGACTCTAGAAATTTATATCCATTATTATTTGAGTGATTTTTGATGTTCTTGTCTACTTGGATAAATTAAATGTGATGTATTCATTCAATATGGATAGATTATTTTAGCTAATCATGAATACATGATATGAAATTTAGTTGAATGACATGTTCAGGGTTTACTGGTCACACTATGTAATTTAAAAGGAGATTATATAGCAATAAAAATGATTTATATGATACATCTTGTGGTAAAATGTTCATGTTAAGATATGAGTTTATTTTATTGATATCACACCAAACTCATTTTTATAATGGGTAGAAGTATATTTTTTCTAGTGGATTTTCTTTGATTACATCTACGAAATTGTGATATCGATTTTTTTCTTCATATTATACAAAGGCTCATAGAGTCACATAGGTTTCCATTAAACCAATGATCAAAATTTGGACAATTTGTCAGTTCTTAAATGAAGATTGTTTGATAAACCATGTCCAAAGGAGTATAGATGGATTCACAAAGCATTTTTTATGTATATATAAAGTCTTTCTGAGATTTTATTACAATTTAGATATTTTAAAAAATGAACAAAATAGGGAAAATATTATAGAGTGATATACCCAAATTCATATCTTGTGATATCCATGTGATTTATATCAAAATTATGATTTCCACATATTTTGTATTGTATAAGATGCCTCTATAGAAGTTTATAATGTGATTATAGTATAGGTGTAGAGTTATTACCATGAATCTCATGTAGATTTTAATTACTTATGATTCAATTGGAATATTCATTCAAGGATAAAAATAATCATTTGAAATGTTCAATTAATTATATGATTATAATGGTAATACATTTTGGGTAACACATAACAGTTATCATACAACAGAATCTAGCACATGAATTCCATTATTAAATAAATAGTTCACATTTAAAGGGCTAGGAAACTTTTTTGGATAGTGTGATAAGATAAATCTATATATGAATCTATTTTATCCCTGTTTTACTTCATTAAACTTAATTAATGATGTTTTTAACACATCATTGATGTTCATGGGTCCTCGTGTTATTAAAATTATTCTAGTGGTCGATGTTATACTAATATAGAATGAATTCATATGTTTTCCATCATAATTTCCATCTATAATTATCTTTTATATTTGATATTCATTTTAGTGACCCTAGATTTATTTAAAATTAAATGACATAACTTTGGAATAATTCTTAAAACATTATAAAAACAGACGCTCAAAGGCTGTAGTAGTCTAGTACCTTTGGAAAACTTGAAACAAATACACTAGAACATTCGTGAGTGAAATTATCTCCAAGTTAATTCTTCGTGACTTCAACCCTTCTTAGATATATTAAACATAATACATATCTTCATAACATTGGGATGGAAACATAAAATGTAGTGATCTCAGATGCTTAATAAGGGTAAGCATGGAAGATATGTTTGAATAAACAAGAGAATAAGGGTATGATAAATTTATCATAATAATAGAATATCAAACCCTCCATATTATATGATCATAAACATTAATTATTTCATAAATCATGTATGTTTATAAGACCCGAATCATAAGGAAATATAGAAGATAAGACCTAAAATCATAACATAGGAATATGAAATGGAATTTTTGAAAACACATAGGCATATAAAATGATTTCCATAGTAGTCAAGTCATTAATTTGAAGGCCACATTTTCAATATTGGTTCATTCCCCATAACATTTTGGTAGTCATGGTTCATTGGTATAGCCAAATTATTAGTATTAGTTCACTCCTCATACCATCATTGTAGTCATTGTTCACCTTCATGGTCATCTTAGTAGTCAATGTTCTCTCCCAATACTATCTTATTCCATCCCATAAGATATAAATCAATACTTACTACATTGTATAGATATATAGGTCCCACCCATCTCATAATGATATCAAACATTCAAGATCCGCAAATCAAAATCATAACAAATGAAATGAAATGGGTATCATAAATATGTAATCATATCATAACATGTGGAAAAAAACATACATGATTCACAATAATTTCGTCAAAACCAAAACTTATGAAAAGAATAAAGATTCAAAATCCAATAAACTATGAAATTGAAACAGGTTTCATAAAAATTAGTCCATAAAAACATAACCATTATAAGAATTAATCTGAATGGATACATTAAATAATTTACCTAGAAATGCATGAGTAACTCCAATGGATGACATCTTACATGGAAAATATTTTTAAAATATCTTTTAAAAACAATTATTGAAAAAATATCCTTTCATTATTAAGAAATAATTTTTAAAACATAAGATATTTTTTAAAAGATTATTCATTGAAAATAGATTTTAAAAATTACAAAAAAATCTCAGAAAGCTGTAAAACATTTTTAAAATCCTTTTTTCTTTAAAATATTCTTTCAAATATCATATGAAAACATTTAAAAAAAATCAAAACATGGTTTTTGAAAAAAAACAGATTTCCTACCTAAGAGATAAATATTGTCATATTTTTCTTAAAGACATGTTTTTAATTATAATTAGTACGAAATAGTGGGAAAATAATATGAATACATGGAGATATCTTGAAAAAATAGAGGAAAAAATTGATTAGTTTTCATGATTTATGGTTCGTAATTATTTTTCAATGGAAGTATAATCATAAAAAAATCGATAAAAGTGGGGATTGTTTCAATAAACTATTACTGGTTGTTAAATTGTGATCATAATCTCCGTGTAAGAAAATAGAATTATGTGAAGATTAAAATATTTATAAAAGAAGGATATTCATTATATAACCTGTAAATTTTAGGTATATACACCTCGAAAACATTTAGGTTTATAATGAAACTTGTGTCTCGTAGACGGAAAATAGAGTCATAATTACATTACTGATTTGAAATAATTTTACCTATAAAACCCATAAAATGAAGATCATAAAATGGATATGAAAATTCCCATAAATTTAAATATAATTAACATATAATTAATTATTTACAATTATATTCCCCACAAAAACAATTGGTGGTGCATAAAGCGTATATCTCATACAAATAAGATGTGAGATAAAATTTCCTTACCTTGTGTCTTGACTTTCATCATACATGTTCATGCCTCTTGTATTATAAGTATAATTTTATTAAACATTTATCACGTAGATATATTCTTATATATAATTCAATATAATATTTTCTTATGACCTTTTATTATATGTTTAATAATAATTCCATGATAAAGTAATGTTTTTGGTAATAATGGCTTTGTTTATAGTAGGTGTTTTGAATTTTAAATCATGATCCTCTTACCGAAATCATTATTTATTTATTTAAATAGAGTAAAAAATTTAGTATATATCATATATATTTAGTCTATAAACATTTATAATTATCTATACAAGATAGATATATGAAATGGAATACATAGTTCATTGAGATGGTTGGTTGTACGTACGTATGAACATTGTTTCCATTTTTCCTGGAATATTGAAAAAATGAAATTAAATGATATATATGTGTATGTGTATATAATATAAATAAATTATGATTATTATATAACATATATTATATATTTTTTCTAAATATATCTTTAATAAATTCCAAGTAATTTGTGAATGATTCATATCACTTTGAGGAGGTGGTAGTCCACACTTGCACATAAAAAGTTATCGTATTTACAAAAAATGAAAATCATGAATGTAAGCATTATAAAATAAACAAATAGGTATAAATAAATCATAAATACCATATATATCAAATATTAATATAGTATACATCATAATTACCAACCATAATTTGTGGTAAAGGTAAAATAATCAACATTTCTTCGTGAGGCGATAGCTCACCGATCACAATAATAGTATGTTTGTTACCCATTAAATGGATGTGTATGTAATTGAAGGTCCAGTTTTATACGTAAAAATCTTTATATACTAAATATATTTATTCTTTTTTTTCTTGCAATAAGAATAATTTGGGTGGTGAAGAATTAAAATAAAATAAAGGATCCTGAAGAAGGATGTTCCCTTATCTTTCTGTAACTCCTTCAGGTTTTCTCCAAAGGGCTTCCTTGGATGAATTTCATCCAAATGAGTGGATTAAAGGTGAATGGTAAGGATTACATTAATTGTATTGGTATGATATTGGACAATAGTAAGTGGTTTTATAGGTGTGAAGAAGGGGATAGGTGGTGGACTTTTATATGGAATGGAAGGGACACACCTGTCAATGTTTTTAAAAAACGTTATGTTTTACAATATTTGAGATAGTAAAGTCATAAAAAACCAAAAAAATATTAAATTATGGTTAATTTAAGATATATGGAAATATAATGGGTTTTGGATAATCTTCTATTTCATTTGTACCCTTATGTTTAATGTTTATTCATTTAGTAAGCTTAATTTTACCTCAATTGTTGTTATTAATCATAACCACTTTGGATAATATTTATGGTAGAAGATTAAGTTGATCTTATTATGATTTAAATATTATACATTATAAAACCTTGTATTTACTTATTTCAAAATTTAATTCACATAAGCATAAAAATTATTTTAATTCTAATACCCCAGACGTGGTGAGGAGGCGTGTTTTTAAAATAGAATGTCCAAATTTTCATTAATAATTAATATATATGTTCAAAATGATTCCAATGAAATAAATTGAATTATTATATTTATAATTGATCTATTTTGACATTGAAAACAACTAAAAATAATTTTTAACTATTTATATAAATTAGATGAAAAAAATAGTTTTCAGTTAAAATTTAGTATTTTAGACTATTCACCAATAAATATTGTCTCTCAAAAGAATCCCAACAATTCACCCCAATATATTTTAATAATTATAAATTATAAAATTAATTTTATTTGATCAAATTAAATTTCTATAAATTTATAAAACTAAATTTATTATTCATCACATAAGGACATAAAAACTAGTTCTTTTGTGAAAATAGTATTTAAGACAACTATAAAGTTTATAAAAAATTATATTTTTCATTAACAACATTCTATTTATAAAAATAAATTAAAATAAAATTTGTGATTATTATTCATATTTCTATATTTAATTGGTAGGTTATAAATATATTTTTTAAATAATTAATACAATAAAATAATGTTTTTTAGAAACCAGTGTTGCGAGTGACGCATGTGAAGTCATTGTTAATAGTAGTGTGCACCAAGCCAGTGCCATGTGAAAAGAATATTTGACATTGTGAAATTATATACATCAATGAAACATAACTCAATTGAAAAATTTCAATAAAAATTTATGGTTTAATATTTATGGATCATGTAGAAATAATGATATGCTTTTTTACTTTATGTCTCTTATTATTTATATTAATTTATTGATGATTAAATAATGGGTTAATTAAACTAAATTTACCTTGTGATGATTCACCATTGTCCACCAGTGTAAAATTGAGTAATGATGACCATGGATTATCAAGGATATATCATTGTTAGTTCAAAATATTTTGTATTATTTTCAATTATGAACTAATCAAAAATTCTGTACTATTTTATCATTTAATTGTTTTATATTTTATGATTCATATAAACACATATAGGGTTTTTTCATTGTTTCTTGTGATATGATTTGATGAAATCCAAATATAGGCCATAGATTTATTTTACTATAGGGTGAAATGTTAAAAATTTAAATTGATTTTGTATGATTTTAAGTAAAATCTAGATTCACTATACTTTGTTGGGTTATCAATGACAGACTCACCAATGTTTTATGGTCGATAAATAAATAGTATTAATATTCCATTAATTCATAAGATAACTTTCTAAATATTAATTTCATTATTTATTATAAAATTTATGTGATACATTGGTCTATATTTTCAGTTTCTCAATACAATGGATAATAATCCCTCTTAGTATATTCAATAAATAAAACATTAATCATTGGAATTTACCTCTATGATATGGTGGATTGTGAGAAAGCATTCACCTTTCAATTTTTTATAGTGATATTTGATAACTTATTATGGTGTAAATATTATTGAATTTTATACACAATATTTAATTTATTTCATGATTCTACATAATTATAATATTTAATTAATTATATATTTTAAATAATTAAAATCATGATAAACCATTCAATGATAATACCATACAATTTTACATGTTCTCAAACATCTTCACATAAATATCGAATTTACGGAGAATGTGCCAATTTATATGAGGTTTAACAGAGATTAATGAATGATATATGCTTTATAAGAACCAAATTATATTGTATAATATATGGGTTTTCAGATTTTATGACATATAAAACACATATTTTACTATCAAAACATGGTGAAACTATTCTAGGTCGAAGCTCTATACAATCCTTCTTCAATTTTCAAATTGAAATGCTAGTATTCCCTGGAAGATTTAATATCTCCTCTAGAAAAAAACATTTATTTCAGTGTCTATGGGTCACTTATAAGAAAAAATATTAATAGGTTCTTAGTATTTTCTATCAAATACAAAGAGATGTGGTTCATCAATAAAAATTATTATTTTATTTTATTTTATAAATTTTTTTATAGAGTTTATTTAAATTATCTATTGGTTGATAATAGAAAAAATAAATTTTCTATAATATTATTAAATTCTAGATGAATAAAAAATCATCAATTATAAATAACTAATGTTTAGTTTTATTTTTTAATGCCCTTAATATACATATTCATAAACAAATAAAAAATAAACTATTTTGAAAATTTAATAGAATGATACCAATATATTAAATGAAATATATATATATATAGAACATGATCCGGAAGTAAATTTTTTTTCTAGATCTCAAATATACTAGATTTAAAATATATATTTTTTACCGACATGGTTCACAAACAATGGGTAATTGAACATTTACAATACCACACCATTACATTTCTTTAAACGGAAGATCCCAAAAGGGTAGAATATTACTCTGGTAAATATCAATGTTATATATCATGAAACATAAAAAAAATTAAAGGATATGTGTAATATGTTTATCCATCCAAACATATCTGATCATACAAACTTTATTCCCCTAAAAAGTCATTAAATATTCAAATATCGGCTCTTTTTGGAAAAAAATAAATCCTAAATATAGATAGATCCTTCATTATAATTCAACATGCATGTTGGTGCTTCAATTAGGATTTTTTATTAAAAAAATTTCTCATTAATGGACACATGAATATATTTTTATACATCAATGATAAAATGATGTGTGATAGAGGCCTACATGTATGATGGAACAAGAAATTCAATTATAACATGTGTGAAACATATTTTGAAAAAATGAATGATTCATATTTAACTTTTCTACTTAAAAAACACAGATATTCATGAAAAAATTCCTTGACTAAGAACTAAAAATATATTTCTTCAATAAGATATTTCAATAATCATGTAGATTTTTTTTCATAATCAATAAGTTTCACAAACAATTTGGTGGAAATTTTATCAAATGAGGCATGAAAATGAACCATCATTCATAAAGAAAAATTCCATTCAAAGTAGATACTATGATATATATAATCAATATGGATAAAATATATTCATTAAAATCTCACCAAACTGTGTGCGTATTGAATATCAATCTTTCTTTAAACCCATGAACTATCATAGAAATGAAAACAATAAAATCTCATTAATTGAATTTAATTAATAGTAGTTTAACATAGTAGAAAAGTGTGTGAAATTAAAAAAATCATCAACATAGAATGACAATAAAAAATCATTCAACAAGGACACTAATATTCCATATAAGTAATTAAAATAGCTCAAAAGTGGAAAATGTTCCATTCATAATGAGAATAATGGTGAACCAAATAGTTTTGAGTTATTAGAATTTTCATTAATAAATATAGATATTGATAAAAATATTATTTGGTTGGGAAATTCATAAAATGTGAATCCTTGAATACAATCATAATTGATTTAGTTTTATCATTAAATTTTTTACATAGAATATTATAGATCCTCCAAATTTCTATCTATAGCGACCCATGTTTTTGGATCCCTTAAATCAATATTGTCTTCAATAACATGAGTCACACACAACACCAAAACCAGAATAAACTAAAGCATATTAATGTATCAAAAAATATATAATAATTTGTTGATAAAAATATTATATTCATCTAAAATAATTAAATATTGTTATTTTTCCTTGAAAAAATATTTTATAAAAGGATGTTTTTTAAGAATAATTCAAAAAGGTTTATTTTATTTTAATAAAATAAAATAAACTAATCAGAGATAATTTTTTTTTATAATTTGTAATATTTTTTTTAAATAATATTCCAAAAATAAATTACGTTGAGATCTATAATAAATATGAGTAAAGGAACCTAATGTTGAAAATGTTTATTTTTAATAAATATTTTTTTCTTATTATATTGTATATTAATTTTGAGGAATAAATTATAAATTTTAGAGATTCAATTTAATAAAATAAACATATTTTTTGGAATAATGTTTTTAATATTATATTTTGATCATTTTTTGAGTTTTTGTAAATAATCCATATTTACTTTAATAGTGAAACCAAACAACATTTTTTTTCTAATATTATAGCTTTTATACCAATTTTCAGATACAAGAGTGTTTAAAATGTTTTTGAAACCTTTATAAAATTTAAATATATATGAAAAAATTAATTTTAAAAATTAATTTTTAATTTATAAAACCCATGAATATCATGTTGAAAACATTAGAAATATTTTACACTAAACAATATTTTTTCACTAAAATATAATTTAGTTTTCATGGCTTGTTGAAATTAAATCTAAAATATAGCATTAAAAAATTTAAGATCCACATGTTCAAAATATTTAATAATTATAATATATTTATTATTAATAAAATTATGATTACTATTAATAATTTTATTGACCATAATAATGGAAAAAGAATTATTTTCAATTAATTGTTTCCACAATGATACACAATTTTAATCTAATAAATTTAATTGTTATATTTTATATAATGAATTTTATATGAAGATAAAAAAATTCTAAAAATTTATTATCTCAATTATAATTATTAATCAATTCCATATATTATTAAGAATATTTAATGGTAAAAGTTCCTTTTTTCTATGAAACACTTTTTCTATATATTAAACTCTTAACATTAAAAAACTATAATCTTATATTATATTTAATTTATTTATATTATATAGTGAATAAATTTAGAATAATGATATTAATATTTGGAAGTATTGATTATATCATATTTTTAGTAAGACATAACTTTCATGGGTGAAAACAAAATACAACAATAAAAAAGAAAAATGTGATAAAGTAATGAATATAAGAATAAATGACATAAAAATGTTTAGAACATGAGTGAAAATGAATGAGAGAGGCTTGGTCATCATTGTATCACCCTACACTCAATTTTTTTTATCACTTTTTGAACCATTTACCCTTTTTATACAATCATTCCATTATTAAAAAATAACGAGTGTTCACAAAAGTTTCCTCTTATTTACTTATAATAAGGGATCAACTACACCCTCTAAAAGTTATAAATACCCATAAGAAAATCAATAAAACCCTAAAAAATTCTTAACCTCTTGAATTTTAATACATGACTTAAATACTCCGGTCACCATAAGTTAGACTATGTCCTTTATTTCCAAAGAGACTTTCAAGATAATGTTCAAGGTCCCAATGTGTGTATGACATAACCCTTATAAGATTCTAATTAATAATCATCTTCAAACCTACCGAATCCGTTGTAATATAATAACCTAATTATTATCATTTTAATTATGATTTATTTTATTGATTAAAAAGATTTAATTATTCCCCCCATCAACTTATAAAAACAAAATAACACTAACTAGGTATTTTTTAGATTACCGACACCATTAAGTGATGTCTTCAATTTTCACTATTTCTTATATTCACTAGTGTTTTGACCCATGGTGTGTAAGTTGTATTGAACAAAAGGTCCAGATAGATTGCAACTAATTGAATGCTATTATAGAGAGTTTCACATCAGGTTCACCATTTTTTCGATCTAATTCTCATCGTGATCTTGTTGGTTGGGAGAGATGATCCCACTAGGATGGGAAACTATTTACTATTTACATTTTGAATGTGGTTCCACAATTGGGTGGTTCTAGAGGGTCATTTCTGTGGGTTATGTGTTTTAGTAATCAGCCTAAATCAAATATGAGGTCCTCAGATGTTTGCTAACAGGTTTATTTAGGGAGCCTGAAACACCAAACGACCCTTTTATCAGTGATTCATCAACCTATGTTCCAAATACATGTGCTCATTGGATTATTTGGCCAACAACACTTCAGAAAATCATTTTTCGAGAGGATTAGAGGTTAGGATCATCACACCATTTTAGAGGGAAATTATTTCGTATTCTGAGACTCACTTATAGATTTAAGCAATGTTCATATGTTCTCATATCCTTAGTTTATTCCCAAAAATATATCTACAGTGCACCCATAGGATAGAAATATAAATAAAAGTATGCATGGGTTCATAATTTGTTGAGACAATGATCATTCAAACCATGTATTGACGTTCTTTGGAGATTATCATCATCCAGGGGGATGGGAGGTGTTTTGGTGTAAGGATCAAACCCATAAGATGGGATTTCAATGTCTCATCATGAGTAAAATCAGATTCCATGTAGTTTGGTGTCACTTTACTAGACACATAACATTTTAAGGTTGTGTGAAAATGAACCATCCTTGTAGTTTCATGTCATATGTTGAGGACATCTATGTGGAATATGACCATTCATGATTTGGTGTGGTACATACGCCAAGTCGGTCCGAGATGCCAAGAAAATATTTGGATTATAATATGGATATGACACTATTGAGGATGTGACATCGAGAACATTAGAGCAATATATGAGTTGGTTTTGTACCTCGGAGAGATTTCTTATGTATCATAGTTAGTTGCGAATCAAATCCCTCATTATTTTGTTTTCCCATAGAGGGGGAATGATTTTGTCTTACACATAGGAGATTTTCATTTGAACCCTGACCATTAGACAAGCTTCTTATGTATCCTAATTAGGGGAGGAAACAGAGTTCTCATAATTCAATTTGAGTTGGTTTGTGAAAAACATGTGACCCTCACAAACCTATAAGCCCACATGAGTATTTTTCAGAGTGAGAAACAAGTGGATGTTAGGGATTAAATAGAGACACACATCATTCCTTCTCCGTTGATGGAAATGCATGATGAAGACCGTGGAAAAGGTTAGGGAGAGAGGACCACCTCCAATGATCAAAGGGGATTGTTGTCAGAGGGATTCTCTATAGGATTTAAAATAGGGTATACTATAGTTTAAGGTCATATATCATGGATGATGGAATTACATTTTTATTTCATATTGTAGGTACTAATACCATACATTTTAAAGTCATATGGTCAAGAAAATTTGGGGTCATTCAATTTATGGTCATACGAAGAGGACCAGTTTCATTCAGTCCATGATTAAATCTTGTATAAAAGGAAATTGATGTTCGTAAATCCCTCAATCATGATAAGGAAGGAATTTTTTAAACCATGATCTGAGGGTTCTTTAATCATAAGAAATTGTATGGGGAAAGGAATTAATTGGGGGTGTATAGAGGTAGGAAAATCCTCTCTTGAGGATGAATGTTTCTCTGGTTGACATGCCTATTTTGTTGGAAATATATGTATATCCTCTAGGAAATTTTGTTCATATCCAATCATAGGTATCCCCAAGACACTGACCAACCATTTCCAATGGCTGTGGTGGTTTTTAAAGATCCAAAATCAGCTAGGAAATTGAGTTTGATGAATGGAAAGGATGTATCTATGCTTGTAAGAGACATTTAGAACATGAACTCTCATGGGGTTTTAGATCAAACTGGTATAGGAGGCATGTGAAGTGGTTTTCCAAGTCACATGAGGAGAATCTCAACTCATGGTACTAAATGGATGAATGTTTCCCTAAAGAAGGGTGAAACAGAATATTTGGATGACATATCCTGAAAAAGTTCATCGTCTGACTCTCCATTTTTCATGGGGGATAGTGAAAATATTGAAGGAACCATCCTGATAGTGTTCCTTAGTGGGCGAGCAGGGGTTTACCCCCACATAAT
This sequence comes from Viscum album, assembly GCA_963277665.1. NCBI lineage: Eukaryota > Viridiplantae > Streptophyta > Magnoliopsida > Santalales > Viscaceae > Viscum > Viscum album. Next base: position 587,657,805 of record OY728126.1, read on the forward strand.
TGACCAACGGGTGTATATGGGTACCCTCATAGGGATGGAAGTATAAGAGGTGGCTGCATATGAGGGGTTTGAAAGGAGTGTCTACAAAGAGATTTCTTATAGGAGATGAATGTGTTGGATGGTCTATAAATTGCGTCTTTTATAGGGTCTTCCTCGAACAATTTTCCACATATGGAAGTTTGTGTGATTTTTTTAATTTTTTATTCATTCACAAAGTCAGAAAATGACAGCTCAATTTTTTTAATGGCACTACATCCACATATTTTCATAAGTATAGGGTATTATTCAAAAGGATCGTGGGGTTGTGTTTCGTGAATGGTCACCTGTATATGGTTTTCAGGATTGAATCCTCATGATACTTTGGGTGCATGAGGGATTTCTCTTAGACATTGTATATTTTCCTCTATACTTCTTCCCTTTTTCTCCCCCCTAATTCACTATTTTTCTCCCTATTTTTTTCATTCCCCTTAGGGTCCTTTTATGTAGTTTCAAGGGTGCTGAATCGATAGGACATATAGTGCCTTTTGTGGGGATCCTGTGGATAACTCTTTGATACACAAGAGACTTTTTCATTGTGGGTTGTTATTTTCGAGCGTTGGGGATGCCATCTCATCCTTTGAACAACTTAGTTCATTGGGGATATTGTATGAAAGGATTGTTGTACAAGGGGGAATAATTATCAACCTCCATTTCACCAATGACTCCATTTGTGGGAGACAGTTCCGTCGCCTCTATTTTGTTAACTATTCGGTTCGTCGATGGCTTTGCAAAGCCACAAATCACAATGATGCGTGGCAGTTTGTGAAGGAATTTTCATTTTGTGGTTTCCCTTTCATTGATCATTTTTCTTTAATAGTATTTAGAATTTTTTTCTGAGTTCGATGGAATTTTTTTCATCTTGAATGTAGACTTTTTAGGACCATTATAATTGCCTCCATCGTAATGGGATTCGATCAGGAAAAATTGGAGGCTATTCTGATATAGAAGTGGTCCCGACATGAATGATCATATAATGCACTAATTTTTTCTTGATATGTGGGGATCAACAAGCGTTGTTTGACAATTACTTTGATTTCATGGGAAAAATCTCCGATATATATGTCTTTTTCATTAGAGCCCAAATTTTTTCCTAAACCCAATTTGGTAGGGGGTTAGAAAGAAAAACTTGAGTTTTTTTCCTAATATTTATGGTATTTCGACCTAATGATATTTTTGTCTCTTTTGATTTTTGGTTGCTCCATATTTTTTCTAAACAGTACGATGTGTTGGACTAGTGAGATAGCACTCGACTTTTATCCAAAGTGCCCTTTGCATGATTTCATCTTGGTGAGTGTTCTATCTTCTCTTCGTGGTAAATTTTATGTCTTAAGAACTAGACTATCGATACTTATTTTTTATGTCATACTACTTTGACCATGATTTTCTGCCCGATGGTCCCAATTTAGGATTCGTTAACCAAGAATTTCCTAATTATTTTCAAACATGGTCAATGGATTTTTAAACCTGATTTTTAATTTTCCATGACTTGGAACATATTATAGGGATTAGAATCTATTGGGAGTATTAAAGTAAGAACATCCTCTCTTGAGGATGAGTTTCCCTTTCGTGGATAGGCCATTTCTATGGGAAATATATGCAAAGCCATTGGGGCATTGTTTACATAGTCAAGAAAATGTGTCCACATGACACTATCCTTCCATTTTCGATAGCTAGGAAATTTAATGGGAACTTGTATTAGTTTTTTATTGAATACTATAGTATGTGGAAGGTTAGGGGGATAATGTAAGAAAGTAATACAGGAATTTATATCATCTATTTTTAGGAAACCACTCCCACACTAATTTGACTGTGTAAAAGTGTGTTGAAGCATCGTGCAGTTTAATGACATTCAACTAGGACATTTGAGACATATGATTTAAAGACATTATATGCTAACCATAGGAGAAAATAATTTTACTATTTATAGTGATCTAATAATAAATGCTTTATCATCTTTAGGAATGAAAATATGGGAAAGATGTAAACTGTAGTCTGGGGGATTCTAAATCCAAGGATTGCGGTAGGACATAAATTTCGTAGGGGGAATATAGAGATATGAAAATGCTCTGACGAGGACTTGTGTGTATTTGTTTTATAGTCCATTTTGTGGTAAACAAATGTAAATCCACCCAGGTATGAATTTCACAGTCAAACAAAGGTGTCTGTAGGACACTGGGCTTCTAGTTTCGATGGACTTGGATTATTTTGGGGATTCAGACCTTCCTCGACATAGAGTATGGTGTGTGGGGAGGGGATCATGTATATAAAATGGGGGAATGGGAGGATGAATTCTATTGGGAACATGGTAATACATTATTCCCATACATGTTTTTGTATGTTTCCTATGCATGTCACACCCTTGAACTGGAAAGATTGAGGCAATGTTTTTCCCTTATGGACCCTAAATATAAGACTCTGGTGTCACTACATATCATATGATGATACGAATCAAGACGAACATAGTTATTTTAAGGATTATCCATATAAGGATCTGATTAACACATATAAATTGGTCATTTTGTCCTTGTACATGGGGTCACCAATTAGGTGAGACTTGTATTGGACTTTCATATTCAGATTTGTTTAATGAAAAAGAACCCAAGGAAGGCTTTATTTATCTTCCTAAGTCCCAAATATAGATATTGATTATCATGTATCATGTTGTTTCAACGTTATGTGATTATAAAATTGATATAAAATCCCTGATAAACTTAAGTATGATCAGGGTTAGGTGTTCTGACATGTCCAGGATGTGGATAGTAAGGGAAGTGTAAGATTTGAGTTCAAGGGATCTAGGAGTAGGAGAGATGATACTAGGCTTGGAAGCCATTGATAATACAAGAATATGGAAATCCTCTCCCTTGAGTATATTTTCCATTGGTTGAAAAGTCAGTTTGGTGGTCCACATATACAAATTTACCTGGGAATTGTGTGAATATTTATGCAATGGTGTTCACATGACACCAACCATTTATTACCGACGAAAGGGGAAGTATATGAAGATCCAAAATTTCTCTATGCTCGAAGTGTGATAGAAGTAAAATTTGTGTCTGGACATGTCACAAATATTCTTTCCATGATCACCCAGAGAGTTGGGATCTCTCCAACATAGTCCTAGCTCGAACGCATGGTGGGGTATTTTGGTTCTCTTATGGGACTGAGGCCTAAATTTTAAGATATGGGTGTTTTGAAATCGGGCTCCCTATATAGGACTGACCTATGCGCAGGGAGTGGGAAATTTATCCACATTCGAGGGAACATTTTTGTTTAATTTCATACCATTCACAAATTAGGTATCCCCATATATAGTTGAAACCCTAACATTGCATTTAATGTCATGCAAAAAGGACCAGTCATTGTGTTTTGATTCACTATGGTTTTGTTGGGATTCCCCTATAGAAATTTCTAACACCAACTGATCTCTAACCAATGTGATAAACAAGGGGTGGCAATCGTTTTTCTCCATTACATAGGGATAGAAGGATCAAATAAAGAAGCATTTCATACTAAAGATTGTGTAGCGTAGTTCAACGTCATACAGCATTGACATTTATCATACATTTTAACATAATGAAATTAGGATGAATGAAAGGTAGTTTATCTTTATGTAGTGAGAATGTGTGGTAGGGGACATATGGATTAACATATTATGTTATTTGATTAAGGGTAATTTCAATGAATTTTACAAATTAGTACAGGGTATCGGACTCGGGTGTCATTATGTATCCCCCGAGGAGAGGATCAAACCACATGTCATTCATCATAGGACACTCCCCTAGTGTAAGTATAACCTGACATAGAGAGGAAGAGGTATTTTTTTAGTATCTGTACTGGGGTGAAACTCATGATACCCCTATGATCAGGCAAGGGTATGAATTAGTTCATGTGACAGATGTTGGAGGTAAAAGTCTTCTCAATTGAGGATATTGTTGGGTCTTGACATTTAATTTCATGTAGTGAGGACACTAAAAGTAGATTTTAACATCGTTTTTCGAGGATGAAATATCAAAGGAACCTAGCGTAAATATGGGATAATCAGTCTGGGATATTCCAGTTCGTTTAGGTTGTGCGCTGGGGAATAAAGTGTAAAACGTGATTCTGGGAAACCTTGAATTAGGAATAATGATGCAAAGATTAAGATCCAGTGGCTGTACAGAAGTGGGGAAAGTATCTCTTGAGGAATAATTTTCCATTCATTGACATGCCATTTTTGTGGGAAAAAAATGAAGTTCCACTAAGGAATTATGTGAATAGTCGAACAAAGGTGTCCGTAAGACACTAACCTACCATTTCTGATATTCGGGGATGATTATGGTGATTATAGATTTCTCAAGGCGTAGATTTTGATGGATGAAAAAAGGGTATATGAGAATGTGATAAATATTCAAACCCTAATTTGTTATGAGGTATGATGTCCTCTACATAGATTTGACTCATATGTAAAAGGGGGAAAATATTTTAACTAATCGTTGTTGTGGGAATCATGATTATAAATCTTCTACACAAATTTATGTGTTCACGCAGGAGATGGGGAAATTTTGTGTTCCACATGGCTAGACCAAGGAAGGACCAGGTGTCACTATTTATCTATTCATGCTAATAATCATTCTACATGTAATTATAAATGTAAATTCCCTACATAGGTATGGTCCATATGTAGGGAAAATTATCATTTTGAGCTGGTTTGTGGTATGTCAAAGACATTGAATCTGGGAGTCACAACGTATCCAATGAAATTAGGGATCATTCCACATGTAGTTCTATAAAAAATTTCCCTCTATCAGTCTAAACAATGTATAGACGACAATTTTTTTTGAAAGGTGGAATGGGTAGGATATATAATCTAGGCATCAATACATATCCTACATGGACAGGAAAAATCCAAGCATAGTTCCGGTATCCCATGTAGTGTTTTTCCATGTGGTTAGGAATCATGAATTTCCTTACATAGGTCTGACCTATACATAGAGGGTATTGTTCCCATGATGGTTGGAAAATTATATGGGTTCTCAACATCACTATATTTCTTGCGAAGGCAGGAATCCAGCCACACATAATTCAAAAATTTGATGTAGTAGTCAGCCTGTGAATATGGAGGGGTATTTAAAACCATTATTTATAAGTATAGGGATTGTTATATACCTTTGTTCTTTATTGGCATGGGGGAAACCCCCATCACCATTCCTAAGATCACGTGAGTGGTGCTGGGTGTAAGAATCAAGGAAGGGCAGGGATTCCCCGTGCGGGCTAGGGATGATCAAAGGCATGGAAGGGGCTCTTTGAATCATGAGGTGGATGGACCAGGATATAAAATATGGGAATCTCAATATATCCTATTGAAAAATGTGAATTAAGCCTTACGTAGTTATATAAACCTACCAATGTATGTTTATGTTATATACATGGGGTGACCTTTTTTTCTTCTCTCTTCTTCCTTCACCTTCTATATATGGTGGTTGGAACCGAGATATGGTACTCAAGTGTCACTATGTATCCTATGATTATAGGAATAAATCCACAAGTAGTTTTTGAAATAGAGAGCTCTCATGGGCATATAGATCTTATATTGAGATGGGGTAACTTTTAACATCCTTGCACATTGAAATTACTGATGTGAATCTATGATGAGTATGGTTCTATGATATTTATCATCATGAAGATAGAAAAAGAATCACCTGATGTGGATAGAAGGTAAGAATCTATCATTCAGTTTAACATCTTACTATTAAGACCCTTTATCCATTCATTATAACATTGTGAAGAAAGGATGCCTACATCGCTATGTAGTTTTAAATCATATATCAAATATGGAAATGATTCCATGTATATGTAAAGTATTTCATCGAAATCATTGCATTGGTGGGAGTTGTGATGAGTTTTCCAACAATTGATATCAAAGAATATGCACCACTAGAGTAGACCTTCTGTATGACATATGGTCCTTCCCTTTTCGGTTCAAATTTTGGTGGTTTCTTTATATGTATAGTCGGGGTTCTCAGGACCAACACCATTTCTACATCTAGGAAAGATCAAGGGAGAGACTTTTTATTGAATTCTCATGTGATCTGGTTGTGGTAGGCTTCCAAATAGAGAAAAATATACAATCTTCATTCATCCAATCACTCTAGCTCATTGAGTTGTTTTTGAGATTTCTCATCTATGGACAATTGATCACATATGGAAACAAAAAGTGATGGTAGATGAACCATAATGGGAAAAACCTCTTCTATCTCGTATATTAGAAAGTACAAGGTTTCTTGAGTCGTAGTGTAGTTTGTGGTCTAGTAATCCCACATATCATAGAGGATCTTGACCGTATAGTTTTTTTCCTTGTCTACCATCTTCTGGTGTATATTGAATAGGGTCTTATTGAAGGCCTCTTTCTATTAATTAGTTCATGTGTGATAGTGGGTTGAACATTTGGCTTTGATCCCATGATTTAGATATTTCATATCCAATTTAGTAGAGAAGAAATTTGTACCATTGTACATTAATATTATTTGAGGGGCACCAAATATAGTGTTGATATTAGCATTCACAATGATGAAATTGATTTTTTTCCAGAAAACTTTTAGGGGTATGGCTTCCACCCATTTAGAAAATAAGTCAGTTTCATTGAGGATATACATGAATTGTTTGGCTGTAGAAGGTGGTTTGGGTCCCATGACATACATTCCCCATATAAAATATGGACAAGAATACTTGGATACGTGTAGTAATTCTAAGGGTTAGTGGATGAAATTACTATGAACTCGATAGGGAAATCATTTCATAGGTAATTTAATACAATCATGTGTCAAAGTGGGAAAATAGAATCCACGCCTAAAAATTTAATGAGCGATCTTGGATACTGAATGATGTTCCACATAGGTTCTGACATGTACATCATTCATGAAAATAATGGTTTTCCCCATCAAGGCACATGAAGAGGATCATGTATATGCCTCTCTTATAAAAGGCCTTTGGTGGTTTCTTCCATCATACATCATGAAGTTGGTTGACTGTCTCTGTATTCTTTCCCTTCCAAACCTCTCCTGTGGGATTTCCCCATTTTAGATATAATTTTAAATTGGAGTCATCCAGTCAGTTGTATGACCATACGGTTCAATGATAGGGATAATCTGAGAGATTTCCACTCATTTGGTTTGAACGAATGGAAGGACCATCTGACGATGGTAAATGATGATAGTTTCCTCATCATGGTTTGGTTTGGCTAATTTTGGAGCCGCATTTTCTAATGCATCGTCTTGTGTATTTTTTGACCCAGGAATATGAGTTAAATTCAGCTCTGATGGAAATTATTCCATCAATTCTCATGTGTGGTCAATCTAAGGTATTAGCTTCTGTTTCTTGATAGCATAGTGACTATTGACTTTCTTAATGACCAGTTCTGAGTCACCTTTTATCTTCAAGTGTTCTACTTGTACATGAAGTGACAACTCTAGGCCTGCAATTAGGGCATGGAACTCTTCTTCATTGACTGTGCATGCTTCTAAATGAATGAAAGAGTAGGGCATGATAGCGTTTTCTGGGGATATGAGTTAGAATCATATCCCCACATGGTTAAAAACGGGGTCCTCTATCCTTTTTCCTATAGGGATTCTAAATGTGCTATCAAAATACATATACCATGTTTGGTACCCCTCTTGACCAGAGAATACTTCTTCATCAGGGGTTTCAGCATCCAATAGAGTAATTTCCGATAAGGTGGCAATACTATATAGTCTGGTAATGCATGGTTGTTGATGGATTTATTAGGCATTAACTTTATGTCAAACTGTTGTAGGATGAACACCCACAGTGAAAAGCATATAGTCAGTATCAGATGACTAAGAATGTACATGAGTGTGTTTCTACGTTGGAAAAAATGGACATTATGGTGTTGTAGATAGTGTATCATCTTCTAGACAAAAAATATTTTGTCCATACATATATTCTAAATATTTTAATAATGATACATAGCATCTGTCCTAGTTTTTCTAAGATAATATAGTAAATTCTCATTATCAATGTCATTCTTCTATATAGGGATGGCACTTGGTGATTTCTCCAAGGCAGTCACACACAGGATGACTGGTCTTCCTTTGATAAGTGGCATTAAAATTAGAGGTCCTAAAAGGTATTTCACGAGGATATTGAATACATCCTATTAATATTCCATCAATTGATATGTGACCCCTTTTTCATCATCCTAGTGAAAGGAAAACAAGTGCATGTATGTTTTGTTATGAAGTGTTGAATGTAGACCAAATTTCGTTCAAGTCATCTTAACTGGGTGAGGTTGCAAATAGGAGACATTCCAGGGGTGGAAGTTTTCTTGTCACATTCAGCATTGATGACACTATGAATTACAAAAAAAATATGAGGTATTTTCCTAAGGTTACATCGAAATAACACTTTTGGGGGTTCATTTTCAGACATTGTTATCATAGTTTATTGAAGACGGTTTAAAGATCTATTAGGACGTTTGTGAATTATCATGATTTAAATAAAGTCTTCAATATTGAATTCATAAAAAATTACCATGTGGGGTTTAAAAATGTGATATATTATATATTGATATGTGGTGAATTTTTTTTTCAAAATCTAAGGCATCACCTTATACAAAAATACTCTCTAGGGAGCCCTGAAGGTGGAGGATTTTTCATCTTGATGGGCCATTTGGGTTTAATTATAACCTGAATAACCATCTAAGAAAGGGAGAGCCTCATATCTAGTTATTTAATAGATCAAAAATTCTATAATTGGTATCAGGAACTAATCATTCAGGAAATAATGTTTGGGATCCATGAAGTTAATATAGACACTAATCTACACATTAATCATTTTTATGGATACCATGTTTTCCCACAAGATAAGATATTTGGATCCTTGAATGAAGTTTTCTCTGATGAAAATTTCAACTTCAACCTATAATATGGAAGAATGGTTTGGCAGTGTCCTTCTAGAAGTTTTCATGTAGCCATGGTGATCTTTTGGAAGACCTCTTTGATGAGTGGCCAATTCGAGATTAAATCCTTGCATCTTCATATAGTTCTAGGTGAAAAAATCTCGATTCTTCTTCAGTAAAGATGTGTATACCTATTTCTCTTTTGAAGGCATGGTCGAACTGATCAGAGTAGGTCATGGGTCTTATTTCATAACCATGTTGATTTCTTTGAGTTCATAAATGGTGGTAGAGACACCTTTCTAAAATACTGGAGGGGTATCCCTTAGGTCTTTTTCTTCCTCCTCCTCTACACCCTCATCAACTTCTTCTTCGTATTTGGATGGGGAAATAATACTTGAGATGATAATTTAATTTTCGAGGGGAGAGTCATAGTTTTTTTTTCTAGGAGGTGAAGTCACCTCTTATACATCATCCATCACTTGGGGCTTCTCTGAAGACGATGTAGTGAGGATTAAAAGTGATTCAACATATTATATAAATGATGAGACACTTCCTCCTAACTCAATGGGTGGGGCAAGGATTTCATCTTGTTTTAGTGATGGTGTGAGGGAATTTCTATCTAAGCCCACTCCATTATCTTGGGTGTCAATTTACTTTTCAACATTATCAGGCACGATGGCCAAAATCCAAATCATGGATACTACTAGACAATCATATATATTTGGACTTGTGCACTCAATCCTATTGATTGGAATTATGTATTATTCTCCGAGATACATGAAAGGGTTGGAACAAACCATTTACAAACCATTTAGGGTGGTGTCCAAATCAATGTTGTCAGCTGAGGGGTCTTCCCCCTTCATCACATAGAACCTGCATCAATATAGTGTGACTCACAAGACTCTAATGGGTCCTTATTGTCATGTAGTGTCCCTATCTGTCCATTAATTATGTATTTGAGGAACAAATGGTAGGAGGGAATTGTTTCATGTGGGTGTATGCTTGGCCTTCCCAGTAAGACATTGAAGGCTGTGTTTTTCTAGACTACAAAAAATTCTGATTCGGCTATGGGATCTACAAACTGATTTTTTAGCATAATTCTGCGAAATAGATTCATCTCACTTTTTTCACAGCCCAACAATGTTGTGGTAAAATTTGTAAGGTCATCCTTACTATAACCCAGCTGACGTAGTTTCAATGTTGGGAGGATTATTTATCTATATTCATTGTTAATGAAGGATTTTTGGATATCTATATCATTTTTTCCATAAACATATAAGGGTTTGATATGTGACCGGATAGTGTCTTCATCTTGATCTACAAAGGAGATAACCACATGGAAATCCATAGTATTGGTCTCTATTTGGTAGAATTTGACAGCATCCACTTCGGCTTCAAACTCCTACTAACATAGCATAGCGTCTATGATTGTTTCTTAATGGTCTGCTGATAGACTTTGGGCATCATGGATTGTCAGGTGTGATGGTATTGAGGCCAACTACATTTGGATAACATACTTTTGATCTAAATTTCGTCTCTCCCAAGGCAGGTAATGATATTTCACAGTTACTTTGGGGTCTTTATACTTGGATTTATATAGGAAGACCCTTGAAATAAGATCGATTGGTGCTTCTATGATTTGCAGATCTAGTCGGGAAGGTCTATCGGCATTTCATCGGGTATTAGACATTTTATTCATCCCCTAATGAATATTCCATGATGATTGGGACATATTGGCTTTTGGTGGGCATCGAGAAAAAATAATTTTTCTAATTGAGTCCATTAGAGGGCTCTTCTGTGAGTATCTACAACATTGATGGTTTGAGAAGGGGTGCGACCATGAGCTTAAATTATACCACGGCCACACCTCCGTTGATATCCTCAGTTCTAGAAGCCCATTCCTCCATATCCCAGATGGGGTGTGGGAACATAGGTTCCCAAATATAGTTTTCATTAGAGAAGGTTCCAATTAGGTGGATGGAATTAATGAATCCAAATATCAATTATTAATCTAATGATGATTTTGTCCGATTGAATTCATCTCATGGTGCTGTTTGGCGGTGATGTGTCCATACTATCTAATACTATTGCCAAAAATTTGAGATATTTAGGGATAACTTGGGCCATGATTCATGTTTATCTTCTTTTATATTCCTTCCACTTTTCAAATTGTACTACTTTTGGGGTGGCTGGTCTTTGGAGGACTATGGGGCCGAGTATGTTGGTTGTGTTGTATCAATAGATGTTGGGGGTATAGTTGGTTTCTTCAACTATTATTGTAGTATGATAGGGGCTTGGTTGATTGTGTGTTGATTCATCCAAATATCAAACTTCTTCTCCTTTATTTTAATGAAATGTTTCCTCTACCCACTTTCATCTGGATTAGTGGTTGAAATGTATTCCACCTGTTCTCGTGGTGGTCCCATAATGAATTGCCTTTAATCAATAATTTTTATGAGTTACTTAAAGATGAAACACACCTAGATTTTCTGTCCCAAAATCTTGTAAAAGGGAACGTAATATGGCTGTTTATCAAGACCTAATTCACCACCCCTCTTCATCTCTAGTTGCTGGAGCAATCTACAATTCATGGAAGCTATAAAGTACCCATAGACATTGTCATCTCTAAAAGAGAAAACATTGTTCATTAATTCCTCAAATTGATTTCTCATATAAATCATTTTCACATCTTGTCAACGTAGGGGTATCTGTTAATGTCTAGGCGGTCCAGAATGGTTCGATGCAAGCCTTAGTGCTTGAACTGGTGGAGGTGGTGGCATAAGAATTATGAATACTGCTTCATCTCTTAACACTATTTCCACTAGGGCCGATGGGGATACAAGGGACTTGAGATTAGTCCATTGTAAATAAATGTCTATTCCTTGGGAAATGGTATAGAAATCCTGAAATCCACTAGTATACATTAAAAAAGTGAATAGTGTTGTCAAATCATCACATAGATTATCAATTCACATAGAAAGAATCTCATCTTGGGGGTTAGGTTTGTTCAGAGAGTAAGAAAGACCCTTCCATCAAGAGATGATGTCTAAGAATATCTCACTATCTCATTATTTTCAATTAATAAGGTCACTAACTATAAAATTCAGAAATGTTGAGCTGAGCTATAACAAGAACTGGCATCATAGATCCTCTCATCCTATTACTAAATTAGCTGGCAAGCTGGTGTACCTCCCAAAGGCTAAACCTTACAGAGTTCATGTGATGCATTTAAGCATCGTTGATTCTTGTTGCTCTTGAGTTCTCATTATGGGATAATAGTATGATTAGTAGTGCATCAGATGTTTCCTTAGGTCACAGAAGCTATTAAATACTAGGATAATGGGGTTCCCAAAATTTGGTGGTGGTGGGACATTTATCACATAGTCGGGGAATAAATTCTATTCTGTTTGTATCATATCATGTTTCTCTTCCATGTCTTTTGATAGATCGATTAATTATTCGATGGTATTCATGAGTCATTCATGCATGTCTTTGTATAACTGATCAAGGGATGGTTTAGCATGGGGAAAATTTGGTAATGCCACTATTGTTGGTACATGAGGTGGATACTTAACCCGGGGGGATCCTTTGTGGATCTACTGAAATCTGCTCTGGTTGATTCCTTAATAGAGGAAAATATTGGAATTCTTTCAAAATTAGATTCAGGTATACTAAGGATCCCGATACTTCTTAATATGATCATTCTGGCCCAGTTTCATTTATCAGGATGAGGCCATGGGGTAGAGTCACCTCTGTTGGATGTGAATGTTGATGCTCTACCTTGGGAATGTACACAATATGATGACTTTCTTGAAGAATCTCAACATTTATTCCCTGGAACCCCTTCATATTTTCCCCAAATTGAGTGAGTCTCTCCTCAAGCATGAGGGAATCATTTAAATTCAGATAGGGAGTTGGGTTATATATGACCTCTCTTCTTTTCATTTTCCTTATTGGTGACTCACAAACTATGTAATGATATATTTTCTAAGGTATCACCAATGTTTAGGGTGGATCTTTGGTTCTGGGTACACACACCTCTAGTCATAATGGGGACCACCTCCAAGAGGGACCCATATTCTCTTCCATCCTCATCATTTGTATTGTTTTTCATGATATATATGGGAATAACATCCAAAAAATTCATCAATTCATACTGCATTGCTGGTGGCGTACCTAGTGTCGAATGGTATGAGAGCTTCTTGCATGCATTGTTGGATTTTTTTCCTTCCATTGAGTGGTAATCATTGAGTTTCATGGGAAAATGTGATTTGAAAGAAGCACAGATCTAACCTTTCAATACGTCTTCGTCTTGGGGGGGACTTAATTCACGAGATGGGATGGAATTAGTGACCTTACTTAGCTTTATCCTCCATAGGTGAGATAATATTGATATCCGCTAGATGGGTGGTTGAGGTAAAAATAGACTAAACCCTATAGGATGGGGTTGATCTTTTTCCGTTGTTAATATGCCACTTCAAGGGTTTCATGGTCTTATGGGGGAATTTTTGTTACAACTTCCTCTATCCCGATGTGTTGGGGCTGCTCCTATATTGCAACTATTGCTCCTATTATTTATGCCTTCTTGATCTCGTGCATTCCCTGGTGACTATGAACATGATATGGTACCAAAATGGTACATGAATAATTTTCATTTGAGGACATGATCACTAATCATTGATTATCTTACCTTATTCTATATTCTTGTTCAATGTTCAAAATGGCTTGGGTAATGATCTTTTCAATGGATTTGTCTCACCATTCCTAACACTTTTGATACATACTCATGGAAGCTTATTGTCAAGCTTGCCACATTTTCGGTGTACGGATCTCATCTAACAACCATCAAGGGATGATGACATTACAAGATGCCTCTTCCAGTGGGTTTTTTTGGACAAGTTTTGGGGTGACGTTTAAAGGTCCTTGTTCTCCCCCACTTTAAATATGAACCATAGACGGTGTGTTATTGGTAATGCGACACAACTTAGGAAATGCAGGGAGGAAGGAAATTTCAAGTACATTCTTCTGCCTCTAAAATTATTACCACCATGTAGACATAAGGGCTTCTAGGTCAATTAGATGAAGAATTTATATTAATTAATTGATGTGGTCTTCATACCCTTCAGAGGGTATGGATTTTTCTTTTGGATGAAAGAGAGTTTTCCAGATATTGAGATGAATTTTTTTCATACATTATTTTGATAACCCTCTAGGTATTCTAAATTAAGAAGTTGTCATGGGCCAATACATCACTTTTATGACATCCCAGGAAATTTTTCTTCTCACAAGAAACATATCTTGTTGATGTTTAAACATGGAATCCTCTTATTTATCTTCTTAAAATTAATGCTTTTTAATGATTTCATTTTAATGATTGAGGCTAGTGAGAGCCTCATTAATATATGAATGGTATGGGGGTTGCATGGCAGAAGGGCGTGGCTCTAGGGCATCTCCTGGATGAGAAAAGATGTCACTCTTCATAGAAAGAGTATTAGACATTTCAAACTCTATCATTCCAAGATCCTCAACATATGAGGGATTTCACTTATATTTTCAGAGATGGGAGTACATTTTTGCCGGCATGAATGATGACTATAGAGAAGAACTTCATAGCTAGTGATATAATAACATGGAATACCATCCCAACATGATTTCTGACTGTAGGGAGAGTTCCTATAGCTATAACCTTGGGAGGACCTTTAGGGTGACCACAATAGGGGGAGTACTATCTTTTTGTTTGAATTCATTGAGTGGAGGTCCTTCACAATGAATGTTATGATGGAGAGGCCTTCCACAATAACTTCATATATGGATGTAGAAAGAATATCTACAGTGGACATCCTGGGGAGGGCCTTCGTGATGAGATCGAATGAGGGGAGGACCTTATCATTACTTGAAGTCACTATAGGGAGGACCTTTATAGTGGCTACCATCAGGGGTAGGACTACCATGATAGCTTAGTGATTTACTCTAGGGAAAAAAATTATTCAGCGTATACCCTGAGGAGGACCATCAGGGAAGAAAGCAGTAAGGGGATGGCCATATTGTTTTTCAATATTCTGGTTAAGGGGAGGGATACCACTACACTCACCAGTAGATATACCCTCTTGATTGATCGTATCCTTCCCTCAGAGTAAGAACACCTGGGTGCTCTGGGGAGAACTTTCTGAGCTATTGGTAGAAACATTATGGGGAGGACCTTGTCAACTGTTACTACCACTCACAGAAGTTGTGAATGGTTTGAAAGTATCTTGAGCCTCTTTTGGATGATGTTTTATAGCTTCAAGAACTACAACTTTCTAAATAGTATAATTATGAATGTTCTCTTTATTTTCAGGTTTCCTTTAGTTCATTTCATTTTCTGGGAACTCTCTTATGGGAAACTGGGGCCACCTGCTATTGGTAATGGCTTTCATATATAGGTACCTATTTAGTTGGTTCCCACGATGTATTAGAGATATTCTAATGAACATATTCTATTCTAGAAGGGATATTAGCCTTCCCTATAGAGGCCACCACATTGGACCAGTGTCCCCCAGATGGAACATGTATTTGTTCCCAATCTAGTTGAACTTGTACTGAAGAATATAGCCTCTAACCCTCTTTTTGCCGATAGGTCTTTTTTGTGGGCTACATATGTTATGTAACTAGGGAATTATGTGCATAGTCATGCAGCAGTGTCTGCAGAACACTGACCCTCCATTTTCGATTGAAGGGGTGGTATATGAGGATCCAAAATCGCTCAAACCACATTATTTAATTGATCAAAAAACATGTCTACAAATTTTAGAAATGTTCAACCAATAATCACCTCTAGGATGGGGAACACTCTTATATAGACCTAGCTCTGACATAGGATGAGGCATTTTGGTTCTCATACTTGTGGGGGACCGATATTGAAGATCTATGTGTCCAAAAATGAGGTTCCCTATATAGGTATAGCTAGTGAGTTGTGATTGGGGCACATTAGCTACATTTGGGGGATACTTTTAGTTTATTTGCATACTATTAAGAGTTTAGTTTTCTGCATATGGAGGGGTAATCCATAACAATATATTTAATTTCATGTGAATAGTACCAATCATTGTGGATTGATTCACCCTAGTTTTTTGGGGAATCCCATGAAAAAATTTCTAATCCCAAGTGAGATCTACTAGTTGGGGAAAAAAGGGGTGGAAAGGGTTTCACTACATTACCTAGGGATGGAAGGATCAAATAAGGGATAATTTCCTACTCAAGATAGTGTTGTGTAGTTCAACATCATACAACATGAACATATTCTTGTGCAGTTTAACATCATAAAATTAACGACAAAGACTAGGTACTTTATCATTGTGCGGTAAAGATGTGAGGAAAGGGCGTATGGTTTAACATAGTCTACATGTAGATGAAGGGTAATTTTTATTCATTTAATAGATTGGTCATAGTCCTAGGACTCTGTTATCACTATATATTTCTCGAAGTGGGTATCAAACCACATGTCCTTCTATATAAGACACTCCTCTTATGTAGGTTTAGCCTGAATGTAGAGAGGAGGAATGTTTTGTGGGTATTTGAACCGGGGTAAAAATCATTGTAGCCCAATGATCCTGTGAGGTTAATAATTAAGCTTGGTGATTTATGTAGGAGGGAAATGTCTTCTCAGGTGAGGATATTGTTGGACCATGCAGTTTAACATCATTCGGTGGGGATTCTGACAACATAGTTTAATGTCATATTTTGAGGAAGAAATAAAAAAGTAATCATGGGTAAATATGGTGTAATCTGTTTTGGATATTCTACTACACCCAGATGTGGGTAGGGAAAGAAAGTGTAAACTGTGATTCTAGAAGCCCTCATATTTGGAGGATTGAAACAAAGCATAAGATCCAATGGGCATACAGAAGTAGGAAGAAACTCTCATGAGGATGAATTTTCCTCTTGTTGACAAGCCAATTTTGTGGAAAAAATATGCAGATATACCAGGGCATTGTGTGAATAGTAAAAAAAGGTTTCTATAGGACACTGACCTTTAATTTCCCAGATCTGTGGATGATTATGGTAATCCAAGATTTCTCAGGGCATATAGTTTGATGGATTAAATAGTGGTATCTGGGTATGTGAGAAATATTCAAAACGGAATTAGTTATGAGGTATAGAATCCTCTACATATATCTGAATCATATATAAAGGGGGCATGAACATTTGACTAATCCTTATTGTGGGAATCAAGCTTAGGAATATTCTGCACAAATTTAAATGATCATGTTGGATATGGGAAAATATTTTTTTATACATGGATAGACTAGGGAAGGACTAGGTTTCACTACATATTTTTTCATAAAAATAATCAAACCACCTATAATTATAAAAAGGAAAATCCCTATATAGGTCTGGCCCATACATAGGGAAAATTGGTATTGTGAGATGGTTGGTGGTTGGACCAAGACATTGAATCTGGGTGTCACTACATATCTGGTGAAAGCGGGGATCATGCCACTTCTATTTTTTAAAAAAATTCCCATGTACAGATCTGACCCATATAAAAGGGATTTTATTTTAAATGTGGTTAGGTAAAGACGTAGAATCTGGGAATCACTACATACATGCAATGGAAAGAATCAACCCTCACATAGTTCTGGTATCACTTGTAGTTTTTTTTCATACTGTAAAGATTCTTGAATTTCCCTATGCAATTCTAACCTATATGTAGGGGTATTTTTTACATTGCAGTTGGACAAGGATATCAGATCCAAACATCACTATGTATCCTAGGATGACAGGGTTCAAGCCACACAAAGTTTTAAAATTCCATGTACAGGTAGGGCTGGTTTATAGGGAGTGGGAATTTTAAACCATTATTTTTTTGTGGATGGTTTATCATATACCTTTGTTCTTTAATGATGTAGTGGAAACACTCATCACTATTCTATGATCAAGTGAGTGATGCTTGGTTTGAGAAAAAATAAATGGAAGGGATTCCTCCTGAGATCTAGGGATGGCTGACGGCATGACAGTGGTGAGTTGAATCATCAACTAGCTAGAAAAAGATACAAAATCTAGGCATCTCTATGTGTCTAATTGATGAATGGGAATGAGTCTCTATGTATTTATATGATAATACATACATATGTTCAATTTATACACAAGTATAGGGGAATTTTTTTCTTATCTATTCTTCCATCCCCATCTCTGTGTGGTGACAGGACCTGAGAAATTGTATTAAAGTGTCACTATGTATCCTACGATTATAGGAATCATCCCAATAGTAGTTCTAAGAATATATATTTCACATGGGTCTCTAGATCATATATTAAAATTGGGTCATTTTCTTCTTATCAGCACACAGATCTTAATCATGTGTATCTTGGTCAAATACGGTGCCATGCAGTTTAACATCGTGTAGCTTGGAAAAGTCTCAAACAATGGGGATGGAAAGTATGAATCTATACTATATTGTATCATTATAAAATTAGGAACCTTTATCCATGTATTTTAATGTTGCGTGTAAAGGGAACCTACAATTCTATGCAGTTTAATGTTGTCCAACTAAGACAGAAATGTTTCCATGATTATGGTAAGTATTTCTTCAGAAGACTTGCATTAGTGGAATCTATGATGTTATTTCCATCAATTTTTATTAAATAATATGATCTGTTGGAGTAGACCATGTGTATAACATATGGTCCATCCTATTTGGTAACAATTATTGGGGTTTTTTCTAAGTTTTATTGGGGTTTTCAGGACAAAAATCATTTATCATTTAAAGAAATATTGTAAGAGAAACTTTTTATTAAAAGATCATGTGATCCGGTTATCATAGACATCCAAATAGTGATAAGTGTACAATATTATATCATCTAATCACTCTATCTCATCAAGTCTTTTTTAGGATTTCTTATCTAGGGATAATTTATCACATATGGAAATGCAGAGTAATGGTAGTTGAACCTCACTGGGTAGAACCACCACTATCATGTATACTAGCGAGTACATGGTTTCTTTAGTGGAACTGTTGTTCGTGGTATGATAAGCCCATAGAGCCTAGAGAAGATTTTCTGGCAAGCTTTTCTTGTCCTTGCATGTTATCTTCTAGATTACATTGTATAAGGTCTTATTGAAGGCCTCTATCTATCAATTAGATTATGTGTGATAGCAAGATGAATAGTTGGATTTGATTATATACTCATTATATATCCAATCCAATACACAAGAGTATTAATTGGTTCCATCGGACATCAATATTTTCTGAGGGACACTAAATCTGGTGATGATATTAGCATTCACAAAACTGGCATTTATTTTTTCCCCGAAACCTTTTAAGGGTATAGCTTCTGACCATATGGAAATGAAGTTGGTTGTTTTGAGGATAGACTTTAACTGTTTGTTCATATCATGAGGATAATGTCTCAAGATGTACATTCCCCATATAGAAAATGTCCATGAATACTTGGCTATGTGTTGTAAATCCATGTGTTATAGGATGAAATTAGAATGAATTTATCAGGGATGCCATTTCATGGGAAATTTTGTGCAATCCTGTGTCCTAGTGAGAAAATATTATTTAATCCAATGAATTTAATGAGAGGGCATGGATGCTGAATAATGTGCCCCACATGTTCGGGCATGTACTTCTTTTTTATGATGATAGCAGCTTCTCCCCATCAATGCACCTGGGGAACATGTAAGAGCCTCTCTTATAAAGAAAATTTTGGTGGATTGTTCTATTGTACATCATGATGTTGATTTCCAATCTCATGATTTATTCCCATCAAACACTATCTATAGGGAGCTATCCTTTTCAGAGGTAATTTTTAATTGTCGTGATCTAGATAGTTGTATGACCAAAAGGATCATTGAAAGGGAGGATCTCATCGATTTTTAATATTTTGGTATGAATGTATTGTAGGAACATCAGATGATGGGAAATGCTGATAATTATCTCGTCCCGATCTGGGTTTTCCAAAGTTGTGGCTATATTTTAAAATTTATTTCCTTGTTTATTTTGGTACTTGGGAATTTGAATTAATGTCGTCTCTGATGAAAATTCTTCCATCAATGCTCAGAAGTGGTCCATCAAAGGGTTTAGCTCCTCTTTCACAATTTTATAGTGACCATTGAATTTCTTGATGACCAATTCTGAGTCACCTTTTATCTTCAAGTGTTATTCTTGTACATGAAGTTCCAACTCCAGGCCTGTAATGAGAGATTGGTACTCTGCATCATTGTTTATGAATCCTACTGATAGTAGGAAGGATTACGATAGGAGAACCTTTTCTATGGAGGTGAGTATGAATCCAATCCCTAATTTGTTTAACATGAGGACCTCTATCCTTTTTTCTATCATTATTCTGGTTGGAATTTAAAAATACATCTCCATATCTAGGACCCCTCTTAAATAGATAATACTTATTCATCAGGGTGTTTAGCATCCAACAATGTCAGGTCTCTAAAGGGGTGTATTTCCAGAAATTTTACTAATTCCTATCCTTTTATGAATTTCTAAGGCATGAACCATATGACAAACAAATTTTGGATGACTTCCCACTATGAAAAGAATCCAGTCAGCATTGCACGACTGGAATGAAATTTAGTGTGTTTCTATGAAAGACCAAATGGACCTCATGGGGTTGTAGAGTGTTTCTTAGAATCTAAACTATAAATATTAGGGACATACATCTCTTTAATATATTTTAATAATGAGTCTTATCTTAACTAATTGGTCATCTAAAATAATATATTCTATTCTAATTTTTGGTGTCATTCATCTATGTGGGGAAGGCACCCAATGATATTTCCAAGGAAGCTGCAGACATGATGACTGGTCTTCCTTTGAAAAGTGGAATTATCATTGGAGGGATTTAAAGTTGCTTCATGAGGCTTTTGAATAAATTCTAAAAATATTCCATCCATTGATATGTGACCCATTTTTTCATCAATCTATTGATAGGAAAAAACAAACCTTCAAGGTTGGCTATGAAGCACCAAATATAGTCCAAATGTCCTTTTAGGTCCTCTTAACTCGTCAAGTTTTTGAGGCGGTGACATTCCAAGGGTGACCATTTTATTCTCAAGGTCAAATCAATGACATAGTGTAGTATGATGATGCCAAGTAATTTCCATAAGGTAACATAGAATGAACACTATAGGGGATCATTTCTATACTACGATTTCCTAGTTTATTGAAGACGGTTTCATGATCCATTAGGTGGTTTGAGAAGTTTCATTATTTAACCATTGGGTCGTCAATATATAATTCTACCAACATTCTCATGAAGGGTTTAAAAATGTGATACAAGGTGAACTGATATGTTGTGCTGATATTTTTCAAACTCAAAGGCATCACCTTATAGAAAAATACTCTCTGAGGGCCTAGAAGGTGGTGGTTTTATCATATTCTAGGGCTTTTCAAATTTTACTATATCGAAAATAACCATCCAAGAAAGGTGGAGCCTCATATCCAGTTGTATCATCGATCAAAAATTATATGATCGGGTTTGGGAAGTCATATTTCAGGAAATGCCGATTGAGATACATAAAGTTAAATGGAAACTATGATCTTCTTTTTCTTTTTTTTATGGGGAAAATGTTGTCTAGTTAGATATTAGATTCAAATTCATCAATGAAGTTGGATCTGATGAGTTTATCAACTTAATCCTTTATTTTTTAGCATGGGTTTGTTGTTTCCTTCTAGAAGCATTCTTATATCCATAACAATCTTCAGGTAGATATTGATTATGAGTTTCCACTTCGGGATCAAATCCTAGCATCTATGTATAGTTCCTAGTGAAAACATCTCAAATAATATTCATGAAAGAGGTGTATGGCTCTTTTTCTTCAAAATTCATGGTAAAAATTATTAGAGTAGGTCTTGGGTCTTCTTCCATACCCACGCTGATTTCTTTAAGTTCATCAATGGTGGTAGAGATGTCCTCCTCAAATGCCGGAGGGATATCCCTTAAGTGTTCTTCTTTCTCCTCCTATACATTCTCATCATCATCCCCATAATCTTCAGACATGGAAAAAATCATTGAGATGCTCTTTCAATAGTTGAGGGGAGAGTAATACTTTTGGGTCTTGGAGGCGAAGCCGCCTCTTCTACCTCAACCATCAGCAGGGGAATCTTTGAAAATGATGCAATAAGGGGTAAAAAACTTCCACATTTTATTTTAATGATGATACACTTCCTCCTACATTATATGACCTGGTAGGGATTTACTATGGGTTGAATAATGGTTCTATATAATTTCTATCTAACCCCTCACCATTTTATTAAGATTCAAGGTGCTTTTCGACATTTTCAGTCTCCACAACCATGAATGAGATAAAGAGGACTGCTAAATATGCAACTAAATTTTGACTTGTGTACTAAATAAGATTGATTGGAAGAACATATTATTTCTTGAGATGCTTTAAAGGGTTGGCATGAACCATTTCCAAACCATTTCATGTGGTGACCCAATCAGTTATGTCATCTAAGGGGTGTTTCCCCTTCATATGGTAGAACCTGAATCAATATAGTGTGACTCGCATGAATCAAATGGGGAATTATTGATATATAGTGTCCCACTCTATCCATTAATTTTTTATTTGATACACTAAGGGTAGGAGGATGTAATTGTTGCTTTTTGATGTAGTCAGATCTTTCCCAGTAGGACATTGAAGGTTGTGTTGTTTCAGACTTCTAAGAATTTAGAGTGGGCTATAAGATCACCAAAATGATATTTGATCTTAATTCATCCTAAAAAAATCTTCTCAATCATATAATATCCCACAGGAGTTGTGGTATAGAGTTTTAAGATCATCCTCAGAATAGCCCAGTCGACAGAGTGTCCATGCTGGGAGGAGTCTTACTCCAGATCTATTGTTAATGATGGATTTTTGGACATCAACAACATTTATTCTTCCAGATACATATACGGGTTTGATGTTCCCTTGAATAATGGTTTATTCATATTGATCTATGAAGAGGATAACCAAATAGATTTCTATAGGATTATCCTATGTCTGGTAGAATTTAGTAGTGGCCACTTCTACTATAAACTGCTGGGGACTTAGGAGACTTCAATGAGTGTGTCTATAAGGTCTGCGGATAGTCTGAGTGCATCCAGTATTGTCATCTTTACTAATATTGATGCAAAATACTTCAAGATATCATACTTCTAATATTAATGTTTGATTATTCTTAGGATGGGAATGATATTTTAGAGGAACTTTTGGGGCTTTATCCTTGGATGTAGATGGACTAACCTTTGGGACAGGTGCGAGTGGTGATTCTATGATTTGTGGATCTGGACGGGCGGGTCTACCAGAATTCCATGGGAAATTAGATAGTTGTTCCTCTTCAAACAAATATTCCAAGATGATTGGGACATAGTGACCCTTTTAGGTCATTGAGAAATATTCTTGTTCCAATTAGGTCTGTTGCAGAGCTCTTCCATGAGTTTCTGCAACAGTGACGATTTGAGCAGGGGTGTTGCCATGAGCTAGATTTTAGCACCGGTTGAATCTCCCTTTATTTCCTAAGTTCTTGATGACTCTTCCTATAGCTTCTTAATGGTTAGTAGGTATCTCAGGTTCATGAAAATAGCCTTCATTAGATAAGGGGACCATTAAGTGGATGAAATTATTGGATACAAATATAGGCTCTTCAACTGATGATGAATTTTTCCGATTGACTTATTTCAGTAGTTTTGTTTGGAGAGATGGTGCACATTATATATGATATTATGGAATAAAATATGATATTATTAGGTCTATATTTTTCATTGACTTGAGTTCATATTATTGTAATTTCTTTCCACTTTTCAGAATGGACTACATTTTGGGAAGTCAATATTTGGAGGACTATGTGGACGAGTATGTTGGTTGCATTATATCAAGAGATGTTGGGGGCACATTAGGTTTCATAAACTATGAATGGAGTATTTCATGAGCTCAATTTATTCTATTCTGAGTCATCCAAATATCGAACATGTGCTAATTTTAATTAACAATGTTTTACACTCTCCTCCTTCATCTGGGTTAGTGGTGGAAATGTATTCCACTTGTGATGGCAGTGGAACCTTCTGGAATTTTCCATAATCAATCATTTTTTGTAGGTTTTCCTTGTAGATGTAATCTGCCTAGATTTTTTCTTCCAATATCTAGTAGAAGGGACAATAATCTAGCCATTCATCAAGACATACTTCATCTACCCTCTTCGGCTCCAATTGCTGGGGAAAGCTACAATTCATGGTAGCTATAAAGAATCCATGGATTTTGTCATCTCGGAACGAGTAATCATTGTTCCTTCATTCCTCAAATTTAAATCTCTTATCACCTCTTTTATACTAATGTTGATGTAGGGGTATATATTGGTGTCTATGGGGTCATTCACGGTTCGGTATGGGCCTCAGAGCTGAACCCAGTGCAGGTGGTGGCTTAACCGTTACGATACATGCTTCATCACATCCTTCTCTTTTCTCTAGGGATGATGGTGCTTCTCAGGACATGAGATTAGTCCTTTATAGGGAATAATCTATTATTAGGTAAATGGCAGAGAAATACTGAAACCCACTTTTATAATTTAACGAAATGAGTAGTGTTTGCAACTAATCACAGAGATTATCGATTCACATCACAAGCGTCTCACCTTGGGAGAGTGGTCAATTAAGGGAGTAAGTTAGAACCTTCCATCTAGTGATAAAGTTTGAGACTCTATCTCTATTTCATTGTTTTAAATTCATAATCTCACTGACCATTGAATTCAAAAATGTTCAGATGAAATATTATAGGGAATGGCATCGGAGATCCTCCAATCCTATTATTTAATTGGATGGCAAGATGGTGTACCACACAAAGTCTGAACCTTACAGAGTTTGCATGAAGCATCTCAGCTTCACTACTTTTTCTGCTCTAGGTTTATCATCATGGGATCAAAGTGGGATGAGTAGTGCATCAGATATGTCTATAGGACACATGGGCCATTAAACAATAGAAATATGGGGTTCCCAAAAATTTGGGGGTGGTGGGACATTTCTCACCCAGTCGGGGGTATGGTTTCCATTTTCTTGGTATCATAGAGTAGTTCCCTTATATGTATTCCAATCAATATATTAATGACTCGATGGTATTCTTGAGTCCTTGATGCATTTATTGATAGACAAGATCATGTGTTGGTGAAACCTGTGGAAAATTTTGTACAACCACTACTATTTCTACATGAGGTGGATACATGGTTGGAGCATCCTTTGGGGATGCATCTGGATCTGCACTGGTTGTTTCCTTAATGGATGAAAATCTTGGTCTTCTTATGGAATTACATTCAGGTAGCTTGAGGATCTCGGTACTACCTAAGATTATAATTATGGCCTAGGTTTATTTATTGGGAGGAAACCATGGGGAAGATGAACCTCTGCTTGATGTGTATATTGATTCTCTACCTAGGGAATATACCTGATAAGAAAAATTGCTCGAATCGGCGAAATGTTGAATCGTCGTAACTCTTTCATATCTTCTTCCTATAGAGAAAATATCTCTTACGGTGTGAGGAACACATTTTTATTTAGAGGATGAGGTGGGTCATATATGACCTTATTCATTCCCTTTTCCTTATTAGTGATTCTCAAAGGAGGTAATGCCTGATTAGATGAGGGAGAACCCATGTGAATGGTGTCTATCTTGTTCTGGGTGAACACACCACTAGGGTTAGTGTGGACCACCTCTTGGAGGGAACCATCTTATATGTCATCCTCATTATTTGTATTTTTCTCAGTGAGATGTGTGGGACTGAAGTCCACTACATTCACTTATGCATACCACATTTCTAGTGGCGTCTTCAATGCTGAATGGTAGGAGATCTTCATGCATATTTTGTTAGATTTTCATCTTCTGTTATGTTGTAATATTTATTTTTGATGATAAAATGTGACTCCAAAGGATCTCTAATCTATCCTTTCAATGCACCTTGATCCCAGGGGACATGGATCATAAGATGGGATAGAATGAGTGACCTCACTTTTTTATCCTCTTAGACGAGAAAATAATGATATTCACTAGGTGGGTGGTTAAGGTAAAAATGACTCCAACCCTATAGGATGGGATTGATCCAGTTACTTGTATATTATGCCTCAAACTAGGATTTATGGTCTTATAAGGTATTTTTTTGTTAAAAATTCTCTCAGCCTGCGGGCCGGGGCTACTCCCATATTGTGGTGGTTGCTTCTGTTATTTCCAGCTTCTTGATCTTGCGCATTACCCCGTGAGTGTGAACTGGATATTTTGATAGGTCTGTACATGGAAAATATTCTTCTATGTACATGATCAATTATCAATGGTTACGTTCTCTTATGTGAGAAGACTATTGAATGTTCTCAATGAATTGGGTCAGGATCGTTTCAATGGATTCCTCTTGTCAGGCCTAAGTCTTCTGAGATTAAATCAAGGTTGTTTCTTGCCAAGTGTGCCACCTTTTTTGAGTAGGGAACTCATCTAAATTCCATCTACAGATGATGAAATTAAAAGATTCCACTTCTAGTGGGTTATTTTGGAATGTTTTTGGGGTGATATGTAATGCTCCATGTTCTCCCCATATGAATATATGAACACCAAACGATGCATTATTGATAATGCAATGAAACCTGTAAAACACATGGAGGAAGCCCATTTCAAGGATTTTCTCAAGACTTTTTGAATGACACTTTTTATAAATAAGTTCTTCTAGGTAGATTATATTAATAAGTTATCTTAATAAATTAACATGGTATGTATACCATTCAAAGGGTAGATATTTTTACTTTGGCCGGCAGAGCGTCGTTTAGATTTTGAGGTGAATTTTTTGAATACATTATTTTGACAACCCTCTTGGTATGCTAAACTATGATGTTTTCATGGGCTAATACATCACTAGTATTACATCCTTATATAGTTATCTTCTCATAAGAGACATGTCCTATTTTTCTTCCATCAGGGAATCCTCTACTTGATCTTCCAACTTTAATAACTCTGAATGATTTTGTTCCATGCTTTGGGGCAAGTGGGAGCCTAATTTATATATAAATTATGTGAGGTAGTATTATATGATGAGAGTGGCCGCATGCCATCTCTAGGATGTTAAATAATGATTCTCGTTATATAAAGTGTTTCATACATGTCCAACTCTATATTTCCATGATCCTCAGCATATGAGGGTTTTCTCTTACATTTCTCGATGACGAGAGGACCTTTTGGCGGACATTAATTTTGGATATGGGGAGGAAATTCATAGCTGATGATATAAGAGTGAGGAATACCATCACAACATGATTCCTAGCTATAGGGAGAGTTCCTACAACTATACCATAGGGAGGACCTTCAGAGAAGACAACTATAGGGGGAGGACCTTCTTGTTGTTTGATTTCATTGAGGGAAAGACCTTCAAAATGATTGTTATTATGGAAAGGACTGTCATCATAACATGTTATCTGGAAATATGGAGAATATATATAGTTTTCATCCTAGGGAGGGCCTTCTAGATGAGATTAAATTATGGGAGGACTTTCTCATTTCTTGAAGTCACTATAGGGAGGGCCTTCATAGTGACTTCTATCTGGGTGAGGACTACGATAATAGCTTGGTGTCTGACAACAGAGAGAAGAGTTTCTGTTATGTATACCCTGTGGAGGAAAATAAAGCAGAAAACAACATGGTAATGACCATATTGTTTATTGAACTTTTGGTTAAGGGGAGGTCCACAATGAAACTCATCAAGAGATATACTCTCTTGATCAATCATTTCATTCCCATAGAGTAAGACCCTAAGGGTGCTCTGGGGAGCACTATCAGAGCTGTTGGTAGCAGCATCGCAAGGAGAAAATTAAATATTTCTACTACCACTACCATACGTTATTTATTGCTAAAAGGATCTTGATCCTCTATTAGAGGATATTTGATGGCGTTAAGAAATCAAAAATACTATAGAGTATAATCATGAATGTTCTCTTCACTTTTTTGATTCCTTTGGCACATTTCATTTTGTGGAACTCTCTTGCGGGAATCTAGGGCCGACTGCTATTGGTAACCGCCTTAATATATGGTATGCTTTATATTTGGTTAACATGATGTATCTGATATATGAAATAAATAATATTTATTTGGGGATAAGATATATGCATACCCTAGAGCGGTGACCACATTGGTGAAGTGTCCCCTAGTTGGAATAGGTATTTTTTCTTGATCCAGTTGACTTTGTAGCACAAAATATATTCGCCGACCCTCTTGGACTGGAGAAAGTATATAAGTCTTCTTTAGAGTGACTATCTAATTTTTTGGTTGAATCTCCATGCTTGGGGAGACTAGGTAATGGGCCTAACTCCTCGCTTCTTCCACTGAAATGATTATACCTTGATATGTCCATAGTATATGGTTTGGGATCACCGTTTGATCCTCTATAATTGCAAGGATATGTTCAGATATGTATCTTTATAAAATGAGTATAAATTCTCATTCTTATTTTAGAGAAGGATTTTTTGACTTCTCTTTTCCACCATAGGTTATCGGTGGGTATCAGTAGTTCTCTTATGTTGAGGCATAGGAATGAGTCTGTCCCCAACTCATAGCCATTATATGTCATCAACATTCTCTGATTTCATCATATGTGACTATTTTGATTTTATTTTACAAGCATGAATTTTCATCTTCTTTTTTTCTATTTCACTTACCTCTTTGGATTTGATTACATCAATATGAATTTTACCTCGGTTATATTTTCTTGCCTCCATATTGGACTAGTGTGCTTTACTATGGTAGGCATGAATTTTTATTTGCTTCTAGATTTCCACAATATTTGACAGGTTGGATTCAAATGCATTGGCAATGTTGTATAACTATCTATAGTTTTCCACCCAATTTCTATGATGGGATTATTGTGTATTAGAAGTTATTTTCATCTATCTACAATTTGTCACTCGATCTATGCAGCAGGACCAGTGAGAATTGGTGGGGAGTTGCGTCGTCTAATGATATGACAATGTACATATGTGCTAGGATTTGAGATATTGAGCGAGAATATGTGTCTTCTATTTGAATGTCACTTTATTTCTGTTTTTAGCATTGGAAGGGGGGAATGTTTTTATGTCCATATATGGTATGCCATCATATCAGCACAACAGATATCCTCATCTAGAATCAGGTTGATGGCAAATTTCTAATTATATTTGTTTCACCCTAGAAAAAAGGTTTGAGGGGCCTACATCTGTTGGACATTAGAAGATTACCAATGAATGATATCCTCATTAGATAGAGTATGTTTGGTCGCATGGCACTAGTGACAACACTCTCCAGTAGCGGCCCTTGAGCAGGGATCCTATAAAATGGGGATGAAGTTATTGGTGATGTCCTCTCTACCACCCTAATGTAAGAGAGTACTCATTATCAAACTATGGATATGATCTCCTGAAGTGATTGGAGATGACTATTGAAGCCTCCGCTTTCTAGAATGCTATCCATGCCTAATGAGGTGGCTAGAGAACTTTTACCGATTAGATCATCTGTCTTGCAGCCTCCATCATGGGGGGAGTACCCTTATGGTGGTACTCTTAGATCACCATGTTTTAAGCCTTGGTTTGATGATGTTGGGTTAGTGAGGGGGTACTCCGCTTAGAGGAGGACTCAGCCGGTTTTTTTTTCATTCTACGTGATGCCATTTTGAATAATGGTTTCTCTAGAAATCTATGAAATATGTAACAAACATAGGAAAAAATGTCACAATAATATCTATTGGTCACATGAATATTTAGTGATTTTTATGGCCCCTCTTTATTTTTGGTTTGAAAGTGGTAATTACACCACCTTGGATAAGGATTCACAATTGGTTCCCCATTTTTTGTGTATATGGGGAAAATTTCCTGATAGAGAGTAACCAAATATCTGTAATTATAGAGGGTTTCAATGTTGGGTAACACCACTGCCTTGGTTAAAGATTCATGTGGGGGTTCACAATTTCTATTTCAATCTAAGGTGAGTATGTGGGAATGAACAAAATGGACCGACATAAAACACATACTTTCCTACTGTTATATAGAGTCTCACATTGGGTTCACTGTTTTTGTTTCAACCCAATT
Organism: Viscum album; assembly: GCA_963277665.1. NCBI lineage: Eukaryota > Viridiplantae > Streptophyta > Magnoliopsida > Santalales > Viscaceae > Viscum > Viscum album. The sequence goes on from OY728126.1 coordinate 587,687,793, forward strand.
TGCATCATGCTCTATTCGGTTGGGTGATATGGTCCCATCGGGACTGGGCAGTATATCCCTTTTACGTTATGAAGTAGATGCCACTAATGAGTGCTCTGAGCGGTCATTTTTTTGGGGTTTAGTGTTTGTTAAATCCTTTCATATTGGGTATGAGGTCCTCGGATGGTCTCTAATAGTTTTATCCATAGCGGTTGAAACAACCAATGACCATTTTATACATGATTCTCAAACCTTATTTCTAATGTCAAGAACTCATTGGTTGAATTTACCAATGAAACTTCAAGACTTCATTGGTTGATATGATGGGAGGTCGGGCTCATCACACACTTTTGGAGGGAATTATATCATATTACAGTACTCACTTATAGATTTATGTAATGTTTATATGTTCATGAATCCTTGGTTCATTCCCAAGCATGTGAATGTGGTGTACCCCTAGGATAGATAGATCAATCAAAGTATGTGTGGGTCTATAATTTATAAATATTATGATGATTTAATCCAAGTATTGAGGAACCTTGGTGTTTATAATCATTCAGGGGGGATGGTAGCTTCTTTGGTGTCGGGATCTAACACATAAGATGGGATTCCTACATATCCTCGTGAGAGGAATAATATTCCACGTAGTCCAGTGTCACATTACATTACACATCATCTTATAAGGTCATAGGAAAAGGACACATCTATATAGTTTAACATCACGTGGAATGGAAAGTTGGGTGGGAGAAGGAAAGACAATATTTGATGTATGGCTTATGCAGAGGAGGCCTGAGAATCCCATAAGATACAAGGTCTTCTAGGTGGATATGTCTCTACAGGGGATACGGCCTAGAGAACATTAGAGTGATATCAGTTTCGGGTTTGGACGTTGGGGAGGTTTACTACATATCATAGTTTTTTGGGAATTAAAGCCCTTGTAGTTCTGTTTTCCCAAAGAGGAGGTCATGATTTGGGCTTAGGCATGGGAGTTGGCTGTTTGAGCTTGGGCCTTTAGAATAGCATCCTACGAATCCTGGCTAGAGCAAGAATGAATGTTCTCATAGTTTATTTTGAGTTGGTAGGTTTGAATGTTGTGACCCTCAAAAACCTCTATGCCAATGTAAGTCATTTTTGGTTTGAGAAACAAGAGGATGTGAGAGATTCAATAAAGGCACACATCATTCCTTCTCCGCTAATGGAATGGGAGGGCAACATCATTAGAAGAGGATTTGTTAAGAAAACCACCTCCTATGATCAAAGGGCTTTCTCCATGTGGTCTTCCTAGATGGAGGTCATACGTGGTATACTATAGTTTAAATTCATATATATTAGATGATGGTTTCATAGTTTAATATAATTTTGTTTGGACTAATTCCATACAGTTTATTCTCAGGTGGTCTAAATTTTTTTGGTCTTGATATTTATGGTTATATGATGAAGACCACATGTTATTGAATCCATGATTATTTATAGGATAATATGCCTGGGATGTTATGACATGCCTTGAACATGAGAGGGAAGGAAGGAGTAAACCCTGATCTAGGGGTTCTCAGATCAAGAGAAATGATATGAGGTATGGAATCCATTGGGGTGTATGGAGGTAGGAAAAGCCTAACCTTAAGGTGAATTTTTCTCTGCTTCACATGCCTTTTTATGGGGAATGTATGCAGAGCCACCAGAGCATTGTGTGCATAGCGAAGATGATGTGTCCCCAAGACACCGACCGTCCATTTCGAATGACCATGGAGGTTTATAAAGACCTGAAATCGGCTATGAAATAGTGTTTGATGAATGGAAGGGACGAATCTATGCATGTAAGAAATTTTTAGACCACTATAGTCTATGGGGTTTTGAATAAACCTGGAATATGAGGCAGGTGATGGGGATTTAAGAGTCTCATGAGGAGTAGACTAACAAATTATATTAAAGGGATGTATGTTGTGATATATAAGGGATAATCATAAAATGATTATGACCCATTAAAAATGTTGGCAGTGCGACTCTCCATTTTTCATGGGGGTCAATGATGGTTGTGATGGGATCAACCAGACAATAATCCCTAGTGCTGGTACGAGGGTGTATGCCCCACGGTATAGACTAGTGGGTGCATGAGGTTTCAAGAATTAGGTTGGAATCGTATAAGATGGCCACATTTGGGGGATCATTAAGGGGATTCCATGTGGTGGATTTCGTAGAGGATATGGCCGCATAGGATGGCCCATGTATAGTTTCTTGTGTAGGGTCATCCACAAACTATTTTCCACATAGGGGAGTCCGTGTACTAGTTTTTATTTCTTATTCATTTGAGAGGTCAGAAAATGATGCATCGATTCCATAAGTGGGACTTCCTTCCCAGATTTTCATTTATAGAGGGTCATCAAGAAATGGTTTTGTGGGGTGGTGTTTCATGAAGGGCCAGCTACATATATTTCCAGGGATGGCTTCGGTGAAGGGACACCTACATATGGTTTTTGGGATGGCTTCCTTGAACTTCTTCAAGTGCGGGAAGGATTTCTCCCACACCCTTTATATTTTTCATTGTGCTCAATCCCTTTTCCTTAGGTTTGAGATCTCTCTTTTCTCTTCCTCCCTTTTTAATTCCTCCTTGGGGTCATTTTATAGAGTTGTTGGGGTGCTGGAATGAATGGTCGCAGAGTGCCTTTTGCGGGGAGACAATGGGGAACTCTTTGATCTGCAGACAACTTTGTTAGTGGGGGTGTTATTTTTAGGTGTTGGGGATTCCATCGCATCCCACAATCCCCTTATATCAGGGGGGATATTTTATGAATGGGTTTTCATATACGGGGGGGGGGGGATTCTCTACCTCCATTTCTCTAATGACATCGTTCGTGGGAGCCAATGTTGTCGCCTCATTTCCATGAACTACTCAATTCATAGACTACTTTGTGAAGCTCTAGACCACCATGAAGAGTGAATGTTTTTTAAGGAATTTCCATTTTGATATCTCCCTTACTTGGAGAATATTTCTTTAATCATATTCAATATTTTATTTCTATCATTTGATGAGTTTAATATAATTTTCTTCATCTTGAATGCAGAATTTTCATGATCCTAAAATGAGATATAATGATTTAATTTATGAATAAATGTGATATATATAATATAATTATTACTTTTAAGACAACAATTATAATAGACCTTCACTCTCACATTTTCATTGGGAATGGAAATTGTTACCGTGCATTATGGGTACTACTAGCTACATAAAGTAATGTATCAGGTTTTCCAAGTTATTTCTTTATTATTTTTTAAAATAAATTCATATTTTATTCATAAACACATATATATAATATCTTTATTATTATATAAATGAATTATGATTAAAAAAACAACTATTATAACCCTAATAATCCATAAATTATGCTATGTTCTACTTACATTAGTCAAACCACTTACTTGATCAATGTTATAAAAAACTATCATGGGTGATTATGGGAACATAAATAATAATATATTTTGAATTTTTATAATAAATTAACTTTTTTTTGTTTATTTAATGGTTATAATAATTATTTATCATATTATTAAAATATCATCTTTGATCACTAGATTTAATGAAATTAGTCGACACTGATTCAATTTTCATGAAACATAATGAAAAAAATAATGGAATGTTGAAAGAAATTTATAAATAAATATAAAATATATATTATAGTACCCTGAATTATATAGTAATTATATTATAAATATCATGTAATAGGTTTATGTATCGGCATTATTAATTCACATGAAATAAAAAAATATCAACACATAATGGTAAACATAATACATAATTAATTAATATATTTTCCCAAAAAAAGTATTTTAATTTAGGTATATAAATGTAAATATATTTTTGAATCAGGTTCAAAAATAGTTAATTAACATAGTTATGTTTTGTAATTGAGTACATTAAAAAATCAACTACGAGAAAAATAAAGTTAAGGGTTTCGTTTTCTTAAATTCTAATTAATGAGAACATGGTATTTCTTAAATAAATATTATTTTCAATCATTACTAAATCCTACCACTCCCCTAATTATAATATTATATCCTTCTTCTATATGGGGAATCTAATTCTAAAAATTGATAACATCAATTATTATTAAATTATTTTCAATATAAATGAATATTGTTAGTAGAAATGATTTCATTTTTAATAATGGATCATTACATCCAGTACATGTATTTCCATCTAAATAATTTTCATTAAATAAATCATAAAACGTTTTTTCTTTTAATTTATTTATATTATAAATTTTATGAAATGAAAATTATTCACTATTTCTCAAATGTTTTTTCATTTAAATATCCTATAGAGAATAATAAAGTCACTTCAATTAACTATTGAGTACTTTGAATTTATTGGATTCGTTTTAATTTCATTTGAATGATATTTTATTTTGAAAAATTAATAATAAGTTTCTAAAATTTCTTATATTTACTTTATAAATAATATTTCTGAATGTAAATTTCACATCATATTTTTTTGTTATGATTACATGGTTTTTTGGAATCTTTTGTTTATTCAATTATAATTTTCCTCAAAGGATTATATATAATAAAGTGACTTTTTAAATACCCTTTATATTTTATTTTGTTATGTTTTTTTTGAAAATGAGACTTTTGATGTCTTAGTATATCTCAAGATCATGTTATGTGATTTTTTAAATACAAAATAGTTATGAAACCCATTATTTTCCTATGGTTTCATTAACATGAGGTGATTAATGAATTTAAGTGGTTCACATTTTGGAGGATAATGACATACGGGGTCCTTCACCTCCCTCAAATATTTGTTTTAGTTTATATTTCATGATATTATTATGCATGTAAATAATGAGTTTTTTCTCATGGTTGTTTTTGAAATTATTTTTCTCATAATCGTTTCATTTTCTTATGATTATGCAACATTTCAATGTATTTTCCAATTTATTCCACTTTTCTGAGATGATTTTAACTTTAATGTTATGAAATATTTTTATGTTATTCATTATTTTAAAATTATTCTGAATTATTATTCCATGATCACATGTTTAATGATTATTAGATAATTTTTTAGTAATTTCAATACTATTGTGAATAAATAACAATTTTTATGATATTATATTTCTCTATCATTTTTTATGATTATAATTTATAGTGTCATTATAATTTAATAAGATATTTTTCTACCCTCTCATGTTATCCATCATGGTTATTGTATGATATATTATGATACATTTTTCTTTACTGAGAGTCTTATCTCCCCACATTCTTATGATTTTATTCCCAATATTGTGAACAAAAGTAATATGCATAATTTATCTAGACGAGTATAGTTGGAGGGTAATTTATGGGAAATGTAAAATACATATTATGTATTGAGAATTTGGATATATAGTGGTAAAAGTGTTCATTAATTTTAATATACATGGTTTTTTGATAATTAATTATTTCTCTAAAATTCATTAAAATATACTCGTAAAATGTCATAGGAAAGAATTATAAAGAAATATTTTCTTTCTATCATGAAATTTTGATATGGTGATGTATGTGGTCTTTCATATTAGGTATTATAGTATAGTTATATAACATTATGTGTGACGATATAATTTGAGAATAATATATGGGTTGATAACATCTGTTTGAAAATAATTTAAATGGTATTGAAACCCATTTATGTTAATTTAGGTCTAAACTAATATTCTAACGATTTTTATTAGTAGAATTTAGTGAAAAATATAGAGATAGATCTACGAGGAAAGTCATTATATAATAAAAAAAGACTAAATATTTTTTATATAAATCTATTTTGAGGTTATCTTATAAATTACATCCTAATATAGATAATGGTTAGTGGATGGGGGTCTGGAACAGATTCACCTACAGAAAATCACCTTATAAAATGTTGGTTGAGTATCAACACAATTTTCACTCTAGTGAATGATGAGTTGGCCTTAGGATAGACACCTAGATATACACGTCAAGGGTATATTATATGGTTAATTTAAATTGTCTCCAATAAACCATTTCAATTTATTTTAGTATTATTTTTTCTAATTTGGTTATAAAATCTAATGGAAAAATTTCCATCGGTAAACAATGGTTAAAAAAGGGAATTGTGGGTTCAACCGATTGTATCATATTTTAAAATGTATGGTGTCATATGGGATGAAAAATTTATATGAGTATTTTCATAATCATTTTTTGGATATTTTCATAAACATTTTGGTTCAAGAATTTGGTTGAAACTAGATCCTAGAAATGAATTTGATAATGGTATATAAATACAATTAACTATTTCATTTAATAATATAGAAGAGTATACTTAAATTTTTAGGAATCTGATTATATTACTATTATGATAAAAATTTTATTTTCTAGTAATTCCAAAGGTATTGAGGTTAACAACCTAAGAGAAGTAAAATCATGATAATCATAGAAGTTTTTATTAATGAGTGATATTAATCAATGATATTATATTTTATTCTAATAGTTATGACTATTGACTGAAACAACTAATTATTATTATTCATTTTTATCTTTAATGGTTTGAAAAAATGTATTATATTTTTTAATAACTTTTCAACATGATGTTTCAAAAGGATAAGTTTTTATGAGATATGTGTTTGAGAACACTAGATTAAGGTATAGACTAATCTTAGGTTAAATAATTTTTTTTTGTTGAGGTAATAAAGGGTTCATTGACTTTTAAAAAATAGAGTTATAGAGTACTGATAGAATTGGTATTGATTATTGATTTAATGAAAAATCATTCCATGATATTTTTTCTATAGTTAATCTGTTTTTTTGTATTATGATATATATTGTCCGGTGTGTGACTTTTTAAATTAGTGGTTGAAGAAAATAGTTAATTGTTTGAAGAATATATGATTTAGTTATGTTTTAATTTCTTGGATATTCAATTTTTTTGTAATGATATCCTATGTAGAATATATAATTAAGTTATATATATATTAAAGTATATGATTCCATGAATTATTAATTTTATTTGAGGAAGGATAAGTAAGATGATATCTCTTAATAGGGTATTGTGGATTCCATAACAGAATATATAACTATAATGATTAATATATTAACAATACTATCACATACTTTCCTAATTATGAAATAAATAATATTGTAACGATTTTGTTTCTTTACGCTGCTTGAATCCCATAACCTAATATTTTGGACCACTTATGTTCATATTATCTTCAATAACTTCTGTCACATGAAACATTGAACCAATGAAACCCATGGATAATATTGACTATAATATATTCAAATTACAAAAATAATATAATCATCTGTAGATAGGAACTAATATTAAAATAAAATTATTACATGAATATATTTTTCATCGACTTATATTTTAAAAAAGGATGACTTTTGTAGAACCATTTTAAAAAATGGAATTTTATTTTACATTTAAAAATTAAATTTATCACTGTTAAAAGTTTAATTTAATAGGTAATTTATATATTTATAAAATAAGATGTCAACATTAAATTATTTAAAAATATATATGAAATATTATTAATGATACTTGATGTCTAAAAAAGTCAATTTTTATAAAAACAGATTTCCTAATATATTAAATACTCATTTAAAATATGAATTTATAAATATTATAATTTAATTTTATAATAGTAAAATTCATTATTGGATAAAAATTTAAATATTATTCTTGGATGAATTTTTATTATTTTTAAACAATAATTGTTTTTTGGTGGATAGTGAATAAATTATTGATTTCTACAATATAGTGAATTTTATGAAATTATCTTGATTCAAAAGTGATATGAATATTTTTCAGAAATATCTTTTATATAAAATGATATTAAATAAATAATTTAAAACATGTGTGCTGAATTAATAAAACATAGGATTAACATTTTGGAAAAAAAGTAATATTTTACTATATAACTCTTTTTATTAGCTAATATTAAAATTTAGATTTTGTCACCAATAGAAATTAAATATAAAAAATTGATTTCATATTTTAGATAAAAATTTCCCTATTATGTAAAAATTAAAATATTATTATTAATCATAAAAATAATATTATTAAAATTATTGTTAATGACCATGCAAATAGTTATGCTATTATTTTGAATGAATTGTTATATTATTGTTTTTATATTTTATCTTGTAAATTAAATTTATATATTTTTTATAGTGAATTAATTATTTTTTAAACATATACATAAATATATTATGTCATATTTATTTTTGTAATAAATTCCACATATGATTATGAATACTTAATGGTGAAAATACATTTTTTTCTAATAACTTTTCAATAAATTAAATGGTTTAGTTTATAGTTTAATGTTTTCTAATTTAGAAATTCACTTATATTAAAAGGGTAAAATATTTTGATTCATCGTGCACAAATTTTTCAATAGGGGTAATACGTAATTTTTATCAAATGATAATTTATTTGGGTGAAATATATTTTCCATGACAAAAACAAGAACAAAAATTTTGGGTAAAAGTAAAAAATATTAGAATAAATGACTTGAATATTTTGTAAATAATTTGTAAAAATTATTTATAGAGGCCTTATAGACCATATAAAACCTTATAATTCATTATTAGTCATATTAGGGACCATTTATCCCTAAATATGGCCATTCCATTATTGAAAAATAATGGATGTTCACAAAAGTACACCTTTCTTCACTTATAACAGGGGATCATTTACACCCTATAAAATTTACGCCTGCCCTTCTAAATATCAATTAATACCAACCAAAATTTTCTTATAATAGATTTTACATAAATGATCTAAATCCCCTAGTCTTCATAAGTTATCTTATTCAATTAATTTCTCGGGAGACATTCAATAGAATGTTCAACGTCCAAAAGTGAGTATTACTTAATCATTCCCCTTTTCTTCTTATCATTATCTACCAAAAATACCCTATCCTATGTAATATAATAAAATAATAATCATTAGTATATTTCATTTTTATTATATTAAATAAAAAATTAGTATTTATTCCTGTATATACACATAGAAACATTAAAGAACATTGGTCATGCATCTGTGCGAACAACCACCTCAACAAAGTGGCATATTATATTTTTTCACCACCACCTATCATCACTAGTTATAATATTGTAATTTAAAAAAACATTGATATATATAATATAATTATTTTTTTTAATAGACATATTATAATCAACCTTAGCACCCTCTTATTCATTGGGAAATTAAAAACATTAACTGTGTGTTGTGGGGACTATAACCTCTACGAAGTAACGTGCCTCATTTTTCATCTAGTAGCTTTATTCATTAAATAAATATAATTAATTTGATTAAAAAACAATATATATATATGTATATAATATCATTATTTATTATTTAATATTGATATTTTGAGAAAATGAACCAATTTTTTAACTATAAGAATCCATTAATTATGGTATGGGTTAGTGTTGGTCACTCTAACTACCTACATGAACAAACTAATAAAACTATTTATAGGATTAAAATGGGATATTAAATACTAATATTAATCAAATATAATCATAAAATAATGATTGGATTTGGGTTATAGAAATTTTATTATCATTATAAAAAATATTCTTAAAATATCATCATCAATCGCTTAAATTGTCTAAATAATCTATCACTGATTCCATTTTCATCAAATAATACTAAAAAAATTTAGAATGATATAATAATATAATTAATAAATTTTACATATATAAATATTATAGTTACTTAAATGATATATTAATGTTAAAAATAATATCAATTAATGGGTTTCAGTGTTATCATTATAAACATCCACAAAATAGTCAAAAATTTATAATACTCGATGGTAAATATAATAAATAATTAACAAATATATTTTATCACAATGTTAAAAAGTGAATTATATAAATATATATACTAAAAAATTCATTTGATATAATATTATGATATTTATGTTTTTTATATGTATTTTGGGTGAAGGCAACTAATAAAGAAAACAATATAATGGTATCATCTAATAATATCCGGATTCATTGGGTCACTGTCTTTCATACTTTAATATACATTTCAGGAATTTTTTAATCTTGGAATTCCCCAATTTTATATGGTATGACATATTTTTTTAAGATACTTCTCATAATCAATAACCACTTATTTGATAAAAAATCTAGAATAAACAATTATTGCTTTTATGAATGAATACCATTCGTAAAAATGGATCTCTTATTTAATGTATAGATTCTTCCTATCAAAAGTATTTCCTTAAACTATATATATCTATGTTTTATATTTTTCAGTTTTCATATTTTTTGTTAAATATTTTTCAAAATAAATTCCCTCTAATGGTGATCTAATGTGTTTATTTCTTTAAAGTGACCTAAAGAGCATAATAAAAAAATTTAATTTCATTATTCACCTCTATATATTTATTATATTATTTTATATTTTAAAGGATATATTTTTTACAACCAATAGTAATATGTTTTTAAAAAATCTCTCATTTCCTTTCTCAAAATTTTCAGGGAAATTTAATTTTCACATCATCTTTTATAATAATGTTTAATTTTTTTGGAAATAAATTTATATTTTCATATCAATTTCACCTTCAAGGTTTATATTTCATGAAGTGGTGTTTTGATCACACTATATATATATTATTATCATATTATTTACTTAAAAAGTATATTTTTGATAACCTATGATTTCATAATTTAATGATACGTACTGCCTCTGGAAATGATTGAAGAAACCCATTCTTTTTACATTGTTTCATTAAGATATGATGTTGATTATGTTTAGGTGGAACAATGATGTATGGATGAAAAATTATGGGGTAATATATCTCCCTAAAATACATTATATAGTGTTTATATATCATGATATAGTCAATTGTTTAAATAATTAGTTTTTTCACACAAGCATTGTTATAATGTGTTTTCTAATATTGTCAAACACGGACCTCATTTGTTTTTATACATATGTGTTGGAATAATGGGTTTTCTCACAATGTATTTCATATGCTTATGGTTTGGATCCATTTTCATGTCCATTGTGAAGTGATACAAAAATTACAAGATCCCTTTAATTTTAATGATAAACAGTGTTTTCATGGTATTCCTTATTTTAAGAATATTATTCACTCTTATTTAATGATCAAATGTTTAATGATTATTTATATATTTTTTCAACCATAACATAACTTTTATGAATCATTAATGATATATTTATGATATTATGTTTATCTATCATGTTTTATTATTATAATTTATAGAATCATGATCTATTAATAAGATATTTATCTATTCTTCATGTTATCCTTCTTGTTTATGATCATATATATTATGATAAGTTTATCACATACTATTTGTATGAGATCACATATTTTTTATATTTTATTTCAACAAATTATGAATAAAAATAATAAATATTATGTCTGTTAAATATTATCTTGTTTGGTAAATTTTTTGTATTAGTTTAATACATTTAATGTATTAATATGTTGCATATATAGTGGGAAAATATTTTTTAGTTTAAAAATTTATGGGTTGTGTTTGATAATGATTGATCATAATTTTATAAAACACTAATCATAAAATATAATAATAATGTGTTATAATATTATAATTAAATTAAGTCAGATAAATATCACATGGTCACATCTATGGGATTTCATACAATCTTTACAAAAATTTATAAAAGGAACATTAAAAATATTTTTACTAAAAAATGAAAAATTTAGTGGTACAGAACAACTATATTATTACCATTAGATATACTCATGGTGTAAAATATAAGTGATGTTTTATCTACACCATGAATCACTTGAGTGAGTCATAATAACGAATTTTAATAAAAGGAATCAAATACATTTTTTGGATTTCTGAAATATCATACAAATATTTACTAATAAAAGTAATAATTATTTTAATGATTTATTTTATATCCATGTAGTCTAAAATTCATTTTTTATTTTTATATTCTTAGAATTAAAATTAATTTTTTTCAAAAAAAATAATACTGACCAAAGAACATAATCTTTAACAATAATTTAAATTTATATTTTAATTTAAATTATTATATTTTGATTATTAATTAACTGCTATAAATTAATATATATCCAAAAATAGATTGATGTTTTGAATTATTATAATCATCATCAATAAAAAAATGTACCCTAAAAATATATGGACAAAATTTCTATTAATTTTGTTTTTAAATGTGATAAATAGAACTCACAAGGTTTAAATATATATATGTAATTATTAACAGTCTAAAAGAAGAATACATGGTTGATACATTAAATTATCATTCATTTCATTACATTAATAATGTTTCTAAAGAAGGTAAATTATGATGGTAAACTGTTGGGAAATGGTTTGAATTATATTATAGCTAATGGAAAATGTGAGTGAACATGAATTTGAATAGATATTAAAAAATCTACAAGATTATTAGGATACCAATATTATATATTTTAAAATTAATCTAACTATATTTCTAGAAAATTTTATATTTTGAGAAGAATAAAAAATATGGAAAAAATAATTGTGTTTTTTCGTAAACAAAATTAGTGCCCAATATCAAAATTATAAATACTTGTGCTTATTAAGAAATAAATAAAATAAAGAAAAACTGAAATGGACACGGTCCAGTAGAAAAAATTCCATGGTCATAATTGCTATGAAAAACATATTCTTTTTTGGTCCAAAATGTGAGGATAAAAATGGTAGTTAATTATGGTATATAATAAAATTAAATTAATTCATCATTAAAATTAGAGTAGTTTTTAAAATAATTATAAAAATACATGTTCAAATATTTCAGATTAAAAAAAATTAATTAAAATTATAAAAGTTCAGTATATAAAATTTATCAATATTTAGGTATACAAATGACTATCACACTTCTCTTCACTAACAACCATTTTGAGATTAGTGATTTTCACTATAAAAAAGATTAATATCTATTAAATGGGGATCTTTATACATATGTGTGAGAATTTTGTACTGAAAACAAAAAGGTATTTATACCCATGATCTTCAATAGAAGGGATTCTCAATGATAACGGTGGTTGGGGTTTCCTTAAACTTTAGTACTATGAGTTTGATGTTGCCATTAGATGGACTGTATTATATTTATATTAAAAAAACCATTAATATGGAACTTTTTCGATTTAATTTTGTTGAATATGTTGTTTATGGATGAGTTCCACATTTATAAGGGTGTCTCCATACAAAATGGGGGTGTCTTTTCCTGATATGTTAGATCATATCATGTAGAGATTATGATATATAAATATTTATTGTAGATATACCATTATAAAATGAATATTTTACAACTTAATGTTGTTAGTATACATGAATTTATCTATGAAAAAAATACTTTCACCACCAAAGGTTGTGAAAATAAAATTTAAATTCTATAAATAATTACTTGTTAATATAATCTAGGATAAATATTAACTTCATAATATCGACATGATAATGTAATTATACAAGTGAATTCAAATGGATATCTTCACAATCATAGTGTGTTTAAAAATAATTAGTATTAATAACCATTATACTAACATTCCTTCAAAAAATTAAAATATCTTTAAGATTGTCACCCAGATAAATTTTTCACCGATATATCCTTTGAAAAACATAATGTCACCATGTGTGAAAATTAAAAACCATAAGATGAGGTGAATCAGTTATTATAGGAAAAAAATAATGTCCCATAAAACAACTTTACTACTTTTTTGGCGATTTTTTTTTGATAAAATAAATTATTAAATTGTCAATAATGAGAAATAATAAGTAATAAAGAATGGAATATGAATATTTTATGTCCATTAAGAGGCTATCAATCACTTTTTATCTAGTGTTTAGTCTTTGGTGATTGTTTGTTCTTATACAATGTCATAAATTCATGTTCAGTTATCCAAATATAATAAATAATATAGAATGAATGTGATATGAACCCCAAAAAATTATGAAAGGTGAGATATAAGGCATAATATATCAATGATGATCACCAGAAGTAATGAAGGACCATTCTTTTTCTTCTTTATGTGACTCTAATATAATGATGTTGAATACACCATGTTCTTATCCCCATACCAAACTCTTTTCTCTTTTGTATTATCTCTTAAAATATTAAGATTATCTATATATCACGTTATACATTTATTTAATAAAAACAAAAAATCAAAATATACTTAACCAGACTAAATTATAGTTTCATAATTTATGGTTTAGTACATTTTTTCAATGGAAAATCCAAAAAACGTGATCAAAATCTCAAGATGCTTTTAAATTTGGTGGTATCTCCATATTTTTATTCATATATATGACTGAAACCAAGATGTGTTTTCCTTAATAAAATGGCATGTTCTTCTACTAAATATTTATAATCATCATGAAAAAAAATTTCTCTATTCCATAACATATTCACATAAACCCAAATTCATTTTATGACGTGTGGTGAATAGTATGTTTCGAAATTATTCAAAACTAATCATGTCCAATTTACCATGTTAATTTCTACTCTATTCAATGATATGGTTGAATAAACCATGATTCCATTTCTTCAAAATACAAATAATAGCTTTAGATAAAACCTTGATAAAACTTCATTATTTGACAATGATCTTATTTGATCCTTTTTTCTAAAACTATGATGTGCTGATAAAATCTAAAAAAGTGTTTTTCCCTTTATGAAAACAAGTTACTACTACCCTTATTTTCATGGAACTATAGTCAGTATCATGGAAACTATTTATCTACTTCTTCACAAGTTCTGACTAGAAAAATGGGTTATGGCCATGGGAATGGTTATATTGGACATCAGAGTCATGGCTATTTCCCTTGGGGCTATTACCAAAGGCATGTCACATGGCATTATTCTATGTCCATAGATGGCTTCATGGGAATCATGTTCCATACAGAGATTATATTTCCATGGGAACTTAATTGTGGTTAATGGTTATCCAATGTAATCCCCATATCCATGGGAAAGTAACCCATGGAAATATCTTAGTCAACATAGAACATGGTTCACATGGACCCTATTTATATGGGGACCATTGTTGTGTCTCTGGGGTCTGCAAAAACATATTCTAGAGTGGTTTTTTTGACACATATATCACTTACATAATTTAGCATATTCTCCCACTCCACATCCCCACCTGTTTTTTGTATATTTCTATATGTAACATTTTTTTGAAAAAATGGTTATTATTAAATAAATTACAATTTTCAAGGACAGCGTAGTAATTACCACATCCATATATACGTGAGTATATAGGTTCCTTCTACGAAGGCTATATCCAATGGAATATATTATTATTCCTATTCGGTATAGGTAGTATTCACTTATATCCATGAGCATTAATTATTATAAATATAGGGTACGACTACAAATAAAATAATTAGGAGTATAAATGCTAATAAAAATAGTGTCCCAGTGTGAAGGATTTATCCATTAGTAATTATACCCTTGGATATAAATTATTTTCCATGCCCTTCCCAACATAAACATTTATTTCCTCCTTTTTCATATAAAAAAATATTAGATCATCTATCAAAATATATTCCTGGGAAAAAAATATCATAGTTATACAGATCTTATAGGCCTCCAAATCTATCCCATGGATATAAATATATTTTGTATTATTTATATTTCTTCATACATATATTATTGCATGTTTTAATAAAATATCATAGAATAGTACGTTCTTTTTATGATTTTAATTAACCCATTGAAGCCAGATCAACTCAAATCAATCTCAAACAAAACCCTAAGCATGTTGACAATCAATATTGTATGAAATATAATTCCAATATCCTATATCATCAAATCAAGAGACCAAGTCATATATTCACCCCATTTAAGAATAATTTAAATATTAAATTATCAAATAGAGTAAATTTTTTGAATGTACTTAAACTATCAATTTAATAAAAACTACTTTTTAGACAAAGTCCCAATGAGGACTCATTGATCTCACTCAAGGTTAAGTCACATTATAAAGTTTTTCAATCTCCTCTTTTATAATTTTTTTACAACATGAACTATAACTAAAATGATAACTTCATTACATCAATATATTCTTATGTGTCTTTATTTGTGAAACATTTCCTATATCATTCCATCTTCTTTACATTCACCTATTCTGACTGTGAATATGTTTGGAATGTGAAGTTTGATATCATATTCTAATAACTTCATTAGAATGAGACCACATAGAATATATATATTGACATGATATCATTACAGTGGAAACTAGAAAACCATATTAGAGGAATATACTAGACATTGATGTATTTTAAATTTAAAATCATGACCAAACCACAAAACATCACACCAATTTAAACAGAACAAACATACACACAAAAAAAAATAAGAAAATATAAATAAAAATTAAAGGAAAAGATTATTATCAGATATAAATATTTCAATTCTTTTATAATTAGAACACACCAACATTACCATTTCTAATTAAAAATTAATTAAATTGCATATCCTAATTTAATTATCACAATACATGTGTGAATGTGGTCTCATACGTCCCTTATAGTGGGTCTTAGATAATCATCTAGTTGAACTAACTTCTGATCTTTATAAACATAGTATAACAAAACATGGTAACCTACAATTACCTATATCAATCATTATTTTACACTTTTCATCGCGGGAACTAATATTGTTACTCCGGAATTATATCTAATGAATCATACATTTCATAAAATTTTTATAAATTATAGAGAGTTAATATCAGGTTTTATCATCATGAGGCATTTTTAAAATGGAATTGCATCCACTAACTAGTAAACAAAAACATCTAAAAATTAAAATATTAAATTCTAAGTTATAAAAAGTTTCATCTTCACTATCAAACATTAAATGAGTTTTACATTTCTATTATTTGGAAATGTAGTCGATCCATATATTTTGAATCCTCTCCTATAAATCAATTTTCTGGGAATTGAACGAAAAACAAACTCTCATAATAGATTCATAAGCATTTTAGGTACAGAAGAGGTAGAAAGTAGATTTAAATAATGTTTTATAATGGGATATTTAAGGATATATTTGTATGATGTGGATTTCTATTGAATTATTATTAATATTTTAAAAAAATAAAAGGGAGATTGAAATTCCATCATGAAGTTATTTGAGAATATAGGAGATCAGGGAGACCCTAATAATACATAGTCTACATAGTAATGTTTTTTAAACTAAGAGTTGATGTATTTTTAGAAAAAATACTCAATATAATAATTTGGAAGTTATATTATTCTCATGTGGGAGAATGTTATGACATAGTATAATTAGTTGCTGATGCATGGGTATGTAATGTGTTCTCATGTTCTATTTATTTTAATTATTATCATAATTTTTATACAAATTTGTGTTTTACTAGACACATAGGGTTGAAAAAATTCAAAAAGTTCTCCAACTACGTCCAGGTGTGTTTAAAAGCACATAACGGTGTCTATATAAGGAAATAACATGTGAAAATTTTGAAAAATAGTCATGAAATGGGAAATATTTTTGTGGAAAAAATATCAACACTCAATAGAGGTCAGGAGGCAAAAACAATTAATCGCCATATCATAGTTTATGGATAAAATCATTGTTGTTCATCAAGGAAAAATAATGTTTTCATATTAAATTTATTGAAGCTATCATTATTCATTTAATGATACCACATCATTGTCAATTCAAATACATCATGGTATGAATTGAAAACAGTAATTTCAAAATGAATATGAATTACTTTTATCTATTTATAAACTCAAAGGTTACCATGTGAAATAAAATCATGTTTTTCTGTGATAATATTATTTAATGGAGGAAAAATCATTGTGGAAATATAAACATGTTATACTGGATAAAAACTTCTAATCACAAAATTCTAAAAACTCAATAAAAAGATTTCATGAACCTTGTAAAAAATATATTGTGTTTGTGTGCCATCATTTATCACCTATTATTTTTATTTATTAATTTTTTCAATAATGGTATGATCTTATACACTAACTGAAATTGGTGAAATTTTCTTTGTGGGATATAGTTTATTTTTTAGGAACATTTATTAACCCCCTCTCAAAGCTTGATATTCTTACATGAGATAAAATCAATGTTTTCCTTGTATTTTTTTGTGATGATGTCATTTGGTTAATATTTATATGAATAAATTTTTTCTATGAAGGCATGTGCATTTAAAGGTCACCCATGAAAAAAATTTTAAAATGGTCCTTGGGTGTCAGTTTACCCCCATATTTTTATTTTTTAGAAGTGTGTTATCATGTATTCAGAATATAAATAATATACAACATTTAATTTATTTAAAAAAGAAATTTTGTCTATATGATCATTATAAATTTCACACCCACTATTAGTGAATGGTTTTTCCAATAAATATATTCATTCAAAATAAAATTTTTTGGTCCTAAAATATTAATTTGGTGATTAGATATCTACACAAATGATTTTCATTTTCTAATACATACATGATTTGCTCATAAATATCATGCAAAGTCACCCATGACATGCTTTTGGTCATCCTTATGTATTTTAATGTCAACTACAGACTCCAAATTCATGAAATGAGATATGTAATTGTATTATAAATGTTCCAAATTCATTTATTGACTATTTTAAGTAAGTTAGCTCCTAAAATAGTAAATTTTAACTATAGAATAATTTATTCAACCAAATTATTCAATTTATTGCAACTTTCAAACATCATTACAATATAATTCTTCTAACAATCATATCTATATCAGATTAATAGGTATTATTGAAACCCAATCCACTATTATTATTGATAATAAATTCTTCAAAGAGACATCAAGAAAGTAAAAAAATGAACTATGAAAAATAATTACCCTTTATTAGTTTGAAAATTCAAAAAAATAAGTAATTTTGAGAATTCACTCTTCTTAACTCAAGAAGAGCACAAAATACTCATATTATCATTAAGAAAATTTCAATATGAATGATCATAATAAAATAATCAATAGATTTGGTTGTTTAATTACATATCTCCATTGTGGATTGTTTTACATTCCTTATGAAGATTCACTAATTTCAAACCCGAACATTACAATTATTATACTCATATAAAAAATAGAATTATTTCCCACATTTGAGATAAAAATAACTTTTCCAGGTTTAATTTTATAATTTTTTTTTTTAATAAAAACTTAGTTGTAGTCTTTTCTCATTAACATTTTCTGATAGAACTATAGGGTACACCATTTCTTTTGGTGTGCTAAAAAAACTAGGGGGTTAGTATATTTATATTTTAATGGATTGGGTAGAAATATATTTTGGTATTTAAGAATGGATAACCAAAACATATGTATGAACATCCTTAGTAAATTGATATAATTTTTTTCACATGTGAAAATAAACATCCCCAAATTAGATGTTACTGGTGAAGAGTTTAAAAAGTATTTGTAGACCTAATTCTCTATATTTTTTATATAATTTACTACATTCATTTTTATAAATAAATTATTAGCTAAAATATTAAAATACACATTTTTGAGCTATTTAAAACCCAGATTATTTTAAACAATGAAGGAATGTTAATTTTTATAATATTATAATTCAATCAAATTTTAATCTCACATATTAGACCAATAAGATAATGGATTTAATATGGTACACAAGAATGTTTCTTTTTTTCTTTTATGGTTTCCTCTATGGCTTATCTTTTTTTATTTGTTTCATTCAATTTGATAGCATCTGTTATTTTCAAATCAACCCAAAAAATATATATGAAAAATAGTTTCTTCATTTATTTTATTATTTCATAGTATCCCCACTATAAATTTTCAAATATTTTATAATTATTTTAATATATATAATATCCATTTCATAATTGTTGCGGAAAAAACCCTCAAGGATACATTGCATAATTTTTGGGTTGATTGTGTCTGTTGACCAATCATGTTTCCATGGTGAATTGTTGATTTCAAGAGATGTTGTTGACAATCCACATTGACAAAGACCAGGACAAAAGAATAGACAATCTAGAGGCAGTACAAAAGTACAAATTCAAGGTGGGGCATTTTACACTGTTTGCCAAATTTTTGGTGTCCAAAATTTCAAATTTGGTGAGCATCGAAAAATGTGGTTTTCCATGAGGATATCATCACAATATGGAAAAGGCTTGAATTTTCTAATTATCGGCCTCATGGATTGTATTTTGCGAATAAAAGAATAATGTTGATGGTGTTCTACGCGATTACGACAAGCTTCGTGAACGGTAGAGATAAAGGGCCTTACAAGGGAGCTTCATAGCCATGGCAGGCAGGAATTAATAGAATGCTCCACGATTACGATGAGATCCACGATCCAAAATTTTCCATGGTTATTCACAGAACATAGTAAATTTCAGTGGAAATTTTAGATCATCGATATTTGAGATGATGTGGCGCTGACTACCTATAGAAGGTTTGAGGATTAGTGGAATCTCCTATAAATTAACCATGATCCCCTCTTAAGAAGAAGAGAGTTTTTGAAGAAATTATTTTTATCTCAAATTGTGAAGGTGGTTTGCAAAGGTAGTGTGCTTCATGAAAGTCAAGTTTTTCATAGTGGCTAATCTCGCTCCATGAATGAGGTGTGTTCAGCATTGGCTTAGTGAGTATTACAAAGGAAGTCGCTCTATGATGACTTAAGCTCCGTGATGACCTATGAATTTAAAAGGCTTGCTATTTTTGAAGTTCTGAGATTCACGATGAAGTGTGATCTATGAGGTAGTGAGATCTGTGAAGGTTTGTGCTTCGCAAAGAGGCAGGAACTTTGTGAAGGCTTGTTGAGCTTTGAGAAATTGGGAGCTTCATGAAGTAGGGTGATTTGTGAAGGTATTTCCAATGAGTGTTGCCCGGTGATCAATTTCAAAGGTTTATTCATTAGTAAATGAAATTTGGACATCAATATAGAATCTATAAACATTGTAGGATGAATTCATTAGAGATAATGAGGAGACCTACTTTTCTATAAACTGTTAGTGGATCCCTTCCAAGTGTAGTGTGCAATGGAAGAGGAGGAATATTATCATTTCTATCGGCAGTGATGTAGAGGGAGATAAATAAAGAGTGACCCTTTGGAAAGTATTGATATGACCATAAACATTGTAAAGGTAGTGGGCCTGGGCATAGAAGTGATCAAGCCCAAACATTATTGGAAGTGATATTTAGTGGATTTGGTACATTCACATATTGTCATTGTATGCTACTTGGACATCGCCTAGTGAGGGTGAACCAAGTAAAAAAAAAGTGTCTGTCTATTTTCATTCTTGCATCACATTCTAAGCATCATCATCGTGAAATAAATATGGGATGAATAAGATCAATAGTGATAGATAAGTGAAAACAATGTGACTATTATAATGTTGAATTCAAGATCCAGTGGTGATGGATGAATTTGGGAATAGAATTTACATACCCCGATTCACCCCCTATCAGAGTATTTATCTCTTTTTGGTCCTAACAATAAGCATATTTTACATGCTTAATGTTTATAGAAATGTTTTATATCTTAAAATTTTCAAATTATTTATTATAATCTAAAACATTTCCAAACATTTTTTACTTTGTAATGTAACTTGTTCATCAACATTATTGATCAAATGGTAGAATTGATAACGAAATATATCATCCATGTCTTCCCCTTTTTTATATTTAATAATTGATTATATATTTTATCCATGGAAAATATACTGATCATTTTTATAAAAATATTAATTATGTGTCTATTCATATATATATTTACTGTATGTTTTATGTGGTTCATTACTATATACATTAAAAACATTATTATAAAATTATTAAAATTAATAATTTATAATACATAATTATTTAGATAAATATAATTATTAAAATATAATAAAATAAAAAATTATTATAGAAGAGAATATTTTCCATCACCATTAATTTTATTTAATGTGTTTTGATAGGTTGAATATTTTCATTCCAATAAAGAAAATTTATATAAATAATATTATACACTGAGGGAAAAAATTATCTCTCTAAAATAGAATGTATTTTTATTTATAATTTTTTGATAGATTTTTCACTACACAATAAAATAATTTTTTTCCTTTCATATGAGGAATTGTTTTGATTCACCCACGTCTTTAAATATGTATGTTCAAAATATCATCCATTTCACCCTCATGAGTTTATATAATTGTATCCAACTGTTTTTTATTCAAATATTTTTTTACTATTATAAAATTTTGTGGCATATTTTATGTATTTTATTGAATTTAATAATCGAGGAAACTGAGGAAATTTTTTTAACAATGATTTAGGAATTTAAACAAAATTTTGTGGGTATTATATGTTTCTAAGAGTAATCACTTCATACCAGGTGTTGTTTGATCACTTTCTCCCTATCCATTATTAAATAATAGAATAACTCAAATATATTTATGCAACAATTCTTTTTTTATTTATATAAAATATACTAATTTTGATCAAATTACATACCCCTTGGGAAAAATTATTTTTTTTGAATAATTTTTTTCTCATTTTTTCTTTATTGAAAATATTTTTTGTTACACAGTCCATTATATTATACTAAATGTGCCAATTAATCCTTTCCATGAATATTTTTTTCTTATATTCATTTATTGGGATGTGCATGTTTTTGAAGATGGATTAAAATTCATGTTTTATAAACATTACTAATATTTTTTTTCACCTAAATTAGAATTTTTGATAATGTACATGTCACACGTAATCCTCAATTATCTATTTTTTTTTCTATTAATTGATTTGTAGACTTGTTTATTATTTTAAGGTCAATTAAGATGAATTTTTTCATTTTTTATATATTTAAAATTAGAGTTCACTATTAGATCATGGTTAGTACTAATCATGAATATTGGGATGTAGAACATGAAACTATTTAAAACTACGGATTTTCATAGTCGGTTCACAGTTTTCCAAAACATGTGGTAAAACATTGAAGTGTTCTAGGTGTGTCCAATGAGCCATGTAAAGTTAGAAAATGGTTTGGAAAACCATATATCCAAACCATGAAATAATTCTAGATATTAATTTTTATGACATTCATAAACTACCATTTTCATAACAATATTTTAAAACCCTTACATTTGTCTCCCGATCAACACATGATGTCCCTAAACATGTGTCCATCCTCCCCCCATCTCCTCAGATCGATTTCAATGTGGTACTTCCAATTTTGAATGTAGAATTGGTTTATAAGTTCCTCCTCTCCCTTACATTGGTTTCTTCATCTCTATTTCTATATTTTTTATTCATCTCCATTCCTAGGACCCATAATGACTAAACCCTCAAGTATGGTGTGTTAGTTTGACACTATTCCTCTTGTTGTCTAGGGATTATAGATCACATCTTCAGACCCATTATAGTTTAATAGTTCACAAAAAGTTATCTCCAAATAAACCACTTTTTGATCAATATTGGAGAAATAGTGATAATGACTCATCGAGCCACACCTCTAATGTTCCCCAATATGGTGACTAACACAAAATGTATAATAGATATACATATGTGATGCTTTAATCACATAAAAACATATATAATATTCAACGATATAAAATAAAAAAATCAAAAACAATGTCACATACTATAAATGATGAAGAAAAAGAAAATTAAAATTAATATAAAAAGTAAAATCAATACAAGTACTGTAACAAAGTAATTACCAAAATATAATCCCTATGAAATAAAATCAACAATAGATTTAACATTTAATCAATTAATATACATCAAGGTCCCTTAAATCCTCCTATAAACTGAGAAAATATATTATATATAAATAAATTGATAATATGATGTATTCATAGTAGGATCATTTACAAGGACTCTCATTAAAATTTTAAAAGAGAATACTAATGCACTATTTAACAAGAATTAGAACTAACATAAACCTATAATGTTCAAAAAAACATTAGAAACCCTGAAATGGAAATGTCACAAAAGTCACACATCCCTGTATGATAGCATATCATTGATAGAGAAATATAAGTAATGGTTCCCTACAACTAATTCTCCAATAATTATCCTATATAAAATATAGACAACAAACATCTTATACTCCCATTCAATCCATGCCATCACATCATAAATTAGTCCTTCCCAAATGTGTGTTGGGACACATTCCCACCTAACCCACCCTCAAAAGTTCTAGAATCCTCGACGAGAATTAGTATATATTCACATCACAACCTCGTCACATGACTAGGGAAATAGGGTATATTGACCATAAATTAGATCACCCATTTATTTTTATCCTACCATGTATTTATTTCACTACATATTATATCCAAATCATCACTAGGAATCTTTAACACCAATCTTTATCACCACATGGATTCTCCACCACCATCCACCACCATTACTATAGATAAATATAGAGTGGTGAAGAAGGGGTTTCCAGGCATCCATTTTAATACCAATATATATATTGGGAAAAAATTCGAAGACGCAAAAAATTGGGCAATTTTAAGGTTATCCAACTCAAGTGGAGTGATAATATAAATAACATAAAAAACTATATATATAAAACCATTCAAATATAATCCATTGTGTTCACATAAAAATGCACTATAAAATTATACAACACCAAAAAGGATCTAAAATCTCTTTATGATGTTGGGTTCCACCATTAATTCAACACACCATATGAATAAGGGACACATAAGCCAAATATTTTATTACATTTTCAAGTTTACCAATTATCAATTTTACTAAATTCCAATAAACATCATATTATTAAGACGTTCATTACATATTTGATGACAAACCACTTTAACAATCACTTACCATCCAATTCCTCAACTTCATTAATCATTCAATTTGTTAAAAAAATTATATCACATTAATTCCATTTCACATAAATTTAATTTCTATAACATTCCATTTCAATTTTATCAATCACATGGGTTCAATTTGGATTAGAATACTACAAAAAAAATACACCACAAAACATCACAAATACCTCTCAATACTAGCTACCTCAACACACACCAATAATCACTACAATACAACTATCTCCCCAAAACAATAATGATAATCTGAACACTGTATTATAGGTCATATCTCAACCTATTCCATGTAACAAAAACTCTTATTCCACATAAATTACAACATCTGATCTAGTTCTCAACATCACTTTACACATCCCACGAATATTAACCTAAATACCATAGATTCATAGTATTCCAATCTATATATAGTATAACATTACATTGTTCACTTCAACCAAATCTTTAGATAAGTATTTTACATTAAAACATCATTTCAGTCATGGGTATTCCCATACAAATACATATGTAAATAGAAAACCAATTCATTATCCATATAGAAGTTCATATCCTTTCTAGCCTTTTTATTTTAGGAAACATGTAAAAAAAGGTCCCAAATTCACAATATCCAAAACATAATAAAGATTCCAAAAAATATATTTTGGAAAAGGTAGATAACATGTCTTAACTCAAAAATATTATCGTTAAATGAGTAGACACATATAAATGCTCTCGTACCCTAAAATTCTTGGTTAATTTATTTTTCATATAACAGTATAATCCTATTATATACAAAAAAATTATTTAAAATATTTAAATTTACAAAAAATGCCATTAAATAAGATTAAAAATAAAACCCCCTATACAAAACAGATGTTCAATGTACTATCGGAAAGAAAAGATGGTCAAGAATTATCCACCATTAAAGGATACACCACGGGAACCTATAATATAAAATGTAATATCAACGATAAATTTATTTCCAAACCAAAATTAGAGGATCTCCAATAAATCTATTTGAAGGATATAGAACAAGAAGATCATATAAGATAGTAGAAAGAGGAATACTATGATTTTTGAGACATCGATCTGGATGAACCAATTTGATAAAAAATTAATAGGTATTCTTAGAGTGTGATGAGTGTTCACGGGGTCTAATATGGAACTATAGAAAAAGTGAAAGAATAAAATATTCATGATTCACTCTATTTATAAAGGATTCTATTTAATCCTTTAATATAGTATGGGGGTCCTCAAAAATTCCATATTGATTTGTGTCCATGTAATGATTTAAAATTAAATATTTTATCCCTTGGTTGTCAAAAATATTTCAAAACTATTTCTACCACCACCATAGTCATCTCAATAGTTGGTTTCAAAAGATTTTTCTCTTAATACCAATCATGACTAGCCATTATATCACATCACCAAATGATTGGCCATTTTCTCCTCTCCACTCTCATTCCCTTGGCATGGGGATATCTACACTACTAGTTTTCCATTTGCAATACATCCAAGTACCACACCAAACTAAATGAGATCTCCATGTAATTTCCTCCTTCCCCATCTCCAATAGATTGAAACTCCACATAAAAATACCTTGGAAATGGCCATCTGGGATATTTGTTTCACAATATTTCATTCTAGAACCAAACAAAATACACCAAATATAACTTATATGAACCCAAATACAAAATATATTGAATCATGTGAAATCATCCATTTGAGATTCAAAATGGATAGAACCATTATCACAAAAATAGCATAATGAACTTTTAAAATACCAAAAAAATGCAACCACCAGAACACCTATAAACACCCTCTCAGCACCACCAATCCAAAGAAAAACATAAGTATATATTTTTAAGAATCTTGTCCATCCAATTATGTACATCCAAAAAAACATATCATCCTAAATAATAATAAAAAAATTAAAATGAATGTGGAAATGGATAATTCATATTAATCATCCAATGAGAGACCTCTTAGGGATCTCCATAAACACTGAATATAGCCAACAACCAAGAAATACTGGCAATTACAAATTGTAAAATTTCATAAACAAGAAACAAACTATGAAATAAATAACAGAAAAAAATAAACCATAAAACAAAAAAAAGTTTATTGAGAACATGTCTATTTCTTGTGTTTCTAGGTACTCTAATTCAAGACACCATGCCTACATAGAACAAAAAACAAATGGTTATCATCCCACATAAGTCCATCTATTGACAATAATTCTTCTCAACTAGTCAATATACAAATTTCATGTCTTTCTTGATATCTAATTATACCCAATGAATGAAATGGATGTCATCATGAAGATACTGACAGATCTAAGAAAAGTTTAATATATCTTGGATCTTATAAAACCATAGTGGAACATATGAATTATATTCCATGTCATTAAAGTTATTTAAATCATCAAATTACATAAAAACCAAGGAGAAATATTACAACATTGAAAAACCCACTTGTTCATCCAATGGGGTTAAACCCTAATGAACACATTGTCTCTAAACAAAAACTCATGTGACCTCCTCCAAATAATATAATATGATTCTAACATCCATACATAACCTTTATCTACTCTCAAATGATTTTGATCTTTTCTATAATCCCCTACATCAAATATAAACCCGGAACTACATACTCTGAAACCTCAGTCTAACATAACAGATAATGAAATTATCATCCATAATATACCTTAGGTGGAGCCATGTATGTAGACGAGTCTATGATATCATTACAGTCAAATGAAACCAAATTTACGTGTCTCATCCATGATCTACCAATATCCAAGACATATTCCATCAACATATCCTCTAGTTTCAAGATGTTCTATCTTCTCAAACCCTTTATCTAGGGTGGAATGTACCACTAAGGTAGAATTGGGAGACAAAAGGCTAATAAAATCCTATATAGACATGTGAGGTAAAACAAGGATCCTAATTACAAATAAGGGCCCTTAAAAACCAACGAAGTCTCGAAAATTCTTCCATATACCTCCTCATAATATAATCTATGGGATTAGACTCATAGATCTCTAGAAAATTGGATGGCTTCATCAGGTTTTCTCCAATCACCCTCAATGTTATAGATCTTCCCAAGGCCTCTGGTAACCTATTGGTGAAATCCCTCAACATTTATTCCCACTTCCACTTGAGGATATCTAGATGTTTCAAAAACCCTCCAAGAATGTTTTTCTAATATTTCACCTACTAATAAACTAGACATTATTAAAAAGACTATTCCACTAACTAATTTATCTAAAGCCATCAAATAATCTCCCTTAAGTGATGAAGCATCATAGATAGACCCAGTTGAACTGGTAAGGATGAGATATAGAAGTTAGGGTCGACTTCCTGAAGAACTTTGAACATGATGAAAAACATCCAAAAAATATATATCTATTTATAACTATCCACTAACCACCCATATTGTTAATTACCATGGCTGAAATAATATCACATCACCTCTACCTCTCAGTCACCCCATAGATACTCCTCCAAAAAATGAATCAAATATTATTCCATAATCATATAATAAATGTGACTTGTACTATCATTAAACAATAAAGTTAGATTTGGTTCTACGTGCTATTTAATCCTTTTCTAATCATCACCAAACTATCAAACAATGTACCCTTATAATATCCTACTTAGTACATCATCTATAATGTTTCCATTCCATGTGGTGTTACTAGTCTTGAATTCAGAATACCAAAAAACTCTATCCACCAATTTTTGTTCAATATTTAAATCCCAACGAGTGAAGATGTACCTCATTCTATTATATTCATTAATGACTATAATTTGATCATCAGTAAGGTAATATCTCCACATTTTTTTATGAAAATACAACCCCCCCCACTTTATATCATGGGTGGAGATGTTATTCTTATAAGGGTGAAACATCGTAGATCCGTAAGAGGTCACTACCCATTTCTTCATCAGTATACACCCTGGCCCTATATGGGAAGTGAAAAATAATAAATTGAACATCATCCCTTAAGTTTTTAATTTATTCACTATGGAGTTGGACAACCTCCCTTTATGGTATTCTAAATCTATTAGAATGTGATCAAACTATATGAAATCATGGTTCCTCATGGTCCTGGATTTTAACTAGTATAAAATCTCGGAGAAATATGAAAAAATAACTTATAATATACTACAATGAATATTATGTTGTGAAATAATACAATGTTCATGGGTATTTCCTAGGAAACAATTGCCTCTATCTTTGATGATTCTATGTTCACACCTGTCTGGGATACTACATGCCCAATGAAATGAACCTCCTCAATATAAATGAAGAACTTTTATATCATTCTATAATGCTAATGGTTTTAAAACTTAAAGTTAAACTCTAAATTACTCATAAGTTTTCTCCTCTAATATTGACTATTTATGGATTTTGCTGATGAACAAGGCTATGAACTTGTCTAAGAACTCCAAAATCATTAATTTCCTATGTCCCATTAACACAATTGATAAGTTTGTCACATAAAATAAAAAGACCGTTATGTCAAATAGACCATACATATATCTATAGTAATACTTTAGTATATCCTCATCTTTTACCCTAATATAATCATAATTGGACCATAGGTTAATAGTTGAAAACTAGTTGGATACCCTTAGTTGGTCGAACATATCATATATCCTCAAAAGATGGTAACCGTTATTTACTGATACCTTATTCAACCTCTAGATGTATGTAAACTACATCATACATCCATATGACTTGCTAGAGAACATTACCAGGGATCCCCAATGAGATAAAATTGACTAGATGAAAACCTTATGAATTAAATAATCTATGTTGATCCTCAAATCTTGTAAATACATGGGTTCAATCAAATAAGGAGCTATGAAAATAGAAAACGCATATTGTTGTATCTCTATCACAAACTAGAAATCATATTGAGGTAGTAGGGTCACTAAATCATCTAGGAAGAAATATGAAAATTCCTCACTGAACATTGGAACATTCACTGACTAGGCCTCTAGTGAAAACACCACCAATTGGGATAAAAGAAGGTACACACACCAACCACCGATTTACTAGCTACACTCGTCAATGGACTGCATTCATTGGCCATCCATTTTGGAAAACTAGGAATCTACCAAGATTAATCAACTAATGAACAAATAGAATACAACCAATTTATTTCATTGATTACATAGTGGGTTTTTATCAATAATAATAAAAAATCCCACATTTATTTGTAAAGTCCTGTTATTTATCGATATTCTTGATAGACATAAAATGAAACAGTCTGACCTCCAACTGGTGTGAATAACACTCTAATAACTAAGTGCCTCTCCACCTCCTATTATTATGAATAGACTAAATAATGAGAAATGAATGACTATGACTCTATAGGGTCAAATAATGTTGAAACAATGGTAGATGATAAATCAAGGATATCTCAGACAAATTTTGGCCCCTCCGATACGAGAACCTAAATTACAGACATCATATCGTACCTGAATCCTCTTCTTCACTACTAATGTCACCCATTTACATGATATATTTGGGGTATATAGAGGTGAATACCATTATAAGGATGTCCACTTGCATCTCCATATCCCTTTAGTAGAGTATAAACCTGCTAACCTAACTACTAAACAAATATTGGTATCCCCTATAATTGATACAACCTCAGAGATAATGTTTTTTATCTAAATTTTTCTCGAATTCCCATAACATTTTGAAATAAATATTATTTCATGAATAAATATTTATGTTTAACTTCACCCCCATAAATAGAACATGAAAAATGAAAAATCTTATCATCCACTCCAAAATTAGTTTCCCTAGAAATGTGTGAGAAAAATTACTGGGGTCATCTCCCCAGTAGGAATAACCTCAACTTCCAAAAAATCCAGGAGTTACTATTTCATATATACATGTTTCCCTCTATCTTATCGATCTCATCCTTGTGGTTGTATCCTCTTTGATGTCCTTTATATTCTTCTACAATTCCGTGCACATTTGAATCATAAATGGGTTGACAATATATCTCATCATGGGGTGCATCTCCTTCTCTAAATGTCATGCTCTAGAATCCTCATCTATAAAGTGGTTAGAAAAAATACACATTTATTCCTTAAACTTATTCCCTAGATATCGCACAATTAGGATATACTTTGGAATGGAGTTTAATTATTTTCCCTTTTATTCCTTCCCAACTGATAATAAAAACTCTACAGGGAACTCATTATAGAGATTTTCCCATGAAACAATTATCATCTTCTAATCACTGAGATATAACTTCCACCAATGATAAATCTCCCCTCATGTCTAGTTCACATACAATAGAGCCCTAAATTCAAGTAATGGTCAAATTAGACCAAAATAAATCCTGATCTCCTCTAACTAATTTAATGTCTCTAGATTGGAGATGCTCTATTTATAATTCACTTGGATTTGTTAATAAAAAACTTGTAAGGCCCTCTACCATGCCACATCCTCCTCTATCATATTTATAAATTTATGAATAAATAATTCATCCTATTTTAACTATACTAACTAAACTATATAAAAATTATTACCTTGATCCATTCCTATGGAAAGAAGTAATTCTCTAAGACATTTAGAAAAAAATCATCAATAATTTAATGAATGTCATATTAATAGTCCCAAATCGACTCATTTTATTACAATCATAAATAAACATATTCCTTGAACCTCTCTATGGTAACTAGCTAATAATAGACACTAATTATCATGGTAATTTTATAGAATCATAGTCCTTTAATAGGATAATGGGGCCCCCCAAAATCCAATTTCATTGTTGTTTTCTCATGCTCATATCACACACCAAGCTCTATTGATACTATTTCCCTACTAACCCATGAAATAATCATAGGTTCCTAACCCCACATTCTATCTTATAACTCAACTATAACCTTTGATACCAATCTATCATGAACCCTTCCTCTAAAGGTACTTCACCCTTTTCAGCAATAAAAGAAGTAACATAATGACACACAAGTCTCATCTTCAGTAGGACATGGGTTTCAAAATAGAACCAAGGGTATAAAAGTCCCACATAGGTTTCATTACACTTAAAAAAATTTATATAACATCAGTATATGGGAAATAAACAACCATAAAACTCATTTACACACTATATACGTGGAAACAAACTATACCAAAATTCTTTAAGAACATTTAACAAATACATATATATTCATTAAGTACATATGAAAATATAAACTCTAAAAAACATAATAAAAGATCTAATGCCCAATATAGTAATATCAAGTTCAGTCCTTTAATTTCTCATAGAAACCCAATTAATGGTTTATATATGCATAAGGTGTACATAACATATATACTCAATATGATCATACCCAATGTTTCTTATTAACATTCAAAAAGTGCATACTAATACACATGTGAATAAAAAGAAAAACCAAAAAGAAAATAAACAACCCGTCTATACATTACCATCCACCCCATGATACTCTAAAAAAATAATTTATCCATGTTTAATAGAATATCATCAAGAGAGAAATATAAATAAGGGTTCCCCCCAATAAATGTTCCTCATATTTTTCTCTCTAAATTAAAAATGAAAAATTTTATGGGTACCCACTACATCCATGAAATCTAATTATATATTGATCTTTCTATAACGCAAGTCAAAATGCATCTATACCTATACCAAACGTGAAAGGTACAAATCATATAATATCAACAGAATAAACCACATCACGACATAATAATGTAACTATGGTAGTATGGTCTCATGAACATGAAGGACATCACCCTCTCTCTCTCCTCTTACCATACATGATCCCCACCACATATTATATCATCATCCTAACTTGGAATAGGCAACACTATATTTCATAGTCACTACCCCTCTACACCACTATCCAAAAGAGTAATTACTTTGAATTAATGGTAATGAAGAGGGGGTATACATCCACCAGTTTCCCCACCTTCAAATATATTGGTAAACAAATCTAGAATCCAAAACATTTTTTAATTGGTAAAGTTATCTAACTTGGGTGGGGTGAATACATAAATGATATGAAAATAAATTATAGATAATTTAAAATAATAACTAACATATGGGTTCATGTCTAACTCCACTATAATATTTCACCACTCCCCCTCATTTCATCAATAACTCCCACCACAAATATAGCACACCACATAAACAAGAAACACAATAGCCATAAATTTCTATCCCTTTTCATGTATACTAATTTTAATTTTTACTCTTTAAAAACCAACATCAACTTAAGAATCCATTTATTTCATATTTAATTACAATTCAATCTAACCATAACTTCTCGGTTGTTTCAAAAGGTTCATTAATTGTGAAACTCATTAACCAAATTATCACATATTTATTCCAACTCATAAAAATGTAATTTTCATCATGTTATAATTTTTTTTCATCGTTAACACTTTGTCCCATCACTACTTGGATACTAACACAAACAGACTACAAAATCTTTCCCATTTCTCTCCAAAAAAACCACATCAATACATTGAAACAATTAACCTATCATAACCATCACAAAACAAAAATCACTATAAAAAACCACTACACATTACACCATTTTACTACTCATAAAAAACCACAACTTCACTACCACAACATATCCCTCCTTTTATCGAGTCCCAACCATAACTACACAAGACCCAAAAAGATTCACATATCAACAAAAAAATTCTAGAATTCACATCAACATATAATATCACATTCCAACATTCAACTATAAAACATTTTAAAATATGTTTCTTACTTTAATAACAATTTAAATTAGAGCATATTCTCACAAATATCTAGATTTACATTATAAACTGATTCATTACCCATATATAAGTTCTTATCCAATTATTAATGGTGTGATAAATACAAGAGTCCAAAAAGTCTAAAAAACAAAATATCCATGATAGAAAAAATATTTTCAAGATCAATTTTTGTAAAAACAATAGTAAATAAGTATAAACTCAAAATTGATTTCA
Source organism: Viscum album (assembly GCA_963277665.1). Taxonomy (NCBI): domain Eukaryota; kingdom Viridiplantae; phylum Streptophyta; class Magnoliopsida; order Santalales; family Viscaceae; genus Viscum; species Viscum album. The sequence continues at coordinate 587,721,548 of OY728126.1, forward strand.
CAAAACAACTAATCACGCATGTATGTTCTTAACCCCTTTAAATCTATGTTAAAGAAATTATTATTTTTTATGTTAACCCATAATATCATCCAAAAAAAAGAAAAAATCATGTAATTCCAATTTATACTCTCAAATTTAAGATAGAACATAGATAAAATATCTCAATTGATTGTTCAATGTTCTTCAGGAAATAACAGAATATCTCTAATTATCCAACTCCAAATAAAAAACTCTTATAAAATAATCACAATAAGGAACTATCAATCCTCACAAGATTTAAAAAGGGTAAAATCCATTAAATATGAAAATTTTAAATGAATAATTACAAGAATAATGTATACTAGAGGATTAAGGGAAAAACCGTGAATTGAAATGATTCAATTCAGAAAAACCTAGCTACTAAAACTAAAACGATGTGTTTCTAAAGGGTTATAGGGGTTTGTTAATACTATTATGTTCTGATAGAAAAAGATAAATCAAAACAAGGAAGCCAGGATTCTCTTATATTATAGAGGAGTATCTATAATACTTCACCAGAATGTGGGGATCCACAAAATGCATATGGGAAGTCCATTTAAGGAGCATATCTAGAATTCAAGATTTGATCAAATGATTATTTAAAAAAAATATCCTATTTTGAAACCATGAATATTTATACCCAATAATTTTAATAAAATTATGAAATTATTTTTAACAAAAATATTCATTAAATACAACAATACGATCAAAATTCTTTGTTTTCATATAATACTAGTTTCATAATACATGAAAATGAAACTATAATAAAAAACTCTTTCAATCTATATAAAGAAATCCTAAATCCAATTGATCTCATAAAAATAAATTTAATAACCTATATAATACATAAAAATGAGATGAGCTATAAACCACATTAATGGAATAAACATCGTAATGATGTATACCACGTAACTCAAATAGCATAACATGATACCATAAAAGAAATGGTTCATGAATAATCACCTAGAAGAATAACATAATATTCATGGAATAATAATATCATGGAAAAATATTAATGTTCTAGAAACATATAACATGATATAAACATAATTCTAGGATAACTATTGAGACAACATCACACAGAGGATGAAGTCCTATAATAGATTAGGTTCAATACCAAATCTCATACACACTGTCGCATGATACCAATATAATATCTAATTAATAGAAGTTATAATTGGGTTTCCCCAACATAACATGTACATGATTATATAATCTATAAAAGGAAATCAATATTAAGAAATAAAAAATGAAAATTACCCATGGAATGAAATGGTTGTAATTTGAGAAATGAACATATGGAATGTATTACCTAATAAAATAAAGGTATAATATGATTTGTATATATATATAAGAGAAATTTACATGTAATATAAAATTATATAACATAATTAAATAGATATGAAGTGAGTTATAGGGAGAAATTCAATTACCAAAAGAAAAAGTGTTGTTCGGAGAGATCCCCTATCTTATAAAGACCCGTAAATCCGGTGGAATTTTTTTTTCAGAAATACATAGGAATTTTATGAGTTCACAGTTTCTGACAGCGCCTGATTCTAAGGCCCGGTATGCCTAGAATCAATTTATGAAGTTTTGGTCTAGTATATTAAGAAAGTTTACGTGCGGGATTTTATATCTTTTGATGCGGTGCTCAGAATTGAAATCTGAGGGCACCGTTGAACTCGCAACACTAGTATTCTCTTAAGGAGACCTTTATCGTAGTTGCGTTTTGTCATTATTGGGAGTTAATTTATTGGGGTTTCTAATTTAAATTAAATAAAAATGGGTGTAACACATTTTTATTTGAATGGAAGTTAAAACCTATAAAGTGAGGTTGGTGGTGGGGCCACTCACACATAACCTCCCTTTGGAGGATGTTATAAGGTGGGTCCCACATTAACATCAAACCCTTCAACTTCCATTAAACCCCCTTTAATTCTTGAACATCCAATTAATGGTGGAGCCTTTCCACATTCCCTCTTAATGGTGCCAACACAAGGATTAATTAATGCCTTAATTAATTTGTAGTGATATGAATTCATTTGAATTATTTTGAAATTTAGGGAAACATTAAAATAATAGGGAGGCTTTTATTTTATTTTGGCATGGTGAATATTCATTGGAGCTTGGGAGAAGTCTTATAAGAACGACTTATTCCAATGAAGAACTCTCCTCATCTTCGAAGATCGTGAAGCTTCATCTTCTACCTTCATCAACTGGAGCAATGAAGGGAAGCACCGCCACCCACGAAATATACTGACGGCATCATCTCGACTCATCTTCACTGAGCTATACATCCTCCGACGTTGACGGAATGACGTCTGACTTCCTCAACGTCCGTATTCTACGACTCGTCAACGTACAATGGCGAATATGAGGTAGGGGAAATTTAATTATTTTTACGTATCAATTATACCCATGTACTTCGAAATTTATTTATGGATTGATGAGGGCCAAATTGTTATCACCTAACACATAGGGCACAGTCCGAACAAACATATCCTGACGTCCCTCCATTGAATCATGTTTGCTTGACGTCGGAGGCAAAGCCGAAAGGGTGTGGTGTAGTCACACCGCGGCGGACGAAAGAGGAACCGCGATCGAGAGGGCCCGGCAAATGAAAAAGCGTGGTGACGCCGCGCTGCGTCGTGGAGCCGAAGGCCACGGCCAGGTCGGGCTGTAGCGGTGGTGGCGCCGTGTCATCACGCCATGTAGAGATAAGAAGGAATGTGGTGTCTTCATGACGGGGTGGAGGTATGGAGGCAGCCGGCCGAGCCGACCACCATGGAGCCAGACCCCAGAACCCCTGGCCGGCTGACCGGCCGGCCCGCTAGAGGACCGCGCCGCCCGCTGGCCCCGCATAGAGGAGAACGCGGCCCGCGTCCACAGGCCGCTCGGCTGGGTGAACTGGAAGGCTATGTGCTGGTCAGGTAGGAGAACTGCGATGCCCACATGGGCCATGTGAGGAGAACTGCAGCCTGCAGTGCGGGCCCCATATGTCGGGCTGAACTGTCCTGCAACGGCAGGCCGAGCAGAGGAGGAGGCGGCGCTGCTTGGCACCGCCGGGCGAACCGGACCAGCTCGCATCGCGGGCCGGGTCCATAGTTGGGCCATGGCACAGCGGCCTGGGATGACCCCCAGCCGGATCTGACCCACCGAGCCAGGTCGGGCCAACCCACCAACCCACTGAGCTTCATGACCCGGTCTCATCTTCGCTTAAATGCGAATAACTCTCAGACCGCGTGTCTGTTTGACGCACCGTCTATGTCACTGGGACCGTCACAATGAGGTGGTCCTTTTGAGATACTCTAAGTAAGTTTTAGAAAAATTTGGAAAATGGCTGGGTTTGGATTGAACGTGAATCCAACAGGGCCCATGGAACAAAAATGCAAATAACTCTCAGACTGGGCTTCTGATTGACACGTCGTCTGTCGTGTTGGGTTCCTTATGATGAGACAGAACTACGAGATACATCAACTTAGGAATTTGTGATAGTTGATGTATCGACACATCGATCGTGGAGTGGACCCTCCCATAATCGAGTGTGCTGTGTGCGGGAACCCTAGGGCTGACTGCGATGACAACTGTACCCGAATCCTTCGTGGGTTTGACTGCGATGACTAATGTACCAGAATAATTTGTGGGTTCGACTACGATGACTACTATATCGGAATCCTTCATGGGTTCGACTGCGATGAATACTATACCGGAATCCTCCATGGGTTCGATAGTGATGACTACTGTACTAGGATCCTCCGTGGGTCCGACAGTTCTGACTTCTATTCCTATATCCGATGTGGTTCCGACAGAATAGGTGGTCTTGTATCCTATGTGGGTCTGACAGCTTAGCTGGTCCTGTATGATGTGTGGGTCCGACATCTTAGATGAATAAGTGACTACATCTGATCATCCCTATCAATCTAGAAAAGATTTATACCAGTTTGAGTTGAGTCTTGACTTTCAATCATTTATCTTTGAGGTGATTGACTTTACTTCCTTTGTGGACTGGGCTGTGTTTGGGCTCGAGAGTTAGATCCGAACTGTTACTGGTAACATATTTATATGAATGGGAATATACCTATGTAGGGTTGGTTGACACTTTTTGATTGCATCTTACTTATATGGTTTATCCTTTGTGGATTCTGGGAGACCTTCGGAGGTCTCGGGGTCCCATATTGAGTATTATTATACTCACCCCTGCAGGGGCTTTACCCGCACCTTGTTTTGTTCTGTATAGATGATAGAAAGCAGTGATTGAGGCTGAGGGTGACGGACGGGAGGCTGCTCGGAGCTGGACTTGACGGGATGTACCGTAGGTATGAGTTGTTCGAGTTCTGTACCTACCATTCAGGTAGGATTTCCCGGTGGATGATCCAAGTGTTGTTTTCCCTTTTTTCTTGTAATTGATGTTCAGTTGGATATGTATACAGGCCCACAAACTTTCAGCACACCTTAATTTATCTATTTTAGTACATGGTGCCTCTACTGCTTGTGTTCAATCTATATGTGTTACAGCATTAAAGTAAATGTCTTCCCTTTTTATCAGGGATTCGCCTCTGGTGCTAGTCGCCAGCCCCTGGCCTAGGGAAGGTGGGCCTAGGGTAGTCACGGAACTGGCCTCGAGGATGGTTCGGGATAAATCTTTTTTCTGGATGTGTCACAAATCTTCACATAGTATCCTGGATAATCAAATAAGATTAATTTGATACATAATTCAGAAAATTTTCCATTTATATAGGATTTATTATAATTTTATTTTTTTCTTTTATATTCATTTTTATGATATGTAATGTTAATTTTTTTTGGGAGCATTCATTTCCTGGTTCCAATATTGGATTACTGATGGATAATTATTGATGTTCCACTAAAATGGGACTAAAAAACCAGATGTAAAGTTAGATGGTAATAATGAACTTTAAAAAATAATAATTTTCCCACATACACATATTTCTTCTGACATGAGAATGATTTACATAGGGAAAATTTTATCAATAAAAAATTAGTTACTGTTTGTGGTTTTACCGACCATCAAAAACTAGATTCATTTTATTTAATATTATGTAATTATATTAATACCATAACATAAAATAAGTTATAATATATAGTTTATTATCTTTTTTAAATAAAATTATTTTTTATTTCCATCCTCTAAGGGGACAATGAAGAAAATCTCATTATCTATGGAGTAGCTGTATCAACATTTTATGGAAAATGATTTCATTTTTGAAATAAAATATAAAAGATAATATGATAGATGGTTGGTATTACATTATAAATATAAAATAATAGTATATATACAATACTACAACTAATATTCCATTTTTAATACATTTTGGAGGATGTGGACGAAGGAAAATTAAATGATTCAGTGGAGTGAATTACATTCTCAGTCAGATGTATCCTATTGGGAATCCACTTAATGCATCATATATTTTACATTAAAATATAATTGATTAAATAGGATGTGGGATAGAGACCCGTTATGGGATTTTCTCTAAATTTTTATGGATTTAAGACTTATTAGTTGTGATATAAATGGTCAGTGAGTTTTAGTATTTATAAGGGGAGGATATTGTAATTTTTACTATTATATTCATTAGTTTTTTATTCTAGATCCATGCTATCAATATATTTTTATTAGGGTAACTATATTTAGTAAATGGTGTATGTAATCTCAAAATATTGGGTTCTTATATAATATATGACTCAAATATTTACGTATTTAGATTATAATATTAAATATCATATTTTATGATAGTTCTGTATTCATAATGAATTCAGCTAGTTTAAAATAATCCCAAAAAATTCACTGTAACTATTATTCAACATTTAGATTCCAAAAAATAATTAAATTTTATGAGAATAATTTTACAATTTAGAAAAATTTAATAATTATATAAAAATAACATTTATTTTATATATACAAATTTTTATATTATCATCAATTTTTTTACACTATGAAAATTTTATTATAGTCTCAATTAATTATCTTATACTTATAATAAATCATTATATTTATAAAAAATTGAAAAAATATGTTTATTTTAAATATTTATAATATTTATACAAATTTAAATAAATCATATATGTTCTTCAATAATACAAATACATATTTTTTCATTTTTTATATATTTGTTTTCATTTATCATGATATAAATATGACATATTTTTATTTTATAAGCCATCTAAATATTATTTTACACATAAATAGATGAGGGTAATATTTTAACAGTCATGTTTCAATTTGTAAAGGTAATATTAGTATTCAATTAGTCATGTTACTATTCCAATGATCACATTACTATCCCAACAGTCATATTTATAATAATCATATTGGATCCATAATTTTTCAAAATACATATAATTTCTGTAATTATTAAATCACATCTATTTTCTTAAAACTATATATATATATATATATTCATTTTCAAAATTAATATCACATTACTAATATTCTGATTTATTTCTACAGTATTTTCAATGAGTATGGTTATTCTAATTGATCGAGTGTATCCAAATTTTCATATTTTAGTAATCTTAATTTATATATTTACATTGAAAAATAATTATTTCTTATGGATTTTTTTTAAATGTAATGAATAAATTATTAATAAATTTTAATTGTTTTATCATGTGGTGTGTGTGAGATTTATAATGCTATGTACCTTAAAATGTTAAAAAATATAATGAGAAAGAAAAATTATTTTGATAAAATTTTGGGATGTTATATTCCCCCAAATATATTTTTCCATAAATATTTTATTGTAAATATTGTGTTGAAAACATGTGGTGTACATTTAATTTATGGATTCCTCCAATTATCATGTATCCCCCTCATTCTTATTTTTTCATCATAGAACATTGACAAGGAGTGTTTTCTTATTGCATATAACTTTATCTCTATAGTCAATGATCTTCACTAGATACTCCTAATAAGAGAGATGATTTTCCAATTGTACCACCTCTGAATTCTATACATGTGAGAAATTTGAAATCAACAACCTCAAAACGGATAGGTGGAATACATCATATACATTAGTGTTGTGTAGTGTTAGGGCTAATCAATAGGCCACATCTCTGATGCGATCAAAAATATCATTGGGTATAATGTAATTGGGAATTAGGTTTCCATTATTATCAAATCTCATGACTTCCTTCCACAGATATGTAGATGAATTCTTTATCTACAACCTCAAGAAACATTCCATGTTGATGATTTTCAGTATATCTATTTTATTTACTTCTATAAAACTTGATGTTATGTTGAATGGTCTTGACATTTTCTACAATTTCCACAAACATTTTAAGTCCCAAAATCTAGCATTCACTAACTTTATTATAGTATGTAGTTTTTTTACAATTATTCCCATAAAGGGATTCATATGGATCTATTTAAATTCATTAGTAGAAACTGTTATTGAATGTGAAGTCCACTAGAGCGATATTATAAACCCATTACCCATTGATATCCATCAAACATTCTCTCAATACGTCTTCACGTGTCTAAATAGTATTATTATATTATCCATCTGTTTGGGGGTGATAAGTCATACTAATGTAAAACTATGTGTTAAGAGTATATTGGAAACATTTTAAACATTGAGATAAATCTCAGATCTCAATAAAATTAAATTGATATTGGTTCCCCAAATAGCATCACCACTACTCTTATGTATATACATACAAGTTTACCAAATAAAAAGACTTATCTATTCAAATAAATTATGAACATTTATAAGAAGATCCACAAAAATACATATAGCATTATTTCCACTTGATGTATTTGGAAGACTAGTGAAAAATTTCATGGTTATGTTTTTTAATTTCCATACCGGTATGGGTAATTGATTCATCATACCCTTGTAAATTTATCATTCATCCTTCACAAATTGATTTACTATTCTTATTGATGTAAATTCTATCACATCCAACATTATATTGTCCCACAAATAGTTCCCTCTAATATATTAATATATCTTTGTGTTCCTTGGGTGGATAGAGTTAGTCAAGTTATGTACATCATTCAAAATTTAACTTCTTTAGTTCATGAATTGATGGTACACTTATTCATGAACCAAATCATAGAACTTATTCTTCATCATCTTTAATATCATATTATTTACCTTCTTTTATATCTTCCACATTCTTCTAAATTTCAAAATTATATCATTGAGATTAGATTATCATTATTATAAGGGATGGTTGAGAATTTATTTGAAAAAAATAATTGTGACATTACTTACATTATTATTACCATGTCGATTCTTTTCAATTCTATGAAAATTATATCCTTTCCAATTCTCATATTTTATAATGTAGTCAGATCCTTTGAAGGTAGAGAATATGCTGTATTTTTTTCAGAACATGGTAGTGTATTAAATAGTCATAGTCTTTCACCAGCTATAACCATTTTCACGAAAACTTATTATTCTATTTCCATATATATATATATATATGTGTGTGTGTGTGTGTGTGTGTGAGTCTCGTATAATATGTATATATTTCAAACATCTCTTTATAGAGATAATTTTTCCTTATTTTCAACATGAAGATCATTGTAGCCAAATGTAGATCATGGGATAGATAGTTATACTCAAGAAATTTCAACATGTGGTGCAGGCTAACAATTTATCATTTTTCATTAGTACACAAAGCGATATATTATTTAAAGCATCATTGTATACTATGAAAATTTATGAATTGAGGTAAATGTGAGGACTTGTGCAGTAATAATACAATTTTTCAATATATTCATGATCTCTTTACATTCATTAGTCCAAATATACTTTACTCTCCCTAAGTCATCCTGGTAAACTTGATTTATAATCATGATATATCCCTCACATATCATTAGTAATACATATATATTTCAAGAAAACATTGGATATCTGTTTTAAATATTGGTCATGGCCATGCCTACATTTCCTTTTTCATAAAAGTGCCTATAAATATACCTTTTTTTAGTGATTAAATTCCCCATTAATGAAACCTTATCTATCCAGAACTCACATTTACTCTAATTTTCATATAGTTTATCCTTTAACCATTTATTTTTAATAGTATAAAAATGTAATTCATTCTCTTACATAATTTTGGAGTATATGAAGATGGAATCTATTAACTTGACCAATTTTTTTAAGGTAATCTATAAAGATTATATTCGCTAATTCCATAATCATTGATGGAATATTAGTGAGTCTTGTGGGAATAACTATGAACTCAAAAAAGACCATACCATATTTGAAATTTAGTCTTGGGGATATCTTCATGATTCATCATTAATTGGTTATATCTCGACCAAAGTTCTACCATATTGAAATACTAGGCCCATATAGTTTACCGAACAATGAATATATCTATGGTAGGTGATAATTTTTCATTATTGCGATTTTTTATGATCTTCATAATCAATGTAGTATTGTTTTGGCCCTTCCTTCTTGAAAAAAATGACAAGTTCACCCCATTGTAATGACAATGTACATATAAAACCCAATAATAGATTCTATTAAAACATTAATAAAAAATTGGCCTCTAACAGTGCAATAATATTCCATTATGAGTATTAAAAGAGTGTTGAATTCCCCAATGTTTTTAAAAGGCCTTGAACATTATTTGTGCTTTTAGTAGAACTGATAAAAGGCATCATTTATCATCCCATTTATTGGATGATGATAAATGGACCATTTATTAGTTCATTTACAAGAACAAATAAATTATTTCTTTATCATAGATTATAAATGAAAAAATGAAGGATAATTTTATTAATTCTAGTAAATGCACTGATAAAAGACTCATTAATCATAATATTTAGTGGTTCATATAAAAGTAAATACTACAATTCGATGATACAACACACTGTTTCACTAGAAACATGGCATGTAGTTTTCTGTAACAACACACAATAGCACTAGAAACAACCCAATTATTAGAAAAATAACCTTAAAATATAGAATATAAATGAAATAATTTTTTCAACAAAAAAAAAATTATAATAAAGAAAAAAGAATGAACCTATATAATAGAACAAGAAACCCATTCTCAGGAAAAAGAAAAATCCTATATAAGAAAAAATTATTATGTTATTAATAATATAAAGAAATAAATTAAATTTTAAATGTTACTTTAAATCTACACTTTGAGTCATCAAAAGAACAATGCATATCAGAATTTGATGTGTTTTATGTCAATTTTGTTAAAAAAAGATGGACTTGGAGTCATATCAGTCACATTATGAATCAGATTAAGGTGAGGAATATTTTTACATGTCCAAAATAACATATGGATTATTTTCCTAAAGTATCAAAACAATCCAAATGTGTTTCCTCATTTTGAGTATGCCACTTGTTTTTCTTACTAAAATTCCATTTTAAACTAGAAACACATACTTTTAACCATACATGTTTTATTTTGTGTGGGTTTGACTTGAGGCTGATTTATATAGATCACAAATGAATTATGAATCATTTTTTTATTATCAAGAAAATTCAACAACATTTTCTCAATTTTTAGTGACTGACACTATTTAAAATTAAAATGTATTCTTTAAATGGATAACAGACACTTTGAGTCATACCGGGAACATCATGTATCATATTGAGGTTAGGATAATTCATATATGTCACAAATGACTTGTGAAAATTTTTTATAAGGTACCAAAATAATCCGATTGTGTTTTCTCTTTTTTGATTATGTCAGTTGTTTTTTACTAAAATTAATATCAATTTTGAATAAAAAGACACACCTGGAGTCATTGTAGTCACACCTTGTGTCAGATTGGGTTGATTCTAATTCATAAACATACTAAATGACTAATTAATTATTTTAATAAAGAATAAATTCAATCCAAATATTCTTCTTCATTTTTTAGTATAGTAGTTGTGTTTTTTAATAAATTTAATTTTAAACTGCAAGCATGCACTTTGAGTCTGACAGGTCACATAATTTTTTTGGTTGACATAATTTTGATTCATACTGGTCACATATTAATTATTAATTATTTACCTAAATTACCAATAAAATACCAGATTCCTTACTTTATTTTTAGTGAGTGACATTCTTTTTATTAAAATGTCAATTTTAAATGGATAACTGACACTTTTAATCATACCAAGAATATTGTGCTTCATATTTAGGTGAGGATAATTCCATCATGGCACAAATGACTTATGGATTTTTTTAATATTGTACCAAAACAATATGAGTGTCTTTTCTCAATTAGAATCATGTTAGTTAGTTTTTTACTAAAAATAATGTGATTTTTGAATAAATAAAGATGTTGTAGGAGTCATAGTGGTCACAACGTGCGTCAGTTTGAGGTGAAATGAATTTCTTTATTTCTTGAAATGTCTTATGGATCGTTTTCATAAAGTATCAAAACACTATTAATGTTCTTCATTGGTTTTGCATACGCCAACTGTGTCTTTTACTAAAATTTCATTCTAAATTTGAACCATGCACTTTGAATCATATAGTTCGTATCGTGTGTGGGTTTGACATGAGACTGATTAATACTCATAAAGGTGGAATAATTAATAATTTTCCAAAATTATCATGAAAATCAGACCATGATTTCTCAATTTTCAATGAGTGACACGCATTTATACTAAAATGTCAAGTTTAATTGGATAATAGATGTGTTGGGTCATACCAGGCACATCGTGTATCAAATTGAGTGCAGCTGATTCCTACATATCAAAAATGACTTATGCGACATTTTTCTAATGTAACAAAATAGTCCAAATTTGTTTTATTAGTTTTGAGTATGTGAGTTGTTTTTTAGTAAAATTAATTTCAATTTTGTATAAAAATATTCTATTGGGGTTATAGCAGTCACACCGAGTGTCAAATTGGGGTGAGACTGATTCTTATACATCAAAAATAAAATATTTGTTAATTTACTAATGTAATAATAAAATCAAAATTAATTTCTTCATTTTTGAGTATAAATTTTTTTTTTTACTAAAATGTCATTTTAAACTAGAAGCCAAAATTTTTGAGTCATACAGGACGCATCGTGTGTGAGATTGAAATGAGACTAATTCATACACATCACAAATGAATTATTAATCATTTTCTAAAATTATCAAGACAATATGAGGTTGTATTCTTAGTTTTCATTGTGTGACCCATTTTTATATTAAAATTTCAATTTTAAAATGATAACATACACTGTGAGTCATATCGGTCACATCGTGCTTTGGATTGAGGTGAAAAAGATTTCTACATTGTAAAACTGACATGTGGATCATTTTCATAAATTACTAAAACAATTTTTAATGTGTTTCCTTCGTTTTGAGTATGTAAATTATTTTATTATTATAATTATTGTCAATTATGAATATAAATATGCACTTAGAGCTATAATGCTCACACCATGCATCAGATTAAGGGGAGGCTGATTCATACACATACCAACTGTCTTATCGATCATTTCCTAAAGTATCAACATTGACTGAAATAAATTCCATTGTTTAGATTACGCCACATGTGTTTTTTACTAAAGTGAAATTTTAAACTAGAAACATTGAATTTGAGTCATAAAAGTCAAATCACCAATAGGTTTGACATAATAATGAATTATTATCATAAAAAATAAATTAATAATCATATTAATAAATTATCAAGATAATTTAAGCCTGAATTCTCGGTTTCTAGTGAGTGACACATTTTTATACTAAAATGTCAATTTTTAATCGATGATAGACCCATGAGTTATACCAGTCACACCATGTATCCGATTGAGGTGAGGCTGATTCATACACGTCCAAAATGAAATATTTATTGTTTTTCTAATGGTCAAAAAATATGAATATTTTTTATTGGTTTTGAGTAGGTCAGTTTTTTACTAAAATTAAAGTCAATTTTGAATTAAAAGGTTCAATTGGCGTCATTTTAGTAAAATTGTGCATTGGATAGGGGTATGTTTGATTCCTACACATCCCAAAATGACTTTTGTATCATTTTCATTATGTACTAAAACTACTTGAATGTGTTTCCTCGATTTTGAGTACTCCACTTCTGTTTTTATCAAAAATGTAATTTTATAATTGAAAAACGCACATTGTTTCATATAAGTCACATCATGTGTGGGTTTTACATGTGTTTATTTATTCTTTGTTATTGATGGTGAAGTCATTCTAAAATAATAAGATTCATCACAATATGTGAGTTCATTCATTAATTTAGGAATATCATTATGTTATCCTAATGATCTTATAGTTGGATTATCACCCTGTATAAAAGAAATTAAACATGTGGTGAAAAATATTTTTTAAATAAGAAATGAGAAACACATTCCCAAAAGATCATTTCTTAGGTGAAAATTGTGGTACTTACCTTTTAAATAAATTTTAAACACAATATTGGTATAAACTTTATTAAACATTATTTCCCAACAATTTTATTATTTACAATATAGTGGTACATCTCCTCCTCTACCTCATTCTATGCCTCAGTTTCTACCTACACCTACTCCACCACCTTGTGCTCTAACTCAACCTCTAAATATTCTTCTTCCTATACCTCTTCTTAAGCCTCTTCCATTAGCTAGAAATTTTATTTCTTATAGGTCATAACTTATATGTAAACTGATTAACTCCATTACACTTCTCCTTGGAAAATAGATAAAAAATAATACATAATAATTCTAACACTAATAATTCAAACTATAAATATATTTGTACTTTCATAATTTATACTAGAACACTAACATAGCACGTTATCTCCTAAATATTTTTTCGGTATAAAATCAGAAAAAATTTATACTTCCCTTAACATCTCTAAAAGAATTTATTGATTCCTTTCAGAACAAAGGTTGTTAGGAATCATGATAGTAATAAGAAAATATAGACAAAAAAATATTAAAAAATATATTCAGGGAAATTATAATTACTTTTGTAAATTACCGGTTGGGGGATGATGTCATTTTCATGCTTTTTGTATCTCTCAAAAATTTATAATCATAATATCCACAATTGATTCCATTATCATTATTTGGATACTGTAGAAACATTGAAAATAAGAATAAAATTGTTCTCAAATATGTTTACAGTGAAATCAGTGCATGTATACCCAAATTTGATTAAATTTGTGTTAATCAATAAGATTTATATCTTTATACATACACATAATTCCATGATTTTGTCTGTTTTTAGAAACCATCCCATCGTATTAAAAATTGTGTTAAAATACATACTAAATGATTTAATTCGTTGTTTATATATAAGATATTTATTTTAGTGTATAATATATTCACAATAAACATTATGCGTGGGGGATTAGTTGGATATCCATGAAGTGGATCCCCAAAATAAATCCGTGGGTCATAGATTGACTATGATAAGCTTCTAGATCACCCAAAAAACAAAATTCATGAAACAATTGAAAATATATTTTATGTGATTTGATTGTAGAGTTTTTTATTCACATTGTATCAATTAAAAAGAGTCTATCATCTGATACTTTTTTATCAAAATATTTGAGTAACTAATATTTTTTCTTCTTAATTTATTCATTATCCAATATATGTTCTACCATATAAACAATATAGGGACAAATGAATGTAAATCATGCATCACATAATCTTCCCTTTATATAGATTTATTATAAATGCCAGTTGAAAATATGAATAGTTAGTAACTTTAATAAACTTATTAGCTAACAATTCAGATAGACATATTATGAAAATGTATCTTATGTATGTATTAACAGCTATGATACATAGCCATTAATTCTTGATAATTTTAGTTTTATCCAATATTATAGCTCTGAATAGCCTTTTTGGTGACCCTAGTCACTAAAATTAATGTTTTTTGAGCCAAAGAGAGCTGATGAAATTGTATTCAGAATTATTTTTCTCCAATGAAACCAATTGAATTGAATTTTAAGATGAAATCAGCACTAGAGAGATCTTCTCACTATGGAAGGTATACCCTCATTTGTGTGACTGGAACCCTAATAAATTTAACGAGGATGAATGGGATGATAATCAAAATGTGGGTTTGGAATGATTTTTTAGAAAAAATGTACAACATGAGTATTTTCAAGAGGTCACCCATCATGGTAGTATTCCCATCCTTGTATTCATAACTTTAGAGTTCTAATAAGATCTGATGTGACTAAACCAAAATTAAAAGTAATTTTTAGGAAGTCTGGTCAAATGTAACCGAGTGAGTTATATAAGAAAATTGATATAACTAAACAAAAAAAGTCATTCATTATATATTGATAAATTTTTTGGTGTCATTTTTGGTGTTCTTAGGATGTAGTAAATGAGGAGTATGAAAGGATGAAATAGTTGAATAATGGGTTGGGATATGTGGAATTCTATTTTTTGGAAGTGACTTTGATAGAGAATAATGATTACAATATAAGCGGTAAGAATTTAATCAAGGATACTTGTAACCAAAATGATGGTAAGAAGGCTAGTTTAAAAGAGGCAATCTGATCTATTATCAAGATATGGAATGAAATAAATTGTATATGAATGGATTAAATAATGGTGTTGATGTTTTTTTACTGGATTATTGAATAATTGACAATGATTAAGATTCTTAATCCATAATCATAATCAAAGAACAAATTCAAAATACACATCATTGTTACTCACACTACAAAGGTTGTATAACCTCCATCAAAAATATAATTCACCTTCAATCGCAACATGCCACCACCCACAATGTAATCCTAGCTAAAACATTTTCATTTTACCATCATGAATTTATAACTTCGTTTATGGTAAAAATTACCACATTTATAGATATAATATAACAGTGCTAAGAAGAAATACATTTTATTATATATCAAACAGGTTTCATTTAAAATCATTAATAATTAATCCACGTGGTATATCATCATCTTGTTCTTCAATGATATATTCAGCATGTGAAATTAGATTCCGTCTTATATTCGAATTGGGTATGAACAACAAAAAATAATCAAATGAAAGAAAATATATATGAATAACCATATATATCAATAATTTTGTGACATTGAACAAACATCATTTATTCATTTTACTATGTTACATATGGATAAATAATCATAGAACATTAATTACAAGAAAATATACACCTATCATTCTATGAATTTTTATGAAGATGATTTACTCAATATATACCCCAGTATTTATGTTTCTCTTTATTGTGTTAATCTTGTTTTGATCTATATGTGTATTCCATACTATCATAATAAGATTCAAACATTGAAATTCCACACTATCAAAAAGGTAAAAATAAATATTATAATAAAAACATCATGAAAATCACCATCAAGTTCAACTACGGAAGGAGATGTCATTCGTTGTGGTCTCATATAAGGCCGGGAGGAGTTTAAAGAGTATTTTATAGGTATGATTAAGTGTGTATGAGAGATATATGAGATTTATGGGTCTTCATGTTTATGAAAATAATAATAACGCAAATTGTTAAACCCCTAAAATCAAAGGAGAGAGGAAAAAGAGAAAATTGCATACATTTGATTCTATCCTAAATTCACCCAAGAGAACATAGAGGGGGTAGCTCTGATAATAGGAGAGTTTCATGATATCTTGAGAATCATTTCTAAATTTATTGGGGTTATGGTTTTTTTAAATATATTAGGGACAAATTTACCATTACTTTCAAAAAAACCCATGATAAAGAGCCCTTTTATCAGCACAAAATCGATAAGTGCTGATAAAAGGCATCTATATTATTGCTAAAAAGCATTTATAAAATGAACCCTTATCAATGTTAACACATTAACACAGATAAAATATTTATAATTATAATTATAAATTAAAATTTACAAAAACATTTATATAATTATATATTTTTTATTATAATTTTATAATTACTTAAATATTTATTTATTTATTTATAATTGCATTAATTTTTTTAAAATTATTGTTTTTATTTTTAATTATAAATACATAATTTTATAAATATATTAAACATAAATTTATACATTTATTTTTAAAATTTTATTTTTTAATTATGAATTTCTAATTCTTTATTTATAATTATTTAATTAATTATAATTATTGAGTTACAGTTATTTATATATTTATACCAATATATGTATATATAATTATATATAAATATATATATTTAATAAATATATATAAATATAAATATAGAAAATATATTAATTTTTTAGTATATTTATTATAATTTAATAATTATTTAAATATATAATAATTTATTTATAAATATAGAATGATATTTTTTAAAAACATATATTTATATATTTATGTATTTACATATATATAACCCCTAGAATGTATCTTATTGTTAGTTTCCCCTATGGGTCTCGATGATGTATCGAGTTTGGGTATCGCCGAGTACATCCCTATATTGTATGTTTCATGATTTTCTTTGTAATATAGCCCCTTTCCCTGAATAAATTAAGGCTTCGACCTCAACATACACACACACCGATATATAAATATATATTATAATTTTATATAAATATAAATATAACTATAATATATTAAATATTTAAATAAAATTAATTTATCAGTATTTAATTATATATAATTATTTATTTATATATATGTAAATTCTTTTTGTGAAAAATAATATCTATTTATTTATAATAATTATAAATATATAAATTTATGAATATAATAAATATACACTTATAAATATTTATATATTAATAAATATTTATATACAAATTTATTTTTATGATTATTATTGAATATATAATCGTAACTACATGAATTTTAAAATTGAGTGAAACTGAATAATTAAAAATGACAAAAAAATTAAAATTTGAAAAAAATGTAAAAGTTTAACTCAATAAATATAGATTATTTTATAAACATAGATATATATTGAAGTAAAGATGAATAAACATTGAAAATTACCAAATCATAGTAAATAAATATATATTAATAAACTATAGATAATTATTCAATTCAAAAATGAAATAGAAAAATAAAAAATCAAAAAATGAAAAAAGAATAAATAATACCTAACTATATTAATATTTTGATTAAATAGATGAAACTAACTGATCAAAAATATAACATATTTTATATGTCATTTTATAATGAAATTCTAATATATACTAAAATTTGAATAAATTACATAAAAATTATATATATGTGTTTCTATATAATATTTCATTATTTATTTAAATATTTTTGTATGTGCATTGTATAAAAAATTTATTAATTGCGTATATGTAGGTGAAATCAATGTAACTCCAAATTTATATATGCTAAATTTAAAAATCAAACAACATTAAAAATGAATAAGACACTAATATGTTTTCTGTTTTAACATTTTTTCATTTTCTATATATTTATAACTAATATATATTATTAAATATTATTAATAATTAATATATTTATTATACTAATTTATTTTTATTAATATTTTTTCATTAATAAATTTTAAAATATTTTTAATTTATTCATTTCTAATTTTTTTAAATTATTACAGTATAATAATTTCTCATTATTTTAATTGTTAAAATAAATTCATTTTGTATATCTATATTTAGTATATTCTATTTATTAAAATTATATATATATATATATTAAATATATTAATTTTTATCAATAACTAGTTGATAAATAAAATGCTTAATATTTTTCATAATTTACTCATTTTTTTATTTTATATTTTTTTATTTCATTTTATTAATTTTTCAAATCTACATATTTAATATATACTGTTGATTTATTTATATAATTAATATATATATATATATATATATATTCATTTTCTTTATTTTTATCAATAATTATTTAATTAATAAAATTGAAGATAATTTTTTAAATTTTCAATTGTTTAATTATCCCATTTTATTCTAGGCTATTATTAGTGCTCGAAATGGGATGATAAATTCTACTCTTTCTTAACGCTAAAAATAAAATACTGATAAATGGTACCCTTTGTGAGTGCTAAAAATAATATGCTGATAAAGGGTATCGTTTGTGATCACTATAAAAAAAGTGATGATAAATGGCAACATTTTGTAGTGCTAAAAAACGCTGATAAATGGTAGAGCTTATCAGAGATTTTTTAAGTGATGATAAAAGTTTCCCTTTATCAGTGATCCTTTTAGCATTGATAATGGTGGCCTTTATCAGTGTTTTCCTCTAGTACCGATAATGGCTTGTGCTATTATAGTTCTGTTTTTTAATAGTGTACCTTCTTATTAAATTTATTCAAATCAAAATTTTCCATTACTAATGTGTCATTTTATGTATATAGACATTTAGGTATAAGTCAAATTGATAACTCAATTTCTCAGTTAATAGTAAGACCTATAATTATTTAAGAAATGCATTAGTATAATCCCTTAAAATGAGAATGTCTTTGAGCATGATTTTTTACTTTTTCTCAGTCATTTAGTCTAGATATTCTTTATTATAAAGAAATAATATCCACACTTGAGAAGAATATTCCAAATTATATTCTTCATTTCCTTACACTTGTACAAAATCAGATGATGACTCAAGATATGAATAGTGATTTCCTTATCTCAAACGATGATTTTGGGTATGTATAAATACATACAATTTCAGTACCAATATATCAAAAAACTCTAATACAGAATGTTAAAAATTATTTTTAGGGTGATCAAATCCAAAAACATTAACGAGGGAACAATTATATTTATTGGATTCAATAATTACTATGTTTAGATTTCTCAGATATAGTTCAACCCACATGTTTTGACGTGATCTTTTAATAGTTGTACTATGATTGAATGATAAGAATGAATTTTTAGAACCATAATCATATAAGAAATTTAAATATATTGAATGGACATTAAGTTTACCATTCAAAATTTAATTCAAGTTCTAGTCGTTTATAATATCCAAAAAAACCTTAATGATATGAATAATTTAACTATTAAAAATTAAAAAGGGAAACTATAATATTAAAAGAAACAACTTAATAATGTAATGTATATCAAACTTATGAATCTCTATTATTCAATCTATTTTATCCATATTATTTTTTATAACCAATAAAACTATTGAATTCTTTCATAAATGTTCATAAGGATTCTGTAAATTTTCCAATGAAAATCCCCTATTAGTGTCAAGTCAAGTTTCTAGTATAGACTTTTTCATGCACTACTTAATGATCAATTCAAACCTCAATGCACCATTTTTTGGGCTTATTACAACTAGGTGAAAGTTTTCCAGATCCAAATCCACTTTAATTATCTAGATATGTAAGAAATGTTTTTTTTGAACAACTCACTCAACAATTCACCACAATTTTTGGATATCTATCATAGCTTAGAATTGTCCTTATGGTTCAAAATAAAAAACCCTATACCTAATCCTCAAAAAAATATAGACCTTTTTATGAATTACACTATAGAAACCCAAAACGTTTAAACACATTATCACATGATTTTGAACATATATATTAATTAAATAAAACCAAATACCGAGAGGCATGCTGTCTCTAAAAGACTCGATTAACAATACTTAAAATTAAACTAAAATAATAACAACTTTATTTTCATGTCCATAATGAGATCATAAATCCCGATGATCTCCTAATACAACATAAGATAACCTTAGGAATACGTAAAATAAAGGGGTGAGTTATAATGTCTTGTTATGGAATAATCATAGTAATAAGGCATATCATGTGAGTAAAACCATATGAAATTGTATCATGAAATAGAAGGCCCATGAATAATAACATGGGATAACAACATAATTAAAATGAAATAATAAGATCACAGAAACATAGGAATGTGATAGAATCATTTAAAAGGAATTAAACATATGTCAATAGTAACCACTAAGACAACATTACATGGTATAAAGATCCCCATAATGGATTAGATTCACTCCCAAAACCCATAAAAAACTAATTAAGAAAACAATTACTAAATGAGTTGTATAATTATCTAAGTGAATACAACATAACATGTACACGAATATTTTTTCCATAAATGAAATTAATCTTAATGAACAAACATAAAAATTACACATGGAATGAAATTTGTTACATTTTAGAAAGAAACTTATGGAATCTGTTACCCCATAAATATAAGTTAGATTATTAAATCTGTATATGTAAGAGATATTTATATATAATTTTGATGCATTTAATAAAAAAATTAGAGATAGCAATTTATTTATATAGAAATTGCAAAACCAAAAAAAAATGTTTGTTCAGAGATATCCCTTACCTTATTTCTGGATCTATTATGCACTTTCACATAAAATCATGGATAATAAAAATATATTAATTAATTACATTATTTATAACCTTTTCCACATATAACTCATTTCATATAATTATTCTATGATCATTTATAAACATTGTAATGAGATATAATGTTTAATTTTGGTGTTCCATGATAGTTTGTTTCATGGGTCCATGGTTGGGTTACTTGTAGATAATTATTGATGTTCCTCTCCAATGATACTACTACACCTATTATAAAATTAAATTGTATTGATATACTTCCACAAATTATAATTTTTTTCAAATACGAATATGTTTTATAATTTATGGATGATTCACATAGTAAAATGTTATCTTTAAGTGGTTAGATCGTTTATGGGGTTTTACTAACCATCACGAACTATTTTCATTTTATTTATTTTTATTTATTTTTATTTATTTTTATTTATTTTTATTCATTATAGAATAAAAAATAAGTTATAATATACTTATAAAATTATTTACCTATAATAATATTTATATGGACAAGCATGAAGGTCGTAATGGAAAATGATAACGCATCATCCATAGTGGTGGTGAACTGACATAGTAGAGATAATAGTTTTGTTTTTAGAATAAAAGTGATAAGGGTAGTTGATATAAGGTAGTTATTACATTATAAATATAGGAATATACTATTTACACAAAATTATATTTTTTATATCATGTTTTATAAAAATCAATTTATATGGTGATGATGAAGGTAAATCAAAAGAGTTGTTTGAGGGAATTACCATCCTCTTTAGATCGGTCATCTTGGGCTTCCACTAAAGGTGCCATTGATTGGACTTCCGATGAGGCCATAAACACTAAAATAATGGGAAGATTCTTGGGAAGATATTCAAGAAAAAAATATTCAACATTAATGTCTAATACAGTGTGAGAATAATGGGTAAAGAGGGGTGTTATTTATATGTTAAAGGAGTGGAGTTTTTGAATATTATATTCATTATTTTAGTATTTTGACACCAGAAAATTAATAGAATTTATTATTCTGACATTATAAATTTATTTTTTCATTTTATTTTACAATAATCTATTCTTATATTAGACATGACTAAAAAAAGTATGTATTTAGCTTATAATGTTAAATACAATATATTTCTGTATTTCACTATTCGAAAAAAATAATCAATTTTTGAAAAATACCTAAAAAAAATCACTTTAATCACTTAATAATTTAGAGATTCCAAAAATTAAATCCATTTTATTAAAAAAATATAAATTTAAAAAATTTAATTTTTATTTAAAATCATCATATATTTGAAAAATACAAATTTTAATATTAAGATTGATTTTATGACCCTTTAAAAAAATCTTTTAAGAATCATAATATTATAATAACATTATAATATAACAAAAAATTAATTTATAATTATATTTAAAAAATATACTTTTTTAATATTTATGGTTTTTTTATAAAAATTAAAATAAATTTTATGTGTTTTACAAGTACAAAAACAATTAATCTATATTTTTTAAAATTTTTATTTACTTGTATCATGATATAAATATGTCACATTTTCATTTTATAAGATATGTAAATATTATTTTAAAATTACATAAATGAGAATAGAATTCTAAAAATCTGGTTATCATTCCTAACAGTCACATTACTAATCCAATGGTCAAGTTACTATTCAAATAGTTAAATTACTATTCCAATGATCAGATTTGTAATGGTGATAAGGCTTCTTTACTTTTTTTATATATATCTCCGAATTCATTCATTCTTTATTGAATTATATTTTCTCAAATTTTTATATATGTTTTCATTTTTAAATTGAATATTCCATTATTAATCTTTTAATTTATTTAAATTTAATTTTTCTTTAGTGTGGTTATTCTAATGGATTGAGATGATCCATATTATCATATTTTAGTTATATTATTTTCTATTTTGTATACCATTGTAATATTTTGAATTCATATCACCATTTTAACTCTATAAATATAATTTTAAAATTAGTAATAAAATTTAGATTTTTTTATCATGTGGTTCATCTAAATTATATAATAATATATTACATTATATGAAAAAACTATATAATCACATTGAATTGTTTTTTTAATAAAATTCAATGTTATTACAAAAATGACCTCCTTTACGACTTTCTCATGGGAATTTAAACCCCTAATTTCAATAAGTACCACCGACTATGGAGTATCACTAATCAATTGTAGTTTTTCCCCTCATTACTCTTAACCCTATGGCATAGTGGTCTCTACTCTGCCTACTTCCCACAATGAAACCATCCAAATAACACCCCTAATAAATCAATATCCATATAGAGTTTCCTCTATCCCTCTTTTAATAGTTGTACACTCTATATTATATAGACATATAAATTTCTAGGAAATATGTTTCACTGAACATTGTGTATCTAATAACAGAATGACCAAATCCACTACTAACCATCATGAACATAATGAAAAAATAGATTATCCCATGAACAAGCATCCAAACAAACATCAAAATGTACAAAATCTTTCCCACTATTAGAGTATGACGAGCATTAAAAGTATTGAAACCCTACTCTAGTCTCTAAAAGGATTCTAAAATCCCTCTTATCATGACTATGCCTTCAAAAACATATGGGGAATGGTTGTTGGAATCTAGGTCCTCATATCATTCATCATAGGCATTTAGTTTTTTTTTCAAGTTTAATGTACGTGTCACCAAGTGTAAAACATTGAACCTGATAATTTTGATTGATTTAATAGTTGTATTCTGGTTATTTTTTATTTTATAGAAATTATGAGATATATATTTATTTACCAATACTTAATTACTTTCAAGGCATGAAATGATATTTCTTCTCCTTTTCTTCCATATAAATTTGGAAGGTGATTTATAGTTCTCCATAGGTGTTAGATAAAATGCCACAAGGATTTATTCAAGAATACATATGCTATTAAAACTATTCTACATGGTATGAAAAATTCATCAAATTTATTCTAATGTTAAATACTTATGGATATAAATTGGTTATAAAATTATTTAGGTATTTTTTGAGGGGTTTATTAATAGTGATTTTGCTTTGGGGTTCTTGTTTTTGATTTTATATTTTTTTACTTATATGGTAGGATTCATATGTTGTGGTGTGATATTTTAAATGGTGTTACGAGTTTTTATAGGTTTAGTTTATAATGTTTATCATGTAATTATGTTCTACTATTTTTTAAATGTGTTATTATAAATATTTAAACTATTTTTTGGTTATTAAAAGTGACTCCTATGTTTGAAACCATGGGTTAAAAATAAAATTGTGTTTTAAGGGAATGTTTGGATATTATAAGTGGAATTGTTGCTTGTGGGTCAGTGAAAGTAAATTTTATTGGATATGATTCATGATAGAATAAAAAAGAGAACATATAACCTAAGAATCTAAGAGGGGAATACTAGATGAAGTATCACTTTGGATTTCACCATAATAAACAAACTATAATTACAAGGATAATGGTATTCCTAATGTTTATGGGTGTAATCTCACTATTATACCATGGAATATACCCCTTTATGGGTTTTTTGATGTGGTTTATGGATGGGAGCGACCTTATTACTAGTCTGAGGAATATTCTCATTATAGGTCCACATATGAATTGGGATATTTGTCTCATTATAACATAAAAAATTTAAGGCACATGGGTTCTCATAACCTTACCTGATTTAAAGATCCCCAAGGTCCATGGTTTTTGAATGAATATCTTTAGGGAATTTGATTCAAATTTTAAATTATTTAAACTTGTTACATGTTTTTTTTCTACTAAAATTTAAATGATTACGTTAATATGGTTTATTTTTTCATTATTATTGTTTTTGTTTTGAGATGTTATTTAATTTCCATTTTCATATATATATTCACATTATGTGAGTTTTATTCCACGAAATTATATATATAATGTGGTTAGATAAAAATACTTTGGATTTCAGAATATACTACATTATTTAATTTATTCTTTATTTTAAAAACATTTGAGTTTGGTTTTTTTAACTATAGAACTGTAGTTTTAAGATAAAATATATTTCCATGTTT
Organism: Viscum album; assembly: GCA_963277665.1. Lineage (NCBI taxonomy): Eukaryota > Viridiplantae > Streptophyta > Magnoliopsida > Santalales > Viscaceae > Viscum > Viscum album. Next base: position 587,746,797 of record OY728126.1, read on the forward strand.
TCTATATGAAATTGTTTTTTTCAAATTAAAATAGAAAAATGTTATTTCATTCATATTTTCAAGCTGCCATGAAATGTTTTTTCTTTCCATAAATTATTCATGGGGTGTGGATTTTGAATACCTATTGGGAAATTAATCTAATGATTATATTAACATTTTAGTTGTAGTTTTAGGACCATTGTTATGGTTCTTTGTAAAAACTTCATATCTGATTTTCTCATAGAGGGAGTGTTTGGTAGGTGACCATGGGTCATGAAGATGTTTTTTCCTTATATTTTAGTTTATTTTTGAATAATTTCGGTACTAGATGTATTTTTTATCTCATATTTATTATCTTTTTTAATTTTTGTTTATTTTTCTGTATCTATTTTATAATATTGATTTTATATTATACATATCCCATATTTGTCATTTTTTTTATTTTATTTCTACTTATCTATGTTTAATGGGTGTCTAACTTATGGATGAGCCATACAAATTTCCTAGAAATACCCCACTGCTTAATCATTCATGTAACAACCCTATCCCTAGTATCGAAAAGTTGATGTCGTACATTATTGTATTGGCATTGAGGAAATGTTTTAATCCTACTGAAACAATCATTTTATGGGTTTTTGATAATTAGATATATACATGATACTTGTTTTACATTAGTTATTGAAAATAAAACATAAAACATAATAAAAATTGAACTTCCTCTATGAAACTTATTCAAATATATTTTATTCATATATTGGGGAAAGAAAACCAAAATAAAGTACAACAAAAATGATTAATAATGGTTATATACATAGAAATATATCGTGAATGAATTAGCATAATCAAAATGGAATGGTAAATAACTAATAAAACATTCCACTTAAATAAATAAAATATGAATAATCATTGTAACAAGGTAAATAAATGAAAACATATTCCATTTAATCAATTATATTAGAATTAAATGCACTCATAAATAATACCATAAATAAAATATCTTGGATAATAACAACAGAATTCTGAATGAAGGAAATTCATAGTTATTGGACATCATGTCATAGGAAAACTATACCTCTAACATTATGACAATTAACAATATATTTTGAACTATAGGTAGAAACCCATTTAATTTAGAGAACTAATTTATCTCCTGATACCTACCACTACATCAAGGGATACATAATACAGAACCCCACTTATCACTACATGAAAAATAAATTCACATATATAAAATAATTTATTTAATTAATGAGTCAATATTTCTTATTATAAAAAATAATATTGAGTAAAGTATACATATTTATCAATACTTCCCTAAATAATCAAATTACATAAAAAGTAAAAATTGTATATAAAAATATTTTATGGTTTATGAATAATCTAATCCATCATAAATTAATATGGATACTTAATAAAAATACAATTTCTAATAAAAATTATTATTATAGTGTTATAGCATTAAGAGAATGTTAACAAAGAGAAACTAAAGAGATATTAAAAAATAATTTTTTCCAATTTGTAATTTTAAATTCAAATTCAACTGGATGAAATAAATATAATTAAAATATAAAATATAATGTGTTATTAATTAATCGTTATATAACATGTAATATGTGAAGTATATACATCTTATAAAACTGAATTGGTTCATAATAACAAATAAGTCTTAATGTAATGAAAATTGATATGAAATTCATTACCTCACACTTTATTTTGGTTAAACATGTGTTAAACTCTTTATATTGGTTTTAAACATATTTTTAACTTATTATAGAACAATTATAATATTTATAATATCATATATGATCCTTTTATAACATATTACCACTCGTTCATTAATAATCGTTCATTATTTCCATTTTTTCAAGTGTTAAATGTATAGGTTTCTCATGTATGTTTCATCATGAAAGATCCATTTATTGAAAAAATTATATTTTTATTTGATCGAAATATTAATAATAATAAAATAATTAACATATATATACATAAAATATTCAATTAAAACAAATCACAAAAGATGGTTCTGAAAAATGAAGTATGTTACGATCATTGAGATGGTAAGTCATATGTACGCTTGTGTAACTCTTTCCATTTTTCAACGATCTTAATGGGAAAATTTTATGTAATGTTATAAATTTAAATAATTATCATAATATCATTTATAACTTATTATTAATTTAATTATACATATATATACCATTCATCTGTTCTAGTGATGAAATGATAGTGACATTACTTTATGAAGACAGTAGACTAGACATACAAGAACAATGTTATCAACATTAAGTGATCAATATTGTTTATTATAATTTCAGAATGATTAATAATTCATGATTATCGTAATATGTTCAAGTATATAATTCATAATCAATAAAAATATTCCATATCACCATTTATGTAATGTGTTAGTGAATGATTATCACATCACTTTGCAAGGTGGTAATCTATCATACACACGAGCAACATTATAGTGTATCCTATTGAATATAAATTAAATAAATTAAATAAATTAAATAATTTATATATGATATTATTAATAAATAGATTATATTATGATTTATATTATATATATATATATATATATATATATTCTTTATATCCATCATAATACCCAAACATGGGAGGTGGTGATGGAAAAATAAAATACATTAGTTCGTACGAAGGTAGTCTGCCATACACATGAATAGTGATTTCATAATCCATCTAATAGAAGTGGATATGGTTTAGGAAAATTCCAATTTAAAACAAATATCATTGTATATGGAATTCCATGTGATTTTTGTATCATTATTTTTTTTAATAAAAATAGAAGGAGGTGGAGAAAGAAGTAAAATAAAGATGCTCGTTGAAGAACATTACCTATTATTTGGGTATCCTCCAAAGGTTTTCACTAAACCCTTAAATTTGTGGATTTATTCCAAAACAATGGCTTTTAGGATTATGGGAATAAGTTGGGGAGTAATTTGGACAGGTATTGGATACAAAAAAATTGTTTGAACGTGTGAATAGTGGAGGATATTGAGTTCCATTTTATAGTTGAGGAGGTGTGGAATTCATGTAAATACTCAAAAGTATTCACGATTATGAGGTATCCCTTAACTCATGTGCCTCCAAAATTTAATAATAATGGTGGCAAGGTGTAAAGATCCAAACCTGAGCAACCATACTTAGACCTTTTAAATGTTATTTATTTTTCTACAATGAAACTGAATAAATACACAACATTTATTATAATAGAGTTCCTTTTACTTGTTTAGGTTCTGGAAAATTAGAAAACAACTTTTTTATTTTGAATAATAATTTACAAAAGTAATACATAATTAAACAATGGTATTCATCTCCATTATAACCTAAACTGCCCTTTAAACTTATAAGGAATCTTGTGAAAACCATTTTGAAATATTGGGGTGAGAACAAAATCATAGTACATGATATAAAAAGTTGCAAAGAACACATTAATCCATAAACACTTATAAGATTATTAAAATCATTTATAGGAAGTCATTCCTCTAATCAACAAAGTGTCATATACATACTTTTGAAAAATAAGATATTTCCATGAAATAGAATAAAACATAAAAAACATATAGGGTATATAGGGAATTACATACTTATTATTGAAACCATCACAACTACCATATGATTTGTAACCCTCACGACTACCTTACAATGTAACCCTCATGTGCACCTTATAGCGTAACCATCATAGTTAAACTTGGAGCAACCACACAAATGACCTCAAACATACACATACCCAATTCATTGGAGGGAGATATAGGTCCATAAATTTATCATAAAAAATTCCCAAGAACTACAACATAATTATAAAACATGAATAATTTCATAAATACATTATTTTTTATTTTTTTAAAATAGAATTTTGAAAAGAGTATTTTATAGAAAATCCACTTAAAACTATCATATAATTGAAATGAGACAAAATAGAGTAGAATAAATGTGTATATACACTGTCCATACAAATTATTCAATATATTGTAGAAAAAATTCATCACACAAAAATTTTAATACCACATAAATAATGAAGTAAAAGGTTAACACAATGAATGGAAATTTGGTTAAGAATTCCATTACATCAGGTTCGACATACTTTAAAATGTGTTTAAACCTATTGTAAAATGGTTAAAAGTGTGTTTTAATATATTAAAGAAACATATTCATGATTATAACACCTTATATGATCATTTCATAAATTAAATGTACCCATTAATTTTTAGTATTTTGTTCCATCCATTGTTTCAAGTGCATTCTTTACATGATTTGCATGGTGGGTTTGTATTTTATTTTCTTATCGTGTGCAAATGAAATTCAAGAAGTAGAATGAAATGGTATTAATATGTTTCCAGAATATTAAATTATTCCATAAATCATTTTGGTTTTATGTTATGAGGATGAATCATTAGATAAATCCTTAATGATATTTGTTTAAATCTTTTTGATAGTTCTTTGATAATCATGAACTAGATTTATTATATAACATGATATTATCTATATATGTAAACAAAATAACATGAAATTGGATATATAATACACATTAAAATATGTTTCAATCATTAAAAAGGTTTTACATGCTATTTTTAAATAATTAATAGGAATTTAAAACACATCATCCTTAGTTTTTATAAATCCGCACATCAAGTTTGGTGATCATATTTTTAGAATAATTTGGGGTAAAGAGAAGAAGAAAATTGATGAATTTTTCCATAAACATGATAACAACCTGAATATATTATATTCTTGATTTTTTATTCTTCTTGGATAAGGGGAGTAGAATCGTGTATATAAAAATAATATAATTTAAAAGAAGTCACATGAAAATAAAAGATGATTTTAACCACTTGATATCTTCTCATTGAGATCCTCCTTAAAGCCCTTGTTTTTGGATTTTTGGTAATACCAGATGGTCTTTGACGTGGGAGAGGGGCTTGGGATGAATATTTTTAAGAACTTACACAAGTATGAAGGCTTGAGTGGTGTGATAGGAAGAGGGGGTGAGGGTGGTTTTTTATAATGGTGGAGAGGAAGGGTTTTACATTATTTTAATAATTATTTTAATATTTTTTCTGAAGACTATGAATGGTCTTGATTCATGTAACCCAAAATAGTAATAAGTTCATGTGAGTTCTAATCTAGGGTAATTATTCCATCCATTATGCTAGGAATTATGTATTTTACATATAATTTATATATATATATATATATATATATATAATTTTACAGTATTTTATTATTCATAAAAAAATTAATTTATTTCATAAAAACCCCATAAAACCCGCTAACCATTTTTTGATGTGTAGAATTCAAAAATGATCCCAATTTTTTGAAAATAATTTCCTAAATATGTGAAATTTAATTTTGAATTAAAAAAATAATTTATTCAATGTATAACAGTTTTAAAATTATAACTCATTTTATAACACCTTGATAAATTAATCATGGCCTCATAAATTATTAGAAATACATTCAATTTCATTGTTATTGTTCATTATGTCATATTACTTTTCATATTGGTAGGTTAATATTCTTCAAAATAATTTTTTTCCTATCAGAATCCAAATAACATACTCATAAAAACTGGGTACATCCATCTTTTGATATTTAAATCATTGTAGCGGAAAAATAATATTTTTCAACTAGGCTATAGAGTTTATATAGTATTTAGGTGTTAATTTAATCATGATGTAGAATTTTGTTTCCTTTTAAAATCTCATAACATTACATTCCACCCACATTAAATCAATTGTGCCTACATAATTCGTTTGTTGCATATATAATTATGAATTTACATATTGAAAATTATGAAAAAATATACTTATGTGTACTTTTTTAACTATAAGTTTAAAATTACATATTTTTTCTAAAAAAATATTAAAAAATTACATAGTCAAATCTCTAAAGATGTCTAGACCATTCCTATGATACCAAATGTAGAGACCCAGGACTGAGCAACTGAACTCATCCATTTTAAAATTCGTGTATTTTTTCTAAAATGAAACTGAATAAATATAAAACATTTTTTACAACTGAGGATATTTATTAGTCTTCGTTATGGAGAATTAGACAACAACTTACATATATTGAATCAGAGTTTACAAAAAAATAACTAATTAACAATTTGGATTCATCATCATTAACACCTTAATTTTCTTTTGAACTTCTACAGAATCCTGTGAAAAAATATTAAAAACCTGTAATTTGAACAAAATCTTAGTAAGGGGTCTAAAAAGAAGGAAAGAACACATTATTCCATAAATGATTATATGAATATAAAAATCATTTCCACAAAGAAATTGTTATCATCTATTATATATCATATACATATGAAAAATAAGAGATTTCCATAAAAAATAAGAACAAATAAATAAAAAATATACGATTATTTGGTAATTACTTACATAATATTGTATCCCTCATAGCTATATTATGATTTGTAACCCTCATGTCTACCTTACAAATGTAAACCACATGGCTACCTTATGGTGTAACCATCACAGTTACACTTAGAGTAACCACACGACTGACCTCCAACCTACACATAACCAATGCATTGGAGGGGGATATATATCCCACAATTATTTATAAGCAATTACCATGATCCAAAACAAAATCATAAAACATGAATAATTGCATGAAAACATTGTTTTTGAATGTATTAATATAGAATTTTAAATGAGAATTTTTAAATTAAAACCCCTTACAAATATCATATAATTAAAGTGAGACATAATAGAGTGGATGTAATATGTATTTACACTATAAATACATAGAATTAAACATAATATAGAAAAAGTTAATCACACAATCAATTTTAATACCACATAAATAAGGAAGTTAGGGGTTAACCCAATGAATGGAAATCTGGTTTTGAAGTCCCTGGCCTCGGGTACGTCTTACTTCAAAACATGTTTAAACCACAAGTATAATAGTTAAAAGACTATTATTAATATATTAAAGAAGAAAATTCATGTTTATAACCCCTTATATTATCATTTAATAACAAAATTTCACCTTTTAATTACTATTATTGTGTTCCATTTTTTCATGTGCGTTCTTTACATGATTTACATGGGCAGTTGTATTTTATTTTCTGGTAGTATGATAATGAAATTTCATAAGTAGAATGAGATGGTATTAATATTTTTAAAGAATATTAAATTATTCAATTATGTATTTTGGTTATATAGTGTGAGGATCAATCATTAGATAAATCCTTAAGAATATCTGTTTAAATCATTTTGGAAGTTATTGGATAATCACGAACTAGTTTAATTATATAACATAATATTATGTATATATGTAAACATTAGAACATTAAAGAATATATATCATAAAAATTAAAATATTTTTCAACCATTAAAATGGTTTAACAAAAATATTTGAAGGAAATAATGGAAATTAAAAACACAATGTCTATGATTTTGGTAATTCAAAACATCACGTTTTGTGTAATTATTTTTAGAATATGATGGGGGAAGGTGGAGAAGAAAATTGAAAAAAAAAATTCACTAACATTACAAAATATAGATTATATAAATTTATTTAAATTTATTGACTTTTTTTAAGGGTAGAAAAATATATTATAATAATAGAAAATAATTGAAAAGAAATCACATGAAATTAAAAATGTTTTTACAGCTTAATCTCTTCTCCTTGAGATCCTCTTTAAGGCCCTTGTTTTTGGCCTTTTGGTGATATCATTATGTTTTGGAAGTGGGGGAGGGGATCGTGAAGAGTATTTGGAAGAAGTTAGAAAATAATAAAGTCTTGAGTTGTGTTGGAGGAAGAGGGGGTTTGGGAGGTATTTATAGTGGATTAGATGAGGGGTTGTATAAAATTTTAATCATTAGTTTAAAATTATTTCTCAAGACTATGAATAGTATTGATTCATGTGACATAAAGTAGTAATAAGTTCTTGTGAGTTCTAACCAAAGGTAATTACATTATCCATGGTGCTAGGACTATTATATTTAACATATAATTTATATATAAGGTATTTTACTATATGTCACTATTCATCAAACAATCATTTATTTTAGAAAAAATCTAAAAAATCACCCAAATCAAATTTTGACATGTATAATTCAAAAATGAAATCCATTTTTTGAAAATAATCTTATAAATATGAGAAATTAAATTTTGATATAAAATAATAACTTATTTGAAGAATAAAAATTTTTAAACTATATCTCATTTTATAATACCTTGAAAATTTAATCAAGGGCTCATAAATAATTGGAAGTACATTCATTGGTGTGGATAATATTCATTAGGTTATATAAATATTCATAAGGGTTTGTTACTATTCACAAAAAAAATTCCTATCAAACTCTAAATAACATACTCATTGCAACAATGTCTGTCTGTTTTTCAAAATTCAAATTATATTAACAGAAAAATTATGTTAAATGACTAGGATACAAAGGTTACATAGTATTTTTTAGTTCATTTAAGCATGATGCAAAATTTTGTTTCCATTTAAGATCACATGGTGTTAAATGAGGTATTTTGTGTTCATGAAAAATCTCCAACACACAAATATAATTATATTTTTATCATTTTATTCCTTGGTCATTAAGATTACTCAATTTTAAGATTTTAGTTTTTACAATTATAACTTGTATCTTTTTATTTAACTAGGTAATTTATTCTTTTAGACTGTATCTAAACTAATTCTTTTTAGATAATTTCGACCAAATAATTTTAAATATAAAATTTAATTTATTAAATAAAAATCATATGTGTCTGTAAAATTAATTTTAATACAAATTAATGTAATATGAAAAAATCATATTTTAACCTTAATCATGGTAATAAATTTTAATTGTATTCAATAATAAATATGGTCAAAAATTATGTTTAAATTTTTATATAAAATAAATTATTATGATTCCAAATATGGGTTCTAATTGGAAAATTTGATCTCCCCTTAATGGAATAATTTAATTTCAAAACAATATTGCAGACGCGATGAGAAATCGAGTTTTTGAAGAAAAAATGTTCAAAATCTTACAATATTTTTATATAAAAACTAAATATGAATATTATGAAAACTGCCTAAATTTTATTAACTAATATAAAATATAAGTATTTTTAATTTAAAAAATTTCAAAAGAAAATTTATCTTTATAAATAATTTAAATGAAATGGTAGTTTTGAAATAAATTTTAGTACTATTTCAGTCTTCATAAAAAATGAAACTTCTCAAAAAATACCAAAAATTCACCCGAAAATAATTTTTGTATTTTTCATTAAAAATCATGGTTATTTTTTGAAATTAATTTTATAATACTGATTAAAAAATTACAATTAGGAGTGAATATCATGACAAAATTGTGTCTTGTTTAAATCTAGAGTTCTGAGCATTGAAATCAATTGAAAATTTTAAATATAATCTAATATAAATATATTCTAACATCTTGGATTGTTTTATTATTCCATAGATAAATGTCAATAAATTTCATGGATATTACCTTCTAAATAGAGGAGGGGAGTTATTCTTTATTATATCCTTTAGTTTCCATATATCATCCTCTATTATATGATTCCTCCAAAGTACCTTTAATAGAAAATTCATCAGATTCCTTAATAATTTATCTCTAGTATAAAGAATCATGATTGGTTATTCTAATTAAGCTATATTAGGTTCAAAGTCTATTTCATCAGGTGTAATAACATGAATTGGTTCAAGAATGTATGTTATTATAAATGAAATATGAAACACACTACATCTTTTGGTGAGGTTTGGAATCATTTCCAAATGAAAATAAAAAACTCCAAATATTTTGAGAATTCCCAAGGGTAAGATTTACTTGGGGATAAATTTTTCATTCTTATTGAACCTTATAACACACCTCCATGTAAATAAATTTATGAATAAATTGTCTATACTTATAATTCAATATCCCCCTTTTGATTATCAAAATAATATTTTTCCTGCTTTTAACTACTTTAATGTGATCCTAAATAACCTTTGATATTCTTGTTTTATCTTCAACATGTTCTAAGACTACAAGTTTCCTTTCACCAACTTCATTCCAACATGTCATAATATGAAATCCACTTCCCCATAAAGAATCATAAAGATCATTTTTAATACTTGAATGGAGACTATTGTTAAAAAAAATTCTAACAATGGAAAAAAAAATCTCATATACGCGTAATATATAATGAAAATGACCTAAAACTGTCTTCAATTGTTTGAATAGAACTCTCAGACTAACCCTAATTTTGAGCAAGGTATGTGGTGCTCAAATAAATCTTGGTCTGAAGTTCTTTATAAAATATCTTCTATAATTTTGATATCAAATAGGGATCTAGGGTAGAAACAATTGATAGATTTGTTCCATAAATTATCACAACAATATTAATAAATATCATTTAAATTATCTCAATAGTTAAATCTTCTCTTATAGAGATTGAATGAAAAAATTTAGTTTGGTTACCAATGATAACTAATATTACATCATTATTTCTAAGAGTCTTTGGTAGCCCTATGATAAATTCCACTGTAATGTCATTCCATTTCCACACTTGTCTAGGAAGAGGTTTCATGACTCTTTTAGGTTGTTGCCTCACAGCTTTCACTTGTAGAAAAACCAAATATCAAGGCACATAATCCAAAATTTCTTGATTCATGTTATACCACCAATAATTTTCCATCAAATACTTATACTTATTAGTGATTCCAAGGTGTATAGAGAAATTAGACCAATGGGATATCATCCTAAAATTTTGTTTTTAGCTCAGGTATAAATGGAACACTAAATCTCTTTCCAACATTAAGAACAACATCTTCACAAATAAAATACTCTAATTTCCAATAATTTAACGTTTTAATTTTCTTTTGAACGTTATCATCATCAGATTGATACATTTTTACATTTTCTAATAAATATATTATAGAAATAATTTCAAAAATGGGTGATTTATCCCCTCAATAATTCAATTTTCAATCTTTTCTAGATCTATAAACATTTTGTTTCTATCAATTCACATTTTCTTATAACTCTATGATCTTTCATACTCAACACATCAATTACCTTATTTTCATTTCCATGGTGGTAGTTAATTGATAAATTATAATCCTTGAGTATCTCAAACCATTTCCATTTTATTATATTGAGATAATTCTTTAGATGATGTAATTTAGACCTTTATAATCCATATGAATCACAATCCATTGACCATAGTGGTAATGTATCAATATAATCACTACAATGATTACTTCTTCCCACTCAATATCATGGATTGGGTAGTTATTTTCTTTATTATTCAATTTCCTTTATATATATACAATATCATTACCATTTTATTTGGAATAATCAAAGTCCCATCTTCGATGAATCACTATATATCACATTCCCATCCCTCCTATATGGAAGAGTCAAAACTAGTGCATTGACTAATATCTTCGTTAGTTCAACAATATATTCCTCATATTCCTTTTTCTAAAATAACGTAACATATTTTCATGTAAGATTAGTCAATGGGTTATCCAATCAAGAAAAATTATGAATTAATCTCTGATAATAACATTCCAAACCAATGAAACTTCATAACTGAGTTATGCTCATTGGTGTAGGACATTATCTTACTACATATGGCTTTGTAGGAGAAACTGATATTCCACTATCGAAAATAATGTGGCCAAAAAAACTTATTGAAACCATAAATCACACATACAACATTTCCCATATAACTCTTTCCTTCTAAAAGTATCAACAATGATCCACAAATGATTCTCATAGTCCTCTTAGATCTTATAAAACACCAAGATATCATCAATTAATATGACAAAAAAATCATCAAGATATTTCATTAAAACATTAATCATTATATCTAAAAAATTATATGGTTTATTAGTAAATAAAAATATAATTATTATAAACATGTAATGTTCATTCCTTCTTAGAAAAGATGTACTTTAGATTCCTTCATTAATTACATCCAATTGATGATAACCACAATGAAGTATGATTTTTGAATAATATTAGGCTATGTTGATTTGATTGAATAATTCATTTATGTGAGTTTTAGGGAAATTTTTATTTTTTTCATTTCATTGATATCCCTATAATTTACTCATAGCCTCAGGGATGCATATTTCTTCATAACTATGAGAATAGAGGATCATCGTGGAGAAGAGATACGAAAAATAAATACCTTATCACCCAACTCTTCTAATTGATTTTTAAACTCCTCAACTCCTCAATTTTTATTCTATAACATTAAATTGATATTGGTCATACATTATTTATTAAATCAATAAAAAACTCAACTTGACTCTATTGGGAATGTCTTTGTAATTCCCTAAGAAATAAATCAATTTATTCCTCTAAAATATGTACATCATCAATTTTAATATTACCTTTTTGATCTATATATTTTTTTATATTCATTTCCAACTATCATATCCATTAGAGCTACTAGGGTATATATAGATATTACTTGGATGTTGAATTATTTTCCCAAATGATAATGAATTCAACATATTCCTCAAAAATTATAATTTGATTCATCTTGAAAAAAAAATTTACTTCATACATTATAATAAAATTCGTAAATAGGATAATATCAATGTAAAAAATAGGTGTGATAATAATGTAAACAAATAAAAAATATTTTTATGTCATAATGGGGACTTGCAAAAACATTTCTGTTATAATTAGACATCCCTTGTGAGGTTTGTCTGACAGCACCCTTCTTAAATTAAAAGGGAAATATATAATTATCATTGAAAACATTATAGTTATATAAGAGTGTGAGGATAAATTATCAAATAAATCATGAGATAAATATGAATATAAAATTAGTGTACCTTATATCGCATTATTTGGTATTTACGCCATTATTGTAGTGAACACATAATCTTGTTCTTCTCCCCTTGGACTCGTATATAATAAATTTCCTTAATTATTAGAACATCAGTGTGAATAAAAACCTCTCCCTATATAGTTTAAGAAGTTGAAATAATTTAATTGTTTATTCCCCTTGAATTCATGAAAACTATTCCCATTATTATTGTACTTTTAATAGACTCACATGCCATTTGGGCTTTTTCAGGGGTGATCCGTTCCATTGATCTCACTTGATGGAAATGACATCATCATATTATTATTGTTTGAAACATTCCTCTTCTCTTGGTTCTCTGATGACCCATTATTCCCTCTTCCCTATAATATGTACGATCTTGAGAAATACTTATTCAATTTTTTAGAAGGTAGAACTATTCCATCATATGATGAGAATTTTTTTGAGACCAGCACCCATCAAATACTTGGATTAATCCATGTAATGAAATAGTCAATACATCACTCTATTTTTAAAATATAATATATGGAATACTATTCTATAATTGTAAATGTATCCTCACAATCTACAAAACTTTATTCTTCCATTTTATTTATTTTATGTAAATTTCTCTTCATTTAATTTTTTTTCTCACGAGGAAAATATTTATCAATGAATTCATCCTTAAATGTTTTCCATTAAATGAGTTCTATTTCTTATTCCACCCTCGTATTCTGGATCAATGACCACAATTGATCAACATCTCCTTTGAGATAATACAATATATTAGTATCCTTTTCCTTTTTATGGCATTCTAAGGCCATAAATATCTTGCACGGATACATAATCCATTACTCAGGTACATTTGGAATACTATTTTCACTAAAATATATGGATTAGGTCACATAAAGTGATCCCTAACTGTAGGTTCACATTCTCGAATAGGTTTCCTAATTTAGGAAATGTTTTTTCGTAACCATATTATTCTACCACAATATAGACAATAGTTTTGTTTTTCCAAAACCAATAATATTGTCTTCGTCAATAGAGAAATATCAATATTCCCTACATGTATTGATACCCTTATTCCTTATAGAAACCAATTCCAATAAATGTGATATAATGGATTATACCATAAAAATATGAATTTTATATCATAATATATAATTAAAAATGATGTTTAATTATTAAGAAAAATAAAAAATTTATAAATTATTAATCCAAGAGCCATAAAAATTGGTTTCTTTAGGGATATCGTTACATATAAATCAATTATAGTGGTTTGTAAAGAAAATATGAATTATCTTAAGCACATAACCAAGAAGTATCAAACTTGGTGCGTAGTGAGGCCCATTATTGGGTACTAGTTAATTCTTGAGTCAATACCGATGGTCCTTTTTTGGAGTTATTTCACCAATGTTCCGCTCTTTCAGAATAACACCCACATGTAGTATCCACATGGGATGTATTTATAAGATAACCAAATAATCTATTATTTTCCAAAAATTAACATATTAATATATATATGACAACAATTTATATCTTATGGTTATTTCCTATAATATATATATATATATATATTTATTTATTTATTTACATAAAGTTACCAAGGTTTCTACAAAACATCCTAAGATACCAACAATAATGACCCCAACCCTAGTATTCCAGAGCCAATACCCTTATTTATTACCTTAGCCCTGACAAAATGTGTTGATTCCTAAAGAAATAATCAATTGTATAGTTTTAGATAAGGAGGTATATAAATGATACCCATTTTATATTGGGTAATTAAAATAAAACATTATACATAACATAAACAAATGAACTACCTCTATTAAAATTATTCATATATTTCTTCTACATATCTTAGGGAAAAGAAATTAAATAAGGGTGAGCTCAAATGATCGATAAGGGTTACTTATAGTGGAATATACCATTAGTCAATAAGAATAATCAACATGGAATGTTAGATAACTAATAACACATTCCATTTAAATTACTGGATGGGGCATAATCAATATAAAATGTTAAATAATTGAAAACACATGTCATTTAATCAATAAATTAACAATAAAATTAATCTATATATAATATCATATTGAAAATACCGTGGGTATTAAAAACTAAATTCTGAATGATTTAAACTCTTAATTATTTAATATCATGTCTCAGACACATGATGTAACACCGAAAAATTCTAATGTAATAACATTCTATTCGATTGTGTTTATGACACACAACACCAAGAGTTTAAGGGAATATAATATCCCTAGAATTTATAATATATTTACTATTATAAATAAATTTAATATATTTTATAGCTTTAAATGTCCACAAAATTTAATTACCTTGTATCACATGAAACAATAAATTTTATTGAAAGCATACTTTAAATGCAAGACTGGGATTAACCGAACAAAAATATATTATTAAAATAATTTTATTTAATACAATAAAAAATAACCTAGAAAATAAATTTTTTGCTATAAATATTATTGGATAAATTATTAAAATATTATTTTTATAAAAACATTATATAAATTATTTGGTACAAATTAATTAGAAATTAATATAAAAAACCAATTGATAATAAATGAATTGTTTTCCTTCTAACACTAGTTTTTTATAATAAAAAATTAAATTAAATAAAATTTAAAATGATATTAATGAAATTTTTTTCTTTATAAATTCAATAAAATATTTTTTATGTTAATAAAATAGAATTGATATGAATAATATAACTAAAAAATCTTTTTTATGCTTAAAATTTTATTTTTCTAAAAACGGAGATTTACTGCCTTTTAATGGTGAAATTTTTTCAAATAAAATATATTTCACTTTTATAAATCATATATGTCAAAATAATAATCATCCTTGAATTATAAATGTTAAATTTAGAATATGGTGAATTTTTTATATTTTTTTATGATGTTTCATTTTATGATGAATAGTAAAACATACATAAATATAATTCCAAACTTCAATTTTATCTAATATATTTATAAGTTTAAATAATATTTTAAATGTTTAGAAATTTTATTAGATAATTTTTTATAAATTAATAAAATATTGTACATTATAATCAATTTCACTATGAAATTAGATACAAACACATGACAATCTTTTGAATGTATTAAATTTACAAACTCGGATTATCGACCCATCAATGAGATTGAGTTTAAATTATTTTCTTTGAAATATTGGACTAGAATTTGGAAAAATAGATTCCATATTTGGATTAATAATAATTTATAATTTTAATTTAGGTAAACATAGTTTTTGACCAATCATATTATTAAAATTTATTAAAATTAATTACATCGATTAAGTGGAAATTAATCCTCAAAGAGACTAAACCTTATTCATAAGGGAAAACATGACCTATAAACTTGTCCAAAATCCTTCTGATCTCAATAATTAGAACTTATCATACCTTGTATCTAATTTATTTATTATTGTGTTAACAATAAATGAGAAAACATGGGTGGAATTCCTTTTTCATAAATTTACAAGAGTGTCACTCCTCCTCTATTAGAAAATGCCTGATATTGTCTTACTTCCTCTAACCTCTCAAGAAAAATTGGATCAAACAGGATCTCCCCAAATATCCCTTCATCATCAATCCCCTCAACCAAAGATCCTTAACATGGGAATAAATCCATCCCAAGATTTCCCTTTGGTATAAAACAAAAGAAGTTACCCAAATAAAAGGTAACATACTTCCTTAAGCTCGTTAGATTTATTTATTTTTTCACTCTTTAAATTCTCTTTATTCCATGATTATATAACAAAAAAAATACAAAATATACTTATATTTTGTTAGGTTATGATTTTTATCTATATTTTTAGTCACTTCCATCTAATGGGTAATGAACCTACCATTTATGTTTACGACGAACTACCACCTCATGAAACGATAACTCTTCATTTTTTACCACCTCTCATGATGGGAATTATGACAGACAATATATTAATATATGATATATATAATACTTATTATGTCTTTATTATTTATTAATTCTTATGTTACACATACCTTTATACATTCCATTTTTTGTAAATACGCTTACATCATTTTTGGAAGTTTGGACTACCGCCTCCCCAAAATTTTGTGATTCATTTACACTATACATGAAATGAATAAAGGATGGTTTCAAATAAAAATATGGCACATAAATGAAATATATATTATATTATTTTCATAATTAACACTATATAAATATAGTAAATCATTTTCTTTATTTCCCTTTTCACACTCTAAAAATTGATATCATTGGTTGTGGATGAGTAGACTATCGCCTTCTCAACAAGATGTGATTCAGTTTACATCCCAAGAATTCAATATATATGAATATATGATTAAATAAAATGTTATTTATGATATTATTATCATTATGGAAATATATAATGTTAATTGTCTTACTTCTATAATGATCAACAAAAAATGGGAACATTTCTCATGTGTACGAATGGCATACCGTATAAAAGATTGTGAAGTTGGATAATTTTTCATAACCATATTTCCTTATTGTTTTTAAAATTTTAATTGATTTAAAAATATTATAAAAATTTCTTGATTATTATCTTGGAAATTTATAAGTAATTACCCCTTTTAACATTATTGACCAACCAATGTTGTTTTTTGACACATGAAGCGAATTTGTTCAAAAAAACAAGACATAAAAATCGTTGTTTAAGTATTTGTAAACAACTTTTTAATAAGTGAAGTAAAATTAAAAATAAACTAAAAATGGTTTTTTATCAAGTATATAATTTACATATGATTATCATTTGATAATATAATGACACATATGAAAAGTCGGACTGAAGGTAAGGGATTTTGTGTCAATTTATATTCTATTTAGACTTATTTGTTGTTATGAACCAATTCCATTTTATAAGGTGTTTATATTTCTAATTTACATATTATATCATATATATCCAAATTCTTATAATATTATATATTTCATTTAATTTCATTCTTTCATATGGATTAATATTTAAATGATTCAAAGTGGTATGGGACACTTGGGAATGATTAAGGATTATTTTACTCAAGAATGTTTTTGATGAAACTTCAATTGTATTTTCATTCATAAATATAAAAAACCTTGTTGTTACATATCTTATACTGAGGAAATTTTGATAATACAGGTATTTTATTCAATATAGATATTTTATGTTGAGTCTCATTTTTTATTTATTATATCTATTATTTGATATATGATTAATTGTTTAGAGTGGTATGATAGCGGATGTGGACCATTAAAAGTAAGCCACTCGATGCATCAATAGTCTCATAGAAACAAATTAGGTTGGGAAAAAACTTCACATTTGTAACTTTCTAGTTATAACCTATCTTGTGAAAGGACATGATAGTAGAGATATGGTTGGCCATAACAAATCGATTTTACCTAGTATTTTATAAATCATCTCTTGAATCTTCTTAAGGGTATATGTAACATGTACATAAGAAACATGTATTTCAATAATTAAAAATTACCCTCATTTGTTTTTTATTATTATTTATCCATGTAATTTTTTGTTGATATATCTAGGGATGCGTTTTATATTCATTTCATTGAATAATGGCTTCTGTTTTTAGTTTTTTATCATTCCATATTTATATTTCTTTATCTAGTTATTTTAATGGAATGTGTTATAAGTTAAATTTCTTTAAATATTTATTATTCTCATAAATTAATTGTTTCTTTTATTTTAATTACCCTTACTGAGAATTTTTTATCACCCTTATTTTAATTAATTTCCCATGTTTATGATGAAGAAGTTGTTGATTAAGATTTCAAGGATATTTTTTATTTAATTTTATTATGGATCATATTTTTATTTTATATATCCTAGTCTATTATTGGTAAAATATATGTAATATGGATTTAAAAAACTATTAATCTGATTTGTCATTTATTATTTAATTCCCTATAATCATACCAATGTAATAAAATAATGCATTGTTTCTGGGGTACAAGGATCGGAGAATTACAATGGGTATTAGAAGAAGTTTGTAAGCAACCATGGAAACTAGATTTCAAAAAAATAGATTCCAAAACATAACCTTAGTACTGAATTTGAGTATAAGTATATAATAGAATCCTATAATTTTTTAATGGTTGATATTATCTGTTCATTACTATTAAAAATTTCTCTAACAGATACTATAATTAGATGTGGTTTTGGCATAGATTATACTAGGAGTAACAAATTCGACAGGGTGTGTCAGACCTGATTCAACATAACCTGTTTTATGAATACATGCCTTACCATATATGAGGTTTGACACTCCAAGTGGATTTGCATAGGATAATCCACATTTTATTTACAAACCACTATGAAGCACATGAAAGTAGTGATATCCACAAAGAAACCATGTTTATTATTATGAGACTATCTATGCATAATCTTTTTAATTTTTTTAGGTGATACACCATATTTTGAGTTATAAAAATTTGATAATTATATGAGATAATATATTTTTTTTCTATTTTTTAGAAATCAATCCTAGAAGTTAAAAGTGTCCCAATACTCAAGACAATTGTAGAGGATTCCCTACTGAGAAAGCTGATAGAACTGGTATTTCAGCAGAGCATTTAATGGATATATTAGGGAAGTTTAATCAGGTTATGATGCATAACCTTTCCCAGATAGAGTAACTTATTCTATAGTGAGACTCTTCAATGTTGGATCAATTTATAAGATATATTCCCCCATCATTCCGTGGAAATAATGATCCAATTTCATACTAGAAAAGAATTAATTATTTAGAGAAGATATTTATTGATTTAGGATGCAGTGAAAAGTAATAAGTTACACTTTTTGTGTATTATCTCAAATGTGATGCTGATAAATAGTGGTATTTGTTCCAAAATACTTATGATAAAGAAGAAATATAACTCATTTAATGGAGAACCTTTACAGAGACATAATTATATAAATACTTCTCTTGTGATCAACAGATTGAGATGAAGATGAATATCTATAACTTAAAGAAGGAGAAATAAGTTATTGTTAAATATTATGAAGCTACCTTTATAATGTTATACAAGAATGCTATAGATTACATACACCACATAGAGTGCATGATTGAATAATTTTTTGAAAGGTTTAATACAATTTTATCAAGGGCACTAGTCTAAAAAAATTTAAAATGATGAATTTGTTTTATGTCTAATTACGGCAGAGAAATAATTATCTACATATTGTGGATCCAAAGAGAATCTAAAGAATAAGATAAAGGTGGATCAGAAAATTAATATGTGAAATAAGAGAATGAGGTTTTTTATTTTATGGTTTAATTTTTTAATGAAACACCCTAGAACATTATTAATGGTAATGGGAGTTTGTTATAAGTGTAGAGAAAAATTCCACCAAGTTCATCATTTCAATGGAATGAAATGAAATTAAAATTCTTAATGCTTCCATTAAAATTAGTTTGGTCACTATGAAAATGAATTCCCCAAATTTCTAGAGAATATACCTCCAAATAAGATAAGGGATTAAGGTCATCCTTATATGTTAATAATACTACTGAAGTGGAATGATTAATGTGGATTTTTATTATGATCCTTCAGTAATGTTGTGAGATTATTTTATCAGTGATGTAGTGGTTCTAAGAATTATGAATTATGTAGGGTCTGTATTGTAGTACTATTTAAATAAGGATTTATGATCGAGTGTTTAATGGTACAATAAAATTGATTCAGTATCATGTAAAACATTTAACTCAATACATGGATGTGGTAAATATATTCCTTAATAATTTCTTAGTGTACATAAAATGATTTTTTGATAAAAATAGGTTTTGTTTGGGAAATTTAAATTTGATAAGTACTAACTACCTTGGAAATGAGTTGTAATTTATTTAAAAATTTATTTATTTTATCAACATAATTTTTTTTTCTTTATAAAAATTTGACTAATAACATGTGGTTTACATAAGGAATAAGGAACAATGTGTGTCTCTAATAAATTATTATCTTAATTCAAGTTATTAAAATATTTCAAGAGAATACATGATAATGGTGATCAAATATTCAGTGTGATTAAAGATCTACCTCATGTTGATTGAAGTCTAATGATAAGTTCATTTTGGAAATTTATTTACCTTCCATCCAATGTGATGGATCATAATCTTTTAGAAACATTAACCATTTATAAATGGTTCAAGTTTATCATTGGATGAGGTATTAAAGGATAATGTATTGTCTCAAAATATACAGCATCATATGATAACAATTGATTTATAAATAGTTCATGGAATAAACAAAGGATAAGGTTGTGTTTATTAAAAAGAAACATATATTTACTTATATTCTTAAAGAGTGAAATAATTCCAAAACTCTATGAAAAATGTTCTATAATCAAAAAATATATTTAATTATCATTTTAATTATGATAACAATGTCGTCTTTATAATTGTGGTTTAAGGAATATGGGATATAAACATTCTGATGAACATGTTCCCTAGAACTATCCATCATAAGATGATTGTTATATTTCTATTTTTAATCCATGTTTCCATTTCCCACCTATGTTATCTTCCAAGAGAACCGAGTTACGTGACCATTTTACTTTCCTTCATTTTTTATTAAGGGGATGTGTTATTAACACTATTCATGATATTGGGGTTTTCAATAATTATTTATTTTTAATCCATTGATTACTGAGATCATGTTTAAATTGTGAGGACTCATTTTAGATAATATTTATAGATTGTAACACTATTAAATTTTAAATTAAGAACCTTATATCTGATAGCGTGTTTGACATGAAACACTATGTGTGTATTGAAATATAATATCCTAAGAATTTAAAATATATTTACTATTTTAAAGATATTAAATATATTTTATGTCTTCGAATGAACATGACACTGAGTAATCCTATATTGAACGCAATAAAATCTTTCCTCTGAAGTGTACATTACATGCAAGACTGGGTATTATTGAACACCAAACTATTACAAAAATATAATTATTTCATATAATAATTTTTAAAATAGAAATTAAATTAGTGATTATAAATATTATTAACTAATTTATGATATTATATCATATATAAAATTTTTAAATTAATTAATTGGTTACAAATTCATTATAAAATAATTTAAAATCCAATTAAATGTGAAAAAAATATTTCTATGCTCACAAACGTGTTTTGTCAAAATAAATAAAATTAGTAATAATTACTGAATGATATTAATGATATATATATGTTATATTTTCTATCAAATGTATTTTATATTAATATAATATATTTTATAGGCATAAGATATGAATATATCTTGTTTTATGCATAAAATGATAGTTTTCTAAAAAGAAAATTTTAACTCCTTTTAATGGAGAACACATATTAAATAATTTTTTTGGAAATAATATAATTATTAAATGTCAAAATAAAATTAATATTTTAAATAAAAACATTAAAATTACATTATCGTTAATTTATGTATTTTTCTTTGATGTTTCATTTTTCAATTAATAGTGAAAATATGGAAATTTAATTCAAAACATCTTTTTCATTTCAATTATGTTTAAGGATTCAAAATATATCAAAGTAGTTTAGAAGTTTAATTAGTTCCATTTTTTATCAATTAATAAAATTTAGTTCATTATAATCTATTTCAGTTTTAAATTTGATATAAACACATCTTATGCTTTTTAACGTTTTTTCTTTAAAGCCCCACATTATCATCCATTCTACGAGACTAAATTTAAATTAATTTCTTTCAATTAAGATATTGATATTAGGAAAAATGGTTTCAATATTTGTAATAATAATTATTTATAATTTCTAATAATTTCAACATAGTTTTTTACCAAAACTATTAGTGAAAGTTATAATGATTGATGTGAAATTAAGCTTAACAAGGGACTAAACCTTAAACGTATGGACCAAAATGACCTTGAAAATGTTCAATAATCTATTTTATGTTCATATTTAACCCTATACTCCATTTCAAAAAACATAGTAAATTATTGGATCCCCTTAAAATGTAAAATAATAGGTAAAATTCCATTTTCAAAAACAATATCAGAGTGACACTACTCCTCCAAAATAAAAGGCCCCCACTCCTTCCACTTCCTCACTCATATGAAGAAACTTTTTTTAGAACAAGATCATCAAAAATAAGTCTTAATCATTCCTCCCATATACCTATAATCCTCACCTTGATCATAAATCTAACCAGAGAATCCCTTTGGTACAAACTAACAAAACTTACCCGAATAAGAGGTAACATCGTTCCTTAATCTCGTTAGATTTTTTTTCTTTTTTCCACACTTTAAAATATCCTTATTCCCTTAATATATATAAAAATGGTGTCATTAATATATGGGTATGTTTTTTTCTAACTTATTAACATAAAATTAAACACAGTTCCTTCTATTAGGTAAGGAACCTATTGATTATGCCTATGGTGAACCACCGCCTCACGAAATGATGAATGTTCGTTTTTCTACTTTACCGCCTCTCATGGAGGGAATTTTTAGGGAAAATAAATTTATATATGATATATATTATACTTATTATGGATTTATTCTTCATTAATTATTTTATATCATATATCATTATACATTCCAGTTTTTGTAAATAGGATAACATCGTTTGAAGAAGTGTGGACTACCGCCTCCCCAAAAGGATATGATTGGTTCACGCTATACCTGGAATGTATAAAAGATAGTTTTAATTAAAAATATGTGACACAAAATAAATAAATATTATATTAATTTCATATTTTACTTTATTTATATATAATATATCTTTTTTTAATACCCTTTTCACAAACTAAAAAGTGATAATGTCAGTTGTGGAAGTATAACCTACTGCCTCCTCGACAAGATGTGATTCCTTTTACATCAAAACAAATTATATATATAACAGTATATGATTAACTAAAATTTTATTTATGATATTATTATTATTATAGGGATATATTTTGTTAATTAACTTTTTTCTATAATAATCAATGAGAATTTGGAATCTTACTCATTCGAACGTACGACCTACTGTCTCCAGGATTGTAACATCGGTTAATTTTTTATAACCATCTATCATCCATGGATTTAAAAATTAAATTTATATATAAATACGATTATTATATATTTTTATTATTTTCGAGATGTTTACATAAGTACCTATTTTACCAATGTTGACCTACCAATGATTTTTATGACACATAAATATAATTTTGTAAAAACATCTGTTTTAAAATTATTTTTCTATATAGTTTTATACAAATTTTTAATAAATGAAGTAAATTTTAAAATAAACATAAACATTGATATGAATCAGTTACATAATTAACATAATTTTTTTAGTCAGGAATATAGAGGCACATGGGGCAATTCAGACTCATTGTAAGATATTTTGTCTCAATTTACATTTCATTGAGAATTATTTGTTATTATGTACCAATTCACTTTTATAAGGTGCATATACTACCGTTTGACATGTTATATCATTAATAACAATATTTTCATGATATTATATTTATAAATGATTGTTATTCGTTTTCAAGGATTAGGATTTAATTATTTCAATGTGGTATGAAACACTTTGGAATGTTTAAATATTATTTTCCTCAAGAATGTTTATAATGATCATTATATTCTATTTTAATTAATCAAAATTAAAAACCATTACTGTTACTTATCCTCCACATACAATGTTTTGGACAAATCCTTATCTTTCATTCTATTTTAATCTTTTTTTAATAAGTCGCAATGATTATTTATTAAATCGATTATTCGATGTATGAGGATTGATTTAGACTGGTATGACTTGTGTTGGGGAGAATTTGAAGGAATCCCCTTCATGAATTAGAAGTATCAGGGGAAAATTAGTTTGGAAACTCTAAAGGTTTGTAACTAGTATGTTATAAATTATCTGGTGAATGGTCTTGATAACAGAGATAACGATGGCTATACCAAACTGGTTTTTACCTAGTTTGTTATAATCCTTCTTGTGAGCCGTCCTGAAAATAAAGGTACCATGTACCTAGGAAACATGGTGTCAAATAATTAATAATTTTCCTCATATAGATTTAGTTATTATTTATTCATGGGATTCTCCATTGATATAACTATGATTTCATGTTATATTTTTTTTAGTGATTAAATTTCTTGTTTATTTCAGTTTTTTACCTAGCCATATTAACATTTCTTTATCTACTTATTTTAATAGAATGTTATATTTATTATTTACCTTACCATGTAACACCCCATGTTTTTCTAAAAATAAATATAAATGCATGGAACTTCATTGTAAGTAGATATTTATAACTAGCCTTTTAACAAAAAATTTTCCACTTCTATGTTTTGAATTTCAAGAAATTGTAATCTACAATTGTGTTCAGTATGTTATTTGGAGTCTATTAGAACCAACATGTTATTATGGTGAATAGTAACATACCCTAATGAATAGTAATATGAATAGTAATATGACCCGAATGAATAGTAAATTTTATTATTATTTTATTTTCCTAAGGCTAGAGGATAATAACATCTTGGTTAATTTATCATTGTGATAATGATGTAGTTGTAGAATTAGAACTGTAAATTTTTAAATTAAGTATGATTATATTTTAATATTAAATTAATAATATTAAGAAAATTATTTTCAAAAAATTTACTTAATTTTTTAAATGTACATGTTGATAAATGGTTAGGGTGAATTTTTTGAATTTTTCTGAAACATTTGATTTTTCGGTGAATAGTAGAAAAATACAGTTTTTAGTTTCGGTGTGTTAATGACATCATTAATGATATAATCATTATTTCATAAATATTTTCTACTTGTGTGTAGTTAAATAAGGTGTGAGGTGTCCCAATTGTCTTATAACATGAGAAAATACCATGGGCAAGCTCATGGTTTTGCAAATACCACCAAATGAGGTGTCCCTTGAAAATTATTAAAATAATCCCTCACTTTTCCTATAAATACCAACTCTTCCCTTCATTGAATTCATTCTTAATTATACCTCAACGAAGCTCTTTCCTCCTAAACTTCATAGTAGTCCTCCCATGTTTTCCTCAATCCTCCAATGTCCCAACCTTCATGTTCTAAGGGTTACTATACAAGGTAAGAAAATTCTCAATTTCATTCTCTTTCTTTTCTAATTCTCTTTTATATGGTATAATTTTCAAGTTTCCATACCATGTTCTTATTTCCTTCTTTTTCTTGATCTTATCTATATTATGATTCATTTCTGGATGGGTGACCCTTGTCCTATCTCTTTTTAATATTTTCAAAAACCATGCTTCATAGCCGTTAGGCTGCCGAATTTTTGTAGGCGATTTCACAATTTTTTTTAATTCGAGTTCCCTCCTTATTCTTTCTTCATATCTCCTTACCCAAGAGGAATTAATTCTCCAAAAATCATGTATACTATGGATTCTATCATGTTTATGAAAAAATACTAAACTTTATTCTTCTCCTTTCCCACTTATTTAAAGAATAAAAAACATTGTCTGTTTGTCAAATTACCGACATCATGGAAGATGTGATTTCAAAATACGTTAATTCTTTCAAGTCTGGTCATGAAACCATTTATACTGTTAAACCAAGTTATAATACACGTTTTATGAATCACCCATGGTTCTTTAATTATTATTTACTCATGGATCTAATTTATAATACAAAACAAGGTTGTTATTATCAAAGAACCACTAAAAGGATCTAAACGAACATCATTAATACTCTAACTTATGAATCATATTCATCTAAGAATTCAAAATGATAAATGAAATAATTTATGTTACTAGTTATATGAAAATACTACTCCATTATATTTCTATATTTTCACTTCCAATCGACAAGAATGTCCATCATGAACCAATCATGGAAATCATGTTAAAAACTCACCCAAAAATAGTGCAAAGGGTAAAATAATAACAATTAAGGGTAAAATGATGTTATTAAATGATCATATAAGATGTTATAACCATGAAAATGTTTCTGTAAAATATTAATAACACTCTTTTAACCATTATACAGGGGGTTAAACATGTTTTAAGTAAGACAAACCCGAGGTAAGGTAATTCTTAGCCAGATTTCCATTCTTTGGGTTAACCTTCTACTTCATTATTTATCTGCTATTTAAATTGTTTTTTGATGGGTTCTGTTAATATTATGTTTAATTATGTGTAATTACAATATATATTCATACTCCATCCACTCTAGTAAGTATTTCTTTTATTGTATGATATTAATAAGGGGCTTTTCTTTAAAAATCCACTTTTAAAATTCAGTTTTACGGAATTCAAACACAATGTTTTTATGGAATTATTCACATTGAATGATAATATTTTTGTTCTTGGGAATTATTTATGATGAAGGGTGGGACCTATATTTTCCTACAATGCATTGGGTATGATTATGTTGGAGTTTGGCTGTATTGTTACTCCAAGTGTAACTGCGATGGTTACACAAAGTAAGGTAGCCGTGAGGGTTACAAATTTTAAGTTATCCAAGATTGTTACAAGATTATGTAAGTAATGCCCCAAGATACCTTTATGATTATATTTCTATTCCCATGTTTTTGTGGATCTTGTGTAAATATCATGTTACACGAAGTAATTATATATGGGTGAAAAGAAAGTCTTTTGAAAATGTTTTCATACGTTATGAGTATTCAGGGACTAATGTGATTTTTCATTATTTTCCATTCCTTACTGATCTTTTGTGCTCATCCCATGTTTTTAAATGATTTTTCACAAGCTAATGGATGTGTAATACAATGAAGTAATACACGTTAAATGTTTAAGAATTTCCAAGGAGTCTTATTTTAAGTTTTAATGTTTTATATTTTGAGAAAAATGGAAACTATTTTTATGGTATCCACTCTGTAACAATGTGTAATGTTATGAATTTTTTGTCCTAATTCTCTAAATCTATAAACTTGAAAATATCCTCAATGTAAAAGGAAGTGTTTTCTTAACTAAACTCATGATTATGTATGTAATAAGGCCGGGTCCTTATAGTTGGTATTAGAGGATGGTTTAGATAACATTAGGGGTTAGGGTGATGTTAATAGAATACCATAAATGATTTTCACTCTATGTTTAATTTTAAATGTTATAGAATTTAAAGATACCATGTTGATTTATCTTATACATGTATATTCAGAATGGTTGTCCATAGAAGGAATAGGGATGCTGAAGAGGAGAGGCACCGACAGAATGACATCCTTCCAAAACTACAGCCCAGAATGGTAGGGATTAGAACTGAGTAGTTTGTGATAGTAATGGCTCAGATAACGCATGAAATAAATGGTGGTGGCATCGATGAAAGAGAACCAATAGAGGTACCATAATGGAACATGACAGTGGTGGAACATTTTATGAGACAACATTCTCCTGCATTCAATGGATCTTCTGACCCAGTAGCGGCTGAAGGATGGATCAAAGCCCTTGATAAGATATTTGATGTTATGGGATGTTCAGACAATCAAAAGGTAAGTCTTTCCATTTATCATTTTGAAGGGGAAGATGATCAATGGTGGTCAATGGAAAGTAATATCAGGGGTAGATAAGATTTTTATGCCTTAGAGTGGGATGAATTTAAATGTATTTTCCTTGAAAAATATTTTCCTAAGGACGTGCGACTATGAAAGGAGAGGAAATTACATGAATTGAAATAGAAGGAGGAAGACTCAGTGGTTGTGTATGAAGCTAGTTTCACCTAACTGGCAAGGTTTTCTGTAAATCTTATTCTGGATCTTGATAGCAAAATCAACCTCTTTTACTCAAGATTGAATCCAAGGTATCGAAGGGTGTTAGCCTCCCGTGAATTCAAAAGTTATGAGTAACTTGTCTGATGTGCTGAGAGGGTAGAGATGGAGTTTGCTAATGATATCATGAATTTTGGAAATAAAGATAAGAAGAGGTCCAGTTGGCAAGAAATGGGTAAGAATCAACCAAATTAATCTAATGGTATGAAAATACAATTTCCAATTTGTGAAAAGTGTGGCAAGAAACACCCTGGGGGATGTCTTAGCAGAACTGTGAAGTGTTTTAAATGTGGTAAGTTTGGACATATGGCCCGATATTTCAATGAGAATGATCCAAAGACTAATCCTGATAGGAAAACTATAAAGTGTTTTAAATGTGGTGAAATAGGTCATTATGCAAATTTCTGCCAAAAGAGAGGCCCGAATGATGAAAAGAATCCAGACTATAAGCAGAAAGGTGTTGTGAGATCTTTTGGGACTACGTCAGTAGATGTCGTTCCATCCAATGAAGTTGTATCAGGTACTTTGTTTGTTCACTCAGATTTTTCTGATGTATTGTTTGATACGGGGTCTACACATTTTTTCATCTCTGAGAAATTTTCTGGGAAATTGGAAATATCACCTCAACAAATGAGACCTGAACTTGTTGTTAAAACACCAGGGGGAATTTTATAAGAAAGAAGAATTATGAGAATCTTTCTATTGTGGTCTGTGGAAAGAATTTACCTACAAACCTCATTTTCATACCCTTAGTCGAGTTTGATGTTATTTTGGGGATGGACTAGCTTTCTGATTATCATGCTAAGATTGACTGTAGAGCTAAAGAATTTTTTTTTTCAGAAAAATTTTTAGTTTGTATACAAGAATGAACGCATACAATTGATAACATATCAGGAAGCTGAGAAATTATTGAAAGATGGAAAAGAATGTTATCCTGCTCATATAGTTGAAAACAAGGGAACTATTCAAATTAATGATATGCCGGTGGTAAATGAATAGCTTGATGTTTTTCTTGATGAGTTACCCGGTGTCATACCTAATCGAGAAGATGAATTCAAAATTGACTTAGTTCCTGATGCTAAGACAATTTCATAAACCACATATCTTATGGCTCCAATAGAACTTCTTGAATTAAAAAAAATCAGTTCTAGGATTTTCTTATCAAAGGCTTCATTCATCCTAGCACTTCACCATGGGGATCACCTGTTTTGTTTTTTAAAAAGAAAGATGGTTCCATGAGACTTTGCAATGATTACAGAGCTTTGAATAACATCACTCTTAAAAACAAGTATCCTTTTCCTCAAATAGATGACTTTTTTTATCAGCTCTAGGGAGCTCAGAATTTTTCCAAGATTGACTTGAGATCCGGATACCATCAGCTGAAGGTGACAGAGGATGACATCCAAAAAAAAGCCTTTCTTACTAGATATGGGCATTATGAATTTGTTTTTATGCCATTTGGATTAACTAATTCACCTGCAGTAGTCATGAATCTTATGAATAGTGTATTTCATGAGTTCAGGGATAAGTTTGTGGTGGTATTTATTGTTGAAATTATAGTATTTTCTAAAAATAAAGAGGAGCATGAAAAACATTTAAGGGTTGTTTTACAAACATTAAAAGAAATGAAACTGTATGTAAAATTCAGAAAGTGTGTTTTTTGGTTGCAATAGATTTATTTTCTTGGGAACATTGTAAATAAGGATGGAATAACAGTTGATCCTGCCAAAACAAAAGTAGTTTATGAATGGACAAGACCCACACATGTTACATATATTCATAGTTTTCTAGGGTTAGCATGTTATTACCGATAGTTTGATAAGAACTTTTCACAGTTATCTAGCCTGATAAATAAGTTAACATGGAAAGGGGTTAAATTTTTTTGGATAGAGGAATGTGTTTTATGTTTTCAGGTATTCAACAAGAGATTGGTTAATGCTACAGTTTTGGCCTTACCTTCCCGGAATAGTGATTTTTTCATCTACAGTGATGCTTCTTTGAAGGGACTTGGTTGTGTTCTGATGCAGAATGATCAGGTAATTGCCTATGCTTCGAGACAACTTAAAACTCATGAGCTAAATTATCCCACACATGATATGGAATTGGCAGTTGTTTTTTTTGCTTTGAAAATTTGGAGGCATCATCTATATGGAACCAAATGCCAAATATTTACTGACCATAAAAGTCTAAAGTATATATTCACTCATAAGGAATTAAACATGAGGAATAGAATATGGCTAGAAGAGATAAAGGATTATGACTGCAAGATCAATTACCATCCTTGAAAAGAAAACAAAGTGGCAGATGCCTTAAGTCGGAAACATCATTCATCATTAACCATGCTACATCTGGAACATGATCCTTTGATTAATGATTTAATGAATTTTGTCTTAGAAGTTATTGGTTCAGGGAATACACCTTTTTTGTTTCAGGTTTTAGTGCAGTCTTCATTGTCAGACAGAATTAAGCAAGCGCAGAAGGAAGACAATTAGCTACAGAAAAAGGTAGAATTGGTTAAAATGGGTATGTTTCCAGAATTAAATCATGATAAAGATTGTGTTATATGATTTGTAAAGAGGTTGTGTGTGCCTTTTAATTCCCAGTTGAAGAAACAATTGTTGTGTGAAGCTCATATTTCTCCATTTTCTATTCATCCTGGCAGTACTAAGACATATAGAGACCTTCAGAAGTATTGTTGGTGGGATGGAATGAAAATAGTTATTGGTGATTTTAAAATGATATGTTTGACTTGCCAATAGGTTAAAGCAGAGCGGAAATTGCCAAAGGGGATGCTTCAGCCTTTTCTAGTGCCAGATTGGAAATAGGAGAATGTATCCATGGACTTTGTTGTCGGACTACCGAAGACCTCTCGAGGTAACAATGCTATTTGGGTTTTTGTTGATTGGCTAACAAATTCTACACATTTTCTATCAATTCGAGATACAATGTCATTGGATCAAATTTATCGATTGTACCTCAAGGACATTGTCAGATTACATGGAGTTCCTCTTTCCATTGTATCTGACCGAGATCTCAGGTTCACTTCTAACTTCTGGAAGGAACTTTAGTAGTCCTTGGGCATAGAGTTAAATTTTAGTATAGCTTTGCATCCTCAATCATATGGGAAGTTAGAACGAACGAGTAAAACGTTTGAGGATATGCTTCGATCTTGTTCAATTGACTATCAAGGAAGTTGGGATCAACACCATTCATTAGTTGAGTTTTCTTATAATAACAATTTTCATTCTAGTATTCAGATGGATCCTTTGGAGGCCTTGTATGGAATACGGTGTCAGAATCCAGCGTTTTGGGATGAAGTTAGTGAAAGTAAGTTGATGGGGCCAGAATTAGTTGAAGAAGTGGATAAGAAAGTGAAGATGATCCAGCAACACATGAGGACAGCTCAGAGCAGGCAGAAAAGTTATGCAGATAACAGAAGGAAAGACATCTCTTTCGAGGTAAGTGACCATGTTTTCATTAAAATCTCTCCTTGAAAAAGTGTGATGTGTTTCGGTAAGAAAGTAAAGATAATTCCACGGTTCATTGTTCCTTTGTAAATCTTCAAGAAAGTTGGAATAGTTTCATACAATTTATTTTTGCCTCCGAGTTTGTTTCAGGTAGACAATGTTTTCCTTGTTTCGATGTTGAGAAAGTATGTTCCATATTAATCACATGTATTGAACCCAAAAGTTATTCAGTTGGAAGATAACATTTCTTATGTAGAGAAACCAGTTCATATTCTTGATTGATGTGAACAGGTATTGTCGAATAACGAAATTCACCAGGTAATGGTTTTGTGGAGAAACCACACTGTTGAAGAAGAGACATGGGAGTCTGAAAATTATATGAGAGAAAAATACCCCCACTTGTTTAATAAGTAAATAAAATTGTGAGGACGCAATTTCAAGAAGGTGGGGAAAACGTAACACCCTAGGTTTTTCTTAAAATAAATATAAAGGAATGACACTTTGTTTTACGTAGATATTTATAACTAGCCTTTTAAAATAATTTTTTCCACTTCTATGATTTGAATTTCAAGAAACTGTCATCTACAATTGTGTTCAGTATGTTATTTGGAGTTTATTAGAACAAACTTGTTTTTTTGGTGAATAGTAACATACCCTAATGAATATAAATATGAATAGTAATATGACACTAATGAATAGTAAATTTTATTATTATTTTATTTTCCTAAGGCTAGAGGATAATAACATATTGGTTAATTTTTCAGTATGATAAAAAAGTAGTTGTAGAATTAGAACTGTTAATTATTTAAGTAAGTATGCTTTTATATATATATTAAATTTATAATATTTAAAAAATTATTTTCAGAAAATTGACTTCATTTTTGAAATTTACACATTAATAAATGTTTAGGGTGAATTTTGGGAATTTTTCTGAAACATTTGATTTTTTGATGAATAGTAAAAAAACAGGTTTTAGTTTCGTTGTGTTAATGACATCACTAATGATATAATAATGATGTCATAATTATGGTCGACTTGTGTATAGATAAATAAGGTGTGATGTGCCCCCAGTGGCTTATAACATGAGAAAATATCATAGGAAAGCCCATGGTTTTTCCAATACCAACCATGAGTTATCCCTTGAAAATTATTAAAATAATCCCTCACTTTTCCTATAAATACCAACTCTTCCCTTCATTGAATTAATTCCCAATTCTCCCTAAATGAAGGTCTGACCTCCTTACCTTAATAGTAGTCCTCCCAAGGTTTCTTCAAGCCTCCAAGGTCCCAACCTTCATGTTCTAAGGGTTACTCTACAAGGTAAGAAAATTGTCAATTTCATTCTTTTTCTTTTCAAATTATCTTTCATGTGGTATAATTTTCATGTTTCCATAACATGTTCTTATTTCCTTCTTTTTCTAGATCTTTTCTATATTATGATTCATTTATGGATTTTTGACCCTTTTCCCCTCTCTTTTTAATATTTTCTAAAACCATGTTCCGTAGCCGTTAGGCTGCTGAATTTTTGTAAGTGATTTCACAATTTTTCTTTTATTTTGAGTTCCTTCCTTATTATTTCTTCATATCTTCTTACCCAAGATGCATGAATTCTCCATGAATCATGTATAATCTGGATTCTATCATGTTTATGAAAAATTTCTCATCTTTATTCTTCTCCTCTCCCACTTATTTAAAGAATAAAAAACATTGTTTGTTTGTGTCGAATTACCGACATCATGGACGATGTGATTTCAAAATCCATTAATTCTTCCAAGTATGGTCATGAAACAATTTATATGGTTTAACCAGGTTATAATACATGTTTTATTAATCACCATTGGTTCTGGAATTATTTTTTACTCATGGTTCTAATTTATAAGACAAAACGAAGTTGTTATTATCAAAGAACCACTAAAAGGATCTAAACGGACATCATTTATGTTCTAACTTATGAATCATATTGATGTAAGAATTCAAAATGATAAATGGAATAATTTACGTTACTGTTTATATGAAAATACTACTCCATTACAATTATGGAGTTTCACTTCCAATCGACAAGAATGTCCATCACAAACCAATCGTGGAAATCATGTTAAGAACTCACCCAAAAACAGTGCAAAGGGGAAAATACTAACAATTAAGGGTGAAATGATGTAATTAAATGGTCATATATGATGTTATAAACATGATAATGTTTTTTTTAAATATTAATAACACTTTTTTAGCCATTATACAGGTTGTTTAAACAATTTTGAAGTAAGACAAAACCGAGGTTAGGGAATTCCTAGCCTAATTTCCATTATTTGGGATAACCTTCTACTTCATTATTTATGTGCTATTTAAATTGTTTTTGTGATGGGTTATATTAATATTATGTTTAATTATGTGTACTTACAGTATATACACATACTCTATACACTCTATTAAGTCTCTCCTCAATTGTATGATATTTATAAGAGGATTTTCTTTAAAAATCCTCTTTTAAAATTCGGTTTTACAAAATTCCAATGAAAATTTTTTTATGGAATTATTCATGTTGTATGATTATATTTTGGTTCTTGGGAATTCTTTAAGATAGAGGGTGGGACCAATATTTCACTCTAATGCATTGGGTATGAGTATGTTGGAGTTCGGTCGTATGGTTACTCTAAGGGTAACTGCGATGGTTACACAAAGTAAGGTAGTCGTGCGGGTTACAAATTTTATGGTAGCCAAGATGGTTATAAGATTATGTAAGTAATTCCTCAAGATAAATTTATTATTATATTTATGTTCTCATGTTTGTGTGGATATTTTGTAAATCTCATGTTACAGGAAATAAGTATATATGGGTGAAAATCATGTCTTTTAAAAATGTTTTCATACGTTATGAGTATTCATGGGGTAATGTGATTTTTCATTCATTTACATTCCTTACTGAGCTGTTGTGCTCATTCCAAGTTTTTAAATGATTTTTCACATGCTAATGGATGTGTAATATAAGGAAGGAAGACACATTAAATGTTGAAGAATTGTCAAGGAGTCCTGTTTTAAGTTTTAATGTTTTATATTTTCAGAAAAATGGAAAATGTTTTTATGGTATCCACTATGTAACAATGTGTAATGTTATGAATATTTTGTCCTAATTCTCTAAAGCTCTAAACTTGAAAATATCCTCACTGAAAAAGGATGTTTTCTCTTAACTAAACTCAAGATTATGTATATAATAAGGTCGGGTCCTTATATACCATGTTTATTATTCTCTTAAATTTACTATTTCTTCCATTTTACGTACCGATAATGAGAAAAAAATTTACCCTTATTATGTTTCTTTTCCCGAGGTTATAAAAAAGAAATCATTGATTAATCATTAAATAATTTTTTTGTATTATTTTGTTATGTATAATGTTTGTATTTTCTATATCCTTATATATTATGGGCATCATGTATCTATTATTTCTATCCTAAACTATGAAACTAATTGGTCTGTAGTAATTTAATTCTATGTAATTATAAAAAAGTAATAAAATAATGCACAGGATCCATGATTATGCTGTCAGGGTTATACAAATTATACATCTACCATCAAATTCCTTCATAAGATGGTTAAAACTATATATAAAACCCTTATAATATAGCCAATTGATTTGTCTCATGAAACCTACTGATTCAAAGATGCAATATATAATGTCGGGTACCACCTATCACTATAGACCAAACGGATTCGTCCTATATTAAATAATATATTTAATTCAAGAGTCAATATTCATTATCCTACAATATTTGTATTCAGTAAGAGAAACAAATTTATCGATTTTTCCAATTTAATCAAATATCTATCAAAAGAAAACCCCATATGTAAAATTATAATAATGTTTCTGAAAAAAATAATATCCAACATATATAGATAAGGGTATTTAATATAAATTTAATGTCCAATAATAAATCAATTCAATAATGTTTCTATTTCAAGATAAAGTTATCAATCAATAAATAAAGTGAGACTGCACAATAAC
Source organism: Viscum album (assembly GCA_963277665.1). Classification (NCBI taxonomy): domain Eukaryota; kingdom Viridiplantae; phylum Streptophyta; class Magnoliopsida; order Santalales; family Viscaceae; genus Viscum; species Viscum album. Next base: position 587,782,793 of record OY728126.1, read on the forward strand.
ATTTACAACTTGGTATTTTTAAATTCAAATCCCCTTTGATCGAATAATTATAATTGAGACATAAAAAATCTTAATTTATGAATGAATAATGATTTCACATATCCAATGTTAGTATATACACCATATAAAAGTGAATACGTGCATATAAATAAATAAGTCTCAATGGAATGTGAATTATGTCAAAAACCATTACCTCACACATCATTTTGGTTAAATGTGTGTTAACCACATGTATATTAGTTTTGAACATTTTATTGACTTATTCAAAAAAATTAATATTAATTATATTATATATAATCTTTTAACAAACTCAAATCACCTTATCATTAATAATCATTCATTTTTTCCATTATTTCATGTGTTAATTGTCTTGGTTTATCATGCCTATTCTTTTAATGAAATATCAATTTCATGCACATATTATATAATTATATCATATATAGAGTAATAATCATGAAATAATTATTATATATTTACATAAATTTATCTTTTGACACCAAACATAGATTATGGTTACGAGAAATTATGTACGTTATGATCATAGAGACGATAGGTCGTATGTACGAATGAGTAATGTTTTCCTTCTTATAATGACAACTATAAAAGGTGTTTAAGTTATATTTTATCATTATACACTAATCATAATAACATATATAATATCTTATTTATTTATTTATACTTTTATTTATCATTTATGTGATGGTGTGAGGAAAATAGTGTCACGTCGCTTTGTGAAGTTCTTAGTCACCACGCACACAAACGATGTTATCATCTTTAATTGTAAAAAATAAAATGTTATGTTATCATTTAAGAATGATAAATATGAAATTAATTTTATACAAATTTCAATTATACCACATATAATCATTATCATTATTCCCTATTTCTATTCATGTAAAACATTAGTGAAATACAAATCAAATAACTTAACAAGAAGGTAGTCTATTGTAGTCACACATAATGTTTATATGTATACTATAGAATGAATATAGTTAATTTATATATGAAATAATGAGACTATAGGTATAAATATGTTATATAAATTATATATATACTTTATATCCATCATAACACCCATCCTTGAGATGTGGTAATGGAAACAAATGACATCAATTCGCAGGTATATAGTCTGTCGTGCACATAAACTATAATGTCCTAACTCATTTTATAGAAGTGGAGATAGATTTTGGTCATGAAATTGTTTTAAAAACATCCCAGTGTAATGAAGTTACAATGTTTATTATATCTTAATGGTTTAATACTAACAAAATTTGGTGGAGAAATAAGTAAAATAAAGATATTTATTGAAGAATATTTCCTATTTTTTGTGTGTCCTCCTTAGGTATTCTCTAAATACTTCAAAATATGTATTTATTACCGAAGTACAGTTTCCATCATGAGTATATGTAATTTGGGGAGTGATTTGGTTAGCTATTGTCCTAAAAAAATTGTTTCAATGTGTTAATAAGGGAGAATATTGAGTTCCCTTTTATAGTTAAGGAGGAGGGAAACTATTGTAAATACCCAAATGCATTCAGTATTGGGAGGTCTCCCTTAACTCATGTGCCTAAAAAATGAACACTAATAGATTGTATGGTTGATTTTTTTTATAAAAACCTCTAGATAATAAAAATTAATACATTTTTACAATGATATTATTTAGTTGTTGAGTTTACTCAATTTTACCCTTTTAGTTTGTACAACTATAACTTGTATATTTTTATATTCCAAGGTAAATTATCTTTTAAAACTATAATATTTTTTATTAGATAATTTATTAATACTAATTATAAATAATAAAACCAATTTATTATGTAATAATATTATTTGTGTGTGAAAATTATTTTAATACAAATTCATTTTATGCCGAAGACCCCGTTTTAACCTTAATCATGGAAATTAATTTTAACAGTGATCAGTAATCATAATGGTAAAAAAATTGCCTTATTATATAATTTTTATTATTCTGTTTCTAAATATGGAATCAATTGGTCCAAATTCATCTCAAAATTTTTGAAGAATATAATTTACGTTTTATCATAAAAACGCAGTGAGAATATGGGATTTAAAGGTGAAAATGATCAAAAGCATAAAATATTTTTCTATAAAAATTCAATATAAAAATTAATCCAAAGAAAAAATTATATTATTTAATATAAAATTTATCTAAGTTTACATTAATAAAAATTACAAAGACAATTTAACATTTTAAATTAATTAAAATAAATGGGTGTTTTCAATTAAAATTCTGTATTTGTTGGATATTCATCAAAAAATGAAACTTAAAAAAATAAACAAAACATGATAGTAATTTATTGATCCATTTAATATCATTAAGAGGAAGTATATATTTTGGTAATAGTTTTATTTCTTCTATAACCATTAAATTTTTTTTGGTTCTTAGAGTTCTAAACTACTTCATTGTGATGTTCCGACCTGGGTGCCACGCAACGGTGCCTCGAGCCAGTTCGCCAAATGACCTCATTTACGCCTCCTCATACATTAGGTGATATATATTACCAAAGAGGTTCAGGTAAGCCATTAATGGGTAGACTATACCCCTTTTATTAGATTAAAACATTAGTGGATGTAAATAATAATAATTAGAAGCACATATAACCAGAACAACACTCATGTTACAATATAACCAACCAAGAAATACAATACTCAACTTAGACGGAAAAAATATATGACAATATAAGTTTCAAGTGTTTAATCTTGAACGGTCCATCCCAAATCATCCATCTATCCCATGTCCCTTTTTCTTATCCAATCATGAAATAATAAAATATATTCGGTTACTGATCAGGATCCTGAATAGGGTGTGAGAAAAACTCAGTAGGCCAACACCTATGGTGTCTAAAAGCAGTACAATCAAAATATCGTGCATGTATTTCTATATGTAAATAAATAAAAAGAAATAATAAATATTTTATCACATTTTCACTTCTTACCATCAAACTATATTAAATTCATTGTTCCAATGGATACTCGTACCTCAATACCATATTTATCTCATACTGGATCCCTAAGTGTTCCCTAGGTAATGTCATATCTTAATACCTTCTCCTTGTGGAAGATCAATGTATTTGAGGTGATATGATATCTCAGTACCCGATTCGACTCAAGCTATAGTTTGAATATTCTTGGGTGAAGCTATAACATTGAGTGCCATTATTTCCATCCATTATTTTCATATTTAAGAGACACATTTCCAAATTCATAAATATTGAAAACCTATGTAAGATGACCGTGTTTCCATTATTACCCCTTAATATAATTTCCATGTTATAATTATTTGTACGCATAAGTAGAATGACCATGTTACAATCTGTACATGTAAATTTAGAATGACCGTGTTCCATTTCTCTTTACTCATATGTATGATGGCCATGTTACTATTTGTACTTCTCAATTTAGAATGACCATGTTCCCATTATTTATTACATAGTTAATTTACAAATTAATTAATCAACCCAGGACCATTACTAATTCAACAATATTTTCAAACATCCATTACATTAGTTAACTCGATGATTAACTAAGTCTTCAAGCCGTTAATTAACTAATAAATTAATTAATCAATATCAGAAATCATATTGCATAATTAGTTTCCTATAATTAATTATCAAAATAAAATATGAACATTCCATAATTAATCCCACAATTAATTATCTAGATCATATTATCAAGGCACATAATCAATTTAAAATTCATTATGTCAATTTAGCTATTTCAATACCTCATAACTAATCCCCTAATTAACTATCTATATTACAACTCATACCTCTCATAATAAATTTCCAAAATTAATTATCTAATAGAGAAGCCCATTAGTCTAATGATTAAATTCCAATTAATCACTAATTCTATCAAAAAATCAATTACTCAATTGGTCAACTTAATTAACCCTATTCAAGGATAACAATTGCTAGAGGCTAGAAATTATGCAATATTGAATATAAATATAAAATCCACAACAATAGAATTATATTTAGACCACCCTCCTTAATTATTTGATGGATATTTTCCTAATGGAAATCCCTAAAATTCTAGTAGTACAACGACGTTGATAAAATTTCAAGATCTAAATCATTAAAATGAAATCAAGATCAAAGACATCAAGATATTGTAAATCTAGATCTATAACCATAATACAAGATATAATTCTCACCAGATAGGTTTATATCCAAGGATAAAAGGATATATTCCATGAAAAGGTTATAAGAAGGCATAATAAAGAATGGGAGAAGCATCAAAATGAAATCTACATATGGGAAAATATCATATCATCAATTCGGGCTTTTTTCCTCTAATAACGATGTTTATAAAGATATAGAATCACTCTAAATTGATGAAAGACCTTTATTTCACCATTATGAAATTAAAATCTAGAGTTAAGGCAACATAGGAGGTGAAACATGTCAATAATGGTTGAAATCGACTGAGATAAACATTTTTAGGATCTCATTTTGGACCTCACATGGTTTAGACACACGATAAAAAAAATTGTTGCACCAAATATGCGTTAGACACTGCTTCAAGGGGGAACTTTTAATGACAACCTCACAGGGCCTCTCAAACCATGATTTAACTATGCTAAATCTACGACCTCAAAAGACCAGCAGGCACAAGATTTCTCCTAGAAAGATATATATTTTGTACAAACTATGCGCCAACAATTAAAACCCACTTTTTCTCCACAATGTTATTTATAATTCCCCCAAACACACCCCAATAATTAACACCAATCAATGTTAATTAAATAAAAACTCTAAGTACTTGAAATTCCACCGTAGATGACTGCATAAATGGTCGAGATCTTACATTAAACTTTGACATTGAAAATAAAATGGATATATTCATCTAGGATTCACATTTTGAGGGTAGACATCTCAAGGAATCATGGAAAATGAATGAAAATCATGAAATATAAGGGGGAATAAATATTAAAATTTTATAAGATTATATTTAAGAAATACATGGGAAACATGCACGGGAGATCATCATGGTTTGATATTTCTGGGGCTAGTTCTCTAGTAATAAGTATGGATGTTTTCTGGGAGCCTATAATTTTAATATCTCAGCTCTGTAGTTAATGATTAAATATAACTTATATTTTCTTGATATATATTCACATTGTTCTCATTATAATTGGTCATATCAATTTTTAATAAGAAATGCACTAGAAATTTTTTATGTTTCTGAAAGATTTATACTGTAGAAATATCCTTCTAATAAGATAGTGAGTACCTGGTATTTATCCATGACATCATAAATATGGACCAATATGATGTTTTTGATCTTATTATATTGAATAGAAACATTGATAAGTGTTTCTTACTCAATTAAACTTGATTATCCTTCACCATTAAATATTATCGAAGGAATTTTCCTACTCTGGGTGAGGTAGACAGATTGCGAAAGATGATATGGGACAAAGATATTCTTTCCAAGTACATCATTCTATTATGGAATGTTATAAACCATGATCTTCCCATATATTATAATTTCAAGAACATCGGTATTAATATAGAAGCCATATGGAACTATTGAAATGAGAACACCACTAAAACTAAAAGGAACACATACTTTCTGGATCACTATGTGAGAAGCATGTGGATACCTTTATGTAGTTTCATGTGTATTTATTCCTATGATCTCATTGGTAGAAACATACTATATACTTATTTTAAGAATAAGGGAGTAATAGAAATTAAAAAGAGGAAAGATTCATTATTCTTGTTGTAGGCTATTAGACTATTTGGAATGAATAAAATAAGACCTATATCGAGGGTATTTTCAGCTTGAGAAAGGTCATCATGTTTAGAACTAGGATCATGCCTATCGATTTAGTCTGACAGCACTCCATCCCTTAGACATCTCAATGTGTCTGGCCATCATATCTACAAATCCAAAAAATATATTCCAGGATGTTGGATCAACTTGCATACACACAATTATAGGATCAAACATAATATTGATGGTTCTTGTATCAAAGGAGGAGTTCATGGTGGTGGGTTAGTGTGTGACATTAGAGGTACTTTCATCTAATCTGTAATAGGATAATTCTAATATAGAGACTCCCTTAATGTTGAATCCTACCCATTGTTAATGGGGAATGATATTTGTATTAATAGGAACATTATTCTTGCTTCGGTGGAAATGGATTCCATTAATTTCTATAACTAATTGAAAGGTCACTACTCATTACCTTGATCCATTTCCTATAAAATATTTCTATGCAAGAGGTTTATGAATAATAACATGAACATCCTACACACACGGAATAAGGGGAAAAAAGTAGATAATTTACTATCCTCTGAGGACCCCCATTATGGTCTGATTATTTACTTATCGAGTATAGGATCCCTCCATTAGGAAGGTTTTAACATTATAAGGGTGGTTGATATTATATCCAACCACTTTATACGTCCTTATTTTCAATATCATATCCAGTTTTTTCTCATCCCTTTTAAAAACATTTATAATTGCGGTGTTTCATGCATTGCAAGCTGTTGATGAGATTAAACATGTTCTAAATGAAATATATTTTCATGTCTTTTGGTGTTATAATTCCTGTTTATTTGGTGAAAGCATTCCCACTATGCCCTGAAAATATTTCAAAATTCAAATGAGATTATTAAAGTATAAATCATTATCCTAAATGTGTACCACATTTATATCATATAATATGTTTCATTAATGTCATAAAATATGACAAGCAATATATTTTAAAATTTGATACATGTATTTAAATCTTGTATATTAAAATAATTATTATGAGACCTCGTCCTAATTGGCATATGTTCTAAAAATTATATGTTCATTGCAAAATGTTTGAACAAATGGGACCGTGTAATCATAAAATATAATATAAGGTTATCATATTTTGTAAGAATCAACATATGGGATTAATTTAGACACAAATTGATCATGAAACCTCTTAAAAATTTAATAGATAAATCATTACACTATAAAAATATTATCAAATATAATAACAAAAAATGTGTGGTAAGTTCCATCACCCAATGAGTCACACCATAATAGTCAAGGATAACTTCTAAGAAAAAATATATAGTAATTGTTATGATGAATCATTATCCATTTGATTAGGTAATTAAAATATATTAGTCATATATCACATAATTTTTACATACATAGATGAAAATCATATTTGAAAACTCAACTGATGTTTTAATGTAAATTGAATATTATCGAGTTCTTTGACCTAAAACATTAGGGATATTGTAGTAGATAACTCAATAAATCTAATACATGCTATATTATACTTAAAAAAACACATAATCCATCTGTATAATGAACATATTACCCAATAGTATAATCAATATTTGAATTATATTTTGATCCCGAAAAAAATCATCAAAGAAATGAATTCATAAAAAACACTATATAATTGTGTATGAGTAATTTAATCTACGAAGCATTGCATAAATTAAATAAATTGAGTACATGATCAGTTTATAATTGCAAAATATTATAAAACCACTATACTAACAATGATAACCTATAACCTATCATTGGTCATCATGATTATTTTTTCCAATAATTGGATATGGTCGATCATCACATAATCAAATACACAAAATAAACCTATTAAGGCATTTCATATTTTATCTACATACCAACATGAATAATGACAAATATAAGTTAGAAAAAGGGTACCTTTTCATCTATAAACACTGTCACATTAAAAAATAACGGAATATCTTAATGATATTATAGAGTGATAATCTATGTGCTCTCACTTCTACATGTGTGACACAGACCATTTGAATTATCATTTCTAATGAGAGGAACCATGATAAAAAATGGTGCTCTAGAGCCTTCCATTATAAGGAAAAACAGTGTATCATATAGTGATGAGAGTTTAAACTATGTCTTGATAATATTTTACTACAGAATATGGTTATTTAATCTCTTTATATAGGTTTCATTCATTTATTTAAATGAATCTAGTTCATTAAACCACCACATGATTTTCATATTGTGTTACCCATAATGCATGCCCATTATGATCTAATAATCATTTGATTTTTTCAAGAAATTATGGTTATTCATAAATGAACCATACTATTTATTCATAACTGAAGGGAAATCAAATGAGAGATATGTCAATAACCTTTAACTTATACTGTGATCGTATTATATTCTACGATAGAGGTATCTTATTCTATATATGATATCTTGATGCTGCAATCTATGATATTCATCACAACCATATTGATAGAACAAACTCTATGTATAACATACAAAATGACATACCCATTTTAGTGAACTTCCTAAAATCTCACATTTAAACTGTAATCCCATAATGAATTTATAAAATACATCACTACTATTTTGTAAATCCATCCAAAATCTTTTTCATATGGTGTTTCAATATATCATCATTTTGGAACAAAAATTTTTATAGTATTTGATATTTCGTCTAAATACTAAATTTTCGGATTTATGGGGATTGGTAGTATTGAAAAAATATATAAAATATTGAAATTATAGGTAAAATAATAGAAAAAAATATTGTAAAGCATTAGTACATATTAATCTATAAAGGGGACAGGTGTGATCTAAGTCAAACCTAGAGCAATCTTACTTTAAAAAATTCAACTAAAAGATTTACCATACATGTCATATATAGATATATATACCTATATAATTAATTTTCCATGAAAAATAATGATCCTTAGTCATGGAACACGATTATCTTGAATGGTTCATCTCATACATTCATAGTTATCTGAAATAGATATGTAAGTTTGAATAAATATGACACATATCATTAATTTAATTAGTTAAACACATCACATGTAACTCTATTAAGAATAGTGATGAATTTCCCATATATAATCCAATCACGGGCATAGATATATTTGAATCCTAATCAAAATAGACCAATCCTATGTTTGTTAAGTTCAATTTGATGACAATATAATCTACATACCCAAATACATCTTATTATCTAAAATCCAATGCATATATAGGAAAGGTATCAAATTATAAAGGCTATTATGCTATGTATATCAGATAAATCATTTTTTGGGGATTCATAATAAGTATAAATAACATAAATATATCAATGATCGTATGAAATTCCATGTGATATCTCTTTTTCGGCAAGTATAGATAATAAGTCTTGACATATAATCTCCTATGTCTATTGTTTGTGTCTGTATAAAACTATTTATATCGATTACAGGATTCTGTACACACTTATATTGACATGTTATAAAAACACATAATACTCCATAATGATAATCTATTAGGGATAACCTAATGTCATTTTTTACGAAATATTATCATTTCATTTTTCATGTAAAATTAATGAATCAAAAATAAAAATGAATGATAAAAAGATATTTCCATAATTATAAAACATTGATATTGTTTTCAATTGTTACATTAAATCCCTAGTGTATATAATACAAATAAATTCCACATTACCCTCATTATTTTTATGCACGTATTATTTTTTCAAGATACCCACCAAATTTTTATTTATAGATGCCCTATAATTCATTACCCCTCGTAATTATCTCTCAAACGAGATGGTATTCTTTAAGAATGTGTTGGGTCTGTTGGTCTGACCACAGTTCTATTTCTTAAGAAATCGATTCACCGTAGTAAAGATAAATAACTCCTCAATGCTAGAAACTGTCCAATTTTTATAAATGATCAACATAATCCAAATATATTCTTTTACAACATCAGATAGTGTTGTGTATTCTACCTCTTTTATAGAGTCTATAACAATGTATTACTTCAAACCCTTTAAATTTATTACTCCATCATTTTTGGAAAAACCAATTTTTATATATCAGGTAACATTTACCAAATTTAGATCATGAATTAGTATAGTTATATTCTATAATGGATACAAAAATATAAAATTGGTGTGAATTCTTTATCTTTTAATAGATAGAGTAATTTAAAATTTAATAAAGAACATGCTAGATAATAAGAATAAAAAATTTAAAAATAAATAATAAATATAGTTCATGTGTTATGTGTGTATGTCAAATATGTTAAATGATATAAAACTCATTTTATTGTTGATTGAATTAAAAAAATTACGTTTAATCATAATACACTCCACCTATGTGTTTGTACAGGTATTAAATAGACCTTAATATTGGAAGATAATTTGAACTCTTTTAAACCATCCTTTCACAAGAAAAATGAAAAACAAACACCCCATTTAATGTCTTTTATTTTTCTATGTATTATTTTTTAAATATTACATGGAATTATTTTAAAACTATTCCTTTTGACGAAATATGATTCTGAAGCCCATAGTGCCCAAAATCAAGGATTGAAATTAATTAAACTTTAAACAATGTGTGAAATCATTTTTCTTGAAAAATTGGAAAAAATTTAAACAGATGCCCATATCAGATATCTGATGGCACCATTGTGTTTAGAGCAGCATCTTTTCATTAGGTGGGGCATAACATCGACCGACATGGGTCAGCTGTAAGAGTTATTTTTTTGGACGTTTTAATTGAAATAAAATAAAATAATTAATTTAGTTTATTTTAAATGTTTCTATAACATTACCATGCTTATATTCATTAAATAATCAGGAGCCCGAGGTTAAGCTCATAACCCTACAAAACTCCCTAGATTCATCTAGATCTTGGGAGAGGATCCATCCTTAAAAGATTTTTGAGGGACGTCGGCGAACAACGATGTGTGTATTGTTGTGCAGCAAGGTTGAATCCTGGCCAATGACTGATCTCCCTCTTCATCGAAAACCAAGGTGGGTTTTTTTATTACAATTATTATCTTCCATGTTTTTGGATTAAATGATGAATGTGGATCAACCCACAAACAGGGTGATCTGCGGATCGTGCTTTCTTATGGGCGGGTGTTATTTTCAGTTTCATTGGGGTTTGATTCCAGAATATGATTGTGATAATTACGGGATTATGGTTTGATTTTCTTGTTGAACCTATTAACATGATAAAATAGACACCATGAAGAATGATTTGGGGGTTTGTCCCTCAATTTTTTTGTTGGATTTTTCTTACACTTTTCTTTGTGTTCCTCATGTTCTTCATTGGGCGACGAACAACAGATCATTGCATGTCTGTTTGGAAATGATACAATCCCAAATTAGAGATCTGATGACATGACGACCTAGCATAGGTGTGAAAATACTAGAGGATAAAAAATCAGCTCAGATTAGGAGAAACATTTCTTCGATTATTCTTCACATGGGTGGATCGACGCACGTTTTCAGGGCCAATCAGAGGCCTAGATACAACAGAGATGAATTTTGGATGTCGGGGACACCTTAATCTTCATGTTTTGTGGAAAATGGATGGCTAGATCGAAGATTATATCTTTAATCAAGGCACGATAGTGGAGGTTCGTGGTTCAGGGAACTTCCAGAACACACATCATGTATCCTGAAGAAAACAGCATGGAGGTCTGGTTAACTGGCGACTAGGTTTCTGTGGTACGTGAAGCGATGACACAGGGTGTTCTCCAAGGAACACGGCATGTGGTTCCTTTCATGGGACTCAGCGTGTATCCTAGGCGATGCATGAACACGGGCCGGAGTACAGAATGTGTACTACACCACATGCCTATACGAGGCTACTAGTGTGGGTCACCTCGTGTGCCGACTATATAGGTTGGAACACAAGGGTTGAGGCCATGTATGGGCATATGACCAGCGTTCACATAGAAGACCCCCAAATACTTTTACACAGCGTTTGATACTTTATACATGTAGTGAAGTTTTTTTACACGACAGAGCTTATGACAAAGGTTGATGTACACGGGCAGTACCTGAGGTCAAAAGACACGGCTTGTGACACTTCTACACGTTTTGTAATTCTTAGTATATGGATTGATCATCCTGTCCACCATATCGTGGACATGTTTCATTTGGGTTATTTCCCCTTATACTTGTTTCCTTGAAGGTTAAGTATCATTTCCATTCACAGGAGTATGATCCCTTTAGCATGATATCCCGAGATAGTGTCAGGTATCCCTCTAAGAGGCCTAGAGTGAGATCATTTATCCATTCTTGACCCTTTTTAAATTGAGGTATCAAATTTACCATTCATAGATGGTGCTAATAATCTACCTATTAGGTGAATCCAGATGAGTCGAAGTATCCACCAAGGCCCTAGAAGAGATCCTCGTCTGTGGATTGTGATCTTTCCCAACTCGGGAGTGTGTTCTCCCATAATGTGTGTATCTATCTCGCAGGGATTTTCTTGATTAATTGTACTTCTTGGAAAGATGTAATTAGAGCTATAAGACTCATGCAATGAGTTCTCCCAGAAGATTGATTTATGGAACCTTTGAAATAAATCCCTATCATTGGTATGCGGTTGTGTAACTTGTCTCTAGACTGCAGGTCTAGGTTTTGAGTATATTTGGACTGTGTTCTCCTATTATATGATCAGAAGAAATATACGATGTAGAGTGGACTTTACCTTCCCTTTTTGTATTTCATTTTGGTTTTCAGGGTCTTCTGTTGAGTATTGTTATACTCACCCCTTCTTGGGCTTTGCCCGCACGTGTCGTGTCTTGTGTAGACATGCAGCCTTTTGAGAGAGTCTAGGGAGGACCATGGCGGGACTGTGATTTCTGAGTTCCCTCTAGGCTGAGGTTCTCCTACGGCTACGTAAAGTAGTCCCTCTATATATTTATTCTTACCAGTTCTAATTTGTATCTTTCCTCATTTTTTCGTGGGTTATATTCTGGAAAAGTTTACTTTCCATTCATTATCTTCCATCGTACATTGTTTAGTTGGGTTTAGTTGTATAAATGCATTTTGTTCCTTAGTATTTTTTCATTTTATCATTTGTGATATTGGAAATTAGTGCGTCTGTACTAGTATTTAAGAAATTCTTCCCATGTTAGTAACATGCCTACTCGGTGCTAGTCACCAGTACCTGGCCTATTGGAGGCGGGCTTTGGGAGTCATGGCGCAGGCCCTACATGGAAGGGTCCTGATAGAGTGGTATCAGAGGTGGTCAATTATCCCATAGAACCAAGAGACTTTGATATTGGTTTGGGGAAATAGTGTTTAGTGTATCGAGGTATCGAGCTCGGCTTTCAGGATAGAGACACTAGTGTTGGTGCGGGCGACCGACATATCCATACACCAGGACTCTGATAACCTTTTTTCGACTCGGTACATGAAAACACTATATGCGAGGAAATGATAGATTGGTACATGCATCATATAAGAATGTTTTGTGTTTCCTATTCCCTCTGTGTTAGTTATCCAAATATTCTCATTAACCACAATACATCTTTTTTCCTTATAGGATGCCTCTATGATGCATACCCATAAGGATTCACCAGTGCGATCACGAGGATGACACCGTCAGTGAAGAGGTTTCAATACAGGGCCCATTTCCCATGGTGTTACCTCTAGGTGGTGCACCTACTATACCACCCCTAGTGGACCAGCTTGTGGTACCTACAATATCGATAGACAAGGGGTGCAGGTAGAGCACACTCTGTGGGTTCTAAAGATAGAGACACATCGGGATCCAAGGTGATCCTGACCCTTAGGCAGGCGAGGAATGGCTTGAGGCTGCGAAAAGAGTTTTATGTCTCATGAGGACACCAACAGACTAGTTCGTGATCCTAGGAGTGAGCCTTCTTCACAGTTTTGCAGGACGATGGTGGAATCTAACAAAAAAGACTCACAATTGAGAGAATCTTTCTTGGACGGATTTTGAGTGACTCTTTAGAGAAGAGTTATCTTTGATTATGATAAGATCAGTGTGTATCCAAGAGCTTCTTCAGCTCTAGTAAGGTAGTTTCACGGTGGATGACAATTCATCGAGGTTTACCAACCTCTCTAGGTACTTAATGGATATGGTCATGGATTAGTACATCAGATCTCAGACCTTCGAGTGAGATCTAGGATGGGAAATCCGAGATAGTTATATGCCTCCATGCATCTCGACTTATGTTGGATTACTTGAACGAGCCTTAGTGGTCGAGAGCTTCTTCGCGGAGCAGACACGGCTGACGGGAGTCAGCAGTAGGCAGACTGGTGCGGATTCCTCGACAGTAGGGAGCAGAAATGAGACATAGGGATGAGAATGTGGGATAAATCATAGGTGGTCCCATGATAGTGGTTTGTAAGTCCATGCTTCTCAGGATGGATCCAGTCATCCTAGGGAGAGGTGGTGCTACTCGTGTTACAATAGGGGACATCTCTCTATACACTGTCTGACCCATCAAGCTATTGACAAGGAGTTGGGGGATTGACCACCAAGATAGAGACAGAGAGTGGAGCAGACATACCCACCTAGAGGATGACATGGTGGAGGAGCAGGGACAGCTGCAGGTGGTGTCAGACACTTCGATCAACTTATACCACCCCCAGGAGATCTGCACCAGGCTCAGGTAGGTGGGAGACATGGGTGTGGACAACTGCATGTGGTCGAGGTGTATGAACGATGGACTCTAGGGATGATCCATGGTAAGATATGTGTCTTTTCTACCTTATTATCCATACTTATAGACACACGTGATAGTCATTCCTTCCTCTCCACATGTCATGTACAAAACCTTGAGATCCTGGTAGAGTCGTTGACAATACCGTTATGCTTGGAGACACCTACGAGAGGATACTCGATGATAACTCACCTTTATAGAAAGTGTGATCTCACCCTTGGATATGAGATTTTCGATTGAATCCTCTTGGTGTCCACGTCTAGACCTTAAAACTTCATTCTTGATATGAATTGGTTATCTTCGGTCCACTCCCAGATTGACTGCTTTAGGTGAAGAGTGTGGTGTGTCCACTGTGATGGGATGAGGTTTTCCTTTGTTAGTGAAAAGGAGACTCAGGAAGCATTGAATAGGATCATGCATTGGAGGGTGAAGCCGATAACTCATGAGTGGAATAGCATTATCCTTGGAGCAATAGTTGTTTCAAGTATCCAGTTCCTGGCAGTAGTGGCAGAGTACGAGGATGTCTTTCCCGAAGATATTCCTGGATTACCTCCCTACCCGGAGATCGACTTCTGCATCGACTTACACCTCGGTACAACACGAGTTTCATCACCATCATATAGTATGGGTCATGTATATCTTCGCAAGATAAGGGTTCAATTTGAGGATTTACATAGAGAGGGTTTTGTGAGACCCAAAGTTTCACCCTGGGCAGCCCCAGTTTTGTTTTCCAAGAAGGAAGATAGGAGTTTGAGGGTGTGCATGAATTACCGGTGCCTGAAATAGGTGATGGTAAAGAACAAGTATCCAATAACGAGGATTGATGAAATATTAATCTAGATAATAAGGGCAAACTGGTTCTCGAAGGATGACCTTCAGTCAGGTTACAAACAGTTACGAGTACGGGACGAGGATATACTGAAGACTGCTTTCAGATGCCACAACGGTCACTATGAGTACTTGGTGATGCCTTTTGGAGTGAATAAATCCCCTGTAGAGTTCATGGGACTTATGAAATGGATCTTCTATATGTATTTATACTGGTTTGTAGTGGCCTTTATCAACGAAATCCTTGTGTACTCGACATCAGAGGAGGACCATGAGAGACACCTGCAGATGGTTTCGGACGTACTGTAAGAGCACCATCTTTATGGGATGCTCTCGAAGTGCCAGTTCTGGATTTGGGTAGTCCACAATCTTGGACATGTTATATCAGTAAATGGAGTAGTTGTCGAACCAGCCAAGGTAGGCAATGTTTGCATGGGATCCACCTCAGAGCATGATGGTGGTGCAGAGCATCCTAGGGTTGGATGGATATTACCAGAGATTCATTAATTATTTCTCCCAAATATCAGCACTGATGACATCCTTGATCAGGAAGGGGAAACTCTTCATGTGGATAGAGAATTGCATGTTGGCTTTCAAGAAGTTGAGGCATAGTTTGACGTGCGCCCCAATTTCGAGATTGCCGAAGGATGTGTCGAGTATGTAGTTTTCTGCGACGCATCAAGGACCGGGATTGGCTATGTCATAATGAAGAGATAGGCAGTGATTTCTTATGGTTCACACAAACATAGTACACATGTGATGACCTATGACAGCCATGATCTCCAATTGTAAGAGGTAGTTTTGACCGTGAATATGTGCGGACACTACCTTATGGGCGAGCGGTTCATCGTCTACTCTGGCCATAAGAGCCTCACGTACATTTTCTCACAGAAGGATCTGAATTTGAGGTAGAGGAATTGGATAGATTTACTGTAGGAAATTTATTTCAGGGTCATCTATACTCTTGAGAAGGAGAAAAAGGTTGAAGATGATCATAGTATGAGATTGAGCTCACTACTATTGAGTGATGTGACAGAGCAGTTGGCCCCGTTATAGTAGTCTTTCATGGATAGAAAGGATGTAGTATACCTTCAATTTATGGTTGTCACCCCTACACTCTTATAGAGAGTTAGGGATGCACCGATTAGAGATCTCAACTATGAGGCATTACGTGCTCAGTTATCCTCAGAGAATTCCCCTTATGGATATTAACATGGCGGCGAGCACGTAGTTATTTTTTGAGGATGAATTGTTGTACCAGTGGCATTTCAGGATTAGGTCTTAAGGAATTTTCATACACCACCCTTGTATTTACATCGTAGAGTGGTGAAGAAGTAGCAGGATCTCTGAAGACATATCTGGTGGTCATTTCTGAAGAAGGAAGTAGCAAAGATCGTTTCTTGATGCCTTATGTGCTAGCAGGTAAAGGTTCAGCACCAAGATCCAGAAGGATTAGCTCAACCATGGATGTTCTAGAGTAAATGTGGGATGGAATATAGATGGACATCGTCATGGGATTACAATGGACATCCAAGGGACATGATTCTATTTTGGTGACCATTGACCAACTCACTCTGTCAGCCCACTTATTAGCTATCAGGGATCAATGTTCCATGGAGAGCATGAGACGCCCTTACGTGCATGAGATATATTGGCTTCATGGAGTCCCCTAAAAAATAGTCTCAAATAGAGACGCCCACTTTACATCCGGTTTGTGGACGGGATTGGAGGAGGCCTTTAGAACTCAACTACACTTGATCAAAATGTCCAATCCCTATACAGATGGTCAGACTGAGAGGACAATTCAGGTAGTAGAAGATATGTTGTGGGATTGTATCATGGACTTTGGTCATAGTTGGGAGGAACACCTACCACTGGTGCAGTTTTTGTTAAACAAGAGCAACCAATCCAGCTTTGGAATGACACAATTCAAGGATTTATATAGGGGACCCTGTCGGTCACCGCTTTGCTGGACCGACCATGGAGAGTCTACACTTATGGGTCTAGAGTAGGTGTAAGATACCAAAAATAGGGGCAGATTATCCAAGAATGGATGAAGACTGCATATGACTGGTAGAAGTCTTATTATTACAGACGACGAAATCCTCAGGTGTTCGAGGAAGGGGACCATGTCTTCCTTACGGTCTCACCTTGGTGAGGGTTGTAGGGATTTGGTCAGGGCATAAATCTATCGTCGTGGATCATTGGACCTTTTCATATATAGTGCAGAGTTAGAGAGGTTGCGTACCACCTATCTCTACCACCATAGTTGAACTGGGTACATGATGTCTTCCATGTGTCACAGTGGAGGAGGTACATGAATGACCCATCACATATCATCGACTGAGGCAAGCTACAAATCAAGGATGGAGTGACCATTGCTGAGTACTGGGTAGGGATTGAGGATAGGAAGGATAGGATCCTTTATAGGAGATTGATTCCCTTGGTGCATATTTAGAAACAACATAAGAATCTTCAAGATATCACGTGGGAGAGGGAGACTCAGATCTTTGCCTAGTATCCACATCTTTTTTAGTATCCCTTGCTTTAGCTTTTTGGGGATACAAAGCTCCAATGTAGGGGGAATGTAATATCTCAGATTTATCTAGGTATTATTTAAAAAATTTATATGTAATTATTTCATGAATAGACTATTCGAATACATGCGATTCTGAGGCCCGAAGTGCAGGAAATCAATTGTTGAAATTAATTAAACTTTAAACATCACGCATGACTGGTTTTACTGAAAAAGTGCAATAACATTTAAACGGGTTCTTAGATCAAAAATTTGAGGGCACTGTTGCATTCATAGTAGCGACTTTACCTTAGGTAGGTCCTAATCTTGATCGTTGTGGGTCATCTGCAAGAGTTATATTTTTTGGATGTTTTAAGGGAAATAAAATAAAATAAAATAAAATGAATATTTTATTTTATTTAAAATTTTTCCATAACACAATGAAACATTTTTTCTTTATATAAGCAAGAAGCCTGGGATAGGCTCAAAGCCCTAGATAACTCCCTAGAATATTTTAAATCTTGCGAGAGGATCCAACATTAGAGAATTTTTTATAGACATCGACGAACGACGACGCATGGATCATTGCGCAGCGAGGTCGAATCTCGACAGACGAATGATATCCCTCTTTATCGATATCTGAGGTAGGTGATTTTATTTAAATTATTCTATTCCTGGTTCTTGGATTAAATTATTAACATGGATCAACCCATGAGCATGGTGATCTGCAGATCATTCTTTCTTGTAGTTGGGTGTTATTTTCCATTTATTTAGGGTTTGATTTGGGAATATGATTGTAATAATTGTTGGATTATTGTTTTATATGATTGTTAAACCTATTCACAGGATAATATCTATGTTGTGACTAATTAATATGGTGGTTCATTTCTCAATATGGTTTTTTGGATTTTCCTTCATTCATTGTTTTGTATTATTCGTGTTCTTCATCGGGCGATGAACAATGGATCATTACACATCCATTTCTCAACAAAACAATCCCAAATTAGAGATCCAAATACGTGATGACCTAGAAGATGTTTGGTGAAAATGGTGAATGAAAAATCGACTCTGATCAAGAAATACCATTCTTCAAGCGTTCTTCATGTGGGGGGATCAATACACATTTTCGGGGCCGATCAGAGGACTGAAAATTATGGAGACAACTTTAGGACATCAGCATGACCTTAATCATAATTTTTCATTGAAAAAGTATGGTCGGATCAAATATTGAAGCTTCACCTAAAACACGATAGAGAAGGTTCGCGGTTCTATAAATTCTGATAATAGACAGTGTATTTCCGGAAGAATAAGGCGTGTAGGTCTGGCTACGTGGCGGCTAGGGTTCTGCAGTGCATGAAGTAATGACACGATGTGTTCTTAAAAGAACATAGCATGTGGGTCCTTACATAGGACTAAACTTATATCCTAGGTGATACACAGACACGTGGTATAGTACATGCCGTGTACTCCACCACACGTCCATATGAGGATTGTAGTGCAGGTCACCCCGTGTGCTGACTGTACTGGTTGGCACACCTGGGTTGAAGCCATGTATGGGCACATTTCCAGCATACACAGAGTAGACCCCAAATACTTTGAAATGACATGTTATCCTTTCTACATGCCGTGTAGTTTCGTTTTCCATGACAAGCTTTACGACGCGGGCTGTTGTACACGGGCAGTACACGGGGTCAGAAGACATAGCGCGTGACACTTCTACACACCGTGTTGTTCTAAGTATATGGTTTAACCTTCTTTCCCACCGTATCTTGGACATGTTTTGTATTGTTTTCCCCTTATGCTTGTTCCCATGATGTTCAGGTATTGTTTCCATTCACATGAGTTAGATCCCTTCAGCATGATTTCCAAAGATTGATTCAGGTATCCCTCTGAGAGGCCCAGAGTGAGATCCTCTATCAATTCTTGACCCTAGGTGGAGTTTGGTATCGACGTGACCATTCCCACAGGGCCCTGATCCCCAAACTTACAGGTCAATCTGGATGTGTCGTGGTATCCTAAAAGGCCCTTCCAAGGATCCTCATCTATGAATTGTGATCGTTCCCCACTCAAGAGTGTGTTCTCCCAGAATGAGTGTATCTATCTCTCATGGGTTTTCTCGATGAACAATACTTCTCTAACGGATGACATCAGAGCTACTAGACTTGTGGATTGTGTTCTCCCAAATTATTTCTTTGTAGAACCATCGAAATGAATCCCTAGCGGCGGTATGCAATTTTGTGACTTGTCTGTAGACTACGAATTTGGGTTTTGAGTATATATGGATAGCGTTATCCTCTTATATGTTCAGTAAATATATCTTGTGTAGTGTTGAATGTCCCTTACCTTTTGGTATTGATTGTGGTTTTCAGGGTCCTCTACTTTGTATTGTTAATCTCACCCCTATATTGGCTTTTCCCACATGTGTCATGTCTGGTGCAGATGAGCGACCTTTTGATGGAGTCGAGGGTGGACCGGGGCAAGACTGGGCTTTCTGAGTTCCCTACAAGATGATGTGCTCCGACAACTATGAGAAAGAGTCTCAATACCTATTTGTTCTTACAAGTTGAAATTTTTAGTTTTATGTCTCTTGTTTTTTGTGGGCTGGTGTTCTGGCCCTGTTAACATTTAGTACATTACCTTCCTTCGTACTCTGTTTAGTTGAGTTTTGTTGTTTGCATTCATTTTTCCTTTAGTGTTTTTTTTTTCATTTCATCATTTGTGGGCTTGTATATGTGTGTGTGTACAGGTACTTAGGCAATGCCTCCCATGTTTTTGATATTCCCACTCGGTTCTAGTCACCAGCCCTAGGCCTATTAGAGGCCGGCAGGGGGAGTCATGGTGCGGGCCCCATAGGGACGGTTCGTGACACCCAATTCCATTTATCACAACTATAGGCACAAACCATATATTCAAACTTAAATAATTTTTTTTATTCCATAATGTACTATTGAAACATGTCTTACTTAGGAGACTCATTTTCAATTTAAAATCCTTTGGGTTGTATTGTACGCACATCCATGAATAGATTCCTTTTAACTAAAGTCGTTTTCAAATATATATTATATTTCTTATAATAAAAATTATCTACTATAACATGAAATATGATAATGGGTTTTAGCATTGAAATAGGTGAAAAATACTCTTTATAGTCAATACCATGATTTTCATTATAGTTATATTCCAAGACACATGATTTAAGTGTAGAAACACTACCATATATTTTTGTTTTCTTATAGAAAATCCACTTTCACTCTCTATGTCTCACCTCTTCATGTGGATCCATCATGGGTATAAATTGGTTTTTTTTCACAAATTTCATTTCACATTCCATTTATTTTAACCATTTTTCTGAAACCAAACTTTCAACAGACACAAGGTAGGTAGTATGTTTTTATTCAATAAATAATACACCATCATCATTTAATATAATAAATACATATCTATTTTATTTAATGAATCATCTCTAATATTGATCATCCTAGTGTTATATTAGTTGGTTTTTCATCCACAATAAATTATAGAACCATATTATCTTTCATCTTAGGAACACTTCCTATTTGTTCTTCTTGAAGTAATCCAAGGAAAATATTACTCTACCTAAATCTTTTATTAATATATGGCATCTCAATGAGTGTATTAAATTATGATATAAACATTTTATACTCAACAATGATAGAAAAAAAATATATATTATATTGCTAGGGATAACAAACAAATAAGAACCTATCATACATCAAGTTAATATTATTTGAATCTAAGTGTAACACATATGCATCAAAAAAATCTCATTAAAAATATAGAGGGACATTTACCAGAACAAATATTATATGGTGTATTTATAACATATTTCTATGGGATTTTATTAATTAGAAATGTATAATGTCTAAATTATAACACTAAAATAAAATAGTATGGTTGCAATGACTCATAATTAATCAAACCAGGTATATCATGGTACAATTCCTCCTCTTAGAAATATTATACCACTAAGGTGTTTCCAAGAGGAGTGAGTTTTGGAATAATTATACATTCTCTAAAATGATGATGGAATTCAAAGCTCAAGTATTCACCAACCCAATATAATCATAGAACCATAATAAATTTTCCCAACAGTTTTTTTACATTATTCGGAAACTCATTATATAATATTATTGTTTCACACCTATATATCATAAATAATACATAATCTTACTAAATTAATTTATCATTAAAAGTAATTAAGTATTTAAAACTGAAAATTCATTAATTACTCATTATAAAATATACATAACTATGTATAACATAGATTTGACCACTATCCCATTCATATTCATTATTAAGAAGTGATTGGGACTTCTTGACTAATTAAAAATATTAGAAAGTATCAAATGATAAATAATTGAATGTGTTTAAAAATCAATCTCTATAAATTCATTAATTTTTTTTCAATATTTATATATCTATGTATATAATTCCAATGGTAGGTAATATTATAATCATCGTAGATCATATTATTCTAAATGATATAGATATTATTATCTCTATTTTTAATTTATTAAATGTTTACCATATTCCCAATGCCATAAAAAATTCCATTCTTATATATTAAAAAATTATTGTTCTTAATAATTTATTAGAATATCATCTTGTATAAAGAAAATACAGAAATCAAATTTCAATTCATAGTGATAACATAACAACAATTATATAATTCATGAACATATCTACTAGGTAGATATAGATCATAAGTTTTACCTTATAATGAAGAAACTAATTCTCCATTTCCAATGCATAGATTTAGTTCACCCGTATTCATTTCATTTATATGTTACTATCCTTGATTAACTACAAAAATGTGTGATGCAAATCCATTATCCAATAAAAATTAGTCAGAGTTATATAAATTTTTCTCTATAAGATCTACATTTAGATGATTAAAATTATTCGATTTTATAACACTTATCAAAATTAGATGATGATTTATGATGGTTTTATTAGTCATTGAAATAATATATCCAAAATGTATTTTCAAAATTTATTCCATAATCTATAAAAATGATATATCTGTGGGTGGGTATCACGTTTTATATCTTTTCACCATGTTATTTTAATGAATGTTCCCCCAATAAAAAATAAGACACTATAAAAGATTTCTACTTTGAGATATCAGATATATATTTCACTATGTAATGAATCCACTACAAAATTGTTTTTAAAAAATAATTATTTAAGAAGGATATCATCCAAAACATATCATATATTGATCATGGATATTTTAGTGGAAAATTATTATCCTAAATCTATCAAAAACATATAAAATAATGTTTATTCCACTCATATCTTAACATTTAGGGTTTCCCAACTAAGAGTCACCCAAATCACACAGTAGGATTTATTTACTTAACTCTTAGAGTTATAATTTTTAACCATGACTTGCAAGATACAATCTATGGGAATCGTGATTTAGAAGAACCTTCTAGGATGGATGATTGGGGATATTACATCTGTTTTATTTAGAAGGAATCTCATACCAAATGTTGAAGGGATTTTATTTAATTTTTTTATGATTTAATAAAAAAGTTTGGATATTAAATTTATAATTGTTGTATCACATGAAATATTTATTATCTCATGGTTTATTATTTTTATATTCATTATTTTAACAATTTATTTTTTTTTGGAATCTCTATTCTATCCACTAAATTAATATATTCACAGAATAATGATGTGTAACTCTTTACACAAAACATTGTGTCACTCACCTAAAATTCTAGGCCAAACATATTTACGCATACCCAAACGTATCATATGAATAAGTTATATAAACTCTTCATTTAAAGGCTTCTAATTATATGATATTCAAAAAATTTATATGAGTAATCTAGGAGCTAAAAATAAAAAACCCCTACCATTATAGAATAAGGAATAAGACTCTATGATATAATGAAGCCCTACCCAAAGTCTGTCAATCTAGAGATACAATACTGTAGAGAGTATCTAACACATAATACCTAATATATATGTATATAATATATTCAATAATTAAACTCGAGATAATAACTTCAATTAAAACCCATGGTCTGGGTAGCTGAAAATAAAAAACTGTGAGATTTTACAAAATATGTAATGGATGGACATACAATTTTATAAGAAGAAATTTAAAAAATAAATTAGAGAACTCATAATATTTATATTTCACAAATAGTTTATAAATATCTATATTCTAACTAAATAAATAAAAAAATAAACGCTTTATTTATTTTATAAAACATTTGATATAAATATGATTATTTTATATTTAATTTTGGCATGAAAAATATCATTTCAAATTTCCTAACACTTAATATTATTAAACATTATAGAAAAAAAATAAGAAAATAGTTTAAATTAATAAATTTAAATGTTTTTTAAAATGAATCATATTTCATAATTGATAATACTATTATAAATAATAAAAACCAATCCAATTTTACAATATAACATATATCACCTTTACTCTATAGTTCTATATTTTTGTTCTCAAGCCACATGCTAAATTATCTCATATTGCGTGTCATGTCATAGGCTTCGTTTTATGTTATCAAAAAATATAGTTTCAAAAAACTAATTCAAGATATGTTATCATATAACGTGACATCGAGGAACCTAACTTATTGTTATGTTATCACATATCATAGTGTTAAAGTCTCATTATAGATTAAGTTATCACGTAATCATAATATGAATGTCTTCCTTGACAATTTTTTGCATAACATAGGCTAAATGAGGATTTTTTCACACTATTTTTCCCACAACATATTTTCAAGTAGAGCTCTGCACACTGCATTTCTTTACAGGGTAATTCCAAGTAGTCAACCTGATAATTAATTATCCTTTAACATAATTTTATCTATAAGGACTCAGTATTCCATGAAATGTCATAGATTAATTTCATGTTCTACATTATGATATGAATTTAAGAACATTATATCATCCTTCTTCTTCATGACGTAGTAACGAATCATATTGATTTGTTCAAGATAATGGTTCATATATCACTGATGTATTTCATATGTTCATTAAAAGCATGGAAATGGATGAAACCCCATATAATGCAAGATATATCATTATTAGAATCAACTTGTATATGATTAAAAATATAAAACATAAATAGGCATACCTAAATAGTAGAAATATTTACCTTTTAAACCTTGATAGGTGATACATGATAGGTATCTCAAAAGAAATAGCTATATTACTCATATCTCTAAGGGGATTACACTGACCATGGCTCCTCATTCATAATGAGAGGACTCTAGTTATTTAATGGTTTATTATCACCTTCCTTGATAAAGATTATTTTATATACCTTGACCCTAGTACCTTATAGATGGTGGATAATTTATCACATTGTCATTACGTACAAGCGATCTCCTTCCAAAGGAACGAATAGTTAAGTATTCTTTGTAAACATGATATACTATAAAATATCACTTACATTAGAAAACATGAATTAAAAATAGTGAAATTAAAAAATCTATATCCTTGAACCAATTTAAATATTCATTAATTATATACTAGAGAAATGAAAAATAAAAAGAGTGAACAGAAATTCTCAGTAAGGTCTATGCATAGAAGAAACTATCATGAATAAATAAATAATTATAAATATATAAATGTCAAAAACTAAACACAAATTACATTTAATCAATAACTTTACTGTCATGATTTGATAATGTATAATCAATATGGAAAGTTAAATAACTAAACAAACATTCATTTTAATCAATAACAAGGGAACATAATGTATCCATAGATAATATCAATACAACAATCTCAGGGATGAAATAACTTAATTCAAAATTATGGAAATTACGAATTTTGGATTTCATGATCTCATATATAATGATATATACACTATAATGATCATTTAAAATATGCATCAATCTATGGATAAAAAATCATTTTAATGATAGCTTACTGATTCTCTTCATGTGACATGTCGGTGACTCAAGGGATATATAATTTCAAGTCCCACCCATAAATACATGTCCAACACATTCCTCAAATATCATATGTTGTAATTAATTAATAAAAAATATGACTTCAATAAATATAAGTATTGAATAATGAATACGAAATATCAATATTTCCACAATTAATCAAAAAGATATTCCAAGGAAAACAATTTATATAGAAATGATATACGAAACATAAATAATAATATACATGATAAATAACAATGATATTTAGGGTAAATATAATTTTGATTGATCATAGGAAAGTGAACATTTCAATGGAATGTTAATGATTAGAAAAATTAATCTTCAAATAGATTGTCAATATGTTCTCTAGTAAAAATGATCCTAATCTATCCAGATATAAAATAGTGGTGGCATTATTAAAATAGATACCTAGTAGAATATATGCAAAATAATAGGCTATTGTTTTTTGATTTATAGAAATACTGTTACAATAATTTTTTAACATTCTTGAGGAAAACACCATTTTCACTTTAGAATTATATATTTTAAAATATATATTTATAAAATATTTTGAAAAAATAATAAAAATGATCCTTATAAACATGTAAAGGATGTTTTAAGGAAATTATTGGTTATAATAGTGAACATTTTCTGTTCATGGGGAATACGCTAAAAATAATGATTCCTTACAAATTTTAATAATAATTGTAAACAAAGGTTCCTTATTTAGAAAAAATATAAATATTTATATTATAATGATTTTTAAAAATATAATTATTGGTAAGAAGTACATTAAACAATAAACATAATATAATTATGAAAACATTTTTATAAAACATGGATTTTTACGAAAATGGATTTTAGATCAGAGAGAGAAATGATGTCAGATTATCTTAAAAAAAATCAACCATTTTAACTGAAAAAATATAATAAAATGGAAATATTACATGAAAAAATAATTAATAATAAAAGGATAATAATAATAAATGTGCTTATTTATCAATGGTCTAATAATTTCATTCCAGGTAAATTCCACCATTAACAATCCCAATTAAAATGAAATAAAAAAATAAATCTTTAACCACTTTGGTAAAATTTTAATCAAAAGCCTCATGAAAGAAGAACAATTTAAATGAAATACTAAATACCATTAATAGGAATTGATTCATGATATAACATATCAAATGGGAAGTAGAAAACCTCATAAAATAATTTATGTGTATAACATAACACATGACCCAAGGAAAACAGTTTTTAGATGAGAAACCATTACATTGATCATAACATTAAAGTGAGAATTAATAAAGGGATTAATTATGGGTATAAAATGTAAATCCAAATTTAAAAATTTGATATACAACATTATATAGTCAAAATTTATTATACACACAATCATATATTATCAAAGGTAATGAATAATTAACAAAACTAATGAAATGAAATTGGGTTATGAGATTCTTTAACACATAGAAACATTCGATTCAAACCCACTGGGATAAAATTATTCCAATTAAACCTGAAAATACCATGACTTATGAATGATTCATGTTATTATATAAAAATGTTCCATATGTACCGTATATAAATTACATTAGGTGTATAATATTAAAATACTCCTTAA
Source organism: Viscum album (assembly GCA_963277665.1). Taxonomy (NCBI): domain Eukaryota; kingdom Viridiplantae; phylum Streptophyta; class Magnoliopsida; order Santalales; family Viscaceae; genus Viscum; species Viscum album. Next base: position 587,810,160 of record OY728126.1, read on the forward strand.
TTGAGGGAAATTGAGATGAACTCCCTTTCTCATGTTTCCCTTTAGTTTGTCATAATTTAACCACCTGTATACTAGTTTTAAACATTTTAAAATATTTTAAATATACAATATTCATATTTTTATTAACATATATGTTCCTCTTATAAGAAACTACCAATTGTTCATTAGTAGTATTTCATTATTTCAATTTTTTAAGAGTTAAATACATTGTTTTGTCATGCATATTTTATCAGGAATGTTAGGTTCATGTGAATAAGATATAGGAATAATATATCTAGAGTTATATTAATGTAATAAAAATAAAATATACTCATTATATATATTTTCCAAACCATTCTAGAATGTTTTAGAATGAAAATAAATTGAATTGCTTCTTGGAGAAGGTTGGTCGTATGTACGCATGAAAACAAATATCATTCCATTAATGGGAGGAAGGGAAGGAAGTGGAAGATATATTAATTTTATAAAATAAATATAATGTTGTATATATCATATATATTCATTAATTCTACCATTATTACTCTCCATGTGAGTCAATGATGGGAAAAAAATACATCGGTTCGTGGGCCGGTAGTCTGTTGTACACTATAATGATGGATTTGTTTCTCATGTAATTGTAAAAAATATGGATAATTATTATTAAATTAAAATAAAAACATCTGATCATATTTTATATACTAGTTTTATTATTTTGGATGTGTTAATACATAAATAAATCTGTAAAAATAATATGTAGGAATAAAAGTATACTAGTGAAGATGATTACTGTTGCTTAAAGAGCCACCTTTGGATATCACATTAAAGACCCTAGGAATGGTATTTTGGGATGAAACAAATATATAGAATGAGTATAGATATGTTTGTGGGATATTAGGCTGGGTATTGGTCAATTAAAATTGCATGATTTGTATTACTAAGTTAGGGGAGGGAGTTCTTTCTTATAATTTAGGAGTAGCATTTTGGTAAATACCCAAAACTATTCCATAATAGGATGTTGCTCTCACCCCATGTGCCTCCATAAATGATTATTATTATAGTGTAGGAAAATTATGTTTGGATATCACCTCTATCATAAAAAATATACAAATTTTACTCATGTTCATAATTATTATCTATGTCTAATTAATTTTATTTTTTTCCACCATGATAATTACTGAATTTAACCAAATTAATTTATCCTGTCGGACATAAATAAATTGGTATTTTTTAAATACTTTTCACCCAACAATAATAAATATTAAATTCAATTTATCAAATAAATAATCTATGATTTTGAAAAAGTAAATTTAATGAAATTTTATGTGACATACAAAACATTATTTGAACCTTAACAATGATAAATGGACTTTAATATCCTTATTAATAATTATGACCAGAAAATTAGTTCACCATATTACATAACATAAATTTTTATTATTCAAAATATATAATCCTTTTTACCCAATTTATCTCTCATAAGTGGAAAATTTTAATTTAAAATAAGTCTGCAAATTGTGTTAAAAGATGTTTTTAAATAAATACAGTTTTCAAGCATAATATGATCTTACATTAACTATATAAATAGTGATCATCATTATAAAAATTTAAATTAAAATATTTTGATATATAATTAATTAATTAATTAAATTTTTTTCTTAATTAGGTCATTTGGTAATTAATTAAAATTGTGGAACAATATGTATTTAATGTTGTTTTTAGATAAATGATTTTAAAGCCTAAAAACAAACTTAAAAACAAATTGGTTTTCAAATTATTGAAATTAAATTAATTATCTATTATCTTACAAAATAATAAATTTTCTTACTTTTAAATAAAATTCAAATTAAATTATTTCTTTAAAATTAATTAATTAATTGAAAAAAATGACAGCTTTACCAAGAGACTGTATTTTCACTTTTCACTGAGATATCACCCTTTTCCAAAAAAAATACCAAGATTTCACCCTAAGTTATTTTTAATATGAATATTTTAAATATATAGATTATTGTTTTATATAAAATTTATACATTTGGTAAAATAATTATATTATTTTCTCACAAAGTAAATAATTTTTTTATGAAAACGTATTTTCAATGAATAAGTTGACTTTAAAAAAATGAGTGATTATCATTAATAAATTTATTTTGATTAGGACCTATATATATAAATATATTTCAGTATTATAATTTTTTTAATCCTATTCATATCATGTAATTAACCTACTAGGTTAAAAAATTCATATTTAAATAATAAATTTCATATGTCATTTAAGCATGGTGTTTTATGTCATATAAGTTATCAAAAATAAAGTCCTTATTTTAAAATATCAGGTTTGAGTATAAAAAAGGATATTTAATAGATTAAATTTATTTAAAAAAACTATTATTTAATATCTAGTTATATTAATGTTTCCAAAAATATAGAAAATTTCAACCTCATAATTTGAACATGCCTATGAAAATCAAGGGTTGGAAATTTTAAAATACATTTTTTGAAAATACACATTATAAAAATAGTTAATAAAACATCCTCTTAAGAGAGGAAAGGTGTAATATGATCTTAATATTGAGTAAAATATAACTAGTTTTACATGTTGGATAATATTGGTTATTAGTAAAAATGTAGACATAGAAGAAAATCATAATTAATTATGGAGAGTGATATTGATCATTTATCACAAGATAGTGAATAGGTATGAAAATGTTAACAAATTAAAAAACATAAATAATTGATCAGTTGAAGGAACTTTGATACATCATCTATGAAGATAATATTATAATATCATTCAATATCCTTTTGGTAAATTTGTGGGATTATTTTACTATAAAGATAGAGAACTCTGGAAAATATAGTTATATTATATCTTTTAATATTAATAAGGACAATTTCACCCTTTGGATGTGTTTTGATCAATTTATAATGCATTTCATACTCATATAAATGAATTATAAATATTAATTTTTATAAAATTTTAGTAGACTACATTTAACATTTAATGAATTATTATACCCTAAAAGGGGACACTTTTTATATATGCCTCTAATTACATCCCAAAACCAAAATTTTTATCCCTTGTTGTCCAATATCATACATTAATTTCTAATCCTAAAAAGTAACTCCACAATTTAAAAATTAATATGTATTCTTCAAATAGTGTATATAAAATACAAAAAAAAATTGACTAGAAAATTATCTAAACCAGTGATATGTGATGAAACTTTATCGACCTTCGGTTGGGGGGTTGAAGCCCTACAACCTTGTCGGATATGATGTGTTGTCACCCAGCATGTAGGTTACCAACTTTTCAAAAATATATTAAAATATTTCATATATAGTTCACGAATTATAATTTCCTATAGTTACCAAATCCCCAAATATAAGATAAACCATAAAGGATACCAATAACATTAATCTTATGTCCAAAAATTGTAAAGACATTATTCCTTGATTTGATTTTTCACTAAATAATATACTAAACCAAATGGTTGTAAATCCGTTTATGTATACCATGATACACTTACTCTTGATAAACTCCCCAAAACATAAAACCTCAAAATTGTAGGTTTATGAAATTTAATTTATTATCAACATTAAACTCAAAAAACCGTGATGTTATCAATAATTTTTTACAAGATCATAGTTGATGACATATATGATTCCAAAAATAAACACAATTTGTACATGTTTCATGGTTCTCATAACCAAAATAATATCAATAAAACTACTTATAAACAATAATTATTTAATATTCATACATATATAATTCAACCCTTTTACTTTATCATATTTCCTTCCTGTTCTAGTTGTTAACCTTTAAAATAGGGTAATGACTCAGATAATTCTGAGGTACCCCACATTCAAGAAAATAAATAACAAATATATATCTATGATTGAATTTTTCTTCTCAATTTAACTTATCACATTTCTTTGTAAGTTCGTTCTCATGTGTCATTCTTTTCCAAAAGTAAATCAATTTATTATTTCATAGATACATTCTTTTAGGAGACACTTTCCACATTTCTGAAATAAAGTAAACTAAGAAATATATCCTTTATGGTCTCCACCACTAAACCACTTCGCTGACCCCATCCTTCTCTTTATTGGTCAGTGTGAGAGATTGTTATGTTTTATGTTATTTAACATATATCATGATTAATGATTATTCACAATCATGATATCTTTCACTCAAAACGTCATTCTATTTGGTGCTAAAAATAACCACAACTTCATTGATATTCAATATTAGAATGATTCCTTAAGGATCCAACCATTGAATGAAGGTAAGGAAAATAGTGTGGTGAACAATATTCATAGTAGGAAATATATATAATCATTTATATGATGTAAAAATTTTTACAACTTATTTTTAATTTAAGACATCATATTTTTAACCTATTCCATTCATTATAATCATTTACTCAGATCCTTCATAATTTTATATAAAAAAAATTTGAATTATCCAAATCATATCCCTCGGTATTTTTAAACCATGTGTATTATGGCTCATTATCATTGACCAAGTAACAATCAATTAAATCAAAATGTTTCCTTCTTGAGTTTTTACCCAAAAGTAAAACTATTCAAAAACTACTTCCAAATGTAGTATCTAAAAGTGGATGTATTTATATGATAACCACATAAAATATTCTATGAATACATTAAGATGTTATTATATAATTATCATCAAAGTTAATAATAGGGTTATGTTACCTAATCTAGGTTATCCTAAATCATGTTACCATGGTTTCTACTAAACTAACTCAGTTACCAACAATAAAGACACTAACCCCAGTAGCCCAGAGCTGGTGGTAAATTTATTAAAATATATTTAAAAACAATTGATCACACACCAAAGGAATGAATTGTTTATTATTAATGGAAAACTGGATACAAAATGTAATCTCATGTTACATTTGAAAACATGTCATAAAACATAGTGAAAGTAAAAAATTTTACATCCTTAAACTCATTTAAATATTCCTTCTTAATATCCTAAGGAAAAAAATTTATGGTGAGATTGAATACTTATTATGCATTAAATATAGAGATATATATCCTGAATCAATTTGTCATTGTCAATACGTAATTGTAAATAACTATACATGCATTTGATCAATAACTTCATTATCATCATTACATAAGTCATAATATGTATGAAAGTTAAATTACTAAACAAAAATTCTATTTAATCAATAACTTGATCAAAAAAAGTATCCATGGATAATTTCCAGGGAATAATATCTTGGAAAATCACAACTGAATTATTAATGAAGGAAATGATTAATATTATATATCAAGATCTCAGACATCATTATATCTATACTATGAAATCCATTCAAAATATATTTTAAAACTATGGATGAAACGTTATTTAATGCTAGATTATTAATTATACTTATGAGAAGTATTGTTTCATGAGTGGGATATATAATTTCAGCCCCAAATATCACTTCATGTCCAATTTATTACTTATATATCTAATGATCTATTTAATTCATGAACAATATGAATTATCAATAAAAATATTTATTGAATAAATAATAAGCAATATAAATATTTCCCTAGTAAATCAAATAATATTCAATGTAGAACCCCATATATAGAAATTAAATACAGTTCATCCAATAATCATATCCATGATAAATAATATACATATTTAGGGGAAATATAATATCTAATGATCATGGGAAAGTGAATATTTCAAGGGAAATTTCATGAATAAAAAAATTAATTATAAATACCTGGAATTCCCGTGGAATTTTTTCAAAAAAATTAATGGGAATTTTACAAGTCCATAGTTTCTGACGGCGCTTGATTCTGAGACCCGCTGTGTCCAGAATGAATTTCTAAATTTTTTTTGGGTAAGTTCAGTAAACGTACGAGTGGGTTTTTTTGACTTCTGAACCGGTACTCAGAATCACATTCTGAGGGCACCGTTGAACTCACAGCATCGACAATTTCTTAGTGAGACCTTCACCGCAACTGTGTTTTATCGAGAGTGGAAGATAGTTTTTGGGGGTTTTTTATTAAATGGAATAATGATAAAGTTTTGACTTTATTAAATTTTGGGGGTTGAAACCTCCAAGGGGAGGTTAGTGGTAGGGGACACCACACCATAACCTCTCATGAGAGGTTATGGTGGTGGGGCCTACCCGCACGTAACCTCCCTTGGGAGGATGTTATGGTGGTGGGGCCCACACGAGCATTAAACCTCCTCTGAACCCCCAATCAATTTGGTGAAACTCTTCACCTTCCCCCTTCATTTAATGAGCCAACTCCTCCAATTTAATTAAGTAAAGTAACTTAATTAATTTGGAATCATTTTAAATTCTCTGAATTCATTATTCAAACATTATAATATGTGATGTATTATTATGGTGGGGGTTGGCATAATCCTTGTTGGGAGAATTAAGGAGAGGAAGATCCTTTTGGGACATTTGAGAGGACTTCATCCTCTCAACGAATAACATAAAGAACGCTCGTCACCACCGAAGAACAACGAGCACTATCTTCTACATCTTCAACTGGGGCAAGTAGAGGAAACACCACCATCCATGAATAATGCCAACAACGTCATCTCGACTCATCTTCCCTGAATCCTTCCTCCTCTAATCCATCGTCTTCTCCTCTGATGTTGACGATACGACGTAGTTTTTTCATGACTCCGTCAACGATCACCGAACTCAAGGTAGGGGGTTTGAATTGTTTTGTACTCGTTCTTCATTGTACAAATTTCTGGTATGAGAACCAAATGATATCATCGTAATGAGGAGGGTTTGGACCATAGGAACATGACCCAACCCTCCCATTTTGTTGGTTCTTTTTTGATGACGACGGAGGCGGTACATGCGGTTACTGACAATGAGCCGCCTACAAAGAAAGCTGGAAGCGCAAGGTCGTCGGGATGACACATGGGCGTGGCACTGCAGTGCCGCGTAGTGAACTGAGATGTGGTCGGGCGGGCCATGACTGTACTATCGCACCGTGCCTAAAGAAAACGATCATGGCTAGGAGGTCCACGACTGTCAGATTGCGGCGCGACATCGACGTACCGCGCAGGCAGTAGGGAGCCGCGGCCAGGGCGGGCCGCGGCGGAGGGGTGCGACGCCGTCGCGCCACCCCAGTGGTGCAGGACTATGGATTTAGGCAACGGAAGACAAGAGAGGGCGGCCGACTGAGCTAGCCGTCAGTTCGCACTACAAGCGGGACCCTTCGGGTCCGGCGTTTACTAGGGGTCGGTGCCTCGTTCCCGCCATTTCGGACAGAGGGGGGCTCAGCACCCCCCCTCCCATACAGGCCAGATATCTAGGCCACGTGGGACACCCCTTCAGGTCGGGTCAGACCAACGGATCGGGTCGGACCCCAGCCCAGACCGGTGTCAGGTCAGGTTTGGTCGGTCCCACTGGGTCGGACCGGACCTGAACCCGTCAGTCCCGCTTACACCTAATCGCTCATAACTCAGGCTACGGGCATCCATTTGACGAACCTTCAGTGGTGCCGTTTTTCTTGGAACGAAGTTGTTCCTTTGAGAATACCCAACGATAGTTCAGGGTATATTTGAAATACGGTCAGGTTGGTTCGTACACGAAACCAACTGGGCCCCGGGACTAAAAGGCTAATAACTCACAGACCGGACATCTGATTGATGCGTCGTCTGATGCGTTGAGACCTCTGTGATGTGGTGGTTTTTTGAGATAATTCAACATTAGACTTTGTGACACTTAGATTATTGAAATGTAGTTTGTGGAGCAGATCGTCCCAGAGACGAGCGTATAGAGTGCATAAACCTAGTAGCTGACAGACCTAACGACTGCTTGACTGATTCAACTCGGAGTGATTTGACTAGCCTAGTGGGGAGATCCTAGTAGTTGGCGGCAGACCCATGGCAGAGGAGGTCCCAGTATTTGGCGTCAGACCCATGGTAATCGACAAGAGGAGTACCTCTACAGGCTATTAGGGGGAGCCCTCAGTATTTTGCTGCAGTCCCACATCAGATGAAGCACCTATTAGTTGGCAGTAGACCTGTGGTACTCGATAGGAGGAGTAACTCAGCAGTCCAAGGTTAGGGAGAAGGTCCTCAATGTCGTGACAAGCCCAATGTACTCAAAAGTGGAGGAGTTTTCCCATAGCCATGGTTTCGATCGTGAAAATCCTGGTTTGAACTGAGTTAATGACATTTGTGTTTTCCTCATGATTGAGATGGGTTACTTGATAACTAATTTATATGTATGGGCATCTACCATGTAACAGTTATCTGTTGATTTCATTCTTTGTGGTTTATTCTTGTTGGATTTAGTGAGACCTTGAGGGTCTCGGGGTCCCTACTGAGTATCGTTACACTCACCCCTGTAGGGGCTATGCCCGCACCTTGTTGTGTTGGATGCAGACGACAAACAGCGCTGACGAAGGCTGAGAGTGCTAGGACTGGACGGTACCCGGAGGAGGACCTTTCGATGTATTGGTACATGGTGGAGTCTGACAGACATAGAGTGTTGTGGAGGCCATCTATACATACCCTTCAAATAAGAACCTCGGAAGATGATCCAGGTGTTGCTTTCACCTTTCAGCTATTTGTCCATTTTTAGATGTACGTGCTTTCAGTTTTATTTTTACTTTATAGTTGGACTTGTATTTTGGCCCCCCATTACTTTCAGTACACTTGTTATAACACTTTTTCATAGTGTTTTCTTCTGCTTGTTCTCTGTTTTTTGTGTTTACAATTTATTAAGGCAATTTTTTCCCAGTTTTAGGGAATTACGCCTTTGGTGCATGTCGTCATCCCCTGGCCTATGGAAGGAGGGCTTGGGGTAGTCAAGATATAGGCCCGGGGGATGGGTCGTGACAAATTGGAATCATAGGAGTCAGTTCTACTTCAGAACTTAGGACTCTGATATTTCTATTCTGTGAAACAATAGTGTTAAGGGTACCTAGTGTGGTTTTTAGTTCAGGGAGTCCAGTGTTGGTTCGGCATCTGACGTATCTATACAAAAAGACCCTGACTACTGATTTCTGACATAGTGCTTGAAAGAACTGATTGCGCGTTTCTTACAAAAGTTTTTCTTTAAGTCAGATCAATCAGGACAGCTCACCAGGTATAATCATTTGATTGTGTCACATCTGTTTCATTTAGGATGCCTCTATACAGACGACCAGTTAGAGCCCCAAGAGTTATACGTACTGACAGCCCACCAAGCGACATGGCCTCATTACAAGGCCCTCTTCCAGTTGAGGCACTAGCAGTACTAATTCTCGTTGGGCCACCTATGCCACTAGCCCCAATAGCAGACGATGAACACAGCTTGAGTGCGCTGCATGAGTTCTAATGCCAGAGGCCACCCTGGTTTCAGGGAGAGACAGACCCACAAGTGGTTGAGGACTGGAATGAGGCTTTGGTGAGAGTATTCAGGCTAGTAGGGACACCAGTAGACATCATTTTGATCCTTTCTCCCAGCCTACTTCAGGCAGCAGTAGGCAGATGGTGGAGCCTGATGATCCAGATGCATGACGAGGAAACACTTATTTGGGCAGACTTCAAGGTCCTGTTCCTGGTAGATATTTTAGTAGCCACCCTTTGTGAAGTGTGGATACAAGAGCTACTACTTATATAATAGGGCAACATGAGTGTGGCTCAGTACTCAGCGATGTTCGCCGACCTCTCGCACTGCTCCATGGATATGGTATGAGACCCATCATTTAGGGCTCAGACCTTCGATCAGGGGCTCAGGCGAGAGATCAGAGCCTCGATGATCTCCCTCATTATTCCGATGCAGGCTAGAGTGTTAGAGAGAGAACTCCTAGTAGAGAGTTTCCTTGCTGATTAGTCACATGCAGCGAGACCTACTACTAGTCGACATGCAGTGGAGTCATCTGCAACTGGCAGTAGATAGATGACACAGTTGTCCAAGAGGACCAGTCCCAAAGGTAGTCGACTGCATGACTCATGATTGGTTGTGCGGTGGAACCTAGAGTGGAGATAGAGCTAGACATTCCAATAGAGGGCAGTGTTACTCCTACGGCGGGATTGGTCACATGGCTCGTGACTGTCTGACCCACCGTACTGATGATCAACTGACAGTTGAGATACCTCATAGGAAGAGGTAGAGGTTCGATCAAGGAGGTCTTCAGGGAGAAGGCCAACGTGGAAGAGGAGTTGGATGTGCAGCTGGCGGTGGATGACGATACGAGGTGCTACTGCCACCGCCACCAGGAGGTCCACCCTGACCATAGAGAGCAGGTGGATAAGGCAAAGAATAGGTTGAGGAAGCTGAAGCATACGACCATGGAACTTTAGAGATTATATGAGGCATGATATGTGTCTACTCTAAAATAGCTTTAGTTCATATAGACACATGTTCCAGTTAATATTTCATAGCCACTGCCCTTGTTCGGAGCTTGGAGATTCCGGTGGAGCGGTTGGTTCAATCATTACGGCTAGAGATTCCTATGGGAGTTGATTCGACGATTACGCACCGGTGCCGGTAGTGCGAGCTTACTCTAGGAGGTGAGAGCTTCGGCTGGGATCTCCTAGTAGCGGCATCGAGGCCTTACGACATCATCTTGGGTATAGATTGGTTATATACAATCCATGCTCAGATCCACTGTATTATGAGAAAAGTGTGGTGTGTCCACACGGATGGGACCAAGTTCATCTTCACTAGCGAGAAGGGATCTTTTACAGCACCGGACGAACTTACTGAGAGGAGGGTGTAGAAAATCACTCACCAGTTGGCTTGCCTTACCCTCGAAGCAATTGATGCTGATAGTCTGACTTATCCAGTAGTGATAGGCCAGTACGTGGATTTTTTTCCCTGATGATGTTCCAAGACTACCTCCTCACATAGTGGTGGACTTCTATATTGACATGTACCCCGAGACGACATCGATATCTGCCCCAGTATTTTGGATTGAACCCGCTGAGCTTCATGAACTGATGGTATATCTTGAGGAATTGTAGGGGAAGGGATTCATTCGGCCTAGTGTTTCTCCCTGGGCAGCCTCAATTCTGTTCACCATGAAGGTGGACGGGAGCTTGTAGCTTTGTGTTGACTACCATAGCCTGAACCAGGTGACCGTGAAGAACAAGTACCCACTTCCGAGGATAGACGATCTCTTTGATGAGCTCAAGGGTGATCGATGGCTCTTGAAGATAGACCTCAGATCAGGCTATCACCATCTCAGAGTTCGAGATGAGGATGTGCTGAAGACGGCCCTCAGGTGTCGGTATGACCATTACGAGTTCTTGGTTATGCCCTTTGGCGTAACCAACACTCCACAAGTGTTCATGAGTTTCATGAACTGGATCTGTCATCCTTACCTCGATCTCTTTGTCTTAGTCTTCACCAACAACATACTGATCTACTCGACTACTTAGGAGGAGCATTCCTACCACTTATAGGTAGTACTAGACAAAATCCAAGAGCACCAGCTTTATGGTAAGCTCTCAAAGTTCTAGTTTTGGATTCGACAGGTTCAATTCTTGGGACACGTCATCTTGGAGGTGGAGTTGCAGTGGATCCAGTGAAGATTGAGGCAATGCTTGCTTGGGATCCACCCAGGAGTGTGACGGAGGTACGGATTTTCCTGGGTTTTGCTGGCTACTACCAAAGATTCGTTCCAGTTTTCTCCAGAGATGCAGCACTCCTATCAGCCTTGACGAAGAAGGGGAAACCCTTAGTGTGGTCAGAGAGATGCCAGCAGAGCTTTCATGAGCTGGGAGAGAGGCTGACTAGAACCACCATATTGATGCTTTCAAAGGAAGGTGTAGGGTACGTAGTCTACTGCGACACATCAGGAACCAGGCTTAGGTGTGTCCTGATGCAAGATCGTGTTGTGATCGTGTATGGTTCTCGATAGTTGAGACAACATGAGCAGAACTACGCTACCCATGACATGGACTTAGCAGTAGTGGTCTTTACCTTGATGATGTGGTGACACTATCTAATGGTAGAACGTTTTACCATGTACTCTGATCACAAGAGTCACAGGTATATCTTCTCTCAGAAGGAAATGAACCTGAGAAAGCTGTGATGGCTTGAGTTCCTCCAGGACTATGATTTCAAGATAGTCTATACTCCTGGGAAGGTGAACATTTTTGCAGATGCGCTCAGCAGGAGGACTGGAATAAAGTAACTAGGAGAGGCAATAGAGCAGCTGGCTACTTTATAGATATCCGTTGTGGGTAGAGATGGATAAGACTATCTACAGTCTCTTACAATCACTCCCATGCTTCTTCAGTGAGTCAGGGAGGCGTCGCATGGGGACGCTGACAACAAGACGTGACGTCCTCAGATATCTACAGGGCAGGCGCCTGATGGATTTTCTAATGGTGGGGAGCACGTCATCCTCTACAGAGGATGTACCCTTGTACCAGTTTCACTTCAAGAGGAAGTGTTAAGAGCGCTTCACACTTTCCCTCTAGTGGTACATCCAGGAGTGGTGAAGATGTACCATGACCTTTGACGACAGCACAGGTGGCTAGGTATGAAGAAGGAAGTAGTGGAATTTTTCACACGGTGCCTGACTTGTCAGCAAGTGAAGGCATAGTACTAGGTACCAGCAGGCTTGGTTCATCCCTTAGAGGTCCCAGAGTGGAAGTGGGATGGAATATCCATGGATTTTTTACGGGTTTTCCACGTACAACCAGGGGTCACAACTCGATTTGGGTGATTTTCGACCGACTCACCATGTCGGCCCACTTCCTACTGATTGGAGAGCAGGGCTTAGTAGAGAGCTTGGGATGCATTTATGTATAGGTTATTGTGCGGTTACATGGAGTACCTTCTTCTGTTGTCTCCGACTATGACACACGGTTTACTTCCCAGCTATGGAAGGGGTTATAGGAAGATTTCCGGAAAAAGCTTCTCTTGAGCACTGCCTTCCATCCTCAGACGGATGTTCAGACCGAGAGGACCATCCAGACCCTCGAGGACATGTTTCATGCATGCGTCCTCAACTATGGTCGCAACTAGGAGGATCACTTTCCATTAGTGGATTTGGCCTACAACAATAGCTATCACTCCACCATCATTATGGCATCATTTTAGGCATTGTATGGCCGACCTTGCAGATAGACACTATACTAGACAGACCCAGGGGAGTCAGCACTAGTGGAACAGAGATGGTACGAGCTACCACGGAGAAGGTGCAGATCATCATGGAGCAGATGAAGACAGAACAGAGCAGGCATAAGTCATATGCAGACAGGAGATGGAGACCTCTGGAGTTCGAGGATGGTGAAAATGACTTCCTATGGGTCTCACCATGAAAAGTTTTACGGAGATTTGGCCGAGGTGGAAAGTTATCTTCAAGATTCATCAGACCTTTCCAAGTCCTTAGTAGAGTAGGTGAGTTGGCTTACCTCTTAGCTCTTCCACCTCAGTTGCACTGGGTGCACGACATCTTCCACGTATCTCAGCTGAGGAGATGCATGCATGACCCTTCTCACATCATCGTCCATGGGGAGCTGGACATCTATGATGAGGCGATATTCAAGGAGGTTCCAGTGGCGATTGAGGATTGACAGAAGCGGGTCCTACATGGGCGGTCGATACCTCTAGTGTGCATTCTCTAGTAGCACAGGATTCTCCAGGAGAGCACAAGGGAGCGGAAGGCTCATATGCATGCTCAGTACACCCATTTGTCCCCGTAGTTCGAGTTGTAGCCTAGAGGGACATAAAACCCTAAGGTGGGTTGAATGTAAAGACCCTTAATTCCCATGGAGTTTTTTTAAAATGCATGGAAATTTTATGACTCGGTAGTTTCTAACGACGCTTGATTTTGAGGCCCGATGTGTCTAGAATCATTTTTTGATGTTTTGTTCGTGTATGTTCAGTAAACGTAGCTGGGTTTTTATAACATCTGAGCTGGTGCTTGGAATCAAATTCTGAGGGCACCGTTGAACTCATAGCGTCAGTGATTGTTTTGTGAGACTGTCACCACAGTTGCATTTTATCGAGAGTGGAAGATAGTTTTTGGGGGTTTATAATTAAATTGAATAATGTTAAAGTTTTACCTTTATTTTATTTTGGTTTTTGAAACCTCTAAGGGGAGGTTAGTGGTGGGGGAAACACGTACATAACCACCCTTGGGAGGATGTTATGGTGGTGGGGACCCCCCGCACATAATCTCCCTTGGGAGGATAATTAGGTGGGGCCCACATGAGCATTAAACCTCCTCTAAACCCCCAATTAATTTGGTGAAACTCTTCACCTTCCCTCTTCATTTAATGAGACAACTCCTCCAATTTAATAAAGTAAAGTAACTTAATTAATTTGGAATCATTTTGAATTCTTTGAATTCATTATGCCGTCATTATAATATGTGATATATTATTATAGTTGGGGGATGGAATAATCCTTATTGGGAAAATTAAATAGAGGAAGAGCCTCTGTGAGATTTGATAGGACTTCATCCTTCAATGAAGAATGCAAAGAACACTCGTCACCACCGAAAAATGACGAGCACCGTATTCTCCCTCTTTAATCGGGGCAAGTATAGGAATCACCGCTATCCACAAAGAACGCCAATGATTTCATCTATACTCATCTTCCTTGAATCCTTCATCCTCAACTTCTTTGTCTTCTCCTCGGACATTGATAAAATGATGTCATTTTTTCACGACTCCGTCAACGATCACCGAAATTGAGGTAGTGGGTTTGAATTTTTTTACTTGGTCTTTGTTGTACAAATTTTTGGTATGAGAATTGAATGATATCACCGTAATGAGGAGGGTTTAGACCACATGAACATGACCCGACCATACCCTTTTGTTGGTTCTTGTTTGATGACAATAGAGGCGGTAGACATAGCGACCGAAAACGAGTTGTCCGTGAAGAAAGATGGCAGCGCAAGGACGTCTAGTCACCAGACGGGTGCGGCACCGCAGTGCCATGTAGTGAACGAAGTCGCGGAACGGTGGGACGCGGTGGTGCCAGAGGGATGCGCTGCCATCACACCGTGCCGAAAGACAAGGTCCGCTGCCAGGAGGGCCGCAGAGGTCGGACGGGGGCACGAGGTCGTCGCGCCGCACAGAGAAGTAGAGAGCCACGGCCAGGTTGGGCCGCGACGGAGAGGCGCGGCGCTATCGCGCCGCTCCAACGGTGCAAGACTGTGGCCTTAGGTCGCGGCGGATAGGAGAGGGTGGCTGGGTGAGCCAGTCACCGGTGCGCGCTACAGGCTTAACCCTTTGGGTCCCGCGGTTACCAGGGGTCGGCGCATCGCGCTGGCTGTTTTAGACAAAGGGGGGAGTGGTACCCCCCTCCCATGTGGCCCGGCCAGCCAGGCCCCATGGGCCACCAGCCGGCCAGGCCATGCAGGCCACCACCAGGCCACGCAGACCGCCAGGATGGGTCACCCCTTTGGGTCGGGTCAGGTCGGGTCGGCCACATGGGTCGGACCAAATGGGTCGGACCGGACTCGAACCCGTCCGACCCAATTACACCAAATCGCCCATAACTCGGGCGACAGGTGTCCGTTTGACGAACCATCAGTGGTGCCATTTTTCATGGAACAAATTAGTCCCATTGAAAATACCCCAGAGGATCTCGGGGTATAGTTTAGATATGGTCAGGTTGGTTCGTACACGAAACCAACTAGGCCCCTGCGACAAAAAGGATAATAACTCACAGACCGTGTGTTCGATTGATGCTCCATCTAATGCGTTGAGACCCCTGTGACATGGCAGTCCTTTTAGATACTTCCACGTGAGACTTCATGACACTTGGAGTATCGACATGTAGCTCATGGATCAGATCCTCCCATAGATGGGTGTACAGAGTGCGGAGACTTAGTAGCTGACATACCTAACGACTTCTTGACCGATTCGACTCGGAGTGATTCAACTAGCCTAATGGGGAGCGCCTAGTAGTTGGCTGTAGATGCATGGTGGAGGAGCGCCCTGTATTTGGTGGCAGACCTGTTGTACTCGACAGGAGGAGTACCTTTGTAGGCTATTAGGGGGAGTGCCCGATATTTGGTAGCAGACCCACAGCGGACGGAGCGCCTGTTAGTTGGAAGCAGACATGCGGTACTTGACAGGAGAGGTACCTCAGCAGTCCTAGGTTAGTGAGAAATGCATCAGTGTTGCGACAGGCCCACTGTACTCGACAGATGAGGAGTTTTCCATTAGTCGTGGTTTCAATAATGAAAATCTTGGTTTGATCTGAGTCAATGACCTTTGTGATTTCCTCATTATTGAGATGGATTACAAGATAACTTAGGTATATGTATGGGCATATACCTAAGTAATGATTATCCGTTGATTTCATTCTTTGTGGTTTATCCTTGTTGGATTTTGTGAGACCTTAAGGGTCTCGGGGTCCCTACTGAGTATCATTATACTCACCCCTACACGAGCTATTCTTGCACCTCGTTGTGTTAGATGCAAATGACGGACAGTGCTGACGGAGGCCAAGAGGGCCAGGACTGGACGATACCTGGTGGAGGACCTTTGGACGTATCGGTACACGGTGGAGTCTGACGGACGTGGAGTTATGTAGAGGCCATCTATACCTATCCTTCATATAGGAACCCCAGATGACGATCCAAGAGCTACTTTCACCTTTCAGTTGTTTTCCCTTTTCAGTTGTACTTGCTTTCTGTTGTATATGTACTTTACAGTTGGGCTTGTATTCTGGCCCCCATTACATTTAGTACACTTGTTATACATCTTTTATTTATTGTTTCCTTCCGCTTGTACTTTGGTTGTTGTTTTTATGATTTATAATGGAAACGACTTCCCATTTTTAGGGAATTACTTTTTGGTGTTATTCGCCAGCCCCTGGTCTATGGAAGGCGGGCTTGGGGTAGTCACGATATGGGCCCCGAGGGACGGGTCATGACATTAATACAGAAATTGAATTTTCATACATTACCTATTCCAAATTATCATAAACCATCAACTGATAGAATAATTATATTATCATTTAAACAAGTCCCTAATGGATTTTATGTAAAATAAAGGGTTTTTATCAATGATTGATTGAAATAACATAATAATATCATTAAAATGTTAATGGGGGAAATTCACTTTTAAATGTCAAAATAAATATTAAAAACTATAAAAATGTATGTTAATTATAATTATTTAAAAGAAAAAGAACTTGAAAAATTGGAATGAAATATTCAAATAAATGTGTGTTCTTGATTGGGGATATTTTTTGTTCACACTGAATACATCGAAAAAAATGTTTTCCCTCAAATTTTTGTAAGAAAATATAAAAGGTGTATTGTTTGGAAAGTGACAGGAAGATTAATTTTAGAATACATTTTAAAAATAAAATTAAGCATATCAATTAAAATAAAAAAATAGTAAATTTTTTTTAAAATAGTTATAGATATCATGGAATGGGAAGAAAACTGGTTCTTAATTGAAGTGATAAATGTTGTTGGATATTTTTAAAAAATTTCTCTATCATTTTAAGTATCAAAGAGTGGAAATTGTTATTATTAATTGAAATAATCATGAATAACTAATGGAGAATAAAATTAATGATTTTTATTACACAATGATCAAATAATTAACTTCAATGGAATTTCCAGCATAAGCATTCCTAATTAAAACTGTATTGAAACATAAATATATTATATATTTAGAAACATTTAAATCTTAATCCTCATGATATAAAATACTAAAAATGAAGCATTTTATACCATGAATAAAAATATATTAATATTATAAAATAAAAAACGGGAACTATATAAACCTCATAAAAGATGTTTCATTTGAAATATAACATATGTACCAAAGAAGGCTTTTTTGTGATGAGAAATCCTAAAAACGGTCACAACGTTGAAGGGATA
Organism: Viscum album; assembly: GCA_963277665.1. Lineage (NCBI taxonomy): Eukaryota > Viridiplantae > Streptophyta > Magnoliopsida > Santalales > Viscaceae > Viscum > Viscum album. Next base: position 587,827,938 of record OY728126.1, read on the forward strand.
ATTAATCAATTAATGGATTACATGTATCAAATTTAAATCCACAAAAAAATTTGAAAATTCAACATAATATAATAAAAATTAATTACACATGCAATCCCATAATATCAAAGATAATGAAAATGAAATATATCCCAATGGAAAGAAATTGACTTATAAAATTATTTACCACTTAGTAACATTCACGTCCAAAAACCTTGGAGGAAATAATTAAAATAAAAACTTAAAATATCATGAATAATTAAGTATTTGTGATATTACTTGTAAAAAAAGTTAATACATACACCATATAAAATAAATTAGGTGCAAAACATTAAAATATACCTCAATGAAGGGATATTGAGATGAAGTATCGTAACACATGTTTCCCTATACTTGATCAATTTTTAAACTCTTTTTTAGTGGTTTTAATCATATTATTAATTTATTAATGATCAATATTAATATTTTTTATATCATATATGATCATATTATAACATCATACCATCCATTCATTAATATTATTTCATTATTATCATTTTTTTGTGTGTAAACTTCTTTGTTTTCTCAGGCATGTTTTATCATAGAAGTTGTAGTTTCTATACATATGATATTGATCTATAATATCCAAAATTATATAAATATTATAAATACCATGTTTTCTCATAATAACCATTATTTAATGTTTTTCATGGAAAATTAATTGCATATCTTCATGGAGATGGATGGTTTTACGTATGCACGAGTATAGATAACATTTATTTAAAGAGTGGAAAGGTAAGATAGTGGATAATATATTACTTTTTTAGAAACAATATAATGTCATATATATCATGTATATTAATTATATCCACGATTATTATTATCCATGTGATTCAGTTATGGAAAACAAATTCCATCAGTTCTTGAGGTGGTAGTCTGTCGTATACACAATTTATGGAATTGTTTCCCATTTAATAAAATATGGGGTGGGTAGATATTATTTCATCAAAAAATACCAACTAATTATTTGTTTTATAAGGTTTTTATTATTTTTATTTTTAAATAAAAAATTGATGGTTGAAAAAATTAGAATAAATTAAAGATGAATTTTTTTAAAGATGATTACCTTTTCTTAGAAGAACAGCCTTTAGATCTCTTATTAAGGAAACTTAGATTAATATTTTGGGATCTCTAGAAGATATATAATATTTATATGGAAATTGTGGAGAACTTTTGGTAGTGATGAGTCTATCCAAATATATTTAAAAGTGTGAATAAGTGTGGGGAGGGATTTTTCTTTTATAATTATAGAACAATTTCATATTTATAAATTCCCAAAACTATTAAATAATTGTAAGTCACTCTCACCCCAATTGCCTAAATTATGTATAAATAATATATTTAGTGATGTTATGTTTTATTCAAACCTAAACCACAGAAAAATAAATAATATTTAAATATAATGATTATTATCCTCTATGTTTTCATAATTGTACGATTTTATTTTTCAACCTAGTAATTAGTTTATTTTCCTGGGTAAATCTTCTTTTGAAACTAAAGGTAAATTTAGACATATTATTTATTTTTAAAAAAATGATAATAAATATAAAATAATATTTATCGGCTAAAAATTATATGTTTTGGGGAATTAATTTCAACACAAGCGCATGTAATTTAAAATACCATGTTTTTACCCTAATAGTGATAAATAAATTATACAGTATTTACAAATAAAGATAGAAAAAATTATGTTTATCATATTATATAATATTAATTATTTTTATTTCAAATTTTGAATCCATTTTACCAAATTCAACTCATATAAGTGGAAATTTGTTTTTTAAAATAAACCTATAAATCGTGACAAAAAATGGGTTTTCAAGAAATGCATTTTTCAAGCAAAGGACTACCATACATTAACTACATGACTAGTAGTCATAATTATATGTATTTAAATTAAAATATTTACAAATATAATATAAATATTTAATTTAAATTTCTTACTATTAGTGGTTATTAGTATTAAATAATATGATGGAACATTACTCATTTAAAAAATACTTTCAAGACAAATGTGTTTTTACACCTAAAATAAACATATACCAAAATGAGCTATAATGATGATTAAAATGTAAATAATTTTTTTATTAGGATAAATAATAATTGATAAAAAAATTTAATAATATTAAAATAATTGATTGACTTTTAAATTTATAAATTTATTGAAATAAAATGATATTTATATAAAAATCTGTATTTTTCACTATTCCAAGAATAATCACAGTTTTCAGAAAAATACCATAATTTCAACATAAGATAATTTTCATATGTAATTTCAAAAATTAATTTAATTTAAATAAAAATATTATAATAGTGGTGATTATTAATTATATAATTTTCTTTCAATATAAAAAAATAGATTTTGAAAAAAAATGAAAAACAATTACATGTTACTGAAAATTGAATGATTATTATAAAAAAATTTGTATTAATTAAGACCAATATATATATATATATATATTTAAAAACATTTATACTAATTAAACATATAGGTTATAAGAGTAATTTTTAATTAGTATATTTTAGGGGTTTGTTAAGCTCTATGTTCTAGGTCGTATACTCTATCGAACATAATGTTCTTGTTTTGAATTATAAAGGTTTCATGTACCAAAAAATATCAAAGAGATTAAATTTATTTTAACTAAATGTAATTCATAATATAAATGTTTTATAATAAATCAGCAACTATGGAAGAATGTATCTTTGGCACTAGAAATAATCAAATGGTGTATCTATCAATTGAGGGATTCCACATTTTTATCAACTCAATTAATTAAATAAAAAGAATATATTGTCATTTTCCATGTCATGATTGCTATTATTCATTATACTAATTCACTTACACATATATTATGTTAAATTTTAAACTTTTAAAATGGGTTTTAAAGACATAAATGTTTCACCATTGTAATTAATAACTAATGAAACAGTCGGAGAGGCTTGTCATGTTCCTTACTAAGGGAGTAATAATATCATAGTATACATTAGGAAAAATATAACCTAAGTATATTCATCATATGAATATCACATTATTTTTAGGATTATATACTCTATACATTCTACACATATATATTTTAGTGGAAATATATCCTCAAGAATGGCATGCATCCTATAAATGTTGTTGGTTATGATATAAGGGATATCATAATATAAAAATTCCCCTTTTATTTCACCTATTACACAACCCACTCTAAGTAAATTCCCAATCTTGTACACTTTAATCATTCACCAATTAACCCATATGTGGAACACCCATATGGATTAAACTCTTATATATCCCAAAATCCACTCGGATGAGAGACTTAAACCCATGAAATAAGGAATTACAATGGAATTATTGAAATTATTTTTTCTGTGTTCCACTATCGATTATAGTGTATTGATTAATAGGATGATCCTTATAGGAATAAAAGATAAGTGTTCATTGATAAAGAAACGTTGTCTACCACACTGTTGCAATGTTTTGAGATGTTTTAAATGGAATGGAATTTAGATGAAGTGAACCTATGTTTCTTCATAGGATTATTGGATTTTTAGAGATTCACATCTCAATATTTCGTTGTGTGGCCTCATTCTGTTTCATAGGTTTGTAAATGATTTATAATGTAGTTTATCTTCCCTTGATGTTCTTTAAATCATGTTTCCAAATGGCTCACATGGATAATTTTAGCTATGTATGGGAATTATGATGGATGTATCAAATTTTCTCACAAATCCAAATTCACATTGGTGGTTTAGGATGATATAAGTGGATGTTATGACATTGAGTATGTGAACCAAAAAAGATATTTCAATCCAATTATGTGACTATATTTAATTATTCAATTTCATGTATTCATTTTCACCAAATATACTTGTATGAGATTTTTTATGACTTATAGTATGAAATTATATAGGTTTATCAAATTCATATATTTTAAAGAGAAAAACATATAATAAAATTATTTTATTGTGTTTTAATGGTCTAAATATCATTATATTATAATTAAATCATTAAAAATTCTTGGTATGCCTACATTTTAATATCAGATGAGAGATAAGATGTTTCGGAGTCGTAAACCAGTTTAAATGATTCTCTGAATGATAATTAAAATGATTATAAATGAGAAATAAATTTGGAATTTGTGAATATATTTGAATGGATATAACATATTTCTTATGATCATGGAGTTTCGAATTATCATTATTGAGATGTATATTTAGGGTTTTCTCTGGATAATATAATAAAGGGGCCTTGTGAATAAGTGGTTGAAGTTTATGAGAATTTCTTTTTGGAGTTATTGATACACTGCATTATCCATGAAAGATAAACTAAGGAAGATAAATCTGTGTTGTTTTCATAATTCCTAGTATGTAACGAGAAGGTGATTTAGTGGTTGTTTTTTTAGAAACATATTGTTGAGGAGGGACATGACCATACCATGCATGCATTCCCCTAAGAATGAGTTGTTCATTCTGAATTTGTGAGAGGATAGATGATCTGATGTTGATTCAATTTCATTTTTACAAATAGTCAAGGACCCTATATAAGAAGAAATATATTTGATACAAAATCATTGGGAATATTTTTTAATAACATATTCATTTAATATAAAAGTGAAAATCATAGAATAATGGGTGGTCCGTTTCTATAAAAGGTAATATTTCTTGAAAATATAACTTAATAATACCTTTTCTAACTATATCTATCATTTTTACGTGTTTTTAATCACTAAATTTATAGAGTTATATTAAAATACATGTACTATAACATAGTTTAAAGCGATATATAATTATATATTAGAATGACATCTAACCTCGTAATATTTATTGTGTTCTCCATGTCATTCATATTTTTTTGTATACATGAAGAAGATAATATTTAGTGTAAGATATAAACATTTCCCATTCTTTGCGGTATTATTCTAACAGAATAATTTTTAAAAGAAAATAGTTAATACTGAATCATGTCTTTCTCCCCCCATCTTAGTAGTATCCCAAGTCATCTGGGTTCTATAAGTGGTGTCATAGTGATTTTTTTCATAATGATTCTACTTTTTTAAATTTATCCTGTAGAAACTGAACTCTGTTAATATCATATGAGATCTTTTTTTACTATAAATAATTTTCAATTTTGAAATCATCATATGCTACCATTTTAGTTATCATATAGACTTTAATGGGTGATGTTTCTACATTACCCTATCAATGAATTTCTAGATACAGTGTTATGACATTCATAGATAAGAGATATCTTGAGATAGGTGGGAAGTCATGAAACGAAATACTTTTATCATATTCTGAAACATTTTATAATAAGGTGATGATACTATTGTTAGTTATGTAAATGTGGGACAATCTTGAAAACCTATATGATGGAAATATTAATATAGAATGTAAAAATGATAATTTAGAAAGATAAATTTAAAGATATCATAATAGATGAATAGAATTCTTTTAATGACTATTTTACTATGGAAAATGAGATAATTAATCATATTAGAGGCTTTAGGGGTAATATTCTTTGTTCAACTATTATAAAAAACATAATCAGAAATTTTCTAGATGGATTTGAATTAATGTCTTCATTTTTAAAGAAATTCATGACTTATCCCTTGAAGATACTCAAAATACCCTCTTGAAATATGTGAGGAGGAAAGTTAGGAATTTTAAGAATAAATATAAATAATAAAAATCTGTCAAATCCATGAATGGTTTAATGATAAAGTAAAAGTAAGATGATACATCAAGTTATTTAGATAATGATGATGGCAATTGAAAAAAATTGATGAAAACCAAAGAAACCAAATCTAACAAAAAAAAATTGGAAAAGAAAAATTGGAGAGTTACATTACACTAATGTGTTTTTAATGTGGTTGAATTGTACACTTTTTAGTTGACTTCCCAAAAAAATATTCTGATTTAGTTGATGAAGAATAAAAAACACCATAGGGGAATTTGGAAAAAAAATTACATCATGATAGAAAAATAGAATCATTTTAGGAAAATAAGAAGAAGAAAACTCTTCCAAAAGTGTTAATTTAGAAGGTAAAGGTGATATAAATATAAAAACATCACGACATATGTTAATGGAGATGAAGAAAAATCTATTAGTATATTGGAATAGAAATGTGATGCATAAACTATTTACATATTACATAAATAACATGAATTCATATATTTAAAAGAACATTGAGCGTATGAATAAAGTTAAAGGCCACAAGAAATTTAATACAATGAAGATGTTATGTTCTCAATTTAAATGTGGTAGAGAGAGACATTGATTTATAATAATATAATAAGAATATTTTTTCTACAAAATTGATGTTGATAAGGATAAATCAATATATCTTTTAGGGACTATGAACCTACTATCATAGAGCCAGTGTCTTATATATTAAATTGGCATAAGATACGAAGATTCACATAGAAAAATAAAAAATATATTTTTTATCATGGTAATCTAGATATATAATTAAGTTATATATTATATTTGAATGAAAAATTATAAAACAATTTCCAGAGTATAACATTGTTCTCTCTAGAATATCCTTTCATGTCAGTCATTGCAAACTCTTGAATTCCATGGAATGTGGAAAAATAAGGAGGAGCTCGACTGTATGGTTAAGTGCAGCAGAAGATATGATGAATCAATAAGATTAATCAACATAGAAGAGTAAATAGGTGAGTCAATATTCCATTTAAATAACTAGATAAGAAATAATTAATATGGAAAGGTAAATAACTAAGCACACATACCATTTACATTAGTAGGAAAATTAATAATAAATATAAAAAGGTAAAAAAAAACCTTAACATTAACTCCATTTAAATAACTGGAAAATGAATATTCAATATAGAAAGGTCAATAAATGAAAACAAATATCATTTAATCAATAAACTAAAAGTGAAATTCATCAAGAGAAAATATTATGGTGAAAATATCAAAGATAACAATAACTAAATTCTTAATGAATGAAATTATTAATTATTGGATTTCATGATCTCAACCGTCATGATACATATACCATCAAGAACGTTTAGAAGACAGTTTAAACTATAACTAAACAAATGTTTAATGCTATCTTAATTTGATTGTCTCAAGATTTATACTTATGAACCATGTGGTTATATAATATTGGGCCACACCCATAGGTTCATGTCCAAACCATTACTAATATATCAAATAATCATTATTATTCATGAATAAATATACCGTGATATCAAATAACTGTATGTAATAAAGGATATAGATTTATTAATATTTCTACTATTAATAAAATAACATTCAATGTAAAATAGTGTATATATAAATAAGGAATTTTTTATGAAATAAATATATACATAATAAATGATATGGATATATAGATGAATTTTTTTTTCCATTGGAAAGTGAATAATTTAAGGGAAAGTTAATGACTACAAGAATGAATAGTGGAAGTGAATTTTAATAATATCATTGGTTAGAATAATAATCAACCATCAAGTGGAATAATGAGGATGTTATTAACATATACCCACTGGAGTAATAAAAACTAGGTTTTTTATTTATGAATAGAAATAGCATAAATATGTATTTAGAAATAATCATTTTGTAAATAGGCTTTTCATTTTGAAAAATATTTTAAAAATCCATTTCTTTGAAAATTACATTTAAATACATTTTATTTAAAACAAAAATTTGAAACATTCAATGGAACCACCAAATAAATAATATTTATTATGGGGTTAATTACAAATATGTTGTAAAATATTAAAACATCATTCCTTCCACACTGTAAAAATTGATTGGAAAGTGACTTCTTTAGAAAATGAAAAGAATATTCCATTCTCTCATTATGTAAAATCGAAATAGGAAATGTTTTTTGAAAATGAAATAATAATCCATTGAATTTTTTTTATGAAGAGTAAAATAGATTAAAAATTAATTAATAAATAATTTTCAATGTGTTAAGAATGTGTAAAAAAATTTATAGAATAATTTTATGGAATAAAATATATTTCCGATCAAAGATAGAAATAAAGTATTATTTTAATAAAAACATTTTATCAATTATTTTAAATAAAAACTTGTGGGAAATTATACTATTACATGAAAATATCAATAATAACAAGAGGATAATAATGTTACATGGTTTATTAAATAACTATCAAACAATTTAATTCAATATAATTTCAAGAATAACTAATCTCAATTAAATTATTATTGTAAAGTAAGACCATAAAAAGATTATAATGTTGAAGTGAAGAATAAACCAATGAATTGGTTATGTGTATCAATTTTAGATCCAAATAAAATAATTTGAAGTAGAAAATCATATAATAAAAATTAATTATGCACATAGTCTATAATATCATTACCAACAAATAAGTAATATAACCCAATGAAAAGAAATGGAGTTTCGAAATTATTTAGCACTTGGTAACTTTTAATTCAAATACACATATATGAAATAAATAAAATTGAATCATAATATACAATTAGGACTTATTTATTATTGATATTACATGTAAAATGGTATGTATATAAATTACATAAAATAAATTTGGTTCATAACATTACATTATACCACAATGAAATGAAAATGATAAGAAAACCCTTTTGTTATGGTCCTTTTTTGTTAAATGATATTTACCCTCTAGTATAGTGGTTATAAATAAGTTATTATCTTATAAAATAACCATATTAATATTTTTAATATCATATATTCTAATTTTATTAAATTTTATCACCCTCTCATTAAAGATGTATCATGGTTTTCCTTGATTCGTGTTTTTAATTTCTTTGCTTTATCATGTGTCCTTCATAATGAAAGATAAGTTTATTGCCCATATTATAGACTTATATCATCTCCATAATAATAATAATGAAATAATTATAATATTTCAATATCCATTTTATTTTTAAAATCACCCATGAAATATCTTTATAAAAAATGATGTATGTTACAATCATGGAGATGGTAGGACGCATGTATACAAGAGTAATGTTCCCATTTTCCATGATCATTATAGACAGAAGTTATGTAATAAATATAAATTAAATAATGATAATAATATTATATATACGATTTTATATAATTATATGTATCATCCTTATCGAGTGGTGATGAAAATATATTCTCATTGATTCGTGAAGGTGGAAGTCCATAGGTACAAGGACAATGTTATTATATTTAAGTGAGAGAAAATGTAAGAAAAATGATATATATTATCATTAAAAATGATAAATTTGGAAATAATTTTAGAATTTTTTAATAATATCAGATATATTAATTAAATTTAATATTATTTAATTCTATGTGAAGCGTTAGAGAATGATAAATCACATCGCTTCACGAGGTTGTGGTCTATCGTACCCACGAGTGACTATATTGTATCCTCTATAAAATAAAAATTAAAAATTAAAAATATATGATACAATTAACCCATAGGGATAAATATTTTATAAATAATATATATATATATATATATCTTAGATCAATAATCATACCCAACCGTGAATGGTGGTAATGGAAGAATGGATGGCATCAGTTCGTGAGGCAGTAGTCCGTCGTACACAAAAAATAAGATTTTGTAACATATTTGATGAAAGCGGAGATAGTTTTTGGTAATGATATTATAAAGAAAAAAATCCGATAAAATTTAATTTAATTAGGTATTTATATCATCATTATTTAATAATAATTTCATTTATTGTAGAAATAATAAAAATATGGATGGTCGTGGAATAACATTACCTATTCATCAAGGGTTCTCCTAAGCTTTACATCGATGCCTTCGTAGGGTGGAGTTATACCCAAAATAATGATTATAGGAAGATTAAAAGTAATTTCTTATTTTATTTTAGAAATAAGTTTCCTAAAAAATGTGGTTTTTAGTTGTTAAGTGGAGAGGACAGGCGGTGGCTTTTTATAAATGAGGGAGATGACATATTTGGTATTTTTGAAGACAATAGAGTACTCCCACATTTTTTAAATGTCACTAGGGCCCATAATGATTAATTATAGAACCATAGAGGTGTAAGGTTTTATATATTTCAATAAAATAATTTCAAGACACGTTTATATTTCAACATTACCCCTATTTTTTAGTTTAACCCTCGATAATCCCATTTTTAACTTTATCACGGTAATTAATTTTTACTACATTCAAAAATTTAGTTTTACCAAGAATTAAGTCAGTTTAATGTGAAAAATGTGTCTTTTTTATAAATACCATTATTCAGAATAATCAACCGACAAATAATTTAAAATATTTCAAAATAATTCCAACAAATAATTACTCTTTGAAATCATTTCTACCTTTTTCTATGTTTCTCCCATTTTCATAAATCCTACTTCAAGTAGATCTAATACAAGATTTATATGTCAAATAAGGGTTCATAACACCATGTTTGACCCTCCCAATTGGAATAGGGATCACCATTCCCACACACATTAGATCCAAGAATGCCATGTCCATTCCCCATAGAACCTGATTGTGGTCTTCTATGACCATACCCCAACGGTTCATGAACACCATCCATATTCCCAAAATAAACCTGAGTATATAATACTATGACCATACCCCTTGGGTTAAAAAAGACCATGTTAATTCCCAGATTAACTATGGTGCATCACATCTTAGAACACCATGTCTAACATCCCAGAAAAATCATGTATCACCATCACATAGTCTCATCATCATGATTAAACAATTCATTATAAATCACAACCCATTAAACATTTCTGTTCAACCACATTTCTATAGTACATTTCCCTCATAAATTTCCCTATTTTCCAACCCAATATCACTTTTCCATTTAACACATGATAATAAATTTTCACAAAAAAACATTCCCATTTCCATAATATCTTCAACAAGTGAAATATTTTCTAAAATATTTTTAAAAATGAATTTAAACCCACTTATTATATTTAGACAATTATATTGAACACATGGAGTAAATCCAAGCCACATATTATTTGGAAAACCCAATTTAGAAACCACATTTACAATAGGGTATTTAATAACAAAACATGACATCGAATTCTAATCCCAATATCCAAAATTCATTAAAATCATTTAACAAATTTCTCTAAAATAATTTAAATCACCCAAGAATTAACAAAACAACAATAAGAACCCACCACGCATGGGTTTCAATCTTAAAAAACCAAAAAAATGTCTAAAACCACTTATTCCATCAATCCATTTTTAAAAAATCCAACTCGGCTTTCCACATATATCACATATATTTGGAAATTCCCCGATTAAAAAAAATTTGAATAAAAAATAATTCCAAAAATAATTCATTATTATCCACAAACACAACCAAAACTCCCTAGAAAACTCAATATTTTCACATTATAAAACCAATCCACCACTTTAAAAATATGAAGAACCAATAACACAAATGGAATATTAGTTAAAAAATCCAATTTATAGAAAATACCAAAGAAAAAGTACATTTCACAATGAAAAACCTCATTGTAATTTTATCAAACATAATGAATCCATGAAGTATAATTTCAAATAGAACTTACACATTGCCGTAAAATTCACTCACTTTTTCCAATAAAACCCCAATTTTTCAGGGAAAATCTTTAACGAATCAAAAATTTCCATCATATATATCAATCAATTAAATTAAAACAAACATAAATAATTAAGATATCTTGTAAATAATATATAAAAGGTAATTAATTGAAAACACCTACCTCATGTTTATGAATCATTTCTCTATTGATGAAATACATCTTAAATACACTCTTACTATAGATCACAACCTATAAAATAAAAACCCCCCAATTCTGCTCTACCCTAGGTAACCAAATCAGACAATAATGGCCACTAGGGTTAGAGTAGAAATGTAAAATAGAATGAAACAATCTAGAAAGAGTGGGGATCCCAAACTGTTGGATTCGGGTGAAGAATCCCCTATAAACTGTCATAAAATACACTTATATGATATTTTTGGAGACAAATATCTAAATGGGATGCATTATATTCATGGGAAATTGAGTGGGGTGTAAAATGGATGAAACCACAGATTAAAAGAATGAAAAAAGAAAGATTCCCGTTTTGGGTGCGTTGTATGGTTAGCTTAGATGGTTAAACAAATAATGTACAAACTGTGAAAGTAACCACTATTTGGAGATACATGGGCTACACACATAGGCCGAAAACATAGATTATCCATGCTCAACCAATGTGAACCCCTTCTGTCTAGGTTTCACACTTTGTCTTAACATTTTCAAACAATGGGAAGATCATGCACAATTGCATATACCTTAGAAAAAATCAATAGAAACACCAAAAACTAACCATAAAGAGATCAAATCAATGGATACTCAAATTAATGGTTCAAAGAAGATGAAAACAAGAAATATGATCTTATAATATTGTTACATTAAAATATCATAAATAATAATATTTGAATACATTTAGTGTTTTTATTAAATAATGATCAAATAATATCCTTTAATTAAAATCCATAAATAAAAAATCTTGATTAAAATGATATCATGAGGTGAAACCTTGATTATATCATAATTTTGAAGTGGTAATAAACCAATATATCGAATATGTGTATCCACTGTATATCCACATAAAAAATATGGTAATATAAAATAAGATACTAAAAATTCATTATACATGGAATATTATAATATCAATCGAAATGAAGATGTAATATAACTTAATGAAAAGAAATTGAGTTACAAATTTTTTTATCACTAGGTTACTTTTAATTAAAATCCAATTAGATGGATGTTTCTTTGGGTAATATATAACTATATCCCCTATTTAGGTGGTGTTGGATTGGATTAATTTTTTATTTTGGGGTTCATGATTACTTTCATAATTATTAAAATCATTTCACCATTGGGGCTTACATGATAAGATTCCCTTGGTGGGTGGAGATTAATAATTCCAATGATATGTTCATTATGGTCCCTAATCCCACATGATCTATGCTCAGTGTGGGTAATATGGGATATAAATTTATCATCTTCATTGAAGGAGGATGTGTGATTTATGTATTGGGGCATCCCTTGGAATTTTTTAAAATAGAGCTTGGGCCTCAGAGAAGTATCCTACATAACCTGGTTATTATACAAATCAAGTTCATTATAGTTCAGTAAATTTATTGGTGCACTGAGAGATGATATATAATTATCATCCCATGGGAATGATTGGATCCTAGTATTTGAAATTTTTTATACATGGAACGACTTACATTGAGGAGGAATCCTATTTTAATTCGAAATTGGGCCCTATGAAGGTGTACTGCATATCTTTCTTAGGATAGGAATCATATTATTTTTAGATCAACTACTAGGGGATTACACACTGACATTTACATTCTATGTGGGACTTATCATATTTTTTCAGTGTTTTTGTATTACACACAAGATTTTTCCTTCTATTTTGGGATTACACACTGAGGGTGGACAAAATATCCATCATCAGGATGACCTTGTCTTAGTAGAGGCTAACGATGTAAATTATTTTATCATTAGAACTCCTTAAGAAAACATGAGAAATGTCCAGTGTGAGAAAAAAAGGGATGGAAATTGATCAATCTCACTACTTGTAGATATCAGATTTAGGTACATAGAAAACCCTTTTGATAGTTAATATGGATATAAGGCCTCATAGAGGGGTCCTATGTATCCTTGTTATAGAAGGAATCATGTTCCTCATTGTTTCTTTAATTGAGTAATACATAGTGGGGGTAGACTATGTTTTCACACCCAAGGATTCCAAATTAATGGGCCTCCTTGTCTACGAAACATTCTTCATTGCCTTCATAACATTCCATGATTTTCTATTTGATAGGTTAGAGGATAAATTCTATACATTTTCATAGAAACTCACAGGATCCAGTTGACATGTTTGAGGGACGTCGCATATCCTGGATGGCATGTTTGGGGTTCATCTCATGATCAATGATGATTTGTTTGGGGGATATCACGATGCCTAGTCAGCTGATACTGAAATTGGTCAAATAACCGTAGATGGATTATCCATATGGTGTCAGATGATCTCGCTGAAATGCTCTGGTGTCATCGTGAGAACTTACTGAAACGCTTGAAGGGCATCACAAGAGTCATTGCAACATATCTCGGAGGGTGTCACATGTATGACCGACATATTTTAAGTACGTTACAAATCCAAGATGGAATGTTTGATGAATTTCACAAGATCCATCTTTCATTCTTGAGTGTTACCATTAGAATACGATTGTAGGAGTTGGATCTTTCATACGAATCAAACTATGCATCTAAAGGACATCATGATTCTTGAATATAAATCCCTAAGGACTTTTAGAGAGTTTTTCGTCATGCCCAATGGGCACCATATGACTTACTATTACATGACCAAAGGACATATCATGACCATAATATTATGTTGAAGGAGAGTTATGAGATCTAAGTGATGTTTCCTAGTAATGTCGTGTGTTATGGGTGGTTCGCGCGAAGTGCATGATAGTTAGAGTATATGTTCTTTTGCAAAATTTTCCCACTTGTAATATTTTTTGTAGCCTTCATCTTTATAGTTTCTTATATTCATTTAGTGTTATATTATTTTATGTCTCGTGTGATCTAGTACATGTGTGGGATGTTCTCTTCACGTTCTATAAGAGGTCCTTTTTGTGATCCATATTGATCAATTGAAGTGATTTTTTATGACGCACGATTTATTTGGATATTTTTCTGTACACTACCTAAGGGGAATAATTATTGTCACATGATCATCCACCCTGAGAAATCATATCTAGCGCTATGATAATAAAGGGACAATTTATCGTATGTATATTTATCATACTGGGGTGGAGGATTTATAGGTCTATATGCCTTAGTTACTCACCAAATTTCATAGTGCATATCCTGAGAATCTGGGATGGAGTCTGTGGAGGGATTATTAATCACACATTTCATAAGCTCCTATTATCTATTGCTCTGTGGATGCTACCTAATTTTTAGTTACCATGGGATCATCACATCAATACTTCTAGTATTTTATTATTTTTAATTAATGGGACTTTGTTGAATCACATAGATATTTTATGGGATATTCATGTTGTCAGGATGACATGTTCAAGGGGCTTCATGATATTTTGGAACCTCTAGAAGGAATCATCATGATATTGGGTGACTTTTCTGGAAATTTTTGTGAGACAATGATGGCATGTCAAGGGGACTTCATGATGTCTGCCTAATAAGATTAGGGGTCTTGTGAGACCATGATGCATATATCCTCGGTGTTCATCTTGTTTTTTATGACCACGAGAGTCTTCTTCTTCCCCCTATTTGTGTCTTCTATTTATTTTACAAATTTTGGTGATTTCACATGTTCATTACAATATTATTTAGTACAATCATTCTATGTCCTCATGATGTGTCACATGACCACAAAAGTTCTTATGGAGATGCATGATCATTTTTGAGACAATTACTTTTTATAGTCCTTATCGTTCCAAAGGGGGGAGCATGATTACCTGGGAATACATGAGGCCCTTAATTGGATGGGGATGACATGTTTGTGGTATTTTTCAAGACGAAGCACACATGTTTTTGGGGTCTCACGATGTCTTGTGGATTTCAATGGGCATGTCCCATGTCCATTATGACGGCTATAGTCTTCTACCTCATCTCTTTTTAATTAATTTTTTATTTTACAATGTTTGGGGAGTGTGTGAGTTTGTTTGAATATTATCGAGGATAAAAATTTTCTCCAGTGATGATGTGTCACATGAGCTTTTGATAGTAAGTGGATCCTGCCTTTTGGATATTTTCCTCCTATTTTCGAAGGACTATTTGATGGTTTTTCGAGCATCCCCAATATGAAAATATACATTACCTGGTAGGAATTTTTCTCACTAACTCCATGTGTCTGGTAATTGTTCATGATAAATTCGTGAGAGTAGAAGGCCTTTGTCGAAGAGACATTTTGGGATCATCCACTAGATTTTCTCTATGAATGGTTCCTTCTTGTGACCTTATATTGGTCATGCGATCATGTATCCGATAGCGAGTGGGGGGAGGGGGGGGGGTCATGAAATTTGAAAGACATTTTCACCTTATTCCTCCATTCCTTTATTAAGAAACATAACACTAATATTCATGTACTTATTTTATTGTGATTTGTCTAATTCTCGTTTGGTAGGTATCAAAAAATTCTTCCCTTATGAGTGATGACCACGAGGAGAAGAACATTGTTGTGTGGAATGTAAATGCCCACCTCCATTTTCGGGATTGTAATGAACGGGTGTCCTAGGTGGCGTTTGGTCTGCCATTTGATACTTTGTATTCTGTGAAATTCTCTGTATATAGGGGGGAGAAGATCGGCCTCATTAATCAGCTACCAGATATTCAGACCCCTATTCACTTTGCATCTAACACATGTTTTTTCATTCAATAATGATCTATATGAACCAATCATGAGACCCTGAAGTGATCCCTTTTCATAAGAACTTTACCACAAAACTTCTTTTTCTCAACTACCCATGTGAACCAACTATGAGCTATAATTTGTTAATTTTATGAACCTTTGATACGAGAATGAGATTGTATTAAGGGTTTAGTGGGGTCTTTATGTCTTGGTCTCATGACCCTTTAGCTATCATGTGGAGCGCATGACCATGTCTAGGTCATGTAATCACTATTCATATAGGTGGCGTGCCATTTTATGATGACCTATGGGTTTATCCAACCTGTAAGACCTTCAAGAGTCATGTGATTCATGACCTCTTTATGAGATTCCAAAATTCCATTGCCAATTTTAGTGATGTGCATTATGTTTATGATTCTTCTCTTTGGACATGATATTATTTTATCTGTCTCACATGAACTAATTACTTTTTTTCAGGTGCCTTATGGTTCTCATCAATCTTTTTACAAGACACTTGATAACCTGGCTGGTTCATTAGATCAAATATTATTATGATTTGATGTACTCTATTCCTACTAAGAATCCTGCAGGAAATCTGAAATATGGAGATTCCTCATTTTTTGTACATTGTCAACGAATGAATTTTCTAAACATTCTATTTTACTGACCAATTATCCATTAATTTGTTATATGCATGACATTTCGATGATATCCTGTTAATCATGAATGAAACACATACCTTCTATAATATCAAGTAAACCATAATTTTTAGATATGAATGTCAAAATTATGAAAAATTATTTCTGAGAATCACTCATGAATTCCAACAAATATGTGATTCATTACAGATAAACATTCTATAGTTATCTTGTGATCAAACGATTTAGAGAATTATAATTTGTTCGAATATATGTTCCAAAGTGAAACCACTCATTATTTTTTCAAAGATGATAGCCTCAGAGAGAATACATTGACATTTCATGAGTCCATATACTAGGCCCTACAATCTTCTATAGGATAGATTGTTGTTTTGTTGTAGTTTTATGAGCTTTTAACTCATACCTTCTATTTCTTTATATTAGGTGTTTTAGCTCGAACTATCAATTGATTTGGTTTAGGGTATTTTATCTCGAACCTTTTATTTCTTTATCTTTGGGTATTTTATCTTAGAACATATATCACTTTAGTTTAGTGTTTTCTAGCTAGGACCGTATATTGGATTTTTTTAGGGTCTATCAGCCATGAAATTCTATCATTATAGTTCTATATCATTTAGATTATATCTTTTATTGCTTTATTTTAGTTTATTTTAACTCACACCTTCTATTAAATTAGTTTAGGTTCCTTTAGATTGGACCTTATGTTTCTTTCATTTAAGTTCATTTATCTCAAACCTTGTATTTCTCTATTCTAGGGTATTTTAGATCAGACCTAGTATATTATCATCGAATATGGTTCAGAAATGTCATGAATGACCCAAAACACTCTGAGTTGTTTGATTTTTTCATGGTGTTGTAGAGTCTTACGATGGTCAAAAATCACTTTTATAGAGTGACACATTTAGATGATGATCATAGGTGTATATGAAGGAGCCATGTGTATATATTATTATTCAATAAAATGGCCTCTTGAATCCAAGTTACTTTTCCAAGGTCCATGGATGATTTAAGGGGTAATACAAATTGACTGTGAAATGATAGGGATTCTATGCCCACCTTGATAGTTGGAATATAAGTTATGTAAATCATAAACCAAAATATTGAGTATGTGAATATGGGATGGGTCATACATATCGAGGATGACTCATAATGCTTTGAGTTACTGGATTCCTCTATGTTGTTTTGAAGGCTCAAAAGGATTAAATATCCTTTCTAAAAAGGAAGAGATTCCTTTAATTAGTGGGTCAAGACCCTTATGTGTTAGTAAATTGGTCTAGAAAATATGATCTCAACTCTATCATAGGTCATGGAATATTCTTTATGACTCAAACATCATAGTGATGAAGTTGGGTTTGGAAGGAATGCTATCTAGGAAGGGTCCTGTCACCCTAGGGCAGTTCATCTCTTGATTATGAAGCTTGATCCCAAGGCCTTATTGTTTTAAATCATGATGTTTGGGCCAATAATGGATAGAAAATGAAGAAGTTCATTATAACCTTATGAAATCCTACAAAACATGGTATCGCAACATAGATGATTTAAAATCTACTTAGATAGTTTGGTAGAGAGATTGTAAGTTATGGTCCATTTTTTGTGGTGAGAGGATTATATGGGACAATCATACTAGGAGAAGTAAAGATCACACTAATGTGTTGAGTTGTTCAATGGTGATTTTAGATCTCACAAGGATTAGAAATTCCTTTTTATAGAGTGACACATTTGGTTGATGACCATAGATACATATACAACAGTCATAGTTATATATGAATAGTAAAAAGGGGTTCCATGATGTCAGGTGACCTTTTCAAGGACCATGGAAGATTATGGTGATAAATGGCACCAAAAATCATGACGTGTGATTGGTGAAGGGATCAAGAAACCTAAAATTTGTGTCACTGTCAAGAGAATGTATTCTCATGGCGAGGTTATGTGAAAAATTAATAATCTAATATTATACTCAACCATGGGGGTCCAATGATCACATATTGGAATTTACTATGTATATAGAATAGACCGTCTTATATTTATGTATTATTTAGGTGTGACCTGTTTTATATGAAACCCTAAAGATGAAGAGTTTAGTGAGAAAATAATGGAATTTTTATTAGGCCTCCCTTTGAAGGTTTCCAACCTGAAATATTTGGTTTCTATTTCACTAGTAGTTTAGGGACCTATGATTTAGACCATTACAAGCTAGAGTTTATGGTTGTATAGATTTGGCCAAAGTGATGGCAGTTTATGATCATAATGAAAATGGACCAAATATGGCAGGTGATACACAAGTGAATAATTTGAATATAAGGGTTCAAGAGTGCCACAATAATCATTTTGAGAAGTAGGTGGAAATGGTTCAAAAAATGGATCAAGTTTCGTAGGTCATGAATATTGATATAAGTCAATCATACTAGGAGGAGTTCATATCATAGTAGTGTGTTTAGTTTTGGCACTATAATGTTAGGGATCATAATCATTTGAAAGCCCTTTTGTAATAGTGATGAATTTAGATGATGGACATAGGAGAATATGATGGATATATAGGGATACATTCATAATCCTACATAGGGTCACTTCAAGATGGGTTTCATTTCCATGTTCCGTGGTAGTTTTTTTGGAACCCAAGGTACTCGAATCATGATGTATTATTTATTGATTGAGGTGATCAAAAGATGATAGTAACACCCCAAACTCTAGTTGAACTGGGTAAGGATATTATGGTCATTTGATAAGGAATGGTAATGGTTGATGGTCTTTATAGTTTGACATCATGTAGCAGGTACGTGTTGGCTTCTGTGTAGTTTTAACAACATATTGTTTAGACTTTTCCTTGAAAATCAACATCATGTTGTAAGGACATAGAAACCAATGTGAAAATTTTACAAAGTATATTGTGTGCACAATAAAACCATACGTAGTTCTTTATCATTTATAGAAATAATTTGATACTATAACCCCATCCCTATATGGTTTGGTGTACATTAATCATGTCAGTTTTTCAAGATGGACCCCAAGTTGGAGATCCAGGAATCACAATATATCATTTTATTGAAGGAATTAAGATGCATGCAGTTCTTAAGGGGTTATGCAGTTTAATTTCCTGCAGTAATGATGTGGGATCCCTAACTAGAAATGGTAATGTTGAAGCTTGAACCATGAATGAAATACAGGGTTTCACTATGTGTCCCATGGTGATAATAATCAAGACACACATAGTTCTTAAGAAATATCCATGTGAATTCCTAACCAATACATAGAGAGGGGAATTTTTATACTTGTTTGATTTGACTGGACCTAGGATTGACGATCAGTGTGTCACTATATATCTTGTGAGGATAACAATCACACCCCATATATTACATGAATGGGAGACTCTCTACGCATGTAAAAATTTTACATAGAGTTAGGAATTTTTCTCATTTATTATTATATCTTTTCCTAGGATTGGATATCCAAGCATAAATTTATATCATGTTATGAATTTAATCATCTCACATATAGATATTTAATGGTAAATTCTCTACGATGTTCTCACCCGTACATAGAGGTGAAATTTTTTTCCCATTGATTGTCATAGTTGGGCCAAATATTAGAGATACCAGAGTCACTATATATCCTGTGATGATAGGAATCAAGACACAAGTATTTATTCAGTGGAGTAGTGGTAGGAGACTAACAAAAATGGTGATGGTCCTATTATAAAAGGTCTATAGAAATTCATAGATTTAAGTCATGAAGGGGACATAAATAGTGGAGTTGAACTTCATGCAATGAGGTATCATGGTATTCTTTTTAAGGTTTTTCATTTAGGAACATTATGAACCTGTCACAAGGTTTTATTCCCTTTTTGTGTGGGGAATCCCCTAAAATAATTCTTAAGATCATGTGATCCATGCTCTTTGTGAGAAATGTCGAATTGAAGGGATTACCCTTACTATATAGAGGTGATATATGATATTATAGGGTAATTTCATATCATGTGGTGGATGGACCAAGATATAGGATCGAATATTCCTTACGTATATCTATTGAAATAGATGTCAAATACATGACTGATATAATGATCAAGGAAAAGTAAGATGAGGCATCATGTGATTCAGATAAGGATGATGGGAGTTGTAAAAAACTGATGAAAACCGAAGATACCAAATCTAACAAAACAAAATTTGAAAAGAAAAATATTCGAGGTACATTACACAGATGTGTTTTTAATGTGGTTGAATTTTCCACTATTTAGTTGACTTCCCCAAAATTATATTTTTTGATTTAGATGATGATGAATAAAAAACACCATAGAGGAATTCAGAAAAAAAAATTACATCATGATAGAAAAATAGAATCATTTCAGTAAAATAAGAAGAAGAAAACTCTTCCACAAGTGTGAATATAGAAGGTAAGGGTGATATAAAATATAAAAACATTATGAAACATGTTAATGGAGATGAAGAAAAATATATTAGTATAGAATTATATAAGTGCGATGCATAAACAATTTACATTTTATATAAATAACATAAATTCTATATTTAAAAGAACATTGAGCTTAAGAATAATGTTAAAGGCCATGAAAAATGGAATACAATAAATATGTTATGCTCTCAATTTGAATTTGGTAGAGAGAGACATTGATTTATAAGAATATGATAAGAATATATTTTTTCTCCATAATTGATGTTGATAAGGATAAATCAATATATCTTTTAGGGACCCTAAACCTACTATCCTAGAGCTAGTGTCTTCTATGTTACATTGGCATAAGATACCAAGAATCACATCACAAAATAAAAAATAATTTTTTTAATCTTGGTAATCTAGATATATATTTATGTCATATATTATATTTGAATAAAAAATTAAGAAAAATTCCAGAGTATAACATTGTTCTATCTAGCATATCCTTTCATGTCAGTCATTAAAAATTCTATAATTCCATGGAATGTTGAAAAATAAAGAGGAGTTTGATTGTAGAGTTAAGTGAAATAGAAGCTATGATGAATCAATAAGCTTAATCAGCATATAAAAGTAAATAACTGAGTAAATATTCATGTTAAATAACTAGATAAGGAATAATTAATATGGAAAGGTAAATAACTAATCACACATACCATTTACATTAATATATATGGAATAATAAATATAAAAAGGTATAAAAACTAAACATTCACTCCATTTAAATAACTGGAAAATTAATAATCAAAATAAAAAGTTAAATAAATGAAAGCACGTATCACTTAATCAGTAAACTGAAAATGAAATTCATCGAGAGAAAATATTATGGTGAAAATATCAAATAAAATATTAACTAAATTCTTAATGAAATCAATTATTAATTATTGGATTCCATGATCTCAACCATCATGATACAAATACCATCAAGACATTTCAAAAGACGATTTAAACCATAGCTAAATAAATGTTTAATGCCATCTTAATTTGATTGTCTCAAGATTCATACCAATGAATCATGTGGTTATATAATATTGGGCCCCACCCATAGGTACATGTCCAAATTATTAATAATATATCAAATAATCATTTTTATTACTGAATCAATATACCTTGATATCAAATAACTGTATGTAGTAAAGGATATAGATTTATTAATATTTATACTATTAATAAAATAATACTCAATGTAAAATAGTGTAGATAGAAATGGGATATTTTTTTTGAAATAAACATATACATAATAAATAATATGGATATATAGATAAATTTATTTTCCATTGGAAAGTGAATAATTTAAGGGAATGTTAATGACTATGATAATGAATAGTGGTAGTGAATTTCAATAATATCCTTGGTCAAAATAATAATCAACCATCAAGTGGAATAATGAGGAAGTTATTAACATATACCAATTGGAGTAATAAAAATTGGTTTTTTTTATTTATGAATAGAAATAGCTTTAAAATGTATTTAAAAATAATCTTTTTGGAAATAGGCTTTTCATTTTGAAAAACATTTTAAAAATCCATTTCTTTGAAAATTACATTTAAATACATTTTCTTTAAAAAATTAGTTTGAAACATTCAATGGAACCACCAAATAAATAAAGTTTATTATGTGATAAATTCAAAATATGTTGTAAAATATTAAAACATCATTCCATTCACATTGTAAACATTGATTGGAATGTGGCTTGTTTAGAAAATGATAAGAATATTCCTTTCTCTCTTTATGTAAAATCCAAATAGGATTTTTTTAAATGGCATAATAATCCATCGAAATTTTTTTATAAAGACTAAAATAGATAAAAAAATTTATTACTAAATAATTTTAAATGTTTTAAGAATGTGTAAAACATTTTTAAATAACAATATTTTGGAATTAAATATATTTCTCACCAAAGAGAGAAATGAAGAATGATTTTATTAAAAACATATTATCAATTATTTTAAATAAAACCTTGTGGGAAAATTATACTCTTACATGAAAATATCAATATTAAGAAGAGTATAATAAAGTTACATGGTTTATTAAATAACTATCAACTAATTTAATTCTATATAATTTCAAAAATAAACAATCTCAATTAGAATGTTATTGTGAAGTAAGACCATACAAATATTATAATGCTGAAGTGAGAATCAACCAATGAATTGGTTATGTGTATCAATTTTATATCCAAATAAAATAAGTGCAAGTATAAAATAATATAATAAAAATTAATTATGCACATAATCATATAATATCATTACCAACAAATAAGTAATATAACCCAATGAAAAGAAATTGAGTTATGGAATTATTTATCACTTCGTAACATTATATTCAAATACACATAGATGAAATAAATAAAATTGAATCATAATATACTATTAAGACTGATTTATTATTTATATCACATGTCAAGGGGGATGAATATAAACTACATAAAATAAATTAGGTGCATAACATTACATTATACCACAATGAAATGAAAATGATAAGAAAACCCTTCTGTTATGGTCCCTTTTTGTTAAATGATATTTACCCTCTAGGGTAGTGGTTATAAATACGTTATTATCTTATAAAATAACCATATTAATATTTTTAATATCATATATTCTCAATTTATAAAATTTTTTCACCCTCTCATTAAAAATGTATCTTGATTTTCCATGATTCGTGTTTTTAATTTCTTTGTTTTCTCATGTGTCCTTCATCATGAAATATAAGTTTCTGTCCCATATTATAGAGTTATATCATCTCCACTATAATAATAATGAAATAATTATAATATTTTTACATCAATTTTACTTTTAAATCCACCCATGATGATGTTTTTGAAAAATGATGTATGTTACAATCATCGAGATGGTAGGATGCATGTATGCAAGAGTAATGTTCCCATTTTCCATGATCATTATGGATAGAAGTTATGTAAAATATAAAAATTTAATAATTATAATTATACCATATATACAATGTTATATAATTATATGTATCATCCATGTGGAGTGGTGATGAAAACATATTCTTGTCGCTTCATGAAGGTGTAAGTCCATAGGTATAAGGACGATGTTATTATATTTAAGTGAGAGAAAATGTAAGAAATAGTTGATATATATTATCATTAAAAATGATAAATTTAGATGTAATATTAGTATTTTTTAATTATATCAGACAAATTAATTAAATTTAACCTTATTTCATTCTATGTGAAGAGTTAGAGAATGATAAGTCACATCGCTTCACGAGGCTGTGGTCCACCGTACACACGAGTGACATTATTATATCCCCTATAGAATAAAAACTAAAAATTAAAAATATATGATACAATTACTCCATAGTTATAAATATTTTATAAATAATATATATGTATATATATCTTAGATCAATAATCATACCTAACCGTGAAAGGTGGTAATGGATGAACGGATGACATCAGTTCATGAGGCAGTAGTCCGTCGTACACAAAAAAGAAGATTTCGTTACATATTTGATGAAAGAGGATATAGTTTTTGGTAATTATATTATCAAGAATAAAATTCCGATAAAATTTAATTCAATGAGGTATTTATATCATCATTATTTAATAATAATTTAATTTATTTTAGAAATAATTACAATAAGGACGGCCGTTGAATAACATTACCTCTTCTTCAAGGGTGCTCCTAAGGATTACATTGAAGCCTTTATAGGGTGGAGTTATAACCAAAATAATGAATATAAGAGAAGGAAAAGTAATTTTTTATGTTATTTTACAAATAAGTTTTTTAAAAAAGTGGTTTTAAGGTGTGAAGTGGAGAGGACAGGCGGTGGCCTTTAGTAAATGAGGGAGATGACATATTTGGTATTTTTTAAGACAATAGAGTAATATCACATTTTTTAAATGTTACTAGGGCCCATAATGAGTAATTATAGAACCATAGAGGTGTGAGGTTTTATATATTTCAATCAAATAGTTTTAAAACAAGTTTATATGTCAATGTTTCCCCTATTTTTTAGTTTAACCCTCGGTAATCCCATTTCTACCTTAATCGTGGAAATTAATTTTTACTACATTCAAAATTTTAGTTCTACCAAGAACCAAGTCAATTTAATGTGTAAAATGTGTCTTTTTTGGGTATAACCTTATTCAGAATAGTCATCCCACAAATAATTTAAAACATTCCAAAATCATTCCAAAAAATAATTACTCTTTGAATCATTTCTCACTTTTTCTATGTTTCTCCTATTTTCATAAAACCTACTTCAAGAAGATCTAATACATGATGCATATGTCAAATAAGGTTTCAGAACACCATGTCTGACCCTCCGAATTGGATTATGGATCACCATTCCCACACACCTTAGACCCATGAATGCCATGTCCATTCCCCAAAAAACCTGATTGTGATATTCTATGACCATACCCCTATGGTTCATGAACACCATACTTATTCACAAAATAAATCTGAGTATAGAATACTATGACCATAACCGTTGGGTTCAGAAACACCATGTTCATTCCCAGAATAACTACGGTGTATCGCAGCTCAGAACACCAAATCTAACATCCCAGAAAAAATATGTATCACCATCACATAGTCTCACCATCATGATTAAAAAATTAATTGTAAATTAAAACCCATCAAACATTTCTATTCAACCAAATTTCTATAGTACATTACCCTTATCATTTTCCCAATTTATCAACCCAATATCACTTTTCCATTTAACACATCAAAATTAATTTTCACAAACAACATGCCCATTTCCACAATATCAACAACAAGAAAAAAAATTTCTAAGAAAATTTTAGAAATGAATTTAAAACCATTGATCATATATAAACAATTATATCAAACACATGGAGTAAAACCATGCCAAATCTTATTTGGAAAACCCAATTTAGAAACCAAATTTACACTAGGGTATTTAATACTAAAACGAGATATCAAATTACAATCCAAAATGTTAAGACTTCTTTAAAAGAATTTAAATTTTTTCTCTAAAATGATTTCAATCACCCAAGAATTAAAACAAATTAGTATAAGCACCGACCATACATGGGTTACACTATTAAAAAACCAAAACAATGTCTAATACCATTTATTACATCCATCCATTGTTTAAAAATATAACTGGGGTTTTAACATATATCACATTTATTTGGAAAATCCCCCTTTAAAACAATTCGTGATTAAAAAATAATTCCAAAAATAAGTCCTTATTATCCACAAAAACAACCAAAACTCCCAATGAAACTCAATATTTTCACATTAAAAAACCAAACCACCAGTTTAAAAATATGGAAAAACATTAACACAAATGGAATCTTAGTTTAAAAACCCTATTTATAGTAAATCCCAAAGAAAAAGTACATTTCAAAAAGAAAAACCACATTGTAATTTTATCAAATATAAAGAATCAATGAAATAGAATTTCAAAAAGAACTCCCATTTTACCACAAAATTCACTCACTTTTTCCAATAAAATCCTAATTGTTCATGGAAAATCGGTAATGAATCCAAAAAATCTATTATATATATCAATAAATTAAATTAAAACAAAAAAAATCATTGATATATCTAGTAAATATTATTTAAAGGTTAGTTAATTTAAAACACCAACCTCATGTTTATAAATCATTACTCCATTGATGAAATCCATTTGAAATACACTCTTGCTATAGCTCACAACCCTATAAAATCAAAACCCCCACCCCCAATTCTGCTCCACCATAGGTTACCAAATCGGACAATAATTTCCACTAGGGTTAGAGTAGAAATGTAAAATGGAAGGAAAAAATATATAAAGAGTGGGGAGCCCTAACCATTGAATTCAGGTGAAAAATCCCTTAAAAACTGCCATATACACTTATAGGATATTTTTGGAGAAGATATCTCAATGGGATGCATTATAGTCCAGAGAAATTGATTGGGGTGTAAAAAGGATGAAACCACACATAAAAAGATAGAAAAAACAAAGATGCCCCTCTTTGGGTGGGTTCTATGGTTATCTAAGATGGTTAAACAAAAAATGTACAAACTGTGAAAATAACTACTATCAGGAGCTACATGGGCTGCACACAAAGGCGAAAAACATAGCTTAACCATGCTCAAACAATGTGAACCCCTTCTGTCTAGGTTTCACACATTGTTTGAACATTTCCAAACCATGGGAAAATCATGCACAATCCCATATACCTTACAAAAAATCAATAAAAACACCAGAAACTAACTGTAAAGAGATCAAATCAATGGATACTCAAATAAATGGTTCAAAGCACATAAAAACCAGAAATAAGATCCTAAAATATTGTTACATTAAAAAATCATACATAATAAGATATAAATACATTTAATTCTTTTATTGAATAATGATCAAATAATCTCCATTAATTAAAATCCATAAATAAACAATCTTGATTAAATTGAGATCATGATGTGAAACCTCGAAAATATCATAATGTTGAAGTGAAAATAAACCAATGGATAGAATATTTGTATCAACATTATATCCAAATAAAAAAATTGAAAAAAAATAAGATAGTAATAATTCATTATACGTGGAATATTATAATATCAATGGAATTTATGATGTAATATAACTCAATAAAAAGAAATTAAGTTACAAATTTTTTTTATCACTAGGTTACTTTTAAATAAAATCCAATTAGATGGATGTTTCCATGGGTAATAGATAACAAGAACCCCTATTTAGGTTGTTTTGTATTGTATTAATTTTTGATTGTGGGGGTCATGATTACTTTCACAATTATTAAAATCATTTCACCATTGGGGCTTACGTGATATGATTCCCTTGGTTGGTGGAGATTAATAATTCCAATGATGTGTTCCTTATGGCTCCCTAATCCCATATGATCTATATTTAGTGTGGGAAATAAGGGATGGATATTTATCATCTTCATTCAAGGATGATGCGGAAGTTATGTATCGGGGTATCCCTTGGTATGTTTGAAATTAGATCTTGGGCCTCAGAGAAGCATCCTACATATCCTGGTTATTGTACGAATCAAGTTCATTATAGTTCTGTTAATTTCTCAGTCTACTTAGAGATGATATATAATTATTGTCCCATGGGAATTATTGGATCCGGATATTTGAAACTTTTTATACATGGAAAGACTTAAATTGAGGAGGACACCTATTTTAATTCGAAATTGGGCTTTATGAAGGTGTACTGTAAATCTTTGTTAGGATAGGAATCATAGTGTTTTTGGTTCAAATACTAGGGGATTACACACTGAAATTTACATTCTATGTGGGATGTATCATATATTTCAGTGGTTGGGTGTTACACACTAGATTTTCCCTCTATTTGGGGATTACATACTGAGGTTGGACAAAATATACATCATAGGAATGACCATGTCTTAGTAGAGGCTAATGATGTAAATTATTTTATCATTAGAACTCATTAAGCCAACGTGAGAAATTTCTAGTGTGAGAGAAAAAGGGATGGAAATTTATCTTTCGCACTACTTATAGATACTAGAGTTAGGTACATAGACAACCCTTTTGATGATTAATACGTATATTAGGCCTCACAGAGGTGTCCTATATATCCTTGTTATAGCAGGAATCAGGTTCCTCGTAGTTTCTTTAATTGGGGAATACACAATTAGAGTATATGATGTTTTCACACCCATAGATTCCCATTAAATGGGCCTCCTTCTCTATGAATCATGCTTCATTACCTTCTTATCATTCTTTGATTTTATATTTTACATGTTAGAGGATTAATTCCATACATTTTTATATACAATCACTGGATGTAGTTCAAATGTTTGAGAGACGTCGTGTATCCTAGATGGCATGTTTGGGGTTGATTGAATGATCAATGATGATTTGTTTGGGTGATATCATGAGACCTAGTCAGTTGATCCATAAATTGGTCAAATGACTGTAGTTGGATTATCCATCTGGTGTTAGATGATCTCACTGACATGCCCTGGTGTCATCATGAGAGCTTACTGACACACTTGAAGGGAATCAAAATAGTCAATGAAACATATCTCAGATGGTGTGTGTGAGGGATGTCACAAGATTCATCTTTCATGCTTAAGGCGTTACCATGAGAATAATCTTGTTGGAGTTGGTTCCTCCATATGAATATAACAATGCATCTAATGTACATCATGAGTATTCAATATAAATCCCTGAGGACTATGAGTGAGTTGTTCATCATGCCCAATGGGCACCATATGAGTTAATATTACACAACCAAAGGACATATCATGACCCTAATAGTATTTTGAAGGAGAGTTATGAGATCTGAGTGATGTTTCCTAGTGATGTCACGTGTTATGGGTGGTTCACGCGAAGTGCATGACAGTTAGAGTATATGTTTTTTTTCAAAAAAATTCTACTTGTAGCCTTTTTTGTATCCTTCATATTTATAGTTTCATATATTCAATCAGTGTTAGATTATTTAATTTCTCCTGTGATATAGAACATGTGTGGGATGGTCTCTTCACATCCTATAACAGGTCCTTTTTTGTGATCTATATTTATGAATTGAAGTGATTATTTATGAATCATGATTTATCTAGCTATTTTCTAGTACTATACCTAGAGGGAAACATTCTGGCCACATGATCTACCACCATAAAAAATCCTCTCTAGCGCTATGATAAGAAAGGGACAAATTCTCAAATATATATTTCTCATGATGGGGTGGGCGATTTATAGGTGTATCTGCCTCAGTTATTCACCACATGTCATGGTGCATATCCTGAGAATCCGGGATGGAGTCTGTGGAGGGATTCTTCGTCACATGTTTCATAAGCTCCTATTATCAATTTCTCTGTAGACGTTGTCTGATATTTAGTTACCATGGGATCAACTCATCAATGCTTCCAGTATTTTATTATTTCTAATTAATGGAACTTTATTGAATCACACCGATATTTTAAGGGACATTCACGTTGTCAGGATGACATGTTCAAGGGGATTCATGAAATTTGGGAACCTCTATAAGGAATTATCATGATATTGGGTGACTTTTTTGGAAATTTTTGTGAGACAATGGTGGCATGTCAAGGGTTCTTCATGATGTCTGTCCAATAAGATTAGGGATCTTGTGAGACCATGATGTAGACATCCTTGGTGTTCTGCTTGTGTTTTATGACCACGAGAGTATTCTTCCTCCCACTATTTATTTCCTCTATTTATTTTAGAAATTTTGGTGAGTTCACATGTTCATTAGAATATTATTGAGTACAATCATTCTATCTCCTCGTGATGTTTCACATGACCACATAAGTTCTTATGGATATGCATGATCATTTTTGAGACAATTCCTCATTATGGTCCTTATGGTTCCAAAGGGGGGAGCAGGATTACCTAGACATACATGAGGACATTAATTGGATGGGGATGAAAAGTTTTAGATATTTCTCAAGATTAAGTACACAAGATTTTTGGGTCTCATGATGTCTTGTGGATTTCAATGGGCATGTCACATATCCATTATGATGGCTAGAGTCTTCTGCCTCCTCCCTATTTAATTTATTTTTTATTTTACAATGTTTGGGGAGTGTTTGATTTCTTTTGAATATTTTCAAGGATAAAAATTCTCCCAATAAATGATGTGTCTCGTGTGATTTTTATAGTAAGTGGATCCTTCCTTTTGGATATTTTCCTTCAATTTTTGAAGGACTTTTTGATGATTTGTCAAGCATCCCCAATATGAAAATCTACATTACCTGGTAGGAATTTTTCTCACTAACTCCATGTGGCCGCTAATTGTCCATGGAAAATTCATGAGAGTAGAAGGTCTATGTCGGAGAGAAATTTTGGGATCATCCACTAGATTTTCTCTATGCATGGTTCCTTCTTGTGACCTCATATTGTTCATGCGATCATGTATCCCAAAGCGAGTCGGGGGGATCATGTGATTTGAAATACTTTTTCACCTTATTCTTCCATTCCATTATTAGGGAACATAATACTCATATTCATGTATTTCCTTTATTGTGAATTTTCCAATGCTCATTTGGTAGGTATCAAAAAATTCTTCCCTCATGAGTGATGTCTGCGGGGAAAAGAACTCAGTTATGAGGAATGTAAATGCCCACCTAAGTCTTTGGTATTGTCATGAACTGGTGTCCTGGATGGTGTTTGGTCTTCCATTTTATTCTTTTTATTCTATGAAATTCACTATATATAGGGGAGAGGAGATCAGCCACATTAATAACCTACTAGATATTCATATCTATCTTCACTTTGTATCCAACACATGTATTTTCATTCAAGAATGTTCTATATGAACCGATCATGAGACCCTGAAGTGATCCCTTTTCATAAGAACATTACCGCAAAACTTTTTTTTCTCAACCACCCATGCGAACCAACTATGAGATATAATTTTCCAATTTTAAGAACATTTGATACAAGTATGCGATTATATTAAGGGTTCAGTTGGGTCTTTATGTCTTGGTCTCATGATCCTTTAGATATCATGTGGATCGAATGACCACGTCCATGTCATGTGATCAATATTCATCGAGGTGTCATGCCATTGTATGATGACCTATGGGTTTATGCAACCCGTGATACCTTCAAGAGTCATGTGATTCGTGATCCCTTTATGAGATTCAAAAATTCAATTCCCAATTTTAGTGATGTGTATGATGTTTCTGATTTATCCCTCTGGGCATGATATTATTTTATCTATCTC
This sequence comes from Viscum album, assembly GCA_963277665.1. Classification (NCBI taxonomy): domain Eukaryota; kingdom Viridiplantae; phylum Streptophyta; class Magnoliopsida; order Santalales; family Viscaceae; genus Viscum; species Viscum album. Next base: position 587,860,082 of record OY728126.1, read on the forward strand.
ACATGTACTAATTACTTTTTTCTGGTGACTTCTGGTTCTCATCAATCTTTTTACAAGACACCGGATAACCTGGCCAGTTCATTAGATCAAATATTATTATAATTTGATGTACTATGTTCCTATTGAGAATCCTGGAGAAACTCTAAAATATAAGGATTCCTCATTTTTTGTACATTATCAATGAATGAATTTTCTAAACATTATTAGTTACAGACCAATTTTCTTTTAATATGTTATATGCATGACATTTCGATGCTTTGATATCATGTTAATCCTGAATGATACACATACCTTGTATAATACCAAGTAAACCTGATTTTTTAGATCTGAATATTAAAATTATGAAAAAATATTTCTGGGAATCAGTCATGAATTCTATCCAATATGTGATTCCTTATAGATAAACATTCTATAGTTATCTTGTTATCAAGTGATTCATAGAATTATAATTTGGTAGAATATATGTCCCAAAGGGAGATCACACTTTATTTTTTCAAATATGATAGGCTTAGAGAGCACAACTTGACATTTAATGAGACCATATACTAGGACTTACAATCTTCTACAAGCTAGATTTTTTTTGTAATTTTATATGCTTTTTAATTGTATCTTCTATTTCTTTAGATTAGTTTTCATTTCTTGAAATATTAATTGATTTAGTTTTGGTAATTTTATCTCGGTCATTTTATTGCTTTTTCTTTGGGACTTTTATCTTAGAACATATATCTCTTTAGTTTAGTTTTTTCTAGTTAGGACCTTATATTGGTTTTGTTTAGAGTTTATCAGCTCTGAAATTCTATCATTATAGTTCTAGATCATTTAGATTAGATCTTTTATTAATTTTGTTTAGTTTCTTTTAGCTCAAAACTTCTACTACATTAATTTAGGATCTTTTAGATTAGACCTTATGTTTCTTTAGTTTAATTTAGTTTATCTTAGACCTTTTATTTCTCTATTCTAGGGTATTTTAGATCAGACTAGGTATATTATCATTGAATATGGTGAATAAATGTGAGTAATGACCCAGAACACTCTGGGTTGTTGGATTTTTTCATGGTGTTGTAGAGTCTTACAAGGGTCAAAAACCACTTTTACAGAGTGACATATTTAGATGATTATCATAAGTGTATTTGAAGGAGCCATGTGCATACATTATTATTCAATAAAATGGCCTCTTGAATCCAAGTTACTTTTCCAAGGTCCATGGATGATTTAAGGGGTAATATAAATTGACTATGAAATGATAGGGATTCTATGCCCACCTAGATAGTTGGAATATGGGTTATGTAAGTCATAAACCAAAATATTGAGTATGTGAATATGGGATGGGTCATACATATCGAGGATGACTCAGAACTCTCTAAGTTACTAGCTTCCTCTATGTTGTTTCCAAGGCTCCAAAGGATTAAATATTGATTCTAAAAAGGAAGAGACTCTTTTAATTGGTGGGTCAAGACCCTATGTGTTAGTAAAGTGGTCAAGAAAATATGATATCCACTCCATCATAAGGTCATAGAATATTTGCGATGACTCAAACATCGTAGTTATGAGGTTGGGTTTGGAAGGAATTCTATCTAGGAAGGGTCATGTCACCCTAGGGAAGTTCAACTATTGATTATGAAGCTTGATCCCAAGGCCTTCTTGTTACAAATCATGATGTGTGGGACAATAATAGTTCGATAATGAATTCATTCATTATAACCATATGAAATCCTACAAAACATGGTATCACAACATTGAGGATTTAAAATCTACGTAGATAGTTTGGGAGAGAAATTGTAAGCCATGGCCCATGTTTTTTGGGTTTAGAGGATTATATGGGGCAATCATACAAGGAGAAGTCAAGATCACACTGATGTGTTGAGTTCTTCAATGGTGATGTTAGATCTCACAAGGATTTGAAATTCCTTTTTACAGAGTGACAAATTTTTTTGATGACCATAAAAACATATACAATAGTCATAGTCATATATGAATAGTAAAAAAAGGGGTTCCATGATTTCAGGTAACCTTTTCAAGGTCTATGGAAGTTTGTGGTGATCAATGGCACCAAAAATCATGACACATGATTGGTGAAGGGATTGAGAAACCTGAAATTTCTGTCACTGTCGAGAGAATGTATTCTCAGGGTGAGGTTATGTGACAAATCATTAATCTAATATCATACTCAACCATGGGGGTCCAATGATATTATACTGGCTTTTACTATGGCTATAGAATAGACCCTATGAGCTTTATGTATTATTTACGTGTGCCCTATTTTTTATGAAACCCTAAATATGAAGTGTTTAGTGAGAAAATACTGGAATTTTTATTAGGCCTCCCTTTGTAGGTTTTCAACCTGAAATGTTTTGTGTTTATTACACTAGTAGTTTAGGGACCTATGATTTGGACCTTTACAGGATAGAGTTTATGGTTTTATAGATTTGGCCAAAGTGATGGCAGTTTAATATCATGATGAACATCGGAAAATTATGGATGGTGATACACAAGTGAATAATTAGAATATGTGGGTTCAAGAGTACCAAAAAATATATTTGAGAAGTAGGTGGAAATGTTTTAAATAATGGATCAATTTCATTAGGTCATGAGTAGTGATATGGTATAATCATACTAGGAGGAGTTCATATCATAGTAGTGTGTTTAGTTTTGGCACTATAATGTTAGGGATCACAATCATTCGAAAGCCCTTTTTGAAGAGTGATGAATTTGGTTGATGGAAATAGGAGAATATGAAGATGACATAGGGATACATTCATAATCCTAGAAAGGGTCACATCAAGAAGGTTTTCTTTTCCATGTTCCATGGTAGTTTTTTGAAACCCAAGTTACTTGAATCATGAAGTATTATTTATAGATTGAGGTGATTAAAAGATGATAGTAACACCCCATACTCTAGCTGAATGGGGTAAGGCTATTATGGTCCTTTGATAAGGAATGGTAATGGTTGATAGTCTTTATAGTTTAACATCATGTAGCAGGTACGTGTTGGATTCTGTGTAGTTTTAAAAACATATTGTTTGGACTTTTCATTGTAAGTCAACATCATGTTGTAAGGACATATAAACCAATGTGATTTATTTTACAAAGTATATTGTGTGCACAATAAAACCGTATATAGGACTTTCTCATATGTAGAAATAATTATATTTTATAACCCCATCCCTATATGGTTCGGTGTACATTTATCATGTCAGTTGTTCTAGATGGACCCCAGGTTGGTGATCCAGGCATTACTATGTATCATTTTATTGAAGGAATCAAGATGCATGTAGTTCTTAAGGGGTCATGCAGTTTAATTTCTTGCCGTAAGGATGTGGGATCCCAAACGTGAAATGTTAATGTTGAATCTTGAACCATGAATAAAATACTGGGTTTCACTACATGTCCCATGGGGATAATAACCAAGACACACATAGTTCTTAAGAAATATCCATGTGCAAGCATAACCAATATATAGAGAGGGGAATTTTTATACAAATTGGATTTGACTGGACCTAGGATAGATGATATGTGTGTCACTATATATCTTGTGAGGATGACAATCACTTCCCATGTAGTGCATGAATGGGAGATTTTCTACGCATGCCATAATTTTACATAGAGTTGTGAATTTTTTTCATTTATTATTGTATCTAGTACTAGGATTGGACATCCAAGAATAAATTCATATCATGTTATAAATTTAATCAACTCACATGTAGATATTTAATGTGAAATTCTCTATGATGTTCTAACCTGTACATAGAGGTGGGAATTTTTTCCCATTTATTGTCATAGTTGGGCCAAATATTAGAGATACCTGAGTCACTATATATCATGTGATGATAGGAATCAAGACACAAGTATTTCTTGAGTGGTGGTGTGGTAGAAGACTAACAAAAATGGTGATGGTCCTAATAAGAAAGATCTATTGAAATGCATAGTTTCAAGTCCTAAAGGGGACATAAACCATGCAATTGAACTTCATGCAATGAGGTATCATGGTATTCTTTTTAAGGTTCTTCATTTAAGACCATTATGAACCTGTCGTGAGGTTTTATTCTTTGTTTGTGCGGGGAATCCCCTACTATAATTCTTAAGCTCATGTGATCCATGCTCAGTGTGGGAAATGTTTATTGGAAGGGATTATCCGTACTATATAGAGGTGATATATGATATGATAGGGGAATTTCATAGCATGTGGTGGATGGACCAAGATATAGAATCGAAGATTACCTATGTATCTCAATTGAAAATGAGAATCAGATTATACATAGTTCTAGAAAAACCCCATGTAGTTTATTGTCATGGATAAGGGACATTTGTTTTGCAATTTGACAACTCTTAGTAAGGACATGGGTCATCCAATGTGAATGTAATGTAATACTATGGATGGGGCTGTGAATATAGTTCAAAGAATAACTATGTAACACCCTAATATTTCACATTGCATTATATTTTTAAAGAAATTAAATAGCTTATATTTCACACAATACTAACTTGGCATGCATTACATTCAATATTGAGTTACTATGAAACCACACTTTTGAATAATAATTATTTAAATGATATTTTTACATATTATCCACTAACTATAGTAATATGTGTAGTAATAAATAAATTTTAAATGTTATTTAAAATGATTTCACATATATATAGCATATTTATAATAAAATGTATAAGTTTTGGTAAAATACTTATATGTTTAGAAGTATAATTTTCTTCAAGGATCAAATTTTTATGACATTTTGTGAACAATAAAAAAATTTAAAAACTCTTAGAAATTGAATTTCGTAAAAAATACATCAATTTTATATTCAGTTATAAAAATTAACTTTGGTTGAATTTTTAGTATTTTCCTAAAAACATTCATTTTTTCTTGAATAGTGAAAAATACTGCATTATTATTTAAAACCGACATTTTCCATGAAATAATTATTTTAATGTAAACTTATTTAAAAGTAATAATAGATAAATAATACATATATTAATCCAAAATAGTTCCTTGTAATAATTTTATAATATAATTAGATATAAAATTTTATTGAACTTTTGAATGTTTCTTTTACTCGCCTTTTAGCCACATTTATAGGATTAGAATTAAAGGTAACTTTACCACTTCAATGAATTTAATTAAAAAAACATACATACGTGTTTTTAATTATAATGAATATTTTTGTAAAATAGTATCAAAATATCTCTTTTTTAATAGTTACTATTGGATTTTATTTACCATGGTTAAAGGTAAATATGGTAATTAACAGTAAAAATAATATTATAATAATATAAAATTACCGTAACACATGTCTTAATTTCATTGTATAAGTGTTTATAGACAAAAATCAACCTTATGTAGAAAATATGATCATTTTAAGACACTTGTGTTACATTAAGGCATTTATTTTATTCTATTTAAAGAAGAGATAAACATGTCATATTCAAATTTTAATAACTATATCATTTTTAATATGTGTTTATATATGTGTTATTGTAGAATATAAATATTTTACAAAAATTTAAAATATTTATCTACATAATGGTAATATATTTATAATTTTATGAAATAAATAATTAAATTAAATGGTTACACTATGATGATGCAGTAATTTATTTTCTAAAAGTAAAATCAATTAAATGATATTAATAATGTTAAAATAAATATTATTTCAACTATATAATGTCATACATGATTTTTTTTGGATGACATTTACATTCTTGGGATGCCTTAATGTATTTTTTTTGAACGAATCAAGTTGTTATGACTTTAACAAATATCATGCTATAAATAGTGTCAAATTTACATAAATGCGATTTTAAGATTAATACTATTTTATTAATATATATATAAGTCATAAAAATCTTATCATAATAAAGAAATTTTTGTGTTAAATATTTAATAAATTATCCAATTGGGGTTCATTTGAAATTTTATAGTAACTATATTAACCATATAGTTTAAAAGATATGTAGCCATAGTAAGAGTTAAAAAGTTTAACAATGGGTTAAACCCACAAGATGAGGTAAATTTTGTGAAATAATCATGTCTAAAAATAATAGGTTGTGGGGATTTTGACCCATACTCACTATATCCTAGAAATAATTCACTTTAGATCTATTTTAAATCGAAAATATATTTATAATAAATTAATAGTTTTGGAGTATCCAAAAGTACCCCTCCCCTATCTTATAAAAGGTAGACTCTCTACATCATTTATTCAAACATATAAATCCCTTTATATTGGGAATAACCTGACCATATCTCCTCAAAAATTTCCTAAATTCATCTTATAGGACATACATTGGGATGAAATCCATCCTAATGAGTCCTTTTGTGAGAATCAAAAGAGACACTCGAAGAAGAATTAATTAGTTCACCAACTCTTTCAAAGTCATTTTCTACTTCAACATGATTTACATAAGTTTTTTCCTAAATAATTTAATAACTATAGTATATAATATATTATGTGATGTTTTTATGATTATGGGATAACCATATTCATCATTTTACCCATCCTACAAAAAACTATATCACCATGCATGCGTGCATATAGATTAACATCTCCACACTGTGGTGTAAACTCTTTTAAATTTATACGTTATTTTTATGGGTATATTGATTAATATAATGGGTACAAATAATTAAAATTACAAAACATTTATTATTGATAATTAGTAAACCATACAATTCGATACCATTTAACCAATAAAATAATGATACTATCACTCGTTCGTACATACAGCCTACCATCTCCACCACACGATGGCATTCATCATCAATTAAAACTATATCAAAATAATTATAAAAATTTATATACTTAATAAATATTAAATATATTACCTAATAAATCAATAAAATATATATATATATATCATTTATTTTCATTCATTAAATATGATAATAAAACAGAAACAACGTTTAATTGTACGTACGAACTACCATCTCCATTAACGGTGTGCCCATTTTATATATCTACCATTTATATATATTTATATAGTGAATATATATGACATATAAATCATGTTTTATATTCAATAAGTATTTAAATCATGATCAATATAACAATATCATGAATAAAAATTCAAAACACATATGAGAAACAAAGCGATTATTACCTGAAAAGTTTCTTTAAATTTGAAATTTTTAATAAACAGGAACTATATAAGTTTATAAGTGAAACATATAAGATATAATGAAAATTATTACGATTATGTTAGAACTTAATAATATTTTTAAAACTATTATACTAGAGTTTTGGACACATGTGGAGAATATAGAACCTAAGGTGAGGGATATCATAACCTAATGCCCATTCATTTAGTTAAATAACTATGTCATTTGTAATATTCTTCCAAGAATATGTGTGAATCACCTCTGATTATTTTATAATGAATATATCCTTATATTTGGGGGATTTATATTTTTCACACATAATTAATTCATTGATTTATCCTCACTATAATGATAGAATCCTATTAAGGAAATTATGTCCCACTTTAAATTTTCATGAGATATATGCCATGTTTACCACCTTTTTTGTGTGTGTGGTGTATGTAATTACTCTTTTATATTTCTTATAATTAAAACATTTATCGTCATGGTATTTAAAGGTTTATTTGAAGATATTTCTCTATTATTTAAATTTTTAAAGTGGTATGGCATGCATTGAGTGTTTAAACAAATAATCCTTTCTTCATTTCTATATTTTTTATATTCTCTTACATAAATATTTATATGGATATAAAATTATTATAAAAATCATTTTATGACTATTTTTATATTAATTCAAATGTTTTGAAAAATTAATCTTTTAATGGATTAATGTAAGGTTTAATTTCCAAATCCCATTATTATTCGTGATAATTTTTACATAAGTATCTATTTTGACACATTTATCATCCTTGTCCATGTTTCTTAAAATTATTTTTCAAAATATTATTGAAAATTATTTAAATTAATTTTCACCAATGTTTGAGTTTTTATTAAAAAAAAATTTAATGGAATATTTACAACTTTCTCCAAATAAGGTATTATAAGACCTATTCGACAAATTAATGGAAGAATTTTTTGAACTCATATGGCTCGAGCGGCTTTTCACGTGGTGATGATGCCTTGACGTCTTAAAGCATCCCATACAAGAATATAAGATTACTTTTAAAAGAAATTTTTTCGTTTATAATTTTTCAGACATTTAATGATATCAAATAAAAAAGGGATATTTCTCTCAAAGATCTTTACTAGTTTTATTGTAATATATTTATCTATGTCAACATCCTTTGAAGGAATTTAAGATTAATTGATGTTGATTTATTATGATACTATTTTTCATACTATATTGAAGGGTTTATGATATTTTTTAATACAAATTTGCTATTTTGATACCAAACATGGTATATAGTTATTGTATTAACATTTTTTATACTTGTTTTAATATGAATGTTTGTGTTGGTTATGTTTCACACTTTTTAAATGATGAATTCATTTGACTTATCACGTAACAGATTTTGGACCATTTAATTAAATCCTTATCGGTTAGGGACCAGTTAACGAAATACTCATGATGCATTAGTAGTTCTCATGAAACAATGTAGTTTGGGGTTTTACCCCTTAATATATGGTCTTTATGGTATGGTTATGATGTCTAACATTTTGCATTCCGTTATTATGAGATTAGTTAGTGATATTACAAGTTGTTATTCAACTTGTAGAATATACATGTGATTTTTTATCTAGAATTATTCGATTTATTTTTTTCATATTATGCTCAATATTTGTTTAAAATAATTTTTTTTATATTTTATACCTTTCATTAAAAGGTTATTCTTATTTATAAAAGATTTTGTTGTATTTTTACCCTCACTAAGAATCTAATCTCAATCATTTCTTATGTTTTATTTTCCTAGGATGCCAAGAAGTGTTTTCTAAATTATATACAGGTATAATCAATGAGATTAATGGTGTTTTAAAATAATTATCTACGTTTCATTTTATGATTTGAATTTTAGTGAATGGTTCATATTTGAAATCTATTTTCCAACACTACTAAACTAATCAGACCATCAAGATTTGATTCATTGTAATAATGATAACGTATTAAAATACTGCACTGACTACTAGTAGTTGGGATTGTGGTGTTACAGTTGGTATCAGACACATTTTAAAAGAATCCTTGGAAAATAGATTTATAAAATGTTAATTAGGGAACATAACCCTAAAATAGACTTTGAGGATTAGTAAAAAAAATCCTATAATTTTGGTATTGTACATAATATGGGGGTATTCACGTAAAATAAATACATGTCTCCATACTAGAATTGGACGTAGATATGGAACATATGTACCTAGGGGTGGAAACTCTAGCAATATGTCTCAGGCCTAACTCAGGGTAACCAAGTACATGACAATGGGCCTTATTGGGTACCTGGTCTGAGACTCCCGAGTGACATGCTTAGGATAATTTACATTTTATTTACAAACCAATATGATAGATATTAATATAAGATGATAATGAATAAACTTTTTTAATACTGTGGTGTTTTAGATTTAAAATAAGGTGTTATGATATTATTTAAATGATTTTACGACTATTGTTACTCACACTATGTTTTTTTTGTTTTAGCCATTGGATGGATCCCAAATAAGTCATATTAACATTTAACATGATGGAAAAGTTGTACAAGGTAGTGAAAATGAGAAACCAACAAGAATGTTGATAGGAATAAAAGATATCATGTTCAGGCTTATTCATTTTTTCCAAAAAATATGATTAACAACATATATATTAACTAACTCTCGAATTCACCAATGAAGAGAAAGGCGGATCCTGTTAAGAGATCTAGAGGTGTAGACCATGGAGAAATGAATGTTTTATTTCCTCATGCAATAATTGTGGAAGAAGACACCTAGAAAAGTGTCTCAGTGGAACATAAAAATTCATTATATGTGGGAAAGAGGGACATAAAGAAAATAATTTTTGAGGAAATATGAAGAGTATAAAATGAAAATTGATCCTAATAATCCCTTTGTAATTATTTTCTGTAAATATAGGGGACTGTGGAATTACCTGGGTCCATTCCTTATTCTATAGGATGACCTCTTGGCCATTGAAGGGCATATGTGGAAATAAATGGATGATGAATTGTTATAATGTATAAATTCTCTTTTAATGATATGATTACTTTTTAAGATCATTATTATGTGCCACCATGATGTTTTTTATGTGAAAATTTTATTAGAGGAAAAAATTTATTTTATTGTTTAGACAAAATTTTAAGAGTATAAATAACTTTTAGGGATTATATGATCCTTGATTTTGATGTAATTATAGGATATTAAATTTTGGGATTCAAAATTAAATGCATGAGATAAACATTGAGGTTAAAATATGTATTCTAAAGATTTTACCTCATTTTGGGAATGTTATACGAATTATTGTATTTTGAAAAAGGAAAACCCAAAAGAAGGGTGAAAACCATGTCACGTCAGACAAGGCTATTGAAATCAATTCCACATCCAAAGGGAGATATAAATTTATTGCATAAGATATTCTTATGTGATCTCAAAAGTTAGTATGACTCTTTATTTTTAGTTAAATGAGTTTATGAAACAAGAATAAGTTGATTTTGGGAGATTTTGTCTTATCAAATTTATATCCTTGGTAAAGTAAAATGATTTGGGAATTAATTGATAAATTTTATTTTATAATACATATACTATTTTGGGAACATTATATGATTAAGTTAAATAGAATACAATGGGATTTCATTTTAAGGGTAATGGTTGAATTTTATTTTGGAAGAATATATGATTATATTGTGGATACATAGTGATTTGCGTTAATTGTGGAAATGATTAACCTATTTTAAAGAATATGTGATTAGTTTAATTGCTTTTTCATATGAGACATTAAGAGAGGTTTATGTTATTTATATATAAAAGTAAAATTTTCACCTAGAAGGATATGCTATCAAATCCTTCTGATTTTTGGGTTTAATTCAGTGTTTGGATTATTTTGAGTAATTTTAAGGATAATTATTTTTTGAATGGTCAATATTGATGTTTGGGTATTACTGTTGAATTTTGGAGATTAAAAGTAATTTATATTCTAATATAGGATAATAATTTTTGGGAAATTATCCTATATTATCCTAAACATTTTTTATTTAATTTTTTATTATAGGTGAAATGTATAGTTAATCTTTTGTGGATTATGATATTCTCTATAAGATGAATCTAGTACTTAAATCATGAGAAATTCATCTTGAACAATCATTGTTTGGATTAAAAGATGAGTATTTGTAAGAAATTGATTAAAGGAGAAAAAATTACTTGTTATGTGTGAAATTATTTTTCATTATGTTCTTAGTGTATTAACTAAATGAATTTTTAAACACTAGGGAAAATATCATAAAATCAAAAATGTTTTCCTAGTACTTTTTTTTGCGATGAATCTAATGGTCCCTTGAATCATTGCAAATTTATTGAATTGTGATTGTTAACTTTCTCATAATCATGTTTTATATCAATCTCCATAAAAACATAATATCTATATTTCTCTTTCCTACCCATGATTTCCTATATGGAACACTTGTATGTGTTATCTCTGGTAATATTCGCACTTCCCATTATCAATGTTAAATTAAACCTTTTATTAACCCTAGTTCTGATGTGGGTTTTCCCCAAAGGTATTTTCTAATTTCAACTATATATTTTCTACCTTGAATTTAATGTTGCGAGGATGTAATTTATTGAAGGAGGGGAAAATATAACACCCCAATATTTCAAAGTACATTATATTTTTAAAGAAATTCAATACTTATATTTCATGCAGCATTGAGTTGGCTTGCATTACTTGCAAGATTGAGTTTCTATGAATCAACACATTAATATTATAATTATTTAAATGATATATTTAAAATTTATCTATTATATATAACAATTTTAATAGTAATAAATAATTTTTAAATGTTATTTATTGTATTTTCTCATAAATAAAACATATTTATAATAAAATGTATATGTTGGTAAAATAATTATTTTCTTAGAAATAAAATTTTCTTAATGAAACTAGTTTTTATATCCATTTGTGAAAAATAATAAAATTAATTTTAGGCACTCATAGAAATTTACCATAGTAAAATTGAAATCATTTTTTAATTCATAATATGAAAATTAACAAGGGTGATTTTTTGGTTTTTTTCTGAAAACATTCAATGTTATGATGAATAGTGAAAAATACTCCTTTATTGTTAAAACCCGAATTTTTCATTTATATAATTATTTTAATGTAAATTTATTTAAAATTAAAAATATCTAATAAATATATATTTAAATCTAGTATATTTCATTTGATGAATTTTATAACATAATTAAATATAAAAATTTATTGAACTTTTGAACGTCACTTTTACCCGCCATCTAGCCACATTTTCAAGATTAACATTAAATATAATTTTACCACTTATGTGAAATTAATTTTGAAAAAAAACATATATTGTTGTAATCATTAAAAAAATTGGTTTAATATGATGAAAATTATTTTTGGTGTAAAGTAAATATTGGATTTTATTTACCACGGTTAAAGGTAAATAGGGTAATTAAAGGTAAATACAATATTTTAATAAAATAAAATTAACCTAAAACATGTCCAAATTTCATTTGATAATCGTTTTCAATAAAAATAGACCTTATGTTAAAAATATGATCCTTTTTAAGCAAGTTTTGTATGTTTAATAAATTTATTATATTTTATTTAATGAAGAGATTAAAATATCATATTCACATTTTAATAACTATATCATTTTTAATATCAAGTTATATAAGTCTTATTGTGAGAAATAAATATTATTTATAAATTTAAATATTTATATACATATTGGTAATTTATTTATAACTTTAGGAAATAAATAATTTAATTAAATACTGACACAATGAACATGCAGTAATTGATTTGTTAAAAGAAAAATTAATAAAATGATATTTATAAAATTAAAATAAATATAATTTTAAATATTTGATTCAATACGCGAATTTTTTTAGATTAAAATTTCATGTTTGAGATTGGATAATGTATTTTTTTCTAATTAATAATGTTTTTATGACTTTAAAAAATCAGGCATTAAATAGTGTAACAATTGACATAAATGAGGTTTTAAAATAAATACAATTTTATTATATGATATAAAAGTCATAAAAAATAAAATGTTCATGGAACTAAATTATATAGTGTTAAATATTTCCTAATGGATGCAATTTTGTACCATATATAATTTTATATTAAATAAATTAACCCTATACTGTAAAAAAGAAATGTAGATATGGTAAGAGTTAAATTTTTTAACAAAGTGTTAAACCCTAAATATAAGGTCAATTTTGCAAACTAAATTTTTCTAAAAATCATTGTTTGAGGGGATTTATACCATTACTCACTATATACTTTTAATAAATCACTTTGAAACTATTTGAAATAGAAAATAATTTATAATAAATTAATAGTTTTGGTGTTTCCTAAAGTACCCCTCTCCTCTCTTATAAATGGACCCATTTACTTCTATTTTATTCACACATATAAATCCATTTTTATCATCAAAACCCTGCCTTTTTTATCCTCCCAACTTCCCAAAATTCATACTAGAGTTCGTACTTTCGATAGAAGTCCAACCTATTGAGTCATTTTGTCCGATTTAAAAGGAGACACTCGAAAAGGAGAAAATTGTTTCACCAATTCTTTCAAAGTTATTTTCTTATTCTAATTCCTTTTCCTATGTTTATTCCACAGTAATTTAATAAATCCATAGTGTGATATATTCTGATATTTTTTATGATTATGGGATATCCATATTCCTCCTTTCTCTCATCCTACGAAAAACAATATCACCATGAGTGTGTACGTATGACTTACCATCTCAACACCATGGTGTGTACTCTTTTATATATATACATTATTATAATGGGTATAATGATGAATATAATGTGTTTAAATAATTAATATGAAATGATAATTATTATTTATAATGTATATACCATCCAATTCAATACTAATTATCCAATAAAGGAATGACATTGTCGCTCATGCGTGTATATGGTCGACCGTCTCCATTACGTGATTAGATTCATCCTCCATTACGACTATTTCTGAATAACTATAAAACTTTATATATTAAATAAAATTAAAATATATGGAAAAAAATTCTAGTGGAATAATATATATATATATATATTATTTTCTTGCTTCCAGTCAATATGATAGGAAAATGGAAACAACGTTCTAGCGTACGTACGAACTACCATCTCCATGAAAGGTGTTTCAAATTTCATATATCCAATATATATATCTTTAAGTAATTAATATATATGATATATAATTAATTTTTTATATTCAAGAATTATTTAAATCATGATCTAAATATTAAGATAAATAATATGAAATCAAAACACATACGACAAACAAAGTTATTATTACCAAAAATACTACTTTAGCATGTCAATTAATAATAAAATGGTAATAAAAAGTAATAAATGAATTTTATGTGATGTAATAAATATTATTATGATTATTTTATAAGTTAATAACACATTCCAAACCATTATATAAGAGTTTTAGGCACATATAGAGATTATTAGACCCAATGTATGGGAAAACAAAACTCAATTTTTATTCATTGAATTAAACAACCATGTAATTGGTTATATTCTTCTACGAATATGTATGAATGACCTATTATTTTTTATACTAAATATACACTTATATTGGGTAGATATAAATATTTTTTACATGAAATTATTTCATCGATTTATCCCTATTGTACTCATACAATCTCTGTAAGGGAATTCTGTCTCACTTTTAATTTTATTTAGATATAATCCATGTGAACCCCTTATTTCTTCGGTGTAGTGTATATACTAACCCTATTATATTTAATATCATGAATGAATTTATCTTCATGGAATTTAAAGAATCATTTTAAGACATTGTTCTATGATTTAAACGTTCAATTTTGTATCGGAGGCTTTGAATGTTTAAACAAGTAATCCTTTCCCTATTTGAACATTCTTGATTTTATTTCACATAACTATTTATATGTATATAAGAATATTATAATGAAATTTTATATATATTTTTATTTTATTTTTGAATATAAAAAAATTAATCCATTTTTCCTTTTATGGAAGGATTTATTTCATTGTCTCATTATTATTTGGTATTGTTTGTATGTATGTATCTAGTGGGACACATTTTTCTTCCTGGCCAATGTTTTTTAAAAATGTATCTCAAAATATTATCAACTATTGGTTAAAGTCATTTTTAACCATTTTTTCATTTTTATAAAAATTCATTAAAGGAATCTTTCTGTAGTTTTCCAAATATGTTACTTTATAAACTTTTCAAAAATTTAAGGAAAGAATGTTTTTAACTTCTAAGACTCGAGTAGATTTTTAGGTCATCTAGATGATTTGTTGTGTTAAGGATTCCCTTACATGTTTAGAATGTTATTTAAAAAAAAAAAAAGAAATTGTGTGTCTTTTAAATGTTTTTAATTTAAATGGGAATATTTCCTTCAAAGAGTTTTAATGATTTTATTAGATTGTTTTTTCTATGTTAATATCATTTGTTGAATTTTATTCATAATTGGGGTTGTTTTATTATGATTAAATCTGCCATATTGTATTGAAAGATTTATGATATGTTTGATAGTGGATGTGTTATTTCGATACAATTCATTGTTTATGGTTAACGTATTAACATTTCATATGTTATTTTTAATATGAATTTTTAAGTTGGTTAACTATGAAACTTTCATATGAGGATTGAATTGGACATCATTTGTGAGGAGTTGGGGCTGACTAATTATAGCCCTATGGGTTGGGGACTAGTTAATAAAATCCCCATGATGCATCAACAGTTATCATGAGAAAATATAGTTTAGGGTTTTATATGGTTATGTATGGTTATCGAATGTGGGCTTGATGGTATGGGTATGATGCATGATATTATTCATTTCTTATTTATGAGATTAGTTATTGATATTAAATTAGATTATTCAACAAGTATAATATCCATGTGAACGTTTATATGGTATTATTTTTTTATTATTTTAATATTATGCTCAATATTTGTTTAAAATGCATGTGTTCCAGTTTTCTACCTTTTTAAAAGATTATGGTTATTTATGGAAGCTTATGTAATATTATTTACCCTAAAAACTATCGGATCTCACCCCATTCTTATGTTTTATTTTCCCAGGATGCCAAGAAGTTTTTTATTATTTATGTGTATTGTAAATCTTAGAGAATAATGGAATTCTAAAAGAAATCTCTATGATTCATTATGTAATGAATTTTAATGAATTATTTATGTTTTTAATTTATGTTCAAAGACTATTAAATTGATCAGTACATCAAGATTTGATTCCTTGAAATAATTCAAATGAATTAAAATAATGCACCAGCTCGGAGCAGCTAGGATCTGGGCATTACAAACTATATATCTTGTAATAAAAAGAATCAAGAAACTTGTAGTTCTTAAGGGTTTTTTCATTTTAACGTCTTGTCGTAAAGATGTGGATCATATATTTTATCATCATGTGATCGAGATGATTTTTTCATGCAGTTTAACAACATGTAGTAATGGAATCTCAATACAGTTTAACATAATACGTTTCAGATGTGGGATACCATGTAGTTTGATGTCTTTCTATTTGGACATGAGGGGTTTTTTAGTTTATCATCTTGACAATGGGACTATCATATAAAGTTTAACATCATGAAATTAGGATGATTATTGCTTGATCATAGTTATTAAAAATATTTCTTGGGAAATCTCTCATTGGTGGGGGTTTGATGTGCTTTCTATCCATTGTAATGTAACATCCCCAAATGATAAAGGGTTAAATGACTAAATGATATGACTCATGTCAACAAGATGCACCTTCCTTTTCGGGAGCCTGTCTGATTAGAACTCCACAGTTAAGTGTGCTTGGCCTGGAGTAGTGATCAGGATGGGTAACCTCCTGGGAAGTTTCCCAGGGTGTGTATGAGTGAGGACAAAGCACACTGGAAAGGACATGTGTTGGCCTGTGGGGATAGTCATTAGTCAGATGACCCGTTCAGGCAAGTGGGTGGACCCTAGGGTGGGCCCCACGTGTTTGCGGGGGCAACTGGTGGTACCTGGTGGGTAAGGACCTGACGGCCATGTTAAGGCGAGGTGGTTGTGCTTTCACCGGGACCCGGTTGTCACATTTGGTATCAGAGTAGGAACCCTGCCTTAAGTGCATGGTGCACCGCCTGGGTTGATATGTAGGGCCCACAACGAGGGCGTTGTGCTCTAAAGGGGGGGGGGGTGATTGTAACATCCCCAAATGATAAAGGGTTAAATGACTAAATGATATGACTCATGTCAACAAGGTGCACCTTTCTTTTCGGGAGCCTGTCTGATTAGAACTACACAGTTAAGCGTGCTTGGCCTGGAGTAGTGATCAGGATGGGTGACCTCCTGGAAAGTTTCCCAGGGTGTGTGTGAGTGAGGACAAAGCACACTGGAAAGGACATGTGTTGGACTGTGGGGACAGTCATTAGTCAGATGACCCGTTCAAGTACGTGGGTGGACCCTGGGGTGGGCCCCACGTGTCTGCGGGGGCAACTGGTGGTACCTGGTGGGCAAGGACCTGACGGCCATGTTAAGGCGGGGTGGTTGTGCTGTCACCGGGACCCGGTTGTCACATTTGGTATCAGAGCAGGAACCCTGCCTTAAGTGCATGGTGCACCGCCTGGGTTGATATGTAGGGCCCACAACGAGGGTGTTGTGCTCTAAAGGGGGGGGGGTGATTGTAACATCCCCAAATGATAAAGGGTTAAATGACTAAATGATATGACTCATGTCAACAAGTTGCACCTTTCTTTTCGGGAGCCTGTCTGATTAGAACTCCACAGTTAAGCGTGCTTGGCCTGGAGTAGTGACCGTGTCCTTGCGCACCAGGTACCACCAGTTTCCCCCGTAGACACATTGGGGTGGGCCCCACGTGTCTGCGGGGGCAACTGGTGGTACCTGGTGGGCAAGGACCTGACGGCCATGTTAAGGCGGGGTGGTTGTGCTGTCACCGGGACCCGGTTGTCACATTTGGTATCAGAGCAGGAACCCTGCCTTAAGTGCATGGTGCACCGCCTGGGTTGATATGTAGGGCCCACAACGAGGGTGTTGTGCTCTAAAGGGGGGGGGGGGTGATTGTAACATCCCCAAATGATAAAGGGTTAAATGACTAAATGATATGACTCATGTCAACAAGGTGCACCTTTCTTTTCGGGAGCCTGTCTGATTAGAACTCCACAGTTAAGCGTGCTTGGCCTGGAGTAGTGATCAGGATGGGTGACCTCCTGGGAAGTTTCCCAGGGTGTGTGTGAGTGAGGACAAAGCACACTAGAAAGGACATGTGTTGGACTGTGGGGACAGTCATTGGTCAGATGACCCGTTCAAGCACGTGGGTGGACCCTGGGGTGGGCCCCAATGTGTCTACGGGGGCAACTGGTGGTAACTGGTGCGCAAGGACCCGACGGCCATGTTAAGGCGGGGTGGCTGTGCTGTCACCGGGACCCGGTTGTCACATTTGGTATCAGAGCAGGAACCCAGCCTTAAGTGCGTGGTGCACCGCCTAGGTTGATATGTAGGGTCCACAACGAGGGCGTTGTGCTCTAAAGGGGGGGGGGGGGGATTGTAACATCCCCAAATGATGAAGGGTTAAATGACTAAATGATATGACTCATGTCAACAAGGTGCACATTTCTTTTCGGGAGCCTATCTGATTAGAACTCCACAGTTAAGCGTGCTTCGCCTGGAGTAGTGATCAGGATGGGTGACCTCCTGGGAAGTTTCCCAGGATGTGTGTGAGTGAGGACAAAGCACACTGGAAAGGACATGTGTTGGACTGTGGGGACAGTCATTAGTCAGATGACCCGTTCAAGCACGTGGGTGGACCCTGGGGTGGGCCCCATGTGTCTACGGGGGCAACTGGTGGTACCTGGTGCGCAAGGACCCGACGACCATGTTAAGGCGGGGTGGCTATGCTGTCAACAGGACCCGGTTGTCACATTTGGTATCAGAGCAGGAACCCAGCCTTAAGTGCGTGGTGCACCGCCTGGGTTGATATGTAGGGCCCACAATGAGGGCGTTGTGCTCTAAAGGGGGGTGATTGTAACATCCCCAAATGATAAAGGGTTAAATGACTAAATAATATGACTCATGTCAACAAGGTGCACCTTCCTTTTCGGGAGACTGTATGATTAGAACTCCACAGTTAAGCGTCCTTAGCCTGTAGTGGGGATCAGGATGGGTGACCTCCTGGGAAGTTTCCCAGGGTGTGTGTGTGTGAGGACAAAGCACACTGGAAAGGACATGTGTTGGCCTGTGGGGATAGTCATTATTCAGATGACCCGTTCAGGCATGTGGGTGGACCCTGGGGTGGGCCCCACGTGTCTAGAGGGGCAACTGGTGGTACCTGGTGGGCAAGGACCTGACGACCATGTTAATGCGGGGTGGTTGTGCTGTCACCGGGACCCGGTTGTCACATGTAACCAGTGATTAAGATCCATTTTTATATACCTTATGTAAGATGTAAGGTTCTTCAAAAAAAATCTATCATTGGAGGCTTCATCCCTGATATCATTGGGATTATAAGGACTAACACATCTTCTCCGTATAAGAATTAATTGATGCATACCATTTTATTAAATGCTATTTTGATTTTCTTATGATGGATTTCATGGTTTTGTAATGTGGCAACATGTTCTCATCAAGCCTCTCCAATTCATCTATCCACATTAGTGATTTCTCATCATTAGAGAAATATTTGAAAATTGATATTTAGATCAATTGAACGTAGAAATATATGGGTAACACTACCTGTGTCTCACATACCAACGAATATGGCATCTCTCGTGTAGTAGTACACATGGTGGTATGGTCGCCCCATAAATCATAGAAGAGCTTTTCTAGAAAATATTTCATATCTTTGTTCAGCATATTACAATGTATATTGGAAATATTCTAATTAAAGGCCTCTATTTGTCCAATTAACACTGCATGATAGTTTTATGAGTGATTGGACTCAATATTTTACTCCTGGAATATTTTCTTCAACTCTGTTGAATTGGACTTTTTACAATTGTCCATGAATATTGTGTGAGGGACACTCATCCTAGTTAGGATATAGGACATTACAAATTTGATGATCTTGTTAATCATAGCATCATTAACGATCATCACCTCATCCCATTTATAAAAAAAATTATATATTTAAATATTTTGATGAACTTCTTAATAATAGATGGGGGATATGGACCCCCAACATCCATTCCCCAAAGAGAAAATGGCCAGGAATATTTATTTGTTTGTATCAATTATAGGGGCTAATGGATAATGTTTTTATGGATCTAGAATGCCTGACATTTCATATAAAACTCTATATAGTCATGTATCATTCTTTTCCCTAATATTACAACCATCTAATTTGGTGGGACATGCTAGTCATATATTGATGTGTGCCCCAAGATCCTGTATGGACTTCCTGTATGATGGTGAAAATATACGTTCTTCTTATGAATATGAGTAGTATTTATTCAAAGCCCTTATTTGGGAGAGATTTGTGTTTATTTTCACCATTATAAATGTTGAAGTTGACCACACGACACTGATTTTGTTCCCTTTTAGCTTGATCAATCTAAAAAACACTGTTATGGAGATAACCGATTCTAGGATCCATCCTTCTAGGGGTGGAAGTTGGTACATCTTTCTCTGAGTATGTTCTGACTTGATTTATTTATTTTGTATCACATATGTTGATCAACAACACTATTCTTCTATGTGTGATATAGATGAATTTTTTCACTTTATTAGGGTCATATAGGATTGTGGATACATTATCTAGTTTTTCAAAAGGAGCATTCTGTGATCAGGGAACATCATTAAATATGGCCTCGAAAGTAAACCCTACCATCAGTCCTTTGAAATTTCTTGAGAGAGGGGTAATTTATTCAATTTTATGTAATACTGGCTATTTATCTTCATTATCACAAGTTCTTCATCCCCTTTTATATTCACATAGACTTTCTATAGTAGTAGGAATAATTCCAGGACAGTGCTAAGATATTGGTATTGTGCCTCATTCTATGTTCCTCCCTTTAATAGTGATGAAGAGTAGGTCAAAACATCATTTTCTAGAGAGATAAATAAAATTCCTAAGATTTCCTGAATGAGCTTTGGGTTTTCAATACTTCTACTAATAAGACATTCAGATGTTCCATCAAAATACATATCCCATGTTCTGGGAGTTTAATTTTCATATGATGCCTGGTCATCAGGGAGATTGGTGTCCCCTAGTGTATTTTGTGAGGTAGAATGTGCTGTAAGGAAATAAACCAAGGATTTATATTTCACTAAATTCTATGACGCAAAATAAATGTCATATTGTTATAGAATTACCACCAATCAAGAAAACCACTCGTTCAATGAAGGGAATCCAATGATATACATCTGTAGATCAATACGAGAGACAATATGGAATTTTTGATGCAATAAGTAATGCACGTTATTTTTCACTGTGAAGATGAATTCATGGAATTTATTCTCAACATCATAGTATTTGGTCTCAGTACTAGGAATTTTTTGCCATAGGTAGTAGACTCTACTCTAGCTTCTAGTATCACTTTTCTCTATAAGGAGGTTTCCCAATGATCATTCCATGGCGATCGCATACAAGATGAGTGTCCTCCCTTCCATTGGTGGAATCAGTACTAGTCGGTGATTTAAATTCTCCTTGATATGTTTGAATGATTTTTAGTATTCATATTCCTATTGATAGATGATTAACTTCTTCATGATCTTGTTGAAGGGGAGAGATTTTGTAGCCAATTTGACTATAAAACAATGGATGTATGTGAGGTTCCGCTGTATCCCCCTTAGCTTTTGTAAATTTCTAGGGGTGACATTTTTATAATAAAACTAGTCTTCTTCCGGACAAACATGATTCCCCACTGTCATACCACAATGCTACGGAATATCCCTAATGTTACCTTAAAGGCGTATTTCAATTGATTCATCTTAATATTAGGATGTCTCAAAATGTCAAATATGGTTTTATGGTATGTGAAATGAAGAGATCATTTTTAGGGTTTGATCATGACGTCATTGACACATCATCCAGCTATTCTTCCCAAGAATGGTTTAATGATATGTTTCATGGAACATTGATTAGTATCACTAATGTTCATGAATCCATAAGGAATTACCTAATAGAATAAGGTACCCTAAAGAACACTAACTATATTATATTATTCATCTTTATGGTAAATATTTATTTGATTATACCATAAATACTCATCGATCAAGGAAAGGGCTTGAAAACCATCAGTCAAATCGATCAGGAGTTCTGTGATTGGCAGTGGGAAATCTTCCATTCGGTAGTCATCATTAAGGTATCTAAAATCAAATCATTCCCTTATATTCCCATTAATTTTCTTGATAGGGATTATATTGGTGTCCCATATTGGGTATTTCAATTATCTAAAAATATTTTATTTCATCAGTGTGTCAAATTTTTCATGTATACACTATAAGAAAATTAGAGCATAGTGGTGGTTTAAACCATCGTCATATGATTCTACGGTGGTTTCATAAAACAGGAACTAAATTGGGTTTCATCAATTAATACAGATTGGTTTCATCAATATAGCGGCATTTTTTTATGTATCATATAATCATTTTTAGAAGTGATTTTGTGTGGTTTTAGAGGCCATTTCTTGGGGGAATTTGATCTTTTCGAGCAGTGATTTTAACCGCTGCTAAAACCCAAAACCACCACTAAAATACATGAACTCTAAAATCTAGTGTTTGTATAAATATCCTCCAATATTATTCTACCACATTTTATCACCAATTTGAACAACCACTAAATATGATCCACTTACATAGTGTCAGTTTAAACCACAACTAATTTTATATTTACTAATAAAAACCTGTTGGTTGTTCTACAACCCCAGTACCAGTACCCTGAAAAAACAATGTGCATATTTTATATAATAGAATAATCTAATCCATATAAAATTATTCAATAATTATCCATCTAAAATACTAATATACACATCCTAAAATGGATAAAACGAAAATATGTTTGGTGACTACTCTACCACACATGATACATAAACAAAATATGTTTGGTGACTACTCTGTGACATAAATAATACATAAAAAAACCAACTGTTTCCAAATTTTCCAAGATATCAACAAATAAATAATCATTGTTTGATGATGAATACAACTCGTTACCCTCTCCACTTTCATCTCTACTTCTGGGTACCACCACTCGTAAGACAATTATATTAAAAATTAAATACTTTTTTATGTTAAAATTATAAATTAAAACCAATAAATGTTTTCAAACTAAATGATTTTTAATTTTTTTGATTTACCTGCTCACCACCACCCCTAATCTAAGAAATATCACTTGGGACTGATCTGGTCTTCATTTGATATAAATCAATCAATGTTTTTGACAAAGCAGATATCTGAGTTCATTGATCCTCAATTTTGTTTTGCATTGAAACAAAATCTCTCTGAGAATCTCCATATAGGGAGTGACTACAAGAAAATGTAGATTCAGTATCAATACATGATGGTCTACCAAATACATTAGATAGTATGGGTCCCATACTCATATCATGCACTCAACCAGGATGCTCATTCTCAAGCACATGACCAACCAGGTCAGTATATGAGACTGAGTAGGACTGCGCATGATTGGCATCCCATAGTTTATTAATTTCAACCAATAAATCAAATATAATTTATATCAAATAAATATATATTAACATAGTGATAGACGAAAATAAGTTATGATATTGAAAAATGAATTAATACCCTAAAATATTTGGCAGACTCATTAACAAAACTTCCATCATAATTTTTATGAACATCCAACCACAGTTCTGTTCGGGTTTCTAAGTGCCCTAAACTATTTGTCTACATTAAACAAAGATAAATCAATAATTCCAACAGATTAATTTGATTAAATTTTATTATAAATATTTAATATAATGAAAATATCACCATGTACGATCAGTTTCTAGAAAACACTTTGACCCGGCAATGATGGAGATGATTTGGTTAGACTGGATTGATACATTCTTCTTTGAAAGATCCGAAAATAAATAAAAAGTAATTAAATATTAATGTAATAAATTTCATCTCATTTTATCATACATATATAAATATAAAATTAGATTAATATAGTAATATATATTTAAACACCACCTGCTTCTCATCACAATGTCTGTCAACAAAAACATTCCATTGATCTTTGGGTACCCCATTGGGCAATTTATCATACATATGTTGGTCGCTCCATAAAGTATAGTTGACATCACCCCAAAATCTCTATTTAAAGTATTTCAATTTCTTTCTTTGATTTTTTGATGTTCACTTTCTTGCTAGCACATCAGAAACTGTAATGTGGAAATACATTTATACACATGAATTCATTTTTAAAATATTATAATTTAATAACATAATGCAATTTAATTACACCGTAATGGATTAGAATTACATTTATTTTTGAATCAAAAACCTCATTTTTTCAATTTGAAGACATATTCCTCCAATCATCATAAGTAGTCAGAAGGTAAATCAGCTCTGTGGCCAGCAAACCGAAAATCTAGCCAAGTATTCCTATAGTGTCATCTGTAGGACCCCATAATAATAAAATGGGAGAACTATATTCTCTCTGATCAGATTCCATGCATCTGATGTTTTCATATTTGTATCCATACATGCATTTTTTGAATATTTTATGAACAAAATAATTAGTATAAAAAAGTGAAATAAATTTATTCATATTAAAATATGTACCTATAACTGTCACCCTCTAATATCCCCATGAAGAATTAGAAGTGGAGCCCCACTCTCTCACTGATGAGGCTCCTGAAGTGGAAGGTTTCCCCAAAGCTGCTGAAGGGAATCTCATGGATGGTGTGAGAGTTGGTGCAGGGGGAAATCAGATGGTGTCTCACATGCTATATAGAGGGAGAAAGATGGATCATCATCTGTTGTTGTGGTCGATGAAATAATGGGATACTTCATCCTTGGTATTCCTATCATTTAATCAAAAAAATTAATCTCAAGATATATATTTCAAAAAAAAATATGAAGGAAAAAAAATAAAAAATGATAACATATGCATGATAATAACAAACCAAATATATATAATAATGATAATGAATTACTACACATATTACAGAAGTGGTTGATAAATGAATGGATAACTGTATATACAATCATTTTCCCCTTCAATCATGTCATTTCCCTACTCCATTACATCATCCACTTAATCCACCCATGAAAGACTAATATTTTCAATATCATGATGGAAAAATAAGTCTACTTCTTATTGTTTATGAGATTCAATGTCAGAGGTCAAATATTCAACTTCATCACCCATATCATAAAAATATCATTATTTTACATGATAAACTACACTCCACCTTTCATCTACAACCACTTACACATAAAATACCATTTTTTCTTACATTGACAAGATATACGAATCATGTAGTCCATGGATACAAACATCCATCAAGAGAAAGATGTTCATAGTAGTACAGTGCAAGGAATATCTTTTAACACCTCTGATAATATTGACCCAATTGAATTTCAAAAACACAACTAAAAAATGCTCATGGTAGTTTAATTAGATAATATCAGTAAACCTTCCATAGTATCCAACTTCAAAAAATGTAAATATACCACTATTCTGTGTTTTAAACCCTCTTGTCGATCAACTGTACAAGATCTAAATCCATTCACACTATAAGTGTCAAATTTCCTAGCTTGTTTTAAAAGACCTCAAGAAAGAAACTTCAAATATTCTGAGAAATCTACTCAAGTATCAGTATTAATGATCTAAAATAATATACATTATTATATTTACAAAATATATGTGTCAACCTAATATCTATATTTATTGAAATATTTATGAACATACACATCGTCCAAAACATTCTACATGATCTTTATTAACATCTTTTGTTCTATCTTTATCATTTCTTGTTAGGGATTTCAATCATATCTTTTTTTATTCTCAACTCTTCAATAAATGTTAATGAAATTTTCATATTCATTATCACATATCTATGTGCCAATAATAATTCCATTGTTTTTAGTGTAACATTTTCGGTCCTCCTGACTGGTCAGAAAATAGTTGGAAATATTTTTGATTTCCCATGTATTTGAGATTCGGTCAATGTTTCATCAACATGTCTAACTCTATAAAAAATTTTCATAATATCATACATGTTTCTAGAACAAAAGGTATGACACTCCTCTTCCAAATAGAATTTATAAATAGAGCCATTCGGTTGAGCTTTATTTATCAATAATGACTTCAAATTCCCATGATATCTGTGAAATAAAATAAAAAAACATAATTATGTCTTTAATTAAGTACCAGTAATTGATTACCTAATTGAAAAACATATAAATAAAGTACCTCTCGATTAGATACATCCATTGATATTTTACATGGCCTCCAAATATAGCTTCATCAACCAAATTCACAGTTATATGCATCATGATAGAAAAAATATACGGAGGAAAAATTATCTCTATTAAACAAAGTTTCAATTAAAATAGCTCCAGAAGGTTTTCAAGCTCAAATGGATGTAGATATTTCTCACATA
This sequence comes from Viscum album, assembly GCA_963277665.1. Lineage (NCBI taxonomy): Eukaryota > Viridiplantae > Streptophyta > Magnoliopsida > Santalales > Viscaceae > Viscum > Viscum album. The sequence continues at coordinate 587,886,777 of OY728126.1, forward strand.
GTTTTCTGAAAAATGTTTAGAATAAGAGTAAAATAGTAGTAACCATTTCAAGTAATACTATATGGAATGCCAATGGTAGTAACAACTGTAAAAAAATATGTGAATCGTGACTTTTCAATCTATATAACCTACAATGATTTCAGTTTAAAACCTTTATATTTTACTTTAATACCCATCAGATACCTTCACATGTTTTAAAAATCGATCTAATGAATCTTTATCCCTATTTTTCATTGTAAAATATTTTGGATTATACTCATCATTATCATATGGTTAGAGATCACACTTTAGATTCATTTCATGTTACACTTCCCGATCATTGAGATGATCCTTCGACTACCCATTCTAATTAAGTAATTTTAAGATAAAAATTTTCAAAAAAAAATCTTTTCAACATACATCACATCAAAATCAGGTTGCAACATATTAAATTTTAAATACAGAAGATTGAAGAATGTTGTTTTTTTCAATTGTTTAATTATGATTTCACTTGATGATGCACACCAAACTCATTTCCCACTATCATTTAAATAATAAACCTTCCCAAATTTTGACTCCACATTTCCAAGTTGTTTCAATATTTTAAAACCAGGTTAAAACATTGGAGGTGGTCTAAAATTAATGAAACCATTGAATTTTGACTTGTTCAGCTGAAATCTATGAGATGGATCGAGAAAATTTTGATGAAACAAGAAGCACCATTTTATACAATGAGGTAGTCATTTGGGCTCAAAATAAAAGATACAAATAAGACAATCCAAACTTGTATAAGTGGTCCAATCAAATAAATTCCCAAGTCCAAGAAGTCAGTAATGGTCCACATTAGAGCTACTTGAATTTGTGCATTGTGTTAGAAGAAGCATCATATGTATCAACACCATTGCTAAATAACTCCTGTAATTAATTATTGAATGGATACAAGTATACATAAATATCATTTCTAGGAATATTTTTCCATGAATAATCATCAAAATGATAAATGAAATTTGTTTCCTAAACATCCATAGAGGCAGATTGTAAGGGATCAAAACTACTAGCCAGATGCTTTTACTCATACTCAAAGTCCCAAATGGCTTAAATCCATCAGAATCCAATCCCAATCAAACATTCCTAGGATCAGATGAGAAATCAGGATATATTGAATCAAATGTCTTCCATGATTGTGAATCTCGTGGATATCACATTAACTCAGCATTGTTATTATCTATAGAATGCCACTTCATCTATTCAGTGGTTTTCAATGAAATGAATAATGTTTGCAATCAAGGATTTAAAGGAAAGTAATGTAAAACCTTTTTAGGTGTGTTCCATTTCATCTTCTTCATGGTAATATGTTGATTCAGACTTCCAACATCACCCATTGATTTCCATCTAGAAAAAGAATTTTTTTTCAAAATCTTGTCTGATTGAATCTTCTCACCAATAAATTATACGATCATTGGGACACATATGTATTTTTTTTCTAATTTAGAAAAAATCCTGGTAACAACATTTTTCACATCACAAAGAGTCATGAGGATTTTTTCTTCTATAAATTAATCACACAAAAATTCCAATATCATGAATATCACCTTATTTTTAATTCCACATTGGTATTTGATATGGTACAACTTTAGAAAAAAAGGTTTTTTATATTTCAAACATCCACTATACAACTCTTGATTTCCATATTCAACTAGACCATGAAAATAATTTTTTCCAGTGAAGTTTTCTGTTAAATTATCATCTATATAATCAAGAGTAGTATTCAATTATAGGTTATAATCCTGATTTGGATTGCCTATAGTCTCAAAAACATCACTTGTCACATAGTTATTTGCATCACCCTCAACTGGTTTTTCTGATATGTTTTGATGTTTTTTGGGTGTCTTGCAAGGCCTAATGCATCATTTATATGTTTTTTCACTTTATTTTCCATTATAGATGAAGATGGAAGCTCATTATATGGATTGAAATTAGTGGTCATCATTTTTGTAACGTTCGATTCTCCCTACCAAATCCAACAAAAACATTGAGTAGGGAATTGCGTCAATATCAAATGTTCATAATCTTCATCTCTATTCAAACATCTTATAATTTTAAATTTAGGATATAGACATCTTACTCTCCCATCAACAGATCTATTAGATATTGAAAATTCTAAAAACTTATCCAAACCCTTACCATACTGAGGTGTACTCCTCAGTAATGTGATACCCCTTTTATCCATATATGTCATAATGTACCTACAGATTATTAAAAAAAAATAACACATAACTATTACTAAATTGTAAAAGCGATTCATATATACAGTTTAAGAGAAATATAATTATATTAAATAAGGTTTTACTATATAAATAAATAAATAAATAAATTTCATATATAAGGGGATGAATTGAAACCATATTCTCCACATTTTATGATGGATGTAAAAATATATTGGATAGTCCCATTATCATAGTGGAAATATAAATTCATGTATCTCTATTTCATAGTGACAATGTTTTGTTTTAAGAGGATTCAATGGCTGTTGATTTGAAAAAGTAAATTGTGTAACATCATTTCCTTTAATTATTTTCTGACAGTATGGGATTTCATGACCATTAATTATGAATAACATAGAGAACTATCCTATATAGATACTCCAAGTAAATAATATAATGTATCATTGACTTTAATTACAATTAAAAATAAGGAACATAATGTCTATATATTCTAGGTGAACATTTATGAATCAAATGTATTTAAATTAATAATAATATTAATTAATTGCTTATACATTAATGATGTTATTAATGATGTGATAATATCCCTTCCAAACTACATTCATGGATAAAAAATAACACTCGTTCAATTTTTAAATTAATTTAATCATTTAAGCCATATACTTGCTAAATAATATGAAGGGGAATGGTGTATAATCTATTTGACTACATCATTTTACTAACTCAGTTTATCAAAGTCCACTAGGTAAATCAAATCCTAAAATGTCTTAGTGGTGATTAAGTTATAAAGGGAACATAATTTATTAATGAATGTAGTGAAACCATCCCATGTGGAAGTTTTGTTGAGTTAATCAACCTCCATCTAGATATCAAGGTCTCCTGTCATGTCTATAATTTAATTCCAACAATTAATTTTGGGTTTTATCTATTTTTGGTGAAATACAGGGAAAGTATGTAATATGGAACAAGAAAAATCTAATATAAACCCCAAAAAAATATATAATTGTATGATACCACCAACATTGTACCGATAAATGAATCTGATAGCCTACATTTATTCACATTTGAAAGGAATTTTCAACTTTTAATAGAGGGATAATAACCATAGGTCATGAACATTGGATATTAAAATAGATTGAGGGTATATAATCTTAGATGAGTCTCATTTATCTTTTTATTGTAAATTAAAATGAACAAGAGATAATATGACATGAAAATAATCAAATATATACATAAATAAATATTAAATTACAATTCATGAATTTAATGTCATAGATAACTGAAACAATTAAATTTTACCAAAATAAATAATATATAAAGTGACTAAGAACTATAAAATATTTCCAAAATCAATGAATTTATATGTTCAATACAACATTGTTTCACAAATAATGACCTATTTGTGTAATAGTATATGTGAATTGTTTTTTGAGAAATATAATTTTGAAAACCCAGGTGAAATGTAACCATGAGAGTATAACTCATACATGTGACTGATAACTCATAATCATTTTTATTAATAACATGTATTATATAACCAATATATGAAAAAAATATGTATGAAGATCAACACAACTATATGTGAATGAAAAAATATTGACTCCATAAGGAATTTCGAACAAACAATGTAACAATTCAAAAATAATTCCAATTCAAGATAAAGATTTTAATTTTATGGAAAATAACTAAATTTAATTATAATGAAACCCAAACTAATCCTTAATTATATAAAATATGGAAATATTGTATAAAAAATGAAATTGTTTCTTGAAATGGAAGATAAATTATTTTATCTAGGATATTACAATGAATGAGTTAATAGATAAATTGTTAACAATATTGATTTTGTGCCTCTAATATTGACAATCAACCAACTATAATATGAAGTCATTATCAAGAAAATCTAAAACATGTTAATAGATTATACAAGTTTTACAAAGATGTGTCTAACCATTATACAATTATTTTTAATATTCTCACCCCTTTCTTTAATAGTACCTATAAATTAATGTTTTAACATTAACCCTTAATATTTATTCAATTATAAAAAAAAACAACAAAAAAATTCCTAAATAAAAGTATACTCACTTAATATTGTGAATAACTCGAAAGTCATAATAAAAATAAAACCATATTATGATATTTATAAGAATATTATAAGGATTCATGTGAAATAAAGAAAAAGAAGTGTTCCACATCATACCTAGAAGAGCGAGTTGCAGAGAGGGACCACGAGCTATGGGGTGGTGAGGGTCATAGGGGAACAGAGAGGCGGTGTGAGGGGTGATTGGTGGAGATGGTGGCGACGTGGATAGCACGGCGACGACGATGCTGGATCGAAGATGTGGGGGAGTAGGGCTTCGGGGAAATCATGGGTTCAATGGGTTCATTGTGTTAGGGGAGGGGGAGAGTCGACTATTAAAAAGTGTAGTTATTTAGCTGTGGTTTATAAAAACCCCCAACAGAATTTATTTTAAAAAATATTAGTTGCAGTTTACTAAACCGCCTAAATAAACCACAACTGAATACTCAGTTTTTTTTGTTATATTGGTAGTATGTGATGGTTTTATCCTTATATGTTCTATATTTAAGCCTCAGTGCTCATATGGAAATATGATTTGGTGTATAGCCACATATGGGTTTATTCCAAGGATTTTGGTACATTTCCAACCAAACACATATTAGTGATGATTCAGATATGAAATATACATAACATGTTCTTTAAGGGGATCGGAGGTACTAATCATCATAGGCTAAGGGTATTATCATTTTCATAGATTTATGTGTCTGAGCCCATCAATTTTGTTGGATACACCTTCGTCGAATGTAGGAAGAGAATTTCTGAGGTTTTCCTCATCTTCCACTATTTCTGAGACTATAGAGACATCATCAGATGGAGCTGGAATTCTAGGTTTTACTCTATCTCTATCAGGTTCAGAAAAGCTGTGAAATTATTCATTATAATCCCCTTCTTCTTGATTTGATATAGAGATATGTCAGTACTAATTTTATTTTATAATATCACTAGGTACTTGGGGATCTTGTTTCTTTTGGGTCATCTCTATCACCTTTAATGGAATTATGGGGAGCATATAGTCTCCATAGAGCATACAATATATATTCGTAATGGTAGGCCCTAATCCATTGGGGTTTGTAACCTATATATCATTATCAACTATTGGTTAGTTAAATCCAATTTTGTAGAAATTTTCTTCATCATATGTGGCTCTACAAGTCTCAAGTGGGGTTCTTTAACCATGAAGTATGTTGACCATTCCATCAATGAGGTATTTCAGACATTGATGGAATTTTGAAGGTACCTCCAAGTGGATATAAAGATAGTGCCTTCCAAGAAGGATATTTTTTGCAGTATCTTTATATATGACCATAATCTCAATTTCAAATGTGAGATACCCAAAATGAGATTTGATCATGATCTTCCCAAGATGACTTTTCTAGCATTTATCATACCCTTTAAGGGTCATATTTGTAGTAGAAAACCCACCTTTGCTATATCCCAATTGTCGGAGGGTTCAAGCTAGGATGAGTTTGATCCACGTACCATTATTAATAAAATCCATTTGGATTTCCAAATTATTGAGTGTTACAAAAATATATAGGCTCTTGATGTCCCCTTGGATGACATCTTCGTGATCACAGATATTCATTGAAATTGTGACATGTTATTCAGATGGTTTGGCCTCCATTCGGTATTCATTGGATAAAATATATTCTATCACAAATTCTTCTAGGATCTAGGGTCCCAAAACTAGTGGATCCCTAATTTTTTAATTATATAGTGCATCTAGGGTTTATATCTTGCCTAGGGAAACCACCCGATCTTTCTGAACATCATACGTTTGCACCAAAGGTTAGTGCTCCCCATTGTGGGGTAACTCCCAAACATAATGATCTGGATATGAGGCATTGGAAGTAAATGGGTCTGGTGTTTGTGAATAATATGAGGTAGTATATACTGCTAGTTACATAAGTTGTACTAACCATCCCCATTACCGTGTTTGATTTAATAATCGAACCCCCACTATGTGGTCATGCATGAGAATTGGGTGTGAATGACTCATAGAGGGTTCAAAAACACCTCCAGGTCCCTTTTAGGCTTGTTGGAGAACATTACCATTAGTTTAATCTATATATATGCCCTATTACTGGGAGATAATGGTATAATGGGTCTCACCACACCTGCGATATCCCATGTATCCTCGGTTCCGGTGCATACGACCTTATATTCACCAGTTATGATCAATAAACTCATATTTTGAGGCATATTTATCATTAGAGAATGGTTTTTACAGGATCATCAAATTAAAAGACTGATATATGCGCTATTTAACTGATGAGGGTTTCATTTGGTGGTGTGGCTCCCAGGCTAAATATGTTTTATGGAATAAATCTTCAAGATTTAGGGAATGCGTTGGAGTGGAATATTACTCCTTCTGTTATATTTTGTCCAACATTTGAAGGCCATTCCCACTTTTGGGAGGTATATCTGATGTGACCTCACTGGTTGGTAGAGATATTGATGGCCTACACAATAATTCTATTAGGTTTTCAATATCTCGATTAAATTTGTTTCAAATTGTCTAGTAGTTGAACATACTTTTATGTCTGGATGGAACTTTCAGACACGCCACTTTTTCTTCTAACTAGGCAATATTATGTAGGAAACCTTCTATGGAGTGTTATATAACACCAAATTTCTAAACTTTTCCATTCCCTGATGGATTTCTATGAAGACGAATATGTCCATGATTTTGTGACCCATCCTTCAATTGAAAGGATAGTAGTCCAGATAGTCCGTGAGGTTGGGCTCATTAGGCTTACTGGGTTGTGGTATCATGAGCCAGATATTGTCCATGAATGCAATGAAATAACTAGAGATATTATCAATTTTTATGGAGTTTCATTTATTCATATTTTTCTCAAATTATGGGTTACCCATATTTTTTTATGCTTCTTAAAGAGGGATATTTTTTTGTTTTTTCACTTGAAAAGAGTTGTTGTGCATTTGGGGACCTTCCTAGGTGCTTGGATTGGTCCCATTGCAAGATTGAGAGTGTCAGCTACAACATTGGATTTTCATAGACATTTCCACTATGCTATAGTCCTGACTTGATGATTGGATTTGGTTTGTTGAATGTAGTTATCAAGGCATTTTTCTATTTCAATGAACTCATTTAATATAACTAGATACTTCATTGGGATCAGAGGTTATTGCAACTTGTCTTGGAGATTTTCATCTAAGAGTTCCAATAGTATCTCTTTTGATAGAGGGATGATGAGTGAGTTGGTAAAGCATTCCATCTGCTTATGATGGCAGAACCCATTTCGTTTTCATGTTTTTTGTATTACTTTATGTATAATATTATCGTCTTCCTCAATTTAGAGGTGAAATGATGAAGTAATTGATAACTAAGGTCTTCTCATCCTTAAATGGGACCTGCTAGTAGATATTTGCACTAGAAAAATGATGGCCTCATTAGAGTATTTACTGAACACATCATTAGTATTGCCTCCTACTGATTTCGAGGGCCCCTCATCACCTCACATATGGATATAAAGTGTTTGAGATATTTTTCAGGGCCACCTTTCTAATGTCCCGGCCCAACTGACCATGAAATCAGTAGCCAAACTGGTCGCCCCATGACCTCAAGTGTGTCTCCCCGTACTCTAGAGGTTTTCGACTAGTAGTGAGGTCCCATAGAGTATCTATGAGGAGAATATGTCATCATATATCATAGTATGAACAATTATAAATAATAGATAAAAGATAGTGTAAGCATAAACAATAATAGACGGTATCGAAAGTTTATTATAAGTGAATATAAGTTTCTAATGCCAGTTTATAAAATACATGTATTCTAGATGATGATAACTAAAATAAAATATAAAGCATCCAACATTTTTTATAATAGAATAAAATACAAGAGTCATGTAATGAAAAGAACTAAAAATCATAAAGGTGATCTCCATGCGCATATTTATCTCCTTCTCAGTCATGTGATCCTATATCCTCAGGTACATGAAATAACGTATAAGAAATCAGCATAGGTCTTTCAAATATAAGGTCTACTCGAGTACCCCAGTGCAATGATGGCCTAAGCAAGGTTTGAGATACTAATCTCAGTATGCTAGCACCCATGGTGTCTCATCCAATCAAGTACGTTAAAAGTTTATTATGTTATTTAAATAAATAAGTACAATGCCTAAATATATATTTATCATGTTATCATTTATTTTTTACATGACCACAATAACTCTAGGGTTCTCGAGAACACCTGTACCTCAACAACAACTTTGTCTCATGATGGAGCCCAAAGTGTTATTGGGTAATATCATATCTGAATACCTACTTTGACACATGTTAGAGCCTGATGAATAATAATATGATGACATATCTTAGAGTACCTTTGTTACCATTCATTAATTCATACATGAATGACCATGTTACCATACATAAAGACATATTAGAATAACCATATTACCAATCCTTACTTCATATGTTAATGACCATGTTACCATTAATAATCACACATTATAATGACTATGTTACCATTTTTTACTTCAAACTTGAATGACCATGTTACAAATCATAAAAAAGCATTATAATTACCATGTTACCATTCTTTAAATAATACTTGAATGACCATGTAACCATCCATAAACACAATTTTTATTTAGTAATTAATTATTAAAATAAATTTTATTACTAATTCAATAATTATTTTACCACAAAATAAACATTAATTAATTCACCTAATCATCTAACCCATTAATTAATTTAAGAACTAAATAATCAATATTCACAATCTAAAACCAGATAATTAATTTCATAATGAATTATCTCATTCTAAATCTCAATTTAACATAATAAACTCCACAACTAATTCTCTAAAGTAATATTATCAATATCCCAAAATTAATCTCACCATTAATTATCTCAAATAATGTTATCAATATCTCATAATTAATTTCCCAAATATTTATCTAAATAAAAAATATCTAAATCTCATAATTAATTCCCAATTAATTTTCTAATTAGGAAGCCCCTTCAATATCATAATTAATTCCTCAATTAAATATCTATTTCAAAGATAATTTAACTAATAAATTGGCCACATTAATTAACATTATTTAAGAATTTAATTTTCTAAATAATGCTATAAATTCTAAAATTTACATACACCTATAAAATTTATGAAAATGGGAATTCAATGTTAGACCACCTACATGGGAAAATCCATTTAATAATTTGAATGAATTCTGTGTGAAAAATATTACATGTACCAAAAAAACAACAAAGCATATGGAATCCTAATGTAAGGAAACCAACAATAAAATTAAAAAACTTATTTTTTTCTTATAGGATAGAACACCTCTATTGAGGGATTTTATTATAAAAACATTAGTTTATATATCAAACAAATTCATTTATATTTTTTTATTCATTTTATAAAATGATAAAAATTCAATTAATTATGGAATAATTAAGCTGGAAACTAATGTGTTCTTAAATATAAAGGGCTAAGGAATGGGGTAATAACTCAAAAGTAGACAAAGGAAAACACTTTTTAACTTGAAATCATGGTTGACAGAAACTCAAATCATATCATTTCACTTAAACGCAAATTCATTTATATATAAATATATATATAGTAACCCTATATGTATTGAGCATATTCCCCTCACCCTGAGAATGTTTTTACAAAGAGGGTAAATATATATATATATATATATCATTCACATTCCCATGTGTGTATGTTCTCCTCATGAATGGAAGATAAAAATGCACTAATGAAAAGCACTGATAACTGTAAGACTACAAAAAAATATAAATTTAGAATTGATGAGGAATGGAAGAAAACTGTGCCCCAAATCGGTGATTGTGGACCAAGATGATCTGAACTATTTTCCCTTCAGAAGAGGCTTCCATAATATGAATAGGGGTGTCCCAAGAGACCCTTCACACAACATAACATTATAGGAAAGACTGAACATTAGGATTAAACCCTAATTTAGGGTTTATCCAAACATAAAGTTTGATGGGACAATAGAAAAACACCCCATCGAGGAAGGAGGAAAAAGGATATTGGATTACCTTGAGACATCGACCAAGAATCACCAATAGATCTGTGTGAAATAATTGTAGAAGCAGGGACCCATAGAGGGGGATAGTAATTTGGCCATGGGAAGCCCCAAGGGCAGAGTGTGACAAGATTCATGAGGGGGAGGGATAGTGTATATTTTAATTACATTAAATTTTTATTTTAATTATTTTATTTTAATTTATTCAAAATCAATACAATGCATAGTTTGGGATTTATGATTTTCCAAACTCTACACCATTCAAGTGACATCCCCTTCTATAGAAATCACCTCACATGGTTTTTTCTTGAGGTTTTCATGGTTTTAGAGAAACCATGTTCACTCTTCAAATCCTTCAACTATGGAAATTCTATCCTCATGCTATCAAAACTCAATAAGACCTCCAAATGACCTATATAGCCTACACCAAAGTACAAAAACAAAAAGTCGAACTGTTCCAACTCTTGGAATTATGTTCTAATGCTCGGTTTCAGAAACATCCCATCCAGAAAATGCGAAAATTCAAAATTCATTTGTATTTTAATGTAGTTAAAAATCACAAAACTCTACAATACCCACAGCTTAGAACATCTCATCCTTTAGAATCCTTCGATAACAAAATAAAAACCCATGAAATACAAAGGTTTTTAAGGAGAATTCAAATGATTGTGTTTCATTTTCAAATTCGAAACACACCTCTATGTATTTCGTAACACACATAAATTAAGCCGTCAAAACCCATCCCATCACTCAATTTCCATGTGAAACTTCAAAATTATGCGTAAGAGAGCCTTATAATCTAGATTCATGATGTTGTCGCCATCTCATTAACCATTTTCTGATGGTGCTACCCACCATAGGATTTAACAAAAAAAGGTACCAATTACTACTTATTTGATTCTCCACTATTGGAATTGCCTTAAGAGGCATGCTCTTAAGCATTTTAACGATGCTCATGGTGTGTTTTTTCTTCTAACTGAGTGAACCCAATTGCATATGTGGCCATATCATGGACCTCAGTTTAAAGGAATGATTGAATCCTTATCTTCCACATTGAAATTGGTCATGCAAGCCTTCCGTGAAGAAGTTATTATCCCTAAAACCAGACCCTCCTTCACATTACAGTGTGCTTTCAAATATATTTTACTCGCCCTCATATTCTAAACCTGATTGAAACAAGTCTATCCACTCCATCCAAATATTCTAAAATTATTGTATTAGATAAATAGTGTGTTTCAATAAAATTTTTGTCCCTCCTTCAATGTAATTCTACATTTACCACAAACGCATTCACCAAAGAACATACCTAACTTTTGGTTACATTTATTTGGTCAATTCATCACCAAACCATTTAAATTATCGTGCCTCATCACGAAAAAGGGGGTATCTTAGATCCTAAACACTAGAATAGTTACACTTTAAAAATATATTCTGATCCAGAAAACATATCTTAGATAATCTCGAATTTATCAAACATGAGTTCAAGGAACTAAACACCGGTAATTCAAACTCTATGCTAATAGGTGAGACATAGATAGAAGACATGATGTCGACATCATTAAGTTAACTAATTATTGAGTGGAAATTTCCATGCAGATGATCTAAAGGAAGGAATGGATAGATTCTAAGCATCTATTTAAGTCATCAATACATGGGAACCAATGTCCACTCTAGGCAATCGAATCCTCTAAAAACCATTAATCTAGCGTGTAACTAGGGAAAACCACCAAAACACGCCCATTATATTTTAAAACATTTTTGTAGTGTAAGACTGATTCTCTCTTAGTGTATCAAGGATAATGTCAAGATATGGGACATTCTCAACGCCTAGAAGAATACACTAAGTGGATTTGAATGCGTTCCAATCAATCATACCTTATTACTACATACAAGAATAGTAGGACCTCAACTAGTCAACATTCATTGAGAGAATTTTGGCTTAACCTGCCAATGCATCACCTTTGGACAATCATAAATCTTTAAACGATGAGGAATTACTTGATCATTTATGCTAAACCACCAATGTTCACCCTGACCAATGGTTTATCTCCTAGGATTCACACATAACTAACCACATCAATATCATGCTGCTGAGAATGAACTGACATGATTTAAACTAGCATCATTAATTGAATTAATGAAAAACTAAACATTTCCAAATGGACCCCATTGGGTGTGTTATTTATACATTGAAGGACACATATAAATAGATCTGGCAGAATTCTTCCCACCTTAGGAGTGTCCTTGTTGTTGAATGATGAGATAGACTAGCAACTCACAATCTCACTAGATCAAACCTACCTTATATGTATGTTTGACATTCACCCGAGTCACACTCACATACACCAAATCCAAGGACATGATACCAAAACAAAAATAGGCTATCATTTCAAAACAAATTATTATTTAAAAACTCAATTCTAATCATTAGGATGAATTTGATTCCATTAATATCCAATGCTAATCTACAACATATATGACCAGAGAACATGATCAATAGAAAAAGGCTAAATGATTACACCAAACACAATTGGATCATTGCATCATTTTTTCACTCGATAAGCACCACATACTTGAATGAATACCACCCCCATGGTTTATAAGAAAATGAAACACTCTGAATACTACCAATAGGATTATCAGCCCTATACATTCAAGTATCATGCAGTCTGTGCAGAAAATATCTCAAAAGAACATTATTCAATATAAATATAAAATATACTAACAGCATCATGAATCCCCCTATGAGAAAGAAATAAGGTCACAAGACCTATGAAGTGGTTGATCATGTTGTAGAAATGACTAACCTATAGAAGTTGATCATTACACAATGCGCACGTCCACAAAAAGGCTAAGAAGAATGTTACCACCTATCTAAAAAATGGTTTCATTAAAGAAATAATCATCCTACTAAGGACAATAACACCTTAATGGAACCAAATGTTAGAAATATCATGGGATTTATCAAATAATTTATTATCAAGGGAGTTACCTATGACTATATATCCCCTTACGAGAGATTAAGTTTCAACTGTACACTAGGTCATTCTGAAAGAAGGCCACTAGGTTCAAGAGCCTTCAATTTAAACCATTTCTAAAATAAAAATAATATCTACAAAAAAACACTTATGGTTTTATTCCCAAATAACTCAAAGAAAGTTAATCCTACACTTTCATTGGGGTTAAAATTAAGAAGACCACTTTAGGATCCATTTTTAATTAATTACATCTATTCACATTAAAATCATTAAAAATATAAAAGATTTTATTTGAAACATCAAGTACAATTTTAAAATAAAAACACTATGCACTGGATTTTGACCGACACTCCAAAGAAAACTAGGAAGTCATATGAAACTTCATTTTTACCATTAAACATTCATTAAAATCCCATATTTATTAACAAATTTATCCAAAAATTACTTTTTAATAAATAAGTGGACCTAAGAGGGTCCCACTAAGCCAAACTGGGTATGGTAGATTGAAACCGAAGAGCATTTTATTAGTTATAGAAATTAGAAACAACCTAACCGGTCATCTCATAAGATAGATTCCCAAACTAAGATACATGGGTCCAGTTATTCATTTTTTAAGTTTATCAATTAAATTAATATTAAAATTATACATCCTTCACTCTTATAACCATTTGAAAAATAAAATGGTCAAATGAAATTTTTCATTTATATGGGTGGTTGTCTATCGATCCATAAAGTGCCCATACACTTTACAGTTTTCTATTTAGATCCATTTCATCAAAACCAATTAACATTGAGATTTTTTTGAGAATCATTAAAATTTTATAAAAGTCTCTAAATTTATATATAATGTTCAATGATGGTTCAATTGCATGGGATACCTTTTTCTTATTATAAGGCACCCATACACCTCAAAATTGAAAAATGGATCCCATCATAATTGCAACCATTTAATTCATCCAATACAACCAAATATATTTTTCCCAAGAAACCATTTATATATCAAAACAAAAATGTTATCATAATCATATAACATAGTTAACCATGCATTAATCATTAAAGCATTGCATAACACTGGCGGAACACAATCAGAACCAAGAAACAACCTACATATGCAACTACATATCATGGTGTGTGCATGGAATGAGAATTCTCAATGTGACTAATATGATGCATTCAATGTTTCATCCTTTTAAAACAAGAACAAAGGTAAAAAAGCCATAAAATTCAAAAATCAATAGTTTCTGGTAAAATACTCTAATCACACTTGGTGGAATCCATTCAACTGTAACATTGAATAGTATAAGAAATAATCCCAAGACAAGACACTTGGTTATTTCCCATACATGGGATGATCAATCCCAGACATAGCTATTTACCGAGCACTAACACATCCTTATTCTCTTATATTCCACCCCAAAATTGTATTAAAACATAAAAAACAACCCTCTAATGTGACTTTGTAACATATCAGCGCGACTGACCACTAAAACGGTAGCCAGACCGGTCGCCACATGACCCAAGTACATATCCCTGCATTTTAGTGGTTTCCAACTAGTAGATAGAGACTAGGCTGTGTTTGTGGAGAGACTATGACCATAAATATCAGAGAATGCATAGTGGTAAACAATAGATAATAGACAGCAGAAGCATAAATAAGAACAAACAACAATAAAAGTATACTATAACTGAATATAAGGCCTATTACAATTTAAACAAAGATTTTATGTTAGATGATGATACATAATCTAAAAAAGTAAACATATAACTTGTTTTACATTATAGTACAATAGAAGTCTCTAGTAAGGAAAGGAACTAAAAATCCCAAAGGCAGTCTCCATGAGCATCTTCAGCTCCAGCTCAATCCTATGCTACTAACTCCTTTGGTACAAGAAATATAGAATAATAAATCAACCTAGGTCCTATAAATATAATTTATACATGGGTACCCTACTGAAATGGTGGATCACGTAGGGTGTGATATGTAATAAACCAGATCTTCATTTCAGGTTTTTTTCCTTTTCTGTTCATTTTTTAGGAAAAGAGGAAATTCTAGATATTTTCTAAGTACAGACCGTGTATATTTTGAGTAAATGTCCTGTACTTATTTTCAGCAGGAGGCCAAGTGTTGGCCATCTACTAGCCACACACATGGCCGTGTGGGATTGACTTGGAGGCCGCTTAAATTGGAGTACGAATACGGAGAGTACATGTCGTGTACTTCAAAATTACAGGTTTTGTACTTTATTTTTTTCACTAAACGCACCGGGGTCACGTCTAATCGCCAGAACCCTCTTCTTTTAGGTCCTGTTCGACTGAGTGCTCCAAATGGCCATAGATCTTTGATGAACCTCCAGGTGTGTGTCCGTCATCCGAATCAAAAAATGTCAGTTGGGTTGGAATCGCATCAGTGATTTCACCCTTCTCCTTGATCATCGTTTCATGTTTCCTCTTCATTCTCAAGTTATCTTGGGTTGAACGTTTTAGACTTTTTTGTAGTTATTTGGAGTTCTAGGGTGAATTAGGCTTTTAGGTTCACACATATCGATATACTAATTCCATGGTAGGTATTTTGTGTCTTTCTGTTAAAATTATTTGAGTATTGTGTGAAAATTCCACCAATACCCTAGAACGGGGTATTGCGTGTTTACCATTTTACCCCAATTGATTTCTTGTCATGTTTTTATGCTTGTGTAGAGGTTAAAAGGATGTGAATATTGTTTATTTTCTATGCTTGGAATTTATTTCCCTTGCATGTTCTATTTACGACCGTTTGGTCTAGTTCAGCCAGTTTGGTTGCCTTCCTTGTTTAATGCCTGTTGTTGTAGGATGGAGAGTTTGTATTATGACTTGATTGAAATGATGTAGTCTGTTTAGGAAAGTATTTTTGTAGGTTTACTTTGTCCATATTGTATTGCTATGATCGTTGACCTACATAGGTCCATGATAACCTGGTGTAGTAGAATATAAGGGGATTTGACTGAGTGTGATTCCTCAGAGAGTCTTTTAGCACTATAGACTATTAGGGGAATTGACCGAGTGAGCTTGCACAGAGAGTCTTTGAATTATATTGAACATCTTTAGACTATAATTGGAATTGATAGTGAGTGATCCTTTAGAGAGTCATTGAACAACATGGGCTATAAGGGTAATTGACTGAGTGAGATTCTTCAAAGTGTCCTTGACCTTGGGGCTATAAGGGGAATTGATTGTGAGTGATTCCTCAGAGAGTTCCTGACTACCTTAGACTTTAAGGTGAATTGACTCTGGGTGCTTCCTCAAAGAGTCTTTATGAATTCTTATGACGGAACTGAGGGGTTAGGTTCAGTGCACTGCCTAGAGGATTTCTTGTACTTCTTAGGATGGATCAGAGGAGATGTCCATGAGTACTTCCCAAAGGGTTACCTATTAGTGTTTAATTGTTAGTTGTTGTTTCTTTGTTTTGAAACTGTGGATTATTAACTGCTGAGTACTTTCCTATTTTACTGTTTTTTTACTTTTACCTACCATATATTCACTGACTGTTAGGCACAGATAATTGGGTGGTTGCCTACTAGGATTTAGTCTCGCAATATGTTTGGGTCATTCTTTTGGGCCCAACAGATTATATTGTTGCAGGTATAGATAAGGGAAAGCTCTCTTATACGTTAGGTATTTGACTTGCTGTGGCACTGGAGAGCATGAGACCAAGCTTAAGCTTGCAATGTTGAGAAGCTTTTTATCTTTTTCTTTTGTACATTGGCATAGTACAGTTTTCATTTCCAGAATTGTTACTTTTTTCTTCTTTCCTAGACATATGTATCTTGCATTATTTTATATATGTGTGTGTGTGTGCTCCAGTTGTTTATTATTCTAGTCTTATATTGTTTACCATTTTGGGATATTTACTTCCATTTTGTACTCTACCAATGAGAGTATAGTTTCCCTATCATCACATCCAAGGCCCTCGTTGCTAGTCAGCACCCTCTGGCATTTGGGGAAATGTGCTTGAGGCCATGTGACCAACCGAGTAAAGGGTACCTCTGGGAGGCTTCAAGAACCAAGATGTTACAAAGTGGTATCAGAGGATTTATTTTCTCTTGACTTACTATTTGGATCCTTTAGCGGTGGATAGAAAAGTATAGGTACTTGGTAATAAGTTGTTCCTGGGAGTAGCTAACCCGTGTACAAGGAAAAGCCAACCTACCTTGTTTATTGCAATTTTCTTGTTTTTCAAGTTTACAATTGATTTGATTTCACCTTGAGTGATTCACATGTTTTTAGATATTATTGTTGATGTTATTGAGGTTATATTTCTTTCTCAACGCGATGAGATGAGGGTGGGCCATCTCATACATCATATATGCACTTGTAAGAAATCACATGTCATGCATTCTTTCCATGCCATTTAGGATGCATTAGCGATTTCATGTTTTTCTGAAATATTATGTGTAGAATATTCATTCTATTGTGATATATTCCTTGATAAAAATACCAATTTTTTGATAGGGTATTGTTTTTGTAATGTTTTGTTTGAATGAATGCCACAAATTTGGTTCTTGAGTTGTTATGGGCCCTCATGTACCAGAATTGTGTAGATCATTTCCTTGTTTTCTTTGTTATAGCATGTTTAAGATGGAAAACATTGATTCACGGGGAGTATGGGCCCTCACATATCAGAATTTGGCACTTTGATATTCGTTTCAGTGTTTTTTGGGCTCCATAGTAGTTTTCAAGGCTTACGGTCTAAAAAACCAAGAATACACGCCGTGTAGTTTTGACAACACACCATGTGTTCTTCTGTTCAGGAAGAAATAGTTTTTCTTAAGTACAGGCCATGTACATTATGTACACACTTTGTAGTCTATAACCGTGTCATAGGCCACGTGGGAATAGACATGGGATGGGAAAAGTCTGTTGGGGACACTCTGTGTACCAGTTGAACATGCCATGTAGTGTCTATCCTAGGTCCACCCATGTAACTAACAACACGGATGAATAAACCTTAAGCTATAAAAATTGTGTTAGTATGGACCATGCCAAGTACTCTGACCCAGGTACCCAGTCATGTCACTAACAACACAGATCGGTGTTATCCTTTAACAAAAATCGTTGTGTTCGTCTGGAACACTCCAGGTAGTCTGAGTTGTCTGTTAGGTCGTGTCGCTAACAACACGGTCCAGGTTAAGCTCATCTAGTACACACTGTGTCTATCTTGAACACAATGTGTAGTCTTTCCATAAGAGTTCCATGTGGCTTAATCATGTAGAAGGAATCAGGTAGTGGAATAGGATTCAAGTACACACCTTGTGTTAGGAGAACACACCGTGTGATTGGGGTATTACATGGCCACTTTAATTAGGGTTACACGCCAATGTAAATGAGTTAAGGGAACATGCTGTGTAGGAATTGTACATGTCGTGTAGTCATGTTTTGTAAAACATGAATGTTTTCTTTCTCATATTCCCTTTTTTGATTTATGTTTTCAGTCCTTGATAATCATGTTTTATGTTGTGTGCTTGAACATGCAGAGTCAATCCACCGAGACGTCCTCCGGTTGTATTCTAGTTTCCAGAAAATGATCATATACCGGACATGGTTGATCAGGGACTCCCATCGGATCTTCCAGTCATGTCATCCTTGTCACCAGCCATTATACCGAACATAGGTGCGGATGAAAAGTTTAGGGAGGGATTTTTTGAGGATGATGCAGACCTTTTAGGGAGTGTGGCCTCCTTCCCTATCGATGGCAGAGTTGACGCCGGTCTTTTAGCAGCAGAATCCTCCCACATTCTCAGGGGATGAAGGACCCCAGGCTATATAGTCATGTCTAGAAGCCTCGTTGAAAATTTTCTAGCATATGGAGATACCTATAGAGAAGAGGGTGAAGCTCGCTACCTACATTCTTAAATACTCCTCCAAGAGGTGGTGGGATGTGATATCACAAGAGGGGACCCAGCAGAATACGGCTTGGGATGAGTTTCGGTGCATATTCTATGATTACTTCTATTCGGATACCTTGAGGGCCGATCCATCCTGAGAGTTCATGCTTCTGGAGCAGGGTACTCTTACTGTTATGGATTATTCATCTCACTTCATAGAGCTTCAGCTTTTCATGCCTATTCTAGGAGGTGATGAGTTGTTCCTTTCACGGATGTTTGAGGATGGTCTAAGGCACGACATCTGATCTCTGGTGAACATATTTAGGTTGACTTCGGTATCATCTATCATCAACTAGGAGCTGATCAAAGATCAAAATCTGAGGGACTCTGGAGCTATTAGCTAGGGTGGTTCGACATCCAGAGTTAGTATTCCCCCTACTGATAGTAGGAAATGTCGTAGGGAGATTGTACGAGGATATCAGAGCAGGTGGGATGCATCTTCTCGTAGCCAGGTGTTATGCTACTAGTGCAGAAATAGTGGTCATACGAGGGCACATTGCCTGAGATACTTGATGGAGTACCGATCATGAGGCAAGATGGGTCATCTTCAGGGCATGTATCAGATCATATCACCAACATCTGGTGATAGGGGTTTTTCAATGACTCCACGTTCAGGAGTAGCACCACTAGTTTCTCAGCAGTCAGGGAACTGGAGTTCTTCCGACCGTTCGGGATGAGGTGGAGGTCGTGGTTGGGGTAGCCAGTCGCCCGGTTTTTAGCGACAACAGGGTGGATCAGCTCAGAGTGGTTAGGCAGGGTCAGAGCGTCGTGGAGCAGGCCAGACTTTTATAGTGGATTAGATCCAACAGGAGCAGAATCCCAGACCTTCTATACTTCAAGGTACGATATTAGTAGCCTCAATTCAATATTAGAATATTCTTGATATAGGGGCTTCTCATAGACTTAATCTGCTGCTGTTGTGGAGAGCCTTGGACACTATATCATTTCGTCTACTAAAATCATGAAACTAGACACTCCTTTGGAGAGTATAACAGCTAGTGTATGTCAATCAAATGAGTTCCCTCTTGAGGTTGGTGGGTGTCACTTTCTATGGTACCTATATATCCTAGAGATGACAGGCTACAATGTCATTCTTAGAATGAACTGGTGGGTTCCCTTCCAGGTAGTCCTTGATTTCTATCATCGTAGGGTGAGTTTCATATCACCATAGGGTGGATCGTTTCTTCATAAGGGTAAGTGGGATGTCCAGGTGAGTAGATTGGGCCCATAGCATCATGAGTTAGGAGGACTTACAGCCCAAATTTCTAGTTTGTATCTGGATGACCAGAGGACTTCACAGAAATACTTTCCTCCAGTGGTGGATCATTTCATAGATGTCTTTTCAGAAGACTTTTAAGGAATTCCTCTAGAGCGTGAGGTAGACTTTTCTATTGAGCTTGTTCCAGGGGTTTCACCGGTGTATATTCCTCCTTATAGGATGGCTACACTAGAGTTGCAGGATCTCATGAAGTAGTTGGAGGAGTTCCAGGTAAAGGGTTTCATCCGACCCAGTACTTCTCCTTGGGTTCGCATGCCCTGTTTGAGAAGAAGGCAGACAGTACCCTTAGTCTTTGTGTGTATTATTGGAATTTGAACTAGTTGACTGTCAAGAACTGATATCCTTTACCATGTATTGATGATACCTTTGATTAGATTTGAGGATCCTGAGTGTTCTCGAAGATTGACTTGAAGTCTGGTTATCATCAGTTTCATGTTGGACCATCTCATATACCTCTCCCAGCCTTTAAGAGCAGGTATGGCCCATATGAATATATGGTTATTCCGTTCGGTCTCATGAACGTGCCTACAGTTTTCATAGAACTGATTAATTGAGTGTTCTATCCATATTTGGATTACTTCGTGGTGGTTTTCATGGATGATATCATCGTGTACTCTCCCACTCGACATGACTCTGATACACATCTTGAAATAATTTTGAGTACACTGAGAGAGCATCAGTTATGTTCTATGCTCTCAAAATGTATCTTTTGGATGGATTGGATTCACTTAATGGGTCATGTGATCTGAAAGACATGAGTATCAGTCGACTCAGAGAAAGTGAGAGCAGTAGTTTCCTTGGATCAGCCGAAGAACATCATTGAGAGACGAAGTTTTCTAGGGCTGGATGGATACAAAAAATGCTTCATATAGGATTTTTTACACTTAGCAGCACCACTTAATTTCTGATTAAGAAGGGTGCAATTTTTTGTGGTCATATTCTTGTGATTCAGCCTTTCAAGAGCTGAAGGGGAGGTTGACATCAGCACCAATACTAGTGTTTCTAGAGTCATGCAAGAGCTATACTGTTTACTATGATTCTTCAGGTATTGGTCTAGGAGCTGTGATTATGCAGGGAGATAGAGTCATTGCATACGGGTCTTGGCAGTTGAGGCCACATGAGAGGAATTACCCGACGCACAATCTTGAGTTGGTTATCGTTGTTCATGCCTTACGTTGTTGGAGACAGTATCTGATGGGAAAGAATTTTGTGGTTTTCACCGACCACAAGAGTCTCAATTACATATTCACTCAGCTTGATATGAATTTGAGGCAGCGAAGGTGGGTTGAGTACCTTCATTCCGTCAATTTTGACGTTTCCTATACGCCTAGGAATGGAAACATAGTGGTTGATGCACTGAGCAGAAGGACCCAGATACCAGCAGTTCAGGAGGCTAGTAGTGAGTGGCAGCTTATGGATCTGTTCTCTAAAATACATTTGGAGGTGCACGAATAACAGGGGAAGACTTTTCTATCTTCTGTTGTTCTTACCTCTACTCTTATTGATTGAGTTCGAATGAGGTAGCGATCTAATTCTAAAGTCCTAGTCTTAAGGGAGAATGTGTCAGGAGAGGACCCTATTCCTGGATGGAAAATATGCGAGGATGAGATCTTGCATTTCTAGGGGCACGTATGGGTGCCGAAACACCTACGCGAGGAGCTGATGCAGGATATTAATTCCTCGGTTTGGGCAGTTCATCCTGGCATCACCAAAATGTATCATGATCTAAACTATCAGTATTGGTAGCCAGGTATGAAGAGGTACATTTCTAGTTTCATCATGAGGTGTTCCACTTGTTAGCAGGTGAAGGTGGAGCATCAGCGACCAACAGTGATTTTACAGTAGTTACCCATTCCCGAGTGGAAGTTGAATGATGTCATGATGGATTTCATGGCTAGTTTTCTGAGATTTCCTCAAGGGAATGATGTGGTATGGGTTGTTATTGACAGTCTCACGAAGGTTTCTCACTTCTTACTGATCAAGGACACCTTCAGTGTTGATGATATGTGATGGTTGTACATCCGTGAGATTGTACATCTACATGGAGTTCCAAAATCCATTATTTCGGATAGGGATGCTCGTTTTACTTCTCGGGTCTTGCAGGGGCTTTAGAAGGCGTTGGGTACATAGGTACTTTGGAGTACAGCTTACCATCCCCAGACAGATGGCCACTCCGAGCGTACGATTCAGGTTCTTGAAGACATGCTTCAGGCATGCATTATGGATTTTAGAGGTTCTTGGAAGAAGAATATACCTCATGTGGATTTTTCCTACAATAATAGTTTTCAAGAAACTATTGAGATGGCACCTTATAATTCATTTTATACTAGGTCATGCCGATCACCCTTATGTTGGATGGAGGTAGGAGAGGAAGCTTTATTGGGACCTTGTCTTGTCTAGGAGACCACAAAGTAGATATTGGTGATTTAGAAGAGGATAGATACTACACAGTATCAACAAAAATCTTATACTGATCAGCGGAGACGACCTCAAGAGTTCGTGGTCGGGGACCAGGTTTTCCTGCTTGTCACACCAAGGTTGGGACACAATAGAATTATGAGATAGCGTAAGATTTTTCCGAGTTACATCAGGTCGTTTGAGGTGTTGGAAAGAGTTGGGCCGGTTTCCAATCAGTTGTAGTTACCTAAGAGGTATCAGGCTATGCATGACATTTTTCACGTTTCTCAGCTCCGACATTACTTTTCCGACCCATCTCATCTCTTCAACATGAGATAGTTGAGCTCGAAGTGGATGCATCGTTCGAGGATCATTATATCCAGATTTTTGATCATAGTACAAAGGTTCTTTGTGATCGGTCTGTTCTTCTAGTACGAGTGATATGGCAGCGTGGGTGGGTACAGAGCGAGACATGGGAGAGGGAGGACGAGGTACGAGCAGAGTGGTGGGAACTGCTCGGGGTTTCTTCTTCTATGCTGTGCTAGGGAAATTCAGGGATGAATTTTTTTAAGGGGGAAGTATGTAAGAACCTGGATCTTTTTTTAAATTTTATTCCTTTTCTGGTCATTTTTTAGGAAATGAGGAAATTCTCGAAATTTTCTAAGTAAAGGTCGTGTACTTTATGAGTACACTCCATGTACTTCTTCACCACAGGAGGCCGAGTTCTCGCTGTGTAGTAGCCAGACACATGGCCGTGTCGGAGTGACATGGAGGCTGCTTAATGTGGAGTATGGATACGTTGAGTACACACCGTGTACTTCAAAAGTACAAGCCATGTACTTTTTTCATTAAATGCACCGAGGTCGCGTCTAATCACCCTAACTCTCTTCATTTAGATCTTGTTCGACCGAGAGCTCTATACAGCAACGGATCTTCGACGAACCCCCAAGCGTGATTACTTCTTCGGAATCGAACACCATCGGTTGCGTTGGAATTTAATTTGTGAGTTATCTCTTCTCATTGAGCCTCGTTTCATGTTTCCTCTTCATTATCATGTTATCATGGGTTGATAGTTTTGGACATTTTTGTAGATCTTCAGAGTTATAGGGTGAATCAAGCTTCAAGGTTCACATATATGGATTTACTAATACCAAGGTAGGTGGTTTGTGCCTTTTTGTTAAAATTATTTTTCTATTATGTGAAAATTCCACCAATACCCTGCAATGGGGTATTCCGTGTTTACCGTATTACCGTTGTTGATTTCCTTCCATGCTTGTATGATTGTGTAGAGGATAAATAGATGTGAATAAGGTTGATTTTCTAGGATTTGAATTTATTTCCCATGCATGTTCTGTTTACGATCATTTGGTCTCGTTTAGCCAGTTTGGCTTCTTTGCTGTTTTCCATGCCTGTTGTTGTAGGATGGAGAGTTTTTATTCTAACATGATTTATATGTTGTAGACTATTTAGCTAAGTAGTTCTATAGTTTTACATTGGCCATAGTGTATTTCCATGGTTGTTAACCTACACAGGGTAATGATAACCTGGTTTAGTATACTATAGGGGGAATTGACCAAGTGAGATTCCTCATAGAGTCTTTTATCACTTTAGACTATAAGGGGAATTGACAGAGTGAGCTTCCTCATAGATGCTTTGAGTTTTTTTGAACTTTAGTAGACTATAAGTTGAATTAACAGTGAGTTCATCCCCAGAGAGTCTTTGAATGTCCTAGGATATAAGGGGAATTGACCGAGTGAGCTTCCTCAGAGAGTCCTTGACGTTTGGGCTATAAGGGGAATTGACTGTGAGTGCTTCTTGAGAGAGTTCTTGACTAACTTAGACTATAAGGGTAATTTACTATGAGTGCTTCCTCAAATAGTCTTTATGAATTCTTATTACTGAACCAGAGGGGTTAGGCAGAGTGCACTTCCCAGAGGGTTTATTTTACTTATTAGGTAGGACCATAGGGGATGGTCGTGAGTACTTCCCATAGGGTTAACTGTTTGTGTTTAGCTGTTAGTTGTTGTTGCATGATTTTGAAGATGTGGATTGTTTATTGTTGAGTACTTTCCTGTTTTACTATTTTAATTACTTTTACCAACCATATATTCCCTGACTATAAGGCACAGATATTCGGGTGGTTGCCTACTGGTATTTTGTCTCACACCCTATTTGGGTCATGCTTTTGGGCCCAAATGATTATATTTCTGCATGTATCGATAAGGGAAAGCACGCTTCTACATCAAGTACCTGACTTGCTGTGGAGGTGTAGAGAGTGGGACCAAGTTTAGGCTTGCGATGCTAAAGAGATATTTATCTTTTTTTGGTACTTTTTCTGAGAAATTTTTTTATTTCCATCATTATGACTTGTTTGGATGCTTTCCTAGACATATGTATCATGCATCATTATATATATATATATATATTTATGTGCGCCAGTTGTTTATTATTCCAGTCTTCTGTTGTTTACCATTGTTGGATATTTACTTCCTCTGTGTACTCTGCCAATTAGGGCATAGTTTCCCCACCATCACACCCAAGGCCCTCGCTTTCATTCAGTAGCTTATAGCATTCGGGGAAGTGCACTTGAGGCCATGTGACCAACCGAGTATGGGGCGACTATGGATGGATTCTGGAACCAGGACGTTACATGGGATATTAATCTCAGTACACAGTTAAAAACGTTTTCTAGATCATTCAGTTACATTAATAGTTTATGAAATTATATAATTAATGAAATACAATGTAGAACTAAATAGTTATCACAATATCATTTATTCTTTTCATAACCACTTTAACATCAGGTTTTCCAAGGTAACTCGTACATCAATTACATATTTGGATCATCTCATAGCCCAATGTGATCATAGGTAATATCATGTCTTAATACCAAGTTAAACTACTTTTGAACACTGAATAATTCTCAAGTGACATCAAATCTCATAGTACCTATTTTACCATTCATTAATTCAAACTTAGATGACCATGTTACCATTCATGAATACACATTATAATGTATATGTTACCATTCTCTAAATAATACTTGAATAATCATGTTAGCATTCATAAACACACATTATAATGATTATGCCTCCATTCATTACTTTATACTTTAATGACCTTATTATTATTAATAAACACATATTAGAATAACCATGTTACCCATATTTACATCATACTTGAATGACCAAGTCACCATTCATAGACACATATTTAATTCATCAATTTATTATTCACATAAATTTCATTACTAATTATACAGTCAGTTTTCCCCATAATTACCCTTAATTATTAAACCGATTAATTATTTCATTAAACTCATTAATTAATTTAGCTACTAATTAGTAAAGATTCACAATCAAAAACTCAATATTTAAATTAAAAATTAATTAAATCATTATCAATCTCTGTTCTTCATAATTAATTCCATAAGTAATTATCTCATGTCATAAAATCAATACAGCATAATAAATTTCACCATTAATTATCTCTATAATTAATGTCTATATATTATAATTAATCATCTAATTAATTATCAAAATCACAAATCACTAAATATCATAATTAATTCCCCAATTAATTATCTAAATGGAAAACCTATTAATCTCATTATTAAACCATCAATTAATTGTATATTTAAAAAATACATCAATTAATCAATTTTCCACCTGAATTAACCCAATTAAAAAAATTAAAACTATTATAAAATTCAACAAAAAATTCTAAGATTTTCATTAACATATCAAAATCATGACTATGAGAAATGAAGGTTGGACCACCTATTTTGGAAAATACATTTAATTATTTGAATGAAGGTCATTTTCCAAATATGCCATGTGCCAAACATACAATGATACAAACCTTCAATGTCCCAAAAAGATATCAATTCATAATGAAAACCAAAGCAAGGCATCCAAACAAAAATGTCTACTCATTTTTTTAGATTAGAGGATAGAAAACCACTATTGAGGGTTTTATTATAATAATAAAACTTCTTTTAAAAAAATTGAATATTTAAAAAGATTATCCAATGAAGACAATAAAATTATTCAATGAAGTATTAAGCAGGAAATGAATGAATTATTAAATTTAGAGGCCAAACTAAAGGGTTCCTACCATAAAATGAGACTATGTCGAACACTTTTACACTTGACATCATTGTTGACAGAAAGTTGAATATTTTCTTTACACTAAGACAATAATGAATTTATATATTTATATATATAATAACCCTATCTACATTGTGAATATTCCCCTCACTCTGAGGAAATATTTATTTATATAGGGTATATATATATCATACACCTACACATGAGTGTACGTTCTCCTCCTGAACAGAAGATCAAAGCTCACTAATGAAAATTAATATTAATTCAAGAAATACAAAAACACCAAATATAAATGAAAAAAATGGAAATGAATATAAGAAAACCGTACACCAAAAAAGATAGTGGAAAGATATTATTTGAACTACTTCTCCTTTGGTGGCGGTTCTCCGAATACGAACAAGGGAGAGTTGAGAGACCCTTCACAAAACCAAACTTCATAGGAAGATCCAAAAAATAAATATTAAATACTAACCTAGTGTTCAGAATAACATGTGGGGACATAGGAGAAGTGAAAAACTCCCTATGAAGGATTGATGATGGAAGATATAGGCTTACCTCAAGACATAGACCAAAAATTACTAATATATCTGAGTGAAATTGTTGTGGAAGGATTGAGTATCAGAGGGTGGTGCATCATGCATCCAATGGGATCCCTAGGCAGAGTGTTTCATGATTAATGATGGTATAGTGTTAGTATAGGTTTTAATTAATTTTTATTTTTATTTAATTTAATTAGTTTAATATCTTTAAAACATATACTTCTCATGGTTGGGGACTCATGGTTAGTCAAACCATGTGAAAACCACATGGAATCCTATTCCTTAAAAATCACCTCAAATAATTTTCTTCTAAGGGATTTATAGTTTCATAAAATCTGTGTTCACTTTTCATATCCTTCAAATTTGGAAATTCTGGAGTTGCACTCTTGAAAGTCGATGAGACCTCCAAAGGATGTATCATGCCTTCAAACATGTCCAAAAATAACATGTATAAGTGTTACGACTCTCAGAATTATTTTTTGAATCTCGGTTTCCAAAACAACACATCTGAAAACTTCCAAAACATAGAATTAATTTCAATTTTTATTTTGTTCATGAAAAAGGAACCCTAGAACTATAACATCAAAAGTGGAGAAGGTATGATTTTTGAAATTGGGTGAAGGTAAGGTGTTATCCACCTAGTTGTGATATGGATTACTCTTAGTCTTTACAAGTGCGTGTTACCCTTCCATGGATTCTATTCAAGTATCAACGAACATGATGATGTTAAGAATCTCCTAGGGAATTATTGTTTCAGACATCTTCCACATATAGGGAATGGGTGGTGGTGATGAGGTGGTCCCACCCTTTCATCCCTCTTTTTCTTTATAATCCCCAGGTTGAATAATTTCCATGGTGAGAGAGAGGTTGTCACCATAATAGAGGGAAGTCATGATCATTTTTGACTTCCTTATCTATGAAGACCAGATTCATGGATCCAGAGCTAGTCTAATTCTTTGATACCACTATTTCTTTTGGATCAACTATGGGAGGCATAATATTTACATTATCTTGAAGACAGTATATATAAGGACTATTACAGTTGAGTATCTCCACGTTGAGTTTTCTGAAAATTTGTATCTCACTCTAATACTTTGAATATTGTTCTTCTATGGAAGGGAACTAAATTATTATGGGTGGTGGTTGGGATGTAGCCACAACCTTTTCATTATATTTGGAATTGTTCTTCCATAAAGGTAGAAACTCAATATTCGGAGGTGTTATATTTTATATCCTTCATTGGTTTTTGGTGTGTGTTGCCTCAGTAGGTGCATCAAAATCACTATCCTCTCAGGGTAGGTTTTATTTGTTTTTGACCTCTATATTTGCATCTTGATCCACCATATCTATTTTTTTATGGCAATGATATTCATAGATTTTATATTGTTCATTGGTAGTTTTACCATTACTTTCAACACAACATGTTTATTTTTCACTGCCTTAGTCAAGTTTCCTATTCAAACTCGTGGCTATATTGGGTTGTATTGGCTTGCTACCCTAGAGGGGTCTGATCTCTTTTTTAGTACGCTCCTCCCATCCTGGATTATGAAATGTGACATTGATGGAGTTTCTGGTTAGTTTTTAGGAACATTCAATATATAATATAGGTTTTTCATTTGTTAGGATGAATGAGGGAATGCTAACTACTAATTTCTACCTCTAAACGTGGAGAAGGATATTTTTCGTTGTGGTGATGATAATAATGAAAATTCCCCAAGTCGGGTAGTCTTGGTTTATTAATGGACCCAATTGGAATTCATTGGTCCAGTTTTTCATGATCCAATGATTCATGTCAAGGATTTTATGACTCTCGGGATGGGCATGAAGGTATAAATTCCCCATTCTAGTAGTGTGGGGTTAATCTAGAATCACCATTGATGTCCCCAAGACCCTCTCACAGGATGAAAAACCTATAAATGGTTATTAACATATAAATTACCCAACCTAGTGGGATGGGGTTTTTTAGGAATCTAATGGTGTTATATCCTAAATCTTCTAGGTAATTGATGATACTGAAGGTTGTGGTGGTGGTAGATATTCTCTAGGCCTGATGATTTGGGTCAACTCTTAGAAAGTTGATATAAAAGTTATTACTGCGACGTGTTTGATGTGGCACGATTGTTCTCACATAGGATTTGGGTGTGATGAAAGCCCATAATGGGAATCATTATTTATAAGTTGTTTTCTAATTAATTTCTACATCAGTATTTGTGTCTAAAATTCATTCTTATTACTTTTAGGGGTCCCAGTTGAAAGGTTTGGTAGCTATCTTCTCCCACTATTCTTGATGTTTGGTCATCCTTTATGCGAGGCATTATATAATTGTAAAAAAAATCTTGATAATTACATGGAACCTTGATTCTTATAAAGTATATAACCTTATAAGATGCAATATCTAAAGGGTTATACTATTCTAGGGGTTCAGAAAAGTGTAATGATCTATAAAATCCCCATACCTATAAATGAATGCATGATGTGGCTTCAGAAATCAGTTATCGAAAGGATTTCTTGCAATAGAAGAAAGATTTATAAAGATTTGGACTGTGATTTTCTCGTTTCTGTTCCTGATCCAGGGAGATAGTGTTAAATTATTTCTAAAAACAATGTTTCATGATGGTTTGAAGGTTAACTTCATATCCTGAATAAGGGAGGTGTCTAGCCTTCAGTCATTATTGATTGTACCACATATTTTGTAATAGACAAGGCATGAAATCCTTTTCAATCTCATTTGGGACCTCATAGTTAGAAGTAGCGTGGGGCCAGAACTTGATGGGGTGGTTGTTTCTGAATAACAATTTTTCCCTTCATGGTTAGGAAAAAATCCATTTATTCCTGTTATCAGTAACTTCTATATCTAAAAAATTATCCAATTAGATCGCCCCATTTAATTGTCCAATTCCACAATCATAATATCCCTTCAATTTCATAATCACATCATTACATTAATTAATTAACCAATTAATTAATCCAATGCAAGATCTTATTTCAAAACATGGAAATTCTTATATCCAAATTCCATTGAGATAGATATAATAATGTCTATTAGTTTTTTAATTTAGACCGCCAACCTAAAGATCATTAGAGTGTTCTCAAAATGGAATTCACAAATTTTTAAGCTGCATGATCAAAAAATGATAAAGAACAAGATCTAAAACCAATTACTAATATCAAGATGAAACACATTATGATCCATAATAACGAATATCTAATCATATTTCAAAATCAAATATAACATTACTCTTCATTTGGGAAGAGATATGGGAGGGATAGAAAAAGGCACAGTAATAGATTTCTTACTGAGAGAGGTGCATATCTATCAGTATGATATTATATTCATTAGTTATGTCTTCTATAAGACCATGGAATCTATCCCCGAGCCTCCAAATTTTAAAATAAACGAGTAAGGGTAGATTTGGGGTGTTTAGGGATATAAACTAGGGGTTTCAGAATTTTTTAACAAATCTTTAATGGGTTTAATTTCCCACATGCACAGTGTCCTCTATGGGGTGAATGGTTTTACCAAACATTTCACCCTAAACATGTTACTACTATTAAGGGTTCATGGTTTCTTTTAAAAGGATACGAATATTTACAATATGTTCACTAACTATGAAGTCCCCCTCTCATAGGGTTTCATGGTTTCCTGGGACAGAGTGCATGATGTGGGAAAACCATGAAATATTTATGCACTTCCCAAAACCCCAAAAAATATCTCACATTTCACCTGAAAGAACCCAAAATTAAAACCCAAAAAATATATAATAAAAAAATAGATAAATTGGACCTAAAAATAAACATGATTCATGTCCTGAAAATGTCATGATATTACAGTATTATAGTGGGTAATTGGTGAAAACCTATGGATTTTATTGTCATTTAGCTAATAGAGGTTCTGATAATTATCATTTTTAAGGATGGTTGAATTTAAATTTTTTATTCTAAAACGATTATGTGGAGTTTTTATCATTCTTATGATTTTTTTGGAATATTTTGGATGTGGAGTTTTTCGAGGGAAAATTTAGGGAAATTTGTTGAGTGTTATTAGATGAAATTCAACCATAGGTGAATGATCATGTCATAGTAGGGGATATTATATCAGGAGAGTGCTAGGTAAGTATATTTTCCTAATTTTCGGGGAGATCATCTCATAGTATTTTGGGTTGTTTCATGATCCCCCATGCATGTGAATAAGTTTATGGATTTGGGTTGATTCTATTATGTTATGGAGTGGTTGAACCATGAAGCCTTAAATACTATGTATCCCTTGGTTCTAGAATCTGGAGTGAGATCATGCCATATTTATGGGAATTTCACTTTATATCAACCCATTGGGGTTTATGGGTTCTACCATTTAGAGGGATGTCGTGGTATAAACCATTGGGTCATGTCGCATCTTGTCCCAATGGGTGGTGTGTTGTCCCATGACCCGCCTTGATCGTGATAAAATGGCCATCCCATATATATTTAGATTGTTCATTTAGTAAATTTTGGGGTTTTAAATTTATAATTCCCTTGGTATCGTTTATTTATAGGCATGTATAAAAAGGGGTATAACCCCTCTTTTTCCCATGTATTCTTTCTAGTATCCTCCCATAAAATTAGGTTGCATGTTAGTTCAATTTCATGTGTATTCAAGGTAATTCTTCTCCTCATTCTACCTTTAATTTCCTCATTCCCTATCCGCTGATTTTGTTTTTTCCATTTTGGATTTTAGATGAGGATTCTATCTAAACAAGGTGATTTTATATCTCTTGATCAATATTCCATGTTTATATTATATTTGAGGATCATCAGGCTTTGGTTATGATCATTTTACTTCATTAATATAAATATATTTCATTTTATGGATTTAATTATGATTTTTGAAAAGTTGAAATGAAATATTTAATTAAATCAACATTATATTGTTGTACTTTTATCTCTCTTAAGTCTAGGTGTATTTTTGGAGTGGATTGGTCCCCTTTTCTTAGGGACGCCGTATCATTTTAAAAATTGCGTGTTTAGAAGAATTTATACCTATTGATAGTTTTTTCTTAAAAATATTTGTTTTTAATTTGAATTATATTATAGATGAGATATGTGATCACAGAATTGATGGAGGTACATATGAGATTAAGATTGATCTATAAATATGCAGTGGAGTTATTTGGCCACCACATTACCATGTATCATAGTTATATAGATTTATTTCTATTTATGTGATCATTATTATGGACAATGTCTTATGAAATTACTAGTGTTATCTTTCCCATATATCAATGTGGGATCAATTTAGCCTAATAGTTAACCAGGGTCCAATTACTTGTTAAATTATTCATTGGTAGTTTCTAGGTCAATTAAGTATTTATTCCTTTTAATATAGCTTTGATATATTTACCATTTGTGGAATTTCATGAAAAAAATGACATACACGCCCCTATGGTGGGTGAATGATATAGTTTTCCAATGAGTGATGGGTGATATTTTTACTATTTTTCATTGATAATTACCTAATGTTATTCAAAACATCCATGGACTTCCATGTATTTTGGAGGAGAAACATGAGATTTTCCTCAATGGGTTAGGTTGTAGTTAAACCTAGTGTTCCTTATATACATTTTAGACCATCTTTGTGAGATGTTTCAATTATGGTATATAGATCCTCATCATGGATCCAACGATGGTTTTGGAATCCAATGAAACCTATTGTAATTTATTGGAGTATGATGATGAGTTTCTATGTTATTTGTTGCAAGTTATTCTTTTTCTGAGTTGGTGTGACTGGGAACATACAATGAGAGGAATTTTGATCATGTGGACATCCTTTAGATTGTCTGTCGATACCTATGAGAGGTTAAATATAAGATGAATCTCAAAATTGATGATTATCATAGAGGATAGATTTTGAAAGGATGAAAGGGTATTATGGATTTTTATAGGGTGGGTTATGTTGATTTTGTAGTGTGTTTCCCCAAAGTATTATTCTATGGGTTGAAGTTCCAACTTTGATAAGGGTATTATACATGTATGCTTTATTTTATTTCTATGCCTGACCACACATTGAAGATGCTGATGATACCCACCCTTAAGTTATAAAGTGGTGTAATGTTATTCAATATTGGATATGATATGAGACCTTATCAAGAGTGATAGTTTGGAGTTATGTGACATGTTCAATAATTTTCTATGATGCCTCACCCTAAGTGAGACATTAGAGGTATGTGATGTGCTATAGTATGTTTTTCAAGACCTCATCAAGTGTGAGGGGAAGGATGTATGTGATATTATATGTGGTTCTTCATAACATACCCCACTAAGTATGAGGGATTAGGCACGTGATGTGTTATATAATGTGGTTTGAAACCTAACCCCTTTAGATAGGGGGATGGTATTTGACATGTTATATTATGTGGTATTCAACATCACCTTGAGTGAGAGGGTGGAAGTATGTGATGTTGCAAGGTATGTGGCATGAGTCATCTGTTGGATTTGTGATGCTCTTGAAAATGGACTAGATAACCCACTATCACTAACTCAAGGGTTTCACTCCACTCAGCCGCTAAATTGGTCTGAGTACCATGGATATCTCCCTTCGCCAGCTGGGGATTTATTTCAACTCCCCAGAGATTCAAACTCGGGGCTAACTGGCATAACAGCCACTCGGGATAATATCTTGTACCACTATGCCATATGGGTGCAACAACTTAAGCATAAATAAATGTTCATAAGAATGAGATTTATTATTTTTCATAGGATGAAACCCCACACTATGTTAAAGGGTGGTTGTCTAAGATGGGATATGAGATTTGGAATTAGATTTAAACCATTCCCCATATGATGGGGTAGTGTTCATGATTCATTTTTGGGACTTTTCCCCATGACATGAGGATGTGTAGAACATCATGAAAAATTATTCATATAGAATTAACTAAATTAGGTAGGGATATGTGTCTAAGTATCCTGATTAGTACATGATAGACTGACAGAATTTATTATATGTTTATTTTATCTTATGTTTTTTGGGTGAGTTCATTTAATGATAATGAATTACACTCTCTTAATATTTTCATTCACATCCACATGATCACAGAAACACTCAGTGTGTTAAAGAAAGAGGTTTTCACTTATTAAATCATTATACTTACCCAATACTCATGTACACATAGTTGGGTTTGATGTATATGGGTAGTCATTTTGGTTTCTTTTATTCACAATTATTGAAATTTATCAAGACACATGGATTGGTATGAGTATTTTTGTAGAGTATATTGATTTGGTAGAGATTGTTATATGAGTTATATGAGAGGAAATATTATAAATAAATTCTATTTGTTTTATTATATCTTTATTGACTAGTGTTCAAAAATTTAAATTATATTAGCGATGATTATTAGGTATATTGTATTTCTATTTTTTTTTCATGATATAGATATTTTTCTGTATATTATAGACTATGGGTGAATCACATGTCATCAAAAATAACTATCCAAAAAACTAAGGGTTTTCTCTTTTTAATACTTTTTATTAAACAACAATAATATTTTATTTTCCATTATTACTCCCCCTCTTTTGATATATAGATGTGACTTTTTGTTTAATATTTTCATGAATAATAATAAGAAACAATTTTTATGTTATTATTGATAATTTCTTCCACAAGAATCTTCATGATCATCAAATATATTGTTCTCTTTGAATTTTTTCTTTAGACTACTGTTTTGGTTTCATCATTGAATTTTCATATAATCTATATATCAAACAGAATCCATTATTAGACTTAAATAAATACATTTTTTACCAATAAGCTTATTCCTTGTATAAATACACTCAATAAAATAAATATCCATAAAGTATTATTTTATTTAAAGTATGAATGTTCTATTAATAAACAATTTCTTATTACCTATTATTTTTTTGTGGAATATACTAATTTTCATCAAAATTTAGATGCATTATAGAGTCATTATCATTATTAATATTGAATAATACTTCATCAAAATTTTATTTTATTCATTATTTTTTCTAAGATTCCCAACAAAACACTTTTATTATTCAATGTATGTTCCAACATATCTTTATGAATTTTAGATTTTCTTTCTTGTCATTACATCATCATCATAGCATTCTTTACATTGGTGTTGGTTCAAAGTATATATGAAATTCTTCTCAGAAAAATCTTATTCTTTTTCAGTGAAATTAACAACAGTTTCCAATGTTTTTAATGTTTTTTAAACCTCATTAAATTAACAATTAATTAAAATTGAATTTTTTTCAATATAATATTAGCTTCAAACAATTTTACTCATGTTTGTGAAAATTTTATTTAAATCAATAAAATAAATTTTTATAACATCAATATCATTTTCTATTTAAATATGAATGGAATTTATATCACTAATATTCCATAGAATCACAACATAATTTTTAGAAACCATATTAACATTATATTTATTGATGTTATTTTACAATGATATGATCTCATTCTCATGTTTTTTGAGACAACCCATGAATTTCATTCACAATTTAAACTGCATTATTTTTTACTCATATTCATATTTTATAATTACTTTCTCACTATTATAATCACTAAAGAAAATTAATTGAGGAATGAAACATTTAGTATAATCATTAACTGAGTCATTTTCTTCCACAGGATGAAAATTCATTTTTTGGTAGATGATACAACTTCTTTGATGAATTGGTATTTCTATTTCCATAATTTAATTTAATTCCATTGTGACAACTTATCACCTTTTGGATATTCCATTATGATATTTTGGGTTGGTTATCCTCACCCTTAATGTAATTCTTCTAATGAAAGGCTTTCAATATTTTAACAATTGAAAGAGATAAAAGTATGTTTTTACATAACTTTTCCTCTTTGTAATCCTTTAGAGAAAAATGACATAAAATTATTCAAATTAATTTGATCATAATAAACTTATTATTATTATTCTTATTTATACCAGTTTATTTTATTAATATTTAGGTATTTAGAGGATTTAAATGAAGTATCCTTCTCCCAACATCTAGTATTATTTAAGATTGGGTCTATTCAAATATCATAATCTATCAAAATATTCAAATGTTTGAAAACTGTAAACTCATCCATGTCTTTTTTGTGATGAGATGAAATTTTGTTGCATAATTTATATAGGAGGCTTATCATCACATTCTCTATAAGGCATGATTATTTATGAACTTATCTATAGTTTTGAATATAGTTAACAATACTAGTCACCCATAAAAAATCATCAACTATTTTATCTTTAGATATTTGTATATATTTATATTGAGAAAGAAAATTTAGAATTCAAAACACTCTCATGATATTTTATTCTTTTTCAATATCATATAATTTCATACATATTTAATTTTTTTGGAAATCAAAAATCATTTTAATTCCTTCTTAGAAATACATGGGAGCATTGAATGGTGATCTTTTCTATAGACATACATATTCTTATAAGAAATCATTGCCCATCAAACTCCAACATCTTATAGTTAAAAAAACATTATCTATGATTTCATTAATTTATAAATCATATTATATCGAGTTTGGAACTATCCTTTATTTCCATAAGAGAAAATATTTTCTCATATATCATAGAAACACTAACAACAATCAAGTTATCCATGAATGTTATGAATGTTTTATTTTGGGTTTAATAATTCATTTTATATTATGATAAAGTTATTATAACATTTTACACCCAATCTATCCTTTTAATGAAAACAAAAACATATAAAACAATAAATGAAGAGGGTAGTTGGGTACCTTTTATAGTAGAGCTAAAGAAACCATATTTATCATATGATAATGATAATTGTCACTGAAGGGAATACCTCATGCTCATATATTCATAGTGTATCCAAAGACATAATCTAAATCACTCATTTCATGGGTAGGGCTCTCCATCCTTATATGACATAGTAGAGTATCAATGGTGAGGGAAGGATATAGATAGATATTTGCGATACAGAGAGTCAACAAGTGGTTTGGGGTATAAATCGACATCAAACCAAATGGTGTTGTATTCTTAAAAGTATCTTAAATAAATTCATTATGTAACACCTTGTGATTTTATGATATGTTTCTCTTCAAATAATTTTAATTTCTTTGATAGCATGTGATGCATATAGCACTTAATCTAATTGAACTATAATTTGGTATACCATTATAAACTAGATGTTAAGTAAGTGTATTAAATTAGAATAACCATTTTGTTAAAAACAAATATGTATAATGGTTTTATATAAATAAATTATATTTATAAATAGGATCTCAATTTTTAGTGAAGTCATTATATGGTTAAAAAATACATTTTCCCTCAAATTGGTATTTATTACTTTTTTAAGAAAATAATGTAACTAATTTGTTCCAAATATATAAATTTTTTCCTAAAAATTGAAATTCATTTTTTAAATAATAATTCCAAAATTATCTTAGTGTGAGTTTTTGATAATTTTCAAAAAGTATTGATATTTCGTTGAATAGGAAAAAAATACTAATTTGAATTGAAGATTATCATTTTTTATAAAGACATTGAAAATTTACATTATATCTTAAAATAGTTTTAAATATAAAATTTGTTCATTTATATTATCATTAATTTAATTAAGGTTATTATAATTAATCTGACGTTCTATTTTGGTATAAAAAATTTTTATACAAAAGAAAACATTTTTTTCTAAAAAATCACTTCTCATAATGTTTTAAAAGTTTAATTTTAAATTATATTACACTACTTAAATGAATTGAATTTGATAAAAGGTATTCTATATTTTTATTAATCATTAAAAAACATTTATGAGCCCACATTCAATATTTTCATAATGAATAGTAAAAAAATATTAAAAAAGTCATTATAGTAGAGGTTAAAACGATTTTAATGGGGGCTAAACCAAGAGATAATGGTAAATTTTTTAATTAAATACAAATAAATCTAATGGTATGTATATATGTAACCTAAAAATATACCATATTTTAATCTATGGACAATTTGAATATTTTTTCATGAGTATTAGATTATTATATTTTAATTGTTTAAGAAATTCCATGAGTGTCCTCACCCACTCACATAAAAGAAAACCCATCATATATCTTCATTACACAAAATTGAGGCTTATATTTAAAAAATAATATTCTCAATTCTCCAATAAACATCCATATCCATGAATAGGAGATTAGTTTCTTATTAAAATATCTTTTCAAGGGTCTATATGATATGATCTAATGGGGTAAAACCGAATGAGTAGTGATCATCTGACCTAAACTCATTCAAATTATTTATTCCTCCACCACCTATAAATCTTATTTACCCCTCATAAAATAATAAAATAATTATCCCAAATATTTTTAAACATAATTATGATTTTCTACCAACCATTATTCACCTTTTTTCCATCAAATGGGATATGAAGGTATCCCTCATGCATAACTGAGGACCTCGACATCGACACACTGATACAATTCATTCCATAACTATATTTTAGGGATTTTTATTATTATGGTATTAATGAATATATATGACATTTATCACATAATTAAGTAATTATAATATCATATCAATATTTTTACCTTCTCATCCATTCGAATATGTAAACGTCTCTTGTGTGTACATTTATACAACCACCTCCATAAAGTTATGTGATTTTCATTTGAATTATTCATTACAAGGATAGTAATAACAATGTCTTTATTTAATTATATGTTATTTATGATATATTTATATTTATTAAATTATAAAATAATATTTTTATTTATTTCAGTGTTTTTATTTGAAAATTAAAACATGTTTCGTGCGTATGTATGGACTACCATCCCCCTGAATGGTTTAACATGTTTTTACATTTATATGTTATGGATGATACAAATATGTATAATATATATATATATTACATTTATATTATAGATTTAATTTCTTGATATTATTGAACCTTGATAAATATACGATGATTGGATCTTCCAAAACAAAACATTTAAAAAAAATGAAATAGTTAACACCCCAAAACAATGATTTTATAAATTAATTATTAATAAATTTATGTTAAAATGTTATTAGTGGGTAATATATAATATTTTATATATTTAAATTATTTTTATTCGATGTAAAATAAATTTTGATTTATTATATAGGAGTTTTGTTCAATTTTGAATGAATTTAATCCCAATGTTAAGGATTTATGTTTCATTATTATTTTAAGCGGGATTGTTTATACTTGCATTTAAATTGAAGGAAATTATTCTATATTTTTCTAATAAAAAAACTTCATTTTATAATCCTTTGGGTATCAATGAAATTTTCATGTAATAGTTACTATTTCATAACTTCTATACTTAAAATTGATGAGAATATATTTTTAATAAAAAAATCAACTTTGGCTGGGAATATTGTTCCTCATAGTCTACATTTTTTTAATAAATCATGAATATTTTATTTATTTTCATATTAGTTGTTAATTAATTTTTATCCATATTTTATTTTTGAGATTATTTTTTCAAGGGAATATTACCCTCATTTTGTGAAAGATGTTCTTTTAAATTTTTACCAATAATTTGAAGTGAATCTTTTTTTTAATGTACAAGTCATGAAAAAAATATAAATTTAATGACAATTAAATTAATTGAATCACTCATTATATAATTATGTAGTTATTTTCAAATTAAATTTTTTCTTTAATATTTTTGAAATTTATAAATTTTAAATAACTGATTTCAAAATTGAAAAGGTGCATTCCTCAATAAATATTCCAAGTGATTTTTTAAAGCCCCCTATCATTTTAGATAACAAAAGTTTATATTTTTTATTATTTATAGGGGATATAATCTAATAATAGGATCCTATTTATTTCTATACATTGTAAATGATTGTGATGTATATTTTTTTTTGAAAAAATTTTATTTTTCTTGGGATATGTTATGACAAAATATTGAAAGTTTTATGATTTTTTTTCATTCCATGGATCATGATATATAAATAATATGTATGATCTTGTGGAATATATATTAATGGAATATGATGATGTTTTGGCTAGTCTTAGAATTATATAACCCTTCAGTGCATTAGAAAAGGATGGATATATCATAAGATACTGAGGGATGTAA
Source organism: Viscum album (assembly GCA_963277665.1). Classification (NCBI taxonomy): domain Eukaryota; kingdom Viridiplantae; phylum Streptophyta; class Magnoliopsida; order Santalales; family Viscaceae; genus Viscum; species Viscum album. The sequence continues at coordinate 587,927,391 of OY728126.1, forward strand.
TTGGGAGTGAACCTAGTTCAGTAAGGTATTTTGTACACTATGATAGTATTGGGAGTGAACCATGGATAAGGATATTATATAATGTGGAGGGAAAAAAATTCCCTTAATAAAGTCTTGGAATTGATCTGTTACATGTTAAATAATTTTATATGATTTGTTTTATTCCACAAACTAATGTATTGCGATAATTTTATTCTCTAATATCTCATAATCATTGATTATTTTATGATTATTATATTATAAACTATTATTAATTATTCCTTTAACACCCCAATCTCCCACATTACGCTTCTATTTGAATAATACAATAGCGTGTGTTGTACGCAACATTGAGTTCTAAAACACCACAACCAATCAACTAGCCATTATGAATAGTAATACCCACTTTTTGAAATTTTATAAACTTTATCTTTAAAAATGGAATTCATTTTTGGATTCAAAATATCAAAATTATATTAGGGTAAATTTTCGGTACTTTTCTAAAAACCTTCATATTTTGATGAATATTGAAAATTACTAAATTTCAATTAAAAACAACATTTTTAATTATAATAATTAATAGTGATAAATTATGAATTTGAGTGATTTTATAGTATAATTAGATTATATTTTTACCATTTAATCCAATGTTGGTCATTTGATATAAATTCTCATTTAAACTGGACATCAGAAAATGTCAATCCTTTGATATTTATTATCTCTTAAAAACACGCTTTTTTGTTTTAACAACGATAATTAATTTTAAATTTATTACTGCCACTTCTGTGTTTTTAATTAAGAAACATTTATTAAATATTTAGAATCAAGAGGTATAAATTGTGTAAATAGGTAACCTTTCTTTTTATACATTTTGAATTATTATTTCAGTAAATATTTTGTTTTCCGTGGTTAAAGGATAAATCCGGTAAATAATGGTAAGAAAATAATATTATTATAATAATAAATTAACCTAAAACGCGTCCTAACCCTATTTTTAGATACATATCTGACCATGGTCATCTTTGGGGCGATTTTGGGACCTCATGGATCCACTTGTAAGTGATAATGATACTCTATATTAATTAAGTTAAAGTAAATACAAAAATTACATAAGCATATATCTTTTAGAAAAACAGTATTTACATAAGGTTATATATGTTTTATTTCGACTATAAATAATAATTAGAAAGATAAAAAGATTTCCTACATAATGGTATTTTATTTATAATTTTTAGACCTTGAATAATTAAATTTATTTATGACACAATAATGATGTAGTGTTTTCTTTATTAATGAAATAATCAAATAATTGGTATTATAAATATTAAAAAAAATATAATTTGAATGTTTTTATGCCATACAATAATTTTTTTTATTAATATTAAATGTTAGGACTTCTTAAATGTATTTGGTTCGAATTAATAAAGTTTTTAATACTTTAAAAAATCAATTATTAAATAGTCTTAAAATTGACATAAAAGAGTTTTTAAAACAAATATTATATTATTAAATAATATTTTATCCCTAAAAATCTATGGTTCTGCCAAAGGACATATATAATGATAGGTTTATAATTAATGGACCACTTGGGGATCTCTTTAAAGTATATATTAAGTGTATTAACCATAAAATTTAAAAATACAAAGTGACATGGTAAATGTAAAACTAATTAACTTAGAGTTAAATATAAATGATAAGGTTAATATAGTGACCCAAACCTATATAAAATATATTGGATGAACGGATTTCTACCCATCCAAACCTTAGACTTTAATAATCTACTTTGTAGCCACTAGAAACCTAATATGAATTTATTATAAATTAATACTTTAATATTTTTCTAAAGAGCCCATCCTCCCCCTTATAAAAGGGCACCACATCTAACCAATTAATCATACCTTAAAAGCCTTTTGGTTCGGCCAACATCTGCCCAAATACCCTCCCAAATATCCTCCCTTAATCCTAGATTCCTTCCTTTATTCAGAAATCTAACCTAATGATCCCTTTTGATCAAATCAAAAGGAAGAAACCGAAGAAGAGGTAATGTTTTCACCACCCTCTTTCAAGTTCCTTTCTTCTTCAACTTCTTCATTCTTTGTTATTTCCATTCTAAAAAAATAATTCCAGTATCTTCCATATATTTTGATGTTATTATTAATATGGTACAACCATATTCAGTATTTTATCCATCCTTTCAATGACATGACACCATACGTGCGTACGTACGGCCTACCGTCTCCACATTGTGGTGTAATTATTATTCAATACATTATTAATTGGATGGGTATAATAATGATGTGTAATTGATGTAAATTATTAATATAACATAAAAATTATTCTTTATATATGATATACCATCCAATTATATATTATTTTAATATCAAAAGAATGATATTTTCGCTCGTGCGTACGTAAAGATTACCGTCACAATGAACACGATGAGATTCATTCCCCCTCGTATCCATTCAAGACTAAATTTTATTTTATGATTAAAAATAATTTTTAGAGACATGATATCATTCCGGATATGAATAATATACATCCCAGCCATAAAAAATATGGATCAAATACAAATAATATAAAGAAAAATGAATACGTTAACTCAAGAAACGATGATAATACTAATATATTATTAACAAATCAATATTAAAAGATCATATATGATATAATATTAATGTATATGATTATTTTATAATTTAATAACAATTATTTCAACATTATACAGGAGGTTAACCTACCCTCAACCAATAAAAATTACAAGTTAAGGGTTTATTTTACAATCTCTTCATTATCTGAGGCTGTTTATACGTAATTACATTCTTGGACCTCTTCATCATCCACATCCATGTTTCTTTAAAATTAATTACAAATTTTTTTACTAATTACTAAACTATGGGTTAAAGAAATTTATACCCATGTTTTACTTTTTATAAAATGGGATGAAAAGCATGATTCCGTCATTTTCCAAAAAATGTCTTTTTTAACCTTTTCGGCTAAATTAAGGTAAGAATGACTTTTTAAATTATACAGTGGGTGCAGCTATTTTCAACCGTTGTAGAATCGCAGAAGCTTCCCTTAGAATCTTATAATAATATTGTCAAAGTAAACGTTTTCTATATTTATTATGTGACTTTTAAATGATTTCAAAAAAAGATATATTTCTCTCAAATAGTTTTGATTTCACCTATGTCAACATCCTTTGATGGATTTTAAGCTTATTTGAAGATGAATTATTTTGATACAAAACGTCCATATTGTATTGAAGGTTTTTTGATATGTTTGAATATGGATGTGTTATTTTTATACCATTCATGGTTTATGGAGAAATTATTGACATTTCGTATGCTAGTTTGAATACGAATGTTTATGTTATATTTAAACCTATTCATATGTGGATGAATTGGACTTAATAAGTGACGGGTGGAGCCCACTATAGCTCCTCGATGCATCGGTAGGACTCATGAGACAAACTAGTGTCTTGGAACAAGGCCTTGACAAAATCTTATTTGTAGTCTTGGAACAAAGCCTTGACTATGTGGTTATGATTTTATGGCATTATTCATTACATCATTATGAAAGTGGTTATTGATATTACATGTGATTATTAGATTAGTATAATATCCATGTGAATAAGTAAATGGCATTATTTCATTTTATTTTTTCAAAATTATGAAGAATTTCATGTTTAAAAGGATTTTGTTTTAGTTATACATTTCCTTAAATGATTATGCTTATTTATGAAAGTTTCTTCTATATTGTTATCCTTAATGAGCATCTGAGCTCACCCCTTTCTATGCTTTATTTTTCCCAGGATGTGAAGTATTATTTTATGAATGACCTTCAGGGATAGTATAAGGGGATATGAGTGTGAATACAAGATGTTTTTGTAGTTTTTTACTTTATAATGTAATGTAAACTTTATGAATGTATCTAGTGATTCAAAGGCTACTAAACTAATCGGTCTTTCGATACATGATATTTTTTTATCATGCCAATGTTATGTAATAATGGACCGACTCTGGATAACTGGGTTCGGGGCATTACAGTTGGTATTATAGGAATATTAGTACAGACCTTGAAAGCTAGATATAGATAAACTCTTGTTAGAGCACATAGAACTAAGACGGACTTTGAGGATTAGAATAGAATAACTTCCTAAAATTTTGGTATTGTAGATATTTTGTGAGTTTTTCAAGAAACACATCCCTATCTGGATACGAGCAGGTAGAGGCGGCTCTGGCACAGATGTAAATAGGTGTAAAACCTGAAAACACTGCTTTGAGATAGACTCAAATGGGAACGGGTGCACGACAACAGGCCTTGCTGCACTCTTGGTTACGACACTCCCGGGGGATTTTCTTAGGATAATTATCATTTTCTTTACAAACCATTATGAAGGGTTTATGATTATTTACTTCCTCAAATAAAACATTTTTATGATAATGGATTATATTCATAAACTATTCAATTAATGTGAAGTGTTTTGCATGTTTGGATATATGTGTTGCGATTCATAAACTAATCTAGTGTATGCCATTGTTTAGAAATGACGCCTAGTGGAAGAAATGGAAACCGTATCAATGCACACACTCCATATAGAAATTTCCCTCCTGATCAAGAAAATTATAGTGGATCTGGTGATGCAACTGGTGTTGATCGGCTAATAACCATATTGGGAAAACTCAATCAGGTTATGAAAAATAACCTTACCCATATGGAGCACCCAGATCCATAGCCTGGAGGAACAATGTTAGATCGCATCATGAGGTAACAATCACCAACATTCAATCAAAGTAAAAATCCCTTAGTAGCTAAGCAATGGATAAATTCTTTAGATAAAATATTCCATGCCTTGGGGAGTACTAAAAATGGAGAAAGTTATCATGGCAGTTTACCGCCTCACTGGAGATGCTGATCAATGGTGGTCATTGATTCAAAACACGAAAGAAGATGATGAAGTATCAAATATGGAATGGAGGGAGTTCAAAGAGCTACTTTTAGAAAAATACTTTCCTCGTGACCATCGATCAGATATGGAAAGGCAATTTCTGTGTCTGAGACAAAAGAAGGATGATAATGTCGCAATGTACGAGGATAACATTAGAAGGTTAGCAAGGTATACTGCAGATTATATACGTAACCCTAGTAGTAAGTTTGATCTTTTATTTGATGGGATAAACTGTTTCTCAATCGATCATTGGTCTCACCATCCTTCTCGTCATACGAAGATATTGTCTCATGTGATATCATGACAGAAAAATAATTCTCTATGTCTTATGACATTATAGAAAAGCAAGAGAAGAAGAGATCTACTGACCACTATAGAAATGGAAATAAAGAGAAGAAGGGAAAATTTTATTATCCATCTTGCGGTAAATGTGGGAGGAAATACCTCGGTACTTGCTTGAAGGGAATGGGAGTCTGTTACAAGTGTAGTTAAAAAGGCCACCAAGATCATGATTGCAATGGACATAATGTTGTTGTCAACATGGAATGCTATAATTGTAGAGAAATAGGGATTATGGAAATGAATGTCCTAAGCGTCAGGGGAACTTACCTCAGAAAAGGCCAAGGGAACAAGGCCATGCTTATGTTATCACTACAGCTGAGGTTGAAGCTCCGAAAGACATGGTGGCAGGCAATTTAATGGTTTCCTCATGTTTAGACAATGCTTTATTTGATTCTGGATATTGTTTCATATCTTCCCAGTTTGCTAAGAAAATTACATATTTCCAGTTTGATTTAACAAGGGAGTTGTCAGTCAAAACTCTTAAGAGAAGTATCATTGCAACAATATTTTATGAATCAGTCCCCATTAGAGCACATAAATGTTCTTTATCTTCAGATCTCATCGTCATACCTATGATTGAATTTGATATAATCCTCGGTATGGATTGTCTTTCGGACCATGATGAAAAAAATTATTGTAAGAAGAAGGAGGTTATTATTTTTGATGGTGATGATAAGGAACACCTTATCTTTAGAGCGGAATCATCACCACCTAATTCTTACCTAGATCCACTCTCAATAGCTCAACTAAATTAAATTATTGGGGACGAAGAGAATGAAATGACTTTGGGTGAGGAAAGGAATGTTCAAATAGAGGATGTACCTATGGTGACAGAATATATTGATGTGTATCCAGAAGATTTACCTGGACATCCTCCAGAACGAGAAATTGAGTTTTACATTGATTTAAATCCTGTTTCAGGGCTTATATTGAAGACCCCTTATAGAATGACCACTGTGGAATTAGTTGAACTAAAGAAACAACTATAGGAATTGAGTAATAAGGGATTTATTCTCCCTACTGTTTCTCCATGGGGAACCCCTGTCATTTTTGTTAAAAAGAAAGATAGATCTATGAGGTTATGTATCGAGTACAAGGAGATCAATGATTTAACAATAAAGAACAAGTATCCCCTACATTGCATTGATGATTTATTCGACTAACTACATGGAGAACAATACTTTTCAAAGATTGAACTTCGATCTAGATACCATTATTTGTGTGTGAAGAAGGAAGACATTCTGAAGACAACATTTCGAAACGGTTACGGGCATTACGAGTTTACAGTAATGCCTTTGGGATTGACGAATGCACCCTTTTTATTCATGGATCTAATGAATACAAGTTTCAAGGAATATCTTGATGATTTTTTAGTGGTATTTATTGATGATATCTTGGTATATTCCAAAATCTATAAAGATCAAGAAAATTACTTGTGGATTATCCTAAATACTCTTAGAAGACATGAATTATATGGGATGTTTAGCAATTGTGAAATCTAGCATCAGGAGATCTCTTTTCTTGGCCATATTGTCTCTAAAGATGGAATCTGTGTTTATCCTTCTAAGACAGGATCAATCCAATAATTTATAGCACCAATGAGTATAACCGATGTACGCAGTTTTATTGGCTTAACTGGTTATTATCAGCATTTCATCCATAACTTTACCCGATTGGCTAACCCATTAACAAATCTCACTCGTAAAGGGGTTAAATTTTTTGGAGAAAATATTGTAAATAATGTTTTGAATAACTTAATAGAATACTATCCAATGCTACTATATTGACTCTACCATCGGGGAATGATGGGTTTGTTATTTATAATGATGCTTCAAAGAATAGACTTGGCTGTTTCTTTATGCAGAATGATAGGCTTATTGCCTATGCATCATGAAAAACTAAAAATTCATGAGAAAAACTATCCTACTCATGATATTCAGTTTGCTTCTGTAATTTTTTCTTTGATGATATGGAGAAATTATCTCTATGGTGAAAAATGTGAGATTTATACTGATCACAAGAGTTTTAAGTACATTTTCTCACAGAAATAACCAAACATGAGGCAGAGTTGATGGATTTAACAACTCAAGGATTATGATTGCATGATACACTACCACCCGGGGAAGGAAAATAAGGTGGAAGATGCTTTGAGCAGAAAAGATCATGGAGTTTTTACATTGATGAGAATTGAAACAGATCATATTTTCAGGGATCTAGTGAAGATGGATATGGGAATTACCATGGAAGGTGAAACATCGATACTTTTTCAAATGGTTTCCAAACCATCCTTACTAGAAAGGATAAAGAGTTCTCAGAATGGTGATTAAGAGTTTCAAAAGAAGATTAAAGCTGTGAATTATGGGAGATTGAGAGACTTTTTGTATGAAGAAGGAATTTTGAGATTTGGGAAGAGACTTAGTGTTCCTGATATACCTAATCTGAAAAGGGAATTGTTATTTGATGCTCATAGCTCAAATTTCTTTATACACCCTTGGAGAACCAAAATGTATAGAGATTTGAAGGACTATTTTTGGTGGGACAACATGAAGAGGGAGATTGTAGATTTTTTGTCAAGATGTATGGTTTTTCAATAAGTGAATGCTGGAACGAAACAGCCTGGAGGAGTCATGCAACCTCTTCTCATACCAGAGTGGAAATGGGATGATATTACGATGGATTTTGTCATTGGGTTACCAAAGAATCCTAGAAGGAATGATTCAATATGGGTTATTGTTGATCATCTTACAAATTCAGCACATTTACTTGCTATAAGAGAGGATCTACCACTTGAACGTCAAGCAAGACTATATATTAATGAAGTTGTGAGACTTCATGGAGTACCCCTATCGATTGTTTATGATTGTGATCCCCGTTTTTCTTCAAGTTTCTGGAAAAGTCTTCAGAAATATATGGATACTAAACTTCGTCTGAGGACTACTTACCACCCCCAAACTGATTGACAATCAGAACGGACTATTCAAACCTTAAAATACATGTTGAGATCTTGCTTACTTTACTTTCAGGGTATGTGGGATCAATATTTACCTATGGTATAATGTTATTATAAAAATAACTTCCATTCTAGTATTTGGATGACATCATATGAAGCTTTAAATGAAAAGAGATGTCTCACCCCAACCTATTGGGATGATGTTGGTGAAATAAAACGGGTAGGCCTAGAACTGGTAGAGGAAATGATAGAAAAGGTGAAGGTAATCCAACGCCACATCAAAGCAGCTCAAAGTAGGTAGAAGCGCTATGCCGATAACCGAAGGAAGGTTTTGAAATTTCATGTAGGAGATCATGTTTTCTTGAAGGTATCTCCATGCAAGGGTTTTATACGTTTCGGTAAGAAGGGAAAATTGAGTCCCAGGTACATCGGACCATTATAAATTCTAGAACGAATTGGGGTTGAAGCTAACCGTTTGTCAATGCCGCTAAGTCTCTCCAAAGTTCACGATGTGTTCCACGTATCACTGTTGAGAAAATACATGCCTGACCCAATGAATGTACTCACATATGAGGAATTAGAACTGGAATTCGATATGTCTTATTGTGGTGAGAATTTCAAGATTCTTGATATTAGAGAACAAGTGCTGATAAACCGGATGACTAGTCTGGTAAAAGTTCTATGGAGAAACCATAAGATGAAAGAACAAACGTGGGAACCCGAGGAACTTATGATGAAGAACCACCTGAGTCTTTTTATGCAGTAATATTCTAGAAATTTCGGGGATGGCTTTATTTTTAAGAGGGGAGAATGTAACACCCCAAGCTTCCATAGTACGCTTCTCTTTGAATAATACAATAGCGTCAATTGTGCGCAACATCGAGTTCTAAAACACCACAACCAATCAACTAGCTGATATGAATTGTAATACCCACTTTTTGAAATTTTATACATTTTTACATTCAAAATAGAATTCATTTTTTGATTCGAAATACTTCAATTAGCTTAGGGTGAATTTTTGGTACTTTTCTAATAACCTTCATATTTTGATGAATAATGAAAATTACTATATTTTAATTAAAAAGAACTTTTTTAATAGAAATAATTAATAGTGATAAATTATGAATTTGAGTGATTTTAGAGTATAATTAGATTATATTTTTACTATTTAATCCAATGTTGTTCATTTGATGTAAATTCACATTTAAACTGGACATAAGCAAGTTCCAATCTTTTGATAGTTATTATGTCTAAAAAACATGCCTTTTGTTTTAACAACAAGAATTAATTTTAAATTAATTACTGCCACTTATATGTTGTGAATTTAGAAAAATGTATTCCATATTTAGAATCAGGTAGTCCAAATTGTGTAAATAGGTAACTTTTATTTTTAGGCATTTTGAATAATTATTTCGTTAAATATTTTATTTACTGTGGTTAAATGGTAAATCCGGTAAATAAGGGTAAAAAAATAATATTAAAATAATAATAAATTGCCATAAAATGTGTCCTAACTCTATTTTATGATACATTTCTGACCATGGGAATCTTTGGGTTGATTTTGGGACCCCATGGATCCACTTGTAAGTGATAATGACACTTTATATTAATTAAGTTAAAGTAAATACCAAAATGACATAAGAATATATCTTTTATAAAAATAATTTTTACATAGGGTTATATATGTTATATTTTTTACTATAAATATTATTTATATAGATAAAAATATTTCCTATATAATGGTAGTTTATTTATAATTTTTATACAGTTAATAATTAAATTTATTTATGACACAATAATGATGCAGTATTTTCCTTATTAATGAATGAATCATATAATTGGTATAATAAATATTAAAATAAAAATAATATGAAAGTTTTGATTCCATACACGAATTTTATTGATCAATATGGCATGTTATAATTGGTTAAATAAATTTGGTTCTAATTAATAAATTTTTTAAGACTTTAACAAAAACCAATTATTAAATAGTGTCAAAATTGACATAAAAGAGGTTTTAAAACAAATATTATATTATTAATTAATATTCTATTCCTAAAAATCTAAGGATAGTCCAAAAGACATATATAAGGATTGTTTTATCATTAATGGACCACTTTTGGTTCTCTTGAGAGTATATAATATGTTTATAATCCTTATAATATAAAAAGACAAAATGACATGGTAAATGTCAAACTATTTTACTAAGAGTTAAATATAAATGATAAGGTTAATATAGTGACCCAAACCTGTCTAAAATATATTGTATGAATGTATTTCGACCCATCCCCACCTTATACTTTGAATAATCCACTTTTGAGCAATTAGAATCCGAATATGAATTTATTATAAATTAATACTTTAAGTTTTTTCTAAAGAGCCCCTCCCCCCCCCCGCTTATAAAAGGACACCACTTCTAGCCAATTCTTCATACCTTCAAAGCCTTTTGGTTCGTCCAACCTCTGCCCAAATACCCTCTCAACTATTTTAAATTAATTGTAGAGGCCTTCCTTTAGTCAGAAAGCCAACCGAAGGAGCCCTTTTGATCAAATCAAAAGGAAGAACCCGAAGAAGAGGTAATGTTTTCACCACCCTCTTTCAAGTTCCTTTCTTCTTCAACTTCTTCATTGTTTTTTATATCCATTCTAAAATAATAAATCCAGTATCTTCTATATACTATGATGTTATTATAAATATGGTATGACCTTATTTAGTATTATATCCATCCTTTGAATGGCATGTCACCATACATGAGTACGTACGGCCTACCGTCTCCCTGTCGTGGTGTAATTGATATTCAATACATTATTATTTGGATGGGTATAATAATGATGTGTAATTCATGGAAATAAAAAATATAACATGATAATTATTCTCTATATATGATATACCATCTGATTATATATTATTTTAATATCAAAAAAATGACATTGTCGCTAGTGCGTACGTACAGATTATCGTCTCCACGAACGCGATGAGATTCATTCCCCATTGTATCCATTCAATACTAAATTTTATTTGATGATTAAAAATAATTTTGTGAGACATGATATCATTCTATATATGAATAATATACATCCCATCCATAACTAATATGGCTCACATAACAAATAATATAAAGAAAAACTAATTTTTTAACACCCGAAACGATGATAATACTAAGATATTATTAACAAATCAATGTTAAAATATCATATATTATATCATATTAATGTATATGATTCTTTTATAATTTAATAAAAATTATTCTACCATTATACAGGAGGTTAAACTATCCTCAACCAAGGAAAATTACAAGGTAAGGGTTTATTTCACAATCTCTTCATTATCCGAGGTTATTTACACATAATTACATACTGGGACCTCTTTATCATCCAAATCCATGTTTCATAAAAATGTATTCCAAAACATTTTTACTAATTACTATACTATGGGTTAAAGTCATTTACACCCTTGTTTTAATTTTTATAAAATGGTTTGAAAGGAATCTTTCTGTCATTTTCCAAACAGGGTCCTTTTTAACCTTTTCGACAAAATTAAGGTAAGAATGTCTTTTTAACTTATACGGTGGGTGCGGCTATTTTCCGCCATTATAAAATCACAGAAGCTTCCCTTACAAGATTATAATAATATTTTCAATGTAAATGTTTTCTTTTATAATTATGTGACTTTTAAATGATTTAAGAAAAGTGATATTTCTCTCAAATAGTTTTGATTTCATCTATGTCAACATCCTTTGATGGATTTTAAGATTATTTGAAGATGATTTATTATGATACAAAACTTCCAATTATATTGAAGTTTTTTTGATATGTTTGACTGTGGATTTGTTATTTTTATACCATTCAAGGTTTATGGAGAAATTATTGACATGTCTTATTGTAGTTTTAATACAAATGTTTACGTTATGTTTAAACATATTCATATGAAGAATTCATTGGACTTAATAAGTGATGGATGGAGCCCACTCTAGCACCTCGATGCATTGGTAGGTCTCATGAGACAAACTAGTGTCTTGGAACAAGGCCTGGACAAAGTCTTATTTGTAGTCATGGCACAAGGCCTTGTCTATGTGGTTATGATAGTATGGAATTATGCATTCCATCATTATGAAATTCGTTATTGATATTTCATGTGATTATTCGACTAGTAGAATATCCATGTGAATATGTAAATGGCATTATTTAGTTTTATTTTTTCCACATTATGCTGAAGTTCATGTTTAAAATGTTTTTTTAGTTATACATTTCCTAAAATGTTTATGCTTATTTATGAAAGTTTCTGCTATATTGTTATCCTTACTGAGCATCTGAGCTCACCCTTTTCTATGTTATATTTTTTCCAGGATGTGAAGAAGTATTTTATGAAATACCTGCAGGGACAGTATAAGGGGATATGAGTGTGGAGACTAAATGTTGTTGTAGTTTTTACATTATGATGTAATGTAAACTTTATGAATGTATCTAGTGTTTCTATGGCTACTAAACTAATCAGTTTTTCGAGACTTGATATTTTGTGATCATGCCAATGTTATGTAATAATGCACCAAATCTGAGTAACTGGGGTTGGGACATTACAATTACATTACTAGAGATTATAATATATTATATACTAGGTATGGTTATCAAATTTCAATATCATGTTTGTATACAATTATTCTCATGTTATGTTTATATGATCAATGATATCTCCATTATTTACCCAAACTGACCATTATTTTCCCATTCTTTATTAATTTTACATTCCCCATGTTTAAAAGAAAGGATTTAGGTATGATATATAGAATAAGGGTTCTGGTTAGGAATGTATAAGAGGTATATTATGTAGATGCCTTATGAAAAAAAATCTTTTTATGTATCAATGTTTCCGAAGACACTAAACCAAAAATCTTTTGTTAGGTATCTTAAGGGTATGTGACAAATATTCATCTAATAAGATGTAGTATTTTTTTATGGAAATTATTCCATGTTATATTTGGTATAAGATTAGGTTTTAGTTATTTTTTGGAAATTAGGATGAAAAAACTTTTGTAAGAACACAAATGATAAGACTATGTTTAGTAGAACATTCAAACTTATAATAATGAAAGAATGATTTTATCTTAAAAAATACATCCCTTTCTGGATATTATTAGTGGATTTGGTTTTTTAATAGATGAATCTTGTGTTATTAACCCTAAAAAGTGTTTTCAAGTATATATTGTTCATCATTTTGGTTCATAGTGAGTGTTCCAGTACTGCACATCAAGTTTTAGAAACCTAGGGGCTTTGATTATGTTAATTAACAATTTATTTATGAATAATTATAAAGGATTTGAATAGATATTAAAAATAGATTCCTGAGGTTTAACATAAGGTGTCATAATTTAAAAATAGGGTTCCATGATTTTGATATCATATGAAATAATTCTTCAGATTGATCACTCTAATTAATGATGTCGGATGGTCATTCTAACCAATTTAGTTTTAGTAGGGGATTATATATATAGAATTATAAATTTGATGTGGTTAGTGGTATTAACAACTATTAAATTACCCTTTTTCATCTTATTTATATGAATTAATTTATATCATGAAATATCATAAGGAGTTTTAATTCATATATTAATTTAGTAGATGTTGGATTTTTAGTGAAAACTCAAAATGGTAAGATGATCACATTTCAATTCTATGATACTTCTCTGAATGATTTATTTTTGAATGTGCTTCCTAAAATTAATATTATTCACTCTCTAGTGAATTTTTTTTATTTTAGGAATGAAATGGGGTTCTTTCAATAAATCCGATATCAATTTTTATGGAAGGGAATTCATATATCAAAATCCAAAACAAATTATTATCGCATGTTGATGTAATGATACATATGAACTTCCAATGAAAATTTTACCCATCATATGATTTTTTATTCAAATTAAAAGGGGTGTTGATCTTGAATTGTAGGGGAGAAACTAAATGCAAAATATATTATTATTGTATGAGGGATTTTTAATGTTTTACAATAATATTTTAGTTGTCTTTCTAAGGATCATGAAGTTGAGTTTTCAATATAAACAATCCGTTTTGAGATTTATATTTCAAAAAACCACATATAAATACCCTAATTGAGTTATTGTAATTGAAATAGAAAACTCCTCGTGATTTTTGAAAAGATATTCACTCAAAAAAGTGTGTCACCATGGGTTCCACCTATTCTTTTTCGTAAGGAGATCAATGGATCAATGTGACTTTTCATTTATTATCTAGAACATAATAATATCACACTAAATAATAAGTATCCTATGTCCCGTATTTATGATTTTTTTATCATTTTTTAGGTTCTCAATATTGTTGATTTATTGATAATCAATCTACATAATATAAATTTAGGGTCAATAATGGAGACATACCCATTAACATCTTCTATATGAGGTATGATTATTATTCGTTTATACTGATTCCATTTCGTCTTAATAATCTCCCCACTATTTTCACAATTTTAATGAATATTTTCTATAGATAAATCTTCAATCAGTTTCTAGAAGTATTTATAGATTATGTTCTTATATATTTCAAAATAAAGTAATAGAAAGAAGATCACATGGGATTTATATTGAATACCCTAATAAAGGATAGTTTTTATTAAACAATTATCAATGTCTTATTTTTTTCATCATATATTTTCATTTAGGGTAATTTAATGTCAACTGAGTGTATATCAGGGGATCCATCAATGATAAAGTTTATATAATGTTGTCTCATAACAACCATTATAATATAGATCCATATTTTTTTCTTTTGGATGGGAATTTTCAAATCTTTATGGTGGATTTATTACTTTTTTCTAATACACACACCAAGATAACTTACATGGGAGACAGGTTACACTAGATAGATGAATGTGAGTGAAATTATGGAAACAAAAATATAAGATTATTCACCACACAAGTTCCTACAGTACCTAGTAGTGGAGAGTAATTTGTGATCAATAGAAATATATCAAATAATGAAGTAGGATCTTTCATCATTCATAAATATATGATGATAGCTTATGCATCACAAGAATTGATATTCCTTGAGAAAAATTACCCAATTCATTATTTGGAATTTTCTTTGGGAATGTTTTAATTAATGATGAGGAGGAATTATCTTTATGGATAAATGTTTGACATAATTGATAATTCTAAATATTTATTGTATATATTCACTCTAAAATAATTCAATATGCACAAGAAAAGATAGTTGGAGTTATTTACATATTATCACTACACAATACATTACCAGTTTGGGAAATAGAACAAGGTGGCAGATTTTCTGAGTTGAATTGAATAGTCAAGATTATCTTTGAGGAGGATCATAAAATATAAAATTGTTTTTTATAAAAAGGATGGATATGGAAATCTTGAAGTAAGGGGAGAAATATTATATTTCACAAATGACTATTCAATCATCTATCCTACTGAATATTAATGGGTTGTAGAGGAAATATATAGAGCATCAAGACAAGGTGTGAAAGATTCCTATGTTCAATATTTATTATGGTGGGATGATAATGATCAAGAAAAAATTATGTGTCCCATTAATACCAAACATAAAGAATAAGTTGTTGGATAAAGCTCATAGCTAATCATTCTCTATTGATCCTAGAAATATGATGATGCATAAGGATCTAAAAGATTATTTCTGGTGGGATAAGATTAAAATAGTTATTTCAGAGTATGTATCTTAGTTCTTGGTATGTTATTGTATTAATTATAAAAAATATAATTATATGGGTATGTTATAGTATTTAAACATACCAAAATAGAAATGGGAAAACAACACTACTAATTTTATCATCAGACTACCCAAAACATGTTACATTTATAATGTTTTTTGGGTTATATTAAATCACCTTATAGTGGTATCACACTTATATTCTATCAAATAGGATTTATCTATTAATCAACATTCCATAATGTACATTAAGTATGTTTTATGGTTGTATAGAGTACTACATTTTATTATATCGGATCTAGATCAGATGTTTTCCCCAATGTTCTGTAGAATTCTTTATTATTCTATGGATTCATAGTTGTGTCTGAAAACTTCTTATAATTATAAAATATATGTTCAGTTTAAGGGAAAATTTAACCCATGTAGGATATCATGAGATCATATTTAATGTATTTAAAAGTTTTTTGGGTTCAACACCATCCTATAGTTGAGTTTTCTTACAACAATAGAGTTAAATAAAGAATTAAAATGGCTCCTTATGAATAACAATTTGGAAAAAAGTTTATAACTCTAACGTAATGGTATGAATTTGGAGAAAGAAAGTCATTGGGACCTCATAAGGCTTTGGGAATGGAAGTGAAAGTCTGATCCATTCATCAATACATCAAGGCATGTCAAGGTTGATAAAAAAAGTTATATTAATAATCATTAATGGCATATAAAATTCTTGGTTATTGGAAATGTATTCCTATGAATTTCTATATGGAATAAGTTTATGATATTTGGAATGAATGAAATTATGATCCTTATGTATATTTTCCTCTTCAAAAATCATGATAGAGTATAGTTGTTTTCTTACCACTTGGATCTTCTACTAAACCACTCTGATGTTCATGATGTATTTCATGTATCTATCTAGTGTAAGTATATACATTTTACATAAAATATAATGAACACATAGGTAGTACAACTATATCATGATATTTTCTATAAAAAAACTAATATAAATCTTAGATCTAAGTGATATAGTGATTAAGAACAAGACTACTCACCTGGTCAATGTTCACTAGATGTATCAGAAATTCGAAGAAGCTACATGGTATCGTAAAGATATTATGATATAGAGATATCCCCATTATTTGTATCTTTGGGAAAAAATTTAAGGGGAAGATAATTATCAGGGATGTAGGATATAGTAACCTAATAATTTATAATTTATTTATCTTCAAATTAATTTAGTTTCTTTGATAGATCGTTATACACACAACCATATTTCTAAATTAACAATAATATTGTATATTATTATAAACCAGCTGTTAAATTTTTGGGGTGAATAATAATATGAACTCATTGAATAAAATAATTATAATGGTTTTAGATAATGAAAATAAATTGATAAATTGGAGCTCAATTTTTAGTAAAGTCGTTATTTGGTGTTAAAAATAATTTTCCATTAAAAATGGTATTTATTATATTTATTGGGAAAATAATATATTTAATTTCTTCCAAATTTATAAAATTTATTTTAAAAAAATTAAGTTCATTTTTCTAATCAAAATGTCAAAAATTTTGTATAGTTGATTCTTGATAATTTTATGAAAAGTTAAATATTTGGTTGAATATTGAAAATACTACTTTTTATTGAAAAATATAATTTTGGTTAAATAATTTTAAATGATTCAATTTTTTTTAATTAGTTTTAATGATAAAATTAGTTCAATTTTATTACGTTTAAGCTAATTAAGGTCATAATAATTAATTTTATATTTAATATTGTTATAAAAAATTATACTTTAGAATAAATGTTTTCTAAAAAATATTTTCAACTTGTTTTTCAAGTTTAATTTAACGAAAAATTATTCAAGTAATTATATTATTTGTATTACCTGGCTCTTGGATCATGTTTCTACCTATAAAAGGGTTTCTTCTAATTTCACTATTTGGTTCCATAAGTAACTATAATGAAACCTATATATTTATTAATAAAAACTTCATTAGGATTTCTATTTATGAAAGAAAACATCACATCCATCTAATAAAATGTATACTATCTCTAAGATGTATTTATGATGAAAAATATATAATGTTTTTATCTTAAAATATCTTTAAAAACATCATAAAATTCAACAGATTCTTCCTATAAAAAACATTTGATGACAAATCCATCTTTTTCCATTGAGATCTAACATTTTTCATTCAGTTTATTTCGATACACTGATTTTTTCCAATAACATTAATTCTATCAGGTCTGAGAACGTTTTCCCACGTGTCATTTTAATCAATCTGATCTAGTTCTTCATTTTTATAACTAATCCAATCCTTGTTCTCAATAAATTTTATATATTATCTCTGTTAAACCTATGAAATTATAACTATTTTATTTTCAATTCCATGTCATCTTCTAATATGTATTGGAGATTTGTAACTGCCAATAATATATTTTTTCGTTTTATTCTCAAACCTCTAGGGTTTTAATTTATTCACTCTGGTAGCTTCATCCTCATTGCTATTTTGATCTAAGACAACATCAACTGTCTCTAGTTCATTCCAGGATTCTTCTTCATTCTCTCTGCCAAAAATCTTAAATATTTCTTCTTTAGTTATTATAGCATCATCTCTATTTATAACATCTGATTTGGTTTGATCTACAATAAATATTTACATATAAATAGTATAAAAAATATAAATCTTTATATTCCATCATTTTTAGCATACTATATTGGACAGACATACCATGAAGATGCCTTCGTCATCTTTTTCCTTGAATTTGATAATATTTAATTTCTTATCATCGTGAAACATGTACTACCAAGTACATTTAAATATTTCAAAATAAGATTCATGTTATAACATATATCATACAAAGTCATGTTGGAATATTTTCTTAGAAAACATATATTCAAAATATGTATAGTTGTACATATTACATCTCTTAAGTATACATTTTATAATTTATGTTCATCTAATAGATTTCATCACATTTCATTAATGATTTTATTCATTAATTTAATAAATAATTTTTTAATGTGTATAAATATTATTTTATTTATTATTTATCCCATTCTTTACAAGATATGTTAAAAAATCATTACATTAGAACTCTATGCTATTATTTATTCTCAACATTCTTATGTAATCTCTCTGTTCATTCTCAACTAGCCATCGATATATTTTTGAAAGTATCAACTGCATAAAACTATTGATTTATGAGTATAACATTTTTCATCAACATTATATTATTAATGAATGTGATAAAGTAAAAAAAATCTCCACCATTTTACTACTATCTCATGGATTCACACAAATTAGAATGAATTAGATCATTCATCCTAGTAGACTAAATCTCCATACTCATTTGAGTTACAGTATTAACATTACATTTTATAATGTTTCATAGATAATGAATCTTTCACTCTATAATTGGGGAAGGTATCTTTCCAAATTATTCATTGATATTTTAATAAAAGATATTTCCATGGGATGGCCATATATTCAATGACACATAATTTTATCATCCCAAGTACTCAAATAACAATAATTTTTTAGATAGAAAATTTTCAATAAATTACCACTAGTTCTTTATCCCACAGTGACAATTCCTCCATATTTTTAATGATTTGTGATGTGTAAAATTATTATAATGTTTACTTCATTTGAATTATCAAAATTTTGTCTCAGACTCATAAATTTGTTTTTAATTCCCTGATAAAATAGAAAATATTAGTATTTTAACTTTTAGAAATTTATCACAACAATACCACACCTATGATATTTAGGGATATATAATTTCCAAAAATACATTAATCCTCCATTATGTTCTTAAAATTTTCATGATATTTGAATAAACTTTCATGAGAAAGTAACATCCACTATATAAATGTCATAGCTTATCATATCTTATTTGATTCAAATAAATGTTAATAGTAAAATATTATTATTTCATATTCACTAAATGAATTCCCTTTACTTTTTCATCATATGAAATCGGTCTAGGAGGACTATTCATTCACTCAATGGAACGGTGACTTGTTAATCCCATCTTCTATTTATTTCATCATGTTTTTCATCTATGTTATAAGATGCTAGTTATGATTATATTTTATTCCTCGATTTTCCATTTCCTAATTTATTCTTAATATTCCAAAATATTATTCTTTTTTATCCAATAAATATTCCTCTTAACTCATGGTTTCTCCCAGTTTTTGACATGTTATCCCATTATTAATAAGCTTCATAACAAAAAATTCATCAATACTAGAATTAAATAATAAACATGGATCATTCATACTGATAAAAATTTTATCAAAACAACTGATGTTACTATACAACCATAGACTGTGTTCCTTATACATTACTGAAGTAATTAGTTTTGATATATCTACAAATTTTTTTATAGAAGTTAACTTATCAATACTCTGTTTAGAAAAGCTTTTCCCATTATTTTTATTTGAATTTTCACTATAAAAAATAATTTTTTTTAGATTTCATAAGAGAATATTTTACCATGTCTTTTTGGAAAAAAAATTCAGATGTTGATGATATTTAATATTTAAATTAAACTTCTTTATTAAAATATTTACTTATCTTATTCAAATCATTTTAAACATCAGAAAACATTTAGGATGACCTATTTTTTTATTCTTCTTATACACCTAATTTTTCATAATGATATCTAATAATTTTATATTGTACTATAATATTTTGTTTGATATTTTTAACCACATCAATGTAAATATCCACTTTTTTTTATAAATTCTTCTTTACATTAAATATTATCTTCATTTTTTCTTCAATATCCTAATCTGATTGTTAATTTTTTTATTTTTATAAATAAGAGTTTCAATTTCATCTTTTAGTATATGTTCTATGTTATAATAATCACCATATACTTCCATGCTTCTAAAATTTTTATCTAGATTCTCAATCTGAGCCTTAAAGTTCCTAATTTTTTTGAGAACCGATTCAAAATGATTTCTTAAAGTGTAGTACAAGACATATTCTTTTCAAAAAATTCTTCTCATTTTCATTCTAGAAAGAAATTTATTATATTAAGTAGATTTTAAATCATCTTTTTACATTTTCTTATTTTTTTTATTTTTGCATGATCATAATCATAATAGTAACCTAATTGATTCTTTATATTTTGAATTTCAAAATGTCCAATTTTAATACATTTTAAACATTTTAGTGTCATTTTATTTTCTTAATTCCTCTCTAATTTTATAATGGTTTGTGAGATCTAATACGTAATTCTTATATACTAATCATCCATTTACACTTAATATCAATTTAGTTTCCATCTTCTTCTTCATTGATCTTGAGTTTTCACATTGATCCTAAATCCATCCCCTCCTAGATCTACTTATTGAATATAATATATTTTCCCACATCATATGAAACTATAATATTATATAGCTCATAAAGAGGAAGATTATCATTGTATTCAAGTATATATATTTTTAGATCAATTATAACTATAAATTTCCTCATGGACTTATTTATAATAATAAAATCATCCAATATTTATCCATATTATCTAATGTTCCAGACTATCTCATTTACAATTGTGAAGTAATTATAAATAGTTTCTTCATTATCCATTTTCATGTCTTCATATTTTCTTATTCATATCTTTATCATGGGATCATTCACATTCGCCATCCCTTAATATATATTATCATGTTTATCCTAATTATCTTGAGATATTTTAGACACTGATAACTATCATATAAACATTTCCAAATAAGAAAATAAGCATTTATTTTTTTTTCATTTCCATAAACTAATCTTATTATTTTATCATAAAATGTCAAAAATTAATCATTATCTGACAATGAAAAAAATGTAGTAACAACATTTCAAACATTCATGAAAAGTGAGGGAGTATTGGGATTCATCCTATTCTTCTAACCATAATATAGATTACCTTATATTTTAGTAATAAATTTGTAATTGATGGAATTAAAATTTTCTATATACATAATAATAATGATCTTTTAGTGGGATCCACGATTCATACAATACAACCGGAACATCCTTGGAATGTGTATTATCACTAAGAAGGGGTTGTTGAACTCGTGGAACTTATTTTAAAATTTCTTTTTGACATAAAACATTGTTGAATTGTTATGGTTTATTCAACAAAAGTATAAAATATTGGTCTTAAAAAATGAAACATAAAATTAAATCAACACTAATAAAAAATATTTTAACAAATTTTACTCATAAAATTTGTAACCACAACCATATTGAGTTTATGCTAAGTTAAATATTTATATTTTTCACTAAAATCAAAAATTAATTTAAATTGGGGTTTTGAATGTATGATCTTGATCTCAAAAGAGTTTTTCATTATATTGTCTCCTGAAAATGATTTTATTAGTTCTCACTAGTTCACAATTATAGCATATCAAAATTAGAAAGATCAAACTGATTATCGGATGCCTCTGCACCAAACGACTGATCTATTTATGATCCTCTAAAATGATATTTTTTCACCATATCTCTATCTCATAATTATGAAATTTATTAATTTTGGAAATACTCACCATAAAAAAACATAATTTTTGGTTACGCAACTTCCAGAACCAATTGTACTACATCTATGAAGCATCAGATAGTACATGTTTTACATTTGTTGTATAACTCGTTCATAGGTTAAGGTGACCAGGTAATTGGTTAAGTGGAATTACATAAAGCAAACATGGACATATGGGTCCTATATAATAACGGAGGATGAATGGAATTAAGAGAATCATATTTAATTTATAATAAAAAATTATAAATATTTTTACAAAATTAAATTGATCAAAACCAACACATATTTAATTTTGGTTAGGTATAATGAGAGGTAATACACATGGAAGGAGAATGAATTTAAAACTACTGACTAGCATTAATTTGAATTATTTCATCGATCAGATAAAGATTTCATGAATTAATACAATTAAATACCTTTTTATTAAATAATTTTATTATATCTTGTTCCATAAAATTATCGTATAGATACACATATATTGTTATTTTAAATAAAATAAATTATTTAATTTTATTTAATATTTATTAAAATAGTACATATATTTGTAATTGGAAGAAACTCTGCACGTGCAATTCCAAACTACTCAATGTAGTTCTCATTATATAAAATACACTCACATGATATATTTCATTAAAATCATGTGTTGTAACTTCATGAAGTGTACTATCAAATTAATGACCCACAAAACATGAGAAAATTACATTTCTTTTAATATTAAATTAGTGTTGAGTATTTAATATGCAATAAACAAACACGACTTGTAGTTATGAATATTACATAAAATTAATTAACCATTATATATAATATAAAAACTAACCTCGAGAATGTGAATTAGATTTAATGAATCTCGGAACTCATTTCAATGAGGATTAATAGAGTAATTAAATAAATTAAATCTTTATTCATAAAAAAGTAACGTACAAGGCATGTGTAGACTAGCCTCGCGGCATGTACATTGCTTTATCGAATGTATGGAGTACACTCCTAGGGACTCGTAAGATACTTCTCACAGTCATTTATGTTGTACATGACATGCCATAATGATACATGGAATATACTTCATGTTCCATGTCTTTAAGCCAGTGTGTGTTATACATTCAATACACATATTGTATTAATTATAGGACACACCTTGTCCCTATTTTTTCAGTTGGGAAAACTCATTGACTACAAAACATATATGAAATAAACATAGTATTTAGTCTAGAAAAAAAATGTGCTACCTAGTCCAGTCAACACAATATGTGTATTATTCACACGAAAATTTAAATTCCACATCGGTCTCATAGTGAAATGGATAATGATAAACTATGTGTAATAAGTAGTGCATATCCTGTAACTCTATATTATCTAGATATAGTTCATCACACCCCCATAATTGTTCTCTAGAATAGATATTCTTAAATTATTAACCAATCATCATTATATATGCATGAAACTATGTGGATGTAGAATAGATATTGATGATTAGATAAAGAATGAATTTAATTTGAAAATAAATTTAACATTAAAATGTGTAATGGTAAATAATTAATGAAATAATTATAAATTTAAATGTATCCTCATTTTGACAGCATTTAAGGTTATAGGAATGGTGAAATCATGTGTTGGGTCTATAACAAACTCATCTTCTATTGGATTCGATGGATCATTCACAATCTACAATACATAAACATTACTACCAAGGGAAATTCATTAATAGAATATTGAAAAATAAACTTTTCAATCCATGAAAATATATTTTCATGTTAATTTTAAAATTAATGTAGACACAAGAATAATGGTTACCTAGATATTGAAGTCATTATTTAGTGATATTTTTTTTCCATTCTAACCAAATTGATGAATCATAACTATATTGTGAGGACCCGAAGTAGCACCCCATTGGAACTTATCTGCATATTATTCATTGATATCCTATAAATACTAATGATTTTTTAAGTTATTTCTTGACTAATTGATAATAATTCATTATTTTCCTTTGATGAATTCACATTTCTCTTAGATTTAAGGATTCACCCTTTTTCTTCTCATTCTAGAGAGGATGCTAGGAGGAAGATCTTGAGAGGAATATGTCTTTCACAATGATTAAACTTCTCAAGATTATTATAGAAAGATATTTATAGACCAAGGTATGTGATTTAATATTTTATTAATTGTAAAAGGGCACATTAAATAAATACAAATTATCGAGAAACCCCATGTCACGTAACAAAATACTTTTTTTATTATTGTATGCCACGGTATGTACTAACTACTATAATGATAAATATTTTCTTACAGTCCTGGAAATTTTTTTTTATCATCATACCTAATATCGACCTTATTTTCCTCCTTAGAATTTATCAAATACAAAAATATATATTGATATTCAATATTTATTCATTCAATAAATAAATAATTATTCTATTCAAATGCTATAAAATGAAAAATTATTTAAAATTAACATAACAAAATAAATTATATATTAACTAAATAAATATTTTTTTATTATGGGATGGATATCAAGAGATGAATATATATTATATATTCATGTAATTATGCAATTAAATTGGGAATAAATATTTATTTAATATTTTTGATTGTTTAATAAATCAAGAATTAATATTAACCATGTGTCTATTGAATATTATTTATTCTAATTTTTTAGGATAAATAATATTTAATTGAGATAAAAAGAAACACATTGTTTGTGACCCACTAGGCCTCTTCCATGTTAGCATTAAGAGGTATTTCCTAAAGTCGAAGACTAATTTCTAGTAATGAGTCAACACACCAACAGAGGAATAAGATTTGTCACAATGGAAAAACCAAAAATTAATGCTTACTTTGTAATATATTAACTTGGCCATGATACCTCAACAAGAATTTTTTACCCTATTATCCCATACCTATATGCCTGAAATATCTTTCATTGACAACTTTAAATAAATTTTTCATTACACCATAGACATGGAATTTCATTTGATAGTTCAATTTCAAGCAAAGGGAAAATATTTAAACATCCTTAGTTATGGAATGGAGAGATACTTCATGAACTTATTCATTAATAACATAACATTTATGACACCCCGATCAAAACTAACTTCAATTTCAACTGTCTCATCATGGTTTACGACAATACATAATAATCCATGATTCATAAAATGCATCAATAATAATTTTCAATTATTTGGATCATTTTAAATAATAAAAGCTTGTAAAATCCATTAACAGATACATTTATGGAATTTTTATAGGCAGTTATATTCTAATAAGCTCCCACCTTGAATATTACCATGTAAAAACATCATAATATTAGGTCTCATTTTCTTATAATTACTCGCAACTGACATTCGACATACCATGTTCCGATTATAGAATGTTATCAAACCATTGAACAATGTTTACCAATAAAATTTGGGAATTCTGAGGTTCCTATCATAGATTGGAACTATGAGGTTTTGGGATGTGGGTCGGCGGCCATCAGTACTCCTTGTGCGACATGCATCTTTGTTCTATTGTGAAGGCAATTTCGTGTTTGTCAGATCTACTTGGTGTGTCTTCCTCATAGACATCGACAAAGATTTCGATTTTTCTTCAGGATTCGTTTATTTTCATTTCTGGTGTGGTGTCGAACTTCGACATTGATGGTGGAAATAAAGGTAATGCAAAGATGGTGTGGGTGATATCTTCGATTGATTTTGTGGTGGGTTTTGTTTTTTTTTTGGGATTTTCTCTGGTCATCGGTCTGGAAGTGATCGTTGGTGATGTTTCTAATGGTACCAGGATATAACGGTGGATAGCTGAGTCACTATTGGATGTTTCGATGATGATGTCCCAGCCTTTGAATTCTTGGTGGGGATCTCGGTTCCAGCCACCGGTTTCCATCATCTTTCTAATGAAGTGATTAATCGGCAATGATGATGACATTGAGATTATTTCACACCGATGATGTATGTACGTCAATTATGATGGATTGAGATCATGACTATGACTTCGATTGATGAGATCATATCCTAAAAGTTATATCCTATTTTGGTGTGTCATGATTTTGAATTTTTCTAACCGGCGTTGATTCCTGTTGGATGTTTTTTTTCTCATTTGATGGTTACCTCTCACCCTCAAAGCGGTCTTTTTGAAAATAAAAAAAAATTTATTTGGAAAAACAATGAATGAAATGTAATAAGTTATTTTAATTAATACCCATTTATTTTCATATACTGAAAACCCAATTTACAAATAGTTGTTTCTAGGAAACCAACTCTAATAGAATCGCACTGAAAATATATTTAACTATCAATGAGTTTCATTCTTCTAGCTCTCACATAGTGATCATATTTTGTTGAGTTATGGATTCAGTTAAGTGGTCTACCATGTTATCATTAATAGAGACTATACTAAGTATTAAATCATCGCTCTTAGAAAAATCCATCAAAATATGATATTTCAATATTATATTATTTATAAACTAATTTGATATTAGATCCTTTGTAATATCTATCAGTGAAGTATTATCATAATAGAGTGTGATATGATTATTACTGTTAGGTCATAATTGAATCTCATGGATAATGTTTTGAATGAAAACAAATTTTTAGATATATCATATAGCACAATATACATTGAATATATAATAGAATTGGTTAAAAAAATTTATTTTATCTCTCCCAACTCACAAGACCTTTATTGAAAGTGAATATGTATCTCAACTACAATATTATAACATCTTAATCTTTACAGAAACTAGAATATTTATATACTTTATTGAATATCTCCCCATATACTCCACAGATAGAGAATATGTATATATGAGAAATATATACTTAATTATTATCTTTTTTTCAATCTATTGGAAGTCACTTATGTCAAATTGATATCTTCATACCATGCCTAATTCATAAGAAACATCAAGACACGTACATATCATAGTTTACATGAATGAAAATCAATGATTTTTTCGGATTCTTATCCACCCTCTATATTTACTCAGGTGTTTGAGGGAAAATTTCCTTTGAAGGATTAACACTATATGGGCCTATAAATAATCCCCTCTCTGATTGTTCTGTACTAAATCTCTTAAGTTTCATGTCAATGTATATACTCTAACTTAATCAGACGTATCTCTTAGATCTATCCCGAAAGATCCTATTATCAAGAAAATGTGATACTTCTCCCAATTATATAATAGAGAATAATGTATCAAACCATTATTAAATAGACTATAAGAATGGTATTCAATTTTTAATTAGTAGTATTTCATTATTTTAAACATTCTGAAAAATGACCTCAATCCCAATAAACTATGGATAGATACATTACTCACATTTATTTTTATGAATAAAAATTTCTCTATTGCTTCGTAAAACTGAATTTAATATGACTTTGATGGTATATTTCCACATTAAAATGACATATAGAACATGTATACATCATTCTAACCCTTTGGAGTCACAAACCCTTTGGTTAGTGTCATATAAAAAACTTCTTGAATGAGCCCATTTACGAAATTAGTTTTAGCACTCAATAAAAAAATATCATTGTCATGTTAAGAAACTATAGGATATATAATTCTAATGGATTTTATTATAGTAATTTGTGAAAAGGTTTCTTCATATTATATACCTTGAATCTAGTTAAACCCATTTTCCAACAGTCTTGACTAATATGAAAAGAATTCTCCACCCCTGTAAACTTTCATCAAAATACCCATTTACAAACAATGTGATATTATCCATTGGGGGATCCACCAAAACCCAATCTTGGATCTAGTATATGTGATCCATTTTAAAATTCATATATTATTTCCATTTGGTAGCTACATTGACAATTACTACTTTTTTAAAGCTTAAATGATTATTATTATCAACTAATTATTAATCTCCCTCTTTTGTGAATAAAAAACCATATTGTTAATTGGTTTAACTAAACTCTATCATATCCAATAAAGTACTTTTGCCTCCATAAAACACACTTCCATGGGACCTATTGTAATCGATTTCTATGCCAACTCTTGAAAATCTCGAGTCATGACTTCATTGATTTCTATCTTTATCCCACTATCTATTTTAGAGATATGATCTCATTCAAGGAGTTTTGGACATATATAAATGAAAAAAATTTATCTTAGTATTTATATGGATAATATCTAATTTTCATTAGGTTATAAAATAAATAAAAACTAATTTCCTCATGGTGAATGTTTGTTTCCTTATATATCCTTAAGAAAATCATTATATCCCTACATGCATATATGGGACAACACGGTTTTATTTTTAAACCAAATTTCACATTGATAATAATTTACCACATTTTAGGAACTCAATATAGAATATGTAAATTTATATAATTTATATCCCCAAAAGGATAACAAAATACTCACATGAATCATCATAGATCTCACTATTACCAACAGTTTGTGGTTCAGCTTTCCACTTACACTATTCCATTATAGATGGAGTGAAATAGGATATAACCCCAACATCTCATAATAAAACAATGAATCCATGATTAATAGATTCTCTATGATTTTATAAGAAAAAATTTTAAATATTACATCCATGAGGGTTTTCAATTTCATTCATATATTCCTCGAATATATCAAAAAAAACTGATATATACCCCATTAAGTAATCATATTAATATCTACTAAAATCATTAATAAAATTTATGAATTATAATAACCCACCCAAATATTTAACTATATATGGTTGAAACAAATTAATATAAACAAACTCAACAATCCCCCTAGACAATTCATCTTTTCCACTAAAAGGGGATTGATCATTTTCCCTTGCAAACATGAGGGACATTCACTTAGTGGTATTAGATAAACTTAATCCAAATATATATCTTGGTGTAATCTGGAAAAATAATACTTGTTTACATGACCTTGATGAGGATTCCATAGTTTTATGTGGTATGATTCATGTGAACTATTTTTATTATTTATTATCATTACATGTTTTGTATAGTATGACACATAAATACCCTTATTCAAATATTCATTACCATAACAGATGAATTATTTATAAAAAGAGACACCTATTTCCATATTTAAAAATATATCTATGTGTATCAGGTTTGAATATGGAAATAATTTTTTTCATGACATAAGGAACATAATAAAAATCATTTAGAACCAAGATAATTTCAGTTGGCAATGTGAGGGGGTAGTCCCCATTTTCTACAGTAGAAATTCCGGTTCAAATAGTTGTTCGTAGATCTACCTTACCTTAATAAATATTCAATAATATATTTGGTTTATATATCAGAATAAATATGTGATCACAACATATTTTATATAGTAACTAATTAGTAGAAAAAAATAAATTACACTCAAAAAAATTCAATTAAAGCATCCCATTACTTGTTTTCCTAGGTGAATTTTTCATCTAGAGGAGTTTCGTTCCACATGAAAAAGGATTACATCATATTCCCTTTATTTTATATTTATCCTTATATTAATGGAATATAATTAAGGATAATATTTATACTTGTATTTGTTTATATATCTTCACATGTCCTTTACTAAATTAACTATAAGGACAAAATGATTTTTGGGCTTCATGTTCTTGTCAACTTGGAGAAGTAGAGTGATAAGATCTATGAGAGACTTGTCTAGGTTGTTAATGATGAAATTGAAATCAAAATTTAATTATATCTAAGGGAGTTAGGAAATAATGAGATATGTTTATATTTATTTAAGTATCATAAACCCTAATACCTCTAGGAACTCAACATAGCTAATAAGTTTGATGATGTAATGTTAGCTATCACACCATATCCAAAATTTCTTATGAAGTTTTCATTGGAAATCTCAAACCATTTATATATTTATCTCTACAGATAAATATCATAGAGATATTGGAGTATCCTATAGGCTTCCATGTTTTCATGTGTCTTCATGAGTTTTCTGGATAGGTTTGACATCGTTAAAAATTGAAGTTATAGTGCATCATTATGGTGATTTTCATAGACAGTGAACTCCTCATCACTCATCTCCATAAAAAATATATAAGGGATTAAGGATTCTAGAGAGTAAAGTTTTTATCATGAAGAATCACTACCCAAAGGTTTCTGAAGAATTCCAGGAAGTTACATCTAGTTAGAAGATATAATTTCGCCATAACTGATAATCAGAATAATGTGTTTGAAAAAATATGTTATTCGAAAATGATAAAATATATTATTATTGGTAATTTTACTAATTTAAAATGATGTCAGACATAATAATAATAATTTTAATTTTATTAAGTCTCCAAATATTATATCAAGTCTGAGTGTCCCTCACCATTAAGATTATAATGCCTAGTCTTGTGGACATTCTAGTAGAAATGATCCTTATTTAACATATTATTACAATGACAGAGTTAATTAAAA
The DNA here is from genome assembly GCA_963277665.1 of Viscum album. Classification (NCBI taxonomy): domain Eukaryota; kingdom Viridiplantae; phylum Streptophyta; class Magnoliopsida; order Santalales; family Viscaceae; genus Viscum; species Viscum album. The sequence continues at coordinate 587,958,200 of OY728126.1, forward strand.
TTATATGAAATTATTCTGGTTGTTGGTATTGAAAACATCAATCGACAAGCTACTTGATCCTTTAAGTGAACCCCCACCCCAATCAAAAAATCCTAACTTGGATATCCTCAATGAATGTCTCCTAATCTGAATTGGATAGATAGAGGCAATTAATCCCAATACAGATTTAGTTAAGTCAACCCATTATCTTAGTAATGATTACCTAATAATTAAAATTTTCATCAATATAGGTTAGACTAACAAATTAATTGTGGTTTTATATTATTATTGATGATGTAAGGATTAATAAAAAAATATTAAATTTATGGATTTTGTTTATTATGCATAATGTTTCTTATTTTATCATTGACATGTCTTGTTGTTTTTATTTGTATTTTCCTTAAGGGATTAACCATGTGTCAAAAAAATAATTAGGAATAATCCTTTATTTTTAATTCCATATTTTCATATTAAACAATTTTAATTATGTGATCATGATCTTGCATCCATAAACTAAATCATTCATATGATAGAAATAAATAACAAGATCATTATATTTATCTTATGGTTAATTTATTTAATGAATAATAAATCAACATAAAATACTAGAGTAAAACTCCTAGTGTTGATCTTGATACATGTTGAAGACTACTACCTATCCACCAATGTATTACCTAGGTTGGCTCTATCATTTTTATATCATGAAAACCCTAAATGTTCTTCAAAATACTTCTTTAATTCCATATATTTTATAACTCAAATGAAGGTGAGTGGAACCAATGGATTAGTTAAGGGTAATTACATAAAAAAACATTTACACACATGTGATATATAATAAAGTAGGGTGGGACGACACACATTCTACAATATTTAATTTAAAATAAATAATTACAAATTTATTAAATTAAATTAAATTAAATTTAACCAACACATACATAGGTCTTATATGATCTCATGATCGATCATACACATGAAATCAATGCACATTTAAAATAAATAGATATCATTCATTTCAATTATTAATTTGATAAGATAATGATGGATGAATAAATATGATTAATTATCTTATTAAAACATTAAAACATTATAATTTATTCTATAAAAAAGTCCTAGAGATGACCGTAGGATAATATTTTAAATAAAATATATTTTTTCCTTTTCGTTCAAATTTAATAAAATAGTACACATCGTGGAACTTAAAAGAAACATAGAGAGTACCTATATGAACTACTGAATATGGTTTTTATTATATATAATTCACTCACATGACATATTGTGCACACATATTGTGTCATAATTTCATTTAGTATAATATGAAATTAAAGAAATAAAAAACATATAAAAATTACATTTAATGTACGATTTAATTTATATAGAGTATTTAGTATTGAAAAAACTTACATGACTTGATGATTATAAAATTACATGATATTAATTAAGAATTAAAATATTATAAAACCTAATAACTGGTTTTTAAAATCAATATAATGACTAACATAACTTAGTTCGATCATGATTAATCGAGTTATTAATTAAATTTTAAATTTCCATATAAATAGGTAAAGTACAAGACGTGTGAAGGTTTGTCACTTATTTTGTACTTATTTTCAATGGATATCCATAGTACATGCCTTGGGAAATGGGATGTACATCTCACATACATTTATCTTGTTCACGGAGTATACGAAAGTTACATGGCATGTACATTAAGTTTCACAACTACCAACATATATGCATTGTGTATTACATATACACGGTGTATTAATTTTGTGAAATTTAATAAACGCCCAATCCATTTTTTATTCTTTTTCAATAAAAATAGTTTAAGGCATATTGGTAATCGTACATTCAAAAAACAAAAAGAGCGCACCCCATATTCCATAATAAAAAACTCAAAATTCAAACATCCAAATTCAAAATTCAAAATGGTTCTCCCCCCAACTGCGGATGAAAAACCACATGTAAGATGATTCACAATAGCCAAAATAATACAAAATTCAAAAGTCTTCCCAGACACAACGAACCTAATGTCATCACCTTGAGCTGATGATAGTCTCGAGCCATATAGAGAACATGTTTTACAAACAATCTATAGGTTCTTTAGTCTGGAAAGAAAATTTCCACCCAGGTTGGTCAACACATGGTGACTTTAATGCATGTGGCGTGTATTCATCACATGAAGACCCAAAGTCCTTGTGAGTGTATTATTTCAATGACCAATGATACAGTGAATGTAAAAAAGGTGTTCATGCAATGTAACATTATTTTATCTTTTGAGAGTTTGGGAACCATTTGATAGGTCCTTTAAAAGTGATCTTTCTTAAATACTAAGTGATCTTGGTTATGTATGTGAGAAAAAACTATGGGAAAGAATAAATATCAAATATTTGATAAATAACAAGTAAAATATGGTAATAATTTAAATTTTTAAATGTGTAATGGTCAAAAATAAAATATATAATTATATATTTGACTATAACCTCCCTTTGATAATACTTTTTGGTTTTAGGTATAGTAGAAGCACATGTTGGGCCTATGGCCTACTCAACTCTTATCATGTTTTAAAGATCATTATTAATTAATAATATATAAATATCACGACATATGAAATATTTCCAAAAAATATAGACAACTAAAATGAATGAAAAATGGAAATTTCTTTTCACATCAATTTTTTAATTCATTTATGAATAAGATGAAAGGTAACCTTCTATAAGAACCCGGGTTTTTAGAATGAGTCAAAATCACATCCATGTATGAATTTTTGACTTGTTCATGAGAAAACATGGAAAATATAGGATGTTATGAAAATTTACAGACTATACGTTGAGTAATTTCAAGTACACGCCATGTACGGGTTAAGTGAGTACTGGTCATGAACTCACCGAGTATATGTCATGTGATGGCTGTGTTGAAATTTCTTACTACATGCTATGTAGTGTTATTCGACACGCCGTGTATCCTCTATTCTGTGAACTGGTTGGGTTCAAGCTATGTTTCGTCTCATGTAGAGCATCCAAGCTATGTGGCTACCCTGATTATGTTGGAGTATTTAAAAGGCCACTATACAGCGTGTATTTCTTAAATATACGCCATTTATTTTTTATTCTCTTATGTAAAATGTCTTCACGTCTTATTTCGTAAAACGTCTTCTTCTTCCCCAACTTCGGGACCTCTCCATTCCGAAAACCCAAATAACATACCTAGTCCTAGATTCTTTATCTGGAATCCACTCTTCAATCCATCATTGGTTGTGGGATTGCAACAGTTAGGATAAACCTGCGCACCCTATTCTGTTCCTAATTCTTTGCCTCTCACACTGAAAATTCCATCCGAGCAGAGATGTTGGGTTTTGAAGAGAACGTAAATCTACAAAGATAGGCTTTGAATTGGTGCTCTATATCATACATGCCTAAATCTACGAGTCTCAGGTAGGTGATGCATACCTTTTTTTTGTGATTTCGCAGACCTTTGGGTGGCGCAGCTTAAAGCATGAATTTTGGTATTTTGAGCGAGACCCTAAATTACATGTTATTGCATGTTTAATTGTTCATTGACATATGGAATACCTTTGGATATGCTATGTTACCTGTGTTTCCTGAGTGGGACCGGGTGACTGGTTGTTTCTCATCGGGGCATTTTGGCCAGGGAATGCCAAAATGTTTATATTTTTTCATATATATGTGTTTTGTTTAAATATGTATATATGTAATTAGTGAATTGCATATGCTGGAACCTTTTTGGTTGTGTGGGGCATGGCCTGTATATTCTTGAGTGATGCAGATCACATGATGGGCTTGTCCTGGGCTACATTGGGTTGTTCTGACCACATGATTGGGCGCCATGGATGTCGGCTTGAGGTAGGATGATTGTCAGGTTGGGCATGGCCTAGGTTACTTAAGTGGTGAGAACGTCAGACTTGAGCAGCATGGTCGTAGGGACACATGGTGTTAGATACGTTGTGGCTTGGGTACTATTTTGGTTATTACTGCTCACCCGGAACATTGAGTCATGTGCACCCAGAGAGACTTCGTGATGAGGTGGATTTGACCACTCGTGTGGGTATAGGCCCCTGTTACTTGTGGTTTAGGTACTATTGGTCTGGGGTGCATGTCGTAGGATGCAACATGGAAGGTGAAGAGACTTCAGGGGATGGCATTTAGGATATTGAGTTAGGGGTAGAGGATCACCGTTATTTTAGGGAAGACATGGTTGTCCCTCCTGTTACCTTATTTGAGGTCATACATTATTTTCCCTCCAGTTACATTATTTGCGGGAAAACATAATTTTCCCTCCTGTTACATTATTTCAGGGTAGGCATCGTTGTCCCTCTGATTAATTATTTTAGGATAGGAAATGCAGATCCCCCATGTTACTATTTCTGGGGTGTGGCTTCGAGACGTCAGTACTTGAGACACGCGGTGTCAGGGGGAACATGGTGCCTGGTTACATGATATAGATTCCTATGTTGGCTGAAGCAAGTGGTACTTCATGGTGGCTGCTAAGCACTAGTGTAGTTTATTTTTATTCATGCATCATACTATTTAATATTTTCCTTATCACAGCATGCCTTCTTAAACAAATATATTAGGTATATATTGTTGGGTGGTATCCTACTGAGATTCGTCTCACACCATGCACGGGACCTTCGGGATGCGTGCAGACTTTATGGATTTACAGGAAGCAAAGAGGTTAGCTTTAGGAGTTGGGATGCATTATCTATTGCATAAAGATGTTATGAACCTTGAGGTCTTGCCTAGATGAAGTTTATTTTGTTTTTATTTCTTTGTTGTATCAGCATGCTCACTTGCTGCCTATCTATAGTTGGTTATCCATTGGTTCCATATATATATATGGATATGTATGACCTGTTTTGGATGCATGTTTGTTGTTTAGTAGTAGTTATATGTGATCAAAATGTTGTTGTTTTTACTTCCCAATGTTGTTGTTTATATTTATTGCTTCTTTTGTTTATCGATATTGAATGTTATTCCACTCTGTGGGTCTGGTTTGAGTCTGTCAAGTTGTTTTTTCCACGGTATCCTTATTATGATACTTGGACCAGTACCAGTATTATCCTATAAGAGGGTATAACCTCCTCACTATACCTATATGACCCTCGCTACTAGTTGGCAAGCTTTGGAGTTTGGGGTGGTGTGCCTAAGGTAGTAACACACAACCCGTTTAGTACTAATTGTGTGGTTGTTCGGGTCTGGGTAGTTAAAAAGGGGTATGAGAGGAGTTCTTGACAAGGATTTAGTAATAGTGTTTCCCTGGCTACTAATGAGATTGAGACTTCTCTTTTATTCTACTTTTAGTTTTACTCTTTGGGATATGGTTGACTCGAGATAGGTTGTTATTGGAAACTCGGTTTCTAGCTTGTTTGTGGGTGCCTACATCCCTAGGTACAAGGGACAAACCAAGTTTCCATGGGTGGGAATTGATGTTAGATTTTTCTCAGATTGTGGTTCATGTGATTTCCACCTCGGTGGCTCACTTGGTTTGTGATGTTATTGTTTTTGATAAGTAATCCTTGACCTGGTTTGGTAAAGAAGAATTGGACCTTGTCCTGGTATGGAAAGGCATGTTTGTTTGGCTTTTGATAGGCACATTTTTTAGGTTATTTCAATTTCATAACTGCATGTATGTCTTGCGAAGTGATAATACCATGTGAAAAATGTCAATTTCCATGATTTGTATTCTTTGAAATGGGAATAGGTAATGTTCTTCATAGAATTGCAGGTTTATTGCAATGTGTTATATCATGATTTATACTTTTGTAGAATTTAAAGAGACAAAAATTTACTATAGTTGAAGTGATTTTGATCACTAGGATTGGTTGACTAGGTCATCGGTTTGAGGCAACGTTGGTTGTCAGGACAGTCATGGCCTGAGGTACTTTTGATACTTGGTTCTGTTGGGGGCGGGTAAGGAGGCCATGAGGCCAAGATGCCATGGGGCATGGTTGTAGTGGGGGAGAGTAAGGGTTGTAGTAATTTACTGACATGTAATGATTTCCTTATCCATATTTAATATATATTGTTATATATATATATATATGGGTTGTCTTACCACTAATGGTATTCAGCAGGTTCCTCTTATATGTCTCGATGGAGCGTCAGGTGGGTGAGGATATAGTGACGCAGGTGCAGGATCGAGTCCAAGATCGAGTGTAGGCATTGCAGGAACTACATGTATAGGCTCAGGGACAGGATCAGGTTCAGGATCCACTGTAGGCCGGACAACAACAGGGTTTGGCAGTGTTCAGACCCTGGCTCAATGAGCAGCTCCGAGCTATCCTGGTACGTCTCTTACAGGGGATCGACATAGGTGCGCAGGGTACAGAGCCATCTATGGAATATCTAACATGGGAGTTACAGTAATAGCACCGACCAATTTTTTAGGGTGAGGGTGGTTCATATATGGTTGATAAATGGATATAGAGTATAAATATGATTTTGAGCAGCTCGAGACACCTCCAGGGTGGAGGGTTCAGCTGGTGACATACATGCTGCAAGGATCAAAGAAGTATTGGTGGGATGTGCAGGTTCATGCTTGTAAGCATGAGGGAATAGCATTGAAGGACTTCAAGGATAGGTTCTTAATCACTTCTACCTAGATTCAATGAGGGATAATATATCTTGGGAGTTCTTGAGTTTCAGTACAGATACATGTCCGTCATAGACTATACAACTACTTTCACTGAGCTGACTCGCTTTTCACATGGTATGGTACGTGATAATGCAACAAGGGTGAGGCGATTCGAGGATGGATTGTGACATGCCATTCAGATCCAGGTGATTATATTCAGGTTGGTTTCATTCTCAGAGGTGGTGAATCAGGTGCTAATAGAAGAGGGAAACCAGAGGGATAGGCCCAGGTTGGTCAGGGAATAGTTTCAGGTGACAGTTTGGACAGTAGGAAGCGAGGATGTGATGAGTTCCAGTAGGGCAGTCAGGATAAGGACTCGGCTAGACATCCTTGTAGTATTTATTCAGTGGTTATCATTTAGTGTGGACAACCAAGAAATGTTCATACTTAGTGTGATAGGCCTCCAAAGGAGTGTCGGGCATGTGGATATGTTGGGCATCTGGGGAGATTCTGTAGGCATCCTTCTTAGACACCCGGAAGGTAGGGACCAGGACAAACTGTGGCATCTGGAGTTGATTCTGGTTCTATACTAGGAGGGGTAGCTAAGATTAAGTTGCATGCAGAGGACGTGACAGAGACAACGAGATCCGGCTGAGGGGTCAGTGGCCGGTGGCTAGAGTAGCACCCTAGGGAGGTCAGGCATTAGGTAGTCATACATTATGCTAGGTGCACGCAGTTGAGCTGCCAGAGTCTGATTAGGCTGGTGATCCAACTGTGGTTAGTGGTACATCGAAAGTGTGGTCATGACTTCTACATTTTTTTGGCATGACCTTCTGAGGCATGTCCGTTTTGAGTGCACGAGGTGCACATGATTCTTGTGGAATGACTAGATGTTGGTTAGTGGGATTAGTGCCATATTGGTTGTGTTATTTATTTATATATATATATATTTATGAGATTTATAGCATCAAGGGCATCGAGGGTGCAGGTTACCTAAGGTGTCGTGGGCATCGAGGCATCAAGGATGCGGGTTACTTGAGGTGCATGTCATCATGTTTTATTTTGAGTTTCTATGGGATGTTAGACCTCGTAGACGGGGACACCGATGCGATGAGAGATATGTTAGGTTGTCTAAAATGACATGAGGGAACTAATGAGACATAGTATTGATTATGCATCATGAGAAGACCATGGGTTCAGAACCATGTTTGTTAACCTTTTCTTGTTTTGAGTTTTGTTAGGTTGAGATCGAGTTAAAAAATTCTTAAGGTGGGGCGCCCCTTGAAGAATTTAGCCAGAACCATTAAGACCGAGGGAGTCTGTGTTACTTTGATCTGGGTGGCATGTTCGATGACATCTTCAGGTTTCATTTGATAGCTCGGGTATGAGCTATATTAAGCTAGGGAGATTGTAAGAACCTGGGTTTTTAGAACGGGTCAAAATCCTGACCCTGTTTGAATTTTTCACTTGTTCCTGAGAAAACAGATAAAATCTAGGATGTTCAGGAAATTTCTATACTACACTCCATGTACTTTCAATTACATGCCGTGTATGCGTTAGGAAAGTACCAGCCATGTGTTTTCTGAGTACATGTCATGTTGAAATTTCCTACTACACGACATGTAGTGTTACTCGTCATGTTGTGTATCCTCTCTTCTGTGTACCAGTTCGGTTCAAGCTGTATGTCATCCCGTGTGGAGCGTCCAATCCGTGTGGCTACCCCACTTAATTAGGTGTTTGGAAAATGCCACTACACAATGTGTAGTTCTTAAATACACGTTGTGTACTTTTTTTCTTTAGTGAAATGCCATTGCATCTTATTTTGTAAAATGTTGTCTTCGTCCCCAACTTTGGGACCTCTCCATTATGAAAACCCAAAGAACATACGTAGCCCTAGATTCTTCATCCATCATCTGTTCTTTGATCCGTCGGTGGCTTTGGGATTCCAACAGCAAGGATAAACCCATGCACCCTATTCAGTTCTTTATTCCTTGACTCGCACACCACAAATTCCATATGAGCAGAGTTTTCGTGTTTTGACGAAAACGTAAATCTACAAATATTGTCTTTGAATTGATGTTTGATATCAGATGTGCATATTTCTACGAGTCTCATGTTGGTATTACATACCTTCTTTTGTGATTTCACAGACAATTGGGTGGCATGGCTTATAGCACATATTTTGGTATTTTGAGAGAGATCCTAATTTACATGTTATTGCCTGTTTAATTGTTCATTGACCTATGGGATACCTTTGGGTATGCTCTGTTACCTGTGTTTCTTGAATGGGGTCGGGTGAGTGGTCATTGCTCATCAGGTAATTTTGGCCAGGGAATGCCAAAATAGTTATAACTGAATAGCTTTGTTTAAAACTATTGAGTTTAGTTTATTAACCCATTATATGAATTGTTTGAGATGTTAAGAACATCAGTACTGGTATGGGACAACACTTGGTTCATGTATTTCAACTGTTTATATTGTTTTCCTATTTATGTGTTTTGTTTAAATGTGTATATATGTAGGTGACGAATTGAATATGAAGGAACCTTTTTGGTTGTGTTGGGCATGGCCCAGATATTCTTGAGTGATGAAGATCATAGTTTGGGCTTGTCCCGGGTTACATTGGGTGGTTCTGACCATGGGATTGGGTGTCGTGGACGTCGGTTTGATGTAGTATGATTGTCATGTTGGTCATGGCCCAGGTTACATGGATGGCAAGACCATCCGACTTGAGCGGCATGGTCACAGGGACATGAGGACTCAGAGACGTTGTGGCTTGGGTACTATTTTGGTGATTACCACTCACCCGGAACTTTGAGTAGTGTGCACGCAAAGTAACTTCTTAATGAGTTATTTTTGTCCACTTTTGTGGGTAGAGGCCCCTTCTAGTTGTGGTTTAGGTACTACTAGTTTGGGTTGCTTACCTTAGGAAGCCTCGTTTAATGCGAGGAGCCTTCAGGGGATGATATTTAGGCTATTAGGTTGGGAGAAGATGCTCACCATTAATTGATGTCAGACATCGTTGTCCCTCCAGTTACATTATTTGAGGGGAGACATTGATGTCCCTCAGGTTACTTTATTTGAGGGAAGATATCATTTTCCATATGGTTACTTGATTTGAGGGTAGACATCACTGTCCCTTCGGTTACTTATTTGAGGATTGGCATCTCTATTCCTCTGGGTTGCTATTTCTGGGGCGTGCCTTCGGGATGTCGATACTTGAGACACGCGGTGTCATGGGGCACATGGAGCTAGGTTACATGATAGAGATTCCGTCATTGTTGGAAGTTGGTGGTACATCATGGTGACTACTGAGAACCAGTGGATTTTATGTTTATTCGTGCATCATACTATTTACTATTTTCCTTATATCTGCATGCCTTCTTAAACACTTCTATTAGGTATGCAATGTTGGGTGGTATCCTACGCAGATTCGTCTCACACCCTCCATGAGCCCGTCAGGATGCATGCAGACTTCGTGGATTTACGTGCAAGAAAAAGGATAGATTTAGGAGTTGGGGTGAATTAGCTATTTCCTGGAGACGGTATGGACCTTGAGGTCTTTCCTAGATGGAGTTTGTTTTGTTTTGTTTCCTTTCTCGTATCAGTATGCTCAGTTTCTATGTAGCTACAGATGGCTATCCATTGGAGGCCTATATATATATATAGGATATGTATGACCTGTTTTGGATGCATGTTTTTTGTTCAGTATGAGTTATACACGATAAACATGATGTGGTGTTTACTTTATTCTATTGTTGTTTATATTTATTGCTTCCACTGTTTATTGATATAGAATGTGCTTCCACTATGTTGGTTTGGTTTGAGTCTGATGAGTGGTTTATTCCACTGCATCTTTATTATTATTCTCGGACTAGTAACAGTATTATCTTCCGAGAGGGCATAGCCTCCCCACTGTACCGATAATACCCTTGCTGATAGTTGTCAGCCTTTGGCGTTCGTGGAAGTGCACCTAAGGTAGTAACACCTGACCTATTTAGCACTGATCAGGTGGCTGTTCGGGTCTGGTTCGTTACACCTTGAACATGAGATATTTCATTATTGAGGATGTTCATAATTCTATCTGGATTTATATAGAATTATCCCATTTTGGGGACACAAATTTGAGCTCGTCTAGTGGTGATCCCACATGTTCCCTAGATCATTAAACAAAGTTGATGATTCTTTAGGTGTTAGTGTGGTATAATTATCAACTTGTGCTATTTTACATTAATCTCTTCAGGTTCCTTTTGGGTTAAAGGAATATCTCTTATTCTTCACATTATTGAGAGGATGAGAGGAGAGGGAAGAACTTCATATTAGTATAATTTGTAAAATTATTAAACATCTATAGAAAGTTATACAAATATATTTATAGAACTACAGTTATTGTTTAATATTTATATTTTTCTAAAATAACCTAATAATAAAAAAGTATACATAAAAAACCCCTATGTCATATAATAAACTAAAGATATAATTCTTTTATTCTATGTTTCATGCTAACAAGAACAATGATAAATATTATTTCATTGTAATGAAAAATAAAATTTATCACTGGACCTAGTCTCAGACTGATCATCCTCGGCATTTATCAAATACAAAAATAATTGTTATTATTAAATATTTATTCATTCGAGAAATAAATATTCTATTCACACACATGAAAATCAATATTTTTCAAACTTTCAGGATACAAAATAAATTATTTATTAAATAAATATTTAATTATTTATTAAGGAAATAATATCAAGAGATAAATAAATATTATAAATTAGCATAATTAAAAAATGGACATTTGAATATATATTTTTAAATATTTACAATCAATTATTAAATCTAGAATAACATTTTATCTCTCATTCTGGCCAAAAATAATTTTTTAATTGTTAAATATAAAAAATATTTATCTGAGTAGATTGGGAATATTTTCCCTATAACCTTCCTAGACTCTTCCACATTAAGATTAGGTGGAATTTCCTAAAATCCTAGATTACTATCTAGAAATGGGTCAAGGAACCCATATAGGGAAACATATATCACAATGAAAATTCCACATATGAACACTCACTATATAATATAATTCCTTTTTCCTGATGTCCATCATAAGGTTTCCCAACTATATCATCATCATATATACTAGATATGTATTTCATTAACTATTTAAAATAATTTTTTCATTATATCATGACCATGGAATTTAATATGACATATTCATTTCAATCAATGAGTTATGATTTAAACATCCATAAATATGGATGGGACAAATATATCCTTCACCTATTCAATAATAACATATCATTCAAGACATGCCCAATGTACCCAACATTACTGTAAGTTGTATAATAAATTTTTATGATAATAAATCAAGGTGAATGAGTCCTGATATGAATTAATAAATTCTAAGGATCATTAATCATTTTTGTAGACAAAAATTCCCATGACACAAAAATATGTGTAATTCCTATAGGCGGGTTTGTTCTCATAATATTCCACCTTGGAGATTACCATGTGTAAACTTCATGAAATGAAGTCTCATCAATTTATGATTACTCACACATAATTTTCAACATACTATATTTCATTCATGTAATGTTATTTGACTGTAGAACAATGTTTAATAATATCACCATTAAATTTTAGGGTTCTCATTATAATGGAGAACTACTATGCTCTTTTTAATGTGAGTTACTCTGAGACATTATTATATTAAATTCAAGGAAAACTATGAATAATATGTAATAATATATTTTAATTAACATTTATTTATTTGAATATATATGTAATATAAAGTAAAAATGGTTTATTTTATGAAATAAATTGCAATACTCTATGCCTCAAAGAAAATATGATTCAATACCTTTACATTGGTTCAAATTTATTGAATTTATAATGTCCACAAATACTCACTATAACCAAAACATATAATATATGGTATAACAACATTTAGAACAGCTTCAATTTTCATTATCTATTCTTCTTCTTTGAAAACTCTTAGTACATATATACACAATACTAATTTACAGAACTATATGTTCTTGAAATAATCTTCAAAAAACTATAATACTTTTGAATAGAGATTATTTAGAATAATATATCCTAAAATTATTTTAAAAAATGTTTCTTTTATGATTTTATATCATGTAAGGAATCATGTTACATAATCCTTACATGAATATAGATAATTAGTCTCCTATAATAAATATCCATCTATATTATGATCACAATCACTCAATAACCCTACAAATTTAATTGTAAATGGATATTTATAATCAATAGTGATATAGTATCCCCCCTTATGGTTATGAAAAATATTGATGGATGGATTTCCATAAGAAAATCTAAAAAACGTGACTCCAAGAATTTAGAAATGTTAATCGATTATCTTAGAAAACTAACATGTGATTTTAATGATGAATTCACACTAATCAAACTCCCATGATTCTTAACATTTTTTCTCAGCCTTTATTCTTCCCTCTGATTAGAATATTACTCTATCATATTGTCTGGATCATGTCACATCTGATGATAAAAACTATCATTTTAAAAAATAATATATAATTTCTAATCATTGTCACTTATGCATGTCTAAACTACTTCACCCTCCACTTATGAACATGCCTTTTACATTGACTAAATCAACATAAATCATAATATATTTCAACCACTATGATGTTTTATTGTATTCAAGGTTCTAAAAATCAACATCAAAATTATTTACAATTCCATATTCAATACATTCCAAACATAAAATATCTTCCGTATTCTTAATCTCTTCTTCTAGACTGAGTAAACCCCATTGAAAAATCAATTTGTATCATGAAAATATGTTCTCTTGATAATGAAATATAGACCATACACAATGAATGTATCCATATAAATTTCATATTATACAATAAATTCTCAACAATTAATTTCACCAGCTACATATCTTCACATTCATCCTTAAGAGATTATTAGAAGTAATATATAAAGTGACTACCCATGGACTCCATTTTTCATTACTTTTTAATATTTTAGAGATCCTCAATTATAAAAAATCATCATAACATTTTTTTATATCATAACATTAAAAAATAACCTACTTACCACAAAGTCTCAAAGTTAACTTATTTCTAATGGAAATTTTAATTTTCTATTATATAGACATAGGTATCTTTTGTATAAGTCATAATAATCAGTAATTCTCTAAACATATTAACGAACGAATTATCCAAATATAGAAAAAATCCCATCTACATATCATAATCTAACATCCATGAAAACATATTTTGGTTCTAGAACAAGATATGTAATACATGAGATATAACTATTGAAGTTAAACACTGCATCCTTAAACAATTTCCCAACAATCATCATATTATTTTATCATAATAAAAGAAATAGTTCTTGGTTATACTCAAAAATACAATTTATAAATATATTTAATTTCAATTTTAAATAAAATAATCATTCTAAGATAAACTTATTTAATTTATCTTAGGATTATTTTATTATTTTTCTAAAATAATATTTTTTGAATAAATATTGACATATACCATGTTTATAGATACATCCACTTTTATAACATCATCAAGGTATAAGGATGAGTCTAATTTTTTAAAAACGTTTTTATAGAAAAAATATATGTTTAAGAACTAAAATTTTGCACTTTAAAATGTTATTCTATTTTTAGAAATCCATATATGAAATTTTAAAACCAAAGTGAATAATTATTTTAATTAAAGAATAATTTTAAGGTATTAACTTTAATTTAGTAATTTTAAGGTCACATTCTGCTATATATTAGTTTTAAAGTCAAATATATCCTATTATATTATTTATTAGAAAATTGATATCATAATAATCAGTTATTTACATTAATTTTGGGATAAATCATTTTTATTCATAAAAAGATTTTTTTTGATAAAAACATTTCTTCATTGTGTTTTGCTTATTTATTTAAAAATTATTTTTTTAAAACTCTATAAAATGAATACTATAAAAAGGATTTCATATTTATAATTAGAATAATAATAATTAGGCAATATGGTTAACTTAATTAATGGTTATAATTAATAGTAACCATGTTAAATATTTGTTACCATGGTCAAGGGTTAGAAGATTTTAAAGGGGTAAACTAAGATATAAGGATTCAAATATCTCTAAAAATTACATAATTTTAATTTTTTTTCTTTTTTAACTATACATATTTTATAATCTTAATTGGAGTAATCTTGGGTCACATTCCATGAGAAAAACATTTATTATATTCAAATGTACTTAATATGAAGAAGATTGTTAATCCTTCCACTTATATAAGGGAACCCTTTATCCTCACTTATCCAACACATTTTATAAAATTATACTAATAAAAATCTACCCCATTACCTATATATCTACATTAAATATGACTTACATAATTTTTTTCTACTTAAAATAACCATATAACAATTCTTAATGTGTCATTCAAATGAGATTATCTAAAGAGGACATATATGTTCTTACCAAGCCCATTTAATGTATTTATTCCCAAACCTCCTCCAAATATTAAATAACAAAATTAAGATAAGTATATTATTATCTTTAATATTATAAATTTTTTTATTTTTTTTTAAAATTCAACCTCATTTTCTTTTAATGGAAAATGAAATCTTCTCCCATGCGTAGATGTAGACTATCACCTCCAATAAGCGATGTATTTCATTTTTCAACATTTCTTATCATGGATTGGGATTTAGATATATTTAAGAAATGAATATGATATTTATAACATAATTATGATTCTGTAAATATTTTATAATTTCTTTCCCTCTCATCTATTGTAAAGTGGAAACTTTTATATTGTGTTTGTGTAGACTTACACCTCAATAAAGTAATATAATTCATTAATCATAACCACCATACATAAGTGGCCATAAAAGGTCACTTTCTTTACTAATAAGATATTTTTTGACACCATGACCATGGTTCAAGGTCTATAACTGCATAATCAAAACAAGTATAAGAAAAAATAGTTAGAACGTAACTAACTGGTTTTAATAAAGATTTGTTAATAAATTAATAGAATGAATTTATAAATAAATTATATATATATAATAAATATATAAACATGATATGATATAGAATAAAAATATATGTTGTTGGAATGATTTATACCAAGTGGGAATCAAAGGTTAGGGTATATGTTACAATCTCACTTTTTATTAGTATCTTTTAGGGTTCAATTTAAATTAAGTGTAATTGAATTCTATTTCTCCCATCCATACAATATATTTTATTATTCTTTATTTTTTCAATTTTTTTCCATGTATTCTTTTGATTTATCCTTTTTCTAGCACTTAAAACCATCAAACAAAATTTTACAAGAAAAGCATAACATATTTCTCCATTTTTACTATTAATTTTATATTTCATATGCATATTTATTATTATTATTAAATTTTTTCATTTCATATAATTAAATTATTTTTTATGGTTTATTTTATTTAATTTTATTTTTATATTCATTTTTTAAAAATTAGTATATTTTATGTTATCTATAAATGTAATTTTTTACTTGTTCACAACTGTGGGAACAAAAGATTTTTTAATGCTTACCACAAGACATACTTTTCCCACCATAAAAGCCATTATGTTTTTTCCAAGATAATATACTATTATCCAAGGTTAATAAATTAATAACTTATTACCATTATTATAGAAAATTTTAGTTTTAATATGATTTCGAAATAAAAGTATATTTTTTATTTTTTTCAATGTTTCTTTATAATGTCTTTAGTATGTTTTTTTCATCAATGTAAAAATAAATTAATGATTCATATCCATCACTATGGATATTCTCTACTAATAACATCAACATTATTTATTTTGGTATATTATAATCATATTTTTTTATAAATTGACTATGGAAAAAATGAGATTCTATATAATGGTTTCATAAATAAATGTTTATTACAAACAAAATCTGATTAGGAATTATATGCTTATTAATTATATTTCAGATGCTAAAATCAGTGAAATTAGTATGTGATAGGTGGGGGGAAATATTAGATAGATCCCCAATTCATAGATAGGTCTCATGAGAAAAATTTGATAAGGTATTTGGTGTATTCCTTATATATTTATTTATGATAACATGGCATGAGGCCTCGATGGTATGATTATGATGTCAAATATTATGTATTCTATCATTATGAAACCATTATTTCTATTCATTTTGTTATTTGTGCTTCTATTTTATCCGTGGATATATTTCAATTTCATGATATTAGTCATAAGACATATTTGATTAATAATTATCTCTTCCATTTTATTCATGCCATATTTATTCTATAATAGCTTTAATTATATTCTCTCCCTTACTAATAATCATATCTAACCCATTATTATTATTCCTTATCACTATTGTTCCAAAAGGAGAACATTAAATAATTTCATGTACATATTGGATGATGAAATATCATTCTCATGGGAATTTAGGTTGTATTTATTGTTTTTATTGTAATGTTACAATAATGTATATATATAGCCTCTTCAAACTAATAAAATATTTGATCTCATGAGATGTTATCTCTAATATATTATGACAATGTAATAATTTATGCACTAGATTTTTGTCATAGGATTTGGGGGTTTTGTGGTTTGTATCAAGCTTTATGTTATAGTAACCATTGTAAATTGATCTATAAAAATATTTTTGAATATAATGATACCTTAAAAGATATTTAATAAACTCTCTGGGAATATTTTACTTACATAGGAATCATATTCAATGATTCAATATTCATGATATTATGATGTAATCTAATATATTTAATTTTCATGAAATGGATTCTAATTGAATAAATGAAAATTGTATCAACACCCATAAACTATTTATGTATTTACCTCATGATTAAGTTAACCAATTCAATTAGGATAATTCTATATATTAGTATATTGTAATTATATTAGTTTAATTGGCTGGGGTCATGACCAATAACAATTCATGCATATAGAAACATGTTGTCCTTTAACACAGTGAAAAAGTGTTGTAAAACATTATGCAATAAAAGCTCCACCAATAAATGGGACTATTGATACATTTGGTAGATGATAATTTTCTCAATTACCTATAGAATATTTTTCATTATTTGGGAAGTAGTGAATGATAAAAAGTTATCATGAATGTTTATCTTATAATGGAAGATTATAATATATTGTGTTAATTAATCCAGAACATTATATAGTATGAGAAGAAAAATAATATGTACTGAAATACATTTAAGGGTATATTATTTAAAAAATAAATTCATCATTAGTAATTAGATGATATGGAAATAAAATTCCTCATTATAAAGAAATAAAAAGATGAAAATATTACAAAAAAATAAATCTTTCTTTAAAATGATATAAACACTCATTGTGGAATATGTACGTAATCCCAATAAGTAGGATTGATTTCTTATTTCATGGGGTAAATACTATACATTCTAGGGAAATAGTCTCCCAACAAAAGTTAGAATACGAGGACACAATATCATGCATTATTAATAAAGGGAAATAATTAACTATATCTTATGTTTTCTTGGTAAATTACAGAATGAATAGGGTGGTTGGGAACTCTGTATAAATAAATATATAAAAATGTAAGAAGGTATGGGTGTAATTTTTTATATGTAATAGTTAAAAAAATAAATACCATTAAATGTTCATTAATTCAATTGTGATTTACATTAAGTGTGGATATAATCTTAATCAATCATTTTAATGTAATGGAATGAAAAAAGTTTTCAATATCCAATTCCCTAACTATAAAGAGATTGGTCACTATTTGAATGAAGGCCCCAAGAATTAAGGTAATTTTCCTCATAAAAATCATAAGGGAACAAGGATATGATTATGTTATCACTAAAACTACGGTTGATGTCCAAGATGATGTGATAATAGTTACATTGATTATAAAATAAATTCTAGTTAATTCCCCACTTGATTTTGGATCTGTACAATCTCTTATAAGATTTATATTTTCTGAAAATGTAAACTCATCCCCTATCACTGCATGGAAATAGTTATTAATCAAGAAACCATGTGGTAATAATATTAAAAAAAGTATATATCAATAAATAACTACTCATATCCAAAAGTATTTTCTAGTTTCAGACTTGATTGTTATTCCTATGATTGAATTTCATATGATCATCAATATGGATTAGATTTAAAATTATAATAAAAAATCTACTAGAAGGAAATTTTTATTTATGTGGGGTTTGATAATAAATTATTTTTAAGTGATGGACTTCATTATCTGAATATTTTTTGTATTTACCTGATACAACTCAAATTAGGGATATTATAGAAGAAATGAATTATCAAACACTCTCTATATATGGTAAACAGGTAAAAAGGATTGGAAATGTACCTATTATTTAAAAATACATAGATTTATTTCCATAAGAATTGTCAGTATATCCACCGGAGCCTGATGTTTAGTTTTCTATTGAGCTCATTCGTGATGAAAACACTATATTTTAGACTCCCTATATAATGGTTCCATTTTAATTGGGTGATTTTAAAATAAAACTATAGGATTTTAGTGATAATGGATTTATACTATCTTTTCGTTCACCTTGGTGATCCCTTAACCAATTTGTGAAAAACAAGGATGGGTCTCTGAGGTTTTTATAAATTATATAGAGGTTATTTCAATTCCTATAAATAATATGTATCATTTTCCATACATCGATGAATTATTTTATCAAATTCAAGGTGCTTAATTTTAGTAAATGATTGATCATCACTGTAGTTATCAAAAATTAATTGTTAATAAGGGTGATATATAGATGATAGAATTTCAAACAATGTTTGCACATTATGTGTTTATGGTAATGCCTTTAATATTTTTTAAATCACCTCATGTTTTTATGGATCAGATGAATAGGGTATTCAAGGATTATCTTAATAACATCATTGAGGTATTAATTCATGATATCTTGGTTTACTCTAAAATACCTGAATAGTAAGAGAATCATTTAGGGATGATTTCTCGGACTCTCAAAGAGAATAAATTATTTAAAAAATGTAGTAATATTGAATTTTGGAACTAGAAAGATTGTTTTATTGGATATATTATCTCGAGGGAAGAAATATATTTTGATCTTATAAAGAAAATGGTAGTCAAATAAAGACCTACACTAACAATATTACTAAAGAGTAATGTTTCCTCAGATTTTCATGTTACTTTTGATGATTAGTTCTGAATAATTCTTTACTAGAAAACTTGTTAACCATGTTGACATGTAAGTGGGTTAAATTCACCTGGTCAATGGATTGTTATGAATGTTTTTAAG
This sequence comes from Viscum album, assembly GCA_963277665.1. Taxonomy (NCBI): domain Eukaryota; kingdom Viridiplantae; phylum Streptophyta; class Magnoliopsida; order Santalales; family Viscaceae; genus Viscum; species Viscum album. Next base: position 587,978,080 of record OY728126.1, read on the forward strand.
AGAAAATTAGGATATTATTTAATTCATCAGTATTGAATTTACAATCAGGAAATAAAATATTTGTAATATATTGTGATACATCATAGAAATTTTTGGGGTATGTCCTTATGAAAAATGATAGTGTGGTTGATTATGAATTATGTAAATTAAATATCAAAGAAAAAAACTACAGAACTCACCATATTGATTTGGTATAAAGGATAATCTCTTTTATGATTTAGAGGCATCATCTTAGTGGAAAAATGAAACATATATATGGACCACAAATTTTTAATGTAATATTATCTCAGAAAGATCTCAAAATATGGAAAAGAGTAAAATTGTGACTACTCAAATACTATGATTGTTTGATACACTATTATCCAAGGAATGAGAGAAGTTGGTTATGCGTTGAGTGTGTCTGACCATGGAATTATTACCATGATATGGATTAACAAGGATTCTATATTCAAGTATTTGGTAAAAAACTTTATGGTGATTATTAGGAAATGTTAAACATCATTAAATTTTCCTTAAATTTCTATGATATATTTACTATAAAAGATAAATAAGTATAATAAATATGATAAGGATTTAAAATGGAAGAATAAATTTTTGATTGATTTGAAATTCTAAGACATTGTCTATAAAGTTGGAGTGTTGATTTTTGGGAATATGTCATGTGTTCAATCCATAAAAAAGCTATATATGGGTTTTTAGATGAATCTCATAGGTCAAAATTTTCTGTACACCTGAGAATCACATAGATGTACATGGATTTAAGAGAACATTTCTAGTTAGATGGTATATATAAGGGAATTAAAAACTATTTGTACATATTCTTGGTGTTCTAACATGTAAATGGTAAAAAAGTGATGTTAAAAGTGACCCTTTATCTATGCCTTTTTTTAGAGATGAAAAAAGAAACCCCTTTATCATCAATTTGTTTAGTACGGTTAAAGGGGCCCCCTATATCAATGCTTTTTTAGTAGCACTTATATAGGGGTCTTTATCAGCATTTTTTCCTTGCACTGATAAATGTTATATTTGAAAAAAAAATTGAAAATAATATATTAATGTATAATTATCTTTATATTGATATAAATATACTATATATTTTTTAAATATGTTCTAGAAAATTATAAATAGACAATTACATTTAATATATAAAAAAATCGAGAAAATGGATTTATAATATTTCAAAATATATTATTAATTTATAATTTTCTAATTATCATCCACTCATAATAATTTAATAACAATTTGAACACACAAAAAATTAGAAAAATTAATAAAAGATCTAAAATAAGTTGAAAATGTAACTCAAACTTCAAACAACGATAAATTCTGATCTGGGTGTCCGTTTGAGCTCTACAGCATATCAAATTCATCCTTGGGATGTGATATATGAGATGTGACCTAAGGTATCCTTCTTTCATTATTATCGAGGCCATAAAAGGCTCAAAATTCCTCCAAAATTTAGTTTTTAGTCCGCATACCTAAATTTTTTAACATTCAATGGAATTTCAACTTCATTTTAGGGGGGATTCTTATCCATTTTCCCTAAGGATTGAATTTTTTATAAGGGGTTACATTTATCTTGATATTATGGTTTTGAAATATTATCGTTTTTTACAATGTAATGTTACTTATAATCAATTATATAAAAATATATACATATTATATATATATTCGCCCATTAAAATTTAATTTTATAAATAAATAATTATTAATATTTATATATAATGTATATTTATCAATATATAAAGATTATCAAAATAAATAACTAGTATCATTTTTATTTAAAATAGAAATATATTAATATTTATATATTTATATGATGTGTTTGTGTGTGTGTGTATATTTATATGTGTCTGTATTGTCAAACTGATATATATTATCTATATATTCTAAACATATGTATATACATATTAATATATAATATTTGTAAATATATATAAATAGGTATAATTATACTTACAAATACTCATATAATATGTGTGTGTTTGTTGTATATATGTATTTATTTAATTATAAACACACACCAAAAGATTATTTTATAAATGTATTTAAAACTGATCTTATAAATATATATTAACATAAAAATAAATATATTAATATATATATATATATATTAATATACAGTTATATATATTAATATACAAATATTTATATATTATGATAAGGATATATATATATATATTAATATCACTATGTATATATATCAATATATATATATATATATAATTAATATAACTATATATATATATATTAATAAATGAAGAGAAAAGAAATGTGGTGGAGTGATAAAGGCTTAGAAACACATACAACAGGTCCTGAGTTTGAATCCTAGGGGGCAGGTCACGCGCGTAGGTGGTAATAATTCCTAGAACTTTTAAAAGGGGATGGGGCACTGTTTAAGGGGGTGAGGTGGCTGGGTCATGTTGTATCAGTTGGGGTGGGGTGTTGTTGAATCCCCTCTCGAAATAGAAGAAATATTTTTTATTTTTTTATTTTTTTACTTTTTTTAACTTTTATCAGTTCTAAAAAGAAGAGATTATAAAACGTGTCTTTTATCAGTGCTAAAAACTCATATAAATGACCTTTTATCAGTGCTTTTTTAAGGCTAATAAAAGATCCCTTTGATCGGTGATTTTGTTAGCGATGGTAAAAGGGGACATTATCAGCACTTTTCTAAGTGTTGATAAAAGGGACCCCTATCTTCACCTCGATTAACAGTGCATTTCTACCACTGTAAATGCCCTTTTATAGCGCTGATAAAAGCCATATTTTTAGTAGTGCATCTAATTAATAGAGTATTAAAGTATTATCTTAATAACTTCATGATAGTATTAATTGATTATATATTGATTTACACTAAAACATAGGAATAGAATGATAATCATTTAGGGATAAATATTAAGACTCACAATGAAAATAAATTATTCAACAAATTCAGTAATATTGACTTTTGGAACTATAAATATTCTTTTATTGGGTAATAATTTCCAAGAAAGAAATATATATTTATCCTTCAAATAAAAATGTAGTCAAATAAAGTCCCATAGTGAAAAATATAACTAAGGAATGCAGTTTCCTTGGATTTTCATGTTACATTTGATGACTATTTCATAATAACTCCTGATTGGCCAACTTGTTAACCATGTTGACATGTAAATGGATTATATTCACCTATTCAGTGGAATGTTAAAATTTTTTTTAAGAGAATAGTGGGATAATGTTTAATTCATCAGTATTGAATTTACCATTAGGAAAGAAAATATTTATAATATATTGTAATACATCAAAGAAAGGCTTGGGGTATGTCCTTATGAAAAATGATAGAGTGGTTGATTATGAATTATTTAAATTAAATATCCATGAAAAAAATATATTTAACTCATCATATTGATTTGGTATCTATAATTATTTACTTTATGATTTGAAGGAATTATCTTAGAGGAAAATTGAAACATATATATGGACCACAAATTTTTAATGTAATATTTTCTTAGAAAGATCACAATATATAGAAAAGGGAATGATTGTGACTACTCAAATACTATGATTGTTTGATATGTTGCTATAATAGGAAAGAGAGAAGGTGGTTGAGGCATTGAGTGTGTGAGAGCATGAAATTATTACCATGATGAGGATTAACTTGGATTATATATTCAAATATTTCTTAAATTTTTTTATGGTGATTGTTATAAAAGGTTAAACATCATTAACTTTTTCATTAAATTTAAACGATATATTTATTATAAACAATAACGAAGTATTAGATATATGATGAATATTTAAAATAGAATAATAAATTTTTGATTGATGGTAAATTATTAGACATCATATATAATGATGTATTGTTGATGTTTGGGAATATGTCATGTGTTCAATACATTCAAAAGCGATATAAGAATCTATGAAATGAACTACATAGATAAAATTTATCTATACACCCAAGAATCAAAAATATGTACATGGATTTGAAAGAATATTTTTAGTGGGATGGTATAAAGTAGAAAATTGAAAACTATGTGTCCATATTATTAGTGTTCTAATATGTAGAGGTTAAAAGATAGAATCCTAAAGGATTCATACAAACTCTTCTAGTACCAGTATATAAGTATGTAAATTCTACAATAGAATTTTTCATAATACTTATACTCCTGAGAGGAATGAATCTGTTTGTATTGTTTTTGTTCACATTACCAAGTCTGAAAATTTCTTAAAAGCAAGGGAATATCTTCCCATAGTGTGACTTGTCTGGATCTATATTACTTATTTTTTAGGATTCAAGATGCACCTATATCAATTTTATATGATTATGATCCTCAATTAATATTGTAATTTTTAAGTGTTGTTTAAGAGGATCTCAATAAAAAGATATTTTGGAGCACCACCTATCATCCAAAAACTAATATGAATTTCATGGGAATAGACTCTATACTTCTACATGTTGTTGTGTAGTTGGAGAAAAGAATCTTTTAGGACTAGAACATGTTGAGGAGATAACCATAAAAATTATAGACTATTAAGAATCATATGAAATTAGTTTTAAATAAAAAATGATAAATGCTAATAATAAAAGGAAAAGCCTATAATTTCATGTTGGGTTTGTGTATTTGTAAACTTGTATCTATAGAGGAGAGTTATCAGATGCATTATAATGGGGAATTTATAACCTATGTACATTAAGATTTTAGAATTTTTTGAGATAATTGGAGTTATCTCTTACTAATTGGATATGACACCAAAACTCACTAATTTACATAGTTTCTTTAATGTATCACTGTTAAGGAAATACATTCTATATTCCATGAATTTTCTCATCTCTTGTAGACAAGAGTTGGGTCCTAACATATCTTATAATGAGGAGCACATCCTGATTTTTGAAAATATATAGAAAATACTACAGAATATGAAAACTTGTTTGTGGAAAATCGTAACACGTCAGGTCATTATAGTTGGTTATTTTTATATCATTATATCTTATTGAGGGTCTATATATGTTTATCTATTATTTAGGATTTAATTTTTTCAAATTTTAAATATATTTAGGGTTTTTAAAGTCATCCAAACAATCTTGTCCATGTGTGGTGGTGTTGTAAATTTTATCAGTTCCATTTTTCATGGGTTGTGAATGGATACTAAAATAGTGTAGGTTTATAGGGGGAACTATGTAATGTGTTCAAAGGATCTAGTATCGACCACATAGTTGGAACATTATTTAATCAAACTTGTGAATAAATTATATACATCACAAAATTATTTAATTTTTCAAATTTAAAAAATTTCTAATCCCCAATTAAAATCTAAAACATTGTTACTCCCACCCCCCATGTTTGTATGAACCAAATGTCACCCCACACCACATGTGCAACAACAACCCCCCCCCCCCCCCCCACACACACACACACATGCATTATTATTCAACTGTCCCTTTTGTGATTCAACATTTTTTATTCCTAATTCAACGTAGAATCTCCAGTGTAGAGTATAATCTTCAATATATTCTCCCTTTATATTTGGTTTATCTATTACCAAATATTGAACCACTTCTTATATAATTTTTTTTGGGGGGGTGTTCTTATTTGTGATTAGTTCTTGACGTTATGGTGCAAGATGTATTCTTTGAGATCAATTCATCTGGTCTTTGATAATTTGGACTATTCACCATTGATTTGAGTTTAGTTTGTCAATGCCCAAACATTTTATTTTTAGATACACTGATTTCTTTCATCCAAAATTATTTTTTAATTAGTAACTTATTGTATTGATTATTTTTAATAAATTTCTAAAGAGAAAATATGATTTTATTTATTTTAATATAATGTGATTATTTGTTTTATAGAATGGTTGAAATGTAATTTCTATAGACCATACACACCTACAATTTTATAAATTACAAAAATGGATCTTTTAATTATTATTTGAATTTGATAAATATATTTTAGATTCTAAATGTGATTTATCATAGTTTTTACATTTCATTTCATGTGATAATTTAATATTAGTGAGTTATAAAAAGTTTTCAACCATTATTTTAAATTAAATTACTTGTTTAAAAAAATATAAACCCTGTTTAGTTTACGGGATAAATTAATTATTTATGTTTAAATATGTTTAAGAAGGTTTATAAAACTGCAGTTTATTTCTAAAATAAATTTCATGTTTAATTATAGATTTGATACTTCAAGAAATGTTTTTAAAATGGTTTTTAATTATTATAAAAATAGATGGCATTCTGAGTGGATTTTGAGAATGAAATCTAAGAACTTTTAAATTTTTTCTAAATATGTCATTCTGTGTAACCCAATTTAAGACCCTTAGCATGTTTCCTTTATAATGATATATTATTAGGTATATAATGATTTGGTGATGTTAATTAGTGTTCTATTTTAGGTAATTAGAGGTGACCGAGAGTTATATGTGTTTCATTATTATTAATCTTGTTTGGTTTATTTTCTCACATCCACTTATATATTTTTTATGGGATACTTGGGTTACTAATAGATATGTGGATGCGGGTTGTTCTATTCAATATAATGAAAGTTTACTAGATCCCTATGATATTTTTACCCACATGGGGGTGATATTTTTTGGTCCCTTACATTTATTGAGGAAGAATCTGTAAGGTAAAACTTGTTAGGATTCACATTGGTCCAAGTGAATCATTGAACCATGTCCATTACAATTATAGTTAGAGTCTTTGGTAGAGACTGTAATATTTGTCCCTTTATTGGTGGTTTTGGTTAGATGTTCTTTTTTCCTGTTTTATTTTATTTCCCTTTTTATATATTGGTTATGGATCCAATTATCATGTTTACATCCATAGTTGATCTATTAATTTCTTGTTCTTATTTTGTACCATGATTTATCCAATTTTTATGGTATAATTTTATTTAAAATGGATTTTGAGGATAGAATGAAAATAATTTTGGGATTAAAATATTTCAAATTGTGTTTTAAAATGTTTTAAAAAGGTTTATTTTGGAAACAATGACTTGGGACAAGAAAATAAATTTAGTGTGATTATTTTCATCTAATTAAAATAAACAAGAAATGTTTATAAAATTACTTTGGACATGATATTGGGTTTTTAATAACATATATTTATGAAGCCGTGCATTTTATTATATTTCAAAAATATATAAAATAGATCATAAATTTGTGTTTATACATGGGCTGAGGGGGTGGTGACCTACAAAGATTTTTTATGTTCATGCCTATATTAAATTTTAGCTTAGGTATTTTGGTTCATCTCTTAACTATTATCGGATCATTGACTATATTTGTATTGGTTTTTTCTTTGGGTTCATGTAGAGGTTATTAATAATTCTATTTTTGTATTATTTAATTGTCCTATTTATCCACCCCTTCTTTACATTCATCAAATTGAGGAGGAAAGTATAGGGGTCATTTTTTGAGAGGTATTTTTATGTTATATATGATATTTCATTGTTATAAATTGATAAAAAAAATTATCATGCTTGTTTATGATTATTTTTTAAGGAATAGAAATTTAAATTATGGATGGGTCATGCTGTATTTTCTAGTGAAAGTATTATTTTTCTTTAACACTAATTTAAGGAATAAAATTTTCTCATTTGTATTTTTTATTACCTCGTACTTGACTCTAACATGTGGGGATCAAGAACAAACCTTGTGTTTATAGTTTTCCGGCTTGAGTGTTAGACCTATGTTGATACCAGAAACATTCATTACAAATTGTATATTATCCTATGATATTAACTTTCCCTTTATTTCAATGAATCCTTTGTTATTTATAAATTAATAGTAATTTGATAATAGGGTGGTCAGAACATTATGGGTAGGTTTAGGATATATTCTAGCTATCTAATTTTTGTTTTGAGTATTGAGTAACCATGGGTAGTAGGGATTTGAATATTGAGTCTGGAATTTTGTTTTAATAAATCTTTAGAATATGTTAATAAGCATTGGAATGGTGGATTACCTTTGAGAGTTAGATTATTTTTTATGAAAATGAAAATATGCTTGGTGGTGTGAGGTTGGTTTACATAGCTTGTTAAACAATGAAATGACAAAACACTAAAACATAAAAAATTTAGAACTTTTTTCATAATTGTTCCATGGCTAATACAACCATGTGAACCATCCATGTCCTCTTATTCATTCCAATTGGTTTTTTAGATTCCTTGAATAGTAGATCAAGATTGTGCAAAATGAATCAAGTTGGGAGTAGGGATATGTTTACAATATTTAGTTAATTATTTGATTATAATTATGGTGTTGAATTTGTTGTGTGTGTATTATATATATTTTTTGGAAAATAAATGCATGAGTTCATTAAAACTTTTAATTTTAAAATATTGTTTGGGTATTGTTTTAAAAGAATATTCTTTTTTATTATTATGGACAAAATAATGTAGTAAATTTTAAAAAGAGGGTAAGAATGTGTTTTATAAAAATTTGTGTTGGTTGTGTGGATTTTGGGGATTTATTTTAAAGATAAATTGGGGGTGTCTTATTGAGAGTTAATTTCAAATTTATGTTTGGTTAAATTTTTTTTGATATCCCTCGATGGGAATACTATAATTTTATAGTAAGGTTTAATTTTATAATATATTAATTTTGATTTATCTTTATTGAATATTTTATTTTGGATTTTTTCCTTGGTTATGATGGGACTCTTTGGTTTGATTTAAGTATCATGAACTAGTTGAGTTCATGTAATGAGTTATTTGAATTCTTCCTCCTGTAGAAATCATATAATAGATGGATAAAATGTTTTGTGGAATTAACCATTGGATGATTCTCTTCCATGTTAGTTGTATTTCATAAAGATGGTGTCCCTACCTGATCTATGAATGGATGGGTAAGGAAAAAATATCTTTCTATTGGAACTAGTTTAAGCTTTATTAATTATTATACATAACCTTTTAGAGTAGTTATCTAGGATCATCATGATTGTGATAGAAGATCTTAGTCGAGTACTATAGTAGTGATTAGATATTTTGTTCTTATGGTGATTCTCGATAGTAGTGGTTTCCTTTTCAATGAGTTGTGAGTCGATAAGAGTCTTTGAGGTTTTTTGATCTAGTATACAATTTGGATAATTCCATATCGGTGATCTTGATATGTTGGTTGATTTTTTTCTTATTATTCCATAGAGATAATCATGTCCTCGGGTTTTTATATTATTTGTGATTTGGATATGGTGAATTATGATTTTGTTTTTTAATGGGATGAGTATTTAAAAAATTGGGTGGGATCTTAGCAGTCTAGAATGGGTATAGTTCGATTATGATCTAGTAATAGGAATCCAGATTGCTTTCGGATTACCATGGGTGGTTCTCCATGGGCGAGGTTTTGGGTTTCATTCCATTTAATTCCCTTGACCCAAGGATCGGTCCATGTTGTTTCATACTTATAGATATTTTTATCAGGGGTGGTCTTTTATTAGTTGTTTATAAGTGCAGTATTGGTTGAGTTTCTTTTATACAGTTTCCATCATTTTTTTTGGTATTTTGAAATTTATTATATTTGGATGGTTATTGTGAATGATAGAAAAATTTCGATATTATTTGGGTCTTCTTTAGAAGTTTATTTTCTTGGTTTTTTTCTTATAGAGAGGGTTTTTATTATTTACACACCATTATAGATGACATCTACATGTTGGGGGATCGTAATATGTCTTGGTATTCTTGAGGCCCTGTGTCCCTTGCTAGTTAGTTAGATTACACTTGGAGATGTTGTTCTTCTATGATGATATTTATATTTTTATTGAGTAATTGTTTTTATCAATGGTTTCCCCTATTATAATCTATTCTAGTCTCTCATACATATCATCTAATTCTTGGGCTGTTAAATTTTTAAGTAAGTTTTTTATATATTGTTAATTGATATTTAGGGGAATAAAGAATAGTGGTGGGGAGATTATAACACCTTCTGATATTTTAGTTGGTTATTTTTATATTGTTGTAAATTATTGAGGGTCATATTAAGGTTCATTAATTTTCAGGTATATAGTTTGAAATTTAAATAATATTTGGGGTTTCATTATTTGTTAAACCATGTTGTGCCCATACAGTAGTGCTATAAGTTTTAGCAGTGTCATTTGGAATGGTTGGTACAAAGATATTAAAGATGTGTGGGGTCTATGTAGAAACATTGTGATATTTCTAAGAGGCTCTATTAGCCTCTAAAAGTTGGAACACGGTTTAGTAATCTATGTTCCCATACTCTATAAGTCTCTTGGTTTTGAATATTTAAAATTTATTTCCTACACCCCGTCTGTTTCAAATCATTATAATGCCTAATAGTCTTCCCCTTAATTTCATGACCAATACTCAACCCCCCACTACATATGTTACCACCTCCCTCCTCTAATTCTTTTATCCCTTTAGCTATTTACCATTTTTTCGTCCCAATTCAACGTTTAACCTTCAAGGTAGGGTTTCATATTACCTTTATTATCCCTTTCCGTTTTGTTTATCCCTTCCTTGATGACACGACCCTTCATAGATAAACCATAAAATGATGTTTGAGTTTTTATTTGGATCTGTTTCTTGATATTATGGCATGTGATGTATTCTTCAAGATCCATTCTTCTTATCTTTGATTTTATAGACCATTGTCTTTTGATTTGAGGTTGGTTTTCCGGTGTCTTAACCTTCAGTTTTCTTAATAATTTAGGTATTTACTCATAAATTCATGTTTTAATTATTAAATGAAAGTATTGATTATAGTTATTTAATTATTATAGAGAGAAGTTGGATTTATTTTTCTTTCCATAGAAAGAGATGAGTTACCCAATTTTAAATATTGATTTAAATATGAATATTCATAAAGAGAAACACCAACTATTTGATAAATTTTTAGGATTTATCTTTCAAAAAGAATTAGAAATTTATAAATACATCAAGGGTGTCCAATGAAAAATCTAAAATATTTTACATTCATTTCATGTGATACGTGAAATTACAAGAATTGTAAAGAGTTTTAATGATATTTTAAAAAAATGAGTAGTTTATATATTTATATACCTTGTTAGTGTGAGAGGATAAAATAAATAATATCATTTGAAACTCTTTAGGAAGTAGTACAAAATTGGGGATGGTTTAACAAATTTATTTTAATGGTGATTCCATGTTTGGAGACTTTGAAAGGTTTTATAAATTTTTTTACTTATTATAAAAGGCCAACCATTATGATTGGATTTTGGGAAGTCCATCTTGGAACTTTTAAATGATTTATAAATGTTTGATTGTGTGGAATCCACTTTAAAAAACTTTTCCTATTTCCCTTAAATGGGAAGAGTTTTATGTGTGCATATATTGGATTATCGAAATTATAGTTACTATATAAAGGTTCATTGGAGGTGATAAAGTGTTATGTTTTTGAATTTCTCATTGATTTTATTTTTAATTTCCCACTTATACTTTTAATTTTTCATGGAAAACATCAGTTACTGGTAGACATCTGGATTTTTTTTGTTCTATTCCATTGTTTAGAATATGGGTTCTTCCCAATGAGATTTCCCCCTCCTATGAATTGGTACTGGTAGGTACCCCACACTCCCTGGGTGATATACCATATGGTAATCCTTTTTATGATACACATAAATCCAAATGAATCTAGCAAAAATGTCTGGTATCATTCTAGTTAGAGCCTTGGGTGGAGCCCATGAAAATTACCCCTTAATTGGTGGTCTTGGTTAGACATTCAACTATCATTCTCAATTTTATTTTACATTCTGTGTATTGATTGTGGCATTATTTTCCATATTTAAATCCATGGTTTATTTATTGTATTATGGTGGTTAATTTGTAGCATAAACTATACCTTGTGTTTAAATTCATTTTCTTTTAAAAGGGCTTTAAGGATGCTTAGAAAAACGTTTAGGGATTGAAGGATTTAAATTTTTTTTTAATGTGTCTTAAAAAAATGGTTATTTTTTTATATAATATTTTGGTATGACAAATATTGTTTAAAGATATCTTTTTTAATTTAAGGAAAATAAAAGGAAAATATGATGGGATTGTAATTGATGTTGGTTTTTTCATGAAATATTATTTAAATGCCTTGTTTTTTATTATATTTCAAACTAGATTAAAATAGATCTTCAATTAATGTTTATACACGTGGAATGATGGGAGGTGGGATAATATGATTTTTTTCTAATACCTATATTTCACTAATTTCTTTGGCATTTTTTATTTCTTTACCACTCATGGATAGTTGATTGTATCATGATTAATTGGTCACTCGGGGTCATCTAAGGGTTAGCATTGATGTTTTTTATTTATTTTTATTATTTCATTTTTCTAAATAATCTACCTATTTACTTTATTTATATTAAGGGAAGTGAATTATGTATGTGATGTTATGAAGAACAAATCTGGGGAAATTTTATAAGTGTATTCTGATGGTGAGCTGAGGTATTTATTTATATTGTATTTTATAGAATTTTATGAGCTTATTTATACTAATTTATTTATTCATCGGCGTCTAACCTAAGGATGGGTCAAGATTAGTTTTCTTGTGATAGTATTATTGTGATTTTACTAGTATATAAGTGTGAAAACATTTCCATTTCTTCTTTCTATCTCCTTATCACTTTTCAAAATACTATAGGGATAGATAATTCCCCTTGGGATAATATTCAGCCTATTCAGGTTTTGATTCTGGTGGTAGCCTGGGTCACTTCACTAAAAATTCTTATGAAGAAATAATTTGGTATATGAGAAAATATTGGATATAAAATAAGCTATTAAGAAGTATTTAAAACATGTTTTTAATAACTGACATATATTATAATTTTTAATATATTTTTTAAGGAGTAAGAATGTAATATCTTGGATCCTACTATATGAAAGATCATGGAATTTTTTACAGATGTCATGGTCTTATTTTTAGTTACTATATTTCATAGTTTTAGTAAATTTTATTTGGTTTTTACCTTGGGGTGCATTGGGTGAAGATTGATAATTTTGGGGGAAAGAGGGAATGTTCATGGTTAGCACAAGGTTTTCCAAAACAGTGCTCCCGTACTGAAAAAACTATAGAACCTCTAGAAGACATGGATTTTACAGCTGTTTCATAGCCTATCAGACCATAATACCTTTTATAAAAAACCATGCACACCCACTCCCCATAAAATAGATGTATGGTTAAGGTGTATTGTTTTGAAAACCACACGACCTTTCCCAGGAAACCATGCACATATTTATAATTAACCTAAAAAATTGTTTATAATTTCTAAAACTAGTATATTAATCCCAAATAGACCCACACTAGACCCTTAATGACTCCTCTTCATTTGGAGGCCCTTTTATGGATTCTATGGGTTTTCTGGTCAATTATTCCTGATTCGAATCTCGTATTGAAGATATGAACCTCTCTCAGTAAGTGACTCTCATTTTGAATAGTTTCCCATATCTTCTCAGTTCCTATCCCATCCTTTGAAGTGATGTTCTTCCATGTTTTTTGGATAATTATCTAGATTTTTAAATACAAATCTATCCATGTTGTATCTATATCTATATTTAAGCTATCTTGATTTGTTTTATCTTGATTTTTGGTTTTAGATCTGGATTTCATTATTCTTCATTGTTCCAGTCAAATTAGGGATTTCCATTGGGGGTATTAGTAACCATTATTGTGTATAGTGGTCTATATTTAAATACAAAAGTTTTATTTCAATTATGTATATGTAATTGTATAATTTTTTTGGATGATTCAAAAATGAGTTCCTTAAATTTAATTAATTAATTTTCGAAATGAATTTGTTAAGGGATTGTGGAATTGGGGATATAGATTTGATTAGTTCTAATTAATCATTTATTGAATTACTAATGGGAATATTGAGATTATTTAATTTGAATGATTAATTATTAAATTAATTATGGGGATATTGGGATTGTTAAATTTTATTAATAAATTTTTGAATTAATTAATAGTGATTGTCATGATCAGTAAATTGGATGAATTTGATTATTTAAAAATTGAACTAAATAATGGAATTGATGTGATTAATTAATTGGTGAATTAATATCTGGGATAAATTTTATTCATTTTTTGTGGAGTTAATTAATATAAATATTTGACTATATAATTTTCACATTATATTATTTAATTTATGAATTAATTAATGGGATGGTTTGGTACGTGTAATATTGTGATATATGTTATATTTTAATATTGTGATTTATGTGAATTGAGACCATGAATGTAAATAATGGAAGTCAAATATGAATCGATAAAATTAATGCAAACAATGAAATTAATATATTAATTGAGACAATGAATAGTAAAAATTGAATTTAGATATGAATTGAGACAGTGATTGGTAACAATGACAATAAGATGTGAATTAACATAATGAATGGTAATAATGGAATCCAGATGTGAATTGAGACAATGAATGGTAACAATAGAATGTATATGTAAATTGATCCAATAAATGATAACAATGTAATTCATATGTGAATTGAGATAATGAATGAGTTGGGATAGAGCATGGATGATGGAACTAGATGTGGTTCGGGACCCTCTTTGGAAATTTCAATGTCTTTTATTTTGGGTTTCATTTTGAACCATGGAATGTACATTGGAATGCCATATCTTCTCTTTATTCATTATATTATATTTTCAGTATTTATCATCTTGTGATATTGTCATTATTCGTGTTAGGGTTATATCATTTGGTTATTCATATTTATTTCTACTATTATGCTAATTTGATAAATATATTATAGTCTCTCCATGATAAATATTGACCCTCACTGTTAGTCATTATCCTCTATTGTATGGAGATTCATGCCTGAGCTCCCCTGGAAGACTGTATTAGGAAACCAGTGCATGGAACCCAAGCTAGAATTTCATAATGTGGTATCAAATGTGATTATTTTCTTTTTTATTTTTTCTTACTATTTAGGAATGGTAGAGAATGTAATAGGTTTATTCTAGTCTTGGTCAAGATATCATGAATGGGAGTAGTTAACCCATATATGAGGGTAAAATCCAATAACACATGGAGGGATTGTTGTTATTGATGTGTGTTGTTAGAGTTGATGTTATTTCACATTGAGTAATGTACTTCTTGTGGGATGTGATAATTACTTTTATATTTTATGATAACTGACTCATGGCCAAGAATGGAATTACAATTGAGTAAGAATGTATCATACTAATCACTCATGATTATTTTGTGACATTCATTATTTTAGGCATGCATGAGAAAATGGGTTATGAGAAATTGGTTGAAATTGAATTATTTTTCCTTTCTTGTGTGCATTTTTAATAGAAAAGGTGACACATAGTAGTTGACAATGGGAAAAATAATGAAATATGTCAATAAAATGGTGTATAATATGAAACATGAATAAAGAGATTATTTTACCCTTTATTTTCCATGACATAGTTATAGTATGGTTCAGGGTAGTATTAGTTCCTCAGTGATGATTGTATGGAGGGGGAAAAGGTAAAAAGATTCATTGTGGATTATTTTTTGTTTACCCTACCATAAACAAGTTATATTTGTGTTATGTTTTCTAAGATGTGTGTTTGGAATTTTATAGATATAAATAAAGGGAGATGCTTGTTGAGAGGACTGTAGGAGGACATGGTTAGAGATTCTCCTCATGTAGTGGAACTTATGGCACATATAGTGTCTGGTGAGAAATATGTAGAGAAGTTCTAGGAGAAATTTTATTAGTTCATCATGTATATGGAAGGAGACCACCAGAGGGTTGTGAAAATCACGTCAAATCTAACATGGGAGTTTCAGTTATAGAAAACTCTGAATTTTTTCAGAGTGGGTGGGCCTGAGGATTCTGAGTTATGGGTTGATTCCATCTCAACAGTACATTAATACTTAGATAATAATACTGGGAAGTGGGTAATTTTTGTTGTGTATATGATATGGGAATCAAAAAAGAACTGGTGGGATGTTCAAAATTGGTCTAAACAGGGTAATGGTATGGTATGGAATGATTTTTTGGAGAAGTTCATGGAGATATTTTATCAAGTTATGCTAATGTATGAGAGAGTGACTGAGTTTATATAGATGACTCCGAGGATTAGGTATTTGATAGATAATTATGGTCACTTTACAGACAATATATCTTTGCTCCACCACTCACATGGGATGAGAAAGTTATAGAAATACATTTCCAAGATGAACATAAATGTGAGATTATGTCCCAAGTTGACCACTTTAGATTAAATATGATTTCAATGTGGTGGATAAAACACTCGTAACTGAGGGGAACTTAAGGGAGGATTCTATTGTAAGATATGTGGTTACTATTAGATGATTAAGAGGTATTAATTTTAAGAGTAGTAAGCATCTCTAAAAGAGTGTTATCCAGGAAATTACATCAAGAGTGGCCATAGGGAAGGATATTTTACTCAGGATCTGACCTGGATTTTTCTTCACAAGTGTGGTACGTCATGACACTATTGCAGACACTTTTCCTGACCAGTAGTAGTGTTTTGATCTTCAAACAAGATGGGAAATCAATATAAGTTCTACAAGAACCCATGACATATAGGTAGATATGGAGGTTCTTGATAAAAATACAGTGTGATAAGGGGACTTACTTCACCATATCATTCTGGTAGTTGGATTTCTACTAGTTTTGGCGGTAGATATGGTGGATAAGGCAATATTCTTTCAGATCTTACACTATCCAGTTCTTTATTTGATATTGGTTCCTCTAATTATTTTTTTCGTCACAACACGTGAATTTTTATATCGAGGATGTTATGTTCGTGAGTGGGGTTTTGATGATAGATAAGCCTTTGGAAGAATGGTCGAGAGGAATCTTTTTGTGCATGGGGTGTTCTCTTGCGTGTTGATGAATGCACCAGTAGTGTTTAGGAACATTATGAACTAAATCATTCATTCGTACCTGGATCATTCTTTCATGTTTTTTGGATAACATCATGGTGTACTAGAATACTCTTGATGATCCTTCCCAATATATTGAAATCATCCTGAGTACACTAAGAGATGATCATCTATATGCCATGCTATCTATGCTTTGGTTTTGGATTGACTAGGTACACTTCTTAGGTCATATAAACTCAGTGGAATGTAACGCCCCGACCCTAGTTACCTAGAGTCAGTGCATTATTACGTAACATTGGCATGATCACAAAAGATCAGGTCTCGACAGACCGATTAGTTTAGTAGCCTTGGAAACACTAGATAAATTCATAAATGTTACATTACATCAAAAAGTAAAAAATCACAATAAAATAGCCTCCATAGTCCACACTTATATCCCCTTTAGACTATCCCTATAGGTCAGTCATAAAATATTTCTTCACATCCTGGGAAAATAAAACATAGAAAGGGGTGACCTCAGATGCTCAGTAAGGATAACAATACAGCGGAAACTTTCATAAATAAACATAAACATTTTAAGGAAATGTATAACAAAAACAAAAGCCTTTTAAACATGAACTTCAACAAAATATGGAAAAAATAAAAAGAAATAATGCATTTACTTATTCGCATGGATATTCTACTAGTAGAATAATCACATACAATATCAATAACCACTTTCATAATGATGGAATGCATAATGCCAGACTGTCATAACCACGCAGCTAAGGCCTCATGCCAAGTATACAAATAAATTTTTTTCAAGGCCTCATTCTAAGACACTAGTTTGTCTCATGATACCAACCGATGCATCGGGGAGCTATAATAGGCTCCACCCGTCACATACTAATTCCAATGCATTCCTTATATGTAAAGGTTTAAGCATATCATAAACCAAAACATAATCATATCACATAAAACATGTACAAAGGAAATATAATATTTCCACATTTCAATCACAAGATATCAATACAACACATTCATATAATAAAACCATTTTCAATACCAAAATAAATGAAAAGTAAATCATGGTATTTATTTTTTATTTAAAAAAATTTATGGCGTGTAGAGGAAGCCGAAACTCAAATAATGGTCATGACAGCAGAGAAGTCGTTGTCGCTGTATACGTATGACAAAAAAACATTCCCTTTTTTCGTTTACTAAAATGCTTCTTATAAAAAAATATTCCTTTTGAATAAACATAAAAGTCAATGTTGTTTATACACCGTATAAAAGAAATTTGTGTATAAAACAAAATATGCCTCAAAGAAAAGAGATTGAGACGAAGTCCCTTACCTCGTGTCCGACTTGAATCGATCGTTCTTTAATCTCATTAATAATAAACTAGAGTTAATTTATACTTTCTTAAGAACCTTTTTCATGTTAATTATTACTTTTATATCACTTATTACCATGTTATGAACATTAGGTAATTATTTACGTTAATAATAGTCGTTTTGTCGATCTTTAGTACTTGAGTCAAAAATAAACATCTTATAATTAAAATTTGTTCATGTGGTGAAATATCCATCATATCCAAAATTATATTCTTGATGTAGATATCATATATATCATATATATCCAGAGTATACATTCATTTATAATATTACATAACATTTAGAGGTAAGAAATGAAATGCATCGTTCATGGAGATAGTAAGTCGTACATACGTATGAACACTACTTTCATTTCTATTTCGTATTTAATGGAATTAAATCACAATGATATAAAGGTATATTATAATTCTAGTATTATATAATATATAATATTATTTACTCCAACCTTTATACGTCTCACATTTGTCATTAACAATTCAAATCACTTTGAGGGGGTGGTAGTCCGCACTTCCTAAAATGAAATTATCACGTTTACCCATAATGGAAATAATAAAGGTATGCCATAAATTAAAAATAAAGAATCATAATAAAAACATAAACATAATATATATCATATATAAATATAGTTACATCTTAATGGCCACCATGAGAGGTGTTAAAAGAGTATTGTACAATCATCGTTTCATGAGGCAGTAATTCCCCACCCATAGAAATAGTATGTTCTTTAACCATTAGATGAAGGTGTGTGTAAGTTTAAATAAAATATTTCACATAACAACATCCTAGTATATTTATGATACTGGTGTTGTTAAAAAATAAAGTAATAAAAATATTTTAGGGGGTTGGAAAATCAAAATAAAACAAAAGAACACAAGTGAAGACATTACCTCTAAATCGGGTAACTCTTTTTGATTTGAGCCAAAGGCTTCCTTGGGAAGACTTCTGCCCAAAGTGAGGCTTCTAGAAGTAAGATAGGGAAGTTGAGAGATTATTTGGGAAGAATTTGTCCAAGACAAATGGATTTTAAGGTGTGAATAAGGTTGTAGAGGTGGGGGCCTTTTATAAGAGGAGAGGAGGGGCACTTTTGGAAAGATTGAAATGTTACTTTATTATGAAATGCTTTTCGGATTTTGAAGGTCCCAAAATGATATAATTCGATACTAAGGTGATAAGGGTTCGAAATACACCCATAAAATAGGATTTGGACAAGTTTAATTCTTATATTTTACCTTATCTTTTCTTTTTATTTAAATCGTTCATTAATGAGGTAATCGCTGCATCTTCATGGAGTGATAAATAAATTTATTCATTTAATGCCTAAAAATTATAAGAAAATTACCATGATGTAGGAAATAATTTTATCTTTCCAATGAATATTTATAGTCTAAATGTTAAATTATATAACCCTGTGTAATAATTTTTTTAGTAAAACAACACATGTTTGTGACAATTTTATTTTTACTTTAAATAAAAAGTTATTAATGTCATTTTCTTACACAAGTGGATCCATGGGGTCCCCAAGTTGACCCATAGATTGTCTTGGTCGGAAATGACTCATCCAATAAGCATAGGACAAGTTTAAAGGTAATTTCATATTATTATAACATTATATTTACCTTAGATTACACTAATTATCTTTAATCGTCATTAATAAAACATAAAAGTTACTATTCACCAAAAATTATTTTGATCCCATTGAACCAAATTTTACTTAATAATGACAACCATTTATGTAGGATTTTAAAAAATAAATTCACAAAAGTTGTAAAGTTTCATTTAAAAGAAAAATTAGTTTTTTAACTACCACTTTGTGGTTTCACTATTCATCAAAAATTAAAGTTTTTCAGAAAAATACCAAAAATTCACCCTAAGATATATTTGATATTACAAATTAAAAAATGATGTATATTTTACAAAATTCAAAACATATAAGTTGAATTAATTAATTTAATAATTAATTCCCGTTGTCGCAACAAATAGCGTGTTTTTAAGAAACAATATATATTAAAAGATTGACAATTGTTTATGTCCAATTTCAATGTGAAATTAATTATAATGACCAACATTGGATAAAATGGTAAAAATATATTATAATTAAACTTTAAAACCACTCAATAGTATAATATATAACTATAAATAATTTTTATTAAAAAATTTGTTTTTAACTTTTTTTTCTATTCATAGAAAATTGGAAGTTCTCGGAAAATTACAAAAAATTCAACTTAGGATAATTTCGATATTCTGAATACAAAAATGAAGTCCATTTTGAAATATAAAATTTATATAATTTCAAAAAGTGGGTATTAATATTCATAACGGCTACTTTTATTGGTCGCGGTGTGTTAAAATATCGAACTTGCGTACGATGCAGGCTATTGCAATATTGAAAGAGAAGCGTACCATGAAAGCTTGGGGTGTTACATTATCCCCTCCTTCGATAAATTGTGTCCTCATAATTTGAAATTGTTCTTTGAAAATAAAAGGATGAAATTAGAAAATACCTTTGTGGAAAACTCAAATCAGAAATAAAGCTAATTAAATTTAGTCTTAATAAGAGGGAAAGGGAAATGAAAATGTAACCACCAAATTATGATCTTGATTAAGGGAACATTGGTGGAAAATAGAGACACATAATTAGAGGAAAAACATAAATATTTTTTGGGAGTGATTGAGGTCATCAATCACAAACATGTGTAAAATTGAGGGCCTCAAAGCCTTCAATCTATGGTGATTTAAAATATCATCAGTCTAACAAAACATAAGATATTAGGATAGCAAATTTTTTTATTATCCATTCCCTAAAGTTTAAGAATTAATTTCTTCATAAAATAAGATATATATATATATATATATATACACTTGACAAGTATAAATTCATCGTTCAACTAATTTATACCAAAAACTCATCTTTAACTCAAAAAGATAATAGAAATCAAAAATATTATATTTATCCTAATAGTATATGGTTACAAATATTAACACATACCATGATGAAAAATATTTTTTAATAACCAGGGACTTATTGTAGGCTAGTGGTAGGTAATAAAGGTATGTCACACTATGGTTGTGGGTTTGATTCCTGCAGCTTTGTCCGATGTGACGGGTTAACCCCCGACCTGCAGGTTGTCCTTTTCCTAAAACTATAGTATTATAATATTCCAAAAATAATCTTCAGAAATTTTTTAACCTTAAACAATACAGTCCAATGTTAAACATAATCCAATCCAACCTTTATAGTTATCCAAAATAACTGTGTCCAGAATTTCTCTAAAAGGTCTCTAAATTCCAAAATCAATTCATCAGATTCCCCAAACAAAGTAAAGTTTCTATTATTGTCACATACTAAAAATATTATTACCTTCATCGTATTAAAGCCTTGATGAAAACAAAAAGTATTGCAGTACAATCCTTATATATATTACATTATTTTTATAACCAGAATATAATACTTGAGTCCAAAAGCACCAATACATTAATTATTCCACTTCAACTGTAGTAACATCATATGATTGTCCTTGATCCCTTGGCCTTTTCTGAGGTAAGTTTCCCTGACGCTTAGTAAATTCATTTGCATAATGCCCGATTTCCCTACACTTGTAGCATTCAACAATGATAACCTCTTTATTTCCCTTGCAATCACGAGCCTGGTGACCTTTTTGTTCACATTTATAACAGACTCTCATTATTTTTAGGAAAGTACCAAGGTGATTATTCCCACAATTATCGTATAATAGAAAATACTTCTTTCCCTTTTCCCCTTTATCTATCTCTTGCTCCACCATTCTCTTCTTATCTTTATTTACATTGTTGTCAAAAGACTTAGAGAATTATTTTTCTGCCTTGATAAAACACGTGACTATATCTTCATTCGATGAGAAGGATTGTGATACTAAGGCTTGATGGAGAAATGGTTTTAACCCATCAAATAAACGATCAATCTTACTTCTTGGGTTGAATATATAATTTGTTTCATGCCTCACTAACCTTGTAAAGATAACCTCATACTTTGCGACATTCCCATCCTCCTTCTGTCTCAGACTCATAAATTGCCTTTCCATATCTTCTTGATGGTCACGAGGAATGTATTTTTCTAAGAAAATATCTTTGAACTCCCTCCATTACATATTGGATACTTCATCATCTTTTTTTGTGTTTTGAATCAATGACCATCATTGATCAGCATCTTCAGTGAGGCGGTAAACTTCCATGATAACCTTTTCCCTTTCACTACTCCCCAAAGCCTGATATATTTTTTCTAGGGAATTTATCCATTGCTCAGCTACTAAGGGGTTTGTACTCCCATTGAATGTTGGTGGTTGTTTCATCATGAAGCGATCTAAAATTGATCCTCCACATTTCGGTTTAGTAAGAGTATTTTCCATAACCTGATTGAGTTGTCCCAGTATGGTGATAAGATGATTGGCACCAGATTTATCACCTACTCCATTATAATTATCTTGAGCAGGATGGAAATCCCTACATGGAGTGTGTGCATCGATACGGTTTCCATTCCTTCCATTAGGCTCTATTTCTAATCAATTTCATAAACTAGATTAGTTTATGAATCGAAATACATAATAACAAACTTGCAAAACACCTAACATAAATTGAACAATTTATGGATATAATCCATAATCATAAAAAAAATTCTTTGAGGAAGTACATACTCATAAAAATTCATAATGGTTTGTGAAGAAATCGTCAATTATCCTCAGCATATCCCCCGGGAGTGTCGTAACCAACAGTGCAGCAAGACCCGTTGTCGTGCACCAGTTCCCGTTCGAGTCTAGCTCAAAGTGGTGTTTTTGGGTTTTACCCCTAGATACATCTGTGCCAGATCCACCTCTACCTTCTCGTATCCAAACAGGGATGTATTGCTCAGAAAACTCACAAAATATCTACAATAACAAGATTCTAGTAAGTTCTTCTATACTAATCCTCAATGTCTATCTTAGGGCTATGTGATCTAATCAGAGTTTCTCTAAATATAGCTTCCAAGGTTAGTACTAAACTCCCTCTGAAACCAACAGTAATACCCCGACCCTAGTTACCCTAAGTCGGTGCATTATTATGTAACATTGGCATGATCACAAAAGATCATGTCTCGAAAGACCAATTAGTTTAGTATCCTTGGAAACACTAGATACATTCATAAATGTTACATTACATCATAAAGTGAAAAATCAAAATAACATATTCTCTATAGTCCACACTCATATCCCCTTCAGACTATCCCTGTACGTCAGTCATAAAATATTTCTTCACATCCTGGGAAAATAAAACATAGAAATGGGTGAGCTCAGATGCTCAGTAAGGATGACAATACAGTGGAAACATTCATAAATAATCATAAACATTTAAGGCATTGTATAATTAAAGAAAAGGCCTTTTAAACTTGAACATCATCATAATATGGATAAAATAAAATGAAATAATGCCATTTACATATTCACATGAATATTCTACTAGTCGAATAATCACATGAAATATCAATAACCACTTTCATAATGATGGAATGCATAATGCCAGACTATCATAACCACGTAGCCAAGGCCTCGTTCCAAGACTACAAATAAGATTTTGTCATGGCCTCTTGCCAAGACACTAGTTTGTCTCAAAAGACCTATCGATGCATCGAGGAGTTATAGAGGGCTCCACCCATCACATACTAAGTCCAATTCATTCTTTATATGAAAAGGTTTAAACATATCATAAACTATAACATAATCGTATCACATAAAACACGGACAAAGGAAATATAACATTTCCATATTTCAATCACAGGATATCAATACAACACATTTATATAATAAAACCATTTTCAATACCAAAATAAAATAAAAGTAAAACTTGGTATTTATTTTTCATTTAAAAAAATTATGTCTTGTAGAGGAAGCCAAAACTCTAATAATGGTCACAGTGGCGGAAAATTCGTCGTCGCATCATACATACGACAAAAAAATCCCTTTTGTCATTTAGTAAAATGCTTCGTATAAAAAAGATTCCTTTGGAATAAATTTAAAAGTCAAAGGTGTTTATACACCGTATGAAAGAAAGTTGTGTATAAAACAAAATATGCCTCAATGAAAGGAGATTGAGACGAAGTCCCTTACCTCATGTCCAACTTGACTCAATCGTTCTTTAATCTCTTGAATAATAAACTAGAGTTAATTTCTACATTCTTAAGAAACTTTTTCATGTTCATTATTACTTTTATATCACTTATTACCATGTTATGAACATTATGTAATTATTTAAGTTTATAATGGTTGTTTTGTCAATCTTTAGTATTTGAGTCAAAAATAAACTTGTTATAATTACAAGTTTTTCGTGTGGTGAAATATCCATTATATACAGAATTATATTCCTGACATAGATATCATATATATCATATATATCTAGTATATACATGCATTTATAGTTTTAAATAACATTTAGATGTAAGAAATGAAATGCACCGTTCATAGAGACGGTAAGCCGTACGTACACATAAATGCTACTTTCATTTCTATTTCGTATTTAATGGAATGAAATATTAATGATATAAAGGTATATCATAATTCCAGTATAATATCATATATATTATCATTTACTATATCCTTTATACATCCCACATTTGTCATTAACGATTCAAATCACTTTTAGGGGGTGGTAGTTCGCACTTCCTAAAATGAAATTATCACGTTTACCCATAATGGAAATCATAAAGGTATTCCATAAATGAAAAATAAAGCCTCATAAGGAAAACATAAACATAAAATATATCATATATAAATATAGTGACATCTTAATGGCCACCATGATAGTTTCTAAAAGAATATTGAACAATCATCATTTTGTGAGGCAGTAATTCACCACCCATAGAAACAGTATGTTCTCTAACCATTAGACGAAGGTGTGTGTAATTTTAAATTGAATACTTCTCATAAAAAAAATCCTAGTATATTTAATATAATGTTTTTGTTACAAAATAAAGGAATAAAAAGATTTTAGGGGTTGGAGAAGCAGAATAAAACAAAAGAACACAAGTGAAGACATTACCGTTAAATCGGGTAACTCTTTTTTATTTCAGCCAAAGGCTTCCTTGGGAAGACCTATGCCCAAATTGAGGCTTATAGGAGTAATAGAGGGATGTTTATATATTACTTTCGCAGATTTTGGATGAGACAAATGGCTTTGATGGTGTGAATACGGCGGTAGAGTTGGAGGCCTTTTATAAGAGGAGAGGAGGGGCACTCTTAGAAAGATTGAAATGCTACATTATTATGAAATGATTTTCAGATTCTAAAGGTAACACATGATATAATTCGAGGATAAGGTGATAAGGGTTCGAAATACACCCATTAAATAGGCTTTGGAGACATGTAATTCTTAGATTTTACCTTATCTTTACATTTTATTTAAATAGTTCATTAATTAGGTAATCACTGCATCATCATGGTGTGAAAAATAAATTTATTTATTTAATTACTAAAAATTATAAGAAAATTACCATGGTGTAGGAAATATTTTTTATCTTTCCAATGATTATTTATAGTCAAAAGTTTAACTCATATCACCCCATGTAATAATTGTTTTAGTAAAACCACACATGTTTGTGACAATTTTATTTTTACTTTAAATAAAAAGTTATTAATGTCATTTTCTTACACAAGTGGCTCCATGGGGTCCTCAAGTTCACTCATGGATTTTATTGGTCTTCCATGACTCATCCAATAAAGGTAGGACAAGTTAAAATGTAATTTAATATTATTATAACATCATATTTACCATAAATTACACTAATTATCTTTAATCAAGATTAATAAAACTTAAAAGTTACTATTCACCAAGAAATATTTTCATCCCATTGAACCACATTTTACTTACTAATGACAACCATGTATGTCGTATTTTTGAAATTCAATTCACAGAAGTGGTAAATTTTCATTTAAACGAAAAAATCATTTTTTTAAGTATCACTTAGTGGTTTCACTATTCATCAAAAATTAAAGTTTTTCAGAAAAGTACCAAAAATTTACCCTAAGATATATTGGATATTCCTAATTCAAAAATGATGTCTATTTTACAAAATTCAAAACATATTAGTTGATTTAATTAATTTAATAATTAATTCCTGTTGTCAGAACAAATAGCGTGTTTTTAATAAACAATATATATCAAAATATTGACAATTATTTATGTCCAATTTCAAAGTGAAATTAATTATAATGACCACCATTGGATAAAATGGTAAAAATATATTCTAATTATACTTTAAAACCACTCAATAGTATAATATATCACTATAAATTATTTTGATTAAAAAAGTTGTTTTTAAGTATTTTTTCTATTCATAGAAAATTGGAAGTTCTCAGAAAATTACAAAAAATTCAACTTAGGATAATTTCAATATTCCCAATACAAAAATGAAGTTCATTTTGAAATATAAAATTTATATAATTTCAAAAGGTGGGTATTACTATTCATAATGGCTACTTTGATTGGTCGCGGTGTGTTAGTATCTCGAAATTACATACGATGCAAGCTATTACATTATTGAAAGAGAAGCGTAACATGGAAGCTTGGGGTGTTACAGGAAGGTGCGTAGGTGGACCTTGAGAATGTTTGTGTAGTGGTTTCTTGGGGGAATCCATAAAAGTTTTTTATATCAGTAGTATTTTGGGGATATCGGGATATTATTAGGGATTCGTCCAGGACTTCATCAGATTGGAAATGCCTCTTGCTTGATTGACTAAAGAAGGGGATAAAGATTGAATGGTTGAAATAATTAAAGAATTACTTATATGATTTGAGTAAGATCTTGGAATCAACACCATTATTTATCCTTCCCTAGCTAGGTGAGGATTATATATTATATTGTCATTTTTATATAATAGGACTTGATGTGGGGTTGATTCAGGGATATTGAGTTTTGGAATATGTGTCTTAGTAGTTGAGTCCATAACAATAAATCTACCCTTCAAAAAACCATGAGTTGGTAGTAGTTTTTTTATTTGAAGTGTTTTCCACTTTATCAGTTTCATGAAATGTTTACTATGTATATGTATCTCAAGATCTTAAAGTATATCTTTTTGCAGTGATATTTAAATATCTGGTAGATAAGATGGGTTGAGTATGTGATGTCATTTTTATGAGCTAGAATAGACATCTAGGAAGGGAAATAGTGTGGATGTCTCATTAAACAATAAAATACAGATTCTGGTATTTCAAGAGTCCAGTTCTAAATAAAAGATGCTGGCTCTGATGGCTGATATGCATGTGGTAGTTCAATGGCATAATGAGAATATGCCAATATTATTAGTTTTAGTATAGTATACACTTTTTAGATGGGCTGGGGAGAGGAATTATGAGTATCTATAATGTCTAACATTGAGGGAAAGCCTTGAGGGTGGGGAGTCACAATCATATTAGACAATAGATGATAATGAGATCATCTATGTTAAGAATCGAGTTGTTTTTCTTAAGAGAATACATGAGGAGATGATGCATAAGTATCATGCCTCGTAGTGGGTTATAAATCTAGGTGCCCTGAAAATGTATTGTAACCTATAATGACAATTATGGTTATTTGGTATGAAAATAGAGATAGTGGGGTTCATCACACAATGATACACAGGTAATCTAGTGAAGGCTGAACATCAACGACCTAATGGTTTATTAAAACCATTTCTCATTCCGTAATGGCACTGGTAAAACATCACTATGGACATTATGGTGGGCCACTTGAGGATTCCATGAAATAATTACACTATTTGGTTGATTTTACACCGTTAGACAATGGTATCTTATTTTTTACTAGAACAGGGGACTTTCTCAATAGATCAGTTGGGAGAATTGTACATTTGGGAGATAGAATGTTTGTATGGGGTACTATGGAGTATTGTTTCAAACAGTGACTCACATTTTAAATCATGATTATCTAAGGTCTTGTATAAGGCTCTTCGTACAATTTTTTTGAGTATAACATTTCACCCATATAAAATGGTAAGTCTGAGTGTACAATAAAAGTAATTGGGGATATTCTTTGTGTGAGTTTCTTGGACATTGGTGGGACTTAGTAGAAGAACCTATCATTTCTGAATATTACTTATAACAATTATTATCACGAAACTATACATTTGGAACCATATGTGACACTTAATGGTAGACTTTTTAGATCACCTCTCTGCTGGATGGAGGCTGGTGATTTAGAGTTGTTGGGACCAGGTCTCGTGTATGAGATGTCGAAGCATGTCCGGGTGATTCAAAAGCTATGGCTATAAATTAGAGTATATAGAAGTCATATGATGATAGAAGTTGATGAAACCTAATGTTTATAGAGGTTTATTGTGTATTCCATTGTGTGTCCCCTAGGTTTGGTCACTGCAGGATACTGATAGAGGGAAATATGGTGCATAGGTTTGTAGCATTGTTTTAGGTTTTTGATAGAATCAGGCTAGTGGCATACTGATTGGCCCTTGCACAGAGGTACGTTGATATAAATGACATTTTCATGTGTCACAAATTCATTGGTATCACCCTAACCCTTCTCATGTGTTGTATGTCAATGATTTTGATATTGGTATAGATGCTTCCTTGGAAGAAAATTTTAAAATGCGTACTAGATCGCAGTGACAAAGTGTTGTGGGGAAAGATCATATCGATAGACTGTGTATTGTAGTAACATGAGAATGTGTATTAGGATTCATAGTAATGAGATGAGAATATGTTATATCCATTTCCCTAATTTTTTTACAAGGAATGTTATAGGTACAAGGGAGTATAACTAGAGGACCATATTTTATAAGGTGGGGAGTTTGTAGGATCCCAACCTTTTTGAGAGATGTCTTGGAATTTTTTTAAGGTAAACTTTTTTCTGGTATTGAGTAATTTTTGGGGATTTAAATTTTTTTCTTTTTGGGTGAATATTGAGAATTTTGGGAAAAATATGGAAAGCATAGGTTTGAAACTTGGTTTTCCCAAATTGTGCTTCCAGGCCGAGCAAACTATCAACCCCTGAACAAAAGGGATTTCATGGAGAACACACGGTTTGTCAAATTGTAAACCCTTTTAAGAGAAACTTTTCACCCAAAATATAATTGGTGCATTGTTAAGGAAGTAGTATTAAAAACTATGCTCCACTTCCTAGAAAACTGTTCATGGGTTTTTAATTAAGAGAACAATTTGTTTCAAACTTTTCTTGAACCCTCACATTAACCCCAAATTGACCCCACTCGACCCTTGAGGATTCCATTCAATTTTGGAGGATCCTAGATGGATTAAAATACATTTTTACCTCTATTATTCATGATTTTATACACATATTAAAGATTTTAAACTCTCTTGGTAAGTGGATCCGGTCCCGAATGGTTTCTCAGCTCTTTTTTATTCTTCTCACATCCATTGATGAGATTTTATTCCATGTTTTTTAGATCCTGATATAGATTTTAAAAATCTAAATCAAGGATATATTGGATGTAATTCTTGATATAATGGATCTTGATTCATTTGATATTGATTTTAGGTTTCATATCTTGATCTTGTTTTTCGTCATTTTTCTGCACGCATTGTGGATTTTCATTACTGAGTGTTTTTCACTTTTTTTGAGGTAGGTAGTATGTATTTAAATCCCAAATTCTTAATATCAATTATGAGGTTGTAATTATTGAATTTATATTGTATTATTAGAAAATGAGTTCCATGAATTGAATTAATTAATCTGATAAAATAATTTATTAATGGTTTTTGGAATTAGGGGTATTGAATTGATTGATTCAAAATAATTAATTATTGATTCAATCATGGGGATATTGGTAATGTTGAATAGGAATAATTATTTTTTGGATTAGTTATAGGGATATTTGGATTCTAAAATTTGATTATTAATTTTTGAATTAATTAATGATTATTTTTCGTTTATAAAAATGATTTAATTAGATTAATTAATTATTGAATTCATTAATAAAATTTATGTTACTAATTAACTGGAAAATGAAATAATGTGATTCATTAGTTAATTAAATAATTAATTAAAATATGTGAATATGAAATTATTATATTGGATTAATTAATTGGTCAGTTAATTAATAGGTTGTTGTGGTACAAGAGATATTGTGATATTTTATTATTGTGATAAATGTGAATTGAGACAATGAATAATTACAATGGAATTAAGAAGTGAATTGAGACAATTAATGATGACAATAGAATTCAGATGTGAATTGAGATAATGAATGATAATAATGGAATTTAGAAACGAATTGATACAATTATTGGTAATAAAGGAATTCAAATATGAATTGAGACAAGATATGGTAACAATGAATTTATATATGAGTTGAGACAATGAATTGTAGCAATGAAATTCAAATGTGAATTGAGACAATAAATGGTAACAATGGAATTCGGTTATGAATTGAAATGGTGAATGGTAGAAATGACATTTAGATATATTATTAGGGATAGTTTAGACTCTATAATGGGTCAAAAAAAGGTATCGAGAGTTTGAATTTCCTTGGGAACCTAAGGTTATGTGGTTAAAGAAATTTTAATTGAATAAATGTAAACTATTTACTTTATTTCTTTTATTTATTCTTTATAAAACTCCATACACTATTTTGACTATATATTCATTTAGGTATAGTTGGTGGTAGCCTATTGAGTTGTACTCACACCCTACATGGGCTGCCTAATCGCTGCCTGATTAGATTTCATGGTTATATGACAGGTTAATTGAAAAGCCCCTATGTTAGAAGGTTGAGTTGAGATAGATCATGGATGAGGAAACTGGAGGTGTTTTGTGTCCCTCTTGGGAGTTATCATTTTCATTACATATGGGTTTTATTTTGATTCTTGGCATGTACGTTGGCATAGAATATCTGCAGTATGTTTTGATATTTTATTTTTAGTTTTTTTCATCTTGTAATGTTGGTTTTATTATGGTTATGCTTATATCATTTGGTAATTCTTATATATATATCCACGATTATGTTACTTTTATAAAGATGGTACAGTATCCCTAAGATCGATATTAACACTTTCTACTAATCGTTAGCCGCTTGAGTACGATGAGGTGTTCCTGAGGAAACATGGTGGACTAACTTGGGGAACCAGTTCATGGAACCAGGACCGGGATGCCAACCTATTCCGATTAAACCTTACATCCCAAAACTATTTCTCAATACATATCTTATTATTTTTTCATTATAATAGAAATAGTCCTAGGTTATATTTAAACAGAACAATTTTTAAATTTTATATTGTTAATATGATAAAATGGATATCTTTTTTGAGTTCATGAGGTCTAATTTATCTAATGGGAAAGTTTTTGAATTTTTCTAAAAGTATTTATTTTTTGGTGTATGGTGAAAAATATTAATTTTATGAATATTATCCCTTTTATAAAAACATTGTGGTCTAAAAATGGAAATAAATATTTCAGACCCTTTTATGTAGATGAAATATATATTTAATAAGAAAAATAGTTAGTTTTAAATATTATATTAGAATTTAAAACATATTTTTTACATTATAAAACTTAAGTGATATAATATTTTAATAAAAAAACTTTTTTTATTCCTTTTCATTAATTACATAATTATATGATCACATTCAGGTTTGGAGTAGATATAAATTTTCATGAATCTCCTTTGATTATTCATGAACCAATATGTGTCATGTTAATCAATTATATACATGATTTTTGTGAAAATTAATTTTTATACTTAAGAAGACATATTTTAAAAAAAATTGTTTTCAATATTTTTTTCATACTTACATAAAAAATAATTTTAACCACATATAGAAATTGAAATTTTTTAAATGGATTAAATATTTTGAAATATAATAATCCAAATTAGTTAACAATTTCAACTTTATTTTTGGTCGCAATGAATAGTTACCATTGTAAAAATTTTCCACAATGGTAATAAAAAAAGATTTTGAGGTGTAAACTAATATATAAATTTTAATATATCTAAAAAATATGAATTTTAATTTTTCAGTGGATATAATACTTAAATTATCATATATTTGATATTGGATTGAATTGGAGAAAAATTGCATGATAAATAAATTTATTATATTTTATTGTTCACAATATCTATAAGAGTTCAACTCCTCTCACTTAAAAACGTTATACTCATCTACTCATTTCTCTACAAAATTTTGGAACCATATATTGACTAGTTTCATCCCAAGTACCTTCCCAACCCCTATTCAACACCTATCAGTTTTGTTCTTCCCAGAGTGTTATAGAAGAATCTGTAAGGTGTTCTTCAAAGAAGAGTTTCCATGGAAAAGTTATATGATTTTATGAAGTCCATTAAATTTTATTTCATCTTAAAAGACCTCCAAATAATCTATAAAAATCATAATTTTTTTACTTAATATCATTACTATACTCAGAATTCTTTTGTTAATGGTTTACCATTTTCTATCTCTTTCCATCTAATGCGTAATCAAAGCGCCACTCTTGTGTATGCATACACTACCGCCTCCATGAAGTAGTATATTTCACTTTTCATCACCTCCTCTCATATATGGTGATAAAGATAGGTTTATGGAATATTTATGTTATTTATTATATAATTAAAACTAAGAAAATATTAAATATTGTCATGTTTATTTCCCAAAAGTATTTTGGAAAATGGAAACATCACTCTTGCTAATCTACAAACTACCTCTTCCATGAAGTGTTGCTATTAATTTCTCATCAACTTCCTATCAATAATGTTTAAAAAACATTATTTTATAAATATATATATATATAATATAGATATAAAATAACTAAAAATGTGATGAAACCATTAACATAGTGTAGGTTTCGTAACTACTGAATCAAAACATGCATAAGAAACAAACATTTAACACCTAAATAATTGATTTCAACAAATAATTACGAGTAAATATTTAAAAATATAATATTAATAAATTATATATAGAAATATATTTATAAATATTTATCTGATATATATTAATAACTAATATAATTTTATTATATAGGAAGTTGGAATATTCCAAACCAAGATAAAATCCATGGTCAATGTTTATGTAAAAATCTCAATTTGTTTTTTGATTATTTATATTTAAATTTTCATTAGAGAAATTTTTTTATGTATTATCTAAACCCATATATTTTATTTTAATCTTATTTTTATTGGGGTTTTAATGTATATTTCTCCCATTTAATAACTTTTAGATACTGAAAAAACTAAAGAAATGTTTATTATAAAATATGACATTATTTTCCCTTTGTTGTTGGGAATCTTACTCTTCGATATCCAAATTATATATTTTAATATATATATATTTAATTATATATATATAAATGATTTATTAATTTTAAAATTTAATTATATCTAAATTACCATTAATTTTTTAAAAATTAATCTTTTTAATGTTTTCTTACAATACTATTTTGACATTATTTGAAAGTTGGAAAATATGTTTTTTAACATTTATTACATGACCACATTTTACTTCCATTATATCTATTAGTCATTATAAATCATCCTCTATATGATTCAATGGTTTTTCAATGAAAATATTTTCCCCATAATTCATGGAATATATATTTTTCAAACATTGTAAAAAAAATGGCATTTTTTAATATTTTTAAAAAACATTATAATGTATTTATAATAGTGATTATGTATATTTCCACATCCTTATAAGATTATTATATGTCACTATGATTATTTTATAGTGATACCATCCAACTTATTTATCTTGACGAATTATGGTAATGATGTACTATTTATTTAATTGGGAAATTTTTATATATAGTAAGATAGTTTTTAAATGTAGATGTTTATTACTAAGGTATTTATTATTAATCTATATGTATTTTAGTTTTTTAATGATAAAAAATAATCTCTTGTGTTTTCAAAATTTTCAAAATATATAATTCTTGTCTAGATTTTGGAATTTTAATCCTGGTTTTAATAGACTAAATGAAAATATTAAATATTTATGAGAGGCATAATAATGACATTGCTAATGTATTCGAACTATCCCTCGTCATGTTTTGAGATATTTAATTTTGTTATACGATCAACCAAAGTCCTTGTAAGGGAGCTAAGAATTCCATAATTGAAATTGAAGTATCGAATTCTACACAAGATTACTAGTTTAGGGAACCGTCCAACCGATTCCATGTGTGCATAATCTTTTATGCAATAGTATACCAGTACCCAATCAGTGTAGGAGAACCAAAAAACTAATATAAAATTTCAGTAATGATAGATTTTCCAAATAACCACAGACTACCCAAAAGAATATTTGTAAATTTTAGTGGATGATTTCTACATTCAGAGTACTCCATGTGTACTAATGGCTCGCTAGTGGATCTTTCCTAGTTGCTGGTGGTGTTGTGAAAATGAATTTCGTAATGCATTTGTTAGTGTAAAATTTACATTATTTGGTTCTTCTTTGACATTTATAAACCCAGTTGAATTCTATAAGATTACTAGAACATTTAGATCCTATTAATAGATAACCTTGGAGGCTTGTATGAATACCAATCGATTTGTCAAATCATTGGAAAACAATCAATGAATCTCTACAGAATCCTTTCAATATTCTATCAGTAGAAAACACAAATTGTTCTTCAATATATTCGTCCCTATTATTACATAATCATTTTATCAATCATACAAAAATTTAAAATATTTTTTAGATATAAGAGAGTAGATTTGTAATATATTTTCATTATGCATAATTATCATCTTCTCATGTCCTTCTATGATGGGTTCTCACTACCTCAAAAGTGATGGGACAGTTCCTTCGATTAAAATGAAGTTCAAGAGGTTACACAAAAAATAATCATGAGGGATGTATTTATTGATTGGTTCACAGATGAAGAGAGTAATTATAAAAACTTCTCAACCTTAGGGGAGGACACCTAGAGTCTAACATCATGTAATTTCTCAAATTCTTTATCAAAATATTTTTTTTCTTCTTCTCTATTTTCTATAAATTATTTCCTCTCTACTTCACATAAATATCGATGTACATAATATCATAAATTTGTTATATCCATTTCAATTGTACATAATTGATCAAATAATATTTAAATAACGTTTTAATACATATTGAAATTATTTCATTATCATAAAAATATAATTTAGTTTCTAATTTACCTTTTGAACTTGATTATATTTTTAACAAGGCATTGCCCCCCCCCCCACTTTCCATCACACTATGAATAATAATTAGTATTGAAGGGTACTTTGTGTTTCGATATTGATTCCAAAAAAAAATTTTGATCTTTTTTTTCAAACAACGTTATTAATCTTAATAAATTTCAATGTTTGATATTTATGTTATGGAATGTGACTCTTGATCATTTATTACATGTTATAATGGAATATATTATTCCTATTGAAAAAATAACATGTCAAGTTTTCTTATTAGCATAGGATCCCCTGTTATAAAAACTATGATGTATGAATATACTCTTCTTAAATCACTATTATATAATATTATACTTGATGTTATTAAAGTGTTTTTACATGATGGAAAATCTATAAACATTATGCATTTCATTCTTAATCAAAATGAATTTAATTGTTGTTCTAAATAAAAAACATCCCAGGAAATATAAAAATTACTAGATATTGCATATGAAGGAACCAACAATAATAAAGATACTAGACTATACATATATATATGAATTTTTTTATTTCTTTTATATTAATCAAAATGAATCCATTAATATTATGTTTATGTGGTTTAATAACACGTAAAATGGTCAAAATTCTCTTGGTGATAACTTCTCTATAGAAATATTAGTAAAAAATGATATTATGAGTCATACTAGTAATTAGGGGAAACAAATTCATATCCATAAGATATTTAAAGTAAATAATAATATATTTAATTAAGGACTTATCAGATCCTTAATGAAATAATAAATTACTAAGAAGTGACAACGTGAGAAGGGGTCCAACAAAGACAAAGATTTAAATGAAATAATCCACTTAGAAGTTATCAATGATGAATCATATGGAGAATAATTTTATTATTTTTGTAAACTATAAAAGAAAACGATCATGTTATTTAAGAATAAAAAATATTCTAATAAAAATAAGGTAAATAAAAAGGTTGAACAATAAGTGACATTCGATGGATGAAAGAAAAAGTGTCACGTTAAGTGAGAGTGCCCCATCTATTAAAATAATTATATGAAAAATAAACAAGTATAGACATATCTAAAAGATACAACATTGTGTGAAAGTGATGAATCAATGGGATAAACCTAAAAAAACTCTTTTAGTAACTCATGTGCTAGGTGGTTTATGTAGTAAGTTGATAAAGACACCAGACTTAGTTCCCCACTCCTCATTTCCTTCTCTTTTTCTTCCCCTCTAAATTACTCCCCCTCTGATTTTTCCTCTTTCTTCTCAAGTCACATTAATTATAAATGCATTAAATATGATCATTATCACCTTATAAATGGCTTCCAATATCATCAATAATCATAAAATATACTGTTATGAAATATAAGAAACAATATAAAAATATAGAAAATTATAAAAGATAAAAAATTAACCTTCATGAAAAAGGAACATTTGTATATGTGAATTAAGAATCAACCTGAGGTTAATATGAATGAATCTAAAGTAAATGTTCTTAAGATAATTCAATCTAAAATCACTCTAGGTGATAAAAATATAGGCAAACTTTTCTCTCTCAAAGGCATATAAATGAAAGGGCATGTATTGGTTTCTCAAAACAAGAAATCACCTCAAAACAATCAGTATATGTTTCCTTCAAGATACAATTTTTTATTTTGTTAAAACAATAAGTTATTATGTTTATGAATTATATTGAATGGATACATTATTTGATACACTTAAATTAATTAATCTTTTAACTAGTATTTCAAAAATAAAATATTATACAAAAAATATGGATAACTAAATCAGTATTGGATAAAATCGGTATACCAATGTTTGTTTGGGAACCAAAACCTTTATTCATTTAATTTTATAGGAAAATTATATTGAGAGAAAACAAAAATAAGCATTATGTTACCTAGATTGTGGTTTATCAAGCCACGTGTGCGTAAAAATCTCTAAATTAAATCAAATTTAAAAACAAAAAAAGGTCATTTAACCTTCTATGATAACTCAAAAAAAAAAGAAAATATTCCATGATCATATTTTATAACTCAAATATTATTAAAAATTAGTTATTTGATAAAATATTGAAGTATAATTCTCTAATAATCTCCTATTTTTTGTGATATTAGGTTTAAAATATCTTTCAAAAATGATTTTTTCAATGTTTTTATGTCATAAGGATATATTTAATATAACACTTATTATTTTCAAAATATTTATACAATCAATTTAAAATATCTCTCTAACTGAAACATAGCATTATTAAGTTCACGTGTTTTTGATTCATGACTTTTGAAGATTTTCCATAGTAATTAATGCATAGAATCACTTATCAAACTCAATCATTATCAACTAGAACGAGATTTACCCACACTATATTCCAAATATGATATGGTCTATAAAGCATTATAATATGGTAATAAATAGTCATCTAATTTTAAAAAATAAAAAAATAAACCCTTCTTCGAAATATATTGAATTAATTCATCTTGACTTATTTGTATCTTCTAATATTGAAGGTATGAGAGTTAAATCATATTCTTTTTTTATTATTGATGCCTTTAAAAGATTAAATTGGCCTTTCTTAATATCCCATTAAATAAAATCTATTGAATCCTTTATCACGTTTTATAAAATAATTGAAAAATAAAAAATTTATCAAATTAATTTTATTCTAAGTGATCATGGTGGAGAATTTGAAAATAATTAATTTGATGATTTATTCTTATCTCATGTATATAATAATTATTTTTCTTCTCTACAAACCCCCTAAAAAATGGGGGAGTTGAAATGTGAAATAGAACTATAAAATAAATCACATGAAAACTTTCAAATGAAATTAATTTACTATAATATTTTTAAAATTAGGTTATTATAATTTTTCTCTCCATCATCAGTCATGTTATGATAAAACCTTTTCTCAAAAATTCACATTACAAACTTTTGATATCTAAAAAAACCTATATTACGTTTTTTTAGTTTTGGTTGAAAATTTTTATTCTCAACACCAAATTAAATCTAAAAAATTTTGACTCAAAATCTTATAATGTTATATTTATTGGTTACTAAGACTCTATAAATTCACACCATGTTTTTAAGAACTGATTAAAAAACATGTAAGAATAAATTATTTTGGTTTTATAAGAAAATCAACCAAAATATCTTACTCAAAATGATTTTCATTAAAATCATGTTCCCAATTCAAATGGACCATTTCAATCTAATGAAGTTGAGTTTGAAAAATAATTTAAATCAAGTTCATTGCCTAAATATTTTAACAAATCTAAATACCATTCCATTTAATATTTCATTGTTTATTTTCATATAGGAACTCATGACAATACATTTCCAGTAATTTCAGTTGAAAATCATGATTTTGTATGTCATTTAAAACCAAAAAGTCAATAATTTCCCTTAAAAATTAAAATTGGATACTTTTAATGCAATAAGAACTAAATAAATTAATTAGTAATGATATATGGGATCTTATAGTAAAACCTAATGATAATTCAATCATTGGGACTAAATGGTTTTCAGGAATAAGTTAGATGAGATTGGAAATGTCACTTAAAATAAATCGCGTTTAGTTACAAGAGGTTGTAACATAGAATAAGGAATAGACTATAGTGAAACTTTTTCACCCATTTCTTACATAAAATATAATATATTCTTGTTGAAATTCACCACTTAAAATAATTACAAACAAATTAAAATGGATGTTAAAGAAAATTTTTAAATGGTTTTCTTAATAATTTTTTTAAAAACATCTACTCGGTTTTTTAAATTTTTATTTTCCAAATCATGTTTTCAAATTAAATAAAGATATTTCCTTTTTAAAACAAGCCCCTTGGGCTTAGAATGAATTTTTATCTTATATTATTTTATCAAATGGTTTTAAAATTGGAAAATATGAATCATTCCCTTTTCATAAATACTTTTCAAATGACTTGTTACATTTCCAAATTTACATTAATTTTTTGATTTTAGATCAACCAATTAATCTCTATGTTTTAAATTTATTTATTTAATTAAAAATGAATTTGATTTTAGATTTATGGGTGAACTCAATTTCATTATTATTTTTAAATCCCCAAAAAATAATGACGGTGTTTTTATAAACCAAGGAAAATAAATGAATTGACTCTTAAAATAATTTGTTCATGATCAGATAACGTAATTAGTTTACCCAATAGCATGACATATAATATAATATTGGATGATGTCTGTAAGCTGGTCGAAAATTATATTTATAGAAGTATTATTGGTAGTTCAGTTTATCTTAATGTTCCCTAACCTAAAATCACATATAGTTTTTTTATTGTGTTCGTTTTTAGTCATATCCAAAATAGAATCATTTCATATTTATTAAGATTATTTTTTGTTACTTAAAAGAAACTAAAATCATGGTTTGTTTTATCCAAAATTAAATTATTTTAAGTTAACAAGTATTATTTTTGTTGACTTTGTTGGATGCAAACTAGATATGAAATGTACAAGTGGTACATTACACCTAGAAAACATATTTCATGTACCATGGATTAATAATATGAAAAACTATGTTTCCCTTTATACATCCAATGGAAATTATATATATGATAGGAACTATTAAGCCTAAAAAAAGTTGATGGAAACACTCTCTTGAATTTTGGGATTATATAAAAACATATACCTATTATATTTAAAAATAATAATTCCATTAATATTTCAGAATTACTATTCATAACTCACACAAAAAACACATTCATATTAGACACAACTTCTTAAGATATCACTTTCAAATGAGTGATATCTTATTGTTTGTTTTTAGGATAGACTATCAACTCACGGATATTTTCACTAAACCTATAGAAGTTGATTGTATAGATTTCATTAAAGGATAATTAGATGTGGTAATCTTGGTAAAATTTACATTTAACCATATATAATATGAGTATTATTCTTAAAAAATATTTACTTTAAATATTTATCATATTAGAATGTTTTTCCATTTTGTCTGAAATATTGAAATTCTTTATTATTTTATATTCATTTTTTTTAATATTGACTGTAAGTCCTACATATCACTTCCATTTTTATTTAAGGGTAATATTTATCTCATATATTATTAAATTTTCATTTATAAAGACTTTT
This sequence comes from Viscum album, assembly GCA_963277665.1. Lineage (NCBI taxonomy): Eukaryota > Viridiplantae > Streptophyta > Magnoliopsida > Santalales > Viscaceae > Viscum > Viscum album. Next base: position 588,018,513 of record OY728126.1, read on the forward strand.
TTATTCTAATTACTTTAGAAAATTTAAAAAAATATTTTCTTATTTTCCAAATTCAAAGTCGTATTTTCTAAAACAAGTATTATTTATCATAATTTTACTATTTTTTAACTAAATGTTTTTTCAAACATTGAATGTAACTATTTTTTAATTTTAATATATATTAATATTTTGTTCAAAATTTATATGGTTAATAATGTATATGATCAAATAATTTTTAAAAACATTGTTTTAATTGCTCTTAAAGGAGGATTAATTATTAGTAAAAGTTTTACATATATTTACGTCTATAACCAATTTTGTTGAGAAATAATTTAAAAAATGAAAATGACGGGCTAATTTTCAGAATTTTATTTCACAACCAAATGAATTTTTTCAACCTTCTCAATCATTTTATCAAGAAAATACTTCTCTTTAAGATAATGAGTTTTTTTAGAAAATGTATGTTTCAATTTCAACTTTTCAGTTTTCTTTTGCCCCTCCTTAAATCTCTATTTATCCTTTATTTCCTTTTTCATTAACTTTTCTGAATCCATTTTTATCATTCTCTTACAAATTATTTTAAAACGTTCCCCTCCCTCCCTCTCTCAAAATTCCATTGTTAATGGGAGTTTCAAAGATAAGGGTTGTTTAAAATCTTTGTTTTCAACTTTCTTTTTCAAAATATATTTTATTTTCTCTCCAACTAAATAATAATTCTCTATATTACATTTCAAAATATATTTTTAAAATATCATTACTTTTTATTCAAATATTTTCTTTTAGTATTTTTTATTTCCTCTCCTTCTTTTTCTTTTTCATAGCCACAATGGGGATAATTTTACTTCACCTTAATGTTTTCAAAAATTTTTTAAAAGGGGATAATTTAATTGAACTTTAAAGGGGGATAAATTTAAATTAATATTCTTTTATGTTGTATTTCTTTTTTTTCATAGTGGGGGAGTTAAATGTTTTACTTTTGTTTTAAGTACTGCATGATTTGATTTACTTTCTTATTAAGATTATTGGATATCTTGATTGAATATCTGGTATAAATTTATCTCTTGAATACATTTATATGTCTTCTATATTTTATTTATAGTTGAAAATATATTTTTATGTTATGTTTTTTTATATTCAAAAATAGGGTACTGTTGTACCTCTCTATCTCTCAAATTATTTTCATGAAAAAAATATTCTCATCTATTTATAACAATTTCATTCGAGTGATTTTTTCATTATTTTATATACATTTTTTACTGATTTCAATGGTCTAAATAGTGATATTAATGACTTTTAAAAGGCATCAACATGATCTTGTTAATGTCTTGGAACTATGTTTTATTAAATTTTGAGATCTACGAATAAAGTTATAGGATAAAATAATTGGATTATGAGGGGGCTAGAAGGGCCATAATTGAAGGTGAAGTGTTGCATGCTGAACTTAGTAGATGATGCAAGGAACCTAACATCCAGTTCCATGTGTGTGTGGAATCATATATGCAATAGGATACCATTATCCATCAAGTAAAGGAGCACAAACTATCCAGTGAAACTATTTATTCATCCTAGATATTCTAGAAATATACTAACTAGTATCAGCTAACCAATGGATCATTTTTAAATTCAAAGTGCATTAGTTATACAACCGACTATTTGGCCAAGATTACTAGATAGTCAATGGTTTCGAGACCTGGAACCCTAGAATGTTCTTATTATATCCATATTTAAAATATTTTTTTTTCAACATCAATAACCCCAAAATAATTATGTAACATTAATACAACTAAGGGAGCTAATAAAAATAAAATAATGCCGGATTTTGAAAACCTAAATCAATTTATCGTTGAATTAGAACACTAATTATGATTATCTAGTGGATCCTTTAAGTATTATCTCATGAAACAACACTAGTTTTTCTTTAATATCTCATGATGTCTTCTTACACCATCTGTACACCTATCAACAGAGTTAATTTTTTTTTGAAAAATAAGGGTGTTGATTTGTGACATGTTTTCACCAAAAAATCATCTATTCTTCTACTCTCCTTCTACAATGGTGGATCACTAAAGAAAATGTAAGGTGTATTTTCATTGGTTACCAATATTGTTCAAGAGGGTTCTCACTTCCATAATCATGAGTGATTGGTTTCTTGATCACCGCTATGATTAAGGGAATAATAACAAAAATCCCTTAACCTGTGTAGAGTAGATTTAGGGGATCATATTAAGTTATTTCTAATCTCCTTTATCAAAATATGTTTTATTATTCCATTATTTTCAATATCCCTTATTTATTTATACTATGTATCAGACTCAATATGACTAATATCATAAGTTTGAAACATCCATTTCTATTGTCCATACTCACTCAATTAATACTAAAATTTAATTTTTATTACGTATTGAAATTATTTCTTTATTTTATCAATATCATTTCATTTTGAATTTACCTTTGAAACATTTTTTATTTTATAAAAGGAAAATTAACCACCCCCTTCACTCTTTCCATCATACTATGAACTACATCATGTTGATTATGTATTTCACTATTGTTAATTTCTTTCATTTGATGAATGCATTTTAAATAATAAGTGATGGGTAGAGACTGATATTAGATATCCCCTCAGTACATTGATAAATATCATAAGAAAAACTATCATGGATATTTAGAAAATGTCAAATATATTAATATAAGATTTATTGGAATGAGGCATTGATGGTAAGATTATATAACATCCCACGACCCTAGACCACTATCTTGTGACGAACTAACAGTCACCACATCACCTTAGGAGTGCCTACCCACAATGTAAAGTTTACTGTCTAGTCTTGAAGTTCCATGAGTATTCTATGAGTATAATATATATTATGATTATAGTAGTAATAGTAGAAAAAATAATATAAACATATAACCAAGATTATAGCATCCCCGTACCGGAATCCACTATAAGGGTGCTCCAAGCTAGGTTGGCCCATATCCTCAAGCACATCTTCCCGAACACTAGAGGATAATGAATAGAAGTGATGTCATTTGTAACATTTCTATGGTTAAGACTATGCCCACATAGGTAATAAGTAATATATAGTGGAAGGAAACTAGTTTATACTAAATAGTGGAATTAAATAAATATAAAAACTGCAGAAGAAGAAAATAAATAACCCCAACTAAATATATAATAAGTGTGGAAGAAGATAAATAAACCTAATACACAATGATGTCATGATATAATGTATGTACTAAAGTAAAAGTACATAAAATAGGAATACAAGAATTTAATCAATGTTTTAATGAAAATGGCCCAAAGTACAACAACTACATCCCGAGAAAAAGCTCAGCCCTCTACCACAAGCTCCATCCTATAAAGAAGGCCACACTCTAGAACCAGAAGTAGCATGCTTCCCATTATCCCTACCTATGAGCATAAAGTCTACTCGGGTACCAAACGGCACCCACAAAGAGAGTGAGATAAAATCCAAGTATTTCATCACCGAATGTGTCTAAACTGTTCCGTTTCATGTTGTAATGAAAAGTATTGTTCCAATATATGATGAAAGTAGGAAATAAAATAACCATAATAAAATTAATATATCTTAGTCTGGGTCCTCAATGGCACCCGTCCCATATCACCTACTTTGTCCGAAGCTGTGAATTTCAATACGGTACCTGTAATAAGGAAGATTCATATATATATATATATATATATATATATATATGGTAGAAATAAAAAGGCAGACAAAAAGGAACATGCCCCCATGATTGTGTCTTATATTGGGGTCTATTATATGTGTCAGTAAGTGTTGCTTCAACTAACCATAAGATATTATAATTTACACCGACTTCAATCAGCATCAATAATAACCCTTAACACCTTATCATTATTATTATGTTCCAGTTGAGAGTTAAAATGATAGCCTATCCTGAAGGTATCTCTATGGTACATCCTTCTATTAACAAAATACCACTGAGATCATCCAAGTAAATCATCTGAAAGGCCATGTATCGATTGAGGCATGGAATTATCATGATTTTGTCCCAGTATCGCACATAAGAGGTCAATTATCACACGAGGAATGTCATATCCACTTTTCTGATGGGTCTATCCTTTAATATGCCTTTGGTAACTTGTATCACTCATTAGTATTTAGCAACCTAGGGAAACCCTCATCTATCAAATCTTATGACATAATATCCTTGACGTAATGTGAAAATGCCCAGGAATGGAGAATCCTTGTGTCTCCCATAATACGACACCCATGTTGTCTCACCAGCAAAAATTTAACTAGTTTTCAAACAAGAAGATATCATAGGGTATGCATTTCTAACTGCAAGATAAATAATATAAGTTACCTAAAGCCACATATTAATGATCATTCTAGGCATGATGTTATTGCCACTGAAATTTATCATCAACTGTAGAAAAACACACATATCATTTTATGATATCACGACCGGATAATAATTTAACAAGGAAGAAAAATAAACAGGAATATATTAACAACAATACTCAAAGTTTAAGGTTCGCAATAATCTAAAGTAATTTATTTAATTTAAAGATCAGCCTAAAGGGGTCACACAACACATGCACTTAAACAATTTAATATTTTAGTAAAAATGGAAAAATTAGACGAAGAATGTTGGCACATCGAAAGGGGTATCCAATGATGTTTCAACAATTTAAACAAACTAATTTATCCCAAATAAGGGTGAAATAACTAATATAAACAATTAAATTGAATTAGTATAGGTAAAATTGAACATCTCTAGTAGGCACTGGAAAGTAGTACAAAAGGAATTTTAAAATATGCAACAAAATGAGGTGAAAGATAGTAGATTACCTAAATTTTACATGTTGGGGATATTACTCTCTTCAAACAGAATTTATTTGACCTAAAATGGATGAAACTAGAATATTTTAAAAAACCCCAATTTTGGTGAAAATAATTCTATGACAGATTACACAATGGATTTAAAACACAGTCAAACGATTCTGGGTGAGTGAGGTTAGCCTTACCGAGATCATCACTACACACAAGAAGATGTTGAAATCAAAGAAGAAATGAGGCTACAACGATCTTCTGAAAGAGAGGGGAGGGAGGAGGTGCCCCACCTAAGGGTGATATAGGGGTGATGCACATAGAAAGGGAGGAGAGGAGCAGAGAAAAAAAGGAAATAAAGAAATAAAAAGAAAGGAACAAAAATTAAAAAGGAAAAATCTATAAAAACAAAATAAATAATAAAAATAATAAAAATAATGTGGTGAATGAAATGGAATAATTAATTACAATGGGTTTACCCCATTTAATTTATTTTTAAATTTTCTCCAACTGTTTCTATTTTATTATTTATTTTTATCCATATTTAAATTAAATTAATTTCCTAAAATTCATCTTATTAATTTTTTAACTCTTTTGAATAATTTTTAGCTCGAACGCAGCACTAGGATGCGACGTAAATTTTTTACAAAAAACTTGTGAAATTATTTAATTAATTTTAATAGTTGTCTGGGTTTAAAATTGGGTGTGTAGGCATACACCCTAGGTCCCTTTAATTATTTGAACTAAAAAATTAAATTTCATGTACGTTGATTTTTGTTGGGACGTTACATCCTCCCCTATTTAAGATAACTCATCCCGGAGTTTCCCTTATGAGGGTACTGGAACATCGTCTGAGAAAATTTATGGCCACTTGGCACATATATTAGTCTCCTGCTCCTAGAACTAATCCTAAATATGTCAGTGTTTCCACAACACTCAGACCAAATGAAATGACCTACCTTGGATAACGTTCTTTCTACAATTGACGATAAATATTGGAAATTCTTTAAACAATGAATCTGTATCAAGCTTGATGTTTTCAGGGTCAAAAGAGTGAGACGAGTTTGGAGATACTGTCGAAGTTGAGAGACATGAAAGACATCATGATTGGCACGATACCTCTAAGGTTGAAATAAGTGATAGTACACTGGCCCAACCATTTCCATTGTCTCGAATGGTTCGACATATCTCATTTATAACATCCCCTATCTCCTGGTCTGCATTTGGCCAAACCATGGAAAAACACCCAGAATGACTCAATGTCCCACCTCAAACATTAAAGGTATGTGCAGATGATCAGTATAAATTATTTTCTGGACTAAATGGTAGTCATATTATTTTAAATTAGCTGAACTTGCTCAGATGTCTCCTAAACGAGTTGATGACCCAACAGAGCTACCTCAACAACATTGAGGTAGCATAATGCTGAATGGAATGTTCTACCATAGAGGGCCTCATACATATCCATTTGAATTGTCTTCTGAAAGCAATTAATATAGTTAAACTCAAACATAGGAATGTGTTTCTCTCTGGAACCTCCAAAATCAAGGATAAAAGATCGTAGCATGTCCAATAACACTCGTATGGTCTGCTCAGACTTCCCATCTATCAGAGGGTGATATGTAGTACTAAAGAGTACATTCAAACCCAATGTTTTCTGAAACCCTTTCCAGAACCAGGAAGTAATGAATATGTCTCTATACGATACAATAGAATGATGTATTCCATAAAGTACCGTTATCTCCTAGATGTATATCCTTCCCATCTCATCAATAGAAAATATCTCCCAACTAGGTAAGAAGTGTTTGACATTGGTCAAACTATAGGAAATCACCCATACTGCATTACTTCCTCAAGGAGATCATGGAAATCCTATAAACAAATCCATGGTGAATTTATTCCATTTCCACTTAGGAATGGATAGATTTTGTACAAGTTGATCAGGTTGTTGGTGCTCTAGCTTCACCTACTAATAGGTGGAGCACTGAGTGATGAAACTTGCTATCTGTTTCTTCATACCCAGCCACCCGTAAAAAAACATATGTCCCTATAAATCATGGAAATTCTAGGTCGAATGTCCCAAACTGATGTATGATATTCCTTTATCATCTCTTCTCAAATATCATATGGTTCCTATACACAGCAACAGTAAACCATAGTTTCAATACCATCAACAACACAACTGGGAGTAGGGTTCTCTCCTATGATGATTTCCCTAAAAACAATGCCCCTCTAGATTAGATAACTATCCCATATATTCTCACTCCAGAAGAGAGGATGTCACTGTAAGAGCTATTATAACTAGTTTCTCGTGCTATTAATAAACCTCCATATGCATATCAGAAAACAAAGACATCATTTTCCACTTACTAATGGATTCTTGTAGGGATTGGGTCTACATCTTGCTGATCAAAGCATCAGACCAAAAATTTCCCTTACTGAGGTTATAAGAAAGATCAAAATCGAATGAAGGATGGTATTTGACCCACCTATACAGACTTAAATTCAATTCTCGCTGAGTGGAGATATATTTAATGATTTCGAGGTCCATGTAAACAATGAACCTCTCTTACAACAAGTAGTGTCTCCTGACGCATAATGTATGAACCACAACTACTAACTCTAGGTCATGTGTATGATAGTTCCACCCATGAGGTCTAAGCTAGCGGGATCCATAAGCCATAACTCCTTTAGTCTATATCAAAACTACACCTAGTCCTATTTTTATGCATCACACTAAATAGTATAGCTTCTTCCTAGATAATGAAAAATCAAGATCAAATATGTGGTTATACTTCTATTTTACTTCTGAAAATATTTTTTACAAGCATCTGTCTAGATAAACTACACACCCCTCTATGGTAGGGTCATCAGAGGAACAGATCTGTGGGAGAAATCTGGGATGAAACACCTGTAACAACCAACAATCCCTAAGAAATTGTGTATGTTGAAAACATTTTCTAGTTTCTCCTATGAATCTACGGTGCTCAACTTTTCTAGGATGACTGACACACCTACCAAATATATTATATCTCCCAGAAAGTGAAGATTATAAATCTAGTAGTGGCATTTTTTATGCTTTTCATATAGTTAGTGCTCTCTCTGTGTGCTTAGAACGATATCAATATGGGTTGCATGGTCTTGTCTAGAACATAAATACACCAAGATTTCATCAACAAAAACCACCACAAATGAATAAAGGTATAGGTGAAAACCCCTATTCATCACAACCATGAAGACTATCAGTGCATTTTTGAGGCCGAATGGAATAACCAGATACTTTTACAAGTAATACCTGCTCTAGAATGTAGTACATGGTATGTTAGATGGTTTCACATGAACCTGGTTATATCCTGACCTTATATCAATCTTGTATAAAACAGTTTCTCCTTAGATCTAGTCGAAGAGGTCATCATTACTAAAAATTAAATTTTTATTTCCAAGCACTTTTAGGAAAAGTGAGAAATCACACATCGCTTAACACAATCAAGATCACAACTTGAAACATTCAAAAAATACATGTACAGAACAACCACAAACCAACCAGCTCACCACGAGACTACATATCATAATACTCGTAATCATCTCTGCATCCCACACAATAATTCCATTCTTCCGTAGCTGATTCCCACTCAGAGGCCGATTTATGTCACCTCAAGAAGTAGTTTCTTTGCTCAAATCTCCCCGTCTGGTCCAGTAAAGGCGACACTGGGCAAGGCTGTTTGATAAAACATTATTTTATGAAGGAAATAATCACACCTTTTCCACCCTTAAGGGAAGATATGGTACACATCGATCATGGAAGGTAAGATTAGTCTTTCCTTGTTTGCCTTCTTGGTGTAGCAGATATAGGTTCTGCGCACTTAGTCATCCTACCAGTCCAATTCCAAACAAATTCACTGAATGACAGCTATGCTGGACCACCCATATTTTCTTTATTTCCCCTAGAAGCATTTTTTCCTTTGGTCTTCGGTGTATTATCCTTGTAAACCAAAGCATTCTCCATCCTTGTAACCGGTGTGTTAATATCAGTCGAGGCAAGACACCCAACCGCTACAACATCCTCTTCTCCTATCATAGGGGCTTCCTCGTGACCCAACCTAACTGTAATGTGCCCTCTCACATAGGTCCCCTTAGCATCACCACCAAGAACAAGACCATAATCCAAACCTTCTTCAAAAATTTCTTCCAAAAGGCCTTCAAACCTATTGGTAAGCATGACGAAGGGTGGGACTGAGGGGTCTAATCTTCTAGAACCCCTAGTACAATTCATACTGGCCACACCTGAGGTAGTTCCCTTAATACCTACCCTCTATTACTTCCCCAAATTCTCCCTATCCATGTTCTGCTCCAAGAAATCCTCTTTACAAACTGATCCAGAATCCTTCCGAGCCAAGGGAATAGAGGAGCCATCCAACTCCTATTGTAACCTATTGAAGACCTCTGCAACCATCAGGTTAACATGGGATTCCAAGACACTTGGAGTTTCAGAAGTATGAACATCCATTGTCGTCACCTTGTGAGCATCCTTCCGGAGGTACTTAACCATGGGACTTGGAATTCCCCCAGCTTTGGGTCCCGAAGCCTCCTTTACCGGTCCATACATCACAAAAACTTCCGAGATCTCTCCCAATGCAGCATTCTCTTTTCATGCCACAACCTGCTTCCCCCTATGGCTGACCTCCAACAATGGAGCAGTGTCTCTCTTGCAGAAAACCTCCAAAGAGTGGCCCAAATGCTTGAAATATGGATAGAACCTAGTCCAAGTATCATATACAACCCGCTGCTTCCACCTGTAATCTTCTCTGATAGTAATCCAGACACAGTTGAAGGGTAAATGAGAAGCATCCACTTCGATACAGACCTGAGGGTTCACCGGGTGACACACGGCTTTAGTACGGCTATCAGAACACAGAAATCATCCATTGAGATTTCCTATCATCCGAATCAACGAAGGGTTCTGAAAAAGTAAGGGCATATTAGGAAAACATACCCAAACCGTTATAGAAGGAGAATCCAGATTCATATGTAAATCGATGGACCACCATAGGAGGAAGAACTGAAAATCGTTGAAGTTTCGAGGTGCCCTCGACCATGCCTTGATGAGATCCGCTTCTGATTCAAAACGAATCATGATATGTCGGCTTTCGAGCAATCCAACAACCTCTCTTTATTGAAGGTCACAAAAATCAAATATGAAACGGTCGAAGGAATCAACTGAAAGTCTTCTATGCTTAAAGAAAGCAACCAACGTGTGATTCAAAATGGATGAGGTTTCCACAAACTCAGAGGAAGAGAGCTGAAGAATAGGAATGACGACAAGAATATCTGGGACCTTTGGGCAAAGAGAAAATTCCAAGAATGTAGGAAGAATGTCGGGAGAGCTAAAAAGCTAGAAGAACCCTCCTCGCTCAAGCGACGACGATTCCCCCTTCCCCACCAAGGGGGAGGAGCTGCTGTCGGCACCATCATCACCGAAGGGAGGAGATCAGCCCCAAAGGGATAGGGTTTTCTCTTCGGTCATCTATACAAGGCAAAAAATATCATTTATTCACTGAAAGATGGTTGATCCAATGGTAATCCATGCATAATCTGAGGGTAACATCTTCCATTTTGGAGAAAGGAATGGTGAACCCTATGGTGATGTGCTAGGTCTGAAAAAACTTGTATCCTCAAGGGATTCAAGCTGCCTTTTGTGTTCAGGTATCTCTATAGGTGACATCCTATAAGGAAGAATAGACACTGGTGTCGCACCTAGCACTAGCTCAATAGTGAACCCCACATCCCTCATGGTTGGTAATCCAGAGAAATAATCAGGGAGTACATCACTAAAATGATCCACCAAAGGAGGGAATTCCACTAAATGTTTTCCCTGTCGCTCAAGAAGAGACTTGCTAATTAAGTTGTCACTCTTCCCAGTCCTGCACATTTAAGTCTAGCTCGATCTAAATACATACTCATTCTCATTTGTGTATATATTTTTCACCCTCAGGGGATTTTAAAGACACCCTATGTCTATATAAATCCATTGAGTATGATAAAGAGAAAGTCAATTAATACCATGAATTACGTCAATACCAGATATATCGAGAATATATATTCTAATGAAAATTGTACCCACCTATATCAAGAGGGGAATATTGGAACTGGTGTATTCCCTCTGTCCTGACCCATACAGTAGTGTCTAGAGACATGAAACCACCAAGGTACTAATTTGTAAAACCAAAGATTTCAACAACAATAGTAGATAAAAAGGAATGTGATGAACCAATATCAAAAATGGCAGAAACTAATGTATAGGGTACAAGAATAATACCTATAACAGTTAATGGTCTTTCACTCAGCTCCCCTGGTGCTGGTTTCACTATATACATAAGACCTGAACCATGGCCCTGAGATGATTGTTTAATGTCATGAGTATGTTCACTGTACTGAAGATGATAGTTTAGAACTGGATTTCCTCAAACACTGCCTCCCCCATTACCTCGGATCGATCAGTCGGTGGAAAAAGAAATTCCAGAATGCAATGGATTCATAGATCCCATACCTGATAGAGGTGCTGGTAAAGATCCTCTACCACATGATTTTGATTAGAAAGAATAGTAGAAACTCTAATGTTGAACCATCTTGCCGCAGGCTCGACACTATATTAGGTCTCCCATGCACTAAAGATTTTTATGGCCAATTGTGTCGTACTGATGACCTGTGATAGGAATGTCAATAAAGTGATTATTGTATAGGATTTCCTCCATATAAACATTCAAAATGGAACTTCTTATTACATGAATAACTATCACCCTACCCTAGAACTGAACATCCTAGTCTCATTGGTTTAGCTTCTCTGACATTTTATTCCGAAATGGGGGCCTGATTTACAATATCTATAACAGTGGTCAAATTAAAGATGTTCACATCCGAGGGGATGGTATATATAATTCCATCCTCAATGCATCTGATAGTTTTCTATGATTCCCTTGTCAAAGAAGGGGAAAATATAGAAGCTCTATGATATGATTAGAATTCTCTATCAATGTCATAGAGCTCTACTGAAGATGTTATAATTCCCTGGAATGATCATCTATCTGAGTATGAAAGAAATAATTGATCATAGAAACATGTTTTTATATCTTCCCAAAACATGTATTTGTTGCTCCCCTCTTGAGATACGACATCCCACCAATGCTTAACAAGGTCTCGGTTAATATAGATAGAATCTTTGACCCTACCCTCTAGAAGTGTCTCTAGATGGTCCAAGATAGACATCATGGATTCAATCCAGGATTCTACAACATGTAGACTGCCTGTTCCCGAGAATGTGGTATGGTGATATTATAGGAAGTCCCCAGTGAGTTGTGCGATAGACAGGGCAGGTCTGGGAATATTCTAGACGGACTGCATAAACTCGAGGAGTTTATACCTAAGCTATGCATCAGGTCCCATCGGAAGATCAGTAGGAAGTGGTACCACAGGCGGCACCATGGGTTGTATTACAAGTAACACTATTGGAGGTACTACAAGGGGGCCTCTTGGAGTTTGGGACCCACCATCTATGGAGTGATATAATCACCACTCTCATGAGGTGTAGGAAAAAGATGTCGCGACGACATTGTTCTATAATAGAAAATCACACACCCTTAGAAAAAATTCATAGCATATTAACAAAACATAAAAAGGTGCAATAATGAGGGTATGTATATATCTCATCTCTTAGCACAAATCAAAAGGTATACCTCCCCAATATTCATTCCTAGATAAATAAAATAAAAAATAGAAGTATCAAAAAAATGACGCATACAACCTATTTCCCAAGTAATGTAAAGTTAATATCTTACAAATTATCAAAACTTTATATTTAACAAACAGACACTAAAAAATTTTACAACAAGGAAAAATAAAACTAACATTAAAATAGAAATATGCAAGCTGATAGAAGATATGGAATGGAAATATGTACGTCATTTTAATCTTATAGTGCCTTATATGATGCATTTAAATGAAATTTCTTCATATCATCGGGCAACAATGGTAAAAATAAATATCTCAATAATACTAATTATAAAAATAGTGTAAAACAAGTGTTCCACCCAATGGTAAAATAATGTCAATAATAATTAGCATAATCGATAACTACAATCCCTACCCATGAATTTGGGTTTCCCCTGTTCATGGGTTAGCTATGTCCAAGCATCGGGTAAGTTCTAAATTCCTATATCCTAGTCTCTTTTCTAAACCAAATTGTATGACAAAAAGAAAAACAACTTATGATACCACTTTGTAGAATCCCCATATCAGAAGCCACTAGAAGGGTTCTCCAAGCTGGGATGACCACATAACCTCAAGAGCATCTTTCCCAATGCCAAAGGCAACTGACTAGAAGTGGGGGTCTTTTTGACATTTCTGTGAGGTAGACTATGCCCGCATATATAATAAGTCATATGTATCCGTAAAAAAACTATTTACACTAAATAGTTGAAGCATATAAATAATAAAACTATCATAGAGTAAATAAATAACCCCAACTAAATGTATAATAGGTGTGGAAGCTGATAAATAAACCTAATACATCATGATGTCATGCTATGATGTTTGTGAAAATGTAAGAGTTCAGAAAACATGAACACAAGAATCAAATCAAATCTGTAATGAAAATGAAATGAAGTGAAACAATTACCTCACGTGAAAAAATCTCGGTTCTCTACCCCCAAGATCCATCCAAATCATTAAGCCACAATCAAGAACTAGAAGCAGTATTCTTCCTTTTATCCCTACCTGTGAGAATAAATTCTACTCAGGTACCAAACAGTGCCTGAGAAGGGAGGGAGAAAAAATACCAGATGTCCAGGTCCCATGGTGTGTAAACCATTCCATTTTGTTTTGAAAAGAAAATAATTGTGCCAACATATAATAAAATTAAGCAATCAAATAACCATAATAAAATAAATATATATTGGTTCAGTTAACCAACAACACCCATCCCATATCAACAGCATTGTCCTATAATGGGAATCTGTATACAAGACCTATAATAAAAAGGATGCATATATATATATGAAGGGTAAAAATAAAAATTTAGAAAAAAAAAAGTAATATAACCCCAATATTGTGTTTTAGTTTGGGGTCTAACTTATGTGTTACCAAGGTGTGCTTCAAAGAACCTAGAAATATCACAATTCACACACACTTCAAGAAGTATCATCAATAACCCTTTATGCATTATCATTATTATTATGTTAAAGTTTTGAGTTGGCGTTTGAACCTGTCCTGAAGGTATCTCTATGGGACATCCTTTAATTAATCCAATACCACCGAGCTTTTCCAAGGAAATCTTTTAAAAGACCATGTTTCACTCAAGTCGTGGTTTTATCAACATTAGGTCCTAGTATCCCACACAAGGGTTCATGTACCACCCAAGGAATAGAATATCTACTTTACCAATGGGTTCATCCATGAATGTCCCTTTGGGAACCAATATCACTCATGATTATTTAGAAACCCATAGAAACCCTCATTTAGAAAAAAATAAGACATCATATCCCTGATATAATGTGTAAGTGCCCAGGAATAGAGTGTCCTTGTGTTTTCCTTAATACATAACCCATTTTTTATCACCACAATAAATTTAATTAGTTTTCAAGGAAGTATATATCCTAGGGTTTGAATTTATAATTACAACAAAATAATATGAGAAACACAAAGCCACATATTAATGATCATTCTAGTAAAGCAGTTATAGCCAAAGAAATGTATCAAAGAATAAATAAAATAGACATATCATTTTTGATTTCATAGTATGATATTAATTTAACAAGGTGGAAAATTGTTAGGCATAGATAAATAACAAAAATAAACGTTTATGGTTCACAATAATCCCAAATAATTTATTTAATTTAATAATCATCCTAAAAGGGTTAAGCAACACATGCCATAAAAAATTTAATTATTCAGGGCTAATGGAAAAATGATACCAAGAACTTTCCCACACCCAAAGGGGTATCCAACAATGTTGAAAATTTTTTAAAAACTAATTTATCTCATATAAGTGTGCAATAACTAATCAAAAAAATTAAATAAATATGAATAGGTAAAATTGGACATCACAGGTAGGCCCCAGTGAGAGGCACAACACAAATTTTAAAATATGAAACAAAATAATGGGAAAGCGAGATGAATCCCTACCTTGTACTCATAGAGGATCGTATTCTCTACAATGATCATTGATTTTACCAAAAAAGGAAAAAACCATGAAATATTAGAAAACCCCAATTTTGGGTAAAATCCTTCTATGACATATTTCACAATGGATTTGGAACAAGATCAAATTATTCTTAGTGCATGAGGTTAGCCTTACTAAGAGATTTACTGCACACCATACAATTTCGAAATCAGATGGAAAACGAGGCTACAGTTTACTTTCAAAGGAGAGGGAATGACGTACGCACACCACCTAGGGGGAGATATAGGAGGACACACATGGAGAGGGAGGATAGGAGGACAGAAAAAAAATGGAAATGGAAAAGGAAAAACAAAAATGGAAAAATAAATAAATAAGGAAATAAATAATAATAATAATAATAAAATGGTGGATAAAATGAAACAATTAATTAAAATGGTTTTACCCCATTTTACATTTTTTTAAATTTCTCTCCAACCATTTTTTTATCCCTTTTAAATTCCTTTAATTTATTTTAAGTTCATTTTATTCCCTTTCTATTTGTTTTGAATTATTTTTAGCCAGAATGCAATACTAGGGTGCAATGAATTTTTTTTAAAAAGGCTCAACAAATTATTTAATTAATTGTAATAGCTGCTCGGGACCCGCAATGTGGTGAACAGGTGTGTGCCCTTGGTATCTTCAAATATTTGGACTAAAAATTAAATTTTATGTTCCTTGATTTATGTTGGGATATTGCAAATATAGATAAACATCACTGGTAATATAGGGAATGTTGTGATAAAATTAATCAAATATTTAAATTCTACAATAAATGGATCATTCATTACATGTATTAATGTACACCCTTTGGGAGGAAAATTAAAAAATATAATAAAAAAGAAAAATGAAGATAAACTAAAATCTCATCCCTAAACTGGTCCCAATTCTTTCCCAGTATTTCATCCATAACCCACCTTAACATGCTTTAAAAAGAAACATCATTTAATAGATAATTTTCCCAAACCTATATCCTATAACCAAATGATGAAATATACTCATGTACCCATGTTCTATTTCATCCTAAAGAGATTTTGAGTACAAATCGGTAGGGAACCACCAACCGTGTCCCAAAAATGACTTCTTTGATATAAAAGTTCTTGTTAGAAATATATAAATAAAAAAATTTGAAATTTAAAATCATTTTAACCAAAGAAGAAAAAGACCATTGATACATGGGTCATAATGTAACCTGATGATGGTTATACCATTATCAATCCTTAGATTCATTTCTTTAATATATAATATATGCTTCACATTGTGTTCTGGTATCACTTGGAACATTTTGATGATTGTTCCTTCAAAAATGATAGACTCTAGTTTCCCAAGTATACATGATAAATAACACATATGTCCCCTATGGAATATTTATTAGCTTGTTTTATAAGAAAATAAGTAACATATACTACTCATATACAAGTTTTCTCATCCTATGGCCTAATACGATAAGTAATACAAACCACTCCTATGGTCGTTTTCTCAACTAAATAACATGAAAACACATAAAGTGTAACCCCCAATGATTTGAAAATAAATATTTAATTAATGAAACACTGAGTCCCTAAAAACCAACACATTTTTTAATCTTTTAGTTTAACACTACTTTTCCTCTACTATGTTTTGAAGTTTGAAAAATAGTCATCTAGTGTTGTGATCAGTAAGTCATTTGGAGTCTAATAGAAGTAACATGATTTTTGGGAATAGTAACATACCCTTATGAATAGTAATATGAATAGTTGTACGCCCATTATGTAGAGTAAATTAAATTATTACATTATTTTCATAAGGCTATAAGACAATGACATCTTCATTAATTTTTCAAGGTGATATAAAATGGGTTATAATTTTTAAATAATGTATGATTTTGTTTAAATATTAAATTAATAATATTTAGAAATTTATTATTAAAAAATGGAGCTCATTTATTAATTCTACAGGTCAAAAAATGGTTAGGGTAAATTTTTGGTATTGTTCGGAAATTCTTGAATTCTTGATGAATAATGAAATGTAGTAAAATACGGTATAAAAAATTATCAATTAAGTATACTATTTATGAAATCATGAGTGATGTAAGCACACCTGTTTCAAACTCACATGCCCATATTACTAATATGGGTCACATGAATCAATACTATTGGTTGTCTTGAGGGAAATAATAAAATAATGAATAAAATATTCAAAATTAACTCCTCTCATACACTATAAAAAACCCCCATAACTCCCTCTTCTCTTCACTTCCCTAAGCCTTTAAGATCCTCAAATTTCTGACCAAATAACCTTCCCTAGTCACTACCAATGTCTTTGAGCTCTTTTAATTTCTAAAATACCAAAACCCCTTTCCCATAATGAGATACTCAAGGATGTGGATTCAAGAGGTAAATTCACATTCTATTTCATTCAATTTCATTTCATGATCCATTATATTGTTATCCTATTCACATATACTCTATCACAATGACCATGAAAACTCATGTATCATATATATACTATAATTATATCATGTTAATGTAATATCCATCATTGATATCCTTACACTCTCTCTCTTTTATTTTAAAAATTAAATCATCATCCATGAGGTGCCAATTTACGACCTTCGTGAATTACGAAGTTTAGTTCATCAATTTTTCCTCCATTAATGGCCATGAAACCATTTTGATGGTATAACCAGACTGTAATATATGTATTATAACATAATTAATTTTCATGAACAAGTATATGTACATAATATAAAATTATATGAAAAAACTAATTTCTAATAATCAAAATACTACAAAAATAATGTAAGTGAATGTCATTAATATTTCATCTAATGTTTCATCCTAATTTCATGTAACAAAATGATATAAATGACCCTTAAAACCTAATTATTTTTATAAATAATTTTTAAATTCAATTCTTGATATTTACATCCATTCCACTGGAACACCATTACTTAGCATTAGTGAACCGATTTTGAAAACCAAAGAAACAAACACTCCAGAACGACAGGATTCAATATTATAACTTATAAAAAATGAAATAAATGAAAAAAAAATTATAATATACTAAATAAATTCTTAATAGGTTCTGAATTAATTTATTAATAATTCTAATTTCATATTCTAGGACCTTATGTTCATGAGTGAAATACATTCAGACTTAAGGTAAGGGTTTTTCACCCGAACCACCATTTTCATTCGGGTTACTTTTATTGTCTAGATATCTCAATAAAGTTCATATGTATTATTATTATCTATTTATAAATTATGTGTGAGTGTTATATATATTTATACCAACCATTATGCTACTTTATTTTATGGAAAGTCACCTGTTTTAAAAAGGTAACTTTTAAAAAGCTTTCCGAAATACAAGCCCATTTCAAGGGAATTTCTCAAATTCTTACCCACATTCAGGTTCACTATATAATATGTTTTTGGAAAACATTATCTTAATAAAATCATTCATTTTATTTTTAAAATAATATCTTACTTCCCTTATGGTTCTTCTAAAAATACTTTTCCAAAATAACTATTCTTTTCCAAATAAAAGAGTGTTTCTCTCAAGAATTACTCAATGATTTTATGAGAGTATTTTTGTATCTTTCATATCTCTTATTGATTCTTATGTTTTATTGAGATTTTTATTATATATAATCATCTATCATATTTAATTGGATGGATTATGATTAGTTTTATTTTGTATGTTTTATCCTAAATCCATTCATCAATTTACTATAAATGGTTAGTGTTTAAGATTAATGTTCAAGGAAATGTATTCACATTTCAGATGTCAGTTTCAATATGAATTTATATGTTCTATATGTTTATACTCACTCATATAAATAATTAACTGGACTTATTATTTTATTTTTGGGGCCCTCTATAGGCCTTAATTCATCGGTAGTTCTCATGAAAAAAAGTGATAGGGACATGGCCAAGGCGTTGCCCATTTTGAGATATGGTTTTGGCCAAGAATTTAATAAATTTTAGACATGTTGGCCAAGGACTTGATGGTATATTTTATAATTTCCACCATATCCATTTCTTTTATTATTAATCTAGAAATTATAATTTCCTGAGGGTATACCCATGATTATGTTTTATTATCAAAATATTTACTCATCCCGTATTCCTACCATATTATGTCCAAGATTATTTTTAAAGACGTGTTTTAAATTATTCAACATGCCTAATGTATATGATATACCTTTTTGAAGAGATTACTCTTACTGGGAGTTTGAGCTCACACCTTTCTTATGTCTCATTTTCCTAGGATATGAAGAAGTAAGTTAGGAGTGACTCGGAGGCATAATCTAGGAGGCATGGATGTTTCTAATGGAATAAATTAGTGTTTTTTTCATTCAAGATGTAATGTTGAACTTATATATGTATATTGTTTCCAAAAAACTACTATACTACTTTGTCCTTCAGGATGAATATTCCTTTTTTATATACTAATGTAATAAAATAAGCCACTGGATCTGGCCAACTGGAGTTGGGTTTTTACAGTTGGTATTAGTGGAAGTTTAGTTGAAAATGAGGAAAATAGATTTAGAAAACATAGATTAGGGAATAGATCCCTAAGAAAATCTTTGAGGATAAGAATACAAGAATATCCTGGCATTTTCTAAGGAATATATTATGTGGATATTTCTAGACAATAAATCTATGTCTAGATACTATAAGTAGACTTGGTTCTGAAATAGATGTACATTGGAGTGAAAAATCAAACAAGGAGTTTTAGGCTTGAGCCCGGGTATCGTGGTACACAATAATGGGCCTTACTGCGCACCTCATTTGGAACTCTCGAGGGATATGATTAGGATAATTCACATTTGCATTCCAATCCAATATAAATTATTTGAATGTAAATTTTTCATCAAAGAAAACGTGTTTGTGATTATGGGATTATCCATGCATCGGATTTCAATTTATGATAAGTGTTTTGAAATGTTGTGAGTATACATTGTGATTCATAATCTAATCTAGTGTATTCTATTATCAATAAATTTCACCTAGTAGAAGAAATGGAAACTACATGAACCCTCATATCCCATGTAGGGATTTCCCTCTAATGCAAGATAATGATGTTGGCTCTGGAGATGGAAGTTGTGTGAAGAAACATATAACTATACAAGGAAAACATACTCAGGTTATAAACAATAACCATGCCTATATGGAGCATTTGGATCCCCTACATGGACGAGATTTGTTAGATTTCTTTATGGAACAATATCCTCCATCATTAAATGGGACTACAAACCCATTTCATGTTGAGTAAAGGATAAGTTCCCTAGATAATATATTTTTCACTTTTTTATTTATCGATAGAGAGAGGTTCATCATTTAATTTTATCATCACTTAGAATATGTAGATCATTTACGGTTGTTAAATCAAATTGAAAAGGATGAGGATGATATATAATATATGTAATAGAAGGAATTTATGGAAATATTCCTAGATAAATACTTAGCTCATGAAAGGAGAGCAGATATAGAAAAGAAATTTATTGAATTTGAGGCAAAAAAGATGAGAGTGTTGAAAAGTATAAAGATAACCTCATAGGGTTTTCAAGGAATTTTTGGGACTATATACATAATCCAATGAATAATATTTTATCGATTATTTTATGGCTCAAATACATTCCTCTGATGGGAACTGGTCTCCCATTGTTTCTCATCATATGAAGATATAGTTTCATATGCTATAAATATTGAAAAGGGATTCTCTATGTCGTATGACTTTAAGGGAAAGAAAGATAAGAAGAGGGTCACTGAAAACTCAGGAAAAGGAAATAAGGAAATGTGGAATAAGAGAAGAGTTTAATTTACACCCTTTTATAATTGTGGATGGAAATACCCATGTTCCTGCTTGAAGGGAAAAGTAGTATGCTAAAAATGTAGACATAAATTTCATCTTTCTTGCAATTGAAAGGGGAGGAAAGAAGTTATTAATGTTTAGTGCTATAATTTTAGGGATATGGGACACTATTATAATGATTTTCCAAACCATCAAGGAAACATTCCATAGAAAAGGCCAAGGGATCACGGATAAGATTATGTGATCAAAACAGTAGATATTGAAGTTCCTAATGATGTAGTGGTTGGTACTATAATCATTTTCCCAAACTTAGTCAATGAATTATTTGATTCTGGATCATTTCGTTATTTCATATCTTCCTAGTTTTCTAAGAAAATTTTTTATTTACAATTTGATTTAATAAGGTTGTTTTCATTGAAAAACCCCAATGGAAGTATAATTGAAACAAAGTTATGTGAGTTAGTCCCCATTATTGCATATAAATGTGCTTGATCTGATGATTTTATTTTCATACCCATGATTGACTTTGATATAATCCAAGGTATGGATTGACTTTAGAATGATGATGCGAAACATTATTGCAGGAAGAAAGAGGTTAAATTTTTTTAGGATAATGTGGATTTCCTTATCTTTAGAGAAGAAACCTCTCTATATGATTCAAATCTAGATCCACCCCTAGTAGCTCTACTAAATTCAATTATTGTGGAGGAATGGAATGAAATAACTATGGGTAAAGAAATGAATGTTCAAATCTAGGATGTACCTATTGTGATTGAATATGTGGACGTATTTCCATTGGATTTACATAGAAATCCTCTAGAGTATGAAATTGATATTTCCATTTACTTAATTCATGGTTAAAGTCCCATATCAAAGACCCCTTATATAATTTCCATTGTGAAGTAAGTGGAACTGAAGAAATAACTAGAGGAATTAAGTGATAAAGTATTTATTTTCACTATTAATTCTCTATGGAGATCCCCTATTATTTTCAATAAAAAAAAGATGGATCTATGAGGTTTTTCATTAACTACAGGGAGATCAATGATATAAAAATATTGAAACAGTATCCCATACCTTTCATTAATGATTTATTTGATCCAATTAATGGTGATATATATTTTTCTAAGATTCACCTTTGATTTGGATATCATCAGTTTCTTGTGAAGAAGGAAGAAATTACAAAAACAACATTTTGAACCTGGTATAGGCATTATGAGTTTACATCAATGCCTTTTGGACTGAAAAATGATCCCTCTATTTTCATGGATCTAATAAATAGTGTTTTCAAGGAATATCTTGATGACATTTTGGTGTTATATATTGATTATATATTGGTATACTTTAAAATCTATAAAGATCATTAAAATCACTTGTGCACTAATATGAAGACTCTTATAAAAAATGGAATAAATGGAAAGTTTAGAAAGTGTGAATTTTTTCTTCAATCAGTTTCCTTTCATGGAAACATTGTCTCTAACTATGGAATATTTTTTGATCCTCTGAAGAAAAAGGCTGTGAAATAATGGCCTACTCCAATGAACATAAATGAGGTACGTTGTTTTATTGGTTTAGTAGGTTATTATCATCGTTTCATTCATAACATTTCCCACATTCCAACCAAATGACCAAGCTTACATGTAAATGGGTTAATCTCATATGGAAAAAGTAATATGAGGAATGTTTTTAGGAATTGAAGAAGAAATTAGTGAATTCTTCAATATTTAACCTACCATTTGGTAATGACGGGTTTGTGATCTATAGCAATTCATTAAAGAAAGGACTTGGATGTTTCCTTATGAAGAATGATAGGGTTATAGCCTATGCATCAAAGAAGTGATAAATTCATGAAGAAAAACTATCCCACTCATGATCTTCAGTTAGGAGTAGTAATATTTTCTCTAAAGATATGGACACATTATCTCTATGGCGAGAAATATAAGCTATATAAAAATCATAATAGTTTCGAGTATATATTCTCACCGAAATAACTCAACATGATGCAACGACGATGGATCAAACTACTCAAGGATTATGATTTTACTATACACTACCTCCCAGTAAAGGAAAAAATGTAGTTGATTCATTGAGCATGAAGGATCATGGAGTTCTAAACAAAATGAGGATTTCCAAGAATTCTTTGTACATGGATCTAGTAAGGATGGACATTGGAATTATCAATGAAGGTGAAAAAAAATACTTTTTCAATTGGTTTCCCAACCATATTTATTAATATTAATTAAAGATTCATAGTCTCATGATGATAATCTTGAAAAGAAAATCAGTGATATGAAAGACAAGAATATGGCTAACATTGTGTGTGAAGGTGGTGTTATGAAATTTGTGAAGTGGCATTGTGTTCTAGCTATACCCGAGGTGAAAAGGGAGATATTGGATTTTTTTCATAGCTCAAATTTCTCTATACAACTTGGTATCACAAAAATGTATAGTGATTTGATGGAACATTTCTTGTAGGACAACATGTATAAGGAAATTTTAGATTATCTATCAAGATGTTTAGTCTATCAACAAGTTAAGGGAAAATGATTACATCTCAATAGATTCATGCAACCACTGCCTATTACTACATGGAAATGAGATGACATCACCATATATTTTTTTATTGGATTACCCAAAACTCCAAGAAATAAAGATTCAGTGTGGGTAATTTTTGATCAACTAATGATATATGCCCATTTCCTCACTATAAGGGAGGATTTTCAACTGAAGCGCCTAGCAAGAATCTATATCAATGATGGTTTGAGACCTTATATAGAATATATCTTAGTAGTTTCTGATCATGAACCATTATTTACATCAAAATTCTTGAAAATTCTTCAAAAATATTTGGATACTGAGCTTTGATTGAGTACTTCTTGTCACCCATAGACTGATGGGAAATCCAAAATGAGGATCCAAACCATAGAGGACATATTGATATCACGTCCCCATGACTTTCATGGTATGTGTGGTGGAGTTTTCCTATAATAACAGTATCCAATCAAGTATTAAAATGGAACCATATGAATAATTTTATGGGAAGAGATGTCGTACACCAAAATGTTCGGATGAAGTTTGTGAAAGGAGGCTTGTGGGTATAGTGCATGTGGAGGAAACAACAGTGAGGGTAAAGACTATCAAAATAGCTCAATGTAGACAAAATATCTATGATAATAATTGAATAAAATATTTCTAATTTATATTGGTAGCTCAAGTTTTCTTAAAACTATCTCTATGGAAGGGTGTTATAAGATTTGAGAAGGAAAACTTATCCCTAGTACATAGGTCCTTTTTAAAATTATGGAGAGAATTGGAGCTATTTTATATTATTTGGCTATGCCTCATAACCTATCCAAAG
The DNA here is from genome assembly GCA_963277665.1 of Viscum album. NCBI lineage: Eukaryota > Viridiplantae > Streptophyta > Magnoliopsida > Santalales > Viscaceae > Viscum > Viscum album. The sequence goes on from OY728126.1 coordinate 588,042,673, forward strand.
TACACAATGTGTTCCTTTTCTCATTACTGAGAAAGTACATGCCACACCAAATTTATATACTCACTTCTGAAGGTATAGAGTCAGAACCTAACCTATCTTATTGTGAAGAGCCTGTCTGGATTATGAAGAATAATGAACCAGTGTTAAAGAATCTAATGACTCATCTGGTAAAGACACTTTGTAAAAATCATAAAATCAAAGAGGCAACATGGGAGTTTGAGGATCTTATGATGAAGACCTACCGAAATCATTTTCTGGGGTCACATTCTGTGAATATGGAGGACGAAATTTTTGTAAGGAGGGGAGAATCTAACACCCCATGGTTTTAAAAATAAATATTTAATGCATGAAAAAACTAAGTCCCTAGAAAAAACACATTTCATAATCTAGCTATTAAACACAACTTTTCCTCTACTATGTTTTAAATTTCTAAAAATGGTCATATAGAGTTTTGATCAGTATGGCATTTAGAGTCTGATAGAACCAACTTGATTTTTTTGGGGAATAGTAACATACCCTTTTGAATAGTAACATTAATATTAATATGAACCTTTTCAATATTAAATCATATTCTTATTTAATTTTCTTAAGTATATAATATATTGACCTCTTGATTAATTTTTTAATGTGACATAAAATGAGTTACAGTTTTAAAATTGTTAATTTTGGAATAAAGTGTGATTTTCCTAAAATATAAATTAATCATATATAGAAAATAATTTTTAAAAAATTTAGTCAATTTTTTAATTCTACACTTAGGCAAATGGTTATGGTGAAGTTTTCATATTTCTCTAAAATTCATGAATTTTTTATGAATAGTGAAATACGGTAAAATACTGTATCCACAAATTGTTAGAAAAATACATTATTAATGACATCATGAGTGATGTAAGAAAACTTGGTTAGAAATAAAATTTACATATTACTTTTATGGGTGAAATTAATCCACACTATTCATTTTCTTGAAAGAAATAATAAATTAATGAATAAAATATTCACAATTCACTCCTCTCCTCCACGATAAAAACCCCCCCGTCACTCCCACTTTACTTCACTCCTCGGATCCCTAAATCTCCTAATATTTATGCCCAAATACCCTTTACTAGTCACTCCCCATTTCTAGTGGCTCTTGTTCTTTCCAAAAGTCTGAAACCCCTTCCCATATCGAGATTCTCATGGAGGTGGATTCAAGAGGTAAATTCACATTCTATTTCATTCAATTTCATTTCAAGTTCCATTATATAATAATCATCTCCTCACCTCATATATAAAAATGACCATGATAACTCTAGTATCATATTTATTCTACAATTATTTAATGTTAATTGAATAACTATAATTGATATCTTTACTCTCTCTCATTTATTTTATAAATGAAATCATTATCCATGAGGTTTGAAATTACAACCTTCGTGGAAGAAAATGTTTCGTTCTTCAATTTATCCTTCATTACTAGTCATGAAACCATTTTTATGGATGAAATGCACTATAATATATTTATTAAAACTTAACTAATATTCATGAAATAGTATACATACATAATATGAATTATATGACCAAATTAGTTTCTAATAATCAAAATACCGCTAAAATAATCTAAGTGAATGTCATTAATATTTCATCTAATGATTTATCATAATTTCATGTAACTAAATGATATAATTTACTATTAACACATATTTATGTTTATAAGTAATGTGTAAATTCAAGTCTCTAGATTTACATCCATTCCTCATGAACCCCATTACTTAAAATAAGTGAACTGATAATGAAAACCAAGGAAATGAACCCTCCAGAACAACAAGATTCAATATTATAAATTCTCAAAAAGAAAAAAAATGAACTAAAAACTATGATAAACATAATAAATGTCTAATATATTTTGAATTATGTTACTAATATGTCTAGTTTTATATTCCAAGACCTTAACTTCAAGAGCAGAACACATTCAGACATAAGGTTAGGGTTTTTCACCCAAACCTCCACTTTCAATAGGGTTAATTTTATTATCTAATTTACTCAATTAAGTTATTATGTATTATTATTTACTCCTTATAAATTATTATTGAGAGTTATATACATGATTTACAACATGAATACTAATTTATTTTATTGGAGTCACATGTTTTAAAAGGGATCTTTCAAAATTGGTTCCGAAATACCAGCCCATTTCAAGGGAATTTATCAAATTATTATCTATATTCAAGGTAACTCTATAATATATTTTTGGAAACCATTATATTATTAAAATCAAAAAATTTATTGTAAAAATAATATCTTACTTCACTTCTGGTTTTATATAAATAATTTTCCAAAAGAACTCTTCTTTTCAAAATAAAATAGTATTTATCTCAAAAATTACCCAATGATTTTGTAATAGTATTTTCATATTTCTCAATACTATTATTATTTTTATGTATTATTGTGTTTAATATATTATGAAATCATCTACCATATTTAATTTTTTGTTTTATGACTAGTTTGATTATTGATGTGTTATCCTATATCCATTCACCAATTTACTTTGAGTGGTTAGTGTTTAAGCTTAATATTTGGGGAAAGTTATTTACATTTCATATGTTCGTTTCAATATGAATGTATATGTGGTTTATGATTATCCCAGATCATATGAGGAATTCATTTTAATTATTATGTGATTGGTGGGTCCTGCTATAGCATCTCAATGCATCTTTTGGTCTCATGAGACAAGCAGATGTGGACTGGTCTGAGGCCTTTCCCATTTTGAGATATGTTTTTTGCCTTGGCCTTGATCATTTTTAGATGTATTGTATGAGGTCTTGATGGAATGTTTTATAATTTCCAAAATATGCATTTCCCTCATCATAAAGATAGAAATTCAATTTTATTAAGTTTTTCCCATGATTATGTTTTATTATGGTAATATTTATTCAAATCATATTCCTACCATATTGTGTTCATGTTTATTTTAAAAGGAATGTGTTTTAAATTATTCACCATGCCTAATGTTTATGTTATCTTCTCCTGTATTTTTTACTCTTACTAAGAATTTGAGCACACCCCTTTCTTATATTTCATTTTCCCAGGATATGAAGCATTACGTAATGAGTGACAAAAAGGCATCATCTAGGAGGCATGGATGATTCTAATGGAATAAAATAGTGTTGTTTTCACATTTCATATGTAATGTTAAACTTATATATGTATATGTTTTCTAAAATATTCTAAACTAATTTTTATTTTGGGATGCATATTCCTTATTTATATTCCAATGTAAGAAAATAAGGCCACGTATCTAGAAAATTAGGGTCGGGTATTTACATAAAAGATAATTTTTATAATGGGCCACAACCGTCCCCAGTGGTCATTTTCAATTACCTCTAAAAAAATACCAAATTAAGGTATTTTCATTACCTTTAAAACAAGATCACCCCTACGAAATTTTATTTTCCATTAAAATCAAAACAACCTCATATGAAATTTTCCTTTTCATTTAAAACATTAAAAATAACGATCATTTTATCAAACAATCCACTAGGATTACATTCAAATTTAAAACCTGAATAATATTTCTAAAAACTCACTTTCAAGAATTTAAAATTTCCTATAAAAATTTAAAAGATATTTTATACCTTTTCTTAAATCAAGATTTACCAAAAAAACATAACTGAAACACATACAAAATCCACATTTCCATTTACTAAAACATTACCAAGACACAACATCTTCCCAACGAACCCATTAGACATTAAAAACACAAATAACAAAATTATAATTTCAATATAAATTCATAAATTTTTAAAAACTTATTCCATTTCATTTATTCCAAGTCAACCAAAAGTCATTAGTTTACAACCACACTAAAATTTCAAAAGTCAAATTCAAAATTCAATTACATTCCACTTTAATTAACTATTGTGATAATTTATTTCACAATCAACTTTTCTGATACATAACCCAATGTTGGAATAATTATAACATGGATTAACTATTTATATATATATATAAAGAAAAATATTAAAAATAATATGGGAATTTGAGCCAAGGAAATCCCAATGTAAAACATTTAATTATGAACAAGATCATCACAAAAAATAGTGATACTACACTACTCAACCACTAAAGAATAGAGAAAAACATTTGGTTAAATTGAGGGGATTCTAATATTATTCTTATTCAATCCCACACATCTATTATCAACTACTAGATTATACTTAATTTTAAGAAAAAATAGAATTAGATAAACACCCTTGAAAGAGGGTACATTAAGTAAACATGGAAAAATATCACTTGAACAAAGATGAAAAAATAATAGAAAGAGATAGATACTTACACTTACATCTAGCATTAGTTCATATCTAAATTAATTTTATGCTACCAAAAATCAACTGGTTTCACACATGGGACGAAGTTAAGGGGAGGTGAAGTGTGTGTGGTATCTTATTGGCTAGAATATTGGTAAATATTAGTTGGAGAGACTATAAGGGAAATGAAATAAACCCTTTAACCCCACTGTTTTATGAAAAACTACCCATCACCTCACCATCTAGTCATTGGGATTTCATTGGCTAGTTGGTGAGCCTGGTAGCCTAGCATATCTATTGTTTTTTTCACTGGCTAGATGGTGAACCCATACTGGCTAGAAGATAATATTTTAATAGTATTATACAGTCTAAAATCCTACCTCGTGCCCCTAATTTTCTCGTATGACTTCCCCAACAACTTCTGAGATTCATTCTTAGTATAAAATAATCATTTGGAAGTTTTTAAACATTTATAATACACTTCAAAACCAATTTCATAAAAATAAAATTTTATTAAAAAAAATAAAACCACCACTAAAATTTAAACTCATCTGTATACAAAGTTTATTTAACACTCACCTTAATAACACTTCACATTCTGGAAATTTCACTATAGTCCTCTCACAATAGAAGCCAACCTATTAAGTTTGAGAGTCTATCACCCCTAGTTGTTTTATATCTATAAATGAAAAGTGAACCCCTATAGTATAACTTGAAATAAAAGACACAAATATTCTAAATCCTTAGGTAACACTCACATTTATCATTAATATATAATGATGATGCTTTATGGTATCAATCTATCCTAAGACACTAATGTGTCACCATTTAGTTTATTAACTAACATATGGTGTTCCCTAACATAGGAAATATATCTAGAGGCCAATTCAAAACATCATAGCCTCCCACCATCAAAATGTTCTTATTGAAACACATTTTTGGCAGTCCACCAACCTCCTCGACATGGTTCACATCAAACCATACCTCAACACATGCAATATCACCTATGAATGATGGTACCAAATCTCATTTTTCATCTTAAAAACCAGAATTGGAATGCCTCCATCTAATATGAAAAATATAATTATGTTAAACCTTTCCTTAAAATAATTTCCAAAATACTCAAAAAAATATATATATCCAAAGGATGTGTAATATGTTTTTTTACCCCGCCACATCAAGTTTCTCATAAGACGGTTTATCGGACTTCCTCTAGCTAACCAATATCAAAATATGTAGGCTTTATAGAACCCTTATGTTTGAGGTATTTAGCCTTTGTTTATGAATTTTTATGTGAATAATATGTTTGGTAATATTTGGGAGAGTTTGGAAGGGTTTTGGGATGGTTTCGCTCCTTTTCAATTGGTGCATAGTTTGAGAATGTTTTGTGGAAACCATGAAGAATCTCTAGGAAATCATGAAACTTTAGATAGTGGAATTTTTCACTGTCGGTGCCCAATTTTTAAAACCATGTGATACAACTGTGTTGAGAACCCCTTTGAGATAGTAGTAGACACATGGTTAGGGTAAGGATTGTCAAACCATGTGATCTAGCTATACACTGCTTTAAAAAAGGGTTTTTCCAAATGGGGTCTCTCAAGATTTACCCTAAAACACCCATTTCATCTCTCACTCAATCCCAACTCAATATTTTTACATATCATGGGTTGGGTCACCTATCCCACTCATTTTTTAAATGATTCAAAGGGTTTTATTAGTGGTTTGAAGGCAGTTCTTTCTTGGAATGTCTCTCTCCATGGTGTTTCTTGGTTTTCCTATAGATCTACTTTCCCCTCAACCGGTTTTATGGATCTACATCGGTCACATGTAGATCATGGTTTTTGGTTGCCTAAAATGTTGAGGTTGGGTTTTTTGTAGCTATGAAAATGATTATAATGTGTTTTATCAAATTTTAAGCTATATTTGTGGTGCGGTTTTCTGTTGGATGATTTCATTGAAACCGTAAGGTAGGTGGATTCACTATCATCTCTATTTTGATTGAACTATAAGGATTTACTTTCAGGATAATTGTTTTTCCATGAAACCCATTGTGATTATGATGCGGAAATATTGTCGGAACCCATTTTTTGTTCCTTTGTGTAATTAAGAAAAATGGGGTTTTATTGTGCAATGTGATTGGTGTGGGATTTTAAATGGTGATATTATATTTAGTGAGATGGTTAGTTTTAAGGAAAATGAGTTTTGAAAATGGTTTTAAATAAAATACTTGTTTTATTGAAATTAGGTTGGTCGTGGATGTGGCATAATGGTGTTTTCAATAAATCATCTTATTGTAATGAGTTGATGGATGTTTTTGGCATTATGGTTGGATTACGGGGTTATTAATTTTTAGGAATGGATGATTAATGGGAGTGAAAGACCGCCATCAAAATGTAAGTGGGTGTGATATACCATTATAAAAAGTGGATTAGTTTGGACATGATGTTTAACTATCATTGGTAACACTAAGATCATGTGTGTGTGTGTGTGAAACTTGAGAACATTGGTGGGATATGCATGAGGCCACACTAGTTAGAATGGATTATGACATTTTGAATGGGATTTTGGGTTATTTATGTGTTTTGTTTCACTATTTGGTTGCATTCCTTAAATTTTAGTGTTTTGTGAAAAAAATGGTTTTTGTAATGATGTGTTTGGAATTCAAAAAATTGATGCATTGTTTATTGACTTTATATAATTGTTTTATATAAACTATGCTAATTTGTTTCAGCATATTGGCTTTTGTGGAGAATTCATTTGGTCTTATTCTAGTGAGTATTTGTATTCTCCCCTTTTTTAAAACATTAGTGCTTTTGTAGATGTAGTGTTCTGAGACACCGGTAAGTGTACGACATATAATTTCTATAGTGGTACAATATATTGATTCAGTGGTCTTGTTGTTTAGGGTGCATGGATCTTGATGTGAAGCTATGGGGTTGCATCTTAGAATCCTTGAGTTTTTTTGTTTAATCTTCCCCTTAGTACTTGTATTAGTGTTTCATTTTGGTTTTGGTTGTATTGGAATCTGGTATTGTTGTCTTGTGTTATAGTTTTGACATCCATATTGTAGTGAATTATGAATAAATACATGTTAGAGGTTGACTTTCATTTCAAGGTCAAATCATTCCCTACACATTCCGGAAGTCGTTGGTATTTATTCCCAGCCATTGACACCTTGAGAGCGTAACTTAATTTCGAGTATCACTTATGGCTTGACTCAACCCAATGAAGAGGGGTGGGATGCTACAAGTGGTATCAATTTTTCAAGTCCTTCACTTTTCAGTGAAAGTAGTTTTTTTTCGGCTCTTTTTTACTGATTTTCAGTCTTGATGTTATTACTCAATATTGTTTTATTCCTCTAGTGGCGATGGTAGCAAGTCATAGGATTGTCGGAACATGAAATGTATAGCATAAAAGGATGTAGCTAACCCTTTTATGCTTAACATCATGTTACTAGGCAGTTGGGTAAACAAGTGTTTTGGAGACACTTATATGAGTGTGATCTCATTATCATGGGTGTATCTAATGAGATGAGAGTGGCATGAATGGTGTATATGAATTTACTCTATGATTTCATTGTTCATTTTTCATTTTTCATAATGATTTATATTTTGATAAGAATTTATTGATTTTTGAAAAAACTGGAAATTGTTTTCAAAAGTTGTGTTTTGAAAAGGGATTAAATTTGGTATCTTGAAATTGGGACGATTTTCAAAACATGGTGCTATTATTAAAAAATGGAGTAAAAATGGTAAAATGCGAATTTTAAAAGAGTGGATGTGATAGTGTAATTTTATTGAACATGAAAATGTAATCCTTTGGTAGTTAGAGAAAGAACCTTATCATTATTCATATATTAATAGAAATGGCACCAGGTAGGCATCGTAGAGACCAATCAATAAATGCTACAAAAAATGTGGTTTCACCTAAGCCCTAGGTGAGGTATAAGCTAGTGAAGATCATAGTATAAGCATTCCATGCTGTGGAAAAAGTGAATAAAAGAGTGTATCTGAGAAATAGGGATCACTTGATTCTGTTCCATAAGTAGAATACACCCATTGTTTAGGGTGATTCGGAGTTGTAAAGGGTAGAAGTGTGGTTTAATAGGATGAATCAGATATTCGATTTATTGGTAACATTATAATTGTTGAATTTAATGTTATAAATGTACATGTTAGATGATCTGGCATTATACGGGTGGGAGTGGGTGGTCCAGGTTGGAACAGACCAAGGTATGACATTGGAGGGTTTTGAGGAACTGTTTAAAAAACAATTCTACCCTCATATGCTCAATATTCAGTGAAAATTTTTTTATTAATCTTTATGTATTAGAACATGTTGATGATAGAATATGCAGCTACGTTAATGAACTTAGTGCGGTTTTCACTTGAGGTGGTGGCTAGTGCACCCTTTAAGGCTGGCATTTTTTAAGTTGGGTTGAGGCAAAAATATGTTCCAAAATTGCAGTGCTATGTATAAGTAGTTATAAGGATATTTTTAATAGAAAATAGTGGATGAAAAGGATATATATGGGGCTATAGGAGGGGGAAGAAATTTTGTACCCATAGGAAATGGTGGGACTCTAATGCAGTGATCAAACAGAAGAGGGATAGTTATTTTAAGTGGAAGATTGTGGATTAGAATCCAATGGTAGGATTGGTTAATCATCATCTGAATTCATGGATTATGTTGGGACGTTTTTTTGTGGTTCTACAGGTCACATGAAATAGGATTTTACAGAACAACCTTGATCACTTCATAACTGCAAACATATGGGGAATCTTTAACACCATTATTATAGTGCTCTGAAGTTGTGTGTTCGTGACACTCCTCAGGGGTCGCAGGCATCATATGCCTTGATGGGTTTAGGGAATTATCATACAACTCATTATCATAGCAGACTTATTCATGGTGATTCTAGATATACCATTACTTCTTGAGAGGTGAATATTCAAGAGGGTAATAAATAGTATAGTGTGGCCCATAAGCAAGTGTTCAAAGTTGAGTAGGTAGTGGTGGATGATCAGTCAGGTCCATCGACCATTATACATAGGATTATTTTGAATTTTAACATTATTAAATTTTTATTTTTTATGGGTGAATCCTATTCTAAATTTTCATTTTGTATCATCGATATATTATGTTTAAAAGTGGAAATGATTCCTTTAGTTTTGAAACTCCAAACTCCTCTGCGTGAAAAATAGTGTCAATCCTTCCATTGTATAGCATGTTGTTGAGTTGTGGATGGGGTTGAGATGGTGTAGGAATTCTCATTGCATGAGATAGATGTGTATGGTGTAATTTTATGTATGGACTAGTTTACAATTTTTAGGACCCACATCGACTGTTATTTATAAATGGTTAGTTTCATGGTGGGTGAGGGCGTCGAATAAATATTTAGAGGAGAGAAAAATGTAAATGTGGGTACCATAGGCCTGTTAGCACTAGCGGTCAGGACCATCTCATATTAGTTTTCATCATTTTCACTATAATAAATGGTATATGTATGGAGGATCATTTTTAGGTAGTGTTTAATACGTTTATAAATATATTTTTCAAATATTTCTCTGGGTTTCTGAAAATGATGGAAGTGGAGTTTACCATTGACATTCTCTTAGGGACCATACATATCTCCCTTATGTCTTACCAGATGGAACCAGAATAATTGAGGGAATTGAATGTTTTTTTGGAGGATCTAGAAAATAAATGGTTCATCCGGCCTTGTATATCTCTGTGGGTAGCACCAGTTTTGTTTTATGAAAAGGAATCTAGAGATCTGTGGTTTTGTGTGGATTATCTTAAAATCATCAATTTAAGATAAATAATTCAAATATACATCCAATTATTCGTGATATGTTTTATCATTTTAGGGGAGATTATTGGTTCTTTAAAATTGGCATTCAATCTGGATATATTCAGTTTTAGCTGTGGAAGAAATATATTCTAAAAAACATTTAGAAGTGGATATGGCCATTAAGATTGTGTGGTTATGCCATTTCGATTTATGATTACACCATTGGTCCTAATGGAATTGATGAATTAGATATTTTATAGGTATCTAGATTTCTTCTTGGTGGTGTTCATAGATGATATACTCTTGTATTCAAGGACAAGGGTGGAGTATGAGAAATACTTAGTGGTAGTGTTGGGAATCTTGAGACACTATTGGTTTAATTCCAATTTGTCAATGTGTGAATTTTGTATAAAAGAGTTGCTCTTTCCATGTCTTTTTGGTCTCTTATAAAGGTGTTTTTGTAAATCTGGAGAAGATAGAGGTCATTATCTCTTGGAAGCCGTTGAAGAAATGTTTTAAGATACAGAGCTTCCTTGGTCTAACTTGGTATTATCAGTGCTTTTTTAGTGACTTCTCACAATTAGATACACTGATGAAAACTTCATCAAGTAAAAATGTTCCATTTCAGTATAATGAGAAGTATTTGATGTATATTTCATACATTCAGGTTCTCCTTACATCAATACAAATCATGGTTTTTTCAGAACCATGGAAAGGGTACGTGGTGTATTGTGAGGCATTGGGATATGGGTTGGGGTTTGTTCTCAGGTATGTATAAAATGTTGTTTCATATCGATCAAGGAAGATAAGGTTTCATGAGAAGAACTACCCAATTCATGGATTGGAGTATAAAGTGATGGTTCAAACATTGAAAATTGGGTGTCACTATATCAATTTTGTGAAATACATAGTGTATACCAATCACAAGATCTTGACGTGTATTTTCCCATAAAGATATTTTAATTCATGAAAAATAATATGGATGAAGTATTTCAAGATGTTGGACATTGAATTGATGTACACACCGAGTAAAGGCAATTCGTTGGTGGATGTATTAAGTTGAAATTCATACGCTATGGTGGAAAACTAACATCAGACTAGTAGTAGTTAATGTCATTCACCACCAACAAGAGGTTATAATGTCAAGACCAAGGTACTATAGTGGTAATATTCCCAATTTTGTTGTTACCTAACTTGATTATTTTTTTTAAAGTGGAGAAAATTTCTGATTCAGAGTGTGTGTTTATGAGGTTGAAACTTAATCATGAGGAGACCATTGAGGGCTGGAAACTAGATGAAATTTAGTGCTATGATTTCAAAATCGGATGGTTGTGCCGATGAATTTTCCAACTCAAATTCATAGTGGTTACCATATTTGGATATGGGCAGTCCATCCTTGGATTTATAAAATGTATAAAGCATTGAAATCCATGTTCTTGTGGGTTTAGTAAGAATATGATAGTGGCCAAGTTTGTTTTGAGATTCTTGATTTATCAGCAAGTCATGGTAGAGCATCGGTGGCTAGAAATTATGCCATGGTCTTTACCTATCCTAGTGTGGAATTGGGAGAATATATCAATTTATTTTGTTACAGGCCTCCCAAGAATGGTTAGGAAATATGATTCTATATGGGAGATTGTGGATCAGCTAACAATGTTGGCCCAATTCGTCCCCATTTTTCAATCTCATACGAGGGGGAATCTGTCCAAAATCTATATCTGTGTGGTGTAAAAGAGGCATGGAGTACTTGTTTCAATTATATTAGATAAATATCCATGATTCACATCTTCTTTTTGTTAATCCATATAGCAGGCACTCATAACTCATCTGACGATGAGTATGGAAAATCATCCCTATATGAATGGGAAATTTGAGAGGACTATAAAAATATTGAAAGATATGTTGTAGGATTTGGTGATGGATTTTTGTGTCTCATGGGAGGAGAACTTGATGTTAGTAGAGTTCTTATAAAATAACATCGAATAGTCCTTAATAAATAGGGCTGTGTTTGAGGCATTGTTTGGGAATCCATGTCATTTTTTGCTTTATTGGTTAGAAATGAGAGAATATTTATTGGTTGGGTCGAGCCTTACCCATGAAACTAAAGAGAATATTATGTTGATAAGGAAGAGAATTGAGATGTTATATAGTCGTAATAAATCATATGTAGATCATCGTTGATGACCGTTGTCATTTGAAGAGGGTAATCATTTGTTCTTAAGAATATCTCCTTGGATTAGACATCATCATTTTGGTAAGAAGAATAAGTTATTTATGAGTTATATTGGTCATTTTGAGATAAATTAGTGGGTTTGGGAAGTGGTATATCATTTTTCTTTAGCACCACGATTTAGTGTGGTGCACAATGTGTTTCATGTGTTGTGGTTGAAAAAGTTTTAGCTAGATCATGACCATGTGATTAATTAGGATCATGTTGAGCTAGATTCAGATAATTTATTAGTTCTCATGACAGTACCGATTGTGCATAGGCAATATAAATTCCGTCATTGGAAAATCATAGGTTTTGTTTAGGTGGTGTGGCAACATGGTCAATTTTTTCTGGAGACATGGTAACGGTAAAAAGAGATTGTTGAGAAATTGCCTGATCACTATGGAAAAAATGATAGTTTTTTAATTTCCAAGGATGGAAAGTCTAATGGTGGTGAGAATTTATCTCTCTATTTTTGAGTTCTATATTTTTTATTACTTATTATGTTTATAAAGTGGTTGGGTAATGTTTGGGAGAGTTTTTAAGGATTACTTGAAGGTTTGGGGGATTTTCTAAGGGTGCATGGTTTCAGAAGGTTAACTGGAAACCATGTAGAATCTCTAGGAAACTGTGAAACTTCAGATAGGTGAATTTCACATGGTCAGAACACAGTCTGTCTAACCATGTGGTCTAAACATGTAAGGCACCCTTTTGGGATAGTAGAAGTCACACGGTTAGCACACGGTTTGTATAACCATGTGAGCTAACCATGCATGGCTTGAAAAAATTGTTTTTAAAAACAGGGTCACCTGATATTTTCCGTAAAACAACCATTTCTTCTCCCAATCAAACATGACAGTGGATTTTCTCTTATCAGGGGTTAGGGAACCTCTCCCAATCATTTTAGAAGAAAATCAAAGGGTTTTCTTGGTGGTTTGAATGTGGTTCTTCCTTGGTAAGTCTCTTCACATGGGGTTTCTTGTTTTTCTCTAGATATACATTCTCATCACACATGGTTTTGTACATATACATATTTAACATGTATATCTATGGTTTTTGGTGTTTAAAACGTTGATTTGGGGGTTTGATTATGATAGGAAAAAAGTTTTATGTTTTTTTATGTGAAATTTTTTTCAGGATTTGTGGGGCACTTGTGAGTTGGGTTATTTCTCTAAAACCGTAAGTTAAGTGGATTCACTCTCATCACCTTTTTTATAGAACTAGAAGTCTTTAATTACAAATTATTTGGTTTTCCTTGAAATTTTTATTTATTATGATGTGGAAAACTTGTTCGAACCAATTTTGTGGTGCTTTGTGGATTTGGGAAAAAACGGGGGTTTGTTGTGCAGTGTACTATGTGTTGAATTTTAAATTAGTGATTTTAAAATCAGTGGGTTCATTTTTTTTTTGGAAAATTAGTTACAAAAATAATTTTCAATAAAATATAGGTTTTATTGAAATGAGGTTGGGTGTGAATGAGGCATAAATGTGTTCTCAATAAATGTGATTTTATTGATTTATATTATCTTAATGGGTTGTTTGGTTGTAAACTGTTGGCTTTGAATGATTGTTGAAATTTTTTTGTTTATATGATGTGGTAATTATTTATTGTCATGTTGTTATTATTTAGAAATTGTAAATTGGATTCTTATAGTGACTTGATGGATTTTTTTGGCATGGGGATGTCTTAAGGGTTTAAGAATAGTTAGGAAAGGGTGATTAGTAGATGTGATGGACCACCATCAAAAGGGTAGTGGGTGTGAAGTACAACTATAAAAAGTTAATGAGATTGGATGTGAAGTTCCACCATCAATGGTAACACTGATATCAGGTGTGTGTGTGTGTGTGTGGTCCATGGGAACATGAGTGGGACATGAATGCGGTCATGTTAGCCGAAATGAGTTAGGATATTGTGAAAGGGGTTTTGGGTTAATGACATGTTTGGTTTCATTGGTTGGTTAGTTTCCTAGAATTGTGGTGTTTTGGGAAAAATTATTTTTGTTAAGGGTGTGTTTAGCTTTTCGAAAAATGGGGCATTGTTTATTGACTTTATATAATTATATTATATAAACTATGACAATGTGGTCCATCCTAGTTTAATTTTTAGAAAATTCATTTTGGGTTATCCTACTATGAATTTTTACTCACCCATGTGTTGGAAATATGGTGATTTTGTAGATGTTGTGTTATAAGACACTGGTAAGGGTAAGACATATCATTTGTGTTGTGGTGTATATGATTGTTGGGTTGTCTTGAGGTGCTTGGATCATGTATCTTGATAAAATTCTATAGAGTTAAGTTATTGTATCCTGGGGTTTTGTATTTTAGTCTTCCTCTTAGTACATTGATTATAGTATAGTTGTGGTTTGGTTGTATCTGTCTCTGGTATTATTGTTGTGTGTAATAGTTTTTACAAGCAGAATATATGGAATTTAAATAAATCCTATTATGATTATGATTTTAATTATAATGGAAAATAATCCCCCCCTCATTATTGAATCTCTCAGTATTTATTTCTAGCCTTTGGCACCTTGGGAACGTCGCTTAAGGCCGAGTAGCACATCTGCCTCGACTCAAACTAATGAGGAGGGGAATGATGTTATAGGAATTCACCATCAATGAACCTTTAAATTACAATATCATGATACATTAATCTTAAAAGGCATATCATGATCATTTTAACACATCTAGGTCTAACCCAAACCTCCAGTTTGTTTCCACAATTGAAAAACTAACCAACCACATTATTCATGGTGCCACCACCAGAGCACCAACATTCCACAAAATTGAAAAATACATGTATCTCATAAATTAATCCCATTCCCAAAAATACCTTTTATAATCTAACTATTAAAACATAAAAATCCACCTCTCAAGTTCTCTGAGGATTATGGATTACATCAAGCCACCATTTACCAAAAATATGGAATCATCACAACCATTTAAAGAACAATCCTACCCACAAACACCCTTTCTAACAAGACCAAAACTAAATTTTCTATCCCCACCGTGGGAGTATCCTTTGAATCATTCCATAGTTTCAAAACCCAAATCTCGCAACCTATTTCATATTTATCATCAAACACAACGGTTAGAAAAAGGCAACTCACTTATACTTGAGTGTCTATACATAACATAAATTCATTCCATGTTCCTAGATCCTAGGAACATCATCATTGAAACCTAATCTTTATTCATTACAAGGGTCACACTCTCTAGTGGAATATGGTGGTATCCCCACTATATATCTTTCCTTGTTCTACTCCTAGTGTAAAACCTAAACATGTTTCATTTTTAATGATATATTTTATGAACTGGATACAAATATATAGGAAAGTTAAATTTTTTCATTTATTGAGTAGGAAGATTATAAAACTGAGATTCGGAACTAAACCATGAAGTGTGTAATGCTTCAATGTTATGTTTTTGGACATGGGTGAAGGCCTGAAAGGTATTTTGGGTGTCACAAAGATTTTATGAAGCACTAGACCTAAAATATACTTTTTAATGACTTGGAGATGGTGCATGGTATGTCTAAAACCATTCGACCCACAGTAAGAAACCATGCAGCCTTATGCAAGTGTATAGTGGCTATCGCATGGGATTCACATGCTTTACTAAACGAGGCCTGCATCCCTCATGGTTACTAGAGGAGAAATTAACTAAGCACTATTCACTCTAAGTTTGGTGCATAGTTTCCCAACTGTGATGTTATCTCATGTGGAGCGCCTCAGGTGTCTAGGGGATGGCATATAGTTGCTGCATGCTTTTCTAAATGATGTGTCCCAAACCATGTTTGGTGATATATTTGAAAAAAGAATTAAATTTAATGAAATTAAAATAAATGAAATTAAAAAGCTAAACCACCCCTTTTCTCCCCTTGGATTACAAAACTCACCTCTCCCCCTTCTCTCCAGGAATGTGACAACCCCCCACCTTGACTCCTCCTTATTTTACTAATCAACCTATTTTCCCCTAGTTCTTCATCCAATTATTCTAGTTAAATCCTCCACCTCCCTTATTATTCCATGGTTGGCTATTTTCTCTTCCCCTATCACCTTTCTTGATTCATCTGAAATCCTAGTTCATATTTTAACGTGATTTTTTGTTTTTCTCTGATGTTATATTATGATAAAGATATCTCCTGAATACCTTGCTAATGTTTTGACATCCCCCACCGATGGTGATGTAGATTGGTTTGATTCGAGTGTTCGTCGCTTAAAACATAAAGTGAAAAGGTGTTTGACTTGATCTAATTCTTGAGGTATGATCCCTTTCCTTTCAATTTTTTAAGAATGAATGAACTAATTAGTTACACATTCCTCACACCTTTATTATTTCTTTTCCTTATAAGTTAATTTATTCGAAAATTATTTTCTTTTATGAATCAAATTCTTAGTTTCTTAAATGATATTTTTTGGAAAATGAAGTAACAGTTTTATAATAAAACCCCTACAATGGAGGATTCATGTCTTCAAAAATGAATATTGATGTTTTTTGACTTATATCTTGCTTATCCATATTGATAAGTAGTTCATTATGATTTCACTTTGGTCATAAAATGGAATTTTTTGGGTTTTAGCATGTTATATTAACTGGATGGATATTCTGGTAAATAGAAATTACCAAGTATGATATTTACCTTATTCAAATGGCACCCATCCTTAACATTTGATCCTTATACATGACTATTCCATATGTAAGTGAATTGAATTTGGTAAATGGAAGAGCATATGCATGTTGTCTTACTTTATAGATGGAAATGACATTGTAGGTAATTACCCCACTAATGTTGGAATCCTGTATCTGCTTCCATAATACTTATTACATGAACATCCAGTTTTACAAATTAGATGATTTATGATGGATTAAATGGCCTTCAATATTATAGGATGGTTACACCATTCCATCTATATAAGTTTTATCAAATTCCTTATATAAAAATATTGCATTCAAAAAGGAATTGAATATGATTATTGACGTACATGAGAGTTCTCTGCCTCATGTTTTCAATTGAAAATTTAACCATTCCTTTGATAACATTTTCATTTTAATGATTAAGATGTTTTGATTTAAGTATAATTGTAAAAATTTCAACTTATATGTAAATGGATGGTCTAATGAGATGCATGAGAGGTTAATGACTCAAGCATTATGGTTACGCCATATTGGGTACAGAGCCAAGGTAGCATGAGAGCCCTTAGGGGAAAGACTATGTGACATTTCCAGTTGGCCTAGGACATATGCCATGAGAGATACCCTGGTAACAGATGCCTTTGGGGTATATACTAGTTCTTATATTATGTGTAGAAAAAGGATCATGAGGGCCCTTGGGATAAGAGATTGTGTGAGATTCTCAGCTAAAGACAAGGGATAGACCGTGAGATCTCCCCTAGCGATGGATGCCTTTGGGTACATCCCAATCATGCTAGTAGCTATATACATGGTATAGACTTTGAGAGCTCCCCTAGCGATGGATGACAGTAGGTACATCGAGGTCCTTCTAGTATATTTTTTCCAAGAGACCGTGAGAGATCTTGGAGTTTGGTTAGGGTCTAGACCATGAGAGATTCCATTAAAAATGGTTTATAGTGAGTTACATATCATTCCTTCCCAACACACAAACACACACACACACACAGATATATATATATATATATAAAGTGACATGATCAGAATCTTATTCTAGTTGGGGGCTAAAACAGGTATAGTTGTAAGGTGTCCCTTAGGAACCTAGATGGATTATTGAATATTTATCAAGTTCAGTTAATTATTTATCTATACCTAAACAGTGTTTAAATTCATATTTCAGTATCTATATTGGGATAGACACAGTGGGTTCCATCCTACTAAGATTTATATCTCACACCCTTATTAAGATGCCATTGCACTGGGGTACCTGAGTAGACTCTCTTGTTCTCAAGATTATAGACCATGGATGATTTATAATGTTGTGATTCTTGTACCTGAGGAGTAAGGAGAATAGGTTTAAGCTGAATCTCTATATTCTCATAGAGTTTACCAAAGGTACTTTTAGTTTTTTCTTCATTTGAGTCATGTATTTTTTATAATTTTAAATCATGTTGTATATTTACCATTTTCAGATATGTATCATCAAATTTACATAAATAATTTGTATAAACCAGTGTTGGCCACATTTTATTTAGTTGTTATCATTTATCTTTAGTTATTGTCTTTCATTTCTTTCATTGTTATTCATTGTATGTTTGTTCATAGTTTTTTATAACACTATGAAACACAGATAAGAGGGTATAGTCTCCCCACAATCACATCCTGGGACCCTCATTGTTATTCGATAGCCACTGGCATAGGGGGATATAATCTTGAGGCCATGTGAACATCCAGTTTGGCCATTAGTTTACTGGTTAGCCAGTTCGTTACATTAAAAAGTGGTATCAATGATTTTTTTGCCTTTCTATTTTTGATTGGAAGATAGCAGGATAGGAATCTGTCATTTTGTGATAAATAGTCTTGGTTGGTGCTGATCAACCCATGTACAAGAAATGAAAAATTGGAAAGATCAGGGAATTATGGTTCAGGTTGTTTTATAATATAGTTAGATTTGATCTCACCTAGAGTGAATGGTTTAATTTATACTACTTATTGATTTATGAATTTTTTTGTATTTTTACCCTTCCCTTGTTTTGGGATAGATGAATCATTTCATGAATCATATTAGGCACACATGAATTTAAAATTTTATTAATATTCCTTGACTTGTTCTTTCATTTGTATAGCTGTCTGCTAGTTTAATTTTGTGTTTTGAGTGTTATTTTATGCTTGTTTGTAAACCTGCTTTAGTGATCTTATACCATGATGCATTTTTACCTAGCTTTCCTTGTCTATTTAGTATTCAATTAAATTTTTTTATAGAGTGATTCAATGTTTTTACTACTTATGATGACATGATTTGTTTGTTTATATATATAATTTGTTGCATGGGATAGAAATATATGTGTTGTGAATGAATGGGAACCAATTTTTTATTGTATGTTTTATGGGCGCCATAAAACTAGGAAAGGGTAACCCATATATTCAATCCACCTTGAGAAATATATAGATATACATTTTAATTCTATTATTAAAATTTATAAGGCTAATAAAACTCAAATGTTAATGGGAAATTAGTTTTAATTAATGGGGGCCAATTATCAATTCATCGAGTGTATTGGTACTTCTTGAGTTTGTAAATGGAAACCCAAGTAGTCATACTATTTTATGTTACTAACTTATATTTTGAAATGGTTTTATATAAAAAGAGATTTTTAATTTTGATCTGAAATCAATTGGACACATTCTAAAATGTGCAATTAGATCTATGTTGGTTTGTTGAGACATGTTACTTATGTGATTACCCATCTTGGTGTTTTTAAATTTTTATTTTTCTGAAACTACTAATATATTTTATTTTTGTGAGCCCATGTTAGTTAATTTGGGACCCTTGTAGGTCTCATTATTTTTTAAAAATGAATTTTTTGATAAACTAATTAATAATTCTAGGATGTCAAAAAATTAATGGTTTAAAAGTATGTTTTGTGAATCTTTCCTATTTTTCCCTTGGGGTATTAGTTAAGATAATGTATATAACGACCCATACTTTACATACATTGTTAATACTTCAAAATTGAAGCACACTTATTACAACATATGATAAAACCACAAAGGACCGTATAGGTATAGTGTCTTTAGAAACTGGGAAACATAAACAACTGGTTCATAAATCTTCTACAGTGTCTCCCATTTATTTCATCATATCTAGGGTCCCTTTTAGCATATTCTACTTAATATCCATCTTCCTGACCTGGGGAAAAGAAAACATAAAAGGGTGAGCTCAAATGCTCAGCAAGGGCAAATAAAGGAAATAAAAATCATATCATATCTTTATGAAAATCAAAACCTGCAAAAGAGATCATAATATCTTAACATGGAATAAATCATAGAAGTGAAAATGAGATCCCCATAATCATAACATAAAACTTGAAACTTTGTGGCATGCACACATAATCATGGAAAATCATTTCTTGTTAGTCATGACATATTGCCAAGACTATCTTAGTGGACAAAGTCCCTTTCTGAACCGAGTTCACTCCTCGTTTCAGTCCTGTATCACTGAACCGAAATAACCTTCCGTTCCAGCCATGTCTATCTCATGAGATATAAAATCTTTACCCAATGCATTGGAGGGAGATATAGGTCCCACCCTTCTTATAATGAATCCTTTCTTATGTGTGCCACATAATCATAAAACATACATCATTGCATAACACATGTAACAAAAATGGGATTCTTGAAACATCATGACATCATAAATCAATTCATATAAGATAAAAGAATTCATAAACATAATTCCATCACAACATAGTCAAAACAATGTAAAAATATGGATAGAAACAGAACCCTTTATTATCTTAGATGGAAAATAATTTTGATAAAACACTTGAATTGAATTCTTGAGGAAAATATCCTTTCTTCTTCAAAATCAATTTCTTTTCACAAAACATCATGCAATTTTAAGAGAAAGAGATTTTATTGAAAATAGTCATGAAATCTTTTATAGGAAGCTTCATGAGAATAAGGCTTTATAAAACAGTAGAAATCCGTTCGTGCCGTATAAGTTAAAAAAAAACATTCTTCGTACTTTTGTCGGAAAAGTCAAAAAGTACCTCGTACGGAAAAACGACAAAAGATTCCTTTCATATTCTTTACTAAAAACTCACCTAAGTGTAAAATTGGATTTAAACTATTGCAAGTGGATGGAAACAATATTACATATTGAGGGAACATGGATGTGGATGATAAAATACACCCCATTAAATACTTACGAGTAAACAATCTCGGATAAAAATGAGATTGTGATATTTCCCTTACCTTAGGTCCGATTTGCTTTGTACGTGTCCGAAGCTCCTATATAATGGTTTAAATAATGTTATTGACTTATTCCAGAATCATACATGTTGATATGATATCATATATGGTCATATTATTAGCTTTTTGTTAGTAATATTTCATTGTTACTTGTTACTCGGGTCTTTATAACTTTTCGTTCTTATGCGTGTTTTGTCGAATAAATTCTTATTCTTATCTTTAGGTTATAGATAATTCATTTACAGAATGGTATTAGTGTAGTATATACCATATTCATTCATTCAATTCATTTATATAATCATTATGAAATGAAGATCATGTAGAACGAGTCGCATCACATCGTGGAGACGGTATTCCGTACGTACGCACGAGTGATGATATCGTTCCTATGATCGTGGAATTGTATTGGAGTATATATATATATTATTTCAGTATCAATATTACTTCATAATAATCATATATAGTTACTTATTACACCATTATAACCATCCTTGTAAGGTGATGGTGGAAAAATAGATTACACCACGGCGTGGAGACGGTATTCCGTACGTACGCACGCGCGGTGATTTCATTTTTCCGTAGGATGGATAGAAGGTGAATTAGGGTTGTTTCATATTTATAATAACATATCAGTATCTAAGTAATACTGATGTTATTACTTTGTCATGAAACAACTAAAGAAGAAGAAGTTGAAGACGAAAGAAATTGAAAAGATCGGTAATCGATATTACCTCTTCTTTGGAACGCCTCTTTGAATCCTCCACTTAAGGAACTAAGATTGGTCTTTGGAGAAGACCAGGACCTCTAGGATTATTCTAGGGAAGTGGAGAGGATAAAATGGCAGGGTTTGGCCGAGCTTGAGTGCTCAATTTGGTGTGAGGAGGAGGGGGAGGAGGTGCCCTTTTATAAGGGAGGAGAGGGGCACCTTAGGAATTTCTCAAAATATTATTTTATATTAAAGTCAAAATCGGTTTATAATGGTTCCAAAGGGTCTTATTTCGAAGCTAAAGTGGGGAAGGGTCGAAATCCCATCAACCAATAGGATTTAGACAAGTTTAGGGTATTATTTTAACCTTATCAATTAGATTTAACTCTAAGTTAAATAATTTAACTTTTACCGTGTCTTTTTGTTTTCTTTCACTATATGGTTAATACACTTACTATAACATGCCAAACGAACCCCAAATTGTTTATTATTAATATATATATCTTTATCTAAGTCATTTGGCCGAACCTTAGATTTTTAGGAATAAAATAACAATTAATAATATAATATTTGATTTAAAAACTATTTTGTGTCAATTTTGACACTATTTGATATATGATTTTTGTGAAAGTCATAACAGAATTATATGTTCGAACCAAGTTGATTAAATCAACACTAATATATCATAGTAACCTAGAAAATTAGTGGAATTCATAAAAAGTCTCAAATTATATTTATTTTGGTGTTTATAACATCAATTATGTCAATATTTCATTAATAAGATAATTACTGCATCATCATTGTGTCATAAATAAATTAAATTATTTGATGTCTAAAAATTACAAATAAAATACCATCATGTAGTAAATCTCTTTAGCTTTCTAATGAATATTTACAATCGAATTTATCTTATGTATAACCCCATATTAAAAATGATTTACTTATTAAACTTTGATTTTAACTATTTTAACCCTTCTTTAAATAAATTAATAATAAATGTCCTAATCTAACCCAAGTGGGCCTAAATGGTCATATTTTATTCCTAAGTTTGTTTTTGGTCGAATTACACTTGTCCAATAGAATTAGAACATGTGTTAGGGTAATATTGATATCATATTTACCCTTAGTTACCCTATTTACTATTAACCGCGGTAAAAATAGTAAAAAGTTACTATTCACCAAAAAATTATTTTCATCTCATTGAACCACATTTTAGTCCTTGATATTAACCGTGTCTCTCGGATTTTTGAAATTCCATTCACAGAAGCGGTAAAATTAAGTTTTATGCAAAAATTCAGTTTTTAACCTACCACTTAGTGGTTTCACTATTCATCAAAAATTGAAAGTTTTCAGAAAAATACCAAAATTTCACCCTAGGCTAATTTCGATATTCTGAGTCCAAAAATGAAGTCCATTTTGAAAAATAAAATTTATAAAATTTCAAAAAGTGGTTATTACTATTCATAACGGCTAGTTTTAATAGCATATTGTTATTTAGTGAAACTCGGTATTGCGTACGACGAAAGCTATCGAGGAAGGTCGCGATTGCGTGTAAAGCAAGCCAAGCAAGTGCTATGTAGAAAAAGATTCCTTTAATGATTTATATAACATAAAAGTCTCAGGTGTTACATTCTACCCCCCTTAAAAAGAATTTCGCCCTCGAAATTCGTCACTTTGTAACAAACAGATGAGGATACTTCTCCTTCATCATATCCTCAAGCTCCCATGTAGCTTCTTCAAGTTGGTGGTTCCTCCATAAAACTTTCACCAATCAAGTGGTCTTGTTTCGTAGAACTTTTTCGCTACGATCCAGAATCTCTATCGGCTGTTCTTCATAAGAAAGATCTTGCTCCAGCGGTACAACTTCTGAGCTGAGTACATGTGAACGATCTGGTATGTACTTTCTCAGGAGAGATACATGGAACACATCGTGAACTTGAGAGAGATTCGGTGGAAGAGCCAATCGGTAAGCTACCTTCCCAACACGATCCAGTATTTCGAAAGGACCGATATATCTAGGGCTCAACTTCCCCTTCTTTCCAAATCTCATAACCCTCTTCCAGGGAGATATTCGTAAGAACACTTTATCACCCACTTCAAACTCTAGGTCTTTTCTTCGGTTGTCGGCATAACTTTTCTGTCGACTCTGAGCTGCTCTTATGTGTTGTTGAATAGATCTGACCTTTTCTGCCATTTCATCAACGAGATCAGGTCCTAATAGCTTTCTTTCCCCAACTTCATCCCAGCAAGTTGGAGTCCTGCATTTCTTTCCATAGAGAGCTTCATAAGGAGCCATCTGAATACTGGAGTGAAAGCTATTATTATAAGAAAATTCCACCAAAGGTAGGTGTTGATCCCAACCTCCTTTGAAATCCATAGAGCAAGCTCTCAACATATCTTCTAGGGTTTGAATTGTTCTCTCAGACTGACCGTCTGTCTGGGGATGATAAACAGTGCTGAAACTCAACTCTGTATCCAGAGTATGCTGAAGACTTCGCCAGAACTTCGAGGTAAATCTCGGATCCCGATCAGATATAATAGAAAGTGGTACTCCATGCAATCTTACCACTTCCTTTACATATATCCTGGCAAGCTGATCTAGAGAGAAATCCTCTCTAATAGGAATGAAGTGTGCAGACTTTGTAAGACGATCAACTATGACCCAGATAGCATTATTGCCTTTGGATGTTTTAGGAAGTCCTGTGACAAAGTCCATAGTGATGTTTTCCCATTTCCATTCGGGTATGGGTAATGGTTGTAACATCCCCTTAGACTTTTGTCTCTCAGCTTTAACTTGTTGACAAACCAAGCATCGAGAGACATATTCAGCAACATCTCTTTTCATGCCATCCCACCAGAAGTACTCTTTCAGGTCCCTATACATCTTCGTACTTCCAGGATGAATAGAGAATGATGAACTATGTGCCTCATCCAACAGCTCCTTCTTTAATTCAGGAATGGAAGGAACACAAACCCGATTCCTGAACTTTATTATCCCATCACAATCAAGGTTGAATTCAGGAACATTTCTCACCTTCTTTTGTAACTCGACGTCTTCTTTCTGTGCCTCTTTAATCTTCACATGTATAGATGGTTGAACATTCATTTGAGAAAGATAAGATTTTTCCCTTTCCGTTATAATTCCAAGATCCATCCTTTGTAAATCCATAAATATTGGATCTTTTGTGATCCTCATCATGGATAAAATAGCATGGTCTTGTCGACTTAATGCATCTGCCACCTTGTTTGCTTTCCCAGGGTGGTAATGGATTGAGCAGTCATAATCCTTAATCAGCTCCAACCATCTTCTTTGACGCATATTCAACTCCTTTTGTGTGAAAATATACTTTAAACTTTTATGATCAGTATAAATATCACACCTTTCACCATAAAGGTAATGCCTCCAGATCTTTAATGCAAAGATTACCGCAGCCAACTCCAAATCATGTGTTGGGTAATTTTGCTCATGGATTTTCAACTGTCGTGAGGCATAAGCTATCACCATATCATTTTGCATAAGAACACACCCCAATCCCTTCTTGGATGCATCACTGTAGATCACAAACCTTTCTCCACTACAAGGCAGTGTGAGCACAGGTGCACTGGATAACCTTCTTTTCAACTCCTTGAAATTCTCTTCACATTCCTCTGTCCAGACAAACTTAACTCCTTTCCGAGTCAACTTGGTGATTGGATTAGATAATCGTGAAAAATCTTTTACAAAACGTCGATAATATCCAGCCAAACCAAGAAAACTTCGGATCTCAGTTACTGTTGTTGGTCTCGACCATCTTTCGATAACCTCTGTTTTTACTGGATCCACAGATATCCCCTCTTTTGAGATTATGTGACCCAAAAATGCAACTTTTTGAAGCCAAAATTCACACTTGGTAAATTTGGCATAAAGCTTCTCCTTTCTCAGGGTCTTCAATATAATTCTCAAGTGATCTTCATGTTCTTCCTTGCTCTTTGAATAGACAAGAATATCGTCTATAAAGACTACCACAAATTGATCAAGATAGTCTCTAAAGACTCTATTCATTAGATCCATGAAGATAGCAGGGGCATTAGTAAGACCAAATGGCATCACTATAAATTCATAGTGTCCATACCTTGTACGGAAAGCCGTCTTTGGTATATCCTCCCTTTTGACCCTTAATTGATGATACCCTGAACGAAGATCAATCTTGGAAAAGTATTGAGCTCCGCGTAGTTGGTCAAATAAGTCATCAATGCGTGGGAGAGGATATTTGTTCTTGATAGTGATCTTGTTAAGTTCTCGATAATCAATGCAGAGTCTCATTGATCCATCTTTCTTCTTAACAAATAGAACAGGTGCTCCCCAAGGTGGCGCACTAGGGCGTATGAATCCCTTATCAAGATTCTCTTGGAATTGCTTCTTCAATTCCTGCAACTCAATTGGGGCCATTCTATAAGGTGTCTTTGAAATAGGCAAAGCACCCGGTACGAGTTCTATTGAAAACTCAACTTCACGATTTGGTGGAAGACCTGGTAATTCCTCCGGAAAGACATCATCAAACTCCCGTACAATGGGCATATTCTTAATCGTAAGTTTCTCTCCAACCATTTGAGATAAATAACCTTCATTTAGTGGAATCATGACCCATAAGATGGAAGGAATTTCCACTGGAAGGTTATGTTCATCCTTGCATTGATAGACGATCATAGATTGATCTGGAATATGAAATGTGACTTCCCTTCTTTGGCAATTGATATGAGCTCCGTATAAAGAAAGCCAATCCATGCCAAGAATCACATCAAATTCAACTATAGGAAGGATCACAAGATTTGCAGGAAGCACTTTCCCACAAACTTCGATCGGAGAAGAATTATAAACTTTTGATGCAATTGATGTGCCATTAGGTGTTGTCACAGCTAACTCAACATCTAATTGTTGAGGTAATACGGTGATACCCTTAGAAAATTCTTCAGAAATAAAAGAGTGGGTGGATCCAGAATCAAATAAAACATTTGCTACTTTAGAGTGGATGGTAAGTGTACCTTTCACCAATTCGTTATCGTACTCCACATCGCTGATAGAAATTGCATGTGACTTTGCTTTGTCTTTAGCCTTAAGATTTTGTTGACGTCGACCATCATCATCAACCCTTGGATTTGGGAATTGATTGGCATAATGCCCCATCTCCTTGCACTTGAAACATTGAAGTGTAGTAGGATCATTCTGTGTATCACTTCCTTTGTTTGCATCATTAGACATCTTCTTCCCATTATCACGGCATTCAAATGCCCGATGACCTTCCTTTCCACATTTAAAACATTTACTTGTACCTTTAAGACAACTCCCTCCATGTTTCTTTCCACACTTGGAGCATAAGGAAAAGCTCATCTTCTTTTCCGCGTGCTCTTTAGATTTTTCTTTGAATTCCATCTTCCTCTTCTTATCAAACCCATGTGACTGATGGGTTACTCCAATCTCCATCTCGACTTTGAGAGCACATCGAACGATTTCCTCGTAGCTATTGAAGTCCCTTATGGCTAACGCCCTTCGAAGACTTGGTTTTAAGCCACTAAAGAATCGATCGATCTTACTCTCAGGTTGGATAATAATACCAGAAGCGTACCTTGCAAGTCTTGTAAAATTTGCTTCATAGGTACTAACAGATTCATCATCCCTTTGCTTCAGTTCAAGGAACTCTTTCTCCATCTTTGTTCGGAGAATACGAGGGAAGTACTTATTGAAAAATAAGTTCTTGAACTCGTCCCATTCCATAGACTCAATTTCATCCCTTTGCCTCGTATTCTTAACAAGATTCCACCATTGATCAGCATCTCCTTCTAAACGATACACTGCTAGGATGACTTTATCATGTTCAGAACATTGAAGAACTGAAAATATCTTTTCAGTAGTACTAATCCATTGTTCAGCAACTAATGGATCAGTAGACCCACTGAAAGAAGGTGGACGCTGCCTCATGAAGGATTCAACAGAATGTTGCTCCCTCCTTTGCTCGTTTGGAAATCCTGCATGATTCATAGCTTGAGAAAGTTGTGTGAGCATGGCTACAAGATTTTGCATTCCATCTCCCATATTGTTTGGTTGCTCAGGGGGACAATCATTGCATTGCCCATCGCATTCCGCATTAACACGGTTCCTTCGGGTTCCAGCCATTGACTAAAACCAAGAAGAATAGTGTGAGCAACACTAATTATAATAGGAAACCACATAATTCAAGAATAAAATTTTCATGCTTAAGGTCTTATCCTATGTTATTCATGGACATTTCTAAGATTGTGTTCTATGCTTAGACTTATCCTTAGGGTTCTTACTAAGGCTTTCACATCCTAGTTTCCAAAGGTTGACTATAACCTCCCTCTGATACCAACTATAAAGACCCATACTTTACATACATTGTTAATACTTCAAAATTGAAGCACACTTATTACAACATATGATAAAACCACAAAGGACCGTATAGGTATAGTGTCTTTAGAAACTGGGAAACATAAACAACTGGTTCATAAATCTTCTACAGTGTCTCCCATTTATTTCATCATATCTAGGGTCCCTTTTAGCATATTCTACTTAATATCCATCTTCCTGACCTGGGGAAAAGAAAACATAAAAGGGTGAGCTCAAATGCTCAGCAAGGGCAAATAAAGGAAATAAAAATCATATCATATCTTTATGAAAATCAAAACCTGCAAAAGAGATCATAATATCTTAACATGGAATAAATCATAGAAGTGAAAATGAGATCCCCATAATCATAACATAAAACTTGAAACTTTGTGGCATGCACACATAATCATGGAAAATCATTTCTTGTTAGTCATGACATATTGCCAAGACTATCTTAGTGGACAAAGTCCCTTTCTGAACCGAGTTCACTCCTCGTTTCAGTCCTGTATCACTGAACCGAAATAACCTTCCGTTCCAGCCATGTCTATCTCATGAGATATAAAATCTTTACCCAATGCATTGGAGGGAGATATAGGTCCCACCCATCTTATAATGAATCCTTTCTTATGTGTGCCACATAATCATAAAACATACATCATTGCATAACACATGTAACAAAAATGGGATTCTTGAAACATCATGACATCATAAATCAATTCATATAAGATAAAGGAATTCATAAACATAATTCCATCACAACATAGTCAAAACAATGTAAAAATATGGATAGAAACAGAACCCTTTATTATCTTAGATGGAAAATAATTTTGATAAAACACTTGAATTGAATTCTTGAGGAAAATATCCTTTCTTCTTCAAAATCAATTTCTTTTCACAAAACATCATGCAATTTTAAGAGAAAGAGATTTTATTGAAAATAGTCATGAAATCTTTTATAGGAAGCTTCATGAGAATAAGGATTTATAAAACAGTAGAAATCCGTTCGTTCCGTATAAGTTAAAAAAAACATTCTTCGTACTTTTGTCGGAAAAGTCAAAAAGTACCTCGTACGGAAAAACGACAAAAGATTCCTTTCATATTCTTTACTAAAAACTCACCTAAGTGTAAAATTGGATTTAAACTATTGCAAGTGGATGGAAACAATATTACATATTGAGGGAACATGGATGTGGATGATAAAATACACCCCAGTAAATACTTACGAGTAAACAATCTCGGATAAAAATGAGATTGTGATATTTCCCTTACCTTAGGTCCGATTTGCTTTGTACGTGTCCGAAGCTCCTGTATAATGGTTTAAATAATTTTATTGACTTATTCCAGAATCATACATGTTGATATGATATCATATATGGTCATATTATTAGCTTTTTGTTAGTAATATTTCATTGTTACTTGTTACTCGGGTCTTTATAACTTTTCGTTCTTATGCGTGTTTTGTCGAATAAATTCTTATTCTTATCTTTAGGTTATAGATAATTCATTTACAGAATGGTATTAGTGTAGTATATACCATATTCATTCATTCAATTCATTTATATAATCATTATTAAATGAAGATCATGTAGAACGAGTCGCATCACATCGTGGAGACGGTATTCCGTACGTACGCACGAGTGATGATATCGTTCCTATGATCGTGGAATTGTATTGGAGTATATATATATATTATTTCAGTATCAATATTACTTCATAATAATCATATATAGTTACTTATTACACCATTATAACCATCCTTGTAAGGTGATGGTGGAAAAATAGATTACACCACGGCGTGGAGACGGTATTCCGTACGTACGCACGCGCGGTGATTTCATTTTTCCGTAGGATGGATAGAAGGTGAATTAGGGTTGTTTCATATTTATAATAACATATCAGTATGTAAGTAATACTGATGTTATTACTTTGTCATGAAACAACTAAAGAAGAAGAAGTTGAAGACGAAAGAAATTGAAAAGATCGGTAATCGATATTACCTCTTCTTTGGAACGCCTCTTTGAATCCTCCACTTAAGGAACTAAGATTGGTCTTTGGAGAAGACCAGGACCTCTAGGATTATTCTAGGGAAGTGGAGAGGATAAAATGGCAGGGGTTGGCCGAGCTTGAGTGCTCAATTTGGTGTGAGGAGGAGGGGGAGGAGGTGCCCTTTTATAAGGGAGGAGAGGGGCACCTTAGGAATTTCTCAAAATATTATTTTATATTAAAGTCAAAATCGGTTTATAATGGTTCCAAAGGGTCTTATTTCGAAGCTAAAGTGGGGAAGGGTCGAAATACCATCAACCAATAGGATTTAGACAAGTTTAGGGTATTATTTTAACCTTATCAATTAGATTTAACTCTAAGTTAAATAATTTAACTTTTACCGTGTCTTTTTGTTTTCTTTCACTATATGGTTAATACACTTACTATAACATGCCAAACGAACCCCAAATTGTTTATTATTAATATATATATCCTTATCTAAGTCATTTGGCCGAACCTTAGATTTTTAGGAATAAAATAACAATTAATAATATAATATTTGATTTAAAAACTATTTTGTGTCAATTTTGACACTATTTGATATATGATTTTTGTGAAAGTCATAACAGAATTATATGTTCGAAACAAGTTGATTAAATCAACACTAATATATCATAGTAACCTAGAAAATTAGTTGAATTCATAAAAAGTCTCAAATTATATTTATTTTGGTGTTTATAACATCAATTATGTCAATATTTCATTAATAAGATAATTACTGCATCATCATTGTGTCATAAATAAACTAAATTATTTGATGTCTAAAAATTACAAATAAAATACCATCATGTAGTAAATCTCTTTAGCTTTCTAATGAATATTTACAATCGAATTTATCTTATGTATAACCCCATATTAAAAATGATTTACTTATTAAACTTTGATTTTAACTATTTTAACCCTTCTTTAAATAAATTAATAATAAATGTCCTAATCTAACCCAAGTGGGCCTAAATGGTCATATTTTATTCCTAAGTTTGTTTTTGGTCGAATTACACTTGTCCAATAGAATTAGGACATGTGTTAGGGTAATATTGATATCATATTTACCCTTAGTTACCCTATTTACTATTAACCGCGGTAAAAATAGTAAAAAGTTACTATTCACCAAAAAATTATTTTCATCTCATTGAACCACATTTTAGTCCTTGATATTAACCGTGTCTCTCGGATTTTTGAAATTCCATTCACAGAAGCGGTAAAATTAAGTTTTATGCAAAAATTCAGTTTTTAACCTACCACTTAGTGGTTTCACTATTCATCAAAAATTGAAAGTTTTCAGAAAAATACCAAAATTTCACCCTAGGCTAATTTCGATATTCTGAGTCCAAAAATGAAGTCCATTTTGAAAAATAAAATTTATAAAATTTCAAAAAGTGGTTATTACTATTCATAACGGCTAGTTTTAATAGCATATTGTTATTTAGTGAAACTCGGCATTGCGTACGACGAAAGCTATCGAGGAAGGTCGTGATTGCGTGTAAAGCAAGCCAAGAAAGTGCTATGTAGAAAAAGATTCCTTTAATGATTTATATAACATAAAAGTCTCGGGTGTTACAATGTACATTTTGTTTTTGTTTTAAGAAAAATGTTGCTTAATGTTTTTATTAAATATTTTTTCAATTAATGATTAAATGTGATAAAATTTTGAAGCTCTTGGAAATGGTATCGTATATGGTGTCTTCTATTTAAACCCTTGGGTAGGGGTAATTTCAGTTTCTCCTTTGAGTTTCCTTCGAATGGATTTTTGAGAACGTTTCGTAAGCTATTTCTATTTAGCAATGGAATGATGGTTAGATTTTGAGCTGAGTGACTTTTTTTAACTTGATCAAGTGATAGGGCCAATGATTTTTCTTTGTTATGGGATATTCATGGTTGGTAGAACACTTAGTGCTTCAATTCCTTGCTAAATGTTGCTATTTATCTACTAATTGGTGTCGTTCATGTGTCTTTGTCCATAGTGTGACTCTTATCTTCTATATTACACCATCATTAATATGGGCGGTCATTGTTTCCATGGATTTTGTAATGGGTGTTAGCATCAATAAATATTATATATCAGTTGGTTAGATATTCTTATGGCATGTTCGGTAGCATCATAGGTCTCTTTCCCCTTTGTTTTCCTCAGTAATCGACAATTGGGTATGTCTTCATACAGGTTTTGTTCATGTAGGGAAATATGACTTTGGAATAAATATTTTTTATGATCCATGAAATACTTGAATGCATGGGGATTGTATGACTATGGTTAGTGTTTATGATGTGTCACTTTCTTCTGTATATTTGGAATAGTATGCGTTGATATGTATGGTACTGTCGAGTATTAAATGTGGTAACAAACTGGTTGGGTTTGTTGAGATCGTTGAACTGTGTTCTGCTAATTTTGGCCTAGGGTCATCTCCATATAGAGTGACTTAGGCATTTTGACGTTAAATCATTCACAGTTCTCAGAAGAGGTTTTCTAGGGACTCGAGTTTTTGGCATGTTAATCGAGTTGTTTTTTTATTCCATTGTATTCATTGACATGGTGATCATGGATTAGAGGAGCGTTACACATGCTATT
Organism: Viscum album; assembly: GCA_963277665.1. Taxonomy (NCBI): domain Eukaryota; kingdom Viridiplantae; phylum Streptophyta; class Magnoliopsida; order Santalales; family Viscaceae; genus Viscum; species Viscum album. The sequence continues at coordinate 588,075,539 of OY728126.1, forward strand.
TTGTTGAATATGGTTCAAGTGCACTTATGAGTAGCTAGTTTTCATTCCTTTTGTGACTAGAACACGCCTAATGTGGGGAGCGTCACATTAGTTCTGGAAAATGTGTTCTTCCATGTAGAAGGAACACACAGAAAATGACCATTTACAAATTGTCGATCTTTCTTAAATTCCATTAAAGGTGTTGAATCATATATATGATTGCATGGTAGCACAACTTATATCTATTTTGTTGTGTATGCAACATCTAGAACACAACATTTATCATGGAATACATTGGTGGTTGAATCTTGAGCAATCAATTAATTCCTTTGGATGTAAAGTATTGATATCAGGTGTAATAGAACATTGTTAATTGAAGACGATCTCCTTTTAAAGTCGACCAATTATTGTTCAACTAATTTCTTTCCAATAATTTGGTAAAATTGATAGGAAATTATTTCAATCCTCTATGTGTATTATGAAAATAAATAATCATCTCTCATATCTTGATGTTGTCCTTTATGCACTAAGAGAACCTCGGTTTTACAGAATTTTATTGCTTAAAATCTATTGATCTTATCTAGGTGGTTATTTTCTCATTGTTTCACACTAGATGCATGGTTCTTATCATGGCTTGGTTAGTTATGACTGACCCCCATTTTCCTAAGTAAGAACACCCTTGGCAGAATTTTCTACACCGTATATTTCTTCGGATGTGAACGCTAGGCGGATATCGCTATGAGCATAGTCATTAATCATATGTATACATTGTGTCCTTATTCAAATGTATCTCTTTTAAAGGAGTATATACTACCATTATTAGTTCATCACTCTCTAGTTTATTGAATTATGAGGTTACCCAAGTCTTATTGATGGGATTCATGTTAATTATTAATGGGTGATAATTTCAGTGATGTGGATCTAGATGACACATTTGTTGTGCTAATGTGATGTAGTTTTAATGGTCACCCTTGAGGTGGTTTGACTTGTAGTTATTCTTGTTTATTGTTCAAGGTTAGTGAAGAACCATATCTGGAATTTTTTCAAGGGGAGACGAGTGTGGTTTTTGTTTTTAGGGATTTTCAAAAGGATATGGAATGACTTGGGCTTTTATTTTAATGAAATACTGACCAATGATCATTTTAGAATCATGACATGATCATCACATGAGTGCTTAAAGGTGCGTCTTATAAGAAATTCTCACGGTGGGAAGTTTTGTATCTCCGAATTTTCCCACTTTATGATAAATCCTAAGGTGTGAAATACCTTTGGATAGATGTTTAATGAGACAATTATTTTATCATATCACTGTCAAAATGGTCTTCTCTAAAAGTCATCTCAGTGTTTCGGTTAGAGAATGAGAACTAGCTTTAGTGTTGACTGCATAAATTGTTGTGTTCATGAATGGTTCTTAAAGGTTCATAGGAATTTGGAAACACAACATAACTATTTGGATGAGGATTTTTTACCCTTGTAGGTTGGGTTAAGTTTTCATTGTTCCTAAAGGCTTCTTCAGGATGAGAAGTTATAAGGTGGTAAGGTTTTAACAATCATTGTTTGGAACCAGATGAAAATTCAAAAGAAATTTGAAGCTTATCATTTAATTGGTGGTCTAATATAAAAACCAAAATTTGGATCTAAGTTACGATGTATGGAATGATTTAATTTGATGTTTTTTGACTTGGGAGAAGGTCTGATAATTTTCATGTGTGTCTCGAGGAGTCTCAGGGGCACTAGTTCTGGAAAATCAAATTCTAAAGGACCTACTGAGGGCACACGGTTTGTCTGAAACTGTAAGGCCCATAGATAGAAACCATAAAAACATATCTAGGAGGAAAATGGATGTCACATGGGATGGAATGGTTTACTAAACAATGCACCTTGCCCGTATATCTAGTGGTAGAGGCATTACCTAATCACTACCCACCACATGGTTGTCACATTGTTTTCAAAATACGTGGCTGACTGTTGTGGGGTGCCCCAGGTGTCCAGTGGAGAATGCATGGTTGCTTCACAATTTTCCAAACCGTGATTAGTGACCAATTTTAAAAAATGATTTAAATATAATTAAATTAAATTAAATTAAATTAAATTAAAAACTAAACCTACCCTTTTCTCCCCCTAGATCGTGTGAATTACCTCTCCCCCTCCTCTCTAGGCACGTGATGAACCCACATCTTTGGATCCCCCTTCTTTTTCAAATTCATCCCATATTTCTACTAGTTATTCAACTGATTATTCATGGTAAAGCCTCCCTTTACCTTCTCCTTTTGTGGTTGGCCATTTTTATCTTCCCCATCGACGTTCAGGATTCATCTAAAACCCTAGTTTAATGGAAAATGATATTTTTTCTTTTTCTCTAATGTGAAGTTATGTTAAGGGTCTCCCATGAATCCATTTCTCGTGTTTTGACATCCTCCACTAAAGGCAAAGTATATTGGTTCGATTCAAGTTGTTTTCACAGTCCAATTTAAGGTTTTACACCTATTTCATGGTTTCTGCATTTTTATTTTATGTCCTTTTGGTTTTTTACACTCTATGGTATCTTTTTCTATTGTTTGTTGGGACTCTCCATGTGGTTTCAAGTTGCTGGAGTCAAAGGTGACTCACCATATATTCATAGGTAGGTGTATTTATATGTAGTCTCCCCCATTATATGAATATTCACACTTGGTAATGAATATATATATATATATATGGGGTTATGTGTGCTTACATACGATATGAAAATGTATACATTTGTGAGTAGAGACTGGTGTATGCATATAGTCATATATGTATAGATCCCCTTGCACATAATCATGTCCATGAGAATATGTGAATAGGTGTTAGGTGTCCTTATATAAATGATAATGTTCATATACTCAAAGGGGGTAGTATCATCTTCGAGTGGTCTCTGGTTAAACCATAAATTTCCAAAGTGTTCAGCTTGGTCTACTTCTTGATGTCATATCCCTTTCCTTTCCATTTTTATTTAAGAAATCATTAATTAATTAATTTAACATTCCTTACAGATTTACTAATTTTTTCCATGTATGGTAGTTTATTCTAAAACAATTTTGATTGATGAAATAAATATTAGTTCTTTTAAATTATCTTTTTGATAAACAATGTCTTGGTTTTACAATAAAACTCTCCCAATTGAGGGGTGTTTTCTTCCAAAACTCATAGTTATGATTTTTGACGTCTATCTTTCTTAGTCATATTAATTAGTAGTTCATTATGATTACTATTTGTTCAATAAATGGAATTTTTAGGGTTTGGGCTTATCTTATTAACTGGATTACAATCCTAGTAAATGTAAATTACTATGCAGGACATCTCCCTTCTTCTATTATAACCCTTTCTTAAAAATTGAGCCTCAGACCTGATGTCTCCATTCATAAATGAATTGAATTAGTTAAAAAGAAGAGAAAATTCATGTTTTATTTCTTTATAGAGGGAATTTTCCTTTTTTCTAATTCCTCCACTAGTATTGGAATCTAATAAGTTCTCCCCTGAAACTATTACTTAAACATCTTGCATCTCTAATTAGATGAGTTGAAATGGATTAAATTCCTTTGACTCGTATAGGATGGTTACATCACGACTTCTACTTAATCATTATAAAATGGATTATGTTAATTGTTTCATTCAAAAAGGTATTGAATATGGTTACTGACATCCCTGTTAGGTATCTATATCATGTTTTTAAATTGTAAATTTTACCATTCCTTTAATAATGTTTTCATTGAAATGATTAAGATGTGTTCCCTAAACTATAATTTTGAAAATGCATAATTATATGTAAATGTAATAGGAAAATGAGATTCATGAGAGGTTAATGCCTCAGTCATTATATATTATAAATGATTACACTATATAGGATGTGGAGCCAATGGGTCAGGAGAGCACTTTGGTGGAAAGACAATGTGATATTTCCAACTAGTCCAGGGGATAGACCACGAGAGATATTATAGTGAAGGATCTTGTTGGGTAACATTCAGGTCCTTACATCATCTGGATTCACAAGACCATGAGAGACCTTGGGAGGCAAGAACGTGTGTGGTTCTCAGTTAGAGCTAGGGGATAGACCGTGAGAGATCCAAAGGTGATGGATTACTTATGGTAAGTCTTGGTCCAGCTAGTAGCTAGAGCTAGAGGATAGAACTTAGGATCTACCCCGATGATGTTTGATAGTGGGTATGTCTCAGTAATACCAGTACTTTTATGACAAGAGACCATGAGAGGTCTTGAATTTTGGGTTAGGGGCTAGACCATGGGAGATTCCCCTAGAATTGGAAGATGGTTGGTTATTTCCTGATCCTTCCCAATGCACACAAACACAAATATATATATATATATATATATATATAAATATAAAGTGACATGATCATACTCTTATTGTGGTTGTGGGAAAAATCAGGTATAACCATCATGTGTCCCTTATAAACCTGGATTGGTGGTGGTATATTTATTTAGTTCAGTAAAACATTTCACTATACCTATACACATTTTAAATTAATATTTCACTATATATATTGGCCTAGAAACCATGTGATCCATCTTTTTGAGTTTTATATATCACACCCTACTCAGGACCCTTTTGCATCGGGGTCCTCTAGTGGACTATCTTGTTCACAGGACTATAGTCCTTGGTTGATAGATTGTGTTGTCATGCTTGTACCTGAGGAGTTAGGAGAAAAGGACTAAGCTAAAGATTAGGATTCTCATTTAGATCTCCTTAAGTATTCATAGATCATTGATAATTTGATTTCTGTATTGTTCATAATATTAAATCATGATGTGTGTTTTATATTTTTAAATATGTTTCATTGACTATACATGCATACATTGTATAAAATGTAATTTGACACATTTTATTTAATTGTTATCATTTGTCTTTCTTTGTTGTATTTCTTTTATTTAGTGTTGCTGCTATTGTCTGTTGTTTCAAAATTGGTTATTTGGCTCTGAAACTCTGAAAATAGGGTATATTATCCCCAATATAACCTCCTGCGAGCCTCGATTCTAGTTACTAGCCTCTGTCATATATGAATATGAACTTGATTCCATGTGACCCACTTGTACAGCAATCGGTTTAGTGGTTTGATGGGTTGGTATGTTACACCATTCTACATGGGACACATGTCATCAATCCACTTTATCCTCACTTATGAAATCAGCAAAACCTGTATTGAGGGACATGCTCAGATCGATCATGCCATAGATTATCAATCAATCCAAAAGTGTCATCCCTTATCACTGGTACCACATTATTCTTTGCAAAATATGAAGTTCAAAAACCTGCAATCATCCATTATTTTCTTATTATTTCTCCCTAAGAGAAACAACGAATTGAAACCCACCCTGGTCCCATTACTCTCTACCAAGAAGTCTTGAATCGAAATATAATTATGGAAATACCACCATGACTTCACTTGAGTTTACTAAAGATTATATTAATTCTCAATGAATCCATACACAACCCAATACACTAATCTAACCCCAATGGGCTCAACACATAATAACTAGATTCCATTGTAAAGAAACAAGTGGTCACAATTTCCCCACCTAAACTTATCAAACAATGGGGTCACACAGTCCACTGAGACCAATTAAAAAAACTAACCTATCATCATGTGAGTAAAGATTCACTAGTACTGGGCTTATGTAACTTATCAAGAAATGGAACATGATCTCTAAATGTTACTATAACAAACTAGAGGCATCTCAAATTCTCTATTATAATAGTTCTAACACCTTACACATATCAAGGAAAATATCACACTTACCCATCCTATTGAGTTTCATTTCAGGAACCCAACATGCTTACCAACATGGACACCACATACCATAATATCATGCATAACTAAAAAGGTTATGCATATAAATGATTCATCCATTTGAAATGGGATTTTATACAATCGAAGAGTGCTATTGGTGCTCAACCAAAATTGCATCATCACTTGGAAGGACAAAACATGAACCAACCACATAAGCTAAATAATCATTACAAGACACACATTTATAATGGAATATATAAAACTATGACAAACCCTCCCAATAGTTACCATAAAATTTTATATTGAACAAGCTAATTAATTTAGATTCATTCTCAAAGATCACTACTCAAGGTACAACACACATCCTCATCTCTTGGTCATAAGAAAATTATTGTGTCTGAACACCCACCTAAAGGTCTCATAAAATATTATAAACTCATACTATCCTACCCAAAATAGGGTCACATATAAACCACAATGCATGATAGTCCACCACCACTCCTCACCACCTATTCAAACCTAGAAATTCATTTCTAAGTTAAAAACACACCAGCTGTAGCACTCACTATGAAATACACCAAACTTCAAAGAAGTATTTAAAACCATGTTATCTATCAAGCCCCAAAATATTCCCCATGACTAGTCATCTCTATACATACTTATGTTCCACCACACCCAAAGGGTTTACCTCAATGCACGTTACTAGAAAAATACAACCCAGGGGCTCTCAACAACCCCCAAAATCTCATACATAAATTTGATCCACATAAACAAAATTTCAAATCACTATAATTATAGTATTCACATTATTTTTCTTTTCATGGGATTCCTAAATACCATAAAACCACAAAATTCACTTTTTAACCCATGTTATATTTCATTAATTAAAAAAACTAATATTTTAAATATTTCAAATTTCAAATATATTTTAAGGCTCAAAGGTGTTAGAAAAAAAGGTTTCATTCAAAACCTATAAGGAAAATCACTGTATAGGTTTCTTACTAGTGATATATTTAACCAAAACATCCCTTTTAAGAAAACATTTATATCTACCCTTACATCAAGGAATCAACGAGTGAATATTCTTTGTAATATAGGACCATACCCTTGTATAGGAAAAGATTATATATGACACTCCTAATAGTTTGAATAAACAATCCCATTTTATCATCAAGTATCTATACCCCAAGAAAGATATAAATTAGATGGATCAAACCAAAGATAATATAAACCATGGGTATCAAGAAATCAACATCTAAATCCCGGGTTACTAACATGATGCATGCCACATAAATCCCTATGTGGCTGAAATAATGCCTAAATGAACCCCTTATTTACATATCTGGCCAAGAGTAAAAAACCTAAGAACTTGTAACATCCCAAACTATGTGTCTCACTAAAGATGAAAATAAAATAAATCTAAAATAAGTAAAATCCATGAACAATAAATGACATCCTTATAAACTTGGGTTTCCCCCATTAGTGGGTTGATCAATATTTGGTATGAGATCACTAATAATGAATTAAACATACCTATCCCCTTATTTGTCAGAGTCAAATAGTTATACATAGAGAAGAAACCTCAACTAGAACTTCATAATGTATCTCCACCTTGAACATCTAACTAGTTCTAGACCAACAATCACTATATAACCTATGGAACCCCTCCAAATAAGCCAGAGGATTCTGACTAGAGGATAAGGTCTTTGAGGATACTGTGGGGTGACTATAACCTATTATTAGAGAAACAAAAATACCAAAAAAATAATATAAACATATAATCAATCCAAATAAACATATAAAAATATAACCAGAAAGTTATGATAAAACAAATCAAACATCACAATGATACAAAACATGGAGTATTCCATACATGTCTCAATGGATCAACCAATGGAGGACTAAATACAAAAATAATAAAAGATAAAAAATAAATCTAAACTAAAATATCATCCCACAACTAGTCTTGATTCCTTCTCAATCCATCACACATACTTTATCCTACCATTCCATGAAATAACTCATGCAATGGGATATTTTCCTAAACCAATAATTTATGAACAAATAATGACATCTCCTTGAGTATAAAAGATAAATGGAAACTAGAGAAGGGTGTGAGTTTCAATAAATTGAGGACCACCAATGAAACCACTAAAGTAACCAGTCAAACATAAAAGTTCATGAAGGAGTGAAATTAATTAATTAATTAAAAATTTTAAACCATTTTAACACGAGGAATAAATTATAGATACTTTGGTTTGTGGTGACTCCTGAGGAAGGATATACAATTGTCGATCCTTAGGTATGTGACCCCGATCAACCATACCTTATTCAACTAGTGTCATTGTGTCTCTGATCATGTCGTTATGACCCTACATCACAATAAAATAGACTCATTTTTCCCTGGTATACATGATTAGTAACACAGAACTCCCCTATGAAAGTTTTCCAAACATGGTTAATAAGATGATAAATATCATGGACCTCCTATATAGAAGTTTTATCAGCCTATTTCCTAAACCAATGTGTAACATGGAACTCCCCTACCAATGTTTTATTAGAAAAATAACATTACCACCCCTAATCGGACTTTTCCACAAAGGGCATAAACTGCCCCCAATAGCAATTTCCATTTCCATTTAAAAACAGTTCCACCCTATGGGTTCTTTCATCTCCTTTAAAAAACAAGACCTCCTTTAGGTAAATTTTATTTCCATTAGAACAAAATCACCCCAAAAAGTTGTTTTACTTTTACATTAAATTATTTTCAAAAAAAATTATTTTATCAAACATGCCACATGACTTTTATTCCAATTCACGACCCATATTATATTTCAAGAAAGATGCTTCCAAAATTTTGATGTTTCCAAAAAAAATTACAAGGGGTTTTATAGATTTTTATAAAGAAATATTTACTAGAACACATAATTAAAACCCATCACAAATACACCATTACATTTATTAAAACGTTACCATGCCACAACATTTTTACCAAAGAATTCTTTTATTTACCTTAAAAGCACGAAACACCTTTTTATAGTTCAAAACCTATTCATAAATTTAAAAATCATCTTTCTATTTCATTTATACAAACCCAAAAGAAAGTTATAATTTTAAAAACAATGTTTCCATTTCAATTCTATGATTTAAAAGTCAATTTTATTCTGCATTAAGTGAGGATTTCAAAAATCTATTCCATAATCAACAATTCAAAAACATTTCACCATGTTAGAATAATTATAACATGTTTTAAAAAAATTAATGTTCAAGTAAAAAATAAAAATTATCAAATATAAGGTAATTATATACATTTAAAAAAACTAAATTTAAAACATTTAAGTATTACAATAATTTTATCATGGAAAACTAGCAATACACAAAAATACATACACTGACTACTAAAAATAAATATGGGTAAGAATGAGGGACTACATGCCTTATTCTTAAACATTCCAATCTATCTATTATTGGTTGTAAATTCCTTAATAATGAAAATAAAATGTATAATCAGATTAACACTATTGAAATAGGGTATATAATCTAAACATGTTGAGATAATTATCGATCAGAAATAAAAAAAAGAATATAAGGATGATTAATATTATAATTAACCCTTCCTTTGATTTCCATTTGAAAGAAGCTTAAATGTCTACAGAATCAAAGAGTTCCACCAATTGAAAGATTAAAAGAGGAGGATTATGTGAGGGATGATACTGGTATGAATAGTGGTAAACAATTGGTGTCAGAGAAATTAGAAAAAAATGGGGAAAAGAAAATTTTAGATCGATTTTATAAATACTACTCATCTGATCGTTGGTGGGTTTTTGGGATTCAATTGGCTACCTCATGATCCTATTAGACCAAAGGGGATAATTTTTTCTCTAATGGCTATCAGTGGGACCATATTTTAATGATGTATTATGGGCTTTTACCCTAAGCCCCTGATTCACACCCATGACATACCCAAACACCCTTTGAGAATTATTCTGAGTCTAAAATTATATATTTGATGTTTCCAAAAAAAAATTAATTCTCTTCTGATCCTTTATTTATAAAATGGTCAATCAACAAAAAAAATCTAACATCCCCCTAACATTAAAACTCGTCCATACACACAGGTTATCACATATTATGGTGTTTATAATTATACATATTATCATTATGGAATTAGTTATCTATATACATTGTATTTTTTATGTTTCTATGTTATCCATAGATATATTTAACTTTCATGATATTAGTTATATAGAATATATGATTATTGTTTATCCCTTTCATATTATTTGTGACTTATTTATACTATGATGTATTCTGTAGTATGTTTTTTATTAATGAAAATTAAACTCATCCTTTATTATGTTGTCTTATCCCCCAGGTATCTATAAGTGAACATTTAATGATTTTATGGATATACTATAATAAATAATGAAGTTATCATTAGAATTTAAGTTGTATATATTTTTTTGAATGTAAATATGAGAATCATTTATGTTCCTAATATCTTAATACAGCTGAAGTATTTGAACCCAAGAGATGCAATCTGTTGTATATCAAATATATTTGGTAAAGTAGCTACTACCTAAAGGTTATTGGAGTCAAAGTTGTTAAACGATTTCTTCTTGAGATAATATCAATTTTGTATATTTAGTTATTTGGAATGTATAACATTATTATCTATAATGTTCACTAATAAATGATAATTTCCAATCCAAAAGGGTTGAATAAAAATACCAAAAATAAAATACCTTCAAAAATTACAATCTATCCATATGTTCTTTAGTAAATATTCCAAATAATTTATAATTAATATTATTTAATCCTTCATAATATAATTTTTCAAAACTCATTTTGATCTAGTTTAAATAATTTCTGAAATATAACCTATTAATTTAAACAATTGAAATTATTTTTTATGAACAATTTCTAATATTAAATAGCTACACATTTATTTTTATGTATTATTTTATAATATATGCTCACTTTATGAATCAAAATTGTAATTTCTATAAAAACAACTTATATCCAAATTATAAGTCATGTCATATAATTAAAAAATAAATTTTTACATTGAAATTTGATAATATAGAATATTTATTTATTAAATGTTTCATAAACACATAATATGTAATTAAAAATTAGTTATAAATTATTTATTTATAAACACTTTTATGATTGAAATGAATATCAAAAAATACCTTCTCTATGATTTATAAAAAATATAATTCAATTCATTATTGAAAAAATATATAAATTAAAATTTTTAAGGAAGTCAGGTTTAATGATATTCTAGTATCATAATCTTTGGTTGCGACTATTATTTGTCATATTTTATGATAGAAAATATTCAGTTTTGAAATCTTAATTCAACTCCATGCATGTCGTATTTAACTATATCCATCATCTCAATCTTAAAATTCATTACATAATCCAATATTATATAATCTATAGTACACTATAATATAATGAAAAACTGAAGAAACATTCTATGTTTTCAAATATGATTTCATATTTCATATATAATGACTTTATCATCACCTATGATATCTTATCCCATATGACTAACTAAAATTTGAAAATCCAATAGATCTTAATGATATAGAATATAAAATAAAAAAATATAAATTATTCTTATTTTAAAACATTATTTTAGGAGTCAAATTGCATTGTAAATCCCTAATACCACTGACAGTTTTTTGACATTCAGTTATGTTAGGATAACATCATGATTTTTCAAAATTTTAGAGGGTTGGGGATTAATTAGTGTGGAGTGAATCTTAATCTAATATTTATTTTATCCTTTAATCACCATTTCAATTATTCATTGAATGGTTATATCATTATAATTCTCTTATTTGGTTTGTAAATATATATAGAACAAGAATAAAATATATAAGAACACAAGGGTTTGTTAATTATGTCCCCCTCCTTTCATTTAACTATATCCCAGATACATAATTTTTATTATATCATATAAATTAATTCCTTCTTATTATAAAATGATTCCAAAGAAATGGTATGACCTTTAATCTATTATCCTAGCACTGAACAGGTACCAAAAATAGAGGAATTTATTTCCATTCATGCATGGGAATGGGATTATACATCCTCAGAATAAAGATAACCCATGATGGCTCAATTCCCTTATAAACTATATGTATTGATCTTGTTCCTCTCTGACAGCACTCAAATGGTTTATATAATGTTATTCAAACATATACAGTAGAATATTGTAGGTTTGATCTCTCAGTATTCTCTTTATTCAATTTCATTAGTGTAAAAGTATAAATTTAGCACTAGAATAGCTTCTTAATTCATAAACTAAGAAACTTTTTTCATGCATAGAGGCATTTTCTACCACTATCTTCTTCATTCAACTTTTATTACATTCATAGGTTTGTGTAGTCGAGAACATATTTATTTTATCCCTTTAGTACTTATAATATATAAATTCATATTGGATTTCTTTTAAATATATTTTTATATTTTCAATAAAAATCACATTGATTTTTAGCATACTACATATCATTCGAACTCAAAATTATCGAGTTAAATTTTCACTGAAATTCTTTCTAAAATCCGATTAATGAATTGAATCGTTCATTCCTTGTAATATTGAAAGTATCATGGTATTTCTCTAAATTAAAATTCTTCAATAAATATATTTAATTTATTTTTCTTCATATTTTAATATAGTCATCATGATATGGAATCATATTTTGTTACATGGATCTTATCTCTACACCCCCAAAATTCTATTCTAGCTAGAACTCCTTTGATTTTAGTCAAAATCATGATCTTGATGTTTGATCAGGATGTTTGATGAATTGAGAATATAAAAATGCATTTTTAGATTCAAATAACTTTTTATTATAATATTTATGTGTGAATATATCTCACTTAATTATCTTATTAACATGTATCTATTATATATTCTCATAATTTCACTAATAAAATTATCATTAACACTCCACATGGTTGAATTATGTTACAAGATATTTTTATAACCCAAGTATCTAATAGTAACCACAACAATCTTATCTGTCTAATAAATATAATAGTATATGCTCCTTGAACCTCCATCATATTAGATAAATCAATTTATCAATTATCTTCAAAGCTTTACCCATGTAGATGTATTATTGTATGAGGCTCAAAATCAACATATTAACTTTTCAAATATCATATGACCAAATAATAAGACATATTAGAAGAGAGAGATATAAGATATTTGAAATTTGAAATTTTTCAAATATGTACTTTGTAGATGAATTATCTTACATGGGAATCATCTTAGTAAGTTTTCATTTTTTAATTTTATTCATTATTGTAAAGTACATCTAGATTAAAATTGAACAACTTCTAGTCAACACAAATATTATTATGAACCATCTCAATAATTTTATAATATCAAACAAAAATTCGGAATAAAATGTGTTTGAAAACACCAGTTTAATTCAAAAAGACTATAGCCACATTTCATTTTCATACCTCTTCATATTTTTGGGAAACTTCTATCTTCTAAGATATATTATATAACATAATTATACTTCACTAGTATATGTATGTAAAAGAAAAATTTATTCATCGATTTCAGGCATAATGGCTGGTGCCTAGAAGCATTCCATCCAGATCAACAAGTATAGTAGTAGATTTCTCATTTTCCATCAAGTAATTATAACACTAATTGAATAATGGTAGAACTATTATTATCGTTACATCTTCTTAAACCAAATCGAGATATAAACCACCTTGTAGAGATGTTTCATTATGTTTATCATTCCACAGATAACGGTAGGAATTCTAATACTTCATACATTTTCTTATTAACATGAAAATAAAAACCAATATTGTAAAACCCTAGGATTTTAATATATGACTTCTATTACAAAAAATAAATGTCTTCAATAGCTTTATCCACACAAATCAACAAGCATAAATGAAACCCTATTATATTTATATAAAAATAAAATTTTTGTAAGACTATTAAAACCTAGAAGTTAAATCTGAATGAATTAATGTTAGTAACCACTTTGTGAAATATATATATATATATATATGTATGAAGAATGAAAATTTAAAAATATATTAAATTTAATTATTCTAAATAATGTGGTTAATAAGATCATTTATTATTTAGAAACGTGGTTTTCTTAAAATTAACACATTAAATGATATACATTTCTATTTATAATACCATTTGATTTATGATGATAAATATTGTTTAAAATTATTAATTGGTTAACACCAATTTAGTTGGTAAATGATACTAAATAATAATAATAATAGTTAATATTTAAAATGTCTTTTTTCTAATAAATTTTTTTCATTATATTTAATGTTTTTATTCAAAATTTTATATTTAAATTTTAATGTTTTAATTATATAATATTACAATAATTTTTTATTTATAATAATAATATTATCTTAAAATGAATGTTTTGTATTTTTTTAAAATAACTCGGTTTTAAGTGAATAATGAAAAATACTTAATTTGCTAAAAAACATTCGATTTTATGAATTTATCCTAAAATAAAAATAATTCAATTTTTTTTGAAAATTTTTAAATGAAATATTTACTTATAATTAAAAAATAATGAAAAAATACTTTTTTAATAAATTATATATATATCGTTTTGGAAACTAATGTAATCTTTAATCAAAATACTTTTTGCATTCACTTATATTAAAAATTAATTTTCCTCAATAATCTATCTAGTTGGATTTCATATTTGAGATAAAATTAAAATATTATTTAATAATTTTAATTTTAATTTTTTGGAATAATTTTATTATTACTATGATTATAGTTAACGACCATGATAATAGTAAAACTATAATTTTTTAGAACGTTTTTTTTAATATTGGGTAATAATTTTCTAATCAGTTAAGCTATTGTATTTTAAATTATCATTATAATATTATTTCTAAATTATTATATAATTATAATGACACTCATTTAAATGGTAACCATTTCTAATTATTATTCAGAAGATATAATGGTTAAAACAACATTTCTCTATAAGAAGCTTTTTAGATATATATATTTTATTTTAATGTTAATTTTATATTATTTAGATATTGATTTATATTAAATGGATAATACATTTATGTTAATCCAACACAAATTTTTTAATAGGGGTTATTTTATATTTTTATAAAAGCATAAATTACATAGTTTAAAATGTGTACCAAGGTAAGAAAATAATGTAAAAGTAAAAAATCAATGAAAAAATGAATTCTTACATGTTTAAAACATGTGTGTAAATGATTTTTTAGGTTTTATATTTATAATATCCCCCAAAAATCTATTATTTATAACCTTTGGAGTATTTTAACATTGAATAGTGTTATCATAATATTTAAAAATTATGGGTATTCACAAAAGATGTATTTTCCTCCCTTATAAAAGTAAATCACTTTCAACCCTTAAATGACTTACATAACATTATATTTTACCATTAAAATCATCCTAGAATAATTATCCCTGAATTTATTTTATCATATTAAATATCACGATCTTTATATTTTATCCTATGTCCTTTATTTATATTAATATTTTTGAGAGATGATAGAGTCTCAAACATAAGTATTACATAATTTCTAATATTTTCACAATAAAATAACCCTTCTAAAAATGTTTTACATATTAAAATTTGATTCAATAATTATCCATATTATACAGAGATTTCATTATATGAATGGAAGATCCATTATTTATTCATCCTTATCTAATAAAGAAAACAAGAGATTGGATAGTGTGTGTGTGTGTGTGGACTACCAACTCTACAAAGCGGCATCTTCCATTTTTTATAGCCTCATATAATGGATGGTTTTAATGATGAAATTAATGAATTTATAACATCTCTATAATAAAAATATGATTATATTATGTATAATTATCATATACTTTATTTACATCTCAGTCGTTGAGAAATGTAAATGTCAATTGTGTGTATGTGTGGACTACCACCACTACAAGTATGAGAGGTTTCCAATATATAGAAGCTATTTGAATAATAATTTTAATAATCTGGATACTATGATAATATATTATGAGTCCTTCAACCATGGCCAATATACATAAGAATATGTGAAAAAATTGATGGAATAAACTCACAAAACAGATATATACAATAAACTTTTATAATAAATAAATAACATATGATAATAAATGGTCCAAATTAAATTATATTTTGAAGAATAGTTTATCTAGTATTTTATATAATAAAATATATTTTATTATTCAGAATTATTGGTCCATGCATAGAATGAATCTCAAACAAGATAAGGTTTTTTGTCTCAAATTCCTCCCATTGAGATATATTTAGTATATGCACCTAATTTCATTAATGTGGGTTATATAATTCATATTTCAGATATAATATCATCAATTATATATTTATCTTGTTATTTTAATATCAATCAAAAGACATATATTTCAGTGTAATTTTATTAAATAGTTACTCAAGTCGAAATATTTTTTTCACTCAAACATTATTTCATTAAGACTTGTTTAAGTAGTGAACCATGTTTTCCTTTGAATTGTGTCTTCACTACCCATATATGTATCTTAATAATTTATTTTTTTATTAATTTAAAATATTTATAAAATTAATTTCCTTTTCTTCAATTGGACTTTCAATCCTTTGTTAACACAGTTGTAAGGATTTTTAGTAACACAATTTCCAGTCACAGAGTTATGATCACCCCCTTCATCAAAAATGATGAGTACATTATACAAAATTTTTATATTTAGTGGTATTATATTTTTTATATGAATTTAAATTACAACCTCATAATAAAACTTCTTGAAATATTTATTACTTTATGGAGTATGTTGCTCATAAGGAATAATGAAAACTCTTGTCTCTTTTACTCATGTTGTATTGTCTCATCATGAACTTATTCCCTCCATGCTTGGGCTATATCATCCTTGAATTTTATTTTATTATGATTTATCTACCTATCAAAATAAAAATTTATTTTGATAAAAAATAATTTTTTTTCACACTTTTTACAATGAGGGTTTTGAACAAAGGTATTTTGAAAATAATAAAAAGGATCTTTCATTTCAATTTCATTTATTTTTTGTTCTTATCCAAATTTCATCATCTTAAAATATATATACATTCAAGTCCCTATTGTTGAATGATATTTAAAAAAAATTAAAATGGGTTTAAATGATTTTTCACTTAACCTTATTAAAAAACTTTTTCAAGGGACCCATAACATCATTTTTTACGTCAATGTTAAAAGTAATATAAAAGATCATTTAGTGTTTCAACTGCATTCCTGCATTAATTTTATAAATTAGTTAACCTAATAAGTTCTAGGTTTCATTTTTTATCCTCTAATATATAATTATCTTTTGGTGGAATTAATTCTTGGTACCGAACAATTCAATTGTTTTTTCCTTCTTGGGTGATATTGTTCAAGAATTCTTTTGCAATGATATTTTTCTTTTGTTTAAACACCATTATATGATTCCTTTTATATACTACGGATAAGTTCTTTTGAAACCATTAAAATTAATTCTATGGATGTATTATCATTATATTATTCTAGTATTTACTTATTTTTATACAAAGTTATCTATAATGTATGAACATCCGAATTTATATGATTCAAATTGGATAATATTCATAGAGAAATAATGTTATTATATTAACATGTTAAAAAAATTAGAATTCCATTTATTTTTATTCCAGTATAGATTATTACCAGAATGTTAACTATGTATTTTTTTACCATCCACATTCTTTCATTGAATGAGTTAATATCATGTTATCCCTTTTATTTACATGGGGAAAAGTATTGGTATTCCATATATTATTATTCCAATAAGAATGATTATTGGCATGTTGATTATGTATTGATTGACCATCCACCTACATTCCCTATATAGGTTATTATCATGTTATCCCTTTTATTTACATGGGATAAATTATTGATATTTTTTGTTGTTATTCTCATATAGATGAATATTGGAAAAATTGATTATGTATTGTTTACTCAATATCTCATATGATGAATTCATTAGAGATTAAAAAAGTGATGAGTGGGGCCAAACATTATATACCGCATAGATGAATAGATCGTTCTCAAAAGACAAAAATATTATTTTATTTTGGTTTATTCCTACCTAGAACAAGATATTTCCTTGATAGTAAGATCATGATGACTAGGACCCAAATATATTATACTATTTTTTGGAATCATTTATCAGTAATTTTGAAATTCATCACTAGGGACCCAATTATTAATATCCATGAGATTTATTTATTTCTATTATTAATCATGGGTAAATTATGATTTTGGTTTTATACTATTATGGAATAATATTTTATTATTTAATCATTTAATTATATTTACATCTCTTTTTTCCCATGATTTATGTAGTTGTATGTTTTCCATTATTGAGAATTTTACCTCACCCCTTATTATGTTTCTATTTCACAATGTTATGAAATATATTTTTAAACATGATATATTGAGAAGGAAAGCCTATTTAGAGAATTTTCGGGATATTTTGAAGACATTTTATTGATTAAGTAGTTTATTTATTGAGAAATAATATATTAATTAGTTTATAATGGAATGGGTTATGTCAGTTTATGTTTTTCCCTAATTATCTAAAGCTATAAACCTAAATAGTACTTTGAATGTATCTAATGAAATTATTTCTTTATTTTATTTAATTTATGTTATAGTTATTTATAAGAATCTAAATTTCATATCAATGGAATTATGTAAAGTATATTTTTTCCATTCCATTTGAGTATAATGGTATGCGGTGTCAAAATTTTGATTAATGTAGATTTTAGACAACTTTTGAGGTTATTATATTAGTCATGGATAATTTAAGGGTTCCTATGTTTAGTTTTATCATAATTCGATAGAAATAGATAATTTTTTGGGATATTATATTATTTAATTTCAAAGAAAATGAAAAATTATTTGGGAATTAGGATGATGGAACTTTATATAGAACCCTTGGGATAATTCTAAGTGATAATTATAATTATAGTATATTATCCTGATGTTATGGTAAAAAATTACATCGATGTCTGTATACTGGAATGTGGATGTTACTTTGGCCTAGATGAACCTAGGTGTAATCATGTCAAAATGGTCTAATATAGTGTTGGCAAGATATGAAATCTAGTATACGATGAGGGGCCAAATACTGTACACATATACAAAAACCCTATAGGATATTCTATTTTTTATTAACATTATCTATAATGAGACATTATGAAGTATTTGAGTACGATTTTAGGTATTTAGGTTAGAAAACCTAAAAGAAAATTGTCCATGGAGAACCAAGGATTGAATAAAGAGATTCTTATATTGAATTGAGAAGATCAGATGACAAAAATCAAGGTTTTATAGGGGAATACATCTTTGTTTTGGTTTTTTAAAAATCATATTTTTTATTTTATCATATCCATTTTTTTAGTATTTGGTTAAAATATGGTCACAAAATGAATCTAGTAATAGTACATATCAATAAACCACTATGTATTATAAGTTAATCATGTATCCTACATAAATATATTAGAATATTATCATATGATTGTTATGATGGAAAATGATAGTTTCCATGTATTAACTATGTTCATGAGGTTGATATCAAATTTTTAGTTGATTATTTATACTCTATGATTTTTTCAATATTAAATGATAATAATTGATGATATTCTAATATATTCTAAAGCATATAAGAATTATTTGCAACATAAAAGTATTTTTCTTTAATAGTTTTTCTTAAAAAAATTTAAACATATAATAAATTGTGTTAATAACTTTGAAAATTTATTCAATAATAGGGTTATATTTTTATGACAACTATTTAATAACACATGATTGAGGCATGGATAACTCATATATTTTAAATATGCTCGTTGTTGAGTTAATAAAGGGTTGATTTATTTTTAAAATAGTGTGTTATATTTTTTTATTACCTTGGAATTAATTATTAAGTTAATTAAAAATAAATCCATGATATTTTTAGTGAAGTTTATATAATTTTTTTATCATGATATATACAGACACTTTTTTGACTTTATGAACTTGTGGTTTAAGAGAAGAGTTAATTTTGATGAAATATAAGATTTCACTATGGTTTAATGAATTATATATTCTAATTGATTTGGTGGAGGTATGATATTTAAAATATATGATTATGGTATATACATACATGGGTATATTATTGTATGAATGTTTGATATTTTTTAAGGAAATATAAGTAACTTTATATAAATTAGAGATATTATATTAGATGTTGTATTTTGAATGATCAATACATTAAGAATACCCTCACCTACTTTATTCAATGAATAATAATTAAAATTATGATGATGAAATTTATTTAAGAGTGTAGAATATAATGCCCTAATATTATAATATATGAAATCTTTTAAATAATTCAATGGTTTCAACATCAATCTCTGCATAAAATGTCAAACATAAATAAACATGTGATATATTTAGAAAAATATATAAATAATATGTATGACCATTAAAACCATGATATTTAATTATCAAGAAAGAATATTAGTAACCAATTTATGAAATATATGTGTAAAGAAAAAAAAGGTTACATTTATTTTGAATGAAATTCAATTAGTTGAATAAAAATGACTAACAATATAATATATTGTTTAGAAAAGTATATTTCTAAAAAGTTCCACATTATGGGATATTCGTTTCTATTTAATGAAACTTTTGCTTAATTATTATAAATTATATTTTATATTAAAAACTACTAAACAAAAATTTTGTTGGTAAATGATATAAAATAAGAATAATAACTATTAATAATGAAAATTTAATTTTACAAAAAATTGTTGTTTCATTGTATTTTAATATTTTAATAAATGTATAAATTTATAAATTTTATAGTTTTAATTTCAAAAATATTTTAAAAAAATGTTTATAAAAACAAAAGTATCTTAGGATGAATTATTTATATTTTTAAGAAATAATATATTTTTAGGTGAACAAGGAAAAAAATATAGATTTTGTTAAAATAAATAATATAAAATAACTATTTCTTTAATAAAATCAATTTATATCATTATGGATGCTTAATTAATAATTTACACTAATAGTTGTTTTTATTTGTTATTATTAAAAATTTCTTTTACCCACCTAGAAAAAGAAAATGTACCAATATGGATATAATATTTTATATTAGCTTTATCATATTATGTAATAAAATCAATCTAAATTTTGGGAATAAAATTATGATTACTAAGATTAATTTTAATGGCCTATATAATTGTCAATTTGTTATCTTTAAATAATTGTTTTATTAATAGTGTATATTTTTTCTCGGATACCTTAAACTAATATATTTTAAATAATTAATCTAATATTATTTTTAAATACATATATAATTATAATAACACACATTTTAGTGGTAACTAATGCTAAATATGATTAAGAATGCATAATGGTTAAAATATTATTATTCTACAGAAACTGTTTTCCAATATAAAAAATGTTTTCATTTTAAATTTTATTTTATATTATTTTTAAATTTAATTATATTAAATAGAGGTAAAATTTAGGTTCGTAATACACAAATTTTTTCATATTTTTTATTCAAATTTTTAGTAAAACATAAATAAGTTATTTAAAAACTATTTACTAAGGTAAAAACAAAAGGATGTAAAAGTAAACAACATGGGAAAATGACTTCCAACATGTTAGGAAATAATTGGTTGAGGATTGATAGACCAAATATTACCCCAAAATACATTATTTATAAATTTTTGATTCTTTGACCCCCTAAATAGTGTAATGATATCATTTAAAATTAATGGGTATTCATAGAAGATCCCTTTTATTAACTTATAAAAAGAAAACACTTATACCCCTTAAATGTTATAATTACAATTAGAATTTAAATTTAATATCTTATAATAATTCCTCTCATAGTTTTACTTTTATTATTCTTTAGATATGGATCTATATCCTAGGATGTTAATTTCTTTGTAGATATCTAAGAGGAAATCACGTCTCCAACATAAGTATTCCAAACATTAAATTATTGTATTCTTTAATAATCATATTTAAAAACATTCATATACACAAAAATATATTTAAATTAGTATAATAATTATACTATGATTTTATTATATGAATGTGAAAACCATTTTTTATTCCTCTCCATCCACCAAGGAAAAAAATGTCATTAGTGCATCTGCACGGACTACCTCCTCGGAAAAATGAATTTTTCTTTCTTAAAACCCTCTCATGGTTAGTTTTAATAATGTGATTTTTGAAAAAATATTCTATTTACAATATAAATTTGATTCTAAAATCAAAAATTATCATATACCTTATTTACCTATCATTCATTGAAAAATTGAAACACTAATCTCGTTTACTTGCAGACTACCCCTATATGAGCAATGAATTTCCTTTTCCATCACCACCCATCATGGATGGATTAGAAATATATATATTATATATGAATATTTTTTGATAATCATAAAAAAAATTTGATACTATGGAACTATTTTGTTATTCATTCTATTATGGTCAACATACCTAAGTACTTATAGAAAAATTGACCAAACAAACTCATATAACTAATAGATGAAAGAAAAAAATATAATAAATTATTTCCATATGATAATAAATGGTAAATATTAAATTAAATATATAAAAATAATTTTCCTTATAAGGTATCTAATATAATTAATTTGATTACCCAAGGAGTTATGTGAATACATAATATGAATCTGGAAGAGGGTAAAGGTTTTCATCTCAAATTCCTCTCTTTGAGATGTATTTGGTATTATAAACCTAATTTAATTTATGTTTTGTATATAATTCCTAGTTGAGATATCATATAATATATTATCTTTTTTTTAATCTCAACATTAACCCTATCATTTAAGGGTTTTTTATTAAAAGGGTACACAAATCATAAGGGATATTTGTATCAAACATTTATTCCTTGAGACATGTTTACATTATGTATCATGATTTCCTTTTAACATTGTATTCACTGCCCATGTTTGTATATTTAACATTTATTTATTTTTTTTAATAGTAAATACTTAACCATCTAATTTTCTTTTCATTAATAGTTATTCTAATTAGTTTTTACCCTTATTGTAAGTATTTTTGGTAACTCAATTTTCATTCATTTATTTATGGTCATCCTTTTGGACATAAATGTGGGTTACATTCTAACTACTGATTATATTTTTTGGTATTCAATTTTATTTCTATAGATGAACATTTCTATCATGTAACACTCCTTTTTTGAAATATTTATTACTTCAAGATTTATATTTTTCATAAATAATATTGATAACTCAAGTCTAATTTCCTTATGTTATATTATTTCATCATGAAAATATTTATTTCAATTTTGGGATCTACCACCCTGCTATTTAATTACAACAATTTCTTTATTCCTCTATTAGGAATAATTATTTTGGCAAAAATAAATATTTATTACTCTTTCTATAATGTTGGTTTTGAAAAACGATATTTTGAATATAAAGAAAAGGGTTTTATATTTCACTTTTATATGTTTTTTCTTTATCTATTCATGAGTCCAAAAAAATTAATTATTTTCAAGGCCCTGATATTAAATATTATTTTTAAATAAATATATTTTTTAAAATTTATTTTTTTCACATTTTGAAAAATTCGTTTTGAAGGGTCCTGTAACATCGTGTTTTACTTTATTATTAATTTTTTTATTTGTCTTTTGTGTTTTCACTTCAATTTACATTTTCAAAAAAACAAATATTCACCCTAATAGGGTTTATGATAAACTATTTATACTCAAATATATATTTATCTTTTGGGGGAATGAACTCATGGTACCAAATAATCTGATTCATAATCCCTTAATGTGTGGAATCGTTCAATAATTATTTTTAAAGGATGTTTTTCATATATGTCAACATCCTTAGATGTTTCCTTTAGTATATTGGGGTTATATTATTTTTATTTAATCAACCCTCTATATATAAATGTATTATGATCATGTTATCCTAGTATTTACTCTACTGTATACTCATTTCTCTATATATTGTGAACATCACATTTTACATAACTCATATTAGATGATGTTCACCAAGAATGGATATATTATATTAACATGGGAAAACATTTATGTGTTACATATGTTGTAAATCCAAAATATATTATTATTACAATTTGATTATATATTTGTTAACAATCTATATTAGTTATTTATATGAGATAATATCATGTTATCCATTTTATTAATATGGATAAAAGAATTAGAATTTTTTATGTTTACATTGGAATATTAATGATAATTGGAATATTTATTTTCTATTTTTTGACCATCGACCTTACTTGGATGGGTTATGATAATTTCATCATTTTAATGACATGGGTAAATGTGTTTGTGTTCTATATATTGTAATTATAACATGGGTTATTATTAGATATGTTCATTATCTGCCAATTACTCAATATATCATATGATGAATACATTTCACATTAAACAATTGACTAGTGGATCCCAACATTTTATATCACTCAATGTATTAGTAGGTCTCATGAGACAAGAATGTTTGGGTATTGGTGTGTATGTTGTCCTAGAAAAAGATATTTCTATGAAGGTAAGATCATGATTTTGAAGATCATGATGCCTTGGCTTATAGTATTGAATTAGTTGTCTAAAATTATGAATTTCATTACTAAGGAACTCATTATTAATATATATATATATGATATATTTATTTCCATTTTACCCATAGGTACACAATGCATTCAGTTTGACTCTATTGTGGAATTATTTTCTATTATATAATCATCTCATTAAATTTATTGTTTGTTTATTCCGTGATTTATTCAGTGGTATATTTTCTCTTCCAAAAATTTTAAGCACGCCCCTTCTTATATATCAATTTCCCAACATTATCAGAAAAATATTTTACTTGATATGTAAAATAGCATAGCTTATGTAGAGAAGTTTTTTGGAGATTCTTAAAAAAAATTATCGAGTACGTAGTTTCTTATAAAGTGAAAATAATATCTATCAATTGAAAAATACATGGATTTGTTTTTTTATTCTTTTTCATAATTCTATAAATCTCTAAAACTAAAATTCTTTAGAATGTATGTAATTAAATTTTTTCATCATGTTTTTTAATTTATTGGATAATTTTTTACATTAATCTGTATTTTTTTTTGGAATCTTGTATGTAATGTATGTGATTAAAGAACCATATCAGAGATTGAGTGTTTGGGGAATCACATCTACAATCATCTTTGCTATCTCATTTTCCATATAACCAATGAGGGAAGCAACACTTCCAAGTAACTTCTCAAAATTAATGGGATAAAAACTTTCCATCCAATCCTTTCTCCGAAATTATATATTGAAGTTATAAATATTTCTTTATTCATTGACAATAAATTCAACTCCAACACATTTTTTTCTCATCAATCTCCCCATTTTTATTTATTTTTAAAATCTATGAGAGAAAATGGTATGCCAATATGAAAAAGCATATGTATCTTCCATTTACCTTATCATTTTTTTATTCCATTTTCATTCACTCTACCTCTTATTGATAATAATTAAAAATGAAATAATAGAGGGTGGTGTCATTTCATTATTAAATAATGTTCCATAATACATTCCACTATAATAATAATTGATCTATACATGATATAGAAAATAGGTTGGTTTGATTTAAACATAATGGTTGTCCATAATATGAAGAATATGATACCAAACATTATATGTTTTCAATTATCTTCCTCAGGTAATGTTCAGATGTATTAATGCTAACACCATTTAATGGAACAAATTCTTGGAAATATCCTAAATCATTTTAAATATTAATTTCATATACTTACTTAACACATAATTTAAAAAATTAAACTACAAACAGAAGGTCTTCATTTCAAATATTCCGGGATCACATCATTTTTTATAAAAAATATTTATTTAAAACAATTTACCCCTTATGAAAGCCCAAATTCATTCAAAAAAGGATTATATAATAAGAATAAATACCATTTCAATGAAAACTTTTCAAGAACCTTCTAAAAATTATAAATTTTTATGAATTTAATTTTCCTATTAGAATAATAAGTAAATCCATCTCAAGGGATACCTTTATATAATAAACATTGATCTCATCTTAAATTATGTTCTATGATTCCAAATGTTGATATAACACAAAGATATAAGAATTAATTATTTCATCCTTGTGGAAAATTATATTCTCAAAATATTCATTAGGATATCATTTATTTCATTCCTTCCATGATAGAACTTTTATCAATCAAATGATATTTTCCTGAAATCCCACCCTCCTATATCATGCTCTATCATTTATATATATGTTCTTTAGACTATCATCTAAAAACTCATAACAAGACGGTCTCTTATTTAGATGTGGAATTTTTATTCCCACTTACTTGACTTCATTAGTTATCAATTTGAGAATGAGTGTCACCTAAAATTCCATACCTTGTTATTAAAAAAATACAACACAAATTATTTTGATAGTTATTTGTGAATAAATCTAGAGGAATATTGAAGTTTAATTGTTGAAGTTGAATTTATTTGTTAACAGGTTGAGAAAATGAAAAGTTAATGAATTTCAATGTTATGATTTTAAAAAAACTCTTAATGTCAAAGACATGTTCCAATTAAACTATGATAGGTTCACATTATTTAAAACATGTGTTATAAGTGAAAATGATGAAGATTTTGTATTCTTGCATGGCATGGTATTTTGTCCTTGGAATTTTTAGTTGATTAGAAGTGAATTTTTTTGTATTATAGTTAAATAAAAAAATATTCCCACCACACTCATGACATTCAAAAAGACCACACACACTTATTTTATGGTATTTTTACCTCAATTAAGTATTCATGGAGGAAAGGGTCTTGAGATTAGTACCCAAATAAGTCACATGGGGGCACTTCATTCATGGAGAATGGAAAGTGGGCTTGCATAAGGATGTGTGGCCTCAAGAAGCCCTGTGTGTGAATGGGTTCTAGGTGCCTAACCCAATGCCATCTCAAGAGTTATAAGGAAGAATATATATTATTTTGAATTGTGAGAATGGATGAAAACCCAATGTGGGGTTGAATAATGCAAATCACTATTCATCTATCATTCAAAAATATATAAAAACCCATAGTCATCTGGTCAATGTTGATGGATCGTCTTCAACCTCCCACATTATCCAAGTATTTCTCATGCACCGGAGTTTTTTGTCGAGATTATGTGATCAAACCTACCTCATAATGGTAATATGGAGTATCTAATTAGAACATTATATTCATAAAACATGATTTTCATGCATAAGAGATGATTAATCTGATACAAACATACATTGATTATAGATGTTGGTGATTTAACATTATATCATAAATAATAAAGGTTGTATGAATAGTTGAAAGGTGGTACACATATCAGTTGAGGTTATGGAATTGAGTCAGTTATGTTTTCTATAAAACCCTAATGTTCTCTAATTTATGGGATGAGAAACATGAAAATGTGAGAGCATTCGTAGATCGAAATAAATCAAAGAAATGATTTTTATTCCTGTAGTGGGTTCTATGAATTCATGCTCAGTATTTATTGAGCATCATGTTCACATGATGATGGTCTAATTATATGACCAGGTGTAACATCCACATTGAGGTATGTTAATGAAAATAAGAACTCATGTGAGCCTTTAAGTGAAATATTGGGACGAAGATAACCCACATATATTCTTACATGAAGTAGAAATAAAAAAATTATTTTTCATACTATATTATGTGATGGAGATTGATATTCATGTAAAAAATGATATAAATGAATATGGTGGAGTGATTTATGTTAAGAAGTGGGCATCACAAGATAAACATGAGCGAAATAATATTAAAATCTTCTACATTAGTTCATTCTATGAATTCATACATAGGTGAGAGTATTTTACAAAATGAAATAGAGAAGAAGTATTATTGAAATTAAATCTACAAATTAAATTATTATAGAGATCCAAATGACATATATTGCATGAAATTGAAATAATAAATGCATAAATAGTGAGAAAATTGGGAACTTATTTGTGTTGCAAAAAAGTGTGGTGAAAATTAATATCATGTATTATATTGTACATGCATGATGTTTGAAAGAACCACATGTGATATATTAATCAGGAATATTGTGTAGTGATTTGAGATTAAAGTTGATCATTTATTCATAAGACATTCTTATACAAGTTATCATCATATTTAGATCAGTTCAATGATCCAATATTAGTGGGCAATATGTAATTATAGGTAGTTAATAAATGAAATAATATTTCTAAATTAGATTTTCATTGTGTAAACTAATAAAATTTGGTTATTATAATTAGTTTAATAAGAACAATAGACTTGATGAGTAGTTGTTCGAGGTACTTGATGTTTTTCATGAGCATGTTTAATCTAGAAAGATCATCGAGGATGATCAAGAGATCATCTTAAAGTGGAACATATCTTTCGATGAAGAAGGAGGAGGAGCTTGTGATTGGGGGTATAAATAGTTTTTGAAGAGAACTGGGAGACTGGGGGTCTAACCAATTCAACAGTTAGGGGGTCAAACCAACTAAGGAATATGATTTTGATCTCTTGAGGGTATAACTAAGATAAATTGTAGGATCATGTATTATTTTTTATAACTAGATGTTTCGTGAAACATTATAATTAATAATAATTTTATAGAAAAAAATCCATGTTTGAGGTATAACTAACATAGAATGGTGTAGGTATAAGTACCAAACCTATTAAAAATATTTTTTTATGTTTTAATTACTTTAATAATTAAATATAGTATCCAATCATCTTAATATGTGGAAGAGTGTTAAATCAAAAGGTGGAATATAATTTAGTTAAATAAGTCACACCTGATCCCCCCGAGTGTAAATACATGATCCATTGAGAATATAAATATGTATAATGAGGAAGGTTTTACATCTCTATAGATCTATATTACATTCCATGTGGTTTTTATCATAAGTATATAAAATTCATATTTGATATTGACGAAAATTTAGAAGAGATTCAGATGGAAAAGGCAACATATACCCCTGATGTTATAAATCATTAAGATTCATTCATGACTCAATAGAAATTATGAACAAAGTTTCAAAGTAGAAAAAGAATAAATTAAAGATAAATGCAGATCAACTGTTATATTTAAGAACCCATAGAGTTAATTGTTTTATTGAAATTTATTTATTATAATTATAATGAATTAGTTTCATGTTATTATACAGATATATTCAATTCTAAAATTTTAGATCATCTAAAAAATGTTAATAAAGAAGTGTTCATATGTTTGATCAGAGACCTAAAATAACATTGGGATGAAAAATTAAATATAGAAGAATAAAATAATGAAATGGAAGAATTATTATCTTAAAAGGTACATAATTGCAACACAGTCTTTGATATTGAAAAAAAATTAAATAATAAAATATGATGATCTACAAAGAAAGAGTCCTCATGGTTGAATAAGGAAATTAAAAATCATTGTCACATTGAAAAAATAAAATTTCATAAATCCAGGAAGAATTAAAAAGGATTTTCTATCAAAATTATGTTTTATAAAAGGTTTTTACAGAAGTTATCAATGCACTAGAAAATTTTCATAATACATCCATGAATGTAAAATATGCTTAGATGGATGTTAGTGAAAAAAATAATTAAGGATCTTGAAAAAATATTTCTAAAATCATATTATGTGCATGGAAATGAGAATTGGAATATAAAAATTTAGTAGGAAGAAATCCTAAAATTAGTTTAATATGAGAATATATCTCTCATCTTAAAATGACTTGAATAATAATTGAAATCGAGAAATATGGAAGATACACATGTTGAGACTTATGAAGTATCTTATAAAATTATTAACTCCAACATTTATTTTGATAAGAGTCCTACTCTAAAAAATACTCAACCTAGTATTAATAATATCTTGAGATTATTTATAAAAATGTATTGTAGGATCATTGAATAAGGTACCCCTTTGCCCTGATATATCTATAATTACTAATGTTGTTTTGATGACTAGTATATATTCAGCATTAAAATCTAGGAAAAAAGGATAAATAAAAATTCATTGTAATCAACAACAACACTAAATATGGATGTGAATAAGTATAAGAATATATTTTCCCTGAAGAAATAAAAAAAAGAATAAATATACTACCCCAAAGTAGTAAAAAGGCAAAGATGGCCATACAAAGTCACAGATGAAAAATTAAATATTTGTTGACTACTATTGCTGTTGTTGGATATTATCGAATGAAACAATAATTGTTGGAATAACATATCATTATAAGAAAATTAAAAAATGTCTACATTTAGGGAGAGAAGATATCAAGAAAATAGGAAACCTACGCAATAGAAGACTAATTAATAGAAAAGTAATTAGTTTATCATGAATAGATATAAAAACTTTGAAGAGTTATGTGAGTATTACAATTAATGTGATCACTACAAGAATGATTTATGGTATGTACCAATCATGAAAAAATCATCTGTTTACATACAAATATGAACATAATAAAAATGCAAAAATTTAAGAAAAGAAGAAACATGTCATCGTTGGGATGTTAAAAATGATGAAGACTGATAACCAATAAAATCCCAAGATGTTTGTGAATGCTGATGTTAAGAGTGATACACCAAAAAAATGATTCTTCTATTGTGGGAGGAAAGGTCACAAAATAGACCATTATGAATTGACCATGAAATTCAATACTCATGGAAGAAATATGGAATATAATAAAAATTCAATCAAGAAAAGAAACAACATGATTGATTTGGTTAATGACATATCTGATGAATAATATGAAAATATTCTAAAAACGATAATTTTATGAATTATAAATATGTGTGTAAAAGGTGTAACATATCTAGTAATTTAGCTAAATAAATTCGTGAAGTGGTTTCATGGAAAACAATATTTATTGGTGAATATTAGAAATTAACTTTTTATTCTGGTGCTAAAAATATTATTGGAAAAAATGAGTCTACACACAAAGTGAATACTAATAATTTTCATAAACAATGCTTGGTTATATGGAAATAATAATAGGAAGAAGACTAAAATATGTAGAAGGAACGGAATACTAAAATAACTTACTAAAAAATGTGAATCATTATTTTCCATGTAAAAATATAGTTGGGTTGAGAATAAACTCTCAGAACTTTTTCTCTAACTAAGTATCATTGAAGAACCTCCTTATTCTTATATATATATTATTTTTTTACGCATGGTATTGAAGGTGAAGCATATATTTATGGTAGACCTAAATTTGATAAAATTTGTGAATATATTACAACTATAAAGCTATCCATCAAGGAAGATTATTGGTATCATGTTGTCACTTTATAAAATTTCAAATAATGTCATAAGATTATTGGAGTTTATTCTTGATGAAATCATGTCATTATAAGAAGTATAAACTGACTATCTTGAGGGGGAGAATAGAATAAAAAACACCAAATAACTCTATATCAGTTGATAGATTTAAAATATCTAATATTTTAAAGAATAATGAATTTGAAAATTCTATAAGGTAAAAATCACGTGATTCAATTGTTCCATCATTCAAGTATGTTGATTACATTCTCTTATTTTCATGTCAAAAAAGAAATTCTAAAGAGGAGATATTAATTTATTGATGATAGAAGGAAAAAAATTAAAAAGGGGAATTAAATTCTTTCACATAAATTTTTTTAATCTATTTTTTATCTAAATATAGGATATTAGTTGAAAATATTTTAACCATTAAATAATATATTGCTTTCGAGATGGGATCACGTGCAGAAAATTTACCTATAGTATTGTGGTTAAATTTAATCACTATTTTTTTCTACAGTGATCATGGATAACGTAGACTTATATTTTATTAATTTTATCTATTTAATAATTTAGTGGTGACTAAATCATTCTCTAGGTAAAATAATATAATAATTTTTTGAAGAAGATAATTTGTTTTTAAATTTCGAATGATGGAGATAAGAATTCCATTCCATAATTATATCATTAGTTTTATTGTCAATAAGAGGGAGAATATAGCATTTTATATATAAATAATATGTATGTTAAAAAAAATAAAAAAAAATTATATAATAACCTAGTAGTTTTATTGAAGTTAAATTATTATAGTTTAATTTGTTTTCAATAAGTTTAGAAGAATAAAATTCTATGAGTTTCAATGTGATGATATCAAAACATTATTTAATATAAAATAATTTTTCTAATTACCATAGGAAAAATTAAAATTGTTTAAAACATTTAGAAGAAGAGGAAATGATGAAAAATTAGTATTATTTCATAGTATGGTATTTTTGCCTTGGAATTTTGATGTTGATTGGGAGTGAATTTCTTTATATTTTAGTTTATTAAGACAAATATTCCAACCACACTAAATCCCTCCAAAGGGAAAAAAACCACTACTTCAATGGTTATTCGACCTCTAGGAAAATAGAATGGAAGCAAGGTTCTTGATAATGGGTTTTTCATATTTTATATATATGTTTCACAGAGATAGATTATGCATGGATTTTTGATAGTAGGC
Source organism: Viscum album (assembly GCA_963277665.1). Lineage (NCBI taxonomy): Eukaryota > Viridiplantae > Streptophyta > Magnoliopsida > Santalales > Viscaceae > Viscum > Viscum album. The sequence continues at coordinate 588,107,878 of OY728126.1, forward strand.
CTACACAAGGAGGCATAGTTATGTGAAGCCTAGTGTGTGCATAGTGTTCTGAGTGTCGACCTCAATGCTGACTTAAAAGGTAATAGGAAGAATTTATATTATTAATGAGTATACAAATCAATGAAAAATGATGTGGGTTCAGATGATATGAATAGCTACTCATTCATCATCAAAAAATATTCATGGAACCGTAGTGATCTAATCAATACTACAAGATCGTCTTCTACCACCCTCCTTTCCAAAATATTTCTCATGAACCATAGTTCATTTTCTAGCCATTGTTATAAAAACAAACTAAATTTGGTGATATTATTGACTAAATAATATCTTTATATTCATGCAACTTTGTTTTTTTTGAAAGAGATATTCTTATTCTAATAGAAAATAAATATTGGATAGAGAATATGGTGATTTCTCATTATCATGTAAAACAGAAAGTTCATGTGCACAAATGAGATGTAGTGTGCATATTATTTGTGGTTTTAGAGTTGAGTGGGTGGTGTTTTTTATAAATACCCCAACATGTGATCATTTGTAGTTAGAGAAAAAAAATCCTAGAGCACCAAGTGATCAAAACAATGTAATGAAATACTTTTTATTTTTCAAGTGGGTTCCATTCATTCATGTTAGTCTTTATGAAAATTTTTGTTCACAGGTTGATTTTCTGATTCTTTGATATAGTGTTACACCCATACTGTGTTTAATAAAGAATGAGTAAGAACATGCATGATCCATCACATGATGTAGAACTAATAAAATAACATACATATACAGTTACATGGGGAAGAAATAAATAAAATTATTTGATGTACTTTTTTATGCATAGAATATTTATATTCATTCATGAAATAAATTACATGAATATAGTAGAATATTTTATAATTATGAATCATATAATAAACATTCTATATAGTAGAGTGAGTCACATGAAGAAGTATGAATCATACAAAAAAATGTTATATGGATTCATAATATCTTCCACATGAGTTTATTCAATGAGTATATACAAAAGTTAGAATCATTTATAAATTTAGATTGAGATGTACTGTGATTGAAATACAATTTTTAACTTAAATAGAAGTGAATAACTAAATGAGAAAAATTACATAAACATGAAATTATACATTCCTAAAAAATGAGAAATGTGTGCATTTGTTTTTGTATCACAAAGTGTAATGAATAAGAGGACCATACATTTAATTATAAATGCATTAAGTTTTAAGTAACGACTTCTGATATATTTTTCATAAATATTATGCAGTGATTTTATATTATAGTCATACATTACTTTTAAAATATATTATTATCCAAGATAAATTTGTGTTGAGATTAATTGTGTGGTTTAAAATTTGTGAACAATATGTGAGTTTGGTTCCTCAATAGGATAATGAATGTTTTCCTGAGCAATGTTTCACTGAGGCAACTGGTCATATGTAGGTAATCATAATTAATTCAGCAAGACCGAAAGACTCATTTAGTTTCTATTGAAGATAATGTCCAGTGTGCATGAAAAAGTATGATCTTTCAAACTTGTAGAAGATGATCAAGGGAACATAATACAGTGGATTAGATCTTCTTTTGAAGATTATGATCATGTTAATTGGGGTGTAACCAGTTTTTAAAGAGTCTTGTTAGAATAAGGTTTTAATAAGATTAATTGTTATGGGTCTACCCAATCGAGGTAGAAGTGATAGATTGCTAGGCGGTACAATCATGATCAACTGTAGGATCTAAAACTGGGGTTTATAACTCGTTTTTTTAATCCATTGAAATTTATAGTAATATTATAGTGAAAATTCCATGTTAGGGGTTTAGACATCCTAGAAATGGGTATGTTTTAGTACCAAAAATTATAAGGATATTGAGTTTTTTGTTTCTTTAATTTCTATGTTGCATATAAGATCCAGTCATTTTTACAATTGATAGATGTTTGAATCAAAATGTGGAAATGACTTTAGTAAAATATGTCACACCTGATTCACCATCTCCCCATCTCGATGTAACTATATGAAATATTGGGAACTTCTAGGTAGACCTCTATTTTCATCACTGTTATTAGTTATATTGATAATTTATTCTCAACCTATTTACCCTTTTTGGTTTTCATCATATTCTAGACGTATACTTCAAGTTGGAACTTATTTTCTTCAAATTTAAGTTTTCTTTGGGTAGCATTGGATCTTTTCTTGTATTTTTAATAAAATCTTATTTTTGTTAGGATTCATCACGAAACATGATTCACTTGGTACAAATTTCATTATTTTATAGATTTATTTTCGACTAGAATAATTGTTACACATTATTTTGAATTATGTACATCCTACTTGCAGCTCCCACAAAAAAAATTTAAAAAAAAATCGGTTTTTAATGGTTGAAAATCTATCTAGAAACTTTATTTCTTTATACAATGTATTCTTATATTTTTATTTTTTTTCTATTCTTTTCTTAAGCTTCCAACACTCTTACTCTGACTAAATCAGCTAGATTGATTCCCTAACATACATTTAATATATGTGTAGCCTTTTGATTTTTTGAATATGGATTTAAAGATGAGGTATTCACTATATTAGTATTTTAATTTCTTCCAAGGTCTATTTTTATATTCTATTCCATCATATTTATTTCAACTCTCACACCCATGTATGGTTTCCCAGATTCTACATTATGACCTCATTTTCAAAGAAAAAAAATAGTTTTTCTCTTTTGTTTTAGATTCCATCATAGTCTTATTAGGTATTTTGTAAACATAACTATTTTTCTATGGATTATTACTGAAGAATAACACACTATACATATTAATATACTTATTGAGATTAATTATTTTAGCATCGTTTTTAGGATTTTTCCCTGAAGTATGATTTTTCCAATTCTTCAGCATATGGGGTTTTCTCCACAATTTTTCTAATCACATTATTAAATTATTTAGACATATATATATCTTATTTGTGAAAAATACCAATGAAAATATAATATATTTTTTCAATCATTTATAATCTGTTTCTTACATACAAATTTTCCTTCATGGATTCTAGATGTTGTAGATTCTCAGCTTATCTCCCCAACAGTACAGTCACCTATTTTCATTCATATTCGTACATTTTATATTAATAATTCTTATCCATATTCCCAAAATCTATTACAGAAAAAAAAAATACACCATAATATATGCTTTTTTAATCCAAATTATATATTGTCCAGATTTTCCACAACTCATAGATTACTATTTTTAGTTTTGGTCGAAGTTGACTATGATTTTTTAGGGAACCATCTCTCATGAAAATTATTCTATCCAACCTTGACATAATGGTGGGATTCCCATCACACTTGTTCATATTTATTTGTAATGATTTTTTATTTCAATCTAAACACTTTGTAAAAATAGGTTTGGAATAAGTAAGTTATTTAGAAATGGATGGTACGTTTTCTATTGAGGATATAATTGAATTATCAGATGTAATGCCCCGACCCTAGTTATCCAGAGTTAATGAATTATTACATAACATTGAAATTATCACAAGAGATAATGTCTCGAAATACCTATTAGTTTAGTATCCTTCTAAGTACTAGATACATACACAAGTTTTTAATTACATCATGAAATGAAAAAAAACAACATTATGTCCCCTTTGAACACACTCATATCCATTAGCCTATTATATCAAGTTAATCGTAATATACTTATTCACATCCTGGGAAAAATAAATCATAGAATGTGGGAAGCTCAGATGCTCAGTAAGGATATCAATATAGCGGAGACTGTCCAAAATAAGAATAAACATTTAACGTAATGTATATGACTAAAACACAAGACTTTTAAACATAAACTCCAGCGTAATACGACCAATATAAATCAAATAATTCCATTTACTTATTCACATGGATATTATACTAGTCGAATAATCACATGTAATATCAATAGAAATTTTTATAATGATGGAATGCATAGTGTCTTTCATCGTAACAGCATAGTCCAGGCCTCCTGCCAAGACCACAAATAAGATTTTTTCAAGGCCATGGGCCAAGACACTAGTTTGTATCCAGAGAACTATTGATGCATCGAGGGGCTATGGAAGGTTACACCCATCACATACTATGTCCTGTTCATTTCTCATATGAAAAGGTCGAAACAAAATCTAAACATTCGTATTAAAACTAGAACACTAAATGTCAATATTTTAACCACAAACCATGAATGGTATAAAAATAGCACATTCACTATCAAACATAACTCATTCAATAAAATATGGAATATTTGGTTATAATAAATAAACCTCAATCAACAATAATGAACGATATTGACATAGTTGAAAATAATCAGTAAAACTATTTGAGAGAAATAACCCCTTTTTTCATGAAAACATTTAAAAGTATCACTATTTATCAGGAAGCTTTTAAAATTTATTTTTGAATCAAATTGTCCCATGCCACTTTAAAAATTTTAAAATTAATTTTAATTTTAAAACATTCATGTTCACATAAATAAATCATTAACACCATTTTTTAAACATGGATATTTATGATAAATATTTAGTAGGATAAATCTTTAAAACATTTAAAATGATATTTTTGATAGATTTATAATCCAAATGAGAGATGATTGAATAGAAATAATTGAGGGAATAAAAAACATTATAATATTATGAGAATAACGAGATTCCTGATAAACTATGTCAAAGTAAAGTTTGTACACCATATAAATGTTAATTGGTGCATAACAACCAAGATGTCTCAAAGGAATGTAAATTTAGATGAAATCCCTTATAAAGACCGAATCCTAAGGTTAATGATAAATAAAGGGCATAACTATGTGTGAAAAATATAAATACACTCAATATGATTGGATATTTATTGTAAATCATTCAGAGTACATTCACACATATTCTTGTAAAAACAACACCAATGACTTGGATGTTTAACTCAATGATTGGAAATTGAGTTAAGATTACTCTTATCAAGTTCATATCGATGACTTTAGAATTTATCAATTGAGTAATTATGTGTATCAAAAGTATATCCACACAAAATTGAGTGTAAATTACTACATAAATAAATAAATAGTGATTTCACGCATAATCTGGGAGTAAAATAATCAATGAAGTTTTCATAAAACCCAATGAGTGGAAATTGAAATTAGAAATTCCCTTACTGATTTGGTAAAATACAAAACATGCATCCCATTAAATAATGATAATACAATTAATATGTGAATACCCATAAATTAATGTATCTTACACAAATAATACAATCATGGGAATTGCATACACCACACAAAAGGAAAAAGTGGCAATATAACATAAATCTCACGGGAATAAAAAGTGAGATGAAAACACCTTACCGTGTACTTTTCATTAGTATATGGTAGGTTAAACTCATGTATAATGGTGAAATAATTGTTTTTAAATTATTAAAGTACCATAAACATAAATATGATATCATATATGATCTTATAATATTTCACTATTGATGATATTTCAGTAGTATCAATGTTTTGGGTGTTAACTGATTTGTTTTCCATTATATGTTTTGTTATGTAAGATATTTTTTTATGGATTGGATATATTTTATTCATATCCAAAAATATATTAAGTTATAAAAAATTATTTTTAATAATCCAATGAAAATTATTCCTGAATGGTTATAACGGGGAAATAAATCGCATCACATTGTGGTGACGGTAAGCTATACGTACGCACGAGTGACAATATCATTATATTAGTGGTGAAATTTTATGTAATTGGATATTATATTATATATAATTAATCATTAACATGTTATATTTATTATTCACATCAGTTATAATCATATTATACCCATCCAAATGATGAAGTGTTGAATAACAAACTACACGACGATGTGGAGACGGTAAGCCATACATATGCACAAATGGTCACTTTTTCATTCATATGGTGGATAGAATAATGAAAATGGTTATACCATAATTATAATAAAACTAAATTATTTATAAGGTACTGAATATATTATTTTGGTATGGAAACAACAATGAAAGAGGAAGTGGAAGAAGAAAAAACATTGAAAGAGGTGATGAAATTATTACCTCTTCTCCGGGTGCTTCCTTTTGATTTGATCAAAACGGATCCTTAGAATGGATTTATGGTTAATGTAAGGGATCTAGGATCAAGTAAGGTTAGTTGGGAAGATAATTGAGTAGGTTTTGGTAGATCCAAATGGCTTTTGAGGTGTGATTTTGAGAGAAGGGGATGTACCATTTTATAAGAGAGGAGAGGGTCACTTTAGGAAAAGCTTGAAATAATTTTTTTATTATATAATAATATTCGGTTTATAAAGGCTCCAAAATGATTTATTTCAAGGATAAGGTGGGTATGGGTCGAATAACTATATAAAAATAGGTTTTATACAGGTTTAGATAACCATATTAACCTTATTTTTTTAGATTTAACTCTTATTTAAATAGTATAACTTTTACCATGTATTCTTGTATTAATATAATAAATGGTTAATAAACTTACTATAAAAAGACAAGATAACCCCAAGAAGTTAATTAATGAAATATATATTTTTTTATAATACCTTTGGCCTAACCGTAGATTTTTAGGAATATTATAACATTTAATAATATAGTATTTCTTTTAAAACCCCATTTATGTCAATTTTGACACTATTTATTATTTCATTTTTGTGAAAATAAAAAAAATTGATTACATAAAAAAAATTAAATCAATCCTAACATGTCATATTATCCAATTAAATTATTTTAATGCATAAAAAGTCCCAATTTAAATTTATTTGGATATTTATGAAATCATTTATTTTAATATTTCATTAATAAGGTAATTACTGCATCATCATTGTGTCATAAATAAATTTAATTACATAATGTCTAAAAATTATAAATAAAATACCATTATTTAAGAAATATTTTTAGCTTTATAATTAATTTTTATAGTCTAAATTTATCTTATTTATAACCCTATATTAAAGATTGTTTAGTTATTAACGTTGAGTTTAAAGCTTTAAACTCTTCTTTAAGTAAAATGATAATAAATGTCCTAATATAATCCAAGTAGATAAAGAGGATACTATTTTATTTATAAGGATAATTTTTTTTGAAATACACTTATCAAATAGAATTAAGACATTTTTTAGGGTAATTATATTATCAATTTTACCTTTAATTTCCCTATTTACTTTTAACCATGGAAAATAAAATTGAAAAGTGGCTATTCACAAAAAAAAATATTTTCATCCTACTGAACCACATTGTATTTACTTATTTCTATCTTGTCTCATGGATTTTTGAAATTCAATTCAAAGAAGTCATAAAATTATGTTTTATGCAAATTTTCAAATGTCCCTAGAGGGTGGGTACAAAACGTTAAAAAGTTCAACAAAATTTCATACATCTGATTTTATTATAAAATGCCTCCAATGAATTACATTGAGCATATATTGGTATTATGTATCAATTTTTACTTAAAATAAATTTAAATAAAATAAATAATTATACAAATAAAAAATAGGTTTTAAACAGTAATGCAGTGTTTTTCACTATTCATTTGAAATTGAATGTTTTCAGAAAGATACTAAAAATTCACCCAAATATAGTTTTGATATTCCAAATTCAAAGATGATTTATATTTTACCAAATTAAAAACATATAATTTATATTAATTAATTTAAAAAAATACTTCCGTTGTCAAAACTAGGAAGCGAGTTTTTGAGAAGTAAAAACTATCAAAATATTGATATGTGTTTGTGTCAAATTTAAATGTAAAATTACTTCAAATGACCAACATTGGAATAAATCATAAAAATATAATAATATTATACTTAAAAACCATTCAAAAGTAAAATTTAACACTCTAAATTATTTTTAATTAAAAAGGTTGTTTTCAATTAAAATTTAGTATTTCTTCCTATTCATCAAAATATTAAAGTTTCCAGAAAAGCACTGAAAATTTATCCAAAATAAATTTTTATGTCTTTATTATAAATAAGAAGATTATTTAGTAAAATTTAATATATAAAAGTATAAAATATAGTATTTAAAAAGGGTTCTCTCTTAAAAGACGATAAAATATCATTTTTTGAAAAATAATTATTTTGTCTGAATAACTGAATTTGTTCATATATTATGTCTAAGAAATGCATAATATGGATGTTAAAATTATATGGAGTATAAAATTAAAAATGAAGTTAATATTATTCATAACCATGTTTTTAATGGCTAGTTTGGAATGTCAGGGTGCACTCGAACTTGGTGTTGCGTGTAGCGCAAGATATTGAATTAATTTAATGAAAATAACGTACTATGAAATCACGAGGTGTTACATCAGAAGATGATCATAGAATATTTTTACCACCAGAAATAGTTCTATAAAAGATAATCTTTTGTATTTTTTATATTATAATCTTTTTTACCACTTTTTATGAAGATTTATCTTTTGTTTTTTCAAATTCATCAATTTTAAAGAAATATCTAATGATTTCCTATTGATGATGATTTTCACACACTATTTTAATTTCATTTTGTCTTTACAAACATTTCTTATCCCTCCAATTATATATTAATTCATAATTCTCTTTTCTTTTATTATATATAGAGAACATTGATCATATTATATTTAATCTATAATCAGGTTTCATTGACTATAGTTATATATTTTAGTGCTTGTTACTTATCCTCATCTATTTTCATTGCTTATTCATTATTTTTTTTGTGTTGAGAAACACACCTTCAAATCTTGAGAATCTTTCCTCAAGATTCAATTTCTTTATATTTGAAACTCTAATATGTTTGGAGATCTTGACATAGATTTTTACTCTTTCTTTTAAATCCTTTTACATCCCTTCATTATTAGATTCATGGTTGGTGATATCCTATTATATACTTCTAAAAATTCTATAAATAATTGAAACAATTTTTTAGGGTAATTATATATGTGAACCCATCCAATCTCAGATCCCAACGCATCGTAATACACCACATACCATTGTCCTAATTTTGGAAAAATCATGATAGGTGATGATGTAAGGAGAAATTTAACCTCTTGAAAAGGCATCATACATTTCTTATCAAATTTTAATGGAACATTCTCCTATGGGATAACATTCATGAGAAATGATATTCATCAAATATCATGAACAAAGCCTCAGTAATAACCATCTAGATCAAAGAAAATTACGTATCTCAAAGACATTATTTAGTAGTCTCCAAGATATAATAACTTCTATCCTTTTAGGGTATATAGAAAGAAACTTTTCATATATTACATGGTCATGGAAATGTAATTTTTTTATCCAAAATACACACTTTGATAATTTGGAATACAAATAATGATCCCCTAAGATTCCCATAAATGTCGCTAGGTTTTTCTCATGCTCATCACTTGTCTTTAAATACACTAATATTTTATCCACAAAAACCACCACAAAAGAATCCAGATATCAAAAATATAAATCATTAATCAATTCCATAATGACCAATATTTAATTAATAATATTTAAATTCATTACCACATATTCCTATTAGTCATATCTACTTATAAATTAAAATTTTAAAATATCCTCTTTTGGAATCAGCAATTGGTGATATCCTGATCAAAATTCAATCATATTGAACCACTGATCTCCCCTAAATTGATTGGATATATCATTAATGCGTTGAATTTTATACCTCTTCTTTATATTAACTTGGTTAAGATTATTATAATCCACACACAACCAAAGATTTCCATCTACCTTTTTGATAAATAATATTTTTGTTTCCCAGAGAGATGTACTCAGGTGGATAAACCCTTTTCTTTCTAACTCTTCCAACTATAGTTTCAATTATATTAATTTTGTTGGATCCATACTATATTATGGAAGTTAAATTGGATTATTCCCCATAAAAAGATCAATCATAAACTCAAATTCCCTCATATGTGGAATCCTTGATAAATATATGGGAAAGACATGTGTAAACTGATCAACCATTGCTCGAAAACTTTTATCTTGGATATTTTCTATTGATGAGATGGTTTACACAAACAAATAAAATTAGATTGTTCTAGCTACTTGTGATGACAAGATCATTGTACCTACAGTTTCATTCTAGTCTCCTCATAAGATATGCTTGACGCTATCATATAGCATAAAACTTACCTTTCTAGTATAATATTCTATGTGAGCTTTGAGGGTTTTCAACCAATTGAAACCAAGGATTATTTATTACACATCCATATGAAGCAGATTGAAATCCCAAATAAACTTTGATCCATAAATAGTTATAGAATATTCAATACATTGAACGACTTTACATTGTCTTTGATCAAGAGGAGTTCGATGTCTTATCACAGAGGGAGTCATCTCAACACTCAAACACAATAAATCAATAGCATGAGAAGTAATAAATTATTGGGATGTACCTGTATCAAACAAATCTACAAAAGTGTTTAATTACAATGAATCATACCTTGCATTAAAAATGGTTTATATTAAGAATCTATAATAACATGTCCATATTTATATAATTTCATACTCTCCGCACTTTGTTCATTATTAACCTATTGAGATTGCACTGCCTGAGGAGTCATGGTATTCTTCGAATCACTATGTCTAGATCTGTTCTATTGAAAAAATGTATTTTATTTCCCTCATCCCATTGAAGCATACAATTCCTATAACACTTGATAAGTGTCCCAAACACAGGACCTAAGTGAACTGGGAAAATAGCATGGAAGATGCCCCATCTGATTGTAATTTCAGAATGATTTAGGTGGTGTCATACACACTCACTTCATGTGACTAAGGGAACCACACTGGAAACATCATGGATTGATCTTGGGTCTTAGAGAAAGATTTTCTAATCCAACTGTCTGATTTGGAGTCATTTTTCCACCTTGGAAATTGGTGTCCCTCTTCTTCTTGCTCCCCATATTAGAGTTCTCACTGTTTCCCATAGGTATCAACATACTTCTTCCTCCCTCAGCTGCTTAGATGTCCCATTATTTTACAGTCTCAATATTTTCAATATATGTACAATAAATGATACATAGCACAACAATATTTGATCTAATCTTTTTTGGGTTTCCCAGTGGCTTTTGTGCAACCATATTTCATGAAGGTTCTTCTAGTTGGTTCCTACGTCCAAAATCTATCGTTTACCATGTTTAAACATTTTTTATAAATTTCTACTTTCTTTTGAAAATCAAACCATTTTCACAATACAACTACCATTCTTATTTTCAAAATATTTTATTTGAAAACTGATTTCAAATTGTTTAAAAATAAATAATTAAGTAGCACAAAATAATATATCATTACTCAAATTGTAATATATACACATAGTGGGATGTCATTTTTATAATTCATCTCATACTCGTCTAATTGACTAAATCTATGAAAATAAGATTCTGATTCCTATAAGTGTCTACAAAATAGTTATATACCAAACTCCATGGTAACATGAATTTTAGATTAAAAAGGTTTGCTCGGTCTTTTTTTCACTACATTTAGTTTTTTGAAATCCAACTCCTTTATACCAACCCGACATAAGAAATAGACCAAAACGAATTTCAAATCCAAGACTGACACAACTAATGACCACTTATTAGTCATGGACCGAACAAGTTAATACTACTTGTTCCACAATGATATTTGTAAGGAATAATAATAATAGTAACACAACAAGATTTTGTTGTATGTTATATTTTTAATGATATTCAATAGATTATATTTCACGCAACACAAACTTGGCTTGTGTTACACGCATGATTGAGTTTCCACAAAACAACACTTTATTATTATAATTATGTAAATGTAATATTTAAAAATATTCCATTAAATATATTAATATGAATAGTAATAAATATATTTTAAATTCTATTTATAATGTTTTTACATAAATAAGAAATATTTATAAAAAAATCATAAGTTTCGGTCAAATAGTTATATTTTCATAAATACAATTTTCTTAAAAGAATAAACTTTTTTGGTCCTTTTGTGAACAATAATAAATTTAATTTTAAACACTCTTATAAATTTAATTTAGTAAAATAGACATCATTTTTTAATTCATAATATCAAAATTATCTTAGGGTGAATTTTTTGGTATTTTTCTGGAAATATTGAATTTTTTATGAATGGGGAAAAATACAGCATTCTTATTATAAACAAATATTTTCATTTAAATAATTAGTTTAATGTAAATTTATTTAAAATAAAAATAAACAAATAATAAATATCTTAATCTAATATATATAATTGAAATAATTTTATAATAGAATTGGATATAAAATTTTATTCAACTTTTGAACGTCTCTTTTACCCGTCTTTTAGCCACATTTATAAGATTACCATTTAACGTAATTCTACCAATTCTATGAGTTGAATTTTAAAATATATAAATACATGGTTGTAATCAGTATGAAATTTTTTTCTAATAAGATCAAAATATATTTTTTTAATAGTAACGTTTTGATTTTATTTACCACGGGTAATGGTAAATTGGGTAATTAAATTTCAAAATAATATTATAATAATATTAAATTACCTTAAACATGTCCTAATTTCAATTTATAATTTTTTGTAACCAAAATAAAACTTAGGTATAATATATGATGCTTTCTAATCCACTTATGTTAGATTGAGAAATTTATTATATTTAATTTAAACAATAGATAAACATGTCATATTCAAATTTTAATAACTATATAATTTTTAATATGAGGTTATATAATAGTTTTGGTTGAATATAAATATGATTTATAAATATAAAATTTTTTCTACATAATGGTAATTTATTTTAAGCTATATGAAATAAATTCTAAAATTAAATGGGGACACAATGACGGTGTTGTAATAGATTTATTAAAATAAAAATCAATTCAATGATATTAATTATATTAAAATATTTATAATTTGAAATATTTAATGTCCTAAAAATTTTTGTAATGAAATTTACATGCTATGGAAAATTTAATGTATTGTTTTCGATGTAATAACGTTTTTATGACTCTAAAAATCATGCATTAAATATTGTCAAAATTGACATAACAGAGATTTTAAAATAAATATTATTTTATTAAGTGATATAAAATTAATAAAAATCTAATGTTCAGCCAAATAACATTTATAGTGGTAAATATATGATAAATTACCCTTTTCTGATTTTTTTTACATTTTATTATAACTATAATAACCATATAGTGTAAAACGATATGTAGATGTGGTAAGAGTTAAACAGTTTAACTAAGGGTTAAACCCAAAAGATAACATACATTTTGTGACCAAAATATTTTTATAAATAATTTTTTGATATTATTTACACCCCTCCTCACATTATCCTCTATGTAACTCACTTTGAAAAATTTTGAATCAAAAATAAATTTATAATAAACTAACAGTTTGATAGTTTACTAAAATTCTGATCCCCCCTCCTTTAAAAGGGAACCTATACATATCATTTATTAACACATCTAATGCTTTTTAGTTCGGCCAAACCCAACCAATTTCTCCTAAAACGTTTCTTAACTTCATCCTAGAGGTCATACATTCATCAGAAAAAACAACCTATGGAGTCTTTTAGTGCGAATCAAAAAGAGACACTCGAAGAAGAGATAATTGTTTCCCAAACTCTTTAAAATCTCTTTTCTTATACTATTTACACTTAAAAATTGGTTTCCATACTGAAGTAATGACTCAAAAATCTAATTTATGATGAGATATTTTAACTATTATGAGACAACTATATTTCTTCCTTTACATATCCTATGAAAAACAATATCACCATGCGAGAAAACGTACGGTTTACCGTCTCCACACCGTGGTGTAAACTCTTTTTCATATATACTTTATTTGGATTGGTATACTGAGGAATATAATATTTATAAATAATTAATATGTCATGATAACTATTATTTATAAATAATATACCATCCAATTAAATAATATTTAAACAATAAAATAATGATACTCTAGCTCGTGGGTACGTACGGCCTACCGTCTCCACGGTGTAATGGGATACACCCTTTGTAACATCTATTTAAAGATGATTATAAAATGTATATACTGAATAAATATGAAATATATGACATGATAATTCTACTGTAATAATATATATATATTGCATTTACATGCTTCCATTCAATATGATAAGAAAACGGAAACAACGTTCAAGCGTATATACGAACTACTGTCTCCACGAGCGGTGTACCCATTCCATATATCAACCATTTATATTTTTATATTTAAATATTGAATATATATATGTTATATAAATAATTTTTAACATTCTGGAATTACGTGAAACATGGTCTATGTAATAATATCAATAATAAAAATTCAAAACACATACAATAGACAAAGCGATTATTACCCGAAATGTTTTTTTAACATAGAAATTATTAATAAATTGGTATTTAAATGTAATAAATGATTGATATATGATATCATAGATATTAATATAATTTTTTTCAAGTTAATAATAACTTTATAACCATTATACAAGAGTTTCTAACAGATACCGAGAATATCATCCATAAGGTATGTGAAATCTTAACTAAATTTCCATTGACTGAGTTAAACATATATTTTATTTGTTATATTCTTCTAAGAATATGTGTTAAAGGGCTATGATTGTTTTATACTTAATATACACTATTTTTTGGTGGGTTTATATTTTTCACACATAATTATGTCATTGATATATCCTTACTCTAATGATAAAATTATTTTTATGGGAATTTTGTCTCACTTTTAATTTTCATGAGATATAAGCCATGTTCCCCACCTAATTCATGTGTGTGGTGTATGTACTTCTATTGCACAAAAATCCCTCAAGGTATCATTGAATCATTTTTGAGGTGATTGTGTTTGATGACAAAGTCGACATCTGTGTTGTCATTGTTGACAAAGAAAACCATGACATACAAATTTGTTGAAAAAGGGGAATTCATGGTTGCATTTCAAGTTCAACAGATGTTGTTAACAATCAATGTTTTATTCAAGAACGTCGACAAAGTAATGGATGATCAAGAGGTAGTACAAAAAGTTCAGATACAAGGTGGCGCTGTTTTACAGTGTTGCCCAAATTTTTGGGACGGAAAATTGACAAATGAAGAAAATTGGTTTTTGAAAAAGGGACTTGAGCGTCGTGTACTTGAAGGAGGGGAAATGTGCACGCCTAATGTTTTTCAAGATCAGAACATCAAAATATGGAAAAGGGATTAGGGGCGCTCAAGTTTTAGAGTTGGTCACGCAAGTGATATGCGAGGTAGAGACTTGTGCGTCGAAACATGCGCGCTAAGGGGAGGCTTGTGCGCCATCTCGCAGGGTTTCCAAATGCCTATAAATAGAGATCGACCCCTTCTCATTCAGTGAATAGTTAAACACTTAGAAAAATCCGATCTCCCGTCGCGCAAGTGTGGTGGTCGCGCATGTGGTGTGTGGTCGCCCAAGTTGAATTTTCACACTAGGTGATAGTTTCTTGATTAAGGTGGTTTGGGCGAGGAAGGAAGTGAGTCGCCCAAGTCTTGAGTTGAAGAAGGGGGTGTTGGGAAAGTTTTTGAGGTGAACTTGTGCACCAGTTTTGAAAAAGAGTAAAAGTTTTTCGTTGCATGCCAATATTGTTTTGGGCGTAAAAGGGTGTGAGTCACGCAAGTTTAGAGTAGCATAAGCTTGTGTCGCTCAAGTGGTAGAGGTGGACTTGCATGCCAGTTATAACTTGTGTGTCGATACTTGCGCACCAACTTAGAGAAGGGCACCAGGTAAGGTTGATTCACGATAGTGATTCAGGGCTGCGTGAGAGCTGGAAGATTTCCCGATACCTTCGTTGCAAAGAGACATTCATCTACAGGTGAAGGTTGAACATCAACAGAGCATCTACATACAACAGAGGATGTATTCATTAGTGATAAGGAAGAGACCTACAGGTCTATAAACTGTGAGCGGATCCTTTCTAGAGCAGTGAGAAAAGGAAGAGGAAGAAGGTGATCCTCTCCACCGGCAGTGAGTTAGAGAGAGAGAAACAGGGAGTGACCCTTGGGAAAGCAGTGAGATGAACCTAAACATTGTAAAGGCAGTCAGCCTAGGAATAGAAGTGACCTATCCTGATCTTTGTAAAAAGAAATGTGCTTATAGTGTATTTGGTACATCAGCACATTACCAGTGTATGCTACTTGGAAGTATCCCAGTGAGGGTGAACCAAGTAAAAATTATTGTGTCATGTGCATGATTTACTTTCTATTTATATTGTGGAACGGGAAAGAGTGAGAAGAGTGTTTTGATTAACAGCGACACAAGATCAGAACGAGCTTTAATTTTAAATTAGTCATACCATAATTCACCCCCCCCCCTCAGGGTATTCAACCTTGTGGACCTAACAACTACCCCTATTATATTTCATATCACAAATAAATATATATTCATATTATTTGAAGATTAATTTTAAGATATTAGTCTATTATGTAAACATTCAAAGTGGAATGGGATACATTGAATATTTAAACAAATAATCCTTTCACCATTTCAATATTGGTCGTATAATTCTATATAACTATTTCCATGGATATAAAAAAATTATAAAATTAAACTTTTTATTATTTCTAATTTCATTAAAATATTTTATAAAGGAATATTTTATGGTTTTATTTATGGGATAATTTCACAATCTCATTATTATTATGGATTGTTTATACGTAAGTATCTACTAGCACACATTTATCTTCTATGTCTGTGTTTCATAAAAATACATTTAAAAATATTATAAAACAATTAAATTCATTTTTACCCTTGATTTAATTTTTACAAAATGTATAGAAATGAATTTTCCCATAATTTTCCAAATAATTTACTTTATGACCTTTTTGAAAAATTACGAAAAGAGTTTTTTCTAACTTATATGGCTCGAGAATATTTTTACGATGTCATGATGCCTTAACACTTTAAATATTTTCCTACAATCATACAAGGTTATTTTGAAAAGAAATATTTTATTTTATAATTATACATATTTTAAATATTTCACTGTAAACAAAGTATATTCCTATCAAATAATTTTAATAATTTTATTATGTTATTTTCATCTATGTCAACATCCATTATTGGATTTTATAATTAATTGTTGTTGATTTATTTTTATATAATATGCCATATTATATTGAAGGTTTTATGATATGTTTGACTTTGGATGTGATATTTTGATACCATTCATGGTTTATGGTTAATTTATTAACATTTCATATGCTAGTTTTAATACGAATGTTTGTGTTGGTTATGTTTCACCTTTTTATATGAGGAATGCATTGGAATTAGTAAGTGACAAGTTGGGGACCACTGAATGAAATCTCAATGGATTGTGAAACAGTTAATGAGAGCCCTATAATGCATTTTTAGTTCAAATGATACAAACTAGATTGAGTTTTAATCCATTTATGTATAGTATTGTCATGGGGCCTCGATGGTATGGTTATGATGTTCGATATTTTTCATTGCCTCATTATGATATTAGTTATTGATATTACATGTGATTATTCAACTAGTAGAATATCATTGTGATTGTTTATATGGAATTATTGAATTAATTATATACATATTATTCTCAATATTTTTTTAAAGGTCTTGTGTTTTAGTTTTATACCGTTCCTTAAAAGATTATGCCTTTTTATGAAAGCTTATTTTTTATTGTTTACCCTCACTGAGAATCTAATCTCACCCCTTTCAGGTGATTTATTTTTCTATGATGCAAATAAGTGTTTTATGATTGATTTTTGAGTTTAATCTTGTGGAATAATGGTATTATCAAAGAATTATCTATGTTTTATTTTATGTGTTCAATTTTCATGAAATGTTCATGTATAGAATCTATTGTCCAAGACTACTAAACTGATCAGTCCTTATGGATTTTATTACTTTTAATCATGCCAGTATATTAAATAATTCTCTGGATTCAATCATTTGTGGTCGGGGTGTTACAATTGGTATCACAGGAATTTTAGTAGATACCTTGGAAACGTGATTTTGAAAATGCAGATTGGGGAACATAACAATAAAATAGACTTTGAGGATAAGCAAAAATGAAAATCCTATAATTTTGGTAATGTGTAGATTATGTGGGTATTCTTAGAAAATACACACCTATATGGATACTACATGTGTATTTTGTTCAAGAAAAGATGTACCTTGGGGTGATAACTCTAACAAGGTTTCCTGGGCATGACTCGGGGTATCCTGGTATACGACAATGGGTCTTACTACGCACTTGGTTTGATATTACCAAGGGATATTCTTAGGATAACTCATATTTTCTTTACAAACCGATATGAATGATTTTAATATAATATGAAAATGTATATCTTTGGTTAAACAAAATGTGTTGTAGAATGAAAATAATTTGTTATGATATTATTTAAATGATTTTATGGTTATTGATACTCACACAAAGTCAACGGTTCGATCACAAAAAAAATCATATTAACATGGAAGATGATGTACATGGTGGAGAAGGTGGTTGAAATGAGAAACCAAATGGAATTTTGATAATATTGAAAGATATCATGTTCATGCCTAATCAGTTTTCCAAAAAAAACTAATTAACAACATATACATTAACCAACACCCAAATTCACTAAAGAAGATAAATGTGGAGCATGCTTAGAGCTCCATCAGTGGGTAACATGGAGAAAAGAAAGTTCAATTTCAATCATGCAAGAAATGTAAAAAAAGACACCTAAGAATGTGTCTAAATGAAACAAATAAATTATATATTTTTGGGAAATAAGGGAATAAGAAAAATAATTGTCGAGGAAAAATAAAGAGTACAATGGAAGAAATTAAATGTGGTCCTAAGAATCCATTTGTAATTATTTTTTCTAAATTTAGGGGACTAGGGAATTACTTGAGTAAATTACTTATTCAATAGGATAACCTATATGCCAAGGAAGGACCATTGTAGAAATAAATAGATGATGAAATGTTAAAAATTATTAAAGCTCGTCTAATGATGGGATTACTTGGAAGACCTTCGTTATGTGTAACCATGAAGATTGTTATGTGAAAATTTTATTTGAGTAAGAATTATATTTTCTTATGTGGACATAATTATAAAGGTATAAATAAATTTTAGGGATTATATGATCCATTATATTGAGGTTATTATGGGATATTACATTTTGGGATGCAAAATGAAAGGCATTAGATAAACTTTGAAATTAAATTATGTTATTTATTTAGGATTTTATCTTATTTTTGGAATGTTATAAAAATTATATAGATTTAGAAAAAAGATAACCTTCAGGAATGGTGACAAACCCATCCAATTTGAAAAGGTTGTGGGAATCTATCCCACAACCAAAAGAAGACAAGGCTTTATCGCTTACCACTAGCCTATGTGATGTCCCTGGTTAGTATGTCTTTTTTTGGATAAAAAAGTTGATGTAATAAGAATAAGTTTATTTTGGAAACTTATGTTTTATTAATTGGATATCAATATTAATGGAAAATGATTTTTTAACTAAGTGATAAATGTTATTTTGGAATAATTTCACTATTTTGGGAAAATTATATGATTAAGGTAAATAGAATACTATGATATTTTAGTTGAGGAGTAATGGTTGAATTTAATTTTGGAAGAATCTATTATTTTATAATCGACATATGGAGATTTTGGTCATTATTGAAATGATTAACTTATCATAGAGAATATGTTCTTAGGTTAATTACTTTTTGGTATGAGACATTAAGAGTTATTTAGGTTATTTGGAGATAAATGTTAAAATATATCTTGGAAGACTATGTAATAAAATACTTCTTAATTTTTGGTTTCAATATTATTTTGGGTTATTTGGAGGAATTTTATGGATATTTATTTGTTTAATGTTCTATGTTGAACTATAGGTAATACTATTGTATTTTTGAGATTAAAAGTAGTCTTTCTTCTAAAAATGATTATTATTTTTGGGGAACTATTTTATCTTATCCTAACCATTTTGGTTTTGTTTAATTTTTCATAGTAGGAGAAATATATAGTTAATCATTTTTAGATTCTATTATTCCTTAAAAGTTTAATCTAGTGCTTCAATCGGGAACGAAATTATCTTAAACACTCATCATTTAATGAAAAATATGATTCTGGGGTGGAAATTTGTTAAAGGAAGACACTCTTCTCGTTAGGTAAGAAAGTATTATTTATTATTTTATAAGTCTATGAAGTATATGAAATCTAAAAATCTAGGGGAAAGATCATAAAATCAAAAATATTTACCTACTACTTTATGTTGTGATGAATCAAATTGTGCATTGGAACATCACAGATTTAAAGCTTTATGATTGTTAACTTTCTCATAATCATGTTCTCTATCACTCTCCATCACAACATGATGGTTAGATTTTTATTTCATGTCCATATTTTACTACATGGAACACTTGTATGTTTTATCACTAGTAACATCCATACTTCCCTTTATTTTAATTTATATTATTTATTAACTCTAGTTCTGATGTGGGTTTCCAAAAAAATATTTTCTAATATCAAACAATTATTTTCAATGTTCGATTTTAAATTGGAATATATATATTAAAATAAGGGAGAATGTAACACCCCAATATTTCATAGTACATTATATTTTTAAATAAATTGAATATCATATGTTTCATGCAACACTAACTTGGCTTGCGTTACACGCAAGATTGAGTTTCTATGAAACAAAAATTTAGTATTGTCATTATTTAAGTGCAATATTTAAAATATATCCATTAAATATAGTAATATTAATAGTAATAACAAATTTTCAAATGTTATTTAAATTTTTTCACAAAAATAAAACATATTTATAATAAAATGTATATTTTTCAGTAAATTATTTATATGATTATAAATAAAATTTTTGTAAAGGAAGAATATTTTATAACCTTTCGTGAAAAATAATAAAATTAATTTATAAAAATGTAGAAATTAAATTTGGAAAAATATATATTATTGTTTAATTTAGAATATAAAAATATTGTTACGGTGAATTTTTTGTATTTTTCTGAAAATATTCCATTTTTGATGAATAGTGAAAAATACTACATTGTTGTTAAAAACCAACTTCTTCATTTAAATAATTATTTTTATATAAATAAATTTTAAATTAAAAATAGATAAAAAAATAAATATATTAATCCAATATAGTTCATTGGAATCATTTTATAATACAATTAGAAATTAAAACTTTTTGAACTTTTGAACATATTTTTCACCTTCCTTTTAGCCACATTTACAAGATTAACATTAAACGTAATTTTACCTCTTCTATGAATTGAATTTTGAAAAATAGATAGAAATGGTTTTATTCAGAATGAAAAATGTGGTCTAATTGGATCAAAATAATTTTCTGGTGAATAGTAACTTTTCGATTTTATTTTTCCACAGTTAAAGGTAAATACGGTAATTAAAGGTAAACATAATGTTATAATAATATAACATTACCCTGAAAATTTTTCTAATTACATTGGATACATTTGTTTCAACCAAAATGAACCTTAGGTTTATAATATGATCCTTTTTAAGCCACTTTGGTCATATTAAAACATTTATTATATTTTATTTGAAGAAGAGATAAAAATGCCATTTTCAAATTTAAATAACAATTCCATTTTTAATATGAGGATATATAATAATTATGGTCCACTATAAATATTATTTAGAATGTTAAATAATTTATATTCATAATGGAAATTTATTTATAATTCTTGTAAATAAATAATTACATTAAATGGTGACACAATTATGATGGAGTAATTGATTTATTAAAATAGAAATCAATTAAATGAAATAAATAATATTAAAATAAATATAATTTGAAATGTTTTACTCCATCCACAAATTTTTTCGAAGTAATTGACATGTTAGGGATGATTTAATGTATATTTTCTAAGGAATCATGTATTTGTGACTTTAACAAAAATCAGGCATTAAATAGTGTCAAAATTGATATAAATGAGATTTTAAAATAAATACGTTTTTATTCAATGATAGAAATTTAATAAAATATATGGTTTGTAAAACTAACTTTTATAGTGTAAAATAGGTCATAAATGATAAAATTTGGGTTCTTATTGAATTTTTTAGTAACTATATTAACCCTGTAGTGTAAACAAATATGTAGACATGATAAGAGTTAAACTGTATAACTAATAGTTAAACCCAAAATACAAGGTCCATTTTGTAAACTAAACTTGAATAAAAATATTTATTTAAGAGGTTTAAGACCTATAATAACCTTATCCTTTAAATAAATAACATTGGAGGTAATTGAAATATGATATAAATTTATAATATATTAATAGTTTTGGAGTTTCCTAAAGTACTCATCCCATCTCTTTTAAAAGGTCACATATCCTTCTATTTTGTTCACACATATAAAGCCCATTATTTCCTCCATAACCTAACCATTTACCCTCCCAACATACGTATATTTATCCAAGATTCCATACATTGAGGAAAAATTCAACCTAAAGAGTTCTTTTGTTTAAATTAAAAGGAGGCACTCGAAGAAGAGATAATTGTTCCACTAACTCTTTCATAAATCTTTTCTTCTTCTACTTCCTTTTCCTAAGTTTTTTCCATACTAAACTAATCACTCCATAATATAATATATTCTGTGATTTTTTTATGATTATTTTAAATACATATTCCTATTTTTTCACATCCTACAAAAAAACAATATCACCATGTGTATGTATATACGACTTACCGTCTCCACACCATGGTGTAAACTCTTTTTCATCTATACTTTTAATTGGTATAATGATTAATATAATGGGTATAAATAATTAATATAAAATTATAATGATTATTTATTATTAATATTCCATCCCCTCAATACCATTTAACCAATAAAGAAATGATATCATCACTCGTGTGTACGTATGACCTACCGTCTCCACGACGAGATAAGATTCATCCTCCCTCAAAACTATTTCATAATGATTATAAAAATTATATATACTGAATAAATATAAAATATAAGAAGTAATATTTAAATTTTAATAATATATATATATATATATCATTTACATTATTCCATTCAATATGAAAGGAAAACAGAAACAACGTTCAAACGTACTTACGCACTACCTCCTCCATGAATGGTGGATCCCATTTCATATATCTACCATTTATTTATGTTAAAATAATAAATATATATTTTATATATATAATTTTTTACATTTTAGAATTATGTAAATCATGATCTAAGTAATAATATCGAGAATAACAAGTCAAAACACGTACGATAAACAAGGTGATTATTACCCAAAATGTTGTTTTAACTTATAAATTATTAATAAACGGTTAATATTAAGAGAATATTGAATCATATATGATATAATAAATGTTATTATGATTTTATTAAAAGTTTATAATATTTTTTAAATCATTATATAGGATTTTTGGATACATACATAGAATATTAGACCTAAGGAAAGAGAATTCATAACTCAATTTCCATTCATTGAGTTAAACATCTAGATCATTGGTAATACTCTTTCGAGAATATGTGTGAATGACCTGTGATTGTTTTATATTTCATACTTGATTATTTTTTGTGGATTTATATTTTTCACACATAATTATTTCATTTATTTTTCCTCGCTCTAACGATACAATCCTTATAAGGGAATTTCATCTCACTTTTAATTTTCTTCAGTTATAAGCCACGCTCACCACCAATTTCTTATGTGTTCTTTATGTACTACCCCTATTATATTTAATATATTGAATAAATTTATCATCATGTTATATTAAGAAAAATTTAAATATATTGGTACATGATTTAATCATTCAAAGTGGTATGGGACAATTTAAATTTTTAAATAAATAAACCTTTCTCCATTTCAATATTCTTGATATTATCTTACATAAAGATTTATATAGATATAATAGGATTATAAATTACATTTTATGTATATATTTAGTTTCATTAAAATGTTTTACAAAATAAATATTTTTATCATGTTATGAAAGGGATAATTTCACAATCTCATTATTATTCGAGATTTTTATACATAAGTATCTAATGGGAAACATTTATCATACATGTTCATGTTTCCTAAAATGTTATTTTAAAATATTATCTTCAAATTTTTAATGTCATTTTTACCCATGTTTGGATTTTTATAAAATGTTTTGAACATAATATTTTTTCCTTTTCCAAATTAGGTACTTTATAACCTTTTCGATGAATTAAAGAATTAATGTTGTTTTTAACTTATACAGCTCGAGTGAAATTTTTTTGAAGTCACTATTCCTTGATGGTTTGAAGATTCTCTTATAATCTTACAATGTTATTTTTAAAAAGAAATGTTTTCTTTTAAAAAATTTCTACTTTTAATTTATTTCAAACTAAAAAAGGTATTTCTATATCTGATTTTTAATGATTTTATTAGATTATTTTCATCTATGTCAATATCCTTTGTCGGAGATTATGCTTCATTGTGGTTGAATTATCATGATACAATATTCTATATTGTATTTAATATTTTATGATATGATTGACTGTGGATGTTCTATTTTGATACCATTCATGGTTTATGGTTAATGTATTATCATTTTTTATGTTAGTTTTAATACGAATGTTTATGTTGGTTATGTTTCACCATTTTCTTATGAGAAATGCATTATACTTAGTAAGTGACAGGTTGGGGACCGCTTAATGAAATACATATTGGTCGAGGACAAGTTAATGAAAGAATCATGATGCATCTATAGTTCTCATGAGACCAACTAGTTGGTGATTTTACCCACTTATGTATGGTCTTTGTATGAGGCCTTTATTATATGGTTCTGTTGTCTAGAATTATGCATTTCTTCATTATAAGATTAGTTATTGATATTACTTGGGATTATTTGACTATGAAAATATCCATGTGAATGATTATATGGAATTATTAGATTTATTCTTTCCATACTATGCTCAATATTTGTATAAAAGTCTTCTGTTTTAGTTTTATACCTTTTCTTAATGGTTTATGCTTATTTATAAAAGCTTATGTTGTATTGTTTACCCTCGCTGAGCATTCTAGCTCACCACTTTATTATTTTTTATTTTCACAAGATTCCATGAAGTGTTTTGGGATTGATATGTAGGGTTAATATAAGAGAATAATAGAATTATAAAATAATTATCAATGTTGCTTTTAATGTATTAAATTTTAATTAAAGGCTCTCGTAAGTAATCTATTTTCCAAAACTACTAAACTGATTTGTCCATTGCAATTTTATTCTATGTAATCATGGAAATGTATTAAAATAAAATACTAGATCCTGGACTCTAGTGTCCGGGAGATACACTTGTACAACTTGTAACATCCCTCCCCTCATCATTATATTATGAACTTAGTGGAACATTATGTTGTCTTAAGTTACATCCCCAAGGTTCTAAAGGCTTGCAATAAATATTGAGGGATTTTCTAACATATGCAGGGTGGTTCTCCCTTTAAAAATAAAACAACTCAACCAATCATTACCTAACCACAATATCAGTACATGATAAATGATAACAATGAAAAACAAATCAATAAAATGACTATGTCTGAATAAAACTAAAAAAGGGTACCACAATGGAAGACAACTACCATCACATTACATAGTAGAAGACCAATCCATCAAAACTCAATGAAACCACATAACTCCCAAGCTTCAATGAGATCCATGCTCCAAATATAAAATACAACACAATTATCATGATGTTCCACTAAATAATTTTGGTGCTTGATCTTTATGTGTGTCTCAATAAACATTATCTAAAAAAACACCAAAGTTTCAAAGAAGGGGTGAGTAATGAAACTCAGTGGGATTTCTCCAAATAACTTCTCTACTCACACAACCATTGAAGAACATTTTATCACATTTATAAAAACCAATTTATAAAAAACAATTGAAAAATATTATATCATAATATAAAATAAGAACCATGGTAAAACAATTCTCTCAAAATAACACCATGTTCCAAAGAAACAAAAAAAACAATCTATTGAACCATTTCTCGAATATCATGTTGGCATAACCCATTCCAATTCACATAATCACAAACACTCACTTAGAAACACAACGATACTCCAGTTTAGTATTACCATTGATGGTGGAAATTTCATGTCCATAACTCATCCCCCAATGATGGTGATTCTTTCACAACCATAATCCAACCACGTCCACAAACTATTCACTATTTAATCCAACACATTCCAATCCATCTTTTCCAAACCAAATCAATCATTTCAATAAACTGTTCCTTAATTGAAAACCATAAAAACACATCATTTAAATAAAACCAACCATTTATTGAATTTTTTAAAAAACCATTTCAATAAATCTATCCTTTTATTGGAACGCATTTTTCCATGCATCAAATAAAATAAAAAATTTAAAATCATCATTTAAAAATCATTTTACCAAAATCACCTTTGTCCAAAACTCCCAATTTTGTACAATTACATATATTGTCACTAAATAATGTTTCCAATTATCATTTCACAATAAATTTAACACTAAACAAACAATTTGAAATCAAGGCTTCAACTTATAAATACATGAGTTTAGAGTTAAGCAACATTCCTTGGGATTTATACTGAAAATAAAAAATGAAAGTAAAATGCCAATGAAACCAGGTTGAGTCTCCAATGAACCGAATTAGTTCTCCTCCCATATCATCAACAAATACAACTATAATAATATTTTACTTCAACCACCTTATATCTATCGACAACAAATAAATATCTAGGAAACTAAGAGAGAGATATATATAGGGAATATGAACTAAGGAATCCCACCAAAAACTACCATGAATGATTGAATTAATATGAGACATAGGCTTCAACGCACCCTGAAACACATTCATATTGGCTCTAAATCGATGGGGAAATATTCCTCGGCCTTCAGGAGGAATAAATACTGAGTTAGAACCAAAATTGGGAAATATAGTGGGGTTAAAACACAATCCTGACATAGATCTACTTTTTGTGAAATTTACTTTAAATTGTGCAAAGTTAGTCGCATGATTAGGAAAACAGTGCACTAACCATGCACTAGCCCGTACCTTAAAGAGGTTCCTGGCATACTTATCTAACACATTTTTCAAATCTTGTGCCAACAGTACGAAATCCCATTGTCTAACTTTTCACAGTTTCTCCTGGATGGCCAAACTATTTGGAAAAACGGAGCAATTACCCAAACACCTTCCCTTTAACCTACATCTCACTGGATATGATTTCTTATAGGAGTTTCACAGCTTCCACAAATTTTCACCAACCATGAACCCTTAGAAAATCCCCAGAAACAATCCAAAAGTATTCAAAATCATCCCAAAATTCACCAAAAAAATGTTTTATACATAAAATACATAATATAAGGTTTAATTACTTGAAAGTAGAGGTTCTACATGAATATTTGAGAACCCAGCATTTTTTTCTCCTTTTTATCCATATATATATATATATATTCATATATAATATATTTAGAATTTTCTATAATTGTTATGGAAATGTCCTTGACTTTTAGTATGATATGACTCATTCAAAATCATAATCTTTGATTCAAATAGTCATTTAAATTATTCCGGAATGTTTTTTAAAAGAATCATCTATTTATATCCTAGTGATTTTGTATATATCACAGACATTCTATAAATTCAAATTATCTGAAATATATATACATTTAAGTTTAATTGACAATTTCATATGTCCATGATAATGTAAAATCTCATTCTATGGTGATGAACTTACCTGAAAATCCCATCATTCTCTGATTTGTGGAACTCTTTTGATTTTATAAAGAATTATAATCATATGTTAGATTATTAACTTTAATCTATATATAATCCCACACATGTGTTTCTGGATTCTAATCTCTTTTTAACAAAATATTCAAGTCTTAATATATCTTGTTTTATTTTATTCGTCACATATCTTGATTTTGGGCTCTCATAATTTCAAAAGGTATTTATCATACATACTCTATGTAGATGAATTATCATACAAACTATTTTATAACTAAATTATTTTAGGGGTCCTTCAAGTGTATTACATCCATAAGATAAATTATCTTATGGGATCCTTAAACCTCTACTATGTAAAATAAATAAATATATCAATCCTCATTCAATATTCATAAATATATATAGATTATTGTACAGGGTTTTAGATCATCATTATAAACTCAAAAATATCATATATGGCTCAAAAAATCCATTCAAGAAGAGACCCATGTATGATATTTTCAATGTAATTTCATTAAACATCCACTTTGGAAATAAATTTTCTTATGTGATCATCACAGTAAGATATTTTCCATAACCAGCTTTTTTACTCTAACATATTACATTCAGATTGAATTAGAATAAATTATCACTATATAATTTTTTTGACACTTCTCAATACTTAAAAGGAATCATCCAACACGCCTTCACGATCAGTGTTCAGTAGCTACAACATGATACATAAATGGTGGATCCTACATTCCTCTTCCAACTTCTTTATATACTAGGATACTTCTATCTTATACAATCTATTATATACCATCCTTTTACTTTAAAATTACATATATTTATCATGAATATAATTTCAACAATCTTAAAACATAAAGATTACTTCTTAAAAGTTTTCCATCGAAATCTTCATGTAAATCAGTAGCTTTCTCCTTTTTCATAAAGTTATTAGAACCTAAATTATACAATAGATTCAACACTGTCATCATTATTTATTATTGAAAAAAAATATAGATTTCAAACACCAATAAATTTAGTTTCATTATTCTTATCATTCCTTAAATAATGGATGCACTTCCAATACATCTTCCATTTTCATATAAATATAAATGTGACCAACTTCTAAAACTATAGTTTCTATATCCTTTTCCATATAATTGGTGATGTGAACAACATATCCAAGTTACGGTTAAACATTATTGGGTTAAACTATTTTCTATTAATATTCTCTCCTCTCAAATATTTTGTAATCATACATATTTCATTCTTCATTAACAATAAATAAAACTCATACAGAAAGTCAGTTCTTCAAGTTAACAATTAATCAATGCAATGGATAAAATTAGAAACTTCATTCCATGATCATACATGATTAAAACTGAATCTATGAAAAAAATAAAATAAATAAATCAGACATTGATGATAATTAGATATATATTTCATTGTAGAAGTTTGATGGATATCCCATAGAGGTAGCTGAAGGAATCAATCCTCTATGGTGTATCCGATGTTTGAATTAGTCACTTGATGATCAAGTGGGATACTCCTTCACTCTACAACATGTTAGTTCCTCAGTTGGTATAAACAAGATACATATATAGGATTTGTTACAACATCTTCATGGTTAAGGAATATTAAAGATCCCTTGGAGATACTCCTTGGGTGTACATTAATTTAGTCATACGTTAAAAGTAAATTAATTCATTTATAACCCTTTATAACTTCGAAAAAATCATTCTCTTAAAATTTCATCTTATTAAACATTTAGTTTAATTAATTATCGATTGTGTGGGAAATATTCAATAATTAAAAATAAATTTTTGGTTTCCAAAATCATTCATAGGTGGTATATAAATCACACAATATGATTCTCAATGGCAATAATATTTTTTAAGGAATTATAAGTATATATTAACACTTAATTAATGCACTAAAAATAACAACAAACTCTTAAACATTATATCTACCAGGACTGAAACCCAAAATCACAAATATGTATAAATAATTAAATTGTTTCTACCTTACAACAATGAATCTTAATTCATTAGTCTTTTTCTGTTTGGTCAATTAATAATACTATGATCCATAATCCAACCCAAGCTACACCAAAACCAAGAATCGGGTCTAATCAGTGTCATGTCTTAAAGGGAATTATAGATCCACATGGTCTACAAACTAGTGAATTTAGATCACGAAAAAAAATTGGGAATATTTTTTCCAAAATATACCAATATTAAGAAAGGTATCTTATTGAGAACTCATTATGCACTCAGATTAGGTTGATATGTTATAAACCCACAAAAGAAACAAGAACACCAACGTCTAAGCCAAACATATCATATGTTAAATTTAAAATGAAACCTTAAAAAATAATGTACAAAAAAATAATCCAAACATGAAAATAGGAATTAATCAAACGTATACAAAAAAAAGGATTGTAATCTAAATTTTGGATGAAAATGTATGTCTAAAAAACCAAGAAAATTGAAATAAGAAAATATCTAACCACATCTATGTCACATAAGGGATCACTCCCACTATGTCACTATCTCTAATCCAAAGATAATCCCAAATAGCATGGAAACCCACTTCCTCTGATCAGTTCCTTTCATATAACTGAATATGCCAAAACAATTTCTATATGAACTAATTGGGTGTATATAGGTGTGATAATATATTTCCCAATATGATCATAACCAATGCTTCTTGAGATACAATTATTAGATAAATCAAAGAGTGTTAGTTTAAAAGTAAAACATATTAAAGTACTATTTTTTCATTTTAAAAACTAGTAGAATATAAAATCACTTTAAAAATTCTAAACATTAATGGAAAATCCACGTAACTAGTATTTTCAAAATGTGAAATATGAGAGAATTTATAAGGTCATTAAGGTCAAGGAAACATTAGATCCTTGTACTATCTCATGAGTAAACCAATCATAACAAATGAATATGTATGCCAATAAGGACAACGCCGTATTTTCATAGTGGCATGGTGACAACCATAAAATGGAACCATAACCACATCATTCATTTATTAATAAGGTTTGGGTATTTTAGATAGAATAATACTAGGTTGGTTAGGGTTCATTAATTCATAATGTTATGTAATCATAGTCCTCCCCACCGAAGTACTCCAGGTTTCGATGTTCCATCACCTTTTTTAAGAATTGTAATCTCATAATATAAAACCATTTCCACTCAATGAATAATTTTTTTAGAAAAATAAATAAAATGTATTAATTATTTTAATATATAAAACCTGATTTTTAAAACCACTTTTATTACACAAATAAAACATAACACTTTTAAAATAATGTATTGAATATAATATATCCACAAGAATAATATAACATGATTAAAACACATTTAAATATCCTTTAAAAATAACCAAACCCTTAAGGTTCATCAAGCAATGGTAAATCAATAAACTTATTACCTTAACCAATTAAACTACTCACCAACATCTTGAATCCAAAACAAAATGTGGAGTAGGGGTCCCTAGAAGACTAATGAAATCCCTAAACATTAGAAAACATATAATTAAAATTAATTATAGAAAACCATATTCTTCTATGCTTCTAATAGAAGATGAAAACCAAATAGTAAAAGAAGAGAAAACCCAATGATAAATGATGGAAATCAGATACTAGGATATTTATAAAGGAAACTAGGTGAATATTAACCTTGAAATCAATCCAAATTGAATGATAGAGGGGAGATCAATGTGTGAGGTAACTCTAATTATAAAGGGGATAAGGAAGGAAAAGAGGGTTAAAAATTAGGGTAATTTTATAATTTCATGTATTAATTAAATTAGGAAGAATAGTATATGGTGTGACCTATAATAATCATGGAATGACCCACCTAACACAAAAGGAGGCACAACTACCTTGGAAAATTATGGTGAAACCTATCCCTATCATCTATTGAATCATATTCCCTGGAATGAGGTCTATTTCTATAGTGGTGTTGTAGAATGAACCTTATCCCATTGTAGCATGAAAATACCTTAAAATAGAACCTATGACTTGAACATCACATGTGACACCCCCTCCCCTTCAGAATATAATAAAATATTATTATAGTCATGACATTTTGGTGTCGCATTACCTCTAGAAATGTATTCAATTTTCATCACAAACACACTTATTTGTTGTTTGAACCACTATGAATATATATTCATACCACACAAAGATATAAACAACTCTTTAAAAATAATAAACAATGAATTAAAAAAATTGAAAATTCTGAAACTAATAATTACACTATAGGTGTCAAGATTCTCCAATCCCTATAACTTCCTACCCCCAATATAGTAAATATAATGGTCGATAATAAATAAATAGATTATCCCAAAACTCTTTCATAAATTATTATCACTCCCATATCTCATTATAGTCCCCCGCATGCTTCTATAACACTATAATAAATTCCATAAAAATCCCATGCAGTACTGTATATTAAGATTCAATAATCAAGATCCATTTTTCTAACACCAATATAAGTTAATCTCTCCCTATGTATTACCAATATAATATATGGGATGTATTGGTATGATATTAATTTAACTAATAGTTATGTAAGTTTTCATAAATTGATATAAACTAATGTGGTAACACCAATCGATAAAAAACCGTTCATGATCCTCTTAGTAATCTCAAAAGGGTACCAACCAACTAACAAAATCCAAATTTTATTTGACAATAGAGTACAAAAATGACACAAAAATAAGGGGAATAGAAAAAGTTCAAACTGAGGGCATCCCTTATAACCAATTCCACACCCTCATGTTTCAGGCAATTAATAGAATGTAGATGAGTACTGATGGAGCTCTGGTCCACTAAAGAAGCTATGTGATCTGCGAACCTATTACCCTCATGCAAAGTATGGGTTAATCAGATGTTGTCTCCAAGAAGGTCTCTAAATTTGAAAATAATTTAGGCTATGGAACAAGGATAAGATTCATCACCACTCAGGGTATCCTAAAGGACCATAGTGTCAGTTTCCACCTAGGTGATGTCCATGTTCTCTTGCATGAAGAGGGTGAGCCCGATGAGCATTGCTTTGGAATTGTCTTGAAGTCTAGTACCATTTCCATTGAATGATGAGTAATCTAGTACCACATTTCCCATGGTCCATGAACAAAACCACCTACTCTCATGGTTCACATAATAATGGACTCATCCAAATTTAATTTTAAACCTGCAAAGGGAAGGTTCTAACAAACCCAATTCTCTTATAAATGTTCTAGGAAGGGAAATGAAGATGGGATCCTGACCTAGAGAATCTGAAATGAAGAATCACCCCACAAATAAGAGATGAGCGAGATTGTATCCACCAGTAGGAAATGTGTCCTCGGAATTATGGAACTCACCAAGGGGATAGGGCCATCAAATATATCCCAGTTCCAAGCTTTCCGCAGACAACTACACCCAGAATTTAAGATCATAGCCAAGGACATCGATTCCATACCTAGGTCTGACGATCAATGGAACCATCTTTCCAAGAATGGATCATCCCTTAGATCACATGAAGAGAAGTATTTAAGGCCTCCAAAAAAGGTCCAAATTGCCTGATCCCATTCCCCTTCATATAAAAGGTGATGAGATATCTCAGCCTCCCTGTTTGTAAAATAATGGCTTCTATTTTATCATGAGTCTTCAACTACACAATCGATGAAATACCTTTAAAAATATTCATCACCTATACAATACTCTAAATGATGGTGTTAATAACCAGTATATGATATTTTGGTGACTTCGAGTCATCACCAGTTGCTTCTACATAATTTGAATCTTATTTTTCACCTTCTAGACAATTCTTGGTCCTATCAATGAATTATCAACCACCTCAATCTAGTAGAGGGTAGACTGGCTTGTTCAACCACATAAATCCACACACAAAAACCCATCCTTATTGAAGACTAGTGGTTTTGATATAAGATAACTCAAGCAGAACTAGATGTGTATCCCATGTGGGACACCTCAAACATGCATTCTAAAATCGGGTACTAAAATAAAACCATTAATCATATTCTTTGTTACCAAGTGAGATGGCCTAAGAATAACACATATAATTTCTACATCATTTTCATAATATAAATATTTCATCTCACAAATTCACACAATCCCAGAACTGAAAGGATTATTGTATTTGGATATTATCTATAAAATCTTCTTAATTTACAAAATATCTTTAGTATTTCACAGAAATCCCATTCTCACGTGATACCCTTTTAGATACATCATACATAATACTATTCTGCTTAACCTATAGCGTTGTAACATAAAAAAAGTTTTGATCTACGATTCCTAGTAAGGGTAATAATAATATAAAATAATCAATGATAATAAGTGAGCATAAGATGAGTCTATGAGTATAATAGAATAATCACAGTGCACAGACATAACATAAAATAATAATACCCAATAGAACCTATATCATATATCATAAATCCTGGAATATAAATTTTATCATAAATATTGAGTCTTGGGTGTGTGGGAATATGAGCCAATAATTATGATCCATTAAAACATAATATTGTTCTACAAATGTGTCATTTTATAAGAATAAAAAGCATCCCTTATGGCATGGTTTTCTGTTAATACCATTTTTACATAGTGGATAGAATCCCTTAATGGATTGTTCTTACTCCCAAATCCTTAACACATTATCGAAGGCGATATAAGGATTTATCCAATGCATTGGAGAAATATAAAGAAACCTCCCATCACTTTTTCAATTGATTTCATTAGAGGTTTTAGTTCACTCCTCATTCCCAGTCATCTCACTAGATATAAATTTTACTCAATTCATTAAAGGGATGAAATAGACTCACCTCTCACATAGTGGTGTACCATAAATATTTATAACGTTTGAACATAAAATAATTACGAAATCAATAATATCTTAGTAAAATCAATAGAAATAAATGTTTTATATTGGTTGGAGTAGAGTACTCAAGAGGGTGGTGAATTGAGAATCCAATAAAAAATTCTATTTTAAAAATCCTCCCACCCCCTTAAGAAAACACCCATTTAACTAATATATTTGGTTTAGAAAATTTATTTTTTTTAAATAACCTCTCAAGAACATGAAAAAAACTCAATTTAAATAACTTGATATTATTCTAATCATTTCAAATTACTATAACCACATCAATATATAAATATATATATATGGTAAAAGGATTCTAGTAAATTATTATTTTTCTCAACTGATTTGTAAAATATTATCACAACTACTTTTGAAATATATATATATATATATATATTGAATTTAAAGTAATTTTAAAATACAGTAATTAGAATTTAAATAACATGCACCATAAATAAAAATAAGTGGTTCATTCTCAAGCCAAGATGAAGTCATCTCAACTTAAAAGTAACCCATTTTCATGAATTATTATTAATATAAAATGATAATCCTCAACATGGATCATGTATAAAGGTTACAACAACACATAAGGTTTTATAGGATATCACGAAGTCTCATCCATAGTTGATCATGGGAATAAAAAGCTGTAGGAAATCAAATAAATTGTATCAAAATACTCTAAATATAGTATAAGTTTATGTTCCAAATAGATATACAAAATAATTCAAGCACAAATAAAAATTAATGTATAATAGAGAGAGAGGGGTAAAGAGTGATAAATCATTAGCACAGATCAGGTTTTGGTAGATCACTAGTATGGAGACCTATATCTTTATATCATAAATCCTTCATTTTGTGGTGCAACATTTAACAATTCAGGAGATTTTTTGGGTTTAGTTTCTTTGAAATAGGAACATAACCCATGAAAATATATAGACATAATAAATATTCTAATCCTATTTCAAGACTTATTCATAGGTTCTTATTTGTTTACTCTTACTACATCTAATATTATGGAGACATACATCAGAGAAAGGGATTAGAATAATGCATGGTAAGGGAATTAAAAAAGGAATCATGTGAGCTAGTTGCATATAGATGATGCATAATCTTATGAATATAAAGCATCTCATAAAATAAAGAACATGAATCACATTGTGAAAATTTGGCTACAATGTATAAAAATAATTTCATAATAATATCACCAAGGTTTAACTCCATGATATTATAAATCACAACTATCAAACCTTTTGAATGAAGTATCATAAAACCTTACCAAGGCATGTTGTCAAGGTATCATAACCCAATGCATTAGAGAACTATCATTTATAACCCTTTATATAACCATATTTCTTCACCAAGGTATCGTAAAACATTACCATTTCATGTTTCAAATATATCAAAATCTAATTCATAAGTGCACAATCAGGGCATACCCTTCATATTACAATTGTTTTTTCCATGGTATCGTTAAACATTACCACTACATGGTTCCTAGGTGTCATAACACAATAAGTAGTAGCACTATTAGGGGGAACACTTTATATTACTGCATTTATTCACTAAGAAATCTTAAAATATTACCAAGGAATGTTGCAAAGGTATCATAACCCAATTAATTAGAGTGATATTCACGTTCACCCGTCATATTACCAAGGTTATTCATTAAGGTATCATAAAATATTACCAAGGCATGCTTACAAGGAATCATTACCCAATTCATTAGACAGAAATAATGCGGCTCACTCTTTGTATAAGCTATATAGGACTTTCTCTTCACCTATACTGGGGATTAACCTATCATATAATCTATATTTGGCTCACCTATTTTTTATATTAAATTCTCAAGTACTATATCATGAATAAAACAATTTATATATTCACTTTTCTTCATAAAACCATTGAAAAAATCCTTTAAACTTGTATGAAAAACACATTTTGATATCAAAATACCCTTCTATTTAAAAAATCATTCCCAAAACAATGGTGAAGGAAATGAAATAAAGGGTACCCGAGTACTTTTTAATGTATTATAGTTGAAATTATTAAATTGATATGAAATATAATTTAAGAACAAGTTAGAATTATTGTAAAATAGAGAGTGATAAATGATGTTCAATGTAGCTTTTATACTAATCAAGTTTTAGAAGATCATTCATGTTATCTTCTCTTATAAATGTCTTTCTTCATTTGTGAGTGTAGATTTAATGATTGGATATGTTATCATATATCTTTTGGTGATATATAGTTGAAAAAATAGATTATATTTTGTTTTTAAAATAGAGTAATATTTTGGGTGTCCTATTATCATTATTACTATTATATATATTTTTTCCATGACATATTAATTCTTTTAAGTAGATAAATTATTCCTCCAAATGTCCACTAATGAATATTTAATAAAGGATACATGTATATAATACGTAATTAAAAAATATTGAATTATATGACTTTGTATTTAATTCTTCAATTATTTCTATTTGGAAATATTTCTTAAAAATTACTAAAATTTGACATAGTCTGTTTATGTATACCATAATATCTTAACACCTCATAATTGATTCAAAACATAACCAAAAACTCTGATTAATTCCCTTAAATGTTCGTATATTTGATCCTTTCATCACGCAATCACCTCACTCTAATTTTTTCTCACTCGAAGTCATCAATTGGTGGCTTAAATACATTGTATAAATTAAAACAATACCATATGGTTTCTTGATTAAATGATACGGTCTTGTAGTTATAATAAGAATTCAATCTAATACATATCTAGTTGACTAGTATAGTTTATTGGATATATCATGTGGTATTCTTGTTTATTATTTTGGTTTCTTGCTTTACTCTCACGATCACTTGAGGAGTTTGTGAAATTTTCACCGCGGTCGATCAGAAATCCATATTATCGATAGACATAGTCATGAGGTATGCTCTATCCTTTGAAAAAATATATTAATTTCTATACTGATTCACATATTTTATTTAATCCTTATTTTGATCGATTCCATAATCATGCAGTCAGTTGAGTACCAAGATAGTTTTCACTTATTCGACACACAGTCTCTTGTCTGTTCATGCAATCAAGTGAGCTTTTTCTTGAGGTTAATTCCTGGAATAATGGTCACTCAAAAACATAGTAAGAATTTCATATTTATCCAAAAAAATACATGTTTATAATAATGACTAAAGAATTCATTAATAATAAAATAAACCATATTTTAGATCATTAAAACAAATGATTATTGGACTATATGAGTAGGTTCCATGAAAACATCCATAATACATAATCTAATTTCCTCTAAGGGGAGAATGTGGATTGTATCACTATATCATATCCCTAGTGAAAAAAGAAATATTTTTAGAT
The DNA here is from genome assembly GCA_963277665.1 of Viscum album. Lineage (NCBI taxonomy): Eukaryota > Viridiplantae > Streptophyta > Magnoliopsida > Santalales > Viscaceae > Viscum > Viscum album. Next base: position 588,145,824 of record OY728126.1, read on the forward strand.
TTCATCATAGTTGAATAATTAATTTAAAAAATTATTTAAAAAATTATTTAAAACTAAAAATAAAAATACCATAATTTTTGATAAATATTATTTTAAAAGAAAATAATTTTAAAAATTGGTAATGGAATAGATTTTAGAAAAAATAGAAAACATGGGATGTAATCATGAAAAAATAAAATAGAAATAACATTAAGAGAATATATTTTTGTATAAATAATTAAAAAAATATTTTTTACACACTATTATAAATAAATATAAATCAATAAAAAATCGAAAAAATATAAAAAATTCAGAAAAAAGTAATTAAAAACATAAAAAAACATCAATATAAAATGATCTTAAGAAATAAAAGTAGGAATCGATAATAACATTCATAAAACAAAAAATTGATTATGATTATTGAAGTTATATATTCTAGACATAAAATTAAGAGATATGGTTGGTCCTATTTACGAGCATTATTTTTGTTGAATTGAGTTGAAAAGGGAGGTGAAATGAAAGAAGGTTTTGTCAACCCTATGAATAACCTGGGGGAATAAAAAATATATTTTTTTGAGAGATAAATATTTATTTTCACTAAATGTATGTTTAAATATAAAAAATCTCAATTTCAAAATTATACTGCAAAAGAAACCATTACAACATTGGTAATTTTTGAATCAAAATACATCTAAAGAGAGAACCTGGGATAGATTTTTATGTCCATTTAATATCATGAAAATTATGATAAAAGTTATCTATAGGATATTTTTTACATCACAAAAATGGAAAAAAGTGTTGAATATAAAGAATATCTCAATAAATGATAGTTGTGATGAGAAACCCATACAAATTTGGCAGTATATGAATCAAAAGAACATAAAAGTATATTTTAAAATGGAATTTTAAAAAACATTATTAAAATTTAATTTATGATAAAATAATTAAAATGGAATTAAACACATCATGTAAAATAATAATTGGTTCATAACATGATTACATGCCTCAATGAAGGTAAATTGAGAAAAAACTATCCCTTTTTCTTCTGGATTCCATGATAACAATTTAAACTCTTTTATAATAAAAATAAAAATATTATTCACATAGTTCATTGCCTTATTCATATATCTTATGTTATATACTCTTTAATTATAATCATTTATAGAAAATATATTATTTATTTACTATTTATTCTCATCATCTAATGTTATTGAATTTTATTATTTCATAAAAGTATCATAATGGAAATGTTGATCCCCATTATTTTATTCCCAATTAGTCCTTCTAATATTAGTCATGTTAGTGGAATAATTTTGTTCCAATTATTTATTTTTTATGATTATTAATATCATGATTCTCATTAATGTTGTCAATGGTGAAGATAATATAGAATCGTTTGTGTTGGTGGTTGAACCAACCCAAATAAGAACATATTATGCCAATGAATAAGAAAGATTATATAGTTATATAATAGTAATATAAATTTATTATAAGTAAAATAATATTTTTATAACATCACTATAGTGGCTAATTCTATTTAAAAATATTTTATATGAGAAGGTTTTCTAATAAAATAGTTACGAAATGGGAACTACCTTTGATTAATTCTATCCTTCTCGAAACGAATTCCTTCAGAATGAAGGATTTAATATTCCTTATTAAAACTAGAGGATATATAACATATAATATGTATTTATGAGTTTAAAAATTGGTAGGTATGAAATAAAAATTCTAATAAAATAGAGGGTTGTAAGGGGTAGAGGATTGGTCCATTTATAGGTGAGTTTTGAGTGGAATTTTCACAAATATTCATTCATTAATGTATTAGGTTTTCATATTATAAGGAATGAAGATACTTTTTTTAAATAAGTTTTATTGGTAATTAATAGTCTCATATACACTATTAAAGATAAATATTTAAGATATTTTAAGTCTTTACCACTTACATTACCCCCTGGCATCAATTTAACTTTACCGTGGTAACTCAATTTTTACCTCAGTAACTTTTTTATGCCTAAAAATAAAAATAATAATCTTACATAATTTTGATATTCTGATTATAAGTTTGGACACCAATTAATTTAATAAAATTTCAAAATATGTGAAACATATTTTAGATATTAAGACAAGAAATTTAAAGAAAAATAGTTTTTATATGAAAATAACTATTTATTATTTATGACTTCTTAATCCTATTTCATATCAGTTACAATTTAAATTAGTGTTAACATATTGATTTATATATTGAAACATTTTATTATAATAATACAATAAAATTGACTAATTAAATTCATTAGTATAATAATATATAGCTTTTTTTAAAAAATTCCATTAGAAATTATCGCATTTTATCATTAAAATATATTAATCATATCCCTATTAAATTAAATATGTATCTTCAAACCATTAAATTATATCAATACATTAAAGTCATAATTTTAATTTTATAAAAACATCAAATAATCCTTTAACAATAATAACGATGATAATAACATGTAACACATAAACAAAATATATTTAAAATAAAATATTTTAATCAAATTTCATCTTTTTAATTATTTTTTTATTATTTTTTATTCATAGATTTTTGAATTTGTTACCAACAATTTTACAACATCAATGTACCTATTAGAAACATTCATACCCAATGGAAATATATATAATGATCATATTTCCAATGACAATATTTCTTATAGCTGTATTTCCAATGACCCTATATATAATAGTCAAATTTTTCAGTATATAGACTTATTAACATCACTAAAATCATTCTCTTAGTTTATTATCTATCAAAAAGACAATTATGATTCTAAATTTCTTCCTTATTTACATAGTTACAGTTGGAGTAATGATATTTATATAGAACCATGATAATAGAGATTATATATTTGTGTTATTTTTATTTAATTAAATATTTATTCACCAAAATCATTATTTTACTTTAAAATACAGATATATCACTTTTAGGGGTGAATTGATAACCCACTCAAAATAAGACCATTCAAAACAACATCAACATTCCATTCCCATCTCGTCACAACCCCCCCCCCCCCCCCCCCCCCCCCGCACACACACACACACCATACCCACAACAATCAAATACTTTAAGAGATCAGATTATTATTAAATTCATCAGTAAGTATATTATGAGATTTATCTCTATATTAGACCCAATGAAGAGAACTTACCTTTGTTTCTGGGTCATGCTTAATTTCATTCCCAAGGATATTAGCCATCTTATTCTATTATTGAATAAACTCCTACACATTTAATTTCCATTCATTAAAACCTCTAGTCAAAATACGTTATTTCTTATCATACCACCCCTTATGCCCAGCATTGGTTCCGCTCAAAGAATTTTATTCAATAACATGTATGCATCTTCTTGGGAGGCCTAATCAGCATTCCCTCCTCCAACATAAGGGCTATTTATTCAAATAATTCGTTTCTTAATGATATTTCATATTATCATTTCATTATGTATTAATGTTTTATCTTTAATTTTAATATGTTTTATTAATAAAATATTCTACGGTTCATTTTTGTTCTGTTTTTCAGGTGAAACATGCTAATAAACATAGTTATTTTAATGTAAATTCATACAAAAATTTTGTGGCATTCCATTCTTCCCCCTTATATAAATTTCATCCTTATAATTTTAGTTATATCTCAATAATGGAAATAATTAAGGGTATCCAAAAAGTAGAAAAGACTCAAGATATAATTTCTAATAAGTTATCATCCTTACTAACTTATATAACACTAGGAAATGAATATTTTAACTTCTAGTTGGAATACCCAAAAAAACAATTTCTCCACCCAATTATATGATCTAAATACCCCTTGTGAATGGGTATTAAGACCCATATAAAAGAGGTTATTCCTATAGGAAGGTCATATTCATCCTTGCACCAATAAAAGATCATCTGTTGATCTGGGATATTAAATGTGACTCCCCCATACATAAAATGAATATAGAATATATGTGAATATATTCAACCAATGTCCCAAACCACATTAAGTTTGACTAAAGGGGGAATAATACGATTTGTAGGAAGCATATTCCCAAAAACATTGAATAGTTATAGAATAGAGATGAAATCATTGTACCTATAAGATTTTTCATATATAATTTAATATATAATCATCGGATTTTTTATTTGATGCTCTTATAAAACTTCATAGATATGAAGGAGTGGGTTGATAAAAAAAATACATTTTTAGTTCATGATTGTATGATGAGTGTAACTTAAACTACCTATTTTTTATATCTCACTTCAATGGGTGTGATTGAATAGTCTTTCCCTTTGTCCATTTGATTAAGATTTTTCCCAAATCTATTATCATCATTAACCATTAGGTTAGTGAATTTAATTACATAGTTCATAAATTTATCATATTTAAAACATTGAGTTGTTAGTGGTGTGTTCTGAATAACATTACCATCTTCAATTTAATTAGTATTTTATTACTTATTACACTTATTTACCACACATAATACATATTCAAGTTCTTTGAGGCCATTTACTTGTGTTCCACTTCTCACATTTTGTACATATATAAAGTTGAATCCTCTTTACTATAAGGTTTTCAACAACAGAATATCCAAAAAACTCAATTTGTCAGTTATTTTTTATATTCAAGAATATGTAAAGGTTTTTTTGTTAATCAGAACTACATATAACTAGGTGAGAACAACCATTTCAATATCCACTTCTATATAATTTTCCTCTCATTTTTATGAATATCACCCTATTCATAATATTCATAATTCACTTAGTTTCCCTTATTCCCATCAATTTATTATAACCAAAAAGGTTTGTCTGAGTACTAATTAATAATAATCACATAAATCAATAACAAGGTAAGTAAAATCTATCTTAATATCCCATAAATTAGGATACCTTCATTTCAACTTATGACATTTTAAGTTAATACTCGATCACTTTTGGTTCATCATAGTGTTTTAAGGTTATATACTCTTATTATTCTTAACATAATCCCAAAAAATTACATAAACCATCTCTAATATAAAGTGAGATTTCCTAGATCTACACTCCCAGATCTGGTACTAAAATACAAACTTTAATAATATGATTTGATATTAAGTGAGATAAACTGAGTATAATATGCCTATATTTTACACCAATTCGGTAATTTAAATATTTTATCTTGAAAATTTACGCAATACCTGGATGGAAATATTTTGTTTATTTAAATAATAGCTACATCATATTATTAATTTACAGTATGTTTGAAATATTTCCCAAAAATAGTTTTATCATGTGATAAATTTTCACACACATCATACATAATACTTTTCATTATAACCAGACGAATAGAAACATAAGAAAACGGGTGAGTAAAGATTATTAGTAAGGGAAAACAAAAGTGGTAAAAGTTTAAGATCATAATTTTTCATATGATGATTGTAATATTATGGGAACATAATCAATGTGTTTAGAAAAAAATTATTCACTCCTAATAAAATGTAGAACATAAATCATAAATAATGATGAATTTTTTTCCAAAAACACGAGTCTTTAGAGTGTGGAAATATAAGAAAATAATCATGATCCATAAAAACACAACACAGACATAAGAATGTTTCATATACATAATAATTGAAAATCATAATTTATGTCAATAATCACTGCCAAAACCATAATCACATAGTGGATAATGATTCATAATGAATTGGTTTTACTATCCTATCATATACATGTTATCTCATTATATATAATTCCTTTCCTAATACAATAGGGGGTTATAACAAACCCACCTGTCACATAGTGGATAGAAAATTAGGGGTTTGGGATCACTCTCATTTCGTAATAATCCTATGAGATATAAACTATACCCAATTCATTCGAGGACTATAATGAACCAACCCATCACATTGGGATATACTTTGTTATGGCCTAAACCAATAGGGCCCAGATGACCTGTGGAAATTTGAGAGTGAAAACCCAAACTTGGATCCAATATTATATGGGATAGATACAAAACTCAAGAGGGAATAAACTAAAATTGAAGGCCTTAGCCTAATGTACCTACACACATACACCCAAACATATCCATGAAAAATTTCATAAGATTATTGAAAGACTATATCATATAGAGCTTAATCATGCTTGAAATAACCTCTAGAGAATATATTAGAGTCTGGAAATATAAAACCAAAGCATAAAAGGTTAAAATACATTTCCAAACAGAAATGAGGTCTCAAACTGGAAACAACTAGATAAATTACAAAACTGAATTGAGCCTATCTCTTGATATCCCAGTACAACCACTGAAGGCATTCATTGAATCCAAGTACCACTATGCTACACTATTGTCACCAAAAATCATTCTATCATTTTCATAAAACATTACATGTGTGGTGAAATCTCATATAGTGGTTTTTATACACAAATCTAATAGGACACCCCCAAACCCGCAAAGGGAGAAATAGAAAGATATAACAGAAGTCGGCATAACCCAATACACATATATGCTCATAAAAAACATCGATGGGAGAGAAATGGGATCCCTATATTCAAATACCAGCCAAGAATTATTAGTCTCCCTAAACCTCTCATGGTCCATCTCTAATTCCCAACGTCAAGAAAGATATCACAAGAATCCATGTAGATATATCCACTCCTTGCAATACTGATCAACATCTGAGGGAGAAATCAATCCTATAGACAACTTGCTCACCACCAGAGCTCAATGAAGAGGGATTACCACTTCGTAGATAGATTACATGTACCCTACTATAGTATAGGTGAGTACCAACCCTATATATATAAATAGTATGGGCATCCACGCACTGGTTCTCTAGGGGATTACCGACCCTAGAAAATCATTGATTATCCTACCCAATCACCTCCATCTTTCAAGAATCTTATAGATAAGATTCATGCTCCGAACACCTCACATCTTAAATTTTGCGACACAATTAATGATACCATTACATATTTCATGAAAAACCACTCAGTATAGGCTACATATAAGCCAAAATCTAAGTCCTGAATATGGATATACAGAATGTGGAAATTCCTAGGAGAAGTACATTTCTGAGTATGTGGGGTAGCATGGCATGTGACCTCACCTCATATCTTGGGTTTTTTCTCCCTTTTTCATATCATAGAAATAAATTTTGTAGTATATGATGTGAACAAATGTTAAAGGGTGTGTATTGGCCACTTGGGGAATACCAATACTCATATACATTGGGTTTTCCAATATACTTTTATCATATTCAATTGTAGATTCATTCCCATGTACTATGTTCATGCCTATGTATCTATTCATGTACATGCTTTTATATATCTAATATATAGACTGATCCTCTATATGTATGTAACATGTTGTGTACATCACCATACATGGAATTTGATATTAATCTCTACCTAAAACACTTACTACCATAACTAGGGGACTACACAGCATATGTCCACCTAGGATACACGAAATATAGTCTATAAATTTTCATAAACCCACTTTCTTCACACGAATCTGAGATATTCTATTTATGCCAATTTTTGTGCCTTTTCCACATTAATCCATCAAAATCAACAGAAACATCACTAAAATTCAATTCATCACCACTGATGGATGGAAATTGGAAGCTTGATTTCATGTGAGTGAATCCTTCACATGTCTCATCACTTCTCTACATTTCAAATCCATGAATTCAACATCGTTTTCCCACAACACAACCAGATCTTTCCCCAAACCACTAATCCATGTGTCATTCGTTCACCTTCCATAAATTTAATGTTTCGATGACACTTGAACCTACCTTGAAACTGTGAAACCGAAACCCCCTAGTCCAATGGTGAAGAAAAAAAATATCAGTGTTGAGAATATCATATAAATAAAGTTAATCTACCATTATCTTATGTGATATCATCCAATGATTAGAAAATGCAGAAACCAATGAGTGATAATAGGTATAATGATTAAAATAAACTAAATCAAGAATTATTAGTCAAATCTGGTGACATATAATGAAACCCAATCACCATCAACTAATGCATATAATAAATACTTTTATAGCCATTAATCAAAGGGTGAAAACCAAAAAAACATGACTTAACACAATTATGGGTTGACCGTTAGTGAAGAATGTGTCCACTAGTGATAGAGAAAAAGATATATTGTGTTCTCTATCTCTCTCATGATTCAACTTAATCTAATCATCATCATTCTTTTATCTCATTCCCCACGGAAGAATTCTCCCTCCTCCAATATAATATCCCATGGCTATGTAGCTAACCCTATAGATTTTCCATAAAATTATATTTATAATTGTGTATTAGTTTAGGTCATTTAAATGAATTAATTTAATTAATTAATATATTCACTCATTGAACCCACCAACGACCACCTCAACCAAACATCTGGTGCTGAACAAATTTATGTCGCGCTTAGGGAACACCCCTAGTTTTGGAAATAAACTAGGTCTTATATTTCCCATTTGAGGTACCAAACAATAGAGAAAAAAATTAAATTGAATGATTTGTGTGTTTTCATTAAAATATATTCATATTTTTAATATATAAATTCTAGTGTCCTAAGACAAAAAAAACATTTCACCAACTTCAAGGAAATATCTAGAAGTAAATAGAGAAATATTAAAAGGGATAATCCAAAAAACAAGAGTCGTTATCCTATCCCCTTCTTGAAGGGTTTTCCAGCTTCAGAATCAATAGATACACAAAATGGTAGTGGTACTAATTCCACATCTTACACACATGCTCCTAGGAGCTATCTTATATGCTCTCATGGTGCTAAACCACCCAAACCAAGGGGGTAATCAGTCCATCAAAGATCCTCTCTTGTCACTCTTTGATCACCATCAGGTATTCTGTGAATGTGGCTCCATCCTCTTCCATCTCATTTATGTTAATAACCTATGTGTGTTCATTAATGTATCATATTAGTTATGACACATAGAAGACACCATTCACTTGATCAAATTATGGGGTATGTTCTGGGTGGAAATAAACCTCTCCATCCATCTGTAGGATCTCAGACAACCTGATAAACCATAAAGATAAATTACTTCGAAAGAGAAATATATAAAATTATCATTTTGGGGAGACTCTCGAGAAAACATGGTCTCAAAATTCAAACTTCAAAGGCCTATAACAGTGATCTACATAAGATTTTTGTCTAATGTATGTCGTCATTATATGCTCATGGATCGATTGATGCTTCTTTATCATTGCCTCCACCATCCTTATCGCAAAAAAAGATATATTTCTCATCTTAAAATAATTGTGACCTTTAGGGTCTCCTATACATGGCCTCAAAAGGTTTCATGATAATAGCAGTGTGATGTGACTTTTTAAAAGGAATATCTACCAATGCAACGTGATACAATTAGCTCTTGTAAAATTCTAATATGTAGTCTCTCATCATAACCTGCAATACATGGATTATCTTCTTAGTAATCCCATCTATATGGTGGTGAAATATTGTTCTCATCTGCAACTGGGTCCTAAAGGCCTCCTTTAAACCCTTCACAATCATGATGTGAACCGATCATCATGGTCAGATAAAATTTTCAAGGGTACCACTGGAAGTTACATGATGTCATGCACATACAACCACCAAAAATCCCAACTGAACTTTTCTCTCTGAGATAATTAATGTTTAAAAACATTGTAAGTCAGTCAATAATCACCAATATTACATTGTATCTATTCATTTTATATGGAATATATTTCCAACTATACATATATATTCAATACCACTTTATCTCTAGGATCTTAAGTTGCTATGTAAATCCTACTAGAACCAATTTCTCAACGTCCACCTGTTTCCATGTGAGACACCAAGAGAAAAACATGACAACTCTTGACATTATTCTATCACACCAAAACTTTCACTAACATTCCCTACTCATGTTTTCCACACCTGTATGTACAATTAATGTGGATGTGTGGAATCCCTTCATCACCTCCTACTGAAATTTTACTAGAAAAAATATTTATACTTATAAAAGGATGGTTTGCTCCCCTCATTAATAAAATAAATATTTTTCATATTTTACGGATATCTGGTCTCAGAGGACCCCATAGTCTATGTACCCGGTTTTATTCTCTTTTAGATGATGAAGAAGAGAAGTAGTCACCACCATCGATAAAATAAAAGTGTCGCCCCTCTCTTTCACCAGGGTTAGCTACAATGAATCTACTTGTACAGACATGTCCTATACGAATTGAGTACATGACTTACTAATATGTTTATATTCTAACACATTTCACTAAACATTAGTATATACCATCTTGTTTTCATTAACATGTAGGAACTCAGAACCACAATTACGCATCATGTCAATATTTCATTGAGTGAAGATAAACTTGAGGCACTGCTGGTCTGGGAAAATAAAAAACTCTTACCCAAAAAAACACCTCTACATATACAAGGTAAATACCAACACTTTAAAAACAGATATGATCACAAAAACTATACTCATGGATTCTCAACTACCACAAACCATAAGAAAATTAAACTTTTATCTACTTCAACACATGTTAGAGCCCATATCTAGATGCATTATAGAACATAACACACTCAACTCCCTTTTCTAGTAGTCTCATCCAAAGAGACTTGGTAAACCTCCAACTTAGCTCCTAGAAGGATCATTGAAACTAGTTGGTCTAGGTAAATAGCTTCTCATTCCACATCTAGTCATAAAAATGGGTGAAATTATATATATGACTTATATGAACCTCTTATAGTGCCTCGCCATGATAAGAAAACTTTTCCCACTAAATTATATTTAATGGCTCACAAGAAATCAATGCACCAACCTTTTTTGGTTTCCTATCACACTCATTCCTAGTTCGGAACATTCAAATGAGTGGACCACCATGAACTATATTTGATTCTTCAAGAGCGTCTCATAATGATGGTTCTCTAGAAGTGGGTCAATAACCATCAACAAGTTTCTCGCAGGCATTATCTTCAATGTTGAGTACACAAGGATGTCGTCTATAAATAATACCATGAATTAATCCAGAAAGGTTTCATGGAATTGTTATATAAGACCCATAACCACCATTAAGGAATTCAATAATCCAAAGGGTGTCACAAGGGAATCAACACAACTGAAGAGGCTTTATAAATATACCCTTTTTTAATCTCCTCTTGCACCTAGAGCTAGAGATAACTCAATCTCAGGAAAAAATATGAGAACCATCTTTCCCATAAACAAAAGTAAACAAAGTCATATATTCCAAGGGTTGTAAAATCCTCCATGAGTAACCTAGTTTGGGTGACATCAGTCCATGCATAACTTTCATCTCTCATCGACTTATTCGGATAACTAATCTAGGCTATCAAGGGATACACATTGGGTCGAACAAAACCCATGATCTTTAATTTCTCCAATTGCACTATCATATATCACAACTAAACAAGGTATCCTATTATTCTAGTGTGGATATTTCATAATCCATTAGTGATGGTCTTCGAATAAGACAATATTTCAATGAGAGATAAACCTTGAACATCTTCTTGAAGGATTTCCTCATACTCCACCAGTGTAGGAAACTAAAATCTCATAATATTCATTCCTCCTTGGTTCATACTATCCAACTAATAAAAATGGTTTTATACTCTAACACAAGGTTCCATACTACTCTACCTAGAATTCCTCATATCTCAAGATGGAAGGTTATGCACCACCAAATCAGGTACACTATAACCCCCCACTAGTAGTAGTTATTTTAGGCCTGGATAATAGGAAACTAGTCCACATTGAGGAAAACCGCATAAGGCCTCCTACCACCTACCTAAAGGTTCCATGTGAGGCTCTATATCCTCTCAGTATTAGGTCACACTACCATTTTATGATCATGAACATTGATCCTCATCTACAAGGTCCTCAAAGCATAATGGTTGATCAAAATAAGCTCCACTGGCACTAAAAAGTCCTTGATAAGGGATGCAATCAAGGGAAAGGCATACTTCCAAGTACTAAATCTGAAATAGTTGAAAGACAAGGAACAATTTAAAAATTGAAAAACATATAGAAACTCTTGTTTATAAGAACCTATATTCTAAAGCTATCCTTCCCTCTATATACTTTTTCACTACAAATAGGGATTTCTCAAACAACATATCATAACAAAGGACTCTAAACATATAAGTCAAAGGGATTCACCCACCCAACCATAACACTATCTATATTGGGAGGAACTGAATCTGTTTCATGGTTTTTAATCACATCCAAATAATAAATCTAGGCAGGGGAACTTTCCTTATTCCATCAATGTCTAGATATGCATCCAAAATCACCATGATAAGCCTATACGGAAACCTAATGTTTCTATTGATATGTCTCACCAGTAGGACCACTATAAATAGGGGTCTTATCTGAGTGATTTATTAGAACCAGAGACTCATGAAAGTCATATAACACCTGATAAGGGGGTATGTCTCACCATGAATCATGGGTGATCTCTAAGACTAAAACTTGTGAACTGAACACAACGAAGTTGTGTCATCAACCAGTACCACCAAATTTAATAGTTACTCCACAAATAAGATTGGTTATAATTGAATCCATCTAATTTTTAAGGGTCTCCACAATCTAGAAAACTTAGAACAAAGTCAATTCACCCAAGTATCACTATGTTCTACTGATGTAATCACTAAAATCAATCAATTCAAAAGAAAAAATTACAAGTGTGGGAAAATCTCATGGATGGGTTATATTTAGATACCCTATTGGATTCCCTCAAAACCACAATTGGGTGAATATAGAGATAAAATAGAATTCACCTCAACCCCGTAAAAATATATACTAATAATGAAACCCAGACGAGAGAGAATATGGATATCCATCTCTATAACCAAGATAAGAATGACGATATTGTATAAAGTTTCAAAGGTATATCTAGGATTCCCAGCATCATGCACAACCTCACTAGAATATTAGTGGAGGGTCCCTCTCCTCATCACTATGCTTCACACTAGAGGGAGATTTCACTCTTGTGGAGGACCTACTTTCTTCCAGAGCTCAAAGACATGGGATTACAATCGCCATTAGTACACTATAACCCCCACACTAGTAATAGTAATGATGTGCATGGAATGTTTACCCATTTTGGAAAACAATTTAGGGCCTCCTGCCTGAAATGGATTGGTTTCATGAGAGGAATTGTCTCTATTCAAATTTAGATCACACAAAAAATAGAAGAGTATGATCATTGATCCTCATATACAGAAACCTCTAAGAATAAAGGTCAAGTAAAAAGGGCTCCATCGACACTATAAGGTCTTTCTATATGGTTAAAAAAAGGTAAAATGCTCGCATCAAAGTACTAAATTGATATTCATGTTCATAGAAGACACAAGTCATACCACTTAACACTCTTGGAGCCTCCATTTCAGAATCCCCTACAATCTAATGTTATACTTACCGATATCTTCTTGTTTTCCATAAAGAGTTCTTTATCTATAACCTTATCACCACAACTGACTCCAAACATACAATTCAAAGGGACTCACCCACCACAACATTCCACTATCCTCTTGGGATAGTACTGGCTCATCCACACGGTCCTAAATCATATCACAAGAACACATATCTATGGGGGAAGAGTACCACTTACTTTCATCTTCAAATCCACAAAAAACATCACCAAAATAGGTCTCCACTGATTCTTGTTGTTACCATATAGAAGTCACACTACCAAGACCACTATTAAGAGGGGTCCTATTAGAGAGTGACATTAGAACCATAGACTCATTCCAATCCTCTAACATCTGATAAGGGGGTATGGATGACCAAAAATCCTAGAATATCTATAATACTAATAATCATGAAGTGAACATGAAACTGATGATTCATCTTCTAATACCTCCAGAAATAACTACTACTCTACAAATAGGACTATATATGAACACAAATATCTGACCAGTTGGGGTCCACACAAGCTGGAAACACTTGATTACTACCTTAAGCCCATGTTATACTGTATGAAGAGGTACCGCAACATGTAACCATTGTGGTCTCACAAAGTAGAACTCATGTAGTGAACTATTCTTGTGTGCACCATCATTATATCCTACTGGACCCATCCACTGCTCATTATGCAGACATTCTTATGCCAGGACTACTGGTGGTGGGTTCATGCACTGCTCTATAAGTGGCGGAACTACTCTGTAGCTTCAAAGATAAACAAAAAATTAATGGGTACGCTGATTTTGGATCTCATCACTTAACTTGTCTTAAATAGGACACTATCTCGAATTCCTAGCTTCTTTTCATCATCGAGACGTCTTGATAATAATAAAGATGTTCCATGGTCAAAAATAATATATAGGGATTCGACTCAAGTAGAATATTCAAAGAACTCAATCATATATGATGATTGAAGAATGTGTTCCCTATAATTGATGTCTCAGTATTCCAAGTCAAAAATATCATAATTAGAGTATGATGAATGGATACATCATTTATTGTACCAAAACTGGGTTCCTGTCCTAAAATCTACACATGAGAAACTCTGAAACTGTTTCCCACAATTTACAACTAATCCTCACCATGGGTCTAACTCTACACTGACCTTTGGATAAAACACCTCTGATTCCACTATGTCATGACTTAACCCACCGGGTCTGTCATGGCTAGTGGCATGTCAAAATTTTCAAGTCAATATCTCCCCTAAAATTATTGGCACCACCGAAAATATTTGGGATGGAATAAACTAAAATGGGAGGAATTATCATATTCTACTAGTATGCACACACACAACTATATCTATCAAAAAATGTAGAGAAATAAAGAAATAAGAAGACATATAGAGTATAACCATGTATTCAATAACCTCAAGGGAAAACATCGGTGTAATATAATATAAAACTAAATAACAAAGTGTAAAAATACATTCCCAACTAGAAATGAGGTCCTAACATTAGAAAAACTAGATAATGGAAAAATAGAAGATAATTGAGTTCCAAATCTCCTTGTCCAACCATCCAATGAGGTCAATCCTCCCAAGTGTCACTATTCTTCATTAATTTCATTTCAATCAAGCTATATTATGATTAAGACATGAAATTTGTGGTAAAATACCATGAAGATGTGAGTGTATACATACTTAGTAAGATGCCTTAAAATCACAATGGAAGAAATAGAATGATTCAATATAATTGAACTCAACCCAATAAACATATATTCTCTAAAAGAAACATAGTTGATAGATAAATTGCATCTTCATATCCAAAATCCAAACAATAATAATGAATTGGTATGAATATTCAAAGTTCTATATATTATTCCCAAAATCACACACAGCCTCAAAAGAACACTAGTAGGGTCCCACTATTCACCATTTTTCTCTACATTCCAAGGAGCACACACTCCCATGGAGGACAGGCTGATTGTCAAATCCTGAAGACAAGGATTACCACAACATAGATAGAGGAAACATGTCCTACAATAATATGAGTGAGTAATGAATCTATTGAAGTAATGATTTTGGAGGACCCGTTCCTTAGTGTGACTAGGTAGTATCGACCATGGAATCACTCTGAAAATCCTTCTTGATCACTGCCATAAGTCAAGTTTCACATAAAAAATCATCACAATTGGAACACCTCACATCATATCTTGTAAGACCCAACTAAGTCTACCATTACATTATAAATAAAAAAACACTTAGGATAAGTTATTAAGAAGCACTAAATATGAGTCCCAATGAAAGAGAAGTGGATGGCGGAAGTTCCTTAGAGAAGTAAACTATGTGTAAGTGGGGACACATGGAATGTTACCTCACCACTTCACTTGGGCATGTTATCCCATGAACACCTCTTGGGAATCCATGTTATACTACACAAATTGTATAAGTATTACATGATGTGTCTCATCCACTAGGGGCCTACCGCTGTCATCCTAGACCATGTCATGTACATTGGCCATGACCACATACTCTAGAAATGTCTGAGTACCCAATTGTGTCCATTCACCTATTTGTGTATGTACCTATTTACTCTCAGAGTATACACTAAGCCACCGGAACTGGGTAACACAACATGTATATCACCCTACATAGTGTCTGGTATTTATCTTCTCCTAAAACTCTAGTCATCATAGCTTGGGGACTCTATAGTGTGTGTTCATTTGGGAGATAATGTATGTTTTTAAGAAAATTTTATAAACCCATTTTCATCAAAATTATCCTAGATCCATAATTTATTCTATAATATTTTTTCTTTCTAAACCACTAAAATTTATCAAAATCAAAGAAAAAATCATCATCCGATGATTCCTGGCCTACAATTACTTGAAATTAAAAGTTTTATTGCTTGAATAAGAATTTATCATGCATAATGTTACCAATTCATATCTCAGAAACTTCAATCCATTTACCACATCTTGAAACAAACCATATTAAGTCTATAAATATCTTAATTGTATGTTTTTCTCTTTACAACAAGAAATATGGGGGTTCAATCACACTCAACACCAACCTAGGAATGTTGAACCATGACCTCCTAAGTCGAAAGTGAGGAAAATGAAAAATATTGGGGACAAAAATACATAAATAAAGTTAATACACTATTTGTTGATGAATTGTTTGATAATAAGTATTAAATGTGAAAACCAAGGGGTTACATCCGATGAAATGATTATAAATAAACTGAATAAAGACATATTTATCAAATCGGGGCTCACACGAAGAATGAAAATCACTGGTAATAAAATAACATAATTAATATTTTAGTCAAAGAAAATAAAACAAAAATAGAAATCCCTAACTCGATTATGGATTGATATTTTGAAAATAATTGTTCCACTAATGACGATGGAGAATATTTCTTATCTTCTTCATCTTCCTCACAATTCACCATGATCTGATCATCGTATTTCTTCGGTCTCGGTCCTAAAAAAAGAATAATCACTCCTCCTCTATAATATTCCATGGTTATGGGACTATTCCTTTATATTTTCATTAACATATTATATATAATGAAGGATAATGTTTGCGTAATTTTAATGAATTAATAAAATTTATTAATGAATTCACTCAACACACATACCAATGGCCACCTCAACAGAACATTTTATGTTGAACAACATTATGTAGTACCTTTGTTAATCCCTACATTATGGAACCAACCATGGTCCCATATTTATCATCTAAAGTCCCAAACAATGGTAAAACTGTTTAAACCAAAACAAAGTGAAGAAGGTTACTAAAATATATTAATATTTTTAATATATTAATTCTAGGGTCCTCAAACACCCAAAAACCATGATAAATTCAATTAGAAATCCAAATATACATAGAAATATTAAAAGTAATAATCCAACATAACTAGAGTCATTACACTATATACATGTGTGTTTCATGTGAACTTGAAAACAATCTTAATTCCATAATATCTTAACTAACCCATTAGAAAAAACAAGTCCCAGGAAAATTTCTATAAAATATTATCAGAATCAATTGAGATGAAGAATTTGGATGGTAAAATTAGATCATATCTCTAGTGAACCATAATAAATATTAAAGGATGTTTTAAATGTTGTAAAATACTTTTATAATATCATTTGAAATTTTCTTGGAAAAATAAGAAGAAATATCATTTACTTTTGGTAACTTTTATCTTAAAATAAATTAATTTATAAAATAATTTGAATAGAATTAAATTTAGATAACTATAAATATTTAGTTAGAAAGTTCCCTAAAAATGGATATAATTGTGGGAAACATTTTCTTGTGAAAATTGTTAAACAATAATATTATTTTTAAACTTTTTTAAAGAAAGATAAATCAAAATAAAATTACTAATATGAAATAATTTAAAAAATTAATTAAAAAAACATTTAAATAATAAAAAAAATTAATAAAAAAATACCTTATTAAATCATAAAATCATAAATAAGTACATCTATAAATCAATATAATGAATTTGGACAAGGAGGTGAAATATGACCAGCTGAAAAGATGATTTAAGTACGATTCCATTTACTAGAATTATTTTAGTTGAATTAAGAACCAAAGGTGGTGAGATTGTAAGAATAAAAATAAACACCATGAATAAATTTAATAGCATAAAATACATGGGTTTTAGAGAAATGAACACATACTTTTCTCATATGGATATTCAAATATAAACAATATCAATTTTAAAATGAAATTGGTAATGAAACCCTTATATATTGGGAAATTTTTGAATCAAATGAAAATGAAAGAGAGAACCTGTGTTGGATTTTTTAATACATTTAATTTAATTTAATTTATTATAACATACATCTATATGTCAGTATATACACCACACAGAAGGAAACAATTTTTGAATATAAAGTATATCTCAATGAATGAAAATTGAGATGATAAACAATTAAAACTTTGGTAATATATGAATCAAATGAACATAAAAGATATATTTTAAAATGGAATTATAAATCACATGATTAATATTTCATTTATGATAAAATAAGTCAAAGTGATTATAAATACACTTTTTAGAATAATAATATGTTCATATCCTGAAAATAGTCCTCAATAAAGGTTAATTGATATGGAAAATCCTAAATTTTATCATGAATTCTACATAAGTGATTTAACCACCAATATATTAAACATAACTATAAAAATAACTTATTTTAAAACCTTATTATTATTTCATACATTTTATACTCTATATTTATAATCATCCAATTAAAATATATTAGTTTTTTATGGTTCATTTTCAACATCTAATGTTAGTGGTTTTTGATTATTTCATACAAGTTTCATAATGGTGATATCTATGTGCATTATTTTATCAAAATTTCTAGATTATGTGATTAGTAGTGCTAGAGGAATGATTTTTTCAAAATATTAATTCAATACCATAGTCATTTTATGTAATGTGTCTGTACGGTTCACAACAATGGAATCCATGATTAGCAAAATTAATGTAGTTGATCAATAACAACAAGTTACATTATAATGTTCATTCATTTTTTTCATACTTACATTACCATATTCAAGAGGTAAATTACTCTTTAATATAATGTATATCTTTTAGTAATGTCATGATACTCATTTATCTTAGGAAGAGTGAAAAAATTATAGAATCTCTATTTTAGGTTGTTGAACCAACCCAAACAAAAACATTTATTACTAAAAAATGAGTAAGAGGATGAAGTTGTATAATAGTAATATCATTTCCTATGAAATAAAATTATGTTAGTATAATATCACTATAACAAAGAATGATATTTTGAATTATTATATGTGAGATTTTTTTGGAAAAAGATTGTTATGAACTATGATCTTACTCAAATGAATTATCTCATTCTCGAAACTGGTTCTTTTAGAATGAGGAATTTAGGCTTCCTTCTTGGAAATAGAGGCTATAAAAAATTTAATAAGGATTTAGTATAAAAAAATGGATATGTTAAAAGTTATATTCTAAATGAAATAGTGGTTTTTAATGGGGTAGAGTAGTTTTAATTTTATTAATGAGTTTTGACAAAAAAATTACACAAATATGAATTCTCTAATGTATATTATTCTCATTTTCAAAGGAAAGTTGATAAAAAGTGAAAAAATAGTAGATATGGTAACAACCCATACTTTTTAAATGATATTTATTTCATGAAAAAAAATTATTATATTAATTTACACAAAAAAATATATATATCTTTAATATTCAACAATACATTAGTCACCAAAATGGGAGAATATTTATCACTCCAATACAATGTAATCATCACCCACATGGAAAACAATACAGAAATAAAACACAATATTATAAACAAATAAACATCATAGATAATTATTTAATTGAATATTGAATGAAACTATGAAGTCGTATTTATAGGGTGTAAAGAGAAATAATATGACCATTAATCTATATAACCAATTTAAAATATGACCATTTGGAACTATAACCATTGGTAATAATTTTAACATTATAAATATTTGTTTTGCAGTAATAATAAAAGATAATTAAAATGGAAATGATAATTGATGGCCTCAAATCATAGATTCATGTCATATGAATCCCATTTATCATGACTCGAGATGAAGGTAGCATCAGTGGGGTCCACCCTTGACCAAGCCATAGGTGATATTGAACAAGTGAATCTAGAACGAAATCTCCTATTGGTGATGTTCAAGTCAGTGGAAATTACAACTTAGTCAATGATAGACAAGCCACCCCATTAATCTATCACCATCACACATATTACCCTTAGGTCGTTTCCATATGTTAGAAGGGGATACATGTCTAAGACTTAGTAATGTAAATTATAATTCCTTTGAATAAATATAATTTTTACTCTATCAATTACATTTGGAGAATATTTTTTTCAATAAAATATATGATTATTTGAGATGAATTTCTTAACATGATTCTGAACACACAAATATTACTTTTTAAAAAAGATAAAAAAATTTATAATAAACTAATTTATTATTAATAATACCAATTTTAATTAAACAGTATGTTAATGACCCAATTATTTAAATATAAATGATAATTATTTTTATTTTTTCCTAGGAATTTTTTAATGTCATGAATATGACTATGCCTTACAATCTCCTATTTTTTTAATATATTAGGGTTTTATATTTAAAATTTAAAATTATTATATTTAGATAACTATTCTGATAAAATAAATTTAATGTTTGAAATCTTCACATCCAAATTAGTTGGGGTGAATTAATGTGAATTTTCTAAAATACATTATTTTGTCAGTGAATAGTAAAAATACAGTTTGGGATTTTACTTTGTTTAATGACTTGATAATTATGTAACAATATTTTAATCATTAATTAACCACAATAGATGATATTAATTATGTTATTTTTTTAATATATAGTATTTTAATTGATTTTAATCAATTTCTAAATGTATAAATCACTTTCCCAATCTTAAAATGGAAAATTTGCTTTTAAAAAAGCTTAACTTGTGGAAACATTAATTTTCTATTCCAAAAGACATAAAATAAAATGATTCTTGGTTATTATGGGTTAAAATAACATAAAATTTGATCCAAATGTTCAAAATCATGTCCAGAAACCATGGTAATGATAATGGGTTTTCTTTTTCCACAACATAGATTTCCAAGGCCTATATATGGAAATTGTTAAATAAATCTAGCACTTTTGAAATAAATACCCATCCATTTCCTTATTTACATTCACTATAAATCCATCTTACAAAAATTTTGGTATTTTTCCCCTCCCAAGGATTCCACAAGTCCACATGGTTCAATTCCTATAAATTAAGATTTAACTCTTAAAGGTAAGGTAATTATCTTTCTTTTCCCTTCAATTCTAAAGACTATTTCTGTCTATGTATTCGAGAAGTTATAGTCACTCTATTTTATTACAATTTTGAACATACCTTTAGAAAAAATTATTTTTAATTAATGGGATACCATTTCCCCTATCATTTTACCTTTTTTAAAACCACGTTTTATAACCATCTGACTGGTGAATTTACTCATAAAATTTCTCTCTCAACTTCAGAAATTCTCTATTTTTTTGTAAATAACCAAACAAATTTATTTTCTAGGGGTATTCACCATGATTTAAAATTATTTATTTGGTTTTGTTATTTACACATAATAAACCCATATTCCATTTTCGTGTTTCAAAAATGACATACTTATATTTTCATTAATCACCGTTGAAATGACATTATTTTTATAAGAAACATGTTCTTTATTCACCATGGGTCATTTAAAAAAAATTATTATGACTAATATGGATCAAATTAATTAATAAATATTAATTTTTTACCCTGATATCACTCCAATGCACTAGTTAAATAATTTAGTCTCTGGAGATGACATGTTTTATGATACCTTAGTGAATAACCGCCATAATTCTCATTTATGACACCTTAGTGACAAACCATTTTGATAGGCTTATAAATGTATCATTTAAAAGTTTTAGACACATTTACATGTTATAGTTCATGTTAATTTTATTATGATATTCCTTAGGATATTTTTTTCATGTTATATTGTTATTCCTCATGTTTTTATTGATATTTTTCATGATCACAAGTTAAATGTTTCTCTTGGTTATTTCTGTACTGCGCCTCATGCTCACTTAATTCCATTGATGTATTACCCAAATATATGAGATATAATAGATATACTTTATATCTCCCCCTGAAGAATACTTTCATGTGGATTAGAATAAAGTTTTATATTTTCTTGAATTTTTTTCTTAATTTCCAAAAAACTAATCTTTAAAAGTTCTTCTATTTTATACCACGTAATATAAATATTTTTTAATAAGAAGGTGGGATGACATAGTTGGTATCAAAGGAAGGTGTAGTTATTTTGTGGAATTAGGAATATAAATCCTTAGTATGAACCCTATATAAATTTTTAAATATAAGAAAACATCCTGGTATTTTGGTAAAGTATTAAGTAGTAGTTTTTGAGAAGAGAAATCCTTGTCTTGATATGAACAAGTGGTGTGGCTCTGGCAAAGATGTATTTAGTGGTAACACCCAAAAATACCACATTGATCTATAATCAATCACGAATTGGTGCATGACAAAGGGATTTAATGCACTTCTAGTTTGACATTTCTTGGGGATATTTTTGGTAAATCACATGCTTTTTATGAACTATTATGAAGGATATACTGAAAATGTAATTATTATTAAAAAATTAAATATTTGAGAATGATATTTTAATATATAAAATTCGTTTAAAATTATTAAATTCCTAAAAAATATGTTCCTCACTAAGATTTTTTACTTTTAGAAAATGGTAAAAAAAATATGAAGAACCTGGTATATCAGGAGCGTAACGGAAAATGTGTTGATTTACCTTCAATGGAAGTTGGGATAAAAACATCATAATAATAATGAATAAACTATCTAAAGTTATTAATAGTAACATGAATCATGTTCTGTATCCAGATACAACTTGGAGGGAATATATTTTTGGTGAGTCCTTCATGTGTCAATGAGAACCTTCTTCCAATGGATATACTGAAACATTGATTACTAAAAGATGGATAAGCTCTATAGTACAGATCTTTTTTGTACTCTGTTGTTCAGAATAATATAATGACACCATGAAAGTATACCACTTATAAGTATTAGTTGGTTAGTGGTGTAAACTAATTAAAAAGATGAATCTGAGATGAGAGATTGATTCTATGGATTGGGAAGAGTTCATGGGAATCATTTTCACACTAGTGCAGAAAATGTTTTTTACGTCGGTTATTTTTCATTTTTTACGTTGGTTTTTAGCCGACGTTAATACGGGCGACATTATAAATAATGTTTTTGACGTTGGTTATTTAAAAACCGACGTCAAAAACATAAAATCTCGATGTTTATGACATCGGTTATTTTAGAACCGATGTGATAAATAAAATGGGAAGGGTTTATCACGTCGGTTCCTTAACAACCGACGTGATAAAAGGCCTGGAAAATGTTTTATCACGTCAGTTATTAAAAAACCGACATGATAAAAGGACGGGGAAATGGTCTATCATGTTGGTTATTAAATAACCGACGTGATAAACCAGGGGGCGGGGGTTTATCACGTTGGTTATTATAGAACCGTCGTGATAAACTGGGGGGTGGGGTTTATCACGTCGGTTATTAAACAACCGCCATGATAAACTGGGGGGAGGGGTTTTATCACTTCGGTTTTTTAATAACCGACGTGATAAACCAGGTGGAGGGGGTTTTATCAAGTCGGTTATTATATAAACGCCATGATAAATCGGGGTGAGGGGGGTTTATCACGTCTGTTATTATATATCTGTCGTGATAAACTGGGGGGAGGGCGTTTATCACGTCGGTTATTAAATAACCGACTTGATAAACCATTTTCCAGGCCTTTTATCACATCGGTTATTAAATAACCGACGTGATAAATCCAATTTTTTTTAAATTTAATGCAACCATCTGCTCTCCACCAGAATCAACCAGAAACCAAATCAAGAAATCATACCACAAAAACAGAAGTAGAACAATATTAAACATGTACATTGATAACATATAAAACTTACCCCCTCGACAGCCCCACCTCATGTATACCCCATAGACAGCCCTGCCCCACCCCGTTGGAGCCCGCACCCTCATGTATACCCCCTGGACAGCCCTCCCCCACCCCATTGGATCTCCCACCCTCATGTATACCCCTTGGACAACCCTCCCCCACCCCATTGGAGCCCCCACCACACTCATGGACTGCCCCCTGACCCTCGGACAGCCCCAAACACCCCTCGACAACCCCCCACCTGCCTGAACAGCACCCCCTCACCCCCTCACCCCACTTGACAGCCCACACCACACCCCTGGTCAGCACCAAATACCCCTGGACAACCCCCCCACCCTCATGTATACCCCCCCCCCACCCCTGGACAGCACTCCCACACCCCTAGACTGCATTCCCACACCTCTGGACAGCCCTGCCACCCCCCTGGACTATCCCCCCACCCCACCGGACAGCCCTCCCAGACCGTTGGACACCCCCACACCCTTGGAACCCCTCCCCCACAGACCCAAATCCATACCAGAAAAACCATCATAAGTAAACCAAAATAAGAAGAAGAGAAAAATTAAACATTCACTTATATAACATTCAAAACATACACCATCAACTTCAAAAAAAAAACTAAATCCAA
The DNA here is from genome assembly GCA_963277665.1 of Viscum album. Taxonomy (NCBI): domain Eukaryota; kingdom Viridiplantae; phylum Streptophyta; class Magnoliopsida; order Santalales; family Viscaceae; genus Viscum; species Viscum album. The sequence continues at coordinate 588,170,429 of OY728126.1, forward strand.
CCTAAACAACTACCAAATACACAATTACAATGAAAATATTCAAAATTAAATTTTATATTACAAACAACTAAAATTCAATCAAACCTGTAAAATAATTTGACCACTCCACTTGTAAGTGTTTGATTTCTTAGGCATTATAGGGTTTAGGGTCATCAAAAAGATACAAATGAAAAAGAAAGTAGTTAATGTGTATAATGAATAAATCAAATTGAAATATTATGGAAATGTTTAAGAGGAAATCGTACCAGGTCAAAATTCACAACTGTCCCAGTTGTTATTATTTCATACATAAATCTTAACATATAATATCTGCATTCGATGAGTCCTTGTTGTTCATGACAATATTGTTTAAATGAGTGTAAATTCAATATATTATTTTTATGTAATAAACCAAAAAGTACAAATTGTAAATGTATATTTACATTCGCATTTACATATTTGATCTTTGCACTTCTTTTCTTTGTGTTTTTTCGAAAGTAGGCCCATGCACTGTTAGAAAATAATACGAATGGGGTAAATTTAAAATTCATTATAATATATAAAACTATTGAGAAATTGAAACATACTTTTCCAATATATTCTTAAAACTTTCCCACACATCACCATGGACAGAGCATATCCAATAAAGTGCTTTCTCCCTTGGGAAAAAAACGCCTAACATCCAGTGATCACTGATAAAAGGAAATTTGACGTCGGTGGTTTTTTGTGTTAAAAGATAATTAACTCTTTGAGAGAAATGTGTTTCATACCTCTCACAAAAAGGCATCATCCAATATTGTGTGATTATATTCTTTTCAAATATTTCAGCAATATAAACCATTCTTTGTTCCTCATTCAATACACATGCTTCAGGGGAAATCAATTTCGGGTCCATGAATCCATATACTTCTATCATCTCATTCCTCTCACAAATTTTATAAAGATACCTAATACAAAACATACATAAGTATACATTTTTAATAAATATAATGCAGGGAAAAGGTGTTAAGACTTACATAGAAAAAATTTGCACCACGTTGATGCCCAACTTATCTCTAGTAACAAGCTCCATGATATCAGTTTTTATAATCCCCACTCTTATTTCACGTCCACAAACTTGAGATTCCATTGGAAACTCATAATAACCCGACAAAAAATGTGAATATCTTGACAATCTGTCAAGACCATTTGAATATGTTTCTGATGTCATAGCCATTTGTCTTTGTTGTTGTCTATACAATATTTCTTTACCTTTGAAGTATTTCTGTAAAAAAATTGAAAAATATATTATTTTTCAAATGATAAAACAACTTTGATAAAAAAATATAAAAGATATAACATTCATACCTCTATGGTAATGAGTCGAAGAAGTCTGGATGGCCAAATTAAAAAATGGTTGATACTCTGTCCAACTTTCGCCACCTCATCTGTAGGTATTGGTACCCTAGCTAGTCTATCTATAATATCATGTACAGTGACCCTCTGATTCTCTACCTCTAATTGTTGATGATGAACTATATCTCCTATACAATATACCAAACAATATGCTAATATATGATGTTGAGAATCATCAACATACAACTCGCAATAAGTAGGAAGTTGCGGCGGAGGCATAGGATAAAAAATGGGGTCCGCAGGCTGAGGTGGGGGAGTGGGAGCTACTGGTGGAGGTGGAGGATAAATAATGGGGTCTGCACGGGGAGGTGGAGGAGTGGGAGCTACAGTCTGAAATTGTCTTCGCATTTCTGCAAACATAGACTACACCGACTCTCTAATATTTTCCTCCATCATTGCATTAATATTATGAACTTCAGCCTCCAAGGATTCTATTTTTTTATAAACCCCCTCAATGTTAGAAGTTGAAGAACGTGGCAACACTTTTCTTACCGATACAGCTGCCGGATATCCTCTTACACGACTAGGATGTTCGGGCCTTCCCAATGCTGCAAATAAAATATCTTCCCTCCCAATAGCTGTAAATGTCCCCTCTGAACTCTGCTCCTTAAGAGAGTCTTGTATTAATTAATTGAACATTTCTGTAATGATTGAAATTATATGAAGAAAATAGTTAACTTAAATAAATAAAATAGATATATTACAATCCTCTCAGCTACGATTCTCAATTCATCTGAAAGATATTGCCCTTTTTTCCCTTCCGAGCTCTCTTCCATTTTTCATGTCTAGATGGAGGGGATGGAGGGGTAAACTCTCTAGAGCTTGAAGACTCAGTTCTTAGTTGTTGAAATTTTTCCGCCATCATTTGTTCTTCCAATAATGCATACCCTCCCCGAGATAAACTATGAGGGTATATATTTTAGGATTGGATCTCCTAATGAGCTTTCCTTGTTTTCTGTAATTTAAGAATAAGAAATCATTAACAAAACATTAATAAAATCATTTATATAAGAAAGTTTATAAAATTTTACATTTCCCTTACCAGAAATGACTCTTTTCTTCTACTTTCAAAAAACTGTCTCCATGTGTCTTCATCTATAAAAGGATATATATGACATGGATTGTCATGACTCCTATGACCATAAATGAAATCAGATGAGAGGGTTGATTTGAAATCCATCCATCTCCTGGAATCCAACGATAAGCATTTCTTCCTGACTCCTCCAGTGTCAAAAATATAAAATGTCATTTGATAAAGAAGAGTTTAAACATATTATATATACTAGAAACATTAAAATCATAGTCAAAAAATGACAAAAGATCTTACCAAAATCATCTACCACAACTGAGAGATAATTGCTTTATCCACACTTCTCCAATCATCATACAGAATGCTTACTTTGCTCTTAGCCTGATTTGCTACAAAACACTTAAAATCTTTTGTATTCCGACCTCTAGGAATATCATCATCATCAAACTCAACGACTATTTTCTGATCCTGCGTACGGGCAAGTGATAATTTTGGTAAACGTGTGCACCCATGTTTACCAACCTTTGAACTCTTTTTCGTAATAGGAGCATGTGTATGTTCATCCCTAGAGGTATGACCAGCAATATGCTCCTCTCCAGAATCATGTGGTTGATCATCTGAATGATCTGTCATTATCCTTCAAATCAAAAAAACAAACATCAGTTCACAAATATACAAATTTAAATATTTTAATACTACTGTAATTAGAAAATAGAAAAGTGTACTAAGTTACATAATAGTAAACATTGGTAATATGGTAAGCATGTTAAACAATGGTAAAGATGGTAAAGATGTTTAAGATGGTCAAGATGGTCAAGAGGGTAAACATGGTAAAAATGGTAAACCTGGTAAACTTGGTAAACATGGTAAAGTAATTTTCAGTGAACAAAAATAATAGATATATAATTCATGTAATGGTTATAAACATGATAAAGTAAACTAAAAAACTTAAAACAAACAAAAAAATATACTTATTTTGTTTTAAAACATGTTTTAATAAATAAAAAACTTACAATATCTAACATTTATGGAAAAAATAAATGTAAAAAAGAAATAAAAATATGTTACCTGTAATTTTAGGAATGTACAAATGGATTGTTTTCCCAAATTCCTTCGTTGTGATCATTCCTTATGGAACAAACTATGTCTTCAACATGATCGTCATTATGTTCTATTAATCTTTCCATGGAAGTAAGGATCTAACATAAATAAGCATATTCATCAATTTCATCCTCACCAACATATTGTTTTTTCCCTTATAAAACAACAGCCCACTGCATATCTGATTGATCTACTGCATAGAAAATTTGTTTTGCATGTGTTTCCATTATAAAAGAATCAGTTGTGTCTTCCAATCTATTCAGATTAACATGTTTCATTCCAAATTCATCGTGTCTGACACTGTTGTTACCATTAAACCATTTACAGTTAAAAACGGGAACTTTAATTTTAAAGTAATCAACCTCTCATATGTCTTTAATCACTCCATAATATGCACTTCATGTAGAAATAGGGTTTTTGTCCTTAGCACTCGAAAAATGCATTGCTTCTGCAAACACCAATACACCACTATTCTGAACTGCACTTCTGTTGTCCTAAGCTTTCATATGAAATCTATAACCATTAATTTCATAATTGGACCATGTTATCACATTTAAACATGGACCACCCACTATCCATTTTAATGTCTCTGATACATCTGATCTACCAAGAAAATTCTTTTTAATCCATGACAAAAATGTTTTATTGTGCTCATTCAAAATCCACATTTCTTTCTTCTTTGGATGACATTGTTTCAACTCATTAATATGCAATGTGATATACGGTTGGGCATTAGCTATGTTATTCAAGATGTATGATTCTAACTTATTCATATGTTCAGCTGACAATGATTTGACTTTCAAGCCATAAATCCCCTTTCCCTCATTATTAACTCATTCATGGTGAGATGGAGGCAAACCTATGTGTTGCGTCGCAGCCAAGTAGCTCGTACAAAACTCTTCTACCTCCTCAGAAATATACTTTTCAATAATGGAGGCTTCAAGTCGATATAGATTTTTAACATACCCCTTTGATATTTTCATATACCTTTCAAAAGGATACATCCAACGAAGATATACAGGTCCACAAAGCTTTATTTCTCGAACCAGATCAATTATTAAATGCACCATTATATCAAAAAAAGTTGGAGGAAAATAAATTTCCAATTGACAAAGTATAAAAATTGCATCCTTTTCCAAAATTCTCAAAGCATTCACATCAATCGCCTTGTTACAAATTGAATTGAAAAAATAACACAACTTCATTATAGAATTTCTGACACGAATGGGCAATATTTCATGCAATGAAACTAGTAGAATTTGTAGCATAATGACGTGACAATCATGGGATTTCATACCTATCAACTTCATGTCCTTCAATGAGACAAAAAAATTTACATTAGATGAATAACCTTGAGGCACTTTGGTATCATGAAGACACTGACATAAGCTAATTTTCTCCCTCTTCGATAATGTATGACAAGCCGGGGGAAGAAATGTTCGTCTTCTTTTAGGATTGGGAGCTAAATCCAAACGTATTCCCATTGATAGTAAGTTTAATCTTGCATTCAACCCATCATTAGTCTTTCCTTTAATATTTAAAAATGTTCCAATCAAAGAATCACAGATATTCTTCTCCATGTGCATGACATCAATATTATGTTTAACTTCATGATACCTCCAATATGGTAGCTCAAAAAAAATTGACCTTTTCTTCCAAATATGTCTATCATTAACAGATTTTTGTGTCTTTCCCAATGTCACATCAAGTTTTTTCACCCTCTTAAAATACAGATCAGGGGATAAAGGTTTTGGAGCAGTATGAAATTCTTATGAGCCATTGAATGCCTTTTTTAGTCTTTTATAAGGGTGTTCCATAGGAAAAAAACTTTCGATGACCCATGTACACTGTTTTCATCCCATGATGCAATTGACAATATGACGTCTATTGTTCACAAATTGGACATGCTTTATTCCCTTTAACAATGTATCCAAACAAATTTCCATACACTGGGAAGTCATTTATAGTGAACAGAAGCACTACATGCATTTTAAAATATTCCATTTTATAAGAATCATACACCCTAATACCATCATCCCATAATAGTTTCAAATCATCAATCAATAGTGACAAGTAAACATCAATATCATTACCGGGTTGCTTAGGACCAGAGATCATTATACTCAACATGAAATATTTGCGCTTCATACAAACTTTAGGAGAGAGGTTGTAAATTACCAATAAAATAGGCCATGAACTATGTGTGCTATTGAGGGTTCGGTAGGGATTCATTCCATCTGTGCAAAACCCTAGTCTGAGATTTCTAATTTCATTTCCAAATGTAGAATACTGCGCATCAATTTTCTTCCATTGTGGACAATCAGCTGGATGACGTATTTTTCCATGACATACCCACTCTTCAGCATGCCATCTTAACCTTTTTGCATCATGTGAATTTTCAAATAAACGTTTAAAAGAATTAATTATAGGAAGATACCAAAATACCTTTGAAGGGAGCTTTGTAATCTCTACACCAGCCTGTGATTTTTCTTTCACCTTATACCGTGATGTCCCACATTTAGGAAACTCTGACAGAAATTCATATTCCTTCCTATATATAATGCAGTCATTTGGACAGGCATGTATTTTCTTGTATCACAATCCCATCAGGCATAATATTTTCTTGGCTTTGTAATGTGAATCTGGAAGATCGTTATCTTTTGGAAGAATTTCTTTCATCAATTTTAGCAGCTCTGTAAAATGTCTGTCACTCCATCCATGTTTCACCTTCAGGTTAATCAATCTTAACACCGCCGACAAAACCGTAAAATCTGTACAACTAGGATATAATGGTTTTTCAGCATCACCATATAGACACGAAACTGTCGGTTCTATCTCAATTTGTTCTGCTACAATATCACGAATCATTTCTTCAATTCCATCGGAGTTACCATCTTTTGAATCATCATCATTAGTGACATTCCGTCCAGTTTCACCATACCAAATCCAAGGGTTGTAACTCGGATTAAAACCATGACAAATCTGATGATCTTTTATCTCTCTACTTTTCAACTTCTTCATATTCAAACATTTCAGGCATGGACAGAAAAAAACGTCACTACTTGGAACATTTCGTTTTGAAAATTCCAAAAAGGCATCAACACCTTCCTCAAATTCATTGCTCATTCGATGTGCCGTAATCCAACTTCGACTCAATATTACCTATAACAAATATCAACAAAAAATATATTTTTTTAAGATAAGACAAATTTATGTTTATATGAAAAAAATCATAATTTGAATGTAAATCAATTTAAAATATAAAACAAATCAATGGGTATTTAAGAAAATATGCTTGAATATTATTTTTAAAACAAAATATAGTTAGATATAATAGTTTTAAATTTCATTGAATCAAAGAAAACCATGACGCCTACATAGTTGATAGAAAATTGGAGAAAATGGAGTAAACCTGAGAATCTCCCCCCACCCCCCGGACAACCCCCAAAACCCTCTGGACAGGCCCCCACCCCCTTGGACAACCCCCCACACCCACCCACCCCATTGGACCACCTCTGGACACCCCCCAACCCTCCGGATAGCCCCCCCCCCCCCCTCTAGACAGCACTCCCACCCCTCATGGACACCACCCCCACCACTACCCCTTTAACACCCCCCTAGACACCCCCCAACACTCTAGACAGCCCCCACCCCCCCCCCCCGGACAACCCCCAAAACCCTCTGTACAGGCCCCCACCCCCGTGGACAGCCACTCACACCCACCCACCCCCTTGGACACCCCCCCCCCCGGACACCACCTATTTCCTCATATTTGATATAAATTTTTTTTAAAAAGTGACATTATTAAAAACGTTTCATGAAATATGATGAAGAGTCCAATCGTATTTCTTATGAAATTTTTCTTACAAGAAAGGGTCTTAGTATTGGATAGAATAATAAATAAAGTGGCATAAAACAGCAATATAATCGAAAAAAATTCATATAATTCAGCTTAAATATTTTAATAAATATGTTTGTAATCAACCATCAAATCCAAAAGGTGTGTGAGAGAACAATTAGAGAAAAACTGGCAATGAGATATCATAGTCATTGAGGGGGTATGGTGTCAAAGGAAACACAAAATCAAATGAACCGAGACCACTTTATAAAGTAATCCATGAAAAATAAAAACCTAAATCAAATAAAATCGTGAAACATCAAAAAAACAAACAAATTCCCATTTTAAATATAATCTAGTATCTTGATTCAGAAACTCTAAAAAATAAATAAATCACAATATCATTGATTGAATCCTGAATTTCTAAAATAGAACAATACACTGGTTTCACTTTGGTTGGTGGTGCAATTATTTGTTGTATTCGATCATCAATTAGTTTTGTGACATAAAATCAAAAAATCTTGTGAAATACATATAAGTAACATTTATTATTCAAGTTCACATTCTTTTTGTCAAATTACCCAAGTCTATATTATCATTAATAAAAAACATTATCATTATTCTCTACTAAAATCCTGAGATTTGTGATATTCCCATTTTTATAAACATATATTAATGATGTTATGATAGAGTTTATCATAACTGATAATATAGAAAATGGTATACTTATTTATAGTAGAAAACTATAAGACAAAATGGATTCATGATATTTCTGTGACATTTGGATTTTTTAAAGGGATATAATGATGTTTAATACTTCCCAGAAGGGTGAAATTATAAGGGAGTTTAGTGTCTTCTAAAAATACAAAGTGGGTAAAAGCGAATTTGTTCCCATTAAAAAAACAAATGGTTTATCATAGATTTATTAGACTCTATGAGGGTGAATGATAAATATTTATTTTATTATGTTCCATTTTAACTCATGTGTAAATATTTATTTTAGTTCAATTAATGAATGATAAATGGTTTACATTAATGGTTTTTGTTTTCTAAAAAAATGACATCTTCAATATGGTTGATTGATTCCTATTCTATGATAAGACACTCAACAAGGATGATTCACTATATATGATGATAATTTCTTTTAATTCTCTAATCACATAAACATTATTGGTTATCCAACTACAAAATTGTTAGATGAACATGAGCGTTAAATGAAATATAGGATAAAAGAAATGGATGAATCAACCATAACACAAATTTCTTTTTGATAATGAAATTCAAACCAGTCAAATCAGTAAATATTCCAAATCTTTCCTTAATCGTGCCATAGTCCTTCAATAAATAACCCCAAATATGTTTCCAACATAGGTGGATTTTGAGTCATTAAATTCAAGGTAATATATCAAAATTTGTTTTATAATGAAATAAATGAACAAGACACTCAAGATAAAAATGAATTTCCGGTGCCAATGATATTCAAAAAGATGTAATAGGGTTCGAAATGGAAGAATATAACCTAGTTTAAACAAAAAAATCGCAAAACATAAATATAGACTATCCAGGAAAAAAACAAACGAAATAAATTCGTGGAAGGCTTACTTGAGTGTTGCGAGTTGAGATGATAGATCTGAGGAGAGTAAAGATGATAAACGATGAAGCCAAAATGAGTTTAACGCAGGTCGATCGACGAGCCGATTAGGGTTTACCGCGCGAGGGAGACGATCCGGCGGACTGTCGATCGAAAAATCGTAAATAACATTCCACAGGGCTTTAATTTTTTAAATGTTTTATAACATCAGTTATTATATAACTGTCATTATAAACTATTTTTTAAATTTATAACGTCGGTTATTTTAAAACCAACGTAAAAAACCCCCCGCGCTTTGGTTTTTTACGTTAGTTATAAAATAACCGATGTAAAATACTCGTAGATATCTCATTTTTTACGTCGATTATTTTATAACCGACGTAAAAAACCAAAGTTCGGGGGGTTTTTTACATCGGTTATTTTATAAACGACATAAAAAACACCTATATATCTCGTTTTTTACATCGGTTATCAAATAACTGACATAAAAAACCCACGCGCTTTGATTTTTAATGTCGGTTAATTTATAACCGACGTAAAAACTGAAAACGCGCGATTTGTAACGTCGGTTATTAAAATAACCGACGTTAAAAATAGACTCAACGCATTTTTTACGTCTGTTTTAAAATAACCGACGTAAAAAACCACATTTCACAGATTCTCACGTCGGTTATATATAACCGACGTAAAAAATGGTGATGTAAATAACGTTTTCTGCACTAGTGTCAATAAATATTTTAACTGTTCAATGAGAATAAAAGGAGAGGGAATTTCTAGAGCTAAAGTAGATATAAAATGAATTTATGGGAATCTATGATATTAACTTTACAAGACTGGATCATTACACTTGTAGATTTTATATGGATCTTAAGAGAATGTTTTATAGATTCTTTGGTGGATGGAGACACTATATTTGGAAGAATCAAGAAAATTGTGACTATGAATTATATAAGGATATAGTGTTGAGTCGTATGAAGGTTGAATTTGAGTTTGAAGATATGTAGTGGTAATATAGGTAAAATGAAAAGAAAATATATATGGATCCAAACTCAGTGAAGAACATTGATAACAGAATAGGAGGATTGTAATTGCAATATCACACATGGAACAAATTTGGGAAGAATCATTTAAGTAACTAAATTTTTTGTAGTGGAAAATGAAACAAGTGTGGAAAATATTTCTATATAGCTCAAAACTTTCATGGTAAGGTGAATTCTCAATATCTCAACACTAATGAAAAGGGGAAGATGGGGCAGTTCTAGTCTGAAATTCAATGATTCAAGTATGGATAGCTTGGGCACTTTTCTAATCCTTGTCCAAATCATAAAATAATTTAGGTAAATCAGCATCAACATTATCTTAGTCCAATGGAGCAAGGTTAATAATTTTCTATCATGATGGTTGAAATGGGGCATTCAAATTAGGTGGTGGATGGTACTATTGTTTTTCTCTTAAAGTTACAATGTATCTTTTTTTATTATGTCTATATGAATTCCTTTATTTTCTCCGTGTTTTAAATGAATATAGAATAAATCAATTAGCTGATAGAAGTAGATTTATCTATCAAGATTCTTTGAGGGATTATCTAAGCATTAACAGTGTGTATAAACTCTAGTACTGACTATAGCGAGCACAATCTCATAAAAAATCAAGTATTTATTTCCATGGTGTAATTTAATACTATAATTGGGATGGAATATCTCCCAAATTATAATGCTAAGATCAATTGTAGAAGAAAGTAAAATATAGGTAGTATTGAATGGACAACCTACAGTTATTTATAGATGATATATATCATGGCCTAAGATTTATCTTAAAGCACCTCTTGTATGATTCATTATGAAGATGATGGGTGAAGAGGAAGAAGGCAATGAAAGTATGAGAATAGAAAATGTAGTCATTAGTTAGTAATAAATTGATGTATTTCTTCAGAATTTACCTGGACCTCTCCCAAAAAGAGAGTTTGATTTCCCCATTTAACTCATACCCAGATCCAAGCCAATATTAAAGACCCTGTATAAAATATAAAACATGGATCAAGAAGAATTAAATAAACACCTTCAATATCTTTTGGAGAAGGGATTTATCTGACCATGTGTGTCACCTTGGGAAGAACAATTTCTCATTGTGAATAAGAATGATGGATCAATGTAGTTATGAAACGATTATAGAGAACCTAACGAGATCACAATGAAGAAAGAGTACCCTCTCCCAAGGATTGATGATTCATTTTACCAGCTTCATGGGGCTCAATTATTCACAAATATTGATCTTCAATATGGTCATCATAAATTGAGGGTTAAAGAAAAAAGATACTCTAAAGACTGAATTTCAATCAAGATATAGGAATTATGAGTTTTTTATTCCCATCAGCTTGACTATTGCTCTAGTTGTATTTATAGACATGATTAATAGAGTCTTTAATGCATACCTTGTTAAATATTTGGTTGTTCTTATGGGTGATATTCTGAAATATTCTAAAAGTTACGAGGATCTTCAGTATTATCTAAGGGTTGGATTGAAAACCCTAGGGAAAGAGATGTTATTTAGAAAATTCAGGAAATTTTAATTTTTTTTCAATAGGTTTATGTCTTGGGGAACATTGAAATGAATGAAGTAATATCAATTGACCCTACTAAGAAAAAGGTTATAGAGGAGTGTCCTCATCCTAAAAAAATACCTAGGATTCATAGTTTCCTTAGTTTAGTAGGATATTATAAGAGATTTGTGAAAACATTTTCATTAATTTATAATCCACTAACCTTGTTAACTTGAAAAATTGTCCATGTTCATTTAGATAAAGGAGTGAAAAATGTTTCCAAGAACTACAGAATATTTGGTCACTACACCTATGTTAACTCTACCCTCTATTAGAGTGGGATTCTTTTATTAGCGATGCATCTCTAAAAGGTATTGGATGTGTCCTAATGGAAAATAATAAGGTGATTTCTTATGCATCATGATAGTAAATACTAATTAGAGGAATTATATTACACATACCCTGGAGCTATATATGGTGATTTTTTCTCTGAAGATATGGATTTACTATATCTATAGGTAGAAATCTGATATACAGAAATAATACCAAATTTTGAAGAATATATTCACACTGAAGGAATTGAACATGATACAAAGGATAAGATTCTAACGTCTTAAGAATAATGACTATTCAATTCTTTATCACCCTCAAATAGAAAATAGTCATTGATGCATTAAGTAGGAAGAACTATTTTGGGTTTCCAATGATGAGGATTCAATAAGATCCATTCATTAAGGACCCAGTAAAATTATACATTGGAATAATAAGGGTAGAGACACCATCAACCCTATACCAAATGATTTATCAACAATCATTACTAGATAAAGTCATGAAATATCAAAGATAATATCTTTTTCTATAAAAGAGGGTATAGGATGAGAAGAATGGGTTGTTTCCTATGATCAATATTGATCAATAAGTTGTACTAAAATTTCACTCAATGATATGAGTTCCATATATACCATAGTTAATGAAATAATTATTGGATGAATCTCATATCCATATATTCTATATAGATCCTAGAGGGAAAAAAATATAAATATATTCATGTTCATTGTTGGTGGGAGAATATAAAAATGGATATTTTAGACTACACATAAAAGGTACTTGGAATGTAAGCAAGATAAGGGAAAGTGACAACTTCATAAAGGGGTATTGCAACCACTAACCATTCCTACTTGGAGTTGGGAAAATATTCTGACGGTCTTTTTCACTGATCTGCTATGAACATCCAAGGAAAACAATTCAATTTGGGTAATTATGGATCAAATAACCATGTTATCCCATCTTATCACTAATTGAGAAGATTTATCACTTGACCAATTTTCCAATATATATGTAAAAAAGTGGTGAGGATGTATGGGTAGCCACTTTCTATCATTTCTGGTCACGATCCAAGGTTTATAACTAAATTTTGTAGAAGTGTTTAGGATTCTCTAAATACTAAATTGAATTTTAGTATGGAATATCACCCACAAACTAATGATCAATCTATAAGGACTATTCATACACTCAAAGACATGCTAAGAACATGATAAATTGAATTAAAATATGGATAAGATCAACACCTCCCTTTGTTGTATTTATTATTAAAAAATATCATATTTGTGTATTCAAATGGATCTATATAGATATTTAAATGGGGTGTTTTGTAGAACTCATACATGTTGGGATGAATTTCGGGAGACAAAGATGCTTGGGCATAATCTTGTACTAGAGATGATATAAAATGTTTATTCTATCCCAAAACACATAAATTATACTCAGAGTCAGTAGAATATCTATGATGACAACCATCAAAGTGACTTGAACTTTGATGTTGGTGAAAACATTTATCTTTGAATATCACCATTGAAGAGAGTCATATGGTTTGGTAAGAAAGGAATGATTATCCCCAGTTACATTGGCCCCTATGAAATCTTTGATCATATAGGATTAGTATCCTATCAGCTAAAACTTCCAGAAAATCTATCTCAATTTTGTGATACATTCTACGTATCTCTTTGGATTAAATATATACCTGGTCCCTCGAATGTATTGAATCTGATGTTTGAACAACTAGATCATGGACTCTCTTATGAGGAGAAGCTAGTGGAAATAATAGACCACGGAGATAAGGTTATATTCAACAATACTACCCACCTTGTCATTGTTTTATGGTGAATCCGTAAGAAGATTTGATATGGAAATGAGAAGAAATAATGAAGCAGAAGTACCCTAACAATTTCTCAAATGAGAGTATGATTTTAATTTTTGGTGATACAATTTATTAAGGGGAAATAATATAATGACCTAGACATTTTAAATGATATTTTTTCCTAATAAAATGAGTGTTATATTAATTTACACCCAAAAAACCATATATCATTTATAATTATCAATACTTTAGTCACCAAAATAGAAAAATATGGGTTACTCCAATCAATTAGAATCATCACCCCAACAACCAACACTACTGAAATAAAAATAACATTATAAAACTAATAAAATCTTATAAAATTATTTTAGTGAATATTGAATCAATCAATGATGTGGTATTTATATATTATAAAGGAAAATGTGACTGTTAAAATTTGAACATTGTAGGAATATAGGTCAAATAGGACTTTTAGTCAACATAACCTTTTTAAAATTTGACCATTTAGAAATATACACATTAGTAATAATTTTAATGTTATAATTAGTTTTTATAAGTAGTAATTATAGAGGTTAATTAATTGATAAAGGATATGTGATGGCCTCAACTAGTAGAGTCATTCCGTATGAATCCCATTTTTCAGACTTGGGAGGGAGGGAGTGTCAACAGGGTTCACCCTTGACCAAGCCCAAGACAAGCTTTAATAATGGGATTCATATAGAATGACTCTACTATTTTATGTCATCACATAAGATATAATGATATTGCTTATAGTATATGTTCAAGTTAGTGGAAATCACCACTCGGGTGATGTTAGTCGTGTTTCCCATTAAATCTATCACCATCACACACCTAACCCTTACATGATATGTGGGTGATATAAGGGGTTATGTGTCTAGGACATAGTTACTTAAAGTGTAATTCTTTTTTATAAATAAAATTTTTATTCTATCATTTCCATTTTTGGAATAGTCTTTCTTAATAAAATATATGTTTAATTGAGATGAATTTTATAGCATGGGGTTTCCAACACAAATTATAATTTTAAAATAAGATATTAGTTTTTATAAAAAACTATGGTAATATGAATAATACTTATTTTAATTAAATTGTATACTAAAAACGCAATTAGTTAAATATATTTTCTTAAATAATTTTATAATTCCATAAGAAATTTTCATGTTTCCAGAATTTGATTATTCCTTACAACCCACTATGTATTGTAATAAACATGAATTTTTATATTTAAAAGATAAAATTATTATATTTTGATAATAATTAGGATAAAATAAACACCATTTTATAAATTATCATGTCAAAATTAGGTTAGGTCGAATTTATGAGAATTTTCTAAAATACTTGATTTTTTTTGTGAATAGTAAAAAATATAGTTTTTTTTTATGTTTAATGACATAATAATTATGTAATTATAATGTAATAATTAAATATGAATATTAAAAAACATAATATGTTTCATTTTAATAATATCCAACATTTTAATATATTTTAATGAATTTACAAACCTATAAATGACTTTCAAATGTATTTAATGGAAATGTCGATTTTAAAAACATTACCTAGTGGAAAATTTAATTTTACAAGATAGAATATGTAATATAAAATGATTCTTAGTTCTTGAGGGTTAAAATAACTTAAATAGTTACCCAAATGTCTAAAAAAATGGGAAAACCCATGGGTAATCTAATCGTTTTTTTCCACAACCTATATTTTGGAGGCCTATATTGAGAAATTATTAAAAAAACTCCAATTTATCTATAAATACACTCCCATCCCTCCTTTTACATTCACTCAGAAAATTATGTTATTTTTTCTTCCCAAATAGTCCTCAAAAGGTATTTGTAATCCCTCAAGGTTCCATTTCTCAATATTTAGGAGTAACTCTTCAAGGTATGGGAATTATCCTTATTTTCTTGTTAATTCAAGAACCCCTTTTTTATATGCCTTATAAATGTTTCGGTCATGCTATTTTATTACCCTTTTGATCATAACATTATTATAAATTATTTTTATTATTGTGATACCAGTTCCGTATCATTTTACCATTTATAAAACCTCATTTTAAACCTATCATGTAGTCGAATTTACTCCTCTAATTTATGTCTCTACTAAATAAATTTTCATTTTATATTTTTGTGAATACCCAAACCTATTTATTTTATAGGGGAATTTACCAATATGTAAAATTATTTATTTTATTTTTTAATTTACATGTAATAAACCCACATTCCATTTTTCATTGGTTAAAAATGTCACGATGATCATGTCTTTAAGAACTTTTGAAATGACGTGGTTTTGATAAGAAACTGCCTCTTTATATTACATGGGTTATTTATTAAATGTTTGATTATGATATATGTGGATTACATTGATTAATAAATATAAAGGTTGCACTTTTATTTCTCTCCAATGCATTTATTAAAGAATTTTCTCACTAGATACGACATGTTTTACGATACCATAGTGAATAACCTTGGTACTTTTCATTTATGATACCTTGGTGAAAAACTGTGGTGATATGATTATTAATGTATGATTTAAAATTTTTATCCACATTTCCATGTTATGGCACATGTTAACTTTATTATTATATTCTACATGTTATTTTTTCCAAGATATATATTCATGCCTTGTTTTTAAATGATATTCCTCATGATAACATGCTAAATATTTCCCTTGTTTATTCCCTGATTAAACCTCATGCTAACCTCTTTACTAATATATATTTCTCCAAGATATGAGATGAATTAAATGTAAATAGGATGAAACCATTAAAAATATTTTCATATTTATTAGAATAATTTTTTAAGTTTTCATGTATTATGTTCCTGATTTTCATGAAACTGAAATTTAAATGATCATGTGTTTTGTACCTTTTAATAAAAGGATTATGAAATAAAAAGGCATGATTCCATAGATTTTTGTTTTAAATCCACTTATCTACAAAATTAAGGATATATTATTCATGATATTTTATGTCATTACCACTCAATTTAACCCTTCTAAATAATTTAACCTCTAACATGGTATCTCATTTCTTACCTTGGTAACATATTTTTAGTCTTAAAATTTGAGATTGACCATATTACCTAATTTAAAATTTATAACTAAAAATTAGAACTTCATTTTTTACTTAATTATATTTATAAATATAGAAAACTTATTTTCAAAATGAAAATAGAAGACATATAATAGAATTATAGAAAAATATCTTTTTAAGCTTTATATGAACTTAATCCTATTTCATATCAGTTACTAATTAAAAATAATAATATATTAGGTTATATATTAAAATTGATATTAGAATAATCCTTTGAAATTTATAAATTTTATTTTTTTAAGAAAAAAGAACACAACACCTTCAAAAAATGATCCTTTTAAAAATATCACCTTTTATCAATAAATATTTTTAATCGCATTCCCTAAAAATTATTTATTTATCTGATAAAAATTCAATATTATCAATCCACTTGTATAATAATTTTAATTTTATAAATATATCTATTAATTCTCAAATAATATTTTCTTCGACAAATATATGAGTTGAAAAAATAACTCATACTCCAAAACAATTTATTAGAAAAATACAATGTACTAGTTAAAACATGATGTCAAACAGACCTTCACTAATATAGAATTAATTAGAATCTTTTCATAAATTCCACATCAAATTTTTAAAGGATTCTCTTGATATTTACTCAATATTTAAAATGTATTCATTGAAAAACGTCATCAGAATTGATATAATACACTCCATATAGAATTCAAACTACCCATAAAAATGAATCTAAAAACCCCTTAGAAACATAATAATTTTATTTGATGAGGTGTGTAATCATTTCACATTGTAGCTTGATCAATTTTTTTTTATTCCTAGATAAACCTTCATAATTAAAACTATTTACCTACTACAAAATCATTGATATTTTTTAGAATTTAATATCATTTATTATTCCAGAAATATTAGTACAGAAGAACTTTTAATCAACCTCACCAATTTCCTATCATCCAATCCTTTTAAACTAACTACAAGATCCCTCCTTAAAAGAAATACCAAACTCAATTCACTTGAGAAATCATCCAAAATATGTATCATCATATCAAAAACGAGGCACAATTTTAGGTAATGGAATGTAGAACAATTAAATATGTGAAATTTTCATCTTTAAACCCAAAAAAATTAATTTACTGGAATCTCTTAACGGCTTCCACGGTCAAACAGCATAATAAATGGTATCCATCATTGCACTATTAAATTCCCTAAATTTATAGTATGATTTACACACTAAAGAATAATACTTGATTAAAATAAATACCCATATTATATTGTAAGAAAGAGATGACATACACCCATTTGATGACTGATCTGAGCAATCTGACTATCATCAGTGAGTAATTCTATCTTTAGAAAATGAATCATTAACTAACTGGAACAACCATCATATTGCATCAAAAAAATTGAATGTAATTATACTCCTATAATTACATAAAAACCTAAATATAATCACACCCTAGATTTTTGGATATAATTAGTACTACCTAATATAATATATATATATATATATGATTCTTTCTAGCCCATAGAATCAATGGTTTAACTAGACATTACCAGGTCATGCACTTCCATCAGATCTCCTTCCAGCCATTTGGAATCTCCAACAAGAAAAATTATAACCTAAGAAAACAACATAATAGAAGTGAAAAATTATATAAAATTGAATATTCAAGACTCTTATTTCACCTTTATTATTAAAATAATATTAAAGAGATCTATTAAATTCATATCACATATCTTGATATTATCCATACAAAATTAGAAATACATCAAACAAAATATCTATAGTCTCCAAATTCCTCCTCTAAAAACCAAAGGGGTATAGGTACAACACCCTTCCAAAGTAAAATTCAAAATACTTTATAGATATAAATTAGGAAGGAGAAACCATCTCCTAGATCGAACCAAATTATAGGATCTAGGAAACGTTACTACCGAAGAAGTGTTAGGAAATCACAATTGGGATTCTGTTCAAATTCAGATTAAATTGTAGAAAACATTCATACAAAAGATAAAGATATGAATCCTTAAATATCACCCCTTTTATATCTATTAAAATATATAAGAATATATTCCTCAACCTAAGTGAACATTTATTTCCAAAGCATCTCCTTAATAACATCAATTTGATTCATGAGTGTGTGTAAATCTTCTCTAAATTCATCATCAGGGGATTAAGAAATATAATCAGTGACATGTTTATTTGAAATGTATTTTTCACATAAATTCAAATTACAAAGGATCTATTAAGAATATTTCTCACCAATTAATTGTAATATTAATGTTTTAAAGTCTTTTAAGGATATTGGATTATAAATCCATCCAACTCCACCATTGGTGTTTTACATTTTTTCAATATTATAATGTAATAAATCCTCTTCAATTTGACATGAATTTTCAAGTATTTCATAATTTGATTTACTAGAAATATGTTAACCCTATTGATCATCCTCATGGGTGGATTGGTTAGATCCCAAGGTATTATATTAATTTCAACTCTTTAAAATCTCTTCAAATGTAGTTTGAGAATCATTGACTACATTAAAAAACCCATAAATCATCACATCTGCATATATCATACTCTAGTTTTGTTTATAATTACTATCAAGGTTCCTAGACACATATTGATCATGAGTATTCTCATGTGTTTCCGTTTTCCAATCCACAAAATGAGCATGCAGTCAATCAGAAGCAGCATGACTCTCTTTTTCAATCGGAATTTCATTATGACAAACTAGAGGTTATGAAATGGGTTCTTTTGAGTTAAATTATCCATAGAAAAAAGTAGTGTGGCCAAATTCCAAATTGTATAAATAATAATCTATAATATTCTAATAAGTCACCCTTTTCCAAAATATTTTCTCCCCATTTTAAGTCCTAGTCATTGAGGGTGGAGTTTTTTAGTGCCCTAACCCCAGAAGCCTAGAGCCGGTGCCTTACTTTATTATATTGGCATAGATACAAGCTTCAAATCCAAACATAATGAAACTTTTAGTATTTTTTCAAATCTATATTACTTAATTGATAACCATAATACATTGGGAAATAAATATATAAACATGATACATAATAAAATAAAATAAACGACATCCTTTAAACTCAATCAATGGGATCTTCATCATGACCTGGGGAAAGGAAACATAATAAGGTTAAGACAAAATGTTTATTAACGGTATCTATGGAAAAATAAATAATAAATTGATGATATTATTCAATATTTTTAGGTAAATAACTGATATCACATTCCATTCAAAAAATCTGATAAGGAAATATCAATATCGCAAGGTAAGAAACTAAAACACTTTTCCATTTTAATCAATAAACTGAGAATATAATTCATCCCTAGATATGTCAATGAAAAAATACCATGGATAAATAATATCAGATTCTAAATGAAATAAATTATTAATTATTGTAAATAATTTCTTGGTCACATGAAAACATATTCCATCAACACAATTCACAAGATGGTTTAAAACTATAGGTAGAAACTTTTCAATTTGGCCAACTTATTCTTCTCATGAAAACATGTTGATACATTGTGGGGTTATATAGAGTTTAAGAACCTCCCATAATTACCTATAAAAAACATTTCTATTATAAAATAATTTAAATAAATAATATGCCTTAGAAATTTACAAATTGGATAAATAATAAGGATTAATCAATATTTCCCAAGATAATCAAACAACTGTCAACGTAAACACCATATGTAAAAAGGGTATTTGGTTTAAGAAATAATAATACCAGTTTTATGAGAAAATGGATATTAAAATAAATTTTCATTGAAAAATATTATAATAAAGTGATTGTTTCAAGAAAAAGTTAATAGTCACAAAAAGAGTTAATATTTAAAAGATAATAATTAAGAAATTTCATGAGGAAAATAATCTTAAAATATTCCAATGTGTCCCATACCACTTTGAAACATTTGAATCACAATCCCCCTGAAGTAATAAAATTAAATAAAATATATAATATAATGATAATAAGGAAATTTAGGATATAACTTTTTAAAGGGTAGTATATAGACGATGTAAAAGTTAATTCGTGAATAACAACAATTCGCAATGGAATGTAAATTGAGGCGAAACCCCTTACCTTAAGTCTGAATTGTCACGTGTATATTTATATTCTTGAATAATAAACATATGTTGATTATTTAATTTCTTTAGAACCTTTTTCAATTGTATTATTACTTTTACATTTATTATTAAAAATTTTAATACAACTATATAAACAATTATGTTTATATCTGGTGTTTTGACCAAATTTAGTTCATGTGTTAAAAATGACTTTAGAAGGTCAAATCGGGTCAAAGGGGACATTATATAAAAATATCCATAACATAATACATTAAATAATTATTATATCTTCTTATCAATTATAATTTTCAAATCAATCATTAAATATTCTTATAAAATATGAACCAACGTTATAATTATGGAGACAAAAGGTCATATGTATGCCTGAGTAATGTTTCCATTTTTCAATGATTGTTATGGAAACATTATAACTGAAATTTATCTTTACATAGTTATAATTATATCATAAATACCAAATTATTTAATAATATATACTTTTATATATAATTATTTTGATATAAAATGAATCGCATCATGTCGAGGAGGCGGTAGTTCACTTGTACACGGCCGACGTTATCACTTTTTAGTGTGAGGAAAGGTGTAATAAATAAATGATATATTATATTTCCATAAAGTTAATTACGTAATAATATTATATATAATTCAATAGTGTCACATATGTTTAATTTAAACCATCATTTATACATTATATGTACTTTGTGAACGAATCACATCAATTTTAGGAGGTGGTAGTCGACACTTCCAAAAACGATGTTATCGTATTCCCACAAAATAGAAAGCATAAGAATATGTTCTATATAAAAAATAGATAAGAATAAAGATATCATATATTTAATATATAAACTAATTTTTTCCATCATAATTCAAAACCATGAAAGGTGGTCATGTAAAAACAAACGACTTCGTTTCGTGAGGCTGTAGTTCACCATACACAAGAACAGTTTGTTTGCTACCCATTATGTTGAAGTGTGTGTAATTTTCAGTCAAAAATTTAACATAAAAACATCTATTTATATTAATGATACTGGTTTTTTATATAACAATGTGATAAGGATAATTGAAATAGTGTATAAAAAAATAAAACTAAAGGCTTGAGCAAGGATGTTACCTCTTATTTGGGTAACTCCTTTTGGTTTTCACCAAAGGGAATCCTTGTATTGATATCATCATATTCTTAGGATTCCAGGTTTAGTTAATGGATTTTTAGGATCTATTTTGGTTGATATGGGTCGATACAAACTTTCATGACTGATGTGAGGAAGTGTGTGGGGTGAGGGCCTTTTTATAGTGGAGAATGAGTGTCATTCTTGTAAATTTTTGGAAAGGGAAGTATCCCCATGTTTTTCCTATGAATTAAGATCCCATAACAGTCCAAACTAGATCATAGTGAGTAGAGAATCTAAATATGACCATCCAAGGGATTTTTGACACGTTTCTACATCTTTTTGTCCCTTAAGTTTATGGTTTAGTCCATTGTAAATCTAATTTTCCTCTTAGTAATTGTAATTAATTTTAATAAAATTCACTAATATGTTTAATAAAAAACTATATTTAAATTTTTATTAGTTATAAATTATTATGATTAAAACTATGGAATCCATTTTTTCAAATTTAAATCACATAAGTGGTAGAAATTAATTTAATATTAATCCCACAGACAGGACGACAAAGCATGTTTTTAATGTAAAAATGCTCAAAAGATTGAGATATTTTTATATATAATTTCAATGTGAAATTAATTATAATGATATAAATTTTATTAAGTTGTGTAAATTTTATATAATTAAACATTAAAAAATTAAAAATATAATTCATCCTTATAAATAAATTATACGAAAGAGAAGTTTTAAATTAAATTTAAATATCTTTTACTTTTCATAAAAAATGAAACTTCATAGAAAAATACCAAAAATTCATCTTAAGATAATTTTTTTCTTACTCATTCATATATGAATTTTATTTTTTCATATTAAATTCATGAAATTTTCAAAATTCGGATTCAATGTAGGTGCGCCATTAAAATGATGTAAAATTATCTTAATAAAAATATCGGTTTTGGTGTATAAAGTTAGGATTATTCTTATCTTATTCTTATCAAATCAACTGGATAAATATTAGAAATATTTTATTGAATATAATATACATATATATCTATTATTTTAATATCACTCATTAATTGTAACTAATTTTATTTGTTCGGATACAACATCATTTTGAGCATAAAAAAAGTTTTTTATAAAAATATTTTATTTACATTCATTTGGTTCTAATATTCATTTTTAATTTCTCTATAACCAATGAATTAAGCCATATATTTTCATAAAATAGATAATACAATTCATAAAAATTAATTTTAAAGATAGGTTGTATGTAAATAAAAAATAATATTTTTAATAATATATTATTGTTCTATAAATCTCAATCTTGCATGTAACGCATGCTAACATCGATGTTCCATGTAGAGAAAGCTAATCTTTATGTTTCACGTAACATATACTTAACATGGTTTTTAATATAAAGAAGTCTAATAAGATAAATTAAATTTATTCTAAAAGGAAAATATTGTACTATCATGGGTTATTACATTCTCCCCACCTTAAATAAATTACATCCTTGAAATTCAAAATTGATCTCAGTGATCAAGGGATTGATAATTGAAAATAAACTATTTTTGAAAACCCCCAATCATGAATAGAGTTAATAGTGCATCTAATTTATAATGGAGCAAGTAGAGTACAATTGATACTTAACTTGGTTCCCTATTAAGAGAAAATAGGTGGGTACTGGAATCATAGATACGGAAGAAAAATATAACAATCAAGTTATGATGCAGAGTTCTAGGGAACATGTTCAGTTGAAAGCTGATTAACAAAAATCCTTAAACCACTATTATGAAGGGATCATTGATAGCATCAAAAATGATTATAATAAGACAAAATTTTTGTTTCAATACCATTTTTCTTATAGTTAATGACTTCTTTCACTCTATAAGAATATTTCTAAATATTTGATTCTATCTTATAAATACAATCTTATCCTTTGGTTTTTCCTTAAATTATTTCTACTTCATTTCATAGCATATGATGAATCATAAGGTAAATTAATATATTAACCTTTAAAACCTCATCGAATGATCAAAATAAACCATTTCATGTATGGTTATCTTTTCCAAAATATTATGTTCCAACACATTGGGAGGAAGTTCATTATATTTACAAAATAAACATATCTTTATCTGTCAATAAATAGGAAGTATCTCTTTAATTATCACATACTGAATATGGGAACACCTTCATCTTGTATTCTCTTGAAATATGGTAATAGCCAGAATTACCGTAATACTTTATTATGAACATGCATTCTTCTTTATTACTAATGTAAAACAAATTTTATTAGATATATTCTATAAATTAAAAATTGTTTTAAACTATATAAATGATATAATAAACCACTTTTTCAACAAACCATTAATCAGTTCCAAGGTTGTTGGTATATCTAAATCAATTTATCCAAATTAATTATCTATTTATTCTAAAATAAGTATCTCAATATCAGGAACATATTAAGGGTTATATTTATCTCAAACATGTATTTTCCAAAAAGATTATATTTCTACCAAATTTATTTTCTTACTACCATTCAACATATTATTTCAAATTCTTAACAAAAAGGTATTGTTTTATAAACCTCATATATTAGAAAATTCTTATAAATAGTACATAATTGATAAAATACTCAAATGACATAATTTTTTAATAAAAACATAAGAAAATTAATCATTCTTATTTTTCTATCGTAGTATCATAATCTTTACAATTATCAGCTTATTTTGGTGTATATTTCTCTGATTCATGAGACATTGATTTGCGTAGTGTCCCATATTCTTGTAGTGGAAGCATCACACATTGGAATTTTTTTTTCTTTACCTTGAAATCATGAACATGGTGGTCGCTTCTACCACACATATAAAAAACTCACATTCCCATCAAGAGAGTCCCGGGGTGTTTTTTTCCACAATTATCACATGTGAGAAAGTAATTCCTTCCCTTGTTCCCTTTATATATCTTTTGACCTTCCAATCTCTTTTTTCATGAATTCCTTTGAAAACATAAGACTTTAATAATTCTTTACCCATATCTTTATCACAAGATACCATGTCCTCATATAATGATAATTCTTAGGCCACTATTTCCTTTTAAAATATTGTCCTAAGACCATAAAATATATGATCTTTATTAATATTTGGATCATGTACATTGGCTAAGTTCATGATCCTTTTGCTAGGAGAAATTTATAAATAATGATATATAATAAATTAGTTTATATCATTTTAAAACATAATGTATTATCCAAAAACTAGTGAAATAGTTAACATAAATTTAAAAAAAATTATTCTTATCTAACCTAATAATCATAAATATGGTTTATTTGGGGAAATTTAATCTTTTAAATCTCTCATACTGTTTTCTAAATAAAATTTGAATAATCTTAATTGTATCTCCTAGGAGTGTAAAACCAGGTGTACAGTAAGGTCTATTTCCATATACTAAGTTATTTCGAGTTAGGCCTGATGCCCCTTGTTAGAGTTGTTTCCCCTAGGTACATTTGTTTTAGAACCACAACCAATTGTAATATCCATGCAGGGATGTATTACATGGAAGACCCACATAATCTCTACGTTACTAAAATTTTAGGATATAATTCTATGGATATCCTAAAATTGTTTCTTAGGGTTATGTTCCCTAATATATGTTTCCTAAATATTTTTTACTAGTTTGTTGCTAAAATGGATTTGATACCAACTATAACACCCCAACCCTATATGCCTAGAGTCGGTGCTTTACTTTATTACATTTTCATAGATATGGGCATCAAATGATAAGGGACCAAATATATTTGTAGTTTTTGAAAACTATATTTCATTCATAATACCTATAATAAATTCAGAAAATAGAACAAAAACATGATACATAATAAAATGAAATTAACAACATCCTTAAAACACATTCAATGAAATCATCTTCATAACCTAGGGAAAGGAAATATAATTTGATCCATCTCAAATGCTCATTAAGGTTAAGTAAAGTATTAAAAATATTTAAATGATGAGAGTAATTAACATGGTATTGTAAATAATTGATCACACATTCTATTCAAATAACTACCTAAAGAAATATCAATATAGCAAGGCAAGAAACTGAAACACATGAAATTTAGTCAATGAACTAAAAATAGAATGCATCCATAGATATGTAAATGAAAAAATCACATAGATAAATAATAAACAAATCTAATTGAGGGAAATGATTAATTATTGGATGTCATGTCTAAGGCACATTAATACATATATTTTCAATACCTTTCATAAGATTGTTTAAAACTATATTTAGAAATTAGTTTAATTTGGCCAATGTATTCATCTCATGATAAACTATCGATTCATCGATGAGATATATAAAGTGTGGGAATCACCCATAATTTCCAATAAAAATTATTCCTCATATAAAATAATTAAAATAAATAATATTACATATTTAATATCTATATCGAATAAAGAAAGTGGATTTATGAATATTTCCCTAGACAATCAAATAACTATCAAAGTAAAGACTGTATGTAAAAATTGTATATTGTTTAAGAATTAATAATAGAAATTATATTATAATATGGATATTAAATGAAATTTACCATAAAAATTATTATAAAAAATTTATGGTTTTAATAGAAATTTAACAATCACAAAATGAAGTAATATTGCAAAGATAATCGTTGAGAACATTTTTGAGGAAAATAATCTTTAAACATTCCATAGTGTCTCGTACAACTTCAAAAAAATTTAATCATTATCCAGATTAAGTTTTATCATTAAATTATACTTATACTATAAAAATTATAGGAATATTCACGATATAACATTTAAAATTGTATTATATACACCATATAAAATTATACTGGTTCATAATAACAAATAACTCTCAATTGAATGTAAATTGGAATAAAACCCCTTACCCTGAGTCCAACTTGTCACGTGTGTCTTTATATTCTTGAATAATAAATTTATGTTTATTATTTACTTTATACAGAATATTTTCCATGTTTTTTATTACTATTACTACAATTATTTTAATTTAGTACATGACTACTTAAATAATTGAGTTTACATCGGGTGGTTTGACTAAATTTTGTTTATGTGTTAAAAATGACTTTGGTAGGTCAACAATGGTCAAAGGGGTAATTATATGAAAATATCCACAATAATAATATATTTATATATATAAATCAATTATAATTTTAAAACCAATCATTATATATAGTTTTGAAAAATGAAACAGCATTATAATCATAGATATGGTAGGTCATACGTACACATTAGTAACGTCTCCATTTTTAAATAATCATTATGGAAAGAAGGTAAGTAAAATATATCCTTATATAATGATAATTTTATCATCAATACCATATTAGTTTATCATATTTACATATATATAAAATTATTTGGATATAAAACGAATCACATCATGTCGGGGAGGTGGTAGTTTGTACGTCCATAACCGACATTATTACTTTTTAATATGTGAAAAGGTGTAATAAATAAAATTATAAATTAAATTTCTAGAAATTTAATTATGCCATGAATATTATATATATTTCATTTATTTCACATACTTTTAATTAAAATTATCTTTTATACATTCCATGTATCATGTGAATTAATCACCTTACTTTTAGGAGGTGATAGTCCACACTTCCAAAAACGATGTTATTGTATTCCCACAAAATTGAAAGCGTAAAGGTATGTTATATATCAAAATTATTGAATCATAAGTAAATAATAAATTTAATATATATAATATATAATCAGAATCTCCATCATAATTCCCCACCATGAAAGCTGGTAAAGGACAAAAAAAATAACTTTGTTTCGTCATGTTGTAGTTCACCGTACACAAGAATGGTGAGTTTGTTACCCATATGATATATGTGTATGTATGTGTAGGTTGATCATTTAACATAAAAAATATTATTATATTTATGATATTTTTTTGTAATATAATAATGTAATATATATAATTTAAATATTTTAAAATTTAATAAAACTAAAGAGCTTGAGGAAGGATGTTATCTCTTATTTGGGTAACACATAATGGTTTCCACCAAAAGTATTCTTTTGATGGATGTCATCATAACGTGAGGATTATAATCTGAGTATGGTTATTTTTTAGAGATATTAGGAAATATATTTATGAATCCATTGTGGTCTGAGATGTGTGAGGAAGTGGGAGGGGTGAGTGCCATTTTATAGTGGAGGAGGAGAGGTATTCTTGTAATTTTTTTGAAAGGGAATTACTCCCATGTTTTTCCAATTCCAAGTTGCTCAAATAGTGATAGAAACTATATCCAATGGAGGATAGGTTCTAAATATGGAGATAAAATGGATTTTGGATAATTTTCTACATTATTTTGTCCCTTAAGATTAAGGTTCAGTCCCTTATTAAGCCAATTTTTTTCTTAGTCAATGAAATTAATTTTAATCACATTAAAAAATATTTTTTTCAAAAACTAAGTAGAACATATTAGAAATTAGAAATTATTCTGATTCGAAATTTGGAATCCATTTTTTAAAATTTTCAATCACATAAGTTCTAGAAGTTATTTTAAAATTAATCACGTAGACGAGATAATAAAGCAGGTTTTAAAAGTAAAAATATTAAAAATATTGAGATGTTTTCATATATAATTTCAATGTAAAGTTGATTATAATGACATAAATTTTATTAGATGATTTAAAATTTATATATTTATACTTTAAAACAAATTAAAAATACAATATAACCATATAAATAAATTAGATCAAAAATAATTTTTGAATTAAAATTCAATATTTTTCAATATTCATCAAAAAATGAAACTTCACAAAAAAATAAAAAAATTAACCCTAAGATAATTTTTATTTTCCACATTAAAATATGAATTTTATTGTATTGTTTTAAATTCATAAAAGTTCCAAAATTTTGATTTAAATTTGGTGTGCCACTAAAGGTGGTAAAATTGCCTTTATAGAAATATTGGTTTTTATGCATAAAATTTGGTTGGTTTCTGTCTTATCCTTATAACATCTATTATATTAATAGAAAATATATTTTATTGAATATACTATATATATATACTATGTCAATATCACTCAGTAATTATAATTAATTTAATTTTTTATGATACAATAGCTTTGTGAGGAAAAATTTGTTTTCTATAAAAATCATCCCTTTATATTCACTTTTCTATTATATTAATTCCAAATTAATTAAAAACCAATGAATTTAGACATATATTTTCATAATTTAGATAATATTATTCATACCCATTAATTTAATGGCTATTTTCTATCTTATTAAATATTAATAATTTTAATAATATTTTATTGTTTAGAAAAACTCTGTCGCGTATGTAATGTAATCTATCATTAGTGTTCCATGTAGAGAAAGATAAACATTATATTGAATCTAACATAACCTAAACATTATCTCTCATATAAATAAATCTAGAAAAAATAAATAAATTTATTATAAAATAAAAATATTGTATAGTATTAGGGCGTTAAAATTTTGAATATTTCCACCTCTATGAAAATTCCAAAAAAGTAGGGTTTTGAGAGTTTAGAGGTTCCTAGTTAAAGTATAATGGGTTCTCTAATAATGTTTTAAATAGTTGATATAGTATCCAACTTAGAAAAGATGAATAGATAAACCTTAAAATCCCCTCAAAATGATAATCAAAGGAACTTTGACATCCTTTTCAAAGTTTGGAGTCTATTTCATCATCTTCATACATCATCCTACAGAGAACCTCTATTCACAAGACCAATATCTATAATTATACTCACTTTATAAAGAGAGAAACATGATAATTCATGAATCAATAATAACCCAATATAATAATTTAATTAGACCTCCTAATAAACTCATTAGAATGACATTGATTAATGAGATTACCAACAATCAAGTTCTGAAAGTCTAAAGCAATAACATCCCTTGAAAATGAAACAAATAGTTTCCCCTTGTTCTGAAATGTGTATAGAAATAACTAAGATCAAACTTCACTAACATCATTCATGAAGGATCACCCCCATACCACATCTATGAAGGGGTGATTGTGGTTTGATTTTAAATCACCACTTTGGTCACGTGGAAGAGGTTCCACTTCGATGCTCTCCATCCATTTTTATTAATTATTTTATAATAATAATATATAATGTAAAAAATTATGTATAATAGTATGTTTTAATTAAATATCATATTTTTCTTTCAATATTTATTATTTATGAATTATATTATTTTCAATATACTACAAACAATTTCACAAATTCAAAGTACATATTGGATACATGCATTCCTAAAGACTATATATCCTATGACCATATTTATAATGACCATATTTCCCATAGCCATATATATAATAGCCATATTACATTACCATATATAGCCTTATAAAAATCAGTGATATCATTTAACCTATTTACCTCTCTCTCATCATGTCCATTATATTTCTTTTTATTTCATTCTTTCCATAATTTCAACGGGGGTTATGATATTCAAGTAAAACCTTGAGGATTAAGATTTTATGATTTTGGTATTTTTATTTATATTAATAATTATTCAACATGTACTTTTCTTAATGATGTTTTATATTGTAATCTAATAAAATATTTATTCTTATCTTTTATTTTAATATTTTTTATCAATAAAATGTTTCTTAGTCTTTTTTAGTTTGTTGTTTCTTGTAAAATAAGTTATTCAATATAGTATAAGTTTAATGGTATGTTCATATAAAAATATAAGGGTGTTACACAATAAGGATTGAAAATCTATAATGAAATAAAAAACATGTTCTCTAAGAATTAGATAGACTACTTTATTTGTCCATCCATTTGCCGATAATAATCTATACTCAACTTCAAGTGGGATCCCATCAACTCTGGATAACCTTTAAAAAATAAAGAGTTGAATCAATTATCTCTATCATAAATTATGTTTTAAGGTATATTATGTTATCTTACAATAACATGTACATATGTAATTCCATGATCTTCTACCTTAGTATTATCCCTGATGGGAATAACATAATCTTATTTAGTCAATCAATCAATTAAAACCTAGTTTTTTATTCCCTAAAGGGATATGAGGTAACCAAATAATTAAATATATGGATATCTCATCCAATTAATTAGTGGACCATGAAAGGGGCGGAATAGAACCAGATGGTTTTTGATGCTTGACAAGAACATGCTAACAGATATATCATCATTAGGAAAGATCAACTATGTAATATCGCATACCTGACCACCAACAGTAGAACCTCAGGTAATTTTACATATTAGTGGTTCCATGGTGAAGTGCCTACTAAGAGTGATGGAAATTATTCACCACCACTCTTCTGATGGATAATATAATCTTATATTAACTCGTGAAGAAAAGAAAAACTATTAAAGATATAGGATACTCACTTTGAGTCTTCCTATTGTATAAAATCCTCATAATAGACTGGAAATCCTAAACTCCTGGTTTCCCCCATTTAATAAACTCATAAATATAATAAATCAATTAAATAATATTAGGTAATATATCACACATACCTTCCTTCACATAAAAGTGAACATAAAAAAATTGGGTCATCATGTTTCATTAATTATGGGAATCTTTCATGTCTTGCATTGTTAATTTCATAGAAAGAGTATTGGAAATGATGTTAACCTTTTTTAGAGTATAATTATAGTAAAAAAAATTCTTATATTTATTCCATTTATCACCTTTTCTAAATAATAATATATTTCTATGGAAATACAAACCTCAAACACTTATAATCGGAAAATTCCATTAATATATCCAAAAAAGAGTCCCCAATATTTAGGATCATGAACAACATCCACAAGATCAAGGGGATGTGTTGTTTAGTTTTTCTTATGTGACCTAAGCTGATGAGGTTCATATTCTACCACATGGTCACCATGAATAATCATACAAAGAAAATCTTACCTAATGATTTATAATAACTAACATTTCTCTAACCGAATTTGGATTGAATCAAGATAGAGGTTCGGGTCAACTTCTACCTCATCTGATAAATATATGCCTGAAACTTGGGGATCTATCGAAAAAAAATTCCCTTTATAAGTGGTAACATACAATGTTAAATAAATCCTATATAAATACATAATAAACCATTATATTACCCTAATAAACCCAAGAAAATTAATATCCCAGATAAATTATTTGGTTACTCCCAAGACATAACATCTATTTCCATTTATGAATCCACTTAAATGACTTATTCATTCCCACATGTCCCAGAAACTTGATTTATTGGGTCTCAAATTATACTTTTATTACATGAAATAAAAGAAATTTTCAAAAAAGGGTTCCCAATGAAATTATTAAATGATGTTCAAGAGTCTCTTTAGTTCTAAAATAGACAAAATATTTTCCATGAATACAACAGTGAAGGATTCAAGATATCTATGAAATATCTTACTCGTAAGATATATTAAGACCATTGGTGAATTATTTAAACAAATTAACATCATTGAGTACTTAAAATGACTATACCTACTTCTAAAAAAAATATGTGAATATCATACCCTTTTACCCTAAGTTGGTAATATCATACTGAAGGTCATTCTTTGAAAACCACATTTTCCCCTTTAACTAATCATGGAGGTCATGAATATGAGGCTATGGGTATTTATTATTAATATACTTCTAATCCATCCTTCTATAATAAATATATAAAATAATTGTTATATCAACTTTCTTATAAATAATGTACCAAGGTAGACCATAGAGATAAACTTGGATAAATGAAGCCCTTATTTTCTAAATAATCTAGTTTAATATTCAATAATATAAATTCTATAAGGCCATATGATAATAATACTGTGAAATTATTGGCCTCATGGTTACCAGATTAACAGCTAACTCATCCACTAACTATATAGGTAACCCAAAAAATTCATTTGGAAACACTTAATAATACTCCATGACCATAATTGGAAACCCACTCCTAAAATTACCATTATTGCCCTGGACTAGAAGAGATAATATCATCAATATAAATATACCAATTTCAAGAAGATGTGGTCTTTCCTGACTAGAATGTGGGACCCACTATACTTGAAATAGAGAAGTGTTTTTATTAGGTACGGTAATGGTCACCCTATATTGATAAAAATCAACACAATATTTATAGTTCGTCATCCAGTCCATCCCAATAATAAAATTAAATAGATATATTTTATATTAATACCAATGATATATGTTGATATGAGTATATTATTCTACTACCACATTCTCTTCAATGATCATCTTTTATCTTTTAATTTTCAAATGAGCCATATTTACTTCCACTAAGAGTGGAATGAGAAAAAAACATCAATCCTAATATACCATCTTAAACAATTTCCACCATCAAAGCTTGATCCATGAATTCTACATAGGTATAGAGAATATTTTAGAAGAGCTATGGTTGAATGTCAAAGTGAAGGCACATATCAAACCATCGGGCTTTCAAATTTTTATTCAAGACTGGCCCAAGAGAAAAATGAATGATCTCAAGAAATCAAATAACATATTTGATAACTAGTTGGTTTCCTTATTGAAGCCACATGAACTCCCCATATTTCTCAAAGTTCATCCTGTTAGAATAATATTTTTAAGTGAAAGTGACCATGAAGTCTTTATATTCCATATTATCAATAATTTTTACCTTAATGATGGCCTCCCACTATTTTGGACAAGGTACCTTAAGCATAATTGAGGAACCCATTACTTTAAAAGATTCTTGAGTTTCTTGGAACTCAATTATCCATAAAATTATTCATATCCAATCCTCATATTCATATTTTCAATTCTTCCTCCAAAGGATGGATGCTTATGATGGAAGAATTCCTAAGATTCCACATTTTCTAATCTAGGACTCAGTGTTTCCTATTTGGCATGTGTTGGGCCAAGACTCACTCCTTGGTCTAAAGATATAGTGACTCTCATTTTCGATTCAATAAGATTCAAGTCCATGGGGGGATTTCCTTGTGTAAAATTATCTAAATCTTCCTTTATAGGGTTCAGTTGGGGTATTTGAGAAGTACCCATACTATAAAAAAAATAAAAAGGAATAAAATCCAATAATTTAGGTACACAAAATCATTTAAAATAATAATCATTCATCAAAAAAAATTAATAATCATTAGAAAGTATTTCAAACCATAGGAAAAAATGGATAATGAATAAACATCCAATTTCAAGAGAATATGGGTCTAGGTGTATGTTTCACTACACATGTACTGTACCGAGGCCAAACATGTGGTAAATCATTAGTCTAATTAAATATAAAACCTTACATTCTTATCAACCCCTAGAAACTCTAGTTTCAATACTAAAATATTTTGACAGACACTATTATACAAATCTCATGAGTCCCAAGAATCATGTCTCATGTCCACCATAACAACCCATGTATCATAAATCAAAAAACAAGTTTTGATGCAATTTTTTCATGAGACTCCTCAATATACCCCTAATTCAGGCATTTGAGTCAGTCAATGGAAAGGAATTTAAGGAAAACCTTATCCCTATAGGATAAAAAATAATCCCTAGATGTCAAGAAACATACCTTGATAATGGTTTTGAAAAAATATACTAATTATAAGAAAAGATATCCAACTAGGAATCCAAAAAGACCATAAGAGAATTTTATGAGTCTTATATCTATAAAAATATAACTAGACAATTTACTTATCAAAGAGACATATTCTAACTTTAATCTCAAATAAAACCATAATGACTAATATACAAAATTTCCTTTTATACATAACCAAATAATAATAATCAAGCTTTCATATATAAAACATAATTTCATGGGAAGTTGAATAGTTGATACATATGCATGTCTATAAAATAAATAAAAAATGAATGAAAATAATTTAAACCCATATATGTGTGACACCACGTCTCACTACCACGATCTCACCATTATTAACTCGAACTCAAGGTTAGCTAGCATTGAAACCCACCACCTCTAAAAGGTTCCTTGCCTTTACCTGAATCTTCCAAAACATGCTTTAAATACACCCACTGGTTATATGTAAAGTGTGAGAATAATTATCCTAGTAGGATCCCACTAACGGTCTCATGGTAAAACATTTTTACAAAATCCATGAATTCTTTTTTGAGTGTGAAACATAATAAAGTACTATTTATATATTTCAAATAAAACTCTCATATAAAATTTATTTAATAATTTCAAACATTAATATAAATTTAATACCTAGTATTCTACTATAGTGAATAAACATTTCAGTAATTTTGGCCTAACTAAAATTAAATTTTTTTCATCATAACATTACAACACAATATAATTTAAAAAAAGTAAATTAGGTTCATTATAAAAGCTAAAAAGCATAACATATATTCATTTAAAAATAATAAAATTAATAACTATTAATATATATTGATAAATAATAATATAATTACACATATGGGACGTAGCATAAAATTAAGAAGTGTTTTTTTAATTTTAGGCACTGAATGAGTGAATTTTAAATGATCAAATGTTTTTTATTTAATAATTTAATTTCACATAGATAGAGAACTTTTTTTATTAAAATGAATTTATATTTGTAATAGGAATGGTAAAATTATAAAATAGTTAAATATTTATAGGATTCAAAGATAATAGAGTTTTTGGGAAGAAATTATAATACAGTATCGATATAGAGTAAGCATTTTGTAAAAAAATGAATTATAAGTTATATAATAATTAATATAAAGGCTCTACGGACCAAAAATTGGTTTCATAATTAAAATAATGTATTAAAATGTATTAAAATTAATTTTCAAAACCAATAAAAATCTTCTATATCCTAATGTAGATTTCAAATATTTTAAAAACAATTATTTAAGAATAAAAGTTTTCTCCAAATCCAAAATAATATATTTTATAGGATTTAAATTCTTAAAAAATAATATTCAAAAACAAAGACTTACATTTCATATAACCAAATAGTTCCATTTTTTATTAAATTTATTTATTATTATCATGTTATTAATTCCATGATTATGTATGATAGATTACATTATATTCCACCCCATACTAAGTATTTGAACTCACTCATCTATATTGTCTCTCATTTGTATAAGAAATCATGATGATTACTTTATGTAACTTATTAATTATACAGGATAAGAAAGATTCATGTATTCAGAAGATAAAACCTTAAGTTTTCAATATATTGTAATGTTTATTTATGTATTTATTTTTCTAAGACTACTAAATTATTGTATCCAGTTTATTTTGATCTATGTATTTGTACCATTATAATAAAAAACTAAAAACATTAGTTTTAAACATTTGGAGTCTTATAGTTGGTATTATAGCAAGCTTAGTAAAAACCATACATTCTAGATTGAGAAGAACATGATTAGGGAACATAACTCATTGTAACCCCCTTTAGATATTCTCTAAATATTTCTAGATTACATGAAATGAATTTATAATAAATGTTTGAGAATTATATAATATTATTTAAATTTCATAGTTTTATTTATGAAATAACTAATTATATTCAATTATGTATAAATTTAGACTAATAGAAGGAATAAAAATAGCTTCAACCGAAAAATTCAGTGTAGGGATTGTCCTCCAGAAAATTTTAGTGAGGCAATTTTTGGAGAAGGGCAGATATTAACATTATTAGGTTAGTTTATTTTGGTTATAACCAATAACTCTCCCCATATGTAATAGCCTATTTCTCCATAACATGGTGTAATATTGTTAAACTACTTCATGTGATAGTAACCCCCATCTTTCAATAGAATTATAAATCAGTTATTAATTGAGAAATAGATCAATTCCCTAGGGAATGTATTCCTTGCTTTGGGATATAGTACGACAAAGAAGATTATCATAGTTTTATATCATCTAAGTTGAGTTTATAATCAATGATATTATTTTATTCAATCCATCAATAATGAAGAAGAGATTTAGAATCTAGAATGGATTTGTTTTATATTGATATTATTTAAAAGTATTTTCATTGTAAGAAATGAGCTGACATGGAAATAAAATTATTAATTTAAATGTAAAAGTAAGGGGAATTTATTTCTAAGTGTGAGGATAACATTATAAGATTAGAATAACATAATACAGAATATAATAATGATCTATAAATAAATATGTATCATTTCATTTATGGGTTGAATCCATGGCTTTAGAGGTTATTAGTCTCTCAAATATTTTACCTAAATGAAGGGATAGTAAAAAATGAATTTAGAATAAGAAGTAATTATCTAATTATTTTACTTTAAAAGGAAATAAAGATAAGAATAGTGTTCTTTATATTCTTATTTAAAGATATTTTGAAAAGGGAAAAAAGGTAAGGGTGGAATTCCTAACATGGAATAATTATGGGAAGAAACATCCCGTGGATTACTTTAAGGTAATGGGTGTTTTCTATAGTATATAGATAAAGGAAATAAAAATCACAAGTGAAAGGGAATGATATAATCCTCTAATATAGAATGATTAAATTTTATGGAGAAATTAAACTATTTGGATCAATTCACCAAGATTCATGCTAAAGTACCTTATAAGAGTTTAAAGGATCATGGCCTAGTTTATAAAATCACAATATCATAAGTTAAGGTCCCAAATGATGTTATAGTAGGTATTTTAGTCATAAACTCATAGTTAGACAACACATTATATAGTTATGATTATATTAAATCTTTTATATCTTTCATGTTTTCTATGAATAGTGATTCTCCTCTAGTATATTAAGGAAATATCTTTTTAGTTAATACTCCTAGTAGAAATATTATGGAAACTAAATTATATTAGACTTTCTATATTGAAATTCATGGAGGTTATTTAGTTAAAAACATATTTTTAATACGAAGGGTTTAATTTTATATAATACTTTAGATTGATTGGATCTCAAAGTATAATTCAAGAATTTATTTTCATGATAAATATGTTGCAATATCTAGAGATAGAATTGAATTCTATGTTTGAAGAGGAGAGACGTAATTTCTTGAGACTTCATTGAAACCACCAACAGTGGATCAACTTAATGAAATTCATATTGGAGATAAAATTATGAATGAGAATGATATCGTAAAAATATATTATCTATCTCTTTTTAGGGATTACTTTAATATATTTCTCAAGTAACTACCAATATATTTTCCTAAATATGAATTAAAATTCTTGATTAACCTTATCATTGATGAATAACCTGTATCTAAGACTTATTATTGAATATCCCATATGGAATTGGTGGAATTAAAGAAAAAAATATTATATTTTTGAGACAATGGATTAATATTCCCTAATGATTCACCTCAGGGAGCACCTATCCTATTTTTGAAAAGGAAGGATTAGTCTTTGAGGTTTTATATATAGAGATGTAGATGTTATTACTCTAAATAAAAAGTATGATTTACCTCCCATTGATAGTCTGTTTTTTCGAATTTATGGAGCTCAATAACTCTCAAATGTTTATCTTTATTTTGGTTATCATAGATTATAATTCAATAGTTATGATATACCAAAGATGTTCGTTCACACAAGGTATGGGCATTATAAGTTTTAAACAATTCCCATTTAGGTAAACAAATACACTATATATATTTATGGATCTAATGAATATAGTATTTAAATATTATCAAAATAAATTTATTGTCATTTTTATGGTTGATATCTTGAAATAATATATGTTCTTGTAAAATCATAATAGGGCATTTGTTGATTATCATCAAAACTCTTAGGGAGACTGTGATATATATGAAATTCAGTAACCGTGAATTTTGGATTCAACAAGTTTCATTTATTGGAAATATTATCTCCATGGATGTAATGACAATTAACATAGAAAATAAAAATGTTGTTAAATAATGACCAACATCATGGAATATAATTGAGATACACTGTTTCATTATCATAGTTAATTATAATTAAAAATTGATTGAAATTTTTTCCTTATTATCTAATTCATTAAACATGTTTATATATAAATAGATCAAATTTACATGGTCTAATGTGAAGAATGTTATGATGTACTAAAGAAGATATTAATCGATTCATAATTATTAACCATTCCATTTATAAAAGATAGATTGGTTATATTCATTGATTCATTAAAGAACTGACTAGAGTGTGTCATTATTCAAAATTTTAGAGTTTTTTCATAGACATTGAGGCAATTAATGAACCATGAAAAAATATCCAACTCATAATATTGATTTTATAGTTTTAAAAATTGTGTTGAAAATATAGAGGCACTATCTGTATAAGTAAAAATGTTACATATATACTGATAAAAAATGTTTAAAGTAAATATTCAGTAAAAAAAGTACAAAATGACACAAATGATATGGTTCGAACTAATAAAGAACTTAAACTATGTAATACACTACCATCCTAGGAAGGATAAAAAGAGGTTGATATATTGAGTATTAAGGATTGTGTATTTTTATCTAGGGTGAGGACAGAAAAAAGATCCTATATTCATAGATTTAGTAAATTATGATATATAATTAATTAAGGAAAGGGAACCAACATCCATTTTGTAAATAATTGGTAAAGCATCATCCCTATAGAAATTAAATAGCCATACAAATATGAGAATATTTTAGAAATGAAAATAAAATCTATGAAATATGGGAGATTGATAGACTTCATTTATGAAAATTATGTGTTGATGTTTGGAAATATATTATAGGTACCATAAATACTGTAGATAAAGAAGTAATTTCTATATGAATATCATAGATCAAATTTCTCTATACACCCTTGTATTTCCAAGATGCATAGAGATCTAAAAGAGAAATTAAAGTAGGAAAAAATGAATTGGAAAATTTCCTACTATGTGCCATGCATCATGGTATGCCAATAAGTAATGTAAAATATATATCTTATAAAGGGTATCATTGAAAATATCATTATACCAATATAAAATTGGGATGAATTCATAATGGGGTTTGTAACAAGACAACCTAAAATATCTAAGAATAAGGAAGTTGATCAACTTACCAAGTCTTAACATTAACTATAAATAAGGGAGGATATAACCGTTCAATTCCATAAAAAACTCTATATCAATAAATTTATAAGACTTCTTGGTGAGAATTAATCAATTTTATTTTATCAAAAACCATTTTCCACATTAAATTTATGAAAATTATACAAAAGTATTTAGACACCATGATGCATTTAATTACTTCCAATCATCCTTAAACTAATGTGGAGTCTAAGAGGACTATCCAAACCATAGGGAACATGTCGAAGTTATTCTCACTTGAAATCCAAGTAACATGTGTCTAATACACTACTCAAATTGAATTGTCAACATCAATAGATTTCATTAAATAATTCAAATGGAACCATATGATTCCTTTTTTAGAAAATATGATTTGATCTTACCTATTTGGATGAATTTGGGGAAAGAAAGATAGTTGTTCTAGAACTCATTGAGTAATCAACTAAGATGATATATTCATTTTAGAATAATATCAAAATATATCAAAGTAGAAAAAAATGTTTTTAATCAAAGGAAAAAACATTTAATTAAAGTAATTCATAATGTATTCTTGAATGTATCGCCATGGAAGTGTGTTATAAGGTACGGTAAGAAGGGGAAGATAAGTACAATGTGTATTAAGTCTGTTGATATTTGAGATATAATTGTGGTTGTGGATTATAATTTGGATTTTCCACTGATTATCTATAAAGTGCATTGTGTGTCCCATTTTTCAATGGTAAGAAAGAATATATCAAACCCTATACATGTTCCCACTATTGATAAAATAGATTTAGAACCTATAAAATCACACAATGAAGATCCAATCCAGATTATTGACACTAGAGAGAATTTGTTACAAAATTGGAAAACTCATTAGTCTAATGTTCTTTAGTGGAATAACTAGTTAGAAAAAGCAGCATGGTTGCCTAAAGAATCAATGAGGAATAATTTCCATCATTTGTTCTTGGATTGATGTAGACCCTAAATTTTGAGGTTGAAATTATTTAGGGGGAATATAATACCCAAAATTATACTATAGTAAAAAAACAGTTAATTAATTTTGGAACAATGAAAAATCTATTATTTCATTAAAATAGTCCAACACATTATAATACAACAAAAA
Organism: Viscum album; assembly: GCA_963277665.1. Classification (NCBI taxonomy): domain Eukaryota; kingdom Viridiplantae; phylum Streptophyta; class Magnoliopsida; order Santalales; family Viscaceae; genus Viscum; species Viscum album. The sequence continues at coordinate 588,211,404 of OY728126.1, forward strand.
ATAGGAAATTATATTTTTAAAAAATACAAAAAAATATATTTTTTTAATAATAAAATTATTGATTAATAACATATATATCAATGGATAATAACATAATTACCTACATGTGTACCTGACTAAAAATCGAAAGAGTTTTCAAATTTTAGGTAGTGAATTCTGGATTTGGAGATGTACAGGTGATTTTTAATCCATTAATAAATTTCAGATAGGTATATAATTATATTCATAAAAAGTAATCTAAATTCAAAATTAGTGCATTGAAATTTTCCAATCATTATATTTTCATTATTTTCTCATACAGGTATATTTTTGGGTAAAAAATAAAATACAGTATGTATTATGACATCACAATGAATAAAAACTGATATAATGAACAATATAAATCCATTTTAAACCAAAAAATCATTTATTTATTAATATTATCTAATTTAAATTAAAAAAAATTAAATTTATTACACTATAATGAATCATCAAGAACATAATGTATATTTTTTATATTTAAAAACAATTATTTATGAATAAGAATAATGTACACGTCAAAAATATTATATTTTAATGGATTTCAATTCTTGAATAAGTTAAAGTTAAATAATAGTCTCTATATTTAAAATTACATAGGATAAACCCTTGATATGAAAAGTTATATACTTTTTTATATTAACTAATGTTTAAAGATCCACACATGAAATTAAAAAACAAATCCTCATTATTCACTATAAATACCCACCCAACCCTCCATTTCCCATCACTCCAGAATTATTGATCACGTATAATTATACTTTTTCCTATTAAGTATCTCTTAAAGAATATTATAAGGTTATAAGGTCCTATTATAAATCTTTAAGAAGCCACATTTCAAGTTAAGAGATTATAATTCTACTCTATTCCTATTCAATTACTATAATTTTTTTATAATATCATTTTAAATTATTTTTTAAATATTTATATTCTTGTAAATTCATGGCATAATCATTCATTTGAAATATTATTAATGAGATATTACATATTAAATCACATTATACCCTTTTCTTAATCAATTATTATACAAATATAAGGGACCCTAATACTTTCTTATCCTTTATTTGTGCAATTGCCTCTAATTCACATTCATTTTAATTAGAATTTTTATTATTATTTATTACTACATATTAATTATATTATAATCAATGAGAGACCATTATTCCATCTAATTATATTATCTTTATAATCCGTTATAATTATCATTCATTAGATGAAATATAATAGATATATCTAAAACATCCTTAATGTTTGGTTAAGTAAACATTATGTGGTTTCCTAGAAATGAAATATTTTTCTGGACACTAAATGTAGATGTAGGATCTAGATCAGATTCACCTAGTGGTAATATTCCTAAAAGATGTTGATTGGTAACAACTCGGTCTTCAATCAGTGCATAAAAAATGTTCTTACCTGCACAACTGGTATGATACTCACTGGGGATATTATTTTGATATTCACAGGCTCCATATAATACCTAATAAAAGATTTGGATATATTTTTACAGATTAATTAGTATTTCAATCCATGAACTATGAAAGTAACCAACACCATTATTTTTGTAACATATCCAGCCTGGTAGGCATTAAATCGATGGCCTCAGCCAGGTTGCCACATGACCTCTAGAATGCCTCCCTATATTCCAGAGGTTGTCGACTAGAATCAATTGTCTAATGTGACACATGGGGAGACTATACCCTATTCACCAGAGTAATACACAGTAGAAAGTAAATAGAATAGTGGAAACAAAATTTAATAACCAATGAACATGAATTAGAAATCATCTCCCAAAACTGGGGACACACTATATCCTATAGTAAATTTTTCAAGTCTTGCTAATAGTGTTAAGTGAAAAAAACCCAAAATAAAGAAAAATAAAGGAATCCCATAAATGGTTCTGACTCTAATTCCAAAACTATATCCATGTATATCCCAAGCTCGACTCAACTCCCATGAATGGAGACCTTTCCCTTATCATGTCCTTTAAGAATGAAATCTTTTTGGGTACCCAACAGTGGCTTGAGCATGGTGTGAGTAAATCTCATTAGTAAACCACCAACAATGTCAACAAAATATCCAATCATATTTCATGTAATTTCTAAATGAATTAAATGTAAATAAAATATATTCCAAGTATTGTTAGATAACAATCATTAATTAAATCATTTCTAACATTAGTACCAAATTCATATTTTCATCTTCTTCATTACTTAATTTATTATCAACATGAGTTCCATGGGTTAGGCATTTACATCATTCATACACGGGCTCATGGAATTATTCACTATTCCTAAGGGAATAAGTCAAGTCCTTATATCATTAGGGATAAATATCTTACAATTAGTAAATATCACTTACCTCAGAGCATCAGTCCATGTAATTTCATTGATTGAGACCATTTGGGGCATATATAATTAGTCTGACTCCCTAACCCAGGCATTCCTATGTGGGGTTAGAACATCAGTCCAACCCAACCTTTGGGAGGAGCCTCGGTCCTTTATCCCACCAAAAATCCTTTTCCATATTCTTATTAATCCATTCCTCGTAGATATACCATTTCACAACCCAATGAAACCATCATAATTGACAATCATAATCGATAACAATCAATATGGGATGTAATACAGTTCCATAATCCATTAACATGTTTTCCATTTATATTACATTTCAATTTATCCCAATTCCCATTTTATATTCTTAAACTAATTACAAAAATTCATCAATTCCCATACATTAACTCATTCACCATGTTCAACCACTACCACATGTCAACTTAAATAAAACATTCATCAGTTCCATGTAATGACCTCCTTATGCATTTACTGTACAAAACACAATCCATTTTTCACATTCACATTAATTATTTTTTAACCCATTTCCATATCAAGCCAAATAATACCTTTTACATTACCCCTATCTTAAAAAAACTGACTATATTCTCTTCCTAATCATTATAATAGTAAATTAACAATCCTACCATGGGATCTATTTAATCACAAGTCTAATTGACACTTAACGTCTCTGTTAACCATGTTTGAAAAGGTCAGTGCACACCATGGGTGGCCCTAAATTGGTCAAATCATCTTCAATGAATATCATGGGGATCATGATGGTTTCAATGTGTCATTTAAACCCCCCATTTTATCAAATATCACTCATGACACAAAAACACAAACAAGGGGCAACAAAAACACAACCTCATATGTACAAATCCATATATAAACTAGGGGATATGACTTATAGAAAATATAACTCAAATCCATTGAGGAGAAAAATCATAATCATTGCCTTATATCCAAATCCATGAACCCCTTGAAACTTCAACATTTATTCCACAATAAAAAAAATTACTGGGATTCAGAATAAAATTTTCAAAGCTACAAGTCCTCATCTATAAAAGAGAATAAAGGTGTTGATTAGACATACACAGAGATTTGATCCACAACCAATGGTGATATAAATGGCCAATAAATGAAGGATATAGATATTTAAAATCTCTTGATATTGATTTTTAATCACTAGGGTTTAAAATGAGTAATCATGGGACAAACTTGGGTGAGGCTTCATAACCTAGAAATGGAAAAACTCTAATTTTTTCAAATTTTAAAGGGGTGAACAGTTTACCTATAGAGTTTTCTAAACCATGCACAAACCATGTGAAAGCCACTATCGAAGGGGTTTTGGGTTTCTTAGTTACCTAGTAAAGATACAATATTCCTCAAACCATGTTCCAATCAAGCGATATTCCATTATCCAAGGTTTCACATTTTTCCTAGGAAGGCCACATGGTTTACTGAACAATGCGCAAGTGGTTCACCTTACACAGGATGGCTCTGTTTTACCTTATTTTCTTCGTTGAAACCTAGTAACACCCTTAAGTCCATCATAATCCTAATAAACATTTCATTAACCGAAAATAATCAATTGAAACCAAAAATAAACCAATAACATAACTCATATAAGTTCGGGATCTCAAAAACTCCCCACCTTATAATAGGTCGTCGACAAGCTCCTCTTCATGAGCATTAACAAGCTTCCAAGGAATCAATATAAGGCCATTGAGCTCACAAATCTACCTCACATTCTCAATATTCCTCCTAAACGTCACCCAGATTCCATAAAACATGAACTAATGTCATCGTCTTTCCTCGCAAGATGTTATCACTGCGATCAACGATACGAACTGGATGCTTCTCAAAGGATGCATCAGCCTAAAGAACTATATCTTCCACATTAATCAAATTATATTGATCAAGGTGATCCTTCTAATGATGTGAAAAATAAAATACATCATGCATTCCACTATATTGTTGTGGAAGATCCAATCAGTAATCCATTGGTCTGATCCCCTCAACTGTCTCAAATGGCCCCACGTACCTAGGTGACAACTTACCTATTTTTAGAATCTGAGAGTGAACCAACCTTAGAGACACCTGTAGAAACACACTATCACCCATCATAAACTCAAGTGGTAAATAACGCCGATATATATATGAATTATGCTAACTATGAGCTATTTTCATGTGTTTCGGAATCAATTGGACATTTAACAACATCTTATGTATGAGACTCAGACCTGACAACTATTTTTATCCAGCCTCAAACCAACATAAATGAGATCTATATAGATTCTTATACATCTCCTCAAATATTTTCATCAGATTCATAGTTTGAAACCTATTTTTTGGCAAACTAAACAAGAGACAAGTTTGTTTACCATGTAGTACCAAAATCTAGGACACAAGCCCCTAACATTTCCTCCAAAACATATATCATACACTCTAACTTCCAATCCATCTAGGGGTGAAAAGGCGTACTCAAAAAAACTAGGTACCAAGAACCTTCTGTAATCCCTATCAGAAATGTAATTTGAAATATGGATCAAGATCCAAAAATATTATCCACATTAGTCCAGTAAACTGCACTATCTCTTGATCATATATCCCACCAAACTGATCAATAATGAAAGTCTCCCATATTGGTAACAAATGAGCCACCTTAGTTAATCGATCTACAATAACCTATATTTTATCATTATTCCGTGGAATTCTATGAAGACCAACTACAATATCCATCATTACATCATCCCACTTACACTCTAGAATGAGAAATGGTTGTAACAAACCACCTGGGTGTTGGTGCTCATCCTTCACCTACTGACAGGTAAGGCATCACTCCACAAAACCCACAACAAATTTCTTTTTTACCGGCCACAAATACTTCCTATAAAGATGATGATACATCTTAGACAACTCAGGGTGCACAGAACACCTTAATGCATCAGACTCACATATTAATTCATCTCACACACCATATGGTACCACAAAAGGTCCATGAACACAAAAAAAAAATCATCAGCACCAACAACCCAACCAGAAAGTGACTCCCCTCTTTTAAGACATTACTTCATATCCAAACACTCTATATCATCATTGCAACTATCCTTGACCGCACTCAAAATAACTGAATCAATTGCTATGGATGCAAGGATTTTTTTCACATTCCCATCATGCACCTCTAGGTGCATCGCAGAAAAAATGGCCTTCATTCTTCACTCGGATTTTCATTCCTAAACCACCTGATTTTGAATTTTTCATGTCATAGAATAAAAATGAATAATTCCGCAATCCTAGTGTATAAACGAACTCAAAGACAAAATATTTTATATATTCAACCAAATATCCCTGATGAAGGTTCAAATCGTATGGAGAGAAGATGTAATTGTGACTTTTATGATTAGTAAACACCATGAACTACTCCCTCGAAAAGTAATTCCTCAATCACTTTAAACCATAAACCATCATAGCCAACTAAAAATCCTATGTATGGTAATTTATTTCTTGAGTCCTCAACTATCATGAACCATATTCTACAACTTGAGCATCCTTCATCAAAACTTCCCCAAGTCCAACACTGAACGTATCACAGATTAATGTATACCCTTTACCTAGATCAGGTATTATTAGGATTGGTGTGGTCATTACCCACTTCTTAAACTCTTGGAAATAATTATTTTAAGACTCATTCAAATCATAATTATCTCCCTTCTTGGTTAATCCATAAAGTGGAACTTCCGAATGTGATAAATATTTAATAAACCATCGGTAGTAACCGATCAATCCTAGAAAACTCCAAAAATTCAAAATATTATTTGGATGCTCTTGAGACATAATAGAATGAAAATTATCCAAATCAACTGACACACATTACCTAGATATAATTTGACCAAATTAACTCACTTTATCAATCCATAAATGACATTTTGATACCTTGGAATAGAGCCTATTCTCTCTTAGTATACTGAGGATGATGTCAAGATGTTTTCCGTGATCTTCATGGGTTCTATAGTAGACCAATATATCTTCAACAAAAGAAAACTATGATCTGATCCAGATATGGGTAAAATATTTTGTTCATTAAGGCCGTGAACATAGATGAAGTATTGGTAAACCAAAATAGAATCACCAAAAACTCATACAACTTGTACCTACTCCTGAAATTTTTCCATGATATATTAGAAGGCCTCACCCTAAGCTAGTGATACCCCAATCTCAAATCGATCATAGAAAACTCTGAAGCACCACTCAAATGATCAATTATATTCTCAATTTTGGGAAGATGGTTTCTATCTTTGACTTTCATCTAATTCATCTTCCTATAATCCACACACAACTGTAATGATCCATTAACCATCTACGAAAATAGCACTGAAGATCTCCAAGGTTCTATACTAGGACATATAAACCCTTTATTATATAATTTATCCAACCAGTCTCTATGTTCTTGGAGTTCTAATTGTTACATTATATATGGTAGAAAGAAAACTATATCTACTCCTTGTAGCAACTCTATCGTAAAATCATTGTCCTTATTGGGTGGAAGACTTGAGAAATTCTCAGAAAATACATCTTAAAGTTGATCCACCACAGGAATAAAGACATGTTACTCAACTCCTTCATCATCCAACACAAGACAAGACACTTCTATAGTGAATTATCTAAACGATAGGAAAAACGGCCCTATAAATTATGCTCAAACATCCCATTTACCATGATGTAAATATGTTACTCCCTAAAGAGATGTGAATGTTACATGACAATGGTAATAGTTGATATGGTTCCAATACAACACCAGACAATCCATAACCAAAATTAGGTCAACAATAGACATCTTGAGGATGAACAGGTCCCATAGATAATGTTACCCACCAACCTTGAGATCAAAAACCTTATATTGTTTGGTATCCTCAATTTGAACACCCAAAATAGTACCAATAGATGTAACCCAACAAATTTGTTCTACTGGTATTCCCAACATAGCTACAATATAAGAATTGATAAATTAAAGTGTGGAAACTATGTCAAAGAAAGCACTATCAACCAGGAAAGCTACAAGGATCATACCTCAGACAATAGATGATCCAGTTTCTACTGCCCAATATAGACTAAACTACATGAATATGGTCCATCCTCTTCTCATGGATCTATCTTCAATAAATAAGATTGCACTACCCTGCTAGGGTGGATGATCTCTCCCCAGAGATCTGATTCCACCACCCCTACTGGTATAACCCTTGGTGCTTAAACTGGTTTACCGATAAGGCGTAATCCATCCTCTTCCTGTACTCTACACTTTCCTTGGATAACTATCATTTTCAAACAATAAAAAGTTCCTATATAACTTTTTTGAAATGCCCTGATCTTATTCACACTCGGCACTCAAATGGTGGTCCAGAATACTAAATATGCATGTGTCCCATCCTTCCACACTGGTAGTAGTAAACTCGATCACTAAATTGAGAGACTTTTTCCATTTTTTGATTCTCTATACACCACCACCCAAGTGAAAATTATTGAAGTGGCACTTCCTACAATCGGATAATACACCACTAGTTCTTCCAACATGAACTATGTGTCAGCTTCTATAATCCTCCTTGTGATATTATTTATTATATAAGGGATTTATCCACCACTTTAGAAACCCTCTTCAATTGAAATACATTAACCTACAACATGATCTCATACTTAAGTTCATCTAGTAAAAATATCTCTATGTATGCCTCATCCCCCACTAAATCCTGAACAATACATTTCAGGTCAGTGAAATGGATTGGATATTACATACCCTTCATAGATACCTAGCTGGACCTCATAAACTCTACATTCTTTTCATACCTCAATGATTCATGAAAGAAGTGTTCTATAAACGTATCAAAGAAATCTTTCAAACCCATACTATTATTTGGTTGGGTCTGAACCAGAGCATCCCACTAGTGTTCAGCCTAGCCTCACAACATATATTTTTCTAACTTGATCCACTTCTCTACAAAAGTATCCTAGTGATCCAAAATCTTCTTAATAGACTCTATCCAAAATTAAACAACCTTGGGTCCATACTCTCTAGAAAATGTCAGAGGTTTCTATAACTAAAACTCCATGGCTACTCAAATTACTCAGTACAACCCTCCCTAGGACCCTTTCCATCATCTGCATGAAATGATAAAAGTTCTCATAGAATACCACTTCCCCTATATTTCCCTGAATCTCTAGGTTTTCTTCCTCCAATTCTAGAGGATCATTCTCAACAACATCCTCTTATCGCTCAACTAGAACAAATATTCATTATAGAATTACACAATGACTCCAATAAAATGTTTAAAACACATAACATAAATCTTTCACAATTCATAAAAAAAGGCTCTCTACTATCCATAAACAACTCACTAGAGCACACTATACCTATTTTTATTGACACGTCCCACACACTACCTTGACCATCCCTAATGAGGTCTATGGATAACATGTGTAAACCAACATAAATTGTTTAATTTCTATATTGTACACCATTTCAAACTATTTCAATACCTGTAATAATATTGTTTCCCTTAGTCACACTTCCCATTTAACATCTGGTCATGAGAAACATTTTAATTCCATTTAAACCCTTAATTAATAATAATTATTAAGCCATTGTTCAAAAATTTACTTCCCCTTTTTCCCATTGACATCAATTTATGAGACCCCATTTTCTTCAAGTTGTTCCGGGATGGTCAAATACATTCTACCCATTCTATCCCACACACCCATCTCATGTGTGTTCCAGTCATGATTCATGTCTCTTACATACCTAGCTTCCTAAAATGATGATAGAATTCAAAATACTATGTCTTTTTCCCCTTGATATAGATATCATTAAACTATCACATCATAAAAACATTGCATCACCCAATGGTGAAATACCTTCAAATGTAACAGTGCACGATAAGAACAATAATTCCCACCCTAGATGACTTAGTATTTCCCCTGTCTGTGGGTTAGCTACTCCCATACACAAGCACATTTCTAAGTCCTGGAACTCTCCTACCCTCATATCTACCATCCCCAAATAGTATGGCACAGAAAATACAATCTCTGATATGACTTTGTAACATCCCCATTCTAGTATCCACTAAAACTGGTGCCCAGATCCAGGTCTCCACATGACCTCAATCACACATCCGTGTATGCCAAAGGATTCCAACTCATAGAGAGGGTCCAATGAGTCACATGGTGTGACTATAACCTCTATACCAAAGTAATCCATAGTATAAAGTAAATATAATAACAAAAATAACATGTAATGTCCAATAAATAAGCATAAGAAACCATCTCCCAAAACCAGGTACAAACCATATCCAACAAAAAATATTTCATGCCTTTCTAATAGTTGTATGTGAAAAAAACCCAAAATAAAGACAAACAATGAAATCCCCAAAACAGCCTTGAATCCAAGTCTGAAACCTCATCCTTGCACATCCCAATCTTAACCCAACTCCCAAGCATGAGAACATTTCTCTTATCTCAAACTTCAAGCATGAAATCTTCTTGGGTACCAAATGGAATCCCGAGCAGGGTGTGAGTATAACTCAGTAGGCCACTACCAATGGTGTATACAAAATAACTACTCCAAAAAGATAGTGAATATAAGTAATAAATGAATGACAAGTAAATAAAATACATTTCAAGTTCTATTAGGTAACAATATTTACTTAAACCAATTTTAACCTTAGTACAAAATTCATATTTTCATCTTCTTAATTACTTAATTAATTATCAACATGACTTCCATGTATTAGAAATATTCATTATTCACGCAAGGGTTCAAGGAATTCATAACTATGCATAAGGGAATAAGTCAAGTCTCTATCTCACTAGGTATAAACATCTTACAATTAGTAAATCTCACTTACCTTAGTGCCTCAATCTAGGTAGTTTCATTAAGTGCATCCATTAGGTGTATAGATAGTTAGCCTACCTCCCTTATCCATTCATTCTTAAGTGGGGTTATAACATTAGTCCAATTCGACCCGTGAGAGGTGCCTCAATCCTTTATCACAACATTATGCCTTGTTCACTTTTTTATTAATCCATGCACCACACATATACCATATCACAACCAAACCCAACCATTACAATTAACATTCATAATCCACAACAATCAATATAGAAAATAATATTATGTCATAATCCATTAACAGATTTTCCATTGATATTACATTTCAATTTATCCCAATTCCCATTTATTATTCCCAAAATCAATAATAAAAATTCAACAATTCACATACATTAACCAATTCACTATATTAAAACACTAGAACATGTTAACTTACAGAATCTATTCATAATTTTTAGGTATTGACCCCCTTATGCATTTCAAGTACAAAACACATTCCATTTGGCATATTCACATTAATACCTTTTTAAACCATTTCCATGTCAATAAAAAAATACCTTAGACATTAACCATATCTACGAATAACTACCAATATTCTATTATTAATCATCATGATAATTAATTCACATTTTTTTCATTTCCTCTACTATGTCCCTAGTCGATTTCACTCTTAACATCTTTGTTAACCATGTTCGAGAATGGTTATATTACCCCATGTGTGCCCCTAAATTTTCCAAATCATCCTCAATGAATCTCAAAGGGATTATGAGGGGTTCAATTTTTTATTTGGACCCCCATTTTATCATATCTCTCTAATAAAATTAAAATAATGACAGGGGGAAATAAAAACACAACCTCGTATGCACAAATGCATATAAAAACTACGGGATATAACTTATATACCACATACCTCAAATATGTTGATGAACAAACTCTTAATCATAGCCTTATATCTGGATCCAAGAACCCCTTGAATATTAAACATAGTTTCTAATATAAAATTAATTTTTTATGGATCCTGAAGAAGATTACCCAAGCTACAAGCCCTAATATGGAAAAGAGAAAAAATTAGTGGATTAAACATAGTTGGAGAATCGGTCTGCAACCAATGACACTCTAACTAACCTAAAAACAAGGTAGATAAATCCTTAAGAGATCCTAAGGGTTATTTTTCTTCACTATGGTTTCAGGGGATGAAATGGGTGAGAAAAGTGGGTGAGTATTTAAAATCCCAAAATGGAAAAATTGTAATTTTTTCAAATTTAAAAGTGGTGCATAGTTTACCTATATGATTTTCTAAACTCTATGCAAAAAAGGAACAAAACACTTACCATGGGGAATTTGTTTTCATGTTTACCTGTGTTGACTACATAGTTTTCCAAATCATGCATCAACCATGTGTAATTACTCTATCCAAAGACGCATAGTTTTCCGGGGAAGGCCACACAATTTACCTAACTGTTACCTAAATGTATGCCGTGTATAGGTTTGCTCATTGTTCCCTCCTTTCATGAACTGAACCCCTAGAACATCCTTAAGGTCCCTCATACTCTCAAGAAACAATTAATTAATCAAAAATAATATATTGAAACCAAAATTTAAAAAATGGAATACCTCCTCGATGTTTGGTATGTCATAATTTTATTATAAATCTTTCAATAAATGTTTTTCCATTACATTATGATTATCTTTTAGGATATAATTTTATTGTGGGATATTCAAAAATATAGTCATATTAATCCATGGAATGGGGAAATATTGAGATTTCATATATTATTTGTTTTTTTACGGATGCCTATTTATTACTTATCCTTGATTATGTATGAGTTTACATTGGTAACATTATTATGTGTATTGTTTAGTCATTCTATTCATAAGATGGATACATTTAACTTTTTATGTGATATATGGGGCCTAAAATTATATATCCCTTAAAATCACAAAGATACTTCTCGAGAAAAACTACTTGGGTATTTGGTATAGTCCATACCCATTTATATTTGATTTATTGGAATGTGGCCTTGATGATTTGTTTATAATGTCTAGAATTATGCATTCAATCTCTATGAGATCAGTTATTCTTATCTAATAATTTATTTATTTTTATGTAATTCATGGATATATTATACTCACTACTCAATTTTTTGTGGAATTTATTTATTCTTATCATATTATTGATCCCATTCTTACATATGATAGCTTTCATTGTATGTTATCCCTTACTGAGCATTAGAGAACACTTATTTATATTTTCACTCATCTCCACAAGATACCATGAAGATTAATACATGTCAATTATAGATTTTCAAGGAGAAATAAATAATTTTTATCTATTTAACCGATGTATCTTATGTTTTTAATGTAATATAATATTTATTTATGCATATAGTTTTCTATGATAGTTTAAATGAAATATCATATTTATTTTGATCTATGTATTTTCTACCATTTTAATAAATAACAATTGTTTTAGGTTACTAGATTCAAGGTGTTATTGTAAAATTCATATTAATGAACATTTCAAAAATTGAATCATGGTTGTATACATGGGGTCACTAAGGTTAAGGGAAACAAAAATCTTCATAATATCTCATGAGTAGACCAATAATAACCAATGTTTGTTTCTAACTTTAAGGGGAGAATAATTTTGTCATAGTGAAATGGTGAAACCCATCTGATGGAAACAAATCCATATCATCCATGAATTGATAATTTTTAGCTGTTTTAGAAAAATATAAGGATGGGTGGAGCACATTAATTCCTATAAGTACTTAATTCATGTCTTATCCATCATTTATTTGCTATTTTTGTGTTGAATTATTCTTTAGTGTTCATTTTTTGAAGGTTTTGTTTTGTGTTTATGGTTTTTTTGTTCATTTTTTGTTATTTTGGTGTCCATCATTTTCTTCATGATAGTTTTGTGTCGATGATATTTGCATCTTGATGAGGTGTTCTCACTCTGTATTGGTGGTTTTCTTTATTATTGTTTATTGGGGGACAACTATGACATGTTTTTTATGTTTTAAAGTGGCTAAAACTAACATCGATGGCCTCCGGCATTATGTTATAGTCTTTGGACAGTGATGAAAATGTCGATGATGGACGACGATGATGAAAATGGTGACTCATGAAATTTATGGATGGTGATTTGATTTTGGGTAATGTGTGTGATCTTGGATAATGATATTATCACATCCTATACTCCTTTGTGGTTTTTGAACATTAAATTTTGAATTTAGGCATCCTTCAATTTGGTTCCCGATTGGTGTGTTGGTTACCACTCAACCAAAAAAATGGTTTTTGAAAATAAAATAAAATAATTGGATTTTTAGTCTTTCCCATCGAAGTACATGGGGTTCCAATGTGACATACCATTTTTAAATAATTAAAATTCTATTATATAAAACCATTTTTGGTTAAAGTGGTATTTCATCAAACACATAGCTTGGTGCAATTATTTTAATATATAAAACATGCTTTTCAAAATTAATCTTATCCCTTAAATAAAAATATAAAACATTTAAAATATTGTATCACTTCAAATAAGACCTCAAGAATAATATAACATTTTTAAAATTATTAAAAATTATTTTTATAAATAACCATGAATGTAATGTTCATTAAACAAAGGAAACTCATGCAACTACCTACCATAACCAACGAAACCACTCTCCAACATGGTGAATCTATAAGAAATGGGGAAAAGGGTTCCATAAAGGCCAAAGGAATCCCTAAACAAAAACACACATATCATTAAATCTAGGATAAAAATACACAAGGCCCCCATTTCCTTATGAGTGAAATAAAATAAAATAGGAATAAGATAAATAACTATGGAATAATGGTGTAAGGAACTTACTTGGTGAATTCATAAAGAAACTAGATGAAATCACCATGAAAAAAAACCAAAGTGAAAGGAGTGGAGCTCAACATGAAAGGGTCCTATAATTTGAAAAGTTTAAAAAGAAATGGTGATAGGGTTAAATCGAGTAAAGTTAGTTCTTGAATTTTATATTTAAATTTAGTTGGGATGAAGAGGTCACATCATGACATACCCCTATCATGGTATGACTAGCCTACCCGAAATAGAGGCACCGCTGCCATGGGAATCACATCGTAGCCAACCCCTATGGTAGTGTATCTCACCTCCCACAAATTGAATCCCCTCTAACTAGATTATTTTTAAAGTTGACCTTATACCACCATGTAATGATGGACCAATATTAAATCCCTTATAGAAAAAATTTCACAAATAGAACCTTATTCATATAATGACATAAAAAAATTCATTTCCATGACATATAGGTGTCATATTTACACGATACTGGAATTGAATCCATGGTATAACAACCCTTGGACATGGAGTGAACAACTTGAGTTATCATTATAAGCCACACAAAAATGATGAAAAATATATAAAAAATTTAATAAAGAAAAAATAAAAAAAATCATTAATTAGGTAATCTCATACTCGAAAATGAAATTATGGGTGTGAAACTAAGTGGAAACTGAAGGAATCACTCATCTGTGGTGTATCCATTAGTTGAAGTTGAATGAACCATAACATGGTTAGGACCTTCATATCTCCCATGATACTCTAGTATCTCATTAAGGTAATGAGATAAGAAGATAACTATATTAATGATATAAAATAATTCATGATATATGTTAGTTTAGATTATCCAAACTCATGGTTATAATATCCTACAATATAGTCTTGAGAAGATCTCAAGACATCCTTTGGATTAACACATACATTATAGAATGTGTGAATAATTAATGTGGTTGAAAACAATTTGTAACCCCTTATATGAACAAGAACCAATCATATAAATTCATCATGGTCCTAATTTTTTGCAAGTTGTAATTAGAAACGTGTTTGAAAGATTACCTTGTGAAAACATTTATTATTCTATTGTAAAATATGATATACTACATTATGATATCACTAAATCAAACATATGATATTACCAAATATTACCATATGATTTGAGAACAATGTAACGTTATCTTGTATCTTTATATATAATATTTCTATATCAACACTTAAGATATCATCATAGTGTGTCACATGTACAAGGGATGTAGAGAATATCTCATTTAGTCTCCCATATTCACTAAATCCTCATGAATTTGGTCTTATTTATCCTTATATTATATCACAGGAAATAACATGTTAAACCATATCCAAAAATAATTTTTTAAATATTACATAACTCTTTTGGAATTATATCATTGATGTCACTATGAATTACATCATATTTAATACCTTATGAATACCCAATAGAAATTCATTTTGGATAAACTCTAAAACATGTTTAGAGCATAACTTTGAGTAAAAATCAATCCTCATTTAGTAAAACATAATGTATGACCTAAAGGTCTTTTATAGTATTGAAAAAAATATATGAATTCTCAAAATCATAAATACAAGAAAAGATAATCCTCGAGAAATGCATTAGTTCTACTCAACTTATAGAGGGATCTAGAGTGAACACTATCAAACACATGTATCTCAATACATGTGTCCACCAGCTGCATAATCTAAAAGAATGAATTTTCAAATGATCTATTTATCCAAGACATTGATCAAACATGGAAAATGGGTTATTCAATATATTATAGTCACTCGTGAATTCTTTATTCTCCAAGTATAGACTTGACAGGTCGATGAATTTATCTCCTTTCATTCATCTTTATAGATGAGAACATCACATGTCCCTTATCTGGTAGTTAATCACATCGCATTCCTAATCTTGGTATAAACATACCCTTCCTAAGACTATATCAATCTTGTATCTTGATGTGATACTCGTCATATGAGAATATAAATGTCATGTTGGTTAGGGTCCAAATGATGGAATGATCATCAACATACCCAACTACCCATGATTAACAAAGCATTAAGACGTACAAAATAAATTCATCAAAGTGTGAAGATTATCATTATATTTATCTATTTTTTCTTATTAATTAAGGACTCCAAATATAAATCATACACCCCAAGTATATAAAATAAATATTTCATGACACTTCATTGGTTATAATTTGTGTATATTCTAGCACAAAAAAATTATTTTGATCATTATTATAATATTTTATTTCCAAAAACAATAATCCTAATCACTCTAATCTTAAAATTTCAACATAAAATATAATACTCCATAAACAATATCAGTTAGGGTTAACCCAAGTATTAAGAGGTTAATTCGAATTTCACTTCATGAATAACATATCAATATATATATCTATATAAAACATGAAAGAATAATTAAATGTATATTCCATTTTGTATAACATGACACATTTTATATCATTAAACATATTTAAATATACTTAAAACCCATATATAAGTGTATATCTAACATATCATGTATGATATACTTCCCGATCAGCATTATGCTTCCTATACTTTTAGGGTTTTCCTAAAATCACTACAAATCATTGTAATTCCTATCACATAACTATGTGACTATATAATAATACTCTCCCATGAAACTCTTTAGTGATTAGCTCTATGAAGTATTCCAGCCTGAAAATATTGATACTTAAGAATCGTATTCCCAATCTTCAAATCCATGAATGTATTAAAACTCTTTAGATCCAAAACATCTAATGTTATAACAATAATCATTAATATTTTCTAGTCAAAACTCTTTGTGGTTTTATCATAATCATTAACCTTTACCTCCATGGGTTGAGGGTAGGTCATGGGGTCAATTCCCTAAGCCTGCGTGTGTTTTTTTTAATTTATTTTTCTTTTGTTGTGTTCCATGGTAGTGAATGTAATCAATCTTATATATTAACCGTTATAACTTTTCCATAAAATTGTTTCCTTTAATGTGATATTCACCTTGAATTATGACTATCATAATACATTATTTGTTAAATTTAAACTTCTCAGAGTCTAAAAATACTCCCAATATCTTATTATATACTATATTATCATCATAATATGTAACAAAGATACACAAAATAATTTGGGTTCATAAATAATTATTTTTCCTTTTAGTTGTAAATATTAAACAAATAAAACATTTTTTGTATTATGTATGTTATTCTATATGATTTAGATAATTTTCATAAAATTGATATTATTATTTTAAAATATTATAGGGATAGTGGTGAGATCATATCTTTAATTATCTAACAAACTACATGATAAACACTTTTATAGAGACAAATAATTATTATTTTTTCTTCTTCCTAAAACATGTTATAAAATATAATGAATCATAAAACATGTTTATTGAATCCAATATTTTATATTATTATTATTTTTTAATTTTTAATTAACTAGTTATCTTAATGATTTATTATAAATGATATATTTATATCCATCATTTATTTTAGATCCATATAATCTTAAAACATTCCATTGAATTTAAAATCATGATTTCACAACCATTTGTTTCTTAATTTAAATAAATACCATAATTTCCAAAAAAATATTTACCTATTTTTCAATTTATATACACTTAAAATATTTTTAAAGTATAAATTTGATATCATATACCTTTAAAAATAAAAGAAATAATTTCAATAACACTGACACATAAGGTGGAAATTCCATAGAGTTTCTAAAAATCCCTTTAAGAATCACCAAAAACTCATCATATAAACAAGTGTCCTTATATTACATTTATATTTTTATAACAAAGAATTGTTAATTAAAGAAAAAAATTAAGACTCTCTAATTAACATTTGTTCTTCTGATTTGATCTTATACCCACTTATAATGTTGATAGAGGTCCATAACTAGGACATATCATGCCTGCTTCATCTATCCATTTTTGTTTACTAAAATAATGTAAGAATTACTTGAAATCAATCAATTTTCAAGATTAGTTCCAAAAAATGAAAAAAATGAATTTCATATATAGAAATATCCTTAATAAAACATGTGGTTTCTCCGATTTATATCCATTCATATTAGGTATATGATTTTAGAATGAAGTTCCTTAGGTCATTTTGTAGCTAGTTTCTTTGAAACAAAAAGTGAATAATTCTCTATTTATCATAATCATTTATATTTCCTTATTGAAAATTTTAAATAATAAGTTTCTTAGCAAGGGTTTACCCCAACATATATATTCTTTTATTGATTAATAATGATTCATAAGATTGAATATCAGTCTAAAAAGTTTCTTACATTAATATTATCCTTTTTGTAGGACTTATTAGAAAGTTATGTTTAATGATGGTGATCTCATTTATCTACTAATTAATATTTTAAGAGATGATTATAATATTTTACATTAATTTAATAAGTTTTTCAATTAATATTTCTCTCACTAAAATGATAAACCCTTAGAAATTTCATCACATTCATTAGTGAGTCATGATCCATATTTTAATAATAAATAGACCTAATTTTTCATGAAAATACCCATTTAGATATTTATATTTACCATTATTCCAATCATCTCATTTATGATTCTTGGATGGTTAAGAAAACAACTCCTTATCCAACCCATTATATGGATAAAATAAACATCATTCTACCTAGAATGGCCTGAAGGCCTTCATTTTTATTGAATTATGATAACCCCATTTCAAGGGATGATGGGGAACCCTTACAAAGCTCGTAGGATTAGTGATTATATGATTTTTAGGTCTTATGGAAATTTAAAGACTATAACTACATGGAACTACTCCTACTCATCTTCTTCATCATGATGTCAGATCTACACCTTCGCCTGACTAATTCGGCTAGTCTTCTCATGCATACACAGGCTAGTCCCAATGGTAATGACATACCATTTCTTTCTAACAAATCCTCTTTGCTTTTACTCTGGTGAATCCACCTGCTCTGAACCCTCATTTGGAGTCTACTCCTTGTAGAGTCTTTCTGATCATTATTCACAATTTCAGGTGGATCGAAGGCCTTGATGTGTCCTGAAGTCCTTGAGGTGGCCCAATGTCCATGAGGTGTCCTGAAAGATTTACTAGCCCGATGAACATGGGTGGCCCAAAGGCCTTGAAGGACCTGAGACCCAAACTGGTGGCCTGAAATCCCACACTGATGAATATTTCTAGCTACTATAGTACTGAATAGTGCATTCTTTGGTACTTTCTATAGTTCCTGCTATAGTAATGCTATAGCTACCCAAAAATTTTGTCTCCACCCGATTTGGTACTCGGGTCTCTTGGATGCACATGTCGAGTCCTCACCATCTGAGCTAAGGCTCTTGTTCTATTCTTTATGTATCCTAAATCTTATAGTTTCCTAGATATTTTTAAGGCAAATAAAATGCTAATATTGAGGCACTTAACTCTTAGGGTCACTACATTTCTTTCATTCATTACATAAAATCGTATAAGGTCACCTCCCTTTGGCATGAATTCTCTCAGTTTCTTAATCAAGGTCATGATAAGTGTTCATCCTAAATGGAATCTGACACTTACTATTTTTTAAGGGGATTTAATTATACCAATGTATATAATATTATACCTTTCACATGCATTCATATTTTTAATTATTTAATATCAAATTGTATTCATTCCACCAAATAAATATGTTCAAACCATATTGATGTGTATCCATTTACACAACCCTTAGCTTATGTTCCTAGCCAAAATTAACCAACCCTTCATACATATCTATATAAAAATCATACATAAGGTACATGAATCCATTTAATGTAAGAAATTAGGACTATATAAATTTGTAAATCCAAATAAGAGTAATCCTGGAGTGATAGATAGTAAATCCCCACTTTTCAAGGAAAGATATATGCTTCTAGGATAGTGAGTAGTCTGATCAAAAATTCCATCTACCCAAGGATTCTTTAGATAATAGAGACTTTAATTTCATCATAAGTTTGACATTTAATATGTATAAATTATAATTAAATTTTAAAATTGTGCTCATAACCTACTATTAGACAAATTCTTGTTTTAAGAAAACTAAATTCATTATCATACCTAGCTTGAAACTACTTATATACATGTATGAATATTTATAAAAGAACATTGAAACATTAAATTAATTAATACACAAATTCATAATATAATTATTATATTCGTGAATAATTTTAAGAATAAATAGATGAAAAATTATTATTTTAAACATAAGATAAAATATTTATGACGAAACCTTAAATAAAGATTATTATAACCACAATAATTTAAAAATTACTTATTGTAATTCAGTAATTAAATAAATATAAACACATTATGTTTATATATAGTATTAACACTATCATATTATCCATTATATATAATTCACTTTGAATATATGATATTACGTGAAATAATAACAATTTATATTCTAATTCTATTATGAAAACTATTTACATAATATAAATTCCACATATCTAGTATTATTTAATTTTAACCAGATCAAATATAAAATATAAATTTTAATATGGTTTATGTTACTCCAAAATAAGGCCTTTAATTCGAAAAATTCATAATAATAAATATAAACATTTCTATATTCTTCTTAATTTTTTAATTTATAAAAATGTTATAAATTACACTAATAATTTCCATATATTCATTTTACATCTAAATTATAATTCATTCCGTATAATTTTAAAAATAATTGAAATATAAAAAAATAATATTTTGGAATATTTATTTAATAATATATTCATAAACATTTCATTAATACATTGTAAACAATTTATAATTAATTAATTTATAAACACATTTACAAATTAATAAATATGAAAAAATACTTTTTACTAAGATTTAAAAACATATTAAAAACAATTTAATTCAATTTTGTAGAGCCTCAGGCCAGATTAGGTTCCATTGGGAGGGTGGTTGAATCAGCGGTACCCTTTTCATGAATTTTTATCCTTTTAAATTCAACCTCTTGAACTTTTTAGGGTTCTTGGTCCACTCTATAGATTCTCTCAAACTCACCTCAAGTGGTATAGAAAAATAATAGAGGGTTCCAAATTTTATATAAAAGGTTTGTAAATTAAATGGATACTCTTTTACATGTTGGTTATACATGAAAACATGGATTCTCTTCACTATCTTCCCTAGTGAATACAATAGCTCTAGCTCCAACTGTGAGAATTAGTTCGATTTTGTCTTGAACCAAAATAATTCTTTATCTGGTTCAAACCAAGTGACTCCATCTACCCCTGGCTCCAACCAGAGGACTTTAACTTCTATTAGAACTGAGCAAAATGCTTCACCTTTTTTGAAGTATTTGATCCACTATAGGTTGATCTTTTGTATTCTTACAAGAGAGTGTTGGATCAGACTTACTTGTGTACTTCCTCACGAACATCAGCTATACTAATCTCCATACTCCTTATATATTTGGTGTAATATTAAATATCATACTTAAAATTCTTTGGTACATGTAATCACCTTATTCAAAAACCAAAATAATGTTTTAATGTTTTTAAAAACTATTATTTATGAATAAAAATATTTTCCACATCCCAGAAAACATATTTTTAAGGATTTCAGTTCTAAAAAAATTTTAATCCAGTAACCTAGACCCATATTTCGAATAACCATAGATAAAATTATGTAAAGGAATATATATTTCTTTTTCTATTAATCTATGGTTCATGGCCCATGATTTCAAATTAATAAATAAATCTCCCTACTTCACTATAAATACCAACCCAACAACCCATTTCTCTTCAAAAAATAGTGAGTATATATATTCTATCTTTATCTCTCTCATGAATCTCTCCAAACTGTTTTTAAGATTCTAGGGTGCTCTTCTCAACATTTAAGTAGTTGCCTTTCATGTTAAAGGGTTCCTAATAATCATATTCTTCTTTTCAATTAAAATATTTTTATTATAAATTCATTAAAAATTAATTTTAATATGTTTATATTCTTTTAATTTTATGGTTTTATCATTTATTTGATTTATTTTTAATAATTTATTACTTATTCCCTCTCATTATATCATTTTCTTAAACTATTATTATATTGATATAAGGGTCCCTAATCCATTATTATCTTTTATCTGGGTAATAAAATCCAATTCATATTCACTGAAATTTAAAAGGTTATTATTATACCTTTTAATTAATTACTTATCATATTACCAATGATACATTTTAACACACCATTTTAAAAAATATCAATATCGGATATTACAAGCAACACTGAGCCTAAAGGTACAATGAAATATTATTATTTAAATATAATTGATATAACATAACTACTAAATTGGAAGGACTAAATAAGATAAACTAATTTATGAAATTTATATAAAGGTCCTAATAAATATAAATTTATGGATAAATTCCTATGAAATAGTTACACATTTTTTATAATGATGAAATTTTATTCTTTAAAAAATTATGTTAGCATCAAAATAATTTTTACTGATTTTTTTGAGAAAGTATTATAATTATTTTTTTGTAAATTTAATAAAATTAATTTATAAAATTAATTTCATATTTTAATTTTCATATAAAAATTTACTTAGGGTTAAATGTTGGTATTTTTCTAATATTATTGGTTTTTCAATGAATTGTAAAAATTACAGATTTTCCTAATAATAAAATTTACATACATCAAATTAAGTAATTTAAAATTATAATTATATTTTAAATTTTATATTATATTTAAATTTGAGAAATTTTTTATAATAATATAATTTATTTCATTTGGATCAGTAATTTTCATGATTTTTGAATAAGATTATTTTTATGCTCAAAAAATGATTTTCAACAAAGCAAAATTAATTTCATAAAGTTTATCCATTTTAGTTCATTAAAATTACCTATAGAATGGAAAAATATAAATTTAATGTATAAAATATATATATATACATATTTATACTTGTTTGTGTGTGTGTGTGAATTTAAATTCATATAATTATTATTTATAATCATATAGTTAATATAACATCATTTATTTCTTGAAAATGTATTTTCGTCAAAAACTACTTTTTTGCGTTTTGAAGCATTAATTTTATATTATATTTCTAAAATTTAGTGAATTTAATTTCAAGAAATGGATTAAATACATTTAATAATAATAAAAAATGTTATTAAATATGTTCAGCAGAATTTTTTGTCATAATTATTCGTATAAATAGAAACATTATTACCATAGTTAAGGTTAAAACAGGGTTTTGTGCGGTAAATGTGATGTTTTTTAAATTAACATGCACAAAATTTGGATTTTTAATTGATAAATTATATTTCATGTTCATAATTAGTTGTTCAAAATTATCTAATAAGTATTATTTTATTTTTAGTCTTTAATTATAAACTACCAAACTAAAAAAACTTGTTATCATGGTTAAAACAGAAATGGTAAAAGAGTATAACCTTATTGGTAAATGGAATTACATGTTTTAAACATGTTTATTTTTAATTTTATATGTTTTTATTTACCTTATATTCCTTCCACACCATTATTTATGTATTTTAGAGGCACCTGGATTGAGATTGTCTTCACATTATTGAATAGATTTGAGTATTTACAAAAAATGTCAATCCATCTCACTTATAAAAGGGTACCTCCTATCCTCTTTCCATAACACATAAAAATATATTTTTTCATAAAATTGTAGCTTAAATACATTCATTAATTCCATCACCATGTTCTATAGGACTTATTTTTATTAGAAATTCCTCAAAGGAAGGCTTTTGGTACAAACCTAAAGAGATTTTCCGAAGGAGATGTTTCATTCTTAACTAAAAATATTTTTTGTTCTTCCACCTCATTCAAATCAAATTAAAACATACTTATATAATGAAATAATTATATAAAATATAAAAATATTCTATTATGTTAAGTTAGTTACCTACATTTAACTCCTCTTATATCAAATGGGAAATGAAACCATCATTTATGTGTACGTTGGACTGTCACCTCACGAACCACTATAATTCATTTTTCATAATCTCTTCCCACAGCTATTTATGATGATGGATTTAAGGTATATATATTATATTTATTAAAAACTTATAATTATGTACATGTAATACATCTTATATTTTATTACCATTCAATATATAGAAAAATTATAAGGTTTTTTGTGTGTACGTGTGTATTACCACGTCCATAAAGTGATATGATTCATTTTTAATTACGGAATCACATAGAAGAAATAAATAATTAAATTTAAAGAAATAATATGATATTTATTATATAATTATCTTTCTATAATTATAAAATAATACTTACCTTATTTCCATGCTGATCGTTTAAAAATCAAAACATTACTCATGCGTACGTACATCCTGCCATCATTATGATTGTATGGTAGTTCATTTTTCAAAACCATATTCTATGGTTGTTTTTAAAAATATATTTTATTTAAAAAAAATATGATTATATCAAAATTATTATTCTTTATATGATATACCAATGACACTTTTTACCATATTCAACCTATCGAAGTCATTTTGGACATATGGATTCAATATTGTCCAAACGTCCAAAGTGAACTTAATTGATTTAGAAAATAAATATAACATGGTAAAAAGGAATATTAAAATTTAAAAAATATTATTAAGAAATTAAATAATAATAAAAATTATTATTCATGAATTTAATGTATATATGTGATGATTCTAACTTCAAGTAAGGGATTTCGACTCAATTTTCTTTCATTGAGTCATATTTTAAAGTTATGCACTTATTTCCTTTTATATGGTTTATATGATACCCCTTTTACAAATTATTTGATAAATCCATCGAACATAATTTCATTCAAATTTATAATTAATTTCATTTCATTGAAGGGTATTTTATTCAAAAGCTACCAAAGCAGAAAAGGCAATATGTTACAACCTTCTTTAGTTTCAAGATTGTTTATTTTTATAGATACTTTATGGGAAATAATATACATTTTTTTAATTTAAACAAATTTTTTTATAATTATTTGGTCGTGAATTTTTTTTACATGTTTAGTTTCCATTTCCTACCTTATTAAATAAATAAACATCAATAATGTTGTCAGTATGTAATACTAATCTTGAATATTTTTTAAATATAGGATCTCTCTATTAAATATTTATGTTTTCCATAAAATATATTAAATATCATTTTTACTATTATACAATGATTTAATAATGAAATTTTTACCCATGTTTTTTATTTTTTGAAAAAATTGCTTAAAAGTAATTTTTTATCATTTTCTTAACAAGGAACTTTTTGAATCTCTTTTAAGAAAGGGTGAAAGGAATATTTTCTTCTAACTTATACTGTGTGAACATAATTTACTAATATCATGATAGCTTAATGATTTGAATATTCCATTAAACTTTTATATAACTATCTTCAATGGAAAAAAATTATATTATATTTTGGATGTTTTTAAATTTTAAAGAAGTTATTTAAAACTGAAAAGCTTATTTTCCTGAATAAATATTCTATAAGATCTTTTAAATATTGTTTCATTAATGAAGAAAAAATTTAATGTTATGTATTACTTATATATTTTGTATATATGTCTCTTATGAATATAATATCTCATTCTCTCTTCCATTGAGGGGGTAATACATTCCTAAAGTACATTTATCAAATGAATTATTTATGAAATATTCATGGATTATTACATAAATCTAGATTATGCAACTTTTTTCTTTCCATGGGTTAATTTTATGCTTATGAATTAAGATTTATTTCATTTTTGGGGTACAATAAATCATGTAAATGTTAGTATGGGTGTTCCCAGATAGTTCTCCAATACATTGGGTAATTTTTTTGTCTCATAAGAAGTTATGTATTGTATTAGGGATTAAACCTAATATATTATGGGACTTTTTCCACCATGTGATATTGTCTATGAAATTATCCTAGACTCTTGTTTATGTCATCTTATATGTTTCTACCACATTTCATAGGTTATTATGATATTATGATTCCATGTTTTTTATGTTATGATTCCATGTGATCACTTATGAGCCTTCTCTTTTAAGATATCATGTTATACCTTTGACTCACATGTTTTGTTTCATTGTCATGGTTATTCACTTACTGAGATTTTTATATCACCCATTTCATTTATATATTCCTCATGATATCCTATTATATTTTTGGAGCTCAAAGATAATTATGATATAACTAAGGAGAATAAAAATAAAGATGGTATGTTTTAGTTTTTCTGATGATTTTTTTTCCTAGTTGTCCAAAAACACTAGCCCTTTTTAGTACATGTTTGGTATTATTGGATATTTATATGAAAAATAAAAAAAATAAGTAAAAAGGATTTGGTCACAATAGTTGGTATCAGAGGAAAGTCTAGGTATTTTTGGGAATTATGATTTTATAACATTAGTAAGAAAACTCTGGGAATAAAAATAAGTATAGGATAACCTTCTAATGTTTTCTTAAGTAATATATTATATTTTTTTTCCAAGCAATAAATACCTATCTGGATACCAGATGTGGTCATGGTTTTGGAATATATGTTTCTGTGGGTAACAACCCTAGAAATAGTTGGTTAAGTATATCTCAACCATCAATCTAGTGTATGGTGAGTGTTCCCTTACTAAAAACATGGTTTGATGCTTCTAGGGGATATGCATGGGTTAGTTGACATTTTCTCAATAAAACATCATAATTAATTAGAGAATAAAACCTATGGGAAACTATTCTATACCATATTGATATGATATATACCAAATGTATCTTGGGTTGATAATATTATGGTCAATAATATGTCCAAAAACTTAAATACCTCCTTCGATGTTATAAATTATTGAAGTCGAAGATGATTAAGAGTACTTTGGGAGATATTTGTGGTAATATGACCCTTTGTATCATTATGGGTTTTAGTACCAAAATTTATATAAGGAATAATTCCCCTATATCTTTTGTAAATAAGTTTAAAGGTACTTAGACACTCTAGTGTTTATCTAATCTTTTATGTTAAAGTAATAATTGTAAATTGGGATTATTTGATTTTGTAGTAAAACTTATAGAAAACCATTGTAGATACAAAGTTATTTGATCATTAATGATATGGTGAATATGTTCATAGTTTTTTGGAAATTTTATATGAATTATATTAATAATATTTTATAAAATGTAAAACCCACATGTCGGGTGACAACCTGTCACATACAATAAGGTCACGGGGATTGAATCCATAATTGAAGGAAGACAAGGGTGCAGTGCCTACCACTGGCCTATGTGATGTCATGGTTTTTATGTCATTATTTTACTAGATAGTTTTAAGGATAAATATTAATTTTATTTTGGAAAACATATTATAGTATCTGATATTTTTTTATTTTTATGATTTTGAAGTGAATAATGATATTTCATGAGACATCTTATTAGGTTGAATTATAAATAGACTTTAGGCTTAATGTAAAGTATTATCTAAGAAGATTTATATTATGTCGAAGATGAAGGCCATGATATAAACTTTGAGATTAAAAAATATTTAATTCTAAGGTTATTAGGATAATTTTCAATTTATGTCTATTTATTATAGAATTATCAATGTTAAAACTTTGGTTTTATTGTTTAATTTTGAAGATTAATATATAATTTATTCATATGAATGTTTATTTATAATGTTTATTATTTAAATTTTACTAACCATTTTTTATTTATTAAATATGGGAGGAATATATTGTTATTATTTTATGGATTATGTGATCTATTAGAAGTTGATTTCAGTTCTTCATGCATTGAAGAAAAAAATTCATCTTGAATATTCATCGCTTGCAGAAAAAGATGAGATTGTGGTGGAAATTGTTTAAAAGAAGAAATTATACTTATAATGTAAGTATATTTACTTATTTTATTAGTATGCATGGTAATATCATTCATAAACTATATTAAAATATCTTAAAACAAAAAATATTATTTTATTTCCTTTATTTTTTTATGAATTGATGGTCTTATTCACAACTCTTTGGTTTATAGTTTTCTGGTCATTAACATTCTCATGGTCATTCACTTTCATATGATCAATAATCTCTATCATTTTACATGATTATTTGGATATTAAAATTTTCTCAATTTATATATTTTCATCTCTTGATAATATCCTCCTATTTCTAAACATATTTAAGTGATGACCTTTCTATTTCTTTTTCCCTCTTTTCAATATGAGGTTTTATTAACCATTTTATCAATGTGGGCTTTAAAATGTATTTTTAAATGTAAAACATTCATTACCAAGTTAAAGATCAAATTACAAGGATATAATTTATTAATGTAGGGAGAATGTGACACCCAAACATTCTTAAAAAATAATTCTATGTTCGATAGCGTATACGGATTGCAACCGTTAGCCTAAACGTACCATTTAAAGTCATTATTTAAATATGAACATTATTGACATGTGGTTATACTACAAGGTTTAAATAGTATTAACTACAACATGAAATATATATAAAGGATCCAATAAATATAAATTTATGGTTAAATTTCTTTAAAATAATAACTCTTTTTTATGAGGACATTTTATTCTTCAAAAAAATATGTTTCCGTCAAAAATGATTTTTATTAATTTTTGTGAAAAAATATTATAATTAATTTACAAAAATTAAGAAAATATTCTTGATAAAATTTAAATCATTTTTTAATTAGCATATTAAAATTAACTTAGGTTTTTTTTTTGATTTTTCTAAAATGATTGCTTTTTTAGTGAATAGGTAAAATTGTCGATCTGTGAAATATCATCATTTCTGTTAATTAAATATATTAATTTTTAAAAACAGTTATATTTGGGACTTTTTATTAAAGTAACATTTGAATTTTATTATTTATAATAATATAATTAATTTCATTTTAATGAGTAATTTTTCAGATTTTGTTATAAGTTTATTTTTATTCTTAAAAACATGGTTTTCTATAAATGGTTTTTAAGTTTGTAATGTTTAGTAAAAAAATAAAAAAAATTATATAATATATATCTATTTATATAATTTTAAATTCTAATCAATATTATTTCTTGTTATAGAGTAAATTTAAGATCATTTATTGCTTGAAGAGTTCATATTCTTGATAAACAGCTTTTCACCACATTTTGAGGATTTTGTTTTAAATTAAATTATTCCACTTATATGAATAGAATTATATAAAATAGATTTGAAAAATTTAACCAGAATAATTAATTTTTTGTAATTATTTCAACTTAATTATGGGTTATAAGTAATAGTAAAAATAGTAAATAATTATTTCCACAATTAAGGTTATAATATGGTTTTTCAAATTGCATGTGCTTATGTTAAACTTAATTTCACACAAAAATTGGATTTCTATTTGATAAAATGGATTTAACATTTAGAATAATTTATTACAAATTATTTAATAATACTCATTTTTTTATTCTTAAAGGATAAATTACCTACATAAAAATCTAGTTACCATAGTGAGAACTAAAATCATCAAAGTGAGTAACATTAAATATAAAGTGAATAATAAGAATAAAACGTGTCTTTTTAAAAAAATAGTTTTTTATAAAACTCATATTCCCAAAAATCCATTATTTATCAATTTTAGAGGAACTTTATTCAATAGTAACATCCCATTATTGAATATTTATGAGTATTTATAAACAATCCACTCCTTACTTATAAAAGGGAGCCTCTTATCCCCTTATATTCACACTTCAATACCCTGTTGTTCTAAAAAAACCTTCTCAAACACCTTTCTTACATACTTACCCACATCCTAGAATCCTTTTTTTATTGTAAAAAGTTCCATGGAAGGATTTTTGGGAAAACATAAAGAGGTTTTTTGAAGAATAGGTATCGTTCTTAACTGAATGTATTATTTTATTCTTCTATCTCCTTCAAATATTATTCAACCATGGTGATATAATAACATAATTATATCTAATATAATGTCATTTTATTATGTTATTTTAATAACCTACATTAATTTACTCTTATATCAAATGGGAAACAAAACCATCATTCGTGTGTATGTCAAACTACCACCTCACAATTTGATGTAATTCATTTTCCATAATTTCCTCTCATGTCTATTTTGAATTTTGGATTTAATATAAATATTTTATATTTATGAAATATTTATAATTCATGAAAATTAATCTATAATATATATTTTACCATTCCATTCATAGTAAAATGATTCAATCATTCGTGTCTATGTGTGTATTACCACCTCCAATGTGTGATGTGATAGTTTTATCATTACTGAATCACATGGATTATATATATAAGTGTATTCAAAAAATTAATAAAATAATTATGATATAATTATAATTTTATAAAGATAAAATAAAACATACCTTATTTCTATCATGATCGTTGAAAAAATAAAAACCTTACCCACACATATGTATCGCATACCATATACATGATTATAACATAGTTCAATTTTCTTAACAATCAGTAATGGTTGGATTTAAAAGTATAATTGATGTATAAAAATGATAAATATGTCATGATTATTATTATAGAGAATATGGAACAATGAAATATTTTACCATAGTCATCTTACCAAACACATTTTGGATATTTGAACCGAATATCATCAAAACGCCTGGTATAGACATAATTGATTATGTAAATAAATATAACATGGTATTAAATAACTAAAATTTATAATAATAAGTAAAAATCATTAATAAATTAAATTTTAATGAATCTTTTTTTCAATGAAGGTATGGATAATTTTCTATTCAATTTGAATACCTTAAAAACCCTAATAATCATGTCTAATCAAGTCATGGAGGTCATGAGTGCATCCGAGGCTCATTTAGAGCCCATAGCTTCGAAATGATAAAAAACGAATGGGAAAAAAATTTATGCAACTATGAGGCCTAGGGAACATGGTCATTCAATTAAAAAAATTGGATAAAGGATTTTTTTCACTACCTTCACATGGTTAGTTAAACCATGTGCCTACTCATGCGGTTTTCTCCAAGTAGCAGTGAACTGAGAATGGTTTGTGAATGGTTTGTCCAAACCATTCAATCAAACCATTTTTCTATGTATTTTGAGATGAAATTAGAATTATTACCCTCATTTAAGTTAAAACCTTATTACCCTTTTCTTTCCACCCTCTGTCAGACTAGCACCCCATTTCCTCCTCTTTTGATCTCATGTTCCTCAAAATCTAGGAATTATGCTGGTATTCTGTATTGTGTCTATTATTTGATCCATTAGAAGCATTGGATCTGTCTTGGTATACTCCCCTAGTCTCTCAATCCTTATCAATGTTTATCATGAAATCTTTTGTACTCTTTATGTTCAGGTTCATTTTCAATATTTTCAGGGAATTGGAACATTTCTCATCTCTTCCTACCTGCTTCGAATATGAGGTTGATATCAAGTGGAGTGTCATCTATGGCCTTGAGGTAGGTGGTCACATTGTTTTTCCTTTTATTTTTTATTTCCTTTTCATATTCCATTATGTCACACTCCAACTTTTGTAGAGCATATGCTTTTAATTGATTGATTCATATCAAATTGATCATTATCCTATTATACAATTAATTATCTTTGTTTGGAGGATCATAGGTTGTATGAACCTTCTATGTTCACCCTATGGGTGTACCAAGTGAAATTTTCTATTTTTGTTCAATTTTTCAATGTTCCTAGAACTCCATCATTCCTTCCATCTTAGTTTTTAAATGCAATTTCCCTTGAAACACGAGTATTAAATGGAACCCATAGAACCTCCTAGGTGTTAGGCCCTATTATAGTAAGAATTCCCCATTTTGGAAATTGTCTTGATTGGCTATGACACCATGAAATTCCCAGTGAACCTTATATATTCATTTGCCTTGAATTTATGAATTAAAGGGAAATTGAATGGGATGTGATAAATATTATTATTTTTTCATGATAGATTACCCTTACATAAATGGATTAATTAGTTAATATGGAATAGTCTATGCCCATTGGTTTCTATTTCATAAATGAAATGAGGGTTTTAAAATGGTTGTTGAATTGATTAGAAGGCGGCAAGGGCATTTCCCTTATTGTTTCATTATCAATTACTCTAAATGAACTATTATTCCTTATTTATATATATGAGCTTATTAACAAAGTTTCATTAGAGGTTTTTCCTCCTTACATTTATTTTAAATTATACGCCTTGATATAGGTTGTGAATGATGATAAGGGGTGTTGAGCATGATTGATAATCACACACCCTTACATTGGGTGTTGAGTATGGAATATCACACCAGTGATACTAAATGGACTTTGGGATGAGGCGCCATGGTCCATTATTAGAGTTTTTTCATGGTGACTCACTCACTATCACATGTGTTATATCATTATTCCTCTCACTCTATTGGTCTGTAGGTGTTTTAACTTATTGTATGAGCATATAGGCTAGTTATACAAGTCATGGATGTCTAAATTACACCTCAGTCTCCCCAGATTAATTATTCCAAGTATTTGGAAACTTACATCCACACAACCATGGTTTATATATGTGGGTGAAATATACAATTAATATATATATATATATATTACAACTACATAAATAGTGACTATTTAGACTTCATTTGAGTCATGAGCTAAAGTAAGTAGAGCCTTCATGTGTTCTTTAGGAACCTAAGTATCATGATTATTTGTTTATTTTAGAATTTATTTCTTATTTAGTTATACCTTCACACTATTTAGTTATGAGCACTACTTGGATTACACATCGACACTATTGGTGGCGGCCTTCTGAGATTTTTATCTCACACCCTACTTGAGATGCCTCTAATACCCGAGAAGACAAGTTGACTATAGGTATTGATAAAGGGTAAAGTCCCTACATTAGGATGTTGATATTATTATCTAGTAGTTTAATTTTACAACTAGAGGACCGAGCTCAGTATTCTTATGTAGTGGTTTTGTCATTTTTTATTCATTTATATTGTATAACATGATTTTATCTACCAGTTCTTTTTGATGTTATAGCATGTCACGCAACGATGTATCAGACACTACCTTATAAGATTTTGATTATATTACCATTTGCTCTATTTTTTCATTTTATTATTTATTCTATCAGTTTATATTAATATTATATTGTCATTGTATAAGATTGAATATATTTTGCTACTCTGATATGAGGGTATAGTCTCCCCACTATACCACCTTTACACCCTCATTTCTAGTCAGTAGCCTATGGCCTATGCATATGAGAACTTATTGTCATGTGACCCCTAGCTCGGGACATGGTTTAAGTAGATTCCAACTTATTATGATATATAAATAATTAATATATGTTTATTATTAATGATGATTAATTATGTATATGACGAATCTAACTCAAAGTAAGGGATTTCATCTCAATTTCCTTTCATAGAGGCATATTTTAATGTTATGTGACTAATTCCATTTATATTATTTATATACTACACCTTTTAAGTATTATATAATGAATCATTCGTATTTAATGGTATTTTAGGTTGCAATTCATTTTACTTCATCCAAGATGATTTTATTCAATATTTACCAAAGCTGTAAAGTATTTATGTTACAATCTTTTTTTATTTCAAGATTCTTTATGTTCAAGGTTTATTTAAAGGAAATCATCTAGAATTAATTTCATAAACCACATATCTTTTATTTTATTTTATTCAAAAAAAATTATATGTTTGGTTTCTATTTCCTCACTTATTGAATAAAGAAACATCAATAGAGTTGTATATAAGTAATATTAATCTTGTATCTTCTTTTAGATATGGAATATTTCTCTTCCATGTTTATATTTTTCATAAAATAATATAAAATCATTTTTTTAGTATTCTCTAATGATTTTTTAAATACATTTTTACCCATGTTTAACTTTTTTTACAAAATATTTTAAAAGGAATATTTCATTCATTTTCCAAACAAGGTTATTTTTTATATTCGTTCATAATAGTGTAAAAAAGAATTGTTTTCATTTACCTTATATGAAAGGAATGGAATTTTCCATCATCAATACTGCTCAATGATTTTAAATTTTCATTATAGGTATCAGTGGTTATTTTCCAAGAAATTTTATCCATATTATTTTGGAAATATTTATATTTTAAAGAACTCGTTTCAAAATGAAAATGGTGTTTTCCTCAATAAATGTTCCATTTGATCTTTTAAACTAATTTTCATCAATTATGACAAGCTTTTATGTTAAAAATTACTTCTAAATTCAATATATATGACTCTAGAATATATATATCTAGATCATTGTCACTTCATTTTATGGGGTTATACATGCCTTAAATTAATTTATGTAATATATTCTTTATGAAATATCTTTTGATTATGAAATGAGGCTCGATTATGAAACCCATTACTTTCCATGGGTAGTTTTTATGTTTATGTCTTAATATTGATTTCCTGTTTGTGGCATGCATCAATATGTACATGTTACGATGGGTGTGCATATATAGCACTCCAATGCATTGAGTAACGTTTTTGTCTCATGACATCTTATGTATGGGATTAAGGAGTGAATCTAATCCATTATGGGACTTTTTCCACCATGTTATATTGTCTATGAAGTTATCCTTGACACATTATTGTGTCAGGTTATATATTTTGGCCACATTCATTCGGATTATATGATCTTATGATTCTATGTTCTATATGTTATTATCCATGTGATTACTCATGAGCATTCTCTTTTATGATATCATGTTATACCATTGATTCACGTGTTATGTTTCATTATCATGTTTATTACCTTACTTGGTTTTTTAGCTCATCCCATTCCATTGGGTATTCCCATGGTTATCATAAAAAGTTTTAGGATCTCAATGATAATTAGGAGCCCGCTAAGGAGAATAAAAAATATTGATGTTATGTTATTGTTTCTTTTTTTGTTTTATATTCCTAGTATTCCTAAGACAATATGCCTTTTCAATCATTATTTTGTAAAATTGTATAATTATGTTAAAAGTCATAAAATATTAAATGTAAAAATGATTGGGTCATAATAGTTGTAATGATGGAATGTTCTAGTTATTTTTTTGGATTAATATTATAGAATATTAGTAAAAAAATTTGGGGATATATATATATAATAATATTCTAATACTTTTGTAAGGAATGGATTTTTCAAATAAATATATCCCTATATGGATACCACAAGTGGAAATGGATTTTACATAGTTTCATCTATGGGTAATAACCCTTAAAATAGTTGGCTGACTATATCTCAATCATAATTTTGATGCATAGTGAGTGTTCCCTTACTAAACTCTTCATTTCACACTCTCGAGCAATCTTTTTATGTTAATTCACATTTTCTCTATTGAAGATCGTGGTGAATTAGAGAATATGACCTATGGAAACCAGTGATATTCCATAGAGATAAGGGATAATCCTATATTTTCTGGGGTTTATATGACTATGGTAGATCAGAAGTATAAATTCATAAATACCCCTTTTGATGTTTTAAGTTATGAAAGTCTAATATAATTATGGTTACATTGGGAGACATTTATTTTAATATAAAACTCGTGTCCAGTATGAGTATTAGTAGAAAAATATTATTTGAGGAATAATTTTCCTCATATTTTGTGGACATAATTTTAAATTCATTGGTAACCTCTAGGGTTTACATTATCTTTGATGTAAAGGTAATAACATTCAATTAAGATTATTTGATTATTTTGAAAAAATAAAAATGTATAAAAAACTTAGTAGTTACAAAGTTATTTGATGATTATTATTTTTTTGATGTTTATCTTTTTTTTGAATATTCTAATAATTATATTAATATAGTTTTAAAAAAATGAAAACATTTATGTCGGGGAAAATCGTTATATCTAGAAAGGTTGTGCGTCTTGAACCCAAAACCGAAGGGTGTCAAGGGTGGAGGGCCAAACATAAGACTATGTCATTTCTAGGTTAGTATGTCATTACTTTTTATTAAAATATTTGATAGATAAATATTATTTTGATTTTCAGAAAAATTATATATGATTAAATATTTTTAAATTTTTTATTTTTGATGTCATTAATGTTATTTTAGGAGACGTTTCATTAGGTTGAGGTATATAACCATTAGGTCTAAAGTAGAGGATTATTTGGGAAGAATGATATTATTATGAAGATGAAGGGTATGAGATAACCTTGGTGGTTAAAACATTATTTAATGTTGAGCTTATTAGGGTAAATTGGGATATAGGGTTATTTATTTAAAGAATCATCTATGTTAAGCCTTTTGTTTTATTCTTGAATTTTGGATATTAATATATTATTTCTTAGTATGAAGGTTAATTCATAATGTATATTATCTTATATTTTGTTAACCATTTTTATTTTATTAAAGATAATAGTAATATCTTGTTAGTATTTTTTTGAATTATTTGATCTGTTAGAATTTTATTTTAATGCTTTAGGAATTGAAAAAAAACCTTCTTGTAAATTCATTGCTTGAAGAAAGAGATATGGTTGTGGTGGGAATTGATTAAATGATGAAATTGTACTTATCAAGTAAGTATATTTCCTTATATTATTATTGTAGAAAATAAACTAATTCATAAACTCTATGAAATGGATCTTAAAAAATATTATCATATTACCATCATTTTTTATAAATCTATGGTCTTATTCACAACACTTTATTTTATCATTTTGTGGTTATTAATTTCTCATGATCATTAAATTTATTATGATAGATGTTCTCTACCACTCTCAATCATTATTTTAACATTACATGTTTTCTACATGTCTATATTTATACTTCCCAATAATTTTCACCTATTTGGAGGCCTAGTTATGTGATGAACTTCATATTTTCTTTTCTATATTTTCAATAGGAGGTTTTATAAACCATTTTTTTGATTTGGGATTTTAACCAAGATATTTTCAAATGTAAAACTTTATATTAAAAAATTAAAGTTAAAATTGAAAGTATGTAATTTATTAAATGTTGTAGAATATTACACCATGAAATTTTAACAAAATTTTATTATGTTTGATAGTGTATATGATATGCAACATCTAGTCTAATAAACCATGAAATATTATTATTTAAAAATGATTGTTATACCCTAGATATTAAATTAGTGGGTATGAATAGGATTAACATATTTATGATAGAAATATAAAGGTTTTAATAAATATAAATTTATTTATAAATTATTAGGAAATAATCACTCACTTCATTAATGAAGATATTTTATTCTTAAAAACATATGTTTTCTCCAAAATTGATTTTTATTGGTTTATAACAGAAAATATTATAATTAATTTATAGAAAAATAAGAAAATATATTTCATAAAATTATATTTATTTTTTAATAAAAATATTAAAATTCACTTAGGTTGAATTTCTTTTGATTTCTCTAAAATGATTGGGTTTTCAATAAATATTGAAAATTACCAATTTTTTTAATTTTTATTTAAATTCCTTAAATCAAGCCCATTATAATTTGGATTTTTTATTATGTTGAATTATAAAATATATGAATTATAATAATATAATTAAATTCCATTAAATCATAAATTATCATCATTTTGGTCTAAGTCTATTTTTATGCTTAAAAATGTGGCTTTGTATAAATGGTTTTTAATGCCATAATTTTAACCATCTTAATTAATTAAAATAAACACTAGTAATTAAATATTTAAATTAAATTTATATACTATTTATCTAGTTCTATGAATTTCAATTCATTTAATAATTGTTATTATTTATAGAGTTAATATAAGATCATCTACTTCTTGAAAAATGGATTTTTCTGAAAAACCACTTTTGTCATGTTTTGTGGGTTTAATTATAATGTTAATTATACCAGTTTTGTAACATTAATTTTATAAAATAGATACAATACTTGTAATTATAATAATTAATTTTAGTTAATAAGTTAAACATAATTTTTTTCATAATGAATAGTAAAACATTAAAAAATTATCACCACTGTTAGTGGTAAAACATGTTTTTCTATGTTTGATGCGCTTGTGTTAAAAATAATTTTACACAAACATAAGATTTATATTTTATAAATTAGATTTAAAATTTATAATAATATTTTCCAAATTATATAATAAGTATAAATTTATTTTTATGATTAAATGATAATATACTTATGTTAAAGAACATGTTATTATGGTGAAAACTAAAATGGTAAGAGTAACTATAGTAGTAAGGGGAATAACATGTATAAAAGATGTTTAGATTTAATTTTGAGTGTTTTTATAGACCTTATATTACCTCCACTCCATTATTTATCAATTTTATAGGCACTTAATTTGATATTGGCTTTCCATTATTGAATAGTTTTTGGTTATATACAAAAAGGCCACTCCTTCTCATTTATAAAAGGGAACCTCCTCTACCCTTATCTTCACACATAATAATCCTTATAATTTAGAAAATTCATACCAAAATATATTAATTAATTCCCCCCCCCCCTACATCTTATAATCCTTGGTTTGATTATAAAACCCTCTAAGGATGGATTTTTTTGAAAATATAAATTGGTTTTCTAAAGATGGCGTATCATTCTTAACCGAGCGTCTTATTTTATTCTTCCACCTCCATAAAATATTATTCAACCATTATGATATAAAAACATAATAATATCTATTATAAATAGATTTTATTATGTTAATTTTATAACATAAATCCATCTTATCTTATATTAAATGGGAATGAAACCACCATCCGTGCGTACATCATACTACCTTTTCGTGATGCGATGTAATTCATTTTCTATCATCAAATATCATAGATGTATATAATGATAGAATTAATATATATATATATATATATATATTATTCATGAAATATTTTACATTCTATAAAATGAATATATCATATATTTTTTATCTTTACATTATAGAAAATTGATAATAGTGTTCATATATATGTGTGGATTGCCACCTCCACGAAGTGATGTGATTAATTTCTCCTTTCCTCTTCTCATGGATTGTATATATAAGTGTATTAAAAAAATAATACTATATTTATTATATAATTATCATTCTATAAAGATAAAATAATACTTACCTTCTTTTCATCATGTTCTTTGAAAAATGGAAATGTTATTAATGTGTAAAAAAGGGCATACCATATCTATGATTATAACATAATTTATTTTTCATAAACATATTTCAAGGTTTTTTTAGAAGAATAATTGATTTATAAAAACTATAATAATTTCGGGATTAATATTATGTATATAATGGAAAAATCACTTCTTTTATCATATTAAACCTACTGAAGTCATTTTTGACATATGAACTGAATATTATAAAAATGTAAAAAATAAACTTAATTGATTAAGTAAAAAATATATTATATGGTAAAAAATAATATAAAAGTGATAATAAAATTTAAAATTATTATTATGAAATTAAATCATTAATTATTCATTTATATAAATTATGTACATGGAAATCTGAACTCGAGGTAAGGGGTTTCGTCTCAATTTCCCATCGTTGAGTCATATTTAATTATTATGCACAAAATTCAATTTATATGGTGTATATGAATCCCCTTTTACATATTATATCATTAATACTTCATAATTAATGGTGTTTTATATAAAAATCCTTTTACTTCATTCAACGGGTTTTGATTTTAAAGTTACCAATGAGGTAAAGGATTTATATTACAATCTATTTTCATTTCAGGATTGGTTATGTTCAATGTTCTTTTGGGGGAAATAATATAAAATTATTTTTTTAACTATAACTCTTTTATTATATACTTTTTATTAATGTGTTTTACATGTTTTGTTACCATTTCCACCCTTATTGAATAAATATATATCAAGAAACTTGCTTGTAAGTAATAGTGATATTGTATCTTCATTTAGATCTGGAATATGTATATTCTATATCTATATTTTGTTTAAAATATTTTAAATATTTTTTTTAACATTATCCAATGATTAATTAAATATATGTTTATCCATGCTTTTATTTGTTTTAAAAATGGTTTAAAATTACTCTTTCTATCATTTTCTAAACATGGTAATTTTTTACTTTCTTTTACAAATGTGTGAAATGAATGTTTTAATTTAACTTTTAAGGCATGAATAGAATTTCCCACCATCATGAAAACTAAATTATTTAATTATTCCTTTACATTTTTTCCATTTTTATTTTCAAAGAAATTATTTTCTATGATATTTTGAAAAAATTTAGATTTTAAATAAGTGATTTAAAAATTAAAAGGGTAGTTTCCTCAATAAATATTCCATGGGATCTATTAAAGATTCGTTAATCAATGAAAACAACATTTAATTTTATGTATTACATTTAAATTGTGTATATATGTCTCTTACCTATATAAATATCTCATTATCCTCTCCTTTAATAGGTAAATCAATTCTTTAATTTCATTTATAAAATTCTTATTTATGAAATATCCTTTGATTGTGACATGAGAAAAGATTTTGTAACCCATTTATTTCCATGGGTAATTTTTATGTTTTTTTGTTAAGATTGATTTCCTTTTTGTGGAACAAATCATAATTTACATGTTGTGATTAGTGTGCCTAGATAAGGATTTAATGCATTGGGTAATATTTTTGTCTCATGAGACGTTACGTTTGCGATTAGGGAGTAAACCTAATCTATTATGGGACTTTGTACACCATCTGACATTATCTAGGAAGTTATCCATGACATATGCTTATGTCATATTATATGTTTCTTTCATATTTCATAGACTATTATTATCGTATTATAACATGTAATTTCTTTTATTCTTTCATGTGATTACTCTTGACCCTTCTCTTTTATGATACCATGTTATCCCTTTGACTCATATGTTATGTTTCATTATCATGTTTATTCCCTTAATGGGATTTTTATATCACACCATTTTTTTTTGTATTCCCTAGGTTAGCCTATACAGTTTTAGGAGCTCAAAGAGAGGTAATATCTCAGTACGGAGACTAAAAATACATTTTGTTTTAGTTTCATTGGTTGTTTTATATACCTAGTCTTCTAAAGATACCAGTAATTTTCTAGCATTATTTTGTATTATTCCATATTTATGTTAAAAAAACATGAAAATATATGTGTAATAAGGGTTTTTTCACTATAGAGATCACTATTACCTATCATTATATTATCTCCATAATCCATTATAATGATTAAACATTAGGGGAAAACTGAGGTATAAATATAAAACATCCTAAAATTTTGTTAAATTAATGATTTATTGTTTCCCATGAATGGAATATTTATATATATACTACAAGTGGCTAAAGGATTTAGTTTATAAATATAGAGGTGTAATAACCTTGAAAAATATTCATTGGTTATTAACTTGATCTTCACTAAATACACAAAAAGTAGACCAAACTGCACACCTGATTTGATACTTATGGGGTATATGTCTTGGATGATTCAAAAGATCTTTATGAACCATAATAAATAATTTTAATATATTATTTCAACTTAATTTTTATTGACATTATTGAACTATTAATGTTCCTTACCCCATTATTTCATTATTAATTCGTTGATAAAGTTATTTTACATTTAATATTGAATATCATATTATTTCTATGTTAGTTATAGTAAATTAATATAGATATTCATGTTATTATATTCAATGAGAAAATATTGAAAAAAATTATATCCTTTATTTATATATGAATAACTATTGATTACATAAACAAGATTATGTCTGAGATTACGTAGGTAAAATTATAATTTATATTTTTTATCCATTCTCTACACATGTTCGATGCATTGGACTAATTATTTAATGAATGGGGCCAAAAATTATAGAGCCCCATAATGCATCAGTTGGTAACATAAGAAAAACACATTGGGTATTTCATATATTCCTTTCTCAGATATGTATGATGTCTAGGAAATGGCTTTGATGGTATATTTATAATTTCCATCATTATAGATTCCATCCCTATGAGATTAGTAATTCCCATCTAAGAATTTATTTACTATTATATAACCCATTGATATTTAATTCTAACAACTCCATTTGTTATTTAATTTATTTATTACTATCATATTTTGGATTTCATACTTATGTATGATAACTTTTGCTGTATATTACACATTACTAATAATTTGATCCCATTATTTTATTTTATATCTCATTTCCCCAGAAACTGGGAAGATTACTACATGTGGAGTATGTATTTATAAGTAGAAATTTAAAACGTTCAGGTATTTAATTAATTAACCTTATGTTTTCAATGTAATGTAATTTTTAATTATGTATATAATTTCTATAGAATTATAAAATTATCAATATTTTATATTGTTATTTATATATTCTATACTAAAAAAATTAACACTATCATTGGAATACTACAGTCAAGGTTTTACTGTTGGTATTTGAGAAAGTTTAGTAAAAACCTTACATACTATATTTAGAAGAACATGGTATGATAACATAACTATGTGAAAACAATTAGGATATTCTGTAAATATTGCAATATTACATGACAATAATTTAAAATAAATTTATAATAAATATATACTATGATTTATAATTTATAGTTTTATTTATGAACATACTATGTATAGTCCATTATTTTGGAATGGAACATAATGGAAGGAATAGAAACCATGCCAACACCCATAATCAATGTAGGTATTTAAATATATATTAATTCAATAAAGCTAGGGTTGGAGAAATTAATATTACAACTATATTAGGGTAGTTGATTTAGTTTATTACAAATATCCATTATTGTA
Organism: Viscum album; assembly: GCA_963277665.1. Lineage (NCBI taxonomy): Eukaryota > Viridiplantae > Streptophyta > Magnoliopsida > Santalales > Viscaceae > Viscum > Viscum album. Next base: position 588,254,147 of record OY728126.1, read on the forward strand.
TGTAACAACAAATTTTTATAAAAAATTGTGTAATAATGTTTGACATCATCATAATAAAGAAACCCCCATCCTTAAATGTATTCAAAATTATATTACTAGATGAATAATTAATTGAGTTCCTATAAAAGGTATTCATTTCTTTAGGATATACTAAAAAAATAATGTTATAAAGATTTTGTATCATGTAAAAAGAGGTATTGATCAACGGTCGTCATTGACTCAAAACCCCAAAAAAAGTGATAGAGAATAAGAAATTGGAGTATTTTATGGTGATATTATTTGAAAATTAATTTGCTTTTGAGAAAAAATATTAAATGGAAATAAAATTCCACAATTTAAGACAAAATAAAGAGGATTTTATTGTTTAGAATAAAGAAAATATCTCCGGATTAGTAAGACATTTTACAGACTATGTACCTAATTGATAAATAAATATTGATCACTTCTTTTATTGGTCGAAACCAAGTCTTTTGATGGAATAAGACTATAAAATATTTTACTTATCTGAGGATATAGAGAAAAGTGTCATCAAGACAAAACAAATTAATTCTCCATGTCATTTAATTTTAAAGGAAAGAAAGATAAGAAAAATTTAGTTAAGTTCCCTATTGATATAAATTTTTAAAATGAAATTAAAGGAAGGGTGAAATTCCAAATATACAATAACTATGGGAAGAAACACCCTAGGTATTACTTAAATTGAATGGATTTTTTTTCAAAAAAAATTAGAGATAAAGGACCTTATGATTATGAGTTAATGGGAAAGAAAGAAGACACTAACTTCTAATGCATTAAAAGTAAGTAGGTGGGATAATCCTCAAATAAATTCCCCATGTATGAAGGGAATATACCCCCAAAAAAGGCCAAGGGAGAACGAATGGATTATACAATCGTTATAGGAAAATTTTTAGTTCCAAAGTTTGTTATAATAGGTACTTCAATCATAAACATAAAGTTATAAAATATTTTTTTATTATATATCTACACACTCTTTATTTATATAAACTTTTATATGAACATTGAACCACTACATGATACATTAAGAAGTTTGTTAGTTAATACACCTAGTATAAATCTTAGTGTAACAAATCTATATTAGTTTATTTATACTAAAATTCATAGATTTTCTTTAGTTTTAAACATTGTGGTAATAAAAATAGTTGAATATGATATAATTATTAGGATAGATTGGATATCAATGTATAATATAGGAATTTATTATCATTATAAGAACATTTCAATATATAGTGTTATAATATAAACCCTTGTTTTTAGAGGAGAGACTTCAATACATAAGTCTTGTTTGAAACCGCGTTTAGTGGATCATCTTAATAAAATTCATGGAGGAGATGAAATAGTGAATGATAAGGATATCATAATAATATAGGATTCATATATTATGAGGTGTTATATTTACATATTTCCTAAAAACTGCCTGGACATCTACCTGACCATGATGTTAAATTATCTATTGACCTTATACTTAATGAAAATTATAAATCATAGACTCCTTATAGAATTGATTCGATGGAATTTTTGGAATTAAAGAAACAACAAAAATATGTGTGTGAAAAAGTATTTGTATTCCCTAGTGTTTTACTATAGGGATAACCAATATTATTTGTAAAAATGAAGGATGGGTTTATGATTTTTTTCATTAATTATAGAGTAATCAATGTTATTAATATAAATAGAATGTATTTTTTTACCTCATATTAATTATATATTTGATCAAATTCAATGATCTTAAACATAAAAAATATTGATATTCATTATGGTTATTATCAATTGGAATTAAGATAGCATGATACAACAAAAATAGAATTTCATACAAGGTATGGTCATTGTCAATTCACAGAAATGTGTTTTCAATTAAAAATTGCATTATCTATATGTATAGATCTATTGAAAATACTATAAAAGGGTTATCTTGGTAAATTTAATATGGTTTTTATTATTCATATCATGATATAATCTAAGTGTTATAATGTTCATCAATACCCTTTATAGATTTTCATCAAGACTCTATGGGAGAAGGAGCTATATGGGAAATTCCATAAGTGTGAATTCAGGCATGAGAAGGTTTCTTTTCATGGCCATATTATCTTCAAAGATGAAATGTTAGTTGACTCGTAAAATAACAATGTTGTTACATATTGACCCAATCTAATGAATATAATTGAGATAAACAGTTTCCTTGTCTTGGCTTGTTGGTATTTTAAAGTTTTTTAAAATACTAATTGTCTAATCTGTTAACCAATATTACATGTAAATTATTCATATTCACATGGTCTAAGTAATGTGAATAAATATTTGAGGAACCAAATAAGATACTAATCAATGAGCTAGTATTAACCATACCATCTAGAAATGAGTGACTTGTTATATACAGCGATTCATTAAAGAAAGGTTCTGGGGTGTGTCCTTATAAAAATAAAAGAGTTGTTTTATATATATTGAGGTAATTAAATTACCATGAACAAAATTATCCAAATCAAGATCTTTAACTGACATTTATAATCATTGTGTTGAAAATATAGAAGCCCTATCTTTATTTGGAAATATATGATATATATACGAATTATAAAATGATAAAGAATATATTCACTCAAAAATTGTTCAATTTGAGACAAATTAGATGTTTAAGACTCGTCAATTACTAGGAATTTTCATTACACTACCACCCTATGAATGATAAAAAAGTGGTTGACACATTTTATGGAATAATAGTGTATTTTTATCCATGATGCCGATGGAAAGTAATCTTATATTCATGGATTTTATAAAGTATGATAAGAAAATTATTAATGAATAGAAAGAACCATTCGATTTTAAAATATCTTCTCATCCATCTTTACTATATAAGATAATGGGGCCACAACAAGGTGAAATATTTATATAAAAGAAAATAAAATCCAAGAAATATGGGAGATTTACAAGCATTATCTTGGAAAATAGTGTGCTAATGTTCGAAAAAGTGACTATGGGTACAACTAGTAATATAAATAAAGAAGTAAATACTTGATGATTTTCATAGGTAAAAATTATTTATATAGCCTATTGTGAAATTATTTCTAGGGATATAAAAGGGAACTTCTAGTGAAAAAACATGAAGTGGGAAATTGTATACTATTTTCCAAGATTCCTGGTGTGCCAACAAGTAAAGGTTGAGATACATCTTCCAAAGGGTTTGATCCAACCTATAACTATAACAATTTGGAAGTGGGAAAATATCAAAATGTACTTTTGACTAATATAATTGGGTCCTATAGTAAAATTGATGATATATGGGTCATTTTTTATTGACATACAATGTATGTATGTTTTCTAGGAATGATGGAGGAGATACCCATGTTATTCCATTCATAGTTCTATATAAATAATGTTGTAAGACTTCATGGGTAACCTTCATCAATTGTATTTGATTATAACCTATGTTTCCATCATAAATTTATATAAGTATTCAAAAGGATTTTTACATTTAGTTACATTTTATCACTTCATGTCATCCTCAAACTAATGGGAATCTTTATAGGACTATCCAAACCATAGATATAACAACCCTAATTTTTATTACACACTTAAACATGAATTATTACATAAACTCTTCACTTGACACAACATGGAATATTGAGAGGTCTAGTGTCTTTAGGGATTAGGAACATTACATACCAACGTAAAATATAAAACACACAACATCTTTATTAAAAACATACCTTACATAACCATGCCATTCCCTTGTAATTAGCATTTCATGGGATAACCTGAGGACATACACGTGAAAAGGGAGAGCAATTAAGCCCAATAAGGGAGTAAACAAGGCATAACGTGAAGAATACAATACATGTTAGTAAATAGTCATATCAATGGAGAATAAAAGAAACTTGAACATAAATTCATGATATAGCATGATTATCATAACATGGAAATTTGGCAACAACACTTAATAGGGAATTAGCATGAACCAATGCTCATTGCACATAAAGAATGAGTAAACCCTAATTGAACTTGAATTAGCATGAGTAAAAACTCATTTAACCTGAATTATCATAAGTAAATCCTTATTTCACTTAATGTATCAGGATATGAATCTATACCCAAATCATTGGTGTTCTATTAGGGTGATCCCTTTATAAACATTTCATTTCATGCATAAGTGTGCCACAAGATCATACTACATTGATTCATTAAACATCATAATTTATTCCACAATAAAGGAATGTGGAATTTATACATGAAACTCTTACATCAATAAGTAAATGTGCATAAAAGTGAATACCCTTGATAGAGAAATGGGAATGGTATTCACTAAACAGTGATTTTGCCTCAGAAAATGGTGGTGAAATTTCGGTAGCATAACAGCATGACATAATACTTCATAAAAAATTTTGATGAGAGAGAAAATGTTGTCTCATAATATGTACCTAAAATGGAAATTAAGGGGTTCATATAGATATATCCCGCAAAATAAGTAATGGAGTTTGGATTCATAATACAAAAGAATTTCTTGAATGTGAATGGGGAGAGATAAATTCATTACAGAATTTTGGCATTGTCTGGACCCCTCCCCACAAGGTGTACCACACCTGGGACGGTAATGTAAGAAGGGATATAATGACCCCTGAGTCTCGCCACCAATAGGCCCTGGCTTGGTGACTAGAAGTGAGGGTATAGTAAACACACATATGGAATGGATTACCCTCTCTGAGAACACATACAAAAGAAAGAGACAAGACAGACACCAACCAACTCCAACTTAGACAACTATATAAATGAAATCCCATGTACACATATGTAATGTCATGCAAAACAACTACAACTGAAAGGGTAAAACTAAAAGTACCCAAAATAAAGTAAAAAAAACAGCAACCATGAAGCAAAAATATCCCCTGCAACCCCCATATGGTAGAAACCGTCCATATCTCCAACATTCTCCAACTGACCTGAAAAAAAAATTATATAAAAATAGGGTGAGTATAATAGTATACTCAGTAGGATCCTCCCTGAAGCCTCTGGTGCAATAGTAAATAAAGCATGCTAAAGCACAGTGAACAACAAGTGAAACTAACTCATCACCTAAAAAGGCATACTAAGTTCCCAACCTCACCATGGATACTCTCAGAAAGTATCACAAACAAGAGTATATAATATAATAAATAATATCATGGTTACCCTGCTACTACATCCTCACTGGTTTTCCACTTTTCTCCAATGTCGCTCATCTTAAGCATCTGTCTCCAAAAAGGCTTTCCCGCAGACACCTGGGCGAAGCACCACAACATGCACCTCGTGCAACAAAACCACCACATCAATGTAAGCAAAGTAACAAGGTAGTTTCTGGGATCCACCACAGCTCGTATAACGTGTATCATATGTCGGGTATTAAACCTCAATCCATTATATCCCATACACCGAGTAAGGATCCTCAATCCATCATAGCCTAAACATGTCACACCTATAGTAGTACATTAGAAAATATATCTATAATATATGTGTGTGAATAACCACAAGCCATTACATCCCTCTTCACAAATATATGGTGAAAACAAACCATTGTTCCTACCAGCACAAGTAACTACCAAGAGAAGAGAGCGGGGCCAAAGGGGGTAGTCATCCATCCATCCTACCACTAGAATGTTAGGGAAACCACCCCCCTAAGGCTCCGAATGCCTATGGTGTCAGTTGCCCTAACTGACAGGGTGGAGTAGAGTATAGAGACACAAAAAGTACAGAATATACTATAGACCACATCCATACTATGGTCATAACCTAGTTTTAGACTCAATTGCATCTAACATCTCTTAGACTCCAATCTTCCACTTCTAACAATATGAATCCTATAACCACACAAGAATTTAAGAGATTTAATAAATTACTTCATTCCCTTTTTATCAATTGTACTTTACATTAATTAATTTTTTTAAAAATTATTAACCATAAATAATTTCCACATTATATTTCATTAGAATCACACCAAAAGTTCACTATTCCATCAAATTACAACGTCTACATTGTGCCCTAACAAGCTCCAACCCCATGGGTTAACATCATTTATTCAATTATTTATTTATAGCATTAATTTCTCATATTCCCATTTATTCTAGAAAAACATTCTATGCTAATAAACATAAGGGATCTCAGCACTGTGAGTAGATGAACTACTTGTCGTGTCTTTGCTACCTATATCAAGAGTATAGACCCATCCTCCCTTAAAAATATAAACACAGAAAGCATGTGGCATACCCCACGTGTCTTCACCCCTTTCGTAAGAAGAGTAAATAAGACCATCTTCCTTGAGAAGTGCGGAATATAAATCATATAAACATCCAATAAGAAAAAGAAATTGTCTAAAAATTCATATCCTACTATTTTCATCATCCCTGGTGTCCTCCCCAACACCCACATGCATAAACAAGTGCATATCGCCACTCTAGGCGTCAACTGCTGCCACAACCAGTCGGCCTCCCTGCCCCCACATATCACAAGAACCATCCAAGCTCACAGCACAACACAAGTAGTGGGAAAAAACATCATATCAATAGGGAAATTGGCCCTTAAACAAGGAATAGGGTAACTTAGAACCCTACAAGGAATTATCTTTTATCAAAAAACATGTTCTTTAATCCATCTTGAATTAACCAATTTATTATTCATAGGTTCGAAATTCAGGAAACCTAAAAAATAATTTTTCTCAAATTGATTAAATGTGCTTACTACATCAATTTGATTAACATAAAATTACAACAACAACCATTGGATTCATTCTCATGACTCTTTACCTTTATCCAATCAATTATAAATTTATTCCATCTTTATGTTCATTACCATTTTCCATCAAGAATGACAAGATGAAAAAAGAAAGCATTGATATTACACTATCTTGCAAAACAAGAGGCAATAACATACGATCGATATCAATTTATTTGTCCAGTTAAAAAATTCATTATGTCTATTCCATTGTGATCCAGTGGGATAAAACATGATAACTCTGTAGTTTCACGTAAAATAAAAGAGAAGCAATGAATCCCCTACCTCAAATGGTTCTTGACGTTCTTTATACAAGAACAAGACACACAACGGGTTACTATCTCCTCCCCCATGACAATTGTATCCACCCGAGGTTGTAGAGACACCACCACACCAGTCAACACCCAAGAAAATCCCATTAGTAACATGGGGGTAAAATTCCATAAAAGGTAAAGGAGAAACAGAAGGATATGAACCCAAAAGAATGATGATAGATCATAATTATATCGAAGATTGATCAATATTTCTTGGTTGCATCAAAACAGAGGGGAACCAATCCAAGGAGGAAAGTTTGATTTCACAACTCATACGGTATGGAATGGAAGGTTTGATCATCTCACATATGAGAATAAGAAGGAAAATTATGGAGGAAGATATCTCGTCCCTTTAGAAAATTTAATGGAACAGCGGTTTAAGATACGCTGAATTTTCTTTTATAAGTGGATCGCATTAAAACACGCGGTTTGACCAAGTAAAAACATCTTGATCCTTAAGAAAATTAATATTGGAGTTATAGCCTTAGAATTTCCCTTAGATTCTTTAATGTGAGATTTAAATGCATTTTATGTCAAAGGAAACGTCAAAGAGGCAAGACTATAGGAATATGGAAACATTGTTCATGAACACGAAATTTGGCAAGGGAAAAACAATGTACATGAACTTCAACATTGAAACCTCACTGTTGGAACCTCACCATTCTAGAAACATTGTTCATGAACCTCGCTGTTAAAACCACACCATTCTGGAAACACTGTTTACGAACCTCATCATTGGAACCTCACTATTGTGGAAGCACTGTTCATGAACCTCACAGTTGAAACCTCACTATTGGAACCTTACTGTTTTGGAAACACTGTTCATGAAAATCATTATTGAAACCTCATTGTTGGAACCTCACCATTCTAGAAATACTGTTTATGAACCTCACCGTTTAAACTTCACCATTGGAACCTCACCATTCCGAAAACACTATTCATGAACTCAAAATTTGGAAAATTAAAGACGCTACCATTGGAACCTCACCATTCTAGAAACACTATTCAGAAACTTGAAATTTGGAAAAGGAAAGAGGCTACAGTTGGAACCTCACTATTCAGGAAATAATGTTTATGAACTCAAAATTTGTGAAAGGAAAGATAAGTTTCCATTGAAACCTCACTGTTCTAGAAACTATGTTCATGAACTTGAAATTTAAAAAAGAAAAGAGGCTACCATTGAAACCTCACCATTCTGGAAACACTATTCATGAACATAAAATTTGGAAAAGGAAAAAGGCTACAGTTGGAACCTCGCAGTTCTGGAAAAACTATTCACATCGACCTCATCGATGGAACTATTCACATTGACCTAATCAATGGAACTGTACACAGAACTGGAAATTTGGAAAAGTGTTGGGGATATGTCACCTTGACCTCCCATAACACCTCAAACACCATATTTGAGAAAAGGAATGGACCAGAGAGGTATGGGTCATTACATCAAATACCTCTCAAAACATTCTCATCCTCATGAATTCAAAACCAACTTAAAAGGGAACAGAAAATAAGTTTAAACAACCACTCATCGATATACCTTTCAAAATAGAGAAAAAACAAGAAGTAACCAAGGAAATCCATATCATAAACATGAAAGGTATACAACCAAATAGGGGAAATCATTACATAAAGAGAGTCAAAAATTAAACAACTCTATGTACTGAGCACATATCCGTGACTCAATTTCCCAGGTACTCTCTTCCATGCCACTTTGTCGCCATAAGACACGAACCAAGGGGATACAATGCCTATGCAACACCTTCTCTATGAAGTCTTAGATATCCACATGTCTCTCTTCAAAGGTCGCATTATCATCAACATCGATCTCTCCCCTATAGATGATGTGAGAGTAATCATGAAGATAACGATAGAGTTGTGACATGTGAAAAACATTGTGTATCCAGCTAATCTGTGGGAGGAGTGCTACTTGATAAGCTACAGTTCCATCATGAGATAACACCTCGAAAGGCCCTAAAAACCGGGGAGAAAGCTTACTCCCACAACCTAACCTTCACTGCCCAAGATGGGGATTCACCTTTAGAAACACATGATCCCCAATATCAAACTCTAAGGGTATCCTACTTTAATCGGCATATGATTTCTGACGATCATGCGCTATCTTCGTCCTCTAACAAATCACCTAAACCATCTCTATTGTATTCTTCACTAGTTTTTGTCTAATAATTTCTAACTCTCCGACCCCAGTCCAGCATAATGAAGAACAAAAAGGCTGAATATACAAGGATTCAAATGGTTCCATACTGATGGTGGAGTGAAAACTATTGTTTTAAGTGAACACCACCAAGGTTATGTGCCTCATCCACAAAACTCCAAAATCATAGACACAAGAGTGTAACATGTCATCAAGATTCTGGATGGTCCTCTCTGTCTGACCGTCTATCTAAGGATGAAAAGCAATGCTAAGGCATAGCTAAGAACAAAAATCATGCTGGAGACCTCTCCACACCCTATAGGTAAAACAAGGATCTATATCGGAAATGATCATCCTTGAGACTCCATAAATTCTCACCACCTCCCCTAGATATTGCTTCAAAAAAACCCACACTAAGCTTGACTAATTGATAGATATAATGTTGGATGATTTTCTAAAAGTATCCACTACCACCCAAATAGTGTCATGTCCGCCCAAATCTCAAGTTAAACCAGTAACAAATTCCATTGAGATTTCCTCCCACTTCCAATGAGGAACATCTAATGGCTGGAGAAGACCACCAGGAACATGGTGTTTGACCTTCACCTTCTGGAAGATCAAACATCGAGACACAAACTCCACAACTGCATGATTCATCCCAGGCCACCAAAACTAGCTCTTCGAGGCTCGGTACGTCTTTGTCACGCTAGGATGCACTGCTAAAAGAAAACTATGGAACTCTTTCAGAATCGTCTCACGTATCGTCAAAGAAACAAATATACTTCCATGATACAACACTCGGTGTTGTTTATCCTCAGACCAACCATCAGGGGCCTCGCCACAAACAACTCGGTCTCTCCAGACCTCCACCTCTAGATCCCCCAACTTGGACTCTTACACCTTCTGCACTATATATGACTGCACCGTCATCTATAAAATACAACCTTTTCCCCCAACTTCTCCCATATCAAGAAATAATACTGATAGTTCTTCCATTACTCTCTATGAGTCACCAGATTCATGCACTACATCACTACGTGACTTCTGACTCAGTGCATCAGGTACAAAATTTCCCTTTTAGGTGTATATGATATTTCAATTTCATATTCCTGTAATAACTCTATCCATCGATGTAGTTTTATGTTCAAGTCATGATGGGATAAAACATACATCAAACTCTTATGTTCATTGAAAAACACAAAGTGCACGCCAATGAGGTAATGTCTGTACTACTTCAGAGCAAACACCATGGCTAACAACTCAATATCATGGGTTTCATAGTTACGTTCATGGATAAGCAACTACCGAGACCCATAAAAAACAACTGATCTATGCAGCATCAGAACACATCCTAACCCCAGATGAAAAGCATCGTAGAAATCATCAAATTGAACTCCCTCTACTGTAATATAAAGAACTTGAGCAGTTAATAACTTCTCTTTTAGATACTCGAAAGCTGTGTGACACTTATTTTTCCATATGAACACCTGATCCTTCATGGTCAAAGCTATCAGATTAGTCTCAACTCGAGAGAAATTGGCTGAGAAACTCCTGTAGTAGCCTACGACACCAAGGAAAATTCTCACCTATGACACTATCATGGGGGCCTCCCGAGACACAACTACTTCTATATTCGATGGATTCATAGTTACTCCCTACTAAGACACAACTTGCCCCAAGAAATGGCCTTCTTGAGCCCAAAACTCACACTTTGACAACTTCCCAAACAGATGATGTTGATGAAGAACTCTCAAACCGGCGTGTAGATGCTCTGCATGATCCTCCTCATACATGTAGTACTCAAGGTTGTCATCAATGAATACCACCACAAAATTTTCCAAGAACTCATTTATTTCAATTTTCATCAATCCCATGAACACAACTGGAGCATTTGTTACACCGAACATCATTACAACAAACTCATAATGCCCATGACGACAACAGAAAGCAGTCTTCTAGATATCCTCATCCTTCACACGCATCTGATGATATCCTGACTGAAAGTTGATCTTTGAGAACAAACATGAACCCTTCATTTGATCTAATAAATCATAAATCCATGGAATAGGATAGTGATTCTTTATTTTTACTTTGTTCAAGTGATGATAATTAATACACAACCACAAAAATTCATTAGCCTTCTTCACAAACAAAACTGGTGCGCCCTATAGTGACACACTCAGCCGAACAAAACTGCACTGTAACAGGCCATCAAGATGTATACATAGTTCCCATAACATAGAAGGGGACATCCTATATGGAGACATAGAGATATAAGAAACTTCTATTTGTAGCTTGATCCCAAACTTGATCTCTTATTGAGGGGGTAATTCTACAACCACTTCTAGAAATACATCAGGGTACTCTTCTACGACCCAAGGAAATGCCAACTGTTGAACCTCTAAAGAACTCATAATCATCTCAGCCATCATGGATGATAATTATGGAACATGACTATGATCCCTCTAAGGGTCTCGATCTCCAACAAACACCACAGGTTCTCCATCTGCATCGAAGAACATAGCCTTCCTCCTGAATAAATCTATGATAGCTTGCACTAAATACAACCAATCCATGTTGAAGATGACATCATATGGTTGTATTAGTAAACATAAGAAATATCCCCAAGAGAAGTGTTGCCCCAACACTAGCTCATAGTCTCTACATACTTCAAACAAGTTAGCCCGGCCTCCAACTGGCTTAGTCAATGCCAAGGGAACTGGAAGCATCTCTACCTCAAGCCCCAAAGCATGTACATAGACAAGTTATATGAAGGACTGTGTTGCTCTTGAATCAAAAAAGGCATACACCTAGATATAAAAAAATCCACAGGTACCTCGAACGACATCTGGCTCGCCTGGTGCTGGCAACGCTAAAGCATGAAAATCACAATGACCTCCTCTACAACCTCTCTGACCCTGATGACGACCACTACCACGGCCACACTCTGCTCTCTGAGGATAGAGAGCATCATGGGGTTTTCCTCTACCTGCCCTATCAAACCTCTGCTGATCTAATGATGGTGTAACATGATGTTCTTGCCTCGGATGGAATTGCCTTAATGGTGGAGCCTGGAGTGGAACACCTGGTGCACAATTACTACTCTAAAATTCTGGGCACTCTTACTACTGATAACCTCAACCACCACAAGAAAAACAAGCGTCTGATCCCATGGCATAATCCTAAGAGCCTCTGCCTCTAGAGAAATGAGATGATGTGGGCTGGGACAAACCCCTGGCCAAACAAAAACACTTATATCTGAAAAATCAGAAACCCTGAATAATAGCTCTGCTTCGTGAGGAATCATTATGAATCCTCTCTCATGACGATCCTGTTATTTCCAATGTCCTCTCAATGACCTCTACCATTTCTATAATCTCAAGATATGTCTTCATCATAAATGGGGTGACCAAGCGATAGATCTCTGGACTCAAATCTTCCTCGAAATGGCTCACCCTAGCCTTCTCACCACACAAGAGGTCTGAAGCATACCATAAAAGGTTCCTGAAATGGATTCCAAACTCTCACACCCTGGATATCCCCTATCGAATGGTAAGAAGCTCCCGGTGACTGGATTCCTTCGCGGTAGAAGAAAGAAACTCGACTCTAAATATGTCTTGGAACTCCTCCCATGAGATCACTAACTCCTCACAATCCTCTAGGAACAAGAGCCATCATTGCCTCACTGCGCCATGAAACATCGTCACAACCAAGGACACCCTGTGCTAATTCTGAGCACGGATCGAACTAAATCATATCTTAAACTACTCCAACCACACTTCTATGACTGCATCTGAAACGAAACCCTCATACTTCTTCAAACTCTAGTGTTGAAACTCTCAGAGTGTCCTCTTCCAAATGTCGTCATCTTCAAACTTTACCTGGAAGTGATCTACTGGCACAGTCTACTGAACATCTTCTATATGATCCTGACAAGGACATTGACCTAGATCTATACCAGTAAAATAACAAACAGTTAGAGCTCCTAAAACACGAATATGGAAGACTCAACATTAATTACTTAATTTTTTTCTTTTATTCATTTTAGGTTAACCTATCCAAAGGTATACCCATTCAAACATAGGAATAAGTAAAAATGATGCTTGATCCTTTCCTAGGTATCTACCCTATAACTTGTATCACCTATTTTAGTATCCATTTTAAACATAAATGTCTATAAATAAGATCCTAGGGGGGCCCTAAACGCATATGTCTCAGCTGGTCTCTATTGTTAAAATCACTTTCTAAACTTGACTGACACTATTTCCCTACAAACCCATGAAACCTCGACTGTTCCTAACACAAAACTACATCCTATCTCCCAACCTAACCATTTATACCACTCTGTTAGGACCCCCTCCCCACAATGTGTTCCCATCTTGGTCCATAAATGTGATAAGGGAGATAATTACTGCCAAGTCCCGCCACCAGTAGGCCCTGGGTTGGAGACTAACCCTGAGGGAATAGTAAACACACAGATGGGAGGCATTACCCTCTAAGAGAAGACACACGAAAGAGAGAGAGAAGATAGACACCAACCAAATCCAACTCAGACAATTATATAAATCAAATCCCAAGTACACATATGTAATTTCATGCAAAAATACTACAACTGAAAGGAAAAAACTGAAAGTACCCAAAAGAAAGTGAAAACAATAACAACCACGAAGCCCAAATAGCTCCTGTAACCCCAAGCTAGTAGAAACCAGCCTGATCTCAAACCTACTCCATGTGACCTAAAAAATAGTTTATATAAACATAGGGTTAGTATAACAGTATACTCAGTAGGATCCTACCTAAATCCTGTCATGCAACAGCAAAGAAAGAATACTAAAGAACAATGAACAACAAGTGAAACTAAAACACCACCTAAAAATTCATACAAAGTTCCCACCCTCACCATGGCTACTCTCACCAAGTATCGCATACAAGATTATATAATATAATAATGAAAATCAAGGGTAACCCTCTACTACTTTCCTATTTGTTTTCCATTTTTCCCCAACGTCGTGTGTCCTAAGAATCTCTCTCCAAAAAGGATTTCCCACAGACACCTGGTTGAAGCCCTATAACATGCACCTCATTCAAAAAACCACCACGTCCATGTATGAAAAGTAACTAGGTAGTTTTTTGGAGCCACCATAGCTCGCAGAATGGGTATTTTAAGTCGGGTATTAAACCTCGATCCATTATATCCCATACACCAAGTAAGGATCCTCAAATCATCATAGCCTATACAAGTTACACCTATAGTAGTCCATAGGAAACTATATCTAGAATATATGTGTTTGAATAACCAAAATCCATTATATCCCTCTACACACATATATGAGCAAAACTAACCATTGTGCCTACCAGCACAAGTAACTGCCAAGAGAAGAGAGGGGGGATAAAGGTGGTAGTCATCCATCCATAATCCCACTAAAATGTTAGGGAAAACACCCCCACCCCCATGGATCAGAATCCCTGAGGTGTCAATTTCCTAAACTGAAGGGGTGGAGTAGCATATAGAAACACAAAAAGCATAGAATATAATATAGCTCACAACCACACTATGGGAATAACCTAGTCTTAGACTCAACTGCAGCTAAAATCTCTCGGACTCCTGGATTCCACTTCTAAAAATAGGTATCCTATAAGAACACAACCATTTAAATAGATTTAATGTGTTACTTCATTCCCTTTTTATTAGTTCCACTTTATATTAACTAATACTTTAAACATTAATTAACCATTAATAATTTCTACATTATATTTCATTAGTATCACACCCAAAGTTCATTATGCCTTAAAATTACAACATCGGCACAGCGCCACAGCAAGATCAAACCCCATAGATTAACATCATTTATTTAATTATTTATTTTCAGCATTACTTTCCCATATTCCCAAGAATTATAGAAAAACATTCTATGCTACTAAATACAAGTGGGATCAACATGGTGAGTAGATGAACTACCCATCGAGTCTTTTCCACCTATAGCAAGAGAGTAGACCCATCCTCCTTTGAGAAGATAAACACGGAAAGCACATGGAATACCCCATGCATATTCGCCCCTTTCAGAAGAAGGGTAAGCAAGACGAGTTGCCTTGAGTAGTGGGGAATGTAAAGTAGATAAACAACCAATAAGAATCAGAAAGCATTAAAACATTTATATCCAACCTGTTTCCTCATCTTCGATGTCCTCCCTGACACCCCCACGTATAAATCGATGCATCTCGCCACTCTAGGCATCAAATGCTGCCACAACCAGTAGGCATCCCTGCCCCAACATATTACAACATCCATACAAGCTCACATCACAACATAAGAAGTATGAAAACAAACATCATATCAATAGAGATCTTGGCCCTCAAACCAAAAAGAGGGTAACTCAGAACCCTATAAAGAATTATCATTTATCAAAAAACCAGTTCTTTAATCCATATTGAATTAACGAATTTATTATTCTTAGGTTCCAACATTAGGAAACATAAACAGTAAGCTTTCACAAATTGATTAAACATTCTTAGTGCATCAATTTGATTAACATCAAATTAAAACAACAACCATCGGATTCATTCTCATGCCTCTTTATCTTTATCCAATCAATTATTAATTAATTATGGCTTTACTTTATTTACCAATTTCCATCAAGAACGAACAGCTAAAAAAAGGAAGCATAGATATCACACTATTTATCGAAACAAGAGGAAATAACATGCGATCGATATCAATTTATTTATCCAGTTAAAATATTTATTTTTTCAATTCCATTGGGATCCAGAGGGAGATAACATGATAACTCTACAGTTTCACATAATGGGAAAGAGAATCAATGAATCCCCTACCTAAAATGGTTCATGATGTTCTTTATATGAGAACAAGCCACACAATGGGTTATGATCTCCTCCCTCATGACAACTGTATCCACCCGAGGATGCAGAGACACCACCACACTGGTCAACACCCAATCAAATCCCATTAGGAACATGGGGGATAAAATTTCATAAAAGGGAAAGGATAAAGAAAATTAGATGAACCCAAATTAAGTACGATAGATCATACCTTGTATCGAATATTGATCGATACTACTTGGTTGCATCAAAATAGTGGGGAACCAATCCTAGGAAGAAAGTTTGATTTCACAACTCATACGGGATAGAATGGATGGTTCGAGCATCTCACACACGAGAACAGGGAGGAAGAATTAGGGAGGAATATATATCATCCCTTTAGAAGATTTAATGGAAAAATGGTTTAAGAAACGCTCAATTTTCCATTAAAATTGGATCACAATAATCCACATGTTATGACCAAGTAAAAACATCTCAATATTTATGAAAATTAATATATGAGTTATGGACTTTGAATTGTCCTTAGATTCCTTAAAATGAGGCTATAAATGTATTTTAGGTCAAAGGAAATTTCAAAAGGGAGAAATTGTAGGATGTTCAAAACACTGTTCCTGAACACCAAATTTGGCAAATGGAAAACATTTTTCATGATCCTCTCCATTGAAACCTCACCGTTGGAACCTCACCATTCTAGAAACACTATTCATGAACCTCACCATTGAAACCTCACTGTTGGAACCTCACCATTCTGGAAACACAATTCATGAACATCACCGTTGAAACCTCATCATTCTAGTAACATTGTTCATGAACCTCACCGTTGAAACCTCGCTGTAAGAACCTCACTATTCTAGAAACACTGTTCATGAACCTAACCGTTGAAACATCACTGTTAGAACCTCACTATTCTAGAAATACTGTTAATGAACCTCACTGTTGAAACCTCACTATTGGAACCTCACCATTCTGGAAACACTATTCATGAACACAAAATTTGGAAAAGGAAAGAGGCTACTGTTGGAACCTCACCGTTCTAGAAACACTGTTCATGAACTTGAAATTTGGAAAAGGAAAGAGGCTACCATTTTAACCTCACCATTCTGGAAACACTATTTATGAAATAAAATTTTGGAAAAGGAAACAGAGGTTACCATTGGAACCTCACCATTCTGGAAACACTATTCATGAACTTGAAATTTGGAAAAGGAAAGAGGCAACTGTTGGAACTTCACTATTCTAGAAACATTATTCATGAACTTGAAATTTGGCAAAGGAAAGAGGGTACCATTGGATCTTCACCATTCTTGAAACAATATTCACATCAGCATCACCGATGGAACTGTTCATGTCTACCTCACTAATAGAACTGTTCACAGAACTATAAATTTGAAAATGTGATGGGGATATGTCACCTTGACCTCTCAGAACACCTCAAACACTAGATTTCAGCAAAGGAATGGACCAGAGAGGTCCGGGCCATTAAAGGAATGGTAACAGGTGTACATGGGAGGAATTAATGAGCGGGAAAAGGAATCTATAATCATTAAAAAATAAATAGGGAATTATGCAGGAGGTGAGAAATCATTCCCCAACATTTTTAATACAAAATAAAAGGGCATAACAACTTAAATAAAATTAGACAAAAACGAGAAAGGAAGAAATCCCTTACTTGGAAGTGTGATCCCAAAGGCTTGGGAGCGGATTGAGAGAGGCTTCTTGGGTGATTGGGGTGACTTGAGTGGATTCTATAGATTATATGGAATAGGTTTTATGAACTCCAAAGGATTTTAATGAAGAGGAAGTGGGAGCTTGGGTGGGTTTATATAGGAAAGGAGAGAAAATTATTTATTAATTGGTTTTGGGACACCGTACATTAAACATATCAAAACCATAAACCATCCCATGTATTTTGCCCATGGTGTTTTCCAAAGGGGATTAGGTAAAAATATTTTATAAGTCTAATGGCTTAAATATTTAAAATAATAGGGTTTCTTATGTGGAGTTGAGTCACACTCTAAAGGAAATCAATTTAAAAAGCTAAAATGTTATATAAGTCTTGGAGGGTCCACTAAGGCTTTGTAAAATAAATATAAAAAACCTAAAATCACATTATTTTAATGGAAAAACATATATTTTATGAACATAATGTGTATGGTATTTTATTACTTCCCTATTGGGTCATTATAATGTCACAAAACACATCATATATTTAAATGGTATTTAATTTTTACCCAAAAAATTGAATGTCTCAGAAAATTTTGAAAAATTAACCATTAGATAATTTTGACATCCTGATTCCAAAAATAATATTAATTTTATCCAAATAATTCTGTAAATATGTGAATTTTTACTTTTAATATAAAAGCTGACATTTATCGAAAATTCATGGGTTTGACAAAAATAGCTTTCGGGCCTTAATAAAAATTACAATTGTATTCATAAAAATCATAAAATCATTTATACTTAATAAAAATTAATTTAATAATATTTTAATAAATTATTATTAAATTAAAAAATCCATAAATTTATCAAAATGGATTCCATAGTTGAATATTAACTAAAAATACTATTTGTTCTTTAAA
Source organism: Viscum album (assembly GCA_963277665.1). Taxonomy (NCBI): domain Eukaryota; kingdom Viridiplantae; phylum Streptophyta; class Magnoliopsida; order Santalales; family Viscaceae; genus Viscum; species Viscum album. The sequence continues at coordinate 588,272,779 of OY728126.1, forward strand.
TACTATTTACAAAGTAACAACAATAAAATGAATGTATATTCATTATTATATACCAAAATAATGCACATAATCATAATGTTAAGATCTTGTTACATAACCTCTTATAACAACCACGTAAGGCTAAAGGGTAAGGTGTGCGATGGTGACAGTCTCTTGGGGTGGCTCTGATCACATCGCTCGGGTTGTAATCTCTATCAACTTCCACTTCTCCTGTAGGTTGTTCTGCTCGAGCTTAAAGTTTTGAAGCTCGGCTTGGTATTGGTCAAGAGCGAAGCCCAATGAAGCCACCTCCTTTCCGAGCTCTAAAAATTGGGCATCGTATGGGGAATGTCTGCTGGATGAGGTCATCGTTTCCTTTTTCTGAGTAAATTGGATTTGTTAAAGCCCTATATTTATACTAATCATGTGATCACTATTCAATGGATATATTAGCAACAATCACAATTCTTAATGGTATTTTAAAAATCAAAAATCATAAAACCAAAGAAGTTCATATGTTATATAACCATTTCAAAAAATAATACATTTAATTAGATCAAGAGGAATTTCCATTATTAAAATTTTGGTTCGTTACAATAATCCTATGAAATTTGGTCATCAAAATTTCATTTTACATTCTCAGACACAAAGAAGTGCATGTACTTTTCCTTCATTTCCTCTTCCAGTTCCCATGTTTCCTCTTCGTACTTATGATTTCACCATAGTAACTTGACCATGTGGTTAGTATTGTTATGTAGAACTTTATCTCTATGATCCAAGATCTTCACTGGCTGCTCCTAATAAGAAAGATCATCCTCTAACTGTACTACATCGGAAGTGAGTTCATGTGAAGGGTCTGGTATGTACTTCTTTAAGAGGGATACAAGAAAGACATCATGTACAATGTCCATGGTAGGTGTAAGTGATAGTCGATAGGCTATATCCCCAAAACAATCAAGAATATAGAAGGGGATGATGTACCTATGACTTAACTTCCCTTTCTATCCATACCTCATGACCTTCTTCCATAGAGATATTCCTAGAAATACCATGTCTCTAACTTTGAACTCAAAGTCTCATCGACGGTTGTCGGCATAACTCTTATGTCGACTTTGGGCTTCCTTGATATTTTGTTGAATGGTTTTCACCTTATCCACTATTTCTATGACCATTTCAGTTCCAAGAAGCTTACGTTCACCGACTACATCGCAACAAACCGTTGTTATACACTTATTCCCACAAAAGAAATTATATAGTGCCATTCGGATTCTCAAGTAGAAACTATTATTGTAGGATAATTACACCAGTGGAAGATGTTGGTATCATCTTCCTTTGAAGTCTGTAGAATATTATATTAACATATTGTCTAGTGTCTAAATAGTTTTCTCATATTGGCCATCAGTTTGAGGATTATTGGTCATACTGAAGTTCAGTTAGGTTTTTAGACCATATTGGAGACTTTTCTAGAACATCGAGGGGAATCTAGGATCATGATCAAAAACAACAGATAGTGGTACTCCTTGTTTCCTTACCACTTCTTTGATGTAAATCCATGCAAGTTGATCCAATGAGTATTCCTCTCGAATCGTGATAAAGTGAGCTATCTTTATAAGACAATCCACAAAGACCCAAATAGAATTGTTTCCTCTGTATTTCCTTGGAAGTCCAGTGACAAAGCCCATGGTAATGTTGTCCCACATCCATGTTGGTATGGTTAGTGTTTGCATCATCCCCTTAGCCTTTTGTCTCACAACCTTCACTTGAGGACATACCAGGCACTTTGATGTATATTCAGAAATCTCCCTCTTCATATTGTCCCACCAAATGTTTTATCATAGATCTTGATACATCATTGTTCCTCCCGAGTGAATAGAAAATCTTGAGCTATGCACATCATCCCGAAGATCCTTATTTATCTCTGGATCAGATGGTACACATAATCGTGAGCCAAATCTCACAATTCTTTCTTTTTAAACCACAAACTCTAAGGATTTCCCATTTCTGATAGCTTCCATCCATTTTAAAATTTCCACATCCTTTTTTTGATCATCTGTTATTTTCTCCATTAGTGATGGTTGAGATATCATTTGAGAAATAATTGATGATGTTTCTCCCTTAATGATTCCTATGTCCATCCTTTTCAAATCTAAGAAGATTGGACCCTTTCTAATTCTCAACATTGATAAAGATGGGGGATCTATTCTACTTAGAGCATCTTCCACCTGGTTTTCCATACTGGGATGGTAGTGGATTCAGAAGTCATAATCTTTACTAAGTTCTATCCATCTTCATTAGCTCATATTAAGTTTTTTTTGTGTGAATATATATATTTGAGGCTCTTCTAATCAGTATATATCTCACACTTCTCCCCATAGAGTTAATTACACTACACATTCAATGAAAATATCATAGATACCAACTCATGATCATGCATGGGATATGTAACACCACAATCTTCCATGTTATGCTTCTCTTTGAATAATACATTAGCGTGTGTTGTACGCAACTTCGAGATTCTAACACGTTGTGACCAATCAAAGTAGCTATTATGAATAGTAATACCCACTTTTTGAAATTTTATACATTTTATCTTTAAAAATGGACTTCATTTTTGGATTCGGAATATCAAAATTATCCTAAGATGAAATTTTGGTACTTTTCGGATAACTTTTATATTTTGATGAATAGTAAAAATTACTAAATTTTTATTAAAAAAACTTTTTTAATCGAAATAATTAATAGTGATAAATTACGAATTTGAGTGGTTTTAAAGTATATTTAGAATATATTTTTACCATTTAATACAATTTTGGTCATTGGACATAATTTCACAATTAAACAGGACATAAACAAGTCATCTTTTGATAGTTATTATCTCTTAAAAACAGGCTTTTTGTTTTAACAACGGGAATTAATTTTAAATTAATTTATTCAACTTCTGTGTTTTGAATTTTGAAAAATTGATTCCATATTTGGAATCAGGATGTCCAAATTGTGTAGAATGTAACTTTTATTTTTAGACATTTTGAATAATTACTTCAGTATATATTTTATTTACCATGGTTAAAGTGTAAATCCGGTAAATAAGGGTAAAAAAATAATATTATAATAATAATAAATTACCCTAAAACGTGTCCTAAACTTATTTTTTGATACATGTCCGACCATGGGTATCTTTGGGTCGATTTGTGGGCCCCATGGAGCCACTTGTAGGTGATAAGGACACATTATATTAATTAAGTTTTAATAAATACAAAAATGACATAAGCATATATCTTATAGAAAAACAACTGTTACATAGAGTTATATATGTTGGATTTTCGACTATAAATATTCATTCGAAATATAAAATGATTTAATACATAATGGTATTTTATTTATAATTTTTAGACATTTAATAATTAACTATATTTATGACATAATGATGATGCAGTAATTACTGTATTAATGAAAGATTAAGATAATTGATATTATAAATACCCAAATAAATGTAATTTGAGACTTTTTATAAATTCCAATACTTTTCTAGGTTACTATGACATATTATGATTGTTTATATAATTTTTTTTTTTAAGTAATAATTCTGTTATAAATTTATCAAGAACAAAATAACCAATAGTGTCAAAATTGGCAAAAAAGAGTCTTTAAAACAAATATTATATTATTAATTTATATTCAAATCCTAAAAATCAAAAGTTCAGCCAAGATAGTTATATCATGATTGGTGTATCATTAATGGACCACTTGGGGTCCCTTGGAGGTATATAGTTAGTGTCACACCCGAACTTTTAAATTAATATTATTTTATTATTTTATCAGACTTTGAAACATTCTATCGTGCTGCAAGCCAAGCCTGTTTGAAATTTTTTTCATTTTGTTGATAAAAAAAATGCTTTGCCCTTGATAGCGTCTGGTGCATGGGCAGAGCGTGTTCAAAGCCACGCGGCTTTCCTTGGGTCCCCGTGCGATCTGCCTAATGTACAAGACAAGTAAATAAGGTGAGTTTTAATGAGTTATTTTAATAATTATAATGATGGTGATTATTGTTATTATTATTATGGTTAATAATATTATTATTATCAAGTTTATTATAATTATTATTAAGTTATGAACAATATTATTATTATTATTAGAGTTTATTAAAATTCTTTTTTTGTTCATTATTATTTGTTATTATTTTATTTATTTTATACTCTTTTCTTTTATCCCCTTATTTTATATGTTATTCATTTCTTTCTTTTATTATTATTATTATTATTAATTATTAGGTTTTTATTTTATTTTTATTTTTATTCTTTTATTTTTATCTTCATTATTATATTTAAATTTATATTTATTTTTTATTTTTTCTTTCTTTTTTCTCTCATTTCCTCCCCCTCCCTCTTTTCCCCTCATTCCCATCGCACCCCCCCAACCCCCCCCCCCCCTCTAACCCTAGTGCTCCCCATCTGCCGCCCCGACACCCTGCTCCGGCACCCGGCTCTCCTTCGGTCGCACTTCCCTCCCTTCGTCGGACCAGCCTCCCACTGCCCTCCCTTCGCCGAAGCCGCACCGCCCCTTCGCTGGCCTCCCTCCACCCAGCCAGCCTCCCGACCTCCTCCGACCCCTGCCGCAACCGCGCCGGCTGCCCCTGTTTCCTCGCCCGAAGCCGCGCCGCCCGCTTGCCTCGCTCGAAGCCACGCCGCCCCCTTTGCCGGACCTCCTCACCGAGTCACCCTGCCTCCTCACCCCTCCATTTCGGGTTGTTTTTTTCCTACGCGATTCAGCCCCGACGGCCTCCATCATCCTCCAACTGACCTCCCGCACCCTCGTCGTAGGTGCGTTCTCCTCCAATCGGTCAATTCCTCTTTTGGGTGTTCTTGCGACTAGGGTTTAGCTTGGTTTTTCGTTTTTCTTTGGTGTTATTTGGTTCATTTTTTATGTCTTTGATCAGATTGCTTGTTTTAAGGATTAATTGCATTGTCTGAGGTGTGGTTGTCATGCGGTGAAGTTTGCGCACCGCGTTTTCGAGGTTTCGACGCCGATGGTAAGTTTTTCCTCTTATAAGTTTTGTTTGGTAATTTAATTTGGTTTTTTAAATAATTTAAGATGTTCTTTAAGTAATTTTTTGAGTGCGAATTGTGTTTATGTGGTGAATTATTTTAATTACTTGCTTAAATAAATTTGGTGTTCTATGAGTTATTTGTTTGGTGTGAAACTAGTATTTAATAAGTTTAGTATGCCTTGGTATTTTATAGCATGTTTGTATCTAATGGGGTGTGTTTTTAAGGAAAACCCTTGTTGTGTTATTTGATGTTAATTAATAAATCATGAAGTTGGTTATTTAGTTTTGTATAAGTGATGTGAATGATGTTCGAAAGGTTTTAGTGTGATTTTTTTTTTAAAAGAAAAGAGATTTGGGTGTTTTGAGGAGTGTCTTTTGTTGCATTATTCATGGTTGTTTTATGACTTATGGAATTGATTATTTAAGGACTTTAAAGCTGCAAATCTAGTTCTTCTCGAGAGTTGGGTGTGTTTGCTTTTGCTAGTACTGTTTTTAGGCGTTGTGCATGAAAGTTTTCTGTGGAAAAACCCATGCTGAATTGTTTATCAGTTTTTTTACTATGATGTTCGTCTATTATAACGTGTGTAGGCTGCAGTTGGTGTTTCGGTGTTTTATCTTGGCGCGTTTGGTTTTTAAAAGGGTGTTTTGAATGTTTTTCTTTTGTCCAAACCCTTGATGAGTTATTTTGAAATGTTCTGTAGATTTTTCAAGTGTTAAGTTGTTTTATTAAATTGTTTGTGTAGTGCATTGGACCTCGCTACGATGGTTTCAAGTTGCGGGTGTCAGGAACGCCTACACGTACATGCATAGGGTAAGGCATATATATATATATATGCCCTCTTTGTACATATTCCCTCATGGAACGGGGAATATGTGCAATGCATCTAGGGGTGAGTATATATATATATATGTATAAATGCACGTGCGTGTATGTGCCTAGTGTCGGTTTGAGTGGCCATCGACAGATAGCAACAAGTTCGAGGTAGGTCCTCTATGCTTATTCCTTTAATTTGAGATTCATAATTGCCTTCTTGTTTTAAAAATATGTTTTACATTTGCGTGATATACACATGCTGTGAAATCAGGTTACGGTTGCTAGAAATGATTATGCCTTTGCTTTGGAAACTGAAATGCATTTTTAAAGATATCGGTCTTAAGTGACCTTTCTTAAAAAAAATTGGTTTCCTAAAGTGGTTTTGAATTGGTAATGTGTATTTCCAAAGGTGTTTGGTCTTTTCGCCAGTTAATTGTAAAAATTATTCCCTTTATGTATAACGCTCGTTTGGAACCTCAAAAATGTTTTATGGAAAAAGAAAAACCTCTCTTGAGGCACACCCCCGTGGTTTTAGAAAATGATTTGTATGTTGAAAGTGTTATGATGTGCCTAACGATGAATTTTATGCATTGTGTGATGTGAAAGAGGGGGAATGTGCTTAAGGAGGAAGAACAATGGTGAGAGGTTGAATGAGCTTTTGATAAAGAAAATTTTATGTTCTTATATGATTGCATGATGAAGAAAAACTCACCACCACTTGAAATAGAGCACAATGGGAAACTCGGGTATCTAGGAGGGTGATCAAGACTAGTACGCTAGATGACACGGCAGGGGTTCGTCCCGGTTTTTCTAGCAGGATTGACACAACAACACTAACTAAACATATGAATTTATGAGGGTCGTGGTCTTCTATGCCATGTTTTCTGAGGGTCGTGGCCTTCTAAGCCACGTTTTCTGAGGGTCGTGGTCATCTAAGCCACGTTTCACCGAGGTACGAGGTCTCTAGGTTCCCACTTGTTCTAGCTACCTATAGGGATTACCCATAGTGCTCATTTGTGACATGCTGCTTGTGAGGTAACTTTCTTTTTAGTTGTTTCATACCTAGTGTCTTGTTTGAAAAAAAATCACATTTTATTCCAAACTGGTTTCTTTCCATTTTGAAATGTTAATGCATTGCTTGGAACCTATTTTGAAAATGTAGTAAGAGTGAAATGATTTATTTGAAAATTCAAACTCATTACTTGAATTTGAAAAGAAGGGAAAACGTTATTTTATTATATCTTATTTTCAAACTGGCATAGTTGGATTTCTTAATAAAAGCGGAGGCATAGGACATGGTTATATTTTGGATTTCCTATTGAGCATCTCGGTGCTCACGCCCACTTTACTTTTCAGTTGTAGTTTTCAGTCCTGGATTTCTTTTGGGAGCGAGTGTGGTTGTCGTACCGTGGTGATCCACGGGGTCACCTGAGGTATGTCACGTTTCTTTGTTTATTTTTCCTTCCGCTACCATGTTGTTCACTTCATTTTACTTTATTTATCTGCTTGCTTAGTTTATGTTTATTTATCTTTTTCATGGGCGAAACCGTTCCCAACTGGTCTGTTTTGATGCTCGGCACTAGTTTCCAGCCCGTGGGGATCGGGAACACCCTTCGAGCCATGTCACGGACTGGGTCGGGTGTCGGGTCGGATGACGACCCAGCCTGGTTCGTGAAAAAATGGTATCAAAGGGAGGTTTGTTATTTGGGTTGTCAAGTAGATTGGTGATTAGTTATGTCGAGACTTGAGAGGTAGGTGTGGGAAGGATGTCATAAACCCTTGCCCGCCCCGAGACTCGAGTTTCCAGAGGTAGTATGGGATTTGAGTTTTTCTTTTGCTTGGTCTGTGTGGATGAAGGATGACAAGGGAATTGATCCGGTGTTACGCGACGAGCCTGCATGGAGTAGCGACCCATGTACAGCCCGGGTGCACGGTTCAAGATACTTCCTTTGGTGGATGCCCGCTCGGAGCATGGTCTGTTAAGCCATGTTACCGGGTTGGCATATCCACTAGTCCTTTTTTTTGGAAGTTTTGAGGTGAGTTATGTTTGACCTTCATTTTGGTCGGTGTGATTTGATCTCAAAAATGAAAATGGATTTTTGTGAAGGTTTTTTCAAAAGGGAATATGGTCATTGGAGTGGAAAATGGTTTTTGAAATGGCTAACATTTTGAAATTTTGAAATGTGTTTCTTAAATGATAGGTGACTTTCTCAAATTGGTTGGGAATTTCTGCGTTGTGCTTAATGGTGTATTTTGGAAAAGAGAAGTGTCTTGGATTGACCCTTGGTATTCCTTTGAGTGATCACATACATTGAGGTGCACATGTGGAAAGTGGGGAAATTGGTGATGTGAGTGGATGGGTTCTTGAGATAGCACATGGATATGTATGTGTGATACTTCATGGGATACCAATGGTGGATATTTAAGTTGTTTTGTTTGTTGAAAAACGGTTTTAAAAAAGGGGGTTTTCAAATGTTTAGAAAAGTGAGTGAGAAATTGTTTAGCATTCTCTTTTCATGTTGGGTATTCTTTTTCGTGAGTTCTTGGTTTTGACGTACTGAATTGTGGTTGGAATAGTGATTTGAGTTTAAGCTTTCATTTGTGATTGAAGTGTGGAATTTTGATTTTTGATGAGTTTTGAGTCGGATTCGTGCCCCTTGTTTTTGAGTATGCCACCCAAAAAAGTCCCAGAAGGTTCTAGTGAGTCACTTCTAGTTTTTGGTTCTACCCAGACTCATAGCAGAGTGGTGGAATTGAATTTTTTTCGGTTATTGTCCAGCTGATGTGGTGATCATGACCTATCGAAGGTAGCGGATTGGCTTGGTGAAATCGTTGGTGTTTCTAGGTTATTGGAAACTCCCAAAACTATGAGAGTCTGTGTTGGTTTGGGTCCGTTTGAAGGTGCAACTTTGGATTGGTGGAGGAAATAATCCCAGCATCGTTGCATGATGGTATGTCTTGGAAGGTGTTAAAGACGACTCTCATCAGATTGTTTATACCCAAGGAATTGAAGGCGAGGAAAGTGGCAGAACTAGTGGGTGTCAAGTAAGGCCAACGAGCAGTGAAGGCCTATGCGGGATATTCCAAGGGGTTGATTCCATTTTCTCCAGAGGTAGCGTCGTGGAATCAGTTAAAGTTTCTCTTGTGTGGGGTCTTCATCCAGGGTTCCAGGACCATTTCTTTCTGGTGTTTGGGATGGTTCCACATCCAGTGACGAAAGAGAATTAGAGGAACTTGTCTCAGATAAGTCTTCTTGTCAATTCCATCTCCTATTAGTTAGACCACCCCCTTGTTTGCTTCTAGTGTGCTCAGTTTGGGTACTTTAAGCCGCCTTGTCATCATCCTCCGAAGTCCTACCGTCAGTGTGACCATTTGGGACAATTGGAGGGCTTCCACTAGAGGCATCGTCAGCCGGAGTCTTGGCCGAAGGATGTCAGCTCTTGATTGCAGGGTAGCAGATGCTTCAAGACATCAGAGCTCCAGCCACTAGTCTCAGAGCGAATCCTTTCACACAGTCAGGAATCATTGGGTGTGGGTCACATTGGTCTAACTTTTGTCTCCGGTGCTAAAATAGGGACAGTTTAAATTTCTTGTTTCAAGATTCCTCGTCTTTGAAGGTTCTGCTTTTCTGTAAGAGGCGCAAAGGACTCTTTTTCGCGTGGTGGTTTTTTTTCTTTGAATACCCCACTGTGGTTGTAAAAAAGCATGGAGATCTTGTTTTCTTGTAATTCTAGTAGTTCTACCTCCTCAAATATGATCTTTGGAGTTGTCTCTTTATGGCTGTGAGTCTCAAGATGATTATCTCTCTCGTGTGGCTAGATCCATTGGTGACTCGTTCTTATTTTAGGATGTGCTCGTTTTGGAGACATATGCGTCTTGGGAAATAATGAATAGGGGTTTGGTCCACTACCCGGTTTGGGGTCTCTCATCGAGGACCCCATGTGGTGGGGGTCTGGGTTAAGTAGAGAGTTCGTAGGTCGGTTTGTGTTGGGTTTCTCGTATTGTTCAGTGTTATTTGGCTTAAGCTGGTCAGTTCTGAAATGGTGGGGAGACCCATGTTGAATCTTGTTGTGCCTCCTTCAAGGCTTGATCTATGTGGCGGTTCCCTCTTTGATCAAGTTAGCAGTTCCAGAGTTAGCCCATGCTAACAGTCTCAATGTCGGTTGTGTTAGTCAGTTTCTTGTGGTAGGTAGAACCCTCCTCGTTTCCTGATGGTTCTTCTCTTTTCAGTTTCCCTTAGAGTTGGTCGGCTGTGACTGATAAAGTGGAAAGTCACACCGAGTTCGTGTTTTTGTGGGTCTAGTCCCGTTTCTAACTCGAGTTTGATTCCTCGTTCGGCAGGGGGACTTTCTGGGGGCATAAAGTTTTTGTCGTGGGGAGAATTTTCACACCCGAAATTTTAAAATAATATTATTTTATTATTTTATCATACTTTGAAACTTTCTATCGTGCTGCGAGCCAAGCCTGTTTGAAATTTTTTTCATTTTTTTGATGAACGAATGCTTTGCCCTTGACAGCATCCGGTGCATGGGCAGGGCGTGTTCAAAGTCGTGCGGCTTTGCTTGGGTCACCCTGCAGTCTGCCTAATGTACAAGACAAGTAAATAAAGTGAGTTTTAATGAGTTAGTTTAATAATTATAATGATGGTGATTATTGTTATTATTATTATGGTTAATAATATTATTATTATCAAGTTTATTATAATTATTATTAAGTTATGAACAATACTATTATTATTATTGAAGTTTATTAAAATTCTTATTTTGTTCATTATTATTTGTTATTATTTTATTTATTTTATACTCTTTTCTTTTATCCCCTTATTTTATATGTTATTCATTTCTTTCTTTTATTATTATTATTATTAAAAATTATTAGGTTTTTATTTTATTTTTATTTTTATTCTTTTATTTTTATCTTTATTCTTATATTTTTATTTTTATTTTATTTTATTTTTTCCTTCTTTTTTCTCTCATTTCCTCCCCCTCCCTCTTTTCCCCTCATTCCCGTCGCACCCCCCCCCCCCCAACCCCCCTTCTAACCCTATCACTCCCCGTCTTCCGCCCTGACACCCAGCTCCGGCACCCAGCTCTCCTTCGGTCGTGCTGCCCTCCCTTCGCCGAACCAGCCTCGCGCTGCCCTCCTTTCACCGGACCAGCCTCACGCCGCCCTCCCTTCGCCGAAGCCGCACAGCCCCTTCGCCGGCCTCCCTCCACCCAGCCAGCCTCCCGACCTCCTTCGACCCCTGCCGCAACCTCGCTGGCCACCCCTGTTGCCTCGCCCGAAGCTACGCCGCCCGCTTGCCTCGCCCGAAGACATGCCGCCCCCTTGGCCGGACCTCCACATCGAGTCACCCTACCTCCTCACCCCTCTGTTCTGGCTTGTTTTTTTTCCTACTCGATTCACCCACGACGACCTTCATCATCCTCCAGCCGACCTCCCGCACCCTCGTCGTAGGTGAGTTCTCCTCCAATCAGTCGATTCGTCTTTTGGGAGTTCTTACGACTAGGGTTTAGCTTGGTTTTTGGTTTGTCTTTGGTGTTATTTGGTTCATTTATTATGTCTTTGATCAGATTTATTTTTTTAAGGATTAATTGCATTATTTGAGGTGTGGTTGTCATGTGACGAAGTTTGCGCAACACGTTTTCGAGGTTTCGACACCGATGGTAAGTGTTTCTTCCTATAAGTTTTGTTTGATAATTTAATTTGCTTGTTTAAATAATTTAATATGTTCTTTAATTAATTTCTTGAGTGTGAATTGTGTTTATGTGGTGAATTATTTTTTTTACTTGCTTAAATAAATTTGGAGTTCTATGAGTTATCTGTTTGGTGCGAAACTAGTATTTAAGATGTTTAGTATGCCTTGGTATTTTATATAATATTTGTATCTAATGGGGTGTGTTTTTTAGGAAAACCCAAGTTGTGTTATTTGATTTTAATTAATAAATCATGATGTTGGTTATTTAGATTTGTGTAAGTGATGCGAATGATGTTCAAAAGGTTTTAGTGTGCTTTTGTTTTTTTTTAAAGAAAAGGGATTTGGGTGTTTTGAGGAGTGTCCTTTTTTTCATTATTCATGGATGTTTTATGACTTCTGGAATTGATTATTTAAGGACATTAAAGCTGCAAATCTAGTTCTGCTCGAGAGTTGGGGGTTTTTGCTTTTGCTAGTACTGTTTTTAGGCATTGTGCATGAAACTTTTCTGTGGAAAAACCCATGCTGAATTGTTTATCAGTTTTTTTACTATGCAATTCGTCTATTATAACGTGTGTAGGCTGTAGTTGGTGTTTCGGTGTTGCATCTCGGTGCGTTTGGTTTTTAAAAGGGTGTTTTGAATGTTTTTCTTTTGGTCCAAACCCTTGATGCGTTATTTTGAAATGTTTTTTAGATTATTCAAGTGTTAAGTTGTTTTATTAAATTGTTTGTGTAGTGTGTTGTACCTCGCTACGATGGTTTCAAGTTGCGAGTGTCAGGAACGCCTACACGTACATGCATAGAGTAAGGCATATATATATATATATTCCCTCTTTGTACATGTTCCCTCATAGCGCGGGGAATATGTCCAATGCAGCTAGGGGTGTGTATATATATATGTCTAAATGCATGTGTGTGTATGCTCCTAGTGTCGATTCGAGTGACCATCGATAGATAGCGACATGTTCTAGGTAGGTTCTCTATGCCTATGACTTTAATTTGAGATTCATAATTTCCTGCTTGTTTTAAAAATATATTTTACATTTATGCTATATACACATGCTGTGAAATCAGGTTACGGTTGCTAGAAATGATTATGCCTTTTCTTTGGAAACTGAAATGCATTTTTAAAGATATCGGTCTTAAGTGGCCTTTCTTAAAAAAATGATTTCCTAAAGTGGTTTTGAATAGGTAATGTGTATTTCCAAAGGTGTTTGGTCTTTTGGCCAGTTAATTGTAAAAAGTATTCCCTTTATGTATAATGCCTGTTTGGAACTTTAAGAATGTTTTATGGAAAAAGAAAAACCTCTCTTGAGGCACGCCCCCTTGGTTTTAGAAAATGATTTGTATGTTGAAAGTGTTATGATGTGCCTAACGATGAAGTTTATGCATTGTGTGACGTGAAAGAGGGGGAATGCGCTTAAGGGGGAAGAACAATGGTGAGAGGTTGAATGAGCTTTTGATAAAGAAACTTTTATGTTCTTATATGATTGCATGATGAAGAAAAACTCACCACCACTTGAAATAGAGCACAATGGAAAACTCGGGTATCTAGGTGGGTGACCAGGACTAGTACGCTAGATGACACGGTAGGGGTTCGTCCCGGTTTGTCTAGAAGGATTGACGCAATAACACTAACTAAAATATGAATTTCTGAGGGTCGTGGTCTTCTAAGCCACGTTTTCTGAGGGTTGTGGCCTTCTAAGGCACGTTTTCTAAGGGTCGTGGTCTTCTAAGCCACGTTTCACCGAGGTACGAGGACTCTAGGTTCCCACTTGTTCTAGATACCAATAGGGATTACCCATAGTGCTCATTTGTGACATGCTGCTTGTGAGGTAACTTTTTTCCAGTTGTTTCATACCTGGTGTCTTGTTTGAAAAAAAATCACATTTTATTCCAAACTGGTTTCTTTTTATCTTGAAATGTTAATGCATTTCTTGGAACCTATATTGAAAATGTTGTAAGAGTGAAATGCTTTATTTGAAAATACAAACTCATTACTTGAATTTGAAAAGAAGGGAAAACATTATTTTATTATATCTTATTTTCAAACTGGCATAGTTGGATTTCTTAATAAAGGCGGAGGCATAGGACGTGGTTATATTTTGGCTTTCCTACTGAGCATCTTGGTGCTCACATCTACTTTACTTTTCAGTTGCAGGTTTCAGTCTTGGATTGATTTTGGGAGTGAGTGTGTTTGTTGTACCATGGTGATCCACGGGGTCACCTGAGGTATGTCACGTTTCTGTGTTTATTTTTTTTTCGCTACCACGTTGTTCAGTTCATTTTCCTTTATTTATCTGCTTGCTCAGTTTATGTTTATTTATCTTTTTCATGGGCCAAACTGTTCCCAACTGGTTTGTTTTGATGCCCGACACTAGTTGCCTGCCCATTGAGATCGGGAATGCCCTTCGGGCCATGTCGCGGACCGGGTCGGGTGTCGGGTCGGATGACGACCCGGCATGGTTCATGATAGTAAGTTTATTAACACTATAATATAAAAATACAAAGTGACATGGTAAGTGTCAAACTAATCAACTAAGAGTTAAAACTAAAATATAAGGTTAATATAATGACCCAAATCTGTCTAAAATCTATTGGATGAAAGTATTTCGACCCATCCCCAACATAGAATTTTAATAATCCACTTTGGAGCCATTATATACTGAATATGAATTTATTATAAAATAATATTTCTAGCTTTTCCAAAGGTTCCCCTCACCCCTCTTATAAAAAGGCACCCCACATTCTCACTAATTCACATATTAAAAGACTTTTGGCTCGGCCAAACCCTGCCCAAATATCCTCTAAAGTTCCCTCACTTAAACCTAGAGGCCTTAGTTTGATCAGAAAGCCAACCTAAGGATCCCTTTTTATCAAATCAAAAGGAAGAACCCGAAGAAGAGGTAATGTTTTCACCACCCTCTTTCAAGTTCCTTTCTTCTTCAACTTCTTCTTTCTTTGTTATTCCCATTCTAATATAATGAATCGTGTATCTCCAATATAAATTGATATTATTATAAATATGGTACAACCATATTCAGTATTCTATCCATCCTTTGAATGACATGTCACCATACGTGCGTACGTACGGCTTACCGTCTCCACGTCGTGGTGTAATTGTTATTCAATATATTATTATTTGGACGGGTATAATAATGATGTGTAATTCATTTAAAAATAAATATAACATCATAATGATTCTTTATATATGATATACCATCCAATTATATATTATTATAATATCAAAAGGATGATATTGTCGCTCGTGCATACGTCGGACTACCGTCTCCACGAACGCGATGAGATTCATTCCCCATCGTATTCATTCAAGACTAATTCTCATTTTATGATTAAAAGAAATGTTTAATAACTTTATATGATTTTGGATATGAATAAGATACAACCTATCCATAACAAACATGACTTATGTAACAAAACATATAAAATAAAACGAGTAAGTTAACACCCGAAACGATGATAATACTAAAGTATTATTAACAAAGCATTATTAGAAGATCATATATGATATCATAATTATTTATATGGTTCTTTTATAATTTAATAACAATTTTTTAACTATTATAATGGATTTTAACATACCATAGACTAAGTAAGATTACAAGTTAAGGGGTTTTCATCTCACTCCTTATTCCCGTGAGATTCGTACCATATTGCAACTATTACCTTTTGTGTAGTGTATGTACTACCCCTAATTGTATTCTTTGTATAATAAACTTTAATTTATGTGTATTTACATATTAATTGTATGATACCTCTTTCATGTGGTGTATGTTTCGTAAGTTACCAAATTGGTAAGGGTTAATTTTACATTCTCTTTATTATCTGAGGTTGTTTATACGTAATTATCCACTGGGATCTCTTTATCATCCACATCCATGTTTCTTAAAAATGTATTTCAAAAAATTGACTATTTACTAGAAAATGGGTTAAATTAATTTATACACTTATTTGTTTTGAAAGTAATCTTTCCGTCGTTTTCCAAACAAGGTACTTTATAACCTTTTCGACAAATTTAAGGTAAGAATGTCTTTTTTAACTTATATGGTGGGTGCAGTTATTTTCTACCGTTATAAAATCACTGAAGCTTCACTTACAAGCTTATAGGAATATTTTAAAATTAAATGTTTTATTTTATAATTATGTTACTTTTAAATGATTTCAAAATGAATAATTTAAGAATTTTTGAAAGGTACGCTTTATCTAGATCAAAATTTTAAATGTTTTAAGGATTTATCTTTCTAAATATTTTTAATTAATGTCCATGTTTTCAAAATGATATTACAGATTTATTTATATGGAAATGAATGTTTTGAAATGATATTTATTTTAAAAAGTTTCAAAGTGGTATGGGACACTTTGATTCAAAAATCACTTTTAAATTACTTCCTTTATAAATGTGTGACTTTTCAATGATTTTGAAAAAAGAGATATTTCTCTCAAATAGTTTTGATTTCATCTATGTAAACATCCTTTGATGGATTTTAAGATTATTTGATGTTGATTTATTATGATAAAAAACTTTTGTATTGTATTGAAGGTTTTTTGATATGTTTGACTGTGGATGTGTTATTTTTATAGCATTCATGTTTTACGTAGAAAGTATTGACATTTCGTCTTCTAGTTTTAATACGAATGTTTATGTTATGTTTAAACCTTTTCATATGGGAATGCATTAGACTTAGTAAGTGATGGTTGGAGCCCGCTATAGCTCATCGATGCATCAGTAGGTCTCATGAGACAAACTAGTGTCTTGGAATGAGGCCTTGACAAATCTTATCTGTAGTCTTGGAATGAGGCATTGGATACGTGGTTATGATAGGCTGGCATTATGCATTCCATCATTATAAAAGTGGTTATTGATATTGCATATGATTATTCAACTAGTATAATATCCATGTGAATAATTAAATGGAATTATTTCATTTTATCTTTTTCATATTATACTGAAGTTCAAGTTTAAAAGGCTTTTGATTTAGCTAGACATTTCCTTAAATGTTTATGATTATTTATCAATGTTTCCGCTATATTGTTATCCTTACTGAGCATCTGAGCTCACCCCTTTCAATGTTTTATTTTTCCCAGGATGTGAAGCAGTAATTTACGAATGACCTGCAGGGATAATATGAGGGGATATGAAGATAATATGTCGTTGTAGTAGTTCTTTAATTTATGATTTAATATAAACTTTATGAATGTATCTAGTTATTCCAAGGCTACAAAACTAATCGGTCTTTTGAGACTTTATCTTTCTTGTGATCATGCCAATGTTATGTAATAATGTACTGACTCTGGGAAACTGGGGTTGGGGCGTTATAGTTTGTATTAGAGGAAGTTTAGTACAATCCTTGGAATCTAGATTTAGATAAACTCTGATTAGATCACATAGATCTAAGATGGACTTTGAGGATTTGTATAGAAGAACTTCCTAGAATTTGGGTATTGTAGAAATTTTGTGAGTTTTCCGAGAAATAAATCCCTATCTGGATATGAGCAGGTAGAGGCAGCTCTAACACAGATGTACCTAGTGGTAAAACCCGAAAACACCGCTTTGAGCTAGACTCGAACGAGAACTGGTGCACGACAACGGGCCTTACTTCACTCTAGGTTACGAAACTCCCGGGGGATATGCTTAGGATAATTCTCATTTTCTTTACAAAACATTATGAACAGTTTATGATTATATACTTTCTCAAAGAAAACATTTTTATTATTATGGATTATATCCATAAACTGTTCAATTTATGTTAAGTGTTTTACATGTTCGGGATTAGGTATTGTTATTCATAAACTAATCTAGTGTATGCCATTTTTTAGAAATGGCGCCCAGTAGAAGGAATAAGAACTCCAGCAATACACATGATCCAAAGAGTAAGAAGGATCATATCTTTCATGGTCCTAATCTAGAATTTAGAAGGGAAATAGTCTCCCACGTATTATCACCATATGAATAAATAGTATCATGTGTTGATAAGATAAGTAAATAATTCTCGGAGTCCTATGGCTTTGAAGGGATTCCAGAGAAGAAAAGCATGGTAGAGAGAAGGACAGATAAAGGGAAGAAGGTGAAGAAGGATTTTCCCATATGTGATAACTGTGGAAAGAATCACCTTGGAAAATGATTGAAGGGATGGGAGTATGTTATAAGTTTGGAGAAAAAGGACACCAAGTACATGACTGCAAGTTTAAGAAAAAGGTTTCAAATGTACAATGCTTTATCTGCAAGGAGTTTGGACACTACGAGAACCAATGCCCCAATCATCAAACTATTCCGCAATTGATGATATTGGATAATAATCTTGTTATGATACTACCACAAATGAAGAGGAATGACTATTGTTTTATGTAGTTATTTTAGAATTATTTCATTTAAGGGTTGTATTAATGATGTTCTGAAATTAAATAAGGAATGTAATGAAGTACTATTTCATTGAGGATTTGAGATTTTATGTTACTAATAAAAGGGACTCTACAGCAAGTTAAACTTTTTGGAAATTACATGGTTGAATGAAAGATAAACCTTAATATGGTCCAAATATTGAAGTACTAATTTTGGAATAAGATATGGTTGATTTGGGTAAATTATATTGGATATTGTTGAATACCTTGAAACTGATTAATGATTTTTCATCATTGGAGTTTACAAAATTTTTGATAAAAGGAGTGTATCTAGTATTCTATAAAGAATAATCATGAATGTAATCAATAAGGTTTTATGGTAATTCAGAATGTTACCATGTTTTAAAATAATACATGGTGAAGGTGTTCACATGTTATTACATGGAAAAAAGGATCTTCATTATGTTTAACTTCTTTATAAATTTTGGACTATGAGTTTGGATAGTAGTATTTTGGATATGTCCAAGGTTTGGAATGGATTAAGTTTTAAAGGTTATTTTTGGATTTTTATAAAAGGACAACATGCAGACCGTGTGACAACCCATCGTGTTGGACAAAGCTGTGGGAATCGAACCCACAACCATAGTGCAATTGGGATTTATTGCCTACCACTGGACTACGTGAAGTCCCTGGATTGTAAAATGTAGTTTCTTTTTTTAATGGGTCTGATATGTGAATTATACATTCATTATATTTGGAACCCTATACGATTAGGATAAATAGAGTATTTTTGAGTTGTATTATGTTTTGTAGTGAAAGATGAGTTTGTGGTAGAAATTTATTAATGGATAAAACTCTAATTATAAAGTATGTATATATCCTTATGATCTTAGCCAATCTCATAAATAAATTCCTCAACATTAAGAAAAGGAACTTAGAACAAAAATGTTGTCCTAGATGGTACCTTAGATCATCACAAATTTATGGCTTAGGGATTATTGGCCTTTTCATAGCCATGTTCTCTACCACTCTACACCAGATATTGATGGTTATATTTCTCTTCCATATCCATATTTTCCTACATGGAACCCTAGTGTATGTTCTTTTCAGTAACCTTCATACTTACCACACTTTATTTTAAATAGAGGCCTCATTAATCCATTTTTTGATGTGGGATTTCAACTAAGATATTTTGAAATGTCAACCGCATGTTTCCAATACTGAGCATAAATTGCGAGGATGCAATTTATTGAAGGAGGGTAGAATTTAACACCCCAAGATTTCAAATTATACTTCTCTTTGAATAATACAGTAGCGTGTGTTGTACGCAACTTCGAGATTCTAACACGCTGCAACCAATCAAAGTAGCCCTTATAAATAGTAATACCCACTTTTTGAAATTTTATACATTTTATCATTCAAAATTTACTTCATTTTTGGATTCGGAATACCGAAATTATCCTAGGATGAAATTTTGGTACTTTTCAGATAAATTTTATATTTTGATGAATAGTGAAAATTACTAAATTTTTATTAAAAACAACTTTTTTAATTGAAATAATTAATAGTGATAAATTATGAATTTGAGTGGTTTTAAAGTATATTTAGAATATATTTTTACCATTTAATACAATGTTGGTCATTGGACATAATTTCACAATTAAACCGGACATAAACAATTGTCAATCTTTTGATAGTTATTATCTCTTAAAAACAGGCTTTTAGTTTTAACAACGGGAATTAATTTTAAATTAATTTCTTACACTTTTGTGTTTTGAATTTGGAAAAATTGATTCCATATTTGGAATTGGGATGTCCAAATTGTGTAAATAGGTAACTTTTATTTTTAGACATTTTGAATAATTACTTCGGTAAATATTTTATTTACCATGGTTAAAGGGTAAATCTGGTAAACGAGGGTAAACAAATAATATTATAATAATAATAAATTACTTTAAAACGTGTCCTAAACTTATTGGTTGATACGTGTCTGACAATGGACATATTTGGGTTGATTTGGGGACCCCGTGGAGCCACTTGTAGGTGATAAAGACACTTTATATTAATTAAGTTAAAATAAATACAAAAATCACATAAGCATATATCTTTTAGAAAAACAATTGTTAAATAGGGTTATATATGTTGGATTTTCGACTATAAATATTAATTATAAATATAAAAAGATTTAATATATAATGGTATTTTATTTATAATTCTTAGACATTTAATAATTAATATTATTTATGACACAATGATGATGTAGTAATTACCATATTAATTAAAGATTAAGATAATTGATATTATAAATACTCAAATAAATGTAATTTGAGACTTTTTATAAATTCCAATAATTTTCTAGGTTACTATGACATATTAGTATTGTTTATATAAATTTTTTTTTTGAAGTAATAATGCTGTTATAAATTTATCAAGAACAAAATGCCCAGTAGTGTCAAAATTGACATAAAAGAGTTTTTAAAACAAATATTATATTATTAATTTATATTCAATTCATAAAAATATAAGGATCGTCCAAGTTACTTATTTGATAATATTTTTATCATTAATGGACTAATTTGGGGTCTCTTGGAGGTATATATTAAGTTTATTAACTATATAATATAAAAATACAAAGTGACATGGTAAGTGTCAAACTAATTAACTAAGAGTTAAAACTAAATGAAAAGGTTAATATAATGACCCAAACCTGTATAAAATATATTGGTTGAAAGTATTTCTACCCATACCCACCTTATAATTTTAATAATCCACTTTGGATCCATTATAAACAGAATATGAATTTAATATAAAATAATATTTCTAGCTTTTCCAAAGATTCCCCTCACCCCTCTTAAAAAAGGGAACTCCCCCTTCTCACTAATTAACACATTAAAAGCCTTTTGTCTCAGCCAAACCCTTCCAAAATATCCTCTCAACTTCCCTCACTTAAACCTAGAGGCATTACTTTGATTATAAAGCCAACCTAAGGAGCCCTTTTGATCAAATCAAATGGAAGAACCCGAAGAAGAGGTAATGTTTTCACCACCCTCTTTCAAGTTCCTTTCTTCTTCAACTTCTTCTTTATTTGTTATTACCATTCTAAAATAATAAATCCAGTATCTATTATATACTGTGATATTATTATAAATATGGTACAACCATATTCAGTATTCTATCCATACTTTGAATGACATGTCACCATACGTGTGTACGTACAGCTTACCATCTCCACATCGTGGTGTAATTGTTATTCAATATATTATTATTTGTATGGGTATAATAATGATATGTAATTCATTTAAATAATATATATAACATGATAATTATTCTTTATATATGATATACCATCCAATTATATATTATTTTAATATCAAAAGGATGATATTGTCGCTTGTGCGTACATACGGACTACCGTCTCCACGAACGCGATGAGATTCATTCCCCATCGTATCCATTCAAGACTAATTCTCATTTGATGATTAAAAGTAATTTTTAATAACTTTATATCATTCTAAATATGAATAAGATACAAACTATCCATAAAAATCATGACTCATGTAACAAAACATATAAAATAAAACGAGTAAGTTAACACTCAAAACGACGATAATACTAAAGTATTATTAACAAAGCATTATTATAAGATCATATATGATATCATAATTATCTATATGGTTCTTTTATAATTTAATAACAAGGTTTTAACTATTATACATGAGGATAACATACCATACACTAAGGGAAAGTAGAAGGTAAGGGGTTTTCATCTCACTATATATTCCTGTGAGATTCGTACCATATTGCCACTATTAACTTTTGTGTGGTGTATGTACTGCCCATAATTGTATTATTTGTGTAATACACTTTAATTTATTTGTATTTACATATTCATTTTTTGATACCTCTTTCATGTGGTGTATGTTTCGTAAGTTACCAAATTGGTAAGGGTAAATTTTACAATCTCTTTATTATCCGAGGTTGTTTATACGTAATTATCTACTGAGATCTCTTTATCATCCACATCCATGTTTCTTAAAAATGTATTTAAAAACATTTTTACTATTTACTATAAAATGGGTTAAAGTCATTTATACCATTATGTGTTTTGAAATGAATCTTTCCTTCCTTTTTCAAATAAGGTACTTTTTAACCTTTTCGACAAATTTAAGGTAAGAATGTCTTTTCTAACTTATACGACGGGTGCGGTTATTTTCAGCCTTTATAAAATTATCGAAGCTTACCTTAAAAGCTTAGAAGAATATTTTCAAAATAATTATTTATTTTATAATTATGTGACTTTTAAATGATTTAAAAATGAATATTTTAAGAATTTGTGAAAGGTACTCTTTATCAAGATCATAATTTTAAATGTTTTAAAGATTTATCTTTCTAAATCTTTTTAATTAATTTCCATGTTTTTAAAATGATTTCAAGGATTTATTTATATGGAAATGAATGTTTTGAAATTATATTTCTTTTCAAAAGTTTCAAAGTGGTTTGGGACACTTTTATTCAAAAATCTCTTTTAAATTACTTCCTTATTAAATGTGTGACTTTTCAATGATTTCGAAAAAAAGAGATATTTCTCTCAAATAGTTTTGATTACATCTATGTCAACATCCTTTGATGGATTTTAAGATTATTTGAAGTTGATTTATTATGATACAAAACTTTTTTATTGTATTGAAGGTTTTTTGATATCTTTGACTATGGATGTGTTATTTTTATACCATTCATGCTTTATAGAGAAAGTATTGGCATTTCTTATGCTAGTTTTAATACGAATGTTTATGTTATGTTTTAACCTTTTCATATGGGAATGAATTGGACTTAGTAAGTGATGGGTGTAGCTCGCTATATCTCCTCAATGCATAGGTAGGTCTCATGAGACAAACTATTGTCTTAGCACGAGGCCTTGAAAAAATCTTATTTGAAGTCTTGGCACGTGGCATTGGCTAGGTGGTTATGATAATCTGGCATTATGCATTCTATCATTATGAAAGTGGTTATTGATATTTCATGTGATTATTCTACTAGTATAATATCCATATGAATAAGTAAATGGAATTATTTCATTTTATATTTTCCATATTATGCTAAATTTCAAGTTTAAAAGGCTTTTTTTAGCTATACATTGCCTTAAATGTTTATGCTTATTTATGAATGTTTCCGCTATTTTGTTATCCTTACTGAGCATCTGAGCTCACCCCTTTCAATGTCTTATTTTTCTCAGGATGTGAAGAAGTAATTTATGAATGACCTATAGGGATAATATGAGGGGATATGAAGAAAATATGTTGTTGTAGTAGTTTTTCACTTTATGATGTAATGTAAACATTATGAATGTATCTAGTTATTCCAAGGATACTAAACTAATCAGTCTTTCGTGACTTGATCTTTCTTGTGATCATGCCAATGTTATGTAATAATGCACCGATTCTGGGAAAATGGGGTCAGGGCATTACATGATAGCTTTTCTCATGGATTTTCTGCTTCCTTGAGACGTAGGCTATCACTTTATCACCCTACATCAACACACAACCTAGGCCCTTCTTCGAAGCATCACTAAATACCAAAAAAAGTTTTCCACTAATGGGTAACGTGAGCACGGGCATAGTGATAATCCTATTTTTTAACTCATTGAAGCTCTCTTCGCATTCATCACTCCAAGAAAACTTTACACCCTTCCGAGTTAGCATGGTAATAGGGTTGGAAAATCGTGAGAAATTTCTCCCAAATCAATGATAATATCCAGCTTACCCCAAGAAGCTATGAATATATATTACCTATGTGGGCCTCATCCATCCCTCAATTTCAGTTGTTTTTAGGGATCGACAGATATCCCATTTCTTGCGATGATATGACCTAAGAATGAGACCTCCTTCAACTAGAACTCACAGTTGTTGTACTTTTCATAGAGCTTCTCCTTTCACAAGGTCTCTAGAATAGTTATTAGATGCTCCTCATGATCCTCCTTGGTTTTGGATTATATTAGAGTATCATCTATAAATACTACCACAAATTTGTCAAGATAATCTGTAAATACTCTATTATGTAAGTATATGAAGATTTTTGGAGCATTAGTGAGTCCGAAAGTAATTACTAAGAATTCCTAGTACCTGTATCTTGTACGAAAAGCTGTCTTGGGGATATCTTCCTTCTTCACCCTTACATGATAATATCCTGATCGCAAATCTATCATGGAGAATTATTGTGCTCCACCCAACTGATAAAATAAGTCATCAATTCATGGAAAAGGATACTTGTTCTTTATCGTGATTTTGTTAAGCTCGCGATAATCGATTCAAAGGCACATTGACCCATCCTTCTCTTGAATAAGAGGACTGTTTCACCTCGTGGTGAATCACTTGGGCGTATAAGCCCTTTATCCAGATTTTCCTACAGTCGTTTCTTCAAGTCCTCAAGCTCCACAACATCCCCTCTATACAGAGTCTTGGATATTGGAAATTCCCCAAGTATATGGTCAATTGAGAATTCAACATCTCTATGAGGAGGAAGACCCGGAAATCCCTCGGGAAACACTTCAGCGAATTCCCTCACAATAGAAATGTATTCAAGGATGGTTGCCTCATTAGAATCAATCATCTGAGCCAGACACGCATGATCAATGGGTAGTAATATCCACTATTGAGATGATGGTGCTAAAGAAGATTCATCTTCCTCCTTTCACTTGTATAGA
Organism: Viscum album; assembly: GCA_963277665.1. Taxonomy (NCBI): domain Eukaryota; kingdom Viridiplantae; phylum Streptophyta; class Magnoliopsida; order Santalales; family Viscaceae; genus Viscum; species Viscum album. The sequence continues at coordinate 588,297,371 of OY728126.1, forward strand.
ATCTGGGGTCGATTATCCAAATAAAGAGTGATTTCCCTCTCACGGCAATTGATGTTGTCTCTATATAAGTAAAAACAATCCATGCCATGAATTGCATCAAATTACCCTAGAGGGAGTATTATGAGGTTATTAGGGAAGTTCAATCCTAAAATTCTGAAAGGGGAGGTGGTATAATCATGGGTTTCAATGATTTACCCATTTTTTATACTAACTGACATCTTTACATCCATGATTTTCCGTTGTATTGGGATTGTTCTACTAAACTTTTAGGATACAGAAGAATGTGTAGAACCAGAATAAACTAGTATGTTTACTATTCGTGAATTAATAACTAGCTTACATTTCATCACTTCATTTTCGGGGTTCACTTTAGTAGTAGTGATGGAGAAGGGTCACCCTTGCTGCCTTGGAGTTTGTTGGTTGCCTCTAAAACCCATTGTCTTAGGGAACTGATTTGAAAGGTTCCATGGTTCGTTGTATTTGAAGCAATTACCAACATGTTGAGGCTAGAATGGAGTGTTCCTATCATCTATTCCAGCTGCGGTATTTCCTTATTGGTAGTTAACGGCTAGGTTCCCTTATCTTCTATACCTAAAGCATTTCCTCATCCTCTTTAGGCAATTTCTGGGGTGCTTATTTCCAAACCATTGGAATGTGGGGTGTTGGATTTTCTTATCACCGTTGAATTTATCCCTCAGAATTCTAGAATTTAATTCCACCTTACACTTCCTAGCCCCATGATACCCCTAAGATTCTATAATCTCCATTTAGACATTGGGGGCACATTGGACAATTTTCTCATAGCTGTTGAAGTCACATATCGCTAAGGATTTCTGTGGGCTTGGTTTCCGCACACCAAAGAAGTGGTCAAACATGCATTCAAGGGTAATGAAAAATCCAGAGGCATATCATGAAAGCCTTTTGAAGTTTTTCATGTACGCTCTGATGGATTCATCATCTTTTTTCTTTAGGAAAAAGAAGTATCTTTCTATCTTAATCCAGAGGGTGCGAGGAAAATATTTATCAAAAAACATTTTCCAAAAATCATTCCAGTTCAATGGCTTGGTCACTTACTCAGGATTCATATTCTTTATCAGTGTCCACCATTGATAGACTTCAACCTCCATACAATAATCACCCAGAAGAACCATCTGTTGTTCAGAATACTGAATTTTGGAGAAGATCATTTCAATTGACTTCATCTAGTTTTTGGTAATTGAGGGATCTCGTGATCCATTAAAAGTAGAATGCCTTTGTCTCGTGAAGCTCTCGATAGAGACTTGTTCTTTCTTGTGGTGGGGGGGGGGGGTTGAATGTTCCTCATGACCCATTATTCTATTCAAATCTTGAGTTAACTTAGAGAGATAAATGACAAAGATTTTGATTCCTGCTCCAATCAGAATGTGTATCTCATTAGAACAATCATCACATTGATCTTGGCATTGGTTGTTATCATGATTCCTCCCAATAATAACCATTGGTTGGATTAAAAGTAATTTTAGGTAAAACACATAAAGGGTAATCCAAGGAAAAAATAGATAACTTATAAATTACTTTTATTTCCTTAACTTATGAATCTATAGGCTTCAATCTAGGTTATCCACGATCTACTTTCTATCATATATTCGTAGAGGCATTTTTTATTTCCCTTAATAATGTTTCATACTAAGCTTGTGAAATTACCAAATAATATCACCTAGAAGTGTCATAACCAAGAGTGAATAAAGGCCCATTATCATGTACCAGAAAACCCTAGGTCAAGCCCAAAACTCCTTGTCATATTTTTTACTCCTAGGTACATCTGTGTTAGTACCGTCTCTACCTACTCTTATCTAGATAGGGATGCATTTTCTTGAAAAACCACTTACTCAACATTTAAAAAAATTACGGATGTTCTTATTATACTTATTATTATCCCAAAATCATTCACTAGGGTTTTCTAATCCTAATACCAAAAATAAAAAAAACCTATCCTCTGATACCAACTATAACAACCCTTCTTTTTATTATACACTTAAACATGATTTATTACATAAATTATTCACTTGATACAACATGGAAGATCATGAGGTATACTGTCTTTGGGGATTAAGAACATTACTTAATAACATAAAACATAAAACACACAAAACCTTTATTGAAAACATCCTTTAAATAACCACGACATTCCCTCGTACTTAGCATTGCATTGGATAACCTGAGGACATACATGTGAAAAGGGTGATCTATAAAGCCCAGTAAGGGAATAAACAAGGCATAACATGAGGAACAAAATAAATTTTAGGAAATAGGTATATCAATGGAGCATAAAAGAAACATGAACTTAAAGTAATGATATAAATTTATTATCATAATAAGGAAATGTAGCATCAATACTTAATATAGAATTTGCATGAGCTAGGGCTCATTTCACATGGGGCATGAGTAAACCCTCATTGCAATTGATTTAGAATAAGTACATACTCATAGTACTTGAATTATCATGATTAAATCCTCATTTCACTTGACGTATCGTGATATTAATCTTTACCCAATGCATAGGAGCACTATCAGGGCGCACCCTTCTTAAACATTTCATTTCATGCATAAGTGTCACACAAGATCATACAACATAGATTCATTAAAAATTATAATTTATTCCACGATAAAGGAATGTAGAATTAATACATGAAACTATTCCATAAATGTGTAAATGTGCATAAAGTTGAATACCCTAGATAGAGAAATAGGCATGGTATTCACTACATAATGATTTTGGCTCAAAAAATGGTGGTGCATTTTCGACAGCATAACGCTGTGAAATAAGACTTCTTAAAAAAGTTTATTGATAGAAAAAAGGGTGTATCATAATATTTATATAAAATGGATAGTTAGGGGTTCATATATATACATTTAAAAACTTAATTAATGTAATTTGGATTCATGATACAAAATAATCTCTTGAATGTAAATGAGAAGAGATAAATTTATTACCAAATTTTGGCATGGTAACGGGTGTACATGGGAGGCATTAATGAGAGATAAAAGGTGTATCTAATCATTAAAACTTAAAGAGGGAATTATGGGGGAGGTTAAAAATCATACCCCATCATTTATAACTGAAAATAAAAGGTCTTAACAACTTAACGAAAATTAGACAAAAATGAGAAAGGACGAAATATTTTACATAGAAGTGTGATCCCAAAGGCTTGGGAGAGGCTTGAGAGAAGATTCTTGGGAGATTGGGTTACTTGGGAGGATTATAAATAGAGGATGGGATATTTTTTATGAAATACAAAGTCTTTTAGTGAAGAGTAAGTGAGATATTGGGTGGGTTTATATTGGAAAAGAGAGGGATTCTTTATTATTTAGGTTTTGGACACCACACATTAAACTAATCAAAACCACAAACCATGCCATGGTTTTTCCCATGGTTTTTTTCCAAAGGGGAGTGTAAAACAATAATATATATGGAAAATGGCCGAACTTCTTAAAATAATAGGGTTTCTTATGTATAGGTGAGTCACACTCTCAAGGAAATCAATTTAGAAAGCTAGAATGTTTTATAAGTCATCGAGGGTCCACTAAGGAATTTTAAATTAAATAAAACAAACCATAAATAACTTTATTTTAATTCTAAAACATATATTTTCCGAAAATAAAGTTTATAGTATTTTATTACATCACTATCTGATCATTATGATGTCATAGAACACATTATATATTTAAACGGTATTTAAGTTTTACCCAAAAGTTCCACTATATAAGAAAATTATGAAAAATTCACCATTGGATAATTTGGACATCCTGATTCCAAAAATAATATTAATTTTATCCAAATAATTTTCTAAATATTTGAATTTTCACTTTTAAAATAAAGACTGATATTTATCGAAAATTCATGGGTTTTGAAAAAAACTGCTTTCAAACCATAATATAAATTACAAATGTATTCATAAAAATTATATTATCACTTATACTTAATAAAGAATAATTTAATAATATTTTATTAAAATATTATTTAATTAAAAATCCATTAATTTATCAACATGGATTCCTTAGTTTAATATTAACTAAAAATACTCATTTTTTCTTTAAACCCAGTTTACAAATTAACAATAACAAAATAAATGTATATTCTTTATTATGTAAAAAAATAATGCACATAATCATTGTGTTAATTTATTGTTACATAACCCCTTATAACACCCACATAGGACCAAAGGGTAAGGTGTACGATGGTGACAGACTCTTGGTGTCGCTCGGATAACATCGCTCGGGTGTTAATCTCTATCAACTTCCACTTCTCCCATAGGCGGTTCCTCCCGAGCATAACATGTTGAATATCAGCTTGGTCTTGCTCAAAAGTGAATCCCAATGATGTAACATCCTTTATGAGATCTAAAAAATGGGCTTCATATAGTAAAAGTCTACTGGATTAGGTCATCGCTTCCTTTTTTTGAGTAAATTGGATTTGTTAAAACCCTATATTTATACAGATCATGCGATCACTTTTCAATGGCTATATTTGAAATGGTAACAATTTGTAATGGTATTTTAAAAATCCAAAATAATAATCCAAATAATCTCACATTTTATATAAACATTTCACATAATAATACATTTAATTAAATGAAGAATAATTTTCGTTATTAAAAGTTTGGGTCATTAAAATAGTGGACATGTTGAGGTAATTATCACTTGAATTACATGGGAAATGTGACCTATACCTACCTCTATTGTTATTTTTATACAATAATAGATTTCGTTCATGTATTAAAATTACAATGTATAAAGACTTATATGGAAAAAGATTTCATAATCAAACCTGATAGGTTGATTTTGTGGAATGGAGGATATTTGGTCCAAAACTCATTGAGTAATCAACTAAGAATGTGTGGTATATCTATAATAATATTAAGATATATAAAATCAGGCATAAATGTTACACCAAAATTCAAAATAAGCACTCATAATTCAAAGTAATATTTAATTATTTATTTAAAGTATCACTATGGAGAAGAGTTGTAAGGTTCGGTAAGAATGGGAAGCTAAGTATAAGGTATTATGAGACTTTTTATATTTTATAGAAAATTATAGTTGTGTCTTGTCATTTTTATTTACCACCCAACCTCTCTAAACTGCATGATTTCTTCCATGTTCTGATGTTAAGTAAAAACATTACAGACCCTACACATGTACCCACTACCAATGAAATAGATTTTTAGCTTGACTTGTTATATAATGAAGATATTGTTTATATTATTTATAGTAGAGAGAAAATGTTATGGAATCATATAACCCGACTGGTGAAAGTTCTTTGAGTGAATCGTAAGTTAGAAGAAGAAACATGGGGTAAAAATAAGGAAATGAGGGATAATTTATGATATTTGTTCTTGTATTAATAAAACTCCAAAATTTTGAGAAGGAAATTATTTTCGGGGAGATAATATAATACATAATATTCTGATATATTAAATAAAAATTCATCAGTTGTTCCATAATGAATATTCTATTATATCATCACAATAGTACAACACATTACAATAAAATAGAATTCTAGATAACTAAATTTATAATAAATCTAAAATAATTACCATAAAATAATTTATAAATAGTATAATTGTAAAACCCTAATATTTTCTAAAATATTTTTATTTAAATTAATTTATTCTTTTCAATATTTTTCATTTCATGCATCAGTGAAAATAGTTTGTTTACAAGTTAGGATTGCATTATTTAAAAGACCAAGTTTATCATGAACTAGACACAACATAAATTTTATCTTGATCTAAAAGTAACATCATGTTTATATTACATTACACACAATATTGTATTTCCTCAACGGCTTTCATGACACTCAAGATTGAGTGTTACCGAAACATAATATATTATTAAAAAAAATATTATTTAATATAATAAGATATAACCTAGATGTTAAAAGAGTATTTATTAATAGTGTTAACTAACTTATGAAAATATATTTTTATAAAAATATAAGATTAATTCATTCGTTACCAATTAATTAGAAATGAAAATGAAAATAAATTAAATATAAAGGAAATATTTTTTTTTATTCTCATAAAGATGATTTATCCTAATAAATTAAATTAATTACAATTAGTGAGTGATATTAATTTAATTATTATATTATATATTAAATCAATTATTTTTTATGTTCATACAATAGATTTTATAAGCATAATATAAGAATAAACCCAGTATTTCTTAAAAAATCAATATTTTTATAAAGGCGATTTTATCACCTTTAAGTACAGAACCTATTTTAAATAAAATAATTGGATCTTTTATAAATTTAATACCCCAAAATAAACTTCATATTTGAAATCAAAACATAAAAATTAGGTTAAGGTGAAATTTTTTTATTTTTCTGTGAAGTTTCATTTTTTGATTAATAATGAAAAAAACTGAATTTTAATTCAAAAACTTCTTTTTCAAATAATGTATTATTAATGATAAATTATATTTTAAAATGGTTGGGATGTTTAATTTGATAAATTTTTCTTTCAATTAATCTAATTTAGATCATTGGAATCACTTTCACTTTGAAATTGAATATAAAAACATATTGAACTTTTGAATGCTTTTACTTTAAAAAATCTACATTGTCATCCTAATTTTGGGATTAAATTTAAATTAATTCCTAAAAATTAAGGGATTAAAATTTAGAAAAATTGGATTGATATTTTTAATAATAATTATTTATATTTTCTAATAAGTTCGAATTAGTTTTTTATTAAAAATATTATTGAAGGTAACTATAATTAATATAATGATTATGTTTAAATTAATCATAACATGGGACTAAACCTTAACCTTATGAGACCATATAACATATAAACTTGTCCAAAATAAATTTTATGGACATATTTAGACCCTATTCTACCTTTTATAAAAATATTTACATTATTGGATCCAATTTTAATGGTAAAAACATGGGTGAAATTCCCTTTCCAAAAATTTACAAGTGTCACTCCTCTTACACTATAAAAAGGCCTCCTCTCCTCCGACTTACTCACACCTTTCAAGACACATTTTCTTGAACAATATATAGAAAAATTCTTCCTAAAAATCCCTTATATCACCCTTGAATCCTCACCCTAGGTACAAATCTTTCCAAGAAATCCCTTTGGTGAATATCAAAAAGAGTTACCCAAAGAATAGGTAACATCTTTCCTTAGGATATTTAGTTTTATTTCCATTCTCCACCCCTAAAAACTCTTTATAAAATGATAAAATAAAAAACTATAATGATAAATATAGTTATATTTTGTTATTATAATGGTTCTAGCTACACTTACACCCACATCCATCTAATGGGTAACTAATGTACTATTTATGTCTTTGGTGAACTAACACCTCACAAAATGAGGATTATTTGTTTTTCCTTTACCACCATTCATGGTAGTAAATTATGATCAAAACTCTATTTATATATGATATATATTATATTTATTATGTGTTTCTACTTTTTAAATTATTTTATAACACATAACTTTATATATTGCATCTTTTTTAAATATTATAACTATGATTGGGGATGTGTGGACTATCTCCTCCTAAAAGCGATATGATTTGTTCACACTTTACATAGAATGTATTAAGGATGGTTTAGTGAAAATATATGATATATATAGCATAATAATTATAATTTATTGATATTATATATATATATATATATATTTCATTTAAATATATTCTTTCAATACGACGATAAAATAGAAACACCATTCTACCATATGTACGACCTAACATCTCCATGAACAGTGTATTCTATTTCATCTTTATATATTTTATAGATTATTATAAATACATTTATACTGAATATATATTATATTTATATAATTTTTTATATTATGCATGTAATTAAATCATTATGTAAGTAATATGATCAAAAAAATAAGTAAAAACATGTATGAAGAACAAAGCAGATGTTAATCCAAGTGAAACGATGACATCGAATTTTTATTAAGTGGATAATATAATGTCATAAAAAATAACATATAATATTATATATAATAATATGGTTCTTTAAAACATGTATAATGAACTAATATTTATTATAAAAAAGGCTTGTATGAGTACGATGAGAGACGAGACATAAGGTAAGGGAATTTCATCTCTCTTTTTGTATATGTGAGGTATATACCATGTTCACCACTCTTTTATTTTTAGTGGTGTATATAATTAACCTTAAATGTTTTCTATTTTTATTATAATTAAATTTATGAGTATTTAAGTATCCATTATATGATCGTTATTTCATGGGTTTTATAGTTCAAAAGTTACCAAATCGGTGAAGTAATTTTTTCTCAATTTTTATTTTTTGAGAAATATGTTTTATTGTCATATTATTTTATTTTAAGACGTGTATTTGAATCTAATTAAAATTTTATATCAAGAATCACCTTCAATTTTATGATATTTTGGCCTCTATATAATTACATTTTCTTAAATGGGATGTATGACTCAATGTTACCAACTAATAAGAGTTTGTTGAATCAATTTCATCATTTATCAAGGTTGATTTTCACAATGCTTTCATTGATGAAATAATATGATCCATATCTCAAGAACTTTCATTATTTTTCTTAACTTATGGTTATTTATGTTATATCAAATTAATGGTACCATTTTCTACTCTTTGGTATTAAATAAGATCATGAAATTGTTTTTATGAAATTTTGGATTTACCTCTCTCTTTGGTTAGAAATCTATGGTCCTTCAAAAAAATGTCTTCTAAAAGGTTCCCAATAATAGTATATTATTGTTCTATTATTTTAAAAATAAATTTTACACAAATTGTTTCATTTTAAAAAAGTGTTTTTAAAAAATAATCTTCTTGTTTTTTTCTTATCGAGGCACTTTTCTAAACTTCTTACTATGAAAGAGGAATGTTTGGAATGTATTAATTTACACACCATCATGATTAAAAGTCAATTGAGGCTTTCTATATAAGAATAAAATTTTATTTTTTAAAAATAAAATTTTTCTTAACATTCTAAAATTGTATTATTTTAAATTGGTTATCAAATAAAATGGTTTTTAAAATGTTTTCAATCTTATTTTATATTTTTTCAAGGGAAAAGGTTTTTAAAATGTTTTAAAGTGTATTTTATAATTTTTCAGAGAAATTGGGTTTTAAAATGTTTTCTAGCTTCTTTTATATGTTTTCAACGAAAATGATTTTCAAAATTTTTTCAATTTTCATCTATATGTTCTCGAGGAAAAAGGTTTTCAAAATATTTTCGGTCATCATTTATATGCTTTCAGGTTTATTTTCAATGAAAATTGTTTTCAAATTTTATGTTTTAAAATTCATTTTTAAGGAAGAAAGGATATTTTCCTCAAAACATTATTTTAATATATCTTTCAAAATTATTTCCCTTATACCATTATATATATTGTAGTAACTCTTGTCTCTTATTCAAATAATCCAAAGGATCCATTCATATTATTTCATTGAATGGTTTATATTTTATGGCACAGAGTTTAAGAAAATAGTTTATCTTCCACATTTTATAAATATATGAAATATGTTTCTCCTATATGGGTTATAAGTTTATGAAATATTTTTCTCTTTAAATGGTTATATTTTTATGAAATTAATTTCTATTTCATGGGTTATATACTTATGAAAACCACTTCTTTTCACCAATTATGCTTTGATGAAATAATTGTGATACATACTTCTATTTATAGGTTATGATATGATTATATATTATTGATAAGCATTTCAATTAATGGGTTACGATATGATTGTTTATTATCTTGCTGGACATGTATGTATGATTTCAATATGAGTTTATTGGGACCTATATCTTCCTCTAATGCATTAGGTAAATATTTATATCTCATTAGATAGACTAAGATGGTCTTGGGAGTGAATATTGACTACCAATATGGTAATGGGAGTGAACCACGACTACCAAGATGGTATGGGGTGTGAATACATACTACTAAGATGATCATGGTGGTGAACCATGGATAAAAATATAGTATGGGGAGTGAACATATACTACTAAGATGGCCTTTTTAGTGAGGCCTTAACTACTATGAAAATCATTTTATATTCTTATGTGTATTCCACAATTCCAAGCCTTATTCTGATGTTATTATTTTGTGGATTATGTTATTTATTTCCTTATTGTTTATTTCCTATGAACATTCAATATTTATTCTATGATTCATCTATATGATTTTTTATATTTAGGGTATGTTCTTTGAGTGTTACACTCTTTTTCTCATACCCTTATGTTCATGTTATGCTTACATATATTCCTTTATTCACCCTTACTAAGAATTTGAGCTCACCCATTTTTTATGTTTCCATTCCCTAGGTTATAAATAATGTTTTTTAAGTTGAATTTATAAGGGGGAATATCTTTATAGGAAACATTAAATATCTTTCACTGAGTTAGAAAATATTTGTTCCATGTGTTTAAAGTCACTAAAAAGTAATTGTCTTTGGGTGTATTTTTTTGTAATGTGTTAAGTATTACACAAAAAGTTATGTAATATTAATGTATGTAAAGAGAGTTCATCTATAGTTGGTATCATATAAAAAATTTAGTCAACTATTAGAAACTAGGATGAAGAAACTCTATTGATATACCTATTAATATTTGTAAGTATATTTCTAGGGATATCTCTAAGGATAAGTTTAAGGATGAGTAAAAGTATATAAAAATATCTAGAATTTTGGTTAACTATAAATAGAGTGGTTTCCTATTAATGCATCCCTTCCTAGATACATCAAGTGGATGTGGCTCTAGAACAGATGACCTAGGGGTAACAACTCTAACAAGGTGTGTCAGTCCTAACTCGATATAACCTAGTACATAGAAATGGGCATTATTGCACACCTAGTTTGACACTCTTAGGGGGATATACTTTGGTAATTCACAAAAACATCAAAAACCATCATGTAGGATTTAATTGGATTTTGGATAAGGATAACCTAGTATAAACCCATGGTGTCATAGTTTAAGGAAGGTGTCATAATTTATACAAACTATAAGTATTTATTTTTCATGATTATTTGGTTATACACAATGATAAGTCTTTTTCACACTTTTATTTCCATTTTTAGAGAATGGAGGGAACTAGAAAGAAATTCCTTAACGCTGAATGTGATAGATGGTTTTATGATAAGCAGTCAAATTTGATGATCACTAGAGTGAAGGACGTTGTGATCATGACTAATTAGTTTTAACAAAACATTATTAACAACGTATACCTTAACCAACTCTCATACTCACCAAGTAAGAGAATGAATGAGTTCACTAAGAGTTGGAAATGGAAAACATGGAGGAAAGAGTATTTTAGTTTCCATTATTTTAATAATTTTGAAACAATCACATAATTTAATGTTTTCTAGGAACAAGAATATGTTTTGACATTGGAAAATTAGGACACAAAGAAAATAACTACAAAATAAAAATGATGTGTTCAGTTAATAAAATAGATGGGAATATTGGACTCCCTAAGACATCTTAAAATTTTAAATTCCTTATGTTTGGAATGAATGGTCATTATTCAAATTGTTGTATCAAGTGGAAATATTAAGAAGAGAATCTACAATGTGGTACGAGTAATGTTTATATGGTAAATGATGATGAGACTACAGTTGAAATGTGAAAGAAAATATATATTGAGTAATAGAATAAGGTATCATTCATATCTATTATGGATGAATTGGAATAATCAAAGTATTTATATATTTGGATTCAATAATTATGTTATTTTAATGGTGACATATACAGGGGTTGTTTAGTTTAATGTTTTGGCTTAAGATTTTCAAGTTTATGTTATATTTTTATGATGGACTAGAATAGTGATTTAATGGAAAGGTGATATTTTGATTATGGGAAGGTGACCCTTGATGTGTTAAATAAATATAGAAAATTGTGTTTATCTTGTATAAAGAGATGATTTTTTGGTATAAAGTAAATTGGATAGTATCAATTAACTTAGAACTAATTAAGAATTTTTTGACAAATCGGTATATGTAATCATGGATAAATTATAAAACTTTTTGGGTTTAAGGAATATATCATGTAATATTTTGATTAAGAAACCATTAAGGTTTTCCAAAAATAGTTATGGAAATTATGTTTATTACCATGTTTTAATAGAATATACGATGAGGGTTTCCACATTTTTAGAATGTGACAACCAAGAGAAACATTGTGATATATGGGGTATCAATGATAAGATGATTTTGTGACATTTTTTATTTTCATCTTTTATAAGGGTTATAAGGTTAACCATTTATGAAATTTTTAAGTTTAAATTTATATGAAGTTTGTGAGATTAAAGTATTATCTCAACACATGAGGATCTACGCATATTAGATAACCTGCTCTTTCTACTTTCCATTGAACTTAGATGAAGATGTATTGGATGATTTATCATAGATATCATGGTATATTAATGATTTAAGGATGAAAATTTCACCTTCATTTCTTATAATTAGATATGACATGGAAGTTGACCAAGGAAGAACAAAGGGTAATGTTCTCTTGAAATGATGTAAGTATATATTTTCATTAAAACTATTCATCTATAGGAAAAATGATCTTTAATGTAAGGACCCAGCCTTAAACATTACACAATCTTAAGTTAAGTTAATAATTCACATTGAGGATCTTTTCAGGTTTAGGGAATTAGATAATTAGGACATAACTTATACATAACAACTTGAATATTATATGTAGACAATTCTACTTAGTATCCATTTTTTCATAAAATAAAAACTCTTAAAAAATTGAAATATGTTTAGTTTCTAGTTTTAATAGGCATGAAATTTCCCTGATCCCATCCTTGACCCTGTTCCACTTTAAGTCTTGTGAGAAAACATTTCAAATACTTGGTATGAGAATAAAAATCTCATTAGCGTATACATAAAGAAGGAAAACTATTAGTTTTTTAAAACAATATGTAAATCATGAATACTTTATCATAGGTAATACTTTTCCCCTTTAATATGTAGAAGAAACATTTCATTGAATATAAGCTCATTGTTTATCGTTTTTAACCAAAATATTACCATAATCCCACAGAAAACAACATCTATCATATAAAGGTAAATTGCGACATAAACATACTTAAATGGAATAACCATACGGTAGACTTCCACACATATCACTAAATGGAATAGACATACAGTTGTCTTCCACACCAAATGCATTGGAGGATATAATGGAACCACTCATCCTTGGTTTATTTTGGAACTACATATCATTTGGTTTATCATTTAACCACCCATAATTGGTTTATCATGTAACCACCTATAAAATGTCCAAGTATCATTATATAATTATAACACAGAAAATATTGTAAATATCAACATTTCACTAATAACATTTCATTTTCAATCACAAGAAATCATATCAAGATATTTGAATAATTATTCCATTTCAAAAACCATTTTCAATATCAAATCAACCAAAAATTTAATAAGGGATTTCTTTTCCTTTTGAAAACATTAAGGCTTATAGAGAAAGCCAAATAACTATTACGGTAGCAGAGAGGTCATTGTCACCAAAAATGTTAAAAACATTACTTTTTCATTTTTTAAAATGATTCATAGATAAATGATTCCCTTTTATTAATGGTAAAAGTCAAAGGGTTTTATTATACACTATGTAAAAGAAGGAGGTGTATATTATCAAAATAAGCTTCAATGAAAGAAGATTAAGACCAAGTCCCTTACAAAGATCATTTTGTAAATAAAGTAGACTGATTATTTGTTTTCAATATATGTACGTATAAATAAAGTATAAATTTATGATAGGATATCAAATGTTATATCTCAAATAATCATATCATGACATAATCAAAAAGTATAAGTTTAACGCAAAGAATGGAAAATGTGTTAAGAAGTTGCCTTACCTCAATCTTGACTTGTCTCGTATGTTCCTTGTTCTTCCATAATTATAATAAAAAGTTAATTTATACTTTCTTAAGAAATTTTTTCTGGTTTATTATTAATTTTATATCACTTAATACTTTTCTATAACAATTAGTTAATTATTTGAGTTCATATCGGACATTTTGTCATTGTTCAGAACTTGAGTCAAAAATGAACTTTTTATAATTACAAATTGTCTATGTGGTCAAAAGTAAATTATCTCCAGAATGATATTAATGATTTATATATCATATATATCATACATATCCAGTATATATGTAATTATAATAGTCAATATCATTTGCATATAAGAAATGAAATGCACCGTTCATGGATACGGTAAGCTGTATGTATGCAGGAATGTTGCATTCATTTATTTTTCATATTTAAAAGAATGAAAAATAAATGATACATAATTATATTATAATTCTTGTATAATATCATATATAAGTTCATTAATTCCATCCTTTATATGTTCTATGTAATTAATGAATGATTCTTATCACTTTGAGAGGCGGTAGTCTGCATTTCCTCAGATGAAATTATCGTATTTGTACAACATGAAATGTAGAAAGGTATATTCTAAATGAGAATTACAAAAGAATAGAGATAAAATAAATATCAAATATATCAGATATAATTATAGTTCCATAATAATGGACACCATAATAGGTGGTAGGAGAATATTGAACAATCATTATTTCGTTAGGTAGTAGTTCGATATCCACAGAAACAGTATGTTCTATACCCATTAGAAGAGGGTGTGTGTGATTTTAGTTCAAATAATTCTCATAAAAACAAAATATTATATTTAATATACAAGTTTTTTTATAAAATAATTAAATAAAGATAGTTTAAGGTATTAGAGAAGTAAAATAAATTAAAGAATCATGAGAGAAGACAGTACCTCAAATCGGGTAACTCCTTTTCATTTAATCTAATAGGCATTATTTAATATTTGTATTCCCAAAGTAAGGCTTCAATAAGGAATATAGGTATTTTGGGAGCTTATTAGGGTAGTTTTTTTACGATCCAATGGGCCTTTATAAGTGTTATTAATGGTTAAAGTAGGTCTCCCTTTATAAGAGGGAGGAGGTTCACTTTTAGAATGTTTGAATGTATTATTATATTATTAATTGATTTTATAATTATAATAAAACCAATGTGATATATTTATAATATAAGATGATTATGGGTCTAAATACCTTAATCCAATGGTTTTTATAAAAGTTTAGGTCACAAAAGTAACCTTATCATTTAGCTTTAACCATTAGAAAACTTATTTACCTTTTACCATGTCTTCTTGTATATTCATAATATATGGTTACCATAGATACTATAAAATGATAAGAGACCCAAAAATGGATCATTAATGACATTTCTAACATCATATATGTCATTTAACTGAATATTATATTTTTATTATTATTATATCTTATAATAAAACAGTAATTTTTTTAAAACTCATTTATGTCCATTTTTATACTATTCATATCATGACTTTTTAAAAATCCATAAAAACATGATTAATTCGAAAAAAATAATTAATTAAAATATAAAAAGTCATAATCATCCATAAAATTAGTTTATTTCATAAAAAGTTTCAAAATAAATTTATTTTAATATTTATAATCTCATTTTTTTTAAATCTTACATTTATTAGGTAATCATTACATTACCGTTGTGTCATAAATAAATTTATTTATTTGATGTCTATAAATTATTAATTAAAATATCATGATGTAGGAAATCATTTTAGATATATAATGACTATTTATAGTCTAAATTATAACTTGTATAACCCCATATAAAAATTGTTTACTAAAAGATACATGTTTAGGTTATATTTCCCTTAACTTTAAAGTAAAAGTAATTAAATGTCATTTTCACACACAAGTGGCTCCATGGGGTCCTAAAATCGACCCAATATTTCCCATGGTCTGAACTATCTCGTCCAATAGGGTTGGTAAATGTGTTGGGGTAATTAAATATTATTATAATATTAATTGTTTATCCTTATTTACCATATATACCCTTTAACAATGGTAAATAAAATATATACTAAAGTTACTATTCATAATGTCTAAGAATAAACCATAACTATTTAAAATATTTGGACCTCCTGATTAAAAATATGGAATCCATTTTTTCAAATTCAAAACACATAGTTTTTCAAAATTAGTTTAAAATTAATTCTTATTGTCAGAACCAAAAAATGTGTTTTTAAGAAGTAAAAACTAACAAAAGATTGACATGTATTTATGTCCAATTTCAAAGTGAAATTACATCCAATGACCAAAATTGGATTAAATGAGAAAAATATAATCTAATTATACTTTAAAATGAAAATCTAATCATATAAATAAATTATATTAAAGGACGTTTTTTGACTAAAAATATAGTATTTTTAACTATTCATTAAAAAATGAACTTTATCATAAAAATACCAAAAATTTACACAAAGTAAATTTTTATTTCCTTCTTATAAATAATAAGTTTATTTTTTAAAATGGGACATATAAAAGTGATAAAAACTATATTTAAAAATGTTTCCCCCTCAAAAGGTGCTAAATAGACTTTTTAAAAAATATTAGAGTATTTCATGCTTAAAATCGAATTCATTCTTATTTTAAGACTCTAAAATTATTAGATAAATGAAAATACATTTAACAAACAGTTTTAATCATAATTTAGTTAGTTATGTTCATTACTATCAATAAAACGGCTATACGTTAACTACCTTTTAAAATAATATTATTTTTATATTATTTTTCGGTATAACTGAAAGTTGTGTGCAGCATAAGATTTCAATGAAACTTAGTGTTGCGTGTTGAGTGTGCTATCGAACAAAGTTTCCTATTTAACATAAATTTCATATATTATTCATAAATATTAATAGATATAAAAAGTTATTATTCTATAAATACCTGGGTTGTTATATCCTTTCCCCCTTTTGTAAATTGTGTCCTCACAATTTTAAAATTGGGATTGGAAACATCATTGAAAGTCCCGCATTAGAAAAAGAGATAATAAAACTATCACTTTAAAAGAAATAAATATAAGTACAAAGGTTAAACAAGATAACCCATACTAGGATTTCATATAGGAAAACTTGGATATGGAAGAGAAACTAACCATCAAATTCTAATGGAGATTGATAGGAAACATGATTAAGAGAATGTTAACCCCCACAAAATCACAAACTTGTGATAGGATAAATGGTCTTTGATTCCCCAGTATAAAAAGTAATCGAACTAAATTTGTTGTTATAAGTTTTTTTTTTGAAGTTGAGGAATTTATTTATGATCTTGACTAAGAACATAAGGAAACTTACTTACTTGTCATATAGTCTTTCATCCTTTACTAAATATCTACCACAATCCCATCTTTTCTCCAAATGACGAGTACTCAAGATGACTTAGTCACATAAAAAATGCTATAATCAACTTCTAGAGAATAAAATAATCCAAATAAATATGAACTATATATTAACCATAACCGAAATGGTTACTACCAAATCAGATAATTCCCCAAAGGATAATCCTTTATAAAAAGAAATGCTACTCTTAATCTCCAAAATTCAACAAATAATACTCAATGTTCAACAAAGATCATTCAATACATCAATGTACTTAAAATTATTCAATATAACCAAATTAAGATTGAATACCAAAAATAATATGAATTTAATCACATATTCTTCCATAGTATATCTTAACATTTATCTCCAAATAACATCGACTACTCTTAAGTCTCATGCTGAAGTGTAATTTAATCATATATTCTCTATGATAGGTTAATCATTTCTTTAAATAACCAAAATTTCTATATTTCCACAATAAAATCATGAAATTTCAACCATTACTCCAAAAATGAAATCCCATAGTATTATATTTTTCTTAGGCATGTAGTGTTCCCAAAAGAGCAAACGTCTTCCAAAATAGAATTTATCACTTAATCACCAAATCATTTTTCAATACTAAGGATATCCATTTGATAAATCTTACGGTCCAAAAATCAACATATTCATGATCCATAATATCACTTAACTAAAAATAATTATTCATACTAACCAAGGACTTCAGGTAGTCGAGTAGTAAGAGATAAATCCTAGTCGAACTTTGTTTGTGGGTTAGATTCTCGCATCTTTGTCTGACACGATGGTTTTTCACACAATCTGTGTGTTGTCCTTTTTTAAAACCTGTATAATTATAATAACATTAAAAAGGTGAGATAAAATCCATAAAAATATTCATAACGCGTTTTAACCTCAAATTTTATTTCATACCTCACATTGTGCATCCCAAAAACTAATAACCCATAATTGCCTCAAAAACAAAAGATCATATGAACCCCTAAGGTTATCCCTTATGTGAACACAAGAAAATATAATTCTTCATTTAATAACATTATCCAATATCAAGAATCATGTTTACAAATACTAGAAAATGTATTCTAAATTAATCATATCATTAATACATTTAAACATATAACCATCAATAGATCCAACATACCACTTCAATTCCTAGACATCTTAATCATCGAACAATATTCATGATCCTTTCTCCATGTTTTTCTATATTATTTTTTATACATATTTCATACAAAAAAATAATTCATAATATTCTAAGATTTCATTATTGTAAAAACATGAGCTAAGAAATAATCCAAACCTTTCATAGGTCATTCCCAGTTTCTACATCTTCAATTGGAATGGAATTCAGAATTGCTAAACATATATTTGTATGATTTTTCTGATCCCATTCCTAAACTTCCTTCATAGAAATATATTTGTATAATGACTAGGAACACAAAATCTAAAACATTCAATTGATCATTCATAAAGAACTTATTATCCTTTCTTGGAGTCAACCGAATTCTTCCTTTTTTCCATGGTAGGTTTTTACTTTATGACCTTCATTTACATATCAGAAACATTATCCCATCCCTTTGAAGAATTTTCCAAAGTTTTTCTTTTCACATCCTTGACACATAGGTATTTGAATATACTTACCTTTAGGATTATTACCTGAACTAACATTGGGATTTGTTTCTCGCATATATGATTCCCTAGAAAAATAACTAAGATTCAAGTTGTCAATCATGACTCTATATAGTCGGTTAAAAATAACCACAATATTTTTCATTGAATCTTCCATTTCATTTGGTTTCTAATTTATAAAACCACTACAGTTTCCTTCACATCCATTATTACTTTGGTTCCTCCTAGATCCATTAATTTACTAAACCCAAAAAGGTTATTGTGATAATATCTGTAAAATCATCATATATTATCTTATGAGGAAGGTAAATAATAAGATATACATATTCATGTTATCTTAAACTCATTATATTTATTTAAAATAATTGTGGCTCTTTATAATATGCTAACCATTATGGTAAGTTCACTTATGCTTAAATAACACCCTAACCTCTAAAGATATCTAAACTGACCTCTCATGCCAACTGTAATGACCCGGACATAAACATTAAATAATCTTGAATTATGTTAATAAGTTAGATTGAGGATCTTTTAAGGTTTAGAGATTTAAAGAATTATGCTATAAATTTTACATAACAAATTGAATATTACATGTAGAAACTTCTACTCAGTAACCATTTTTTCATTAAAAACCCCTTAAAAACAATAAAACATGTTTATTTCTATGTTTTAAACAGCATGACTTTTCCTTGATACCATCCTTGGCCCTATTCCACATTAATTCTAGTGAAAACCCTTTTAAAAACATAGTATGAGCATAAAAATATCATTAGGGGATACATAAATAAGGAAAACTATTATTTTTTCAAAACAACATTAAACCATGAATACTTTACCATAAGTAATACTTTTCACCTTTAAGAAGTATAAAAAACACTTCACTGAATATAAGATCATTTATTAACCTTTTTGTAACCAAAAGATTACCAAAATCCCATAAAAAACATTATATAGCATATAAATGTAATTTGAGACATAAACATACTTAAATAGAATAACCATACGTCGACTTCCATATATATCACTAAATAGAATAGCCATACGACCAACTTCCATACCCAATGCATTGGAGGTTATAACATAACCACCCATCCCTAGTTTATCATAGAACCACAAATCATTTGGTTTATCACATAACCACCCATCATTGGTTTATCATGTAACCACTCATAAAATGTCCAAGTACCATTATATAATCATAACACATAAAATATTTCAAATAACAACATTTCAATAATAAAAATTAATTTTCAATCACAATAAATAATTTCAAGATATTTAAATAATAAATCCATTTCGAAAACAATTTTCATCACAAAAACAACCAAAAAGTTAATAAGGTGTTTATTTTCCTTTTTAAAATATTAAGGCTTATAGATGAAGCCAAATAACGATTGCAGTGGTGGATAAGTCATTATTGCCACAAATGTTAAAAACATTCCTTTTAACATTTAGAAAAATGAATTCTAGGTGAAATATTCCATTTTAATTAAATTAAAAGTCAAAGGGGTTTATTATTCACCGTGTAAAATAAGGAGGTATATATTATCAAAATATTCCTCAATGAAAGGATATTAAGACGGAGTCCCTTACAAAGATCATTTTGTAAATAAAATAGATCGATTTTGTATATTCAAAATAATTACACATAAATCAAGTATATATATAATATAGGATATAAAAAGTTATATCTCACATAATCATAACATGAAATAATCAAAAAGTAGAGGTTTAACCCAAAGAATGGAAATTGGGTTAAGAAGTCCGCTTACCTCGAGTCCAACTTGTCTCATATGTTCCTTGTTCTTCCTGAATAATAAACATTAGTTAATTTATACATGTTTCATAACTTTTTTAAATTTTATTATTCCTTTTATATCAATTAATACCTTGCTATAACCATTAGTTAATTATTTGATTTCATATCAGACATTTTGTCGATGTTCGGAACATCAGTCAAAAATGAACTTGTTATTAATACAAATTGTACATGTGGTAAAAATTACATAATATATTGATTTATACTCATGATTTATATATAATATATATCATATATATCCTGTATATATGTATTTATAAAATTCCATATCATTTGGATATAACAAATGAAATTCACTTTCATGGATATGGTAAGCCATACGTATGAATGAACGTTACATTCATTTCTTTTTCATATTTAAAAGAATGAAAACTAAATTATAAATAGTTATATTATAATTAATTTATAATATCATATATATATATAAGTTCATTAACTTCATCTTTTATACATTCTATGGGTGGAATGAACGAGTCATATCACTTTGAGGGGCGGTAGTCCGCACTTCCTCAAATGAAATTATCGTATTCATACAACATGAAAAACATAAAGGTATATTCTGAATGAGAATTAAAGAAGAATAAAGATAAAATAATATTCATATATATCATATATAATTACATTTCCATCACAATGTCCACCATAAGAGGTGGTAGGAGAATATTGAACCATCATCGTCTTGTGAGGCAGTAGTTCGTCATCCACATAAATCATATCTTTTATACCCATTAGACAGAGGTGTGTTTAAGTGTAGTTGGATTAATTCTCATAAAAACAACCTATTATATTAAATATATGGTTGTTTTATAAAATAATTGAATAAAGTGAGTTTAGGTGGTTGGAGAAGGAAAATAAATGAAAGAATCTTGAGGGAAGACATTACCTCAAATCTGGTAACTCCATTTGATTTAAGCTAAAATGCCTTCTCTAATTGCATTATTACTAATTTAAGTATTATAGGAGGAATATAGGTATTTTTGGAGCTTATTTTGGTAGATTTTGGACTATAAAATGGGGCTTTAGAGGTGTGATTAAGGGTTAGAGGTGGTGTCCTTTTATAAGAGGGAGGAGGGGCACTTTAGGAAAGTTTGAAAGTATTATTTTATTATTAATTTATTTTAGAATTATATTAACAAAAAAGTGATATATCTTTAATATAAAATGAGTATGGGTCTAATTACTCTCATCCAATGGTTTTTACACAAGTTTAGGTCTCAAAAATTACCTTATCTATTAGCTTTAACCCTTAGTAAACTTATTTAACTTTTACCATGTCTTCTTCTATATTCATAATATATGTTTATCATAATTAGTATAAAATAAAAAAAGACCCAAAAATGGATCATTAATTAAATATTTAACATCATATATGTCATTTTTTTGAATATTATATTTTTAATATTATTATATCATTTAATAAAATATTAATTTATTTAAAAACTCATTTATGTCCATTTTTAAATTATTCATATAACGACTTTTTAAAATCTATAACTTAATTAATTCGAAAAAATATCATTAATTAAAATATATAAAGTCATAATCATCCATAAAATTCATTTATGGAATAAAAAGTTTCAAAATAAATTTATATTAATATCTATAATCTCATTTATTTAAACCTTTCATTAAAAAGGTTATCATTACATCACCATTGTGTCATAAATAAATAAATTTATTTTAATTCTATAAACTATAAATAAGAATATCATTATGTTGAAATCCTTTTATCTTTATAATGAATATTTATTGTTTAAAAACATAACTTATATAACCCTATATAAAAAAAATTTTACAAAAAGATACATGTTTAGGTTATATTTTCAAAAACTTTAAATTAAAAGTAATTAAATGCCATTTTCACACAGAATTGGATCTATGGGGTCCTAAAATCGACCTAAGGATTCCCATGGTTGGAAATATATCATTAAATAAGGTTACAGCACATGTTAGGGTAATTTAATATTATTAAATATATTGTTTTACCCTTATTTACCAGATATACCCTTTAACCAATATTTACTGAAGTTACTATTCATAATTTCTAAAACTAAAAGGTACATACATACACAATTTGAACCTCATGATTCCAAATATGAAATCCATTTTTTCAAATTCAAAACACATAATTTTCATAAATTAATTTAAAATTAATTCCTGTTGTCAAAACCAAAAAGTGTGTTTTTAAAAAGTAAAAAATACCAAAAGATTGACATGTTTTTATGTCCAATATCAAAGTGAAATTACTTCTAATGAACAAAATTTTATTAAATTATGAAATATAATTTAATTACAATTTAAAATTAAAATCTAATCATATACATAAATTATATTAAAATACATTATTTTGACTTAAAATGAAGTATTTTTCACTATTCCTTGAAACATGAACTATATCATAAAAATACCAAAAAATTACCCAAAGTAAATTTTTATATCCCACTTTTAAATAATAATTTCATTTTGTAAAATGTAACATATAAAAGTAACAAAAATTGTATTTAAAAAGGGTACTCCATAAAAAGGAAATAAATCGACCTTTTAAAGAATATTAGATTATTTCATGCTTAAAATCAGATTCATTCTTATTTTAAGCCTCTAAAATTTATTGGATAAATGTAAAGAAATTTAAAAAACATGTGTAATAATAATGTAGTTAGTTATTTTCTTTCCTAGAAATACAATGTCTATGCATTAACTAACATTTAAAATAATAATACAATTATATTATTTTTTTGGTATAACTAAAAGTTGTGTGGAACAAAAGATTTCAGAAAAACCTATTGTTTCTTATTAAGTACTCTATTGAAAAAAGTTTCTTATTTAACATAAAATTAATATCTTATTCATAAATATTAATAGATATGAAAAGGTATTATTCTATAAATACCTAGGTTGTTACATCTTTCTCCACTTTTGGAAATTGCGTCTTTGTAATTTTAAAATTGGGTTTGGAAACATTATTGAAAGTCCCACATTAGAAAAAGAGTTAATAAAACTATCACTTTGAAAGAAATAAAGAGAATTCCAAAGGTTACCTAAGAAAACCCGTACTAGGATTCAATGTAATAAAACATGGATATGGAATGGAAATTAACTATTTAGTTCTAATGTAGAATGATAGAAAACATGATTAGGAAAAAGTTAACCACCAGAAAATTACAAACATGTGATGGGTTAAACAATATTTGATTCCCCGGTAGGAAAAGTAAATGAACAAAAAAAAATTAAGTTATTTTTCATAAATTTGAAGAATTTATTTATGATCTTGACTAAGAACATGAGGAAACATACTTACTTCTCTATAGACTTTCATCCTTTACTATATTTCTTCCACAAACTTATCTTTTCTCTAAATGATGAGTATTCAATCTGACTTGGTCACATAAAAATAACTATAATAAACTTATATAAAATCACATAATCCAAAAAATATGTACTATATATTATCCAAAACCAAAATGTTGAGTATGAGATGAGATAATACCCTAAAAGGATAATACTTTATAAAAATAAATAGTACTCTTAATCTCCAAAATTCAACAAATTGTACTCAAAGTTCAACAAATACCATTAAATAAACAAATGTCCTTAAAATTATTCAATATAATCTAAAATAATATTGATAAATGAATCTCATAATAATTTAATCACATAGTATTCCATTGTAAATCTAAACATTTATCTCAAAATAACATAGACTACTCTTCAAGTCTCATACTAATGTGTAATTAACCTAATCACATACTCTCTATGATAGGTTAATCATTTCCATAAATAATCCAAATCACCATATATCCATAATAAAAATATAAAATTTCAACCATTACTCCACAAATTAAATCCAATAGTATTCTATTTTCCTTAAGCATAGAGTGTTCCCAAAACAGCGAATGTATTCCAAAATAACATTTATTACTTAATCACCAAATCATTTTCCTATACTAAGAATATCCTTTTGATAAATCAAAAGTTCTCAAAATCAACATATTGTTGATCCATAAAAACATTTAACTAAAAATAATTACCCATAATAACCAGGGACTTCACGTCGTCCGGTGTTGGGAAATAAATCATAGTCACACTTTTGTTGTGGGTTTGATTCCTGCATCTTTTTTCGACATGATGAGTTATCACACTGTCTACATGTCGTCCTTTTTCAAAAACCATATAATTATAGTAACATTATCAAAATGAGATAAAATCATAAAAAATATACATAACATGTTTTAACCTTAAAGGTTATTTTATACCTCACATTTGGCATCCAAAAAACTAATTACCAATAATTACATCAAAAATAGAAGATCACATAAAACCCTAAGGAATCCATTATTTCCACATAAGAAAAGATAAGTATTACTTGAATAACATTCTCACATATCAAACTTCAAGGTTACACATACTAGAAAAATTATTCCAATGTAATCCTATCATTAATAAATTTAAAAATATCATTATCCATAGATCCAACATAACTCTTCAATTCCTATACATCTTAACAATAGAATATTTTTCATGATCCTTTATCCGTTTTTTTCATATTATTATTTTATACTTCTTTCCTAAAAAAATAATGAATAATTCCCTAATATTTTAGTATTGTCAAAACATGAGCTAAGAAATAATCCATACCCTTTATAGGTCATTTTCAATTTCCTCATCTTCATTTGTAATGGCAGTAGACATTGGTAAACATATATTTTTTGATACATATGATCCCATTATGGAGCCTTATTTATAGGAAATATATTTTTATATTGACCATGCACACCAAATTTAAAAAATTCAATTGATCCTTCGGGAAGAACCTCATTCTCTTTCCGGGAGTTAACTGGTTTCTTCCTTTTCCAAGGAAGGTTCTTTATTTATTACATTCATTAATACATTTAAAGAATCTTCTCATACCTTTGAAAAAATTTCCAAAGTGTTTCATTCCACA
This sequence comes from Viscum album, assembly GCA_963277665.1. NCBI lineage: Eukaryota > Viridiplantae > Streptophyta > Magnoliopsida > Santalales > Viscaceae > Viscum > Viscum album. The sequence continues at coordinate 588,323,049 of OY728126.1, forward strand.
TCCTTGAAACATAGGTTTTTTAATATACCTATCATTAGGATTATTACCTGAACTTCTATTGGGATTCATTTCTCGCATATATGATGCCTTCAAAAAATCACCAACGTTCAAGTGGTTAATCTTGACTCTAGATAGTTGGTTAAGAATAACCACAAGAGTTCTCATTGAAACTCCCATTTAATTTGGTTTCTCATTAATAAAACCACCATAGTTTGCTTCACATCCATTATTACTTTGGTTCCTGCTATATCCATCCATTTACTAAAACCAAAAACGTCGGTGTGGGTATATCATTAAAATCATCATATACTATCTTATGATGAGGGTAAACACTAAGATATACTTATTCATGTTATCTTAAACTCATTCAATTTTTCTAAAAAAACTATAACTATTTCTAATATGCTAACCATTGTGGTTATGTCACTTATGATTAAATAACACCCTAACCTCTAAAGTTATCTAAAATGACCTCTGATACCAACTGTAAGGACCCAGCCTTAAACATTACATAATATTGAATTAATTTAATAATTTTCATTGAGTATCTTTTCAAGTTTATATATTTATAGAATTTGGCCATTAATTATACATAACAACTAGAATATTACATGTACAAACTTCTACTCAGTATCCATTTTTTATAAAATAAAAACTCTTAAAAACAATGAAACGGGTTTAGTTCCATGATTTAAATGGAATTACTTTTCCTTGATCCCATATTTGACCCTAGTCCACTTTATGTCCTATAAAAAAATTCAAAAACTTGGTATGAGCATAAAAAGCTCATTAGGGGATACATAAAGAATGAAAACTATTAGTCTTTCAAAATAACATGTAAACCTTGAATACTTTATCATAAGTAATACTTGTCACCTTTATGAAGTAGAAAAAACACTTCACTGAATATAATCTCACTTATTACCCTTTTTATAACCAAAATATTACCACAAGCCCATAGAAAACAACATATAGCATATAAAGGTAACCTGGGATATAAACACACTTAAACGAAATAACCATACGGTCGACTTCCACACATATCACTAAATGGAAGAGCCATACATCTGACGTCCATACCCAATACATTAGAGGTTATAATCTAAAAACCAATACTTGTTTTATCATGGAACCATTCGTCATTTGTTTTATCATGCAACCACTTTTCATTGGATTATTTCATAACCACCCGTCAACTATCCAAGTACCATATATAAACATAACACATAAAATATTAAAAATATCAACATTTAATTAATAAAATATTATTTTCAATGACAAGAAATAATTTCAAGATATTGAAATAATCAATCCATTTCAAAATCATCTTCAATACCAAAACAAATAAAAAGATAATAATGTATTTCTTTTTTTATTAAAAACCATAAGGATTATAGAGGAAGCCAAATAATGATTACGGATGCAGAGAGGTCATTGTCACCAAAAATGTTAAAAAAATTCCTTTTTTCATTTAGTAAAATGATTCATAGATAAAATATTCCCTTTGAATGAAATTAAAATTCCAAGGGTTTTATTATACACTGTGTAAAAGTAGGAGGTATATATTATCTAAATTTGCCTCAATGAAAAGAGATTAAGACGAAGTCCCTTAAAAAGATCATTTTATAAATAAAATTGATCAGTTATGTGTATTCACTATACTTACACATAATTAAATTATAAATATAAGATAGTATATCAAAGTTTATATCTCACATAATCATAGCATGATATAATAAAAAAAAGTATAATTTTAACCCAAATAATGGAAATTGGGTTAAGAAGTTTCCTTACCACGAGTCTGACATATATCATATGTTCCTTATTATTCCTGAATAATAAAAATAAGTTATTTTCTACTTGATTTAGAAAATTTTTCATGTTTCTTATTCCTTTTATATCAATTATTTCCTTGCAATAACAATTTGTTAATTATTTGAGTTTTTATTGGATATTTTTTCGATGTTCATAACTTCAGATAAAAATGAACATGTTATAATTACAAATTGTCCATGTTGCCAAAAGTAAAATATCTCCAAAAAGATATTCATTATTAATATATCATATATCTCATATATATCTAGTATATTTTTATTTATAATAGTCTATAGAATTTGGATATAAGAAATGAAATGCACCGTTCATAGATAAGGTAAGTTGTACGTACGCATAAATGTTGATTTCATTTAGTTTTCAAATGTAAAAGATTGAAAAACTAAATGATTCATAGATATATTATAATTATAGTATAATATAATATATAATTTCTTTAATTACATCCTTTATATGTTCCATGTATGGCATGAACGAGTCATGTCACTTTGAGGGGGCAGTAGTCTGCACTTCCTCAAATGAAATTATCGTATTTATACAACATGAAAAGTATAAATTTATGTTATATATGAGAATTATAGAAGAATATAGATAAACAATATCATATATATCATATATAGTTATAGTTCCAACATATTATCCCCCATAAGAGGTGGTAGAATAATATTGAACAATCATGGTTTCGTGAGGCAGTAGTTCGCCGTCCAGAAAATCATTATGTTCTATACCCATTAAACGGAGTTGTGTATAGTTTAGTTCGAATCCTTATCATAAAAACAACCTATTATATTGAAGATAATTTTTTTATAAAATAATTGAATAAAGATATTTTAGGGGGTTTTAGAAGGAAAATAAATGAAAGAATCTTGAGAGAAGTCATTACGTAAAATTGGGTAACTCCATTTGATTTAAGATAAATGGCCTTCTTTAATTTCCTTCAACCCAATGTTAGGATTCTAGGAATATGATAAGGATGTTGAGATGTTATTTGGGCAGATTTAAGATGATAAAAAGGGCTTTAGAGGTGAGAGTAAGGGTTAGAGGTGGTGTCCTTTTATAAGAGGGAGGAGGGGCACTTTAGGAAAGTTTGAAAGTATTATTTTATTAATAATTGATTTTAGAATTATAATAACACAAAAGTGATATATTTATTAGATCCAATGAGTATAGTTCTAAATCCTCTCATATAATGGGTTTTATAAATATTTAGGTCACAAAATTAACCTTATATTTATGCTATAACCCTTAGTAAACTTATTTAAATTTTACTATGTCTTCTTGTATATTCATAATATATGGTTACCATAGATACTTTGAAATGATAGGAGACCCAAAAATTGGATCATTAATGAAATTTGTAACATAATATATGTCATATGGATGAATCATAGATTTTTATGATTATTATATTATATCATAAAATATTAATTGATTTAAAAACTCATTTATGTTAATTTTTATACTATTAATATCATGACTTTTTAAAAATATATAAAAAAATGTTTCATTTGAAAAAAAATCATTAATACAAAGATAAAAAGTCATAATAATCCATAAAATTTGTGGATAGAATAAATATTTTCAAAATTAATTTATTTTAATATTTATAATCTCATTTATGTAAATCTTTCATTAATATGGTAATCACTACATCATCATTGTGTCATAAATAAAGTTATTTAGTTTATGTCTATCAATTATAAATAAAAAGAACATCATGTAGGAAATATTTTTTTTCTTTATATTGAATATTTATAGTCTAAAAGATAACTTATATAACCCCATATAATAATTTTTTTACTAAAAGATACATGGTTAGGTTATATTTTCTTTAACTTTAAATTAAATGTAATTAAATGCCATTTTTACACACAAGTGGATCCTTGGGGTCCTAAATTTGACCCAAAGATTATAATGGTGGTAAATATATCTAAAAATATGGTTAGTACATGAGCTATGTTAATTAGATATTAATATAATATTTTCTTTACCCTTATTTACCAGACTTACCCTTTAACCATAGTAAATAAAATATTTACTGAAGTTACTATTCATAATGTCTAAAAATAAAAGGTACCAATTTACATAATTTGGACCTCTAGATTCCAAATATGGAATCATGTTTTTCCAAATTCAAAACATATAAGTTGTAGAAATTAATTTAAATTTAATTTCCATTGTCCAAACCAAAAAGAATGTTTTTAAGAAGTAAAAACTACCAAAATATTGACATGTGTTTATATCCAATTTCAAAGTAAAATTACTTATAATGGAAAAAAAATTAGATTAAATGTTAAAATTATAATGTAATTACACTTTAAAAGGAAAATATAATCATATAAATAAATTATATGAAAAGATAGATTTTGACTTAAAATGAAGTATTTTTCACTATTCGTTAGAAAATGTACATTATCAGAAAAATACTAAAAAAATACACAAAGTAAATTTTGATGTCCATATAATAAAAAATATATTTATTTTGTCAAATGGAACATATAAAATAGACAAAAACTATATTTAAAAAAGGTTCTCCATCAAAAGGTCGTAAATCGACCTTTTAAAGAATATTAGAGTACTTCATGCTTAAAATCAGATTCATTCTTATTTTAAGCCTCTAAAATCTAATGGATAAATGTTAATAAATTTAACAAAAATGTGTAATAATAATTTAGTTCGTTATTTTCATTACTATAAATACAATGGTTATGTGTTAACTACTATTTAAAATATTATTATTGTTATATTATTTTGGCATAACTCAAAGTTGTGTGCAACAAATGATTTCAAAGAAATCCGTTGTTGCGTAATAAGTATAATATAGAACAAAGTGTCCTATTTAAGATTAAATTAATCTCTTATTTATAAATATTAATAGATATGAAAATTTATTATTCTATAAATATTTAGGTCATTACATTTATACCAAAAAGTTTATCCTAGTACATTTATTTTTTGATGAATCAAATGGCCCCTTAGATCATCACTGATTTATGGATTTGTGATTATTAAATATCTTTAAAAAATGTTCTCTATCACTTTTCATTAGAACATGATTTCTATATTTCTCTTCCATGTTCTTTTTTTTACAAAAAACCTATGTTCTTTTGTATGTGAATCTAGTTATGAGTTACTTTGGGTAATAATTATAATTCCATCTTATCCTTTTTAAAGAATGTTTTAGTATTCATTTTTACAATGTGGGTTTCTATGAATGGAAAATTCAAATATTAAACCTTTGATAACCAAGAAAAATATCTTCAGAGAAATTAATTTTAAGTGGGATATAATACAACACCCTAAGATTTTGTGAAATACTTTTTCCGAATTAATTTATTATTTTTTATATCTTTCATTTCATGCAACATTGAAAATAGTTTTTTTTATAAGTTTGGATTTCATTATTTGCAACACAATGTTAATCATACACTACACAAAGCATAAATTTTAGATTACACTACATGGAACACCGAGGTCAGATTACCCTATAAAAAGGATATAATTTCCTCTATGGCTTGTGTAATATGCAAGACTGAGTGTTATCGAACAATAATATATTATTAAAAAATTAGTAATTAATAAAATAAGATATAACCTGCAATTTAAATTAGTGGTTATGAATACTATTAAATAACATAAAAAAATATTTGGTTTATAAAATATAAGATGACTTAAATTGGTACCAATTAATTAGAAATGAAAATGTAAACCAATTAAATATAATGAATATATTTTTGTTTTAATGCTCACAAATTTATTTTATCCTAATAAATTAAATTAATAACAATTAGTGAGTGATATTAATATATTATATATATTATATATACAATACGATTTTACTTATTTTCATCCAATATATTTGATAAGTATAAGAGAAGAACAAATCCAATATTTCTCATAAAACTCAATATTTTTATAAAGGTAGTTTTACCGCCTTTTAATGAAGAACCAATTTTAAATCAAATTTTTTGAACATTTATAAATTTAATATTTGAATTAAAACTTCATATTTAAAATAGGAATATAATAATAATGTTATAGTTAATTTTAGGTATTTTTATGTGAAGTTTCATTTTTGATGAATAGTTAAAAATACTGAATTTTAAATCAAAAATGTTTTTTTCATTTAAATTATTTATAAGGTTAAATTATATTTTGAATTTTTTAAAGATTAATTTTATAAATTTTATTATCAACTAATCCAATTTATTTTATTTTAACCAATTTCTCTTTGAAATTGACTATAAAAATATAGCAAACCTTTGAATATTTTTACCTTTAAGACCTGCATTGTTGTCCCATCTAGGGGATTAAATTTAAGTTAATTTCTTCCACTTATGTGATTTGAAATTTGAAAAAAGGATTCCATATTTGGAATATGAATAATTTACTATGTCTAATAAGTTCAACTTATTTGTTATAAAAAATATTAGTTAAAGTAGTTAAAAAAATTGACAATGATTAAGGTAAAATTAAGCTTAACAAGGGACTAAACCTTAAAATTATGGTCCCAAATGACCTCGAAACACATAAAAATACATTTTATAGAAATATTTTGACCATATAATCCATTATCTAGAATTTTTAACAATATTAGAGTAACATGAAATGGTAAAAATGTTGTTGAAATTCCCTTTCCAAATATTTACAAGAGTGTCACTCCTCCTCTATTATAAAAAGGTCTCCTCTCCTCCAACTTCACCACCCCACTAAATAAACTTTTTATTGATAAATATATGAAAAAATATCTCCAAAATATGCATTCCATATATTTAGAAGCCTCACCTTTGTTAAAAATCATCCAATGAATCCCTTTGGTTCAAACCAAAAGGAGTTACCCAATGATGACGTAACATCTTTCCTGAAGCTCTTTATTTTTATTTACATTATACACCCATTAAACTCTAATTATTCCATTATTATAAAAAAATACCAGTATATTAAATATACTGATATGTTTTTATTATAATATTTAGACCTATTATTACACACACATCCATCTGATGGGTGAGGAACATACAGTTTTTGTGTACAGTGAAATACGGCCTCACGAAATGATGATTTTTCTTTTTCCCTTTATCAACTTTAATGGTTGGGTATTACGATGGAAATTATATTTATATTTTATATATATTATATTAATTTTCTATTTATACTTCTTTAATTATTTTTTAACACATACCTTTATACTTTCTATCTTGTGTAAATACGATAACATCGTTTGTGGACAAGTGAACTACCACCTCCTCAAAGCGATTTGATTCCTTCAAAAATTACATTGAATATATTAAGGGTGTTTTTAGTGAAAATATATGATATATATAATATAATAATTCTACATTAATGATAATATATACATATATGCAATTTACTTACTTTCTTTCAATACAATGATAAAATAGAAACAATTTTCATTCATACGTACGGCCTACCAACTCTATGAATGATGTATTCCATTTCATCTTTATATATTTTATAGATTATTACCAATACATATATAATAAATATATATGATATTTATATAATTTTTTACATTATGTAAGTAATTAAATCATTATATAAGTAAGATGATCAAAAATAATAAGTAAAACATGTACGAATAACAAAGAGGATATTACCTTAAGTGAAACCTTAACATAGAATTGGTAGTAAGAGGGTAATATTTTGTAATAATAAAATAATATATGTTATCTTATATAAGATTATTTTTTAAAAAATTTATAATAAATAAATATTTATTATATATGAGTTTTTTATGAGTACGCCGAGAGTCGAGACATAAGGTAATGGAATTTCATTTTCCTTTTTTATATTAGTCAAATATATGCCATATTCACCACTTTTTTTGTATGTTGTATGTAATTATATTTAATTTATTATATAAAATTATATATAAATTTATGGATATTTTCATATCCATTTTATGATCTTTTTATCATTGTTGTTGTAGTTCAAATGTTACCAAATCGGTAAAATGATTTTGTCTCAATTTTCCTTCATTGAGACACATGTCTTCTTATGCACCTATGTTCTTTTACGAGGTATATATGCTTCCAATTGCAATTTTATGTCATAATTTATTTAATTTTCAGGATCTTATAGGATCCACTTAATTTTATTTTCTTAAATGTGAAGTATGATTCAAATTTTCCAAGTGATAAGAGTTTGTTGAAACAGTCTCATTGTTTATCGAAATTGTTTATGACTATGCTTTCATTGCAGAGATATTATGATTAATCCCTCAAGAAATCTCATTATTTTTCTTACCCTCTTGTTATTAATGTTTTAACCAATTATTTTTACCATTTTTCACTCTTTGGTACATAATATGACCAAGAAATTATTTTTAAGATTGTTTGAACTTACCTCTCTCTTCTGTCAGAATTCTATGTTCCTTCAAAACCATATTGTAAAAAATCATTCCAAAAATATTATACTATCATATTATGATTTTTAACAGTCATTTTAACCCATATTTTTAATTTTAAACAAATTTATTTTTAAAAAATTAACTCTAATTTAGTTTTCTGGTTGAGGTACTTTTCTATCCATTTTATAGTGCAAAAACAATGTTTTGCATGTATAGACTTACCTGTGGTCATGAAAAAATTTCCCTTGAAGCTTCCTTTACATGATTAAAAGGTTATATTTTTTAAAAAGAGAGAAAAAATCATAATATTATGGAAATTGTTTATTTTAATGTTTTTTTTAAATAAAATGGTTTTCAAAAAAAATCTAGCTTCTTTTCTATGTTTTTAAGGAAAAATGTTTTTAAAATGTTTTCCAAATTCTATTATAAGTTGTCAAGAAATTTTTTTCAAAATTTTTTCAGGATTATTTTATAATTTTTAAAGGATAATATTTTTCAAAATGTTTTCAATAATCCTTTATATGTTTTAATATTTATTTTAAATGAATTTTTTTAAAGATTTTAATGTTTTAGAAGTCATTTTTAAAGAAGAAATGATATTTTAATCAAGAAATTATTTTAAAATATCTTTCACAACTATTTCCCATATAAGATGAAATATGTTGGTGTGACTAATTTCTTTTTGGAAAATTATCCAAATGTTACATTCATATTATTTCATTGAAGGGTATATGTTTTATGGAATGGTGTTTAGGAAATCTATTTCTCTTTCACAGGTTATATGTTTATGAAATCTGTTTCCCTTTCGTGGGTTATATGTTTATAAAATCCATTTCTCTTTCACGGGATATATGTTTATGAAATCCATTTATATTTTATGGGTTATATTCTTATGAAACCCACTTCTTTTTATGGGTTATTCTTTGATGACATGATTATGAAACAAGTCTCTTTTTTCATAGGTTATGATATAATAACTTGTTTATAACACCCAATTCAATTCATGGGTTATGATATGATTTTTCATTATCTTGTGGAATATGTATATATGAATTCATTATTAGATGGTTTGGATCTATGTCTCCCACCAATTAATGGGGAAAATATTTATATACCATGTGATAAACTAATATGGTCTTGGGAGTGAACCTTGACTACTAAGATGTCCTTGAAAGTGAACCATGACTTCCAAGATGGTATGGGGAGTGAACTCATACTACTAATATGGCCATGGGAGTTATCCATGACTACCAAGATGGTATGTAGATTGATCCCATGCTACTAATATCTCATTGGATGTGATGCCCTGATTACTTTGGAAATCATTTTATATGCTAATGTGTCTACCATAATTTCTTATCGTATTAATGTGTTATTATTTCACAGCATGTGTTCTTGATTTCATTATGATTCATGTCAGGTGAAATACAAAAAATTTATTCCATGGTTAATTTTTTTGATATGTTTTATGCAGGTTATGGTATTTAAATTCTATTATCATGTACTTGTACCCATATGTTCATGTTGTGCTTGTGTATTTCATTTATTTACCTGTACTAAGCATTTAAGCTCACCCCTTTCTTACGTTTTCTTTCCCCATGTTATGAAGAAAGGTTTATAAGTATAATTAATAAGGGGGGATATTTTTTTGACAGCATTGAATATCGTTCAATAAGATACAGGTTTTTTGTTCCATGTTTCAAATGGAATTAAACTAACATGGTGATTGGGCATCTGTTTTTTTTATGTATTAAGTATTCCACAAAAAAGTGATATAATATTAATTTATATAAAGAGAGGGACACTTTAAATATTTAAAGTTATCAATATATAATCATAGATGAGTAATTATATAATTACACACATGTGACTCGGAAAAAAATGAGAAGTACTTTCAAATTATATATGCCAAATGATTGAATTTTAAATGCACAAATTATAAGACCCATGTATTTTGTGAATTATTTTTTATCAAATTAATTTAATAATTTTAATATTTTCAACCTCATGTAACAATAAATATATATTTTTATTAATATATAAAATAACTACATTTTTATTACATTATACACAACACCAAGTTAATCTTTTACTATATGCAACACTGACTTGGCTTTCATTACTCAAAACACAGAGTCTTAGTGAAACAATATTTTTTATTATATTTATTTTAATTTTTTTAATTATAAAATATCCATTAAACATTTTAATATATATAGTAATAAAAAAATTAATTTTCTGAGAATTTTTTCATATAAATAAAACATATTTATAAGGAAATGGATAATATTTGGTAAAGTGTTTATATGTTTAGAAGTACTATTTTCTTAAAGAACTAATTTTTATGTCCTTCTGTGAACAATAATAAAATTAATTTTAGAGACTCTTATAAATTTAATTATATAAAATAGACATCATTTTTTTATTTTTTATTTCAAAATTAGCTTCTGGTTTTTTTTTGAGAAGTTTCATTTTTTTTTTGAATAGTTTAAATATTGCATTGTAGTTGAAAATTTCCTTCTTCATTTAAAGAATTATTATACAATAAATTTATTTTTAAATTCAAAATAGTTCAATTATATATATTAATACAATTTCAGTCATTGGTATCATTTTGTTATTGAAATTAGATATAAAAAACTTATTGAACTTTTCAACATTCTTTTTACCCGCCTTCTCAGCACATCTTCAGGATTTTTTTTAAACTAAATTATTTCACATCTTTGAATTGAATTTAAAAATAGAACATAAATAGTTGCAATCAGTAAAATATTTAAATTTTAATATGATCAAATTAATATTTTGGATACTATGAATAGTAACTTTAGCAAGTTTTTATTTACCACAATTAAGGGAAAATTGGATAATTAAAGCTAAAACAAACATTATAATGTAATAAAATTACCCTAATACTTGTAATAATATCATTGGATATGTGGTATTAGACTAAAATCAACTTTTAGGCTGTAATTATATCTTTTTAAGCTACTTTTGTATTAATATGGCATTTGTTATATTTTATTTAAAGATAAGTTAAAAACGTCATTCTCATATTTTTAATAAATATACAATTTTTAATATAGGGATATATAGATTATAAATTGAACTATAAATATTATTATTAAATATGAAATATTTATCTACACCATGATAATTTTTTTATAATTTTGAGTGATAAAATAATTTATTTAAATAGTGGTAGAATAATGATGTCGTAAATTTTTTAATTAGTAAAAAGATCAAATAAATGATATTAAAAATATTAAAATAAATTTAATTTGAATTAATTAAGAATATACATTAAATTTATAGGTTATTATGACATGTTAAGAGTGTCTTAATAGCTTTTATTGAAATAATCTTGCTATTTTTAATTTATTTAAATACATAATTGTGAATATTGTAAAAATTGACACTAATGGTATTTTATAAAAATAATACATTATTAAATTATTTAAAAATCCTAAAAATAGTTATAAAAATAAAAATAGATTATTATAAGGCATATAATTTTATAAAGTGTCCATTTATGGAGAATTTACTTCATATAAGTAATAATTTATAAGCTCTAAATATTTAAAATGTTGTAACCATACTTAAAATTGCAATATATTAATTAAGGGTAAATCAAAATGATAAGGTTTAAAATAAAACCAAAAAATGTAAAAAAAATTAAAGTTTTATCAACCATTATCACCCTAAGATCTAATTATAGTTGTTTAATGGATATTAATCCATGAAAATACCTATTATATTATTTAAAGTCAAGGATATTTACAAAGTATCATTCTCTTGTATTTAATATCTTTTATGTGTCCATATAGGGAAATAATCTAGATATGTATGAATATAAATGCCTATTTTTATCATAATGAAATAAATTTAAATATATTTTTTTATTTTCAGTTTTTATAATTTATATAATTACCTTATATTCTTCTATAATGTTAAAACAATATTTATTTAAATAATATAAAAAAATATAATTGATTTTAATAATAATAAGTTTGATATATTTTGGATGAATTAATGTATATAATTATTTTTATAGATCTATAAGATATATAAGATATTTTTTTAAACCATTATAATATAATTTCGATTTTTCTTGATGTATTTAAACGAAAAGTATTTGAATATTATAAAATTTAAAAATAATGACATTTTGTTGAATTAATATATTATTAAATTATTTCAAAATAACAACAACGATAAATTTTTTCAAAGGGGATATTATATGGTCAATAATGTCACAAAAAATCATTTATATCTCACTGGTATTTTTTTTCTCTATAATAGCCTTATTGTATTTTAATATTTTGAGTATTTCCAAAAGTTCCCCTCACCTCAATTATAAAAGACCGCCTCATCCCTCACTTCCTCACATAACATTGAGCCTTAAACATCAAAAAACCCCTACCCATTTATCTTATAAACATTAATATTAACATTTTAGAGTTTCCCGTATTCTCAAAATACCAACTCTGGTGTCCCTAATAAGAGATCTAGAGTGAGATCGTTGAAGAATAGGTAATCCCCTATCTGACTCTTTCAAATTTGTTTCTTATTCTACTTCATCTTCATGTTATGATTAAATTATAAAGTAATAACTATTGTATCACTTATATTTTGAGATGTTATTATTATTATGGAACAACTATATTCCACCTTTTATTCATCCTATTAAAAATGAAAGTATCATGTGTGCGTACGTATGGCTTACAATCACCACGTCGTGTTGTAATCTGTTTTTCATCACTAAATTATTTGTATGGGTATAATGATGGATATAATCGATATAAATAATATATATATAATTATATTGATTTATTATAATTAATAATACACAAATTTCTCACGCTTTTACCATTAAGATAACGATGGCGTCGCTCATGTGTACGTATGGCCTACTATCTCCACGACACGATGAGATTCATTTTCCACGTTAACTGTAACACCCCGAGCTTCCACGATACGCATCTCATTCAATAATGCAATAGCTTGCATTGTACACAACTTTGAGTTCTAACACACCGCAACTAATCAAAGTAGCCGTTATGAATAGTAATAACCACTTTTTAAATTTATAGAAATTTTATATTTCAAAATGGACTTCATTTTTGTATTCCTAATATTGAAATTAGCCTATGTTGAATTTTTTGTAATTTTCTGAGAACTTCCAAATTTTTATGAATAGTGAAAAATACATAAAACAACTTTTTTAATAAAAATAATTTATAGTGATAAAGTATACTATTTAATGGTTTTAAATTATAATTAGAATATATTTTTACCATTTTATCCAATGTTGGTCATTAGAATTAATTTGACATTGAAATTGGACATAAACAATTGCCAATCTTTTGATATAAATTGTTTCTTAAAAACACGCTACTTGTTGTAACAGTGGGAATTAATTATAAAATTAATTAATGCAACATATATGTTTGTAATTTTTTAAAATAGACATCATTTTTTAATTCGGAATATCAATTATAGCTTAGGGTGAAATTTTGGCCTTATTCTGAAAAACTTCAATTTTTGATGAATAGTGAAACCACTAAGTGGTTGTTAAAAACTGATTTTTCGTTAAAATGAAATATTACCACTTCTGTGATTTGATTTTCAAAAATCCAACATACATGGTTATCATTAAGAAGTAAAATGTGGTTCAATGAGATTAAAATAATTTTTTGGTGAATAGTAACTTTTAAGTTCTTAATCGCGATTACAGGTAATTAGTGTAGTTTAAGGTACAAATAATGTTTTAATAATATGAGATGAGCATGACACTTGTCCTACTCCTATTGGATGATTCATGGCCGACCAAGAAAACCCATGGGTCAACTTGGGGACCCCATGGAGCCACTTTAGTTGGAAAATGACATTAATATATATTTATTTAATGTTAAAATTAAATTGACACAAACATGAGTTGTTTTACTAAAACAGTTTTTAAGTGGGGTTACACAAGTCCATATTTTGATTATAAATATTCATTAGAAATATAAAAAAGATTTCCTACATCATAGTAATTTTTTTATAATTTTTAGACATTAAATAAATTAAATTATTTATGACATCATTATGATGCGGCGATGACCTCATTATTTAACGATCTAAATAAAATGAGAAGATAATGAACAATCCAAGGCTTACACTTGTCCAAAGCCTATTGGATGTGTATATTTCGAACCCTTATCATCTTATCCTCGAATTATATAAGTGTGGGACCTCTAAAATCCGAAACTCATTTTATAATAAAGTGACTTTTCTTTACTTTCCAAGAGTGCCCCTCCTCTCCACTTATAAAAGGCCCCCACCTCTCCCACCTCATTTACTCTTTCAAGCCATTTGGATCGGCCAACCTCTGCCCAAATACTCTCCCAACTTCCCCCTCTTACTCCTAGAAGCCTCACTTTGGGCAGAACTCTTCCCAAGGAAGCCTTTGGCTCAAATCAAAAAGAGTTACCCGATTTTGAGGTAATGTCTTTTCTAATGTTGTTTTGTTTTATTTTTCTTCTCCAACCCCCTAAACTCTTTTTATTCATTTCTTTTGTAACAACACCAGTATCCTCAATATACTAGGATGTTGTTATAATAAGTATTCGAGCTACACTTACACACACCTACATCTAATGGTTAAAGAACATACGGTTTCTGTGGATGGCGAATTTCTGCCTCACGAAACGATGATTGTTCAACACTCATATAACACTTTCAAAGGTGGCCATTAAGATGTCACTATTTTTATATATGATATATAATATGTTTATATTTTACTTATGCTTCTGTATTTCTCATTTATGGCATACTTTATGATTTCCATTATGGGTAAAACGCGATAATTTCATTTTAGGAAGTGCGGACTACCGCCCCCTCAAAGTGATTTGAATCGTTAATGCCATATGTGGGATGTATAAAGGATGGAGTAAATGGTATTATACACTATATTATACTGGAATTATATTATACATTTATATCATTATGATTTCATTCCATTAAATATGAAATTGAAATGAAAGTAGCGTTCATGCGTACGTACGGCTTACCGTCTCCATGAACGGTGCATTTCATTTCTTACCTCTAAATGTTACGTAATATTATAAATGAATGTATATACTTGATATATAAGATATATATGACATCTAAATCATGAATATAATTCTGGAGATAATTGATATTCTACCACATAAACAACTTGTAATTATAAGAAGTTTATTGTTGAATCAAGAACCAAAGATCGACAAAACGACCGTTATTAACTTAAATAATTACATAATGTTCATAACATTGTAATAAGTGATATAAAAAGGATAATGAAATTAAAAATGTCTCTTAATAAGGTATATATTAACTCTAGTTTATTATTCAGGAGGTTAAAGAACGGTTGAGTCAAGTCGGACACGAGGTAAGGGAACTTCTTAACCCAATTTCTATTCTTTGGGTTAATCTCCTACTTTCAAATTATGTCATGATATTATTATGTCCTATCTTGTATTTTTACATTATTTATGTGTACTTATAGTGAATACACATTATAGATGTAATTTATTTAAAAAAAATGATCTTTTTAAGGACTTCGTCTCAATCCCCTTTCATTGAGGCATATTTGGTTTTATACACAACTTTCTTTCATACGGTGTATAAACCCCTTTGACTTTTACGTTTATTCAAAAGGAATATTTTTTATACGAAGTGTTTTTCTAAACGACAAAAGGGAATGTTTTTATTTCCATACTTATGCGGCGACAATGACTTCTCCGCCGCCATGACCATTATTTGAGTTTCAGCTTCCTCTACAAGCCATACTTTTTAAGAAAAATAAATACAAAGTTTTAACTTTCTTTTATTTTGGTATTGAAAATGGTTTTGAAATCGTTTTTATTATATCAATGTGTTGTATTGAAATCTTGTGATTGAAATGTGGAAATGTTATGTTTCCTTTATGAATGTTTTATGTGATACGATTATGTTATGGTTTATGATATGTTTAAACCTATTCATATGAGGAATGCATTGGACTTAATAAGTGACGGGTGGAGCCCGCTACAGCTCCTCGATGCATCGGCAGGTCTCATGAGACAAACTAGTGTCTTGGCACGAGGCCTTGACAAAATCTTATTTGTGGTCTTGGCACGAGGCCTTGGCTACGTGGTTATGATAGTCTGGCATTATGCATTCCATCATTATGAATGTGGTTATTGATATTGCATGTGATTATTCGACCAGTAGAATATCCATGTGGAGAAGTGAATGGCATTATCTCATTTTACTTTTGCCATATTATGTTGAAGTTCAAGTTTAAAAGGCTTTTGTTTGAGTTATACATTGCCTTAAATGTTAATGTTTATTTATGAAAGCTTCCGCTATATTGTTAACCTTACTGAGCATCTGAGCTCACCCCTTTCAATGTTTTAATATTTTCCAGGATGTGAAGAAGTATTTTATGAATGACCTGCAGGGATTGTCAGAAGAGGATATGAGTGTGGTCTATGGAGACTTTGTTATTGTAGTTTTTCACTTTATGATGTAATGTAGGACTTATGAATGTATCTAGTGTTTCCAAGGCTACTAAACTAATCGGTCTTTCGAGACTTGATCTTTTGTGATCATGCCAATGTTACGAAGTAATGCACCGACTCTGGGTAGCTGGGGTCGGGGCGTTACATTAACCTTTTCACGATTGATTATAAAAATATTTTTAATGAATAAATATTAAATATATAACATAATAATTCTAATTGGATCATATATATATATATCATTTACCTTCTTCAATTCAGTATGATAATAACACATAAACAGTGTTTATTCATACGTATGACGTACCATCTCCATTAATGGTGTATTTTATTTCATATATATATATATATTATATATATATTTATATACTAAATAAATATGATATAAAAATATTGTTTTAAATTATTTATGTAATCAAATAATTTTCCAAGTAATATGATCAATAATAACAAGTCAAATCACATATGATAAACAAAGAGGTTATTTTATGAAAAGTTGTTTTAACTTGGAAGTGTTAATAAAAAGGTAATATAAAGTCATATATGATATCATAAATATTATTATGATCCTCTAATAAGTTAATAATAAGTTTAAAACCACTATACATGTGTTTCATACACATACGAAGGTAATTTAACCAAAGGTAATGGTCTTTTTACAATCTCATTATTATTCGTAATTGTTGATATGTAAGTATCTACTAGGGAATATTTATCATCCTTGTCCATGTTTCTTAAACAAATACAACTAATTTTTAATATGTTTCCACAAATTTTTGAGCTATTTTTATCTATGTTATAATTTTAATAAAATGCTTTGAAAGGAATATTTTTATCATTATCTAAATGATGTACTTTTGACTTTTCTTGAAAAAGTACAATAAAAATATTTTTTAAAATTATATGGAATGAAGAGATTTTAAACTTTCATGACACATTATTTAATTTAATATTACCTTAAAATATTATAAGGTTAATATCAAAGAAAATTTTATATTTTAAAATTGTGTTTCATTTCAAGTAAATAAAATGTTTCCGAAGAAGAAAAGACATTTCCTTAACATTTGATTTTAAGAGATCGCTCAAAATTATTTTCCATTTTTAAATAAAATTGTTTGATGTTACTTATGTTTTATGGGTATATTATTAGATTTTTCTATTATTATCATTTCTATCAACATTCTAGGTTTAAGGTAGAATGAAATTTATGAAACCCATTTCTTTTCTAAACTTCTTACTATGAAAGAGGAATGTTTGGAATGTATTAATTTACACACCATCATGATTAAAAGTCAATTGAGGCTTTCTATATAAGAATAAAATTTTATTTTTTAAAAATAAAATTTTTCTTAACATTCTAAAATTGTATTATTTTAAATTGGTTATCAAATAAAATGGTTTTTAAAATGTTTTCAATCTTATTTTATATTTTTTCAAGGGAAAAGGTTTTTAAAATGTTTTAAAGTGTATTTTATAATTTTTCAGAGAAATTGGGTTTTAAAATGTTTTCTAGCTTCTTTTATATGTTTTCAACGAAAATGATTTTCAAAATTTTTTCAATTTTCATCTATATGTTCTCGAAGAAAAAGGTTTTCAAAATATTTTCGGTCATCATTTATATGCTTTCAGGTTTATTTTCAATGAAAATTGTTTTCAAATTTTATGTTTTAAAATTCATTTTTAAGGAAGAAAGGATATTTTCCTCAAAACATTATTTTAATATATCTTTCAAAATTATTTCCCTTATACCATTATATATATTGTAGTAACTCTTGTCTATTATTCAAATAATCCAAAGGATCCATTCATATTATTTCATTGAATGGTTTATATTTTATGGCACAGAGTTTAAGAAAATAGTTTATCTTCCACATTTTATAAATATATGAAATATGTTTCTCCTATATGGGTTATAAGTTTATGAAATATTTTTCCCTTTAAATGTTTATATTTTTATGAAATTAATTTCTATTTCATGGGTTATATACTTATGAAAACCACTTCTTTTCACCAATTATGCTTTGATGAAATAATTGTGATACATACTTCTATTTATAGGTTATGATATGATTATATATTATTGATAAGCATTTCAATTAATGGGTTACGATATGATTGTTTATTATCTTGCTGGACATGTATGTATGATTTCAATATGAGTTTATTGGGACCTATATCTTCCTCTAATGCATTAGGTAAATATTTATATCTCATTAGATAGACTAAGATGGTCTTGGGAGTGAATATTGACTACCAATATGGTAATGGGAGTGAACCACGACTACCAAGATGGTATGGGGTGTGAATACATACTACTAAGATGATCATGGTGGTGGACCATGGATAAAAATATAGTATGGGGAGCGAACATATACTACTAAGATGGCCTTTTTAGTGAGGCCTTAACTACTATGAAAATCATTTTATATTCTTATGTGTATTCCATAATTCCAAGCCTTATTCTGATGTTATTATTTTGTGGATTATGTTTTTTATTTCCTTATTGTTTATTTCCTATAAACATTCAATATTTATTCTATGATTCATCTATATGATTTTTTATATTTAGGGTATGTTCTTTGAGTGTTACACTCTTTTTCTCATACCCTTATGTTCATGTTATGCTTACATATATTCCTTTATTCACCCTTACTAAGAATTTGAGCTCACCCATTTTTTATGTTTCCATTCCCTAGGTTATAAATAATGTTTTTTAAGTTGAATTTATAAGGGGGAATATCTTTATAGGAAACATTAAATATCTTTCACTGAGTTAGAAAATATTTGTTCCATGTGTTTAAAGTCACTAAAAAGTAATTGTCTTTGGGTGTATTTTTTTGTAATGTGTTAAGTATTACACAAAAAGTTATGTAATATTAATGTATGTAAAGAGAGTTCATCTATAGTTGGTATCATATAAAAAATTTAGACAACTATTAGAAACTAGGATGAAGAAACTCTATTGATATACCTATTAATATTTGTAAGTATATTTCTAGGGATATCTCTAAGGATAAGTTTAAGGATGAGTAAAAGTATATAAAAATATCTAGAATTTTGGTTAACTATAAATAGAGTGGTTTCCTATTAATGCATCCCTTCCTAGATACATCAAGTGGATGTGGCTCTGGAACAGATGACCTAGGGGTAACAACTCTAACAAGGTGTGTCAGTCCTAACTCGATATAACCTAGTACATAGAAATGGGCATTATTGCACACCTAGTTTGACACTCTTAGGGGGATATACTTTGGTAATTCACAAAAACATCAAAAACCATCATGTAGGATTTAATTGGATTTTGGATAAGGATAACCTAGTATAAACCCATGGTGTCATAGTTTAAGGAAGGTGTCATAATTTATACAAACTATAAGTATTTATTTTTCATGATTATTTGGTTATACACAATGATAAGTCTTTTTCACACTTTTATTTCCATTTTTAGAGAATGGAGGGAACTAGAAAGAAATTCCTTAACGCTGAATGTGATAGATGGTTTTATGATAAGCAGTCAAATTTGATGATCACTAGAGTGAAGGACGTTGTGATCATGACTAATTAGTTTTAACAAAACATTATTAACAACGTATACCTTAACCAACTCTCATACTCACCAAGTAAGAGAATGAATGAGTTCACTAAGAGTTGGAAATGGAAAACATGGAGGAAAGAGTATTTTAGTTTCCATTATTTTAATAATTTTGAAACAATCACATAATTTAATGTTTTCTAGGAACAAGAATATGTTTTGACATTGGAAAATTAGGACACAAAGAAAATAACTACAAAATAAAAATGATGTGTTCAGTTAATAAAATAGATGGGAATATTGGACTCCCTAAGACATCTTAAAATTTTAAATTCCTTATGTTTGGAATGAATGGTCATTATTCAAATTGTTGTATCAAGTGGAAATATTAAGAAGAGAATCTACAATGTGGTACGAGTAATGTTTATATGGTAAATGATGATGAGACTACAGTTGAAATGTGAAAGAAAATATATATTGAGTAATAGAATAAGGTATCATTCATATCTATTATGGATGAATTGGAATAATCAAAGTATTTATATATTTGGATTCAATAATTATGTTATTTTAATGGTGACATATACAGGGGTTGTTTAGTTTAATGTTTTGGCTTAAGATTTTCAAGTTTATGTTATATTTTTATGATGGACTAGAATAGTGATTTAATGGAAAGGTGATATTTTGATTATGGGAAGGTGACCCTTAATGTGTTAAATAAATATAGAAAATTGTGTTTATCTTGTATAAAGAGATGATTTTTTGGTATAAAGTAAATTGGATAGTATCAATTAACTTAGAACTAATTAAGAATTTTTTGACAAATCGGTATATGTAATCATGGATAAATTATAAAACTTTTTGGGTTTAAGGAATATATCATGTAATATTTTGATTAAGAAACCATTAAGGTTTTCCAAAAATAGTTATGGAAATTATGTTTATTACCATGTTTTAATAGAATATACGATGAGGGTTTCCACATTTTTAGAATGTGACAACCAAGAGAAACATTGTGATATATGGGGTATCAATGATAAGATGATTTTGTGACATTTTTTATTTTCATCTTTTATAAGGGTTATAAGGTTAACCATTTATGAAATTTTTAAGTTTAAATTTATATGAAGTTTGTGAGATTAAAGTATTATCTCAACACATGAGGATCTACGCATATTGGATAACCTGCTCTTTCTACTTTCCATTGAACTTAGATGAAGATGTATTGGATGATTTATCATAGATATCATGGTATATTAATGATTTAAGGATGAAAATTTCACCTTCATTTCTTATAATTAGATATGACATGGAAGTTGACCAAGGAAGAACAAAGGGTAATGTTCTCTTGAAATGATGTAAGTATATATTTTCATTAAAACTATTCATCTATAGGAAAAATGATCTTTAATGTAAGGACCCAGCCTTAAACATTACACAATCTTGAGTTAAGTTAATAATTCACATTGAGGATCTTTTCAGGTTTAGGGAATTAGATAATTAGGACATAACTTATACATAACAACTTGAATATTATATGTAGACAATTCTACTTAGTATCCATTTTTTCATAAAATAAAAACTCTTAAAAAATTGAAATATGTTTAGTTTCTAGTTTTAATAGGCATGAAATTTCCCTGATCCCATCCTTGACCCTGTTCCACTTTAAGTCTTGTGAGAAAACATTTCAAATACTTGGTATGAGAATAAAAATCTCATTAGCGTATACATAAAGAAGGAAAACTATTAGTTTTTTAAAACAATATGTAAATCATGAATACTTTATCATAGGTAATACTTTTCCCCTTTAATATGTAGAAGAAACATTTCATTGAATATAAGCTCATTGTTTATCGTTTTTAACCAAAATATTACCATAATCCCACAGAAAACAACATCTATCATATAAAGGTAAATTGCGACATAAACATACTTAAATGGAATAACCATACGGTAGACTTCCACACATATCACTAAATGGAATAGACATACAGTTGACTTCCACACCAAATGCATTGGAGGATATAATGGAACCACTCATCCTTGGTTTATTTTGGAACTACATATCATTTGGTTTATCATTTAACCACCCATAATTGGTTTATCACGTAACCACCTATAAAATGTCCAAGTATCATTATATAATTATAACACAGAAAATATTGTAAATATCAACATTTCACTAATAACATTTCATTTTCAATCACAAGAAATCATATCAAGATATTTGAATAATTATTCCATTTCAAAAACCATTTTCAATATCAAATCAACCAAAAATTTAATAAGGGATTTCTTTTCCTTTTGAAAACATTAAGGCTTATAGAGAAAGCCAAATAACTATTACGGTAGCAGAGAGGTCATTGTCACCAAAAATGTTAAAAACATTACTTTTTCATTTTTTAAAATGATTCATAGATAAATGATTCCCTTTTATTAATGGTAAAAGTCAAAGGGTTTTATTATACACTATGTAAAAGAAGGAGGTGTATATTATCAAAATAAGCTTCAATGAAAGAAGATTAAGACCAAGTCCCTTACAAAGATCATTTTGTAAATAAAGTAGACTGATTATTTGTTTTCAATATATGTACGTATAAATAAAGTATAAATTTATGATAGGATATCAAATGTTATATCTCAAATAATCATATCATGACATAATCAAAAAGTATAAGTTTAACGCAAAGAATGGAAAATGTGTTAAGAAGTTGCCTTACCTCAATCTTGACTTGTCTCGTATGTTCCTTGTTCTTCCATAATTATAATAAAAAGTTAATTTATACTTTCTTAAGAAATTTTTTCTGGTTTATTATTAATTTTATATCACTTAATACTTTTCTATAACAATTAGTTAATTATTTGAGTTCATATCGGACATTTTGTCATTGTTCAGAACTTGAGTCAAAAATGAACTTTTTATAATTACAAATTGTCTATGTGGTCAAAAGTAAATTATCTCCAGAATGATATTAATGATTTATATATCATATATATCATACATATCCAGTATATATGTAATTATAATAGTCAATATCATTTGCATATAAGAAATGAAATGCACCGTTCATGGA
This sequence comes from Viscum album, assembly GCA_963277665.1. NCBI lineage: Eukaryota > Viridiplantae > Streptophyta > Magnoliopsida > Santalales > Viscaceae > Viscum > Viscum album. The sequence continues at coordinate 588,346,383 of OY728126.1, forward strand.
TACGGTAAGCTGTATGTATGCAGGAATGTTGCATTCATTTATTTTTCATATTTAAAAGAATGAAAAATAAATGATACATAATTATATTATAATTCTAGTATAATATCATATATAAGTTCATTAATTCCATCCTTTATATGTTCTATGTAATTAATGAATGATTCTTATCACTTTGAGAGGCGGTAGTCTGCATTTCCTCAGATGAAATTATCGTATTTGTACAACATGAAATGTAGAAAGGTATATTCTAAATGAGAATTACAAAAGAATAGAGATAAAATAAATATCAAATATATCAGATATAATTATAGTTCCATAATAATGGACACCATAATAGGTGGTAGGAGAATATTGAACAATCATTATTTCGTTAGGTAGTAGTTCGATATCCACAGAAACAGTATGTTCTATACCCATTAGAAGAGGGTGTGTGTGATTTTAGTTCAAATAATTCTCATAAAAACAAAATATTATATTTAATATACAAGTTTTTTTATAAAATAATTAAATAAAGATAGTTTAAGGTATTAGAGAAGTAAAATAAATTAAAGAATCATGAGAGAAGACAGTACCTCAAATCGGGTAACTCCTTTTCATTTAATCTAATAGGCATTATTTAATATTTGTATTCCCAATGTAAGGCTTCAATAAGGAATATAGGTATTTTGGGAGCTTATTAGGGTAGTTTTTTTATGATCCAATGGGCCTTTATAAGAGTTATTAATGGTTAAAGTAGGTCTCCCTTTATAAGAGGGAGGAGGTTCACTTTTAGAATGTTTGAATGTATTATTATATTATTAATTGATTTTATAATTATAATAAAACCAATGTGATATATTTATAATATAAGATGATTATGGGTCTAAATACCTTAATCCAATGGTTTTTATAAAAGTTTAGGTCACAAAAGTAACCTTATCATTTAGCTTTAACCATTAGAAAACTTATTTACCTTTTACCATGTCTTCTTGTATATTCATAATATATGGTTACCATAGATACTATAAAATGATAAGAGACCCAAAAATGGATCATTAATGACATTTCTAACATCATATATGTCATTTAACTGAATATTATATTTTTATTATTATTATATCTTATAATAAAACAGTAATTTTTTTAAAACTCATTTATGTCCATTTTTATACTATTCATATCATGACTTTTTAAAAATCCATAAAAACATGATTAATTCGAAAAAAATAATTAATTAAAATATAAAAAGTCATAATCATCCATAAAATTAGTTTATTTCATAAAAAGTTTCAAAATAAATTTATTTTAATATTTATAATCTCATTTTTTTTAAATCTTACATTTATTAGGTAATCATTACATTACCGTTGTGTCATAAATAAATTTATTTATTTGATGTCTATAAATTATTAATTAAAATATCATGATGTAGGAAATCATTTTAGATATATAATGACTATTTATAGTCTAAATTATAACTTGTATAACCCCATATAAAAATTGTTTACTAAAAGATACATGTTTAGGTTATATTTCCCTTAACTTTAAAGTAAAAGTAATTAAATGTCATTTTTACACACAAGTGGCTCCATGGGGTCCTAAAATCGACCCAATATTTCCCATGGTCTGAACTATCTCGTCCAATAGGGTTGGTAAATGTGTTGGGGTAATTAAATATTATTATAATATTAATTGTTTATCCTTATTTACCATATCTACCCTTTAACAATGGTAAATAAAATATATACTAAAGTTACTATTCATAATGTCTAAGAATAAACCATAACTATTTAAAATATTTGGACCTCCTGATTAAAAATATGGAATCCATTTTTTCAAATTCAAAACACATAGTTTTTCAAAATTAGTTTAAAATTAATTCTTATTGTCAGAACCAAAAAATGTGTTTTTAAGAAGTAAAAACTAACAAAAGATTGACATGTATTTATGTCCAATTTCAAAGTGAAATTACATCCAATGACCAAAATTGGATTAAATGAGAAAAATATAATCTAATTATACTTTAAAATGAAAATCTAATCATATAAATAAATTATATTAAAGGACGTTTTTTGACTAAAAATATAGTATTTTTAACTACTCATTAAAAAATGAACTTTATCATAAAAATACCAAAAATTTACACAAAGTAAATTTTTATTTCCTTCTTATAAATAATAAGTTTATTTTTTAAAATGGGACATATAAAAGTGATAAAAACTATATTTAAAAATGTTTCCCCCTCAAAAGGTGCTAAATAGACTTTTTAAAAAATATTAGAGTATTTCATGCTTAAAATCGAATTCATTCTTATTTTAAGACTCTAAAATTATTAGATAAATGAAAATACATTTAACAAACAGTTTTAATCATAATTTAGTTAGTTATGTTCATTACTATCAATAAAACGGCTATACGTTAACTACCTTTTAAAATAATATTATTTTTATATTATTTTTCGGTATAACTGAAAGTTGTGTGCAGCATAAGATTTCAATGAAACTTAGTGTTGCGTGTTGAGTGTGCTATCGAACAAAGTTTCCTATTTAACATAAATTTCATATATTATTCATAAATATTAATAGATATAAAAAGTTATTATTCTATAAATACCTGGGTTGTTATATCCTTTCCCCCTTTTGTAAATTGTGTCCTCACAATTTTAAAATTGGGATTGGAAACATCATTGAAAGTCCCGCATTAGAAAAAGAGATAATAAAACTATCACTTTAAAAGAAATAAATATAAGTACAAAGGTCAAACAAGATAACCCATACTAGGATTTCATATAGGAAAACTTGGATATGGAAGAGAAACTAACCATCAAATTCTAATGGAGATTGATAGGAAACATGATTAAGAGAATGTTAACCCCCACAAAATCACAAACTTGTGATAGGATAAATTGTCTTTGATTCCCCAGTATAAAAAGTAATCGAACTAAATTTGTTGTTATAAGTTTTTTTTTTGAAGTTGAGGAATTTATTTATGATCTTGACTAAGAACATAAGGAAACTTACTTACTTGTCATATAGTCTTTCATCCTTTACTAAATATCTACCACAATCCCATCTTTTCTCCAAATGACGAGTACTCAAGATGACTTAGTCACATAAAAAATGCTATAATAAACTTCTAGAGAATAAAATAATCCAAATAAATATGAACTATATATTAACCATAACCGAAATGGTTACTACCAAATCAGATAATTCCCCAAAGGATAATCCTTTATAAAAAGAAATGCTACTCTTAATCTCCAAAATTCAACAAATAATACTCAATGTTCAACAAAGATCATTCAATACATCAATGTACTTAAAATTATTCAATATAACCAAACTAAGATTGAATACCAAAAATAATATGAATTTAATCACATATTCTTCCATAGTATATCTTAACATTTATCTCCAAATAACATCGACTACTCTTAAGTCTCATGCTGAAGTGTAATTTAATCATATATTCTCTATGATAGGTTAATCATTTCTTTAAATAACCAAAATTTCTATATTTCCACAATAAAATCATGAAATTCCAACCATTACTCCAAAAATGAAATCCCATAGTATTATATTTTTCTTAGGCATGTAGTGTTCCCAAAAGAGCAAACGTCTTCCAAAATAGAATTTATCACTTAATCACCAAATCATTTTTCAATACTAAGGATATCCATTTGATAAATCTTACGGTCCAAAAATCAACATATTCATGATCCATAATATCACTTAACTAAAAATAATTATTCATACTAACCAAGGACTTCAGGTAGTCGAGTAGTAAGAGATAAATCCTAGTCGAACTTTGTTTGTGGGTTAGATTCTCGCATCTTTGTCTGACACGACGGTTTTTCACACAATCTGTGTGTTGTCCTTTTTTAAAACCTGTATAATTATAATAACATTAAAAAGGTGAGATAAAATCCATAAAAATATTCATAACGCGTTTTAACCTCAAATTTTATTTCATACCTCACATTGTGCATCCCAAAAACTAATAACCCATAATTGCCTCAAAAACAAAAGATCATATGAACCCCTAAGGTTATCCCTTATGTGAACACAAGAAAATATAATTCTTCATTTAATAACATTATCCAATATCAAGAATCATGTTTACAAATACTAGAAAATGTATTCTAAATTAATCATATCATTAATACATTTAAACATATAACCATCAATAGATCCAACATACCACTTCAATTCCTAGACATCTTAATCATCGAACAATATTCATGATCCTTTCTCCATGTTTTTCTATATTATTTTTTATACATATTTCATACAAAAAAATAATTCATAATATTCTAAGATTTCATTATTGTAAAAACATGAGCTAAGAAATAATCCAAACCTTTCATAGGTCATTCCCAGTTTCTACATCTTCAATTGGAATGGAATTCAGAATTGCTAAACATATATTTGTATGATTTTTCTGATCCCATTCCTAAACTTCCTTCATGGAAATATATTTTTATAATGACTAGGAACACAAAATCTAAAACATTCAATTGATCATTCATAAAGAACTTATTATCCTTTCTTGGAGTCAACCGAATTCTTCCTTTTTTCCATGGTAGGTTTTTACTTTATGACCTTCATTTACATATCAGAAACATTATCCCATCCCTTTGAAGAATTTTCCAAAGTTTTTCTTTTCACATCCTTGACACATAGGTATTTGAATATACTTACCTTTAGGATTATTACCTGAACTAACATTGGGATTTGTTTCTCGCATATATGATTCCCTAGAAAAATAACTAAGATTCAAGTTGTCAATCATGACTCTATATAGTCGGTTAAAAATAACCACAATATTTTTCATTTAATCTTCCATTTCATTTGGTTTCTAATTTATAAAACCACTACAGTTTCCTTCACATCCATTATTACTTTGGTTCCTCCTAGATCCATTAATTTACTAAACCCAAAAAGGTTATTGTGATAATATCTGTAAAATCATCATATATTATCTTATGAGGAAGGTAAATAATAAGATATACATATTCATGTTATCTTAAACTCATTATATTTATTTAAAATAATTGTGGCTCTTTATAATATGCTAACCATTATGGTAAGTTCACTTATGCTTAAATAACACCCTAACCTCTAAAGATATCTAAACTGACCTCTCATGCCAACTGTAATGACCCGGACATAAACATTAAATAATCTTGAATTATGTTAATAAGTTAGATTGAGGATCTTTTAAGGTTTAGAGATTTAAAGAATTATGCTATAAATTTTACATAACAAATTGAATATTACATGTAGAAACTTCTACTCAGTAACCATTTTTTCATTAAAAACCCCTTAAAAACAATAAAACATGTTTATTTCTATGTTTTAAACAGCATGACTTTTCCTTGATACCATCCTTGGCCCTATTCCACATTAATTCTAGTGAAAACCCTTTTAAAAACATAGTATGAGCATAAAAATATCATTAGGGGATACATAAATAAGGAAAACTATTATTTTTTCAAAACAACATTAAACCATGAATACTTTACCATAAGTAATACTTTTCACCTTTAAGAAGTATAAAAAACACTTCACTGAATATAAGATCATTTATTAACCTTTTTGTAACCAAAAGATTACCAAAATCCCATAAAAAACATTATATAGCATATAAATGTAATTTGAGACATAAACATACTTAAATAGAATAACCATACGTCGACTTCCATATATATCACTAAATAGAATAGCCATACGACCAACTTCCATACCCAATGCATTGGAGGTTATAACATAACCACCCATCCCTAGTTTATCATAGAACCACAAATCATTTGGTTTATCACATAACCACCCATCATTGGTTTATCATGTAACCACTCATAAAATGTCCAAGTACCATTTTATAATCATAACACATAAAATATTTCAAATAACAACATTTCAATAATAAAAATTAATTTTCAATCACAATAAATAATTTCAAGATATTTAAATAATAAATCCATTTCGAAAACAATTTTCATCACAAAAACAACCAAAAAGTTAATAAGGTGTTTATTTTCCTTTTTAAAATATTAAGGCTTATAGATGAAGCCAAATAACGATTGCAGTGGTGGATAAGTCATTATTGCCGCAAATGTTAAAAACATTCCTTTTAACATTTAGAAAAATGAATTCTAGGTGAAATATTCCATTTTAATTAAATTAAAAGTCAAAGGGGTTTATTATTCACCGTGTAAAATAAGGAGGTATATATTATCAAAATATTCCTCAATGAAAGGATATTAAGACGGAGTCCCTTACAAAGATCATTTTGTAAATAAAATAGATCGATTTTGTATATTCAAAATAATTACACATAAATCAAGTATATATATAATATAGGATATAAAAAGTTATATCTCACATAATCATAACATGAAATAATCAAAAAGTAGAGGTTTAACCCAAAGAATGGAAATTGGGTTAAGAAGTCCGCTTACCTCGAGTCCAACTTGTCTCATATGTTCCTTGTTCTTCCTGAATAATAAACATTAGTTAATTTATACATGTTTCATAACTTTTTTAAATTTTATTATTCCTTTTATATCAATTAATACCTTGCTATAACCATTAGTTAATTATTTGATTTCATATCAGACATTTTGTCGATGTTCGAAACATCAGTCAAAAATGAACTTGTTATTAATACAAATTGTACATGTGGTAAAAATTACATAATATATTGATTTATACTCATGATTTATATATAATATATATCATATATATCCTGTATATATGTATTTATAAAATTCCATATCATTTGGATATAACAAATGAAATTCACTTTCATGGATATGGTAAGCCATACGTATGAATGAACGTTACATTCATTTCTTTTTCATATTTAAAAGAATGAAAACTAAATTATAAATAGTTATATTATAATTAATTTATAATATCATATATATATATAAGTTCATTAACTTCATCTTTTATACATTCTATGGGTGGAATGAACGAGTCATATCACTTTGAGGGGCGGTAGTCCGCACTTCCTCAAATGAAATTATCGTATTCATACAACATGAAAAACATAAAGGTATATTCTGAATGAGAATTAAAGAAGAATAAAGATAAAATAATATTCATATATATCATATATAATTACATTTCCATCACAATGTCCACCATAAGAGGTGGTAGGAGAATATTGAACCATCATCGTCTTGTGAGGCAGTAGTTCGTCATCCACATAAATCATATCTTTTATACCCATTAGACAGAGGTGTGTTTAAGTGTAGTTGGATTAATTCTCATAAAAACAACCTATTATATTAAATATATGGTTGTTTTATAAAATAATTGAATAAAGTGAGTTTAGGTGGTTGGAGAAGGAAAATAAATGAAAGAATCTTGAGGGAAGACATTACCTCAAATCTGGTAACTCCATTTGATTTAAGCTAAAATGCCTTCTCTAATTGCATTATTACTAATTTAAGTATTATAGGAGGAATATAGGTATTTTTGGAGCTTATTTTGGTAGATTTTGGACTATAAAATGGGGCTTTAGAGGTGTGATTAAGGGTTAGAGGTGGTGTCCTTTTATAAGAGGGAGGAGGGGCACTTTAGGAAAGTTTGAAAGTATTATTTTATTATTAATTTATTTTAGAATTATATTAACAAAAAAGTGATATATCTTTAATATAAAATGAGTATGGGTCTAATTACTCTCATCCAATGGTTTTTACACAAGTTTAGGTCTCAAAAATTACCTTATCTATTAGCTTTAACCCTTAGTAAACTTATTTAACTTTTACCATGTCTTCTTCTATATTCATAATATATGTTTATCATAATTAGTATAAAATAAAAAAAGACCCAAAAATGGATCATTAATTAAATATTTAACATCATATATGTCATTTTTTTGAATATTATATTTTTAATATTATTATATCATTTAAAAAAATATTAATTTATTTAAAAACTCATTTATGTCCATTTTTAAATTATTCATATAACGACTTTTTAAAATCTATAACTTAATTAATTCGAAAAAATATCATTAATTAAAATATATAAAGTCATAATCATCCATAAAATTCATTTATGGAATAAAAAGTTTCAAAATAAATTTATATTAATATCTATAATCTCATTTATTTAAACCTTTCATTAAAAAGGTTATCATTACATCACCATTGTGTCATAAATAAATAAATTTATTTTAATTCTATAAACTATAAATAAGAATATCATTATGTTGAAATCCTTTTATCTTTATAATGAATATTTATTGTTTAAAAACATAACTTATATAACCCTATATAAAAAAAATTTTACAAAAAGATACATGTTTAGGTTATATTTTCAAAAACTTTAAATTAAAAGTAATTAAATGCCATTTTCACACAGAATTGGATCTATGGGGTCCTAAAATCGACCTAAGGATTCCCATGGTTGGAAATATATCATTAAATAAGGTTACAGCACATGTTAGGGTAATTTAATATTATTAAATATATTGTTTTACCCTTATTTACCAGATATACCCTTTAACCAATATTTACTGAAGTTACTATTCATAATTTCTAAAACTAAAAGGTACATACATACACAATTTGAACCTCATGATTCCAAATATGAAATCCATTTTTTCAAATTCAAAACACATAATTTTCATAAATTAATTTAAAATTAATTCCTGTTGTCAAAACCAAAAAGTGTGTTTTTAAAAAGTAAAAAATACCAAAAGATTGACATGTTTTTATGTCCAATATCAAAGTGAAATTACTTCTAATGAACAAAATTTTATTAAATTATGAAATATAATTTAATTACAATTTAAAATTAAAATCTAATCATATACATAAATTATATTAAAATACATTATTTTGACTTAAAATGAAGTATTTTTCACTATTCCTTGAAACATGAACTATATCATAAAAATACCAAAAAATTACCCAAAGTAAATTTTTATATCCCACTTTTAAATAATAATTTCATTTTGTAAAATGTAACATATAAAAGTAACAAAAATTGTATTTAAAAAGGGTACTCCATAAAAACGAAATAAATCAACCTTTTAAAGAATATTAGATTATTTCATGCTTAAAATCAGATTCATTCTTATTTTAAGCCTCTAAAATTTATTGGATAAATGTAAAGAAATTTAAAAAACATGTGTAATAATAATGTAGTTAGTTATTTTCTTTCCTAGAAATACAATGTCTATGCATTAACTAACATTTAAAATAATAATACAATTATATTATTTTTTTGGTATAACTAAAAGTTGTGTGGAACAAAAGATTTCAGAAAAACCTATTGTTTCTTATTAAGTACTCTATTGAAAAAAGTTTCTTATTTAACATAAAATTAATATCTTATTCATAAATATTAATAGATATGAAAAGGTATTATTCTATAAATACCTAGGTTGTTACATCTTTCTCCACTTTTGGAAATTGCGTCTTTGTAATTTTAAAATTGGGTTTGGAAACATTATTGAAAGTCCCACATTAGAAAAAGAGTTAATAAAACTATCACTTTGAAAGAAATAAAGAGAATTCCAAAGGTTACCTAAGAAAACCCGTACTAGGATTCAATGTAATAAAACATGGATATGGAATGGAAATTAACTATTTAGTTCTAATGTAGAATGATAGAAAACATGATTAGGAAAAAGTTAACCACCAGAAAATTACAAACATGTGATGGGTTAAACAATATTTGATTCCCCAGTAGGAAAAGTAAATGAACAAAAAAAATTTAAGTTATTTTTCATAAATTTGAAGAATTTATTTATGATCTTGACTAAGAACATGAGGAAACATACTTACTTCTCTATAGACTTTCATCCTTTACTATATTTCTTCCACAAACTTATCTTTTCTCTAAATGATGAGTATTCAATCTGACTTGGTCACATAAAAATAACTATAATAAACTTATATAAAATCACATAATCCAAAAAATATGTACTATATATTATCCAAAACCAAAATGTTGAGTATGAGATGAGATAATACCCTAAAAGGATAATACTTTATAAAAATAAATAGTACTCTTAATCTCCAAAATTCAACAAATTGTACTCAAAGTTCAACAAATACCATTAAATAAACAAATGTCCTTAAAATTATTCAATATAATCTAAAATAATATTGATAAATGAATCTCATAATAATTTAATCACATAGTATTCCATTGTAAATCTAAACATTTATCTCAAAATAACATAGACTACTCTTCAAGTCTCATACTAATGTGTAATTAACCTAATCACATACTCTCTATGATAGGTTAATCATTTCCATAAATAATCCAAATCACCATATATCCATAATAAAAATATAAAATTTCAACCATTACTCCACAAATTAAATCCAATAGTATTCTATTTTCCTTAAGCATAGAGTGTTCCCAAAACAGCGAATGTATTCCAAAATAACATTTATTACTTAATCACCAAATCATTTTCCTATACTAAGAATATCCTTTTGATAAATCAAAAGTTCTCAAAATCAACATATTGTTGATCCATAAAAACATTTAACTAAAAATAATTACCCATAATAACCAGGGACTTCACGTCGTCCGGTGTTGGGAAATAAATCCTAGTCACACTTTTGTTGTGGGTTTGATTCCTGCATCTTTTTTCTACATGATGAGTTATCACACTGTCTACATGTCGTCCTTTTTCAAAAACCATATAATTATAGTAACATTATCAAAATGAGATAAAATCATAAAAAATATACATAACATGTTTTAACCTTAAAGGTTATTTTATACCTCACATTTGGCATCCAAAAAACTAATTACCAATAATTACATCAAAAATAGAAGATCACATAAAACCCTAAGGAATCCATTATTTCCACATAAGAAAAGATAAGTATTACTTGAATAACATTCTCACATATCAAACTTCAAGGTTACACATACTAGAAAAATTATTCCAATGTAATCCTATCATTAATGAATTTAAAAATATCATTATCCATAGATCCAACATAACTCTTCAATTCCTATACATCTTAACAATAGAATATTTTTCATGATCCTTTATCCGTTTTTTTCATATTATTATTTTATACTTCTTTCCTAAAAAAATAATGAATAATTCCCTAATATTTTAGTATTGTCAAAACATGAGCTAAGAAATAATCCATACCCTTTATAGGTCATTTTCAATTTCCTCATCTTCATTTGTAATGGCAGTAGACATTGGTAAACATATATTTTTTGATCCATATGATCCCATTATGGAGCCTTATTTATAGGAAATATATTTTTATATTGACCATGCACACCAAATTTAAAAAATTCAATTGATCCTTCGGGAAGAACCTCATTCTCTTTCCGGGAGTTAACTGGTTTCTTCCTTTTCCAAGGAAGGTTCTTTATTTATTACATTCATTAATACATTTAAAGAATCTTCTCATACCTTTGAAAAAATTTCCAAAGTGTTTCATTCCACATCCTTGAAACATAGGTTTTTTAATATACCTATCATTAGGATTATTACCTGAACTTCTATTGGGATTCATTTCTCGCATATATGATGCCTTCAAAAAATCACCAACGTTCAAGTGGTTAATCTTGACTCTAGATAGTTGGTTAAGAATAACCACAAGAGTTCTCATTGAAACTCCCATTTAATTTGGTTTCTCATTAATAAAACCACCATAGTTTGCTTCACATCCATTATTACTTTGGTTCCTGCTATATCCATCCATTTACTAAAACCAAAAACGTCGGTGTGGGTATATCATTAAAATCATCATATACTATCTTATGATGAGGGTAAACACTAAGATATACTTATTCATGTTATCTTAAACTCATTCAATTTTTCTAAAAAAACTATAACTATTTCTAATATGCTAACCATTGTGGTTATGTCACTTATGATTAAATAACACCATAACCTCTAAAGTTATCTAAAATGACCTCTGATACCAACTGTAAGGACCCAGCCTTAAACATTACATAATATTGAATTAATTTAATAATTTTCATTGAGTATCTTTTCAAGTTTATATATTTATAGAATTTGGCCATTAATTATACATAACAACTAGAATATTACATGTACAAACTTCTACTCAGTATCCATTTTTTATAAAATAAAAACTCTTAAAAACAATGAAACGGGTTTAGTTCCATGATTTAAATGGAATTACTTTTCCTTGATCCCATATTTGACCCTAGTCCACTTTATGTCCTATAAAAAAATTCAAAAACTTGGTATGAGCATAAAAAGCTCATTAGGGGATACATAAAGAATGAAAACTATTAGTCTTTCAAAATAACATGTAAACCTTGAATACTTTATCATAAGTAATACTTGTCACCTTTATGAAGTAGAGAAAACACTTCACTGAATATAATCTCACTTATTACCCTTTTTATAACCAAAATATTACCACAAGCCCATAGAAAACAACATATAGCATATAAAGGTAACCTGGGATATAAACACACTTAAACGAAATAACCATACGGTCGACTTCCACACATATCACTAAATGGAATAGCCATACATCTGACGTCCATACCCAATACATTAGAGGTTATAATCTAAAAACCAATACTTGTTTTATCATGGAACCATTCGTCATTTGTTTTATCATGCAACCACTTTTCATTGGATTATTTCATAACCACCCGTCAACTATCCAAGTACCATATATAAACATAACACATAAAATATTAAAAATATCAACATTTAATTAATAAAATATTATTTTCAATGACAAGAAATAATTTCACGATATTGAAATAATCAATCCATTTCAAAATCATCTTCAATACCAAAACAAATAAAAAGATAATAATGTATTTCTTTTTTTATTAAAAACCATAAGGATTATAGAGGAAGCCAAATAATGATTACGGATGCAGAGAGGTCATTGTCACCAAAAATGTTAAAAAAATTCCTTTTTTCATTTAGTAAAATGATTCATAGATAAAATATTCCCTTTGAATGAAATTAAAATTCCAAGGGTTTTATTATACACTGTGTAAAAGTAGGAGGTATATATTATCTAAATTTGCCTCAATGAAAAGAGATTAAGACGAAGTCCCTTAAAAAGATCATTTTATAAATAAAATTGATCAGTTATGTGTATTCACTATACTTACACATAATTAAATTATAAATATAAGATAGTATATCAAAGTTTATATCTCACATAATCATAGCATGATATAATAAAAAAAAGTATAATTTTAACCCAAATAATGGAAATTGGGTTAAGAAGTTTCCTTACCACGAGTCTGACATATATCATATGTTCCTTATTATTCCTGAATAATAAAAATAAGTTATTTTCTACTTGATTTAGAAAAATTTTCATGTTTCTTATTCCTTTTATATCAATTATTTCCTTGCAATAACAATTTGTTAATTATTTGAGTTTTTATTGGATATTTTTTCGATGTTCATAACTTCAGATAAAAATGAACATGTTATAATTACAAATTGTCCATGTTGCCAAAAGTAAAATATCTCCAAAAAGATATTCATTATTAATATATCATATATCTCATATATATCTAGTATATTTTTATTTATAATAGTCTATAGAATTTGGATATAAGAAATGAAATGCACTGTTCATAGATAAGGTAAGTCGTACGTACGCATAAATGTTGATTTCATTTAGTTTTCAAATGTAAAAGATTGAAAAACTAAATGATTCATAGATATATTATAATTATAGTATAATATAATATATAATTTCTTTAATTACATCCTTTATATGTTCCATGTATGGCATGAACGAGTCATGTCACTTTGAGGGGGCAGTAGTCTGCACTTCCTCAAATGAAATTATCGTATTTATACAACATGAAAAGTATAAATTTATGTTATATATGAGAATTATAGAAGAATATAGATAAAAAATATCATATATATCATATATAGTTATAGTTCCAACATATTATCCCCCATAAGAGGTGGTAGAATAATATTGAACAATCATGGTTTCGTGATGCAGTAGTTCGCCGTCCAGAAAATCATTATGTTCTATACCCATTAAACAGAGTTGTGTATAGTTTAGTTCGAATCCTTATCATAAAAACAACCTATTATATTGAAGATAATTTTTTTATAAAATAATTGAATAAAGATATTTTAGGGGGTTTTAGAAGGAAAATAAATGAAAGAATCTTGAGAGAAGTCATTACGTAAAATTGGGTAACTCCATTTGATTTAAGATAAATGGCCTTCTTTAATTTCCTTCAACCCAATGTTAGGATTCTAGGAGTATGATAAGGATGTTGAGATGTTATTTGGGCAGATTTAAGATGATAAAAGGGGCTTTAGAGGTGAGAGTAAGGGTTAGAGGTGGTGTCCTTTTATAAGAGGGAGGAGGGGCACTTTAGGAAAGTTTGAAAGTATTATTTTATTAATAATTGATTTTAGAATTATAATAACACAAAAGTGATATATTTATTAGATCCAATGAGTATAGTTCTAAATCCTCTCATATAATGGGTTTTATAAATATTTAGGTCACAAAATTAACCTTATATTTATGCTATAACCCTTAGTAAACTTATTTAAATTTTACTATGTCTTCTTGTATATTCATAATATATGGTTACCATAGATACTTTGAAATGATAGGAGACCCAAAAATTGGATCATTAATGAAATTTGTAACATAATATATGTCATATGGATGAATCATAGATTTTTATGATTATTATATTATATCATAAAATATTAATTGATTTAAAAACTCATTTATGTTAATTTTTATACTATTAATATCATGACTTTTTAAAAATATATAAAAAAATGTTTCATTTGAAAAAAAATCATTAATACAAAGATAAAAAGTCATAATAATCCATAAAATTTGTGGATAGAATAAATATTTTCAAAATTAATTTATTTTAATATTTATAATCTCATTTATGTAAATCTTTCATTAATATGGTAATCACTACATCATCATTGTGTCATAAATAAAGTTATTTAGTTTATGTCTATCAATTATAAATAAAAAGAACATCATGTAGGAAATATTTTTTTTCTTTATATTGAATATTTATAGTCTAAAAGATAACTTATATAACCCCATATAATAATTTTTTTACTAAAAGATACATGGTTAGGTTATATTTTCTTTAACTTTAAATTAAATGTAATTAAATGCCATTTTTACACACAAGTGGATCCTTGGGGTCCTAAATTTGACCCAAAGATTATAATGGTGGTAAATATATCTAAAAATATGGTTAGTACATGAGCTATGTTAATTAGATATTAATATAATATTTTCTTTACCCTTATTTACCAGACTTACCCTTTAACCATAGTAAATAAAATATTTACTGAAGTTACTATTCATAATGTCTAAAAATAAAAGGTACCAATTTACATAATTTGGACCTCTAGATTCCAAATATGGAATCATGTTTTTCCAAATTCAAAACATATAAGTTGTAGAAATTAATTTAAATTTAATTTCCATTGTCCAAACCAAAAAGAATGTTTTTAAGAAGTAAAAACTACCAAAATATTGACATGTGTTTATATCCAATTTCAAAGTAAAATTACTTATAATGGAAAAAAAATTAGATTAAATGTTAAAATTATAATGTAATTACACTTTAAAAGGAAAATATAATCATATAAATAAATTATATGAAAAGATAGATTTTGACTTAAAATGAAGTATTTTTCACTATTCGTTAGAAAATGTACATTATCAGAAAAATACTAAAAAAATACACAAAGTAAATTTTGATGTCCATATAATAAAAAATATATTTATTTTGTCAAATGGAACATATAAAATAGACAAAAACTATATTTAAAAAGGGTTCTCCATCAAAAGGTCGTAAATCGACCTTTTAAAGAATATTAGAGTACTTCATGCTTAAAATCAGATTCATTCTTATTTTAAGCCTCTAAAATCTAATGGATAAATGTTAATAAATTTAACAAAAATGTGTAATAATAATTTAGTTCGTTATTTTCATTACTATAAATACAATGGTTATGTGTTAACTACTATTTAAAATATTATTATTGTTATATTATTTTGGCATAACTCAAAGTTGTGTGCAACAAATGATTTCAAAGAAATCCGTTGTTGCGTAATAAGTATAATATAGAACAAAGTGTCCTATTTAACATTAAATTAATCTCTTATTTATAAATATTAATAGATATGAAAATTTATTATTCTATAAATATTTAGGTCATTACATTTATACCAAAAAGTTTATCCTAGTACATTTATTTTTTGATGAATCAAATGGCCCCTTAGATCATCACTGATTTATGGATTTGTGATTATTAAATATCTTTAAAAAATGTTCTCTATCACTTTTCATTAGAACATGATTTCTATATTTCTCTTCCATGTTCTTTTTTTTACAAAAAAACCTATGTTCTTTTGTATGTGAATCTAGTTATGAGTTACTTTGGGTAATAATTATAATTCCATCTTATCCTTTTTAAAGAATGTTTTAGTATTCATTTTTACAATGTGGGTTTCTATGAATGGAAAATTCAAATATTAAACCTTTGATAACCAAGAAAAATATCTTCAGAGAAATTAATTTTAAGTGGGATATAATACAACACCCTAAGATTTTGTGAAATACTTTTTCCGAATTAATTTATTATTTTTTATATCTTTCATTTCATGCAACATTAAAAATAGTTTTTTTTATAAGTTTGGATTTCATTATTTGCAACACAATGTTAATCATACACTACACAAAGCATAAATTTTAGATTACACTACATGGAACACCGAGGTCAGATTACCCTATAAAAAGGATATAATTTCCTCTATGGCTTGTGTAATATGCAAGACTGAGTGTTATCGAACAATAATATATTATTAAAAAATTAGTAATTAATAAAACAAGATATAACCTGCAATTTAAATTAGTGGTTATGAATACTATTAAATAACATAAAAAAATATTTGGTTTATAAAATATAAGATGACTTAAATTGGTACCAATTAATTAGAAATGAAAATGTAAACCAATTAAATATAATGAATATATTTTTGTTTTAATGCTCAAAAATTTATTTTATCCTAATAAATTAAATTAATAACAATTAGTGAGTGATATTAATATATTATATATATTATATATACAATACGATTTTACTTATTTTCATCCAATATATTTGATAAGTATAAGAGAAGAACAAATCCAATATTTCTCATAAAACTCAATATTTTTATAAAGGTAGTTTTACCGCCTTTTAATGAAGAACAAATTTTAAATCAAATTTTTTGAACATTTATAAATTTAATATTTGAATTAAAACTTCATATTTAAAATAGGAATATAATAATAATGTTATAGTTAATTTTAGGTATTTTTATGTGAAGTTTCATTTTTGATGAATAGTTAAAAATACTGAATTTTAAATCAAAAATGTTTTTTTCATTTAAATTATTTATAAGGTTAAATTATATTTTGAATTTTTTAAAGATTAATTTTATAAATTTTATTATCAACTAATCCAATTTATTTTATTTTAACCAATTTCTCTTTGAAATTGACTATAAAAATATAGCAAACCTTTGAATATTTTTACCTTTAAGACCTGCATTGTTGTCCCATCTAGGGGATTAAATTTAAGTTAATTTCTTCCACTTATGTGATTTGAAATTTGAAAAAAGGATTCCATATTTGGAATATGAATAATTTACTATGTCTAATAAGTTCAACTTATTTGTTATAAAAAGTATTAGTTAAAGTAGTTAAAAAAATTGACAATGATTAAGGTAAAATTAAGCTTAACAAGGGACTAAACCTTAAAATTATGGTCCCAAATGACCTCGAAACACATAAAAATACATTTTATAGAAATATTTTGACCATATAATCCATTATCTATAATTTTTAACAATATTAGAGAAACATGAAATGGTAAAAATGTTGTTGAAATTCCCTTTCCAAATATTTACAAGAGTGTCACTCCTCCTCTATTATAAAAAGGTCTCCTCTCCTCCAACTTCACCACCCCACTAAATAAACTTTTTATTGATAAATATATGAAAAAATATCACCAAAATATGCATTCCATATATTTAGAAGCCTCACCTTTGTTAAAAATCATCCAATGAAGCCCTTTGGTTCAAACCAAAAGGAGTTACCCAATGATGACGTAACATCTTTCCTGAAGCTCTTTATTTTTATTTACATTATACACCCATTAAACTCTAATTATTCCATTCTTATAAAAAAATACCAGTATATTAAATATACTGATATGTTTTTATTATAATATTTAGACCTATTATTACACACACATCCATCTGATGGGTGAGGAACATACAGTTTTTGTGTACAGTGAAATACGGCCTCACGAAATGATGATTTTTCTTTTTCCCTTTATCAACTTTAATGGTTGGGTATTACGATGGAAATTATATTTATATTTTATATATATTATATTAATTTTCTATTTATACTTCTTTAATTATTTTTTAACACATACCTTTATACTTTCTATCTTGTGTAAATACGATAACATCGTTTGTGGACAAGTGAACTACCACCTCCTCAAAGCGATTTGATTCCTTCAAAAATTACATTGAATATATTAAGGGTGTTTTTAGTGAAAATATATGATATATATAATATAATAATTCTACATTAATGATAATATATACATATATGCAATTTACTTACTTTCTTTCAAT
The DNA here is from genome assembly GCA_963277665.1 of Viscum album. NCBI lineage: Eukaryota > Viridiplantae > Streptophyta > Magnoliopsida > Santalales > Viscaceae > Viscum > Viscum album. The sequence goes on from OY728126.1 coordinate 588,365,032, forward strand.
ACAATGATAAAATAGAAACAATTTTCATTCATACGTACGGCCTACCAACTCTATGAATGATGTATTCCATTTCATCTTTATATATTTTATAGATTATTACCAATACATATATAATAAATATATATGATATTTATATAATTTTTTACATTATGTAAGTAATTAAATCATTATATAAGTAAGATGATCAAAAATAATAAGTAAAACATGTACGAATAACAAAGAGGATATTACCTTAAGTGAAACCTTAACATAGAATTGGTAGTAAGAGGGTAATATTTTGTAATAATAAAATAATATATGTTATCTTATATAAGATTATTTTTTAAAAAATTTATAATAAATAAATATTTATTATATATGAGTTTTTTATGAGTACGCCGAGAGTCGAGACATAAGGTAATGGAATTTCATTTTCCTTTTTTATATCAGTCAAATATATGCCATATTCACCACTTTTTTTGTATGTTGTATGTAATTATATTTAATTTATTATATAAAATTATATATAAATTTATGGATATTTTCATATCCATTTTATGATCTTTTTATCATTGTTGTTGTAGTTCAAATGTTACCAAATCGGTAAAATGATTTTGTCTCAATTTTCCTTCATTGAGACACATGTCTTCTTATGCACCTATGTTCTTTTACGAGGTATATATGCTTCCAATTGCAATTTTATGTCATAATTTATTTAATTTTCAGGATCTTATAGGATCCACTTAATTTTATTTTCTTAAATGTGAAGTATGATTCAAATTTTCCAAGTGATAAGAGTTTGTTGAAACAGTCTCATTGTTTATCGAAATTGTTTATGACTATGCTTTCATTGCAGAGATATTATGATTAATCCCTCAAGAAATCTCATTATTTTTCTTACCCTCTTGTTATTAATGTTTTAACCAATTATTTTTACCATTTTTCACTCTTTGGTACATAATATGACCAAGAAATTATTTTTAAGATTGTTTGAACTTACCTCTCTCTTCTGTCAGAATTCTATGTTCCTTCAAAACCATATTGTAAAAAATCATTCCAAAAATATTATACTATCATATTATGATTTTTAACAGTCATTTTAACCCATATTTTTAATTTTAAACAAATTTATTTTTAAAAAATTAACTCTAATTTAGTTTTCTGGTTGAGGTACTTTTCTATCCATTTTATAGTGCAAAAACAATGTTTTGCATGTATAGACTTACCTGTGGTCATGAAAAAATTTCCCTTGAAGCTTCCTTTACATGATTAAAAGGTTATATTTTTTAAAAAGAGAGAAAAAATCATAATATTATGGAAATTGTTTATTTTAATGTTTTTTTTAAATAAAATGGTTTTCAAAAAAAAATCTAGCTTCTTTTCTATGTTTTTAAGGAAAAATGTTTTTAAAATGTTTTCCAAATTCTATTATAAGTTGTCAAGAAATTTTTTTCAAAATTTTTTCAGGATTATTTTATAATTTTTAAAGGATAATATTTTTCAAAATGTTTTCAATAATCCTTTATATGTTTTAATGTTTATTTTAAATGAATTTTTTTAAAGATTTTAATGTTTTAGAAGTCATTTTTAAAGAAGAAATGATATTTTAATCAAGAAATTATTTTAAAATATCTTTCACAACTATTTCCCATATAAGATGAAATATGTTGGTGTGACTAATTTCTTTTTGGAAAATTATCCAAATGTTACATTCATATTATTTCATTGAAGGGTATATGTTTTATGGAATGGTGTTTAGGAAATCTATTTCTCTTTCACAGGTTATATGTTTATGAAATCTGTTTCCCTTTCGTGGGTTATATGTTTATAAAATCCATTTCTCTTTCACGGGATATATGTTTATGAAATCCATTTATATTTTATGGGTTATATTCTTATGAAACCCACTTCTTTTTATGGGTTATTCTTTGATGACATGATTATGAAACAAGTCTCTTTTTTCATAGGTTATGATATAATAACTTGTTTATAACACCCAATTCAATTCATGGGTTATGATATGATTTTTCATTATCTTGTGGAATATGTATATATGAATTCATTATTAGATGGTTTGGATCTATGTCTCCCACCAATTAATGGGGAAAATATTTATATACCATGTGATAAACTAATATGGTCTTGGGAGTGAACCTTGACTACTAAGATGTCCTTGAAAGTGAACCATGACTTCCAAGATGGTATGGGGAGTGAACTCATACTACTAATATGGCCATGGGAGTTATCCATGACTACCAAGATGGTATGTAGATTGATCCCATGCTACTAATATCTCATTGGATGTGATGCCCTGATTACTTTGGAAATCATTTTATATGCTAATGTGTCTACCATAATTTCTTATCGTATTAATGTGTTATTATTTCACAGCATGTGTTCTTGATTTCATTATGATTCATGTCAGGTGAAATACAAAAAATTTATTCCATGGTTAATTTTTTTGATATGTTTTATGCAGGTTATGGTATTTAAATTCTATTATCATGTACTTGTACCCATATGTTCATGTTGTGCTTGTGTATTTCATTTATTTACCTGTACTAAGCATTTAAGCTCACCCCTTTCTTACGTTTTCTTTCCCCATGTTATGAAGAAAGGTTTATAAGTATAATTAATAAGGGGGGATATTTTTTTGACAGCATTGAATATCGTTCAATAAGATACAGGTTTTTTGTTCCATGTTTCAAATGGAATTAAACTAACATGGTGATTGGGCATCTGTTTTTTTTATGTATTAAGTATTCCACAAAAAAGTGATATAATATTAATTTATATAAAGAGAGGGACACTTTAACTATTTAAAGTTATCAATATATAATCATAGATGAGTAATTATATAATTACACACATGTGACTCGGAAAAAAATGAGAAGTACTTTCAAATTATATATGCCAAATGATTGAATTTTAAATGCGCAAATTATAAGACCCATGTATTTTGTGAATTATTTTTTATCAAATTAATTTAATAATTTTAATATTTTCAACCTCATGTAACAATAAATATATATTTTTATTAATATATAAAATAACTACATTTTTATTACATTATACACAACACCAAGTTAATCTTTTACTATATGCAACACTGACTTGGCTTTCATTACTCAAAACACAGAGTCTTAGTGAAACAATATTTTTTATTATATTTATTTTAATTTTTTTAATTATAAAATATCCATTAAACATTTTAATATATATAGTAATAAAAAAATTAATTTTCTGAGAATTTTTTCATATAAATAAAACATATTTATAAGGAAATGGATAATATTTGGTAAAGTGTTTATATGTTTAGAAGTACTATTTTCTTAAAGAACTAATTTTTATGTCCTTCTGTGAACAATAATAAAATTAATTTTAGAGACTCTTATAAATTTAATTATATAAAATAGACATCATTTTTTTATTTTTTATTTCAAAATTAGCTTCTGGTTTTTTTTTGAGAAGTTTCATTTTTTTTTTTTGAATAGTTTAAATATTGCATTGTAGTTGAAAATTTCCTTCTTCATTTAAAGAATTATTATACAATAAATTTATTTTTAAATTCAAAATAGTTCAATTATATATATTAATACAATTTCAGTCATTGGTATCATTTTGTTATTGAAATTAGATATAAAAAACTTATTGAACTTTTCAACATTCTTTTTACCCGCCTTCTCAGCACATCTTCAGGATTTTTGTTAAACTAAATTATTTCACATCTTTGAATTGAATTTAAAAATAGAACATAAATAGTTGCAATCAGTAAAATATTTAAATTTTAATATGATCAAATTAATATTTTGGATACTATGAATAGTAACTTTAGCAAGTTTTTATTTACCACAATTAAGGGAAAATTGGATAATTAAAGCTAAAACAAACATTATAATGTAATAAAATTACCCTAATACTTGTAATAATATCATTGGATATGTGGTATTAGACTAAAATCAACTTTTAGGCTGTAATTATATCTTTTTAAGCTACTTTTGTATTAATATGGCATTTGTTATATTTTATTTAAAGATAAGTTAAAAACGTCATTCTCATATTTTTAATAAATATACAATTTTTAATATAGGGATATATAGATTATAAATTGAACTATAAATATTATTATTAAATATGAAATATTTATCTACACCATGATAATTTTTTTATAATTTTGAGTGATAAAATAATTTATTTAAATAGTGGTAGAATAATGATGTCGTAAATTTTTTAATTAGTAAAAAGATCAAATAAATGATATTAAAAATATTAAAATAAATTTAATTTGAATTAATTAAGAATATACATTAAATTTATAGGTTATTATGACATGTTAAGAGTGTCTTAATAGCTTTTATTGAAATAATCTTGCTATTTTTAATTTATTTAAATACATAATTGTGAATATTGTAAAAATTGACACTAATGGTATTTTATAAAAATAATACTTTATTAAATTATTTAAAAATCCTAAAAATAGTTATAAAAATAAAAATAGATTATTATAAGGCATATAATTTTATAAAGTGTCCATTTATGGAGAATTTACTTCATATAAGTAATAATTTATAAGCTCTAAATATTTAAAATGTTGTAACCATACTTAAAATTGCAATATATTAATTAAGGGTAAATCAAAATGATAAGGTTTAAAATAAAACCAAAAAATGTAAAAAAAATTAAAGTTTTATCAACCATTATCACCCTAAGATCTAATTATAGTTGTTTAATGGATATTAATCCATGAAAATACCTATTATATTATTTAAAGTCAAGGATATTTACAAAGTATCATTCTCTTGTATTTAATATCTTTTATGTGTCCATATAGGGAAATAATCTAGATATGTATGAATATAAATGCCTATTTTTATCATAATGAAATAAATTTAAATATATTTTTTTATTTTCAGTTTTTATAATTTATATAATTACCTTATATTCTTCTATAATGTTAAAACAATATTTATTTAAATAATATAAAGAAATATAATTGATTTTAATAATAATAAGTTTGATATATTTTGGATGAATTAATGTATATAATTATTTTTATAGATCTATAAGATATATAAGATATTTTTTTAAACCATTATAATATAATTTCGATTTTTCTTGATGTATTTAAAGGAAAAGTATTTGAATATTATAAAATTTAAAAATAATGACATTTTGTTGAATTAATATATTATTAAATTATTTCAAAATAACAACAACGATAAATTTTTTCAAAGGGGATATTATATGGTCAATAATGTCACAAAAAATCATTTATATCTCACTTGTATTTTTTTTCTCTATAATAGCCTTATTGTATTTTAATATTTTGAGGATTTCCAAAAGTTACCCTCACCTCAATTATAAAAGACCGCCTCATCCCTCACTTCCTCACATAACATTGAGCCTTAAACATCAAAAAACCCCTACCCATTTATCTTATAAACATTAATATTAACATTTTAGAGTTTCCCGTATTCTCAAAATACCAACTCTGGTGTCCCTAATAAGAGATCTAGAGTGAGATCGTTGAAGAATAGGTAATCCCCTATCTGACTCTTTCAAATTTGTTTCTTATTCTACTTCATCTTCATGTTATGATTAAATTATAAAGTAATAACTATTGTATCACTTATATTTTGAGATGTTATTATTATTATGGAACAACTATATTCCACCTTTTATTCATCCTATTAAAAATGAAAGTATCATGTGTGCGTACGTATGGCTTACAATCACCACGTCGTGTTGTAATCTGTTTTTCATCACTAAATTATTTGTATGGGTATAATGATGGATATAATCGATATAAATAATATATATATAATTATATTGATTTATTATAATTAATAATACACAAATTTCTCACGCTTTTACCATTAAGATAACGATGGCGTCGCTCATGTGTACGTATGGCCTACTATCTCCACGACACGATGAGATTCATTTTCCACGTTAACTGTAACACCCCGAGCTTCCACGATACGCATCTCATTCAATAATGCAATAGCTTGCATTGTACACAACTTTGAGTTCTAACACACCGCAACTAATCAAAGTAGCCGTTATGAATAGTAATAACCACTTTTTAAATTTATAGAAATTTTATATTTCAAAATGGACTTCATTTTTGTATTCCTAATATTGAAATTAGCCTATGTTGAATTTTTTGTAATTTTCTGAGAACTTCCAAATTTTTATGAATAGTGAAAAATACATAAAACAACTTTTTTAATAAAAATAATTTATAGTGATAAAGTATACTATTTAGTGGTTTTAAATTATAATTAGAATATATTTTTACCATTTTATCCAATGTTGGTCATTAGAATTAATTTGACATTGAAATTGGACATAAACAATTGCCAATCTTTTGATATAAATTGTTTCTTAAAAACACGCTACTTGTTGTAACAGTGGGAATTAATTATAAAATTAATTAATGCAACATATATGTTTGTAATTTTGTAAAATAGACATCATTTTTTAATTCGGAATATCAATTATAGCTTAGGGTGAAATTTTGGCCTTATTCTGAAAAACTTCAATTTTTGATGAATAGTGAAACCACTAAGTGGTTGTTAAAAACTGATTTTTCGTTAAAATGAAATATTACCACTTCTGTGATTTGATTTTCAAAAATCCAACATACATGGTTATCATTAAGAAGTAAAATGTGGTTCAATGAGATTAAAATAATTTTTTGGTGAATAGTAACTTTTAAGTTCTTAATCGCGATTACAGGTAATTAGTGTAGTTTAAGGTACAAATAATGTTTTAATAATATGAGATGAGCATGACACTTGTCCTACTCCTATTGGATGATTCATGGCCGACCAAGAAAACCCATGGGTCAACTTGGGGACCCCATGGAGCCACTTTAGTTGGAAAATGACATTAATATATATTTATTTAATGTTAAAATTAAATTGACACAAACATGAGTTGTTTTACTAAAACAGTTTTTAAGTGGGGTTACACAAGTCCATATTTTGATTATAAATATTCATTAGAAATATAAAAAAGATTTCCTACATCATAGTAATTTTTTTATAATTTTTAGACATTAAATAAATTAAATTATTTATGACATCATTATGATGCGGCGATGACCTCATTATTTAACGATCTAAATAAAATGAGAAGATAATGAACAATCCAAGGCTTACACTTGTCCAAAGCCTATTGGATGTGTATATTTCGAACCCTTATCATCTTATCCTCGAATTATATAAGTGTGGGACCTCTAAAATCCGAAACTCATTTTATAATAAAGTGACTTTTCTTTACTTTCCAAGAGTGCCCCTCCTCTCCACTTATAAAAGGCCCCCACCTCTCCCACCTCATTTACTCTTTCAAGCCATTTGGATCGGCCAACCTCTGCCCAAATACTCTCCCAACTTCCCCCTCTTACTCCTAGAAGCCTCACTTTGGGCAGAACTCTTTCCAAGGAAGCATTTGGCTCAAATCAAAAAGAGTTACCCGATTTTGAGGTAATGTCTTTTCTAATGTTGTTTTGTTTTATTTTTCTTCTCCAACCCCCTAAACTCTTTTTATTCATTTCTTTTGTAACAACACCAGTATCCTCAATATACTAGGATGTTGTTATAATAAGTATTCGAGCTACACTTACACACACCTACATCTAATGGTTAAAGAACATACGGTTTCTGTGGATGGCGAATTTCTGCCTCACGAAACGATGATTGTTCAACACTCATATAACACCTTCAAAGGTGGCCATTAAGATGTCACTATTTTTATATATGATATATAATATGTTTATATTTTACTTATGCTTCTGTATTTCTCATTTATGGCATACTTTATGATTTCCATTATGGGTAAAACGCGATAATTTCATTTTAGGAAGTGCGGACTACCGCCCCCTCAAAGTGATTTGAATCGTTAATGCCATATGTGGGATGTATAAAGGATGGAGTAAATGGTATTATACACTATATTATACTGGAATTATATTATACATTTATATCATTATGATTTCATTCCATTAAATATGAAATTGAAATGAAAGTAGCGTTCATGCGTACGTACGGCTTACCGTCTCCATGAACGGTGCATTTCATTTCTTACCTCTAAATGTTACGTAATATTATAAATGAATGTATATACTTGATATATAAGATATATATGACATCTAAATCATGAATATAATTCTGGAGATAATTGATATTCTACCACATAAACAACTTGTAATTATAAGAAGTTTATTGTTGAATCAAGAACCAAAGATCGACAAAACGACCGTTATTAACTTAAATAATTACATAATGTTCATAACATTGTAATAAGTGATATAAAAAGGATAATGAAATTAAAAATGTCTCTTAATAAGGTATATATTAACTCTAGTTTATTATTCAGGAGGTTAAAGAACGGTTGAGTCAAGTCGGACACGAGGTAAGGGAACTTCTTAACCCAATTTCTATTCTTTGGGTTAATCTCCTACTTTCAAATTATGTCATGATATTATTATGTCCTATCTTGTATTTTTACATTATTTATGTGTACTTATAGTGAATACACATTATAGATGTACTTTATTTAAAAAAATGATCTTTTTAAGGACTTCGTCTCAATCCCCTTTCATTGAGGCATATTTGGTTTTATACACAACTTTCTTTCATACGGTGTATAAACCCCTTTGACTTTTACGTTTATTCAAAAGGAATATTTTTTATACGAAGTGTTTTTCTAAATGACAAAAGGGAATGTTTTTCTTTCCGTACTTATGCGGCGATAATGACTTCTCCGCCGCCATGACCATTATTTGAGTTTCAGCTTCCTCTACAAGCCATACTTTTTAAGAAAAATAAATACAAAGTTTTAACTTTCTTTTATTTTGGTATTGAAAATGGTTTTGAAATCGTTTTTATTATATCAATGTGTTGTATTGAAATCTTGTGATTGAAATGTGGAAATGTTATGTTTCCTTTATGAATGTTTTATGTGATACGATTATGTTATGGTTTATGATATGTTTAAACCTATTCATATGAGGAATGCATTGGACTTAATAAGTGACGGGTGGAGCCCGCTACAGCTCCTCGATGCATCGGCAGGTCTCATGAGACAAACTAATGTCTTGGCACGAGGCCTTGACAAAATCTTATTTGTGGTCTTGGCACGAGGCCTTGGCTACGTGGTTATGATAGTCTGGCATTATGCATTCCATCATTATGAATGTGGTTATTGATATTGCATGTGATTATTCGACCAGTAGAATATCCATGTGGAGAAGTGAATGGCATTATCTCATTTTACTTTTGCCATATTATGTTGAAGTTCAAGTTTAAAAGGCTTTTGTTTGAGTTATACATTGCCTTAAATGTTAATGTTTATTTATGAAAGCTTCCGCTATATTGTTAACCTTACTGAGCATCTGAGCTCACCCCTTTCAATGTTTTAATATTTTCCAGGATGTGAAGAAGTATTTTATGAATGACCTACAGGGATTGTCAGAAGAGGATATGAGTGTGGTCTATGGAGACTTTGTTATTGTAGTTTTTCACTTTATGATGTAATGTAGGACTTATGAATGTATCTAGTGTTTCCAAGGCTACTAAACTAATCGGTCTTTCGAGACTTGATCTTTTGTGATCATGCCAATGTTACGAAGTAATGCACCGACTCTGGGTAGCTGGGGTCGGGGCGTTACATTAACCTTTTCACGATTGATTATAAAAATATTTTTAATGAATAAATATTAAATATATAACATAATAATTCTAATTGGATCATATATATATATATCATTTACCTTCTTCAATTCAGTATGATAATAACACATAAACAGTGTTTATTCATACGTATGACGTACCATCTCCATTAATGGTGTATTTTATTTCATATATATATATATATTATATATATATTTATATACTAAATAAATATTATATAAAAATATTGTTTTAAATTATTTATGTAATCAAATAATTTTCCAAGTAATATGATCAATAATAACAAGTCAAATCACATATGATAAACAAAGAGGTTATTTTATGAAAAGTTGTTTTAACTTGGAAGTGTTAATAAAAAGGTAATATAAAGTCATATATGATATCATAAATATTATTATGATCCTCTAATAAGTTAATAATAAGTTTAAAACCACTATACATGTGTTTCATACACATACGAAGGTAATTTAACCAAAGGTAATGGTCTTTTTACAATCTCATTATTATTCGTAATTGTTGATATGTAAGTATCTACTAGGGAATATTTATCATCCTTGTCCATGTTTCTTAAACAAATACAACTAATTTTTAATATGTTTCCACAAATTTTTGAGCTATTTTTATCTATGTTATAATTTTAATAAAATGCTTTGAAAGGAATATTTTTATCATTATCTAAATGATGTACTTTTGACTTTTCTTGAAAAAGTACAATAAAAATATTTTTTAAAATTATATGGAATGAAGAGATTTTAAACTTTCATGACACATTATTTAATTTAATATTACCTTAAAATATTATAAGGTTAATATCAAAGAAAATTTTATATTTTAAAATTGTGTTTCATTTCAAGTAAATAAAATGTTTCCGAAGAAGAAAAGACATTTCCTTAACATTTGTTTTTAAGAGATCGCTCAAAATTATTTTCCATTTTTAAATAAAATTGTTTGATGTTACTTATGTTTTATGGGTATATTATTAGATTTTTCTATTATTATCATTTCTATCAACATTCTAGGTTTAAGGTAGAATGAAATTTATGAAACCCATTTCTTTTCTAAACTTCTTACTATGAAAGAGGAATGTTTGGAATGTATTAATTTACACACCATCATGATTAAAAGTCAATTGAGGCTTTCTATATAAGAATAAAATTTTATTTTTTAAAAATAAAATTTTTCTTAACATTCTAAAATTGTATTATTTTAAATTGGTTATCAAATAAAATGGTTTTTAAAATTTTTTCAATCTTATTTTATATTTTTTCAAGGGAAAAGGTTTTTAAAATGTTTTAAAGTGTATTTTATAATTTTTCAGAGAAATTGGGTTTTAAAATGTTTTCTAGCTTCTTTTATATGTTTTCAACGAAAATGATTTTCAAAATTTTTTCAATTTTCATCTATATGTTCTCGAGGAAAAAGGTTTTCAAAATATTTTCGGTCATCATTTATATGCTTTCAGGTTTATTTTCAATGAAAATTGTTTTCAAATTTTATGTTTTAAAATTCATTTTTAAGGAAGAAAGGATATTTTCCTCAAAACATTATTTTAATATATCTTTCAAAATTATTTCCCTTATACCATTATATATATTGTAGTAACTCTTGTCTATTATTCAAATAATCCAAAGGATCCATTCATATTATTTCATTGAATGGTTTATATTTTATGGCACAGAGTTTAAGAAAATAGTTTATCTTCCACATTTTATAAATATATGAAATATGTTTCTCCTATATGGGTTATAAGTTTATGAAATATTTTTCTCTTTAAATGGTTATATTTTTATGAAATTAATTTCTATTTCATGGGTTATATACTTATGAAAACCACTTCTTTTCACCAATTATGCTTTGATGAAATAATTGTGATACATACTTCTATTTATAGGTTATGATATGATTATATATTATTGATAAGCATTTCAATTAATGGGTTACGATATGATTGTTTATTATCTTGCTGGACATGTATGTATGATTTCAATATGAGTTTATTGGGACCTATATCTTCCTCTAATGCATTAGGTAAATATTTATATCTCATTAGATAGACTAAGATGGTCTTGGGAGTGAATATTGACTACCAATATGGTAATGGGAGTGAACCACGACTACCAAGATGGTATGGGGTGTGAATACATACTACTAAGATGATCATGGTGGTGAACCATGGATAAAAATATAGTATGGGGAGTGAACATATACTACTAAGATGGCCTTTTTAGTGAGGCCTTAACTACTATGAAAATCATTTTATATTCTTATGTGTATTCCACAATTCCAAGCCTTATTCTGATGTTATTATTTTGTGGATTATGTTATTTATTTCCTTATTGTTTATTTCCTATGAACATTCAATATTTATTCTATGATTCATCTATATGATTTTTTATATTTAGGGTATGTTCTTTGAGTGTTACACTCTTTTTCTCATACCCTTATGTTCATGTTATGCTTACATATATTCCTTTATTCACCCTTACTAAGAATTTGAGCTCACCCATTTTTTATGTTTCCATTCCCTAGGTTATAAATAATGTTTTTTAAGTTGAATTTATAAGGGGGAATATCTTTATAGGAAACATTAAATATCTTTCACTGAGTTAGAAAATATTTGTTCCATGTGTTTAAAGTCACTAAAAAGTAATTGTCTTTGGGTGTATTTTTTTGTAATGTGTTAAGTATTACACAAAAAGTTATGTAATATTAATGTATGTAAAGAGAGTTCATCTATAGTTGGTATCATATAAAAAATTTAGTCAACTATTAGAAACTAGGATGAAGAAACTCTATTGATATAACTATTAATATTTGTAAGTATATTTCTAGGGATATCTCTAAGGATAAGTTTAAGGATGAGTAAAAGTATATAAAAATATCTAGAATTTTGGTTAACTATAAATAGAGTGGTTTCCTATTAATGCATCCCTTCCTAGATACATCAAGTGGATGTGGCTCTGGAACAGATGACCTAGGGGTAACAACTCTAACAAGGTGTGTCAGTCCTAACTCGATATAACCTAGTACATAGAAATGGGCATTATTGCACACCTAGTTTGACACTCTTAGGGGGATATACTTTGGTAATTCACAAAAACATCAAAACCATCATGTAGGATTTAATTGGATTTTGGATAAGGATAACCTAGTATAAACCCATGGTGTCATAGTTTAAGGAAGGTGTCATAATTTATACAAACTATAAGTATTTATTTTTCATGATTATTTGGTTATACACAATGATAAGTCTTTTTCACACTTTTATTTCCATTTTTAGAGAATGGAGGGAACTAGAAAGAAATTCCTTAACGCTGAATGTGATAGATGGTTTTATGATAAGCAGTCAAATTTGATGATCACTAGAGTGAAGGACGTTGTGATCATGACTAATTAGTTTTAACAAAACATTATTAACAACGTATACCTTAACCAACTCTCATACTCACCAAGTAAGAGAATGAATGAGTTCACTAAGAGTTGGAAATGGAAAACATGGAGGAAAGAGTATTTTAGTTTCCATTATTTTAATAATTTTGAAACAATCACATAATTTAATGTTTTCTAGGAACAAGAATATGTTTTGACATTGGAAAATTAGGACACAAAGAAAATAACTACAAAATAAAAATGATGTGTTCAGTTAATAAAATAGATGGGAATATTGGACTCCCTAAGACATATTAAAATTTTAAATTCCTTATGTTTGGAATGAATGGTCATTATTCAAATTGTTGTATCAAGTGGAAATATTAAGAAGAGAATCTACAATGTGGTACGAGTAATGTTTATATGGTAAATGATGATGAGACTACAGTTGAAATGTGAAAGAAAATATATATTGAGTAATAGAATAAGGTATCATTCATATCTATTATGGATGAATTGGAATAATCAAAGTATTTATATATTTGGATTCAATAATTATGTTATTTTAATGGTGACATATACAGGGGTTGTTTAGTTTAATGTTTTGGCTTAAGATTTTCAAGTTTATGTTATATTTTTATGATGGACTAGAATAGTGATTTAATGGAAAGGTGATATTTTGATTATGGGAAGGTGACCCTTAATGTGTTAAATAAATATAGAAAATTGTGTTTATCTTGTATAAAGAGATGATTTTTTGGTATAAAGTAAATTGGATAGTATCAATTAACTTAGAACTAATTAAGAATTTTTTGACAAATCGGTATATGTAATCATGGATAAATTATAAAACTTTTTGGGTTTAAGGAATATATCATGTAATATTTTGATTAAGAAACCATTAAGGTTTTCCAAAAATAGTTATGGAAATTATGTTTATTACCATGTTTTAATAGAATATACGATGAGGGTTTCCACATTTTTAGAATGTGACAACCAAGAGAAACATTGTGATATATGAGGTATCAATGATAAGATGATTTTGTGACATTTTTTATTTTCATCTTTTATAAGGGTTATAAGGTTAACCATTTATGAAATTTTTATGTTTAAATTTATATGAAGTTTGTGAGATTAAAGTATTATCTCAACACATGAGGATCTACGCATATTAGATAACCTGCTCTTTCTACTTTCCATTGAACTTAGATGAAGATGTATTGGATGATTTATCATAGATATCATGGTATATTAATGATTTAAGGATGAAAATTTCACCTTCATTTCTTATAATTAGATATGACATGGAAGTTGACCAAGGAAGAACAAAGGGTAATGTTCTCTTGAAATGATGTAAGTATATATTTTCATTAAAACTATTCATCTATAGGAAAAATGATCTTTAATGTAAGGACCCAGCCTTAAACATTACACAATCTTGAGTTAAGTTAATAATTCACATTGAGGATCTTTTCAGGTTTAGGGAATTAGATAATTAGGACATAACTTATACATAACAACTTGAATATTATATGTAGACAATTCTACTTAGTATCCATTTTTTCATAAAATAAAAACTCTTAAAAAATTGAAATATGTTTAGTTTCTAGTTTTAATAGGCATGAAATTTCCCTGATCCCATCCTTGACCCTGTTCCACTTTAAGTCTTGTGAGAAAACATTTCAAATACTTGGTATGAGAATAAAAATCTCATTAGCGTATACATAAAGAAGGAAAACTATTAGTTTTTTAAAACAATATGTAAATCATGAATACTTTATCATAGGTAATACTTTTCCCCTTTAATATGTAGAAGAAACATTTCATTGAATATAAGCTCATTGTTTATCGTTTTTAACCAAAATATTACCATAATCCCACAGAAAACAACATCTATCATATAAAGGTAAATTGCGACATAAACATACTTAAATGGAATAACCATACGGTAGACTTCCACACATATCACTAAATAGAATAGACATACAGTTGACTTCCACACCAAATGCATTGGAGGATATAATGGAACCACTCATCCTTGGTTTATTTTGGAACTACATATCATTTGGTTTATCATTTAACCACCCATAATTGGTTTATCACGTAACCACCTATAAAATGTCCAAGTATCATTATATAATTATAACACAGAAAATATTGTAAATATCAACATTTCACTAATAACATTTCATTTTCAATCACAAGAAATCATATCAAGATATTTGAATAATTATTCCATTTAAAAAACCATTTTCAATATCAAATCAACCAAAAATTTAATAAGGGATTTCTTTTCCTTTTGAAAACATTAAGGCTTATAGAGAAAGCCAAATAACTATTACGGTAGCAGAGAGGTCATTGTCACCAAAAATGTTAAAAACATTACTTTTTCATTTTTTAAAATGATTCATAGATAAATGATTCCCTTTTATTAATGGTAAAAGTCAAAGGGTTTTATTATACACTATGTAAAAGAAGGAGGTGTATATTATCAAAATAAGCTTCAATGAAAGAAGATTAAGACCAAGTCCCTTACAAAGATCATTTTGTAAATAAAGTAGACTGATTATTTGTTTTCAATATATGTACGTATAAATAAAGTATAAATTTATGATAGGATATCAAATGTTATATCTCAAATAATCATATCATGACATAATCAAAAAGTATAAGTTTAACGCAAAGAATGGAAAATGTGTTAAGAAGTTGCCTTACCTCAATCTTGACTTGTCTCGTATGTTCCTTGTTCTTCCATAATTATAATAAAAAGTTAATTTATACTTTCTTAAGAAATTTTTTCTGGTTTATTATTAATTTTATATCACTTAATACTTTTCTATAACAATTAGTTAATTATTTGAGTTCATATCGGACATTTTGTCATTGTTCAGAACTTGAGTCAAAAATGAACTTTTTATAATTACAAATTGTCTATGTGGTCAAAAGTAAATTATCTCCAGAATGATATTAATGATTTATATATCATATATATCATACATATCCAGTATATATGTAATTATAATAGTCAATATCATTTGCATATAAGAAATGAAATGCACCGTTCATGGATACGGTAAGCTGTATGTATGCAGGAATGTTGCATTCATTTATTTTTCATATTTAAAAGAATGAAAAATAAATGATACATAATTATATTATAATTCTAGTATAATATCATATATAAGTTCATTAATTCCATCCTTTATATGTTCTATGTAATTAATGAATGATTCTTATCACTTTGAGAGGCGGTAGTCTGCATTTCCTCAGATGAAATTATCGTATTTGTACAACATGAAATGTAGAAAGGTATATTCTAAATGAGAATTACAAAAGAATAGAGATAAAATAAATATCAAATATATCAGATATAATTATAGTTCCATAATAATGGACACCATAATAGGTGGTAGGAGAATATTGAACAATCATTATTTCGTTAGGTAGTAGTTCGATATCCACAGAAACAGTATGTTCTATACCCATTAGAAGAGGGTGTGTGTGATTTTAGTTCAAATAATTCTCATAAAAACAAAATATTATATTTAATATACAAGTTTTTTTATAAAATAATTAAATAAAGATAGTTTAAGGTATTAGAGAAGTAAAATAAATTAAAGAATCATGAGAGAAGACAGTACCTCAAATCGGGTAACTCCTTTTCATTTAATCTAATAGGCATTATTTAATATTTGTATTCCCAATGTAAGGCTTCAATAAGGAATATAGGTACTTTGGGAGCTTATTAGGGTAGTTTTTTTACGATCCAATGGGCCTTTATAAGTGTTATTAATGGTTAAAGTAGGTCTCCCTTTATAAGAGGGAGGAGGTTCACTTTTAGAATGTTTGAATGTATTATTATATTATTAATTGATTTTATAATTATAATAAAACCAATGTGATATATTTATAATATAAGATGATTATGGGTCTAAATACCTTAATCCAATGGTTTTTATAAAAGTTTAGGTCACAAAAGTAACCTTATCATTTAGCTTTAACCATTAGAAAACTTATTTACCTTTTACCATGTCTTCTTGTATATTCATAATATATGGTTACCATAGATACTATAAAATGATAAGAGACCCAAAAATGGATCATTAATGACATTTCTAACATCATATATGTCATTTAACTGAATATTATATTTTTATTATTCTTATATCTTATAATAAAACAGTAATTTTTTTAAAACTCATTTATGTCCATTTTTATACTATTCATATCATGACTTTTTAAAAATCCATAAAAACATGATTAATTCGAAAAAAATAATTAATTAAAATATGAAAAGTCATAATCATCCATAAAATTAGTTTATTTCATAAAAAGTTTCAAAATAAATTTATTTTAATATTTATAATCTCATTTTTTTTAAATCTTACATTTATTAGGTAATCATTACATTACCGTTGTGTCATAAATAAATTTATTTATTTGATGTCTATAAATTATTAATTAAAATATCATGATGTAGGAAATCATTTTAGATATATAATGACTATTTATAGTCTAAATTATAACTTGTATAACCCCATATAAAAATTGTTTACTAAAAGATACATGTTTAGGTTATATTTCCCTTAACTTTAAAGTAAAAGTAATTAAATGTCATTTTCACACACAAGTGGCTCCATGGGGTCCTAAAATCGACCCAATATTTCCCATGGTCTGAACTATCTCGTCCAATAGGGTTGGTAAATGTGTTGGGGTAATTAAATATTATTATAATATTAATTGTTTATCCTTATTTACCATATCTACCCTTTAACAATGGTAAATAAAATATATACTAAAGTTACTATTCATAATGTCTAAGAATAAACCATAACTATTTAAAATATTTGGACCTCCTGATTAAAAATATGGAATCCATTTTTTCAAATTCAAAACACATAGTTTTTCAAAATTAGTTTAAAATTAATTCTTATTGTCAGAACCAAAAAATGTGTTTTTAAGAAGTAAAAACTAACAAAAGATTGACATGTATTTATGTCCAATTTCAAAGTGAAATTACATCCAATGACCAAAATTGGATTAAATGAGAAAAATATAATCTAATTATACTTTAAAATGAAAATCTAATCATATAAATAAATTATATTAAAGGACGTTTTTTGACTAAAAATATAGTATTTTTAACTATTCATTAAAAAATGAACTTTATCATAAAAATACCAAAAATTTACACAAAGTAAATTTTTATTTCCTTCTTATAAATAATAAGTTTATTTTTTAAAATGGGACATATAAAAGTGATAAAAACTATATTTAAAAATGTTTCCCCCTCAAAAGGTGCTAAATAGACTTTTTAAAAAATATTAGAGTATTTCATGCTTAAAATCGAATTCATTCTTATTTTAAGACTCTAAAATTATTAGATAAATGAAAATA
Organism: Viscum album; assembly: GCA_963277665.1. Classification (NCBI taxonomy): domain Eukaryota; kingdom Viridiplantae; phylum Streptophyta; class Magnoliopsida; order Santalales; family Viscaceae; genus Viscum; species Viscum album. Next base: position 588,383,475 of record OY728126.1, read on the forward strand.
CATTTAACAAACAGTTTTAATCATAATTTAGTTAGTTATGTTCATTACTATCAATAAAACGGCTATACGTTAACTACCTTTTAAAATAATATTATTTTTATATTATTTTTCGGTATAACTGAAAGTTGTGTGCAGCATAAGATTTCAATGAAACTTAGTGTTGCGTGTTGAGTGTGCTATCGAACAAAGTTTCCTATTTAACATAAATTTCATATATTATTCATAAATATTAATAGATATAAAAAGTTATTATTCTATAAATACCTGGGTTGTTATATCCTTTCCCCCTTTTGTAAATTGTGTCCTCACAATTTTAAAATTGGGATTGGAAACATCATTGAAAGTCCCGCATTAGAAAAAGAGATAATAAAACTATCACTTTAAAAGAAATAAATATAAGTACAAAGGTCAAACAAGATAACCCATACTAGGATTTCATATAGGAAAACTTGGATATGGAAGAGAAACTAACCATCAAATTCTAATGGAGATTGATAGGAAACATGATTAAGAGAATGTTAACCCCCACAAAATCACAAACTTGTGATAGGATAAATGGTCTTTGATTCCCCAGTATAAAAAGTAATCGAACTAAATTTGTTGTTATAAGTTTTTTTTTTGAAGTTGAGGAATTTATTTATGATCTTGACTAAGAACATAAGGAAACTTACTTACTTGTCATATAGTCTTTCATCCTTTACTAAATATCTACCACAATCCCATCTTTTCTCCAAATGACGAGTACTCAAGATGACTTAGTCACATAAAAAATGCTATAATCAACTTCTAGAGAATAAAATAATCCAAATAAATATGAACTATATATTAACCATAACCGAAATGGTTACTACCAAATCAGATAATTCCCCAAAGGATAATCCTTTATAAAAAGAAATGCTACTCTTAATCTCCAAAATTCAACAAATAATACTCAATGTTCAACAAAGATCATTCAATACATCAATGTACTTAAAATTATTCAATATAACCAAACTAAGATTGAATACCAAAAATAATATGAATTTAATCACATATTCTTCCATAGTATATCTTAACATTTATCTCCAAATAAAATCGACTACTCTTAAGTCTCATGCTGAAGTGTAATTTAATCATATATTCTCTATGATAGGTTAATCATTTCTTTAAATAACCAAAATTTCTATATTTCCACAATAAAATCATGAAATTTCAACCATTACTCCAAAAATGAAATCCCATAGTATTATATTTTTCTTAGGCATGTAGTGTTCCCAAAAGAGAAAACGTCTTCCAAAATAGAATTTATCACTTAATCACCAAATCATTTTTCAATACTAAGGATATCCATTTGATAAATCTTACGGTCCAAAAATCAACATATTCATGATCCATAATATCACTTAACTAAAAATAATTATTCATACTAACCAAGGACTTCAGGTAGTCGAGTAGTAAGAGATAAATCCTAGTCGAACTTTGTTTGTGGGTTAGATTCTCGCATCTTTGTCTGACACGACGGTTTTTCACACAATCTGTGTGTTGTCCTTTTTTAAAACCTGTATAATTATAATAACATTAAAAAGGTGAGATAAAATCCATAAAAATATTCATAACGCGTTTTAACCTCAAATTTTATTTCATACCTCACATTGTGCATCCCAAAAACTAATAACCCATAATTGCCTCAAAAACAAAAGATCATATGAACCCCTAAGGTTATCCCTTATGTGAACACAAGAAAATATATTTCTTCATTTAATAACATTATCCAATATCAAGAATCATGTTTACAAATACTAGAAAATGTATTCTAAATTAATCATATCATTAATACATTTAAACATATAACCATCAATAGATCCAACATACCACTTCAATTCCTAGACATCTTAATCATCGAACAATATTCATGATCCTTTCTCCATGTTTTTCTATATTATTTTTTATACATATTTCATACAAAAAAATAATTCATAATATTCTAAGATTTCATTATTGTAAAAACATGAGCTAAGAAATAATCCAAACCTTTCATAGGTCATTCCCAGTTTCTACATCTTCAATTGGAATGGAATTCAGAATTGCTAAACATATATTTGTATGATTTTTCTGATCCCATTCCTAAACTTCCTTCATGGAAATATATTTGTATAATGACTAGGAACACAAAATCTAAAACATTCAATTGATCATTCATAAAGAACTTATTATCCTTTCTTGGAGTCAACCGAATTCTTCCTTTTTTCCATGGTAGGTTTTTACTTTATGACCTTCATTTACATATCAGAAACATTATCCCATCCCTTTGAAGAATTTTCCAAAGTTTTTCTTTTCACATCCTTGACACATAGGTATTTGAATATACTTACCTTTAGGATTATTACCTGAACTAACATTGGGATTTGTTTCTCGCATATATGATTCCCTAGAAAAATATCTAAGATTCAAGTTGTCAATCATGACTCTATATAGTCGGTTAAAAATAACCACAATATTTTTCATTGAATCTTCCATTTCATTTGGTTTCTAATTTATAAAACCACTACAGTTTCCTTCACATCCATTATTACTTTGGTTCCTCCTAGATCCATTAATTTACTAAACCCAAAAAGGTTATTGTGATAATATCTGTAAAATCATCATATATTATCTTATGAGGAAGGTAAATAATAAGATATACATATTCATGTTATCTTAAACTCATTATATTTATTTAAAATAATTGTGGCTCTTTATAATATGCTAACCATTATGGTAAGTTCACTTATGCTTAAATAACACCCTAACCTCTAAAGATATCTAAACTGACCTCTCATGCCAACTGTAATGACCCGGACATAAACATTAAATAATCTTGAATTATGTTAATAAGTTAGATTGAGGATCTTTTAAGGTTTAGAGATTTAAAGAATTATGCTATAAATTTTACATAACAAATTGAATATTACATGTAGAAACTTCTACTCAGTAACCATTTTTTCATTAAAAACCCCTTAAAAACAATAAAACATGTTTATTTCTATGTTTTAAACAGCATGACTTTTCCTTGATACCATCCTTGGCCCTATTCCACATTAATTCTAGTGAAAACCCTTTTAAAAACATAGTATGAGCATAAAAATATCATTAGGGGATACATAAATAAGGAAAACTATTATTTTTTCAAAACAACATTAAACCATGAATACTTTACCATAAGTAATACTTTTCACCTTTAAGAAGTATAAAAAACACTTCACTGAATATAAGATCATTTATTAACCTTTTTGTAACCAAAAGATTACCAAAATCCCATAAAAAACATTATATAGCATATAAATGTAATTTGAGACATAAACATACTTAAATAGAATAACCATACGTCGACTTCCATATATATCACTAAATAGAATAGCCATACGACCAACTTCCATACCCAATGCATTGGAGGTTATAACATAACCACCCATCCCTAGTTTATCATAGAACCACAAATCATTTGGTTTATCACATAACCACCCATCATTGGTTTATCATGTAACCACTCATAAAATGTCCAAGTACCATTATATAATCATAACACATAAAATATTTCAAATAACAACATTTCAATAATAAAAATTAATTTTCAATCACAATAAATAATTTCAAGATATTTAAATAATAAATCCATTTCGAAAACAATTTTCATCACAAAAACAACCAAAAAGTTAATAAGGTGTTTATTTTCCTTTTTAAAATATTAAGGCTTATAGATGAAGCCAAATAACGATTGCAGTGGTGGATAAGTCATTATTGCCGCAAATGTTAAAAACATTCCTTTTAACATTTAGAAAAATGAATTCTAGGTGAAATATTCCATTTTAATTAAATTAAAAGTCAAAGGGGTTTATTATTCACCGTGTAAAATAAGGAGGTATATATTATCAAAATATTCCTCAATGAAAGGATATTAAGACGGAGTCCCTTACAAAGATCATTTTGTAAATAAAATAGATCGATTTTGTATATTCAAAATAATTACACATAAATCAAGTATATATATAATATAGGATATAAAAAGTTATATCTCACATAATCATAACATGAAATAATCAAAAAGTAGAGGTTTAACCCAAAGAATGGAAATTGGGTTAAGAAGTCCGCTTACCTCGAGTCCAACTTGTCTCATATGTTCCTTGTTCTTCCTGAATAATAAACATTAGTTAATTTATACATGTTTCATAACTTTTTTAAATTTTATTATTCCTTTTATATCAATTAATACCTTGCTATAACCATTAGTTAATTATTTGATTTCATATCAGACATTTTGTCGATGTTCGGAACATCAGTCAAAAATGAACTTGTTATTAATACAAATTGTACATGTGGTAAAAATTACATAATATATTGATTTATACTCATGATTTATATATAATATATATCATATATATCCTGTATATATGTATTTATAAAATTCCATATCATTTGGATATAACAAATGAAATTCACTTTCATGGATATGGTAAGCCATACGTATGAATGAACGTTACATTCATTTCTTTTTCATATTTAAAAGAATGAAAACTAAATTATAAATAGTTATATTATAATTAATTTATAATATCATATATATATATAAGTTCATTAACTTCATCTTTTATACATTCTATGGGTGGAATGAACGAGTCATATCACTTTGAGGGGCGGTAGTCCGCACTTCCTCAAATGAAATTATCGTATTCATACAACATGAAAAACATAAAGGTATATTCTGAATGAGAATTAAAGAAGAATAAAGATAAAATAATATTCATATATATCATATATAATTACATTTCCATCACAATGTCCACCATAAGAGGTGGTAGGAGAATATTGAACCATCATCGTCTTGTGAGGCAGTAGTTCGTCATCCACATAAATCATATCTTTTATACCCATTAGACAGAGGTGTGTTTAAGTGTAGTTAGAGTAATTCTCATAAAAACAACCTATTATATTAAATATATGGTTGTTTTATAAAATAATTGAATAAAGTGAGTTTAGGTGGTTGGAGAAGGAAAATAAATGAAAGAATCTTGAGGGAAGACATTACCTCAAATCTGGTAACTCCATTTGATTTAAGCTAAAATGCCTTCTCTAATTGCATTATTACTAATTTAAGTATTATAGGAGGAATATAGGTATTTTTGGAGCTTATTTTGGTAGATTTTGGACTATAAAATGGGGCTTTAGAGGTGTGATTAAGGGTTAGAGGTGGTGTCCTTTTATAAGAGGGAGGAGGGGCACTTTAGGAAAGTTTGAAAGTATTATTTTATTATTAATTTATTTTAGAATTATATTAACAAAAAAGTGATATATCTTTAATATAAAATGAGTATGGGTCTAATTACTCTCATCCAATGGTTTTTACACAAGTTTAGGTCTCAAAAATTACCTTATCTATTAGCTTTAACCCTTAGTAAACTTATTTAACTTTTACCATGTCTTCTTCTATATTCATAATATATGTTTATCATAATTAGTATAAAATAAAAAAAGACCCAAAAATGGATCATTAATTAAATATTTAACATCATATATGTCATTTTTTTGAATATTATATTTTTAATATTATTATATCATTTAATAAAATATTAATTTATTTAAAAACTCATTTATGTCCATTTTTAAATTATTCATATAACGACTTTTTAAAATCTATAACTTAATTAATTCGAAAAAATATCATTAATTAAAATATATAAAGTCATAATCATCCATAAAATTCATTTATGGAATAAAAAGTTTCAAAATAAATTTATATTAATATCTATAATCTCATTTATTTAAACCTTTCATTAAAAAGGTTATCATTACATCACCATTGTGTCATAAATAAATAAATTTATTTTAATTCTATAAACTATAAATAAGAATATCATTATGTTGAAATCCTTTTATCTTTATAATGAATATTTATTGTTTAAAAACATAACTTATATAACCCTATATAAAAAAAATTTTACAAAAAGATACATGTTTAGGTTATATTTTCAAAAACTTTAAATTAAAAGTAATTAAATGCCATTTTCACACAGAATTGGATCTATGGGGTCCTAAAATCGACCAAAGGATTCCCATGGTTGGAAATATATCATTAAATAAGGTTACAGCACATGTTAGGGTAATTTAATATTATTAAATATATTGTTTTACCCTTATTTACCAGATATACCCTTTAACCAATATTTACTGAAGTTACTATTCATAATTTCTAAAACTAAAAGGTACATACATACACAATTTGAACCTCATGATTCCAAATATGAAATCCATTTTTTCAAATTCAAAACACATAATTTTCATAAATTAATTTAAAATTAATTCCTGTTGTCAAAACCAAAAAGTGTGTTTTTAAAAAGTAAAAAATACCAAAAGATTGACATGTTTTTATGTCCAATATCAAAGTGAAATTACTTCTAATGAACAAAATTTTATTAAATTATGAAATATAATTTAATTACAATTTAAAATTAAAATCTAATCATATACATAAATTATATGAAAATACATTATTTTGACTTAAAATGAAGTATTTTTCACTATTCCTTGAAACATGAACTATATCATAAAAATACCAAAAAATTACCCAAAGTAAATTTTTATATCCCACTTTTAAATAATAATTTCATTTTGTAAAATGTAACATATAAAAGTAACAAAAATTGTATTTAAAAAGGGTACTCCATAAAAAGGAAATAAATCGACCTTTTAAAGAATATTAGATTATTTCATGCTTAAAATCAGATTCATTCTTATTTTAAGCCTCTAAAATTTATTGGATAAATGTAAAGAAATTTAAAAAACATGTGTAATAATAATGTAGTTAGTTATTTTCTTTCCTAGAAATACAATGTCTATGCATTAACTAACATTTAAAATAATAATACAATTATATTATTTTTTTGGTATAACTAAAAGTTGTGTGGAACAAAAGATTTCAGAAAAACCTATTGTTTCTTATTAAGTACTCTATTGAAAAAAGTTTCTTATTTAACATAAAATTAATATCTTATTCATAAATATTAATAGATATGAAAAGGTATTATTCTATAAATACCTAGGTTGTTACATCTTTCTCCACTTTTGGAAATTGCGTCTTTGTAATTTTAAAATTGGGTTTGGAAACATTATTGAAAGTCCCACATTAGAAAAAGAGTTAATAAAACTATCACTTTGAAAGAAATAAAGAGAATTCCAAAGGTTACCTAAGAAAACCCGTACTAGGATTCAATGTAATAAAACATGGATATGGAATGGAAATTAACTATTTAGTTCTAATGTAGAATGATAGAAAACATGATTAGGAAAAAGTTAACCACCAGAAAATTACAAACATGTGATGGGTTAAACAATATTTGATTCCCCAGTAGGAAAAGTAAATGAACAAAAAAAATTTAAGTTATTTTTCATAAATTTGAAGAATTTATTTATGATCTTGACTAAGAACATGAGGAAACATACTTACTTCTCTATAGACTTTCATCCTTTACTATATTTCTTCCACAAACTTATCTTTTCTCTAAATGATGAGTATTCAATCTGACTTGGTCACATAAAAATAACTATAATAAACTTATATAAAATCACATAATCCAAAAAATATGTATTATATATTATCCAAAACCAAAATGTTGAGTATGAGATGAGATAATACCCTAAAAGGATAATACTTTATAAAAATAAATAGTACTCTTAATCTCCAAAATTCAACAAATTGTACTCAAAGTTCAACAAATACCATTAAATAAACAAATGTCCTTAAAATTATTCAATATAATCTAAAATAATATTGATAAATGAATCTCATAATAATTTAATCACATAGTATTCCATTGTAAATCTAAACATTTATCTCAAAATAACATAGACTACTCTTCAAGTCTCATACTAATGTGTAATTAACCTAATCACATACTCTCTATGATAGGTTAATCATTTCCATAAATAATCCAAATCACCATATATCCATAATAAAAATATAAAATTTCAACCATTACTCCACAAATTAAATCCAATAGTATTCTATTTTCCTTAAGCATAGAGTGTTCCCAAAACAGCGAATGTATTCCAAAATAACATTTATTACTTAATCACCAAATCATTTTCCTATACTAAGAATATCCTTTTGATAAATCAAAAGTTCTCAAAATCAACATATTGTTGATCCATAAAAACATTTAACTAAAAATAATTACCCATAATAACCAGGGACTTCACGTCGTCCGGTGTTGGGAAATAAATCCTAGTCACACTTTTGTTGTGGGTTTGATTCCTGCATCTTTTTTCGACATGATGAGTTATCACACTGTCTACATGTCGTCCTTTTTCAAAAACCATATAATTATAGTAACATTATCAAAATGAGATAAAATCATAAAAAATATACATAACATGTTTTAACCTTAAAGGTTATTTTATACCTCACATTTGGCATCCAAAAAACTAATTACCAATAATTACATCAAAAATAGAAGATCACATAAAACCCTAAGGAATCCATTATTTCCACATAAGAAAAGATAAGTATTACTTGAATAACATTCTCACATATCAAACTTCAAGGTTACACATACTAGAAAAATTATTCCAATGTAATCCTATCATTAATAAATTTAAAAATATCATTATCCATAGATCCAACATAACTCTTCAATTCCTATACATCTTAACAATAGAATATTTTTCATGATCCTTTATCCGTTTTTTTCATATTATTATTTTATACTTCTTTCCTAAAAAAATAATGAATAATTCCCTAATATTTTAGTATTGTCAAAACATGAGCTAAGAAATAATCCATACCCTTTATAGGTCATTTTCAATTTCCTCATCTTCATTTGTAATGGCAGTAGACATTGGTAAACATATATTTTTTGATCCATATGATCCCATTATGGAGCCTTATTTATAGGAAATATATTTTTATATTGACCATACACACCAAATTTAAAAAATTCAATTGATCCTTCGGGAAGAACCTCATTCTCTTTCCGGGAGTTAACTGGTTTCTTCCTTTTCCAAGGAAGGTTCTTTATTTATTACATTCATTAATACATTTAAAGAATCTTCTCATACCTTTGAAACAATTTCCAAAATGTTTCATTCCACATCCTTGAAACATAGGTTTTTTAATATACCTATCATTAGGATTATTACCTGAACTTCTATTGGGATTCATTTCTCGCATATATGATGCCTTCAAAAAATCACCAACGTTCAAGTGGTTAATCTTGACTCTAGATAGTTGGTTAAGAATAACCACAAGAGTTCTCATTGAAAATCCCATTTAATTTGGTTTCTCATTAATAAAACCACCATAGTTTGCTTCACATCCATTATTACTTTGGTTCCTGCTATATCCATCCATTTACTAAAACCAAAAACGTCGGTGTGGGTATATCATTAAAATCATCATATACTATCTTATGATGAGGGTAAACACTAAGATATACTTATTCATGTTATCTTAAACTCATTCAATTTTTCTAAAAAAACTATAACTATTTCTAATATGCTAACCATTGTGGTTATGTCACTTATGATTAAATAACACCCTAACCTCTAAAGTTATCTAAAATGACCTCTGATACCAACTGTAAGGACCCAGCCTTAAACATTACATAATATTGAATTAATTTAATAATTTTCATTGAGTATCTTTTCAAGTTTATATATTTATAGAATTTGGCCATTAATTATACATAACAACTAGAATATTACATGTACAAACTTCTACTCAGTATCCATTTTTTATAAAATAAAAACTCTTAAAAACAATGAAACGGGTTTAGTTCCATGATTTAAATGGAATTACTTTTCCTTGATCCCATATTTGACCCTAGTCCACTTTATGTCCTATAAAAAAATTCAAAAACTTGGTATGAGCATAAAAAGCTCATTAGGGGATACATAAAGAATGAAAACTATTAGTCTTTCAAAATAACATGTAAACCTTGAATACTTTATCATAAGTAATACTTGTCACCTTTATGAAGTAGAAAAAACACTTCACTGAATATAATCTCACTTATTACCCTTTTTATAACCAAAATATTACCACAAGCCCATAGAAAACAACATATAGCATATAAAGGTAACCTGGGATATAAACACACTTAAACGAAATAACCATACGGTCGACTTCCACACATATCACTAAATGGAATAGCCATACATCTGACGTCCATACCCAATACATTAGAGGTTATAATCTAAAAATTAATACTTGTTTTATCATGGAACCATTCGTCATTTGTTTTATCATGCAACCACTTTTCATTGGATTATTTCATAACCACCCATCAACTATCCAAGTACCATATATAAACATAACACATAAAATATTAAAAATATCAACATTTAATTAATAAAATATTATTTTCAATGACAAGAAATAATTTCAAGATATTGAAATAATCAATCCATTTCAAAATCATCTTCAATACCAAAACAAATAAAAAGATAATAATGTATTTCTTTTTTTATTAAAAACCATAAGGATTATAGAGGAAGCCAAATAATGATTACGGATGCAGAGAGATCATTGTCACCAAAAATGTTAAAAAAATTCCTTTTTTCATTTAGTAAAATGATTCACAGATAAAATATTCCCTTTGAATGAAATTAAAATTCCAAGGGTTTTATTATACACTGTGTAAAAGTAGGAGGTATATATTATCTAAATTTGCCTCAATGAAAAGAGATTAAGACGAAGTCCCTTAAAAAGATCATTTTATAAATAAAATTGATCAGTTATGTGTATTCACTATACTTACACATAATTAAATTATAAATATAAGATAGTATATCAAAGTTTATATCTCACATAATCATAGCATGATATAATAAAAAAAAGTATAATTTTAACCCAAATAATGGAAATTGGGTTAAGAAGTTTCCTTACCACGAGTCTGACATATATCATATGTTCCTTATTATTCCTGAATAATAAAAATAAGTTATTTTCTACTTGATTTAGAAAATTTTTCATTTTTCTTATTCCTTTTATATCAATTATTTCCTTGCAATAACAATTTGTTAATTATTTGAGTTTTTATTGGATATTTTTTCGATGTTCATAACTTCAGATAAAAATGAACATGTTATAATTACAAATTGTCCATGTTGCCAAAAGTAAAATATCTCCAAAAAGATATTCATTATTAATATATCATATATCTCATATATATCTAGTATATTTTTATTTATAATAGTCTATAGAATTTGGATATAAGAAATGAAATGCACCGTTCATAGATAAGGTAAGTCGTACGTACGCATAAATGTTGATTTCATTTAGTTTTCAAATGTAAAAGATTGAAAAACTAAATGATTCATAGATATATTATAATTATAGTATAATATAATATATAATTTCTTTAATTACATCCTTTATATGTTCCATGTATGGCATGAACGAGTCATGTCACTTTGAGGGGGCAGTAGTCTGCACTTCCTCAAATGAAATTATCGTATTTATACAACATGAAAAGTATAAATTTATGTTATATATGAGAATTATAGAAGAATATAGATAAAAAATATCATATATATCATATATAGTTATAGTTCCAACATATTATCCCCCATAAGAGGTGGTAGAATAATATTGAACAATCATGGTTTCGTGAGGCAGTAGTTCGCCGTCCAGAAAATCATTATGTTCTATACCCATTAAACGGAGTTGTGTATAGTTTAGTTCGAATCCTTATCATAAAAACAACCTATTATATTGAAGATAATTTTTTTATAAAATAATTGAATAAAGATATTTTAGGGGGTTTTAGAAGGAAAATAAATGAAAGAATCTTGAGAGAAGTCATTACGTAAAATTGGGTAACTCCATTTGATTTAAGATAAATGGCCTTCTTTAATTTCCTTCAACCCAATGTTAGGATTCTAGGAGTATGATAAGGATGTTGAGATGTTATTTGGGCAGATTTAAGATGATAAAAGGGGCTTTAGAGGTGAGAGTAAGGGTTAGAGGTGGTGTCCTTTTATAAGAGGGAGGAGGGGCACTTTAGGAAAGTTTGAAAGTATTATTTTATTAATAATTGATTTTAGAATTATAATAACACAAAAGTGATATATTTATTAGATCCAATGAGTATAGTTCTAAATCCTCTCATATAATGGGTTTTATAAATATTTAGGTCACAAAATTAACCTTATATTTATGCTATAACCCTTAGTAAACTTATTTAAATTTTACTATGTCTTCTTGTATATTCATAATATATGGTTACCATAGATACTTTGAAATGATAGGAGACCCAAAAATTGGATCATTAATGAAATTTGTAACATAATATATGTCATATGGATGAATCATAGATTTTTATGATTATTATATTATATCATAAAATATTAATTGATTTAAAAACTCATTTATGTTAATTTTTATACTATTAATATCATGACTTTTTAAAAATATATAAAAAAATGTTTCATTTGAAAAAAAATCATTAATACAAAGATAAAAAGTCATAATAATCCATAAAATTTGTGGATAGAATAAATATTTTCAAAATTAATTTATTTTAATATTTATAATCTCATTTATGTAAATCTTTCATTAATATGGTAATCACTACATCATCATTGTGTCATAAATAAAGTTATTTAGTTTATGTCTATCAATTATAAATAAAAAGAACATCATGTAGGAAATATTTTTTTCTTTATATTGAATATTTATAGTCTAAAAGATAACTTATATAACCCCATATAATAATTTTTTTACTAAAAGATACATGGTTAGGTTATATTTTCTTTAACTTTAAATTAAATGTAATTAAATGCCATTTTTACACACAAGTGGATCCTTGGGGTCCTAAATTTGACCCAAAGATTATAATGGTGGTAAATATATCTAAAAATATGGTTAGTACATGAGCTATGTTAATTAGATATTAATATAATATTTTCTTTACCCTTATTTACCAGACTTACCCTTTAACCATAGTAAATAAAATATTTACTGAAGTTACTATTCATAATGTCTAAAAATAAAAGGTACCAATTTACATAATTTGGACCTCTAGATTCCAAATATGGAATCATGTTTTTCCAAATTCAAAACATATAAGTTGTAGAAATTAATTTAAATTTAATTTCCATTGTCCAAACCAAAAAGAATGTTTTTAAGAAGTAAAAACTACCAAAATATTGACATGTGTTTATATCCAATTTCAAAGTAAAATTACTTATAATGGAAAAAAAATTAGATTAAATGTTAAAATTATAATGTAATTACACTTTAAAAGGAAAATATAATCATATAAATAAATTATATGAAAAGATAGATTTTGACTTAAAATGAAGTATTTTTCACTATTCGTTAGAAAATGTACATTATCAGAAAAATACTAAAAAAATACACAAAGTAAATTTTGATGTCCATATAATAAAAAATATATTTATTTTGTCAAATGGAACATATAAAATAGACAAAAACTATATTTAAAAAGGGTTCTCCATCAAAAGGTCGTAAATCGACCTTTTAAAGAATATTAGAGTACTTCATGCTTAAAATCAGATTCATTCTTATTTTAAGCCTCTAAAATCTAATGGATAAATGTTAATAAATTTAACAAAAATGTGTAATAATAATTTAGTTCGTTATTTTCATTACTATAAATACAATGGTTATGTGTTAACTACTATTTAAAATATTATTATTGTTATATTATTTTGGCATAACTCAAAGTTGTGTGCAACAAATGATTTCAAAGAAATCCGTTGTTGCGTAATAAGTATAATATAGAACAAAGTGTCCTATTTAACATTAAATTAATCTCTTATTTATAAATATTAATAGATATGAAAATTTATTATTCTATAAATATTTAGGTCATTACATTTATACCAAAAAGTTTATCCTAGTACATTTATTTTTTGATGAATCAAATGGCCCCTTAGATCATCACTGATTTATGGATTTGTGATTATTAAATATCTTTAAAAAATGTTCTCTATCACTTTTCATTAGAACATGATTTCTATATTTCTCTTCCATGTTCTTTTTTTTACAAAAAACCTATGTTCTTTTGTATGTGAATCTAGTTATGAGTTACTTTGGGTAATAATTATAATTCCATCTTATCCTTTTTAAAGAATGTTTTAGTATTCATTTTTACAATGTGGGTTTCTATGAATGGAAAATTCAAATATTAAACCTTTGATAACCAAGAAAAATATCTTCAGAGAAATTAATTTTAAGTGGGATATAATACAACACCCTAAGATTTTGTGAAATACTTTTTCCGAATTAATTTATTATTTTTTATATCTTTCATTTCATGCAACATTGAAAATAGTTTTTTTTATAAGTTTGGATTTCATTATTTGCAACACAATGTTAATCATACACTACACAAAGCATAAATTTTAGATTACACTACATGGAACACCGAGGTCAGATTACCCTATAAAAAGGATATAATTTCCTCTATGGCTTGTGTAATATGCAAGACTGAGTGTTATCGAACAATAATATATTATTAAAAAATTAGTAATTAATAAAACAAGATATAACCTGCAATTTAAATTAGTGGTTATGAATACTATTAAATAACATAAAAAAATATTTGGTTTATAAAATATAAGATGACTTAAATTGGTACCAATTAATTAGAAATGAAAATGTAAACCAATTAAATATAATGAATATATTTTTGTTTTAATGCTCACAAATTTATTTTATCCTAATAAATTAAATTAATAACAATTAGTGAGTGATATTAATATATTATATATATTATATATACAATACGATTTTACTTATTTTCATCCAATATATTTGATAAGTATAAGAGAAGAACAAATCCAATATTTCTCATAAAACTCAATATTTTTATAAAGGTAGTTTTACCGCCTTTTAATGAAGAACCAATTTTAAATCAAATTTTTTGAACATTTATAAATTTAATATTTGAATTAAAACTTCATATTTAAAATAGGAATATAATAATAATGTTATAGTTAATTTTAGGTATTTTTATGTGAAGTTTCATTTTTGATGAATAGTTAAAAATACTGAATTTTAAATCAAAAATGTTTTTTTCATTTAAATTATTTATAAGGTTAAATTATATTTTGAATTTTTTAAAGATTAATTTTATAAATTTTATTATCAACTAATCCAATTTATTTTATTTTAACCAATTTCTCTTTGAAATTGACTATAAAAATATAGCAAACCTTTGAATATTTTTACCTTTAAGACCTGCATTGTTGTCCCATCTAGGGGATTAAATTTAAGTTAATTTCTTCCACTTATGTGATTTGAAATTTGAAAAAAGGATTCCATATTTGGAATATGAATAATTTACTATGTCTAATAAGTTCAACTTATTTGTTATAAAAAATATTAGTTAAAGTAGTTAAAAAAATTGACAATGATTAAGGTAAAATTAAGCTTAACAAGGGACTAAACCTTAAAATTATGGTCCCAAATGACCTCGAAACACATAAAAATACATTTTATAGAAATATTTTGACCATATAATCCATTATCTAGAATTTTTAACAATATTAGAGTAACATGAAATGGTAAAAATGTTGTTGAAATTCCCTTTCCAAATATTTACAAGAGTGTCACTCCTCCTCTATTATAAAAAGGTCTCCTCTCCTCCAACTTCACCACCCCACTAAATAAACTTTTTATTGATAAATATATGAAAAAATATCTCCAAAATATGCATTCCATATATTTAGAAGCCTCACCTTTGTTAAAAATCATCCAATGAAGCCCTTTGGTTCAAACCAAAAGGAGTTACCCAATGATGACGTAACATCTTTCCTGAAGCTCTTTATTTTTATTTACATTATACACCCATTAAACTCTAATTATTCCATTCTTATAAAAAAATACCAGTATATTAAATATACTGATATGTTTTTATTATAATATTTAGACCTATTATTACACACACATCCATCTGATGGGTGAGGAACATACAGTTTTTGTGTACAGTGAAATACGGCCTCATGAAATGATGATTTTTCTTTTTCCCTTTATCAACTTTAATGGTTGGGTATTACGATGGAAATTATATTTATATTTTATATATATTATATTAATTTTCTATTTATACTTCTTTAATTATTTTTTAACACATACCTTTATACTTTCTATCTTGTGTAAATACGATAACATCATTTGTGGACAAGTGAACTACCACCTCCTCAAAGCGATTTGATTCCTTCAAAAATTACATTGAATATATTAAGGGTGTTTTTAGTGAAAATATATGATATATATAATATAATAATTCTACATTAATGATAATATATACATATATGCAATTTACTTACTTTCTTTCAATACAATTGAAGTGCCCAGATCAGTGTGAATCACTGAGAGGGGGAGGGGGTGAATCAGTGATCCTTTAAAACTTTTTACTAATTGATTCTTAATAAATTAAACCTCTATGGCTTGTTAAGGCCTCGATCCACTCTTCTTGTATCTCTCACCTTTCCACGAATGATGCAGTAAATGTAAAGGCACAGGACACAAGGATTTACAAGGTTCGGCACCAAAGGCCTACATCCTTGCCATGCTCTCCCAGCATGGATTCTCCCATTATAACTTGTTAGAATTACAATGGTCGATACAGAGTCCCACTGTATCTCTCCTGAGTCCCACAGGAGGGTCTTTATACTGCGTCCCACAGTGTTACCAGAGTCCCACTGGCCTGCTCCAGAATCCCACTGAAGACTTCTTCTCCCTGAGTCCCACAGGGTCTTCTCTTGGCTCCTCGAGTCACACGAGTAGCTCTTCTTCTCTTCAAGTTCTTCAAGTAACTTCAGCAACCTGGGATAAAGGCTGCTGGCCTTGCTCTTCTTCTGATCACTTGTGGTGAACAGGTCTTCTCGTCTAGCTCAGGCTTTATCTCCTTCTTCACGATGACCTGGCTTCTCTCCAGCTACTGAATACTCAGACAATTGATTTCTTTAACTTCAGTCTGGTCCAGTCTCAGTTCAAAACAACTTCATGCACTGAGTGCATGGCAGCTCTTCATCCTCATGCACTGATAGCATGGCCTTCTCAATTCTTCAAGAACCTCCTGGTCTTGGACTCCTCAGATGCACACAAGCTGGTTAGGCTTTATTCACGTGTGCATGTGCATGCATGCATGCATGCACTTCCCTGTTCTTCTTCTAGGTGCAGTAAACCCTCAAAGGGTGTAATTCTTTTGAGCACACACCAACTCTGAACCTCACACACTTTATTTCTTTTGCTTACACACTTAAAAGTGTGTTATACTTTAGTGTGAGAGTCTTCCACTTCTTCTAAGTGTATACACTTTTAGTGCACACACTAGGTTCGGCCATCTTGTTCTTGTTTGCTCACACACACTTCCTTTAATCAATTAGCAAACACAAGGCTTGGCCTACTTCACTTACTAAGCACACACACTTCCTTGTTCTTTTAATCCTCTTCAAAGTGTGCACTTCACTTATGCACACACTTGGTTCTCCATTTTGTACACACAAGGGCTACGGCCTCTTTGTTTTCTTTTTGCACACAAAGGCACAAAGGCCTTTCCTTCCCTTCTTGCACACAAAGCACTAGGGCCTCGGGTTCTCCATTTTTGCACAAGCCAAAGGCTACTGCCTTTTCTTGTTTTGCTAAGCACACACGGCCGTAGGGCCTTCTTCTCCACTTGGCACACACTTGGCCCGTAGGTGATCTTGTCCACTTTGCACACACACAAATAGTGTGGTCTTCTTGTTTCACACACACCCAAGGCTACGGCCTTTATTTGCACACACCCGAACTCAAGCTCAAGGGAGGGCGCGCAAGTGCTTGATGAGCCGCGGCCTCCTCTTCTTCAACAAAGCACAAGGCACACTTGCTGCACAAGGCAGCATGCAAGTGCACAAGGCCTCTGGGGCGCGCAAGCCTCGGGTGCAAGGCACCGCAGGCGCGCAAGTGCTACCGCGCAGAGGGCACGGTGCACAGAGGGGGCGCACAACTTTGTGCTGCCCAAACTCCTTCCTGTCGCGCAAAGGATAGCGCACAGGGGATCTCTTCTCCTCCTTCTTCTTGTCGCGCAAAGAAATAGCGCGCAAGGAACACCTTCAAAGCCTCGGGTGGCTTCGGGACAACAGCCGCGCAAGTGTGTTGCGCGGGGCTTCAAAGCTTCGCGAGGCAGAGGCTTCGCGGGAATCTCTTCAAACTTTCAGCGCATCAGCAAGCAGCTATGAGGTCTCGGCCTCTCCTTTTATAGGCAGAGATGCCTCAGATTATCCGCGTGGGAAATCTTGAATCACCGAGATCTTCGGATCTTTAAAATCTTTCCAAATCTTGAATTTACTCCTCTGTTTCACGCGGGATCTTCCTCTTTAATTTCCTCCACGTGCATGCGACTCATAACGCATGCACGGCCTTCGGTTAAGCCTCATCCCATGCAAAAATACCAACCACGTGGCCTCGGCAGCTTCTCTTGCCTCGGCCTCATTCGAAATTCTCCACTGGTTGCATGCAAGATCTTTTTTAGGCATGGCCGTGTTCGGTGTGGCCAGACGAGCTCAGTGGAGGTCTCGGTTTGCTCGGAGGTGGCCGGGAGCTTCAAAACTATCCTCGGGGAGGCTCTGGTTCAGCAGCGGCTTCGCGGGAGGCTTCGGCTCGAGCTCGAGGTAGGAGACGCCTCGGAGCCGTCGGATCAGGTCTTCGGACGGCCCCGATCAGATCGCGAGAGGCGCGATTAGATGAGCGGTCGAGATCTGGCGCGCGATTGATCGTGCGGCCAGGATCGTTCCCGGGTGAAATTTCGCCGTCCCACATCGAAACGCCGCGGGATTTTTCCGCGGTTTATCACCCTGGCGCTCCCATGAGCGGCCAGTTGAATTCTCTCCCTCCACGGTGCCGCCCCGCACCGTGTTCTCCCTGCGGGCGCGCTCTGCGCCCACTCTTGCTCCTGCGGGCGCGCTCCAAGCGCCCACTATGCACACACCGGGTGCGCGGGCTTCACCACCGCGTGCCCTGCGCTCCTCCGGGCGTGCCCCAGGCGCCTAGCGGTGTCCTTGGGTGCGCCCTGCCGCCCTGAGCTCGCCCCACGGGTTCCCCCTTGGGCGTGGCGCCTTAGGCCCACATGAGCCTTGGGGTTGAACCCACAAGGTGCTCACGGGCTGGCCATGTTTTTTTGGCTAAGTCTTGAATAGGACTTTGTCAAAAACAAAGTCCTCCATGTAAAATGCCAAATGCCATTCTCCTCTAAGCCTTCTTCCTCTTCTCCATTTCTATTCTTCTTCTTCTTAAGAATTCCTCCAATTCTTCAAGACTTATTTATCACTTAGGAATGGAATTCAAAAGGTTCACCATCAACCGAAGCTCCTGAATCAAATAATTCTTAAATATTCTTCAATGATCCAATTAGAGGTCAAGTTGGATCATATTCAATTCATCATGCACTAAGAATTAGTACATGGGCTTCATTAGCACCACTTCATCCACTTAGTGATTGTGGATGGATCACTTCAACTTCTCCTCATGCATTGTCAGTACAATGCATGATCTTCAATCAATGTTGTGACATTGTATCCAGTTGATACAAGTTCTTTGAACTAAAAGATCAGCTCAACAATCGTCTGATTTTACTAGAGAATGTTTCAACCACATCTCCTATGTCACTTAGTGAATCTCCTAAGTGACATGCATCTTAGTACTATGGCCATTCTCCTTCACCACCATCACCATCACACCCTTTGGCATTCACATCTTGACTCCTTGACATCCATTCAATCCAAGACAACTTCATGCCTCATTGACAACAAATGCAACACAATGCACTTCAATCTCCCCCTTTGTATTTGTTGTCAATACACTCCTTCAGCACATATGAATGGGTCAATATGTGTACCAATATTTTCTCCCCCTTATTGGCAATCAAATGCAAAGGTGTGGTGTGGTTTACTTTCAAAAATCTCTTCCTCCCTTATAAAAGCATTTTCTTCAAAATCACTAAGAGAGGGATGATGCCACATGTTCTTCTTTAGCAAAGAACCTTTAGTAAATCAACTCTAAGTCTACTTGGGCTAACCCGGTGTAGAAAACAAGAGTGATATAACCAAGATTTTTCAATGCTATCCACAATTCTCTACACATGTGAGATCATGCTTCAGGGTTTGAAAATTTTTCAGATATAACAATGAATTGCTAAATCCTGCACATACTTCACAAAACTCATTAGAAAGTTCAGTGCAATGATAAAGCTCCCCCTTTCATCCACTTGTCTTCAATCCATACTCCCCCTTAATTGACAAGATAAACTCAATTAAGAATCAAGGGATGAAAGTATGATTGGAATACCTTCACTTTTCTCAAGATGATATTAATCTCAGAACATCATCTTCTTCAGATTGGCTCCCCCTTAAGGGGTGCACTCCATTCTTTCCAAACCATCCTCCAGATGAGAATGATCATCATCTTCAATTCCCTGCAATGTTAGCACATGTAAATACCAATGTTTAAGGGAATAAGATGGAACCTCCTTGGTTCATCAATGTGAACAACAAGGTTGAGAAGATTCTCTCAACCGAGATGTCCCATTTTCACCAGTCTTCACACTTGCACATTTGATCTTCTTTGATGTTTGTGCTGGTGTGGATCTCAACATATCTTCATGTGAAATCTTCTTCTTCCCTTTTGCCTTAGCAATTGCCAGAACTTCATCTTCAGCTCTTTGTAGATCTTTGGCAAGTTGCAACTGATTTGGCCATATGACTAGTAAGTCACTTGGAAGTGTGGCCTCAGTTCTGGATATTCCACATGGTTCTTTGGATGCTGCTAAGCTACCTCTCTTAGGCAACTTATTTTCAATCAATCCCTTCTTCTTCTAGATTGATTGTCTGTTTGAGTCCAGTTGGCTTCTATTGAATTTCATGGCTTCTTTACAAAGATCCATGGTATGACCTTTCTTTCCACAGTAGAAGCACTTCTTGGTGGTCCTTCTGGATGCATCACCCTTCTTGGACTCAGACTCCAAGGACTTCTCTTCATTTCTAAAACACTTCTTGGGAGCATTGTCTACTTTCTTCTTGCTTCCCAAGGAATCTCTCTGAGCCAGGTTCAGTGATCTTCTCTTCATTCCAGCTTTGGATACATTCGGAGATTGATATGTATCAACTTTTTGACCACTTTTGCAATCATCCCAGATGTTGTCAAGTAATCCAAATCTGTTAGCAGTAAACAGATGTCTCTGGACCTGTGGATGTTGCTTCTTTCCTTCTGGCTTGCTCCCCCTTGGCATGGGCTTCCTCTGTGCTTTGGCATTCAGTGGATTGTACCAACAATCCTTTGCACAATGCCCATACTTGTTACAACACCAACACTGACCCACAAATCTAGACCTCTTCTGTCCTTTTGATTGTTGGGTACTTTTCTTGACTTGCTGTGTTGTTTCAGGAGAGCTCTGCTTCTTTACTGTCTTCATCCATATTTGTTTGGAATTATTCTTCCATCCTGCACTTTTTGTGGAAACACAATTAGAAGCATCAGTACAAGATGGTATGGATGGTACCTTCTTTCTAGAAGTTGTTGCACTTTCACTAGAGGATTTCTTGCTTTTAGAATCATCCTTCTCAAAGCATACTTGAGTAGCAACATTTCTTCTTCCAGCTGTCTGGGAGGATTCAGCTTTAGGTGATTGCTGATTTTTCAATATCACCTCTAGTTCTAAGCATTTCATATTGAGGGAGTTCTTCTCATCCTCAATAGTTCTTAGCCTTCCTTCCCATTTCTCTTCCAGCTGCTTTATCTGGTCTTCATGCACCTTTTTCATTTCAAGCAATGAGTTGTCCAGCTCCTTCACCCTTTTTACTTTGTCTTCAAGTTGAGCATCTTTAACAACCATTGATACTCTATGCCTCTTTTCCAGTGCATGGAAAACTTCTTTGATTATTACTTTAAAGAATTCTTTCTCAGAAAGGCTTCTTTGCAATTCTTCAGCAGTGTCTTCATATCTTTCATTGCAAAGAGATACTGTTTCATCTTTAGCCTTCACCAGCTTTCTGAGAGTGTTGGTTATGCCAACCCTTTTTGCCAATTGATCTTCCAGTGAATTGGCTTCATCTTCCAGCTGTAATTTTTCTTCTTGAAGATCAAGGAGGCCTGTAGCTATACACATTGCAACTTCCTTGGGAACTCTCTTCTGAAGATATTTGATTGCATTTAGAAGATCATTGTTTCTTCCATCTTCATCACAGCTAGAGCAGGCTTCATCAGAAGAATGATAAAAGGAATTGTCATCTGATGTGACTTTCACATTTCTTTCCATAGACGGAGTTTCTCTGATTGCATCAACCTTCTTCTTCATCTTCTTGGCCTGTTTCTTCTTTCTATTTTTCTGAGTCTTGGCAGATATCTCCATTTGAGGCTGGTCACTCATTTCCTCAAATCTGCACTCTGTAAAGACTCTCTTGGATCTTTTAGAGGTAACCTCCCTCTGATACCAATTGAAGTGCCCAGATCAGTGTGAATCACTAAGAGGGGGAGGGGGTGAATCAGTGATCCTTTAAAACTTTTTACTAATTGATTCTTAATCAATTAAACCTCTATGGCTTGTTAAGGCCTCGATCCACTCTTCTTGTATCTCTCACCTTTCCACGAATGATGCAGTAAATGTAAAGGCACAGGACACAAGGATTTACAAGGTTCGGCACCAAAGGCCTACATCCTTGCCATGCTCTCCCAGCATGGATTCTCCCATTATAACTTGTTAGAATTACAATGGTCGATACAGAGTCCCACTGTATCTCTCCTGAGTCCCACAGGAGGGTCTTTATATTGCGTCCCACAGTGTTACCAGAGTCCCACTGGCCTGCTCCAGAATCCCACTGAAGACTTCTTCTCCCTGAGTCCCACAGGGTCTTCTCTTGGCTCCTCGAGTCACACGAGTAGCTCTTCTTCTCTTCAAGTTCTTCAAGTAACTTCAGCAGCCTGGGATAAAGGCTGCTGGCCTTGCTCTTCTTCTGATCACTTGTGGTGAACAGGTCTTCTCGTCTAGCTCAGGCTTTATCTCCTTCTTCAGGATGACCTGGCTTCTCTCCAGCTACTGAATACTCAGACAATTGATTTCTTTAACTTCAGTCTGGTCCAGTCTCAGTTCAAAACAACTTCATGCACTGAGTGCATGGCAGCTCTTCATCCTCATGCACTGATAGCATGGCCTTCTCAATTCTTCAAGAACCTCCTGGTCTTGGACTCCTCAGATGCACACAAGCTGGTTAGGCTTTATTCACGTGTGCATGTGCATGCATGCATGCATGCACTTCCCTGTTCTTCTTCTAGGTGCAGTAAACCCTCAAAGGGTGTAATTCTTTTGAGCACACACCAACTCTGAACCTCACACACTTTATTTCTTTTGCTTACACACTTAAAAGTGTGTTATACTTTAGTGTGAGAGTCTTCCACTTCTTCTAAGTGTATACACTTTTAGTGCACACACTAGGTTCGGCCATCTTGTTCTTGTTTGCTCACACACACTTCCTTTAATCAATTAGCAAACACAAGGCTTGGCCTACTTCACTTACTAAGCACACACACTTCCTTGTTCTTTTAATCCTCTTCAAAGTGTGCACTTCACTTATGCACACACTTGGTTCTCCATTTTGTACACACAAGGGCTACGGCCTCTTTGTTTTCTTTTTGCACACAAAGGCACAAAGGCCTTTCCTTCCCTTCTTGCACACAAAGCACTAGGGCCTCGGGTTCTCCATTTTTGCACAAGCCAAAGGCTACTGCCTTTTCTTGTTTTGCTAAGCACACACGGCCGTAGGGCCTTCTTCTCCACTTGGCACACACTTGGCCCGTAGGTGATCTTGTCCACTTTGCACACACACAAATAGTGTGGTCTTCTTGTTTCACACACACCCAAGGCTACGGCCTTTATTTGCACACACCCGAACTCAAGCTCAAGGGAGGGCGCGCAAGTGCTTGATGAGCCGCGGCCTCCTCTTCTTCAACAAAGCACAAGGCACACTTGCTGCACAAGGCAGCATGCAAGTGCACAAGGCCTCTGGGGCGCGCAAGCCTCGGGTGCAAGGCACCGCAGGCGCGCAAGTGCTACCGCGCAGAGGGCACGGTGCACAGAGGGGGCGCACAACTTTGTGCTGCCCAAACTCCTTCCTGTCGCGCAAAGGATAGCGCACAGGGGATCTCTTCTCCTCCTTCTTCTTGTCGCGCAAAGAAATAGCGCGCAAGGAACACCTTCAAAGCCTCGGGTGGCTTCGGGACAACAGCCGCGCAAGTGTGTTGCGCGGGGCTTCAAAGCTTCGCGAGGCAGAGGCTTCGCGGGAATCTCTTCAAACTTTCAGCGCATCAGCAAGCAGCTATGAGGTCTCGGCCTCTCCTTTTATAGGCAGAGATGCCTCAGATTATCCGCGTGGGAAATCTTGAATCACCGAGATCTTCGGATCTTTAAAATCTTTCCAAATCTTGAATTTACTCCTCTGTTTCACGCGGGATCTTCCTCTTTAATTTCCTCCACGTGCATGCGACTCATAACGCATGCACGGCCTTCGGTTAAGCCTCATCCCATGCAAAAATACCAACCACGTGGCCTCGGCAGCTTCTCTTGCCTCGGCCTCATTCGAAATTCTCCACTGGTTGCATGCAAGATCTTTTTTAGGCATGGCCGTGTTCGGTGTGGCCAGACGAGCTCAGTGGAGGTCTCGGTTTGCTCGGAGGTGGCCGGGAGCTTCAAAACTATCCTCGGGGAGGCTCTGGTTCAGCAGCGGCTTCGCGGGAGGCTTCGGCTCGAGCTCGAGGTAGGAGACGCCTCGGAGCCGTCGGATCAGGTCTTCGGACGGCCCCGATCAGATCGCGAGAGGCGCGATTAGATGAGCGGTCGAGATCTGGCGCGCGATTGATCGTGCGGCCAGGATCGTTCCCGGGTGAAATTTCACCGTCCCACATCGAAACGCCGCGGGATTTTTCCGCGGTTTATCACCCTGGCGCTCCCATGAGCGGCCAGTTGAATTCTCTCCCTCCACGGTGCCGCCCCGCACCGTGTTCTCCCTGCGGGCGCGCTCTGCGCCCACTCTTGCTCCTGCGGGCGCGCTCCAAGCGCCCACTATGCACACACCGGGTGCGCGGGCTTCATCACCGCGTGCCCTGCGCTCCTCCGGGCGTGCCCCAGGCGCCTAGCGGTGTCCTTGGGTGCGCCCTGCCGCCCTGAGCTCGCCCCACGGGTTCCCCCTTGGGCGTGGCGCCTTAGGCCCACATGAGCCTTGGGGTTGAACCCACAAGGTGCTCACGGGCTGGCCATGTTTTTTTGGTTAAGTCTTGAATAGGACTTTGTCAAAAACAAAGTCCTCCATGTAAAATGCCAAATGCCATTCTCCTCTAAGCCTTCTTCCTCTTCTCCATTTCTATTCTTCTTCTTCTTAAGAATTCCTCCAATTCTTCAAGACTTATTTATCACTTAGGAATGGAATTCAAAAGGTTCACCATCAACCGAAGCTCCTGAATCAAATAATTCTTAAATATTCTTCAATGATCCAATTAGAGGTCAAGTTGGATCATATTCAATTCATCATGCACTAAGAATTAGTACATGGGCTTCATTAGCACCACTTCATCCACTTAGTGATTGTGGATGGATCACTTCAACTTCTCCTCATGCATTGTCAGTACAATGCATGATCTTCAATCAATGTTGTGACATTGTATCCAGTTGATACAAGTTCTTTGAACTAAAAGATCAGCTCAACAATCGTCTGATTTTACTAGAGAATGTTTCAACCACATCTCCTATGTCACTTAGTGAATCTCCTAAGTGACATGCATCTTAGTACTATGGCCATTCTCCTTCACCACCATCACCATTACACCCTTTGGCATTCACATCTTGACTCCTTGACATCCATTCAATCCAAGACAACTTCATGCCTCATTGACAACAAATGCAACACAATGCACTTCAACAATGATAAAATAGAAACAATTTTCATTCATACGTACGGCCTACCAACTCTATGAATGATGTATTCCATTTCATCTTTATATATTTTATAGATTATTACCAATACATATATAATAAATATATATGATATTTATATAATTTTTTACATTATGTAAGTAATTAAATCATTATATAAGTAAGATGATCAAAAATAATAAGTAAAACATGTACGAATAACAAAGAGGATATTACCTTAAGTGAAACCTTAACATAGAATTGGTAGTAAGAGGGTAATATTTTGTAATAATAAAATAATATATGTTATCTTATATAAGATTATTTTTTAAAAAATTTATAATAAATAAATATTTATTATATATGAGTTTTTTATGAGTACGCCGAGAGTCGAGACATAAGGTAATGGAATTTCATTTTCCTTTTTTATATCAGTCAAATATATGCCATATTCACCACTTTTTTTGTATGTTGTATGTAATTATATTTAATTTATTATATAAAATTATATATAAATTTATGGATATTTTCATATCCATTTTATGATCTTTTTATCATTGTTGTTGTAGTTCAAATGTTACCAAATCGGTAAAATGATTTTGTCTCAATTTTCCTTCATTGAGACACATGTCTTCTTATGCACCTATGTTCTTTTACGAGGTATATATGCTTCCAATTGCAATTTTATGTCATAATTTATTTAATTTTCAGGATCTTATAGGATCCACTTAATTTTATTTTCTTAAATGTGAAGTATGATTCAAATTTTCCAAGTGATAAGAGTTTGTTGAAACAGTCTCATTGTTTATCGAAATTGTTTATGACTATGCTTTCATTGCAGAGATATTATGATTAATCCCTCAAGAAATCTCATTATTTTTCTTACCCTCTTGTTATTAATGTTTTAACCAATTATTTTTACCATTTTTCACTCTTTGGTACATAATATGACCAAGAAATTATTTTTAAGATTGTTTGAACTTACCTCTCTCTTCTGTCAGAATTCTATGTTCCTTCAAAACCATATTGTAAAAAATCTTTCCAAAAATATTATACTATCATATTATGATTTTTAACAGTCATTTTAACCCATATTTTTAATTTTAAACAAATTTATTTTTAAAAAATTAACTCTAATTTAGTTTTCTGGTTGAGGTACTTTTCTATCCATTTTATAGTGCAAAAACAATGTTTTGCATGTATAGACTTACCTGTGGTCATGAAAAAATTTCCCTTGAAGCTTCCTTTACATGATTAAAAGGTTATATTTTTTAAAAAGAGAGAAAAAATCATAATATTATGGAAATTGTTTATTTTAATGTTTTTTTTAAATAAAATGGTTTTCAAAAAAAAATCTAGCTTCTTTTCTATGTTTTTAAGGAAAAATGTTTTTAAAATGTTTTCCAAATTCTATTATAAGTTGTCAAGAAATTTTTTTCAAAATTTTTTCAGGATTATTTTATAATTTTTAAAGGATAATATTTTTCAAAATGTTTTCAATAATCCTTTATATGTTTTAATGTTTATTTTAAATGAATTTTTTTAAAGATTTTAATGTTTTAGAAGTCATTTTTAAAGAAGAAATGATATTTTAATCAAGAAATTATTTTAAAATATCTTTCACAACTATTTCCCATATAAGATGAAATATGTTGGTGTGACTAATTTCTTTTTGGAAAATTATCCAAATGTTACATTCATATTATTTCATTGAAGGGTATATGTTTTATGGAATGGTGTTTAGGAAATCTATTTCTCTTTCACAGGTTATATGTTTATGAAATCTGTTTCCCTTTCGTGGGTTATATGTTTATAAAATCCATTTCTCTTTCACGGGATATATGTTTATGAAATCCATTTATATTTTATGGGTTATATTCTTATGAAACCCACTTCTTTTTATGGGTTATTCTTTGATGACATGATTATGAAACAAGTCTCTTTTTTCATAGGTTATGATATAATAACTTGTTTATAACACCCAATTCAATTCATGGGTTATGATATGATTTTTCATTATCTTGTGGAATATGTATATATGAATTCATTATTAGATGGTTTGGATCTATGTCTCCCACCAATTAATGGGGAAAATATTTATATACCATGTGATAAACTAATATGGTCTTGGGAGTGAACCTTGACTACTAAGATGTCCTTGAAAGTGAACCATGACTTCCAAGATGGTATGGGGAGTGAACTCATACTACTAATATGGCCATGGGAGTTATCCATGACTACCAAGATGGTATGTAGATTGATCCCATGCTACTAATATCTCATTGGATGTGATGCCCTGATTACTTTGGAAATCATTTTATATGCTAATGTGTCTACCATAATTTCTTATCGTATTAATGTGTTATTATTTCACAGCATGTGTTCTTGATTTCATTATGATTCATGTCAGGTGAAATACAAAAATTTATTCCATGGTTAATTTTTTTGATATTTTTTATGCAGGTTATGGTATTTAAATTCTATTATCATGTACTTGTACCCATATGTTCATGTTGTGCTTGTGTATTTCATTTATTTACCTATACTAAGCATTTAAGCTCACCCCTTTCTTACGTTTTCTTTCCCCATGTTATGAAGAAAGGTTTATAAGTATAATTAATAAGGGGGGATATTTTTTTGACAGCATTGAATATCGTTCAATAAGATACAGGTTTTTTGTTCCATGTTTCAAATGGAATTAAACTAACATGGTGATTGGGCATCTGTTTTTTTTATGTATTAAGTATTCCACAAAAAAGTGATATAATATTAATTTATATAAAGAGAGGGACACTTTAACTATTTAAAGTTATCAATATATAATCATAGATGAGTAATTATATAATTACACACATGTGACTCGGAAAAAAATGAGAACTACTTTCAAATTATATATGCCAAATGATTGAATTTTAAATGCGCAAATTATAAGACCCATGTATTTTGTGAATTATTTTTTATCAAATTAATTTAATAATTTTAATATTTTCAACCTCATGTAACAATAAATATATATTTTTATTAATATATAAAATAACTACATTTTTATTACATTATACACAACACCAAGTTAATCTTTTACTATATGCAACACTGACTTGGCTTTCATTACTCAAAACACAGAGTCTTAGTGAAACAATATTTTTTATTATATTTATTTTAATTTTTTTAATTATAAAATATCCATTAAACATTTTAATATATATAGTAATAAAAAAATTAATTTTCTGAGAATTTTTTCATATAAATAAAACATATTTATAAGGAAATGGATAATATTTGGTAAAGTGTTTATATGTTTAGAAGTACTATTTTCTTAAAGAACTAATTTTTATGTCCTTCTGTGAACAATAATAAAATTAATTTTAGAGACTCTTATAAATTTAATTATATAAAATAGACATCATTTTTTTATTTTTTATTTCAAAATTAGCTTCTGGTTTTTTTTTGAGAAGTTTCATTTTTTTTTGAATAGTTTAAATATTGCATTGTAGTTGAAAATTTCCTTCTTCATTTAAAGAATTATTATACAATAAATTTATTTTTAAATTCAAAATAGTTCAATTATATATATTAATACAATTTCAGTCATTGGTATCATTTTGTTATTGAAATTAGATATAAAAAACTTATTGAACTTTTCAACATTCTTTTTACCCGCCTTCTCAGCACATCTTCAGGATTTTTGTTAAACTAAATTATTTCACATCTTTGAATTGAATTTAAAAATAGAACATAAATAATTGCAATCAGTAAAATATTTAAATTTTAATATGATAAAATTAATATTTTGGATACTATGAATAGTAACTTTAGCAAGTATTTATTTACCACAATTAAGGGAAAATTGGATAATTAAAGCTAAAACAAACATTATAATGTAATAAAATTACCCTAATACTTGTAATAATATCATTGGATATGTGGTATTAGACTAAAATCAACTTTTAGGCTGTAATTATATCTTTTTAAGCTACTTTTGTATTAATATGGCATTTGTTATATTTTATTTAAAGATAAGTTAAAAACGTCATTCTCATATTTTTAATAAATATACAATTTTTAATATAGGGATATATAGATTATAAATTGAACTATAAATATTATTATTAAATATGAAATATTTATCTACACCATGATAATTTTTTTATAATTTTGAGTGATAAAATAATTTATTTAAATAGTGGTAGAATAATGATGTCGTAAATTTTTTAATTAGTAAAAAGATCAAATAAATGATATTAAAAATATTAAAATAAATTTAATTTGAATTAATTAAGAATATACATTAAATTTATAGGTTATTATGACATGTTAAGAGTGTCTTAATAGCTTTTATTGAAATAATCTTGCTATTTTTAATTTATTTAAATACATAATTGTGAATATTGTAAAAATTGACACTAATGGTATTTTATAAAAATAATACTTTATTAAATTATTTAAAAATCCTAAAAATAGTTATAAAAATAAAAATAGATTATTATAAGGCATATAATTTTATAAAGTGTCCATTTATGGAGAATTTACTTCATATAAGTAATAATTTATAAGCTCTAAATATTTAAAATGTTGTAACCATACTTAAAATTACAATATATTAATTAAGGGTAAATCAAAATGATAAGGTTTAAAATAAAACCAAAAAATGTAAAAAAAATTAAATTTTTATCAACCATTATCACCCTAAGATCTAATTATAGTTGTTTAATGGATATTAATCCATGAAAATACCTATTATATTATTTAAAGTCAAGGATATTTACAAAGTATCATTCTCTTGTATTTAATATCTTTTATGTGTCCATATAGGGAAATAATCTAGATATGTATGAATATAAATGCCTATTTTTATCATAATGAAATAAATTTAAATATATTTTTTTATTTTCAGTTTTTATAATTTATATAATTACCTTATATTCTTCTATAATGTTAAAACAATATTTATTTAAATAATATAAAAAAATATAATTGATTTTAATAATAATAAGTTTGATATATTTTGGATGAATTAATGTATATAATTATTTTTATAGATCTATAAGATATATAAGATATTTTTTTAAACCATTATAATATAATTTCGATTTTTCTTGATGTATTTAAAGGAAAAGTATTTGAATATTATAAAATTTAAAAATAATGACATTTTGTTGAATTAATATATTATTAAATTATTTCAAAAAACAACAACGATAAATTTTTTCAAAGGGGATATTATATGGTCAATAATGTCACAAAAAATCATTTATATCTCACTTGTATTTTTTTTCTCTATAATAGCCTTATTGTATTTTAATATTTTGAGGATTTCCAAAAGTTCCCCTCACCTCAATTATAAAAGACCGCCTCATCCCTCACTTCCTCACATAACATTGAGCCTTAAACATCAAAAAACCCCTACCCATTTATCTTATAAACATTAATATTAACATTTTAGAGTTTCCCGTATTCTCAAAATACCAACTCTGGTGTCCCTAATAAGAGATCTAGAGTGAGATCGTTGAAGAATAGGTAATCCCCTATCTGACTCTTTCAAATTTGTTTCTTATTCTACTTCATCTTCATGTTATGATTAAATTATAAAGTAATAACTATTGTATCACTTATATTTTGAGATGTTATTATTATTATGGAACAACTATATTCCACCTTTTATTCATCCTATTAAAAATGAAAGTATCATGTGTGCGTACGTATGGCTTACAATCACCACGTCGTGTTGTAATCTGTTTTTCATCACTAAATTATTTGTATGGGTATAATGATGGATATAATCGATATAAATAATATATATATAATTATATTGATTTATTATAATTAATAATACACAAATTTCTCACGCTTTTACCATTAAGATAACGATGGCGTCGCTCATGTGTACGTATGGCCTACTATCTCCACGACACGATGAGATTCATTTTCCATGTTAACTGTAACACCCCGAGCTTCCACGATACGCATCTCATTCAATAATGCAATAGCTTGCATTGTACACAACTTTGAGTTCTAACACACCGCAACTAATCAAAGTAGCCGTTATGAATAGTAATAACCACTTTTTAAATTTATAGAAATTTTATATTTCAAAATGGACTTCATTTTTGTATTCCTAATATTGAAATTAGCCTATGTTGAATTTTTTGTAATTTTCTGAGAACTTCCAAATTTTTATGAATAGTGAAAAATACATAAAACAACTTTTTTAATAAAAATAATTTATAGTGATAAAGTATACTATTTAGTGGTTTTAAATTATAATTATAATATATTTTTACCATTTTATCCAATGTTGGTCATTAGAATTAATTTGACATTGAAATTGGACATAAACAATTGCCAATCTTTTGATATAAATTGTTTCTTAAAAACACGCTACTTGTTGTAACAGTGGGAATTAATTATAAAATTAATTAATGCAACATATATTTTTGTAATTTTGTAAAATAGACATCATTTTTTAATTCGGAATATCAATTATAGCTTAGGGTGAAATTTTGGCCTTATTCTGAAAAACTTCAATTTTTGATGAATAGTGAAACCACTAAGTGGTTGTTAAAAACTGATTTTTCGTTAAAATGAAATATTACCACTTCTGTGATTTGATTTTCAAAAATCCAACATACATGGTTATCATTAAGAAGTAAAATGTGGTTCAATGAGATTAAAATAATTTTTTGGTGAATAGTAACTTTTAAGTTCTTAATCGCGATTACAGGTAATTAGTGTAGTTTAAGGTACAAATAATGTTTTAATAATATGAGATGAGCATGACACTTGTCCTACTCTTATTGGATGATTCATGGCCGACCAAGAAAACCCATGGGTCAACTTGGGGACCCCATGGAGCCACTTTAGTTGGAAAATGACATTAATATATATTTATTTAATGATAAAATTAAATTGACACAAACATGAGTTGTTTTACTAAAACAGTTTTTAAGTGGGGTTACACAAGTCCATATTTTGATTATAAATATTCATTAGAAATATAAAAAAGATTTCCTACATCATAGTAATTTTTTTATAATTTTTAGACATTAAATAAATTAAATTATTTATGACATCATTATGATGCGGCGATGACCTCATTATTTAACGATCTAAATAAAATGAAAAGATAATGAAATATCCAAGGCTTACACTTGTCCAAAGCCTATTGGATGTGTATATTTCGAACCCTTATCATCTTATCCTCGAATTATATAAGTGTGGGACCTCTAAAATCCGAAACTCATTTTATAATAAAGTGACTTTTCTTTACTTTCCAAGAGTGCCCCTCCTCTCCACTTATAAAAGGCCCCCACCTCTCCCACCTCATTTACTCTTTCAAGCCATTTGGATCGGCCAACCTCTGCCCAAATACTCTCCCAACTTCCCCCTCTTACTCCTAGAAGCCTCACTTTGGGCAGAACTCTTCCCAAGGAAGCCTTTGGCTCAAATCAAAAAGAGTTACCCGATTTTGAGGTAATGTCTTTTCTAATGTTGTTTTGTTTTATTTTTCTTCTCCAACCCCCTAAACTCTTTTTATTCATTTCTTTTGTAACAACACCAGTATCCTCAATATACTAGGATGTTGTTATAAGAAGTATTCGAGCTACACTTACACACACCTACATCTAATGGTTAAAGAACATACGGTTTCTGTGGATGGCGAATTTCTGCCTCACGAAACGATGATTGTTCAACACTCATATAACACCTTCAAAGGTGGCCATTAAGATGTCACTATTTTTATATATGATATATAATATGTTTATATTTTACTTATGCTTCTGTATTTCTCATTTATGGCATACTTTATGATTTCCATTATGGGTAAAACGCGATAATTTCATTTTAGGAAGTGCGGACTACCGCCCCCTCAAAGTGATTTGAATCGTTAATGCCATATGTGGGATGTATAAAGGATGGAGTAAATGGTATTATACACTATATTATACTGGAATTATATTATACATTTATATCATTATGATTTCATTCCATTAAATATGAAATTGAAATGAAAGTAGCGTTCATGCGTACGTACGGCTTACCGTCTCCATGAACGGTGCATTTCATTTCTTACCTCTAAATGTTACGTAATATTATAAATGAATGTATATACTTGATATATAAGATATATATGACATCTAAATCATGAATATAATTCTGGAGATAATTGATATTCTACCACATAAACAACTTGTAATTATAAGAAGTTTATTGTTGAATCAAGAACCAAAGATCGACAAAACGACCGTTATTAACTTAAATAATTACATAATGTTCATAACATTGTAATAAGTGATATAAAAAGGATAATGAAATTAAAAATGTCTCTTAATAAGGTATATATTAACTCTAGTTTATTATTCAGGAGGTTAAAGAACGGTTGAGTCAAGTCGGACACGAGGTAAGGGAACTTCTTAACCCAATTTCTATTCTTTGGGTTAATCTCCTACTTTCAAATTATGTCATGATATTATTATGTCCTATCTTGTATTTTTACATTATTTATGTGTACTTATAGTGAATACACATTATAGATGTACTTTATTTAAAAAAAATGATCTTTTTAAGGACTTCGTCTCAATCCCCTTTCATTGAGGCATATTTGGTTTTATACACAACTTTCTTTCATACGGTGTATAAACCCCTTTGACTTTTACGTTTATTCAAAAGGAATATTTTTTATACGAAGTGTTTTTCTAAACAACAAAAGGGAATGTTTTTCTTTCCGTACTTATGCGGCGACAATGACTTCTCCGCCGCCATGACCATTATTTGAGTTTCAGCTTCCTCTACAAGCCATACTTTTTAAGAAAAATAAATACAAAGTTTTAACTTTCTTTTATTTTGGTATTGAAAATGGTTTTGAAATCGTTTTTATTATATCAATGTGTTGTATTGAAATCTTGTGATTGAAATGTGGAAATGTTATGTTTCCTTTATGAATGTTTTATGTGATACGATTATGTTATGGTTTATGATATGTTTAAACCTATTCATATGAGGAATGCATTGGACTTAATAAGTGACGGGTGGAGCCCGCTACAGCTCCTCGATGCATCGGCAGGTCTCATGAGACAAACTAGTGTCTTGGCACGAGGCCTTGACAAAATCTTATTTGTGGTCTTGGCACGAGGCCTTGGCTACGTGGTTATGATAGTCTGGCATTATGCATTCCATCATTATGAATGTGGTTATTGATATTGCATGTGATTATTCGACAAGTAGAATATCCATGTGGAGAAGTGAATGGCATTATCTCATTTTACTTTTGCCATATTATGTTGAAGTTCAAGTTTAAAAGGCTTTTGTTTGAGTTATACATTGCCTTAAATGTTAATGTTTATTTATGAAAGCTTCTGCTATATTGTTAACCTTACTGAGCATCTGAGCTCACCCCTTTCAATGTTTTAATATTTTCCAGGATGTGAAGAAGTATTTTATGAATGACCTGCAGGGATTGTCAGAAGAGGATATGAGTGTGGTCTATGGAGACTTTGTTATTGTAGTTTTTCACTTTATGATGTAATGTAGGACTTATGAATGTATCTAGTGTTTCCAAGGCTACTAAACTAATCTGTCTTTCGAGACTTGATCTTTTGTGATCATGCCAATGTTATGAAGTAATGCACCGACTCTGGGTAGCTGGGGTCGGGGCGTTACATTAACCTTTTCACGATTGATTATAAAAATATTTTTAATGAATAAATATTAAATATATAACATAATAATTCTAATTGGATCATATATATATATATCATTTACCTTCTTCAATTCAGTATGATAATAACACATAAACAGTGTTTATTCATACGTATGACGTACCATCTCCATTAATGGTGTATTTTATTTCATATATATATATATATTATATATATATTTATATACTAAATAAATATGATATAAAAATATTGTTTTAAATTATTTATGTAATCAAATAATTTTCCAAGTAATATGATCAATAATAACAAGTCAAATCACATATGATAAACAAAGAGGTTATTTTATGAAAAGTTGT
Organism: Viscum album; assembly: GCA_963277665.1. NCBI lineage: Eukaryota > Viridiplantae > Streptophyta > Magnoliopsida > Santalales > Viscaceae > Viscum > Viscum album. Next base: position 588,419,403 of record OY728126.1, read on the forward strand.
TTTAACTTGGAAGTGTTAATAAAAAGGTAATATAAAGTCATATATGATATCATAAATATTATTATGATCCTCTAATAAGTTAATAATAAGTTTAAAACCACTATACATGTGTTTCATACACATACGAAGGTAATTTAACCAAAGGTAATGGTCTTTTTACAATCTCATTATTATTCGTAATTGTTGATATGTAAGTATCTACTAGGGAATATTTATCATCCTTGTCCATGTTTCTTAAACAAATACAACTAATTTTTAATATGTTTCCACAAATTTTTGAGCTATTTTTATCTATGTTATAATTTTAATAAAATGCTTTGAAAGGAATATTTTTATCATTATCTAAATGATGTACTTTTGACTTTTCTTGAAAAAGTACAATAAAAATATTTTTTAAAATTATATGGAATGAAGAGATTTTAAACTTTCATGACACATTATTTAATTTAATATTACCTTAAAATATTATAAGGTTAATATCAAAGAAAATTTTATATTTTAAAATTGTGTTTCATTTCAAGTAAATAAAATGTTTCCGAAGAAGAAAAGACATTTCCTTAACATTTGTTTTTAAGAGATCGCTCAAAATTATTTTCCATTTTTAAATAAAATTGTTTGATGTTACTTATGTTTTATGGGTATATTATTAGATTTTTCTATTATTATCATTTCTATCAACATTATAGGTTTAAGGTAGAATGAAATTTATGAAACCCATTTCTTTTCGATGGGTTATGTTGTGAATACATGATGTTTATAAAACCAGATTCATTCCATGGGTTCTGTTATGATAAATTATTTATTTCCTTGTGGCTGGCATATGTATTATTTCATTATAAGATATTTGGGACCTATATCTCCCTCCAATTCATTGGGTAAATATTTATATCTCCTGATATAATCATAAAGTACCATGTCTGCTAAGATGATATTGGGAGTTAAAATTCACTACTAATATGGTTATGAGAGTGAACCATGACTACCAAAATGGTTATGTGAGTGAACCATGAATACTAAGATGGTATGGGGAGTGAACCCATACTACTAATATGTCCTTGGAATGAATTCCCTAACTACAATAGAAATCATTGTATATTCATATGTGTTTTCCACAGATTCCATGTCTTCTACTTATGTTATGATTTCATAGATTATGTTCTTTATTTATTTATGATTCATGTCTTATGAACAACTAATATTTATGACATTATTTATATTTATTATCATTGACATTTAGGGTATGATATTATATTTTCATGACCATGTTCTCATCCCCTTATACTCATGATTATGTTTATATGTCTCCCTTTTTTACCCATGATGAGCATCTGACCTCACCCTTTTACTTATATTTTATTTTATACATATTATAAAGAAAGGATTCATTTAGGGGTAAAAAGGGTAATATATTTATGTTAGATGTTTAATATCTTTCAATAAATCAAATTAATGTGATTCATCTTTCCAAAGGCATTAAACTAATACGGTCTTTCGGTGTGTTTTTCTGTAATGTATTAAGTATTCTGCAAAAGTATTGTAATGTTAATGTACATCAATCTTGGTTCGTTATACAAATGGTTTTCATTTCACAATTAAATTTCACATAATTAGAAAATTATTTTCCTAAAATGACTTTAAATTAGAAAAAATAATGTATAAATTAACCAATGATTATTTTTTTATAATTATTTGAGATAGTTGAATTATTGGGAAAAAAATAAAATAAAATATGGATATATAGTATGTATTATTACATAATAATGGCCATAAAATATTTAATTATTAATATAAAACATTTATAAAAAATGGGTTTATTGATTAAATAATTAATTTTAAAATAATAAAATTAATTTTCCAAACCTATAAAAAATCTTCCAAAACATAAAGTATCATTTAATGATTTGAAAACCAATTCTTTGTGAATAATAATTTTTTCCATATCCAAAATAATATATTTTAAATTATTTAAATTATTAATCAATTTTAATCCAAAACCTAGTCCCTAAATGTCAAATTCCAAGGGGTAAAAACTTGGGAAGGCCAATTGTTTTCTATTATTATTAAGCTAGTGTCTAGGTCCCGTGACTTGAAATTAATAAACAAATCCTCATATTTCACTATAAATTCCAACCCAACCTCTCATTTCTCTTTAGTCAAAAATTATTGATCACATATCTCCAATATTTCGCTCTATTAATATTCTCTCTAGGATGTTTTTAAGGTTCTAATGTTCTTTTCTCTAGATTTAAGAAGAAACCATTCAAGGTAAGGGTTCTCAATCCTTCTCTATTCCATTTCAATTGAAATTATTTTGTTATTATATAATTTATATTTATTTTCCATATATTTTCATGATATTAATTTTATGTTATTTTCTCCCATTTGATATATTTTTAATGATAGATTAATTATTCGATCTCATTATATCATTTTCCTTGGTTTTTGTTAAGCCGATAAAAGGTTCCTTAATCTATTCTTGTAATGTGGCCCCAAAATTATGTTTATAATGATTATAATTATGCATTCCAGTACTATGAGATTAGTTATTCTTATATAATTATTTATTTATTTTTATGTAATCCATATATATATAATATTCTCATAACCCAAATTTTTTTGTAATTTGTTTATACCTATCAAATTATTGATTCCATTATTATGCATTATAGATTTTTTAATAAGTTTCTCCTTACTAATCGTATGATATCACTCCATTGTATGTTCTAAAAATTCATTGGGAAATCATGATTATTACTACATGTGACGTATGTATTTTTATGTAGAATAAATAAATTTTTATGTATTCAGTTGGTGTACCTTAATTTCTCAATATAATGTAATGTTAATTTATATATCTATATTTTTGAGACTACTAATTTACTATATATTATGTATTGTGATCTATATATTTTTCACCATTTTAATAAAATCACTATTGTCCCTAGGTTACTGGAATCGGGGTATTACAATAAAATCTATGTAAACATACATTTAAAAATGGGCACCATGGGAGATTCCCAAGGTCCATTATGGTCAATGGAACCCCAGATCCTTATACTACATTATGATTAAACCAGTCATAACCAATATGTTTTTGGGAATCTAAGGAGACAGATTTATTTCTGAACTGTGTGGTGACACCCATCTGATGGCACCACAACTATATAATCCAATTCCTAATAATGTTTTCAAAGTGTGGAATAATCCAATTCTAGGTAGAGTTCACAATTTCCAAGTGGTACAAAATATTATTCATCCCAAGATATGTACTCAATGTTCCCATCTGACATCGCCTTTCGTGAGATTACAATATCATCCTATAAAACAATTTTTGGTCAAATAGGTAATTCATCGAACACATAAATTAAAACCATTATTTTCTTATATAAAACATTATTTTTAAAACCAATATTATTTCTAAAATCATAGGTAAAAAATTTTAAAATAATTTATTACATATAATTAGACCTCAATAATCAAATAAAATTATTAAGAAAATTAAAAACACTCTTTGGAAATAACCAAGAACTTAAGGTTCACTAAACAAAGGAAAATCATAAAACCACCTACCTTATCCAATGAAACCACTTTCCAAAAAGTTAAATCCATAAAAATGTGGAGAAGGGGTCCCTCTAAGCCTAAATAAACCCCTAAAATTCAGGACCTATATCATTAAAAAATATTTACAATAAACCCTAGCCTTTCAGGGCCCTATATATGCAAATGCAATGATGAATATGATAAAAACACATATAATAAGAACAACCACTTCCTATGATATTTTATAAATAAACCATGTGAAATATCGTTTAAATCCATATAAAGTGAGAGTATGTGGGTATTTCAACATGTGTGGGGCTTGGAATTAAAAATAATTGAAAAGGAAGGGGAATAGGGATAAATTGAGTGAGAGAAAGTCTTGAATTTTACATTTAAATTATATTGGGCAGAATAGGTCACAAATCTACCTATCCCCATCACTAGGTGACCTACCTACCCTAAAAAAAGTAACCAATACATGGGGGGAATCATGGTGTAACCTACCCATATCAAGACTCAATTTTATACCACTAAAAGGAAACCCCTCTACATGGGTGTGTCTCAGTATAACCATTATCCCTCCCTGACATGAAGATCTCATGATTAATTCTCATGGAATGAACCTCACCCAGAGTACCCTACTTCATATAATGACACAAAATGATCATGATTATGACATTTTGGTGAATTTTTCCACTATATTGGCAATGAATCATGTGCACAAGGTATTTAGGGAATATCTCCTTTAGTCTCAAACTAACACTAACACCTCATAGACAATGTTTTATTTAATTTTATGTTGTATCACATATAATAAATTATGACAAAATAACAAATACAATGTTTTGAAATCATCTAAATAATTCATTTCAATCTATCATTAACATAATTATGTATTAAAAAATCTATAATACCTTGTAAATACATATCCAAAATTCATTTTGGATGAACTCTGAAACACTTTTGGAGTATCTATCTAAGTAAAACTCAATTCACATTCAATCAAACATAAATTATGACCCCATAGGCTATTCTATCATTGAAAAAAATATTAATTATAAAATTCCTAAATAATGGAAAAGAGTGACCTCTATCAAAGAATCAGTAATACTCAAGCTATATTTGGATCTAGCATGATATCCATCAAACAAAGGTATATAAATACCTATGTTCACCAGTTGCATCATATGAAAGTATAAATTCTAATATGATCCTATTATTCAACACATTGAGTAACCATAGAAAAAAATCAATCTATTTTACTCACTCATACATTCTCAGTTCTTTGAGTATAGACTGACTGAGATGATGAATATATCAAATGTCATTATCATTAATATATGATCACACTACATATCCATTACCTAATAGGTAAGCACATAACACATCTTACATATTAATATTGGTAATCTTCCTCTATCTATCTCAATTAGGGGCCCATATGTCATACATATCACATGAGAAGATGAATATCATCTTGGTTAAGCTCCAAATAATGACATGATTAGCAACATAACCAACCACCCCAAATTATAAAATCCTTAAGGATTTTATAAGAAAGGTATAAAATTATAATGGTTCTAATTCTAGATATCTTTCTACCCTATAGTATTAAGGTTTAAAAATATGAACAATTCACCACTATTATACCAAATAAAAATTGTATGACACATCATGCAGTATACATTATGGGTCTTCTAGAACACAAAACTAGTTTCATGCCTGATGATAATATTTTTTATCCTGATAAAAGAATCATACTCAAGTTAAAATTATTATTATATCATAACCTATAATATTCTAATATTATCATCAGTTTGGGATGATTCAACTTTTCAGAGGATAATTATCATTTCAATTCATGAAATATATATATATATATGAAGAAAATGTGAAATAATGATAAGTTAGATATTTCTTTTTGTATAACATGATATGTTTTATATATTTAAACATAATTAATTATTTTTAATAGAACCATAAATAAGTTTCTTTAAAATATATCACGTATGATTAACTTTCAGATCAAGATTATACTTGTTTCACTTTCATCGTAATGAAAAAATAATTAAATTTCAATGTATTTCTTTTCCCATCAATATGTAAACATTTGATAAAACTATGTCACTGAAATCTTTGGTGAGTAAAATTTATAAATTAATCCAGTTTGAATAATGGTGAGACTTAGGAATCATATTCCTAATGTTAAACTCCATTAACATATTCAAACATATTAACTCTAAAATCCATTTTTATGGTTTCAATCACTCTTATTTTATACTTATAACTCTTTCTATGTTTGTTATCATCATCTTCCTTGGGAACTTTTCCATAAATTTGTTTCCTTGAATGTGATATTCACTATGTACTTTAATTGGAATAATCATTTATCTGTTAACATAAAACATCTGAGAGTCCAAACATACTCTAACTAACTTGTTAGACACTATATTTTCATTAAAATATCTTACTATGATACATAAACTACTTTGGGTTAGAAAATGATTCTTATTTCATTTTAGTGGTAAATATTTAACAAATAAATAATTCTTTCCATATCATATATGGTATTTTATGTGTTTTAGATAATTTTTATGAAGATAATATTTTTCTTTACCGTATTCCACTAATGTTGGTGAGATCATATCTCCCATAATTTAACAAAAAATTACATGAACACATTTTTCTTGGATAAAAAATTATTAATTAATCTTTATCTCTAAACATGATATAAAATTTGATAAATCATAAACCATGTGTATTGAATCCATAATATTATTTTTTAATAAAAACTATTTCTCAATGAAAAATATTTCTTAATCATATATGAGATTATAGATAATTATATACATCATTTATTTTAGATCCATCTAAGCTTGATTTATTCCTTTGAATTCAAAATCATGATGTAGAAACCCTTTTCTTCATAATTTGAATACAAACTATAACCTCCATCAATTATTTCTCTATTTCATAATTCTTATTAACATATTATATTTTCAAAGTATACATTTAATATCATATACAATTCAAAATGAAATAAAATATTTCAATAATTCTGATACTTGAGATGGACATTCTAAAAAGTTTCTATAAACCCCATCATTTATCCCAAACAATTCAATAATATAAAAACAATATCTTTCCTTTAACTTTTGGTTTCTATGAACTAAGATTTCTATTTAAATAAACATTTTTTGACTCTCCAATTATCCCCTCTTCTTCTAATATAGCATTAGAACCTAGAAATCACATGATTAGTTCATCTATCCTCAGAACCTTAAGAAAATAATGTAAACATTTCTTGAACTCAATCACATTGTAATAAATTTTCTTAAAATGGAAACATAATGAATTCTATATCCAAAAAATACCTTAAAAAACTTATGGTTTATCTAAGTCATACCCATTCATATTGAGTATCTGACTTTGGATTGAAATTCCATAAGTGATTTTTCATATAATTTCATTGAAACCTAAAGTGAATCATTTTTAATTATAATAATGATCACTATTTCCTTGATGAGAAACATAAATAGTATATTACATTTGTAGTATTTACTCTAACATGTGTAATTTTATTTTACTTGAGAATGATTATTATGATTGTAATCCTGTTTAAGAAGTTTGTTACATTAAGCTCCTCCTTTTTTGTAGGAATGATCTCAATGTTTTGTCTTAAGATGATGAATTAATCTATCTAAATTAAAATATTTTACCATATGAATATTATGTTTAAAATTCTTTTAAATATGATGTTTATTAAATGTTATCCCACTAAAATAATGAAACCTTTTAAATTTTATCATATCCTTTAGTAATTCAAGATTCATATTTCACTTATAAAATCCCCCCCCCTTTGGTGTAAACCTTTCAATTTTGATAAATAAGTAGACCATTATTCCAATCATATCATATATGACTCTTTTATAGTTGATAAAACAACTCTTTACCTAACCCATCATCAAGTTAAAATCAACACCATCCTTTTGATATCCTAACTCTAAGGGTTTCCTAGTTAAGTGTAACCTAAATAAAATTCCATGAACAATGCACATAACTCATAGGGTAACATCATTACTTTCTTTCTATACACAAGATAATTTAAGGTCACCCGACATTGTCATGAGCCTAACTAGTTGTATAATCGAAGTCTTGATAGGTGTTCTCTTTGAATGAAATATAACACATTATATTTTTAAAGGAGATTCAATTACACCATCTTCTCTTATCTTATTCCCATTGAATGTATTCATGTTTTTAATGAATTAATTTCAAATCATATTCATTTCACCAAATCAATATGTTTGATTATATTTATGTGTAACTCTATAAACAACTCATAGATTTTATTCCAAACCCAATATAAATTCCATGCATATTAATACATTTTGAAATAGATCCAATACACCAGGAATGTAAAACTCTTTCATGAAAACATTTAAAACTATATAAAATTAAAAAACCCCACAAGACTAATACCTGAGTGATAGATAGCTAATTCACTCTTTTATAGAGAATATTTAACCCTCCAATCCTGTGAAATGTCTGATCCAAATCCCTTTTACTAAGGATACATTAATCAATATATACTTCAATTTCATCATAATATGGACACCTAATATGTATAAATCATATTAATTGTCTAAATTCATGCTCATAACATAATACAATCCAAATTTGAGGTAAAAGAAAACTAAATTCATTATCAAACATAGCATGTGACTCCTTAGATTGCATGTCCGGTGATTTATAAAATCACTTTAACACCAAAAACTAATTGAAAAGCATAGTTATAATATGAAAATTATATTAATGAATAATGAAATGAATGATCAAACAAAAAATTCATAATTTAAACATAAGATGAACAATTTATGAAAAATTCATAAATAAGTAAAATTATAAATACATTTTAATTCATTAATTATGTTACTAAATAAATATAAGTTATTTATCTTTATTTTTAGTATGAATCCCTTTATAATATTTAATATATAACATTTAATTTAAGTTTATTATATTAGGTGAAATATAAAAAAAAATTCATATTCAATTATTTAAACTATTTAAATAATATAAATATCAAATATTTATTATTATTTAAAATTTGATCTTATCAACTTTAAAAAATCATTTTGATATGGTTTGAGTAAATTTATAATAAGGAATTTAATTTTAATTATTCAAATTAATAATTATAATTAATTTGTAATACTAAATATATGTTTTTTATATTTTTTCCTTATTTTTTAATTTATAGAAAATGTTTAAATTACACTTATTATTTAAATATAAAAAAACATAGATATAAATTATAATTAATTCGATATAATTTAAAAAGGGAAATTTAATATTAACAATTAATATTATAGAATATTTATTTAGTAAATATTTCATAGACATTTCATTTATAAATTCTAAATAATTTAATATTTATTAATTTATAAACATATTTATAAATTAATAAATACCCCAAAATATGTTTTATTATGGTATATAAACATTTTATAAACCATTTAATTCAATTTTCCACTGAAATATTGAAAAATATAGTATTTCACTATATATAGTTCTGAACAATATTCTCAAATCACCATCAATGATATGTCACATGTGATAGGTGTTGTGGTACTATCTATCATACAATATGATAGAGAAAAAATATCTTACATATGAAAAACCCATCACACATTAATTATGTAGGAGTAAACCTAGAACACTTGATGATCGCTACTTATGATTGGGCCTCATGTAATAACAATGCATTGTTTGATAGATTGCATAAGATTAAATTCGATTGTGGTGATCATAGGATGTGACAGGAAACCATGTAGTATTATTCCAGCACATGTATCCTTTTACATAAGAATAAATACACACCCTAATAGTCACCATATATGAATGTCACCCGCATATGAGTAACTTGGTGGGGGTTCATATTTTATGACGGCCCACGATATCATCAATACAATACAAGGGTATATTTTTCTTCTACGGATTGTAACCATCATAGAATATGATATCATATATAATACACTCTAATATGATAAAATTAAACAATTTCCACTATGTCACCTCTTTTGGTGCCTCATATCATATTGCACGACCCCAAACAGATATTTCATTATCCCATAACACAATTTCAGGCTTAGTGAAAAACCAATATCCATCTGTACAATATCATGTATTGTTTTTCCATCAAAATTTCAAAATATCAATCATACGACATGATATATAATATGATATATAATAAAATTCCATATTTTTCATTTTAAACATGATTTGGTGAATCAAAAAAATGTAAAATCTATTATAACACTTAAGGGTTTCAAGGGATCAATTCAATCATAGTAAATAAAGTGAAAATAATATGAAACACTTAAAATCAATATTTACCATACATGAAACCTAAAATAATCGATATACATAAAATTAATAAAATATGCATACACTTTAATGTTGAATGATTTCTGGTCTTTCATTAATAAAATTATTGATAAAGACCACTAAGAAGAATTCAAAGGACTTTCTCCTCCATGGTGTATCCAAGGGTAGATGTTAAATCTCCCATCACTTGGGAAGGACTTTAAGACCCCTATATAACTGAGGACTAAAATAATAATTGATATTACTCATGTAAATATGGTGCACCATTTTTTAGGATCCTTTATAATAATAAATCCACAGCTAAGTATGCTTGGCATGGAGTAGTGTCACGATGGGTGACCTCCTAGAGGTTTCTCAGGGTGTGTGTGATTGAGGATAAAGAACACTGAAAAAAACGTGTTATCTAATAGAAAAATTCATTAGTCTGATTATTATCCCTAGTGGATAATATTTTATAATATGTTGGGGTGGACTAAGGAATAAAGAAGACCCATGGGGTCAAATTACTTTGTTTAAGGTTATGGGAGGTTGGTTCATGAAAAATGGTATCAGATCCAATACCCAATGTAAAGTGCAGAGGAACTACCTAGTTTTGAGGTTTGGGGTCCAAAATGAGGGTATTGTACATTAAATGGGTGAGAATGTAACACCCCTGTAAAAGTGAGACATAAAATACAAAATAATACTACAACTGTCAATAAGGTGTACCTTTCTTTTTGAGAGCAAGACTAATAAGAAATCCATAATTAAGAATTATTACCTTAGAGTAATGTATGGATGGGTAACCATAGTGAGGATAGTCTTTAGTATGATAAGTAACCTCAAGGGATGATATATTTTTGTGTACTGGGAGGGAAACCAAGTTATTATAGAAGACCCATGGGGTTAGATGACTAGGTACATAGCCCATGGAGGTCAATTAATTATAATAACCCTCACATATCCCACGATATGATTGTATCTCATGAAGGTTAAGGGAGAATGTGGAAGAAAGATATGTGAATGGGATAGAATGAACCAAGGATTGGATGATTTCAGATGACCCCATCTCATGGTAATTATATCGTTTTATATCCTCGTGAGATACTCTCTATTTATCCATTAATTAACTCATACATTATGGAATGTATGAGTTATTCATGTGATTACTAACTATTTCTAACCCCATGGAAGAACATGCATTCATAGTATGAATGTTTCATGATCCTAATATATTATAGTTATTAATAATATCCTTGTGGGGAATATTCTCAAGTGATAACATTTATATTTCAGTTGTACAATATGATATAAAATATTCTGATACAGCCAAACCAAGTAAATAATTTTTCCAAATCATACCTTATTATTGGCTTTGGTCAGTGGAATGATGCCTTATAACATGCCATATGTTATATCAATATCATCTCAAACGATGTAGTCCTAGTGAATCACATGCATTATAGATTTACGGAATATATTATTCTATATCCCACTTATACTAAATCCTCACATACATAGTATCATTTCACCTTATATTAAATAACGTATAATAACTTGTGATAACATATCCAAAAATCCTTTTTGTAATCTTCCAAAACACTGTTATAAATATATCATTAACTTCACCATTTATAACATTATATGTAATACCTTGTGAATACCCATCCAAAACACCTTTTGGATAAATTTTAAAAAACTTTTATAGAGGCTCTCCAAGTAAAACTCCATTTATATTCATCCAACCAGAAATTGTAAACCCATAGGGCTTTGTAGCATTAAAAAAATATTAATTCTAAAATTAATAAATTTTAGCAAGTAGTTGCTCAGGAAAAGAATCAATGGTACTCAAGATACAAAGGGATCTGGTGTGATCTCTATCATATGCATGTTTCTCTATATTTGTTCCCTCCATCTGTATCATATACATTAATTCATTTTAATACGATCCCTTTACCTAATAAATCTAGTTTCCACAGGTCATGTAGTATTTAAATCCCTTATAGTCACTTATACATTCTCAATTCTCAAAGTATAAGAAAACTATGTGTATGAATATATCATATTTCATTCACTTTTATGGGTGAGTAAATATAATTCCCTTTACCTAATAGATAAGTGGATCACATATATTATCTAGGTATGACCACAAAAATTCTTATTCTATCTCAATAATTTGTTTAGAGGCCATACTCGTCATATGAGAGGAAAAATCTCATATTTATTAGGCTCCAATAGATAACATGATCAGCAGCATTCACAACCACCCTCAATTAGCTAAGCCTAAAGACTTGCATAAGAAAAGTATCAAAGTGTGATGGTTATCATGATTAGTATCCAACAAACTCTAGGTATTGAAGAATACAAATATAAAATATTCTCCCCAGGTATACTAAATACATATTGTTTAACACTTCATGTGGTATAATTCATGGGTCATACACAAAACCCATTTTGTGCCTCATGATCATATTTTATACCCCTAATACAAGAATACTACTCATGATAAACCTAAAAATTTATCATAACCTATGTTACATCATGATAAACATCAGTTACGGATAAATTATCTTTTTAAAGGTAAATTATCATTACACTTCAAAATTGTGTGTGTGTGTGTGAACCAACATGAACTAAGGATAAAGTTGATATTACCATTTTTATATAATGACACATTTTATTTTCATGAACTTATTTACGGATACTTACAAAAATATACATAATCATCTATCTAACATATCACATATGATATACTATAAGATCTTCAATATGTTTGCTTCAAATTTACGGTTTTTCTAAAGTCATAACATTTCAACGAATTTCATATCACTTAACTATGTGACCATTTAATAAAACTATCACATTAAACTATTCCATGAGTAACATCAATGAAGTAATGTAGTTTTAATAATAGAGATACTTAGGAATAATATCCCTAATTTCCAACCCATTAAACATATTCAAACTCTATAACCCCAAAACATTCAATGTTATGTTGTTAAATAAATTTATTATCTACATAGAACTATTTCTAATTTTATCATCATCATCATCCTTGAGAACATTTAAATTAAGAAAATTAATTGAATGTGAAATTCACTTTCTACTTTGACTAGAATAATAAATTATTTATTAAATATAAACTTCTCAAAGTCCAAACATTTTCCCACTAGATTCTTGGACACTATTTTTTTAGAATATCTTATTAATATAAACAAAATACATAGGATAGAAAATAACTATTAATTATTTTTAGTGGGAAATATTTATTAAATAAACAATTTTTTCTAAATCATATATGGTATTATATAGACTTTGGAACATTTTATATAAAATTATATTATTATTTAAAATATTACACTAGTGGTGGTGTAATAATGTCACTCTTATTTTAAAACCCCACTAGATAAACAATTTATTCTTGGACAAATAATTTTTATCTTTATCTTCTTCTCAAAAAAACTTATATATTCTAACGAATCATAAAATGTGTGCATTTAACCCATTACCTTATATTATTCATATTAACTCTTAATTAGTGAACAACTTATCTAAATCATATAAGATAAATGAGATAATTATATGCATCCTTTATTTTAGATCTATCTGATATTGAAATATTTATTTTCATTTAAAATCATATTTTAGAAAACATTTACTTTTTAAGGTCCATCAATTCATTCCATTTTTTAAAATTCTTATAAACTTACAACATTTTTAAAATATACGTCTGATATCATATAACTTTAAAAATGAAATAATTGCTTTCTTTAACACTGATACCTAACATGGACATTCCATAGAGTTTCGATATACCCCCTCAGGTATCCCAAAAAATCCATACATATGGAACCAATTTCTTTGTTTTATTAACTTTTACGTTTCTATGATCTAGGATGGATATATTACGAAACATTATTAGACTATCTAACTAACTTTTATTCTTCTTGTTCAAACTTTTAATTAGACAACCTCATGTGAAAATCATATCTCAGCTAATACATTACAACAAAAAATTATGATGGTTTAATGTTTGATAATTAGTTAAAAATGGTGGAGTAGTATCACCCAAGATTATGATGCTCGGATACTAGGAAATTTAGTGATTTAAGTTGAACTATATTGAAATAATTATGCCAACCAAACGGTGCAGTGGAATAATGAAATTGGAATTTACCTTTGATAACTCGTCTAGATATAGGTGGTGTGGAGAAAACTAAAGAACTCACAAAACTATTTATTTGTATTAGTTTCAAAGGTTTTACAGTGTAATAAATATAGAACTTAAGGTTATGTGATGTCTTGACTGAATAAAGGATTATCCATGGAGATCATACAAGCTGGAATTCAACTACATGATGATCAGATGGAGATGACTACCAGACACAATAGTTGGGTCTAATCTTTTATAAGTATAATGATTCACTATATTTTTTTCATGACCCTACCCATACCAGGGCTTGATCCCCAACTACCCCAAGCCCCCTCTATAGGCCAGTGATGGATACTAGTGTTGAAGGCATCAAAAACTTAGGAAGGCCTTTGGATAAGAACTTGTACACACATAGCCAACTTATTTCAATAATGCAGAGGGAAAGGGAAAAAGGATGAAACACTTCTATAAATAAACCAAGCATGCAAGAACCCCTAAATAGTACAATTATATTAGAGTAAACTGAAATCTAAAATGGGAAAAATATATGCCCATCCAAAAAAAGTTTTTCAACCTAGCAGTAATTGAAAAATTAAAATAGTTGTGAGATCCACGCTCTTAAATCCCATGTTATGACAACTTTACATTGTCCAAGAACACGTATACCTATCCTCCTCTAAAGTTACTATCAACATGTATGCCGTCTTCATAATGCATGACACAAGAGGGAAAATCACATGTAGGTTTGATAATGAAAATACTTAGTTGGACTCCCCAAAAAGGTGAATGGGGGTTATAAAAGATACTCAGAAAAAAGATATTAATATATAATTCAAGGTACAGTAAAAGGAGTTCATATCAACCTAACAAGAGAGTTAAGTAAGATTATCAAAACATAAGCAGATAGAAATTATGAGGAGATGAAATTTCCATTGAGTCTTCACTACCAATATTTGGAGGGTAGACACATCCCACCATGTTAAGCTAGACATAGAAAGAATATGGAAAACACCACACATATTTTACCTCTCCCTGAAGGATAGAAACCCAAACCTAAGGAGTGGTAACTGGAAATAGAATATAGATATACTCAGTCAAAGAAACCCAAATGGGAGAGTAAGTAGATCTCCATCTCATAGCTCAACTGAGGAATAAGAGTATCCAACAGTCCTAGAAGAAACCACCATTAATTCCCAACATCCCACACATCTTCTCTTAACTATAAGTCAAAGGGAATCAATCATTGCACCATGATATTAATCACTTTGGGAGGCATTGTCATGACATCACAATTTTAGGTCACAAAACATGGACGTTTCTTGGTGGGAAATATGTCCCTCTTTCTATAGAGTCCAAAGGCACATCAGACCACATCTTATCACTATGACACATAGTCTAGAGGTCATTTCATTAGTCGATAGGGACCCACTTCCCATCCCAACTATAGAGTAAGCCTTGAACTTCCATTGCAGACCACTTCCCAACCCAGATGAAGGTAAGCCCCGAACTTCCATCAGGGACCACTACTCATCCCAGTTAAAGGTAAGCCTCGAACTACCATCGAGGACCACTTTTCATCCAAGATGGAGGTAAGCCTGGAACTTCCATCAGGGACTTCTACCCAGCCCAGCTAGAGGAAATCTTGAAACTGCTTTCCCTATCCCAGTTGGATGGTACCCCTTAGAAAGCACTGATGAACTACATTGTCCATCACTTCTTGGTGGTACATCTTAGAAGAATGCCAATATAGTCATCAGGTGCATCCCTGTATAGCCATCACACACAGAACATCTCGCATCATATCGCATAATTCATTACAGAGGGCATCATTACATTATACATGGAAAAACACTCTAGTTAGGCTTTTCACAGGACAATATTTGGGTCCAATAGAAGCTGATACTGGAGATATAAGATTCATAGTGGTACATGGTGTGTATGGGTCCCACACATCATATGACCCCGCATCATATCCTGGTCATATACCTAACCAAACATGGGTACTAAATTTTGAACAAGTACTCCTAGGCATGCAAAGGTACTCCAAGTGTACATGGAAAATCTAATTAGAAGTTCGATGAGTGCACGACTCTTGTCGTTGATCTAGAGGGCCAATTCATAATGTCACTAACATGCCTCCTCCAATGGTCCTAGAACATTTGACCTCATCCCTTCATACATCTTCTCCACCCTCACAAGAGTTTAAGATATCCAAAGACGTTGCTTCTCTTCAAAAACTGCATAAGGATCCTCCATTGACACTACTTCCATGATTCCACTGTTAATGATATCAGGAAAAGGGCTATGCATGTTCAAACATATCACACCATTTTGATCCCTATGAAAAAATGCACAAGATTGACTATTCATTCACCCCAATCAGTCATCTGATGGAAAAGTTTCATATCACCGCATTTCACAGGAATGACGCCTTGAAGGGCCCTCACCCTGAATTTGGTTTAGACACCCAAACATGGTCTTGAAAATTCCTCCCATACAATAGGTTCATGCCGCCACTGACGATGTGTTAATTGTATGTCACATGCAGACACCATGTCTAAAATAAGAATCCCAATTAATAATTATATTATTATTAATAAACATGTGTGTTTCATGAAATTGAGTAATAATCCTTAATTCTTAAACTTCCAAAATTTCCTAAAATGGACCGTCTCATAAGTAGGATTATGTCATTACTGACAGAACATAAAACAGGAACTATGTTTAGATGATATGTCGATTTCTTAATAATATAATTATATTATTATTACTTAATCTCAGAAATTTCATTTAACCGATCCCCAATACCAATTATTAGAATTTATTAACTAGCCTAAAAATATCCTCCTTGATGAGAGTAAAATTTTTACATAGATGACGAGCCAATCGGATGCCCGGATTATGAGATACAACCATTTGAAGTTATATCAGCCCAATTTGAATAGGTCCAACCCATTTTGGCTAGACAACTCAACCTGGGCTAGGCCAGCACATTTCGTCGAGCCAAATCCCATCTATGCAGCCTGGTCCACATGTCCCCTATCAGGCTCGCCTACCACCAGCCCATCACTATGCCTCGATCTCGCATCAATATGATAGTCGTCATGTTCCACAGCCATGTTGCCACCTTGGGTCGCACCCCATGACCCCACTGTCAACCAATCGTCTGCCCCTCTCTCCTGTCTAGTCATTGGACATTCTCACACCTAGTTGCATCCCGTTGTCATGCTCACACTGTGTGCCCCACCGCCATGCCATCCTACACCAGCATCTAACCCAACGGGCCACCTCCCATGGCCGATACATCCATGCAGTCCACTGCCGCTATGCTAGCGGCACTCTTATGGTCCCTTCTATGGACCATTAGGCTCCATCCAGTCTCCCAATCATGAATTCATCAGTGGATTGGGAACCATTTTGATGAGGGATTTTTAGCATCGGCCTCTATTCATCAATATGTCAGTGATTCGATGTAACTTCCCTCGCCCTAGGTCCACTAATTGGTGCCTCGGGTCTGGTTGACACATGACTTCAAGTGTGCATCCCCATATTCTAGAGGTTTTTGACTAGATTCAAGTGTCTAATAGGTCACATGGGGAGCCTCGGAGCAGCGGTGTCCTCCCCAATCTCGTGTTCTAGGGTTTCTCTGCTACCTCAACCATGAGGGGGGAGACTCATGAACGTGCATCCAGTGATACCTCCCCCTTCACTTTGTTACTGTTTTTTCTATTTTCTCTCCTAGGTTAGTGCTTAGTGGTCTTCGCAACGCAGGTGAACTGGTATGATGCATTGAGGTTGGAGCTCAGAAGGTGCTTTTGCGGTGCCGAAATCATCGGTGTTTCCCATCCCTCTTGATGGATTCTTCTGATTCCAGTGGTGGGCGTGATTTGGACACCAGGGATGATTCTTCCGCAGTTCATATTTTTCCAAATCCAAGCTCAGAGTGGCGGTTTTTGGTTAGATCGGCCCATATCTCGTTGCTGATGACGCTACCTCGACACGGGGTTGGGCCTCCCAGTCCTGGGTGATGGTGGTTTGGCTCCTCATTCTGTGGTATTCTTTCCTCTTCGGTTTTCTGGCACGGCTTTGATGTTGGAGGAGGTCTCATGGTGGTGGTGGGGTTCTTCGATTTTGGTTATGGTGGCTTGGTATTTGAAGGGATGTTGCTGCTTTTGCACTAGATGTTCTTGTTTCTTTTCTAGAAATTGATGATGATTCTTGTTTGTTACTGATGTCTGATACTTCTTATGATAAATATGTTGAATGGTGGTGATCTGTGAAGGAGGTTCCAGTGACGACGCTTTCGATGGTCTCATCGGCGACCTGCAGTGATGGATGTTGAACATTGATAGCGATAAAGTGATGGAGTTCGACCTACAGTGATGGTGATGAAGTGATGGTGACGAGTGATGATGGGATCAAGGCTCAAGGTATGGCGTGTGGCGTTTTATGGACAATGGTTTGGTTTGAATTTGAATTTTGTAATCTGGATTTTTGGGAACTGTTTGTATGGGTACCAGGAACCCATAAAGCGGCTTTTGAAAATGAAAAAAATGCTTTTCCCCTAATAGGTCATGTGGGGATACTATACCCTATTTACCAAAGTAATCCAAAACTGAAACCAATATAAATAGAATAAATAATAGGAAACAACCAATAACATGCATAGTCGAAAATCTCCCAAATTGGGTACAAACCACAAGCAATAGTAAATATGTCATGTCATGTTACAATGATAAGTGAACAAAACCCAAAATAAAGATAAAAAGTGGAATCCCAAAAAAGTTTTGACTCATGTCTAGAACCTCATCCATGCATACCCCATGTGTGACTCAACTCCCTAGCATATGGCCCTTTCCCTATTCCTAACTTGCAAGCATGAAATCTACTCAGGTGCCCAATGGTGCCCGAGTAGGGTGTGAGTACAACTTAGTAGGCCACCACCAATTTTGTCTACAAATATCTAGTCTTACAGATAGCGCATGCCAGTGTAAATAAATAGAAATAAAAGGAAAGAAAATTTGGGGACCACTAGTTAACAATCTCTACTTAGTTATACTAACAATAATGTCAATTCTTTATGTATCATTTATTACTAAGTCGTCATCAATCACACAAGATTCATTAAATAAATAATTTTCATAAGGAAATAAGTAATTCCCTAACACATTAGGGATACCATATCACAACATCAAAATATCCTCACCTCGAAGCCTCAGTCCGGGTGGAATGAAATTGTTAGGGGAATAGAGAATCATCGCCTTCCCTAACCCAGGCATTGTGGGTGGAGTTAGAACATCAGTCAAACTCGACCCCTGGAAGGATCCTCAGTCATTTATCTTAGAACTCAATCCATATTCATGTTCTTATCCATCCATTCACCACACAAAACCATATCATAACCAAACACAACCAATACATATAGAAATCATAATCAATAATAAGAAACATGATAAATCATATAGTTCCATAACACATTACCACATTTTCCATTTAGATCACTTATACCATTTATCCAAATTCCCATTATCAATCCTAGATCTCTAAGAATGTTCAATAATTCCATTATTAAATTATCTTTATCATATTCTCCCATTTCACATACCATTACCCATTTACCTTATTCACTTGTTCACATGCACTAACTCACTTTAGAATATGTAACATATTTCACACACCTATTTCCCCAACCAAAAATAACCAATACCTCACTTGGACCTCCATTATGAATATCAACATACTCAATATGGGCTCTACATGATCACAAAAAAATCTAGAACTTACTTAGATAATTATAGGTCCAGAAAGTATCGGCACACCCCATGGGTGGCCCAACAAAGGTAAAGTCATCCTCTAAGTGTATCATAGGGTCCATGAGGGTTTCCATTCATCATTTAGACATTAATTATACAAAATATAACAAAAGGATCAAAATAACCACTATGGGTAACCAAGAAATAAACCCAAGCATGCACAAATAAAAAACGTAACTATGGGATATAACTTGTATACCAACTACCTTAAATCTGTTGATAAACTCACTTTCAAACATGGCCATGGATTTGGATTCAGCCACATCTGGAAGTTTTATCCTAGATATCATCAGAAAAAGAGGTTTTTATAGCTTCGGAAGAATATGGATGAAATATATAAACCCCAATCGAGATTAATAAGCAATGAGGATATTAGACTTACCCAGATCTTTGATGCCCATCTTATGTGTAATGCCTCGACCCCAGTTACCCAGAGTTGGTGCATTATTACATAACATTGGTATGATAAAATGAAATCATGTCCCGAAATACCGATCTGTTTAGTAGCCTTAGAAATACTAGATACATTCATAAGGTCAAAATTACAACTTGAAAAGAAAAACAACACAAAATTATTCCAATAGAAACATCCAAGCTTCCTAGATTATGCCTACAAGTCACTCATAACGAACTTATTCAAATCCTGGGAAAAATAAAACATATAAAGGGGTAAGATGAGATTATCATTAATGATAACAATATAGCAAAAACTTTCATAAATAAGCATAAGCATTTAAGGCAATGTATAACTAAAAAAATCCTTTTAAACTTTAAATTCAGCAAAATATGGAAAAAACTGAAATAATGCCATTTAATTATTCACATGGATATTATACTAGTTGAATAATCACATGAAATATCAATAACCACTTTCATAATGATGGAATTCATAATTTCATACTATCATAACCACATTTTCAAGGCCTTGTGCCAAGACTACAAATAAGATTTTGTCACGGCCTTGTGCCAAGACACTAGTTTGTCTCATGAGACCTACCGCTTCATCGAGGAGCTATAGTGGGCTCCAACCATCACTTACTAATTCCAATGCATTCTTCATATGAACAGGTTTAAACATAACATAAAAATTTGTATTAAAACTATCATATGAAATATCAATATTTTAACCACAAACCCTGAATGGTATAAAAATAGCACATCCAAAGTCAAACATAACTCATTCAATACAATATGGAAGATTTGTATCATAATAAATCAACTTCAAACAAGTATAAAATCCATAAAAGGATGTTTACATAGATGAAAATTATTTGTAAAACTCTTTGAGAGAAATATTCATTTTTCATGAAAACATTTAAAAGTGTCACTATTTATCAAGAAGCCATTTAATATAGATTTTTGAATCAAAGTGTCCCATACCACTTTGAAACTTTTAAAATGAATTTTAATTTTAAAACATTAATTTCCATATAAATAAATCCTTAAAACCATTTTTAAAACATGGACATTAATGAGAAATATTTATAATAATAAATCTTTAAAACATTTTAAAATGATATTTTAGTTATAGTTATTAACCAAAAGAGAGACACTTGAATACAAATAATTGAGGTAATACAAACATTGTAATATCATTATAATAAAGGAATTCATGATATACTATGTCAAAGTACATTATATACACCATATAAAAGTGATTTGGTGTATAACAACAAAGAAGTCTCAATGAAATGTAAATGGTGATGAAATCTCTTATAAATACTATATCCTTAGGTTAAGGATAAATCAACGACATAATTATGTGTGAAAAATATAAATACACTCAATATTATTGGATATTCAGTGTAAATCAATAAGAGTACATTCACACATATTCTTGTAAAAACAACACCAATGAATTAGATATTTAACTCAACAAATGGAGATTGAATTAAAATTACTCTTATAAAGTTCATATCGATGACTTGAGAATTTATCAATGGAGTGATTATGTGTATCAAAATTATATCCATAGAAAGGGGAGTGAAAATTATGAAATAATCAAATTAATAGTGATTCCACGCATAATCTTGGAGTAAAATATTCAATGAAGTATGAGTAAAGCCGAATGAGTGGAAATTGAAATTTGTAATTCCATTACCAATTTGGTAACTTACGAAACATACATCCCATGAAAGATGTATCATACAATTATGATGTAAATATCCATAAATTAAAGTATATTGCACAATGAATACAATCATGGGCATTACACACACCCCATGCAATGAATAAGTATTGAACAATGGAAATCTCACAGAATTAAAAGTGAGATAAGAAACCCCTTACCTTGTACTTTTTCACTGGTTGAGGGTTGGTTAACCTCCTGTATAATGGTGAAATAATTTTTATTGAATTATACATGAATAATATAAATTAATATTTTATCATATATGATCTTTTTACATTTATTTGTTAATAATATCTTAGTATTATCGTCGTTTCGGGTGTTAAAGGATTCATTTTATTTTATATTATTTGTTTTGTGAGCCATATTTGTTATGGATGGGATGTATCTTATATATATTCAGAATGATATCATGTCTCTAAACATTATTTTTAATCATCAAATGATATTTAGTCTTGAATGGATATGATGTTGAATGAATCTCACCGTATTCGTGGAGACGGTAATCTGTACGTACGCACGAGTGACAATATCATTCATTTGATATTAAAATAACATATAATTGGATGGTATGTCATATATACGTAATCATTATCATGTTATATTTTATTTTTTACATGAATTACACATCATTATTATACCCATCCAAATAATAATGTATTTTATAACAATTACACCACGACGTGGAGACGGTAATTCGTACGTACGCACATATGGTGACATGTCATTCAAAGGATGGATAGAATAATGAATATGGATATACCATATATATAATAACATAAAAGTATATTGAAGATACTAGAGTTATTATTTTAGAATGGAAATAACAAATAAAGAAGAAGTGGAAGAAGAAAGGAACATGAAAGATGGTGGTGAAATTATTACCTCTTCTTCGGGTTCTTCCTTTTGATTTGATCAAAAGGGCTCCTTAAGTTGGATTTATTTCCAAACGAGGGAATCTAGGATGGATTTAGGGAAGTTGAGAGGATATTTGGGCCAGTTTTGGACAGTCCAAAAGGCTTTGAAGGTGTGAATTTGAGAGAAGGAGAAGTTCCTTTTTATAAGAGGGGTGAGGGGCACCTGAGGAAAAACTTAAACTATTATTTTATAATAAAGTCATTTTCCATTTCTAATGGCTCCAAAATAGATTATTTAAAGGCTAAGGTTGGGATTGGTTGAAAACAACTCAAAAAATATGTTTTAGATAGGTTTGGGTTACTATATCAACCTTAACTCTTAGATTTAACTCTTAGTTAAACAGTTTGACATTTACCATGTCTCTTTGTATTTTTATATTATATGGTTAATAAACATACTATATACTTCCTAGATAAACCAAAGAGGTTAATTAATGATACACCCATCATTATATAGGTCCTTTTGTCTAACCTTATATTTGTATGAATAGAATATCAATTAATAATATTTTATTTTATTTAAAAACTCTTTTATGTCAATTTTGACACTATTTGGTATTTTGTTTTTTCTAAATTCATAACAGCATTATTACTTCAAAAAAAATTCATCTAACCAACCCTAATATGTCATATTAACCTTAAAAAAATTTAATTCCTAAAAAGTCTCAAAATACATTTATTTGGATATTTATAATTTCAATTATTTTAATATTTCATTAATTAGGTAATTACTGCAACATCATTGTGTCATTAATAAATTAAATTATTTAATGTATAAAAAATATAAATAAAATACCATTATGTAGGAAATCGTTTTATGTTAATAATGAATATTTATTGTCTAATTTATCTTTTGTGTAACCCTATATTAAAAAAATTAGTTATTAAACATTGATTTTAACTCTTTTAACTCTTCTTTGAATTAAATAATAAAAATGTCCTAATCTAATCCAAGTGGACCAGTGAAGTTCATATTTTATTCCTAAATTTTTTTTGGTAGAATTATACTTTTCCAATAGGATTAGGACATGTGTTAGGGTAATAATAATAACATTTTTACCCTTAATTACTCTATTTACTTTTAACTGTGGTAAATAAAATTAAAAAAGTTACTATTCACCAAAAATTATTTTTGTCTTATTGAACCACATTTTACTCATTGATTTTAACCGTGTCTCTCAGATTTTCTAAATTCAACTCACAGAAGAGGTAAAATTAATTTTTATATGAATTCACAAATTCTCTTAGGAGGTGGGTAAAAGACAGTGAAAAGTTCAATAAAATTTTATATATCTAATATTTTTACAAAATGAATCCAATGAATTACATTGAACTTATATGGGTATTATGTATCTATTTTGACCTAAAATAAATTTAAATAAAATAAATAATTATTTAAACAAAAATTCGGTTTTAAACTATAATTCAGTGTTTTTCACTATTCATCAAAAATTAAAAGTTTTCAGAAACATACCAAAAATTTACCCTAAGATAATTTTGATATTATGAATTCAAAAATCAAGTATATTTTACCAAATTCAAAACCCATGAATTTCATTTATTTTTTTAAAATTAATTCCCATTGTCAAAACCAGAAAGCGTACTTTTATGAAAAAATAACTACCAAAAGATTGACATTTGATTATGTCCAATTTCAAATTGAAATTACTTCCAATGACCAACATTGGAATAAATGGTAAAAATATAATCTAATTATACATCCAAACCATTCATATGTATATTTGAACACTATAAATTATTTTGATTAAAAAAAGTTGTTTTCAGTTAAAATATATTATTTTTCACTATTCACCCAAATATGAAAGTTATCAGAAAACCACCAAAAATTTATTGAAACTAAATTCTTATATCCCGATCCCAAAGAAGAAGTTTATTTTTTCAAATTTAATATATAAAAGTTTCAAATATTTTATTTAAAAAAGGGTCCGCCATTAAAAGGCGGTAAAATTGCATTTTTTGAAAAATACTTATTTTATCTGAAAAAGTTAATTTGTCCTTAAATTATGCCTAAGAAACTCATAATATAGAATCTAAATTTATAAGGGTTATATAATGTTCAAAATTTGTTAATACTATTCATAACCGATTTTGAAGGGCTAGTTTGGTAAGTCGTGGTGCGCTTGAACTCGATGTTGTGTGTAGTGTAAGTTATTGAATTACTTTGAAGAACTAACGTACTATGAAATCTTGGGGTGTTACATTCTTCACTCCTTCAATAAATTGCATCCTTGCAATTTTTAAAATTGGTCTTGGGAATATAATGGAAAGTCCCACATCGAAAAAGGATTCAATAAAACTATCACTTTAAAAAAATATAGATAATTACAAAGGTCACCCAAGATAACCCATACTAGAATTCCATATAGGAAAACATGGATATGGAAGATAAACTAAGTGTCAAGTTCTGATAGATTGGGATAGAAAACATGATCAGTAGAAAGTTAACAACAAGAAAACCACAAACTTTTTATGGGAAAAATAGTAATTAGTTTCCCTATAGGAAAACTAAACGGACAACATTTTTTTTGTTTTAAGTTACATTTCATAAAGATGAGGAATTCATTTATGATATTGACTAAGAACATAAATAGATATACTTACTTTTTAAGTATAGTTTCATTCTTTAATAAATTTCTACCACTAACTCGTATTTTTAAACGATGAGTATTCAAGAAGACTTGGTCACACCGGAAGAGCTATAATATACTTCTATAGAATCACATGATCCACAAAGGATAAACTATATATTATTGTTTTTAGAGATTAATCAAAACCAAAACTGTTATTACAAGATCTGACGATCCCCCAAAAAAATATTCCTTTAGAGAAGGAAACACTAATCTTAATTTCTAAAATTAAACCAACAATACCCCAAAGTTAAATAAATACCATTCAATAAACAATTGACCTTAAAATCCTTCAATATAATCCAAACTAATATTGAAACCCAAAACATAGAAGATTTTGGTTATGTAGTCTTCCACATTAAATTGTATCTCCAAATGACATCAACTAATCTTAAAGTCACGTACTTAAAAGTAATTAACCTAATCACATATTCACTATTATAGGTTATTTATTTCCATAAATCACCCAAATCACTATAAATCCACAATAAAAACATAGATAAAAATACACTATTACTCCTCAAATGAAATCCCATAGTATTCTATTTTCCTTGGGGATATAGTGTTCCCAACAAAGCGAACATCTTCCAAAATAATGTTTATCACTTAATCACCAAATAATTTTCCTATGATAAGACATAAGATCCCAAACCAACTTATTATTTATCAATAAAATCATTTAACTAAAAATAATTAGTCACACTAACTAGGGATTTCACCTAGTCTAGTGGTAGGTGATAAATCCCAATCGCACTCTGGTTGTGGGTTAGATTCCCACATCTTTGTCCGACGTGACGGGTTGTCACATGGTCTGTGTGTTGTACTTTTTCAAAAACTAAATTTTATAACATTACCAAAATGATATAAATTCCTCAGAATAACTATAAAATAATTTAAACACAAATTTTATATCATACCTTTCATTTTCATCACAAAATATAATAACTTGTAATTTCCTCAAACCCAATGATCATATAAAACCAAATGGTTATTTATAACTATATCCAAAAGAGAAAAGATAATTCTTCCTCCAATATAATTTTTATATGACAAACTACAGGGTTACAAATACAAGAGAAAATTATTCCAAAGTAATCCCATCATCAAGGAGCACTAGTACTTTTAAAAATATCTCCAACCATTTATTTCCACATAGCATGTTCTTTGACCAAGAAAGTATCCTATAGAAAAGGGCATTCACATGGGTAATGTCCAGGTCCCCTGGATTTACAGTAAATGGATGTAAATGGATTATTGGGACCATTTTTATTTTCTTCCATAGTACTCTTCATTTTTCCTCGGCAATTCTTCACTTTATGTCCTTCTTTCCCACACGTAAAGCACTTCTTTGTTCCATTGAGACACTTTCTTGTGTGTCTCCTTCCACATTTCCTGCATGATAAAAATTGAGGATTCTTTTCTCCATGGTCTCCACTACTGGATCTCTTATCATTCATCAAATTTATCTTCTTTTTTGAGTCCGGGAGTTGGTTAATATATATGTTGTTGATCATATTTTTGGAAAACTGATTTGGCAAGAACACGATATCTTTTACAACTATCAACATTCCATTTTGTTTCTCATTTCCACCACTATTCCCACCTTGTACATCATTCTCAAAGTCACTATGACTTCCATGGAATCCAACCATTGACTAAAACCAAAAAGCATTGTGTGAGTAATAGTTGTCATAAAATAATTTAGAGAATATCATGACACCATATTTTCAATTTCAAACACCTTAGGATTAACCAAGGTCATTTATTCTCATCTTATATTAAAATACTTCATATCGGTTGTTAAAGAAAATGTAAATTATCCTAAGCATATTCCCCGGGAGTGTCGTAACCAAGAGTGCAGCAAGGCCCGTTGTCATGCACCAGTTCTCGTTCGATTCTAGCTCAAATCGGTGTTTTCCGGTTTTACCACTAGTTACATCTATGCCAGAGTCGCCTCTACCTGCTCGTATCCAGACAGGGATGTATTGCTCGGAAAACTCACAAAATCTCTACAATACCAAAATCAAGGATGTTCTTCTATACTAATCCTCAAAGTCAATCTTATATCTATGTTCTTTAATCAAGGTTTATCTAAATCTATCTTCCAAGGTTTGTACTAAACATCCTATGATACCAACTATAACACCCCAACCCAGTTACCCAGAGTTGGTGCATTATTACATAACATTGGCATGATACAAATAAATCATGTCCCAAAATACCAATCGATTTAGTAGCCTTGGAAATAATAGATACATTCATAAGGACAACATTACAACTTGAAAAGAAAAACAACACTAAATTATTCCATTAGAAACATCCAATCTTCCTAGATTATGCCTACAAGTCACTCATAACTAACTTCTACACATCTAGGGAAAAATAAAACATAGAAAGGGGTGAGCTCAAATGATAAGTAAGGATAACAATATAGAGGAAAATTCCATAAATAAGAATAAACATTTAAGGAAATGTATAACTAAAAGAAAAGCCTTTTAAACTTTAACTTCAGCATAATATGACAAAAAAATGAAATAATGACATTTAATTATTCACATGGATATTATACTAGTCGAATAATCACATGAAATATTAATAACCACTTTCATAAAGATGGAATGCATAATGACAAACAACCATAACCACATAGTTAAGGCCTTTTGCCAAGAATACAATTACGATTGTGTCAAGTCCTTGCGCCAAGACACTAGTTTGTCTCATGAGACCTACCGATGCATCAAGAAGCTATAGAGGGCTCCACCCTTCACTTTCTAAGTCCAACGCATTACTCATATGAACAAGTTTAAACATAACATAAACATTCGTATTAAAACTAGAATACAAAATCTCAATATTTTAACCACAAACCATGAATGGTATAAAAATAACACATCCACAGTCAAACATAACTCATTCAATACAATATGGAAGATTTATATAATAATAAATCAACTTTAAAAAAGGTTTAAAATCCATAAAAGGATGTTGACATAAATGAAAATTATTTGTAAAACTCTTTGAGAGAAATATCCATTTTTCATGAAAACATTTAAAAGTGTCACTATTTATCAAGAATCCATTTAAAATAGATTTTTGAATCAAAGTGTCACATACCACTTTAAAACTTTTAAAAGGAATTTTAATTTTAAAACTTTAATTTCCATATAAATAAATCCTTAAAACCATTTTTAAAACATGGACATTAATGAGATATATTTAGAATAATAAATCTTTAAAACATTTTAAAATGATATTTTACTTATAGTTCCTAACCAAAAGAGAGGCACTTGAATACACATAATTGAGGTAATAAAAACTTTCTAATATCATGATAATAAAGTAATTCATGATATACTATGTTAAAGTACATTATATACACCATATAAAATTGATTTGGTGTATAACAACAAATAAGCCTCAATGAAATGTAAATTGAGATGAAATCTCTTATAAAGACCATATACTTAGGTTAAGGATAAATCAAAGACATAATTTTGTGTGAAAAATATAAATACACTCAGTATGATTGGATATTCAGTGTAAAACAATCAGAGGACATTCACACATATTCTTGAAAAACAACACCAATGAATTGGATATTTAACTCAACAAATGGAGATTGAGTTAAAATTACTCTTATCAAGTTCATATCGATGACTTGAGAATTTATCAATGGAGTGATTATGTGTATAAAAATTATATCCACATAAAGGGGAGTGGAAATTATTCCATATGAAAATTAATAGTGATTCCACACATAATCTCAGAGTAAAATAATCAATGAAGTATTCATAAAGTCGAATGAGTGGAAATTGAAATTTGTAATTCCATTACCAATTTGGTAACTTAAAAAACATACATCCCATAAAATATAGACCATACAATGATGATGTAAATATACAAAAATTAAATTATATTACACAATTAATACAATCATGGGCAGTACACACACCAAATGCAATAATTAAGTGGTGAACAATGGAAATCTCCCGGAATTAAAAGTGAGATAAGAAACCCCTTACTTTGTACTTTTTCCTTGGTCGAGGGTTGGTTAACCTCCTCTATAGTGGTTAAATAATTTTTATTTAATTATAAAAGAATCATATACATTAATATGATATTATATATGATCTTTTAACATTGATTTGTTAATAATATCTTATTATTATCATCGTTTCGGTTGTTAATAGATTCATTTTCTTTTATATTCTTTGTTATGTGTGCCATATTTGTTATAGATGGAATGTATCTTATTTATATCCAAAATGATATCATGTCTCTAAACATTATATGTAATCATCAAATTAAATTTATTCTTGAATGGATACGATGGTGAATGAATCTCATCATGTTCGTGGAGATGGTAATCCGTACGTACGCAGGAGCGACAATATCATTTTTTTGATATTAAAATAATATATAATTGTATTTTATATCATATATACAGAATAATTATCATGTTATATATTATTATTTACATGAGTTACACATCATTATTATACCCATCCAAATAATAATATATTGAATAATAATTACACCACGACGTGGAGACAGTAATCCATACGTACGCATGTATGGTGACATGTCATTCAAAGTATGGATAGAATAATGAATATGGTTGTACCATATTTATAATAACATCAAATTATATATACGATACTGGAGTAATTTTTTTATCATGTAAATAACAAAGAAAAAAGAAGTGGAAAACGAAAAGAACATG
The DNA here is from genome assembly GCA_963277665.1 of Viscum album. Classification (NCBI taxonomy): domain Eukaryota; kingdom Viridiplantae; phylum Streptophyta; class Magnoliopsida; order Santalales; family Viscaceae; genus Viscum; species Viscum album. Next base: position 588,449,694 of record OY728126.1, read on the forward strand.
ATAGAGGGTGGTCAAATTATTACCTCTTCTTTGGGTTCTTCCTTTTGATTTTATCAAAAGGGTTTTTTAAGTTGGCTTTATAACCAAAGTAGGGACTCTAGGATGATGTGAGGGAATTTGAGAGTATATTTGGGTAGGGTTTGTCCGAGCCAAAAGTCTTTGATGGTGTGAATTGGAGAGAAGGGGAAGTGCCCTTTTATAAGAGGGGTGAGGGGAACCTTAGGAAAAACATAAAATATTATTTTATAATAAAATCATTTTCGTTTTCTAAAGGCTCCAAAATGAATTATTTAAAGGATAAGGTGGGTATGGGTCGAAACCAATTCAACCAATCGGTTTTAGACACGTTTGGGTCACTATATTAACCATAACTTTTATATTTAACACTTAGTTAAATAGTGTGACATTTATGAAGAATCTTTGTATTTTTATATTATATGGTTAATAAACTTACTATATAATTTCAAGAGAACCAAAAGTGGTTCATTAATGATGCACCTATAATTATATAAGTCCTTTGGATGAACCTTATATTTTTAGTAATAGAATATCAATTAATAATATAATATTTGATTTAAAAACTCTTCTATGTCAATTTTGACAATATTTGGTATTTTGTTTTTGATAAATTCATAACAACATTATTACTTCAATAAAAAGTAATTCAAAAAACCCTAATATGTAATATTAACCTATAATTTTTTTAATTCATAAAAAGTTTCAAATTACATTTATTTTCATATTTATAATATCAATTATTATAATATTTCATTAATTAGGTAATTATTTCATCACCATTGTGTCGTCAATAAATTAAATTATTTACTGTCTAAAAAATATAAATAAGATACCATTATGTAGGAAATCGTTTTATATTTCTAATTAATATTTATAGTTGAATTTATCTTATTTGTAACCCTATATTAAAAATGTTTCAGTTATTAAACTTTGATTTTAACTCTTTTAACTCTTCTTTGAATTAAATAATAATAACTGTCCTAGTCTAATCCAAGTTGACCAAAGAGGTTCATATTTTATTCCTAATGTTGTTTTGGGTCTAATTATACTTATTCAATAGAATTGGTACATGTGTTAGGGTAATAATAAAATCATTTTTACCCGTAATTACCATATTTACTTTTAACCGTGGTAAATAAAAGTAAAAAGTTACTATTCACCAAAAATTATTTTTATCTTATTGAACAACATTTTACTCTTTGATATTAACCGTGTCTCTCGGACTTTAGAAATTCAACTCACAGAAGTAGTAAAAATATGTTTTATATGAATTTAAAAATTCTCTTAGAAGATGGGTAAAAGACGGTGAAAAGTTTAATAAAATTTTATATATCTATTATTACAAAATGACTCCAATGAATTACATTGAACTTATATGGGTATTATGTATCTATTTTGACCTAAAATAAATTTAAATAAAATAAATAATTATTTAAATAAACATTCGGTTTTAAAAAACAACTCAGTGTTTTTCACTATTCATCAAAAATTTAATGTTTTAAGAAACATACCAAAAATTAAACCTAAGATAATTTTGATATTATGAATTCAAAAATGAAGTCTAATTTACCAAATTCAAAACATCGAAATTGCATTTATTATTTTAAAATTAATTCCCGTTGTCAAAACAAAATAGCGTATTTTTATGGAATAATAACTATCAAAATATTGACATTTGTTTATGTCCAATTTCAAAGTTAAATTACTTCCAATGAACAAAATTGGATTAAATGGTAAAAATATAATCTAATTATACATCTAAACAATTTATATGTATAGTTGAACACTATAAATTATTTTGATTAAAAAAATTTGTTTTCAGTTAAAATGTATTATTTTACACTATTCACCCAAATATGAAATTTATCAGAAAAACACCAAAAATTTATTGAAACTAAATTCTTATGTCCCGATCGCAAAGAGAAAGTTTATTTTGTAAAATTTAATATATAAAAGTTTAAAATTTGGGTTTTAAAAAAGGGTTTTCCATTAAAAGGGGATAAAATTTCATTTTTTGAAAAATACTTCTTTTATCTTAAAAAAATTAATTTGCCTTTACATTATGTCTATGAAAATCATAATATGGATTCTAAAATTATAAGGGTTATATAAAGTTCAAAATTCTGTTAACACTATTCATAACCGCTTTTGAACGGCTGGTTTGGTAAGTCGTGGTGCACTTGAACTCGATGTTGCGTGTAGCGTAAGTTATTGAATTACTTTGAAGAACTAACATACTATGAAATCATGAGGTGTTACAATATGTCACTCCAAACAACCTAGAGATGAGGGAGAATCACCCCTGGAAGATATTTGGAGCTTCAAATCATCACTAGGGTTGTAGTGGGAATAAATGAGGAAATACTGACTTGGGGTTAAAAATATTGTGATGGAAGTTTTGTACATTTCTCAAAATTACTGGGATTCATGGTTTACTCGCATGGTTTTCTAAACTGTACGAAAACTTTGTGAGAGATACTTTCCCAAAATCACCCCTTCACACAGTTTCCTGGGAATTTTGCATGGTCAGATTGACTGTGTCATAACCATGTGAAAGCCTCTTTTCAAGGATACATAGTTACCTAGGATACTCCACATTTTTTCCCTAACTGTGAGAAAACTGTTCAACAGACCTAGAAATACCTTTTTCCTCCTCTTCCATGTTGTGAACCCCTGGAACATCCTCGACCCTTCACATGAACTTTGGGAAACACTCATTTTACCAAAATAATGGACTTAAACTAAAACATAAACAAAACCACACCTTAAGAAAAATCAAGGATCTTACGATCTCGCCACCTTAAGATGGCTCGTCCTTAGGCCGCTCTTCCTAATCATAATTGAGCCTCTAAAGAAAATATATTAAGCCACTGAACCCACATATTTAACTCTCACTCCCATGTCTCTTACTAGACATTTCTGTACTCCCATAAAATTAGAACCAAAGTCACAACCTTACCCTACATGACCTTCTCACTATGATCCACAATACTCACTGAATTCTCTTAAAAAGACACATCGAATTCAATCTCTACATCTTCAAAATTTATTATAAGATATGTATCAGGTTGATACTTCTGGGTTGGTTGAAACATGAAAAACATTTGTCATTCCACTATACTATTGTCGAATATCCAATCAGTAAGCTACCGGTCTGATCCTCTCAAAAATCTCAAAATGCCACACATACCTGGGCACCGACTTTCCCTGCTTTTGAATTCGATGTTGAACCAACCTTTGAGACACCCGAAGAAACACACCATCACCTACCATTAACTCAATAGGTCTATGACGCTGATCTGTATACAACTTCTTCCTAATCTGTGATTTTTTTCATCTGATTTTGAATCTATTGAACCTTATCAGACGTCTCTAACATAAGACTCAGCCCTAACATCTCAGACTCCATAGCATCTAACCAACATGAAAAAGATCTACATGGCCTCCCATAGAGTGCCTAAAAAGGTGACATCTGAACTGTATCCTAAAAATTGTTATTATAATCAAACTTAACATGTGATAAATAATTTTCCCATGAACCACCAAAATCCATAACATAGGCTCTCAACATGTCCTCCAATACCTAAATTGTGCACTCTTACTGCCCATCCATCTATGGGTGATATGTTGTACTCAACAAATCCTGGGTACCAAGCACCTTCTGTAATCCCTGCCAGAAGAGTGATGTGAAATGTAGATCAAAATATGATACTATGGTTTCAAAACACCATGAAATCACACTATCTCTCTAAGATATAAAACTCTCAACTGGTCGACCGTATAACTTTCATGGATCAGCAAGAAATGATCCATTTTAGTCAACTGATCCACAACAACCTGAATTGAATCATTCTTTCAAGTCATACTCGGAAGGCCCACTAAAAAATCTATTGTTACATAATTCCACTTCCATTATGAAATGGGTAATGAATATAACAAAACACTTGGATACTGATGCTTATCCTTCACATGTTGACATGTAAGGAATTGTTCCACAAAACCCATAACCACTTTCTTCATTCCTAGCCACCAATACTACCGATGAAGATCATGATACATTTTAGTCAATCCAGTATGTACATCCCACTTCAATGCATGGAACTCGTGCATCAACTCTTCGTGTGCACCCAAAAGTACCACAACATAGCCTTGAACATATATAACTTTATCAGCACCAACAAACCAACTAGAAGGAAACTCCCCACCTTTAAGACATTCCTTCATGGAAAAACACTCTGTATCTTCCATCTGACACTCCTTGACACGGCTCAAAAGCATAAAATCAATCATTATGGATGAAAGGGGAATTTTTCTATGCCTATCATGTGCCTCTAGATGAATCTTAGTAAACAAGAACATAATTTTCCATTCATAGTTGGATTCCAGAAGCTACTGATTCTGAGTCTTCTGGCTCAAAGCATCTACAACACTATTCCCTTTTCTCAGTGTGTAAACCAATTCAAAATAAATGGATTGTAGGTACTTGACCCACCTTCACTACTGAAGAATAAAATCCCTCTAAGAGAATATATACTTAATACTTTTATGATCAGTAAACACCATGAATTTATCTCCCAATAAGTAATTCCTCCCACACATTAAATCATAAACCACAACAACTAGCTCGAGATCATGGGTAAGGTAATTTCTTTCATGAGGTCTCAAATATCTTGACTCATATGCTACAACCTGATCATCCTACATCAAAACTGCTCTGAGTCACACAATGTATGCATCAAAAAACAAAGTTTACTTTTTACTAGGTTTAGATAAGATTAGAATCAGTGTGGTAGTCGAACACTTCTCTAATTCTTGAAAAGTAGTTTCACATGCCTTTGATCACTCAAAATTAACACCCTTATTTGTTAGCCTTGATATTGGCATTACCAAATGAGATAAATCCCTAATGTACCTTAGGTTGTAGTTATCTAGACCCAAAAAACATTGGATATTCGAAACACTCTTAGGATGATCCCAAGACACCACATCCTGCACCTTCTTTGGATCCACCGAAACACCTTACTCGAAAATGATGTGTCCCAATAAATTCACTTTTTCAATCACAAACAGAAATTTTAATAGCTTAGTATCAAGACTATTATCTATTAGTGCACTGAAAATTATTCCATGATGTTTTTAATGATCTTCAAGAGTTTGTGAGTACATCAAGATGCAATCAACAATGATAATCGTGAACTGATACAAATTAAGGTGAAATATCTATCTCATTAGCGCCATAAACCCATCTAGTGCATTGGCCAACCCGAATAGCCTAACCAGAAAATTCATACAGCTCGTACCTACTCTGGAAAGTTATTCGCGGTACATCATAAATTATCAAATTCAACCGATGGTATCCCGATCTCAAATTGATATTAATGAACACTGATTCACCGCTTAGATGGTCAAATAGATCATCAATTCTTTGAAGTAGGTACCAATTCTTAACCGTCATCTGATTCAACTTCCTGTAATAAACACATAACCTCAAAAACCTATCATCCTTCATAGAAAACATCACAGCTGATACCCATAGTGATGTACTTGGTTGAATGAACACTTTTTCTCTAAAACTTCCAGCTAAACCTTTATTTCTTGGTGTTCTTCTGGTTCCATTTGATATGGTGGAATAGAAACCAGATCTTCCTTTGGCAGTAACTCTATTGTGAACTCCACGTCATTTCAGGTAGTATTCCCAAGAAATAATAAGAAAAAATATCCTGAAACTAATATACCACAGGAGGAAAGACATGTTTCTCCACCTCTCCATCATCATGAATAAGGCATGCCACTTAGGTTGTGAGTTTCCCCAACTTCTAAAAAATTGTTACCACATAGCCTTCTCATACATACCACTCACCAAAAAAAATCATAAGTGTCTCCATTTGGAGAAATGAATATTACCCAATGATGGTAACAGTCGATATGGGCCTGATATAGCATTGGTCAGTATATACCCAAAATCAAGTCAAAACCTAACATCTTAGGGAAAAACAGCTTTTACAGGAAATGATAACCAACAACCTCTATTGCACATCTTCTACACTATCTGATATCCTCATCTTGAGCCTCCAACAAAGATCAATCAACATAACCCACACGCTTTTTCCATGGGTAGGGCCAACACAACCATGAACTGTGCAGAGATAAAAGAGTGTTTGGAACCTGTGTCAAATAAATCATTAGCAGTTTTGGAAGACACAAGAATTGTACCTTGAATGGTAGAAGGTTCAGCCACTCCACCTCCATGTGTTTACTAAACTATGTGAATATGGCATGTCCCTCTACCCCGGGATCCATCCTGAGTAGCATTCACTACACATCCATGCTGGTGTGGATGGTATCGTCCCAGAGTTCCACATCCACCACCTCTACCAGTATGGCTAGTGCATCTCTAAATACCAACCTGGTACGAGGTGATCTATCCTCTTCCCACACTCAGTATATTCCTCTGACTCCCATCCATGCCCAATTTTTGAGGGTTCTTGTATAACTGTTGTATATGTACCAACCTTCCATTGGACTGGAACTCAACTGGTGGTCAGGGACACTGAGCCCACATGTGCCCCGACCTGCCAAACTGATAGAAAAACATTTTATCACCACCTTGAGAATTTTCCCCTATCTTCTGACAATTCTTCACACATTCTCCATGTTGGAAACTTCTAAAATGATGCTTCCTTCCCTCAGATTCCATACAATTTGTCCACCCAATTGGAACCACATGTCTACCTTCTGAACCTCCTTTCATGTTCCCTTCTGAATTAAGGGATTTCTCCACTACCTCTACAAACATCTTCAGATGGAATATGTTTACTTGGGGCCTAATATCATGCATAGTCCCATCCTAGAAGCATTTTTTCATTGTCACCTCATCTCCATCCATCATCAGAATGAATCCCAAAAAGTTAGTGAAATAACTAGCATAATCCATCACTGACGCATCCCCTGAGTCAAACTACTAAAATATACAGCCTTCTCCTACCTCAAGGTTTCTGGGTAGTAATTTTCTAGAAACATGTCATGTAAATCCTTCCACATCATTCCCTCATCTTTCTTTGTCTAGACCATAATATCCCACCAACACTTGGAATTTTCTCATAACATTTAGGTCTATAACATGACTCACTTCTCAAGAGGAGTCTTAAGATAGTCAATACTAGTCTACATAGACACTATCCAAAACTCTTCTACCTATGTCCCACCCTCTTCGGTGAAGCTAAAATGGTGCTACAGCTAAAACTCCTTGGTTAACTTGAACATACTCGACACAATCTTCCTGGGGTCCCATTCCATCATCTACATAAAATGAACAAGATTCTCCTGGACCTTCTCTTCCTTACTATTTTGAACCACTGAATCCTCTTTCCCCACTACTGGGGGATCATTCTCAATAATGACCTTCTCTCTCCCAACTGGAACACGTCTTCATGGAGGCATTTTTATACAATACCAAGCAATATCTTTATAACACAAAACATAAAGCTTCCACAAATATAAAAGAAGGCTCTTTAATAGACAATGAAAAACCATTTCATGTACACCCCAGAAATAGGTTTGATCATACTCAGCACACTACCATCATATATCCATACCAATTTCATGGATAACATGAGGTAACTAACACACATGACTACAAGCCTTAACTTCCACACCATGTAAAAAATATTCTCACAACACAACTTACATCAATAACATTTCATTTCACATAATACCCCTTATCAAGTATAATTCTTTAATTATCGTTTAACATTTTTATCCCCTTTATATCCAATTTGTATTGTTTTTTTCGACACAATTTTCACTACATTTAAGAAAGTCAAATTTATTTTACCCTCTCTATTCCACACACCTATCCCAAGTGTGTGTGCCTACTATGATGCATATCACTTATATACATAGGTTCTTAAAATGATGTATTAATGCACAACCTCATTCCATTATGGTCATAAGAAAAATATCATAAAACTATCACATCATACCACATGTGTGTCACCCAATGGTGAAATATCATCAAATGTAACAACGCACACCAAGAACAACAATTCCCTCCCTGGGTGACTTGGGTTTCCCCCATAATTGGTTTAGCTACTCCCAGGAACAATTTCATTACCAAGGCCCAACACTATCCTAATCCCGTATCTACCATCCCAAAATAGTAATAAAAAGAAAAAAACTCCTCTGATACCAATTTGTAACATCATCGACCCAGGAACAACTAAATCGGTGCCCCATGTTGGTCCATCACATGACCTCGATTGTGCCACCTCGTATGCCTGAGGTTGTCAACTTATATCGAGGGTCTAATAGGTCATGTGGGGATAATATACCCTCATTACCAGAGTAAGCCACACTATAACACAATATAAATAGTATAAATAATAGCAAACAACTAATAACATGCATAGTCCAAAATATCCCAAATTGGGTACAAACCACAAGAAACAGTAAATATATCATGTCAAGCTAGAATCCCATGAGAAAAAAACCCAAAATAAATACAAATAAATTAATCCAAAAAAATTTCCTGAATCCTTGTCTGGAACCTCACCCATGCACTCCCAATTTCTAACTCAACTCCCTAGCGTAGGGCCCTTGCCCTGGCCTACAATCATGAAATATTTTTGGGTACCCAATGGCAGCCCAAGCATGGTGTCTGTACAATTCAGTAGGCCTCCACCAATGGTGTCTACAAATATCTAGTCTAACAAATAGTGAATTCATGTGTAAATAAATAATAATCAAATGAATTAAAATTTGGGGGCCACTAGTTAACAATCTCTACATAGCTATACTAACCATGGGGCCAATTCATTATGTCTCTTTTATTACTAGGTCATCATCAATCACATAAGGTTCATTGAATACATCATTTTCATATGGGAATATTTAAGTCCATAAATCACTAGGTATAACATATCACAACATCATAATATCCTCACCTCGAATCCTTAGTTTGGGTGGAATTCCACCATTAGGGGAATAGAGTTATGTCCCCTTCCATAACCCGTGCATTGTGGGTGGAGTTAGAGCATCAGTCCAACTCGACCCATGGGGGAGCCTCAATCCTTTATCCCACACCTCAATCCATATGAACATTCTTATACATCCATTCACCACACAAAACCATATCAAAACCAAACACAACTAATACATATAGCAATCACAATCCATAACATGAAACATGATAAATCATATTATTCCATAACCCATTATCACATTTTCTATTTACATCGCTTATCACGATTATCCTAATTACCATTATCAATCCTAGATCTCTATGAATATTCAATAACTCTCTTATGAAATTCCTTTTAACATATTCTCCTATTTCACATAACATTAACCATTTAGAATATTCACTACTTCACTTTCACTAACTCGCTTAGGCATATATATCATTTTTCATAAGCCTCTTACCCCAACCACAAACAACCAATACCTCACTCAGACATTGATTATGAATATCGACATACTGAACAAGGGATCTACATGATCACACAACAACCAAGAACTTACTTAAATAATTATAGGGTTGGAAAGTATCGGTGCACCCCATAGGTGGTCCGAAAAAGGTCAAGTCATCTTATAAGTGTCCCATGGGGACCCTGAGGGTTTAAATTCGTCATTTAAACATTAACTATTACAAATATCACCGAAGTATATAAATCAAGAATGGGTTAACCAATAAATAAACCCAATCATTCACAAATCTCATACACAACTATGGTAATTAATTGTACACTACCTACCTTAAATTCATTGACGAATGCACTCCCAAATGTGGCCTTGTATTCTGATTCAAACACCTATTGAAGCTTTATCCTAGATCTCATAAAAAGGTTTTAGAGATTATAAAGAGAAAGGGAAGAATGATACAAACACTAATCGAGAAGAATAAGTAAGGAGGATATTAGACTTACATGGATCTTCGATTCGCAACTGACAGAACTCCAAACGACCTAGAGATGAGGGGTAATCACCCTTGGATGATCTTGGAACTTTGGCTCATCATTAGGGTTTCAAGGGGAGTGAAAGGATGAAATCTTGGGTTGGGGGTTAAAAATAAGGTAATGGTATTTTTGTAAATTTCTCAACATTACTGGGTTTCATGGTTTACTAGCACAGTTTTCCAAACCGTGTGCAAATCGTGCAAGATATATTGTCCCAAAATGACCCCTTCACATGGTTTCCTGGGAATCCCGCATGGTTAGCTTAACCATGCAGTAACCATGTGCAATCCTTTGTATAAGGATATAAGGTAACTGTGTATTCTCTTCACGGTTCTCACAAACCATGTGAAAAATGTGAAACATGCCCAGAAATTCCTTTTTCCTCCTCTTTTGTGTCGCGAACCAACAGAGCATCCCCAACATTTTATGTCATTTTTATGTAAAAAACCCAATTAAGAACCCAACTGTGGTCTCAAATATTCAATCTGATTCCCCATTCAAGATATATTTTATACGACATTAGGGGTAAAATAATTATGTTTAATTATTTTATTTACAATTTCCCCATGGGTGAGTTTTCTCATAGAAGTACCACACCAACCAAAGTTATGCCTCGCCTAGGGTAAAATCCACACTAAAGACTCAAACATGGCCTCAGATTTCTGATCCAATATTTTGTTTGAAAGATTCCTTCTTCCTTCACATACATATTATAAAATATAATTAATATTTTTTATTATTTATTACAAGCATACTAGGCCATGAAATCAAATTTCATCCTATTTCTTAGCTCTATAAATATATGTAGAAATATTCCAAAGTATTACATAGAAAAAACGGGGTCTCTAAATCATTCCTTCCTCCAATATTTTCATCCCCAAAAAGAAAAAATTTGGAAACAACTCGAGATACTATACTCACACATGTCTCTCCTGCTCCTATGAATTTCTCCTACATGTTTCCATGCTTTCACAGTGTACGAACCAAGGGGATGCTTCATCCTCATAATGTTTTTCCTATAGATGAAGTGCATAGGAACATGCATGTATCTCCTTTAATGTGACACGTGAGAGTCATCATGTACCCACTCCAACTATTATGGTAGGGAATGGAGGTAGGAAACCTCCCCATTACTTTACACAGTCCTAAACGTCCTGATGAAACTCAGAGAAATGTTTTCCTCCCTGGTCGAACCTCTACATCACGCATCACGACTTAAATCATTGTTTGTGCCTAGAACAAGGTCGCATGATTCCTTCCTTCAGAATATCCATCTGGTAAAACACCTAAGGATATCTGGTCAAAAAATATTTCATAGCTGATGTATCATAATCGAGACTATCTTATACGTTATGGAAGATAAGGATTCAATACCATCGACTAAAGAGAAATTGTATGCTCCTACTCCACCAAGGTCAACTATAGGGAAGATAACTGCTCTAAAGCTCCCTACACTAGGAGAGACTGGGAATTATTACTTAGGTAATCTACTAAAATGTTTCCATTTCCCATAATATAGACTATGTCTAAGTCATGGTCTAATATGAATTTCAACTAGCATCACCACCTCTGGTTCAAGTCAATCTGAGTGAAGACGTACCAGAGACTCTAGTGGTCTGAACAAACCACCAAGCATTCTCTCAGAAGTTAGTGTCTCTACATACTCAAAGAAAAGAAAACCACTACCAACACTAGGTAGTGAGTCATGTAGTCATGTTCATGGGGTACCCATCACCTCAACATGTTCATGATAACTTTTGTATCAAGGTTGATGTTGAGCACACAATGATACCAACGAACATAGTGTGTGTGTAAACCCATCCAACCATAAGAATATATACATGGAAATAATGTGACATACCCTGTGTATATTCTCTTCTTTTGGAAGGAGATTAATTATAAAACTATGAACTATGCCATTCCCACTAGTGGAATTCTAAACAAAATGGGGTCAGGTAGAAAAACTCCACCAGCAATACTAGGACATACTCTGACACTCCACTACACAACCCTTCTCTGAATTCACAAACCAGTGGGAATCTTCCACCACACCTCAATAATATCCCATTTTTTAGTCACTGAATATCCCTCATGTTTTTTCTCACTTCATAAAAAAACTCATTGGGGTAATTACCCATCTTCTTCATGCATTTGAAGCTACATCGAACAACACCGACATAGGGTTTCATCGATTCCCAACGTCACCCTGGAAACAACTCAAGCAAGAAACATGGAGAAAAGAGTACCTCATGCAGTGCATAGCAATTTATACTAAAGAAAATTATAAAATACATAGGGTGTACCTCTTATCATGACATGCATTGCAGGATCCAATAAATCCAAAGCTTGTGGTTGTCTGGGCCCCATATTCCAGCTTCAAGTTCCGAAGCCTAACATGGGATTCATGGTAGTGGTGGTGGTGGAAAGACCTGATAACAACATCCCCCACCTCCAACTCCTCCTACACCTCTATCATCACCACCTACCTGGGTACCAGATTTCCCCCGCTTGGTAGATCCTCGATCATAGTGTTGCCTCTGCTGTAGTGGTCCACCTTCTATCTACCTAGGGTTCTCAGTATGTATGTTCAAGAATTCTTGTGAAATGTGACCTCGCCCATCACAAGCATAACATTTTCTTTCCCCAGGCTATCTCCAATCTTTGTGCTACCTCAACCCATATGACTATGTGCCTGAGATTAATAATGGGGAGGTATCCCGCATCAATATTTTGTCATCTGATTCCTGCTAGCTACATCAGATGTCTCAGCTCTGTTGTGCACACTACCACAACCATTTGTATTCCAACCCTCTAAAATAAATCTCTCTTTCCCTAGTTCTTGCTCCAGCACCCCGGCATAGTTGGGGATACACAAGGGTACTATGAAAGCATTGATCACTTTGTGGAGTCCCTGCTCAAAATTCCATTCTCAAAAGTAGCCTTCATGAATCATGTCCAGAGATTATCATGTAAGGTTTGTTAACCTAGTTATGTAATCAGCGACCATCATCCCTCTATTTTAAAACTATAAGATATTCTGAATCATTGCAGAGCACAAGCATGATGGATAGTATTCCTCAGAAAATAGCTACTGGAAGTCATCTCATGAGAGTTATAACTCATCGAGTATCTAAGTAACCAGGATTCACCAACACCAAGCTACTCCATGAAAATTTTTGGTTGCCAAAGCCACCATCTAATATATCCGTGTCTATAAAATCCTAAAGAGTCGAACAACTAACTCTAGAAAAACCTCTTATTTTTGATATTATGGCTCATAGTGGAACCTCAACAGTCTCAATCGCTGGAACTCGCGAAGTGTGCTCATCCTGAGCACATCCTCAGCCCGCTCTCTTGTGGATGTGTGTTTCTCAACAAGTGAATGTTCTACTACCTTCCCAGCTGTAGGAAGGGGACCTCATGATGGATCCTAAACTAAGGCATCATCACTCAAAGGGTCATCATGACAAACCCGATATAGTATCTGGAAGCCGCTTTCATGGGCTCTTTAAAATGATATGTGATGGTTGAGTACTTAAGTGCAGCAGAGTGGCTGACCGAGGTCATCTCTCAAAGTAAGAAGTTAATTTAACAACATATTAAAGGTATTTTTAAAATAAAATAATTGGAAATAAGAATAATAATTAAAATTATGGGGGTTGTATATTTTTTATAAATATAGATGAATTTTTATAGAAGAAGATTGTATTTTTTTGTTTTTGTTTTTGAAATAATGTTTGATCAAAAGGACACAAGAAGAAGATGTTTTTTTAGAAAATATTTTAAATTGTGTGATCGATATAACTCAACCTCTTCACTCAATTATTAATCATTATCATTTAAATTAAAATCCAATTAATTATAATCCTCTAATTTAATAACCCTCAAACCCTATGGGAGTTAACTTAACCACAAAGATGAAATTACTTAAACCCTTGGCTAGCTTCAGAACATGCAATCACAACACCTTTCTTTGATTGATGTTATTAGGATAGATTGTGTTCCATGATTAATTAGGTCACATTTCCACTCTCTAAATGAGGATTAATTGATTTTAGGGATTATATTTGAATTCTACAAATTTATCGTGTGTGGTCTTGTGTTACCGATTAAGATCGCACTCTCACAATTTACACAACTTCCAAACTCATGTGTTTTTGTGTCAATTGCTCAATTGATTGGTTTGTTTCATTTAAATTAAAAACTCAATTAATATATCATATTAAGTGAATTAAAATATCTCATTTATTTAAAATAAATAAAGGATGAAGGTTATAGGTATATCGATTACTAAAAATAACTACTCTTTCATGGGTGGTGTAGTCATCGTAGAAACGTTTTGCATGTGCAAAGGTTTAAAAAGGGTATAACCCAATATCGTTTCTACTCATGATTCTAGACCAATTATTAAGATTATAAAAATAATAAATTTGAACAAAAAAGTGGAAAATAGAAGAAATTAAAGAATAACTAAGGATTTTATTACACCAACAAAAGTATTACAATACGAAGAAGAAGAAGAAAAGGGCTTCATCTAAGGAATCCTTTCTTCAAGAGATACCCTTATTAAAATGGTTGGAGAATTGGAGTGAATCTACTTCTCCAATGCCCTCAAATTCCCAATGCACGTCCCCACACCTATAAATGAAAAAAAAAACACTAGTTTATAGAGTGGAGGAGATGCTAGGTTTAAAGAGGCTTCCAGTGTGAATGGGGAATCTCAGAAAAATATTTTAATCCAACTTGAACATCCCATTTGACCTCCAAAACGTGTGAACCAGCTGTTTTTCTGGAAGAATGATTTGTGAAAAAAACTTTGGGAGATTTCCTCTCAAATTTCGGCCCAATCTAAGCTAGGATGAAGAAGCTATGGCCCAAATATAGAACTAATGTCCAGTCTGGTGGGTCCAGCCCACATTTGACTTTATGGTCCATTTAGTCCAACCAAATGAACATTATAGCTCTAACGTCCTAAAAACAAGTTGTATCCAATTAATTCAAGAAAAAATTTACAAAATTTAAGGTTCAAATAATAAATAATAAAATATTTATCTTCAAAATAATGCAGTGCACAATAAAGGGTAAAACTATAATTTCTATCAAATTTTCAAATGAATGATCTAATCCCAAATATTTAATTAATAAACTTATCAAACACAATGTGAGGAAATTTTATCATTTATTATTAATAATATATTCAATAAAAATTTGTTTTATCAACTCCCCCACACTTACCCTTTTTCACTCTTATGAAAAACCTCATACCATTTATTGGAAAAAATTGTGACAAGATATGCATATTCATATTTCTCAATCCACAGTGCAAATAAAGGAAAATTAAGAATCCCATCAAGAGTCAATATCAATAAATTTTAAATTAATTGTCTCATAATTTGTATCAAAACAAAATTCAGTGAGATTCATAACACTAATCATAGTGAAACAAGTCATGGGTATACCATGCCACTCCATGTGTGTGTGCTGACCATACCAAGCTTATCTCTTCACCATTTATCTAGTATATTCAACTCAATAAATACTTTTCTTCTTACTCGATTCTATATCACTAAACCTGTTCAACATCCATTGAATTCAAATTCCAAAACTCACTCCTTTAAGCATTCCCATAAGTCAAACCATGAGCTCATGACCTAAATATCCTCACACGTTGTACATTTCTTGACTCCCCCTCTTTATTGATTGTTTTTTTTTTATTTTTTTTTTTGATTTTTTTTAGAGGGTGTAAAACTGTCAGATATTAATTTCACACGCATAGGTCAATCTTGTACTGTGATGAAAACGATCAAAAGAGAAAAGAATGTATGGAAAGACCATGTTATAAGATGAAAAGGATTACTTACCCTGAATATACATTCAACTGGGTAAGAGAATCTCATAAGCCATGATTGTCTGAAAAAATGTGGGGAGAAATCAATAAAATAATTTAACATGAACAAATATCACAAATAATGATGTCAAAATTTTAAAGGTTTTATAATGACACAACCATTCATATCATCGACGAATTTAATTTTTATAAAAGTCAGCCCTTGATGATGAAATATTACTCATACTTATATTTATACCAATGAATTTTGAAAACATGCATTTTTCTATATGTTTTACATGAGAATGTTACATGATATATTTGTATAATTTTTATTGATATAAAAAAAATAACCAAAAACGTAATATAAAATACACATAAAACACACAAATTAAAATCCTTAATATCTACCCCAAAATGTTTTCCCCTCCCCCACAATTAAAATATTTCATTATACTCAATGTTAACCTATGAGATGATATATGCACAGGACATGTATAATTTTGAATAAGAAAAAAATATAAAACTGAAAGGGTTTGGAACATCCTGATAAGATCAAGTGATGATGGGGTCATGTAGTGTTATGAAATCCACTGCATCAGTAGGAAGTCCCTCAATGTATTTCTTAAAAAATTTCCCATTAACTATAAAGCTCCTTCCTATGTCCTCTTGTATGATCTCCACTGCACCATAAGTAAAAACATTAGTAACAACATAAGGACCTGACCACCTGGAATGCAACTTACTAGACATCATCTTTAGTCCTGAACTATAGAGCAAGACTTTCTCTCCAACAGAAAATTATCTTGTCTGGATCATTTTTTCATGAGCTGCTTTTAATCTTTTATTATAGAGCATTGAGTTATCATATGAAGACAATCTAATCTCTTCATGTTCTTGAATTTTCAAATTCCTTTGGATTCCATCTTGGGCCTAATACATGTTACATTTATTTATATCCCAATAATACTGATGCTCATTTTCCATGGGGAGATGACACGCTTTCCCCAAAATAATATAAAATGTGCGCATACCAATGGCTGTAATGTATTCTATCCTATAAGCCCACAATGAATCATCCAAGCACATTCTCCAATCCTTCCTATTTGTTTGCACGATTTTCTCCAAAATTTGTTTCAACTCCCTATTTGAAACCTCAACCTAGCCATTTGTTTGGGGGTGGTATGGTGTTGTTGTTTTGTGTGTCACCCCATACTTCTGATGGATAGAAGCCAAATTTTGATTGCAAAAAGTGTGTCCCTTGGTCACTGATGATGGCCTTCGGTACTTGAAACCTGCAAAAAATATATGCTTTTACAAAGTTCAAAACAACATTAGAATCATCATTTCTGGTGGCCTTAGCCGCCACCCATTTTCTCACATAATCAACGACAACCAAAATATACAAGAAACCAAATAAACTAGGAAAAGGACCCATAAAATCAATTCCCCATACATCAAAAATCTCACATGATAATATGGGTTGTTGGGGCATCTCGTGTCTCTTAGAAATATTACTAGTGTGTTGGAAATGTGCGAATGACTTACAAAACACATGTGCAGCATGGAATAAACTAGGCCAATACAATCCATAGTCCAAAACGTTTCTAGTTGTCCATTGGGGTCCAAAGTGTCCACCACAAGAAATTGTATGGTAGAATTGCATAACAGACTCAAACTCATGATCAGGAACACACCTCCTAATAACTTGGTCATTACACATGGGCTATAAGTAGTGTTCATCCCACACAAAAAATCTAGACTCACTCTTTAACTTTTGGACTTGTTGTTTCTATAAATTTTCAAGAATTTCATATACAACAAGGTATTTCACTAAATCATCATACAAAGGATGTGTACCTAAGATGGAATAAAGATGCTCATTGGGGAAAGTGTCCCAAAGTGGTACATAGACCAAGGTGTCATCCTTTAGTGTGTGAGTAAACCTACTTATGTGGTCCTCCACTAGGTGTTATGACCACTTATTTTCCTTTATCTCAATGATAAATTCTTGAAGAAAGAGCATCAATAGGATTAGCATGGGCTTTGCATATGTCTTCTTTAATAGGTACCTCAGTGCTACATGGTTTGAAAAAACTACTACGTTAGAGCCCAATAAATAAGAATATAATATATCTAAAGAAAATATGATGGCAAGAAACTCCTTTTTTGTGGTTGTGTAGTTTTATTGGGATGAATCTAGTGTCCTCGATTTATAAGATATCACATGTGAATGTCCCTCCACCCTCTAAGATAATATAGCTCCAACTGCGGAGTTGGAGGCATCACACATAATCTCAAAAGGAAGCTCCCACCATGGAGGATGTATGATAGTTGGAGTGGTCATATGCTATTTTATCTCATCAATGGAATTCCTACAAGAAACATCAAACAAAAAATCATAATCCTTTTGAAGTAATCGTGACATAGTAAGAGAAATCCTATTAAAATCTTTGATGAATTACTGATAAAATCCTACATGCCCTAGAAAATATCTCACATCACCCACACAAGAAGGAAAGGGTAGGAATGAAATAATATCTACCTTATATCTATCAACCTATCTCCCTTGTTTTGACACCACATTCCCAATGATGATTCCATGCTCTAACATAAAATGACACTTTTCAATGTTTAAGACTAGATTATACTCCATACAATGATTCAAAACATTTCCCAAAATAGAGATACAATCATCAAATGAAGACCCATACACTATAAAATCATCCACAAATAACTCTTTGCATGTCTCAATAAAATCGAAAATAATACTCACCATACATCTCTGGAAGGTACATGGGGCATTGAAAAGTCCAAATGGCATCTTTTTATAGGAAAACGTACTGAATGGACAGGTGAATGTTGACTTCTACAGATCCTTCGGATTAATAGGAACCTGAAAATATCCAAAAAAATCCATCCAAGAAATTGTAGTGTGTTTTACCAGCTAGTCTCTCAAGCATCTGATCAATAAATGGGATGGGGAAATGGTCTTTGCGAGTGGACTGATTTAGTTACATGTAATCGATACACACACGCCATTTGTTTTCCACCCTCATTGGAACTAACTCTTCTTTAACATTTTTAACAACTATAACACCACTTTTCTTTGGCACAACCAGAATAAGACTTACCCACTGAGAATCTAAAATGGGAAATGTTATACCTGCCTCGGGAAATTTCTCAACTTCTCTTTTAACAACTACCCAAATGGTTGGATTGAGTCTCCTTTGTGGCTGCCTCACTGGTTTAGCCCCATCCTCCAAAATAATCATATACATGCAGATGGACGGGCTAATGCCTATATGTCACACAAGGTCCACCCAATTGCCCTGATTTTCTCCCCCAAAAGTTTCAAAAGTTTTTCTTTGTGTTCAAAAGAGAGATTTCTAGCAATGATAACAGGTGATATTTTACCACTCAATGAGTATGAGTAATTTAGATTAAGTGGAAATGGCATGAGTTACAATATAGGGGGTGTTGTATGGATGGAGATAGTGAAGGAACTAAAATGTGTCCAAAAATAACATCAGTATCATAATATACATCATCAAAATTAGAGAATGAAGAATAAAATTTATCAGCATAGTCCACATCCATGTCATAATCAGATTGAATATGATCAAAATCAAAATATGAATCAATTTCAAAATCAAATCTAAGAGAGTATTGAGCATTCAAAATATGTATGGAAGTACTCTTAGACATCAAACTGAAACCAATTCTCATAATCTCACTAAGCATAGTAAAATCAAATTCCATAGGTTTTTTATTTGTTCGTTCAAAATGGGAGATTGAAAATGCAGAATGATCCTCTGAGGGGTACTTCATGGATTCCATAACAATAAATATCACAACTTCATCTCGAAACTCCTTGGAAATTGTACCCTCATTGACATTTATGATAGTTTTTGTAGTTTTGAGGAAGGGCCTACCTAAGATAATCGGCGAATGTAAACTTACCAGATTGTCCTCCATTTTAAGCACATAGAAATCTGATGGGAAGATCATGTCTCTTACATGGACAAGTACATCCTCAAGGACTTCTGCTAGATATGTTGTAGCTCTATTTGCCAACTGCACTACAATTCTCATCGGGTTCAACTCACTAACCTGTAAAGAAGAGAATACAGAGTGAGACATTACATTTATGAAAGCTCCTAAATCACAAAGAATGTGAGAAAAGTGGAAATCCGATATGGGGCATGGGATGGTGAATGTTCTTGGATCCTTGAATTTTTTTGCATTGCTAGAGTTAGTGTAATGAGTGTTGACACATTCCTTCCAGGATTGATCCTCCCATTTCCTTTGATCCCTCTTTTATTGGATGATGTTCTTTTAGGAATTTGGCATACCATGGGATTTGATTGATAGAATCAAGTAGAGGGATGTTGATCTACATGCGCTTGAATTTATCCAAAACTTCTTTTTTACATCGCCTCTTCAGCCATATTTTTTGTTTAAACAACTCTATTTGGAAAAGGAAGGGGTTTAGGAAGAACATCATAAAACTTTTTTTACCTTTGTTTTTATCCTTTGGTTTCACTTTAGTTGGTATGGAATGAGGCTTCTCTAAAGTTGAGGTGAATCCCAGTGGATTGGTAGGTACAAATGTGTCATTAATTTACTTCCCACTTCTCAATGTGATGGAACTAACATTCCCCTTGGTATTTGGAGTAGGATGGGAAGAAATATTTACAAAGTTCTTACTTAATAGTCCATGGAGGGAAGTGGCAATCTGGATCATTTGTGTCTTCAACTCCCTCAGCTCCAAACTTTGACTCTTAATCTCATTCTATTGATTAAGAACATTTTTCTTCAAATGGTCATTAGTGTTAGAATATATCTTGGATTGGGGATTCCATTTTTGTTGGATTGTTGATTCTTGGGCTTCAAATCTCCTTAAAGGATGTTTGAAAACTTGATGGTAAGGTGGAGGTTGCTGGAAGTTTTGTTGAAAGGGGGGCCTTTGTTGTTTTCCATAGGTATACCTTATGTCTGATTGATCTTTCCACCCTTGGTTGTTTGCTGATGCAAAGGAATAAAACTTCTTTTGGGGATATGTCTGTTGTTGCTGCTAATATGGTCTCCCTGGGAATACTATTGTACAATCCTTTGTTTCTTGTAGTTGTTGTAAACAGTCAGTTGTGTGGCTTGTCTCAGTGAAAATTCCACAAGTCCTTGAAGGAGGGGGTTGGGATGCCTTTTGAGCCAAAGCAATTTGTCTCACCATAGTTTTCAATTCTTACAACTTGGTATCAATCAAATGACTTTCAAGATAAGATGGACTTACTTGATGTACTCCCCTGACATGTGGTGTACTTCGATCGTCAAGTTATTGGGAGTTTTGGGCTATCTTGTCGATCAATTCACGTGCAGCTACTAGTGTCTTTTCAACCAATGATCCTCCAGCTTCGGAATCCACCATGCTCTTCTCTATAGGTGTGATTTCTTCAGAGAAGTATTAGATGAGGAGTTTCTCAATGATTTGGTGATGTGGGTAGCTTGCACAAAAATTCTTGAATTGCTCCCAGTACTCATACATTGAATTCCCTTGGGTTTTCTTGATCCTAGAGATCGCTTTATGAATGGAAGTGGTCCTAGTTGCTGGATAAAATTTTAGCAATAAAATACGATTCAAATATTTCCAACAAGTTATATCTTTGAGATGTAAATAATACATCCAATCATTCACAGATTCATCAAGTGAGAATGGGAATGCACTTTGTTTGATTTGGTCTTAAGAAATATTTCTTGGTTTGAGGTTATAGAAAACCAAATTAAATTTATTATGGTGTCTATTGGTATCCTCACCCGAGAGGCAATAAAATTTTGGAAGTAGGTGGATTAAACCACATTTCAGTTCAAATTCGGATTCAAGATTTGGGTATGCAATAAAATTTTTTTGATAATTAATATCAGGTGAAGCCAATTCTTGAATGGTTCTATTATGTTCATTTACATTATTTTCAGACATTGGTTCTTGTTTTATGTTTCAATTTGAATTTCGTGTAATTTCAATGTTCTGGGAGTGGAGGAATTCTCCAACTGGTTGAATATCAAAACTTCCCACAGACTGAAAATGTATGATTTGAGCTCGAAGGCTAGGTTAAATTTCATGGTAATGATCTAAAATATCCTTATGATTATTTCGTGTCATAAATCAATGAAATATAAAAATATAAATAGAAAAAATTGGACCATAATAAAAAAAATATGTTTGAGTTGGTCTGATAAAAATAAAACAAGAGAGTAAAAAAATTGAGAAAAGGGAAAGAAGAAAGAAAGATGAGAAAAAAATAATTAAATGAAAAATAAAATAATTACTTATAATGTGTTTAATAAATTTCTTTTCTCCCTAGAAAAGGTTCCAATTTTAAAGGCATTGTCGTGGGTTCTTTTAAATGATATGTGATTATTGAGTACTTCAGTGTAGCAGAGTGGCTGACCAAGGTTGTCTCTCATAGGAGGAAGTAAATTTAATAACATATTAAAGGTATTTTAAAAATAAAATAAAATTATATAATAATAATAATTAAAAGTATAGATTTTTTTATCATTTACAAATATAGAATAAGTTTTCTGGAAGAATATTGTATTTTTTTGTTTTTGAAATGAAGTTCGATCAAAATGACACAACAAAAAGATATTTTTTTAGAAAATATTTTAAAAGGAATAATTGATCTAAATCTCACTCTTCACTCAATTATTTATCATTATCATTTAAATTAAAATCCACTAAATTATAATCCCCTAATTTTTTAACCCTATATCCCTCTGAGAGTAAACTTAACCCCAAAGATGAAATTACTTAAACCCTTTGCTAGTTTCAGAACATGCAATTATAGCACCCTGATTTGATTGATGTTCTTAGATTAGCTTATGTTCAGTGGTTAATTATAGAAAATATCCACTTTGTAAATGAGTATTAATTGAGTTTAGGGATTATATTTTAACTCTACAAATTTATCACATGTGGTCTCATGTTACCAATTAAGATCTCACTCACACAATTTACACAACTTCCGACCTCGCATGTTTTTGTGTCAATTGTTCAATTTCTTGATTAGTTTCATTTAAATTGAAAACTAAATTAATAGATCATATTAATTAAATTAGAGTAGCTTATTTATTCAAAATAAATTAATGGATAAGTTTAGAGGTAGATCGATTACTAAAAATAACTACTCTTCCATGGGCGGTGTAGTCATCGTAGAAATGTTTTGCGTGTGCAAAGGTTT
Organism: Viscum album; assembly: GCA_963277665.1. NCBI lineage: Eukaryota > Viridiplantae > Streptophyta > Magnoliopsida > Santalales > Viscaceae > Viscum > Viscum album. The sequence continues at coordinate 588,472,733 of OY728126.1, forward strand.
AGAAATGGTAGAACCCAATATCATTTATACTATTGATTATAGACTAATTAGGATGATTAAGAGAATAACAAATTTAAACAAAATAGAGAAAAAAAGAAATTAAAGAATAACTAAGGAGTTTATTCCACAAACAAAAGTATCACAACACGAAGAATAAGAAGAAGGCTTCGTCGAAGGGATCCTTGATTCAAGAGATAAGCTTATTAAAATGGTTGGAGAATTGGAGTGGATACACTAATCCTCTTCCCTAAACTTCCCAATTCATGTAATCATCCCTAAAAATGTGAAAAGCACTAATTTATAAAGTGGAGTGGAGGCTAGGTTCAAAGAGGTTTCAAGTGTGAATGGGGAATCTCGGCCAAATATTTAAATCCAACTTGCACCGCCCATTTGACCTCCAAAATGCGTGAACCAGCTATTCTTCTAGAGGAATGACTTGTGAAAAATTATTTTGGAGGGGTCCTCTCCATATGTGGGCCCAATCTAAGCTCAGATGAAGATGTTATGGCCCATATATAGAACCAATTTCTAATCTGGTGGGTCTATACCACATTTGACTTCATGGTCCATTTAGTCCAACCAAATGCACGTTTTAGCTCCAATGTCCTAAAAAAAGAAGTATCCCATTAATTCTTTAACAATGTTACAAAATTTCAAGTTCAAATAATAAATATTAAAATATTTATCTTCAAAATACTATAGTGCACTATAAAGGGTAAAACTTGAATTTCTATCAAATTTTCAAATGAATGGTCTAATCCCAAATATTTTATAAACATATGAAACACAATGTGAGGAAAATTTATCATTTATTATCAATAAAATATTAAATAAAAAAATTTATCAGTATCTTGGTAGGAAATCATCATGAAGACATCTTGAATTTTATCAAGGAGTGTCGTGGTTATATGATCATATATATATATCAACAGCAATGGGAGCTGACTCAAGATGGAAAGTCAAAAACTCAATCCTATATGATGCATATACCATTATTCTTGGAAACAAGTGTATCGGTGTTCAAAGTGGGCAAGAAGGTAATCAGGGTCCTAGTGAATGGATATGTAGGCCACCCATAGCATTAGTAGACTCCCTGTCTTGAGAGTTTCTCTCGAGAGACTTCAACATGGTTTCCCGAAACCCAACTAGTACCTTTTTTAGGGAAATGTCCAAACAATGTCCCAAGTGTCGATCCACCTCTGATACCACTTTTCATGACCTAAAATATGTTGGGGATCGAGCCACAACTACCTCAATACTGCTTCAATAGGCAATGGGTTGGCAACTAGCACTGAAGGCACAATGAAATCAAGGATGCCTTTGCATAAGAACCTGTATAGACACACACATCCAAATAAATGATAACTTTTAGAGAGAAATGGAAAAAATATGAAACACAGCTATAAATAAACCAAGAATTCAGGAACCCCCAAATATTACAAGTACAGTAGAGTGAAATGAAAGGGAAAATGGAGAAAATTCACACCCAACCAGTAATGTGTCAAAACCTGGTAGTTACATAAAAAGTAAAACAACTAAGAGATCCCTGCCTCTGAATCCCAATCTATGGCCACCTTACGTGGTCCAAGCACCTGTATCCCTATTCTCCTTTGAAGTAATGATCAACATGTCTATCATCTGCATAAGGAATAACATGTGCGTGAAAATTCCATTCTGAGGTGAGTATAAAAATACTCAGTATGATGCCCTGAAAATGAGAAGGGGGTCTGTAAGAGATACTCAAAAAAGGAATATAGAATATATTAAAAGGTACATTAAAAAGAATACAACTCAACCCAACAAGAGATTTAATTAATTTCATCCAAACACAAGGATTTATACGTGGTGATAAGATGAACTTCTCATCGAGTCTTCACTACATATATTAGGAGAGTAGACTCATCCAACCAAGAGAATTTTGACACGGAAAGCATGTGGCATACCCCATGTGTCTTCACCTCTCTTAGAAGAAGAGTAACCAAAGCCTATGAAGTGAGAATTTATATATATATATATATATATATATATATATATATATATATATATATATATATATCTGTGTGTGTGCTTAGTCAAAGAAACCAAAATATGAGAGTAAGGGGATCGTCATCTCGTATCTAGCCAATAGTTCCAAAAGTAACCACCATCGAAGCCCAAAACCCCACACATCTACTCTAAACTGAAATTCAAAGGGATTCAATCATCACACCTTGAAACTATCTTCTTTGGGAACCACTGTCTTTCCCTAATGGTTTTAGGTTGCATCATATGAATACATCATGGTGGGAAAAGATTCTCTCTTTCTTGAGAGCCAAAAGTCACATCAAACCACATCTCATCATTATACCACACAGTTGAGAGGTCATGTCTCAATTCGACAAGGACCCACTTCCTAGACCAACTGGAGGGTAATCCTAGAATTTCCATTGGGTACCATTACCCAGCCCAGCTAGAGGTAAGCCTAGAACTGCCATCGGGGACCACTGCCCAACCCATCAAGTGGTAAGCTCGGAATAGATATAGTTATCCATGCTAGATGGTATACCTCATAAAGTAATAAGGAGCTACATTGGTCATCCCAGATGGATGGTAACTCTTGGAAAGCACATAGGAACTACTCTAGCCATCCCTACTGGATGGTAACTCTCAGAAGAATGTCATTGTAGTCATCAGGTGATGCCCTGAATAGAAATCACACCCAGAACATCTCACATCATATCTTGAAAATCACTATGAAGGGAATCAATGCATTCTAAACAGAAAAACACTCAGGATAGGCTACTCACAATCAAAAATCTGAGTCCAAAATAAGGTGATACAATAGATAGAAGATTCATAGTGGTACATGGCACGTATGGATCCCACACATCATGGGACCTCACCTCATCACCTGGCCACATACCTAACCATAAATGGTTACTAATTTTGAAAAAAAATACCCCTTAAAATTCCAAGGTAAACCCAGATTACATGGAACATATAATCATATGGAAGATGAGTGCATGATTTTCATCGTTGATCAGTAGATCCAAAGTATAATTTCATGGAAACGCCTCCTCCAACAGCCTCAGAATATTTGATCTCATCTATTCATACATCTTCTCCACTCTCACAAGAGTTAAAGTGGACCTAATTAATGGTCTCTCTTAAAACACAATAGAATGATCTTCCCCTAATACTTCTTACATGTTTCAACAATTAATGAGATAACAAAAAAGGCATTTCATGTTCAAATAGATGAAACAGTTGTGATCCTTGTGGAAAAACGCATAAGATCAAATATTCATTCGCCGCAATCACACATCTGATGGAAAAGTATAATATCGCCACATTACACTAGAATGACGCTTTGGAAGGGCTAAAACCTCTAATTTTTTTATACATCTGAATTTTGTCTTGAAAATTCTACCTAAATACTAGGGTCTCTCTGCCATTGACGGTGTGTTAATTAAACATCGCATACAGACGCAAGATTCTAAATAAGAACCCAAAATAATAATTATTATATTATTAATATTAAACTTATGTGTTTCATGAAAATGATAAATGATCAAAAATTATTAATCTTTCAAAATGGCCTATAAAGTTTTGTCTCAAAAGTAGGATTACTCAACTGCAGACGGCACATAAAACGGGTGCTCTGTTTAGGGGATAGGTATGTAACAATATTTCTTAATAATTATTATTATATTATTATTATTTAAACTTAAGAGTTTCATTTAACCGATCCCCAAGACTATGTATTATAATTTCAAAATTTCCTTATAAATATCTATCATAACGAGAGGAAATCATTGCCATATAAGGAATGTCAATCGGATGCCTGAATTACGAGATACAGCCATTTGAAGCCATATCGGCCCAATTCAAAATGGTCTGGCCTATTCTCACTGGACCGCTCCCCCTATGCCAGCCCAATTCTGCCAACCTAGATCATTTCACTAGCCTATGGCCAACCGCATAACCCAGTTCACCTACTACTAGTCCTGCCCACCTTTCGCTGGCCCGACCCTCTGCCAATATCCCACGTCAAAGCGACAGTTGGCGCATTCCATGGCAATGTCACCACCTCAGGTCACACCCCAGAACTTCACCATTGAATGGTCATATACCTTTTTCACCACCCTAACTCTCACCCAACCACACTCTGAAATCCTGTTCACCCCCCCCCCCCCCCCCCCCCGCCTCTTGCCATGTTGTCCTACACCGCCAGCCAGCTCCAGCAACTGCTAACACCATGTGCCGCCACATCAGCGATGCTCTGGTGGTCCATCTCGTAGACCATCGGGCTCCATTCGATCACAAGTCCAACTATGGAACATGAACGTTTGTGATAATGGATTCCCAGCACTAGCCTCTACTCGTCGATCTGTCAGTGATTAGGTGTGCTGAAAAGGAAAAAGTCACAACCATGAAGAATATACGAAAAATACGGATAAAAGGGGATTCAAAATAGTGATCTAGTGATGTCCTTGTTCGTTTTCACATCACCATGAAGTTAAAAATATATAATTTGATGATCAATTAAAGAAAAAATAGGAATTGAAATCATAGGTGATAAAATCACCAAGAATCCTACCTCGATTTGATTGCTCGTCATTGACGATGCACCTATTATTCTCCCACTTCGATCCTCTGATGTTCCATTGAAGAAATATCTTCAATTTGATGAAGAATTGATGAGATAGAGAGTGTTTCAGGGTTTTTTAGAGAGAAAGAGAGAGACAGAATTATGGGTAATCATAATCTTGAACTCTTATGCTTCTATTTATAGGAGCCTCGCTCAATGCGGAATCATAACCTCTCATGCCTTCTAATTTTATGTCTCACTTAGGAAAAATACCCCATTATAAACTAAACAGTAGTCTTAGATTTCCAATCTGAGTCCTTGTTCAATATTTATTTGATATGACATCAAAGGTAAAATAATTAAGTTTTATTAATATATTTATGACTTTTCCTTTATGTGACTTTTCTCACTGAATCCCCTACACCAACCAAAGTTGTGCCCCACCTAGGCTAAACACTATGCTTTAGAATCAACCGTGGATTCAGAATTTGGATATGATCTATTGTTGGAGTTTTTTCTTGCTTCCTTAATTTTCATATTATAAAATATTCTTAATATTTTTATATAAATTTTTCCGGGAACACCGGGCCTCAGAATTGCACATTGTCTCAGTGCCAAGATATGGAAATATATATAGAAATATTCCAAAGTATTACATGGTAAAAACAAGGTCTCTAAATTTTTTGTCATGATATCTAAACTCAATATAATCACTCTTTATCATCCTTTAATAAAAGTGATTAAATTTTCCCCTATAGATTAAGACGCAATTCTAAGACAGATTAATCATGTATAGTTCTTTTACCTCAGTTTTCTTACTACAATTGTATTCTAATAGTTCTTTTTTGTGAATTTATAGAAATTTTACATTATGGTGTAGTGATTTGGGTGTTATTTCTTCCATTTTCTGGTCTCCATTGTGCAGGTTCACTATCTGGAACATTGTTGCTACCTAGAAATTTATGGTGGGTATCATCCAATGGTTTCATCAGATGATATTCATAAATCCAAAAAATTGTATCACATCATGGTTGGAGTGTTACAGATGATCAAACCCTAGTGAAGATGTTTTAGAGATCAATTTAGTGAAATCATTATACTCTTTTCTATATTGTATAATGTCATTAAGTAAATTACTTTTTATTTTCTAAAACATTCTAAAAGTCAATGGTAGTTCAAAGTTTCTATAAGGATGGTGTCATAAAAGAGTAAATTATAGGCATATAAGTTCTATGGGAAGGATATTTAGTTTATAAGAATGAAAATTGTGGAATAACTATTGTATAAGGTCCCTGATCTTCCAACAATGTGTACTGAGTTTGAAGTGATGTAAAAGGAAGAATATAAGTGGCTTGAAAAGAAATCATTAGGTTTGATATGTATACCATTATCCTGGATCATGGATTTTAATATTTGATAATTTAAGACAACACTAGAACTTATTTAAACCCTTACTAACTTGTATGAATATCCCATGGTGATGAAAAATGTATTCTTGTTGAGGGGAATACTTAACATGATAAAGTTAGAAGGTATGTATGTTTCTAATAAAATTAACTACTTTAATATTATCAGAATTTAGTTGGAGCCATTGAAGGTAAAATTTTAATATTTGGTAAGAGTAATTTTTTTTCTCCCATCGATACCTAATCCTTGGGATTTAATGGTCACCACTTTGAGTAACTCTATTAAAAATGAATAACGGTGTTCATGGATGTAAGAGATGTGGTCTTCAATGATGAGATCCATCTAAAGGAGATACAATAATCTTTTTGAAATTCATATATTGTGTAATGGAGAGGACATTATATGGTATCTACATGTCACTGAAATGGAAAATGAAGGACAATATGGAGTAGGAGTAGTTCTATAAATGGTGTTCCCATGTGTAGGCAATGTGGGAAGAAGTATCATCTTAAAAGGAATTACAATAAATATAGGGTGAATTAAAAATGATATACATCTAGAAGTGGTTCAAAAAATCCTATTGTAGAATATAAGACTAGTTTATATTTGAGTTCCTTCAATTTAATTGAGTCTGTGTTGATATAAATTGGAGATTTATTTCACTCAATGTATGAGAGAGGATGTATAAAGAACTATATTTATAAACTCTTTGGTAGGGTAAATATAGTGTATCATCATGTTCTTGAGATAGTTGGTATGCGATACATTTTCATCCAAACTGGGAATAGAATCATGTTGTAATTGCATGGTGTGTGGAACATGTTAAGTTTGAGGAAAAACCAAATCTCTATAGGATTACTCACTGGTGTAGTTTTCTATACAACATTCATTAATGAATCATGGAAGAGTTCACATGGTTCCATATTATTATAAAAAAGAGTGAATAATTGGTTTTGTTTACCAAATGGAAGTATTTGAAGGTGTGATTCATGTTAGATAAATAACTTATATGAAGTTATAGAATGATCGTATAGGTCTCCTCAATGAGAAATGAATGAATTTCCTCACCACTAAATGAATTATGGAACTCAAAATTATGGAATAAAGAACTTGTAAGGGGTGAATCTTTGGAAAGTATCATAATTTTTTCTTCCCATGTAGGGTAATACACCCAAGAACCAAAAGATAGAGTTGGTTTATATGGACATTTAAGGACCATATCTTACTCATTCTTATGAAGGTTCTCTATACTACATGACCTTAATCTAAAATAAAATAATAAAATTTTGGGTTTTATTTATTAAGAATAGGTCCAAGTTTTTTGGATTCTTAATCTGATAGAGTGAAATGATGGAAAAGGTGATTGGATTCAATGTTAAATGCTTACAATTAAACAATGCTGGGGAGTATGGAATCATATAATTCTTGATATTTTTTAGTGGAAGGGAATGAAATTTAATAATTCTATTCCAAAACACTAAAACATAATGGAGACTTAGAGAGGAAGAATCAGATATTGGATGATAAAGAGGGGATCATGAGAACACATTTTGGATTCCCTAATGTATTTCTGGTAGAAGTGGTGGATTTCAAGGTAGTCTTAATCAACTAGAGCCTTTATTGTATATTGAGGAAAGAGATACCATTGGTCTATTGGTCTAGAAGTAATTTCAATTTTACCCATCTAAAATTCGTTGATACACTCACATACATCAATGTTGATGAAAAGGATAGAGACAAGAATAAGGATAAGTAAAAATAAAGTTACTATATGGGATAGGGAAACAAATATTTCAGATTTTGAATCATGGATAAAAACTCTCAAACGGATGTCAGAAGCTGGATTGTGATCCAGAATGAAGAGATTTGATAGATGGATCATAATTGAGAAGAAAGTTGCACTGAGAAAAAATTATCATTGAAATATAATGTTCAACTGGATGGGAATACGAATGTTATGGATGTTGTAGGGAATATAGGGGCATATCAGTAAGGTAAACACCATATTATCCCAAGGTTGTTTTGGATGGAAGATAGATACTAATGGTGTTTCCAAGGGTTGAAGTACTAGAAATATCTTTCATTACAGAGGCTTGATGAAAATATTTGGAAGGAAGAGATCAATAAGTGAACACAAAAGAAGTTATAATACTGGAATGAGTTGATCCACATATGGAGTTGTAGAGATCTTCCATAGCTTGGTACTAAGTGCAGTAGTATATGGGTGATATGCACTAGTTTCTTCTTATAGATGACAGAGAGCTTGATATCTCTGATGATGTTGGATTATTAAAGGACACAAATCAGTGCGATTTATCTATCAAATTTGATATTGATTCAAATCATTTTTCAGAAACAAGGGAGCTAATAGAAATACCTACTAGGAGAAAATTATTTAAAAAATGTGTTTATTGGATCAAGGAAAATCATGTGGTTGATGGAGGTAAAAGTTCATGCTAGACATGAAAGGTTTTCAACAAATGAAAGGAGTATATTTCCAAGTGATATTTTATTTATTTTTTAAACATATGATTATCATGACATTGTGAATTATATTTTTCATGAAGGTTTTAAATAAAAAATCACTATAAGAAAAATGGAATATAGAGACTTTTTTGGATTTTGTGGCAGTTTTAACTACCTCCAAGTGGTTTTTCAGCAGTTTAAAAACTGATGATAAATTTTCGGTCATTATATATTTAACAATTTATTTTTCATAGCAATTCTAGTTTTCACGGATAGAATTACTTTTTAGAAGTTCTTTGTTTAAATTAGTAGCGTTTTTAGTGATAAATTTAGCATTGGGTTTCTGAATTAGCGTTGTTTTTCCACATAATAAATGTTTAACATCAAATTTCATTATTAGTTGTTAAAACCGCTACTAAATATGGAAATTTACCTTATTTAGAAGTGTTTTTAATTACCCCTATTTTATTCTTGATGGTTATAACTTTTGATAAATCAATAGTGGTGGATAAAACCACAAGTTATATAATTTCAAAACTAGCTAAATAGGATACTACATAATCCACCAAAAACCCATATACAATGAATTTATACAAAAAATAGGTAATAAATAAAATATAACAAAAATATTAACTTCCATACATCAATAAATATTTCATTTCATATAATTCAATATTAAATTACATTATAGCTAAAAAATGACATGTTTCAAAAAATGACAACAGAAACATGATTCTTGGATACTCTACTAAGATGTATGCCCCTATCCCTCCATTAATCAATCATGCTTCTTCCCATCACCTCCTTCTCCACACTTCCAAAGAATGGGGAAAGGGTATCACTTGGTTTTATCAGTGCTAAATAGAAAGCGCCAATAAAAGGGGGTGTTTATTAGTTCTAGCTAAAAACACTGATAAATATTCCCTTTATCAGTAGTAAAAAAATAAGATGTACCCTTTATCATTTTTTTTCTTAACTCTGATAAAGAAAAAAATTATGAGTGTTATTTTTAGGGCTGATAATTTTTTTTTAGTAAAAATTATTATTAATTTATATAAAATTATTATATTTATACTCAAAAATAATTCTAATTTGTATACATTAAATAAGAAACACATTTTTATAATTATTATATGTTTTAAAACTATTCAAACATATATAATGTTTAAAAAAGAATTTCTAATATTATATATAATTATATATATTTAAATAATTCTATGATTATAATAAATTTCTATAAATAATAAATATTTTTTTTAGATTTATTATGTTTAATATATTTATTATATTTATTTGATTTTTATCTATTATATTTATTACATTTTTAGATTTATTTGGTTTATTCGATTTATTCAATTTATTCGATTTATTTGATTTATTAGATTTATTGGATTTATTATATTCATTATATTTATTAACTTTGTTATATTTATTATATTTATTATTTATTTATTTTATTTTATTTATAATTAATATATATAAATACTTTATATATATATAATTATTAAATAAATATAACTGTTTCCAATGAATCTTGTCAACAAATATATCGATCATTCGTTAGTATAAATAATGTGTATATATGTTATGTATCATCATGAATATTCATTTATACATTACGTCCTTCTTATTATTCATATTGTCTATATGTGATGGCTCGTTTTTTATTATGTATACTTTACTAGGTATATAATTAATTCATGTTACCCATAGTAACTATTATATATGTTCTCAAAAATACTTATGAAATTAAATTAAATATATTTAAATAACATATATATTTATTATATTGATAATTATTAAATTTTAAGTATATATAAATACTTTTTAAATATATTAATTTGTAATTATAATTATAACTATATATATTCAAATAATTTTATTATAATTTTATAAATATATATATATATATATATATATGTATATATATTTAAAATTATATAAATATATTTATAAATATATTTATTTACATTTATAATTATAACAATAAATATATATATATGTAAATAATTATAAAATTATAATAAATATATTTATTATACTTACAAAGTAATAAATATATATAATTTAATAAATATTTTTATAAATATACACAAATATTAAAAAATAAAAACGAATAGTTCTAAATATAATTCAAAAATAAATATAGATATATTTAAATAAATAAAAAATTATAATAATTATATGTTAATTATATATATTTATAAACAAATATTTAAAAATGAATAGAAATAGTTATATTTATAATTCTAAATAAATATAGATATATTTAAATTATTAAAAAATTATACTAAATATATTATTTATATATATTTATAATATTTTAAATATATTTGTTATAATTTTATAATTATTCAAATATATATATATATATAATTAAGACTATAAATAAATATTTATTTATTATTATATTTTATTACAAATAAATATATATTTATTTCTTATTATAAATATAAATATTTATTTATTTATTTAAATAATTATTAATTTATAAAAAAATTATTATTTTCATATATCATGTTATATATAATTAAATAAATATATTTATAAATATATACAAATATGAATAAAAAAATAAAAATATTCATATTTATATTTATATATAAAAATAAATAAAAATATATTTAAATAATTATAAAATTATGATAAATATATTTATTATATATATTAATAAAATTATAAATATTAGAAATATAAATTTTTTATAATTTTATAATTATTTATATATATATATATATATATATATATATATAATTATCATTATAAATAAATATATATATTCATTTCAATAATTATAAGTTTAAAAGAAATATAGTTATATATATTTATAATCTTATAAATATATATAATTAAGACATTTATTATATATATTTCTAATATTATATATATAATAATTCTATTTCTTATAGTTTTATAAAAATGAATAAATATTTATTTATTTAGAGTTATAATTATAAATAAATATATTTATTTATATATCATATGTATAATTATGTAATTATATATAATAATATAAATAAATTATTAACATTATATCTTTATCTGTGCTTTTTTAGTGCTCATAAAGGCATATCTTTATCAATACTAAAAAGCACTGATAAAGGCATGCTTTATCAACGCTTTCTATTTTAACGGAGTTAAAACTTAACTTTATCAACACTTTTTATCTAGCACTAATAAAATCTTCTATAAATAAACCTGAACAGTCTTCTTCATTCTCACACCATCCTCCACCACGGACCCTCCTTCGCCGCGAACCCTCTTTTGTCGTAGACCCTCCTTCACTGCATACCCTCCTCCGCCGCAGACGCTCCTCCGCTACAGACTTACCTCTGCCATGAACCCACCTCCACCGTAAACCCATTTCCATCGTGAACCCCCTCTAATATTTCTCGAAGCCCATATACCTCAATCACTAGGTGGTTTTGACTCTGATTCTTCAAGGAGATATCAAGTAAGTCTCGTTTCTCTTGATTTTTCCCTCTTTTTAGGGTTTCTCTTCCTCCTATTGATTTCTTATTTTCCAGCGGGTTGGTTGACATAATGTTGGTCTGATCTTGTTTTGGGGAAAATATTCATGTTTGAATTTGGATCGTCCCTTAATAGGGTCTTTCTGAGGTGTGGTTGTGTTTTCACTCTGATTCCTGAAGGTTTCCATGTGTTATGTTGGTGATTCCATGATTTTACATTATTAGATTAATTCTAAATGAATTCTTGTTTTCTTAAATGTGTTCCATGGATTATTCATGTGGTGAGAAACATGTTATGGATATGGTCTGACATGCATGTGTGATGAAAGTTGTTTTTTGAAAAGAAATTGGCTATATTTCTTATATTATTTGTGGTACTGTTTCTTAGAACGCTTTATTCCTTACGTGAAAGGTGATAATTATTTTTTCAGAAGATATTTAAAGGTTAAAATATGTTCAAAATGGATTTCTCCAAGAGAAATGGATTTTTAGTGTGTCTTAGATTCCTCGTTGTATACCTTTTATACATCTTTGAACTGTGAAAGTAATGTAAAACATTCTATGAAATATTTTTTATGTGTACATGATTTCAAAAGGGGGATTTTCCCATATGCTTGAATCGTTTTTTAAGATCCCAATGTGAAGGTGATGATTTGATCACATCAGTGATGCATACTCTGAATTTTCCCTTACATGGTATTTATTTTTAGGCAGTTGTAATGAATATTAAGTGACCCACCACTGAGTTACAACAGGTTCTATATCAAAGAAAGTTTTTATTGCCTTTTTATTCTATCCACGACCATATTCTATGTATTCCATATTTTGGAGGTGGTTCCTCCTTTGGATATGCAGGAATCATGCTCCTTGATCCCTCCCTATACTACACATCTACCTTTATTTATCAAAATCATTGAGGCATGTCCTTCTTCTCTCTTGGATCCGAATTATTCAGGACACACCTTTTAAATAAATTTCCTAATTCTTTTATCTCATGGTTTCACATTCTACTAAACACCTCACTTATGACTAATTCAAAATCTATGTAACTTTTGATCTCTCCATGAGTAGAAATGCCATTTTCCCATGAAGTATAAATCATCCACCATTGAATATCTATCCAATCCTTACCCATTTCAATGGCACTACCACTTTGTTACTAGTGAAATTCCACTAAATCATAGAATACCACTTCCCTAGAGGAAACCCAGTAGCCATCAAGCCAAGACTTTCTATTGAGACTTGATAAAATAATCACCATATATTATGTAACCAAGATTTAATAACACTTTTTGGTAACTGATTGTAGAATAAAAAAAGATCAGATACCTCTATTTGGATTTGGTACACATCCAAAATCCTAATATTAAACACCCAAAACATAAATTAAACCCCTAAAACTTTCACATAGTGGACGAAATTCCAGAACATACCTAAATTGGAAGTAATCCCCAAACATGATATACCATAACATATAAGTAAAGCTAAAACTAAGTCACAATATAAGATCTCTACCTTTTAGTTATAATAACTTCATGATTTTGAACCCCCCCACCCCCCCCCCCACCCCATAAGAAAATTAGAAATAAAGAATAAACACATCACATAAATAGAATAAGAACACCACATGAAAATGATGTTGTTTGATTGATAATCATACATTATAGGGGAATACATTGAATTTTTTTAAAGGGATAAATTGAGTTATAAGGGAAGAATATCTTTTATTATCCCTACCTATCCAAAAGATACATGAGACAGTTTCTAGAAATCCAAGTCAAATAACCATAACAACACATGTAATGAATCCTTCCACCCACAAGAACTCTATGGTGAATCCCCTCAAAGGTACAAATGATATAATTGAAGTGATTATCAAATAATATTTTCTTCTTAGAATAATTTTATATATAAATATATGAATTATTATTTTATTACAAATTTATCAAATTATATGAATGAATTATTAACAATTGATATTCAATGTTTTGAAGTGGTCAGGGAATTTAGATTGATGCATCCATCAAAGGTACCTAAACTAGATTTTGTTTATGAAATACTCATTAAAAGGTTCTATAATATTTTTGTATTTCATATTGTTAACCCCATGAATTAATTTTGGAGAGGTAATAATTCTCTTGAGACTTATAATTATACTCTCATCACTTTAATTCTAAAGGTTATTGATATGAGTTCAGTTAAGGATTTCAGAATGACTGGTCTTTGTAATGTCATTTATAAAGTCTTTTTGAAGGTTTTATAAAATAGACTATAGAAAATAATTCCATATTTCAGTTTGGTACCATAGTTATTTTCTAATTTTTACTTGATACATGATGTACTTAAAAGGATAAAAAAATCAACATAGTTTCTTCTAGTGATGAGTGGAATAGGGAAATTCTTTGTGTGAAAGGAATGACACTTGATAAATTTTTAATTATGTAATGGGTTTAGGCTTATTGATTGTTTTTGGTGTATTTATAATGGTAGGAACCAAATTATTTTGTGTCATCCAAGATTCATTGGTATAAAGTATTGTTTTTAGTAAAATGGAACATTAGTGTTTCCTGGTTGTGAGTGTGGTCACTAACTATGGAACATATCCTTTGGGAATATGGTGTTTTCGTAAAGGATAATTTATATAACTAAACAATGGAATCATGGATAAGGGATATCCAATGGTGGGGACAAAAATATCAAATTATTGTGGAAATTATTATTATTACAAGAACCTTTGGAATAATGTGATGGAATCATAAAACACTAATTGATTTGGGATGAATCAAGGTGTTTTCTATATATCTTTTATAAAGTGACTCTCTTGGGATTTATGTACTTGTGAAAATAAATAATTGGATATTTTAAAATGATTCAAGTGTTTTTAAATGTTTCTTAATAAATTATATGTTTTCAAAATACCCTTTTTTGGTTTTAAATAGCTTTTAAATGATTTAAATGCCTGGAATGGACTTAGGTTTCATGCCATGTTTTTTTCAACTCACCCAATTGGCTTTCATAAAGGAATGTGAATGTTTTGAAAGACTATTTTATTATGGTTTAATTTTATTAAGGGGTGTGTGAAGTTTTAAATGAAAATTTGTAAAATATATAGGGTTTTTTCTCATTTTAAATGATTAATATTATTGGGTCATGAAGTTTCCTTGAATGATTTAAAAAAAGGAATTTTGGTTTTTTGAAAGAGTTTTTTGAACTGATTGGTTTATTTTAAAAGGGGTATGTTATTTTAAGTATGGATTTGTGTTAATGGTATGTTTTTTAATGGGATTTCAAGTATAATTTTATAAATAGTTTTCAAAGGATATCAAAAAATTTGTTTCTCCAAAATATTTTAATTTTATATTTTTATAGAATTAGGAAAACTATTAACTTATATCAATGTTTTGTGTATTTATTTTGTTAAATATTAACTTTTTTTAATAAAATATGATTGATATGAATGAATAATGGATAGATTCCAATCATTTGAAAAAAATAGTATGAAGATGGCATGAAATTGTTCATCAAGTTTACAAAAGATCACTCATATGACCCTACTCAAATTCTTTATCCTTGTTAACGTTGTTGTTATTCAAGACTAATTAGTCCATATGAGTTAGAAGAACACTTGATCTATCACAGAATAGAATAAAGTAATAAATTTTATAATAATCATGGGTAAAATCGAATGTAGGTAGTTATTGGGATATCAATACGTTTTATGGATCACTTGATATGATTACAAGTGTGAAAAATAAAAAATATTGTATTGAGGATATGATTACAGATGTGAATAATGATGAAGATTTTATTGAGGAAATGACTGGGACAGTTGAATATGAACTTCATGATTTCCCAAAATTGTTTGAGAAGTTAAAGATTTGTGAAAAGACGTTATTTTATGCTGGTTTCACTAAACATACAGCACTACCAGCTATACTGAAGCTATATAATTTGAAAGTAGGAAACAGATGGAGTGATTCAAGTTTTAGGGAACTACTTACTCTCTTAAATGACATGTTTCTCATAGATAATGTTCTATTTAACAAAACATACTACACCAAATTAATGTTATTCTTGATGTTTATGATCTCTAAAAGAATACATGAATGCCCAAATGACTATATACTATTTCGAAAGGACCAGAAATAACTTAAAGAATGACCAAAGTGTGGTTCTTATCGATACAAGAAAGATTAATCCAGTCCTATGAAATTTGTATGGTAACTTCCAATCATTCCAATGTTTAGGTACCTATATAGATGTGAGGATACTGCAGTGAAATTGACTTGGAATGTCGAAACAATAATTAAAGATGGGAAACTATGTCGCATGGTAGACTCTCCTCAGTGGAAGAGAATTTATCACGAGTATCCTGAACTTGGCAATGAGTTAAGAAACCTTCATCTTGAGTTATCTATAGTTAGAGTGAATCCTTTTGGTTTTCGAAGAACTACCCACAGTACATGGCTGGTTATGTTGGTAAATTATAACTTACCCTTGTGGTTAGGCATGAAACAACACTACTACAAAATAAGGTTATTGCCACAGTTTTACAAATCGGGGCTCATATTGGCGTGGCTAAAGGTAAAATCATGTATCCATGGTTCAAACTGTGGTTGTATACCTATATCCATGGTTTGGAACCGTGGTAGTATCTTTGGACATAAAAGAAATATAAAAAAAGTTTTAAACAGTGGCTATAAAGATATTTATATGGTTTAAAATTGTGGTAGTGTTGAGTCAATAAGGTTTCCTTATGACTTTTCCATTATTTCATGTTTGGGAAGATTTATTGAGTCAATAAATCTTCCTTATGAATTTTTCATTTCTTCATGTTTTGAAAATCACAAACACCTTATCTTATGGAAAATTCCATTTATTCTATGTTTTACTTTCATAAGGAAAATATTCCATCCCCAAGGAAATTAATCCTTAACATATTTTTCATTGTTCATTTTGTCTAAATATAATATTAGGTTTCATATCCAAAACCTCATAATCATATATATACTTAGATATAAACCATTCTATTTTTAGGATCTGAATTCAGGTTTCAAGTTCTCTGAATTCAGACTCCAAACTCTTCTGAGTTTTGACTCTGAGTTCTCTGAATTTAGACTTTGAACTCTTCTGAGTTCTGACTCCGAGTTCTCTGAATTTAGACTCTGAACTCTTCTGAGTTCTGACTCCCAGTTCTCTAAATTCAGACTCCTAACTCTTCTGAGTTCTAACTCTGAGTTCTCTGAATTCAGACTCCGAACTCTTCTGAGTTCTGACTTCGAGTTCTCTAAATTCAGACTCTGAACTTTTTTGAGTTCTGACTTTGAGTTCTCTGAATTCAGACTCTGAAAATTATAAGTTCAAACTCCAACCTCTTCTGAATTCAGACTCTGAACTCTTATTAATTTAGACTCTAAATTCTATTGAATACAAGACTCTGAATTTCCTTGAAATTAAGACTCTGGAGTTCTATATAATTCTAACTCTGAATTCTTCCGATAAACAGAATCTGAATATCCTTATATTATAGACTCTGAATATTTTTTGTTTAGACTCTGAAATTTCATTTTTGCATACACTCCAAAAAATTAATTTTATTATGTAACAATATTTTTTATTACTCATTTTTTGGTTACAAAACGATGTCGTGCATTCAGTTACTGACTAACCGTTATTTGAGTGACACTTGTATAGGTCCCTCTGAAATTCAAGGAAAATATGACCATTGGAGGAGGGAGCTGACCGTTGAAGCTGTGCCTATAAATAAGAGATCATTTGAAAGAGCTCAACACTGTTCTACGACTCTAGAGATTTCATGTTTTTGAAGTGATTTATAGAGAGAAACTCTCATGCTTTGTGCATACTGAAGATCTTGTTCAGAATTTCTTCATGTGACTCCGAATGTTGTTGAGTACATTCGAGGCCTTCTGGGCCTAGGAAGATAGAGGTGTCGAATACCTTACAGTTCGATGACTTCCTTGCTTAGGAAGACAGAGGTGCCGACTACCTTGAAGTTGAGGTCTTACGGGGATAGCAAGATAGACTCTGATCTTCGTATCGAGGGCTTACCCTAGTGTGGGTAAGACAGAATTTCTTGAAAGTATAAATCAAGGGACCTTTATCCAAGTTTTTTGGATACCCTTCTCTTTGGGTTAAAAGATTTACTACTTGTTACTTGTTTTTTTCAAGTTTTCCACTACATTATGTTTATTAAGGAATATATAACTATCTTGTACTTCCTTACACTTTTACACTCTGATTTAGTAAGATTATATATGCTTTAAGGTATAATCTTTATCTTTGTAAACTTTTGTTAAGTTTCATTTCCGGATTCAATTTTCCGGAATTGCTTTCTCAGAATCATATTTCCGGATTCAAGCATGTGTGTAGAACTAGAGGTTTTGGGAATTATTTTTTTTAACCTTGTTAAACAATAGAAAGGTTTCTTACCAAATTTAAATGTTCCCAAAGAATTTTTAAAGTATAAAATTCACCCCCCCCCTCTTGTATTTTGAGTATCTATAATATTATTCTAATCCTTCATTTGGTATCTTAGGAGAATATCATTCTCCATATCATTCAACAATTGCTATCAATGTTTGGCTACCTCATACTATGAACTAATTAAACAATTGGTATCAGAGGATTGGATCAATCTGAATTAATCTCATGATTAGATTCAGAATATAATTCCTCTTCTTCTTCTTATTTTCAGAATCAGTTTTTCGTATTCACAAGTCCGGACTCATATTTTTTTTAAAGATACTCTTGTTCTATATTTTCCTTGCTTAGAATATTTTTTTCTTTTTTTACAAACTTTACTACTAACAAAGTTTGTGTGGAAAGATTTTCTTTAAGATGGTAGGAATCAATGTTGGTTCCATCGACAACTTAAATCCAACTAGACCACCTATTTATGATGGAAATGATTAAGAATATTATAGAGATCATATGAAGACATTCATTATCAATACTGGAGTAGATAATTTTGTTATGATTACTGGAGGATATAAAATCCCTGGAAGTTAGTACCTTCACCAACCATGAAAAGCATCAATATCAACTGAATTATAAGGTACGCAATACATTTCTTTGTTCCATGACTAGAAATATATATAGCCAATTTTCATCTTGTGAAGTAGAAAATTTTATTTGAAAAACCTTGAAGTTACACACTTTGGAACTTCCAAAGTCATTGAATCTTGAAGATCCATACTAAGTGCTAAATATCATGGTTTCTTCTTTTCTTATGGAGAACCCATATGTAAGGTGCTACAAAGATTCATGACTATTGTTAATAGTTTACAATATATGGGTGAGAAAGGATTATATGATGAATATCTTGTGGATAAAATCATAGACATCCTACCGAATGAGTGGGAATCCAAGAGAACAACTATAGATGAGAATAGAAAGGTTACTCAGATTTCTCTTGATGAACTTTTTGGAACTCTTCTTCAACATGAGAATAGAATGAAGTGATATGCTGACAATATTAAGAAAAAGTAATGGAAATCGCAGTGTTTCTTTTACTACAACTTCAAATCATATGAAATCCAAGACTTCTGAGAGAGTTACTAGATCTAAATCCAAGAGGATTGTTATACAATCCGAATCTAGTGAAAGTGAATCTATAGAAAATAAACTAACCAATATTTCTCAAATGATGAACAAGATTGTTGGCTAGAAGAACATTCAATCCAGATACAAGAAGAAAGAAAGAAAAGATAATAAAGATTCACAAGACACATGTTATAAATTCAAGAGAGCAGGACATATAAGACCTGATTGTACTATGCTTAAGATAAAAGAAAGAAAGGAAAATCATTCTGAGAGAAATATAAAGAAGTAATACAAAGCTAAAGCTAAGAATGTTTTTAAAGCTAATGACACATGGAATGTTAGTGGTGGAGACTCTTCAGATGAATCATCAGATTATGAATCTTCTAGACAGAAAAATATTGGTGTAATAGCTAGACTACCTATTTAAAATAATTTATTAATGGATAAGGTACAAAACGCTAAATCTATGACCAATGTATCCTTAAATGACAATTAATGTAATAGTAAATATTATAACTCTTCTGATGAATAATCTTCTTCTGATGAGGATAATACTTTACCTACCTATGAAGAAGTTTCTATGTTTTCTATGCTTCTTGAGAATGAGAATTCAAAACTCAAGAAAAACTTTGATAAGAAAAATTCTAGGACTTCTATTCTTACTAAGGAAATATCAGATCTTTCTAAAAATCTTGATAAGAAAAGCCTTGATTTTTAACGTATTTCAAAAAATCTTGAGGAAGTAAATTTTGAGAAGGATAAAAATTCTAAGGATCTAGAAAAAGTAATTTCTAAGAAAAATGTTTTCGAGCCTAACTCTAGTGATAATGTTTTGGAAGATAAGAACTTGGTTATTAGAATAAAGTCAGAGATATTTTTCTTGAGTAAGTGTTTGTCAAACTTTACCTTAGGTAAGGAAAATTTTGATAAAATGTATTCTCAAATCCAACCTCTAAGGAATAATTCTGCATTTGGTTATACAAGTTCTAAAGCTATTTTTGGTAACAATTATTTTGTTCCTCAAAGTGATCGATTTTTCACTAAGTGTTAATGCATTGGACATTGGGAAAGAAATTTTTCCATAAACAAAACCCAGTCTTTAGGATTTCATAAATCCTATGTTTCTAAGAAAATGTGGGTGCCTAAAATTTTTCTTTCTGAAATTTATGGATCCAATAAAGTTTGGGTTTCGAAAGTCTAACACTCTTATTTTTCGTAAAGTAAAGAAAGTATCAACAGTAATACATGGTACATGGATAGTGGATATGCTCGGCATATGACTAGTAACAAAAACTTCTTTCAAAATCTTATCAAGATGAAAGGAGGAAATGTAACTTTCGGAGATAATGCTAAGGGAGATATTATTGGTATAGGTAACATTGTTCTTCTTGGAAAAACTTTGATTTCAAATGTTTTATTTCTTAAGGGTATCAAGAACAATCTCATTATCATAACTCAATTATGTGATGAAGGTTACCTTGTAAATTTTAGTAATAACAATTGTTTAGTACACAATTCTAAGGAAGAGTTTATTCTTTATGCCAATAGGTAAGAGAATGTTTACACACTAAACTTATAAGACCTTAAGAGCTAAGAACTACCTTTCCTTAGTGCAGTGGAAGATCATTCTTGGTTGTGGCATAGAAGGTTAGGACACTGTAACCTTAAGAACCTATGCAAAATCCTTAAGAAAAGACTAGTTAAGGATCTACTGGAGCTAGATTTGATTCTTCAAAAGTTTGTGATCCTTGTCAATATGGAAAGTAACATAAATCAAGTTTTAAATAAGTTGACGAAGTCTCAACCACTGATGCATTACATTTAGTGCATATAGATATTTTTGGACCAACACAAACTTGAAGAATTGGAGGAAAATATTAATTATTTGTCTTAGTTGATGACTACACTAGATTTACATGGGTCTATTTTCTAGCAATGAAATATGAATCTTTTTCTTATTTAAAAACTTTTAGATCCCAAGCTAAAAATGAGAAAAATATTCTTTTAATAACTATTCATTGTGATCATGGAGGAGAATTTCAAAATTCTGATTTTGAAACTTTTTTTAGTAGAAAATACATTACTCATAACTTCTCAGCACCTAGAACACTTCAACAAAATGGTGTTATTGAATGAAGAAATAGAATTCTTCAAGAGACAACAAGAACCATGTTGATTGAATATTCTATAACCAAACATTTTTGGTCTGAAGCTATAAGTACTGCTTATTATACAATAAATCGTGTTTTGATTAGACCTTTTCTTAAAAAAACCCCTTATGAGTTATGGAATGGTAGAAAACCTAGACTTTTCTACTTCAAGGTTTTTTGTTTCAAGGTATTCATTCTGAATAATAATAATAATTTACATAAATTTCCACCAAAATAAGATGAAGGAATTTTCTTAGGCTACTCCACAACTTCCAACGGTTATAGAGTTTTCACTAAAAACACATGTACTGTTGAAGAAATAGTGCATGTCAAATTTGATGAAACTAGTCCCTTTGTTTTTAAACAACCTCAACCTATATCTTTGGATGTGTTTTCAAAAACTGATTATCAACCTTTGTTCGAAGATCTTTCTGATATTGAAAATTTCCAAGAAGATATTTTTGAAACATTTACCCAAGAATATTTCCTACCCTATGTCGATGAATAGGTTTTACAAAACCCAAATTAGTTATTTATAAAGAATCATCCCATTGAAAGTATCATTGGTGATGTAAATCAACTCATAAGGACTAGAAGTTCCTTAAGAAATGAAGTAGAAAATCTAGAATATCTTTCCCAATTAGAACAAAAAAGCACTGATGAATCTTTAGGCGATGATGATTGGATAAAAAATATGCAAGATGAACTAAATGAATTCGAAAGGAATAAAGTTTGTACCTTGGTTGAAAGACCTAAGGAATATTTTGTTATTGGAGTAAAATGGGTCTTCATAAATAAATGTGATGAAAATGGAATCATTGTTTGAAATAAAGTTAGATTGGTTGCTAAATACTATAATCAACAAGAAGGAATAGACTATGAAGAAACATATGCTCCAGTAGTTAGACATCAATCTATTCGTATTCTACTTTCCTTTGCAGCATTCTTAAACTTCAAAATTTTTCAAATGGATGTGAAATTTTCTTTCTTTAATGGTTATGTGCAAGAGGAAGTTTTTGTTGAACAACCTCCTGGGTTTGAAGATACAAAACATCATGAACATGTTTATAAACTTACCAAAGCTTTGTATGGACTTAAACAAGCCCCTCGATCTTGGTATGATAGACTTATAGGATTTTTACTTCAAAATAATCAAGTTAAGGGAAATGTAGATCCAACCCTTTTTACAAATAAGGATAAGAAAACTGTTTTGATTGTTCAAATTTATGGTGATGACATTATATTTGGTTCAACTCAGCAATATTTAACTGATTCATTTGCAGATCTAATGAAATCTAAGTTTAAAATGAGTGTGATGGGTGAGTTAACATTTTTCCTTGGTTTTCAAATTTCTTCAAAAACTAGAAATAATCTATATATCCCAACATAGGTATATTAAATATATTCTTAAAAAGTATGGATATGACAACACTAAGATTATTAGTACTCCCATTGGTACCTCAAACACACTTAATCTTGATTAAGCTGGGAAACCAGTAGATCAAACATCTTTTAGAGGTATGATAGGAAGATTACATTACTTGATAGCTAGTCGTCCAGACTTAATGTTTTCAGTATGCTTATGTGCAAGATATTAATCCAATCCTAAGGAATCTCATTTAAAGGCAGTGAAAATAATTTTTCACTACTTAAAGGGAACCATGGATTTAGGACTCTTTTATACTTCTAGAAATGATTTTGTTCTAAAATTTTTTTCAGATGCTAAATTTGGTGGATATAGAATGGATAGAAATATTACATCCAAAACTTGTCATTTCTTAGGAGATTCATTAGTTTATTGGTCATGGAAAAAGAAACACTCAGTATCACTTTCCACTACTGAAGCTAAATATGTAGCAGCTGGAATTTGCTGTTCTCAAGTGTTGTGGATGCAACACACACTCACAGACTATGGTATGAGTTTTACCAAAACACAACTTTTGTGTGATAATACTAGTGCCATTTCCCTAAGTAAAAACTCTACACATCACTCTCATGAAAAACACGTAGATATTAGGCATCAATTTCCTAGAGATCACACACAAAAATGAGATATCGTTCTTCAATTTATCGGAACACAAGATCAACTTGCTGATATTTTCACAAAATATTTACCCTTAGATAGATTTGAATACATTAAACAAAAGTTAGGAATGATAACCATAAGTTAATCTTCCTTGTTAACTTTCTTTTGAAACCAATCTCCTTATAGTAATAAACTCCTTTTTATAGGGGGAGTACATTTGTTTGTTAGATGTCTAACAAATTTTCGTAGTCTAACAATTTTTCATAATTAGTTTTTCAAATTTCTCCTAATGAAAATTTTTGTAATCTCTTTTTTATAAATCTTCCATAATGGAAATTTTTGTAGTCGGATTTTTAAAATCTTTCATAATGGAAATTTCTGTAGTCAGATTTTCCAAATATTTCGTAATGAAAATTTTCGTAGATTTTTGTAATGAAGATTTTCGTAATGAAGATTTTTATTCTTAAATTTTTGTAATGATGATTTTTGTACTTTAAATTTTTTTAATGAAGATTTTTGTACTTAAATCTTTGTAATAATTTTTTTTTAAAAAGTATTCATAGTCATGTTTTTTTTTAAAAATAGTAATAGAATTTTTCGGAATCTAAAGTTCTTTAAGAAGAATTTTCATCACTATAAATAATCTTCCTTACAATCTGAAAGGTATGTTTCCTTTACTGAGTTTCCGTAATAATCCTTTACTTTCTAGTAGTTTTTTTTGTTTTTTAATTTTTCGGATTCTGTTTTCCTTAAATCCAATTTTTTATTAAAAATACCTCAATCGGATCCAAGATTTCCTTGCAGCTATCATATCAACCATCAGATCTGATAAGAAAGATTCTCATCCATTGGATTGAGTGTGGAAGATAAACTATCACATCAAACATGTATATAAAGGACCCCTGATGGTTGTCCCACATCAAATCTAAAGCTCTCGTGTGCTGAAGTTCTGTCCTTCTACGCAAGCTCATTCTGGATTTTCAAGGGTTTCTCAATTCTGAATATCTATAGAAGAATCCTCTCAGAAAGATATGTCTACTGTCAAGCTTATTTCGGAGTGGAAAATCTATAGAGAAAGGTTAGTGCATCCAAACTTCTTCAATAAGTATGATTCTATTATCTCAAAAAATATTTAGTTTAACGGATGGGAGAGCATTTCTGTAACGAAGCTAGGGGCTCAAGACTTAGTGTATCCAGATTTTCTTGTTCAGTTTTATGAATCAGTCAATTTTTTAAGGAATAAGGAAGCGAGAATTTTTCCTTAAAGAGTTATGGAAAGACTTATGCTCCTCCATACACTAAGGTAGCTAATTTGGTTGGTATACCATACGAAGGGGAAGCCGAGTTCTGTTCCCATTAGTTGCCTGATGTCAAAAGAAGTTTTGTTAAGGAGAAGGCTATGGCATGTCTTGGACTTTCTAATATAAATACTCTAAAGATCACCCACTTGTCTACAAATTATCGGATTTTTGAATTATGGGTTCATGGATTCATCATTCCGAGAAAAGGTGACAAGGATACTTTGAAAAGGAGTGATATGTATATCTTGGATTTCTTGGAAAATCTAAGGAATATCGACTTGGTTAATCATATTCTCATTACAATTGAGAATATTAATATTGGAAACTTGAAGGATCGGATAATCATGTATCTAGCCATTCTTTCCAAGTTAATTGTTTTGTGCTTAAAATCTTTCAAAATCACTTGCAGCTCGAAGCCAAGGAATTGAAAAGTTATGCTAGTCAGTGATGATACTTTGAAGAGGATGAACATTGGTTTTTCTAAGGACTCAAAATAATTTTATGACCTACCTGAATAAAAAGTTGAAGTTGTTTTGAAAAAACAAGAAGTGGTTGAACCATCCAAAAAGGCAGAAAAGGAAAGGAAATTGAAGGAAGTCGAAGAGGAAGGAAAAACCCCAAAAGATAAGGAAGCTCAATCCGCACCTCCAAAACCTAAGAAGAAAAAATAATATCTGGATGAGGTAGTTTCTAAGTAAAGGTAAGATAATAAGAACATAAAAGAAGAGGATCCCAAGTTTAGTCTAGACCCTACTGAAGAAAAATCTCTGAAAGAGAAGACAGCTGAGTATCTGGAAAGGGAAGAGAAGGAAAAGAAGAAAAAGAAGAAGATGGTTGAAGCAGAGATTGTCCAATCTCTTTCGAAGGCTATTGAGAAAGCATCTGAAAATATTCTGGTACTAGAATCCTTCCTAGAAGAAGCCTTACCTGAATCTCCAGGGAAGAATTTTTTCACTCTGAAAAAGGTCAAAGAAAGATAAGAAGAAGAAGTAGTACAAAAGTTGAATAAGAATAAGTCAGTGGTGACACCACAAATTTGATTAAGCAAGTGGAATATTTTAATGATAAAGAATGCCCATCCGAGAAGCTCTCAATCCAAAATTCAGAAGCAGAATCTTAAAATTTTGATACACCTTGGAAATATGAGAAAGGAATATATGATAAGGCTAAATATGATGTGAATAATCTCTCTGAGGAATAAATTTCTAATCATGACTTCATTCATCCTGAGGATGATGAGGAAAGAGCTGAGAAGGAAGAGCTAGATGAAGACAGAGTTGTTCAACTATCTAATAGTGAACATGAATCTCTAGATGAGAAATCCATTCTGAGAAGTGATAAGGGAAAACAAGTTTTTGTTGATACACCTGGTAAAGTTGTTGTGAAGAAGAAAAAAGCTCGTGGATCCTTAAAGAAGAAACTTGCTAAGTTATAGAAAGAATTCTCACCTAGAAAATTTTCAGATTCGGAATCATCATACCTAGTACATTATTTCATTGTTCAGTCATTGAAAATGATTGTTGGTACTTTTCCGATATTTCCAAGTATTTACTCGAGATGCCAAATTCTCCAACACACCTTGAATCAGAAAGAGGATTTAGTATCCATGGTGATGGATAAATGTATAAATCTTGAGGATAATTTCAAGACTTTTATTATTAACTATGAATCCCACAAGAGATCCTGCAAGAAGATGACCACTTGGTCTAAGAAAACTATAAAAGATATGCATATTCTTGATGAGTTCCAAGAAATTTTCAAGGATGATTTTGACATAGAAGATGGTAAGATCAAGGATCTCATGAATATCTTTAAAGAAAATCTAACACTTGAGCAGAATTCTCGGATTCAATAAGTGAAGGATTTAAATGGGAAACTTTATTCAGTATCTCAAAGCTAGAAGAGATATATAGTTCTTAGGATTGAAATTGAAGAAAATCTTGTCAAGCATGAAGAAGTCCTGAAGGATCAGGCTGAATCTCTCAAGGCTCAGGATGATAGAATCAAACCTTTAGAGGAGAAAGCTGAGGATCAGGACCAGATTCTTAAGCGAGTAGAAGAAGACCACAAGCATCTTAAGTAGCTCAAAATAGTTGTGAAGAAGTTTATTTCCAAGGCGAAAAAATAATGATAGACCCAATATGATCTTTTGTTTAATTTTCCTTGTTGTAAATTTTTTTTCCAATCCTAATGAAATTTTGGTTTCTCGTTTTTGTTTGGATGTTTTGTACTAATATTTTAGGTACCATATTATCTTTTCTATTCCCTGATTTTTTTTTTGAAAACCACGAAGGGTAAGAAAGGAAAAATAATTCAAAGTAAAGAAGAAATTTCCCTAAGGGGGAGTGTTCATCTTAGAGGGAGTTTTCATTACAAAGATTTCCGTATTCAAGATAATGAAAAATCTCATTCTGGAAATCTAGAATATGATCCTTAGTGTTCCAAATCCTAAGGGGGAGTTAGTCATATTCATTTGTGCCCATGTGTTAAAGGAGATAAGTTTTACTTTCAGAGTTCAGAAAAATGTTTTCTAAAGTCCTTATTTTTTTCGTAAGGATGTTTGTGCTTTCAAAAAAGGAGAAGATTGATGAGTCAATTAGGTTTCCTTATGAATTTTACATTCCTTCATGTTTGTAAATATTGATTGAGTAAATAAGGTTTCCTTATGAATTTACCATTTATTCATGTTTTGAAAATCACAGACACCTTATCTTAAAGAAAATTCCATTTATCCTATGTTTTACTTTCATAAAGAAAATTTTCCTTCCTAAGGAAATTTATCCTTACCATATTTTTCATTGTTCATTTTGTCTAAGTATAAAATTAGGTTTCGTATCCAAAACCTCGGAATCATATATATACTTAGATATCAAGCATTCTGTTTTCAAGATCTGTATTCAGGTTCCGAGTTCTCTGAATTCAGACTCTGAACTCTTCTGAGTTCTGACTCCGAGTTCTCTAAATTTAGACTCCGAACACTTTGGAGTTATGACTCTGAGTTCTCTAAATTCAGACTCCGAACTCTTCTGAGTTCTGACTCCAATTTCTCTGAATTCAGACTCCAAACTCTTCTGAGTTCTGGCTCCGAGTTCTCTGAATTTAGACTCGGAACTCTTCTGAGTTCTGACTCCGAGTTCCCTAGATTCAGACTCTGAACTCTTCTGAGTTCGGACTCCGAGTTCTCTGAGTTCTAACTCCGAGTTCTTTGAATTCAGACTTCGAACTTTTCTGAGTTCTAACTCCTAGTTCTCTGAATTCAGACTCCGAACTTTGTAAGTTTAGCCTCTGAACTATTCAGAATTCAGACTCCAAACATTGTAAGTTCAGACTGCGAACTCTTAAGAATTCAGACTCTAAATTCTATTGAATTCAAAACTCCTAATTTCCTTGAAATTTAGACTCTGGAATTTTATATAATTATAACTCCTAATTCTTCTAATAAATAGAATCCTAATATCCTTGTATTATAGACTCTGAATATTTTTTGGTTAGACTTCGAACTTTCATTTTTGCTTACACTCCAAAAATGAATTTTTTTATGTAATAATATTTTTGCTTACTCATGTTTTGGTTACAAAATGATGTCATGCATTCAGTTACTAACTAACTGTATTTTAAGTGACATATGTATAGGTCCCTCCGAAATTCATGGAAAAATATGATTGTTGGAGGATGGATTCAACCATTGAAGTCGTGCCTACAAATAAGAGCTCATTTGAAAGAGCTCAACATTGTTCTACGACTCTAGAGATTACATGTTGTTGAAGTGATTTCTACATAGAGACTCTCATGCTTTGTGTGTACTGAACATCTTGTTCAGAAATGCTTCGTGTGACTCCAAATATTGAGGAGTACATTCGAGGGCTTCTGGGGATAGGAAGACAGAGGTGTCGACTACCTTAAAGATCAAGGACTTCCTTGCTGAGGAAGATTGAGGTGCCGACTACCTAGAAGTTGAGGGCTTGTGTGGATAGCAAGACAAACTCCGATCTTCATATTGAGGGATTACCTTAGTGTTGGTAAGACGGAATTTCTTGAAAGTATAAATCCAAGGGACCTTTATCCAAGGCTGTTGGATACACTTGTCTTTGGGTTAAAATATTTACTACTTGTTACTTGTTTGTTTCAAGTTTTCTGCTTCATTTTGTTTGTAAAGGTAATTATAACTATCTTATACTTCCTTACAATTGTACACTCTAATTTAGTACGATTATATAGGCTTTAAGGCAGAATATTTATCTCCTTAAACTTTTGTTAAGTTTCATTTCTAGCACTTTTCGATATTTTCTTTCTCAAAATCATATTTCTTGATTCAAGCAAGTGTATAGAACTAGAGGTTTTGTGAATTACTTTGTTTAACCTTGTTAAACAATAGAATGGTTTCTTAGAAAATTTAAAAGTTCCCAATTAATTTTTTTAGTATACAATTCACCCCCCACCCCTCTTGTATTTTGAGTATCTACATTATTATTTTGATCCTACATTTGATATCTTAAAAGAATATCATTCTCCATACCATTCAACATGTAGTACTCTCTGCATTCCATAAAAAAACATATCCAACGCTGGAGTTTCATAACCCAACAGCTTCCATAATTTTCTTCAATGAATCTAAAAATATGAACATTTAAAAATATAAATAGATAACTATGAAAAAAAGCTGAGAAGTATTAGAGAATGGATTTCCTAATTTAAAAATATGAACTACTAACTATGAACATAAAAACTGAGAAGAACATGAACTGATCCTAATAATATGAAAAATATAACTATTGAAATTAAATTAATATATACACATTTAAAAGAAAATATTATAAGTACCTAATAATGGGTTTTCTATTTTAAAAATATGAACATCTAACTATTAATAGAAAATCTGAGATGTACCTGAACTGATTCTAAAAATATGAATAGCTAACTATTGAAATTAAAATAATATATAAAAATTTAAAATAAATGATGTTAAGTACCTGAGAATGGATTTTCTAATTTTATTTATCATTATATCCATCAGACAAAAATAACGATTCTTCAATATTTCCTAAAGGGATTTGATGATGGAGAAGATCCACTTTTTCAATTCCTAATTCTTAGAACACTGCTAATAGTAATAGAAATAATAATAATAATTACAACAACAAAAACAATTATAATAAGAATAATCAAGCATTCAAAGGAATGTGTAATAACCAGGGAGGCGTACACTAGAAAGGATGTAAGTATAAGCAATGAAATATTAGAAGTGCGGAAATGTATTAAAGATTGGGGATGGTTTAAATTAATGATAAGATATGTGTTGTTTATGGTTATTTATGCATGTGAAATAAAAATCTGTAATCCTTCCAGTAAGAAACTACAAGGTGATATTTTGAAAGTTAATGTGATAAAGGAATGAAGTAAAGAAGTAAAAAACTTGAAAAGGATTTAATGAAGGAGATGAGTGAGAGAAAAAGATTAGGAAATCGGTAGGGTTAATAATTAGTGACATAAAAAACTTATATCATTTCTCTAAAATGACTTTTAAAATGGAAACCATTATCATTTATTATAGTTATAGGAACTTCATATCTATAAAAGATTTATTTTCTAAAAAATCACTATATATGAACCCATACTATCTAGTAATGCAATATATTCCTTCTAAATTGACACATAGTCAACTAATAAAATTATGAAATCATTCCCATGATATTTAGTAAATTGACCAATGAAGTCTAAGACCCATAAATCAAAGATATCAACTTCTAGTATCCATGACTTTGGTATATCCTATATACTAACTATATTTATTATTCTCAAGTAGTTGTAGCAGTTCTTAACCAACTCCCTTGAATATTTGAATATAGTATGATATCATAAGATACATTTAAAGACCTTTATCAGTACTAAAAAAACACTATATACCCATGGAACCAGTAATGGAATCCATATATTTTATACTTGGAGTATAAAGACTAAGATAGTATACAACGTACACTATAAAATAACCCAAAGTAATTCTAAGGAGAACACTATAATGTATCTTCTCCTTACATAGTGAATGCATTTTAATGTTTCCCTACATTTCAATGTGATATAGTAAACATGTCTAAACACAACTTTTTAATATTTTTATAAAAGAAAATTTTCTAGGGAATTATTCATTCATAAACATTATGGAATAATATATAATGGAAAAGTTATATGGCGCCAATATTTATAACAGGGAATCATGCCCACACTGAATGCATTCAAATTCTTGGGAACCAAATTATGATTTTTTATACACAATATTAAAACCATTTTTTCTTAATACAACTTAAAAAATTCAATTCCAATTGCATGTAAAGTTGAGATAATGAAACTTTCAGTTTTTATTCGATGTTTCCATTCTCTATTTTCAAAGGATTTAGAAATTCAGGCGATCCAACTAGTGATATCTACTAAATTCCAAGGATACATAGTTTAAGGGATGGAAAACATCAGGTAAATATATATCAACTTCCTTGAATAGTGAATGAATTACAATGTATCAGTGTATTCCATGAAGGCTATGAACACCAACCGGTGTTGTATTTATAAAAATTATTAATACAACAATATAATTTTGGAATTGTCTATGGACTTAACATGGACAGTATTTGAACCCAATGGAGGTTTAGGTCTAAAATAAAGAAATACATTAGTTTTTTCATTCCAAGGTATCAAATGGAATTTTGTGAGTAATCAAAAAAAATTGAGTGATATTTTATGACCTATTGCAAAGGGAGTATTTAAAAGGTAACAAAATATATTACTGAGTTTTCAAGACACATGGTGTACATGGCCAGCATGTGGGGATTAAGGGAATCCTTGTACATTCCAAATAGAATAAATTCTGTAATATGTTAAAGAGTTTTAGAGATGGAAATAGGTCTCGATATGGGAAATTTTTGTCATCTAACCAAGGTTAGTAAAGTTTATGGGTGTGATTTGGTTTTGTTTTAGATTTGTAATGATTATAACCTCTCTTGACTAGGTGGAGTGATCACGAACATTTATGATAAAAATACGGAGGTATAAAATAGGAGAAGAAAACATAGAGGGGGAGTTCTATAACGTATAGGATACCAACCATTTGAAGATAATCCTAAACCGAGGAGCATCAATGGAAATACTTGATTTTATCATTTTAATTCTATTTGTTTTAACATGACCATGATTAGATAATTTCATATTGGGTTTCAAGTGATATAGTGTAATTGATTACAATGAAATATTTAATGTGTTTATATCCTGTTATTATTTTCTGATTTCATGAGAACCCCATCAATTTTATCATAATATTCTATAGTTTTGGAAATTGTAAATGAGAGAAAAAGGAATGAATATGATGCTGGATATCAACTGAAAATTTCTATTGGTTTTGGGAGTAAAGAGGTAGTGTGATTTGGTTTTGGTGATGAATATTCAAATGTGGGGAGAGTAAAGGTAGTAAGTAAGAATGTTTAATTTGACTGAATGGATCATATAGGGTCAAAACAGATCAACCCAGCTTCATGTGAACGATGGTTGTATATAGAGAATAGACTGATTCTTAGAAGGATCATTCTAACTCTTTATTTGAGTTGCTTATTTGATGTTTTGGAAGCTAAAGTACTAGTATAGGATCAAGGGAACTCATTTTAGGTATATATTTGTATCCAAGATATAATACCAATGGAGGAAACACTTATGTTGGATTATTATCTAATTTGGAGTCAGGTGATTAGATATACAGTCAATTCAAAGTTGATAGTGCAGATAGAAATTACTAGTAGAGGAATTCACAACCCGATGTGGAATACGGGTAAGAATATAACATTGGAAATGGAAAACTACAATCTGTATAAGGGGAAGAAACATAATGGTAATAAGGAATATTCCCACTTACCTAAACCTATGTAGATAATATCTTCCAAAAAAGTCTATTCCAATCCCCTTGTTGTAGGCCCCTTGCCTGTAGTTTCCCCCCTCTCCTCCCATACCTACAGCAACCACCCCCCAGCCCCCAACCCCCTGCCTTCCCTCAGCCCCCTGCCTTCCTGGATTACCTCTCCTCCCCATATCCCCCTGCCTATAGCCACCCCACCCATACCTACCCTCATCCCCATGCCATTCCCCCTCCCTCTCAACCCCATGCATGCATCCCCCCTGCCTACCTCCAGTTCCCTTCCTACAGCAGCACCCCCCCTAACCCTTACACTAACTACCCCCCCCCCCCCTCTTTCCTGCAGCTAAACCCCCCCCCCCCTCCCCTACCTGTAGTTTTCCCCACCATCCTCTCCCCAACCTCCAATGTAACATACACCCCCCTGCTTATAGCAGCCCCCACTCCCTCCCCTCCCCTAACCCCTTCCTACACCCCCCCCCCCCTATTATATCTGCTACCTATAATGCACAAGCCCCACCCCTCTCATCTCCTTCCCTACCCCCTACCTACAAGGCAATAACCCCCCCCCCCCTATTTTTATTCAGTCCATGTTTTTAAAATGCTTCTATAATCTAAGCATTTCCATCCCCACCACAATAAAATCCACTATAAATATAAAAAAACATATAGATGGACATACCTAAGATATCCACTATTTCAAAGTCAATTCCACTGAGGAAGCCCCAAACCTATTCAATATTACCGACACACAAAATTAGAACATAGAAATAACCATCATCTAAAGCCTGGTAGAACAATAATCTCATAATAATGAGACTAAAATCATTAAAAACAATAGTTGAATAAATAATAAATTTTTGATTATATCAAAAGAGAAAAATTTGAAAGAGTCTCCACCTAAACTCATAAACATGAAGGATCAAAATATCTTTCACCATTTTCTCAAATCGAATACATTTTGGATGAACACCTAAAAAGATATTGGAAGCCTTTAGATTCCTGGTATAAATGAATACTTATAGATGATTCAAAATTGTAACCAAAAGAACAACTACTTACACTTATTCTAAAAAAAAGACTTACTAAAACAAAAATTCAATTAAAATGTATAAATGAATTATGTATATCCAAAAAAAGAACATTGATAAACTGCATTAGTTGTTCATTTTTGGTTTGGTTATTTAATTGCTTCATCTCACTAGAAAACTCAAAAAAAATACCAATGAAATCATCACAGTAGTATAAATGGACTACTTTAAAGAGTCTAATTAATATTTGGATTTGGTCGGAACCAGAATCAGTGACCCAATTGTGACCTGCTGGGTTGATAATAATTTAATACCCAAAAAATCATTATATTATGTATTTAATATTTTAAAACCATTATTATTATATATATATTCTTTTAACACAGTAATATTTAAAATTGAAATTAATAATCAAGCCAAACTTATTGCCAAGATACTTTAAATTAGCAAGGGTTGTGGCTATTTTTAAAAATAGTAATAAACAAGCCCCTCTCGGATTCAGATCAAACCCTTATGAATATTCTTGAGATAAAATCCTATCTCGATCCTGATAGGCCTGATCTGTATATGCATATATGAGGTAGTAGGGTTACCATCTGGAAAATCATATCAAATTTTAAATTATATCTTACCTACAAAAGTGCATCTTATATGTGAAAGAAAATAACATGAAAATTAGAACACATGGTAGAGAATATAGAGACCATAACCCAACAAGAACTTACTAATATCCCTTAACAAAATAAATATTTCATAGAAAAAAGGAGTTTCTATGATAGAAAAAAAAAGATGATGATCTTTCTACCTTGTCTTTGATGCACTCAATAGCATGCTTGTTATAATCCCCAGTCTATCACATGCACATTTTATTTTGTGTCTACCATCAATAGTAAACATTCCTGTCTTTGAAGAAAAATGGGGGGAAATGAAGGGAGAAACAACTAGCATGCTTATCACAAAAATAAAGAATATATTCATGTAAAATTTAAAGAAGATTGACATGCTGAGAAGAAACTAAAATAGTCATATTGATTAATACCAAATAAAAAAATCATGATTAGTATGAGAAAACAAGATCAAATAGAAGTGTCCACCAACAACAATAATTAATATAAAGTAGTAAATAAATAATAAATTGGACACTTATTATATGTATGTGATCAATTTGTCACCTGCAAATGATAAATGATACATGATTAATAACCAATAATGAACAAAGAATATTCTAATTGATATGTAAAGTTGGTTTAGTTTTTGAAACTTGTCTGACATATGTATTTATGGTTCACAAACTAAACACCATATTTATAGAAATACCTTAATAGACTATATATTAGAAGAAAGATCAAAATCACCAAGGAACACATCAAGGGAAGACAATAAAACTTCTCAACTATGGAAACTATGATTAACAAGCTCTCTAATAACACCCAAGCCTGTATAAATGGATTTGAAGCTAAAGAAGAGATAATTATCAAATGAAATTGTTAAAGTGGGAATGAGTTTAGGTTAATCCAAACTAAAACCCATCTTATGGAGTGTCATAGAAATCACAACAAGCAATGGCAAGGATATTGAAATTGGAAAACCACCGGATGGTGTTTATGAGATTTTATAGATAAAGAACCTATTAAAACATTAATAATAAATTCATCTACACTTAGAAAAGGATCAATAAAATTCATGCCATAAGAACTTCATGAGAAGATGTTTTTGGGAGGAAAACACATATAAATTTTAGATTTTTGGAAATCATTCATTGAAGAGGAAAATTAAGAAATGAACATTTAATTTCTACATTTGGAACTAACTACTCTTAGGGAATAAAATTAATTAAGAGGAGTTGAAATTATATAACTAAAGAAAAATAAGCTAAAATAAAATTTCAAGAAGGGTTAAAATCTAAAAAAACAAAGGAAAAAGAGGTTGTAATGGGGTGGAAATCATAACAATGAGATGGAATATTTTAGACCCCTATTCATATACTTCAATGGAGATTAAAAGTATATCATGGTGCATGTAGTGGATTTATAAGAAAATTTAAAACTAAAAAATTATTCAAAATAGTTGTGAATAACTGGGAAATAAAACCCAAAAATGAAGAAGGAGGATACTCATTCTTATCAAGAGTTAAAGAATCCAAGGTTCCAAAAAACTATTTTCTACATTAAATGAAAGCAGAAAAAAACATAAAGTTTTTAATTCTTTAATAGTTGGTTTTCTAAGGAATGTGTTAAAATAGAAAGTGGCTAGATCAGACAGAAAAGATAAATACTTTAAGAGGACATACATGTGAAAAAATTATATAATGGAATAAGAGAGTTGAAGTAAATTAATATAGTAGAAATAATGATTCCATAAATTTAAAAGGAAAAATGTCAATAATGATTAAGAGTTTTATTTAATTAAAAATATTATTCATAAATTTCAGTATAGATGATGAGTAAATGTAAATGTGTTAATGAAATATTTTATTAAATGTGTGTCTAGGGAATTGAAAAAAATTGAATTTATTAAGAAGGTTCAATGATACTATTATTCCTTACTTATAGTGATCATCGATTAGGTTCTTAGACAATTTTTTTTCTGAAAATTCATTATGTCTCCCATTATCCCATGAAACAAGGTACACATCATATTTTCTTATAAACTAGAGTATTATTTAGTTAAATATTACTATTCACAAAAACCCATTCATTATTCCAATATTCTATGCATCTGTCACATCATAGTTTTAGAATATACTTGTTCTATATTACTCATAATAATCGTATTGGACATTATTTTTATGGGAAAATAGGTTTCTATAAAAAATTGATAACAAAACATTAAATTTAGTGAATCATACAAACATTACTTTTAATCACCAATAACAACAATATTGTGATATGTCATAGATTATTCACTATGAGAAATAGGTTTACATTAACCAAAGTAATAATAATTAATGATTACTATATATTTATGAAATTTTCTTATAGAACTCATCATAGATCATTCATCCATCTTAAAATAATATCATCATAACTTATAATACCCAACATTATTAGATTTAAACTCACTCAACGTTAGATTATTTTACATATCCTAAATTCTCACTTCTATAACAACTTGAACATGAATATTTTAGTGTCATTCACTTTTTCATGATTTTTCAAGTTAATCCAAATCATATATTTCATTTTACTTAATATACCTTATACATTCAATCAATATCATTAATAAATACATCACCAACTCCATATTTATAGCACAACTCATCATCATAGTTTCAATTCATCGCATCATCCACATGACTGAAATCACAATATCATTTACCCAATATGAAATGTTATAATATTCTATGCATTTGATTTTAGATTTATTAATAGTTAATGAGATTTTTTATTTAATAGTTATAAATCATGTTCCTATCTCCTGAAATACCAGACATTGATAAGACAATCAAACCAAATGAAAATCAGACAAAAAAACAAAGAAATAATAACCCATGTAATAAGTGAAAATAAATAAACCCTATATAAGATAAATGTGGAAATTAAGAATACAATACATCGAAACAAATAAATATTACCCAATGAAAATTGAAAACATTGTAAATATGAAATTAAAGAAATCCTTCTCTATAGCAGATATCAAAGGGCATGTGATGAATTTGAACTATCATGGTTCATATGTTGTGTTATTATGCAGCTGTGTATTAGAGAAAATCATAGTTCATTAAAACCCCAATAACATAAATTGAATAGAGATTTGAGAATATATAAAAAAATGATAAAATTCCCTAACACAGGCCACTCAGAGTTGTGAGTCATGGACCACCGATGAAATGTAGAGGGGTTCCTGGAATGTCTGAAGACTGGAAAAACATTATACAGTGGTGAGTTAAAGAGGATGGTGGCCCAAAGGTAGAGGCAGAAGAAGATCCACATCGAAAGAATAGGATCGTGGGGAGGTTGGGTGGTCATGTCATCATATGAGGATCATTTCAATGTTGGGTGGTCACATCATCATCGGAGGATGGAAAAAGGTTGGGTGGAAGCATCGAGCAATGAGGTTCATTGAATCACGAGGAGGAGAGATCGAGACCAGGGTAGAAGTGGGGGTGGAGAATCGTGATAAGGGTGGGGTAGTGGGATTAGTGTCCAGTAAATTTTATTACCCATGGGTGTATGTTATAATATAGTCGCATTTTTATAAACCGTGGCTATATAACTGTGGTTATAAACTAAATTTCTAGTAATGTTAAAAATATATCACGTTACCTATTCTTATATCAAGACCAAAACAACTGGGCAATGATATTAATGATTATCAAGATCTATTAATCTAGGATTTGAAATTATTGTGGAAAAAAATACATCATGTTACTTCCATGTCAAACTGAAGCACTATGCGACCGGAATCACTCAAAATGCATGTTTCCAGTTTGAATTGAAATTTTAGTGAAATACAAAACTGATATAATAAAAACTGAGTAAACACATTCATAATGGTTTGATACTTTAGTAAAACTATCTATAAGTCATTTGTGATGTCTAGGAATTAACTTCACCTCAATCTAATGCACTGTGTGATCAGTACAACTCAATGTGTCTCTTTTTATTTAAAATTGACATTAATTTAATTATAAACATAACTGGTATACTGAAAACTAAAAAAATGCATTTAGATCATTTTGATAATTTATTAAAAAGATCCATGAATCATTATTGATGTGTAATAATCAACCCCAACTCAATACAATGCACGATGTGACCGGTATAAATTGAAGTGTGTCTTTTTATTTAAAATTGAAATTAATTTAAGTAAATAGAACAAGTGACATAATGAAAATAGAGAAAATGAATTATTATTGTTTTGATACATTAGGGAGATTATCCATGAGTCATTTTTTATGTATAAAAATAAACCCCACCTCAATCTGACACACAGTGGGACCGGTATGACTAAAAGTGTATGTTATGAGTTTAAAATTGATATTTTAGCTAAAAAATATGTCACACAATGAAAACCAAGAAAATACACTCTGATTTTCTTCATACATTATGACATTGATTCATAATTACATTGTGACATGTATTAAGTAGTCTCATCTAAAACTGATGCACGATGCGACTGGTATGACTCAAAATACGTTTTTCCAGTTTGAAATTATATTTTAGTAAAAAAACAAAATTGGCATACTAAAAACTGAGGAAACGTAGTTGGATTGTTTTGGTACATTAATAAAACTATCCATGATTCATGTTTGATGTTTCAAAGTCAACCCCATAATAATAAAACACATGGTGTGACCAGTATAACTCTCAATATGTCTTTTTATTTAAAATTGACATTAATTTCAGTAAAAAAGAACAACTGAATACTGAAAACTGAGAAAAAGAATTATGAATATTTTTACACCTTAGTAAAATGATCCATGATTAATTTTTTATGGTTAGGAATCAACTACATCTCAATCAAATGCATGGTGTGACCAGTACGACTAAAAGTGTCTGTTATCAGTTTAAAATTGACATTTTAGCTCAAAATGTGTCACTCATTAAAAACCAAGAAAACATGCTCGGATTTTATTCATAGTTTAGGAAAATGTTTCATAAGTTATTTTTGACATGTATGAAGTAGTCTCATGTCAAACTGACACACGATGCGACTGGTATGACTCAGAACTCATGTTTCTAGTTTGAAATAAAATTTTAGTAAAAAAACAAAATTATCATACTAAAAACTAAATAAACACATTCTGATTGTTTTGATACTTCGGGAAAATGAGATATAATTAATTTTTTACATTTAGGAATCAACTAAAAATCAATATAATGCATGGTGTGACTGTTATGACACAAAGTTTCACATTTTATTTAAAATTGACATTGATTTTATTAAAAACATAACTGGAATACTGAAAACTAATGAAACACATTCAGATTATTTTTATAATTTTGTAAAATCATCCATGATTCAATTTTGACATGTAGAAATCAACACCACGTCAATAAAACACATGATGTGACCATTAAAACTCCAAATGTGTCTTTTTATTTAAAATTGATATTGATTTTAGTAAAAAAGAACAAGTGGGATACTAAAAATTAAGCAAAAGAATTAATATTTTTTTGAAACATTTGTAAAATGATCCATGAGTAATTTTTTATGTGTAGGAATAAAACCCACCACAATCCCATTTACATTTTGACATATAGGACTAAAAGTGTCTATTACCAGTTTAAAATATATATTTTATCTCAAAAACGTGTCACTCACTGAAAACCAAGAAAACATGCTCTGGTTGTCTTCATAATTTAGGAAATTGATTTGTAAGTCTTTTTTGATGTGTGTGAAGTATTCTCACAACAAAATAACACATGATACGATCTATATGACTCAAAATGCATGTTTCCAGTTTGGAATGATATTTTAGTAAAAAACACAATTGGGATACTAAAAACCAAGGAAACACATTGGGAATATTTTGATACATCAGGAAAATTATCTATGAGTCATTTGTGACATGTTGGAATCAACACCACCTCAATAAAATGCACTGTGTAACTGGTATAGATCCAAATGTGTCTTTTTATTTATAATTGACATTAATTTAAGTAAAAAAGAACAAGTGTCATACTAAAAACTGAGAAAACACATTCAGATTGTTTTGATACTTTTGGAAAAATATTCATGAGTCGTTTTGGATGTGTAGGAATCAACCAAACATAAATCCAATGCACGGTGTGACCAGTATTACATAAAGTGTCCATTATCTATTTAAAATTATCATTTTAGCTCAAAATGTGTCAGTCACTGAAATCCAAGAAAACACTCTATGATTGTGTACATAATTTAGTACAGTGATTTATAAGTCATTTATGACATGTATGAAGTAGTATAAGGTCCAAACGACACACAATGCATTTGTTATGACTCAAAATGCATGTTTTCAATTTGAAATGATATTTTTGTAAAAAAAACACAACTAACAAATAGAAAACTGAGAAAACACATTCAGATTGTTTTGATACTATAGAAAAACTATCCATGATTCATTGTTTATGTGTAGGAATCAACCACATCTCAATCTGGAAAATGATGTGACCAATATAAATCCAAATGTGTCATTTAAATTTGATATTAATTTTAGTAATAGAACAAATGACATACTAAAAACTGAACAAATCCATTTAGATTGTTTTTATATTTTGGGAAAATGATCTATAACTCATTTCTATCATTAAGGAGTCAACCCCACTTCAATATGATGCCCGATGTGATAGGTATATCTACAAATGTGTCTTTTTTTAATAAAAAATTAACATTTTATTATTGTATTCTTTCATATTAATGTTTAATTTATTTTTTTATAGTATTAATAATATAATATTTATTTTCTTATATAGGTGGAATTTTTTTCTTGAGTTGGGATGATTTTTTCGGAAACTAATATCATGGGTGGACATTTTTGAGAGGGGATCACAGACGTCAAAAGATGAAACATTGATGTTTTTAAATGTATGTTGGATAATTGAAAATGTAATTATATAAAAAATTGTTTTAAATGTATAT
The DNA here is from genome assembly GCA_963277665.1 of Viscum album. Classification (NCBI taxonomy): domain Eukaryota; kingdom Viridiplantae; phylum Streptophyta; class Magnoliopsida; order Santalales; family Viscaceae; genus Viscum; species Viscum album. The sequence continues at coordinate 588,514,168 of OY728126.1, forward strand.
AGTAGTGTTTTTTGTATATACCAAGGATGGATAATTTTTTATTCATGATTTCAATTAAATTTATATAGCATTTTTTTCCAAACCCTTGTGTGCGTTGCTTGTTTTTTCATCATTTGCGTCGGGTATGTATTTCATTTGTATTTCTTTGTTCTTATCTCAAATTTATTATAATATTCTTTATTTTTTATAGTGAAACCATGTGAGAATTTCCCAGACATAGATTTTTGTATTTTCCACCATTTTTTGAAGGCTTTTTCTATGTGTGTTATTATATAAACAGCACATCTCAGGCAGTTAGGCCTTTATCAGCACTATTTCAAGCACTGATAAAGGTCCCCATTTATCAGTTCTAATTAAATAGCTAATAAAGTTGTCTTTTATCATCACTCAAAATAGTACTGATAAAGGGGCTCCTATATCCATGCTAAAATAAAGCTGATAAAGGGGGGTCTTTATCAGTGATTTTTTAGAATGGATAAAGGACCCCCTTTATCAGCACTTTTTTATCACTGATAAAGGGGACCCCTTATGTTCACTTAGATTAATAGTTCTTTTTTAGTGTTGTTAAAAGCTATTTTTAGAGCTTTTAAAAGTGTTATCTTTAGTAGTTCCACTTCATACCTTTGTTTTCAACATTTAATGTAGTTAACCACACATCAGTAATGAGTTTATTAAATGAATAGTAAATGAAATACTATTCAAACAACATATTATTTGTTCTAAATTAATTATAAGTAATGGTACAAAAATGAAATGAATAATTAATAATCTTGTGCATTCCTAGAAATATTATAAAATATAATAGCCTCAGTTGATTTGAAAGATACATGACATGCTACGGTTTGGAAAACTATAATTTTTGTAATATATGATAGCCTCAATTGAGATAGAATATACAATACATGTGATGGTATGGAAAACAGTATTATTGTAAAATATAATAGCCTCAGTTGAGTTGGAAATCCTCTAGCTTTTATTCAAATATTGTTTCTATTAACGTCTATAATTCATTAAATCTAATTTCTTCCATGAGGATTTGATCAAGAATATCTAAGTCAACATTTTCACATAAGTTTCACATTATATTAACCATCTCAACCCATAATTATAGCAATAATGATAATTATATTAGTGATCGAACTATACTCCAAAAATTTACATTTATAGACTAAAACTTGAATTTGATTATATTTAATTAATATAAATTTTCAATAAACAGTATTCCTTCAATTATCATAAATCTAAAAACACTCTAAATAAAAAAACTTATTAATTGCAATAATTTTATCATAAATTTTCAAATATATAAACATCAACATAGTTGTGTCTTTCAAACCTATAAATAATTTCCTCAACTTATTAAATTTATATCCTCTAAAAAGAATCCTAAATGAGAAATTTTGATATCAATGAAAAAGCATATAATTTTATCAAAATTAATCTCACTTCTAATAATAGAAATGGTTCTCTGGATAAATCATTATCTTTTGAACCACTAGCTCATGTACCACTTTTTTTGATCATAACATTTATTTATACTCTATAATTTAAAAAAAATCAAAATATTATGATGTGTGTGTATTAAAATAATTGAAGACCTATTTTTACGAGGAATACTAAAGAAATTTTTAAAGTCATTTGACATAAAAATTTAATAATCAAAATAATAACTACTAAAATGAATAATACAAGTGTAAATTTATAAAATTTACCAATTATTCAGTGTCATATATAATTCTTTAACATAATTAGTAGATTTCATACCTGTGGATTAAAGTATATTAGCATAAGATGAAATAGTATTAAAAATGGGAAAGGTATGTTATGAATTTTAACGTGTGTCGTAGAAGGAGAGTGAAAGCCATATGATTTAGAGAGGGTACTAAAACTAAATTTATTATAAGGTTACAAACCTTTAAATAAAATATACCTTAAATTTATTAACATAAAAATATTCCTTTTATTTATTAATATAAAAAATAATAACTACATTTATTAATTTAAAAAAATTACTAATTATATTCCTGGTTGGTCACGTCTTTATTAGGTTCCATTTATGAAAGAACAACCAAAGGATGATACTGTACTTATGATATAAATTCAAATTGACCCCTGGATATATTGGTCTTTTTTAAACTCTTGATCGTATCGAGATGGTATCTAATCAATTGGTGATTCCACCAAACCTCTCTCAAGTTCCCAATGTGTTCCACGTATCTCTCTTAAGAAAGTACATACATGATCTCCCACATGTACTAAATTAATAGGTCATACCAATAGAGCATGATATTTTATATGAGGAAAAATGGGTGGAGATTCTAGACCATACAGAGAATGTTCTATGAAATAAGACCACTCACCTGGTCAATGTTTTGTGTTCAAACCACCAACTTGAGGAAGCATTGTAAGTACTTGAGGATGTAATAAGGTAGAGGTATCCTCGGTTGTTTTTACAAAAGTGTCACTATTTTTAAGGATACAATAATTTTAATAGGGTTATAACTTAACACCCTTATAATTTATTAAATGTTTTTTGAATAAATTTAACTTCTACGATAGCTTGTGTTACACACAACACTAAGCTTTAATGAACCGTAACAATCTATTAATATTATTAATTAAACATAATTGTAATTAAGTAGAAATTTTAATTGGTGTAATGAATAGTAATACCCAAATTTTAAATATTAAGCATTATGGTTTTATATAAATAAAACATATTGGTCAAAAAAGTACTTTATTTTTGGGAAATTATTTATATGTTTCAAAAATAATATTTTCTAAAAAAATGTTTTCATTGATTTTGTTCACAAATAATAAATGTAATTTTTTTCAAAATTTTGAGAATTTATTTTACATAGTAAACTTAATTTTTGAAATATTAATGTCCAAAATTTTCTTACAGTGAATTTTCTGATTATTCAAAAAAGATTAATTTTTCAAATTAATAGTGATAGATATTGTTTTTTAGTTGAAAAATGTCTTCTCATTTAAAGAATTTATAAGTTTAATATTGTTTTAAAATGGTTTTAAAATTTTAAATTAGTTCAATAAAATATCTATTAATAAAATTTAGGTCATTATAATAAATTTCATATCAAAATTGTGCATAAAATATTTTTAAACTTTTGAAATATTTCCCTTTGGAAAATCACTTTTTTGTCACATATGTGAGATTATTTTTAAATTAATTTTTTTCAATAATGTGAATGGAATTTGGAAAAAAATTATTACATATTTTTAATATTAATAATTTATATTATCTAATAAGTTCAACTAAAAAATTTTACCTTAATGAATAGTAAAAACAGTAAAATTTAATTATCATTGTTCAGGATAAAACAAGTTTACCCGGGGTTAAACTATAGATGTAATGACTTAAATGACCTATAAAATTTTAATAAACTAATTTTAAAGAATTATTTAAACCTTATAACCACTAAGTGTTGATAATTTCCCATTTTAGATCCTATTGTCTTTTGGAAAATGTGGGTGCACCTTTTTCTTTTTAAAAATTACAAGTGTGCAACTATCCTAACTTATAAAAGGACACCCACTCTCCTCCCTTATTCACACTTCCAAAACCCTTGGTTCATAAAATCCATTCTGGAATATCTTAATTACTTACCTTCCCAATTATAAGATTCCTTTGTGAGATCATAGAGGCCATATAGAAAGGATCTGGGCTAAAGCTACAGAGCTTGTCAGAAGAAGAGGTAATGTTTTTAACTATGTGTTTTTGTTTAAATTCTTCTTATGACTCCTTAAAAAAATTCCCAAATATGAAAAAATTAAAAAAAATTATCTCTTATAAAATTATATTTTTTTATTTTAATGGTATACCTTATATCCATATATACTTCCATCAAATGGGATACAAAATCATTATTCATGTGTTTGGAGAACTACCACCTCCCGAATCGATGTTATTCATTTTTCATTACCACCTCTCAATGATAGATATAAGTATGGATTTAATATTTATATTTTATATTCATGATATTATTTTACCTAAATAATTATAATACCACATCTAAATTCTTACCACCCAATCTGTTTTAAATCAATAACGACTCTTGTGTGTATGGCAGACTTCTGCCTCAAAAACTGATGTAATGTGTTTTATGTTTTTGTTTTACATGAATGGTAATAAGGATAGATTAAATGAATACATATTATATTTATAATATATTTATAATTATTTAATTATTATATTATAAATACCTTCTTACTTTTCATTCTATTGAGGATACGATAATGTTGTTCATGTGTACGAAGGAAAATCGCCTCGCGAAATGATGTGATCCGTTCTTCACATAAATTTTACATTGAAGGTAATAACGAAATGTGTAAATAAAAATATATGATATATATGAAATAAAATTATTTAATTATGTTAATATATTATTTACCTTTTCTTTATTTCATCCATTGATTAAATGGAATCAATATGAATGTGTACGCAGGGCCTACCGTCTCCATGAATGGTGTATTTCATTTTCTATCTCTATATTATATGTATTATAGTAAATAAATATCTACTGAACATATATGATAATTATACATCGGTTAAAATTATATATATTATGGACCCATGATCATTGTTAGAGTATTAAAAATTAAAAATAAAAAACAAACATGAAAAAAAAGCAGTTATTGCTTGAAAGGATATTTTAACAAGGAATTGTTTATAAAAATATAATAAAGGACGTAATTAAATAATATATGGTATGATATATATAATTATGGTTATAAACTAAATATATAATAAACTGATATTTATGATACTGGATGTTTAAATTTGTATAAAGGAAGTCGATTCTTAAGGTGTTGGATTTCCGTCTCACTTTTATGTTTTGTGAGACAAATACAATATTCACCATGTGTTTCATTTATGTAGTGTATATAATGGCCATGAATGTATTTTTTTATTATTATCCTAAAAATTATTGGGATTTACACATCCATTTTAGTGTCTCTCTTTCATGGATTATACGGTTTCAATGTTACCAATGCAGCAAGGAATTTTTATCAAAAAAATTCTTCTTTGGGACATATATTATGTTATACACCAACCTTATTTTATGAGTTGTATGTACAAACCATTTGACATTAAATATCATGAATTTATTTACTCTCATTATATTTTAGGTATAATTTAATTTTATTCATTCATGGGGATTATGATTCAAAGTTACCAAAGTGGTGAGGGTTTTAAGATACATTCTCATTGTTTATTCAGATTATTTATGTTTATGTTTCCAGTGATGAATTATTATGATCTATCTATCAATAGACTCATTAATTTTATTCCCTAATGTCTATTTCTTTATAATAATTTTTTCCCTTCATCTTCATCTCTTTATGTAGTCATGATTCCAAATATAATATTTTTAAAGAAATAGACTTTATTTTTATCATTGGTTAAAACCCATTTTTTCCTCTATATCCATATTTCCTAAAAAATAAAAAAAAAATATTCTATTGTGATTTTTTAAATTAATTTTTACCCTAATTTTAATTTTTACAAAAAAAATAAATGGAATCTTCATGTCATTTTTAGAACAAGTCTTACTAGGATTTTATTGAAAATGTGAAAGGGATATTTGTTTTAACATGTATGGAATCACCTACTATCATGAACACTCAATTTTTTAAATCTTCCCTTATAATTTTCAATGGATACATTAAAATAAAAGGATTTTTAAAATGTTTTATGTTTTAAAAAAAGTGTTTTTCAATGTGGATAGGTTATTTTCCTCAATAAATTTTTTGAATGATTTCTAAATTCTTCCTTTATAAGTTTCTAAGGTTATTTTCAAAGAAAAAGATTTTTTATTTTTTTAAAAGTTTTTTTAAAATTGAAAATATTTTTTTACTCAATAAATGTTCCAATTGTTATTTAAATATCGGTTTCCATCAAGGATGAGATCCTTTAATATTACTTATTCATTACTGGGGATATGATCCAAGGATAACATTATAATTAATTCATTGAATGGTTTATGATTATGATGACAAGATGTTTATGACACCTATTTCTATTCCATAGGTTATACCATGATAAAATGATTATGAAACCCACCTATTTTTAAACGTATTATACTATGATGAAATGATAAAATAATTATGAAACGTGTTATATTCCATCGGTTATGATATGATTAAATGTTTATGAAACCAATTTTTTCATGGTTTATTATATGATTAATGATTTATTATTTTGTAGATCATAGATTTATGTATTATGTGAAGGTTGGTTTCTATATATCCCTCTAATTGATTGGATAAATATGGATAACACATGAGTAAATATGTTACGTATGAACCTGATTACATGTTCACAATGTTATGCTTGAACCTAATTTCATGTTCACAATTTTATGCATGAACCTAATTAAATGTTCAAATTTTTATGCATGGACCTAGATTTCATGTTCATTAGTTTAGGTGTGGACCTATTTTCATGTCTATAAGTTTATGTGAGGTCCTAATTTCATATCCTTAATGAAATTAGTGAACATGTTTCTATTTTTACTTGTTCACAATATTATAAACTTATGTGTATGCCACAAATTTATGTCTTATGAAAATGTTATGTTATCATGGATCTTTTTGTTATTACATTATGATTAATATATTATGAACATCTAATCCTTATACCATAACATAATATTTTAATCATTGATATGCAGGGTATGGTTCTCATATGTTATACTCATGTTCTCATACTCTTATACTCATGTTATGTTTACATATCTCCCATGTTTACCCGTACTGAGAATTTGATATCATCCTTTCTTATGTTTCATTTCTATTTTTATAAAGAAAGGTTTTATATAGGGTGTGTTTTTTAAAATTACAAAATGGGAAGATATTTATCAGAGATATTGAAGATCTTTCACTAAATAAAAATATTGTGTACCTAGTCTCTAAATAATCTAAACCATTATGGCCCTTGGGTGTTTATTTTTAAAATTAAATGAATATTCATATATTAATATGTGATATCTATGTATGGGAAGTTTGGGTCTCTACAACCTAGGTCTTCAGAGGTGTTCACTTTGGAAGTAATCTAACACATAGACTTTTTAAAAGGGGTCTAATCTCACCATCTTATTTCTTATTATTCCCTTTACTTTCATGCATATGTATAATGATTTATTTTGGAATCATATTACTTACACTAAATAAATATGTTTAAACCATATTGATGTGTAACTATCTACAAAACTCAAGGCTTGTGTTCCTAAATCAATTGAAATTAAAACTATATTCACACATATCCAAATGCATCTCATGAATTATTTATATTAATCCCATTAATGTAAATTTTTAGAACCATATGAAATCAATAATTCCCATAATATTAATCTTGGAGTGATAGATAGTCAATTCCAATTTTCTATACAAGACATAAGACTTCAGGATAGTGTGAAGTATGACCAAAATTTCATCTACCCAGTGATACTTTACTCAAGAAATATTTCAAATCCATCATAGTATTAATACCAATTATGTATAAATCATAATAAAATTTTAAATTCAAGCTAAAAGACTAGTACAATCCGAAGCCAAGGTAATATAAAACTAAACTCTTTATCATAATCATCATGTAGCACCTTATATGCATGTTTGATAATTTAAAAAAACACATTAACACATTAAACTAATTCATATACATATTCATAATATTAAAATTATATTCATGAATAATGCAGGGAATAAATTAATGAACAATTCATATTTTAAGCATAAGATAAAATATTTATGAACAATTCAAAAATAACTAAAAATATAAATACTTTATACTTTAACAATTCATTATAAACATTATTTAATTAAATATATATAAAGTCTTTATATTTATTTATAATATTAACTCTTTCATATTATCCATTATATGGAATTCGTTTTAAATATATGATATAAATTTGAATCTAAAATATATATATTTCAATTATTTTTATGTATACTATTTACATAATCAAAATATCACATATTTAATATTATTTTTAACCATGATCATATCAACTATAAAAAATCATTTTGATATGGTTTAAATAATTCTCAAATAAGGCCATTTTTGAACAATTGAAGTTAATTATTATGAACCAATCATAACAAAAGATGTAAGATTTTTATATTTTTCATTATTTTTAAGTTTATAAACATTCTCTAAATTACACATATAATTTCCATATATATATTTTATATCCAAGTTATAAGTAATTCCATATAATTTTTCAAGGGAATTGTAATATTAAAAATTAATATAAAGGAATATTTATTTAATAAATGTTTCGTATATATAATAAGATAATTATTAATAATTATTAATTAATTAATTTATAAACACCTTTATAAATCAATAAATATCACAAAATAACTTTTATTATGATTTATAAACATTTTATAAACCTTTGAATTCAAATTTTAATTAAAATTTTTAAAATTATATTTTTTCTCTAAATATAATTTTTAAAGATACACTTAAATAATAAGCAACGATATGATGCATATGATAGGTATAATGGTTCTATGTATCCTATAGTATGATAGATAATAAGAAAAATATATAAGAAAAACCTAACGTGCACTGCCTATGTAGTTATGAACTTGGCATGCTCGATAATCACCACTTATGATTTGTACATGTGTAAGAATAATCTGCATCTGGATATCTTGGGTAGGATTAAATAATTTTCCAGAGATCATAGTCTATGAAAAGAACTTATTTAAGATTATTATGATATATATAGCTATTTTTTTAAGAATAACTTCATACCTCAGTTGTCACAGAATGCAAAGGGCACCCATGTATGAGTAACTTAGTGGAGATTCATATTTTATGATGGCCCATGATATCACCTGTATAATACAAGGCTCTATTTTTCTTTCATGAATCAATTCCACTATAGCATACTATATCATATATATTATTCTATGATATAAAAAAACTTATGAATTTATAGAGTGTCACCACCTATGATGTATCATATTGTATGCCATGACCCCAACTGAAAATTATGTTATTAAACAACATGATTTCATCCTCAGTATAAAACTTATATCACTACTTATGATATCATATATATTAATGTTACAAAAAATTCAAAATATCTATCATACTAAATGATATAGAATATGATATGTAGTATAATACCATATTTCTTCATTTTAAAAATGATTTCATGAATCAAATGACATTAACAATATTTTATACCAATAAAAGGTTTCTTGGGATCAATTAACACTTAATCAATGCAAAAAAAACAACATGAAATCCTTAATCCCAATATATACCATGCATGAAACACAAAATCTATAATATAAATAAAATTAATAAATTGTGTGTTTCTTACACCAACTAAAATTGCAACATCAGTCTTAAATCGTTTGGTTGATTAATAACACTCTGAGGAAGTCAAAGGAACCCCTCTTTTATGGTGTATCCATAGGTCAAAGTTAAACCACCCATACCAAAAGTAGGATCCACACATCTCCAATGATATGCTAATTTCTCTTGAAGGATAAGAGAGAAAAATTTTAGGAGATATGGGAATGAGAGATAATCGGTCAAGCCTTGGATGAGTATGGATGATCCCATCTCATGGTGATCATCTCATTTTATATGCTCTGGAGAAACTCCTGAGTCATCCTTCCATTAACTCATACATTACATAATGTATGAGTTATGTATGCAGTTACAAACTATTTGTAACCACCCCATCAAAAGAATGCAACATGATCCCCAACTATTTAAAGTACTAATTATATCGTTGTGAAGAATATTCCTAAGGGATAAAATTTATCATTCGGTTGTGTAATATGATATACTACATTATGATATACCCAAACCAATAATATTATGTTATAAAATCACACATTATGATTGGATAAATGTATTATCATTTTACCTTATAACCTGATATATGATATGCCTAAATTATCTCATATGATATATTCTTATTACATCACATGCACAATAGATTTTAGACATATCTCCTACCACTTTTTCATAAAAACAATAATCCAAGGCAATGATATATGATATCATTATATCTTGTAAAACGATATACCCTTAAGGCGTGAAATATACTTGGATTTATTCTCTTTCATATCAATCAATATATCTATATAATACCTTATATATAGGCCATAACACATCATATGTACATGGGATTTAGTGTATATCTCTTTCAAAAATAAGATCCTCGATAGTGAATCAAGAACTTTGATTTGATATTAATTGATGTAACCAAGTGTGAGAATAAAAATCATTAATAGAGTGCTCCCAAAAACAAACCTTATCCTAGATAAATTTACTCCTATGCTGGTAAGTATTTAATATTAAACAATAAATAAAATTATTAAATATGAGAGATAGTTACTGAGAAAAAATGACACATGAACCTAAAATATTTTTTGAAATGTTCACCAAATATTTTTATAGAGTGGTTGGTCTTTTGTTATTATTTGTTTTTATCCCACATAAAATGTTGGTTTATTATCAATAATTAATACATAATGGAGTGGGAAAATTTCTATAGACTCTATAGCCAGGTGAAATAAACATAATAAAATATCAAAATGAGCACGAATAAGAAAAAAAATGATCTTCTTATGTCCTCTTAAAGTGCATCCAATTTATAGATGATGTGTGCACATTGTTATTATCTTAAAACCCAACCATATATACTCTAGAATACTTTTTAGAAAGTTTTAACTAATATCTCCACATTTAAAACTTCAAAACAATAAAAACTTCATCTTTAAATAGAGTTTTTTAAACCATGACATAGTGACATGAACCATGACATGGTTTTTTTAATTTGTAGATATGGAAACCATAATAGAAATTGCAAACTGTATTTAGATGTTATAGTTAGGAAAAACCTACTTTCCTAATCATCATATGGTTCACTACCTAGTACTTCAAGCCTGGTGAAATAAAAAACCATAACTTCCCATACCAAATGGGATCTCTCTAGAACTTAATATACTAAAATTTAGAAAGTTATTTCATACCTTATGTCACTAAACTTAGTTAACCATAAACTCCCTCAAGAAAAACTCCCAAATTAACATTAAAATGCAATAAATTATGTAAATGACACAATGTTTTATGGGGTTCATACATTAAGTCTTATATCCATAGGAGAACACTATTGTTCTATTATATCAATCAAAAGTTACAAGATATAAATCAATTTTTCAATTGTCACTAATTAGATCACTAATATCAGTCAATAAGAATAATTTGTGTAAGTGTCCACACCCCACTTATAATGTGGATCCTAGATAGTCAATTGGTTCTACCAATTTTCAATAATCATTAGTGTCCCACCACTCACACTGGTGAATATCGATCACCTAATGATATCCCTAAAATGTCTAATAACATTTGGTGACCCAATAAACTTCCATTACATTAGAGAAATTTATTTTTATGTATCATATTATGACCCTTTAAATTCATCCTTTTTTTGAAAAACCAACTAATATTACATTTACATAAACATCAAATGGACTATCAGTAATTCCCTAACTCTTATAACTCAAACTCAGTTGTTACTTTATTACATTAGCACAAGATACAATAGATCGCATTAAAAATTATCATACAATTTAGCAATCCTATGACACTAGATACATGTATTTTTTCCATATTACATTGGATTCTTTGAAACATATCATAATAAATTTCTTGATTATTTTTCTCCCTTTTACTACATCCTTGACTTAAATCAAATATCCCATTTCGGTACCCTCATAATGAAAAAAATAAAATTGTGATCATAGATGATTAGTAAAGAAAAGTTTATAGCATAATATATTATATATACAAAATGTATGAACATTATGGTGAGGTCAATAATCAATAAATGTATCATATAATCAATAACTTTGGAATTATACATGTCCATGAATAGCATGTCAGTATAAGTAATCACATGGATAATAATAACTGAATTAATGGTTATGGAATTCATAATGTATGATATCTTGATCCTACCATTATGAAATTGTTCCAAGAAATCATAATTTCTATCATGGTTGTATCAAATATGTCATTCATTCAATCAAGTTCATATCTAATAGATCATTATTTCCACCAAGGTTTCAACCAAGAGATCATTCATTGGTTGCGTAGGCATACAAAAATATGCAAACATTTTGTCTCATGAGGCCAACTGATGCATAGAGGGTATTTATAATGGTGGTAACCACTCTTGCATTCATTAAGTCCAATTAATTCAACATATAAAATATATTAATAATAATACAATGAAGAAAAAATATTTCTTTTTTATCCATAAACATCTATATTGTAATATCTACATTTTGTATTTCCATATATTACTTGATAAATAAATAGAATAACAAGATCATAAGACATCCAAAGAAATAAGTTTCATGGTATTATTAAATCATTTCCCCAATGGGAAGGAAATGTATTTATTAACAAAATACTTAAGACATCATAAATATAATTCATCGATATAAATAATATGGATGGAATCATAAGAACATGTCTTAAGTGTAAAATAATAAATTCCGAAGGATTCTAACATGGATAAAAAACAACCTTTTAATATTATTGGATAAATTACATCGAAGAAAAATAATAAATATTACTTTTTAAATGATCTAGAGCTCCTTAAAATGTTTTCTTTAAAAAAGTACTTTGATCTTGACAGAAAAATTTAAAAAAAAATCCTTTAAACCCAAAGTTATTTTCAAAAAAATAATATTTAAAAATTTTGTTTGATAATTCATAAAAATGATAAATGCATCACTATTAAAAGAAAAATCCATTAAATCTATTTTAAAATTAAGAATTAATTTTTCTAGTATCACTATTTTACATTTTAAAAATATAAAATAAAAATTTCAAAATCATTAATTATTAAAATAATTTGGAAACCCGTTCTAAAACATAGAACGTAAGCGTTGAAAAGAAGAATTTCCATTTTAGTGAAAGAATGTATTCATAGAGAAAATTTTAAAAAAGGGGATACTATTAACAAAATGATGCATGTGGAAAATGTTAATGTATTATTTTAAGAGAAATTAAAGAATGTAGAAATAGTATTAAATATCCGTTACAAAATATTGAATCAATTATAAAGACTTCTATAAAATGAATATTTAGATAGAGGGGGACAATTCCAAACCAAAAAGAAGATGTGGGGTCGGTTTCAATTACAAGCATCACATTAGGTAAATTGTTTAATAAGAGAAATTAAATTTAGATAGGGCATGTAAAAACCTAATAAAAATAAATTATATTAAAATGTTTAAAATTTTATTTTTAAATTTCACACAATATTTTCTCAGATGTAAATTCATTCTTAACAATATCTATTTGGAAATGAGAGTGGAATGAAAACCTTATAGATTTAGTAACCTTTCAGTTGAAATAAAATATAGGATAAAATTGAAAATATACATTTAAATACTATAAAGAAGAATATTCATATTAAAATAATTTAAAGAGACATTATATACACCATGTAAATGATAATATATTCATAATACAAAACATGTATCAAATATGAGAATTTGAGACTAATAACCATTACAACATTGGTAAATTTTTAATTGAAAGTCCATCAAAGATATAATTTTCATGGATTTTTAAATAATTTAAATTATATTAAAATTATGATAGAAACATCCATAGGGTATTGTATAATAAACTAAAAAAATACAACAACAAGTGAATATAGAATATATCTCAAGGCATAAAAATTGAGACCAGAAAATACTTACAACAATGATTTATATTAAATCAAAATTCCATGAGATATATAACATTATATGGATTATTAAATCCACTTAATTTCATAAAAATATGATGAAAACATATATAGGTCAGTATATACACCAAATAATATAAAATAGGTTGTGAATATAGAGTGTCACGAACCAAGCTTGTATTCCATCTAACATGATACCAGACTCGGCCCGTGGAATGGGTCAAAAGGAATTCATGATCCCCACGGGCTGGAAAATAGTGTCCAAGTATTGACAATATACTTTTGGGAATGATTTCACCCATGAAGAAAAACTATAAAAAAATCAAAGTAAAACATCATACCATGATCAATATCAATAACCAAAAGTGATAAAACCATTCAAGTAAAACATTTTACACCCTCAACAAAAAACCAAAATACCAATATGGGGAGGGTTAACAACTACAAAATAACTCAAAAACCACTATGTAACATAAGGTCCATCACCCTTAATCCACCCCCACCAAAACCTGCAAGAGAGGAACACTAGAAACTAGATCCACCATCCCTACTACATAACATATTTCATACACCTAAGTCACAAATAAAAAAATATACATACACCCAAGGGTGCATGTTTGGTGTGAGATAAATCCTAGTATTTCCACCCAAGAGAAATATTTCATTCCATAACATTAGAAAACCAATCACTCTGCATGTTTTAAGAAAGAACATGGAAATATTTTAAGTAAACCATTTTAAGGGAAACATTTTCATGCAAACATGATTTTAAGTTTAACATAAGAGTGAATTCCACTGTTTTCCAATGGTGAGAACAACATAACAAGCGAGCACCACATCCTGGGAAATTGATAGAGGTGCTAAAACATTCAAGACCCTCGGGACCTCGTATCTCGGTCAAACATGGTATAGCAACCATTACCCATAGATTCTTCATGCACAATACACTAGATTTGAATCCATCCCAATGTATAGTGGCCTTAATTCATCATCATATGTTAGTTAATTTTGTGTAATCTCTAATCCAACTAGCGTACTAGTCCTAGTTCACCCACCTTGATACCCATGATTCCCTTTGTGTTCAATTTTACATTTCGCAAATCACATAAATCACCACTTTCACAAACACAATTCAAGCATCATTAATAAACATGAAAACCCATCAGTTTTCATAGGAAAAACTCATACCAAGTCCACACACACACCAAAACCATTTTTAAACATCCATCCAATGGCCTGAAGGCCTTCATTTTGTATTTATTTTTGATAATACGCCTTTCAAGGGGTGAGGTGGAACCCTTGAAAGTCTTTTAGGAGTAAGTATTACATGTATCATAGGCCATAGAGTAATTCATTGTCGGTTAGCTTCAAACATTACATACAACCTAGACTAACTACTTGGAACTACTCCTCCCCATCATCTTCATTGTGAAATCAGCTCTCCAACTTTGCAAGGCTGTTCGGTAGGCTTTCCCGTGCATGCCCAGGTTTGTCCCAATGGTAGGTATCATACCCTCTCATTCTTGCAATTCGTTTTAGCTTCTGCTATGGTGAAAGCTCCTTGCTCCTCCTCCTCCTTCTGAATCATGTTCCTTTTAGGCTGTTTGGTTTCAATCTACACTTAAAAAGGCCTGAAGGCCTTGAGGTGGCCTGAAGGCCTTACTGACTTGAATTCATTGGTGGCCTGAAGGCCTTAAAGGACTCAGTGACCAAATCGGTGGCTCTAAGGCCCAAATGGTGGAATATTCCCGGCTGCTACATTTCCAAACAGTGCATGCTATAGTTCCCACTATAGTTCTGCATAGTTCCTGCTACAGTACCTACTACAGTACCTACTACAGTAACTCGGAAATTAGCCTCTTCCCAGATTTGTTCTCAGGTCTCCTAGATACACTTAAAGATTCATCACCAACTAGGCTGAGGCTCATGTGCAAAACCATTTTTAAACATTGTTTGCACTATTTAGACAAATTGAAGATCAGATTTAATAAAACTACTTGGAAACTCACATGAAACCCTACTCATTTCTTTTAGAAAACCATCTTTCAACATATAACCATTTCAAATTGCTTAAAAACATGACAATTCAAATAATCTAAAGAAAAAATTTAAGAATCAGATAAAGCATACCAAAATCATCTAATAATGTTAAAACATGCAATCGCATGCCTCGTGCTTGGAAACTTCAAGAATTTGGTGGAAAACCACAACTTCACCTCAAACAAACTCTATAATAAAAATATCAAAGAACAAACATCAATATTCCACCGAATAACTAAAGATCAAATCCTTATTAGGTCAAACTACCCCACTTAAAAAGAAGAACCCAAGGAGGTAGGAAGAAAAACCCTCAAAGAAGGAAGAAATTAAGAGAAAAGAGACTTAATTGATGATTATTTAAATATACAAGGCAAAATATACCCAAAAATTGGAGTTCAAGGGAGATAAGAGAGAGTGTAAGAAGCTCATATGGTTGAAATTACTATATCTCTCTAATTAGGGGTGATTTGGGGTTTAAATTAGGGGAGGTCAGAAGAGTAGTTTGTAAATTTTTATGACCTAGATAGGATACATTGTTATCTCACATGGTTATCCAAACCATGTTTCAATCGTGTGTCCTTATCTATCTAAGAGTAACAAGGCCACATCGTTTCTTAGGGGAGGGAACATGCCTATGAAACAAGACATGTGACCTGGATAATGTCATTGTCCCAGACATGCAGTTTCTTCTATATTGGAACACAGTTTATCCTAACCATGAACCAACCATGTGCCACCAACTTCTGAGACCGAAAACACCATTTTAATCTAAGAACACCCAGGGAAAAAAAGGAAAAAATACAAGAACAAAAATAAATAAAGGAATAGCACAAAATAGAATTATGGATGTGATAATTCTCCCCACTATAAAATTTTTTTTAAAAAAAGGTCATCTCAAATCTTGATCATAGTATAAAAATGGATAATGCTCCTAAGCCCAAGACTTAATCTCTCTAGTCTCATGTTCATCATTACCTTACTTCCAAACAACACGGACCAGTTGTATGGAATTTCCATTAATGACTTTATCCTAGGAATCCACAATTTGTATCGGCTTCTCAAACATGGAAAAATATGATTCAAATCTCCCATTCCTCCAAATTCAACACATGAGACAGATCCAGATTATAATTTCTTAACTAAGAAACATGGAACACATCATGAATTAAAGTCAAATAAGAAGGAAAATCCAACCAATATTCCACCTTACTGACTCTCTCAGTATTCTCAAAAGTTTTGACAAACCTCGGTGTTTTCTTCCCATTCTTACCAAGATGACGGTGACCCAAGTGAAGAGCCACTCTCAGAAACACCCGATCACCCATGGAAAATTCCAAAACATAGTGGCTTTGGTCAGTATAAGTCTTTTTGAGACTCTATGCTGTAAAAAAAAGTTTCCTAATCAAAATCACTTATTGAATGTTTCCTAAACAAGGCCCAATCCCAATAATGATGTTTCACCCACCTCTTCCAAACATAGAGTAGATGGGAATGGTTGGTTGTAAAGTGCCTCAAATGGTGAAATTCTTATCGATGATTGGTAACTCTTATTATAATAAAATTACACCATCCTCAAATAGCTACCCCATGTTCCTCTGAAATCCAACACACATTCTAGGATCATGTCTTCCAATATTTGATTTTATGGATTCATCTGTCCATCTGTTTGAGGATGGTATGTCATAATCAACTTGATCTATAACCCCATTTCTTTTTTAAGGCCTTAAAAATAGATATGTAAAATGGAGGTCCCTATCTAAAATGATAGCTAACGTCACACTATATAACCTCACTATCTCTTAAAAAACAACCGACCCAACTCATCCACTTTGGATAAATCTATGATTAGAATAAAAAGGGATAAATTGGTCAGATAGTAAATAACTATCCATATAGAGATCCACCCTTGAGGTGTACAAGGTCATCCAAAAATAAAATCCATGGTGGCCTAATACCATTTAAAGGTATGAATGGGTAACGTATAAAGAAAACTAAAGGGTCTATAGTGATGTTATTTGAACTACTGACGTGTATAGCATCGGGAAACAATGTTAGTTATGTCTCACCTCATACCTGGCCACCAGAATTAACAACACCCTTCATAAAACATCTTTGTGGTAAGAGGATGAATTTTCCACTAAGACTGGTGGTTGTCCTATATCACCTCCTTCCTCAATGACAATGGCACCATAAAGCGAACATTAAACAATATAAATCTGTCAAGAGAAAAATAACACTCACTAGGAACCTCCCCAATATAAAGAAATTGCATAGAACACTAAAAAAACTCATCACTCGTCTTCCCATGTCAAATCAACTCTATAAGGGAAGTTTTCAACTGAACACTATCCAATAACACACCTCCACTATGCCCCTTGAATTCTAGATGCATCTCAGAAAAAAGGACCATCAAAGCCCACTCATCACTAGACTCTTTCAACACTTACACTGGGACTTTGATACATAAATCATCTGCCACTACATTAACATTTCATGGAGTATGCACGATATCAAAATCAATCACTTGAAGGTACTCGACCCAATTAAATTTCCTTATATTCAGATATTTTTGTGATAATATTTAATTTATACTCTTATGATCCGAATAAACTGAATATTTCTCCCCTAAAAGATAATAACACCATAATTTGTGGCATGCAACATCTCTGTTAACTCTAGGTCATGGTTTGGGTAATTCTTTTCATGTGGTCAGAGTTGGATAGAACATGAAGACACTACGTGCTCATCCTGCATCATCACACACCAAATACTCATACCTAAAGCATAAAAATATATCATGTATCCCTTTCTATATTAACACAAAATAAAAATAGGGGTTGTGGTAAACTTCCACATAAGCTCTTAAAAGGAAACTCTACACTCATAACTCCATTCAAAATTCACCCTCTTCCAACTGAGTTCCATAATGGGTGAATGAAATCAAGATAAATCCCTAAAAACCACCCTTAATAGCCCTACATACCTAGAAAATTTTTCATCTCAAAAACATTCTTCATATGCTCCCATGACATCACTGCACTGATTTTATAACGGTCCACCAAAATCCCATACTTGGAAATAACATGACCAAGAAGCTTCACCTCACATGCCCAAAAATTAAACATAAAAAACATTTCATATAGATGATGGTCACAAAGAGAAGCTAACATGATCCTCAATTGATTATCATGCTCCTGCTCGGTTCGGAAATAAACTAGGATTTCATCCACAAATACCACAAAAATAGAGTCAAGATACTAGTGGAACACTCGGTTCATAAGTGCTATAAAGACCACTAGAGCATTAATCAAGGCTAATGGCATGACCAAGTACTAAAAATGGTCATTCCTACTTAAAAAATTTATTTTTCAAACATTCATCTCTCTAACTCTGAGTTGGTGATACCCAAAATGTTGTTTTATATTCTAAAACCACCTCCCCTCTTAAACTGATAGAAAAGGTCCTCAATACAAGGAAATGGTAGTTTTTACATGATCATCATCATATTTAGCTTACGGTAATTTACACACAACTAGATAGATCCATCATATTTCTTATAACACAAGATAGAGGTGTCACAAGGTGATACACCCGGATAAATGAATCATTTTGATTCTAAATCATTGATTTTTGCCTTTAATTCCCACAACTCGGTGGGGGACATATGCTAGGATGGAAGATATATCAGTTATGTTCCTGGTGACAAATCTATTGTGAAATCCATGTCCCACTCTGGAGGAAACCTCAAAATTTATTATAGAAATACCTTTAGAAACCCATCCACTAGAGTAGTTAATACACCCTCCAAAACACCACCAACGTCATCTAATAGAAATAATGAAAACTGAAGAGAGGGATTTCCCAATTCCCAAAGTGGAGTTCCAGTACATCCTGAATGATGATTTCATTCACCATGATAAACCTAGTTACTCCCATCAAGATCCATGAAACTCACTCACTAATGATAACAATCGATGGGAACTTAAAATCACACCATAAAATCCATACTGAGGATCACGTCCAAGAGGTCCAATTCTTGAACCATGATATCCCATTCTAGCTTTACCCATAACATGGTGAGTGTGCAAGATAGAAACCCGAATCACTGCTCTTGATTCTTAAAAATTAGTTTCACTAACTACATCACATATGGAAAAATCTTGGTTGAAAATTTCAATGAATCCATGAGACAGGAAGAAATAAATGAATTAAAAGCACCAATATCAAACAAAACAAACACTATAGATGATGGGGTAAGAATGGTACATTGAACTATCACCAGTATTACATTTGATTCTGCTGGTTCCTAATCCAGAGCATCAAGATTTCTAATCTTCACATATGCTCAAGAATGACCATTGGATTGTTTCTTTTCCTTAAATTCTCTCTTTCCATAAGTGGATCCAAACATTCCTCCAAAAACACAAAACTTGGAACCTATTGTTCTAGATGGTTTTGACTAAGCTAATATCCCTCTAGAAGCTGCAGAACCAAATCCACTCTGATATGGGTATGCCACCTTGAAACCCACTATAAGTTACCCATTATTCCACACTTATGGAAAGGCCTGGGTTGGGGGAAAAAGATGACTACCTATGCCCTGAATTCTAAAAATGATGGCACAAAATTAATCCAGCACCTGAAACCATAGAGAAACATATTCGAGAAGGATGGAATGAACTACCACCACACATCTTCTCCTACTTTTTATGTTTCCTCTTCTTCTCAGATGAATTATTGCTTCTCTATCCCACAATTTATGCTACCCCATAGAAACTAGACATTCCACTATGGTCGATCTCCTCCATCAAAGCATGATCAACTACCTCAACATAAGTCTTTAACTTGAACAAGAAGACTTGAGATCAGATATCTATTTTCAACCGCATCTTGAACCTTTGAACCTTCATATGCTCATTGTAGACTACTTAGGGTGAAAACCGAACCAAATTTGTAAATATGTTAGCATACTCCATCATGGTATGATCCCCTTGGTGAAGATCCAAAAACTCATGGGTCATATCAAAGTTCAAGGTCTTGGAAAAATAATTCTCATTAATGACAATCTTTAAATCCTTCCAACCCATCAACTTGCGCTTCCCATCTTGAACCATATCATCCCACCACCTCCAACTAGTACCTTCTAATGTAAATGAATAAAACTTCACACTAACTACCTCAAGAGTTTCAAGAAACTCAAACAACCTATCAATTATATTTATCCACTCTTCTTCTTCATAGGGATATATGCTACTCTAGAAGGAAGGGTATTTTTCTTTTCGAACTCCTAATATTTTTACCTTCTAAGAATTGGTTTAGCATCCCCAACATGAGAAGGACCAGATCCTACTCCTTGACCCAAAACATAGATAGCTTGAACCACAAATTCCACTAGTATCTGACCAATTGGTGAGGGAGAACCCTCTTGGACCACTTCCCGTAGTTACACTAGATGTCTCTTGGGAGGCATATTACTACAACAAGCAACAACCATAATAAAAAAACCATCAATACACCATTATGAAAATTTTAAAAATAAAAAAAAACAAAACACATCCATTAGTCAAAATGAAACTATATCTATCATAGTAACAATTTAAACCACTTCACCCCTTCCTAGTGTCCATGAACAATTTCAACATGTACATCTCATTCATAGGAGATTTAAAATTAAGTCCCAACATCTCATGGTTATAGAAGATCATTCATGAGGTGTGTTGGCCAGAAACCCCACATATAACCAAAACCTCAAGCCCCAATAATCCTAACTCTGGTCTATCTAGACTCTTCCAAATATCATGACCTATGAAAAGGGTGAAAACAGTCTCTCATACCATTTTTTTCATGAACCAATCCGGTATTCCATCTTACTCGACCTCCAACCCAGCCTGTGGCATGGCCTAAAGGGCATTCCCAATCCCCATGGGTGGGAAACTAGTTCTTGGGTTTCAAAAATATACTTTCGGGAATTATTTCACTGATGATAAAAACAAGTATAAACAAAACTCAAATTAAAACATCTTATCAAGATCAGTATCTATAACCAAAATTGATACAACCATTCAAGTTCAACATTTTACAAACTCAACCAAAAAACTAAATACCAAAATGGGGATGGGTACCAACTACAAAACAACCCAAAAACCATCCATGTGAAATGAGGGCCATCGTCCTTAAGCCACCTCCACTAGCACCCATAACAAAGGAACACTAGCAATAAGATCCATCATCACCACTATAGAACACCTTTTGATTACCAAAGTCATATATAACAAAGTCTACATACACCCAAGTGTGCATATACGGTTTTAGGAAAATCCCAATAGGAATCCACCCAAATGAAAGATTCAATATCATAACATTGGAAGACAAATTACTATGTATTTTTTAAGAAACAACCTGGAAATAATTTTAGCAAAATATTTTAAGGAGAATATATTTATGAAAACATGATTTTTAATTTAACATAATAGTGAAGAGTGAATTATAAAATATTCTGATGATGACCACAACATCATAAGAGATAATCATATCATAGGAAATACTTATAGCACTAGTGGGACCCTAGGGACCTCGTATCTTAGTAAAAAAATGGTACAAAAACCATAAACCATAGTGTCATCATGCACAAGAACTAGAGGGGAATCCATCTCAAGGAATAGTGGTCTTAAATCATCATTATAGTATAGTTATTATTGTTTCAGCAATCCTGCTAGAAAAAAAGGGGCATTCTCCCCGCTGATCCAACTAGCGTACTAGTCCTAGTCCACCCACTGACATACCCAGTATTCCCTTTGTGCTCAATTTCCCATTTCACATATCACATAAATCAGTACTTTCACATAAAAATGTAAATAATCATAAATACACATGAAATACCATCACTTTTAAAAGTTAAAACACATACCAAGTTCACATTCACACCAACACCATTTTTAAAAATGCTTCTCACCATTTACACAATTTATAGGACATATTTAAGAAACACCACATGGAAACTCAAATGAAACACAACAAATTTAATTTGTAAAATCATCTTTCAACATATAAGAATCTAAAATAACTTTAGGAACAAATTTTTCACCTTTCATAGAATCCAAAGAACATGTTTACATAGAAAATAATGCATACCAAAATTATCTAACAATGCTAAATCATGGAATCACCTACCTCAATCTTGGAAACTTCTAAAATCTAGCAGAAAACCACAACCACACATTAAAAAAAATTAATAAAGGAAAGATGAAACCGAAAACATTAATATTTCACCCAAAAACTCAAGATTTAATCCTTATTAGATCAAATAACCCTCTATAAATGAACCCAAATAAAGAGGAAGAGAAACCCTAAAAGAAGGAAGAAATTAAGAGAAAAGAGACTTGATGGTTATTTGAAGATACAAGGCCAAATTCATCCATAAAATGGATTTAAATGGATCTAAGAGGTAGTGGAGGAAGCTCCCAGGGCTGAAAATACTATATGTCTCAAATTAAAAGTGATTTGGGGTTAGCATCCATTGAGTAAATTAGAGTAATTTTAAACTTTTTATGACTTAGACAGAATGCACGGTTTTCTAAACCTTGTAAAATCTATATGTCCTTCTATATTAAAGAGTAAAATGGTAACATGGTTTATTAGGGGAGGGCGTACAACCCTGTGACAATTCATGTGAGTGATATAGTTCCATTATCACAGGAACATGCTTTCCTCTGGGCTGGCACACAGTTTCCCCTAACCGTGCGCCAATTGTGTGCCACCTACTACGAGTACTGAAAACTCCATTTTTCACTTAGAAATATTAGGGAAACCTAGGGATAAATAAAATACCAAAAATAAAAAAATTAATAACTCAAAATATAATAATATATTTCACATGTAAAATATCTCAAAGAAATAAAATTTGGATGAGAATTCCTTACCTTTTACTCCAAAATTTCATGAAAGTTATTCAAAATCATGTACAATAAACATAACCATATTAATAACTTATTTAATGAACTTATTCAAATATTTTTCCCTACATACTATTAGATTATAATCACTTATAATACATTCATTGTCTATTTTTTATTTTCATTATTGGATGTTAGCGATTTTGAATATTTCACACATGCTTTGTAATGGTGACATAGAAACCCATTCCATGAATAAAATTTCAACTTTAAAATATTTTAAAAGGTACTATTATATATTATCTATAACAATTTATAATGTTTTAATTTCATTTAATTAGAATTTTTTTCATTATTTTTTAAGACAAAATCGATGATCGACACGCATCGTGTAATTTTATGATATTAACATATTACTTTAAAATGATAATTAATTTTTGCAGTATCCTCCTATTATCAAATTAATAAAATATATGAATCATTAATATCATATAAATTTATTAAATATTTTCTATAATTATCTATTTAATGTGATTATGAAAAATGAAACATGTCGTCTATGGAGGTGATAGTCTGCATGTACCCATGGGTGATGTTTTTGTTTTCCATAAAATGAAAAGAAGTTATAAATTCATTTATATTTTTAGAATATTAATAATATTATATATATATATATAGTATTTATTTATTAATAAAATTATTTTAATTATCCATGAATGATTTTTTTAAAAAAATAAATTACTTTTTCATGGGGGTGGTAATCAGCAAGTACGCATGGACGACGTTTTCACTTTTCTAAGAAAAAGAGAGGTTGGTAGTTAATGATTACTCCATAAATATAATAAAATTTAAATATACTATAAATAATAATTTTATTTTTTTGGGATTTTATAATATAATTTTAAGGTAGAATAATAATATTTAATTAAGTATAAATTAAAATGAATGATTTTGGAATTTTTACCTTACTCTTTGGAATTACTCCTTATAAAATTGGTTTTATACACTGAGGAGTAGTATTTTAAAGATACAAGGACATATAAGAAATTTATAAGAGTTTGGGGGAGTTATTTGGGCATATTTTGGTCAAAACCATAAGTCTCAAGGTGTTAGAAATTGTGGTGTTGTGAAAGACTCTTTTTATAAGTGAGTGGTGGCACTTTTGTAAATACTTGTAACTTTATTTCAAATTCATGTCACATTCAAAATTGGATCCAAAAGTGGAAAATAATGGATATAGTGTGAGTTATAGTTGATAAATACAACAATCACTCATTTTCAGACATGTTTATAACATGATTTAAGTCTTTTACCTTTTTTTAACCATTTATCATTTTGACTTTTAACAAGGTAACTATTCTTTAGCAAAGTGATTTATTTTTTGCCTAAAACTGTAATGGTAAATACTATATAATTTTTTACTCCTGATTATAAATATTGAATCCATTTTATTAGATTAAATTTATAAAATGGATCAATATTAATTCTAAAATAGTATATGTATAAAGGATTATAACAGTTTTAAAGAAAAATATTACTTAATTTCTAAAATTTAAAATATTAGTTTTTGGATTTAAATTAATATTTTTAAATGTATAATTAAATGTATAGAATTAAAGTAACGACCCAAGGTTTTTAATGGAAATTCCCTTCTTATAAATGTGGCATAAAATCAAATAATAATGAACTAATAAGTGATAAGTTACCTTTAGACATAAGTTTGTCACTTATGTGTTTGGAATTTTAAAAATCTGACATACACGGTTGTGTTCAAGATGTTATTTGGAGTCCGATAAGGGAAACTTAATTTTTGTGAATAGTAACCTACCCTAATGAATAGTAACATACCCTTATGAATAGTGATGTACCCTAATGAATAGTAACCTCATCTGTGGTGGTATAAAAATAATATTCAAGTTCGAAGTACGATATACCTATATTTTAGAATAAGTTAATGAATGTATTAAAACTGGTTTTCGATAATGAATTATGATTTTAATTAAATATTAAAATAATCATATTTAAAAAATTATTTTTAAAAATGGGCTTCATTTTTGGATTCTACATGTTGAAAAATGGTTGGGGTGAATTTTTGTGGTTTTTCTAAAATACTTAAATTTTTGATGAATAGTAAAATACTGTAATTTACCGTATATGTACATTATAAGATAAATAGACTATTCCTCGAATCATGGCTGATGTCACCACCCTTGGTTCGGATTAACATGACCCATTTACTATTCTTGGTCATAGAATACTTACTATTCCTTGTCTTGTGAAGAAATAATAAATTAATGATTATCATATTGTGAAATCCCTCCTCTCCTCCACTATAAAAACCCCCCTTCACTCACTCTTCTATCCACTCCTCTCAAGCCTTTTTACTTGCCATTATTCTTCCCAAATCTCTCCCCAACTTCCTCCCCCACGTCCAAAATCTCTCAAACTCCTCAAAATACCAAAACCTCTCCCCTTAAGAGGTCCTCAAAGGAGGAAGTCTCAAGAGGTAAAATTCCTCTTCCTGATTTCTTCTTTTCTTTTAAGTCCTTTTATTTTTATTTATTTCCTAAACTCCCTTCACAATAATAGTATGATAAATACAGTAAAATAAATGTACTGGAATGATTTCATGCTAATGGTATATTTCATTATCTTCTCTTTTTTCCCCACCCATTTATTTGAAAGAAATGAAATCACCATTTGTGATGTGCTAATTTAGCACATTCAAGGACAACCGTTTATAAATTTCTAATGTTATATTTAATTATGGACATGAAACCATTTGTTCTATGGTTGAACCAGATTATTATACATGTAATATATCCTATTTTTGGTTCTATAATCCTTTTGTACAAATGGTATTAAATTATAAATCAAAACATGTTCTTCGTAATCAAATCCATCGTTTAACAAAAATGGTTATCACTAAGGTTATATATATAATAATTCGACTTCACTTTAAGTAATATAATTAAAATTGAAACCATGTAATCTCTTTGATGTTCACTAAAGAATATAACTTCATTTCTGGACAACCACATTCATCTTACATATAATCCAAACTTGAATATAAGTGAATCGATCTTTTAAAACCAAGTAAACAAACAAGACCGAACAATGAAACTGAACATTATAACTAATCAAAAAGGATTTTGATGAACTAAAAATGGTTATAATAAGTAAATTACATATATAAGAGGTTATTTACTTGTTAATTAATAATCCTAATTTTTTTATTCAGGTCATTTATAACAAGTGGAGAACACCAACACATTTAAGGAATGGGATCCTCCCCTTTTCACTCTTAATCAAGATTGTTCTCTATGCTATGTTTTTTTGTGTAATAACATGTGATGGGGTATGTTTATACATATTACCCATAATTACCTAATGTTTTATAAGTGATTAGAAACCCCTTATCTCTTTCATCAAGTCCTCTTAGGTACACCTAAAACCATGTCGGTAAAATTGTAACGAATTCTACCCAAACCTTCTTCATTCTTTCGGGTTTCCTTATCTTTATTTCAAAATGGTGTTATCATATCTGTTTATGTGAATCTTCTGAATTATGGATAGTTTTAAAAGATTCTAATATCAAGTCCCTTTCATCACTTTCTTTCGAAGATATACATGTTTTTGAAAGATTCCATCCTTAGAACTTTCGGATAAGTAAACCTTTTTTAAGGGGACTTCCCTAATTTTTACCCAAATTTCAAGTTCACTATATCCTCATTTTTAAGACACCGTTTTCTTAAAAAATCAGTATATTTATTATGAAAACCTTCTTGGTTCAATTCTGGTTTTATATAAAATAATTTCCTCTTTTCTATTTGAAAATCTCTAGAGTGTTTTCCATAAAACCGCACAAAAATGTTTTAATGCTAATGTTTCTAAAATACATTTCTAATATGTTGTCACTTATATTTGACACCACTTACCATGATATATTCCTATTTTACCCTATTAATTTCCATTTATGTTCTAATCCTTTCCTTTCATGGACACTTTCATGATACACCCATTGGATTAGTTTTATGTCACGAATGTGGTACCCAATTCTTTCCATGGGTACCTTTATGTTTGTGTATGGTGGATTATGTATGATTGTATATGTGGTAAGAATATTTATGTGGAATGAATATTCATGAAAATTTTGAGATGGGTGCACCCAGATAGCGCTTCAATGCATTGGGTAAGGATAAGTCTCATGAGAAGCGATGTGAAACGGGATTGGCGGTTAGCCTTGACCCGTACTAAAATGGGAAACGGGATTGACGGTTAGAGTTGACCCATACTAAAGATATGATTTATGATTCTGCCACATTTATATGATTAGATGTTTATATGATCCCATGATTATATTAAATGATTTTATAAGTTTCATGCTTTGGATATCATTATGTCATGCCTCCTAACTCATGTGCTTGAGATGTATCCTTAAGTTCATTTCCCTTACTGGGATTTTTAGCTCATCCCTTTGGTCATGTGTTCCCCAGGGTACTCTATGTAGATGTAAGAGCTCAAATGAAGTTAGAATCTTTTTATGGAGATTAAATAAAGAAGTTTTATTTTGTATCCCCTTGTTTTATGTTTTATGTACCTAGTCTTCCAAGACACTAGACTTAACGATCCTTGGCTTTTACTCTGATGGTTAATTATGCTTAAAATCATGAAATGTTTTATGTAAAAGGCTTGGGTCACTATAGTTGGTATGAGAGGGAGGTCTAGTTTTTTTGGAGATTAGGAATAGAGCACCTTAGTGAGAACCTTAAGGATGAGACTAAGTATATGGAAATTGTCCTAAATTTTAGTGAGTATATAGTAAGAGGTTTATCAAGAAAATACATCCTTGTCTAGATACGAGCAGGTAGAGGTGGCTCTATCATAGATGTATCTAGGGGTAAAACCCAAAAACACCACCCTGAGCTAGACTCGAACGGTAACTGGTGCACGATAACGGGAATTTCTGTACACTTTGTTATGAAACTCTCGGGGGATATGCTTTGGTAGATTCATGAGATTAGTACAAACCATTATTAAGGAAAAAAAATCCCATAAGAATATAAGTTATGAAATAGATCGAGGATAACCTAGATATAAACCTAAGGAATCACAAGTTAGGATGTACTTCTTCTTTATAATTTTATCTTTTAATGTTCAAAGTTTCATTTTTATGCTCAATAGCTAAGTATTCAAGACCTATATTTATATGTTCCTTTTCTTAGTTAATGGCGGGATATAGAAGAACACGTTCCAACAACCAATTTTATAGGAAATGTGATGATTTCCCTAATGACATGCCTTATGTGACAGAAGCGGGTGCTCAAAACTTCATGGCAGTACTTGCTCAGCTGGCTCGAGTTATGAATAATAACATGAATCATATGGAACATCCCCCTCCTCCAAGGAAAGAGAAAGTTTTTATATAATCCTTTATGCGGAAAGGGCCTCCCATGTTTAGCGGGCCTTCTAATCCCCTACTCACAGAACAATGGATTAACTCCATTAAAAAGATATTATCCGTCCTCCAGTGCTCAGAAGAAGAGAAGGCAGTACTGGAACTCTATCATTTTGATGGGAAAGCTGATCAGTGGTGGACACTGATCAAGAATACGAAGTCCCAGGAAGAAATTGATTCCATATATTGGGAGGAATTCAAGAGGATGTTTTTCAAAAAATATTTTCCTCAAACCCTCCCTCTCAAGATGGAAACCGAGTTCCTTGGACTCAAGTAGAAGGAAGATGATTCCATTGGGGAATATGAAGTGAACTTTACAAGGCTTTAAAGGTACGCCTATGGATTTGTCATGAACACCGAAAGCAAGGTGGATCGCTTCATTAGCGGACTAAAGCTGAGTCTATGAAAAGTGTTGGTGATTCGAGATTTCGACAGTTATGAGGAGATTGTCCATTGTGCCCTCAAGGTTGAAATGGAGATTGGAGACTCCCAGTGGTCTCATGGGCCTAGTGGAAAGAATCGGAAAATGTATAACAACATGGGTGGGTCATCAAACAAATCCCATGATGTAAATAAGCCTCACCTTTCACTTTGCAAGAATTATGGGAAGGATCATCTTGGTGACAGTCTCAAGGAAACCAAGAATTGCTTCAAATGCAGAAAGTTTGGTCACTTGGCCATGAACTGCTGAAGGGATATGAAAAATCCCGCTAATTTTGAAGAAGAACGGAAGGATCATATCAACACTCAGCCTACAGTGCAGTGTTATAACTGCAAGGAGCTTGGGCATTATGCAAACAATTTTCCTAAGATGAGGGTTGTCAGAGACAATCAGCAACAACCTCCAAGGCAACAATGAAGGGCTTATGCTATCACTACTGTCGAGGTGGAGCCGTAAAATGATGTGGTGATAGGTACAATAGTTGTTCATTCAAGAATAGAGAACATACAATTTGATTATGGTTCTACACATTCTTTTATATCTTTCAAGTTTAGTAGAACTATTCATACACCACCTCAAAATTTGGAGGAAAATTTATCTGTGAGAATAGCGAATGGGGAAATTATTGCATTCATGGTTTATAACTCCTCCTCGTTTAATGTTCGAGGACTGAACCACTCAGAAAATATTGTCATACTTCCTTTAGTGAAGTTTGACACTATCTTGAGCATGGATTGGATATCTTTGTACAAGGCCAACATCAACTACTGTTAAAGGGACATTACTCTTCACATCCCGAAGCATCCTCCGATTCTTTACAAGTGCAAGGAGGAAGATGAGTCTCCTTTAGAATCTTCGTCTCATGTTTGGATATTGCTTCCTTATGAGCATGCATACCTAGCTCAAATGATTGAGACAAAGGAGAGAATCATGCTTGAAGACATGCCCATCGTGAGGGATTACACTGATGTATTCCCCAAAGAGTTTCATGGTCTTCCTCCTGGCCGAGATGTTGAGTTTTCAATTGAAAATATCCCTAGATCTCTGCCAATCTCAAACACACCTTACAGAATGGGCATCGTAGAGCTGAAAGAGATGAAGAAGCAGTTATAGGAGAATATAGAGAAGGGTTTTATATGCCCGAGTGCTTCACTCTGGGGTGCTCCAGTCCTCTTTGTCAAGAAGAAGGATGGATCAATGTGCCTCTACATTGATTATCATGAGCTCAATAAAATCATGATAAATAACAAGTATCCCCTTCCATGGATAAATGACTTGTTTGATTAGCTTCGTGGGGACAATTATTTCTCTAAAGTGGACCTACGGTCGGGATATCACCAACTAAAGGTGAGGAAGGAAGATATTCCCAAGACTGCCTTTCGAACAAGGTATGGACACTATGATTTCATAGTGATGCCCTTCAGACTTACTAATTCTTTAGAAATTTTCATGGATTTAATGAATAGGGACTTTAAAGATTACCTCGACAAATTTGTGGTGGTCTTTATTGTTGATATTCTAATATACTCGAAGAGCAAGGAGGAACATGAGGAGCATTTGGAAACTATGTTAAAGACTTTGAGAGGGGAGAAGTTTTATGCAAAGTACAGAAAATGTGAGTTCTAGATGGAGGAAGTATCATTATTGGGGCATGTTATCACGAGGAAAGGGATATCTGTGGACCCTTCCAAGACGAAGGCAATTGAAGAGTGGCTGAGGACAACTTCTGTAACGGAGATCCGCATCTTTTTAGGTCTAGATGGGTATTATTGATGATTCATGAAGAACTTTTCACGATTGTCAACCCCAATGACCAAGCTGACATGGAAGGGAGTAAAGTTAATCTAGACACAGGAATGTGAAGATAGTTTCAAGGAGTTGAAAAAGAGGCTTATCACTATGTCGGTACTCACACTCCATTCAAGTGTAGAACTCTTTGTGGTGTATATTGATGCTTCTAAGAAAGGCTTAGGCTGTGTGCTAATGAAAAGTGATAAAGTGATAGCCTATGCCTCAAGGAAGCTGAAAATCCATGAGAAAAACTATCCCCTGCATGATCTGGAGTTGGTGGTTGTGATCTTTGTGTTGAAAATTTGGCAGCATTATCTCTATGGGGAAAATGTGAGATATATACTAACCACAAGAGGCTCAAATATATATTCACACAGAAATAGATTAATATGCTCCAGTGAAGATGGATAGAGCTCATCAAGGATTGTGACTACTCAATCCACTACCATCCTAGTAAGGCAAACAAGGTGGCGGATGCTCTAAGTGGAACAGATCCTGCATCTTTGTCAATGATGAGAATTGAAAAGGATCTAATACTTTCAGATTTTCATGGGATGGACATGGGAATCATTAAGGGAGGAACATCATAAATCCTTTCTCAAATTATTTCTCAACCATCCCTCTTGGATAAAATAAAGGTTTCTCAAAGAAAGGATGTGGAAATTCAAAAAAGGGTGGAAGCTGTTAAAAATGGAAAATCCTCTAATTTCAAAATTGATGAGGAAGGTGTTGTAAGATTCGGTACAAGATTAGGTGTACCATATGATCCAGAGATAAAGAAGGAGATATTGAATGATGCACATAGCTCGACCTTCTCTATCCATCTTGGGAGTACCAAAATGTACCATGATCTTTGAGAACACTTCTGGTGGGATAACATGAATAAGGAGATTGCGGAATATATATCATAGTTCTTGGTATGTCTGCAAGTTAAAATTGAGTGACTAAAGTCAAAAGGTATGATGCAGCCATTGCCTATACCCATGTGGAAATGGGAAAATGTTACTATGGACTTTTTCACGGGTCTCGTGAAGACATCTAAGGGAAATAATGTGATATGGTTTGTGGTTGACCGACTCACCAAGACATCCCATTTCATTGCTATTTGGGAAGATCTCTCACTTGAAAAAATTGAAAAGTTATATGTGAAGGAAGTGGTGAGACTGCACGATGTTCCACTATCAATTGTCTCTGACTGTGATCCAAGGTTCACATCTAAATTCTGGAGGAGTCTTCAACATGCTTTGAGTACTGAATTAAATTTCAGCACGACCCATCACCCCCCAAACTGATGGCCAATCTGAAAGGACAATTCAGATGCTTCAAGATATGCTAAGAGCCTTCTCTCTTGAATTCAAAGGTGGTTGGGATCATTATATCCCATTGGTTGAGTTCCCATACAACAATAGTTTCCACTCGAGTATTCAGATGGCTCCATATGAAGCTCTGTATGGAAAGCGATGTAGAACTCTAACCTGTTGAGATGAAGTTGGAGAAAGAAAGCTACTTGGACCCGATCTTGTTCAAGAGATGACAGAGAAGGTTCAAATCATCCAGAAACACATCAAAGCTGCTCAAAGTCGGCAAAAGAGCTTTGCTGAAAACCGTATAAGGGGCTTGGATTTTGACGTTGGAGATAAATTCTTCCTTCGAATATCTCCATGGAAGAGAGTCATGTGATTCGGTAAGAAAGGGAAGCTAAGCCCAAGGTATATTGGCCCCTTTGAGATCCTTGACAGCATAGGAGCCATGGCCTATCGGCTTTCACTTACACTAAATAAGGCTCGAGTTCATGATTTTTTCCTCATATCACTCTAAAGGAAGTACATACCTGATCCCACACATGTACTAAACTCAGAGGTGGTGCAGATGGAAGATGATCTCTCCTATAAAGAGCAGCCAGTAAAGATTCTGGATCAGAGAGAAAAGGTTCTATGCAACAAGACAACCCATCTTGTAAAAGTGTTGAGGAGGAACCATAAGTTTGAGGAAGAAACATGGGAGCTAGAGGAAGAAATGAAGGAAAAGTACCCACATCTGTTTTTGGCTTAGAATGTAAAATGAAATTTCAAGGGCGAAATTTCTTAAGGGGGGAAGAATGTAACGATGAAATGTTTTTAATGGAAATTTCCTTCTTATAAATATGGAATAAAATCACATAATAATTAACTACTAAGTGATAAGTGACCTTTAAACATAAGTTTTTCACTTCTATGTTTGGAATTTTCAAAATCGTATATACATGGTTGTGTTCAAGATGTTATTTGGAGTCCGATAAGGAAAAATTAATTTTTGGTGAATAGTTACCTACCCTAATGAATTGTAACATACCCTTATGAATAGTGATATACTCTAATTAATATTAACCTCACCTATGGTGGTATAAAAATAATATTCAATTTGGAAGTACGATATACCTATATTTTAGAATAAGTTAATGAATGTATTAAAACTGGTTTTCGATAATGAATTATGATTTTAATTAAATATTAACATAATCATATTTAAAAAATTATTTTTGAAAATTGGGATTCATTTTTTGATTCCAAATGTTGAAAAATGGTTGGGGTGAATTTTTGGTATTTTTATGAAATAATTGAATTTTTGATGAATAGTAAAATACGGTAATTTACCGTATATGTACATTATAAGATAAATAGACTATTCCTAGCATCATGGATGATGTCACCACCATTGGTTCGTATTCACATGACCCATTTACTATTATTGGTCATGGAATACTTACTATTCCTTTTCTTTTGAAGAAATAATAAATTAATTATTATAATATTGTGAAATCCCTCCTCTCCTCCACTATAAAACCCCCCTTCACTCCCTCTTCTCTCCACTCCTCTCAAGACTTGTGCCTTTCCATTATTCTGCCCAAATCTATCCCCAAGTTCCTCCCCCATGTCAAAAATCTCTCATCCTCCTCAAAATACCAAAACCTCTCCCCTTAAGAGGTTCTCAAAGGAGGAAGTCTCAAGAGGTAAAATTCCTCTTCCCTATTTCTTCTTTTCTTTTAAGTTCTTTTATTTTTATTTCTTTCCTCACCTCCCTTCAACATAATAGTATGATAAATCCAGTAGAAAAAATGTACTGGAATTTTTTCATGATAATGGCATATTTCATTATCTTCTCTCCTTTCCCCACCCTTTTATTTGAAAGAAATGAAAGCACTGTTTGAGATGTGCTAATTTAGCACATTCAAGGACAACAGTTTATCAATTTCAAAAGTTATCTTTAATTATGGTCATGAAACCATTTTTTCTATTGTTGAACCATATTATTATACATGTAATATATCCTTTTTTGGTTCTTTAATCCTTTTTTACAAATGGTATTAAATTATAAAGCAAAACATGTTCTTCGTAATCAAATCCATCGTTTAACAAAAATGGTTATCACTAAAGTTATATATATAATAATTCAACATCACTTTAAGTAACCTAATAAAAATTAATACCATGTAATCTCCTAGATGTTAACTATAGAATATAACTTCAGTTCTGGACAAACACATTCATCTTACATATAATCCAAACTTGAATATAAGTAAACTGATCTTTTAAAACCAAGTAAACAAACAAGCCCGAACAATGAAACTGAACCTTATAACTAATCAAAAAGGATTTGAATGAACTAAAAAGGGTTATAATAAGTAAATTACATATATAAGATTTTCTTTACTTTTTAATTAATAAGACTAATTTTTTTATTCAGGTCATTTATAACAAGTGGAGAACACCAACAGATTTAGGGTAAGGGATCCTCCCCATTTCACTCTTAATCAAGATTTTTCTCTATGCTATGTTTTTTTGTGTAATAACAAGTGATTGAGTTTGTTTATACACCTTCCCCATAATTCTATAATGTTTTATAAGTGATTAGAACCCCCTTTTCTCTCTCATCAAGTCCTCTTAGGTACACCCGACATCATGCCGGTAAAATCGTAATGAATTCTACCCAAAACTTCTTCGTTCTTTCGGGTTGCCTTATCTTTCCTTCAAAATGGTGTTATCATATCTATTTATGTGAATGTTATGAATTAGGGATAGTTGTAAAATATTATAATATAAATGCCCTTTAATCACTTTCTTTCGGGGATATACATGTTTTTGAAATATTCCCTCCTTAGAACTTTCCGATAAGCAAACCTGTTTTAAGGGGACTACCCTAATTTTTACCCAAATTTCAAGTTCACTCTATCCTCTGTTTTAAGACACCATTGTCTTTAAAAAATCAGTATTTTTATTATGAAAAACTTCTTGGTTCAATTCTGGTTTTATATAAAAGAATTTCCTCCTTTCTATTGGAAAAGTTCTAGAGTGTTTTCCTTAAAACTGCACAAAAATGTTTTAATGCTAATGTTTCTAAAATACATTTCTAATATGTTGTCACTTATATTTGACACCACTTACCATGTTATATACCTATTTTACCATATTAATGTCCATGTATGTTCTAATCCTTTCCTTTCATGGACACTTTCATGATACACCCATTGGATTTGTTTTATTTCATGACTGTGGTACCTAATTCTTTCCATTGGTACCCTTATGTTTGTGTATGGTTGATCATGTATGATTGTATATGTGGTAAGATTATTTATGTGGCAAGAATATTCATGAAAATTTTGATATTGGTGCGCCCAAATAGCACTCCAATGCATTGGTTAAGGATAAGTCTCATGAGATGCGATGTGAAATGGGATTGGCGGTTAGCCTTGACCCGTACTAAAATGGGAAACGGGATTGGCGATTAGTCATGACCCATACTAAAGATATGATTTATGATTCTACCACATTTATATGATTACATTTTTATATTATCCCATGATTATATTAAATTATTTTATATGTTTCATGCTTTGGATAACATTATGTCATGCCTCCTAACTCATGTTCTTGAGATGTATCCTTAAGTTCATTTCCCTTACTGGGATTTTTAGCTCATCCCTTTGTTCATGTGTTCCCCAGGGTACCCTATGTAGATGTAAGATCTCAAAGTATGTTAGAAGCTCTTTATAAAGATTAAATAAAGAAGTTTTCTTTTTTATCCCCTTGTTTTATGTTTTATGTTCCCAGTCTTCCAAGACACTAGACTTAACGATCCTTGGCTTGTACTCTGATGGTTAATTATGCTTAAAATCACGAAATGTTTCATGTAAAAGGCTCGGGTTTCTATAATTAATATTATCCCAATAAAAATATTTATTTAATTTTTATCTCATTCTTATATCCTAATGATTTCATAAAATTCACAGTATTTTTAAAAATGGAGTTTTTTATTATTCACCTAAAAATAATGTTGTTAGAAAAATACCAAAAAATAATTTTAACATAATATTGAAATTATGAATCCAAAAATGAATTTAAAATTTTAATATTTATATTTTAAATTTTTTGAATTATTATTATAAATGGAAACATAAAATATAATGACAAAAACTATTTTTATAGGAAAATTAGTTTTTAAATATCAACTCTTCTTATTCTTATTTCCTATCAATACTATATTAAATTATTGTTAATATATTATTAATATAAACAATATATATTATCATAATTTTAATATAATATATTTTTTTTCTCAAAATAAATATATATATCACATTAAAAAAGAAATTATTTGAAAAATATATTCGTAAGTATAAAATGATCTTTTTAGTTATTTATAAACACTATATGAATTTTATCATTGAATTAGTATTAAAAATGAAATTTATTTTTATTTATAAATATATTTTAAAATTATTTTTATTTTATGTATTCCCACTAATTCAATGACTACATTATAATCGTCTCATTTCATACTTATAATATTATCTTAATAGAATGTATTGCGCTGTTGTTTTAGTTTGCTGTGGCATGTGAAAAATGCTATTAAACATAGTATTTATTTAAATGGGGATATCATTTTAAAAACTCAGGGTGTTACATTTTTTCCCCATTAATTAAATTACATCCCTATAATTTCAATTATTACATACTAATGAAAATATATAATAGTATCTATAAGATCAACACAATTTAAGATATAATTTCTACTAAGATATCAACCTCACTAACTTGGGTAAGACTAGGAAACTCATATATTCCTTAATAATGGGAATATATCCAATATTTATCTTTTCCAACCATTTTATCCTATATTCACTTGTTATTTGGTATCAAGACCCTTATTAATGAATTTTCCTCCAAATTGAGTACCTCTTTCAAACCATTGATAGACTACCCTAGGAAGATATGAAATGTGATTTCTTTATTCTGGAAATTAATTTTTCTTCTTTGTAGAGAAAGATAATCAATTTCCAAAATAACATTAAATTTATCTAAAAGAATAATAATAATATATATGTGAGGAACATTCCAACAAAATTTAAATTGGGATAAAATATTCATAATACTAGAAGGTTTACCTGATAATTAAATACCAAATCATTTGGGTAGATATTTTATGATCTTAGATATAATCCTAGATATACTGGGTTTCCTATAATAAAACTCTAATAAAATATCCACATATCTAGATTAGAGTATAAGTGTTCCTTAATTATCAGGATCAACATTACTGTTTTTTATACCATAAGCCCTTCCTTGTTCTATTTGTATAGAAAGTTATTGATTCTCATCATCTATATTATCCCTTGGATTATAAATATTTACATCAATAATTCCCTAGTTACCTGTATTTAATAAAATTAACAATTAGTGTAACCTTATAATAAAAATTATTTCTCTCTATCGCGTTGAATGAACTATTAATTTTCCCATTAAATTTGTTGATATATGTTTTAATTTTCCCCATATAAAACATATTTTTGTTTCTTAGTGACATTTCCCTTGGTATTTCTTCCCACATTCTTGATATTTATAAAATTTAATTTTATTTTCTAAATGGTCTTTATCACTAGAATAAACATGAAACTCTATCATTCTATTATGTGGTCTATTTTGGAATTCAATTATGTTCAATTTATTATTTGTAATTGAAGATAAATGGTTAGGAATTAACATAAGATTCATCATTCTGGTTGTAATTTCATTTTTATTATCATTGATATAATCACCATATTTTATATTTTATTCATTAATTAAATAAATTTCCCCTTTAACAAGACATTACATAAATAAAAAAAGGTTGAGATGTGAAAAAATTAATAATTTTATAAATGGAATATACTAACATAGAATAGGCCATTCATAAATTCTATGTGCAACCTAACTTATGAATCTCTAAGTTTCAATCTAGGTTATCCATGATCATTTCTCATTATCTTATATAAAATAAATATATTTAAATTCCTCATAATTTTTCCTAAATATCATGTGATTTGTAACGTCCCTGACTCAAAATCCACTAAATGGGTTCCCTTAGTCAAGTTTCCACATGACCTCAAGCATGCATCCCCATATGCTAAAGGTTTCCAAACATCAATGAGGGTCTAATGGATCATTTAGGAAGACTATACCCTCTCTACCAGAGTAATTCATAATAGATAACAAGTTAAATAAAGGAAAAGAATTAACTATAAACTAGAAACGGGCATTACTAATCATTTCCAAACATGGTAAAAACCATAACCAGACAATAAAATTTTATATCAAGATAACTATTACAAGAGTGAAGAAAACTAAAAATAAGACAAAAAATCAAATCCAAAAAATGGTTTCGGACTCCAAGAACATATACTCATCCATTCACATCCCAAGAACAACTCAAATCTCTATCATAGGGCCTTTTTCTTTTGTCCTGAACTGTAACCATGAAATCTGCTTGGGTACCTTAATGGAAGCCTGTGTAGGGTGTGAGTACAACTCAGTAGTCCATAAAAAATGATGTCTAAAAAATATCTAGTATAAATATATTTTTCATGAAGGTATGAATTAAATGACAATATAAACAATACATAATGTGTGCTTTATTAGTTAACAATATTAATTTTATCCATTTCATCATTTATTTCATATCTTTAGCATTCACATCATTTACACAATTTCCTAATTCATCCAATTACCATTAAAATGGGTATAAGTCTAGTTCTATTTATTACTATGGATAAAAATTTCAGAAATAATCATAACACACTTACCTTGGAGCCTCATTCTAGTTAGTCACATCAAATGCAACTGTTAGGCACCTAAATCATCATTCTGACTCCCTAACTCAAGCATTCTTGGGTGGGTTTTTGATCCTTAGTCCAACCCAACCCATGGGAGGTGCCTCGGTCCTTTATACCACGCCACCAAGACATGTGAACATGATTATTTATCCATTTACCACATATACCATATCAAAAATCACTCACACACAATGCATATAACATTTACAATTCACATTTCATTCAATGAATAAATTATCCTCAAGCCTTAACATATTAACACATTTACTATTTAGATGGCATAGCCTATTTAAACTATTTCCACATTTCATACCATAAATCATTTACCATAATAAAAAATTCTATTATATTAACCCATTTAACCCAATCCCTAATTTAATTGCATTAGACCATTTATCACATTCAACAATTCATATTTCTTAATCCATTTATGCATTTCCATTACAAATTCTTATGTCGTTGACACATTCAAATTAATCCATTTAACCCTTTTTCTATTATTCCAAACAATCCCTTATGCCATTTTTAACAAATAGAAACACTACCAATTTTCCCAATTTAACTCAAATAACGTGTCCACAAATTTATCATGGGATATATTTTAACACAAATGAACTTTAGGTTTAACATCACAATTTCCCATGTTGGTAAATATTGACACACCCCATGGGTGGCCATAAACTACTCAAATCATCATAAATGCATCCCAAATAGATCATGAGGGGTTCAATTCATTGTTTATCCAACCACTTAACCAAATCCTACACAAGGAAACAAATTCCTGAAAAGAGGAATAAAATATCACAACCACACATGCATAAATATAAAAAAAACTATAGGATATAACTTGTAGACCACCTAACTATAATCTTAATATGAATGACACCTTAACCATCGCCTTATATTTGGATTCACCACCCTTTTAATCCCCAACCTATGATCCATAAAAAAGGGTTTTATGGCTTTTTAAGAAGAATAATGAACTCATAAGACTTAATCCATAAAAGAGAATAAAGGGGAGCATTAGACTTATCCAGAGCTTCTATTCGCAATCAACAACACTCCAAACAGTCTATAATCGATGTAGATCAACCCTTGGGAAGATTTTTGGGATTAGGTTCATCGTTAGGGATAGAGGATAAACAATGAGAACAAAAATTGGGTGAGGAACTTAAAATCCCGAGGGGGGATTTGTAATTTCTCACTTTTTAATAGGGTTCACGGTTTGGTTGCACTGTTTTCCAAATCATACGCAAAATGTGCACCTACCTCTATCCAAAAGGGGATAAGTCACATGGTTACCTTGGGAGTCCCACAAAGTTTGAAAAACCATGTGCCAACCATGAATAATTCTTCTATCCAAGGTCATTTGTTTTTTCCTTCCCCCTCACACGGTTTCATCTAACCATGTGAAAAATGTGGAACATGCATAGGGTGGAACAATTTCCCTTAATTTCATGTCCTAAACCCATAGAACACCCATGAGCTTCCTCAAATTCCTAGTAAGAACTCCATTAAAAAAAATTATGATATTTAAACCTAAATTTAAACAATAACATTCCTCTATGATATTTGGGATCTTACAACCTATCCACCGTATAACTACTCATCCTCGAGTTGTGCTTCCAAGAATCACTAATATTCCGAAGAAAATAGATATGTCCATTAGGCTTGCACATCCAACTACCTTTACCTTGTTTCTTATAAAACCTTACCATGCATCTATAAAATTCTAACTAAAGGCGTAGTCTTTCCCTATAATACTTTCTCACCATGATCCACAACACGAACCATATTTTCCTTAAAGTACACATCAGCCTCAAACTCATCATACTCAAAATCAATCACATGAGATGGGTTA
Organism: Viscum album; assembly: GCA_963277665.1. Lineage (NCBI taxonomy): Eukaryota > Viridiplantae > Streptophyta > Magnoliopsida > Santalales > Viscaceae > Viscum > Viscum album. Next base: position 588,555,543 of record OY728126.1, read on the forward strand.
GGGTGATACTGTTGAAGTTGTCACACATGAAATAAATCATGAATACCAATATAAAACAATGAAATATCTATTTAGTAATCTATTAGTTAGGTCCCCTCTATAATCTCAAATATCCCCATGAACCTGGGTTTCATCTTACCTTACTTCTGAATCTGAGGGTGACCCAACCTAGGAGACAACTGAAGAAAAACACGATCACCCACTAGAAACTCAAGAGGTCTATGATGCATATTTGCATATGAATTCTACCTACTATGATTCATTTTCATACATTTCCATATCAAATAAATATGTTATAACATCTCATGCACAAGACTCGTTCCCAACAACTCTAATTCCCCATCATCAATCCAAAACAATTGAGATTTACATGGTCTACCATAGAGATCCTCAAATGGTACAATCTAAATTATATCATGGTAACTATTTATGTAGGAAAACTCAACAAGTGCTAAATTATTCTCCCATGATCCATCAAAATACATGACACAATCCCTTAACATGTTTTCCAGTACTTTAATGGTATGTTCTGACTGCCCGTTGGTATGTGGGTGAAATTTTGTACTCAAAAAAATCTGGGTACCATGTGCCTTCTGTAATCCCTCCCGAATGTGAAATGTAAATCATGGATCATGATTTGTAACTATAGCATGTGGTATCCCATGCAGTCTTACTACCTCTTGAACATATAACTCAACCAATTTATCCATAGAGAATGTATCTAAAATTGGAAAGAAATAATACACCTTAGTCAACTAATCCATAACTATCCAAATTGCATCATTCTTATGTGGAATCATCCAAAGACCCACAAAAAAATACATCATCATACCATCCCATTTCCAGTCTATAATGAGAGATGGTTGTAATAAATCACCCATCTATTGATGTTCATATTTCACTTGCTGGTAGGTAAGGCATTAAGACATGAACCATGAAACCTCTTTCTTCATTCCTGACCAAAAATACTACCTATGAATATCACATTACATTTTTTTCCAACCAGGATGCACTTACCACTTTGATGCATGAAACTCATTCATCAACTCTTCTTACATACTTGTTAGTACAATAAAAAGTACACCAACATAAATAATCTCATTATCTTCAATAATATAGAAGGAAGGTGAATCCCCATCTTTATGAAATTCCCTCAAGGACAAACATTCCGAATCCTCATGATGCATCTCCTTGATCCGGATCACAAGCATGGACTCAACTACCAAGGATTCATGGTTCATATTCTTATTTCCATTATTCTCCTCAAGACGCATCTTAAAAATAAATTCCATTAACTACCACTCCAAAATTTATTCACGAACCACCTGATTTCGAGTCTTTTGACTCAAAGAATCTATAACATTGTTTCACTTTATCAGTGTTTAAAATAACTCAAAGTCAAAGGATTACATTTCTTCAAACCATCTTCACTAATGATGATTCAAAACACATTGATATAAGATGTATTTAAGGATTTTATGATCATTATACACAATAAACCTATCTCCCAACAAGTAGTGTCTCCATCACTTTAGATCATAAACCACCAAAACCAATTCAAGATCATGTGTAGGGTAATTTCTCTCATGTGTTCTCAACCTTTGTGACCTATATTCCACAACCTAATTATCCTGCATCAACATCGCCCTAATCTCAACATTAGATGCATCACAAAACAAGGTATACTTCTTACCTAGCTGAGGTAAGATCAAAATAGGAGTGGTTTTCAACCACCTATATAATTCCTAAAAGGAATTCTCACATGACCTATACCACTCAAACATAAATCCCATTTTTTCCAATCTTGAGAGTGGTTATACCAAATGAGAAAAAGTCTCTAATGAACCTTAGGCAATAATTGGACAAACCCAAAAAATATCAAAAATCAAAAACATTATTTGGTATCTCCCTAGACACAATCATCTACACTTTATCTAATTTTATGGACATTCCTTCCTCAGATATTATGTGACCTAAAAAATTCACCTACTCAATTCATAAATGAAATTTAGATATCTTGGCATATAGCCTATGCTCTCTTAGTGTACTCAAGATGATTTCATGATTTTTGGCATGATCGTCATGAGTCTTAGAGTAAATTAAGATGTCATCAACAAAGGAAACTACGAACTAAACTAGTTAAGGGTTAAAGATTCATTTCATTAGGGACATAAACACTACTGGTGTATTGTTAAACCCAAATGGTATCCCAAAAAATCATACAACTCATACCTCCTTCCGAAGGCAATCTGTGGTATATCATAAGGTTACACACTTAGCTGATGATACCCTAAACTCACATCAATCTTAGTGAACATGGTTGTACCTATTAGCTTGTCAAAAATGTTATGAATTCAAGGAAGAGGGCATCAATTCAAGGAAGAGTGTATTGGTTCTTAACCATAATTTGATTCATCTTCCTATAATCAACACATAATCTCAATGATCCATCATAATTATTTGTAAATCAACACTGTTGATCACCAAGGTGACATACTAGGATAGATAAACCATATATTCTCTAATTCCTCCAACTTAGTTTTAATCTCCTACAATTCTTTTGGTTCCATTATATATAGCATAATAGAAACTAATTCTACTCCTGAAAGTAACTCTACCGTGAACTCAACATTTTTTTTTGGTGGTAGCCTTGATAAATATTTAGTTAATACATCCTAAAATTAACCCACTATCATAGGAAAGATATACTTCTCTACTCCCCCATCACCAAGAATAAAAAAAATCCATATTAGTTATGAGTTCACCCAACTACTAAAAAAATAGGTTTACTTGGACTTCCCAAACATCCCACTCACCATAATGGGAATAAGTATCTACCTCAAGATATTTGAATGTTACTTAATGGCGGTAATAGGTGATATGGCCTTAGTACAACACCAGGTAATCCATACCCAAAATTAGATCAAAACATAACATCTCAAGTACAAACATGTTCCATAGGAAAGGGTACCCACCAATTTCAAGAGCACACCCATTACACTATCTAACATTTTCTTTATGCACCCCAAATAGTGTATCAATCGACATAACCCCACTCATATATTCCACTTTCAGGCCCAGAAAAACCACAAACATAGAAAAAAACTAAATAATGGGAGAAAAATATACCAATTATTAAACTAGAAAGTGTAGGCTACAAGAATTGTTCCTAAAACTATTGATGGCCCAACCTCACCACCTTTGGGTGAATGCTGAACTATGTGATTATAACATTCCCCTCCACCTTAGGACCTAGTCAGAATTACTAGAGTATCAATGCCCTGCTAATATGAATTATCTATCTCTAAAGTACCATGTCCACCACCTATACCGGTATGGCCAATAGAGCTCCAACTATTTTCCTAATATGGGGTAACTAACCCCCTACTTGTACTCTACACTGGCATTGGTCCTCCATCAGTACCTATTTTCTGAGGATTCCTACAGAACTTCTACATAGTCCCCAACCTATTTCACACTTGGAACTATACTGGTGGTCTAGGACATTAATCATGCATTTGCCTCATCCTACTGTACTGATAATAGAAAACTTAGTCACTTCCCTGTGGGGTTGGTTCCCTTTTCTGACTACCCATTACACCACCACCATGGTGTAATCTCTCAAAATATATCTTCATATAATTGAATGATTCACTACTGGATCAGCCAACTAAGACTTCATTTCCACCACTAGATTCCCCCATGAGGTTCCCTTCTGAGATAAGAGACTAATCCACTACCTCATAAATCCTCTTAAAATGTAAGATATTCACCTGTAACTTAATCTCATGTTGGATTCCATCTGGGAAATTTCTTTTCATAGCTTCCTCATCACCCACAAATGCTGGTATGAAGCATTTCAAATTAGTGAAGTAGTCATAATACTTCATCAATGACATAGATCCTGGTAAACCTCATAAATTCCCCAGCCTTATGTTGTCTCAAAGTATTCCGAAAGAAATTTTCTAGAAACATTTCATAGAAATCCTTCCATGTCATACCATCAACTTGTTGAGTCTATACCAAAACATCAAACTAAGTATTTTACTATCCCAGTAGAATATAAGTCGCCAAAATAACTCTCTTCTCCAGAGGAGTCTCTAAGTGATCAAGAATCGTCTTAATAGACTCTATCCCAAATTAATCTATATTAGGTTTACCCTCTCCAGTAAAGGTTGGTGGTTATTATAGTTGAAACTCCCGATCCAGATCAAGCATACTTAGAACATTCCACCCTAGGTATTGTTCACTAATTTTCATAAAATGAGTGAAGTTATTATAGAACAACCACCCTACTCGGTTACCCTGCATATTTAGGGTTACCTACTCTACCTCTGGTGGAGCATTCTTCGTTAAATCCTCTTATCTCCCAACTAGCACACGTCTTTATCTCGACATTTCTCTATAATTCCAATCACACATCTCAGAACACATAGCATGAAATATCTACAATTTCCAAAAAATAAGGATCTCCACTACCATTAAACAAAATATTTCTCATACAATATCCCAAAAAATGTCACTACATCTAGAACAACACCCTCAACCAACCCTGTTGTGGTCCACAGATAACATGGGGTAAACCAACATACATAGTCACAATCATTTCATTAGACACTCCTTTTTAAACCATTTCCACTTTCACAACAAAAATAATTTTGTATTAGACAACATTCCCATTTCACAACTTATTTCAACCAAAATTTTAACTCATTTACAGCCCTTCAATAGACACGATTCTTTTATCATTATTTAACATTATTTCCTTTTTACCAATTTGTATCATTTTTATTAGTCTCTATTTTCTTCATCTTTTTTAAGAAGTAAGGTGTATTCCACCTTTCATTCCCAACACACCCATCATTTGTGTGACAATCATGATGTACGCTACAAATATCCCTAGTTTCTTAAAATGGTGATTGAATGCACATACTCATGTAATTTTGACCATGAGAAAAGTATCATAAAATAGTCACATCACACAAAAAGTGCATCACTCAATGGTGAAATATCATTCCACTATAACAACACACATCAAGATCAACAATTCCTGCCCTGGACACTTGGGTTTTCCCTCATAAATGGGTTACTTAATTCCATGAATGAGATCATTTATAAGGAAAAACACTTCCTAGACTCCTTTATATTATCCCAAATAGTAATACCATATAAAAGAATCCCTCTGATACCACTTTGTAATGTCACCACCCTGGAAGCCACTAAACCATTTCCCTATGTTGGATCACCACAAGACCTCAAGTGCACCTCCACATATTACATAGGTTGTCGAATAACAGTGAGGGACTAATGGATCACATAGGAATATTATACCCTCATTACTAGAGTAATCCATATAAGATAACATATGAAATAAAGAGGAAAAATAAACTATGAACCAGAAACATACATTACTAACTGCTTCCCAAACAAGTAACAAACCACAACCAAACAATAAAATTCCATGTCATGCTAACCATGCCAATAATGAAGAAAACCCAAAATAATACAAACAGCTAAATTCATAAAACATATCTAGCCTCCAACTTTGGATTATCATCCATGCGCATCTATAGCCCAACTCAACTCCCTAGCATAGGTCCTTTTCCCTTATCCTGACATGCAACCATGAAATCTACTCGGGTACCCAATTGATGCCCGAGTTGGGTGTGAGTACAACTCAATAGGCCACCACAAATGGTGAATACAAAATATCTAGTATAAATTGATAGTTCATGTAGGTATGAAGTAAATTAAAATATAAAAAATACATAACTTTGGAATCATTAGTTAACAATATTGACATTATCCATTTCATCATTTGTTTCATGGGTTAGGAATTCACATCATTTACACAATGGAATAATATGGAAAAATTTTCAATACAAGGGGTATAAGCTGAGTTCTATATCTCAATAGGGATAATGTAACACCCCAATATTCCGTGATATGCTTCTCTTTGAATAATACAATAGTTTTCATTGTATGCAACTTCAAGTTTTAGCACAACACGACCAATCAAACTAGTCGTTATGAATAGTAATACCCACTTTTTCAAATTTAATAAATTTTATTTTTTTAAATGTACTTTATTTTTGGATTCAGAATATCAAAATTATCTTAGGGTGAATTTTGGGTATTTTTCTGAACAATTCAATTTTTGATGAATAGTGAAAAACACAACGTTATTGTTTAAAACTGAATTTTTATTTAAATAATTATTTATTTTATTTAAATTTATTTTAAAGTCAAAATATAAACATAATAATTATATAATTTTAATGTAAACCATTGTATTCATTTTATAAAAAATTTAGATGTATAAAATTTTATTGAACATTTTAACATCTTTTACCCACCTTCTAGGCACATTTTCAAATTTGTATAAAACCTAATTTTTCTACTTCTGTGAATTGAATTTTAAAAATTTGGGTGAAACTGTTGAAATTAGTAATTAAAATTTGGTTTAATAAGATTAAAATAATTTTTGGGTGAATAGTAACTTTTGAATTTTATTTACCACAGTTAAAAGTAAATAGGGTAATTAAAGGTAAAAATGATACTATAATTACCCTAACACATGTCCTAATTCATTTGGATAAGTGTTTTTAGACCAAAATAAACCTTAATAATAAAATATGATCCTCTTTGATCAACTTTTATTAGATTATAACATTTATTATTATTTTATTTAAAGAAGAGTTAAAAGTTTTAAATTCAAATTTTCAGAACTAAAACATTTTTAATATAGGGTTATACATAATATAAATTATAATTTAAATATTCAATATATATCTAAAAATATTTCCTACATAATGTTATTTTATTAATAATTAATCTAAATTATATAATTAAATTTATTTATGAAACAATGATGATGCAGTAATTACATTATTAATGAAAGATTAAAATAATTGATATAATAAATATCCAAATAAATGTAAGTTGAGACTTTTGATGCATTATACTAATTTTCTAGGTTATTATGACATGTTATTATTTATTTAATTTATTTTTTTCAAAGTGATCATGTTTTTTTGACTTTCACAAAAACCAAATACAAAATAGTGTCAAAATTGACATAAATGAGTTATTAAAACAAATATTATATTATTAAATGAAATAATATTCCTAAAAATATAATGTTCAGAAAAATTAAATAGATAAGGTTAGATATGTCAATAATTAACCACTTGGTGTTATCTTGTCATTTTATAGTAATTTTATTAACCATTTATTATAATAATACAAGAATACATGGTAAAAGTTAAACTATTTAACTAAGAGTTAAATCTAAAAGATAAGTTTAATATGGTGACCCTAACCTACATAAAACCTATTGTTTTGGAGGTTTTCAACCAAACCCTACCTTATCCTCGAATTAAATCCTTTTGGATCCATTATAAACCTTATATTATTGTATAATAAATTAATATTTTAAGCTTTTTCTAAAGTGATCTTCACCTCTCTTATAAAAGGGTATGTCCCCTTCTCTTAATTTCACACCTCCAAAGCCATTTGGCTCGGCCAAATTCTGATCAAATATCTTCCCAACTACCCTCAATGCAACCTAGAGGCCTTAATTTGATCATAAATCGAACGTAAGGATCCCTTTTTATCAAATCAAAAGGAACCACTGGAAGAATAAGTAATAATTGAATCACCTCTTTCAAAGTTCTTTTCTTCTTTCAGTTCCTATTTCTTTGTTTTTTCCATAAAAAAATAATAAATATATTACCATATACATATTTTGATGTTATTATAAATATGGTACATCCATATTCATTATTATATCCATCCTATGAATGAAAAAGTCACCATACATGTGTACGTACGGCTTACCATCTCCACGTCGTGGTGTAGTTTGTTTTTCAAAACTTCATTATTTAGATGGGTATAATAATGATTATAATTGATGTAAATAATAAATATAACATGTTAATTATTCTGTAAATATTTTATAACATCCAATTAAATACGATTTTACCATCAATAGATTGATATTTTCACTCGTGCGTATGTACGGATTACCGTCTCCACGAACGCGATGAGATTCATTCCCAATCGTAACAATTCAAGAATAATTTTCATTTTATGATTAAAAATAATTTTTAAGAACTTAATATAATTCTAGATATGAATAAAATAAATTCTATCCATAAAAAACATGACTTATGTAACAAAACATATAAAGGAAAATGAATCAGTTAACACCTGAAACAATGATACTACTGAAATAATATTAACAAAGAAATATTATAAGATCATATATGATTTCATATTTATGTATAAGGTTCTTGAATAATTTAATAACAATGATTAAACTATTATACAAGAGGTTAACGTACCCTCAACCAAGGAAAAGTATAAGGTAATGGTTAATTTTACAATCTCTTTATTGTCTAAGGTTGTTTATACGTGAGTATCTATTGGGACCTCTTTATCATCCACATCCGTGTTTCTTAAAAATTTATTTCAAAACAAATTTATTATTTCTTAGAATATGGGTTAAAGTCATTTATACCCATTTTTACTTTTTATAAAAAATATTGTAAGTAATCATTTCATCATTTTCCACATAAGGTACTTTATGACCTTTTTGAAAAATTAAGATAAGAATGTTTTTTTAACGTATATGGTGGGTGCAGCTCTTTTCTGATGTTATAACATCTTTAAAGATTCGGTTACAAGATTATAAGAATATTTTCAAAATAAATGTTTTCTTTAATAATTATATTAATTTTAAATGATTTCAAAATAGAAAGAGATATTTCTCTCAAATAGTTTTTATTTCATCTCCCTCAACATCTTTTGATGGATTTTACACTTGTTTGAAGTTGAATGATTATGATAAAATAATTCATATTGTATTGAAGTTTTTGAAATATTTTTGAATGTGTATGTGTAATATTTATACCATTCATGGTTTATTGTTAAATTAATAACATTTTTATGCTAGTTTTAATACGAATGTTAATGTTATGTTTCAACTATTTCATATGAGGAATGCATTGAACTTTGTAAGTGACAGGTGGGGCCAGCTATAGCTCCTCGATGCATTGGTAGGTCTCATGAGACAAAATAGTTTCTTAGCACAAGGCCTTGAAAAAATCTTATTTGTAGTCTTGGCACGATCCCTAGACTATGTGGTTTTGATGTCCGACATTATACATTCCATCGTTATAAAATTATCTATTGATATTACATGTGATTATTAAACTTGTAGAATATCCTTGTGAATACGTAAATGGAATTATTTGACTTATCTTTTCCATATTATGCTGAATTTTAAGTTTAAAAGGCTTTTGGTTTTAGTCTTATACATTGTCTTAAATGTTTATTCTTATTTGTGATAGTTTCTGTTATATTGTTATCCATACTGAGCATCTGAGTTCACCCCTTACATATGTTTTCTTTTTCCTAGGATGTGAAAAAGTATATTACGAGTAACCTATAGAAATAGTATAATGGATATGAGTGTGTTCAAAAGGGACACAATGTTATTGTTTTTCTATCTCATAATGTAATGTAAAACTTATGTATGTATCTAGTACTTCCAAGGATAATAAACTAATAAGTATTTCTAGACTTGATATCTTGTGGTCATGCCAATGTTATGTAATAATGAACCAACTCTGGGTAATAGGGTTGGGGATTTATAGTTTGTATGATAGGAAGTTTAGTACTAACCTTGGAATCTAGATTTAGAATTACTCTGATTATAGAACATTGCCTTAAGATATACATTGAGGATTAGTATATAAGAACTTCCTATAATTTTGGTAATGTAGATATTTTGTGTATTTTTCAAGAAATACATCCCTATTTGGATATGATCAGGTAGAGGCGGATCTAGAACAGATGTACCTAGGAGTGAAAACTTTGACAAAGAGTTTTGGACTTGACCTGGGGTATCTGGGTACACGATAATGGGTTTTGTTTCACTCTTGGTTACAACACTCTTGGGGGATATGATTAGGATAATTCAAATTTTCATGAAAAACCATTATGAAGGATTTATGAGTAAATACATCCTCAAAGGAAACATTTTTTTTATGATTATGGATTATATGCATAAACTGTTCAATTTATGTTAGGTATTTTATTAGTTTGGAATTATGTATTTTGATTCATAAACTAATCTAGTGTATTCCATTGTTTAGAAATGGTGCATAGTGGAAGGAATGGAAACTGTATCAACACACGTACTCCATGTAGGGATTTCCCTCCTACTTAAGATAATTATAGTGGAGCTGGTGATGCAACCGATGTTGAACAACTTATAACCATACTAGGACAACTCACTCGAGTTGTGTAACAGCCCAAATAACTGTACTACTATTATTTATGGATCTCTTTCCTCCTAAAAACATTTTATTATATTTTAAAATAAAAGCATATCAAATTGATTTGGTCCCAAAATGTGGTTTTCATACATGATATAACTATTATATAAAATTAAGTTATATGGAATAATGGTTATTTTAATTAAATAGTATGATTTGGACACCCCTTTCTAAATGAAAATGATAAAATAATTTTTTGTTTTAAATTTCAGAAACATCACTACACGATTTCACTATTTATTTTTTATCCGCTATTATTTTTAATAACTAATGATTTTGTATATTTAAAAGTTAAATTTAACAGAATTTTTATGGTTAAATAAACATCATTTTTTAATTTCAAATGTAAAAATTAATCTAGGCTATTTTTTTAGAATTTCTCTAAGAAGTATCAATTCTTTAATAAATAGAATTTTATTTTACGGATAGTGTTGGATGAATAGTTTTTTCTTGATTAATAGTGTTATTTTGATGAATAGAAAAAAATATTTTATTATTAAATAACTTTTTCTATGAAATTATTCTCAAAAATCTGGCATACATGGTTTTAATCAGGGTAAAAAATGTTTTCAAATAAGATAAAAATAATTTTCGGTGAATATTAACATACCCTTATGAATAGTATTGAATAGTAAACCTGTCAAAAAATTTAAACTTCACCCATGAATGTATAAATACAATTTAGACATCTTAAAAGTGAAAAAAATGATCATAGTATAAGTTTTGGTATTTTTGTTCGTCATAAATATTTTATTTATAATTTTATAATTAATTTAATAATTTAAAATGGAAATTATTTTCATAAAATGTAATAATAAATTTTTACTTTATTGTCTTATGGTTATATAATATTTTTATGGGACCTTGATCACTTTCTCAAGGTATTACATAAGGATTTATGGTTTTAGAGTTGCTTTTTTAATAAATAATGATTTTATTTAAAAATTAAATTAAAATTATTTATAAAATTATTTTCATAAAATGGATTTAATTTATGAATTGAGAGCATCGATATTAAGTTAAGGTGAATTTATGATATTTTTATAAAATGTTTTGTTTTCTAGTGAATAGTAATAATACAGTTTTTAGTTTTAGTGTGATTAATGACATCATTAATGATGTAATAATTCTGGTCGACTTTTGAATAGTGAGATATATTAAAAAGTTTCCAAAGTGGCCAATACCATGGAAAAATACCATGGTAAAGCCTATGGTTTTGCAAATACCACCGATGAGGTGTCCCTTAGAAATTAATTAAATATCCCCTCACTTTTGTAATAAATACCAACCCATTACCTCATTCATTTCATTCCAAAATCCTCCTCAACAAAGATATGTTCTTTTTATCTCCCAAGGTTTCCTCCCAAGGTTCCCTCAAGCCTCCCAAGGTCCCATCCTTGGAGCTTTCTAAGTCACTCTACAAGGCAGTGGAACCTTCTACCCTCCTCTTTTAAGTCCATAATTACTTTATGTTATGTTTTCTAGTTTCCATTTCTTAATGTGGGGGAAGTATCTTCTATATCTTTATTACTTTCAATTTCATTTTCAAATGATGAGATACCCTTTCCACTCTCATAAACTAATTTTTTGAAATTTTAAGTGACGTTGTTAAGCTGCTGAATTTTATGTAAAAGAAATTGTATCTTCTCTTTTCTTTAATGTTTTCTTTTCATGTGGTGTACCATTCAAATATCCATACCATGATCTTATTTCTTTATTATTCTATAAACATATTGTATTATGAGTTATTTGTGAGTGGGTAACCCTTTTCCCCTCTCTTTTGAAAGTTTTCTAAAAACATGTTATGTAGTTGTTATGCTGTAGAATTTTCATCTCAAAATCTCTCTTTTTCTCAATAAATTATCTTCTTTTATTTATGTGAATAAACAAATCTATTTTCATTTATAGAGGTATTAATAGAGACATGAAATTTATTGATTTTATTCTGGAATTGACATACATTTGACCCTCACTCTCTTTACATAGGTTATAAATGACATAGTGATCTTATTATTATATACTTTTAAAATGTCACAATTTTGAAGTGAACCAAATTTCTTTTACTCTCTTTGGGTTATTTATGAAATATATGATTAGGATCTATGTGGATCACATGAAAATAAATACATATTAATGGTGCGACCTGATTTCACTCCAATGCATTGGGTAAAAAATTTAATCTCTAGAGATGGAAAGTTTCACGATACCTTGGTTAATAACCTTGGTAATTCTTATGACACCTTTGGGATAAACCTTGGTGATATGTTCATGAATGTATAAATTAAATTTTTTATCCACATATTCAAGTTATGGTTCATGTTATTTTTATTATTATATTCCTTTACTTCCATTTTTCATGTTTTTATGTTTTCATCAAGTTCATATTGATATCATAAGTAAACCGAATCCCTTACTTTCCTTATAAGGCCTTATACTCACCCTTTCATTTGATGTATGTATCCAAGTTATGAGATGCAGTAATTGTATATAGGATGACCTTTTGAAGAGTATTTTTCAAGGGGATTTATAATAGTGTTTTAATTTTTTCAGGTATATTTTTCTTGATTTCTAAGACACTAGACTTAAAAGATCCTCTGTTTATAAAATGTAACAAAAATTTATGTAATAAAAAGGTGGGATGCCATAGGTTATGAATAATAACCTTACCCGTATGAAGCACCCTAATCTACAACTTGTAGAACCAATGTTAGACTACTTCATGAAGAAACAACCACAAACATTCAATGGGACTACAAATCCATTTGTATCTTAGAAATGGATAAGTTCCTTAGAGACAATATTCCATGCTTTGGGGAATAGGAAAAGGGAAAAAGTTTTCATGGAAGTTTATCGCCTCACGGGAGATACAGATCAATGGTGGTCATTAATTTAAAACACAAAAGAGGATGATGAATTATCAAATATGGAATAGAGGGAGTTTAAAGATCTTTTCTTAGAAAAATACTTTCCTCATGAACATAGAGTGGATATGGAAATACAATTTCTGATTCTAAGTCCAAAGGAGGATGAGAATTTCAAAAAGTATGAGGCTAACTTTATAAGGTTAGAAAGGCCTGTAGCAGATTATATACGTAACCCAAGGATTAAGATTGGTCTATTATTTGATGGGTTAAAATTATTTCTCCATCAAACATTAATCTCAAAATCCTTCTTATCGTACAAATATATTATCTCATGTGCTATCAAGAAAGAAAAGGAATTCTGTAAGTCTTACGACTTTAAAGAAAAGTAGGAGAAGAAGAGATCTGTTGAACACTCTGGAAATGGAAATAAGGGGAAGAAGGGAAAAGTTTAATTTCCATCCTGCTATAAATGTGGGAAGAAATAGCTCGGTACTTGCCTAAAGAGAATGTGGGTCTGTTATATGTGTGGTTAAAAAGGCCACCAAACTCGTGATTGCAAGGGATACAAAGAGGTTATCAATGTTAAATTCTACAATTTTAGAGAAATGGGGAATTATGCAAATGAATTTCCTAAGAGCCAAGGAAACTTAGATAATAAAATGAAAAAAGAGAGAGGTCAAGCTTTTGCAATCACTACTGTTGAGGTTGAAGCTCTGAATGATGTGGTGGCAGGTAATTTAATGGTTTCCTAAAATTTATCCAATGATTTATTTGATTCTGGATTATCGCATTTTTTCATATCTTCCCAGTTTACTAAGAAAATTATATATTTCCAACTTTATTTAACAAGGGATTTTTCATCCAAAACTCGTAAGGGAAGTATCATTGTAATAATGTTTTGTAAATCAGTTCCCATTAGGGCATATAAATATGCTTTATCTTCTGATCTCATCGTCATACCCATGATTGAATTTGATATAATCCCAACTAATGCACCCTCTGTTTTCATCGATCTAATGAATAGAGTTTTCATGGAATATCTTGACGACTTTGTAGTAATATTTATTAATGATATCTTGGTATAATAAAAAATCTATAAAGAACATGAAAATCTCTTGCACACTATTCTAAATACTCTTAGAAGAAATGACTTATATGGGATGTTTAGCAAGTTTGAATTCTGGCTTCAGGAGATGTCTTCTTTTAGCCATATTGTATCTAAGGATGGAATCTTTGTTGATCCTTCTAGGATAAGATAAATACAATAATGGACACCATGGACGAGTATAACTAAGGTACAAAATTTTATTGGTTTAGCCGGTTATTATCAACGCTTCGTCCAGATTTTTTTCTGATTGGCTAACCCATTAACTAAGCTCACACATACATGGGTTAAATTTGTTTAGACAAAAGAGTGTGAAGAATATTTCAAAGAACTGAAGGTAAGAGTAGTAAATTCTCATACCTTGACTCTACCATTGAGTAATGATGGGTTTTTCATTTATAGTTATGCTTCAAAGAAAGGACTTGGTTGTGTCCTTATAAATAATGATAGACTTATTACCTATTCATCACGACAACTAAAAATTCTTGAACAAAACTATCCCACTCATGATCTTGACTTAGCAGCTATAATCTCTGCTTTGAAGATATGGAGACACTATCTATATGATGAAAAATGAGAGATATATACTAATCACAAGAGTTTCAAATATATTTTCTCGGAGAAAGAACTCAACATGAGGCAAAGATGATGGATTGAACCACTCAAATATTATTATTTCACTATAAAATACCACATGGGGAAGGAAAATAAGTGGTCATGTGCTTTGAGTAGAAAATATAATAGAGTTTTGAACAATATGGGAGTTGAAAGGGATCCTATGTTCATGGATCTAGTAAATATGGATATGGGAATAATCATAGAAGGTAAAACAGCAATACTTTTTCAAATGGTTTCCAAACCATATTTATTAGAAAGGATAAAAAGTTCTCAGACTGATGATGAGGAGTTTCAAAAGAAAATTAAAGTTTTGAATGATGGTAGATTGATTGACTTCTCATACAATGATGGAATAGTGAAATTTGGGAAGAGAATTTGTGTTCTTGACATGCCTTCTCTAAAAAGGGAATTGTTGGATGATTCTCATAGATATATTTTCTAAATACACCATGGTATCACTAAGATGTATAAATATTTGAAGGAACATTTTTTTGGTACAACATGAATAAATAGATTGTTGATTATGTGTCAAGATGTATGGTTTTTCAATAGGTGAAGGCTGGAAGACAACATCCTAGAGAAGTCATGCAACCTCTTCCCATACCTGGGTGGAAATGGTATGATATTAAGATGGACTTTGTCATGGGGCTACCAAACTAGAAGGAATGATGAAATATGGTTCATTGTTGATAAAGTTAGAAAATTTTCTTCTATAAGAATATATTTACCACATGAACGTTTAGTAAGACTATATATTAATGAATTTATAAGACTTCCTGGAGTACCCCTATCGATTTTTTCTGATCGCGTTCCCCATTTTACATCAAGATTTTGGAAAAGTCTTCAGAAGTCCCAGAATACTGAACTTCGTTTGAGCACTGCCTACCACCCTCAAACTAATGGATGATTAGAACGGACTATTCAAACCTTAGAAGACATGTTGAGATCTTGCTCACTTGACTTTTAAGGTATGTGGGATTAGTATGTACCTCTGGTATAATTTTCCTATAACAATGGCTTCCATTCAAGTATTTAGATGTCACTATATAAAGAGTTATATAAAAAGAGATGTCGCACACCAACTCGTTGGGATAATGTTTGTGAAAGAAGACTCATAGGCCTATAACTTATTGAGGAAACAATAGAAAATGTGAAGATTATCCAAACCCACATCAAAGAAGCTCAAAGTAAGAAAAAGAGCTATGTAGATAACCGAAGGAAGGATTTGGAATTTCAAGTTAGAGATCATGTTTTCTGGACGGTATCTCTATGGAAGGGTGTTATAAGATTTGGTAAGAATGATAAATTCAGTCCCTGGTACGTCGGACCTTTAGAAATTCTATAATGAATTGGAGTTGTAGCTTACCGTTTGGTAATGCCTCCAAGTCTCTCCAAATTTCATGGTGTGTTCCACGTATCACTTGAAAAAAATATATGCATAACCCAACGCATGTACTCACTTATGAAGAAATAGAACTAGAACCCGATATGTCTTATTGTGGTGAGCCTATTAGGATTCTTGATACTAGAGAACAAGTGTTGAGAAATCGGACTACTCGTCTGGTGAAATTTCTATAGAGAAACCATAAGATGGAAGAGGAAACGTGGGAACCCAAGGAACTTATGATGAAGAACCACTCGAATATTTTTAAGTATTAATATTCTAGAAATTTCAAGGACAAAATTATTTGAATTACGTAATAATGTTACACCCCAAGATTCCATGGTACGCTTCTCTTTGAATAATACAATAGCTTGCATTGTACATAACTTCAAGTTCTAGCACACCACGACCAATCAAACTAGCCGTTATGAATATTAATACCCACTTTTTAAAATTTTATAAATTTTATTTTTCAAAATGGACTTTATTTTTGTATTAGGGATATCAAAATTATCATAGGGTGAATTTTTGGTTTTTTCTGAAAACTTTCAATTTTTGATGAATAGTGAAAAACATTGCGTTATTGTTTAAAACTGAATTTTTATTTAAATAATTATATATTTTCTTTAAATTTATTTTAAAGTCAAAATAGATACATAATACCTATATAATTTAAATTTATTTCATTGGAGTCATTTTATAATAAAATTAGATGTATAAAATTGTATTGAACATTTTAACATCTTTTACCCACCTACAAGGCACATTTGCAAATTTGCATAAAACGTAATTTTACAGATTCTAGGAATTGAATTTCAAAAATATGAGAGACATAGTTGACATCAGTAAGGGAAATGTGGTTCAATAAGATGAAAATAATTTTTGGTGAGTAGTAACATTAAAATTTTATTTACCACGGTTAAAAGTAAATATGGTAATTAAAGGTAAAAATGATATTATAATTACCCTAACACATGTCCTAATTCTATTGAATAATTTTTCTTAAACTAAAAAATAAACCTTAGGAATAAAATAATATCCTCTTTGATTCACTTGGATTAGATTAGGATGTTTATTATTATTTTATTTAAAGAAGAGTTAAAAGTGTTAAATTAAAATTTTTATAACTATAACATTTTTAATATAGGTTTATACATAATAAAAATTTGACTAAAAATATTCATTAGTAAGGTAAAAAGATTTCATACATAATGGTTTTTTATTTATAATTATTATTCATTCTATAATTAAATCTATTTATGACACAATGATGATGCGGTAATTACATTATTAATGAATGATTAAAATAATTGATATAATAAATATCCAAATAACTATAAATTGAGACTTTGGATGCATTACACTAATTTTATAGTTTAATATGACATGTTATGATTGATTTAATTTATTTTTTTCTAAGTAATCAAGTTTTTTTGTCTTTCACAAAATCCAAAAAATAAATAGTTTCAAAATTGACATAAATGAGTTTTTAAAACAAATACTTTATTATTAAATGATATAATATTCCTAAACATATAAGGTTCGGAAAAAGGACTTAGATAAGGTTATATATGTCAATAATGAACCACTTGGGGTTCTATTGGGGTTTTATTGTAATTTTATTAACCATTTATTATAATAATACAAGAATACATGGTAAAAGTTAAATTATTTAACTAAGAGTTAAATATAAAATATAAGGTTAATATGGTGACCTAAACCTATCTAAAACCTATTTTTTTGGAGGTTTTAGACCCAAACCCACCTAATACTTGAAATAAATCTTTTATAAACCATTATAAACCGAATATTATTGTATAATAAATTAATATTTCAAGCCTTTACTAAATTGACCCTCACCTATCTTATAAATGGGTACTTCCCCTTCTCTTAATTTCACACCTCCAAAGCCATTTAGATCATCCAAACCCGGATCAAATATCCTCCAAACTACTCTAAATGAAACATAAAGGCCTTAATTTGATCATAAAGACTACCTAATGATCCCTTTTTATCATATCAAATGGAATCACCTGAAGAAGAATTAATAATTTCGTCAACTCTTTCAATGTTCTTTTCTTATTTCACTTTCTCTTTATTTGTTATTTCCATGCCAAAATAATAAATTCAGTACCTTATACATAATTTTATGTTATTATAAATATTTTAAAACCATATTCATTATTCTACCCGTCTTATGAATGAAAAAGTCACCATACGTGCGTACGTACGGCTTATCATCTCCAAGTCGTGGTGTAGTTTGTTATTCAACACTTAATTATTTTAATGGGTATAATAATGAGTATAATTTATGTAAATGATAAATATAACAATTTAATTGTTCTTTATATATGATATACCATCCAATTACATACGATTTTACCATTAATAGAATGATATTTTCGCTTACGTACAGATTACCGTCTTTACGATTGTGATGAGATTCATTCCCCATCGTAACCATTCAAGAATAATTTTAATTTTATGATTAAAAATAATGTTTAAGAACTTAATATAATTCTGGATATGAATCAAATACATCCTATTTATAACAAACATGACTTATGTAATAAAACATATAAAGAAAAAAGAATCAGTTAACACCCGAAACAATGATACTACAGAAATATTATTAACAAAGAAATATTATAAGATCATATATGATATCATATTTATTTATAAGGTTTTTTTTATAATTTAATAGTTATTATTTAACTATTATAAAAGATTTTAACATACCCTCGATTGAAGAAAAGTACAAGGTAAGGCTTAATTTTACAATCTCTTAATTATCTGAGGTTTTTTATACGTGAGTATCTATTGGGACCTCTTTATCATCAACATCCATGTTTCTTAAAAATGTATTTAAAAACATTTTTACTATTTCCTAGAATATGGGTTAAATTCATTTATAACCTTGTTTTACTTTTTATAAAAAAATTGAAAGGAATATTTTTGTCATTTTCCAAACAAGGTACTTTATGACTTTTTTGACAAATTAAGGTAACAATGTTTTTTAATGTATACGGGGGGTGAGGCTATTTTCCACCATTATAATTTCTTTGAAGCTTCCCTTACAATATTATAATAATATTTTCAAAATAAATTTTTTTCTTTTATAGTTAGGTTACTTTTAAATGATTTCAAAATATAAAGAGATATTTCTCTCAAATAGTTTTGATTTCATCTATGTCAACATACATTAATGGATTTTACACTTGTTTAAAGTTGATTTATTATTATACAATATTCCATATTGTATTGAAGGTTTTGTGATATGTTTGACTATGGATGTGTTATTTTTATACCATTCATGGTTTATGTTTAATTTATTAACATTTAATATGCTAGTTTTAATACGGATGTTTATGTTATGTTTCAACCTTTTCATATGAGAAATGCATTGGACTTAGTAAGTGAAGTGTCGAGCCTGATATAGCTCCTTGATGCATCGGTATGTCTCATTAGACAAACTAGTTTCTTGGCACAAGTCCTTAACAAAATATTATTTGTAGTCTTTTCATGATGCCTTGACTATGTGGTTATGATGTTGATATTATGCATTCCATCATTATGAAATTAGCTATTGATATTACATGTGATTATTTGACTAATAGAATATTCATTTGAATAAGTAAATTTCATTATTTGACTTATATTTTCCATATTATGCTGAATTTTATGTTTAAAAGGCTTTTATTTTCGTCTTATACATTGCCTTAGATTTTTATTCTTATTTATGATAGTTTCTTATATATTATTATCCTTACTGGGAATTTAAGCTCACCCATTTATTATGTTTTCTTTATCCCAGTATGTGAAGAATTATATTATGATTAACCTATTGGAATAGGCTAAGGTATATGAGTGTGTTAAAAGTGGAAACAATCTTCTTGTTTTTCCATTTCATAATGTAATTTAAAACTTATATATGTATTTAGTACATCCAGGGATACTAAACTAATTGGTCATTCAATACTTGATCTCTTGTGATCATTCCAATGTTATGTAATAATGCACTGACTCTGGATAACTAAGCTCGAGGAATTACAGATAAACATTTCATGAATAATTATAATACACATACCTTCGAGACTATTTCAATGTAGCCTCATCAAATGCAACCATTATGGGCCTAGAGTATCAGTGTGAATCCTTAACTTATGTAATCTAGTATGGGTTTATAGCCTCGGTCCAAATTGACCCATGTTAGGAGCCTCGTTCCTTTATCTCACACCACCAATCGATGTGAACGTGCTTATATATCCATTTATGAAATATACCATATCACAAAACATTCACAAATAATGAATATAACATTTACAATTCACATTTCATTCGACGAATAAATCATCATCAAGCCTTAACCCATTGGCACATTTAATGTTTACTTGGCAGAGCCAATTTAACCCATTTAAAATTTTCATTCCATAACACATTTAGCATAATCAACAATTCCCTTACATTGACCCAGTTAAACCATTCGTAAATTAAATGAATTATCCCATTTAGGGAATTCAACAATTCATATTCCTCAATCCATTTATCCATTTCCATTAAAAATTTATATTTCATTTATGGATTCACATAAATCCATTTAACCCTTTTTACATCATGAAAAAACAACCCTTGTTCCATTTTCAAAAACTAGACACACTTCCAAATTTCCCTTTTTAACTAAACAAACATGTCCGCACATTTATCATGGTCTCTATTTTAATAGAAATGAACTTTGGGATTAACATCACAATTTCCCATGTTCAAAAATATTGATGCACCCCATGGGTATCCCTAAACTGGTCAAATCATCCTCAATGGATCCCATGGAGATCATGAGGAGTTTAATTAATCATTTATCCAACAAATTTACAAAATATTACCAAAGGAAAAAAATCCATGATAAGAGGAATGAAATATCAGAACCGTACATAAAAAATCTACAACAAAACTATGGGATATAACTCATACACCACCTACCACGAATCTATAGATGAACACACACCTAACCATATACATAGATATGTATTAAATCACCCTTTGTAGCCTCATCCTGAGAAACAACAAAAAAGAGGTTTTTGGGATTTGGAATAAGAATAATGAAACAAGAAGCCCTAATCTAGAAAATATAAGCAAGAGTAGTGTTATAATTACACGAAGTTTTGATCCACACCTAACTGTACTCTAAACAGACTAAAATGGTAGGATATCGATCCGTAGAAATATTTCATGGTTTAGGTAATCACTAGGGATATAAGAGGAATAATGAGAAATAAAATCAAGTGAGTAACTTTAAATATAAAGGGTAAAATTGTTAATTTCTCACTCTTTAATGGGGGGCACGGTTTGGCCTCACGGTTTGTTAAACTATGCGCAAACCATGCACATGCCTCTGTTCAAAAAGGGATAAGTTTCACAGTTACCTAGGGAGACCTGTACGATTTAAAAATCCATGTTCTAACCATGTGTAATTCCTCAGTCCAAGGTTCCAAGGTTTGGAATTACCCCTCACACGGTTTCCTCTAACCGTGTGAAAACCATGCAACATTCATAGGGTGGATTGATTTCCCTTCCTTTCATGTACTGAACCTCCGAAACACTCCCAACCTTACTCACACACCCGGTAAGCATAGAATTAAAAAAATTGATATATTTAAAACAAAATTTAAAAAACAAAATTTCTACATGAAGTTTGGGATATTACATGATTCATCCAAATTATATCCCCCAAGATTGTCAAACTAGGTTTCTAGTTAGGACTCATTATCATGCGTGCATTGAAGATCATATTAATGCACAACCAGAATTTTGTGGTTATTAACCCTAAGTGAATCTGTGCTAGAGCCTTCATTCACTTTCTTGTATCTAGAAAGGGATTTTATTACGAGTAAATCACACAATCTCCACTTTACCAAAATTTTAGGATGTGTAATTATATTTAAACATATACCAAGAGTATTTCATAGAGTTCTATTCTCTAATTTATTTTTTTCTAAATTTAGTTCCCAAGATTTTTAAAAATATTAATTTCATCCCAACTATAATTCCCTAACTATAATAACCCAGAGTTTATGGTTACTTTATTATATTGTCATAATATATAAGGTATCACATCTCAAATAATCACATAGTTTAGTGGTATTGGAGGAATGGATACAAATATGTTTGTTATATTATATTGGATACTCTAAAACATAGAAAAATAAAATTCATTAAAACATTCTTACTCCATTTAATGTATCTTTGAATTCACTCATATATCCCTTGTTAGTACCCTAGGGAAGGAAACAAAATAATATTGATCTTATATTCTCAATTAGGGGAAAATTATAATAAAATCTGTCATGGATTCAAAAAGGAATACATAATATATCATAGTGAATAATCATTAAACATTTCATATAATCAATAAATTTATCATTAAACATATCCATGAATAACATGGAAATGTAAATAATCACATGGATAATTGCATAGGATAATTCCTTCCATTAATTCCATAGTAAAGAAATAATGGAAGGAATGATTTAATATATATAAACTTGATGGAAAGAAATAATTTTTTCTATCATGTATGTAGCAAAGAGATCATTCTTTAATTACGTAGGAATACAAAAAATACCCAAACCTCTTGTCTCAAGAGACCAACTTATGAATCAAGGATCTATATAATTTTATTCCCCACACATCACTTCATTAATTCTAATACATTAATCAAATGAATAATATAAATAGAAATTCAATTCATAATCAATAATCCAATAGTCATATGTAAACATTAATTTTAGAATAAAAATATTTGGGATTTCTATACTTTCCCAAGTTAAAAACTAGAATAACATTATCATAACTCATCCATATAAATAATGTGGATCATATTATTAAAGTGTATCCCCCATGAGATAAAAATATATTTCAATAAAACTTTCTTAAAACATAATCATCATAAGTCATCCAGAGAAAAAGGTGGATGGTATCATAAGAACATATCTTAATTATAAAAAAATCACTATCAAAGGATGTTAACATAGATGAAAATCAACCTTTTATGATTATTAGATAAATATCTTTGGAAAACATGATGAAATATCCCTCTTTAAAATACTTGAAAGCTTCATAATTTTTTTAAATAAAGAAATACTTTGAGAATGAAATAAAATTTTAAAAATTACCCTTTAATATGCAAAATAGTGTTTAGAAAAAAAATTATAAGATAAATATTATTTTAAAATAATTCTCTAGTAATACATTAAAACACTAAAAACTTATTTCTTAAAAAACATACCTCTAAAAATTCTTTTAAAATTAAGAATTAATTTTTTAAAATTATTCTTTTACATTTGAAAAATATAAAAATATTTTATTTTATTTTAAAAATTATTATGAATTAAAATCCTTTGGAAAATCATCTTAAAAATAGGATTAAATATTAATAAATAATAATTCTCATAATGAGAATATAATGTGTTCATAAATAAAATGTTAGAGGGGGATGCTTTTTTCAAAATGATGCCAATGTAAAATGTTAAATAATTATTTTAAAATATTTATTGAGGAAGTAAAAATATTATAAAATGTTATTAATTAATTATTTATTCCAGGATAATTTAATCCCTAAAATTAATATAGTCATAGAGGAGTAACATTTTTGACCAAAAAGAAGAGGTAGGGTTGGTTTCAATAACAAGCATCGCATTTATTAAATTATTTACCAAAAAATGAAATTGAGAGAGAAAAATGTGAAAAACTAATAATAACTTGAGGGGAAGAAAATGGTTGAGGTTTTAGATATAAAATTCACACAATATTTCCTAGATGGAAATTCATTCATAACAATCCTTATTTGGAAATAATATTGGAAAGAAATCCTTACAGATCTGGTAACTATTGATTCAAAATAAATTGTAGTAGAAATGTGAAATTTAACATTAAATAATATGAATAATTATATTCATAGTTAAATTTTTTAATTTATTAGTATATTCACTATGTAAATAAAAATAGGTACATAATAAAAAACATGTCTCAAATAAGATAATTTGGAACTAAACGTTGGAATATTTTGAATTGAAAGACCATGAAAGATGTAACATGAAATTTATTTATAAATAAATTTAATTAAATGAAAATTATGTTTATAAATATATATTTTAGTATATATAAACCACAAAAAATAAAACAAGTGGTGAATATGGAATATGGCTTTAAGAAAGAAAATTGAGACCAGAAAACTCTTACAACATTGGTATCTGTTGAATCAAAATACAATGATATATATAACATTAAATGGATTTTTAATTACATTAAATTTCATGAAATTATTATGAAAACATCCATATGGGGTTATATTTACCACAAAATATAAAACAAGTGGTGAATATTCCATATAACTCAATAAAAAAAGTGAGATGAGAAACCCTTATCTTTAACTCTAGACTTTCATGAATGTTATTTGAACACCTATATAATAAACATAAACATATTAATAAGGTATTTCATAACCATATTAATATACATTACCCAATATAATATTCAATTCAAATCATTTATTTTATATTAATTATCTTGTTATGTTTATTTTCATCATCGGATGTTAGCAATTGTGATTGTTTCATGCATCTTTTATAATGGTGGCATTGAACCCAATTACTTAAATAAAAGTTCATAATTATAAGATTATAAAAGGTACTGAAATATATGATTTATACTTATTTATATGTTTTTAGTCTCATTATATTATAATTTTTTCATGATTCAAAAAGATGAAATTAGTGACTCGCTTGTTTTGGGTAATTTATTGATAACAATAGACTGCTTTATAATGATCATTAACTTTTGTGAAATACTTATAGAACTATATTCATGGAAAATATTACTATTTAATATCACAAAAATTCATAAAATATATTTTTATAATCATTTTTTTTTGTGATGATGAAAATGGAACATGTCTTCTATGGAGGCAGTAGTCTGCATGTACGCACAGACAACATTTTCATTTTTCATAGAATGAAAAGAAAGTAGAAATTTATTTATATTTTAAGAATATTTTTCATATTATAAATATCATATTTGTTTTTTAATTAAATTATTATAACTATTCATGAAATATAATGGTGGAAAAGGAAGTACACCATTCATAGAGATGGTAGTCTACACATACACATAGACAAAGCTTTTACTTTTTTAAGAAGGGTGGGAGATAGATAATGATGATTATTTTAAAATATTATGGTGTAATAATTTAATTTTATGTTATAAAAATAAAACCTAAATAAATATAAATAAAAATGTGTGATTCGGAAATTTTTATCTTACTCCTTGGAATAACACATGTGTAAATTAGATAAATCTATTTAGGGGTGGTATTTTAAGTAAAAAAGATCCTATAAGAAATTTATATGAGTTTTAGGGATTTATTTTGGTAGATTTTGGCAAAACCAAGTGTCTTAATGTGTGACTAAAAGTGCAGTGGTGAAAGGATGCTTTTATAAAATAGAGTGGTGAGACTTTTTTAAATACCCATAACATTATTTCAATGTCATGTAACATTCAAAATAAATTGGATATAAAAGTGGAAAATAATGTATAGGGGGTCATTATGGGTTGCTAAATCCCTCAACCACTCAATTCAAAACATGCTTTTAACATTATTTATGTCTTTTATCCTTTTTTTATCCCCTTACCATTTTTGACTTTTACCGCGGTAACTAATTTTTTCCTAAGTAATTATATTTTATAAATAAAAACATAATGGTCAATATTAAAAAATTTGGGTATTAAGACTACAAATATGGAATCCATTTATTATATTTAATGTATAAATTTGATAAAAATTAATTCTAAAATAACAAATGTATAATAAATTAAAAAAGTTTTAGAGAAAAATATAACTTATGTTCCAAAATGTCAAATATAGGTTTTTATATTAAAATTAGTATTCTTTATTTTATATTTTTAATTATATAAAACATATTAGTTCATTAAAAAGGTTTTATAAATTTTTTAAATTGTGGTTTTATCATAATGATGTCAAAAAATTATGATGTCTGTAAAAAATATTTTTGTAGGAAAATAACTTTTAAAATATCAATTATTCTTATTCTCATTTCTTATCAATTTCATATAAAATTATAGTTAATATATTTTTCATATAAAAAATATATTATATAATAATTTGACCATAATATATTTATTTTCATAAAACAAAATATCATAGCACCTAAAAAATGATTTTCTTTAAAAAAAATACATGTTAAAGTATAAAATGATTATTTTAGTTATTTAACAACACTAATTAATTTTTTTCAAAGAACTAGAATCAAAAATGGAATTTTTTATTTATAAATGTATTTAAAAATGTTTTTAATTATATTTATACTCACCAATTCAATGGATATGTTATAACGGCCTCATTTAATACTTAAATATTATCTTAATAAAATGTATCGTGATTTAACATGATTTTGGAGTTTCATTTGAAAAAATATATTCACATAGTATTTATTTAAAGTGGAATTAAATATTGAGAATGAATTGTGATAAATTACCCCACCATCCCAAATAGATGGAATCCTCTAAATTTTAACTATTATATACTAATGAAAAGAGTTAAGGGAATCCATAAGATTTCCAAGACTTGATATATATTTACTACTTTGATATCAACATCACTAACTTGGGTAAGAGTATAAAATAATATATGTAACATCCCAGGTAAATAAATAATAAGAAATTTTCCATATTTATTAATATTTGTGACTTAAATATTAATTTTACTTTAAAGGGGGTGCAATGTTTGATGGCGTACTTGAAACGCAATAATGGATTTCTTTGAAATCTTATGTCGCATAATAATAATATAATATTATTATTTTAAATGGTTGTAAATGCCTAGACATTGTATTGGAAGGAATAAATAGAACTAACTAAACTATTATTATACATTTTTTTTAAATGTTTATTATAATTATCCAATAAAAGTTAGAGGCTTAAAATGTGAATGAATCTAATTTTAAGCATAATTTATTTTAAAATATTGATTTACCGCCTTTTGATTGAGTACCCTCCTTAAATATAATTATAGTCACTTTTATATGTTCTATTTGACCAAATAAAAGTCTTATTTAGAATTGGGACATCAAAATTTACTTTGGGTAATTTTTTGGTATTTTTCTAATAAAATTCATTTTTTTAATGAATCGTGAAAAATACTGTATTTTAATTCAAATCTGCTTTTTAATCTAATTTATTTATATGGATAGATTATCTTTTTAATTGTTTTTAAAGTTTAATTAGATTATATTGTTACCATTTAATCCAATACTCGATATTTTAATTAATTTCACTTTTAAATTGGATATAAACAAGTGTCAGTCTTTTAATAGTTATTATTTCTTAAAAACACACATTTTTTTATAGTAGGAATTAATTTAAAATTATTTTCTTCCACTTCTATGTTTTGAATTTAGGAAAATGGATTCCATATTTGGAATTAGTAGGTCCAAATTGTTTAAATATGTAACTTTTATTTTTATACATTTTAAATATTTACTATAGTAAAAATTTTATTTAACATGGTTAAAGGGTAAATCTGGTAAATAAGGGTAAAAAATATTGTTATAATAATATAAAATTATCCTAACATGTGTTATAATGCTATTTGTTTATACATATCCGACCATGGGAATCCTTGTGTCGAATTTGGGACCCCATTGAGCCACTTTAGAGTGATAATGACACTTTATATTAATTAATTTAATGTAAAGACAAATATGACATAAACAAATATCTTTTAGTAAATTAATTTTTACAAGGGGTTATATAAGTTATATTTTTTACTATAATTATTAATTGTAAATATTAAAATATTTCATACATCATGGTATTTTTTTATAATTTTTAGACATCATATAAATAAAGTTATTTATGACACTATAATGATGCAGTGTTTACCTCATTAATAAATGATTTAAATAAATAATATTATAATGATTACAATTATATCAATAACCTATCCAATTTTTATTGGATGATTTTATTTTGACCATGAGTCATATTATCTTCGACTTTAATAAGTTTTTGACCTTTAGGAACCGAAAATTATTATATAATAAAATTATATTTTCACACATTCCTAAAGAGGCCCTCATCCCCCTTATAAAAAGCTCTCACCTCTAACCCATTCCACACTCCTGTCAATCCTTTTGGATCATCCAACCCCTTTCTAAATAAGCTCTAGATATCCCTATATTACACCTATAACCCTTAACTTAGGCCGAATAAACATCAATAAGTCCTTTTGGTTCAACCCAATGGGAGTTACCCGAATTAAAGGTAATGGTTTCTCTTAAATTATTTTCTTTTATTTTACTTCTCCAACCACTAAAATATTTTTATTCTTTTCTTTTATAACAAAAACAGTACACTCAAAATACTAGGATGTTTTTCTAATAATTATTAAAACTACACTTACAAAAACCTCCATCTAATGGGTAAATAACATGTTGTTTATGTGGATAGAAAACTAACGCCTCACGTAACAATGATTGTTCAATTATGTCCTACCGCCTCTCATGGTAGCCATTAAGATGACAATTTATTTATATATGATATATATTAAATTTATAATTTCTTTATTATTCTGTATTTTTCATTTATATTATACCTTTATGGTTTCCATTTTGGGTAAACGTGATAATTTCATTTTAGGAAGTGCTAACTATCGCCCCCTCAAAGTGATATAACTCATTAAATACCTTGTGTGGGATGTATAAAGGATGTATTTAATGATATTATATATGATAAAATACTTTAATTATAATATACCTTTATATAATTATGTTTTCATTCCATTAAATATGAAATAGAAATAAAAGTAATGTTCATGTGTACGTACGGCTTACCGTCTCTATGAACGGCGCATTTCATTTCTTACCTCTAAATTTTATGTAATATGATAAATACATGTATATACTGGATATATATGATATATATTATATCTAAATCATTAATATCATTCTGTATATAATGAACTTTTGATCATGTGAACAACTTGTAATTATAAGAAGTCTATTTTTGACTCAAGTACCAAATATCAAAAAATGACCATTATTAACTTAAATGGTTACATAATGATTATAACATGGTAATAAGTGATATAAAAGGAATAATAAACTTGAAAAATTTTCTTAATTAAGTATAAATTAACATTAGTTTATTATTCAGGAGATTAAAGAATGAATGGGTCAAGTTGGACACGGGGTAAGGGACTTCGTCTCAATCTCATTTCATTATGGCATATTTTGTTTTATACACGAATTTATTTTATAAGGTGTATAAACACCTTTTACATTTCATTTCATTCAAATGGAATATTTTTTACGATGTGTTTTACTAAACGATAAAAAAAATTGTTTCTTTTTAACATAAGCGGCGACAACGACTTTTCCGCCGCTGTGAGTATTAATTGATCTATGGCTTCCTTAACAAGCCATAATGTTTTTAAAAGGAAAATAAATACCATATAATATTTTATATATTTTGGTATTGAAAATGGTTTTCATAATGGATTTTTTATGTCAATATATTTAAATGATATATTGTGATTGAAATGTGGAAATGTTATCTTTCATTTATGTATGTTTCATATGTTATGAATATGTTATGGTTCTTGGGAATTGTTTATGTATGCGGGTGGTTCCATGATAAACCTAGGGTGGGTGAGACCGAGATAGCACTCCAATTCATTGGGTAGCGTGATGGATGTAAACGTTACTATTTCTCCTAAGATATTTAGGAAATATACTTTTATTGGTATTCCAAATGTGACTCCCTGCGTAGTTGTGATAGCTACAACGTAATTATGTTATGTATGCCACAAGTTACCTTTATGATTTATGTTTTCTATGTGTTATTCATAAATCTTAAGATTTCATGAGGTAAGTTAATGAGCATATGTTATGTATGTAATGATGAACTAATGTTTTCATTCTTTGTTTTATAACCCTTACTGAGCTTTTTATACTCATCCCATGTTTTGAAATGTTTTTCACAAGACTTAATGATGAATATGGTCATTGATGGGATCAAGGAAAAGTCATGATGTCTAAAACATGGGACTAGAGATGTCTCTTTTTTTAAAGAGTTTTTATTTTATGAAAAAAATGTAAACTGAGTAGTAGTGTATACCTTGTAATTTTTTAGATGTAATGTAATAGTTGTGGACTAATTCTCTAATAATATAAACCAGAAAAGATCCTCAATGTGAATAATTCATTTAATACAAGATTATGTAATGTTTAAGGTTGGTTCCTTATAGTTGGTATCAGAGGTCGGTTTAGAAAACTTTAGAAGTTAGGGTGTTGTTAAATTAATATCAATAAATTAATTTATGATAATATTTTAATGATATAGAATTTACAGATTACCATGTTTCTTCGCCTAAGATAATTTTGTGTTCCGAATGGTTTTCTGTAGAGGAAACAGGGCAGCTATGTTGGGACGACATCAGGAGGAATAAAACCTTCTAAATCAGCAACCTGAGATTGTTGGAATTGGAACTGAACAGTTTTTTTAGTGATGGCACAATTGACTCAGGCTGTAAATAGTGGTGGTATCCATGCACGAGATCATCTAGATCAAACACAGAGGAACATTTCAATAGTGGATCATTTCATGAGGCAACATCCCCCATCATTTAGAGGATCATCTGACCTTATGCTAGCTGAAGGGTGGATTAAAGCACTGTAGAAAATTTTTGATGTCATGGGGTGTTCGGAACATCAAAAGGTTAGTCTCGTTGTTTACCCTTTTGAATGTGAAGTTGCTCAGTGGTGGTCTATGGTGAAAAATATCAGGGATAGTGAGGATTTTGATGCTATTAATTGGGATAAATTAAAAGGTATGTTTCTTGAGAAATATTTTGCTAAGGTGGTTTATATTAGGATGGAAAAACAATTCCTATAATTGAGGCAGGAGGACGAATCAGTGGATGTTTATGAAGAAAAATTAACTCGACTGGAAAGGTATGCTCCAAATTTCATATGAGATCTTGATAGTAAAATCAACCGTTTTTACTCAGTATTAAAGCCAATGTATTGAAGGGCTTTAGCATCTTGTGAGGTCAAAAGTTATAAAAAACTTGTTCGATGTACGAAGAAGGTAGAACTAGAGTTTTCTGATAATCATGTGTTCTTTGACAAATAACAGAATAAGAGGTCAAGGTGGCAGGTGAAAGGGAAGAACTCTTCAAAAAATTCTGACAGTAAGAAACTTAAGTTTTCAGTTTGTGAAAATTGTGGTAAAAGGCTTGCTGGGGAATGTCTTTTGAATTCTGGTAAGTGCTACTGATGTGGTAAAATGGGATACAAGGCTCGTAATTGCACTAAAAAAGAGCAGGGTAATGGTAAGAAAAAATATGATCTACAGTCAATAAAATGTTTTAAGTGTAATGAAATGGGTCATTATGAAAATGAGTGTCCAATAAAGAACTCAATTGAGGGAAACCAACAAGACTACAAACAGACAGGGTTGGTGAAATCCATTACAGCTACTTCAGCAGATGTTGGGCCATCAAATGAAATATTATCTGGTACATTGTTTGTTTTTTAGATTTTGACAATGTTTTGTTTGATTCGGGGTCTACATATTCGTTAATTTTGGATAAGTTTTCTAGTAAATTGGGAATTCCATATCGAGATATGAATCCTGAACTTATGGTAAAAACACCAGGAGGAAATGTTGAAAAAAATGAAATTATAAGAATCTTCATGTCCTTATGTGCGGAAAGAATCTACCTAAAAACCTTATTGTTTTGCCTCTATTAGAGTTTGATGTTATTTTGGGCATGGATTGGTTGTTTATTATCATGCTAAGATTTAATACAGGGCTAAAGAGTATTATTTTTAAAAATATTTTCAGTTTGTGTACAAGAATTAACCCTTGCTTTTGATAACATATCAGGAAGCTGAGAAACTAGTAAAAGATGGAAATGAATGTTACCTTGCACATATAGTTGAAAATAAAAGAACTATTCAGATTAATGATGTGTTAGTGTTAAATGAGTATCTTTATGTTTTTCTTGATGATTTTCCTGGTATAATACCTGATCGAGAATTTGAATTTACTGTTGACTTAGTTGCTGATGCTAAGCCAATTTTGAAACCCCCTTATCGAATGGCTCAAATATAACTTTTAGAGTTAATGAAACAATTTCATGAGTTATTAGATAAAGGATTCATTTGACCTAACACATCACCATGGGGTTCTCCTGTCTTGTTTATTAAAAATAAATATGGTTCAATGAGACGTTGCATTGATTATAGAGCATTGAATAACATCACTATTAAGAAAAAGTATCCTTTGCCTCGTAATGATGATTTGTTTGATTAGCTCCAGGGAGCTTAGTATTTTTCAAATATTTACTTGAGTTTGAGGTAACATCAGTTGAAAGTAAAGGTTCTTGAAAACTATATTCCATACTAGATATGGACATTATGAATTTTTAGTTATTCCTTTCAGTTTAACCAATGCACCTGCTGTATTCATCGATCTTATGAATAGAATTTTCTATGAGTTCTTGGATAAGTTTTTGGTTGTGTTCATCGATGATATTTTGGTTTATTCTAAAAGTAAAGAGGAGCATGAAAATCATTTAAGGGTTTTTTTGAAAACCTTAAAAGAAAATAAAATATTTGGGAAATTCATCAAGTGTGAGTTTTGGTTATAGAAAATTTATTTCCTTGGTCACATTGTCTAAAAAGATGGAATAACTGTTGATCCTTCTAAAACAAAAGTTATTAAATGATGGCCAAGACCCACAAATATAACCAAGATTCTTAGTTTTCTTGGTTTTTCAGGTTATTACCAGAGGTTTGTTGAGAATTTTTCACAGTTATCTAGTCTAATGACTAAGTTAACTCAAAAAGGTGTTAAGTTTGTTTGGAAAAAATAATGTGATAATTGTTTTCAGGAATTGAAAATAAGATTGGTGAATGCTCTGTTTTTGCTACTAACTTCAATAAATGGTGAGATTGTAATCTACATTGATGCTTCATTGAAAGGACTTGGTTCTGTTCTTATGCAAAATGATCATGTAATTTCTTATACTTCATGATATTTAAAACCTCGTGAGTTAAATTACCCTACACATAATTTGGAATTAACTATTTTTTTTGCTTTAAAAATTTGGAGGCATCATATGTTTGGAGTGAAATGTGAAATATATACTGACCACAAAAGTTTGAAGTATATATTCACTCAGAAAGAATTGAACATGAGATAGAGGATATGGTTGGAATTAATCAAGTATTATGATTGCATGATACTTTACCATCTATGAAAATAAAATAAAGTGGTAGATGATTTTAGTCGAAAAAGTAATGATTCATTAACCATGCTATGTTTGGAATGTGATCCTTTGGTTTTTGATTTGATGAACATTGGCATAGAAGGTGTCGGTGCAAGAAATTATTCTGTTTTGTTTTAGGTGTTAGTAAAATCATCTCTATCAGACGGAATAAAGAAAGCACAGAAGGAAGATAGTGAGCTAGAGAAAAAGGTAGAGTTAGTTCAGAAGGGTAAGTTGCCTTAATTTAACATTGATAATGATTGTTTTTTGATATTTAGAAAGAGATTATGTGTGCCTTGTGATTCACAGTTGAAGAATGAGTTGTTATGTGAATCTCATAGTTCCCCATTTTCAGTTCATCCAGGCAGTACTAAGATGTATAGAGATCTTCGAGAGTATTATCGGTGGGATTGAATAAAAAGTGATATTGATGATTTTACTGTGAAGTGTTTGACTTGTCAGCAGGTTAAAGCAGAGTGACAGTTACCAAAATGGATGCTTCAGTATTTACCAGTGCCATAGTAAAAATGGGAAAATATATCTATGGACATCATTGTGGGATTACCAAAGACATCTTGAGGTAATAATGCAATCTGGGTTATTGTTGATCGGTTGACTAAATCTGCTCATTTCCTTCCTATTCAAGATACATTGTTTTTAGATCAACTTTCTTTGTTGTATGTTAAAGAGATAGTCATGTTGCATGGTGTTCCTCTCTCTATTGTATCTAATCATGATCCTAGATTTACTTCTAACTTTTGGAAAGGACTTCAGAAGTCGTTGGGTACTGAATAAAATTTTAGTACATATTTTCATC
This sequence comes from Viscum album, assembly GCA_963277665.1. Lineage (NCBI taxonomy): Eukaryota > Viridiplantae > Streptophyta > Magnoliopsida > Santalales > Viscaceae > Viscum > Viscum album. The sequence continues at coordinate 588,590,021 of OY728126.1, forward strand.
CGCAATCAGATGGGAAGTCAAAACAAACAATTCAGACCTTGGAGGATATGTTATGTGCTTGTTCACTAGATTACTAGGGAGTTTGGGACCAACATCTTTCTTTGGTTGAATTTTAATATAATAATAGTTTTCATTCCGGTATACAGATGGCTCTATTTGAGGCATTATATGTGAAGCAGTGTCGAATTCTAGCTTTTTGGGATGAAGTAGGTGAAAGGAAGTTGATGGGACCAGAATTGGTAGAAGAGATGGCTGAAAAATTTCAGTTGATTTATAGAAACATGAGAACAACACAGAGTAGGAAGAAAATTTATGCAGATAATCAGAGGAAGTATCTCTCTTTTGAGGTAGGTGATCATGTCTTTCTCAAAGTTTCTCCATGGAAAAGTGTGATGCATTTTGGTAAGAATGGAAAGTTGAGTCTGAGATTAATTGGACCTTATTAAATCCTGGAGAAAGTTGGTTCAGTTGCATACAGAGTGGCTTTACCTCCATGTTTGTCCCAGGTACACAATGTTTTTCATGTTTCAATGTTGAGAAAGTATATTCCAGATCCATCTCATGTTTTAAGTACAGTGGTAGTTCAGTTGGAAGAGAATCTCTCTTATGACGAACAACCAGTCCAGATTATTAACCGTAGAGAGCAAGTGTTGTGGAATAAGTTAATTCACTAGGTAAAGGTTTTTTGGAAAAATCATATGGTTGAAGAGGCAATGTGGGAATCTGAAAATTCTATGAGGGATAAATACCCCCATTTATTTGATAAGTGAATAAAATTGTGAGGACACAATTCCCAAAAGGTGGGAAGGATATAACATCCTAGGTAAATAAAGAATAATACATTTTCCATATTTATTAATATTTTTGAATTAAATATTAATTTTTATTTAGATGGGATGTTGTGTTTGATGGTGTAACTAATAAGCAATAATGGGTTTCTTTGAAATCTTGCGTCACAAAATAATAATATAATATTGTTATTTTAAATGGTTGTTAATGCCCAGACATTGTATTGGCGGGAATTAATAGAACTAACTACACTATAATTATACATGTTTGTTAAATTCTTTTACAGTTATCCAATAAAATTTATATGCTTAAAATGTTAATGAATCTAATTTTAAGCATAATTTATTTTAAAAGTTTGATTTACCATCTTTTAATGACGAACCCTCTTTAAATTTATTTATAGTCACTTTTATATATTCTATTTGACAAAATAAAATTATTCTTTAGAATCGGGATATCAAAATTTACTTTGGGTAATTTTTTGATATTTTTTTGATAAGATTCATTTTTTAATAAATAGTGAAAAATACTATATTTTAATTCAAATATGATTTTTAATGTAATTTATTTATATAGTTATATTATATTTTTAATTGGTTTTAAAGTGTAATTATATTATATTTTTAACATATAATACAATTTTCGATATTGGAATTCATTTCACTTTGAAATTGGACATAAATAAGTGTCAATATTTTGACAGTTATTATTTCATAAAAACACACCTTTTATTTTGACAGTGGGAATTAATTTAAAATTAATTTATGCCACTTCTGTGTTTTAAATTTAGGAAAATGGATTCCATATTTGAAATCAGTAGATCCAAATATTTTAAATATGTAACTTTTATTTCTAGACATTTTAAATATTTACTACATTAAAAATTTTATTTACCATGGTGAAAGGGTAAATATGGTAAATAAGGGTAAACAAAGATTATTATTATAATATAAAATTACCCTAACATGTGTCATAATACTATTGGTTGATACATATCCGTCCATGGGAATACTTGGGTTGAATTTTGGACCCCATGGATCTACTTAAGAGTGATAATGACACTTTATATTAATTAATTTAAAGTAAAGATAAAAATGACAAAAACAAATATCTTTTAGTAAATTAATCTTTACAAAGGGTTATATAAGTTATCTTTTCGACTAAAAAATTACTTGGAAAGATAAAAATATTTCATACATCATGTTATTTTTTTTATAATTTTTAGAAATCATATAAATAAAATTGTATATGACACAATAATGATGTCGTGTTTGCCTCATTAATAAATGATTTAAATAAACAATATTATAAAGATTAAAATAATATCCAAAACCTATCAAATTCTTATTTGATGATTTTATTTAGACCATGAGTCGTATTATATTCTACGTTAATAATTTTTTAATCTTTAGAAACCGAAAATTATTATATAATAAAATAATATTTTTACACCTTCCTAAAGAGCCCCTCCGCCCCCTTATAAAAATCCCCCATCTCTAACCCATTACTCACTCATATCAAGACCATTGGATCATCCAAACCCTACCAAAATAATCTCTCAATATCCCTCTCTTCTACCTAGAAGCCTTAACATAGGTATAAGAAACTTTAATAAGTCCTTTTGGTTCAAACCAAAGGGAGTTACCCGAATTAAAGGTAACGGTTTCTCTTAAATTCATTTCATTTATTTTACTTATCCAACCACTAAACTCTTTTTATTATTATATTTTATAAAAACAACAGTATCCTCAATATACTAGGATTTTTTTATAAGAATTATTCAAACTACACTTAGACACACCTCCATATAATGGGTAAAGAACATATTGTTTATGTGGATTGCAAACTAACGCCTCACGAAACAAAGATTGTTCAATTATCTCCTACCGCCTCTCATGGTGGCCATTAAGATGAAACTATATTTATATATGATATATACTATTTTTATTTTTTCTTTATTCTTCTGTATTTTTCATTTATATCATACCTTTATGTTTTCCATTTTGGGTAAACGCGATAATTTCATTTTAGAAAGTGCTGACTACCGCCCCATCCAAGTGATATAACACGTTAAATGTCTTATCTGGGACATATAAAGGATGAAGTTAATGATATTATATATTATATTATACTGGAATTATAATATACCTTTATATCATTATGTTTTCATTCCATTAAATATGAAATAGAAATGAAAGTAGCATTCATGCGTACGTATGGCTTACCGTCTCCATGAATGGTGCATTTCATTTCTTACCTATAAATGTTATGTAATATTATAAATACATGTATATAATAGATATATATGATATATATGATATCTAAATCATTAATATCATTCTATATATAATGAACTTTTGACCACGTGAACAATTGGTAATTATAAGAAGTCTATTTTTGAATCTCAAGTACCAAATATCGACAAAAAGACCATTATTAACTTAAATAGTTACATAATGTTTATAACATGGAAATAAGTGATATAAAAGGAATAATAAACATTAAAAAGGTTCTTAATCAATTATAAATTAAATTTAGTTTATTATTCAGGAGATTAAAGAACGGACGTGTCAGGTCGGACACGAGGTAAGAGACTTCTTCTAAATCTTTTTTCATTGAGGTATATTTTGTTTTATACATGACTTTATTTTATATGGTGTATAAACACATTTGAATTTTCATTTCCTTTAAATAGAATCTTTTTCTATGATTTGTTTTACTAAATGACAAAAAAATAATTTTTCTTTTTATCATAAGCGGTGACAACGACCTTTCCGCCACCGTGAGTATTATTTGATCTTTCACTTCCTTAACAAACCGTAATGTTTTTTAAAGGAAAATAAATACCATATACTCTTTTACATATTTTGGTATTGAAAATGGTTTTGATAATGGATTTTTTATGTCAATATATTTAAATGATATATTGTTATTTAAATGTGGAAATTTTATCTTTCCTTTATGTTTGTTTCATATGTTATGAATATGTTATGGTTCTTGGGCATTGTTTACGTATACAGGTTGTTCCATGATAAACCTAGGGTGGGTGATCCCAAGATAGCTCTCCAATGCATTGGGTAACTTGAAGGAGGTAAACTTTAATGTTTCTCCTAAGAGATTTAGGTAATATACTATGATGGGTATTCTAAATGTGACTCCCTACATAGTTGTGATAGCTCAACGTAAGTATGTTATGTGTGACACAAGTTACCTTTATGATTTATGATTTCTATTTGTTATTCATAAATCAAGATTTCATGTGGTAAGTTAAAGATCTTATGTTATGTATGTAATTATGAACTAATGTTTTTAATTCTTTGTTTTATAACCCTTACTAAGCTTTTTATGCTCATCCAAATTTTTGAAATGTTTTTCACGGGACTTAATGATGAATAGGGTCAAGGATGGGGTCAAAGAAAAGTCATGCTGTCTAAAACATGGGACTAGACATGAATCTATTTTTTCAAGAGTTTTTATTTTATGAAAAAAATGGAAATCGAGTAGAAGTGTATACCTTGTAATTTTTGAGATGTAATGTAATAGTTATGGCCAAATTCTTTAAAACTCTAAACCTAAAAAGATCCTCAATGTTTATTATTCATTTAATTAAAGATTATGTAATGTTTAAGGCTGGATCCTTATAATATATTCCTTCATAATAATCATATTCCCAATATTTAGTTTCTTACCAACCATTTCATCCATGTGGCTAACATAATTTGGTATTAAGACCTATATTATAGAACATTTATTAAAAGGGAGTTCATAATCATACTTTCATTGATAGACTATCATAGGATGGAATGAAATAAGATTTCCTTATTCTAAAAATTAATTTTTACTATAAATAAAGGAGAACCAAAATACTTACAAAATCACATTAAATTTATATAAAGGAATAATAATAATATTTTCCCAAGTCATATTCCATAAACATTAAATTGGGATACAATAATCATATGACCATAAGCTTTCTCTGATAATTCGATAACAAATCCTTGGGGTGGTGATTTTATTCTCTTATAAAACATAATAGATGTACTATAGTTACTAGAATAAAACTCTAAAAATGATATACACAACTATAACTTAGTAGATAATTTTACTTTAATTTTCAGGATCCACTTTAGTTGTTTTAATAGCATAGTATATTCCTTATTCCTGTGATTTATGAGGTTGTTAATACTCATCATCCTTATTAGATCTTTTTTAGGTAATTGACTTGGATAATTTCTAAGTTCCCAAAATTTATGAAATTTAACTATTATTGGTACCATTGTCTGAACATTATTTCTCTAAATTTTTTTAAGTAATCTCTTTATTTTTATTTATAAATTATTTTCTCTATGTCCTCCTTTTCTATAGAGAAAACATTTTTTAGTTCCTTAGTGACATTTCCCTGAGTTATTATTCTAATATTATTGAGATATTGAAAATTTAATCCCCATTACTTCATGTTATGTGTACTTATAACTTCAATGAAATTATATTGTTATATTCTTTTGGGACATTGGGAGTTCAAATATCTAAAATTTGATAATCACTATTCACAATATCTGGTTAGTCATTACCACAAGATTCCTCACTATAACTCCTATCTCATTTAGTTTATCATTGAGATAATCATAACATTGTCCATTTCATACATTGTTAGTTTGGTATCTCCTTACTAAATCCATTAAATAAATAAAAGAACTTTTATTTTTTAGATAATTGATAATTTCATAAAAGGAAACTATAAACATAAAATTGGTAATTCATAAACATCTCTCATAACTTAACTTATAAATCCATATGTTTTAATCTAGGTTATCCATGTTTATTTTTTTATCAAGTTGTGTAACCTAAATATATCCAAATTACTTATAATGGTTCATAAAGAGCATGTTATTCAACAAAGGCATATCCCATGGGAGTTTCAAACAAAGTGTGAAGTATAACCTCTTAATGATTCACTTGTTGATGATCGATTTCAAATAAAACCACCCTTTTAGGGTTATTATCCCTAGGTGAATCTATGTTAAATCCTACATCCACTTGTTTGTATAATAAAATTACCTTTGTAATCTATAAACATCTATATTGTAATAGTAACATTAAGTATGTCCACACTATATCCAGTCATCGAATGTAATTACATGATCATAATAAAACCATAGAATGAAGGTGGATGGTATTATTAAAGTATGTCTCCCATGGGAAATGAATAGGTATTTATTAAAACATAAATTAAAAATCGTCATCATAATTCATCCAAAGAAAGAATTTGGAAAAAATAATAAGTACATATCCAAAGCATAACATAAGATACATAAAAGGATGTTGACATCGATAAAAAATACTATTTTAATATCACTATAAAAATCACTTTGCAAAACATGATGAAATGACATTTTTTAAAATACTTGGGAGATCCTTCAAAAATTGTCTTTAAAATTAAATACTTTTATCTTGATATAAAATTTTAAAATTACCATTAAAACCAAAAAGATTTTTCAAAAAACCAATTTTAGAAAATAAATATTCCTTCAAAAAAATTCTTTACTAATACATTAAAATAGTGGATAATTGATTATTAAAATCACAAGCCTCTAAATATCATTTTAAAATCATTAATTTCTTTCTTAAAATCAAACATTTAATTTTAAAAACTTTAACAATATTTTATACTATTTTCAAAATATTTAATAATTAAAATCATTTGAAAAATCATTTTAGAAAATAGAAAGGAATATTTTTAATAAAAAATGTCTATAATAGTAAAATAATGTGTTTAAATGGAAAATGTTAAAAGGGGATAAAAATTTCAAAAAAATGCATGAGGAAAAAGTAAAAACATTAGTTTAAAAAAATTATGACCAAAAATAGAATAAAATGACCTTAATCAAGTATTTAATCATGGATATGAACATTTAAAAAATTAATATGGACATATTCATGGTCAAAAATAAGATTTGGGGTTAGTTTCAATTAAAAGTGACACATTAGGTTAATTATTTACCAAGGGAAATGAAATTGAGATAGTGAATTTAAAACAAATATTATAACTCGATGAGAATAAACTGGTTCGGGTTTTAAAGATAAATTTCACATAATATTTTCCCAGATGTAAATTCATTCATAAAAATATTGATTTTGTATATGAGAGTAGAAAGAAAACATTATGGATCTGGTAACCTTTGAGTCAAAATACATTGTACGATAAAACATTAAATAGAACTTTAAATAGCATAACTAAGTATATTAATAGTAAAATATATCAAATGTAAAATATATACACCATGTAAATGAAAATGGGTTCATAATACAAAACATGACTCGAAAAAGATAATTTGAGACTATGAACCGTTGAAACTTTTGTATATTTTGAATTGAAATCCCAAGAAAGATAAAAAAAAATTACATGGATTTTTAAATCTATTGAATTAAATTTACGTTATGGTAAAAAATCATTGTATAAAACTATACATTTATTACAAAAAAATAAAAAATAATAATGAATATGGTATATGTCTTAAGGAATGAAAATTAAAAAAAGAAAACTCTTACAACATTGGTATCTCTTAAATAAAAATCCCATGAAATATAGATAATTTTATGGATTTAAAAACCCATTTAATTTCATAAAATAATTATAAAAAAATCCATTTGTTATTATATATGCCACACAATATAAAACAACTATTGAATACGGAATATTTCTTAAATAAATAAAAGTGAGATGAGAAACCATTACCTTTTAATCTCAAATTTCAAGAAATCTATTTTACCTCATCTATAATAAATATAACTATATTAATAACTTATTTCAGAAACTTATTCACATATATTTCCCTATATAATATCTGATTAAAATAATTTATGATACATTCCTTAGCTTGTTATGTTTATTTTCATCATCGGATGTTAGCAATTTCGATTATTTTATGCATGTTGTGTAATGGTGACATAAAAATCATTCCATGAATAAAAATTAATCATTTTAAGATTATCAAAAATATATTAATATATTTTTTATTATTATTTAGAATGTTATAAATTATTTTTATGAGAATTTTATTCATGATTCGTGAAGAATAAATCAGTGATGAGCTTATTTCGCGTAATTTACAGATATTAATGAATAAATGTATAATGGTTGTTAATTTTTAGATTATAATTAAAGAATAATATTAATGGAATATATTTATCTATAATATCATATAATTTAATCAAACATATTTTTATAATAAACTATTTAATGTGATGATGAAAAACCGAATACATCGTCTATGGATGCGATAGTCTACATGTATGTATGGGTGATTCTTTTGTTTTCTATAGAATGTAAAGAAGGTAAAAACTGATTTATATTTTCCGAATCTTAATAATAGTTAAAATATCATTTTTCCATTAGTTAAATTATTATCACTATCAATGAAATGTGGTTTTTAGAATAAAGTATGTTGTTAAAGGAGGTGGTAGTCTACATGTACGTATAGATAACGTTTTTACTTTCTAAGGGGAATGGTGTGTAAAGGTCCCAACCCCAATAGACTTTCATTTTTTGTAACATTAATAAATTTTAACTAGATACAAGTTATTTCATCCCAAGGTAATGAATATTTTATTAGTCTTTGTTAACTATATACATACTTGAATCTCACATTACAATTGAAAACATGAAATACAGCATGGTGAATGTAAATATTTAGATTCCTTGAATTCATTCATAGATTCATTATTCATATCCTAGGGAAAGGAAACAAAATAAGGGAGATCTAAAATTATTAGTAAGGATTATGTATAGTTTAAACTATCATGAGTAAATAAGTCATATCAATATGGAATGTTAATAACTAAAACACATGACATTTAATCAATAACTTGAGCATGAAATGCATCCATGGAAAATATCAATGTAGTAATCTCATGGATAATAATAATAAATAAATTCTCATTGAAAGAAATGAATAATTTTAGATATCATTATCTTAAAAATGATGATATATATATCATCAAGACCTTACAATAAGACAGTTTAACTGATGGGGAATTATACACTAAAAAACCATTTAATTTCTCTAGCCAACTAATTCATATCATTGAACTATCGATATATCAAGGGGCTAAATAATTCTTAGACCCACCCATCACTTTATGTCTAATTAATTCCTCATATATCAAATTATCTATTTAATTCATGAAAAATATATATTTCTTATCAATAAATCTCTATGTTGAGTAAATCATACAGAATATCAATATTTCCCCATTCAATTAAATAACATTCAATGTAAAACATCATATGTAGAAATGATATACAGTTTAAGAAATAATAATTTCCATGATAAATAATATGGATATTTAATGGAAATTAAATGTCCAATGATTATAATAAATTGAATGTTTCAAAAGAAAATAACGCCTAAAAAATTAATAAGAGATGATAAATGATCATCTATTCATTGAAAATACAGTTTTTATAATAAAATAATGTCATTTGGAAGAATGAATTGAATGGAATTGAAATATTAAATTAATTTTTCATAAAATATTTTAATTTATTAGACCATTGAAAATATGTAGACTAATATAAATTTCATAAAATGGTTATGGTGGTGGGGAAGTTCAATATCATTGTATACATTAAAAAACATTTCATTTGAATTTTTGTAAAGAAAGATGAAAGAAAACCTATTGCAAAACATTATAAATATTCCATTACTAACTTTTTAAAAGTAAGTGATGACTTAAAATTTTCTTAATAAATAATTCAAGTAAATATATGGACATTTGTTAAACAATTTTGAAAAACATGCACATAGAAGAAAATTATATCTAATTAAAATAGAAATAAAATTGGTTTTCCTTTTAAAATTTTCATTTCTTGATTAAAGTAAAAAATATAGAAAAATTTGGAATAATTTATGTAAAATCCTTAAAAAACCAAAGGGAAATAAAATTATTAGAGCTTATGAAGGATAAATGATAAAACTCCTTCAAATAAAATAAAATAGATCCCAAAATAAAGTGAAATTTTAAAATAAATTGTTACCTCTTATGAAACTTTTAAATATTAACCCCATGAAACAATAAACTTTAATTGAAAAATTAGTAATCATGAATAATTATTTTTTCATGTTAAATATTTCAAAGGGGACTTTTACACACCACATAATTGTGAATAGATGCATAATAACAAATATTTCTTAATATAATTGAAATCGAGATAAAATATCTTACAAAGATCATAATGTGGAAGTGAGAATTAATCAATGAATTTATTATGTTTATAAAATGTAAATTCACATAAAAATTTTGTAAATATAGTATAAAATAATCAAAATTCATTCCACACATAATCATAGAATATCAAATACACAGAAAAAGTAATATAACCCAATGAAAAGAAATTGAGTTATGAAACACTTATCACATAGTAACATTCAAGTCAAATATAATTGGATTAAATAATTTTTATTGATACTAAAATTACCGTTCTGTGTAAAGTATTAATGATATAACATATAAAAGTTCATTATATACACCATATAAAATAAATCAGTGTATAATATTAAAATATTCCTCAATGAAGAGAAATTTAGGTGAATTCCCTTATCTCACGCTTCCCTTTAGTTGAATTTACGTTAACCTCATGTATAATGGTTTTAAACATGTTATTAACTTATAAAATAACTTTATTCATATTTATAATATCATATATGATCCTTTTATAACATCTTATCACCTGTTCGTTATGTAAGAACCTGGATCTTCTTTTTAGGTATGCTTTTCCTTTTCTAGTCGTTTTTTGAGAAAAAATGAATTTCTAGAAATTTTCAAAGTACATGTCATGTACTTTATGAGTACACACAATGTACTACCTTGTCGCAGGAGGTTGTGTGTTGGTCGTGTAGTAGCCACACACATGGTCATGTGGGGGAGATTTGGAGGCTGCTTAAATCAGAGTACGGAAACAACGAGTACACGATGTGTACTTAAAAATTACACGTTGTGTACTTTCTTTTTTTCATTAAATGTACCAGGGTCGCGTCTAATTAGCAGAAACACCCCCTTATTCATTCGTCTCGTCTAGGAGTGTTGTACGACCATGGATCTTCGACAAAACCCCGATCATTCATCCATCCTCCGAATTAAACACTGTCGGTTGCGTTGGAATCGCATCGGTTAGTTCTCTCTTCTCCTTGAGCATCGTTTCATGACTCCTCTCCTTTATCAAGTTATCGTACGTTAAATTTTTTGGACGTTTTTGTAGATATTCAGAATTCTATGGTGAATCAAGCTTCAAGGTTCACATATATCGATCTCCTAAAGCCAAGGTAGGTATTTTGTGCATTTCCGTTCAAATTCTATGAGTATTTTGTGAAAATTACACCAATACCCTTAAATAGGGTATTGCGTGTTTACTGTTTTACCCCTGTTGTTTGCCTACCATGATTGTATGCCTATATAAAGATTATTTGGATATGAGTAGGGTGTTTTTCTATTCTTGGGATGTATTTTTTCACACACATGTTCTGTTTATGACCATTGGGTCCTGTTTAGCTAGTTTGACTGCCTTACCTATTTTAATTGCCTGTTGTTCTAGGATGGAGAGTTTGTATTCCGACATGCTTGATATATTGTATACTGATTAGCTAAGTAGTTCTGTAGGTTTTCTTTCTCCATATTTTATTTCTATTCTCGTTGACCTACACAGAGCCGTGAGAACCTAGTCTAGTATACTATAAGGGGAATTGACCGAGTGAGCTTCCTCATAGAGTCTTTGAGAACTTTAGACTATAAGGGGGATTTACTGATTGAGATTCCTCATAGAGTCTTTGAATTATTTTGAACTGATTTATACTATAAGGGTAATTGAGCATGAGTTTTTTCCTAGAGATTCTATGAATGACCTGGGCTATAAGGGGAATTGACCGAGTGAGCTTCATCAGAGAGTCCTTGACCTTGGGGCTATAAGGGGAATTGACTGTGAGTGCTTCCTCAGAGAGTTCCTGACTACCTTAGACTATAAAGGGAATTGATTGTGAGTGCTTCCTCAGAGAGCCTTTATATACTGAACCATAGGGTTTTTTCCGAGTGTACTGCCCAGAGGGTGGCTTGTACTTGTTAGGTTGGACCAGAGAGGATGGTTTTGAGTACTTCCCAAAGGGTTACTTGTTTGTGCCTAGCTGTTTGATTAGTTTTTTCTTGATGTTGAATTGTGGATTGTTTACTGCTGAGTACTTTCCTTCTTACTTTTTTTGTACTTTACCTGCAATATATTCACTAACTATTAGGCACAGATCTTTGGGTGCTTGCCTACTCAAATTTAGTCTCCCACCCTATTTGGGTCATGCTTTGGGGCCGAAACAGATTATATTGAGGCAGGTATAGATAAGGTCAAGCGCCCTTCTACTTCAGGTACATGACTTGCTGTGGAGCTGGAGTGAATGGGACCAATCTTAGGATTTCGATGCGGAGGAGTCGTTTATCTTTTTATTTTGTGCTTTGGCTTAGTACTATTTGTATTTCCAGCATTGTGACTTGTTTGGATTCATTCCTACACATATGTATCATGAATCATTTTATATATATGTGTGTGTGTGTGTGCTCGAGTTGTTTATTATTCCAGTATTTTGTTGTTACTGTTGTTGGATATTTACTGCTTCCGCTATTTTATGTATTTGTTTACTTCTGATGTGTACTCTTCCAATGAGGGAATAGTTTCCCCACCATCACCCCCAAGACCCTCGGTGCTAGTCGGCAGCCTCTGGCATTCAGAGAAATGTGCTTGAGGCCATTTGACCAACCGAGTATGGGGTGCCCCTAGGTGGATTCCGAAGTCGAGATGTTACAAAGTGGTATTAGAGGAATTATTTTTTCTTGATTTACTATTTGGAGCCTTTAGCCAGGGATAAGAAAGAATAGGTACTTGGTAATAAGTTGTGCCTGGGAGTAGCCAACCCGTGTATAGGGAAAAGCCAACCTACCTCGTTTATTGCAATTTTCTAGTTTTTCAAGTTTACAGTTGATTTGATTTCACCTTGAGTGATTCACATGTTTTGTGCTATTATTGTTGATGTTATTGAGGTTCTATGTAACACCCCAGGTAAATAAAGAATATGACATTTTCATATTTATCCATATTTGTGAATAAAATATTGATATGACTTTAAAGGGGACACTATGCTCAATGGCGTACCCAACACGCAACAACGAGTTTCTTGGGAATCTTACGTTGCACTCTAATAATAAAATAATATTATTTTAAATAGCAGTTAACATGTAGCCGTTGTATTGGCGGGAATTGATAGAAATAACTAAAATATGATTATATATGTTTTTAAATGTTTTTACATTTATCCAATAAAAGATAAAGGCTTAAAATATGGAAAGAATTCAATTTTAGGCGTATATGCCATAGTTTTCACTAAAGGTTCACTTATCGCCTTTTGATGGCGAACTGTCATTAAATATAGTTTTTTTACTCTTATACATTCTTTTGGACCAAATAAAACTCTTATTAAGAATCGGGACATCAAAATTTACTTTGTGTAAATTTTTGGTATCTTTCCGATAAAGTTCTTTTTTTTAATGAATAGTGTAAAATGTTGTATTTTAATTCAAAACCTCTTTTTAATATAATTTATTTATATGATTAGATTATCTTTTGAATTGGTTTTAAAGTTAAATTAGAATATATTTTTACCATTAAATCCAATAGTGGTCGTTGGAATTAATTTCACTTTGAAATCAGACTTAAACTAGTGTCAATCTTTTGATACTTATTGTTTCATAAAAACACGCTATTTGCTCTGACAGCGGGAATTAATTATTAAATTAATTAATGTGACTAATATGTTTTGAATTTTGTAAAATGGACTTCATTTTTGAATTTGGAATATCAAATATAGCTTAGGGTGAAGTTTTGGTACTTTTCTGAAAAACTCCAATTTTTGATGAATAGTGAAACCACTAAGTGGTAATCAAGCAAACTGATTTTTCAGTTAAATGAAAGTTTACCACTAATGTGTATTGAATTTTGAAAATCCGACATACATGGTTGTCATTAGTATGTAAAATGTGGTTCAATGGGATGAAAATAATTTTTTGGTGAATAGTAATTTTTTTTCATTAATCGCGATTAGAGGTAATTAGTGTAGTTTAAGATAAAAATGATATTATAAGAATGTGAAAATACCATGACACTTGTCCTACACATATTGGGTGAGTCATGGCCGACCAAGACAAGCCATGGGCCAACTTGGGGACCCCATGGAGCCACTTTATTTGGAAAATGACAATAATATATTTTTATTTAATGTTAAAATTAATTTGACACAAACATGAGTTGTTTTACTAAAACAGTTTTTAAGTGGGGTTAAACAAGTCCAAATATTGATTATAAATATTCATTGGAAAGATAAAAAGATTTCATACATCATAGTAATTTTTTTATAATTTTTAGAAATTAAATAAAATAAATTATTTATGACATAATAATGATGCTGCGATGACATCATTATTTGACGATTTAAATAAAATGGAAAGATAATGTAAAATCTATAAACTACACATGTCCAAAACCAATTGGATGAGTGGATTTCGAACCCTTATCACCTTATCCACGAATTCTATCAATGTGGGACCTTTTAAAACCGAAAAACATTTTCAAATAAAGTAATATTTCTTACTTTCCAAAAGTGCCCCTCCTCTCCTCTTATAAAAGGCCTCCACCTCTACCTCATTTCACACACTCCTCAAGCCTTTGGCTCGGCCAACCCCTGCCCATTTACTCTCTCCACATCCCTCTCCTCATACTAGAGGATTCCCTTTTGGCAGAATCTTTTCAAAGGAAGCCTTTAGGCTCAAATCAAAAGGAGTTACACTTTTAAAGGTAATTCATTTCTCTCATATTCATTTGTTTTATTTTGCTTCTCCACCCCCCAAAACTCTCTTTATTTACTTCTTTTGTAACAACACCAGTATCTTCAATATACTAGGATGTTGTTATAATATTTATTCGAGCTACACTCTCACACAACTACATCAAATGGTTAAAGAACATACGGTTTCCGTGGATGGCGAAATTCTGCCTCCCGAAACGATGATTGTTCAATACTCATCTAACACCTTCAAAGGTGGCCATTATGATGTCACTATTTTTATATATGATATATAATATGTTTATGTTTTACTTATTCTTCTGTATTTTTCATTTGTGTCTTACCTTTATGGCTTCCATTATGGGTATACGTGATATCTTCATTTTAGGAAGTGCGGACTATCGCCCCCTCAAAGTGATGTGATTCGTTAATGCCATACATGGGATGTATAAAGGATAGATTTAATATTATTATATATGATGAATTATACATCTAAATGATCAATATAATTCTGTAATTAAAATATACATACCTCTCATTTATTTTTAATTCCATTAATATGACAAAGAAATGAAAGTAGCGTTCATGTGTACGTACGGCTTACCGTCTCCATGAACGGTGCATTTCATTTCTTACCTCAAAATGATTATGTAATATTATAAATACTTGTATATGCTTGATATATATGATATTTATGATATCCAAATCAGGAATTTAATTCTGGATATAAAGAACCTTTGACCACACGAACAACATGTAATTGTAAGAAGTCCACTTTCGACTTAAGAACCAAATACCGACAAAATGAACATTATTAACTTAAATGATGACATAATGTTTATGACTTGGTAATAAGTGATATAAAAAGGAATAATGAACTTGAAAAAGGTTCTTAAGGAAGTAGAAATTAACTCAAGTTTATTATTCAGGACGTTAAAGAACGATCGAGTCAAGTCGGACCCAAGGTAAGGGATCCTACACCTCTCTTTCTTTTTAAGTACACTCTTTTATGTCATTCCTTTTAAGATCATATTTCTTAGGATTGGGATGTTATTATATATTAATCCTACTATACTTATTATGTTCATATGATGATAGACCCTATTTCCTCTCATCAGTCCATTTTGGAAGTTTTATGTGGCGCCGTTAGGCTGCCGAGTTTTCGTAAGGGATTTTTCATCTCACTTTTATTCCCGTGAGATTTATGCTACATTTTCCACAAATTCCATTGAGTGGTGTATTTACTTCCCATTATTCTACTCTTTGTGTAATATACTTTCGTTTATGAGTATTTAAATCAATGATCTATTGTCCTTCTTTCATGGGGTGTATGTTTTGAAAGATACCCAAGTCGGTAAGGGAACCTTTCACCCTCCTCTTTTTTAAAAGACTTCTTTTGTTGGGTCTTTTAATTTACATATTTTTATGTTGTGATATGTTCTCATATATCCTTATTGATTTAAATTTTATGTCCAAGTGATGAGATACACTTTTTATCTCTCATCAACTCATTTTGATGTGATGTCGTTAGGCTGTCAAGGGAACTTTTTAACCCAATTTTGATTTCTTTGGGTTCAACATGTAGTCATTGAATATGTCATCCATTGAATATGTGTGAATGACCTTTTATTGTTTTACACTTAATATCCACTTATATTGGGTGTATTTATATTTTTCACACATATTTTTGAGATTGATTTGTCCTTAATTTAAGGATACCTTCTTTATAAGGGATTTCATCACATTTGACATTTCTTTTGAGGGTTCATTGTTGTTATGCACCAATTCGCTCTTATATGGTGTATATACTGTCCTTTGGAGTATTATATCATGAATCCATTTATTCTCATGATATTACAAAGTTCTGACTAAATGTTATTCCTCAATTATTGTATTCAAGTGTCTCTATTTTTGGTAAAACCCCTATATCGCTTTAAATGTTTTAATTATTTGTTATTATTAATATCCATGTTTTCAAAATAGTTTTAAGGATTTATTTATATGGATATTAATGGTTTAACATTTTAAAAGCTTCAAGGTGGTATGGGACACTTTGATTCAAAATTCTCTTTATTAAATGTTTTAAATGGTTTTGAAAATGGTTTTGATAAAGGATTCTATTATGATATATTGTGATGTTGAAATGTTATCATTCCTTTATATTGGTTTTATGTTTTATGATTTTATATTGGTACTTGGACTTTTTAACGGGTGGTTACGTTATAAACCATTTGACGGGTGGTGTCGTGAATACCAGGACGGGTGGTTACTTTATAACCTCCAATGCATTGGGTATGGAAGTCGGTCGTATGGATATTCCATTAAGTATGTATGGAAATTGGCCGTATGGCTATTCCATTAAGTGATATGTGTGGGAGTCGACCGTATGGTTATTCCACTTAAGTATTTTTATGTCCAAAGTTACCTTTATATATGTTATGTGTTCTTTGTATGGGTTTTATGGTAATCCTTTGGTTACAAAAAGGTAAGTAATGATATTTTATTCAGTGAAGAGTTTTTACTACTTAATAAAGGTGAAAAGTATTACCTTGTTAAAGTATACATGGTTTACTTTTTATTTTGATAAACTAACAGTTTTTATTCTTTGTGTATCCCTTACTGAGTTTTTATGCTCATCCCAAGTTTTTGAAATGTTTTTCACAGGACTTAGCGTGGAATAGGGTCAAGGATGGGATCAAGGGAAAGTCATGCTACCTAAAACATGAAACTAGACATGTTTCTTTTTTAAGAGTTTTCATTTTATGGAAATTTAGTAGAAGAGACTACTTTGTAATCTTTTGAGATGTAATAGTTATGTCCTAATTCTCTAAAACTCTAAACCTGAAAAGATCCTCAATGTGTAATCTTGTAATAACTCAAGATTAAGTAAGGTTTAAGGCTGGGCCTTATAGTTGGTATCAAAGGTCGGTTTAGATAACTTTAGAGGTTAGTGTATTCTTTAAGCATAAGTGACATTACCATAATGGTTAGGATTTCAGACAGAGTCCTAGTTTTAGATAAAGTGAATGAGTAAGAATATCTTAGTGTTTATCTTCCTCATTAGTACATTATGGTTTTGTTGTTATACTCACACTGACCCTTTTTGGTTTTAGTAAATGGCTGGATCTAGCAGGCACCAAGGTAACGGTGGATGTGAAGGAAACTGTGACAGTTTTCTGAGCGAGCAACTGAATGATATGGGAGCTGTAATGAGAACTCTTGTGTTTATCCTCAACCAACTATCTGGAGTTATGATTGACCACCTAAACCTTGGTGATTTCTATAAGGCATCATGTATGCGAGAAAAAAATACCTACGGAACTACAGGTAATAATCATAAAGGTAAGTGTGTTCAAAAACCTATGTGTCAAAGATGTGGAAAGAAACACCTAGGAAAATGTTTCAAAGGGACAGAAATATGCTATAGATGTGGAAATGAAGGTCATAAAGGAAGAACCTGCCATGGAAAAAGGAAGCATCCAGTTGACTCGAGGAAAGGGAAAGAAGTTCTTTCTGAGGGATCAATTGAATGTTTTAAATGTGGTGTGCATGGTCATTATGAAAACACATGTCCTATGAAGAAGTTTCGTGAATGGGGTCACCAAGAGCGTACAAATGTTCGTTTACCACTACCTAATGCCATTCCGATTGGGGATGAAGAAACTGACAATGACCAATCAAAGGTATGTATTATTTCATGACTATTGTTTTCCTATTTTGGAATCTTAGGATATGATTCCTAATTTTGTTTGTAGGAAAGAGGTATTTCGGAATAAGTTGGAAAGGAATGGTTAATGGATCATGAAGAATGTTGAATGAGTAAGATGTCAACCTATAAGGGATTCAAGAGTTATGGTGAAATTATTAAGAGTATTAAGTCTCTTTTGATGATGGGGTTACATTAGAAGACTTTTTATATTATTTGTAACCCTGATGTTTAATATATGAAATTTTATTCAAGGAATAGTTATCTTTTCTTTTGTGGACCTAGTTATAAAGAACCATTTGGGTTTATATGATCCTTAATTTTGAGGTAATTATGGGTTACTATATGTTATGATGGAAAATGAAAGGCATGAGATAAACTTGAGGTTAAAATATGTTATGATCATCTTTGAAGATTTTATCTCATTTTGGGGAATGTTTTATGAATTATATAGTTTTGGAAAAAGGACAACACGTAGACTGTGTGACAACCCGTCGCGTCGGACAAAGCTGTGGGAATCGAACCCACAACCAAAGTGCGACTGGTATTTATCGCCTACCACTAGACTATGTGAAGTCCCTGGTTAGTTTGACTGATTCTTTTTAGTTATATGATTCTATGAATTAAGAGTAAGTTGATTTTGGGTTATTTATGAAAATGATTAACCTATCATGGAAGATATGTGATTAGGTTAATTACTTTTCAATACGAGACTTTAGCAGAAACTGATGTTCTTTGGAGATAAATGTTACGATTTAACTTGGAAGACTATGTGACTAAATCCTTCAAATATTTGGGTTTCAATCTTAGTTTGGTTTACTTTGAAGAATTTTATGGACAAATTGTTTATCGGATGGTCCTCGTTGAACTTTGGGTTTTGTTGGAGAAATTTTGGAGATTAAGCATAGATTTTCTTTTTTAAGGGTTATCCTTTTCTGGATTATCTGACCTTGTACTAACCTTTTTGGTTTTGGTTTTGGTTAAAGCCTAAAGACATGGGAAGTGTATAGTTCTCTTTTGTGGATTAGGTGATTCTCTAGAAGTTGATTATAGTACTCTTAATGTGAACAAGCCTTCCTAAATACTCGCCTTTTGGAGAAAATATGATTTTGTGTAAAAGTAGAAAGTCAATATGATAAGTTATTATGTTTCCCTGTGAATAAATTACTAAATAAAAAGTAACTTAAAACAAAAATGTTGTCTATTCACTTTTCCTACTGGGGAACCCAACACCGTTTAACCCATCACAAGTTTGTGATTTTCTTATTGTTAACTTTCTCCTAAACATGTTTTCTATCACTCTCCATCAGAACATGACCCTATGTTTTCTCCTCCATGTCCATGTTTTCCTACATAGAGTCCTAGTATGGGTTAACTCGGGTGACCTCTGTACTTATCTTTCTTTGTTTTAAAGTGATTGTTTTACCGACTCTTGTTCTGATGTGGGACTTTCAAGGATGTTTCCAAGCTCAATTTTTTTAAAATTGTGAGGACGCAATTCCCAAAAGGGGGGAAGGATGTAACACCCCAGGTAAATAAAGAATATTACATTTTCATATTTATCCATATTTGTGAATAAAATATTGATATGACTTTAAATGGGACACTATGCTTAATGGCATACCCAACACGCAACAACGAGTTTCTTGGGAATCTTACGTTGCACTCTAATAATAAAATAATATTATTTTAAATGGCAGTTAACATGTAGTTGTTGTATTGGCGGGAATTGATAGAAATAACTAAAATATTATTATATATGTTTTTAAATGTTTTTACATTTATCCAATAAAAGATAAAGGCTTAAAATACGGAAAGAATTCAATTTTAGGCGTATATGCCCTAGTTTTCACTAAAGGTTCACTTATCGCCTTTTGATGGCGAACCGTCATTAAATATAGTTTTTTTCACTCTTATACATTCTTTTGGACCAAATAAAACTCTTATTAAGAATCGGGATATCAAAATTTACTTTGTGTAAATTTTTGGTATCTTTCCGATAAAGTTCTTTTTTTTAATGAATAGTGTAAAATGTTGTATTTTAATTCAAAACCTCTTTTTAATCTAATTTATTTATATGATTATATTATCTTTTAAATTGGTTTTAAAGTTAAATTATAATATATTTTTACCATTAAATCCAATAGTGGTCGTTGGAATTAATTTCACTTTGAAATCAGACTTAAACTAGTGTCAATCTTTTGATACTTATTGTTTCATAAAAACACGCTATTTGCTCTGACAGTGGGAATTAATTATTAAATTAATTAATGTGACTAATATGTTTTGAATTTTTTAAAATGGACTTCATTTTTGAATTCGTAATATCAAATATAGCTTAGGGTGAAGTTTTCGTACTTTTCTGAAAAACTCCAATTTTTGATGAATAGTGAAACCTCTAAGTGGTAATCAAGCAAACTGATTTTTCAGTTAAATGAGAGTTTACCACTAATGTGTATTGAATTTTGAAAATCCGACATACATGGTTGTCATTAGTATGTAAAATGTGGTTCAATGGGATGAAAATAATTTTTTGGTGAATAGTAATTTTTTTTCATTAATCGTGATTAGAGGTAATTAGTGTAGTTTAAGGTAAAAATGATATTATAAGAATGTGAAAACACCATGACACTTGTCCTACACCTATTGGGTGAGTCATGGCCGACCAAGAAAAGCCATGGGCCAACTTGGGGACCCCATGAAGCCACTTTAGTTGGAAAATGACAATAATATATTTTTATTTAATGTTAAAATTAATTTGACACAAACATGAGTTGTTTTACTAAAGAAGTTTTTAAGTGGGGTTAAACAAGTCCAAATTTTGATTATAAATAGTCATTGGAAATATAAAAAGATTTCCTAAATCATAGTAATTTTTTTATAATTTTTAGACATTAAATAAAATAAATTATTTATGACATAATAATGATGCTGCGATGACATCATTATTTGACGATTTAAATAAAATGGAAAGATAATGTAAAATCTATGAACTACACATGTCCAAAACCAATTGGATGAGTGTATTTCGAACCCTTATCACCTTATCCACGAATTATATCAATGTGGGACCTTTTAAAACCGAAAAACATTTTCAAATAAAGTAATATTTCTTACTTTCCAAAAGTGCCCCTCCTCTCCTCTTATAAAAGCCCCCCACCTCTACCTCATTTCACACACTCCTCAAGCCTTTGGCTCGGCCAACCCCTGCCCATTTACTCTATCCACATCCCTCTCCTCATCCTAGAGGATTCCCTTTTGGCATAATCCTTTCAAAGGAAGCCTTTAGTCTCAAATCAAAAGGAGTTACACTTTTAAAGGTAATTCATTTCTCTCATGTTCATTTGTTTTATTTTGCTTCTCCACCCCCCAAAACTCTCTTTATTTACTTCTTTTGTAACAACACCAGTATCTTCAATATACTATGATGTTGTTATAATATTTATTCGAGCTACACTCTCACACAACTACATCAAATGGTTAAAGAACATACGGTTTCCGTGGATGGTGAAATTCTGCCTCCCGAAACGATGATTGTTCAATACTCATCTAACACCTTCAAAGGTGGCCATTATGATGTCACTATTTTTATATATGATATATAATATGTTTATGTTTTACTTATGCTTCTGTATTTTTCATTTGTGTCTTACCTTTATGGCTTCCATTATGGGTATACGCGATATCTTCATTTTAGGAAGTGCGGACTATCGCCCCCTCAAAGTGATGTGATTCGTTAATGCCATACGTGGGACGTATAAAGGATAGATTTAATGTTATTATATATGATGAATTGTACATCTAAATGATCAATATAATTCTGTAATTAAAATATACATACCTCTCATTTATTTTTAATTCCATTAATATGACAAAGAAATGAAAGTAGTGTTCATGCGTACGTACGGCTTACCGTCTCCATGAACGGTGCATTTCATTTCTTACCTCAAAATGACTATGTAATATTATAAATACATGTATATGATTGATATATATGATATATATGATATCCAAATCAGGAATTTCATTCTGGATATAAAGAACCTTTGACCACACGAACAACATGTAATTGTAAGAAGTCCACTTTCGACTTAAGAACCAAATACCGACAAAATAAACATTATTAACTTAAATGATGACATAATGTTTATGACTTGGTAATAAGTGATATAAAAAGGAATAATGAACTTGAAAAAGGTTATTAAGGAAGTAGAAATTAACTCAAGTTTATTATTCAGGACGTTAAAGAACGATCGAGTCAAGTCGGACCCGAGGTAAGGGATCCTACACCTCTCTTTCTTTTTAAGTACACTCTTTTATGTCATTCCTTTTAAGCTCATATTTCTTAGGATTGGGATGTTATTTTATATTACTCCTACTGTACTTATTATTTTCATATGATGAGAGACCCTATTTCCTCTCATCAATCCATTTTGGAAGTTTTATGTGGCGTCCTTAGGCTGCCGAGTTTTCGTAAGGGATTTTTCATCTCACTTTTATTCCCATGAGATTTATGCTACATTTGCCACAAATTCCATTTAGTGGTGTATTTACTTCCAATTATTCTACTCTTTGTGTAATATACTTTCGTTTATGAGTATTTACATCAATGATATATTTTCCTTCTTTCATGGGGTGTATGTTTTGAAAGATACCCAAGTCGGTAAGGGAACCTTTCACCCTCCTCTTTTTTAAAAGACTTCTTTTGTTGGGTCTTTTAATTTACATATTGTTATGTTGGGATATGTTCTCATATATCATTATTGATGTAAATTTTATGTCCAAGTGATGAGATACACTTTTTATCTCTCATCAACTCATTTTGATGTGATGCCGTTAGGCTGTCAAGGGAACTTTTTAACCCAATTTCGATTTCTTTGGGTTCAACATGTAGTCATTGAATATGTCATCCATTGAATATGTGTGAATGACCTTTTATTGTTTTACACTTAATATCCACTTATATTGGGTGTATTTATATTTTTCACACATATTTTTGAGATTGATTTGTCCTTAATTTAAGGATACCTTCTTTATAAGGGATTTCATCACATTTGACATTTCTTTTGAGGGTTCATTGTTGTTATGCACCAATTCGCTCTTATATGGTGTATATACTGTACTTTGGAGTATTATATCATGAATCCATTTATTCTCATGATATTACAAAGTTCTGACTAAATGTTATTCCTCAATTATTATATTCAAGTGTCTCTATTTTTGGTAAAACTCCTATATCGCTTTAAATGTTTTAATTATTTTTTATTATTAATATCCATGTTTTCAAAATAGTTTTAAGGATTTATTTATATGGATATTAATGGTTTAACATTTTAAAAGCTTCAAGGTGGTATGGGACACTTTGATTCAAAATTCTCTTTATTAAATGTTTTAAATGGTTTTGAAAATGGTTTTGATAAAGGATTCTATTATGATATATTGTGATGTGGAAATGTTATCATTCCTTTATATTGGTTTTATGTTTTATGATTTTATATTTGTACTTGGACTTTTTAACGGGTGGTTACGTTATAAACCATATGACGGGTGGTGTCGTGAATACCAGGACGGGTGGTTACATTATAACCTCCAATGCATTGGGTATGGAAGTCGGTCGTATGGATATTCCATTAAGTATGTATGGAAATTGGCCGTATGGATATTCCATTAAGTGATATGTGTGGGAGTCGACCGTATGGTTATTCCACTTAAGTATGTTTATGTCCAAAGTTACCTTTATATATGTTATGTGTTCTTTATATGGGTTTTATGGTAGTCCTTTGGTTACAAAAAGGTAAGTAATAATATTTTATTCAGTGAAGAGTTTTTACTACTTCATAAAGGTGAAAAGTATTACCTTGTTAAAGTATACATGGTTTACTTTTTGTTTTGATAAACTAACAGTTTTTATTCTTTGTGTATCCCTTACTGAGTTTTTATGCTCATCCCAAGTTTTTGAAATGTTTTTCACAGGACTTATCGTGGAATAGGGTCAAGGATGGGATCAAGGGAAAGTCATGCTACCTAAAACATGAAACTAGACATGTTTCTTTTTTAAGAGTTTTCATTTTATGGAAATTTAGTAGAAGAGACTACTTTGTAATCTTTTGAGATGTAATAGTTATGTCCTAATTCTCTAAAACTCTAAACCTGAAAATATCCTCAATGTGTAATCTTGTAATAACTCAAGATTAAGTAAGGTTTAAGGCTGGGGCCTTATATTCTATTTCTGTCGCAACCCGATGAGATGAGGGTATGCCATCTCATGCATCATATAGGCACTTCCTAGAAATCTCATGTCATTCATTCTTACCATGAAATTTAGGGAGCATTAGTAATTTCATGTTGTTGTGATAGATGTTGTGTAGAATATGCATATTGTTGTGATAGATGCCTTGATAAAATACCTTCTGTTTGATAGAGTGTTTTTTGTGTAAATTGTTGTCTGAATAAATGCCAAACTTTGGTTCTTGAGGTGTTATGGTCCCTCATGGACCGGAATTTGGGGTATCATTGCCTTGTTTTCCTTGTTATAACATGTATAAGATTCCAAGCTTTGATTTGTGGAGAGTATGGTCCCTCACGAATCAGAATTTGGATCTTTAATGTTCATTTCAGTGTTTTTCTGAGCTCGAGAGTAGTTTTTGAGGCTTACTGTCTAGAAAAACCTAGAATACACACCCTGTAGTTTTGAATACATGCCATGTATTCTTTTGTTCGGGAAGAAACTGTTTTTCTTAAGTAAACGTTGTGTACTTTATGCACACATTGTGTCATTTATGCACACGTCATGTAGTTTCTAACCATGTCATAGGCTGTGTGGGCAAAGACACGGGATAGAAAAAAATTCTTGTAGTAACATTTTGTGTACCAGTTTAACATGTCGTGTAGTCTGACCTAGGTACACGGTCGTGTCACAAACAACACAGGTTGGTGTTATCCCTTATCATACATGTCGTTTCATCCTGGAACACGCCGTGTAGTGTCATCTATGTAGCAGGCAGTGTAACCAACAATATGGGTCAGTGTTATCCTTTCACATGCACTCTATTTCCACCTCGAACACGTCGTGTAGTGTGAGCCATATTTCAAGCCATGTCGCTAACAACAAGAGTCAGGTGAAGCTTGTCTAGTACACGTCGTGTCTATCCTGAACATGTTGTGTAGTCTTGTCTTAGGAGAGTCGTGTGGCTTAGCCATTTAGAAGGACTCGGGTAGGGGAAGAGGATTCAAGTACACGCCGTGTGTTAGTATAACACACCGTGTGTTTGTGGTGTTACATGACCAGTTTAGTCAGGAATACACGCCCATATAAATGACTTGAGGGAACACGGTGTGTAGTAATTATACACACCGTGTAGTCATTTTTTGTGAAACTTGAATGTTTTCTTTCTCATGTTCCATTCTTACGCTTCTAGTTTTCAGTCCTTGATAATCTTTATTTAAGGTGTGTACTTGACCTTGCAAAGTCATTACACCGAGACGTCCTCCGGTTGTACACCAGTTGTCAGGCGGGGATCAGACACCAGACATGGCTAATCAGGGACTACCTGTAGATCCTCCAGTCGTGCCAATCATGGAACCAGCTGTTATATCTGACATAGGTGTTGATGCACAGTTCAGATAGGGATTTTTTAGAATGATTCGGACCTTTCAGGGAGTTACACCTCCTACCCTATCGATGGTAGATTTGACGAGGGTCTTTTAGCAACAGAATCCTCCCACTTTCTCAAGGGATGGACGACCCCAAGCTAGATATTCATGTCTAGAAGCCACGCTGACAATATTTGAGCATCTGTAGATACCTCCAGAGAAGAGGGTGAAGCTCGCTACTTACATTATTTGAGACTCCGAAAAGAGGTGGTGGGATGCGATCTCACAGGTGGGACGCTAGCAGAATATGGCTTGGGATGAGTTTTGGTGCATCTTTTACGATTACTTCTATTCGGAGACCTTGAGGTTCGATCGAGCCCTAATGTTCATGAGCCTGGAGCAGGGTACTCTTTCAGTTATGGATTATTCCTCTCGCTTCATTGATCTGCAGTGTTTCAAACCTATTCTAGGAGGTGATGAGTTATTCCTTTCATGGAATTTTTAGGATGGTATGAGAAATGACATCTAATCTCAAGTGAACATCTTCAGATTGACTTCGATATCCTCTATCATCAACCAAGCACTGATCACAGAGAGTAATATGAGTATTTTGGAGTTGTGAGCCAAGGCGGTTTGGCATCCAGAGTTAGTGTTCCTTGTACTGATAGCAGGAAGTGCCGCAAGGAGATTTCACGAGGAGATCAGAGTAGGTGGGATGAATCTTCTGGTAGCCAGGTGGTATTATACCAATGCGGGAGGAGCGGGCATATGAGTTCATATTGCCCAAGAGACCCGGTGGAGTGTCGATCATGTGGAAAGATGGGTCATCTTCAGTGATTATTCTAGATCTTCTCACCAGTGGTTGGTGACAAGGGTTCTTCTATGACTCCTCGTTCAGGATCATCATCACCAATTTCTCATCAGTCAGGGAACTGGAGTTATTCTGGCCATTCAGGTCGAGGTGGAGGTCATGGTCGGGGTATCCAGTCGCCTATTTTTCAGTGACAATAGGGTGGATCAGCTCAGAGTGTTCAGGAAGGGTCACAGGGCCATGGTGTAGGCCATATTTTTGTAGCAGAGTAGACCCAGCAAGAGCAGGATCTCAGACCCTCTACAGTTCGAGGTATGATCTTAGTAACCTCATTTTTAGCTTCTTCTCTTTATGATATGGGTACTTCTCATAGAATTATATCTATTGTCGTTGTGGAGAGCCTTAGGATCTGCATCTTTTCTTCTGCTGATATCTTGATGCTAGACACTCTGTTGGGGATGAGAACATCTAGTGTGCGTCAGTGCAAGGAGTTCCCACTTGAGGTTGGTGGGTGTCACTTTATATGGGACTTCTATGTCCTAGAGATGACAGGATATGATGTAATTCTTTGAATATATTGGTTGGTTCCCTTCCAAGCAGTCGTCGACTGTTATCACCGTAGGGTGAGTTTCACATCACCATAGGGAATATTGTTTCTTCATAAAGGTGAGTGGGATGTCTAGGAAAGCAGAGTGGGTCCAGAGCATCATGGGTTAGGAGGAGTCAGAGCCCAGATGTCTAGTTTATATCTAGACAATCTAGGGACTTCTCAGTTAGACTTTCCTCCAGTGGTGGATTGTTTTAGGGATGTCTTTCCAAAGGACTTTTTAGGTTTTCTTCCAGAGCATGAGGTAGACTTTTCTTTTGATCTTGTTCGAGGAGCGGCACCGGTGTCTATTCATCCTTATAGGATGGCTACACCAGAGTTGCAGGAGCTCAAGAAGCAGTTGGAGTTGCAGGAAATGGGTTTCATCTGACCTAGTTCTTCTCCTTTGGATTCACCTATCTTTTTTGCGAAGAAGCCAGATGGTACCCTCAGGCTTTGTGTGGATTATCGGAAGTTGAACCAGTTGATGATCAAGAACTGATATCCTTTATGAAGGATTTATGATCTGTTTGATCAGCTTCGAGGAGCCCGAGTGTTCTCAAATATTTACATGAGGTCTGGTTACCATCAGTTTCATGTTAGACTATCATATATACCTCTTATATCCTTCAAGAGAAGGTATGGTCTATACAAGTACATGGTTATGCCGTTCGGTCTCACGAATGCGCTTGCAGTTTTCATGGCACTAATGAACCGAGTGTTCCATCCATACTTGGATTCTTTCGTGGTTGATTTTGCAGACAATATCTTGGTGTACTCTCACACTTGACATGACCATGCCACAAACCTTGAGATAGTTTTGAGTACGCTGAGAGAGCATCAGCTATATACTAAGATCTCAAAATTCCACTTTTGGATGGATCAAATACACTTCCTGCGTCATATTATCTTCGAGGTAGGAGTATCAGTAGACCTAGAGAAAGTAAGAGCAGTAGTTTCCTAGGAGCATCCGAAAAATGTCTTTGAGGTAAAAAGTTTTTTGGGGCAAGCTGGATACTATAGACACTTCATACAAGACTTTTCACACTTATCAGAACCACTAACGTGTCTGACTAAGAAGGGTGTAAAGTTTTTATGGTCAGATTCTTGTGAGTCATCCTTTCAAGAGATGAAGGGGAGGTTAACTTCAGCACTGATACTAGTTTTTCCAGAGCTGTGCAAGAGCTATACTATTTACTATGATGCTTTAGGTATTGGGCTGGGAGCTGTGCTTATGCAGGGATATGGAGTCGTTGCATACGGGTCTCAGTAGTTGAGGCCACATGAGAGGAATTACCTGACGCACGATCTCGAGTTGGCTGTCATTGTTCATGCCTTACGTTGTTGGAGACATTATCTGCTAGGAGATCATTTTTTGGTTTTCAATAACCACAAGATTCTCAAGTACATCTTCACTCATCATGATCTGAATTTAAGACAGCGAAGGTGGGTTGAGTACCTTAAGTCTTTTAACTTCGAGCTTGCCTATACGCCTGGGAAAGAAAATGCAGTGGCTGATTCACTGAGCAGGAGGACTCAGATATAGGCAGTTCAAGAGGCCATCAATGAGTGGAAGCTTATGGATATATTCCCTGAAATGCATTTAGAGTTGCACGAAAGACAGGGGTAGACTTTTCTATCTCTTGTAGTTGTTACCTCTACTCTTCTTGATCGAGTTCTAATGAGGAAGCTATCAGATTCTGAAGGCCTAGTCCTAAGAGAGAATTTGTCAAGAGAGGACCCTATTCCTGGATGTACCATAGGCGAGGATGATATCTTGCATTTCCAGGAGCGTGTATGGGTGCCAGAAGACATACACAAAGAGCTGATGCAGGACTTTCATTCATTAGTTAGGGTAGTTCATCCTGGCATCACCAAGATGTATTATGATCTACACCATTAGTATTGGTGGCCAGGTATAAAGAGGGACATTGCTGGTTTCGCCATGAGGTGCTCCACTTGTCAGTAGGTGAAGGAAGAGCAACAACGACCAGAAGGGAATTTGCATCAATTACCCATCCCCAAGTGGAAGTGGAATGATGTCATGGTGGATTTCTTGATAGGTTTATTGAGGTCACCTCGAGGGAATCATGCAGTTTGGGTTGTCATTGACAGACTCACGAAGGTCACTCACTTCTTTCCGATCAAGGAGACCATCAGTGTTGATGAGCTGGGATGGTTGTACATCCGAGAGATTGTACGCATGCATATAGTTTTGAAATCCATTATTTCATATAGGGATTCTCTTTTTACTTCTCGAGTCTGGCGGGGGCTTTAGAAGTCATTGGGTACAAAAAAAATTTTGTGTACAACTTACCATCCCCAGAAAGATGGCCAGTCTCAGATTTCAATTCAAGTGCTTGAGGACATGATCTAGGCATGCATTCTGAATTTTGGAGGTTCTTGGGAGAAGTATATACCTCTTTTATAGTTTTCCTACAATAATAGTTTTCAAGAAACTATTCAGATGGCACCTTATGAGGCTTTTTACAATAAACCATTCTGATCACCCTTATATTGGATGAAGGCAGGAGAGGTGGCTTTATTGGGACCTCGTCTTGTCCATGAAACCACAGAGCAGATAGAGATGATTCGGAATAATATGGATATTGCACAGTCTCGACAGAAGTATTATGCTAATCAGCGGAGACAACCCCTGGAGTTCATGGTCAGGGATCAGGTTTTCCTACACGTCACAACGAGGTTGGGACACAAGAAGATTACAAGATAGGGTAAGCTTTTTCTGAGGTATGTTGGGCCGTTTGAGGTGCTGGAGAGAGTTGGTATTATTTCCTATCAGTTGCAGTTACCTCAGAGGTACCTATCTATACACTAATTCTTCCACGTTTCTTAGCTTCGACGTTATTTTCAGACCCGTCTCATGTCTTTCAACCTAAAGAGGTTGAGCTCGAATTGGATGCGTCGTTCAAGGAGCATCCTATTCAGATTTTTGATCATAGTACAAAGTTTCTCTTTGGCCGGTCTATTCCTCTGGTACGGGTGCTATGGAAGAACGGGCGGGTACAGAATGAGACTTGGGAGAGGGAGGCTGATGTACGAGCACAGTGGCTAGGGCTGTTCAGGGTTTCTTCTTCTACGTCACATTAGGGAAATTCAGGGACAAACTTCTTTAAGGGGAAGTTTTTAAGAAACCGAATATTTTTTTCAGGTATGATTTTTCATTTTCTGGTTGTTTTTGAGAAAAAAGTAATTTCTAGAAATTATCAAAGTACACGTCGTCTACTTTATAAGTACACGTCATGTACTGCCTTGCCGCAGAAGGCCGTGTGCTGGCCATGTAGTATCCACACACACGGCCGTGTGGGAGAGATTTAGAGGCCCCTTAAAGCATAGTACGGAAACGGCGAGTACACGGTGTGTACTTCAAAAGTACACGTCGTGTACTTTCTTTTTTTTTCATTAAACGCACTGGGGTCGCGTCTAATCAGTAGAAACACCCCCTTCTTTGTTCGTCTCATCCAGGAGCGTCGTAAGACTGTGGGTCTTCAACAAAACCTCGAGCATGCGTCTGTCCTCCGAATCGAACACTTTCGATTGCGTTGGAATCGCATTAGTGAGTTCTCTCTTATCCTTGATCCTCGTTTCATGATTCCTCTCCTTTCACAAGTTACCATAGGTTGAACATTTTGGAAGATTTTGTGGATATTCGACATTCTAGGGTGAATCAAGATTTGAGGTTCACATATATAGATCTCCTAATGACAAGGTAGGTGGTTTGTGCCTTTCTGTTCAAATTCTTTGATTATTATGTGCAAATTCTACCAATACCCATGAACAGGGTATTACGTGTTTGCTGTTTTGCCCCTATTGTTTGCCTACCATGATTGTATGTCTTTGTAGATGTTATTTGGATATGAGTAGGGTTTTTTCCCATGATTTGGATGTATTTTTCCCCCACATGTTCTTTTTATGACCATTTGGTCTTGTTTAGCCAGTTTGACTACCTTACCTGTTTTCCATGCCTCTTGCTGTAGGATAGAGAGTTTGTATTATTACATGCTAGATATGTTGTATACTGTTTAGCCATGTAGTTCTGTAGGTTTACTTTGGACATATTTCATTTCTATGCTCATTGACCTACACAGGGTCGTGATAACTTGGTGTTATAGACTATAAATGGAATTGACCGAGTGAGCTTCCTCAGAGAGTCTTTGAGCACTTTAGACTATAAGGGGGATTGACTGAGTGAGCTTCCTCAGAGGGTCTTTGAATTAATTTGAACTGCTTTAGAATATAAGGGGAATTCACCATGAGTTCTTCCCCAGAGAGTCTATGAATGACCTGGGCTATAAGGGGAATTGATCGAGTGAGCTTACTCAGAGAGTCCTTGACCTTGGGGCCATAAGGAGATTTGACTATGAGTTCTTCCTCATAGAGTTTCTGAATACCTTAGACTATAAGAGGAATTCACTGTGAGTGATTCCTCAGAGAGTCTTTATATACTGAACCACAGGGGTTTGGCTGAGTGTACTGCCCAGAGGGTGGCTTGTACTTGTTAGGTAGGACTAGAGGGGATGGTTTTGAGTACTTCCCATAGGGTTACTTGTTTGTGCCTAGCTGTTTGATTAGCTGTTGCTTGATGTTGAAATGTGGATTTTTTACTACTGAGTAATTTCATGCTTACTATTTTGTACTTTACCTGCCATTTATTTACTAACTGTTAGGTACAGATCTTTGGGTGGTTGCCTACTTGGATTTAGTCTCACACCCAATTTAAGTCATTATTTTGGGTCCAAACGGATTATATTGTTTCATGTATAGATAAGGTAAAGTGACCTTATACTTCAGGTACTTGACTTGTTGTGGAGATGGAGAGAATGGGGCTAAGCTTAGGCTTGCGATGCTGAGTAGTTTATTATCTTCTTCTTTTTTACTTTGGCTTAGTACAGTTTTTATTTCTAGTATTGTGAATTGTTTGGATGCTTTTCTACACATATGTATCATGCATCATTTTATATATATGTGTGTGTGTGTGTGTGTGCTCTAGTTGTTTATTATTCCAGTCTTCCGTTGTTACTATTGTTGGATATTTACTGCTTCTTCTATTGTATGTATTTTTTTACTTCCGCTGTATACTCTGCCAATGAGGGAAAAGTTTCTCGATCATCACATTCAAGGCCCTCTCTGCTAGTCGGTAGCCTCTGGCATTCGGGGAAATGCGCTTGAGGCCATGTGACCATCCGGGTATGGGGCGCCCCTGGGTGGCTTCCAGAACCGGGACGTTACACGTTAAGTGTCATTCATTATTATTATTCTTGTGGGTGTTAACTACCATGTTTTCCCACACATGTTTTTTCGTGAAATTTCAGGTTCTTGATAATTGGATGTAGTTGCATCATATAAAAAAATTATATTAATTTTATAAATATCATACTTATTCATTGGATATATTATTATAATCATTCGTGAAATTTAAACATGGAAAATGAAACACATTTCTTCATGGAGATGCTGATTCATACATACACACAAGAGACATTATCATTTACTTAATGGGTGAATGGGTAAGGAATTTGATGATATAATAATTTCCTAGAATTAATATTACGTCATAAATATCCTATTTATTTATTATTTCCATCATTATAACTATACATGTGAGTTGTTTATGGAAAAACATTACATTAGTTCGCGAGGCGGTTGTCTTCCGTACACACGAGCGATAGATTTGTTTTTTCATTTGATAGAGAAAGTGATAGATAAATATTTTAACATAAACATAATGACATCTAATAATATAGGGGATACTAGTGTTACTGTATTTTAATTTTTACTACAAAATTTATGTTGTAAAAATAATAAGTAAAAAAGAAAGATCTTATGGTAGATGATTAGCTTTTCTAAGAAAAAACACCTTAAGATCACTTATTAAGGTTCCTAAGGATAGTAATTTGGGAATAAAAAAATCTCTATATTGTGGCTAAGTATTTTTTAAATATATATTTTTCCAGGTTTTTTTTAGATTAATGGATTGAGAGGTGTTAATAAATGAGGGGAGGGGTGCCCTTTTATAATTGAGGAGGAGTGACATTTTTTGAAAATACCCAAATGTATTCAAAAATAAGATGTAAATATCAAATTAGGTTCCTCAAAAATTAATAAATAGTGGTTTTATGGGAATATAAATTCTATCCACACCTCAAACACTAAAACTAAACATGTTTTAATTATGTTATTTCCTTTACCACTATATTTATTCACTTTTATAACTTTTGATTTCACCATGGTAACAAATTCTTTAGCATAGATAATTTATCCTTTAATCCTAAAATAAAATGACAACTATTAGATGATGTTAAACCAATTATTATTCATATTAAATAAAACTAATCAATTAAAAATTTTGTACGTCTATAAAATTAATTTTAACATAAGAATATATAGCGTGCAAACCCTTTTTTAAACCTTAATCATGGTAATTAATATTTTTTCATTTTTTACTATTCATTATGACTAAAAATTAAGTTAAACTTATTAAAAAATATTAAATATTATTATTTAAAGTATTTAATATATTTTTAAAAATTAAATTTTACAAAATTGGTAAATTTTAATTAAAAAATGAACCTGCAAAACATGTCGAAAAAAAGATTTTCAAGAAACGTATTTTTTAAGTATAATATAGTATTACATTAAATATATGACTAGTAATCATAATTATATGTATTAAAATTCATATATATATATATAATATAAATTTTATCTAAATATTTTCTTATAAATGTTTATTTTAATTAATTAAAATGGAGAGACATCATACATCTAAAAATAGTTTTCAAGAAAATGTGTTTTTAACCTTACAAATAAACTTATATATAAATACATCATAAACATTATTAAAATGTAATTAATTTGATTAAAAATATCTAAATAATACTTATGTCAATTTTAAATCAAATTAAAATCATAATGGGACTTTCAAATTACTTAATTTTTTAAAAATAAATAAAAGTTTTACAAAAAGTTGTATTTTCACTATTCACTAAAAAATCACTCATTTCGGAGAAATAAAAAAAATACCCTAAATTGATTTTGAAATGATTATTTCAAAGTTGAAGTTCAGTTTTTTACAATAAAATTTATAAAATTGGGTGAAATTAATTATATTATTTTCTCACACAAAGTAATAGAAACATTTTTTATGGAAAACAAATTTTTGGAAGTATGTAAAGACTTTAATAAAAATATAGTGATTATTTACCAATATGTAGTTTTTAAAATATTTATACATAATTTTTAAAAAAAATTATTCATATTCATCCACTAATTTTAATGGTCAT
The DNA here is from genome assembly GCA_963277665.1 of Viscum album. Classification (NCBI taxonomy): domain Eukaryota; kingdom Viridiplantae; phylum Streptophyta; class Magnoliopsida; order Santalales; family Viscaceae; genus Viscum; species Viscum album. The sequence goes on from OY728126.1 coordinate 588,624,678, forward strand.
TTCATAAAGGCCACATTTAAATAGTATCTTGTGGTTCATTTAGGCTCGATGTTGTGCGTCTTATATGCTATCGAACATAGTCTTCATTTTAAAAAAATAGAGTGTTACATTATACCCACATTAGATAAAATTTTTTATATTAATTTTAATGTATTCTATGTAAAAATATGTGTTTTACATTTGAAAATTCAAATATAGAAAACTTACATCGTAGGATGGTTAATAAAACCTCCTCTTAAAAAGTGGTAAAGGGAAATATGATCGTAATTTAGAATAACAAAAAAACTATGTTTCAAAATATTATAACGTTAATTGTAAGAGAAAATATGTACATGGAAGAGAAAACTACTAACTAAAGACTAATATAGATAACATAGTCAGGAGAAATTTAACCATCACAAAATCATAAATCTGTAATGGGTTAAAAGGCCATTGATTCATCGAATGTAAAGGTAATAGGATAAATTTTCTGTTTCAGAAAACTTTTACTACATTTTGGGACTTCATTGACCATATAGAATAAGAACGCAAAGAAATATACTTACTTAAAAATTATAATTCTATACTACAGTCTCATATATTGCTCTAAATGATGATTTTTCTAGATGAATTTTTATTTTCCTACCTGAAGAACTAAAATAAAATCTAACCGATCACAAGATTCCAAAAAATGTTATCAATATATTCCTCCTAACTTTAGATGTCAACGAAAACCAAATATTGTTAACACAAGGTAAGATAATTCCCAAAATGAATAAACCTTCATATTAATCTCCAAATCCAAAGTTTAACATAAATAATTCCATAAATAAATAACCCTACATCCCAAATTACTTCAACATTCAAAATTTTAATTGTATTCTTCCCAAAAAATCATGTTAAATTATATGTTAAACCTCAGTTTTACATATACCTCATCCCCATAAAACATTTCCCAAAATATCATTAAAGACATAAAAATCCTAAAAATTCCAAATCATTTGATCCAATTATATTTATCCTAAAATCAAAATAATATTTATCCATTAAATCATTCAAGTAGTGTCACATTAACTGAAACATCATATAGCCTAATGGTAAGTGTAACACCTATGTCACCCTTTTGTTATGGGTTCAAGCCCTACAACTTTAAATATGTGAGGGTTTGTCTCTAGACATGTTGGTTGTCCATTTTCTAACTCTATTTTTATATAATTCCTATAACCTTCTAAAAAATATAATGAAAACCCTCAAAATATATTTTATCATCAAATATAGTTTTAACCACTAAGGTTTACTACATATTTTTTTCCAAAAAAAATAAAATAATCCTAATTGACTATTATTACTTTATAATTAATGATCATATTAACCCTAAAGATTATCAATACCTCTAAAAATATGTATATAAAATATTAAATCATAATTCTTAAAAATAAATCACATATTACACCCAAGGGTTATTTTACCATAAATGTCTCCCAAAATATCCATAATCATGTTAAACTCTATTAAACCATACCTCAAAAGTAATATATTTTATTTTACACATATTATTAACCTTAAACATATAATCTAAATAAAATTTACCTAAATGTCCCTAAGGCATTCATTTTTATTGATTTTTGATAACCCCCTCTCAAGGGATAAGGGGGAACCCTTACAAGGGTCGTAGGCTTAGTGATTACATGGCCCATTGGATTAAGAGGAATTACCTGACCCGAAGGTCCTAGGGAATTCAACCAGACTATAACTATAAGGACTTGCCCCTCCCCCATCTTCTGTGTCATGATGGTAGCTCTCCACCTTCATATGGCTGTCAACCTAAGCTTCTCGTGCAATCATAGGCTGGTCCCGATGTCATATCCATACCCTCTCATTCTTTAAAATCCATTAGTTATGATTTGGTGAGTGCACCTTCTCTAAATCCTCCTCTGGGGATTCTTCTTTTTTGTAGAGTCTGTCTGGGACAACTGCATGTGCTCTGATGTCCTTGAGGTGGCCTGAAGGGCTTGATATGGCCTTAAGTCCTTGATGTGGCCTGAAGGTCTTAAAGGTGACCAAAAAGCCCTACTAACCCGAAGGCCTAAAGGACTCCAAGCCCAAACTGGTGGCCCAAGGTGAATATTTCTAGCTTCTAAAATACCTACTATAGTAACTACTACAGTACCCACATAGTGCCTGCTATAGTACTACTACAGTAGAAGAAATATTCCTCCTCCTGGTTTCGAACCTGGGTCTTGTGGATGCACTTAAGGATACCTCACAAACAAGGCTAAGGATCATGTGTAATCCAAATAAAATTTAGGTTTATCCCATATCACTATGTTATATCATAGGTTTTTATAGGTTCAATTGTTTAATTTTTTATAGTGGTTCAAAGAGAAAATACGAATTAAAATATTCATATCTCTAGAGTGTCAAACTAGGTGCACAGTAAGGGACCACTCACCATTCACTATAATGATCTCCAAGATATACTCAACCAACTCTTTTTGAGGTTGTTACCCCGTGATTCATATATGGAAAAACCACATCCACTTGTAGTATCCATACAGGTATGTATTGTTAAGAACACCACATATACTATACCTTACCAAAACTTTTTTATGTTATCGTATACTTATACTTATCCTCAAGTTCATTCATGGGGTTATTTTCCCTAATCTATATTTTTTACTAAATCTATTTCCTAAGGTTTCTACTAAATTTCTCTTTATACCAACTGTAAATACCTTAACCCAGTATCCCAAATCCTGTGATAACATTATTACATTAGCACTTGATATAAGTGAACACATCGCAAAGGGCTAAATAGTTTGGTAGTCTTGGTAAATATACTTGAAACTCACATTACAATTAAAAAAAATAAAATAAAAAATAGTGAGAGTAATTATTCTTATTCCTTTAATTCATTAATAAATTACTTCTTCATATCTTGGGGAAAGAAAACAAAAAAAGGGTGATCTCAAATGCTCAGTAAGGGTTACATACATTTGAAGCTATCATGAGTAAATAATTCATAATCAATATGTTAAGGTAAATAACTAAAACACATTTTATTTAATCAATTACTTGATCATGAAATGAAATTATGGATACCATTAATTTAGTAATCTCATGGATAATAATAATAACTAAATTCTAATTAATGGAAATGCATACTATTAGAAGCCATGATCTTAGAAATCATGATATCTATACCATCGTGACCTTGCACTAAGAGAGATTAGTTGATGCATATGTATACATCAAAATCCAATTTAATTTGGCTATCCAACTAATTCATCTCATGAGACTATTGATTCCATGAGAGGATATATAATTCTCGTCCCCACACATCACCACATTTCCAATACATTCCTCATATATTGAATGATAAATTTAATTCTTAAATAATGTTTGTTATCAATAAATGTCTATATTGAATAAATTCTATGGAATATAAATATTTTCCTAGTCAATCATATAACTTTCAAAGAAAACACAATATATATAAATGATCTACGGTATAAGAAATAAGCATATAGATGATAAAGAATATGGATATTTAAGGGAAATGTAATGTCCAATAATCATAATAAGGTAAATATTTCAAGAGAAAATAATGACCATAAAATTAAGAGGAGATATAAGATGACTATAAATTCACTGGGAATATAGGTTTTTTTAATAAAATCATGTTTTTTATAAGAATAAATTTATTTTAATTGAAATATTAAAATAAAATTTCATAAAAAATTATTTTTAAATCCATCGAAACCCTATATTAGAATATAAATTTTGAAAAATGGTTACAACTATAGTGAAATCCATTTTTACCTTATTTGTTAAAAAAATTCATTTTAACTTTTTATAAATAAATTTGTAAGAGAACATGTTAGATAATTTAATAAAATGTATCATAGTTTCGTTTTAGTTCGGTGTTGCGTGTAAAAAATGATATTTAATATAGTAATTATTTAAATTAAATTAAAAAATTAAAAAATCTGGTTATTAAAGTGTCATGAATTCTTGTAACTTATGATCTACATCATCTGGTGAACTGGCCATAGGACACCCATCGAAGGATACCATATTCTAACCCACCTAACTCTGCTAGAGTATTCAATGTTGCTACCAAAAAAATATGAGAAATCTTTTAGAGAAAATAATTTCAATTTTTTTAATAAAAGAATGAAAATATACTTATTCATTTATAATAATCACTCAATTAATGATAATTTTCAAGGAATCCATAGAAATCTCCAACACTTATACAAAAACCATGGCATCATATAACAACCAGAACATTTATAAATAACATTACCTTTGAGTTTGAGTTAAATGTATTATTCTGTTTTGAGGTTATATTAAAATCATGCACTTATTTGGATTTATTATATCCTATTTGAATTGAGATACCATTAATATTCATAATCATTGATAATATAGACATTGAACAATGATCATATTATTAGTATAAATATAGGGTTTGAAAAAATCTAATTAACACATACAATGGTAGTGATGGCTTCAACTAGTATGATCGTAACCTACAAAGACCATTTATCAGATCTTGTGAGGGAGATATCATCACTAGGATTTTCCCTTAACCAATCTCAATATTATATCCAATAACTTAATCAAGATATAAACCATTTATAAGAGAATTTTAATATCATCAATACCATGGCACAAACCATTTATGTTGAACCACTCCATTAATTATCACCATCACGTACCATAGGCTTATGGAATTTTATAGTGTAATAAAGGGAAAGGTATCAATACCCTAATAAAATGAATATTCATATTCTATTTAATAATGAATATATTTTCATATTATTATTTTTACTTTATAAATGATTTTGATTTTGATACAATAAAACACAAATTATATTTTTTGGGTAATATTAAAATTCAATTAAGTAATTTATTTTGATGAAGTATTAGATTTTTTAAATATATAATATTTTCACAAAATATTTTTATTAAATATTTTAATAAAATATTTTGTATTAAATATAAATGATCATATAATTTTTATGATGTCAAATGTAATTTTTATAATGGTTCAAATATTATTATTGTCAAAAAACCTAACATTTCTTAATGATTATCATTTCAAATTTTAAATTTGAAAATTAACATATTTATAAAATTATTTGGATAAAATAATTATTATTTTTGGAATCATAGTGTCTAAATTTTCTAAAGGTGATTTTTTCATAATTTTTTAAGACAGTCGAATTTCTGGGTAAAGAATAAATAAGGTATAAATATACGGTGTGTATTATGAAATAATAATGAACCACAATTGTTAAAATAAAAACTGTTAATGTTACACAAGAACAAATATATGTTTTAACTTTAAAATAATTTTATTTTTATGTTATTTGAATAATTTTATAAATCCTTTATGAATCCTCCACAACATATAATATATTTTAATGTTTTAAAATCATTTCTTTAAGGATATTAATCACTTCCACATCACCAAGGGTAATATTTTAATAAGTTCTTCCATTTAAATAATAATATAATTAAAATAAATTCCCTTTTGAAGAAACCATGGTCAAAAACCATGATAATATTTTTGGTTTTGATTACTTTTTTATATAGAGTCTAAAACCTATGTTTGAGAAATAATAAAGAATTCCCCACTCATTTCCTATATAAACCCACCCAATATCCCCATTATCTTCACTAAAAATCTTGGATCATGCCCTTACACTACCCTCTCATCTATATAGTCCTCTAAATGTTTCCCCAATCTCTCAAGAAGCTCTTACCATGCTTTTGGAATCTCCCTCTCAAGGTAAGGGATTCTCCCTCTCTTATTTTTATTCAAGCACCTCTTTTATGTAATAACTTTTAAATTACCTTTTTTCATTTTGGGGTAATGTTTTTATACATCCCCATTATTGAAATTTTTATGCCCATGTTATGAGAGACTCATTTAACTCTCATTAATATATCCCATGATCCTTTTTGTACACCCGTTACCATGACAAAATTTAGCAAGTGATTTTATCCTTCTCCTATTTATTCAAGTATCTTCATTATATTATCCCTTTTATATAAAATTAATAATGTTGGGATATGATCTTACATAACCTTTTTGTACACTCGTTACCAAGCTGAAATTTAGTAAGTGATCCCCTCCTTCTATTCTTTATTCATGTAACATCATTATATTATACCTTTTATCTCAAATTACTAATGTTGGGATATTTTCTTAAATATCCCCATTAATATCCATTTTATGTATAAATTATTATTTACCCATTTAAATCTCATTAATCTCTCCCATGAACATTTACCCAACCCCATAATGCTACGGAAATTTCACCGCGATTTTCCATGCCAAAAAAATGTGTAGTGAACACCCCTACCCATTTAATATCAAGGGTGTTCACCTTTATGAAACTATACTTATTTTACTAGGTAATTACATGTATTTATTTCAAACTCCTTGACCATGGAATAAAATATGATGATAATGATTCCATGTTGTATGATCTATGTGGTACACTAATGCATGTGAATGAAATGAAAGTGAAGGGTGAACCTGGAATTAAATAGCACTCCAACTAATTGGTTAATGTTATAATATCATGAGAAAACATTAAATGGATTAGGAATTGAACATAATCTATCATAATAATTTTTCTATCATGATTTGTTGGTGGTTTTCCCTAACTTATGTTTGTGATTCCATGGTTTAAGTTGTTTCAACATTTACCATGTTACCTTTATGTTATCATCCTATATCATTCCTCATTGTTCATATTTATAATTATCATCCCTATTATATATCATCGATATTCATATTTTATTACATGTACTAATTTCTTTATGTTATAACATGTTTATTTCTTAATGAGATTTATATCTCATACCTTTTATATGTATGTCCCTAGGTTATCCATTACAGTTTTAATTATGATGGAAAAATATGTGCATGTTGAAGAATTTTTCAATAAGGGTTTTCTATTTCATTTTTTCAGTAGTTATGTGATGTACAAATTCCCAAAGACACTATAATTTTCTATCTTCTAGGTTTTATTTTGTATAATCTTGTGTAATAAATCATGAATTAATGTGTAATAAAGAGAAGGCTTGTCATAGTTGGTATCAATGGAATGTTTAGTTATTTTTGGGATTATGATTAGAAAAATATTTTGAAAGCATTAGGGATGATACTAAACATAATAAGACGTCCCTAAATTCTATAAAATTATAGAGTAAGTGGTTTTCATGAAAATATATCCCTATATGGATACTAAAAGTGGATTTTTCTTCGGCATAGATGCACCTAGTGGTAAAGCCTAAAAACACATCATTGATCTAGACTTGATTGGGTCTTAGTGCGTGAAAACAAGGCTTTCTACACACCCATTTTGGAACTCCCGTGGGATATTCATTGGTAAATTAACAATCTCATTAAAAACCATTATTAAGGGAACAAAAATTTATATAATTGTATATGATATAAAATAGATCATTGATAAAATATATTGAATCCTAGAAATTACTAAGTTAAGGAATAAATTTCATTTATAAGTTTTCCATTTAATGTAATTAGATTCATATTTATGTGTTTAATAGTTTAAAAATACTCATCCCTGATTTTCTCCTTATTTATTCCAATTTGTGGAACTAATAGGAAACGAGCTAAAAACTAATGTGAAGATAAATGTAATGAATTCTCAAATGAGATGCCTAAACCAATGGGATATGAACTTTTTGATGATACTCTCTTAGATTTCTTGAATTTTAAACAAAAAACTAGATCAATAGGAGCACCCAAATCACCCTTGGAAAGAACAAACTGTAATTGAGACCTTTATGCATTAAAGGCCTCTGACTTTCAAGGGATAATTTGATCCCTTAATCATAAAACAATGAATCAACTCCATTGATAAGTTATTATACATCATTAAATGTTTCAAGAAAGAGATGGTTATACTAGTTGTCTATTATATGGAGGGAGAAGCTAATCAGTGGTGAAATTGATTAATTCTATAAAGGCTGAAGAGTAGATAAAATAAATAGAGTGGAAGGAATTCCAGAAAATGTTTTTCCATAAATATTTAATTCTCACTCTTTATATTAAAATAGAAAGGTATTTTATTTACCTCAAGAAAAAAGATGATGAATCGATCAGGGAATATGAGGAAAACTTCATAATAATTTCATAATACACCTCGGGATTTTTCATGACCCCCAAATGCAAAGTTGACTACTTCTTTGGTGGTCTAAAACCAAGTCTATGAAAAGCACTAAAAATATGTTACTTTGATAGCTATAAAGAAATTGTTTAATATAACCATAAATTTTAAATATATTTTAGTGAATCTCAAGGGTATTATAGTGATATGAAGAGGATAGTGGAGTTTAATTCTAGAGGTGAGATGGAGAAATATAATGATGCTTAGAAATTTCAACATCCCACTTTTAAAAAGTGTGGAAAGAGGCACCCTAAAAATTTCCTCAGGGGGTGAGGAAATTATTTAGTTGTGGGAATGAAGGATATCTATCTAGAGATTATCAATGGAAGAAACCCACTAATGCAATGTAATAAATAAATGATCTAATCAACCCTCAGCACATTGTTCATTATTTCAACTACAATAAGAAAGGGAACTTTTAAAACCAATGCATTAGGCCAGGGGTTTTCAAAGACAACCATCAACCTCCAAGGAATCAAATGAGAGTTTATTCCATCACAACCAATGGGGTGGATCTTGACAATGAAGTGGTGATAGGTACGCTGGTTATTCATTAAATAATATAGAACTTACTTTTTTATTCTGGTTTTATGCATTCCTTCATATCATGAAATTTTAGTAGAACTATTAAAACACCACCATAAATTAGGGAAGTATAGATATCAGTAAAAACTAAAAATGAGATAATTATTGCATCCAAATTATATAACTCCTTCCTTATAATTTTTTTTTTTTGAACTTTCCAGAGAACCTGGTGATACTCTCTTTAGTGTAATATAATTCAATTATGGGCATCGATTTGATTTACTTATATAGATCCAACATAAATTTCCATGAGAAGGAAATCAATCTTCGTGTTCGGAATCATCCTCTGATTCTATACAAGTGAAAGGAGGAGGATGAATCTTCTTTAACACTAACATATCAAGAATGAATATTATTTCACAATGATAAAGTGTATCTATATAAAATGGTTGAGTTTATAGAAAATATCATCTTTAAAGACATTCCCATTATGAGGGAATATGTTGATGTGTGTTTTGAAGAATTATCTGGTCTTCCTCCTAGCTGAGAGTTTGAATTTTTAATCAATAATATACTTGAGGAATTACCATTAACCAAGACTCTTTACATAATGGTTTTTTTGAAACTTTGGGAGATAAAGAAACAACTGCATAATAATCTTGATAAAGGGTTCATACACCCAAGTGCTTTGCATTAGGGTGCACCAATCCTCTTCGTCAATAAGAAGGATGGGAAAATGCACCTTTGCATTGATTTTCATGAGTTCAACAAGATTAATATAAAGAAAAATTATTCTCTACCATGTATTGATAACTTGTTTGATCAGTTGTGTGGAGCCTGATACTTTTCCAAGGTGTATCTTCAATTGGGGTATTATCAAGTATGGGTGAAGAATAAGGATATCCCCTAACCACTTTTTGTACAATGTATGGGCACTGTGAGTTTATTGTAATTCTATTTAGAGTACATAATGATCCCGAAATAATCATGAACATGATGAATAGATTCTTTAGAGATTAACTTAACAAATTTTTTGCAGTCTTTACAGAATATATTTTAATATAATCCAAAATCAAGGAGGAGCATGAGGAGAATCTGAGCACTGTGCTAAAAATAATATGATAGAAGAATATTTATGAAAAGTGCATAAAATATGAGTTTTGGATGAAGTAAGTCTCATTATTTGGGAATATTATCATAAGAAATGGGATATTTCTGGACCCTTCTGAGATTGAATCAATTGAAGGATGGTTTAGGCCAACATCTATGACAGAAATCCATAGTTTCTTTAGATTAGCTAGGTACTATCATCGATTTGTGATAAATTTATCATGATCTTCAAAACCTCTAACCAATATAACTCATAAGGAAATCATGTTTTATGGAATAATGAATTTGAATATATATTCAAGTATTTGAAAATAGGTATTTTATTACACTTTTACTTACACTACACACAAGTGGGGAACTTTTCATGGTGTATATTGATGCTTATATGAAGGTATTGGGTCATGTGTAAATGAAAAATGACTAATTGATAGCCTATGACTCAAGTAAATTGAATTTTATTAAACCGAACTACCCAAAACATGATCTAGAGTTCTATGAGGTGATCTTTCTATTGAAAATATGGTAGTATTATCTCTTTGGGGAGAAGTGTGAAATATATACAAATCACAAGATCCTAAATTATATATTCACACAAAAAGTTAAAAATACGCACTAGTGAAGATGGTTAGATATTATTAAGAACTATGACTTCTTAATCAAATAAAATCCTGGGAAATAAAATAAAGTAGCAGATTCTCTAAGTAGAGAGATTCCAAAAATTTTATCATTGATGAGAATTGACCAGGATCTGATCTTCTTAGACTTGAAATAGATGGATATAGGAATCATAAAATAAGGAACATCATCAATCCTTTCACAAATTATTTCACAACTAACCCTTCTAGAAAAGATAAAGGATTCTCGAAGAGATAATATGTAAATTTTAAAGAAAGTGGAATCTATAAGAAAAAGTAAATCCTCTAAGTTTAATGTTAATGAAGAATAAGTTGTCAGATTTAGGTCCTGACTATGTGCATGATCAAATCCTATGTTAATGAAGGAGTTGTTGGATGACGCAAAAATTTATACCTTCTTTATCCATACAAGGAATACAAATATATATCGAGATCTCTAATATTACTATTGGTGGTACAGTATGAATAAAGATATTGAAAAATATAAATCAATATGTCTTGTTTCTTGGAAAGTAAAGGGAGAAAGGAGAAAATCAAAGGGGATAATGCAACCCTTACCCATACATACATGGAAGTGGGAAAATATAACCATGGAATTTTTCACTAGTCTTTCGAAGATATCAATAAGAAATAATGTTATATGGTTTTTGGTGGACCATATTGCCAAGTCTTCTCACTTAATTGTAATTTTAGAGTACTTATAACTCAATCAAATTGAAAGGATATACATTATAGAAGTGGTGAGGATGCATTGAACACCACTATGGATTGTATCTGATCAAGATCCAACATTTACCTCCATGTTCTAGAACAGTCTCCAACATACTCAAAATACTATTTGAACTTCAGCAAAACTTATCAACCTCAAACTGATGCCCAATCTAAGAAGACTATCTAGACACTCAAGGACATATTGAGAGAATTCTCAATTGAATTCAACGTAGGATAGAATAAATATATTCCTCTTTAAGATTTCTCATAAAATAATAGTTTTTAATAAATCATCCAAACAAATACCTTTGAAGCCCTTTATGGTAAGAGGTTTAGAACACCTACATTCTGGGATAAATTTGGGTAACACAAATTGTATAGTCTTGAAATGGTCATGGAAATGGTGGAAAAGTTTAAGACCACTCAGTATCACATCAAGGATGCTCATAGTTGAAAAAATATCCATGCTAATAATCATCAATGATACCTAGAGTTTTAGGATAGATATATGGTATTCATCCTCATATCTCTATGGAAGAAATTCTTGAGATTTGGGAAGAATATAAAACTTAGTCCAAGATACATCAGTCCATTTGAGATCCTTGATTGCATCGGAGTGGTGGCTTCTCGACTAGGACTCCCACCTAACCTATCTTAGGTGCATGATGTGTTCCACATATCACTCTTGAGGAAGTACATACTAGACCCATCACATGTTCTAAATCCATAGGCGGTACCATTGTAGATTGATCTTTGATATGAGGAGAATACAGTGAATATATTATATCGTAGATACAAAGTTCAACAGTATATGAAAATGCGCCAAGTCGAATTACTGTGGAGAAACCACAAGTTCAATGAAGCAAAATGGGAATCAGAGGATGTGATGAAACAGAGTTACCCTCATCTATTTTAGTGTGTGAAATGAAAATTTCTAGGGTGAAATTTTTTTAGGGTTGGAGATTTTAATGACCTATAATTTTTTAAATAATGTTCCCTTTACGATTGAATTAAATTTCTAATTATGTATTATGGATATAAAAACTCATGCACTTATTTGATTTTTTTATATCCTATTGAATTTTAGGTACCGTTAATCATCATAACCATTAATAATATAGTTGTTTAATAGTGATCATATGATTATTATAAATATATAGTTTTATCAAATCCAATTAACACCGAAAAAGGAACTAATGGCCTTAACCAGTAGTATCATGCCCTATGAATTCCATTTATCGATGATTTTGAGGGAGATAGCATCATTGGGATTTACCCTTGAACTATAAAAAGATTATATATAACTACTTTATCATGATAAAAATCATTTATGGGAGAAGTTAAAGATCATATAGATCATATCCCAAACCATGTTTGTCGAACCACCCCAAGAAAGTCGCACCATCACCCATGTTACCCTTAAGGAATTTTCTAGAGTAATAAATGTATATGTATCAATATCATAATAAAATTAATATCTATATTTTATATAATATTGAATATATTTTCATATTATTATTATTACTTTATAAATGATTTTGATTTTGATATAATAAAAATTAAATTAAATTTTTTTGGAAATATTAATATTAAATTAATGAATTTATTTTGATAAATTAATGGATTTTTAAAATAACTAATATTTTAATAAAATATTATTATTAAATAATTTTTATGAAATATTAATTATCGTATAATTCTTATGAATTTTAATGTAATTTTTATAAGGGTTCAGAATTTGTTATTATCCAAAAACATAACATTTCTTAATAATTGTCCATTCTTATTTTAAAAGTTAAAATTCACTAATTTATAAAAAAATGGATAAAAAAAATATTATTTTTTGAATCAAAATTTCGAAATTATCCAATGGTGAATTTTCCATAATTTTCTGAAACAATCAAATTTTCAATTAAAAATTGAATATTGTATAAATATATGGTGTGTATTATGACATCATAATGACCCAGAAAGTGATTTAATAAATAATAATAAGAGTATCAATGATAGAATCTATGTTTTCCATTTAAAATAATGTGATTTTGAGGTTATTTGTGTAATTTTATAAATCCTTTATGAATCCTTCGAACCAATAATATATTTTAAGGTTCTAAAATAATTTATTTAAGGACATGACTCACTTCCACATCACCAAGGGAAATATTTTAATAATTTCAGTTCCTTTTCAAATAAAATAATAAAAAATACTTCTAATTGGAATAAATCATGTGGAAAACCTATTAAGGATTGTGCTTTTTTATTAATTTATTATATAGAGTCTAAAACCTAAGTTTGAGTAATAATAAATAAGTCCTCACTCATTTCCTATATAATCCCAACGAAGCTCCCCATTATCTTTACTCAAAAACATCGTATCATGACCTTACTCTTCTATACCCTTTCTATAGTCCTCCCAAGGTTCCCCAAAGCTCTCAAGAATATATTACCAAGCTTTGGGAATCATTCTATCAAGGTAAGGGATTCTCCCTCTCTTCTTTCTATTTATGTGCCTCTTTTATGTTATGCCTCTTAATTTCCATTTGTTCATGTTTAGGGAATATTTATATACATCCCTATTAATTAACTTTTTTATTTACATGTTATTATATATTTCTATAAATCTCATTAATACCTCTTATAAACCTTTATGTATACCTGTTACCAAGCCTTGATTTTTTAAAGGACCACTCCTTCTCCTCCTTATTCAAGAATCTTCATTATATTATGCCTTTTATCTCCAATTCATAATGTTGGGATATGTTCTTACATATACACATTATTTTTAATTTTATGTATAAGTTATTAGATACCCCTTTCACTATGATTAGGCCCTCCTATGAACCATTATGTACACCCATTACCATGACAAAATTTAGTAAGGGATACTCTCTCTATCTTATTTATTCAAGTATATTTATTATCTTATTACTTTTATCTCCAATTACTAATTTTGGGATGTGTTCTTCATTATCCCCTTTAAATTCCATTTTATGTATAAATGATAAGATACCCATTTCACTCTCAATAATTCCACCCTTGAACATTTATACTCCCTTTTTATGCTGGAGAAATTTCTTCCTGATTCTCTTTGCCAAACAAATGTATAGTGAATACCAATAACCATTTCCTATCAAGGATATTCACCATTAGGCACCTATAATTATTTGATTAGGGACTTACATGTATTTATTCCACACTCCTTGATCATGGAATAAAATTTGATTATAAGTTATTCCATGTTGTATTATCTAAGTGGCACACTTATTCATGTGAATGAAATGAAAGTGACAAGTGTGTCTGTAATTATATAGAGCTCCAATGCATTGGGTAATGTTTTAGTATTTTGAGACATCATGCAAGAGATTAGAGAGTAAACCTAATCTATCATGGGAGCTTTTCCATCATGATGTATTGGAGGTTAGCCTAGACCTATAATTATGATGTCATGTTTTAAGTTGTTTCCACATTTCCAATGTTGCTTTTATGTTATCATGCTATATCATGCCTCATTGATCATGTTTATTATTATCACCCCTTTTATGTCTCATTGATATTCCTATTTTCTAACATTTAATAATTTCTTCATGTTATTACATTTTTATTCCATTACTATTATTTATATCTTAGCCTTTTCTTTTGTATGTCCCCAGGTTATCCCATACTGTTTTAAGTGCAATGTAATAATATGAGCATGTTAAAGAAGTTTTCAATAGTGGCGATGTATTCCCTATTTTAAGTTGTTATGTAATGTTCCTAATTCCCAAAGACATTATACTTATTTTTCTTATAGGTTGTATTATTTATAATCATATGTAATAAATCATGAATTAATGTGTAATAAAGAGTATGGCTATCATACATTTGCATCCACAGTAGCAATAGTGCCTCAAATATACTTTCATTCTTCCAAGTCCCACTGAAGTATAATGTTTCCATAAGCCATAAAAAACTATAAACTTTGTGAATATTTTATATGTATTTTTTTATTCTATTTATCTCTTGTGTCTCTAACTCCCTATCCTTCAAAAACCTCTGGATGAAGTGATATTTTAGGTCTATGAGTTTTTTCTAAAAATGAAATAATGAAATCTTAGCCTAAATTATTTCACTCTAACTATCATAGAAGACCAATGAAACTCCCTAACTCCTTATTATATCTTATAATATACACATAAACCAAATCAATTCTTTCCCTGCTTCTATTTATACCACATATTCTACTTCCATTGTTGATAATGTCATTACCAGCTATAACCTTGACATCTAGATAACTGTTATTCTTCTAAATGTGAACCCAAATCCTATCGTAATTTTATGAGTATCCAAATACCCTCAAATTTTTGCATTTACATACCCCAAAAATAGATCATATTTCTTGAAACATAACATTATAACTTTTGATCCTCTGAGATATTAGATAATCTATTTCATACCTTCCCAATGTTCTTTTCCCAAACTCATTATAATCTGATCAACGACTCTCCCTGCATAAGAAATGTTTGGGTGAGTACACAACATGGTGGGAAGAAGTATTTCTACCACTAATGTAGATGAAACCTTCACTATATACTTCACCTAGTATTCAATTTTATGTGCTTAATCCTAGTATAACTTTAAGTATTCATCCAACTATGTTAACATTTTTTTGCATCTAGACATTTCAAAACTTTTGATTATCTTCTGAATATAATTCCTCAAAGACAAGACCTAGCTTTCAGTTTTCCTATATCTCTCAATCCTTATCCCCATGATTTTCTCATCCCCCCCTAATATATATCATCTTGAATCCTTTCTTAAAATAATTCCTTGAATCCTAAATATGTCTAATTTTCAATCCTTCCAAGTTCATGTCATCCATATACAAGAGCAAGAGGATGGATACCCCATCATTAAATTCCTTATAGTAGTAATAGCATTCTATGTTGATTCGTATGAAAACATTTTTATTCATGAATGAATCAAACTTCTAGTTCCACTTTTTTATTGATTATATCAAGGCATATAATATCTTCTTTAACTTACACATTAATTCTCCAATCTAATTATCTTTGAAACTTGTTGAATAATTCATGTAAATTTATTTCTCCAAATCACTATAGTGAAATGAATAATTTACATCCATACTCTCTAAGTGAAAACTATTGATAGAAAAAAATCCCATAATTTTATAGATTCTAGTGTACCTAACTGCCAATGAAATTATTTTGAAGAAGTCAACCCATTCCTTCAACTGAAATCCTTTTAAAATTGGCCTAGTTGTATTCCTCTTCCTACCATCAGCCTCTTATTTTTATTGGAAGTCCCATTTATTCTCCAGTGATTTCATTACCTATGGTAATTTCATTAGATATTGGTGTAATTTTCATGCATCAAATCCAACTCGTAGTTCATATTTGACTCTCACTTTCTAGAATTACTGAGACTTGATGCTTATTTTAGACTCTAGGGTTCTCCTACATCTATTTAAATCGAAAAGTTAATATCATATCTAAACCTTTAAATTGGTCATCTGATCCTTTTAGATCAATATGATTCTACCTAAAATTATTCTCTTTATAGTACTGTAACTTCTAAAAACTCATCTTCTAGTACTATTACATGAGAATCAACAATCTAAAATCTATCTAGTATATCTTTTATTGGTCTTACATTTAAACATTTAGCACCACCTAAACCTTTAAAAATGACATTATTACATTTTTCCTATTCAGTTCAACTTGGAATTGGTCTATCAATTATATTTTATCAATATCCTTTTCCACTATGTACCAGTCCTTCCACAATACATTATCATTGAAGAGAAAATTTTAGCTCCAAAATATATTTTTAATATCATTATCCCATAATAGAAATAAAAATTTTTCATTAACATATCCCATAAAGAAACATGCAAGAGACTAATAGGTTCAATTTTTTCTCTTTATTTTCATCCAAATAGATATAGGATGAAATTTTCAAAATATTAAAGTTTTTATAATCCAATCATTTTTTGAAGGATAACTACTCTAGAATCTCCTAAACCAATGGTGCTGAAGGAATTTTATTAACTATATACACTGCATAGTTGACTACTTCCACTCAAATATCCTTGAAAATTCCAAAATATAGCCTCATGCACTATGCCTTATTTATTAATTTCTGATTTAATTTTTCAGCCACACCATTAAACTCTAGTGTTTCAAGTAAAGACCTTTTTATACTTTTTCCTTTATTTAAGTTGTAGTTCTTGAAATCCATTACATTGTACTCACCACTATTGTTGCACCTTTAAAATTTTTATCTTCCATGTGGTTTCCTTTTTCAATATGGCCATATATCGATCAAACTCTTTAAATACCTCATATTGGTGTTGTATGAAGTAAATTCATACATTACTTATTTAATAATAAATGAAAATAAAAAATATATGGATCCTCAATGAGAAAGAGTTGGGGTAGGTCCCAAAACATCTATGTGAACAAGTTCTAACTTCTATAATTTTTAATTCCATCCATTAAAGTTGAATGATGCCATTATTTAATTTTTTTAGTATATAACTCTCACAACTTTTTATATTAGTGTTATTGAGATTTAGTACACCCTTTTCTACTATAAATTTCTTGTTCTTCTCACTGAGGTGTCTAAGTTAATAATTTTCCAACTCTAGAATTTCAAAAGTTATTACATCATAAATTATCATTCCATCATAACATAAAATTGGATGCAATATCCCTTAATTTACCATTATTTACATAACTATGGAACCCTGAGTAACATTCCATACTCCATTAATAAATATCATTATGTAGGCTACCCCATTAAGCTTCCCAAAGGAAATAAGGTTCTTCTATAGACGTGGTATGTTCCAAACTTATTTCAACTTCAAGAAGCTCCCATTTTACATCCCAATATTAACATATCCTTTCTAAATGACTTCTATAACTTCATAATAAACTAATATAACCTTACCTAATTTCATGCGTACATAACTCATCATGCATACTTTCTCTATCATATAACATAATGATACTAATGAATCAATTTCCCAAGATTCCACTTGAATGTTGACACATAACAAAAACTTACTAATACCTTGAGATGAATTAATAGAACATGAAATTTTATCCTTTTAGAGACCATCCCATAGTCTGTGTGGTCCTTCTTGAGATTACATATCTTACACAAGTTCCATCATAAGAGGTTATCTCTAATCAATTTACCTTGACTCCTATCTTAGTTCCTCTCTTCTGATTTCATCCAACTTAACTTCTAAATTGGTAACTATTCTATACCTTTTTCATTTAGTGTAGTTTCAATAGGTTATTGTACTTCCCTCTTTCTGGGTTCATCAATCAAAACTGAATTTATGACATCCCCAAGCACCAAGTTGTTTTCCCATAGGAACTACTATGGGCATTTACCATTGTAACCCATCTTTTCATAGGCTGTGATAATAATCTAAATTCCTATAAATCGTCCAAAAACATAAAATTAATTGATTATAGATGACCTTGATTCATGTTAAATTCATTTATATGAATGGTCATAGGTTTTCCATCCAATAATATCATGTTTAATAACCTCTTCATCAAGAACACCTTGATCAAAGTAGGTGGATTCTCATACATGTCCACTTGATCACTCATCAGCTATGTTATTGTATTCTTATCTGGGTGTCAACATATAAATTATGAGAAGAAGTGATATAGATAAAATCAAGTTCTTTTATGTTAAAAATTTCCCATATCATTTTCCCCATATATTTTGATTTGGACCCCTTCAATGGAACTTTCAAATCTATCTAAATCAGATAGTCTTCCATCTACATACTTCATAAGGTAAAGTGTGACCCATCAAAATAAAATATATGGGGATTTAATTTTTTTATTCCATTTTTTATGTTACCATTAAATCAAAATAAATATAAATTATGCCAAGAAAATAGAGTGAATATTACCTGAGTTTGCAATTGAGAGTTCTCTTGAGTCTAAACTATGTTATGATATCACTTATTATGAGAAACTCGCACCATTAATCACCCAAATATGCATTATCTAGTATATCCAGAATAGTAGAAAAACAACCAGAACATCCTAGACTTTAAGGGATCTCCATTGAAATAAATGTACTATAATGTTGGATGTAATTTGACACCCTAAATCACTACACTGATTTACACATCACTCTCACTCAAGAAAATTAGAAAAAAAACATTCAAATGAAAAAAAATTAAAGGACATAAAGGCGTACTTGGTCTTGAAATTAATTCCTACATACACCAAAAAACATTTTTGCGTCATTTTATTAATCAGATTTTATATAATTAAAATACATTTATAAATTGTCAATAATATTACCACTAATCCAAATCAATGAGAACACATGTAAAACTGTTCCCAATTCACTAATATAAAAAATATCATATGGTCAACAGATTCCACCATCCTCTGATAATCATGTAGATCACATCCTTAATAATGATGAATTGCTATCACCTATATTTTTACATATAATGACCACCAAATTTTAGTAAACCTATAAGATACCCTTAAATTCTATAAAGTTACTCTTAATTATCCTATGGGAAAATTTAAGTTCCACAAATTTTTAGAAAAACCTAGTATTATATCCTTTAAGATAACATCATATGGACATTATCATGTTACACTAAATTCCATTTTACATTATCGGGTGATTTGAATACTCTGCATTTAGCAAAAATTAGCATCTTTCAACAAACTTTTCTATGTTTCCATTATCTGAACATGAGGCCAAGACATATTCCGGAGATTCTCCTTCTAGTAATTTAAATAGAAACATAAAAATAGTTCTTACCATTCCAAAAATACATCTCCATAATTCTATTCATATATTTTACTGAAACCATGACATTATTCCCACTGGACCATGGTAAGGTATAATATTTTACCTCTGTGATCATCAAGCTACAATCTTTTTACCTTCATTTCATTTCATAGTCATCTAAACCATGATTTGGTTATTCTATGTGTGGTGGATAATGAGTTCAATAAATTATTTTTCTTAAAAATAAACCATGTTCACTTTACCATGGGTATTTCTAATTCATACCAAGAAGTAGTTAAATAAACCATGATTTAGTTTCTTCAATTAGTGATAAATAGTATCATCAAACTTCACCAGAAAACATCATTTGGCCATAATGACTAACTATAACCATTTTTCTACAAACTACAACATGGGAATAAAAACAACAATGTTTTCCCCTCATGGCCACCATAGTGTTTGTATTATTCTCTAATAACCATAGACTAACCCATGGTTATTTTTATTAACTTATTAACAATCTATATTTTCTCAAACATAAACCAAGATGTATTTTTCAACACAACACAATCCGGAATGAGTTTTTTTAATGTTTCTTCAAATATTTTTTGTTCTTTAACACTAATCAAACTCAAAGAAAATTATGAAAATTTTAGTTATAAATAAATCAATAAAAAATAAAATATTATAAATAAACATTTTATAGTATTATCTCA
Source organism: Viscum album (assembly GCA_963277665.1). Lineage (NCBI taxonomy): Eukaryota > Viridiplantae > Streptophyta > Magnoliopsida > Santalales > Viscaceae > Viscum > Viscum album. The sequence continues at coordinate 588,645,354 of OY728126.1, forward strand.
ATGTGATATTAATCCAAACACCACATTACCAAATAGAGAAATGGTTGTGAGAGTACTATAACGCTATATAAAATAACATTAACATATTGACCAAGTCTCATTTATGGCTCAATGATATTACCCTTTGTTAACATGCTTCACGAAATCTTTCCAAACACGCATTGATCATTATAAAAAAATCCTTTAAAATAAACTAAAATAATAATTTTTGGTACTATATTAATGAAATTAAGTTATTCTATATGTTTTCATACATAAAATAATTTATGAATCCTAAAAAACTATAAAAAATACTATAATTTAATGTAATTTTTTTAGAAGCATCAAAAAAATTAAGCTAAATGAAGGGTTATTAAGGTTATAAAATATCCTAATATAATTGTGCTTTAACAAGATATAAAAGTGATACAATAAGTCCCTAAAAAAGAAAGGATTGGAATCATCTAAAAATATTAGTGTATAATTCTCATAAATCATGTATACTACAACATATCCCAAATAACTCTTGTCTATTTCTCATAAACTGAAAATATCAAACACTTATTAAGGAATTTTTGTCTAATCCTTTCATGTGAACTAAGTTTAATAAACCAAAATGTTAGGCCCATATATTCTTTTATTTTAGTGTTTAATTTATTATCAATAGTGGCCATTGAAGGTTATTGAATAATTTTTTAGAAAAATATGTATTTTTTGGATAAATTTTATATTGTTTTAGAGACTAAAAATGTTATTTGAAAATATTTTGAAATTTTGACATTTATTTGGGGATTTTCATGTTTAAAATTAATTAAAATGAATAATTAATTTAAGAAAATAATCTTTTTTAAGAATTTAAATTTATTTAAGGAAGATATTTATTAATGGAATTATAAAGAAAACTTTTTCATGAAATAGAGTTTTTTGGAGTAAAAATGGTTATTGAATAACTAACAGATGTTCCAAGTAGAAAATAAAGATGTTTTATATAGTAAATAAAATTATGTCTTAGAATGAGTTTCATGTAATAGAAAAAAAAATTGCGTTTTTTAGGAAGAAACAAAGACTCTAAAAATTTGTTTAGTAAAAAATGAAGCTTAAAATAGATGCTTCATAGAGTAAATGATAAAAAATAAAATTTCATTAATTAGAAAACAACTATAATAATTTGTATCATATAAAACTATGTCATGTTGATAGAGTAGACCCAAAGAAAATATAGTCATATTTATATTCATCTGGTAGTATTTTTATTTCATAACTAATATTGTATAGAGTAAAGTTGCACTAATATGCACAGAGTATAGCACAATGGTGAGGAATCTATAAAAAGTAAAAGTCACGGTGTACAAGAGAGTTGTGTCAAGTATATTATACCTATATTTTTGTTTTAAGAATACTTAAATTCAATAGTAGTGTGGCTAGTATACTAAAAACTCAAATACGCATTGGTTTACTGGTCAAGAAGAGAAAATCCACAATTTAAAAAACAAATTGCTTATATAGAAGAACTAGATCAACCATGATTATTATTCTTAAATTATAAATTGACCATATATTTCATGGTGATAAAACTTTAATAAAATTGATTATTAATATAAAAAATTATATTTTATGATAAAGGGATATCTTAATATGGATCTATTATTAAATTTTACTCTAAGTTGATCATCTATGTGGATCTCTAAGAATATGTTTATGGAAAGAAATAGAGACTCATAGGATTCATTATTTGGTAGGTTATGGATATTTTTTATAAATTTTAAATATAGTTTTAATGGTAAAATAAAATATTCATTAAACTAGTCAAATCAGGACATGTTTGTCGGTGGAGATCTTCAACCTCACATGGGTATTTATTTTAAAGAATATATAACATATAATTTTTGAAATTTTTTAGAAGGGATAAAAACTAAATATGAAGTATATTTTAATTCATTTAAATGAAGTGAATAAATGAATCATATACTTGACCTAGTACTTGAGAAGAAATAAATTTGTTTGTGCCTTAAAGAAGAAAAAAATACTATAGTTTTCAAAGTTCATAAAAAATAAATTAAAATATTGAATTTATGGATATGTTAGTTGAATGATATAATGTTGAAATTAAAGGAGATATATAAGGTGAAGAAAAACAATTTGAAATAGACGATGGATCTGTGAATATTGAGGAGAGAGGTGATCAAGGATAATTTTTGGCATTTATGTGCATATTATGAAGACTTGAGGAACTTAAAGATTTTTTTTTCTAAAGAATATTTAATTTTATAATTTATATACATTAGAGAAGGGTATATCATCAGTTATTATTCTTTTTCTTTCTTGTGGTAGTGATCCCATTTGTAAGGTTTAATGAGACTTTTTGTAAGGGGTAATGTGCCTTGGGTGGCATTGTGCACCCAAAACATGTAATCAAATGTGATTCATAGTAACCTATGTTTAGAATTCTAAACTCACCACAAACCATAGACTTAACACTACATTATAGGTGATTCATGGAAATTGTATCTATTTTCTTTGTTTTACTTGTTAGTTTCACCATCACTAAAAGATATAATAACTACCTCATAAACATTGAAACAAGGTCTAATTAAAATAGGAAATTAGGAGAAGGAAATTTTTTTAAATAATTCATTTTGTTAGTTTAATAAAAATATAAAAAATATTTTTTGAAGTCTTATCCAATATTCTTCAAATGAAAATTTCTAATGTGGTATTCAATATTTTCCAAAATAGATTAACTTTACAAAAAAATAAGTCAAAAGAAATTAACTCCACTCATAAATTTTTCATCATGAAATAGATCAAAGGTAAATAGAAAAATCAACAACAACTAAGATTATCTATATCAATAAAATCTCTTTCAGTTATAGCACTATATTTTTCTATACTTTGATGAAAATAATTATGGTCATGCTTTTAACTAAGGTAATAGTTGGGGGAAACTTGATCTAAAAAAATATCCAGTTTTTTAATCCAATAGAAGTAAAAAAATCCCTAAAAGTATCAAGATAATTTATTTATAAGTTATAGGTCTCTTGCCAATTTTATTTGAAATTTAATCCCTAAAAATGATATCTATTTTCTATAGGAACATATGATATGAGGAAAACATGTACAAAAATTTACATTAGATTTTAACAAAGAAATTTACACCTATATTATATGAATTTTGAACAATTAACACCATAGAACTCATCTAATTATAGAAATATGGATTCATCTTTAATTAAAACCTAATGGTTGAATAAAAAAATAATATAATTTTTTAAATAATTTTTTCACTCACAAAAAATACAATTGAAAATTCTAAAATAAAATTATACAAAAATCTAAGATTGGTGATGGAAAATATTGATGAAATAAAACCAAATTATTTCATATTTTTTCTTCATAGAAACCTAGATTGAAATATATTGTGAAAGGAAATGAGAAAATAAGAGTATAGATAAACTATATTTATACCTGGTGGTAAATGATGTTGATTAGTTGTCTTAAAAAATTACTCATTCCTTTCACTTGCACCTGAGTTGTAAGGGCCCTAGATTTCCTAGACCATTATTTTGTTGTTTTTTTATCTATGTTGGTATTTTGGGGTAGGTTATATGAGTTTGGGATCTATTATATTCAAAATGATCATGTTTTAGTCTATGGTGGAGTTTGGTATGAAGATACGTTCATGGGGGTTGTCCATTGGGGAATTTAGAAAACCCCGTGTACAACACCATGAGATTTTAATCTATATTTTATTTTAAATAATCATTTGTAGAGTTTTTTTATCAAAAACAAAATGAAAATAAAAAACTGTAACACATTTTACTAAGATAAAATATCACAATGTAAGATAATCATTAATACATTATGAGAATACAATATGAAACATCACAAGTAGAATAAATCTTCATGTAAATAAAAAATATTAAATAATAAAAATTCTTTATTATAAAAACATGTATTATAATTAAATCCATAATATTATTTTTTTAAAAATAATTAATTTATATAGTCTAATACAAATTAATTATTTAAATTTCACTATATATCATTAATATGATATGGTTTAAATCATTCAATGATAAAAGGGGAAATTTTTTAAAGAACTATTTTTTGAAAGTGTTGTGTTTAAGGGATGATTCTAATAATATGTTTTTTAATATAATATGTAATTTTTTAATATATAAACTAATATATTAACACATATTTCATTAAAATAATTATTTAATAGTATTCATAACAGAAAAAGTTTAAAAAGGTGATTTTATTATAAATTTTTTTTTTTTTTTTTATTTTCATTTAAAATATAAACTTGTAAATTATCAAATTTTTATTTGAAAAAATTAATATTTTTTTAAATTTAAAAATTTAAAATTATATTAGGGTTAATTTTTGGGATATTTGTAAAAAAATAGTTTTTAAGTGAATAGGGAAAATGCAGTTCTTACAAATACTGTAACTTTTATGAATTCATTATAATATAAGAATGAATTAAAAATATATAAAAAAATTATAAAACAAAAATGAATTTAATTAGTAAAATTATACATTTAAATATAAAATTTTTAATTTAGAAATCTATGTTTTACTTTTTGGAACCTAACTTATGTTTTATTTTAATAAAAATATAATTTTGTCCTTTTTCTTTAATTAATTATTCACAATGATCCATTGGGTTTTGGATTTCATTGAAATTCAAACAAGATAACATTTTTAAATAATAAATCAAAAAATTTAATGGGAATCAATATAATACATTATTTTGGTGTAAATTCATTTTTATGCATAAGAAGAACATTTTTCTAAAAATAGTTTTGGTTGTTTTAAGCATAATTTTATTAAAATTAAAATTTTCCACCACTAATAATTGAATATTAGAAAAAAAAATTCATATTTTAGATCATTATTTTATAATTATTCTATAAATTTGAATTTTTTTAGAGAAAAAAATAAGTTACTGAGGTAAAAAAAATGAGTTATCGTGGTAAAAGTAAATTATGGTTAAAGGTTAAATCAAGTTAAAAATGCCTAAAATATCTCATAATATTTATATTATTTAGTTTTATTATATATGTATATATCAATAAACACACACTTTAAATTATTTTCAACTTTTTGAGCTACATTCCACTAAAAGTGACATGCCTTTAATATAAAGTGTTGAGTATTTACAAAAAAGATAACCATCTCACTTCTAAAAGGAGTCTTTCACCACAACACATAACATCATGACTTAAGCCTATTAGTTATACCAGTATCTACCCATATTCACCACCAATATTCTTAGTCACATCGTATTGTATTTTTATCCTAAAAAGGTCAATCTAATAAGGCTTGAGGAGTGGTTTAAAAGCGGATACCAAAAGAGGGGGAAATTGTCTTAACTGAATTCTTATAAGTTTCATTCTTCTTCAACATCCTCCAAATATTTTATAACCATAATAATAAAATGACACCATTATGATTATTATAATGAAATTTTATTATGTTTATGTAACAACTATTATCTACCTTCCCTCATTCTTTGGGAAAATAGAAATATTGGTTGTGTTACATGTGGACTACCACCTCCATGAATGACGTATTTAATTCTATATCTCTACCTTACATGGATACTTATAAAACTGAATTTAATTAATAAATATGATATTTATATCATAATTAAGGTTATATAAAGATTATTTGTTTATTATATTAATAATATTAATAAGAAACAGCCATTATAAAATTTAACCACCTAAAATGAACATACCGAGGCACTTTGTCAGTATTAACTTCTTACCATTCTCTTTTATTTATCGTATTCACCTAACTCTTATTTAAATTTATTTTTCACTTTTATAGGAAAAATTTAAATCATTAATATTCTATAAAATTGATATTATCACTATATAATAGAATGATTTTACTCATTCAATGGTTACAATATGTTCTTTTTGGGTCAGTTTTTCCACGTACAAGAAAAATGATATAATGTTTATGTCATGAATGATTAAGTAATGATATATACTGGTAATATTATGTAAAATTAATGAATTTATTATGTTCAAAAATTATTAAATTGTTATATAATTATATCTTTATAAACTAATAAAACCAATTCTTTTTATGGAATAGAAATTCCTTAAAATGATCTTTTTTAGCTTTCCTTGATAATCATCACCATAAGTTCTATGAAATGAAAATTAGAATCTATAAATATATCAAAACCATACTATATACAATAATTAACATTCTATATATGATGAAAAACTGACCAAGTTGCGAGTACCCGGACTAATGAATTCGAACATGCGTGTAGAACAGAATAGTTAAAACAAAAATATTGATTTAAACAAAGAATTGTTACTAAATGGGTCATAAAAAATTATAATTTAATGGTATATAGTAAGATAAATATAAATATAGTTTATATATGTATATAGTATATTTAATTTTATTCTCTATGATGTTATATTGTGTCCGACCATGCCAAAATCCCATGTAAGGGGATTCTAGACTCAATTTCTTTTCATTAGGATATATCATTTCGTTATTGACTATGTTATGCCAAGATTTTATGAATTATAAAATTTGATTTATTTATTTCTATTTAAATTTTTTATGAGTAATTAAATTTCTTTCAAATAATATATACCTTTACATATTTTTACTTCATATGATATGATCTTTGTAAGGGTTTCCTAGTCTCAATTTTCTTTGCTTTAAATGTACTTATATTTATGAAACTATTTTATTTTACATTGTCAATATGTTGCCTATTTGATATATTATATCATTAATTACACCTTAATAATGGTATTTAATATTATATTTAAATTTTTATCTTTCACTACGTTTATATCAAAATGTTATAAAATTCATAAGGGTTTTTATCATCTCGGTTTCCCTTCATTGAGATATGTTTGATATTAACCACATAATTTCTTTTGTGTAGTGTATATACTTCCCATGAATTTATTTTATAAAAATTACATGTATTTAAAAAATTATATATGTTTCTCCAATTCAATATATTTTAATTCAATGTTTTCCAAATCTTTAAGAATTTTTATTTAAAATCATTATTTTTAAAAGTTTTAATGTATTTTACTTAACTATATCTATTCCATATCCATATTCTATATATTAATTCAAGAATTTTCTTCTATATAATTCAATTTTTTAAGGTAATTTTAAATAGACTTTTACTTTAATTATAAATTTTTAAAATGTATATTGTTAATGGTTTCCATAGAGGTCGCATTTTACATTCCTTGCAGAAGATTGGAAAGAATGTTTTTTAATGTTTCTTGTTTAACCATATTTTCCTGTAATCATGTTCCTTATTTATTATTAATATGTCATTACAAGTTTACTTAGTTTTTAAAAGAAAAATTTATTTCCATTTTTTCTATTAATTTTTTATTTTTTAAAAGTTATCAATAGAAAATGATATTACTTTTTTTAAAATTTTGAAAAGGGATTTCATTTCACATCAGAATATTTTTATATTTCACTCCAAATTTTATTACATAAGAATATTTTATTTTCAATATTACATTTTTTTAAATTATTTTAAAAATATTTTTTTAAAAATATGCTCAATGTCTCATGAAAATAATGTTGGTAGTGATTTATAACTTCATTTTTGAAACAAAGTTAAAAAAATTTTAAGTAAATTATTTTATAGTTTCACATCCATTTTATTATCTATATATAAAGGATATATATTTTATGTAGTAATTTTTGAAACATTTTATAATTATCTTATTATTTAAACTTTTTGATATTGAATATTTGGTATCAACTGATCAAATTCTCGATTTCATCTTATTTGATACCATATAAAAATATTATGTATCCCATTTTCTTTCCATAGGTTTCTAATCTATGTCAAACTACATTAATGTTTTTTATGATTCTAATGATACCTTCCAACCTCTATATATATATGGAATATGATGATCTCTTGTGAAAATATTCATGTATCCCATTTATTTTAAATGTGTTAAGTAATATATAATAGAAGTATGAATGGTTTTATGTTCTTATAGAATACATATGTATGGTTTTCATTATGTGATGTATGGACCCTAAATTATATAGTATTCTAATGAATTTGGTAAATAATTATCTCATAAGATGAATATAAATGGGGAGTGATTCCAAAACCTAAATTAACTATGTCCACTAAGTAACATGTGGGCCCAAAATTATACAGCGCTCGAATTCATTGGGTAAATACTTATATCTCATGTGATGACATGTTATGGATTAATGTGATAACACAATTCATTAAGGAACGTTATCCAGAATGTGATGATAGTCTTGGTTGTAAACCTTAACAAAGGAATGATTTTTTATTCTTATATGTCTACCAAATTTTTATTCCTATGTTATGTTTTCATAGATCAAGATTATTAACTCGGGATTTCACACTCGTTTTACTCATGTTTTATGTTATTCCAAATCCTTATATCATGACTCATCACTTTTGATCCATGTTTTTTTGTGTGAATTAATTATGTTATATTTTTATAAAATTATTATGTTCTCATACCTATATCATTAACTTATTATCACTTATGATATTAGATTGTTACTCCCTATTTTTACCCTTATTGAGCATTTGAGATCACCCTTTTTATGGTTCTATTTCTCCATGTTATATAGAATAAAATTATGTATGAAATTTTTAGTTGTGTTTCATGTATTGATAATTTTTTGGGAGATATTGAAGAATTATTTGGAAATAAGGAGTCTTTAGTTTAGTGGGAAAATGCACATTTGATGGGAAATATATAGGTTTTGTTAGTTAAAGGTTTATCATAACTCTCTAAAACTTTAAAAATAAAAGTTTTTAGGTCTTTAATTGAATCCATATTTTTTATTGATAATTTAATTTTAGATGGTTAAATTTGCATCGCTACAGTTGGAATCGAATAAAATAGGTATAGAATATGTTTTTAGCATCAGATTTAGGAGTGTGGGTTTGGGTATTCTCAATTGATATCATAGAAGGGTGTAAATAACTTTAGAGTTTAACATTGTATTAGGTGAGGATATTTAAAGAGTTTTGGATACCATCATGGGATAATAAGTTTAAGGTTTATCCTAAGTTCAAATTAAATGATACCCCTTTTAGGTATTATATAATTGTATTTTGTGGTGATTATTGATATGTTTGTTGGGAATTAAGAAAAATATATTATTTTTGTATAGATATCCATTTGGGTTGATAAGTGACTTGATATTGTGGTAAATATGGTTAATTGGGAAAATTTGTTAATTTATATTTGGAATTTAAGTTATGTAGTATAGAATACATTGAGGCTTGAAAATTTATTTTGTGAGAATGAAATTATGGTTATTTTGGGAAAAAATTAATATATTTTTGGGAGTATTTATGCTTAGACTATATTTTGATTGGTATGAAATTAATTTTTTTCAGCATGAAATTTTAAGTTTATTTTTGGGAGTATAGGTTTTCATTATTATTGAGGTTATAATCTGGAAAAATGAATCATGATAATTTTGTGTTAGTTTATTTAGAATTATATTATTGATACTAAGAGGATGAAACTTACAGAAATTTGAGTTAAACTGAAAGAGAGTTATAGTGTCATAATTAAAAAAAATGTATCATGGATTAAAATGAAGGTGTTATTAGATAATACATCTAATGATTGATTTTTCATATTAATGTGTTTATCAATTGTTATCATAACAATTTGATTTTAATATTTTTTTGGAAATAGCTTATGAAAATATAGCTAGGAAAGTTGTGTTTATAGAGACTTTTTTGTGTTATATTATGATTCATGACGATATTAAGAATAATCTCATTTATTTTCAAAATTAATTGAAATTAAAATTATAAGGATACAATATATTTAAGGGGGTATAATGTGACACCCTAAGATTTTATTTTTTATTTTCTTTTAAATAAATACTTTGTTGGGTAGCATTAATCCTACACTATAAAGACTTGGACTTATTACGTTACATAATTCTGATTTTAGACAAGAAATATATTAATTTTACATTGAGGATATTTTCAATTTTAGATCTTTAAAAAATTGTCACATAAAAAATTCATAACATAACACATTGTTACAGAGTGGATACCATAAAAATAGTTTCAATTTTTTTCAAAATATAAAATATTAAAGCTTAAAACATGACGTTGTTGACAATTCGTCAAAATTTTAACTTCACTTTATTATTTATCTTACACATCCTTATAACCTACAAAAATCATTTAAAAACATGGTATGAGAAAAAAATCTCCGTAAGGGATATAAAAAAAGGAATGAACACATTAGTCCATGAATACTTGTAATGTATGAAACCATTTTTTTAAAGACATACTTATTAGCTATATATATACTTACTTTGTGAAACATGAGATTTATACAATATTCACACAATACATAAGAACATAAGTATAACAATAATGGTATCTTGGGGCATTAATTACATAATCTTGTAACCCTCTCTGATACATTATACTTTGTAACCATTGCAGCTACCTTACAATTTGTGTTACCAACGCAATTACACTTGGCGTAACCATACGGCTGACCTCCAACATACACATAATAAATGAATTAGAGGGAAATATAGGTCCCACCCTTCATTATAAAAAATTTCTATGAACCAGAACATAATCATACATCATGATTAATTACATAAAAACATTAATTTTGAATTTTGTAAAATAGAATTTTAAAAGAAGTTTTTAAAAGAAAAGTCCCTTATAAATATCATATAATTGAAGTGACACCTAATAAAGTGTATGGAATATGTATATACTCTTTAAATAAACATAATTCAACATATTATAATCAGAATTAATCACATGAAAATTTCAAATACCACATAAGTAATGAATAATAAGTTTAACCTAAAGGATGGAAATCGGGTTAAGAATTCCCTTACAAAAATGCAGCATCCTAACGGCTATGTAACAGGGTTTTAGAAAACTTTAAAATGAGAGGAGAAAATGTTAAACCATCTAGAAATGGATCATAATACAGAATAGAGCAAGAATAAGATGAAAATAGGAACAAGGTATGGATTCTTGAATTCTATACCACAAAAAAGAGAACTTGAATGGAAAAAGAAAGAAGTTGGGAATTCTCTTACCTTGTGGAGTAACTCCCAAAACGTGAAGGTTAGGACCTTGGGGGCTTGAGGAAACCTTGGGAGGACTAATAGAGAGGTAAAGAGTCTATATCTTCATTGATGAAGAATTGGTAATGAATTTAATGAAGGAATGGGTTGATATTTATAGAAAAAGTGTGAGAATATTTTAATAATTTCCAAGGGACACATCATTAATGGAATTTGAAAACCCATGGGCTTGCCCGTGGTATTTGCACAAGGTATTAGCCACTTGGGACACCTAACATATTAGTTTACTGTACACAAGTCGACCGGTTTTATTACATCAATATTACATCATTAATGATGTCATTAACACATAGAAACTCAAAATTGTATTTTTTACTATTCATCGAAAAATCAATTGTTTCAGAAAAATCCAAAAAATATACTCTATCCATTTATTGATGTGTAGAATAAAAAAATGAACTCCATTTTTGGAAAATAATTTTTTAAATATTATTAATTTAATTTTAAAATAAAATCATACATAATTCAAAAATTAACAATGTTAATTCTATAACTGCTTTTATATCACATTGAAAAATTAAACAATAAGTCATTATCTTAAAGCCTTAATAAAATAAAATAATAATACAATTTACTATTCATTAGGGTCACATGACTATTCATATTACTATTCATAAGAGAATGTTACTATTCACTCAAAATACATGTTGGTTCCATTAGACTCTAAAGAACTTACTGAACACAATTGTAGATGATTTTTTTTTGAAATTCAAAACATAGAAGCTAAAAAATTATGTTTAAAGGATAGTTATAAATATCTACATAAAACAAGGTTTCATGCATTTCATTTATTTATTTATTTAAAACCTTGGGGTTTTATAATATCCTAACCTTCTAGAAATAGTGTCCTCACAATTCTATTTACTCATTAAATAAGTGAGGGTAACTTTCCCTCATTGAATTTTTATATTCCCATGTTTCTTCTTCAACCATGTGGTTTCTCCACAAAACCTTTACCAGGTGAATTACCTTATTCTTCAATCCATGTTCCCTTCAATCAAAGATCTGAACTGGTTTCTCTTTAAAATAAGGTTTTGTTTTAGTTGAACTACTTCTGGGATCAAGACATATAATGAATCTGGCACATACTTCCTCAACATGGAAACAATAAAAATATTGTGTGCTTAAGACAAATTTGGAGGCAAAGCAACTCTATATGCAACTATTCTGAATTTCTCCATAAAATCAAAAAGGACCTGTGAACCACGAGCTTAGCTTCCCTTTCATACCAAAATGCATCACACTTTTCCAAGGAGTGATTTTAAGGAAAAAAAGGTCACCTACCTCAAAAAATAAGTCTTTCCTTTTGTTATCTGCATAACTTTTCTGCCTACTCTAAACTGTCCTCATGTGCTGCTAGATCATCTTCACTTTATTATCCATTTCTTATACTAATTTTGGCCACATCAACTTCCTTTCACTGACTTCATCCCAAAACGCTGGAGTCCAACACTGTTTCCCATTCAAAGCCTCGAAAGGTGCCATGTGTATACTGGAATGAAAACTATTATTATAAGAAAACTAAACTATAGAAAGATAATGATACCAACTTCCCTGATAGTTCATTGAACAAGTTCAAATAATATCATCCAATGTCTGAATTGTTCATTCTGACTGGACATTTGATTGAGGGTGAAAATTTGTACTGAAATTTAATTTTGTGCCCAACGAATTTTGAACTGCCTTCCAAAAGTTAGAAGTGAACCTGGGATCCTAGTCAGATACAATGGAAAGAGGACCTCCATGTAGCCTGACAATCTCTTTAAGGTAAAATCGATAAAGTTGATATAAATACATTGTATCTTGAATAGAAAAAAAATGTGCAGATTTTGTCATCCGATTAACAATAACCCAAATTGCATTATTACCTTGAGAATTCTTTGATAGTCCCACTACAAAGTCCATGGATACATTCTCTAATTTCCACTCTGGCAATAGCAAAGGTTGTAGCATCCCCTCCGATAACTGCTGCTCTACTTTAAATTGTTGACATGTCAAGCATTTCATAGTAAAATAAGCAATATCTCTTTTCATTTCATCCCAACAATTATATTCCCGAAGGTCTCTGTACATCCTAGTACTACCAGTATGAACTGAAAATAGAGAACTATGAGCTTCTCACAATAATTCTTTCTTCAACTAGGAATAACAAGTCACACACAACCTTTTACAAAATCTTAAAACACAATCTTTATTAAGGTTAAATTCTGGGAACTTACCCATTTTAACCAATTCTACCTTTTTCTATAGCTCATGGTCTTCCTTCTGCGCTTGCTAAATTCTATCTGATAACGATGACTGCATTAAAACCTAAGAAAAAATAGAGGTCTTTTCTGCACCAAAAATTTCTAAGCCAAAATTCATCAAATCATTAATCAAAGGATCATGTTCTAATGTAACATGGTTAATGATGCATGATTTTTTAGACTCAAGGTATCTACCACTTTTTTTTCTTTTTCAGGATGTTAATTAATCGTGCAATAATGATCCTTTATTAGTTCAAGCTATCTTCTCTACCTTATATTTAATTCCTTCTGAGTGAATATATACTTCATAATTTTATGGTCTGTATATATTTGACATTTGGCTCTATATAAATGATTCCTCCAAATTTTCAAATCAAAAACCACAACTGCCAATTCCAAATATTGTGTGGGATAATTTAAATCATGAGTTTTTAGTTTTCTTGAAGCATAAGTAGTTACCTGATCATTTTTCATCAAAATACAACCAAGTCCCTTCAAAAAAGCATCACTGTAGATTACCAGATTACCATTTCGGGAAATCAAAGAAAAAACTGGAGCATTCACCAATCTCTTCTTTAGTTTCTAAAAACAAAAATCACATTCTTCTGTCCAAATAAATTTAACCCCTTTTCATGTTAACTTAGTTATCATGCTAGATAACCGTGAAAAGTTATTAAAAAACTTTAGGTAATAACCTTTTAACCCAATAAAACTACAAATCTATGTAACATTTGTAGGTCTTATCCATTCATCAACCACTTTTGTTTTGGAAGGATCAACTTTTATTCCATATTTATTTACAATGTTCCCAAGAAACAAAATCTATTGCAACCAAAAATCACAATTTCTGAAATTTTCATACATTTAATTTTCCTTTAAGGTTTATAAAACAAACCTTAGATTCTTATCATGCTCCTATTTATTTTTAGAAAATACTAGAATGTCATCAATAAACAAAACCAAAAATTTATCCAAGATTTCATGAAATATTCTATTCCTAATATTCATGAATACAGGAGGTGAATTAGTTAACCCAAATAGCATAAAAACAAATTCATAATTCCCATATCTAGTATGAAAGGTTGTTTTTCAGATATCATCCTCCTTTACCTTCAGCTGATGGTATCCGGATCTCAAGTCAATCTTGGAAAAGTACTGATCTCCCTGGAGTTAATCAAATAAGTCATTGATATGAGGCAAAGGAAACTTGTTTTTAATAGTGATGTTATTAAAATCTCTATAATCAATGCAAAGTCTCATGGAACCATATTTTTTTTAACAAACAAAATAGGATCACCCCATCGTGAAGTACTAGGGTGAATGAAGCCTTTATCCAAAAAATCCTGCAACTGATTTTTCAATTCAAGAAGTTCTATTTGAGCCATATGATAAGGGGTTTTGAAATTGTATTTTCATGAAGAAATAATTCAATTGTCAATTTGACTTCCTGATCAGGTATGACACTGGGTAACTCATCAGGAAAAACATCAAGGTATTCATTTACCACTTGAACATAACAAATCTAAACAGTTCCCTTACTTTTAACAATATGAGCAATATAACATTCATTTCCATATTTCAATAGTTTCTCAGCTTCCTGATATGTTATCAATTTTATGAGTTCATTCTTATAAACAAATTGAAACTCTTTCTGAAAAACAACTTCTTTAGCTCTAAAATCAATCTTTGTAAGATAAATGGAATGCCAATTCATTCCTAGAATAACAACAAACTCAACTAAGGGTAAAACAATAAGTTTTGTAGGTAAATAATTTCCACATACCATAATAGAAATATTCTTATAATTCCTCTTTGCTATAATATTTCCCCTGGTGTTTGAATAAAAAGTTCTGGTCTCATTTGTTGAGGTGATATTTCCAATTTACCAAAAACTTTCATAGAAATAAATGAATGTGTAGACCCTGTATCGAACAAAACTTTAGAAAAATCTGAGTAAACAAATAGAGTACCTGATATCACTTCATTGGATGGACCAACATATGCTGAAGTGGTTGCAAAGGATCTCACTACACCTTTCTTCTTATATTCTGGCTTCTTTGCATCATTTGTATCTCTATTTAGGAAGGAACTTTCATAATGAACTATCTCACCACATTTAAAACTCTTAACAGTTTTCTTATTAGGATTAGTCTTAGGATCATTTTTCATTAAAATCTTGGTCCATATGTCCAAACTTACCACATTTAAACCACTTCCCGGTTTTTCTAAGACATTCCCTAGGGTTCTTCTTTCCACACTTTTCACAAATTGGAAACTAGATTTTCTTACCATTAGATTTATTTTATTGATTCTTACCCATCACTTTCCATTTGGACCTCTTCTTCTACTTGTTTCCAAAATGCAGGTGATCATCAGCAAACTCCATCTCTACCATCTCAGCACATCAGAAAAGTTTCTCATAACTTTTAAATTCATGGGAAGCCAATGACCTTCGATACCTTGGCTTCAGTCGTGAGTAAAAGTGGTTGATTTTTCTATCAAGATCCAGAATATGATTTGGAGCATAACTCTCTAGTTGGGTGAAGTTATCTTCATACACAGCCACTTAATCTTCCCCTTTTTGATTCAACTCAATGAATTTCTTCTCCATCCTAAGTCACACGACCTTAGGAAAATATTTTTCAAGGAAAAGACTTTTAAATTCATCCCACTCTAAGGCATCAATATCCTCTCTATACCTGATATTATTTACCATTTACCACCAATGATCAGATTCACCTTCAAAATGATAAATGTAAATACTTACCTTTGAATTATATGAACATCCCATAATATCAAATATCTTTTCAAGGGCTTTAATCCATTCTTCAACCGCTACTGGATCAGAAGATCCACTGAAATCGTGAGGTTGTTGTCTTATGAAATGTTCCACTATTTTCATGTTCTGTTGTGGTACCTATGGTTGTTCTCTTGCATGGATTACACCACCATTTATTTCTTTTTTTATCTGATCCATTACTATCACAAACTACTCGGTTCCAATCTCTACCATTCCCTGTAATAGATTCAGAAGGATGTCATTCTCACGATCCCTCTCCTCTTCAGATTACCTATTTATTCTGTGAAAAACCATTCTTAAAAAACATATCTTAGATGAATCAACATGGTAATCCTTAAATGATATAATATTTCAAATTAATCATAGAGTAAAAATCATTTATGGTATTTTTTTTACATTATCTAACCCCTAAAGTTATCTAAACTATCCTTTGATACCAACTATAAGGACTCGTCCTTATTACATTATATAATCTTGATTTTAGTCAAGAAATATCTTCCTTTTTCATTAAGGATCTTTTAAAGTTTATATATTTTGATAATTGGGACATAATGCATTCATAACATTACACATTGTTACAGAGTGGATACCATAAAAATAGTTTCTATTTTTTCAAAATATAAAATATTAAAGCTTAAAACATGATGTATTTGACAATTCTTCAAACATTTAGCTTGGATTATTTCTCTTTCTTAAACATACTTATAACCATTAAAAATCATTTAAAACTTGAGATGGGAACAAAATCTCATTAAGGGATATAAAAATAAATAAAGAACACATTAGTCCATGAATAATTGTAATGTATGAAAACATCTTTTTTAAAAGACATACTTATCACCTGTAAATATATACTTACTTTGTAAAACAAGATATTTCCATAAAATTCACAAAATACACAAGAACTTATGTAAAACCATAATGGTATCTTTGGGAATTACTTACATAATCTTTTTACCCTCCCGGCTACCTTATAATTTGTAACTCTCACGGCTACCTTACAATTTGTGTAACCATTGCAGTTACACTTGGAGTAACCATATGACTGACCTCTAACTTACACATACCCACAACATTGTAAATAAATATAGGTCCCACCCTTCATCATAAAAAATTCCCAAGAACCCAAACATAATCATACATCATGAATAATTACATAAAAACATTTCTTTCAAATTTTGTAAAATAGAATTTTAAAAGAGGATTTTAAAGGAAAAGTCCTTTATAAACATCATATAATTCAAGTGAGACTTAATAGAGTGGATGTACTATGTAGATAATATGTAAATACACATAATTAAACATAGAACAATCAAAATTCATCACACAAACAATTTAAAAATCACATAAATAATGAATAATAAGGTTAACCCAAAGGATGGAAATCGGGTTAAGAATTCCCTTACTAAAATTCAGAAGCCTAATGGCTATGCAACAGGGTTTTAGAAAACATTAAAATGAGAGGTTAAAAGAGTAACCCATCCATAAATGAATCATAATACATGAATAGAGAAAGAATAAAATGAAAATAGGAACATGGTATGGATTCTTGGATTCTATACCACATAAAAGAGAACTTGAATGGAATAAGAAAGAAGTTGAGAATTATATTACCTTGTAGAGTGACTCCCAAAAATTGAATGTTGGGACCTTAGGGGATTGAGGAAACCTTGGGATAACTAATATAGAGGTAAGGAGACCATAGATTCATTGAGGAATAATTGGGAAAGAATTTAATGAAGGAATGGGTTGGTATTTATAACAAAAGTGAGGAAATATTTTAATAATTTCCAAGGGACACCTCATTAGTGGTATTTACAAAACAATGGGCTTGACCATGGTATTTTCCCAAGGTATTAGCCACTTGAGAAACATCACATATTATTTTACTAAAAACAAGTTGAACAGATTTATTACATCAATATTACATCATTAATGATTTCATTAACACACCAAAACTCAAAATTGTATTTTATACTATTCACCGAAAAATCAATTGTTTCAGAAAAATCCCCAAAATACACTCTAGCCATTTTTTGAAGTGTAGAATTTAAAAATTAACTGAATTTTTTGAAAATAATTTTCTAGATTTTATTAATTTAATTTTTAAATAAAATAATACTTAATTAAAAAAATTAACAATTTTAATTCTATAACTGATTTTATACCACAATGAAAAATTAACCAATATGTCATTATCTTAGATCCCTGAGAAAATAAAATAATAATAAAATATACTATTCATTATGTTCATATTACTATTAATATTACTATTCATAGGGGAATATTACTAGTCACAAAAAATATAAGTTGGTTCCATTAGACTCTAAATAACTTACCGAACACAGTTGTAGATGACTGTTTTTCAAAATTCAAAACATAGAAATTGCAAAATTATGTTTAAAGGATAGTTATAAATATCTACCTAAAACAAAGTTTCATGCATTTTATTTTTTTTTAAACCTTGGGGTATTACATACACAATACCAAACTAAGATGAAATTCAATACATTTTATTCAGATAAATTATTACAATGTAAGATAACAATTAATATATTATCAGAATACAATTTGAAACATCACAAGTTGATTAAATATTCAAATAAATAAAATAATGATAATTAATTAAAGTGATTTATTATAAAAACATGTATCATAATTCATTACATATTATTATTATTACTTTTAAATAATGATTTTTTATTTTTTGATATAAATGAATTGATGAAGTTTAATGATGTATAATTAATTTTATATGATAAATATCATTCAGTGATAAAAAATAGATATTTTTAAATAGTTTTTTAAGTGTTGTGTTTATGGGATGATTATGATACTATTTAATGATTAAATATATAAAATAATATATTAAAAATCATTTAATTATAAAATTATATGAAATAGAATGAATAACACTTAATGTTTAAAAGGCCAGTTTTCAATAGATGAAGTTTTTCTTTATATTTTGTATTTTCATTTGAAATAAAAATTTATAAATTTTAGAATTTAAATATTATAAAATGAACTTAAATCTGGGATTCATAAATTCTAAATTATCTTAGTGTTAATTTTTGGTATTTTTCTGAAAAATTTGATTTTTGGTGAATAGTTAAAATACAGTTATTTCAAATATTATAACTTTTATGATGTCATTATAATATAAGAATAAATTAAAATTATATGAAACCTTTTTTTACTAGAAAATTAATTTAAGGAGTAAAATTATACATTTAAAAATAATGTGTGGAATTTATTAATCAATATTTATCATTTTTTAGCTAAGTTTTGTTTTATTTTAATAAAAAAAATAATTTAGTCATTTTTCTTTAATTTAGTATTCTCAGTGATCCATTTGGTTTTTTAATTATTCTAAAGTCATAATACTCCCATTTTTTATCATAAATCAATGAATTTTATGGGAATCAATATTATAAATGATTTTGGTGTTAATTCATTTTTGTGCTTAAAAAAGAGAAAAACTATAAAACTTGTTTTCATTAAGAATAAATTTATTAAAATTAATGTTCACCACCTCTAAGATTTCAATATTGAAAATTTATTTTAATATTTAAATTATAATCTTAAAATTATGCTCTATGGGAAATATTATTTTTTGGGATAAAAATCACTTACCGAGGTTGAAAAATAATTTATCGTGGTGAAAGTAAATTATGGTAAAAAGTAAAAATAAGGGGTAAATGCCTATAAGCCAATGAGCTCGTACCTGAGTGGTAAGGGCTCTTACTTGGAATCCAAGAGACCCGAGTTCAAAACCGGGTGGAGGTGAATTTCTGGGTTACTATAGCAGTACTGTAGCAGTCACTGTAGTAGTACTGTAGCAGTTACTATTCGGTACTATAGCAGCTAGAACTATTCACCCGATTTGGGCCTTCGGGCCACCGGTTTGGGCCTACGGGTCTCCAGGGCCTTCAAGTCATCAAAGGCATTCGAGCCACAGGGCCTTCGGGTCATGTAGACCATGGAGTAGCCTAGTTCACACAGAACAAGCCCCAGAAGAGTATCAGAGAAATAGGAGTAGGAGCCACCAGATGCAGAGCTAACTGGATTGGACGAATGAGAGGGTATCGCAACCGCCATCGGGACAAGGCACTGTGCAGATTTGTATGGGGCAATGCTAGCCGATCAGCAATGCAAGGTGGGGAGCTAAGGTGATCAATGATGCAAGATGCTGGGGAGGGGAAATTCTAGTGGGCTGGGTCTACAGGTCATGTAATGGGCATGGTATGCCTCTGGGCCTTCGGGTCATGTATTTTGGGTCATGTCGGGCCTTGTACCTTGGGCCTACAGGTCATGTATGGGTTCCCCTTCAACCCTTAAAAGGGGTATTATCTATAATAAAATAAAAACAAGGCCTTCGGGCCATTCGGAGGGGTAAATTCTTATAATATCTCAAAAATTATACATTATTTGTGTAAATGATAGGTGGATCAAAAAATAATCATTTTATTTCCATTATTTTCCACTTTTGGAGCTACTTTTCTTTCAAAGTGGCAAGATTTTAAAAAAATTAACGAATATTTAAAAAAAATTGTCCCCCAATTCACTTATAAAAGAATCTCCTCAACACCACAGCTTATTATCATAACTTGAGATACATAATTTAAAAAATATTTACCCAAATACATACTTGACACTCCTATACACATCTTAGAGGATTCTTTCTACTCAAAAGATCAATCTAAGAAATCTTAAGGAGTGGTTTGAAGGATGAGGTAATTATCTTAAATGAGTTCTTTCAAGTTTATTTATTTTTTGACCTCGTAGAAATATATTATAACCATAATAATATAATTGAAATTTTTTATTAATATATTAAATTTTGTTATGTTTATTTACCAATTATTATCTACCTTATTCTCATACATTGGGAATATAAAAAACATCGCTCGTGTTATGCGCAGACCACCACCTCCATGAACAACGTATTTAATTTTTCATCACCTCCATTCATGGTTGGTTATAAAAATGTATTTAATTAATAAATATGATATTTAAATAATTATTAGGGTTCTTGATAGATAATTGTTTTTTTATATTAATAATATTAATAATAAATGGTCATCATAAAATTAAACCGCCTAAAACAAGCATACTGAGACTCTTTGTAAGTAATACCTTCTTACTTTTATATTTTATTTATATTATTCATAAGAATATTATTGAATTTGGTTTATCACTTTAATAAAATTATTCTTAAAAAATTAATCATCTTTAAAATAGATATTTCTACTATACAATAGCATGTTCTTACTCATCCATTTGTTATAGCATTCTCTTATTCGAGTAAGTTTTGGCACCTACATTAACAATGTTATAATGTTTATGTCATGAATAATTTAAAAAATTTATATACTAGTAATATTATATGAAAAATTAATTTAATAATATTTAATTATTGAATAATATTTATATACATATTTTTTCACTAATAAAATGAATTATTTTTATGCAATAGAAATTTTTTTAAAAAAGAGATTTTTAATATTTCTATAATAATCATAAACATAAGTCCCATAAAATGACCATGTGAATCCATAAATATATCGACAACTTATTTTAAACCATCATGAACATTATGGATATGATGAAACCAAGACCAAGTGGTAAGGATGAAAACCACCAAATTTGGACATGAATGGAGAACGGAATAGTCAACAAAAAAATATTGATTTTAAAAAATAATTATTACTAAATGGGTGATAAGAAATTATATTTTAATGGTATTTATAAAAATTAATATAATTTCTTTCTTATATATATTTATAATAAATCTAAATTTATTATGTAGGAGTTTATAGTGTGCTTGGCCAAGGGGAAATCTGAGGACTTAGATTAATTTCCTTTAATTAGGGTTATATCTTTTATTCAATGATTGTGTTATTCTAATATTATGTGAATTTTAAACTAAGATTGTTTTATGTTTTATTTTTAATTTTTTATGTGTAATTACATTTCTTTCATGTAATAACTACATTGAAATATTCTTACATCACATTTTATGATATTTTTAAGGGTTTCTTTTTCACAATTGTGTTCCCTTAAGATATGTTTTAATTATTGAACCCATTTTATTTTAAATGGTAAATATTATACCACTTTGAAATACTATATCATGATTCACACATTAATAATTGTATTTAATTTTCTATTTCAATATATTTTGATTCAAATGTAATAAAAGTCATAAGTTTTTTTCTCATCTCAATTTCCCTTCAATGAGATATGTTGTATATTCACCACATTTTTTATTTTTTATTTTGTATATAATTCCCATTAATAACATTTATTAAACATTCCATAATAATTATGTGGATTTTAAAATCCATTTATTGTTCTATCTTTCATAGTATTTTCATTTAAAGGTTACCAAATCTGTAAGGGGTTTTCTTTAAAATCATTATTTTAAAATCTTTGAAATTGTTTACCCAACTCTTTCTATTCCATATTTTTATTCTTTATTTTATTTTGCTAATATTATTCTATATAATTTAATGATTGTTTAAGTTAATTTTTAATTATCTTTTGCATTCATTATAAAGGTATAAAAGGACTATTATTAACATTTTCTATATGGGTCCCATTTGACTTTATATAAAAAAGTGTAAAGAGAATTATTTTTTAAAATTTAGTAATTTGATATCATTTTTCTGATGTCATGAACATTATTCATTATTAAGATTAATTTCCGAGTTTACATGTTTTTTAAATAAAATGTTATTTCCATTTTTCTATAAATTTTTCATTTTTAAAAGTTAATAGAAAAGGATATTGTTTTGTTAAAATATTTCATAAGTTATTCCACTTCAATTATGTATATTTTTATCTTCCATTCTAAATTTTCTTAAATAAACATTTTTTATTTTCAATTTTCCATTATTGTAAATTATTTTACAAATAATATTTTAAATTCTTCTCAACACCTAATGAAATTAGTTTTGAAAGTTATTGAAGGCTTCATTTTTTCAGAAAAGTTACAAGTTTTTTAAATAAACTATTTTATAGTTTTTCTTCCACAAAAATATATATCTATAAAGTTTCATTATTTTGTGAAGTAATTTTTGAAATCATCTTATAATTATACTATTTTTTAAATCATTGGATGATTAAATATTTGGTATCAATTGATCAAAATCATGATTTCATCTTATGCGATGTTATATGAAAATATTATATAACCCATTTATATCCATAGGATTATAATCTATATCAAAATAATTTAATTTTTATTATTCTAAATTGGAGATATGTTATAATTATACAATCCAAATTTCCTTTTGGATGTTCAATTATGATGTTTTATGGAGATCTTTATGAAACCCATTTCTTTTCAATGTGTTAAGTAATATATGATAGAATTATAATTGTTTTTTATTAATATGGAACACATATGTATGGTTTTTATTATGTGATGGGTGGACCCAATATTATATATCCCTCTAATTCATTGGAGAAATTATTTTCTCATAATATGACTAGGAATGAGGGTGAACTCAAACTATAAATCAGATTTGTCTAATAAGTGATGGGTGGGTTGGGAATTATACAATCTTCCAATGCATTGGGTAAAGTCTTATATCTTATGAGCTAACATATTAGGGATGGGGAGATAACCCAATTCATTAAGTCACTCAATTCATAATTTTATGATGTTCTTGTTTATTCATATTGATATAAGTAGTAATTTATTTTATTTATGTATATGCCACATTCTTATTCTTATGTTATGTTTTCTTGGATTGTGATTATTTACCCATACTTTAACATTAATTTAACTCATATTTCCTGTTATTATAAATCTTTATTTTATGAATAATGACTTTTGATCCATGATTTATTGTGTATGAAATACTTATGATACACTCATGTGCTTTAGTTATGTTTTCATACCCATATTATCATCTAATTATCACTTATGATCTTATATTATTAATGCATATTTTTACCCTTAATAGGTGTTTGAGGTCACCCTTCTTAGGTCTACATTTACCCAAGTTATAAATAAGAGTATTTTTTATGAAATGCTTATATATGTATCATTTGTGGAGAATTTTATGTGAGATGATAATGAATTATTATGAAATAATGATTCAATGTTTTAGTAGAAAAAATATCCATTTGATGGGAAATATATAGGTATTATTAGATATTTTTTTCTCCTAACTCGCTAAAAATATAAACCTATAGGTTCTTTGGTATGTAAGTGATTCAAAGTTAGTTATTGATAATGTATTTAAATTTGATTCATTAGGGTTAATATCAAATATAGCATGTAAAGAATATTTTTTTAGCATCGGATCTAGGAGTATGGTTATGAGACATCTCACAGGGTGTAAAATTACAGTTTTGAAGGGTTTGGTGTCTAGATGGTTTCCCTTTGTAACACTAGGAGAGGTGAAATACCTTTGGTCAAGGGTTTGGTGTCATGAACCAGCCTAATAGGGCCCAACCCATGACTACCCCAATCCCACCTCCAATAGGCTAAGGGCCAGAGACCTACACCAAGTAGGTATATTGCACACATGGGAGGCCTTATTCTAATATAATTGTATACACGAAAACATATCCCAACCCATACAATAATTTAAATATAAAACAAGCGATAACTATGCATTCTTATATCTAAAATTCCACCATCAAAGTATAAAAATAAAGTAAAATAAAGAAAGGGCCAAATACAAGCCCACTAAAAGAAACCTAAACAAGACCAACTTGTGAAGTAGAAGAGGGCTACTATAAATTAAACCACCAGAAAACACCTTGTTTTTATAAGATCATTAATCTCCACCTAGGCTTGTTCCTTTTAGGAATCTATCAAAAGTCCAGTTGTATTCATAAGACACAACATGTGTGGGAAAGTCCAATGCATGTGTGAGTATAGAAATACCAAGTAGGAAACCCTAAAATTACTAATAATATAGCATGAAAAATATTATTCAACTCCTCATAGGTATATTTAAATATCATAAATAATAATAACCTATAGATATACTCATAGTAGACATTCATTCTCAAGTAAAATCACAACTGTATTTCTAGTTTAAGATTCCTACTCAAAGGTTCCAAATAACACTCATTTAAGAGAACACACTCTACAATTCAGAGAGAACTAATGGAATCCATCCAAGATGTTGTGATCATCAAATCTCACCATAAGAGTTAAATTCTATAAGTTTGAATAGATTGATACATATATGGGTATCACACCAAAACACATGGGGTATACCAATAACCTAATCTAGATTAACCCACTAAGTATAGGATTGATTCCCTCATAGTGTTGGTCACAATGATAATAAGGACCCCACCTAGGTAAATTATGATGATAGAGGATCTCACTCTAGGACTCGTGAAGGGATTCAAACAAATCCATCTAATACTAAAGTTCCTCAGAGGGGATCACCATCCTATTCATATGACGTGACTACATAATAAACCTTTAGGTAAAGGATCAAGGGAACATATCCTAATGAAACTTTTCCAAGAATAATAGGACTATATATCTAAGCCTTCTTTGAGAGGGTAAACAACATGTACTATGAGTATACATTGTGTCCCTTCGACATCAAGTTATACCCATATACAACAAACCATGCTTGTGTCTATGTCCAATTATATGTAATGTTTCCCTCCACGCATGGTTTTTGGTGCCACACAATCTCTTGGATGTTTACCCCTTTTACACATCGATCTGCCTTCCAGGGTGTACACGTTGTTTTGGATGACCCACATTGCATGGAACACCACTTGACCTCCAAGGCGTGTACACCCAGAACATGATGAGCTAGCTAGAAAGGGTCATATGACATGTGAAATGAATCACATGGTGTGTGATACTTATCTATGATCCAAAACCCTAGAACCACACATATGGGACAACATTGTCTGTGTTCATAGGACTATATGTAGTGTAGTCAGGTTTTTCATAGAACTCATGGGATTCTTCACACATTAGACTCTATACCTCAAATCCCTTCGATTTCATCATGGAATGCATCATCCATCATGGATATGGGGTTGATAGAACCTCATTCATCATCTATATTTATATTTTTTTCATATTTGGTGCTATAAAGATACCCATCATCGTGCCTCGTCAGCATCGCATTCCCAAACCATTTCAAAGCTTCATAATTCATCATCATATATCAATCCCATCATTAATCCAAACTTGTATCTCTAGTATCAATACATTTTGTAAAGAAATTGATGTTAAATGATTGATTACTGGTTATTTTTTGAATCACCAGCCAGTGAAAACACTGGCATTGAACAAAAGAATAATGGGGCAAGAAATGCACAAAAAAACATAAGGAACAGAACTTTTACAATTTTCATGTCGTACTTTATTCATTTCTATTAGAATGATTAAGGAATAAATATAATATAATCAAAAATAAAAATCTCCCAATCTCAGATAATTTAACCCATGCCCACAATACGCTCGATCCATGAATCAATGTGTTAGTTAATTCATTCATGATTTTCATAGTAATATTCAAATGGGGATAAATCCACATAAAATAAATTCCCTACCTTCAGATGGATTGATCATTGATAAAGAGATAATCTCCAAAATTTTAAATGGAATGATCCTTAAATCTGGTTGCACTTTGATCGACGATCTCTGATCAGGTCTAGCATTATTAGTCAAGATCTCATCCAATGATCTCTCTAAATTTGAAGGGTTATGTTTCTAACCCTAATTATTATTCATAGTAGAATATATATATATATAGGATGTTATTAATTTTGGTTTCTAGATAAAATAATAAAATAATCATAATTGAATTTATTTAATTATTCTCCCACGAAGGCGCTCAAACCCCAACACCTGACACCAACATAGATTATGTCACATATAGTGTAAAACCCACATTCTAAACTAAACAGAAGCCTTATATTTTTTATCTGAGACTCTATTCAAGATTTATTCCACTTTTATAGTAAAAATGTGTATGGGTGAAATTTAATATATTTAATATATTTCAAAAATTAATTTCAGGATCACTGAGACTCAGAATCTCAAACCATCTCAGCACCTATCTCTGAAAATAATCCATATAATATACTAAAGTAATTCAATAAAAATCAGATTCATTACATTCTCCCCAACTTGGGGATCTATGTCAAGGAAATCCAAACAAAAGGCTACACAAAGAGATGTGGGCACTGAGCATGCATATGGTTCTCCCAATCCTAGGTATTCTCTTGAAGATTATCGTGATGCCCATGAAAATGAACTAATGGTATTGCTCACCCACAGAGGATATGCTCTTATTGATCCCCAATCTCTAGCAACTAATATAAAAAATTTGTACTAGCCATGATTTCCAACTCACCCTAGTCAATAACATTAAATGATTCATGCATGTACCTTTTCAACTGTGACATGTAAAATATGTCATGTACCTGGTCTAACTATGGTCATATAGCTAAGTAGTATGCCACCTCACCAAATCTACATAGTATTTGGATAGGAAGAGTGAATCTTATAGATATCTTACCACCTTAGAGAAATATATTCAACCCACATCAAGGTGAGACCCTAAAGAATACATTTTATCCTTCCTCGAACTCCAAAGGCCTTCATCGTCAGTATTCATAGGACTTATTATTTCCCTATGTAGTCCGCATCTTCTCCTGTATGATCAACACCTTTTCTATCATGGCTCACATAAACTCTAGGTCCATAAGTGCTGACTCTCTTGGGTTAGTGTAGTATAGTGGTGACTTGTAGGGTTTCTTGTACAAGGCCTCAAATGGTTCCATAATTATGGTGGAATGGTAGATGTTTTTCTATGAAAAATTCACCAATGATAGGTAATCCTCCAAACTATGGCCAAATTCTAACATGCAGACCCGCAGTATGTCCTCCAATACCTGAATGGTCTACTCATTCTGGTTGTCATCATGGGATTAAATTTTCATTTTAAAATTCAACTATGTCCCAAAGGTATCCTATATTCCACTATATAATCATGATGTGAATTTTTCATCATGGTATGAAACAATTATCAAGGGAACTCCATGGAGCAAGACTATCTCCTAAATGTAAAGGAATCCAAAGTTATCTACTAAATTATACTCTCGAATAGAAAGGAAGCGGTATGACTTAGTGAGTCATTCTATGATCACCCATATATGATTGTGTCCTCTAGACTTATATGGTAACCCCATCACAAATTCCATGGATATATCATACCACTTCCACTATGGAACCTCAAGGAATTGAGATAACCCCACTAGAACTTGGTTCTCATCCTTTACATGATGAAAAGTGAGACATCGATTGATAAACTCTGCAACTGGAGGTCTTGGTACTTATTCTCCACACCTTAATGTACTATTATAGGTAATGTATGAAACTCTCTCATCACCTCCTCTCCCAGTGAAACTGGTACCATCATCCTTCATCTGAAAATAATGGCATGCTCCCCACCTTTTTAAAATCCATTATGAGCATGTCCGGTAGATATCTGAGTATGTAGGGTCTCACAGTAAGTATCCCCAAGTTGTGCCTCTCTATATCTCTATAAAATCATAGGGTTAACAACCACTGAGAAAGGTAAGCTTCTCCATACCAATTCACAAATTATAAATATAATTAATCCAACAGATCTGAACCCTCACAAAAAACTATAAACTAGATATCTTACTGAGAGAATCTTCTACCAAATTCCCCTTCCCAAGAGTATATACAATCTCAAAGTCATAATCCTATTTGAACTCTAGCCATATAATTTATTCCAATTTAATATCCTTTTAATATAAGATATAATTGACACTCTTATGGTCAGAATAGATGATAAATCACTCACCCATAAGGTAGTATCACCAGATTATCTGTAAGAAGACTACCACTGCAATATCAAGATCTTGGGTCATATATTTTTTCTCACATGGTCTCAACTGATGTAAACCATATGTAATCACATCATTCCTTTTCATCAGACACAACTATGCCTAGTCCCTGATTCACCATACAACACTACATACTTGACACCCTCCTCTAGAAATCTCAAGATGGGAGTGCTCATCAATCTCTACCTCAACTCTCAAAAATCCTAGTGGCACCTTTCTATCCACATGAAATGATTTCCCATTCAGGTAAAATATTTCAAGGGAGCAGATATCCTAGAGAAATTAGGTATGAATCTCCGATATTAAGCTACAATCCCAAGGAACATCCACACCTCTATTAAGTTCTTGGGTGGCTCCCACACTAACACTACCTTGAGCTTTGTTAGGTCCACTACTATATTGTTTACTGAGATTATGTGTCCCAAAAATTAGACCTCATGGAACTATAATTGGATAGATTCATATATATTCGGTTCCCTCAATATACTTCCAAAAATATCCTAAATTTTCTTATATGTTTCTCCTAAGATGTCGAGTACACTAGGATATCATTGATGAAGAATACCACAAATCAACCAAATAAATGATGAATTGTCTGGTTCATCTGTCCCGTGAACATTTTTTGGGTGTTCATCATGCTGAACAAAATCACCAAGTACTCATATTGACTGAAAAAAACATAATAAATTTGTCTTTGGTATATCCTCATCTTGTACGTGTAGCTGGTGATGGCCTAATATAAGGTTAATCTTTGAGAACCATTGTGTCCCTCTCAACTAATCAAATAGGGCACTGATCTTTAGTAGTGGACACTTTTTCTTTATGGTCACTTGGTTTAAGAAAATGTAATCCACACATAACCTAAATATATAGTCCATGTTCTTAGTGAACAATACTAGGACTGTCCAGGGAGAAACACTAGGCCTAAAAAATTCCTTCCTCTGCAAGTCCTCTAACAACACCCTCATCTCACAAAGATCTATGTTAGCCATCTGATATGCTGGTGTAGAAATTGAAGTCATACCAAGCTTAAGATCAATGAAAAATTCTATTTATCGGTGGGGGGTAATCTTGTAATTTCCATATGAAATACTTCCTCATACTTTGCCACCACTATTGAAAAATGAATGCTCATAGAATTCATTGAACAAAGAGTCATTCTTTCTAACTAGTGTGTAATCATTTTCACCCTCCTGTTCATGAGTTCATCCTACTCTACCTAGGTTTTCCTTTCACCCACAAATGAAAACCTCATACCATTATTGTGGACACACTTTATCCCTCTCCTAAAATAGTCTATCTAGACATTAACTATAGATAACCAGTCCATACCTAGGATGACATCGTAAGGCCTCATCACTACTTCAAAGATATCCCAAAAGAAACTCTCACCTCCAATAGTTAGGTCACACCATTTGAATAAGTGTTTGATCACTGAGTCACCACCAGTATGAGTCTCCAAGTGAAAGGTTCGATCCGAAGGCTCAACTGGAATATCTATGTCTCTAACTAGATAGGTGGATGGAAAGGATTATCTTGTACCCATATCTATAAATACTACAAATAAAGTAGATAGGACATAGATTTTACCTTATATCATCCATAGAGCCTCTAGGACATAATCCTAGACCGCCTGCAGCTACCCTCTCTCTTGTCTCATGAACCCATGAGCCTGGCACAGACTACATGGGGGTGGAGTTGGTAATAAGTTAAAATTTATACCACCACCAACTACTCTCCTAGGTCATCTTCCACGTCTACCTCCCTACAGACCTACTTTATCCTATTCCTACCTCTAGTTAGGTTTCCAATCCACTATCTCTCTACAATCCACATGTTGGGTCAGGAAATCTAATGAAAGATGTCTCCAACCATTATAGGAGTAGCATTGCCTCTCTCTAGGCTAAATAAATCCATCATGTGATCCATGAGCTTTATACCCTCTTTTTGGTTATCACTTCCTAAAAAATCTTGTATGTCCAAGTCCATGTGTTTATCATTGGATCCCTACTAACAAATTCTCTAATATTTTTTCCCACTACCAACACCAACTATCTACATCTTCTCATCTAAGAAAATCTCAACTACCAAAGCATGATCTATTAACCCAACATAAGTAGGAATTCATAGAGGTATCATGTTGTCTCAAATGTCTTTGTATAGTCCTTTCTCAATGGACCGAGCATGAAAAAAATAATCATGCCTCATATTCATCGAGTGTCAGGACTTTTTGGTGAACCTCTTTGAATACTCATCCATAGTCATATTACCTCATCAAATATGTAGAATATATTGTATGTGAACATCCCTAAACATAGATAGAGAATACTCATATCTAAAAAGATTCTCAAAATCTAACCGTGCAAGAGTCGCCTCATCATTCAACTGGGTCACTAAGCCTCACCATCATCCTACAGATCCATAAATAAGTCTCACTATTAGTACCACCATCTAGTTTGTAGGTTTCTTAATAAGATAAAATATTTACATCACTACCTCAAGCCAATAATTAGCTACATATGGGTATGTATATCCCTTAAACTTGAGGGCCGGATGACGCTAAAACTCATGAAGCATGCTCAGCCTACACACCACATCTATTAGTACTATGGTACCATATACTACTTGAAATGTGGTGGTAAGAATTTTACACAACCTAGAGGTAACACCTCCAAAATAGGTCCTTGTATCTATTCCTCATCATTGAGGGGATTATCCTCATGATCCTGCTACTAAATTTGAGACAATAAACGTCATGGAGATATTCTGAAATAGAAAATATATACAATGTTCAATGAGCCTATCTAGATATCTATCTCAACAAGGACATGTAAAATGTAACCCATAATTATATTATTTATATACCAATGTTTTCCCTACATCTAGTGTTTATATATACCGAGTCAACAAGCAGGTTTTCAGATTCCTGGTGAATGGATATGTTATCCACCACACCAACACTAGAGTACCTAACCTAATATTTGAACTTGAAACACTTGAAACCATTTCCATAAAACTCAAACCAATCTCACATATTATGGTTCTAAGGTATAACTGACTACTTTCATACGAATCTTTCACAAACCATCCAAATAAATATTGAACTAAAACTATGCTAATCCCACCTCCAATATGTCAGGGGCTAGCGACCAAGGCTAAGTAGGAATATCAAACACATGGGAGGACTTATCCTAAAATAATTTTATACATTAACACATATAAAAGACCATAAAATGATACAATGTAAAATGAACGATAAACGTGCATTCATACATCTAAAATCCCACCATAAAAGTATGGCAACAAAGTATTGGAAAGTAAGGGACAAATACAATCCCACTAAAAGAAACTGAAACAAGTCCAATATGTAAAATAAGAGAGGGTTGTTTTAAATTAAACCACTAGAATATACCTCGGTTTATCTGGATCACTAAGATTTGACTGGTCCTGGTCCTATTAGGACTCTGTCAAACGTTTGTTCATCTACATAATACCTAAAATGTGTGGGAAAAGTCTATGCATAGGTGTGTATAAAGATACCCATTATGACACACCAAAATCACTAAGCATATATCATCAAGAATAGTATTCATATCATCATAAGGATGTGTTAATAGCATATATAATAAGAACATCTAGATATACTCATTGTAGACTTACAGTCTCAAGTAATATCACAATAGTATTACCTATCTGGGATTCATGCTCAAAGGTTCCATATAACACTTGTCCAGAAGAACATACTCCACAAGTCATATAACACTTATTACATCCATCCGAGATGTCATTTTTATTAGGTCTCTCTATAAGAATTAAATGTTATAAGTTTTAAGAGATCGATACATGGATGGGGATCACACCCAAGAGCATTGGGTATACAAACAACCTAATATGGATTAACCTACTAAGTAGGGAATCTTCATCCATACAGTGTTGGTCACAATGATACCATAAACCCAACCTAAGGAAATTATGATGATATAGGATCTCACTCCAATCCTTACAAAGGTATTATAACTACTCCATCCAAGACTGGAGTTCCTCAATGGGGATCATCATCCTATGTATAGGACATAACTCTATACTGAACCCTTAAGGTAAATATCAAGGGAACAAACCCTAATTAATATTTTCTATGATGAAGAGGAAAAGGGATCCAAGACTTCTTTGAGAGGGTACACAACATGTACTATGAGTATATAGTGTGTCCCTTCGGCATTGGATTCTACCAATGTATCACATATCATTCTCATGTTTGTGTATGAGTATACGGCATGTAGCCCACCACATACTGCATGTTGGTCAACATGATCTCTTCGGTGCGTACCCCATGTA
The DNA here is from genome assembly GCA_963277665.1 of Viscum album. Taxonomy (NCBI): domain Eukaryota; kingdom Viridiplantae; phylum Streptophyta; class Magnoliopsida; order Santalales; family Viscaceae; genus Viscum; species Viscum album. Next base: position 588,678,768 of record OY728126.1, read on the forward strand.
CTCATTGATCTGTCTGGAATGGTGTACACAACATGTGGGGTGTCCCACATGGTGTGTGACACCACCTATCCTCTTAGGAATGTACAAATAGTGTATGCTAAGCTAGTTAGAAAGGTTCAAATGATGTGTGACATGACTCACATGGAGTATTATACTTTTCCCTATCCCAAAAATCCTAGTGTTTCACATATGGGACTACACAATGTGTGTTCATAGGACTACATGTCATGTAGTTGGGTTTCTTATAAAACCCATTCAATTCATCTTACTTCTTACTCTGCACCTCCAATCCATTCTATTCTATTATAGAATAAACCATTTTCATAGATCTAGGTTTGACCTAACCTTCTTCACTTTCACTATTTAGATTCTGGCCATATCTGGTTCCCAAGAGCTACCCTTCATCATGTGTTGTTAGTTCCTCATGCACAAAACGCAATCATAGACACTTCATCCATCATATTAGCTCTATCTCGTCATCAATATGAACCTAGATCTATGGTATCAATCCTTTTCTCCATGAAACAAATGTGAAATTATTTATTACCATGTATTTTTCAAACCACTATCCAAATCGACCATCGGTGATGAACGAATGAAAAATGGGGTAAGAAATTCACAAAACAAAAACATGAGGAATGGACATCATACAATTTTTGTGTTGGCCTAGACTTTTTAATATTAGAATAAAAAATTAAGATATATAACAATTATAAAAATCCCTCAATCCTGAATAATTTGACTCATACCTTCAATATGCTTGATCCGTGAATCAATTCATTAGTTGATTGATTCATGTTCATTGTAGTAATATTCAAATGGGGATAAATAAACATAAATAATTTCATACCTCAAGATGGATCAATCACTAATGAAAAATAAATCTACATCATTGTTGTTGGTAAGATCCTCGAATCCCATTGCACACTGATCTATGATCCTCAATCTGATTTGGAATCATCATTCAAGATATCCTCCAATTCTCTCTCTTAATTTGTAGGTTTATGAGGATAACCTTGAAAATTCTCCATATATGTGTATTTATAGTATATTCATAGGTTATTCTTAAAATTGGAATAATTAAATAAATATAATTGAATTTATTTAATTATTTTCCCACGAAGGCACTCAAGTCTAACAATTAATGCGAGTATATATTATGAAATTCCTTGGGTAAAACCCATGATCTAAACTCAATAGTCATCTTAGATTTATGATTTGATCCTCCATTCAAGAGTTACTTTGTTTTTTCATGAAAATTGCACACATGTGATATTTAATATATTTCAAAAATTAATTCCAGGCTCACTAGGCCTCAGAATCTAATATTTTCTTAGCGCCTAGATCTAAAAATAATCCATATAATATTATAAAGTAATTTATTAAAAAATAAGATTTATTACATATGGTGTTTCATGGAGTTTTTAATTTATATTATGTATTTGTTTTAAACCTTAAAAATAATTCCTATTGTTTAGAGTGACCCCTATGTAAGTTTTTTATTTTACCATTTTCAATTTCATTGTATGAAGAAACATTTCATGGTGATGCCCATTTTATTGGTGTGATGCTTGGATAGTTTCCCTATGGGGAATAAGGAAGGGTAAAATGATTGTGTTGGTCAGAATGGTGGTGTTGTTCCTAGGTGTTATTGAGTTGCATAAGTAAGTTAGAAATAATGAGTGTGGTCTCCCCATGTTGTGGTTTAATCCATGGTGTTCTGGAAACTGGGAGGATAATTCATCTATGTCATAGTGGACCTTTGAATGCAGATCATAGTTGAGGGTTCCATAGAAGTATTGGGTACCAATATGCCATGGTTCTGGTCAAGCCTCATTTAAATTGGTGAAATTACTGATAAGATAGGGAATCTTCTATTTTAAAGGCTTGGGATTTCAAATTTTTCTTTGAACGAGTCCATTATGGTAATTTTTTGAATCTATTATAATGGTGTGGAGGTCTGTTAAGTTTCACTTTAAATAGTGGATTGGGATTCCCTTGGTTTGACCTTTAATTCTTTTCTTAGAACCCTAGTTGACCTCAAAACTTCTTAAGTGACTTCTAGTGATACACCTATGGGATTAAACCTCTTAGTTCATATGGATTGGTCTCTATAGATATAATATTTTGTTATAATCTTTTACCATCATTAATCTTTATTCCTTCATCCATGAATTATTGAAATAGTGGTTCCAATTGGTTATGGTGGATTATGATTGATGGATTATTGATGAATGTTATATTATAGGTTTAGGGAAGCTTCATGTGGATCCTTCAACATTTATCTTTGGTTTATTTGGAATAGAATTGATCGGATTTGTTGAGGTTGGTAATTTTTAATATTTTCTTCTATATACTAGAATTTATATTCCTTTCCATATTTTTTGATCTGTCTTAATACTTATTGATCAATATATCCTTTGATTATTAACCTCTTTGTATCCAATAATCCTAACACACTTTAATTATAGCCCTTGAAAACTAATGATTGGATTTACCATCACTGTTCTTGATTGAAACCCTACTAATAAATCCCATGAGCCATGATTATTATACCAATTAATCCTTTAGTAATCCACCAATTCCAAGAATGTATTAAAGCATCGTAAGTTCATATCCTTCCCTCGGGCTCAGTGGGGATGGTTTGTCCCACAAGAAGGTGATTCCTTTTTATTTATGAATTTACCTTATCCTACTCTTATCTTAATCCCAGTATCATGTTTTGGTTTGGGGGGGAAGGGTTGTTGTATGCTTCTTCTTTTTTACATTCCTTGTATTTAGTATTCTTTATTATAGTTCCTTTACTTGGATTTATTTATTTATTTGCTTTCAATTTTTCAATAGTAAATGCTCATTATGATATGATATTCTGTTCAATATGGAAGTTTTTGTTATTGAAACCAATGAGGAATGAGTGTTATGGTGGAATTGAATTGAGAAACTGAACTTGGAATTGTAATAGAGAATATAAAAAGAAAATTTTGATTCTGTGTTATGCTAACTTTAATAATTATGTATTGTATATGTGATGTGCTGAATTAATAAAATTTTATTGAATAATATGTATAAGTTTCTTCATTGTGTGTATAATGTTTGAAATTATGAGTGTTAGGTACTTATGGGTTCAAGAGTGTTTTTTAATTTGAGTAGTCGTGTTGTGTTACTGAGGTTGTCATCTTGGGTCAAATTTTGGTGTACAACTATGTTTAGAGTGAAACTCCCTTCTGTTTGTTCCTGAAAGGTTAGTTTGGTCATATAATAGTTAAATAAATTAACCAATATGAGGTTTTTAGTTATTAACCTCTTGATAGTAGTCTATTCTATGCTATGTTTTTTCACCCCAAGGATAGATCACATGCATTTGGTGTTGGAGAGTAATGAGTTATAGGATTGGAGTAGTGTCTGGTGTTTTTACTTTGATTTATATCATCATTTGGGTTTAAGATAATGTACCTAAGGTTATTAGGTGGTTATATGGGATTATTAATGAGGGATTTGTTGTGTGATTAATCATAGGAAAATCATGTCATTGATGAAACATGAGTCGAATAATTTTGATGATGATGACAAAAAAATGGTATTTTAAAATAAGTAGAGAATAAGTAGAGGGAAATAATATAAGGATAAAAGTTATTATTCCATTGATATAGTAACACACTTATATATATATATAAGATATATGATGTTTCAATGAATGTAAAAGATAAATCCATATCACCTATGTTAATGGAATAATAAATTTTGGTCTTTTTATGCATTCCCTCTACTTATTCTCCACTTCTTATAAATTATTTATATTTATTCATCATCATCATCTCAATTTTACCTTATTAATGGGAGTTATGAGATATTATGGTTGTTCATTGAAGGTTGGGTTTTAATTTTCATGTATTAGATAGTATTTGATTAATTTTTCCATGGTATGGTGATGTGTGGTGTCATGTATGTGTTATTTCATATTAAATAATATTGAAGTGGGTATGTTTAAATAAATAAAAGATTAATTGGGATAGTATAATTGAATAAATTATGGGTAAGTTAATAATTTACCTATGATTTTATATCAGTAGTATCCCAAGAGCTGGGAGTAATTTCTTGATTATGATATAATGTGATTATTTTATATATTTTTTCATTATTAATACTGCTCTTGTTGTATTGGGATATCACATTGACTATTTTTATTCTTGTTTGTTTATTGATTGATTTCTTGTGTGATGGTATGAATAATTGGTTGATTTGATGCTTTTTTATTTATTGTTTCTATGTGATCCTATTGAGACCAAATCTTTTGAATGAAGAAGTTTCTCTATGTTTTGGTCATTATATAGAGAAGAAATATTTAAGTAGGTTAAAGTGGATGTGATTATCATATTGTATTTTTTACAATACATAAATCATGTTCAAAATTAATGTGAAAATTTTTAAATGTGTCTTTAAGTGTATAAAAATTGATCAACATTGTCTTCAACATTTTATTGAGGTCAGAATGTGTTTGATATGAGTTTGAGAGAACCCTGTTTGTTTTTGAGTTGGAACTATTACTTACCTAAGTGTAAGTTGATAATTACATTATCAGAATAAAGGTAACTCTATATGTACTATAGATTCATAAGGGTGTTTTTGTAACTACACAAATATCATTGATAATTTGCATATCTCACGTGATGTTCATTCAGTTATTATGTGAAGGTAAAGCTGAAATCTAGCTTCTATATAAATGTTACCAGAAGATAGTAATATTTTCATAAAGTTGATAAAAGGATTACATGAAAAATGTAAGAGTATAACACCTATTTAAAGGGTAAATTGATAATGACAATTAAATGTGAAGATATGTTGATTTCTACACTGTATACGTATAGGAAATCATAAAGGGCATTGTATAAAGTTTAGTTAACTTGTCTTCATAAAGTTAATTCCTTAAATAACTCTATATGTAAAGAATGTATGAATTTCATATAGTTCATTTAAAGGTAACTAAATTATTTTGTACCTATAAAAATTATTTAACATTATATAAACCTCTATTACTAGATGATTTTTTGAATAATAGAATGTATATGATATAAATAAGAGATATGGTTAATCAAGTGACCACATTCCAGACAGTCGATCAAGATATCATACAAGTCATGGTTGATCAATTGATCATATGACTCATAGTTGATCTTATATTTTCTATCATATAGTTGATATAGAGTTATTTTATTCTAAAGAATATAAAATTCAAAGATTCCAGTTGCACTTTTTTTCAATGAAAAACAAATATCATGGTCATTTCACCATGATTCGGTCTGATTTAATGAAGAATGTACAAGGAGAATTGTTGGGGTTTTCTATACCATTAAAGAGTAATACATGATTATATATATTTATAGTTCACTTTAAATATAATTCATGAATGAATGAAAGTAGTTTTAATACAATCTAGTTTTCATGGATAGAATGAGATTATTTCATAGTGTAATTTATCTGATGCCACATGATAAAATTATTGAATAAAAAAGTATACTATGATACTTTTTTTATTATTAGGATCAATGAATATATAAATAATAATAAGAATAATTTATGGAATAAACTATGCCACAAAAGAAGTTTATATGATGAATAATTTTCCTCCAATTGTTTTGAGGATGAATCTAAGATCATAGTTTTACATTCATGCATTAATGTTCAATAAATATATAAGAATTTTTAGGCATTTAGAATATGAAGTCCATGATAAATTTATAAATTATTTCAAGAATAATTGGTGATCTTAAATTCATAGAATATCATGGAAAGTAATAAGCACATGTTTGATGATTTTATTGAGGAATAATACCAAAATTATGTGGTAGTTATAATAAGCAGTTATTACAAGAAATTACTACATCTATTATAAAGATAAGTAGTGGGTCTTTTTTAAGACAAATACTTGAGTATTCATGGAATTTAAATTTTAATTCCTATAATAGTTATGAATACTTGAATTTAAGATATAAGGAAAATAATTTAGAATATTATTCATGAATCCGTGAATATTTATTTGTGTGTGATAAATAAAAAGTATGTATATGAATTTTATTATTGTGAATATTTTTCTCAAGAAAAAGATAGAAATTTTTCCATGAAGTTAAAAAGAAAATAAATATATGCGATAATCATTGTATGTAGTTATATTCATACTAGAAGAAGAAATTACTTGTTATTCAAGAGAAAAGGAAGAAAAATAATCAACACATCTTATAACTAGATAGAAGTCTATAATAGGAATATATATCAGTGGTTACCCAAAATATTAAATATTTAAAAGTGTGGGATATAATGAATCATAGTCAAAAGGAATGAAAAGGTGAGTTTCAAGGATATACCTTTCTTATTATACTTATATGATTATTATAGTTGGTAGTGTGATCCTAGAGAAATCCATATCACACCAAAGACTGGCCTTCTCAAATTGAGAATTGAACCATATAAATTTGGGGTGTTCCCTTATGTTGGTGTTTTAGGGGGTGTGAAGAGAGGTTAAATCACTACACTTTAACAAGTGAAAAATGTTGTTTTCATAGACATATAAACATAATTATGATCATTGATTTACCCACTTCTCAATGATCTCACATATATCCTATAGGTGGATTCACCAACAGTACCATAGCCAAATTCACTTCATTTTTTATTGGATATTTGAAGATTAATTTTTTAATTCTCTATCAAGAAGAATAATCAATCATTGATTTCTCGTAATAATTGTAGATAATTTGAATTAGGTGAACATCAGTGGGATTCCCATATTTTATGAGAAAGATTATCATGTTTGGAAATATAGAATGTTATCATATCTAATCTATCTTTTATGATGATTTGAAGGCCTCAACTAACATATTTCCCACACATACTGATGATTGTTTCCTAATAATAGAAAAAAAATATGGAGAATGATGGTCATGTTAGAGATTATATTTTATCATTTCTTTTAGAAAGTGAATTTATGAAGGTCAAAAAAATCAAAATAGAAAATGTATTTATAATAAACAATATAATATCTATAAATTTTAAGTTAAATTTTTTATATCCCAAGATTTTAAAATAATGAAATTATGTTTTATAATGTGTATGACACATAACACCAACATTAAAAGAATCGTGAAATATTATTATTTAAATATAACCCTTATAAATGAGTCATTAAATTGTCTAGTATGAATAGTATTAACTAATTAATGAAATATATATATATATATATATTATAATCTATAAAAATTTATTTATTAATTCTTAAGAAATACCACTCCTTTTTTAGTAAAACCATTTAATTTTTCAAAATAATGTTTTCATCAAAAATGGTTTTTGGTTAATTTTATGAGTGAAAAATTATAATTAATTTCTAGAAATTTTAGAAATTGTATTTGAAAATATAAATATCCATTTTTAAATCATCATAATAAAATTATCCTATGGTAAAATTTAGATATTGTTCTTAAAAGTTTGATTTTTCAATGAATAGTGAAAAATGCTGATTTTGTTGAAAACTTTTTTTATGTTAAAGTATTTTTAATTTAAAATTATATTTTGTATTAGTTTTAAAACCTCATTAGTTTATTTTCATCTGAAATAATCCAATTATAGTATTTTAAATGAATTTTATGCATGAATTTATTATGAACACATTTTATACTTAAAAGGGCTTTTTCTGAAAAACCTTTTTTTGTTGTGTTTTACCTATTTAATTTTAAATTGTATTCTAACACTTATGTGTTTTGAATTTTAAAAAATGGATTTCATAATATTTATAATTTGAGGTCCATATTTAGAAAATATTTCCCTTTTTATTTTTTTCAATATTAATAGTAACCATAGTAACTTTATTACCTAGGTAAATGATAAATCATGTAATTAAGATTAAAGATAAAATGATAAGGACAAAAAATTATCCAAAAACTTGAATTAATATTATTTAATGATTTAATTTCATTAATACTCATTTTATATTTAGTTATATGTTATTTTTTGTTTATTTTGATTTGACTGTAACTTTTATAATATTTTATGTGAAGAAAAGTCAAAAATATTGCAGTATTATTTTTAATAACTATAATATTTTTTCATAAGGGGTAAATAAAGTATATTTCAATTAAAAATATTCATTTTAAATATAAATTATTTATATTCATCATGATAATTTAATTTTTTTTAATTGAAAAATAAATACATTAAATTCTTACACAACTCTAACATAGTAATTATTCAATTAGTGGAAAAATAAAATAAATGATATTAAAAATGAAAACATTAATATAATTATAAATAATTAATTTTATAAAATATGTTTATATATTAATAAATCATTTTATGGATGTAATAAAAAATGGAATTTCTTTTGTTTTCTTGATGTTATGCAATTCAAAGTAAATGTATAGTTCTAACATTTTCCCTATTAATATTTTATGGAATTAATATTTTATTAAATGATATAAAATTCATAAAAATACTATATTCATACAAGTTATTATTATATGGTCGAAAATATCAACTATGGTCCATTTATGAATTTCTTTCCCATTTATAATAACTATATTAACCCTCAAAGAGTTAAAATTATTGTTGTCACGGTAAGTGTGAGAAGGGTTAAGGAGGGGTTAAAACCAAAAAATAAGGGTGAAAACATAGTAAAAATATGAGTAATTTTAATTTTATGATATTATTTAGATCTATAATCATAATATATTCTAAATAATTTTTTTATCCATTTGGAATTTAAAATTAATTTATATTAATTTAATAGTTTAATAAATTCTAAGAGTGCCCCTCCGCTCTCTTTTAAAAGGTCATATCTTATCCTCTTTACCTCACACTTAAAAACCATTTTTTCTAAAAAAAAATTAAATAAATACCTTCTAAACATTTCTATAAAAATTATAGAGTCATATTTTTGTCATAATACAAATCTTAGAGGTCTTAAGGAGTTATAAAAAATAGATTTTTCAAAGAAGAGGTATAATTTTTAACCACATGTTTTTAATTTATTTATTCTTAAAACTCCATATAATATTATTAAACCATGATAAAATAATAACACAATTATTATCAATATATGTATATATTATTATGTTAACTTAATAACATATATTTATCTCCTCTTCTATAAAATGGGAAATGAAACTATCATTCGAGTGTACAGAGGACTACCGCCTCAAGAACTGATGTAATTCATTTTCTATCATCAGCTCTCATTGATAAACTATAGTGATAAAGTAATTTTTTATATATTATGTTCATGAAACATTTATAATTCTTAAAATATAATATATCATTTAACTTATTACCTTTTCATTCACCATAAAACAATAACATCATTTAGCCATACGTGCGGACTACCACCTCCACGAAGCGATGTAATTCATTTTTCATCACCAAATCACATGGATGATATATATAAGTATTTTTATGGAAATAATATGGTATTTATGATATAATTATAATTATTTAAAGACAAAATAATACTTACTATATTTTTATAACTATCATTTAAAAATGGAAATGTTACTCATGCGTATGTATGGCCTACCATCTCTATGATTGTAACATAGTTCATTTTTCATAACCATATTTCATGCTTGGTTTTAAAATTATAATTTATGTATACAAATTATAATTATTTCCTTATTATTATTCTATATATGATGGAATAATTACCAATTTTACCATATTCAACCTATGTATGTAATTTTGGACTTATGTACCGAATATCATCAAAATGTCCAATGTAAACATAAATGATTATGTAATTTCATATAATATGGTAATAAGTGATATAAAAGATATAATAAACATGTAAATTTTAATTAATAAATAAAATAATTAATATAATTTTATTATTCTGAAACATAAATAATGTATGTGATGAGTTTGGCTCATGGTAAAGGACTTTCTTTTTTAAATTATTTTTTTAAAGTTCACCCTAAAACTCTCTTTTTCTTCTCTATAAATATTTTTAAAATTATTTTATGGATGTATTTATATGAATATAAGTGGATTATAAATTTTACTTTATGTTTCTTTCAATTTTTTTTCATATTTAATCCTTTTCAGAATATTTTAGCATCCTTTACAAAAAGGAAAAAAGAAATGTTTTATTTTAATGTATATGGCGACAACGAATTTTCCTATCATCATAACCATTATTTTTCATTTTTATTCCTTTATAAGATTCCATGTTTTATAAAAATAAAAAACCTTATTTCTATTTATATTGGTAAAGTAATTTTTTAAAATTGGGTTTTAACAAATATGGATATGTTAATATCCAAAAATTCATTCTTATGGGTGTAAAGAATGTTTTTATAATGAAATATTGTATGTATTTTGTTATGGTTACTATTATTTTTTTATAATTAAGGTTGGTTATATTATAAAATAAGGGTAGGTGAGCCTGTTATATCTTTCCAATGCATTGGGTAAAGGGATAGAGTTAACCAATTAGGTTTCTCCTAAGAGATTATGGAATATATTGTGATGGTTATTCCAAGTATAACTATGATTGTTATACCAAGTGTAACTATGATGGTTACTCCAAGTATAACCATTATGGATATTCCATTTGTAAGTAAGATTGATATTAAATTAATTTCTCATGTTACCTATATAATTTATCTATTCTTTTTATGTGTTTTTAGAGAAATATTATGATTTCACAAGGTAAAGAAAAGTATATTCTACATCGTAAGGTTGAAAAGTATAAATTTTTGAAAATTTTATTATGAGTTTTTCACTATCTAAAATAAACCTTTATGATTTTTATTTTTCCTTTAATATTTCTTATCAAATATTTTATTAAAATCTTTTGGAAGATAATTTTATTTCTTGGGTAAGAAAATGTTTATTTTGAGCCCAAATTTTATTTTGAAAAAGGAAAATTTATATAATTATTCATGGAATAATAATTTATTTATATATTTTTAGGTCTTGTGCTAAGATTTTGTGGTTCACACCATGTTTTAAAACATTTTTCATTGGATGAGTGAGGAAACAGAAGAGATCATGATAAAAATGTTGAATATTTTTCATGAAAGGAAAACATGATTCTTTTTCAAAGTTTTGTTTTATAGAAAAAATGGATAATAGATAGAAGTATACACCTTGTAATATATGGGGTTTTTATATAATAGTTATAAACTAACTATCTAAAACTCTAAACCTGAAAATATCATAAAATTTAATAGAATTAATTATTAACTTAAAATTTAATATTATGTAATTTTTAAGGTCGGTTCCTTATAGTTTGTATCATAGAAAAGGTTTAGAAAACTTTTGATATTAGGATTAAGTAATTTTATTAAAAACATTGGGGATAAGTATAAGTAGAGGAAAAAATCCCAAATATTTATTAAGGTATAAATTAGGTATTTTTCATAGAAATACATCTCTATTTGGATACTACAAGAGGACATGGTTTTGGTACACATTCATTTATGAGTAATAAAACTTAAAAGAGTTGGTCTAGTATATATCATCCATCATTCTGATGCATGATTAATATTCCCTCAGTGTGCACCTGGTTTGAAACTCCTATGTTATATTCTTGTAAAATTTTAAAATAAGTTTATATAATTGAATGATGACCATGGATAGCCAAGATTAAACCTAAGGTATTATATATTAAAGTAAGGGTTCTATAAAGTAAGAAATTTATAATTTATTTAGATGTTAACTATGATATCCTTAATAAAATTATTGGTTATTAAATCACAAATTTATTTTAATAGGTTGAAATATATTTTATAATATGGAAGGATGAAAATCAAACACATGCCTCCTTTCTCTACTAAAGTACTCACCGGCAATGATAATTGAAAAATCTAGCTTATGTTACCCAAAAACATTTTCAAACATTATACTTTTAAGGAAAACACTTTAGAACATATCCCAATCCCATTTTATTATTTGATATCATGATGTACTATGGGATATATTTGAAAATGTTATGAAAAATCCACTTTCCCATCATACCCATCTTGGAAAATATCATATGGGACATTATTAAGTTTTGGTAAGGGATTATTCTAGAATCGGGATATAAGTCCTCTATAACATTATAAAAGAAGGATTCGAATAGTATATATCTTTTTTTATTATAATTTTTTTTATTATCAAAGACTCCAGCCCTTTTCTAAAAAACTCTTATTAAACTATATCTTGATGTATTATGAAAAACTAGGTAGGGAGTATGTTTCACAACTTTATGGTCAAAACCGAGTATGGTTTACAGATTTTATCTCGATCAACATCCATTCCAACCAATATGTAACATCTGTTCATGGATAAAAAACTATGAAATTAGAAAGGTTTTGGGGTATTATTCTAATGTAGTAACTCCACATGGTATATCATGGGTCCTCAGACATTGAAATTGGGACATGAATGAATGGTGATCAATATTTCAATAGTATGAATTATTATTATTATTTATTTCTTTGGAATCATGATTGAATTTATATTTTTGAGTTTTATAGAATGATTCTCATTTTAGATAGAATATAAGGAGAGTGTTCAGGAATAATATGAAAACCATGCTTAAATTTTTAATATTGATGTTGAATAAAGGATGTGTTTTTGTGATGAATATTCAAAATTTTGATGTAATGTTATTTTATCAAGGATATTTTTGTATATTGTAAATGTTATGAGGATCATGAAATACTTCAGGATTATTTTGTTTTAGGTTTTTAGAATCATATGGTGTAGTTAAAAGGTGATAATTTTTGGATTTTTAATAGATGTTTGAGTTATATGTAACCTTAAAGGTTAACATGAGAAAATGTTATTTGAGGAATAATGCCTTTTAATTTTGTGGATATAAATTTAAAGTTATTTATATCCATTAGGGTTTATATATTCTTTTATGTTGATGCAATTATGGGTTATAACACTTTAGGGGACATATTTTCTAACATATAGATAACAATGGGTTTGATAATTTATTTGGTGATTAAGTTATTGATGTTATTTTAAAAGAAGTTCAATATTTTGGGAACCTTAATTTATTAAGGTAAATATAATCTTATGGTATTTTATTTGAGTAATAAAGGATGAATTTCATTTTTTGAAGAATATATTATTTTAATATGGATTTATAGTGATTCGGGTTATTTATGAAAATGATTACCATATGTTAGAGATTATATGATTAGGGAAAATACATTTCAAGTATGAGACTCTAAGAGTGGTTGATATTATTTAGAGATAAATATTAAATTAATCTCAAAAGTATGTGTAATAAAATCCTTCTGATTTTTTAGTATTGAACTTGGTTAAGAATATATAATATAATTATAGGTATAGTTTTTTTGTATCAAATGATCTTGGTTCCACTTTGGGGGTTATTGTTGAGGCTTTGGAAATTAATATTATTTGAAGGTTATTTATTTGGGAATTATCTTAACTTTTTATAACCATTTTTTCTTTTTTTTAATACCTAAATACTTAAGGAATATCTTGTGATCCTCTTATGTAATTTTTTTATCCATTAGAAGTTGATTTTAGTGCTTCAAGAATGAAACATTAGCCTTGAATTATCATCATTTGGAGAAAAATATGATAATGTGGTGGAATTTTATTAGAAGAAGAAATTAAACTTGAAAAGTAAGTATATTTCCTTATGATTTTAGTCTAGATGATAGATTAATTTCTCAACTCTAGAAAGAGGGTCTTGAAATAAATATTTTATATTTTTTCTTTTATTACTAGTAAATCAATAGTATTTTAACCCATTATAGATTTATGATTTTGTGATGGCTAACATTATCATAACCATGTTATATATCACTTTCTATTAGTACTTGGGCGTTATATTGTTCTCTCATGTCCGTATTTTCACTTCCCATCAATGTTTTCTACATGGAGACTTATAAATGTGTTATTACATATAACCTTCGTAATTTCCTTTTAACCCTATTCAAGTGAAATTTTAATTGACCCTTTTTATGATCTGGGATTTCAATAAAGCTATTTTGAAAATTAAAACTCAAGGTTTTCAAGCCTGAGTTAAAATTTGAGGATAAAATTTATAAAATGGGGGATAAATTAATATCATGAGATTTAAAAATAAGGAAATTATGTTCAACAATGTGTACAACACATAACACCAATTTTAAATAAACTGCAGAATATTATTATTTAAATATGATCGTTATAATCTAGCCGCTAAATTGGAGGGTATTAAAAGGATTAAAAACATTTTGAAATATATATATATATATATATATATATATATTATAATAAATAAAAATTTACTAATTAATTATTAATAAATAAGCATTAAAGTTTTAGTAAAACCATTTCATTCTTCAATGTTATGATTTTAACAAAAATAGTTTCTCATTGTTTTTTATGAGTGAACAATATAATTAATTTCTTAAAAATTTAGAAATTTTATTCGAAAAAATTAATATAACTTTGGAAAGCATCATATCAAAATTATTCTATGGTGAAATTTTGATATTTTATTTAAAAAGTTTGATTTTTCAATGAATAGTGAAAATATTAATTTTTATTGAAAATTGTGTTTTCTTTTAAATTATTTTTAAATTAAAACTTTATTTTGGTTTGTTTTTAAAATTCAATTCATTATTTTTTATTCAAAATAATCCAATTATGGTTTTTTAAATTAATTTTATAGATAAATTTAGTATAAAAATATTTTATACTTAAAAATAGATTTTTTCTGAAAAAAATCATTGAGTTTTACTGGTTTAATTTTAAATTAATGCCTCCCACTTCAATGTTTTGAATTTTGAAAAAAATTATTCTATATCTAGAATCTGAATGTACAAATTTATTAAACATTTCCCTTTTATTTATTTATTTTTCAATATGAATAATAACCTTATAAATTTTTATTTCCACAATAAAAGGAAAATCATGTAATTAATGTTAAAAATAAAATTATAAGTACTATAAAATGACTCTAACACTTAACTTAATATAATTTTATGAGTTCATTTCATCCATAATCATCCTATATTTGGTTATATGGTATATTTTTCATTTTTATATGATTATATCCATTATAATATTTTATATAAAGAAAGGTCAAAAATGTCACACACTTGTTTTTAATAACTATAATATTTTTTAATATAGGTATAACAAGACTAGATTTTAGGTTGTAAATATTATTTTTAAATATATAGGATTTATCTTTATCATGGTATTTTAATTTTAATTTTTAGTTAAAAAATAGTTAACTTAACTTCTTACACAACACTATTGATGTAATTATTTAATTAATGAAAAATATAAAATAAATGATACAATAAATATTAAAATTAATATAAGTTGAAATAATTAATATTATAAAAAAAATTATAAATTAATATAACATGTTAGGGATTTATAAAATAACTTTTTTCTAATTTTATTTGTTTTCCTGATGTTATAAAATTCAATGTAAATGAATAGTTCTAAAATTAACATTATTGATATTTTATGAAATTAATAATTTATTAAATTATATAAAATTCATAAAAATACTATATTCATCAAACTAATTAAGATATAGTTTAAAATATCAATCATAGTCTATTTATGGTTCTTTTTTTCATTTATAGTAACTATCGTGACCTTTAAAGAGTAAAAAACATTGTTGTCATGATAAGTGTAAAAAGGGTTAATGAGGGGTTAAAACCAATAGATATTGGTCAAAACATAGTCTAAACATGTCTAATTTTTATTTTATGAGATTATTTAGATCTATAATCGTCTTATATTTTAAATAAATTATTTTTGAGCCATTTGGAAATGAAAATTAATTTATATTAATTTCATATTCTAATAAATTCTATGACTGCATCTCCCCTCTCTTATATTGACTGAAATCAATTTTTTGTTAATTTTCAAAATATCCACTTTTGAAGTATTAGTGGTAAAAAACAAAAACCAGGTAGGAATCCAAAATAACATACCCATATTCAAAATTCAATGTTTAAAAATTAAATAGTACACAGACACCGAACCCAAGGAAATATCTAGTTTGATCATGTGTGTTATCCAAGGTCACTTCACCAACCTACCTCATCCTGAGAACCATCATTGTCTCATGGGATGCCCAACCCCATAATATCCAGAGACGCAGCACAAACCACTGTTGCTAAAAAACACCTTCAACCACCATTGTCAACACCACATTACTGGAAAGATTCAACCGAAAAACACCCTACTGTATTATAAAACCACCATCATAAAAAATCCAACCACAATAAAATGTTACCAACATCAATGCATCACTATCGTAGATCGCCGATGGTTCTGGAGAGACCAGACCTTCCTCATTGTTGGAACCGCATCATCCATACCCTCAAAAACACCATATCCAAAGTCACCAAAAAAACAATTAAATCTCACAAATAAAACCAGAATAAATATCATCACTACACCCTTGAATTCCAAAAATAGAAATCATCAAACCATAAACCCAAATGGGAAACGAAACCATTGTTTGTGTGTACGGTGGGCAGCCGCCTTGTGAACTGATGTAATTTTTTTCCATCACCGTCTCTCTTAAAAAAATTATAATAATGGAATTAATTTTTACATATGATATTAATGAAATATTTATCATTATTAAAACTTAATATATCATTTATCTTCTTACCATTCCATTCACTGAAAAATGATAATGTTGTTTGTGCGTACGTGTGGACTACCACATCCACAATGTGATGTGATTTTTTTCATAACCACATAAAATTAAGAATATATATATATATATATATATATATATAATTATGTCAAAATAAGTAATATTTTATTTATGATATAATTATCATTCTGTAAATATTAATTAATACTTACCATATTTTCATAATGACTGGTAAAAATGGAAACATTACTCATACGTATGTACGTCCTACCATCTTCATGATTGTAACATAGTTCATTTTTCATAACCATATTTAATAATTTGTATTTAAATTATAATTTAAATGTAAAAATGATATTATTTCATGATTATTATTCTCGAGATGATGCAATAATTACCTCTTTGACTATATTCAACCTATGGGAGTCAATTTGGATTTATGTACCAAATATCATCAAAACATCTGACGTGGTCTTAAATGATTAAGTAATTGTATATAATATGTTAATAAGTGATATAAAATATATAATAAACTTTAAAAGGGTTCTTAAAAAATTAAATAATTTATATGAGAATATTATTTATGAAGATAAAGACCGTATGTGATGAGTTAGACACAAGGTAAGGGACTTTATTTTAAAAAATATTCTTTTAAAGTCCCCCCTAAAACAATCTTTTTATTCTATATCCATATTTTTAAAATTATTTTATGGATGAATTAATATTGATATAAGTGAATTATAAAAGGAAAATTTATGTTTATTTTTAAAAAAATCAAAAGTAATATTTTATAAAATGTTTTAACAACCTTTACAAAAAGACAAAATAAATGTTTTATTTTAATGTATATAGTGATAAAGACTTTTTTATTAATGTAACCATTATTTTATATTTGAATTAATTTATATAATTCCATTATTTCTATATAAAAACCCTATTTCTCTTTATTCTAGGAATTTTAGGTTTTAAAATTGGGTTATAAAGAAAGTAGATATATCAATATTTGAACATTCTTTCTTACGGGTGTAAAAAATGTTTTTATGATAAAATATTTTATGTATTTTTTTATTTTTATTGATAATTTTTTATAGTGGAGGGTGGTTTTAATATATAATTAGGTTAATTTATATTATTATAACTCTCTATTTCATTGGTTAAAGGGACGAAATTAACTAACTATGAATCTTCTAAAAGATTATTAGAATACATTGTGATGGTTATTCTAAGTATAATAATGATTTTTATTCCATGTGTAATTAATATTTATATGAAAATGATTCCTCAAGTTACCAATATGATTTATTTATACTTGTTATGGGATTTTATGGAAATATAACGATTTCACAAGGTAAAGGAAAGTATATGATACTTTATATGGTTGAAAAGTTTTACATTTTGAAAATGTTATTTTTTTAAGATTTTCGTGATTTTAAAGAAACCATTATGAGTTTTATTTTTACTTTAAGATTTATTATGAAATGTTTTACTAAAATCTTTGTAAAGAGAATTTTATTTCCTAGGTAATAAAATATTAATATTGAGCCCAAAGTGTATTTTGAAAAAGGAAATTGTATTTAAGTATTTAAGGTATAATAGTTTCCATATTTATTTTTATGTACCTTACTAGGATTTTTGTGCTCATACCATGTTTTAAAATATTTTTAATAGGGTTATTGGGGACAAGTATGATGTTAAGATTAAAATTTTGAAGATTTTTCATGAAAAGAAAACATATTTCTTTTTAAATGTTTTGTTTCATAGGAAAAAAGAGATACTGAATAGAAGATTCCACATTATAATATATTAGTTTTTTATAAATGATTTATAAACTAATTATCTAAAAAATTATACCAAAAAATATTCTCA
Source organism: Viscum album (assembly GCA_963277665.1). NCBI lineage: Eukaryota > Viridiplantae > Streptophyta > Magnoliopsida > Santalales > Viscaceae > Viscum > Viscum album. The sequence goes on from OY728126.1 coordinate 588,697,261, forward strand.
AATATAAGATAATTAATTCTTGGATTAAAACTCAAAATTATGTAATGTTTATGGATGGGTCCTTACAAATGTGAAGTGAGAAAAGTTGAAATTTTAGTGAATTAAATATGAATATCTCTGAATTCATGATTATTATACTATTTAAATCTTCTTTATGAGGGTAAATAAATTTTTAATCACTATAAATGGATATGTTAAAAAATTTGAAGCTCTAATATTATAGAGAAGATCTTGTGTATCTTACCTCACAAGTTTGATTCCAAAGTATCTTCTTTGGAAGAAAAATATCCATTTGAAATCCCTCTTGATTATTTTTATAATAATTTTAAATATTTTAAAATGTTGAATCATAATGATATCAATAAGAAATGGAAAAACTGAAAAGGATATTTCCTTTAAATATTTAAAGCCTCAGAAAAATAAAAAGGTTGTTTGTAAAGATGGTGAAGCTGGTTATTGATATTCAGATTCAGATGTGCGTTTATGGTTTTAAAAAATGATGTCTCATATCTTTAAAAATTTAAGAAAAGGTAAGAGAAATCTTTAAGTGAATTTATCACTTAAATGCTTCAATGGTGGGATATTTTGAAATTTTTCACCATACTATCCAAAACTAAAAGAAAATGAATCTAGTGATGGAGAAAATTAATGAATAAGAAGATACTAAAATAGTAATTCTTCTAGAACAAAATTATCTTCTATAATAATGGGTTTTAATTTCCCAAAAAACTAAAATAGTAATCTAATATCTAATTTTTAGGAAGATGAAAGCAACATTGAATAGGAATATGTTGGTATTGAAAGTATTGTTAGTGATAAACTTTCCATAGCTAAGTCGAGTGAGGAAAATTTATTAGTGATGAAGGAAAAAATTCTATAAGTGGAGATAAAGAAACTCATATGAGGTTTACATTAAAAATATAATTGATAAAATGTCTCCCAAAAATATCAAATCTTAAAAACAAAATAGTAAGTTAAAGAAAGATGATCAATCACTCAACAATAAGGAATTTTTTTATAAATAAGAAAAATCTAAACTTTTGATGGATATATTTAATCTAATGAAGTTTCTTAATAATTAGAGGAAATTTAATATGCCCTTGAAATAAAAGGTTAAAAATACGGACAAGGAACTTGATCTTTTTCAATAGAAACTAATCAAAGTTGAATAAGAATTGCACCTATCCGGTATCACTTTTCAAATTTTTATTCAAGAAGCTAGAGAGTGTTTAAAGAATAAAAAATCACATGAATATCAACAAAAACCATATTATCATGATTTTTTTAATGTTTAAAAGGTTTATAAATAGTCATATATGAATAATAAATTAAAAATGATCATGTTTTTGGATAAAAAAATGAGTCTTAGAAATCTATAAATTTTAGGAATATAAACATTAAGTCAAGGTCTTTTGAAACTAGTGACTCTAAAAAGGTTGAGAAGAATTCAACTATGAAGAATAATATGTAAAGAGTTTAAAAAATTCCTATTCACAAATAGGATTCAAAATTTACAATCATGAGGAGGCTAGAAGTAAAGCACATAGTTCTAGATAGCATAGAGTTTTTAATGGAAAATATTATTTTTATGGATGTTGTTTGGGTTGTGGAGGATTTGATAATATAGAACAAAAAATATGGTTTAACTATCAATATAATAAAATTCATATAATTCTTGGTATACATGTTTTGAGTAAGATTTATCCTTCTCAAAATAAGAAATTTTATAAACTGGTTAAGTATTTTGGAGAGAGGACACATAATAGGCTTGATATTTATGAATAAGTCTATAGAAGGTGTGATCGGCTTGGTCACCATGAAAATTAATGTCTCATACTTCTACAAAAAAAATAAAAAATTTATTTTTGACACTAAGAATCATCAAAATATGAATGTAAAAGGGAAATATAAATCCTTAGTTGTGTAAATTTCACTTAAATAATTAAAAGAATAAATTATATGGATCTTCGATAGTGAATTATCATATAATATTTCAAAATATTTAAAACACATAAAAGTTTTTGAGGAATTCAATAGAGGATGAGTAATTTTTGGAAATGAGTTGGCTTAACTGTTATTAGAAAAGAAAATATAAAATTAAAAAATACTCTTTTTCTTTATGGATTGATATATAATCTATTAAGTGTCTTATATCTTTTTAATAAAAGAAATAAAGTATTTTTTAGGAAATATGGGTTCTTTGTTAATAACCTTGAGGATAAAAGAATTGTGACTAGATAATAGCATACCAAAGGGAATTTATTCCATATTAGTGATGCTATAAATTCAGGCTATTTAAGAATGAAAGAATAAAATCAATTATTCCATTAAAGACATGGTTATCTTGGACAAAATAAGATAAAAATGATTACTCAAATAATAAATTCTCATGATATTCTTTTTCTAAAAAGATAAATATGTTGTATGTGCTCAACATACCAAAAGTGGAAGATTTTTAACTCTTCTCATAAGAAGGTGGAGTTTAATCTACTAAACCATTGGATATTATTCAATCATATGTATGTGGTCCCATGAGGAAGAAAAAACCAATAGAGCTATGTAATTTACTATTTTCATTGATCAATTAACTCATATTACTTGTTTTATGTTTATGAAACATAATAATGACGCCTTAAAATTTAAATAAAATTAAATAGGTGTAGAAAAAAAAAGAGAGTGGTTTTACTATTAAGAAGATACAAACAGACAGTATAATTAAGTCTGCAAATAGGACATTTAAATATTATTTAGGGAATAGTAGAATCTAACATGAACTCATTGCACTATACACACCATAACAAAATGATGTGACTGAGAAAAATAATGGGTGTTTAGTAGAAATTTCTTGTACAATGTTGGTCAAGCATAATACTTATAGATAGTTTTATAGGTAAGTTGTTGGTGGATAAGTTCCCATTCAAAATCATCATCTACATAGGTTAAATTAAAATATGTCTTCTTATGATCTGTATTACAATAAATCTCTAAGTTTTAAGTATCTTAAATTTTTTTGTGACCATTATATTATCAAAGATAAAGGTAAAAATTTTGGTAGGTCTGGGCCAAGATGAGTTTCTATAAATTTACTTGGTTATCCTCCAAATGGAAAGGGATATCACTGTTTTAACAATGAGATAGTAAGAAAAGGTAGTATAGCTGATGTGAAGATTCTAGAATATTCAAATAAGAAATTCACACATAAATATATAAGTTCCAGACATTTTGATTATAATTCTATTTTTATTGAACATCCTGAAAAAAAATAGATAGAGATGAAAGTTTTGAAGTTATAAAGGTTGAAGAATAAGATTTTTACTTTTAAAGTGTGAGGAAAAATCAAATATATCTCATCCAAGTATAATAAGACAATTATAGTTTCAAAATATAATTTGAGATCAAAATAAACACGTAAAAACTAAGAGAATTATTTATATATAATCTCATAATTTATTTTTATCACAAGTTGAACCCAAAGATGTTGAAGAAGATTTAAATAATAAATAATGGGTTGATGATATGAATGAATAATTTGATCAAATTGAAAATAATGAGACTTGAGATTTATTACCCAAACCTAAAGTCAAGAATATGATAGGGACAAAGTGGGTGTTCTGAAACAAGTTGAATAAAAAGTAAGAAGTATTGAGAAACAAAGACATATTGGTGTGTAAAAGCTATTAATAGGTTGAAGAAGTATAATTTGATAAAAAAACACTAATTTCTAGTCTCTAAACTACTGGAATATTTAATTCTATTGATTCACATAGGAAATAATTTATTTTCTACATGGATATCAAGTCTACCTTCTTCAATGGTAAGTTATAAGAGGAGTATTTATTTGATAAATCATGTGGGTTCTTTCTTGTAAGAGGTGATAGCTATATTTTTTGTTAAAGAGGGATTTATATAGACTCAATAAAGCTCCAAGAGATTGGTATTCTAGGATATATTCCATCTTTAAGAGGTTAAAATTTAGAAAGGTAACAGTGGAATGTAATCTCTACATGAAATATGATAGATAGGGTATCTCTTATCTTTATAATTTATATAGATGAAATCGTATTTTCTAGAAATTATAAAGAAATATGTGAAAAAATTTCTATGTAGATGATGAAATTATTTGAAATGTCTATGCATGGAGTAATTTGGTAATTTCTTAGCTTAAAAATATATCAAAATAAAAATTACATTTTATTTTATCAAAATAAATATTCTAATGAAATATTGAAAATATTTCGAATGGATGTTTCAAATCCTTTTTCCCCACAAATTTTAGAGGGAACAAATCTTTCCAAAGATAAATAGGTAAAATATGTCGATCTAAGGAAGTTTAAAAAGATAATTATAAATCAATTATACCACAAAACCTCATTAATAGATTAAATATATTTTTCTCTCTTTGTGAAAGGTATCAAAGTAAACCTAAAGAGTCCCATTTTGGAGCAATAAAATAATATTATCATGTATATAAAGGTACCTATAGATTTTTGGGTTGAAATATGATATAAAAGGGAAGTTTGATCTATTCAGTTATGTATATATAGACTGGAGAGGTTGTATAGATGATGAACGATCCTCATTTGGTGGAGTTTTCTTCCTTGGTGGTAGGTGTATTTATTAACACACTAATAATAAAATATTGGTAACATTAAGCATTTTATAGGTAGAATATGTGGATGAAATTCATTTCATAACTCATTTAATTTAGATGAATATTCATTTTGAATATTTAATTGTCAAAGTGCAGATATCACATATTCATGGTTATGATAATAAAATTTTGGTTAGTTTTTTTTAAAAATAATGTAAAACATTCAAGGACCAATAAAATTGATATTTAATATCACTTTATCAAGGAGCTTGTGGAAAGAAATAAATTTAATTTTTAGTGTGTTCCCACAAAGGAATAAATTTAACATGTTTTCACCAAGCCACTATCAAAGGATTTTTATCAAACTTTTAAGTTGATGTTGGTATAACAACCTCATCCATCTCAAGGTTAAGGAATTTTGTTAAATTTCCCTCTATCATCATTTATTTAGAAATTTTTGTCAAAGGGGTAGAAACATCAAAACAAAAATCTCTTAAAATCATTTTTCATATTATCCATTGATATGTGAGTTAACAATTTGGGGGCAGTATATATTTAGTTGGATTAAATGGGTAAGGTGTGAAATTAGCATGGTTATATATGTGAACTCTTTTAATAGTTTGTTTAAGTACATACTGGAATTTTTATATTATGAAATCTATGATCAGTTTAAAGAGGTTAAAGGTTTAATAGGTATGAATTTAAATGGTGATTTCTATATGGATAGTGTGATTTTACCCTTCAACATTCTGGTTTCCTATATCTATTTTTCTCACGTAGGCTTATAATTATTGAATAATGATTTATTTATAGGTGTGATATGTTTAAAAGTGATTTATGTTCCATGGATTTCAATTAAATCTAATGGGGAGAATATTAAGACCAACTCTTTTTATTGATGGAGTTCCTCTAGGTTGTGGTTATCATCTTGAGAAGAAATATTATAGCAGGTTGGAGTGGATGTGATTATTATGTTTTCTTTTTCATCAACATATAAATCATGTTAAAACTTAATGTGATGTGTATCAAAATTATCTTCAAATTTATGATAAGTGATATAACATTGTATAAAACAATTTATTGATGTTTTAAGGTGTTTGAGATGTGTTTGAGAAGTCCCTAGATTTTTTGAGTTGGAATTGTTACTTGTGTAAAGGTAAGTTGATAATTTCTTTATTTTCATAAAAGTAACTCCATATTTACTAGAGTTGTTTAAGGGTATTATTGGTTATATATAAAGTTCATCTAGAATTTACATAGCTCATATAATGGTTATTTAGTTTTTTATAATGTTAAAACTAAAATCCAACTTCTACGTAAATGTTACACTGATATTTCTCAACTTATGTAAAGGTAACTGGAGGATTACATGGACTATGTAAGGATATGACACCAACTTAAAGGTGATATTGATAAAGATAATACTGTGTAAAGGTATGTGTAGTTCTTCACTGCATACATATAGGTAATTACAATGGTAATTGTTTGAAGATGATTTTACCTATATGTGTAAAGGTAAGTCCTTATAGGACTCAATACATAAAGGTCTTATAAAATTCACATGGATCATATAAAGGTAAGTAAAATATTTAGTACCTATGTAAAGAATTGAACTTGAGATTCACCCTTAAGCCTATACTAGGTTTCAAATAATATAATGTATGGGAGATAAATAAGATATATGGTTGATCAAGTGACTGAACACCTCATAGCCAATCAGGTGATCACACATATCACAGTTGATCAAGTGACTGCATGACTCATGGTCAATCCAATATTCACTATCATACGGTCAAACCATATTTATTTTATTCTATGGAATATAAAATATATAAGATACTCGGTGCACTATTATTCAATGAAAAACAAATATCATGTTTTTTTATCATGATTATGGTTGTTTATTGAAGAATAAAGATGGATAATTCATGAGGTTTTCTATACCATGAATGAGGAATTCATGGCTACATATATTTATAAATTACTATAAATACCCTTCACTCATGAATGAAAGGATTTTTAATTAATGTAGTTTTTTATATAAGATGATATAATGGAGTAATTAAGCTCATGTAATGAGATATATATATTTAATAAAAAAATATCATGATAATCCACTATTATCATGATCTAGGAAGATTTTTAAATGAATAATAATTTTCAAATTAACCAATATCGTAAATGAAGTTTAAAAAATTAATATTTTTCCTTGAGTTTCTATGAGGATAAATCTATTATCATAGTAATACATGAATTCATATATGTGAAATAAATTCATGTGGACTATTATGGAGACAGAAGAATAAGGCCATGAAAAATATGTTCATTATTTCATGAATATGTAGTGATATTAAATGGATGGAATATCATGTAAAGTAGAAAGTGTGGGTTAGATGTTTTTTTAGGAATAATTCCAAGATTATATGAAATTATAATATGTAGTTAATACTTGTGGTTACTATATCGGTTTTAAAGAGAAGAATGGGAGTTTTTATAGAAAAAAGGCATGGGTGTCTGGGGAATTTAACTTTGAATTCTTATAGCTGTTATGAAAACTGAGATCCAAGATATAAGGAAAAAAATATGGAATATTATTCATGCATCTGTGAGTATATATTTGTGTGTGAGAAATAAAAGTGTGCATGTGAACTTACTATTTTGAATAACATTATCAAGAAAGATAAAGCGGGTTTTTTTAATGTTCACAAGATAAAGATAGACGAAGACTGTTGTATGTAGTGGTGTGTATATGAGAATAAGTAGTAACTTGTTGTGAAATAGAAGATTAAGAAAAATACTTAGCACATTTGATAGCTCAGTAGAAATCTACAGGATGAAGATATATTAGTTTTTACCAAACTATTGAATATTGTAAAGTGTAGGATTCACCATAGCATAGTCATGAGACATGAAAACATGATTTTATACCCTAGTCATTATACTCACATGATGATTCTATTGGGTAGTGTGATCATGGAGTAATCTATATCACACTTAGAACTATCCCTATAACATTCATAGGTGAAGCTTATAATTTTGTTTGTTCCCTCATGTTGGTTTTCATGTGTTTATGAAGAAATATTATATCCCTACACATTAAGAGATGATAAATATTATTTTCTAATAAAATTAAAAATAATTTTGATCACTGATTCACTCCCACTTAGTGATCTCTCATATATATTGTAGGTAGATTCATGGATTTTATTATACTATATATGTTATCTGTAATGGTTTTCATTAATTTTTATACCTACATGGATTGTAATGGATTAAGGAATAATGAACCTATACACAGGTTTTAGTATCTCAAGGTTATCACATGTATAGTATTTATGGACTATAATGGATTATGGTTATTATTTTCACTTATATATATATATATACAAGTTGTAATGGCTTAAGGTATAGTTTATATATATATATATATGTGGACTATAATGGCTCAAAGTTTCAACATATGCACCTTTTTATGGAATGTAATGGGTTAAGTTTATAACATATAGAAATTCCCCTAGGTTATGATGGATTAGGTTTATGTTATGTTCTTAGGTTATGGTGGATCTCTATTACAGCATGATTTGATGAGATAATGATGATATGATGTGGTGAAGGTGATTTGGTTGTGGTTATGGTGATGTGATGAGGTGATGATATTGAGATATGGTGTATGTAATGTAATTATGAAGGAATGATGTTAGGATGCTTGGAATAAGTTAAGAGTTAGGATTGCCTATTTTTCCTACATGTTATGATGGCTAAAATGATATGGTGATGGATTTATTTGTGATGTAACATTATGGAAATCATATTTTTGATATGAATAAATGATTATGATGCATGAAAGAGTGGTGATTTTTTTTGAAATTTTCCGGGTTTTTTATATTTTGGAAACCTTATATCATCATCACTTATTTATACTAATGGATATTGTGAAATTATAACTTTTTCATTTGATATAGTTGAATTGATATTTTTTAGATTCTCATATATTATACTTACTTATGAATTTACTAGCTTAGTCCATATCCTTTATTACCTAATGTTTATAATTAGTTGATTTCACTCATGTCTATTTGGGCATATTTATTTCACATGGATGTTGAATTATTTAGATGGATGATCCTACCGAAAACTCCCAGGTCATAATCCCTCTATATTTTATGGAGTTTTTTTGTTGGATAATCTTATAGAAGTTGGGGGTATTGTTTCATAGGTATCTAGGTAAGGTGCACTATATAGTACCCAACCCAATCCAATTTGAAAGGGGCGCACTATAAGCCTCATGGCCCAACCTTCTTCCTCATGATTAGCCTAAAATATGGTCTCTTCATCCAATACATCCAATATATAGAAGCAATAAAAACTAGGGCCCGTAGACCATCGTACAACTCACCATCTCATCACTAGGGTTCTAGTCACACAAGACCTATCTCAACAAGTCTCATCATCCATCTATACCCATAGGATAAACTCATCAGATGGTCTCAATCACAAATTCCTGTCATCTTGAGCCTTTTGGCATTCTCATCTCACCCATAATGGTATCCACTATAGTTTTTCAAACCCATATCTACCCTCTATAGTGTTAATTCCACTTATCCGAACAAACCCAATACTTTAATACCTAAAAACCATAAATGTTCATACACTCATTAACACATCATCATGCATCAATGGAAACCACAAGGAAGACATAATAAGGAATCACATCAAATAAATCATGATTTAAAAAATAGGGCATATACTATAAATGTTCAAATGGACTAGAACAACTTAACCATGAACTTCGGGATTTATATTAAAACTCAAGTCAAAACTTCTTTATAATCCATTTTAAAACAATCATCACATGTAACATTACTCACTCTAGAACCTTGTCCAAAATCCTATCAAACTTCTCCTTAGAGAACCCCACTTTGGTTTTGAAATTCCATTTCAAACCCCATTTCTCATATTACCACATTACTTTGAAATATCCATTTGAATCAAACCGATTTTTAATAGATCATTTTAAAAAATAATCCTCTTTCCTTTGAAATCATTCTCATGCCACAAAGAAACACATTAAGATAGCCACCAAAACTCATTTAAAAAATGTCCCACCATCAAACTATTTAGCAGGTTATGTGGTACATATTGACTGCTAGGTTGATATAAGCTCATCACAATCTATGGGAGAGATCACACAAGGCATTCATCCTGAATAATATAACAATAATATTGGAACATGAACATAAAATTACCAAATGAGCAAGAGAATAAATAAATTCATGTCCACCTACATCAATTAGTGATATGTAAATCCCACCCAAGTTCATATTGATCTCCTCTGAGTCCATTAATACCTAGATCATTAACAAACATCATTCAATAAAAAACCGAACATTTAAAACCCAATATTTAAAATGTAATAATCATCAATAAACTCGCCAGGAAATGTAATGTTACTATAATCATGAGAAATAGGGTACAGTACACTCAAGTAATTTACCTGAACCTAATACAAACAAAATCCCCAAATTATTTAACAGGATCAATGGATAACTTAACCCAAATCTACCAAAAAACAGTAAATAAAATCATGTGTAAACATACCTCAAGTATGATAATGAATGGTGTCTTGAATACCACCTCATGGTACCTTTTCTATAAGCTACACATGAAATATCCATCAAGTGGGGTGATTCTACCATGCTCTAGTGTAATATTATCTCAGAAATACTAACACATTAACTAAAAATAAAAGGAAATAGGGGAAAGAACAAGGAGTGGATGGAGATAATTTTAACTTTAATTCTTAGGATCAAATCTTCCTAAACAATCTAGATCAAAGGAGTGATGAGGAAGGAATAAAGAAGAGTCAAATAGGGATGTCTCGCTTCTTCTATTCAATTAGACACAAGGGAGATTTAGGGGGTTCCAAATTAGACCCCATATAAAATTACCAAAATGACTTACTAAAAAAATTGGTCTATAGTTAGGTTATAGTGTGACCATGAGTGTCATGCTACAATGAACACTTTTAGAATAGGTCGTGGAATCACTACCCCCATATAGAGGGTCTATCCCCCATCCATCAATGTCATAGTGTAACCCACCTAGGTCGTAGTGTGACCAACCCTAGGCAGAGGGTCAGGTCCCTCAGCCAAGACCCAGTGTGACGTGACCTATATCCCAAGATAGTGAGATCAACCATCAGAAAACCTTGTCATAGTATGACCCACATGGGTTGTATAGTGACCAACCTCGAGTAGAAGGACTAGTCCATTGGCTAAGACCCATAATGGTGTAATGTTCTACACAATATATAATTTCATCCCCCAAATCCTAAGAACTCACTGTAGAAACTCATCTACTAAACCCCCACTTCCATAACATCCCATAAACCATTCAAAATGTGATAAAAAATATAGTCCCTCACTCTAAGACCAAAGATTCAAATTCCCCCTGATTTTCACCAAATCCTAATGATATGGGTCGTTAAAAATTCCCTACCATAATGCTTCTCATAATAGATAAGTTTATATATTCCTCTAACCAAAAATATTGACCTATTAGTCATTAGTTTACTATTAGTATTTCACATCCTATCTCTGAACACTCAACATGATTTAATTTCACAACTCTAATCAACATGGACACCATTAACAAAAATTCAAGCTACCCACTCACTGAGCTTCCCACAGCTCTATCTATGACCATCATTGCACCTCTTTCATCATTTCACTCCAAGTGATCAATAATTTCTCCAGAAAACACCAACATTTCCCCAAAAGTTTATGGTGAATCCTTGAAACATGTCAATTGGGATTTGAACATGACCCTGATATAGTTTCCACCTCACCATGTTTATTCTTGCACAATATCACTATTTATTCCTCTTTTGGCCAACATTTTTTGACAATGCTCATTCTCACCCATTGATGCATCTTCATATCTCCCAATCATAATGTAGAGGCATCACATAATCACCCAAATGGATACAATGAAGTATAAACCTAACGTTCAGTTTAATTTCATGATTGGATCATCAACTAACCTAAATCATTTCATTCACTCTATATATATGAGTTTTAATACATATCTAATATGATTAAGAGTTGGATTACTCCATATCTACAATCTTAACCTACACAAGGGTCACACACTCATGACTGATTGATTCTCCCCACCATAGGAGTATCCTTATCATCAATTTTCTAAACCAAAACACTCAATCTCCACATATCATATATTTTCCATTACTTAATGTAATGAACGGTCATGACCACTCCACTCACACCTGGCCACCAACATTAAAAACTAATCACTAAACATCGTGAAGGTTCTAAACTACACCCATCAACCCTAAGACACCAATGTTTTTACCTTTGATTCATCATGAGGTTTTTAGTTCTCACCACTATAATACTCCAATAAAGGGGATTATTCCTCTTAATTATTATCCCCACTATTGGAATCACTTATTGAAAACATGCATTGAGTAATCCAAACTACAACACAAACAAAAACTACACCCAAAAACATGAGCTCAAAATTAAACAACCATCCCATGATCCTATAACACATGATTCTATCGAAACAAGTACTACATACTTAGCAAATGAAAAATAAAAATACTCAGGTCTCTCCCAATCAACCATTAAAAATCAAGAAGACTTAGCCTATGCTGGAACCGGTTACCTTTTCCTAATACTAAACCACACCAAGTCTGAACCCATGAACCTTACATGGAACTTTCCAAACAAACAAGGACATTGGGGAAAAAACAGTTTTCAATGTTGGTTTTTTAAAAAATCAATTAAATAAAAATTTTATTGTTAGCTATATTTTAAATAGGTTATTTGACATCGATTATTTTTAACTAAAGTGAAAATCATTTTACATCATTTATCAAATAAATAATTATAGAAAATAAAAAATATATAGAATACGAAGGGTTTTTTACATCAGTTGTTGTAAAAATGATGGGAAAGACGATTTATCACATCATTTATTAGAAATAAAACATGTTAAACCCCATTTTTAATATAGTTTATACAATAACCTATGTTAACGATCACTTTTTTTAAATTTTCAAGTTGGTTATAAAATAACAAAAATAATAAAGTTTCTTTTTAAAAAATCTAAATTCATGACCCCAGTAGTACAACAGTAGAATAAAGAACAAAAAATAGCCCAAAAAACATAAAAACAGTAGCACAAATATAGATTTATAACAAAAATCATTTTACCTTTGTTCAAATCGTTAAAACTTTACAATTTCAAATTTAAACATCAAAATATTATTTAAAAATAAACTAAAACTCAATCAAACCTATGAGATAATCCACCCATTCTCTTTGAAATTGATTAAGATCTTTTTCAGAATAAGGGTGAGGTTTATAAAAAAGTTACTAATTAAAATGAAATCATTTAACTTGTATACTCAATATAATTATAAAATAGATATAGGAAAGGTAATAATAAAATCTAAACTTGTGGAATTTTTTAAATGTTCATATTAAAATTATTTTTAAACATAAATCTTAGAACATAATATCCACATTCCTTTTCGCTTTGATGATGATGAAATTTTTGTTTAAAATAATTTTTCAATTAAAAATAACATTTTAAGTAATTATAGTGAAAATATAGTAATTATAAATGAGAATTCATATTATTGCACACATATTTGATATTTTATTTCCTATTTACTACTGCCTCTCTAAAGTAATTCCATTCTCTATTTGAAAAAAATGTGTATGAAATAAAATTAATAGTCATTATAAAATATATTTTTTCAAATAATCAAACTTAATTCTTCAATACTTCTCAAAAATTTTGTCATACGTCACCATGTATAGAGTATAACCAGTAAGATTCCTTCTCTTTTGGAAGAAAACACACAACGTCCTATATCCACTAATATATAGTAAATATAATCTGAGTGATTATTAAATTAAGGTAAATAAAACTTTAAGAAATATATGTTTCATACCCTTCAATATAAGGAATAATCCAACATGGAATTGCACTATTTTGAATTTTTTTCAGAAGTATATATAATTGTTTCTATATTTTTCATTGTCTTCATTATTGGGGAAATAAAATATGGCTCAAAAAAATCCATATAAAAATTTTGTATCATACTGAATACAAAGTGTATAATTATTCCTAATATAAAAAAACATAAGTATTTTGTTTCAGTAAATTTAAATTATTGAAGGAAATATGACAATCGACTTAAATGGGAAATAATTTCACCATATTGATTTCCAAAAAATATTAAGTTACAAGATCCATGATATATCTATTTAAAATCATCACAAATAAATCTTTCCCACCAATGTTATCATCCATTGGAATCCCATAAACTTTAAACATAAAATTTGAATATGTTGATAATTTAGCAAGTCTAGAAGAAGTTGTATCCAAATTCATTATATCTTGTACTTGTTGTTATCTATATAGTGTGTATTTACCTTTAAAGTATTCATGTAAAATGATATAGATATAGTTATAGATATCTATATGATTATTTAAAAAAAATAACAACAATATATGATAAAGAATATAATCAATATATACCATGGTGGTAATTTTTCGGAGAAGTCTAGATGGCCAAAGTAATACATTGATGATACTTTATCCGGCTGTAGTGACCTCACCTATAGGAAATTATACTCTTACAAATTTATATATAATATCTTGTATCATCACCCTAATTTGATCCATCTCCATATATTAATGATATATGGTTTCCAAAATATAATATATCGTCACGTATACAATAATATGATACTCGGGATCCTTAATAAATAACTCTCAATGGATTGAAAATTTTAGAGGAGATGTGATAGTTTGATATGTAGGTGAATGTGGAGGAGTGGGATATATAGATGAAGTTTCCGGAGTTGGATATGCATCCTAAAAATATATTTACCTGTCTGAAAACATCGATTGTACCAAATATCTAGTCCTCTCCTCTATCATATAACTTATCTCCTAATCTTTAAATTTATAAGACCTTTATTGTTCATTCATATGCATCAACCTTTGAAGAAGCTCCAGGATGACCAAAATATTTTTTGACTGATACACCATCCTAGTATCTTTGTATGCGAAGAATAATAGTGGTGGAAAGGATGGCTGAGGAGAACTCACCACACGCGCCTCCCCTTTTTCAAATTATTCTGCCCGTTTTGCCTCCTCCGCCTGTGTCGGTTTCCTCTCTGTCGCCTACAGTGGCGACTAATGCTCCTCTCATTCCACCTATCCCGTTGCCCCCCCCCCCCCCCCCCCCCCCCCCCCACCCGGCTTCTCCAGATCCCAGGGTTCTGCCTCCGCCCGCTTCGTTCAAGAATGTCTTGTTGGGATCTTCTACAAGGGACCATCCCTCCCCGCTTGTTCATCTTCATCCAGGTCACTTCGCCTGCCTCCAATACCGGACATCACGCTCGGTCGCCTCTGGTCTTTCAGCGCTTCGTCCTATCGTGGGGGCTTGATTTTCCGGTGCGTGTTTCAATCCGCAACCGAGAGGCTTTTTGTTTGGTCCTTGGTTCTAGGGAGGATATCATGAAAGCTTGGTCTCAAAGCCCCAGATTTCTCAGCAAAAGGAGATTCAAACTTTTCCGGTGGTCGATGGAGGCCCACTTTGGGCATGATTCTCCCCAAGCAGTGATTTGGCCCTTTCCCTCTCGGCTACAGCTTCTCCCCTGATCAGGCCCGGGATCAATCATCGGGAGGGAAATATTCCCGCAGTAGTGTCTCCTATTTCCTCCAGCCTCATCTGAAATGTGTCATCCCCCCTACATCTTGTGAATGTTTTCAGTCTGCTATCCCACTCGGAAGCGGTTTTGGATCCTCTTCTGTCCCCTCAACTTAGCGGTGCCCGTACCAGAAGCCGTGCAAAAAGAGAACAGGAGTCTTCATCTTCCAAGTTCCTGAGCCTTGTGTCGCGGGGGGCCAATTCCCCGCATTCTCTCCCCCAATGATATCTTTTATCATATGGAATTCTTGGGTCCTGGGGTCCCAGGCGAAGTTATACTTCATCACTTCCGAACTCCATCGTCGTAAAGCCTCGCTTGTAGCAATTCTCGAACATAAACAATAGTCAGTGAATATTCATAATTTGGCATCCAAGTTGGGCCTTCGCAACTACATGCATGGAGAGCCGGCTAACCGGCATATCTGGGTCTTCTAGAACAATTCTATTTCTGTAGAAAAAGTGGATGTGTCTGATCAACATTTTTCTATGAAGGTGAGTCTGGATTCTTTCAGTAGCTATCTGTCTTTGGTATATGCAAAGTGCAGTTCGAGGGAGCGGGAATCCCTATGGCAGGAGCTGGACATTCTGGACAGGGGTGATTTGGCCACAGGGGTGATTTGGCCTGGATCGTGGGAGGTGATTTTAATGTCATTATGGACCCTTCATAAAAGAAGGGGGGAGGGGTCTATCCGAGGAAAGACTGGCAGGATTTTGCTAGTTTTGTAGCCCGCAATGGCCTCTCGGACATGGGCTTCATAGGGGGATAAATTCATTTGGTGTAACAATAAAAGGGGGAATCACCACAGGTGGTGTCGTTTAGATCGATACTTGGAAAACAGTCCAGCCATTACTTCCTTCCCAAATGCGAGAGTTGGGCACTTGGGTCGAGCATTGTCGGATCACTCCCCACAGTTTATTAGTCTGGCCGGTAACAAAAGTAGAAGCGCCCATTTTTTTTATTCAGGACGGTGGATGTGTGAGCCTGATTATCATGCAATAGTGAGTACCTCGTGGGAAAAACATATGAGTGAAGGGTCTTGGGTTGGGTTTCATAACAAACTCTACAGGCTGAAAAGTGATCTTCTTTTATGGGAATCCAGCAAACCCTCTTGTTTTCAGGTCATTGACGGCCTTAAGGCAGAAGTTGAACAGGCAGAAAGAGAGCTTGAATCAAGATGGGATGATGACATGTTCAGTAGCCTGATCAACATGAAGACCCATCTAGCTAAAATTCTCCTCGAGCATGAACGTTTAGTTAGGGAACGGGCTTGAGTTACCTAGCTTAAAGAGGGTGACCGAAATACTGCCTTCTTCCAGGCATGCATTTGTGAAAGGAAACGTTATATGGCTCCAAACATCTTGCTTGAGGACGGTTCCTTCACCAATGACCCACATGTTGTGGGAGGTATGGCCACTTCCTTTTTTGGCTCCTTACTTGCTGATGTTAACCCTATCATGCAGGACGGTTACCCCTCAGGTCATTCTAACATCTTTGATATCATTCCCCTTTGTGTTACCCTTGATACTAATCGCCTCTTTGAATGCACACCGGATGAGGGGGAGGTTTGGGAGGATGTATCCTCCCTCAATGCTAGCAGTTCCCTGGGTCTAGACAGATTTCCTGGTTCTTTCTACATAAATTATTGTCATATCATTAAGAAGAAACTCATGGGGATCATTCAGGACTTCTTCCGTGGGGGGAGTCTGCCTAGGGTCGCTTGTTCAACCACCCTTTTACTCTTCCCAAAGGTCTCTAATCCCTCCTCTCTTAAATAGTGCTGGTCGATTACCATGTGTAATTTTATCTACAAAGTACTTACAACGGTCCTCAACAGGAGACTATCCATCCATCTTCAAAAGTGGATTTCTGAGGAGCAACATGGTTTCGTTCACGGGAGATCTAACCAAGCTGCCATTGCCATTGCTCATGAAATGATAAAGGATATCAATAAGAAAGTGTATGTCTCTAACATTTCTATAAAGTTGGATATGGACAAAGCATATGATAGTATTGAGTGGATTTTCATCATTAGAGTTATGTGATGCATGGGTTTCTCTGAACAGGCTATTGATCTTTTCTTCAGATGCATTTTATCCCCGTAGTTTTCCATCACGTTCATGGGGAGAAGCTATCGTTTCTTCAAATCAGTCCAAGGTGTAAGACAAGGGGATCATCTTTCCCCAAGTTTCGTTATTTTGGTTCAGGATGTGCTTAGCAGATATCTCAGCAAAACCATTGATGAGGGCCGCATGAGTGATTTCCGTTGCAAACCTAACATCAAAGGTCCTTCCCACCTTTTCTTTTCAGATGATATGATTCTTTTCCTGAATGGTAATATCAGATCGATCCAGGAGCTTGATCAGGTTCTTGAATTATATTGTAAATGGAGCGGTCAATCCATTAACCGGTTGAAGAGTGGTGTTTATCTCCCTATTTCCTGCCCGGATACAAGGGGAAAGAGAATTACTGATAGTATGGGAATACAAAAAAGATCCTTTCCCTTGGAATATTTGGGCGCCCCAATATCTCCAGGTAGAGTTCGGATTCATCACTATGATGGGATTATTGATAAAATCTCCAACCGCATTCTCAATTGGAAAAATTACTTCCTTTCCTTTGGAAGATGGATAACCTTGGTTAACAGCGTCCTCTCCTTCATCCCCATGCATGTCTTGTCTGCCCTCGTCATCCCAAAGGCTGTCATCCTGATCATTGAAAAAATCCTTAACCGCTTCATTTGGGATGCGCATAGGGAAGTTAAATGCCATTGGGCTTCCTGGCATAGGCTGGCCCGCGATTTTGAATGCGGAGGAATTGGATTGCGAAATGTCAATGATACCATGGGGAGTCCCCAAGCAAGATTAGCCTGGGATTTCATGGAAGGGTCTTTATTATGGGCAAGTTTTATTCACATAAAATATAAAAAGGGTACGGCTGGTTTAGAGGGTAGGAGCTCTAGACTGTGGAGCTCAATTCAGATTCACTTACATGCCCTTCAACAGCACTCTCGTTGGATTGTTGGACGTGGATCTATATGGTACTGGAACACGAACTGGATGGGAAGGATTCTTGAGTTTCCAGGCTGCCCTATTCTAGACATCTCTTTTTCTCGTTCCAGCACTTATCCTTCGTTTATCCATGCGACCCTTGATATCCAAGAGCAGGCTGCTTTCAACAATATCACGCCTAATTCGGAACCCAATAAACTGGTCTTCACCACCTCCTCCTCCGAGATATTCTTAACGAAAGTATATCTGCAGTTTCTTCACGGGGTTTCTGAGATCGAGGGGTGGGGAGTATCCCTGTGGTGCAAGGAAATTCCAGTTAAGTTCTCTTTTCTCCTTCGGCGCATCCATAATCATGCCTTGCCAACTGACGATCTGGTGCGACGGCGAGGGGTTGAGCTGGCCTCTCAGTGCAGTTGTTGCCGCCGTCATAGTGAGGAGACCATTAACCATCTGTTCTTCTAGGGGGAATGGGCAGTGGCTGTGTGGAACAGGCTTAGTGTTTTCTGCGGAATGAATGATCAGAGTTCTCTGGTATTAATTTTCTGCCTTGCTGGTTTCAAAATGCACAGGACAACTCACATGAGAGCAAGGCGCGGACAATGTTCATGGCCGCAGGTTGCTGGACGCTTTGGAATGCTCGCAAAAAGCGGCAGTACGAGGGGAAGAACAGCTCGAATCTGGTTGTCCTTGTTCGGGCTCTCTCTCTAACCATTGATTTCATTTCTCTCTTTAAACGCTCGGAAACTAATCCTTCACTCCGTCGACTCTTGCAAGGTAAATCCTCGCCCATCATCACTCTCGGATCATCTTCTCAAGGAAAATGGGTGCAATGGATTCCTCCTATGGTTGGTCTCAAAATCTGTTGGGGCGCAGCGGAGGTGCGTGGTACCTCAAACACACAAAAACAGGAGCAAACGGAGCAACACCAGAATTTTAACGTGGTTCGGTCGTATGACCTACATCCACTTGAGAAGGAGATCTTCTCTATTCACGTCTCTCCGGTTCTCAACGGAGGATTACAAACACATACACCACAATTTTTTTTCCCTTCCAAACAATGGGATTTTCATCCCGTTTAAATAGAGAAGGAAAACTAGGTTGTTGGAGGGTAGCTCATCTACCCTTGAGAAGTCCTCCCGCCGCCTGCTGTGGTCCACCGCGTCGGCTGCCAAACTTTGACGCCCACCAAAGAAGACTCCTTCTCCTTGCCGGCAGAGGACTCTTCCGGCTGAAAAATCCACCCCACATTGGGAGTGCCCCCCACAAATCTCTCCCTCACGACCAATTTGGGGTAGACGCTTGACCTACAATCTCCTTGCAGGTGTTGAAAACTTCATCAGAAAATCGAACACGCTTCTTCACGCCAGATGACGTGACACTTCCACCATCTTCACTCGAGCTCGGGCTGACTGTGGTCCCCATCAAATGATACAACCCTTGAGACTCCTTCCCAGTAAATATCGCTGCATCCCCACGTGAGACTTCCAACGCTCCACCTGCTATGGAAATCTTGAACCCTCTCGCATCGAGCCTACTCAATGATATCAAGTTCCGCCTCATCCTCGGAACAAATTTCACGTCAGCCAGTTTACGAACTCCTCCATCGGGTGTCTTCAATTTCACCGTCCCGACTCCTCGAACCTCGCATGTTGACCCATCACCAAGTCTCACCGAGTCTCGCACCTGCTGAAAAGTATCAAATGTACCTCTCGTCGTACATATGTGTGCTGAGCTCCCCGAATCCAGAACCCATCCGTCTTCTTTTGGATTTTGAGCCCGCTCGTTCTTCCTCTTTAGAAATCGGCATTCCCGCTTCATGTGCCCGAATCTTTTGCAGTAATGACACTGCACTTCTTCCCGTTCAACTCTCTTATATGAGTGCATGCTTCCCGTTGTCACGCAGATTTCATCATCTGCATATAATCCTGTGATGTTCACATCCTCCTCTTCAACTTTCTTCTTCCCAGCAACGTACCGTTTGCGCTCTCCACAATCACTTTTATAGTGACCCTTCTTCTCGCACCAGAAACACGTGATTTCGCTCGGATCACGTCCCCTGGATTTTGGCCGCCATTCTTTACCTCCTGACTGTCGATGTCGGCTCCTCCCATGCTGATCATCTCGCATCGCCATGATTTGATCACCTGAATGCGTCATGGGTCTTCGAAATGCTTCCGAATCTTGAAGCGACGCCATCACATCGTCCAGCTTCAATGTCTCCTTCCCCACGAGCAATGCTGTCACAAGCCCATCAAATGAGTTTGGAAGTGATGACAAAAGCAAAAGTGTTTTGTCTTCTTCTCCAACCTTCACACCGAGCCCCAATAACTGCGTCAGGATCTTGTTGAATTCATTGGTATGATCCAACAAATTCGCTCCCTCGTCCATGCGCAATTGGTACAGTTTCTTCTTCAGGAACAACTTGTTGGTGAGCGACTTCGCCATATATCGCTGCTCCAACTTCTTCCAGATCTCCTTCGGTGATGTCTCATCCAGCACCGAATACTTTACCTCATTCGCCAGACATAGCCGAATCGTGCTGACGACCCGCATCTCGAGCTCTTCCCAATCATTGGCACTGGTTGTCTCGGGCTTTTCTCCGATCAACGGTCTGAACATGCCCTGCTGCACCAAAAGATCCTTCACCGTGCTTTGCCACAAGCCGAAATTATTTCGACCATCGAACTTCTCGATATCCAATCTTGGTAGTGCTCCGCCACCCGTCATCGTTGTTGTCGCAAAACGCGATCACCACCGTTGATGTCACACCCTTTAATCACCACCTGATAGATTGCGAATTTTCAAAAATTGACCGTACGGATGTGTCCGGAACGGTCGAAATAGTCGGAATTGACTCCTGGATCGTCGAAATCGGACACCAATTGACCGAGATATGGTCAAAATACGTTCAACGGTCCAGATCACCCGCTGACGTGGCGCGCCGGAGCTCTTGCCGGAATCTCGCCGGAATTGTCGCCGGCAGCATGAACAGTGCCTTCTTCTCCGGCACGGGGTTACTGTTCACCCGCGGGTTTGACCGAACTTTGACCGGTCATATCTCCTTCGTTTCAACTCCGTTTTTCTCGCCGTTTGCACCGTTGGAATCGTCTCGCCGTCCTCTTCCTGAATCTGCCCTCGGAAAAATTTTCCGACCACTTTCAATTTTCCGGCCACCGGAAAATTTGACGTCGTCCCGTCGGTTCACCTCCGTTCGCTCCGACTCGCCTCTGATACCACTTGTTGGGGCGCAGCGGAGGTGCGTGGTACCTCAAACACACAAAAACAGGAGCAAACAGAGCAACACCTGAATTTTAACGTGGTTCGGTCGTATGACCTACATCCACGGGAGAAGGAGATCTTCTCTATTCACGTCTCTCCGGTTCTCGACGGAGGATTACAAACACATACACCACAATTTTTTTTCCCTTCCAAACAATGGGATTTTCATCCCGTTTAAATAGAGAAGGAAAACTAGGTTGTTGGAGGGTAGCTCATCTACCCTTGAGAAGTCCTCCCGCCGCCTGCTGTGGTCCACCGCGTCGGCTACCAAACTTTGACGCCCACCAAAGAAGACTCCTTCTCCTTGCCGGCAGAGGACTCTTCCGGCTGAAAAATCCACCCCACATTGGGAGTGGCCCCCACAAAATCAATATTGATGGGTCCTACATCAATGGAATGATGAGAGGGGGGGTTGTCCGCAACCCAGGACGGCTCTGTCATCTTTGCCTTTAGTGTTTCTTTTTGCTTGGGGGACTCTCTCCATGCTGAAGCATTGTCCATGAATAAGGGCTTGGATCTGTGTCTTTCTCACAATATTCGGCTTGCAGGAGTTGAGACAGACTCCTCCATTCTCCAAGGGTCTCTCACAAAGGCTATCCCAATCCCCTGGTCTATCATCTATATTGTTCGCAGATGTAGAAACCTGATTTCCAATCACATGGCTATTACCCACACGTGGCGTGAGGGTAATATGGTTGCAGACTTTCTGGCCTCCCATGTCTCTTCGGTTAATTCATGCACCATTTTTACCACCATTGGGTCCCTTCCTCACGAACGTGTAAGTCTTGTAATGGCTGATGCTCTCAGACTTCACTATTTTCGCCCACCGTGTCTTTTTTGGCCTTTTCCCCCATTTTCTCAATAAAATTTCTTAATGTCGGATGGATGTATCTTTGTATGCAACCATGGTTTTCATGATTTCCCAATATAGTAGCTAAAATATCCTTCCTGGCCTCAGGTATAAAGGTCCCTTATGTTCTCTACTCCTCAATAGATTCATGTATATAATATTTTAAAAATTCTTAAATGAAAAAAATATACAAAGAGTTAAATTAACTTATATAACTTAACTAAATCCTTAAAATCTTCTCAACTACATCCCTCTACTCTTACATAAGATATGTTCCTTTTTTTCTCTTTCAGGCCCTCTTCCCTTTTTCATGTCTAACTGGAGAGGGTTAACATTTACAGATCTGGAAGATGCGGCTATCATTTTTTGAAATTTTCTATCCATTATTCTTCTTTCGATATTGTATACCCTCCATGAGATAGAGTATGAGGTTATGTTTTTTTGGATTGGATCCACTGATGATATCTCTGCAGTTATTATAAATTAAGGAAAAGATCATTAATATAATCATTATTATAAAAAATAAAATTCTATAATATAACACTTCACTTACCAAAAATTATTCTCGACATCTACTTTCAATAAACCACATTTATGAATCTTTATCTATAAAATGATATATATCACTTGAATTTTCATTTTGACTTTCCCCAAAAATGAATTCTAATGTGAGGGTTGATTTAAAATCCCTCCATATCTAAGAAACTAAAGATAAACATTTATTCATAACTTCCCTAGTGTAGTTTATATTATATGTCATCATATAAGAAAAGAAAAACCTATATTAGTAAAAAATGTCAGGATAATTAAAATAATAATAAATTGTATTATCAAAATTATTTCCCATAACTGAGATAGTGTCGCTTTATCAATACTTATCCAATAAAAAATAAAAATGATAATTTTTCTTTGAGATTTCATGGTAATAAAATTCTTATATTTTTTTGAATTTAGACCTCTAGGGTTAATATTATCATCAAACTCAATATATAACCTCTGGTCCTAGCTATGGGTAATAGATAAATTTAGAAAATGTATGATACCACAATTACTAACCATGTAATCCTTTCCCACTATGGAAGTAGAAGTCTATTATATAGAAGGATAAGGAGGATCCTCAGTAGAATTATGTGTATGATCCTCCCCAGAATCTAGAGGTGACTTACCTGTTTTATTTGACATCATCATACAAGTCAAATTAACTATTAGTATAAAAATATACAAATATAATTGATACATATAAAATTCAATAAAAATTTAAAAATGATCAAACAAAAACTAAACTAAACTAAACACATTATTATTATTATTATTAGTATTTAACTAAAATACTAAAAAAATAAGACAACATTAATGATATATTAAATAATATAAATTGAGTAAAATAAAACTTAAGTATAAAATTATCCAAATACAATTGTTGCACATAAATTTGCATAAATTTTTTAAAATTATACAAAAAAACATAACAATACAAAATAAACCAATATTTATCATATTTGTTATATTATTTAACAAAAATATAAAAATAATAATGAAAAATTTATGAAACATAAAATGATATATAGAAAAGAAAAAAATAATATGAAAAACTTTATATGAATTCCAAAATTGCATATAAAGTTAAATAATTGAAAAATTATATAAATAAAACTAAACTAATCTAAAAAATAATTTTTAATATTTCTTAAAATATTTTCTTTATATAAAAAAATTAAAACTAATATATCTAACATTTTACTAAATTTTAAAATAGTAAAAAAGAAATAAATACATGTTACATGTAATATTATGAGATTATTGAAGGATTTTTCCCCAAATTATTTACTCATGATCATTTTTTATAGAATAAACCATGTCTACAATGAAGTCATCAATATTATCTTATAATCATTCCATGGAATTAGGGATCTCATATAAATCATCATCATCTTCAAGTTAGACATCACCAAAATTCTATTTTTTTTCCTTGAAAAATGACAGACCACATCATATTTTATGGGTCAAGAACATAAGAAATTTGTTTTTTATGTGTTTCCATGATAAAATGTTCGAATTTGTATTCCAATCCATTCAAGTTTTCTAGTGTTATAACAAATCCATCATGTTTAACACTATTGTTACTGAAAACCCATTTGAAGTTAAAAACTGGAACTCAAAATGTTAAATAATTAACCTCCCATATTTATTCAATAACACTTTAATATGAACTTGATCTAAATATTGGGTTTTTGTCTTTTGTACTTGAAAAATGCATTTCTTCTGTGAACACTAATACACTAAAATTATAAACTACACTTTTATTTTCTTGATATTTTGTATAAAATATATATCCATTAATGTCATACTCAAACCATGTTATCAAATTTAAACTTAGGATGCTCTCTAGCCATCTTATTGTTTCTAATTAATATGATCTTCCATGAACAACCACTTTAAAAATGGTAAAAATTTATGCTCATTAAATTTCAATATATCTTTCTTCTTTGGATAATGGTGTCTTATCATATTAATATGCAATGTGATATATGGATAAGCATCATATAGGTTATTCAATGTGTATAAATATACTTGATTTATTATTTACTTTTAATCTATAGATCCCTTTTCCCCTAAAACTGACTCATTCATGGTGAGATGTTGGAAAAATTATGTTCTCTACTATAGATAATTTGTTTGAAAAAAACTTTATAACCTCATCATAAATATACCTTTAAATAATGGAGAATTATGGTCGATATGTATTCTTTATATATCCCTTTAATATATTCATATACATTTCAAAAAGAAATATCAAATATAGATATATAGGACCAAAAATATTTATTTTTTTCAGAAAAATGAACCATTAAATGCCACATGATATCAAAAAAATAAGGAAAAGGTAAATTTATTGTTGAAAAAGTATTGAAACTACGTCATTCTCCAAATTATTCAACGAATTAGGGCCAATCACTTTATTAAAAATGGAATTGAAAAAATAAAACACCTTCATGATAGTCATTCTAATATGGATAGTTAGTATCCAATGAAATGTAAATAGTAGGATTTATTGTATCATTATGTGAATCATTATGTGATAATCATGATATTTCATTCCCATTAACCACAAATATTTTAGTGCAAAAAAATTAAATTTGAAGAATAAACCCGGATCACTTTGATACCATGGAGGAACTAGAAATAACTAATGTTATCCCCCTTGAATATTGTATGGAAATTCATTGTCAAGTATGTTCATCTTTATTTAGGAGTGGGAGATAACTCAAAACACATTCCCATTGACTGTAAGTTCAATCTTCCATTTAACCCATCCTTAGTATTCCCTTTAATATCTAAAAAATTTCCAATCAAATTGGAATAGATATTATTCTCAACATTCATAACATCAATGTTAGGTTTATCTTCATCATATCTCTAATATGGAAGCTCAAAAAAATATTTCTAATTCCATCCATATATTTCTATCATTACTATATTTTTCTTCCTTTATGAATGTGACATCAATGTATTTCATCCTCTCAAAATACTGATAGGATGACAATGGTTTCAGAGAAATATAAAATTATTGAAAACCATTGATTTCCTTTTTTAAACATCATTAATATTTATCCATAGAAAAAAAAACCTTTGATAAACCATGTATACTATTTTTCTCCCAAGTTGTTGTAGATAATATGAAGTACCTTCTTTATAAATTAGACAAGATTTATGCCCCTTAACATTGTACCCATAATAATTTCTATATAATGGGAAGTAATTTATTATACCCATAGTTATTTCATAAAATAAAAAATATTCCATTTTATAAGAATCATAAACACAAATACCTTCCTCCTATAAAACTTTCCATCATCAATTAATGGTGACAAGAAAACATCAGTATCATTTCTAAGATGTTTTAGTCTAGAAATCCTTAAACTCAAAATGATATATTTCCACTTCATAAAAAATTTAAGAGATGTGTTTTAAATTGTAAATAAAACATACTACACCAAATTCATAGTTTAGTTCAATTTACTAAACCGCCGCTAAAAAATTGTGTGAATTTAGCGATGGGTTTTTAAAAATCATTGCTAAATATTATGAATTTTCTAAAAAAATAACTCTTCCTCCCACAACACCCCCTTCTCCACTGAGCACCACCTACCCCAATACTTAGACATCACCCTCTCACCAGCGGTCCTATTTCCCCCCTGCCCTCATCGACGCTCCACTTTCCCCCAACCCCCCCCCCCCCCCCTCATGCGCTCGTGACCCAGTGGCCCTCACCCTCATCAACGTTCGAGCCCGGCACCCCCTCCAGTGATCAATCTCACCCAAACCATCACCCTCACCAATACTCAAGCCCTTACCACACCTAGTTATATGGTTTCCCCTAAGACTTCCTCACCCTCGGCCTCACCCTCGCTTCCTACAAGTATTTTTTCTTTATGCAGTATAATTTTTTTATGTTTTTTCCACTATATAGTTTTAGTATTGCTGTAATATGAAGTGTTGGTTGGATTGTGTTACTATAGACCATGAGGTATTGATGATTTCCTCATTTTTTTTCTTAATTCTATTTTTCCATTTTCATTATCATGTTCATTATTTTAATGTTAATTAATTTAGAATGGAAATTCTTGATGGTTTTGTAATCTAAATTTTATATAAGCAGGTGAGTGATTTTATAATTTCATGAATATAATTCATCATATAGATTATTATTGTCTATAATTAATTTATTTCATATAAGGGAGGATATTAATGATATATTGTATTTTCATGATGTGTTAAGTAAATTAAATTATATGATATAAAATTTAAAATAATATTTCGATTGGGAATCAATTATTAAGAAAATATAAAGGTTTAAAAAATTCTTAATTTTTGAGATTGATTATATTGTATTGAATGGAATTAATATAGTATTATTTTATTAAATAACATGGTTGATGATTCTAAGTAAATTTGGAAATTCTTATTTAATTATATTATTACTAAATTTATTAGTTATGTTGTAAACATTTTTTTATACTTATATATTTAATATTTTAAAATAATTTGACATAGATAAATTACCTTGGATTCCTAGAGGTGTGATAAAACAACATGATGATGTCCTAAAACAACACTGGTGATGTGCCACATTATATAAAATTTGACTATAACATTCTCAATAATTACATGGGATCTTGAACAATGTAGTGTTAAATTGTCTTGGGTTCATGTAAAATCATCATGATGGTATCCCAAAATTCTACCTCTCTTCACCTTTATCAGTTTTATATGCGGTAGCTCCCAATTATAAAAGAAACTATTTTTCATCTACTTTTAAGAGATATAATCTATATTATATGGTCCTTAATACAAGATGAATGAGGTTTATTTTTGATGATATGTGATAATAATGATTGGAATAATGTTTGAATATTATGGAATGTTATAGTAAACAATGATGTTGTGAAAGGAATGTGGTGACATGAAAGGCAAGATGATAGAGATGATGTAATGATGATAATAGGATGGTGTTGAAGTATTTTAGGTGGAATTGAATATGCATGGGTGTTCTAAAATGATACCACTTAATGAAAATGGGTGATGTTTTAAGAATATTTTTTGCTAATTGATAACGGTCCTTCTAGTGAATTATTAATGGTGCTTCCAATTTAATATCAATAATGTTTCTTTGTAGTTAACAATAATTTATGTTTTAATTTTAAATTTAAATTTATATTAATTGATCTTAACTAAAGAAAATTTATGAGGTGTTTCATTCCTAATATTAGATACTCGGGTCAGAGGATATTTGTCTGGATAATAGGTATGTGCGATGGTTATATTTTTTTTCCCCTTGATGTTTCTTGATGTTGTTTAATATTTATCTATGTATAAATATTTTAATTGAATTCTTATTTTTCTGGTGTTTTTTTATACTAATAATATTTATTTCATTTTATCTGAGTAATATATTTATGGTTTATGTTTATAGATTGATTTTTAATAAATGTTTTTTAATGGAAGGGTTAGTGAGTTATGTGATATTTTTTTTATGGATAATGGATCAATTGATTTTTATATATCTAGTGTTGATAATTTCTAATTTAATTATTCACACATATTATCCACTGATGTTAATGGTTACTTTTTTATTCTTTGATTGATTTGTTTTACCTTTTAATGTGTATAAACATTGTCATATATATAGATAAAAGTTGGATCACATTATAAAGTAACACACCTCTGTATGCTAATGGTTTAGAGGAGTTTTTAGATTTTTCAATTTTAAATAAATATGTTGATGGGATAATAATATCTCCATGTCCTAAATGTAAATTTATAAGATGTTTTAAGTGAGGTTAAGTTTATGAACATGTGATATTTAATTATTTCCCTACTCAATATTTGTCTTGGATTTGGAATGGAGAATTGAACATTACAGAAAGTTTCAGAACTGATATCAATCAATATAATGAGTTCCCAACATCATTAGAAATGGAAAATGAAATGAAAATCCTTATAAATGATGCTTTCAGAATTGAAAGGAAACGAAACCAACATCAAAACATATCATAACAACCAATTGAGGGTTCTCCAAATAGTTTCTTGACATGTTATTCTTTTGGGACTATAAGACAACCATATCAATATTGTAACATATCATTGGATCCCACTCTTGATTCTATAGAAAAAAATGGAAGAGAGAACATCACTGAGTAGACAAATTCATTTCATGATTTAGTTGATAATATAAATCAAGAGTTTTATGGTGGAAGTTTGAAATATTAGAATCTTTATTTTCTACTGAAGTTTCATCATATCAAATGCCTATGTGAAATTTGAAAATAAGGTGATGTCCATGATATTGGAATTGTTGTGTGATTTGTTTCCTAAAGATAAGATCCTTGAGTATTTTTATGATATAAAAAATCTAACAATGTTTTTTAAATTATAAAAAAATATATGCTTTTCCTAATGATTTTTTTCTTTATTGGGGAGAGGATTCAAGAAGGCAAGATTACAAAAAATGTTCTTCTTCTTGATGGAATTCAATGGGTGATGTTGGAAGTCTGAATCAATATACTACTAAGAATATAAAGAAAAAGAAAAACCTAAAAATTTGTTTGCATTATTTCCCTTTAAAGCCTTGATTTCAAATATTATTCATGTCATCAAAAACCACTGAGCACATAAAGTGGCATTCTATAGATAATAATAATGATGAGTTAATGTAACATCCAAGAGATTCAAAATGATGGAATGTATTTCATTCATTGCATACATATTTCTCATATGATCCTAGGAATGTTTGATTGGAATTTGATGTCTATAGATTTAAACCATTTCGGACTTTGATTATCAGTTATAGGATTTGGCTTATTTTTTTGATCCCTTACAATATGCCTATGTGGATGTGTATGCAACAAACATATTTTATCATTTAGATGATAATTCCTAGAAAAAAATGACTCGAAATGATATTGATGTGTACATTCATCCTCTAATTGAATAGTTGTAGGAGTTATGGAGAAAATGTGTTGAGACATGTTATGAATCTTCTAGAATAATGTCCAAATTCATGTGGCTCTAATTTGGACCATTAGTAACTTCCCTGGACTTGGGAACTTATCTTGAAGGAATGCTTACATGGGTTTGGATTTCCCTATTTGTAACTTTTATTTTGAGCCCAAATGAATACCTTACATTAAAAAATGGTGCATCTTAAGTCATCAAATATTTCTCTGTGCATCTCATAGATTTTGGTTGAACAAGTCAAAATTCAATGGTTCTATTGATCGAAGACCACCTCCAAAGTTATTGACAGGTTTTGAAATATTGGCACCACTTGGAAATGTTGAAATAGATTTTGGGAGGTTGAATCATTTAAATGATAGTGGTAAATGATTTTGAAGTGAATCATCAAGTGAAATAGGAATGCAACAATGGAAGAAAAAAAGTATATTCTTCCAACTTCCATATTGGGAATTTAATTTTTTTAGGCTTAATATTGATGTTATTTATATTGAGAATAATTTTTGTGACAATTTTATCTTCACATTAATGATCATTAAAATTTTAAGTATTGTCTCAATTCTCAGAAGCACTTACAAACAATGAACATAAAGCGTGATCTCTAGCCAGATGAGAATGAAAAGTTTGTTCTAGTGATTTTTGCAATGAAAAATAGGGATAAAGATACATTTCTTTGAATTTTAAAAAATATTAAGGTATATGATGGGTATTCAAGTAACATCTCAAGGTATGTTTACATAAAGCATTATAGGTTAAATAGATTGAAAATTTTGGATTCATATATTTATTTACAGCAGTTACTACCATTGGCATTGTGTACATTATTATCTGAAAAGGTTATTACTATTATCCTCCAATTTTTCACATTCTTTAGAAAACTATTTGAGAAAACTCTATAACCATCTGAGACTGAAAACCTTTAGGAGAGATTTGTGTCGACACTTTTTTAATAGATATGATATTTCCTTTATCATTTTTTACTATCATGATGCATTTAACTATGAATTTGGTCGAGGTAACTGAATTAGGAGGCCCCATACATTATAAATAGATGTATCCAATTTAGAGGTAGTTTATTTATATGTTTTTTATATTAAGTAAAAAAATCATGGAACTTCATTAAATACATAATTATGTTTTATTTATTTTATTTCACAAATATCTTAGTCATTTGAAATCATACATGAAAAATAATGCTCAACCTAAAGGCTCTATTTTTAAAGGTTATTTGGAATAAGAGTGTATTAAATGTTATTCTAGATACATGTATGATATTGATATAAGATTCAATTTATTTGGATGTGTTGATAACACATCGACTCAATCTCAACTACATGGGAAATCAAAAATATTTCCTGCTATTGTCTAATCAATTGGGAGGAACTCAAATGTTACACTAACAAAAATGGAATTATTACAGGAATATAGATATGTGTTACTGAATAGTGAAATTTTAAATCCATTTTTTGAAGACTTCTAGATATAAAAAAAGATGAATAAGAGGACAAACATGAAATGAGAAAGATATAACCAAATCTATTAATAAAAAGCTTCTAGAATGGTTTGCATGTCTTGTAGTTTCATAAATATTTAAATAAAAAAGGATATTATTTTGGCACATATATTTTGAAAATCTAATAATTTATATTAATTTTTTTAGATCATGAATACTAATACTCAGGATGAGTTGTAAGAAGATATTAATTTTCTGGGTCAAGGTCCTCTAAAACAAGCTAGAAATTTCAATGCTAATAATGTGAATGGATTTAAATTTTGTACAATCGATCAAGAAGAGGGTTTGAAAACAAAAAAATGGTATATTTATGGTTTATGAATTTTGATACAATGGAAATTTGATGGTTATTATAGAATTAAACTACCACAAACATTTTTCAGTTGTTTTATTCAAATGTAAGTGGGTCGATATGACTAAGAATATTAAAAGAGATTCCTTACAATTTACTTATATGAACTTATCCTACTTTATGGATATCGGTGGCCATGAATTACAGGATCATTATATCTTATCATCTCAAGAGAAAAAGTTATATTATGTAGAATATGTTTTGGATGAAGGGTGGAGTGTTTTTGTTCAGATAAAACAAATATACTTGTATAATAAGGGTGATGAAGTGGAATATTTGACTTATGATATTAAATCCCATAAATAGAAAGAAAAAAACTTATTTTTTCATCATGATATTGAAAATATTAGTATTGAAAGAGAGGATGAAGTAGATAAAGTAATGATGGAGTGGGACAATGACATGATTGATGGAAGAAATGATTGTATGTGAAATCATATATTAATTTATCAACCACTTTTGCTATATGTGTAGTCATTCATTATCATTTCTATGTATATTTTTTTCATTAATATTACTTTTTTATCATTTCTAAAAATAATATGCATGAAGTTTTTAAAATATATGTTTTGAAGTTAACTTTATTATTAAATGATAGGAATGTCAATGAGGAAGACTTTCTCTAATCCCAGACGACTCTCAGCATCTAAGATAATGCCTCCCAATTATGAGAAAGGGAGAAAGTAGCCACTCTTGTTTCTTCATGAAGATATTAGAGGGTGAATGTTATTGATACAAATTTTAATGTGAATAAATTTATTTCACTTTTTTTATACTGCTATTTTTTTCATAAAAGATGCAAACAATGTTACTAAAAAGAAAAATATGAATAGTTCAGATGTTTGGAATCTGAATGGATTAAAGATATTTGTCTCATTTTATAATTATAGGGTCTATTTGGATGATGAAATATGATTATTTGGACAAATTATAGGTCATCTGGTGGCAGAGTTGGTTACCCTTCTGATTACCTATGTTGATAGGAGGCATGTGCCTCAAAATTGGAAAAATGAAGTCTTTCATTCACATATAAAGGTAATTTTAATACATTATGGTGTAATTTAATGTAATTATATTATTAAATTAAAATATTTTAATAATGAATCTCTTTGTATAGATGTTATTATACTTTACCATAGCAGAGAGGGAGCTTGTTGCAATAAAAATCAAAATTCAGTAATAGGGTCTCATATAAAGATGAAAAATGCAATGGTAATTTCTCTATAGATTGTGTTGATTGAATTACAACAAAATACAACTGTATCTATCTTGGGTGATTTTTCATCAATGGATGGTACTGATTAGGTAAATCACACAACTTTAAAATCATTTAGTATACATAATTTTATTGGTTTTAACTTTAAATTTAAATATAGAAAACTATTTAATTTTTAACTTAATTTTCATGTAGGTGACGGTAGTAGGAAGTGGAGATGGATATGGAGAGGGTGTAAAGAAAAGTTCTTTAGGATAGTACAAGGAGTAGTGAATGTGGAAAACCAATCGATATGAATTTTGATTGTTTCGTATACATTTCAATTTGTGGGAGTGATTTCTTAGGGTCTTTTGCACCAGATTGTCTAAAATTCTTTAGATACTTAATTTTATCAATATGGTACATCAGAAACTCATTTATTTTCTGTATTTAATTCAAATTCGATATAGGGGAGGATTTATGTATAAAATCAAGTGATTATTTATATCCTGATGTGTTATAGTTGGATATCTATTTTTGTTTGAATGTTCTGGGGAAGAAGATTTTGTAGATATATTTTTTTAATTTGATATATAGTAGTTGTTTAAACCACTACCATATATTCCAAATTATTTTCTAGTGGCAGTTTAAACAACCACTATTTTGGTTCAATTTTTTTAGTCATGTTTTTTTTGGTTTTAACGATGTTTTTTCCTCCCAAAAAATGATTATGAGATAGAATTTGTTTAAACCCACTCTATCCTTTAGAAATTGTTTGGCAGGAAAAACTGCCACTAAAATAACAAAAACACCACTAAACAATCATTATCTGATGGTTCTTAGAAATCGCTACTAAATAGATGGAACTGACATGAGTTGAATGACGACACTAACTTTAGTAGAGGTTTTTGGAAACCATCACAGAATCATATGGAATATATTTAAACCACCACTAAATTTAAAAATAACAGCCCTTATATGTCAATTTTATTTTATTGATAGAACATGAACTCTGTTTTATATTAAGGATCTATTATGGATTCATTCAATCTATTCACACTAAAAATCTGACATTTCTAACTTCATTTATAAAGATATGAAACTATTGATCAATTTTCTTTCAATGTGTAAAATCCACTATATGGCATAATTTTCCATTAGTTCACTCATTTACATGTCATTTTAACATTTTTCTATCATTTGAATTTGAAAAAAAAACTTTTTAAAATAAGTGATTATAGGAAGATACCAAATTTAATTAGAAGAAGTCTCTGTAACTGCAAAATAAACCTATAGATTTTATTTCATCTTATACTACGATGTCCCACATCTATGACACTCTAATACACCTTTGTATTCCTTCTTATATAGAACACATCCATTCATTTAGGTGTGTATCTTCTTGTGCACCAAACTCATTGGTAATAATATTTTATTTTTATTATAATGTGAGTCTGGAATATTGTTGCCTTAATGAAGTATGTATTTCAATAGTTGTAGTAACTTTGTAAAACTCTTATCACTCCATCATATTTTTTGAATTCAAGTTAATCAATATTAACACCACTAATAAAACTATAAAAAATATTCATCATGGATACAATGGTTTTTTAGAATCACCATATAGGCACTCAATCATCTGTTCTTTCCCAGTTGCATCTACTTCAATATCATGAATCATTTCATTAATTTGATCAAACTAATCATCTTGAAAATCTTTATCATTAATATATTTTAAATTTTTCCTAATTTCACAATTCTAAATCCAAGTACTGTAACTCAGATTAAAACCATAAAAAAATTAAATTATCATTTATTTGTCTATGTTTTAACTTTATAATATTTAAACAATTTAGGAATTGATAGAAAAACATGTCATTATTTCAAACATTTTTTTGGAAATTTCCAAAAAAAACATAAACTCCTTATATATATTCATCACTTATTTATATTGCATTAATCCGACTATGACTCATTATCAACTATTACGAATTTCAAGTATTGAATACAATTTACTATATATAGAAATTGAATTTAAAATTTACTTTTATAAATAATAATTTAAAAAAATAAATATAAAATATTTCACAAGTAAAAGAAAAACAAAAAATTTCATAAATAAAAAAAATAACAAAGAGAATGGTATAAAAGTGAAAATCTTATCATGGAATTTAAAAGTTTGAACACAAATAAAACACATTTTTTTATTATTTTTATTATGTATTTTGGTAATTATATATCTAATTTTTTCTTAATATATATGAAAATATTAGAATATAAATGGACAAATGATTTCTAATTTTCAATTATTTTTTTATAGTTTTAACATACTCAATGCACATATACACGCATATTTTAGAATTAAAATATAATAATTAATTAATAATTTTCTATTTATTCTAGAAAATATAAGAAAATATAAAATATTTTAGTGATAGTTTCATTCACTAAATGAAATAGTTTTACAATGTTTCATAGATAACCATTCTACCATATAACAAACAAAAATCCAATGATAGTGAAATTTATATTATTATATTCTCATGAAAAACATAAGACCAATGTTTTAAAATGTTATAGATAATAGTGTTTTATAATGACAATATTATGCATAATATTTTATTTTCATTATAATGTCTCATAGAAAAAAATTCTTCCATATAATGTTTTACACATCATGAAACAGACTTAAAACATTGTATTATTATAAGTAAAAGATACCTTAACTATCATGAAAAATATTAAATAAGGTGAGAATCAAATTCCATGTAATAAAAAAATTAGAGGCAGACAACAATGGAAGATATTGGTGATAGATAAGCATGGTAATGAAAGGGGTAAGGGGATAGAGATGTTGATAGTGATAGTGATGGTAGTGAAGAGTGAGGTCAGAAATGAGAATAGTGACTGAGAGGAAGAAGAAGAGATATTGAGAGTTGTATGTTTTGAAGAAGATATATTGGGGTTTGAATTAGTGTATAAATCAAGGTAAACCGAATAAAATTAATGGTTAGTTCCCAATAATAATTTTTTTAAATGTATTCTATGTCAGTTATTCTATAACTGATGTAACATCTTGTTACCTCTTTCATGTACTCCTCACTTCCTCATTTTTTTCCCTTTCATTTGGGTGTGTTTTTGAGTTTTTCATTGGAGTTTTTAGGTAAAATGAATGTTTTATAGTTTTCCATAGTAGGTTTTGTCATAGTGGTAGAGATATGGTGTGGCATATGTGGGGATGCACCGTAGACAATTAGGTTATAGTGTAGGTGATTTGAGGTTAGATAAGGTTGTGTTGTAAGTGGTTAGCTGCAATGTGGATCCCTAGAGACCATTTTGTATAATTACTAATAATTTAAACATATTTTCACCATGGATTGTTGGATGAACCATTGATCACTAATTGGTTCATTTTGATGTTGCTACCTATTTGGGCATAATTGTGGGTGGTGATTGGGTTGTGTCATGGACTTACCCTAGGTGAAGCGGATTTGGGAGAGATCTGTGGAATTTTTTTAATATTTTAGTTGATTAGGAGTTGGTTTTTTTATGGTCTTATATAAATTATCATATCGTTAGTTGTTTCATAATGGTTGTTCCATATCCATGGTCATTTGTGGCAGGGTTATGCATGTTTTCCTATATTACTCTCTGGTGCTTTAGTCAGTGGCGTGGTGTTCTATTTTCCAAACTTTAATGTACCAGACAATTTTAAATTTCCAAACTCCCTCCTTATAATCCCCACTTTACCTTTTTTTCTTTTGAAGCATCCTTATGGGCATTTTGAATCCTCTAAACTCCTTTATTATTGGATTAAAGATCTGGTGGAAGCATTTGATTCCTCCCAAGTGGTTGGAACTCTCTCTTATTTTGAAAACCACTATTATCCCCTTATCTCCTTCATTGAGTGTGTAAAATCATAATGATTCTGATGAATTTGATCTATGTTTTATGGATTATGATTCTAGGAATTCCTTATTGATCACCTTTACCCTCATTCTTCATTATCATCCATGTTATAGGTGTTGTTTTGTTCACGTGATTAAAGGTAAGAGGTTCTATAAGGCTTTACCCTAAAATGAAAAATAAAAATTTATTAATTGGTTTGAAATTAGTTTTTAATATATTTAAAAAATATTATTTTAGGTAATTTTATGTTTAATTTAAAAAAGACATAGAAATTGTGAAAAATCCCCTCAATTTCAATGGAATTGAAATTATGGAGTATATTTTTTAGAAAAATGATGGCTTGATTTGAAATTGAATTTAATGAAATGATTTAATTTTGATACTTGATAAAATTGGCTTAGAATTAAAGATGATTTGAAAAGGAATTCATTTGATGAAAACCTATTATTTGGTTTTGAAATAAAAATCCATGTTGAAACTGAATTTGGGAAATTGAAATGTGAATGAGGAAATGATTTTAAATGATTTATTTTACCATGATTGATTGATTTATTATTTGAATCCAATGTGATCATGGGTAGTTAGTGGTTCTTAGGAAAATCATGCTAGGACTCTGACTCCCTAGCAATGGATTGATGATGACAATGATAACTAAACAAAGTTCGGTGTGATTTCCCGTAATAGGCTCCATTATTGGGTGTAGATTGATTACTTGTAATGGTTCCCCCTATTGGGGTGTCAATTGATTTACTATATTGGGATTCCTAATTAGTTTGTTGATATGATTGTGCATGCCTATATTGAGTCATGAAAATAAATGAGAAGTTTGAGGATCTTATAGCCAAAAAAACTAATGTACTGTAGATCTTGTGACATGGTGCTATGATGTTTTCATTTGAATATTACATGCCATTTTTTATTGATCAATTTTATTAATGACAACTATTATATATATATATTTTATATAAAATTTTCATTTAATATTTTTTTGACATATCTACCAAATTTTTAGTTGAAATAATGTGTTTTTGAAAATATGTAAATGTATTTCTATGCCTTGTTTTATTTAAATTGAAAGCATAATTGGTTTATTATTATGGTATTTTCTATGGAACACTCAGTGATACCCTACTGAGCTATTTATCTTACACTCTACCTTTAACATTGGGTGTTTTTCGATTATCTTATATTAGGTTAAAGTAAAGGGGAAGTTCCTCTTGGAGGAGGTAGGTGTACTTGATTTGAAGGACCTGGAGTGACGGAGGTGACCGACGGAGAAATGATCCACCTATTATATGGGATTATTTTGTGTTTTTATCTTGATATATGTTAATACATTGGATGATGTATTTTTTGGGTATTATTTTACATATTTTTTTGGTACTTTCTCTTTATGAAGTGTTTCAAATATTAGCCTATATCATTTATCTACCACTGTGTTAAGGAAAAAAAATTCCTCTTAATCTTGATATAATGCTAGGTGTTATACTTTGACCTATGGGGATTGGGGATTCCCTTTAGGCTATGTCAATATCATCTCAGGTATCAGTGTATGAGGTTATCTAGAATAGTTTGTGACAAATTTGTATCAAAGGTGTAGGTTGTGAATCTTTCTTTCATGTAGGTATGCATTTTGGGTTGTCCTCATAGATAGAAGGTAGTATCGATGGGACTTAGGTTGTAGTTATGAGTGAGTTCCTTACCATATCTCATTGTAATAAGCTATAAGTCACCATGGATGTTTGGGAAAAGCATATTTGAGGAATATTTTTATCTGATTCTAGTCTTTTCCCAATGTGATCTATGTTCTTTTTAATCTTGGAAATTTGAACTTTATAAAATGGAATTTATATTCTTATATATATTGTTTGAGTTGATGATCAGGATATCCTTCTTGATGTTTTATTGTTGTCTATTTATTTTGTATATCACCATGACTCTAAGAAGATGATTGAATAGTATATGGGATGAATTTTTTGGTGAACCATAGCAGGAAAATCCTCTAATGGACCAAAATAATATTGAGATTTTGGTGGGTTTTGTCCAATCTCTAGGAAAGGTACTTATATCTATTCTCATTCAGGATTTAGTAGTGGAGCCTTGAAGGGATAAATCTATAAATTGTGCTAAATATTTTCTTCATCATAATCCACCAAATTTCCATGGCTCTAATGATCCTTAGGAGGATGAGGATTTTTGAAAAAGATAGAGCTGTTATTTCAGTTTTTGGGAACTTCAAAAGCTATAAAGGTAAAGTTTGCTACCCTTAAGATTGAGGGGCCTTAAAGGAGAAGGTGGGATTTTATTTCAATAGATAAAAAAATTATGTCTTGGAGTGTAAGTAAATAATATTTCTTTTCGTTAATCATTTTTATCCAAAATCTATTGTCTTGTAGAATACCATGGAGTTTTTCCACCTCTAGCAGGGTGATAAGATCATGATGCAGTATGTGAACTGTTAAGCATGCTCAGTTTTCTCCTTAGGTAGTGATGAATGAAGATCTAAGTTTTTATATGGGTCTTTATGATGAAATTATATAACAATTATTCATGTTAAATCTTGCATATTATATTGATATACTGGATAGAGAATTGATGGATGAGCTTGACCTGAAAGGTAAGTCAGGGTTGATAGGAGTTCCATTTTCTCCTAGGGGAAATTCTATGAGTTACTTTAAATAAAAGATAAATCATGATGATTCTTATGAAGATTCTCAATGGAAAGAGAACATAAATACCTAATATAGTTCCTGTAATAGTCTTATGACTTACTTTTAGTGTGGAGAGGTTAGGAATTCAAAGAGGGTTTGTATAGAAGCACCAAAGACCTATAGTTATTATAGTATTTCAGGACACCAGTAGAAGTTATGCCATTTATTTTCTACTCCATTCAGTGGAATGGTATCATCATCACCGAAAATTACTATATTGAAATTATATGCATCCATAAATAATGGGTTGTAGCCATAGGCATCCAGAATGAAGCTTCTTTACATTGTGGAATAGTCTCCAGAGGAAACTAAGGTAGGTCTAGAAACTATGAGAGGTATTATCACTATAGCATCATTTTTATTATCTGGTTTATTAGATATTGATGAATCATAATAATTTATATAGAATCATGTTTTTAACCTTATGAACCTTCCTACAAATATTTTATCTTATATGATGGATATTACTACACCCCTCTGAACAAAGAGATACCAGTGTCTTGGATGTCCTGCTTGTGTTTTCTCTCTATCTGATATTGAGATTACCTATAATTTTTTGTTCTCAACATGAAACCACTTTATGTCATTTTTTATATGGATTGTTTGATTTCTTGTAATTTCATGGCTTACTTTTATCTTTGGTGGTTCTCCTACACTACGCTTGATGAAGTGTATTATGTTTTTAAGGGTGAATGAGACATGATGTTAAGTAGATATTGACATTATTATGTAGTTGGGTAGAGTAATATTAGTGTTTTCTTTTTTACTTGTAGTAGGATAATTAAGAGATAATATCACTCCATTTTTCATCAAGTTACATAATGTTTTTCCTTTTTATTTCTCTGGTTTTCCACTGGTAAGAGAGGTGGATTTTTCTATTGATTTAGTTAATGCTACTCAGTAAATTTATATTCATTCTTATCATATGAACCCAATAGAGTTCAAGGGGTTAAATATCCAATTGTATTATCTTCTAGAAAAGGTATTTGTATGTCTTATCAAGTCACCATGGGTGGTGCTTGTTATTTTTTCAATGAAATATAAGAGAGAAATTCTTATTGTTGATGATTACAAAAAAATAAATTGAGTTGTGGTAAATAACAAGTATTCATTTCCATTGACCGATTATCTGTTTGACTAGTTGAAAGGGAAAATTTGTTTTCTAAGGTTGATATTCAATCAAGTAATCACCAGTATAAAATTAAATAATCTAACACTAGAATACTTTCTTCAGGAGTAGGTATGAACATTATGAGTATCTAGTTATGTCATTTGTTCTAACCAATTCTCTTGTATTTTTTATGTCATAGATGAATAGTGTATTCTATGAGATCCTTGATTTATTTATGGTAGTTTTTTTGGATGATATACTAGTTTAATCCAAAACCATGGAGGTCAATGCGAATAATTTTAGATCATTTCTAGAAATCTTGAGAGATCTTCTACTTTATGAGAATCTTTTGAAATTTAATTTATGGATTTGGGAAGTAATTTTCTTAAAAAATTTGGTCTTATAAAATGGTATTTCAATTCATACTAAAACTTTTAAGGCTATTTTAATATAGTATAAACCATATAATGTTTTCGAGATTCAAATAATTTTAGGCTTGGTGGGGTATTATCATAGTTTCTTTAAAGATTTATTGAATTTGGCTTATCTAATGACCACTATCACTTAGAAGTGAGTGATATTATTATGGGATGTAAAATGATAGAGTTATTTTCATGAGTTGAAATATTTTTTGAATTATATTCTAGTGTTGACTCTTCTAGAGTATGGGTAGGGATATGCAGTATTTTTTATGCATCAGGTTTATTTTTAGGTTGTGTTCTTATATAGGGTGATCACATGCAATCATGTGGTTACAGAAAACATAATCCACATAAGAATAATTATTTGACCCATGGTATCGAACTCAAAGTTACGATTCATTATTTGAATATTTGGTGGTATTACCTTTTCATATAAAGGACCATTGTTTATTAAAACTAGAAAGTATTGAGTTATATATTTTTTCAAAAATATTTGAACCTTCAAAAAATGCATCGAGTGGAGTACCTACAATATTTTGATTTCAACATTTATTATATCCATGGAAATAGGAATGTAGTTACTGATTATTTGAGTAGGAAACTTCTAAATCATCCCATGAATGAATCTTAAAAATAGAGAAACATAATGGCTCTCTTTTCTCAGCTGCATTTGGGAGTCCAAGAGGATGAGACCAAGATTGTTTTGAAGAATGTTCAGTTTATCTCTTCTCTTATTGAGATTATTCTTCATGAGTAGTAGCTTTTTGAGTATTTTGGTACCATTAGGGAATATCTTTATGGTGGGGATACCATTGGTGAGTGTCTGTTATCTTCATAGGGTATCCGGTGTTTCCAGAATCGGTACGTTGTGCCTTTTCCTATGATAAATGATATGATGGTGAATTTTCATGATGATGGGTGGGTGGTGCACCTAGAATCCATGAAAATGTTCTATGATATGTGGTGATAATTATTCTTAGTGGATATGAGATGAAACATCATTGAATTTGTTTCTCAATGTTATACCTACCAACTGGTCAAAGTCAAGAACCAAAGGCCTTTGAGTTTACTTCAGTCACTTCTAGTGTTAACCTACAAGTGGGGTAATATATCTATGGATATTGTGGTTAGGTTACTTTATACTCCTCAAGGAAAAAATTTGATATGGTTCATGATCAATTAGTTGACCAAATTGGATCACTTTATACCCATTTGAGATATAACAAAATTTTAGGTTTTGGGAAGTCTCTATTTGAGAGAGATTGTCCATTTTCATGGTGTTCCATCTATTATAGTCTCTAATTGTGATCCTTGGTTCACTTCTTATTTTTTTAGAGGGATCCAGGAGGCAATGGGATACTAGGTAAAGTTGATCATGCAACACCATACATGTATGGATGGATAGAAAAAAAAATATATACAAATTCTTGAGAACAAGCTATGATCTTGTGTTCTTGACTTTAGTGGAGATTGGGATGAAAATTTGGGACTATTTGAGCTTTAATACAACAATAATTACCGTTACACTATCTAAATGACTCCTTTTGAGTCATTATATGGTATTCCATGTAAATATTTGTTGTGTTGTTCGGATATTGGTGAAGATACCTTGGTAGGACTGAGTTTGTTCCAAGATACGATGGAAAAGATTTAATTCATTCATCATAGAATGATGATACCATATAATTTGTATAAATAATATATTTATCATCATTAATGACCATTTTAGTTTTTAGTTTGTGAAAAAAAAATCTTAATAGTTTCACCATGGTTGGGTCACCGACATCTTGGGAAATATGGAAAGCTTTCATTGAGGTTTGTGGGTCCTTTTTCTATTATTGAGAAGGTGGGGAGAGTGGAATATCATTTGGTACTTCCACCACAATTAAGTTTGATCCAAAATGAGTTTCATGTATCACAATTTTGAAAGTATCTTATTTACCCTTAACATGTCTTGATTTGAGAAAATCTTGATATTGAACCCCATTTATCCACGACTCATTATTCATTCAGGATTGTTGATTCTGAGACAAAAGTTCCTCATTGAAATACGATACCTTTGGTTCATGTACTATGGAAAAATGATTCTTATTCACATGATATGTGGGAGAATTAATCACTTGTGAGATATCAGTGGCCTTATCTCTTTAACATTGAATTTTCTTGATAAACTTTCTAGGGACAAAAAGTATTTTTGGTGGGGAGGTTATAACATCCCATTACTGATTTCAGGTACTTCGTACTTTCTCATTTTTTTCCTTTTATTATTGAATAT
Organism: Viscum album; assembly: GCA_963277665.1. Lineage (NCBI taxonomy): Eukaryota > Viridiplantae > Streptophyta > Magnoliopsida > Santalales > Viscaceae > Viscum > Viscum album. The sequence goes on from OY728126.1 coordinate 588,740,746, forward strand.
TTCTAAGTTTTTCTTTATAGTTTATGGGAAATTGAAGTTTTTATGGTTTTCATTAGAAGGATTTTTTATTATGTTAGTGTTAAAGAATGAATTATATAGGGCTATGTCATGGACCATCAGGTTGTGGTGTAGGGGAGTTGAGGTCAGAAAGGGTTGTGGCGTAGGTAGTTGGCTACATTGTGGATCCCTAGAGACCATTTTTAAGGGAAACTAACAACTTTTTCATACCTCTATCATGGATTTTCATCTATGTCATGTATCATGGTTTGATACATTTCGATGCTACTACCTATTTGGTAATAAATTTGGCATGTTTTTTGGGATACGTCATGGCCTTGCCCAAGGTGAATCAGATATGGGTGAGGTTTGTAGAATTTTTTCAAGAGACTTGTTGATCATAGATGAATATGGTGTGGTCCTATATAAATCATCCTAGAATTGGCTATTTCAGTAGTGCTACGCTATATCCATGGGAGGTTATGGCTTGGTCATTTCATTTTTCCCTACAATGCACCAAGTGATTTAGGATATGGCATAGTGATCTATTTTCTAGAATTAAATTTCCTAAACTATTTTAAATTTCTAACTTCTCTCCTCTTAATAATTACTCAAAATTTTGTCTTTTTAAGGATCCCAAGGAGAATTTTGACTCCCCCTAACTTCTTTCTTATTGAATTGAATATTTGGTGGAATCATTTGATTCCTCTTAGGTTGGTGTAGCTCTCTATTTTCTTGGAATCCCATATTATTCTCTTCTCTTCATAATTTAGAGTGTTGAATCATCATGATTATTTTGGATTTGATCTATGTTTGATATATTGTGATTATAGGTATTCTTGTTGATATCCTTATCCATCATTCTTCATTATCATTCTAATTGCGAATATTGTTTTCATCGCGTGATTAAAGGTAGGTGGCCACATAAGGCTTTACCCTATAACTAAAACCTTATTTGTCTTGATTATTTTTAAATGAGTTTTTAATTCATTTAAAAACATATATTTTCAAATATTTTATGTTTGATTTAAAAATTTAATAGAAATTAGGAAAACCCCTCAATTTCAATAGAATTTTATTAGTGGGGAAAGTTTTTGAGAAAAATGATGTCTTGATTTTAAATTGAATTTGATGAAATGATTGAATATTTATTCTGGATAAAATTGTCTTAAAATGAAAGATTATTTGAAAATTCAAAAAATTTATGAAAACCTATTATTTGGTTTTAAAATGAAAAGTCATGTTAAAACTAAAATTAGGAAATTAAAATTTTAATGATGAAATAATTTTAAATGATTGATTTTCCCATGATTTATTGATTGATTCGGTGTTTAAAGCACATGTGATCCTGGTTAGTTAGAGTTTACTATTAAAAGCACATTAGGACTCTAACTCCCTAGAAATGGATTGATGATGATAACACTAACTAAACAATGTTTGGAATGACTTCCCATAATAAGCTCCCCAATTGGGGTGTAGATTTATTTACCGTAATGGGATCCCCTTTTGGGGTGTAGATAGGTTTCCCATAATGGGATACCCTATTAGGTGATTATGTGAGTGTTCACACCTATCTTGATATGTGATGATAAATGAGAAGTTTTGGAATGATATAGCTAGAAACTAATGTGTCTTAGGTCTTATGTCATGGTGTTATGATGTTTTGATTTAATAATTACATTCCATTAATTATAGAACTATTTTATTCATTCCACCGTTTTATATAATTTTTATATATAAAATTTTCATTTAAGACTACTTTGATATATCTTCCATTTTTCGAGTGGAAAGTATGTTTTGTTAAAAATATTTAAATGTATTTTCATGCCTTTTTTATTTAAATTAAAATTATAAATGGTTTATTATTATGTTATTTATTATAGAACACTAATTAAGACCTTATTGGAATATTTATATCAAACCTTACCTTTTCCTTTGGGATTTTGTAGATTATCTTATGCTAGGTTCAAGTAAGAGAAATCTACTTTTGGAGGAAATGGGTGTACTATATTTGAGTGACCTTGATTTATGGAGGTGACTGATGGAGACATAATCCACCTGTTACATAGGATTATTTTGTGTTTTTATCTTGAAATATTTTATGAATTTGGATTATGTGTTGTTTGGTAATTTTTTATCTATTTTTTTCTTGAACTTTCTCCTTATGGATTGTTTGGCATACCGACCTATGTCATTTATCTTTTGATATTTTGAAGAAAAACTATTCCCACTTGATCTTGATATGATGCCACGTGTTGGTTTCCAACCAATGAGAATATAGAACTACATTCAGCGTATATTATAACTGGATAAGGTATTAGTGTAATAGGGCATCTAGGATGGTTAATGACATCTAAAATAAAAAACTGAGAAAGAAAACATTTTTTACCAATGTACAAGATGCATCAAATTAAATAATATTTTATAAAAGGTTTTCTATATTGGTTATTTTACAACCAACGTACAAAAACAATATATAAAACATTTTTTATATTAGATAAAATATAATTTATGTAACAATTATACATTCTATATTGGTTATAGAATAACCGATGTGGAAATATTGGCATGATAGTGTTTTATTTTGATAAACATAAATTGATGTAAAAATGTATTATATTAAATACTTTTTATTCTAGTGTACACAAAATCCAAGAAAACAATTCAAGAAACTAGGTTATTCTTATCTAAAACACAAAAAAACACGCAAATAGGTTTTTATGGTCACTGGATGCTTATTTCAATATCATCTCATAACATTTTACACACACCATGTAATGACCTGAGATTTTACTATATATCCTCCTTAAATAGATAATATATTTAATAGTATGTTTCACATACTATACCAAACTAATATAAAAAAATATTGATATATTTTAAATATTAAATAGGGTTGTGAATACTTATCCATTTAATTGGATAATATAAAATTGAAGTAAGCCTATTGTAAAATATTTTGAGGAAGAAGGAAGAAATGAAATATGGAAGTAGAAGTATTCTATACGAAGACCATTTCTCTAATATCAGAAAGGATTTATCCACTATAGGGTTTTCCCATGACTAATACCAATCCAAAATCATGCAATTATAGTTTTAGAAAAACCATATATGAGAGAAGTTCAAACTCATAGAGATTTCCATAAGATCAATGCTACCTGAACCACAACCTGAAACTATAATAAGATATTATTGTATGCTTAGATATTACATGGAGATCATAAGGGTTTATGTAAGTAAAAATTATTATTATATTAGCATATAATTAAATATGTATATGTATATATACATATCATGAAGTTTAATTCTTTTAAAAAAATCATTTTTTCTCAATGAATAAAAAATATATTTTCCAAAAAAAATTCTTATTTAAGAGAACTATGTTTATTATGATTTAACAATAAAAATATATATTTATTTTATTAATAATTATTTAACACTATACTAATTATTAATTTATAGGGAAAATAATACTTAATATACCAAAAGTTGTTTCCTATAAAAACAACCTTTCACTAAATTTATATTTTTAATTAAAAAATTGAATTTATAAAATTTAGAATTTTCATTTGAAAAAAAATATTTATAATATAAATATTATCATAATATGATTTTTTTTATTTTTTGAAAATAATTACTTTTATTAGAGAATAGTGCAAAATAACAATTTTACTAATACTATAACTTTTACGACATTATGACATGAATGTTTTTAAAACCCTTTTCACTTTAAAAAATAAATTTTATAGAGTTAAACTATTTATTTTAAAATAAAATTTTGATATATAAAACCCACACTTAACATTTTACAAAATTTAGGTGATGTTTTAACATAAATTTCTTTTCATCTCTTTCTTTTAATAAAATTTTAAAATGGTGATATTAGGTTCTAAATTTTATTTAATTTTGAATAAATATTATTTTAATATAAAAAAAATTAATATCTATATAATTAATAACATTGATAATTTTATCCTAAACATAAATCATATGCTTAAAATACACTTTTTTCAGAAAACGTGTTTTTACGCGTTATATACACTCATACTAAAATTAAGTTCTACAGATCATGGAAATTTTATTTTATAAAATTATTAATATATTTGAAATCATAATTTTAAAATTAGTAAATAATTTAAATTTAAATATTTTCCCTTAAGAATATTTTCCAGGAGTGAAAGTCTAGTTGCCATGATATGGGTAAATTAGGGGAAAAGTGATTTAACATAGTGAAAAGGTTAAAAAATATGAAAAATAAGTTTAATGTTGAATGGTGGAGGAATTAATGACCTTATATATATCCCAAAACCATTTTTCATTTATTGAGTTCTTTTACTTGAATAATAGAGTGATATCATTGAGAAATGAATAATTTTTACAAAAGGTTCATGTTCTTTACTTATAAAAGGAGACCACTTACACCCCATATATCCACCCATTCCAAATAGTTTTATCAGAAAAAACTATATCCTAGTCTATCATAAACACCCTTCCTATGGATTTTAATCCTTTTATCACAAAAGTACCAAGCTGAGAATACATAATGAGTTACCCAAGGGAGAACCTCCAATGGAGAGATGATACTTTGAACCCGACATCTCTAGCTCTTTTCTTCTTATGCACCCCACAAATACCCCTTATCTATGAAGGTATGATAAAACCAAAAATTTTACTATTCTAAAGTATTACTATTCTAATGGAATGTCTATTTTACACTTTCTTCTAAAATCATTAAGAAAAAGGAAAATATCATCATCTGTGTGTGTGGACTACTGACTCCACGAATGACATGTTCAATTTTCCATCCCCATCTTAAATGGTAGGTTCAAAAGGGTTATTTAATTAACTAATATTATATTTTTAACACCATTAATATTATTTAACAATAATATTGGGTGTTCAATATATGTTATTAATAAGAAATCGATGTATTAAATTTAACCACCTTAAAAGAACTTATCATGGTAGCTTTCTTAATTTGGATCTATTTTCAGATAAACTTTAAAATTATATAATAATTTTCCTAATTTAATAATAAAGTACATAAACCTTCACAATTATAGAGGTCATGAATTTATTTTACAAGACCTTTGAACACATCCAATAAACTGAAAGTGTTTCCAAGAAATTAAATGAACAACCCCGAGTAACCAATGTAAGTAAAAACTATATTAAAATTTATTACAAAAAAGATAATAAATAAAACATGGTAAATTAAATATATAAGAATAAATTTATTGGTTATATATCTAATTAATATAATTTAATTATTCATAAAGTTAATTCTAAGTATAGATCACTTTTTGACATATAGTAAGGTTTTCATCTCAAAATTTTCTTCTTAGAGACACATTTTCTTTTGTACACCTGATATATTTTAAATATTGTGTCTAATTATAATTATATATTTCATTTCATTTATTATAATTATTCATTGTATATATACTTAAAATTAAATCTATATCACTCTTTTAATGGGTTTTTATTAGAATGCATCTTAAGATATAAGGGTTCAATCTCAATCATCAAACATTAAGCCACGCTTTGATATTATACATTAATAATAATTTATTTGGTGTAATTACTTCCCCATAGAATTATAATATAATAAATTATTATTGACCTTGAACACTTAACATTTATTCATTCTAATCCTTTTTGTGGATTGTGATTGATGACTTCCCTAAAATATAAGGTTCTTTCATAACTCATTCTGATTTCTTGAGTTATAATGTTTATCCTTGAATTTAAAGTTTCATTTCATATGGTATACCCTATTTTTATCTTGGTAGATAAACTTTTATTCAAATATTATTTACTGGTGATTTATAATATTTTTTTTGAAAATGGAACTGTGTTAAGAAGAATTCCCATCCATTTAAACTGCATTTCCCCTCCCGCCAATGTTATCTTTTTTTAGGAAAACTAATTAAGTTTCATCTCATGTGAGCATCATATTTACCCTCTCCTATTTTCAGAATAAAGTTTTATTATATCATTTTATTATTTGGTATTTTAATAATAGTGTTTTAAAATATAAAAAAAAGAACTTCTATACCACACTCGTTATTGTTGTGCTACACAATATCTTTATTTATATCCATTTTTTACAACCCTGTTCTTATAAATTTATCATATTTTTATATATATGTATCTTAAATATATAAAAATTTAAATATATATTAATTTTTGGGGTTATACATGTTTTTAGTTCCCTTCGTAATTCCTACTTTTAAGTAAACCTGGTTTAAAGGAACATTCATATTCTCTAATCCTATGTTAAGAATCACCCCCATCTAATGTTTTAAAACCATTAATAGATTATAAAAACTCTTACTATTTTATAGATGATCCTCTTGGATCAATTTTGTATAATGTAAAATAAAAGTTTCTTTCCTTCTTTAAAAATATCCTTTACTGATTTGATAAAGTTTCACCCAAGTGGTTCAGTTTCATTATTTTTTTATCAGATCATTCTCATGAATTTTCTAAATTATAAATTCATGTTCATGACCTATTTAATTTTTTTGGTATTAAATTTCAAAGTGATTTATTTCTTTATTTTCTTGTGAATTAATATGATATACCCTTCAGTTATTTATTAAGATGATATTGGGAAACCGACTAACTTATTCTATGCTATATCATGCTTATAATTTATGTGTGGATTATTTTTTTCTTATGAAATAAAAAGGAATTTATATATTATTATTTAATGGGTGGGTCTTTTATATACCTATAATTAATTGGGTAATTCTAATGTCTCATGATATACCGTGTATGGTTCAAGGATGGTTAACATAAGCACACTATGTTATGATGGCAGTTTTCCTGAGCATGTGATGATTATGATGGAAGTTAGCCTATGTTATGTCATCTTGGAGGTTATCCTTAACATATACTTATGATTCCATGTTTTATGATGTTTCCAAATTTTTATGATCCCATTATCTTATTATTTCATTTTCATATGAAATTTTTTCATGCTGATGATCATTCTCTTTATGATATCTTGTTATACCTATTGACTTTCTTATTATGATTTATTTCAATGATTATCACCTTTCTAGTATTTCTAAATCATATTTTACCTTATTTATTTCCTATATGGAATCCTATGAAGTTTATGAATGTAAATTTGATCTAGGATAACTATGTGTAGTTTTAAATAAATACTTTTTTTATATAATATGATTTATTTATGTATCTAATATTCCAATGAAACTATACCTACAAAAACCCAAACTTTTACAAATAAAATTATCCATATTATTTAAATTAAATGTCTTATTATGTAATATAGTTATTGAAAACACATAAACTTTTTTGTCTTTATAATATCCTATCATATTTTAAAGACCATTAAGCATCATAACCGTTGATAATATAGTCATTGAGTAGTGACCATATGATTAGTATAAATATAGGGTTTTAACAAATCCAATTGACACAGATAAAGGAAGTGATGGACTAAGTTAGTAGGATCATACACTATGAATCCCATTTATTGGAGTTTCAAAGGGAGATCGAATCACTAGGAATTTCCCTTGATAAGACCAATCTGATATCCAGAAACATAAGAATGAGAAAAATTATTTATGGGAGAAGTTCAAGCTCAACAAGATCACGACCAAAACCATGTATGTTGAACCACCCCATGAATGTACCATCATCTCACACCTTAGGCTTAGGGAGTTTGATAATGTATTAAAGGTATATGTATAAAGACCCTAGAAATATAACTATGTATACTATTTTTTATAGAATAATAAATATATTTTCGTCCAATTATTGTTGCTTTGTAGAATAATTTTATTTTGATACAATAAAACAAAAATAATATTTTTGGGTAATATTGAAATTCAATTAAGGAATTTATTTTTTAAAATTAATAGATTTTTTAAATAAATACTATTTAAATAAAAAAATTATTATTAAAAAAATTATTAAATATAAATGATCATATAATTTCTATGAAGTCAAATGTAATTATTATAAGGGTTCAAAAATTGTTATTATCAAAAAACCCATCATTTATCAATAAATATTGATTATTATTTTAAAAATGAAAATTATCATATTTAGAAAACTATTTTAAAAAATAACTATTATTTTTGGAATCATAATGTTGAAATTATCCAATGGTGAATTTTTTATAATTTTCTGATAAAGTCGAATTTTTCTGGTAAAAATTAAATATTGTATAAATATACAATATGTATTATGACACCATAATGATAAAAAATGATATAATAAATATGATAAATATTATTAAATACCAAATATATATTTTAACTTTAATATAATGTTATTTTATGTTTATTTTATAGATTTTATAAATCCTTTATGAATCCCCCAAAACAATTAAAATATTTTAAGGTTTCAAAATATTTTCTTAAAGAGTATGACTCGCTTCCACATCAGCAAGAATATTATTTTATTAATTTTATACTTTAGACTAATAAAATAACTGAAACTGATCCCCTTTGGAAAAAACAATGGGCAAAAACCATGGTAATGTTTTTGGTTTTGATTATTTTATTCTACAGAGTCCAAAACCTAAGTTTGAGAAATGATAAAGCATTCCCCACTCTTTTCCTATATAAAAAACAAAATATCCCACTTTGCTTCACTAAAAAACATTTAAGAACATCATTACTCTTCCTTACCCTCCCTAGAGTACTCACAAGGTTCCCCCAAGCTCTCAAGAAGATCCTCCCAAGCATTTCGAGCCATACACTCAAGTAAGGAATCCTCACCTTCTCTTCTTTATTCAAGTCTTTTTATTATCTTATGCCTTTTATTTCCAATTCATAAAGTTGGGATGCGTATCTCCATGTACCTATTAATTCACATTTTATTTCAAAATTATGAGATACCCCTTTCTCCCTCATCAACCCATTTTATGAATTTTTAAGTGACATCATTATGCGGTTGAAATTTCACCACGATTTTCCATGCCAAAATAATTGTATAGAGAATACCAAACACATTTACTATCAAGGTTGTTCACCTTTATACAATTATAATTAATTTAATTGGAACTTACATGTATTTATTCCATACTACATTATCATGGAATAAAATTTTATGAGAAATGGCTCTATGTTTTATGATCTATGTTTAACACTTAAGCATGAGAATGAAATAAATGTGACAAGTGCGCCCTAAATTATATAGCACTCCAATGAATTAGTAACATTTAGTCTCATGATACATTATGTTGGTAAAGTTAGTGAACATAATTTTTTCATGGGACTATTTCCATCATTATTTCTTGGAATTTTTCCTTCACCTATGTTTATGATGTAGTGTTTTAAGTGGTTTCCACATTTCCCATGTTTCCTTTATGATTATCATCCTATATAATGTCTTATTATTCATGTTTATGATTACCACCCCTTTTATGACTCATTAATTTGCTTATTTTCTAATATTTATTACTCTATTCATGTTATCCCATGTTTAATTCCTTATTCGGATTCATATCTCCTCACTTTCTTATGTATGTCCTCGTGTTATCCCGTGTAGTTTTAAGTGCGAGCATGTTAAGGAAGTTTTAAATGAAGACAATGTTTTACTCTTTTAAATTGTTATGTAATGTACCTAATTCAAAAATAAACTAGACTTATCAATATTATGGGTTTTATTAAGTGTAATATTATTTATTAAACCATGTATTAATGTGTAATAAAGAAAAGAGTTGTTATATTTGGTATCAACTGAAAAGTTTAGTTATTTTTTGGATTAGGATTAAAAAGATATAGTAAAATATTTAAGGATAATACTAATTATAATAAACCATCCCTAAATTTTGGTATGTATAGATTATGTGGTTTATCATGAAAATAAATCCTTGTTTGGATACTACAAGTGGATGTGGATCTGGAAAAAATGTACATAGGGGTAAAACTGGAAGACACCACGTTGAGATAGACTCGACTGGGAATTGGTGCCTGACAATAGGCCTTGTTGTACACCTGGTTTGACATTTCTGTGGGATATGCTTTATTAAGTTCACAAGATCATTACAGACCATTATAAAAGGAATAAAATTCATATAGGAGTCAATGTTAGAAAATAGATCATGGATAACATATATTGAAGCTTATAAATTCATAAGTTAGGGAAATACATGTAATTTATATATTATCCCTTTAATTTAATTAGATTCACATTTATGTGTTCAACATATTAAAAGTAATCACCCCTTATCCTATATTGAATAAAGTAGAAACATAATAAAAAAATATAAAGGTAGGGTTACCATCCATATTTATACACATTCTTTCATATCAAGAAAGTTTAGTAGAACTATACAAACACCACCACAAATCATGGAAGTAGAGTTGTTGGTGAAAATGGAAAATGGGGAAATTATTTCATCTTGAGTATATAACTCCTCACCTATTGAAATTTCTGGGATAAACTTACCATTAAACCTTTTCATACTCTATTTTTCTAAATTTTATATAATTTTTGGAATGTATTGTCTTTCCCTGTATATAGCTAACATAAATCGCAGCAAGAAGGAAATCACTCTCTATATTGCAAATCATCCTCTAATCCTGTAAAAATGAAAGGAAATGGATGAATATTATTCAGCACCAAAATCTCATGAATGGATATTATTTCCTTATGAGAAAGTATATCAATCTCAAATTATTGAGTATAAGGAAAGGATCATCCTTCAATACGTGCCCATTGTGAGGGAATACACTGATGTGTTTCCTGAGGAATTGTCTAGTCTTCCTCCCAGCTGAGAGGTTGAATTTTCAATCGAGCTTATACCTATGGAATTACCGTTATCCAAGCATCTATATATAATGGCTTTTTTGGAACTTTAGGAGATTAAAAAATAATTATAGTAGAATCTAGATAAAGGGTTCATACACCCAAGTGCTCCACTATGGGGTGCACCATTCCTCTTCATCAAGAAGAAGGATGGGTAAAAGCACCTTTTAATTGGTTATCATGAGTTAACAAGATCATGATAAAAACACGTATCCTCTAGAATTTATTGATGAATTTTTCAATCAGCAATGTGGAGAACAATACCTATCTAAGGTGGTTCTGCAGTCAAGATATTACCAATTTAGGGTGAATAAGGAGGATATCCTCCAGACTACTTTTCATACAAGGTACGAGCACTATGAGTTAATAGTAATGTCATTCAGACTCTCTAATGCTCCATAAATCTTCATGTAATTGATGAATATAGTCTTTATAGATTAAATCAAAAAAATTATAGTCTTTATAAATGATATTCTAATATACTTCAAAAGAAAAGAGGATAATTATAAGAATTTGAGAACTGTGTTAAAGTCCTTATGAAAAGAGATTCTTTATGTCAAGTACATAAAATGTGAGTTTTGTTTGATGTAAGTATCATTCTTGGGGAATATTATCATATGAAATGGGATATATATGGACCCTTAAAATATTGAAGCAATTAAAGGATGGATAAGACCAATATCTGTGACATATATCTGTAGTTTCCTTCGATTAGTTGGGTATTATCATTAATTTCTGAAAAATATCTCACAATTGTCAAACCCTTTAACTAAGATAACTTAGAAATCAGTCAAGGTTTCTTAGAATTATTAATGTGAAGTGATATTCAAGGAGTTTAAAAGGATTCTTATCATTTAACTTATACTCACACTACCCATAAGTGGATAATTTTTAGTGGTATTCAGTGGTTCTTCAAAGGAGGGATTGGGTTGTGTGTTAATGAAAAATTAAAAGGTGATATCCTATGCTTCAATGAAATTGAAATTTATTGAAAGGTGATAGCCTATGGTTCCTCTATGTTCAATGCTAATTAAGAAGGAGTTGTAATATTTGGGTCACGGATATGTGTACCATCAAATCCTGAGTTAAAGAAGTATTTTTTGGATAAGGGGCATAGTTTTAACTTATCTATCTATCCTGGAAGTACAAATATGTATTGAGATATCTGATATCACTATTGGTGGGAAAATATGAATAATGAGATCTCGAAATATACATCAATATGTCTTATATGTCAGCAAGTGAATGCGGAAAGGAAAAAATCCAAGGGGATGATGCAATCATTACCCATACCTACATGTAAATGGGAAAACATCCCCACGGAATTTGCCTCTGGTCTTCTGAAGACATCAATAATAAATGATTCTATATGAGTTGTGGGGTATCTTCTTATGAATACTTATCACTTCATTGTAATTAAAGAGGAATTATCACTTGATCAAATTGCAAGGATATACATTAGAGATGTGGAGAGGCTGCATAGAACACCACTACCCATTATATCGGATTGAGATCCAAGATTTTAATCTAAGTTTTAGAAGAGTCTCTAACATGTTATAAATATGTAGTTGAACTTAATCATGGATTATCACCATCAAACTAATGTCCAATTTTAGCGGACTATCTAAACACTCAGGGATATGTTCATAGAAGGCTAAATTGACTTCAAAAGAGGATGAGATCAACATATTCCTCTGGTCAGGTTCTCATACAATAAAATTTTCCACTCAAGTATCCAAATGGTTCCCTATTAATACATTTATGATAAGATATGAAGAACACTTGTAGGTTAGGATGAAGTTAGGGAACAAAAACTACTAAGTCCTGAAATAGTTGAGGAAATGGTGGAAAATGTCAATGCCATTCAGTATCACATCAAGGTTTCTCGGATTCTATAGAAGATATATGTTGAAAATCATTAATGAGGCCCAGAGTTTGATGTTGGATACATGTTATTACTCTAAATATATCCATGGAATAAATTCCTGATATTTGGGAAGAATGGAAATCTTGTTACAAGATATATCATCCCATTTGAGATCCTTGATCACATCAGAGTAGTGGCCTACTAACTAGCACTCCCACCTAACCTATCTCAATTATATGATTTATTCCATATATACCTCTTAATAAAGTGTATACCAAACCAATCACATGTACTCAATCTAGATGTGGTACCATTGGAGAATGATCTCTCATATGAGGAGAAGATGGTAAAAATCATAGATAATAGAAACAAAGTTCTATGAATTTAAACAATTCACCTGGTTAAAGTGTTGTGGATAAACCACATGTTTAAAGAAGCAATATGGTAACCAGATAATGTGATGAAATAGAATTAACATCATCTATTTTAGTGTTGGAAAATAAAATTTTTAGGGTGAAATTTCTAAAGAGGGGAAGATTGCAATGACCCGCACTTTTATAAATAAATTTCCCATTGTGATTTAAAGTAAAAGTATTATTATGTAATATGGTTATATAAAACACATGAAATTACTTGGTTTTAACATATCCTATTAAATTTAAAATAATTTTAATCATCATAACTATTAATAATGTATCCATTGAACAGTGATCATATGATTATTACAAATATAGGGTTTTAACGTATGTAATTGACACTGAAAAATAAATTGATGGCCTTAACTAGTAGGATCATACCCTATAAATTCCATTTATCAGACATTCCTAGGGAGATAGTATCACTAGGAATTTTCTTTGACTAATACCAATCTTAAATCTAACAACATAAGCATTATAGAAATTGTTTAAAGAATCAGTTCAAGCTCATCGAGATCACATCACAAACCATGTATGTTGAACCACACCATAAACGTATCACTGTCACACACCCTACACTTTAGGAATTTTCTAGTATATTAAAGGTATATATATCAAAACCTTAGAAATATGAGTATGTACATTATTTTTGTATATAATAATAAATATATTTTCATCCAATTATTGTAACATTATAAAATATTTTTATTTTGATACAATAAAATACAAATTGTATTTTTTGGTAATATTAAAATTCAATTAAGTAATTTATTTTGATGAATTAATGAATTTTTGAAATAAATAAAATTTTAATAAAATTTTATTAATAAATAATTTTTATTAAATATAAATGATAATATAATTTTTATGAATTCTAATTTAATTTTTATAAGGGTTGGAAAACTGTTATTGTCAAAAAAAACTCATCATTTATCAATAAATATAGGTTATTATTTTAAAAGTAAAAATTCAAATTTTTAGAAAATTATTTAGAGAAAATGAATAATATTTTTTAAATCAAAATTTTAAAGTTTTCCAACAGTTAATTTCTCATAATTTTCCAAGACAGTCAAAATTTCAAGTAATAAATAAATACCGTATAAATATACACTGTGTATTATCAGATTATAATGACCTAAATGTGATATATTAAATACTATAAAGGGAATAAATGAACAAATATATGTTTTTCATTTAAATTAATATGATTTTATATTTATTTTATTAATTTAATAATGTTTTTATGATTCCTCCAAAACCATTAATATATTTTAAGGATTTAAAATTATTTCTTTAAGAGTATGAATCACTTCCACATCAGAAAGGGTATTATTTTATTATGTTCAGACCTTATAATTATAAAATAATGAAAAACACTCCCATTTTTTCAGAAACCATGGGTAAAAACCATGGTAAGGTTTTTGGTTTCAGTTATTTTATTATATAGAATCCAAAACCTCATTTTGAGAAATGATAAATAATTTCCCACACTTTTTTATATAAACCCACCCAATATACCATTTATATTCACTAAAAAATCATTGGATCACCTCTTTACTCTGACCTCGCCTCTCTAGAGTCCCCACAAGGTTACCCTAAGCTCTAAATAAGCTCATCCCAAGTATTTGTATCCACAAACTCAGGCAAGGGATCCTCACCTTATCTTATTTATTCAAGTTTCTTTGTTATCTTATGCCTTATATTTCCAATTAATAATATTGGGATATATATTTACATGTACCTATTACAGCCTATTTTATTTCCAAATGATGATATACCCATTTATATCTTATAAAACCATTTTATGAATTTTTGAGTGATGTTGTTATGCTGTCAAAATTTCACTATGATTTTCAATGCCAAAACAATTATGTAGTGAATACCATACCGATTTACTATCAAGGGTGTTCAACTTTATTCACTTATAATTCTTTTACTTGGTACTTGAATTTATTTATTATATACTTTATAATCATGTAATATAATGTGATGATAAATGACTCTCTTTTATGATCTATATGGCACACTTAAGAATGAGAATGAAATGAATGTGGCAGGTGTACCCTGAATTATATAGCACTCCAATGCATTGAGTAACGTTTATTCTCATGAGATGTTATGTTGGTATGGGTAGTGAGCCTGATTCCTTTATATTAATTTTTCCATCATGATTTCTTTTCATTTTTTCTTGACCTATGTTTATAATGTATTGTTTTAAGTTGTTTCAACATTTCCCATGTTTCTTTTATGATTATCATGATATATCATGTATTATTATTCATGTTTATTATTCTCACCCCTTTTATGACCCATTGATATTCCTATTTTCTAGCATGTATTACTCTCTTCATGTTATTACATTTTTATTCCATTACTGGGCTTTATATCTCACCTCTTTCTTATGTATGTCCCCAGTTTATCCCATGTGGTTTTAAGTGTGAGAATGTTAAGGAAGCTTTCAATAAAGATGATGTTTTCCCTATTTTAAATTGTTATG
The DNA here is from genome assembly GCA_963277665.1 of Viscum album. Lineage (NCBI taxonomy): Eukaryota > Viridiplantae > Streptophyta > Magnoliopsida > Santalales > Viscaceae > Viscum > Viscum album. The sequence goes on from OY728126.1 coordinate 588,756,317, forward strand.
TAAAGTACCAAATTCCCAAAGAAACTAGACATCTTGATCTTATGGGTTTTATTATGTGTAATATTATGTAATAAATCTTGTATTAATGTGTAATAAAGAGAAGGGTTGTTATAATACCTCTAGATACTTGGCTTATATTATTGGGAAAGTAAGCTATAATTCTTGAATTAAATTTTATTTAAGGATTAGGTTTCTATATTTGGTATCAAAGAAGTTTTTGGTCATTTTTTGAATTTAGGATAATATAACCATAGTGAAACCCCTTTGGAGATGCTTAAGAGATAATTATAAATATATGATAACATCCTAAAATTTTGGTAAAGTAGATATTGTGTAGTTTTCCATGCAATTAAATCCATGTATGGATACTAGAAATTGGATGCAAGATTTGGAATTTTTGTACCTAGGGGTAATAACCCCAAAGAGTTAATTTTGGGTATTAACTGAACTATAACCTAGTGCGTGACAAAGAGGCCTAAATTCACACCTAGAAAAATACTCCAGGGGAATATGCTTTTGTTGGTAATATTCTATTTATAAACCACTATGAAGAATTAACTTCCGAGTTACTTTGAGGGGCTTGGTTAATAAGTATAATATTTCCAAACTTAATGTAACCTAGGATGAGCTAATATTGAAATTGGTTGAGCTAAAGGAATTATGGGTTAACTGGATAATGAAAAATGGTAAAAGGTTTTAAAATTGAATCCCTTTTTTTATAGTAATCTACCTATTATGTAAAATGTTCTCACTTGTGTTGACCCTTTTGGTTTTAGTGATATTTGTAACACTAAGTAAATGATTTAACCATAGTTTTGAAGGACAATTTTATGATTAATTAAAAGATCAATCCCATATAATAGTATATGGACTAATAAATGCGGTGATTATTCCCAACCAACTATCATGAATCATGATTAATAATGTAACAATAGTTGAAATCCAAAGGCCACTAAAGAATAAAATGGTGGAGGATCATGAAAATTCAGGTAGTAAAGATAATTAAAGAAGGGATATTCAACTAACCTATATGTCAAAAACATGGGAAGAGGCACCCAGTAAATTTCCTCAAGGGTAATAGGAAATGATTTATAGGTGGAAGAGGGGTCATCAAGCATAAAAATTTCACAGAAGTATGAAGAGGCTTATTAGCATGATGGTATATAAAAGTGTGCATCCAAAAGAACAACTAATGGTCTAAAGTCTTAAGTGTGTAAAACATGTACATTACCCAATTCATAGTTATAAATCCATGAATGATAAGAATTATAGGCATGAAAAACCACCATAACCAAGAAAACAAGTTGTATCATGTCAAATGACTACCAATAAGGTGGATTATCATAACTAAATCCCCAACTTTATAATTTTGAATATGAGATCATTATTATAACCACTCTAAGTTTCCTATATTGTTTTCTAAGTGTATCCCCTTGATGTTTTTTTATCAAATAAAACATCTATTTGTATAATTTTTTCATTCCAAAATTTATGTTTATGGGAATATAAATATTATTAAGGTTATTATAGATGGGTTTGATTTGATTTTAATAGTGGATTAACAATTTAAACATAGACTCTGAATTCACTGATCATGGTTAGATTACCTACAACATCCTCATTATTGGGAAAATGGACGGGGCTGGAGATAATAACCAATAGCTTCCATGGATAGATTTTAACATCATTGCAATAATAGATGATAACAACATATCATCTTTTTCTTTATCCATAAATACACTACCGACAAGTATAGAACATATATTTTTTTGAGAGGTTGAAAGAACGATTCCAATGGTGGATGTTGGGTAACATCCTTAGTCAATGCCACTAGTGCAATATGACATAGTGGTTAGGTGAAAAAGTGGGATGCCACCTAGTGACCTTGAGGCTAGGAGCAGTTCAAGAATTGGGTTCAATTCCCCCAGAGCATTTAATTCTATACAGAATGTGTGGGAAATAGTTTGGGTCTTAGAAGTCCCTATTTGGGCACATAAAGATCCAAATAGAGTGTAAATAGTGGGGAATCCATCCACTGCCAATATTTAGCTGGGAGGACTTCATAGAGAAATAAATGAAATGACTAGTGCAAAAAAATGTTAGGAGATGGGGGATTATATTTTTTTACTGGCGACGTAGGTGAGGGATAAGAAGGTGAGGGTATAGATTGGTGTGGTAGATGAAACTACTATAGAAAGGTCTAGTACGGCTCTGAATGTGGATTCTAGTGAGCCTTATGAGGAGGATTGTTCTTTAATGACTTCATCATTCGACCTCAACTTTCTGCTGGCATCACCAAGTTGATGAACCACAAGGGATGAGAGATGGGAATGTGTTGTGTATCTATTATAAAATAGGTAATTGAATTTCATGTATCAAACTAATTTATGATAATCTATCATTTCAAATTCTTAATATAAACTCTAGGAAAAATAAAAATAGGTCTTAACATCAAACCATGAGAGTTATTTAACCCAAATGGTTATGAAAAAACACAATATAGGTATTATGATTTTTATAAGTGAATTAATGTGATTTTTACCTCTTTAAAAAGTTAAATCTTGAGTCATATAATAGATACCCTTACCTAACTTCATTAGTGATAAATAATTTAAATTATGAGGATGTAATTTGTTTAAGGGAGGAGAATGTAACAACTCAATTTTTCACTGTATATCCTCCTTAAATAGATAAAAGATATAATAATGTGTTTCATACACTATAAAAAAACTAAAATGAGAAAACATTGATATATTTTTAATATTCAATATGACCATTAAAACTTATCCATTAAATTAGTTAGTATATAATTGAGGTAACCATATTTCAAAATCAAAAAAGGAAGTATGATGTAACGGAATCCAGAAGTAGAAGTCTTCTATACAAAGCCCATTTTTTATGAGCTTATCAGGGAAGTATATTCTCTAGGTTTTTCCCTTAACCAATACCAATATTAACTCAACTAATTATGGTTTGATTGAAACCGTATATTGGAGAAGTTTAAACTCATAGATATTTCCACAGGATCTGTGCTAGCTGAACCGCCACATAAAATTGAAACCATAGATTATCTGATACTTAGGTCATGTGTAGAGATCATAATGGGTTATGTAAGTAGAAATTATGATTATATTAACATGTAATAAAATAATTATATGTTTATATATATCATGAAATTTTATTCTTTTCAAAAAAACATTTTTTATCAATACTTAAAAAATATATTTTTTCTAAAAATTAGTGTTTTATTTAAAATAAATAATTTTATTATGATTTAAAAATAATAATATATATTTATTACAATAATAATTAATTAACACTAGACAAATTAGTAATTTATATGTGAAAATACTTAATATACCAGATGTCGTTTTCCTATAAAAGCGGTCATTTTCTATATTTTATGTTTTAAATTAAATATTGAATTTATAAATTTTTAAAATTGAATTTAAAAAAATTAATAGCATTTTTAGATTTAGAATAATAGTATTATTTTAAGATTATTTTTTGGGATTTTTCAATAATAAATAAATTTTAGGTGAGTAATGAAAATTATTAATTTTATTAATTCTCTAACTTTTAAAAAATTATTCCATGAAAGTTTTTGAAACACCATTTACAATAAAAATATATTATATAAAGTTAAACTAATTATTTTAAAATAATATATTGATATATAAAGCCGACACTTAACATTTTATAAAATGTAGGGGATGTTTTAATGAAAAGTTTTTTCATGTGTTTATTTTAATAAAATTTTCACATTATGGAATTAGGTTTTTTAATTAATGTAATTTTAATTAAATATTATTTTAATAATAATAATAATAATAATAATAATAATAATAATAATAATAATAATTTTAATATAATCAATCATATTGATAATTTTATTCTATGCATAAATATTATGCTTAAAATACACTTTTTATAAAAATAGCTTTTTACACGTTATGTGTTATAATACTTAGATTTATTTCTATAACTCATAGATATTTCATTTTATAAAATGATTCCAATATTTAGAGTCATAGTTTAAAAATTAGTAAATAATTTAAATTTAAATTTTGTCCATTAATATTAGTTTCCAAGAGTGAAATTGGAGTTACCACAGTATGGCTAAATTAGGGTAAATGTGGTTTAGTATAGTGAGAAAGGTTAAAATATGTGAAACACAAGTTTTATATTTAATGTTGTAGGGATAATAAGACTTATATCTATCCCTAAACCATTATTAGAAATTTTTTTGATCATTTTCCCTTGAATAATGGATTGATACCATTGAGAAATATTGATTTTTATAAAAGTGCCATTTCTTCACTTATAAAAGGAGACCACATCCTCCCAATTTCTCCAACCATTGAAAATTATTTTGTTTACCAAAATAATTCCCTAGTATCTCATAAAAACACTCCCCATTACTTTTAATACTTGTTATCAACAAAATACCAAGCTAATGAGTCTTAAGGAGTTACCCAAGGGATAACTTCCAAGGGACAGGTAATACTATCAACCCAAATTTTTTTTCTCTTTTTTTCTTCTACACCACTAAAATACCATATATATATGAAGGTATTATAAAAATAATAATTTTTACTATGATTAAGTGTTACTATAATAATGTAATATCCATTTATATGTTCAGCTAAAATTATTAAGAAAAATGAAAATGTCATCATGTGTGTGTGTGAACTACCACCTCCACGACCGACATGTTCAATTTTTTATCACCAACTTAAATGGTAGGTTGAAAAAGATTACTTAATTAAATAATATATATTTTTTAAAAAATTTAATATTTTTGGAAGAATAATATTGGGCGTTCTATATGTGTGATTAATAAGAAATCATCGTAATAACTTTAACCACCTTAAATAGACTTATCAAGGTACATTTATTAATTTGTATCTATTTTGGGATAACCTTTGAAACTATATAAATATTATACTAATAGAATAAAAAGTTACATAAACCTCCCAAATTATTTAGATAATGAATTTATTTTACAACACCTTTATCCATGTGAAACAAACCAAAATTGTTATGAAGAATTAAACGAACAACCCCGAGTAACCGACGTAAGATAAAATTATATTAAAAATGGGTAGAAAAAGATAATAAATAGACCCTATCAAATTAAATATATATTAATAATGATATTGGGTATATATATATATATATAAATAACTTAATTTAATTATTTAGGATGTTAAGTGAAATTGTAGAGCGCTTTTGGACATGAGGTAAGGGTTTCATCTCAAATTTTTCTTCTTTGAGAAACATTTTCTTTTTTACACCTAATCAATTTTAAATGGTGTGTATAATACCAATTGAATATTTAATATAATTTATTATCATTATTCACTATGTGTTAACTTCAAATTCAATCTCTATCTATTTTAATGGGTTTTTATTAGAATTTTTCTTAAGTTGTAAGGGTTTTGTCTCAATCACCCTTCATTGAGTTGTGTTTTTGATATTTTGAAAAAATATTCATTTTTATGGTGTAACTATAGAACATAATGAATTATAATATCAAAAATTATTTTTTAACTTTGAGACCTAACTTCCATTCATTATCTTTTTTACTATGGGATATGATTGATGGCTTTCCTAAAATAAAAGGGACTTTCGTTACTCAATCTGGTTTATTGAGTTATAATGTTTCTCCTAGAGTTTCATTTTTAATTTAAAATTATATATCCTATTTATATCTTATTATATCACACTTGATTCAAATATTATTTACTGGTGATTTACAGTCTTTCTTTGAAAATTCCACTATGTTAAGAATAATTCCCATCCATTTAAATGACAGCCCACCTCCTTGTCTATAATTTCTCTTCACGAAAATATTCTCCTTTTTTTGGGAAACCTCATTAAGTGTCATACCTTGTGAAAATAATATTTAACAGCTAATATTTTCAAAATAATGTTTTATTATCTTATTTTATGATGTGATATTTCAAAAATGATGTTTTAAAACATAAAAATGGTTCCTTCGTACCACCCTCGCTACTTTTAAGTTACACATTTTCTTTTTTTATCCATTTTACACAACTTATTCCCATGAATTTATTTTTTATTTTTATGTATGTATCATAATTATATACCTAGTAAAATATATTTTTCATTTTTGGGGTTATACATTCTTTTAGTTCCCTTCAAAATTCCAACTTTTAAGTAAACCTGATTTAAGGTAACTTTCACATTTTCTGATCTCATGCCAATCACTACCCACATAAAATGTTTTTAAACCCAGAATAGATTATAAAAAACCATAATTATTTTATTTATAACCCTCTTGGTTCAATTATTGTTTATGAAAAACAATAATTTTTTTATTTCTTTAAAAATATCCTTTATTTATTTTATAAAGTTTCACCGAAGTGGTTCTCTTTCATTCTTTCTACACTATATCTTTCCCATAAATTTTCTATATTGTTACTCTATATTCAAAACTTATGTCATTTTTCTATTATGAAAGTTCAAAGTGATATAGTTTCTTCTTTTCTTGATAATATATATGATATATCATTTGGTTATGTCTTAAGACAATATTATGAAACCTACTTCCTTATTTTAGGTTATATAATGCTTATGATTAATGTATGGATTTTTTTTCTCTTGTGAAACACATGTGCATGTACATATTATGCTGTGATGGTTGGGTCTATTAAATCCCTCCAATGCATTGGGTAATTTCAATATCTTATGACATACTATGTATGGCGTACGAGTGGTTAGCATAAGCGCACCATGTTATGATGGTGGTTAGCATGATCATATGATGATTATGATAGCGGTTAGCCTATGTTATATTGTTTTTGTAGTTATCCTTTAAATAAGGTTATGATTTCATGTTTTATGATGTTACCACATTTTTAGTATCTCGTGATCTTATTATTTAATTTCCTTATTCCATGTTTCCATACTTATGATTATTCCCTTTATGATACCATGTTATGACTCTTAACTCTCATGCTATGATTTATTGACATGACTATTCATTTACTATGATTTTTAGATCACCCTTTTACTTATGTATTTTCCCCAGGGAATTCCTAAAAAATTATAAGATCTATGGGAGTTAGGATCACAATGTGTATTTTTAAGAAAATATTTTTTTTCATTTAATATGATTTATTTATGCATCTAATCTTCCAAAAACACTATATCTATAGATCATTAGATTTTTTGTTTGATAATTGATTTATAATTCATGGATTAAATTATATTTAGGGATTTGGTATCTATACACCAAAACTCATTTGAGTTTTCAAAACACTCCTTGGTATCCAAGGGTTTTCACCAAAAACTAAAATCAGAAAAACTATAGCCCAACCAGTCGCTTTAAAAAAATAATCCCACTTTTAAAAAACCACTTGAATACAATTTCCAAAAACTTATTCCTAAATTTTTTTCCTCATAACAATAAATCCTAACAATTTTAAAATCACTGGATTCATGATTGAGGTCAAGTAAAACCAATTTATAAAACATTTCCATATACACCTCAGGTCACCACATGATTTTTCTTTCTAAAATTAGATTTTCCCTTTTAATTCCAAAATCCCCAAAACCATTTCACTATGATGGCTAATAAAAAAAATCTAAATCAATCGAACAAGTCCCTTGAATTCATATTAATCTAATCTCCCCTTATAATTCAATCAAGAAACCATCAATTATATTTTTAATTTTCTTAAATTAATATTAGATCCTAATGTATAAACATGTCATAAAACACTACCCATGGGCATAAGTATCATGCCAAAAGTGTGCTGCTATCATGATCCATAAATAACTCACTCAAAATATCCAAAAATTTTAATGGTAATAAAAAACCACTTTATTTTTAATTTGTGAGTATTCTTGTGTGAAAATGAAATTTTTTAATAAAAAAAATTATAAATAGTTTAAAGGCTTTACCTAAGGGTAAAATATATATAAATATAACTACTCTAATTTTACCTTGAAAAACTTGAGAATATTTAAAGGATTTTGTCAGAGTTAGGTGTTGAGTTAGTGTGGTATTTCGGGATCAGCAAAGCCTCAGTATTGATATAATAAAAATATGGAATATATTATGTCACATGTGCATAGTTTTTCTGAAATTATGAAATATCTCCTGCATGGTGTTTCAAATGGAAAATTTCAGACTGCTAATAAATTTAGAATTTGGGTTTTCTCCTAGGCACGATATAACTTTTGGTCACATCGAGTGTTTAGATAAATCACACATCAATATGTAAGGGTAATTTTTTTACCCTTTATCCTTTGTTTTGTATTTTTTTATTCTTTTTCTTTCTTCTTCTTCCTCACATGATTATAAATATCTATTCCTTCAAAAAATTGAATTCAAAACCACCAAATCAACTCATTTTAACATAATAACATTTTCAATTCCTCAATTGGGTGAATTTAAACACTGTCACATTAATTTTCATTTGATTCATTGATTAAATCAGGGTTTTTATTTTGTATTTTAATAAATATAACATGTACATGATTTGGTTCTATATATCTAAACCATTCGTATTTCAGTTTTCGTTGATCTCTTCGAGTTCAAGTGACCTTGGATCCCCTTGTGGGTGATCCTTTAGTCTCATTTTTCTAGATCCCAAGTGCATCCACCCCCTTCTTCCACCCCATGAGCATTGCACCTAATCCTTAACAAGAACCCTTGATAAACCATGAGCGTTTATGTGTTGATAAATAGGATAATAAGTCTTAGTAGTATGTGTTCTTAACTATTGAGGTTTCCACTCTAGATTTCAATTGACACATGGTTGTCTATCCTTATTTTTGATATTAAAGACTTTGAGGTAGGAATTTTCTTACCTCTTAGGGAGATTAATTCACATGTTTCCTTGTTCTAATTTATGTGTTGGCATAATTTGTAATCATAATTCACTTGTGATTTCATGTGGGTGTGGGTGTATGTGACCCATGAGATGTATTATAATATTTTTTCCAAGATAATTTTTAGAATAGAAATATTCTAGGTTTGATATGACCCACATGTTGACTTTGGTACAATTATTTATCACATGATGTCATGATATGTTTTTTATTCTGTTATAACTTGTTTTATATCATCTTTACTTTAGAGGATTTGTACTTGGTACACATGATAGATGACTATCATGGTATTGTTATCCCTTAGAGGGGGATTTCTCATAATGTTTGATGATAATGATAGTGGAGCATGATATTCTTTTGGGCTAGACATAACTCGATGTCGTGATGATTTTGAGGAAATGTGATGATACTCGATGCCTTGAGAAATCCATGTAGACCATTTATTTTATGCTTTGTGGATTCTAATTAGATTTTAAACTCAATTACTTGGATATTCCAAGTGAAATACTGATATCCTCGATTATATTTGTGATCCCTCTGACACGTTTGACTATGATTCTAGCATGGATCCAAAGTAGGTATAGTCGAGGGTTTGTGGAAGCTTGGTTAGTGCATGACAACTCAGTTTTAGATTGTATATTTTTATTCTTGTTCATTTATTTATTGTGTTCATGGAATATACCTATTATACTAGATCAAACTTTTTTAAGGATGAATTGGTGTTGTCCTATTGATTTTTTTACTTAAAACTACTCAGGGATTTCAATGAACTTGTAGATTTCATGAATAGTGGTCTGATGATGGGAAAGGGCCCTATGGTGTATGGATAAGATAGTGGGATGGGGTATACTTCATTGGACCCATAGTTCCTTTTATTTATTTATCTACATTTATTTACTTTGGTTGGATTGACACATTGGGAACCCTTTTAGTACTTGTGTGACATGTATGTCACCCTTTCAGTTTCTACATGCACTCTAATTATTTATTATATTATTCATTATTATTATTATTCATCCTATGACATGATACTAAGGGTATAGTTTCCCCACTGATGAACTTATACCCCAGATTTTAGTTGGATGCCTCTTTTGTATGGGGAGATGCATATGAGGTCATGTGAACCTCTATATTAGACCTAGTGATTAGGGTTAGGGTGTTAAAATGGTATCATAGAACTAAGGTTCACTAACTTTTACTTATCTTTTCCTTCATTTGGGATAGGGTAGATAGAATATAAGAATTTTGGGACTCTGTCAAAGGATCTATGATAGTTCCTGACCAACACTACATAGTGGACCTCTGTGTTTCCATACTGTGGGGGAAATTATTTTTTTATTGTTACTATTGATTAAAATTTCCTTGGGTGAGGCACATAATGTTGATATATTATTTATGAGATTTCAGATTGTTTCAGGAATCATGAATAGTTTCATAGATCCACATGACATATATATACCTATTATTCTTCTACATAGTAGTACTTTAATTAAATTACTCAATTATTGTGATTTGTTTGGGTTAATTTATCTTTGTGTGATATTTATGTGTTTCCGTGCTATTGTGATATATCCTTATTTTCATTAATTAGTTGAACTAAACATGTTGTTTTGTATATATATGATTATTGTGACTAACATACAAGGAAAAATATCATGGTTAATTCTAGGAGGGTTATAACTTGGTTTAACGATAGACTCAAAAGAGAACCTTATGTGATCCCTTAAACTAGTTAGATTTTTTATTAAATATTCTAAGTGATTTATTAATTTTAGATATTACATCTCAAAGGTTTTTTATGGGAGCACTATTTTAGGAATCATGGGATGATTCTATACCACCACCCATGGTACAAGGGGATATACCCTAGCATGTTATTGTACCAGAACAGGTGATCCAAGTTATAGAACTCATTCAATCATGACTCTTTTAGATACTTCATGTATATGGATGATCCATTCAGAGGAACATGACCAATCATGCTTGATATTTCCACCTCTAGGATTATCTTACATTTTATTTTACTAGTGGCCCATATGATACAAATTATTATCTAAACATTATTGATATAGTTTTTGAGCTAGTATAGACTCATGAGGAGGGCGTGTGATCCTAGAAACCATTTTTTCTAGGGATGTAAGATCCCAACCTTTTCTAGTGAAATATCAAGATTGTTTATAGGTACTCTTTTACCCTTGTTTTATTGTATCTTGGTTGGGTTTTACCTTTAGAGTTTTATGGAGAAATTGGATGGTTTTTTAAGGAATAGGGGCAGTGCACAGTTGGTGCATGGCTTTCCCAAACTGTGTTCCCATGCTCCAAAACCATGTGAAACCAAACAAAGGATATTTTCATGTTTGCTACATGGTTTTTCAAACCATGCATCCCCCTAGTAGTAACCATGTGACCCCCTAGGAGGAGGCACATGTTTAGTCACACAGTTAGGGAAAACCGTGTGCCCCATATAGGAAACCTTGTACATGGAAATTTAAACCCCTAAAAAGTTAAAAAAAAATACCAACCCCCCAGTATTAATCCATAATCAATCCCACTCATACCTATAATGATTCTTGTGAATTTTATAGGCTCCCAGATGAGTTCAAAAGAATTGTAAATTCCATTCTTGATGAATCAAAGACCATATTAAGTAATCTACACCTCTCCTAGTAAGATATCTCATCCTGATTGATTTCCTCCCACTCTACCATATTTATATCATCCATTTATGTGATTATTTCTAATACTGATAATAGATCTAGATATAGGTTTTTATAGATCTAATTTTTTTATCTTGTATATTGTTTTTGGATTTAGATATCGTTCTTCATCCTGATCTTGTCTATTTCATTTCAATTGGGTATTTCCTTTGGAAATAATCCATAAATGATCTTGAGGTAGGTTGTATAAATTCAATTCCCATATTCTTGACTTCCAATTTCATGTGTGTATTATGGAAATTGAATTGTAACATTCGGAAATTGAATCTTTAATTGAATTTATTAATAGATTAATTGATGTATGGAATCATGGAACTGATTAATAAAATTTCCATGTGATAATGAATTGGTTCAAATTGGGAAAAATTGAATTGGTTAGTTTAGATTAATTAATTGGATAATTAATTAATATAATAATGTGATTAAATAATTTCTGGGATATGGGGATTCTGAAATTGTTTAATTAAATGGGATTGTGTAATTAATTGGTTAATTTTTGAGATGTGCATTTAATTGATTATGGAAATAAAGGTATGTTTGGACTAACCATAAAGGGTTAGTAGGTTATTTGATTAAACATTGACAAAGGGTTTAATGATGAATTATTCATATTAATCCTTGTGATTGAAATTAAGGATTATGATTGTTGTGATAAATTAAAAAAGTATACTTTAATGAGAATTTTTTTAAGAAGTTTAATGATGCATAACCATGATTTTTATAAAATTTTGATTTGTGTGATATTATGATAATTTTGATATATGTGGTAATGAGTGTGAGATATGTAATCCATCTCAAAAATACCCTTAAGTGATAATGAGTGTGGGACACAGACTAAGGCTCTAAATACACATATGTGATAGCAAGTTTGGGATAGGGACTTAGGCTCCAAATACCCATGTGACTTTGAGGTGTGGGATAAAGAAAGAGGCTCCAAATACCCACAGGGTGCCATACATGATGTTTTACACCCATGATATTGGCATTGGACTATGGTTCCAAGTGGTCATGCAATGAATATTAATGAAATGGATAATGAAATTACATGTGTTATAATGAATTTAGAATTTAAAATGTGATATGGTTCAGACTCCGGCATAGGCCAAAATAGGTATTGATTGTGCAGGTGTCCTTGGGAACCTGGGGGGTTATGTGTTTAAATAAAGAATAATTGAATGTGTAAAATAATTATCTTATTACGTGTACTTTATACTTTATACAAGTGCATACACTGTTATTGAATGGATATTGTTTTAGATGACTTTGGTGGTGGCCTACTGAATTATACTCACTCCCTACTCAGGATGCCTGATCGGTACTCGAATAGACTTCATGGTTTCATGATAGGATAAGGGAAATATCCATATCTTATATGGTTAATTTTGGATAGAGTGTAGATGAGGTAATGTTACATGGTGTCAGGACCCTCTTGGGAGTGTCAGTGTATCTTTCTTTTAGTTTTTCATTTGAAACTGGACACATACTTGGAATTACATATCTCATATTTTGGTTTCGATATTGTATTCCTATTTTATTCATCATGTAATACTAGTTTTTCTAGTTATTGGTTATATCATTTGGTTATTCTTGTTCTATTTTTGTTATTTTTTACTCTGATAAAGAGGGTATATTCTCCCCATGTTTTATATTAGAACCACACTGCTAGTTGGAAACCTCTAGTGTACGAGGAGGTGGACTTGAGGTCATATAACTAACTAAATTGGGTCATATGTGTTTGGAACCTGGGTTTGGATGTAATAAGGTACCCACCAAGATATGGTGGAATACCATGAGTTAGTGTGGGAGATGAGAGGATCTTACTTGGATCACCTTCAAGGTGTTGTTTCTTGAGTAGTGCTTTCTTGAAAAGATGAAGTTGGACTATGGCCTAGTGTTCATGGAATTATGATAGTGTTCCATGACTATATTTTCATATTTTTTAAGGTTTATGGAGTTACTTATTATTTCTAAATTGGTATCTAGGAATAAGGAATATAAGGTTCGAAAGTTTGTAATAGGCCTTGAACCAAAGATTAGACATCAGGTTATGGGCTTTTAACTGGTGACGTATACACAGGTTCTTTAAAAGGCCATGAACTTTGATAAGAGGTTTTAGGAGGATAGGGTAGTAGGTTTACTCTAGATCCATAGTGGTCTAGTAACTGAGTCACCTCTCACAACTATGGGAGTTTCTTCTAGTAGTAGGAAGATTAAGACTAGAGATGTGCAGGAGAGCACTGACATACAAGTGGATTATAGCATAGCTTTATTGTCCCTATAAAGAGGAATTTTGTAGTTCTTTTACTATGGAAAGGTAATTAATTATCAAATGTTCAATTTAAAACCACATAAAACATGTTGAAATTTTTAAAATATAGGTTAACTTTAGTAGTTTTTCTCCATGGATTAGGCTGAGTTTTTTAAGAGTTAGGGGTCAGATGTGATCTTTAACCCAAGTATGCATCTGAGGTTCTTAGTAATTGACTAAGACTAGTTATGAAACTTAGGGATAGGGTGGTGTAGATGAGAAAGGTAATTTTTATGATATGGATTGAACTCCAATAGATGGTGGGGAGATTCTATCTACTGTTTAAGGTATAGTTTGAATCACCACTACTCTATATGCTACCTTATTTGATATCATTGGTTCTCACTCTTTCATATCTAGACAAGTAGTTGTTGGACATGACCTATTGATCAAGTTATCATATGAGTTAGTCTCCCTTGATGTACCATTTCCCATAAGAGTGGACCATCTTTAGTGATTCCTAGAGTGTCCATTAGTCATCATCGTATATGGACATATGAGTGAATTCATGATTCTAGAGATGAAAAAATTCAATGTGATTCTCATCATGGACTATCTGACTAGTTTATGATCTCGCATTATTTTTTATCAGAGATGAGTTTCATTTACTTCATCAAATGGAGATAGATATGTGATGAACAGAGAGTGGGAATTGGGAATAGGAAGAGTTGGACAAGAATTAATCCAACATGGGATTATCATGGCACAAATGGTGGGATTGGATCTTTCAATAGGATCAAAAACACCCCCCCCCCCCTTGAATATTCCTATTATCAATAAACTCTATCAGGATGTCTTACTAGATGAATTCATAGTACTTCCTATAGAAGGGGGAGTTGACTTTGAGATTGAGCTCATGCTGGGTGTACCGCCCATTTTGATACCCCTATATCGTATCGTTCCAACCGAATTGAAGTATATCAAGGTGAAGATGGAATAATTGGAGCTAAATAGATTTATCAGGCTAAGTACTTCATCTTGGGGTTTAACTGGGTTACTTTATAAGAAGTTGGATGGTAGTATTTGACACTATGCCGATTATCATAATTTAAACCAGGTGAAAATTAAGAATAGATACCCATTTCCTAGGATTGATGATCTTTTTGATCAGTTATTAATAGCCTTGTTGTTCTCTAAAATTGATATTTGATAAGGCTACCACCAGGTATTAGTTTGAGAAGAGGAAATTATAAAGATATAATTTCAAAGCAGGTATGAGCTATACAAGTACCCAGTGATGTTGTTCGGACTGAAAAACACACAAGCAGTGTTCATAGTTCTCAAAAACAAGATATTCCACCCATATATGGACTCATTCATAACATTACTCATTGATGAAATCTTCTTATACTCAAAAAATAAGAGTTTCATGATAGTACCCTTGAGATATTCTTGGGTATACTTCAAGTAACACCCCTATATTTTAGAAAAGAAAACTATTTTCAATAGCATATTTGACACACAACACCGAGCTTAAATGACCCACAATATATATAACAATTATAACCTAGAAATTAAAATGGAAAGTATGAATATTATTAATTACTTTTTGAAATATATATGTGTGTGTGTGTTTTCTACTCTAATCAATTTTTAGTAAAGTTATTTTATTCTTCAAAAATATGGTTTTTTAAATGATTTTTATTGGTTTTAATGAAAACAATTATAATTATTTTTTGTAAATTTTATAAATTTATTTCATAAAATGAACTTAATTTTTTAAATATTCATTTAAAATTTTATTTTGGGTAAAAGTTTTTTATTTTTTGAAAGATATTTATTTTTTAGTGTATAGTGAAAATACCGATTTTTTTTAAAAATGTCTATTAGTTTCAATAAATGAAGAAATTTTAAAGTCCAATTATATTTTTGAAAATTATTACAAGTAACATAAGTATTATTTATTAATATTTTATCTAGTTAATTTATTTTTAATCAACTTCATATTATATTTTATTATAAGTTTGTCACTGGGTTTAAAAACGGGATTTTTCTGAAAATTGTTTTAAAGTGCATAATGTTTCTATTTTTTAATTAATTAAAACAACCCTAATGAGGAATTATTTAAATTAAATGTATAGATTATATATAAATTATTTTTAATTTATATTCATAAAATAATTATTAATAATTATATATTTAATATAAAATCATCTTTTCCATGAAAAATACACTTCTTGAAACCCCACTTTTCATCATGTCTATAGGTTTAATTTTAAATTATTTTTTCCAATTTTGGGAATTTAATTTGCTAAAATTGATTACATGTATATAATGAGAATAATTTATATTATATAATAAGTTCAACTTAATTTATGACCATAATGAATAGCGGAAATAGTATAAATAAATTATTGCGGTTATGGTAAAGACGAGTTTACTGGGGCTTAAACTAAAAAAAAGTGTCAAAATGACCTAAACACTTGCCTAAAAACTATTATATTGAATTATTTAGAACTTATAATTTATATTTATTTATAATTATCCATTTTGGGTCCTTGTGTCATGTGAAAAATGTGGGTACACCTTTTTCTTTTCAAAAATCACAATTGTTTCACTCGCCTCATTTATAAAAGGTCGCCCTTCTCTTATGTTATTAACACATTCAAACCCTTTTGTTTCATCAAATACCTACCCAAATAACTTCACAACTTCAATATCCTCATCTTATAATCCTTGGTTTGGTCCTAAATCCATTCTATGAATACTTTAAGTATAATACTAAATTGGCAGTGTGGGAAGAGGTAAAATTCCTAACTATAAATTTTTGTTTTATTTATTATTCAAAATCCTTAAGTTATTCTTAAAATATTGTAATACTATAACACCGGTATATATTATATAATAATATTTTATTATATTAATTTATAACCTAAATTCATCACTACTTCCATCAAATTGGATATGAAATCATCATTCGTGTGTACGACGGACTACCACCTTGCGAACTGATGTCATTTGTTTTCCATCATTACCTCTATCAACTTATTTTAATGGTGTGATTTTTTTACTAATGATTTACATAGAAGGTGATATGGATATATTTAATGAATATATGTCATATAAATGAAATAATAATGGAATTCACGTTATATTTATCATTATTAAAAGATAATATTTCATTTTCTTTCTTACACTGAAATATGATAATGTCATTTGTGTACGTGTGGACTACCACCTCCACGAAGTGATGTGATTATTTTTTCATAACCACATCACAATAATGATATATATAAGTAGATTTAAATAAATGATATTTCATTTATGATAGTATGATAATTCTATAAATATATAATAATACATACCATCTTTCCATAATGATCATTGGGAAATGAAAATGTTACTCGTTCATATGTATGGCCTACCATCTTCATGATTATAGCGTATTTCATTTTTATTAACCATTTTTAATTATTGGTTTTAAAAGTATAATTAATGAATAAATATGATAATTTTATCATGATAATTACCCATAATATGTTGAAATGATGACCTCTTTGACCATGTTCAACACACTGAATCTATTTTAAAACAATGAACCGAACATCATAAAAGCACCCAATGAGGAATTAACTGATTAAGTAATAAAATATGTAATTATAAAGAAATAATAAAATTATTAAAGTATAAATTATTAAACTTGGAAAAATTTATTAACAAAAAAAATAATTTATTTAATCTTATTATACCAGAGTGAAAGGACATACAATGAAATTCGTGACTCGAGGTAAGGGTTTTCTCATCTCGCTTTTAATACTATGAGACATCTATCATATTCACCACTTATTTTAGTATGTGGTATTTAAATTTCCAATGAATTTATTTTATTATTATTCTCATTAAAATTATTTGGATTTAAAATTCTATATGAGTTTCTCTATTTTATGGGGTTTTGATTTAGAGATTACCAAATTCGTAATGGATTTCATCTCAATTCACTTTCAATAAGGCATATTTTATTGTTATGACACTAATTTATTTTATATAGTTTATATACTACCCATTTACATGTTATATCATGAAAATACTTGTTAATGATATTTAAAGTGTCATTTTATGTTATTCTATCATGGGGCTTACGATTGAAGAGTTACTAAAGTGGTAAAGGATTTATGTTATAATCTTCTTTATTTTTATGATTACTTATATTGAAGGTTATTTTTTATGAAATCATATGATATTATTTTATTAAACCACATATATTTATTCTACACTAGTTATAAATGTGGTTAACATAATTTATTTAAATTTCCAAACTTATTTTTAATGCATAAATATTAAGAAACTCATTTTTAAGTGATACCATTTTTGTATTTTCTTTTAGAATGTGTATATTCATCTTCCATATCAATGTTTTCTAAAATGATTTCAAAAAATATATTTTCTAAAAATAAATAATTTCCTAAATCCATTTGACATGATCTTTTACCATCTTTTAAAAAATAAAAGGAAATTTCTTAACATTTTCAAAATGGGTCACTTTTTGACTCGCTTTTTCAAAATGTTTTGAAAAGAAGGTTTATTTTTAAAATTTATAACATGAATTTATTTTCCCACTAAAATGTATATTATTTTCCTTGAAGTTTAATTTATATGTTTCCAAAGTTTTTTTCAAAGAAAATTATTTTCTCAATATTTTGTGAATTTTTATTTTTTAAAAGTGATTTTCAAAATGAAAAGGTTATTTTACTAAAAAATGTTTTTAATGATCTTTTAATGGTATTTTCATTCATCAATATCAATGGACCTTATTGTTAATTATTATCCAATAGCGATATTTTCTTAATGATACCATCCTCATTATTGCTCTAGATAGATTAATATTGTTTCAAATATATTGATATTGAACTGATTTCTTTTCCATAGGTTTATCATGTTCAAAGATATTATTATGAAACCAATTTCTTTTAAATGGGTTAATAATGTTTCAAATATATTGTTATGGAACCTTTTTCTTTTTTATAGTTTAACATGTTTTAAAGATATTGACATGGAATCTATTCTTTTCATGGGTTAATCAAGTTATAAAAATAACTAAGGTTGTTTCAATGAGTTTATGATGAAATGAATGATATATATACTTTATTCATGATATGGTTCTTGGAAATTGTTTATAATGACATGTGGTTCCATTATAAATCAAGCATGGGTGATTCTGTTATAACTCATGTATAGTTGATTACGTTATTAATTAAGGATGGGTGGTTCCTTAATAAACCAAGGACAGGTGGGTCTGTCATATCACTCCAATGCATTGGGTATACCAGATATAGAATTCAAACATGTTAGGTATTCCATTTGTAAGAGTGATATGATGATAATTTTCCCAATATACTAATAATTTTTTTCTATTCTTTCTATGGGTTTATAAAATTTCTTATGATCAAGATTGATATCACATGGCACATTATTATTGATTATAATTACTCATTCCTTTATTAAATCCTTATGCCATGTTTTCATGTTTGATAATCCAATTATTGATTGGTATGAAAATTATTATGTTATACACATGCACTTTGATTATATCATCATACACATATTATCCCTAATGACATCCAATTATTAATTCTTACATTTACCCTTACTAACCATTTGAGCTCACCCTTCTTACGTTTTATTTTCCCCAGGTTATAAAGATTTATTTTGAACTAATTATGTCTATAATAGTTTCATATGGATGATAATTATGACATAATGTGGAATATAAAAAATTTGTTATAGTGGGAGATGATGTTCATCTTTATGAACTAGTTTTTTATGAATCCATGATGTTAAGATTTTCTCTTAATTATCTAAAACTCTAAACCTAAAATTTCCTTGAGAATGTAATTGATCTAATATTTCCTTTTGATGTTGTAATTTTTAGATAGAAAAAAATGGTTCACCTTCATCATTATCAAATCTAGAAATGTAAATTTCTTAATTTTGGAACCGGATCTCGGAGTGCAAGTTTGAGGCTGTTACAGTTAGTATTACAGGAAAGTTTTAGATAAATTTGGAAATTAAGATATTTTCATGTGAGGTTATCTTAAGATTTATTAACACCACCATTGGTCTATAATATTAAGGTTGATCATAAGTTCAAAGTCAGCGACACCCCTTAAGATGAAATTTGGGATATAGGTTCATTTATTTATGGAATTATTTAGTTTTATTTCAAGTATTACTGTTGAATTTTGGAGATTAATCATATAGATATTTATTCATTCTAGGAAGTATATTACTATGTTTTAAAAATAATTGTTTTGGTTAATGCCTAAAGATAGGTGGAATAGCTTAATTATCCCTTTTATGATTATGTGGTCTTTAAAAGTTGATTTTAGTGCTTCAGGCATGAATAATTCATCTTGAATGCTCATTTTTTGGAGAAAAAGATGATATTGTGGTGGAAATTTAAAAAATGATGAAATTATAATCATCAAGTAAGTATATTTCTTTATTCTCTTAGTCTCGATGGAAAAGAAAATCCTAAAATATAAAAAAATTGTCTTTAATAAAAAATTGATCCTATTACCATCATTTCTGATGATATCAATGACCTTTTTCACACCACTTTAGTTTATGGATTTGAGGTCCTTAACTTTCTATTGATTTCTCACTTTCATATGATCGTTGATCTCTATCACTATCCATAATTATTTACACTTTTATTTCATGTCTAAATATTCACTTACCACCTATGTTCTCCAATTTGGGAACTTAGTATGTTTTATTCTAGATGACCTTGATATGTCTTTTTCTATCTTATCAAGAGGATGTTTTATTTACCCTTTTTTAGTTGTGGGTTCCCAAAAAAAGGTATTTTAAAATGTACAACCTTTGATTACCAAGATAAAGTTAAAATTCCAATGAAACAATTTATTAAAGGGGTAAGATGTAAAACCATAATATTTTAGAACACAAAATGATGTTCTATAGCGTATTCTACAAGAAACACTGATCTTAAACAACCCATGATATATATGACCGATATTACCATATGTTAAATTAGAGGGTATTAATAATATTAACTACTTTATGAAATATATATATATGTACTAATAAATATAAATTATTGAAAAATGTTTAGTAAATAATCAATCAATCTTTACTAAAGTAATTTTATTCTTTAAAAATATGTTTTCTTCAAAAATGATTTTTAATAATTTTCAGGAAAAAATATTATAATTAATTTTTGGAAATTTTATAAAAAAAATGGAAAATTTAATTTAATTTTTAAATAAAATATAAAAATTTACTTTGTGTGAAATTCTATTATTTTCAAAAAAAATATTTATTTTTTAGTGAATAGTGAAAAATACTAACTTTTTTAATGTCATTTCTTTTCAAAAAATTAAGAAAATTAAAAGTATCATTGTGTTTTTATTATGATTTAAAGTAAAATAATTATTATTCAGTTATATTTAATTTAATTTATTTTGTTTGAATCAACTTCATATTGGATTTTATTATAAGTTTGTCTTTAGGTTTAAAATTGATATTTTTTCTGAAACTATTTTAAAGTGAATAATGTTTTATATATTTTATTTAATTAAAAAATACCTCATGAGTAATGATTAAAATGAAATTTATATATTATATATCAATAATTATATATTTATATTCATAAAATAATTATTATTTGTTATAGATTTAATATAAAATCATCTTTTACTTGTAAAATACACTTCTTGAAAACCCTTTTATTTGTCGTGTTTGTGGATTTAATTTTAATGTAATTTTTTTCAGTTCTATGAATTGAATTTGTTAAAATGTTTTAAATATTTTTAATAAGAATAATTTATATTGTCTATTATTTTTGACTTAATTTATTACCATAATGAATAGCGTAAATAGTAAAAATA
Source organism: Viscum album (assembly GCA_963277665.1). Taxonomy (NCBI): domain Eukaryota; kingdom Viridiplantae; phylum Streptophyta; class Magnoliopsida; order Santalales; family Viscaceae; genus Viscum; species Viscum album. The sequence goes on from OY728126.1 coordinate 588,778,054, forward strand.
AATTTCCACGATTGAGGTGAAAATGGGTTTATCCGGTGATTAAACTAAAAATATAAGGGTCAAAATGACCTAAAACTTTTATAAAAAATATTTATAGAAATATTTATACTGTATAATGTCTAATTGTTGATAATTATCTATGTTTTATCCTTTTTTCTGATGAAAAACTTGGGAACACCTTTTTAATTTAAAAATTACAAGTTTACCACTCACCTCACCTATAAAAGGCTACCCACTCTCCAATCTTCTTAGCACCTTGAAATCATTTTGGTTCATCCAATACCTACCCAAATGAATTCCCAACATCCATCACCTAATACTATAAGAATATTTTTTATAAATATACTCTAGTAATATTTTAGGTATAATCCTAAAGAGGTGGTTCGAGAAGGGGTAAAATTCCTAACTATGCGTTTTTGTTTTATTTCTTTTTTCACATCCTTCATATATCCTTAAAATATTCTTAAAATATTTTAATATGATAAAACCAATATATCCTACATACTATTATGTTATTATATTAATTTAATAACTTAATATTCTTCATCTTCCATCAAATTAGAAACAAAATTATCATTCATGTGTATAGAAGACTACTACCTCACGAACCGATGTCATTTGTTTTATGTCATCACCTCTCACATCTTGTTTTAATGATGTATTTAAAGTATATATATGATATTTTAATCAAATTTAAACTTATTGAGTTATGATATAATATATAACTTTTTAATTTTAATTCTTTTGGGGATATGATAACGTTGTTCATGTGTACGGTAGACTACCGCCTCACGAAACGATGTGATTTTTCATTTACTAATGATTTACATGGAAGGTAATAAAGATAATTTTAATGAATATGTTTTATATAAATGAAATAATTATTATATTCATGAAATATTTATCATTCTAAAAATATAATATTTTATTTTATTTCTTACACTTAAAAATGATAGTGTCGTTCATGTACGTGTGGATTACCGCCTACATGAAGCGATGCGAGTATTTTTCAATAAACACAAAATAATAATATATATATATATATATATATATATTAAGAAATAATATGTTATTTATGATATTATTATAATTATATAAAGATATAATAATATATACCTTCTTTCCATAATGATCATTGAAAAATGAAAATGTTACTCATGTGTCTCTACGGACAACCATCTCTATGATCGTAACTTAGTTCATTTTCATAACCATTTTTAGTGATTGGGTTTAAAATTATTATTTATTAATAAATATGATAATTATTTAATTATTATTACTTTTTATATGTTGAAATAATGACCTATTTGACCACGGTCAATATACCGAAGATTTTTTGAAACAATGAACTGAACGTCCTCAAAACACCCACTATAGACTTAACTGATTAAGTATTAAAATATGTAATTATAAATAAATAAAATAAATTATCTAATTATAAGGTTTTAAACATTTAAATGGTCCTTAATAAATAAAATAATTTATGTAATCTTATTATACATGATTTAAAGGGCATACAAGGAGATTTTATACTTCAGGTATGGGTTTTTCTCACCTCGATTTTACTTCTGTGATACATATTCCATATTCACCACTTATTTTAATTGTGGGGTTTATATAATTATAATGAATTTATTTTATGTTTATTTTCATGAAAAATTAGCGTGATTAAAAAATCTATATTAGGTTCTCTCTTTCATGGGGTTTTGATCCAATGATTACCAAATCTGTAAGGGATTTTATCTCAATTCACTTTAATTGAGTAATATTTTATTCTTATACACCTAATTTATTTTATATAGTGTATATACTAACCATTTAAATTTTATATCATGAAAATAATTATGTTAATGATATTTAAATTATAATTTTATGTTATTATTTCATGGGTCATATGATTAAAGAGTTACCAAAGTGGAAAAGGATTTATGTTACAATCTCCTTTATTTTTGGGATTGTTTATATTGAAGGTTTTTTAGAGGAAATCATATGATATTATTTTATTGAACCACATATAACTATTATAAACTAGTTGTTAATTTGTTTAAAATGTTTTATTTCCATTTCCCCCCTTATTGATTGAATAAATATCAATCAATTCATTTCTAAGTGATATCGATGTTGTATTTTTAATTAGATAGGGTATCTTTCTCTTCCATATCCATGTTTTCTAAAAAAATTCATATATGTTATTTTATAAAAATAAATCATTTCTTAAAAACCCATGACCTTTTACTATATTTTAAAATGTTTTAAAATTAAATTTCTTAATGTTTTCCAAATGGGTCACTTTTGACTCCCTTTTTTCAAAATGTTTTTTAATGAATTTTTATTTTTAACATTTATAACATGAAATTATTTTCTTACCATAATGTAAATTATTTTAGTTGAAATTTAATATATATGTTTCTAAGGTTATTTTCAAAAAAATTATTTTCATACTATTTTGAGAATTTTTAGTTTTTAATAGTTATTTTTAAAATGAAAATTTTATTTTCCTAAAATATTTTTTTAATAATATTTTAACAGTATTTCCATTCATTGGTATCAAAACCCCTTATTTTTACTTACGATCTAATGGGGATATTTTTTAATGATACTATATTATTTATTTCTCTAGTTGGATTAAGATTGTTTTAAAGAGATAGACATTGAACTTGTTTCTTTTTCATAAGTTAATCATGTTTTAAAGATATTGTTATGGAAAACATTTATTTTCCATGATTTAATCATGTTTTAAAGATATTGTTATGGAACCAATTTCTTTACCTCATGTTAATCATGTTTTATAGATATTTTCATGGATACTATTTCTTTTCTAGGTGTCAATCAATTTCTGAAAAGAATAAAGGTTGTTTCATTGAGTTTATGATGAAATTAATTCTTTATGTACTTTATTCATGATATAGTTCTTGTAAATTGTTTATAATGATGTTTGGTCCCTTTATAAACCAAGGAAGGGTGGTTATGTTATAAAAAATGATGGGTGGCTACATTATTAACTAAGTAAGGTTGGTTCCATGACAGGTGGGTCCATTATAGACCTAAAAGGCATTGGGTAATCCAAATATAGAAGTCATCTATATTGGATATTTCATTTGTAAGAGGGATATAATGATAATGTTCCCAAGATACCGATAAGTTTTATCTATGCTTATTTTGGGTTTATAATATTTTTTATGTTCAAGATTGATATAACATAGATCATGATTAATGATTTTGACGACTCTTTCCTTTTTTAAAGTCTTATTTCATGTTTTAATGTTTTATGATCTAGTTAATTATGGGTATTAATGTTATTATTTTATACTCATGCACTTTTATTATGTCATCATACCCTTATTATCTTTTTATTATCTCTGATGACATCCACTTGTTAATGCTTACATTTACCCTTACTGAAAATTTGATCTCACCATTCTTATGTTTCATTTTCCTCATGTTATAAAGATTGAGGTTGAATAAATTATGTATATAAGATATTAATGTGGATGATTATTATGACCGAATATGGAATATGAAAATATGGGTATATTGGGAGATGATGTTCGTATTTATGAATCATTTGTTTATGAATCCAAAATGTTAAGATTTTTTCATAATTATTTAAAACTATAAACCTAAAAGGTCCTTAGTAATTTGAATTATCTAATATTTCCCTTTTGATATTTTTAGTTTTGGATATTGAAAATTGTGTCACCTTCATTGGTATCAAATATGAAAATGTAAAGTTCATTTTTTTAGCACCATATCTAGGAGTGAAAATTCGGGATTTTTATACTTTGAGAACATCAGATTTATGACAAGATATCAAAGTTTGACTTATAGATTTTGGAGGTGAAGTTACTATGACATGTAGTGTCTAAGATAGGTATATTCATATACCTAAATAAATTAGAGGTATTCATGTCCTGGACACATCCCTAGAATGTACTCAGTATCATGAGTTTTTTTAGTTTAACATGACATTACAAATGGTTTATCTAGGATTTATCCAAACTATCATCACCCATGAAAACACTAAGAAAGAAAATATTAATGTCTATGTGGATGAACTAGTGTTTAGAGGCATATATTGAGCTAAAGAGGAGGTTTAATATAGATCCATTTCTAATACTATCTGAGTTAGGGATCATATACATCATATATTGTGATGCATCAGGCATTGGTTTAGGAGATCCAGTAGGATTATGTAGTATCTTATGGGTCACTTCATCTAAGAACTCATGAATAGAACTACCCTTCTCACAACTTGGAGTTGGTAGTCATTTTCTATTCTCTGATGTGTTGGCGACACTATCACTTCAGTGAGAGGTTTTTTTCTACGTTAAACGCAAGAGCCTTCAATATATTTTTATGAAGGGGGGCTCGAATTTGAGACATAAATATTGGGTTGAGTATGTATATATATGTTACTTCAAGATATAATATTCACTAAGGAAAGTTATCATTTTTGTGTATTCACTTATCCATAAGACTCAAGTAGGGTAGGAGCTTTGTGAGAGGCCTTCAGAGGATTAGTAGCACTTGACAAGGTTGTTGGATGACTAGAGGATGGATGCTTTTGAGGGTCAGGGGTTGATGACTTGTGATCCCATGGTGATCACATATTCTCAAGTATACTGAGTAAAGGTGGGATAAATAAAGTGTGATGTGATGTGGGAACAACTAGTTGGAGGTGATCAAATACTTGGGTAGATCTTGAACGATGATAATATGATCCTTGTGAATGGGAGAGTGGTAGTACCTACTTCCATTAAAGAGGATCTTATGATATACTTTTATACCTCAATATTGGAAGTACATCCTAGCATGAAAAATATAAACCTGGACTTCAGGAGATAATTGTAGTGTCCAATGATGAAGATGGATATCGATGGGTTTGTGTCTTGATGCCTTACCTACTAGAGGGTAAAGGTCGAGTACTAACATCCTGGTGGGTTTATCTATCTATTTCTAGTTCCCATATAGAAGTGGGAGGATATCACGATGGACTTTTTGATGGGGTTACCCAAGACCTTGAAGAATCATGGTGTTATCTTGGTTATTTTCGATCAAATAATGAAATTTTCCCACTTTTTAATGATTTGAGAGACACACTCAGTGGATGAGATGGGAAATATTTGTGAGATTTTATTATTACATGTAGTTACCTTGATAATTGTTTTGGAGATAGATTCATATTTTATGTTGCAGTTTTAGTAGGGAATATAGAAGGCCTAAAAGACTCAATTGATATTGATCATATAATATTATCCTCATATATAAGGATAGTCAGATTGGACTATATTTATACTAGAGGATATGCTTCAAGCTTGAATTCTAGACTTCAGTGGAGTGTGGTATGATCATCTTTCCTTTGTTGAGTTCACATATAGAAATATTTACCAACCTTCGATTCAGATGATACCTTATGAGAATCTTTATAGAAGACCATGATAATCATCTCTTTATTGACATGAGGTAGGAGAGCCAATAGTGGTGGGCCCCAATTTAGTGAATGAGACCTCCGAGCAGGTGTATCTGATTCAAAAGAGGTTGATCACCACTCAAATTAAGTAGTGTTCATATATTGATCATATGATGAGAATTTTGGATTCCATTGTGGGTGATCGGGTTTTCTTGAGAGTGACTCCTCAATTAGGCAACCAATGTATGAGGAAGAAAGACAAGCTAGAGCCCCATTTCTTGTACCCTTTATGGTCACTAAAAATTCCAAGATGGTTTTGTATCTTATAGATAATCCTTCTCGCTATAGTGTTATACAATATGTGTTTCATGTGTCACAAATCTATAGGTACATCACCAATCCCATACATGTCATCGACTGCAAGGGCATGGAGTTGGAGCCAGATGCATTTTATGAGGAGTGTCCAATGAGAATTATTGACTAAATTGAGAAAGTGAATCTAGGGAAGATGGTACTAATTTTCAGAATCAGTGGTAGCATGAGAGGATCTCGGAGGAGATATGGTATTGGAATATGTTGTTCAAGATCAGTGGTTTGGGTTGTTCAAAAAATACCACTAAATATACTTATTGGTGAGGATAAGTTTTTAGAGGAGAAGAATTATAATATCCTCAATTTTTAATGATAATAAAACCCCATTTTATTTGTAATTTGTGAGTATTTTTATGTGAAAATTAAATTTTTTTTCACAAAAATAACTTTAATAAATGATTTAAAGGATTTGCATAATTTTAAAGGCCATGTAAATAAAACGACTCTATTTTTTCCTTAAAATACTTCAGAATATTTAAAGGAATATTTTCATAGTTAGGCGCTGAGTCTGTGTGGGATTTAGGAGTCCATTTATCCTTGGTGTTGATATAATAAAAATATTAAATATATTATATCCCATGCATGTGGTATTTCTAAAATAATGGAGTATCTTCTGAATGGGGTTTTTAATGAAAAACACGATACCACAATTAAATTTAGAATTTGGATTTTACCCTAGGTAGAATATTACTTTTGTGTGTATCAGGTTTTTGGTTAAATCGTATAATGGTGTATAAGGTTAATTATTTTTTGTTACCCTTTTTCATTTTTTATATTTTTTATTTTACCTTTTTTCATGATTTTTCTTCCTCATGCCACATAAAACCTCCATTCCTTTACATGGTTGAATCCAAAAACTACCCAATCAACTAATTTTGACCTATTAAAATTTATAATGCCTTAATGGGATGAATTTAAACACTCTTCCCTCAATTTTTTGTTGAATCATGGATTAAATTGGGGTTTTTATTTTTTGGTTTAACAAATTTTGAATGTATGCATTTGGGTTCTATATGTCCAAACCATTCAATTTTTTTTTTATTACATCAAGTTCAAGTGACCTTTGATCTCATTCTGTGTGATCTTCTAGTCCCATTTTTCATATCTAGGTGTGGGAAACTCCCATCTTCCTCCCTCTACATGTCGTACCTAATCCTCATGAATAATCCTTTATAAAACTTGAGTATTTATGTGTCAAATAATGTGATAATAAGGCCCAAGAGCATTTATTCTTGACTATTGAGGTTTCCACTATAGGTTTCGAACCACACATGGTGGTTTATCCTTATTATGACATTAATGAATTTGAGGTAAGAAGTTCCTTAACTCTTGGATCATTTTTTACATATATTTCCTTATTATAATTTATTTTTTAGAATAATTGATATTTTTGTTGACTTGTGATCTCATGTGGGTATTTTTTTGGCCCATGGGACCCATATGATATTGTTTCCATGATAATTTTTAGAATAAATAGATTCCATGTTTTACATGATTCACATGTTGACTTTGGTAGTATTATTTACCTAATTATGTCATGATGTGTTTGTTATCATGTTATACCTTGTTTTGTATCATATTTCCTTTATAGTATTTGTGCTTGGTACAGGTGATAGGTGACTGATGTGGCTCTATTTTTATATAGTTTTGCCACATCTTTTTACCTAATTTTTAATGACTTAATTAATTATTTAATAACTTTATACTAAATAATTATACTTTTGTACTTTTATAACTAATATTTTCAATTAATCAATTTTTATAATTAATTAGGTATTTTTAGCCTTTAAATAATAATTTTAATCTTACTTTTTTTCTAATTTAATTATTTGATTATTAGTTGTGTTAATACCAATCTGCTCACTTTTTAATAATTTCACTCTAATAATAAATAATCTTTTAACATACCTATTTGTGTTTTAATCAATTTAGATTTTTTATTCTTTAATTTGGATTCATTCAAAATATTTTAACTTTATTAAATAATATGTTTTAACACCCTGCTAATTAATTAAGTAAAGAATTTTAGTATTAATTAAATAAAGTAGTTCACTTTTAATTTTATGTATTCAAATAGTTATTTAATTAATTAATTTTTAGTATTTAAATATTAATTATTTAATCTTATGTACGCAGATTGATTATTCATTCACTGATTTTTTATTTTAGTCTACCGGTGAGGTAGACAAGAACTATCGGTAACCTACTAGATCACCAATGCCCTTCATTTTTATTCACTGCTACTCGGTAATTAATTTAATTAGTTATTTTAATTTAAGACTTTTATCATTATTAGTTTATCAATTATATAGTTCTTAATTTAAGTTTTATCTAATTAATATTTTAAGTTGTGACATTAAAGTCTAAAGTTTAATAAAAATCATGTTTTTAATTTATGGTGTTTAGCTTTATTTTAATTAATTATTTACAATCTTTTTATTTAGTTTACTTAAGTTTTATTTTTTATGTTTAATGTATGCGTTTAAAATTTTTGAATTTCAACATTAGTTATTTATTTTTGTAATGGTGACCCTTTTTTTAATGAAAAACAGCGACTTTTAAGTTTACCGGTGACCTTTTTTTATCGGTAACCCTTTATTTTATTGTTGTCACTTAAATTCTACTGGTAACCTCTTCTTTATTTTCTATTTGCAATCTTCTTTTTTTTATAACCGTGATATTTCATTTTGTTTACCAGTAACCTTAATATTCACTAATAGTGAACTTTTCTAATTTAAAGTTAAGGGTGACCGTCGACCCACCTATTACCCATCCTATCGGTGACCCTTCCCTTTTATTTCTATTGGTAACCTCCTCACCAATCAATGCTTTTCACTGTTAAGCTTATCCTTTTCCTTTGCTTCAATTCCTCTACCTCACCATTTCACCCCTCTTTCTCACAGTTAGACTTCGCCCCCTGCACCTCACCATTCCTTTCATTGTTATCCCCTACCTCATGTTATCACTTGCATCACCTTTCCTTTTACCCTTCTTCTATGTTTCAAGTGTTACCGGTGACACTCCTGCTTCTCACCATCATTGTTGTTACCACCTTAGTTACCGATTCTTCACAATATCACTGTAACTACAAGGTACTAAATCAGATCTAACCTCTATTATCTTTTCATTGCATTGTTTCTTATCCCCAATATGGACCAGAACCAAACCACACTTTCAATATTAAAATAAAATATCAGTTCTAAAACCCAGAAATCAAGCAACCCTGAATCATTTCAAATTCAAGTCATTTCTTTTTATAAAATAAAAATCTTCCTGGTGATGGAGACCTCACTGATGCTGAATAAAGATGGAGTCGGCACCGCTTGAGCTGTTGAAATATGCCCAGGCCACTGTCTGGGATGCTCACCTTCAACCGCCGCAGGAGAAGAACTCAACACCAAATCTGAATTGAAGGATGGTCGCACCACCAGATCTGGAGGGTTTAGTGTAGTTTGAGAAGGAGGTGGTCTGTCGGTACTGAGAAGATAAAGTGGTTGCACCCCATGACACTGTTGCTGGAAGGAGGTAGATTCGGGACGTTGTAGGGTAGCTGAGATGAAGCCACTGCGCCGCGCTAGAGCCGAGGGAAGCCGGACCGCCGCTACTCTGTTTGGAGGAGAAATCAGAACCCTACCCCCCCCCCCTATTGCGCCGATTTGGGGGGGTGAGGTTTAAAAAAAACTAAACAAAACTAAATAATTAAAAAAAAAAACTCAAACTTAAATTAAATAATAAACATTAACAATTATAAATAAATAATTTACATAAGATATTTAATAAAAATAGAATTATTAAACATAAATAAAATTTTATGTAATTAATTGATAAGTTATTTCTAAAATCAAGTTAGAATAGATTATTAAAAATATTTTTAATTATAATATAATAATACGTATTAATAATTATTTAATAATATATTTTGTCTATGAAATAAAATACCAATAACAAGTTATAAATTAAATTATAATTAAACTAAACTAGTTAAATTAAAATGTTAATAATGTAAACTTTCAAAATAATAATAAACTTAATGTTTATAATTTACTTTAGTAATTTTAATTAATTTTAAAAAAATAATAACTTATAAACAATTTAGCATCAAAATTAATAATTAATAAAAATTCTTATTTTTAATAATAATAATAATAATAATAACTCTTTTATTAACAAATTAATTCAATTTAAAATACGTAATTTATCATGATTTATCTTTTATAAATTTTATTTCATTATAGTTAATTAAAATATAATTACTAATTGTTAGTAATTCTAATAAAATAATTTATTTAAAAACATTACTTAAGAGTTATTAATTATTTTAAAAGACTTTTTATTTTCTTAAACTATAAATTTTTATTTCCTTCGTGTAGTAACTATGGTGTTTATTTTTCTTGTGCAGGTTCATTCAATAGTTGAAACCCCGTCCAGTTTCATGTAACTAACTCAGCGGAAGTTAGTTATGAGGGAAAAACTATCACGACGTTCCATACGCGAAAAAATGTGCATTGTGTGGTGCATTTATGAAGGGCTTTCAAAGTCAGTGGAAGATGTTCGGTGACAAGCAGCATAAGACAGTGGCTACTTAAGCAGAGCAAGTAGAAGATTGAATGGGAGGTATAGGGAGGAGAGACATTGATTCAAGGGGGAGATACATTCACACATCATAAAGATCTAGTTCCGAGCAGAGGTAGGCCATATGAAGAACTTTGGAACCACTTCCTGGAGCTGGAGGAGTTTAGGAGCAGCATCGATTCATGCTAACAGAGGGAGTTTCCTTCCTCTGTTTTCTTTAAATTCTTATTCTTTGTAATTGAAATGTTTTAGTATATGTATTATAGATGATTTCTAGTTAAGTTTCTAGTTTTGGGATATATTTAAGTTCCACTGGTTATCATTAAATTCTCATTTCACCTTATCATTTTAATGCATTCAGTATTGGTCACCGAGATCGATACTGAATTGATTTAATTGCATTGTTCCACCAAAGTTTAATTTCAAAATTTCACACTCAGTTAGAGAGATTGATTGTAGAAACACTTTTTAAAAGATAATAGATTCAAAAGACTTCAAGACTTATGGTGAGTTTATCTTTCTTTTAATTTTCAAATAGTTCATAGTTGATTAATTTCGGCGTGGCTAACTCTTAAATTGGTTGGCTTGTATGATTTAACTCTTGGTGAAGGAAGTGAGTTATACTCTTTTCAGTGGTACTTTGCAACAAAATATAAGTGAATTGAAACACCTTCAAAACTAGTATAATAGAGATTACTCCCCAATCATTTTAATAGATTGTTCTTTTATCATTGTCTTGTGTCTATATTTTCCATGTTTTATACTATCTCTAGCCTCAATATAGTTTAAATAAATATTTCCAATGTTATGTCACTCTACTTCTTATAAAAATAAAGATAATAAAAAAATATATAAAAATTGAAAAAAAATAAAAATTTACTCTTTTACTGACAATAGTGGAGCTTCTAGTTTTTTTTAAGAAGATTAGTGGCCAAATTTACATTCCCTGTGGGTTTTCCCCTGCTTGACACATATACAGTAGTTAGTAGGATTATAAATTTTAAACTTTGACTGACTTCAACAATGGTACATATAAAGTTTTTGGTGTCATTTCTGGGGAAGTCATGATCCATTACTTTAAATAAAAAAACTAAAAAAATCATATAAAAAACTTTAAAAAATTTTGAAAATTTGAAAATTGTAAAAAAACTGTTTCACTTCTTGCTGAATTGTTACTGCAGAGTAGTGTTTGTTATTGTTGTTTGCATGAGCACAAGAACTTCTGGTGTTATATTAGAGGCTCTGAACCTTGAATTTGAAAAATATATCACTGCTCTAAGAAAGAAGAACAAAACTAGAATGGAATATTTAGATAATAGAGTTCCTAATAACAATATTCAAAATCATCCAGAACTCATAGAATAAAATGAAAGGCCTAGGATGAGGGAGTTTCAACTTCCGTAAGTTTCAACCAATCCATCATCCATTAGGTTATCTCCTAGACCCAAAAATTATGAATTTAAATAGTCACATATTTAATTATTTCCTGCTTTTAATGGGATCTCAAATGAGGACTCTCTAGCCTTCATTAGAGACTTTTACAACACTGTGCAGTAATTACCTCTTCTAGGGCTCACAGAAAATGAACTTAGAATGAGATTATTTCTCTTTTTCCTTAAATGGAATGATAGAAATTGGTTTCTGAGTCTAGATGAGAACATTTTTGAAAACTGGGATCAAGTGTATAATTTGTTCATTATGAAATTCTATCCCCAAATATTAAAAGGTGAACTCCGAACTAAAATCACTATTTTTTATCAAGAGGATGGAGAATATTTTCATGAATCTTGGGATAGATTCAGGGATCTGCTTAGGCAGTGTCCTCATCATCAACTCCCATCACACCTACTTATGGATACTTTCTATGAAGGGTTGTCCTCCTCTGTACAGAATCTAGTTGATCAAGCTGTTGGGGGTAATTACAATGATAAGAAAGATGAAGAACTTAGAAAAATCTTTAATAATATTGCACTGAATTCACAACATAAAAATTCAAGAAGGAAAAGAGTCAATAGAAATGTTAATTCAAACACTGGTTCAATGAATGAAACTCAAGCTCAACTGGCTGAAATCTCCAACCAACTTCAATCCTTAATAAACCAGAATTCAAAAAAAACTGTTAACCAACTTGGATGTCAAAATACCAACCAATCTTTAAGGTAATAGTGTGTTCAGTGTGGTATGTTTGGGCATACTGAAAACTTCTATCCTAATTTTGATATTCCAGCCCAACAAAAAGAAAATTCAAACTTTTTTAACTATGGTCCTAGAATTCCTCCTAAAGAAGATCCATTTTCAAATAATTACAATCAAGGCTATAGGAACCATCCTAATCTGTCCTAGAAAGATCAAGGCTTAATTACACAATCCACTATCCCTAATTACTCTAATAAATCAAGACCAAATTTTCAGAATCAACAAAGGGGTGAGTCATCAAATGTACAAGGAAACAGTTATAATCACATGTCTTCTAATCTTGATCTAATTTTGAACAAAATCAACTCTCAAGAATAAAGATACATGACTCAACTATACAAACATCAAAATCAATATGAGTCTGATAAAATTCAAACTGATGTTAGAATGAAAAACATGGAAACACAGTTAGGTCAACTTGCTAGAGATTTTTCATCTAGGGAAAAAGGTAGACTTTCAAGTACCACTGAACATAACCCTAGGGAGAATACCATGGTTTTTGTCACTAGAAGTGGGCTTAATACTCAAACAGTTGCTAAAAAAGAACATGAAAATGCCCAAAATAAAAATCTGTTTCAATCTGGTAATAAAAAACTGTTAATTTTTAAATAGTTCACAGTTGATTAATTTCAGAGTGGAAAACTCTTAAATTGATTGGCTTGTGTGATTTAACTCCTGGAAAATAAAGTGAGTCATACTCTTTTCAGTGGTACTCTTCAACAACCTATAAGTGAATTAAAACACCTTTAAAACTAGTAGAATTGAGATTACTCCTCGAGTGTTTTAATAGATTGTCCTTTTATCAGTGTTCTGTATCTCTGTTATTCCATGTTTTCTACTGTCTCTAGACTCAATCGAGTTTAAATACATATTTCCAATGTTTTGTTACTCTAATTATTATAAAAATAAATATAATAAATATATATATAAAAAGTGAAAAAAATATAAAAATCACTCTGCTGCTGACAACAGTGGAGCTTCCAGTTTTTTTAAGAAGATTAGTGGCCAAATTTACCTTCCCTATGGGTTCGACCCCTCTTGCCACATATACAATAGTTAGTAGGATTATTATTTACCTAATTATGTCATGATGTGTTTGTTATCATGTTATACCTTGTTGTGTATCATATTTCCTTTATAGTATTTGTGCTTGGTATAGGTGATAGGTGACCATCAGGGTATGGTTATCCCTTGGAGGGGGAGTGTGTGGGATGTGTGATGATGATGAAAGTGAAGCCTGATATCCTTATAGTCCAAATGTAACTTGATGCCTTGAGGATTCTGAGGAAACATGTCGATACTCAATGCCTTGGGGATTCTGAGTATTCCATTGACTCGATTCCTTATAGATTCTAAGTATCTTGATAAATCGATTATTTGTGGATTTTGAGTGACATGATGATATCCCTAATCCTAGTTGTGATCCTTCTGACACCTTTGACCATCATTCTGGCATGGATCTGAAGCAGTTATGTTGGGGATTTATGGAATATTTGTTTTGAATGACCACTCAGTTTTGGATTGTATCTTATTATTCTTGTTTATGAATTTATTATGTTAATGGAAAATACTTGTTATACTTGATCATATTTGGGAAATTATGCATTGGTGTTGTCTTACTATGTCTTTTACTCTCACCCTACTTAGGAATTTTGGTGTGCTTGTATATTTCATGATTAGATATTCGGTGAAGGGAAAGGGACCTATGGTGGAGAGCTAAGTAGAGGATAATTGATTTGGTGGGAGGTTGGGATAGAATTTGTGGACTTTTCATTATTTTTATTTATTTATATTCATTTATTTACTTTAGTTGGTTTTCCACTTTAGGATCCCTTTTTAATACTTATGTTGCATGTATTCCATATTTTTAGTTTCTTTATGTACTCTAATTATTTATTATGTTGTTTATTATTATTATTAGTAGTAGTAGTATTCATATTATGATATGATACTGAGTATATAGTCTCACCAATGAAGGTCTTAGACCCTCACTACTATTATAAAGCCTCTTGTATACAAGGAGGCACACAAGAGGTAATATATCCCTCTAGCTCGAAACTCATGGTCATGTGACCCATAGGAACATATATCATACCCTAATAATGTCTCTATCACGATCAATTAATGAATCAAAGGATCTCAACGGATCCTTATTACTCATCCTGAGCCTCATCTATCCAACCTTGGATTCCTGGTCCAATACAATAGCTTACACTTCCTAGAGTTCATATTCCCAACAATAGTTGTAAGGACTCATTCCTTTAATAAACCATAATTTTGAGTTTAATAGCAAGGATTGATTTTTTTACATTATCATGATCTTTTAGGTTTAGAGTTTTAGATAATTAGGAAAAAAACACTTATATATCAAACCCATACAAAAAAAGTGTACAATTCCACTCAATGTCTATTTCTTCCACAAAACATGATTCTTAAATTTAAACGCATATTTCATTCAAAATACAATCAATTGTTTTAAGATTAATCCCCATAGCATAATTCTAGACCATGTAATATTTTCTACTCATCCTTAAGACCTATGAAAAACATTTAAAAACTATGTATGAGCACAAAAATCTTGTTATAAGATACAAAAGAAAGAACCCCATTAATTCATTTTGAAAATCGTGAAACCCCATATAAAAATTTCCTTTTATATAATAAACTTTGAACATGTATATTTTTTTAATTACTCAAGAAATCATATTTTATTTCACAAATTATTTTTTATAAAACATTTCATAAGTAATAATGAAGTAAAAAATCATAATCATGTGGATTTCATGAGAACCTGTGAAAAATATTTTCTTGAAAATCATACCTTTCATGCATAGAAGGTTCATAAAATTTATTAAAATATAATCTTATTTTCTTACCATATGAATTTTAAATATTTCCATAAAAATCTTTTTCAATCATAGAAAATTCATGTAGGTTGCATGGGAAATCATCTTCATAGAATCCTTACAAGAAACCTTACATTTTTAATAACCTCCCAAGTTAATTTCCATAATCTTTTAGAAGTAACATATATTCATCTAACACGGTCACTTTACCCATTTCATTAGAGAGTTATATCTGGCTGACTCATCATCATGAGCTATATCAAGATCACCCTTAATCAAAAACAATTTCCAAGAAACATTTCATTAATAAAACACATATAATATTTCATTTACATTATAAAAACTCATAAATATTTTTTTGAATCCATTTACAAAATTGATTTTAGTCATCATATAAAAATAAAGAGAAATGTCATTTTTTACTTAAAAACTCTTAAAATAAAAATTCCCCTAAAGAATGGGAAATAATATTTTCTTTAAAAACTATTAAAACTTTTAAAATTAAAATATTAAAAAATAATGGCCTTAAAGGTGGTAAATTATATTTATACTGTATATGTTAAAAAAGATTTTTTTTACTTTTTCAAGAATTACCTATATAGAAAAAAAGTTAAAAAGATATATTTTAAACCATTATAAAGAATGTAAAAGATAGTTTAAAATTAGTTTAAGAAATAATTTTTGTATGATAATAACATTCATGAATCATTTTAATAAACATGGATATAGAGGATAAATATTCAGAGGAAAACTTTAAAACATTTAAAACAATATTTTTTAAAGTTAAATCCCTTTTGACTTTAGTAACATTTGAGTCAAAATAAAATTAAAGGAGGTAATTTGAAAAGTATTTGTAAACTAATTTAATTTCAATAAATTAATGATTAAATACATACCTATGGTACTATATACCATACATAAAACAAAACATGTTTTGAAAATGGCATAAGTCTCAATAAAATGAAATTGGGATGATAAATCTCTTACCTCAAGTCTAACTCACAGCATACATAACTTAAATCGTCTATAATAAACTTATATTGATTATTTAATTGTATAATAACTTTTATAAAGTTTTTCTTTATTATAATACGTTTTATTCCATTTATTACCATGATTTATGAAGTTACTAACTTTGTTAAATTCATATAGATTATTTTGAGTGTGTTCGGTTCATTATCCCAAAAAAACTTAGTTGGTTGAAAATGGTAAAAGGGTTAATTTTTCAGTAATATAAATTAAATTAATCATGAAATTATTATTATTTTTATACATTAAATTAAAATTTATAACCATCCATGAAAGTCAGAAATGAAAAATGAATCACATCTCTTTACAGAGGCAATAGTCCAAACATTTTCTTGAGTCATATTATCATTTTACAATATATCGAATGGTAATAATGTAAGTAATATATTATATTTACAAACCCATAATTACCATATGTATGAGGTGGTTATGAAAACTAAAACACCTTGCTTTGTGTCGGTGGTAGTTCACACGTATGCACAAGCAACATTTTCATTTCCCATAGGATCGAAAAGAAGATCAAAATGGGTTATTACATAAACATAATAAAATTTTATAATATTTGAGATAATAATTTTATTATATAATTATGGTTATAATAGATTTTAAGGAGGTAGAATGAGAAATAAACATGAAATAACTCAATTAACAGTTATAACTCTTCTTTAGAAAACCAATTTTAACTTACATTTTAAGTCTTATAGGTTAGTCTTTTGGATAGTCCATGATCTATAGTACATCTCTAGATATGTTTGGGTGGTATTGGGTAGTTATTGGTTTTGATAAAGTGAATATAAAGTAATTTTATAAGGGATAAGATAGAGGTACTTATGCTTTTGGAGAGGGGTGTTTTGGGGTGAAAATATTAATTATTTTGTTATTATGGATAAACATTTTTAGAACTAATTAATTTTACTGAATTTGGTGGATAATTAACAATAATAAGGTAATAAAAGTTCATGAAAACTATAAATAACCAATTTAATGGGTTTTTTTTTTGTTTTTTCATTTCCCTTTTAATTTTATCCTTTCTTCATATTTACCTTTACCGTGGTAACTCACTTTTTTCCTTAATAACTTATTTTTAAGAATTAAAATAAAATTTTCCTTAAAGAAAAATTTTCAAACAATGATTCTAAATATGGAACCAATTTTAAATAATGAATTTCAAGAAGTTTAAGTAATTACTTAATAAAGTTCATAAAACGTAATGAAAATTCAGTTTTTTAAATTCTTTTTTAAACAAAAAAAGGATTTTACAAAAAAAATCAAATATAAATTTGATTATAATGAATTATTTTTGGTTTATTATAAATCTAAGTAGAGTTATTTTACATTTAGATAAATTAAAAACCAAATGGAACCTCCCAACTACTCAATTAAAGATAAAAAACCAAAAAAATTTCTTATTTGAATAAAATATAACTTTAGTTCCAAAAGGACAATCATCTATTTATAAATTCAAAATAATGTTTTTAAAAGATTTATTTTACCCCTTAAACACATAATTGGTCCATATAAAGGTTTTATTAATTTTTAAATCAATATTTCATCATGATGATTTCATAAAAGTTATGGTATTTTTAAAAATGACATTTTCCATTATACACCCAAAAATCAATCCTTTCAAAAAAAATCCCAAAAAAATAACCCTAAGCTAATTTTTATATACTAATTAAAAAAATAAAGTCTGGTTAATTAAATTAAAACCTCTAAAATTAATAAATTTAACTTTTAAATAAAACCATTTAATTTATGGAAAATAATTTAGTTAGAAAAAACTATTTCTTTTTCAATTTAAAAATTAATTAAAATTATTATAGTGAATATAACTCTTTAAAATATAATAATTAATATTAATAAGACATGAAATTTATTTATTATTAACATTACTTGAGTTGTAACTTTCTTCCCCTCTTAAAGAAATCATGTCCTAGAAATATTATTCATTACTTAAACATGTGGGGATATTTTCGACTCATAGACTTTTTAGGTTCCCATGTTTCTTCCTCAATCATGTGGTTTTTCTAAAAAAACCTTAACCAAGTGAGTTATATTATTTTTTAACACCTTATATCTATGATCGAGAATATGTTGGATATATTTTTTAATCTATGTTTCACCTATTTATTTATTTTGGAAATCACAATACACTTCATATGAAAATAATATGACTTAAGTTTTTTGTTTAAGTTATTTTACATATATAAAATTAAATTTCGGTAAATGACATTTCCAAGCTCAAAACTAATTTATGAAAATATAGTGATCTATAGATCCAATATAATATTATTTCCCTTATATTAAAAATTACTATAGTTATATTGATCAAACTCATCGACAGATGAAGTAATATGTTGAGTTCATCAGTAGTTGAAGAAGTTGATACCAATTCAGTTACATATAACTCTGAGTTTTTTTAAATTATACTATAAAATTTTGTTATAATGTATCATATAAATAAATTCAAACCTTGAACATTATAAGAACAATATATACATCAATCAATCTAAAATTAGTTTTTTATTTGTAATTTCTTATTACTAAGAGTGCATTTTATTAGTGCAATATTTTTCTCTCTAAGTGTTTCTACTAAGAGATACTACTGTATGAGGTTTTACTTGTAAATCCATTACTATTTATATTGTAATTTTTTCAACTGATACTTCTTGATCAAGGTATTCTCAGGAGAGGAAGAAATAAAAATCTTATCATCTAATATAGGTTTTCTATCTCTATGAATATAGAGCTCAGGTATATTCGATGCTTGGAAGTGAAATTATACCAATAGTTATAGCCTAAGGATTTCTGGGATAGGAATAATTACCTTACAAAAGGTATAAAATTAGAGATACCATGTGACAAGTTGAAATTCATATATAACATAGATCATGTTTATAAATCTACCTTTCACTTTGGATTAAAAGTTTGATTTCAATAATATACTTTTAAAGTAGTATTTTATTGGCTAACTAATAATATGTGTTTGGTTTTAAAATTTCTACTATGTTAAATTTTTTATCAATAATTTAAAATATCAATCTTTTTCTATATATAATTCTAAATTATAGTTGAGTAAATTCATATATCAATTTTTATAATATAGTTATTTTAAAGTTTCATTGTGTTAAAATTTACATCGCTAATATAAAATATAGATCATCTTATTTTTGTTGTGATAATTGTATTTAATATAGTTTATATTTATAATTCTTGTAATTTTTATTTAATCAGTAATTTGAAAAAAAACATCTTAATACTTGAACAAGATAAAAATTGTATGTTTTCTTTCAAACTAAAATTCACCCCCCCCCCCACTTTTATTTTAGTAGCCATCATACCTCGGGAAAACATTTGGTATAGTAGTACGTATTTACCCAGATTTTGATATTTTATTACTTAAAATTTTATTTCTAGTAGTTTATTATATTTTCAACTCAGTTTATTTATAGTAACCATGTAGGTAGAGCAAAAAAATTATGATAAAAGGAGTGCTAGCTGGAACACTCTAAGAATTAAATCAAACTAGACCACATATTTTATGAATCTTATCATGATTACTAGAATGATTATATGAAATCCTATATCATTAATAAAAGATTTGATAACTTTATCATTCTTATAAGAAATTATAAAGTTTTTAGAAGGATATAATTAAAATATCTCATGAATTAAAACTATAATATTAGGTAAACCATAAAGTTCATAATACTTTATTTTGTTCTATGACCAAGAACATATATAGCCATATAACTTTATATGAAATAAAAAAAATGGATGAAACTAGAGATAACATATTTTATAACTTCCAAAGTTTTTGTTCTCATAGAGCTATGCTTATAGTTGATTGTCAAGATTTTTATTTTATTTCTGGAAAAACTTTGACACTAATGCATCAATTCTTCATGAAGATAGTAAAAATTATTAAATAATTAAGTGAAAAAGAGTTATTAGAATATAAAATCATTTAAAAGATTTTTGAAATTATTCCTAAAGAATTAAAGTCCAAGATAATATCAATTGAGGACACCAAAAATTTTAAAAAGTTACAACTCGATGACTTAATTGGAACTTTATTGCAATATGAAAGAATACTAAGTAGATATATTGAAAATGAAAAGAGTAAAAATGATGTAGAATTCACTTCTACTCTAGGTAATTCTAATTCTAGTACTTTTAATACCTGTTATAACACTTCTAAATATCTTGTTTCAAAGAGAAAAAAGTAATCATTTGGAGAAAAGTGATTAAAAATAAAGAAAATTGAAATTTCAAAAATTATAAGAAGAATGAATAAGATTATCATTAATTAAAAAATTTGAAATATTCAATTAAAATACAATAAAGATATAAAAGATAAGAATTAATCTTCATAAGTTATATTCTATGAGTGTAAGAAGGAATCTCATATCAAAACTAGTTTTCTTAAATTGGAGAAGAAAAATATAAAGTTGAGAGGGTTTTCTAAAAGAAATAGAAATAAGATCTTGAAAATATTAGATACTTGGAGCACCAATGAAAGTGACTCATCTTTAGAAATTTAAGCATGAAAATTTAGAAAATAAAATCAAAAAAAAGTTGGATTCTATTCAATAAAATCAAATGGATGAAAAATTCTTCATGGAAAAGGTAACTGTAGAATATCTTAAAAACTTTAGTCTTGATTCTAAATTTACATACAATACTGAAAATGATTATTCAACTTCATTATATGATGAAAAACATGATCCATCGAAATTGAAAAAAATCAATGCATGATTCCAGAAAAAAATAAACTGAAAAATGCCTATGTGTTTTCTGAAGAAAAGGTTATTAAAGATAATAAAAGAATTTTAACTTTAATATAATAAATTTTAAAACATTAATCTAAATTAGATTAAAAAAACTAATTCTTGTATAAATTCTTATACTGGAACTTAATTGATCAGAATTTAGTTGATAAAAATTAATTTGATCAGAAATTACATTATTATAATTTAATTGATCAGAATTTAGTTGATCAAAAATTTGATGAAGACAATCAGAATTTAATTATTCAAGTTAAATCCAAAGTTTTCTATCTAAAGAAACATTTATCCAAATATCCTTTAGGCAAATAAAATTTTGATAAAATTTATAAAAAAAATAAAACCCTCTAGAAATTCAATTGGAATGGGTTTTAATCCTGATAAAAATTATTTTCAATCGAACTATTTTATACCTAAAAGTTCAAAATGTTTTAATAAATTTCAAAGAGGATTTAATTAGAGTAAATATTTTACCCAAAAAAATGTTCACTCTTTTGCTTTCCATAAATATTTTATTTTATAATACCGATAAGTTATAAAACATAAAATGGTTGGACATATACGGGTTCTTAAATTTTTATTTTCTTTCATAACTACACCCAAACATATATGGATACCAAGAACTTAATTTTACCCTTTTTTATAAAATAATATGAATTTTATCAATAAAAATAAATGGAAAATGGATATTGGTTGTTCTAAATATATGACTATATACAATTAAAACTTCTGAAATATAAATAAATTAAAAGTTAAAAGAGTTGATTTTAAAGAAAATTAACAGTGTGCAATCATCAAAATTAGTGATATTTATTTTCTTGGAAAAAATATTTTATATATTTTTTGAATTACGAAAATTCTTATTAGTATAACTCAGTTATGTGATGAGGTATATCTTGTAAACTCTATGAATAAAAAATGTACTACTCAAATTTTATAAAGTAATAACATTTCATTTTCCTATGGTCATGCAAATGTTTACACACTCAACTTAAAAGAATTAATTCATCATAATTTTCATTATTTAATTGAAAACAATGACTTATCTTAGTTATGGAATATGATATTAGGATAATGTAAATTTATAACTTTAACAAAAATTTCTAGGAAAGGAAATGTTAGGGATATTCTGGAATATAAATTCAATTCAACCAGAGCCTATGATCCTTGTTAATTTGGTAAGAAACAAAATTCAAGTTTTAAATCTAAAAATTAAGTCTCAACTACCAAAGTTTTATAATTAGTGTGCATGTATCTATTTTTTCCCATAAAAACTAGAAGTATTAGAGTAAAATACTATGTATATGTTTTGGTTGATGATTACATAAGATTTAACTGGGTCTATTTTCTTACTTATAAATATGATGCTTTTAAATATTTTAATTAATTTCTTACTTTAGTTAAAAATGAGAAAACTCCACCTCTAGTTTGTAACACACCAAAATTTTAAAAGAAGAAAATTATATTCAATATAATAATAGACATTCCACATTGAGTTTATCTTGTAATATATGAAACACTATTTTTAGATTACATTACATGAAACACTCAGTTTATCTTGTTTTACATACAGCCCTAATATTTTTATGTTTGATAGAATATTCCATCCAATGACCTGAAGGCCTTTAATTTTTTATTTTAAACAAAGCCCCCTTTTAATGGAAGAAGGGGGGAACCCTAACACACATCATAGACAAAGGACATATCATAACCTAAAGGTCAAGAAAGACAAACCAAACTGACACCATAGAGCACCCCTCCCCAGGAATTGAACACGAATAAACAATCCACCATTGCAAGGCTGAACGGCTACCAAGTGTCCTGTGTCAAAGCACAGGCCCGATCTGATGGCTGATGTCATACCCTCTCAAACATCTGAATCCAAAAAGCACTGCAACGATGATTGACGGCTCTGGAACCTCCTATAGAGCCTGATCCACATGGTTGAGTCTGGGTGCATCCCCATACCAACAAACATCGCAGAAGGAACCTTTCCACCATTCTAAAATCACATCTCCATAGTGCCTCAATAAGTGACCATCCTGGGCCAGCCACACTGCCCTCCACATTACACCCCCGCAAGCAGAATCACATAAGCCCAGAAGACAAACCAAAAGGGGAAAGTTCAAGAAATCGTCACCTAGGAATGGGTGGCCCAAAACCGCACCAAGGTAAAGCCACTAATGAGATATTATGGTTCGTACGGAAACAGAAACGCCACTTTGGGAATGAATCAGCTCCAATAAGAACCTCAGAACACCCTCACAAGGTTCTGAAACCTCACAATAACATGCTAGAGGGAATGCACAAAGAAGAACCAACGAGGTTGAACCGGGATAACCAAATCAAAATCCACTGACTGAGTTGAAACAAATCACGCAATACCAGATACACCCAGTTGAAGAAAATCACGCATACCAAATAAAATATGAATAAATGCGCATACCAAATAAAACCTGAAGAAATCATAGAAGATGCAACCAAGAAACACCTCTCCCTATGTATCACTGTAAAACAGGGGTTGATCCGCACCTGAACCCACTGGAGACACGCATGGACTCATCAGAAGCCGAGAATCCAAGGCCGCATTTTCAAGGTTGGAAGAGCTAAGCTCATCGAACCGTGGATCCACGCCGAACCTCACCGGAAGCTGAGAAGCCAAGGCCGAACCGATGAAGCTGGAAGCACTGAGCTCAATATTTTTTAAATTAACTTATATATTATTTAGTTATATTTAATACACTTAATTACTTTTAATCAACTTTATATTGGTTTTTAGTATAAGTTTTTTTTGTGTTTAAAATGGGTTTTCCTAAAAACTGTTTTAAAATGAATAATGTTTCTCCATTTTAATTAATTAAAATAATAACTAATAGGGAATTTTTTAAATGAAATTTATAGAATATATATAATTAAATATTAATTTATTTTCATACAATTATTATTATTAGTCATAGAGTTAATATAGAATCATCTTTTTCGAAAAAAATACTCTTCTTAAAATCTCATTTTCTCACCGCATTTATGGAATTAATTTTAAATTAAATTCTTCCAATTATATGAGTTTAATATGAAAAATATGGATTATATATTTTAAATAATCATAATATATAATATATAATAAGGTAAAATTAATTTTTTATCATAATTATTAATGAAAATAGTAAAAATTAATCATAGCAATTAAGGCAAAAATGATTTTATTGAGGGATTAAACTTTAAACTTTAGGGGGGAAATGATCTATAAATTTTTTCAAGATCCATTTTGTGGAAATATTTAAACATTTTAACTTATATAATATATCATGGAACATTATTTGGTCTTGGTGGCTTGAAAAAAAACATTGGTGGAATTCACTCTTTCAAAACAATTACAAGTGTGTAACTCACCTCACTTATAAAGGGCCACCATCTCTCCTCCCATATTCACACTTAAAAAACTCTTAGGTTATTTTAATAAGTACCCAAATAACTTATAAAATTCCATAATCCCATCATATAATCCCTAAATCGTGCATAAATCCAATTTTTGTTTGCTTTTGGTGCAAACTAAAAGGAGTTACCCGAAGAAGAGGTAACATTAATCAATGATCATTTTTGTTTTATTTCATTATCCACCCCCTTAACTTAATATTATAACATTATAATATAATAAAATTAGTATATTACATGTAATAATATGTTTTTATGCTAAATTTATAGCCTAAAACTACACATACTTCTATCAAATGGGTTACAAAATCATCATTTATGTGTACGATAGACTATTGCCTCACGAAAAGATGTCATTCGTTTTTTCATTAACAAATATCATGGTTTGGTATAATGATGGATATAAAATTTATTAATTATATTTATAACATAATTATACATATGGATACATTATATCATATATAAAATTTGTATATTACAATACATAAGGGATACAATAATGTCGCTCATGTGTACGGCTGACTACAGCCTTGAGAAGCGATGTGATTCATTTTTCACTAACATGTTACATGGTAGGTAATAAGGATAAAGATAATAAATATATGTGATATAAATGAAATATTTATGATATTAATGAAATATTTATCATTATTTAAATATTATATATCTTTTTTATTTCTTACCTTTTCACACATAGAAAAAGTGATAATGTCGTTTGTGGACGTGTGGACAACTGCCTCCTCGAAGCTATGTGATTCATTTTATCATAAACAAATTAAAATAATGATATATATAATTATATATAATTAAAAATTATGATATTTATGATATATTTCTCATTCTTAAAATATAAATTTTACTTACCTTCTTTCCATAATTATCATTGAGAAATAGAAATGTTACTCATGTGTATGTACGGCCTACCGTCTCCATGATCGTAATGTTAGTTATTTTTTTCATAACCATAATTAATTATGGGTTTAAAAATGGAATATATGTATAAATATAATAAATATTCCATGATTATTATTCTGTATATGTTTAAATAATGGCTTATCTGGCCATAGTCAACCCACCTGAGTCGTTTTTGATGCCCAAGCCGAATATGGTCAAAACATCTGATGTAAACTTAATCAATTAAGTAATTGTATATAACTTGTTAATAAGTTAAATAAAATAAATAATAAACTTGAAAAATTTTCTCAAACAATTAAATAATTAACATAAGTTTATTATTTAGTAATATAAAGACACACATGAGAATTTGGACTCAAGTTAAGTGTTTTCCCATCTAACTTTTAATTCAATGAGATATATATCATATTCACCACTTATTTTTTGTGGTGTATATACTACCCATTAATGAATTTTATGATTCTTATAATTAAATTTATTCGTATTTACATATCCATTTTATGATCTCTCTTTCTTTTGTTTGATGGTTTAAAAGTAACGAAAGTAGTAATGGATTTGTGTCTCAATTTACCTTCTTTGAGACATATGTTATATTATACACCTATCTTATTTTATGAGGTGTATATACTGGCCCTTTTAAATGTTATATCTTGAATATCATTATTTTAATGATATTTTAATTTGATTTTATTGCAATTACTTCATGGGGATTTTGATTCAAATTTTCAAAACTGTTAAGAATATTTTGTTGTAATCTTATCATTTATCGAGATTATATATGATTAAGTATCTGATTTTGAAATCATATAAAACTCGTAGAATTTATTATAATATGGTTATTAATTGTATTTTAAATTAATTTTTTCATTTTTTCACTCTTTTTTACTTAAAATATTTGAGAATTTATTTTTAATAAAATCCAAATTCACTTATCTCTTCGATCAAAAATCTGTTTTCTTCAAAAATCATGTTTTTTAAAAATGTTTTCAAAAAATTGCCTTTTAAAAACTATTTATTAATTTTTATTACCCATTTGGTCTTTTTTTTAAAAATTAAAGGGAATGTTATTATCTCTTTCTAAACAAGGTAATTTTCTAACCTTTTTACTGTACAAAAGGAATGTTCTTTACAGCTTATATGGAATTACCCGCCGACATGACTATCATTTATTTTAAGATTCCTTTGCAAGTTTACAATATTATTTTTAAATAACATATTTTCTTAATATTAATGAAATTCTTAGTTTTTAAAATTGGTTTTCAAAGGAAGTTATTTTTTTTAAAAAAAAATTTAAAGTGATTTTCAAAATGAAATTGATATTTTATTTATGAAGGTTTTTAATGATATTTTAATGGTATTTCCATTCATCAATGTCAACAAACATTTTTTACTTATTCTCTAATGGGGATATTTTGTAATGATATTATCCTCATTATTTCTCTTTATGGATTAATATTGTTTTAAAATAATTTTATGGAACCTGTTTATTTTCCATGGGTTAATCATGTTTAAAATAGATTATTGTGGAACTCATTTCTTTTCCATGGTTTGACCAAGTTATAAAAGGAATAATTATTTTTTTATGATTTTTATAATGAGATAAAATATATTTTTACTTTATTCATTTCATGGTTCCTGGGCATTACTTATATGATGGGGAATCCTGGATTGCATTGGGAGATCCCATTATAGCTTATATGATGGGACAACCTAGATAGCACTGGGTGTGCCTATTATAGCTTAAAATATGTGTGAACCCAGATATAACTCCAATGAATTAGGTAATATACCATGTCTTGATAGTAAATAAGGAGTTATTTACCTGAGGGTTTCTCCTATAGATTTAACTAGGCTCCTATTATTTCTAAATGGGTTTAACATGAGTTATGAAGAAAAATTTTCCAATATACCAACACATTTTTTTATGAATTATATGGGTTTATAATGTTTCATACGATTAATATTGATATCACATAAATCATGATTATTAATTTTTATGACTCTTTATTTTTCCATGTTTTCATATTTTATGATCCAGGTATTGATGGGTGTGATTTATTTTATTATTCATTCATGCACTCTGAATATTTTGTCATACCCATATTCAATTATTATGGTCATTGATGACATTAAATTTTTAATTATTATGTATACCCTTAATGAGTATTTGAGATCACCGTTATTATGTTTCCTTTTCCATGGGTTATAAAGAATGAGGTTGAATGAATTATGTCCAGAATGGATTTCATATGTATGATGATGATGACTTGATGTGAAATAAGAAAAGATGGGTTAAGTGGGAGAAATGATCATTTGATGAAATGGGTATTATTTATGTTGGATTTTATCCTAATTCTCTAAGACTATAAACCTAAAAGGTCAATGATAATATAAGTAATCGAAATTTTCCTTTTGAATTTGTAAGGTTGGGATGAAAAAAATGGGTCATAATTATCGGCATCAAAACTGAAAATTTAAAGTTTATGATTCCAGCACCGGATTTGAGAGTGTTGGTTCAGGTCTATTATAGTTAGTATTATAAGTCAGTTTAGATAAAATTAGATATTATTATTTCCTTATGTGAGGTTATCTTAAGAGTTATGGATACCATTATAGGTATATAAGATTTAGGTTGATCATAAGTTCAAAGTCTTAGACACCATATTTGAGGGTTTTAAGTAGTAAAAGTTTTGAGGTTATTAATGAAATTTTTGGAGATGTTTTATTAGGTTTAGGTTTTCTTAACCACTAGGATCAACATGAATTGTTATTTTGGGAGGAATTATTTTTCATGTTTAAAAAAATAGGACATCTTGTATGCTGGGTGACAACCCATCGTATCTGGTAAGGTAGTGGGGTTTGAACCTATGACTGAATGATGATAAGGGTTTCATGCCTACCATTAGAATACGTAGTATCTTGGTTAGTGTGAAATTTTTTACAGGTAATGATTAGGTTTATTTTAGAAACATATGGGATTTATTTAAGTAATAACGGTTGATTTATCTTAGAATAATATATGATCAAATACTTATCATTCGGTTTCAAACAAAGTAAGGAAATGATTAAATAATTTTAAGGATAGTAATTTATAGAATGATTTGGTTTGAACTTTAGTTTTTACTATTGAATTTTGAATATTAATATATTATATTAAGTTTTACTTATTTTGTGAATTATCTTACCATGTACTAACTACTTTGGTTTTGGTTAATGTTAGAGGACTGGTGGAATAAACTATTATTCCTTTTATGGTTATATAATCCTTTAAAAGTTGAGTTGTAGTGCTTTATAAATTAAAAAAAATCATCTTTAATACATATATTTTGGAAAAAAAGATGATATTATGGTGTAAATTTATTAAAGGATTAAATTATATTCATCAAGTAATTATATTTTCATATTCTCTTGGTCTAGATGGTAATATAATTCCCCATCTACAGGAAAAGAATATTAAAATAAAAAATTTCTCCTAGTACCTTCATTTATGATGAAACAGTGCTATTTTTATCATCAAAGATTTATGGTTTTGAGGCCATTACTTTACACTGATCATTAACTTTCTTGTTCTCAATGACCTCATTCACTCTCTATAATTATTTACGCTTTTCTTCCATTCCCACCTATGCTTTCTGATTTGGAAACCTAGTTATGTTTTATTCTATATGACCTTTGTACTTTTCTTTATCTATTATTAAGAGAATGATTTATTAACCCTTTTTATGATGTGGGTTTACAAAAAAAGTATTTTAAAATTTCCAACCTTTTATTACTAAGATAAAGTTCAAATTGTGAGGAAATAATTTAGTAAAGTGGGAGGATGTAACATCCTAATATTTTAAAAGAAGATCATTGTATTTGATGTCCTAAAGGAAATGAAACATTGAGTTTATATTTCATTACATGCAAAACTATTCTCATATTTCATTACACATAACACTAAGTTTATCTTACATTACACTTAACCCTAATATTTTTATATTCGGTAGTGTATTCAACATGAAACACCATACTTAAACGACTCATGATATATATTACCATTATAACCTAGCTGTTACATTAGAGGGTATGAATATTATTAACTTATTTATGAAATATATAAATATATATATTTATTACTCAATATAAATTATTGATAATTTTTTATCAAAATAATTAATCAGTTTTTAGTAAAGTGATTTTATTCTTCAAAAATATTTTTTCATCAAAAATGGTTTTTATTGCGTCTCATGGAAAAAGTATTATAATAATTTTTTAGAAATTATATAAAATTAATTTTATAAAATGAAATTCATTTTTTTAATTGTAATATCAAATTTTACTTTGGTTGAAATTTTGGGACTTTTTGGAAATTATTGATTTTTTAGAGAATAGTAAAAAAATACTAATTTTTTGTAAAAAAAACTTTTATCTTCAATAAATTAATTAATTCAAAAGTACCAATATGTTTTGAATATATTTTTAAGAAACATAATTATTATTTAGTTATATTTAATTTACTTAATTACTTTGAATCAATATTATATTTTTTTATTATAAGTTTCTTTTGGGTTTAAAAACTAGTTTTTCTAAAAACAATTTTAAAATGCCTAATGTTTATCCATTTTAATTATTTAAAATAATCCCTAATGGGGGATATTTTAAATTAAATTTATATGATATATAGAATTAAATATTAATTTATTTTCATACAATGATTATTATTAGTCATAGAGTTAATATAGAGTCATATTTTTTTAAAAAAATACTCTTCTTAAAAACCCACTTTCTCACCGTGTCTATGGAATTAATTTTAAATTAAATTCCACCAATTATGTGAGTTTAATTTGGAAAAATTGATTCCATATTTTTAATCAGAATAATTTATATTATCTAATAATTTCAACTTAATTTTTTAAAATAATTATTAGTGAAATCTTTTAAAATTAATCACAGTGATTAAGGTAAAAACGAGTTTACAGTGGGAATAAACTTTAAAATTAAAGAGGTAAATGACATAGAAAATTTTCCAAAACCCATTTTATAGCCATATTTATACCTTATCCCTTCTATTATCTATAATGGACCATTATCGGGTCCTAGTGACATAAAAAAATGTGGGTGTAATTCACTCTTTCATAAAAAATACAAGTGTGCCACTCACCCCACTTATAAAAGGCCACAACTTATCCTACCCTCTTCACACTTTCAAACCTATTTGGTTTGGCCAATAACTACCAAAATAAATTATAAAATTACCTAATATAATACTAAAATCCTTAATTTGGCTACAAATCAACCAAATATGGTCTTTAGTGAAACCAAAAAGAGTTACTTGAAGATGTGGTAACTTCCATCAATGATCATTTTTTTTATTTATTTATAAACCCCCTTAAATTATTCTTATAACATGATTATATAATAAAATTATTCTATTACCTATAATTATATGTTTTTTATTTTAAGGTTATGACCTAAAACTATACACAATTTCATTAAATGGGTTATGAAATCATCATTCATGTGTATCGTGGACTACCGCCTCACGAAATGATGTCATTCATTTCTCCATTATCACTTCTCACGGTTGGGTATAATGATAGATATAAAGTTTATATATTATATTTATAACATAATTATACCTATTTATTCATTATATCATATATACCCTTTTTATATTCCAATACATAAGGTATGTGATAATGTCGCTCGTGTGTACTGGAGACTACCGTCGCGCGAAGCGATATGATTTATTTTTCACTAAAGTGTTATGTGAAAGGTAATAAGGGTAAATATAATAAATATATGTGATATAAACGACATATTTATTATATTCATGACATATTTATAATTATTTAAATATAATATATCATTTTATTTATTTTCTTTTCACTCCCTGAAAAAGTGATAACGTCGTTTGTGGACGTGTGGACTACCACCTCCTCGAAGCAATGTGGTTTCTTTTTTCATCACCACATCACAAGAATGATATAAATAAGTATATATAATTAAATATTATGGTATTTATTATATAATTATAATTTTTTAATGATAATATATTACTTAACTTCTTTCCAAAATGATCATTGAAAATTTGAAACGTTAATCTTGCATACATACAGCCTACTGTCTTCATGGTTATAATGTTAGTTTATTTTTCATAACCATATTTAATTATTGATTTAAAAGTATAATTTATGTATAATTATTATAATTATTTTACTATTATTATTTTTTATATGTTTAAATAATGACCACCTTGACCATAGTCAACTCACTTAATTCATTTTTCACACACAAGACGAATATAGTCAAAACATCTGACATAAACTTAATCGATTAAGTAATTGTATATAACATGTTACTAAGTGAAATAAAAGTAAAAATAAATATTAAAAGGGTTATAAATCAATAAAATAATTAACATAATTTTATTAATTATGAAGATAAATACACATGTGGTAATTCAGACTCAAGGTAAGGGTTTTCTCATCTCACTTTTATTTCTGTGAGATATATGTCATATTCACCACTTATTTTCATTGTGTGCTATATATAATGACCATAAATGTAATTTATGATTTTTATCCTTAAATTTATTCTAATTTACATATCCATTTGGAGATATCTATTTCATGGGGTTTATAGTTTCAAATTTACCAAAGCAGAAAGGGATTTTTGTCTCAATTTTCCTTCTTTGAGACGTATGTTATGTTATACAACTATATTATTTAATGAGGTGTATATACTTCCCATTTTACATGTTATATAATTAATATAATTATTTTCATCATATTATATGTTTATTTTAATGTTATTATTTCATGGGTATTATGATTCAAAGTTATAAAAGTGGTAAGAGTATTTTGTTACAATCTCATTATTTATCGGGATTGTGAATAATTAAGTATCCAATATTGAAATATTATTAAAAAATTTAATTTTATTATCATATGATTATTCATTATATTTTAAATTAATTTTAATATTTTTCACTCTTTGTTACTTAAATTTTTTGGTAATTGTTTTTAATAAAATCTGACTTCATTTCCCTCTTCAGTCATAAATATATTTTCTTTCAAACCCATGTTTTTATTAAAATGTTTTCAAAAATATTTTTAACCTTCTCAAAATGATTTATTAAAGAGTTTTTTACCCATTTTTTCTTTTTTTAATGTTTTCAAATGAATCTTGTTTTCTCTTTCCAAACAAGGAACTTTTATAACCTTTTTACTGTATAAAAGGGATGTTCTTTATAACATGTATTGAATTACCTACAGACATGACCGTAATTTTTTTGAAGCTTATTTGTCAAGTTTATAAGATTATTTTTAAAGAAATTTTTTTCTTAATATTCTGTAAATTCATAGTTTTTAAAATTTATCTTCAATGAAAATTATTTTCAAAATGTTTTATGTTTTAAAAAGTGATTTTCAAAATGAAAAGAATATTTTCTTCAAGAAGGTTTGTAATGATATTTTAATGTAATTTCCATTATTCAACAAAAACAACCCTTTTGTTTACTTATTCTACAATGGGAATATTTTTTAATGATAAAATCCTAATTATTTCTTCATATGGATTAATATTTCTTCAAAGAGGTTGTTATGGAACATGTTTCTTTTCTATGGGTTAATCATGTTTCAAAGAGATTGTTATAAAGCCCATTTCTTTTACATGGGTTGACCAAGTTATGAAAGGAATAATGATTCTTTTATGATTTTTATGATTATATTCATTCTATTTGTACTTTATTCATTTTTTGGTTCTTGGAAATTACTTGTACAATGGGGTGTCCTAGATAGCGTCAGGTGATCCTGTTATAGTTTATATGATGGGGTAGCCTAGATAGCATCAGGTGAGCCTATTATAGATTAAATGATTGGTAATCCTATATATCACTGAAATGCATTAGGTAATGCACTTTGTCTTAAGGGGAAAGGAGTGAGTTACCTAAGGGTTTCTCTTATGGATTTAATTCGGATCTAGTTATTTCTAACATGGGTTTAGCATGAGTTATGAAGAACTATGTTCCAAGATACCAACACATTTTTTTATGCTTTCTATGGGTTTATAATGTTTCTTATGATCAAGATTGATATCACATGGCTCATGATTATTGATTCTGATAACACTTTCATTTTCTATCTTTTAATATTTGATTATCCATGTATTTATGGGTATGAGTTCTTTTATGATTCGATCATGCACAATGATTATGTCTTCATACCCTTATATACTTATTATGCTCATTGATTACATTTAATTACTAATGCTTATGTATACCCTTTTTCATAATTTGACCTCACCCTTATTATGTTTCCTTTTCCCTAGCTTCTAAAGAATTATTTTTAAGGAATTATTTATATAAGGGATTTCATATGGATGATGATAATGAATTAATGTTAAATAAGAAAATATGGGTTAAGTGGGATAAATGGTAATTTTATGAATTGGGTATTATTTATTTAAGAGTTTTTCCTTATTCTATAAAACTCTAAACTAAAAAGGTCCTTGAAAATTTAAGTGATAAATTTTTTTCTTTTTATTTTGTAAGGTTTGGATGGAAAAAATGGGTCCCAATTATCAAAATCAAAGCTGTAAATATATAGTTTACAAATCCAGCATTGGATTCAGGAGTGTGGGTTTAGGGATGTTATATGGTGTAATATCCTGACCTTTTTTTGTGATGTCTCGGAATTGTAAACATTTTATATTTTTCCTTGTTTAGTGTACTTTTTTTGGGGGGTTTAATCAGGGTTTGTTTGGGTGAATATTTTAGAGTTTTTGAAGAATGATGGGAGAGCATGGTTGGTGCACGATAGGCACACGGTTTTTCCAAACTGTGCACCTTAGCCCAGTAAACCGTGAAAACCCAAACAAAGGGGATTAACATGGATGGAATAATTTTTTTCAAACTTTTCACCCTCTTAAGAGAAACTGTGAACCCCATAGATGAGGATCACATTTATGGAACACGGTTAGGGGAAACCATATGCCCCGAGCAACAAACCGTGCATAAGATATTTTAATCTCATAAAAATTAGTTTTAAAATTTCCTTAGCCCCCATTTTAACCCCTATTGGGCCTTAAATCGACCCCTAATTCCTTTTCATGATTTTGGAGCCTCCTAAATAGATTCAAATCCATTTCTACCACTATTCTTAATTATCCAAATCCTGGATTTAAGATCTTCACCCCTCCTAGTAAGAAGATCTAATCCTATGTGGTTTCATTATTCTATCTTATCTCTCCCTTATATTTTATAGGGAAGTTATACTATATATTATTTGATCTATATCTATGATTATTATATCTAGATCTAGTATTATGGGATCTTTATTGATCAATCTTGAATTTTTTTAAGATCCAGATCTCATTCTACGTCATTGTGCTGCACAAATTGAGGATTTATGTTGGACGATCGCTCATCAACAAATTGAGGTAGGTGGTTTATTATTAAAATACCATAGCAATGATTTAAATTATGTGTATTTAATTGTATAATTTCTATTAGATGATTTTAAATTGAGTTTCTTAGATTGAATTAATTAATTTGGTGAATTAATTAATTAAAAGTTTGTGAATTGGGAATAATTAATTGTTGAATTAATTATTAGAATATTGAATTGTGGGATTTGAGGATTAATTGAGATTAATTGAAATGAGATAAATAGTTTTTTAATTAATTATATATATTGATTTTTTTATGTGATTAATTAATTGGTGAATTAATTGATGATATTTATGTGCTTAATTAATTGAGGAATTAATTAATGGGATTTATGTGATAAACTAATATTTGAAATTTTAATGATGTTGATTTCATTACTTAATCGGTTAATTAAATAAATGAGACTAATGTGCTTAATTAATTAGTGAATTAGTTAAGAAGTTATATGTGATAAACCAATTTTTGAATTAGTAATGAAGCGGATGTGATTAATTAACTGTTGAATTAATTAATGAGATTGATGTGCTGAATTAATTGGTGAATTAATTAAGAATATTTATGTGATAAACCAATTTTTGAATTAGTAATGAAATTTATGGGGTAAATTATTTATTGAATTAATTAATATAATGATGTGAATATGGAATTTTGGATTTTGATTAATTAATTAGCAAATTAATTATTGTGATTTTGTGATACATGTGACTTTAAATGGTGAATGGTAACAATGGAATTCACATGTGACTTGAAATGGTGAATGGTAACAATGGAATTCACACGTGGATTTAAATGGTTAATGGTAATAATGGGATTCATAGGTAAATTTAAATGATGAATGGTAATAATGGAATTCACATGTGACTTTAAATTTTAAATGGTAACAATGGAATTAACATGTGACTTGAAAAGATAAATGGTAATAATGGAATCCACACATGGCTTTAAATGGTGAATGGTAATAATGGAATTCACATGTGACTTGAAATGGTTATTTTTAATAATGTCATTCATACGTGACTTTAAATAGTGAATGGTAACAATGGAATTCACACGTGACATTAAATGATGAATGGAAATAGTGGAATTCAGTCATGTATTATGAAATATTAATGGTAATAATAGAATTAAATTACTAAATGATGAATGGTAAAAATGGAATTTAGACATGTATTATACAATATGAATGGTAATGATGGAATTCAGTTATGATTATTAAATAGTAAAAATGGCATTAAAATATATATTATATGGTTCGGGTTTTCTTAGGGACCTGGTGGGTTATGTGGTTAAATAAAGAGTATTTGAATAAATGTAAACTATTAAATTTATTGCAATTATTTATTCTTTATAAAAATTCATATACTATTTTGATTATATATTGTTTTAGACACCTTTTTTGGTGGCCTACTAAGTTATAATCACACCCTACTTGGGCTGCCTAATCGGTACCCAAATAAATTTCATGGTTGCAGGACAGGTTAAAGGAAAAGGCCCTATATTATATGGCTAAGTTGGGATGGATCATGGATGAGGGAACTGAGTGTGGTTCGAAACCCTATTTTGATTTTTCAGTGTCTTTAATTTTGGTTTTTTATGTTTTCTATTGAAACATACTTTTGCATGGTATATTTACTATTCAGTTTTGGTTTTGAATTCCCTAATTTGATCATCATGTGATATTGGTACTATTCTGGTTATGTCTATATGTTATTCCATTATTGTTTCTTATTTTTTGTTGGTGTATTACTCTAAAAATAGGTAATAGTCTCCCCATGATTGATATTAGACCCTCTCTTCTAGTCAAAAGCCTCTGAAATATGGGGAGGTGTTCTTGATGTCATGTGATCGATCAGTTCGGGGCACTAGTGTGTACACTTGGACCAGGATGTTACAAAGTAGTATCAAATCCCAGTTTTATTTTCTATTTTTTACTATTTTAGAAAGGTAGAAAAAAGACTATGAGTATTTGGACCTTTATTATGAGTTTTTTTGTGGGAGTATCTAACCCATGTATAGGTTAATACCCAAGTACTTAGGGTGGAATGAATTTTATTGGAATTTTCAGTTACAACTAGATGTTATTTCACCTTGGGTGACGCGCTTGTTGTGTGATGTGATTATTATTTCTGAGTTTCTGATATTTGACTCATGGATCAATAATTAATGTGATTTGAGTATTCCTGTATCATTATACAAATTTAGGTTTATTTTGTAACATGAATCATTTTAGGCATGCATGGGAAAATAGGTTTTAGGAAAGTTGTTGAACTTGAAATTTTTTTCCTTGATTGTGAAATTGATATGAAAATGTGCCTAATATAAAATTAAGAAAGATTTTAAAATGATGTAAATATGTAAATAAATAGGTTTCTAATTATAAACTTCGAAATTGAGAATTATTTTACCCTTTTTTAACCATGAACTAGGTGTAGGATGGTTAAGGGTTGTGATAGTACCTCGATTTTGGATATGTAGTGGAAAATGGGGAATGAATTGTTAGGGATTAATGTAAAAACTCACTTTTGAAATGTGTTAAATTGGTGTTATGTGTCCTTATAAATTTTTTTAAATTGTAGAGATATGCCTCCATGATGAAACCTGTTGAGAGGATGACTGGAGGATATGGTTGGGGATGATCTACAGGTAGTGGAACCTGAGGCACTGATAGTACTGGGTGAGTAAGTAGGAGATAACTTTCATGATAACTTTTCTTGCTTCCTTTAGTTTATGGAAATAACCCCAGGGTAGGTTGTAAAGATTATGTCTGACCTTACACTATAATCTCAGTTACATCACCCTATGAATTTTACAAGAGATGGTAGGCCTAAGGTAGCATAGTTCTGGATTGAGTCCACAAAAACTATACTTAATCATTTGGATACTCCTTCAGAGAATTGGGTCAAGTTGGATGCTTATATGCTACAAGGATTATAAAAGTTCTAGTGGGAGGTTCAAGATCATACTAGACAGGATGATAGTATGTTACGGAATGAATTTTTGGAGAAGTTCTTGGAGCACTTTTATTTAGAGACATTGAGTTAGGAGAGAGCAGTTGAGTTCATGACGTTGACTCAAGGGAGTATGTTTATGATGGAATTTTTTGGATGCTTTAGAAATTTGTAGTACTTTTCTCTAGTGTTGTAAGGGGATGAGACAGCTATGGCCTGGAATTTCTAGAATGGACATAAATGTGAGATTAAGTCCCACCTTAACCTCTCTCGGTTAAGTAATTTTTCTCGAGTGGTGGATCAGGATCTCATTGTTGAGGAGAAACTGAAGTAGGTTTCCAACATAGGACGGTTTTTTTTGTTGGATGACTAGGAAGAATGTCTTCTAAGAGCAGGAAGTATCACTATGACAATGTTATCTTGGGGAATAATAGGAAAAGTGGCTAGGGGGAAGGATCAGTTATGCAAGACCTTACCCATATTATTTTTCACCGGTGTGGTAGGTAGGTCCACTATCATATATGATGTACCAGGCCATCAATAGATTTTTGATCTTGTAGTAATATGGTACATATACATAGGTTTTGTAGGAACCCATGATAGCTGAGTATTGATGGAGGATCTAGGTAGAACCAGAGTGAGGGAAGGGGATCTTCTACACTATATCAATATGACATCTAGAGTTATACAGGCTGAGGTGGTAGAGGTAGTTTATGTTGTTCTCCTAAGAAATATCACCCATATCATCAAAGTGTTAAAGCTCAGGGATCTTATACTGCATCACATAGAAGAGTGGAAATACATTTACATGACATTCAACCTACACTTGTGTACTTTCCTTCTCCCAATAAATAAATAACTAATGATTATGGTGGATAGAGAGGCTATACCGTCAATAGTGAGAGGTATAATTTTTATAGATTCTATATTATCTAGTGCCTTATTTGATACTAGTTTGCCTCATTCCTTTATTTCTGCACAACTTCTAAATGGTTTGAGTATGGCAGTGGATTTTGTGAGTGGGTTTTTGACGATATATTCACCATTGGTATTAATATCTAGAGACATATATTTATGAAAGGGGTGTCCTATCAGGGTTGGGGAGTATCATTTTCTATGGGATATTTACTTCCTATGAATTTCAGGATTTTACTTGATTATGGGTATGGAGTGGTTAGTAGCATACTAATCCCACATTGATTGTTACCACAGGAGTGTTAATTTTACATCTCTTAAGGGTGAAAAATATATTCACCATGGATAGTGGGATATCTAGGCAGGCCAATGAGGGCCAATAACTCAGAAATTGGGAGAGCTCACAGCCCAAGTTTCTAGTATATTTCTAGATTAAGGAGGAGTGAATCATGGTGTCTTTCCACCCATAGTGGATAGTTTTTAGGATTTATTTTCTGAATACTTACCAAGGCTTCCACCTGAGAGAGATGTGGATTTTACAATTGATCTCATGATGGGGGTGATCTAGTTTCAATTACACCATAAATAATGGCACTGATATATCTTCAAGAGCTCAATAATGAACTAGAGGAGTTATATGATAAGGGTTTTATCCATCTGAGTATGTCAAATTTGGGTTCTACAGTGTTATTTTCAAAGAAGGATGATAGTAATTTACACTTGTGTGTCAATAACTCGAAGTTGAACTAGATGGATGTGAAGAACTGATATCCTCTTTCACATATTTATGATCTATTTTACTTTTTTAGGGGAGCTTTTATATTCTCAAAAATTGACTTGAGATCAGCATGTCATCATTTTAGAGTTCAACCTTCTGATATTTTGAGGACTACTTTCAGAAGGATTTATGGCCTATATGAGTTCTTCACAATGTTTTTTGGTTTAATAATTCAACATAAGTGTTTATGTCCTTGATGAAAAAAATATTACATCAATACATGGATGAGTTTGTGGAAGTGTTTGTGTATGACATTTTGGTGTACTCTAAGACTCATGATGATCATTCCCAACATCTTGACATCACCCTGAGTACATTGAGAGAGAATCGGCTATATTCCAACCTATCTAAGTGATAGTTTTTGATTGATCAAGTACACTTATTGGGTCATATAATCTTAGAGTAAGGTGTTTTAGTGGACCCAGAGAAGGTTCAGATAGTAGTTTATTAGGATATTCCCAATAATTTGTTTTATATCCATAGATTTATGGGATTAGATATGTATTATTGAATATTCATCCAGTGATTTTTCTGATTGGTAGTTCTACTTTCAAGCTTGACCAAATAGGGTACAAGTTTTTAATGGTCAAAGGCATGTTAGAATGATTCTAGGAGATGAATAATCATTTTACATCGGCAATAATCATGGCCATACCTAAGCTAGGTGAAGAGTATATAGTGTATTGTGACTCTTCTAGGATCAGACTTAGAGCCATGTTGATGTAGAGATATCGAGTTGTGGCATATGGGTCTTGGCAGTTAAGGCCACATAAACAAAACTGCCCTATGCATGACCTCGAGTTAGCAGCAATTATTTATGATTTTAAGTGTTGGAAACATTATCTATTATGTTAGAAGTTTATTTTGTATACATATCATAAGATTTTAAAGTAATATTTTCATGACAATATCTGAATCTCTGATAGTGGAGGTGGGTTGATTATATGGAGTCATTTGATTTTGAGCTAGCATATATGCCTAAAAAGGGGAATAGTGTGGTTGATTATTTGAGTAGGAAAACTCAGACTCAGGTGATTCAGGAGTCTAGTGAAGAGTAGAAGATGATGAATTTACTAGATGAGATGCATGTGGTGGTTCAGAAGAGTCAAGAGAATATGACTCTCGTATCATTTTTAGTGGAGTCTACACTTTGGAGATGAATTAGAGATAAGCAGTATGAGGATCCTAAGTTCTTGACCTAAAGGGATATCCTTGAAGGTGGGGAGTCACCTTTCGATTAGAGAATAGATGTGGGTGAGATCATCTATGTCAGGAATCATTTTATTGTGCCTAAGAGTATGCAGGGGGAGATAATTCATGAGTTTCATGCCTCAATGTGGGTGGTACATCCAGGTGTGTCAAAAATGCACCATGACCTATGATGATAGTTTTGGTGTATAGTCATGAAAAGGGAGATAGTAGGGTTCATGAAACAATGTTACACCTGTTGGAAGGTAAATTCTGAGCATCAATGACCTGGTGGTTTATTGTATACATTGACCATTTCAAAATGGTAGTGGGATGACATAACTATAGACTTTGTGGTGGTTATACCGAGTAAGCCTCATAAGAATGACGATATTTGGGTTATTGTGGATAGACTGATGAAGGTAGAACCTTTCTTACCTATACGGGAAACTTCTTTAGTGGAGTAGTTGGTATATTTTTACATTCAAGAAATAGTCTATTTTCACAGGTTTCCATGGACTATTTTTTTATACTGTGATTCATGTTTTACTTTTCACTTCTATAAAGGCTTACAGAAGGTTCTTAGTATATAGGTTTTGTTGAGTACGGAATTCCACCCATAGACAAATGGGTAGTCGGAGTGTACGATATAGGTTCTAGAAGATATGTTGTGAGCATGTGTTCTAGAATTTTGTGGGGCTTGGGAAAATTACCAATCTTTAGTGGAGTTTTCCTATAATAATAGTTATCAGGATACTACACATATGGAACCATACGAGACACTTTATGGTAGATGTTTCTGAAACTTTCAGCGAGGCATGCATCTATCTCTGTGGACGCACTGATTTTTTCCCTGCATTTTCACTTTCCAAAGGTGTATGGAATTCATCACTTCTTCAGCAATATTTTCTCCTTGATCAAAATGGGAAGATGGAATGTTGGTTCCTCCTTTTGTGGATTCCTCCTCAAAACTCATCACCTTTTCTGGGTCTCCCTCATAGATTTGAGTCGTTGTTTGTGAATCTCATTCTCGATTCCATATCTTTGTGTATTCCAGTTAATTACGTTGCTTCTATCAAGACATTCCAAGGGGTATTAACATGGCAGAAACCTTTGGTTAGAGCATATAGTAACATCAGGCATGTGGGGCATCTCTATATGCATGAACGTTGGTCACATGTATTCTTCCTCGTAGGAGGGATTCTAAAGGGTGTAAAACCTCAGGCATCCCACATCAATTTTAGGATATATGATGCCAAATTCATTTCTATAAAGTTTTCCTCATCTTCCTATGTTTAACACAGTGCATGCTGTGAGTTTAACAACTTTAATAGATGGTTACGCCAAAGTTATAGTTTTTGAGGTTTTCCTCAGACATCCCATGTTCAATATGGGGTAGTCCATGAGTTTAATGTCTTGAGGATATAGAATGAGAGTGATCATAATTCCCCATGGATATGGATCATATTGTTACATCCCTAAGAGGGATCACCTAGAAGGATTACTAGATGGATCAATCCAAATTCCCAAAAAGAGCAGACCCAGGGTGGTGTGTCCTAAAGCGGAAAGATGTCACACTGTGAGGGTGGATCCCAAAAAAAAGAGCACTAGATGGATGGATAGAAATGCCCAAAAAAAGAGGAACCAGGGTGTTGTGTCCCAAGAAGGGAAGATGTCACACTGTGAGGGTGGATCCCAAAGAAATAACATCATATGGATGGATCTGAATGCCAGAAAAGAGAATACCCAAGGTGGTGTGTCCCCAGATGAGAAGATTTCACACTGTGAGGGTGGATCCCAAAAAAGGATCACCAGATGGATAGATCATAATTCCCAAAAAGAGTGGACCTAGGTTGGCGTGTCCAAAGAAGGGAAGATGTCACACAATGAGGGTGTATCCCAAAAAAGGATCATTATATGGATGGATCTGAATGCCCAAAAAGAGTGGACCCGGGGTGGTATATTCCAAAAAGGTAAAAGTTTCACACCATGAAGGCTGATTTGGACACCATAAAGGGAAGATCAGAGGATGGTGGGTCCCAAAAAAGTGGAAACCAAGGTTTACCATTAACTAGGATTGAACCTCATGGAGGCTTCTTACATACCTTGTACAGAATATAGGGATCAAAATCCACATAGTTTGAATGGGTGAAATGTATAATTGGGTGTACACAAAGGATAATGACCCAAAGATATGACAAGGCTTATGCATGGCTAGAAACCCATATGGATTGCATGATTTCACCAGTATGTGGAGGTCTGGGTAAAAATCAAGATGGATATGGATGGATTATCGAATGGTGAAGTGAATGTGGATGGAACCGAGAACATGTGTGAAGGTGACGGTATTGGGATTTAACCTCATAGAGGTTTCCTACATATCCCTATGGTAGGGAATCAAAGTCTACGTAGTTCTGGGATGGGCAATGAGTCCTACATATCCATGTATGCATGGATCATACTTAAAGGAAGTAGAACCCCCAAGTTAATGAATGATCTCCCCAAAACACAAAGGCTCAAGGGAGAGACCGGGATGGGATATGAATGATGGGATTGGACCTTAGGGAGACTTCCTATATATCCCTGTGGTAGGGAATCAAAGTCTATGTAGTTTAGGAATGCGGCATAGAATCAGGGTGTACATATAGGAAAACAACCTGGAGACATGTTGTGGCTTATGCATGGTTAGCATCCTGTTGCAATAGGGA
Organism: Viscum album; assembly: GCA_963277665.1. NCBI lineage: Eukaryota > Viridiplantae > Streptophyta > Magnoliopsida > Santalales > Viscaceae > Viscum > Viscum album. The sequence goes on from OY728126.1 coordinate 588,821,583, forward strand.
CACTCTTGGTTGGAGGATTATGTAATGAGAATGGGACTTACACACTAAGGCATCCCAGGAATTTCTCTGACATCACTAAGGGGAGGACCAAGGATTTGGATCCCAACAAAGGGGATGCTAAAGTTTACCAGTGTTTAGGGTTGAACATCCGGGAGGCTTCTTACGTACCCTGTCTAGGAGACGGGGATCAAAACCCACGTAGTTCATAAGAATAAAATTTAACATCATGTGGGGGAAAGGGGAATATAGTTTAACGTCATGTGGGATGAGGGTGAACCAACGTGAAGTGGTCAGGACTGATAGGTGATGGTATTGAACCTTGGGGAGGCTTCTTACATATCCCCGTGATAGGAAATAAAAGTCCACATACTTCAGTAGAGAGGGGAGTGGGTATTATACACTAAGGCGGCCCATGTGCTACTAAAGATTGGAAATAGTGGATGGGGATTATGCATGGAAGCTACCCGGGTGCCTCTATGGAGATTAAATGGTGGATGAGGGCCAAGGGTGGCTCGGGTGCCACTAAGGAGTGGAAATGGTGTATGGGGATTACACATGGAAGTTGGCCATGACATCCTCCTCATGTCAGGCCATGATGGCTTCCCATGTTCATTTCAAGGGGTAAGTATTTAGTTTAACATCATGTGAATGGATGAGTTGTGTGGGGATTATGCAATGAGCTACCCAACTAGATGTATCAAGACCCCTTAGGGAGGTGGATCAGGGTGAGGTGTCTCATAAAGGGAAGATGTCACACAATTAAGGGTGATTTGAAAACTGGTGGAGGTGGATTAGGGAGGGTTCACCCCTAGGATGGGGGAACAAAATATTACTATTGGTTGGTATTGAACCTCATAGAGGCATCCTACATACTCTGTATAGTATAAAGAGATAAAATCCCATGTAGTTTGAGAAGGGTATGGTGTCATGGTCACTATTAACCTCTAATCCCACATGATCCTTGCTCGATGTGAGAAACAAGAGGCATCATTACGTCTGAAGATCATGTCATGAAAGGTTCACACACAGGACATAGTGTGGGGATTACATGTGGAGTTTCCCAGGTGCCTCTAAGGAATAGTAATGGTGCATGGGGCTTACACATAGAATTTGCCCATAATTTCTTCACCATGTCTAGCCATGAGGGCATCCAAACTTGATGGTGGGTTGAGGTATATAATTTAGGACTAGACATGTGCGCTTGTGCACAAGAGGGATAATTCCAAGGGCATTTGAATCAATCCAAAAAAAGGGAGATGAAAAGTGTGAATCACATACCCAACATTTGGAATGCATTGAGGGTGGCATGATGATGGAGGATAACTATTGACCTATGTTTGAAACACATTATCCATATCATGTTATCCTAAAATGGGGGGAAATGAGGGTCAACTACAGACCGTGTTTGATACATAGGACCTAACTCGAAGTTTTTTCTAATGTCTTCTAGGGCGTTGGCCTAGGAAAGTAGGTGATCCATGAGGCCAAGAATTCATACCATTAGGGTCTCTTCATATGTGAAAAAGGATGAAGATCCAAAATGAAGGACATGAAAAGTGTGAGGTGGAGTGATGGAATGTTGGAATGAATTCCAATGCTCTTGAAATTACGCCACTATGATCATGGCATGAGGCATCTTATTCTTGTCACATAAGGTATATCTTATTTGGAACAAGAGGCATCCTATTATTGAATTATAGGTAATGCTACAGTTTAAATTCATTTAGTGAGGACTATCAGTGTCTTATGCTTAGCACATAAGGAATATCTCATTCGGAACAAGAGGCATACTATGTTTTTTCATATAGGTTATACTATAGTTTAAAGTCGGGTAGTGATGACTATTAGGCATAAGGCACCTAGAAATGGTTGGTGTTGGGACTTATTAAAGAGCATCCCTTTTTGGTTGAACATGGTATATGAGTTAGGTGGTGGGGTTTGGAGGAGTTTCTTGAGGAATGGTTCGACTCAAGGTACTCGGGGAATTGAAGATGAGAATCTCAACTCACGAAATGGGAAATTAAATGAGAAGAATATGTCAACTCAAGGTGTTTAATGGAGTGAATAGAAGAATCTAGAAGCATGGTATTCCAAAGGTGGAAGGTGGGTGTGAATAAGGGTGAAAAGGAAAATGTCAGTACCCCAGCCCAAAAAGTTCACAGTGCAACTCTCCATTTCTCATGGGGTTAGTGATAGTAGCAAAGGGACTGGCCTAAAACTGATCCCGAGCAGGGGTACGGGGGTGTATCCCCAATGGTATGGATCAATGGGCATGAACTGTAGGAGCTTTATGAAGGATAGGGCTTCATGAAGGATAGAGATTTGTGAAGGAAATAGGTTATCATAGGTTAGGGTCTCGCAAAGGATGGAACTTCCCAGATCTCAGGGTATCACAGAGCATGGTGATTCATGGAGCTCAAGGTCTCACGAAGCATATTCCCAAAGAAAAGGTGATTGAATAGCATGGACTCACCTTATCATAAGGTGCATTATTAGAAGAGTGCTCCGTAAAGGCTTAATTCTTTGCGGAGCCTCAACCAACCTGAAGGTTCTCCCTCCTTTACAAAGGTTGGAGGTCTTCATAAAGGGAATAACTTTGCGGTGATCAGGAACACTATGAAATGGGAGATCTTACACTGAAGGGGCAGTGTAAAAATGCTTGTGATGGGGGTGATCTTGCTATTTATATGCGATGGAGGTTGGACGAGATCACCATGGAGAACAAATGGGCACCTTGAAGAAAAAGTGACGTTGTGAAGCACATATGTTCATGGTCAAATTGTGAATAAAAAGTGAAACATATAGAAGATATGTTCCTGGATGGGAGATCCACGAACCGTGATACTCCAAAGCATGCCGCGAAGAAGATGGAAACTGTGAAGCACATACGTTCACGTGGCCACAGAGGGAGCTCTGTGAACTAGTTTTCTATCCCAACTTTGAATAGCCATAACTTCTAATCTACAACTCTATTTGGGATCTGTGACCACTCAAATATAAGAATGAAAATAGAATAAACTCTTGGATCAAGTATATAATCATTTGGTTCATCTTGTGGATGCTTTCTCCAAGGATTGTATCCATCGGTGTGGATGTGTTGATTGTTGCCCTACAATCCTGCTTTCCAAATGTGGGTAGAATTCAACACTTCTTCAGAGATGTTTTCTCCTTGATCAAAATGGAATGATGGGATGTTAGTTCCTTCTTCCATGGATTCATCCACAGAACTCGTCACCTATTTCGGATCTCCCACATAGATTAAGACATTGTTTGTGAATCTCATTCCCAGTGCCATATCTTTGTGGATGGTTATATCTTTGTGGATTATAGTTAATTAAGATTATTATATCAAGACATTACAAAGGTTCGTGTCAGGTCAATAACCATCATTCGAAGTCAATGGTAACATCAACCATGTTGGGGAATCTCGGGACACTAGATCATTAGAACACCTATATTCTTCTTCATCATAGGTCTTCTCAAGGGAGAAGAAACCTGATGCATCCCACATCAATCACAGGGTATCTTATGTCAGAGGAATGTCTTCTGAGGTTTTCCTCAGATTCCCTTGTTTTACACAGATTATTTCATGAGTTTAACATTTAGTGGAGATGGTTATGCGGGAGGCATAGTTTTTGAGGTTTTCCTCACACATTCTATGTTCAATACAGGGTAGGTTGTGAGTTTAACATCTTGTGTAGATGGTATGAGAGTGATCAAAACGCCCCATGGATATGGATCAGATTGGTACATACCTAGAAGGGATCACCTATAAGGTTTACTGGATGGATGCATTGAAATGCCAAAAAAGAGAAGACCCAAGGTGTAATTTCTTAAAAAGGAAAGATGTCACATTGTAAGGGTGGATCCTAAAAAGATAGAACCATATGGATGGATCAAAATGCCCAATTATAGAGGACCCAGGGTGGTATGTCCCAAGAAGGGAAGATTTCACACCATGAGGGTGTATCCCAAAAAGGTAGCACCATATAGATAGATCAGAACACCCAAAAAGAGCAGACCCAAGGTGGTGTGTCCCAAAAGGGGAATATGTCACACCATGAAGGTGTATCCAAAAAATGGATTACTATATGGATGGATTTGAATACCTAAAAAGATTGTACCTAAAGTGGTGTTTTCCAAAAGGGGAAGATATCACACCGTGAAGGCTGATATGGACATCAAAAAGGACGGATCAAAGGATGGTGGGCCCCAGAAAAGGGGACACCAAGGTTTAGCATTGACTGGGATTGAACCTCATGGAGGATTCCTATGTACCATGTGTATAAGATAGGGATCAAAACCCATGTAGTTTGAAGGGTGATTCATGGGATCGTGGTGTACATAATAGACAACAACCCAGAAGCATGTTGGGGATTATATGTGGTTAGCATCCTGGGTGATACAAAGAGCAATGAGATGAATTGGGCTTACACATGTTTAGATTCCTAGGTTCTTCTAGGGTCATATAAGAAGTGGGTGGCATGAACTCACTTGGATGTGGTTGTCTGGGTAAGAATCAGGATGGATAATGGAGGATTTTATTGGAGTTAGTGAAATGAAAGGGGTGGAATGGACATGAAGATAACAGTGTTGGGATTGAACCTTAGGGAAGTATCCTGTATATTCCCAAGGAAGGGAATCAATGACCCCGTAGTTCTGGAATGGGGTTGATGAGTCACCTAAGGTGACGACTCATGAGAATGGATGCATAGATTGGTACCTGAAGGAAGTGGAACCGTCGGTTTGGGGAATGACCTTCCCAAAATACAAAGGTTAAAGGGAGAGACTAGTATGAGGAGTGAGTAATGGTCTTACACCACAGGGAGGCTTCCTATGTACCTTTCTCAAAAGGATAAAGATCAAATTTCACATAGTTCGGAAATGGGGCATAGAATTGGGGTGTACATAAAAGGCAGTAATCTGGAGACATGTTGGGGTTTACGCATGGTTAGCATCCCATAATAAGGACACTCTTAGTTGGATGAATATGGATTGAGTGTGGGGCTTATGTATGGTTAGCTGCCTGGGAACTGTTCTGACACCCCTAAGGGGTGGAAAAAGGATATAGGTCCCAACAAAGGGAACACCAAAGTTTCCCAGTACTTATGGTTAGACCTCAGGGAGGTTTTCTACATACCTTGCCTATGAGATAGGGATCAAACCCTATGTAGTTCAAAATCATACCGTTTAACATCATGCAGGATTAAAAGGAGAGTATAGTTTAATGTCGTTTGGGATGAGGGTGAAACAACATGAAGTGTTTGGGACCGATGGGTGATGGGATTGAACCTCAGGGAGGCTTCCTACGTACCTTTCTTGAAAGGGGAAAGGATCAAAGTCCACATAGTTTGTTGTAGAGGGTTTGGGGTTTTACGTATGGTTAATGACCCTAAGATAATTTCATGATTGTTCTTAATTTAAGCTCATGTGATTCATGCTAGGTGTGAGAAACAAGAGGCAATAAAACAACTGAAGATTGCATCGCACAAGGTGCGTCTACGAGGGGTGGATCGGGACTTGTTCCTAGTTAGCAGCCCAAAGTGTTTACAGGGGATTACTCAGAGAGGGAGGCCCAAGGAGGATGTCTAGATGTACAAGGAATATATTGACGTTGTACAATAAGAACCCTATCAAGTTGGGTTGGTACTTACACATAGGTTTCCCGATATGTGCATAGAGACAAAGCTAAAAGGGAGAGGAGGAGTGATAGGGTGTTGGTGCACATCCCCTTCTTGGTCCTATCAAACATATCCCTCATACAGTGGTCACAGTTTATTGTAATTTATTAAGGACATGGGTTATTTGAAGTTTAACATCCTGTAGCTCAGATGATGAGGATTCACTCCTCACCCCTATGACTTACATGACCTATGCTGACCCATACTTGAGGAATGGAAGCCCCAAGAAATTCCATGGATTAACAGGGTTTTGTAGTGATCTATTGGGGGTTCCACGTTAGTGTGGAAATTAAAAGAAGCATGAGGTAAAGAAAAACAACAAGAATCACTACCCAAGGGACTTTGAAATCACTTTGTACAATCCTGGAGGACCACGCGAAAGAGGGGTTTGTGAAGAAAGAGGCCTTGCAGAGAGGGGATTTGCAATGAATTGGGGCTCGCAAAGGACAGGAGATCACATATCATAGGGATTCTCAAATATCTGGGGCTCATAGATCAAAGATCTCAAAAAAGATAGGGTTTCTCAAAGGAGAGATCATCACGAATCATAGTGACCTAGCCTAAGCATGGATTTCACATGTGTTTGGAGGGTGCTTCATAAAGATTGGGTGCTTTGTAAAGTCCTAAGTACCCGAAGGGATCTCCTTCCTTTATGATGGACCATATGCTACATGAAGAGTGTCCCTTTTTGAAGAGGGGGTAATTTTTAGCAAAGGGGAAATGGTTTTTCAATGATCAAGTACCTCAGATGATTTATTTTCTCAGTTGGTTCGCAAAGTAAAGAGTACTTTACAATTTGGGAATTAGGAAGGAGAAAGGTCAGGGTCCTGATCCTTTGGAGTGGGGGGTCAGGGTATTTATAGGCACCAGGGGGTGCAATGGACTGAGGGTGTTCCATGAAGAAATTTTCACTCTGCAATCAGAGGCAGACTACATCAAGTTTCTTTTAATTACATAGTCGACCGTCGCTCCCTCTATGACAGTTAAAGAGGATTCTGGAATCCCTCAATTTTCTCAAAGTCACAGTGGTCACCATCACTCCCTATGTGATGATCGTAGAGGCTTTCACCTTCCGTCAAGTTTATCGGAGTTGCAGATTTGACCGTCATTTTTATCCATGGTGGTCATAGAGGACTTGGTGTATTTGCGATGATTGTGGTGCTGGAGGGATTTTCAAAGTTTCTTCACTAAGTAGCCCCTTTTAATTTATTTTAGTGTTCTTCGCTTATTTCAAGGCGCGGATTTTGGCGCAAACATTAGGCCATATAGATCACTTATATGATGTATATAGGTAGATGATTCAAAATTTCTAGGACTGGGTCTCATGTAGAAGACATCGAAGTAGGTTTAGTTTATTCAAAAGAATATTGGTATGGATCATAGTAGATATAAGTAGTATGATGATAAATGTTGATGACCCCAAGATTTTACAGTGGGTGATCATGTATTCCTTTGGGTGTCACCTAGGCTAGATTATCATTGCATAAAGAGATATGGAAAGTTGGTTCCCAGGTTTGTTGGACCATTTAAAGTTGTGGGGAGAAAAGTTTATGGTGTACCGGTTGGCTATTCCACAGAGATACAGTGCTATTCATGATGTTTTCGATGTTTTGTAAATTTTTTAGTATCACCCTGACTCTTCTCATGTGATCAATATTGATGATATTGATATTGAGATAGATGCATCTCTTGAGGATAATCTAATACATGTGTTGGATCGCAGTGAGAAAGTGTTTTGGGGAAAGACTGTGTCAATAGTTCGTGTTTTGTGGAAACATGGGTGTGTGCAAGAGGAAACTTGGGAGAGAGAAGTGGATATAAGGGACCAGTGGCCTAATATTTTTTACTCAGAATCTTAGAGATTCATGGGAGTACACCTCTAGGATGATATGTTATAAGGTGGGGAGATTTTAATATCCTGACCTTTTATGGTGATGTCTCGGGCTTGATTATAGGTACTCTTTTGCATTGTTTTGAGTATTTTTTGTTTGGGGTGTGTTTAGGTGGAAATTTGAGAATTTTTGAAGAAGGATGGGCAGTGCATGATTAGCGCACAGTTTTCCCAAACTGTGTGCTTCATCCCAACAAACCATATGAACCCAAACATAGGGGATTTTCATAGCTGGTGTACATTTTTTTAAATAGTTCCCCCTCTTAGGAGAAACCATTCACCCCCCATAAGAGGAATACAGTTAAGGGGAATGGTTGGGGGAAACCGTGTTCCCCGAGTAGTAAATAGTGTGTACAGGGTTTTAATCCCCCTAAAATTAGTTTTAAAATTTTTGAATCCCCTATTTTAACACCTATTAGGACCTAACTCAACCTCTAACACATTTTCATGATTTTGGAGCCTCCTAAATAGATTAAAATCCATTATAACCTTCTTTATTCATGGTCCAAATCTCATATTGAATATTTGAACCCCTCCTGATAAGAGGATCTAATCTCGTGTGGTTTCCTTCTTCTCTTATGCCTCTCTATCATCTTTTAGAGGGAAGTTATAATATGGATTATTAGATCCAGAACTAGTATAATTAGATCTAGATCTAGGATTATGGGATATTGATTTTTAGATCTTGAATTAGGTTTTAAGATCTATATCTCGTTCTACGTCATTATGTCGCACAAATTGGGGATTTCCGTTGGAGGACTACTTGTCAAAAAAATTAGGTTGGTGTTCTATTATTTAAATCTCAAAGTCATGATTTCAATTGCATGTATGTAATTGTAGAATTGATATTAAGTGATTAGTATTTGATTTTATTATATTTAATTAATTGATTTTTTGAATTAATTAATTAAAGGTTTGTGAATTGGGAATAATTAATTGTTGAAATTATTATTAAAATATTGAATTGTGGGATTTTAGGATTAATTGAGATTTATTGAATTAAGATGATTATTTATTGAATTTATTATAGAGATATTGAGTTGCTTTATGTGATTAATTAATTGGTGAATTAATTAACATGATTGATGTGCTTATTTAATTGGGGAATTAATTAATGGGATTGATGAGATAAGATAATTGTTGAATTAGTAATGAAGTTGTGTGATTAATTAATTGGTGAATTAATTAATGAGATTGATTTTCTTAATTAATTAGTGAATTAATTAAGGGGATTTATTTGATAAAAAAATTATTGAATTAGTAATGATGTCGGTGCGATTAGTGAATTTGTGAATTAATTAATTATATTGATGTGCTTAATTAATTTATGAATTAATTAAAGGGATTTTTTTATAAACTAATTGTTTAATTAGTAATGAAATTGATTGGGTAAATTAATTACTGAATTAATTAATTTAATGGATTTAATATGGAATTTTTTGAGTTTTATTAATTAATTGTTAAATTAATTAATATATTTTTTGATACATTTGACTTCAAATGGTGAATGGTAACAATGGAATTCACGCTTGACTTTAAATGGTGAATGGTAAAAATGGAATTCACGCATGACTTTAAATGGTGAATGGTAATAATAGAATTCACACGTGACTTTAAATGGTGAACGGTAACAATGGAATTGATATGTGCCTTTAAATGGTGAATGGTAACAATGTAATTCACATGAGAATTTAAATGGCGAATGGTAACAATGGAATTCACATGTCACTTGAAATGGTGAGTGGTAACAATGGAATTCACACATGACTTTAAATTTTGAATGGAAACAATAGAATTCACATGTGAATTGAAATGGTGAATGGTGATAATGGAATTAAAACTTGACTTTAAATGGTGAATGGTAACAATGGAATTCACACATGACTTTAAGTGATGAATGGTAATAGTGGAATGCATTCATTTATTATGAAATATGAATGGTAAAAATAGAATTAAATTATGAAATGATGAATGGTAATAATGGAATTCAGTCATGTATTGTACAATGTGAATGGTAAAAATGGCATTCAATTATGAGTTATGAATGGTAATAATGGTATTCAGATATATGTGATATGGTTCAGGTGTCCTCGGGAACTCAGTGGGTTATATAATTAAATAAAGATTATTTGAATAAATGTAAACTTTTTTACTTTATTGCTTGTATTTATTCTTTATAAAACTTCATACAATATTTTGATTAGATATTGTTTTAGACACCGTTGGTGGTGGCCTAATGAGTTATAATCAGACCCTACTCAGTTTTCATGATTGGTACCAAAATATATTTCATGGTTGCAAGACATGTTAAGGGTAAGGTTCCTATGTTATATGGATGAGTTGGGATGGAGCATGGATGAGGGAATTAGATGTGGTTCAAGACCCGCTTGGGAGTCATCAGTGTCTTTACTTTTGGGTTTTCATATTAAAACATAACACATACTTTAGCATGGAATATTTATTGTTCAGTTTTATTGATGTATTCCTTGCTTTGGTCATCATGTGATATTGGTAATATCCTGGTCATGGTTATATGTTATTCTGTTAGTGTTTCTTATTTTTCACTGGTGTGTTTCTCTAATAAAAGAGGGTATAGTCTCCCAATGATCGATTTTAGACCCTCACTACTAGTTAGCAGCCTCTGGAATACGGGGAGGCTCACTTGAGGTCATGGGACTGACCAGTTCGTGGAACTGTTGTGTGGCACTTAGGCTGGGATGTTACATATGGTAACTATCTAGATTGATCATGGAGGTAAGTTAGTTAATTCTTATTTTGAATCTTTTTTTAGTAAATAAATTTATTACCTGTAATTTTTCAACACCACGAGCACCATGGAAAAATGGTGTGGTTGAAAGAAGAAATATATTTCTTCAATAAATTACTCAAACTTCTCTAAGAGAGTATTATGTTGCTAGAAATTTTTGGGGTGAAGCTATGATTATTTTTTATTATACTATAAATCTATTTTAACTCATACTTTTTCTTAATAAAACTAATTATGAGTTATATACAAAAAAAGGAAAAACTTTATTAATTCATATTTTTTGGATGTAAAGTATTTATCCTAAATAAAAATGTTTGGTTACATAAATTTATCATAAAACCAATGAAGGAATTTTTATGGGCTATTCTAAAACTAATAAGTCTTATAGAATTATTAATAAAAGAACCAATGTTGTTGAGAAAAGACATCATGTAATGTTTTATGAATCTAATCCTTTTGTTTTTATAAATCCATCATAATTTCAAAATACCAATGATATTTTCAAAAAATTTGCTATTAATATATCAAATTATAATGTAAAACTACATATTGTGAATCCACTAGAAGTAATACCATCCTATTTTCAATAGCCTGAAGGTACTTCAATAAATTATATACATTTGATAGCAAAATATCTTTTTACCACTTTACCTAAAAATCATTTGATCTTAAAGAATCATCCTTCTTATTATATTATTGTAGTATTAAGTTTACCAGTTCAAACTCAAAGTTCCCAAGTAAATCATTGTGAGAATCATGCCTTAATATCCAAATTTTAACATAAAAGAGTAGATGATGATTTAGGTAATGAAAATTAGATAATGTTTATACAAGAAGATCTTAATCAGTTTTAAAAGAACTAATTTTGGACACTAGTTGATTATCCTATAAATCTATTGGTATTTAGAATGAAATGGGTTTTTAGAAAAACAATGTGATGAAAATGGAATCATTATTAGAAATAAATAAAGACATGTTTCTAAAGGATACTATCATGAATAATCCATCGATTATGGTGAAACTTTTTCACTATTGAAAATATTAGAATATATGATAATTTTATTAGACTTTACATCCCATCTAAACTTTACTTCATTTCTAATATATGTAAAAATTGATTTCCTTAATGAATATGTATAAAATGAATTTTATGTTATAAAACCTCTTAGTTTTGAATATACTAAATTTTCAAAAAAATTATTTAAACTCATAAAAGAACTCTTTGGACTTAAACAACCCCCAAGTGCTTGGTATGATAGACTTACTGGATATTTAATTCAAAATAATTTTGTTAAAGTAAGTTCTGATCCAACCTTTTTCATAAAGAAAATTTTAAAAAACACCATAATTGTTCAATTTTTTATTGATGGAATTATTTTTGGTTAAAATAAATAATACCTTTTAAGTAGATTTTTTGAATTTGAGAAAAATGAGTTTGAAAGGATCATGATGGGAGAACTCAATTTTTTCCTTGGTTTTATATTTTTCAAAAACTATAAGAAAATATTTTAACATGGCATAAATATATTATAGATTTACTCATATTTGTTGGTTTTGAAAATGCATAAAACATTAATAATAATGTATCAGATTCTATCAAACTTTATCTTGATGAAACCAGTAAACCGATATATCAAAAAAATTATATAAGTATAGTTGGAATTTTAATATATCTTAATTTAAGTGAATGAAACAAAAAAAATTAGTATTTTATGTGAGAGATTTAATATGATCTAAAATATTCTCATTTTAAAGAGGTAAAACACATTTTTAGATACCATAAAGATAATTAAGAACTTATATTTTTCTATTCTTTTGGAAATGATTTTGTTTTAAAAAGTTACTTAGATACAGACTTTGGAGGTTATGGTTTAGAAATAAAATATACTTCCAAAACATTCCATTTCTTAGTAGAATATTTAGTCTCTTGTTCCATTAAGAAACAACATTTTGTAGAAATTTTCACTATAGAAGTGGAATATATAGTAGAAAAAAGTTTTTGTTCTCAAGTTTTTTGGATTCAACGCACACTAATGGATTTCAGATTGAGTTTTCCTCAAAATCCAATTATTTGTGACAATACTAGTGTCATTTACTTATCTAGAAACCTAAGACATTACTCACAATAAAATCACATATATATAAGAAACCATCTTTATATAGATCACACACATAAATGAAATATTATTCTTGAATTTATCAGAATGTAAAATCATATTGATGATATTTTTATAAAACCTATTACTTATGATAGATTTGAATTTAATAAATATAATTTTATAATGATCAAACTTAAGTGATATTTAATCCACTTATTATTCCATATATCCCCTTATATTAAAAACACCTTTAGAAAAAATGGATAAAATAATATTATAAAATCTATCTGGTTTTTAAATCTATCTGGTTTTTAAATTTATCTATATTTCAAAATCTTATCTTAATTTCATTTTTTATCATTTTCTTATAATAAAATTTCATGTTTTATATGTTCTTGAACCATACTTAAAAAAGAGTAATATCATCTATTAATTATAGAATATAAATTCAAGAGGTTTTATTATATATCTTTTAATATTCCCTTGCAATTATTGTTTTTCTTAGTCAGAGTTTTTAATATCTGTTCAACTAATTCTTAAAAGATGAATCTTTATTATTTCTCAAAAAAAATTATTTTTTATTTTTCATTAAAATAAATTTTAAATTTAATTCTTAAAATAATCCACATAACATATTTTTTGTCCTTTCATCCTATATATAAGTACCTAAGAACCACTCATACATCAAAGGAAAAATCTTTGGATGAAATCCTTCTTAAGTGACTATATGAGAACTGTAATCTCATGGATTTTTTTATTTATTTTTATTTTCTTTTGAAATGTTTATCATCATAATCATCTTTCTAAAAAAATTGAAGAATATTAGAAGACCATTATTGAAGGTTAAAGCCTTCTTTTCTAAAATAGTTAGAGCATTGGATGTATCCAAATCTCTCTCTCTGATTATTGGTGAAGAAGGTGAAGTTCAGAGTATGATAATGAAATACCATATTATTTATCATATGGAAATTATTGATAATATCCATATAACTAGTGGGGAAATTTAAGTTCAACTTGGGCTCACTTTATAATAATATCTTATCATATAGGAAAGCATGGTCAAAATGGAAATGATGTATATAAATTCAATTACATAAACAATTATAAAATTATTTTTTCTTGAATATATGAAGAGATCTAAAAGTTTCAAAATCATAAGAAACATAAGTTTAGGTAATTATAAATCTAAACTAAAATTTTAATATCTAATTTATTTTTCTTCTTTATTCTGTATTTATTTTAAAAATTACAAAGGTGGATAAATTGGAAAAAAATAATTATGTTTGTTTATCATAATTTTATCTATTGGGTATGAATTCAATATTTTTTTAATCTAATGTTTATATTAAATGATATTATATGACTATTTTTTAAATGTTTAGAGTTTTTTCCAAAACAAAGGGAGAAAATTTATCTATTATAGAAACTATAGGGTTCTTTCTCTTTAAATTAAATTCCGCTCTTAAAATTTTATTTGTATTATGTTATCAAAAATGGGAGAGATTTTTTGGGAGATTTTTTAACCTATGGTTCACTTATTTCTTTATTTAATAAATCATAATAGAATTGATATGAAAATAATCTAACTTAAGTTTATGTTTAATTTTTTTACTTATATAGAATGAACTTGACATAAATGAAATACTATATAACTAAAAAAAATTAAACAAACAAGTTGATCTAAAGATCAAAGATCAGATTATTTCTATCGAATTCAGAATCATTATAGTAGTGCTAATCAAACACATCGGTAGATGAAGAAACATGAGGAGTTTATCAATAGATGAAGAATTCATTACCAATTATGGTCCTAATAACTTTAGTTTGCAAACTTCATCCCAACATGATGAAGTAAAATACCGCTTTCCATATAATTCTCTAAAAGTTCCATATGTATACTAGAATGAAAACTTTTATTATAAGAAAATTCAACTAATGAAAGAAGTAGATCCCAACTTTCTTGATAATATAATGAACTCTGTCGAAGCATATCTTCCAAAGTATGAATCATTTACTTTGATTTTCCATCAAATTTGGGATGAAAGGTTTCACTGAAACTTATCTAAGTACCCATAAACTTCTGAATTCCTTTCCAAAATTCAATGTAAATATCATATCATGTTCAGATACAATAGAGAGAGGAACTCCATGTAACTTTACTATTTCTTTACCATAAATTCTAGTGATATGATCTAAAGTAATAGAATCTTGAATAGGATAAAACTGTATAAATTTAGTCAAACTATCAATAATAACCCAAATTTCATTATTACCTAGATAGGTATTTGGAAATACCATTATGAAATCCATGAATATATTCTCTTATTTCCATTTAGGAATTGAAAAAGGTTGAAGCATCCCCATCGGTAGTTATCACTCATCTTTAACCAATTGAAAAATCAAAAGTTTCATAGTAAAATCATTAATATCCATTATTAATCCTTCTAAACATTAATATTTCTAAAATTATCAATAAATCTTAGTTCTTTTGGGATAAACATAAAATGGATATCTTTATGCTTCAGTCAACAATTGATTCTTAAAATAGTAATCACATGGAACACACAATCTATTTAAAAATATTATAACACCTTCTTTGTCAATGTTAAATTCCAGAAACTAACTTATCCTTACAAAATCTACTCTTTCTTGCAAAGCATAATCTTCTTTCTAAGTGTGATTAATTCTGTCTGACAAATACTTTTTTACTAACACCTAAAACAAAATATAGGGAGTTCCTTCATGAAAAATTTCTAGGAAAACATTAATTAAATTATTAACTAAAGGATCATGCTAAAAATGTAACATAGCTAAGGATGCATTATCTTTTTGGATCAAGTAATCAGGTAACTTTTTTTATTTACCAATATTATAGTGAATTGTGAAATCATAATCCTTTATTAGTTCCATCCATCTTATTTACCACATGTTAAACTCTTTTAGAGTAAATATATACTTAAAAATTTTATAGTCAATATATGTTTTATATTTACCCTATATAAAATATGTATCAATTTTTTTTATAAAAAAATACCACTATAAACCCAAGATTTTGAATAGGGTAATTCTTTACAAATAGTTTCAAATGACATGAATCATATGCAATTAACTAATCATCTTTCATTAAAACACAACCAATGCCTTTTAATGAAGTATCACTATAAATAAAAAAATTATCCTTTTCTTGATGGAAAGTCTAAAATTGATGCATTAACCAATCTTCTTTTAAATTATTGGAAACATTCATCACACTCTTTTTTCCATATGAATTTAATTTTTTTTAGTTAACTTATTTAGTGTTCTAGATAACTGAGTAAATTTTTCAGTAAACTATCAGTAGTAACTTGATAATCTAAGAAAACATAGAATCTTGATTACATTGTTTTCTCTTGACTATTATTCCCCCACTTAAGTCTTAGTAGGATCAAATGTTATTCCATAATTAGAAATAATATTCCCAAGTAAATATATCTATTTTAATAAAGATTAACACTTTCTAAATTTTCCATAAAACTTCTTCTCTTTAAAATTATGCAAAAAAATCATAGATGTTTCTCATGTCCCTTGTAAATTTTAGAATAAACCAAAATATCATCAATAAATACAAACATAAATTTATCCAAATACTCATGGAAAAATATCCATGAATATAGTGGGCATATTAATCAACTCAAAATGAATAACCCCAAACACATAATTCTCATACCTAGTATGAAAAACCATATTCTAAATGTATTCCTCATGTTTTTTCTACTGATGATATTTGAACCTGAGATCAATATTTGAAAAATATCTTACTCCATAAAGCTTATCAAACCACTCATATATATGAGATAATAGATAGTTTTTTTCTAATAGTTATGTTATTGAGTACTCTATAATTAGTTCAAATTCTCATGGTACCATCCTTATTTTTAACAAACAAAATAGGAGCACCATGAGTTAAAGTGCTTTGATGAATAAAATCCTTATCAAGCAACTCTTATATCTACTTTTTCAAATGTAATAACTCTAATATATCCATTAGATAAGGGGGTTTTTTAATTAGATTATATTATGGAACTAAGTCAATGGTAAATTTAACCTCCTAATAAAGAATAAAACCAAGTAGGTCATTAGGGAATTAATCAATATATTTATTTACTACTGCAACATCTATAATTTGGATAACTTATTTTATTTTGAAAATATGAAATAAATTACTTCTACAACCATATTTAATCATTTTATCAGCTTATTTTTATGTTATTATAGGTATTAACTCACTCTTATGTACAAATTAAATCACACTTTGAAAATTGAATATAAATTCCTTAGATATATAATCTATCTTATCATAATAAACTGAAAGAAAATATGTACCAAGAATAACATCAAAATCAAATCTAGGAAAGACAATAAGATTTGTAGGAAGAATCATTCCATGAATAATCATATTAATATTCCTATAAATCTTTATTTCCTTAATAATTACACCATGAGTTTCTACTGAAATTTATTTCTCTATTTATTAAGGTAACGTTTCCATTTTACAAGAAAATTTCCTCTAAATAAAAGAACATATATAACCTGAATCAAAAAATACTTTGGAATAATCTAAGCAAACAAGCAATATACTTATCAAAACTTCATTCGATGTACCCACATTTCCCAAGGTAGTCCTAAATGAATTTTTCATACCCTTATAGTTATTTATTGATGGTTCCCTTCCTTCATGTTTATCTTCAGACATGCATTTTCATAATTTCCTATTACAGTGAATTTAAAACATATCATAGCCTACTTATCATAATTGGTCTGGAAATTACAATTATTCTTTTATTTTAAATCATGATCTAAATGTCTCACTATATCACATTGATAATACTTTCCAGATTTCATAAGAAACTACCCAGGATGTTTCTTACCACACTTATCAAAAGAGGTGATTTTAGACCTCTTACCTTCATATTTATTCAATGTATTCTTTCCCATTACTTAACACTTGGAACACTTCTTATATTTTTTTGTTAAAAAGTAAAAAAAACACTATATATACCTTATCAACACACCACACAACTTTCTCATAGATTCTAAAATCATGAGAGTTTAAATAACTTATTTAGTAAAACCTTTCAATTTTACTATCATGGATCAAAATGAAATTTGGTGTGTACCTATTCAATCTAGTAAAATTTGATTCATAGGTGTAAAAATATTCCTCCTTATTTTCCTTCAGTTCCAAAAATTAAATTTATTTCCTAATCCAAACAACCTTAGGAAAATAATTCTCAAGGAAAAGATCATTAAATACCATTCACTCCATAGAATAAATATAAATACCCGCACTTATTATATACATAATCTTGAATTTATTCAAGAAAACACTTCCTTTTACATTGAGGATCTTTTCAAGTTTATAGCTTTAGAGAATTAAGACAAAACATTCATAACATTACACATTGTTACATAGTGGATACCATAAAATCAGTTTCCATTTTTCTCAGAATATAAAATATTAAAACTTAAAAAAATACTCCTTGACAATTCTTCAACATTTAACATGTCTTCCTTCCTTGTATTTCTCATCCATTAACCTGTGAAAAATCATTTAAAAACTTGGTATGAGCATAAATTCTCATTAAGGTATGAAAAATAAGGAAAAATTACATTAGTCATGAATACTCATAACGTATGAAAACATTTTCAAAAGACATGCTTTCCACCCATAAATACTTACTTCGTGTAACATGAGATTTACACAAGATCCACAAAAACATAAATATAATCATAGAGGTGTCTTGGGGCATTACTTACATAATCTTGTAACCATCTTGGCTACCTTAAAATTTGTAACCCTCACGGCTACCTTACTTTGTGTAACCATCACAGTTACACTTGGAGTAACCATACGGTCGACCTCCATCTTACTCATACCCAATGAATTGGAGGGAAATATAGGTCCCACCCTTCATCATAAACAATTACCAATAACCAAAACATAATCATACAACATAAACAATAGAATAAAACATTGCTTTTGAATCTTATAAAACAGAATTTTAAAAGAGGATTTTAGAAGAAAAGTCCCTTATAAACATCATATACTTGAAGTGAGACTTAATAGAGTGGATGGAATATATATATAATCTGTAAATACACATAATGAAACATAGTATAAACATAACCGATCACACAAACAATTTAAATAGCACATAAATTATAATGTAGAAGGTTAACCCAAAGAATGGAAATCGGGTTAAGAATTCCCTTACCTTAGGCTTGTCTTACTTCAAAATTGTTTAAACCTCCTATATAATGGTTAAAAGAGTGTTATTATTATTTTAAAGAAACATGTTCATGTTTATAACATATTATATGGTCATTTCATAACCTCATTTCACCCCTTAATTGTTAGTATTTTGTTCCTTGCATTATTTTGGGTGAGTTCTTTTGTGATTTTCACGATCGGTTCATGATGAATCGTTCTTGTTGATTGGAAGTGAAACTCCAGAATTGGAATGTATTAGTATTTAAATATTTACAGTACCATAAATTACACAATTTTTCACTTTTATTCTTTATATGAGGATGATTCATGAGATAAAACAATAATGATGTTCGTTTAGATCATTTAAGTGGTTCTTTGATAATAACAACGTCATTTTGTCTTTTAAATTAGAACCATGAGTACAAAAGAATTACAGAACATTATATGAGTTATAAAACATATATTATAACCTGTTTTAACTATATAAATGGTTTCATGACCATACTTGAAAGAATTAATGGAAATTGAAAATACATCGTCCACGATGTCGGTAATTCGACACAAATGGACAATGTTTTTTGATTCTTTAAATAAGTGGAAGAGGAGAAGAATACTGATAAGGAATTTTCCATAAAAATGAAAACATAATGAATATACATGATTCTGGAGATTTCATTCCTCTTGGATAAGAGGGAGTGAGGAAAAAAAGAAAAACGAATCATGAAATAAAAGAAAATCTTGAGAAATTTCTCACGAAAATTCGGCAGCCTAACGGCGTCTCTTAAAATTTCATAAAAACAAGATTGATGAGAGGAATGGAATATATCATCATTCATACAAGATATGGACAGTAAGGGGGGAATATTTAATGAAATATCCCAACACAAGGCAACAGGAATGGAAGAGAATAACAAAAAATGAAAGAAAAGAAAGAAAATAAAAGAGGTTGTTTACCTCTTGATCTCTTCTCCTTGAGATCCTTCTTAAGGGATTTGATTTTGGTCTTTTGGTGAGACCAGAAGCTCTAGGACGTGGGGAAGAGGATTGGGGAGGTAATTTGGCAGAAATTAGACAATGCTAAAGGCTTTAGAGGTTTGGGAGGAAGAGGGGAGTGAGGGTGATATTTATAGTGGAGGAGGGGAGGTATTTTAGATTATTTTAATCATTATTATAATATTTTTATCAATACTATGAATAATCTCAAATTAAGTGGTCCTAAATAGTGATAATATCATGTGAGTTCGAAGAAAGTGGCCTTGAATCACTTATGATGTCATAAATAGTGCATTTTTACTGATAAATTGATTATACGGTATTTTATCATATTTCACTATTCACTGAAAATTCAAGAGTTTCAAAAAAATACCAAAAATTTACCCCAACCATTTTTCGACGTGTAGAATTCAAAAATGAACTCCTTTTTTCAAAAATAATTTTCTAAATATTATTAATTTAATTTTTAAATAAGGTCATAGTTAATTCGAAAAATAACAATATTGAAGTGAAATTAGTTTTATGTGACATTGGAAAATTAATTAAGATCCCATTATCCTATTTCCTTGGGAAAATAAAATAATATTATTATTTACTATTCATGAGGTCATATTACTATTCATAAGGGCATGTTACTATTCACCAAAAAAACAAGTTTGTTTCATCAGACTCTAAATAACATACTGAACACAATTGTAGATGACAGTTTCTTGAAATTCAGAATATAGAAGTAGAAAAGTTATGTTTTAAAGGCTAATTAAAAATATCTTTTTAAAACAAAGTTCCATGCATTTCTATTTATCTTAGAAAAAATTGGGGTGTTACATTATCCCCACCTTCTTGAAATTGCGTCCTCGCAATTTTATTTACTTTTTAAACAACTGAGGGTATTTTTTCCTCATAGCATTTTCAGACTCCCATGTTGCTTCTTCAACCATGTGGTTTCTCCACAAAACCTTTACCTGGTGGATTACCTTGTTCCGTAATACCTGTTCCCTTCGATCAAGAATCTGAATTGGTTTCTCTTCATAAGAAAGGTTCTCTACCAGCTGAACTGCTTTCGGCCTCAAGACATGTGATGAATCTGGAACATACTTTCTCAACATCGAAACATGAAAAACATTGTGTACCTAAAACAAGCTCGGAGGCAAAGCTACGCGGTATGCAATTGTTCCAACTTCATCCAAGATTTCAAAAGGACCGATGAACCGTGGACTTAGTTTCCCTTTCTTACCGAAACACATCACAATTTTCCAATGAGAGATTTTAAGGAAAACATGGTCACCTACCTCGAAAGAGAAGTCTTTCCTTCTGTTATCTGCATAACTTTTCTGCCTGCTCTGAGCTATCCTCATGTGTTGCTGGATCATCCTCACTTTCTCAGCCACTTCTTCTACTAATTTTGGCCCCATCAACTTTCTTTCACCGACTTCATCCCAAAAACGTAGGAGTCCGACACCGCTTTCCATACAAGGCCTCAAAAGGTGCCATCTGAATGCTGGAATGGAAACTGTTATTATAAGAAAACTCAACTAATGAAAGATGTTGATCCCAACTTCCCTGATAGTCCACTGAACAAGATCGAAGCATATCCTCCAAAGTTTGAATCGTTCACTCTGACTGCCCATCTGATTGAGGATGAAAAGCTGTACTGAAATTCAACTCTGTGCCCAAAGACTTCTGAAGTCCCTTCCAAAATTTAGAAGTGAACCTGGGATCTCGGTCAGACCCAATGGAAAGAGGAACTCCATGTAACCTGACAATCTCCTTAAGGTACAATCGAGAAAGCTGATCTAATGTCATTATATCTCGAATAGAAAGAAAATGAGCAGACTTTGTTAGCCGATCAACAATAACCCAAATCGCATTGTTACCTTGAGAAGTCTTTGGTAGTCCCACCACAAAATCCATGGATATATTCTCCCATTTCCATTTTGGCACTGGAAAAGGTTGAAGCATCCCCTTCGGTAACTGCCGCTCTGCTTTAACCTGCTGACATGTCAAACATTTCATTGTAAAATTAGCAATATCTCTTTTCATCTCATTCCTCCAATAATACTCTCGAAGGGCTCTGTACATCTTAGTACTTCCAGGATGAACAGAAAATGGAGAACTATGAGCTTCACACAATAATTCTTTCTTCAGCTGGGAATCAAAAGGCACACACAACCTTTTTCCAAATCTTAAAACACAATCTTTATCAAGATTAAATTCTGACAACTTACCCATTTTAACCAATTCTACCTTTTTCTGTAGCTCATGGTCTTCCCTCTGCGCTTTCATAATTCTTTCTGACAACGAAGACTGCACTGAAACCTGAAACAAAACAGATATATTCCCTGCACCAACAACTTCTAAGCCAAAATTCATCAAATCATTAATCAAGGGATCATGTTCCAAATGTATCATGGTTAATGATACATGATTTTTCCGACTTAAGGCATCCGCTACTTTGTTTGCTTTTCCAGGATGGTAATTGATCGTGCAGTCATAATCCTTTATCAGTTCTAGCCATCTTCTCTGCCTCATGTTTAATTCCTTCTGAGTGAATATATACTTAAGACTTTTATGGTCAGTATATATTTGGCATTTGGTTCCGTATAGATGATGCCTCCATATTTTCAAAGCAAAAACCACAGCTGCCAATTCTAAATCATGTGTGGGATAATTTAGCTCATGAGGTTTAAGTTGTCTCAAAGCATAGGCAATTACCTGATCATTTTGCATCAAAACACAACCAAGTCCCTTCAAAGAAGCATCACTATAGATGACAAACTCACCATTCCGGGAAGGTAAGGTCAAAACTGGAGCATTCACCAATCTATTCTTTAGTTCCTGAAAACAAACATCACATTCCTCTATCCAAACAAATTTAACCCCTTTCCGTGTTAACTTAGTTATTGGGCTATATAACCGTGCAAAGTTCTTAACAAACCGTCGGTAATAACTTGCTAAGCCCAGAAAACTACGAATCTCTGTAACATTCGTGGGTCTTGGCCATTCAGCAACTACTTTTGTTTTGGCAGGATCAACTGTTATTCCATCCTTATTTACAATGTTCCCAAGAAAAGAAATCTGTTGCAACCAAAAATCACATTTTCTGAATTTTCCATATAGTTTCATTTCTTTAAAAGTTTTTAAAACAATCCTTAGATGTTTTTCATGCCCCTCTTTATTTTTAGAAAAAACCAGAATGTCATCAATAAATACAACCACAAACTTATCCAAGAACTTATGAAATACTCTATTCATAAGATTCATGAATATAGCAGGTGCATTAGTTAACCCAAATGGCATAACAACAAATTCATAATGCCCATATCTAGTACGAAAGGCTATTTTCGGGATGTCATCCTCCTTCACCTTCAACTGATGGTATCCGGATCTCAAGTCAATCTTGGAAAATTACTGAGCTCCATGGAGCTGATCAAACAAGTCATCAATATGAGGCAAAGGATAATTGTTTTTAACATTAATGTTATTAAAAGCTCTATAATCAATGAAAAGTCTCATGGAACCATCTTTCTTATTAAAAAACAAAATAGGGGCTCCCCATAGTGAAGTACTGGGACGAATGAAGCCTTTGAAAAGCAAATCCTGCAACTGATTTTTCAATTCAAGAAGTTCTATTGGAGCCATACGATATGGGGGTTTTGAAATTGGCTTAGCATCAGGAACTAAATCAATTGTGAATTCTACTTCTCCTTCAGGTATGACACTGGGTAACTCCTCAGAAAAAACATCAAGGTATTCATTTACCACTGGCACATCATTAATTTGAATAGTTCCCTTGTTTTCAACAATATGAGAAAGATAACTTTCACTTCCATCTTTCAGTAGTTTCTCATCTTCCTGATATGTTATCAATTTTATGGGTTCATTCTTGTATACAAACTGAAACTCTTTCTGAAAAAACAACTTCTTTAGCTCTACAGTCAATCTTAGCATGATAATCAGAAAGCCAGTCCGTCCCCAGAATAAAATCAAACTCGACTAAGGGTAAAACAACAAGGGTTGCAGGTAAAGTCTTTCCACATACCACAATAGAAATATTCTTATAATTAATCTTTTCTATAACATTTCCCCTGGTTTTTTAACAACAAGTTCAGGTCTCATTTGTTGAGGTGATATTTTCAATTTACTATAAAATTTCTCAGAGATGAAGGAATGTGTAGAACCCGTATCAAACAAAACTTTAACAAAATCTGAGTGAACAAACAAAGTACCTGATACAACTTCATTGGATGGTCCAACACCTGCTGACGTAGTCGCAAAGGATCTCACTACACCTTTTTGCTTGTAGTCTGACTTCTTTGCATCATTTGGATCCCTCTTTGGACAGGAATTTGCATAGTGACCCATCTCACCACATTTAAAACACTTTACAGTTTGCTTATCAGGATTAGTCTTTGGATCATTTTCATTGCAATCTCGGGCCATATGTCCAAACTTACCACATTTAAAACACTTCCCAGTTTTGATAAGACATTCCCCAGGGTGCTTCTTGCCACACTTTTCACAAACTGGAAACTGGATTTTCTTACCATCAGATTTCTTTGGTTGATTCTTACCCATTGCTTGCCAACGAGACCTCTTCTTCTCTTTGTTTCCAAAATGCATATGATCATTAGCAAATTCCATCTCTACCCTCTCAGCACATCGGACAAGTTTCTCATAACTTTTGAATTCACGGGAGGCCAACGCCCTTCAATACCTTGGCTTCAATCCTAAGTAAAAGCGGTTGATTTTTCTATCAAGATCCAGAATAAGATTTGGAGCATACCTCGCCAGTCGGGTGAAGTTCGCTTCATACACAGCCACTGAATCTTCCTCCTTTTGTTTCAATTCAAGGAATTGGTTCTCCATTCTAAGTTGCACCACCTTAGGAAAATATTTTTCAAGAAAAAGACTTTTAAATTCATCCCACACTAAGGCATAAAAATCCTCTCTACCCCTGATATTCCTTACCATTGACCACCAATGATCAGCTTCCCCTTCAAAACGATAAATGGAAAGACTTACCTTTTGATTGTCCGAACATCCCATAACATAAAATATCTTTTCAAGGGCTTTAATCCATCCTTCTGCTGCCACTGGGTCAGAAGATCCATTGAATGCAGGAGGATTTTGTCTCATAAAATGTTCCACCACTGTCATGTTCCGTTGGGGTACCTCTATTTGTTCTCTTGCATGGATGCCACCACCATTTATTACCTGTGTTAGCTGATCCATTACTGTCACAAACTGCTCGGTTCCAATCCCTACCATTCCGGGCTGTAGATCATGAAGGATGTCATTATGTTGGTGCATCTCCTCTTCAGCATCCCTGTTCCTTCTACAGACAACCATTCTGAACAAAAATTTCTTAGATTAAGCAACATGGTAATCTTTAAATGCTATAACAAATTAAACATAGAGTGAAAATTATTTATGGTATTCTATTAGCATCACCTTAACCCCTAAAGTTATCTAAACCATCCTCTGATACCAACTATAAAGACCCACACTTATTACATACATAATCTTGAATTTATTCAAGAAAAAACTTCCTTTTACATTTAGGATCTTTTCAAGTTTGGAGCTTTAGAGAATTAATACAAAACATTCATAACATTACACATTGTTACATAGTGGATACCATAAAATCAGTTTCCATTTTTCTCAGAATATAAAACATTAAAACTTAAAACAAGACTCCTTGACAATTATTCAACATTTAACATGTCTTACTTCCTTGTATTACTCATCCATTAACCTGTGAAAAATCATTTAAAAACTTGGGATGAGCACAAAAGATCAGTAAGGTATGAAAAAGAAGGAAAAATCACATTAGTCATGAATACTCATAACGTATGAAAACATTTTCAAAAGACAAGCTTTCCACCCATAAATACTTACTTCATGTAACATGAGATTTACAAAAGATCCACACAAACATAAATATAATCATAGAGTTATCTTGGGGAATTACTTACATAATCTTGTAACCATCTTGGCTACCTTAAAATTTGTAACCCTCACGGCTACCTTACTTTGTGTAACCATCACAGTTACACTTGGAGTAACCATACGGCCGACCTCCATCTTACTCATACCCAATGCATTGGAGGGAAATATAGGTCCCACCCTTCATCATAAAAAATTCCCAATAACCAAAACATAATCATACAACATAAACAATATCATAAAAACATTGCTTTTGAATCTTATAAAATAGAATTTTAAAAGAGGATTTTAGAAGAAAAGTCCCTTATAAACATCATATACTTGAAGTGAGACTTAATAGAGTGGATGGAATATATATATAATCTGTAAATACACATAATGAAACATAGTATAAACATAACCCATCACACAAACAATTTAAATAGCACATAAATTATAAAGTAGAAGGTTAACCCAAAGAATGGAAATCGGGTTAAGAATTCCCTTACCTTAGGCTTGTCTTACTTCAAAATTGTTTAAAACTCCTGTATAATGGTTAAAAGAGTGTTATTATTATTTTAAAGAAATATTTTCATGTTTATAACATCTTATATGGTCATTTCATAACCTCATTTCACCCCTTAATTGTTAGTATTTTGTTCCTTGCATTATTTTGGGTGAGTTCTTTTGTGATTTTCACAATCGGTTCATGATGAATCGTTCTTGTTGATTGGAAGTGAAACTCCAGAATTGGAATGGATTAGTATTTAAATATTTCCAGTACCATAAATTACACCATTTATCACTTTGATTCTTTATATGAGGATGATTCATGAGATAAAACATTAATGAGGTTCTTTTAGATCATTTAAGTGGTTCTTTGATAATAACAACGTCATTTTGTCATTTAAATTAGAACCATGAGTACAAAAGAATTCCAGAACCTTATATGAGTAATAAAACATATATTATAACCTGTTTCAACCATATAAATGGTTTCATGACCATACTTTAAATAATTAATGGAAATTGAAAATACATCGTCCACGATGTCGGTAATTCGACACAAATGGACAATGTTTTTTGATTCTTTAAATAAGTGGAAGAGGAGAAGAATAATGATAATGAATTTTCCATAAACATGAAAACATAATGAATATAAATGATTCTGGATATTTCATTCCTCTTGTATAAGAGGGAATGGGGAAAAAAGAAAAACGAATCGTGAAATAAAAGAAAATCTTGAGAAATTTCTCACGAAAATTCGGCAGCCTAACGGCGTCTCTTAAAATTTCATAAAAACAAGATTGATGAGAGGAATGGAATATATAATCATTAATACAAGATATGTACAGTAAGGAGGGAATATTTAATGAAATATCCCAACACAAGGCAAAGGGAATGGAAGATAATAACAAAAAATGAAAGAAAAGAAAGAAAATAAAAGAGGTTGTTTACCTCTTGATCTCTTCTCCTTGAGATCCTTCTTAAGGGCTTTGATTTTGGTCTTTTGGTGAGACCAGAAGCTCTAGGACGTGTGGAAGAGTATTGGGGAGGTAATTTGGCAGAAATTATACAATGCTCAAGGATTGAGAGGTGTGGGAGGAAGAGGGGAGTGAGGGTGATATTTATAGTGGAGGAGGGGAGGTATTTTAGATTATTTTAATCATTATTATAATATTTTTATCAAGACTATGAATAATCTCAAATAAAGTGGCCCTAAATAGTGATAATATCATGTGAGTTCGAAGAAAGTGGCCTTGAATCACTTATGATATCATAAATAGTGCATTTTAATGATAAATTGATTATACGGTATTTTATCATATTTCACTATTCACCAAAAATTCAAGAGTTTCAGAAAAATACCAAAAATTTACCCCAACCATTTTTCGACGTGTAGAATTCAAAAATGAACTCCATTTTTAAAAAATTATTTTCTAAATATTATTAATTTAATTTTTAAATAAGGTCACAGTTAATTTGAAAAATAACAATATTGAAGTGCAATTAGTTTTATGTGACATTGGAAAATTAATTAAGATCCCATTATCCTATTGCCTTGGGAAAATAAAACAATAATATTATTTACTATTCATGAGGTCATATTACTATTCATATTACTATTCATAAGGGCATGTTACTATTCACCAAAAAAACAAGTTTGTTTCATCAGACTCTAAATAACATACTGAACACAATTATAGATGTCAGTTTCTTGAAATTCAGAATATAGAAGTAGAAAAGTTATGTTTTAAAGGCTAATTAAAAATTTCTTTTTAAAACAAAGTTCCATGCATTTCTATTTATCTTAGAAAAACTTGGGGTGTTACAATAAATCTCAGATTTTCCTTGGTATTATAAACTATTTCTCACCACTGATCAGATTCACCTTCAAAAAAATAATTGGAAATAATTAACTTTTTATGTTCATAAAAATACAAAACCTTGAATATATTTTCTATATAATTCATCCAAACTTTAAAAAACACTGGGTCTATGGTTCCACCAAATATAGGAGGATGATGTTTATGAAATTTTTCAATACAAACATGTTCCTCTATAGATATTTTGGTCACTCTCTATCATCAATACCACCATTAATGTAATATATAAACTCATTTAACATAGCTAAAAATTTCTCAAATTTGATTCCAACCATTCCAGGTTGCTGATTCAGAAGGATATTATCCTCATAATTCCTTACCTAAAATTTAATCCTATCTATTTCTTAAGTTTTATCATGATAATATAATACATAGATTAATATACCTTAATTATTTTTCTCAATAACATCTATACCTATAAATTTATATAAACCTTTCTCTGATACCAACTAAAAGGACTTGGGCATTTAAAAACCCATAATTATGATTTTAATAGAGAGGATTGAATTTTATTATATTATAATTATATTTTAGGTTTATAGTTTTATATAATTGGGAAAATAACTCTTATATATTAAACCCTTAAAAAACAAGTGTACACTTCCCATTAATATCCATTTTTTATAAAAAAATGGAATTCTTAAATTTAAACTCATATTTCATTCAAATAACCTTCACTTATTTTAATATTAATCCACATGTCATAAAGATAAAAATTTATATGGTTCATACTCTTCCTTAAGCCCTATGAAAAAAAATAAAAACTTGGGATGAGAACAAAAAATCTCAATTATGGGTACAAAAGATAAAATTCATTATCCTATTTTGAAAATTAGGAAATTTTATAGAAAATTTACCTTTTTACATAACATATTTTGAGATAAAATATTTGTTTAGTTACTCATGAAATAATTTTATAGCCTAAGTTTTTTCAAAAAACATTTAGTAAGTAGAAATTATGGAAAAATCATAATCATGAGGATTTAATAAGAACCCATATAAACCTTTTCTTAAAAATCATTCCTTTCACCCTTAAAAGGGTCATAAACTTTTTAAAAACATAATCTCATTTTCTTACCATGTGAAATAAAAATATTTACATAAAACCTATTTTTCAATAATAGAAAATTCATATAGGTTCTTTAATATATCATCTTCATATAACACCTATAAGAACTCATATAGATGGAATATCCTTCTTGGTAAAATTATATAATCTCTTAGGAGTAACTTATATTCAGTTTTTTTTTCACTTTACCTGATGCATTGGTGAGATATATCATGATCACCTATCATCATGAACTATATTAGGCTCACTAATCATCCTAAAAAATGTTTGGGATCCATATAATGAATAATAAAATATAATCTTACATTTCCATAATAGAATTTCATAAAATATTCTTTTGGAACCATATGAAAAATCACTTTTAGTCATCCTATAAAAACATTAATAAATGTCCTTTTTCATTGAAAACTATTAAAATGAAAGTTTCATAGAAGAAAGGGAAATAATATTTGATTTTAAAAACCATGAAAATTTATATAGTAATATTATTAAATAATAATGTTCATGACAACAAAAAATTGTGTTCATGTTGAATACATTAAAAAACTATTTTGTTCCCACTTTTTTAAAAATAAATAGTATGGAAAACGTTAACAATATAACTTTTTTATACCAATATAAGAAATAAAAAATATATTTTAAAATGAATTTAAACAATAATTTTAGTATAAGAATAATATTATTGAACATTTTTAATAAACATGTAAATGGATTAAAAATATTCATAAGAAAACTTTGAAACATTTAAAATAAGGTTTTTAGAGAAAAATACCATTAGACTTTAGTATCTTTTGAATCAAAATAAAATTAAAGGAGAGAACTTGAAAATTATTTGTAAACCACTTTAATTTAATTAAATTAATGATAGAATAAATAAAAATGTCATTATACATACTAAACAAAAGAAAACATGTGTCGAAAATTGTAAAAGTATCAAAGAAAATAAATTGAGATGAGAAATCCCTTACTGTAAATCTGACTCACTATGTACATATATTAAATTATTTATAATAAAATTAAATTAATTATTAAACTATTTAAGAAAAATTTTAAAGTTTATTCCTTTATTATTATTCATTTTATTTCTTTTATTAACATGACATATATGGTTACTAACTCAATTAAATTCATGTAGGGTGTTTTGACGGTGCTCGGTTCATTATCCAAAAAACAACTTTGGTACGTTGACCATAGTCATAGGGATAATTGTTATATAACCTATAGAATATTAATAATGACATAATTATCATTTTATGCATTAAATAAAAATTTAAAACCAATAATTAAAGGAATAAATTAAAAATGAATCACACCACTTTTGTGGAGCTGATGGTCCACATGTACACATGAGTGACATTCTCATTTTTCAATAGATGAAATGATAATAAGGTAAGTAATATAATATCTTTAAAAACCATAATTATTTCATAAGTATCATATATATTAATTTGATTTATTATTTTAACCATATATATGAGGTGGTGATGACAAATAAAACACATCTCTTCATGGAGATGGTAGTCCATATATACGCACGAGTGGCGTTTTCATTTCCCATAGGATGGGAAAGGAGATGAAAAGCTATTGTGACATAAACATAATAATATTTAAGTATATTTTATATACTGATGTTATTATATATACATGTTTTTTATAGGCTTTAATGGGGTATAATAATAAATAAACATGAAATAACATAGTTAAAAGTTATACCTCTTCTTCGGAAAACCACATTTGGCTTACGTTGTAAGCCTTATAGGTTAGTATTTTGGAGATAATATAACCTATTTGATGTGTATAGGGATGTTATTGACATATTTGGGAAGTTATTTTTGGATATAAAGTGAATGGAAAGTGGTTTTCCATGGGACAAGAGAAGGGTATTTTGTACTTGAGAATAGAGGTGTTTAGTGTCAAAATATTGATTATTTTATTATTAAGGCCGACCACTTTTGGGAGGTATTAATTTCCAAAATTTTGTTTTATAATTAATTATAATAATTTTATATAAGGATTTGAAAACCCTATATCACCTACTTAATGGAATTTTTTTAGGTATTTCATGTCTTTCCCTTTAAATTTTAATCTTTTACCTTATTTTACTTTTATAGTGGTCACTCACTTTTTACCGAGATAAATAATTTTTATGAAAAAAAAGAATTTGAACTTATAAAAAAATTGTAAATAATTATTGAAAATATTTAATCAATTTTTCAACATTAAATATCTATAATTGGTAGAAATTTCTTTTTGTATAAGTTCATAAAATGCAATGAAAACCTGTTTATTTTAAATGCCTTTTTTATGTATAAAATTGAATTTACACAAAAATTAAGTATAAAGTTTATTAGCAAAAATTATTTTATTTTATTTTTAAATAAATGAATTTTATTTTACATTTGGATCAATCCAAAACCAAATTTAACATTCAAACCACTCAATTAAGGATAAAGAATGAAAATTTGTTTTTTATTTGGATAAAATACAACTTAAGTTCCAAAAAGTGAAGCATGTATTTACAAATTAAAAATAATGTTCTTATAATATTTATTTTCTCCTAAAACATATATTTAGTTGGGATAATGTTTTGCCCATTTTTAAATCAATATTACATCATATTGATGTCATAAAAGTTATAGTATTTGTAAAAATGGTATTTTTCATTATTCACCCAAAAATAAATATTTTCATAAAAATAAAACAAAAATAACCCTAGGATAATATTTATACGATGATATCAAAAATTAATAACATTTAATAAAATTTAAATTCTAATTAATAAATTTAACTTTTAAATAAAACTATATAATTTATGGAAAACAATTTAGTTAGAATAAAACTATTTCTTTTTTTATTGAAAATTTACTTAAAATTATTATAGTAAATGTGGCTATATAAAATAAAATAAAAAATATTAATAAGAAATGAAATTTATTTATTATTATAATTAATTACTTTATCATGCTAGGCTTACCTTAGAAACTTCAATTTCAATTTATGTCATTATGGATAGTCATGTGCCCAGTCTACCTCTTGATCCCTTGCAGCCTATCTCCACATCTAACTAACATTTTTCCATCCTAAAACATATTGTGATAATATTTGTAACACCCATTCCTAGATCACCTAAATTAAACCCAAGTGAGGGTTCATCACATTATATCAACCATGCATCCTCATACACCAAAGGCTACCGACTAGCAGTGAGGGCCTAAAATAGTCATGGGGAGACTATATCCTATAAAATAAAACTTTCTGGTCATGCCTGATTCTACCAAAAACTTAGCACAACCCATTCATATGTTGTAAATTCCAAAATATAGGGAAAAATAAATATATATCCAAGGGGTACCTCTTAGTCTATAATAGAAATTAGAAAAACTATCTATGTGAGGCAAAATTACATAATAGAGTAGAAGGTGTAGAGAGAATATAATAGGAATCGCATATAAATATACAATGGCACATTATTTGGTATAAGTGAAATAAATAACTAAAAATAAATTGGAATTCAGCCCAACTCACATAATATGACCTTCTAAAATCTCATTCTCCACAACCTTCTAGGACATAACCATGTGTCCATCTCTAATATAAACCCATGGCATGAGAGAAAACATAAAGGTCTTCCCATATACATTGAAACTCATTTCATATATGTAGGTAGGGGTAAGTCCAAAGACACATTGGTAATCCCCCAATACCTCAAAAATACTAAGTATTATTGTGATCAAGTGGATTTGAATGTAATAAATATAAGGACTAAAGTCGTGATCACACAGCACACTCATCCAAAAACATGACATTAAATGCACATAAAATAATACAACTTAGGCCATCATGTTTTAACTAGGAAACCACAACACCTAATATCACCTACTTCAACCCCATTCTAGAAGGAAAAGATTCACCTCAATCCACAAGTCTCAACCCATACCCAATGATGCAAGGTAGTTCACACATATAGCCCATAGGTCATCCCCTAATCATGGAAAATTTCATGTTTTAAGTACCCTAGTCAATTCCCCTAATGGAAGGCCACACTAAATAGATCTCAACCCATTCCTTTATAGATAATGTCTCGTTTAATAGTTCCCAAGCCACTCCCCACAAGGAAGGTCACACTGGAAAATACTAAACCACTACCCATTGATACTGGGTAGAGCATATTGTAATGTACCCAACTCGATCCTCCTCTTAAAAGTGAACATTTAATTTTGCCAAGAAACTACCCATAAGGAATGATACAATAAAAAATACCCAACCATTTCCCATTGATGCAAGGAAGGGAACACTGAAAAGTCCTTGATCCAAATCCCTCATTATGGAAGGTTACATTGAAAATAACTTAACCACTACCCATTGATACAAGGAAGGGTGCACTGAAAAGTACCCAACCCAATACTTCTTATGAAAGGTAACATTATAAGGATCTTCCCATCCCATATTCCATAGGGGAATTTATCTATCAGTATCCAATCATACCAAACAACTACCTTCCAATTTAGGGTAGGGTTCACTATATAGTACTTGGACCAATACCCAAGGTAAAGTGTTATTTGTAAACCTTAGGGACTAACCATCTTATTCAAGGTTATCCTGGAACCCAAAATATTCATCTAAAATCCACACATCTGACACACATAAGCAATAAAAACCAGGGCATGTTCATAGCTCACCAGCTCATCATCAGGGCCTTACTCACTTGAGATTACCCAAAAATATCATTTTATATCTATCCCCGTGGTATAAAAACCTCAT
Organism: Viscum album; assembly: GCA_963277665.1. Taxonomy (NCBI): domain Eukaryota; kingdom Viridiplantae; phylum Streptophyta; class Magnoliopsida; order Santalales; family Viscaceae; genus Viscum; species Viscum album. The sequence continues at coordinate 588,855,406 of OY728126.1, forward strand.
ACCACCTCATTCATACATTCCTAACATATTGAGCCTCTTAAAATTCTCATATCACCCTTATGGGAATCTATTAGGGTTCTTCAAACTAGCCACTTCCCTTTAATAGTTAAAGAAAACTTATCTAATATAAACTAATACTTTGATACCCAAAAAAATCAATTGACACATATAAAATCTCACTAAAGTTCCCAAATAGGATCGAGATACCACTAAGAGGGGGGTAAATCAATGGTTCTTATTTTATTTTTATAATAAAGTTTATTAACTTCTTTAGAAAACTTTATTAACCTATAAAACTTGTGAGAGTTATGATCCACTCAAAAAAAGTTCTCAACATCAACTTTTTCATGAAACAAATATAAATATGGAAAATCATGTGATATTTACAAGTTTTGGTGAAAATAATTACTCCTTGTAATGTTGGATAGTCCCACCAACATGGATTCTTCCATGAAATTATTTTCGAAATACAAATACACAAGAAGAAAACAATTCTACAACCCAGTAGTAAACTTTTTGACTATGGTTAGTTATACCTCACAACTATCCCTTTTGTATCCACTTTCCCAACAGCTGGTTCTGCACCTCAGTGAACAAGCCTCTTTAGAAACTGGTTATTCCCCCAACTACAAGCTTATTTTAACTTCCCTCTTGATCTACTTCAGAAATTTTATCACTTCCTTCGCAAGTAATTTGGATCAACTTCACCTATGTATAATCTTCTTGAAATTCAATAATTATCTTAAGAACTTTTTGTTCATGAAACTTCCTCTAAATATTTAATAAATATGAATATTATCAAAATAAATCTTTCTATAATTTTTTTTTGTAAAAACATAATTATAAAAATTAATTCTAATTGGTATCTTTATGGTAACCCTAGTCTGATGGTTTTCATCTAATTTCCTTCGTCCAATTCTACTTCAACTCTTCTTACTTCAACTGAGTAGGAACTCAATCAAAAGCTCACAAATTATTTATCTAATGAAACTCCTTCTGATGAGACTTCTCTTTGATTGAAATTTTTCTGATGGAACTCACTCCAATGGGATTACTCTAATGGACTCACTTTGATGGAGTTTCTCTTATAGAACTCCACTTCAACCTAAAACAAAACTCAGGTTTGGATCTCAATACATGTAACAAAAATTTAAGATATTTATCTTTATGCGCATGTAAAAAAGATTCAATTATGGATGTATTGTACTCTCTATTTATAAAAATCCCATAATAGAAAAGGTAGTAAAACCAATTCTTCTTCCTTCTTAATGAAATTCATAGATCTATGAGTTTCATTTTCATTTGAGCTTCATGTCAGATAATGTCAAATCTTATCACAATTTCTAGAGTCATCTTGAATCTTCTTTAATATTCTCAAAACTTCATAATTATTTGAATTTAAATACTATTATTCAGTCTGATTTTTTTATTTTGATCATTCTTTCTTTGTGACACTGATTGATCTTTCTAACTCAGATTTCATCTGATGGACTTTTATAAATAAAATGTGTCTGATGAACTTTCTTATGAAAATATCATCCAATTAATCTTTACTTAAAAACTTTGAACTCTGCATCCCTTTATCTTAACCCAATTGAAGAATAATAAAACAAATTCAACTACTGAAAACAATTAATTTCTCACTTTAATGCTCTAGGTCAATTGAAAATGGTTGAATACATTGTTTCAGTTACATCATTAAAACTTCTAAAGATTTCAATTACTTGAAATCACTTTTTTAGTCACTCAACATTTATGGAAACTTCACACATTTTCTATCAATTCCTCATTATGATATCACTCTTTATACATTTTTTTAGACCGATTGAATGATTCTGATTACAAATATGAACTCTCCATCTATATTTACTATGATAAAATGGATCAGTGTTAATACCTGTATGATGTACCAGTGTCAACAACTCTATGTATGGATTGGTGTTAGTTCCAGTCCTATGTACCAATGTATACTTATTTTCTGATAGATCAGTATCTAGGTCATACCAATGGATCAATCTTTATAGATTATCCCATTTATCGACATGTTCAATATATCAGTAGCTATCTCATACTGATAGATCAGCCCGATCAGGACTTTTTAAACCCTTTAAACTCATCATATTCTTATTTAATTTAACTCGCTCATTCTTGTATCTTGACTTATTAATGATTTTTAAAACTTTGAGAGATTAGGAAACCATCATCAGATTTGGTTTGGAAGTTCTAAAACTTCCCTGTAACAACTCACAGAATGACTTTTAACTCAACCACTTCTGAGACCAATTTCCAAAAGATTTTTAATTTCTCTCAAAATATCATTTCGATAGTCTAGATCCAATATCTCAAACTAATAAAATGCGTCCAATGGGGGGTTCCAATTGAAAACTTCAAAAAACCCTTTCCTTAATCTGTATTTACAGCAACTTCTCAATAAGAAAGTTGTTTACCCACTTTACTCACCTCCAGCAACATTTTCTTCATATTGATATATTGACAACAAATACCATCAAAAAACATATTGGTCCTAATAATATCCCCCATTTTTTTTTCCAAAACCCATTTAAAAAATAACAATCACAATCTCTTGCTTCCCCAACATGTACTCTCCCCCTTAAATTTATTTTCCCCTTTCATGTATTATACTCCATATTGACAATAAAATTAAAAGGAGTTACTCATGAATATTTTTCTTCATTTCAGAATCTTAAAACTATTTTTTAGGATAACATTAGTATCACGTGAGTTTCTTAATAAGGATACATTTACTAAACATCTCAAGTCTACATGGGTGAACCCAGTGTAGAAAACAAGAGTGCATAGTCAAGGTGATCAATGTTTTCCAAAACACAATTCTCATGTAATATCATTTCATGTTTATTTCAATATTTTCATTTATGGGAAAATACTTAGAATATTTGTTAAGATGTAAGTAACTTACACCCATATCAAAAAACATATCATAAATTTCAGGTGCATAAACACAACTTTTCCAAAAACTCATTTTTTATAACTTCATTACTTTCTTTTTCAATAGGAGTAAGACACTCAATGCTCAGCTTCATTACTTCAACTCTTAAATTACCTACAATTTAGTAAAAATATGAAAATATTTTTGGAATAATGAGAAACATTAGTGGTTTATTAGAATAAACATTCAGACTCGGAGTACTATCTCATTATTTACTTTTTTTTCTTCTTCTTGTATTTTTAATTGGATGTGTTTTAATCCTTATTAGATTTTGTAACATGTTTTTTCTCATTTGTATAATCTTTAGATGGAGATTTTAACTTCTCTTCAACTTTAGAAAACATTTTGTTATAATGAGTTTGTAACAACTTCTTCATGACTTCCTCTTATTCTCTCAAGATAATCATACACCTCTTAGTAACATTCTTATCTTTCTCACATCTCTTCCATCTTTTCTAATTCTTCAAATCAAAATATTTTTATATCTTTTTATCAACTTTTTTCTCATCTTAAGAACCTTTTTCTTCCCTTTTTCTTCATATTATTTTTTGTTCTTCTTCTAACTTTCTAGCCATGACAAATTGTTCTGGACAAATTACTAAGCATTGTTTCATATCTTTCTCAACATGTTTACTTTTCTTAACTTTCTTGAAGTTCTCAAATTTCTTCAATTTTTTATTTTTATTTTTTTAGGCTTCAACATTCTTTACATTCTGAATTCCCTTTTTTAGTTCCAAAAATTATTTTAGAAATTTTGATCTTCTTTTCCCATCAAATCTCTCCCTTTATTAATACATGTTACCTAGTAGAGATATGTTATACCAGTATGAATAATACCTCTATCCAAAAATTCCACAACACCAAAAGTGTCCTATAAATATAGATCTTTCAAACTGGTAGTAAAACTACCTAGAACATTTTTGTTGTTGTTTCTTCATAAATCATAGACTGCTTTTCCAAGGGGTATACTCTACTAAAAAATTCCTTTTTTCTTGGTGATATATTTTTTCTCACTAATCTTCTTCTATATCTACTTATTTTCACCATCTTTAGAAGCTTCATATTTAACAATAACTACTTTGGTGAAGTTTTCTCTCATATTTATCATCTCACTTTATGTTGTAAGAAGCATAGATTTTGTTTTTAAAATCTCTTCTTCTTTCTCTACCAAACTACTTTTCATAATATCTATTATATTTTTGGATTCATCTATCTTCAACTTGTTATGATTACTTTCTTCAAAATGTATTGATTCTATCATGTTTGGATTCTCATTACCAGTTAATTTTTCTTTATAACGTTTCAGTTTTCTTTCAATATCACAAATATTCATTTTATATACTCTAATAAAATTGATATTTTTCTCCTATTTCTTCATCCAATCACCATTATCAAAAGTTATGTATTTAACATCTTTCTTTAATTTCTTTATTTCTTGATTTTAGTATTATATTCAAGTGCTTTCTTCGAATTCTATTGGAGAATCCATTCCATTTATATTATCTCTTCACATTTATCATCACTACTTGATGAAATACATTGATTTCTAACTTTATAAAGGAAGTTGATTTGAAGATCGGATTCATCACTGGATAAAGGATCGTCATTATTTCTTCTACTCAGATAACTTTTCTTATTCCAATGATAGGGAATTTTTTCCTTGTGTTTATTCAACTTTTTTTTCTAAGACTTATTATCCTCCTATTCAGACTCATAGTCTTTAATTTTCATCATAGAACAATTTTGTGAAAAATATATTTTCCCTTCACCTTCCAATGGCCCAAAGGCCTTTAAATATTTTTATTTATTAGATAGAGCCCCCTTCTAAGGGAAGAAGGGGGACCCCAAAGACATCAAGGACTTATACAAATCACACCCGAATGACAAAAGGAGTAAAACCATACACAACTGGAGATACCCCTCCCCAGCATTGATCATGTTGAAGTTCAACATTGTTGCAAGGCTAATCAGCTAGAAAATGTCATGTGTCAAAGCACAAGCCTGATCTGATGGCTAACTCCACACCCTCTCAAACAACAGAATCCAAAAAGCACTGCAACGATGAACCTCCAACTCTGAATCCTCCTCTAGAGCATGTTTCTGTGATCAAGTCTGGATCCACTAACTTACCACCTTCAGGATCAAACCAAAATCACAAAAAACATACACCAATCACATATGGATTCCTTCATACAACAAAACCTTTACCAAATCATCAGCATCAAATAAATCCAACAACATCGATTACCAGAAATCATCCATCCAACTTCAACAATACATCCGCAAAAGAACCTAAATCACCAGGATAAGATCAAGAAGACAATATCGTATGCCACAATACATGCACCATATGTCGGATCCACCGCCAGAAAACAACTCTATCTCCATACATGAGAAATCCCCAACCATCTTCTTAAGAAACAACCGCACACAGGAAGCAGAGATAGCGAGGAGCAGTAGGGAACCTCCAGTAGCGGCGATTCCAGAAAAACCTTTCGAACCTGCAAAATCTAAATAGATCCTAAAAATCTAAAACTTTGTCATCAAATCTATCTTGAATGTTTCTCATCAGTTTATTTATAATTTTATAATCTTCTATCTTCTCACCAAAACCTTTGATGTTTCTTACAATCTCATTAACTATTGTAAATTAATCATCAATTCTTTATTCATCATTTATTTTTACATATTTAAATATACTTCTCTATATTTATAAATTGGCTTCTTTAACTTTCTCATTTCCTTCGTAGATACTTCTCAACTTATCCCACATTTTCTAAGTTGTTGGAAATATCATAATATTTGTATAAAAATTATTGGTAAGAGCCAACACAAATCATTATGACCTTTTTCACCAGCTTCTAAACTTCTCTTATTAGAAGCTATCATAAAAACTTCATTTATGGGAGGAAATCCCAATGTTTCTACATCCTTAACTTCAAGGCCAAGTGAAATAAGATAAGGTAACATCCTATTTCTCTAACTATGACAGTTTTTCCATAAAAATAGGAACACCCCTATTGTTCACTAAATTGAAATTCTCCATTCTCAAAAATGAATCTTTCATAGGAACTTTTATCTAATACCAATTAAAGTTCCCAAACATGATTGAGACCACTGAGAGGTGGGGTTGAATCAGTGGTTCCTATTATCTTTTTATAAGAAATTTTTTTAACTTCTTTTGAAAACATTCTTAACCTATGAAACTTTTTAGAGTTACAATTCACAAAAAAAAATCTCAACCTTAGCTTTCTTATGAAACAAATATAAATATGGAATAGCACAAAATATTTCCAAGGTTTGGTATACAGACTTACTCCTTTCCATTTTCGGTAGTCCCACCAATATGGATTCTTCCACTGACTTATTCCAAAATACAAAGTCACAAGCAAAAAATAGTTCCACAACCCAATAGTTGACTTTTCTACTATAGTTTGGTATACCCCCAACTATACTTTTCGTATCCACTTTCCCAACAACTGTTTATACACCATAGTAAAAAATCCACTTCAATAACTAGTTATACCCTCTCAGATACAAGCTTCTTTCAACTTCTATTTTGATCCATTTCATAAATTTCATCACTTCCTCCACAAGTAAGTTGGATCAACTTCACCTATTTACAATCTTCAAGAACTTCAAAAATTATCTTAAGAACTTGTTGGTCTTGAAACTTACATTATATCTTCAAAAAATCTGAATATGATAAAACTAAATATTTATGTAATTTCTATCTGTAAAAAAATACTTAGTAAAAGTGAGTCTGATTGGTTTCCATCTAGTAATCCCAGTCTGATGGTCTATGTATTATTTCCTTCATCTAGTTCTACTTCTTCTCTCCCTGCTACAACAGAGTAGGAACTAAATTAGTAACTCATAACTTATTTGTCTTATGGAACTCCATATGATGAGAATTCACTTCTATGGACCTCGCTTTGATAGACCTCACTCTAATGGTCTTACTTTGATAGACTCGCTTCGATGGAGTCACTCTGATGGAACTTCACTTCAAGCTGAAACAAAACTCAAGTTGGGATCTCAATACCTGTCATAAAAATTATAGAGATTCATCTGTCTATGGATGTGAATAGTTAAAAGTATGAATACACTATGATCTCTATTTATAGGTATACCATAATAGAAAAGTAAGGAAACCCAATTCTTCTTACCACTTAGGAAAATTCACAAATATTTGAGTTTCATTTTCATTTGAGCTTCATGTCTGGATATGTTAACTATTCTCATAATTTCTAGATCCTTCTCAAATATTCTTAAATTTTATCAAAAAATCAGACTTCATAGAATTTAAAAACTATTCTTTAATATGATTTTATGAGTCCTAACATTCTTTTTTTTGTAACGTCTTGGTTCCGGGTGCTGCCCATAGGTGCCCCATACCCAGTTGGTCACATGGCCTCAAGCGCATTTTCCCAAACGCCAGAGGCTGCCAACTAGAAGAGAGGTCCTTGGGTGTGATAGTGGGGAAACTATTCCCTCATTGGTAGAGTAATTTAGTGGAAATAAATAAAAAACAATAGCAAAAGTAGTAATAACATTCAATAAGTAAATATTGGAAGACTGAAAGCAATAGACAACAGGACCACACAGGTAATGATTCATGATACATATTTCTAAGAAAAAATCCAAACAAATCACAATATTGGAATGCATTACTAATCCAAAGTACAAAGAAAACAAATAAAAAACTCCAACATCATCGTAAGACTCAGCTTGGTCCCATGCTCTCTAGCTCCACAACAATCAAGTACCTGAAGTAGAAGGGTGCTTGACCTTATCTATACCTGTAGCAATATAATCTGTTTGGACCCAAAATCATGACCCAAACAGGGTGTGAGACGAATCCCAGTAGGCAACCACCTAAATATATTTGCCTAACAGTCAGTGAATATATATGGAAGGCAATAAGAAAAATGAAGCAATAAACAAGGAAGCACTCAAAAGTAAATAGTCCTACAGTTTCAATTACATTCATTTACATTTTTCAAATATTCAACCAAACAAAAACAAGAAACCCTCTAGGAAGTTCTCACATCCTATCCCCTCTGGTTTAACTAATCATTCTCAAGTAACCCTCTGGGTAAGTTCTTACAGCCTAACCCCTCTGGTTCAACTTATACAAGAATAAAACGACCTCCTGGGTAAGCTCACACATCAAACTCCTTTGATATCAGGAAAACAAAGAATCTCGGAGGAAGAACTCACTTTCAATTCCCCCTATAGGATTTTAAAGATAAACTATAGACACTCTGAGGAAGCACTCAACATCAATTTCCCATGTGGTCTCGTAATGGTAACTATTGACACTCTGAGGGAGCACTCAATGTCAATCCCCCCCTATAGTCTCACAACATGATAAATATAATAGTCACTATGGGGAAGCCCTCAACATCAATTCCCCATATGGTCTTACTACACCTGGTTCCCACAACCCTGTGTAAATCAATTGTGCACAAACGATGTTTAGCAGCCAAAGTAAACCTCAAGAACTACTTGGCTAAATAGCTACAAAACATACCACAACATTAGATAAAATCACCCCATCCTAACAATACTAGGCATGGAAAGAAAGTATCCTAATAGGAAAAGCTATACCAAATGGTCAAAAACAAATCAAACATGGGAAAACACCTCCATGGAATGGAAAAATAACCCTTTTTACAAACAAGATCCCTAACTCAAGCAAATGCGCATATCAGGCATTAATAGGGTTAAAATACCTAAACACACAATACCCCAATCTAGGGTATTGGTCACTTTTTCATATAAAATTCAAACACTGACTACCTAAAGGAACAATCCACCTACCTCAAAGTTTTAATATTGATATAATCTGGCGTCAACCCTCGAATCGATCTAGAACATGATAGATCTACAAAAACGTCAAAAAATTTCAACCAAGGATATCTCACAAGAGAGAATAAATCAAGAGAAGAGGATATAGAAGAAGGAAGAACTCACCAATGCGATTCCAATGCAACTTATGGAGTTCGATTCGGAGAACGAACAGAGAGTCGGAGTCCCAGAGAAGATTCACCGGTATCTATCACTCCTGGATGAGAAGGACCTAGAAGAAGAAGTTTTTGTCAATTAGATGTGACCCTGGTCCAACATAACAATTAAAAAGAAAATTACACGACATTTTCTTTAAAATTACATGGCGTGTACTTTCCTTAACTGTCCTCCACTTTAGGTGGTCTCCAGGTCACCCCACACGGCCATGTACTCAGTTGTTACACAGCCACGGTCACCTGTGGAAATCGGTTACATGGTGTGTACTTGTGTACTCCTTAATTTTCCAGATTCTCCTCTTTTCCTCAAAAACGCCAGAAAAAAAACCCATACCTAAAAATAAGGTTCGGGTTCTTACAAACTACCCCTTAAAGAAATTTACCCCTGAATTTCCCTAGCAAGGCGGCGTAGAAGAAGAATCCTTGAACAGCTTTGGCCACTGCGATCGTACATCGGCCTCTCTCTCCCAAGTCTCATCCTATACTCACATGTGCTGCTATAACACTCATACCAGAGGAACAGACTAGCCATGGATAACCCTTGCACTGTGATCAAAAATTCGGATAGGATGCTCCTTGAACGATGTGTCCACATATATCTCAACCTCCTCGGGTTGAAAGACATGAGACGGTTCTGATAAGTAACGTTGTAGCTGAAAAATGTGGAAGACATTGTGTATAGCCCGGTACCTTTTAGGTATCTGCAACTGATAGGAAAATGGAATGACTTTCTCCAAAAACACAAACAGTCCAACATATCTCGGCAAAATCTTACCATGTATCCTAATCCTCCTATGTCTCATCCTTAGTGTGACACGTAAAAAAACCTGATTTCCGACCTTGAAATCTAGAGATCATCTTTGTCGATCATCATAAGACTTCTGTTGTGACTATGCAGTATCCATCCTCTTCTGAATCAACTCTATCTGCTCTGTGGTCTCTTAAACAAAAGGAGGTATCATCATAGCTACCTCGCCTACCTTCAGCCAATATAGGGTTGATAGGCATGGGATACCGTATAATGCCCCATAAGGTGTCATCTTAATAGTTTCATGAAAACTATTATTGTATGAAAACTATACAAGAGATATGTGTTTCTCCCAAGAACCACCAAAATCTAGGATGCATGCTAAAAAAATGTCCTCCAGCACATGAATCATACGCTCGGATTAGCCATCTATCTGAGGGTGGTAAGCTGTACTCAGAAGTACCTATGTACCCAAAGCCCTTTGTAATCCCTGCCAGACCTAAGAAGTAAAAAGGTTGTCCATGTCTGAAACAATGGAGTGCAGAACTCCATGTAAACATACAATCTCCCAAATGTATAACTTTCCCATATCATCAACACTAAAAGTATCCTTGGTCGGTAAGAATTGTGAAACCTTTGTGATTCTTTTAATGACAACTAAAACTACTTCATTCCCCCAAGGCGGCCTCGAAAACCCTGTCACGAAGTCCATCATGACATCATTCCATTTCCACTCGAGAATGGGTAACTTCTGAAAAACCCCAACTGGTCGCTGATGCTCTACCTTCACCTGCTGATAGGTGGAACACCTCATCACAAAACCAGAAACATCTATCTTCATACCTGGCCACCAATACTAATGGTGTAGATCATGATACATCTTGGTGACACTAAGATGAACTTCCCAAACTAAGGGATAAAATTCCCGCATCATCTCTTCATGTATGTCTAATGACACCCATATGCACCTATCAAAACAAAAGATCTCATCTTCCTCTATGGTCCATCCAAAAATAGGGTCCTCTCCTAACACACTTTACTATAGGACTAGGCCTTCAGAATCTGAGATCTACCTCATTCGCACTCAATAAAGAAGGTAGAGGTAACAGCCATAGAAGAAAGAAATGTATGCCCCTGTCTACCGTGCACCTCCAAATGTATCTCACAGAATAGATCCATAAGCTTCCACTGCAGAAAAATGACTCTTTCGAAGAGGTTTTTTTTATATAGTGGTGATTTCAAAAAACTTCCACTAAATTGTGTTTCTGCATACAATATGTGGTGGTTTACTCGATTTAGTGATGGTTTATGGTAAAATTCATAGTGGATCCATTTAGCGGTAGTTTTTTATGGTTTTAGCTGTGGTTTTCCCATTGAAAATGAATTTTTTTTAGTGGTAGTTAAAAAAGCCGCTAAAAAATCATTTTTGATAGGAAAACCACCCCTAAAACCAAGATAACCACTGCAAAATAATAAAGGAATATAAAAACTTTTTAGCGGCGGTTTTAACCGCCGCTATATTATTGTCCATAGAATAAGTTCTAACCATCGTGGATAGAAAATTATCAAAATTGTAGCAGTGGTAAAAACTGCCATGAAATTTAATACATTTATTTCACAGCAGTTAAAACTGATTCTAAAGCTAGATTTACAAAAAAAACAGTTGATTCTATAACCCCAGTATCAGTGCCTTGAAAAAAAACCCATTCTAATTTCATATGAACATACATCCCACATCTAAAAGAATACCAGAAGACCAACATTTTCATAAGAATCACATGATAGATACTTGAATAATAGGTTTATTATGATTTGGGTACATAAAATGTATTCTAAGTATATTAAGTGTCACTTTTGGATATAGTGGTTTCACAATCAGGGATAGCAGTTGATCTCAAGTATGTAGATGTATTTGTGTATCTGTCATTAAGGAATGTAATTAATAGTTTATGTTTTATAGGATTGTATGGGAATTAAAGGAGAATAATTTTGTATATCTCTCACTTAGCATTGCCAATGACCACAGTTACCAAGAATGGATTCATGTTTGACTGTATATACTAGTGTGAGGAAGTTTCCATAGTGTTGAAGAAGTGGTTGTTGTCAGCTCTGATCCTAATAATTCCTGAGGCTAACGTTGTACATGTAGTGAAATGTGATGAATCTAGTTCTGTATTAGGATATTTTATGATTTAGAGTGATCAATTAGTCACTTTGGGTTTCATCGGCTTTTAACCCACAAGATGAAATACTCTAATCCTATATTTTAGTTTGTAGTTGTGGTCCATGCATTGAAATGATCGTGATAGAACCTCTTGGGAGACAGATTTGTTGGGTACTTTGGCACCTAGAGTGCATATAATATTTTATCACTATATAGACATAATCTTTATCAGATGAATTTCATAGAGTACTTGTATATGTTTTACATCGATAAATAGTATTCAACTAGAAATGAAAATGTAGTGGTAAATTCATTGGGCTAGAAAATGTAGGAGATGAGAAAAACATATTTCATTAGCTAAATAGAAGATCTTATCTTCATTTTAAGACTAGTTTGTGGGTGTAGTTGAGGGTTTAGGGGAAGCAATGTGGGTGTCCTTAGAGATAATTTCTTTATTGGTTAAACAAGTAAAGACAAGTTAGAATATTATTCTAGAATGTATCATGATGTGTGATAGGTTGTAAGAATGTGAAACTATTCCATGATTTAATTTTGATATACATGGAGTGTTTATAGTTTGTAGCAGGGTAATGGTCACATATTCCATGAGAGATGAGTTTATGAGATCCTATAATGCTTTGAAGTGGGATGTTCACCTAGGGCTGACCATGATTTATAATAACAAAAATTTGATGTTCTGGTGGCCCTCCATAGTAAGAGATATTGAAGGCTTTGTTTCCCATTGATTGACTTGTCCAAAAATTATCATCGAGTGTCAAAGTTGATAGTTGGGGTGGGATGTTCTGTAAAGACCCGACCCCAGTTTCCCGGAGTCGGTGCCCTATTTGATTACATTGGCATACAAACAAGGAATATGGATCCCAAAGGACTGAGTAGTTTAGTATTATTGGAAACAAGATACATACATAAGTTCAACTTTACATAAGGAAATGAAAAACAACACTAATTTATTCCACTAGCAACATCATGTCTCCAAGATTATGCTTGCATGTCATTCATAATTTACTTCTTCATATCCTGAGAAAAATGAAACATAAGAAAGGGTGAGCTCAAACCCTCAGTAAGAGTAAGCAATACAGTGGAAGATAATATGAACATTAGACATGGTGAATAATTGAAAACACATTCCTTTAATAAAAAACTTGAACACATTATGGCAGGAATATGAGCTGAGTATATAATGCAATAATAAAACATATCATGGGTATTCTACTAGTCGAATAACCACATGAAATTTCAACTAATAGCTTCATAATTAGGGAAGTGAATATGTCGGACATTCTGAAACATTTTGTCATGGCCTCGGCCAAGACGTCTAGTGATTAAGGCCCCGGCCAAAATCCATATCACATTGGGAAAGGCCTCGGCCAATTACACGTCTAGTTGTCTCATGAGACCTACCGATGTATCGAGGGGATATAGAGGGCCCCACCCGTCACATAATAAGTCCAATTAATTCCTCATATGATTGTGGATAAATAATAACAACATGTACATTCATATTGAAACTATCATATGAAATGTAACTATTTTTCCCCAATCATTAAACATAAAACACTAACCATTCCGAGTAATATGGTGAATGGTTTTAGGATAGATCATCCAAAATAGAGTTAGTCATAAACAATCAAATGAAATATGGTAGATGAATTCATAAATGATTAAACCCAATAATACCATGGAATCAACAAGAGTGTTGAATTAGATGAAAACACTCTTATAAAATCATTATGAAATTCTGGAGATAAATACTCTTTTATTTTGAAAAGAAGAGTTCTTTTGGAAAAATATTTGTATAAAAACATAAGTGAAGTAAGATATTATTTTCATAATAAAATGATTGATTTTATAAAGATAATGGTTTCCAAAAACAGATTATAGAGTGCCCTTGAAAATAGGTAAGAATTTGAGAAATTCCCTTGAATTGGGCTTGTATTTTTGAAATAATTTTAAAAGTTCCTTTTAAAACGTGTAACTATCCATAAAATAAGGAAGGATTCTGGTTTGTAAACATATATATGATACTCACACAGAACATATAATGTGTAAATAACAATACATAAGAATTTCATTGAGGTATTTAGATAATGAAAGTATCCCGAATGAAAATGGAAGTTTGAGTGGAAAAACCCTTACCTTAACTCCAAACGTGTTCCGCTCTTGTACTTAAGCTCCTAGAATATAAAATTATAATTGTTAATAACTTATTTCAGAAACTATAAGACATTTATTTAGTTACCATAATTCTGGTTAGTTCATTTATGTCTTTATTGATAAGTTATTGTATTGAATTTCGTCATTCTGGAGTGTTTGTTTCCTTTATTTTCATATTCGGTTCACTTGTTTTTATGTAATGAAGTTCGTGTGGAATGGTTATAAATATCCAGGATTGGAATTATATATTATTAGTTAACATAAAGAATTGAAAATGGTCATTTTTATCATTTGGTTACATGGAATGAGGATGAATCATTAGATGACCACCAATTCGATTATTCGGCGGTATTTGGAATATTATGAACTAGTTTTGTCATATAACTTAATTATATGTACATATTCTGGTTCCTGAATATTAATTAGGTTATAAAACATATATTATAGTCTGGCTCAACCATTAATATGGTTTAATGACCAGTAATGAAGAAGAAATTGAAGAACAAAACTTCATCATCCATGAAGGTTATAAATCGGAACCTCATGGACGTCGATTTCAATTATAAAATAAGAGGGAGTAAGAACATTTATGATGGTTCTTCCATTCACATTATCTAAATCCATTATATAGATTTTACTGGAGTTATTATGATCATTTGGACAGAGGAGGATAGGAGAGGATAACAAAAGTAGATAAATTGAAATAAAACCAAATGAGAAAGAAGGGTGCTTTACCTCTTGAAATAACCTCCTTGAGAAACTCCTTAAGGGAAGGAGTTTTGGTCTTTTAGGAATACCAGAAGCTTCTTGGAAGTGGGGAGAGAGTAGGGAAGGGTAATTGGGAAGAACTTTGAGGAGCTTCAAGGCTTAGATTAGTGAAGAGAAGAGGTAGTGGTGGGGGGTTTTTATAGTGGAGGAGAGGGGTAAATTTTGAATATTTAATTCATTATTTTATTATTTCTCTCAAGACAACCAATAGTATTGTTTCATGTGACCCCAAATAGTAATAATGGCATGTGAGTTCGAACCAAGTGGGCTTAAACCATCCTTGAATCACCTATGATGCAGTAAATCAAGTATTTAGCATTTATTGCATTTTATCGTATTTTACTATTCATAAAAAAATCTAGAATTTCAGAAAAATCCCAAAAATTCACCCCTACCATTTTTCAACGTGTAGAATTCAAAAGTGAAGTCAATTTTTGAAAAATAATTTTCTAAATATTATTAATTTAACTTTTAAATAAAATCATACTTAATTCAAAAATTAACAGTTCTAATTCTACAACTACTTCTTTGTCACAATGAAAAATTAACCAAGATGTTATTATCTTCTAGCCTTAAGAAAATAAAATAATAATAAAATTTTCTATTCATTAGGGTCATATTACTATTCATATTACTATTCATAAGGGTATGTTACTATTTACTAAAAAATCAAGTTTGTTCTATTGGACTCCAAATGACTTACTGAACACAACTCTAGATGACCATTTTTGGAAATTCAAAACATAGAAGAGACAAAGTTTTGTTTTAATGGATATATTTCAAAATTTCATTCTATATTTATTCTCAAAACCTTGTGGTGTTACATTCTCCCCTCCTTACAAAAATTTCACCATCGAAATTCACAGAATATTACCCAAAAAGATTCGGGTATGTCTTTAACAAAGCTCCTCAGGCTCCCACGTTGCTTCCTCCATCTTATGGTTCCTCCATAAAACCTTCACCAGACGAGTCATCCAATTTCTCAATACTTGTTCTCTAGTATCAAGAATCTTGATAGGCTCCTCATAGTAAGATAGATCATGCTCAAGTTCCACTTCATCATAAGTGAGTACATGTGTTGGGTCTGGCATGTACTTTCTTAACATTGACACATGGAATACATTGTGAACCTTGGAGAGACTTGGCAGCATTGCCAAACGGTAAGTTACGGCTCCAATTCGGTCCAGAATTTCAAAAGGTCCGATTTACCTGGGACTTAATTTTCCCTTCTTATCGAATCATATAATACCCTTCCATGGAGATACCTTTAAGAAAACTTGATCACCTTCTTGAAACTCCAAATCCTTCCTTCATTTATCATCATATCTCTTTTGCCTACTTTGATCTATTTTGATATGGTTCTGGATAATCTTCACCTTTTCCATTGTTTCTTCAACAAGTTCTGGGCCCACGAGCTTTCTTTCACCAACATCATCCCAGCAAGTTGGTGTACGACATCTCCTCCCATATAATTCTTCATAGGGTTCCATTTTTATACTTGAATGTAAGCTATTGTTGTAGGAAAATTATACAAGAGGTAAATACTGATCCCACATGCCTTGTAAATCAAGTGAACAAGACCTCAACATGTCTTCCAATGTTTTAATTGTCCGTTCTGATTGTCCGTCAGTTTGTGGGTGGTAGTCAGTGCTCAAACGAAGATCAATATTTAAGGCCTTCTGAAGAATTTTCCATAATCTTGATGTAAAATGTGGATCACGATCAGAAACAATCGATAGGGGTACTCCATGAAGTCTCAAAACTTCATTAATATATAGTCTTGCTAGATGTCCAAGTGGTAGATCTTCTCTTATAGAAAGAAAATATGCTGACTTGGTAAGACGATCAACAATGACCCATATTGCATTGTTCCTTGTAGGAGTCTTTGGTAGTCCCATGACAAAGTCCATCGTGATATTATCCCATTTCCACTCAGGTATGGGAAGAGGTTTCAATACTCCTTCAGGCTGTTGCCTTCCAACTTTCACTTGTTGGCAAACCATACATCTTGACACAAAATCAGAAATCTCCCTCTTCATGTTGTCCCACTAGAAATGTTCCTTCAAATCTCTATACATCTTAGTGCTACTAGGGTGTATAGAGAAATTGGAACTACGAGCATCATCCAACAATTTCCTTTTTAGATCAGGTATATCGAGAACACAAAGTCTCTTCCCAAATTTCAAAATTTCATCTTCATATACGAAGTCACTCAATCACCCATCATTCACAGATTTAATCTTCTTTTTAAACTCCTCATCATCATCCTGAGAACTTTTTATCCTTTCTAGTAAAGATGGTTTGGCAACCATCTGAAAAAGCATTGATTTTTTACCTTCCATGGTTATTCCCATATCCATCTTTACTATATCCATGAAAATAGGATCTCTTTCAACTCTCATCTTGTTCAAAAATCCATGATCCTTTCTCCTCAAAGAATCTTCCACTTTATTTGCCTTCCCCGGGTGGTAGTATATTGTGAAATCACAATCCTTGAGTACTTCAAGCCATCTCCTTTGCCTCATGTTGAGTTCTTTCTGTGAGAAAATATACTTCAAACTCTTGTGATCAGTATAAATCTCACATTTTTCACCATATAGATAATGTCTCCATATCTTCAAATAAAATATTACAGCAGCTAACTCAAGATCATGAGTAGGATAGTTTTGCTCATGAATTTTTAACTGATGTGATGCATAAGCAATAACCCTATCATTTTGCATAAGGACACAAGTAAGTCCTTTCTTTGAAGCATCACTATAAATAACAAACCCATCATTCCCTGATGGTAGAGTCAATATAGGAGCATTGACAAATATTCTCTTCAGTTATTCAAAACATTCTTGAAAATATTTTGTCCAAACAAATTTAACCCCTTTACGTATGAGCTTCGTTAGCGGGTTAGCCAGTCAGGCAAAATTCTATATGAAATGCCGATAATAATATGCTAAGCCAATAAAACTGTGTACCTCAGTTATGTTTGTTGGCGTGGGCCAATCTTGGATTGCATTTGTCTTTGTAGGATCAACTAGGATTCCATCCTTAGAGACAATATGGCCAAGAAAAGAAATCTCCTGAATCCATAATTCACACTTGCTAAACTTCGCATATAATTCATGTCTTCTAAGAGTCTTTAGGATAATGCGCAAGTGATTTTCATAATCTTCATAGATTTTGGAGTATACCAAGATATAATCAATAAATACCACTACAAAATCATTGATATATTCCTTGAAAACTCTATTCATTAGATCCATGAAGACAGAGGGTGTTTTAGTCAATCCAAAAGGCATTACTGTAAACTCATAATGCTCGTACCTGGTTTGAAATGCTGTTTTTGGAATGTCTTACTTCTTTACACTCAACTGATGATATCCAGATCAAAGTTCAATCTTTGAAAAATATTGAGCTCCATGCAGTTGGTCAAATAAATCATCAATATGAGGTAGGGGGTACTTTTTCTTTATTGTTATAGCATTGATCTCCCTGTAGTTGATACATAACCTCATATATCCATCTTTCTTCTTAACAAAAAGGACATGGGCTCCCCATGGAGAAACACTAGGGTGGATAAATCCCTTATTACTCAATTCCTCTAGTTGTTTCTTTAGTTCCACTAATTCCACAGTGGCCATTCTATAAGGGGTCTTTTATATGGTCCTTGAACCAGGAATTAAATTAATGGAAAATTCAATTTATCGTTCTGGAGGATGTCCAGGTAAATCTTCTATAAACACATCAACATATTCTCTCATAATAGGTACATACTCTATTTTAACATTCCTTTCCTCACCCACAGTTATTTCATTCTCTTCCTCCCCAAAAATTGAATTTAGTTGAGCTACTAGGGGTGGATCTAGATGAGAATCAGGTGGTGACGATTCTACTCTAAAGATAAGGTGTTATTTATCATCATCATCAAAAATCATAACCTCCTTCTTCTTATAATAAATTTTTGCATCATGATCCGAAATCCAATCCATACCGAGGATTATATCAAACTCAATCATGGGTATGATGATGAGATCAGCAGATAAAGAAAATTTATATGCCTTAATGGGAACTGATTGACAGAAATTTGTAGAAATGATAATTCCCTTAGGTGTTTTGACTGACAACTCCCTTGTTAAATCATATTGAAAATATCTAATTTTCTTAGCAAACTGGGAAGATATGAAACAATGCGATGATCCAGAATCAAATAAAGCATTGTCTAAACTTGAAGAAATAATTAAAGTACCTACCACCATGTCATTAGAAACTTCAACCTCTGCAGTTGTGATTGCATAAGCTTGTCCCTGATCCCTTGGCCTTTTATGGTGCATATTTCCTTGACGTTTTGGACAATTATTAGCATAGTGTCCCATCTCCCGACAATTATAGCATTGAACATCATTGTCTTCCTTCTTCCCTTTACAATAACCATCAAGATGACCTTTCTAACCACATTTTTAGCATAATATTTTTCCTTTTAAGCATGCACCAGGGTGTTTTCTTCCACAATTGTCATGTGGTGGAAATTTAACTCTTCCCTTCTTACCTGTTTCTTTATTTCCTTTCCTAGGGTTTTCAATAGCCCTCTTCTTTTCTTACTTTCCCTTAAAGTCATAAGACTTAGAGAATTCTTTTCCTGTCTTGATGGCACATGAAACTATATCCTCATATGATGAAAAATTTTGGGAGACCAGTGCCTGCTGGAGGAAAGGATTTAGTCCATCAAAGAATCGATCAATTTTGCTCCTTGGATTTCGTATGTAGTCTATGGCATGGCTTGCTAATATTGTGAAGTTAGATTCGTACCTTGCAACATTATCATCTTCCTTCTGCCTCAGATTCAAGAATTTTCTCTCTATATCTGATCACTGCTCATGAGGGAAATATTTTTCTAAGAAGATTTCCTTAAAATCCCTCTATTCCATCTCTTCTGTCTCTTCCTCCTCCTTTGTGTTTTGTATTAATGACCACCACTGATACGCATCTCCCGATAGATGATACACTTCCATGACAACCTTCTCTCTTTCATTACATCACAAATCAAGAAATATCTTCTCAAGGGAACATATACACTGATCTGCTACAAATGAGTTTGTAGTCCCGTTGAATGATAGAGGTTATTGTCGCATAAAGCGATCTAGCATGGCTCCTCCATGGGGTGGATCTGGATGCTCCATATGGGTAAGGTAATTATTCATAACCTGAGTAAGTTGTCCCAGTATAGTTATGATTTTCTCAGCACCAGTCACAGCACCAGATCCAACATCATTGTCTTGCATCGGAGGAAAATCCCTACAGGGGACACGTGCATTCATGTGATTTCCATTCCGTCCACTAAGCGCCATATCTAGATAATGGAATACACTATATTAGGTTATGAATCATAATGTATAATCTTAACTTAAAAAAATACTCAGAAAAATTGAGATCCTACGCATGGATAATTCCATATTCACAAATATGGTTTCTTTGAGGAATATTTTACATTTCAATCCTTCATAATGGATTGTAAAGAAAATGTGAATTATCATAAGCATATCCCCTAGGAGTGTCGTAACTAAGAGTGAAACAAGGCCCGTTTTCATGCACCAGTTCCCGTTTGATTCTAGCTCAAAGCGGTGTTTTTGGGTTTTACCCCTAGATACATTTGTGCCAGAGCCGCCTCTACCTGCTCGTATCCAAACAGGGATGTATTGATTGAAAGATCCACATAATCTATTCCTTACCAAAATACCAGGACATTATTGTATGTTTACCCTCAAAGACTATCTTAGGGACTATTCCCTAATTATACGTTTTCTAAATCTTGTTTCTAAGTATTCTACTAAACTTCCTTTGATACCAACTGTGAGGACCCGACCCTAGTTGCTCGGAGTCGGTGCCTTATTTGATTACATTGGCATAAAAACAAGGAATATGAATCCCAAAGGACCGAGTAGTTTAGTATTATTGTAAACAAGATACATAAATAAGTTCAACTTTACATAAGAAAAGGAAAAACAACACTAATTTATTCCACTAGCAACATCATGTCTCCAAGATTATGCTTGCATGTCATTCATAATTTACTTCTTCATATCCTGAGAAAAATGAAACATAAGAAAGGGTGATATCGAATGTTCAGTAAGATTAAGTGATAATATGAACATTAGACATGGTGAATAATTTAAAACACATGCCTTTAATAATAAACTTGAACACATTATGGCAGGAATATAAGTTGAGTATATAATGCAATAATAAAACATATCATGGGTATTCTACTAGTCAAATAACCACATGAATTTTCAACTAATAGCTTCATAATGAGGGAAGTGCATATGCCGGACATTCTGAAACATTTTTTCATGGCCTTGGCCAAGACGTCTAGTGATTAAGGCCTCGGCCAAAATCCATATCACATTGGGAAAGGCCTCGGCCAATTCCATGTCTAGTTGTCTCATGAGACCTACTGATGCATCGAGGGGCTATAGTGGGCCCCACCCGTCACATAATAAGTCCAATGAATTCCTCATGTGATCGAGGATAAACAATAACAACATGTACATTCATATTGAAACTATCATATGAAATGTAACTATTTTTCCCCAATCATTAAACATAAAACACTAACCATTCCGAGTAATATGGTGAATGGTTTTAGGATAGATCATCCAAAATAGAGTTAGTCATAAACAATCAAATAAAATATGGTAGATGAATTCATAAATGATTAAACCCAATAATACCATGGAATCAACAAGAGTGTTTAATTAGATGAAAACACTCTTATAAAATCATTAAGAAATTATGGAGATAAATACTATTTTATTTTGAAAAGAAGAGTTCTTTTGGAAAACTATTTGTATAAAACCAGAAGTGAAGTAAGATAGTATTTTAATAATAAAATTATTGATTTTATAAAGATAATGGTTTCCAAAAACAGATTATAGAGTGCCTTTGAAAATAGGTAAGAATTTGAGAAATTCCCTTGAATTGGGCTTGTATTTTTGAAACAATTTTGAAAGTTCCTTTTAAAACGTGTAACTATCCATAAAATAAGGTAGTATTATGGTTTGTAAACATATATATGATACTCACACAGAACATATGAGGTGTACATAACAATACATAAGAATTTAATTGAGTTATTTAGACAATGAAAGAATCCCGAATGAAAATGGAAGTTCGGGTGGAAAAACCCTTACCTTAACTCCAAACGTGTTCTACTCTTGTACTTAAGCTCCTAGAATATGAAATTATACTTGTTAATAACTTATTTCAGAACCTATTAGACATGTATTTAGTTACCATGATTCTGGTTATTTCATTTATGTCTTTATTGATAAGTTAATGTATTGAATTTCGTCATTCTGGAGTGTTCGTTTCCTTTATTTTAATATTCGGTTCACTTGTTTTTATTTAATGAAGTTCGTGTGGAATGGTTATAAATCTCCCGGATTGGAATTATATATTATTAATTAACATAAAGAATTTATAATTTTCATTTATATCATTTTGTTACATGGAATGAGGATGAATCATTAGATGACCACCAATTCAGTTATTTGGCGGTATTTGGAATATTATGAACTAGTTTTGTAATATAACTTAATTATGTGTACATATTATGGTTCTTGAATATTAATTAGGTTATAAAACATATATTATAGTCTGTTTCAACCATGAATATGGTTTCATGACCAGTAATGAAGAATAAATTGAAGAAAAAAACTTCATCGTCCATGAAGGTTATAAATCGGAACCTCATGGACGTCGATTTCGTTTATAAAATAAAAGGGAGGGAGTAAGAAAATTTATGATGGTTCTTCCATTCACATGATATAAATCCAGTATATAGATTTTAATGGAGTTATCATGATCATTTGGATAGAGGAGTAGAGTAGAGGATAACAAAAGTGGGTAAATTGAAATAAAACCAAATGAGAAAGAAGGGTGCTTTACCTCTTGAAATAACCTCCTTGAGAAACTCCTTAAGGGAAGGGGTTTTGGTATTTTGGGAAGACCAGAAGCTTCTTGGACGTGGGGAGAGAGAAGGTAAGGGTAATTGGGCAGAACTTTGAGGAGCTTCAAGGCTTAGAGTAGTGAAGAGAAGAGGTAGTGGGGGGGGGTTATAGTGGAGGAGAGGGGTAAATTTTGAATATTTAATTCATTATTTTATTATTTCTCTCAAGAAAACCAATAGTATTGTTTCATGTGACTTATAATAGTAATAATTTCATGTTATTTCGAACCAAGTGGGCTTAAATCATCCTTGCATCACCTATAATGCAGTAAATCAAGTATTTAGCATTTATCGCATTTTATCATATTTTACTATTCATAAAAAATTCTAGAATTTTAGAAAAATACCAAAAATTAACCCTTACCATTTTTCAACGTGTAGAATTCAAAAGTGAAGTCCATTTTTGAAAAATAATTTTCTAAATATTATTAATTTAACTTTTAAATAAAATCATACTTAATTCAAAAATTAACAATTCTAATTCTACAACTACTTCATTATCACAATGGAAAATTAACCAAGATGTTATTATCTTCTAGCCTTAATAAAATAAAATAATAATAAAATTTATTATTCATTAGGGTCATATTACTATTCATATTACTATTCATAATGGTATGTTACTATTTACTAAAAAATCAAGTTTGTTCTATCGGACTCCAAATGACTTACTGACCACAACTCTAGATGACCATTTTTTGAAATTAAAAACATAGAAGAGACAGAGTTGTGTTTTAATGGCTATATTATAAAATTTTATTCTATATTTATTCTCAAAACCTTTGGGTGTTACATGTTCACCTACGGACTACCTATTTTACCTCATAGTTTTGGTAATTATAATATAAGTCTATAAGTTGATAGTTGAAGTTGTGTATAACCTTTTATCCTCAGATAGATGAGCAGTCAGGAAGGATGATCCAAACCATATAGGATATGATTTCGGATTTTATTATAGATTTCAGCCACCATATGCATCTTTTGGGGAGATACAAATTCTGGTAGTGTAATACACTCAAGTGTTCAACAGATATTTGTAAATTCTACTATTAATGAAGTGAACAGTCCCTCTACCTTAACAAGATCAAGACACTCAAGTTTTCAATTGATATTTGTAAATTATTATAAAAACTATTTTGAATAAGAGGAAATAATAGGTGGGAGTGATCACATGACACATATAAAACATGAGAAGAGAATACTATAAAATTTGAATAAAGAAGGGTTATCCACTAAAAACAAGTTAAAGGGAGTTACAAAAGTGGATATTCACAAGGAAATTAATAAGAAGTTTGATCGTTCATCCTTGGGTAAAAAACCTAATAAATTTAGGAAAAATGAATCATAAAAAATGATTCATGATAATAAATAATCGACATATATGGTGCATACCAAACTTGAGAAATTAATACATAAAAGGAAACCTCAGAAATCAATAAAATACATAAAAGGAAACATGAGAAATCAAAAAAATGTTAGGTCATGAAAATTTTTGGTGAAAACTATGTGCCACACATGATACATATACAAACTGACTGTTATCATATTTTTCCAACATATCAACAATACAATTAATCACGGTCCAATGATGAACACATCTCATCACCCTCTCCACCTCTATCTCTACTTCCTACTACCACCTATAAGAACATTATATTAAAAATTAAATAATGTTGTATATTTATATTTAAACTTAAAACCAATAAAAGTTTGAAAACTAAATGATTTTGAAATTTTGTGATTTACCTACTCACCACCATTTGACGAAATACCACTAGGGGAAGATCTGATTTTCTTCTGATATAAATCAATCTATGCTTTCTGCAAAGTGGATATATGAGCCCCCTGGTATTGAACTATGCTTTGCAGAGAAACAATATCTCTCTGAGTATATCGGGGTATATACTGACTACAACTAGGAGTAGATGAAACTACAATCCCTGGTGGCCTTCCAAAGAGCTCAGATGGTATGGGTCCCAAACACATCCCGCACACTCTACCAGGATGCTCTTTCCCAAGGACTTTAGCAACTGGGTCATCCTGGGAGACTGAGTAGGGCTGCACAGGATTTGCATCCCATAGTTCTTTAATTTTTACCTATAAATCAAATAGAATTCATATTAGAAGAAATATATATTAACATAGTAACAAATGATAATAAGTTATTATAATGAAAAATGATTTCATACCCAAACTTATTTGGCAAGCTCATTAATAAAACTCCCATCATATTTTTTGTGAACATTCAACCAAAATTCTGTTTGGGATTCTTCGTGCCCTAAACTCTGTGAATGCATTAAACAAACATAAATCAACAATTTAATATATTAATAAAATAATATTGTCTTATAAATATTTAAAATAATGGAAATATTACCAGATTAGATCGGCTTCTAGAAAAAATCTTTGACCCCACAGTGTGAGGGATGACCTGCTTAGCCCGGCTTGATGCATTCTTTCTTGAAAGATATTGAAATAAATAAAATTCAATTTAATATTAATGTATTAAATGTCATCTCCTCTTCATATACATGTATAAATGTAAAATGAGATTTATATAGAAATATATATTTAAATACCATCTACTTCTCATCACGATGTCTATCAATAAAAACGTTCCATTTCTCTTTGGGTGCCCCATTGGGTAGCTTGTCATATATCTGTTGGGTGGTCAACAAAGTATCATTGACATCGGCCCACAATCTCCATTTAAATTATTTCTATTTTTTCCAAGATTTTTCAATGTCCACTTTCGTACTATCATATCAGAAACTGTAAAGTGGAAAAATATCTATACATAGAAATTCATTTTGAAAATATTAATAACATGACATTCAATTACACCATAATTTATTAAAATTACCTTTATTTGGGAATCAAAAACTTCATTTTTACAACTTGTACACATATGCCTCCAATCATCATATGAAATAGGATGGGAAACAGGATTTGTGTCCAACTAGCCTAAAATTTGTCCAAGTAATCCTACAGCATCATCCATAGGGACCCCATATGAATCAAATGGGACAACTATCTTATCTTCAGTCAGATTCCATAAATTTTAACTTTTTATATTTTTCTCCACACTTTAATTATTTCCATATTTAATGAACAAACAGTTAGTATAAAAAATTGCAATAAATTTATTCATATTAAAAAATTTCCTATAACAGTCACCAACCAGTATCCCAGCGAAGAACTAGAAGTGGAACGCTGCTCCCCCACTACTGAGTCTCATGAAGAGGGAGATAACGATTGAGCAGCTGAAGGGACACTCCCAGAGGGTGTGATAGATGGTTCAGGGGGAGATGGTGCAGGGGGAAGCAGATGGTGACTCAAATTCCATTATGGAGGGAGACAGATGGATTATCATATTTCGTAGTGGTAGATGAAACAGTATATCGCTTCCTCCTTGTAATTCCTATCATTTAATAAAATAAAATTAAGTTCAGAACATATATTTCAAAAAAATTATGTAGAAAAAATAATTAAAAATGATAACATATACACAGTACAAAAAAATTTACATAACAATGATAATTAATTATTGCACAAATTAAATAAGTGGTTGCTAAATGAATGCATAACTGTACATACATTAATTTTCTCCTTCAATCATGTCGGTTTCCTATTCCATTACTTCATCCACTTCATTCATCCTTGATAGACTAATATTTTCAATATCATGGTGGACAAATAATTCTGATTCTTGTTGTTGATGAGATTCAATGTCAGAGGTCAAATCTTCTACTTCATCATCCATATCATAAAAATATCTTTGTTTTACATGAGTGGATACACTCCAACCATCATCCACAACATCATTCACATAATATACCATTTTTTCTTGATATGATAAGATATATAGATCATTCAGTTAATGATCACCAACATCCATCAAGCGATAGAAGTTCACAGAAGTAAATTGCAAGGAATCTCTTTTAACACCTTGGATAATATCAACCCAGTTGCATTTGAATAAAACAACTGAAAAATGACTATGGTAGTTTAATTCAATAATATTGGTCATCTTTCCATAGTATCCCACTTCATCAAATGTAAATATACCACTATTCTATGTTTTCAAACCCTCTTCTCGATCGACTGTTTGAAATCTAAAGCCATTCATGTTGTAAGCGTCGAACTTTATAACTTGTTTTAGAGGACCTCGATCAAGAAACTTCAAATCTTCTGAAAAATCTACTCGATTTTCAGTATTCATGATCTAAAAAAAGAAATATACTTTATTAGAATTACAAAATATATGTTTCAACCTAATATTCGTATTTATTGCAATATTTATGAACTTACACGTCGTGTAAACCATTCTAAAATCTCTTTATTAACAACATTTTTATATCTTTCTCATTTCATGTTCAGCCTCTCATTCGTCTCTTTGTTTGTATCATCAAATATTCAATAAATGGATCTATAATTTCACTATTTAACAGCACATATCTATGTGCTTGTAATAATTCCATTTCTGTCAGTGCAATATTTGAGGTCCTCCCAACTGATAGTCCAATAGCAGGAAATATTTTTGATTTCCCATGTATTTGAGATTTAGTAGATGTGTCTTCAACATGTCCATATTAATTAAATATTGAATCAATATCATCCAAGTATCTAGAACAAAAGTTAAGACACTCCTCTTCTAAATAGACTTTAGCAATAGAGCCTTCTGGTTAAGCTTTATTTCTCACGTATGATTTCAAATGCCCAAGATATCTATGAAATAAAATAAATAAACATAATCATGTATTTAATTAAGTTCAAAAAATTGTTTACTTAACTGAAAAACATATAAATAAAGTACCTATCAATTAGATAGATCCATCGATAATTAACATGGCCTCTTAATTTAGCTTTCTCAACCAAATGCACAGTTAAATGCTTCATGACAGTAAAAAACGATGGAGGAAAGATCATCTTCATTGCACAAAGTGTCAATACAAACCTCTCCTAAAGGTTGTCAAACTCAAATGGATGTAGAGATTTCTTACATAGTTGTCTGAAAAATGTACAGTATTGGAGTACAACAGCAGTAACTTTTTTAGGTAATAATGTATGTAATTCCAATGGTAGTAACTTCTATAACAAAATATGTGAATCGTGATTTTTTAATCCATGTAACTTATAATTATTTAAGTCAAAACACCTCTATATGTTACTTAAATACCCATTAGATACTTTCACATGCATTAAAATTCGAAGGAATGTATCTTTATCCCTATTTTTCATTGATAAAATTGTGGGAGCATACTTTTCATTCTCATCTGGCCAGAGATCACATTTTATGTTCATTACTTGTAAGTATTTGTAACACCCCAAGATTTCATAGTGTGTTATTTCATTAAAATAATACAATAACTTGCACTACACGCAACACCGAGTTCAAGCACACCATGACTTACCAAACAAGCCGTTCAAAAGAGGTTATGAATAGTATTAACTAAATTTTAAACTTTATATAATCCTTATAATTTTAGAATCCATATTATGAGTTTCTTAGACATAATGTAAGAACAAATTCATTTTTAGTATTGCACTTTTACCAACTTTTAATAGTGAACCCATTATAAATAAAATATTTTAAACTTTTTGAGTAAAGGGGGACATCAAAAAAAAATTAAAATGAAACATCCCAAGCTTCTACGGTACGCTTCTCTTTGATTAATGCGATAGCGTGTGTTGTACGCAACACCGAGTTCTAACAACCAATCAAACTAGCCGTTATGAATATTAATACCTACTTTTTAAAATTATATATATTTTATATTTCAAAATGGACTTCATTTTTGGATTCGAAATATCTAATTTAGCCTAAGGTGAAATTTTGGTACTTTTCGGATAACTTTCATATTTTGATGAATAGTGAAAATTACTAAATTTTAATTAAAAACAACTTTTTTATTCAAAATAATTAATAGTGATAAATTATGAATTTTAGTAGTTTTAAAGTATATTTAGAATATATTTTTACCATTTAATATAATGTTGGTAATTGGACATAATTTTACAATTAAACCGAACATAAACAAGTGTCAATCTTTTGATAGTTATTATCTCTTAAAACACGCTTTTTGTTTTGACAGCGGGAATTAATTTTAAATTAATTTCTGCCACTTCTGTGTTTTGAATTTAGGAAAATGGATTCTATATTTGGAATCAGGATGTTCAATTTGTGTAAATAGGTAACTTTTATTTTTAGAAATTTTGAATAATTACTGCGGTAAATATTTTATTTACCATGGTTAAGGGTAAATCCGGTAAATAAGGGTTAAAAAAATAATATTATAATAATACTAAATTACCCTAAAACGTGTATTAACCCTATTGGTTGATACATGGTCGACCATGGGCATCTTTGGGTCGATTTTGGGACCCCATGAATCCACTTGTAAGTGATAATGACACTTTATTTTAATTAAGTTAAAATGAATACAAAAATGACACAAGCATATATCTTTTAGAAAAACAATTGTTACATAGTGTTATATATGTTGGATTTTAGATTATAAATATTCATTAGAAAGATAAAAATATTTCCTACATAATGATATTTTATTTATAATTTTTAGACATTAAATAATTTATTTTATTTATGACTCAATGATGATGCAGTAATTACTATAATAGTGAAAAATTAAAATAATTGATATTATAAATACCCAAATAAATATAATATGAAACTTTTAATGAATTAATCTAATTTTCTAGGATAATATAATATATTAGGATTTATTTAATTGACTTTGTTCTAAGTAATCAATCTGTTATGAGTTTCACAAAAATCAACTATTGAATAGTGTCAAAATTGACATAAAAGAGTTCTTAAAACAAATATTATATTATTAATTGATATTAAATTCCTAAAAATCTAAGGTTTGGCCAAGAGACTTATATCATGATAGGTTCATCATTAATGGACCAATTGGAGGTCGTTTGGATGTATATAGTAAGTTTATTAACCATATTATATAAAAATACAAAGAGACATTGTAAAAGTGAAACTAATTAACTTAGAGTTAATACTTAAAGATAAGGTTAATATAAGTACCCAAACCTGTCTAAATTCTATTGGTTGAGTTGTTTTCGACCCATCCCCACCTTAACCTTTAAATAATCAACTTTGGAGCCATTAGAAACCGAATATGAATTTATTATAAATTAATATTTCTAGCTTTTCCAAAGGTGCCCCTCACCCCTCTTATAAAAGGGCACTCCTCCTTCTCATTTCTTCACACCTTCAAAGCCTTTTGGTTCGGCCAAACTCTGCCCAAATACTCTCCCAACATCCCTCAATACAACCTAGAGGCCTTAGTTTGATTAGAAAGCCAACCTAAGGAGCCCTTTTGATCAAATCAAAATGAAGAAACCGAAGAAGAGGAGGTTAACCTACCCTAACCAAGTAAAAGTACAAGGTAAGGGATTTTCTTATCTCACATTCAATTCCGTGAGATTTCCATTATTCGCCACTAAATTATTGAAAGTGGTGTATTGTGTACTGGCATTTGATATATATTATCATGATTATCATTATATTCATGTTATTTTGTAAATAATTTGGTGGTTATTAACTTTTGGCCATACGACTCAGTTGATTAACGTGGTAAGGGGTTTTCATCTCACTCTTTATTTCCGTGAGATTCATGCCATATTTCCACTATTATCTTTTGTGTGGTGTATGTACTGCCCATAATTATATTCTTTGTGTAATACACTTTACCTTATGTGTATTTACATTTTCATTGTATGATACCTCTTTCATGGGTTGTATGTTTCATAAGTTACCAAATTGATAAGGGTTTACTTCACAATCTCTTTAATATCCGCGGTTGTTTTTATGTAAGTATATACAGGGACATATTTACTATCCATGTCCATATTTCATAAAAGAGTTTTCAAAGGGATTCTTTCTAAGGGAACTTTTACTAAAACATCATTTTAAATGTTTTAAATATTTATTCTTCTAAATCATTCTCATTTATGTCCATGTTTTCAAAATGGTTTGTAAGGATTTATTTATATGAAAATGAATGTTTTAAAAGTGTTAATTCCATTCAAAAGTTTCAAAGTGGTACGGGACACTTTGATTCAAAAATGTATTTAAATTCCTTACTTTCTAAATTGTGTAACATTAAAATGTTTTCATGAAAAAGGGATATTTCTCTCAATAATTTTTAAAAAACATTTTCATCTATGTCAACATCCTTTGATGGATTTTAAGATTATTTGAAGTTGATTTATTATGATATAAAACTTCCATATTGTAATGAAGTTTTGTGATATGTTTGACTGTAGATGTGTCATTTATATAGCATTCATGGTTTATGAGTAAAGTATTTACATTTCATATGCTAGTTCCAATAAGAATGTTTATGTTATATTTCAACCTTTACTTCATATGAATGTGTTGTAAAAGTATGTTCCAGGTTGGGGACTGGTTAAAGTAAGCCCTCCAGGTTGGGGACTGGTAAAAGTAAGCCCTCCAGGTTAGGGACTGGTAAAAGTAAGCCCTCCGGTTTGGTCTCCGGTTATTAGAGGCACTCCGGGTTGGTGTCCGGTTATTAGAGGCACTCCGGGTTGGTGTCCGGTTATTAGAGGCACTCCGGGTTGGGTTCCGGTTACAGTTAGCCCCAAGGTCTTGGGACGAGGCCTTGACAAAGAAATTAAAGTTCAGCATTATGCATTCCGACATTATGAATGTGGTTATTGATATTGCATGTGATTATTCGATTAGTAGAATATCCATGTGAATAAGTAAATGGCATTATTTCATTTTACTTTTGCCATACTATGTTGAAGTTCAAGTTTAAAAGGCTTTTGTTTTAGTAATGCATTGCCTTAAATGTTTATGCTTATTTTTGAATGTTTCGCTATATTGTTATCCTTACTGGGCATTTGAGCTCACCCCTTTTCTATGTTTTATTTTTCCCAGGATGTGAAAAGTAAGTTATGAATGACCTGCAGGGATATTATGAGGGGATAATAGTGTGGACTATGGAGACATTATGTTGTCGTAGTAGTTTTTCACTTTATGATGTAATGTAAAACTTATGAATATATCTAGTGTTTCCAAGGCTACAAACCAATCGGTCTTTCGAGATTTGATCTTTCTTGTGATCATGCCAATGTTATGTAATAATGCACCGACTCTGGGTAGCTGGGGTCGGGGCGTTACAGTTGGTATCAGAGGAAGTTTAGTACAAACCTTGGAAGCTAGATTTAGATAAACTCTGATTAGAGCACGTAGACCTAAGATGAACATTGAGGATTAGTGTAGAAGAACTTCCTAGAATTTTGGTATTGTAGGGATTTTGTGAGTTTTCCGAGCAATACATCCCTGTCTGGATACGAGCAGGTAGAGGCGGCTCTGGCACAGATGTACCTAGGGGTAAAACCCGAAAACACCGCTTTGAGCTAGACTCGAACGGGAACTGGTGCACGACAACGGGCCTTGCTGCACTCTTGGTTACGACACTCCCGGGGGATATGCTTAGGATAATTCTCATTTTCTTTACAAAGCATTATGAAGGGTTTATGTGGATTTACTTCCTCAAAGGAGAAATTTTTATGATTATGGATTATATCCATAAACTATTTAATTTATGTTATGTGTCTTACAAGTTTGGGATTAGGTATTATTATTCATAAACTAATCTAGTGTATTCCATTGTTTAGAAATGGCACCCAGTAGAAGGAATGAGAACTCCATCAATACACATGATCAAAAGAGAAAGAAGGATCATATCTTTCATGGCCTTAAGCCAGAATTTATAAGAGAAATAGTCTCCCATTTATTATCATCATACGAAGAAATAATATCATGTGTTGATAAGATAAGTAAATATTTTACTGAGTCCTATGTCTTTGAAGGGAAGCAAGAGAAGAAAAGGATGGAAGAGAGAAAGACGGATAAAGGGAAGAGGGAAAAGAATAATTTTCCCATATGTGATAACTGTGGGAAGAAACACCCTGGAACTTGTCTGAAAGGAATGGGAGTTTGTTATAAGTGTGGTGGAAAAAGGCACAAAGTACATGACTGCAAGGGTAAGAAAATGGTTTCAA
This sequence comes from Viscum album, assembly GCA_963277665.1. Lineage (NCBI taxonomy): Eukaryota > Viridiplantae > Streptophyta > Magnoliopsida > Santalales > Viscaceae > Viscum > Viscum album. The sequence continues at coordinate 588,888,328 of OY728126.1, forward strand.
ATGTACAATGCTTCATTTGCAAGGAGTTTGGACACTATGCGAACCTATGTCCCAGTCATCAGAATATGCCTCAAATGATGTTATTGGATAATAATCAAGTTATGATACTACCACAGATGAAGAGGAATGATTAGAGTTCTTATGTTGATTATGTCAATTGAGTGTTGTATCAACAATGTACTTGTTATAGTAATTATGGAGTATATAAGGATTGTACTGCAGTACTATTTCATTAAGGACTTGAGATTGTGTGGAACAAAGAAAATTGACTCAATAGCAGGTTAAATTTTTGGGAAATATATGGTTGAGAGAATTATAAACCATAATATGGTTCTGATACCGAGGTAGTGATTTTAGAATAATACATGATTGATTTGGATAAATTATATTGGATATTATTGACTACCTTGAAACTAATTAATGATTTGCATATTCCATCATTATTGGGGTTTAAAACATTTTTGGATTGATGAAGTATATCTAGCATTCTATATGAAATAAGGGAGCATGAATGTAATCAATATGGATTATAGTAATTCAGGATGTTTCAGTGTTTTAAAAGAATACATGATGAAGGTATTCATATGCTATTACGTGGTAAAAAGGATCTACATTATGTTTAACTTCCTTATAAATGTTGGTCTGTGAGTTTGGTCAGAAGTATTTTGGATAAATTCTAGTTTGAGATTAATTTTGGATTGCCATAAAAGGACAACCCGGAGGTCGGGCGGCAACCCGTCGCGTCCGGCAAGGCCGCGAGACTTGAACCCGCAACCAAAGGGCGACAAGGGTGTATCACCTACCACTGGCCCATGAGATGTCCTAGATTAAATAATGTAGTTTTTATTAAAAGATCTTGTAGATGAATTATAAATTCGTTTATTTTGGAACCCTATACTAATAGTGTAAATAGAATTTTTTTACATTCTATTATCTTTTAGAGTGAAAGATGAGTTTGTGGTAGAAATTTATTAATGGATAAAACTCTAATTATAAAGTAAGTATATATCCTTATGATCATAGCCAATCTCTTAAATAAATTCCTCAACATTAAGAAAAGCAACTTAGAACAAAAATGTTGTCCTAGATGGTACCTTAAATCATCACTAATTTATGGCTTTGGGATTGTTGGCCTTTTCATAGCCATGTTCTCTACCACTCTCCATCAGATAATTGATGGTTAGATTTCTCTTCCATATCCATATTTTCCTACATGGAACCCTAGTATGTGTTATTTTCGGTAATCTTCATACTTTCCACTCTTTATTTTAAATAGAGGCCTCATTAATTCATTTTTCGATGTGGGATTTCAACTAAGATATTTTGAAACGTCAAAAATGTGTTATCCTAATACCCTATGTTTTGTTGAACCGATGGTATTTCAAATCATCATAGATTGATGAATTTAAGGACCTAAATTTTATACTTGTTTGTTATTGATGACCTCAATCACTACCTATAAATATTTACGTTTTTCCTCCAATTATATGTCTATAATTGCCACCAATGTTCTCCTAATCGAGATCATAATTTGGTGGTGACCCTTTCATTTCTCTTTTCCTCATATTAAGACCAAATTTTAGTAACCCAATTTCCGATGTGGGTTTTCCCACAAAGATAATTTTTATTTTCAACCTTTTATTTTCGAAGAACAATTTCAAATTGCGAGGACGCAATTTATTGAAGGAGGGGAGAATGTAACACCCCAAGATTTCATAGTGTGTTATTTCTTTAAAATAATACAATAACTTGCACTACACGCAACACCGAGTTCAAGCACACCATGACTTACCAAACAAGCCGTTCAAAAGAGGTTATGAATAGTATTAACTAAATTTTAAACTTTATATAATCCTTATAATTTTAGAATCCATATTATGAGTTTCTTAGACATAATGTAAGAACAAATTCATTTTTAGTATTGCACTTTTACCAAATTTTAATAGTGAACCCATTATAAATAAAATATTTTAAACTTTTTGAGTAAAGGGGGACATCAAAAAAAAATTAAAATGAAACATCCCAAGCTTCTACGGTACGCTTCTCTTTGATTAATGCGATAGCGTGTGTTGTACGCAACACCGAGTTCTAACAACCAATCAAACTAGCCGTTATGAATAGTCATACCTACTTTTTAAAATTATATATATTTTATATTTCAAAATGGACTTCATTTTTGGATTCGGAATATCTAATTTAGCCTAAGGTGAAATTTTGGTACTTTTCGGATAACTTTCATATTTTGATGAATAGTGAAAATTACTAAATTTTAATTAAAAACAACTTTTTTATTCAAAATAATTAATAGTGATAAATTATGAATTTTGGTAGTTTTAAAGTATATTTAGAATATATTTTTACCATTTAATATAATGTTGGTAATTGGACATAATTTTACAATTAAACCGAACATAAACAAGTGTCAATCTTTTGATAGTTATTATCTCTTAAAAACACGCTTTTTGTTTTGACAGCGGGAATTAATTTTAAATTAATTTCTGCCACTTCTGTGTTTTGAATTTAGGAAAATGGATTCCATATTTGGAATCAGGATGTTCAAATTGTGTAAATAGGTAACTTTTATTTTTAGATATTTTGAATAATTACTGCGGTAAATATTTTATTTACCATGGTTAAGGGTAAATCCGGTAAATAAGGGTTAAAAAATAATATTATAATAATACTAAATTACCCTAAAACGTGTCTTAACCCTATTGGTTGATACATGGTCGACCATGGGCATCTTTGGGTCGATTTTGGGACCCCATGGATCCACTTGTAAGTGATAATGACACTTTATTTTAATTAAGTTAAAATGAATACAAAAATGACACAAGCATATATCTTTTAGAAAAACAATTGTTACATAGTGTTATATATGTTGGATTTTAGATTATAAATATTCATTAGAAAGATAAAAATATTTCCTACATAATTATATTTTATTTATAATTTTTAGACATTAAATAATTTATTTTATTTATGACTCAATGATGATGCAGTAATTACTATAATAGTGAAAAATTAAAATAATTAATATTATAAATACCCAAATAAATATAATATGAAACTTTTAATGAATTAAACTAATTTTCTAGGATAATATGATATATTAGGATTGATTTAATTGACTTTGTTCGAAGTAATCAATCTGTTATGAGTTTCACAAAAATCAACTATTGAATAGTGTCAAAATTGACATAAAAGAGTTCTTAAAACAAATATTATATTATTAATTGATATTAAATTCCTAAAAATCTAAGGTTCGGCCAAGAGACTTATATCATGATAGGTTCATCATTAATGGACCACTTGGCGGTCTTTTAGATGTATATAGTAAGTTTATTAACCATATTATATAAAAATACAAAGAGACATTGTAAAAGTGAAACTAATTAACTTAGAGTTAATACTTAAAGATAAGGTTAATATAAGTACCCAAACCTGTCTAAATTCTATTGGTTGAGTTGTTTTCGACCCATCCCCACCTTAACCTTTAAATAATCAACTTTGGAGACATTATAAACCGAATATGAATTTATTATAAATTAATATTTCTAGCTTTTCCAAAGGTGCCCCTCACCCCTCTTATAAAAGGGCACTCCTTCTCATTTCTTCACACCTTCAAAGCCTTTTGGTTCGGCCAAACTCTGCCCAAATACTCTCCCAACATCCCTCACTACAACCTATAGGCCTTATTTTGATCAGAAAGCCAACCTAAGGAGCCCTTTTGATCAAATCAAAAGGAAGAAACCGAAGAAGAGGAGGTTAACCTACCCTAACCAAGTAAAAGTACAAGGTAAGGGATTTTCTTATCTCACATTCAATTCCGTGAGATTTCCATTATTCGCCACTAAATTATTGAAAGTGGTGTATTGTGTACTGGAATTTGATATATATTATCATGATTATCATTATATTCATGTTATTCTGTAAATAATTTGGTGGTTATTAACTTTTGGCCATACGACTCAGTTGATTAACGTGGTAAGGGGTTTTCATCTCACTCTTTATTTCCGTGAGATTCATGCCATATTTCCACTATTATCTTTTGTGTGGTGTATGTACTGCCCATAATTATATTCTTTGTGTAATACACTTTACCTTATGTGTATTTACATTTTCATTGTATGATACCTCTTTCATGGGTTGTATGTTTCATAAGTTACCAAATTGATAAGGGTTTACTTCACAATCTCTTTAATATCCGAGGTTGTTTTTACGTAAGTATCTACAGGGACATATTTACTATCCATGTCCATATTTCATAAAAGAGTTTTCAAAGGGATTCTTTCTAAGGGAACTTTTACTAAAACATCATTTTAAATGTTTTAAATATTTATTCCTCTAAATCATTCTCATTTATGTCCATGTTTTCAAAATGGTTTGTAAGGATTTATTTATATGAAAATGAATGTTTTAAAAGTGTTAATTCCATTCAAAAGTTTCAAAGTGGTACGGGACACTTTGATTCGAAAATGTATTTAAATGCCTTACTTTCTAAATTGTGTAACATTAAAATGTTTTCATGAAAAAGGGATATTTCTCTCAATAATTTTTAAAAAACATTTTCATCTATGTCAACATCCTTTGATGGATTTTAAGATTATTTGAAGTTGATTTATTATGATATAAAACTTCCATATTGTAATGAAGTTTTGTGATATGTTTGACTGTAGATGTGTCATTTATATAGCATTCATGGTTTATGAGTAAAGTATTTACATTTCGTATGCTAGTTCCAATAAGAATGTTTATGTTATATTTCAACATTTACTTCATATGAATGTGTTGGAAAAGTATGTTCCAGGTTGGGGACTGGTTAAAGTAAGCCCTCCAGGTTGGGGACTGGTAAAAGTAAGCCCTCCAGGTTAGGGACTGGTAAAAGTAAGCCCTCCGGTTTGGTCTCCGGTTATTAGAGGCACTCCGAGTTGGTGTCCGGTTATTAGAGGCACTCCGGGTTGGTGTCCGGTTATTAGAGGCACTCCGGGTTGGGTTCCGGTTACAGTTAGCCCCAAGGTCTTGGGACGAGGCCTTGACAAAGAAATTAAAGTTCAGCATTATGCATTCCGACATTATGAATGTGGTTATTGATATTGCATGTGATTATTCGATTAGTAGAATATCCATGTGAATAAGTAAATGGCATTATTTCATTTTACTTTTGCCATACTATGTTGAAGTTCAAGTTTAAAAGGCTTTTGTTTTAGTAATGCATTGCCTTAAATGTTTATGCTTATTTTTGAATGTTTCGCTATATTGTTATCCTTACTGGGCATTTGAGCTCACCCCTTTTCTATGTTTTATTTTTCCCAGGATGTGAAAAGTAAGTTATGAATGACCTGCAGGGATATTATGAGGGGATAATAGTGTGGACTATGGAGACATTATGTTGTCGTAGTAGTTTTTCACTTTATGATGTAATGTAAAACTTATGAATATATCTAGTGTTTTCAAGGCTACTAAACCAATCGGTCTTTCGATATTTGATCTTTCTTGTGATCATGCCAATGTTATGTAATAATGCACCAACTCTGGGTAGCTGGGGTCGGGGCGTTACAGTATTTCTGAGCATTGAGATGATCCTTTTACTTTCCATGATTATTAAGCAATGTAAAGATCAAATTGTCACAGAAATTCTTCTCAATATTCATCACATCAATATTATGCCGCAAAAAATTAAATTCCTAATACGGAAGTTTGAAGAATATACTTTTTTTCTTTAATTATTGTGTTCCGATTTCACTTGACGATGCACTTTGAACCCATTTCCCACTATCATTCAAATAATGAACCTTCCCAAATTATGTTTCAACATTTCCAAGTTGTTTCAAAATTTAAAAACCAGTTCACAACTTTAGAGGTGGTCTACGATCAATGAAATCATTAAATTTTCATCTGTTCAGCCAAAATCTATGAGATGCATCGAGAAATCTTTAATGGCACAAGAAGCACCATTTTCTACTGTGAGGCAGCTGTTTGGGGTCAAAATAAAAGTTTAAAATAGGACAAGCCAAACCCGTGTAAGTGTTCCAGCTAGATAAATTCCCTAGCCCAGGGAAGTTACTAATGGTCCACATTAAAGTTACATGCATTTTTAAAATTATTTTAGAAGAAGCATCAAATGTCTCAGCACCGTTGCTCCATAACTTCTGTAATTATTTAATTAAAGGATGCAAGTGTACATCAATATCATTTCAAGACATTTCTTTTCTAGTAATAATCATCAAAATGATAAAATACATTTGTTTCATACACATCCACAGAGGTAGGTTTTTGGGGATCAAAACAACTGGTCAAATGCTATAATTGGTACTCAAAGTCCCAAATAGGTTGAATCCATCAGCATCCAATCCCAATTAAACATTCCTAGGATTACTTAAGAAATATTTATTTAATGAATCAAATGTCTTCTAAGATTTTGAATCTTGTGGATGTCGTATTAACCAATCATTTTTATTATCTACAAAATTTTACTTCATGTGTTCAGCAGTTTCCAATGACATGAATAATCTTTGAAATCGTGGATTTAAAGGAAAGTAACATAAAACATTTGAAAGTGTGTTCCTTTTCTTCTTATTAATGGTAGTATTTTGATTCAGACTTTCAACATCACCCATTGACTCCCATCTAGAAGAAGAACATTTTTTATAATCATGTCTACTTGAATCCTCTCACCAATAAAGCATACAATTATTAGGAAATGTATGTATTTTTTTATAATTCAAACCAAGCTTGTTAACAACTTTTTTCATATCATAAAAAGACTTGGGGATTTTTGCTTCAAAAAATTCATCACAGAACAATTCCAATATCATGGTAATTGCCTTATTTGTAATTCCACATAGACATTTGATATGGTACAACTTCAGCAGAAAAGAATGTTTTGAATATTTTAAACATCCATTATACAACTCTTGATTTCCATAATCAACTAAATCATGAAACATATTTTCCTCAGTGAAGTTTTATCTTACATTAGTCTCCATATAATTAAGATAAGGTTCCACTGATATGTTACAATCTTGATATGGTTGTCCTATAGTCTCAAAAACATCACTTGTCACATTGCTATTTGTAGCACCCTCATCTGGTTTTTCTGGTATGTTTTGATGTTGATGGTGGTGTCTTGCAGTGATGAATACATTATTTATAAGGTTTTTCATTTCATTTTACATTGTCAATGAATTTGGGATTTTATTATATGGATTGACATCAGTGCTCAGCCTTTCTATAACGTTCGATTCTCTATTCCAAATCCAACTAAAATATTGACCAGGGAATTGCTTCAATATTAAATGTTCATAAACTTCATCACTCTTCAACCATCTTCTAAATTTAAATTTAGTACATGGAAATCTTATTCTCCCTTCAACATATTTATTGGAAATTTAAAAATCTAAAAACTTCTCCAAACCCAACATACTTAGGTGTGTTCCTTAGTAATGTGATCCAGATTTTATCAATGTATATCATAATGTGCCTACACAATATTAAAAAAATTAAAACACATAACTATTAATAAATAGGGAAGGAGATTCATATATACTAGTTGAAAAAATATATAAATATGTTAAGAAAAGTTTTCTTATATAAATACATAAGGTAAATAATTAACCCACCTACTAGAAAACCAAATCATGCAAATTAAAAAGATCCATAAAAGAATATAAAAATATCCTAAGTGCTTGGACTAATTTTTAAATTGGAATTAACCATGTAGGTGATTTCCCCTTTCCCCAATGACATTTTATAAGTGACCCATAAATCCAATCTCTATCCAATTGTAGCATGACTCCAAGCCTATTATAGATGAGCCAAAATTCTGTTCGTGTAAACCATGAATATTATACATATAAATCAAAACACACCTAATTGTAAACACACCTCAAAATATCATATGTGGATTGGATTTTATCTTCCACTCAAAATATCATACATTAATTCTATAAAACACACCTAATTGTAAACACACCTCCAAATTTTGGGCTAGGCATGTGTCTTATTGATGCCTTGAGAGGCTAGTTGAGAGCTAGTTCCAATTTGTGACACAAGGTGTAAATATAGTATTTTCTATGTTTATAAAATTTTGTGTGTGTGACAGATATGATCCTATGTATGTTGTTTAGGAATATGATCCATGTTTCGATGAGACACTACTCATGGGAGTATGAGCCTTGTAATATCATTAGGTGATATGGAGTTGTATGAATGTTAAATTTGTATGAGATCGATATGGGTAGTGGATAAGAACCTGAGTGAGATTTATTTGAAAAGATCACTTCTTTCTTGGAATGGTAAGAGTGAGTGTTGGTATGGAACTTCAAGAAAAGTCTTAACATGTGAAATCAACTATACATTGGTTATATGGGATTTCTATTTTTTGTAGAGTATTGGAGTGGATATCCCACCCCCCTCCCTGCACAACCCACACCCCCCACACCCCTACAACCCCTACCCCTCTGCATCCCCCCTAGACAGCCCCCCCCCCACCTGGAGAGCCCCCCCCCACCCCCCACCTGAACATCCCCCCTCCTCCCTGGACATCTGACACCACATCCCCCACTTGGAAAGCCCGCCCCCAACCCTCCTTGGACATCTCGCACCCTTGGAAATCCAACACCCCCCCCCCTCCCCCACCTGGATAGCCCACCCCCCACCTCTGGACAGCCCACCCCCTCCCTAGATAGCCAACACCCCCTCCCCCACACCCGTGTATCCCCCTCTCACCCTGTAACCCCCCCCCCCCCACACCCACTAGGACATCCCCCCCACCCCACCTGGAAAGACCACCCCCCCAACTAGACACCCCCCACCTAGACATCCCACCCCCACCCCCACCTGGACAACACCCCCACCCCCCCACCCCCCACCTGGAAAGCCCCCACCCCACCTGGAAAGCCCACCCCCTCTCTGGATAGCCCCCCCCCCCCCACACACACACACACACACCCTTGCATCCCCCCTGTGCACCCCCCCCCCCCCCACTTGGAGATCCCACAACACCACCTAGACATCCCCCCCCCCTCTTCCCTGGACATCCCACACCCCCTCCCTCACAAGGACAACCCACCCCCCACCCCCTTGGACATCCCACTCCCTGGAAATCCCACACCCCCTCCCCCACATGGACTTCCCACCCCCATAGACAGCCCACCCCCACCCCCTTGGACATCCCACCCTTGGAAATCCCACACCCCCCTCCCCCATCGGGATAGCCCACCCTCACCCCCTAGGGAGCCCACCCCCTCCCCCACACCCTTATATCCCCCCTACCACCCTAGATAGCCCACCCCCCCCCCCACCTAGACACTCCCACCCCCACCTGGACACCCCCACCCCCACCTGGACAACTCCACCCCCACCTGGACCCCCCCCCCCCACACACACACACACACATAGACATCCCACCCCCCACCTAGACAGTCCCCCACCAAGATAGCCCACCCCCACACCCCATATAGACAGCCCTCCACCCACCTCGATAGACCACCCCCCTCCCTGAATATCCCACCCCCACCCCCACCCCTACATCCCCCCTGTACATCCCCCCCCACCCACCTAGAGATCCCCCACCCCACCTGGATAGCCCACCCCCAACCCCCCCCCCCCCCTCCTCCCTGGACATCCCACCCCCCCCCCCCACCTGGACAACCCACCCCCACCCCCCTTGGACATCCCACCCCCTGGAAAGCCCACACCCCTCCCCCTGGACAGCCCACACCCCCCTCCCCCACACCCCTGCATCCCCCCTACCCCCTGGACAGCCCACCCCCCCCCCCCCACCTGGACAGCCCACCCCCCCCCACCACCCACCTAGATAGCCCCCACACCCCCCCCCCACCTAGACAGCCCACCCCCCTCTCTAGGAAACCTAAAAAAGTCTAGGGAACCTAAAAAAGAAAACCATAATATTTTTATATATCGAATGATGTATATAGGGTGTGAGAAAAACTAATCCCAATAGGATATCAACAAGGATTTTGTGAACGTCTTTTCAAAACACATCTTATTTATGATAGTTTTAAATATAATTATAAAATATATTTTTATTAATAATCACACGAAAAACCAAATATCACCTTAACATCCATTTTATAAACTTATATTTTCTTCTCCTTTAAATGAAAATAATTATTTTAAAAATATTACTTTAAAACCCTTACATTATTTAAAACCACCAATTACAGTTCCAGTTTTAAAAATACTTTAGAAACACCCTTTTGAAAACAATTCAAAAACAATTTAATGAAACAAACCCATTCTCATAAACTGTAAAAATAAAACACCAAGTCACCACATCACAAATGATATATGAGTAAACAAGGGGAAAAAATCATGGTTCCCGCCATATTAATCAAACCAGGGGACACAATTAATGAGAGTCCCCAAATGGAATCCATGTAGTATCATAGGAAACAAAAACAAATGTCATAAAGTAATATAGTCCTAGACCTTACCAATAAATTATACCTACCACTGACATATGTTTCATCCAAACAACACAAGTCACTTGAGTATCCTACACCTAGCATCATAGGGGGAACTCCCCACAAGACATGGTATACAACACAACTAAGGGACACCAATAGTGTGTGACTATCTAGTGTAACATAAATATAGACCTTTCTCTCAGTGCCTAGTGTACCCATGATATAAATAATAGGATACGAGTAATCAAACAAGTTGCATGATTAATGCAATAAAATAATATAAATCTAACCTCTCCTCCAACACCCTTGCAATAAAAAACACCAAAAATATCATTCGTATCATAAAAATACATCTAAAGAGAAGGTGGAATCATTGAGGGTATTACATACATTATAAGTAGTTCATTATGTAAGTTACAAATGATACTTATTAAAATAATCAGAATTCTAAGTCACTTTAATCCTCTTTGAAATACAATTTCAAATAATTCATTAAAACTAACCATTTATATACTTTACTGACATATGAAACGATTGAATGTCTCTTAATTATACTCATACTATAGAATATCTAGTGATCAAAATATTTTGGGGTTTAAAAAGAAATATGAAACCTAAATATATAATAGTACAAGAGGAAAATGAAATAAAAAACATGTCATTTGAGGATCTATATGGATATATCATGACCTCTGTAAAGAAGAAGGATGATACTGAGGGGTGGCAAGAAGCATCAAGTGGCACCACGGGTCAGTTCCTACAGTGGGGAGGTGATCTAGGGATTCGGGGGGTCGGCGGTGATAGGTGGCGATCCGCGTTGAGGGGCGGCGAGGCGGCGAGGCACGCTGAGGGGAGGTGTAGGGCTTCAGGGGTCACTGGGGGCATAAGGGGGTCTCATGAGGGTTACCGGGGGTGTTTTTGGGGGGTGGGGTCTCGCAGGGATCGGGGTTGGGGGGAAGAAGTGTCGAGGTTGAAAAAAATATTTTAGCGGTGGTTTATTAAAAACCTTTGATAAATCATTTATAAAAAAAGTAGTGGAAGTTTAGTAAACCACCGCAAAAGTCTATTTATATTGTAGTGTTCCACTCAGTGTTGGTCTCCTAAACTACCTGTATCTGAGTCCTTTATCTCAATGCGTCAGCTACTGTGTTTCCTTTACCAGGCATATAGGTAAGCTTAAAATAAAAGGACTGAAGGTATTCAACCCACCTTTGTTGTCTCAGATTCATATCGCACTAAGTGAAGATATAATTGAGACTTTTGTGATCGGTGAAAACCACCAAATTCTCTCTCAATAGATAATGTATCCAACAGCATAAAGCATCAACAACCATAGCCAACATCAAATTTTGTGTTGGGTAATTCCTCTTATGTGGCCTCAACTGCCGAGACCCGTACACAATGACTTCTTTCCTCTGTATAAGCAATTCTCCCAGCCTAATACCTGATGCATCATAGTACATAGTATAACTCTCTCCCAAATCTGGAAATACTAGTATCAGTGCTGAAGTCAACCTCCCTTTCAGCTCCTAAAAGGCTGACTCACAAGAATCTGACCACAAGTACTTCGCACCCTTCTTAGTCAGGCTCGTCAGTGGCACTGCTAAGCGTGAAAATTCATATATGAAATGTCTGTAGTATCCAGACAACTATAGAAAATTCCATACCTCAAAGACATTCTTAGGATACTCCTAGGAAACTACTGCCCTCACTTTATCTGGGTCTACTAATACTCTTGTCTCTAAGATAACATGACCCGAGAAGTGAATCTGGTCCTTCCAAAAGTGACATTTTGAGACCCGAACATATAACTAATGCTCTCTCAGTGTACTCAAAATCATCTCAAGATGGGTGGAATGGTCGTGTTGAGTGTGAGAGTAAACCAAGATATCATCCACAAAAACTACCACAAAGGAATCCATGTATGGATGTAAAACTCAGTTCATCAGTGCCATGAAAACTGCATGCGCATTTGTGAGACCGAACAGCATAACCACATACTCATCTAGACCATACCTACTCTGAAAGGATATAAGAGCTATATATGATGGTCTAACCTACAACTGATGATAACCATATCTCAAGTAAATCTTTGAGAACACCCGGGCTCCTCGAAGCTGATCAAAGAGATCATCAATCCTCAGAAAGGGATATCGGTTCTTGACTGTCAACTAGTTCATCTTCCGATAATCCATACAAAGTATGAGGGTATTGTCTGCCTTCTTTGCAAACAGGACAGGAGAACCCCAAGGATAAGTAATGGGTTAGATGAAACCTTTTTTCTTTAACTCCTCCAACTACTTCTTGAGGTCATGTAACTCTGGTGTAGCCATCCTATAAGGAGGAATGGACACCAGTGCTTATCCTGGCACAAGCTCAATAGAAAATTCCACCTCTCACTCTGGAGGAAAACCTAAAAAGTCCTTTGTAAAGACATCCTTGAAACGATCGACCACTAGAAGAAATTACAACTATGAATTCCCCTGGTCATCCATATATAGACTAGAAATCTGGGTTGTAACTCCTCCCAACCCATGATGCTCGGGTCCTGGTATGCTAGCCTAGACATCCCATTCGCCCTTGTGTAAAAACAAATTGTCCTTTGGTGATGTGAAACTCACCCTATGGTGATAAAAGTATACAACTTTCTGGAAGGGAACTAACTAGTCCATCCTGAGAATGAAATCATATCCTGTCATCTCTAGGACATAGAGGTTTCATAACAAGTGACACCCACAAACCTCAAGAGTGCACTCCTTTCACTGACGCACACTAGTCGTTATTTTCCCCAACGGAGTTTCCATCATAAAGACATCAATATAAGTAAAGATACATAGCTCAAGGCTCTCCATAACAGCAAAAAATATGAAACTATGGGAAGCCCCTGTATCAGAAAAGTATGGAAGCTAAAACAGAGGCAACTAGGATCGTACCTCAAACTGTAGAGGGTCTGAGATCCTACTCCTGCTGGGTCTGCTCCACTAAAAAATTTTGGCATGTACCATGGTCCTCTAACCCTGCTTGACGACCCTGATCTGATCCACCTTGTTGTCACTGAAAGCCTTCCGACTGGCTACCACAGCCGTGACCTCCACCTTGAACAGAATTGTAACGACCCGAATCTGGAGCCACTCAATTGGTGCCCCGTACCCAGTTCTCCACGTGACCTCAAGCGCATTTCCCCAAACTCCAGAGGCTGCCGACTTGAAGCGAGGGCCTTGGTGAGTCATTGGGGAAACTATGCCCTCATTTGGTAAGGTATACAAGGGAAAGGAAATAACAGTCAATAGCAGAAGCAATAACAGCACACAATAACTGAAACTAAACAGCGGAAGCAATGAATATATATATTAATGATTATAATGATGTAGCAGGTACAATTATCTAAGGAAATTAGAAAACACAATAATGTGCTAAAATACAACTGAGAAACAAAGTACTAAAAGTAAACAACAACTCCAGCAGCATCACAAGCCTAAGCTCGGTCCCATGCTCTCTAGCTCCAACCAGCAATCATGTACCTAAAGTAGACGGGACACAATCCCTATCCACACCTGCAACCATATAACCTATTTGGGCCTAAAATTAGGACCCAAACAGGGTGTGAGACTAATCCCAGTAGGCAACCATCACAAGATCCGTGCCCTAATTTCAGTGAGCAATATAGAAAAAGTAATGGAAATAAATGCAATAGAGAAACAGGATTACACTAAAGTAAACAATCTTACAAATCTCTATTTACATTTATTTATTAATTTAATTCAAACATTTATTTATCAACCAAGGAATCTATAAAACAGCTATATATTCCCAAGGCATAGAAAGTAACACAATAGGTATCTCAGTAGACTACCTAAACAACAAGCAGTACAAAACCCAAGCTTGTTATTTGGCTTGGTGGACTCGCCACAACCAACCAAACAATATTCACACTGACTCTCTGGGTGGCTCATACTGGCAGACCCCTCTAGTCAAGTAATCATACAAAGGAACAGACACTTTGGGAAGCTCTCACTGTCAATTCCCCTGTGGTCTTGCAACGATAGTTATATACTCTCTGAGGAAGCACTTACGTCTAATTCCTCTTGTAGTCTCGATACGTAACTAAGTAAACTCTGAGGAAGCACAAATTCCAATTCTTTTAGGTCCTAAGAATGATACTAATTTATAAAAAACTCTCTAGGGAATCCCTTAATGGTCAATTCCTTCTTTAGTCTACTGCACCAGGTTCACACAGCCATGAGCAGTCTAGTCGTGTGTAATCGACGGTCAGCAGCCCTAAGTAAGTTCAACAACTACTTGGATAATAACTACAATGCATCAAAATCATATAAACAGTAGGAAATACGTGCAATCAATTATATCAAGGCAGGAAATCAATGCAACAAGGTCTGCCTCACAGGCAACCTAAGACAAACGGCGATAAACAGCCAAAACAAGGGAAACACCCATGGGGTGATCCTCAAATATGATAACAAGCAATCATTACTCATCTAATAGTCTCAAGAACACAAGCAATATAAAGCAGATAATAATTTAGGATCAAAACCCTAACCTAAGATACCCGATACATGGGTATCCGACACTTTTGCACAAAAACTCAAGACATTCAACGTAAGGCATCAAACCACCTACCTTGATCCTAGGAGATCGATATACTTGAACCTCGGCCCTTGAATCGGCCTAGAACGAAGTATATATGAAAAAACATATAAAACGTTCAACCTATGATAACTCTCATAAGAGAAAGAATTGGGATACATGGACTAGGAAGAACCAAGAACTCACTGCTGTGATTCTATTGCAACCGAAGGTGTTGGATTCGTATAACCGGTGACAGATCGGTGGCTTGGAGAAGATCTGCAGTCGTACCCTCACTCTTGGTCGAAGAAGCTGGAGAAGAAGACGTTTTGGGGGTTAAGACGTGACCCCAGTCCGTTTAATGAAAAAAAAGGAAGTACACGGCGTGTACTTTTGGAGTACACGGTGTGCACTAGGCTTTTTCGTACTCCACATTAAGTGGCCTCCACATCACCCCACATGGTCGTGTGAGTGGTCATGACACGGCCAGCACACGGCCCTAAGCGGCATCAAAGTACACGGCGTGTACTCATAAAGTACACAGCATGTAATTTGAAAATTTCCAGATTTTTCTCTTTTTCCCAAAAACTCCCAAAAAAGGAAAAACATACCTAAAAAGAAGATCTGGGTTCTTACAAAAATAGTTAGAATAACTCTAGTTCCCAGACTGATGAGAAAATGGTGGCCATGCTCCGGTATGTGGAGTTTAAATAGAACCTATATCACCAGCTGCTGGTGAGAAAAATGGATAGAACTGCTAAAGATATCCCATCTTACTGCAATATTAGCACTCCACTGGGTCTCTTGGGCAATGCAGCCTCATATACCCACCCTTCCCACACTGGTAGAATACCACCTGTCTACCTGAAGGTGTATCTTGCCTACTCGAATCTCTATGTATAGACTCAACTCTGGATGTTGAACCTCCCTAGCCCACAGCTCCAGAATCCCTCATGTTGCGCTCTGTGATCAGCGCCTGGTTGACTATAAAAGATATGGTCATCAACTTGAAGATGTTAACCTAATATTGGATTTCATGTCTAAGACCATCCTCAAACATCCTTTCTAGGAAGAGATCATCACCCCCTAGAATAGGTGTGAATCGATATAGCTCCGTGAAGCGAGAAGAATACTCCATGAATGAGAGAGTACCCTGTTCCAAACTCATGAACTCTTGGGCTCGATCGGCCCTCAAAGTCTCCAGGTAGAAGTAGTCATGGAAGGTACACTAGAACTCACCCCAAACCATAACCTGCTAGCATCCTGCCTGCGAGATCATATCCTGACATCTCTTAGCGGAATCCCAAATAATATAAGTAGCTAACTTCACCCTCCTCTCTGGAGGCATCTCTAGATGCTCAAAGATAGATAGCATGGATTCTAACCATGACCCAGAAGCCTGAGGTCCTCCATCACCTAATAAAGTTGGAGGATGTTGCTGCTGAAATACCTACTTCAACTTTTCCATAGACAGGGCAGGATGTAGTATTCCTTGGAATGTCTACATAAACCTCATGAAGCCTTCTTGGAACTGTGCATCGGCACCTGTATCCGGAATGATGTTTGGTGCCAAGAAAGGCATGAAGGGAGGGTCGTATGGTAATCCCTGATCTACTATGTCCGGTGTCTAATCATTTCCCTAAATCTGGCATACAAACGGAGGACATCTTGGTGGCATGACTCTGCAAGTTCAAGTGCACACCTTAGTTCAAGATTATCAAGGACTGAAACTTAGAAGTTCAAGGAATAGGAGAAAGGAAAGCATTCAAGATTTTTTTAGATGAGGATACACGACATGTATGACCCCTACACTGCATGTTCTTTTAAGCCTTCACATGGGCATGTACTCCTGTCAACCATGGTCATGTAACACCCCATACACACAGTGTGTTCTCCCAAGACACGACATGTACTTGAATCGTTTTAGCCTACCCGAGCTTTTTTACACGACTAACCCACACGGTTCTCCTAAAACAAGACTACATGGAATGTTCTCCATAAACATGGTGTGTACCACTTAAGTTTCAACCATATGTGTCGTTAGACACACGGTTGGAGACACAGTTGACTCTACATGGTGTGTTTGTGCCAGACATGGCATGTACTAGAAGAATTTCATCCACCTATGTCGTTGGTCACATGGCTGCACACATGGTCTATACGAACGGCATGTATGTCCAGTACACGGCGTGTTCCACCAAAGATTTCCCAACCCCGTGTCTCTTCCCACACATCTAGTGACATGGTTAGAGACCAAATGGTGTGCACATATAGTACATGATGTGTACTTAAGAAAAAAATATCCTTCCTGAACAGAAGGATACATGGCGTGTATTCAGCAATACACACTGTGTATTCTGGGTTTTTCCAGACAGTAAGACTCATAAACTACTCCAGAATCCCATAAAAACAATAAAACAAACATTAAAGTTCCAAATTATTATCTGTGAGAGCCTATACTCCTTGTGAATCAAAGATTTCCATCTTACACATGTCATATACAAGCATAGAAATTAAATTATCCACCAAATTCCAATCCATGAGGTCCCATAACACCTCAAGAACTGAAGTTGGCATTCATTCAAATGAAACCTTACACAATCCAATACCCTATTAAATGGAAATTATTATATCAAGGCATATATCACTACTTCATGCATATCTAGCACAAAATCTATCACAACAACATGCAATCAGTAATGCACCCTAAATGGCATGGAAAGAATGCATGACATGTGATCTCTAGCAAGTTCCTATATGATGCATGAGATGGAATACCCTCATCTCATCAGGTTGCAATAGAAATAGAACCTCAATGATATCAATGATAATAGCACAAAACATGTGAATCAGCCAACGGTTAAATCAAATCAACTATAATAATTGTAAAACCAGAAAAATTGCAATAAATGATATAAATTGGATTTTCCCTATACACGGGTTAGCTACTCCCGGGAAAAGCTTATTACCAAGTACATATTCTATCCTATCCCTGACTATAGTCTCCAAACAGTAAGTCAAGAAGAAAATAATTCCTTTGATACCACTTTTTAACTTCCCAGTTCCAGGTGCCGCCCAGAGGTTCCATGTACCCGGTTGGTCACATGGCCTCAAGCGCATTTCCCCAAACGCCAGAGGCTGCCGAATAGCAGTAAGGACGTTGGGTGTGATAGTATGGAAACTATTCCCTCAGTGGCAGAGTAATGTAGTAGAAATAAATAGATAATAAAGACTGAAAGCAATAGACAACTGGAGAATATAGATAATGATGAATGATACATATGTCTAGGAAAATATCCAAACAAATCACAATGCTAGAATTCAGTACTAATCCAAATTACAAAGAAAACAAATAAACAACTCCAATAGAATATCAAGCCTTAGCTTGGTCCCATGCTCTCCATCACCACAGCAATCAAGTACCTGAAGTAGAAGGGCACTTTCCCTTATCTATACCTGTAGAAATATAATCTATTTGGGCCCAAAATCATGACCCAAACAGGGTGTGAGACAAATCCCAGTAGGAAACTACCCAAATATCTATGCCTAACAGTCAGTGAATATATATGGCAAGCAATAAGAAAAATGAAGCAATAAACAAGAAAGTACTCAAAAGTAAATAGTCCTACAGTTTCAATTACATTCATTTACATTCTTAAATTATTCGACCAAATGAAAACAAGAAACCCTCTAGGAAGTTCTCAAAACCTATCCCCTCTGGTTCAACCAATCAGTCTCAACTAACCCTCTAGGTAAGTTCTCACAACCTAACCCCTCTGGTTCAACTTATACAAGAATATAATGACCTCCTGGGTAATCTCACATGGTCTAACCCATTTAGTCTCAGGAAAACAAAGACTCTCTGAGGAAGAACTCGCCATCAATTCCCCTTATAGTCTTTTAACGATAAACTATAGACACTTGGAGGAATCACTCAATGTAAATTCCCCCTATGGTCTCGTAACGGTAACTATAGACACTCTGAGGGATCACTCAATGCCAATCCCCCTATGGTCTCGTAGCATGATAAAAATAAGAGACACTCTGGGGAATCCTTCAATGTCAATTCCCCCTATGGTCTCACTACACCAGGTTCCCACAGCCCTATGTAAAGAAATCGGGCACAAACAATGTTCAGTATCCAAAGTAAACCTCAAGAACTACTTGGATAAACAGCTAAAAATCATACTACAACATTTGATAAAATCAATCCATCCTAACAATACTAGGCAAGGAAATCAATCATCCTAACAGGCAAAGAAAGACCAAATGGTCAAAAACAAATCAAATATGGAAAAATACCACCATAGAATGGAAAAATAATCCTATTTACTAACAAGAGCCCTAACTCAATCAAACAAGCATAGCATGCATCAACGGGGTTAAAATACATAAACACGCAATACCCCAATCTAGGGTATTGGCACTTTTGCACATAAAATTCAAAGACTAACTATGGAAAGGCACAAACCACCAACCTCAAAGTTATAATATTTATATACTCTAGCATCGGCCCTTGAATTGATCTAGAATGTGGTAAATATATAAAAATGTCAAAAATGTTCAACCAAGTATATCTCACGAGATAGAAGAAATCAAGAGAAGAGGCTCTAGAAGAAAGAATAAATCACCTATGTGATTCCAACGCAAATGGCAGAGTTCGATTCAGAGAACGAATGGTGATTCGGAGGCCCGGAGAATATTCGTCGGTATCCATTGCTCTTGGACGAGATGGACCTATAATAAGTGGTTGATGTTGATTAGATGCAACCCCGATCTGACATAACAATTAAAAATAAAAGTACATTGAGTTTTCTTTAAAACTACTTAGTGTGTACTTTCCTTAATCGGCCTCCACTTTAGGCAGTCTCTAGGTCACCCCACACGGTCATGTACTCAGCCATTACACGGCAAGTACACGGTCACCCACGGCAACTGGGTACATGGAATGTACTCCTAAGTACACGGTGTGTACTCCTTAATTTTCCAGATTCTATTCTTTTCCTCAAAAATACTATAAAGGAAAACCCATACCTGAAGAGATGGTCTGAGTTCTTATATTTGTGACTTTTATTGATCTTTCTTCCTCAGATTTAATCTGATGTACTTTCATATAGAAAATTCATCTGATTGACTTTCTTGTGAAAATTTCATCCGATAAATCTGTACTCCACTACTTTGAACTCTATAAACTTTTATATTGACCCAATTGAATAATAATAAAACAAATTCAACTACTAAAAACAAGTAATTACTCACTCTAATTATTTGGGTCAGTTGAAAATGGTTGACTACATTGTTTCAATTACATCATTGCAACTTCTAAAGATTTCAGTTGCTTGCAATCACTTTAGTAATCACTCAACTTTTCTAACAACTTCTCACATTTTAAATCACTTCCACATTATGGAATCAATATTTATACATTTTCTTAGACTGATCAAAGGATTTTGATTAGAAAGATGAACTCCCCCTCTATCTTTTCCATAGTAAAATGGATCGATGCTAATACCCGTACGATATACCAGTATCAAAAACTCTATGTATGGATTGGTGTTAGTTCCATTCTAATATACTTATGTCTACTTATAATATGATATATCAATGTATAGTTCATGATAAAGTATCATTATTTGGAGCTCATCCCATTTATTATCCAGTCTAATAGATTAGAGACTATGTCAT
This sequence comes from Viscum album, assembly GCA_963277665.1. NCBI lineage: Eukaryota > Viridiplantae > Streptophyta > Magnoliopsida > Santalales > Viscaceae > Viscum > Viscum album. The sequence continues at coordinate 588,909,027 of OY728126.1, forward strand.
ATCGATGGATCGGCCCGATTGGGACTTTGTAAATCCTTTAAAATCATCATATTCATGTTTCCTTCAACTCACTAATTCATGTATCATGACTTATTCATGATTTCTAAAACTTTTATAGATCATAAAATCATTTTAATGTTTGTTTTGGAAGTTTTAAAACTTCCCAGCAACAACTCACATAATGAATTCTGACTCAACCACTTCTGAGACAGATTTTCAATAGCTTCTAACTTTCCATCATAATCTCATTCTAATGGTCGTAATCTGATATCTCATGCCGATAAACTGAGTCTAATGGGGGTCCAATTGAAAACATTTCAAATACCCTTCCACAATATATATTTCCAACAACTTATCAATAATCAAGTTATTTTCCCACTTTACTCACCTCCAGCAAAATATTATTCATATTTATATATTGAAAAAAAAATCAAAACACAACTTGGTCCTAACACACACATCATCATGAATTAACACAACATGCAAGTGAGATTCTATAGACTGAAACTCTAGGGTCTAGTGCTAAAAAATCTTTCATTAATCGTTGTCGTTGATACAAATTAAGATGTACCTATATTTATTTTACATCATTTTCATAAGTTAAACATTACATATCATAAATAATCACACAATCCCAGTAATGAAAGGTTTAGTGTCTTTGAGGATCGGTTACTTAAGAAACTTATTTTAAAATATGTTTGTAGATTTATCCATGATTGAGTAACACTAGACTCCCTTCTAGACATCTCATAAGTTATAATTATATTTATAACCTTGGGAATGAAAACATAATAAATGGGTGAGATAAAATTCTCAGTAAGGGAAAACATATCAACATGTCATCAATGGATAGATCATCACTATATGAGAAAATAAGAGCATGGTAGAAATGTCTTATTAAAAATAATATTAAATAATAATATTTTTATATAATACATAATATAATGAATTACAGTCTCAATTTATCAAACATATACTATGTCATAGGAGTGTAGACTCGTGAAAAAATAAACATGATCCATGGTTACATAACATAATCATATAACATAGAAATTTGGCATAATTGAAAGCATAGAAAATCATACTATGGTAGAGTAGACATTACTACATGATTATCATAACATAGTGGGTTTGGGATAATAACCCATATACCCTCTTAGGCTAACACTACTACCCATGATCCCACTTAGACATGGACTAATACCTGTGTACCTTCTTGGGCTTGTTCTACTGCCAATGTACCCTCTTAGGATTGGGATACTACTTGGGTACCCTATTAGTCTTAGGAAATAACTCATGTACCCTCTTGGGATTGGGATATAACCCATGTACCATCTTTGGATTAGGATAATACTTGTGTACCCTCTTGGGATTTGAATACAACTTGTGTACACATTTCTAGATTTTAAGATATAAAACATCAACCAACCCATTAGTGGGGAATATAAGACCCCTCCCTTAAATAATTCATACATATGTGTACTAATTTGAAAACATAATTCATCACATTATAAATAACCCATGGTAAAAAAAAGTTTTTATAAAATTTTGAGATGGTATTGCCAAAATTGACCTCAAGAATGTAAATGGTAGATACCCAAAATTAGTATTTTATAAGAACCTTTATAAAGTGATTCATGAAAAATAATTTCCAATGATATAAATTCTTTAGAGATAAAGATAATAATAAAAGTGAAATTATAAAAGAATTTTTATAAAAGGATTTTATATTTGTAATAAAATATGAAGTTTTGGTCACTTTAAAAAGTCATTTTTGAAGATGTGCTCTGAAAACATTTAAAAAGGATTTACATTTAGAAAAACATTCAATAGTAGAGCCTTGGAAAGGATATAAATATTTAACAAAGTTGAATTGAAAACATCTTCAAATATTTTACTTTTTAAAAATAATCTTCAATAATAGATCCTAAAAGAATAAAGTTTTCAAAAATATAAAGTGAAAAAAAAATGAAAGATTTTTTTTTCTAAAAATGAATATTCAACAATAAAGATTTTAAAATTAATAAAGGATTTCTAAATAGAATTTTTTATTGAAAGATAAAATATTTTATTTTTAAAGGATAGAAAAACTTTTTAATATTTTTAAATACCTTTGTTGAAAACTCACATCATAAAAAAGAGGATTTAAAATTTCCCTTTAAAAAGTGGTGATGGAAAATAGTATGATCACATGAGTAAATACATATTTAGATTTCAAAAAAGGAAAACATTTTTTGAAATAATGAACATAGAAATTGAGGAAATTATATTTAAAAGATATGTGATTTTTTTCCTAAAAACATTACACTTTATGAGAAATAAATTCATCAATAAGTAATATTTTATTTAAAAACATTATTTTATAAGTGGGGGAGAGGACACACTTGAAATTTTTGAAAAGAAATAATTTCACCCATGTTTTTCTCATAAATAAAGACTCCAAAATGCACCATTTTATAACCTTAGAATATATATGGTAAAAATATGACCATCCAATATGAATTTAAAAAAATTTGGGTCATTTTTAACCCTTACCTTTTGAATTTAACCCCTGGTAAATTTGTTTTTACCTTAATTGCGGTAAGTAATTTTTACCTTTTCACTATTAATTATGGTAAAAATTTAAGTTCAACTTATTAGATAGTATAAATTATTTAAATTAAAAATATGGAAACCATTTTTCCAAAGTAAACTCTTATAAGTGGTGGAATTTAATTTAAAATTAAACCCGTATATATGTCGAAAAAACAGTTTTTCATGAAATGAATTTTTTTGGAAAAGATGATCTCATATTAACTATATGAAATTTAATCATAATTATATGAATTTAAATTAATATTTTTATATTTAATCTATAAATTTTATTTAAATAATTCTTTATTAGGGTTTATTTTAATTAATTGAAATGGATAAACATTATGCACTTTAAAACAGTTTTCAAAAAAATGTGTTTTAAAGTATAAAAATAAACTTATACTAAAATCTAGTATAAAGATGATTTAAATGTAATTAATTTGAATTAATATAAATAAATAATAATTATTTTAACTATAAATAAAATTAAAATAATAATGGTACTTAATTTATTAAAAATAAATGATAATTTTATAAAAATTAGTATTTTCACTATTCATAAAAATGTAATATTTTCCAAAAAATATCAAAATTTCACCATATGTTAAAATATATATAATGATTTAAAAAATTAATTAGGTTTTTTAAAATTTATTTTATAAAATTGGTAAAAATTAATTTTAAATTATGTGCACAAAACGTGACTAAACCACCTTTTCAAAAATACAGTTTTTCATAAAACATTTCTCTCTCTTTCAAATGGTTATTATTTTATTTATAATAAATATATAACCATTGAATTTATTATATATATATTTTTAAACCATATAATTTTCATAATTTAGTTATTCATATTCATGCCTTCCAACTTAACAGGTAGGTTATAATGGTCATGTTCAAATAATAATATTTTAATAGAGTATCATGTTTTGTTTAAACACGGTGTTGTGTGCATCATAAGATATTAAATAGGTTAAATTTATTTTAAATAAATATATCATAAATTCCCAAGCTGTTACCTTCACTTATAATCTTAGTGTTTCATTTCATATTTACTATTGAACATGATGTTCCTCTTTTAATGTCTTGGTGTGTTACAACTACATTGTCCATCGTATCCATTTTTAACATAGTTTCTCCTTACTCCATCCATTTCTTAAATATAGAAAATTTAGGAATAATAATACTTAGTCTAAAAAGTAAAATAATTAACAAAAAATGGAAAATCATAAATGATATTTTTACCCTAAATTATAGATTTTTAGGTTTCAATCTAGGTTATTCATTATCTATCTCCCATTAGGTTCTCTATACATACCTTAAATCTGTGCTAAAATATTTCATAATAGTTCATAAAGAGTGAGTGAATTTCAAAATTATATCCCCTAGGAGTTTCTATGTGGGTTTTAGGTACTATCCCCACTCATCATGCACTGAGTAAAGATCAAGTTGATAATAAAATATCCCTTTTCAGGGTGATTTTACCTAGGTGAATCTATGTTACAATCGCATCAACTTTATAGTATTCAGATAGGGATGTAATTGATATGAAACCACACAATATCTACTTTATCAAAACTTGATGAAGTTTTACTATACATAGAACTATTATTAGGGTTTTCACTAAAGTTATTTTATACTAATCCCCAAAAGAACTAAACAAATCCTCAAAAATAATTGAGCACTGTTTCGATACCAATTAAGGTGCCTCAAACCCACACTCTCATGATCGGTGTTAAAATCACTTAATTTAATACTATATTTGATAACAAGTGATATAAACCTATCTTTATGTTGCATAATTTTTATAATTTAAACATTATATCTCACAAATAATCACAAAATCCCAAGAATAGAAGGTTTAGTGTCTTTGAGGATCAGTTACTTAAGCAACTTATATTACACCACATGTCTACATTTATCCATGATTTAGCCACACTAGAATCCATTATATTCTTCTCATATGTTAGAATAATATTCATAACCTAGGTAATGAAAACATAATAAAGGTATGACCTCAAATTCTCAATAATGGAAAACTTATCAACATTTCATCAAGGGATATATCATCAATATTTGAGAAAACATGAGGATGGGAGAAATATCATATTAAAAATAACATGAAATAATAAGATTTTTCCATAATATATAATATAGTTACCTATAATCTCAAATGGTCAAACATATACTATGTAATATGAGGGTAGAAAAATGATATTATAAACATGAGTCATGGTAACATAATATAACCTCATAACATATAAATGTGGCATAAGTGAAATCATAGTAAATTATAACTTGATGGATCAGGCATTGGTACCCAATTCTCCTAACATAGTGGGTTTATCCTAATAACTCATTCACCCTCTTGGACTTGTGCTACTACCTATATACCCTCATAGGATCAGGATACTACCTTTGTAACTTTACAGGCTTAGTCTACTACTCATATACCCTCTTTGTTTTGGCCTACAAACATTGTACCATCTTAGTCTCTACTACCTGTGTACCATCTTGGTCATGGGATACTACCCATGTACCCTCTTGGGTTTGGGTTATAAAATGTGTACCCTTTTTTGAGCTCCAGATATATAAATCTTAAACTGATTCATTGGAGAGTGATATAGGACCCCACTTATCAATCATCCATACATATGAGTTCCAATTAAAAACAATAATTAATCACATCATAAAGAACCCATGGAAATAAAAATGGGTTCTGTGAAAATTATATATCTTTGTTATCATAAATTTATATAGCTACATATATTTTCCCAAAATATATTCAAATTAATAAAGGTGTCTTGATATGTTTATTTAAGGCGGTTAAGTTTACTATGACTGTTTATTATTGATATCACTTATAAAAGGTGTGATATTTTCTCTACAGAATATTAATAGTTTAATAAATATAATTATTGTATATTAAATTCAATTTTATATTTATTCATATTAGGATGATATTAAAAATAGAACACTTTATTCATTCATGGAGGCGGTAAATCCACACATACACATGATGACATCTTAATTTATTTTCAAATGGTTTTAGAGAAAAGTATAAAATAGATATTTCATTAGTATAATAACATTTCATCATATTTATAATACTTATTTTACCATACTTTCATGGATTATAATTGTAAGAACCCGGATCTTTGTTTCAGGTACGCTTTTCCTTTTTCTGAAGTTTTTGAGAAAAATATACTTTCTGGAAATTTTTGAAGTACACGTCGTGTACTTTCTGAGTACACGTCGTGTACTATTCTCTGGCTCGAAGCCATGTGATGGCCATGCCCGGGCCACACACACGGTGTGTAGGGATGACGTGGAGGCCGATTTTGGCAGAGTACAGAAAGGACCCAGTACACGTCGTGTACTCTAAAAGTACACGTCATGTACTTTCTTTTTTCACTAAACGGACCGGGGTCGCGCCTGACGCACAAAAACACCTCCTTCTAGGTCCCGTTCGTCCGAGGGTGACCCGTGCGACCTAATCTTCGATGAGCTCCCACCTCTTCATCCGTCTTCCGATTCGAGAACGGTCGATTGCGTTGAAATCGCAGCAGTAGGATATTCCTTCTTCTTGAGCTTCGTTTTCTGATTCCTCTTAGTTTTTGAGTTATCATTGTTTGAGTGTTTTGTGCATTTTCTCAGATATACGACGTTCTAAGGGGAATTAATCATCGTGGTTCACATATATCGATCTCATTGGATCGAGGTAGGTGGTTTATGCCTTTCTGTTGAAAGTCGATGAGTATTTTGTGCAAATTCCACAAATTCCTTTGGGCAGGGAATTGTGGGTTTCCTGTTTTTCCCCTGTTGTCTGTCTGCTTTGCTTGATTGCTATAATAGAGGTTTCAGATTGTAAGTAGAGTAATTTATTTTTGTGCTCAGGATGCTTTTCCATGATTGTTCTACCTATTTGGCATTTTTCCAGTTGTCATGCCTAGCCGTAGGATAGTGGAAATGCTACTTTATTATGCTGTTGAGCCTTAGAATGATAGACAAGTAGTTCTTGAGGTTTATTTAGACGATACACACACGCTATGCATGTTTTTTTTCACTCAGGACTGTGAGAACCTAGAGTAGTAGACCAAAGGGAGAATTGATGTAAGGGATTCTCCATAGTGTCTTTAAATACGATGCGAGACCACAGGGGTAATTGATGATGAGTGCTTCCTCATAGAGTCTTTAGTTCCCTGATATGGGCCACAGGGGTAATGAGACATTGAGTGCTTCCCTAGAGAGCCTTTAGTACAATACGAGACTATAGGGGGAATTGACGGTGAGTGCTTCCTCAGAGAGTCTATTATTTAACTTTCATAGCTGAACCAGAAGTGGTGAGACTGTGTGTGCCTCCTAGAGGGTTTCTAGTACTTATAGGTTGAACCATAGGGGTTAGGCTGTGAGAGCTACCCAGAGGGTTACCTTTTCTCCTTTGTTGCTGGTTGTTTACTTGTGTACTCTATTTGTTAGAACTGTGGATTGTAGCGGCTTGTGTTCATGTTTACTGTTTCTTGTTTTATTACTGCCATGTATTCATTGACTGTTAGGCACAAATATTTGGGTGATTGCCTACTAGGATTGTATCTCACACCCTGTTTGGGCCATGTTTTTGGCCCAAGAAGACTATGTTGCTGCAGGTATAGATAATGCCAAGTGCCCTTTTACTTCTGGTTATTGATTGCACTGGAGATAGAGAGCATGGAACCAAGCCAGGGCTCGCGATGGTGAGGAGTTTATCTTATTTTCCTTTGTAATTTGTTTTTCAGTTGTACTTAAGCACGTTGGTTTTTTTTCTGCTTTCCATAGGCGTATGTACCATGTTGCATCATCATTATTTTATACATTGCTTCCATTATTCAGTTCAATTGTTGTATGTTGTTTATTGTTTCCATTATTATGACTGGTTGTTTTTCTGCTGTATACTTTACCAAATGAGGGTATAGTTTCCCCACTGACTCACCAAGGCCCTCACTGCTAGTCAACAGCCTCTGGCGTTCGGGGAAACGCGCTTGAGGTCATGTGGCGAACCGGGTATGGGGCACCAGTGGAGGGGCTCCGGATTCGGGTCATTACAAAGTGGTATCAAAGGAGTTCTTTTCTCTTGCTTTACTATTTTGAGACTTTATCTAGGGATAGGAAAAATTCGGTACTTGGTGTTAAGCTGTGCTCGGGAGTAGCTAACCCGTGTACAGGGAAAAGCCATACTACCTCGTTAATTGCAGTTTGCTGGTTTTGAGATTTTACGGTTGATATGATTTCACCTAGAATGATTCACATGCTTTGTGTTGTTATTTTCATGATGATTGCGGTTCTATTTCTGTCACAACCCGATGAGATGAGGGTATTCCATCTCATGCATCACATAGGCACTCGTAGAAATCACATGCCATGAATTCTTTTCATGCCATATAGGGTGCATTAGCGATTTCATGCTGTTGTGATAGACTTTGTGTAGATTATGCATAATGTTGTGATAGATTCTTGATAGAATCTCTGCTGTTATGTTAGAGATTTTTTTGTTTTTTCCCTTGTATGTGACTATAGGAGATGCCAAGATTTGATTCGCGGGGAGTATGGGCCCTCATGAATCGGAATTTGGCACCTCTTTGCCTTGTTTTTAGTGTTTCTGGGGTTCTGTGTAGTTTCTGAGCTACTGCCCAGAAAAGCCCAGAATACACGGCATGTACTTTTTGAATACATGCTGTGTAGTTTTCAGGCTGTGTTACTGACCATGTGATCAGAACACGGTGTCATGAAAGTAACTTTCGAAACACTCTGTGTATGTTAGGTACACGCCGTGTAGTAATGAGCCATGTACTCGGCCGTGTCACTAACAACATGGGTCGAGGAAGCTCTAGTAGCACACGCCGTGTTGTAATGAAACACTCCGTGTAGTCCCTTCCAGGTACCCGGCCGTGTCACGAACAGCACAGGCCAGCGTGACCTTCTTTTCCACATGTCGTGTTTGTTTGGAACACGTCGTGTAGTCTTGTCAAGTACCTGGCCGTGTCACGAACAACACGGGATGGTGTCACCTCGACCTATACACACTGTGTTTGTTCATAACATGTTGTGTAAGGTTCATCTCTGTAGACGGTCGTGTGTTTAACAACACGGGCCGCCGAAGCCTTGTCTAGTACACGCCATGTGTGTCAAGAACATGCTGTGTAGTCTCAAGGTAAGTCGGACCATGTGGGTTAGCCGTGTAAGGAGACCCGGGCAGGAGAACAGTTTTCAAGTACACGCCGTGTATGGGTGTAACACGCCGTGTAGTTTGAAGTGTACAAAACATGTAGGGTAGGAGTACACGCCCATGTTAGTGGGTTAAGAAGACACGTCGTGTAGTTTTTATACACGCTGTGTAGTCAAGTTTTGTGAACTTTTGTGTTTTCGTTCCCATGTTTCTGTTGTGTACTCTTGTGTTCTCTGTCCTTGCTTTTCTGATCTAAGGTTTACTTTTGATCTTTTAGAGATATGCCTCCGAGACGCCCTCCGGTTGTACGTCTGTCATCAGGCAGTGATCAGACACCATACAGGGATGATCAGGGACTTCTTGCCGATCCTCCAATCGAGCCAGCCTTGGCACTGGCTGTTATTCTAGTCGCAGGTGCTGATGCGTAGTTCAGGGAAGGTTTCATGAGGATGATGCAGGCCTTCCAGGGAGTGTCTCCTCCTACCATGACTATGGCAGACTTGACGCAAGTTTTTCAGCAGCAACATCCTCCCACGTTCTCGGGGGAAGGAGGACCTCAGGTTGCAGAGTCATGGCTGGAAGCCATGCTGACCATTTTCGACCATATGGAGACACCTCCAGAGAGGCGGGTCAAGCTCGCCACCTATATGCTCCGAGACTCCGCCAAGAGGTGGTGGGACATGATCTCACAGGCGGGTCGTCTGCAATCTATGGCTTGGGAGGAGTTCCAGCACATGTTCTACGACTACTTCTACCCAGAGACCCTGAGGGCTGATCGAGCCCGGGAGTTCATGAGCTTAGAGCAGGGTACTCTTTCTGTCATGGAGTATTCCTCTCGCTTCACCGATTTGCAGTGTTTCACCCCCCTCTGGGATGGAAGTGGGGTGTTCTTAGCAAGGAAGTTTGAGGATGGCCTCAGGAGGGAGATCCACTCGCAAGTGAACATCTTCCAGCTGACTTCCATCACTTCCATCGTCAACCAGGAACTGATCACGGAGTGCAATCTGAGAGACTCTGGAGCTGCGAGCCAGGGTGGTTCTACTTATAGAGCTAGTTTTTCTCCTGATGACAGCAAGAAGCGCCGTAGAGAGTCTACGCGCAGTGATTCGAGGAAGTGTGATGCATCGTCAGGCAGCCAGGTGACATGCTACCAGTGTGTCCGGTCAAGGCACACGAGACCGCAGTGCCAGAGGGACCCTGTGGAGTGCCGATATTGCGGCAAGATGGGTCACCTTCAGCGTTTCTTCCAGGTTTTCTCACCCACAGTTGGTGACCAAGGTTCTTCCATGACTCCTCATTCAGAAGCAGCACCACCAGTTTCTCATCAGTTGGGGAACTGGAGTTCTTCCGGCCGTTCAGGCCGAGGTGGAGGTCAAGGTCATGGAAGTCAGCCACTGGTCCCTCAGCATCAGTAGGGTGGATCATCTCAGAGCGGTCAGCCAGGGGCGCAGGTCCGCGGTTCAGGCCAGTCTTTCGCCGTAGAGCAGATCTATCTGGAGCAGGATCCCGGCCCTTCTACAGTTCGAGGTACAATTTTAGTAGCCTCAGTTTTATATTCATCCCTTTTCGATACTAGCACTACGCATATATTTATCTCTGTTTCTGTCTTGGAGAGCCTTGGGCTCTTCATCTTTTCTTCTGCCGACTCGTTGACACTAGACACACCTTTGGGGACGAGGACATCTAGTGTATGCCAGTGTAGAGATTTCCCTCTCGAGGTTGTGGGGTATCGTTTCTTATGGGATCTCTATGTCCTGGAGATGAAAGGCTATGATGTCATCCTTATAATGGATTGGTTGGTTCCCTTCTAGGCATTCGTCGATTGTTATCGCCGCAGAGTGAGTTTTGTTTCACCAGAGGGTGAATCCTCTCTTCATAGAGGCGGATGGGATGTTCAGGCGAGTCGAGCAGGACTCGAGCATCATGGGCTAGGAAGGGTGACAGCCCATATTTCTAGTCTTTATCTGGATGATCAGGGGACTCCACAGTTGGACTTTCCTCCAGTGGTGGATTGCTTCAGGGATGTCTTTCTAGAGGAATTCTCAGGTTTTCCTCTGGAGCATGAGGTGGACTTTTCTATTGAGCTCGTTCTAGGTGCGGCACCGGTGTCCATTCCTCCTTATATAATGGCCATACCTGAGTTGTAGGATCTCAAGAAGCAGTTGGATGAGTTGCAGGCAAAGGGTTTCATCCGACCCAGTACTTCTCCTTGGGGTTCGCCTATCCTGTTTGTGAAGAAGGCAGACGGTACCCTTCGGCTTTGCGTGGATTATCGGAAACTGAACCAGTTGACAGTCAAGAATCGATATCCTTTGCCGAGGATCAATGACCATTTCGATCAGCTTAGAGGAGCCCAAGTGTTCTCGAAGATATACTTGAGGTCTGGTTATCATCAGTTGCGCGTTAGACCATCAGATATACCTCTGACAGCCTTCAGGAGCATGTATGGTCTATACGAGTATACAGTTATGCCGTTCGGTCTCATGAACACACCGGAAGTTTTCATGGTACTAATGAACCGAGTGTTCCATCCTTACTTGGAATCTTTTGTCGTGGTCTTCGTGGACGATATCTTGGTGTACTCTCACACTCGACATGACCATGCCACACATCTTGAGATCGTTCTGAGTACACTAAGAGAGCATCGGCTTTATGCTAAACTATCGAAGTGCCACTTCTAGATGGATCAGATTCACTTCTTGGGTCATATAATCTCAGAGGTAGGAGTATCTGTAGACCTAGAGAAAGTGAGAGCTGTAGTTTCTTGGGAGCATCCGAAGAACATCTTTGAGGTACGTAGCTTTCTAGGGTTGGCTGGATACTACAGACGCTTCATTCAGGACTTTTCTCACTAGCAGCACCTTTGATAGGTCTGACCAAGAAGGGGTCGAAGTTCTTATGGTCACATTCTTGTGAGTCAGCCTTTCATATAACGACCCATATTTTACATACATTGTTAATACTTCAAAATTGAAGCACACTTATTACAACATATGATAAAACCACAAAGGACCGTATAGGTATAGTGTCTTTAGAAACTGGGAAACATAAACAACTGGTTCATAAATCTTCTACAGTGCCTCCCATTTATTTCATCATATCTAGGGTCCCTTTTAGCATATTCTACTTAATATCCATCTTCCTGACCTGGGGAAAAGAAAACATAAAAGGGTGAGCTCAAATGCTCAGCAAGGGCAAATAAAGGAAATAAAAATCATATCATATCTTTTTGAAAATCATAACCTGCAAAAGAGATCATAAAATCTTAATAAACCATAGAAGTGAAAATGAGATCCCCATAATCATAACATAAAACTTGAAACTTTGTGGCATGCACACATAATCATGGAAAATCATTTCTTGTTAGTCTTGACTCATTGCCAAGACCATCTTAGTGGACAAAGTCCCTTTTCTGAACCGAGTTCACTCCTCGTTTCAGTCCTGTATCACTGAACCGAAATAACCTTCCGTTCCAGCCATGTCTATCTCATGAGATATAAAATCTTTACCCAATGCATTGGAGGGAGATATAGGTCCCACCCATCTTATAATGAATCCTTTCTTATGTGTGCCACATAATCATAAATCATACATCATCGCATAACCCATGTAATAAAAATGGGATTCTTAAACAACATGACATCATAGAACAATTCATATAAGATAAAGGAATTCATAAAAATAATTCCATCACAACATGATAAAATCAATGTAATAATAGGGATAAAAACAGAACCCTTTATTATCTTAGATGGAAAATTATTTTGATAAAACACTTGAACTCCATTCTTGAGGAAAATATCCTTTCTTCTTCAAAAACATTTTTCCTTTCACAACATGTCATACGACTTTAAAATAAAAGAAGTTGATTAAAAATATACTTGAAAACTTGTAAAGGAATCTTCTTGGAAATAATGTTTTAAAAATCCATTCATGCCGTATAAGTTAAAAAAAACATTCTTCGTACTTTTGTCGGAAAAGTCAAAAAGTACCTCGTACGGAAAAACGACAAAAGATTCCTTTCATATTCTTTACTAAAAACTCACCGAAGGGTAAAATTGTATTTAAACCATTGCAAGTGGATGGAAACAACATTACATATTGAGGGAACATGAATGTGGATGATAAAATACACCCCAGTAAATACTTACGAATAAACAATCTCGGATAAAAATGAGATTGTGATATTTCCCTTACCTTAGGTCCAATTTGCCTTGTATGTGTCCGAAGCTCCTGTATAATGGTTTAAATAATGTTATTGACTTATTCCAGAATCATACATATTGATATGATATCATATATGGTCATATTCTTAGCTTCTTGTTAGCAATATTTCATTGTTACTTGTTACTCGGGTCTTTATTGCCTTTTGTTCTTACGCGTGTTTTGCCGAATAAATTCTTATTCTTATTTCAAGGTTATAGATACCTTATATCCAGAATGGTATTAGTGTAACATATATCATATTTATTCATTCAATTCACTTATATAATTACTATGTAATGATGATCATGTAGAACGAGTCGCATCACATCGTGGAGACGGTATTCCGTACGTACGCACGAGTGATGATATCGTTCCTATGATCGTGGAAATGTATTGGAGTGTATATATATTATTTCAGTATCAATATTACTTTATAATAATCATAAATAGTTACTCATTACACCATTATACCCATCCTTGTAAAGTGATGGTGGAAAAATAGATTACACCACGGCGTGGAGACGGTATTCCGTACGTACGCACGCGCGGTGATTTCATTTTTCCGTAGGATGGATAGAAGGTGAATTATGGTTGTTTCATATTTATAATAACATATCAGTATGTAAGTAATACTGATGTTATTACTTTATCATGAAACAACTAAAGAAGAAGAAGTTGAAGAAGAAAGAAATTGAAAAGATCGGTAATGGATATTACCTCTTCTTTGGAACGCCTCTTTGAATCCCCCACTTAAGGAACTAAGATTGGTCTTTGGAGAAGACCAGGACCTCTAGGATTATTCTAGGGAAGTGGAGAGGAGAAAATGGCAGGGGTTGTCCGAGCTTGAGTGCTCAATTTGATGTGAGGAGGAGGGGGAGGAGGTGCCCTTTTATAAGGGAGGAGAGGGGCACCTTAGGAATATCTCAAAATATTATTTTATATTAAAGTCAAAATCGGTTTATAATGGTTCCAAAGGGTCTTATTTCGAAGCTAAAGTGGGGAAGGGTCGAAATCCCATCAACCAATAGGATTTAGACAAGTTTAGGGTATTATTTTAACCTTATCAATTAGATTTAACTCTAAGTTAAATAATTTAACTTTTACCGTGTCTTTTTGTTTTCTTTCACTATATGGTTAATACACTTACTATAACATGCCAAACGAACCCCAAATTGTTTATTATTAATATATATATCCTTATCTAAGTCATTTGGCCGAACCTTAGATTTTTAGGAATAAAATAACAATTAATAATATAATATTTGATTTAAAAACTATTTTGTGTCAATTTTGACACTATTTGATATATGATTTTTGTGAAAGTCATAACAGAATTATATGTTCGAACCAAGTTGATTAAATCAACACTAATATATCATAGTAACCTAGAAAATTAGTGTAATTCATAAAAAGTCTCAAATTATATTTATTTTGGTGTTTATAACATCAATTATGTCAATATTTCATTAATAAGATAATTACTGCATCATCATTGTGTCATAAATAAATTAAATTATTTGATGTCTAAAAATTACAAATAAAATACCATCATGTAGTAAATCTTTTTAGCTTTCTAATGAATATTTACAATCGAATTTATCTTATGTATAACCCCATATTAAAAATGATTTACTTATTAAACTTTGATTTTAACTATTTTAACCCTTCTTTAAATAAATTAATAATAAATGTCCTAATCTAACCCAAGTGGGCCTAAATGGTCATATTTTATTCCTAAGTTTGTTTTTGGTCGAATTACACTTGTCCAATAGAATTAGGACATGTGTTAGGGTTATATTGATATCATATTTACCCTTAGTTACCCTATTTACTATTAACCGCGGTAAAAATAGTAAAAAGTTACTATTCACCAAAAAATTATTTTCATCTCATTGAACCACATTTTAGTCCTTGATATTAACCGTGTCTCTCGGATTTTTGAAATTCCATTCACAGAAGCGGTAAAATTAAGTTTTATGCAAAAATTCAGTTTTTAACCTACCACTTAGTGGTTTCACTATTCATCAAAAATTGAAAGTTTTCAGAAAAATACCAAAATTTCACCCTAGGCTAATTTCGATATTCTGAGTCCAAAAATGAAGTCCATTTTGAAAAATAAAATTTATAAAATTTCAAAAAGTGGTTATTACTATTCATAACGGCTAGTTTTAATAGTATATTGTTGTTTAGTGAAACTCGGTATTGCGTACGATGCAAGCTATCGAGGAAGGTCGCGATTGCGTGCAAAGCAAGCCAAGCAAGTGTTGTGTAGAAAAAGATTCCTTTGATGGTTTATATAACATAAAAGTCTCGGGTGTTACATTCTACCCCCCTTAAAAAGAATTTCGCCCTCGAAATTCGTCACTTTGTAACAAACAGATGAGGATACTTCTCCCTCATCATATCCTCAAGCTCCCAAGTAGCTTCTTCAAGTTGGTGGTTCCTCCATAAAACTTTCACCAATCGAGTGGTCTTGTTTCGTAGAACTTTTTCGCTACGATCCAGAATCTCTATCGGCTGTTCTTCATAAGAAAGATCTTGCTCCAGCGGTACGACTTCTGAGCTGAGTACATGTGAAGGATCTGGTATGTACTTTCTCAGGAGAGATACATGGAACACATCGTGAACTTGAGAGAGATTCGGTGGAAGCGCCAATCGGTAAGCTACCTTCCCAACACGATCCAGTATTTCGAAAGGACCGATATATCTAGGGCTCAACTTCCCCTTCTTTCCAAATCTCATAACCCTCTTCCAGGGAGATATTCGTAAGAACACTTTATCGCCCACTTCAAACTCTAGGTCTTTTCTTCGGTTGTCGGCATAACTTTTCTGTCGACTCTGAGCTGCTCTTATGTGTTGTTGAATAGATCTGACCTTTTCTACCATTTCATCAACGAGATCAGGTCCTAATAGCTTTCTTTCCCCAACTTCATCCCAGCAAGTTGGAGTCCTGCATTTCTTTCCATAGAGAGCTTCATAAGGAGCCATCTGAATACTGGAGTGAAAGCTATTATTATAAGAAAATTCCACCAAAGGTAGGTGTTGATCCCAACCTCCTTTGAAATCCATAGAGCAAGCTCTCAACATATCTTCTAGGGTTTGAATTGTTCTCTCAGACTGACCGTCTGTCTGGGGATGATAAGCAGTGCTGAAACTTAACTCTGTATCCAGAGTATGTTGAAGACTTCGCCAGAACTTCGAGGTAAATCTCGGATCCCGATCAGATATAATAGAAAGTGGTACTCCATGCAATCTTACCACTTCCTTTACATATATCCTGGCAAGCTGATCTAGAGGGAAATCCTCTCTAATAGCAATGAAGTGTGCGGACTTTGTAAGACGATCAACTATGACCCAGATAGCATTATTGCCTTTGGATGTTTTAGGAAGTCCTGTGACAAAGTCCATAGTGATGTTTTCCCATTTCCATTCGGGTATGGGTAATGGTTGTAACATCCCCTTAGACTTTTGTCTCTCAGCTTTAACTTGTTGACAAACCAAGCATCGAGAGACATATTCAGCAACATCTCTTTTCATGCCATCCCACCAGAAGTACTCTTTCAGGTCCCTATACATCTTCGTACTTCCAGGATGAATAGAGAATGATGAACTATGAGCCTCATCCAGCAGCTCCTTCTTTAATTCGGGGATGGGAGGAACACAAACCCGATTCCTGAACTTTATTATCCCATCACAATCAAGGTTGAATTCAGGAACATTTCTCACCTTCTTTTGTAACTCGACGTCTTCTTTCTGTGCCTCTTTAATCTTCACATGTATAGATGGTTGAACATTCATTTGAGAAAGATAAGATTTTTCCCCTTCCATTATAACTCCAAGATCCATCCTTTGTAAATCCATAAATATTGGATCTTTTGTGATCCTCATCATGGATAAACTAGCATGGTCTTGTCGACTTAATGCATCTGCCACCTTGTTTGCTTTCCCAGGGTGGTAATGGATTGAGCAGTCGTAATCCTTAATCAGCTCCAACCATCTTCTTTGACGCATATTCAGCTCCTTTTGTGTGAAAATATACTTTAAACTTTTATGATCAGTATAAATATCACACCTTTCACCATAAAGGTAATGCCTCCAAATCTTTAATGCAAAGATTACCGCAGCCAACTCCAAATCATGTGTTGGGTAATTTTGCTCATGGATTTTCAACTGTCGTGAGGCATAAGCTATCACCATATCATTTTGCATAAGAACACACCCCAATCCCTTCTTGGATGCATCACTGTAGATCACAAACCTTTCTCCACTACAAGGCAGTGTGAGCACAGGTGCACTGGATAACCTTCTTTTCAACTCCTTGAAATTCTCTTCACATTCCTCTGTCCAGACAAACTTAACTCCTTTCCGAGTCAACTTGGTGATTGGATTAGATAATCGTGAAAAATCTTTTACAAAACGTCGATAATATCCAGCCAAACCAAGAAAACTTCGGATCTCAGTTACTGTTGTTGGTCTTGACCATCTTTCGATAACCTCTGTTTTTGCTGGATCCACAGATATCCCCTCTTTTGAGATTATGTGACCCAAAAATGCAACTTTTTGAAGCCAAAATTCACACTTGGTAAATTTGGCATAAAGCTTCTCCTTTCTCAGGGTCTTCAATATAATTCTCAAGTGATCTTCATGCTCTTCCTTGCTCTTTGAATAGACAAGAATATCGTCTATAAAGACTACCACAAATTGATCAAGATAGTCTCTAAAGACTCTATTCATTAGATCCATGAAGATAGCAGGGGCATTAGTAAGACCAAATGGCATCACTATAAATTCATAGTGTCCATACCTTGTACGGAAAGCCGTCTTTGGTATATCCTCCCTTTTGACCCTTAATTCATGATACCCTGAACGAAGATCAATCTTGGAAAAGTATTGAGCTCCGCGTAGTTGGTCAAATAAGTCATCAATGCGTGGGAGAGGATATTTGTTCTTGATAGTGATCTTGTTAAGTTCTCGATAATCAATGCAGAGTCTCATTGATCCATCTTTCTTCTTAACAAATAGAACAGGTGCTCCCCAAGGTGACGCACTAGGGCGTATGAATCCCTTATCAAGATTCTCTTGGAGTTGCTTCTTCAATTCCTGCAACTCAATTGGGGCCATTCTATAAGGTGTCTTTGAAATTGGCAAAGCGCCCGGTACGAGTTCTATTGAAAACTCAACTTCACGATTTGGTGGGAGACCCGGTAATTCCTCCGGAAAGACATCATCAAACTCCCGTACAATGGGCATATTCTTAATCGTAAGTTTCTCTCCAACCATTTGAGATAAATAACCTTCATTTAGTGTAATCATGACCCATAAGATGGAAGGAATTTCCACTGGAAGGTTATGTTCATCCTTGCATTGATAGACGATCGTAGATTGATCTGGAATATGAAATGTGACTTCCCTTCTTTGGCAATCGATATGAGCTCCATGTAGAGAAAGCCAATCCATGCCAAGAATCACATCAAATTCCACTAAAGGAAGGATCACAAGATTTGCAGGAATCACTTTCCCACAAACTTCGATCGGAGAAGAATTATAAACTTTTGATGCGATTGATGTGCCATTAGGTGTTGTCACAGCTAACTCAACATCTAATTGTTGAGGTAATACGGTGATACTCTTAGAAAAGTCTTCAGAAATAAAAGAGTGGGTGGATCCAGAATCAAATAAAACATTTGCTACTTTAGAGTGGATGGTAAGTGTACCTTTCACCACATCGTTATCGTACTCCACATCGCTGATAGAAATTGCATGTGACTTTCCTTTGTCTTTAGCCTTAAGAGTTTGTTGACGTCGACCATCATCATCAACTCTTGGATTTGGGCATTGATTGGCATAATGCCCCATCTCCTTGCACTTGAAACATTGAAGTGTAGTAGGATCATTCTGTGTATCCCTTCCTTTGTTTGCATCATTAGACATCTTCTTCCCATTATCGCGGCATTCAAATGCCCGATGACCTTCCTTTCCACATTTGAAACATTTACTTGTCCCTTTAAGACAACTCCCTCCATGTTTCTTTCCACACTTTGAGCATAAGGGAAAGTTCATCTTCTTTTCCGTGTGCTCTTTAGATTTTTCTTTGAATTCCATCTTCCTCTTCTTATCAAACCCATGTGACTGATGGGTTACTCCAATCTCCATCTCGACTTTGAGAGCACATCGAACGATTTCCTCGTAGCTATTGAAGTCCCTTATGGCTAACGCCCTTCGAAGACTTGGTTTTAAGCCACTAAAGAATCGATCGATCTTACTCTCAGGTTGGATAATAATACCAGAAGCGTACCTTGCAAGTCTTGTAAAATTTGCTTCATAGGTACTAACAGATTCATCATCCCTTTGCTTCAGTTCAAGGAACTCTTTCTCCATCTTTGTTCGGAGAATACGAGGGAAGTACTTATTGAAAAATAAGTTCTTGAACTCGTCCCATTCCATAGACTCAATTTCATCCCTTTGCCTCGTATTCTTAACAAGATTCCACCATTGATCAGCATCTCCTTCTAAACGATACACTGCTAGGATGACTTTATCATGTTCAGAACATTGAAGAACTGAAAATATCTTTTCAGTAGTACTAATCCATTGTTCAGCAACTAATGGATCAGTAGACCCACTGAAAGAAGGTGGACGCTGCCTCATGAAGGATTCAACAGAATGTTGCTCCCTCCTTTGCTCGTTTGGAAATCCTGCATGATTCATAGCTTGAGAAAGTTGTGTGAGCATGGCTACAAGATTTTGCATTCCATCTCCCATATTGTTTGGTTGCTCAGGGGGACAATCATTGCATTGCCCATCGCATTCCGCATTAACACGGTTCCTTCGGGTTCCAGCCATTGACTAAAACCAAGAAGAATAGTGTGAGCAACACTAATTATAATAGGAAACGACATAATTCAAGAATAAAATTTTCATGCTTATGGTCTTATCCTAGGTTATTCAAGGCCATTTCTAAAACACTAAGATTGTGTTCTATGCTTAGACTTATCCTTAGGGTTCTTACTAAGGCTTTCACATCCTAGTTTCCAAAGGTTGACTATACCTTTCCTCTGATACCAACTATAACGACCCATATTTTACATACATTGTTAATACTTCAAAATTGAAGCATACTTATTACAACATATGATAAAACCACAAAGGACCGTATAGGTATAGTGTCTTTAGAAACTGGGAAACATAAACAACTGGTTCATAAATCTTCTACAGTGCCTCCCATTTATTTCATCATATCTAGGGTCCCTTTTAGCATATTCTACTTAATATCCATCTTCCTGACCTGGGGAAAAGAAAACATAAAAGGGTGAGCTCAAATGCTCAGCAAGGGCAAATAAAGGAAATAAAAATCATATCATATCTTTTTGAAAATCATAACCTGCAAAAGAGATCATAAAATCTTAATAAACCATAGAAGTGAAAATGAGATCCCCATAATCATAACATAAAACTTGAAACTTTGTGGCATGCACACATAATCATGGAAAATCATTTCTTGTTAGTCTTGACTCATTGCCAAGACCATCTTAGTGGACAAAGTCCCTTTTCTGAACCGAGTTCACTCCTCGTTTCAGTCCTGTATCACTGAACCGAAATAACCTTCCGTTCCAGCCATGTCTATCTCATGAGATATAAAATCTTTACCCAATGCATTGGAGGGAGATATAGGTCCCACCCATCTTATAATGAATCCTTTCTTATGTGTGCCACATAATCATAAATCATACATCATCGCATAACCCATGTAATAAAAATGGGATTCTTAAACAACATGACATCATAGAACAATTCATATAAGATAAAGGAATTCATAAAAATAATTCCATCACAACATGATAAAATCAATGTAATAATAGGGATAAAAACAGAACCCTTTATTATCTTAGATGGAAAATTATTTTGATAAAACACTTGAACTCCATTCTTGAGGAAAATATCCTTTCTTCTTCAAAAACATTTTTCCTTTCACAACATGTCATACGACTTTAAAATAAAAGAAGTTGATTAAAAATATACTTGAAAACTTGTAAAGGAATCTTCTTGGAAATAATGTTTTAAAAATCCATTCATGCCGTATAAGTTAAAAAAAACATTCTTCGTACTTTTGTCGGAAAAGTCAAAAAGTACCTCGTACGGAAAAACGACAAAAGATTCCTTTCATATTCTTTACTAAAAACTCACCGAAGGGTAAAATTGGATTTAAACCATTGCAAGTGGATGGAAACAACATTACATATTGAGGGAACATGAATGTGGATGATAAAATACACCCCAGTAAATACTTACGAATAAACAATCTCGGATAAAAATGAGATTGTGATATTTCCCTTACCTTAGGTCCAATTTGCCTTGTATGTGTCCGAAGCTCCTGTATAATGGTTTAAATAATGTTATTGACTTATTCCAGAATCATACATATTGATATGATATCATATATGGTCATATTCTTAGCTTCTTGTTAGCAATATTTCATTGTTACTTGTTACTCGGGTCTTTATTGCCTTTTGTTCTTACGCGTGTTTTGCCGAATAAATTCTTATTCTTATTTCAAGGTTATAGATACCTTATATCCAGAATGGTATTAGTGTAACATATATCATATTTATTCATTCAATTCACTTATATAATTACTATGTAATGATGATCATGTAGAACGAGTCGCATCACATCGTGGAGACGGTATTCCGTACGTACGCACGAGTGATGATATCGTTCCTATGATCGTGGAAATGTATTGGAGTATATATATATTATTTCAGTATCAATATTACTTTATAATAATCATAAATAGTTACTCATTACACCATTATACCCATCCTTGTAAAGTGATGGTGGAAAAATAGATTACACCACGGCGTGGAGACGGTATTCCGTACGTACGCACGCGCGGTGATTTCATTTTTCCGTAGGATGGATAGAAGGTGAATTATGGTTGTTTCATATTTATAATAACATATCAGTATGTAAGTAATACTGATGTTATTACTTTATCATGAAACAACTAAAGAAGAAGAAGTTGAAGAAGAAAGAAATTGAAAAGATCGGTAATGGATATTACCTCTTCTTTGGAACACCTCTTTGAATCCCCCACTTAAGGAACTAAGATTGGTCTTTGGAGAAGACCAGGACCTCTAGGATTATTCTAGGGAAGTGGAGAGGAGAAAATGGCAGGGGTTGGCCGAGCTTGAGTGCTCAATTTGATGTGAGGAGGAGGGGGAGGAGGTGCCCTTTTATAAGGGAGGAGAGGGGCACCTTAGGAATATCTCAAAATATTATTTTATATTAAAGTCAAAATCGGTTTATAATGGTTCCAAAGGGTCTTATTTCGAAGCTAAAGTGGGGAAGGGTCGAAATCCCATCAACCAATAGGATTTAGACAAGTTTAGGGTATTATTTTAACCTTATCAATTAGATTTAACTCTAAGTTAAATAATTTAACTTTTACCGTGTCTTTTTGTTTTCTTTCACTATATGGTTAATACACTTACTATAACATGCCAAACGAACCCCAAATTGTTTATTATTAATATATATATCCTTATCTAAGTCATTTGGCCGAACCTTAGATTTTTAGGAATAAAATAACAATTAATAATATAATATTTGATTTAAAAACTATTTTGTGTCAATTTTGACACTATTTGATATATGATTTTTGTGAAAGTCATAACAGAATTATATGTTCGAACCAAGTTGATTAAATCAACACTAATATATCATAGTAACCTAGAAAATTAGTGTAATTCATAAAAAGTCTCAAATTATATTTATTTTGGTGTTTATAACATCAATTATGTCAATATTTCATTAATAAGATAATTACTGCATCATCATTGTGTCATAAATAAATTAAATTATTTGATGTCTAAAAATTACAAATAAAATACCATCATGTAGTAAATCTTTTTAGCTTTCTAATGAATATTTACAATCGAATTTATCTTATGTATAACCCCATATTAAAAATGATTTACTTATTAAACTTTGATTTTAACTATTTTAACCCTTCTTTAAATAAATTAATAATAAATGTCCTAATCTAACCCAAGTGGGCCTAAATGGTCATATTTTATTCCTAAGTTTGTTTTTGGTCGAATTACACTTGTCCAATAGAATTAGGACATGTGTTAGGGTTATATTGATATCATATTTACCCTTAGTTACCCTATTTACTATTAACCGCGGTAAAAATAGTAAAAAGTTACTATTCACCAAAAAATTATTTTCATCTCATTGAACCACATTTTAGTCCTTGATATTAACCGTGTCTCTCGGATTTTTGAAATTCCATTCACAGAAGCGGTAAAATTAAGTTTTATGCAAAAATTCAGTTTTTAACCTACCACTTAGTGGTTTCACTATTCATCAAAAATTGAAAGTTTTCAGAAAAATACCAAAATTTCACCCTAGGCTAATTTCGATATTCTGAGTCCAAAAATGAAGTCCATTTTGAAAAATAAAATTTATAAAATTTCAAAAAGTGGTTATTACTATTCATAACGGCTAGTTTTAATAGTATATTGTTGTTTAGTGAAACTCGGTATTGCGTACGATGCAAGCTATCGAGGAAGGTCGCGATTGCGTGCAAAGCAAGCCAAGCAAGTGTTGTGTAGAAAAAGATTCCTTTGATGGTTTATATAACATAAAAGTCTCGGGTGTTACATTTCAGGAGCTGAAAGAGAGGTTGACGTCATCCCCGATACTAGTCTTGCCAGAGCCAAACAAGAGATACACTGTTTATTATGATTCTTCATGTATCAGGCTAGGATTTGTGCTTATGCAGGGAGATGGAGTCGTTGCGTACAGATCTCGGCAGTTGAGGCCACATGAGAGGAACTACCCTACG
Organism: Viscum album; assembly: GCA_963277665.1. Lineage (NCBI taxonomy): Eukaryota > Viridiplantae > Streptophyta > Magnoliopsida > Santalales > Viscaceae > Viscum > Viscum album. The sequence goes on from OY728126.1 coordinate 588,932,858, forward strand.
CACAATCTGGAGTTGGAAACTGTTGTTCATGCCTTACGTTTTTGGAGACACTTTCTACTAGGAGAGCACTTTTTGGTCTTCACCAACCACAAGAGTCTCAAGTACATCTTCACTCAGCGTGATCTGAATCTGAGGCAGCGCAGGTGGGTCGAGTACCTTCAGTCTTTTGATTTCGATCTTGCCTATACGCCGGGAAAGGGAAACACAATGGCAGACATGTTGAGAAGGAGAACTCAGATTCAGGCAGTTCAGGAGGCCAGTAGTGAGTGGCATCTTATGGCTCTGTTCTCTGAGATGCATCTGGAGGTGCACGATAGATAGGGACAAACCTTCATATCCTCTATAGCTACTACCTATACACTACTTGATCAGGTACGGATGAGGCAGCTATCAGACTCTGAAGGATTGGTCCTACGGGAGAGTGTGTCAGGAGAGGACCCTCTTCCTAGATGGACAGTGGGCGAGGATGATATCTTGCGTTTCCAGGGACGCGTATGGGTGTTGGCAGACATACGCGAGGAGCTAATTCTGGATTTTCATTCCTCTGTTTGGACAGTTCATCTTGGCGTCACCAAGATGTATCGGGATCTTCATCGCCAGTATTGGTGGCCAGGTATGAAGAAATATGTTGTTGTGTCATGACCCATCCTCGAGACCCGTGACGTGACTACCCCAAGCCTGCCTCCCATAGGCCAGGGGCTAACAACTAACACCAAAGGTTTAAAACCCGATAAAAAGGGAAGGCATTGCCTTTAAGTAAAAAAACAAACACCACAGAGTACGCAAGCTGAAGTAAACACTAAGCAAACAGTATACAATACAAGTGCTGAAAAAGTAAATGGGCCAGAATACAAACCCAACTGAAGTAAAGTACAACTGAAAAGAAATTAAAGTAGCAAAAAAGTAAAGCAACAACTCTGAGTAGTCCTTTGGTAATCCCACCTGAAGAGTGGGTACAGATAGTCCCCTCTGCTCCTCGGCTCCAGCTGTCCGCTCCGAGTACATTCCATCCAGTGATCCACCTCCAGGTATCGTCCAGCTCCACGAGCTCCCACCTCGATCAGTGATGTCCGTCGTCTGCATCCAACACAACGAAGTGCGGACATAGCCCATGCTGGGGTGAGTATACACTACACAGTAGGGACCCCGAGACCCCTGAAGGTCTCCCAGAATCCACGAAGGATAATCCACAAAGGAAAGATTCAATCATGAAGTAAAAACCAACTCTTCTTAGGTATATGCCCATACATATACCTAAGTCATCAATTCCAGTTCAGATCCAACATCCGAACCCAAGTTCGATCAAGTCCACATAGGATAGAACAATCCAACCCACACAGAATAACGCAACCCAATCCACACAGGAAATCAAGACAATCATATCGAAGATAATGATTGAAAGTCAAGACTCATCTCACACAGGTATACTTCTTCATAGGATGATAGAGATGATCAGATGTAGCCACTGATTCATCTAAGTTGTCGGACCCACACAGAATACAAGACCAGCTAAGCTGTTGGACCCACAAAGGATACAAGACTAGCTACTCTGCCGGACCCACGTAGGATATAAGTACATAGTCAAATACTGTCGGACCCACATAGGATACAAGAACAGTAGTACTGCCAGACCCACATAGGATATAAGAAAAGTATTCATCACCGTCGAACCCATGGAGGATTTCAGTACGGTCTTCGTCACTGTCGAACCCACGGAGGATCCCAGTACAGTCGTCGTCATCGTCGCAGTCGCAGCCAGCTCTAGGGTTCCCGCACACAGCATGCTCGATTTCGGGAGGGTCCGCTCCACGGGCCAAGGGGTTGATACATCAACTGACATGAAGTCCAGATTTGATGTATCCCAAAGTTCCTTCTCGATAATAGGAACTCAACGTGACAGACGGCACATCAATCGAATGCCCGGTCTGAGAGTTATTGGCTTTTTTGTTCCAGGGGCTCGTTTGGTTTTTAAGTCAAAACCAACCCGACTACACTCCAACTGCGTCCAAACCTCAAGCGGAGTAATCCAAAAGAACATTCTCACTAAGAGGAATCCAACAAAGTCGACGGAACGTCAATCGGACGTCCGGAGCTCAAGTTATAAGTGTTTCCACTCCGAAGGCCCGATTGGTTTCGTGTTCGAACCAACCCGGCCATACCCAAAGTTCTCCGAAACCTTGAGTTCAATATACCAAAACGACCGTATCGATCCAAGGATCTCTACTCAACTGACTTTGCATCGATCGGAGGTCTGTAGCCCAAGTTATGGGCGTTTCAATGGATTTGTCCGAAAACAGGGGGGTTTGGGCCCGGTCCGACCCAGCCCAATACCCCCTGGGTCAGCCCGAACTGGGTCAACCTGGCCTGGCGTAGGGGTCTGGTTCGGCGCGGGCGGCCCGGCTTGGTGTGGCCTATCTGGCCTAGGCGGCTCGGCGCTGGCCGAGCGGGGCATCTCGGCACTGGCCGAGCGGATGCGGAAAGGGGGGGCGCGCTGCCCCCCTCGTTTGAAACGGAAGCCCCCACATGGGGCCCCACCCCTTTTCCATCCACCAGGGGTTACAAACCCCCGGCCCTCCCTATTCCGCCTGGCCGTGATGGCCGGCCGGTGAGCCGTTGCAGGACCCCCCACGGGTCCCTCCTTCCCTTGCATTGGCGGTCGGATTTTCAGCCTCCCTTTCCTACACCACCGCAGCCTTAGGCTGCGGCCTTTGTCCGACTGGGGTGGCGCAATGGCTTCGCACCCCTCCACCACGGCCTGCCCCGACCGTGGCTTCTTTCGGCCTCAACAGCGCGGCGCGATGGCGCCGCGCACCTTCGCCGCGTGTTATTCCTCGTTCCCGCGTGGTGTCGTTACACTGTGCTGCCTTTGTTCCAAACCACAACGGTGAACATCAACAAGGTGGAGGAGGATTGGTCGTGTTTGTGCCGTCCAACCTCCTCCCGTTAATTTGATAATAGGTGGCCAAATATTGAACGATGAACGTCAAAAAATAAGTCACGAACATTAAAACAAACTCCTACCTCGAAGAAGTTGTCGAACGAGGATCGTCGCTGGAAACGGCGCCGCGGGGTAAAGCTCTGTATGTGTTTAACGAAGAACGTCCGAGGAGGAGCGGTGTCTCCCTTCCTTTGACGCGGGATGAAGAATGAAGGAAGGTGCGTCGGTGTTCTTCGCATTCTTCAAGAAGGATGATAAACTTCTTCAGAGAAAAGAACGCTCCCTCTCTCAAAATCCTCAACACAAAAAACGACCATAATAAAATAAGGCTTTGCCTTATTTTATTACTCATGCCAACATTTTTAAAATTCAAATTGAACTCACCAAATTAATTAACTTGCGTTTTCAAATTAATTGGGTGTTTAATTGGCATGCATTAAAGAGGGGAAGCGGGTGAGTTACAAAATAATGGGGGGTTTTCCAACCTTAAGAGAGGTTAGAGGAATTTAAGGGGTGGGGCTCGTGTGGGCCCCACCTCACTAATATCCTACCAAGTGGAGTTAGGATGTAGTAGGTCCCACCCCAACTTCTAAGCATAGGTTATAACTACTTAGAATAGAAATAAAAATTGTAGCGCAAATTTTTATTTCACTCTTTAGTTATCCCATTTATTTAACAACACCACCCGATCAAACACAACTCCAGAAAAGGTCTTTCTAAGAAATTATAGGTGATGCGGTTTCATCGGTGCCCTCGGATTCCGATTCCGAGCACCGGTTCAAAAGTTAGAAAAACCCGCTCATTCGTTCACTGAACGTACCCAAGCTAAACTTCGGAAATTGATTCCGGGCACACCGGGCCTCAGAATCAGGTGCCGTCAGAAACTGCGTACTCGTAAAATCCAAAAGAAATTAAGAAAAAAAAATTCATTAAAATTTACGGGTCTTTACATTACTCCCACCTCAGGGCTTTGCGTCCCCGTAAAGATACATCACAAACTAGGGGAACAAATGAGGGTACTGAGCACACATCTGAGCCTCCCGCTCCCAAGTGCTCTCCTGGAGGTTTCTGTGCTGCCACCTAATGCGCACTAGAGGAATCGACCGCCCACGTAGGACCCTCTCCTGTAGATCCTCAATCTCCATCAGGACCTCCGCAAAAGTCGCACGTCATCAATGTCCAGTTCCCCATGGTCGATAATATGCGTTGGGTCGTGCACGTATCTCCTCAGTTGTGATACGTGGAATACATCGTGCACCCGGTGCAACTGAGGTGGTAGAGCTAGGCGATAACCCACCTTGCCTATCCTAGTGAGAACCTAGAATGGTCCGATGAAGTGCAGAGATAACTTACCGCCTCGGCCAAATCTTCGTAATCCACGCCAAGGTGAGACCCGTAAGAAAACGTGGTCTCCATCCTCGAACTCTAGTGGTCTTCGCCTCCTGTCAGCATAAGACTCCTATCAGCTCTGAGATGTCTTCATCCACTCCTGGATGACCTGGACCTTCTCTGTCATGGCCTGGAATATCTCTGGTCCCACAAGTGCTGACTCCCCAGGGTCTGTCCAGCACAGAGGTGATCTCTAGGGTTGGTCGTACAATGCCTCGTATGGTGTCATCCCGATGGTGGAGTGGTAGCTGTTGTTGTACGCAAACTCCACCAAGGGTAGGTGATCCTCCCAGCTGTGAACAAAGTCAAGGACACATGCACGAAGCATGTCCTCGAGATTCTGAATGGTCCTCTCCGTCTGACCATCCGTCTGAGGGTGAAAGGCAGTGCTCAGATGTAGTTACATCCTGAATGCCTCTTGCAACCCCTTCCAAAGCCGGGAAGTAAAGCGAGCGTCATGATCGAAGACGATAGATGATGTCACACCATAAAGTAGTACGATCTCCTGAATGTAGAGGCATCCCAAGCTCTCCACTGAGCCCTACTCTCTGATGGGTAAGATGTGGGCCGACTTGGTGAGTCGGTCGACAATCACCCAAATAGAGTCGTGACCTCTAGAAGTATGTGGAAGTCCAGTCATGAAATCCATAGATATACCATCCCACTTCCACTCCAGAACCTCTAAGGGATGTACTAAGTCTACGGGTACCTGGTGCTCCACCTTCACCTGCTGGTAGGCGAGACATCGAGAAATGAACTCTACCACAACCTTCTTCATACCTGGCCACATGTGTTATCGTCTAGGATCCTGGTACATCTTCGCTACCCCTGGATGTACCGCTAAAGGGGAAGTGTAAAACTCTCTCAGCACCTCCTCCTGTAAAGCAGCTAGTACCATGGTACGTCCTCTGAAAAGGACGTCATGCTCTCCTCCTATAGAGAAACCATCAGGTTCCTGTCCTGTAGAAATATGTGCACGTCGTGTCTCACAGTCAACATCCCCATGATGTGCCTCTCTGACCCACTGAAGAATTGGAGGTGTGACTGTGATCGACTGAAGGAAGGATGCCCCATCTCTATCCACGAAGGATATCTGCAAAGCGGCTAGCTTCTCTGTCGCCTCTCCAAGTAGTTGAATGCATGTCCTCCTACTGAGAGCATAGGATACTACGTTCCCCTTTACAGGAGTATATACTATCTCAAAGTCATAGTCTTGGAGGAACTCGAGCCATCGCCACTGTCTCAGGTTCAGATCCTTCTACGAGAATATGTACCTGAGACTCTGGTGGTCATAATACACTGTAAAGCGCTCTCCCATCAGATAGTGTCACCACATTTTCAGAGTGAATACCACTACTGCTAACTCCAGGTCATGGGTAGCATAGTTCTTCTCATGCTACCTCAACTGTCATGATCCATAGGTGATCATTGCCCGTTCCTACATCAGGACACACCCAAGTCTATTCCCTGATGCATCGCAGTAGACTACGTACCCTACTCCCTCCTCCGGTAACCTCAAGATAGGTGCGCTGGTCAATATCTGTCTCAGCCCCTGGAAGCTCTGCTGACATCTATCTGACCACACGAAGGGTTTCCCATTCTTCTTCAATGCTGAAAGCGGTGCCTCAAATTTGTATAAGTCTGGAACAAATCTCCGGTAGTACCCAGCTAGACCCAAGAAACTCCGCACTTCTGCCACGCTCCTGGGTGGCTCCCAAGCTAGCACTGCCTCGATCTTCACAGGGTCCACTGCAACTCCCGCCTCAGAGATGACGTTCCCAAAGAAGTGGACCTCACGTATCCAAAACTGACACTTTGAGAGGTTACCATAAAGCTGGTGCTCTCAGAGTGTGTCCAGTACAACCCGCAAGTGGTAGGCATGCTCCTCCTCAGTGGTCGAGTATATCAATATGTCGTCGATGAAGACCATGACAAATCGATTGAGGTAAGGCTGGAAGATCATGTTCATGAGACTCATGAACACTGTTGGAGCATTGGTTACACCGAAAGGCATAACCAAGAACCCATAGTGGTCGTACCGACATCTGAAGTCCGTCTTCTGCACATCCTCATCTCGAACTCTGAGCTGATGATAACCTGACATAAGGTCTATCTTCGAGAACCACTATGCTCCCTTGAGATGATCGAATAGGTTTTCAATTCTTAGTAGCGGATACTTGTTCCTCACGGTCACCTGGTTCAGGCGTCGATAATCGACACATAGTCGCAAGCTCCCATCCGCCTTCTTGGCGAACAATATCGGGGAAGCCTAGGGTGAAACACTGAGTCGAATGAATCCACTGCCCTGCAAGTCCTCCAGCTGTACCCGTAGCTCTCGAAGCTCGGCGGGAGCCATCCGATATGCTGGAGTGGATATCGGGGTTGTCCTGGGGTACATGTCAATATAGAAGTCTACCTCTCTACAAGTAGGTAGTCCTGGAATGTCGTCAGGAAAAACAACCGCATACAGATCCACCACTACAGGGAAACTCGGACTCTGCACGTCCACTGCTCCTAGGATGAGGCTAGCCAACTGATGAGTTATCGGCTATCCTCTCCTCTGCATGAGTCCATCCTGCCCTGCAAAGGCTCCCTTCTCGCCGGTGAAGGTGAACCTGCTCCCATTGGTGTGGACACACCGCACCTTGCGCCAAATACAGTCGATCTGATCATGGATCGTAGATAACCAATCCATGCCCAAGATGACGTCGTAAGGCCTCGACGCCGCTACAAGAATATCCCAGTCGAAGCTCTCGCCTCCTAGAGTAAGCTCACATTGCCGGCACCAGTGTGTAATCATCGAGTCTGTTCTCGTAGAAGTCTCTAGCCGTAAGGATCGAGCCAAAGGCTCCGGCGGAATCTCCGAGCTCCGAACAAGGGCAATGGCAATGAAAGAATGACTCTCTCCTGTGTCTATAAGAACTGCAGCAATGGTGGAGTAGACATAGATAGTACCTTTAATCATCTCTAGTGCACTGTGGTCATAGGCCTCCGCTTCCTGAAGCTGAGCCTGCCTCTGCCCGCCAGCTCCCTGTAGTCGGGGTGGACCTCTTGGTGGTGGTGGTGGTAAAGCCTCAAAGCGTCGCCCACCACCTGCTGCTCGGCCAGCTCCTCTGCCTCATCCGCCTGATCCCTGCGGACTGCCACAGTCGACCCTCTGCCTCTGCCTGGGTGGTCCCTCAACTGTCTGCTGCTCCTCTGCACGGCGGGTCGGGCAGTCACGAGCCATGTGGTTTTGCCCGCCGCATGCATAGCACTATCTGCTCCTCGAAAGGCTGGCTCTACTGCGTGTGCCCTGCACCTCCGAGCCAGTATCCTGAGGTCATCCTCCTAATGGTCTGGTTTTCCTGGACCCCTGTGACATCCGTCGACTGCTAGCTGCAAAAGACTCTGTTACGTGCCGCCCTGCGGTATGTCTCGCTACTGGTGTAGGCTCAGCAAGAAAGCTCTCTATGAGAAGGGCTCGCTCCAGTACTCCTACATGCGTCAGAATGATGAGGGAGATCATCGATGCCCTGATCTCATGCCTCGGTCCTTGCTCGAAAGTCCGGGCCCGGAAGAATGGGTCTCGTACCATATCTGTCGAATAGCGCGAGAGATCGGTAAATCTCTCCGAGTACTGGGCTACCGTCATGCTGCCTTGTCGCAGCTGTAGTAGCTCCTGAATGCGCACCGCACGGAGGGTGGCTGGGACAAACTCTAAGCGAAAGAGGCTCTCGAAGTCCGAACAAAGGAGAGATGCCCCATCGTGCACCTGAAGCATTAGGCTCCACCATCTACCTGCTGCCGCGTGCAGGAGACTCGCTGCAAGGATCACCATGAGGTCAGCTGGTGTCCCCACTAACCTGAAAACTCATACAACAACCTCCATCCAATCCTCAGCTGCCTGAGAGTCCATCTCCCCGCGGAACCTGGGCGATCTCGGACGCTGAAACTCATGCAGTGCACTGAGGTGACGTGGACTCTCAACAGCTGGGGCTGGTGGCAACGGTGGCTCGGCGGGTAGAGGTACCGTTGGTGCCTCCGCTGTAATAGGGCCCTACACTGAGGCCTTGTCGCTCGGTGGGTTGTCGTCTCGCACAAAGCTCAGAACCCTAATTGGCTGCTGTCGTGGGGCCATCCTGAAAAGAGACAAGTGCACCATGGTCAAAATAGTATACCTGGTGAGCTGACACAAAGTAATCACAAAGAAAACTTTTGAAACACACATGCAATCAATGTTTTCGTGCACTGAGTCGAAAATCAGAAGTCAGGGTCCTGGTGTATGGATACGTCAACCGCCGCACCAATAATGGACTCCCTGGACTGATAACCACACTCAATACACTTAACATTATTGCTTCACATAGAAGAAATATCAGAGTCTTGAGTTCTGCGTTAGAACCGAACTCCTCTGATACCAATTTGTCACGACCCGTCCTCGGGACCCATGTCGTGACTACCCCAAGCCCGCCTCCCATAGGCCAGGGGCTGGTGACTATCACCAAAGGCATAAAACCCGATAAAAAGGGAAGGCATTGCCTTTAAGTAAGAAACAAACACCACAGAGTACGCAAGCTGAAGTAAACACTAAGCAAACAGTGTACAATACAAGTGCTGAAAAAGTAAATGGGCCAGAATACAAACCCAACTGAAAAAAAGTACAACTGAAAAGAAAGTACAGCAGTAGAAAAGTAAAGAAGGAACTCCGAGTCATCCTCTGGTAATCCCACATAAAGGGTGGGTACAGATAGTCCCCTCTTCTCCTCGGCTCCAGTCGTCCGCTACGAGTATGTCCTGTCCAGTGATCCACCTCCAGGTACCGTCCAGCTCCATGAGCTCCCACCTCGATCAGCGTTGTCCATCATCTCCATCCAACACACCGAAGTGCGGGCATAGCCCATGAAGGGGTGAGTATACACTACTCAGTAGGGACCCCGAGACCCCTGAAGGTCTCCCAGAATCCACGAAAGATAATCCACAAAGGAAAGATTCAATCACAAAGTAACAACCAACTCTTCTTAGGTATATGTCCATACATATACCTAAGTCATCAATTCCAGTTCGGTTCCAACATCTGAACCAAAGTTCGATCAAGTCCACACAGGATAGCACAATCCAACCCACACAGGATAACATAACCCAATCCACATAGGAAAGAAAGACAATCATATCAAAGATAATGATTGAAAGTCAAGACTCAGCTCACATAGGTATACTTCTTCATAGGATGATAGAGATGATCAGATATAGCCACTGATTCATCTAAGTTGTCGGACCTACACAGGATACAAGACCAGCTAAGCTGTCAGACCCACAAAGGATACAAGACCAGCTACTCTGCCAGACCCACATAGGATACAAGTACAGAGTCAAATATTGCCGGACCCACATAGGATACAAGAACAGTAGTACTGCCAGACCCACATGGGATACAAGAACAGTAGTCATCGCCGTCAAAGCCATGGAGTATTTCAGTACGATCGTCGTCGCTACCGAACCCACAGAGGATCTCAGTACAGTCGTCGTCATTGTCGCAGTCGCAGCCAACTCTAGGGTTCCCGCACAAAGCATGCTCGATTCCGGGAGGTTCCGCTCTACGAGCCAAGGAGGTCGATACATCAACTGACACGAAGTCTGGATTGGATGTATCCCAAAGTTCTGTCTCGACAATAGGAACTCAACGTGATAGACGGCGCGTCAATCGGACGCCCGGTCTGAGAGTTATTGGTTTTTTCGTTCGAGGGGCCCGGTTGGTTTTTAAGTCAAAACCAACCCAACTGCACTCCAACTGCATCCAAACCTTGATAGGAGTAATCCAAAAGAACCTTCTCACTAAGAGGAATCCAGCAAAGTCAACGGTACATCAATCGGACGTCCGAAACTCAAGTTATAAGTGTTTCCGCTCCGAAGGCCCGGTTGGTTTCGTGTTCGAACCAACCCGGCCATACCCAAAGTTCTCTGAAACCTTGAGTGTAATATACCGAAACGACCATCTCGATCCAAGGATCGCTATTCAACTGATGGTTTGTCGATCATAGGTCCTTCTCCCAAGTTATGGGCATTTTAACGGATCTGTCTGAAAATAGGGGGGTTTGGGCCCGGTCCAACCCAGCCCAATACCCCCTGGGTTGGCCCGAACTGGGTCGATGATCAGCCAAATATAATTGAAAAGCTGAATGTGATGATCTTCTAAATATGATAATCACCAAGTATGATTATCAGCTAAATACAATGTTATGATATTTTCCATTCTCTTTCACTTCCTCATCAAAACTTATTCAACAAAAGTGAATATAGTAACTTATTTCTCTCCCTAAAAACTATGAGCTTCTTTCTCATGAACAGTCCTTCAATCATAAAAAAAAGTACAGTTTACTTTTCACCTTTTATAGGTGACCATTGATATGATTTAGTGGGAATCCCAAAAAAACTTTTCTTAATCAAATTCACCTTAATCTCAATTTCCCCTAAAATCTTGGGTGAATTTTGACTTCGTCAAATCTTCTCGAAACTTCTCAATTCTTCATCAAACTTCATCTCCTCATTCAGACTTTCATTTCAATCATCAGTACAATTTCAATACATGAGTCTGATTTTTTTCAATCTGATTTATTCAATACAAAGCTCTGTATCAATTTAAAACAAATGTATGATGAAATGGATACCATTTTGATTTTCTAAATATTATTCTCAGAACCAATTTGAGTCAAAATCTTTCATTTGAATGTGTATCTCCCCCTAAACAATTCATTTAGAAATCCCCTTCTCTTTTTATCTTAACCCACTTTAGATTCAAAGCGCCATCTTCTCCTCTTATCTGGACCGAGTTGGAAACCTACAAAGTAATTCAACCCTTTTAAAATGGTTTTCTACATGGTTGATCTCATTATCTTATTATCTTCTATTGACCCACTTGAAAAAAGCACTTCATTCAAAATACTATGCTTGTATAATGACTTCTATCATGAATTTAAATTCATATCAAAGCATCTTCAGCATCATCAGATTTGGATTGGAAAGTATCATAACATTCCATTCATTCCATCTACTTTCTTTTCTTCTCAACCCGAGTATGATTTTTTTTAATATGATTTTTTTGGATGTGATCATCCTGGGTATGATCACTCTGGATATGATAATTTCTTCCTCCACCTAGATACCATCATTTTGAAAAATAATCAGCACCATCTCTTACTCTTATCTGCCACCTGGATACGATAAATCTGGATACGATCCCTTTTTGATCAGCATCATATTTTTCTTCACTTCCACCCATATATGATTTTTTTGAAAACAATAGGTACCACTTATTCAATTAGTATCACCTCTTCAATCGGCATCGCCTCTTCAATCGGCACCACCTCTTTAAACAGAACCAATTTTTCAATCGGAACCACCTCTTACTCTTCTCTTCCATCCATCAAGCTTGAATCAAAATTTATCCAATCAACTTGTGATTTATATGAAATAAAAATTGGAAAATAATCATCAAGATTAATTCATTGTAGTCAGTAGACTCTAATACTTCATCAAAACATCCACTTCTTTCACACCAAATTCATAGTGAATCTGATGACCACTTACTTATAGCTAGATTCATTCTCCATGAAACCGATTCTCTCTTTCCAGATAACGATCAATTCCTCATTATGATCTTTTCCCATTCTAGACCCAAGGAAAGTTTGATCATAACCTTTTATTTCAAAATAGTTTCTTTTCATTATGATGGATAGAGTGAATCTGATTGTTTATAAAACACAAGTCCAATTATTTTGAAAACATGGATCTGATTCTTTTGAAAACAATTCTCAATATGATTTTTCCAAGATACAAAGTGATGTTATTTCCAAAAACTTTCCTTGATAACAAAATACAACACTTTAAAACAATCACCTTCCTCGTTAGCTTGGTTCTTTCAATCTCCCCCTTTGTATTTTGTTATCAACCAAGTTTCATAAATCACTAAAATTTGTATCCTCAGGAAATGGATCACTTGTCAACAATTTTAAGCCTGTATAATCTAAATCTTTGTAGGAAATAATAATCATTTACAGCAAAACCATGTTGTCTAAAATAAGTGATTATGAAAAACTTTTTCTTTTTCAATTCTCAGATCTTCTTCAAACTAAGTTTTTCTTTATCCTCCTTGGAATAAAAAACAATTTCTTTTCCTACAACCACTCCAACAATAAGTTAGAATAGTTCACACACAAAACAATTCTGAATTCATAGCTTACCCACAACTCTCTCTTTTATGCAATAGATTTATGAAACAATAAAATTATACCCCTTGAAAATACAATTCTAAGGTAAGATGAGAGAGGGGACATAAATAAAAACCTCAATCTTGATGAGAAAGAGGTTGGACACCCATGTTCAACCTCAATTTTTAGAATTATTCCTTCAGTAAAGGTTTTGTAAAAATGCCAGCCACTTGTTCTGATGTTGGAACATACTTCAACTTTAATTCATTCTTCTACACATGCTCTTTGATGAAATGATATTTGATATCAATATGTTTTGATCAAGAATGTTATACTCGATTCTTGGTGAGATTGATTGTTCTTTTATTATCATAACCCATGAGTAAGGTCAACTTCACTTCAACAAGTAGATCTTCTAATTGAGTTTTCATCCACAAGAGTTGAGTAGCGGCTTGAGTATAATCAACATACTTAGATTTATCTATACTAAGAGTTACTGAATTATATTTCTTTTAATTCAAACTAACACAATTCTTTCCCATAAAGAATAATCCACCAGATTTGGATCTTCTATCATCAACATTTCCTGACCAATGTGTATCAGAATACCCAAAAAATCAATATTATCTTAGCTGTAATACCTTATCCTGAATTCAGTTGTTCCATTTATGTATCTTAGAATTATTTTTCTAGCAATAATATTTTATTCCTTTGAAGCACTTTGAAATCTTTCACATAAGTTAACAGCAAAAACAATGTCGAGTCTTAAGGCATAAAAATACAATAGGCTTCCAATCATCTTCTGATACTCTTTTTGATCAACTTCCTTTCCTTATCCATCTTTACTCGGCTTTGTTCCCACTGCAATCGGTGTGGAAATAAATTTTTAGTTTTCTATATTGAACCTCTTGAGAATTTATTTAGCATGCTTTTCTTGGGAGAGAAAAATGTATTCTTTCTTTTGTAATATTTTCAACCCAAGAAAGTATTTCATTTCTCCCAGCATGATCATTCCATATACCTTCTTCATTTCTTCAAAAAATCTTTCACAACTACTTTCATCATTCCCAGAAAAGATAATATCATCAACATAGACAATTACAATAAGGTAATACACTTGACTTTCTCTTATATAAATATTTTTATCCACTTTTACTTTCTTGTAATTCATTTTCCTTAAGAAAGTGTCTAATTTGGAATACCATGCCCTCAGAGCTTGTTTTATCCCATACAAGGCTTTATTCGATCTGTATACATAGCTTTCATCTTTTCCAACAAAAAAATACACAATATTTTTCAATATAAACTTCCTTTTCAAGATCACCATTTAGGAATGCAGATTTAATATCCATTTGAAAGATCTTGTAGCCTCGTTGTGCAGAAATAGAAAGAAAGATTCTAATTGTTTCCAATCTGGACATAGGAGAAAATGTTTCATCAAAATCAATCCCTTCAATCTTTGAATACCCTTTTCAAACCAATATTGCTTTGTTTCTTATAACTTCACCTTCTTCATTCAGCTTGTTCTAGAAAATCCATTTTTTGTCAATGATGTTTTTGTTTTTAGGATTGGGTACAAGTTCCCATGTATTGTTCTTTTCAATCTGATCCAATTCTTCATCCATGGCTTGAACCCATTCCAAATACTCAAATACTTCTTTCACATCCTTCAGTTCCACTATTGAATATAGATAAGTATGTGTAATATCATTTATTTTTCTTCTATTTTGAACCTTTTTATGTTGTTCACCAATTATATTATAAGCTTCCACTTGCTTCCCTAGTCTATGATGATATTTTTGAGTATCTTCCTCATCATTGGAAATAGATGAGTCTGATTCTTCTTCTTGAGTAGGAATACAATTATCTGTATCCTTGTCAGAATTGTTTTCTTCAACTTTCTCAACTTCCTTTTATGCCTGAGCATGTTTATCTTTCTCAGAGATTTCAATCACTTTAACATCAACTGAATCAACAATTCTCTTTTTTTCTTTGTTGAAGCATATGTATCCTCTTCCTTTTAGATAATAGCCAAGAAATATTCCATCTTCACATTTCTGCTCAAACTTACCATAGTTTCTACCTTTCTTCTTTATAATACATGGACTCCTAAAAACTCTAAAGTGTTTCAAACTTGGATTTTTTTCATAAAACAATTCATATAGAGTCATACCTGATTGAGGCCTGTAGAAACAACGGTTCTAAATATAAACATCATTACTCATGGATTTCCTCTAAAAGTAATGAGAGAGGACATGTTCAAGTAACATATTTCTTCCCATTTCAACCAAGATTTTGTTCTTTCTTTAAAAAAACCAATTTTATTGGGGAGTGTATGGGGAACTATACTCATGAAAAATTCTAGGCTTCTCAAGATAGTATTAAAACTCTTCACTTCTATATTCACCACCATTATATGTTCACAACTTCTTTACTAAATACTCACATTCCTTTTCTTCTCTTCTTCTGAAACTTATAAAAATTTTCAAAGCATCTGGTTTAAGTTTCATATACATGACACAAGTAATGAGAGTAAAATAATCAATGAAAGTAATGAAGTACTTATCTCTATTTGTTTATTTTTTTATCATTGAACCACATATATCAGAATGAATCAACTCCATGGGTTTTTTTGAACAAATTTAAACTTTCTTATGCACGATATTTGTAATCTTTCCTTTCTGGAAGATAGTGCAACACCACTCTCTTCTTCTTAGAAAATCAGGAATATCTCGAACACTGTCTCTTTTAGATAACTTTCTCATGTTTCTCGAACACATGTGTCCCTGAATTTTATGCCACGATTAATTCTCTTCCACCATACTCATGTAACAAGAGTTTTGTGTATCACTAACTTGAAACAAATTTATTTTTATACATTGGCCTCTTGTAACTATCTTTCCATATTCTTAATTCTTCACAAAAAAACTCATCTTTCAAGAAGATGACTTTGTTACCTTCATCACACAATTGTGAAACACTTAGAAAATTGTATTTCAACCCATCAACATACAGTGTTTTCTTGGATTTCATGTTTTCCTTTACAATGATGGATGATCTAACACCTTTGATTTTCAAGGATTCATCATTTCCAAATTCTATTGTACCTTCTTTAAAACATTTCACATTATTCAATAGTTTCA
Organism: Viscum album; assembly: GCA_963277665.1. Classification (NCBI taxonomy): domain Eukaryota; kingdom Viridiplantae; phylum Streptophyta; class Magnoliopsida; order Santalales; family Viscaceae; genus Viscum; species Viscum album. The sequence continues at coordinate 588,948,514 of OY728126.1, forward strand.
ATTCTCCTATAATGTGAGAAGACCATCCACTATAGAGTATCCAAGTTCATTCTCCTTTTGTGTCTTTCAATGCAGTTTCAACAATAAGAGATTTTTATCCTTTATTTTCTTTCTTCACTTCCTGCTTGTAAGAATTGTTAAGAATATTCTTTTGTGCCAGTAAAAAAACAAGACATCCTTTTGTAAGGTATCCAGGTTTTTCACATCTTTCAAAAATAGTTTCCAGGGGCTGGAAGCTATTTTCAATCTTTATTCCACTCTTTTCAAACTTCTTCACAACAACTTTCTCAGTCTTCTTCTTTTGAGGGAATTGACTTCCCCTCAATATTTTTCTTTCATAACCTGTGGGATAATATTAATTTTTTTGGTTAAACCAACACATACTTTTTATGTGTCCAAATCCACCACAATACCACCAATATTCATATAAAGAATATTAGCCTCTAAAACTTCCATACTTTCCAAAATTATGAATACATTTTTCATCCACCTTCTTTTCTGTGCCATCAACCTTTCCATTATCAATCAGATTCTTCTTATTTTCAGCCTTAATAGAATCAAAAGTATTTGAAACTTTTTTGAATCTAGATAAAACATTTTTATACTCAGGATGTTTTGTAACCTTTGAATTCTTTACTTTTTCCACATACATAAATTTCCCAATATTTTTTTAGAACAAATTTCATTATTATTCTCACCCTTTTAAGGTAAATTTTTTTGAACCTTCTCAAGTTTCTCATTATGAGAATATTCACCAACTTCAGTGATCGAGTTTTGGAAACCTGTACTTTTCTCTTTAGATTTAGAAATTTTTTGTTGGAAAAGTTCTAACTCGTCTTCTTTTTCTTTCAATTTCACTTCTAGATGCTCATTAAGATTATTTTATTCTTCAAAATATTTCTTTAAATCATCAATATCTTTCACCATATTTTATTTCCATTTAGAAAAAAATCTTGATTTCTCTTTGAAGAACATTCATCTTCTAACTTTTTGTTTTTATTTTCAAGTCTTCTAATCTTTCTCATACATTCTTTCAACTATTCTTTCAAATGAATCTCAAGTTGAGTTTCTTCTTCTTTAGAACTACTAATTCCAAATTCTTCATCATTTATTATTGCAATAAAAGTATTTTCAATACCATACTCAAATTATTTTTCATATTCATCATCACTACCTTCTTCTTCTTCATCTTTAAATAAGAAACTTATTCCTTTGGATTTGAAGAATTTCTTTTATTTCCCTATGGAATACAATTTTCCTTTATCACTCTATTTCTTCCATGATATTCTTGGATTTTTTTCTTATTCCTCACTATCCTTTTCTTTTTTTCTTTAAGGATAGTTTTCCACAAGGTGACCAACTCTTCCACAATCAAAACATTTCAAGGGAAGTTTCCCTTCATATTTCCCAATACCTCATTTCACATTTTTAGAAAACAAGGATAAAATATTATTGAAATTTTTATATACCTCATTTTCATATTCAAAATCACCATCTTATTCTTAACTAAGAATCTTCTTTGATTTTTCTTTCTTTTCAGCCTTGAAATACATTTATTTGTCAACTTTTGTTTTTCTCTTCATAGATTTCTATATTCTTATTTCATAAGTAATAAGAGTTTTATACAAATCATCAAGATATAATGTTTCAGGATCTCTATCTTCTAATAAAGAAACTTTTGCATCGAATTTTTTAGGTAGGATTATCAATATATTTTCAACCATAGTAGAATCATCCAACTTTTCACCAACACATCTGATAGTACTCACTATGTCATTCACCCTGGTATAGAAGCCCCCAACATATTCACGCTCACCCATCTTCAAATCTTCATATTTCAATCTCCAGATTTGTAGCTTTTCCTTCTTCACTTTTGTATTTCCTTCGTATATGTTTTTAGATTTATCCCATATAACTTTGGATGTGGAAACACCTTTCACTCTTAAAAATTCACTTTCATAAAGTGATGATAATATAGCATTCTTGGTCCTTTCATCATTCTCAAGATACTTCTTTTCAACAGATGTAAGTGGAGCTTTATCGTCAATGGGAGGAAATCCAAATTTTGCAGCTTCAAGAACATCATAACCTAGAGACATAAGATAAGGAAATATTCAATCTTTCTAGATATGATAATTATTTCCATCAAACACTGAAATGCCTTTACTATTCACACAATTCAAATTCCCCATCAGCAAAGAATAAGAGAAGGGAACCACCCTCTGATACCAGTTGTAAGTGTCCATTTAGTGTGATTGTATCACTGAGATGGGGAGGGGGTAAATTAGTGATACTAATTTTCTTTTATGTTTCTTTTCAATTGAAACAACCTTCACCTCCTGTTAGATATTTTAATTCCCTGCTGAAAATAAATCCAACACACATCCATAGGAACACAAAGATTTACAAGTTTCACTATTCGATTAGAATAGATACATCCTTGGTATGGTTTGAGAATTATCCAATACCATAAAATCCACTAGAAATAAATCTATGGATTACAATGAGTAAGATATACCATTTCACTCATGAAGCACTTTGAAATCAATCCAAAAGTGTGTGTGCACCCTCTTAGCACAAATAGGGTAATAAAAAGTTTGTGTAAAAATGCATGTTACTTGTGTTTCTTTTCAATTCAACAAATGTATTCAATTAAAATAAAATTCCTCAATTACTTACCCAAAATAAAAGTAAGAACCTCCTGGACTTTTTTATGAAAACTCGGTCCAATTTTCTTGGGTTTGATTCTCCCAATCTGATTCCTCTGAGTAAGATTCTTCCAAAACAATTCTTGAAGCCTGATTTTCTGATAGAATACAATATAAATGAATCAGAACCAATTCAATTCTTAAGTATGATAAAACACAATATGATTCTTCCTCAGACTGAGAAATCCAATACAGAAGTCCTAAATCCTATTAATCCAACTCGATGCAATGATCAACCGAATACAATTGACAAGCTGAATGCGATGATCCACTGAATACAATAATCATTGAGTATGATTATCAGTTGAATACAATGTTGTGATCTTGTCCCTTATCTTTCACTTACCCATCAAAACTTCTTCAACAAAATTGAATACGGTAACTTCTTTCTCTCCCTAAAAACTTAGAGATTCTTTCTCATGAATAGTACTTCAGTCATCAGAAAAGTATGGTGTACTTTTCTCCTTTTATAGGTGACCGTCAAGATGATTTAGTGGGAATCCCAAAAAAATCCTACTTAATAAAATTCACCTTAATCTCAATTTCCCCAAAAATATCAAGTGAATTTTGACTTCATCAACTCTTCTAAAAACTTCTCAATTATTCTTCAAACTTATATCCTTCTTCAGAATTTTATTTGAATCACCAGTTTAATTTCAATACATGAGTCTAATTTTTTCCAATCTTATTTATTCAATACAAAGTTCTATATCAATTGAAAACAAATGTATGGAGAAATGAATACCATTATGATTTAATAAATACAATTCTCATAACCGATTTGAGTCAAAATCTTTCATTTGAATGTGCAGCTCTCCCTTGACAATTCATTCATCAACCTCCTTCTCTTTTTCTATTGACCCACTTCATATTAAAAACATCATATTCTCCTCTTATCTTGACCAATTTTGAAACCTACAAAGTAATTAAATCCCTTTTAAATGGTTGATTACATTTTTTATCTCATTCTCTTCTTCTCTTATCTTGACCCACTTGAAAAAAACAAACACTTCATTCACAATCCTATGCTTCTATCATGACTTTAAATTCATATCAGAGCAGCTTCAACATCATCATATTTGGATTAGAAAGTATTGTAACTTTCCATTCATTCTAGATACTTTCTTTTCTTATCAACATGAGTGTGATCTTTTCTAAATAAAATTGGTATGGATACGATCATCTTGGGTACAGTCACTCTATATACGATCATTTATTCCTCCACTGGGATACTATCATTCTGAAAAAAATATCGGCACTATCTCTTACACTTATCTGCCGCCTAGATACGATAAATATAGACATGATTCCTTTTCAATCAGCATCATATTTTTCTTCACTTCCACCCAGAAATGATTGTTTTAAAAACAATCGGTACCACATCTTTAATTGGAACCACATCTTCAATCGGCACCACCTCTTTAATGGCACCACCTCTTTAAATGGAACCACATTTTCAATAAGCACCACCTTTTCAATCGGTACCACCACTTACTCTTATCTTTATTCCATCAATCTTTCATCACAAGTTCTTCAATCAACTTATGATTTATATGAAATATAAATCATTAAATAATCGTCACAATTAATTCATCGTAGTCAGCAAACTCCAATACTTCATCAAAACAACCACTTCTTTCACACCAAATTCAGAGTGAATCTGATGACCATTTACTTCTAGCAAGATGAATTCTCCATGTGACTGATTCTCTCTTTCCAAAAAATGATCAATTCCTCATTACAATCTTTTTTCATTCTGGACCCAAAAAAAGTCTTATTAGAACCTTTTCTTTCAAAACAGCTTCTCATAATTATGATGGACAGAGTGAATCTGATTGTTTAGAAAACACGAGTCCAATTATTTTGAAAAGATGGATCGGATTCTTTTGAAAACAATCATCAATACGATTTTTTCCAAGATACAAAGTGAGGTGATTTCCAAAAAAAATCCTTGACAACAAAATACAACACTTGAAAACAATCACCTTCCTCATCAACTTGGTCCTAACATCTCCAAGATCCAACTCCACACATCTTGTCCATAGTGTCAAGATGCATCACTAGAGAAGTAAGATACCTTTCCCTTTCTTGTGTCTCGGTAAACAACATCTATAAATGCAAAAAAGTTCCAAGAAAGGGGTGATTATATCACTCAATAGGCAATCCCTAGAGACTTCCCAACACATTCCACTGGGACAAGAACCAGTTGGAACATTTTATATAAAAACAGTTGGAAAGAAGATAAACAGTTTATAAAAATCCATAATAGAACCCATGAGAGAAAACAATAAACAAACTTATTACCATTTATTATTACTTGGAATAACTTTTTGTGTTCACCAGTACACACACATACACTCAAGCTTCGTGTTTCACATTGATGGTGGTACTTAATGACCATGCTACATCTCACTTTGACGATGGTACTTCACGGCCACGCTTCATCCCTAAGAACACACACCAACCCAATTATGAAAAAATTCATACCAATATAATTCACATAAACAAATCCTTTCTTTTGAAAAATTTCATCAAACACTTTTCTTGCAATAAAAAACATAATTATATATCATAATTTAAAATTATAAAACAAAGGGGGTTTTCCAAAAGCATCCAAATTTCCATGTTCCCAAAACATAAATCAAAATGTATTTCTTTAAGAAATCACATAATGTTTCCTTTTAAAAACCAAGAAAAAAATCAACAAAACTAATCCTTTCAGTTCTAGAACAAGTGGAGATGAGAGAGAATCCACCTACCTCTCAATGGATGATAAAAACAGAGAACAACACAATGAAAACTCTAGATCCAACCACAAAATACCTTCCCTTTAATAGATCTAACAATATCTCATCAAGATACACATCAAAGTACATAGAAATATCTATGACAGATTAGATCTATGGCTCTAAGAGAGAGATAAGAAGAATAATATATCTAGAGAGAACAATCAAGATTAAGCACTTATCATTGATTCGGAAAATCTATTGCACTTTTTTCATAAAAATTGCTTTAGGATAAAAGGAAATTTCCAAGGAATCCTAGGGAGGAAGAGTTTGGGAACTTAATGTAGGAGAAGAAAAAGAGGGTTTCTGGGCCTTAAATAGGTTTAAAGATTAATTTTCAGAGCATTTAATGCACATCGCATGGTTAGGCTACATGGTTTGTCAAACCATGCACCAACCATTTGCATGCTACTGGACATCACCTAGGTAGTTGCATGGTTGCACCGCATGTCTTGTAAAATCATGAACCAACCATGTAATGCTACTGCTTCAAGTACATACCCTCACATGGTTGGCTTGCATGATTTAACAAACCATGTGCCAACTATGATTCTCCCACTGTCTCCACTCACATGATTTCTCCTAGAATGCACATAGTTTGGACAAACTTTGTGTCAATCGTGCACCTGCCTAATGACTCTCTGCATCACCCTACACGGTTTCTTGAAGATAGTGAACAATTTCCCCAAACTTTGAACCTCCATAAACACATCCAAAACACTCTAAAATCATCCAAAAACTCTCAAAACTCAACCCAAGTATTATATAACTTAAAAATAAATTGTAAAAGTGTAAGTACCTAAAACTGGGGGTGTTAAACCATCATTATTCAAATTTATATCGCTGAAATTATATTTGGATCAAACCAAAAAAAATATTTTTAGTTCTTTTTTAGAACTTATGAAGTCTGATTTTGAGATGAGCATAATGGGTGGACTAAATTTTTTCCTTGGTTTTCAAATTTCCCAAAAATCATAAGGAACTTTATTATCTCAAAAAAATTATACAAAATATTTACTCAAAATATTTGGTTTTTGATAATTCTAAAAGTATAATTACCCCTATCAGTACTTCTAAAACTCTTGATCTTGATAGATCTAGGAAACCAGTTGATCAAAAACTTTTTAGAGGAATGATTGGATGTTTATTATATCTTAAATATAGTATTTTAGATTTATTGTTTTTCTATATTCTTGTGTACAAGATTTCAAGAAAATCCCAAAGAATCTAATATTAAAGATGTAAAATGAATTTTTCATTATCTTAAAGGAACTTCGGATCATGGAATATTTTATTCTTATAGAAATAATTTTTAAATAAAAAAAATAGAAGTTGAATTTGGTGTTTTTAAAATAGATAGAAAAATTACATCTAGAACTTTTCATTTCTTAGGAGAAGTTTTAGCATCTTGGTCATGCAAGAAACAACACTTGGTAGCACTTTCCACTGCTAAAGTTGAATATTTAGCAGCTAGAATTTGTTTTTCTCGTGTGTAATGGATGCGACAGACACTCACTGATTTTTTCATGAGTTTTAGTAAAACTCCAATTTTTTTTATAACACAAGTTTAATATATTTATCTAAAAACTCAACACATCATTCATGAGAAAATAATATAAATAAAAGACACCATTTCCTTCAGGATCACATGAAAAAAGGATATATTATTTTATAATTTATTGAGATGCAAGATCAATTTGCTGATATTTTTAAAAAACCTCTTAGTTTTGATATATTTGAATATATTAAACAGAATTTTGGAATGATCAATATAATGTGATCATTAATCTACTTCTTGTTTTTCCTATCTTCTTACAGTGAAAAACTCCTGAAGAAAGGGGGGAAATTTTTCTTATGTTTTCCTTATTTTTTTCTCAAATATCTACCTTATTACTAAAATATTCAAACAAAATTTTTTAAGAAACTTTTAAGTTTCATTGGATTGAGGTTCATCTAAAGTTTCATCAGAATGACTTTATTCCTATAACTTTTTTATACGACCAATTTTTCGAATCATCGGACAAAATTTCTTAATAAATTAATTTTATAAACTCTCTGGTAAGGTACACTTTCCTTTCTTATTATAAATTTTATAGATTAATTTTTATAAAATATTTTTAAAAAAAAATAAGTTTTATCAGAATGATGTTTTTATAATAACATCAAAATTTTCTAACAAATCTTTATGAAAATAAAGAATTTAAAATATCTACTTTCTTAGACATTTTGAAATTAGCATCTTCTGAGATCAAATCTTCATCATCAGATATATTAGAATTCCAACCATCACTCTTCTTACCTATAAATAGTATAAGTTATTTAGTTTCATTTCCTCACTGACTATTCAAGAGAAGATTTCTCACCACTTTGATTTTCCTCCATCTAATTTTCATCAAGTTTTGTCTACTAGTTTTCAAAAATCTTCTTTTTCTGTACATTAAGCTTCATGGAAGCCTTCAGTGACTTTGCAACTACATTGGTAGTCAAAGAAAGACTCATTGACCATGTATGGTTTGAAAGGTACAATTCCCTGTTAAAATCATCAATTCTTTTATAAGGATGGAAGAATTTTTGTGTAGTTAAAGATGAATTTGATCTTCACTATTCAAGTATTGTCCGTGAGTTTTATATTAGTTCAGTTTTTAATGAAGTGGATGGATTAAAGAATGATACATTTAAAATTTTTTGGAAAATCCCATAGTCTGAACATTAAGAGGATGGATGATCTAGTTGGTATTCTTCTTGAAGGAGAAGATTCTTTTATCACACATAAAATTTGAGAAAAAAGTATGTTATTTTGAAATCCCTCTTACTGAGAAATACCTTTTTTCTACAAATGAGAAGGTTAAGAAAATGTATCATTTATCTTTAATTTCAAGAATAATTCGTTTTTGGATTCAAAGTTATTTTCATCCATGAAAAGAATATTTAGAAACTTTGAAAGTTCAATATATGTATATTCTTTATTTTTAGTACAACATGAGGGAAATTAAACTTGGTGAAGTTTATGTGGAATTATATCAAAAAAATCAGAACAAAAATAATGAAAATAAAGACCATATTGTACCCAAATTTCCTTAACAAAAATATTTTAAAATTTATAGAAGTTGAGAATATTAATAATAAATCACCTTTGATTAGAAACAAATAATATTATTTCAATAGTGAGACTATTTCAAAAATGATATTAGTCTATTTTCATGAAAAGAGAAGGTTCATTAATAAAGAAAAAAAAGTATAATTATTAGAAGAGATTAAAGTTATTATAAAAGTTCTTGAAAAGATTAAGGTTCTTGAGTCCTCTCAAAAGTCTCCTAAACTTCCAAGGAATAAAACAAAGGCTATGTTGGATGAATCCTTTTCAGAATTAACAAAGAAAAAAAATAAAAGAAAGAATGAGATCTTTGATTTGTGCTTGTTCCTTCCAAATCTATATATTTAAAAGAATAATTTTTTCATAGATTTAAGGAATAGGAAAAGAGAAAGAAATAATATTTAAAATAAAAGAAAGAAAAATTTACTCGATATTTCCTTAGGAAAATTGAAAATTCTCATAAAGTTATTGAGCAAGCGGAAGAAGTTCCTCAGTACAATCTTTTTGAGAAGGAAAAATAAGTTTCTCTATTTATTCCCCAAGTTATTTCTCTATCTATTCTAGTAAAGAAATAAATTCCATGGTATATTAAAAAGTACAAATAAAAATAAGTTGTTAAAGAAGTTAATCAGACTATTCCTGAGTATATTCCTTAGGATATTGTAAAAGAGAAAGGAAAATAAGTTATTGAGGATACTAAATAATTTTATACTCCCATAAAGTTACCTCAAGGATTATGGAAAGGAAATTTTTTTAGTAAATCAATAGAAGTTTCTAAGATTCAAAAGAATTTATTAGATTCAAAGGATTCTTCTCCTAAATAATCTTTTGTGCATTTTTCAATTTCTCAAACCTATCAATCCGATGAGGAAGAATAATCACTCGGTTTATCAGAAGAAAATTATTCATAAAGTGAGAATCAAGACTCAATCGTGAAATAATCAGAACAAAGATAGTCTAATGAATATATAGAAATCCGAGAAATTTATCAATCAAAACTTGTTGAAAAGGAAGAAACTCCACTTCCTAGAGCCAGAGAAGTTCTTTTTCTAGAAGTTTCTAATGATTATATAAATTCCCCACCAAGTACAAGATCAAATTGGATAAAGATGAAAATAAATTACTTTAATGAAGTGACCAAGAGGCTTAAAGGCATCATGGATACCTTTATGTACATTTAAGCAATATGTAAATATATTCAAGGGAAGCTGGATGTTATAGAAGGTTCAAGTACTCTCAATAAAATATCAGAGCTTGTTATTCATAATGAAGCTGAGTTGGAGAATCTTAAAGGAAATTCATCATTTGAGTTTAGGAAGTTGAATAAAACTATCAAGTTGATGAATCAAATGAAAGAAGATATAAAGTTTTTTTATGAGAATATTGCGGGTATTAAAAGGCCAAAAAATTTAGTATCCAGTTTTATTGATAACATCAATACTAAAGTGGGAGAATGCTCAAGAGAAATTGATGATCTAAATTCATTTTTTATCCAACAAGAAGTTGGAGTTACTCTAAGAAGCACTTGAAAATATTGAATCCAAGGAATAGAACTTATATAAGATAGAAAAATATATAAAAAAGATAAATACCATTGTTAAGAAAATAGAAAGATTGATCTTTTTCTTGAACTATTGGTTGATGTAACAATTAAACCTCTATCATTTTCTTTACTACTTTGTATGCTTATTTTAAAGGATGTTAAATTTTCTTAAATACATTTTTACTTCTTACATTTTTTTAGATTGTTTTCTAACATTTCAAAAATACTTTCTACAAAAGTTTATTTCTTATGAAATTATTCTTGAAAATCACAAAGGGGGAGAAATTTAGATCACTCAGGATTTGTGTAGGTAAGGGGGTAAGTTTTTAAAGTTTTAAAAATTTCTCTTAAGTGTTGTGTATTGTGATTTTCAAAAAGATATAGATTGTTGATTTTAAAAGGATTCTTTCTAATATTATTTTTGAAACGCACAATTCACTCTTAAAAAACGTTTCTATCACTAATTTTTATTTCTTCCAAACTATAAAGTTTTCATAAGAAGGAATTCAGTTTTACCAGATAGAGAAATCCAATTCTATCGAATGGAAATGTACAGAGTATATCAGATAGATGTGTAAAATGTACATTGGATGAATGTGCACAATGTACATCAGATAGACATGTAAAAATTACATCGAACAGACATATACAAAATCTATCAGATATAGGCTTATAAATTTTATGAGACGGAGTTTTAAAAATCTCATTGGATAAAGACTTACAAATTCTACTAGATAGAGATTAACTAAGCCCACTTGAAAGATATGTACAAAGTATATCAGACAAATATTTACTATTTTTACCAAATAGGACTCTTTAAAGATTTTTAATGATGCTAAATAAAATGACCATCGAAAATAGTTTTGATATACTGAAATATGAAGATGATGTGTCCAATATCTTTACAACTAATCTTGAGAAGTATGGAATCTAACCATTGCAATTTTTTTATAAATAGGACTGAAACCTTGAGGAGAAGAAGAGAATGACAGCTTACAACCTAAAGTTTATTTTTGAAGTTTTTTCAATGTCTCATTACTGAGTGCACTTCATATTATAATATTTAGATAGTTTTCTGTAAAGAATACGTTTGTGAGGTTATTTTTCTAAATTATTTAAGGTTTTTCTATTGAAATTGTTGTTTTTATGATCATGTAATTAAGGGATCTTGTGGATATAGAGATAGAGGTTTGTCTGATCAGTTATACTGATGGCTCCTAGGGATAATGAGACAGAACTATGTCCAATCAGGTGGATCGAGGGATTCCAAGGTTTAGAAAATGGACCTTATAATAGGTTTAAGTCGAGGATACCTAAAGTCATGTTTAGAGACTTCCTTATCACTTTGGTTGAAAGTGGAGACCTTTCTTAGTAAAGGTTTTGTAAGTTTTTGTTACGTTATTTTATAAAAAAAAATTAAACTTTTTTATTCTTGTTTGTAAAAGTTTTATATTTCTGCTATGCATTTTTATACAAAGTTTACACTGTGTTTTATTAACTTATTTCAGACTCTGAAGTTATAAAGTATATCGGTTCAATTATTTATCTGATATACTTTTTTATAAATAAGAAATTGGGAAATTGTATGTTTAGATTTTATAAACTACAATTAACCCCCCCCCCCCCTCTTATAGTATTTTCATACTTTTATGATCCTACATGAAATAAGATATAACTTGAAAGGTGGGGTAGGATCAAGAATGGGTCTTTCCTCATTTTCTTTGACCACAATGTACTTAGCCTCTTCCTTTACTTATAGGGTTTTCTCACAAGTTTTTTCATCAAAAGATTAATCAAAGGGGAAATTAGAGAATAATCATATTTGAATGAAATTGAAACATTCTGAATTTAAATCTAAATCTACCTCATTATAAACAAATTTATGAGTTCCTTCTCCATGCACAACTTCCAGGATCTTCTTGTGTACTCCCTCGAATAGATTTTCTATGAGTTTAGGGAGATTCAAATGTTCCGCATTGAGTGCATCATCATCTTCATTTTCATCTGCTATGGAAAACCAAGTGTTATATGAATCTAAAATATTAAAATTGTGTGATTTAATGAGCAATTTAGTTCTAATAAAATCAGAGGTAAATTAGTTAAAAATAAGATTATCTCCCTGAGTTGGTTCGGCTTCAATTGCCTCTTCATTGGAAAGCTCCACTTAGGGTAGGGTTGCAATGGATGGAGGAAGGTAGTGAGGCCCCTCTATATTTTCTTCAAATACCACCACTTGGGTGATTTCTTCTTCCAAGGATGGAGAAAAATAAAGAGGTGTTGATTTCTCTTCTTATGTGGTGGGTAAGTCATGTTATATGTTACCTTCCACAATTTGTGTAACGACCCAGTGTTTTTCAATGGAAATTCCCTTCTTATAAATATGTCATAAAAATCACTTGAAAACACAAAATAATGAACTACTAAGTGATAAGTGAGCTTTAAACATAATTTTGTCACTTCTGTGTTTGGAATTTCGAAAATCTGGCTTACACGGTTGTAATCAGTAAGTTATTTGGAGTCCGATAAGGAAAACTTAATTTTTGGTGAATAGTAACCTACCCTAATGAATAGTAACATACCCTTATGAATAGTGATATACCATAATGAATAGTAACCTCACCTGTGGTGGTATAAAAATAATATTCAAGTTGGAAGTACGATATACCTATATTTTAGAATAAGTTAATGAATGTATTAAAACTGGTTTTCGATAATGAATTATGATTTTAATTAAATATTAAAGTAATAATATTTAGAAAATTATTTTTGGAAAAATTGGCTTCATTTTTGGATTCTACACGTTAAAAATGGTTGGGGTGAATTTTTGGGATTTTTCTAAAATACTTAAATTTTTGATGAATAGTAAAATACGGTAATTTACCGTATATGTACATTATAAGATAAATATAATAATCCTAGCATCATGGCTGATGTCACCACCCTTGGTTCGGATTCACATGACCCATTTACTATTCTTGGTCATGGAATATTTAGTATTCCTTGTCTTGTGAAGAAATAATAAATTAATGATTGTAATATTGTGAAATCCCTCCTCTCCTCCACTATAAAAACCCCCCTTCACTCCCTCTTCTCTCCACTCCTATCAAGCCTTGTGCCTTGCCATTATTCTGCCCAAATATCTCTCCAAGGTCCTCCCCCACCTCCAAAATCTCTCAGCCTCCTCAAAATACCAAAACCTCTCCCCTTAAGAGGTTCTCAAAGGAGGAAGTCTCAAGAGGTAAAATTCATCTTCCCGATTTGTTCTTTTCTTTTAAGTTCTTTTCTTTTTATTTCTTTCCTCACCTCCCTTCACCATAATAGTATGATAAATCCAGTAACATAAATGTATTGGAATTTTTTCATGCTAATGGTATATTTCATTATCTTCTCTCCTTTCCCTACCCTTTTATTTGAAAGAAATGAAAGCACCATTTGAGATGTGCTAATTTAGCACATTCAAGGACAACGGTTTATCAATTTATAGTGTTATATTTAATTATGGTCATGAAAACATTTGTGCTATGGTTGAACCAAATTATTATAAATGTAATATATCCTATTTTTGGTTCTGCAATCCTTTTGTACAAATGGTATTAAATTATAAAGCAAAACATGCTCTTCGTAATCAAATCCATCGTTTAATAAAAATGGTTATCACTAAGGTTATATATATAATAATTCGACTTCACTTTAAGTAACCTAATTAAAATTAAAACCATGTAATCTCCTAGATGTTCACTAAATAATATAACTTCAGTTCTGGACAACCACATTCATCTTACATATAATCCAAACTTGAATATAAGTGAATTGATCTTTTAAAACCAAGTAAACAAACAAGCCCGAACAATGAAACTGAACCTTATAACTAATAAAAAGGGATTTGAATGAACTAAAAAGGTTTATAATAAGTAAATTACATATAGAATAGGTTATGGAATTTTTAATTAATAAGCCTAATTTTTTTATTCAGGTCACTTATAACAAGTGGAGAACACCAACAGATTTAAGGTAAGGGGTCCTCCCCTTTTCACTCTTAATCAAGATTGTTCTCTATGCTATTTTTTTTGTGTAATACCAAGTGATGGGGTATGTTTATACACCTTCCCCATAATTACCTAATTTTTTATAAGTGATTAGAAAACCCTTCTCTCTCTCATCAAGTCCTCTTAGGTACATCCGACACCATGCTGGTAAAATCGTAACGAATTCTACCCAAACCTTCTTCGTTCTTTCAGATTGCCGAATCTTTCTTTCAAAATGGTGTTATCATATATATTTATGTGAATATGATGAATTATTGATAGTTGTAAAAGATTCTAATATTAAGTCCCTTTCATCACTTTCTTTCGGGTATATACATATAAGGCCCCAGCCTTAAACCTTACTTAATCTTGAGTTATTACAAGATTACACATTGAGGATCTTTTCGGGTTTAGAGTTTTAGAGAATTAGATCATAAAACTTGCATTACATTCCACATATAAACAAAGTGGTTACATAAAGATAGTATTCTTCATTCCCATAAATGGAAACATATTTAAAATAAAGCATGGATTCATTCTTGACACTTCCTTGACACTATCATCATATCATGTACCTTTCCCTTAACCTGTGAAAAACATTTAAAAAAAACTTGGGATGAGCATAAAAATCTCAGTAAGGGATATAAAAATATGGAAAGGAAACATGGGTACATATATACATAAGGATGAGATCATACTTTACCCATAAAACATAAGCACTTTAACATACCTCATCAAATCATGAATAAATCATAGAAATCATAAGACATAAAGGTAACTTGAGGCATTCATAACATTCTTACGTAGGGAGTAACCCTCTTGGTTACGTTTGGAATACCCATCACAGTATATTCCCTAAATCTCTTCGGAGAAACCTTAACATTTCACTCCTTCGCATTACCCAATGCATTGGAGAGCTATATCGGGCTCACCCGCCCTTAGTTTATCACGGAACCACCCGTTTTCATAATAATTCCCAAGAACCTCAACATAATCATATCACATAAAACATGCATAAAGGAAACATAACATTCCCACCTTTCAATCACAAGATATCAATACATCACATTGATATAAAAACATTATGAAAACCATTTTCGATACCAAAAGAAAAGAAAAGTAAAATATGGTATTTATTTTTCTTTTAAAAAGAAGGTATGGCTTGTAGAGGAAGCCGAAACTCAAATAACGGTCACGACGACGGAGAAGTCGTTGTCGCCGCATACGTACGACAAAAACATTCCCTTTTGTCGTTTAGTAAATGCTTTGTATAAAAAAGATTCCTTTTAAATAAATGTAAAAGTCAAAGGGGTTTATACACCATATAAAAAAAAGGTTGTGTATAAAACAAAATATGCCTCAATGAAAGGAGATTGAGACGAAGTCCCATACCTCGGGTCTGACTTGACTCAGTCGTTCTTTAATCTCCTGAATAATAAACCTAAGTTAATTTATACTTGTTTAAGGACCTTTTTCAAGTTCATTATTCCTTTTATACCATGTTATGAACATCATGTAATCATTTAAGTTAATAATGTTCATTTTGTCGGTATTTGGTTCTTAAGTCAAAAATAGACTTCTTACACTTACATGTTGTTAATTTGGTCAAAGGTTAGTTATATCCAGAATGATATTAATGATTTGGATAACATATATATCATATATATTCATCATATACATGTATTTATAATATTACACCACATTTAGAGGTAAGAAATGAAATGCACCGTTCATGGAGACGGTAAGCCGTACGTACGCATGAACGCTACTTCCATTTCTATTTCGTATTTTCTGGAATGGAATCATAATTATATAAGAGTATATTATAATTCCAGTATAATAACATATATAATATCATTAACTTTATCCTTTACACATCCCACATATGGTATTAACGAATCAAATCACTTTCAGGGGGCGGTAGTCCGCACTTCCTAAAATGAAGATATCGTGTTTACCCATAATGGAAACAATAATGGTATGCCATAAATGAAAAATTCAGAAGATTAAGGAAAGAATAAACATATTATATATCATATATAAAAATAGTGACATCATAATGGCCACCTTTGAAGGTGTTAAATGAGTATTGAACAATCATCGTTTCGGGAGGCAGAATTTCACCATCCACGGAAACTGTATGTTCTTTAACCATTTGATGTAGTTGTGTGAGAGTGTAGCTCCAATAAATCTTATAACAACATCATATTATATTGAAGATACTAGTGTTGTTACAAAATAAGTAAATAAAAAGATTTTAGGGGGTTGGAGAAGAAAAATAAAACAAATGAACATGAGAGAATGAATTACCTTTAAAAGTGTAACTCCTTTTGATTTGAGCCTAAAGGCTTCCTTTGAAAGGATTCTGCCCAAAGGGAATCCTCTAGGATGAGGAGAGGGATGTGGAGAGAGTAAATGGGCAGGGGATGGCCGAGCCAAAGGCTTGAGGAGTGTGTGAAATGAGGTAGAGGTGGGGGCCTTTTATAAGAGGAGAGGAGGGGCACTTTTGGAAATCATGAAACTATTATTTTATTTTCAAAAGTGTTTCGAATTTCTAAGGTCCCACATTGATATATTTCTAAGATAAGATGATAAGGCTTCGAAATATTCCCATACAATAGTTTTTGGACAAGTGTAGGTCTTATATTTTATATTATCTTTTCATTTTATTTAAACTGTTCATTAATGAGGTCATCGTTGCATCATCATGATGTCATAATTAAATTAATTTATTTAATGTCTAAAAATTATAAAAAAAATATCCTGATGTAGGAAATATTTTTATCTTTCCAAAGAGTATTTATAGACAAAATTATTATTAGTATAACCCCTTATAAAAATTGTTTTAGTAAAATAATTTATGTTAGTGTCATTTTCACCTTTATTTTTTAAAAAAAAGCATTAAAGTCATTATCTCACCCAAGAGGCTCCATAGGGTCCCCTAAATTGACCCATGGGTTTTCTTGGTCGGCAATGACTCATACAATAGGGGTAGGACAAGTGTCATGGTGTTTTCACATTTTTATAATATCATTTTTACCTTAAATTACACTAATTACCTCTAATCGCGATTAAAAACTTAATAAGTTACTATTCACCAAAAAATTATTTTAATCTCATTGAACCACATTTTACTTCTTAATGACAACCATGTATGTCGGATTTTTGAAATTCAAAACACAATGATGGCAAAATTTCATTTAAACGGAAAATCAGTTTTTATAAGTACCACTTAGTGGTTTCACTATTCATCAAAAATTGAAGTTTTTCAGAAAATTACCAAAAATTCACCCTAAGCTATATTTGATATTCCGAATTCAAAAATGAAGTCTATTTTACAAAATTCAAAACATATAAGTCACATTAATTAATTTAATAATTAATTCCCGCTGTCAGAGCAAATAGCGTGTTTTTATGAAACAATAAGTATCAAAAGATTGATACTAGTTTAAGTCCAATTTCAAAGTAAAATTTATTCCAATGACCACCATTGGATTAAATGGTAAAAATATATTCTAATTTCACTTCAAAACCAATTCAAAAGATAATCTAATAATATAAATAAATTAGATTAAAAAATAGTTTTGATGTAAAATGCAGTATTTTTCACTATTCATTAAAAAATGAACATTGTCTGAAAAATACCAAAAATTCACACAAAGTAAATTTTGATGTCCCAATCATAAAAAATAAGTTTATTTTGACAAACATAGCTTATAAAATTGTCAAAAGATATATTTAAAAAAGGTTTGCCATCAAAAGGCAGTAAAACAATCTTTTAAGAATATTAGTGTATTCCATGCATAAGATTGTATTTATTTTCATTTTAAGCCTCTAAAACACTATCTTAATCATTAATAGACATAGATAAAAATATCTATTATTCATTACTTACTTGGTATGTTACATCCTTCCCCCCTTTTGAAAATTGCGTCCCCGCAATTTATTTACTTATCGAATAAATGGGGGTACTTATCCCTCATTGCATTTTCAGATTCCCATGTTGCCTCTTCCATCATGTGGTTTTTCCACAAAACCTTTACCTGCTTAATCACCTTATTCCGTAACACTTGCTCCTTGTGGTCAAGAATCTGGACCGGTTGTTCCTCATAAGATAGGTTCTCTTCCAACTGAACTACCTCTGGACTCAAAACATGAGATGGATCTGGCATGTACTTTCTCAACATCGAAACGTGAAAAACATTGTGTACCTGAGATAAACTCGGAGGTAAAGCCACTCGATAAGCAACTGATCCAACTCTCTCCAGAATTTCATATGGTACAATAAACCTTGGACTCAGCTTTCCTTTCTTTCCAAATCTCATCACACTTTTCCAAGGAGAAACCTTGAGAAAAACATGATCACCTACCTCGAAAGATAGATCCTTCCTCCGGTTATCCGCATAACTCTTCTGCCTACTCTGAGCTGTTCTCATGTGCTTCTGAATCAGCTGAACTTTTTCTGCCATCTCTTCTACCAATTCTGGTCCCATCAACTTCCTTTCACCCACTTCATCCAAGAAAGCTGGAGTTCGACACCGCTTCCCATATAATGCCTGAAATGGTGCCATCTGTATACTGGAATGAAAACTGTTATTATATAAAAATTCAACCAAAGAAAGATGTTGGTCCCAACTTCCCTGATAATCCATAGAGCAAGAACGTAGCATATCCTCCAATGTCTGAATTGTTCGTTCTGACTGCCCATCTGATTGAGGATGAAAAGCTGTACTAAAATTTAATTCAATACCCAACGACTTCTGAAGGCCTTTACAAAAGTTAAAAGTGAACCTGGGATCACGATCAAATACAATGGAGAGGGGAACTCCATGCAACCTGACTATCTCTTTAAGATACAAACGGGAAAGTTGATCTAGGGAAAAATTATCTCGTATAGCAAGGAAATGAGCAGATTTAGTCAAGCGATCAACAATAACCCAGATTGCATTATTACCTCGAGATGTCTTTGGTAATCCTACAACAAAGTCCATGGATATATTCTCCCATTTCCACTCTGGAACTGGTAAAGACTGAAGCATCCCTTTCGGTAACTGCCGCTCTGCTTTAACCTGTTGACATGTCAAACACTTCACAGTAAAATCAGCAATATCTCTTTTCATTCCATCCCACCAGTAATACTCCCGCAGATCTCTGTACATCTTAGTACTGCCAGGATGAACTGAAAACGGAGAACTATGAGCTTCACATAACAACTCTCTTTTCAACTGTGAATCACAAGGCACACACAATCTCTTCCCAAATCTCAAAACACAATCATTATCAATGTTGAATTCAGGCAACTTACCTTTCTGAACCAGCTCTACCTTTTTCTGCAACTCACTGTCTTGCTTCTGTGCTTGCTTGATTCTGTCTGATAGAGATGATCTCACTGATACCTGAAACAAAATAGAAGAACATCCTGCACCAACAACTTCTATGCCAAAGTTCATCAAATACTTAACCAAAGGATCACGTTCCAAACGCAACATTTCTAATGAAGCATTACTTTTTCGACTCAAGGCATCATCCACTTTATTTGCTTTTCCTGGATGGTAATGAATTGTACAATCATAATCCTTGATTAATTCTAGCCATCTCCTTTGTCTCATGTTCAATTCTTTCTGAGTGAATATATACTTTGAACTTTTGTGATCGGTATATATTTCACACTTTACTCCATACAAATGATGCCTCCAAATTTTTAAAGCGAAAACAACAGCAGCTAATTCCAGATCATGTGTAGGGTAATTTACCTCATGAGTCTTCAACTGTCATGAAGCATAAGCAATTACCTGATCATTTTGCATTAGGACGCAACCAATTCCTTTCAATAAAGCATCACTGTATATAAAAAACTCACCATTCCTGGAAGGTAGTGCCAAAACTGGAGCATTCACCAATCTTCTTTTCAATTCCTGAAAACAATCATCACATTCTTTTGTCCAGATAAACTTAACACCCTTCCGAGTTAGCTTAGTCATTGGACTAGATAACCGTGAAAAATTTCTAACAAACCTTCGGTAATAGCCTGCCAAACCAAGGAATATACGAATCTCGATTACATTTGTGGGTCTTGGCCATTCTTCCACAACTTTTGTTTTTGCAGGATCAACAGTTATTCCATCTTTAGAAACAACATGACCAAGGAAAGAAATTTGTTGCAACCAAAACTCACACTTGCTGAATTTCCCATACAATTTCTTTTCTTTTAAGGTTTGCAAGATAACCCTTAAATGTCTTTCATGCTCCTCTTTACTTTTAGAAAACACCAAAATATCATCAATGAAAACCACCACAAACTTATCCAAGAACTCATGGAAAATTCTATTCATTAAGTCCATGAATACAGCAGGTGCATTGGTTAGCCCAAAAGGCATTACTACAAATTCATAATGGCCATATCTCGTACGGAACGCGGTCTTCGGAATATCTGCCTCTTTTACCTTCAGCTGATGGTACCCCGATCTCAAGTCAATCTTTGAAAAAAACTGAGCTCCCTGGAGCTGATCAAACAAATCATCGATATGAGGCAAAGGATATTTGTTCTTAACAGTGATATTATTCAAGGCCCTATAATCAATGCAAAGTCTCATAGAACCATCTTTCTTTTTAAAAAATAAAACAGGAGCACCCCATGGTGATGTGCTAGGTCGAATGAAACATTTCTCTAATAAATCTTGCAATTGCTTCTTCAACTCTAAAAGTTCAATTTGAGCCATTCGATAAGGGGGTTTTGAAATTGGCTTAGCATCAGGAACTAAGTCAACAGTAAACTCAACTTCCCGATTTGGTATTATTCCAGGCAACTCATCAGAAAAAACATCAGGATACTCATTTACCACTGGCACATCATTAATCTGAACAGTTCCTTTATTTTCAACGATGTGTGCAAGGTAACATTCATTTCCATCTTTTACAAGTTTCTTGGCCTCTTGATAAGTTATCAACAGTAAGGGTTCATTCTTGTACACAAACTGAAAGTTTTTCTGAAAAGAAACTTCTTTAGCTCTACAGTCAATCTTAGCATGGTAAATAGAGAGCCAATCCATACCCAGGATAGCATCAAACTCTACTAGAGGTATAACAATAAGGTTTGCAAGTAGGTTCTTTCCACAGATAAGGATAAGAAGATTCTTATAAATTCTTTTGGCCTCAACATTTCCCCCAGGTGTTTTTACCAAAAGTTCAGGAGTCATTTCTTGAGATGGTATTCCCATTTTACTAGAAAAGGTTTCAGAGATGAAAGAATGTGTAGACCCCGAATCAAACAACACACTGGCATAATCTGAAAAAACAAACAAAGTACCTGATACAACTTCATTTGACGGCCCGACATCTGCTGAAGTAGTTGCAAAGGATTTCAAAACCCCTTTCTGTTTGTAGTCTAACTGCTTCCCATCACTCAAGCTATTTGTCGGACACTCGTTTGCATAGTGACCCATCTCATTGCACTTATAACATTTCACTAACTGTAAATCAAATTTGTTCTTACCTTCACCTTGATCCTTTTCAGTGCAATCACGAGCCTTATGTCCCATCTTACCACATCGGTAGCACTTTCCAGAATTCAGAAGACATTCCCCAGCATGCCTTTTGCCACATTTATCACAAACTGGAAACTTAGTTTTCTTATCATCAGACTTTTTTGAAGAATTCTTACCTTTCTCCTGCCACCTCGGTCTCTTCTTCTACTGGTTGTTATAGAACACTTGATCATCGGCAAACTCCATTTCCACCTTCTCAGCACATCGAACAAGATTTTCATAAATTTTAAACTCACGAGAAGCTAATGCCCTTCGATATTTTGGCTTTAATCCTAAGTAGAAACGATTGATTTTACTATCAAGGTCTCGGATAAAATTTGGAACATACCTTGCCAATCGAGTGAACCTTTCTTCATAGGTAGCCACTGAGTCTTCCTCTTGCCTCAATTCCAAGAATTGATTTTCCATCCTAAGTCAAACAGCCTTAGGAAAATACTTCTCAAGAAACATACCATTGAATTCATCCCAGTCAAGAGCATCAATCTCATCAGCATCCCTGATATTTTTAACCATCGACCACCACTGATCTGCTTCACCCTCCAAACGATAAATAGCAAGACTAACCTTTTGATTGTCTGAACACCCCATGACATCAAAAATCTTCTCCAGTGCTTTAATCCACCCTTCAGCTAGCACAGGGTCAGATGATCCTCTGAATGATGGGGGATGTTGCCTCATGAAATGTTCCACCACTGACATGTTCCTCTGCGGTTGATCAGGCTGATCTCATGCATGGATACCACCGCCATTTATCGCTTGATTCAACTGTGCCATCACTGCAACAAACTGTTCAGTTCCAATTCCTACCATCTCGGGATGCTGATTCGGAAGGTTATTTCCTTCTGTATGTCTTCCTAGCACTGCTTCCCTATTTCCTCTGCGGAAAACCATTCTGAACAAACATGTCTTAGATGAAGCAACATGGTAATCTTTAAATGCTATATCATTTCAAAAAAAAATATTTTTGGATAATTATTTAATAGAATTCTAACTCCTAAAGTTATCTAAACCGACCTCTGATACCAACTATAAGGCCCCAGCCTTAAACCTTACTTAATCTTGAGTTATTACAAGATTACACATTGAGGATCTTTTCGGGTTTAGAGTTTTAGAGAATTAGATCATAAAACTTGCATTACATTCCACATATAAACAAAGTGGTTACATAAAGATAGTATTCTTCATTCCCATCAATGGAAACATATTTAAAATAAAACATGGATTCATTCTTGACACTTCCTTGACACTTTTATCATATCATGTACCTTTCCCTTGACCTGTGAAAAAAATTTCAAAAAAACTTGGGATGAGCATAAAAAGCTCAGTAAGGGATATAAAAATATGGAAAGGAAACATGGGTACATATATACATAAGGATGAGATCATACTTTACCCATAAAACATAAGCACTTTAACATACCTCATCAAATCATTAATAAATCATAGAAATCATAAGACATAAAGGTAACTTGAGGCATTCATAACATTCTTATGTAGGGAGTAACCCTCTTGGTTACGTTTGGAATACCCATCACAGTATATTCCCTAAATCTCTTCGGAGAAACCTTAACGTTTCACTCCTTCGCATTACCCAATGCATTGGAGAGCTATATCGGGCTCACCCGCCCTTAGTTTATCACGGAACCACCCATTTTCATAATAATGCCCAAGAACCTCAACATAATCATATCACATAAAACATGCATAAAGGAAACATAACATTCCCACCTTTCAATCACAAGATATCAATACATCACATTGATATAAAAACATTATGAAAACCATTTTCGATACCAAAATAAAAGAAAAGTAAAACATGGTATTTATTTTTCTTTTAAAAAGAAGGTATGGCTTGTAGAGGAAGCCGAAACTCAAATAACGGTCACGACGGCGGAGAAGTCGTTGTCGCCGCATACGTACGACAAAAACATTCCCTTTTTTCGTTTAGTAAACGCTTCGTATAAAAAAGATTCCTTTTGAATAAACGTAAAATTAAAAGGGTTTTATACACCATATAAAAAAATGTTGTGTATAAAACAAAATATGCCTCAATGAAAGGAGATTGAGACGAAGTCCCATACCTCGGGTCCGACTTGACTCGGTCGTTCTTTAATCTCCTGAATAATAAACTTGAGTTAATTTATACTTGTTTAAGGACCTTTTTCAAGTTAATTATTCCTTTTATACCATGTTATGAACATCATGTAATCATTTAAGTTAATAATGTTCATTTTTTCGATATTTGGTTCTTAAGTCAAAAATAGACTTCTTACACTTACATGTTGTTAATTTGGTCAAAGGTTCGTTATATCCAGAATGATATTAATGATTTGGATAACATATATATCATATATATTCATCATATACATGTATTTATAATATTACATCACATTTAGAGGTAAGAAATGAAATGCACCATTCATGGAGACGGTAAGCCGTACGTACGCATGAACGCTACTTCCATTTCTATTTCGTATTTTCTGGAATGGAATCATAATGATATAAGAGTATATTATAATTCTAGTATAATAACATATATAATATCATTAACTTTATCCTTTACACATCCCACATATGGTATTAACAAATCAAATCACTTTCAGGGGGCGGTAGTCCGCACTTCCTAAAATGAAGATATCGTGTTTACCCATAATGGAAACAATAATGGTATGCCATAAATGAAAAATACAGAAGCTTAAGGAAAGAATAAACATATTATATATCATATATAAAAATAGTGACATCATAATGGCCACCTTTGAAGGTGTTAAATGAGTATTGAACAATCATCGTTTCGGGAGGCAAAATTTTGTCATCCACGGAAACTGTATGTTCTTTAACCATTTGATGTAGTTGTGTGAGAGTTTAGCTCGAATAAATCTTATAAAAACATCCTAGTATATTGAAGATACTGGTGTTGTTACAAAATAAGTAAATAAAAAGAGTTTAGGGGGTTGGAGAAGCAAAATAAAACAAATGAACATGAGAGAATGAATTACCTTTAAAAGTGTAACTCCTTTTGGTTTGAGCCTAAAGGCTTCCTTTGAAAGTATTCTTCCCAATGGAAATCCTCTAGGATGAGTAGATGGATGTGGAGAGAGTAAATGGTCAGGGGATGGCCGAGACAAAGGCTTTAGGAGTGTGTGAAATGAGGTAGAGGTGGGGGCCTTTTATAAGAGGAGAGGAGGGGTACTTTTGGAAATCATGAAACTATTATTTTATTTTCAAAAGTGTTTCGAATTTATAAGGTCCCACATTGATATATTTTGAAGATAAGATGATAAGTCTTCTAAATATTCCCATCCAATAGTTTTTGGACAAGTGTAGGTCTTAGATTTTATATTATCTTTTCATTTTATTTAAACTGTTCATTAATGAGGTCATCGTTGCATCATCATGATGTCATAATTAAATTAATTTATTTAATGTCTAAAAATTATAAAAAAAATATCCTGATGTAGGAAATCTTTTTATCTTTCCAAATAGTATTTATAGACAAAATTATGATTAGTATAACCCCTTCTAAAAATTGTTTTAGTAAAACAATTTATGTTAGTGTCATTTTCACCTTTATTTTAAAAAAAAGCATTAAAGTCATTATCCCACCCAAGAGGCTCCATAGGGTCCCCTAAATCGACCCATGGGTTGTCTTGGTCGGCCATGACTCATCCAATAGGGGTAGGACAAGTGTCATGGTGTTTTCACATTTTTATAATATCATTTTTACCTTAAATTACACTAATTACCTCTAATCGCGATTAAAAACTTAATAAGTTAATATTCACCAAAAAATTATTTTAATCTCATTGAACCAAATTTTACTTCTTAATGACAACCATGTATGTCGGATTTTTTAAATTCAAAACACAATGATGGCAAAATTTCATTTAAACGGAAAATCAGTTTTTATAAGTACCACTTAGTGGTTTCACTATTCATCAAAAATTGAAGTTTTTCAGAAAATTACCAAAAATTCACCCTAAGCTATATTTGATATTCTGAATTCAAAAATGAAGTATATTTTAAAAAATTCAAAACAAATAAGTAACATTAATTAATTTAATAATTAATTCCCGCTGTCAGAGCAAATAGCGTGTTTTTATGAAATAATAAGTATCAAAAGATTGATACCAGTTTAAGTCCAATTTCAAAGTAAAATTTATTCCAATGACCACCATTGGATTAAATGGTAAAAATATATTCTAATTTCACTTCAAAACCAATTCAAAAGATAATATAATCATATAAATAAATTAGATTAAAAAATAGTTTTGATGTAAAATGCAGTATTTTTCACTATTCATTAAAAAATGAACATTGTCTGAAAAATACCAAAAATTCACACAAAGTAAATTTTGATGTCCCAATCATAAAAAATAAGTTTATTTTGACAAACATAGCTTATAAAATTGTCAAAAGATAGATTTAAAAAAGGTTTTCCATCAAAAGGCAGTAAAACAATCTTTTAAAAATATTAGTGTATTCCATGCATAAGATTGTATTTATTTTCATTTTAAGCCTCTAAAACACTATCTTAATCATTAATAGACATAGATAAAAATATCTATTATTCATTACTTACTTGGGATGTTACAATACATGTTTTTGAAAGATTCCCTCCTTAGAACTTTCCGATAAGCAAACCTGTTTTAAGGGGACTTCCCTAATTTTTACCCAAATTTCAAGTTCACTCTATCCTCTGTTTTAAGACACCATTTTATTTAAAAAAATCATTATTTTTATTATGAAAAGCTTCTTGGTTCAATTCTGGTTTTATATAAATGAATGTCCTCTTTTTTATTTGAAAATCTCTAGAGTGTTTTCCTTAAAACCGCACAAAAATGTTTTAATGCTAATGTTTCTAAAATACATTTCCAATATGTTGTCACTTCTATTTGACACCACTTACCATTTTATATGCCTATTTTACCCTATGAATTTCCATGTATGTTCTAATTCTTTCCTTTCATGGACACTTTAATGATACACTCATTGGATATGTTTTATGTCATGACTGTGGTACCCAATTCTTTCCATGGGTACCCTTATGTTTGTGTATGGTTGATTATGTATGATTGTATATGTGGTATGAATATTTATGTGGCAAGAATATTTATGAAAATTTTGAGATGGGTGCACCCAGATAGCACTCTAATGCATTGGGTAAGGATAAGTCTCATGAGATGTGATGTGAAATGGGATTGGCGGTTAGCCTTGACCCGTACTAAAATGGGAAATGGGATTGGAGGTTAGCCTTGACCCGTACTAAAGATATGATTTATGATTCTGCCACATTTATATGATTCCATGTTTATATGATCCCATTCTTATATTAAATGATTTTATAATTTTTATGCTTTGGATATCATTATGTCATGCCTCCTAACTCATGTGCTTGAGATGTATCCTTAAGTTCATTTCCCTTACTGGGATTTTTAGCTCATCCCTTTGTTCATGTGTTCCCCAGGGTACCCTATGCAGATGTAAGATCTCAAAGTAAGTTAGAAGCTCTTTGTGGAGATTAAATAAATAATTTTTCTTTTTTATCCCCTTGTTTTATGTTTTATGTACATAGTCTTCCAGGACACTAGACTTAACGATCCTTGGCTTGTACTCTGATGGTTAATTATGCTTAAAATCATGAAATGTTTTATGTAAAAGTATCAGGTCTCTATAGTTGTATCAGAGGATGGTCTAGTTATTTTTAGAGATTAGTAATAGAGAACCTTAGTGAGAACCTTAAGGATTAGACTAAGTATAAAGAAACAATCATAAATTTTGGTGAGTATAGAGTAAGTGGTTTATCAAGCAAATACATTCCTGTTTGGATATGAGCAGGTAGAGGCAGCTCTGGCACAGATGTATCTAGGGGTAAAACCTGAAAACACCGCTTTGAGCTAGACTCGAACGGGAACTGGTGCACAATAACGGGCCTTGCTGCACTCTTTGTTACGACACTCCCGGGGGATATGCTTTGGTATATTCACAAGCTTAGTACAAACCATTATTTCGGAAAAAATGCCCATAAGAATATAAGTTATGAAATAGATCGAGGATAACCTAGATATAAACCTAAGGAATCACAAGTTAGGATGTACTTCTTCTTTATAATTTTATCCTTTAATGTTCAAAGTTTCCTTTTTATGATCAATAGCTAAGTATTCAAGACCTCTAATTATACGTTCTTTTTCTTAGGTAATGGCGGGAAATAGAAGAACACGTTCCAATAACCAATGTGATAGGTAATGTGGTGATTACCCTAATGACATGTCTAATGTGAAAGAAGCGGGTTCTCAAAACTTCATGGAAGTACTTGCTCAGCTGGCTCGAGTTATGAATAATAACTTGAATTAGGTGGAACATCCCCCTCCTCCAAGGAAAGAGCAAGTTGTCGTAGAATCCTTCATGCGGCAAAGGCCTCCCATATTTAGCGGGTCTTCTGATCCCCTCCTCACAGAACAATGGATTAACTCCATTGAAAAGATATTCTCCATCCTCCAGTACTCGGAAGAATATAAGGTGGTACTGGTAGTCTATCATTTTGATGGGGAAGCTGATCAGTGGTGAAAACTGATCAAGAATACAAATTCACAAGAGGAAATCGATTCCAGAGATTGGGAGGAATTCAAGAGGATGTTTTTAAAAAAATATTTTCCTCAAACCCTCCGTCTCAAGATGGAAAGAGAGTTCCTTATACTCAAGCATAAGGAAATGAGTCCATCGGGGCGTATGAAGAAAACTTTACAAGTCTTTCAAGGTACGCCTCTAGATTTTTCATGAACACTGAAAGCAAGGTGGATCTCTTCTTTAGTGGACTAAAGCCGAGTCTACGAAAAGTGTTAGAGATTTGAGACTTTGACAGTTATGAGGAAATTGTCCATTGTGCCCTCAAGGTTGAAATGGAGATTGGAGACTCTCAGTGGTCTCATGGGCACAGTGACAAGAATCAAAAGATAGAAAACAACATGGGTGGTCCATCAAAAAAATCCCATGATAGAAAGAATCCCAACTTTCCCCTTTGAAAAAATTGTGGGAAGAAGCATCCTGGTAACTGTCTGATGGGAACCAAGAATTGCTTCAAATGTGGAAAGTTTGGTCATCTGGCCAAGAATTGCCGAAGGGGTATGAAAATCTCGCTAATGTTGAAGAAGAAAGGAAGGTTCAGATCAACACTCAGCCTGCAGTGTAATGTTATAACTGCAAGGAGCTTGGGCATTATGAGAACAATTATCCTAAGCCAAGGGTTGTCAGAGGCAATCAGCAACAACCTCCAAGGCAACAAGGAAGGGCTTGTGCTATCACTACTACTGAGGTGGATCCGGAAAATGATGTGGTGACAGGTACGATAGTTATTCATTCAAGAATAGAGAACGTACTATTTGATTCTGGTTCTACACATTCTTTCATATCTTGCAAGTTTAGTAGAACTATTCAAACACCACCTCAAAATTTGGAGGAAAATTTATCTGTGAGAACAGTGAATGGGGGAATCGTTGCATCCATGGTTTATAACTCCTCCACGGTTAACATTTGTGGACTGAACCTCCCAGAAAATCTTGTCATACTTCCATTGGTGGAGTTTGATGTTGTCTTAGGCATGGATTGGCTGTCTTTATACAAAGCCAATATCGACTACCGGGAAAGGGAGATCACTCTTCACATCCCGAAGCATCCTTCGATTCTTTTCAAGTGCAAGGAGGAAGATGAATCTCCTTTTGAATCATCATTTCAAGTGTGGATATTGCTTCCTTATGAGCATGCATATCTAGCTCAAATGATTGGGACAAAGGATAGAATCATGCTTGAAGACATGCCCATCATGTGGGATTACACTGATGTATTCCCTGAATAATTTCATGGTCTTCCTCCTGACCGAGAGGTTGAGTTTTCAATTGAACTTATCCCTGGATCTCTGCCAATCTCAAAGACACCTTATAGAATGGCCACCATAGAGCTGGAAGAGATGAAGAAGCAGTTACAGGAGAATATAGAGAAGAGTTTTATACACTCGAGTGCTTCACTGTGGGGTGCTCCAGTCCTCTTTGTCAAGAAGAAGGATGGATCAATTCGCCTCTGCATTGATTATCATGAGCTCAATAAAATCATGATAAAGAAAAAGTATCCCCTTCCACGGATAGATGACTTGTTCGATCAGGTTCGTGGGGCCAGTTATTTTTCTAACGTGGACCTACGGTCGGGATATCACCAACTAAAGGTGAGGAAGGAAGATATTCCCAAGACTGCCTTTCAAACGAGGTATGGACGCTATGAGTTCATAGTGATTCCCTTCAGACTCAATAATGCTCCAGAAATTTTCATGGATTTAATAAATAGAGTCTTTAGAGATTACCTCGACAAATTTATGGTGGTATTTATTGATGATATTATGATATACTCGAAGAGCAAGGAGGAACATGAGGAGCATTTGGAAACTATGTTAAAGACTTTGCGAAGGGAGAAGTTGTATTCAAAGCATAGTAAATGTGAGTTCTGGGTGGAGGAAGTATCATTCTTGGGGCATGTTATCACTAAGAAAGAGATATATGTGGACCCTTCCAAGACGATGGCAATTGAAGAGTGGCCGAGGCCAACTTATGTAACAGAGATCCACATCTTTTTAGGTCTAGCTAGGTATTATCGACGATTCATGAAGAACTTTTCATGATTTTCAAACCCAATGACCAAGCTGACACGGAAGGGAGTAAAGTTCGTCTGTACATAGGAATGTGAAGACTGTTTCAAGGAGATGAAAAAGAGGCTTATCATTGTGTCGGTACTCACACTCCCTTCAAGTGGAGAACTCTTTGTGGTGTATAGTGATGATTATAAGAAAGGCCTAGGCTGTGTGCTAATGAAAAATGATAAAGTGATAGCCTATGCCTCAAGGTAGCTGAAAATTCATGATCAAAACTATACCATGCATGATCTGGAGTTGGAAGCTGTGATCTTTGCGTTGAAAATATGGCGGCATTATCTCTATGGGGAAAAATGTGAGATATATACTGACCACAAGAGTCTCAAATATATATTCACACAGAAAGAGCTTAATATGCGCCAGCGAAGATGGATAGATCTCATCAAGGATTATGACTACTCAATCCACTACCATCCTGGTAAGGCAAACAAGGTAGCGGATGCTCTAAGTAGAAAGGATCTTGCATCTTTATCAATGGTGAGAATTGAAAAGGATTTGGTCTTCTTATATTTACAAAGGATGGACATGGGAATCATTAAGGGAGGAAAATCATCAATCCTTTCTCAAATAATTTCTCAACCATCCCTCTTGGAGAAAATAAATGTTTCTCAAAGAAAGGATGTGGAAATTCAGAAAAGGGTGGAAGCTGTTAAAAATGGGAAATCCTCCGATTTCAAAACTGACGAGGAAGGAGCTATAAGATCTGGGACACGATTATGTGTACCATCTGATCCAAAGATAAAGAAGGATCTATTGAATGATGCACATAGCTCGACCTTCTCTATCCATCCTGGGAGTACCAAAATGTATCGTGATCTCTGAGAACACTTCTGGTGGGATAACATGAAGAATGAGATTGTGGAATATATATCAAGGTGATTGGTATGTCAGCAAGTTAAAGCTGAGTGAAAAAGTCCAAATGTATAATGAAGCCATTGCCTATACCCATGTGGAAATGGGAAAATGTTACAATGGACTTTCTCACAGGTCTCCCGAAGACGTCGAAGGGAAGTAATGCGATATGGGTTGTGGTTGACCGACTCACCAAGACATCCCATTTCATCGCTATTCGGGAAGATCTCTCGCTTGAAAAACTTGAAAAGTTATATGTGAAGGAAGTGGTGAGACTACACGGTGTTCCACTCTCAATTGTATCCGACCGTGATCTGAGATTCACCTCAAAGTTTTGGAAAAGTCTCCAGCATGCTCTGAGCACTGAACTGAACTTCAGTACAGCCTATCATCCTCAAATTGATGGACAGTCTGAGTGAACTATTCATACACTGGAAGACGTGTTGAGAGCATGTTCTATGGAATTCAAAGGAGGATGGGACCAACATCTTCCACTGGTTGAATTATCATACAACAATAGTTTCCACTCGAGCATCCAAATGGCACCATATGAAGCCCTTTATGGGAAAAGGTGCAGAACACCGGCATGTTGGGATGAAGTCAGTGAGCGTAAGCTGCTAGGACCTGAAATGGTTGAAGAAATGGTGGAGAAGGTGAAAACCATTCAGCAGTATATCAAGGCAGCCCAAAGTCGACAAAAGAGTTATGCAGATAACCATCGACGTGACCTTGAGTTCAAAGTTGGAGACATGTTGTTTCTATGCATATCTACGTGGAAAAGGTCATGAGGTTTGGGAAGAAAGGGAAGTTAAGTCCCAGGTACATCGGCCCCTTCGAGATCCTTGATCGAGTCGGAGTCGTGGCCTATCGACTGGCACTTCCACCTACCATGCCGAAATTACATGATGTCTTTCATGTATCCCTCTTAAGTAAGTACATACCAAACCCTTCTCATGTACTCTCTTCATAGGTGGTACAGTTGGAGGATGAATTTTCCTATGAGGAGCATCCAGTGAAGATCTTGGATCATAGAGACAAAGTTCTACGCAATAAGACTACTCATCTGGTCAAGGTACTATGGCGAAACCATAAGTACAAAGAGGAAACATGGTAATTGGAGGAATCAATGAAGGAAAAGTACCCGCATCTGTTTTTGGCCTAGAATGTAAAATGAAATTTTAAGGGCGAAATTTCTTAAGGGGGGAAGAATGTAACAACCCAGTGTTTTTCAATGGAAATTCCCTTCTTATAAATATGTCATAAAAATCACTTGAAAACACAAAATAATGAACTACTAAGTGATAAGTGAGATTTAAACATAATTTTGTCACTTTTGTGTTTGGAATTTCGAAAATCCGACTTACACGGTTGTAATCAGTAAGTTATTTGGAGTCCGATAAGGAAAACTTAATTTTTGGTGAATAGTAACCTACCCTAATGAATAGTAACATACCCTTATGAATAGTGATATACCCTAATGAATAGTAACATCACCTATGGTGTTATAAAAATAATATTCAAGTTGGAAGTATGATATACCTATATTTTAGAATAAGTTAATGAATGTATTAAAACTGGTTTTCAATAATGAATTATGATTTTAATTAAATATTAAAATAATCATATTTAGAAAATTATTTTGGAAAAATGGGCTTCATTTTTGGATTCTACACATTGAAAAATGGTTGGGGTGAATTTTTGGGATTTTTCTAAAATACTTGAATTTTTTATGAATAGTAAAATACGGTAATTTACCGTATAGTACATTATAAGATAAATAGACTAATCCTAGCATCATGGCTGATGTCACCACCCTTGGTTTGGATTCACATGACCCATTTACTATTCTTGGTCATGGAATACTTAGTATTCCTTTTCTTGTGAAGAAATAATAAATTAATGATTATAATATTGTGAAATCCCTCCTCTCCTCCACTATAAAAACCCCCCTTCACTCCCTCTTCTCTCCACTCCTCTCAAGCCTTGTGCCTTGCCATTATTCTTCCCAAATATCTCCCCAAGGTCCTCCCCCACGTCCAAAAGCTCTCATCCTCCTCAAAATACCAAAACCTCTCCCCTTAAGAGGTTCTCAAAGGAGGAAGTCTCAAGAGGTAAAATTCCTCTTCCCGATTTCTTCTTTTCTTTTAAGTTCTTTTCTTTTTATTTCTTTCCTCACCTCCCTTCACCATAATATTATGATAAATCAAGTAACATAAATGTACTGGAATTTTTTCATGCTAATGGTATATTTCATTATCTTCTCTCCTTTCCTCACCCTTTTATTTGAAAGAAATGAAAGCACCGTTTGAGATGTGTTAATTTAGCACATTCAAGGACAACGGTTTATCAATTTCTAACGTTATATTTAATTATGGTCATGAAACCATTTGTGATATGGTTGAACTAGATTATTATACATGTAATATATCCTATTTTTGGTTCTGTAATCCTTTTGTAGAAATGGTATTAAATTATAAAGAAAAACATGTTCTTCGTAATCAAATCCATTGTTTAACAAAAATGGTTATCACTAAGGTTATATATATAATAATTCAACTTCACTTTAAGTAACCTAATTAAAATTAAAATCATGTAATATCCTGGATGTTCACTAAAGAATATAACTTCAGTTCTGGACAACCACATTCATCTTACATATAATCCAAACTTGAATATAAGTGAACCGATCTTTTAAAACCAAGTAAACAAACAAGCCCGAACAATGAAATTGAACCTTATAACTAATAAAAAAGGATTTTAATGAACTAAAAAGGGTTATAATAAGTAAATTACATATATAATAGGTTCTGGACTTGTTAATTAATAATCCTAATTTGTTTGTTCAGGTCATTTATAACAAGTGGAGAACACCAACAGATTTAAGGTAAGGGATCCTCCCCTTTTCACTCTTAATCAAGATTGTTCTCTATGCTATGTTTTTTTTGTGTAATACCAAGTGATGGGGTATGTTTATACACCTCACCCATACCTAACTAATGTTTTATAAGTGATGATAAACCCCTTCTCTCTCTCATCAAGTCCTCTTAGGTACACCTGACACCATGCCAGTAAAATCATAATGAATTGTACCCAAACCTTCTTCGTTCTTTCGGGTTGCCTTATCTTTCTTTAAAAATGGTGTTATCATATATATTTATGTGAATCTTATGAATTATGGATATTTGTAAAATATTATAATATCAAGTCCCTTTCATCACTTTATTTTGGGGATATACATGTTTTTTAAAGATTCCCTCCTTAGAACTTTCCGATAAGCAAACCTGTTTTAAGGGGACTTCCCTAATTTTTACCCAAATTTCAAGTTCACTCTATCCTCTGTTTTAAGATATAATTGTCTTTAAAAAATAATTATTTTTATTATGAAAACCTTCTTGGTTCAATTCTGGTTTTATATAAAAGAATGTCCTCTTTTCTATTTGAAAAGCTCTAGAGTGTTTTCCTTAAAACCGCACAAAAATGTTTTAATGCTGATGTTTCTAAAATACATTTCTAATATGTTGTCACTTCTATTTGACACCACTTACCATGTTATATGCCTATTTTACCCTATTAATGTCCATTTATGTTATAATTCTTTCCTTTCATAGACACTTTCATGATACACCCATTGGATATGTTTTATGTCATGACTGTGGTACCCAATGCTTTCCATGGGTACCCTTATGTTTGTGTATGGTTGATTATGTATGATTGTATATGTGGTATGAATATTTATGTGGCAACAATATTCATGAAAATTTTGAGATGGGTCCACTCAGATAGTGCTCCAATGCATTGGGTAAGGATAAGTCTCATGAGATGCAATGTGAAACGGGATTGGCGGTTAGCCTTGACCCATACTAAAATGGGAAACGGGATTGGCGATTAGCCTTGACCCATACTAAAGATATGATTTATGATTCTTCCACATTTATATGACTTCATGTTTATATGATCCCATGCTTATATTAAATGATTTTATAAGTTTCATTCTTTGGATATCATTATGTCATGCCTCCTAACTCATGTGCTTGAGATGTATCCTTAAGTTCATTTCCCTTACTGGGCTTTTTAGCTCATCCCTTTGTTCATGTGTTCCCTAGGGTACCCTATGCAGATGTAAGAGCTCAAAGGAAGTTAGAAGCTCTTTATAGAGAGTAAATAAAGAAGTTTTCTTTTTTATCCCCTTGTTTTATGTTTTATGTACCTAGTCTTCCAAGACACTAGACTTAACGATCCTTGGCTTATACTCTGATGGTTAATTATGCTTAAAATCATGAAATGTTTTATGTAAAAGTCTTGGGTCACTATAGTTTGATTCTATAATTCTTCCAACATTTATTGATCCACAATAAATGTGTCAATATAAATGTGTTTGTCAGACATCTATTCCATCCATGGATGATTTCAGGATGATGATAATAATTCTTTACGTAACTCCTTATCGCCCTCCTCAGGTTCTTAAAAAAATATGGGTGGGAAATTTTCTTCCTTCATAGGTTCTGATTCAGGTTCAGGTTCAGGTTCAAGTTGCTCTAGTTGTGGCTCTTGAGATGCATGGACATATTATATTAACCAGACTATTTTTTTCATCATATTCTATACATCTTCTCTAAGTCCCTACAACTGGTCTTCTCCTTCATTGTGAACTTATTGTTATTGTTATTTCACTTCATCCACTTCTTGGTGGAACTTCATAAAGTAGTGTGAGAATTCAACGAGCTCCTTGGATAAGGCTTCCAAAACTATATGTTTGAGGTCCTCCTTACTCTATGAGCTCCTAGAATTCCCTCTCTCCACAATTAAATTGTCGAAATCCCCTCACCTTCCAAGAAGACAAATAAATAATCTCTTCCATGGGTGAGGGTGAGTTAATTTTTTTAATGAAAACAAAGACAAATTATTTACAAAATATGAAGAAAAAAATGGAGAGTAAAGGATTTTTGGATCCCTGATAATGAATCTAAGTTTTGAAACACATTTCATGATGTGTACAAAATCTATTATTTATTTTCCTAGTACAACACAATAGATGATCAGGGTCTTCTAGTTTTCACAGTTGATTACTCACTAAATCTAATTCACTTGTTATATTTTTTGTATTTTATATTTTATAAAAGAAATCAAATATTGGAGTTTGAATGTGGAATTCAACACTACAAATGAAATATGAAGTGAAAAATTCATACAGAATGAATAGTTGTCTTAAAAGGTCTTGGTCCTAAGTTTGGCTACTTGGGTTCCTTCATTATTCATTATTTATTGTCTAAAGGAGAATTCCATGGTTTTTTCCACAATGTGTTTTGGTGATATGAGTCATGAAGTTTAAATATTAGTAATTACATTTTATGAAGGTGGGTGTAATACCATGGAGGTTCCCATGGAGGCAAAAACTCGATCTTTTGATTTTTGAAGAAACCAAGAGTCACATTGTGATGCTTGTAGTCATGCAGTGATAGGGTCAAGTTAGAAAATACCTAGATTTTAATGTCATGTCTTTCATGTGAGGAATATGATAATTCAATGAATGAATTTGACTCTGATTTAAAGAGTATTGGATGAAATTACCCATTATACTTATGGTGAATTGAAGATATTTGATAAGAGAAACATGGAGAATCTATCTGGATATAGAGAGAAGGGAATTCTAGAAAACTGAGATTGTAGAGATATCTATCTCCATAAATAAGGCAGTCTACTACTATGTAAAGGTGAGGAAGAGGAAAACATTACTGATATATCTAATATTTTGAGAAGAGGTTTTCATTGATAAATCTAAGGTCAGAGAGAGAGGAGTTATAAAAAGAGAAGAATAAGAGAAAGATGATTGGAACTCCTTGAAGATATTTCCAAAGAAAATATGGTGGTACGTTCATGGTGATATTCACAACAATCTATAGAGAATAATGGAGATCAATGATCACCATTTACACTTAGTACATCATCAAAAATAGATAAGTTGTTTTTTGTTGGCCTACATGCCAAAGGTGTTTCCTTTCTTGATGTAGTGAGTGAAAGAGATTAGTGAAGGGAGTGGCCCTTGGGAGGAAATAAGTTGTCCCTAAACCTTGTAAGGGGAGTGACCCTAGGTATATCCTAAACTCACCATCAAACAGCGAGTTTAGTGGATTTCGGTGCATCAGCGTATTACTGATTGCATGCTCCTTGGATTAGTCAAGTGCGGGTAATTCAAGTAAACTATATGTGTCTTGCGTCAATGTTATAGTGACCATATCCTTTTACACATATTATTACATGATTTTAAGTATAATTAAACATCAAATTACAATCCAATGATCTTAAATCCTAGTGTCTTGGAATATTAGATACATAATTAAACATCATGAAACCAAAATAAAAACATCTTTCATTTTATCTTCATAATGAGCTCCTAACTCCATTTGAGCTCTTATATCTGCATAGGATAACCCAAAGAATGTGTGAACAAAAGGGATGAGCTAAAAATACTAGTAAGGGAATAAGCATAGGAATAAAACATAGTACATGGGTTATAAGGCATAGCATAATGAAATTAAGGCATGGAACATGAATAAACATAAGGAATAATAACATGTATACCATGGGAACATATAACCATGACATCATAGGAATTTGGAAACAACATATAACATGACATAAACATGATTCAAGGCTAGCTACCAAGACATGGTGGACAAAGTCCCATAAAGGAATCAGGTTCACTTTCTATCCTAACATGACTTCTCATGAGACTAAACATTACCCAATGTATTGGGGTGATATATGGGACCACACATCATAACATGTTCATAAATATGTGTGTCACATGAAGAATCATAGATAAAAAATTAAACATAAACATAAGGTTTACCCATGGAAAGAATTTGGTATCATAACCATGTCAAAAGGTATAACAAAAGGGAATATCATAATGGTATCCATGAAAGAATAGATTTAAATTATACATGGACATTCATATGGTAAAATAGGAATAAATTGTAATAAATGATGTCCAATTGGAGTGTAAACATGTAAAAAACTATTTAAGAAGCTTTATAAATGAAACATTTTAGTGTGGTTTAAGGAAAATATTAAAGATCATTTAAAGAGAAAAAGGCATATTTGTTTTTATAAAACCAAAAATGAAAAAAGGTAGTTTTTCATGATAAAATGATTGATTTTAAAAAAAATTGCTTAAAATAGATTATTGATGATACTTGAAAATGGGTAAGAAATTGGGAAGTTCCCTTTGATTGGGTTTGCTTATCAGGAAGAATTGAGAAGGGAACCATTTTAAAACGTGTATTTTCTCATCAAAGAAGGATGATATGATCTGGAGACATGATTTTGGAACATATACACATAATTTAAAAGAATTACATTGGGGTAAAGAGAGATAAAGATTAACCCGAAGTAAAAATGGAGGTTCGGGTAGAATCTCTTACCTTATGTCTGAAAGTGTTCTGCACTTGATCTTAATGTCATGGATAATCAAATTAAATCCATTAATTAATTAATTCAGAACCTTTTATACATTTATTTTATTTAGTATAATTTTATTAAGTTCATTTATGGACCTTTTGATGAGTTATAAGATCTAATTTCATTGTTTGGGATTGTTTGTTTCCTTGGTTTTAATGATCGGTTACTTGTATACATGTATGGAAAATAATGTAAAATGAGAATGGTTGTCCAGAATTGAAGTTATATGTTATTAATGAAAATCCATAAGATTAAATATTTATATAAATCATTTGGTAATTTGGGGTGAGGATGAATCATTAGATAAAACGTTAATGACAACTATAACGCCCCGGCCCCAATTGCCCAGAGTCGGTGCATTGTTTCATTACATTGGCATGCTTACAAAAAATTCATATCCCAAAGGACTGATTAGTTTAGTAGTTTTGGAAAACTAGATACATACATAGGTTCAACATTATAACTTGAAATGAAATACAACATATAATTTTTATTGGGAACATCCACAACTCTAAGTTTATCCCTACTGGTCATTCATAATAAACTTCTTCATGTCCTGAGAAAATGAAACATAAGAAAGGGGTGAGCTCAGATGCTCATTAAGGGTGATAAATACAGCAGAAGATATCATAAGCATAAACATTTGGCATGGTGAAAAACTAAAAACATATTCCTTTAAAAATAAACTTGAACACGTTATGGTAGGAATAAGAGATGAATAAATAATGTCATAATAAAGCATAATCATGGGTATTCTACTAGTCGAATAACCACATGAACTTTCAATTACTAGTTTCATAATGAGAGAATTAATAATACGTGACATCATAACCATATCGTTAAGGCCTCATGCCAAGACCATAAATATCCATTTTGTCAAGGTCTCGTGTCAAGACCATAGTTTTCCTCATGAGACCTACCAATACACCGAGGGGTTATAGAGGGCCCCACCAAACACTTACTAAGTCCAATTCATTCCTCTTATGAACAAGGATAAACATAAACAACATATACATTCATATTGAAACTAACATATGAAATGTAAATAACTTTCCCCGTACATTAAACATAAACACTAACCATTCGAAGTAAATTGGTGAATGGTATCAAGATAGAAAATTCACATTCAAACTAATCAAAAACCCTTCAACAACATATTTTAGATGATATCATAATATATAAAACTCTATGAAATAAAAGATTCATCAAAGGATGTTGACATAAATAAAGATACTTTTAAATGAGACCATTGAGAAATTCTTGAGGAAATAATCCTTAAACATTCCAAAGTGTCTCATACCACCTTGAAATATTCAAATCATAATCCCTTAGAATTTCATGAGAATAAGGAGACTCTTTATATGATATAACAAGGGGAATTACATACACCACATGTAAGGAATAAGTGGTGAACAAGATATATGTCTCATAAAAGTTAAAGTGAGGTGAGAAAAATCTATTTTACTTTGGAAAGAAGAGTTTTTTTGGAAAATCATTTATATTTGAATAAATATGGTTCTAAACATGTATATCTCATAAAAGAAAATGGAATGAAATTGAGATTACATTTGAGGCATAAATGATGTCCCACTAAAGTGAAATCATGTAAAAAGTGTTTTTAAAGAATCTTTAGAATTAAAATATTTTAGTGCAGTTTAAGGAATTCATTAAAGAGATTTTAAAGCGTAACGACATGCTTGATTTCATAAAACCAGAAATTAACCAAAATAAATTTTTCATGTTAAAATGTGTGATTTTAGAAAGATAAATATGGATTAAAACATATTCTAGAGGGAACTTCAAAATAGGTAAGTATTTGAGAAGTTCCTTGAATAGGGCTTGCATTTCGGAAGAATTTTTGAAAGATTCTTTTAAAACATGAAACTCCCCATAAAATAAAGAAATATTATTATTGGTACACATATATAGAACATTCACACATAATTTATGGTAATTAAATAAGAATAAATAAGAATTTCATTGAGGTGAGTAGAGATTAAGAGCAACCCAAATGAAAATGGAGGTTCGGGTAGAAAATACTTACAACTTTGTAATCAATTAAATCGTATTCCCCAAAATTAATAATCATCAAATGATACATTGAATATCATGAAAATAAAAATATTCATGATATGAAACATCAATGGGAAGTATACATACACCATACACAAGTAATAGTAGTGAATACGAAATATCTCACAAAAATGGAAGTGAGATGAAGAAATTCTTACCTTAAGTCCGAAGGTGTTCTCCACTTGATCTTAATGACCAGAATAATCAAATTTCGGTTCATTAATTTATAATTCCATAACCTCCTATACATGTAATTGATTTATTATAACCTTATTAAGTTCATTCATGGCCTTTTTTGATGGGTTAAGAGGTTCAATTTCATTGTTCGGGTCCATTTGTTTCATGATCGGTATACTTATATACATGAACGGGGAATCGTGTAAAATGAGGATGGTTGTCCGGGATTGAAGTTATATGTTATTAGTGAACATCTAGAAGGTTTCATGGTTGTAAATTTCATTTTTTTACTTGGAGTGAAGATGGATCATTATATAAATTATTTAATGATAATTGTTTGGGTTAATTGGTGGTTTTTGAACACAATGAACAAATTTTTCTTTATGAATCAAAACCATGTGTAAAAAAAATTACAGAATCATAAATGAGACATAATACATATATTATAGTTTGGTTCAATCATATGAATGGTTTCATGACTAGAATTGAAGACGGTAATAGAAATTGAAAACCCATCATCCTTGAATGTGGTAAATTAGCACATCTCGAATGGTGTTTTTTTACTACTGGCATAAAAGAAGGGTAAAGGAGAGATGATAAAAACTTATTCCATAATCATAACAAAATTACAGTACATGTAAGGTACTAGAGTTGTCATAAAATTTGGATGAGGAGAGGTGAGGATAGAAAAGAACACAAAGGAACTTGAAAAAAAAAGTAAAAGAATTGAAAAGAGGAATTTACCTCTTGAATTGATCTTCCTTGAGAGCCTCTTTAGGGGAGAGGATTTGGTCTTTTTATGAGACCAAGGGATGCTAGAAGTGGGGGAGGAGTTTGAGAGGATATTTGAGCATAATTTAGATAAGGAAAAAGTCTTGAGAGGAGTGAAGAGAAGAGGGGAGTGTGGGTGGTTTTTATAGTGGAGGAGAGGAGGGTTTTCTTAATATTTTAATCATTAGTTTATTATTTTTCCATAAGACAAGAAATAGTGATGATTCCATGACCAAAAATAGTAATAAGTTCATGTGATTTCAAACCAAGGGTGCTTACATCAATGATGATGATAAGAAAAGTGTATTTAACTCATAATATATATATATACGGTAAATTACCGTATTTCACTATTCATTAAAAATTCAAGTATTTTAGAAAAAACCCAAAAAATCACCCTAACCATTTTTCGACGTGCAGAATCCAAATATGAACTCCATTTTATCAAAATAATTTTCTAAATATGTGAAATTTAATTTTTAAATAAAATTATCATTTACTCGTAAAATACACTTTTAAAACTAAAACAGATTTTGTAATGCCCTGAAAATTTAACTAAGGTTTTATTAAATTACCCCAAAATCCTAGGACAACAAAATTTTGATTTAGGAATACATTTTATGAAAAATGATTTTTATTTTAAATCAATTTATTAATTATAAAATTTTAATTAAATATTTACTTCTCATAAAAATACCAACACTTAATTATTAATTTCTAAAATATTCACTCTCATTTATAAGGTGCCTAAATTTTATTTATACTTACATAGGTCATGTTATTATTCATAAGGGTACATTACTATTCATAAGGGTCAACTTACTATTCATAAGGGTACATTACTATTCATAAGGGTCAAGTTACTATTCATAAGATTAGGTTACTAT
Organism: Viscum album; assembly: GCA_963277665.1. NCBI lineage: Eukaryota > Viridiplantae > Streptophyta > Magnoliopsida > Santalales > Viscaceae > Viscum > Viscum album. Next base: position 588,991,130 of record OY728126.1, read on the forward strand.
TCATAAGAGTATGTTACTATTCATTAAAAATTAAGTTTGTTCTATCGGTCTCTAAAAATCACCATGAACGCAACCGTGTATGTCAGATTTTTTAAATTGAAAATACATAAGTGGAAAAATTATATTCATTGGTTAGGTTATAACAAAGTTTTGTTTTGTAGAAACTTGATATTTCATGCATTCAATATTAAATTTATTTACAAATCCTTGGTGTGTTACAATAACCGTTTAGATTATTTTGGCGTTTTTTCGATCATCACGAATTAGTTTTGTTTTATTAATTAATATCATGTATATATAATGGTTCCAGAATATTACATAGGATTTAATACATATATTATAATCTGGTTTAACCGTAAAAATGTTTTTACGATCAGTCTTAAAGGAGGGAATAGAAATTGAAAACTTTACCGTCCTTGAATGTGATAAATTAACTCATCATGGACGATGTTTTCATTTTTAGTACGAAATGAGAGGGGAAAGAAATGATGATGGATTATTCAATTAGCATAATAATATTACAGTATATGTAAGGTACTGGAGTTATCATACCATTTGTATTAGGGGAGGTGAGGAGAGAATAAGAAAAGAACTTGAAAAAAAAATTAAAAGAAAAGAAAGGGGATTTTACCTCTTGAATCCTTCTTTTTGAGAACATCCTTAGGGGAATTAGTTTTGGTCTTTTGTTGAGACAAAAGACTCCTAGACATGGGGGGGCTTGGGAAGATATTTGAGCATAATATGAACAATGCTCAAAACTTGAGAGGTGTGAGGAGAAGAGGTGGTTAGGGGTGGTATTTATAGGGGATGAGAGAAGTGTTTTCTCATTATTTTATTTATTAGTTTATTATTTTACCTCAAGACTATGAATAGTTTGAGTTTTATCACTAAATATATTAAAATAATGAAGTATGGTTCAAGATTTTGGTCTTACATCAGCCATACATCATCTATGACTTTATAATTCATGTATTTAGCTTTTATTGTAAATTATTATATTTTACTATTCACCAAAAATTCAAGTATTTTAGAAAAATCCAAAAAATTCACCCCAACCATTTTTTGATATATAAAATTCAAAAATGAACTCCATTTTATGAAAATAATTTTCTAAATATGAGAAAATTAATTTTTAATTAAAATCATCATTTAATTAGAAAATACTGATTATAAAATTATAACTGATTTTATAACACTTTGAAAAATTAATTGAGGTCTCATAAAATTATCTTATAATCATAAGATAACAAAATATTAATTTATGAATACATTTTATGCAAATAAATTTTCTTTTAAAATATTATATTAGTTATAAAATTGAAAATAAACAATTATGTTTTATAAAAATATCAACATTTAATTACTAATTTCTAAAACATTTATTTACATATAATATGATATAATTATATCATATTTTCATTTATAAGATGGCTAAATTTTATTTATACCCTCATCGATGAGGTTATTATTCTATTATTCATTTTACTATTCATAAGGGTCACATTACTATTACAAAGGTCAAGTTACTATTTCATCGGTGTTGGTTCATAAACTTCTAGAAATACATGTTATTTCATTCATTCTTCATTTATAAGGTTTATATTGTGTTCTTAATGTGATTATGTCATAATTATAAGAAGATAATTTCTATTGATAAAAATTTTGGATTGTTACACATGCCCCACTTATATTCTGCAAGACATAATTGGTGAGTGTGGGTTAATCAATCAATTATCCAATCTGACAAAGGCAATGATAATTGAATTAACCATCAGGTCATCATTAAGAGAAGAACCAAAGTGTGGCCCTAATAACTATGAGGTCAAGACCAATTAGGGCGATGAGAGTTTGAGGAATAAGTGGTTGAATTTGAAAAGTTTCATACCCTGATTCACCCCCCCCCCCCCCCCCCGCAGATTATCTCTCACTAAGAACCCTTATGGGCCTAACAAACTTTAAAACACATATTAACATAAACATTCATGAAATTCCATTTTGTTTTAAATTCATATGTGGTTCCTTCCAAATTTACTATAAAATATTCAAATTTATTATAAATTTAATTTATATGAGGTTTCTTTCAAAATAAGAGAGAATCCAACAATGCAATCTTCTTTTATCGTTATTAATTTAAGATGCATTTTGGGTGAATTTATGTTGAACCCATTAGATTTTTTATATTTGGTAGATTTTTTGTCAACTCCATGGAAAGTATCAAACCAATGATGATGAAGGGTCTTTATAAAGGAAATACAGTACAGATATGATTATGGTATAAAGAGGTGATGTGGAGAGTAATGGAGGTCTCAGTGTCTCAAGTACGGGGATGATTAGTTAAAGGACTGAGAAATTTGTTTATATATGTTAAAGATATGTTTTTGGAATGTTTTTATGGCTTGGAGGTGTTTTGGAAGAAGTTTGAAAGCTCATTGAGGGTTTTAGAAGTTTGTTACAAAAAAGGCTAAAAACTTCGCAAATACATGACACAGCCTACCATGGGTGAGGCAAAAATTCTTGAATTTTAAAGAACATCAACATCCTCAAATTCAATAGAAAAAACATATAAAACTCATTTCCAAAAGATCATCCATGAAATGTTTTATATGAATAAAATTGTAAATGAAGAACATGCCTTTTAGTTGAGTATTTCCCTTTAACAAATGCTTTATGAAGATTTTTAAACAATACCCAAAAAAAATTGCCTTCGTATGTATCTACCAATTGTGTGAATCTCGAGAAGGATCTCCCAGTTCTCCATGATATGTTGGTATATTGGATTAAAATGGGAGAAAAATAGAGTTATTTCCTTTGGAGAATTCAATATTGAACACATATGGATTGCACACACTTTTTTTTAAGTTTTATCATCTTTATATTGGCATCCCATAATGCTTCAAGGATAGATTAACTCAAACATTTCACAACTGTTTCATATGTTATAACTTTTTCAACGTACAATGCATTACTCATACCAAACTAGCCATGAATATTTAATGATTAAACATTCATTATGATCTGTTGTGACTCCTTTAAACATCATCTAATGATGTTAAAATAAAATAAGCATGATAGCCAGCATGGGTATGAAGTGTTAGTGGTATGTGATATCTTATATCGCATGTTACTTTATGCCTATCACTCAAAGAAATATACCTATTAAAGGAGATGTGCTCTAAAGTACATACACATATGATGTGTTGCGACCAATATTGTAAGGTACGATATAGTTATGTCGTATGGTATGACATAGGCAAAATCAAAGCATGTTTTATGTCATATGGGTATATCGTTTGATATAATATAATGAAATTGCATATCATTGCCCCGGCTTGTCATAATGTGCGACAAAGGCATATTGTAGGCATTGTAAATTGTATAGTATGATTCATATATCACCTATGATTGATCATGGAAACCAAACATTAATAGTTAAAATTTGAATCTTTCCCACATAAGCTATCATTGATTAAACTAAATGTTTTATAAGATGAAATGTTGGAAGAATGATTTGGATGAAGGTTACAAAGAGTTGTAATCAAATGCATTTACTCATAACGTATAAGTAAATACATTCATACTCAAGGAGCATCCCTGAGAGATATATAGGGATCCTTAACCATCGAGATTGTGTAACCAAGCTTTCCTAATTCTCCTATCAATTCTCCCTACTCAGGAGCACTCTTCTTACTCCTTCATTACCAAGTGAGGCACTAACATGTCATGGAGTGAAGGAGTACCCCACCTGAGCGTCAGGCAATTCATTCATCCCATGGATATTCCATAAAGAAGGGAGCCATTCAACTGACTCTAAGGGGTCTTCATCAAACCATTGTGATGAAGGTTGTAGGTGATGCTCATCGGTGCAAGGTATGTTGTGTTCTTCATTTTATAATTTCATGGTTTCAGCTTCAAGCATGGTAGATATTAGGATGAGGTTTCTAATTGTTTTTACTGCATTGATTAAGAGGTAATCGGTCCTTTGAAACTCATTAGTGGTATCATAGATTCACCATGCGATTTGATTCTCGAAATCATTTTTAAAATGAAGGAACATGTATATCGTTTGGATGTCGTATTTCATATCATTAAAAACAACTGGATATTTGTACTGTAATTGGTCATAAGATATAGGATATCATTGATTGTGGTGTGGTTGTGCCATATGATATACAATATCATAGGCGGCAACATGGCATGTTCCTTTAGTTTTTCACTATATCATAGTGTACAATATATAATTTCATATGGGATGATGTCGTTGTTTCATGCAATAAAAACAGAGCATCATATCGTAAGAGTGATACAACGCATATCGTAGAATATAATGATATCACAACAAAAGATTATTTGTCATAAAATACAACAGATAATAGTCTCAGCAACATATTGCAATATCAGGGTACAGTTAAATATGATATCCATGAAAATTGTGATTTTTCTAAATTTTAAATCACGAATTGAATTGTATAGCTTATAAATTGTTTATAAACCATGGAAAATGCATTTTGGGATATTTACTTTATTTATAAAAATGTATAAATGGATTAATTATAAGTTGTTTATAATTAATTATTAAGTGTTTATGAAACATATAATAAATAAATATTCCATAATATTAATTGTTAATATTAAAATTCCTTTTATAACTATATGGAATGACTTATAATTTGGATATAAGTTGTTTATATAGAAACTATAAGTGTGATTTAGTGTATAAATTACAAAATAAGACAGAAATATAAGAGTTTATACTTAATATTATAAATTTATCATAATAATTAATTTGAATTGTTCAAATTAAAAGGCCTTATTTGATAAATTATTTAAATCATATCAAAGGGAGTCTCAATAATTAATATGATCAATGTTTAAATAATATTAAATGTGTGATATTCTAAATATTTACATGATATATGAATAGTTCATATATATAATGTTTATATTCCATATATCATATATTTAAAGTAAATGTCATATAAGGGATAATATGAAGGATTTTATGTTAAGAGTAAATATAAAGTGTTTTTATTTATTATGGAATGTCCATAATACTTTGATAAATCATAAAAGGCGGAAGAAATGCATATTGTAAAGAGTTGTCACGCTCCTTCAAAAATGGGGTCTATTTAGTGCATGTTTGTACTCTTAGGTTGAGAATATGAAGAGCAGACGTAAAATCATTTGGATATAAACTACTATAAAATCTCTTGTGCTATCTCATTGACTTTATTTTGCTTACACTCTTCACACCTCAACTACACTTATTGATTATGCTTAAATTATTTATTATTATTATCCACTGCATTCTGCATTATTGTTTAAATTATATTGTTTTAAGATAGACAACTCACCCCCTTTTGCCTCTTGCCATCAATATTGTGGGGCCTCACAACACCGATGCAAGTTTTCAATCTGACAAAGATGACATGAGATCTCAATCGGGTTTCAGGTTTTTGCTAAATGGTAGAGCAGTCAGTTGAAAGAGTTCCAAACAAACCATCATAGCAGATGCGACAACAGAGGTAGGGTACATCGCAAGCATTAGATGTTGTGAAGAAAGTTGTTTGGATTTGGAAGTTCATGTAAGATTTTGACCTTTTCTAGAGCTGACTCATGCACGGTTTGTCAAATTGTGTGCCCTTTTAGTAGAAATTGTGCACCCCTAAGAGGATGTGCACGGTTTGGGCAAATTGTGCACCCCGTACAAAAAACTGTGCACATGGGAAATTAAACCCCCAAAAAATTGTTAAAAATTTCCCGAACCCCCCGATTTATATCCCTAAACACCCTTACTCGACCCTAACTCGTTTCCTTCAAATTTGGAGGCTCTCGGACGGATTCCAAGGGCTTTCAAACTCCATTCTTGACGAATCGAAGATCTGATTGATAGATTTGCACCTCTCTCGTTAAGAAATCTCTTTCTGTGTGGTTTCCTCATTCTCCTGTCTCTCTTCCCGGATGAAAAGGAATGTTTTATTTTCCGTTGACAAGGGATTGGGTCTAGGTTATGATGGATCCTAATCCACTTCATCTTGATTTTAGGAATTGGTTCTAGATCTTGTTCTTCATCGTGTTCTTGATCGTTCTACTTTAAAATTGGGGAATTCTGTTTGGTGAACGCTCACCAGGGATCTTGAGGTAAGTGGTCTAAATTGTAAATCTCATAGTCATGATTATATTTGTGTGTATGGAATTGTGAAATAGTAATTGTCATGTTTGGAAATCGCATCTTGAATTGGATTAATTAATTGGTTAATTAATTAATGGAATGATGTAATTATGAAATTGATGGGATATTAAGATTATGGAAATGATAATTGAATTGGTATATCATGATGTGAAATGTTGATTAGAGGGTTAATTTTGATTAACCTTGTTAAATATGGTATGTGTGATATATGTGATTGATTGAAAAATGAGGTGTGGGATACGGACTGATGCTCCAAATACCAACGGGGTGCTAGACACAATATTCTACACCCATGAGATCGACATTGGACTATGGTTCCAATTGGCTATGTTATGAAATGGAATTAAATGGATAATGAAAGTCCATGTTATAATGAATTGTGATTTCCCTATGTGATATGGTTCAGACTCTGATACGGGCCGATGCAGGTATTGATGGTTTGGGTGTCATTGTGAACTCAGGGGTATTCATGTGGTTAAATAAAGAATATTGAATAGTGAAAATTTGTTTACTTGTTATTGTACTTTATTCTTCATACAACTGCATACACTGTTATTGACTGGATATTGTTTTAGATGTCGTTGGTTGTGGCCTACTGAGTTGTACTCACGCCATACTCGAGTTGTCTGATCAGTACCCGAATAGACTTCATGTTTGCATGACAGGATAAGGGCAAGAGCCCTAAGTTAGATGGATGAGTTGGGATGGAGCATGGATGAGGGAACCAGACATGATGTCGGGACCCGCTTGGGAGTTGTCAGTGTGTTGTTATTTGGGTTTTGCATTAAACACTTGACACTTTTTATGGCATGACATATCTACTGTTTAGTTTTAGATATTGTTTCATGTTCTGGTTCATTCGATGATACTGGTTTGTTCTGGTTATTGTGTTATTATGGTTGTTGCTTATTATCAGTTGGTTATTGATTATTATTTTTTGTTGTTGAGCTGCTTTAATAAAGAGTGTATAGTCTCCTCATGTTATATATTTGACTCTCACTACTAGTCGGCAGCCTATGACGTACGAGGAGGTGTGGCTAAGGTCATGTGATCAACCGGCTCGGGGCACTGATATGTGGCACCCGGGTTAGGACGTCACAGTTCATTTCTGAACTTTGGATGGTTCCTATCATTGAGGGCGCAATCGAGCTTTACTGTGACAATAATGGAGCTATCGCTCAGACCAAATAACTTCAATCACACCAAAGGACTAAACACATCATTCACAAGTACCATCCCATTCAAGAGATCACTGAGATGGGTGATGTAAAGATCTATTGGGTGGCTACATATGAAAATGTAATGGATCCATTGACAAAACCATTAATGCAGCAAACGCATGAGGGTCGTGTTGAATCTCCTAGTATTGGATACGTGGGAGATTGGATGCAATGGTTGTAAAATGTAACATGATTTTATAATAAAGGCAATCTCCTTTTATCATTCATTTGTTTGTGTTGCATTTATATTACATGAATAGTGGAATGATAATATCCCCTTAAAGTATGATTTTGAGTTGTCCCTAATCAATGGCATCACATAGTAGTATGGGTTGCGATATATGTTAACATTAGTGTGAGTAGAATCTAGTACTCTATACGAAGAGTAGTATACATGATACAAAGAATAGACTCGTGAGATAATCAATCGATACTTATTACCTGGACTGGCTCGCAAAAATATATCACATAGAATGTCATACGATCATTTGATATACTTAAGCATGTATGCTTGTTATGAATCCTCGCTACCTGAGGTTGACGCGATACCTAGTAAGAGAACCTTCATACTTTGATATCTTTCTTACACAAGCCTTGAAGTTTAGTTAATCAAAGGGTAGTTAGGTATGTTGTTGATCATGTCATCAATTGGAGCACATCCAAGATGAGATTTGTCCACTCGCATGACAAGTTAAAGAGATTTAGGCCCTTGATTGAATTAGACTGAGAAAATGTATGATCATGCTTAGTTGAGTGACGTGATGTGTTCGACTACTTGGATGAATGGCGTGGTGTATTCATTCAATTTGTTCAATCTATTTCGGAGAATCATGAATGTATAAGATGTCATATACTAGATTGGTATGCTCAATGTCTAGTAGTCACTCGATGTCATGAACAAAGGGATTATGTAATGACCCGTTTATTCTCATTAGCTTGAGAATACAATGAATCATTAATAGGCCTTATGCGACATCCCCAAGACGCCAAAGGCTAGCAATAAATACCGAAGAGTTTCAAAGTAAGTGAGGGACGATTTACCCTTTGAAAATAGAACCACTATCTCACAACCATAACCAAATAACTACCTAATGATGCATGAATGAAAGACAACACAACTATTTTCATTTATATCAAAAACCACAGCCAAGTGTACCATAGCGGAAGACAAAACCAAAACATCAAAGTAAACAGCAGAAAAGAAACTAAAGACTCCAAGAAGACCACAAGACTCCATGCTCCACAAGCTCCAAGCTCCAACATCACCAAACAATCCAAGTATCATGAGGTGGTGCTAAATACGTGTGATACTTTACCTTTGCCCATGTCTCGAAAGATAGCATCTGCAAAAGCACCAAAGTGCCAAAGCAGAGGTGAGTATAAAACTCAGTAGGCTTTCCCCAATAACTTCACTACCCACGCCACTAGGATAGAAAAGTTAGCAACATTTATATAAAATAGTTTATATAAAACAATTTCCCAAAACAGTTTATAACTAAATATAAACAAGCTTCAAAACCATTTAAAACCAAAAGTGCACAAGTGTTATTTCAACCATTTTCCAGCAAGTCGTACTTCCAGAAAAACAACCAAACAAAGCTTTAAAACAATTTCTCATTTATCATTTTGGCATACTCATTCCATGGTTCACAACACACACTCAAGCATGCTCTGTTTGACAATTGCATACTCATGAATGGTCTCTCGTCCAATTATCTAGTGTCTTAATGACACACGCCCCCAATCCAGGGTCACGCACCTTGTACCCCAATGGTACAAGTCCCTTATTCAGGGGCACGTCGAACATGAACTCACACAAACCATATATGTCAAACCATTCAAATAACTCAATTCAAACCATTTCAATAAAACATTTCTTTTATTGAAAACCATTAGACAAACCAATTCCAACCAACCATTCCATTTCAATAAAAACATTACTTTTATTGAAAACCTTTTAATCAAAACTATTTCCACAATTCCAAAAAAATCCTCATTAAAAATCCACATTTTAAAATCAAACATCAAACACTTTAACCAAAAGCACTGATTTTTCAGGTTTTCCCCAATCTACCAAACCATCACTAAAGGATTCCCAACAATTCAAAACAACTAATTCACAATCAATTCATCACAAAGAACTCAATTTGAAATCATGCTAATCAGTTCTACTAAGAGGAGTCGAGAGTGAAACCACCTTACCTCGAAGGTTTTGATGAAAACCGAAACGAACGAAGAACGCTCACGCAACTGGTTCGGTTCTCTACGAAATCGCCTTAAATCTCTTCTCTTATCAACAACAAGGTCAAATCTCATCATATTTGGCATCCATAATCTTAGATTTACCCATAACATGCATAAATATAAGAAACCAAGAGGAGAGGAGAAGTAGATCAAAGTAGATCTAAGACGTGACGAGAACAATGAAGAACGTCACTTACCGCAAGAATCGGGCTTGAAAACATCAAGTGAGGGCTCCGGATTGGTTCCAAAATGCTTGGGAGAGGTTCTCCAACCTTCAATGGAGAGAAATCTCAAATTAGGGGCGTATAAGAGCAAAAACGAGCAAGTTATGTCAAAAACAAGTGAAATCCTATTTTTAAGGATCTAGATTTGACTCTGCGCACGGTTAAACCGCAGGGTTAGACAAACCGTGCGTTAGCTACTGCCTTCCAGATCACGCCGCATGGCCTCCTTGCACGGTCTCCCTAACCGTGCGCACATTGTGCCGAAACTACTGTCCATAATCTGCAACTTTGCACGGTTTCTACTAGGCTTTCCGCACGGTTTGGGCAAATAGGAATCTGTAACTTCGCACGGTTTCTACTAGGATTTCCGCACGGTTTGGACAAACGGTGCGCAGCCCATGCGCCTCTCCTTTGGCCCAAAAAAACTTATTAAAAGCTCGTCCAACTCTCACATCCTTCACCCTTACACTTTATAAACATAAAAAGCATAAAGGGTTACGTACCAGAAATCGGTGGTACTACAGATTATATAGGTATACATACGATGTATATAATACATCTTGTGGTGGACATGTTCATATGAAGATATGAGTATGTTTGATCGAGATCACATAAGACCCCTTTATAGCTTAAGTAGCACTGATGTTTTGCTAGAAGTCGCTCTTTGCTTACATCTATGAAATCGAGATTTCATAGATGTTGTCAACACTACAAAGACTCATAGAGTCACACAGTATGGCCTTAGAATAAGGATCGAATTTTGAAAAAAGTATTTGTTCCAAAATGAAGAGAGTTTGATAAACCTTATCCAAAAAAGTTTGGATAGATTCACAGAGTTAAAGTTTTGCATAAATTCCTTATAAGATTTTAATGTGGTGGGAAATTGTCATAAATGCACTAAAATGGGTATATTGTATTATATGATATACCCTGAATCGTAGTGTGCGATATGCATGTGATGCTTATTATATATTATGATATCTTGATATCGTATAAGGCATGAGATGCCTCTATCGTAGCGTACGATAGGATTACGATATAGGTGTGTGGCTACTGCCACATCTTCTGCACGATTTACCTTTGGTTACGAATCAACGGGTTGGTTTATTTATGCCTACACATAATCATTTGAAACATTCAAACAATTATGAAATCGCAATAGACATGCATTATAGGTAATGCATGACGGTTGTCATAGACGGCAGCCGACGCTCGACTCCCTTCATTGAATGAAGGGAGCCCATATAAAGGGATGGGATCTCCCTATTGATGGTGCGATAGGATCAAGTCATAGTCGAAACTCGCTTCACTACCTAATACTTCATTTATCTTCATCGAGGAAGGTGCTAGCAGACCTGTGAAGATTGGGGATCCTCTCATTACAAACGAGGATTCTAGTGGTTGATGTCATCCTTGTGGAGGCGAGAGTCCTTAAGGTGTCACTCGATAATCTCCACTATGATGTGGTGCATTGGGCGGAAACATTAACAATATAATGTTTTTGTAGTCAACTTTGAAAACATGTTTATGATGGGAAGATTCATAAATTTCATATACTCTATTGATTTTCTCTCATGATTGTTGCAGAATAATTGGGAGTTGCAATGACATAAACAAGAAACGAAAGAAAATGAAGGAGAAAAGAAAGCACACAGAACACACAAATTTACGTGGTTCGGGAAAAATCCCTACGTCCACGGAGAGATAGAATTCTCACTAAAAACAGAAACACAAATTACAAAGTTTTTCCAGGTTGGAAACCCTAGCCCGAAATGGGCTACATATGGAGAAGATGATCCACTATTCTGAACAGGAAGTCTGCGTTGCTATAGTGAACGGCGACCACCTTTGTCAAAAGTGCTACAGTGGTTGTCGGCTGGAAGTCAAAAGTGAAACAGTATAGTTGACTCTGAAGTCTGCACTGCTACAATACCTGTAGCCATATTGTACTATCTGAACACGGTAAAAATCTTCTTGGTCGAAGCTCTATACATTCCTTCACTCATTTTCATATAACCATGAAGGAATTAGTAAGTCCTATGGACAGCTTAAAAGATCCATTTTCAGATCGGATAACAAGTTTAATGAAATATGAATTTATAGCACTAAATCTAGAATTACAGATCAGACCGGATCTTAGATTTGATAGCTTAAAAGGTCCATTTTCAGACCAAACAGGTTCGAAAAAGGAGGGAAATGTAACCTTTATAACGTCTCAGCATTAGTTTGTTGTTGAAGGATGCTCCAGTTTGGGTAGCATCTAATTCTGGGAAATCTCCATGTTATGTGCCCAAAAATGATAAAGTTCGAGATTAATCATGGGAGTGGATTGTATATACTAGGAGGAATAAGGGTGATATGATCAATGTAAATATGAGTTATTAGTGGTACTTAAGAAAGGTCGGGGTATATAAGGGGGCGACCTAGGATGAGTCAACAGAATATCTTTTACTGTTTTTGAGAATCGGCTTACAGCTTGGGCAGGGGAGTTGGGGAGCTCTCGTGTAATTCAAGGATATCATTAGGGATTCTTCTTTTCTATTTCAAAATCTCTTTTTTTGTATTTTCAAATGACACTTTTAAAGGGTGAGTGTGAACCCAAACAACTTCAACCAAATAAAAACATAAAAGGAAAGTCATCCCAAAAGAAACTACAGGAAATGCCCCACCCCCAACGACTACAACGTTATGCCAAGCCTCCACCTTCGCATGATCACTCGGCTAGTTGTCCCGTGCAAAGTTGCACGAGCCTGATACCGATGGAAAAAGTCATACCCTCTCGTTCATTCAAATCTGGATGACCAAACTATGGTGAATATTTCATGCTCTAACACCCCATCTGGAGTTGTTCCTTGTAGAGTGTTTAGGTGCTTTCAAATTCCAAAAGCAAATGTCGCCATACATCCTCGATGTCATCAACCTCCGGGAGCCGACAGAGACAAAACCACCACAAGACGCGGCCGCTCGCTCTCACATCCCAAAGCACCATGAAGACCACCACTCGGATCCGCCTTGGAGAGAGTGGTAGAGTCCTGAAGCAAGAGCAGAGGAACAAGTGGTCAATGCCCTCGACGGAGCTCGTCTCCACAACCCCCAAGAGGACTCTGTATCTAGCACCGCAAACAACTATGAACAACATTGGAAAAGGCCGCCTTTGAGAATGAGACATACCATTGCAAATCCAACATACTTCAAAATAAGCAGCAACAAACCAGTGCAGGACAAAATCAAATCAAATGAAACACGCCATTGGAACAGCAAAGGAGCATCACACGTCACAGAGCCAAAAACCTCAACCACCACTGGATCTGGAACCCCACAGAGCACAGGATACCGCAAACCGCAAAGAAGCAAAATGATTCCACCAACAGATCTGAAACAGGAGTGGACAGAAGAGAAACCTGCAACATCGCTCGAACCAGATGCAACACATCCAACAAAACCCTTGTCGCCGCTGAAAAGCCAAGATCCGACATCATCTGAAGCACCTTCACCCGTCTGGAACCCCCACTGCAATAGAGAGTCGGCTCAGCCTTGGTTGGAACATGGCCCGACACCGCTGATGATGCGACGAAGGGCACAGGTCGTCCACACTTCACCCACATCAACCGTCCCGATGCGAACGAGATTTCGTCATCGCCGACCGCCGCGCGTTCAAGCGATTGGAGGACTCATCGTCGCAGCCGAAGACCGCCCAACCGAAACGACGACGCCCGTCTGAAAAGTCGAGACCCCCGATCAGAACGTCGACCAAAACCCTGCCGCATGAATCGAGCCTCCAAGTCCACCGTAGCCACACCGATGTCACGCCTATCTTCCTGGGGGAGGGAAGGACACGCCTTGCCGCAGCTCGCAAAAACCAGGGCCACCGAGAAACCCTAGCAGACAGGGAGCTCTCGACCCCATTCTTCTTTGTTATTCACTATATCTTCATCCATTAGATTTCACTGTCGAATTTGTTTCCAATCAATAAACATTGTTCAGATTCCTTTCTTTTCTCTATTCATTTTGAGTAAGACAAACATATCATTTGGTCTAACCTGCCTCTTTGAGCTCTGATTGCCAATAGAGACTCATCACCAAGCATGACTCGATGGAATGGAGCAGTGTGTGGGGCGCAATGAAGTTCAATTGACTGAGTTATTGTGGTCGCTAATCTTTCTATTGGACAACAAAAGTTGACTAATGAGTCTAAAGAATTTCATAGTTTTATCACTGGCGCACTACGACGCCTTGAAAAGGAACTGTGGCAGGATGTGCTTCCTATTTTAGACGGCCCTAACACCTACGATGGTTTTTCTTGTGGGAGCGTCGAGCGTGGGGAGGTGCGAACTTCGCTGCCTACTGATGGTCCGCTTTCTCCCATTCACCGAGTCGAGCTGCCGACATTTGATGGTGTCGATCCTCGGGACTGGATCACTCAAGCAGATCACTATTTTCGGCTCCATCAGATTTTGGAATCAATGAAGGTATCCTTAACTCAGCTTCGTAGGGAGAGAATTGTGATTCATTGGTTCACGATTTTGGTAGAGGTTCATCCTATTCTGTGACATGATTTTAAAATGAAGTTACTGGAAAGTTTTGGTGGATTAGATGTTTTGAATCCGTATGAAGAATTGGCTGCTCTTGAACAGCAGGGTTTTGCGTTCGATTACATCGAACGATTTGAATATTTGGCTTCTTTGATTCCTCAACAACCAGAGAAACAATATATTGGCTATTTTCTGCACGGTTTGCGTGATGATATTCGAAACTGGGTACGGATTCATAATCCGACTACTCGTTTGAATGTGATACGGTTGGCTCGCCGTGTTGAGCTTGTAGTGACGTGTGGCATTAGGGTGCAGTTTCGAGCTAGTGTGTCGCGAGTTTCGGGTGGGTTCCACGACAAGGATTTCTCTCGACCTTTATCATGTCCGTTGTTTCAACCTTCACTGGGAGTTTGTAGGCGTCCGGTCCGACGGGGCGATGTCCCTGTTACCAATGTTCGTCCAGAAGTGCCTACGTCAGTTAGGTCTGGAGGCCACGGAATTCGACATCTTACAACCCAAGAATGGGGAGACCGCTGAAAGAAGGGTTTGTGTTTTCAGTGTGGATTACCGTATAATCCTTTACATAAATGTTTTAATCCTAAGTTTAGGATCTTACTCTGGGGCGAGGACGATGACGGAGTTTCCATCGATGACAGTATTGTGTTGCATGAAGCAGTGCCTTCAACTGCTGATCAGGAATCTGGGTTGGCGGAGTGTTTGGTGATCGAGTTGTAGGGACTGGATTTTTTTCATCAAGTTCTTCAGCGTCTATGTCGGGACAATACTATTATGAAAGTAGAAGGTTATATTGGGGAGTTGGCAGTGCAGCTGCTTTTAGACAGTGACACTACTCACAACTTTATTTCTCCTACATTGGTTAATTTACTTGGTTTGTCGATCCACAAGTCTTCTGCAATGTTGGTAAAACTTGGTGATGGACATAAAATTTGTTCTCTAAGGGGTTTGTCGGCATTTTCATATTACTTTGGCCGACTATTCCTGTTTTATTGATGCATATTGTTGGAGTATGCATCCCACATCGGACTTGAGGTCTGGTGTGGTCTTTACTATTTGTTATAAAAGCACCACAAGGGCTCCCTTAGAGAGTACATCTTGGGGGTTCGGGTTCCTCTTATTTTATCCTTCTACATGGTATCAAAGGGAACCTAATCCCGAACCCTCCCTCCCATCTATTTTTTTTATCCCGTTTAGGGTTCCTGATAATTTCCCCGATGGGGGGCGGCGGCTCTGCCAAAGGCCATCGAGCCCTAAAACAGTCGCCGCCCCTGGTCGGCCCCTGCGGATTCCCGATTCACCCTGACCCCGCCTCCCTCCATCTTCGGCGGTTCTCCCCCCTGCCGGCGCCTGCTTCCCCGGAGCCCCTCCCTGTTGCGCGCGTCGACCCCCTTACTACTGTCGTGATCCCGGCGGTCTCTCTTCCCTGGTGCGCTCGACGACTGACGATCTGAGGCGGAGGATCTGCCTCCTCCCGACGTGGCCTTCCCTCCCGCAATGGACGCGACGGACAAGCGGATCTCCTCCCGGCGACGGCTTCCTTCCCCGGCGTCTCCTCCCCGTTGCGCGCGTCGGCCCTGTCAACCCGCGCGACTCCCGTCCCGCCTCCTTGGGCGACTCCCGGCGGATCGGCTCCCTTCCCGGCGGATCCCTCCCGTCGCGCACGATCCAGTTCTGCGCAACGGCCTTCCTGCACAGCTCCCTCGCGAGGTCCTCCAGCAGTCGGCGCTCCTCCACCTCCATTTCTTCCCGACTCTCCGACGTTCCTCAAGCGGCGATCCTCTGCCCCGTCATCCCGCGCGGCTCCCGCCGATGCTCTTCCCGGAGGACTCCCGGCGCTCGTCGGCTCTCGACCCTCCTGCCTAGGTCGCGCCAACCGTCGCGCCTCCAGATCCCGACGGCGGTCTGATGCTGTTCGGCGGCTCCTTCTGCCCTCCCGCGCGACTCTCTCCCGGCGGATCTCCCCCTACCGGCATCTCCCTGCGCCTCTCCTACGGTTTCTGGTTCTGTCCGGCCCGCCTCTCCTTGCCCTAGCAGATCGGCCCGCCTCCGTCAGACCAGCTCTCCGACGTCTGCCCCTCTCCGTCCGGCTGCTCCCTTCCCGGCGGATCCCTCACGCCGGCGCCCGCCTGTCCGGTTTCTTCCCTTCCAGAACCGGTCCCTCCAGGAGAACCGGTCCAGGCTGCTCCCTCCATGCCGGTCTCCTCCTGCTTCCTGCGGAATCCCCGCCTTCCTGCCCGGTGCCTCCTGCGGAATCCCCGCCTCCCTGCCCGGCGCCTCCTGCGGAATCCTCGCCTTCCTGCCCGATGCCTCCTGCGGAATCCCCGCCTCCCTGCCCGGTGCCTCCTGCAGAATCCCTGAATCCCTGCCTGGCGCCTCCTGCGGAATCCCCGCATCCCATCGTCGGTGCCTCCTGTGGAATCCTCGCCTCGCCGACATCTCTCAGGATCTTTCCGGCAGCCGCATCTCTGTCCGTCGGCATGCCCATGCGCTGGCGCAGCAGCTCGACCACCTAGGATTTGGGCCCGTTGGCGCCGTCAGATCCCGCAACACTTCTGCAGAATCCCCGCATCCCATCGCCGACCCCGCAAGTGCGGTTTTCCCGGTGCTAGTTTGGATTTCCCGGCGTTTCATCGACCGGCCCCACTAGTGCAGCATTCCTGGCGCTCCGTCCATCGGCCCAGTCTGAGTGGTTCATCTGCTGCATCCGCGACATCATTCATCCCTCATCCTGTGAGGGAGCTTCGATCGTGAGGGGGAGCAGCAGCCTTGCAGCTTTATCTTTTATTCTGCTTTGTCTTATTTTGTCATCAAGCTGGGTATGTCCGGCTTGAGGGAGAGTGTTTGCAGTCTGTTGATTGCTTTGTCTTCATTGGTTTGGCTTGTTTTTTCTTTATGTGTCCAAACTAGGTTCATCTAGCTTGAGGGGGAGTGTTGGAGTCTGCATTCCACATCGGACTTGAGGTCCGGTGTGGTCTTTACTATTTGTTATAAAAGCACCCCAAGGGCTTCCTTAGAGAGTACATCTTGGGGGTTCGGGTTCCTCTTATTTTATCCTTCTACACATATATTTTGGAATTGGGCGGTATGGATCTCATCCTTAGTGTGGCTTGGTTGCGTACTTTAGGAGATGTAATGATAAATTGGGTTGTGTTGACTATGCGGTTTTGGATGGATGGCAAAGAATTTTTTTCTCCGCGGAGTGTCTAGTCACGAGCAGGTAGCTTCTCCCTTGACATGTTGGATGAAACAACTTACTATTCTAAGTTGTTTTCGGTTGTTATTGGGTGTAAAACACAGTGAAACTACTGTTTCACTGTCTTTTCAGCAACAGAATTGTTTGCAGGAGGTGTTAGCTTCCCGGCAGCGCATCTTTGATATACCGGAAGGATTACCTCCTATTCGACAGCATGTCCACCATATTCGTTTACAGCTAGGGCAAGGCCCTATTTCCATCTACCCTTATCTGTACCTTCACTTTCAGAAAAATGAAATTGAACGTCAGGTAGAGGAATTACTTCATTCAAAAGTCATTCGCCCAAGTTTTAGGGCTTATTCTAGTTCGGTTCTTTTAGTAAAAAAGAAGAATGGCACTTGGCGAATGTGTGTGGATTATAGATCACTTAACCAGGTCACTATACCAAATAAATTTCTTATTCTCGTTGTTGAGGAATTGTTAGATGAGGTGGGTGGAGGGTGGAGATGTTTTCTTTTCATCAAATACGAATGGCGGCAACGGATGTAGAAAAAATAGCTTTTCGTACTCATAATGGTCACTATGAATATTTGGTTATGCCCTTTGGGCTCACCAATGCTCCTACTTTTCAGGCTGCCATGAATAACTTATTCTGCCCTTTGCTTCGCAAGTTTGTCTTGATATTCTTTGATGATATTTTAGTTTACAACAGTGATTGGGTTTACGCATCTTGAGCACTTGTGGGTTGTTTTAAAGGTTCGTTCTGATAACTTTTTTTTTTTTTGCTAGTCATAAGAAGTGTCTTTTTGCTCAGCAAGAAGTGGGGTATCTTGGACATATTGTTTCTCATTTGGGAGTTTTCGTGGACCCAACTAAGGTCCAGGCTGTTTTGGATTGGCCTTGTCCACAAACGGTGAAGGGTGTTTGCGGTTTTTTTGATCTCACGGGTTATTACCGAAAGTTTATCCAAGGATATGGCCAAATAGCTCAGCCCCTTACTTGTCTTGACCCGCAAGGAGGGTTTTTCCTGGACAACGGATTCTCAACAGGCTTTTGACCGCTTAAAAAAACTTATTACGGAAGCTCTGGTGTTGGCTTTACCGGATTTTCCAAGGAGTTTGAAGTAGAATGTGATGCATCGGGTTGTGGGGTTGGAGCCATGTTAATGCAATGTCGCTGACTCATTGCTTATTTTAGAAGTCTTGGCACCTAAGAAGTTTGAAATTCCTCCTACATCAGCATGTTGCTTCTGGTGATCAACAAAATTGAATTGCTAAGCTGTTGGATTATCGTTTTGATGTTAAATTCAAACCCAGTAAGGAAAACACTGATGTTGATTCTTTGTCACGTCGGGAGGAACATTCAACCCTTAAACAATTTCAATCTTATCCTGTTTGGGAAGATATGCACGATTTCACTGAGGATGTTCATTTAGACCCTTTTATGCACAACATTATACAACGGTTGTCAACTGATCAGCCAACGCACTCAGATTTTTCTTTTTCACATGGTGTTCTGTTGTATCGTGGTCGTTTGGTACTACCTGCAACTTCTCCATTGGTTCCCAAACTGCTCGAGGAGCATCATAATTCTCCCCAAGAGGGTTATTCTGGTCTTTACCGCACCTACCGCCCGTTGGCAACAAATTTATATTGGGTTGATATGAAACAACAGGTGCTGAATTTTGTACAGCAATGTATTGTTTGTGAGTGTTCTAAATATTACACACTCTCGCCAGCTGGTCTTTTATAGCCCTCGGGGATTCCTTCAATCATTTAGACAAATCTTTCTATGGATTTTATTTCCGGGTTACCTCAGTCACATGGTTATGATGTTATTTTTGTTGTGGTTGACTAGTTGTCAAGTATGCTCATTTTATTCTATTACGGCATCCTTATTCTGCTAAAAAAGCCACTGAAGTTTTTTTTTCAAGAGGTGGCTCGCCTCCATGGAATTTTCGCTTCTATTGTTAGTGATCGTGATCCGATGCTTCTCAACCTTTTTTGTAAGGAGTTATTTCAGTTTAGTGGTAACAAGTTGAAATTTAGTTACTTATCATCTGAAAACATATGATCAAACAAAGGTCGTTAATCGCTGCTTGGAGACTTACCTTTTGCGAGGGGAGCAACTGGTATCCTTTTGGCTTCCTTGGGCTAAATTGAGCTATAATACGACTTGGCATGAATCCATCAAAACTACTCCATTTGAAATCGATAATCACTTATTTGCCCTCTGAAATTCGGGTGGAGTTGTTGCTTCAGTTTTGGGGGATCGTGATGAAGCTTTACGCCCACTTCGGCATCATCTAGCTTGTTCCCAGTGTGCAATGCAGGCAGACCGTCATCGGTGAGCAGTGGAATTTCAACTAGGAGATCAAGTCTTCCTTAAACTTCAACCTCATAAACAGTCTTCTGTCATTCACCGAATCAATCTCAAGCTTTCTCCTAAATTTTTTGGACCCTTTACTGTTGTAAAACGGATTGGACCTGTGGCGTATCAGTTGGATTTGCCTCCTCACTCCCGTATCCACCCTATTTTTCATGTTGCTCAACTCAAATGGGTAATCGGCACCCATTCTGTTCAACCCAGTTTCCCAGTTGATTTGGTTGATTTAGAGCTGGTGATTTTTTTGATTACCCAAAACCAGAGAGCATTCTATCTCGTCGTCTACTGCAGCAGGATAGCACCTCCTTACCTCAGTATTTGGTCCATTGGTGTGGGCAACCACTGGATGAGCCTACTTGGGAAGACGAATACATTCTTCGAAATCAGTTTCCATATTTCAATCTAGGGGACAAGCCAATTTCTCAAGATGAGGAGAGTGATAGAGTTCGAGATCAACCAGAGTGGACTTTACTAGGAAGAATAAGGGTAATATGATCAATGTAAATAGGACTGATTAATGGTACTTAAGAAGGGTTGGGGTATATAAAAGGGTGACCTAGGATGAGTCAATAGAATATCTTTTTTTTGTTTTCGAGAATCAACTTACAGCTTGGGCAGGGGAGCTGGGGAGCTCTCGTGCAATTCAAGGATATCATTAGGGGTTCTTCTTTGCTATTCCTGTATCTTCATCCATTAGATTTCTCTGTCGAATTTGTTTCCGATCAATAAACATTGTTCAGATTCCTTTCCTTTCTCTATTCATTTTGAGTAAGACAAACATATCAAAAAAAAACATCAACAACAGCATTAAAGGATATGTGCAATATGTTAATCCGAGGCACTTTTTCCCCTTAAACAAGTGATCAAAGATTCAAATCTCAACTCTTGCGTATAAAAACAAACCTGAATTGGGAGGGATCTATCATTTACCCTCAACATGCAAGCCGGTGCAGCAACATGGCTTCTGTATTGGACATTGTAGGCATTCATGGCCGCATGAAGATCGTGTTATACATCAATGATAAAGATGAAGTGCGACCCGAGGCCTGCATGTAGGACCGAACAAGTACTTCATATAACACTTGTGTGACAAGTATTTTGAAAAAATAAACGATACTTATTTCACTTTTCCTTCTAAAAAACACTAAAATTCTTGAACTCTGATGAAGAACAAAAAAAACACTTTCAATAAGCAATTTGAACACTCACAAAGAAGCGGTTCTTTAAAGTAATCATAAACACTTTTTTGTAAATGCCGTCAAAACGAGACGTGACCATGAAACATCATCGACAAAGAACAATCACTTTTAGAAATAGACAATATGATCTACATGATCAATTTGGTTCACGGATGTTCAGGAAAATCTCACCAAAGTGTATGCAAGCTGAATATTAATCCTTTTTCAGACTCATGCACTTCCCTAGAAAAGAAAACAAGAAAAAATCATCAAGGGAAAGGAATAATGAGCAGGTGTAACATACTAGAAAGGACTGTGCAACAAAAAAAGTATTCATTCAAGATAGAATGAGAACAAACATCATTCAACACAAATACTAATGTGCCACATGGGGCATGACAACGGCTCAAAAGTGGTATACATTCCATAAACAACAAGAAGGATGGTGGCCCAAATAGTTTTGAGTTATTTCAAGATTCAATGAGAGAGAGAGAGAGAGATCAAATAAAATCTAGGCCTGAAGGGCTTAAACTTGGAAACTAGGCATACCTCCAAAATTGATTTAGCTTCATCATTAAATGTTTTACAAAGAATTTCATAGCTCCTCTCAAATCCTATCTGCAAAGAAATTCATAAAATATTTTTACTAGTAAAAGAAAAAAGAAGTGAAACAGCAAAACTAGATGGTTACCAGTGGATAAACTCGTGAGGGTGAAATGGAAGAGATGTTGTATCTGCACAATGAAACACCCTAGTGAATCATAACAATGCAGTACATAAAAGGCTACAAATTCCTTCATTGTTCAGTGAAATGTCATACAAATAGTTAAAAATAAAAACTCCTGTTTTAGAGAGCTATTGTTTGCCCTCAGAGTCTAAAATTGTTTATATATATCTGCCATCTTGGAATGAAAATTAACCTTTCAAAAAAAACATTATATAAAAGGAATGCTGACCAAAAACCTGCTCTTCAATAATAATTTTACTCTATTATATTTCAAAATATTATATTTAGCTAATAATTTAATTACTATAAATTAATATTTTAAAAAAATTATAATAATATTTTAATTTATAATAGTGAGCAACCACATAAAATGTACCATAAACTTTTTTTTGTTTTTTTTTAATGTACCATAAACATATATGAACACGTGCAATTAATTTTGTTATAAAAAAAATGATCAATCTCCTTCACAAGGTTTAAATATATAATCAATTCTCAACTACATAAAAGGTGAAGACTTGGCTGATACATTACCTTATCAAGGATGTCATTACATCAATAATATCGATGACCAAGGCATCATATTAGAAAGGCAAAAAATGGTGGGAAATGGTTTGGATTCTATTATAGAATGTGGCAAATGTGAGTGATGACAAATTTATATGAACATTAGGAAAGCTACAAGATGCTTAGGACTGGACTATTATAGATTTTAAAATAACACTTGTTAATTTTTAAAAAAAAAAAGACGCAGTGGGTAACATAAGAACTAAAAACACAGATGAAACAACTGTGCTGCGTGGAAAAACAAAAATTTGAATGATCTAACAATTACAAATGCTAGATCAGTAACAAAAAAATAAAACAAAGATCAACCGAAGAGGAAAACAGACCAGAAACAAAAAGACAAGGTCACGGGTGTCAGAACAAATCCATTCATTTGTTGGTCCCAAATGCGAGCTTAAAATGGGAGTGAATCGAGATCATTAAAAAATGCAAGTCCTTCATCGTTTAAATCAATCTAGTTTTTAAAACAGTACTAAAAACTTGTGTTTAAATATTCCAGCACAACGAATTATTAAGTAAAATGAAAGCAGTAATGTACATAAAATTTATAGAGATTCAGGCCTACAAAAGCTTCTAACACTCCTCTCCACTAACACCCAAGCTTGGTGAGTTTCACTAATGAAAAGATTAAGATCCATTTGCTGGGGAACTTCATAGCTAAGTGCAATTAGCCCTGACCTAAAAACAACAAGAGCTTTATACCCAAGCTCTTAAAATCTAAAAAGACTAGTCCTCTGGTCTTTATCTCACATTGAGCACAGCAATGTGCACAACAGTTTCAAGAGAGAAAGGTAATGTAAACAGATTACAACAAGGTTTGTATCAAAATACAAACAAATAATAAAATGAAATAAAGGCAAGAGATTTTTAGCCCAAAGATGTGAAAGAATTTTACTTCGAATATGCATAAATGATTCTGATGTTCTGGTTCAAAACCAGTGGATCTCCCCAAAAAAAAATTAAAACAGTCAATAATGGAGTTGTAGAAGCAAACAACCAACTCTCTGGAAGATTTTTTTATGATCTTTCGTGTAGATCTCCATTGAATAAAGAGGAGAGAAGGTCGTGCTCTTCTTGAGT
Organism: Viscum album; assembly: GCA_963277665.1. NCBI lineage: Eukaryota > Viridiplantae > Streptophyta > Magnoliopsida > Santalales > Viscaceae > Viscum > Viscum album. The sequence goes on from OY728126.1 coordinate 589,014,688, forward strand.
TGAGAAGAGGAATTCTCAAAGTACCAACAGTTTCTTAAATTTTCGAATGAAAAAAAAAGGCAAATGTTTGGCTGAGTTCCTTTTCCTATTTATAAGTGGCTTCTTTAGAGCAGGGCTTATCAAAGATAATGGCTGTAACACCCCGAGATTTAAAAAAAAAAAGAATATTGTGTCGATAGTGTATACAACACACAACACCAAGTTTAAAGCAAACCGTCACATACTATTAAAATACAATTAATTAATGTAACCATTATAACCAAGCCATTAAGTTAGCAAAAATGAACAAAAAGATATATAAAGTTTTTATATAATGTATTTATAAATAAGTACTTAATTCTCAACAAAATCATTTTATGCTTCAAAAATACATTTTATTCAAAAATATTTTTATTTTTCATTTTATGTTTAGGAATTATAATTAATTTATCCCACTTTTAGAAATTGTATTTTATAAAAATAATATCATTTTTGAAATTAGCATATCAAAATTAGCTTAGGCGAAATTTTGGATTTTTTTTCTGAAGAGTGATTTTTCAGTGAATAGTGAAAAATACTGTTTTTGTTAAACTATCATTTATTTTCAAAAAATTAAGTAACTTAAATGTATCATTATGCTTTGAATTTTATTTCAAAGTAACATAAGCATTATTTAGTTATATGTAATCTAATTATACGGTATTTTGATATAAGTTTATTTTTAGGCATAAAATCACATTTTTCTGAAAACTATTTTTAAGTACATAATGCATCTCCATTTTAATTAATTAAAATAATCGTTAATGATGAATGATTTAAATGAAAATTATAGATCATATATCTAACTATATGAATTTAAATTCATCTAATGATAATTACTAGTCATATATTTAATATAAGATCATCTTATGCACGAAAAATGCATTTTTCGAAAAAACGTTTTTCGATGTGTTTTGTGGGTTTATCTTTAAATTAAATTTTTTCACTTCTGTGAATTGAATTGGATAAAATGGATTTCATATTTAGACTCAGCATAATTGATATTATATAAGGTCAACTTAAATTTTGTTCATAATGAATAGTAAAAACAGTAAAAATTGATTATCACAGTTAAGGTAAAAACAGGTTTACCGGGAGGTTAATCTATAAAGATAAGGGTTAAAATGACCTGTCAACTCGTCTAATTCATATTGGATGACCATACTTCAACCTTATCACATCTAAGGCTCGAGAATGAGCCATTTTGGAGCCTTGTGACGCGTGAAAAACGTGGGTATGATTTTTTATTTTCAAAAATTTCATGTGTCCTCAATTATAAAAGGACACTCACTCTCCTCACTTCTTCGCAACTCTCAAGTCATTTGGCTCGACCAACCACTATCAAAATCTCTCCCCAACATCCTTAGCCACATTCTAGAGACATTAGTCTTCCAAAATACCAACCTTATGGTCCTTAATGAGAGATCCAAAAGAGGATCTTCTAAGCGAAGGTAATTGTCTACACTAAATTCTTTCTTTTTACTTCTTTTACCACTTTCAATTATGTCTTAACAATTCCAATATAATAACACCAGTATCTCCTATATACTGAGATATTATTATATTGATGGCATAATATTTATCCATCTCCTGCTCAGTCAAATTGGAAACAAAGTCATCGCGCATGTGTACGGCGGACTACCGCCTCGCGAACTGGTATAATTTGTTTTCCATCAACGACTCATATGGATAGTCATAATGATGGAAATAATGAATATATATGATCCTTAAAAAATTATATTGATTCTGAAAAATTAATATATCATCAACTTCCTTACTCTTTCACACATTAAGAAAATGATATCGGCGCTCGTGCATATGAACGGTCTACCGTCTCCACGAAGTCATGCAGTTCATTTTTCATGTCAGACTTCCAAGAATTGTTCTAAAAATATATCTAATGAGTACATGTGATATTTACAACATTAATATCATTCTAGAAATGGTGGATATATATCCTATGCACAAGAACCGGAACTTCCACGACAAAACACACATAAGAAAACAAACCAATTAACACCCGAATCAGTAGTAATAAAAGATTGTTAACGAATGGGTGATAAGATGTTATAAGAGGGTCATATATGAGATCATAAATATGAATATGCTTCTGATATAAATTAATAACATATGTAAAAGCATTATATAGGAGGTTAAAGCGTGTTCAACTAAAGGGAAACGTGGGGTGAGGAATTTTGTCGCAATTTCCTTTCATTGAGGCATGTTGTAATGTTATGCACCTAATTTCTTTTATATGGTGTATATACTGCCCCTTTTGCATGTAATATCATAAATCCTTCATACTTTAAGGTATTTAAAGTTTCAATTTGAATTATTTCATCCAAGGGGATTTGACTTGAAATTTACCAAGTGGTAAAGAATTTCATAACTCAATTTTTTTCGTTGGGTTCTATTACTTCTTCGCTGTCTTTGATATTCTAAGATAAGTGTGTAATGACTTTTGATTATCTTATGTTGTATTTCCACATATTTTATTGAATTTACATTTGATATACATAATCGATTCATTGATTAATTCTCATTTCAACGTTATGAACATCGTAAGGGTTCTCATCTCAATTTGTCTTCTTTGGAACATATGTTATGTTATACACCTATCTTCTTTTATGAGCTCTATCTACTACACCTTTGACATTTTATACCATGAATCTTTTTATATTCATGGTATTTAATGTTCTTATTTCATGGGGGTTATGATTCAAAAGTTACCAAAGCTGTAAGGATTTATTTCACAATCTCATTTTAATCGGGATTGTTTATGCTTGAATTTCCATTGAAGGAAATTATTTGATCATTGTCTAATAAACCCCTTTCATTTTCTTCTCCTCTGATTATTCATGAAATTTTCAAATAATACTACCATTTTACTCTCTTTTGATACTTAAAATGATTGAGAAAATGTTTTTAAGAAAATCCGACATTATTTCTCGATCGAAAATCATTTTTCTTCCAAATTCATGTTTTCTAAAAATGTTTTCAAAAATGTTTTTAATATTCTCATATAATTGTTTAAAGTCATTTTTACTCATGATTGAATCTTTACAAAATCTTTTAAAAGGAATCTTCCTATCGTTATTCAAACAAGGAATTTTTTTACTTTTCTTTCAAGAATGAGAAATGAATCTTTGTTTTAACGTAACGGTATGAACGGAACTTTCCCACCATTATGACCACTCATTACTTTGAAGTTTCCTTTACAAGTTTATAAGGTTCTTTTCAAAGAAAATGTTTTTCCTAATATTCTGGAAATTTTTAGTTTTTAAAAAGTGATTTTCAAAGTAAAAAATGGTATTTTCCTCAAGAATGTTTTTAATGATCTTTTCATGATATTTTTATTCATCAACGGCAACTCTTTATTTTACTTATACTCGGGATATGTTGTATTAATATCATACTTGTTCTTTCTCTGGATGGTTTATGATCAGTTTGACCAAATAAAGTATTGACATTCACTTTCTCGATTAATTTTGTATTCATTAACTTTTTCTTGAAACATTCACTTTCCTTTGATCATTGAACATTACATTATCCTTAAATATTCATATTCGTTGTATCATGGATATGATTATTTCCTAAACCGTATATCATTTCTACATACGATGTTTTGCTTTGAAAGTTGTTTGATTGACTGGGAAATTATTGATAATTCGTACTCTTTACTCTACGAATATTTGTTGATAAGGAATATTATTCATGAATTAAATCGATCATTCGATATATGAGGAATGCATTGAACATGTAGTTACGGGTGGCGCTTGGTTATAAATAGCTTCTCGATGCATCGGTAGTCTCATGAGACGAATCAGTTGGCTAACCTTATTTAAATGGATTTGGTGTATACGACCCATTGATTAAACTAACTTGGCGCATGGTCTTGGCGGCATAGATATCATGATGTTCGAGATCATGACGTTCAATATTAAGTATTTTCTTCATTAAGAATTCAGTTATTATTATCCATGAAATTATTTGCATTGATATTATCCATGGATGCATTTTTTGCTCAAGGTATTAATTTAATGGCATGCGTGTTCAGTTATTTACCTTGTCGTATTAATTATGTCTTATCTAATCATGAAAGTCAAGTTATTAATTAAATGACATGTGTGTTCAGTTATTATATTGATTATTCCTTATTTATTTACGATAGTTTTCGCTGAACGTACCCATTACTGAGCATTTGAGTTCACTCTTATTTTGTTTTCTTTCCCGAAGATATGGAGAAGAATTCTTTGAATGAGTCAAGAATGGAGAATTATTACTCTCGCTATGTTGTATTTTATGTTTTTAAATGTAACATGAGATTCAAGTATGTATTTAGTTTATCAAGACTATTAAACTATTTGGTCCTTCGAGATGTGATCACTTTCACATTATGCCAAAATAGTAAAGTAACCACCGGCTTTGAACAACTGAGGTCAGGGTCTTTACAATGACGGCTGGAGTTTCTTTAAACCCTGGTAATCTGAGTTGGATATGACTGTTAGATGAATTTATATCACACTAAAATTCCAAAATTGCAATTAATACACCTCTGGACGAATCAGTTTTGGTTACAGCTAAAAATTTGAATTGCACGAACCACGTTACTAAGAGCAATCTACAGCTGACTTTGAATCATTTAAAAAACAAGTACATATGATTTTGCATGAATGTGGTGTTTGCTGATGATTTTAGCATTTATAAGGATGACCATGAGCACGCTCCGAGTGACTTTGCATGATAAGTAAGATCACTTCGTGTAAAGCTTAGGAAATACAAAGCTTTGGTGCAGATAGATCATCGTCAAAGAAATATTTTAGGACCTACAAATGTCAGTATGAATGACTTTCTGTGGGAAAAACCTTGCACCAACAAAGGTTGTGCATATAACCTTGAACTCATAGCTATGTTGATTTTTTGCTTAATTTGTGATACAGATTAACTTCATACTAAAGACATGATAATGCAATTCAACAAATGAATTCATATGGATACCTCAACACTTGTTGGATTGGTGTAGCTTAATTCGTTTGGATGGTGTTGGGCAGAATGCTTACGGCCCGTACTGAACACCAGGCTGCAATTCTCACGGGTCGAGCTCCACGGTGAACTTGTTGGGGTTGCAGAGGGCAAGCGCCCCTACTCCGAGGGTCCGGGGGTCAAAGGTCTCCGGCCCAAATTTTGGGGGACTGTATCAACTCTGACCAACTATAACAGAGCTGACCAGCAACACCGACAATGAACTATAGCAGTGCGGACTTTCAGCCACCTTTTACTGTAGCATAGTGGACTTACTGTGCGGTTGGTGACACAGTACTTCGTCATCTTTATTAGCTCATTTCGAGCTAGGGTTTCTGTGTGTGAAACTTTGATACTCTATATTTATGCTCCCAAATCATAGTGAAATTTCGTCTCTTCGTGGACGTAGGGATTATTTCCGAACAACGTAAATCGTTGTGTCTGTGTTCTTTTTATTCTATCTGTTTTCTTCATCTACAAACCTATTATGTCGCTGCGATTCCCGACGTTTCCACAACAACTGGTATCAGAAGTTGAGTTCGAATTTCTCGACTTGTACAATGGTTGTGGAAGAAAGCAAGGTGAAGATCGATCGCTTCAATGGAACTGACTTCAGTTACTGAAGGATGCAGATCGAGGATTGTCTTTATCATAAAAATATGCACTTGTCGCTTCTGGGTCTAAAGCCAACGGACAAGGAGCATACTAAGTGGCAGCTACAGGATCGACAGGTTCTGGGAGTTCTGCACCTTACGAGCCAAAAATGTGGCGTTCAACATCAGAGGAGAAGACAACGATCGGGCTGATAAAATCTCTCGCGAATATGTACGAGAAGCCTTTAGCATCAAACAAAGTGTACTTGATGTGACGATTGTTCAATCTGAAAATGGTTGAAGGAAAAATTGTTGCAGATCACGTCAACGAATTCAACAACATCATAAGTCAGTTGACATCGGTGGATATTGCGCTTGACGATACGGTATGTGCAATGGTTTTACTGTCTTCATTACCTGACAGTTGGAAAGCGGTTGTAATAGTTGTTAGCAGTTCTTTGGGGAATACCAAGCCGATTCTAAAAGATGTGCGGGACCTGGTCCTCAATGAGAATATTCGAAGAAGAGAATCGAGCAAATTCTCGGGTTCTGCTCTGAACGTTGAAGGAAGAAAAAGATACGCACAACGAGATAATCGCAGAGGACGATCAAAGTCAAGAGGAAAGAGCCGAGACAAGACAAAGGGGGCTGATCCTACCAGCTGGATTTGTGTGAAGGACATGTCAAGGAGTGCAGAGACAAACGAAAGGCACCTGAAACTAATGCAGAAAACACGACGGCTGAAAGAACTGATGATGTGCTGCTGCTGAGCGTGGATAGCCCTATAGAGTCTTGGATTTTAGACACAGGGGCATCTTTCCATTCCACGTCGGAGAAGGATTTCTTGAACAATTATGTTTCTGGAAATTTTGGCAAGGTACCTCTTGCTGATGATAAACCCTTGCAGATCGTGGGAAGGGTGATGCACGAATCAAGACCAACAGTGGGAGTTTGCTAGTTCTGAAAAATGTGAGGTATATCCCTGGTTTTAGAAGAAATCTTATTTTTGTCGGGTGGCTTGATGATGCGGGTTTTAGTACCACGTTCACTGGTGGTGCATGGAAGATCACCAAGGGAGTCATGGTCATAGCTCGAGGTGCAAAGAATGGTACCCTGTACAACATGACAGAAACTTGCATGGACATACTTGCATCAATAAATTCTGTCGGGGATTCACAGTTGTGGCACTACAGGCTAGGTCACATGAGTGAGAAGAGGATGAAGGTGCTGGCAACAAAAGGATTGCTACCAGAGCTGAAGTCAGTGGATGTTGTCCTATGTGAAGATTGTATCTTCGGAAAGCAGAATGTGTCTTTTGTGAAGAGGCAGAACACTGAAAGCTGGGAAGCTAGACCCAGTGCACACTGATGTTTGGGGGTTTGCACCAGTACATTCCCTTGGAGGGTCATAATATTATGTGACATTTATCGACGACTCAACAAGGAAGGTATGGGTTTACTTTCTGAAAAGAAAATCTAATGTGTTTAAGGTGTTTCAGAAGTGGAAGGTCATGGTGAAGAATGAGTCGGGATCAAAACTGAAATGCTTGACATCTGACAATGGTGGAGAGTATGGCAGTCAGAAGTTCAGAGAATCATGTTCTAACAATGGAATTGGATGGGAGAAGACTATTCCATACGCACCGCAACAGAATGGTGTGGCAGAAAGAATGAATAGGACATTGAATGAACGTGTCAGGAGCATGAGACTGCACTCGGGGTTACCCAAAATTTTCTGGGTTGATGCAGTGAACATGGTGGCATTTCTCATTAACAGGAGTCCATCTGTACCAATGGGAAAATGTCTACCCGAGGAGCTCTAGTCTGGAAAGGAGGTAAGGCTTTCACATTTACGAATCTTTGGCAATTTGGCATATGTACATATTGATGATGATGCAGGGGACAAGCTTGATGCGAAGTTCAAACCATGTTTCTTTATTAGTTATGGTGCTGAGGAGTTCAGTTATCACTTTTGGGATGATCTCAACAAGATGCTCATCAGGAGCCAGAACGTGGTATTTAATGAAGTTGTCACGTACAAGGACCGTCATGCAGTTAAAGTTGATAATGGGAATAGAGAATCAGAGTGTCATGAGCAAGTGGAGCTTAAAGGTGTACCTGATCATGTGACACTGAAACTAATGGTGCCTACCCCTCAAGTGCAGTTGAGGAGATCAACAAGGGTAAGAATATATGTTCAAAGGTATTAACCATCCTTAAATTATTTGTTATTGACTGACAGTATAGAACTAGAATGTTTTGAAGAGGCAATGCGGTTAAAGGAGTCAAGCAAGTAGAAGCTGGCTATGAAGGAGGAGATTTTCTCATTGCATAATAACAACACTTGGGAGTTGACACCTCTGCTGCAAGGAAAGAAAGCATTACAGAACAAGTGGGTATACCGAGTCAAGGAAGAACACGATGGAAAGATGAGGTACAAAGCAAGGCTGGTGGTGAAAAGTTTTCAACAGGAAGGAGTGGATTTCACTGAAATTTTCTCACCTATAGTGAAGTTTACCACCATCCAGGTGGTTCTCAGCATTGTGGCATCAGAAGACTTACATCTTGAGCAGATTGATGTCAAAACTGCTTTCCTTCATGGAGATCTAGAGGAGGACATCTATATGCATCAGCCAGAGAGATGTTGAGTCTGGGAAGGAAGATCTGATGTGCAAACTCCAGAAGAGCTTATATGGGTTGAAGCAAACACTCAGGCAGTGGAACAAAAAGTTTGATGCACTCATGACTAAAAATGCATACAAACGATGTGGTATGGATCAATGTTGTTACACCAAGTCGTTTGGTGATGAATATATTATATTGCTTTTACATGTGGATGACATGTTTATTGCAGGATCATGTATGCAGAGGATTAATGAGCTGAAAGGGCTGTTGGCTGAGGAGTTCAAGATGAAAGATCTTAAAGAAGTTGGCAAGATTTTGAGGATAATGATCAAGAGAGACCGCGCAACAGGAACCTCGATGTTATCACAGACTGACTACGTTGAAAAGGTTTTGAGAAGATTCAGTATGCTGGAAGAAAAGCCAGTTTCTATTCCCTTGGCAGACCATTTCAAATTATCAAAGGAGCAATCATCGAAGACAGCAAAAGAGGTTGAGTACATGGCAAAGGTTCCCTACGCATCAGCTGTTGGAAGCCCGATGCATGTCATGGTCTGTACTCGACCTGACATTGCTCATGTAGTAAGAGTTGTGAGCAGGTACATGGCTAACCCTGGAAAGCAACATTGGGAAGGTGTGAAGTGGATACTGAGGTATCTGAAGGGAAGCAAGGAGGTATCTATGTCTTTGAAAAAGGAAATTCATTGCAGGGGTATGTGAATGCTGACCTTTGAGGTGATGTCGACAGCAAGAGTACCACAGGTTGTGTATTTGCCTGTGGAAGAACTGCAGTGAGCTAGATATCTCAATTGAAAAAGGTGGTAACTCTATCCACCATAAAGGCAGAATACATTGTTGTAACAGAAGTTGGAAAGAAGATGGTTTGGCTGAAAAACTTCTTGGATGAGCTAAGTAGAAAGCGAGAGAAAAATGTATGGCACTGTAACAGTCAAAATGTGACACATCTTGCAAAGAACCCAGTGTTTCATGCCCGGACGAAGCACAATCAGTTGAAGTACCATTTTATCAAAGGATTGATACAGGATGAGTTGCTGACATTGCAAAAGATTCGCGGAACCAACAATCCGGCAAACATGTTGACAAAGATGATGGTAATACAAAAGTTGAGGCACTGTTGTGCCTCTGTTGGTCTTCACTGATGAATAGAGGATGAAAGACAAAATATGGGAAAACACTATAGGAGCACAAAAGGGAAAACAATAAGTATTTCATGAACCGACAACTTGAAATTGAAGTTGTGAATGGAAAACACGCACTGGTAAGTGAAGAAGATGAAGAGTTCAGATTAAATAAGTTGTCTAAGTCAGTAGCATCGAAGCAGTTCAGCGAAGCATATCAGGCTCCAAGTGGGAGATTATTGGATTGATGTAGCCCGATCTATTTGGATGATGTTGGGTCAAATGCTTGCGGCCCATACTGAACACTAGACTACAACCCTCATGAGTTAAGCTCCACAGTGATTTCGTTGGGGGTTGCAGGGGCAACGCGCCCCTACTCCGGGGATCCGAGGGCCAAAGGCTCCCAATCCAAATTTTGGGGGGGACTATAGCAACTATGACCAACTGTAGCAGAGCTGGCCAGCGACACCGACAGGGAACTGTAGCAATACGAACTTTGGAGAGAGCGGTATTGTAGCTTCGCAGACTTCTAATCAGTGGCCACTACAGCAACTTGGAATTGGGTGGCCACAACACTATAGCAGTGCGGACTTCCAGCCATCATTCACTGTAACACAGTGGACCTACTGTACGGTTGGTGACATAGCAATTCTTCATCTTTATTAGCTCATTTCAAGCTAGGATTTCTGTGTGAAACTCTAATATTCTCTCGGTATTTGGGCTCCCAAATCATAGTGAAATTCTACCTCTTCGTGAACGTAGAGTTTATTCTCAAACCACGTAAATCGTTGTGTGTGTGTGTTTTTTATTCTGTCTATTTTCTTTATCTACAAACCTGTTCTATCGCTGCGACTCCCGGCATTTCCGCAACAACACTCACAGTACATTTAGAAACAATTGGTGTGGATAAACTTTAGACTGACATCCCTTCATAGAAAAAAAATTGTTCTTATAGATCTTCTCCCAAATAACTTGAGCACGGGAAAACACTGATGTGCCCAGGTGTGAGAATGGCAAGCACTGGGAGGGAGTGAATCGGTGCCCCCAAAAAAAAACTTTGCCCCGCAAATCAACTTTACTCCGATGTCGATTAGTGTGTAGGATCAAACAATCGATCACCCACTTCAGCAGTAGCAACAGTGTCGTCATTCTCCTTCCGTTCACCCAAGTCCCACTAATAGAGTTTCTAGCTAGATGAGAAGGAGATTCAGAAGAAAACTTGTATTGCTCAAACTGACAATTACAAGAGACCGTAGGGATGAACCAGAGGATCAGGACACACACCTGAGAAGCTCTCTTCTTCAAGCCAAGGCCCACGCCCTTACTTCTGTCTAAGAGAAAGCCCCCCTCCCCTAATCCTAATCCTCTTCATATATTCCCTCCCCAAATCAATCATTTAAAATGTTGTGTAATTACAACAATGCCCCTTGGTGGTTAAAGAAGTATTCCCTGACTCCCCCTTTCGTTCTCCCCTCCTAAGGTACGTAAAATAAACAGGTGGTTTGGACCGAACTCTAGGTAGAGCACTATTAAGCTCCCTCGAGTTCCTATCAGTTCCTCCCCCTTTGAAATTTCACCTTGTGCTCAAGGTGGTAACCAGGAAATTGGGCCTTGATCATTGTCGCGTCCTCCCATATTGCCTTGATCGACCATTTTAAAGTTTTGCACGTGCCTTCTGCCAAAATAGCCTCAGGATAATCCACTTCCTCCACCAAATCTCCCGGCAAAGACCTTTCTACTTGGTGCTCACCAACTGCAGCCTTCAGTTGTGATACATGGAACACTAGGTGCACCCTACTGCCTTCAGGAAGCTTCAACCTGTATGCTATGGGGAGAAACCCATAAAATATGGCATCCAATTTCGGATTAATCTTGGTCCCCCAACCCCCGATTTATTTGGTCTCATCTTAACCCAGACCAGGTCCCCCACTTTATAGATCACATCTCATCTATTAGCATATTTGGTCATAATATGTTGAGCCTTGTGCTCGAAGTTGCCTTAAAGCTTCATCCCTATCCACTAACACATTTGTCGCGGCCTCAACAGCAGCTTCCCCCCCTCTGGTATATTGCAAGTAAGGGTGTAATTTTGGCTCGGCGGCCCAAAAGCCCGACAAGCCCGGCCCAAAAGCCCAAGCGGCCCGGCCCGGTAAAGCCCGCGTCGGGCCAAGCCGAGCTCGGGCTGTAGCTTCATCGGGTCGGGCCTCGGCCTATTCAAGAAGGCCCGCGGGCCGGGCCGGGCCGGCTCGAAAAAACCCGCCCTGCTGGCCTGCGCAAAGCCCAGCCCGTGCGAAGCCCGTCTACTGTAAAAAAAATAACGGGAAACTGCAGTTAGGGAGATTCAACCAGTACATTGTCGCATGCGCCTTAGATGTAGCCCAGTGAAAGTGAACCAAGTAAAAATCTGTGTTTCCTTGTGCGTGCACTCCTGCTTTACTTTAAATGCATCATCATCAGATAAAGAATGAAAGAATAAGATCAGCATAAACACTTAAGAGCAAATAAAGCGACCCTTATAATAAAGAGGTCAAGATTCAGTGGAGCAGGAAGAATTTTGAAAAGAATATTCATACCCTTATTTACCCCCCCCTCTCAAGGTATCTGTAGAATCCCGTGTTTTTAAACCGGACAAAAGTACGAAAGTTTTTGAACTTTTTCGTTTACTGAATCGGTCTTTTTTTTAAACCGAGCTTCGAAACTTAATTTCGAGAGTTGGATCACTCCTAAGTGATGTTTTTGGGCATGGGCGAAAGGCCAAAGAAGTCTCCCAAGTGGCTCGAGATGTTTCGAGAGTGTCGAACCCGAAAAACATCAAGTTTTAAATGACAGCAGAGGGCGCACGGTTTGCGCACGGCCTGCTAAACCGTGCGGCCCACTGCAGGTAACCGTGCGGCCCTACTTTAAAGGGGACAGTGGCTAGCGCACGGCCTACGCACGGTTTCCTAAACCGTGCACCTAGCCCGTGCGGGGTGCGTCTTGGAGGCAGTAGACTCCGCACAGTTTGCGCACGGCTTGGCAAACCGTGCGAGACGCCTAGTTTTTAGATTTTGATTTGTTTTAATTTAATTAAATTAAATTAAAATAAAAAGAAAATAAAACTAAACCCTCCTCGCCCTCTCTCAAACGTGACACACCAGGGGGTGCTCCCCTTCGCATTGCGCTCGGACCCCCTCCCGGCTCCTCCGACCGCCGTTTCTATCCGATTTCTTCACGATATCAAGGCACGGTCTTCTGCCCCAGTTTCCTTTTCTTGGTCGGTTTTGGCCTCTTCTTCGACTCACAAGTTTTGGCCGAACCCTAGGGCTTTGGGGGTGATCCGATTTTCGGTTTTCTTTCGGTCTAGATTGGTGCGGAAGGTCTCTTGGGATCCAAGGGTGCATGTTCTGACAACCGCCATCGAAGGCGAGGCAGTTCAGAACGTTTCGGTTCGCCGGTTTTGCTTCGGGATAAGTTTTATCCTTGTTGCCTTAATAATATTTGGGGATTTTAGGTGTTTATGAGTCCCCGACATGTTGTTCGTAGTCCGTTGAGCTTCGCCGTCTGGTTTCACTTTGTTTTGGTTTGTCGCCGAAGTACACGGCTAGGTTCCACCTTGAGGTGGGGTCCATTTCCAAGTCATCAATCTTTATAAATGCATTAATAAAGTTACTTACTGCACTTTTGTTATAAATTAATTCATACAAAGAAATATTATGCTCAATGCCGCTTAAATGTGAATTTAGCATGTTTCATGTTTAAAATGCTAAAGATGATAAATGATTTGTTGATAAACAATATCATGTTTTTATAATAAAACCCCTCCAGCGGAGGTGTGTTGCCTTCAAGCTAAAAAGTAGTGGTTAGGCCTTGTTTGCTTGACTTGTCATGTTTATAATCTTTATGCTTGATGTTATGTTGAGATACGGCATGCTTAGCACATGGCCCTAATGACATTAGAAACACTGAATTACTTTTTTTAAAATGATTAAAGGACTGAAGCACCGTCTAAGTGTTTGGTCCAGTTTTGGATTGGAATTACCCATGTAGGTAATTGCCCTTTGTATGGATACTTGGAGCCCTTTAAATGAAACTGACATGTTTTGGTAAATGGAATGAGAGTTAAATGAATGGTTAATGCTTAATGATTGACCCTCAAAACAAGTTACCAAATTGTTTTCAAATGTTTTGAATACTAATAAAACCTTGAGTGACATGTGGGTTCCCAAGTAGGAATGCCATGATGGACTCAATGGGTTTTCATGCTCATACCTTGGGAGATACATGGATTCCCATGTAGGAATTCCATGGACGGAATCGGGTTCATGAGACAAAAATTGGTTCCACGTCCGTGGCAACCCTTACCATGCTAAGGGAAGGTAGCGGTGTAGACCTTGCCCTTTGAAAATGCCTTAATGGTTTTTACTAAATAGTTGCAATGCTACTTGAATTTCCATTAAGCAAGGCTTGAACCAATCAATAAATGGTTGCAATGCTACTTGACCTTTCCACACTAATGGAAGGCAAGGCTTGAACCAATAAATAATGGTTTCCACTCTACTTGACCTATCCACACTAATGGAAGGCAAGACTTGAACCAGATGAATCATTACATGACTTCTCTATCAAATAGGAATGGACTGACTCGAGCTCACCTTGGATTCTGAGAGGAGAATACCATGGGTCTCGGGAACCCCATTCCGATTCAAGGATACGGTTTGCTTAGGTTGATACTCACCTAGACTTCGGTTCTTGTCTATTCCTTGGATTACCAGTATACTACTGTTGGGTCCCTTCTTCTTATAGGATACCTCGGATACACTTCTTGGATCCAGCAGTGACTAGTAGATGCCATGGTTAAAGCCCATCGAGCCCTGTCTTTGCTTAGCCCCGTTTTAGCCCCGTTTTAGCATGGTCGCTCACCTTGGACTCGGTAGGCGACTTATTGTGGAATGCCTTGGATTACGCTCTTTGGATTACGCTCTTACCCCTTAGCTAAACTCAGATACTATAGAGTTAGCTTTCCGTGAGTTTACGTTACCTTGGTCTTTACCCTGGAACTCCCTCACTGGATATCTTTGTCAGGTTGCCTTGTTACGTCTTGAAACCTTCACTACTTATACTATCACAGGATGTCTTGGATACTCTCCTTGGGTCCAGCATTGACAAGCAAGTGTCATGGTTAAAGTCCATCGGGCCCGGTCACTGCTTAGCCCCGTTTTACCTTGGAAGAAACTCATTGGACTCGGTAGGCGACTTACTCATATGTGACTTATAATTAAATTGTAAAACTCAATTAATGAACTGGTTACATGTTCAGACACCAGCAGAGGGCTGAAGCAGGTACGTGGGTATTTAGTTACATTGTACTGCTTACTTTATTTATGCATGCTTGCACCCTGTTTAATTTATATTATACTGTCGGAATTGGGTTAGACACCGGTGGTGCCGACCTACTGAGATTTATATCTCACACCCTACTTGGGCCGCCATTGCACCGGGGTACCCGAGTAGACCTTTCTTGTTCGCAGGGCCTTGGACCTTGTTTGTTGTTGTTTGCTTGTATATGGAGTAAGAGCAAAGGACCGAGCTAGAGCTCGGAATGCTCGTGGAGATCGCCTTTGGGCTTTTTGTTCTTTCCTTTACTTGAGTCCTACATTGCATTGTATTGAAAACATGTTGTACTATTTACTACTTTCCGTAATGTATCAATACCATGTCATGCATTCATTTATCGTATAAACTGGCGTTGGCCACTTTTGTTCAGTCATATGAAATCTGTCTTTCGTTGCTTTGTCAATTATGCATTACTGCTTCCGCTGTTGATTGTCATTTACTCTGTTATACCGTTGTGCAACTCTGATAAGACGGTATAGTCTCCCCACTAACTATCCTTAGACCCTCACTGCTAGTCGGCAGCTTCTGACGTACAGGGAGGCGCACTTGAGGTCATGTGGTGACCGGTCCGGCTACCGTCTTAGTGGTGAGCCGGGTCGGGACGTTACAAAGTGGTATCAGAGGTGGTTTTTCCTTTTGTCTTACTGTTTGGGGTTGTTTATGTTGTCAGCTATTACAATTGATATGATTTCACCTAGAGTAACTGGTGTACATTCTGTTGCTTATGATTTTTGGAATTTTGGAAACTTTCCTTGGCCTGATATGGCAAGGAAGTTGCATTACATGCATCATATTAGGCACTTAGAAATAAACATGTCATGCATATATGTCATGCCATGTAGTTGCATTAGTAGGTTGCCTGCTAAGTATGATTCAGTGCCTTACTAATATGCCATGCTTAGATTTATACCTGTTTAGGTAATACACTATGCTTACTTCTTGTTATAGCATGCTCCTGTGATTAAAATACCATGCTCCTGTGATTAAAATACCATGCTTCTGTGATTTAAGCTTGTTGCTATGTGTTAGCTGCTTGTAGTGACTTGACATGCTAGCTTACTTTGATATATGTAACTGGTTGCATGGGCTCGGTTATTGGTTGCGATTATGACGGGAGCCAGTTTTCAGTTGTAAGGTGTATGGGCGCTTTATAGCTAGGAAAAGGTAACTCGTGTAATCGAACCATTGCGACAAGGCTGTTAAATTCAATTATTATGTGAAGTTGGTTTAGACTAAAGGAAATGTCAAACTGTAAAGTGTATGGGCGCTTTACAAATTGGTAGATGGTCACCCATATAATTTAGACCGTTATGTTTGACCATGTTAAATTTTAAATTGACATTGGTGACGATTAACAGGAGCCAACTCTCAATCCATGAAGTGTATGGGCGCTTCATGAATTGGGAAATGGCAACCCGTATTGAATGAAATGGAAAGATGCTTTGTAAAATGTTATATAAGTGTTAAAGATGTTTAATGTTGATATGAAATCAAATAGCTAGCTTTCAAAATGCAACTGGACCCAAGTAGGTCAGTTGAGGGATGTTTTTATGAGATGACCCATTGGGGTGTTTAAAATTTTAATAATTGTGCGTTTGCTATTGGGTTGCTTTATAGAGAACCCAGGTTGGTTAAAATGGGACTCTCATAGGCCGCCTTATCTGCTTAAAAGAAATTTATTTTGATAAGTTTCCTGAAAATGACGGGATGTCAACTAACATAAAATGTTTTAAAAGGGAGTTTTATAAAACTTGTCTGTTTTGCCCTTGGGGCGTTGGTTAAAATCAAGTACCTTGTGATTTGTTTTTAAAATGGTACCTTGATGTTTTGATTAAATCTTTTGATGATTAAAGATTAAAAGTGATTAAATATAAGAGGCTTGGAAATGGAACCTATAGTGGTATCCACGGTTTAAAACCCTTGTGTAAGGGTAGTTCGGACTTCTCTTTAAGTTGCCTTGGAACGGAAGCATGAGTACTTTCCATAGGCGCCCTTTTTCGTAGCAATGGCTTTATGATCGGCTTTTGAGCCTAGTGACTTTTGTTTGACATGACCCGGTGTTAGGGTTGACACTCGTTCTTCTTAAGGGGCTAACCCGTGGTAGGTAGCGCCCTCGGAATTTAAATGCCTTGCTAGTGCAATGACTTTTCTCACTCTTGGTGTAGTTTGGGTGTTGTTGTACCAATTAGGACTTTCAGTTTTACAGTGACACCCTTGTTTAGACGGGTGGTCATGTTTTTCTTGAGCTTGTTGTGGGCTCGAGCAACGAGTAATGCTCTTTTTCAGCTGGTTAGACATGCCTCGGGCATGGTCGGCCGCTTCGTAGGTCGTTTGACCCTCTTCTTCTTCTTAGCAATGGACGACTTGGTATGGTGTTGTCTAGGAAAATGATCGTATGATGCAATACGACTCCGTAATAAATCTTCTTGTACTGTTGAGTACGGTCTCGGGTCATCTCCATGTAGGGTGGCTTGAGCGTTAAAGAATCAGTTTCATCCCAATACTCGGATGGTTTTCGAAAGACTCAGGTGTTTTGACACGCCGATCTCGTTGTTATAATCTAGCACGCTTAAGAGCGGCTAGTTTTATTCCCTTTCGACCAGGACACTCCTAAGGTGGGTAGTGTCTTGTTGAGTCTGTTAACGTGCCCTTCCAAGTAGAAGGAACACCTAAGGGGACCATTGGTAAATGGTTGGTTATTGCTTGAATGCCCTTGAGGCTTGCAAGTCTTAAATCGTGTCGGTGTTTGGCAGTACGACTTTGATCTGGTGCAACTGTTTTACTTTCCAGTTTCTGGGTGTGTTTAACTGGAAACCTCATCTTAAATCCTCTTAGTGTACTCTTCTTAAGAGACGAGCATGTTCCCTATCTTGACGTCCTCCTCGATGCACTAAGAGAGTGTCGGTCTTACGCCGCGCTAAATCGTTAAAAGCTGTTGAGCTTGTTGGGTGATCTTTGTCAGTGTTGCACACTAAGCGTGGTTCTCTTCGAGATTTGGTAAGTCCTGAGTGATTCCTGGGTTCCCAAGTAGAAATGCCTTGTTTGGACTCATGGACTCCAGCCGTTTATTTTGAATTGCTCCGGCCGCCTAAGTCTAACTTCTTCAAGATACATCGGCCAAATGGCTCAACTCATTCTCTTCTTTCCAGTTGATGTTTACGGTTGTAAGGAGCCGTTTTAAAGCACGTTGCCAGGTGAAGGCAAGTGTGGTTTCATGGTCGGCAGTGTCTTCTGAGAAAACCTGCTCGACCAGTTCTGTTAGGTCAATCAGAATTCGACTGTTTTCTTTTTAACGAAATCATGTCAGGAGTGTTGTACTAACACTCAGAGTTGTGCTTTGTACAACAATTCCAATGGTGAAGGTACCATGGCTTGGAATTGTCCCCTTCTTAAGTTAAGACCTATGGTGGGAAGCGCCATCGGTCGAGTGTTACCGAGACTTTGACATGATCATGTCTCTATCTGAGCGGGCTCTTGTAAGCTCCGTTTCTGTGTTTAAGTTGAACTTTGAGCGTTGGCTCGGGTTGTAAAGGTTGAAATGCATGATGCATAGGAAATGCTTAAAGTGCATTGGGCGTTGGTAACCCAATGAAACCGTTTGAACGAAACTTCACGACCTTTGTAGGTCTGGTGACGTTTACGTTGTTCCTGAAGGCTTCTCGAGGACGAGAAGTTTTTAAAGTGAGTAGAATGTAGAATCCCGTGTTTTTGAACCGGACAAAACTACAGGAGTTTTTGAACTTTTTCGTTTACTAAACCAATCGTTTTTAAAACCGAGCTTCGGAACTTAATTTCGAGAGTTGGATCACTCATAAGTGATGTTTTTGGGCATGGGCGAAGGCCAGAGAAGTCTCCCAAGTGGCTCGAGAAGTTTCGGGAGTGTCGGACCCGAAAAACATCAAGTTTTAAATGACAGCAGAGGGCGCACGGTTTGCGCACGGCCTGCTAAACCGTGTGGCCCACTGGAGGTAACCGTGCGGCCCTACTTTTAAGGGGACAGTGGCCTGCGCACGGCCTGCGCACGGTTTCCTAAACTGTGCGCCTAGCCCATGCGGGGTGTGTCTTGGAGGCAGTAGACTCACCACGGTTTGGCAAACCGTGCGCGACGCCCATTTTTTAGATTTTGATTTGTTTTAATTTAATTAAATTAAATTTAAATAAAAATAAAATAAAACTAAACCCTCCTCCTCACCCTCTCTCAAACGCGGCACATCAGGGGGTGCTCCCCTTCGCCTTGCGCTCGGATCCCCTCTCGGCTCCTTCGACCGTCGTTTCCGTCCGATTTCTTCACGATTCTTCCTCGAATCATCAAGGTACGGTCTTCTGCCCCAGTTTCCTTCCTTTTTTGGTCGGTTTTGGCCTCTTCTTCGACCCACAAGTTTCGGCCGAACCCAAAGGCTTTAGGGGTGATCCGATTTTCGATTTTCGATTTTCTTTCAGTCTAGATTGGTGTGGAAGGTCTCCTGGGACCCGAGGGTGCATGTTCTGGCAACCGTCGCCGAAGGCGAGGCGGTTCGGATCATTTCGGTTCGCCGGTTTTGCTTCAGGATAAGTTTTCTCCTTGTTGCCTTAATAATATTCGGAGATTTTTTGTGTTTATGAGTCCCTGACATGTTTGCTTGTAGTGCGTTGAGCTTCGCCGTGTGGTTTCACTTTGTTTTGGTTCGTCGCCGAAGTACACAGCTTGGTTCCACCTTGAGGTAGGGCCCCTTTCCAAGTCATCAATCTTTATAAATGCATTAATAAAGTTACTGCACTTTTGTTATAAATTAATTCATACAATGAAGTATTATGCTCAATGCCGCTTAAATGTGAATTTAGCATGTTTCATGTTTAAAATGCTAAAAATGATAAATGATTTGTTGATAAACAATATCATGTTTTTATAATAAAACCCCTCCAACGGAGGTGCGCTGCCTTCAAGCTAAAAAGTAGTGGTTAGGCCTTGCTTGCTTGACTTGTCATGTTTATAATCTTTATGCTTAATGTTATGTTGAGATACGGCATGCTTAGCACATAGCCCTAATGACATTAGAAACACTGAGTTACTTTTTTTAAAATGATTAAAGGACCGAAGCACCGTGTTTGGTCCAATTTTGGATTGGAATTACCCATGTAGGTAATTGCCCTTTCTATGGATACTTGGAGCCCTTTAAATGAAACTGACATGTTTTGGTAAATGGAATGAGTTGAGTTAAATGAATGGTTAATGCTTAATGATTGACCCTCAAAACAAGTTACCAAATTGTTTTCAAATGTTTTGAATACTAATAAAACCTTGGGTGACATGCGGGTTCCCAAGTAGGAATGCCATGATGGACTCAATGGGTTTCCATGCTCATACCTTGGGAGATACATGGATTCCCATGTAAGAATTCCATGGACGGACCCGGGTTCATGAGACAACGATTGGTTCCACATCCGTGGCAACCCTTACCATGCTAAAGGAAGGTAGCGGTGTGGACCTAGCCCTTTGAAAATGCCTTAATGGTTTTTACTAAATGGTTGCAATGCTACTTGACCTTTCCAAACTAATGGAAGGCAAGGCTTGAACCAATCAATAAATGGTTGCAATGCTACTTGACCTTTCCACACTAATGAAAGGCAAGGCTTGAACCAATAAATAATGATTTCAACTCTACTTGACCTATCCACGCTAATGGAAGGCAAGACTTGAACCAGATGAATCATTACATGACTTCCCTATCAAATAGGAATGGACTGACTCGAGCTCACCTTGGATTCTGAGAGAAGAATACCTTGGGTCTCGGGAACCCCATTCTGATTCAAGGATACGGTTTGCTTAGGTTGATACCCACCTAGACTCTGGTTCTTGTCTATTCCTTGGATGCCCGGTATACTACCATTGGGTCCCTTCTTACACGATACCTCAGATACACTCCTTGGATCCATCATTGACTAGTAGGGTGCCATGGTTAAAGCTCATCGGGCTCAGTCTTTGCTTAGCCCCGTTTTACCTTGGTCGCTCACCTTGGACTCGGTAGGTGACTTATTGTGGAATGTCTTGGATTACGCTTCTTAGATTACACTCTTACCCCTTAGCTGGACTCAGATACTACTGAGTTAGCTTTCCGTGAGTTTACGTTACCTTGGTTTTTACCCTGGAACTCCCTCACTGGATATCTTTGTCAGGTTGCTTTGTTACGTCTTGGAACCTTCACTACTTATACTATCACAAGATGCATTGGATACACTCATTGGGTCTAGCATTGACAAGTAGGTGTCATGGTTAAAGCCCATCGGGCCCGGTCACTGCTTAGCCTCGTTTTACCTTGGAGGAAACACCTTGGACTCGGTAGGTGACTTGCTCATATGTGACTTATAACTAAAATGGTAAAACTCAATTAATAAACGGGTTGCATGTTCAGACACCAGCCGAGGGCTGAAGCAGGTACTTGAGTATTTAGATACATTGTATTGCTTACTTTATTTACGCATGCTTGCACCCTGTTTAATTTATATTATAATGTCGGGATTGGGTTAGACACCAGTGGTGCCGGCCTACTGAGATTTATATCTCACACCCTACTCGGGCCGCCATTACACTGGGGTACCCGAGTAGATCTTTCTTGTTCGCAGGGCCTTGGACCTTGTTTATTGTTGTTTGCTTCTGAAGTAGGAGCAAAGGACCGAGCTGGAGCTCGGGATGCTCGTGGAGATCGCATTTGGGCTTTTTGTTCTTTCATTTACTTGAGTCCTACATTGCATTCTATTGAAAAGCATGTTGTATTGTTTACTGCTTTCCGTAATGTATCAATACCATGTCATGCATTCATTTATCGTATAAACTGGCGTTGGCCACTTTTGTTCAGTCATATGAAATTTGTCTTTCGCTGCTTTGTCAATTATGCATTACTGTTTCCGTTGTTGATTGTTATTTACTCTGTTATACCGTTGCGCAACTCTTATAAGAGGGTATAGTCTCCCCACTGACTATCCTTACACCCTCGATGCTAGTCGGCAGCCTCTGGCGTACAGGGAGGCGCGCTTGAGGTCATGTGGCGACCGGTCCGGCCACCATTTTAGTGGTGAGCCGGGTCGGGACGTTACAATCTAAGCCCCTTTTGAGCCTAACAATTGGTATCAGATGAAGGTTTATTTTATCAAATTTGTTTGTTATGACTTGGTTCAGTCGATTGTTGAAATTAAAGTTTCAATCTACTCTTATCTCGTTGTGCCATGGCAAAAAGAACTTCAAAGAAGAAGCAGAAGTCTGGTGGAATTTCTTAGTATGAAAGTGTCTATGGAAAGAGTGTGATTCGGTTGAAAGAAACTAACAATGTACTAAAGAAAGGTTTGGATGAATCAAACAACGAAAATATTTACTCAATCAATGATGTTGCAAGAATGAGTGAAGAACCCGATATTTCCAGTGATGTGGGAACTACTAATGATGAAGTAATTCAAAAAAGACCAAAAGTAGAAGTTTTCCACGAAACAAAAGAATTGGATTAAAAATTGAAAGAAGAAAATAATTCTAAAGATATCTGGATCCAAGTGCAGCAAATTGAAGTCAACAAACTAAAAAGTTTAAATAAAAGGATTGTTGAAGTGGCCACATATCTAAGAGAGAAGAATGATTCCCAAGCTGAAGAACTGCAAAAGAAAACATAAACCGCCATGGGTGCTGCTCCCCTTCAAGAAGATGAATAATGTTGCTGAAAAAAATTTGCCAAAGAGGTGTCGGAATAGCCGCACGGGCGGGGCCGATCGACGTGGCACCGGGAATGCCGAATAGACGGGCCGGTCGACAAGGCGCTGGGAAAGCCGCACGCGGGGCTGGTCGTCGGAGCGCCAGGAATGCCGCACAGGCATGGCCAGTCGATGGAGCGCCGGGAATGCCGCACAAGCAGGGCCGGTCGATGGAGCACCGGGAAATCCGACTGCGTCTCGCCGCCTCTCAACGGAAGGACGGACGAGCGAGAGAAGGGTTGTCGGACTAGAGCGGCGGGAAGAGGGAGCCGTTGGGAGAAGCGGAAGGAGGCGGTGCGACCGAATCATGCAGGGGGGGCGTGTGCAACACTGAAGGGGTGGCCATCGCGGAAGCTACTTGATAGCGGAGGGGCACTGGCGAGGACCTCTGAAGGGCAGAAGATGCCAACCAGGTCGACACGCTGGAGATGAGGGCGTCACACGGAGTCGTTGTGGGAGTCGGTGCGCACAGGGAAGCAGTACGGCGTCAGAGCGGAAGGCGCAGCGAGAAGAGGGGATCGTCGGACGTCACGCGGGAGAGGGGGATGCCAACGATGGGGATTCCGTAGGAGGTGCAACGGTTGATAGAGGTCTCGTCCGAAGGATGCCGTCGGGAGGAACGACGATGGATGGTCGGGATCTGGCAGCGCGGCGACGGACGATCGACAGGGTCCGACGGGCGGAGGACGTCGCGCAGGGGCGCTGGGAAAACCACACGAGTGGGCCGGTCGTCAGAGCGCCGGGAAACCGCACGAGCGGGCCAGTCATCAGAGCACCAAGAAACCGCACGAGCGATCCGGTCGTCAGAGCGCCAGGAAACCGCAGGAGGAGGCTGGCATGGAGGCGGGGACTATTGCAGGAGGAGGCCAGCATAGAGGCAAGGACGGTCGCAGGAGGAGGCCAGCATGGAGGGAGGGGGTTGTCGCAGGAGGAGGCCAGCATGGAGGGAGGGGTTGCCGCAGGAGGAGCCCAGCATAGAGGGAGGGGCTGTCACAGGAAAAAGCCAGCATGGAGGCGGGGGCTACCGCAGGAGGCCAACATGGAGGGAGGGGGTTGTCGCAAGAAGAAGCCAGCATGGAGGCTAGGGCTACCGCCAAAAGAAGCCAGCGTGGAGGGAGCAACGGTGCAAAGAAGCAGTGGACGGGAGGCCGGCGCACTGGAGGGGATGGCGCACTGGAAGGGATCTCGTCGGGAAAGGAGGGGCGCGCGCAGGAGGGTTCCGCCGGGAGGGAGTAGTCGGGACGGAGAAAAAAGAGCCGCGAGGGATGGCGGGCCGATGGGACGCCACAGGAGGAGGCAGAGTGAAGAAGGCCGCCTTGAGAGAGGCGGGGCTGGTCGCGAAACTAGGAGGGAGTTCAGGCCGGGATGCACTGCGTTGCAGAGGCGGGGAGCCGATAGCCGCAACGGAGGCGCTGTGCGCAGCGGGGAAGCCGTCGAGGGATGCACAGGAGTGCCGACCAAGGATGTGGTGATACGACGGGGCTCGATCTGCCGGGAGGAGGAAAGGCCGGCAAGGGGGGCAACGGAAGATGCGTGTAGGGCCGCACTGGGAGCGGCGCAGGGAGTACACGAAGTCATCATGGAGGAGGGGGGCGGCGGTAAAGAATTAGAGTCACGTGCTCGCCGCCCCCTTACAGGAGAAAAATAAAAATTGAACCCTAGACAGGAGAGGGGAAAAAATAGGAGGGCTCGGGTTGGATTAAACCTCCGTTGATACCATGTAAAATGATAAAAGGAGAGACTGAATACCCAAGGTACCTCTCTAAGAGAGGCCTTGAGGTTATTTTATAATCAAAAATAAAGACCACATCGGGCCACAAGTCCGATGTAGGATGCAAGACTCCAACATTTCTAAATCTGAGAATAAGCGGAAGCTTCTTGAGAAATCTGAAAGAAAAGTCTCTAGTGGTTATGAAATGCTTTTATTGTGGGACACATCATGAGTATGTGTCAATAAGCCTAGGGTCAATGTCAGAAGAAGATCTCGAACCGTATCAACATCTCAATCAAGAAATGATGATGCGAGGTATGTTTTTAACGGGAAATGTTTTATATGTGCTAATCATGAGCATTTGGCAAGATCTTGCGGCAGGAAGAAAACAGGGAAGGCCAAGGAACCTAAAAGGGGATCCCCAACTCCGGTAATGTATAATAAAAAAAACCTGTATTGGAAGACAACATGATAAGTTGAAGAATAGGTTTGAAGTCTCAAAGGAAACACAAAGAGCTCAACGAAAAATGTACCAAGAACATCCTCTCTTACACTCACAACATCTCTCTTGGAAAGGATGTGAACAAACTTGGAATAAAAAGGAGTTGCTCCAGTTGTAAGTAAGACGAATGTACATACAGTGAAAGATTCACTCCCAGCAGAGTGAATTGACTCGAATAACTGATAAAAGAAAACTAAAGAAAGAATGCCTCAACAAATTTATGTCATACCACAAGGCGAAAAGTGAAGGAAAGAGAAAGAGCCCTCCAATAGAGCAAGAAGCAAGCGCAGACGATCTTTGGAAATATTCCTACTCATGCAAAATGGTGTGTAAGTGGCACGGCAAATAACGAAATTTGTACCGACAATCTTAAACCCCAAATTGTGAAAAAGGACAAGCCTATAGAACCTACATTTTGGAAGAAGACTAAGCATGTGGGTAAAGAATGTTTAGTTATATGGCCAGAACAAATAAAGTTGGATGGGCAGCTAGAACAAGCACAGAAAGAGTACAATGCTTTGCAAGAAAATATCTAAGGGTTGATCCATGAAGATCAACCACAATCCTCCTCTTGAGGATTCCATAGGTACCCCTCTCCGAATGTGTTAAATGTTTCTAATATCTATTAAAAGGTGTGCGGGACTAAGAGGGAGATACAATCCATGGGGTGAGTGTGTGCTGAAAGGGAACGAGTGCATAAAGTTGAATGGAGATACATGCAACAAGAAGAATTTGAACTCTTGAAATTCACATATGGTATCGAATTCAACAAGTGGTGTTACACAACAACTCTATTTTTTAAATGTGTGATGTGGAAAATGGAGATTATATGATGAAGATTCTGATATGAAACTAAAGAACCGTCAAATCTATACTTGAATGATCCAGTGGTTCTAAGTCTCATTGAACATTCAACCATTGGAATCATGCCTCAGTTCAAGTGTTATTTGTTCGCCGAGAGAAGACCGATTGGGGGAGAGGCAGCAACATTCATATATTTCATGATTATCTATTTTGTTCTAATAATATGGTATTGGCTGACTGTTTACAGGATACCAAGATGCTACGAGAGAAAATCAATAGAGTTTCCAACAAGTGGTCTCCCAGTTCTGAAGAGTAATTCAACATCTTAATTCAACTCAATAATTGGTATTAATGATGTATATTAGTGCCAAGCTGGAGATTTTATGGAAGATTGTTTCGAGACCGGCAGATAAGAATATCATCAGGACCGAATGGATTTTCCGGAACAAGTTGAATAAAGATGGCATAGTGATTCAAAACAAAGCACAACTAGTGTGCAAGGGATACTCCCAAATTGAAGGAATCGTTGTTGATGAAACATTTGTATATGTTGCAAGGCTAAAGACAGTTAGATTATTTTTTGTCATAACAGTGAGAAAAAAATTCAAAGTTTTCCAGATGGATGTCACGTCATCGTTTTTTCATGGAGTTTTGGAAGAAGTGTATATTGAACAACCAAATGGTTTTCTCATTCATGAAGATGAGAATAAGGTTTGTCGGTTGAGGAAGGCGCTATATGGGTTGAAGCAAGCACCGAGAGCGTGGTATTCAAGACTATATCAGTTTTTGAAGAAGCTTGGTTTTCAGCATGGTGGAGTTGATTACAATCTCTATACCAATAAAGACAGAAATCAAAGGATGATGGTGTTGGTGTATGTCGACGACATAATCTTTGGTGGATCAGATGAGCCGGAGTGCAAACAGTTCGCAGAATTCATGAAAAGTGAGTTTGAAATGTCAATGATTGGCGAACTGACCTTTTTCCTTAGCTTACAGGTGACATGAGGAAGAAATGACACATTTATTTCTCAATCCAAATATTACAAGGAGATTCTGAGAAGATTTGGAATAAATAATTTCCAAGAAAATAACGACTCTGATGGCTACCCGGATGAAACTATCACAAAATGATAAAGGCAAAGCGGTTAATATCACAGAATCATTGTCAGTCTATTGTACTTAACAGCGACAAGACCTGATATTGTTTTTGTCACATGTCAAGCAACACGGTATCAAAGTAATCCCAAAAAAAGCCACTTACTTTCGGTAAAAAGAATACTTCGATATATCAAGAGCACGGTGGATTTCGGTTTTCTGTATTGTTAGAGGTTAAGTTGTGTGGAGTCCCACATCGGACAAGTATTTTGAAAACTTTATTATTCATTATAAATAGACACCAAGACCTCCCTTAGAGAGGAATCTTGGCTATTGGGTTACAATCTCCTCCATTTTAACATAGTATCAAAGGAGGTCCTAACCTAACCCTATCCCTCCCTCCCGTCACTTTTTTCTCAAAGTACACCTATGTATTTTCCCGGTTGGGGGCGACGGCCCCAGGCCTTTGGCCACCATCAGTGCAGCGTCGCCCCCAACCTCTCCCGGTGCAATCTCCCTCTTCGCGCAACGGCCCTCCCTGCGGGAAAAGCCCCACCGCGACGTCTTCCACTTCCCATCGCCCACCCCTGAGAGGACATCTCTAGCGGGCCGCTTTCCGTGCGACGGCTCCTCCACGGTGAATCCCTGCGTGACGCCTCCTGAGCCCCTACACACTGCACCCTACCATCTTCCGGTGTAACCCCTCCTGTCGGACGACGGCACCCCTTTCGGGTCCGCGGCCCTTTTCCTGTCGCCCCTTCCATCGCAACAGCCCCTTCCCCGACCACACCTGACGCACAGCCCCAGACCTGGCGACCCTAAACGCGTTCCCCGCTCCCAGATCCAACAGCCCTGAACGCGTCCTACCATGCGCGACAGTTCCCATTCACGACAGCCTCCTGCACAACGTCACCCCTTTCTGTTCGACGCCCCTCCTCTGTCAGTCGCGAAATCACCTCTGAACGTCGCCTCCCTACTCGCCCTCCTCCTACGCCTTCAGCAAAACCAGGCGAACCACCCTCCCTCCAGGCGTACGTTCCCTCTCCCACTCTCTCTGCTAAGCACCACTGCGACACAGTCAGACCAGCAACGGACCCCCAACGAGGGCCACCCTCTCCAGATCCAGGCGTCGACCCTCTCCTTGCAAACCATCACACACAGGCCGCCTCATCCCTCACTGCACCAGGCAGACCAGGCCGAGCACCCCTCCACTCATCTGCGGCGCACAAACTGCTGCAAATTGAGTTCTTTGCCTCTATCAGGTTCTCCGCCGCTCCCTGTTACAGACCATTGTTGTTAATCGCATTTTAGAGTCCGCAAAAACAGACGTCGTTTCACCTTGGAATTTTAGGGTCCGCTAGTCGAACACCGTTTCACCTCGGCAATTTGAGTCCGTAAAGTCGGATGTCGTTTCACCTCGGCAATTTAGGGTCGCAAAGTCAGGTGTCGTTTCACCTGGCCGTTTTGAGGTCGTTTGTCGGTCGTCGTTTCATCCGGCATCTTGAAGCAAGTGTCATCCTCGGCAGGGGAGCATGAGAGTTCAGCGATGGTCATTTTTCTTTAGCAGCCATGGGCGGGAGCGCAACAGGTGGAGCAAAACTAGTGGGCAATGCATACGGGCGTTGTTCCTTGGTTGGCAAAAGCTTTTTCAGCAACATCATCCATCAACTTATTGAGGGGGAGCAGTCATGCCAGTTTATATTTTCTTATGTTTTGTCTTGTTATGTAATCAAGCTGAGTATGTCCAGCTTGAGGGAGTGTTTGCAGTGTTTTGTGTTCGCAGGGGGAGACGCGCAAGCATGCCGGCAATAGGGGCACGGGGGAGCCATGTTGGAGAAGGGTCACTGGCTATCCGCAGGAATGCTGTGTCAGAGGGATGCGCGCAGAATGGGGCGCAGAGGGTCGTCGACGAGACAGGGTGTGTCGGAGGTGCCGGCGACAGGAGGTGTCGGCGACGAGAGGTGTCGGTGACTGGAGGTGCCGGTGACAGGAGGTGGTGTCGGAGGGCCGCAGAGCGGAAGAGACGCACGAGAGGCGTCGGACGGGAGTTCACCGTGGAGGAAGGGGGTGCGATCGCGGTGGTTGTCCGACTCGCGTAGGCAGGCAGGCCGGTCGAGGGGGCGCCGAGAAATCTGCTGAGGTAGAGACGGAGCGCGGGAACTGTCACAACAAGGGGTGGAGCCGTCAGCGGGTCGTCACGCGAGAGGCAAGCCGCTGGAGATGGGGCTACCATAGAAGGCGTCAGTCAGGAGAGCAACGCTAGAGGCACCGGATGGGAGAGCAGTCGACGACGGGGCAGCAGGAGGCGGAGCTTCCGCGGGAGGAGGCCGGCAACGGGAGGCGGGGCTGTCGCAGGTGTCGTCGCGCTCAGGGAAGGGGTTGCCTGATGGTGTCGCACGCAAGGAGGGAGGGGTTTGGTGTTGTCGCGTGCTGGGAGGGAGGAGCCACCTGAAGTCCGTCACGCTGTGGACGGGAGAGGCCGTATGCAGGAGGACGCGTAGAGAGGTGGGTCGGAATTCCGCGGGAGGAGGCGGGGTCGGGAGACCGCGGGAGGAGGCGGGGTCGGGAGACCGCGGGAGGAGGCGGAGGGTTCCGCCTAAAGGGGAGCGGGGTCAGGACGCCGCGCGAGGAGGCAGGTCGGGATACCGCGGAAGGAGGCGAAGGGTTCCACCTGGAGGGAGGCGGGGTCGGGACGCCGCGCGAGGAGGCGGGCGGGGATACCGTGGGAGGAGGCAGAGGGTTCCACCTAGAGGGAGGGGTCGCCTGGAGGGAGGGGTCGCCTGGATGCGGACCGTAGCGAAAGGGAGAGGAAAATTTATCTGGAGTCACCCTCTAATACCATGTAGAGTGGTAAATTCCCCTCACCTCAAGGAGAAGTGGAGACATTCTTTTATAGATAAATGAAAAGAATTACAAGTTGGAATAATCCGATGTGGGACTCGGAAACACCCTTTACCCGAAAATACAATTAAACAGGTTCAACACCTTTATTAGGTTGTTGGGGTTGTTAGAGTGGTCGGAGATAATAAATAAGGGCAGGGTGAGTAGGTGGGGAACGTCTTTGATATTATTTTGACTGTGCAGCACAGGCTGTTCAAAGGAGGCCTCTGCCTTGGCCTTAGGGTGCGCCTGCCCCAAGGAGATTTCTCCATTCTTCTTCCTTATAATTCTTCTTCTTCACCGTGATCTTCTGTTGTAATTCCTGCAATTCCTTCACTGCTTATTATTTTGACTGGGGAACGTCTTTGATATTATTTTGACTGTGCAGCACAGGCTGTTCAAAGGAGGCCTCTGCCTTGGCCTTAGGGTGCGCCTGCCCCAAGGAGATTTCTCCATTCTTCTTCCTTATAATTCTTCTTCTTCACCGTGATCTTCTGTTGTAATTCCTGCAATTCCTTCACTGCTTATAGAAATTTAGTGTTCTTCCTCTTTCTTGCACTCCAAAGTCTTATCAATTGGGGTTTTCATTGAGAGAGAGTCACACCGATTGAGAGAGAGAGCTTTGTTGGTGGATTGTGAATTTGCGGAAGGTGTGAGGAGTGCTGACAAATTGTGGAACGGTACAGCTGTTGCTGCTGCATGACGAACAGGCTGCAATCATGCCTAACTTCAGTGGAGTCCATGAGTCCTGGCTTGAAGCAGTTGTTGCAGACGCATGCAACAGGCACAATACTATTGCGAGAAGAGATGAGGACTCAAGACAGAGGACGCAACCTGCAAACTTTAGTGGCCGAGATGGAGGAAGCTGCTAAGGAACGTGCAGCATTTCTGAAGCGGCATCTTGCTTTGATGAATCTATTTAAGGAACAAACTAGCGCCACCGACTTCGCCGGCAGCTGTAGCGTGAGGTGTTGTACTCAGTGCAGGCACAGGTGCGGGTTCTTGCTGAGCTTTCGCCAACTGCACAGGACACGCGCGCATTGCCTGCACTTCCCGTCCGACAGTCTCTTTTCGGTTCTTCAAGTCTTTCGGTTGCGGATGAAACTCGTCTGCGAATTCCACCAGCTGCGCAGAATCGACAAGAGGAGAGACTCGCCGCACCTACTCCGACATCCATAGGCGTCCTCAATGGGGAATTGGCGAAGCTTGAGAAGCAGCAACTTCCTCAGGTTTTTCCGGAACTGATGAAGCAAATGGCAAACAGCAAGCACAGTAAGTGGGACAGCTGTTGTAGTTAGCTTGAATGATTTATGGTCTGGACGGGACAGGAACGACAAGGTGAAGGCAGGAAGTTTGAAACCTTTGTCTGTGCTGGAAACGAGTACGGGAGTTTCTTATATTGTACGAGAGGAAAAGTTTCCAGTTGAACGAAAAGAATCTCCTGTACGTCAGTCTAATTTCGAGCAACAAGCTCAGGGGTTTGGACCAGAATGGTGGGGAAAAGAGCAGTTAAACTCCAATCAAGGGTGGCGAGACATAAGAAGCGAGGGTGCATAAGAGTTGTGGAACAAATGCCGCACTCTTGCGAAACGAGTTGGCACTGCTTTGAACAGCGAACCATTGAACCAGCTGCTAGATATTAGACAGACCAAAACGGTGGACGAAGCAGCAATGAACCTGCAGAGTTACCAGATCGCTCAGGGAAGGTAATGCAAGGAGCCGATTAGTTCCATTCCTATTCCGCGAGCTGAGCTGTTCAAAGGAGGGTTTCCTATCACAGAAGGAACTACACTGTCACCAAAGGCAATGTTGCAGACATGTCCATTGCAGAGTCCACTGGAAGCGTTGCATGCCAGCAGTGTTGAGAAGCCTTGGTCGGCGACACAAGCATTTGTTCAAGAAGCCCTTGTTGAGTTACACAAACCAGCGCACCGTAAGATTCAATTTAAATTTGGCCAGCTAAAAATACAACCAGGTTGCAGTACTGCCCATTTGGGTAGCATTGGTGGTTGTGCTAAGACTTTCAGGCAGCTGATGGAAATCTGCAGGTGAACAGGACGTTCTTCAAGTGACTATCCAAGGCGTGATTTTGTTTTCCGGAGTGCCGGGTCTGATGGAAACAATTTCCACAATAGGGAAGCTCCGGTGGTATGCAACAACATCCTAGGCCATGCTATGGTAGTTGCACAACAGCAGCTCAGCGTCTCTGGACTGCCAATTTCCATTGCTTGGCCGAAGGGAGTTCACCCTGCAGTACATGGAAAGGTTACTTCCGGAAGTCCAGGGCGCATTGCTACAGGTTGCAGAAGGAATTCAGCAGGGAGATCCAAGTCTGACACAACAACAAGGACAGCAGATGTTGCAAGAACTGCAGCTGAAGCATCTGCAGTTTCTTCCCTGTTGACCACAGTTGATGCAAACACAGCTGTAGCAGAAAATGTTATTGCAAGCCTTGGTTTTTAGCCAAAGCATACAAACTCTTGATCTTGTAGAGTTTCATCAATCAAGTTTAACTCAACAAAGCGGAAGAGGGGAAAGAAGCAGTGGAAAACGAGATATTAAGGACATTTCCCTTTATTTTCACCTTGAGGACAATGTGGCTTTCCCAGCAAGCGGCAATGATAGTAAATGTGGGGAGTGGGCTGTCTGATTGGGGGTGATATTGTACTTTCCTCTATTAGGTTGTTGGGGTTGTTAGAGTAGGTGGGGGATAATAAATAAAGGCAAGGGTGAGTAAGTGGGGAACGTCTTGGATATTATTTGGGCTATGCAGCACAGGCTGTTCGAAGGAGACCTCTGCCTTGGCCGTAGGGTGCACCTACACTAGGGAGATTTCTCCATTCTTCCTTCTAATTCTTCTTCTTCACTGTAATCTTCTGTTGTGATTCATGTAATTCCTTCGCTGCTTATAGAAATCTAGTGTTCTTCCTCTCTCTTGCACTCCAAAGTCATACCAAACAAAGATAAATTGAAAAGAAACACACACCAAAAATAATGTGGTTCTATCCAAAGATCTACATGCATGAGTACAATAGCAGAACCATTCATTTTGCAATGAGGAAATATACAAGTGGTACAAAAGGACTCTTGGACAATGAACACCTAAGTGCATCCCAAAGGACCTATGCCTAATTCTTAAAAACCGGGAATACCCAAACATATTCTAAAGATTCATATCTAGTTCCTTCAAGTGCCTTCATATTTATATACTAAAAAGCTTATTTTGAAGTCCGCTCTAGCATTCCTCCATTGCACGGTTCCAACGTGGTATTCAACATTTGTCGATCTGAATTAACTTTACTCATAAATAAGTCAAATAAAATTAGCACCACTCATTAATGAGTCAGCGTGAAATGAATCAAAGGTAAATACAACAATCAACAACAACTAAGGTTATCCCTACG
This sequence comes from Viscum album, assembly GCA_963277665.1. NCBI lineage: Eukaryota > Viridiplantae > Streptophyta > Magnoliopsida > Santalales > Viscaceae > Viscum > Viscum album. Next base: position 589,047,563 of record OY728126.1, read on the forward strand.
AATACACTCTCCTTAAGCTGCAGGACCAGAGTTTGCCAGACTTTGATGCAAACAATGATTCTTCCACTTTTTCAATCCAATGGAAGTAGACAGATCCCTAAAAGAAACAAGAGAGAGAGGTGTTTTCTAAGTTAGAGATGCATCACCTATTGTCTTTCAAACTCAAGCTCTAAACAATGACATCCATTTTCTATAGGAACATATGATATGAGGCAAACACGGACAGAAATCTACCTTAGCTTTTTTGTATAGAAATTTACAGCTAGCTTGTTTGACTTTTGAACGGTTAGCACCACACCACCCATGTAATTCTGCAGATATGGTTGCACTTTAAATTAAACCCTGACAGTTGAATCAAAACAGGATATAAATTTTTAAATAGGATTTCCTCTAACAAAAAAAAGAAACAGCTCAAATTTCTAAAATAAAATTCTACAGAAATCTAAGATGGGTGAAGGAAAATATTGATGAAATGAAACCAAATTGTTTCATCTGTTTTCTTCATAGAAACCTGGCCTGAAATATATGCCGGAAAGAAATGAGAAAATAAGTGGACAGACAAACAAGGTTTCTACCCGGTGAGCAATGAGCTCGATTAGCAGCATTAAAAACTTCCCCAGTCCTTTCCCTTGCACACGAGGCTCAAGTTGCAATTCATATACATAGAGAACAGGTACTTCCTCTTCAAGAATAAAACGAAATTGAACAAATCCAACAAATGTGCTGCTTAAATTTGTTTCACTACTGACATCCATGGGCATTTGGGCAGCACTTGCATTGGCTTCGTACACAAATACATAACGTGCATCAGGAGAAACCATTTCCCTGCGCTTGACTTTTGATTCCGCAGGCCACTGAGATCCATAGGGCCCCTCCATATTGATCTGCATGCTTCAAGAAAATTTCATTAACAGACTGCAGGAGATGCAGTGAAAATAAATTCATTCCCGATTGGTAAAACCAAAGAACAAAAAACAAACTGCCAACTTTGTCTACCTTAAGGAGTCTTTGGATGTGCCGTTTTAAAGAATAAGACAACTTGCTCCCACATCCTGATTCAAAGTGCACGGCCAGACCTAGGATGAAATCGGGGTTCGCTAATTAAGAGTGGTGGAACAACACGGTGACAAATTCTCCAAGATAAAGTACATTATAAATAGCTCAGTCGAGTACAAGCGAATATGAAATTCGAGATTCTAATCTAGCAAAGAAGTGCACCAATCTAATCTGGCTTGATTGGGAACACAAAAAAAGGGAACAGTTATCCTTTCTGAAGCAGGGTGACCGATTAATATTTAGGTGATAATTGTCTGTTCAGATCAGTGATGCCGTACCATTTCTACTGTAACGACGAAAGGAAGGGAATAAAGCAAGGTGATCCTTCACAGAAAATGCTTCTTGAATGGCACCTTCAATCACCTTCTTCTTCTCCAGTAACTGCACATATAAACTTCGGTGAGAGCCCGGTGACCTCCACTGTTAGAATGTATCAGATACCAGTAGCAGCTATACACGAAGAAGAAGATGTTTTATTTCTATTTCAACAAACAGAATACCTTTTACAGCCTCTTCCCTTGCAATTTATAACCCAGAAAATGAAACCGAAAATACAACTAATTCCCACGCCCCTCCAACAGACAGAAACGCTGCGCTGACAAACTGAATAAAACCCCTAACAACCTTCTAATTATTGACACGCAACACCGGCACCGTGATGAGCTTTGTTACTCAGTTCCCTTACCTCTGTTCTTTTCATCTTCCTCCCTTGTTGGCTCGATTTGTTGCCGCTTCCCCTGTTCTCCATCGATGCATAGCTCATCCCTGGTTCGCTCTTGGGATGAAGGGATGGATCGATTTCATTGTACGATGTGTTTTAAAATTTATTTTTGGATTGCTTGGGGTGGTTATTTCGGAGTACCCACGAAACACCGTTTTGGTCATCGATAAATCATTATAATATTTAAAAAATTATAAAAAATTATTTAGATAATCATAATTATTAAAATTATAAATAAAAAATTAATTGAAGTCGTTTTTTTATTTTTTTTATACAGTGGCTTTGATTTCAATTATGAAGCTTTGAACCAATAAAATATTTACTTTTATTTCATCATATATTCAATTGTGTTCTGTAAAGGATCATTTCATCCCATCCTACAAAAACTCCATAAGCCTCCAATCCAGATTTGGAGTTGGATTTGATATCATCTAATGTTGGATTTGTTATGCTTGATTTATTGTTGACACAAGTTAGCTTTTTGGTGTTAGAGTTATTCCAAAAATCATTTCGGAAGGAGTTGGTGTTTGAGGAGTTATGAAGAAGTTGTGGTTCTGGAAGTTATGAGTTGAAGATGTTTAGAAGCAAAACTAAGCTGTTTCGGAAGTTACGTTGGAGCAAATGTGTAAGATACTTTAGGGATGTGTAACATCCTTTAATGTGTTGACATGTTACATAGGCATAAAAAAAGACCAAACTAGTTTTGGAGAAAACTAGAAGGAGGCAGAGCATTCCTGCCCGTGGGATATAATCACGTCGTGACACATCAAGTTATGTTGCAAGCAAGTTGGGTTTGAAGGTTGATATTGTGGGAGTAGATAACATCGTGTGGAGGACCCCATGAGGATTAGGCTTTAGACTGTTTGAAGTCGATTAGTGGTTCACGCCATGGGAGATGACGTCGCGTCGTGAAGTGAACTTGTAGATGGAAATATGGAAAAGTTCGTAAATGTGTAGTAAGTATTCAGGTCATGGGAATGGTGGTTCACGTCATGTTTAAAGATACATAAGAAAAATTCCTTTGTTACAAAAATGAAAAGCATGCCCAAGGATTATTCACGCTATGGAATATATATGGCCATGTCATGAAGGACTTGGGGCAGATTCCGGTGGTTTTGTTGATCGGGAGAAGCTCACGTCATGATGGGAGGATCACACTGCGGAGACTTGATACGTGAGAGCTGGTTTTATTGGAGTTCAAGTGACCGCACCATGATGTGAGAGTTGCGTCGTGGTGTGCTAGTCAAAGGAGAATTCTAGGGTTTTCACCACAACGTATTTTGCGGTTGCGGGTTGTGAAGTTCGAAGGTTAGTAGTTACACATCGTGAAGGTTGGTGTCATGTCGTGGATATGGCGATCCAAGCTAAACATACATAAACAATACATTGATTCCATGTTTTAGATGATATATCTCATAACAGTCGCACAACCCAAAACCAAAAGATTTAGTGTCTTTGAGGATGAACTACATAAACAACTTATTTTACGATACCTGTGAGCATTTCTCCACATCTAAACCGCACTAGATCCACTTTTAGACATCTCCTAGGTCATACTCATCTTTATAACATGGGGAAAGAAAACATGAGAAAATAGCGAGCTCGAATGCCCAGTAAGGGAAGATTTATCAACATGTTATCAAGAGTTAGATCATAAGCATGTGATAAACACATGAGCAGAGAAGAAATATCTTATTAAAAAACATGGAACAATAAAAGTTATCCATAATCCATGATAACAAAACATGTAATCTAAAAAAACAAACATATACCATGAGATAAGAGTGTGAAAACACGAGACAATAAACATGACCTATGATGCATAATCATAGGCATACACACATGGAAATGTAACATGCCCTTGAAACATAGCATAATGAAGAACTTTGGCATGAACATAAGTATAAGTAAATTATAACATTGTGAACAAACAAAATGTTCACGCTTCATGTTGTGAACAAACAAAATGACCACTCTTCATGTTGTGAAGAAACAAAATGCCCACGCTTTATGTTGCGAACAAACAAAATGTTAACACTTTATGTTGTGAACAAACAAAATGACCATGCTTTATGTTGTGAACAAATAAAATGCCCACGCTTAATGTTGTGAGCAAACAAAATGTTCACGCTTCATATTATGAAAAAACAAAATGTCAACGCTTAACATCCTTGTCTCGTGAGATATAAATCTCTAATCGATGCATTGGAGGGTGATCTAAGACCTCACCCATCATCATCCATACATATGAGTTCCATAATACATCAATCATTCGTCACATTAGAAAGAAAATGGGAAAGAAAATGGGTTCTGCAACACTTCAAGATGGTATCACCAAAATTGACCTCAAGTATGTAAACAGTTGATACTGAAAACTCAATCACCTAAAAAAAGACTTCATAAGAACATTTAGAGGGTGATTCATGAAAAATAATTTTTAGGTAAGTTAATCCTTTAAAGATAAATAGAGAAATTGTGGTGAAATCATAAAAGAGTTTTTAAAAAGCGCTTTTATCTTTGGCGTAAAAGAAGAAGTTATAGTCACTTTGAAAAATCATTTTTGAAAAGGTGAAGTGATTTTTTTAAAACATTTACTTTTAAAAAAGACTCTTCAATAATAAATCTTTGAAAATACACAAAGGTTATAAAAAAGGAATGTGGAATGGAAGATAAAACATTTGATTTTGAACGGATAGAAAACCTTTTGAACATTTTGAAATACATTTATCGAAAACCCACATCAGAAAAGAGTAGTCAAAACTTACTTTGTTTTAAAACGAATAAAGGGGAATATAAGGATCATTGAAGATAAAAATGACTTGAGTTTCACTAGGGAAAGGAAAACATTGGCGGGAAGTAGAAACATGGATTTGGAAAAAAATCTATTAAAAGAGATGATAATTATTCTTAACAAAATTATATTTTTTATGAAACAATATATTCATCAAGAAAGAAAAATTAAATGTGAAACATTATTTTCTTAGAAAAGAAGATAAAAATACAACACAATAACATCATAGTGTAGAATAATTCAATCCTGAAAGATCAAAATTGAAGCAGAGTGATTACGACTCAAGAAAAAGATCTGAGTCTAGAAAACCCCTTACAACTTGAGTAGCATTTAAATAAAAACCCATTGAAAGAGAGAGCTTTAAATTGGAATTCAATTCACTACTGAAAATGGGGCTATCATCACTCATCTATACCCATGGTTTAGAGAAATCTTGGGTATAAATATTCTACCCAAAACTATACCCACGATTTGAAAAAACCATTGATATAGGTTGAGTTATACCAACGATTTGAAAAAACCATTGGTATAGGTTGAGTTATACCAACAATTTTTCAAAAACCACGGGTATAACTCCTTAAAAATTTGAGCTTCCCATCAGGCTCCCCCTCCCCTCCTAATTCGAAGCCCTAATCTCCCTCCCCTTCTACGGGCCTCAACCTCCCCCTCCCCACCTCAGGTTACGTTGCCCCCATCGGACAAGTGTTTTTCCTCCATTTCTGACATTTTTTTTGTTGCGATCTTTGAGAGGTAAGCTTTTCTTTCCTCCTCTTATTTCTTCTCCCCACACCTGAGTGGATACTAGTTTTATTCTCCATATTTCTCCCCTAATTCAAGGATTTTTTTTATTCTGACCTTTTTCGACATCAGATTAGTGAGTTCCAAATCTGTCTTCTCTTCTACTGGCTGTTATTTTCTTTTTTATATATGTATGTGATTCTAATGGAGCGTGTTGGCATCAATTCTATCAGCATTTTTTTAAAATTTATAGTCTAATAGAGATCAAATATAGTCTATTAAATTCCTAAAAGTACTATTTGAAAACTATCCTAGGGATTCTTATGAATTTAACTAAAATTTGAGATTCTTTTAGTGGAATATTTTAGAGATTTATATATTTATAGTGTTAGGAATCATATTTAAGTTAACTATAGGGGTTAATTTTGGTTTTTATTATCCTTGAGTTATGGGATTTAATTATTGAAATTTAATTTGTTATATCATAAATCGTGGTTAAACTATTTATTGGATTGTTTTAACCCAAAAAAGAAATAATTGCACGATGATGTATATGATTATACTATTATAATTAAATATGGAATATTGTTTTTTCTATGAAGGTTGGTTCTTTAGTAATTCACTATTGTATTTATAGTAATTTTCAATCATGTTTATTGGAATTAATTATTATTATTTAGACATGAATGAATGATAAAAGATTCTTTCAAAAAAATTAAATATTTAGATTTCAAATGTTTAAGAATTTTAAAATATTTATTATGTAAAAATATTTATAGAAGCCTTTGGTAAATGTCACGAAATAATTATATAAGTTATAATGGGATGTTTGTTGGATCATATTAATTTTATGAAAAATGGTTTCCATTGATAATTTTTTATATAATAATTTATTTATTTAAGAAAACTTCAATGATATGAACCTTAGTTTCACCTATTTTGATTAATTGTTGAGAATAACTTATTTATTTATTAAGAATACTTCCTTAGTTCATTTATCATGTATTGAGTAGTTAGCCATTTATTTATACTACACGTTAAATGAATTAAAAACCATCAAATCGCACTTTGCCTCAATTAAGAGGTTTCATCAGTGGTGAAGTAATGGATGAGTTTCATAAAGTGGGATGGAATGGATTAATTATTTAGTATTAATGAATTTTCCCCAAATTAAATACTTATTAAATTGAAATAAAACATCATGTAAAATCTATTTTCCACGTGTTTGAATAATATAAGTAATGTTAACCTTAAATAAAATCATTTGATGACTAAATGTTATCCTCAATTATGTTTTCAAATGAGAATACCTCTACGAGTAAGAAATACACATTTTTCTACTAGTATTTCTTAATTGTTATTTATTCCAATACATACACATTGTTTATATTTCTACGAGTACGCCTTGGTTTTTGCTTATGATATACCTTATTATTTTTTTGGATGGATAATAGTATTCTATAATGGTCACTTGTATTATGCATTGTATTCAATTTGGTTTCCTATTAGTGTTCTTTAATTTCATCTACAATATATTTTTAATTTGTCTTTGAATTTGGATATCATTGTAATTATGGTTTACATTATTGATTGGAATATAAATTTTTTCCCCTGTAATATAATGGATGGAAGCTGGATGTATCATACCGATCAAATTTCAACTGATTTTCAAAAGAATTTGGATTTTTTTTAGATTTTGTATTTAACAATGCTTTAAGATGGGGGTCATATACAATGTATATGTTATAATTATGTTGGAATACCATGGTTAACTCTATAAGAAGTTATATACCATATAACAAAATCTGGATTTCAAACAAACTATTATGTTTGATATCACAATGGAGAGACAAGGCAATCTTCTACTGTTCATTAACGGAAAGAAAGAAGTGGTATGGAAAATTTGATATTTGATCAGTTTCCATTTGTGCATCATTATGAGAGAGATAGTATGATAGTTCAAGAAGGAAATGATATCAATTCACATGTGGAAAATACTGAAAATGATGATGTTGAGAGGGTGAAAAAAATTAATGGATAATGCTAGAACTCCTGTATATTAGGAATATACTGAAATGATAAAGTTAAAATTTTTAATGTGGTTATATCATGAAAAAACCATGTATAAAATTTTTAATACCAATTTTAATTATATTCTTAATTTTTTGAATGACTTTCTTCCTGATTATGTATATATTCCCTCAAATCATTATAAGGCATGAAAGTTACTTAAACAAATCAGATTTTCTACTAATAAAATTCATTATTGTCTGAAAGATTTTAGTTTATTTTTGGAGGAAACAACAGACCTTAATGACTATAAAGAATGTGATACATCTCGGTGGAAGATAAATGCATATGGAATGCCATCTCATGTGCCACATAAATTCATGTCGCACTTTCCATTGGTTCCCAAGCTTCAAAATATATTCATATCTGCAAAAATCTCAACCAATGTGCAATGGAATGATGTTGAGATAATTAAAGGTAATGATGAATTGATTCATCCTGTAGATGGATTAACATGATGGGAATTTGATGCACAACATCCCTATTTTTTAGGTGAGGTGCATAATGTCATGTTGGTTCTATACTATGATGGTTTTAATCTGTTTGGTTAGATACTTACTACTCACAACATGTGGCCAGTTTTTATTCACGTTTATAATCTTCCTCCATGGATGCGTATGAAAAAACCTCACTTTTTTTAGTATACTAATGTCTAGATCTTCTGATCCTGGTGATGATATAAACTTCTACTTTCAACCTTTGATAAGAGAGTTGAAACAACTTTGGGATGTGGGTGTTCACACATTAGATGCTTCTTCAAAAAATACATTTCAGATGCATGTTACCCTTTTATGAACTATAAATGATTTCCATGATTATGAAATGATGTCTGGATTGATCATGAAGGTAACATTATCATGTCCTATTTGTATGAAGAATACATGATTGAGAAGGCTTAAATATCTTCATAGTTTCAGTTTCATGGGGCATTGACGATTCTTGACAATGGATCATCAATATAGGAAGAATCACCAGAGGTTTGATAATACTATTGACACTAAACAACCACCTCAACTTATGTCTGGAACTGATGTACTTAATGAATTGAAAGATTTCAGTTTTTCATTAGGGAAAGATCAGATGAAATCTAAAAAGATGAAGAATGTGACACTGAAACCACTTACAATTGGAAAAAGAAAAGTATCTTTTTTGAGTTTCTATATGGGTCTACCAATTTATAACGTCATTATTTAGACACAATGCACATTGAGAAAAATATATGTGAAATGTTTCTTTAAATTCTTTTAAATATCAAGGGGAAGACCAAAGATGACTTCTAATCTCACTGGGACTTATTGGATTGGGGTATTCGACCAAAATTGCATCTTGTGTGTATTGTTGAAAAAAATGGAAAGTTACTTATGCTTCTTATACAATGAAAACTTTAGAGAAAAAACAATTTTTTGAAGTATTGGAGAATATCAAGGTTCTTGATGGCTATTACATCAACATATCTAAATGAGTCAATAAAAGAGAGTTGAAAATAAAATCCCTAAAAACTCATGATTATCACATCCTTCTTTATAAATTGATTCCAATAGTAATCTGACATTTTCTATCCAATAATATAAGGGTGAAACTATTTCACTTATGCCATTTTTTATAGAACTTTGTGCTAAAAGTTTATCCAAGTCGTTATTGATAAAAATGTAGTAAAAAGCACCATTAATTTTGTATGAGTTGGAAAAAAACTCCTCTATCATTTTTCACTTGCAAGCTGCATTTAACAGTTCATCTTCCAACTAAAACACTTCTCGGGGGACCCATTTCTTTTCAATGGATATATTATACTAAAAGAAATATGTGCACAATGAAATCTTATGTCCAAAACAAGAATCATCCTGAAGGTTCCATTATGGGGGGCTATCTGGCTCAAGAATGTATGGATTTTTGTTCAATGTATTTGTCTGATGTGAGAAAAAGACATAACTGGACAATGTGAAATGAAGATGAGCAGTATGAGAAAATAAAGCCCTCATTTCCATCTCTTACACAAACTAGAGGAATTCTTGGGTCATATACATTGGCTACATTGATCCTTGAAGAGAGGGATATGGCACATCGCACAGTCTTGTTTAACTATGGTTTGTTTAATGACTATATCAAGTAAGTAATTTGAATATTTACATGTTATCCCATACTATTTCATTTCACATATACCTTAAAATTTTATCACCACTTTACATAGGTAACATAAACAAATTATAAGTAGAGTTTATCGATCTTTGCCTTTGGGAAGGATAGAGGCTTCTCATAGCAAAAAGTTTCCTACTTGGTTGAAATCAAAGGTATGGACATTACTTTAATTAACTTAAAATATAGATATTCATTTAATTTTATTATTCATATATATTTTAGGTATTGATTTTACCTGTTGACTCTATCTCTCAAGAATTAAGTGTGTTGGCTTTTGGTCCCAATTCTTTGGTTTATGAATGCAAATATTTAATAATCAATGGGTATAAATTTGTTACAACTGATCGAGTGGTGAAAATGAGAACACATCATAATGGAGTTATGTTAACTGCTATAATAGACCATTATTCCAGTGCATCAGATATTAGGCCAAAAAATGAAAATGCATCTTATTATGGACTTGTTGAGAAAATATTGTTATTGGATTACTACTCTCATGGTCGGGTCACTGTGATGAAATGTAAATAGTTTGATTCAATGACGTGACATGGTATATTTATTAATTACTGCGAATTCAGAGTTATTGACATGAATTGATTCATGGATACCGATGAACCATATATTTTGGCATCAATGAAAAAACAAGTGTTTTATGTGAAAGATCATCTAAGACCTGATTATGATGTCATTATTGAAGTAATTCCCATACATATTTTTCATGATGGTGGGGAAAAAATTGACACCATTGACGCCCCTATTGGCATTGACCAAAATATTGAATTTGATGACTCAAATTTTCCCATAGTGAGAGTTGATGTTAAACCTGAAGTAGTAGTGGGTAATATCTAGAAGAAACCATATATTTTCATAGTTCATTCAGTTTATCTTGATGTGGATTTCTTAGGTTGGTACTACTGTAATTACTTTAATTTAGTTCCAGTTTGGAATGATATGTTTATTTTATTATTGTTTGTTTTCATTGCATTTAATTATATTTATTTCAATTCTAAAAACTGGGTTCAAAATAGGTTTTTAAAAAATGTATAACTTGTTTTTAAATTATAGTTGCTAAAACATGATATGAAATTGTTTATGAATTCTTTGACTTATAAGTTGTATGCATGATTTTTAAAAACTATTTCTAAAAAATGTACATTTCATTCTTATGCAGAATATGAAAAATATTGTAGAAGTTAGAAGGAAGCAATTATTTGATAACGATTGATAGATGCACAAGCTTAGGTTGCCTCCTTTGGTTCCTTTAGTGAGTATAATAATTTTAATATTTTTCTTCTACATTACATTTAATGTCATGTTCTTATTCTTTATCAATTTTTAGGGGCATATAGGTGAACTAGAGTTGACTTCTGCTCCCTCTACTAATATGGGTTTGAGTGAGGGTGCTCTTAGAGCTAGATAGAGCACCCGTCATACCCGCTCTCACCCTGACCCGCCAGCGGACACCCCATCTACCACACATTTACATCCTCCACTTGATCCTTAAGGGATGTTCTCAAATGGTTTAATGGACTAACGTTCTAATTGTCATGAACCAACCTGGGTCGACCCTGAACCGGTCACCCGAGCCGGTCCGCGACATGTCCCGAAGGGTGTTCCCAATCCCCATAGGATGAAAACTAGTGCCGGGTATAAAAATTTAATCGTTGGGAATGATTTGGCCCATAAAAGATAAATAAATAAACAAGAATAAACAAAACAATAAAACAAAACTCTAATAGTGAAAAAAGAAATAAACAGAACAGCTCAACATACCTCCATATGACCTTCCATGTCACCTCCCAACCAAAGGCCGACCTTGCTCCAATAATGATCAACTCATCCAAGAAAATCCGAGTAAAGGAAACCTGCAACTGAAATGATAAAAAAGGCATGAGCATTAAAAATGCTTAGTAGGGACGTCAAAAGTGAACCACAAAATCCATGCATTTTCCAATTTCAAAATAGACCAATAACACTAGTTTGAACTACACTTATAAAAAAATAAGGTTTTCACATATACAATGTCTTTTGAAAACTAAGAATTACAATTCCATTGCCCTTTTAATTCAAAAAATAGGGAAAAGAAATAAAGATGGGAGCACACAAACTTTTCCCAAAACAACTACTTTGAAATCCTTTTTAAAACCAACCATACATACAAATTTTTTCCAAGAAAACACCAAAACAAAGTTCAAGGGTATGATTCCACACACACAACAAGGGAAATGATACTAACAGTGCTCATATCAAAGGATCATAAAAAACCTAGGAACTCGAAGGAAGACCAAAACATACTAATACCTGCGACTTCATCCCCGGTAGCATGCCCCACGTGATAAAATCAAACGCCCTAATGCCCAGCCACCCTTTCTCAGGTCAGATCGAGGGGCCCAATCCCATAGCAGTAATCCCAAATATCTACTTACTATGGGCCACTAGATAGTACATGAACTTACAATGCAAAAATCATTCTCAGTAACCCCTTGATATGCTAGGTTTCCATGCTATGTTCACAAAGAGGTGTGTCACACATTCAAACAACAAGCTATATATATATATATAACCAAGATCGCTACACAATCTGACACCACCCCGACCACCTAAAGGTTAGTCTCATTCCTTAAAATAAATATTCTCAAAAGGAGGCCCATACCGAGGACCCTCCTATCTCATGATCAAACTACGTGGCAAGAGACCCAACCCAAGAGGGGTTTTCCAAACAACCCTTTAAAAGATGCCAACCAGGACTTTGGACTTTTTTCACAAAACCATACTTTTATAAACAACCAGACACACATATCACTTTAGTTCCAAACATTTTTACAATGGCCAAAAAGGCATCGCATCGAGCACTTAGCATGAAAAACCAATTGAAAACACCAATCGTCATTTTTCTTGCATGGCAATTACACTCATAAAAATCAAAATATAGTTCTAAAGATCATAAACCATATGCAATATCCAATTGGGCAATTCAACCAACATTTGGTGTGAAAACCCAAACAAAAATGCATGACACATTAAAAACCACTTTAAAAAACACACACACCCCAAAACATCCTCAAAACATGTTTCACACCCCTTTTATAATTTATTAAACCATTAAATCACTTTATAAAACCATTTTAAATAACACCCCAAAGCTTCTATATCGATGCACACCCAAATCCCTCTTGAAAGACCAATCACACGCCAAAACAATTTCCAAAACAACAAATACCACTTTTACATAAAAATGGAAAAATGGGCCTTTACACCACAAATTTACCAAAAAAGTGTCCAAGTACCTATTTAAGCTAAGATAAAACACACAAAGCATATGAAAGTGCCAAACACGCCCTTGAGTTTCGAACACACACACACCCAAACACTTCACATTTTCCAAAAGGGCCCTTATCCTTTCCAAACACACACTCCAAATCATTTCCATAAAAATATATCAAAGATCTAAAATGACGACACCATTATAAAACAAGCCACACAATTTATCAACAATTATATAAATAACCCAACCGGTTTATAAATAGTTTAATAACAAGCTAACTAGTTTATGGACAATTTTTATAATCAAGATGAACAAAGTATGAATAATTTTATAAGAAACCCAATTAGTTTACTAGAAATCCTATAAACAAATGAAACAGTTTATTAAAAATTTTATAAACAGATCAAACAAATTACACAAACTAGAAAACACTATAACAAACTATTTTTAACAAAACCAACTAACTTAAAAATACTATAGAAAATTGACCAATTCATTTGCAAAGGCGTGAGTCAAGTAAAATAATTGATTAAAAACACACAAGCATTATATGTACTTATTCAGAAAGGAAAATGCAGATTTCCCCACCTCAAGCAGGCCAAGACAACACTTGGCATCCGGCACTTTCCAACTCAAGCTATCATCCGCTCGTGCGCACATACCTCCATATATATCTATGTATACCCTTTACCCAATGCCCGTATTTCCCACGCCATGAGGGAATACACGCATAAAGGATATACACATCTATATATATATACATACCTTCGTATATGCGTGCAGGTCTTCCAATGGCACTGGACGCAGTCAAAGTCGTGCGACCGTGATATCGCTTCAGCGGAAGGAAAACAACCTCCTGTGCACCAAACACGCACCTAAAACGACTAGCAAAGCACGCCAATCAACACCCAAGATGTCAGGGTTAGACCACTTAAATAAAAACACTGAAAAATAAAAGAAAACTACCACCGGTGAGGTCACCAGACCGGAGAACTCGCGCCGACCAAAGCAGGAGAGGGAGGCCATCGTCAGGTCGTGCAACAGAGACTGCCAGAAATAAGGGGAGGTTGTTGGGGACTAGTTGCATCACTGGTTGGAGCAAAAGGGCGAGCGAGGGATGGTTGGAGAAAAGGTAGGGGTGGTTGGCTGAAACAAAGAGCGGTGAGGGTGAGGGGTGAAGGTTGGATACAGGAGGGTGAGGCAGTGTCAGGGCTGTTCGGCAGGCCGTTGTCGGGGCGAGAGGCGAAAGCGGCTAGGGCGCAGAGGGCAGGTGGCGGACAAGATCCAGGGGGTGTGGCAGGCTGTTGACTGGAGTGCAGTGGTGTGGCGTGAGGCAAGGGGAATGAGGGAGAAACAACGTGCATAGGGCGAGGTGAAGCGAGGGGGCTGGGTGAAGCACTGCAGAAGGAGGGAGAGCATGCGGCGAGGACCTACAAGGGCGATGCAGGGTGGCGGCCGTGCGAAGGGTAATACAGGGAGGGGGGGCAACACGAGATTATGCTAGGATTACTTTGTGCTTTTTTTTCATTTTATTATAATAATAATAGGAATACAAATAATAATAATAATAATGACAATAATAAGAATAAAAATAATAATAATACAATAATAATAATAATAATACAAATAATAATAATGATAATATAAAGAATAGCAACAACAACAACAATAATAATAATATAAAGAACAACAATAATAATTATAATAATAAGAATAATGAGCAATTTCACGACACCTGGACTGATTGCGCGACTACCGCCAATTGCACGGTGACCGCGCACGGGTCCGAAACCCAGTAAAATTGTTAAACGACAAAAAAAATTAAATTGGGACCCATCCCAGACCTTGGAACGAGAACCCAGAGCTAAGAATAATAAAATAAAAATGTCGGGGTGCAAAAATTCTCCCCACCAGTGACACTTTCTGCTCCTAGAAAGTCACTCAACTAAACAATAGACAAAAAAAGAATACATGCTTGACTGAAATTGAAAGAAACCATAACACAAGAGAGCAGGAGAACACGAGAGGGTTCTCCCCACCACAAGAACACAACTAGTGCAAAAATTTAACTCACAAACATACTACTCTGAGAGGGGGGTGATGTGGGAACTCCCAATTGATCCAAACTAACTTCTATGGAATGAGCGAAACAACACCTCCGCTGGAACTTGGAACTCTTGAACTAGACCAAAAACCTCAAAAATTAAAGAAAATCTTCCGAGAATAACTTAATACAAGCAGTGAACCTGAGATTAAGTAAAAAATCGATTCTCCCACATGCACTTACATCTTTAAATGAACATAGATAAACCAAAATCAACCCACACAAGGTCCAAACACACTTTTAAGAAAAACACATGATTCAGACTACCACGTCCACATAAATAGGGCTTCTTGGATTATAATAGAACGAGTTTATCATAACTTCACGACAAAAAAAATGAACTTACAACAACGTCAAAACTTTAACAGCAGAAAAAACAAGAACAGAAGGACTTTAAATGTTCTACTGCCAACACGGAACACAAAACCCAGACCAAAGCTTCATACCCTCGGCAACTCCTGACTGCGCGCGAGATTCACCCCAAGACCTGTGGCTGAGGCTCTGATGGCTGAAGCATCTCCTACCTCACAGTTAGGCACTAGAATCCTCTGGTCACAACATCTTCTTCAGGTGACGCTTCCTACAAAACTTCTCTAGATGACCCAGACACCCACAATGATGGAACGTCTTCGGGGGGTGCGGCATGATGGCTTTGTGTACCCTAAACATCCACACTGATGGCACACCACTAAATGATCCGATGAATTGGAAGCCAGAACCACTACAGAGGACTCTTTAGAAATAGGTCCCTCTAGCACACCCTGCTTGTCAGATGGGGAACCTTCACGAGCAACTAGATACGCTGGATTTCCAACCATCTGGGCTCTGAAGACCAACTCAGCTAAAAACACCTCATCCACCAACTTCTCAAAACGATGGTCCCTAGAAGGGAATACTCACTCCTTGATATCTAGACGAAGACCCTTGATGAAGAGATAAGTCTTCATCAAATCCTGTGATGCTACCTCCAGAGAAAAGGAAACCAGTTTCTTGAAATGGTCAACATATGCCTTCATGGTCCATTGGCCTTGTTGGATACGCATGGGCTCTTCCCTTTTCTTTATTGTTGCTTTTTCAGGTATGTACCATTGAACGAAGATAGATTTAAAGACATCCCATGTCACCCCAACTTGCATTGACAGCGGGGTGAACAACTCTCATTTGTTCGAAGCCAGACCCTTAAATAATCCCAGGACAGCTCGAACCCTAACAGACTCGGGAGTTCCCAACATCCTAAAAACACACCCGACCTCTTCAAACCACATAAATGCCTTTAACGGACCCTGATTACCATTAAGGACATACAATGTCTGAGAAGGACCAAAAAATGGGTATGACTTATCAAAAACTTTGGGGACCTTTCTGGGCAGAATTTTCTGAACAACATATAAAACACCAAGCTGAAACTGATATCGAATCAAAGTATAATTAAAAGTAACATTCCTGATCCAAAACGACCAGCTCAAAAACCAAAAAAATACAAATACAGCCCAAAAATTCCTTTTTCATTTAAAATTTCAAAACCTCCTTCTTTCAAGGCCATTTTCCAAATAACAAATATACTTTTCAAACCAAATTCAATTTCTAAAAATCATTTTCCCTTTTTAAAAATTACTTTATAAAAACAAGGTCAAGCCTTTAATTCCAAGTACACACCTTAGTAATCCCATGAATCGTTGCACACATATTCATCCACTTTCTTCCATACACACCAACATGCACTTCCCATGCATTCCCTCACATGTGCAAACATTTATAAAGAGTACCCGAGGTTACACCCAAACCACTTCTCTACCAATTCCAAGCAAACCCTAGATTTTTAGACCAAGAGATTCCGATTTTAAAAACCTATTTCCCAAATTTAGAGCCATCTAAAAGAAATCATTCTCATTTCAAAACCCCTTTTTCATTTTCAAAATCACGCTTACACCAACCAAAAACAAGATGACATTCAACTTGCATCAAATTACCAGAGTGAGGGAATAGTATTCATGCTTAACCTGGCGACATGGTAGTAGGCCATGCTCCAAGCAAGAATAAACTACTAGAAAGAACTTAAACCATGTACTCAGATTCCACATGGGTCACTACTCCATGTGAAATCATGATGTAACATCGAATTGCCTCCATTATCATCCCTCAATCTAAAACAAACTGAAACTAGACAAGGACTCAATTCCCAGACTACCCCTGGTGACTCGAGATTCGGAACAAGCGAGAGTTCATGACGTCCTTCTCGTACCTACCTCTCGAGTCTCGACAGTCCTAATCTCTATCTATCAAACACCCCAAATAACAAGGTCCTGCCTTTGATACTATTTTGTCACAAACCAACCTGGGTCGACCCTGAACCGGTCACCTGAGCCAGCCCTCGATATGTCCCAAAGGGTGTTTCCGATCCCCATGGGATGAAAACTAGTGTCGAGCATAAAAATTTAATCTCCAATAATGATTTTCCCATAAAAGATACATAAATAAACAAGAATAAACAAAATAATAAAACAGAACTCTAGCAGAAGAAAAAGAAATAAACAAAATAGATCAACATACCTCCATGTGACCTTTCAGGTCACCTCCCAACCAAAGGAAAACCTTGCTCCAATAATGAGAAACTCAACCAAGAAAATATAAGAAAAGGAAACCTACAGATGAAATGATAAAAAAGGCGTGAGCATTAAAAATTCTTAGCAGGGACGCCAAAAATGAACCACAAAATCCATACATTTTCCAATTCCAAAATAGACCAATAAAAATAGTTTGAACTACAATTGTAAAAAATAAGGTTTTCACATATATAATGTCTTTTGAAAACTAACAATCATAATTACATTTCCCTTTTAATTCAAAAACAGAGAAAAGAAATAAAGAGGGGTGCACACAAACTTTTCCCAAAACAGCTACTTTGAAATCCTTTTTAAAACCAACCATACATACCATTACCCTTGTTGTGTGTGTGGAATCATACCCTTGAACTTGGTTTTAGTGTTTTCTTGGCCCATACTAATACCCGTGACTCCATCCCCGATAACATGCCACACACGATAGAATCAAATTCCTTAACGTCTATCCACCCTTTCTCAGGTCAGACTGAGGGGCCTAATCCCATAGCAATAATCCCAAATATCCACTTACTATGGGCCACTGAACAATACATGAACTTCCAGTGCAAAAATTATTCTCAGTAACCCCCTTTCTATGCTAGGTTTTCGTGCTATGTTCACAAAGAGGTGTGCCACACATTCAAACAACAAGCCACACACACACATATATATATAACCAAGCTCGCTACACAATCTGACACCACACTGACCACCTCAAGGTTAGTCTCATGCCTTAAAATAAATATTCTCAAAAGGAGGCCCATACTGAGGACTCTCCTATCTCATGATCAAACTACGAGGTAAGAGACCTAACCCAAGAGGGGTTTTACAAACAACCCTTTCGAAGATGAAAACTAAGCCTTTGTAATTTTTTCACAAAATCATACTTTTATTAACAACTAGAAACACAAATCACTTTAGTTCCAAACATTTTTACAACGGCCAAAAAGGTATAGCATCGAGCACTTAGCATGCAAAACCAATTGAAAACACCTATCATCGTTTTTCTTGCATGGAAATTACACACATAAAAATTAAAATATAGTTCTAAAGATCATAAACCATATGCAAGAGCTAACATGGCAACTCAACCGACATTTGGTGTGAAAAACCCAACAAAAATGCACGACATGTTAAAAACCACTTTAAAAAAACATACACACCCCAAAAAATCATCCAAACATGTTTCACACCCCTTTCATAACTTAGTAAACCATTAAATCACTTTATTAACCCATTTTAAGTAACACCCCAAGGATTCTATATAGATGCACACCCAAATCCCTCTTGAAAGACCAAACACACGCTAAAACCATTTCCAAAACAATAAATACCACTTTTACATAAATATATCTAAACAAGCCTTTACACCAATAATTTACCAAAAAGTGTCCAAGTACCGATTTAAGCCAAGATAAAACACACAAGCATATGAAAGTAATAAACGGGCCCTTGAGTTTCGAACACACACACACCCAAACATTTTACAATTTCCAAAAGGGCCCTTATCCTTTCCAAACACACACACCAAATCATTTCCATAAAAATATATCAAAGCTCTAAAATGATGACACCTTTATAAAACAATTAGCACAATTTATCAATAATTATATAAACAACCCAACCAATTTATAAATAGTTTTATAATAAGCTAACTAGTTTATGAACAATTTTTATAAAAAAGACGAAAAATTATGAATAATTTTATAAGAAACCCAATTAGTTTACTAGAAATACTATAAACAAATGAAATAGTTTATTAAAAATTTTATAAACAAATTAAACAAATTACACAAACTAGAAAACACTATAACAAACTATTTTTAACAAAACCAACTAACTTGAAAATACTATATCAAATTGACCAATTCATTTGCAAAGGCGTGAATCAAGTAAAAGAATTGATTAAAAATATATAAGAATTATATGGAATTATTTGGAAAGGAAAATGCGGATTCTCCTACCTCAAGCAGGCCAAGACAACGCTTGGAATCCAACGCTTTCCAACTCAAGCCGTCATCCGCTCGCACGCACATACCTCCATATATATCTATGTATACCGTTTACCCAATGCCCGTATTTCCCACACCATGAGGGAATACACACATAAAGGATATACAAATCTATATATATACATAAATTTGTATATGCGTGTAGGTATTCCAATGGCACTGGACGCAGTCAAAGTCGTGCGACTGCGATGTCGCTTCAGTAGAAGGGAAACAACCTCTTGTGCACTAAACACGCACCTAAAACGACTAGAAAAGCACGCCGATAAACACTAAAAAGGCTAGGGTGAGACATTAATGGACTAATTATAACACCCTAAAATTTTATGAAATATATTTTTTGAATTAATTTAATATTTTTATATTTTTCATTTCACACAACACTGAATATAGCTTTTGTTATATGAAAGCACTAAGTTTGGCTTCAATTATACGCAACACCAAGTTAAGATTCTGCTACACAAAAAACTTAGATTAACATTCGGTATCCACAAAACTATGTTTGGCTTGTGTTACACACAATTATGAGTTCTTTTGATAGCTTGCGTTACACATAAAGCTGAGTTTTACAGAACTACAATATACTAGTAATATTGTCATTAAAATATTATTATAGTTACCACCTAGTCATTAGAATGGAAGTTACAAATAAGATTAACTAAATTATAAAAATATTATTTAAACATGTATATAAAATTAATCCTTTGGTTATCAATTAGTTAGAAATGAATGTAATAACTATTTGAAAATAAAGAAATTATTTTTCTAAGAAAACTATTTTTCTATATACAAACAAAATTTTATATCAATAAATTAAACAAACCACTTTTGATGAATGTTTTCAATAAAAAATTTATATTATATATTCAATCAATATTTTTGATACTCATACAATAGATTTTATAGGTATAAGATAAGAATAAATCCAATTTTATGAATAAAAAGATGTATTTTTCTAAAAGACAATTTTACCGCCTTTTAATGGAGAACCCATTTTAAATATAAATTTTAACACTTTTATAATTTTTATTTCAAAATATAAACTTTATTTTTGAAATTTTAATATCAAAAATTTACTTTGGGTGAGCTTTTGGTATTAAACCGAAAATTTTGATTTTTTGACGAATAATGAAAAATGCTAAATTTTAATTCAAAACTGTTTTTTCATATAATTTATTTATATAGTTAAATTATATATTAATTTTGTTTTAAAGTATAATTAGATCAATTATACATAAATTAATCCAATTTAGGTATTTGTAACCGATTTCACATTGAAATTGAATATAAAAACTTTTCAAACTTTTGGACTTTTTTGCTTTAAAAACCCGCTTTCACGACACGTCTGCGAGATTAATTTTAAATTATTTTTTTCCACTTCTATGTTTATAATTTAAAAAAATAGATTATTTATTTGGAATAAGAATAGTTTATAATATATATTAAGTTCAACTTAGTTTTTAAACAAAAATATTAGTGAAAGTAATTAAAATTAATTACAACGATTAAGGTAAAAACGGGTTTACCTAGTGGTTAAACTTTAACAGTCCAAATACCCTAGACACATGTACAAAAGCCATTTTATGGAAATATTTCGACCAAATAATCCCTTTTCTCAGAAATGGAAAATTATTGGAGGCACATGGTGTAAGGGATACCTCTCAATAGTGTTTACCGTTTTATATTTACAAGAATTTCACTCCTCCACTATAAAAGGGCACTCACCCCCTCACTTCCTCACACCTCTCAATCCAATTTGGATCATCAAAAATCTGCCCAAATAAGCTAAAAAATTAACTCCTATCAACCTAGAAGCCTCAATTTAGATAAAAATCAAACCAAATTAGTCCTTTGGTGCAAACTAAAAGGAATTACCCAAAGAAGAGGTAACATCCTTCCACACACTCTTTTGTTTTATTTTCATTCTCCACACATAAATTATTCTTATTACATGATTATATAATAAAATAAGTATCCTAAATATACTGATATTTTTTTATTATAAGGTTTCAACCTACACCTACACACACTTTCATCAAATGGGTAACAAACTTACCATTCATGTGTACAATGGACTACCGCCTCGTGAAATGATGTCGTTCGTTTTTACTTTACCACCTATCATTGTTGAAAATTATGATATAAATACTAGTTTTATATGATATATATGATATTTATGATGTATTTATTCTTATTTAATTATTAAATAAAACATACCTTCATTCTTTCTATTTTATACAAATACGACAACTTTATTTGTGGACGTGTGGATTACAGCCTCCTCAAAGCGACGTGATTCATTCACACTTACATGGAATATATTAATGATGGTTTTAGTAAACGTATATGATATATATGAAATAATAATGCTAATATAATTATAATATATATATATATATATACATACATATATATATTTTATTTACTTCCTTTCTTTCAATATGAAAGTAAAACGGAAACAATAGTAATGCGTACGTACGACCTATGGTCTCCATAAACAGTGTATTCCATTTCATATTTCTATATTTTATAGATTATTATAAATATTTATATAATAAACATATATGATATTTACATAATTTTTTACATTATTTAAATAATTAAATAATTATCTAAGTAAGAGGATCAAGAATAACAAGTCAAAACATATGCAAAAAACAAAGCGGATATTACCCGAAACGTAACATTAACATGAAATTGTTAATAAAATTATAATATAAAGTCATAATAAAATAATATATGGTATGATATATAAGAATATTTTTATGTAGTAGATTTATAATAAACTTATACTTATTATATAGGAGGTTTTAATGTGTATAAAGAAAGTCAAGACTTAAGGTAAGAGTTTTCTCATCTCATTTTTATTTATGTGAGACTTATGCCTTATTCACCACTCATTTCTTTTGTGTGGTGTATATACTACCTATGAATGTACTATATTATTATTATAATAAAATTTATGGGTATTTAAATATCCATTTTATGATATTTATTCCATGGGTTTTATGGTTCAAAAGTTACCAAATCGATAAAGTAATTTTTGTCTCAATTTACCTTCTTTGAGATATATGCCATGTTATGCACCTATATTTTTCCATGGGGCGTATATACTGAAATTTTACATGTTATATCATGAATATAATTATTTTTGTGATATTTTAGGCTTCATGTAATGTTTTTATTTCATGGGGATTATGATTCAAAGCTACCAAAGTGGTAATAGTTTAAAACTACAATCTTATCGTTTATCAAGATTATTTATGATTATGCTTACATTGATGAAATATTATGATAAATATCTCAATAACCCTCATGAATTTTCTTCTCCTATAATTTTTCATGATATATTAATTTATTTTTACCATTTTTTCACTCTTTGGTACTTAATATAATTAAGATTTGTTTAAGAAAATCCGACTTTATTTCTCTTTTCGGTTAGAAATCTATTTTCCCCCAAAACCATGTTTTTAAAAAATGTTTTCAAAAATGTTTTACTATGATTTTTTAAAATATATTTTTACCCATGTTTTAAATTTTTAATAAAATAATGGTTTTTAAAGTAATATCCTTGTCGTTTTCCGATCAAGACACTTTTCTAAACATTTCATGTTGTAAAAGGAATGTTTGGTATATATGGATTTACCCGCTGTCATGAATATAATTTCCTTAAAGCATAATTTTAATGTTTATATGGTTATATTTAAAGAAAATGTTTTTCCTAATATTCTAGAAATTATTTATATTTAAGTGGTTTTCAAAAAGGTTTTATTTTAAAAAAGTGTTTTAAATGATTTTCAAGATTACTTTAGATGTTTTCAAATCTATTTTCAAAGAAAAAGGTTTTCAAAATTCTTTATGTTTTAAAAATAAATTTTAAAAGAAGAAAAAAAAAATTCCTCAAAAAATGTTTAAAATGAAATTGCACAGCTTTCTTTATAAGAAAAGGATTTTTGAAATGGTTTTATGAAAGAGATTTTTAAAGAAAGATGATTTTTCCTTAAGAAATGTTCCAAGTGTTATTTAAAAATACTTCTCTATCTAAGATGATATTACTTTGAAATATTTTATGCTTTACTAGGGATATGATCCAAGTAAACCATTATTATTCTTTATTTGAATGGGTTATGTTTAATATAACAAGTTGTTTATGAAACCCATTTCTCTTCTACGAGTTATTCCAAGATAAAATGCTTATGAAACCCACTTCCTTTCATGGGTTATTCTAGGATGAGATTATTATGAAACCTATATCCTTTCCATAGGTTATGATATAATGAAATGTTTATGATATCCATTTCATTTCATGAGTTATGATATGATTTTTATAAAACCCATCTTTTTTCATGGGTCATGATACGATGAATGTTTTGTTATCTTATAGCACATGCATGTATGATTTCATTCTGTGATGGGTGGGAACCATATCTCCCTATAATGAATTAGGTAACGATAAATGTTTTATGATCTCAAAGGGTACATGAGAGGCCATCTCAATCCCAAAACAAGAGGGTAAACGGGAGGGCGTCCCAAGACCAAAATAAGAGGGTACACATGAGGACATTTAAAGCCCGAAACAGAGGGTACACGAGAGGGAATACTAAGCCAAAAATAAGAGGGTACACAGGAGGGAATCCAATGCCCAAAATAAGAGGGTACATGGGAGGGCATCCCAAGTCAAAAATAATAGGGTACATGGGAGGGAATCCCAAGACCGAAATAATAGGGTACACAAGAGGGCATCCAAAGCCTGAAATAAGGGGGTATATGGGTGGACATACCAATCCCAAAACAAGAGGGTACTCAGGAGGGAATCCCAAGACTTAAGTAGGTATATGGGTGATTAGACCAAGCCTAGCATGTTATGAAGGTCTTGATAGGTATCCTTGACATTGGATTTTATATGCTTATGTGTATGCACTGATTACATGTCTTATTCCTATGTTATGATTTCATGAATTATACTCTGGATTAACTTATGATTAATGTATTATGAACTGCTAATATTTATGCCATGACTATTGATTATGATCTTTGATATGTAGAGTATTATCTTCTAATGTTATGATCATGTTCTTGTACCCTTATGCTCATGTTATGCTTGCATATCTCCCATTTTTACCATTACTGAGCATATGAACTCACCCATTTATCATGTTTCCTTTCCCAAAGTTATGAAGAAAGGTTTTATATAACAACCCTGCTTTTTATTACACACTTAGACATGATTTATTACATAAAACCTTTACTTGATACAACATAGAAGATCAAGAGGTCTAGTGTATTTGGGGCTTATGAACATTACATAACAATTTAAAACATGAAATACAACATCTTTATTGAAAAATTACTTTACATGACCACAACATTCCTTCGTAATTGACATTATATGGGATAACCTAAGGACATACATAAGAAAGGGGTGAACTATAAAGCCCAGTAAGGGAATAAACATGGAATAACATGAGGAATAAAATACATGTTAGAAAATAGGCATATCAATGGAGAATAAGAGAAACATGAACATAAAGGCATGATAAATCATGATAATCATAACATGGATATGTGGCAATAATACTTAACATAGTATTAGCATGAGCCAAGGCTCATTGCACATAGAGCATGAGTAAACCCTCATTGCACATGAAGCACGAGTAAACCCTTGTTGCACATGGAGCACAAGTAAACACTCATTTCACTTAAATTAGCATGAGTCGACACCCATTACACATGACATATCATGATACTATACTTTACCCAATGCATTGGAGCGCTATTAGGGCACACCCTTCTTAAACATTTCATTTCATGCATAAGTGTGCCACATGGATCATAAAACATGGATTCATTAAAAATCATCATTTATTCCATGATAAAGGAATTGAAAATTCATAAATGAAACTCTATAATCAATAAGTAAATATGAATAAAGGTGAATAACCTTGATAGAGAAATGAGCATAGTATTTATGACACAATGACTTTGGCTTGGAAAATCATGGTGCAATTTCGGCAGCATAACAACGTGAAATAAGAATTCATAAAAAATGGTTGATGAGAGAGAAATGGGTGTATCATAATATGTACATGAAATGGACATTAATGGGGTCATATATATACATGTCCCAACAAGTGTAATGGAATTTAGATTCATAATACAAAAGAATTCCTTAAATGTAAATGAGAAGAGAGAAATTCCTTACGAAATTTTGGCATGGTAACAAGTATACATGGGAGACATTAATGAGAGATAAAGAGGTATCTCATCATTAAAAAATAAAGAGGAAAGTATTGGGGAGGTGAGAAATCATACCCCAACATTTATAATTTAAAATAAAAGGGCATAACAATATTAAGAAACTTGGATAAAATGAGAAAGGAAGGAATCCCTTACTTGTAAGTGTGATCCCAAAGGCTTGGGAGAGGCTTGAGAGAGGATTCTTGGGAGCTTGGGGCACCTTTGGAGGATTATAGAGAGAGTAGGTAAGATCTTGGACGAACTCAAAAGGCCTTTAGTGAAGAGGAAGTGGGATCTTGGGTGGGTTTATATAGGAAAGGAGAGGGAATTTTTTATTATTTAGGTTTGGGTCACCACACATTAAACTAATCCAAACCACAAACCAGTCCATGGTTTTCACCCATGATTTTTGCCAAAGGGGAGTGGAAAAAAATATTTTATAAGTCCAATGGCATAAATTCTTAAAATAATAGGATTTCTTATGTGGAGGTGATTCACACTCTCAATGAAATCAATTTAAAAATCTAAAATGTTTTATAAGTCTTGGAGGGTCCACTAAGGATTTGTAAAATAAATCAAACAAACCTAAAATCAAATTATTTTAATTTTAAAACATATATTAGTCTAACATAAGTTTTATATTATTTTATTACATCCATATTGAGTCATTATGATGTCATAAAACACATTATATATTTAAACGGTATTTAATTTTTACCCAAAAATTTGACTGTCTCAGAAAATTATGAAAAATTCACCATTGGATAATTTAGACATACTGATTCCAAAAATAATATTCATTTTATCTAAATAATTTTCTAAATATTTTAATTTTTACTTTTAACATAAAAACCGACATTTATAAAAAATTCATGGGTTTTGAAAAAAACGGCTTTCAAACCTTAATAAAAATCACAATTATATTCATAATAATTATAGAGTCATTTATATTTAATAAAATAAATTTAGTGATAATATTTTTATTAAAATATTATTTAATTCAAAAATCCATTAATTCATCAAAATAGATTTCTTAATTGAATATTAACTAAAAATACTATTTTTTCTTTAAAAACTATTTACCAAGTAACAATAATAAAAAAATGTATATTCTCTATAAAAAAATAATGTACATAATCATAGTTCTAGGTTCTTGTTACATATCCTCTTATAACACCCACATAAGATCGAAGGGTAAGGTGTGCGATGGTGACAGACTCCTGGGATGGCTCGGATAACATCGCTCGGGTGGTAATCTCTATCAACTTCCACTTCTCTTGTAGGCGGTTCTGTTCGATCTTAACATGTTGAAGATCGTCTTGGGTTTGGTCAAGAGCAAATCCCAATGATGCCACCTCATTTCCAAGATCCGACAAATGGGATTCATACGGGGCAAGTCTACTGGATGAAGCCATCGCTTACTTTTTCTAAGTAAATTAGATTTTTTTAAAGCCCTATATTTATACTAATCATGTGATCACTGTTCAATGGATATATTAGCAAAAATCACAATTATTAATAGTATTTTAAAATCTAAAAACATAAAACAAAGGAAGTGCATACGTTATATAACCATCTTACAAAATAAGACATTTAATTAGAATAAGATAAATTTTCATTAATAAAAGTTTGGGTCGTTACAATCTCCCCCCTAAAAGAAATTTCGCCCTCAAAATTTCATTTTCCCATACTAAAATAGATGTGGGTAACTCTTCTTCATCACTTACTCTGATTCCCACATTGCCTCTTCAAACTTGTGGTTTCACCACAACACCTTGATGAGAGGCATTGTCTTATTTCGTAGAACTTTTTCTCTATGATCTAAGATCTTCACTAGTTGATCCTCATAAGAAAGATCATCCTCTAACTGTACTACCTCTGAAGAGAGTACATGAAAAGGGTCTGATATGTACTTCCTTAAGAGGGATACATGAAAGACATCATGTACTTTGGCCATGGTAGGTGTAAGTGTTATTCGATAGGCCACAAACCCAACACGATCAAGAATCTCGAAGAGGCTGATGTACCTAGGATGTAACTTCCCTTTCTTTCCAAACCTCATGACCTTATTCCATGGAGATATGCATAGAAATACCATGTCTCCAACTTTGAACTCAAGGTATCATCAACAGTTATCTGCATAACTCTTCTGTCGACTTTGGGATGCCTTGATATGCTGCTAAATGGTTTTCACCTTCTCCACCATTTATTAGACCATTTTAGGTCCTATCAGCTTACACTCACCAACTTCATCCCAACACGCCAATGCTATACACATTTTCCCATAAAGGGATTCATATGGTGCCATTCCAATTCTCAAGTGGAAACTATTATTTTAGGAGAATTCAACCAGTGTAAGATGTTGGTCCCATCCTCCTTTGAAGTCCATAGAACATGATCTTAACATATCTTCCATTTTCTGAATAGTTTGCTCAGATTGGCCACCAGTTTGAGGATGATAGGCTATACTGAAGTTCAGTTCAGTGATTAAAGCATGTTGTAAACTTTTCCAGAACTTCGAGTTGGATCTCAGATCACATTAAGATACAATAGATAGTGGTACTCCATGCAACCTTAACACTTCTTTGATGTAAATCCGTGCAAGTTGATCCAAGGAGAAGTCCTCTCGAATCATGATAAAGTGAGTTGTCTTCGTAAGACGATCCCCAATGACCCATATAACATTATTTTCTCTAGATGTTCTTGGAATTCTAGTGACATAGTCCATGGTAATGTTTTCCCACTTTCATGTTGGTATGGGTAATTATTGCATCATCCTATTAGACTTTTTCTTCTTAGCCTTCACTTGCTGACATACCAGACACTTTGATGTATATTCAGAAATCTCCCTTTTCATATCATCCCACCAAAAGTTTTCTCAGATATCTCAATACATCTTTGTGATCCCCGAGTGAATAGAGAAGGTTGAGCTATGTGCGTCATTCAGAAGCTCCTTATTTATCTCTGGATCGGATGGTACACATAATCATGACCTAAATCTCACAATTCCATCCTTGTCAAGCATGAACTCTGAGGATTTCCCATTTTTGATAGCTTCCACCCTTTTCAGAATTTCCACATCCTTTATTTGAGCATCCTTTATTTTCTCCATGAGGGATGGTTGAGCAATCATTTGAGAAAGGATTGATGATGTTCCTCCCTTAATGATTCCCATGTCCATCCTCTACAAATCTAATAAGATTGGATCCTTTTAAATTATCGTCATTGATAAAAATGTAGGATCCTTTCTACTTAGAGCATCTGCCACCTTGTTTGCCTTACCGAGATGGTAGTGGATTGAGCAGTCATAATCCTTGATGAGTTATATCCATCTTCGCTGGTGCATATTAAGCTTTTTTCGTGTGAATATATATTTGAGGCTCTTTTGATCAATATATATCTCACACTTATCCCCATAGAGATAATGCCGCCAGATTTTCAACGCAAAGATCACAGCTGCCAACTCTAGATCATGTGTGGGATAGTTTTGCTCATGGATTTTCAGTTGCCTTGAGAAGTAGGCTATCACTTTGTCATTCTGTATCAACACCCAACCTAGGCCCTTCTTCGAAGCATCACTAAATACCACAAAAATTTCTCCACTTGTGGGTAAAGTGAGTACGAGTACAGTGATAATCCTACTTTTTAACTCCTTGAATCTCTCTTCATATTCATCACTCTAAGAAAACTTTATTCCCTTTCGAGTTAGCTTGGTAAGAGGTTTGGACAATCATGAGAAATTTATCAAAAATCAGCGATAATATCCAGCTAACACCAAGAAGCTACGGATATCCGTTACCAATGTTGGCCTCAGCCATCCCACAATTACAGTTGTCTTAAATGGATCCACATATATCCCATTGCTTGTGATGATATGACCCAAGAATGAGATCACCTTCAACCAAAACTCACACTTGTTGTACTTTGCATAGACCTTATCATTCCGCAAGGTTTCTAGTACAGTTCTTAGATGCTCCTCATAATCCTCCTTGGTTTTGGAGTATATTAGAATATCATCTATAAATACCACTAAAAATTTGTTGAGGTAATCTCTAAAGACTCTATTCATCAAGTCCATGAATATTGCTAGATCATTAGTGAGTCTGAAAGGCATTACTATAAATTCATAGTGCCCGTATCTTGTATGAAAATTAGTCTTAGAGATATCTTCCTTCTTCACCCTTACTTGATAATATCCTGACTACAAATATAACTTGGAGAAGTATTGTTCTCTATGAAGTTGATCAAACAAGTCATCAATTTGTGGCAGTGGATACTTGTTATTTATCTTGATTTTTTTAAGCTCACGATAATCGATGCAAAGCCGCATTGACCCATCATTCTTCTTGAAGAAGAGGACTGGTGCACCCCATGGTGAAGCACTTGGGCGTATAAACCTTTTATCCAGATTCTCCTATAGTTGTTTCTTCAGCTCCTCAATATCTAAAACATCCATTCTATACAAAGTCTTGAATATTGGCAATTCCCCAGGTATAAGGTCAATTGATAATTCAACATCTCTTCTAGGAGGAAGACCAGTCAATTCCTCAGGAAACACTTCAACAAATTCCCTCACAATAGGCGTGTCTTCAAGGATGGTTTCCTTCTTAGACTCAATCATCTGAGCCAGATATGCATGCTCATAGGGTAGTAATATCCATGCTTGAGATGATGGTGCTAAAGAATATTCATCTTCCTCCTTGCACTTGTATAGAACCGGGGGTCGATTCTCCATATGAAGAGTGATTTCCCTCTCATGGAAATTTATGTTGGCTCTATATAAAGAAAGCCAATCCATGCTGAGAATTGCATAAAATTCCACTAGAGGGAGTATGATGAGGTTTTTCGGGAAATTCAATCCCCAAATTATGACAGGGGAGGAGTTATATTCATGGGATGAAATGATTTCCCCATTTGTCATACTCACTAAAATCTTTACTTCCATGATTTTTGGTGGTGTTGGGATTATTCTACTAAACTTTCAGGATATAAAATAATGTGTAGAACCAAAATAAAAAAAGTACATTCGCTATTCTTGAATGAATAACTAGCGTAACTGTCACCACTTTGTTGTCGCGGTTCACTTCAGCAGTAGTGATGGAAAAAACTCGCCCTTCCTGTATTGGAGGTTGTTGGTTGCCTCTGAAAACCATTGAATTAGGGAACTGATTTACAAGGTACCCTAGTTCTTTGTAGTTGAAGCAATGAACAATGCATTGAGAGTCGAACAGAGTGTTCCTCTCCTCTGTCACAGCCACAGGTTTTTCTTGTTGGCAGTTAATGGCTATGTGCCCTTCTCTTCTACACTTAAAGCATTTCCTTGTCCCCTTCAGAAAATTTTCAGGGTTCTTCTTTTTGCACCTTTGGCAAGTGGGGTGCTGGATTTTCTTAGCACCGTTGAATTTATCCATCAGACTACCAGAATTGAATTCCACCTTACACTTCTTATCCTCATGATACCCCTGAGATTCTCTGATCTCTATTTCAACCTTGAGGGAACATTAGAAAATTTCCTTATAGCTGTCGAAGTCACGGATCGCCAGGGTTTTCTGTAGGCTAGGTTTCAGCCCACCAAAGAAGCGGTCAACCTTTCATTTAGGGGTAATGACAAAGCCATAGGCATACTGTGCAAGCCTTGTGAAGTTTCCTCATACGCTCCAATGGATTCATCATCTTTTTTTTCTTGAAGTAAAGGAAATCCCTTTCCATCTTAAGCCAGAGGGTGTGAGGAAAACATTTATCGATTTTTTTTCCCGAAAATCCTTCCATTCCAACACCTCGATCTCCTCCTAAGGCTTCGTATTTTTTTTATCAATGTCCACCATTGATCAGCTTCACCCTCCATATGATAAACAGATAGAAGAACCTTCTCTTGCTCAGAACATTTAAGGATGGAGAAGATCTTTTCAATGGAGTTGATCCATTTTTCAGTGATTAATGGATCAAATGATCCATTAAAAGTATGAGGACTTTGTCTCATGAAGCTCTCGATAGTGACTAGTTCTTTCTTGGGGGGGGGGGGGTTGAACGTTCTTCTTGACCCATGCTTCTATCCAAAACTTGAGTTAACTGAGAGAGTATCGTGAAAAAGTTTGCGATTCCTGCTCCCACCAGAATGGTCATCTCATTAGAACAGTCATCACATTGGTTTTTGCATCGGTTGTTAGCCCGAGTCCTCCTATTATCGGTCATTGGATGGAATAAAAGGAAAGTTAGGGGTAACACATAAAGGGTAATCTAAGTAAAAAATTAATGACTTACAAATAGCTTTTATTTCCTTAACTTATGAATCTATAGGCTTTAGTCTATGTTATCCATGATCTACTTTCTAACATATATTCTTAGGGGATTTTTTTTAATTCCCTTAATAATGGTTCATATTAATCTTGTGAATTTACCAAAGAATATCCCCCGAGAGTGTCATAACCAAGAGTGCATCAAGGCCCATTGTCGTGTACCAGGATACCCCAGGTCAAGCTCGAAAGTCCTTATTGGAGTTTTCACTTCTAGGTACATCTGTGCTAGAGCCGCCTCTACCTGCTCGTATCCAGACAGGGATGTATTTGCTTGATAAACCACTTACTCAATACTCACCAAAATTTAGGGATGTTTTTATTATAATTATTCTTATACCTAAGGCTTTCACTAGGGTTTTCTAATCCTAATTCTAAAAATAACTAAAACTATCTTCTGATACCAACTATAATAACCCTGCTTTTTATTACACACTTAGACATGATTTATTACATAAAACCTTCACTTGATACAACATAGAAGATTGAGAGGTCTGGTGTCTTTGGGGCTTAGGAATATTACATAACGACTTAAAACATGAAATACAACATCTTTATTGAAAACTTCCTTTACATGACCACAACATTCCTCCGTACTTAACATTGCATGGGATAACCTGAGGACATACATAAGAAATAGGTGAGCTATAAATCCCAGTAAGGGAATAAACATGAAATAAAATGAGGAATACAATACATGTTAGACAATAGGCATATCAATGGAGCACAATAGAAACATGAACATAAAAGCATGATAAAACATGATAATCACAACATAGAGATGTGGCAACAACACTTAACATGGTATTAGCATGAGCCAAGGCTCATTGCACATGGAGCATGAGTAAACCCTCATTGCACATGAAGCACGAGTAAACCCTCGTTGCACATGGAGCACGAGTAAACACTCATTTCACTTAAATTAGCATGAGTCTCCACCCATTACACATGACGTATCATGATACTATACTTTACCCAATGCATTGGAGCGCTATCAGGGCACACACATCTTAAACATTTCATTTCATGCATAAGTGTTCCACATGGATTATAAAACATGGATTCATTAAACATCATCATTTATTCCATGATAAAGGAATGTAGAATTCATAAATGAAACTCTATAATAAATAAGTAAATGTTCATAAAGGTGAATAACCTTGATAGAGAAATGAGCATAGTATTTATGACACAATGACTTTGGATTGGAAAATCACGGTGCAATTTCGGCAGCATAACGTAAGGGTGTAATTTCGGCCCGGCCCGGCCTGGACCGGGTCGGGTCGGGCCAGGCTTGTCTTGCAAAAAATTAGGCCACTGACCACTATTCGGACCAGGCCGGGCCGGCCTGAACAACCTCATGAGGTGGCCCAAGCCCGGCCTCAGGCCGACCCAAACCATCGGGTCGGGTCGGGCTGGGCTTTTTCAAGTCGGGCCATTGTGGGCTTTTATTATTTTCAAAATAATTGTTTGTTTTAAAACTTTTTTTAACATTTATTTAATTTTTTTTACATTTATTTTTAAAAGCGTGTTTTTTACATGTATTTTTTAAAAATGTTTAACATGTTTTTTGTAAAAACATTTATTTTATTTTTTATTAACATTTTACAATGGGTGGATATGTTATTTTTTTTGTCTATATAGATTTATATATGTGAATCTATATATATATATTGTGTAAATTGTAAAAAAAAATAATGAGGGGTTGGGGGATGCACAGTAGTGGGTGAGTTTAAAACATTGTTATTTAAACGTTTTTTTAACATTTTTTTAAAACATTTTTTTACATTTTTTAACTTATTTATAATTTTTTAAGCGTTTGTTAATTTTTTTTATTTAAACATTTTTATTTAAACCATTTTTTAACATTTATTTAAAACATTTTTTACATTTATCTTTAAATGATTAATTTAAAATGTTTTTTATTTTTTTAAACGCATGATTTTTACAAGTATTTTTTAAGACATTTAACTTTTTTTTAAATTGTAATGTAAAAAGTTTTTTAAGGGTTTGTTTAAAAAAATAATAATTTAAATGTTTGTTTTAAGAACTTTTTTAAAACATTTTTATTTAAACCGTTTTTTAACATTTTTTTAAAACAATTTTTACATTTATTATTAGACATTTAATTTAAAATATTTTTTTGAACGCATGTTTTTTACATATATTTTGTTTAAACATTTAACATGTTTTATATAAAAACATTTTTTTATTAACATTTTACAGTGGGTGGATATGTTATTTTTTTCAAAATAGATTTATATATGTGTGTGAATTTATATATATTATGTGCAAATTGAAAAAAATGAGAAATTGGGGGGTGCACAGTTATGAGTTGGTTTAAAGTGTTATTTTTTAATCATTTTTATCATTTATTTAAAATGTTTTTTACATTTATTTTTTTAACATGTTTATGAAAAGTATTTTTAAGCGTTTGTTTAATTTAAAATATTTTTTAATTTTTTTAAACACATGTTATTTATATATATTTTTATTAAACGTTAAACATTTTTTTGTAAGAACGTTTATTTTTTATTTTATTTACATTTTACAATGAGATGATATGTTATTTTTTTTCTAAACAAATTTATATATGTGAATCTATATATATTATGTGCAAATAAATAATGAGAGGTTGGGGGGTGCACAACAGTGAGTGAGTTAATTTTTTTAAATAGATTTATAAATATATACAGTATATATAATATATGCAAGTTTCATCATATTTAAAAAAATTAATGAGGTTGGGGGGTGTGCGAACATCATTGGGTGAGTAGTTATTTTTTGTTAATATATAATAAGTTATTATATATATATATATAATGAGAAAATTGTAAAAAAAATAGGGGTTGGGAGGTGTGTCGTCGTGGGTGGGTTAATTTTTTTCTAAATAGATTTATATATAATATATACAAGTTGCAACATACTTAAAAAAATTAATGAGGTGGGGGGCGTGCACCAACATCATTTGGTGAGTGTTATTTTTTTTATTAATATACAATAATTTATTATATATACAAAATTAAATCATTGATATATATATATATATTATTAATAGGTTTGTTTTTATATATATATATTATATTAAATCATTTATATATATATATTAATGGATTTTTAAAATCCACACTTAATTGATATATATTATTAATAGATTTATATATATATATATATTATTAATTGCTTTGTTTATATATATATATTGTATCATATCATTGATATATATATTATTAATAGATTTGTTTATATGTATATACATATATATAATATTCTAGTTTCATCGTATTTAAAAAAAATTAATGAGGTCGGGGGGTGTATGCGAACATCATTAGGTGAGTGTTATTTTTTTGTTAATATATAATTTTAAATGATTGATATATATTAATATTTATAATATGAGAAAATTGTAAAAATAATAATTAGGGGTTGAGGGTTGTGCCGCAGTGGGCGAGTTAATTTTATTTCTAAATAGATTTATATATGTATAGTATGTATAATATATGCAAGCCGCAACATACTTAAAAAAATTAATGAGGTTGAGAGACGGGCACGAACATCATTTGGTGTGTTATTTTTTTTATTAATATGCAACAAGTTATTATATATATATAATATTAAATCATTGATATATATATATATATTAATAGTTTTGTTTGTATATATATATTATTAATGGATTTTTAAGTCACACTTAATTAATATATATTATTAATGGATTTGTTTATATATATACAATAATATATATATATATATATATATATATATATATATCTCATTGTACACACACACACACACATCATAATTATATATAATAATAGTTATATGTATATATATATACATTATTATATATATATATATATATATTATTTTTTGTTAATATATAATGATATATATATATATAAACACACATATATCGTTGATATATATATATATATAGTCTGGTGAGAATATAACAGGTGCAGCGCCTGGGCCAGTTGGTCGAGGCGCAGCTTTGGAAGCCTGAGGTAGGGGGATCATCCCCCTACCAGCATCTACCCGTTATATTTTTTTTACAGCGGACCGAGCTTCGTATGGGCCAGCAGGGCGGGCCAGACCGGTCTGCAGGCCTTCTTGGATAGGCCCAGGCCCGGCCTGATGAACCTATGGCCTGAGCCCGGTCTGACCCGACGTGGGCTTTGCCGGGCCGGGCCGCTCGGGCTTTCGGGCTGGGCCTCTTGGGCCGCCGGGCCAAAATTACACCCCTAGCATAAAGACATGAAATAATAATTCATAAAAAATGGTTGATGAGAGAGAAATGGGTGTCTCATAAAGTACGGAGATGGCGCCTCACTCTCCAGGGTCACTCTCGGGATCTCGGCTCTGCTCGGCTCGGCTTTCCATCTTCCTCCTCCTAGGGTTTCTCCACAGCGGGGTTGGATCTTCTACTCCGATTTCCCTGGTTATCTCTTCTCCACTAGTTTTGTAAGGCTTCACTCTCTCCAGGTCCTATTCTCTCTCTCTCTCTCTCACTTGCTCTGGTCTCATCTCCCTGTTCCGCCTTCCCTGGCTTAGCGAAGGCCTTTTCCATCCGCCTTACTGTGCTCTGGCCTCGATTTCCATTGATCCTCTCTAGGTCGGATATGGAGTGATGGGCACATTGAGGCTTTGGGATAGCGGTTTGGCGGTTGAGGGTCCTCTCAGAGTCCATTTTCTTCTTCATTTAGGGTTTCAGCTCCTGGTATCTTTCTAGGGTTTTATCCCCTCATAGCGGTGCTTTTCGGTGGTTCTATTTAAGACTTCAGTTCCATTTCAAAACTATTCTGTTTTCTTCCGGTTTTGGGTTCTCTCTTTGTTTGTATGATTTTAGGGTTTCTTCCCCCAGTTTTCCCCTCTTTTTCTTCGGCGTTGTGTCGGTGTTTCTCGGTGGTCATTGGCGGCGCGAGGTTGAAGACTGCGGTGATGGGTTCCTCGGGTGGTTCACTAGTTTTTGGTCGGTTCACGACCGTGTTGGTGGGTTCCGGTGGTGGATATCACCGGCGTTTTGTTGGTTTGGTGCTAAGGCAACTGGTGCTTCAGGGTGTTCTGCCCGTGGTGTCTCCTTCGTGCTTCTGCTTCTGATGTATTCGGTGGCTCGACGACATTGTCTATGTCGATGGGTTTCTGTTCTCAATGTGACGATGACGACTTATCTTATGGCGATGACGATCTCCGATGGTGTCTCTCAACTATGATTCTGGTGGTGATCTACGGTGATGACGCTGGGGATCTCGGCAACGACGAGGGTCTGTAGTGGAGAAAGCGATCTGATGGAGTGTGTGAATCTCGAGGTGAAGGTGACTAAGGCGTGATGATGGTCTGACTACTTTTTGGATTTAAATTTTTGAAATGCTGACTTTTTTGACGACATCCGGTTTTTCTGTGATTAGTTTTTCAGGAATCTTGTATCAGGATGTTGTGACGGTCTTGTCGCGACGTTTGGTTCAGTTTTGTTTTTTGAAATTTGAACTCTGTAATGGGTGTTTTGGGAGGGTGTGTTTTGCTACTGGAGGAATGCTTCTGTTGGTTCCCACTTACCCTCAAAGTGGTTTTTTCAATAAAATAAAAAAATGGATTGTGAAGGGGGTCATATAGATACATGTCTCAATAAGTGTAATGGAATTTAGATTCATAATATAAAAGAATTCCTTGAATGTAAATGATAAGAAAGAAATTTCTTATAGAATTTCGGCATGGTAAAAGGTGTACATGGGAGACATTAATGAGAGATAAAGGGGTATCTAATCATTCAAAAAAAAATATGGAAGTATGGGGTAGGTGTGAAATCATACCCCAACATTTATAATTGAAAATAAAAGGGCATACAAATATTAAGAAAGTTGGATAAAATGAGAAAGGAAGGAATCTCTTACTTAGAAGTGTAATCCTAAAGGCTTGGGAGAGGCTTGAGAGAGGATTCTTGGGATCTTGGGGAACCTTGGGAGGATTCTAGAGAGAGGAGGGAAGGGCTTGGATAAACTCCAAAGACTTTGAGTGAAGATAAAGTTGGAGCTTGTGTGGGTTTATATAGGAAATAAGAGGGAATTCTTTATTATTTAGGTTTGGGTCACCGCACATTAAACTAATCCAAACCATAAACCAGACCATAGTTTTTGCCCATAGTTTTTTTACAAAGGGGAGTAAAAAAAATATTTTATAAGTCCAAAGTCAAAACTTCTTAAAATAACAGGGTTGCTTATGTGGAGGTGAGTCACACTCTCAAGGAAATCAATTTAAAAAGCTGAAATGTTTTATAAGTCTTGGAGGGTCCACTGAGGCTTTGTAAAATAAATCAAACAAACCTAAAATCACATTATTTTAATGTTAAAACATATATTTTCTGAATATAAGTTTTATAGTATTTTATTACATCCCTATTGGGTCATTATGACGTTATAAAACACAATATATATTTAAATGGTATTTAATTTTTACCCAAAAATTTGATTGTATTAGAAAATTATGAAAAATTCACAATTAGATAATTTCAACATCTTGATTCCAAAAATAATATTAATTTTATATAAATAATTTTCTAAATATGTGAATTTTTACTTTTAACATAAAAACCGATATTTATAAAAAATTCATGGGTTTTGACAAAAAATATCTTTCATACCTTAATAAAAATCACAATTGTATTCATAATAATTATACAATCATTTATATTTAATAAAATTAATTTAGTAATAATATTTTTATTAAATTATTATATAATTAAAAAATCCATTAATTCATCAAAATAGATTTCTTAATTGAATATTAACTAAAAATACTATTTTTGCTTTAAAAACTATTTACCAATTAACAATAATAAAAATAATGTATATTATCTATAAAAAAAATAATTTACATAATCATAGTGCTAGTGTATTATTAAATATCCTATTATAACACCCACATAAGACCGAAGG
This sequence comes from Viscum album, assembly GCA_963277665.1. Lineage (NCBI taxonomy): Eukaryota > Viridiplantae > Streptophyta > Magnoliopsida > Santalales > Viscaceae > Viscum > Viscum album. The sequence continues at coordinate 589,086,512 of OY728126.1, forward strand.
GTAAGGTGTGCGATGGTGACAGACTCCTGGGGTGGCTTGGATAACATCGCTCAGGTGGTAATCTCTATTAACTTCCACTTCTCCTGTAGGTAGTTCCATTCGAGCTTAACATGTTGAAGCTCGGTTTAGTCTTAGTCAAGAGTGAAGCCCAATGATTCCACCTCCTTTCCGAGCTCCGACAAATGGGCTTCGTATGGGGAAAGTCTACTGGATGAGGTCATCGCTTCCTTTGTCTGAGTAAATTGGATTTGTTAAAGCCCTATATTTATACTAATCATGTGATCACCATTTAATGGTTATATTAGCAATGGTCACAATTCTTAACGGTATTTCAAAATCCAAAAACATAGAACCAAGGAAGTGCATACGTTATAGAACCATCTTACATAATAAGACATTTAATTAGATCAAGAGGAATTTTCATTAATAAAAGTTTGGGTTGTTACATTTTAAGTAGGAGTAATAATAGGGATGATCTTTAAGGGAGATGTTGAAGATATTTCACCAGGATAGAAGATTACATTTCCAAGTTTCCAAATACATTAAACTATTATGGTCCTCCACATAAATTTTTGCAATGTGCTGAATATTCATATATAATGATGTAATATTCATGTATGTTAAGTCAGGGTTGCTATACTAACGACCTAATGGTCTAATGCCCCAATCGCCTAATCACCTAATTTCCTAATAACCTAAATGGCCCAAATTACTGAAATGGACTAAATGGCCTAAATGGCCCAATGAACTAATAACCTAATGGCATAATGACCATTTGGTCATTTGGCTGTTTGGTTGTTTGTCCAATTGGTCTCAATGGAATAATGACCTAACGACCAATGGGCCTAAATTAACATAATTGGACTAATTGGTCTAAATTGGCCTAAATAACCTAAATGGCCTAAATGGAATAAATAGACTAAATTAGCCTAAATTGTCCTAAATTGGGTTAAATTGTCCTAATTGGCCAAAATTAGCCTAAATGGACAAAATTAACCTAAATGTACTAATTAGACTAAATGGAATAATTTTCCTAAATGAAATAATTGGATTAAATGTCCTAATTGACCTAAATATCCTAAATTACCTAAATGACCTAAATGGTCTAAATTGGCCTAAATTGGCCTAAATTGGCTTAAATTGGCCAAATAAATGGCCTAATTGGCCTAAATTGGCCCAAATTGGCTAATTTGCATAAATAGGCCAAATAAATGGTCTAATTGGCCTAATTGGACTAAATGACCTAATTAGACTAAATGGCATAATTGGCATAATTGGCATAATTGTTTTAAATGGCCCAATTGGCCCAATTGGCCAAATGACCAAATGGATAAATAGGAAAATGAACAAATTTCCAAATAACTTAAACAAACAATGAACCTAATGAATAAATGATTAAAATTACCAAGTGACTGAATAAACAAATAACGCAACACAAATAGAATTGGACCGAAATTAATACACAAGAAGAATCTATATCATACCCATGTTTAGCATGCTAATTAGTATATATTGTTTATGTTATTAAACTAGTATTAAATTTCTAATTAAATGTATATTTAAAAGCTTTTTCATTTTATGGATTTATTCAAAAGCTACTGTTAGGTCTATAAGGCTGAATACCCTGAGAGGGGGGGGGGGAATCAGGGTATGACTAATTTAAAATTAAAGCCCGTTCTGATATTGTTTCGCTGTTAAGCAAAACACTATTCTCTCTTTTCCTGTTGCATAATATAAACAAAAGGTAAAGCAAGCACATGACACAACAATTTTACTTGGTTCACCGCTAAGGGCTACGTCCAAGGAGCATACGCCGACAGGTTTCCGGTCGTACCAAATTTCACTATACTTCACTAGCTGTGGATACAATGGTTCAGTCTAGATCACTTCTATGACCAGGCTCACTGCCCTTACAAGGATTAGGGTCATCTCACTACTTTCCCAAGGGTCACTCCCTATTTCTCTCTCTCTGGCTTACTTCCGGTGGAGAGGATCACCTTCTTCCTCTTCCTAAGCTCACTGCTCTGTGAAGGGAATCAACTCACAGTTTATAGACCTGTAGGTCTCTTCATTTGCATGAATGCACACATCCTTAACTGATGATGGATGCTCTGTTAATGTCCAAATTTCATCCACTGATGAATACCTCTCTGCCTCTTAACCACTGGGCAATTCACTTTGGAAACACCTTCGCAAAGAACCCTACTTCGCTAGGCTCCCAATTTCGCGAAGCTCAAATAAGCCTTCGCGAAGCTCCTGCCTTCTCGCGAAGCACTCTCGCGAAGCACTCTCGTGAAGCACTCTCGCGAAGCACTCTCGCGATGCTCAAGCCGTCACAAAGCAACGGCCCTCACGAAGCTTAGTAAGCCAACGCGGAGCTCGCAGGTTTCCCGGAGCTACAATAGCCGCCGCGAAGCACCTCTTTCGCGAAGCACACTGGCTCCGCGAACTGGCTCCGCGAACCACCTTCACAAATCGAGAGCGAATGATCTTCTCTGAAAATTCTCTCTACTTCTCTCGAGGGAGTCGGCCTCTATTTATAGGCGATTCCACCGACCCTCAAACTTTCCGCGCGAAGTCAACACCACGTTATCTCAAATCGCGAAGCTCCAAAGTTTCCACCGGAATTCTGTCCAAATCGCGAAGCACCACGGCAATTTTCCATTCGCATAGCTTGACGTAGTCGCGAAGCATCACCATCAACATACCTTCACACCTTCGCCGCGAATCTCCCTCGTAAAGCCCTTCACCGCCGCGATGCACTTCAGCCTCTGCCGTTCGCGAAGCTTGACGTACTCACGAAGCATCACCGCCTCCATTTTTCTGGACTTCGTGAAAACCAATCCATACATCCCATCTTCGCGAAACTCATGCCTTTACCATATTAAATTATGATCTTCATGGAAATCCTATTTTCGCGATGCTCACCAAATTCCAAATTTTGGACCCCAAAAATTTGGCAAACACTGGGAAACAGCGCCACCTTGTACTGCTCTTTTGTACCGCCTCCATATCATCCTTTCCTTTGTCATCATTCTTTGTTAACAAGGTTTGTCAACAACTTCTTGGGAACTCGACAAATATCCATGAAAACCTGCTTTGTCAACAAACACAATCAACCCAAAAATACTGCAAAGTTACCTTGAGGGATTTTTGCCCAACAGCTACAATTTTAATTAATTCCAGGTTTATCAATTTCATATTATTCAATAATGTAGTATTATACTAATAAATTTCATTTTTAGCAAGTGATATTGGGCATCGAAGACCATGTGCCTCAAGATTTTTTTTTTGCTTGAGTAGGAAGAAAAAAGATGGAAGTATTGTAAATAAAAAAACAAAAGAAAAGATTTTAAGTTTTTTTATTGATATTTAAAATTTTGATATATAATTCATAATTAAATATCTTGTTTATATTTTCTACAGTGCGCCCTGGAGTCCCTTGATGAGAAATAAAATGAAAACTTTGGGCCAAATGATCATTTGAGATAGGTATTAGGTGAGGATAAACAGGGGAGAGTTTGATGCCGACCTAGAAAAAACATCACCCCACTAGGTATTGTCCCTCATCAGGTGACTCTAAAACCTCTCAAATTGCTGAGGTGAAAAACACTTGTGTAGAAGTAGTTGAGGCCAAAAAATGGCTATACAAGTGTGTGAAAGAAGTAAACAGGTCACCAAGCACTTCCTAAAAGTTATGTCAGTTATAATTTCATTACTTTCATCAGAGGATGTTACTTCTTTTGATTCATGTATGGTATCAATGCTCTCTTTATATGATGCCCTGAGTGATGTAAAAGAGGGTTTTAGAGGCGGTCAAGATGATGGTGGCGTTGATAACGGTGATGATGATGATGATAATAATAACGATGTTGATTATGATGATGGTGCTCTAGGTTTTGATACTGGTGATGATTATGATGTAATTGGTGGTGATGAGGGAGATATTGATCCCCTCCATTTTTGAGTTTAGGTTGAGACATGTGTGGATGGCTAAAACCAATTGATGATGTGGATTGTATATGTATGTTATAGTTTTATAAATGGTTTGAAAACTATTTATAATTTATTGGTTGAATTCTAAATATATAATAAGTTTACTACATTAAATGTGTAACATGGGTTGTAATTTATTTACAGTTTTTCTAAGAGGTATTAGATGGTGCTTCAACTGTCAAATCGAGGTAGGATGCTATACCCATGGTTCACAAAACCGTGGGTATAGATGAATTATGGACAAACATCTATACCCACAGTTTCAGAAACTGTGGGTATAGACACATACCCATGGTTTCAAGTAAACCATGGGTATTGATAAATCCTTATAGCCTATACCCATGCCTTAAGCACCCATGATTCTATAAACCATGGGTATAACCTATACCCACGGTTTTTGTGGTTATACCCATGGTTCTAAAATGTGGATACATGCTAATATTCCAGTAGTTATTACCATGAATAAAAGATATTTCATGATATAATATCTCAAATAGGTAGTATATACACCACATAAATTAAATTAGGTGCATAATACAAAACATGTCACAAAGAGGGGAATTCTAAGATGAAAACCCTTACCTTGTATTCCCGCTAACTCGACTGTGCTCTAACCTCCTGTATAATGAACATAAATATCTTAATAAATTATATCAAAACATTAATATAAATATACTATCATTTTTTATAATTATTTTATAACCATATATTACAAATATATTGACTGATTATAGTTTATTTTTATTATTGGGTGCTAGAACTTTTGGTTGTTTGTTTCGTACAAATTCACAGAGACGAGATCAATTATCACTAAGTGGTTTCAAGTTCATCATTACCAAGTCATTAAAGATATAATAATAATTTTTTTCTTTTATGATTACTCAATTCCCACTTTCATTAGGTGAAATACATGAACACGACCTGTGAAAATGGAAGTCACGATGAACTAGTTTTCGACATGTTTAGTGATTGAAAGGTGATATATTAATAAATGTTTTAAATATTAACAAAAACCTTTAAGAATAATTAAAATATATTAAATTTATAATTATTACATTATATTACCATTACATTACATCACATAATTATTTATAACAAATTTGTTATACCATCATTTATATAGGTGGTAAAACCAACCCAAATAGTAAAATATTATAATGTTTTCATGGGCTAGGGAATGTCTTTAGATAATGATAATATGAAATTTTAAGAGGATTAAAAATGTCACTATTATAATATATACTTAGTAAATCCATTCTTAGAACCATCCAATATAGGTGGTGATGACAAACAAAATTCCTTGTTCGTGGAGGTGATAGTCTGCACACACGCACGATTAACATTCCCATTTCTCAATGAATGGATAAAAAATGGTTTATGATAAATTATCATTAAAGGGTTATAAATATGACATATAAAATATTATAATTTATCAAATCCGTCCTTTTTACTATCCATGATAGGCAGTTATGAAAAATGAATAACATCGCTTTGTGGAGGCTGCAGTTCACACACACACACGATGGATGTTATTTTGTTTTCTTAGTGGATGGAAAGGATTCAATACTTACTGTAAAATTAATATAATTCCATTTTATTATAATAATTATACTGATTTATTTATATCAATATGTTTAGATATGATTTTGAAAGGAGTATAGTAAAATAAAAGACTAAGATAAAGTGATACTCATGTTGAAATCTTAAGTTTTCTTGGAAAACTCCTTGGAAAGAAAGGTCTTAAGCAAACTAAAGGTGACCAAAAGCTTATGAACATGATATAGGGTTCTAGGAATATCCAAGTGTCATATTTTAAACAAAAAAAATTAAAATTATAGGTGAGTCTTGAAGTGGTGTAAGTGTTACCTTTTTATAAGTGAAGAGAATAGTAGTTTTGGAAGTAACCATTACATTTTCAATAATGAAATGTTACTATTACAAGTTCAATGGATCAAAAATAGAAAAAATTGGAGGGGAAGTGTGTTTGGGTCTATATTATCCTCATAAACTCATTTTGGGGACAACCTAGAGTGTTTATTTAGGCTTTTTTATTTTAACTCTTTAACTTTTACCCTAATTTACTTTTACCTTGGTAATATATTTTCAACATTAGTAATTAATATTAATGAAAAAAATTGAGATTATACCTCTTAAATAATTTGAAACTTATAATTTTATTTTTTAAATAATTTTACCAAATAAAATTTTCAAGGGTTTTAAATGTTAATTTTATAATAAATGCACACAATGTGTATTTTTTTTTGGAAAACTACATTATTAAGTTTAAAAATTTATGTATAAGATACGATTATCATAAATACTGATTTTTATGACATAGATTGGTTTATTATAAAACAAATAAAAGTTATATTTCCTTCAAAGTAAGGGAAAAACCTAATTTCACCATCAAAACACCTAATTAGAATAAAAGACGAAAAACATTTTTTTTATTAAAGTAACATTTTAATTTAGTTCTAAAAATGTTGTACTTGTGATTTATAAGTTCAAAGAATATTTTAAAATCCATAATTTTATACCTTAAATACATATTTTTTTACTTAAAAGGTTTTTTAATCTTCTAGTATACACTTACATAATGATAAAATCATAAAAAATAAAAGTTTTTCAAAAACCATATTTTCCAACTAAAAAACAAGGGGGCAACGAGGATTTTACTTGTGCTTGCTTGGATGTTTGCTGCTTTTGAACTTATTTCCCCATTTTGACCTTCTATATTCTTTTGTTTCCTTGTAATTTTTCCCTTCTCTGTAATAGGTTCCCTCTTACCTAGTTGTAAAAGTTGTTCTTTGTTCAATAAAGAGGGCTTGACCCTCAATCTTTTATAAAAAATAAATAAATAAAGAAAACCCTCTTTTATTGAAAAAAATGAAATTTTTAAACATTAAGTGTTCTTAGTATTATTTCATATAAATTTATAATTTTTTTAATATATTAGTTAATATATAATAATATTTTTAAAGCATTAAATTTAATATATTAAGATAGAATATATAATACTTAACAAAATAGTTCTTTGAAAAAAATGAAATATTACTTTTATACTAAATATGTTTTAACAAATACCATTAAAAGTAATTATTTATATTATAAAATTTAATTTTACTACTCAATTGATATGAAAAATATTTATTATAATTTTATATATAAATCACATCATATTTTAATAATAATATTAATATTTATACACAACACACACACACACATATAATATTTTAATATCATATTATGAGTTATATTATTTTAAATTTACTACTTAACAATACACGACTTTAGTATACCCATGGGATATATGACCAACGACCATATTTGCAATGACCATATTTTTAATGGTCATATTTTGTTTTTATATATATATATATACTTACTAAGTCATCTTTTCATCCCACTCTCACTTTAGAAGGCATAATTTTTATTTCATATTATAATTTTTTCATGATGCTTTCTCCTTTCATAGTTATCTTCCTCATTATAGGTTTTTGGATATTGGTGGTCCTTAAGGTTGAAGATGATCTGTGGGATTTATTAGTCATAAAGATTTTATTCTTTTATATCCATTGTCCCCTGTTGATTTATGAACTTTTAATGGATATATTTTATCCATGGTGAGTAATAATAAATGGTATGAAATACTTAGTTTTATGTGATTTTGTTGTAATGTTCCACTTATGAATGAATAAAGTGTTGTTGGTTTTAATTCATATTTTCTATGACTTATCTTTTAATCAATTTCAATTCCTTTAAAAAAATAGAAAAATAAAATAATTTAGAATTATAAACATATGGTTTATAAAAAGAATATGCTTCCTAAAGACCTAGGGTGTTGCATTCCCCCTCTTAAATAAATTATGTCCTCACAATTTTAAATATTTTATAACAGTTGAAATAATTAAAGGCATATAAATTATGGAGATGACTCAGAATATAATTTATAGAGAGATATCAACCATAAAAACTTGGGAAACATGTATCTTTACTCAGAAAAGGCTTATCCCTAATATTGAGTTTTTCTCCAACTATTTGAGTCAAGAGACTACTGTTATTAAGTATCAATATCCACATTATATAATTTGTTTCTATAGGGAATTTGTTTTCATCCTTTCATTGATAGAATATCATTCATTGATATGAAATGTGATCTCGTTATTCCAAATAATTCTTCATCTAAGTGGAGAGAACCAATCCTTTCCCAAAATCACATTAAATATATCTAAAGGAGGAATAATAAGATTTTCATGAAGCACATTTTCAAAAACATTGACCTCAGATATAATATTAATACAAATAAAAGTTTTCTTCAAAAGTTGAATCATTAGGGTGATGATTTAATATTCTTAGAAAAATTCCTAAGTGTAAGGTCCTATGTTTTAAACCAGATGAAAATTAAAAAGTAATTTGGAAATTTCATTTAGTGGGTGATATAAATGTTAAACCAAGATACATAATGAAAATACAAGCATTGGGACACTTAGAAGTGTTGTTTTTAGACAGGGTTAAATGTATGAGAGGTGTCTTGGGTGTTCAGATGAGTTTGAGGAGCGTCGACCCTGAAAAAATCAGTTTCGGGAGAAGCAAACAAGGTAATACGGTTAGTACTAACCATGCGACACAACTATGAAGCCTGCTTTGTTAAGGGACACAATTGGTTTAACCATGTGAGGTGGCCCAAAAAACCATGAAACCCTATGAAATAAATTGTGAGTGCATCACACGGTCAAAACACAATTGTCTAATCATGCGCCTAACCATGCGAGTGGGTGGAGCAATTGGACAGTAGCTCCATACAGGCTACACATGGTTTTCCAAACCATGTTCCTAGCTTGCATGATTAGTGCTACTTTGGAAGTGAACCCACATGGTTGGCACATGGTTTTTCAAACCATGTGGCCAAACCGTGCGACTCATTAAAGGGTTGGAAATTCTGATTTTACCCTTGGCATGTTATTTCTTTCTTACCTCCTTTCTTCTCCTACCTCATGCACAACAATCCCATGCATAGAGATCTCCCTTTGACTCTCCTAGGCATTGATTCTCCTCCTTCACTCGATGTCTGAATCAAACATCATCAGGTGCATTGGAAGCATATCAGTTAGTCTTTGATTCCCATTCTATCTTTTCTCAATTTCTCTTGTTGTGTTGAATACTATTTCAATGAAAGATCCTTTGCCCCATTTTAGGGTATTTGTATAATATTTCGATTTCTATCAAAATATCTCAAATCAGATCTTGATAGTGGATTAGTGAATCCTCCTAAGAATTTTGTAGGTGGTCTCATGTTTTTCTCTTATGTTCTTGTTATTTTATAAAATACGTCATTGCGTCACACGCCAGAATCATTGCTCATAGAAATGTAAAATGACTTAAGTTAATTGTCTAAACCATGACCTAGACCCCTTTGTTAGACTCGTTGTCATGGTTTGAGGTTGGTGACCTCAACTTGGCCCACCCCCTTTAGGTGTGTCCTATTAATTTTCCCTTTTGTCCATTTTTATAATTGACCCTAGAATGAGATTTGATTAATTAATGATAAGTGAATTGTTTTAAATTATTAGATTAAAATTCCCTACCTATTCTTAAAATCACTTTAAGGTGTATTATATTTTTTCACATGAAAAAATATATTTATCTTGAAATAAATGAAATGCAATGATAGTCAGGCTCCTGTTTTGTAATAAAACCACATTTGAGGTGTTATGTTTTATTTAATAAAATGGGTAATCAAATGGTGATATTTAAATTGATACATGGAATAATACTTCCATAAGTCTTATTAATTACTTATAAATGGAAAAATCAAGTTTATAAACTTAAATTGTGTTATGGAATGATTATGGACATGATCCCTTTATTAATCATGCTTGAATTGTGTATGAGATGCTTACTAACATGGACTCATTCATTACTTAAATTTAAATAGTTAGATAAATTATATTAATACTTGAGCGGTTATTGGGTTCCTTTTTATAGAATTACTTGGATGAGATCATAGGTTAAATGAATTATGATATTCTAGGAGTGATACACAGGTTTTTGTGTATAACACCTTGGATGAGAACACATGGTGGATACCTTATATTGCCCACGAGCGATACTTGGTTCCCTAGTCAATTACCTTGGACAGGCTCGGTGGGCAATGCTAATGTACCATTCCATGAGAGATACTTGGATCCCTATGTGGTATACCATGGATGGGTTTATGAGGGTTATTATTTATACCATTCCATGATTGATACTTGGGTTCTTATATGGAACACCTTGGGAAAACTCCTATAGTGGTGAGTCTTTGTAAGTGCTTCTGGAGTGATACCTGGGTTCCTTTTTACAAAACACCTTGGGCAAGATTAGGATGCCTTTTTATTAAATAAATTGACATGTCTTCAAAGTCAAAGAACACACTTGGATTTAGTATATGCTTTAAATTCATGCCAGTATGCAATGAGAATGTTGTGACTCTTATATTCATACATGGACACCTAAGTTACGCCTCGAGTCCTAGCTAGTAATACACACACACATATATATGGATATATATGTTAATACATATACAGTGAATATATATACATGTTTTCTTATATATATACCCATATATATGGTGAAAAGTGTTCAGAGGCATTCCAGCTGAGGCTGAAGCAGGTATGGTTGGCCAACTGTCCTTAAGGAACCTAATCCTGACTTATTTACATTTATTTATTTACTATCTTATTATTATACCTGCACACTTCTTTATTTTATATTTATAAACTAGATTTCATTAGACACCATTAGTGGTGGCTTACTGATTTTATCTCATACCTTTTTCGGGCTTCCATTACATTGGGTTACCCGAACATAACTCATGGTTGTAGGTTCAAGTTCACGGTTTATGATTGTGTTGTTACATTGTACATTGAAGCTTAAGAGCACAAGACTAAGTCAGAGCTTAGGATGCTCATAGAGACATCCTTTGGGGCTTTTTTATATTTCGTTGTGTATCATTTATGTATTACCTAATGTATGACTGTTGTATGTACATTGTAGTATCATAAGGAAATTCATGGTTATATCATTTGGCATTTCCAGTTTATCTGATTCATTTTCCACTGCATTTATTTTTTAATAATTACATTATTGATTTATTTACTATGCTTACACTGTATTTTAGTACTGATACAAAGGGTATAGTCTCCCCACTATACCACCTTCAGACCCTCACTGCTAGTCGACAACCTATGTCGTATGGGGAGGCATGCTTGAGGCCATGTGGTAACCGATCTGACTACTATTTATAGAATGAGATTGGTTAAAAAATTATAATTGGCTTACTAAGGTTTCTAGAATAGATTAAAATACCCAAAAATCTAAAGTGGAGGGTTAGTGTACCTTTACACATTATTTTCATGACCTACTTTCAGTAGTAGATCCATTCCCTTGGATGAGAATGTCTTTGATTCTTATTATCCTTGATGGTCTAGGGTTAGGGAATTGATTTTTAAAATGCCTAAACCACTTGAATTTGAAGCATTGAAGTGTTGATGGTGTATTATTTGGGACATTTATACCTTCCAATTTATTAGATGACCTATTTATCTCTCTTTTATAATCACAAGATTGATGGCCAACCATTCTACACTTAAAACATTTTCCTATTCCTTTGATACGATCCCCTGTGCGACTCTTCCCACATTTTTGACATGAAGGAAATTACATCTTTTTTCCTTCATCATCTTCATCACTTAATCTTCCATGAGACCCCATATTTCTCTTATTTGGTGTGTTTGGTACATCGACTATGTTCACATTATTAATCATATTTTGTGATAGATGGTTTGAAATAATCACAACCTTTCTCACTCTAGATCCCATTATGATGGGTTGTTCACTAAGGTAATCTCCACATTATCCACCGCACCCATGGTTCCTTCTAGTATCAGCCATTACTAAAACCTAACATGAGTAATGAAACATTAATAATATGGGGGAATTATAATAATTATAAAAGGAATTAGACCTTAAAACACATTGCTCATAACATTATCATATTGTCATATAGATCCTTTAGTTTAGCCTATATCAATATTAGTTTAACCTAGGTTACTTTATGTTGGGTTATATTATACTTATCAACCTAATCCCTCAAACTAACTAGGAAATCAATCATTCACAATGGTTCATAAAGAGTATATGATCAACCAAATCATATACCCTAGGAGTGTCTAGCTAGGTGTGTAGTCTTAGGCCCGCTCATCTTGAATTAAGGTGATGATCAAGTCAATTCACAACCAACCCTTTATAGGTTGATTACCCCTAGGCACATCTGTGTCACAACCACATCCACTTGCTAATATCCAGATAGAGATACCATTGTTATGGAAACCATATACTCAAAACATTACCAAAATTTCATGATGTTATCCTACACTTAGACTTATATATAAGGGTTTTACTAAAGCTATCTAATCCTAATCCCCAATATAACTATACTAATCCTAAAAAAACTAAACCCTCCTTTGATACCAACTATGGAAACCCAAGCTAAACACACATAAACAATACATTGATTCCATGTTTTATATAATACATCTCAAAAATAGTCACACAACTTGAGGACCAAAAGATTTAGTGTATGTTAGTTGGAGTAGGACACTCAAGAGGGGGGTGAATTGAGTCCATATAAAAATTTCTATTAAAAACTTTATTTTAAAATCCCCTAATTAAAAAAAATAGTCCAATTAATCAAAGTAGTAAATTTATAATAGTCTTACTATTCAATTAATTTCTCAAGAGATTGATTACTTCTCAATTATATCAACCTAAAATACTGAAATAACTTTTGAAACCAATTTACTAAATCAAAATAGTTATAAATAATATCCAAGAATAACTATCAAAGTGAAACTTAGTTTTCTAAAATATGAGTTAAAATAGAGAAAAAATAAATTTGAAAACAAAAAGGATTAAAAAAAGTGGTTTAGTCTCAAGCTGAGACCCAATCCACTCCACTTGGTGATCAACTACCACCAAGAAAAGTATATATAAAGCTTTGATCCACACCTTGGATCAGGTTTTACACAATAGTACACAAGACTGTCTAGGTCACAAGACCTCAACCATAGTTCTAAAAGGAAAATATAATAGCCCGGTCATACATGAACTCTTTCACAGTTATACATGGGTGAAATAAGGTGTAAAAAGATATTTGTGTGAGGATATCTTGTATCCTTCAGTTCAGTGTAGGAGATAGTGTGTGTTTAATAGAAAGATGAACACACTACTCGAAAGATTAATAAAACAATACACAACAAAGCAGAATATAATAATAAGTGATTATAAATTCTTTGAGTGTTGTTCTATGTAGCTTTGGATTTCTAGAATGTAGCAGATTTGATGTTCATGTCCTCTTTTGAAAGCAGACTTAGAAACAGAGTGTCGTGAGTTTTATGTTTTGGCTTCTAGTGAGTTATTGTGTAACTCTTTGTATCACTTATTCTTATTTGATTTGGTGCTGCAAGGATGTTTTTAGTTTTGATCCAAAATAATGCAGCTAGTATAAAATAAGAGTTCTTCATGTGTTCTTCTATGCGTTCTTGCATGCATGTGTGTTTTTCTCTCTAACGTATCTTTCAGTCACTTCATCCAGCTCGTGTGCCACCTTGTATTTAATATTTGGGTTTTTGTGTTTTGGCTAACAAGAAGCACGATCTCTTCACCTCATACCTCGTACTGTCAGGTGTCATGTCTACAAAAAATCATTAATTATGTCAGTGTCATTAAATGACTCAAATATGACCCTTAGAATCAACTTTTAAATTTAATTAAAAAAGATAGAAAAATTGTTAAGTAAGGAAAAATTTCACAGTTGGTACTGAGACTATAACAGTGCCACATTCACGGTGAGTCATGAGAAGTGCCACAGTCAGTAGTGATGTCCTTCCCAAGTTCTGGAACTGATAGCATGGTTATGGTGTCTAGTCCTTCGTGAATTTTGGAACTGGTAGCATGGTTATAGTGTCTGGTCATTTACAATTTCTGAAATTGATATCACAATTACGGTGTCCGGTTATAGTGTCATGGAAACAATGTCACTAAATTTGCTGATTTCTAGACTAAACGGTGAGACCATTTGGGTATAGAAATGGTGTCTCATACTTAGTCAGATATCTACCATCTGTCTTAAGAAGTAATACTCACAGAATAGATTAAGGTTAAACATAATCATAAAAAACATAATGGAACAAGAGTAATCATGATTTATAATATTTAAACATGATTTACATAATTTACATGATTTACATGATTTACATGATTTATATGATTTACGTGATTTACATGATTTACATGATTTACATGATTTATATGATTTACATGATTTACATGATTTGTGAGCATTAAAATAAGAGGAGTCCAACAATATCCCCCTTTTTGATGATAAAAAATCATGGAATTTACAAGCCATACATTTTAGAAAGGAATAAATAGTTTGCTTATCATATCAAAGTATTAGATCATATATGTAACAGATAACATAAATGTAGTTCTTCTCCCATAATGGTTATTTTCCCATAAATGCCTAAAAGTCGATTCTTATTTCTCCCCCTTTTGGGGTTATCAAAAAGATAAGAAGAAAACAAACACTAAATAGATCCAACAAGTGAATAAAAAAGAGATATCACTTGTCATTGAAGATACAAATAGAGTTTAGTTATAATCACAAAAAGAGAATACATAACAGCCATATCAAAAATTATCCTTCACTTCCCTTCAAATTATACAACCTTCACTTTATCCTTGTCAGATAAAACATAAGTAGAAGCAAGAGGTGCATAAATGGAGGTGGTAGAAGCAGTAGTAGGGGAAGGTAATGGAACTCCTTCAATTATAGAAGGGAAAAATGTTGGTCTGGTGGAAGACCAAGGAAATTTTTTCTCAACAACAATAGGTTTGATTTGGCTTAGAGCCTGAGCAACAGACATTGTATTAGGGTAAAAGGAAGTGGAAGAAGAAGGATATGTGGAAGGAGGTAGACCATTCCTCAAAGGAGCCACTATAGGAGCCATGATGGCTGTGCTATGAACATGCAGATACAATTTTAGAAAATTTATGAAATCCTTAATGATTACACCACCATATTCTATGGCCTTTTCAAAGTAATATTTATTTTCCATGAATTTATCCAAAGTAGGTGTGAAGTCCTTTAGCTTCTGAACTTGATCTTTGAAATCTTGAGTTATAGGAGGTATATTTAAATTCTCCATAAGATACTTGAAATGGTTATCCAACTCATGCTTGGAATAGATCCTATTGAAGTAGTAATACACTTTCTTAAATATTTATTCTTGAGCATTAGTGGAAATTTTTTAGTGAACTCTTACCATGTCAAGTGCATGGTAACTGTTCTTAACAAATTTATCAAGAATTTCCTTATTAAAACCTTCAATCAAAGACTGAAACTTTTATGTAATTATAGATTAGACCATTTCATTATCTAAGGGATGATATGGCTAGGTAGAAACAAATGGAGTAGAAACAACTAATGTGAGAGAATTAAGATATTTTAGAATAGTCTGTAAACATCCTTTATACTCAGTGGTCAGATTATTTATTCCCAAGACAAGTGCACATATCTCGTTTGATATTTTGATTTTTTTTCTTAACCATATTTTCATACACAGTAATCAAGTTAGGTTGAATCGGATACACAACCTTCTTTGGGATCTTATTAGCATCATCCTCACTGAGATGAGAAACATGGGATTGAGAAAGTTGCAAGTATTTCTTCACTTCCTCAACCATAGATCTTAAATATTTCACCTCATCACTCAACCGTCTGTTCTTAATCTTGACTTCCTAAATCTCATGAAGCATCTTGGGTTGGATTTTCCATATGATCTTCTTCAGAAGCAATGCAACATCACTTTCAATAAGATTGGTTATAGGAGCAGGTTGAGACTTCATGAGATTCTCAAAACTAGAAAAAAAATTGTCTCTAAACTCTTTCAAATCATCATGACTTACATAATTAGGAGTTTCTTGAGCAGGTTTAGGAGTAGGAACTAAAACTGATTTTGTTTCCTTAGCAGACACAACTTCTTTTGTAGTGATTAGTTTGAGCTGAAATATAGTTGAAAGATCCAATCCCCAAAAAAAGGTTCCTTGAGACTCATCAACATCAAAATACCTTGGAAACCTATACTAGGTATCCACAGAACTTGAATCCATAGGGTTTTACACTTCAATCATTTCCAAGCTGGGGTTTTTCTCCCCCTCAACAGATGCATCTCTTGGAGGACTAAGAGAATCAATCTCTTGAACAGTTTCCACACCCTATGCTCTATTAGATTCAGCCACATCTCTAGCTAATTTAAAATCTTTCTCCATTCTTACTTTATCAGGAAAAATGACTTCTATTTCTTCAGATTATTCCTTTATCTATTTATCAGTGGAAGCATACTCTTCCATAGTAGCATCTTCTTCTTCAACATATTTACACTTATTAGAAGCTTCGCTTTATTTTCTATCATCTTCATCACCTTTAGAGAAAATATATTCTCTAGAGGGAACTATTTAAAAAGGTTCATGAGATTCTTCTACAATTGCTTCACCTTAATCAACAACTTTTTCTTCTTCAGTTTAGGAACATCAGCTTCCTTTTCTTCATCTGAATATTCCACAAGATCATCTAACTCTAAACTAGGGTCAATGAAATTATTATGTCTTGAAGGGTTATCAAAAGGATTAAAATCATCATACAGTCTATCATTATCTTCAACCCATGATCTCTTACATGGATTCCAACTGATCTTCATTAATCTGCATGTATCCTTAGATATACAAAAGTCATAATATTCAACCACTTATTCATTATTACCAACCACACCTTTGGCTAGTAGCATTGTAGAGACAAACCTTGAGCAAAATAATGAGGTTGACTTTGAGATTGTCTTGATCATGTCACATATGTAAAGGATAATGTACTTACAAAAATTGATTTTGTTACCATTATTTAGAAGATGTATCAAAAACACATCTTGATATTTGAGAGTGGAAAATTCTCCTTTCCTTAGACATATTAGGTGTTGAATAAACTTGAACAACAACCCAATATCTATATCCAGTTTAGCAGTAGTAGGCCTTCTTTTCTTTTTGTTTCCAGTCTACCCACCCAAAGCCTCTTATAAACTAAATATGTCACTTGGAGAAGGAGGAACTCTCTAATAGTCCTAAAAAATTCCTTCATGTAGTATTCCTAAGCAGGTAGCCCACAACTTTGAAAAAAAGGTACATCTCTATCCATTCACCCAACTTCTAATCACAAAATCATCATTAGATTTGAAAGAGAACTAAACATATTGATACAATTCGAAAACCAGCTTTGGATAGATAGGTCTTTTCTCTTTTATAAACCACTCTAACAATCCCTGTTCTTTCAAAACTTTCAGAACAAGTGACTTACTTGACATGAGCCACTTCACACATATTTTTTCTCTGACATGACTATACGATCCACAATACCTAGGTTTAGTGGTTTCTCGAGCATGGTAATCAGAGATTTTTTCTATTTCTTTTAAGACCAGTGCTTTCCAGGAGACGATGGAGATGGATGCTTCATCCTGGGCATTCAAAGAGGGCTCAAGAAAGATAAGGAGTTAGAGAGAAAAGAGATTGGCTTCAGAAGTAGAGAGTATGAGTTAAGAGAGAAGTGAAGAGATGGTTTTTTTTATCATTTATGGAGTTCAAATATCGCAAAAAAAAAAAGAGATATAAAATAAATAAAATAATCAACACAATGATATGGGAAAAAGATTTCAAAAAAAAAAATAGAAGTCTGAGTCATAATAGTGAGACCAGAACAAGAAGTCACACTGTCAAAATTGTGGTGTGACTCTAAATGGTGTGACCATAACTAGTGAGACAACAAACACGAGACAACAAACACGAGACAAAAAAAATGAGATAACAAACATGAGACATAAAATATGAGACAACAGAATGAGAGATAGTAACTATGAGATAGTAACTGTTAGACAGTAACTGTGAGACAGTAACTGTGAGACAAAAACTATGAATCAGTAACTGTTAGATAGTAAACTGGTCACTCAAGTATGATCATTCCTAATTCATGTATAATGTAACTCATCCTTTCAAAATTTAAAGTCTTATTTAAAATGTCAGTAAGCTAATGTTCAGTGCCAATGGATTCTAAAATAATATCACCCTTTTGATAATGATCTCTCAAAAAGTGATGTCTTACATCAATATGTTTTGTTCTTGAATGAGAAACAAGATTCTTAGAGATGTTAATAGCACTTGTGTTATCACAATTTATAGGCACATGTCTAAATTGATATCCATAATCTAGAAAAGTGTGTTTCATCCACAAAATATGAGCACAAAAACTACTAAAAACTATGCATTCAGCTTCGGCAGTAGATAATGCAATAGAATTTTTCTTTTTACTACATCATGATACTAGTAACTTGCCTAAAAAGTGACATGTTCTAGAGGTGTTTTTTCTATCTAACTTACAACCTCCAAAAAGCAGCATCTGAATAGCTAACTAGATCAAATGATTGTCTTATAGGATAGAATATTCCTAAGTTGGTAGTATTTTTGAGGTATTTGAAAATAATTTTAATAGTAATAATATGTGACTCTTTAGGATTTGGTTGAAAACGAGCACACATACACACACTAAACATAATATCAGGTCTGCTAGTAGTTAAGTAGAGTAAACTCTCAATCATTCCTCTATAAGTGGTTTTATCAAAATATTTTCCATTTTCATCAAGATCCAATTTATAGGTGGTACTCATAGGAGTATAACTACTTTTAATACTATCCAAACCAAAAAGAATTATAAGATCTTTAGTATATTTACTTTGATTCAAAATAATTAATTTCTAATTTTGAAAGATTTGAAATACAAGAAATAATTTTAGTTCACCCATAAAACTCATTTCAAATTCATTTTGCATCATCTTTAAAAAATCAACACATAAGGAATTTTTTGAAGATCCAAAAATAATATCATCAACATAGATTTGAACAACTAAAATATCTTTAAAAATTATTTTTATAAAGAGAGTAGGACCAACTATACCTTTTATAAAGACTTTAGAAATAAGAAAACTACTTAGTATATAATACCAAGATCTTGGAGATTGTTTTAAACCATATAAAGCTTTTGTTAATTTAAAAACATGATTTGGAAAATGAGGGTTTGTAAAACAAGGGGGTTGTTCAAAAAAAAAACATCCTCAATTATATACCAATTTAGGAATGCACTCTTAACATACATTTTATATAGTTTGAAATTTAAATGTGCTACATATACAAGCAAGATTATAAAGGATTCAAGTCTATAAAATGGTGAAAAGGTTTCCTTATAGTCAATCCTTTCTTATTGATTATAACCTTGTGCAACCAATCTGTCTTTGTTTCTCACTATGGTGCCGAATTTATCTACCTTATTCCTAAACACCCATTTAGTGCCTATGGTCAAGGTGTCTTTAGGTCTATCCACTAGTTTCCAGACTTTATTTCTTTCAAACTGATTTAACTCTTTTTTCATAACCATCACCCAAAATTCATCATTGATTGCCTTATTGATGTTCTTAGGCTCAATCTGTGACAAGAAAGCTTGTTCAACCTTATTTCTTAGAGAATCTCTAGTCTGAGTTCCTTTATATAAATCTCCAACAACAACATCTAAAGGATGATTCTTAAGGGTTTTAAGAGATCTATAAAAAGAAGGGCTAGTAATTTTATGGTTTTCAATAGGTTCAGGTTCATCATGACTAGATTCTGGGGAATTTCTAGAACTGGAAGATTTAACAGTTTGCTTGATAGTAGGGTCAAAAGATTTTTCATTTATGTTCAGATTTGAAAAATCATCCTCAAGGTTTTCTAGGGAGGTCTTAGGATCATGTGGATCTGTTTCATCAAATTTCACATGTACAAATTCTTCCATATATTTGGTTCTTTTATTAAAGAATATAGGCTTTAATAAAGATTGAGTAACCTAGGAAAATTCCTTTATCACTTTTGGATGTAAATTTGTCAAGATTTTCCTTAGTATTGAGAATATAAACTTTGCAACCAAAAAAATTTGAAGTAATTAACTTTGGGTTTTCTATTGATCCACAACTCATAGGGAGTTTTCTTAATAATTGGTCTTATTAAGAATATATTAATAATATAGAAATCTATATTGATAGCTTTATCCCAAAAGTAGATAGGTAGGTCATATTTATTAAGCATGGTTCTATCTATTTATTTTAAGGTTTTATTTCTTCTTTCTAAAACACCATTTTATTGAGGCGTCCTAGGGGTAGAGAAGTTATGACTATAACCATTTTGTGAGAAAAAAAATTCAAACTCTTGGTTTTCAAACTCACGACCATGGTCACTTCTTAAGGATTTAATTTTAATACCACTTAGGTTTTTTATTGTTCTAGTTTACTTGGTGAAATGAGAACAAGATTCAATTTTTTGAGCTAAGAAAAAGGTCCAAGTATATCTAGAATAGTCATCTACAAGAACATAGACATAGTGCTTCCCATTTAGACTTAAAACTCTAGATGGTCCAAACAAGTCCATGTGAACCAACTCAAGAGGTTGAGAAGTTGAAACTTCTTTCTTTGGTTTAAAATATATTTTATGTCGTTTACCCTTTTGACAAGGATTACAGACTTTGTCATTTAGAAACTCAAGTTTGGGTAGATCTTTAACTAGTCCTTTCCTAGTAAGATTTATAAGAGAGTGTATATTAGAGTGTCCTAGTCTTCTATTCCAAAGACAAGAATCTTTGTGAAAGACACTCAAACAAGAAATATTTTGAGAAACTAAAGAATCTAAGTTAACAGCATAAACATTTTCATTTATACAAGCAAAAAATATTAACTCATTTTTATAATTAAAAACATTTCAAGCATCATTTTCAAATTTAACATGAAAACCATAATCACATAATTGTGAAATACTAAGCATATTATATTTTAATCCATAAAAAAAAGTAATTTAGAAATTAAAATTGATTTAGAGTTACCAATCTAGATAATACCAATTATTTTTCCTTTATAATTTTTACCAAAAGTGACATGTCCACCAACAATATTTATCATATTCTTGAATCATGAGTAATATCTTGTCATGTGTCTTGAACATCCACTATCCAAGTATGATAAAATTCTATAGAAGCCCTTCAAATAGCTTTCCTATAAAAGAATTAATAAATAGATGATTTTGGTACCCATATTTGTTTGGGTCCAGTAACATTAGTAATAAGAGATTTGGGAACCCATACTTTCTTCATGGGTTTTCTATACATAGTTTGTAATGTATTGGAAAAGTAAAATTTATTTGGTCCTGAAAAACTAGAAGTAGTAAATGACTTCCCAGAGCTATAACTAGAATATTTTTTAGTTCTGGATATGAAAACAGATTTTCCAAATTTTATTATAAAATGAGTTTTAGCTATGTTCCTTTTTCCAGGTTGGTATCCTATACCAGTAGTGTACCTAGGAGCTACTTGTTTACCAAGAATTTGTGTAAGAGTATTCTTTCCATTGATAGAATTTTCTAAGTCCTTTTCCAATTGTTCATTAGATAATTTAAGTTCATTTCTCTCTTTAAGTAATTGTGATTTCTTTTCCTTTTCTATAGTAAGATCAGATTTAACAGTAGAAGTAAGATAATTTTGTCTCTTAAAAGATTTATATTTATCTTTTTAATCCATTTCACGTATCTTCCATTATTTTATAGTATTCAAAAATTTATTCACTAGTAATATTTTCAAAATCACTTTTATCTCCAGAGTAATAGTAATTTTGTACAGGAGACTCAAGGGTTACCTCATATGTGTTTGTCATGAAACACAAATTGGTTTTGTTAGTCTTTTCATCATGTAAAGATTATAAGTCACTTGATCTATCCTTAGAAGCACTTAATGTTACTTTCATTGTCTTTTTTTACTTTTTGTTTTTGTCCTCATACTTATTTTTATAATTTAACTTGGGATAGTCAGATTTTACATGTCCCTTTCTATTATATTCATAGTAGACTATTTCATTTGAGTTCTCATTCTTTTTCAAGTCATTCTTCTAGTTTCCCTTCTGATCATACTTTCCTTTATAGTTGGGATTCCTGAATAATTTCTTCCTTATATAAAACTTCTTAAACCTTATATCTAATTGATATATTTCCTCATCACTGTCTTATGGTGAATCATCATTCTTGTATTGTCAGAATGAGTCTGTATCCTTTCCTTTTCTTTATCTTTGGAAGTAGTGGTTTTGAAAGCCACTGACTTTTTCTTTGGTTCATCTTCCTCTTCCATTTTGAATTTTAACTCTTCCTTATACACCATTAGCTTACCTATAAGATCCTTGACTGGAAACTTACTAATATCACAGGATTCTCTAATTGATACTGATGTTCCTCTCCACCTTTTGGGTATACATCTAAGTAGCCGCATGATTTGTTCTTTGGCACCCACTGGCTTTCCAAGAGAGCTCATTGTATTTACTATCACATTGAACCTGAGATACATATTAGAAATGAGCTCATCAAGAATCATCTTAAAGTTATCATATTTAATATTATATGTGTTAAGTCTCATTTATTTAACACTAGAGGTTCCTTCATGTGAAACAGATAAAGTGTTCCAAATTTCATAAGCAGAATTACATGAATAAATTTGATTAAATTCTTCATCCCCTAAAGTAAAAAATAAGGCATTCATAGATTTATAATTATTATTGTAAGAAGTTTTTTTGGAATCACTCCATGTAGTTCTTGGAGTGTCTGTTATGTCATTTTTATCTTATATTACTATCCAGATATCAAATCTCATACTTTCTAAGTGCATTTTCATTTTAATTTTCCACTATGCATAATTTGTACCATTAAAGTAGGGAGGTCTATTAGTAGCAACACATTCCAATATATTATCCATAACAAATAATAAAAGATATATTTTAAATATCTATAAATTTATAACTAACAAAAATTTAGAGATCTTTAAAACAAAACTAAATCACAGTTGAAAAGATTTTAAAAAGCTTTGAAACCTTTGAAAACAACAGTTTAAAAACAACCTATGATATCAAATGTTGGTCAGAGTAGGACACTCAAGAGGAGGTACATTTATTTATTATAAAAATTTCTATTAAAAAATTTATTTGAAAATCCCCCAATTAAAAAAAATAGGCCAGTTAATCAAAGTAGTAAATTTATAATAGTTTTACTATTCAATTAATTTCTCAAGAGATTGATTACTTATCAGTTATATCAACCTAAAATCTTGAAATAACTTTTGAAACCAATTTACTAAATAAAAATAGTTATAAATACTATCCAATACTAACTTTCAAACTAAAACTTAGTTTTCTAAAATATGAGTTAAAATAGAGAAAAACTAAATTTGAAAACATAGCAGATTAAAACAAGTGGTTAAGTATCAATCCAAGACCTAATCCACTCAACTTGGTGACCACCTTCCACTAAGAAAAGTATATATAAAGATTTTATCCACACCCTGGATTGGGGTTTACACAACAGTACACAAGACTGTCTAGGTCACAAGAATTCAACCACAGTTCTATGTGGGAAATATAACAGCCAAGTCACACATGACCTTTTCCATAGTTATATGTGGGTAAAAAAGGTGTGAAAATATATTCATGAGAGGATATCTTATATCCTTCAGTTCAGTGCATGAGAAAATGTGTGTTTAATATAAATATTCTCACACTACTTGAAAGATTAATAAAACAACACATAATAGAGCAGAATATAATAAGAAGGGATTAGAAATGCTCTGAGTGTTTTTTATGCAGCTTTGGACTTCTAGGATGTAACAGATTTGATTTTCAGGTCCTCTTATAAAAGTAGACTTAGAAATAGTGTCGTGAGTTCTATGTTCTAGTTTCCAGTGAGTTATTGTGTAACTATTTGTATAAATTATTCTTCTTTGAGTTGGTGTTGTAAGGATGTTCACCATTTTGATCCACAATAATACAGTTAGCAGAAAATGAGAGTTCTTCATGTGTTCTTCTATGTGTTCTTGCATGCATGTATGTTTTCTCTCTAATGTATCTTTCAGTCACTTCATCCAGCTCATGTGCCACCTTATATTTAATCTTCAAGTGTTTATGTTTTTATTGAAAAGAAGCATGATCTATTTACCTTGTACCTCATACTGTCAGGTGTCATGTCTACAAAAAATCATTAATTATGTCAGTGTCATTAAATGACTCAAATATGGATGTTAGAATCAAATTTTAAATTTAATTGAAAAATATATAAAAATTATTAAGTAACGGTGTCATAATTGGTGGTGATACATGAACATTTCCACAATCGCAGTGAGTCAAAATCGGTGCCACAGTCAGCAGTGACGTCCTTCCCAAGTTCTAGAATCAGTATCACAATTACGATGTCTAGTCCTTTGTGAATTATGGAATAGATCACATGGTTACGGTGTCTGGTCCTTTACAATTTCTGGAACCAATAGCACGGTTACAGTGTCTGGTTATAGTGTCATGTAAATGGTGTCATGGACTTTGCCGATTTCCAGACTAAACGGTGAGACTATTTGGGCACAAAAACGGTGTCTCATACTTAGTCAAATATCTTCCATCTGTATTAAGAATTAATACTCACAGAATGAATTAAGGTTAAACATAATCATAATAAAACATAATAGAATAAGATTAATCATGATTTATAATATTTAAACATGATTTACATGATTTACATGATTTACATTATTTACATGATTTACATGATTTGTGAGCATTAAAATAAGAGGAGTCCAACAATGTCTTTGAGGATCAACTATATAAACAAATTATTATATGATACTTGTGAATTTTTCTCCACATTTGAACCACACTAGATCCACTTCTAGTCATATCCTAGGTTATACTCATCTTTATAACCCAAGGAAAGTAAATATAAGAAATGGGTGAGCTTAAAAACTCAGTAAGGGAATAATTATCAGCATGTTATCAAGGATTAGATCATAAACATATGATAAAACATGAGTAGGGGTAAATATCTTTTTAAAATAACATGGAACATAATATTTTTCCATAATAAATGATATAAAAACATGTAATATCAAAATAGAAAACATATAACACGGGGTAAGAATGTGAAAACATGAGATAATAAACATGACCCATGAAGCATAATCATAGGCATATGGGATGAAAATGTAACATTCCCTTGAAACATATCACAACAAATAACTTTGTAAAGAACATAATCATAGGGAAATTATAACATTGTGAATAAAAAAAATTTCCAAGCTTCAAGTCATGGATAAAAAAATGCACAAACTTCATGTTGTGAACAAAAAAATGCCCATGCTTTATATTGTGAATAAACAAAATTCCCATGATTTATATTGTGAACATACAAAATGTTCATACTTCATACCGTGAACAAAACAAATGTATACACTTAACATTTTTATCTCATGAGATATAAATCCTTAACTAATGCATTGGAGGGTGATATAGAAACCTACCCATCATCATTAATACATATGAGTTACATAAGACATAAATCATTCAATACATCATAAATAACCCTTATGAAAGAAAATTGGTTTCACTACACTTCAAGATGCTATCACTAAAATTAATCTCAAGCATATAAATGGTTAATAATGAAAACTAAATCACCTATAAAAGAGATTTCATAAGAAAATTTAGAGGGAAATTCATGGAAAATAACTTCCAAGTAAGTTAATCCTTTAGTGATAAGATTTTTTAGAAAGTGCTTTTATCTTTGGCATAAAAAAACATGTTATAGTCATCTTGAAAAGTCATTTTTGAAATGGCGAAGTGAGTTTTTTTTTGAGAAAAATTACTTTAAAAAAATAATATTTAATAACATATCTTTGAAAATACATAAATTTTATCAAAAATTAATTTGTATTGGAAGATAAAACATTTGATTTTGAACATATGGAAAACCTTTTGAACATTTTTAAATACCCTTTTCAAAAAATCACATCGAAAAAGAGGAACCAAAACTTCATTTGTTTTAAAATTAATAAAGTGGAATATAAGTATAATTGGAAACAAAAACAATTTTCATTTCTAATAATTAAATGAGAACATTGGTGGGAAGTAAAAACATGGATATGGAGAAAAAAACATTAAAAGAGACGAGAATTATTCTTGACAAAATTACATTTTTTTTGAAATAATATATTCATCAAGGAAGAATACTTCAGTGTGAAACTTGATTTCCCTAAAAAAGAATATATAAATCAAACATAACATAATCATAGGCTATAATAATTCAATATTTAAAGATCAAAATCAAAATGGAGTGATTATGAATTAAGAAAAAGATCTGAGTTAAGAAAAACCCTTACAACTTGAGGAACATTTAAATAAAAACCCATTGAAAGAATGTGATTTAAATTAGACTTAAATTACCATGAATAAAAATTATTTCATGATATAATATATCAACTAGGAAGTATATATACCACATAAATGAAATTAGGTTCATAATACTAAACATGTCGCAAAGAGAGGAATTTTGGGATGAAAACCCTAACCTTATATTCCCGCTTACTTGACCGTGCTCTAAATTTCTGTATAATGAACAAAAATATCTTAATAAATTATCTCAAAAACTTAATATAAAAATACTACACTTTTTATAATTATTTTATAACCATATATTAGAAATATATTAATTTATTACAGTTTATTTTCATTATTAGGTGCTAGAATTTTCGGTTGTTTGTTTCGTACAAACTTCACGAAGACTGGATCGATTATCACTAAGTGTTTTTAAATTTAATAATTCACAGATCATTAAATATATATTACCATTTTTTTCTTAAATTATTACTTAATTCTAATTTTCATTAGGTGAAATACATGAATATGGTCTGTGAAAATGGAAATTGCAATGAACTAGTTTTCAACGTGTTCGACGATCGAAAGGTGATATATTAATAAATATTTTAAATATTAACAAAAAATTTCTAGAATAATTAAAACATATTAAATATATCATTATGAAATTATATTACAATTATATGACATCCCATAATCATTTATAACATAATCGTTATAATATTTTTTACATAGGTGGTAAAACTAACCCAAACAGTTACGCATTATAATGTTTTCATGAGTAAGAGAATGTATTTAAATAATGATAATATAATTTTTTTTGAAGTTTAAAATTTTCATAATTATGATATATTCCTATTAAATCCATTCCTATAACCATACAATATGGATGGTGATGAAAAACTAAATTTGTTGTTCGTGGAGGCAGTAGTCCGCACATACACACGATTAACGATCCCATTTCTCAATGAATGGATGAAAAGATGGTATATGATAAATTATAATTTTAGAGTTATAAATGAAACATATAAAAAATTAAAATTCATAAAATATATCCTTGTTACCATCCATGATAGGAGGTGATGAAAAATGAACAAAATCACTCCGTGGAGGTGGTAGTCTGTACGCACACACGATCAATGTTATTTTGTTTTCTTAGTGAATAGAAATGATTGAATAATTGTTTTCCAATTAATATAATTAAATTAAATTAAATTAATAATATTTATTTCATTATATTAATATGGTTATATATTATTTAGGAAGGATTAGAGTAAAATAAAATACTAAGAGAAAGTGATACTCATGTTGGAAACTTGAGTTTTCTCTTAGAAAAATCCTTATAAATGAAGGACATAAGAAAACTAAACGTGACCATAAAATTATGTAAGTGGGATAAGGTTATATTAGGTTCCAATTGGAAGAGTTTAAAAAATAAATTTTAAGGATAGGTGAGCCTTGAAGTGGTGTAAGTGTTACCTTTTATAAGTGAAGAGAAGGATAGTTTTGGAAGTAACCATTACGTTTTCAATAATGAAATGTTACTATTAAAAGATCAATGAATAAAAAATGAAAAAAGTGAATGATAAATGTGTTTGGGTTTATATTATCCTCATAAAATCATTTTGGATTCAACCTAGAGTGTTTTAATAATTTTATTTTATTTTATTTACTTTTACCCTAATTTACTCTTACCATGGTAATTAATTTTTAACCATAGTAATTAATATTAATGATAAAAATCAAGATTGTAAATTTTACCTAATTTGAAAATTATGATTTAAAATTTGTAAATGATTTTACCAAATATTTTTTAAGGGTTTGAAATATTAATTTTAAAATAAACGCACATAATGCATCAAAACCTTTTTTTTCCAGAAAAGTGCATTATTTAGTTTAAAAATTTATGTATAATATAAGATTAACATAAATTATGTTTTTTATGAAATAAATTGGTTTATTATAAATAAAATAAAAGTTAGGTGTCTTTCAAAGAAATACTAAAACTGAATTTCTCCATTAAAACACTTAATGAGAAGAAAAGACCATAAATAATTTTTATTAAACCACTATTTTAATTTAGTTCTTAAAATGTTGGAATTAGGATTTATAAGTTCAAAGAATATTTTAAAATTCATAATTTTATTACTTAAATACATATTATATTTCTTAAAAGGTTTTTTTAAATCTTCTCAGATATTCTTACATTATGATAAAATTATAAAAATTATAATTTTCACAAAAATTGTATTTTTCAACTAAAAATCAACCTTTTTAGAAAAAAATAAAAAACCAATACTAAGAAATTTTTTATGTTCTAAATCTAAATATGATGTTAGTTTTTTCTAATTCAGACTCTAAAATTTATTAATTTATTTTTTAAAATAAAAAATATAAATAAAAAAATGCTTTTATTAAAAAATGACATTTTTAAACATTAAGTGTTCATAATATTATTTCATATCAATTTATAATTTAAAATATGTAAATATATTAGTCTATATATAATAATATTTTAAAAATTTTCTATCTATTAGGATAAAATATAAAATACTTAATGAAATGGTTCTTTGAAAAAAAAAGAAATATTACTTTTTATACTAAATAGACTTTAAGAAATACCATTAACATAAATTATTTATATTCTAAAATTTAATTTTAATACTCCATTTATATTAAAATATTTATTTGAATTTTATATATGTATCATATCATATTTTAATAATAACATTAATATTTATATGTAACACACACATATATATTTATAATATTTTTAATACCATATTGTGAGTTATATTATTTTAAATTTACTACATAACAATACACAAATTCAATATAACTATCATATATATGACCAACAACCATATTTTCAATGACTATATTTGCAATGAACATATTTTCAATGGCTATATTTCTTTCACACACACACACACACATATATATACTTACTAAATCATTCATTTATTCCACTAACTTTCCAAGATAGAGTTCTCATTTCATATTATAAAATTTGAATAATGATTTATCCTTTATTAGTGATATTCTTCATTATAGGTTTTGTTTGGATACTGGTGATCCTCAAGGTTAAAGATGATCCATGGGATTTCCTAGTTGTGAAGATTTTATTCTTTTTTATATATTTTCCCCTATTGATTTATGCACATTTTTTATGGATGTGTTTTATCTATGGTGAGTAATAATATATGGTGTGAAATACTTAGTTTTATGTGATTTTATTGTAAAATTACACTTATGAATGAATAAAGTGTTGTTGGTTTTAATTATTATATTGTATGAATTATTTCTTATTCAATTTCAATTCCTTTAAACTAATAGAAAAAAATATAGTTTAGAATTATAAACATATGGTTTATAAAAATAATATGCTTTCTAAAAAACCAAGGTGTTACAGTAGAGGTGCTTGCAGATCTAGAAACTTTGGATTATAGTTTCAGAAGAAACCAAGAGTCACATTGTGATAATGGTAGTCATATCATGAAAGGGTCGAGTTAGTAGATACTCATATTTAAATGTCATATCTTTCGTGGGAGGAAAATGATAATTAAATAAATGATTTTTACTCAAATTTAGAGAGGATTATTAGAAATGTTTTCCCATTATACTTATTCTAAATTGAATATCTTTAACAAGGGAAACATGGATAATATCTTACGATATAAAGAGAAGATAATTCCAAAGAATTGATATTGTTAAGATATTTATCACCATAAATAAGGTAGTCTACTAACATGTAAATGAAGAGAAGAGGAGGACATTGATGATATATATGATATTGTGAGAAGATATTTTCATTGATACATCTAAGGCCAGAGAGAGAGGCATTCCAAAAAAGATATGAAGAGAATAATTAATATTGGAACTCCTTGAAGGTATTTCCAAAGGAAGAATGTGAATTTTCATTGATGACTCATGTAAATATTATAAAGGCCTAGTTTTTCGGACCCAAAACGTTTTCCTAGGTCTTGGAGGTGTCTATAGGGGAGTTTTGAGGCATTCTTAAGATGAGAGTTGAGTTTTGGACATCTAGAGGGCCACCACACTATGCTTCTGGACTTAGTGAGTTGTTTTGGAGTTTAGCCATGGGTAAAACCATTTGTGTTGGTCATTTTGGAGTGTTTATATATTGGAAAGTATTTTTCCTAATATGTTTTAGTGTGGGAAATAAGGAAGGTCTCCATACCATATTGGATGGAATATTGTCGTTAAAGGATTTGAACTTTTCCTTATAGGAAACTAGGAGCATGATAAGGCATGGTGTCACAAGGTGCTCAATGAGTCTCCCCATGGGAAATGGGGAGAACACAAAGAACTATAAAAGATGTATCATATGAGTGAAGCTTGCATTATTTTACATCAAGAAGACAAGGGGAGTGTGATATTGAAGTTGAATATGACACCTCTCTCTCCCAAGGATTTTTTTCAAAGATTATACATATATTTATTTTAGAGGAGGTCTTTGATCTAGATTTGATGTCAAAGGTAGAGTAGGAAGCATGATGAATCCATGAATCTATCTAGTCCTAAAAGAGGGACTAGGAAGTGATGGAATAAGAATCATCATGATAACATAATGTGAATTAATTTTGGATTCATGATAGCATTGCCAGCAAATCCAAAGGGGATATTGTTAGCATCCATCTGAGGTTTGGTGTTGTATGGTGTTGTAATTTTTTCCAAAAGGTGTTGTATTTATTATCAACACAAGTTTTTTTGGTGCTATAGTTTTAATATAAATAATTCTAGAAGAATAAGAAGATGTTATGAAATTTATGAGGAATCTATGGTTTCATAAGTTATGGGATGGAGATGTTTGAAAGAAAAACCAGGCTATTCTAGAAGTTATGATGGAGAATATGCATAAGGTATACAAGGGATATATAATATACTCTAGCGAGTTGAAATGCTACAAATTCATGAATAATTATAAAGGATATTTAGAGGAAACTAGAAGGAGATGGAGTAGTTATGTTTGCAGGACATAAGTGACATCATTAAAAGTTGAGTCATGTTGTGAGTAAGATGTGTTAGAGAGATTGGGTGTATAGGTTATTATTATGGAGAGAATATCATGTCGCGTGGAGTATTCCATGATAATTAGTCATCTGACTATTTAAATATGAATGGTGGTTCATTTCGTGGGAGATGAAATCATTCCATGAAGAAAATTTATAGATAAAAACATGGACAAGTCCTTAGATGTGTAATATGTATTCACATCGTGGGAATGGTAGTTCACCTTGTGTTTAGAGACACATAATAAAAATTAATTTTTTGTAGAAATGAAAAGAATACGTATGGATTATTCTTTTTGTGGGATATATGGTCACACTATGAAGGGTTTAGGTAGATTACCAGAGTTATATCTATAGGAAGAAGTCCATGTCATGATGGGAGGATCATGTCATGAAGACTTGATATGTGAGAGTAGGTTTTCTTGGAGTCCAGGTGACTATTCTGTGATGATGGTAGTAACGTTGTGAAAGGGTCGAGTCAGAAGATACCCAGATTCAAATGTCTTATCTCTCTAAGCTAGAATTTAATAATTCAATGTATGAATTTGACTCAAAATTAAAGAGGAGTATTGGATAAAATTTCTCATTATAATTGAGGTGAATTGAATATCTTTGATAAGGAAATGATGGAGAATCTCTCTTGATATAAAGAGAATAGTATTCTAGAAAACTAAGATTGTGGAGATATCTATCTTCATAAATATGGAATCCAACTGCTATGTGAATGAAAATAAGTGGAGAACATTAATGATATATTTGATATTATGAGAAGATTTTTTTATTGATATATAAGAGGTCAGAGACAAAGTCATTCTTGAAATATAAGAAGGAAAATAAACACTCCTTAAATATAATTCCAAAGGAATATATAGTGACTAGGTTGGTTGATACCATTGAGGGGGGGGGGGGGTGAACTAGTGGTACACTTTTTACAATTCTTTATTTTAGAATTAATCTCTACAACCTGTTAAAGTCTCAATCCTACCAGATTTAATTAACTTAGCCTCACCTTATATGAAACTGAAATAAATTAACCATGATACATAAATATTTATAAGGTTTATCCATAGAAGGCCACTCATTTATGTTATTGGTTATTCCCCCCAATCATGGATTCTCCACTATAAACAGAAGTGGTTATAATAAGGACCTTTCTTGTCCTATCAACATAGAGTCTCATTGTGCTCCTCCTCTAGAGTCCCATTAGATAAATGTAGCTTCCCATTACCCACTACAAAAGGGTGTTCGAACTAGAACAAGAAATATATTCACTTTTCTCCTGGTTACTTCATCACCACATGAAAGGTATACTCTTCCTCAATCCTCCTAGATTAGTAGTTCAATGCACACTTCTTCTTCAAGAACATCACTAGCCGATGAGTATGATTATTTATGTTGTTCCTACTCACCTTATCTACATCTTTAATGATCCAGATCCTCCTCAATTACTCAAATACTCAGGAAGAACATGTATCCTCCTTGAATTGTTTCATAATTTAGTCTCTTTATTCTCTTCCTGATACAGTTGTGTACCAGGTTCTCTCTACTTGTCAGTTTTCACACTTTAATTTTTCTTCTTTTTATATATATATATATTCAATGTGTAATCATGAATATTAGTTTCCAAAATAAAATTTTGGAAGCTTCAATATTTTTGGAATCAATAACCTTATCTATTTAAATCAGTCAACAAAAATTTTGATTTTATTTTCTTATTAAAACTCATTTGAATTCTCAATCAACATCCTCATTTAAATCCTATGATACTTGAGATTATTTCCTTTTTTTGAATCTCCAGGAAACCCATAGTTCTAAATTCAATTTTGAATTTAATACACATGTGCATGAAACAATTAAGAGCTTCCACATGGA
The DNA here is from genome assembly GCA_963277665.1 of Viscum album. Classification (NCBI taxonomy): domain Eukaryota; kingdom Viridiplantae; phylum Streptophyta; class Magnoliopsida; order Santalales; family Viscaceae; genus Viscum; species Viscum album. The sequence continues at coordinate 589,119,795 of OY728126.1, forward strand.
ACTCATCCCAACACTCCACCTCAAATCAGATTGGATCACAAAATACTTTTGATATTATTTCTATGAATAATAGTCCAAGAACATTTTCTGATTTATTCACAAAATATTAAAATATTCATTTTACATTTTCCTCATTATCTTAACTGATAATTATCATTTTTTCTTCTTTTTATATTTAATCTTTATAGAGTTACTTTAGAAATGTACCCTACAAAGTCCCTTTGGAAGGTTATGAAGTCTTCTCAACTTGATCTCATTATTTTCATAGGGTATAATGAATTATCAAGTTGTTTATAGGGTTCATTTTTACCATATGAATTCTTACCCTATGATGGAACCCTATAGAGCTCTTGAACCCTATAAAGTCTTCAACATACGATTTATGTACCCTATGATGATTCTTTATACCTTACGATGATCTCAGATTTTCATAAAGGGTCATACCCTATAAAGTTAGGTTATACCCTATGAAGCTCCTATATATAGGTTCTAGGCATAGAAGAAGCACATTTTGTACATGACCAACTCAGATTTTAGTCTTAATTTATGAATAATCTGAAATATACATGATGAATGATGCCATGACCAACAAATTTAAATCATAGATTACTTGTCTTGTTTAAACACCAAAACCAAAGGAGGAGGATCATCACATGTAATTTAGAAGTAATTTTAGAATTACCTGAACTTGTAATTATTTATTCATTGATGATCCAATTGATTTTATCTCATCATACCGTCATTGCATTGTAGGATACAAGTTTAGAACCCCTCTATAAATGATCTACACATGCACCACAACATCTGAACATCACCGTAGAATCGTTGGGTACTAGCATGATCAATCTCTATTGCTTGCATCATTCATGGTTGATCGCAGTATAATGATATTCAAGGATGAATAATTCTTGATTTTCTCTAAATGGATTGAGAGAGGAGAAGGAGAGAGAACACTATATATCACTAGAACTCTCTCTAGGATTTTAGAGAGATTCTCTCTATCTGTTGTGCACACAAAATCTCTCTTAGGAAAGAGATATAACTATATATATATATATATATTAAGGAAATTATAGGGTTACCTATTTGAATATAATCCCCCTTACCAGTTCCTTAATTCTCAATGAACCCTATTTATTAATGATAAAATAATTATTATTCATTTGATATGTGAATCACTTAAGTATAAATAAATATCATTTATATCATTTCTAATTTGACCATTAAACTTGGTTCTCTTATCCTCCTTAACATTTTATGAACCTTGAATAATGACTATTTATTTAATAAATAAATATAACTTCATTATTTGTTGATAAATATAATAAATATTATATTCACCAAACCTTAAAAATAATTATTTATTATTATATAACTCACATATTCTTTTTAATAACATGTGATTAAATCTTGGAAATCAAGAAAACCCAAATAATTATTACACCAAAAATAATGAATAATATTTGTTATAAATTATTAAATTCAATATTGAATTTAATTGGGATTCTGGATACACTTAGTGTGCAACCCTCTAGGCTTCTTTCTTAGTGGAAATATGTAGAGATTCCTAAAGTCCAAGGTTAGAGTCTAACGACATTCCAAAGAACCCATAGAGAAAGAAGATAATGTTTCAATGAAATACAAACACCTACGAATTCCCATTGTATAATATATTCTCTTTATCATGATATCTCTAATCAAACAGGTTTCACACTGATGCCATCAACCTATGTGCTCAATGTCACTTTCTTTGACTTTCTAGAAAATAACATGCCCACATAACCATGGACATGAATTTATCCAAGCAGTTCTATTACCATAAAAGGGCTCGAGATATCAAATTATGTTAAGGGATTCAAGGGATAAATCCTTTATCTCATTATCCATTAATGTAATATCACTCATGATGCACCCAACATGTCATACTTCACCACGATAACATGTCACCAAAGTTTTCATCAATACATCAAAGTACGCGACTTATGACATTCATTAATGATAATATTAAAGTATATGGATTAATACACATGTCTGAAGATAGGAACATACAATGACACATATAAATATAGATTTCCTACTGGTGGGTCTCATTCTCATAATCTATTGATCTATAAATTACTAAGGGAGTGAAGCATTAAAGGGTACCTCAAAGTTCTATAAGTCTCCACCCCCGATAGCCTGTATCATTTGTGCCCCATCAAATGATATCATCCAGCTATAGAACATATATTAAAGAATACTATTGTGGCACCTCTAGGTTATTATCATGATAGGGAACTGTTATAACCTTTTAGTGTGATAGATATTATTAAGACATTATCAAATAATATGTCATGTAGAGAAACAATCATGATGTTATAAGAAACTTCATTAATATTAAAGACAATAAAAACATGTAATCATCATGTACTTAGAAGTTCATTCAAGGGAACCAACTCCAACACAACATACCTTATGAAGGCACCCTACAAAGATCAAATTTACCTTGCAAACTCCATCATAGGGTTCATGACTTCTCCAGATATTTGGTTTTCTCCTCAGTATGAACCTTACGATGTCCAAGATCCATATCATATGAAGATGCTAGTATACCCTATGATATGTATAGGGTTTCTACCTTTTTCATTTTTATCATCCAGTATAGAAATTTCACACTTCACTCAAACAACCATGAAACTCTATCCAACCTTTATAGGGATTTATCATACACTATAAATCATCCCAAAACATCATCCAAAGATTCTCCTTCACCTAATATACCAACTTACATACTAGGTTCTTCCATGGATGATTTCCTTATCTTCATACAAATTTAACTAGCCTCTTTATTCCTTATCATTAATTCTTCAATATCCCCTTCAGTCAGCTTCATCTAAACTCAATCAAAATAGTTTTTGATAGTACCACTTCTTAGTCATCAGTAATTTTTCATTATCTTAAATATTAGCACACCAATCATTACAAATCAAAGCTACCACATTGAAGTTGTACAAACAAGTTATTCAAGAATAAAGACACGTAATATTATTACCATTTATAATGTAAGACGATCATACTCAACATTTGACTTTGGATTTCCTTCTTCACATCCTTATTAACAACAAATAAAACTGATTCATTTGGGAACTTCAATACCCTCATATGTATTTGTTGGTAGTACCCATTTTATATTCACCAAATTTAATGTAGTTAATCTCCCCCTTATTGTCAATAAATAAAAAGTAAATATAAGAATTTTCTCATAACACACATTTTAAACATATTCTTCTCCCATTTCCATTCAGAATCATATCTTGATCCACTTTTGAGAGAAGGATGATACCCCATGTTTTCTTGGCAATGATCCTTTAGTTAGTCAACTCTAAGTCTATACGGGCTAGCTTGATTTAGAAAATAAGATTGATTTAACTAATGAAATCAAGTCTATCCATAAATTGTAATACATGTGATATCAACTCAACACAACAAAATTTAGGGGCTGATCATCTGGTTTTAACACAAATTTTTTTCCTGCACCCATCTTCAATAAATTCATAAGAAAAGTTCAAGTGCATGATGAATAATCCCTCATGTTCTTAGATTTTCATCAAACAACACTACCCCTTTATAAACATGTTGGATATAATAAAAAAAACAGGAAAAAAAGTTTGATTGACATACCTTATTTTTAATTTTATGGGCTTGTCTATAAATTCTAGATTGATACAACTTGTGATGTTTTGACAAATCCACCTCATGTTTTCTCCCCCTCAAGGGATGCACTCACTTTATCTTCCTCATGATAGTTAACACTCTATAAAGAGATCCTTATTTACTACCTAATAGTTACATCCTTATACACCTCCTTTAATTCCCTAAATGTTAGCACAAAATAAAAAAATAATGGAAAATGAGGGTCCTATTAATTTCTTAGTTTAAACAACATGGATCAGAGTTTTATCTCAACCAAAACCTATCACACCTTTCATTCTCAGCTTGTGAATATTTCTCTATGTTTCCCTTACTATTATGATCTTTTATAGGTTGCATTCTCATATTCTTCTCTTGAACCAATTCCATATGTGGAGCAATATTTTTCACCTAGACCAATAAAGTAATTGAATTATCTGATGGTTACATTAATTTCATAATCAATTCTACTAAAATAATGGTAGTACGATCCTTCATGCCATTTCCAATCTACCAACATATCTCACATATATTTACTTGAATCTTTAAGTGGTTACTATTAGAAAACTCCTAATTAACTTGAATAACTTCATGTGAATTCAATTATTTTCCTTTATCATTAACACTTACTTATACTCTCTCTATTTTCTTTTACATCTCCAATTGGGTTAGCCAAATTGTTAGGAACTCCCTTTTATCATGCTTAATTTCTTTATATTTCTCACATAACTTTTTAGTAGTCTCATTAAAACATGAATTCTCACATTTTACCCTTTAAAATTACTTGCCTTTCACACCATAGGAACCTATACTGATAATATATCCATGAATCCCTCATCCCTATGACCCTTCTATACACATTTTTCACACTTATTATAAAAATTTAGATCTATTTTGGGTGAAAAAAATTGATGCATTCTTCTATAGGGTTATTTCTTTGAGAATATTTCCTAATATGCTCATCATATACCCCTTGATTCATACATATTCCTTGTAAATGACATATTACACCAAAAATATTAGGATTTGTGTCCCTAGCTTCCACAATACCAACAGAATCCTTGAAAATTTGTTCTTATATATTGATGATAAATTTGTTCAAAAAATTGTTGGTGTTGTTATGATATAACATAAACCTGATTTTTTCTAGGGGTAGTGGTATTATTATCATATTTCTTTATTCATTTGAAGTGGAAGAGTGTATCTCACCAATATTCTTAGTATAAAAAGGTTTACGTTTAGTTTTGTAACCTGCACTGTTAAAAATATTTTTTTTGAAACTATTTAAGTGCATAATCAACTTGAATGTTGGAACCCTCCCTCCCACCTTCTTGTGAAGATTCACCTATAAAATCAACTACATTATTGAAGTATTTTATAATATTCTTCAACTTATTTTGACTATCTATACATATGGATTGGGTCTCAGCTAGCTCTTCTTCATTTCCAATCAGTTTTTCTTCAAGATATCTTAGTATCTTCTCTTTCTTAGCCTCCCTTAATTTTTGTCTCTTAATATAATCAATGTATGTCACTTATTTCTTAAAATAATCATTTTTTATATGCTATATTATTATTTTATTTCACCATCTTCCCTTTCTAAATTTGTGTGTTTTTATCAATACAAATTTCTAACTCAACTTCCAGTATGTATTCCAATTCTATTCTTTCTTCTCCATCATCACTACTTGAGATATTAAAACCTCTCTCAACATGATCCAAAAAATTAACTTCATCATTTAATTGATTTCTAGTCATCGTTTTCTTTCTTTCTCATTAAACTCATTCCATTTCTTCTTGAATATTTCTTCTTAATTTTACCCATTTTTTTAGGTTTCTCATCTCCCACTTTTGATTTGTATTTTTAAGTCTTTTTATTTATAAAATTATTTAAAAAATTTCCAAATCCATTACATTTATAACACCTTGGTGGTTACTTTCCCTTCAATTTCCTTTTTACCTTCTTAAACATATTTAATAAAAGAGTAATAACATTATTTAATAATTTATCATCTCCCTTACTTTCAAAATCACTTGATTCTATAACTTATCCACATTTATCTTTCCCTTTATCATGGCCTCAAAATCCATATTGTATTTTGATTTTTTCTTGAAAACTAGAATTTTCCTCATTTAATAATCAATGGTAAGATTACGAAGTTCATACAAGGAAAGACACTCTTTATCCTCTAAATATGAAATATTTGGATCAAACCTTTCTAGGAATTTTCTCATCTTCTTTCTAATAATAATAGAATCCTATAGATTCTCACCAAACCCCTAAATATTGCTGACTATCTCATCGACTCTTGTAAATTAGTCATCAATATTTTCATCATCAACCATATTTATATCCTTAAACCCACTTCTCCAAAATTTTAATTTTTCTTCCTTTACTTTGATATTCTATTTATAATAGCTCTCAATTTTTTCTCAAATTTTCTTGATAGTTTGGAGTCCCATTACCATTTTGTAATTTTTTTTCTAAAATATATATTATAATGATATTTTTTGTTTTGATGTCTACTTTAATATTTCTCTTATTAGTAAAGGACATGAGTTAATTATCATTAAAAGGTGGAAATCCCATAGTTGCAACATATATTACCTATAAGCTAATTGATAGAAGGTAGGGAAACATCCTATTCCTTATATATACTTAGTAACTTCTTAGATATTTCATAGGTATTTTGGATTTACTCTGATACCACTTGTAGTTCCCAAGTGGGTTGGTACCATTGGGGGGGGGGGGTGAATTAGTGATACAATTTTTACAATTCTTTCTTTTAGAATTAACCTCTGTGACATGTTAAAGTCTAAATCCTCTCAGATTTAATTAACCCATCCCACCATATATTCAACTAAAATAAATCAAGCATAATACACAAGAATTTACAAGGTTTGGTTGTATAAGCCTACCCCTTCATATGAATTTTTAGTCCCCATAATCATGTATTATATACTATAAACACAAGTGGTCACACCAAGGACCTTACTAGTCCTATCAGTATAGAGTCCCATTATGCTCCTGATCTAGAGCCCCACTGAAGAAATTCAGTTTACCACTACCCACTATAAAGGGTGTTCAAACTATAATAAGAAATATCTTCACTTTTCTCATGATTTATTTAGTGGATCCTACTCCCCAAAACTTATGGATTAGCAATTCAGTACTTAATCCCTATTTAATAACTTCAGAAAATAATGAGTATGATCAGGCTCACTAATATTTCTCACCTTCTCCAAATCTTCAGTGATTTGGATATTCCTCAATCACTTGAACACTCAGACAAAACATGTCTCCTCTTCCTTGAATGATTCTTGGATTCGATATCCTTCTTATATCCATGATATAGTTGTGTATTAGGTTCTCTCAAATTTTAAAATTTCACACTTTAGTTCTTCTTCTTTTTCTATATGAATATATTCACTATGTAATCATGAATATTACTTTCCAAAATGGATTTTTGGAAAATTAAATGTTCTTGAATGTAAAAACTTTATTTTTTAAATCAATCAATAGAAATCCTAATTTTATTTTTTCATTAAAACTCATTTGAATTATTAGTCAGCATACTCATTTAAATACCATGAGACTTGGGGATTATTTCCTTCTTTTGAATCTCCAGGAAATGCACAGTTATAAATTCAATTTTGAATTTAATCCATGTGTGCATGAAACTATATAGATATTCCATGTAGAAATCATCTCAAAACTCCATCTCAAATAATCTTGGATCAAAAAATATTTGTGATATTATTTCTATGAAGAACAAGTCAAAAACATCATCTAATTTATTGAAAAAATATCAGAATATTCATTCTAAATTTTTCTCATTATCTTGACTTATAATTCCCTTTTTTTATTTTTATGATATTTAATATTCATAGAGTTTCTTCATAAATGTACCCTATAAAGTCCCTATGGATCATTATAAAGTCTTATCATCTTTATATCAATGATTTTATAGGGTAGAATGAATTCTCAAGTTGTTCATATGGTTCGTTTGTACCTTATGAAGTTATAGCATATGATGGTACACTACAAATCTATTGTACCCTATGAAGTCTTTAAAATATGGTTCATGTACCCTATTATTCTTCCCTATACCTTATGATGATCTCAAATTTTCACAAAGGGTTGTGCATTACAAAGATGGGTTATACCCTACAAAGCTCCCTTGAACCTTATAAAGGTACCTTATTAAGACTGAATATACCCTACAAAGTCTATCATAGGGTTAATTTATTTTCTATATCTTTGATTTTCATCTGATTATGCATCTTATGAATTCCAAGATGTATAACCTATGAAGATTCTAGTATACCCTACAATGTGCATAGGTTTCCTCCCTTTTCCATTTTTCTCATCTGGTACAACAATTACATGATTTAAAATAACCTTAGAACTTCAACTAACCTTTAAAGGGATTTATCATGCACCTTAAATCATCTCAAAACATCATCTAAATATAATTAATCACCTAATATAGTAGCTTTCATGCTTGGTGATTCCATGTATTATTTCTCCATATTCTCATAACTTTAGCCATATTCTTTCTTCCCTATCATTAATTCTTCAATATTCCCTTCAATTAGCTTTATATGAATTCAATCAAAACTATTGTTGAAAATACCACTTCTCTATCATTATTACCTTTTCATTATCTTGTAGACTAAAACATCAATCATTATAAATAAAGTCCACCAATTTAAAGTTATCCATCTTAGTTCTTCAAGTAGAAACACACATATTCTATTTCCATTTATGATGGAATCCACTCATCCTCAATAATAGACTTTTACTTTCCTTCTTCACATCCTTATCAATAATAAATATTACTCATTAATTTGGGAACTTCAGAAGAGAGTGGAGTTTCCTTGATAAATCATTAAAAGATGTTACTATGTTCATATTGATATTCACAATAGTTTATGATAGAGCAGTTTGGGGTTCATGGATAACCATATAAACTCGGTGCATCATCAATAATACTGAAGTTTTTTTTGTGTTTTTCTATGTGAAAAAAGTTTTTCCTTTCTTAAAGAAGTAAGAAAAAGATATGAGTGAAGGGAGTGACCCCTGAGAGGTAGTAATCTATCTTTAAAACTTATAAGGGGAGTGAACCCAGACCCAATCTAAACTCAACATAAAATAGTGAGTTTAGTGGATTCCAGTGCATCAATGTATTACAGATTTCATGCTCCTTGGATTAGCCACGTGTGAGTGAACTAAGAAAAATACATGTGAATTGTGCATTCTCTACTTATATTCTGTAATACATAATTAGTGAGTGTGGGCTGATCAATCAATAATCCAATGTAGTAAAGGTATAGACAAGTAAATTAACCATTAGATCATCATTAAGGAAAAAAAAGTGTGGACCTAATAAGCATAAGGTCAAGATGAATTATAGAAGTTATAATTTGAGGAATATTTGGTTTAATTAGAAAATTTTTGTACTCTAATTCACTCTCTCAGTTCATCTCTCACCATAGACCCTTATGGGCCTAACAAACCCTCAAACACATATTAACATAAAATTTTATAAAATTTAATTTAATTTTAAATACATATATAGATCCTTCCAAATTCACTATAAAATATTAAAATTTATTATAAATTTAATTCAAATGAGGTTCCTTTTAAAATAATAAAGAATCAAATGATTCAATCTTCCTTCAAACTAATGATAATAAAGTGTCTTTATAAATAAAATACATTATAGATATGATTATGGTATAAAGATGTTATATAAATAGTAATGAAGGTATTGGTGTCTCAAGTACAAGTATGATTAGATAAAGGATTGATAAATTTTTTATATATGTTAATGATATATTTTTGGAATGTTTTTATAGTTTATAGGAGTTTTGGAAGAAGTACATAAGTTAATTGAGTGTTTTCATAGTTTTTTAGAAAAAAGATAAAAACTTGGAAAATACATGACACAAATTACCAGGGATGTGGAAAAAATTATTGCATTTTAAATGTCATTAACATCCTAAAATACAACATAAAGACTATAAAAAACTTATTTACATAAGATCATCCATTATATATTTTATAAGAATAAAATTTTAAATTAAGAACATGAATTTTAGTTGAGTATTTCCCTTAAATAAATTCTTGATGAATATTTCTAAACAGTAGAAAAAAATCTTTCCTTTATAGGTATCCAAAGATCGTGTGAATATCAAGAACTCTTTTGGAAGGATCTTTCATTTCTCCACAATATTCTAATATATTGGATTAAAAGAGAAAAATAGGAAGAGTGCTATGTCCTCAAGGTAATTCAATATTGAACACATATGGGTTTCACACACTTTTCTTAAAGTTTGATAATCTTTATGTAGGAATACTAAGACACTTCAAGGATTGAGTAACTCAAAAATTTCATAAACAATTTATACATTATTTTTTTATAATGTATAATTCATTACTCATACAATACTTTTCATGAATATTTAATGATTAACCATTCATTATGATGTGTTATAACTCCTTTAAAAAACATACAATAATGTTAAAACAAAATAGGCATGATAATAAACATGGGGTTGAAGTGGTATTAGTATGAAATTATTGTACCAAGATGAGTAAACTAAGACTAAAGAGGAGGGTAGTGAATTTAGTCCCTTTAAAAATATTAACCAATTTAAATGTCCCTCTTGAAATCACATTGAATCTATCCTTCTCTTTTTAAATGAGTTATGTAGTGTAAATATTTGAAAATAAAGATATGAGGATGTAGTAATGTATAATGGTTTAGGGCAAAAAAATTCCCTAGTCCACTCCACCAACACTCACTCTATGAGCTTGGTGATTTTACTAATTGGGTCCTTTTACCCGAGGACCTTGAAAATTGAGTGCAAGTGGTTGAAAAATTACAATAAGGCTTTCATAGGGCCTTTGGGTTCTTTTATCAGGAACCTAGATATCTTAGTACAAGAAATTGTCACTCCACCATGATTCAGTATAAGCAATCAACACTTTTCTCATATCTGAGCACAAATAGTTGTCACTTAGAAGAAATAAATGAGATGAAGAAATGTGAAAAAATTCAGCGCACAATCACTTTTACAACTAATAGTATTTCATATTCTTCTAGAAAATGAATCTTTAGGATATAATAGATCTAAATAAGGCTTCATTGTAAATGATATTCAATCATCCAACAAAAACAGTTAGATATTTTTCATTGAGAAAAAAATTCCTCTCTCTTCGTTCAAAGAACAAAAAAGAATAAAAAATATCACACATGCATATTCTTCACACAATATATAATAAAATATACAAAGAGTGTAAGAATTCTCTCTTGAAAAAGTATAAAGCAATAGAAATAGAATTTGAATCTCTTATACATTTTTATTTTCCACAGTTTTCTTAATATTATTTGAACCAACCAGAAAAATATATAGAAATATATTTGTTCTCATAGAGATTTCTATTTTTTCAAAAATAATATTAAAAAAAATAGATATGACAAGAGGTTACTTTAATTTCTCTATGAATGTTTCACACCAATTTCCAACTTTAATTTCTTGAGAATAAGAGCCTAAAATATCTCACCTATTAATTTATTGAATATCTCAGACTCCGATAGAAAGAAAACAGTTGAAGACCTTCCTTAAAAATCAATAACCCAATTAACCAAAGTCAACAGATCATAAATAAAGTATAAGAAGATCTTTCAATGAATATATCAATGATAGGATCCTTGAAAATATTTATTTTTCAAACATGAAGCAATTTCCCAAATCATAAAAATTATACTTCTGAGTTGTATTCAGTGATAGATATTTATCATACAAGAACTATATTAGTCCTATATCAATCTCTTCAAAACCACTTTAAATAGATTTTTTATAATTTAATAATAATTTATGAACTGATAAACCAATAATAATAATCCACATAACATTGTAGCAAATGGAAATATTAAAAACTTGTGAAAAAAGAGTATTATGCCTTCCAATATTTTGATTTTTTAACCTCTTCTATTTATAAAAATACTCCCATAAAGTGATTATATATAAATCTTCTAAAATATAGATACTATGGCGCACAATTTGAATTAGTAATTAATTTTATTTAGATTCCAATTATTCTGAATCCTCTTGATATTTCATTATCTCCACTTCTATAAAATCAATTTCAATATTCTCCATTCTCCTCAAGCTCCAAAAATTCTATATGAAAAAATGGTAGTGTGTATATCATCTTTATAATGAATAAAACTTATTCTTCTTATACAAAATGCACTGTATGTCTGAGATTAATTCTTCAAAATTCATCTATTGTACAACCAATACACATATGCTTTGACTCTCCCATTTTCAAATGATTGATTACATGGAATTCATCTCTATTATTGTAAAATTTCATCTATTAAAAAACTTATATAGTAGCTCAACTAAATAAACTAATATCAAAAAGCAGGAAATGACACATTTTGCATGTTATAATGGGAAGGTGAGGTGTAGTTTAAATCTTATTCTATGACTTCACCAATCCAACAAAGATCGATCTCAAATTCATTCAACACATCATATGTGAGTTCTTTAAGTGAAGAGTAAATATTTATTGGTGTCATGAACTCTAGGTTATCCTAAAGTGTGAGACCAAGTTTTATTTCAACATGCAAATCAAATTTTGGAAACTAAAATCCTTTGACATGTAATTAAATGCATGTAAGAGGTTCCACATAGCTGAATCCACATATGAAAAATCCATACATAATAAAATTACCATATTCAAATTCTCTATGTATCCAAATTCATGTAACCAAAATATCCAAGTATGGGAATTCATGTAGGAATATTCACCACATAAGAAAATCTGAAATACTAAAATTCTATGATAGATTGACATCACAAGGTTCAGTGGATTTTTTGAGCCTCTAAACATCTGATTCAACATTATGTCTAGTTAATTTATATTTATACAATTTCATAATCTTTATAGCAGATCAAAAATAAATTCAATCTAACATTTGTATCTCAATACATTATCTAAAAATAGTAATGTAAATAATCTAAAATCTGTATAAAATATAATTGAAAAATTTTAGAGACTTTGGTCAATTTTTAGAGTACCTAAAAGATCATTTTTTTCTTACTTGTAGGTAAATTAAATGTTGATAAAATTCTTGGATATCCATCCTAATAAGAAGCACACAATTTTTATGCCTTTAACTTATGTTATAATCAAAACACAATTGTGAATATAATTTGGAAATCCATTATATAAAAAAATAATTAGAACAAATTCAGATAAACTTTAGAACATAAAAATTTGTATAGTTGAAGAAAATGTATATAATCTTATTATCTCTCTAAAAAAATAATAAGTTTAAAATTCTGTGGTCTATAACTCATGTTATGATCAAAATAATGTGCGATAATAAAACTAAATATTCACCACAAATTGAAATCTGAGGCTCACTGAATAAAAAATAAGAAACAAACTAAATATAAAAGTAAATTAAATTAAAACTTATAAATTAAAGAGGGTGAAATAATTATCAAAACACACATGAGGAATGATAATGTGGTACTCTACATTCTCCCACTTTTTGATAATTACAAAACTTGAACTAACTCTCCCCCTTTTTGTAATGAAAAAAAGATAAAGGTATAAAAAGTTAACCAAGTTCAAGTAAATACAAAAATAATCCAATCAGTTTCATCAAAATAAAAATTATTTTTAAAGTCAAAATTTATTTAAAATAACAACCACAACATAAAATATTTAAAATTTTTAAGAAGAAAATAAATCTTCCCCAATAACTAGAATTTGAAAATAATCACAAGGGTCATGCAAAATGATTATTTAAGAAAATATAAACTCCCATTTTTAATAAGTGTAAACACATGATTTAAGTAAAACAAATAGTAAATACAACAACATGATTCAAATTCACAAAAATAATTAGCACTCTCCCTTAAAATATATTAATCAATCATTAAAAAATAATAGATAAACATGATTTCAACAGATTTAACAAAAATACCTAGTTTTCTTCAAAGGCTTAAATAGTTAATACAACATGCTTTAACAGTAATTTTTTTAGAATAAATATCATAGTACACAAAACAATCATGCTCAAGATAAATTTTTAATAAAACTTGTAGAATCTCTCCCTTAATAGATGTTTCTACTCCTTGGAAAAATTTAATAGTGAATGATTCCTTTGACACAATTTGTTGGTATAATGTTATCAGTGAGTCAAAAATAAGTTGAAACCCCCTTGTATAAAACTTTGAAATACAAGGATACATAAAAGAAAAATAAACATATTCAAGTAATTAAGAGAAAATATCAGTTTTAATTCATGCCATTAAAATAAACCATTTAATCACATGCTATTCATGATAACACCACTCAAAAATAAGTATAAACATAATGAATATTGAGGGAATTAGAATTAAAATATATTCAAAGAATTTCAAAATCAGTTTTATCATAATCATCAATACAATTCATATAATATGCAAAAAAATAGTTTATTACATGTAAGCAAGTCAAATGATAAAACATTAAATACAAATTTATAAGCAAGATTGTAACACCCCGGCTCTAGAAGGCCAGATCCAGTACATTATTTTACTACATTAACATGATTACAAGGAATCAAATCCCGAAGGACCAATCAATTTAGTAGTTTTGGAAAACTATATTACATACATGATACTCATAGTACATTAGGAAAGTTAGAAAATATAACATGATACATAATAAAATGAAATAAAAAACATCCTTAAAACTTATTAAAAGGATTCCTCTTCATAACCTAGGGAAAGGAAACATAATATGGGTGAGATAAAATGATTAGTAAGTTTTACATGAAGTAATAAAATAGAATTAAATTCAATAAGGTATATACATTATGGCAAGGTAAATTATATGAAAAACACATGCCATTAATAAACTGGGAATGAAAATGCATCCATAGATTTTGTTATAGTGAAAATCTCATGGAAAGTAATAAATTGAGTACTGAATGAATAAAGTTATTATTTAGTAGAAGTCATGTATTTGTAACATGAACCATTATACCATCGATATAGTTTAATTTTTTGGGCAGAAACCCATCTAATTCTGTTCAGAAACAAACACAAAGTGCTTGTCGCTAACTATTTTGTCTCACGAGACCTGTCGATGCATCAAGAGGCTATAGTGGGCCCTGATCATCACTGTAGGTCCAAAAACTTATTCATATATACATTTAATTCAATAAAAACATTCCTTTTAAATATCTTTATTGATTATAGGATACAAACTCATTAATATTTCCCCAGTTAAAATAACATTCAAAATAAACACCATATATAAAATGGTATATGACTAAGACAATAATCATATCCATGATACGAGAATATGGATATTAATATAAATATAATTTCAAATTAAAAGTTATCTCAAATGGGTAGTATATTCACCACATAGGAATTATTAGGTGCACAATACCAAGTAAGTCTCAATGAAATGGAAATTGAGACAAAGTCCCTTATTACATTATAATCAATCAAATCGTATGATCAAAAATTAATAATCATAAAATGAACCATTTAATACCATTAATATAAAGGTATTCATGATATTATATATCAAATGGAAATATAAATACACCCCATATAAGAAACAAGTGGTGAATAATGGAAATCTCACAAAAATAAAATTGAGACGAGAAATTCCTTACTTTATGTATGAATGTGTTCTGCACTTGATCTTAATGTCTTGGATAATCAGATTAAATATATTAATTAATTAATTAAGAAACTTTAATACATGTATTTAATTTATTATAATTTTATTAGGTTTATTTATGGTCTTTTTGATGAGTTATAAGACACAATTTTATCATTCAAGAGTGTTTGTTGCCTTGATTTTCATGATCAGTTTGATTATTTATAAGTAATGGAGTTTATATAAAATGGATATAATTCTACATAATTGGAATTAAATTTTATTAATGAAAATACATAAGTTTAAATGGTTATATATATCATTTTTTATATTTTATTATGATGAATCATTAGGTAAAACATTAGTGATAATCATTTAGATTATTTAGCGGTTTTTTGATCACCATGAACTAGTTTTGTCATATGAATCAATACTATGTATATATACTAGTTACATAATCTTAAATAACTTGTAATAAATATATATTATATTATATTTCAACCATAAAAATGGATTTATGACCATAATTGAAGGATAAATTAAAGAATGAAAGTTTTTCATCCACAAAGGTTGTAAATCGGCACCTCCTAGACGATGATTTTGTTTTTAAAATAAAAATAGAGAGTAAGAAGATTGATGATGTATCTTACATTAACATGATATAATTCTAGTATATATATGATACTATATTTATCATGATCATTTGAACATAGGATTTTATGAGAGGATAAGAAAAGAAAAATAAATTAAAATGCAATTAAAAGAAAAAGGAAGAGGGTTTACCTCTTGAATTATCCTCCTTAAGAACCTTCTTAAGGGAAGCAGTTTTGGTATTTTGGAAAGACCAAGAGCTCTTGGATGAAATGAGATACTAGGAAAGAGCATTTGGGTATAATTTTGAAAATCTTCAAGTCTTATAGGTGTGAGGAGAAGTGGTGGTGAGGGGTGGTATTTATAGTGGAGGAAAGGGGTGATTTCTCATTATTTTAATCATTATTTTATTATTTTTCTTATGACAAGAAATAGTGTTGATTCTTGTTAATAAATACTGTAATAAATTAATGTGAGTTCTAACCAAGGTTTATTATATCATCCATGACTCAAGGAATAGTTTATTTATCTTATAATGTATTTATACTGTAAATTACCGTATTTTACTATTCACTAAAAATTCAAGTATTTCAGAAAAAGAACAAAAATTACCCATAACCATTTTTAGATGCGTAGAATTCAAAAATGAACTCCATTTTATGAAAATAAATTTCTAAATATTAGAAATTTAATTTTTAATTAAAATCATTATTTACTCAAAAAATACAGTTTTAAATTTATAACTGATTTTATAACCATTTCAAAAACTAACTAAGGTCACATAAAATTATCATAAAATCATAGAAAAACAAAATATTGATTTATGAACACATTTTATGAAAATTAATTTTCTTTTAAATAAACTTATTAATTATAAAATTGTAATTAAATATTTATTACTCATAAAAGTACCAACACTTAATTATTAATTTTTAAAATATTCACTTACTTATACCATTATATAATACTTTTAGTTATAATGTGCCTAAATTTTATTTATACTTTCATGGGTGATGTTACTGTTCATATGGGTCAAATTACTATTCATAAGGGTACATTACTATTCAAAAGGGTCAAGTTACTATTCACCAAAAATTAAGTTGATCCTATCAGACTCTAAATATCTTACTAATTGCAACTGTGTATGTTTATTTTTTGAAATTCAATTTACAGAACTGGAAAAGATTATGTTTAATGTCTAGGTTATAACATAATTATAATAAAAGAGTGTTGTTTCGTAGTGAATCAGTGTTGTGTGAAATATAATATATCTAATGAATTACAATTATTTATGAAGACACATACCATAAAATGTTGGGGTGTAATATTTTTCCCTCTTTTAGAAATTTCATCCTCAAATTTTTTCATGTATAATTCCCTCTAAAAAGGTGTGGGTGATTCTTCTTCATAACATCCTTAGGTTCCCATGTTGCTTTCTCCTTTTTATGGTTTCTATAAAGAACTTTTACCAGTTAAGTGTTCTGGTTTCTCAATATTTTCTCTCTAGTGTTAAGAATCTCAATAGGCTCTTCATAGTAAGATAAATCAAGTTCCAGTTCTATTTCCTCACAAGTGAGTACACGCATTGGGTATGACATGTACTTATTTAACAATGACATATAGAATACATCATGAACTTTGGAGAGACTTGATGGAATTGCTAAACAGAAAGCTACAGCTCTAATTATTTCTATAATTTCAAATGGTTCAATGTACTTGGGGATCAATTTTCCTTTCTTATCAAATCTTAAGACACCTTTACATGGAGATACTTTTAAAAATACATGATCTCCCACTTGAAACTCCAAATATTTCCTTCGGTTATCATTATATCTATTTTTTCTACTTTTTTACACTTTGATATGTGTTTGAATTGCCTTTACCTTTATTTTCATTTCCTCCATAAGTTCTAGTCCTATAGTTTCCTCTCACCAACTTCATCCCAACAAGTTGGAGTTTGACATCTCTTGTCATATAATGCTTCATATGGATCCATTTGAATACTATAATGGAAACTATTATTATAGAAAAATTCCACCAAATATAAGTACTAATTATATATACCTTGAAATTCAAGTGAGCATGATCTCAACATGTCTTCCAATGTTTGAATAGTCCTTTCAGACTATCTGTCGGTTTGAGGGTGATAAGAAATACTCATATAAAGATCAGTATCTAAAGCCTTCTGAATACTATTATAGAATTTTAATGTAAATTGGAGATCTAGATCAGACAAAACTGATAGAGGTGCACCATGAAGTCTTAAAACTTCATTAATATAGAGTCTTGCTAGGTACTCTAGTGGAAAATCTTATCTTATTGTAAGTAAATGTGTGGATTTGGTAAGTCGATCAACAATAACCCATATTTCATCATTTTTTCTTGGAGTCCTTGGTAGTCTTATGAAAAATTATATCATAATATCATCCCATTTTCACATAGGTATAGAAAGATGTTTCATTACTCATTTAGGGTTTTGTACTTCAGCCTTCACCTATTGAAAAACTAGGCATTTTGACACATAGTCAGTAATTTATCACTTCATATTATCCCACAAAAAATGTTCCTTCAGATCTCTATACATATTGGTGCTACCAGGATGTATGGATAAATTTTAGCTATGAGCATCATATAATAGTTCCCTTTTTAGATCAGGTATTGATGGAACACATAACCTCTTTCCAAATTTTAGAACTCCATCCTCATACACAAAGTTTTCCAATCTTCCATCCTTAATGACTTTAATTTTCTTTTGAAGTTTCTCATCATCAGTTTGAGAGATTTTTATATTCTTCAGTAAATAAGGTTTAAAAATCATTTGAAAAAGGAATGACATTTCCCATTCCTTAACAATTACCATATCCATATTTACTAGATCTATAAATATATGATCTCTCTCAATCCTCATTTGGGTCAGAAGTCCACGATCCTTCATGCTTAATGCATCTTCTACCTTATTTTCCTTTACTGGGTGGTAGTGTATTGAACAATCATAATATTTGAATAACTCGAGCCATCTCTTTTGCCTCATGTTAGGTTCTTTAAATATAAAAATTTATTTCAAACTCTTGTGATCCATATATATATCACATCTTTCACCATAGAGATAATGTCTCCATATTTTCAAGAAAAAATTACAGTTGTTAAATCAAGATAAAGAGTTGGATAATTTTGTTCACGTGTCTTCAACTACCTTGATGCATAAGTAATAACTTTATAATTTTTCATAAGGACTCAACCTAGTCTATTATTTGATGCATCACTTTATATCACAAACCCATAATTTCTAGGGGGAAGAGTCAAAATTAGAGCATTGATCAATCATCTATTCAATTATTCAAAGAATTCTATACATTATTTTTTCCATACAAACTTAAACCATTTACATGTGATCTTAGTTAGTGGGTTATCCAATCGGGAAAAATTCTGAATGAAATGCTGATAGTAACCTGCTAAGACAATAGAACTACATACCTCAGTTATGTTTATTGGTGTAGGCCATTCTTGGATTGAATTTGTCTTCATAGTATCAACTGAGATTCCAACCTTATAGATAATATGGCCATGAAAACAAATTGTTTGAATCCAGAATTCACACTTACTAAAATTTCTATACAGATCTTTTCTTCTAAGAGTCTCCAGAACAACCCACAAGTGGTTCTCAAGGTCCTCATAGAGTTTGGAATATATCAAGATTTCATCAATAAATACCACAAAAAAATCATCAAGATATTACTTGAAAACTATTTTCATTAGATCCATAAAAATAGAGGGTGTATTAGTCATTCTAAATTTCATTACTATAAACTCATAATGTCCATACCTAGTTATAAATGTTGCCTTTGGAATATCTTTCTTCCTCACACACAATTAATGATATCCAGATCAAAGTTCAATCTTTGAAAAATATTGAGCTCCATGAAGTTGATCAAATAAATCATCAATGAAAGGAAGGAGATACTTGTTCTTTATTATAATATCATTGATTTCTCTATAGTAAATACATAACCTCATAGATACATATTTATTATTAACAAAGAGAATAGGGGATCCCCATGGAGAAACACTTGGGTGAATAAACCCCTTATCACTAAATTCCTCTATTTGTTTCTTTAGCTCCACTAATTCCACACTGGCCATTATATAGGGAGTCTTTGATATAGGTCTGGCACTAGGAATTAAATCAATAGAGAAATCAACTTCCTGCCCTAGAGTATTTCTAGGTAAATCCTATGAAAATACATCAATGTATTCTTGAAAAATAGGTACATCTTCATTTTAAAGATACATAGCTGATTTTTTCTCTTCCTCCCCAATAATTTCATTTAGAATATCTATTGAAGGTGGATTTGGATAAGAACCAGATGATAATGTTTCTGATCTAAAGACAAGGGATTCTATATCATTCTAAAAAATTGTAACTTTCTTATTCTTTCAATAGATCTTTGCATCATAATTTTAAATCCAATCCATATAAAGAATTATGTCAAAGTCAATCATGGGTATGATGATAAGGTCAGAAACTAAAGTATGTTTATGTGTCACAAAGGGGATTGACCGACACATATTTATTGCAACGATACTTACCTTAGGAGTTTTTACTAATAACTCCTTTATTAAATCAAAAGAGAAGTGTCTAATTTTATTGGAAAACTAGGAAGATATAAAAGAATACAATGATCTAGAATCAAATAAAGTATTGGCTAAATTTGAAGAAACAATTAAAGTACCTGCCACCACATCATTAGAAACTTCAACCTCCACAGTCATGATCACATAATATTTCCCTTAATCTCATGGAATTTTCTAAGGAAATTTTCCTTGATGTTTAGGAAAATCATTAGCATAGTGTCCTATATCCCTACAATTATATCATTGAATTTCTTTGATTTTTCTCTTCCCCTTACATTCATTAGATCAATGACCCTTTTATCCACACTTACAACAAACTCGCATGCCTTTCAAGAATTTTCCAAGATGATTCTTTCTACAGTTATCACAAAATGGGAATTTATTTATTCCATTATTCTTATTTGGTGCTTCACCTTTTCCATGGTTATTATAATACCTCTTCTTATCTTGATTTCCCTTGAAAAAAATTGATCTAGAAAATTCCTTCTCTATTTTTATGGAACTTAATACTATTTTATCACATGGTGAATTTTTTTGAGAATCCAATTCCATTTGAAGACTTGGATTAAGACCTTTAAAGAAATTATTGATCTTTTATTCCAAATCACATACATAATCTATAAAAAACTTGGATAGTCTTGTAAAGGTAGCCTCATACTCTATAACACTCTCTTCTCCCCTTTGCTTTAAGCTAAGGAATTTTCTCTTCATTTTAGTTCATTGCTCACGAGGGAAGTATTTGTCAAAGAATTTTTCTTTAAAAGTTCTATAATACATGTCTTTTATTTCATCTTCCTCCTTAGTATTTTGGATTAATAACCACCATTTATCAGCATCTCCCTTGAAACAATATACTGGTAGTACTACCTTTTCATTTTCATTGCATCCCAATGCTAGAAATATATTTTCAAAGGACTTTATCCACTTCTCAACTACCACTAGATTAGTAGTCCTACTAAAATATGGGAGATTATTCCACATGAAATGATCCAAAATAGGTGTAGTATGGTCATTCATCATAACCTGAGTAAGTTTTCCTAATATGGTCATGATCTTCTCAGCTCCAACACTAACTGTGTTGAGTTGCTCAGTGGGGAAATCCCTACATTGTCTGCAGGTATTGATTCCCTTTATTCCATTAGGCACCATCACTAAACAATGGAATACACTAAATTAGGTTATGAATCATAATGCATAATTTTGAACTAGCAAAACACTTAACATATATTGAAAATTTATGCATAGTTAATCTCATAATCGTAAACATGGTTTCTTTGAGAACATATTTAATTTTAAACCCTTCATACTTGTTTGTAAAGAAAATGTGAATTATCATAAGTATATATCCTGGGAGTGTCAAACTAGGTGCACAGTAAGGCCTATTTTCATGTACCTGGTTACCCCGAGTCAGGCCTAAAACACCTTGTCGGAGTTGTTACTCCTAGGTACATATATGCTAGAACCAAATTCACTTGTAGTATCCAAACAATGATGTATTTCTAGTAAGACCCACATAATCTCTACTTTACCAAAATTTTAGGATTTTCTTATTTGATTACCCTCAAAGTCTATCTTAGGGTTATGTTCTCTAAACTACGTTTTCTAAATCTAGTTTCCAAGGTTGCTGTTAAAATTCCTCTGATATCAATTGTAACACCCCAAACCTAGAATCCCAGAGCTGGTGCATTATTTTACTACATTGGCATAATTAAAATGAATAAGATCCCAAAGGACTGATTAGTTTAGCAGTTTTTTTAAACTAGATTACATACATGATACTCATAGTATATTAGGAAAGTTAGAAAATACAACCTAATATATAACAAAATGAAATAAAAAATATCCTTGAAACTTATAAAAAAGATTACCCTTTATAACCTGGGGAAAAGAAACATAATAAGGGTGATCTAAAATACTTAGTAAGGGTTTCATGAAGCAATAAAAGAGAAGTAAAGTCAATAAGGTATATACATTATGGTAGGGTAAATAATATGAAAAACACATGCCATCAATAAACTAGGAATGAAAATGAATCCATAGATTTTGTCATAGTGAAAATATAATGGAAAGTAATAAATGAGTAATGAATAAAGAAAATGATTATTTAGTGGATGTCATTTATCTGAAACATGAACCGTTATATTTTCAAGATGGTTTAAGTATATGGGTAGAAACCCGTCTGATTCTATTTGGAAACAAATATGAAGGGTTTGTTGCTGACCGTTTTGTCTCATGAGACCTATCGATGAATCGAGGGGCTATAGAAGGTACCAATCATAACTTCAATTCTAAATCATTCTTAATACATAGATTTAATTAAAAAAATATGCCTTATAAATATCCATATTGAGTAGAGGATATCGACTCATTAATATTTCCCCAGTTAAAACAACATTCAAATGGTATACGACTAAGACAATAATCATATCCATGATAAAAGAATATGAATATTTAATATAAATATAATTTCAAATAAAAATTGATCTAAAATGGGTATTATATTCACCACATAAGAATTATTAGCTGCACAATACCAAGTAAGTCTCAATGAAATTGAAATTGAGACAAAGTCCCTTACCACATTGTAATCAATAGAATCATATGACCAAAAATTAATAATCATCAAATGAACCATTTAATACCATGAATATAAATGGATTCATGATATTATATATCAAAATTAAGTATACATAAAACACATATAAGAAACAAGTAGAGAATAATGGAAATCTCATGGAAATAAGAGTGAGACGTGAAATTCCTTACCTTAGGTTCAAATGTGTTCTACACTTGATCTTCATGTCCTGGATAATCATATTAAATACATTAATTAATTAATTCAGAACCTTTAATAAATTTATTTAATTTATTATAATTTTATTAGGTTAATTTATGTTCTTTTTGATGAGTTATAAGGTATAATTTTATCATTTAGGAGCATTCGTTTCCTTGGTTTTCATGACCAATTTGCTTATTTATAAGTAATGGAGTTTATGTAAAATGGATATAATTCTCCAGAATTGGAATTAAATTTTATTAATTAACATATATAAGTTTAAATGGTTATATATATCATTTGTTTATTTGGTATGAGGATTAATCATTAGGTAAAACATTAGTGATAATCATTTAGATTATTTAGCAATTTTTCGATCATCATAAACTAGTTTTGTCATATAAATTAATACTATGTATATATACTGGTTAAAAAATCTTAAATAACTTTTAATAAATATATTATATTCTAGTTCAACAATAAAAATGATATCATGACCAGACTTGAAAGATAAATTAAAGAACGAAAGTTTGTCACCCATAAAGGTTGTAAATTGACATCTCTCGGATGATGATTTTGTTTTTAAAATAAAAATAGAGAGAGTAAGGATATTGAATATGTATATTACATTAAAATGATATCATTAAAGTATATATATTATACTGGATTTATCATTATCATTTGGATAGAGGAGGTGAGGAGAGGATGAGAAAATAAAAATAAATTGAAATGAAATTAAAAGAAAAAGGAAGAGGGTTTACCTCTTGAATTATATATCCTCCTTGAGAACCTCCTTAAGGGAAGGGGTTTTGGTCTTTTGGAAATACCAAGAGCTCATGGATGTGGGGAGAGACAAGGAAAACATATTTGGGAATAATTTTGATAAGCTTAAAGGCTTATATGTGTGAGGAGAAGTGGTGGTGAGGGGTGATATTTATAGTGGAGGAGAGGGGTGATTTCTCATTATTTTATTCATTATTTTCTTATTTTACTAAAGATAAGAAACATTGTTGATTATTATTACTAAATAAAGTAATAAATGCATTTGAGTTTGAATCAAGGTTTCTTTCAACATCCATGACTCAAGAAATAGTGTATTTTGCTTATAATGTATTTATACTGTAAATTACCATATTTTACTATTTACTAAAAATTCATGTATTTCAGAAAAAATCCCAAAAATTTACCCTAACCATTTTTAAACATGTAGAATTAAAAAATGAATACCATTTTATGAAAATAATTTTTTAAATATGAGAAATTTAATTTTTAATTAAAATCATTATTTACTCGAAAAATACAGTTTTAAATTTGTAACTGATTTTATAACCCTTTCAAAAATTAACTAAGGTCACATAAAATTATCCTAAAGTCATAGGAAAACAAAATATTGATTTATGAACAGATTTTTTTGAAAATTAATTTTCCTTTAAATCAATTTATTAATTATAAAATTATAATTAAATATCTATTACTCATAAAAATACCAACACTTAATTATTAATTTTTCAAATATTCACTTAATTATACCATTATACCATACATTCATTTATAATGTGCCTAAATTTTATTTATATTTTCATGGGTGATGTTACTATTTATAAGGGTCATATTACTATTCATAAAGGTATATTACTATTCAAAAGAGTCAAGTTACTATTCAAAAAAAATTTGATCATATGAGACTCTAAATATCTTACTTATCAAAACCATGTATGTTTGTTTTTTGAAATTTAATTCACATAAGTGGAAAAAATTATGTTTAATTTTTAGGTTATAACATAATTATAATAATATAGTGTTGTTTCACAGTGACTCAGTGTTGTGTGAAATATAAGTTATCTAATGAATTGAAATTATTTATGAAAATACATACCATAAAATGTTGGGGTGTTATAAATATATAAACCTATATTTTATCACATGCCAATATACCATTAGATGAAACATTAAAATACATGAATATTGGACATAAATTTATATTTTAGTACTAAACACAATTCAAAATGTTTATGTAGTTTAAAAATATGTACATATATAGATGGAGGAGTAAAAGATAAAATATTTATGGTCTTACCCTCTATGTAAAAAAATTAATTTATTTTAATCATATATAATATTAAAACTTAAATGAAATAATAAATCCTTGGATATCAGTTCCATCATCAAGGATTTTTCCTTTTATATAATGAATTACTTTAGAGTTGGATAATCCTTTTTTAAATCTCCAAGACTTTCACCAAACTTTTTATACAAAATTTGAACTTAAAAAGAATTCATTTATTGAGAATACACCACATGGTTTTAAATTAAATTCCAATTAAATAGACCTATAAAATATCAAATAAAAGTGCATTTTTGTACCCATATGCTTTTGGGTCCGACAGTGTTAGCAACAAGTGATTTAAGCAGCCAAATCTGGTTACATTGAGCAGAAATTCCATATTTAAACTTCGATAAATATTTTTAAAAATAAATATGTTTTACACCACAAATATGATAAATTTTAAAGCAATAATCATTTTCATAGTAACCACTAATTAGAAAATGAAACCATTTAACAGAATATATACTTTTACTTTTAGAACTAGGTACAAAATAAATTCTATACAATTTTAGGTTCTTATATTTTAGTTATAATTACAAAATTCACCTTATTAATTTTATTATTTTTAATAATTTTATTCAAATAATTTTCTACTTTTATAAATATACTATTATCTTATTTCAAAGAATCAACTTCAATTAATAAGGATCACAGATAATAGACATACCTTCTCTAATATCAATCATTGAAAAAATCTTCATCAAATGAACTTCCCCTCAGTCTTGTTAAGGCAAAAAGAAATATTTAATAATTTAAAAAAGATAGTTCAGGATGATACCAAATGTTTGTATTAGGTATAAATAACTACATATATTCAAAGATTTCTAGAAAGAGAGCTATTACTCCGATACCAATTATCGTCCCAATGTGAGTAAATAAAGACTCAAGATGGGGGGGATTAAGTCCCTTTAAAAATCTTAATCAATTTAAACATCACTCTTCAAATTGAATTGAATCTATCTTTATCTTTTTAAATGAGATAAACAACAAAAATATAAGAAAATAAAGAGATGAAAACTTAGCATTGTATAGTGATTTGAGGCATAAAAATCCACTAGTCCCAGGGGTACCCATGAGTTAGGTTAGTTCATAATAATTTTTTTGTAATGACCCAACCCGACCCAACCTACAGTGGGTTGGGTTAGGCTGGGTTGGGTTAGTCGAGTTTGGTAAAAACAAATACGTAAATAATAATAAAAAATGTAAAACTATTGATTAAATTAAAGTTAAACAAATTTAAATCATCAAAAAAATCACCCAAACATTCATAATATATATAATAAATAACAACTAAAAATTAATATTGATTAATAAATATAATATAAATATAATGTAAATATAATGTAAATATAATGTTATATAACATTATATAATGTAAATAAAATTCTATATAATGTAAACATAACATACATTATTGTTTCCAACGCTTTCACCGGGGCACACACGTCCTTCTGTGGGGACAAAAGGCGCGGTTTTATTGCTCCTGCTTTCCAAAGGCAGGTGGCATGCGTTC
Source organism: Viscum album (assembly GCA_963277665.1). Classification (NCBI taxonomy): domain Eukaryota; kingdom Viridiplantae; phylum Streptophyta; class Magnoliopsida; order Santalales; family Viscaceae; genus Viscum; species Viscum album. The sequence goes on from OY728126.1 coordinate 589,146,775, forward strand.
CTTATTTTGGGACATCTTCTCCTTGATCAAAATAACCCCCTTCCATGGATATACCTTTAGGAAAAAATGATCACCTACTTGAAATTCTAAATCCTTCATTCAGTTATCGGCATAGATCTTTTTCCTACATTGAGCTGCTTTGATGTGGGATTGGATAACCTTCACATTTTCTATTATTTCCTTAACAAGTTCTGAGCCTATGAGTTTTCTTTCACCAACATCATCCCAAAAAGTTGGTGTGCGACATCTTTTTCCATATAACTCTTCATATGGTGCCATCTGAATACTTTAACAGAATATATTGTTATAGGAAAATTCTACGAGAGGTAAACATTGATCCCACATACCTTGAAAGTCAAGTGAGCAAGATCTCAACATGTCTTCTAAGGTTTGAATAGTCTGTTCTGATTGTCCATCAGTTTGAGGGTGGTAGGCAGTGCTCAAATGAAGTTCAGTATCCAAGGCCTTCTGAAGACCTTTCCAGAATCATGATGTAAAATGGGGATTACGATCAGAAACAATCGATAGGGGTACTCCATGGAGTATTACAACTTCATTAATATTTAGTCTTTTTAGACGTTCAAGTGGTAAATATTCTCTTATAGGAAGAAAATGTGCTGACTTGGTAAGATGATCAACAATGACCCATACTGCATCATTCCTTCTAAGAGTCTTTGGTAGTCGCATGACAAAGTCTATCGTAATATCATCCCATTTACACTCGGGTATGGGAAGAGGTTCATGACTCCTCTAGGATTTTGTCTTCTAGCTTTCACTTGTTGACAAACCATACATCTTGACACATAATCAACAATCTCTCTCTTCATGTTGTCCCACCAAAATTTTTCCTTCAAATATCTTTACATCTTAGTGCAACCAGGGTGTATAGAGAAATTAGAGCTATGAGAATCATCCAACAATTCCCTTTTTAGATCAGGTATATCAGGAACACAAATTCTCTGCCTAAATTTTAAAATCTCATCCTCATATACGAAGTCGATCAATCTCCCATTGTTCACAGATTTAATTTTCTTTTGAAACTCCTCATCATCAGTCTGAGGACTTTTTATTCTTTTTAGTAAAGATATTTTAGCAACTATTTGAAACAGTATTTATGTTTCACCTTCCATGATTATTCCCATATCCATCTTTACTAGATCCATAAACATAGGATCCCATTCAACTCTCATCTTGTTCAAAACTTCATGATCCTTTCTGATCAAATCATCTTCCTCCTTATTTTCCTTCCCCGGGTGGTAGTGTATAGTGCAATCATAATCCTTGAGTAGTTCAACCCATCGTCTTTTCCTCATGTTGAGTTATTTCTGTGAGAAAATATACTTCAAACTCTTTTGATCAGTATATATCTCACATTTTTCACCATAGAGATAGTGTTTTCATATCTTTAAAAAAAATATTACATATTCTAACTCAAGATCATGAGTGGTATAGTTTTTTTCATGAATTTTTAGCTGTCATGATGCATAGGAAATAACTCTATCATTCTGCATAAGGACATAACCAAGTCCTTTCTTTGAAGCATCATTATAAATAAAAAACCCATAATTCCTCGATGGTAGAGTCAAGATAGGATCATTGACTAATCTTCTCCTTAGCTCTTCAAAACATTCTTCACACTCTTTTGTCCAAAAAAATTTAACCCCTTTACATGTGATCTTGGTTAATGGGTTTTCTAATGGGGAAAAATTCTAGATGAAACCCTGATAATAACCCGCTAAACCAATAAAACTATGCACCTCAGTTATACTCATCAGTGCTGGCCATTATTGTATTGATCTTATCTTAGAAGGATCAACATACATTCCATCCTTAGAGACAATATCTCTAATAAAAGAAATTTTCTAAAGCCAGAATTCACACTTGCTAAACTTTCCATATAATCCATTTCCTCTTAGGGTTTTTATAATAGTGCGCAAGTGATTTTCATGATCTTAATAGATTTTTTAGTATACCAAGATATCATCAATAAATACCACTAAAAATTCATCATGATATTCCTTGAAAACTCTATTCATTTTATCCATGAAAACAAAGGGTGCATTAGTCAGTCCAAAAGGCATTACTGTAAACTCGTAATGTCCATACCTGGTTTGAAATGCTGTTTTAGAAATGTCTTCCTTCTTCACACACAACTGATGATATCTAGATCAAAGGTCAATCTTTGAAAAATATTGATCTCTATGAAGTTGATTGAACAAATCATCAATGCAATGTAGGGGATACTTGTTCTTTATTTTTATAGCATTGATCTCCCTATAGTCAATGCACAACCTCATAGATCCATCTTTCTTCTTAACAAAAAGAACAAGGGCTCCCCATGGAGAAACACGAGGGAGAATAAATCCTTTATTACTCAATTCCTCTAGTTGTTTCTTTAGTTCCACTAATTCCATAGTGGCTATTCTATAAGGGGTTTTTTGATATGGTCCTTGAACTAGGAATTAAATCGATGGAAAACTCAATTTCTCGTTCTGAAGGATTTCCAGGTAAATCCTATGGAAACACATCAACATATTATTTCACAATGGGAACATCCTCCATTTGAACATTATTTTCCTCACCCATAGTTATTTTATTATCTTCCTCCCCAACAATTTAATACAATAGAGTTACTAGGGGTGGATCTAGTTAAGAATCGAGTGGTGATGTTTCTGCTCTAAAGATAAGGTACTCCTTATCATCATCAAAAATTGTAACCTTCTTCTTCTTACAATAAATTTTCACATCGTGGTCTGAAAGCCAATCCATTACAAGGATTATATCAAATTAAATCATGGTTATGATGATGATATTAGTAGATAAAGAACATTTACATACCCCAATGGGAACTGATTCACAAAACTTTGTATCAATGATACTTCCCTTAAGAGTTTTGACTGAAAAATCCCATGTTAAATCAGATTGGAAATATCTAATTTTCTTAGAAAAATGGGAAGATATAAAACAATGTGATGATCCAGAATCAAATAAATCATTGGATAAACTTGAGGAAACCATTAAATTACCTTACACCACTTCTTTCAGAGCTTCAACCTTATCATTAGTGATCGCATAATCTTGGCCTTTCTCTCTTGACCTTTTCTGAGGTAAGTTTACTTGGAGCTTAGGACATTCATTTTCATATTGCCCCATTTCTCTATAATTGTAGCATTCAACATTGACAGCCGCTTTCTTTCCCTTGCAATCACAAGCTTGGTGGCCTTTCTCACCACAATTTTAATAGACTCCCATTCGCTTCAGGAAAGTACCGGGGTATTTCTTCCCACATTTACCACAGGGTGGATATTCAACTTTTCCCTTCTTCCCCTTATTTCTATTTCCCAAGTGTTTAGTGGATCTCTTTTTCAATTGATTTTATTTAAAGTCATAAGACTTATATAATTCCTTTTCTGTCTTTATATCACATGAGACAATATCTATGTATGATTAGAAGGATTGTGAGACTAATTCTCGATGGAGAAATGGTTTTAACCCATCAAAGAATCGATTAATTTTACTCCTTGGGTTACGTATATAATCTACTTCATTACTTTCTAACCTTGTATAGTTAGCCTCATACTTTGTGACATTCTCATCCTCCTTTGGCCTCAAACTCAGAAATTGTCTTTCCATATCTTCTCAATGGTCATGAAGAAAGTATTTTTCTAAGAAAATATCTTTAAACTCCCTCCATTCCATATTTGATACTTCTTCATGCTTATTTTTGTTTTGAATTAATGACCACCATATGTAACATCCCATTACGTTTTCAGGTACTTTTTGATGTTTCTAATTACCCTTGTTTTGGAGTAAAGAATTGGGTTGTGTTTGGGTGAACTTTTAAAGTAAAACTAGAGGACAATGTGTTGTGCACGGTTTGCACACGGTTTGACAAATCGTGCGACCAAACCGTGCCAGCCTTGAATCCTGGACAAAATCTTCTACATGGGCGGTGCACAGTTTGTCTAACCGTGTGGCCAAGCTGTGCGAGAAGGGTGGTCGAGGTAGTGGCTCACGCACGGTTAGTGCACGTTTTTTCAAACTGTGTGGCCAAACCGTGTGGTCACTTAAATGAGATCCTTAAATTGTGGATCTCGCTCGTTTTTTCCCCTAAGTGACTCATTTTTTCCTCCTATGTGGCCCTAACTCAGGATTTGTCTTCTCCTAAGGTCAGAGAGGGTTCTCCCATCGTTCTGGAGGTGATCTAAAGGCTTCTCTTGGTGAATCGAAGTCGTATTCTTGAGGTATGTGATCGTTCTTCATCGTTCATGATCGGTTTTTTAGATCTACTTAGATCTACTTCTCCTCTTCTCTTGGTTTCTTAGATATACACCCGTTAAGGGTAGATCTAAGTGTGTGGTACCAAGTTTGATGAGTTTTGGTCTTGGTATTACTAGAAGGATAGATCTAAGGCAGGTTCTTGATGAAGTGACCCGGTTTTCTTGAGTGTTCTCGACCGTTTTGGTTTTGGTCAAAACCTTCAAGGTAGGTGGTTCCGTCCCATCTTTCCAAATTGATTATTATTGTATTTTCTTGATTTATTTTAATTATTGTTTTAAATTAAATTGCTCAAGTTTATTTCAATTAAATTGATAAAAACTCGATTCCATTGAATCGAGATATTTGAAATGGTTTTGGCATGGAAATTTGGAAAACCCCAATTCCATTGAATTGGGTGTGTTTATGGAAATTGCCTAATTTAAATTGTTTAATTTAAAATTTTAATTTGATGGAAATGATTTTAATTAAGTTGTTGATTTTAATTGTAGAAATTAAATGTGTAATGATGGAATTGGTTTTGAATGGATTTCAAACTTATGAAAATGGCTTGAAATGATTTGATAGAAACCCATTGGTTTTATCTTGTGTAAGAGGCATGTTTTGAATAAAACTTGTTTTGGTTTTAAATGGAATGAAATTGGATCTTTTGAAATGGAAGAATGGGATTGATTGTATTTTAACCATTCTTAAAATAGTTCGCCCATCATGTAAGAGCACATGCAAGCCTTAGGTAGTTAGTGAGTTATTTGGATACACTCTACACTAAGACAACGTTCCAAAACATACTTGTGGCGGGTCACATCCCTGACGGGTTGGTGATGAGTCTCCTTTGGCCATTGTAATAGGGACGTGTGTATACACATTTTGTTGAGTTCACATAGAGAGTGTGGAATCCTATAACTGGTTAATACTATCGTATCTTTTGGCAGATGACCATGTTGCTCGGTTGTTTATTTATATTTGAGATATAAATGTATGCCAATTATTTTGAACTACTTTACATGCCTGCTGAATTTATATAAACTGTTTTATATAAATGTTTTGCTTAAGACATTGTTTTAGAAATATTTCATCATTTTAGAGGCCTTTCCTTAAAAATATTTATTTCCATCATTTGAAAATGTATAGCATGTTTTGTTAAAATATAATTTTGAGTTTCCAAACCTGTTTATTTGAAAAATGGAAAGATCTTATTTGGATAATCTATTATTGGCATATGTTATGGAATCTTTGGTGGTATCCTACTGGGCTTAGGCTCACACCCTACTTTTTCCTTCGAGTGTTTGTACACTTTCTCCTTCCAGGTTCGAGCAAAGGGAAGGGATCTTTTGGAGGTGGATCCAGTTGTCGATCTCTGGACTTGGTGAGTTGTTTCATTTGGGACATTAGTACTGTTTTCCCTTTTTGAACTTGGGTTGTAGTACTTTAACTTTTGTGCCTATTTTTATTTTGGTACATTACTCCCGATAGAGTTTCTTTTGTTATGCATAATGTTTTTTCTTACTCTTGCTTCTGCATTCTTGTGGCAAAATCGTTCCCACTTGTATGTTGTACGATGCCTGGTGCTAGTCACCGACCTATGGAGATCGGGAATGCCCTTCGGGCTATGTCAGGGCCAACTCGGTTATCGGGTTACCAGGGTACCTGAGCTGGTTCGTGACAAAGTGGTATCAAAGGGAGGTTAAGCAGATTAACCAGTTGGGTTGAAATAAAAGAGTGAGATGCACCAGTATCAAAAAAAGCTGCCAATAAAGACGAAGCTATAGTTATGGTACCTCTCACAGTTACAGGACCTGTATCAGCTACCTCTGGCGACTCTTCCACTGCGTGAAGAATCTTTGTTCCAGATGCTTGAGGCTGGAACCCTTTTGTACGTGAAGCATTTGATTTCCCTATAGTATTTGGAGGTGCTGATGATCCTGTTCCACTATGCGAAGTAGAGAAGTGATGACATAATCTCTGTAGGTTCCCTAAACGTCTGCAGGAGCTATAGTTCTTGGGTGCCTCAGTGCAAACCCTCTCAGAATGTCCTGGCTTCCCACACTGATAGCAAGTTAAGGAAGCCCCTCTTGGTGCTGCCGGAGGTCTGGAATGACTTTTTTGTCAAGGACCACCATGAGAAACATCACGCTTCCGTTTTCCTTTAAAGGAACCAACACTGCCACTAGAAAGAAAAGGAACTTCCTGCAACCCTGAATTTCCTGCCAAATCCATCTCAACCATCATTTCCCTATCCAGCATATCGGCATAAGTGGGTAGCTTCAGTAAGAAAACCTGAGAACGAATATATTATCGAATCCCCAACTCAAATCTTCAAGCCTTCATCCTCTCATTCGATACAATTTTAGGAGAAAACTGTACCAACTCAGCAAATCGATTTGATTACTCAGTCACAGTTTTATTGGCCTGCTCAAGTTTGAAAAATTCCACAGCCTTGGCCAACTCCATAGATTCTGGATAGAACTGATAAGTGAAAATAACCCTAAAGTCTTTCTACTCCAAACCCTCATGTTTCCCAGCCATCACCATCGTGTCCTACCATCTCTTAATTGGTCCCTCCAGCACAAAGGTGGCACACTTCACCTTGATTGCATCTGGTGTCTCCAAAAACCCAAACAGAAGTTCAATCTTGATCAACCATTCCTCAGCATGTTGAGGATTAGTGGAGACTTTGAAGACTGGTGGCTTCTAGTGTAGGAACTCTTGAGAATGATTTCGGAGAATATCACTATGAGGATCTATAGCTGGGGCCTGAATAGGAACTGGAGGTGGTGCCTGTCCCAGAGCTTGGACAGGGTGAACAATCACCTCTACTAGACTTGGATCCACAATAGGACTTGCTTGCTGAGATTTAGCATCAGCCTCTTTTTGGATTTGATTTCCACGTCTTCTCAGAGGCATGATGCTACACAACATCAGTAGATAACAAAGAAGACATTAGATTAACACTCAACCTGATTAACGAGGAAAACTACTCTTAATAGAAGGGATAACAAGATTTGGATTCCACTCTATACAAATAAAAATAGGGAAAAGACTAGAACTAATCCACAAGTCGCCTTTCCCTAACCACCCCTGAAAACTTAAGGTTCATTGCAGTGAGAGCTGGTCAGGCACTCAATCGCAACTACCTCCTAAGTCCTAACAAGAATACTCAAATGCATACTGTCATCAAGGCAAGATGCTTAACCTCCCTCTGATACCACTTTGTCATGAACCAGCCCAGGTACCCTGGTAACCCGATAATCGAGCTGGCCCTGACATAGCCAAAAGGGCGTTACTGATCCCCACGGGTCGGCAACTAGCACCGGGAATCGTACAACATACAAGTGGGAACGATTTTGCCACAAGAATGCGAAAGTAAGAGTAAAACAAAACAGTATGCATAACAAATGAAACTCCACTTGGAGTAATGTACCAGAATACAAATAGGAACAAAAGTCAAAGTACTGCAACCCAAGTTCAAAAAGGGAAAAGAATCCCAATTTCCCATAGGACACAACTCACCAAGTCTAGAGATCAACAACTGGATCCACCTCCAAAATACCCCTTCCCTTTGCTCGAACCTGGAAGGAGAAAGTCTACAAACACCCGAAGGCAAAAGTAGGGTGTGAGCCTAAGCCTAGCAGGATACCACCAAAGATTCCATAATATATGCCAATAATAGATTATCCAAAGAAGAGCTTTCCATTTTTCAAATAAACAGGTTTGGAAACTCAAAAGAATATTTTAACAAAACATGCTATACATTTTCAAATGATGGAAATAAATATTTTTAAGAAAAGGCTTCTCAAATGATGAAATATTTCTAAAACAATGGCTTAAGAAAAAAATTTATATAAAATAGTTTATATAAATTCAGCAGGCATGTAAAGTAGTTCAAAATCATTTGCATACATTTATATCTCAAATATAAATAAACAAGTGAGAAACATGGTCATCTTCCAAAAGATACGATAGTATTAACCAATTATAGGATTCCTCACTCTCTATGTGAACTCAGCAAAATTTGTATACACACGTCCCTATGACAATGGCCAAAGGAGACTTGTCACCAACCCGTCGGGGATGTGACCCGCCGCAAGTATGTTTTAGAACGTTGTCTTAGCATAGAGTGTATCCAAATAACTCACTAAGTACCTAAGGCTTGCATGCGCTCTTACATGATGGGCGAACTATTTTAAGAATGCTTAAAATACGATCAATCCCATTCTTCTATTTCAAAAGATCCAATTTCATTCTATTTAAAACCAAAACAGGTTTTATTCAAAACATGCCTCTTACACAATATAAAACCAATGGGTTTCTATCAAATCATTTCAAGCCATTTTCATAAGTTTGAAATCCATTCAAAACCAATTCCATCATTACACATTTCATTTCCACAATTAAATTCAACAATTTAATTAAAATAATTTCCATCAAATTCAAAATTTAAATTAAACAATTTAAATTAGGCAATTTCCATAAACACACCCAATTCAATGGAATTGGGGTTTTCCAAAATTCCATGCAAAACCATTTCAAATATATCGATTCAATGGAATTGAGTTTTTATCAATTTAATTGAAAGAAACTTGAGCAATTAAATTTAAATCAATAATTGAAATAAATCAAGCAAATACAATAATAATCAATTTGGCAAGATAGGATGGAACCACCTACCTTAAAGGTTTTGACCAAAACCACAATGGTTGAGAACACTCAAGAAAACCGGGTCGCTTCATCAAGAACCCGCTTTACATCTCTCCTCCTAGTAAGAACAAGACCAAAACTCATCAAACTTGGTACCACACACTTAGATCTACCCATAACGGGAGTAGATCTAAGAAACCGAGAGAAGAGGAGAAGTAGATCTAAGTAGATCTATGAAACCGATCATGAATGATGAAGAACGATCACATACCTCAAGAATCCGACTTCGATTCACCAAGAGGAGCCTTTGGATCACCTTTGGAACGATGGGAGAAACTTCTCTGACCTTAGGAGAAGAAAAATCTAGAGTTAGGGTCACATAGGAGGAAAAACGAGGAACTTAGAGGAAAAATCGAGCGAGATCCAAAATTTAAGGATCTTATTTAAGTGACCGCATGGTTTGGCCGCATGGTTTGACAAACCGTGCGCTAACCGCGCGTGAGCCACTACCTCAGCCACCCTTCTCGCATGGATTGGCTGCACGGTTAGATAAACACTAATGTAACTTTCCACAACTCTGGATAAAAGGGTCCATATCTACTTGACCTTGGGTCCCATTCTCCTTGAAAAACAAGAGGCACACCACTGGGTGTAGTAAGGTAGACATGTCGAAGATAACAATCGATCCGGGATTTATTGGCAATGAGCCAATCCCTCCCAAATATGACGTCAAAATATTTCATGTCGAGAACCAAGAAACTATAAAATGATGAACATCTGATTGAGAGAAGACACAAGTAGGACTATGGAGACCCTTCTCTTTCATTACACCAAGGGGTGTAGTAATATCCATGGCACAAGATAAAAGCTCCATAGGCAGATTAAGCAGGAAACTTCTATCTTAGGATGTGAAAGAATCTTCAGAAGAGTGGAGTTTGATGGCTCTTTTTGCTCAGTTGCATATTGGAGTACAGTGGAAGGGGAATGAAGTTTCTTTAGCCAATGTTCAGTTGACTTCTGCTCTCCTTGAATTGATTATTCAGGAACAACAACTGGATGATGAATTCCATAGCATCCGGGACTCTCTTTATGGTGGGGAGACCAACACCCTATGGTCGTTCTCCAAAGAGGGTGTCATGTGTTATCCAAACTGTTATGTTGTGCCGTTATCAGAAAGGAAGGATGTGATGGGGGATTGACATAACTCTCAGTGGGCGGTACACCCAGGAACCATGAAGATGTTCTATGACATGCGGTGACAGTTCTGGTGGCCAGGTATGAGACAAGACATTACTGAGTTTGTATCTCGTTGCTATATATGCCAGTAAGTGAAGGCCGAGCACCAAACAACTTCGGGTTTACTTCAAACACTTCCAGTCCCTACATGGAAGTGGGATGAAATCTCGATGCAATTGTGGTTGGGTTACCTCAGACCCAGAGGAAGAAGAACACAATATGGGTTGTGATTGACAGACTGACCAAGTTTGCTTACTTTATACCAATTCGAGATACGACCAAAGTTGAGGGGTTGTGAAATGTTTATGTGAAATAAATTGTTCATTTTCACGGAGTTCCATCTGCTATAGTCTCTGATAGGGATCCTCGGTTCACTTATTGCTTTTAGAGAGGCCTTTAGAAGGCATTAGGATCTCAGGTCCGTTTGAGCACGACCTACCATCCGCATTCAGATGGCCAAACATAGAGATCTATTAAGATCCTTGAGAATATGATCCGCGCTTGTGTTCTTGATTTTGGTGGGTCTTGGGATGACCATATGGGGCTAGTTGAGTTCTCTTATAACAACAGTTGTCAATCTGAGATCAAGATGGATCCTTTTGAGGCATTGTATGGTCATCCTTGTAAATCTCCTTTATGTTGGTCGGATATTGGTGAAAGTTCTTTAGTAGGACCGAGTTTGGTCTAAGAGACGACAGCTAAGATCTAGTTGATTTGTCAGAGAATGTTGACAGTACAGAGTCGGTACAAGTCTTATGTTGATCTTCGCCGTAAACACTTAGAGTTCTTATTTGGTGACCAGGTATTCTTGAAAGTTTCACCCTGATTAGGTCATCAACAGCTTGGGAGGCAAGGGAATCTTTCTTCTCGCTTTGTGGGACCTTTTGAGGTTATTGGTCTTGTGGTAAAAGTTGCTTACCGTTTAGCTCTACCAGCACAAATGACGTCAATACATAACGTGTTCCATGTATCGCAGCTGTGAAAGTATCTCTCGGATCTATCTCATGTTGTGAGGTGGAGTGATCTTGAGATTGAACCAGATTTATCTGTTACTGAATGACCAGTCAGGGTTGTTGATTCTGAGACCAAGGTACTTCGTGGGAGAATGATACCTTTGGTCTGTGTACTCTGGTAGCATGGTTCTGATTCTCAAGAGACATGTGAAAGGGAGGCACTAATGAGAGATCAATGGCCTCATCTTTTGACGTGGAGGTTTCTTCATAGGCTTTCTGGGGGCAGAAAGATCTTATGGTGGGGAGTTTGTAACATCCCGTTACGTTTTTAGGTAGTTTTTGATGTTTCTAAGTACCCCTATTTTGGAGTAAAGACTTGGGTTGAGTTTGGGTGAAATTTTAAAGAAAAACTATAGGATAGTGTGTTGTGCACGGTTTGCGCACGGTTTGACAAACCGTGCGACCAAACTGTGCCAGACTTGAATCCTGGACAGAAGCTTCCGCATGGGCAGTGCATGGTTTTTTTAACCATGTGTCCAAGCTATGTGAGAAGGGTGGCCGAGGTAGTGTCTCATGCACCGTTAGTGCATAGTTTATCAAACCATGCGGCCAAACCATGTGGCCACTTATATGAGATCCTTAAATTGTGGATCTCGCTCGGTTTTGTCTCTAAGTGCCTCGTTTTGCCTCCTATGCGACCCCAACTCAGGATTTTTCTTCTCCTAAGGTCAGAGAAGGTTCTCCCATCCTTCTGGAGGCGATCCAAAGGCTCCTCTTGGTGAATCGAAGTTGAATTCTTGAGGTATGTGATCGTTCTTCATCGTTCATGATCGGTTTCTTAGATCTACTTCTCCTCTTCTCTCGGTTTCTTAGATCTACGCCCATTATGAGTAAATCTAAGTGTGTCGTACCAAGTTTGATGAGTTTTGGTCTTGGTCTTACTAAAAATAGAGATATAAGGAGGGTTCTTGACAAAGTGACCCAGTTTTCTTGAGTGTTCTCGACCGTTGTGGTTTTGGTCAAAATCTTCAAGGTAGGTGGTTCCGTCCCGTCTTGCCAAATTGATTATTATTATATTTGCTTGATTTATTTCAATTATTAATTTAAATTCAATTGCTCATGTTTTGTTCAATTAAATTTATAAAAACTCGATTCCATTGAATCGAGATATTTGAAATGGGTTTGGCATGGAAATTTGGAAAACCCCAATTCCATTGAATTGGGTGTGTTTATGGAAATTTCCAAATTTAAATTGTTTAATTTAAATTTTGAATTTTATGGAAATGATTTTAATTAAATTGTTGAATTTAATTGTGGAAATTAAATGTGTAATGATGTAATTGGTTTTGAATAGATTTAAAATTTAAGAAAATGGATTGAAATGATTTGATAGAATTCCATTGGTTTTATCTTGTGTAAGATGCATGTTTTTAATAAAACATTTTTTGGTTTTAAATGGAGTGAAATTGGATCTTTTGAAATAGAAGAATGGGATTGATCATATTTTAAGCATTCTTAAAATAGTTCGCCCATCATGTAAGAGCGCATGCAAGCCTTAGGTAGTTATTGAGTTATTTGGATACACTCTATGCTAAGACAACATTCTAAAACATACTTTTGGTGGGTCACATCCCCGATGGGTTGGTGATGAGTATCCTTTGGCCATTGTCATAGGGACGTGTGTATACACATTTTTCTGAGTTTTCATAGAGAGTGCGGAATCCTATAACTCGTTAATACTATCGTATCTTTTGGCAGATGACCATGTTGCTCGCTTGTTTATTTATATTTGAGATATAAATGTATGAAAATGATTTTGAACTGCTTTACATGCCTGATGAATTTATATAAATTGTTTTATATAAATGTTTTGATTAATCCATTTTTTAGAAATATTTCATCATCTGAGAATCCTTTGCTCAAAAATATTTATTTCCATCATTTGAAAATGTATAGCATGTTTTGTTAAAATATGATTTTGAGTTGACAAACCTATTTATTTGAAAAATGGAAATCTCTTCTTTGGATAATCTATTATTGGCATCTATTATGGAATCTTTGGTGGTATCCTACTGGGCTTAGGATCACACCCTACTTTTTCCTTCGGGTGTTTGTAAACTTTCTCCTTCCAGGTTCGAGCAAAGGGAAGGGATATTTTGGAGGTGGATCCATTTGTTGATCTCTGGATTGGTGAGTTGTGTCCTTTGGGACATTGGGACTATTTCCCCCTTTTTGAACTTGGGTTGTAGTACTTTGACTTTTATGCCTATTTGTATTCTGGTACATTACTCCCAGTGGAGCTTCTTTTGTTATGCATACATTTACTCTTGCTTCCGCATTCTTGTGGAAAAATCGTTCCCACTTGTATGTTGTATGATTCCCGGTGCTAGTCTCTAACCCATGGGGATAGGGAAAGCCCTTCGGGCTATGTTACAGCCAGCTCGGTTATCGGGTTACCAGGGTACCCGGGCTGGTTCATGACACCATCGATTTTCATCTCTTGTGAGGTGATAAAATGCAATGATAACTTTTTCCCTTTCGCTACTCCCCAAAGCATGAAATATTTTCTTTAAGGAACTTATCCATTACTCAGCTAAAAATGGATTTTTATTCCCATTGAATGTTGGTGGTTGTTTCCTCATGAAGTGTTCTAACATTGATCCTCTGCGTTGTGGATCCAGGTGCTCCATACGGGTAAGGTTATTATTCATAACCTGAGTGAGTTGTCCCAGTATGGTGATAATCTAATTAAAACTAGTTGAATCACCAACTCCACTATAATTATCTTGAGTAGAAGGGAAATCCCTACATGGATTAAGTGCATTGATACAGTTTTCATTACTTCCACTAGGTTCCATTTCTAAACAATGGAATACACTAGATTAGTTTATGAATCGCAATACATAATTTCAAACTTGTAAAACACTTAACATAAATTGAACAGTTTATGGATATAATCCATAATCATAAAAATGTTTTCTTTGAGGAGGTATATACTCATAAATCCTTCATAATGGTTTATAAAGAAAATGTGAATTATCCTAAGCATATCCTCCAAAAGTGTCATAACCAAGAGTACAGCAAGGCCTATTGTCGTGTACCAGGATACCCTGAGTCAAGCCCAAAACTCCTTGTCAGAGTTTTCACTCCTAGGTATATTTGTTCGAGAGCCACCTCTACCTGCTCGTATCTAGAAAGGGATGTATTGCTTGTAAAACTTGAATAATCTCTACATTACCAAAATTATAGGAAGTCATTCTATAATAATCCTCAAAGTCTATATTTGGGCAATGTTCTCTAATCAGAGTTTTTCTAAATCTATCTTCCAATGTTTGTAATAAACTTCCTATGATTCCAACTATAACACCTCGACCCGAGTTACCTAGAGTTAGTGCATTATTACATAACATTAGAATGATGCAAGATATCATATCCCAAAATACCGATTAGTTTAGTAGCCTTGAAAGTACTAGATACATGCATAAGTTTTAAATTACCTTATGAAATGAAAAACAAAAACATTGTGTCTCCTTTGAACACATTCATCTCCCTTAGACTATGCCATTTAATCAATATCGTTAGCATGAAATGCATACATGGATAGTATCAATGAAATAATATCATTATTAATAATAATAGAATACTAAAAAAAGGAAATGTGTAATATTAAACACCATGATCTTATAAATAATTATATCTTTTCCAGTAAGGCCTTATTCTAAGATAGTTTAAGCAATGGGTACGTATACACTGATAACTTATTTAATAAGTTTGGAAAACTAGTTTGCCTCATATGACTTGTCAATGCATCGATTGAGTATTTATAACCATGACCCACATATATATTCATGTATAATACATTCCTTATATATTTAATGATAAATTTAATTTATAAAAAATATTATGTATCAATAAAAAATTTTATTGAATAAAGAATACAAAATATTAATATTTCTCATATCAATAAAATAACATTCATAGTAAAACAATGTATGTAAAAATGGTATAGAGTTTAGAAAATAATTAGGTCTATTATACAATAAATATTAATATTTGATAGAATTTTAATTTTGAAGATAAAAACATCATAATAAAGTGAATATTTCAAGAGAAATTTAACAACCAAAAAATTATAAGGGATGAAATATGACAATCAATTCTTCAAAGATATAGTTTTAAAAAATGAAATAATATCCTTTGGATAATAAAGGTAAGTGGAATAAAAAAATTAATATAATATTTCATTAATTATTTTTCTTTTTATACCCATTTAAAAAATTTATATTATGATAAATATCATAAAACATTTATAGTGTTAGGAAAATCAGTTAACGCTGTATATGTTAAAAAACATTCCTTTTGACTTTTTATAATGAAAGTTGACAATGAACCTTTCCGAAAGAAAAGTTTAATATTAATTTAAAACATTTTAAAAAGCAAGTTATAACATAAAAGGTCCTTAATAAGTAATTTTATTAAATAAAAAGTAAATTTTTAAATAAATTTTGAAAAATATGGACATAGAAAAAAATATACTCGACCGAAAAGAGAAATAAGATCAGATTTTATTTTAAAATTTTCTTTGCTTGATTAAAGTTATATAGAGGGGGAAAGTTGAAAAAAATATGTAAATTCCTTAAATATTCATATAATTAGAAAATATATGGATTTTATGAAGGATATATTATAATATTCCTTCAATGAAAATAATAGAAATACTAAAAAAATGAGAGTGTGTAATAAATTCTTACCACTTTGGTAAATTTTAAATTGAAACCCATTGAACGAGTAAACTTGAGTTGAAACATTTATCATAATTGAAAAGTATATATTAGTTTTAAATATAATAATGGGTCAATGTATACACCACATTAAAATAAATAGAATCATAATACCAAATATGTCTAAATGAAGTGAAAATTGTGATGAAACCCCTTACCTCGCACTTCTACTCAGTCGAACATGATTTTTACTCCTTTACAATGGTTTTAAACATATTTTTAGGTTATAAAAAAACATATTAATATTTATAATATCTTATATGATACTATTATAACATATTATCACCTGTTCATTAACAATCTTTCATTATTACCATTGTTTCATGTGTTAACAACTTCGTTTTCCCATCCATGTTTTTTCATAATGTTTCGGTTCATGTGAGTAGGATATAGTTCC
Source organism: Viscum album (assembly GCA_963277665.1). Taxonomy (NCBI): domain Eukaryota; kingdom Viridiplantae; phylum Streptophyta; class Magnoliopsida; order Santalales; family Viscaceae; genus Viscum; species Viscum album. The sequence goes on from OY728126.1 coordinate 589,163,058, forward strand.
ATAATCTCAAAAATTATATTAATTTTATAAATTTCATATTTATTAATTATATACATCTTTAGAATCATTCTAGAATGTTCTATATGGAAAATTAATTGCATCACTTATTGAAGACGGTAGGTCATGCATATACACGAGCGACACTATCGTTTTATACTGGGTAAAAGAGTAAAAAAGTAGATTATATATTAAAATTATAGAATCCGTATTTTTTATGATTATTATATATATTAATTAATTATATCATTATCAATATCCATGTGATTCGATGGTGCAAAGAAAATTTCATCGGTTCGTGAGGTAGTAGTTCATTGTACACATGAACGATGTTTTTGTTTCCCATTTTATGGGGAAGAAAATGGATAAATATTATGCCATAAACATAATAAAATCATATTATATGGAAGATACTAGTGTTTTTATATTTTAATTTTTAGTAGATAATTCAATGTGTTAAAAGAAAAAGTAAAAATAAATAACTTTGTTAAGACGATTACTTTTTCTAAGAGAAACCTCCTTTAAATCTCTTTTTAAAGACCACAAGGTTGGTATTTTTGGAATAATAAAACCTATATAACATATAAAAAGATTTTTTTGAGATATTTTTGTAGGTTTTATTTAAGAAAAATGGCTCATGATGGGTTAATAAGTGAGGAGAGGGGGTTCCCTTTTATAATTGAGTTGAATGGAACACTTCTATTTTTTAATGTTTTAAAATATTATAAAGTAAATTTAATTGAAAAATGGCTCAAAACTGAATAATATTCTAATTTTATAAGGTTATGTTTGAAATAAAACCTAAAAATTAATTATATGAATGTTTTTTGGTAATTTTAACCATTATCATTTTAAGTGAACCCCATGCTAAGCCTATTTTGACTATAACAGTGGTAGTAAATTTTTACTATTTATAATATTCATTATAACTAAAAATTAATTTTAACTAAATAAATAATATTAAATAATCTGATTAAAAATAGTCAAACCATTTTATCAAATTCAATTTGTTTAAGTGGTACAATTTAATTTGAAATTAACTCGTAAAACGTGAAGCAAAACGGTTTTTAATGAAATGTGTTTTTTCAAGCATATGATGATATATATGACTATTAATAATCATTATATGGGTTTAAATTAATATATTTAGATATATAATCTACATATTTCATTTAAATATAGAATCCATTTAAATTCATTTTTCTAAAACATATCCATTTGTACCTCCAAATGATCTTATCGTTATTTCTATCAAATTGAGAATCAGTACATGGTTAATTCAACATATTATAACATTTTATTACAAATAAATGGATTAATAGTTAAATAAAACATTTTTAAGTATTCATAAAATCTTATTTTTAATGTAAAATTTAAAAACACTCATTCTAGGATTATTTTGACCAAGTAAGTTAAAAATTGATATACATCTTATCAAATTAGAATTTGTGTTCCATGAAATATTAAAATCTTCATTGTATCATAATTTTATTAAAATATATTGTTCAATTACTATAATTGAATCTCATTTTTTACACCTCATATTTTATTGAATTCATTCACATTATTTATCCTTGGTCCTCCCTCTCATAACCATAAGCCAAAAAAATAACAACATGAAAAAATTGTTAAGAGTTGTTAGTTTTAAATACATATCTACCAAGGCCTTCATTACATATCCTATAATTTTCTTCTTAAAAATATTAATACATTCCTTACAATGGATATTCTTACCATATCCAATTTATTTCACAATAAGAACTCTCATTCATATTTATTCACAAACACCAGCTTCACTCCAGATAATGAAACTTCCTAGTACTTATGAATTAAATAATATTAAATCTCTATTCTCTAGAATCCAAAAACTAATCATTTAAAATTATCACTCTAGATATTTTTCTTCATCATATTCCATACCTAAGATGATACTTTTGTATTAACCTCATGTGTATAACCTTATTCTGATACCACTTATTGGAGATGGACCCATAAAAAATCAATATGTTCTTTTGACATAACCACCAGATCCTTATACATTATTCTATTTGAAGATATCACACCAGAGACTGTGTATGGTGGAAAATCGGTCTCTAAAGGTTTGATTCCCAATGCATAATTTTATCATAAGTAATAAGTTAAAGAACTATTCCCACTACACAACATTGGCATTACACAAACCATAAAACTCATAAACAAAAAAATACCATAAATATAATAAATGGTAAAATATGAAACCAAAATATAGAAAGAAGGTGAGAACACAGTTGTTTAACATGATTCAAAATATGTCCTATATTCAATGTTAAAATACAATGTTCAATTTTTTTATTATAATTGTAATATTATATATGATTTTAATAGATTACAAAATATAAGTAATCCTCTCCAACTTGTCATCTTCATAATAAAGTTTTGGTTGAATCACACCATTTCACTGAAGGTCTCATGCACTTATATAATAATTTATATATGGTCAACCTATAATATATTCTCCACTGAAATAAAATATCATTAAGTATGATCTCATTATCTTGATTACCAACCTAGTAACAATTCATCCTTATTAAACATTCAAACCTCTAGTACCTCACCCTAGAACTATCTGTAGATGTAAAATTCTTATAGACCTACTTTCATTGGAGAATTTTTTACCACTGTATTCCCCTAACATTTATCCCATCATATAATGAAAGAAATTATGATGAATGTTGTTATGACGGATGAGAATCTAGTGAAATTAAACATACTTAACTTCCCTAAAAAAAGTCCTCGATAAGATAAAAATGGTCTGAAAAAGAAAAACTAATCCATGAAATATGGGATATTAACAAACATCATCTATAAATATAGTGTGTTAAAGTTTGTAAATAGACTCTATGTACCATCAATACTATATCTAATGATGTAATTTATAGATGAATCTCATATCTAATACTTAATTATGCTCCCATATATTACCAATATGTATAAGGATCTAATAGAGAAATTTTGTGTGAGAAAACATGAAGTAGGAAATTACAAACTATGTGTCAAGATGCTTGATATGATAATAAGTAATGGATAAGATACAACTTCTAAATGGTTTCATTAAACCTCTCCTTATACCAATATGGAAGTGGGACAACATCACAATGGACTTTATTATTGGACTTCCTAGGAAATTAAATAATAATGATGTTATATGTTTTATTTTGGATCAAATTTCATAGTCTGCACATTTCCTAGAAATAATAAAAGATTTACCTCTTGAACATCTTTTATAGCTCTGTATCAATGAATTGGTGAGACTTCCTGGTGTACCTATATCAATTTCATTTTATCATGAATCTAGATTCACATAATTTTTTTAGAGAAGTCTCCAAATCTCTTTGGACACCACATTTTATCAATATCTATCATCCTAAAACTAATGGGCTTTCTAAAAGGACCATCTAAACCTTATAAGAAATTCTATGTTCACGATCACTTGGCTTTCAAAGAATATGGGACCAATACCTAACTCTAGTGTAATTCAAATATAATATTAGCTTCCATTCAAGCATTAAAATTGAACAATATGAGGCCTTAAATAGAAAATAATGTTGTAATCCTTCCAGTGATATAAAAATGGGGAAATGAGGCTACTTGGTCTAGAACATGTTAAGGAAAAAATTAAGAATGTGAGAGCTATCTAGAATTGTATCAAGATAATGCATAGAAATTATAAAATCTATACTGATAGTCATAGGAAATACATTGAATTACAAGTATGATAACTTTTCCTCCTAAAATTATCACTATAGAAGCGAGTTATATGGTTTTCCAAGAAAGGGAAGCTATTTCTGTGTTATATTAGTCCTTTTGAAATATCAGAGACAATTGGAGTTATGTCTTATAATATTGATTTTCTACCCAAACTCTATAAAGTGCATAGAATATTTCATGTCTTCATGTTAAGGAAGTACATGCTACACCCTACACTTATACTAGACATTGAAGAAGTATTTGATGAACCTAAACTATCTTATAATTAATTGGCTATCCAAATTATAGACACTATAGATAAAGTTATATAGAATCGAACAACCTGATAGGTAAATGTTTTTTATTGGAATCATAAGTTGGAAGAATCAACATGGGATATTGAGGATGAAATGTGGAAGAATTTCCCTCATTTGTTCTTTGATTCATGTACACCCAAAAATTTTAGGATAAAATTATTTAATGATTTTAATGTAATACCTCTGATTCAACTATATTAAATAAACATTTCAGAACAAAAATTATGAAATGATGAAAATTAATTTATTTCATTATAATAGAACAACACATTATAATACTACAAAAAACTAGGAAATTGCATCTACAATAAAATATAAAAACTATTACTATAAAATAATTTGGTAATAATATAACAAATAATTAATAGCACATATATATATCGATGAACAATAATATAATTACACACATGCATCTCAAAATAAAATTAATAAGTGTTTTCAAATTTTAGGCACTGATGTGTGATTTTGAAATACATAATTTTTTTTAATAATTATATATAACATAGATAGATAACTTTTCTCTAAAATGAAATTTAAATTTGGAATCACCACATAAAAATTAGCTAATGATGAATTTATCATAATTTTATATGATAGTCTGTTTTTTAGGTAAATTAAGTAAAATATGGTATGAATATATCATAAGTATTGTGAACAAATGAGGACTTATAAATGATTTAACAATTAATATGGAGGATTTATGAACCAAAAAAATTGTTTATTAATTTAAATAATTTATTTAAAAGTATTAATATTAATTTTTCAAACCTATATATAATATTCTAAAACCTAATTTATATTTTAACATTTAAAAAAATATCAATGAATAAAAAACTTTTTCATATAAAAAATAATAAGTTTTAAATTATTTTAGTTCGTAAAAAATTGAAATAAAAAACCATGCCCTTATTTTAAATACCATGGGATAAAAACATGGTAAGGTAAACTGTTTTATTTTTTTATTAACATAAAGTCCAAGACCTATATTTTGAAATTAATAAATGAATTCCCATAATTTTCTATAAACCTATCCATTACAAAATCACTTAGTATAGTGATCCTCTCTTTTTATCTCTCAAGATTCTCTAAAATGAGTATTTATGGGTCTAAGGGGAACTCCTCAATCTTTAATAATTTATCCTTAAAGGTATGGGTTCTGAATTCTCCCCTTTCCTTTTCAATAACAATCATTTTGTTATAATATGATTTAAAAATCATTTTCAAATACTACCATGCTTGTAATCCCATGGTATTATCATCAATTTGATATATTTATAATAACAAAATTACCTATTAATTTTCATTATACCATTATCCAAAGTAGTTATTACGTCAATATGAGGGTATTTAATCCCTTACTACCCTTTATTTATGTAATCTTATCAAATTAATTTTCATTTCAATATAAATGTTATTATTATTAATTATTATAACTTCCTTATCATATTTTTAATGATATATCATCATTCCATCTCCCTATACAATCTTCAAAAGTCATTATAATTAGTGTCACCCCTAGGGATAAATCTAAATATAGAAAAATAGTGTGTGTGGTTTACTATAAATGACTTCCATGTTTAGATAGTTTCTGTGGATGAAGGCTCTGAATTAGAAGTGCCTAAGAGTAAGAACCCTAAAAATGGTTAGTCTTGTATTAAATCGATCATCCATCGATGCAAAACATATTTTACTAACTAAAAAACTGATCTTATAATCTCAGGAGATATTCTTTGGATTATTTGTGAGCTCTTTAAGAACTATAATAAAGGATTTTAATATATTATTAAAAAATATTTGTTATTTTTATCCTTGAACCATCAAAGAATTCTATACCATTCTTTTTTTTATCATCCCATGGATAAAGGTAATTTCTATTACATTATGAATATCCTATAGTTCCTAAGTTGATTATTGGATATTTACCTTTATAGTTGTATTGTTCCATTGAATATGGAAATATTGACATTGTGTATATCCTTTTAAAATACCCATAGGATCGACAGACCTCTATGAGGGGATTGGTTAATCATTAGTATCTTTTAAAAATTATTCAATTTTTAGTTTATAATCCTATACTTGTTCAGTCTTGATCTAATCACTTTTTGTTACTCGTAGCCTCACCCAAATAGTTTATAAATAAACGATCAACAAAAATATTTAAAAGGTCTGGACAATAATACCAACTCCTTATCATGACTAGTTGTGCACACCATCCATGGTTTCTCTACTATAATTGGTCGCATATTACAATAGATTTAGTGTTTTCTAGACTTGAAATTACATGTGTCTCAAAGGACATCTTATTTTCACTTCACACTATAATCACAACTTCACACCATGTTTTCCTTGTATAGCCTAAGTCACATAGGTTCCAGAGTCCCACTATGTATATGAAAGTGTTACCTTTAAGTTACATCTTTTAAGATGATCTATTTTCATCATTGTCATGTCACAACATCCATAAAATTATCTTCCAAACACAATAGATTTTTGGAATGCCAAAGGTTCTTCAGGAAAGTTACATTCAACTTGGTCTCCATTTTTTGATTGGCTTTACAGATCTTTAAGACCTATTCACCTGGATGTATTAATCACTTTCTAAAACACTAAAATGATCAACACTAAGAATTGAAAATTTTCATAGTAGATCAATCTAACCTCATTTAATCTCATTTTTATCACTCTTTGAAACCCAACAGGTTTCACAGGTTTGGTTCTATTTTTCTTATTAATTGGTTGTATATGTTCCATAGTATCAATCGTTACACTCTGCTTATTCTTCTTTTATTTATTCAAAACCCAGTAAATAGAATCTCTTAAAAACTTCTAAATCTTCTCCTACCTTCCATTCTATAACTTTATAATACCCTACTTATTCTTATTTTAGAGTCACTTTTTCTCTCAGATACAAATTTCTCTTCACGTCGAGAAACAATGGTTGCTTATTTAATTTTTTATATCTTCCTTATAGATATTATAATCCATATATGGATTAATTTTAGTGAATTAAATTGTTCTCATCGTAATCAGTATCCTATAATGGAATATTATTAGGAATTCTTCACTTCCATCCATAAATCAGAATCCCTGAATTCCCAGTTTTGTGTTCCCATGATATTTTCTATTCTTTTTTTACAACTCAAAGTATATTACCATACTAACCTCAATTAATGAAACTTAATTTTTAAACTCAACCAAAAATTTATTCAAAAAATAACTATTATAGGATCAGATTCATCTCCCTTTTCAACTCAACATCTCCCTACTAAAATTTACACTTTGTTTTACACAATTTTATATTAAATATATAGCACATCATTTCTTCTGGGGCACCACACACATTTTATATAGCATGAGAATTTCTATGAAAATAGTGTAGTCTTCAAGATCATATTTTTACATAGCATCAATATATTTTCCTATAATATTTCTTAGGATTGAATCAAAAACTTGTTGCGATATTTAATCCATTAAAATCACAACACAAGAATATAATGATTTTTATCTTTAGAGATTTATAAAATTTTGATGTATTATCACTTTTCATGCTTGGTAAAATTTCTAACCTTCCATATCAATCCCTATTCATTTTTACTCAGATGATATCATATCAAAGTTATATAGGTTTTGATGGAAATATCGAGCTTTGATGGAACTTTATCTGAATTATTCTTGGATACCTACTAAATATATTTTCTTCATTAAGAAATACATGAATTAAATCCTCCCATTTTATAATACTCAAAAAAATCATAGATCATTGATTTAATAATTTTCATAAAGTTTGGAACTGAATTTCACATCACAAGCATCATCAAATTTTTATTTAATTCGAATTAAGAGATTATATAACTCCATTTTCCATCTAGATTTGATCTTCCATTTCCAAGGATGAAGATCAGAACCTCTCCTTTTTATCATTATTGAATCAAAAACGAATCTAGGTGTTTATGATGTTTATACCATGATTAAAAAAATCATTCGTAATCCCAAATAAATTATATCTTCATTTAATTTAAATAGAGAAACATAAGTTTTTCATCTAGAAAAACATAACAAAATCTCTAGAATAGAAGACATTAACTAGGGATTTCCAATGGATTATGCTCCCCAAGACTTAATATTAAGAGGTTTTCTTAGAAAAAGGCTTACACTGATCACTTCAAAGGATTATGCTAATTCTCAAATTCTTATATTGAAATATTAAATTCATAAAAGTTTTATACGCACCAGAATCATACATTCGGTACTTAAAAGGCTTAAGTTGAAATAATTACATTTAGTTTAGAAGTTATACACTCAATTATAGATAATTATTTTCATGGTAAAAGGTTTAAAATCTCAAAAATTAAAAATTGTTATGTGAGTAAAGACATAATATGTGTCTTCCAAAGACTTACGCTATTCAGAAGTCATACTATGTTCTCCAAAGACATAAAATATAGCTTAAAGACATATTATTTCAAGAAAAGGCTTATGATCTATCTGAAATACATATGATATAATTCAAAATACTTATAATCTTGGTAGTAATCTTTATAATCCAAATTGAGTCTCATTCAAAATGACTTTATCCCCTCTGAACTCAAATATACCTTTATCTAGGAGTGTGTTTTTTTTGATTTTTTAACCATATAACTTATAAATATAGGGAAGGATTATATATTATATTTATATATATTCTTTGATAATTTAAAACTAATCCAACCATTTAATTATAGCAATACAATTTATCCATTACATATTCAGTGGCCAATGTTTTCATACTAATTCTTGATTTCACATTATTAAAGAAAATGATTCTCTAACTTAATATCTTTTCATAGTCATGGAGACCATCTCTCCAATTGTATGATTTCAGGGTTTCCCACTTGAATATTTACATCTTGTTAATCAAGGCTATCCAACTTTATTCATCTATTACTTATACTTCATGGGAACCACCTCTAGTCTTAATGTTATGGGTGGATACTCAATCCAACACCCATTTTCTTAAATAATTAAATTTCATAAAAAAACACAACCATTATTAAAAAGGAACTTCAATCTCTCCCATTTATTTATTCACAATTCAAACATAAAATATAAATTCAATTTTTTTCTCTCCCTCTTTTTGATAATAATTTTAAAGGAAATTTATTCTACCTAGTAGACACAATAGGGAGGGTTTTTTCATCTCTAATAAACTCTTATAATTTTAATAGACACATATTATCCCCATGTGATTTTATCCACTTTAAAATTATTAAATTAATTCCATGAAAGAAGGGAGATATAACATTAGTCTTATTAGAGTTTCATTAATTTATAAACTCTAAGTCCATGTGGGATAACCCTTTGAAGAAAAAAAAGATGGGTCAATTTAGAAAAATAAGTTGCCTATTTACTCACTTCCATGTAGAACCAACTCAACCCACACGCACATCAAAAACATTCATGTTCAAAGTATTATATTCCCTAATTGGTTAGATGATCAATATTCCTCAATAAAAATACTGAATATGAATTAAAATAGTGATGATAGAATACAAAACAAATCTCATCCTTCAAATTTTAAATGGGTTTTCAAGACATATAGAATCAATAAAAATTCATAAAAATATGGAATCATCACCACTTTCTATATCTCCCCCTTAATGTATGATATATATAATTCTTCACCTTAAATCCTTATTAATGGATAAAACATTTTGTTATCTTTAGAATACGGTGGAACTAGAACTAATCTTCATATATAGAACTGGGGATGAGAATTCTTCTTCCACCCAGTAGAACTTTTCATTGAAGTTATGAAGTGTCTAAGATTTTTCATGATATATTATTTCTTAATATCCCAAGTTTTTAATTAATTTAGAAACATGGATATATTTTCTTTCTTATCTTTCCTATTAGAAATAATTGAATACTTTTCTTAAGCTATAATAGAAGATTCACTATTTGATACTTATGACTATTTTATATCCTCTTCTAGATAATACATAAATAATATTGATATATCATTTGGCACAAGATCTTCTTTACTATTAGGTGTGTGGTTCTTATTTTTATAAATGGATTTATATCTAGAAGCCATTGGTTATTTCAATTTTTCATTCGTTGGTTTTCTTGACTAGGTAGCCAAGTTAGAAAATTGGTAGGATTGTGACCTACATTGTTATACCTCTTACACACACTTACCTTAGATTTTTATTTTCCCTTCTTGGGAAGCTTCTCAAATTATTCATGAGAATTTTTATCCACTAATCCAATCTAGTTATCTCTCTCTTAAATGTACTCCCTTCTTTATTCCATCTTGTTTTCTTTTTAATTGTGATTCATATTCATACTATAGTGATCCATGATGTGGTATCTATTTGCACATTATAAGAATCTCTTCCGTATTGGATTGAAACCAAATTCAACATTCTTTACTGGCTTATTTATAGGATATATTTTATCCCTCTTCTTTTAATACTTTTTTCACAACGGTGGAACGCTTCACTTCTTTACTTTCTTCCTAATCTGTGATGTTTATCTATTCTTTTTAATATATAGGTAATTATCAGATGGGTTATACCATAATTTTTCATAGTTTTTTCCTCCAATGATTCAAATTTTATAGAAATATTCAAATATATTAAATTTGTTCTTCGTGGATAGATTTTTCCTTTTTCTTTGTTGTCCGCTTCACCCTAGTAAGATTTTGTCTTTATTTTTCTCTTATCACCCTTTATTTGGGACATACATGACTTGTAAAATGTAACCTATTATGATAATAAATAAGGGACTTATTCCTAAATATGTAAATTCACCATAATTTTCCAATTTTTCATACTTTTTTCTTATAGGTGAATTTTCTCGAGCCTAACATGCTTATTGTTCTTAGATAAAAAATGTAACTTTTTGGGATCCACATGGGGGGAAATTTCCTTGAAAATGATAAAATTATTCATTGAAATTTTAGTGAGTGTATTAAAATTTTTACACATCAAAATTAATACAAAATTTGACTTTTATTCTATATTTATAGAAAAAAAGATTTACTGTAACAAAAATTTCCAGATTTATGGGATACCTTCTTATGTGAGACCACGATGGATGTTCCTCCAGTTATTCTCAAACATTCTTCACCTCGATTTGAATTAAATATTGAGGTAAATATCTTCTTTGAAACATTATTGGAAGTATATTTATTATTCAATATTTGAAAAGGTCTATTTTATCTTGTTTCAATATTTTTATGCTTTATTTCCATCTCCAAATACTTCCTATTGGAAATATCTTTATCATCCTCAACAAACATTAATATTTCTTCCTCATTACTATTCATATTATTATTCTATTCCTTATAATTATTTTTTGTATCTAGAAATAAATTATCATGTTTTTTACATTTTTAACTTTCATATATAGTTTTCATCTTTGACATCCACTTTGACTTTATAAAGCATATCTAATGTATTGAACACTTCAGAAAAAGCACCCTCAAACACATCCTTCCCAAAAACTATTATTTTAAAATTTTCAACTAATTAGAAATATATATCACTAAAAAGTGATAAAGTTTCATCCTTTTCAATCACTATATTTTTGAAGGTGTTTCATATGAAAGCCTTCTTAGCTAATATTTTTTCCAAATAATCAACTTCTTCTTCTAGTTATGATTTTTCATTAAATAGTACCATGAAAAAAAAAGAATTAAATAAGCTATTAATTCAAGAGGAACATTAATTAAATGAATTTTAACATGATAGTAAAATTATTCAGCTATTATTATCTCTTCATACTCCTCATATTCTTCATATATTGTACTTGCATCACATTAAGGGTCTTTATCAACAAATTCAATAGATTAACACTTACTAAATTATTCAAGCTTAAGTGGTGGTAGATCCTTCTCTTTCTTCATTGTTTTTCTTCACTTATTTCCATATTTATTTTATCTATTCTTAAAAATATTTTCTAATACATTCCTTTATAATTCAATAGGAATACAGATTGATTCCTTGATATTATATTCTACTTAAAAACATATCAAATCTAAACTTCATAGATGATCTTTTCAAAGGGAACTTTGGATTACTTTGATATTGATTTAAATTCTTAGAGGATTGGTAGACCACTAAGAGGGGAGGGTTGAATCAACAGTATCTTTTACAAATTCTTTTCTTATAAATTTAATCTCATATACTTGTTTAGTATTTATCCACTCACATTGTGTTACTAAAATCCTCACCTAAATAGTGCAATAAATAAAGCCTCAATGCAATCATGGTTTTTTCATAAAGACCCACTCTTTTCCATGACTGGTTATACAACCATCCATGGTTTATCCACTATAATCTACCAATTAAAAATTCAGAAACCAACTCTTTTCTTCCAACATATTAATGTCACGATGTTTAATAAAATTATTCTCAAACTTTTGATCTTTTCATAAAAATGAATAACAACTCTCCAATAATTTTATTTTAGGGTTTCTTGCTAAAATCTATCTAACTATGTATTCATGTGTAAAAAGATTCATTCTTTCATTACCCATGCTTCATGGGAAGAACTTATAGTCTTCATGTTATTGTTGGATACTCAATCCATCACTCATCTTATTCTTAAATTGACTTTTACATTGATAAAAAATACCACCATTATACAAAGGGAACTTCACCTTTATTTTTGTATGGGTGCCTATGGATTACTTAGCTATGATTATGTATAATATTCCTTTGGTAACTTTATGATATGTATTTTTTAACCATTATCTTCATGTGATAGATTCATTATATTTATTATGTGATGGATGAGTATTGGAATTATATAGCCCCTTGAAGCATTAGTAGGTCTCATCAAACAAACTAGTTGTGCATTTGGTATAATCCTTACACGTTTATATAAAATGTTTTGGCACAATGCATTAATGATATGTTTATAATTTATGGAATTTTATATTCCATCACTATGAGATAAATTATTCTTATCCATGAATTTATTTATTATTATGTAATACATGGATATATTATGATCATAGTTCCATTAATTATTAAATTTATTTATTCTTGTCATATCATTAATTCTATGATTATGTATGATATATTTCATTATAAGCTACCCCTTACTGAGAATAAGATCTCACCGATTTATATTGTTTACAATTTACCCATAAAACTATAAAGGCTGCTAAAAATAATTATAAATCTTTCTAGCTTCTTCATTTTACATCCATAGAGGTTCAAATCTCAACCACCAGGGCCGATGCATCATTGTCTCGACTGGGTATTTAGTGTTCTGGGAGACATGTAATGTGATCTATCATCATAGACTGAGATTTAATGTTTATTAACACAAATAAAAATCATTATCCCTTGTCATTTATCTTATCTCATTATGTAAAGAGGTAAATATATTAGTATATTTAAGAATTATTATCCCCCTTACCATCCCAATTGTAATAGTGGAAAACAGAGAAAGTAGTGGTTTGTGGGTATGTTGGAAAGCACCTTCTAAAGGTCTTAAGCTTTACTTGGACAAGTCATGGGTCCATGTAACCATACAAGGAGGTGTTATTGGATGATATTTATGGGCTTTGAACATTATATCATTCTCAATATTCTATAGGGAGGGAATCTCTATCTATTAAGAGTCTATAGAAATTATTTCTAGAATCAATATTTATAAAGTGAATAATATTTATCTCATTATGGTTGAATATGATTCTTATATGGTGGTAAAATATTTTAAGGGTTCTCCCCCTATATATGGATCATTTCTTATACCATTAGTTCTTATAGAAACGTGTGTCATCTTAATGTGTAGATTAGTCACACCTCAATGAGGGGAATAAGGCGGTCAATCTTGTTGCTTCCAAGGGAGATCAAATGGAGATACTGACTATTTATTCGAGAATCTGTTTATTACCTATGAACTATAATAATATAATTCAATGGTATTCCCTTGGACTTTATCACTTATTTCCTCCCTTAACTTATTTCATTATTTGAATTTTCCCTTGTATCATAATAAAAAATCAGTTATTAGTTAGTTGATGTATCTTATCCTTCCAATATATTGTGTTGTACATTTATATATTTAGTTTCCTAGGAATTCTAAACTATTGGATCTTGTTTATTTTTGAAAATTTATTTTTTACCATTTTAATATTAAAAATACCAGATTTGAGTTGCTGGTGTTTGGGTGTTACACTATATCAAAGGTAATTGAATCCTAATTTCTATATATTTTTTATTATTTTATGATCTCTCATGTGTATATTTTTCATGGTAATTTATTGTGGAATTTGGTGGAATATATGGGCCATGGGATTTAATTATTGAAAATGGGGATTGGTAGGATTTAAGTATGATATCAACAAAAATTCTTCCACATGAGATCTATGATTTTGATGAGGTAGTGGAATCTAACAGTTTTTGTGTCATGTGATTTTTTATAATTTTTATAATGGAGTGATGGATAAAGAATTAAAATAATATGAAAATAATATTAATATATACTTTTGATTGAAAATATTTGAGGTATATTGATTTAAAGAAAAGTTTATTTTAGAATAATTTTATAAATTAAAGAATTGTGTTGGAGGATTTTCCTAATGGGGTTAATGAGTTTAATATATATAAATTTATGATAATGGAATGGAAAATTATGTGATTTGGTTGAGTACCTCCATGATGTTTATTTGTTGAAAATTAATTGGCATAGAATAGTGAAATAAATGAGAAGTTTAGGGAAGTTTTTATTTTTATAAAGATAGGGGTATATATTTTTACTGATTTTATTATGATTTAATCTGAAGTGATAATATATAAAATATAATTCTTTCATGTTATTCTTAGGATGTTATGTTTTATGATAATTATTGATTATTTTTGTTATGAAATACATGAAATTAATAGGTTTAAATAGTTATATTATGATAGGGTTTTTAATGGTGAAATAAGGGTTAATTATATAATACATTGAAATGGGTTGCCTAAAGTCATGTAGATTTTATAAAACATAATGGTATAAGATAAACGGTATTCATAATTGGGTAAAATTTATGTTTATTACCTGATCTTATGAATGGAAATGAATTTTTTAATAGACATATGATGATGATGATATACAATGTGCTAAAATTATTTGATAGATATTATGATTTGAAAATTGTTATTGTGTTATGTGTTGTTGACTAGATTATTATGATCTATGATAATGATGGTTTATTTTGATATTGATGTGGTATCAAAGAATTTTGTGTTCCCTAAGAATGATATGATATAATGGGTTGTTGTATTCATTTGGAAATAATAGTTACTATTGTTTTTCCTCTACTTGTGATACAATACATTTATTTTGGTTGTAGTTGTATGGTTTCTATATGCAGTTCTTATTGTTGTTGTTAAAAAAATAAATGGTTGTTGTGGTTTTAGACATTATGACATTAGAGGCATGGATGAGGTTAAGTGTATGGTGTGATGTGGTTGATGTGGACATGGGTGGTGGGGATGGTGAATGATATATAGTGTATAATTCCCTTATATAATTTTTTTTTTGATTTTTAAGGGATAATTTGGTGTTTTGGGTTTTTTAGAAAAGAAATTCTTAAAATAGAGGTTTTAAACAAGAAATTGAGAGTTATAAAATCGTAAAGGGGTGTTTTTTGATATTTTTTTAGGATCAATAAGTGCCTTGGGTTCTCAGTGAAGTCCCAAGAGCCTTGGGGTTTGAATTTTTAGTTTTGGGGTAGCAGTCTAGAGTGCATAGTTAAATAATAGTTTGTTCTAAGAGTTCCCCCAAACCATGTGGTTTGGTTTTTATAAGTACATAGTATGTTTAAACTATGTAATGGAATACAAAAAAACATGAAAACTCTATAATAAATTGAAAATTCATTTCAGATGGTTGGTGCATGGTTTGTTATACCGTGTGGCCTAACTATATGAGATGTAGTGTCCTGATGAGTGGGATCTATGCGGTTGGCACATGGTATTCAAAAATGTGTGTAAAATGATCTTCCCATTTAAAAAGTAATTTTTTTTAATTTAACATCCAAATCTTAATTTTTTTAACCTAATTTTTTGTCCCTTTATTGGTCAGAACCCCTCTACTTGATGCCTCCTTCCCTATCCAATTCTTTTAGGTGGTTCTACCTCATCCTAAGTCTGAATCAAATGTTTCCACTTTCATTGGAGAGATCTTGGTGATTATATGATTCCTCTTCCATCTATATTAGTTTTCTTCCATTATCAAGTGTTTTTTATATTGTTTTACTGAATATTCCCTATTTTTAGTGTGTTTTTCTAGCTTCTCATTTTCTTTTCATTTTGGTTGAACCAACAGCGGATACTTGACGAGTGGGATTCCATAAGAATGAGGTATATGATCTCAAAAGCTAACCCAAATTCACAACATTATTTTTTGAGTGTATATATAATGTGTTCAAGACATCCATGTTGTGTATTTACCTCAAGTTAATTAAATTTTTTAAAATTTGAGTGCATCTTAGTTGAATTTAGTATTTAATAAGCCTGGAACCATAGGAAGTGATCGACCGTGAGGGAAGAACTTAGTTTGAAATTCAAAATGTACAAGATTAGAGAGTGTAATGATGGTCTAATTCTAAGGGTTAATTGGGAAACTGTAATTGGAATATATGGTTGTGAAATATAATTTCACAGCCATCGATAATTAAGGAATGGGTTAGACTTTTGAATTTGACCTATTTGGTTGTGAACATTGAATTGTAAAATGTGTTTGACCCTTTATGTTAGTTTAAGGGAATGGAAAATGTTGTTTGGATAGTGATGAGTTATGTTTGAAATGGATTTTTTAAAAATAATATGTTATTATAGAATGAACATGTTATAAGGTAAAATGGTTAATTGTGGTTATAAAATGGGTTTTGAATGTTTCTAATTGAATGTTTGACTTGTGAATTGAAATGAATTATTAAATAATGGTGTTGATTAAATAAAGTTTGACTAAGTAACTTATAAGGAATTTTCATTTATATCTTATGAATCACATTTTATTTGATCAATCTTGGGGAAAAGGATAAATTTTTCATGAAATGAGATGTGATTTGATATAATGACTTGGGATCTAGTTATGTTCTTGATGTTTAGTTAATGGGTTATTCTTATGTAAATGATTCATATCGGTGGAATGCCTTGGGTGTCATCCCTTAAATTAGGTTTTGGATGTGAAATTTGTGGAATGTCATGAGTGATTCAAGATTCAAATTGGAGACTCACTTGAATTCCATGGGAGGATGCCTCATTTGATTTAAGTATGTTTAAATTTATGGAATTCAATGAGATCCCTTGGATTCCTAACCAATTCATCATTGTTAATGCCTTAGAGAATCCCCCTAGATTCATTTGATGTCTTATATATTTAATTCCATGGATTAATTCCACAGATTCCCTCAAGGTAACCTTGTAAATACTATAGGATGGGCCCCATGGATTCATCTTGATTGTTCGAGATGGAATGACATGGGTGAGGACATGAATTATGATAAATCTTGATACTCTGAATGTCCTAGAAACATTGTCACATGGATTTGGCTTAGATAATTCCAAGGATGTATTTCCTTATATTCACCTAGATAGAACTGATAAGAATACCATGTACTTATTCCATGGATTTAGGATTTTTTGGTTAGATAGGAATTTGTGTTGGAGTCCTTGAGGACTCCCATGTACTTTTTTTATTATGATTTCCTTGGGAGAATACCTTGGAACTAGATTTTCCTTATCATATAACATGGATATAGACACACTAGTGATGGCCAATGTGGGTAGGTATAACCTTGGGTGTCACCATGGAGCCCAAGTTTGTAGGTTGTGTTTTTATTTATTTTTTGTATTTGGTTATATGGTATTAATTATTATTAGCACATATGCAAACACATGTTATATAGAATGGTTAATTAAGAGACATAATTGGTGGTGTATTACTATGTTTTACTCACACCCTACTTAGGCTTCTATAGAAAATAGATACCTGAGTTTAATATTATCTATTGTTAGGTTATAGGTTTAAGTAAAAGGCTCATTGCTTGATGTTTTTTTATGAAATTATAGGAGTGGAGTATATAAATCAAGACTGGGAAGGACTCAATACTGATTGTCATTGAGTTCAGTTTTAATTTTAATTTATTCATATAATCCTTGTATTTGATCCACCCATAATGAATCTCTTATGGATTATATAAAATACCTATTTTTAATATCATTATGATGTCATACTTATTTACTAGAACTTTCCAATTTTATCTATGACAGTTATTTGGTCTGGTTTATATCTTTTCTATTATTTATTATAATTTGGAAACTCTAACAAGATGGTATATAGTCACTGTGATTATTTATAATCCATTTCTATTATTTTTTAGCCTCTGACATACAGGGAGGAATGATTGAGCCCATATGGAACCTTGGTCCGGGACACCATCTTAGTGGAATCTAGGTCTAGGTTTTACAAAAATGGTATCATAGCCTTTTTCTTTTGTATAAATATTTTGGAATGATAGATAGGAGACTGGGAAAGTTTGGTCTTATAAATGAGCTCGTACCCAGCAGAGGTCAACCAACACATGGGGTAAGACCCAAGTTTCTAGCGATGGGACTTTTCATTATTGGAACTCATTGTTATAGCAATATTTTATTTTCACATGTGGTGATACACTTGATTTATAATGTTAAGATATATTGGTATTTATGTCTCTTGAACTAATATTACAAGAGAGGGTGCATGTTTTCATGCATCATGTTAGAAACATAAGTTTTTTGTATCTTTTCTATGATTCTTCTGATTGATATAAATATGTTATTTGAGATCTATTGTTAGATTATGATTTATTTTATTTGGGTTATATTTACCAATGATGGATGACTGTTTTTTGGTAAAAATGGGTTGGTTATTTATTGTTTTTTAAAAAATTTATATGGTTTTCTCTATATAAGGCTATAGTTTTATCTTTGTTGAACAATTCTCAGGATGATTCCATGGTATATATAAGCACATATAATTGTATTATTAAATGATACACTTGATTAAATGTGGTTTCAATAATAATCCCATATGGTTTTTCCATTATATCTTATAAATGAAACTTTATTTAATCAAACCTTGATAATTTATGGAAAATATTAATGAACCCTATAAATAATAAATGTAAATTCTAGAAATAAAGTAACGTGAACCCTACTAAAAGGTAAAATTGTTGGATTTTTTGTCATTAAAATCCCTTATAAATATTTATTTTTTTAGAAAATAAAGTGCTGGTTAAATAAAATTTCAATAAAGAACTTATCAGGTATTTTCCCTCATACCTTTGTAAATAAATTCTATCTAACAAACCCTAAACTGTGGACCTTGTGAAATGAAAAAGGAAAAAATGTTAATTTGTAAAGTGATGAAAATTAAATGGATGAGGTGAATTAGAGGCTTGGTGGGATTATATTGACCTAGTGTATGGGTAGTTGGGGCTACTAAAAGCACCCGAGTTATGATATTTCTGTGTTATGTGTTGAGATAGACCACATTGGGGTGGTATTGATCTTTATATGAGGCAATGAACCTAGTGAGGGTAGTGGTTCTAAATAGAGAACATGGGATTATGGAACCTCTATGATGTGTAGTGGTGGCTTGAGAACAGTGTGACTTATGTTATACTTGGGAGTGGGTATGTTAGGTTAGGATCACATTGTTGTGTGAGACCTAGAGTTATATATTTGGCATATTGGATGCCACGTGACCTTGATATTGGAATAGTGGGGTGGTTCTTATGGTCCAAGAACTATATGACTTTTTACTGTGGTTGATGAACTGGGTTGGAGGACCTATTGACCTTTCATATATTAATTATGATTTATAGTGAGGTGACACAAGATTTTTGCTTCAAGTTATATTATTGATGAATTTTTAGTGATTCCTAGTTTTGATATAGTTATGGATAATCATCCATAGTGATAGTTCCTTTTATCAAGGTTGGTTTCCAATAGAAGGATTATTCAGATACCTAAACTTGATGGTTGTGGATACGTTTTGGGTGTGTGGTTCTCATGTAGGAATGAAGTTCAGGTTCTTGAAATGGAACCCAATATGATGGGTGGTAATGTGATTATCTAGGATATATATAAGGTGTCTGGATTATGGTAAAAGAGATCTTGGAATGACACTAGTTAGTTAATGTCATATATCAAAATCATGATCTATTTTCAGATTATTCATATGATCCTAGGATTGGTGGAACTCGACTCAAGGAAGGAGGAGTCATGTTTTGATAACTAGTCACAGTTATGACATAACCTACGGTTTTAGATGAGATTGAATGATATGAGGATGGTTACCCATTGTTTAGATGTAATTGAGGTGATTCTTGGGGAATGGATCAGTGTATATAAAGTGATACCAGCTATTCATGATATGTATAATGATGGCCTTAATGTTTTAAGTGTGATAACACCTGTGGATTTGGTGCTTAGTATCATATATGAGGGTATAGGGAAGGACTGGTCAAGTACCTATCCCTATCAAGTTTGGTATATGCTTTCAATAGCATGGAACAAGTAGGGATATATTCTTGTAGTTTTGTAACAATTCCTGATGGTGGGTGATTGGGTGATATACCTTGGAATAAGTGAAGTGCTCGATTTTAAAGAGAAGTACATAGGATACTCCAGGTTGAGTATGGATAACCTATATGTGAACATGGTTAGTGGTTTAGGAATGAGATCCTAGTTTAAATGAAATGTGACTATTGGGAGTGTGCTTCGATATATGTAATCAAGTAGTGTTAGATTATTCACTTGTTTTAGTTCAATGGATCAAGGAAAGGGTGCATCAGTACGTGTGATTCCTACCATGTTTTGGGTCAGTGAGTGATCATGTGCAGGCCAAGATCCAATGTCCTTGACATGGTGTTATGTTAATATTCACCTGAAGTTCAGATGAAAAAAAGAAAATATACTTAATTAATTGGGGCGATGTTAGTTTGAATCAGAGTGATGTGACTTGTTCTGTTTAATAGATTAGTTTTAATCAGGATTTAATATAATGATTAGGGTGGCTCAAGAGGAGTGACATGTGTGTTCTAATGGAAGGACCTATTGGGGTTAGTTCTTGAGGATTATTTTAAGGAAATATATATATTGGGGGGTCATCATAATCCATTTGAGGGTGTGACACTTGCTTTTCATGGGTTTGGGAAAGTACAAAGGATGGTGTTTTGTGAATCAATAAAGGACAATGTTTGATGTCTGGAGTGAGACTTGGGTATAAGTGATATGGCTGGGTCTGACTATTTTCTTTATTGATGAATGGGATGTGGTCTACTAAGTTCATAATTTTGACATTGTAGAATGATGATAAGGACACTCCTATGTTGGGGAGAGTTGATTCAATCATGGGCATGTGACCCTTGTACAAGAAGGGCTGTTGGTGTGTGGGAATGGTCTTTAGATGGTCATGGTGACAAAAAATGTTGGTGTTCTTGTTCTTTTCATATATTCTATATTTCTAGTGGAATTATAGAGGATAATCTCCTTATGTTGTGGGATGGAGTTTGAGTGGTTGTTTTAGGCTTGGGATGAATGGTGTTGTCCAATCTTGGTTTGATGAGGTGGCATGTTGGTGCATGAATTAAAAGGAAGGTTAATAATGTGAGTGGTTAGTGATCTGACCAGGGAATCACATTAGAGGTTAGGGTTAGATGTTGATGTGTTCTTGATATGACCTTGGTATGCCTTTAAAGTTAAAGGTATCATGGTTGGGAGTTTTGGTAGGTGTTTTTGTGGTCGAAGATAAGTTTTTTCAAGGTAGTACGGTTAGATGAGGTTTGACTATTTTATATATCTTGAATTAGACTTGATAAGTTGGAAACACATCGGGTATGTACAATTGATACAAAAAATAGAATTTATGGAGTTTGATAGGGTTTTTTTAGGAATATTTAGCATGTTAGGGTAGTGATTTGATGGTGGAGGAATGTCTTTTTAGGTTCATATTTGGGAATGAAAATGGGGACCAACATTATACTAGTGATCTTGTGTGTTGTTAGTAGGGGTACATTGTATCCAGAACAAAGTGTGTTGTTAAAAACTCAGTAATGGTGTTTCATATGAAATTTTATAGATGGGAGTAATTATAGATCAGAATTTGATTTCATGAGTTAAGTCATGTGGTGGGTAGTTTCATAGATTTGATGAGTAACTAAATGATAAAATGTTCATTTATCAATATGTATAGTCTTTTTTGAGCATTATCTCAATGTTTTAGTGTTTTTTATATACAACCATTGGCTCAAAATCAGGAAACCTTATGTCTTCTGTTGTGGGCTGTGTTTTGAAAGTGTGTTGGGTGTTTGAGAATGGAGTGTGACCATTTGGAATAAATTGACACATCATAGGTCATCTGATGTTGTTTGAAGGATATGAGGACTAATTATGGTTGGGAAGTATTTTTGTGGAGAGTATTTAATTCCAATTTCTTCATAAGATATTAATTTTTAAGGGAGAATTTGGGGTTTTTTGTTTAGTGGATATATCATTATTAAAACTATGGTTTAATGTGAGGAAATTTGTAACACCCTAATAATTTATAGTACCTTATCTCATTAAAGTAATTCAATATTTTACGCTACACGCAACATCGAGTTTGAGCGTACCGCAACTTACCAAACTAGCCGTTCAAAAAGTTGTTATGAATAGTATTATATGAATTTTAGATCTTATATAATATATATAATTTGAACATCCATATTATGTCTTTCTTAGATAGAATATAAGAATAAATTCATTTTTTTAGATAAAAGATGTATTTTTTAAAAAATGAAATTTTACCACTTTTTAATGGTGAACCCTTTTTAAAACCAGTATTTTACACTTTTATATATTGAATCTAATGAAATTAAATTATTTTTTAGAAGAGGGACATAAAAATTTAGTTTGGATAAATTTTTGGTACTTTTCTGATAACTTTCATATTTTGATGAATAGTGAAAAATACTATTTTTTTTAGAAAAGATGGAGGTTGGGCCTCTTATTAAAATAAGTAAAAGAAAGTGGCTGAGAAGAGTACAAGAAAACAAGGCAAAACCCAAAGACGTAACTACTTACCGATCTTTTTCAACAGTCGTGCACTTAGCATCCTTTCTTCGTCTTGAAGGGCATTCCAGTCAACCCTTCCACGACCACGCCCCAACCTCTTGATCGCCCCCTACTTGAAGGTAGAGATTGAAGCCCTTTTAAAAGCATATCTGCGTCAGTGCTTTCAGAATCTAAGCTTTCCCCTTGTCGTTCCTCACATTTGTCAGGAGAAGTGTATCTTGTCACAGGCTGATCCATTCCCTCAATGGTCATTGCTCCCGTCGGGTCCACAATCTTCTGGTACTTTTTCTCATTAGAAGAGATCAGTGTTGAATCATGCATCTCAATGTCACATACATGCTGCTTAGATAGAGTGACAGTGTTACCTGTAATTGACTGCTCAACCACCACTGAAGTGGGAACCGAGGATTTTGTCTTCTTGTAGGAAACCAGATGAAATCCATCACTATCCACAACTTGCTTTGAAGATTTAGAAAGGACTGTAGAGTCAGATTCTAAGATTTTTTTACCTTTCCGATTACCTGAAGCAACCATTCTTTCCTGTGAGAGCTGGTGATCCACTGCTAACTGGGCTCCTTCATTCACTTTATCAGTCATTAATTCATCGTCTTTAGAAGGCAAAAAAGAGTGAGCATGCTGCAAAATTTCACCTTTGCATGTATTACAAGTATCAGCGATGTGAACATTCGCCTCTTCGGAAAAGATAGCAGCCCAAGATTTCGTCTTTTTTTCAGAGGTGGAGGCATTTGGATGGTCTCCCATCTCTGGAAAAACACTCCGCACCTCTGTCTTCTGCTCCACAACCAGTCTATCATCACGTTTACAAACATGATGTTGCAACTGAGGAAGAACATCAGCTTTCTGAGCAAGAGTTTTGCTCTTTTTGAGACACTTACTCACGTCATGGCCACACAAAGCACATAAGCTGCAAACTATAGAGCGCCTACAGGTAGATGATTCATGGCCAAAAACATTGAATTCCTTACATAATTTGGGCATTTTTTCATAAATGATCTTCAACTAAATAATATCATCATCATTTGCAAGCATTACCTTGTCAATAAGAGTGGACCCCAGTTCGACCTCAACCAAGAATCTGGAAAAGTGCCCAAAACGAGCTACTTCAGTTTCCTTGTCAATTTTGATCGGGATACCGATGGATAGGGTAATATCATACAAGATTTTAGGATGCCAGAGAATCTAGTTTAAACCATAAACTCGTACCCAGATTTGAGTAGTGGAGTTACCAAACTTAAAGGGATTGAATTTTTTATCCCATTCACGCAAATGAATAATCCCCGGTTTGAGTGATATTGAACCGAAGCTCCACGCTCAGACTTTCAATTCTTCCGAAGGGAAGAGCATATGGAAATATCCTCGTCCTAGAGAAACACACTTCCAAGATGAAAAACCCAAAATTGATGAAATCCGTGCTTTGAGATCATCCATTTTTAGAGGTTGAGTACCTTTAGGTAGAAATAACCGAGCAATAATTGAGAACTCATCCATTTTAAGTCGCTCTGATATTGCATCAGGATCGGCTTTAATATGCACAATACTCCCTTTTCTTCAAATGGAAGGATCAATAGCTCCTTTGAAACTTGCAAAAGAGAGATTAATTGTAGAACCCTCATCCAGAAAACCATGGATACAGATTGCTGGAGCAGTTTGAGGCGCCTTAAGATCTGTAACTCCAACAGAACAACTCCGCCCATCCTCACGCTGTAATTCAGTCCTTTCAGGCGCATCAGTAGAAACCCTTGCGGTTCGACCCACAATATCAATAGAAGTACACTGCCCGTCTTCACATTGAGGCCTAAGTCTCTCCCACGCATCAGGCGAACCCGACATCGAATCCGGAGAAGCACGCTTCCCATCTTCAACTCTCGCTCACTGAGGGCCACTCCTCACAGGTGAAGAAAGATCGGACGAACCCGCACCAGCCGCCGGGACCTCTCCTACCCAAATCCCATTCGAGGAGTTCGAAACCCTTTTGGTTCATCTGAAAATTTCAATAGGTGGACTTCGTCTATCATCACACCGAGATCTGAGGCTCTCAGACTCATCGTGTGAAGCAGATGCTGAGACTGTTCACCCCCATATTCAACACCTGTTCGTCGAGTACCACTCCTCACGGGTGGGATGTTCTCAGAAGAAACTACAGCGGTCGCGGGGACCTCATGCTGCTCAGCTCTAGTCTCATTATATGTACTTTCAAATTTAAATTTGACATAAACACAAGTCAATCTTTTGATAGTTTTTACTTTTTAAAAACCCACATTTTGGCTTTGACAACAAGAATTAATTTTAAATTAATTTCTACCACATCAGTGTTTTGAATTTGGAAAAATGGATTCCATATTTGGAATCAGGAGGTCTAAATTGTTTAAATATGTAACTTCTATTTTTAGACATTATGAATATTTAATTTAGTAAATATTTTATTTCCCATGGTTAAAGGGTAAATCAGGTAAATAATGGTAAAAAAATATTATTATTATTATATTAAATTACTCTAACATGTGTTATATTCCTATTTTTTGATACATTTCCGACCATGGTTATCCTTGGGTCGATTTTGGGACCACTTGGAGCCACATGAGAGTGATGATGACACTTTATATTAATTAATTTAAAGTAAAGACAAAAATGACATAAACATATTTCTTTTTGTAAAATAATTTTTACAATGTGTTATTTAAGTTATCTTTTCAACTATAAATATTCATTAGAAAGATAAAAATATTTCCTAAATAATGTTATTTTATTTATAATTCTTAGACATTAAATAATTAAATTTATTTATTACAAAATTATAATGCAGTAATTACCTTATTAATGAAAGAATCAAATAAATGGTATTATAAATATTAAAATAATTATAATTTTAATGTTTTTATAACATTCACGAATTTTCTCGGTGAATATGGCATTTTAGTATTGATTCAATGTATATTTTTAGAATTAATCAAGTTGTGTTGACTTTCACATAAACCAAATACTAAATAGTGTCAAAATAGACATAAATGAGTTTTTAAAACAAATATTATATTATTAAATTATATAATATTGCTAAAAATATAAGGTTCAGAAAAAGGGCTCAAATAATATTATATGTGTCATTGATAAACCAATTTAGTTTCTCTTTTAAGTTTAGAGTAATTTTATTAACCATATAGTGTAAGAAATCAAGAAGACATGGTTAAAGTTAAACTATTTAACTAAAAGTTCAATCTAAAAGATAAGGTTAATATGGTGACCTAAACCTATCTAAAACCTATTTGTTGAGTGGTTTTCGACGCATACCCACCTTATACTCTAAATAAATCATTTTGGATTCATTAAAAACTTAAAATGATTTTATTATAAAATAATATTTCAAGCTTTTCCTAATGTGACCCTCACCTCTCTTATAAAAGGGAACTTCTCCTTCTCTCAAAATCACACCTCCAAATACATTTGGCCCAAACAAAACCTGCCCAAATATCCTACCAAGTTCCTTCACATCAACCTAGATTCATTAATTCTATAATAAAGAAAACCTATGGATCCCTTTTGATCAACTCAAAATGAAACACCCGAAGAAGAGATAATAATTTCACCACCCTCTTTCATGTTCTTTTCTTCTTCCACTTCCTCTTTCATTGTTTTTTTCCATACCAAAATAATAAATCCAGTACCTTATAAATAATTTGATGTTATTATAAATCTATTAAAATTATATTCATTATTCTATCCATCCTTTGAATGATAATTTCACCATGCGTGCATACGTACGACTTACCGTCCCCACATCATGGTGTAATTTGTTATTCAACACTATGTTATTTGGATGGATATAACGATGAGTAATAGGTATATAAATAATTAAAATAACATGATAATTTCTCTTTAAAATTAATATACCATCCAATTCCACACCTTTTAATCATTAAGGAAATGACATCGTCACTTGTGTGTACGTACAGCTTACCGTCTCCATGACGCGATGATATTCATTTCCACATTCACCATTCAACGATGATTATAAAAATATATATTATTAATAAGTATGTAATATATGAAATTATAATGCTACTGAATATATATATATATATATATATATATTTGTACTTATATATATCTTATTCACTTACTTCCATTCAATACGATATGAAAACGGAAAGAGCATTTATGCGTACGTACGACCTACCGTCTCCATAAACAGTGTTTTACATTTCTTATATCTATAAACTATACATATTTATATTGTAAATATATATGATATATAAATCATGTGTTATATTCTAGAAGTATGTAAATCATGATCTAAACGATACGATCAAGAATAACAAGTTAAAACACGTATGATAAAGAAAGCAATTATTACCCAAAATAATAATTTAACATGGAAATCATTATTAAATGGGTAGCATAAATTCATAAAGGAATAATGTATGACATAATAAATATGAATATGGTTCTCGTATAATTTAATAACACACTATGGTCGTTATATAGTAGGTTAAACATACCCTCGACCAAAAGAAAGTGCAAGATAAGGGTTAATTTTACAATCTCTTTATTATCCGAGGTTGTTTTTACGTAAGTATATAATGGGAAATATTTATTATCCATGTCCATGTTTAATAAAAATTTTTTAAAATGGATTTTTTAAGGGAATTTTTTACTAAAATGTCATTTTAAATGTTTTAAATATTTATTCCTCTAAACTTTTCTCATTAAGGTCCATGTTTTTATGATGGTTTTAAGGATTTATTTATATGGACATGAATGTTTTAAAATGTTAATTACTTTCAAAAGTTTCAAAGTTGTATGGGAAACTTTGATGAAAAAGTATCTTTTAAATGAATTCCTTTATAAATTATGTGAATTTTAAATGATTTCATGAAAAGGGTATATTTCTCTCAAATATTTTTACTAATAATTTTCAACTATGTCAACATCCATTAGGGGATATTATTCTTGATCGAGGTTGATTTATTATGATACAAATATTCCATATTTTATTGAAGGTTTTGTGATATATTTGACTGTGGATGTGTTATTTTTATACCATTCATGTTTTAGGGTTAAATTATGGACATTTTTATTCTAGTTTTAATATAGATGTTTATGTTATGTTTCAACCTTTTCATATGAAGAATGTATTGGACTTAGTAAGTGACAGGTGGAGCCCGCTATAGCTCCTCGGTGTATCGGTAGGTCTCATGAGACAATTAGACGTGGAATTGGTCAAGGCCTTTCCCAATTTGATATATGGTTTTGGATGAGGCCTTAATCATTTTTAGACGTCTTGGTCGAGGCCTTGACAATGTGTTTTAGAATGTCCAGCATTATAAATTCCCTCATTTTGAAAATAATATTAATGGTTCATGTGGTTATTCGACTAATAGAATACCCATGACTATGTTTTATTATGGCATTATTTACTCAACTCATATTCCTGCCATAAAGTATTCATGTTTATTATTTGTAAAGGCATGTGTTCTCAATTATTCAATATGCTTAATGTTTATGTTATCTTTAGTTGTATTACTTACTCTTTCTGGGCATTTGATCTCACCCCTTTCTTATGTTTCATTTTCCCAGGATATGAAGAAGTTAGTTATGATTGACCTACAGGCATATTTTGAAGGCTTGGATGCTTCTAATGGGGTAAATTAGTGTTGTATTTCTTTTTAAGTTGTAATGTTGAACTTATGTATGTATCTTATTTCCAAAAATACTAAACTAATCAGTCCTTTGGGACTTTATTCCTTATATCATGCCAATATTATGTAATAACACACCGACTCTGGCTAACTGTGGTTGGGGCATTACAAAATTAGAGTTTAAATCTATTAAAGGGGTATTTTTGGATTTATTTTGAGTCTCAATAGGTGTTTTGTGAGCTTAGATAATTATTTAGAGATTTGGGGTTTGAAATTTTGGTTTTGGGGGTAGTAGCCTCAGATGCACAATTAGTGCTAACCCTACTCCCGAACTATGTGGCTTGGTTTGTGTAAGTGATTTGTTTGTTTAAACCTTTTGAGGGGCTCTATAAAACCATGACAACTATTCAATAATTGTAATATCTATTTCACATGATTGCAACATGGTTTGTTAAATCCTAAGGCCAACCCATGTGAAATAGAGTGTCTTGGATTGTGGGATACACATGATTGGTGCACGATTTGGAAAATTGTGTAGTCAAACCATGATCCCATTTAAAATGTGAAATTTTATGGAATTTTTTCTCCAAAACTTTAAGTGTATATACTTTTACCCCCTTATCATCTAAAACCCCTTGATGTGATGCATGTTCCCTTTCCTAACATATTTGGTGGTTCTTCCCCATATAGTGTCTGAATCAAATGTTATCACACGCATTAGAGATCCCTTGGTGAGTCTAAAATTCCCCATCTATTTTAGATTTATTTTTATTTCAAGTGGTTTTCTTATTATTTTATCAAAAATGGCATATTTTTAAGTAGTTTCACTGGTTTCTTGTTTTCTATCGATTCAGGATGAATTGGAGGTCGATACTCGATGAGTGGGATTCCTTAAGCATGAGGTAGGTGGTCCCTAAATCTAACCCAAAGTATCATCATTATTTTTTGAGTGTATGCATAAGGTGGTTAATATGACCATGTGATGTATTAATGTTAGGTTAATTAAATGTTTTTATATTAATTTTGGCTTATTTTAATTCCCTTTTTAATATGCCTTGAACCGTAGGAACTGATAGACCATGAGGGAAGACCTTAGTTTAGATTTGAACATGAATAGGCTTAGGGTTATAAATGGTTTTCTAAGAATAAGTGTTAAAAGAGAATCTATAACTGTAAATTATGGTTGTGAAATATAATTTCACAACCATGGATAATTTGGTAATGGTTCAGACTTTTGGATTAGGCCTATTGGGTTGTGAGAATTGAATTGTAAAAGGGATTTTACCCTTGATATGAGTTTAAAGAAATGGAAAGTGTTGTTTAAATAGAGATGAGTTATATTTGAAATGTATTTTTTAAAAATAATATGGGATTTTGGAATGACATTGTTATAAGGTAAAATGTTGAACCATGGTTATAAAATGGGTGTTGAATTTTTCTAAGTGGTTTGTTGACTTGGGAATGGAAATTAATTTTTAAATGAAGGTGTTTATTAAATAGAGTTATAATAAGCACCCTATATATAATTTTAATTTATATATTATGAATAGAATCCTACTTAATAAATCTAAGGGAAAAGGGTAAATCATTTATGAGATGATAAGTGAGATATCATAATTATATAGGCTTTGGTTGTGGTTTTGATGTTTTTCGAATGGGTTATTCTTGTTTAAATGATTGTTATGGGTGGAATGCCTTAGGTGTATTCACTTTGATTATATTTTGGACATGAATGGGTGGATTTTCGTGAGTGAGAATAGATTCTATTATGAGGATCTATTCTTAATTGGATTTAAGGATGTATATAGATAAGGAATTCCAAGAGCTACCTTGGATTCCTCATTGATTCATCATGGTAAATGCCTGAGGATGAATACCCCTAGGATTCAGGTGATGTCATATGTACTAAATTCCATGGATTAATTTTATGGATTGTATTAGGTCATCCTTATTAATGTCATATTATGATCCCCTATTATTCTAATTGATTGTTTGAGACTAAATGCCATGGGTAAGGACCTAGATTTCGATCAACCCTGATACTCAAAATGCCTTAGGAATGTGGTCCCTTTGATTAATTTTAGAGAATTCCACATTTGTATTTACTTGTATTCTTATGTATGGCACTAACAAGGATGTCATGGTTGACTTCCATGGATTTGGAATCATTTAGTTATATGAGAATTCCCGAGGAATCTCACAAGGATTCCCATGGGATTTTTTTATTGTGGTTGTCTTAGTGTAATACCTTGGAATCAGATGGGCCATATTATATAATGCTGACAAAGATACACTAGAACAGGCTAAATCGAGTAGGTATGACCTTTGGTGTCACCATGAATCTTGGGTTCGATGATAGTGTTTTTATTTATTTATTTGTTATCAATTTATGTGGTATTCAGTTATTAATAGAACTTTTGGATGCACTTTTTATATGGATAGGTTAATTTAGGGACATCTTTGGTGGTTTCATTCTATTTTTTACTCACAAACTTCTTGGGATTCCATGTAAATTAGTTAACCAAGTAGAAGAATATCCATTTATAGGTTATATTTTTTGGGAAAAGTCTCTTTGGTTTATGTTTTTTCTAAAATGCTAGGAGTGAAACGTAGACATCAAGACTAGGTTGGACTCAGGACTTGGTGGGGATGAGTTTAGTTTTACTTTTATTTTGTTCTGTTAATACTTGTATGTGATCTAGACATGAGTAATCTATTGTAAATTTAATGGAATTCATATTTTTATATCATGTAACTTTTTTCTTATTTATTAGAAATTTATAGTTTTATCTTATGAGGGTTTTCTAGTCTAGATTATATCTTTTCTATTATTTCTACTTCTTTAGATACTCTAAACATAGGGTTTATCTTTCCCATGATTTATTATAGTCCTTATACATTAGTCGGCATACTATGAAATATGGGGAGGCACACTTGAGGCTGTTTGGAACACCATATTGGGGCACCGGTTCAGTGGCATCTAGGTTAGGGTGTTACATTGTGGTTGATTGGATTGATCTAAAAACTTTACTTGATTTGATTTTAATATTTTATTTGATTTGTTTTGCATCAAATGATATATATATATATATATATATATATCATCCATATAGTATTTATTATGCTCATTCACTTAATATAGGAGAGGTTGAAGGAGAAACCTACTTTGTATACTTGTATACTCACCCTACAATTATATGTTTTTTAGAATTTTAGGATTAAATTGAAGTCAGTTATAGATGAATTAAGAATATACACATAGTGATCTAATTGGGATAGCAAGAGTATTAATTTTTTAGTTATCTATCTTATAGATGTATTTTGGTTCTTTGTGTTTTATTATATGTAAACATTCATGGATTGGAATACAATATTTCATGCATGTGTTCCTCTATTTTGTTAAGGGTTATTTATAGAAATAAAATTAAATTATTATCAGATGTGGTTTTTTTTAGAATTTAATAAATAAAAAATAGTGATGTCTCCCATAAGAGAGAATCCATTATTTTGTTCTTGTTATCACCCTATGACCTATTGGAGTAAATCTTCAAGGGTCGCACTCAATTTATTTGCTGACCCTAGTGGGGTCCCGGTAAAGTTGGGTCATGAAACATAATATATAAGGAAAATAACTAATTATTTTGAATACTTTTTACCTTTTTTCACACATAGTTGAGGGAGGACATTAACTAATAGTTAACAAACTTCTACCTCTAAGGTTATCCAAAAGAAAAAAAAATCACCAAACTCTTGGTATTTCTCATTTACTCCATGTCCTTCTATAACCATATATTACTAGAGAAGAATAAATGGAGGGATATTTGAATATGAGATTTATTAAATTTAGACTCAATCATCACTAGTTTAACTTACCTTATACAGGATCCCTTTTGATATTACAAGGGGGGAGTCAATATCCTATAATTTTAAAAACACTCTAATGGTATAAATTTTTTAAAATTCACCATATAAACCAATCATTAATATTTAATATTTAAATATTCATTATTGTGAATTTAAAATCTATTGAATATTATCATATAATATTAATCAATTGTTTAATATAACTTTATGAGGAATTCTTGAGATGTATTACATGATATCTATATATCATATGCATAATTAAAATAACAATATCTATTTATTACTTCCTGTATCAAACACTATATCACATGTGGCATTGGGATCTTAATACATATCACATTATATCCCTTTAAAGAATGATATTTTTCACCTATGTATTAGGATTTAGTGGGATTGATGCTTATGTATATTGTTTTGATCATGTTTTTTAATAAACTGTATTGGGTGACCACCAAAATCGGAACTCGACCCAGTTATACACTAACCTAGGGGTGTTCTCAATCCACATGGGTTGGAAATAAGTGCTAGAGAATCAGAATCAAGCAATAAGAAAAAAATACTTTAAATCATATTTAAAGAACAATGTTATTTTAACTAAAAAATATGGCATGTCATGTCCTTAAGTCATAAATAAATTCTAAATCAAATATGTAGAAAACAAGAAATAAAATACATAATTTAAAAAAAAATAATATATCAAGAAGGTATAAAATAAACCTTCAATTCACCCTCTAATGTCCTCTATATAAATAACCCCTTATTCAACTAAAACCGCCAAAGATATACTGTATCCATAAATAACCATAACTGAATGGAGGAAAGGCCAATTTGGATGATGGAATAAGGGGATCTAAATAGAGAAAAATAAATAAATGACATTAAAATCTTAAATCAATTAATACTCAAAGAAATTTAAAGATATAAACCAAGTTCCTAGAATTAAAATATAATAATCATCAGAATAAAATGCTCAATAGGACACCACCCACCTTTCCACGGGATAAACTTTTAATTAAATTCCAATTTCAATCTAGTTTTAAATATTACTAGGAAATAGATTTTTCAAAAAAAAATGATGAAAAAATAATATAATTTTTATCATCCTTTTGTAAACATACATTTTTATTTTTCTTAAATGAAAATAATCACTTTAAAATATTTGTGTTTTCTGAATATTTTTCTGAAACCAAAACACCCATTTTCAAATTTAGTTTAAAAATATATATGAAATCATTTAATTCAAATAGTTTCCAAAACCAATGTAAACCCAATTTAAAGAGAGAAAACCAAACACTAAGGATATAGAATACTACAAAATAGGATCCACATTTCAAGAGGTGGTTAATAAAAGTAAAAAAGATAAGGGTTCCACATCCAATGCAATCAAGAAGGAAACCCATCAATCACAAGATATAATTACTCTATATAAACCATCGTTCAAAGAATAATCATTATGGGCTTCTAGCCTGAGCACTCATTTAATAAAATCCTGAAATAGAGATAGAAACCTTAGGTTGACCTGTAAAAACCTATATGTCCCAAAAGTCATGGTGAACTAGCTAGTCCCAATACCATCTAATGAATGGAAATATTCCATAAGGAATTCTCCAGGCACACTCAGTAACCTAGTCCCACTCTAGATACACACATATTAAACATCGGTTTTAAATTATTAATGAATCTACATAGTGACCTAGAATTACCATAACCAACAGAAAAATGTAGGTGTACATGTAAATCAAATATGATCCATGAGTAATTCATAAAAACAATTGTCTCTCACCTAAGATACCATCACATAAAAACAAGCCCAATTACTATCATCTATAAATTTCATTATAATAACCAACCATCAGTGAGTGAAGAGAATATATGGGGAAATAAGGATCATCATTAACAATGAGATTCCCTTTTAAAATGTTCGAACATACCCTTCTAAAAATAAACTAGACTAAGAATATGTAATGCCTATTCTATATATATATGAGTTTTGAAAGGTGGAGAAATTTTTATTTTTAGAATTAGTGGTTACAATGGGTTTTAAACTAGATTTTGTAATTTAGTTTTAAAGGTTAAAATACATTAAATTTGTATTTTTGGTCATAGAATGGCTCTTAGGTGGAAACTCGGAGGTTTGAGAGAGCATCAAAGGGTTGTCGGGATGATGTTGAATCTAAGGCCTATATGATTGGGGTATTTTGGGAAAAATCTCTACCCCACCCCACCCCACCAACACCCATTAGTTTAAGAGGGTAGTAGAACCTCCTCTCCCTTTTTTTATTACACATGAGTAGGGGATGTAACCCCTTAATCCTCTTTCATTCACCTTAATTTTGGGGTGAATTTATAACTATTTCCTAGAGATATGAGGTAAACCTCACCCTCCATTAGCCTCTTCTCTTTTTCTTATCCTTTCTTATTGATTTGGAGTTTACAAGATTAAGGTTTTGATTCTAATTACACTGTATCATGGTGGGATTATCCAAAAACAAAGTGGATTTTATGCAACCTAGCTAGAGGGTGTCCCATAACACCATCTTCAAGTGGTTTCTCAACAATTCTATGAAGGCAAATCAATCTTTCTTTTTATTAGGTTTTTCTTTAAATTTAAAATCAAATGATTATGGAATTGGTGATGTGTTATAGGTATTTCACCCAAGGTTAGGTTAGGGACCACTATAAACCTCTTCTGGGTTATTGGGTGCGGTTCTAGCGTGATGAGGCTTTCTAGTGAGTTTTAAATGAATATCCCTTGTTTAAATTAATTAATTGATTAATTATAAATGTTTCAATTAATTTTTATGGTTTTTTTGGCATGGGATAAGGCCTCATATGGGTTGATGGCGGCCAGATGAGTTGGGAATAGCTCGTTTGGGCTTGGATGGGTATTGGAAAGCCAAGGAAGACATGCCTGACTGAGACATTAAAAGGGGATTTGACTTCAAAATTAAGTAAGTTGTCTTAGAACTAGGCCAATGGTTTTATGTATGATTTTATCTATGTGAATATGTTCATTATCTCCAAAAACGTGACAAAACCTTTAATTAATTATCTTATTAAATATTATATCAAAAAATATTTTAAATTAAATTGTTCACATTTCATAAGAACCTTTGATTGAAAGGAAAAACGTTTATATGAAACTATGGATCAAGTTCACTGGATTTACACATGAGCTTCAAATGGATAAGTCTTGGAAAAATAGTAAAGACATGAACCTTGAACCCCTTGGGGTGTTTGTAACACCCTGAGATTTTATGAGAAATATTCTTTTTAATTAATTTGATGTATTGTGTTTTATGCTACACCACAATTAGTTTGCACTATAAGAAACACCGTATTAGAATGTAGTATATGTGAACACTATTCTTGGCTTGTGTTGCACGCAAGAGCGACCTTCCTCAATAGCGTGTGTTGTAAGTAATTTCAAGTTTCACTAAACAACGATATATTGTTATAATATTATTATGAACTAGATGTTATGAGTAGTATTAATTTTTTTTTGAATTTTATAACATTATAATTCATCTTAAACATATTCTAGAACATGGTATGAGAACAAAATAAAATTTTTAGGTAAAATAAGTATTTTTCAAAAAATGTAGTTTTGTCACCTTTTGATGGCGCACCCACATTAAATATAGTTTTTGACATGTTTATAAGTTCAATATGAAAAATTAAACTTCTTCCTTGGAATAATTATATAAAAATTTACTTTGGATAAATTTTTTATATTTTTCTGATAAGTTTCTTATTTTGATGAATAGTAAAAATACGCTAAATTTTAATTGAAAACAACTTTTTTCATAAAAATAATTTATGTGGTTAAAATATATTATTGAATGGTTTTAAAGTATAAATATAATATATTTTTACCATTTTATATAATTTATGTTATTAGAATTAATTTTACATTGAATTCATAGGTAAAAACATTTGAATCTTTTGCAATGTTTTAACTTTTAAAACCCTTTTTCTCAATAGCGGGATTAATTTTAAATTAAATACTACAACTTTTGTGTTTTGAATTTGAAAAAATGGATTCCATATTTGGAATCAATAGGTCCAAATTATGTTAATAGTATATGTTTTATTTTTATACATTGTGAATAGTAATTATGATAAATTTTATTTACTATAGTTAAAGGTAAATCAGGTAATTAAGGGTAAAAATAATATTATAAAATTACCTAACACTTGTATTAAGGTAGTAAAAGGATTTTTGTTGATGAAATTGAAATTTATGATGAATATAAAGATGAATAGAGATTTGAAAAATCTATTACAAATAAAAAAAGCAAAAAAGTTCAAGAATAAATAGGAACCAGAAACATCATACCTCTTAGAAACATTAATTCAGAGTCAGATTCTCCCAATACGACCACAACTCAGGTACTGGATTATATCTTTCAATATTTGAGTATATTGGAGAAAAACAATTAGCTAATTTTTTAGATTGGAAACAAAGTTTGATTTAGATGTTGAAAATCAGCACAAAGAATTGGATTCAGGGAGCTATTTAACAGACAAGTTAAAATAGATTGAGGAAGAATTCAATATTTTTAAATAATGTTTAGAGGATCATAGGAAAAGTTTCAATAAGATGGTAAAATGGTCTGATAACATTAATAATGATATCAAACTACGTGATGAGAAATTTTATGAAATAAGGACCTAAAAGCTTTAACAAAAATATTCAATTTTTTTAACAAAGGATAAGGTATAAAAATTAATATTTGTAATGTATCTCAAAGATCAGACTGAAAAAACAATGAATATTTTAAATAAACTAATCGAAAAAAATTTGTATTTTAAAGATCAGATAAGAAGACATAAGAATCACAATGAGAAATTAAATACTCTCAACAATGAGTTTTCCCAAAAACTTCGATGTCAATAAGAAAAGATTTGGATTCAACCGAAAACGATAAATGATATTATTAAGAGAAATTAGTCTCAAGAAGATCTTGCTGAAAATATTAAAGAATACAAGAAAGATTCATGAATTTAATGATAATATTCATATTCATGATAAATGAGAAAGAATAATTTCTTTTCTTATACAATTCTTGTAAATATTTTGATCTAACTTTCAATGAAATACTTTTTAATCTAAATATAATATATTTGAATGTCTTCCAATTTTTATTTGTTTGAATTTTCTTTCATTTATTTTAGATTATCAATTACTTTATCATTATATTTCTTTGTATAGTTTTTTCTCTAATCATTTTTAGGTATTACAATACTCATCTCTATTATTTTTTGAAATCAAAAAAGGAGAGATTTATATAAAGAGAGAGAATTTTATGTAAGGGGGAGATAAATATCTCTAAAGAAGAGAATGTGATCCTCATGAGGATTTCTTATCCTTATGGGAAGTTAGTCATATTGATCATTGTAATTAGATGAGTTATAAACTCATGTTGAGAAAAGTATTACTATTTATATACTAAATATGAAGAAACTAAAAGATAACAGACTTAAGCTTTTTCAAAGTAGTTTCTTATTTAAGTATTGTGGTTTATTCTTTCCAAAAATGGGGAGATTATTAATTAAAAAGTATCTTTTGTATTTTTAATTCCTTTTGTTTTGGAAATCACAAACTCCTTATTAAATACATAATTACTAACTCTTTTATGTCCAAAGTGTTTAAAATGTTTTTTTAGAATACATATATGTTTTACCATACATATATTTTTTCAAAGTATTCAGGAGTATAAACCTAATTTATTCATTAAAATTATTATAATGAGTATGGATCCTGTAATGATCAGATTCAACTTTATCAAATCACATTTAAAGACTTTTTGTCATGAAATTTCACAGACAAAAGTTTTACAATCATACTTGACATCGGAACCAACAACATCAGAATCATACACATAAATAAAATATTAATGACATTATTTAATGAAATCCATCATATTTAACTATGTTTAAATTATTATTACAGAAAACCATATTCTATTGTATTAAAATACATTTTACATTGAAAATGGTGTATACCAAAATTATTTTATTCATTAGGTTATAATATGACCGTTGCAGTACCAAGTGTCCAAGTCCTTGTGAAAATCTTGGAGAAAATATGACTATTGGAGGATCAAGATGACTGTTGGAGGATTTCCTATAAATACCTAGTAATTAGAAGATTTTTCAACAAAAATTAGAGAAGTTATGAACATTTTCATTTGAAAATTTCTTAGTGTGAGAGAGATATGAATCTTACAAGAGTGAAAAACTTATTTCACATAATTTTTTTGAGTTTTGATTTTGTAATTTCATTGTGCGTATAATTGTGAATACGATCAAGGAATTCTAAGGTTAGAAAGACATATATCTAATATTCTTGATTGAGGGGATATTAAGATCGAAAACATTCATCATATCGAGGTCTTACAGAGATAAAAATACAAAAGCCGATCATCATATCAAGGGCCTGTAGGGATAACAAGATAGAAGTCGATCATCAAATTGAGGGATCATGGGGATAGTGAGATAGAATGATCATCTTATCGAGGGATTTCCTTTGTAATGGAAAGACAATATTTATTGTAAGTATAAAACAATGGACCATTATCCTAGGTTATTGGATACCGTTCTCTTTGGGTTAAAATAATTATATTCATTTGTATTAATTATTTTATTATAAGATTTTCATTTCCATTAAAATTTTAATTTAAAGTAAATACCTTTATATTCCATTTTCTATTTGTATATTATTTTTTATAATATATTGGATTAAAATAAAAATGTTTTAATTTGATTAGGATTCTATCAAGAATCATTACATTTGTGTTAATATGATTTATCGTAACCATTGTGATAATGATACTTTTTTGAATACTCTATAAATCATTTCCATTTGTGAATATAATTAAACATTGATTATGTTACAACTAATTACTAAATAAAATTATATACAAAATTTAGATAGAATAAATTTATCATTACAACCTGTGGAATACGTATCATAATCTACTTGATTACGATACATTGTTTATCAAACCCATGGGCCAAGTCTGATTACAATTTAAATACTTAAGAGGTTTTGTGAATTTGTTTTGTTTAACCTTGTTAAACTTAGTTTCTTTTAAGATTAAAAATTATTGTTTTAAAACTTACAATTCAACCCCTCTTGTATTTTTTCATCTTCATATTCATTTCGATCCAATGCACCACCTATCCTCTCTTATTCACACCATAAAACCCTTTTGGTTTAGGCAATAACCACCAAAATAATTTTATAACTCACATCATCTTATTTTATAATACTTATTTTGGATATAAAACCAACATAGGAAGGATTTTAGTTCTAATCAAAGGAGGATAACTGAAGAATAGGTAACGTTCTTCAACAATCATTTTTATTTTATTTCTTCCTCCATCTCATTAAATTATTATTAAACTGTGATGATATAATAAATTATGTATCTTCAATATAATGAGACATTTTTATGTTTATTTAATTGACTATAATTATCTATAATTCCATTAAATGGGTTACCAAATCATCATTATCATGTATGACACACTACCACCACATAAATCGATGTCATTCATTTTCTATTACCACCTCTCACGGTTGGGTATGATGATGGATATAGAGTATATATATTATATTTATGAAATAATTATACTTATATAGTAATTATATCATATATATATATATATGTATATTACTTTTCATTCTGTATGGGATAAAATAACATCACTCATATGTAAGACAGACTACCGCCTCACGAAGTGATGTGATTCGTTTTTTCCGAACACTTTACATGGAATCTAATAGGGATAATGTTAATAAATATATGTGATATAAATTAAATAATTATGTTGTTAATGAATTTTTTATAATTATAAAAATATAATATATCATTTTATTTATTTCACAGAAAGATGATAACATCGTTCCTGTACATGTGGACTACCGCCTTTACGAAACGATGTGACTCTCCTTTCATAACCACACCACATGTATGATATTTATAAGTATATTAAAAGAAATAATATTTTATATATAATATTATTATCATCATTCAAAGATAAAATATTACTCTATTTATTTGGATAATGATCATTGGAAAATGGAATGTTACTGGCGCGTACCTAAAACCTACCATCTCCATGATCATAACATACTTCATTTTTTAAAAATATATTCAATGATTAATCATAAAATTATAATTGACGTATAAATATAATAATTATTTAATTATTATTATTTTTGATATTATTAAACTATATAATATGCATAAAAAGCAAATCAATGATGACAAAACATACATGAGAAAACAAGGAAATTAACACCCAAAACAATGAAAATAATGAACGATTATTAACAAACATGTGATTAGATTCTATAAAAAATATTATATGATATTATAAATTTTATATGGTACTTAAATAAGTTAAAATCATTTTTAAAAACCCTATATAGGATTTTAAATCATGTCCAACCAAAATGAAGTGTGATGTAAAGGATTCTGTCTCAATTTCTTTTCATTGAGGTGCATTTTTTTGATATGAAAAAATTTCTTTTACTTGATGTATTTAATACCAATTTAATAGTTGATATCATTAATACTTTAATATTAATGGTATTTTATGGTTTAATTTGAATAATTTCATCTTAGGTGATTTTAATAAAATGTTACCAAGTGGTAAATAGTTTCATAACTCAATTTCTTTTTATTGAGTTATATTACTCGTTCGTTATCTTTGATATTTTATGATTATGTGCGTGTAATGAATTTTGACTATTTATTATTAAATTTACAATTAAATAATGCGTATTTACATTTGACACACATAATCTATTCATTGGTCAATTCTCACTTCAAAATTACTATCTTTAAAAGGGTTAATTTCACAATATCATTTTGATTGAGATTGTTTATATTTAAATTTCAATAATATTTTTTGATAATTGTTTAATAATCCCTTTAATTTTATTATCCTTTGGTTATTCTTGAAATTATTCTAGTAATTATACTATTTTCTAGACTTTATTACTTAAAATTATTAAGAAAATATTGCTAAGAAAATATGACATCATTTCTATCTTCGGTCAGGAATCCATTTTCTTCCAAAACCATGTTTTCTAAAAAGTATTTAAAAAATTATTTAAAAATTTTCAAAATGATTTATTAGTGGAATTGTTACCCTTTTGACTTTTTACAATGTTTTTTTGAAAGGAATCTTCATGTAATTTTCAAAATAATTCCTATTTTGATTTTATTGAAAAAGTGAAAGGAATATTTACTTTAACATACTTAGTATGTACAAAATTTCCAGCCATAATGACCACTCAATGTTTTAAATATTCATTTATTATTTTTAAATAATATTTTCAATGAAATTAATTTTCAATTTTTTTGAACTTTTTTCTTTAAAATAAAAATGATATTTTCCTTAAGAATGTTTTTAAATATCTTTTTATGGTATTTATGTTCGTCAATAATAAAAGCCCTTTATTTTTTATATAATCCAATAGGTATATGTTTTATTCATACCATAATTATCCATCCTTTGGATGATTGATGGTCATTTTTTCCATGGAATGTATTTAAATTCACTTTCTTGATTCATTTTTTGTGTTCATTAACATTCGCTTCAAATATTCACTTATGTGTAATCATTAGACATTAAATTTTCCCTAAATATCTATTTTATTTATCATAGACATGTTTATTTCTCAAACCATATATCTTTTCTAAATATAGTTTTCTATATTGAAATTTATTTTTTTTCTGGGGAAATATTGATAAATCTAGATTCTTTACTCAATACGAATATTTGATGACAAGGGTTTTCTCCATCCTCGCGACCCTTCCCTCTTCGGCCACCTCTGAATCCCGAGTCTTCTTCATCGGGTTCATCTCGGTGCTTGGGTGATGCTACGCGGCTGGTCTCAACGCGACAGTGTCTCTTTGTAGTTTGACGACGGAGCTGGTTTGGTCCGGGGAGGGGAGGTCTTCACTTCATGGTTTTTTTCTTTCTGTGATTTTCTTTATGGTTGAAGGTTCCCTCTCTGTTAAGGATGCGTCAGGGTTTCTCTCTCTAGTGGTGGTTTTTCTTCGATCCCTCTGTGCTCCCTGCGGTGGTACCGTGGCTTCCTCTCCTACTGTGGATTTTCGCTATGGGATTTTGTGGTTGCTGATTGAGAGCTGCGGGTGTAAGACCAAGTTTTCTCCGGCATACTCTTCGGAGCGCTCCAGGTTTTTTCTCGGCAGCTCGTTGGTCCGGTGGTGAGGTCTCAGCTTCTGCTGGTTGCCATTGTCCCACTGTGGTTGAGTAGTTTGAGGATCTTAAGAGAAATTTCCCAGCGGTTTGGTTGACAACTTTGGATTTTTGGTTCCTTTCTCGGTGGTTCTTTGATGTTTGTGAATCACTATAATTTTTCATGTTTTCTGGGTGATTTGGTTCGTGTTGCGCATCAGTGGTGTTTGATTTTCTGGTTTTGTGATTTTCTGCGGTGCGGGTGATGGTCTCGTTGCCCCCTGAATTTGCATCTACGACGTCGGGTTCTCGATGGCGTTGCTGGTGATGGCGACGACGGACGCCGGTGATGCTCGCCGGTGATCCAGTGATGTGGCGCTCGAGGCGGTGCAGGCTCACGGCTCGAGGGTTTTGGTGATGATGGTGAATAGTTTGATGGGGACATCGGTTCAGAAGACGAGGTGCTCTGGAATGCATGATGGTGGATGGTGATGGGATTTACTGTTGAGGGTTCTCGTGGCTCGAGGTTTCCTCGGGTCCTGTAACTTTTTGAATTTTGAATTGTGTTGTTATGGTTACCACTTACCCATAAAGCGGGTATTTTGAAAATCCAAAAAAAAGATAATTTTCAGTAAAAAAAAAGAAATATAATGAATGACTTGGATATGCCGACATGGGTGAATCCCAGTAATAGATAGTCCCTCAATGCATCAATATTATTATGAGGCTAATTATTAATCTGGAATCAAATAAGAATTTACCTATAGTTTTAAATCATCTTATGAATAGTCTTGACTATAGAGTTATCATGTCCCTAAGTCATGATATCCAATAATTAATATTTTACTTCATTAATTATTCAGTTATTATTATCCATGATATTTTTAAAATTATATTTTCTATAGATTCATTTCATTCTGAATTTATTGACTAAATGAAATGTGTTTTATGTTATTTAAATTTCTATATTGATTAGGTCTTATCTTATCATGATAGTCAAGTTATTTACATGGAATCCACGTTCATATATTTACCTTTCCATGTTGATTATACTTATTTATTCACGATAGCTTCCATTGTACATAACCCTTACTAATCATTTTATCTCACCCTTATTTTTTTTATTTTCCCAAGAATCCATGAACTTTACTTCGATTGATATGTAAAGATATGAAATAAAGAATAATTTTATTCTAAAAAAAAATTATATTTTAATGTTTTTCAAATGTAATATTGGAATCATATATTTTTCTTGTTTAAAAATACTAATAAACCATTCATCCCTTTAATATGTGATTCCTTGTACCATATTCCA
This sequence comes from Viscum album, assembly GCA_963277665.1. Lineage (NCBI taxonomy): Eukaryota > Viridiplantae > Streptophyta > Magnoliopsida > Santalales > Viscaceae > Viscum > Viscum album. Next base: position 589,207,243 of record OY728126.1, read on the forward strand.
ATGTAATAAATAAGACACCATCTCCAGGTTACTAAGATAATGTTCATTAAAACATTTATGGAATGAAATAACATGAAATGTCCTTGAAGAGTGTTGGAGTTTATTATAAGTATAGAGACAATGTTTATTTTGATAATGAATATAAGGGAAAGGAAGAGACCAATGATATTCAATGCTTCAACTGGAAATAAATGGGGCATTATCCGAACCAATGTCACAAGTGTAAAGGGAACTTACCAAAAAAATGGTTGGGAGAAGGATAAGTTTATGCAATCACTATGGATGAGTTAGAAGTTCCTAAAGATGTGTTGGAAGGTACTTTAATCACATCCTAAAATTTAGCTAATACTTTATTTGATTCTGGATCTTTACACTCTTTTATATATTCTATGTTTTCCAATAAAATTAGATATTGACCTACCACCATAAGAAGGGAGTTTTCAGTTAAAACTCCTAGTGTAAATTACATTTCAATAGGGATGTGTCAGTCAGTACCCATTATGACACATAAACATTACCTATTTGTATAATTTATTATTATCCATATAGTTTAATTTTATATAATCTATGGTATGGATTTTATTTCAAAAATATAATGAAAAAATTTATTTTAAAGAGAATTAAATTATGATTCATAATAAAGATATGAAGTCCCTTATCTTTAGAGGGAATAATTCATCATTTGTACCATGTCTATATCCACACCCAATAGATTTTCTGAATGAGATTCATGGGGAAGAAGAGAAGAAAAAATCAACAAAAGGAAAAGAAAATAGTCAAATTGAGTATGTAACTGTTATATAGGAATAAATTAATGTATTTCCTAAGGAATTACATAGATATATGCTGGAATTAAAAGTTTAGTTTTCCGTTGATTTTATACCTATTACAATACCTATATGAAGGAATCACTATTGAATATATATTGTAGAATTATTGGAGTTAAATATACAACTAGAGGAGTTGTGTGATAAAATATTTATACACCCTGGTGTTTCATCTTGAGGATCCCCTATTCTTTATGATTTGAAGAAACATGGATCTATGATGCTCTACATTGATTATATGGAAATAAATGATATTATGATAAAAATAGGTATCATCTACCTCACACTGATGACTTATTCAATCAAATCCATAGAGATTAATATATTTTAAAGATTGACCATTGTTCTGGGTATAAACAATTTTGGGTAAATAAGAAAGTTATTCCCAAGACAACATTTTATACAAGGTATATACATTTTGAGTATACATTAATTCCATTTGGATCAACTCAATAACCCTATATTTTTATGGATCTGATGAATAGAGTATTCAAGAAATATATTTATTATTTTTCCATGTCATTTATTGATGATATATTGGTGTATTTTAAAAGATATCAAGGACATGAAAATTACTTAAGAATCATTATTTATACTCATAAATAAAAAAAGTTTTATTGGAAGTTTATAAAGTTTGAATTATGTATTTAGAAAATTTATTTTCTTAGTCATATTTTATCTAATAACAGAATCTCATTTGATCATGTGAATACAAAGGTAGTCAAAGAAGAGTCTACACAAACAATAAAAACCAAGGTACATAGTTATTTTGATTTGTAAGTTTACTATTAGTGATTTGTTCAATTGATTATCGATTGGATAATCCATTGACTAATATTACATGTAAAGGGTTTAAGTTCACATAGTCAAAATAATATGATGAATTTTTGGAAGAATTGAATAGAAGATTGGTAAATGTTATGATTTTGACTCCACCAATAATAAGTGATGGATTTGTGATATATAGTGATGGATTAAAGAATAGAATTGGTTTTTTACTTATACAAAATGATAAATTTATTGCCTATACATCAAGGTAGTTAGAGACGCTTGAAAAAAACTATCCAAATCATGATCTTGAGTTGGCCAATTTAATCTTTTCATTGATGAAAAGAAGAAATTATCTCAATGGAGAAATATGTGAGATATACACATATCTTAAGAGTTTGGAATATATCTTTTCATAAAAATAGATCAATGTGAGGAAAATAAGATGTCTTGAGCTAATCAAGAATTATTATTTCTCAATACACTACTACCCAGGGAAGGAAAATTAGGTAATAGATTCATTGAGAAGGAAATATAATGGCGTTTTAGCCAATATTAGAATTGAAGGAGATCCTATGTTCATGGATTTTTTAAATATGTATATAAGAGTTATTAAGGATAGGGAAACATCACTTATTTTTTAAATGATTTCAAACCCATATTTTTTTTGGAAAATATAAGAAGTTATCAGTGTAATGATGAGAATTTTTAAAATAAAATTAAAGCTGCGAATGAATGGAAATTGGTAGACTTCATAAATAAAGATGGAATTTTGAAATTTGGAAAGAGGATATGTGTTCTATATATAATTGATCTAAAAAGGGAATTATGAGATGATTTAATAACATGTTTTATTCAATACACCTTGGTATTACCAAGTGTATTGGGATTCTAAGGAACATTTTTGGTGGGATAATATGATGTGGGAAATTACTGATTATGTATCAAGATGTTTTTTATCAATAAGTAAATGTTGAATGAAAACATACTAGAGGATTCATGTATAAAATACCTATTTATATGTGGAAATGGGATGAAATCACTATGGTATTTATCATTAGATTACCAAATACTCATATATTGAATGATACAATATGTGTTATTATTGACCACCTTACCAAATCAGCACATTTTCTCTATATAAGAGAAGATTTACCTTCTAATAACCTAAAAAGACTATGTATTAATCAATTTATAAGACTTAATATAGAAAATATTTTAATTATGTCTGATTTTGATTTAAAATTTAAATCAAATTTTTGGAAAAGTCTTCAAATGGTGCTTGATTCTAGGTTTCACCTGATCACTACCTACCATCCTCAAACTGATAGACAGTCCAAGGAGACTATTAAAAAATTGAAATATATATGAATTTAATTTTCCCATGAATTTAAAGGTTTGTGGGATCAATATTTACCTTTATCTGAGCTTTAATATAATAATATATTTCTTTTAAGTTTTCAAATGGGACTGTATGAAGCATTATATGGTAAGTGATGTCGTACTCTAACTTATTGGGAAGAAGTTGGTGAAAGGAAGCTTCTTGGACTAGAAATTGTTGAGGAAAACATAAAAAAGGTAAAAACTCTTAAGAATCACATTAAATTATCTCAAAGTAGGAAAAATATTTATATCAATAACAGAAGGAAATATTTGGAATTTCAAGTTAGAGATAACATTTTATTGAATGTATTTATATGGAAGGGTGTTATAAGGTTCAGTAAGAAAGGAAAATTCATCCCTAAGTACAATATACCTTTTAAAATTTTGGAAGGAATTGGAGCAATGGATTAATATTTGGAAATTACACAAATCCTCAATAAATTGCATGATGTATTTCATATATCATTGTTAATGAAGTACATTCTTGACCAAACACATGTTCTAACATATGAAGAAATAGAATTAGAACCTGATATATCTTACTATGAAGTGCCTATCTAGATTATTGACATAATATAACATGTGTTGAATAATATAAATAATCAACTTATAAAGGTACTTCAGATAAATCATAAAATTAATGAAGAAATGTGGGAACATAAGGATTTTATTAATAATAACCACCCTCATTTGTTTAGAAATAAATATCCACGAAAATTTCAAGGAAGAAATTTTGGAAGGAGGGAATAATTTAACACATGAGACTCAATTACAGTAAGTAAACATTATATTTTAATAAAAATATAATAAAATTAACATTTTAATATTCCATGTCATGAAAATTCTATTTTAATAGGATAAATTTTGATTTTGAACTTACTATGACAAAATAATCCTAGAATAAGTTTTCAAAAATTTCCATTAGAAATATGATTTTTAAAAAAATTGAAAATGTAGTATTTAACCACTACTAATTTTATTTAGAATAATGTTTTATAATATTTAGAGTCAAAAAATTATTTATTATCAATTTTATAGAAATAAATATAAGATCATTTGGAGGTATAAATAGATATTTGTCAGAAAAATATTTTTAAATGAATAATATATTTAAATTATAATAAATTAAATTAATAATTAATAATTAATTATTTAAATCAAATTTATAGATTATATAGATAAATATATATATTTAATCCATAGAATTATTATTGAAATTAATTTAGTTAATGTAATATCATCTTATGATTGAAAAAATCATTTCTTGAAAAATCATTTTTCATCACGTTTTGTAAGTTTATTTTTAAATACAATGATTCCACTTGTATGAATTGAATTTGATAAAATTGATAAGAATTTATTACCATGGTTAAGGTTAAAATGTGTTTACCAGGGGTTAATATAAAAATGATATGGGTTAAAATGAATTACAAAATTTCTTAAAAATATTTAGTTAGTTTAATTTCTACCATAACCATATAGACAGAGAATATTACTCATTTTCGATCTATTTTTCCAATAATGTGACCTAATAATATTTTAGAACTTTGAAAAATTACAAGTGTGCCAGTCAACTCAACTATAAAAGTGAACCTCCTCCCCTCAATTATTAACACATATTAATCCATTTACCACAAAAAAAACTATAAAAATCACTCCCAAAATAATTATATATTTTTTTGGAGTTTATCCCATTTAAAAAGGCCAACCCTAGGGTCCTTAAAAAGATATCCATATAAGGTTTCTCTAAGAGAAGGTAACTGTCTTAACAAATATCTTTATTTATTTTTACTACTTCTTTTACCACATTCAATTATATCCTAAAGAATAAAATATAATAACACAATTATTTCTTTTTTAAATATATTTTATTATGTTTATGACATAATATTTATTCATCACTCTCCCCTTCAAATGGGAATCAAAACCATCTCTCGGTTATACAGTGGACCACTACATCACGAACTAATGTAAATTGTTTTACATCATAAACTCATGTGGATAGTCATAATGAAAAAAATAATAAATATATATAATAATTATGAAATAATATTTATTCTATAAATTTATTATATCATCTACCTCTTTATAATTTTATCTATTAGTAAATTATAGCATCACTTGTTCGTATATATAACATATTATCTCCACAAAGCGATGTGATTCATTTTCCATGTCCAAATTTCATGAATGATTCTAAATATGTATATAATGAATAAATATGATATTTGTAATATTAATATCATTATGTAGATTATTTAACTATATTAAATTCACAAGAACCAAATCTTCCATGACAAAGAATGTATGAGAAAACGAAGCAATTAACACGCAAAGCAATGGCAATAATGAAATATTGTTGATGAACCGATGATAATATGTTATAATATCATTATATATGATATTATAAATATTAATATGGTTATATTATAAATTAATTACATGCTTAAGACCATTATAAAGGATTTTAAATCACATTCAACTAAGGGGAATAATGAGGTATGGTATTTCATCTCAATTTACACTACATTAAGATATATTTGGTATTATAAACCTATTTTATATGGTTTATATACTAGACATTTAATTTATTGAACATGAATATATTTTTATTAATTATGATTATAGTTTTAATTCAATCTTACTTTTTCAAGTGGTTACAAAATGTTATCAAATAGTTAAGAATTTATTTTAAAATCTATTTTTTGGGATTTTTCTTATTTCAATTAAAGGAATATTATTATATTTTTTTTCATAAAATCCATCATTTTTTCATTATTTGAATATTTATGTAGTTTCCATATTTTTTTGAAACTTCTACGCTCTTTGTAACATTAATAAATAAATGAAACATTTAAAAGAAAAAATTATCTTATTCCTTTTTTTATTGAGTATATTTTTCTCCCATGTCCCTATTTTTCAATTTTTTACAAAAGTCCTTTTTATTTTATCTAATTATTTGTTAAGGAAATTTTATTTTATCATTTAATTTCTAAATGGTTTGAAAGTAATATTTTAGATGTTTCTTTTAAAAGGTTCATTTTCAAATTTCTTTACAAAAAGTCAAAAGTAATTTTTTTAATGTTTACGATGTTAATAGATTTTCCCTCTACCATAACTATTTTATGATATTTAGATTCTTTTAAAAGTTTTCAATGGGTTTTCAAAGAAAAATAATTAATTTAATATTAATTTATTTTTTTCTTACATTTTACTTTATTCTCCGAAAGACATGTTTTTATTTAGAAACATATATTTTCAATGAATTGAATGTCATCTTTTATCCATTATTAATTTTTTGGTTATTAAATTTCTCTTGAAACATTCAATTTATTATGATTATTTTATATAAAAAATACATTTCTATTAAATATATATATTATTTGTTTTATGGATAGGATTATTTTCTAAAACATATACTATTTTTACATATGGTGTTTTACTATTAATGTTATTTGATCGAGTGAGGAAATATCATTTTTTGTATTCATTACTCAATATAGATATTTTTTGATAAAGAATATTTTTTATGAATTAAATTGAACATTCAATATATGAAAAATTTATTAGAATTATAGTGATGGGTGGGTCCTGGTTATAGATATCCCCTCGATGCATCGATAGGTCTCATTAGATATACGAGTTGTCCAAACTTATTAAATGGGTTTTTGGTGTATACCTTCCATTCAATTAAACTATCTTTCAATAAGGCCTTGATGGTAATGATATCATGATTTATAAGATCATAAAGTCCAATATTATAAATTTACTTTATTGAAAAGTCACTTATTATAATATATGATATTATTTCATTGATATTTGACATAGATGCATTATGTGCTGAAGTTATTAATTAAATGGAATGTGTTCTTAGTTATTTACCTTTCAAAATTTATTATGCCTTATTTACTCATGATAGATTCCATTTTATGTTACGCATATAGATTTTTTTATATCACCCTTATTTTTTTCCTTTCCCATGATATGAAGAATGAACATTTGAATAAGTCCAAGGATATAAAATATTTACATTCATGTTGTTTTTATATTCTATTTCCAATGTAAAATAAGATGAATGGTTTTATTATATTATTAAGACTAATAAATATATCAATCCTTTTTTATTTGATTCTATTTATATTATGGCACTTAAATAAGGTAAACATTGATTCTAGGTTAGTATATTTTGGGTTATTACATTAGGGAAAATCCAATCAGTTAAGGTTACATTTGTTAATGATATATGGTAATTACTAAAACTATCTATACTTCAAAAGTGATAGGATACAATGGTTACTAAAATCATTAAATCCTCTAAAAAATATAATTTTTGTCACTTTACCATCAGTTATAGAACCTCTTTATGGATTCTAATATGGAAGAAGTCAATGTAATATTAACTAGTCAGAACATGATCCATGAGAGTGAAAAATTCTCTATCCATTCAGCTCTAGTTTAAGTTATTATGGCTATGAAAAATAAAAAATTTATTCAATTTTTCTGGGATTACTATATTCATGATTTTATTGTGCTTAAGTCTTTTAAAATTATAAGTAATTATAATCAACCTATTAAAATCTTGGAAGTCATATGGATTCATGAAATTCTGGATTGGATTAAATGCAACACTAATTGATCATAGATAGAAAATAAAAGTTATTCTGGATATGGTTCTATATTTAGAAATCATATTGGTGATGTAATGAGATGCCTTTATGGTCTTTGTGTAATCTCTACTTCTCTTGAAGCTAAAAGGATTGGAATAATTAATGCAATTGAAATAAAAAATAAACAAGGTTGTATTAACTTTTGGCTTGAATGTGACTTCACTACCATTGTGTAGCCATGAAAAATAGAATTATCCATATTTCTAGTAGACCACTTCTAGACGGAGAAACTTCATGAACTCTCTTTCATCCATGAATTTTATTATCACACATTCTTACTATGAAGAAAAATATTTCTCTAATAGGATAGGTAAAAAGGGATATTTTCTACTAATTAGATATTATATAATAACATTCCAAAACATTTGTTCCTTCTTATAAAGGAACTATTTTAAAAAAGCATAATTTTGTTTGGTGTAACTTTTTTCTTTTTAATAAAGGATAATTTTCTTTTCGGGAAAGTTATCAATTTTCTAAAAAAAGAAATCTAGTAGAGGGTAGTCTAAGAACAATATAGAAATTATCTCAATGTTGACGGATGAGGATAGTAACCCCATGTAAAGTAGGTCTATAAAATAAGACATGAAAAGAAAAATAATGGGATAAAATATGAGAAAATTGAATGGTACTAGCCCATCCCGGTGGAAGTGTGGGAAGAAATGACACATCAATAAAGATTTCAAAAACTGTAATGAGAACATTAGAAAAGAATAAAACACTGTTAGTTAAAAATACATTGGTTTAATAGAAGTAAGTATCAATTACTTACTGAGTGTGAACACTTTGATAGAATATTGGGTGATTAACTCTGGAGAAAATTTCCATTCAAATGGTGATTAAAGATTCATAGTTAACTATGTATCATTGAGGTATGGGAAAGTCTATATCAAGGATGGTGAATCCCTGAAAGGTTTATAAGAATGTATATTTGATCATAAAAATGATTAATACATAATTATTGAAACTCTTAGACGTTCTCCACATCCATGGTTTATGGAAAAAATCATATTTCCATTGAACAATTGGATGATGAAGGTTATAGAACTAACTTTGAAAATGGGGTATGTAAATTTACCCAGGGTTCCATGGTGGATGAAAAAAGGAGTAAAGGATGAGAATATTTACTTAATTATAAATAAAGACAGAATTAAAATGACCTGAATTTTTTACAACTAATTATTTATAATATATTTTATTTTAAATTTAATCCCTTTGATAGGTTGCAATACATGCAACCCAGAGTCTAAAAGAACTGTAAAATAATACACTGTTATAACCTAGATTTTAAATTGGTTTGTATAAATAGGAATAACCAAATAATAAAATGTATATGGATTATAAATGTATAAAATAAATTCATTGGTTATCAATTAATTAAAATAAAAATAAAAATCATTTAAAAGTATAATATTTTTTTTAAAGATCTGTTTTTATACACAAAATGTGTATTATATATTATTAAATTAAATTAATCACTATTAGTGACTTATTTTAATGAAATTAATAAATTATATATTCAATTTTTTTTATTATTTATCTAATATTTTTAATAGGCATGTGATAAAAATAAATCCAATATAATTCTTAAAAACTATATTAAAAAAAATTATTTCATCGCATTTGGCACACTTGTTTTTAAAATTTATTATTTACATAACTAGAAACCTTATTAAAAAATGAACATGATTTTATAAATAATAATGTAAATATTATCTTAGAATTATTATTTTTAAATTTTCTAAAATGATTTATTTTCCGATAAATAGAGAAAAATAATAATATTTATTAGTAATTGACTTTTCGTTTAAAGAATTTGGAATGTAACATTTTTATAAATTGGTTTTAGAAGTAACATTAGTTAAATGATTATATTATTAAAAAATTTTAAGTTATTTTAGGAAATTATATATTTAATTTTTAATATAAAAAATCTTTATGCGGAAGAAAACTTTCTTTGGAAAAATGCATTTTCATCACACTTAAGAATTTAATTTAAAATTAAATTATTCCCTTATATGAATTTAATTTGATAAAATTTATTCTATATTTGGATTTATAATAATTAATATTAGTCAATACATTCAACGTTTTTTATAAAAAATAGTAAAAATATTAAAAATTAATTACCATATTTAAGGTTAAAATGGGTTTTTCGGTATAAATAACCAAGCCTTTTTCACATATCATTACAAGATATAAAGCATATTTAAATATAAAATTACAAGCCTATTATTGTAGAGTCTAGTATCTTGGAATACTAGGTACATAAAACTGAAAAAATGGGGCTAAATAAAACATTTCTTTAATTAATATTCACAAAGAGATCCTAACTTACTTTGAGCCCTTATATCTGCATAGGATAACTTGGGGATACCATGAACAATGGGAAGAGAAAAAAATCCAAGTAAGTGAATATAAAATAGAATAAATATTATAACATGGGTTAAAAAGAATAACATAATGATTTAATGAGGCAAAGAACATGATTAAACATAAAGAATCATAAAATTTAGAAAATAAGATCATATAATCGTGGAATCATAGTAATGTGGAAGCAACAAAAGACATTACATTACACTAGTAAAAAATCTATTTTTGACATCGCCTTAATAACTTTGGTTCAACATAAACGGCGTTATAATAGTAACAAATTTATATTTGGGCATCAGTTATTTTAATAATCGATGATGAAACTATAATGAGTGACATTTTCAGTTACAGTTTTATTAATACCAACACAAAAAAACACATTTTTCGGTATAATGTTTTCATAAAACCGATGCCGAAAATTAAAAATTAAATTATTTTAATGTCCGTTTTTACTAAAATAAACATTAAAAATCTTTTATAAAAATCCAATACCAAACCCTTATTTTGTGTGTCACTCATTCTTTCATTCTCTTGAGAAAATTCAATTTTTACGACTACTAAAACCCTTCCGACTGAGTTTGTGACTGTGTTCATGGGAGATAAATCATTCTTTCATGATTTTTGATCATCAATCCTTTATCCATCCATGATTCAGGTTTATATTTCTTATCCATAACATTTATATGATTTATTAGCATGCATATCCTATGTTTTCTGTTATGTTTTGTTTTTCATTATTTTGAAAATGTTATAATTTTTCTTTTGAGTGTTTTTCTTGACATCTTCAAGAGACGTCTATCATGTTCGTGTCACCCCTCAATTAGAGGTTTTATTGTTGTTTTGTTCTTGTTTGACTTATTTTAAAAATGTTTTAATCATTTCTTTTAGTTTTCTTCTTTCCATCGAATTCAAGGGAAGATATCAATATTCTGGATTAATCTTCCAGTGTACAAATCCTAAATTTTTAAGTGGTTGTTAATTATTTTTAAGATATATTAGTTATATTTAGTTATATATTTGATTTACTTGATCGTTTGTTTGTATGAATTTAACTTTTAATTAACATGTTTTGTTAAAGTTTGTTTAATTATATAAATTATTTATTTGGTGGGATTGTCAAATGGTTTTTTTATAGGTTATAACTAAGAGGAATATTGATTTCTCTTTTGATGAATCTAGGTAGAACGAAAACAGCGTTGTTTGATAGTCATTTTAAAAAATATATGTAAAATTGATAAAAGTATCTTTATTCTTTACCATGGCCATATAATATTGTTTATAATTATTTATTTAAATAAAATATATACATACAATAATTTATTTTTTTATTTTATTCCTTAAAATAATCATTTATCTCTCACGAGATCAAATTTTTTTTAATTAAAATATTTTCTGTTTAAAATAAATCTGTTCATATATATATTTTTAAATGTTTATATGTTACATATATATATATATGTTTTTATATATGGGTATATTTCTCAATTAAAATTAATTATATATTTTTTATTTTTTGATTAAAAAAAATCATCTACTTTTGGATCAGTGACACTTCACACAAAATAAATACATATAATAGATCTGTTTTTATTTTATTACAAATAATCATTAATATTTCATTTATGATTACCAATAATTTTTATTGTCTTTTTTTATGATTAATATTTATATATATATATATATCTAAATGTTGATTTTTTTAATATCTTCAGTAATTATATTATGATCATAAGTATTGAATGGATTGTAATTGGATAAATTTATGAAAAACTGGTAATGAATATGAAAAAGGAGTTAATTATTTCTTGGAATTTTCTAAATATAATCTAAAAAACACATATTTTTTTTTGTCCATGTGTGAAGTATTTGAATATGAGATTGTTAAATTCTAGAGAAATGAAGGATCATCTCATTTTCAATGGTTTTAGCCTTAATTATTGACATTCGATCTAGTATGGTGAAATTACTATAAATTCAACATCCAATGCTGATGAAAATATTCATGACGAAATAGAGGATCATATTGAATAATTAATTCATGATTTAGGTGTTGAAACCATTGAAAAAAAAACAATTATTGAACGATTGCATGGATATTTTGAAAAACCATTAGTCGCTGGTTGTAAATATACACTGTTATCCACATTTTTGAGATTGGTTAACTTGAAAAAAAGGTTAGGGTGATAAAAGCTTTTCAACATACTTGAACATTAAAAAGAGCTACTTCAATAAGGAAATAGGCTTCTAGATTCACATTATTAGGGGAATAAAATATTATTCCTAATGGGATTGGTGTATAAAATGATACATATTGTCCTCAATGATTTTGTGTTGTATAGGAAGGAATATGATTTTTTATCAAAAGGACCATCTTGTTGAACATCACGCTATAAAATGGATACATTAGTCAATTAAGATTCATTCTCAAGTACTGATGTATAACATTATTCTAAATAAAATAATTTCTTCTAATAATCCCTTCATTTAATTCTGATAAAATAAATCTGATTTGTTATTAAGTACTGAAATCAAATATCTTACTAAAACAATTTGGTACTGTGCAATAATTCCTAATTTGAATCATCTATTTTCAAAATTAATTGATGAAAAAAGATTAATATGGAATTCAGATGAATGCATCCTTTATGGTAAATTACATCACCCTGTTGACTCATCACAATGGAAGAGATTTGATAAAAAATTTCTTAATATTGGAAGTGAAGTTAGAAATCATAGAATGGGAGTGTGTACAGAAGGAATGAATCCATATCAGAGCCTAAGTATCCAACATAGTTCATGGCCTATTTTTTCATAGTTTACAACTTATTTTTATAGATATATATGAAGAAAAAATATTTTATGATGAGCTTGATGATTTCTGGACCAAAACAGCCAGGAAACAATATTGATGGGTATCTTTCACCATTGATTGATGATTTGAAACTTCTTTGCGAGGCTGGTGTTAATGTTTTTGATGCATATAAGAAAGAGTATCTTCTTTTGGATGATATAATAATGTTCACTGCAAATGACATTCTTACATATAGAAACTTATCTGAATACAGTGTTAAGGGACACAAAATATTTAATTTTGTAAGAAGATACTTTATATTATCAATTTTAGGATGTAAGCAAGATAGTGTACATGGGACATCAAATAATTTTTCAAATTTATTATCCTTATCATAGATTAAAAAAAGAAATTTAATGGTTTACAGAAATAAAATATTCCCCCAAAACCATTTTTAGTTGAATAATATTACAACATGGTAAAAAAATTGATTCGACATTTGGAAAGAAAAGTAGTTCTGGTCTTTAAAAAAATATCTAGAAGAAACAGTATATTTTTTTGAACTACAATATTGAATATTTTTAGAGATAAAAAATTACATTGATGTAATGCATGTTGAGAAAAATATATGTTACAGTTTGATTGGAACATTATTAGACATAAAAGGGAAGACAAAAGATGGATTGAATTCTAGATTGGACTTGATTGAAAATGGGATACATTTGGGGTCAGCTCCCACTATGAAAGGAAAAAAACATATTTACCTTCATCTTGTCACACATTAAGCATGTGTGAGAAGATGGAATTTTTTTAGTGTCTGTATGGTATAATATCACCCAGTAGAAATTTTTTAAATGTGAAGACTTTGTGTTAGTGAACGATTGAAAATTAATAGGTATGAAAACTCATGACCTTCATGTATTGATGCAACAATTGCTACTAGTCACACTATGTGGTATATTTCCATAAGCTATTAGAAATACTATAATATGGTTATTTAATTTTTTCAAATCCATCTGTATAAATGTTATTGATCCAAATTTTTTAGATGAGTTAGAGAATAAAGCTGCTCTTATACTTTTTCAACTAGAAATGTATTTTCCTACTATATTTTTTGATATAATGGTTTATATTTTGATTCATCTGGTGTGTGAGATAAGAATATGTGAGCCTATTTATTTATGTTGGATGTATCCTTTTAAAAGGTACATGAAAATTTTAAAGGGAAATATTAAAAATATTTATCGATTGGAGGCCTCTATTGTTCCAAAATATGTATTAGAATAAGTTATTGAGTTCTATACTGATTATTTATATGAAGTGAAGCATATTAGTCTCCCTATATATCAACATTAAAAAGTTGGTAGTGAAGGTAGAGGGATTCAAGGCATAAAGGTAATTTCTATTCCATGTGATTAAGTGACGGAGGCACATTAATATATTTTGAACAACATAGATAATGTTCAATCATATATATCATCACATATTGCTGAATTAAAGAGACAATATCAAAAAATAAAGAAAATTGGTTGATGATTGGGTATAAAAAATATTTTTTTCATGGTTTAAAGATAAATTGGGAACATATATATCTGCATCAGAAACGTTGAAATGGTTATAAGGGGGACCATCTCTTAATGTAATAATATGGATTGGTTTTGATATCAATGGGTACACATTTTACACAAAAAAGATGGATGAAAAGAGTACTATTAAAAATAGTGGGGTGATGGTTATCGATGAAGTTGTGTATTTTTCAAGTGAAAAAGATAAAAACCCAATTTTTTGTTCATCGGCATATTCTGAAATTCTTGAGGATATATGGAAAATTGATTATAAATTTTTTTGAGTCACCTTGTTTAAGTGTAATTGGGTTGATAACAATAGTGCTGTAGAACATGATGATTGTAGATTTACATTGGTTGATTTGAAAATATTTAATTTCAATGAGGAACCATTTATCATGGAGACACATGAAATGTAGATATTTTATACCATTAATTCATCGAATGATTATTGGTTCATCATTTTGAATGGAAAAAGATACCATTTGGAAGATGAGAATGATGCTGATGATGTTATTGATTTACATGAGTCTTATTCATCTATTATGTGGTTTTAAAAGGATTAAAATGACTACAATGCAGACATAGTGCATGCAATATGTAATGATCATGATGAAGGCATATGTGAAAACAGTAAATCAGTCTCCTAATTTTTATTGTAATTATTTCTATTTCTTTCTTTTTTTCAAACATACAAATGCATTAATATTTTTTACTTATTGTTTTCATCCTTGTTTCTAAATATTCAGTTTTCTAATGATATATAGGTACACAAAATTTCTTTACACTTACTGGTGTCAATGTCAGATACAGAGAGAGAGGTGACGTGATCGAGGTATATCTATTTTTTCATATTTTTAAATATTCAGTAATATATTTATTTAATGAAATAAAACTTTTAATTTATAACTTTTTTTGCGAGATTACTAATGAATCCCCAGCGGAGGATACTTTTCTTGTTATTATAGAGAAATCAAGTTCTCAGGATGGTAAATGTGGAATTAAACGTTTATCAAAACTATCACTTTATCATAGAGATGAGAGATTATATATCAATTTTGATGATTTTTTAAGAGTTGCGGGGTAGAACCCCTTAAATAAATGGAAAATATATCCCTTTGAAGACTGGGGAAAAGAAGAACCCATTACAATGACCAAGTGAAAACAAGAAAACCAACCGGGCACAAAAGCCTTATAAGGACCCAAACACCAAAAAATAATGTTTTTGGAAATAAAAATTTTGAAACCCCATCCCTTAAGTATCAGTTTATAAATGCATATACATGGAAGCAATTTGTTGATAGACACCATGAAGATAAATTTCATGTATGATAATTATTTTATATTGTAAAATTTATTATATATTTATCTAATTACTTATTATTTTATTTTTATATAACAGGCCTCTATGAGATCTCATCAAGAAATCTAGTTGGAAATTGTATACCCTCATACTTTATCATGTGAAGGTTATCTATTATTAGAGCAAAAAATAATTGGAGAAAAATTTGAATCATTAAGAGCTCAAAGTAGTAGTGGTTCATAAAAGGTCTAATTTTGTCCCCCATCTCCTCCCACTCGCCATGAAAAATGGAAACGAGCAAAATAAATGAAAAATTAAAATTATCTTATAGAAGAATCAAGGGAAGTAGATTATAAAATTGTAAGTAAATATTATTTATTTGTTTAGAATTTTTCTATTTTATAAATTTTAAACATTAATATAACATTTTCATTTTTCATTTCAGGATAAACTTAAGAAGTAAGAGACACATGACTCTTTTAACCCTGAGGTTAGGAAGGAAATCCTAGCCATTGATTTAGGAAATGAATAACACCCTAGTCATGTTAGAGGATATCAGAAAGGTTTTAGTATTCAGAATGTTTTTGGTCAGAGTAAGAAATCAAAAGAACCATAAATAGAATGATTAAAATCAATGATTAAAGAGATGAAACAGTCTATGGGTGAAAAAATTCAAGAAACCATGCAAAATGATTTGTTAAAACACTTAACAATACAGTCATAGTTTACGTAGTTTTCACATCCTTCCTTTCCTATTCAGCCAGTTGTGTAGCCACTATAGCCATCCTGACTATACTACTCTACCAAAACTGCCTATTTTGATCCCCCACCTCCTCACTCAGACTAAACCGTATACTGTGAGTTTTTTGTGGGAGATCCTCACATGCATATTGTTGCATTAGGACTCGTGCATTTTTTGGGGGATTATATACATTACCGGCCTATGTATATGGGTCAGGTTAGAGTATCAGTACTTGATATTATTGATCCTAATGCTCTAATACCATTTCATACTAAGGAGATCACCACAGTTGGAGATTTTATCAATAATTTTTTTACTTTGGCCAATTAGTCTTATTCGTTATATTTCATATGAAGTATGATTTTTTTAAATATTAATTATATATGATTGAAAATTACTTATAATTTTTATTGACATTTAACTTATATAGGATTATCTGAAATCAAAAGAAATTGCACAAACAAAATAAAACATTCAGGAATAGTCGACTGTTGAAACTTCTGATATTTCTTATGGGATACAAAGATTATCCGATGCTTCTTTTTTCTTCAATTATATCTATGAGTTTTAGATGACTTTCGATATATAAAGAAGAGATTATCCATTGAGATTACTTAAAGATGATATCACACATCTAGTTTGTTTTGAAGAGCTCAATCTGAATGTGTTGCAGTTGTTTTCCATGTAAGTAAATTGATGTTTGATTTTTTTTCATTAATAAAATATGGTTTAAATTGACAAAATATATATCAGTTTTTAAATTTGGAATATACACATGCTTCTTGTACAAAATTAAATCACATGAATTTAGTAATTTATAAATATAGAATACATTTCTATGGAAGTGCAATGTGTGAAGAATGCTAATATAGTTGTATATATCTGTGAGATATTATCACAGATAGTGATTGGATGTGTGATTTTTTCCATTTCTTGATAAGTAAGAACCTAAATATAATTATGAACTAATTATCCTCATAATTTAATTAAATTTTAACTTTTTTGTATTGTAGGGGATATTATATGTTAGGCGTATTTTTTCCAAGTGAATTCACATTATATTGGGGTTTCCCTTTATCATGGCCTTTTTGTAAAATATTTTCCACCTTATTAGAGAGGTATGTTTCTTTTTGTTTTTTAGAAGCTCATTATGTTTAATTATAATTATTTATACATGTATTATTAGTTTATATATATGAAAATGTGGTTCATGTAAACAAATTAACCAAGAAAACATGTCAATAAAGAAACCAAATGAAATCCAATATATTGAACTAAAGGTAATTAATTATTATATTATATAGTATTATGATTTTTGGATATATATATATATATCTTTTTATTATCAAGTTAATGTTTTATAACCACAGTTTCATCATCAATAAGGACATGTTGAATGTGGTTATTATGTTATACGATTCATGTAAGAAATAATCACAACTGGGGTAACTACTGAATTTGATAAGTTTTGTTATATTATTTTTTCTATTTTATTTCATAATATTTTATATTTTAATCTCATATCATTCAAATTTATTGTAGACATTCAATGATGATGAGTCTTATATTCAAACTGAACATTCCCAACTTCGATCTTTGTTTTTGAACTATTTCTTTAGTCTAATTATGATTTGAGGTATGTATATTCTAATGTTTATGAACAATATTACATTTTCCAAATAACATGGGTTCAGAAAACTAATTCTTTTGTTATAATAGGTGTTTGAACAGAATGATATCAAATGAATACTTTAACAATAACCAAAACATATCATGTTGTAAATTATAGGTATGTGTATTTTAATTCGACTTTATAATACAAATTCTTAGATAATTTATTGATTAACTAGATAAAAGAATGTAAGTTTTTATAGATTTTAGTCAATGATAAATGATGTTTAATTCCTATATAGTATGTTTTTGTTACTAGGATTTTGATTATTTTTGAATTGTAATATTCTGAATTTTATAAAATCTTTTTTTCAGCCTTCTACATCAGTTATAAAAAAAATTGACATCGAAACATTTTTAAAAATTTACGAGGTTTTCAGGGTTGGTTCATTAAATAAGCCAACACTGAAAACTAACTCATCTATGGTGTTTAGTATCAGTTCATAAAAAACCAATGTGAAAAACCAGCTAGTGCTCAATTTTCAGTGTCGGTTTATTTGGAAAACTGATGAGGAAAACCAAGACTATATCATTTTTGGCATCAGTTTTTGAAAACTGATGTCTGAAATCTTGTTTTTTATGTCACCTTTATAGATTTCGGTTAAAAACCAATGCCAAAAATTTAAAAAAACAAATTTGAAATCTAGTTTTTTTCACTAGTGTTAGCATGAGTCAAGGCTTGCTACACAAAGAGGAGCACAAGTCAAGGATAAGCACTAAGACCATTTCACATTAAGCACGAGTCAAGGATAACCACCCAGACTGTTGCACATAACCTCTAATGAGACTAAACTTTAACGAATGCATTGGAGCACTATCTAGGTGTACCTATCATAAAATTTTCAGGAATATGTGTGACACATTATTAATTATATATAATGAATTCCACATAAGAATAAGGGTTATCTATGGTAAGAATTGGCAATCATACTCTTGTGAATAAGAAAAATAAATAGGTATATCATAAAAGTGTCCATAAAATAAAGTAATTAATTCATAAAATGACATTAATAAATGTAAATAGGCATATATCATGATAATTGATGTCAATCTGAAGTGATATCATGCAAAAATAGTATTTAAGAAACTTTAGAATCAAAACATTTTTGTGCCGTTTAAGGAAATCATTGTAGATATTTTAAATCATAAAAGGGAATAATGTTTTATATAAAACAAGAAGTGAAACAATAAAGTTTTCATAGTAAAAAGTGTGATTTTATAAAATAATGGTCACTTAAAAATATATTTTATAGTGCACAAGAAAATGGGTAAGAATTCGAGAAGTTCTCTAAAATCGGGCTTTCTTATCTGGAAGAATTGAGTTGGGAACCTTTAAAAAATATTTATATCCAAAAAAGATAAGGATAATTTAATATTGATACATGATTTTGGAAAATATAAATAGTATTTATAATATGTACACAATGATAAAAGGGAAATTTATTTGGGTAAAAGGAGAGAAAGAATAACCTGATGGAATAATGAAGGTTTAGATAGAATCCCTTACCTTAAGTACAAAGGTGTTATTTACTTGATCTTAACATTGTGGATAATAAAATTAGATTAATTAATTAATAATTCCATAACCTTTTAAACATGTAATTTATTTATTATAATTTTATTATGTTTGTTTTTTCCCTGTTAGATGAGTTATAGTGCTCAATTTCATCATTCGAGAGTGCTTATTTTTTTAGTTTTCATGATCGAATCACTTATATAATAGTATAGAAGTTAATGTAAAATCAGAATTGGAGTCCAGAATAAAATTTATGATTTATTAATGTTCATACAGAAGTTTAAGATATCATATAATTCATTTTTCTATTTTGGGTGAGGATAAATCCTTAGATAAAACATTAATGATAAATTCTTTGATTAATTTGGTGATTTTTCGACCACAATGAACTTATTTTGTTTTATAAATTAATAAATTTCTTGAAAAATGATTTTAGAAAATTACATAGGAAAAATTAAATATATACAAATATGGTTTAACAATAAATATGTTTTCATGACTATAATTGAATATGGTAATAGAAATTGAAAACCCATTGTCCTTTATTGTGATAAATTAACACATCTCGGATGGTGTTTTCATTTCAAGTATGAAATGAGGGGAAATGAGAGATAATGATAAATCATTCTATTAGATTAAAAAAATTATAGTCTATTTATGATAATGTAGTTTTCATATCTTTTTTATGAAGATATGTGAGGATAGAGAAGAAAAGAAAGATTCTGAAAAGAAAATAAAAGAAATAGAATGTAGAATTTACCTCTTGAATTTATCCTCTTGAGAGGCTCCATAGTGAAGAGGTTTTGGTATTTTGATGGGACCAAGAGATTTTCGACGTCGGGAAGGGTCTTGGGAAGATATTAGAGCATAATTTGGATAATCACAAATATTGAGAGGTGTATGGAGAAGAGGTGGTGAGGGGTGATATTTATAGTGGAGGAGGGGAGTGTTTTCTCAATATTTAATTCATTAGTTTATTATTTTTTTTCAAGAAAAGAAATAGTGACAAATTATTAAGACTAAATATAGTAATTAGATATAGTTACTTTGAAACAATGGTTCTTACATCATCCATGAATCAATAAATAGTGTATTTAACTTATAATGTACATATACCGTAAATTACCGTATTTTACTATTCAAAAAATTCATGTATTTCAGAAAAATCCCAAAAATTCACCCTATCCATTTTTCAAGGGGCAGAAATCAAAAAATTACTTCATTTTATTAAAATAATTTTTTAAATATGAAATTTTTTTAATTAAAATCAAAATTTACTTGAAAAATACAAATTTTAAAATTAAAATTACTTTTATAACTCTTTGAAAAATTAATTAAGGTCTCATAAAATTATATTATAATCATAAATAATCAAAATATTATTTTATGAATACATTTTATGAAAATATTTTTTTTATTTATTAAATCAATCATAAAATTGTAATTAAATATACATGACTTTCAAAAATATCAATAGTTAATTGATAATTTTAAAAATATTTATTTACTAATACTTTGATATAATTAAACCATATTAACACTAATAAGCTTGATAAATTTTATTTTTAATTTCATTGGTGTGGTTACTATTAGATTGGTCAATTTACTATTCATAAGGGTAACATTACTATTCCAAAGGTCAAGTTACTATTTCATCGGTATATGTTCCTTAACTTCTAGAGATACATTTTATTTTCCAAATTATTCAATTATAAGGTTTATATTGTGTTCTATATATAATATTATTTGATTATACTATAAGAAATAATTATAACAAGGTAATTCCATTGATAAAACATTAGGTTGTTACATTCTTCTCCCTTATTAAATTTCTCCCACGAAATTTCATTTTACATTCTAAGATGAAAATAGGTGTGGGAACTTTTACTTCATCACTTCCTCCAGCTCCCATGCTGACACTTCATACTTGTGGTTTCGACATAGTATATTGACTAGGTGAGTAGTCTTGGTGTATAGAACATTGTCTCTATGATACAAGACCCTCATTGGCTTCTCCTTGTAAGAAGGATTATTCTCAAACTGTACATCCTCTGAAGACAGTACATGTAATAGATATGGTATGTACTTCGTTAAGAGGTATATGTGGAATAAAAAATATACTTTAGACATTTTAGGTGGAATATCCAGTTGATAGGCCACATATCCGATGTGATCAAGAATCTTGAAGGGGCCGATGTACCTATGAATTAGCTTTCCTTTATTCCCCAATATCATGTCCTTCTTCTATGGAGATATTTAGAGGAATACGATTTCTCCAACGTTAATCTCAAGGTCTCATCGATGGTTGTCTGTATAGATATTTTATCATCTTTGGGCTGCATTGATGTGTTGCTAAATGGTTTTTACATTCTCCATCACTTCATTGACTATTTTAGATCTTAGAAGCTTAGACACACCAAATTCATCCCAACATACCAGAGTTCTTCACATTTTCCTATAAAAGTATTTATACGGTTCCATTTAGATGCTCGAGTGGAAAATATTGTTGTAAGAGAACTCAAACAGAGGCATATGTTGATCCCATCCTTCTTTGAAGTCCATAGGACACACTCTCAACATGTCTTCCAGTGTCTGAATAGTTTTCTCAGATTGAGCATCATTTTGAAGATGATAAGCCATACTGAAGTTCAGCTCAGTGCTTAGAGTGTGTTGGGGAATTTTATAGAACTTCAAGATGAATCTTGGATCTCGATTAGATACAATCAATAGTGGTACTCCATAAATCCTTACCACTTATTTGATGTATATCTGTTTAAGTTGATCTAGTGAGAAGTCCTCTCGAATTGTGATAAAGTGAGCTATCTTTATAGGACCATCCATAATAACCCATATAGCATTATTTCCTACAGATATCCTTAGAGTTTTAGTGAAAAAGTCCATGGTACTATTCTCAAACTTCCATGTTGGTATGGGTAGTGGTTTCATCACCCTCTTAGACTCTTTGATTTATGACTTCAATTGCTGACATACCATGAACTTTGATGTATATTCAATGATATTCTTTTTCAAATTGTACCACCAAAAAGTTATCCCAGAGATCTCGATATATCTTTGTGCTACTTGGATTAATAGATAAGGTTGAGCTATGTGCATCATTTAAAAGATCATTCTGTATCTCAAAATCATATGTTAACTATAGTTATAACCCAAATATCACAGCTCCATCCTTGTCAATCTTGAACTCAGAGGGCTTCCCATTTCTAATAGCTTCCACCCTTTTCGGAATCTCCAAATCACTTCTTTGAGAATATTTTATTTTCTCCATGAGTGGTAGTTTAGAAATCATTTTAGAATGTATCAATGATTTTCCTCCCTTAATGATTCCCATGTCTATCCTTTTCAAGTATAAGAAGATTGGTTCCTATCTATTCTCATCATTGATAAAGATACATGATCCTTTCTACTTAGAGCATTCACAACTCTATTTGGATTAACAAGACAGAAGTGGATTGAGCAATCATAATATTTGATGAGCTCCAACCCTCTTCACTGGTTCATATTAATCTCATTCTGAGTGAATATATATTTTAGACTCTTGTGATCAGTATATATCTGACACTTCTTTCCATAGAGATAATGTTGTCAGATTTTCAATGCAAAGATCAGAACTGCCAACTCCATATCATGAATGGGATAGTTTTTCTCATAGAATTTCAACTACCTTGAGGAATAGGCTATCAATTAATCATTTTGAATTAGTAAATAGTCTAATACCTCCTTTTAAGCATTTATGTACACCAAAAATATTTCTCCACTTGTCAGGAGTGTGAGTACTAACACAATGATAAGTCTCTTTTGGAGCTCCTTAATGCATTCCTCACATTCTTATGTCCATAAAAACTTCACTCCCTTATTTTTAATATTTGTTATTGGGTTTTTCAAACATGATAAGTTCTTCAAAAATCATCAGTAATACCCAACTAGGATAAGGAAACTACGGATCTCCGTAATATGTGTTGGCCTAGTCCATTCTTCGATTGCGTCTGTCTTAGAAGGGTCCACAAATATCCCTTCTCTGGTGATAACATTCCCTAAGAATGATACGTCCTCCATACAGAACTCGCATTTACTATAATTTTCATAAATTTTATTCCTTTGAAAATTCTTCAACATAGCATTCAAATTCTCCCCATGTTTCTCCTTACTCATGTATTATATCAAAATATCAATGATAAAGACTAATACAAATTTATTGAGGTAATATATAATGACTATATTCATTAAATCCTTGAAAATTTCTAAATAATTATTCATTTTTAAGGGAATCACCTTGACCTCATAGTGTACATACCTCTTTTGAAAGGCAGTCATGGGAATATCTTCTTTCCTCACATTTAATTAGTGATATCATGAACAAAGATCCACCTTAGAAAAATAACTGGAACCACATAGCTGATCGAAGAAGTCATATATCTGAGCCAGGGGATAATTTTTATTTATCATGATTTTATTGATCTCATTATAATCAATGAAGAGGTGCATTTATCTATCCTTCTTCTAAAGGAAGAGGACTAGTGCACCCCATGTTGAAGCACTCATTCACATAAAACCGTTCTATAGATTCTCCTATAATTGTCTCATCAACTCTTCCAGCTCACTAATGGATATTATATAAGGTGTCTTTAAAATGGGAGGAGATATAGGAATATGTTCAATTGAGAACTCAACCAATCAGTTTGGTAAAAGACCAGAAAACTGTTCAGGGAATACATCAGTGTAGTCCCTTACAATGGCCATATCTTCGAGCTTGATTCTCTCATTTTTATGAATAATTTGAGCAAGATATGATTTATCATAAGGAAAAAATATCCACACATGATAAAATGACTTTGAAGTAGATTTATCCTCATCCATACACTTGTACAGGATTGGAGGATACTCTAGGATGTGAAGAGAGATCTCCCTTTCCCAACAGTTGATGTTGTCTTTGTATAAAGATAGCCAATAAATACCCAAAATAGAATCAAACTCTACCAAATGGAGTATGACATGATTTTATGGGAGGTATATTCGAAAAAAATCTACCAGGGAGGATTTATAAACTTTGGACACAATAATTTCCCCTTCATTGTACTCATAGATAACACAACCTCTATATTTTGAGTTGGTGATTGAATAGTTCTACTAAACTTTCATGATACAGAAGAATGCATAGAACCAGAATAAAATAGTATTTTATATATTTTTGAATGAATAACTAGTATAACTATCAGCACATCATTTTCAGGATCCACCTTAGTAGTAGTGATATCATAATCCCTACCTTATTTACTTAGAGGTTATTATAGATTGTCTCCGACAACCCTTGGCTTAGGAAAATGGTTCACATAATTCCCTTATTCCTTGTAGTTGAAACACTGAACTACTGGCTGAGAATTGATATAAACCATCCTTTCTTCTTCAACATTAGTGTGATTTTTCATATCCATTCAGTTTTTTCTTAGGCAGATGTCCCATTCTTCCACATTGAAGCAATTCCTTGTTACCTGTATACAATTCCTATGATTCTTCTTCCCATAATCATGACATGTAGTATATTCAGTGTTATTTCCTTCATGGGATTTATTTTCTGATCCACCCATATTAGACTCTATTTTACACTTCTTGTCACAAGGACCACAATACCATTGAGAGTCTCTGATCTCCATTTCAACCTTGACGGAACAAATAACAATCTCCTCGTAACTCTCAATGTCTCGAATCATTATCTCGTTTTTTATACTCGGCTCTAATCCTCTAAATAAGTGATCCACCTTGATATTGAGGTTCATGAAAAATATAGAGGCATATCTATCAATTCGTGTAATTTTTTCTTTATATGCCCCAATACACTCATATTCCTTCTGCTTAAGTCATAGGAACTCTCTTTCCATTTTGAGACAGAGGATTCATGGAAAATATTTGTTGAAAAACATTTTCTTGAATTCCTCACAATCCATGGAATCAATTTCTTCCTTGGACATCGTATTTTTGATGTGTGCCCAACACTGATCTGCTTCCCAATCAAAATGATATACCACCACCATAACTTTCTATTCTTAGGAGGACTGGAGGAAAATGAATATCATTTCAATGGAGTTAGTCCATTATTCCGTGAGGAGGGTATTAGAAGATCCACTAAACATGGATGGCCTTTTACATATGAAGGAGTCAAAGAAAACTTTCTCTTTACTTGGAGAAGGAGGGTGTTCCAGATGATTTAAGTTATTATTCATAACTTGAGCTAGTTAAGATAGTACTATCATAATTTTTTGAGCACCCGTTCCCAACATATTTGTCATATCATTATGGAAATCATCACATTTCCTATCACATTGATTATTGGAACATGTTCTT
Source organism: Viscum album (assembly GCA_963277665.1). NCBI lineage: Eukaryota > Viridiplantae > Streptophyta > Magnoliopsida > Santalales > Viscaceae > Viscum > Viscum album. The sequence continues at coordinate 589,233,203 of OY728126.1, forward strand.
ATACTTCCCACCATTAACTAAGAAAAATTATATGAAATTAGGGGACTTGAATACTTAGCTAATATGCATAAAAAAATAATCTTTTAACATAAAAGGATAAAATTATAAAGGAAAAGTATATGAAAAATTATGATTCCCAAGGTTTCAATCTAGGTTATCCATGATATTTTTTCTATCATATATTCTTATAGGAATTTTCTTTGTTCCCTTAATAATGGGTTGTAAAGAGCTTATGAATTACCAAATAATATTCCCTGATAGTGTCAAACCAGTTGCGTAGTAAGGCCTGTTTTCATATACCAGGTTACCCTGACTTAGTCCCGAAACACCTTGTTAGAGTTTTTACTCCTAGGTAAATCTATTCCAGAACTTTGTCCACTTATAGTATCTAGATAAGTATTTATTTTATAGAAATACCACTAAATCTATACATACCAAAACTTAATGATTTTTTCTTAGACTGAGTATTATCCCTAAGGTTATTACTAAAGTGATCTATTCATAATTTCCAAAAATAACTAAACCTCCCTCTAATACCAACTATATAGACCTTATCCATTTTTACATATCATTACATGATTTCAAGCATATTTAAACATCAAATTACAAGCCAAGTATCATAGAGTCTAGTCTCTTATAATACTAGGTACATAAAACTAAAAACATTGGAATAAATAAAGCATTTATTTATTTAATATTCATAAGGAGCTCCTAAATTCCTTTGGAAATTTACATATGCATTGGATAACTTGGGGATAACATGAAAAAAGGGATGAGTTAAAAAGCCCGATAATGGAATAAACAATAGAATAAGGCTCAGCACATGGGTAATAAGGCATAACATAATGATATAAAGAGTCATGGATCGTGATTAAACATAAAGAATAATAACATTTAGAACATGTGATCATATAATCATGGAATCATAGTAATATGTAAGTAATGTAAAACATGAATTTAGCTCGAGTCAAGGCTCGTTATACATAGAGGCGCACAAGTCAAGGATAACCACCTAGACCTTCCACATGTAGCATGAGTCAAGGCTAACCACCTAGACCATTGCACATAACATATCATGAGACTAAATATTACCCAAAACATTAGAGTTCTATTTGGGAAAAACCATTATAACATGTTCATGAATAAGTGTTCTACATGATTAATCATACATAAGTAATCCAATGTAATCATAAGGGTTACCCATGGTAAGAATTAGGTATCATAATCCTGTCAATAAGCATAATAAATGGGAGTATCATAAAAGTTTTCATGAAATATTGGAGTTAAATCATACAAGTACATTCATACAGGGAAATAATCATAGATCATGATAAATGAAATCAATCTGAAGTGATATTTGGTAAAAAGAGTATTTAATAAACTTTAGAATCAAAACATTTTAGTGTGGTTTAAGGAAAATATTAAAGATCATTTAATGCATAAAAGCACACAATCTCTTATATAAAACCATAAATGAAACATGAATATTTTAATAGTAAAAATATTGATTTTCTAAAAAAATGGTGTCTTAAAAAAATATTTCAGAGTGAACATGAAAATGGTTAAGAATTTCGGGAGTTCCTATAAATCGAACTGTTTATCATGAATAATTGAGTAGGGAACCTTTTAAAAACATTTATATCTCTAGAAGAGAAGGATAAGTGGATAATTATGCACGATTTTGGAACGTATACACAGAATTTTGAATATGTATATAATGATAAAAGGTACTTTTATTTGGGTAAAAAAATAGAAAGAAAAGATGAAGGAATAATGGAGGTTCGGGTATAATCTCGTATATTAAGTCTGAAGATATTCTTCACTTGATCTTAACATCCAGGATAATAAAATTAGATTCATTAATTAATAATTATATTACCTTTTTTACATATAATTAATTTATTATAATTTTATTAATTTCATTTGGTTGGATTAGGACACTCAAGAGGGGGTGAATTAAGTTCCTATAAAAATTTCTATTAAAAAGTTTACTTAAAAGAATCACCCAATTTAAAATTATAACATGTTAGTAAATCAAAGTAATAAGATTATAATAGTTTGACTATTCAAATTTATTCTCCAAATATTGATTAATTATCAGTAATATTAGTATGGGATTTTGATACCACTTTTGAAACTATTCTAATAATAAAAAATAGTTAAAACTACTAGCCAACATTAACTATCAATGTAAAATTTACTTTTTTGAAACATAAATTAAAATAGAGAAATACTAAATAGAAACACACAACAAATGAAATAAGTGGTTCAGTCTCAAGCCGATAAATAATCCATGTCACTTGGTGATCACCATTCACCAAGTAGATGATATTAATAAACTTGATCCACACCCTAGATTGGGGTTAACAATTGTATATAAGACTATCTAGGTCACAAGACCTCTTCCTCTATTCTACATGGGAAAACAAACAAATAGGGCACACAAGACCTCTTCCATAGTTATATGTGGGTGAATCAAAGTGTAGAAATATATTCGAGTGAGGATATATAGTATCCTCTAGTTTAATGTAGGAGATAGTGTGTGTTTAAATACAGATACACACACTGCTTGAAAAATAATAAGAACTATACACAACATAGAAAAGATGATGAGAAAGGGTTAGAAATTCTTTGAGTGTTTTTCAATGTAGCTCTAAACTTGTTGGATGTAGAAGATGTGATTTCCAAATCATCTTGTTAATAAAAAGTATCATGAGTATCGTGCTCTAGTTTCTAGTTAATGATATGTGCTTTGTAACTCTTATTCTTCTTAGGGATGCTACTGCGAGAATGATTGAGGTTCTGATCTACAATAGTTCAGCCTTCAGAAATCAAGAGTTATCCATGTGTTCTTCAGTGTATGGATGTTCTTATATCTTGCAAGAAGTTCATTTTTCAAACTCTTCCTATTTCTTGCTCCAGTTTCACACCTTCTTTTTATTTCAGGTTCATGTGTTGAAACCAACAAGAAGCATGATTTGTATGCCTCATACATCATACTGTCAGGGGAGATGTCTACAAAGAAATATTAATTATGCCAGTTTCATTAAATGACTCAAATATGATTGTTATAAATAACATTTAAATTAAATTGAAAAAGACAGAAAAGTGATTAATGAATGTTGTCACAGTTCATCTTAAAAAGGTTTCACTTGGAAACAGTGTCTTCTCCTTTGAATTTGATCAGTGAGATAGTAATGGTGCCATAGTCATGGTGAGATCTGAAAATGGTAGCAAAAATGCGGTGTCAGAATCATGGTGTCTAAAGTATCAGTTTATACTCATTTGTCAAAACATTTAACGGTGTCTTGGATATGGTAGCAAGTAACCTGTATCATAGACTTTATGAAATCAGAAAATGGTTACGGTTTTAGAGTCATGTTTTCTGGATTACGGTGTTTGACTCATGGTGTTATGGTTATAGTGTCTGGGTTATGATGTTAGGGTTACAGTGCTAGGGTTACAGTGTTTGAGTCACGGTGCCTGAGTTACGATGTCAATGACTTTGCCAAAATCTGGAACCTATGGCAGATTTATGGTTTCTAAAACTTAGCCCAAAATTTGAAAAATTTCTTAATAATTAATATTCATAGAATGAATTAGACTTAAGCATTAGTGTAATGAAACATAATAGAACAAGATCAAACATAGTTTACAATATTCAAACAAGATTTGTGAGATTCTGAATCAGGATCTTGTGAGGGTTTAAATCATAAGTTGTAATCATTAAATCATAAGGAACCAACAATCACAACACAAGATATGTAATATTTTAAACATGGTTATCATGATTTGTGAGCATTAAAACACGATTAAAACACGATTTGTGAGCACTAAAACATGATTAAAACATGAGGAGTCCAACAATATCTTCCTTTTTGATGATCACAAATCATGGAATTTATTAGCCATATATTTTAATAATTGAATTTCATTGAGAATATATATAAAACAATGGTTCTACTTACATAAATTCCTTTTTTTTATTTCTCCCCCTTTTGGGATTATCTACAAGGGAATAAGGAAAAAATAATGTAAATGATGAATTAAGGTAAGGAGGAAAATAAACAACAGTAGTGCACATTATATTAGATAGAAAGATAATTTTCATTACAAAAATAATGAAAAATATAAAACACCCCTATCAAAAAGACATCCTTTACTTCTCTTCAGGGTCATCAGTCTTATCTTTTCCCTTGGCAGAAACATCAGGAGGAGAAGGAGAATAATGAGAAGTGGTACGAGGGAATGATCCAATTTGAGATAAGGAAGAGGCACTCCTTCAAAAATAGAAGGAGAAAGATTTGGTTTTGTCAAATATTGAGGCAAGGTTTTCTCAATAATGATGAGTCATATCTTGATCCGATCATATGATATAGAAAAGGAAGTAGGAGAAAAGGCAGTGGAGGATGAAGGGGTTGAACTAGGCCACAATGGGGTAGCTGTAGGAGCCACTATTGCAGTTCTTTTCACAAGGATAAAAGGCTTTAAATAAATTGATAAAATCATTGATGACTTCACCTCTATATTACATAGACTTTTCAAAATAATACTTATTCTCTATAAAATATTCCAAAGTAGGCATGAAATATTTCATTTTATTCACTTGTTCTTTAAAATCTTATGTCACATGAGGCATTTTGAGATTTTCCACATGGTATACAAAATGAATAGTTATTTGGTGCTTTGTATATATACTCTTGAAGTTTAAATAAAACTTTATAGTAATTTAATCATAGTTCGTACAGTCTTCCTTTAAATATATTTTAACCATGTCATGGACATACTCACTATTTTGGGCAATCTTGGAGAGGATCTCCTAAACAGACTAACCCTTTAAAGACTAAATCTATTCTGAAATCACTTTTCTACGTACCTCACTTTATGATAGTTGAGATGGTTGAACTGGTTTAGTAGAGGAAGAAGTGGCTGAGATTACTTTTGAGGGTGTAGGAAGGCTCTTGAGAACATTCTCAAAAGAGTTATTAAAAACATCATGCAACTCATTGATTGAGGATACCAATACTTGAACACAATTTTCTAACTTAGAATTTTTTGAAACTACCTTTTCAAAAATAGAGAAAAAATTAGGTTGGATTAGAGTCACAACCTTTTTTGAAATTTTCTCATAATCTTATGTGCTGAAGAAATCAACAGAGGGTTCAACAGTTTGAAATTACTTCTTCAGTTACTCAAAAATTGATTTTAAAGATTTCACTTCCTCACTTAATTGCTCATTTTAAATCCTCAATTATTGAATTTCATGCAGCATCCTTTGTTTTATTTTCTTGATAAGTCTCTCAAAAAGCATGCCATCATCCTGTTCTCATAGAATAGTTACCAGAGTAGGTTGAGATTACAAAAGATTTTCAAAAACATCCATCATACATTCACCAAAAACTTTTAAATCCTCATGGATCACAAATCTAGGAGATTCTTGTGCAACCTTATGTACAAAAACCGAAATAGACACTAGTTTTATAGTAGGTATGACTTCTGTTACAAAAAAAGGTTTCAATTGAAAAGCTATTGTGAGATAAATTCCTCTCACTGAATCCAACTAGGAGTCATAGACATCAAAATAGTCAGGGAATTTATACAAGGTGTCCACAGAAATTGTCTCAATAGAACCTTACACACAAGTACTTTTCAAAATCATATTCTCCCCCCTATAAATGTGCTTTCCTTTTGGGACCAAGAGAGTCAGTTGCTTGGCATAATTCCATATCTTCCATTCTGTAAGGGTTAGGCAGTTCTTTAGCAAATTGAAAATATTGATTCATCATTTCCTTAATACAAGGAATAACTTCAGGTTCAGCTTGTTCTTATGACTATTCCACAGTAGCAGGGCCTTCCTCAACAAAAATTTATTCCTCAACAGTAGGTTCTTAAAAAAGTTCCTCATGAATATCTTATTCCTCTACACTAGAATCTTGTCCTTTTTTAGCAACAATTTTTCAAGAAACTATCTCTTCAGCAACTTGTAGGTCAGGTAGGATACTATTTTCTTCTTTTAAGATAGTTCTATCCTCAGGTGTAGATTTTTTATCCCATACTTCATCACTTGAGTATTCAATAACCACATCAGGTTCCAAACTAGGGTCAAATTATTTTATAGATATCGAAGGATTCTCAATTGGATTGAACTTCTAATACTGTCTTTCATTGTCTTCCACCCAAGATTGTTTCCAAGGATTCTAGTTCATTTTCATCCTTCTTAGTGTATCCTTATATATAAAAAACTCATAATTCTCAATAACTTTTTCATTTTATCCAACAACTCTTTTGGTAGAAAACATTGCATAAATAATTCATTAATAAAATAGGGAGGATGATTTTAAAGTAGTCTTGATCATATCAATGATGTATAGAATTATGTACTTACATTGGATGATCTTGTGTCCATTTTTTATAAGATGTATCATAAATAAATCTTGATACTTTAGGGTTATGAAATCTACCTTTCCTTGGAAAAATAATAATTTAAATAAACTTGAACAACAACCTTGTTTCTTCATCTAACTATGCTATAATCAGCCTTCTTCTCTTCTTATTTACATTTAGGATTCCTAACACCTCTTCTAGGTTAAGAAAATCACTAGGAGGATGAGTTACTCACTTATAATCCTCATAAATTACCTCATGTGCTATTTCAAGATAGGTAGGCCACAACCTATATGAAAAGGTACACCTTTGTCCATTTATCCAACTTCTAATAATGAAACCATCTATCAACTCACTGGAGAACTGAAGATGCTGATAAAACATGGAAAAAAGATTCAGATAGATGAGTTTATTTTCTTTAGGGAACCATTTCAACCATCCTTCTTCATCCAAAACATTCAAAATTACCGACTTTTCAGAATCCACTTCGAACATAATTCTTTCTCTTGCACTACAGTTCAATCAATAAGGCTTGGAATCAGTGGTCCTTTAGGCATTATTCTCAAAGCCCTTTTTACTTTATTTAGAAACCTTTTTTGTTAGGAGTCAATGAAGAAGGTCTCATAATTAAGGGAATCCAACGTAGGTTCTAGAAGGATAACGAGTTGAAGGAGGGAAGTATGTTTTAGAGAAAAGGGTTTCTGTTTTAAGAGAGAAGAGCTTGAGTGGAGAGAGAAGTTAAAAAAATATCGGGTTTTTATCATTTAGGGAGTCCAAATGTTACAAACACAAATATGCGGTATAAAAATAATAAAATAATTGATACAATGATATGGGAAATAAGAAAAATCTGGGTCAATATAGTGAGACCCGAATAGGTCGGCACGATGTCATAATTAATATGTGACTCCAAATTGTGCAGCCATATCATTGATATAGAAAGTATAAGACATTAACTGTGAGACCATAATTGTGAGGCAATAATTCCAAGATAGTAACTTGTGAAACCGTGAATCATGGAACTATAAACTGTGAAATAGTAAGTGCGAGACATTAATTTCGAGACTGTAAAAATTTTACTTAAGAATTATCATCCCTAATTCAGGTATGATGTAATTTATCCTTTCAGAATTTAATTATTTAGTGAATATATCAGCAAGATGATGTTTAGTACTGATGAATTCCGAAGTGATATCACCTTTTTGATAGCCTTCTCTCAAAAATTGATGTCTTACATCAATATGTTTTTTCATGGAGTTTGAAATAGGATTCTTTGAAATATTAATAGCACTTGTATTGTCACAATTTAAAGGTGCATTTCTGAATTGATATCCATAGTCTCATAATGTGTGTTTCATCCATGAAATTTGTGCACAAAAACTACCAGAAGCTATGTATTCAGCCTCAATGGTAGACAATGCAATAAAATTTTGTTTCTTACTACACCATGATATTAGAGACTTTCCTAAAAGGTGACATATTCTAGAGGTTTTTTTATATCTAACTTAAAAACACAAAAATCAGCACCTAAATAGATAACTAAGTCAAATTATCGTCCTCTAGGATATAATAGTCTTAAATTTGTTGTATATTTGAGGTATTTGAAAATCCTTTTAACTGAATTTAAATGAGACACTTTGGGGTTTTCATGAAAATGTGCACACATGAAAACACTAAACATAATATAATGTCGAATAGTAGTTAAGTAGAGTAAACTACCATTCATTCTTTTGTAATTAGTTTGATCAATAGATTTATCATTTTTCACCAAGATCTAACTTATAGGTAGTACTCATAAGAGTGTCAATACTTTTATTTCTACCGAATCAAAAATGTTTTAGAGTATCTTTGGTATATTTTCTATGATTTAAAATAATACCTTTCTTATTTTGAATGATTTCAAATACAAGAAAGAATTTTAACTCACCCATTAAAATCATTTCAAATTCATTTTTCATTATCTTTGAAAAATAAGTACATAAATAATTTCTGGAAGATTCAAAAATAATATCATCAACATATATTTAAACAACTAAAACATCTTTAGAAATTTGTTTTATAAAAGGAGTAGGATCATCTTTACATTTTTTTTAAAACTTTTGGAAATATGAAAACTACTTAATCTATCATACCATTCTCTTGAAGCTTACTTTAAACCATTTAAAGATTTTTTTAATTTAAAAACATTATTTGGAAAGTGAGGGTTTATAAAACTAGGGGTTATTCAATGAAAATATCCTCAACTATATACCCAATTAGGAATTCAATATTGACATCAATTTGATATAGTTTAAAATTTAGATGTGATTCATATGCAAGAAAAATTCTAATCGCTTCATGTCAATATACTGGTGCAATGGTTTCTTTATTTTAAATTTCTTCCGCTTGATTATAACATTGTGAAACCAATCCAGCTTTGTTTCTAAATATATTACCAGCTTCATATACTTTGTTCTAGAATATGAATTTAGTTCCTATGGTAAATATGTCTTTGGGTCTATCCATAATTTTCATATCATTATTTCTTTCAGACTTATTTATCTCCTCTTGTATGGTCATCACCCAAAATTCATCATTGATAGCATCATTGAGGTTTTTAGGTTCAAGTTTTGGCAAGAAATCTTGATGTTCAACTTGATTTCTATGATAATCTCTAGTATGTGTTCCTTTATCTAAATCTCTAACAACAACATATAAAGGATAGTTATTAAGAGTTATAATATCTCTAGAAAAATAAGGACTAGTAATTTCATGTTCTTCAACAGGTTCAGGTTCATTATGGCTTGAATTTGTAGAATTTCTAGAACTGGATGTTTTAAAAGATTCTTTCATAATATGGTTAGAAGATTTATATTTAATTTCCATATTTTACATATCATCCTAAATATTATCTAGGGAGGTCTTAGGTTTATGTGGACATATTTCATCAAATTTTACATGTACAGATTCTTCCACACATTTTCTTATTTTGTTAATTACTTTATAGGATTTACTAGAGATTTAATATCCTAAAAATATTCCTTCATAAAATTTGGATGAAAACTTATCAAGATTATCCTTAGTATTAAGAATATATACTTTTCAACCAAAAACATTGAGGTAATGAACCTTGTGTATTATATTTTTCTATAGCTCATAAGAAGTTATTTTAATAATTATTCCAATCAAGACTCTATTAATAATGTAGCATACTATATTGAAATATTCTTCCCAAAAGTAAATAGGCATGTCATACTCACTATGCATGGTTCTAGATATTTCTTGTTAGGCTATATTTCTTATTTCTAAAACAAAATTTTATTGAGGTGTCCTAGGGGAAGTGAAGTTATGACTATATCCATATTGTGAGAAAAAGGATTAAAACTCTTGGTTTTTAAACATACATCCATGTTCACTTATTAGAGATTTTATCCTAATTCCACTAAGATATTCTACAGTCCTAGCATAATTGGTGAAATGAGAGAAGTCTTCACTTTTGTGAGACAAGAAAAATGTCCATGTATATATATAATAGTCATTTACAAGAAAATAAACATTGCTCTCCCCATTTAAACTAGAAACTCTAGATGGTCTAAATAAATACATTTGAACCAACTCTAGAGGTTGTTTATTTGAAACTTCTTTCTTTAGTTTGAAAGATATTTTGTACTGTTTACCCTTTTGATAAGGATTATAGACTTTATCATTTGGAAACTCATGTTTGGGAAGGTCCTTGACTAAACCTTTTATGGTAAGCTTTCTAAGGGAGTGTATATTTTAGTTTCCTAGTCTTCTATGAAAAATCCAAGACACTTTGTGAAAATCACTTAAATAAGAAATATTTTGAGAAACTAAAGAGTATAAGTTGAGAGCATAAAATTTTTTATTTATAAAAGATGAAACTTTTAGGTTATTTTTAGAGTTGAAAACATTAAAATAATAATTTTCAAATTTTACATGAAATACATCATCACATAGTTCTGAAATACTATTAATATTATATTATAGTCCATAAAAAAAACTACTTTAGAAATTAAAACTGAGTTAGAGTTACCAATATGGCCTAGGCCAATTATTTTTCCTTTTGCATTATCACGAAAAGTGACATGCCCACCATAAATCATTATTAAATTCTTGAAGAATTATTAATATCCTATCATGTGCCCTAAACATCCAATTTCTAAGTACCATAATATTTTACAGGAGTGCTTTAAATATCTTTCCAACAAAATAATAAAAAAACAGACTTTGGTACTCAGATTTGTTTTGATTCAGTAACATTAGCTATCAATGCTTTAGGAACCCACATCTTCTTCATAGGTTTCCTATAAGAATTATCTAACATATTTGAAAAATAGACCCAATTTAGTCCAAAAAAACTAGTGATAGTAAAAGGTTTCCTAGAACTGGAACTAATAGGGGATTTTCAATTTTAGGTAGAAAAACAGATTTTCCAAATTTAGTTACGAACTTGTTTTTGGTGAGATATCTTTTCCCAGGTTGGTATCCTATACCAGTAGTGTATCTGGGGGAAATTTGTTTACCAAGAATCTATTTAAGAGTATTTTTCCCATTGGTAAATTTCTCAAGGTTATTTTTCAACTGCTCATTAGATAACTTATGTTCATTGTTTTCTTTAAGTAATTGAACATTTTTCTATTTCTGTATAGCAAGTAAAGATTTGACAGTAGTGGTTAAGGGATGATATTTCTTTAAAGATGTATATATATCTTTTAGTTCACTAAATGTTTCTTCAAGAATATTACAATATTCAAATAATTCTTCACTAGTCATATTTTCAGAATCACTTTCATCTCCAAAATAATTGGAATTTTGTATCAGAGATTCTTGGGTATCCTCAGATGTGTTTGTCATAAAATATATATTGGCCTTGTCAGAATTCTCATCATGTGAAGAATCTAAGTCACTTTATCTGTCCCCATAAGTACTATGTATTTCCTTCATGGAATTTTCATACTTTAAATCTTTTTCTTCATATATCTTCTTTTATTTTTTACTTAGGAAAATCAATCTTTACATATCCTTTTATTTTGCATTCATAATAGACTCTATCACCAGATTTGTCACTTGTTTTAAAATCCTTCTTCTACTTTCCCTTGTGATCATATCTTCATTTGAAGTTAGGATTTATAAAAAATTTATTTCTTCTATAAAATATCTTTAATCATCTAGCAAATTGATCCATTTCTTCATCACCATCTGAAAATGACTATTCACTACTAGAAAATTCTACAGGGTCTTGTAATTTCCCATTTTCCTTGTGTTTAGTGGTAGTAGTCTTAAATGCTATATAATTACTTTTGGGTTCACCTTTCTCTTCTTTTTTGACTTTTAATTCTTCCACATACATCATCAAATTTCCTATCTGCTCCTTGAATGATAGTTTTCTAATATCACCAGATTATCTAATTAATATAGAAGTCCCTCTCCATCTATTTTCCAAGCATCTGAGTATTCTTATAATTTACTCCTTTCCTGTAACATCTCTTTTGAGAGAGATCACTGTGTTCACTATTTCGTAAAACATGAGATACATGTCAAAAATTGTATCATCAAGATTCATTTTAATGTTATCATATTTGATAGTATATATGTAATGTCTCATTTCATTAATACTAGAGGTTCCTTCATGTGAAACAAATAAAGTATCCTAAATTTTAGGGGTTGTTTTACATGTAGAAATTCTATTAAATTCTTCATCTCATAATGAATAGTTTAAGGCATTCATGGCTTTGTAATTATTGATATAAGTTGTCTTAGTTGGGTCATCCCATGTGTGCCTATCAGTTTAAGGAATCTTATATTCATTTATAATTTAATACCAAATCTCAAAACCCATACTTTCCAAGTGTATTTTCATTTTAATTTTCTATTATACATAATTGGTTGCATTAAAGAATGGATATCTGTTGGTAGAATCACCTTACAATATATTATAAATACATATAGAATAATTTGTAGATTTTTTGGTTTTAAATAATTAAAAATTTAGAACTAACATTAATTTTAAGATTTTTAAAACACAACTAAAATCATAGTTGAAAAATATTTTAAACAGATTGATAATTTAAAATTTTGAAAATTGGGATTTTAAAAAATCCTCTAATACAAAATGATGGTCAGTATAAGACACTAAAATTGGGGGTGAATTGGGTTCATATAAAAATTTCTATTAAAAAGTTTACTTATAATATTCACCCACATTCAAATTAAAACAGTCCAGTTAATCAAGGTAACAAGATTATACTAGTTTGACTGTTAAAATTTCTTCTTCGAAGACTAATTAATTCTCAATAATATAATTATGGGATATTGATAACACTTTTGAAACTATTTTAAAAAAGAAAATATTTATATCTACTATTCAATACTAACTATCAAAGTAAAATTTTGTTTTCTAAAATATAAATTAAAATAGAGAATGAATAAATAGAAACACATAGTTGATAAAAAAAGTGGTTTAGTCTCAATATGAGACCTAATATACTCCACATGGTGAAAACATACCACCAAGTAGTTTTTATTAGTAAACTTGATCCACACATTGGATTAGGGTTAACAACACTACACATGACTTTCCATGTCGTAAGACCTATTCCACTATTCTACGTGGGAAAAAAAAACAACCAGGTCACACAAGACCACTTTCAAAGGTATACGTGGGTGATACAATGTGTAGAAAGATATTAGAGTGAGGATATCTTGTAACCTCCAACTTAATGCTGGAGATAGTGGCTGTTTTAATATATATACACACACTTATCCAAAAATAATAACAACAATACACAATAGATAAAAGATGATGTGAGAGGGTTATAAATGATCTGATTGTTGTTCTATGAAGCTCTGGACTATAGGATGTAGAATATGTGATTTTCAAGTCCTCTTGTCAAAATAGAGTATCATGAGTCTCATTATCTAGTTTGTATTTTGATGATATGTTCTTTTTAACTCTTGTTCTTATTAGGGTTTCTACTGTGAGAATGTTTTAGGTTCTGATCTACAATATTTCAGCCTTCAAGAATCGAGAGTTCTCCATGTGTTCTTTAGTGTATGGATGTTCTGCTATATTTCATGCAGTTTAAATTTTTAAGTCTTCCTATGTCCTGCTTTAGTTCCACGCTTAGATGTTATTTCAGGTGCATGTGTTGGAACCGACATGTAGTATGATTTCTACACCTCGTACCGTGTACTATTAGGTGACATGTCTACAAGGAAAAATTAATTATGTCAGTGTCATTAAATGAATCAAATATGACTGTTATAAATAAATTTCAAATTAAATTGAAAAATAAAAAAAGTGATTAAGGAATGGTGTCATAGTTTTTCTTGAAATGATGTCACTAGGAAAAAGTGTCATCTCCTTTGCCTTTGAGTGGTGATACAATCACAACGCCACTATCATGGTGATATATGAAAATAGTAGCATATATGTAGTGTCAGGATCACAGTGTCTTAGGTAATAGTGTCCAGTCCTTTTTCAAAACATTGAATGGTGTCTTGGAGATGGTAGCAAATAACCAGTGTCATATACTTTTTGGAATTCTTAACAGGTTATGGTGCCAGAGTCATAGTGTTTAGATTGTGGTGTACGAATCACTGTGTCATGATTATGGTGTTAGGGTTACATTGTCAGGGTTATGATGTATGAGTCATGTTGTCTGAGTCATGGTGTTAGTGACTTTGCCAAAATCTGGAACATGTGGCAGACTTACGGTTTCTCAGACTTATCCAAATATCCGTAAACTATCTTAATAAGTAATATTGGTAGAATGAATTAGACTTAAGAATTAGTATAATGAAACATAATAGAACAAGATCAACCATAGTTTACAATATTCAAACATGATTTTTGAGATTCAGAATCATGATATTGTGAGAGTTTAAACCATGAGTTGTAAGCATTAAATCATAAGGATACTAACAATCTCTACACATGATTTGTGATAGGTTAAACATGGTTAACAAAATTTGTGAGAATTAAAACATGATTAAAATGTGATTTTTGAGAATTAAAACATGATTAAAAAACGAGGAGTCCAAAAATTTCATTTATTCTCATTTTGATGAGTTATATTTCTCAATTTCATCATTCAAGAGTGCTCATTTTCATTGTCTTCATGATTGAATAGCTTTTAAAATATAATGGAAGTCCATGTAAAATGGGAAATGAAGTCTAGAATTGATGTTATGATTTATTAATGGTCATACAGATGGTTAAATGATCATATATTTCATTTTTTTTATTTTGGGTGAGGATGAATCATTAGATAAAAGCTTAATGATAAACACTTGGATTAATTTGGCCATTTTTCGATCACAACTAACTCATTTTGTTTTATAAACTAATACCATTTATACAAAATGATTCCAGAACATTAAATAGGTTATATTATATATGTATATAATAATTATTTTCAACCATACATTTGGTTTCACGACCATAACTGATTACTGTAATAGAAATTGAAAACCTTTTGTCCTTCAATGTGATAAATTAACACATCTCAGATGATGTTTTAATTTTTAGTATAAAAGCAGGGGGAAGGGGAGATAATGATGAATAATTGAATTTGAATAAAAAATATTACAGTATATGTAAGGTACTAGATTTTTCATACCTTATGGATGATGATATGTGAGGATAGAGAAGAAAAGAAAGATCTTGAAACGAAAATAAAAGAAACCGAAAAAGGAATTTACCTCTTGAATTTATCCTGCTTGAGAGCCTCATTATGCAAGAGGTTTTGGTCTCTTGATGAGACCAAGAGCTCATAAAGGTGGGGAAGGGGATTGGGAAAATATTTGGGTAGAATTTTTACAAGACACAACACATTTTAGGTGTGAGGAGAGAAGGTGGTGAGGGGTGGTATTTATAGTGGAGGAGGAACATGTTTTCTCAATATTTAATTCATTAGTTCATTATTTTTATCAAGACAGGAAATAATGATGATTATTGAGACTAAATACAGTAATTATTTATTTTTAGTTTGAAACAATGGTTCTTATATCATCCATGACTCAATAAATTGTGTATTTAACATATAATGTATATATACCGTAAATTACAGTATTTTAATATTCAAAAAAAATATCATGTATTTCAAAAAAATACCATAAATTTATCCTAACCATTTATAAATATGTATAATTGAAAAATGAACTCCATTTTATGAGAATAATTTTCTAAATATAACAAATTTAATTTTTAATTAAAATTATAATGTTCTTGAAAACTACAAATTTTAAAATTAAAATTGCTTTTCTAACACTCTTAAAAATTAATTAAGGCGTTAAAAAATTATCTTATAATCATAAATCATAAAAATATTATTGTATGAATACATTTTATGAATATAATTTTTATTTTATTTTATTAAATTAATCATAAAATTTTAATTAAATATAGACGACTTACAAAAATACCCACACTTAATTAATAATTTTGAAAATATTTATTTACTTATACTATGATCTAATTATATCATATGAAACTTATAAGATGAAAAAAATTATTTATACTTTCCTTAGTGAGGTTACTATTACATTGGCTAGTTTACTATTTATATGGGTCACATTACTATTCCAAAGGTAAAGTTACTATTTAATCGGTATATGTTCCTTAACTTCTAGAGATACCTTTCATTTCACTCATTCATTGTTTATATAGTTTGTATTGGGTTCGATATGTAATCTTATGTGATTATATGATAAGAAATAATTATAAGAAGGGAATTCCATGGATAAAACATTGGGTCATTACAATCAGGGGTTAAACTAAAAAATTGGGTTAAATTGACCAAAAAACTTGTCAAATTTATATTTTATGGCCATATTTTAACATTATATCATCTATGGTTTTGGAAGAATACATTTTGGATCCATAGTTTTCATGTAAAACATTTTCATGTTTTATTCTTTTCAAAAATTAAAAGTGTTTCTTCTCCCACACTTATAAAAGGACACCCCTTATTATATCCTCTCAACACTTCAAGAGCCATTTGGATTAGAAAATAATATAATTTTTTTCCTTAAATAACTCCCCATTAATTTTAGTAAATTTTTTATCAGAAAACTATCCTTGGAAGACTTTATGTATAAACCTAAAGCGGTTATCTGAAGAAGATGTATAGTTCTTAACTATGCATCTTCGTTTCATATCTTCCTATAACCTATCAAGACCAACTCCAACTATGAAAAAATTATAAAAAAAAAACAGTATTAAATTTATTTTGATTTAATTATGTTAGTTTCATAGCCTATATATATCCCCTCTTCCATAAAATGGGAAATGATACCGTCGATCATTATACGGTGAACTACCGCCTCACAAACCAATGTAGTTTTTTTCCATCACCACCTATAGTGGATGGTTGTGTTGAAATATTTAATGTATATATAATATATGTATTATATACTTATTATTTTGAAATTATAGTATTACATTTACCTACTCACCTTCAATTCTTTTAGAAAATGATAACCCTACTCGTGTGTACATGTGGACTACCGCTTCTATAAAGCGATGTGATACATTTTTCATTTTATTTTGACATGTATGATAAAATGGATATATTTAATGAATATATATGATATAATAATGATTTTATAAAGGTAAAATATTATTTACCTTTTTTTTGTTCCATCCCTTAAAAAATAGAATTAACATTCATGCATACGTACGACCTACCGTCTCCATGAATGGCATAATTCATTTGTTCTATCTATATTTTATGTATAAATATAAATACATATACAATTAATATATATTAAATATATATAATTTTTAAAATTATGGAGATTATAGAACATGGATCAAATTATAAGGACCAAAACTACCGAACCAAGCAATACATGAAAAATGAAGTAGTTATCACCTGTAATATTTTTATAATAATGAACTGTTAATAAATAGGTGATAAAAAGTTATAAGTAAATTATATATGGTAAAATATATATGGGAATGGTTATTTAGTATATTTATAATAAATATATATTTATTATACATGTGGTTTGAAAATGTATGAATGAAAGTAGACTTGAGGTAAGAGTTTATTTCACGATCTCATTATTATTCGGGATTGTTTATGTTTATGTATCCACATGGGAAATTGTTTTGTATTTATATATTTAAAAAAATATATTTTCTTATACACTTGTTAATTCTATAAATTATATGTTTTCCTTTCAATTTTATATCTTTAAGTAATCAAGATACCAAAATAAAATTTTAAGGAAAAATAATATTGTTTTTATTCTCTATCAAGAATATGTCTCTCCAAAGTCTGCATATTCATTAAAAATTATAAAATTATGTTTTTATATTTATAAAATGATTTATTAAATAAATTTTTTCCAATTTTTTAATTTTTACAAAATTTTTCATAATGAATATTCATATTCTATTTCGAATGACTTTATTTTTTACCTTTCTACAATAGTTTGAAAGGAATACCTTTTAACAGAATGTATGGAATTGCCCACCGTTATTAAAACTCATTAATTTTAAGATTAATTTATAATTTTACATGGTTCATTTCAATAATATTATTTTCCATAATATTTGAGTAGTTTGTTAGACTTTAATTATGTGATTTTAAAGATACAATGTTTTTTTCATAAAAAAGTTTCTAGTGATGTTGTTAATATATATTCATCTATGTCAAAATTATTTGGTGAATATTATGATTTACTGGTGATTTACTATTTGATACAATTTCCATATTATTATGGATGGTTTTTATTAGGTTTTTTATTTGTAAAATTATGAACATTTTGTACCCTAGTTTTTCAATACAAATGTTTATGTTGATTATGTTTCACCCCATTCATATGAGGAATGCATTGGACTTAGAAAGTGATGGTATAGAATTGATATAGCCCTTCAATGCATTACTAGGTCTCATGAGATAAACTATATTGGGTATTTGGTAGATGAATTTCCCATTTATATAATATTTCTTGGAATGAGGCCTTGATGGTATTTTTATGTTGTTCGGTATTATGAATTACCTCATTATTATATTACTTATTGATTTACATCTAATTATTCAATTAGTTATGACATCCATTGATAAGTTTCAAGATCATGTGATTATTTATATGAAATAATTTTTTTATCATTTATGTCTGACATATTATTCTTCATACACAAGTTATTGATTAAATATTATGTGTTTTCAGATATTTACCTTTCCATATTGGTTATTATTAATTTCTTCATAATAGCTTCCGCTATTTGCATACCCTTACTGAGCATATGAGAGAACCCATTTATTATGTTTCCATTAACCATGATTCTCGTAAGTGTATTATTATTGATGTGAAGGGATACATTAAATGGAATAATGGTGTTTTAAATGAAAATAGAATGTTGTATTTTATGTTTTCAGTTGTAATGCGTGTTTAAAGTATATATTTATTTTTTCAAGAATAATAAACTATTCAGTCCTATGGGATGTGATTACTTATATCAAGTTCCAATTAAATATAATATCAACTAAATATGGGTTACTAGAGTTAGGTTTTTTATAATTGGTATCATATGAATTTTAGTAGAAACCGTCGTAACTAGATTTAAGAAAAAATATATTAGAGAGCATAACCGTATGAATGCCTTTTGAGGATAGTTCTAATTAAATGATAACATCCTAAAGTTATGATAAGGTAGAGATTATTTCAATTTAATTGAAATAAATCCCTTTCTGAATACTACAAGTGGATGTGAATCTAGAGTAGTTAAAACTAAGGGTAATAACTTTAAAAATGGTGATTTAGAATTAACTCAATCATCACTAGACACATGAAAATGGGCCTTGATGCAAACTTTATTTGACACTATTGTGGGATATTCTTGGGTTAATTTCATTTTTTTTACAAACCATTATAATGGATTTGAAAATATTTTTATGATTTTAAAACTCTCCCAAAGAAACTAAGTTTATTATAGTGATATCAGAGATGAATACAATTTTCTATTTATGTTAAGTGTTTTACTAGTTTTAAAATAATACATTATGTTTAATAATAGTATGATCTAATATTTTGTATTCCATTATTTTGAAATGGAACCTAGTGAAATTAATTAGAACCATATCAATCCAGAAAAACCATGTAGAGATTTTCCACTTGGGAAATATAATGAAGATGAAGCTGAAGCTGGAGCTGAATAAATTATAACTATTTCAGGGTCAATTGACTTAGGTTATGACCAATAACCTTGACCATATGGATAATCCTATAGATCTAATACCTAGTGTAACAATGTCAATTTGATTAATGCGTCAACAACCTCCACCATTCAATGGAACTATAAATCTATTTATTGTTGAGAAATTGATATGTTACAAAGAGAATACATTTTTTAATTTCTGAAGAAATCAAATGGAGAATATTTTAATTGAAGTTTATCATCTATCAAGAGGTGAGGATCAATGGTGGTCATTGGTTCAAAGCACTAAGGATGAAGAGGAAATAACAAGCATGAAATATAAGTATTTTAAGGTACTATTCTTGGAAAACTATTTTCAACATGAGAAATGAGTAGATATAGAGTGACAATTCTTAAGTCTAAGATAAAAAGAAGATGAAAATGTAACTATGTAAGAATCCAATAGCAAGGAATTCTATAAAATACATAAATAATCCAAATGAAAATATTGACCTTTTTTCTGGTGGTATTAATGCAAAACTTTGAAGGGAAATAGTTTTCCAAACATTCTTATCACATGAGGATATAATGTCATGTGCTATCAAGATAGAGAAATAATTCTCCAAGTCTTATGAATTTTAAAGAAAACATGATAAGAAAATGGTAGTTGATCAATCTAGAAACAAAATATATAAAAAGAAAATATATGAAAAGGAAAGAAGGGAAGTGTGGAATTTCCATCTTATAATCAATTTGGAAAGAAACATCGTTGAACATGCTTTCTATGAATGCGAGTTTTATACAAGTGTGTATAAAATTCCATCAGGCTCATGATTTTAAAGAAATAAGGAAGATGACAGTCATAAATGCTTCGACTGTAATGAGATATGACACATTAAAAATTATTTTCCCATGCCTTAAGATAATTCCCTCTACAAAGCCCAAGGTATTAATACCAAGATTATGTGATCAAAATTTCCAATCTTAATGTTCATAATGATGTAGTGAAACATACTTTATTCATATCTTCCAATTATTCTAATTATTTATTTTATTTTGGTTGTTTCACTATTTTATATCCTCCATGTTTTCTATGAAAATTAGATACTTCCATATCACCTTAAAAATAGATTTATAGGTAAAGAATCCTAATGTAAGTCACACCATAATAAGGATGTGTTAGTCAGTTCACATTATAACACATAAACATTCCCTATTTATTGACTTCATTATTATACCTATGGTTAATTTTGATATAATAATTTTTATTAAGTGGATTTCAAAATATCATTAAAAAATTTATTTTAAAGGGAAGGAAATTATGATTTGGGATGAATATATGGAATTCCTTATCTTTATGGGTAAGAATCTATCATATGATTAAGGTATATATCCACACCCAATATCTATTCTAAATTATACTATTGGGGAAGAAGATAAGATAAAATCTATAGATATAAATGGAAATCATAAAGTTGAGGATTTACCTATTGTATAATAATACATTGATGTACTTTCTAAAAAATTACCTAGACCGAAACTTGAGTTTTATATTGAGTTTACATTTGATTCAATCCCCAATTCAAGACCAATACTAAATAATCTCTCTAGAATAGAAACAATAGAATTGATGGAATTGAATAAAAAAATAGAAGAGTATCGTAATAAAGGATTTATATTCCCTAGTGTTTCACGATGGGGAGCCCATGTTCTTTTTGTTAATAATAATGACAGATATATATGGATGTAAATTGATTATAGGGAAATTAATGATATTATGATAAATAAAAAGTATACTATACCTTTCATTAATGAATTATTTGATCAAATTCATAGAGCTCAATATTTTACAAAGATTTACCTTCATTTTGGGTATCACCAATTTTGAGTAAAGAAGGGTGATATTCCAAAGACAATAGTTCAAATGAGGTATAGACATTATGAGTTCATCGTAATTCTCTATGGATTCACTAATGAACTCTCAATTTTCATGGATCAAAAGAACCAAGTATTCATAGAATATCATAATAATTTTTTTGGTATTTATTGATGATATCCTAGTGTATTCTAAGAGATTTTATGATGATGAGAATCACTTTAAAAAATTTCTTAATACTCTTATAAGAAAAGTTTTAAATGGAAAATTTAGAAAGTGTGAATTGTGGATTCAGAAAGTTAATTTTCATGGATATATTCTGTCTAATGATAGAGTATCAGTTGATATTATGAAGAAAAAATCCATACAAGAATATCCTACACTAATGAGCCTAACTAAGATATTAGTTTCAATGGTTTTTAATGTTTCTATTGGTTGTTTGTTGGAAAAGTTTTCTGCTTGGATAACACATTTTAACCAAGATAATGTGAAAATGGTTTACGTTCAAATGGAAAATGGAATGTGAACAATGTTTTGAAAAATTGAAGAAGATATTTTTAAATTATCTAATAAGAATATACCATTATGAAATAATATATTTTTGATATATTTTAATGAATTGAGGAGGGTACTGTTTTGTGTCCTTATGATGAATGATAATGTTTTTTCCAATACATCAAGGTAGTTAAAGATTCAGGAACAAAACTATCATACACATGATCATTAGTTGGAAACCATAATATTTTCTATAAAGATTTGAAGAGATTATATCTATAGAGAAAGATGCTTATACATAAATGGATCATAAGATTATGAAATACATATTTTCATATAAATAGATCAACATGATGTAAAAGATATGGATGAAGCTAATCAAGTATTATGATTGGTCAATACACAACCACCCTAGGAAGGAAAATAAGATCATGGAGTTTCACCCTGGGAAGTATTAAAGATATGCATTGAGCAAGAAAGATCGCGGAGTTTCAACTAAAATGATGGTCAAAAGGGATCCTGTGTTCATGGATTTAATAAATATTGATATGGGAATTATTAATTAAGGAGAGACATCTATTTTTTAAATATGAATTTTAAAATATATTATTTAAAAAATATAAAATGTTTACAACCCGATGATGGGAATTTCTCAAAGAAAATTAAAGTCGTGATGATATAAAATTGGATGAAAATATTTATGAAGATGACTTTTGAAATTTAGAAAGGGAATATGTGTTGCATATATACTTGAGATGAATAGGTAATTCTTGGATGATTTTCATAGATCAAATTTTTCTATACACCATGGTAGCACCAAGATGTATATATATTTTAAGGAACACTTTTGATGGGTTAATATAAATTAAGAAATTGATGATTATCTGTCTAAATGATTGGTTTTTCAACCCATGAAATCTTAGAGGCAATATCATAGAGGATTAATAAAATCTATACCTATTCTTATGTGTAAATGGGATGTCATTTCAATGGACTTTCTCACTAGGTTACCAAATATTATAGAAAAAATGACGCAATATGGGTAATTTTTTATCACCCCAAAAAATGTGTACATTTCCTCACTATAATTGGAGATTTAACTCCTAATAACCATGAATGAATCTATATCAATGAAGTTTTAAGAGGTCATAGTGCACCACTTTCAATTGTGTCTACTTCTGATCCAAAATTTACATAAAATTTTGGAAAATTATTTAGAGGGATCTTGATACTGAGATTCATTTGAGATCAACTTGTAACCCTCAAATAGATGGATATTCTAAAAGGGATATTCAAACATTACAAGGAATTTTTGTGCAATTATTACTTGGTATTCAATGTATGTGGTATCAGTATTTACCTTTGGTATAATTCACTTAAAATAATAGCTTCCATTTAAGTATTCAAATGGCACCGTATGAATAAATATATGGAAAAGGATGTCATAGTCCAACTTATTGTGATTTTGTTGGTGAAAGGAATCTTGTAGGCCTAGATCTTTTTAGGAGAAAATATAAAATTTAAATACTCTTCAACCCCACATCTAAGCAGCTTGAAGCAGGAAAACTAGAAATGCTGATAACCGGTGGAAAGATTTTGAATTTCAAGTGGGTGATCATGTTTTCTTGAAACTATATCCATGGAAGGGTGTATTATGGTTTGTTAAGAAAGGAAAAAAATGAGCCCTAGGTAAATCATATCTTTTGAAATCGTGTATGTAATTGAAGATTTGGGTTACTATTTAGTGATGCCACCAAGTCTCTCAAAAGTCCATGATTTCTTAAAAATATCATTTTTAATGAAGTACATTCCAAAAACAAAGCATGTTCCCACCTACAAATAAAAAGAATTGGAACATGATCTATCTTACTGTGAAGAGCCTATCTAGATTCTTGACACTAGATGACTCAGATGGTTAGGTTGTTTTGAAAAATCATAAGATAGAAGAGGTGACATGGGAAACTGAAATATTTCTGATGAAGAAACACCCAAATATTTTCATGAGGTGAAATTATATAAATTTTGAGAATAAAAATTTTAAAGTTGGGAAAAATGTAATACCCTAAGACTTTTTAATTAATTAATTTTAAAATTTAATCTCTTTAATAGCCTGCGATGCATGCAACCCTGAGTCTAAAAGAACTATAAAATAGAATACCATTATAACCTAAATATTAAATTAGAGGGTATGGATAAAAATAACAAAATTTTGGAAAATATATGAAATACAAATGTATCAAATAAATTAATTGGTTATCAATTTATTTGAATAAAAATAAAAATCATTTGAAAGTACAATAATTGTATTGTTTGTAGAATTATTTTTATGAATGCAACATGATTTTAACTTAATAAATTAAATTAATCACTATTAATGAATTATTTTAATAAAATTACTATATTAAAAATTCAATAATTTATTTATCATTTATGTCATATTTTTTAAGTCATGGGATATGAATAAATCAAATTTTATGCTTAAAAATTGCATTTTTCGTAAAAAGTGGGTTTGTCGCGTTTTTCAGACTTTTTTAAAATTTAGTTTTTAAAATTTTAGAAAATTTGATTTAAAAAATTAAAATAATTTTTTATATCATCATGTAAAAATTATCTTAGAATTATTTTCTTATAATTTTCTGAAAAGATTAATTTTTTTGGATGAATAGTAAAAATACCGATTTTTATTAAAAATTTATTTTTCGTTTAAATCATTTGAAAATATAAATTTTGTTTTAAATTTTTGTAAAATTAAAATTATTAAAATTATATTATTATTAATATAATTTAGGTTATTGGAATAAATTTTATGTTTAATTTTTTATATAAATACTTTTTATACTAAAGAAAACGTTTCATTGAAAAACCTTATTTTCATCACAATTGCATATTTAATTTTAAATTATATTATTCCACATATATGAATTGAATTAGATAAAATGGATTAAATATTTTTAATTATTATAATTAATATTAGGTAATAATTTTATCTCAATTTTTTATCATAAAGAATAGCAAAAATAATAAAAAATACTTACCGCAATTAAGGTTAAAATGAGTTTATCGAGGGGTTACACTAAAAAGATAAGGGATAAAATGACATAAAATATTGGCTATATTCTGTTTTATGGACATATTTAGACATTATATTATACCAATTTTGTGAATGGTAAATTTTTACGCATTTTGTTTGTGTAAAACATTGGTATATTTTATTTTTTTAGATATTTCAAGTGTGTACTCTACCCCACTTATAAAAAGACACCACTATCCTCTGCTCTTCAAAATTTAAGATCAAATTTTTATATGAATCCATAAAAAAATAATTTCATTACACCCATAAACATGATATATAGTCCCTTTTTTTATACAAAATACCATCCTAGGATGGCTTTAGGTATACACCTAAAGAGGTTCTCTGAAGAAGAGATATAGTTTTTAACCACAAATATTCATTTTATTTCTTCTTATACCCCATTAATACATTCTCCAACTATGATAAAATAATAAAAATAGTATATTTAATATATTAATATGTTATTATATTAATTTAATAACTTATATCCATCCCAAATTCCATTAAATCAAAAATAAAACTGTCGATTGTGTGTACGGCGGACTACCGACTCACAAACCGACGTAATTAATCTTCCATCACCACCTCTCAAAAATTGATATTATAATGTATTTAATTCATATATAATATCTTTATGACACAATTAAACTTCTGAAATTATAATATCACATCTACCTTCTTACCTTCCAATCCTTTGGAAAATGATAATGTTGCTCATGCGTACGTGTGGACAATCACCTCTAGGAAGTGATGTGATATGTTTTTTTCATTTTATTTTTAAATGAATGATAATATGAATAGATTTAATATATATATATATATATTATATTATATAATAATTATTCAATAAAAGTGAAATATTATTTATTTTTCTTTCCTTCCATCTGTTAAAAAATAGAAACTACATTTATGTGTATGTATGACCTACCGTCACTATGAATGGTGTAATTCATTTTTTCTATATATGTTTTATGGATTAATATAAATAAATATACAATGAATATAAAATATTTTTATATAATTATTAAAATTTTGTATATGATGGAACCATGATCAAACAATAATAACCAAAACTACCGAACCAAAACATATATGAAAAATGAAGAAGTTATCACCCAGAATAGTATTTTTATTAAATAATTGTTGATAAAAGAGTGATAAAAAGTTATAATTAAATAATATATGGTATTATATATATGTTTATTATTCTATAATAGATTTATAATAAATATATATTTATTATACAGGTGGTTTTAACATGTAGAAGGAAATTAAACCTGAGGTAAGGGTTTATTTCACAGTCTCATCATTTTTTGAGATTGTTTATGTTTATGTCTTCACTAGAAAAATTATTTTATATATAAATAATAAAACCAATATATTTTCTTCTCATATGTTTATTTCTATAAATTAAAAATTTTCCTTTCAATTTTCTCTATTTAAGTACTCATGATAGAAAAATAATGTTTTTTGAAAAAACTGCATTTTTCTACTCGGTTGGGAATATTTCTCTTACGTGACCATATTTTACATAAAATGTATAAAATGGTATTTTTATAATTATACAATTAATTTTTAAAGAAAAGTTTCCCAGGTTTTATATTTTACAAAAGATTTTAAAATGAATCTTTTTTTCATTTTCTAAACAAGGTACTTTTTGAAATTTTTATAACAGTGTAAAATGAATTTTTTTAACGAGATGAATAGAATTAACAACTCCGATGACCACTCATTAATTTGAATCTTAATTTAAATTTTTATAAGTTAATTTTCTAATAAAAAATTTTACTTAATATTTGGGTAGTATTTTAGACTTTACGTAAGTTATTTCAAAGTGAAAAACGTATTTCCCTCAAGAAATTTTATAGTGATATTTTTAATGTACATTCATATATGTAAACATTATTTGGTAAATATTATGATTTATTGGAGATGAACTATTTTATACCATTACCCATATTATTCTAGATATTATACGATTATGTTTATTTATTGGGGGAATTATTAACATTTAATATGCTAGTTTTTCTATACTATGGTTTACGTTGATTATGTTTCACCTATTTTATATGAGGAATTCATTTGACTTAGTAATTTATGGGAGGGGACTAATATAACCCCTTTATTCAGTAATAGGTATCATGAGAAAAACTAGCTTGAGTATTTGGCCTAGGCCTTGCCAAATTATGTAATATGTCTTGGTATGAGGCCTTGAGAATATGTTTATGATGTCCAACTTTATTCATTACCTCTATCCATCCAATGTTAGAAATTTTTTATCTCAAAGGGAAAGGAGGGACATGGATGAAACAATACATAGGGGTCAAAAATAGTTAATTCCTAGGGAATCATCCTAAATAAGATTAATGAACTATGATGGAAGAGAACCCATACCATAAATGATGATACTCAGGTTATCTAGAGTAGTCCAGGATGGAAAGAAGTCCCCAACCATGTTACCCTCTATCCTTGTATGGGTGAGCTCTATGACACTATTAATAAACTACCTGCACTTATAAACAATATATATGATAGCCTATTAGATATATCCTACACCTTAGATTGATTTGAGAATAATCGAGGAGTTGGTTTCCACTCTATCATGATAAATACCATGATAGTGGCACAATTCCAACCGTTTAGGCATGGAAGTAGCTTCCTCCATGAGGGAGTGTCACTAAAATACACAATTAAACCCTAAGACAGTCACCTGAGTCTATCTATGACATGTCCCAAGGGGTGTTCCCGATCCCCATGGGCTAGAAACTAGTGTCGGGCATCAAAACCTAATCATTTGGAATGATTTTTCCCAAACGATAAATAAATAACAATGAATAAATAGAATAATAAAACTGAACTTGAGAAGTAGAAAAAGAAATAATGAGAAACTCCACCTAGAAAAACTTGAACAAAGGAAACCTGCAACTGGAATGATAAAATAGGTATGAGCATTAAAATGCTCAGTAGGGTTTCTAAGAAAAACCACATAATCCAATGTCTCATTTCCTGAGATCATCCATTAACAGATGTTTGAAATACAAATATAAAAGTATGGTTTTTAAATTTTAAAATAAGCAGCATGTTTTTCTAATTTAAAAATCTAACACATGTGACATTGTATTTCCAAGATCATTTTTAATTTTATAAACTAATATCAAAATAAAATAAACCAAAAATGGGATAACATAGAAGAGGTAAAAAATTCAAGATGTAAGTAAACTGGTATAATGAAAAGTAACCAAGCACTTAAAATAATCCAGTAACGATGGGTGATCCTAAACATCCCTAGAAGACCCCTGTATGTACTCAGTTTCAGTACCACCTGCCGATGTATGGTGAATCTCCTAAGTCTATAACCACCTGGCCGCCCTAAACTTACCAATCCAGTGGCACAACCCCCTTGGCCTAACAAGAAATCCAGGGGTATCGACCCATATAATTGGGGTTGATCAGCAACTGTCACTCGATCATCTAAAATATTCCTAGGAACCCATGATGGTTATAATAATATTGTGTATGTAGGAAGGCCTTTGCACGCGTGACTCATCTCACCGCACTTTCCTTCCCCAAACAATGATGCTTCCTAAGCATTCACCCATAAAGGGTTACCCTAGATAGGAGCGCCCAAAAATACACATTTAATCATTTCATATTAACAATGTTCCAACTAGGATGTCACACCATTTAACATTTAAACCATTTCATAAAATGTTCAATGTTTTCAATCAAGCATACATTTTCACCAAAACAAAATCTCCTTTAAATTTAGTAAAAGCATTACCCTTTGGTTAAAAGTGCCAAATGTGACTTCAACTCAACATGTCTAAAAGTATTACCCAAAACATCACACAAACACCACTTTTTCCATTACAAAGACAAATAGGCATATGATCAAAGACTTCATTTCAAACAATTCTATAAATCACACAAAGAACCCAAATTTGTTTAGAAAGCAAGAATCATTTTCACAAAATTAGCACCCCTTTCAAATAAAACCCAAAAGAAGGCTGAAATACTTTTCACTCATGCTTCTCATGTAAAAAATCATTTAATAAATCATTCACTCATTTCTTAAAACATTTCAAAAATAACAAACAAATACATACATTGCGTTCTCACCAGGTTCACATGTGAATTCCATTTTAAAATAAAATGAATACGAAAACACTTAAGAAAATAACTTTCTAACCATTCAAGAAACTAACTCTCACCACTTGAACAACCAAAAGAACCATTTTCACATTTAAATAAAACACTTTCACCATTAACTAAACTAATATGAAAAATTATTAAACAATCATAAGAAGCAACCCATGGACTAAAACACAAAAACTGACTCAAATATTCTTTTGTGACTAAAGACACATCGACACCACACCAATACAATGTTTGATGTCCTTGCACAATTAAATACACTAGTTGAACAATTTATAAAAACACAAGTAGAGGAAACACTATGGGTTTTCACAAAATAATACACTTTATATCACACAAAATGATACAAGGATAAATCATGCACATTACATTTACTAGAAAATTAAATTCGCACTGGATAAATTAACTAAAGAACATGTTAAATTAATTATACCAGAAAAATCATTTATCAATAATATTTATATTCAAAACTACCTACATGTAATGAGATAATTATTTAAAAATATATCTTTAACAATTTTTAACTAATAAAAACACCACAATGAATTATCTATAATACTTATGGAGGTGTGAATGGTATTTCAAAACTAATTTGAAACACACAAGTGCCATAGATTGTGCGGGAAAGGAAAATTTTAGAAAACGCCTACCACAAACCAAGTGCAGACGCGAAAATACTCCGACAGAAGGTAGAGCAATCCCTCATGGACTAACCACAAATGCTGAATATTGATAAAAACACACGACACACAACCTATAGTGGTATTAAGATTTATCCAAAATTAAATAACAACACTGTAGATGAGATGAAAGGAAAAAAGTGAATAAATAAATAAATAAATAAATAAATAAATGAATAAATAAATTAATAAATGAATAAATAAATATACCGGAGGAGGCTTCTGCCAACTGGAGCGGGAGAGGAGGTCAGGCTGGCTGGAGTGTAGAGAGCAGGGGGGCGCGACTTCAGTTTTCTAGTGCGCTACAGGTCGACGGCTGGGGCTAGTGTGCAATGCACATGAGAAGGGAAGAGGGGGGAGTCCAGTCACACATGGGTAACCAGGAAGTGGGGTTGCATTGTAGCTTTAAGGTTGGTGCAAGGAGGAGGAAGCAAGGGGCGATGCTAGGTGGGTGGAGGGGGAAAACAGGAAGGCAGGGCGGCGGTCGGGATCCAGGGGTGAAAAATCATCATGCGTTGGGGGGAGAACCAGAGGTTGGTTGGGGAGGGTGGCAGGGGCTGGAGGTGTGTGAAAAAGGTGGGGTCACTGAGCGAGGGCACTAGAAAGGTCTACATGGGGAGAGAGAGATGGAACTATGTAGGGAATACCACATAGGGGGTGTAGAGTGAGGTGAGGAGCGTGAGGGTGGAGGGCGAGGTCGACTGGGGAGAGTGGGAGGCTGGCGGCGGAATGCTGGGTTGTAGGTTGCTGGGTGGTGCAACGAACCCAGAAAATAGGGGGTAGGGTATGTGCACAAGAGGAAAAGCAAAAGGGAGGGGGGGGGGGTTCCAGATAGTTAGGGTTTCCTTCCATTCTCTCATTTTATAATAATAATAATAATAATAATAATAATAATAATAATAAAACCAGAGGTAATAATAAAAACAATTACAATAATAATGATAATAATAATAAAAGTTATAATAAAAATAAAAATAAAAAAATTAAATGAAATAATGAAAATAAAAATAATAACAAAAATACCTCATTAATAATAATATTAGTAATTACATAATATTATTATTATTATTACAATTTAAATATTTATCTCACTTTTTTACATAAATCATTATTTATTTTAATTGTTAGACAATTTTGCAGTACCTGGTTGACAGTGCAACTACCACGCATCATACAATGACTGTGCATAGGTCTGAAACCCACTAAAATTATCAAATGTAAACTAAGTATAATCACTCTCATCTCGAGCCTCGACGAAAAATCTTAATTTAAGAAAAAAGTAAAAAAAATAAACTAATAGTTGGGGTGTGACCATTCTCCCCACCAAAAACACTTTCTTCCCCTAAAAATTCACCCAATCAAACGATAGAGATAACCTAAATTCATGCCTGGTTGAAACTGAAATAATCCACAACAGAAGAGAATAGGAGAACACGATAGGGTTCTCCCCACCACAAGAACTCAACTAGCATGGAAATTTAACACCCAAACATACCACCCCGATGGGGGGGGGGTGTAACACGGGAAATCCAAACTGATACAAGATAACTTCTATAGAAAAAGAGAAACAACACCTCTACTAGGGCTTGGAACTCTCGACCCAGAACAAGAACCCCTAACATTATAGAAAAACCTCTGAACATGACTCACCCCAAGCAGTGAACCCGAGCATAACTACAAACAAAAATTTTACCACATGGAATTACATCTCTAAACAAACACAGCTAAACCAAGATCAACACAAACATGGGACAAACACACTTTTATGAAAAACAATTGATTCTAGAAACCACACCCACACAATAGAACTGCTTATATTATAGTAGAACGATTCCATAATAACATCACGAAAAATAATAAACTTACAACATCAAAACATCAACCATAGAAAAACAAGAACGAGAAGACATTAAATGCTCTACTACTAACACAGAACACAAAACCCAAGTCAAGAATTTATACCCCCGAAAACTCCTAACCATGTGCGAGCTTCACCCCAAGACCTGTGGTTGGGTCTCTGATGGATGAAGCATCTCCTGCCTCACAGTAAGGCACTAGAATTCCCTCGGTCACAACATCTTCTTTAGGTGACACTTCTTACAGAACTTCTCTAAATGACATATACACCGGCAACGATGACATGTCTTCGGAGGGATGCGACTTGACAGCTTCATGTGCCCATACCAGCCACACTAGTGGCACACCACTAAATAGTTCGACGAACTGGAATCCAAAATCACTGCATATGACTCTTTTGAAATAGGTCCCTCGGGCACACCCTGCTTGCCACATGAGGAACCTTCACGAGCAACTAGATTACCTGGATTTCCAACAATCTATGCTCTGGGGTCCAACTCAGCTAAGAACGCCTCATAGACCAACTTCTCAAAACAATGGTCCCTAGAATGGAGGACCCGCTCCTTGATCTCTGGTCGAAGAACCCCCAATTAAGAGATAAGTCTTCATCAAATTCTGTGATGTTACCTCTAGAGAAAAGGACACAAGTTATTTATAATGGTCAACATATTTCTTCACCGTCCGTTGGCCTTATTGAATACTTAATATCTCTTCCCTTTTATTCGTCTTCCCCTCTTCAGGTATGAAAAATCAGATAAAGACAGATTTAAATACATCCCACGTCATCCCAAATTGTTGCGATGGCAGGGTGAGTAACTCCCATTCATCCTGAGTTGGACCTTCGAACAGAACCAAAATGGCACACACACTCTAATAGATTCAAGAATTCCCAATACCCTAAAGACGCAGTCGACCTCCTCAAGCCACTATACTGCCTCTAACGGACCCTGATCACCAGGAAGGACATGCAACGTCCAAGAAAGACCAAAAACTGGCCATAGATTATCCAAAACCTTAGGGACCTTTCTGGGAAGAATTTTCTGAACAACATATAAAACACTAATCCAAAACCAATATCAAACCAAAATATCAATAAAAGTAACATCCTGAGCCAAAATGACCGGCTAAAAAACCAAACAAACACAAACACACAACAAAATTCTTTTTTTTTCATTTTAGATTTCAAAACTGCCTTCTTTCGAGGCCACTGTTCAAATACCAAACCCACTTTTCAAACCAAATTCAATTTCCAAAAAATAGATCATTTCCCCTTTTCAAAATCACTTTCGAAAAACAAGGCCAATCTTTTAATTCCATGTACACAGCCCAGT
The DNA here is from genome assembly GCA_963277665.1 of Viscum album. NCBI lineage: Eukaryota > Viridiplantae > Streptophyta > Magnoliopsida > Santalales > Viscaceae > Viscum > Viscum album. The sequence goes on from OY728126.1 coordinate 589,266,204, forward strand.
AATTCCATGAACCGTTGAACATGTTTTCGTTCGATTTCATTCATATGCACCAACACACACCTCCCATGCATTACATCACATGTGAAAACATTCATAGAGAGTACCCGAGGTTTCACCTAAACAATTTCTCTACCAGTACGAATCAAACACCATATTTTTAGACCAAGCGCATTCAGTTTTAAAAACCATTTAACGAATTTAAATGCATTTAAATAAAATCATTCTCATTTCAAAAACCTTTTTTCATTTTCAAAAGCACACTCACACCCTCTAGAACCAAGATGACACTTGAATAGAGTCAAACTACAAGAGTGAGGGATTAATAGTCATACCTAACCTGGCGACATGGTAGTGGGCTATGCCCCAAGTAAGTGTCAAAAACTAGGAGGAACATAACTCATGTACTCAGACTCTAAATGGGCCACTACTCCATGTGGAATCATGATGTAACAATGGATTGCCTCTATTGTCATCCCTAAATCTAAAAAAATTGAACGAAACAAGGACTCGATTCCTGAACTACCCCTAGCCACTCGAGGTTTGAAATGGGTGATGGTTCATGATGTCCCTCATGTACCTACCTATTGAGTCCCGATGGTCCTAATTTCCATCTACCAGACACCCCAAATAATAAGGGTCTCCTTTGATACCATTTTTTCAAGTAACAACCCAGGTCAACCCTAAACTTGTCACTTGATTTGGTCCACGACATATCCCAAGGGGAATTCCCAATCCCCACAGGCTGACAACTAGTGTCAGGCATCAAAACCTAATCATTGGGAACAATTTGGCCCAAAAGATAAATAAATAACCAAGAATAAACATAATAATAAAACTGAACTTGAGAAGTGGAAAAAGAAATAAATAGAACAACTAAACCTACCTCTATCTGACCTACTAGGTCATCACCCAACCAAAGGCCGACCTTGCTCTAACAATGAGAAACTCACCCAAGAAAAACCTGAACAATGGAAACCTTCAACTAAAATGATAAAATAAGAATTATCATTAAAATTAGTAGTAGGGTTTCCAAGAAAAAACCACAGAATCCAATGTCTCTTTTCCTGATACCTTTCACTAACACAAGTTTGAAATAAAAATATAAAACTAGGGTTTCACATTTTAAAATAAGCAACATGTTTTCTCATTTAAAAATCCAACACATGCGATATAGAATCTCCAAAATCATTTTTATTTTTATAAACTAAACACAAAATAAAATTTACCAAATCTAGGATAAAGTAGAATAGGTAAACAATGCAAGTTGAAAGTAAAATGGAATAAAAAAAAGTAAACAAGTAGTGTAAATGATCCAGAAACCATTGGTGAACCAAAAAATCCCAAGAATACCCATGTAATACTCAATTTCGGAACCACCAGCCAGATTATGGTGAATCTCCTACGTCTAAAACCAACTGGCCACCCTAAACTAACCAATATAGTGGCAAATCCTACCTGGCATAACAATAAATCCAAGGGGTATCAACCCATCTGATTGGGGTTGATTAGAAACTGTCACTAGATCATATAAAAGATGCCTAGGAACCCATGGTGGTTATAATAATACTGTGTGAGTAGGAAGGCCCTCTCATGCGTGACTCGTCTCATTGTGCTTTTCTTCCCCAAACTTGGACACTTCCAATGCATTCACCCATAAAGAATAACCCTAGACAGGAGTGCCCCTAAATACACATTCAATCATTTCATATTAACAAAGTGACAACTAATCCATAAAACCATTTAACATTTAAATCATTTCATAAAATGTTCAAAGTTTCAAATTGGGAATACACTTTCACCAAAACAAAATCTCATTAAAAAGTTAGTACAAACATAACCCTTGGGTTAAAAGTTCCAAACATGCCTTTAACTCAACATGTCTAAAGGTATTACCCAAAACATCATAAAAACACCACTATTGCCTTTACAAATCCCAACATGCATATGCTCAATGATTTCATTTCAAAACATTCTAGAAATCATAGAAAGAACCCAAAGTCATTTAGAAAGCAAGAATCATTTTCACAAAATTTTCACCCCCTTTCAAATAAAACCCAAACGCATGCCAAAACACTTTTCACTCATGATTATCATGTCAAACATAATTTAATAAATAATTCAATCATTTTGTAAAACATTTCAAAAGGACCAAACGAAGACTTACATCTCGGTCTCACCAAGTTTACATGCGAATTCCATTTTAAAATAAAATGCGTACTCAAAGTCTTAAGAATAGAACTTTCAAACCATTCAAAAAAGTAACTCTCACCACTTGAACAACCAAAAGAACCATTTTCACAATTAAAGAAAACACTTTCACCATTAAATAAACTAATATGAAAAATCATTAAACAATTTTAAGAATCAACCCATGACCTAAAACACAAACACTCACTCATATCTTCTTTCGTGACTAAATACACATTGACACCACACCAAAACACAGTTTTCAGTCCTTTCACAGTTTAATACAATTGTTTCACAATTTTTAAAAACACTAGTAGAGGAAACACAATGGGTTTTTATAAAAGAATACAATTTATATCACATAATATGATATATGGATAAATCATGCATATAAAACTTCCTTGAAAACTAAATTCTCACAAGATAAGTTAACTAAAGAACATGTTAAATTAATTAGACATGAAAAATCATTTATCAATAATTTTTATATTCGAAACTACCTACATGTAATGAGATAATTATTTCAAAATCCATCTTTATCAATTTTTAACAAATAAAAACACAAAAATGAATTATATAAAATACTTATAGAGGTGAAATTGGTATTTAAAAATTAATTTGAAACACAAAAGTGTCCTAGATTGTGCGGGAAAGGAATGGTTAGAAAAATGCCTACCTCAAACCAAGCATGGATGTAATGAAACTCTGACGGAAGGTAGATAAATCCCTCACGGTGTAAGCACAAATGTTGAATAGTGATAAAAACACATGACTCATGACCCACAATGGTATTAATATTTAGATAAAATTAAATAACAACACCGTAGATGAGATGAAAGGAAAAAATGAAAAAATGAAAAAATAAATTATTAAATAAATAAATAAATAAATAAATAAATAAATGAATAAATAAATAAATGAATAAATGAATTAATTAATAATTGAATGAATAAATAAAAGAATAAATTAGTAAATGAAAAAATTAATTAATAAATAAATGAATAAATAAATATACCAGTGGAGGTCGCTACCGGCTGGAGCGGGAGAGGAAGTCGGGCTGGCCGGAGCGCAGAGAGTAGGGGGCGCAGCTTCAGTTTACCGGTGCATTACAGGTTGACAACTGAGGTTGGGGTGCAATGCGCATGAGAAGGGGAAGAGGGGGAATCCCGTTACATAGGGTTAACCGAGAAGGGGTCCTCACTGTAGCATGAAGTTCGATGTTAGGGGGAAGAAGAAAGTGGCAAGTCTGGGTGTGCAGAGTGGAAAAATAGGAAGGCATGGCAGTGATAGAGAGCTAGGGGAGAAGAAGTGTTTCCCGATGTGGGGAGAACCGGAGGTTGTATGGGGAGTTTGGCCAGGGCCGAAGGCATGGGATGAAGGCAGGAGTGCTAAGTGAGGGTGATGGACGAGTCCTGTAGGGGGTGAGAGAGACAACACTGTGCATGGAAGAATGGGGAGGGGGTGCGGAGCAAGGCGAGGAGCGTGAGGGTGGAGGGAGAGGCTGACTGGGGTGAGTGGGAGGCTGGGTAGTCTGATAATCCTTTCTCTCTCTCTCATTTTATAATAATAATAATAATAATAAAACCAGATATAATAATAATAAATATATTAATAAAGATAAATACAATAAAAGTTAAAATAATAATAATAATAATAAACAATATAAATAAAAAAATAAAAAAACAACAATAATAACACCTCATTAATAATAATAATATTTATTAAATAATAATATTATTATTATTAAAATTTAAACATTGACATGACTTTTTTTACATAAATATTTATTTATTTTAATCGTTAGATATTTTCACGACACCCAGGATGCCCGCGCGGCTACTGCACACCGTGTGGTGTAGCGCACGTGTTCAAAACCCATTAAAATTATCAAATGTAAAAAAAAAGTAGACTCTCTCTCAACTCGATCCTCAACGAGAAAACCCAATGCCAAGAAAATTTAAAATAAAAATAAAATAAAAGTCCAGGTGTGATAGGGAGTCACCTTGACTATGACAAAAACTGAATGAAAAGATAATCGAGTCATTCTAATTGCAGACTTCCCCTACTACCCGCATGTAACCAATAATGTATGAACCATACATGTTTACTTTAATTCCTATATCTAGGGGATTCCATCTCACTCACTTAACTTTAGGAGGTTTCCCATGGTCCATGCAAAAAGTACTTCTACTACCCATAATCTATCACAAGAATGGTGAGTGCTCCCACTATTTGAGTAAAGGAGCCTCTTCCACAAAAAATGACCTAGCCTTAATCTTCAATACAAGACAAGAACTTAAGCTACCTTCATGAATATAATTGTTGTGAAAAATACATAGACTCCTACTTCCCACTACAAACATCATCGACCACAACTTATGCTCATGAGTATTATCGCTTCAGCCTTGAAACTATAAGTGCAGAAAATAATAACCTAATATCTCCAAAAAATCCTGCCTAGTGAAAACAAAAAATCCATTCTCGATCATATAAGGCCCTTAAATTTCTATGAAAATTTGGTAGGACATCTCAACTTTAGGGGTGTGACAACAAGAGCACTTGGAAATGATAGATACTCCCTTGCACAACAATCCTCCACCAGTGGGTAATCCAAGGTTTCAAATGCACCAAATAAGAATATTAAGTTTATAAGGTATGTTGTTTCATCTAAATAATCCACCCCATACATCTATATCAGTATCTATATGAAAATTATTATGATACACCTTTAAAGATAACACACCATATGAGGATAAAGTGTAAACTAGTCTTTCTAGTTTAGTAGTGATCAATAGGATTTGGAGAGTATATTACTATTGAGAATTGAGAAAAAACATGGATAAAGTCTGGGAAACTAATAGTATGATATAAGGTGATGTTTGGAACTTGGAATCTAGGAAAACCTAGGAAAAAACTCACCCAATTATTATTCCAAAATACAGTTGATCTGTCACCCACAATACACTTTGAGTGTTGTTAAAGATTGAGAATGTAATGATGGGTAATCTCTCAGAGCATAGTGCATCTTCCTCTTGTATCCTCAACATGTTCCTCATATTTCATATTGCAAAAAAAATTCCATAGTGATCTCCCTTCTGTCACATCCAATGAGAGCATCACCTAAAATAAAATTCATGGTGTTCTTAACACATTTAATATCGATGGCACCATACGCATCCTCCCATATCATTCTACCCCATGAGGGCTGGTGGTAACTTCCCTCCTCCTGTGATTCCCACATCAAAATAACAAGGATGTTCTAAATGATACAAATAACCATCTTGGGTAAAATTTTAGATGATAAAACATTTTATATGAATTGAGGATAATACATTATTGACTAGGGTGTTATTTTTCACAAAAGAGAGAAAATAATTTATACAAATATGAATATGAGAAGAAATATTATAAAAAATTCAATCAAATGGTGAATACAAATCCTTTATATGGAGATTTGAGATCCAAAATATTTCATGTGAAATTGTCTAATGGAGATGAAAAGCCTTTCTTAAATTTTCATCCCCTTACAATCTGAATATAATCATGAGATATAAACACCGCTCTTCCCTTGGTTGATGAGATGGCCTATACATTTGTATTAAATATCAAGAATCTGATTATGTTCTTGGATGGACTACTATTTCCATTGATAAAAAATGATAATATCTTCAATAAAAAAAATGTGAGTAATACCACAGAGGTTACGCCTACACTATAATGGATGAACACACCCATCACTATAACATTTATTTAGATACCTACAAAAATATTCCTAGATAATAATGGAAACCTTGGGGGATAAGGGATCCCCTAACTTATCCTCTTGATTTGATTTAAAGAAGCCATAGTTTTTACCATGAAGGTGATAGAAAACTATAGAGATCCAATACATCTAAAAAAAAGATCAACCACCTATTCAGAGAATCCCATGCACCTCATGACTCTTATGATGTAACTCTACTCAACTCTGGCATATGATTTACCCATGTCAATCTTGATGAAAATTTTAGACCTTATAACTTTTTTATTAATGTCACCAACCATTTCATAGTCCAAGGAAATGATAGATTGAGTGGACTTGGCCCAGATAAAATCCTACTGCTCAAAAGAAACCCAATTGTGGAGATGCACTACAAGCCATCAGTTGATCACAATGGAAATATTTGTATAAGGTAAATTACACATACTAATTGGCCTAAATTGTTTCAAAGAGGAAAGATCCTTGAACATGGATATAAGTATCAATGGGATGGAATAGGCCACTCTAGGAATACCCCCACCCTTGTAAAAGTCCTATATAATACCTACCATATCATTCCTGTAGATATTCCAAGAGGAAACATAGAATCAGCCTATAAATCTATTGGCCACTTCCATAGTTTAGGGATGTAACTTCCCTATAGATCTCCTACTCATCCATGAGATTCTCAAATAAATAATTATGGGATTAAGTAAAAAACATCACAATGACCACTAGGGTAACCATCCTACATGAAAGGGTTTGAATCTGCATGTAATGAGTGAAAATGGGATGCTACCATACCTCTAAATACATGGGGATATTTTGTGAATGATCCATTGTAAAAAGGGATATTTTTAGAATTTTAATACTTCCTCTCCTTTATGAAATTCTGGAAGAAGACATGTTTTTATACCCCTCTTTAAGACAGGTCACCCAAGATATCTATATGGATACTATTTCCAATTCAAGAATAATATCAATTAACTAGTTCTTCATGAAGACCATATTACTAAAAACATCATCATCCCATTGATCTTTGAGCTCTAATTTGGATTGTTCAAAGTTATATTTGAGGTAATCCAAATATAGGAACCAGGAAGGCTTGGTATTAACCCATATTTTATTTTTATCTTCCATTAAGTAGAGTTTTTTTATGAAATACAACCTAATATTCATTGTTTATTTATTTATCCTCATATTCTTTCACCACATATAGATAATCAGGGTTATCCTCCCATTGTCTTGAGTAAAAGAAGTTAATGCTACAGAAGATACTACTTTTAAGGAAGATAAGAAGTGGGTTGTGATACGAGAGTTCACAAGCTAGGTTCTCTACATTCTCATGAATGAAATATGAGATAAAATAGAGGTTATTTAAGCAGTAGTCAATCAAGCTCTACACATGGTTTTTCCCTTTCTAATTATTACACCTCATAAAACTATCCCCTAAGTACCCCAAGTCAAGAATTCAATTTTGAAATGTGAAATTCTGGAAATATTTCATATATATGAATGAGAATACAATTACTCATTTCTTTTCTATTGATTCACGTATAGAATTAAAATCACTCGACTGATCTATGCCTTAGCCCTCAGGTTGATGCTAATTAAGTCTGTCTAGAAGATTTACCTTTCCATTGCATCACATTTATCATAAATAATAGAAAAGAAACAAGTGAACATCCTAAACCTATTCCTTTCTAAAAGATTCTAATTAGAGGCAATGACCTTCTCAATAGAGAGAAAATATTCCAAAAAAACCACATATTATGGGTGTCCTATTGGCCATGAATGAAATTATGATGCCCAATCTTGATATAAAATCCACATATTTTTGGAGGGATGTTTTTCATGCTCTAGAAATATAACTAACAACACTTTAGATCGATGAATATCTGATGCAAAAAATTCATTCTTCACCTGTTCCCCTAGGTCTTCAAAATTCCACAGGAGAAAAGATATCATAGAATGGGGAGGCGTTTGGATTTGGCCCTCTATGTTGATGAGCACCTGGATTGGATATAATAGGAAGTTTACTCCCATTTGTCCTATGCTCGGGTGACAACACCACTAAGAGTAGGGTAAAGACCACTAAAATCCATGTATGGATCCATATATTATAATACACTATAACCATTTGTGATGGAGATGATAAAGGGAGCCGAGGGATAGAATTACAAGGCAAGAGACCAGGAGAAGAGATAAGTTCTTTTCCCTTATAGTGAGAGTTTGTTGATTCTTTTACTTATGGGATACCTGTCCTGGGGATAGATGTTGGTCCTTTACCAAGCTATGTGACAAGACGAAACCTAGGTGGAGTAACAAAGGAATAAAAAATACTACCATTTCAGTGCATGAATTATTTTTTTATAATGGAGGATTCCCCCAAGACATTGATGGAGGTTCTAGTGGAGTTTTGAAATAGGGGACGGGAGGAAATGGGGGAGTCTGAGAGGGGAAGGTGGAAACCATCATCGTCGTAGGGGATGGATCATCCACAAGGATTCCTTCCTTCCACTAATTTAAGAGAAGTACTGAAATGTGAGGGCACCCAGTGAGAGGGGATTCCATCTTGGATTGGTCCTTATAACATGAAAAAAGTGAGTGACCTTGAAAATAGCATGTCATAAATAAACTCATGGTGGAGAGACTGACCATCCATTTCAATAATGAAACTATATCACCAGACCTCAAGAGGATGTAAGAAGGGAGAGGCTAAGATATGTCGAATTAGAAACAAATTCTATCCACCCTATAATCTTTGTGATGCAGGGTATGATCGTCTATAAAAAAGAAAGAATCGAGATTATCTCTAATTTCCCAATGGAAAGCATAGTTGTGGAAGGAAAGGGGGAGGTCCAGAATGTTAAACCATTCCACTATAAGAAGAGTGTCCCGACCGAAGTGAGCTTCCATCAACCACCAGAAAAGATTAAATATCCACATATTTACTGACTTTGGTATTTGGGACTAATCATTCCCAATATCAGCATAGGAGGAAAGCATTACATATAATTCCTTTAGATTGAGTATTGAGACATGAGTTGGCACCTATAGACTCCATGAGAGAATTAATTTATAAAATTATGGAAGTGGAGTCTTGTCCACTCAAAATCACAATACCTACATCCACTGGTGTGCATCCACAACCGAATCGAAGGATTCTAGTGGTAAATCAATCGATGAAGATCCATTAACTAGATTCATCTAGAAGTTGCCAAACTGAATCTCAAAAAATGGAGGGAGACGATCTAATATTTATAGAGTTGAATGGATAATAAAATAATTCAATGAATATAATTTATATACTTTTGGGGAGCTATATTTTTTAAATCTAGATCATGAGGATTAGGGGTTTAGAGATGAATGGAAAATGGTATGGAAGGGTTAGCCACTTTGGAAATAGGTAATGCCAAATCGACTGATAAGGGTTGAGGCTAGAGGGAGGGTAGAGAAATTTGAAATATTAGTGGCATTTGTGGAATGCCCACAATAGATAGAGACATTCCCTAGATCTACATCATTCATTCCATCATTAGGTGACTATTTATTGACATCCATGTGAATAGTTTATTAGTTATGATGTCAATGGATAAATTTCTTGTTCATGTGATTATTTATATGGAATTATTTAATCACTAATTAGTCATTACATATTATTCTTCATGCTCATATTATTGATTAAATTAATTTTGTTTTCAGATATTTACCTTTCCATGTTGGTTATAAATTATTTATTAATTTTAACTTATGTTATATACATAACCTTACTGAGCATCTGGGATCACACCTTTCATATGTTTCTTTTCCCCATGATTCTAAGAATTGTATTATGGTTGATATTTGGGGATATGATAAAGGGAATAATGGTTTTATAAAATAAAATAGTATGTTTTATTTTATGTTTTAATTATAATGTGAGATTCAATTTTGTATCTATTTTTCCAAGACTAATAAATTGTTTGGTCCTTTGGAATGTGATTTTTTTCTAATAGTTCTAATGTAATTATGTAACCACTGACTTTGGGCCACTAGAGTCAGACTATTTAAAGAAATTCAACATTTGATGATCTGAAAGTATAAAATTGAAAGTTTAATCACTTTAGTGAGAAGAAGATGAAATTTCTTATGGAAAAGGGCATACTGAAACTTGATCACATGAAAATTGGTAAGAGTGAAAGTTTTTTGTTAGGAAAGTATAAAAGGGTTACAGTTAACTTAGATAATTAACATCCTGTAGATCAGAAGTTATATCTTGTACACTCAAGTGTTTGGAGACCTGGCCCTATTCAATCCTACAATGGTTGCCTTTAATTTCCCAATATTATTGATAATAATAAATTTAATGTGTATATTTACTTCTTAAATAAAAAATATGATACATTTTAGGTGTTTATTCTGTGTAAATATTTCAAAAAATGGAATGCAATTGAATGTTTTATATTATTCAGATAGAAAACGGTATTTAGAACAATAGAGACAAAATCTAGGGATTCTTCTAGAAGAAACAAATATGACATGAGAAGATGGATACTGAATCACCACAATATAATAGTGCAGTTATAATAATGAACACAAATATAATAGATAATTTTTAGGGTATGTGGTTTCAATCTAGAATACCTAAGGTGATTTGGGAAAAGGCAGTCAAAAAAGTATCTTATCTCACCCACAAAAGTATAGAATTAACAGTTGAATAAGAATTTATAGAAGATCTATGGTCTATAAAATGATCAAAAGTTATTCATATTAGATTATTTGGTTTATTATAGTAGATACATATAAATTATAAGAATTAGAAAAAAATTAAATGAAAATAAATAAAGATGTTTTTACCTTGGCTTTAGAGATGAAAATTTTTCATATCAATTGTGGGATAGTGAAAAAAAATCATTATGAGCATAAATATTAGCTTTAATGATAAAATTATATTGAAATACTGGAACTTGGTAGAGTAGAAAGATAAAGGAAAATACTCTATTTACTTGTAGGTTGATCAGAGTACCAATAGCTCTAAAAACCCCAAAAAGTCACATGTGAGTGTTAGAAGCACTAGAAGTCTTGATGTAATACCATCAGATCAACCAAATAGTTCAAGGGAGGTTGAATCTTGAGTTGGGGAACTAGAAATATGGTCATTCAAATTCATTATATTTTTAGTAAGGGTACCAAAAGAAAGAGCAAAGATAAGTAGTGTAGTTTATAATATTTTATTGAGATGGTCAACCAAAATCAGAATAATACTTCAAAGGTATGGGGATGATATAAAATTTATACTACTAAAATATATTTGATAACCGGAAAATTTTGAGGATGTAACATCTTTTAGAGTCTCTAAATAGTGTAAGTTATCCATGAATTTGATGAAAATTCAATAAAATATGGGAGATGGCTGAATGTTTTAAGGGAGAAAATTCCCTTGAAAATAAGTGGGTCTTTTAATGAACCAACCTAGGTTGACCCTGAACTGATCACCCGAGTTGATCTTTGGAAAGGCCCGAAGGGCGTTTCCTATCCCCACAGGCTGGTACAAGTGTCAGGGTATCAAATAAAACAAGAAAGAATGATTTACCTGAATTTACCACATTAAAATGACCGAATAAACTAATTATTCAGATATAAAAATTCATCCAAAGGTTCCCATAACAATCACCAGATTTTATGTTTAAAAAAAAACCCAGAAAGGGACAATAACAAAAATGAAAACTTTTACATTACCCCAAACCTCCATATGATAATAGGATGAAATCCTCAATCCACCAGCACTAATATCCACTACAAGATCCACTAGACACACAACCTTCCAACAATAAATGTATTGATTTAACATGAAACTATAAACACAAGGGTCTATATACACACAAATGTGTATGTAGGGTGTGAGACAAATCTCAGTAGGATGAAACCTGGATAACAATTCAATGCACTAAAAAATAAATGAAAAATAAATAGGAATTTTTTATAATTAATGAAATCCTAGAACAATTTTAAGAAAAATAACTTTAAAACAAAACAAAATAGAATGAATACGAATTTAAATTGAAAGATCTTTCAAAGAATTAAAATTTAAGGTAAACACGCATAATTTTATCATTAACAAACCAACATATTTTATGCCAATAGTAATAGAAATTTAATCCCTGAACACTAGTCACGTGATACACCCCTAAGTACTAGCTAACAATGGGACACTAGGTACATCATATCTCGACGAAACGTGGCATAGGAACCAGGAACAACTACATTCTCATTCACATACCACTAGTAGGGAACACACCCATAACCTTGTGGTCTCCAATCAATCATCATAGGTTAGTTAGTGTTGTCACTATCAATCCTGCTAAGTGAAACTGGGCCGTGACCACTTATGAATCACTAGCATACTATTCTTTGTCCACCCACCTTGATACCCAAGCTTCCCTTTTATTCTCAATCAAGTTTAACATGACACATAATATATAACATTCTCATTTCAAAAGTCCAACAAGGAATTACACACAAAAAATCAACCACTTAAATACCGAAATCTTATTTTAAATCCCAATACACACCAAAGAACTTTTCAAAATCCATTTTCCAATATTTAATCATTTCAGAAAACCCTACTTGGAAACACTCAGGGAATAATGAAGTCAATTTCAACAAAAAACATGGGTGGATCCCCTTTTAAATTCAAAACATAAATAAAATTTGTTTTTTAAATGACACTTCTTAATATTTAAATGATTCATGATACATACCAAAAGTTCCCAACGAGGAAAGCACTCCAAAAAAAATCAAAATTTTTTCCATACACCTTGTAGAATATAATAAATATTTTTTCCCAATATATAAAACATTATTAAATAAAACAATAAAGGATTAAACCATAAATATACCCAATTCTATGTAAAGAATACATTTTCAAACCACAAGAATATAAAAATCCATTTTTGAAAATATACACACACCAAAACATGTCCCTATTATGCCTCACACCTTTTATATAATTTATTAAACCATTACAAAAGTTTTTAAAAAACATTTCAATAAACACACCAAATTATTTTACCCCAAAATTTCACCTAAAACCCAATTTAAAAACCAACCACACATTATAACCATATCAAAACGTTATTCAAACCACTTACACAATTTAAAAAAACCATTTTCACAATTAAAAAAAACCCTAAAACCAATTTGATAATTAAATAATCCAATTTCATATAAAGGATCCTATTTCAAACCAAATGCATTTCACATTTTTTTATAAATACATTCTCACTACACATGAAAATCATAGAACATGTAAAAATGTACAAGCATGCACAGCAAATTCATGAAAAAATGTTTAATCATAGAATCACCTACCTCAGGTAAAGAACCTGCTTGAGAAATGGTGAGAAATCCTTCCGCACCTCAACCAAACCTCAAATAAACCCTAAAAATGCATGTTTTAACAAAAAACACATAGATCAACCACTAATTATCATGAAATAATCCTAAATATGACACCATACCTGCTGGAAAATAAAAACCCCAAATAATAGGAACCAAACGTTTACCCAGAGGTTGACTGCACCCACGATGGAGGGATATGAGGGGAGGCGAGTAGCTGGGGAGGGGCTGAACAAGAAAATAAGAATCACTAGAGGAGGGAGAAAGGCTAGTCTACGGGTCGCATGAGCGGGGGGGGGGGGGGGGGATATAGGGCCGACTAGAAGGGGAGGTGCGCCGAACAAGGCCACAACCATTAGGGGAGGCACACCAGAGAGAGACTACGCCAATAGGGGGTCTGGCCCAAGCAACATGCACAGGTGGGGAGGGGAGGGTTATGAATGGTAGGGTTAGAGGGGGGAGGGGTTCGTTCCTGTTAGGGAGTAGAGGGGAGAATTGTTTCCCCTTTTTTTCTTTTCAAAACCCTAACTTAAAATCAATATAATAATAATAATAATAATAATAATATCAATAATATCATTTTTAACAGTCATAATAATAATAATAATAAGCATATTCATAATTATATTTTTAATAATAATAGTAAGATTAATAAGATTAATAATAATAATATTAGTCTAATAATAATAATAATAATAACAATATTCACAACACTAACCATATTATTATTATTATTAATACAATTACTTAAATTTTTCTTCTACCATTTCGCTTAATTTTATATTATTCTCATTTTAATGCATTATTTATTTTTAATACTGGGAAACCACACAGTTATGTTGAACGACTCAAGAGACCATGTACAAAATGTGTGGTAGAATTTTCCTTATCTAGAAGCGACCAAACATGTACCTAGGATGACCGCATGACCTCCGCTAACAGTGTGGTGTCCGCACACTGGCCTAAAACCCACCAGGTTTCCAAACATTAAAGGATAAACTAGGACCCAAACCCAAACATTGAAAAATTCATCCTGAAACATCAAATCCATCACACATGTTTCTTGATCAAAACAATTGAGACCCGACCCAGGCCGTGACTAAGGCTAAATTAAAAAACCCAAGTGTGACAATTATTATCACCATAACACTTTCTGCCCTAGAAATACATCCCAATATTTCTTAGAAAATGGAACCGGTACACCCCATTATCTCAAATAGGTTCCCAAAAAACAATAAATGAGAGAGAAGCAATGGCACTATCAAAAAGGATAAGGACTTTCAAAATAAATATAGAAGATCGAAAAATGACCTCCCCTCCAAGTGACGCATGCCCCTAAAATTCAAGAAACTTGCAATTAATAATCAAAAGATAGAGAATCTTACAACGTACCATTCAATATCCCAAGAAAAAACACCTTTAACATTCCCAAAGAAGCCTATACATTATACCATAGACAAACAAATAACTCAAAAAGGCTACAACAAACTTACTTAACAATACAGTTGGGAGTATAGTTCAACCTCAATGTTTACTAAATATAGGGGGCTTGAGGTTGGATAGCTTCGAACGAGACTACCAACTGCCAAACCAACACTAGGCACGCAATTCAATTGATAACATGGGGAGGCCTGATAAGACGCCCTACCATAAGAGGAATCTAACATCCAAGACAAAACAGGGATACCAAAATGGGGAGGCCCGAACAAACTCCCCACCATAAAAAGGATAAAATTGATTTACTTTAAGCAAATTTCAGCAAGACCCATGGTGGATCTCCCCACAATAAAACTTACTATCTTAACTAACTATCATAGACCGATATAGAAATACTGACAAGGGATAACCTATGAGCTTCCAAAAAAACCTAATACCCCACCGAGAAATAGGGTTCCCACAATCCCTATATCCAATAGGACCATTCGTAATGGAACGACCACATAGAAAACATAAAATATATCCATTTACCAAAATGAAGAAAAAAAGGACCAAGGTCCCTTACAACATTGGGGTTTTCTGAATATAAAAAATATTCACTCCGAGACCTATGGTTAGACCTCTAATGGTTGAAGAATCACTTGCCTTGTAGTCAGATATTGAAAACACATGATTAAAACTGTTTTTTCCAGTGCCACAAGAAACTAACCCACAATCCAATGTCTCCAATAGAACACAACACACACCACAACCTACTTTTACTCAACAAGACACTTCATAGTGACATGGACTTACAAGATTCCCATGCATCATCCCTTTAGACTTTGAAAGAGAAATTTTAAAAGGAAAAGAACATAAAAAGTGCATTTTCTAAAAATATAAAAACATGACATTCCCCATATAGAACACACACTTATAGAAAACTAGAGGCTCTTTAGAGGTTCCACAAAACCTACCTTATCATTTGTGTAAGAACACAACATTGACAAATTCCACCGAACATGACCATTGAAGCCTATAATCTATTACAAGGGAAGGGACCATAAACAGAGTCCCAAATAGCACACGATTCTTGAAAAAGATCATAAAAACCAACTACAGTCAAAATTTCTACATTTGTGGCCTATCATGGACCTTGAATTGTAATAAATCGACAAGAGGTCCAAAGGACCTTCCAGACATGGCCAACACCAACATCGTAGGATGATTTCATTTTTCCATACCAGAATTCCCTTTACCAATCTCAAATTAAACCTTCCGACACAATGTCGTCAAACATCACCTTTGATGACTTAGGTAACTTGGGAAACTAGTCTCTTTCAACCTTCCCAAAACACTTTAACACTAAAATAGTATTATCTTAACTGATAAGGAGGAGAGGTTAACTCAATTTCTGATGGTTAAAAGGAGAGACCTTACGTTGATCCACTTGAGGGTCTCCCAATGGTGAATCACCCATGCCCGCACTTCAAATGTGCGTTAATTATTCATGGGGGTATTCACTAATCAGGAATGAAAACCAAGGACCAAATCAAACTGGTCCATTGGTAAATAAATACCACAAGAGAACACCATGAATACGTAGGGAACCACCGTAAGGGCTTATCGAAGCACTTTTTAGAAGGACCCACTAAACAAACATTTTCACACCAACATACAAACAAGAACTCAAACTCCAGACACAAGTCAACCAAAAAAAATTCTTATCTTGAAAAGACTTGTAAGAAACACTCCCAAAATAAAAAAAATACACACCACACAATCACCAATTATCAAAACACCAAATTTTCCTTAAAATCATTTTGAAAATAAAAATGTTGGGGGGTTGCACAATCACTAATGGTGTCCCATGGACCTCACACATGCATATTTATATGCCACACCGTATACCCATCTCATGTCCATATAGGAACTCATCCTCTTGTTCCTTTTGGCCATATAACTTTTCAAATATATATCCGTGCATGTAGTTACCTATAAGAATACCGAAGAAAAAAAACTTTCCACTTTTCAAAACCAAAAAATTATACCCACACTTTTAAAACCTTACATGTCAATTTCAATGCATTTCCTTTTCCAAACATTTTCCACTACATAAAAAAGATCACTTAATTGTCATATATTTAATTAAAAACACAATATTGTAATTTAGAATAATTTTCCAAAATCCCTTTTCGAAAATAAAACTCCATTTCCCCCAAATGACCAACTTCTGATAAACCACAATATTTTTTTTATAAAAATTAACCCTAATAAACTTATCCCATTTTCTAAATATCATTTTAATAAAATTAAAAATTCCTAAACATCCTTTTGGTAAATTCTAAAAATTCATTTTCCACCTTCTTAAAACCAACCCATTTTCCTTTTAAAAATCAAATTTCCAGGAGTCCAAAACAAAGAGACGTAGAACGATACAAGAGGAAAATAGTGCTGATGAGTGACTTGGATATATGGTTGGAATCTATTCGACAATCACCCCACCATCATAGAGAGTGTTCTAGGACAGAATTCCTATCTATACATGTATTTCGAAACCCTACGAGCTCACTAAGACCATTATCCCAACTACCATTTCATTTCCCAAACAACATATGACCACAAGGGCCAAAGAACTCTGATGAAACCCAGCATCACCTGGTGACTTAGGTCCCATCACGAGGTGTGTTGGCCGGGAACTGTGATCGTAACCAGAACATCATGTCCTTAAAATAATACCTCTTTTCTACCCAAAATCTTACCTAAAAAACATGAATAAAAATATAATGAACTCCTTTGACACCTTTTTGTCATGAACCAACCCGGGTCGTCCCTGAACCAGTCACCCGAGTCGAACCCGAACCATATTTTATGTTTACCAACTAAAACAAACCAAAAAGGTACAATGAAAAAAAGGAAAACCATGAAATCGCCCTAAACCTCCATACAATAAGAGGAGAACATTCTCAAACTGCCATCACCAAGATCCACCACAAGAGCCACTAGAAACTCAATCTTCTGACACTAAATGTCTTGATTTAACATGAAACAAAAGAAAACAGGGTATGTATACACCCAAAGATGTATATAGGGTGTGAGACAAATCCTATTAGGATGAAACCCAGATAAAATATTACATGCACTAAAAATTAAATGACAAATAAACTTCAATGTTTTATAGTGAAAGAAAAGCTAGAATAATTTAAAAAAATAACTTTAAAACAAAACAAATTAGAATAAATGTGACTTTAAATCGATAGAAGTTTCAAATAATTAAACTTTAAATAAAGAACACTTAATTTTAAATTACCAACCCATCATATCATATGAAAATGGTAAGAGAAATTTAATCACTAAGTACTAGTCACAAAAAATACCCCTTGGCACTAGCTAACAACGGGACACTAGGTGCATCATATCTCGGTGAAGTGTGGCGTAGAAACTCTGACCAACCACACTCTCATGCATGAGCCACTAGTAGGGAACAAAACCATAACCTATTTGTCTCCAATAAATCATAATGGTTTATTTAGTGTTTTAATATTCAATCCTATTAAGTGAAATTGGGCCCTAAAAACTTATGAACCACTAGCATACTAGTCCTAGTCTGCTCACCAAGATACCTAGGCATACCTTTTGTGCTCAATCAAGATCCACATGACACATACTATATAAATTTCAAATTTTACAAGTCATAAAAGGAATTATACACATGAATGACACCACTTGAATATCCAAATCTCCATTTAAAACCAAACGCACACAAAAAACCTTTTGAAAATGCATTTTCCATTACTCAATCAATTCGAAAAACCCCATTTATCAACACTTAGGGAAGAATGCAATCAATTTCAACAAAACCCTTGGTCCAAGCCCCTTTTAAATTCGAAACATAAAATAAATTTGATTTCAAAACATGGATCATAATATTTAAACCATTTTGTATACAAAACAAAATGCAAAACTATTAAACCATACAAAAAAAATTCAAAACATGTTCTATACACCTTGCATAATTTAATAAATAATTTTACCAATATATAAAACATTATTAAATAATAAAATAAAGTATTACACCATAAATATACCCACTTCTATGTAGAAAACCCATTTTCAAACCATTTTCACATCAAAATTCATTTTTGAAAGCATACACACACCAAAAAATTTCCTTATTATGCTTCACATATTTTATATAATTTTTAAACCATTATAACAATTTGTAAAAAAAATTCAACAAATACCCCAAATGATTTTACAGAAAAAGTGTACCCGAAACCCTCTTTAAAAATAATCCACACATCACAACCATATCAAAACATGATTTTCACCACTAAAAAATTTAAATAGACCAGTTTAACTATTTACAAAAAACCCTAAAACCATTTGAACGATTAAATAAACCAATTTTATATAGAGGTACCAATTTCAAACCAAATTCATATCAAATTTTTTCTAAAACTACATTATCACTACACATGACAATCATATAACATGTAAAAATGCACAAACAAGCCTTGTGAATTCAACAAAAAACGTCTATTCACAGAATCACCTACCTCAGGTGAAGAACTTGCTTAAGAAATGGTGGGAAATCCATCCACACCTCAAATAAACTATAACAAGAAACTATTTAACAAAAAAAACAATATCCACCCCTAATCTTCAATAACTATCCCTAAATCTAACACCCAACCTGCTGGAAAACTGAAACCCAAAATAAGAAGAACCAAACCCTTACCAAGAGGTAGATATCACTCGTAGAAGAGGGATAGCATGGGTGGTGAGCAATAGAGGTGTGGAGGGCTGCACCAAGAGGGGTCTCTAGAGGAGGGGGAAAGGCTATTCAGTAGGTCACACAAGGGGGGGGGGGTGTTGTACATGGATAACTTGCAGTGGAGGTGCATCAGACATGACCACATAAAAAAGGGGAGGTGCACCAGAGAGAGACTGCGCTGGTCGGGGGGTCCTTTAAAGGCGGTGCGCACAGGTGAGGAGAGGAGGGTCACACTTGTAAGGGTTACAGGGGGAGGGGGGTCGTGCCTGGTAGGGAGAATTGGGGAGAATGGTTACCCAATTGTTTTTTAAAACCCTAACAAAAACTCATAATATTATTAATAATAATTATAATAATATCATTAATAATATTTCTTAAAATAATTATAATATTAAGAATAATAATAATAATTTTAACCATAATTAAATTATTAATAATAATAATAAGATTAATAATAATAATAATATTACTATTCTAACACTAATAATAATAATTATAATATTCTCAATACTAATAATGATAATAATATTTTTATTATTAAAACAATTCATTAAATTTTTATTCTACCTTTTTACTTAATTTTATTTTATTCTCATTTTAATGCATTATTGTTTTTTAATGTTGGGAAACCACACAGTTATCATGTATAATCAAGTGACTATGTGCAAACCCTGGATTTTCTTCTTCCCCTTCCAAAAGTAGTCGCATGGGTACCTGGGCTGTCCACATGGCCTCCGCTAATCGTGTGGTTTCTGTGCACCGGCCTAAAAATCACTATGTTTCTAAACATCAAAGACTAAATTAGGGCCCAAACTCATTCTTCGAAAAAGTCATCTTGAAACTTCAAAAATATCACACATTGTTCTTGAGAAAAACAACTGAAACCCGACCCAAGATAGGACCAAGGATAAATTAAAACTCCTGTTTGTAATAGGTTTACTAGATTAAATCGGAGGCTGATGGAAGGAAGATATATAGAGAACAAATTGTAACACCACGAAACTAGAAGGTCAGAGCCAGTGCATTATTACATTACATTGGAATAATTACAAGGAATCAAATCTGGAAGGACCTTTCGGTTTAGTAGTCTTGGAAATTCAGATTACATACATAATACCCATAATACATTGAGAAAACATAATAATACATGATTCACAATGAAATGGAATAAAATCCATCCTTGAATGCTTATTCAATGTTCTCTTCTTCATAACCTGGGAAAAGAAACATAATAAGGGTGAAATCAAATGACCAGTAAGGGTAAGTACAAAAATATAAATATTGAATCAATCAATATGGAAAGGTAAATAATTGAGGACACATTCCATTTACAAAACTAGATAAGGCACAAATAAAATGGAAAGTATGAAATTGAAACACACGCAATAAATCAATTAACTGAGAATGAACTACATCCATAGATATGTCGACAAAAAATCTCAGTGATAAAGAATAACTAAAACTAAATGAGGAAAATAATTTACTAATGGAATTTATGTCTAAGGTACATAAAAACCTATTACTAAAAGTCATTTCATAAGATAGTTTAAAACTAAGGGTTGAAACCCATTTGGTTTACTTAATCATCTCATGAGAACCTGTCGATGCATATAAGAGATATATAAAGTCTGGGTTCCACCATTCATTGACAGTAAAAATAATTCATCATATTTAACAATCAAAATAATTAATATTCCTTATCAAATAACAGTATTGAATGAGAAATATGAATTTATCAATATTCCCCAATTAATCAAATAATTGTCAAAGCAACCATCATATGAATAATGGAAAAATTTTAGGTAATACCAATATACATTGTATGAATTATGGATATTAAATTAAATTTCCAATGAAAAATTATTAAAATAAAGTTATTGTTTCAACATAATGTTAATAATCACTGAAGTAATTGAGATTAAGATCATTATTGAGAAGAATAATATTTAGACATTCCAAAGTGCCCCATAAAACATTAAAACATTTAAATCATAATCTCCCGCAAGGTGTGACATTAAATGAATCTTATAATATCTGAAAAATAATAGTAATAATTATATAATACCTCAAAATGGGCATTAGTTATGGTATAAAAAATATGTAAGTATTGAATTTGAATTTAATCTCACAGATTTAAGAAGTGAGATGAAAATACTTACCATAACCTTTGTTTTTATGTGTGGAATTTATTACACTGTATATTGGTTTAAAATGTGTTACTAACTTATAACAAGACCATAATAATGTTTTATTAACACTATCCATTATACGTTCCATTTATGGAATGAATGAGTCATATCACTTTGAGGTGGTGGCAGTCCACACTTCTTCAAAAACAATTATCGTATTTAAAGGTGTATGGAAAACTAAATACTTATAGAGACAATATAAATATAATATATATCATATATAAATATATTTTCCATCAATATTTCCACCATGATAGGTGTTAAGGGAAAATTGAACAATCATAGTTTCGTAAGGCATTAATTCACCTTACACAGAAACAATAAGTTCATTACCCATTAGATGGAGGTGTGTGTAAGTGTAGGTAGAAACCATTGAATTAAAAAATATTGGTAAATTTATTATACTAGTTATGTTATGTAATTATAGAATAATAATAATATAGTGAGCGGATAATGGAAATGAAACTATAATGAATGAGAGAAGGTGTTACCTCGTAATCAGGTAAATCCTTTTGGTTTGTTCCAAAATATTCATTGGATGGTATTATGACAGGGGGGGGTTATATGTCTAGGTTAGGAATTTTGGGATAATATTTGGACAGATTTTTGATGAGAAAATGTGGCTTTATAGGTGTGATGAAGGGGTAGAGTGCTTTCATTTTTATAGTGGAGGGGGAATAACACTTTTCTAAATACCAAAAGGTATTCAATAATGGGTGGTCTATCTTACATAAAGTGAATAAAAAAATGGAAAAATAATAGATTAAAGGTTAATAATGGTCTATAAAAACCTCACCCATACAAAAATATGTGCCTTTTAATAATTTGGTTCCTTAACTTCTACGATTCCCCAATTTTATCATTTTTATTTTTATTAAAGCATCTAATTTTCTAATGTAAATAATGTTACCATTTAGACCAAATAAAAGAGATATTTATTATAAAATATATACCAAATTAATTATTAATATTATTTCTAATTTATAAACTAAAATTATCATGTTTTTTGGATGTTAATTTTAAAATAACCGCATGTGACATGCTTAAACGCTGCTTAAACCCATATCGTGTTAACTACATTTTTAGAGTATATGGGTCAATATGATAATTATAATATATTAATTGGTCCATTAATAGAACATATTTAATATTTATTAACACTTATAAATCAATTTTT
Organism: Viscum album; assembly: GCA_963277665.1. Lineage (NCBI taxonomy): Eukaryota > Viridiplantae > Streptophyta > Magnoliopsida > Santalales > Viscaceae > Viscum > Viscum album. The sequence continues at coordinate 589,289,069 of OY728126.1, forward strand.
AGAATATAAGGTTTTTATTAATTTTAATTCATTTAATAAGATTCATTTATTATAAAATAACAATAATGTCAATTTTGAAATTATTTATTTAATATTAATATTAAAATATAAATATGATATTGAAATTAAAATATATTAGGTTTAAATGAGTTTATCATGATAAATTATTCTATAAAAATAAATAAAGATAATAATTAAATTAATTATTTCACTTTGAATATTTATAGTATCATTTATTTTAGTTATTTATAAACTAAATAATAACTATATGGACATTTCATAGAAATTTTAAGTAACTAAACCATCTCTAAAAATAATTGATAATTTATTTTGATACAAATACACCATATATATTTCAAAAGGATATATATAACTGAAAATATTATGTTTTTTACATATCTCAATGTTTTATAAATATTAAACGTAAGAAAGGTTCCCTTTTTGTTTTTTACTTACTTAACCTTTTATATAGGGAACTTCAATTTAATAATATACCAATCTAACCAAGTGTATATGTGGTCAAATTAATGGAATAAAATAGATTTTGGATAAGTTTACAAGTCATTTTGGTTCATAATATTAATGTTTATCCTCTTATTAGGCCTAATCATACTTGGATCACTGTAATTAATTTTAATCACATTCAATAATAATTTTGGTAAAAATATTAAGCTAATCTTATTAGAGCCTAAATATAAATATAATTATATCCATGTATTTTTTATTTTGAAAATTCAAATAAGAGAAGTGGGAAAATTAATATTAATGCTAATCCCGTAGATGGGGCGAAATAACAAGTTTTTAAAGTAAAAAAACATTCAAAAGTTTGTTATGTTTTTATATTCAATTTAAAAGTCAAATTGATTCTAATGAACTTAATTTTACAAATAGATGTATAATTGAACTAATTGAACTCTAAAATAAATGTAATTTATAATTTATCATTATTAATTATTTAAATTAATATTCTATTTTTACTAAATTGAAGTAATTTACACTATTCATCAAAAATGATGTTTCTCATAAAATCATGAAAAAACCAACATAAGATAATTTAGAAATTATGAATTAAAAATGATATTTATTTTTAAAATTAAAATTCATAAAATTTTCTGACTATAGTTTTAAAATAGGTTCGCCATTAAAAAGAGGTAAAACATGGTTTTGATTGTAATGAAATCTAATTCAGTGTCATATTTCCTGTAAGTTTAAGAGATTGTATAAATCAACTCAAAAAAATTATATTTATTAAAAAGGAAAATATTTTAAATTCTAGTGGTGTCACATTCTCCCTACCTTAAATAAATTATGTCCTCACAATTTAAACTTGACCTCAGTAATATTAGGATTGAAAATAAACTATTTCTGAAAGAACCACATCGTAAAAATGGATAATATCACATATTCATAACAAGAAAGAATGAAAAGAACAATGATCAAGAACTAGGTTACCTAGTAGGAGAAAATAGGTGGCCAATGGAAACATGGATATGGATGAAAAAGTCCAAAAATCATGTTCTAATAGAGAGTGCTAGAGAACATGTTCAGATGAAAGGTGTACCCCACATAACCATAAACCATAGGTGTGAGTAAAGGCCATTGATATCATAGGATATTATGATAATAGGAATCAAAATTTTATTCAAAACCATTTTAAGGAATTCTCTCACTCTCTAATAATATAAGTAAATATATATTTATTTAAAAATAATATTTTCCTTTGATAATGCCTCGAACAATTTTTATTTCATCTCTTATCACATGATACAACATAAATTGAAGTTATACATTACGCTATAAAATCTTATCCAATGAGAATCTTAAAACATTTTATAAATGGTTATATTTTCCAATAGATTATGATCCAATCACATCTAATGAAATGTCATTGAATTTCCAAAATGAACATATCATTAGACTTTAGTTAACCTGAAGCAGCCATAAATTTTCACATTCCATATATGTGAATAACTTCATCATGTATCCTATTGAAATATGGAAATCAATCGATTAAAAATAAATCCTTATTGGAAACACGAATTTTTACTTATTCATTAAGTAAGACACATGTAATTGGATATATTCCTTAAATAAAAAAGTGTTGTAAACTCCTTTAATGATAGCATGGACCTGTTGTCGAAAAGTTATTAATTAGTTCCAAGGTAGTTAGAACTCATCCAATAAATGATTTCTTACTCATTATCCTAACATTAGGAACATATTAAGGGTTTTCTTTCCCTTAATCATGTGTTTTATGAAAATTGTAACTTTCTACTAAATAAATTTTCTTGGTATCATTAAACATATGATCACAAATCATTAAGGAAAAAGTAAAATAGTACTATTCTCATATATTCCATAATTATTATAACCAGTACATTGCTGATAAAATATTCAAATGACATAATTATTGAATAAGAATAATAATCATTGATCATCATATGCGGAAGTATTGTATCTTCATCACTATCTAATAACATCATTTGGGGTATATTCCATTGACGCTTGAGACATTGATTTTCATAGTGTCTCATATCTGTGTAGTTGAAGACCTACACATTGGAAAACATTTATTTACCCTTGAAATCACAAACATGGTGTCCTTTTTCTCTACACTCATAACAAACTCCCATTCCCTTCAATCATTTACTGGGGGACTCTTTCCACAGTTATCACATGTGGGAAAATCATTCCTTCCCTTATTCCCTTTATCCAAATTTTTCTCTACCATCCTCTTCTTCCTTTAAAATTCATAGTATATAGAGAGTTCTTTATATATCTTATTAACACATTATATTATTTTCTCATATGATGAAAATTCTTGGGATACTATTTCCCTTTGAAATTTTTGCTTAATATGATTAATGATATGATCCTTCTCACTCTTTGCATCACGTGAATTCATCGACTTATCATTTCTTCTACTAGGACCCATTTCTAAAAAATTTCATACACTATATAAGCTAATAAAAATATGAACATCCTATAAATCAGAACAATGTACAACACAAAACATATATTTATGCATCAAAAATCCTAGAACAATAAAATTTGGCTACTTCGGGGGAATCATTAATTCTAAATCCTTTAGAATGGTAGGTAAATAAAATGTGAACTATCCTATGAATACCTCTAGGGAGTGTCAAAATAGTTGTGCGGTAAGGCCTGTTTTCACGTACCAGGTTTCCCCGAGTTAGGCCCAGAACATAATTTCATATTTGTTACTCCTAGGTACATCTTTTCCAAAACCATGTCCACTTTTAGTATTGAGATTGGGATGTATTGTAAGGAATACCCACATAATATCTAACTTACCAAAATTATAGGATGTACTTGTTTACTTATCCTCAATTTTTATCTTAGGGTTGTGATTCCTAATCTATGTTTTCTAAATTTAGTTTCTCGGATTAGTGCTAAACATCATTTGATACCAACTACAACACCCTAACCCTAGAAGCCCAGAACTAGTGCATTATTAGAATACATTGACAGAATTATAAAGAATAAAATCCTGAAGGAAAGTGTAGTTTAGTATTCTTGGAAATATATATTACATACATAAAACCCATAATACATTTGGAAAACAAAATAAGACATTCTGCACAATAGAATAAAATAAAATCCATCCTTTAAATTTCATTCAATGTTATCTTCCTCATAATCTGGGGAAGGAAAAATAATAATGGTGGACTCAAATGTTCATTAATGGTATGTGAAATGGAATCAATAATGAATCAATATATGTGTAAAGGTAAATAACTGATCAAACTTTGTAACAGCCCAAACATTCATTAATGGAAATTCCTCTTAGTCTTATTAAATATCTTATTATGGTTATATTAAATGTTAACTTCATTGTTTTTATGTTTTTGGATTTTAAAATACCATTATGAATTTTGACCGTTGCTAATATAACTGTTGAACAGTGATCACGTGATTAGTATAAATATAGGGCTTTAACCAATCCAATTTAAATAGATAAAGGAAGCGATGGCCTCAAAAAGTAGACTTTCCCCATACGAAGCCCATTTTTCAGAGTTCAGAAAGGTGGTGGTATCATTAGGCTTCACTCTCGACCAATCCCATGCCGAGATTGAATACGTTAAGCTCGAGCAAAACCAACTTTGAGAGAAGAGGAAGTTGATAGAGATTACCACTCGAGCTATGTTATTCGAGCCACCCCAAGAGTCTATCACCATTGAAAACCTTACTCTTCAGTCTTTTGTAGGGGTTATAAGGGGTTATGTAACAAGACCCTAGCACTATGACTATGTACATTATTTTGGTATAAAGAATGTGTATTCATTTTATTCTTGTTACTTTGTAAATAGTTTTAAAAGCATAAATAGTATTTTTAGTTAATATTCAACTAAGAAATATATATTGATGAATTAATGGATTTTTGAATTAAATAATATTTTAATAAAATATTATTAAAATTTAATTACTTTTTATTAAATATAAATGATCATATAATTTTATAAATCCAATTGTAATTTTTAGTAAAGTTTGAAAGCTGTTTTTGTCAAAACCCATGAATTTTTGATAAATGTCGGGTTTTATTTCAAAAGTAAAAATTCACATATTTATAAAAATATTTATATAAAATTAATATTATTTCTGGAACCAGGACGTCGAAATTATCCAACGGTGAATTTTTCATAATTTTTTGTGACAGTCGAATTTTTGGGTAAAAATTAAATACAGTTTAAATATATAATGTGTTTTATGACATCATAATGACCCAATAGTGGTGTAATAAAATAATATAAACATTATGTTAGGACAATATATGTTTTACCATTTAAATAATGTGATTTTTGGTTTGTTTGATTTATTTTACAAGGCTTTAGTGGACCCTCCAAGACTTATAAAATATTTTATCTTTTTAATTTGTTTTCATAGAGAGTGTGACTCACCTCCACATAAGCAAACCTATTATTTTAATACTTTTGGACACTATCTTTATAGAATATTTTTTTCCACTCCCCTTTGGAAAAATCCAGGGAAAAAAACCATGGGATGGTTTATGGTATTGATTAGTTTAATGTGAGGTGACCCAAACCTAAATAATAAGGATTTCCCCTTTTTTACTATATAAACCCACCCAAGAACCCACTTCCTCTTCACTCAATACATTTGGAGTTTGACCAAACCATTCCCTCCTCTCCTTAGAAGCCTCCCAAGGTGCCCCAAGCTCCCACAAATCTTCTCTCATGCCTCTCCTAATCCTTTGGGCTCACACTTCAAAGTAAGGGATTTCTTTCTTTCTCATTTTTGTCTAATTTTATTTAAGTTGTTATGCCCTTTTGTATTCAATTAAAAATGTTGGGGTATTATTTCAAACCTCCCCCATACTTCCCTATTTATGTTTTTATGGTGGTATACCCCTTTATCTCTCATTAATGGCTCCCATGTACACCTGTTACCATGCTGAAATTCTGTGAGGGATTTCTCTATCCTCTTTTATGTCTAAGTAATTATTTTATATTATGCATATAAATTCCATTAAATTTGTTGGTACATATATCTATATGACCCCCTTACATTCCATTTCAAGTAAATATGATGAGGCACCTCTTTCCATCTAATCAACCATTTTCATGAATCCTTATGTCATGTCGTTATGCTGCCGAAATTGCACCGCATTTTTTCCAAGACAAGATCATTGTGTAGTGAATACCATACCTGTATTTGATAAATTATTAGAAAATTCCATTAAATGTTTTTAGGTTATTTTCAAAGAAAGTTTTTTACTTAATATTTAGGAAATTATTTTATTTTAAAGAAGTGATTTCATAATGAAAAATTTATTTACCTCAAGAAATATTCTAGATATCTTCTAAAGGTATTTTAATCTTAGATGAAATTCTTTGATATTACATATTATTTACATGGGATATAATCTAATTATACCATACAATTTTATCCTTTGGATTTTTTATAATGATAATGATTTATGGATGATTCTATGAAACTCATTTCTTTCCCATTAGTAAATTAGGTTATGATGAAACCTTATTGAAACCTATTTTTTTTTCATCGGTTATCCCATGATGAAAGAGTTATGATCTATTGTCACACATATGTATGATTTTCATTATGTGAAGGGACATACCAGAATTATAAATCCCTCCAATGTAATGGGTATATATGGATATCTCATGAGATAATAAGGACTAGAATGGAGAGTGAACCCAGTTCAAAAAGGGAATTTTTTCACTATGATAGTCTTGTAATTGTAACCTGAATAAGGATATGATGATTTGGGATTGAACCCAATCCACTATTATTGTCTTGACAGTGATCCTTTAATACCAAGGAAATGACATTCTATGATTAGGTGTATTCTAAAAACTTATTTCTCAGGTTAATGTTATTCTCTAATGGATAATGTTATATGATTTCATTTTGATTCATGTCTTATAAAGTACCATGATTTATAACATGACTCAATATTAAAAACATTGATATGAAGGGTACGATTTAAAAATGTTACACTACCACAAAACCTAGATTATCCAGTGCTAGTATTTATTAGCTCTAGATAAAAGTGCTGATAAATTCCCACATTATCAGTGATAATATAAAAGTGATGATAATGTGGGACAATTTATCAGTACTACTAAAAAATCACTGATAAAGGGGGCCTTCATTAGTGATACTAAAAAATCAACGATAAAGGAGGGCCTTTATTAGCGTTTTTACAAGCACTAATAAAGGTCCCTCTATTTTAACAATTTTTTCCTTGAACTGATAAAGGATATATATCCTAAAAAAAATATATCACATTTAAAATAATATATTAATATAATAATATATTTTTATTTATATTGATATAGTATAATTTTTTAAAATATATTTTATATATGGATAAATAGGTATTTACACATAATTTATAAAATATTTAGTGAAAATGGGTTATAAAATAAATATAAAATATTATTATCTAATAAATTGCTAATTATTAGTGAGTAATAGTCATTTAATAATAGTTGTATGAATTCAAAATTAAATGAAATAATGAACAGTATAAGATAAGAAGAAAACATGAACTGAACTTCAAATGACCCTAAATTTTGATCTGGGTGTCTGTTTGGGCTCTACTATATATAAAATTGAAGTCAACAATGAGATCTAGGCCATATTAACTAATTAAAACCCCTAGTCACAAATTTTGATGCCCAAAAGGCATCTAAAAGTGAGTTTTTAGTTGGGGTAATCTAATTTTTTTAACAGTCGATGGAATTTCAGCCTCATATAAGTGGGTCTTATTGTATTTTCTCAGTGGGGGTTGAATTTATTCCCTGGATGTACATTCATATTGATATTATGATTTTTAAATTTTATCATTTTTCACAATGTAGTTTTTTTTATAATTAAATATATTCATATTTAATAATATTTACTAATAATAATTCACTTGTATAAATACATATATCAACATATTTATGTAAAAATATATTTATAAATATATAAAATAAATATTTATGATTCATTTTTTAAAACTAAAAATTATTCATTTTATATAACTTATAGAAATGCATTAATATGTATATATATACTTATACAAGTAAAGTTTATATATAAACATTTTTGTCCCAGTAGACAAATATATATGTATATATATATTTTTATATATGAAAATAAATATATATTCTAAAAATTATTTAAAACTACATCTAAAATTTTTATACATTATAAAAACATATGAATATATATATATATACTTATAAAAATATATAAATAATGATTATATATACATATGTGGGTGTATTAATAAATAGATATATATTTATATAATATTCTAATATATGTAAATGAATATGATATTTATTGTGTTTAAATTAATATAAAAACAAACATATATAACTATATGGATAAAAAGTATATATATATAAATATAAATATTGTAAAATAGACAATAAAACATCTTGGTGTAGTGGTAAAGGAATTCAAGTTCTAAAGGAGAGGTACCAAGATAAAATCCTAAAACATGAAGGGGGATAGAATTTTACGAAGCACTAATAAAGGGGGTGGGGAATCCATAATATAGTGGGAGTTCTGCTAAAGGGGAAGGGAAGCAATGATAAAAGTGGGTCTCATAGTGGTCTGAGGAAATAAATTAAAAAATTTCCACCTTTATCATTGCTAAAAAAGAGCTAATAAATCCTACCCTATAACCTCTATTTAGTATTCAACACTTTATAAGTGATGATAAAGGACCTTTAATATCATAGTTAAAATAATTTTTTAGTGGTTTTAATATCATGTTTTCCTATAATTATGATCATGTTATATTTAAGTGATAATTGTTATCTCTATTTTTTAGCCTTACTAAGCATATGATCTCACCCTTTTATATGTTTTTGTTCCCCAAGTTATTAAGAAAGTTTTAAAATATGATATGTCTAAGAAAGGTCCTAGTTATGATAAAAGTTGTGGGATATAATGTAGATATCTTATGAATAAGTTTTTTTTTTGTATCCATGTTTCCAAATACACCAAACCAATATGATTCTGGGGTCTTTTGTAATGTTATGTATTGAATATTCATCATATAAGATTTTATATTTATGTGTGAAAATAATGGGTTTCTATAGTTGGAATTAGAGAAAGAATTAGTTACCTTTGGAAACTAGTATTATAAAATATTTGTGAGAACCCTTTGTATAATACTACATATAAGTGAATATCTTAATTTATGGTAAGGAAAGGATTTTGGTTTTCCTAGAAATACATCCCTATCTAGATATTATAAGTTGAAGTTGTTTTAGCACTGGTACATCTAGGTGTAATAACCCTTAAAAGAGTTATTTAAGTGTATCTTGACCATAATTCTAATGAAAGGTTAGTGTTGTCTTACTGTGCACCTTATTTGAAACTCCTAAGGGATATTATTTGGTTAATTCATATTTTCTCTATAATACATTATGAAGGGTTCAAATAGATTATGAACATGGATGACCTAGGTTAAACCTAAGGTGTCATAGGATTAAAATAAGGTTTAATGATTTATAAATTCTATAATTGTTTTCATAATTATGTATTTACGACTAGGATTATTTTTTCTCACACTATGTTTTTTTGGACTTAGTAAATGGATGGACCGGGGAGAGGTCACGTTAACATTGAATGTGATGGGAAATGTGATGATTATGAGCATACAAATGAGATGATGACTAGAGTGAAATATATTGTGATTATTCATAATCATATATCATAATATATAGTTAACAACCTGTACCTTAACCAACTCTCAAACTCCCCAAAGAAGGGAATAATGATATTTGTTGAGATATTGGGTGGTGGATAACATGGAGGAAATAAGGCTCAATTAACTTCATGTTATAAATTTGGAAAGAGACCCCCAGATGAATGTCTCAAAGTAATGTTTCACATGTGGAAAAGAATGGAATAAAGCAATGAATTACCCAGGAAAAATGAGGATTTTGATAAAGGGAAATAAATTTCATACGAGTGATCCATTTATAGTTTGTTGTTTTCAATTAGGGTAACCTAGTAATTATCCAAGTCAATACCCTATTCTAAACACTGACTCTTAGACTAAGGAACAACATATTTCATGTAGAATTTTATAACAATGTTCTTTATGAAAATCTTATTAATGTGACATTTTCTATTATTTTGGGCATAAATTGGATTTCTTTATATAAATCACATATCAGTTTTCAAGGAAGGGAAGTCATGTTTGATATTATATACCAAACTATGTTCATTTTTCAGTGCAATGATAGATATGATATTTTAATATAAACTAAATCCATTATTAGATACTTAGTTTTTATTCCAAAGAGGCTTTTATCTTAGATGGTTTCAGAGAAATTAGAAATAGAATATGTGCATATTTTATGATAGTTTATTGGGGGTGTTTGAAGAAGAGTTTCATAGTATTCCACTGAATAATGAAGTTGAGATTTCAATAGAACTCATACATGGTGCTACACCCATTTCAAAGTCTCTATATAGAATGAATCCAATTGGGTTTCAAGAATTAAAGAATAAAATCTTGGAGAATATTGATAAGAGATTCATTAGTCCAAGTGAATCACCTTGGGGTTCACATATGCTTTTTTAAGAATAAAGAGAGATTCATTTGACTCTTTATTGATTATTGAGAACAAAAATAGATCAAAATCATGAATAAGTATCCTCTTACTCGTATTTATCATTTTTTCAATTAATTTTAAGGAGATCAATATTTTTACTAGATTTATCTTTGATCTAGATACTATAATTTGAGGGTAAAACGTGATAATATTCCCAATACATACATCTATACAATGTATGGACACTATGAATTTATATTTATTCCATTTTTCCTTACTAATTACTCCTCTATATTTATCGATTTAATGAATATTTCCTTTAGATATTGTCTTTATCAATTTGTGTTAGTATTCGTAGATGATATTAATATATATTCAATGTGTAATGAATTGTATAAAGATCACTTGAGAATTCTACTAAAGACCCAAAGAAAGGAAAATTTATAAGAAACAATTACTATGTGTGAATTTTATCTAAAACAAGTTCCAATTTGGGGTAATATAATCTCAAATGAGGGTATATATATAGTTATATCAAAGATAAAAGTTATTTAATATTGGACTTGAGGAACCACAATGATAGATATTCACAATTTTCTTTGTTTTACTGGATATTATCAAAACATTATAGAGAATTTCTCATGGATGTCTTATCCACTCACCACATTAACTTAGAAGGGATCCAAGTTCCTTTAGAAAAATAAATGTGAGTAAATTTTAAGGAACTAAAGATAAGGTTAGAATGTGAAGTTATGCTTATACTTCTCTATTGTAGAGAATGGTTTTTTATTTATAGTGATTCATGTAAGAAGTGAATTTTATGCATCCTCATGGAAAATGATATGGTGATAACTTATGTATCATGATAATTAAATGCTTATGAACAAAATTAAACAACTCATGATTTAAAGTTAGTTGTGGTAATTTTTTCATTAAAGATATGAAGGCATTATCTTTATGGAGAAAAGTGTGACACATTGATTTATTATAAAATTTTAATATATATATTTAGTCATAATGAGATGAATATGCACCGAAGAATATTGTTGGAGTTTATTAAGGATTACAATTCTAAATACATTACCACCTTGGGAAAGAAATGAAGGTGGCAGATGCTTTGAGTCAATAAGATAATTCAGGGTTATCTATGAAGAGGATAAAAAAAGATCAAATATTTCTAGATTTATAGAGGATTAATTTTGAAATATTGATGGAAGGTCGAGAAATATTATCTTTCTCAAATTATTGTTCAACCATCTATTCAAGTGAGTAATTAGGGGGTGTATAAGTAATATATAGAGCTAAAAAAGAAGTTAAGAGATTTTCATGGGTTAAAACTTGGTTGTGATGGAATGAAAAGGTTCAAGAATCATGTATGTGTTTCATCCATACCATATTTGAGGAATTAATTATTGTATGAGGCTCATATTTTAGAATTATCTATTCATACTGGAGGTAAGAAGATTTATAGGGACTTGAAATTGTATTTCTAGTGGGATAATATGTAGTGATATAATCCAGAGCATGTTTATTAGTTCTTGGTATGTTAGAAAGTAAAGGATGAGATACATAAGTCTAAAGGGATGTTACAACTATTATCCATAACCGAATGGAAATGGGATGACATCTCCATGGATTTTTCTATTAAACTCCCCAAAATATATAAAGGGAATAATGCTATTTGGGTTATAGATTACTGCCTTACGAATTTTTAAAAAGTCCTTCAAATCAGAGAATATTTTATATTGATTAGCATTATATAATATTCAATAATGAAGTGGTAAGGATACATGGATTACCAAGTTATATTGTATCTAATAAGAATATGAGGTTTACCCCAATGTCATGGAGAAGTATTCAGTAATCTATGGATTCAGAGTTGTGTTTACGTACTTCTTATAATCCTTAGATAGATGATTATTCAATGAGAACCATTAAATCCCTAGAGTATATGAGTATATATTTTTTATGGATTTTAAAGGTGTTTGGGATTAAAACCATCATCCATTCTTGTTTTATTACAACAATAGATTTCACTCAATCATTTAGATATATCCTTATGAATCCTTTAATGGACAGAAGTGTAGAACTCATACATTCTGGGATGAAGTTAGAGAAAAACATATATTAGTGTTGGGAACAAGTTGTATGGAGAAGGTTTTTAGTGGATTAAATAAGTTTTTTCTACGTATACGGTCTTTTGTTTTCAATGAAATGAAATCAATTAACTTTTTAAAAGATAAACAATCAGACTAACCATCGTATTCAAAACATCAGAAACACAATGATTAATAAATTTCATCTGATTGAGAAGATTATTTCTGGAAGAAAAGGATCATCAGACTCACCATAGGTCTATAATTAAATTAATATCATAACGAGAAGTTGCATTAGAGTATTCTTTGATCTAATGAAAAATATGACCATGATTTATATTTTTATTTCACAAGATTCCCAGGTTTTATGATAAACTTGTGATGAATGACTTATGAAAAAAATTAATTACTTCTAATCATATAAAGGTTTGTATGAAATAAAAAATCTACTGGTAAGTATGGAATGTTTAAATAATTTATAAATACATCATATGATGCTAAATTTGATCTTAAAAGTTTTTAATTTCTATAATTAAGTCATGATACATGTTAACTGTAAAGAAGAAGAAATTCTGTGTATACTATCATTTTGTTCTTAGTGAATTAGTGTGAGAGAACCAGAAGCAAAAAAGTTTGGAGGTGGGGAAGTTTTTATGGGAATATAATAAGACATAGATACTAGTTTTCTATTAGAAAAATAATCCAAAAGATTTATATCTTTAAATAAATAAGTTAATTACAAGAATTCCATTGTTACCATAGTTAGAAAAGGGAAGAAGTTTCTGAATTCAATGTTTTCTGAACTGTTCCATTAGACATGGTGTTCCACTAATCATTATTAGAATAATTGTTTTTTAGGAATAATGAAAAAGAAAATATGTTGGAAGTTATTGAGACCCATGCTAGTGAAGAAAGTAAGAGACCGATCAACAATATAGTCAACCATTTCCATCAAGATGATTTCTTGGTTTTCTACAATTTTTTCAAGTGAAAAGAAATATCAAAATTTGTTTCAAGAGTTTTTTGAATCAAGTGGGTCAAGACTATCAGACTGAAGTACACACTGATGAAATCATTGGACACAAGATCTTTGGTATAGAAATATAAGAAAGGGAGAATTTATTATAGCTTGTAAAAGTATTTTCAAAGTGATCATGAAAGAAATTTAATACGTTTGAATAATGTTTTAAATATGTTTCAATTTTTATAGAGAAACATAATCTATTGTTTGCATCTTATTGAAGAAATTAGAATAATTAGTTGGTTCTAAGGATTATAACAAGAAGATATATGTTTGTTTTTGTAGTGGTGCAGAGAAATGTAATTAGATGTCTTAATCATAATGGGAAAATCATAATGAGAAATTGAAATCAGAATGAATAATGTAAAAAATTATGAAATGAGACGATGTTGTGAAAATATTCAATAAGTTTTATGAAATGTTGTAGAAGTAAATATTGTTCTGATATTTAAGGGGAATAGAAGATTCAGAAAATTTGGTTAAGTGGGAAGGTTTTTTAAAATCCCTCCCAAACTATATTTAGGGTGACAATAAATAGAGTAGCTACTTTGTACTTTCCTGAAAAAAGTACTGATCATATAAGAAGAGAGAGAATCTATGGAATTATAGGGAGAAAAAGTTTTTGTATTGCGCTTACATAAGGATGTTTGTCGGATAGAAAAAGGAATAGTGAAGAGATAAGATCGTAATCAGAGTTTCTAGAATGGGACCAAGTAATTGGATTGGGTTTTTAGACTAAAGAAGAAGTATTTCATAATTGTTTGAGTGATATTTTGACAAAATCATATTTTCCATATTGATAAATAAGACTGGAATATTGGATCATGAAATCAAACTGAGTGTCATTATGGGGTCTATAAGAAGTTCATTCCTATTATTGGGTAAGAAAGTGAAGAATTGGTTGGAATATATTATTTGGGAAAGTTGATCAAGAAGCACAATCACATTTTTTTCACACAAATTTTATTACATAATTTGAAGCTACTTGAAGCACGTTCATTGTTGTATTGATCATAGTGCTACATGAGTGTAAGGTAATACCATATTCATTGTATTCCACAAAAATGATTATTTTCTAGTAGATTTTGTGGTATTGGATTTTTTCTAAACCATACCAAGGATGTATCGACTCTTCCTAAATATTAAACCATGAAAATTCATATATTCATGTGCTTGTGTGTTAGTTTTTTTCATCAATGTTATAACTCTTTAACATGAGAAATAAGTTGATTATAACATAGGGGAACTTCAAAGAAAAAGATATCACCGATTCACTCCCACTCATCTCAGTGATATGTTGATCTTGATTGGAAACTAAAAATTGGGACTTGATCTAGATGAGGAAATGGAAGAGAAAGTCAAATGCATTTAAAAACACATTAAGGCAACTCAAAGATAATAAAAACATATTACTGGCAATCATTGATGAAATTTGGAACTCAAAGATAGTGAGAATGTATTATTGTGAATTTTATTATGGAATAAGGTTATGATATTTGTAAATAATGGAATGATAATACATAGTTATATTTTCCCTTTCAAGAATCTTATTTGAGTAAGGATGGCATCTTATCTCTTGGTGGTTCCAAAAAACCTCTCACAAGTTCATGATGTGTTCCATGTATCACTTTTGAAGAAGTATATACCAGATCTGTTAAATGTACTAAAATGAGAGGTTGTACCACTATAGAATGATTTTTATTATAATGAACAACCAATATAAATCGTGGATCATTGAGATAAAGTGCTATAGAACAAGACTACTCAAATGATTAATGTTCGTTGGAGGAATTAGAAATTTAAAGAAGCTACATGGGAAGTCGAGGTTGTTATGAAACAATGATATGTTCATTAGTTTATATCAGATTAATATTATTTTTAGTGTTGAATTCATTTTAAGTGGGATATTATGTAACACCCATATATTTTATGTTATATATATATTTTAAAATAACATTTCTTTTTTGACAGCTTGCGATACACTTAATCCCGAGTAAAAATGAACCAAAATATAGTATACTACTATAACCTAGATATTATATTAGTGTTATGAATTGTAATAACCAAATATAAAAAAATATTTATAAATTATTTAGATAATGATAATATATTGATAAATAAATATTCAATTTTTAGTAAAGTCTTTATATGCTTTAGAAAAAAAATTCCTCAAAAATGGTTTTTATTTATTATTTCGAGAAAATAATATAATTAAAATTTAGGAAAATTAATTTTTAAAGAATAAATATATATTTTTTAAAAAAATTTCAAAATTATCTTAGAATGAATTTTTTATAATATTTTGAATATATTAATTTTTTGATGAATAGTAAAAAATACAGATTTTTATTAAAAAACATCTTTTTGTTTAAAGTATTTATAAAGGTTGATATTTTTATAAAAAGGTTTTAAATGTAAAATTAGTTTATTTATATTATTAATAATAAAATTATGGTCATTGGAAATAATTTTATGTGGATTTTTTATAAAAATGTTGTATATTTATGAAAACAAATTTTATTGAGAATCATTTTTCATCATGTTCTGTGAGTTTATTTTAAAAGGGATTTCTAAAAATTTTAGGGACTTAACGTGATAAAACAGATTAAAAATTTTAAATCATAATTAAAAAATATTTTAATGAAAACATGTTCATTTTTTGTTATAATGAATAGTAAAAATAGTAAAAATTCATCACCACATTTAAGGTTAGAACGGGTTTACTGGGGGTTTAAACCAAGATATAAGGGTAAGTTTACTAATTAAACTTATATAAATAATGATTTATAGATATATTCTAATTTCATCATATTAATAAATCTAATATCTAGAAATTTGGAATAATTTTTTTTATAATGACTTTATTATATTTTATTCTATTAAGAAATCGAAGTGCGTCCTCTCCCCCACTTATAAAAGGACACCCCTCATTTCTCTTATATACAACACTTTGAGTATTATACATTTAATAATACCTAAAAAGTATATTTTAAAATTCCATATACATTATTTATAGTTTTTTTATTTTAAAAGACTATTTCAAAGGTCTTTAAGAAAGGATTTAAAGGTGGCCAACCGAAGTTGAGGTAATCGTCCTACATGACCTCATTAAATTTATTTCTTATTATAAATAATATAAATATATTATATTAATAATAAAATAAAAAATTAAATATCCTCAATATAATAAAATTTTATTCTCATTATGGAACCACTATTATCCACCCTCTATTCCATCAAATGAGATTGAAAGTATCACTCATGCATACATGTGGACTACCACCTCCCAATAACGATACAATTTATATTTCATCCCCATATTTCAAGGATTGTAATAATGATGAGTTTAATGACTATATATGATATATAATATAAATATTATTATGGAATTATAATATTATATATATATATATATATTATTACCTTCCAATCCATTGGGAATCAATAATGTCTATTTTTCATACGTGTGTACAACCACCTCTATGAAGTGATATTTTTATTACAATTTACATGGATGGTTATAAGGATACATTTAATGAAAATATATGATATATGATATAGTAAATATTATTTAAAAATTAATTATTATGTACATTTCTTTAGTTCTATACGTCAAAAAGTGAATACAATGTTCATGCTTACGTATGACATACTGTCTCCATGAACGATGTAAATTATTTTTATAACTATACATTTTATGGATGAATATAAATATTTATATAATGAATATATGTGATATTTAAATATTTAATATCAATATGTATATAATATGACCATGATTAGAGTACAAGGACTTGAACTACAGAACTAAAATTCTCATGAAAAATGAAACAATGAAACCTAAAAATGGAGATTATAAAAATGAATTTTTAATAAATGGGTGTTGAAACGTTATAAGGGAATCATATATGAAATTATAAGTATATAAATTATTATTTTATATAATTATAATAAATTTAAATTTATTATATAGTAATTTTGAGCACTTTTCAAAAAAGTGGATCTTTAGGTAAAGGTTTTATGTTGTCAAATCATTATTTTCCTGGATTTGTTATGATTAAGTTTACTATGAAGATATTTCATGATTTAAATCCCAATAATAATATTATTTTTATTTTAGTATGGTTATTTATATTTACTATATTTTTTAATTTTATTTTCATATCTTTTATTTCTCAGAAGACCAAATGAATATTTTTAAAGAAATCTGACTTTATTTCTCTCATTGATTGAAAATACTTTTTGTTCCATGAAATTGATTTATAAAAATGTTTTGAAGATTGTTTTTAATATTATACAATGATTTTTTTTAATTTATTATCACCCATTTTTGATTTTTTTTAAATATAAAAAGTTATATTCTTTTCATTTTCTTAACGAGGTACTTTTGAGTTTTTACCAAAAATGTGAAAGGAAAATTTGTTTTAACGTACACGAGATTTATGGAATTTCCTACCATAATTATGATTTAATTATTTGAATATTACATTAAAAGTTTCCAAGTTTCATTTAAAAATATTTTTTTCTTTAATATTTGGATAATTTTTATATTTAAAAGAAGTTGTTTGAAAATGAAAAGGATGATTTTCCTAAGAAATATTATAGATATCTTCTAAAAATATTTTTTTCTAAGATGAATTGATTTGAAATTATATATGATTTAATACAGATATGATCCAATAATATAAAAAACTTCCATTATTTGGATGTCTTATGATGATGACTATTTAAGGACGATTCTATGAAATCCATTTATTTCCAACAGTTTAATTATGTAATGATGAAACCTTTATGACACCCATTTCTTTTCCACATGTGATGCCATGAAGAATTACATATAATATTATAGAACAAAAATTTATGGTTTTTATTATGTGTTGAGTGGGAATGAAATTATATATACCTAAAATACATTGGGTAAAGATGGATATTTCATGGGATAATAAGGATTATAATGGTGAGCAAACCCAGCTCAGTAAGAGACATTGTCTACTATGATAGTGTTTTGAGTGAGCCTTGACTAAGGATAAAATGGTTTGGGGAGTGAAACCATTCTACTATGATATTATTTGAAGTGATAATTAACTACTAAGGAAATGATATTTTATGGTTATGTGTATTATAAAAACTGATGTCTTATTTTTATGTTATTATCTCATGGATCATGTTCGATGTTTTTTTGATCCATGTCACATGAACTACAAAGATTTATTCTATGAATCAAGATTGTAATATTTGATTTTTAGGGTATGTTCTTGAAATCTTAACATCATATTCTAATACCCTTATTCCCATATTATTTTTAAGCGATCATTTCTTTCACCCTTTTTCACCTTTACATAGAATATGAGCTCAACCTTTGTCATTTTTCCTTTCCCCTATTTAAGAAGAAAGTTTTTATGTATTATATTTCTAAGAAGGTTTCTAGTTTTGAATAATTTAGTGATATATGATGTAGATCTCTATTGAAAAAGTTATTTATATGTTCATGTTTACAAATACACTAAACCTATATGATTCTGATGTGAATCGTAATATTATGTATTGTATATTCATAAAATAAGATGTAATATTTATGAATGATAAGTATGGTTCACTATACCTATATTTCAACCTGATATTGATATCATATTTTAGTGTCCTATAAAAAGATGCATAGACTGATGACATGTACTCCATATCCCTCCTTCAATCCTTGGTCTGGTTATCTGTACCTGGTGACCAATAATAGTAGGATTCATCATTTTTAGTCTGCTCCATTATAATGGAATATGATATTCTCTACATCCCATAGGCATTGTGGCCCAAATTCATGTGATGGTCTAAAGTCCCTGTTGCCTGAAGGCTCATTTTATGGCCTAAAATTCTATTTAGGGTGAATAGTATTATGACTATAGTACCCCTCAACAGTAACCATACAAATAAAATACTATAGTACCTACTATATTACTACTACAGTACCTATGAAATTTATCACCTACCTAGTTATGAACCTAGGTTCATTGTAGGATGATGAGGTGACTTTAAAACTTAGGTAATCTCCCATCTTCTACAGGAAACTAGAAACATAAATAAACATTACATTACATTAAAAACTAAAGATACATCGATTTAATATTGGAAAATATATTATTTATCCTTGAAAATAAACAAGTAACATACGTAAATATTCATGGTTTCCTATGGAAATGTGAAACAATATAAATGTGTGATCTCATATGCTCAGTAAGGGATAATGTACAATAGAAGCTATTATACATAATCATGGAATCAATAATGTATCTGGAATAAATAAATGAAACAACAAAATGTAACTGTGAAAATAATATATCCATGTATTACATAAAAATAAATAAATGAACATATAAGAATAATAGATCTCATAGTGATGGAATACATAACATCAAACGTCATAAATATATAATTAATATAACAACCCTGCTATTTATTACACATTTAAACATGTTTTATTACATAAACATGCACTTAATACAACCTAGGAGATCGAGAGTTCTAGTATATTTTGGGATTATGAACATTAAATAGAAACTTAAGACCTAAAAATTAAACATTTTTATTGAAAAAATCTTTTACATGACAATAATATTATTTCTTACTTAACATTGCATTGGATAACTTGAGGACATACATAAGAAAAGGGTGAGCTATAAAGCCCAGTAAGGGAGTAAACAAGGGAAAACATGAAGAATGCAATACATGTTAGTAAAAAGGAGTATAAATGGAGAATAATAGAAACATGAAAATAAAGGCAAGATATATCATGATTTTTATAACATGGAAATGTGGGAACAATATTTAACATGATATTAGTATGAGCCAAGGCTAATTGCAAATGGAGCATCAGTAAACCCTCATTACACTTGAATTATCATGAGTGAAACCTCATTGCAAATGATTTATCACAAGTCAACACACATTGAAAATGAAATATCATGATACCATTCTTTACCCAATACATTGGAGTGCTATAAGGGTGCACCCTTCTTTATCATTTCATTTCATGCACAAGTGTGCTGCATAGATCATAAAACATAGATTCATTAAACATCATAATTTATTCCATAAATAGAAAACATGGAATAAATAAATTTAAT
This sequence comes from Viscum album, assembly GCA_963277665.1. Classification (NCBI taxonomy): domain Eukaryota; kingdom Viridiplantae; phylum Streptophyta; class Magnoliopsida; order Santalales; family Viscaceae; genus Viscum; species Viscum album. The sequence continues at coordinate 589,309,371 of OY728126.1, forward strand.
TCCTAAATTAACAAGTACATGTCCACAAAGATTAATACCCTTGATAGAGAAATTGCTTTGTCATTCACTTACATGATGATTTTGGCATGGAAATTTTGGTGTAACTTCTGCAGTATAACGACGTCAAATAGAAATCATAAAATGGGTTTATGAGAGAGAAATGGGTCTATCATAATTTATAAATTAAATTAATAGTAATAAGGTCATGTAACATAATATTCAAACATATTTAATTGAATTTAGATCCATAATATAAAATAATTTCTTGAATGTAAATGAGGAGACATAAATCTATTTCGGAATTTTGGCATGGTAACAGGTGTACATGGGAGGAAATAATGAGAATGAAAGGGGTATATAATCATTCAAACAGAACTACAAAAGTATAGGAGAGGTGAGAAATCATACCCCAACATTTTTAATTAAAAAAAGGGCATAACAATATAAGAAAACATGGACATAAATAAAGAAGGAAGGAATGTAAGGATTTCTTACTTGGAAGTGTGATCCCAATGGCTTGGGAGAGGATTAAGAGAGACTTATTAGGAGATTGTGGTGCCTTGAGATGATTCTAGGAATAGTATGTAAGTGGTTGGGAGAGATCGTAATGGTTTGAGTGAAGTGGAATGAGAGATTGAATGGTTTTATATAGAAAAGGAGAGGGAATTCTTTATTATTTAGGTTTTGGATACTACACATTAAACTAAACAAAACCACAAACCATACCCTGGTTTTTTCCCCTTGGTTTTTCCAATGTGGATTTGAAAGAATTATTTTATATGTAAAATGGACTAACTTATGAAAATATTAGTCTTTCTTATGTGGAGGTGAGTCACACTCTCAAAGAAATCATTTTAAAAGTTAAAATATTTTATTAGTCTTAGAGGGTCCACTAAGGAACCATAAAATTAATCACAAATAAAAAAGAAATCACATTATTTTAAAGTTAAAACATATATTGGACTAAAAACCATTTTATATTATTTTATTACATCACTATTGGGTCATTATGATGTCATAAAAACATTATATACTTAAACAGTATTTATTTTTTACCCAAAAATTCGACGGTCTCAAGAAATTATAAAAAATTCACCATTAGATAATTTTGACATCCTGAATCCAAAAATGATATTCATTTTATCTAAATATTTTTATAAATATTTTAATTTTTACATTTAAAATAAAAACCGACATTTATCGAAAATTCATGGGTTTTGAAAAAACAGCTTCTAAAGCTTAATAAAAAGCACAATTTTATTTAAAAAAATTATAAGATCAATTATATTTAATAAAAATTAATTTAGTAATAATATTTTATTAATATATTATTTTATTAAACAAATCCATGAATTCATCAAAATATATTTCTTAATTGAAATTAAATAGTATGTAAAATTCCAATTTATGTTTTAAAAACCATTTACAAAGTAACAATAATAAAATTAATGTATATTCATTATTCTATACAAAAATAATGCACATAATAATTGTTCTATGGTATTGTTACATAACCCCTTATTACACCCACATACAACCTAAGGGTATGGTGTGCGATGGTAGTAGACTCTTGGGGCGGCTCGAATGACATCGCTCGGGTGGTAATCTCTATTAACTTATACTTCTTCTACAAGCAATTCCATTTAAAAATAAAGTATTGAATCTCAGATTGGGCTTAGTCAAGTGTGAATCTTAGTGATTCTACCACCTTTCTGAGATCTAACTAATGGGTTTTTAGGGAGTAATTCTACTAGTTGAGGTCATCACTTCCTTTTTCTGATTAAATTGCATTGGTTAAAGCCCTATATTTATACTTATCATGTGATCACTGTTCGATGACTATATTATCAATTCTATCAATTATTAATAGTATTTTAATATCCATAAACATAATACCAATGAAGTTCATAAGATTTATATGACCATTTTACATAATAATACATTTAATTAGATTAAGAGGAATTTTCATTAATAAAATTTTCGGTCATTAAAATATCCCCCCATTTAGAATTTTCACCCTTAAAATTTTCTTTTACCACACTAAAATATATGATGGTAAATCTACTTCATAACTTCCTCTGATTCCCATGTTTCTTCTTCAAACTTATGGTTTCTCCAAAACACTATGATAATGGGCATTCTGTTATTTTGTAGAACATTTCCCTATGATCTAATATCTTCACTTACTTCTATTCATAAGAGAGGTCATTATACAATGGTACCACCTTTGGATTGAGTACATGCGATTAGAAAAGTATGTACTTCTTCAAGAGTGATACATAGAATACATCATGTACTTATGACATGTTTGGTGGGTGTTCTAGTAGATAGGCCACTACTCCAATGTGATCAAGGGTCTCAAAAGGGTTGATGTAACTTGGAGTAATCTTTCCCTTTTCCCAAATCTCATAACTCTCTTCCATGGTGATATACAGAGGAATACCATGTCTCCAACATCAAACTCTAGGTCTCTTCAACAAGTATTATCTTAGCTTTTTGGTCAACTCTGAGTCTCTTTAATGGGATTCTATATGGTATTAACCTTCTCCACCATTTCATCGACCATTTCCCAACGTAGGAGTTTTTTTCTCTCTAACATCATCCCAACATGCCGGTGTTCTACAGGTCTTCCCATAAAGGGCTTCATAAGGATCCATTTAGATGCTTGAGTGGAAATTATTATTATAAGAGAACTCAACCAGAGGAAGGTGTTGATCCAATCCTCCTATGAAGTCCATTGAGAATTTTCTCAACATGTTCTCAAGTATTTGGATAGTCTGCTTAGATTGGCCATCAGTTTGAGGATGATAAGCTGTACTGAAGTTTAGCTCAATATTTAGAGTGTATTGGAGACTCTTCCAAAACATAGAAGTAAATCTTGGATCTCAATCAAATATAATTGATAGTGGTACTCCATACAGCATTACCACATCTATGATGTATATTTGTAGTATTTGATCCAATGGGAAATCCTCTCGAATTGCAATGAAGTGTGCAGTCTTTGTAAGATGATCCATAACAACCATGATAACAATGTTTCCTTTAGATTTCTTTGGATTTCATATCTAAAAGTCCATGGTGATGTTCTCCCATTTCCATGTTGGTATGGGTAATTATTACATCATACCCTTAGACTTCTTCCTCCCATCCTTCACTTACTGACACACCATGAACTTCGATGTATGCTCAGCAATCTTCTTCTTCATGATATCACAGTAATAAAAATCTTATAGATCTTGATACATCTTTGTGTTTCCTAGGTGAATGGAGAAATTAAAACTATTTGCATAATCCAAAATTTCATTATTTAACTCTGTATTAGATAGAACACATAGTCCTGATCCAAATCTCAAATTTCCTTCTTCATTGACATGGAATTCCTAGGATTTCTCATTTCTAGTAGTTTCCACTTTCTTATGAATTCCCACATCATTATTTTGAGCATCCCATAACCTTTCAAAAAGATATGATTGAGAAATAATTTGTGAAAGGACTGATGAGGTTCCCATATTTAGGACTCCCATGTTCATATTCATCAAACCTAAGAAGATTGGATCCTTTTCAATTCTCATCAATGATCAAATCACTGGGTCCTTTATTCATAGAGCATCTGACACCTTGTTCACTTTCCTACGGTGGTAATGGACTAAGTAGTCATAGTCTTTGATCAGCTCTAACCATCTTCATTGTTGTATGTTAAAATCTTTCTATGTGAATATATACTTGAAAATTTTGTGATCCGTATATATTTCACACTTCTCCCCAATTAGGTAATGTCTCAAATTTTTTAAATAAAAGATTACTGTAGTCAACTCTAGATCATGTGTTAGGTAGTTTTTCTCATGAAATTATAATTGGCATGAATCATTCGTAATGAATTTTTCATTTTTCATCAACACACATCCTAACCCATTCTTCAATGCATCACTAAATACCACAAAATGTTTTCCACGTGTGGGTAGTGTGAGCACGGGTGCCGTGATAAGCCTATTTTTCAACTCCATGAAGCTATCTTCTCATTAATAACTCAAAGAAAACTTGGCTTCCTTCTAATCTAGATTGGTTAGAGGGTTTGACAATCATGATAAATTTCTCACATATCGGCGATAATATCTAGCTAACCCATAGAAGCTATGGATATCCATCACAGATGTTGGCCTCGACCATCCCTCAATTTCATTTGTCATGGAGGGATCCATAGATATCCCATTACTTGTGATGATATGTCCCAAGAATGATAATTACTTCAACCAGAACTCACACTTACTGTACTTTTAATAGATCTTATCCTTTTATAAGGTCTCTAGTACTATACATAGATACTCCTCATGCTTCTTTTTGGTTTAGGAGTATATTATAATATTGTCTATAAAGACTACCAATTTTTTTTGAGGTTATCTCTAAAGACTCTATTCATTAAGTCCCTGAATATTTCTAGATCATTAGTGAGTCTAAAAGGAATTACTATGAATTTATAGTTCCCATACCTTATATTAAAAGCAGTCTTGGGGATATCCAACTTCTTCACCCTTACTTGGTAATATCCCAACAGCAGATCCACCATAAAGAAGTATTGTGCTCCACATAGCAGATCGAACAAGTCATCAATTCATGGAAGAGATTACTTGTTATTTATCATGATTTTGTTGAGCTCTTGATAATCAATGAAAAGGAAAATTAAACCAGACTTATTCTTGATGAAGAGGACTGTTACACCCTAGGGTGAAGCACCTATATATATAAACCCTTTATTCAGATTCTTCAGTAGTTGTTTCTTTAGCTCCTAAAGGTCCACAATAGCCATTCTATATGACATCTGGGATATTGTCCACGCCCCAGGTATAAGATCAACTGAGAATTAAACATCTCTTCTAGGAGGAAAACCATGAAATTCATCAGAAAACACTTCAAAAAATTCCTTCACAATAGGGATGTCTGCAGAGATGGTTGCTTCTTTAGACTCAATCATCTGAGAAAGATACGTGTTTTCATAGTGTAGTAATATCCACACTTGAGATGATGGTGCTAAATAAGATTCATCCTCTTCCTTGAACAAGTACAGAATCAGGGGGGTCTATTCTCCATATGGAGAGTGATATCCCTCCCATGAGAATTTATGTTGTCTCTATATAGAGTATGAAAATCCATGCCAAGAATTGAATCAAATTCCACCAAAGGGAGTATGAAATTGTTCACTAGGAAGGTAAATCAACAAAATTTGATAGGACAAGAGTAATATTCATGGGATGAAATGATTTCCCCATTTTTTGTTCCCTCCGACATCTCTACATCCATTATTTGTGGTGGTGTTGGGATTTCTATACTAAACGTAATGGTTATAAAAGAACGCATAGAACAAGAATCAAAAATTACATTTTCTTTTTTGAATAAATGACTAGCATACTTGTCACCATTTCATTGTTGGGATTATCTTTGGTGGTAGTTATGGAAAATGCTCTCCCTTGCTACCATGGAGGTTTTTGGAAGCCTCTAAGAACCCTTGTCTTAGGGAATTGGTTTGTATTGTTCACTGGTTCTTTATAGTTGAAGTAGTGGACAATGAATTAAGGTTCGAATAGAGCGTTCCTATCCTCTGTAGAATTAGTGGGTTTTTTCATACTGGTGATTAATGTCTAGGTGCCCTTCTCTTCCACACCTAATGAATTTCATCACCCCCTTCAGGAAATTTATAGGGTGCTTCTTTGCACACCTTTGGCAAGTGGGGTGCTGGAATTTCTTAGCACCCTTGGATTTATCCATTGGACTAATAGAAATGAAGTACACTTTATGATTCTTATTCCAATTATACCCATGAGATTCACCAGTATCCATTTCATCTTTGATTCCACATAAGACAACGTCCTCCTAGTTATCAAAGTCACAAATAATTAGGGTTTTTTGTAGGATAGGTTTTAGTTAACCAAAGAAGCAATCAAACTTGAATTCTGGGGGTGCCGACAAAGATATAAGCGTATCATGATATCCTTGTGAATTTTTCATCATATGGTCAAATGGATTCATCATATTTTTTGATTTAGGGCAAGGAAGTCCCTTTCTATTTTAAGTCGGAGGGTGCGAGGAAAATATTTATCAAATTTTTTTTCTTCAGAAATCATTCCATTCCAATTCCTCGATCTCTTCCTTCGGTTTCATATTTTTTATCAATGTAAACCATTGATCAACATCACACTCCATATGATAAGAATATAAAATAACATTCTATTATTCATAAAATTGAAGGATGGAGAATATAATCTCAAAAGATTTGATCCATTGTTCGATGATTGATGGATCAGATGATCCATTAAGCGTAGGAGGCCTTTGTCTCATGAAGCTCTCAATTGCAGATTGTTTTTTTAGAGGGGGTTGAATGTTCCTCTTGACCCAAGTTTATATTAAAAACATGAGTTAACTAATAGAGTATCAATACAATGTTTGTGATTACCACTCCCATAGGATTAGTCATCTCATTTGGACAGTCATGACATTGATCATCACATTGGTTGTTAGCCCAAGTCCTCATATTACCGGTCATTGGCTGTAATAGAAAGAAAGTTATTGGTAAAACATAAAGGATAATCAAATTAAAAAATGGGATAAATTATAAATAACATTTGTTTCCTTAACATATGAATTTATAGGCTTCAATATATGTTATCCATGATCTACTTCCCAACATAAATTTTTTGGGGCATTTTTCCCTTAATAATGGTTCATACTAAGATTATGAATTTACCAAAAAATATCCCCCAAGAGTGTCATAACCAAGAGTGAAAAAGGCCCATTCTCATGGACCAGTTCCCATTTTAGTCTATCAAAAAGTAGTGTTTTTGGGTTTTACCCCTAGATACATCTGTTCCATAGCCACCTATACTTGTTCGTATCCAGATATGGACGTATTTTCTTGATAAACCACTTAGTATATACTCAAAAAAATTGGGATGTTTTTATTATACTTAGTCTTATCCCTAAGGATTTCATGAGGGTTTTCTAATCCTAATCCAAAAAGTAACTAAACCTATCTTCTAATACCAACTATAATATCTTGCTCTTTATTACACACTTAAACATGATTTATTACATAAAATTGCATTTAAGGAAACTCTAGGGATCAAGAGGTCCAGTGTCTTGGGAAATTAGGAGTATCACATAACAACTTATAACATAAAATAAAACATCTTTATTGAAAACTTCTTTTACATGACCCCAACATTCCATAGTACTTATCATTACATGGGATAACCTAAGGACATACATAAGAAAAGGGTGAGCTATAAATCCTAGTAGGGAAGTAAACAAGGCATAACATGAATAATACAATACATGTTAGGAAATAGGAATATCAATGGATAATAAGAGAAACATGAACATAACGACATGATATATCAAGAATATCATAACATGGAAATGTGGAAACAACATTTAAGATGATATTAGCATGAGACAAGGTTCATTGCACATAGAGCCTGAGTAAACCCTCATTGAACATGAATTAGAATTATTAAACCCTCATTTCATGTGAATAATCTTGAGTCAACACTCATTACACATGATGTATCATGATGCTATTCTTTACCCAATGCAATAGAGTGCTATCAGGGCAAACACTTCTTAATCATTTCATTTCATGCATAAGTGTGCCACCTAGATTATACAACATGGATTTATTAAGAATCATAATTTATTACACAAATAAGAGATGTGTATTAAATAAATTTATGTCCTCAATTAACAAGTACATGTGCATAAAGGTGAATATCCTTGATAGATAAATGGGTATGGTATTAACATACATGATGATTTGGGTATGGAAATTTTTTTGTTACTTCGGCTGTATAATGATGTCAAATAGAAAACGTAAAATGGTTTGATGAGAGAGAAAAATGAATCTAATGATTCATACCTAAAATGGATAGTAAAGGGGTTATGGAACATAATATCTCAACACATGTAATGGAATCTTGATTCATAATATAAAATAATTTATTGAATGTAAATGAGGAGAGAGAAAACCCTTAGGGAATTTTGGTATGGTAACAAGTGTACATGGGAGAAATTAATGAGAGAGAAAGAGGCATCTCATCATTAAAACATAAAGAGGTTAGTATATAAGAGGTGAAAAATCATACCCCAACATTTTTAATTGAAAATAAACGGGCATAACAATATAAGTAAACTTGGACATAAATAAGGAAGGAAAGTGAGGATCCCTTACTTGGAAGTGTGATCCCAAAGGCTTGGGAGAGGATTGAGAGAGGCTGCTTGGGAGCATGGGGTGCCTTGGTAAAATTCAATAGAGAGGAGGTTAGAGGTTAGTCATATTAAGAATTGTTTGAGTGATGGGTAATGGGAGATTGAGTGAGTTTATATTAGAAAGGAAAGGGAATTATTTATTATTTAGGTTTTGGGCACTACACATTAAACTAATCAGTACCACAAATCATCCCATGGTTTTTTTAAAAAGTGGAGTTGGAAAAAAAATTTATAAGTAAAATAGCCTAAATTATTAAAATATTAGGATTTCTTATGTGGAGGTGAGTCACACTCTCAAGGAAATTATTTTAAAAAAGTTAAAATATTTTATAAGTCTTGGAGGGTCCACTAAAGAACCATAGAATTAATAAAAAATATATAAAATCACATTATTTTGGTGGAACATCCATTTTATATTATATTATTACATAATTATTGAGTCATTATGAAGTCATAAAACACATTATATATTTAAACGGTATTTAATTTTTACCCAAAAATTCATCTTTCTTGGAAAATTAAGAAACATTCACCATTAGATAATTTTGACATCCTTAATCCAAATATGATATTCATTTTATCTAAATAATTTTCTATAAATGTGAATTTTTTTACTTTGAAAATAAAAATCAACATTTATAAAAAATTCAAGGGTTTTTGACAAAAACAGATTTCAAACCTTAATAAAAAGCACAATTGTATTCATAAATATTATATGATAATTTATATTTAATAAAAAATAATTTTGTAAAAATATTTTATGAAAATATTTTTTAATTCAAAAATCCATTAATTAATCTAAATATATTTCTTAATTGAATTTAAATATTACCTAAAAATACTATTTGTGCTTTAAAACCCATTTAGAAAGAAACAACAATAAAATAAATTTATATTATTTATTCTATATAAATATAATGCACATAATCATAGTTCTAGGTTATTGTTTCATAACCCCTTATAATGCTCGCATAAGACCTAAGGGTACGGTGTGTGATGGTGAAAAACTCTTGGGGTGGAATGAATAACATCGCTCGGGTGATAATCTTTATTAACTTCCACTTATCCCATTGAAGATTCCATTCAAGATTAACGTGTTAAATCTCGGATTGTGATTGGTCAAGAGTGAATCCCAGTGATGCTACCACTTTTCTGAGCTATGAAAAATGGGCTTTGTATGGAGCAATTCTACTAGACGAGGCCATCACTTCCTTTGTCTGAGTAACTTGGATTTTTTGAAAATATATATTTATACTAATCTTGTGATCACTATTTAATGGTTATATTAGCAATGGTATCAATTATTAATGGTATTTTAAAATCCAAAAAACAGAAAACCAAGGAAGTGAAAAATTTTATATAACTATTTTACATAATAAGAGATTTAATTGATCAAGAGAAATTTTCATTAATAAATGTTTGGGTCATTACAATTAAGGCTTCATTCCAAAGTCTTGAGACATAAAAAGGTAAGGATTATACCAAATACCCAACTAGTTTGACTCAAGTTACCTACCAATGCATAAAAGGGATATATAATTTTGGGGACATCCCATCATATAATATGCTTAATGCATCAATCATATGAAGAGAATAGATAAACAAAAAATGTCGTAATTTTTCCTAAGGATCCTCATATGTAATAATAGATAAGTAATCAATTAGTATCCATAAATAATTAAAGGATATATAAAATTTATTTTTTTATATATTCAATGGAATAATATGAATATCTAAGTGATTATCCAAAAATAAAATTATGAACTGTAAGGTATTCAAAATGTAATGGAATTTACCTTTATCTATGAAATTATAATAAATTAATAGTGTAAGGTACTATCGTGGTTTAAGGATATAAATACAAAATAGTATGTAATAATATATTCAAATCCTTAATTATGGTGTTTTAAATTTGGTATCCAGTTTGTGAGGTTCCTACTCTTCTATAAAGTGGTTTATTAAGAAAATGAAAAAATGTTTTTGAGGTAATTATGGTTTGTAAAGAGATTATGAATCATCCAAAGTATATCCCCCCTTAGAGTATCAAAACAACTATGCAATTAAGACCATTTGTTGTGCAATGTGAGAAGACATAGTTTATACCCAACCAAATTTTTTTAGATTTAATAATTATAGAAACATCTAATCGAAAGCCTAAATCTACATATTGTATTAAACTAAGAATTCATTATTAAGAAACCACACACTCTCTATATTACCAATTTTTAGGATTCTTTCTTACATGTATATTTACCAATTAGGTTTCCACGTTTTATAATAGATTATAAAGGTATTATAATGAGAGGAAATGATGATATCTCATGGATAATATAATAAGGAATTTATAATAATGAATCATAATAATTTTTTTTATTAAAATTAAAATGAATTTGTAATGAAAATCAAAATAAAGGATAAAAAGGGATTAGGAATGCTTATATAGACACTATAAATGCTTCGAAAAAGGATATAATGATTTAGAATAATTAATATATCAAAAAAAATATATAAAACAGATGATAATACCATGAAGTTACAAGAGTGTAAGTATATGAAAATGAATTTTAAAAGATATTATAAAAAAAGGATTACTATTAAAAAGGAATGAGTAGGATTGAGAACCTTCAACATGACAGATATCATCTTAAATATTGATGAGAGAAACTTAAAACCTTATAAATTTCTTAGTGAGACACTTGAGAGGTAAAATGATAGGTTAATTATGATAAGTAATTTTTTAGTGGATAAGAGCAGGAGGATGAGTGGTTATTTATAGAAAATAAAGTTGGGTTGTTTATTAATTTAAAAACATCATCCATGGATTTTATGTTAATAAAAATAAAAAACCATTAACTTTTACATGGGTTTAACCCATATAATTCATCTTAAATATAATTTTATTTGGATTTTAATTATTTTATAAGTAAAATAATTTAAAAAATATTATTTTGGATGTGGAAAAGACTCTTATTCATAGAGAATTATTTTTTAGATCATAAAATAAACTTTAAGTTTGGAAATATTTTTTATATGTTTGAAAAATTAATTTTATTATATTAAAATAAATGATTTTAATTAAAAACAAAATTTTGGGATGATAAATCCATTATATTAATTATAAGATCATTCATATGTCATTATGATTCCATAATACTTACTGTAAATTTATACCATATATTACCTTTTGACCAAAAAAATCATCTATATTAGAGAATTATGAAAAGTTTACTTTTTTTCTAATTTTGACATAATAAATCCAAATTTGAATCATTTATATGAAAATAATTATATATATATATATTTAAAATTTAATTATTAAATAAAACCACTTGTGCATAATATACTCAATGGACTCGTGTAGACACTTGGGGGGATCAAGCATTGCATAATTTTGACCAAATTACAAATAATCTTGAAAAAAAATTGTAAATTAACCTATGTTACTAGTTAATGAATATGGATATATTTTATGTTTAACCTAGAAACCATTGCCTTTATGCAATTCAAGTAAAGTAGTAAATAAGAAAAGTTTGTTTTTACATGGTTTAGTACAAATACCAATTCCTTTCCTTGATTATTTTGTCACCCCCATCAAGGATTCTCTACTATAATATGATGTTGATTCAAATAGGTGGTGTTTCCTACACTAATACTAAATCTCCCAGTGTTTAAAATGCCTATATCTCACAATATTGTTTTACTATAATCTCATTGGGCTTACAATGTCCTATTTAACATAGTACTTCCCCACAATCAACATCACATTGAAATCATAGAATCACATTGTGATTTCTAGAATAACATGGGCCTCATAGATTAAATTTATTCTCACCATGTATTCATAAGAGTTTATTTTAATATCCTTCTTGGAATTCGATCACTAGATCTGTATATAATGCTTTTTTATCAACAAGGTTGATCATCTTCAACTCAACATAGGGTCTTCAAATGATATCTGATCTTCAAGATAAACCTCATGGAACACATTCTATGGAATATTTGTTTTAAAAAACATCAAAAGATACTACTCATGTAGATTTATCACTCTCCTATAAAATTATCAAAATAATAGATGTGAATATAGTCAATAGTGTCAATATCTCCTCAAATATTTCTTGTCAATAATTTGAAACCAAGGTTATCCTATGATAATTTTCTTCTTAAAACTTCTTTGATACTAAGATAATAATAACTTATTATCATAATATAAAATTACACTATCATAATGTTCAATATTTATCTATAAGTCTCCCAATATCTCAACTCTCAGAACCTCAATCTCCAAAAATCCACAATGACTACAATGCTTCCTTTAAATTTTTCTATATTTTTTCCCTTGATCTTATCATCCACTCACATGCATGAGTGTCTCATTTAAGATAATGGAATGAATCTAATAGAAATAAGTTTCCTCATATGGAATTCGGAATAATTTTTAGTTATGAAACATATGGAGCTACTATATAATAACACTCTGAGAAAAATAACTTTACTAAAGCTTTATTTCAAAATATCTCAATTGTGGAGATTATTTCTAAATTTATTCACTAAAATTAATTTATTTAATTCACCTTATCAAACTCTAAAAATAATAAAATTAAATCTATATCTTGATAAATGTTTTAGGTTACATATAAAACTTATAGTAAATAAAGTTGCATCTTTGTCATATATTCACTGTTGGTAACACAAAATAGTTCTTCTTTTCCAGATTCTTGAAATTTATAAGTCTACATTTCTCAATAATTTAAAATTATTCTAGAATTCAATATTAGTCACTCATAAACACTCAAAAAAAAAAAAGAGGAAAATAACATTTGATATTATGAAAAATTGATCAAGGTTTGATGTTTCTTCATCTAATTATTCTTGAAAATATGATAATTTCATTTTATACACTAGAGAAATACATGCAGTGGTGATTCTCATTTAAATATTCTCAAAACAAAACCATATCATATATTATCTAAGGTTGATGATGATATAAACTTGGATGCACAACGCATGCATCCTTAGATTTAATTTACTCGGAATATATATATTTAGGAAAATCTCTTTATCATGTTTCTTTGATATTCCCTTTCCATGGATTAGAAAAATGAATCTACTTATCAATTATTATATCACGCACCATTGAAGATGTTTGTGATGTTAGAATCCTTGAAGAGAGACTCCAGAATAATTCGAAATGATTTTATACATTATAATATTTATTTGTGAAATTATGTAATTTTCACCCAGTATATAAGGGAGATTCAGTTACATGAATTTTAGTTCAAAAATTTAGACTACCAAATGTGATACATTCCATTATGCAAATCTGGTGTATCAAAATTTGGATGTGTGGTGATCTTGTGCCAATTTTCCAACATTAGTCTTCATTTAGCTATGCGGATATGATTTCAGATATATAGTAGAACCTTTCTACATGAAGATAGGATATTCTACAAAACCCTATACATGATGCATTAATCTAGGTCTATAAATTAGACTAAAAAATCTTCTCATATAAAAATATTTTTATATTTGGTAACTTTGAATACATAGAGTTTCCAATATTGGTGGATTTTTCAAATGCAATGCATTCAGCTTTGTGGCTTTGCATATGTGAAACTTGGACTTAATAGATTTTTAGACAATTCTTTAATTTCAAACAATGGATCCTCCAATAAATCTACAACTATTCTAAACTACTAAAAAAACTTCATGAAACCTTTGGAAATTTATAAATCATTATAAAACACATAAATCAGATTCTCATAAACTCTGCAATCAAGTAAAAAAACTATTTTAGTTTTTTAATACCACACACTTCATTCCATCACATCAGTTTTGGTCAAGAATTCAACCTAGAGTATTTAAACATAGATTTTAAGAGCCTCCATGTATACAGGGAAATATTCTCCACAAATCTAAAATTTGATTCTCACATTCATCTAGCATATCACATTCAAAACAAAACTCTTTAGAACTATTAACTATAGAAAAAATTATTAATCTTACAAACTATTTTACATATTAATTATTCTAATAATAAATTTCATTCCCCTGAGGATCATTTCTTTCAATCATCCAAGTTACAGGGTTTATAGGAATCTGTCCAGCTAGGTATTCCAACCATCCAACTCTTAAATCACCTTTCCAAAATTATGGGAACACCTAAAAAACTACCCAAAATCATGGGTAACAAAAATTATTCTTTGGTAGGTGGATACTCAAACCATAACCCTCCTTACCACCCTTTACTAATAGAATTGAAAATAGAAACAAGAAAAAGTGACAATAAATACAATCATTAACCTAAGGGAACTTTAATATACCCCCATTTGATTTTTTGTGAATTCTACATATACTCCCATAGTCAATTTCATTTTCACCCCTAATTGAAAATGAATGAAAAGGTGGGAATAAAAAACTTTCCCATTAATGTAAGGGTTATATCATCCACATTGAATACTAAAATATTCTCCCAAATAACATATATTATCTATAGAGAAGGTAGGTATAAAAAACATCTTAACAATGAGTCATTTTTTAATTAATGTTAATATACTTGGGAAATAACTATGTAGAAAAAAAGAGTTCATAACTTAGACACTAATATTTTCCCTCAAATTTATCAATATAGTTCCGTGAATGTTCTGTGTTTTTATTTTTATGGGATGTAAAAATAATATTTTGAAAAGCAGTTGTAAACCTACAGTAATTTTCACAGAACCCATTATAAATTTCAAGTTAAAGTAAATTATTTCTCCTTTTTATAAAATAACCCCTATTGATAATTATAATAATACCAAATCATAAAACAATAAGTATAATGAATTTTATACCTTAGACATCAACATATAATGGGGATGTCTAAATTCTTGAATTTGGGATAATAATAAATCTATGGAATCCTTCACTTATTCAGTTTCTAACAATCAAGGTATGCATTATATATGCATATCCAATATGGAACTACTTCTCAATATCATACTAAGATATATATGTATAATTATCAAGAAATCTTTTGACTATTTTTATTCATCACCTTTAATTCCCATAAACAAAATGAATTTACCAAGGATGTGGGAATTTGGAGGATCTCCCATCACTTCACAAATATATTTCTAGAGTAAAGACTTCTTTCTCAACCAAATTGTTTTTTAACTCTATAATTCCTAATTTTCTTCATGCCTAAATCTAATTTGGGTTTATATAATTGAACACCTTATGTTAGAAAGGATTTCATCACAGGTGTGGACTTAATATTGAAAATATATTTGAAACTAGGGATTAATGGAACTTCACTTTTATTCTTCAAAACCTTCATCTATTCTGGTAGTGATGTCATACAGTTGTTTGGAGCATGTCTAGTTTGACTACACCAGCTACACACTATTTCATTCTTCTTTGAGTTACCAATATTTTTAAATTTATCATATATATGGAATTTATTATTGTGGGTTGTATTCTTAGAATATATCTTCTTTCACTAAATCCACAAGGTAGACTTATTTAATTTCATGTCATCATTTGTTGTTCCTTTCTTATTTTCAGTAAGTGAGTAATACACAGAATGGTTTTACTATCATTTCTCGTAATAATGACAAAAAATTTTCACATATCAAAAAAAAAATTCAAGATTCTCAAATATTTTCTTCTGAAATATCTTTCCCTTATTATATTCTTCAACTTTTGACTATATGTTTTTCCATTTCTTTCAATAATACTAATCTTTCTTCTTGAATTTTATTATTCAAATAAACCCACCTATTATTCAATCA
This sequence comes from Viscum album, assembly GCA_963277665.1. Lineage (NCBI taxonomy): Eukaryota > Viridiplantae > Streptophyta > Magnoliopsida > Santalales > Viscaceae > Viscum > Viscum album. The sequence goes on from OY728126.1 coordinate 589,325,393, forward strand.
TTATATAGATTTATATCAAAAGTTATTCCATAAGAAAATTTTACTACAAAACTCATTCTTTTATCTTTGATAGTTGGATATCCCAATTTTTGAGATATATATGCTAGCTGATTTTGTAAACGTTTAATTATTTTGTGGAAACATTATAGGGGATACTAATTTTATAGCTTCTCACATCTATCCTTTATGTTATGGTGGGTTTCTCAAGATTTTTAAATACCCTATTGTTTTATAGTCCTTAATTTGTATCTTATACATGTAGAAAAAACAAATTTAGCATTAAATTAATGAATGGGGTTGTTAGTTACCTTCATACATGAGAAAATAGTAGATGAACCTACAAAGTGTTTGAATCATTAATTTTCAAAAATCATAGAATTCTTCATAACTATTATTTTCTCAAATGTTTGTGTTGTAAGAAATTTCTTCTCAATTCATTGGGAAGGTCCAATATTGGTTGATTATTGATTTTTATTTTGACTTCAAACTCAAGGAACTATATTGCAATTTTTTTATCATAACTATGTCCAATTTCTCTTCCTATTAGTTCTTCATATTTTCAATCTCATATCGATTAAACTTTCTACTTTCTTAGAAGATAAATTTATTCATCTTAACTCTTTTATAGTATCTCCAACAAAAAATTCATGACACCAATAACATCTTGATGTGACTCTCCCTATGAACAAATCTTCTTTTCAAAATATTTACTAACATTTACTTTCTCATGAAGACAATATCTCATGTATTATACAAACATTGATAATTTATTTATACTAATAGTTAAAGACATAACTTTTTATTTAAATTATTCAATAAGAGGATTAAAATTTTTCAACATGACAAACAATGAATTTTTTATTCACTAGTGAAAATTGGTTTCCCACATTGGGTTTTTTCTTTTTATATCATCAGTTAACTAGATACATCATTATAAATGGCATTTTAAATAGGTTTTTCATGTCAATTATTATTAATTGATGTAAAAATCCTTATTTCATATTGGCTATTACATAAAAAATCACAGAAACAAATAAAAAAATTCATAATTGGAAGCAGTTTCCAGGTAGTTTATACAATAACCGATGTAAAAAACCTTTTATTTTCATGGATAAAATAATAACTGATGTGATAAACTATATTTCTTATAATTTATATAATAAATGACAAAAAAATCGATATTTTAAAATCTTTCACATAAGTTATACAATAAAAAATGTGAAAACTATTTTTTAAAATATTTTCAGACCCAATATCTCAATAGTAAAACAATATCAACACAAAAGAACTAGATAAAAAAAATAAAAATACAGTTTCATAACAAAAATTTATATCATAATTGTATCCAAATAATTTCAACTTTATAAATTAAAATCTAATCATTAAAACATATATTATAAATAAACATTAAGTTAATAAAACCTATGAATTAATCCAACCATTCTCTTCATAATTCATATATCTATTTTTTAGTATAATGTAATGGGTGACTATAATGATATATATTAAAATAAAATCATTTAATATGAATTTTCTATATAATTATAAGATAAATTAAAGCAAATTATATGATAAAATTTAACCTTCCGTAATTTTGTAACATCCTTAGTTGAAATTATTTCAAACATAAATCTTAGAACAAAATATCTACATTACTTTACTCATTTCAATTGTTCTAGGTTCTATTTCAAAAAAATATTTCCATTCAAAACTACATTTTATGTAATTGTATCCAAAATATAGAAATTATAATTGAGAAGTCACTTCTACAGACACATATTTGATCTATGATTTCCTTTTTCCCATTGTATCTCTAAATTAATCCCATGTCATATTTGAAAATAATATATATGAAATTAAATTAAAAATTATTATAATATACATTTATTCAAATAATAAAACTTACGTGTCCAATAATTTATGAAAATTTGCTCACTCATAACTATGTATAGAGAATAACAAATAAGTTATATTCTATTTTAGAAAAAAAAAACAGCATCCAATGGACACTAATATATATAAAAAATAAAATTTGAGTGGTTATTTATTTAATAGAAATAACACTTTCATAAATATTTTTTCCCTACCTTTCAAGATAATGAATCCTCTAACACTAAGTTATAGAATTTTGAAATATTTCAGATATATGTACTTTTTTTGTAAATTTCATTTCCTTCATTATTGGTGAAATAAATTATGTTTCAAAAAATCTATTTATTTTTGTCATATTATATTGAATACAAAGTTTATAATGATACTTAAGACCAAAAAATCATAAGTATTAATTTTATTAAATTAAAATAAATAAAATAAATATGATAAAAATGGAAAAGACTTGTTGTTGAGTCAATAAGGTTTTCCTTATGACTTTTCCATTCCTTCTTGTTTTGAAAATCACAAACACCTTATCTTTAAGGAAAATCGCCTTTATAAGGAAAATCACTTTTATAAGGAAAATTGCTTTTATAAGGAAAATTGCTTTTATTAGGAAGATTGCTTTTGTAAGAAAAATTATCCTTATCATATTTTCATTCATATATTTCTTAAGTATAAGTTTCAGATTCATTTCTATATTCTCAGAATCATTTGAAAATTTGATATGAAGCATGTTGTTTTAAGTACCGAATTCCAGATGAGAACCGTAATGAAGTTTCACTCCGATTTCCAGATGAGAACTGTAATGAAGTTTCATTCCGAATTCTGGATACGAACTCTGATAAAGTTCTACTCCGAATTCTGGATACGAATTCTCATGAAGTTCGATATCGAATTCTCATTACGAATTATGATGATGAATTCTAATTACAAATTCTCATTCCGAATTCTCATTCCGAATTCACCTATTAAACAGAATCTGATCATCTTTGCTTTATACACTCCGAATTTATTTAGACTCTGAAAATTATTTTTGGTTAGACTCTGAACTTTCATTTTACTTACACTTTTATAATTTGTCTACTCTTTGACATTTTTTTACACTCTGAACCTTCACTCCGAACTTTTGTGTTAAACTTAAAACGATTTCGTACATTATGTTACACTTGTTTTGTTATAAAACGATGTCATCTATTCTGTTATAAACTTACCGTTGGTTAAGTTACACGTGTACAGGTCCCTCTGATTTTTAAGAAAAATATGACTGTTGGAAAGGAGGCCAACCTTGCCTATAAATAGGAGCTCATTTGAAAGAGCTCGAGACGGATGAATGACTTCTTAGACATTATGCATACATGCTGTTGAAGTGAATTCTAGAGAGAGAGGCTCTTATTAACTCTCAAAGCTTCATGCGACTCCGAATGTTGGTGATTACATTCAAGGACTTCCGAGGATAGGAAGACAGAGGTGCTGACTACCTTGAAGTTGAGGGCTTCCTTTCTGAGGAAGATAGAGGTGGATAACTACCTTGAAGTTGAGGGCTTGCGGGGATAGCAAGACAGAGACTCCGATCTTCGTATCGAGGGCTTACCCTAGTGTGGGTAAGATAGTATTTCTTGAAAGTATAAATCAAGGGACCTTTATCCAAGGTTGTTGGATACCATTCTCTTTGGGTTAAAAGACTTATATCTTGTAGTCTTACTACTAGTTTGTTTCCACTGCATTTTGTATTATAAGGAAAGTATAACTTTCTTATACTTCCTTACTTGTACTCTATTTCATTTAGATTCTATATGCTTTAAGGCAGAATCTCATATTGTAATCTTTTGTTAAGTTTCAATTTCCAGAACCATATTTCCGGAACCTACTTTCGGAATCTCTTTCCAGTTATAGGCAAGTACATAGGACTTGAAGTTTATAAATTCATTCCTCTTTACAAGTTTTCCTTTGGTGTTAGAGGTGTTGTGAATTTTCTTAGTTTAACTTTGTTAATCTTAGCCCTTTTCTTTGCTTAAGGAAAACATAGTTAATCGTAACTAACTTTAAAGGTTCCAAAGGAATTTTTAAAGTGTAAAATTCACCCCCCTCTTGTATATTGAGCATCTACATCATTATTTCGATCCTACAATTGGTATCAGAGGAGGTCTCTGAAATAATTGTACTCAGGTATAAGTTTTTCTTGCCCACTTTCCTATTCCGAACTTTCTCATTCCGAACTTTCTCATTCCAAACTTTGTTATTACAAACTTTGTTCTACTAACAAGTTTGTGTGCCAAAGGTTTTTAAGTATGATATGAATTAATGTTGGTTCCATTGACAATCTAAATCCTACAAGACCACCAATCTTTGATGGTAATGATTATGAGTACTGGAGAGATTGAATGAAGACTTTTGTTATCAATACTGGAGTGGACAACTTCGTTATGCTTACTGGTGATTATAAAATTCCTGATAAGGAAGTTAGAACTTTTACTAATCAGTAAAAGAAAGAGTATCAACTCAACTACAAGGTACACAATACTTTACTTTGTTCAATGACTAGAAATATATATAGCCAAATTTCTTCTTGTGAAGCAGCTAATTGTATCTGGAAGAAGTTATAGGTTGCACACTTTGGAACTTCTAAAGTAATTGAAACTAGGAGAGATATGCTTAGAGCTGAATACCATGGCTTCAATTTTCCGTATGGTGAACCAATTTGTAAAGTTCAACAGAGATTTATGACTATTGTCAATAGACTACAGTCTATGGGAGAGAAAGGGTTAGATATTGAAGCACTTGTGGATAAGATAATTGATATCATGCCCAATGAGTGGGAATCCAAAAGAACAGCTATAGATGAGAATAGGAAGGTCACTCAAATTTCTCTTGATGAGTTATTCGGAACTATTCTCCAACATGAAACCATAATGAAGAGAGATGCTGACAACATCAAAAAGAAAAATGGGAATGGTACTATTGATTTTACAATAACATCAAATCATATGAAAGATAAGACTCCTGAGAGAGAAACCAGATCCAAGTCTAAGAAGATAGTTGTTCAATCAGATTCTAGTGAAAGTGAAATCTTAAAAAATGAGTTAGAAAATCTTGCTCGAAGGATGAACAAGATAGCTGGCCAGAGAAATTTACAATCCAAGTATAAGAAAAAGGAAAGGGAAGATATGAAAGATGGAGAAGTCACATGTTATGAATGAAAGAGAGCTGGATATATTAGACCAGATTGCCCTTTGCTCAAAAAGAAATAAAGGAAAGAAAAGAATTTAGACAGGAACAGAAAGAAGTATTATAAAGCCAAAGCTAAGAAAGTTCTGAAAGCAAATGACACCTGGAGTGCCAGTGGTGGTGACTCTTCAGATGAATCTTCTGATTACAAATCTCCAGGATAGAAGAATCTTGGTCTTATATCCAAATTACCTATTGATAATCATTGTTTTATGGATAAGGTACGAAATGCTGAATCATTGACCAATGTTTCTTTAAATTCTAATGATAGTAAGTATTATAACTCTTCTGATGAAGAATCCTCTTCTGATGAAGAAAATAATTTACCTGCTTATGAAGAAGTTTCTAGGTTTGCTGAACTTCTTGAAATTGAGAATTCCAAACTCAATAAAAAACCTGATAAGGAAAACTCTAGGAATAATATTCTTACAAAAGAGATATCAGATCTTTCTAAAGATCTTGATAAAAAAAATGCTGATTTTTAAAGTATTTAAAAAAATCTTGAGGAAGTAAGTTCTGAGAAGAACAAACTTTCTAAAGAGTTAGAAACAGTAATTTATAAGAAAAATGTTTTTGAGCCTAGCTCTAGTTCTAAAACTAATGATTTTGAGGATAAAAACTTGGCTATAAAACTCAATTCCGAATTTTTTTCCTTAAATAAGTATTTATCAAACTTTACCCATGGTAAGGAAAATTTTGATAAAATGTATTCCCAAATACGACCTTTAAGAAATAAATCCGGATTTGGTTATACCCATGCAAAACCAATTTTTAGTAACAATTATTTTGTTCCTCAAAGTGCCCCATTTTGTACTAAGTGTCAATGTGGTGGTCACATGGCAAATAATTGTTCCTTAAACAAAACCCAATCTCTAGGATTTCACAAAGCTTATTTCTCTAAGAAGATGTGGGTACCTAAAATTTTGTTATCTGGAAATCTCGGATCCAAACAAGTTTGGATTCCGAAAGTCTAATTCTCTTCTTGATTTCAAGAAAATAAAGAGAGTACCAGCAATAATACATGGTACATGGATAGTGGATGTTCCCGGCACATGACTGGTAACAAAAGCTATTTTGAGAAGATTATCAAAACGAAAGGAGGAAATGTAACTTTTGGAGACAATGCTAAGGGAGAGATTGTTGGTATTAGTAATATAGTTCTTTTAGGAAAACTTTGATTTCAAATGTTCTTTTTGTTAAGGGTCTTAAGCACAACCTCATTAGCATAAGTCTGTTATGTGATGAAGGTTACCTTGTGAATTTTAGGAATGATAAGTGCTTAGTTCACAATTCCAAGGAAGAATTTATTCTCTCAGCCAATAGGCATGATAATGTTTACACCTTAAATTTGGAAGACCTGAAGAGCCAAGATTTACCTTGCCTAAGTGAAATGGAAGATCATTCCTGGTTATAGCATAGAAGACTAGGTCACTGTAACCTTAGAAACCTATGTAAACTCACTAAGAAGAAACTAGTTAAGGATCTACCGGAGCTTAGATTTGATTCCTCTAAAGTTTGTGATCCTTGTCAATATGGAAAGAAACATAAATCTAGTTTTAAATCGATCGGTGAATTCTCAACAACTGATGCATTGTAGTTAGTGCACATGGATCTTTTTGGTCCAACACAAACTGGAAGTATTGGAGGAAAATACTATGTGTTTGTTCTAGTTGATGATTACACTATATTTACTTGGGTTTATTTTCTAACAAAGAAATCTGAAGATTTTTCTTATTTCAAAAGTTTTAGAGCTCAAGTTAAAAATGAGAAAAACCTTCCATTGAAAACTATTCATAGTGATCATGGAGGAGAATTTAAAAATTCTGATTTTGAAACTTTTTGTAGTAGAAAAGGTATTACTCACAATTTTTCAGCACCTAGAACTCCTCAAAAAAATAGTGTAGTTGAGAGAAGAAATAGAATTCTTCAAAAGATAACTAGAACCATGTTGAGTGAATATTCTATAGCTAGACATTTCTGGGCTGAAGCTATAAGTACTTCTTCCTATACTATAAATCGAGTTTTGATTAGACCTTTTCTTAATAAAACTCCTTATGAGTTATGGAATGGTAGAAAACCAAGACTATCCTACTTCAAGGTTTTTGGTTGCAAAGTATTCATTTTGAATACTAAAGATAACTTACATAAATTCGCACCAAAATCTGATGAAGGAATTTTCTTAGGTTATTCCACAACTTCTAAGTCTTATAGATTTTTTAATAAAAATACTTGTACTATTGAAGAAACAGTGCATGTAAAATTTGATGAGTCTGATCCTTTTGTTTTTAAACCATCCCAGCCTACATCCTCGGATGTGTTTTCAAAAACTGATTGTCAACCTTTGATAGAAGAACCTTCTGATAAGGATAATGTTCAAGAAGATACTTCTGAAACATTTACCCTAGAAGACTTTCTAACCTATGTTGATGAACATGCTTTTCAAAACCCAAATTAGGGGTTTCTTAAGAATCATCCCAGTGATAGTATCATCGGTGATGTAAATCAACCTGTAAGGACTAGAAGTTCCTTAAGAAATGAAGTAGAAAATCTAGCATTTCTTTCCCAATTAGAACCTAAAAGTACTGATGAAGTTTTAGGTGATGATGATTGTACCAAAGCCATGCAAGATGAACTAAATGAATTCTAAAGGAATAAAGTCTGGACCTTTGTTGAAAGACCTAAGGAAACTGCTGTTATTGGAGTAAAGTGGGTCTGCATAAACAAATGTGATGAAAATTGAGTCATAGTAAGAAATAAAGCCAGACTTGTTGCTAAATGCTATAATCAGCAAGAGGTAATAGACTATGAAGAAACCTATGCTCCAGTAGCTATACTTGAATCTATTCGTATTCTAATTTCCTTTGCAGTATTCTTTAATTTTAAACTTTTTCAAATGGATGTGAAATGTGCTTTTCTTAATGGTTATGTCCAAGAGGAAGTTTTTGTTGAACAACCTCCTGGCTTTGAATATACAAAATATCCTGGTCATGTTTCTAGAATTACTAAAGCTCTGTATGGTCTTAAACAAGCCCCACGAGTATGGTATGATAGAATCACTGGATTTTTACTTCAAAATAACTATGTTAATGGAAATGCAGATCCAACCCTTTTTATAAAGAAAGATAAGAAAAATGTTTTGATTGTTCAAATTTATGTTGATGACATCATATTTGGTTCAACTCAACAATCTTTAATCGACTCTTTTGCAAGTCTAATGAAATCTAAGTTTGAAATGAGTATGATGGGTGAGTTAACTTTTTTCCTTGGTTTTCAAATTTCTCAAAAACCAGAAGGAACCTACATATCTCAACATAAGTATATTAAATATCTTCTTAAAAAGTATGGTTATGACAACACTAAGAGTATAAGTACTTCTATTGGTACCTCAAACTCTTTAGATCTTGATGAAGCTGGGAAACAAGTAGATCAAACATCTTTTAGAGGTATGATAGGAAGTTTAATTTACTTAACAGCTAGTCTACCAGACTTAATGTTCTCAGCATTCTTATGTGCAAGATATCAATCCAATCCTAAGGAATCTCACTTAAAGGTAGTAAAAAGAATTTTTCGCTACCTTAAGGGAACCATGGATCTAGGATTATTTTATACTTCTGGAAATGATTTTGTTCTAAAAATCTTTTTTGATGCTGACTTTGGTGGGAGTAGAATGGATAGAAAGAGTACATACGGAACTTGTCATTTCTTAGGAGATTCATTAGTTTCTTGGTCCTGCAAGAAGCAACATTCTATAGCACTCTCCACTACTGAAGCCGAATATGTAGCAGCTGGAAGTTATTGTGCTCAAGTGTTGTGGATGCAACACACACTCACAGACTATGGCTTGAGTTTTACTAAAACTCAAATTTTGTGTGATAACACAAGTTCCATTGCCCTTAGTAAGAACCCTGCACATCACTCTCTTGCAAAGCACATAGATATTAGGCATCACTTTCTTAGGGATCACACACAAAAAGGAGATATCATTCTTCAGTTTATCGGAACGCAAGATCAACTTGCTGATATTTTCACAAAATATTTTCCTTCTGATAGATTTGAATACATTAAACAAAAGTTAGGAATGATAATCGTAAGGTAATATTTCTTAATTAACTTTCTGTTGAACAAGTCTCCTTACAGTAATAAACTCCTTTTCACAGGGGGAGTACATTTGATTGTTAGAGTAACTAAGTTTTTCAAAGTTTGTTTTCAAACTTTTCAAAACTAAAATTACGGAATGGAAATTTCCGGAACTGAACTTTTCAAAATGGATATTTTCGTATAGAAAAATTCTGGAATGAAAATTTTCGTATTGAAAACTTCCGGAATAGAAAATTTCATACTGGTATTTCCATAACGAGATTTTCATACCGATACTTTCATAATGAGTTTTTAATTTTCAAACATTTGTAATGAAATCTTCATGCTGAAAATCTTGTAATGTGTTTTTTCGTTTTCTTTGTTGATTTTTTCGTAGTGATGTTTGCGAACTATGTCTTTTCGTAATAAAGATTTTTCGTAGTTTTTTTACCCATTATGAACAATCCTTCAAAGACAATCCGAAAGGTATGATTACCTTACTCAAGTTTTCATAGTCATACTTTACTTGCTAGAATTTTCTTATATTTTGTTTTCGGATTATAGTTTTCTTAAATCTTTGTTTTAATAAAAACCTCAAAAGATCGGATTCAAGTTTTCTTGAGAATTGGTTTTCAACCGTCAGATCTGATCTCAGCTTGTCACAACCGTTCGATCAACCGAGGAAGTTGAACCATCTTCTCGTTGCCTATATAAAGCGGACCCCAAATGGTTGTCCCACATCAGTTTTCATGCTCCATCGTCCCAAATATCTGCCTCTCCATTTTAAAGCTGTTTTGAACTTCAGCTTTCTCTGTTCCGAACTTCTCAAAGATCTTCAGATCCGAATGTCTGTGGATGTAGCTTCTCAAGACATGTCTTCCTCTAAGCCGATTTCGAAGTGGTTAGTATATAGAAAAATGTTGGTTCATCCTGATTTATTCAACAAGTATGATTCTCTTATATCTAAGAATATTAATCTCAACGGATGGGAAGATGTTGCGGTGTCTAAGCCCGGGAATCAAGATGAAGTGTTTTCGGATTTACTTATAGAGTTCTATGAGACAGTTTCCTTGTTTAAGGAAAATGATAGGGATAAATTTTCGTTTAAGTCTTATGGCAATACTTATAAACATTCGTATGTAAAGGCATCTAGCTTGGTAGGGCTGACCTATGAAGGAGAATCCGAGTTCATCTCTCATGTGTTTCCAGATTCAAAAGGAAGCTTTGACAAGGAAAAGGCATTAGAGACTCTCGGACTGGCAGATGACAAGGATCCAAAGATTGCTTCTCTGTCTATGAATTTCCGGATTCTAGAATTATGGGTACAAGGCCTTATGATACCGAGAAAGGGTGATAAAGATAGTCTGAAGAAGAGTGAGATTTATATTCTAGATTTTCTGATAAATCTAAGGAAGTTTAACCTGATGAAACACATTCTTATTACTCTTGAGAATGTTAAGAAAGGGAATCCGAGAGCTCAGATCATAATGTATCCAGTAATCCTCTCAAAGTTGATAGTTCGGTGCCTTGAGTCCTTCATGTAGGCTTGAAAGTCTAAGCTAAGAGTTTTCAAGATTATGTTGGTGAGTGATGGTACTCTCAAAAGGATGGATGTAGCCTTCGACAAGAAGAGTGGTTAGTTTGTTGATTTACCTGCTCAAGAAGAAATGGTTCCAAAAGTTTCTGAACCTGAATCCTCTAAGCCAGTGAGGAAGAGAAAGATGAAAGAAGTTGAAGGTGAAGCAGAGAATCCGAAATCTAATGAAGTTCATTCTGCACCTCCAAAACCAAAGAAGAAGAAAGCTTACCCATATGAAGTAGTTACTAAATGGAGGGAAATCAAAGAGAAGAGAGTGCAAGGGGAGCCTCAGTTTGGCTTAGATCCTGCGGAGGCTAAGGCCTTGAAGGAAAGAACTTCAGATGAGCTAGAAAAACAAGTGAAAGAAAAGAAGCTTAAGAAGAAGATGTCTGAAGCTGAGGTAGCTTAGACTTTGTTGAAGTTTAATGAGATGGTTTCAGCAAACATTCCCCTTCTGAGATCTTTTTCTTTGGAATCTCTACCTGAGACTCCTGGAAGAAAATTTGTCACCCCGGAAGAGGAAGTTGCTAAGAATGTTGAGGAAGTAGAGCAGATTGATCATGTCGAAGAAGAAGAAGCAGTTGCTGAAGGTAGTGGTGACACCGGAGATGTTTTGAAGCAAGTAGATGATTTTAAGGGGACACCTTCGGAACATTTGTCACTCCGAACTTCAGAAGCTGAATCATCGAAGTTAGTCACTCCAGGGAAGGATGAGGAGTAATGAAAACAAAAAGTAGCCTATCATGCAGAGGAGGAACAACTTCTACATGATGTTTCTCAAATGGAGAACGTAGAAGACGGCACTCAAAAAGTTGCTGATGATGAAGACAATGTTGTTTAAGTTTCTGATAGTGAACAGAAGACTCCAGAACAGCAAACCATTCCGAAAAAGGACAAGGGAAAGAAACTTGTTGTTGATACCCCAAGCTCAGTGGTTGTAAAGATAAGGGAAGTTGGTGATTCTTCTAAGAAGAAGGTTGAGCATTTTGAAGAAGAAAATTATCCAAGCAAAGTCTCGGATTCGGAGTCATCTTCGTTGGGGCATGAATTTGTTGTTCAGTCATTAAAGAAGTTGGTAGGTACTATTCTGACTTTCTCAAGTATTGATTCAAGATGCCAGATGCTCCAACATGCTTTGAATCAGAAAACAGACTCCGTATCCATGGTTATGGACAAATGTGTTGAGATAGAGGCTCAGTTCAAAACTTTCTTTGTCGGCTATGAAGCCCACAAAAGATCTTGCAAGAGGATGACTAGTTGGTCGAGGAAGACTTTAGAAGAGATGAGGCTCTTTGATGAATTCCAAGATAATGTGAAGGATGCCTTTGAGATAAAAGACAGGAAGATAAATGAACTTACTTCATCCTTTGAAGAAAAGTTGACAGATGAAAAGAATTTCTGGATTCAAGAAGTTAGAGATCTGAATGGGAAGCTGAATTCTATTTTTCAAAACTGGAAGTATGAAAGGGATCATCGGATTGAGTTTGAAGAGAAGTTGTTAAAGCAAGAACAAATCTTGAAGGCTCAGGAAGAAAAGCTTCAGGCTCAGGAAGAAAAGCTTCAAGCCCAGGAAGAAAAGATTGAAGCTCAAAATGCAAGAATTGTTGTGTTAGAGAAGCAAGCCGAGGAAGACCATAAAGAATTGAAGAAGATAAAGACTATTCTTAAGGGTCTCATGGTGAAGGAAAAAGATCCAAAATAGATAGATCCGATCTTTTTTTATATCTATTTTTGTTGTTGTTGAGCTTTCAAACTTAATGAAAATTGTGCTTGCTCGTTTCTTTTGTTGTTGCTACTAATTTTTCAGGTACTTTGTTATATTTTTCCATTCCCTCGAATTATTTTTGAAAATGACAAAGGGGGAGAAGGAAAATAACCTGAATAAAGAGGGAAAAAGAATCCTAACAAAGGGTGAGAAAGAAAACAAACTCTAATAGAGTTTATCTAAGGGGGAGTTTTTCATTAAAGAAGACTTTCTTATTCTTAATGAAATATCATTTCGGAAATCTAGAATACGATCCTTAGAGTTTCAAAGCCTAAGGGGGAGTTAGTTGTATACATCAACATCCATAAGCAAAGGGAGATAAGCCTTAATGTTTTCTTTCTTCTTAGAATTTCTTTTTCATAAGGATGTTTGTGCTTTCCAAAAAGGGGGATATTGTTGAGTCAATAAGGTTTTCCTTATGAATTTTCCATTCCTTCTTGTTTTGAAAATCACAAACACCTTATCTTTAAGGAAAATCGACTTTATAAGGAAAATCGCTTTTATAAGGAAAATTGCTTTTATAAGGAAAATTTCTTTTATAAGGAAGATCGCTTTTGTAAGAAAAATTATCCTTATCATATTTTCATTCATATATTTCTTAAGTATAAGTTTCGGATTCATTTCTATATTCTCAGAATAGTTTGAAACTTTGATATGAAACATTATGTTTTAAGTACCGAATTCCAGATGAGAACCGTAATGATGATTCACTCCGATTTCCAGATGAGAACTGTAATGAAGTTTCATTCCGAATTCCGGATACGAACTCTGATAAAGTTCTACTCCGAATTCTGGATACGAATTCTCATGAAGTTCGATATCGAATTCTCATTACGAATTCTGATGACGAATTCTCATTACGAATTCTCATTCTGAATTCTCATTCCGAATTCACCTATTAAACAGAATCTGATCATCTTTGCTTTATACACTCCGAATTTATTTAGACTCCGAAAATTATTTTTGGTTAGACTCCGAACATTCATTTTACTTACACTTTTTTAATTTGTCTACTCTTTGACATTTTGTTTACACTCCAAAACTTCACTCCGAACTTTTGTGTTAAACTTAAAACGATGTTGTACATTCTTTTACACTTGTTTTGTTATAAAACGATGTCGTCTATTCTGTTATAATCTAACCATTGGTTAAGTTACACGTGTACTGGTCCCTCCGATTTTTAATGAAAATATGACCGTTGGAAAGGAGGCCGACCTTGCCTATAAATAGAAGCTCATTTGAAAGAGCTCGAGACGGATGAATGACTTCTTCAACATTGTGAATACATGCTGTTGAAGTGATTTCTAGAGAGAGAGAGAGGCTCTTATTAACTCTCAAATCTTCATGCGACTCTGAATGTTGGTGATTACATTTGAGGACTTCCGGGGATAGGAAGACAGAGGTGCCGACTACCTTGAAGTTGAGGGCTTCCTTGCTAAGGAAGACAGAGGTGGCCAACTACCTTGAAGTTGAGGGCTTGCGGGGATAGCAAGACAGAGACTTCGATCTTCGTATCGAGGGCTTACCCTGGTGTGGGTAAGACAGACTTGCTTGAAAGTATAAATCAAGGGACCTTTATCCAAGGTTGTTGGATACCCTTCTCTTTGGGTTAAAAGACTTATATCTTGTAGTCTTACTATATGTTTGTTTCCGCTACATTTTGTATTATAAGGAAAGTATAACTTTCTTATACTTCCTTACTTGTACTCTATTTCATTTAGATTCTATACACTTTAAGGTAGAATCTCATATTGTAATATTTTTTTAAGTTTCAATTTTCGGAACCATATTTCCGGAACCTACTTTCAGAATCTCTTTCTAGTTATAAGCAAGTACATAGGACTTGAAGTTTATAACTTCATTCCTCTTTCCAAGTTTTCATTTGGTGTTAGAGGTGTTGTGAATTTTCTTAGTTTAACTTTTTTAAACTTAGCCCTTTCCTTTGCTTAAGGAAAACATAGTTAATCGTAACTAACTTTAAAGGTTACAAAGGAATTTTTAAAGTGTACAATTCACCCCCCTCTTGTATATTGAGCATCTACATCATTATTTTGATCCTACACTTGTATCATGTTAATGCCAAAAAAATTACAATCACAAGATCTATCACATATCTCCTTAAAATTTTCACTGTCATTTCAAACCAAAAAATGTTAGCATCTAATAGAAGCTCATAAAATTTAAATAAAAGAGATGAATATTTTTATAAGTTATAAAAACTATAAGAAATAGTATTTAAATCCATGGTGTCCTATAAATGTTTCTATCTAACAAGTATATATTTTCCGTTAAGGTATTCCAATAAATGATAGTAAAATATATAAATAAAAAAATGATAAAAATTTAACACCAATATTAAATAAAGGGTAAAAATTCTATATACCTCAATGTTAACTTGTCATAAATGTCTATATAGACAAACTAAAAAATGGCTAATACATTGTATAACTTTAGTGACCTAATCTACAAAAAATGGATCTCTTGTTTATCTATCTATAATATCCTTCACTGTAACCCTAAGATCATCCATATATATTTGTTTATGATGAATGGAATCCCCAAGTTAATAAATAATATAATATTAAACATTATGATGTTGGATATCCTAAAAATATAACACACAGTAGATGTGAAGCTATGTAGGAGGAGGTTTAGGAGTTGGTTATGTAGGAGGAGGTAGATGAGTGGAATCCTCAACCAAAAACTATATTTACCTGTCTACATGCATCAACCATACTGAAGCTCTAATCTTCTCCTCTACCATCTCAACCATCTCATAATATTTAGTTTCTAAAGATTCAAATTTTTATTTATATACATCCCCATTTTAAGATGCTCTATAATGACCCAAAACGTTTTCTAATAGATACACCAACCTTGTATCCTCATAGGTGACCCAAGTGATTTGGCATTCCTTATGAAGCAACAAACACATCCTTTGTAACCATAGTTATTAAGTTCCCATATGTGATCTCCCACTCAAAGGATTCCTGTATAAAATATTTTATAAATTCAATATTGAATCACAATATATAAAGAGGTGAAATAACTTAAATAACACAAATAAATTAAATAAAACCTTAGATTCCTTTTAGCCACAACCATGACTCTTTTGTAAGATATATTCCCTTTTTAATGATCCAGACCCTCTTTTTTACATGTCTTGATGGGGATGAGAGTCAACCTTTGTGGAGCTTGAATACTTGGCTCTAATTGTCTGAAATTTTTTTCCATCACTTGTTCTGATAAAAATGTATACCCCCATAGGATAAAGTATGAGGGTATACATTTCTGGATTGGATCACCTGATGATATATCCTCAGTTTTAATAAATTAGGGATAGAAAATATCATTAATATGATCATTATTGTACAAAAAATATTCTAAAATCTAATATATCACTTACAAAAAATGATTATGTTCTTATACTTTCATAAAAATCCTTATTTGTTCCTTTATTTATAAATAGATATATATTGCATGGTTTTTTTATTTTTTCTCACCCCCAAAATGAAAAATTATGTGAGGGTTGATTTAAAATCCCTCCATATCCTAGATTCCAAAGATAAATATTTCATTCCAATATCTCCAATTTCATGTATATCACATATTATCTGATAAGAATGGAAAAAACCTATATCAGTAAAAATATGTATTGATATATAAAATAATAATAAATTAAATGACCAAATATTATCTCCCATAATTGATATACTGTTATGTTTTTGAAACTTTTGCAATCACAAGTCAAAATGATAACATTTTCCCAATATTTCATTGCAAAAAAAGTCTTAAATTATTTTGAATATGGACCCATAGGATTATCATTATCAATGAACTCAAAAATATCCACTAGTCCCAGATTTAGAATACTGATAAATTGTGCAAATGACTGCTTCCATGTTTATGAATAATAGAAGCCATATATACCCATTTGTAATTAGAAGGAACTTGTGTAGAAGGATGAGGAAGCTTCTTAATAGAAGTATGTTTATGTTCCTCCCCATAAGCTTATGGTAACTCAACTGTTTGATCTTACATTATCCTCAAAATCAATATAAAAATTAATTAGTATAAAAATATGAAAAATATATAACTACTAAATAAAAAATTAAACAAAAAATTGATCCTAAAAATAAAAACAACTAAATAAATTTTTATTAATATTTTATAAAACATACCTTTATATATCGTATTAATCAGAGTATTTAATAAAAATTTTAAAAATAATAATAAAAATATTCTTTATCATATTCATTAGTAACAATGATATAAGAATACTAATAATATTTATGAAATATAAAATGATTTAAACAAAAGAAAAATAAATCTTAAGTAAAAATTTATACAAATCCAATAGTTAATTATAAATTAACAATTGTGAAATGATAAAAACAAAAACAAACTAATCTAAACAATAAATGTATCATTTTTTTTAAAAATATGCATTCTGTGTGAAAAAATTTGTATCTAATATATATTAAAATTGATAAAATTTAAAAATTTATACAAGAAATAAATATATGTTACTTGTAATATTAGTAAATTAATCAAGGATTTCCCACCATATTCTTTCCTTACGATCATTTTGTATGTCACAAATCCTCTCTATGATGTGGTCATCAATATTCTCTGATAATATTTCAATGAATGTAGGGATATCATGTAAATAAATAACTTCTTTAATTTTTTCATCACCAAAATACTATTTTTTCTTTGAAAAAAATAGACCACTAAACATTTGATGGACTGATAACATAGGAAAATTGTTTCACACATGTTTCCATGATAAAAGGACTATTTTTGTATTCTAATCTATTCAGATTAACAAGATTAATACTAAATTGGTCATATTTAAAATTATTTCTACCAATAATACATCTATTTTTAAACACTGTAACTAAAAATTTAATACAATCAATATCTTATATTAATTCCATAGCTCAATAATTTTCAATTTATGTTGATATAGGTTTTTTTCTTTTATACCCTAAAAATGAATTGCTTATGTGAACACCAATAAATATATATTATGAATTGTGCTTATGTTTTCCTAATATTTAGAAGAAATATATAGCTATTAATTTCATACCTAAACCATGCTATCAAATTTAAACTTGGGATTTCTTCCGATAATCTCAATATTTTTGATGCATCTAATCTACTATGATTAATCTCATTAAACAATGCCATTTTTTTGTTATTAGAATTCAATATCTACATAACTTTTTTTAGACAATTTTTTAACACATTAATATGAAATGTTGTATATATTTGATAATCATCTATGTTATTCAATATGTATAGATTTACCTTTATCGTATTGTCGAACATGGTAAATTAGATGTCGTTTTTACTAGAATTTCTATAGTATAATAAGAACCCCATGAAGTCTCTCGATTGAGCCTTATATAATTTTATTAAGAAAAGGTTTTTGATTATGAAAATAAAATGGGAATGGGATTTTAAATTTTTATGGGTTTTTTATTTAATAATTCAATATAAAAAGGAAATCAATAAAACAACGTGTAAATTAATAGATTTAATTAAGCGTGATAAACTCAGGGAAAACTCATAATGCTCATCCTTCATCACTTCAATAGATAGGGTATAGATATCTTAATCCACGAATTTAAACATATATAACCATATTTTATCTAATTTTATATTAGGATACCTCATAGGGTTTGGTCAGAAACACAAAATGATTCACCAACTACCGCCTGTGATAAGGTGATTTGTGTTTGACTTCATAAACGAAACTCACCAAGGAAACATAAGAAGATATCAAAATATTTTCCAGTATTGAATTTTATTTCATTATGATATCATGAAATAAATGTGTATATTCCTGGCATTGTTTATGGGAGTTCAATTGACCAATATTAACCACACAAAAACTACAATTGAAAGAGGAATGAAGAAATTGTGAATAGTGTGTGAAACATCACATGAATGGGTACCCCAAAACATGATCATATGAGTTGAGTATGACATACCTGTACATAACTCAAAAAAGGATAATATATGATGAATAAAAACAACATAAAACCTAGAATTAAATATATCATTCAAATGTTACAAACAAGAAGCTCAATATTACATCATGTTTCTCCCAAGGTGATCAAAAGGAGTTTAGAACTCCATATAAATAGAGAAATACATATATGTTGAATTAGAACTTTCTATAGCCTCAAAAAATTCTATTAATGAGGATATGACTCCTTAGGGTCTCCAAAATGGCAGAGTTTTTTCTTCTAGGACAAACATTCAAATGGGGTGCCCAAGGTGCCAATTTATAGGAAGTGGTAGGTGTTTTTGGGCACCCAAATTTCATAAAACCACCTCAGTAAAGGTTTTAAGAATCCATATAGTCTTATCTTTATTTTTAAAAAACTAAAAACATGTTTCCCCTCATTACTATATCCATTGAAAATTTGAAATCATATGAAGGACCACAACTCCTGATATATTCAAAATACAAAACACCACTTTTTGACTTCGAGTAGATTACTTTTCATGGAATGATCAGTTTTAATGGGACCCTTAATGGTTGAAGTGGGATTGGGTGTCTTTAAAAGAGTTTAAACCCATTAAATTTTCGACCAGATCAAAAAGATTCATCCCAATTAGATAAACATAATATATTAAGAGAGTGGTTGAGTCCACATGTGTTCTTAGATTCCTATGCAGTTTGGTCCATTTTTCTGTAACATCAACTTAGGCCCTCGAAATAACCTCCCCCTATAATGAAAACATCAAAACAATTGAAGTATAACTTTTTACAGTGATAAGAATTTAATTATTGAATTAATAACGAATTGAAATGTTTAATTATATTTTAAATTTTCAATACAAAACTAGTTTAATAGATCTGTTTAAGGGTGGAAATTAATTATGAATCATTACATGATCATACCCCCACACCTAAACATTTTCACACTTGGGAAAATTTTTATTTCTATAAAAAATAATGCATGTAAATATTCCCAAAATCATGAAAATTTAACAATTAATAATATTATATTTTACTACAACAATGTGATCAATGAAAAAACCACACCAAGGAGTTATTCCTAGTGATCACGGAAAACGATGTCATATAAATTGTATCCGAACGAAATTTGAGGATATGTAAAATACCAATATGATTAAGGAATTCCAAATAACACCATGTCACTAACTCTCTATGTGTATGTGTGAAAACCATTTCATGCTTTTCATTCCACTTTATAACTAGTAAATATTGGTTATTTTAATATTTTTATGATTACCTGATTCTTTCTACCTAACCTCCCTATAACCTTTGCAATAAAATTTCTAGACCCACTTACTGAAGAATTTCCAAAATCTAGTCATTAAGATCCCAACCTAGATATCCCCATCTTTTGCACATTTCATCACTCCCCTCATTATTTTTTATTATTGTTATCATTTTATTTTTTGAGGGTGTACAATAGTTTTATAGCATGAACACACACATTGGTCAATATGGTATAATAATTAAACATATTAAATAAGGAATGATATTATGAGACATTATTTTTAGAAATCTGATAAATATGAACCTAACTAATATTTACCTTCTATTAAGTATGAAATATTCACACTTCATGGTTTTGTGTGAAAATGTGTGGAGATATTAAGTAGAAATTATTTCCCAAAAAATAATCACACAAGGGGTATAAATCATGGAAAATGTTTCATAGAGATACAACCATTAATATCATTGAAAACCAACTAAATTACTAAAAATCACTCCTCAATATTAAACTCATGAAAAAAATTTCATTCCATAACTGAGACAAATTTTCATTAAATGTTAAAACAACATAGAATTAAAAATTTCAACATATATTTTTAGTATTTTCAATGATTTATTGAGAATAAGTGGGGGGGGGGATAAAAATATTATACATCAAGTGAAAAAGATAAGAAAGAAGAAAGATGATGAAAATAAAAATGAACAAGACAGGGTGAGGAGAAGTAAAAAACAATATAGAAAAAGAAGAAGAAAAAGAAGAAGAAAAAGAAGAAGAAAGATAATAAAAATACTAATGAACCCAAGAATGCGCCCACTCCCACAACTAGAGTGTGTAGTGCCCCCACTATAATAAAAAATAATTTGGGAAAGAAGGATACAACCTAGTGGGATTCGTAGGTATGTTTCTTCTTAAAGGTGGATTTCCTCCATCATATGCTTTAGAAAATCCTCATAAAAGTGTTTAATTATATGAACATTGATGGTAATACTTTAGCCACTCCTCTCATGCAAGACCAATATTTCTCTAAAAGGGTACACATTAGTAAAAATATAAGGACCAAGACATTGGGAATGAAGCTTACCTAGGTGAAGATTTAGCCAAGAATTGTAAACGAGGACCTTCTCGCCAATATAAAACATCCATTGATAAATTATCCCATTGAAAATAGCCTTTTTTATCTCTTTATAGATTTTATTGTTCTCATATTCATCATGCCAAAGTTTTTCCAACTCATGAATCTACAACTTCCTATGCTCACCCACACATGAAATATTTATATTACATTATGTAACATCCCAAAATACATAGTTCTCTGCATCCACTTAGAGGTGAAAAGCCTATCCAAACACAGTCATGTATGGTGACATTCTAATCGGGGTTTTAAAAGCCATTCAGTATGACCAAAGTGCATCATACATGCACAAACACCGATATTTCCTATTGAATTGTATCAATTTTTCTGATATTCACTTAGCTTCCGTATTTTAGATTTTTGATTGGCCATTAGTTTAAGGGTGATATGCAGTGGAGTCTTTATTAATAACCCCATACATATGGAGCATGTTTTTCATGTGATAATTTTAAAAAATGTGAACCCAAATCACTAATTAAAAATGTTGGCAATCCAAACCTACCGAAAATATGGGACCTCAAAAAATCAATAACCACTCCAGAGTCCTCACTCCTCGTAGCCTTTTATTCAACCCATTTAGAGACATAGTCAATATCTAGTAAGATATACACAAATACAAATGTATTTGGAATATTCCCCATGAGGTCAATACCCCATGAATTTATGATCTCAAAAAATAACTTGGGATGTTGGGGAATTTAATTGCCCTTGAATATATTCCCTATGAATTGACATCAAGTACATGACTTGAAAAACTGATTGAAATCTATATACAATATTTTCAAATAATGTCATGATTCAAGGACCTTTTGAGAAGTTCAATGAGAGAGAAAGTGGACCCTATAATCCAAACTATGGAAAAGTTCAAAATAGAGGTGAACTCATGGACAGAGACACACTAATGAACAAACTGGTCACTACATATTCTCCACAAGTAACGGTCATCCCAAATGTTTAATAATGATTCATGCTTAAGTCTTTGGGATTGTGAAATACTAAAATTAGTGGGGACCCAAGATGTTTCTAGAAAATTTACAATGTTTCCATACTATGGGGTAAGGTCTTGAAAATCAAAAATGTTCTCATGAGGGAATAATTCTCTAATGGAGAGGGGTGAGTCAACATGACTGTCCAATGGTGGGGAAATAATACTAATATGGTTAGATACCACATTTTCCACTACTCTCTTATCTCTAATATCAAGGTAAAAATCCTGGAGGAGGTGCATCCACTGAATGAGGTGGGTCTTAGCTTTAGGTTACTTTAAGAGAAAACCAAGGAAAACATGATTAGAAAAGACAATGATTTTGACCCAATAAGATATGAATGGAATTTTTGCATGTAAAACCCAATAAAAATAAGTTCTATTTTAGTGCCTGGGTAGTTTTATTGGGTAGGTACAAGGGTACATAATTCATATGCAATAGAATTAGGATCCTTCTCAACCCTTTGTGATAAAACATCCCCAATTGAAAAGTTAGAGAAATCACACATAAGTTATAAGGGGAGATCCCAACTTTGTGGTTAAATGATGGGAGGTGATGTGAGACTTATTTTTAGTGAACTGAAATAATCCTCACAATTTTTATCAAAAAAATTAATAATTCTTTTTCAATAATCAAGACAAGGGAACTGCGATCTTATTAAATAATTTAATGAATCAGTTGTAAAAACTACCTCAACCCAAGAATGATCGCACCTCACAAACAAATTTTAAATATATAAGGGAGGATATTAATTAAATTTTTGATTTATGCACTTGAATTACCTAATTTTAAATAACATTCTCAAGAACTATTCTCTGCTGAACCATGAATTCACATTGCTAATAATTTAATATGAGTTATTTTTCAATGAAATGGAGGAGGAAAAAACCTAGGTGTGGCAAAAAATCATCAAAGTAAGTTCCATAAACTTTAAAATCATCCATAAAAACTTCTATACAATTATCAAGTAATATAGAAAAAGTAAGAAAAATACATCACTGAAATGTACTAGGAGCATTACCAGACCAAAATCTACCCTGCTGTATGAAAATGTGCTGAATAGCCAGGTAAATGTTGTCTTTTTTAATCATAATGGGATATATGGATTTGAATATGGTACAAATATCCATCAAGGAAACAATCATGGGACTTACCAACTAGTTTTTCTTTCATTTTTTCAATGAAATGTATAATAAAGTTGTCTTTTCATGTGGCTTGATTAAGTTGATGGTAGTCAATACAAAGTCGCCAACTATTTTTCACACATCTTGGAACCATTCCATTCAATTCATTTGAAAAAACCACTATTCTAGTTTTTTTCCAGAATTATCACTGGTCTAACCCATTTACTATCAGATATAGAAAATATGATCCCAACGACAAGTAAATTACTAATTTCACATTTTACCACTTTATGGGGAGTGGGATCCAACCAGTGTTGATCATTCAATATGGGTTTAGCCTCATCCTCTAAGATTGTATGGTGAATAAATATAGATAGGATAATCCTGAGAATATCATCCAATTTCCACCCTATCACCTTTTTTATACTCTCTAAAAATGATGAGCAATTTTGATTTCACTTGTGGAGAGAGAGGTTATTAGAAATAATGATAGGAAACTCTTAAATACCCCCCAAGATATGCATATTTTAAATTAGATGCATGTTGGTTTAATTTAAACACCAATGGTTTTAGATTGAATATGGGGACTTAGGGTGTGTGAGGTCCATGAAACTGTTTATCTAAGTATGTTTATTCTATAAGAAAAGAGAATATATGGAAATGAGATTTTTAGAATCATCGATGGTATTGGGTACCTAAGAATGAAAACATATCAATTAAATATTGTAATTTACAATTTTATGAACCCACAAAACACTCAAAACATGAATAAAATATCAAATAATTCAAGGGTTAATATGAAGAAAATGAATCAGAGTATGGGATGATGAGATAATTTTGTGTGTGTGAGTCATTAGAGAGCACTTCCATCAGATATATAGGAAGAGTAGAGGAATGTTCAATTGGGTGTTTTATGGAATCAAGGATACCAAAAATTACATTTTCTACATTTAATTCCATAGAAAGTTTACCATTGTGAACATCGATAAATTTGTTACTGTTTTATAGAATGGAATCCCAAGTATTATAAGTGAATGAACTTGGGTTCAGGTAACTTCAATTTCATGAATGTTGAAGGCTATAGGGAAGATGAAATTATGAAATCTTACAAGGACATCATTGATCACTCCCGATTGGTGTGTTGTGATTCAGTTGGAAAGTTACACTATGATACACATTGGTTGAATCTATCAAACCTATAGATAAGTGTACATAGATTAAGGCAACACATTAAATGAAGCACCAAAATCTAGAATTGGATCAGAAAATAAGGTATCCACTATAGTGAAAGGTATTGTGAAAGTTCCTAGATCATTTCATTTGGTTGGAATTATTGGTTGTATCAAAGGTGAGACATTCCGTACCATATTGACTCTCTCATTACCCTTTACTCTCCCTCAGTTGGTGAAAACCTCTTTAAGAAATTCAGTACAGGGAGGGATTTGTATAACTGCATCCAATAATAGAATGTTAACTTTCATAATTATAAAATTATAATGTTTTCCTTTATTTATAGAGTCTTTTTGGGAAAGGAAGTGGAATGGATTGTTTAGGGTAATTCTCAATGTTATTTGTATACTCATTTTTTAAAATTTTTCTTTATATGAATCTTTTGAGGGTAGGGAAAGAGAATTTCAATAGGGGGACATACCTATTGGGTAGAATAATTGGAAGAAGAAACTTCTTTACCACTAATAAGTGTGGTTGCACATACAATACCTTTATCCTTTAGATTAGGAATAGGATGGGATGGTAATTCTCTAGAACCATTCATCTTTGTCTCACTGGTGGTATTTTTCAATATTCCCACTTGAGTTCATAGGTCTTGAATAACCGATTTCATGGTTTGTTGAAACTAGAGGTTATGGGTTTCCATTGGATTCACCGTGTCCTCGAGGCTTGGTTCAAATTTTAGAGGAGGCAGATTTTTTTGAGGTATTGACGAATAAGAAGGTCGCATAGCTTTTCCTTGTTGATACCAGTTTTGTTTAGGGTTGCTCGTGTTACCTTCTTGTTAGTGATGTGGTTGTGATTTCCACCCAGGTTTTAGATTTTTGTTGAATTATTCTTTCTTTAAGGGAGTGTCATATTGAATTGGAATCTCTATAAATACTATTATGCGAGACTCAGATTAATCTTGATGTTGTGGTCACTGCTCATAAAAATGATTGTTTTTAGAAAAAATACCACAATGCATTGAAATTGAAGGAGAGTGCGAATTACCTTGGGCATGAGATAATCTTTTTATAATGGTATTCATCCCATCAATTTTATTATCTACCTTTTGTTATAATTATGAATGACTTACCTCATGAACTCCAATAGTGGTTTTTATTTCTTTTGTACCATTTTTTTGTTCATTTTCATCCATGTGGGATATTAATTTAGGAGGAGAGGAAGGAGTTTTATCAAATAGGGAACCACCCACTACAACATCTATCATTCCACAGTCCATGGGGATAATTACATCATATAGGAATTGAATAAAAAACTCTTCCATTATTTTTTAGTAGGGAATCCTTAATAATGTCTTTTGAATCCCTCTTAATATTCATGATGGGTCTCTCCTTGTGTTTTCTTAATTCCACATATTACTTTTCTCATTGATATAGTTCACAAGGCAGAGAAACAATTATATAAAAAGTGTCATTTAATATCATTCTATCCCCAATTGTCATAGTAAGATAGTATATCCAGTCCTTGGCTACACCATCAAGATATAAAGGTAAGACCCTAAACATAATGAGATCCTCAGTCATATTTAGGGGTTTCATTGTGGACTACTCTATGTGAAAAGCCTTGAGATGTTTGTGAGGGAACTCTGTAACACCCCGAGATTTTATGATATAAATTGTATTAATTTTTTTGATATCTTGTGTTGTATGTAACACCAATATTATCTTTTTCTATATGCAACACCGTATTAGCTTGCAGTTTATGCAACACTATTCTTGGCTTGTGTTACACAGGATTTCAATTTTGATTTATAGAATTTATTTTACACCACATTGAGTATATATATTTTTTCAATTTATAAAAGAACTATGTTTGTAATATGTTATACGCAACAAAAAATTAAGCATTCACTACATGAAACACTGACTTGGCTTGCATTACACACATAAGAGACCTTCCTTGTTAGCATGCGTTGTACGCGATATCAAGTTTCAATAAACAATGATATATAATTAAAATGGGATATAAAATATAAAATATAAATATTATTAACCAAATTTTTAATTTTATAATATTATCATTCATCTTACACATTTTTTAGGACATGGTATGAGAACAAAATCAACTTTTTGGATAAAAGAAGTATTTTTCAAAAAATGATGTTTTTCCACCTATTGATGGCGCACCCATTTTAAATCTATTTTTTGACATATTTATAAATTAAATTTGAATAAATAAACTTCTTCTTTTTAATCAGGATATAAAAATTTACATTGGATAATTTTTTGATATTTTTCTTATAACTTTCATATTTTGATGAATAGTAAAAATACGCTAAATTTTACTTAAAAAAACTTTTTCCACCAAGATTATTTATATAGTTAAATTATAACATTGAATGTTTTTAAATTATAAATAGAATATATTTTCACAATTTAATATAATAAAAGTCATTATCATTAATTTTACATTGAATTCATAGGTAAAAACATTTAAATCTTTTGCAATATTTAAACTTTTAAAACTCGTTTTCTCATTTCAACAACGGGATTAATTTTAAATTAATTACTTCAACTTCTGTGTCTTAAATTTGAAAAAATGGATTCTATTTTTGGAATTAGAAGGAAAAAATTATTTTAATATTCTACTTTTATTTTTAGACATTATGAATATTAACTACGGTAAATATTATTTACCACAGTTAAAGGTAAATCTTGTAATTAATGGTAAAAATAATTTTATAAAATTACCTTAACACTTCTATTAATATAAATGAATGATTATATTTCACACTAAAAAATACTTGGGTCGAAATGGTTTCTATTAGAATCCACTTGGATGAGATTAAGACATTACTTTATTTTATTTAATGAAAAGTGAAATATGTCTCACTAAAACTTTAATAATTAAATTATTTTTAATATAAGGTTATACAAAATATAAATTCATTATAAATACTCATTTAAAAGATAAAATATTTTCTGTTATCATGGTAATTTATTTGTAATTTTTAAGAAAAATATAATTACCTTAATAGCTTATATATTAATGATGCAGAAAATATTTGTTTAGTGAAAAATCAATAATATAGTTTTTATTAAAATAATAATACCCATAAAAATGCCCAAAAACATGACCAAAACTTATTTATAGAGTATATATAAACCATAAGAATCCAAGTGTGAACTTATTGACCATTTAAAGCTTTATAAAAGAGATTATGACACTTAAATTTTCTTATTTGAAATGATGTCAAAGTTGTCACCTTTGTAATTTAATAAATATAACATTTTAAATGTAGGGTTTTTTAGAAAATAAATTTGACTAAAAGTATTTTTATGAAATATATTCGATTTATATTTAAAATAGTATTTTATTTTTATTTTTTATGAAACAAATAAGTATATGAAATAATTATACAAAAATGTTTTAGTAATTATTATATTAAAAGAAATATGAAATTAATGGTTTTAAAAATATTAAAATAAAAATTACATGAACTAATTAATCTTCTCCATGAATTTTGTAGATTAATATTACATGTTAGTAATCTATTAATTATTTTGGTTCGAATCTGTCTCATGTGTGTATTTTATTTAAATTCAAATAATGAATAGTGTTAAAATTGACACTATTGATATTTTATGAAAATGACATATTATTCAATTTTTTAAAAATCAAAAATATATTTAAAATTTACATATTCAAAAGTATATGGTCTAAAATTTCATAATTTATACAACTATGGATAATTAACAACACATATGTAAGTATTTATAACTATTTAAAATTAAGAATATTATTACCACAAATAAAGTTAAATAGATTAAATAAGGATAAATCAAAATGATGGGGTTTAAAATAAAATAAAAACATGTATAAATTTATTTGGTTGATAATATGAAAAACATATCCCATATCATCTTCGAAGTTGAGTAATTTTGGAAGTTTTTTATGTGGGTTTTGAGTTTATTTGAAATTAATATTTTGGAAGATTCCAAAAGTGTCCCTCTCCTCTCTTATAAAAGCGCACCTCATCCCTATCCTCTTCACTACATTTTAAGCCTTCAAACTCAGCCAAAACCTATCCATTTACCTTATACACTTTCCTAGAAACATACTCGAGGTCCTGGTATTCTTTAAAGACCAACTTTAGTACCCTAAGAAGAGGTTTAGAAGAGGCATATCAAAGAAGAGGTAATATCCTTTACCAATTCTTTCAAACTTTTTTCTTCTTCTACTTACTCTATATGAGTTGTTTCATTATTAATTAATAACTCAAGTATCACTTGTATACTTATATGTTATTATTAATTTGAAAAAACCATATTCCATCTTCTCTTTATCCTATGAAAAATAAAATCACCGCACATGCATACGTACAACCTACCGTCTCCACACTGTGGTGTAATCTGTTTTTCATCAGCAAAATACATGGATGTGTTTAATTATGGAAGAAATAACTATATTTTATTATTTTAAAATTATATTTATTCTAAGATATTATAAACCATACAATTCAATACAATTCCATAATCTTTGGAATGATATTGTCGCTCATGCGTACGTACGACCTACTGTCTCCAGATGTGATGTGATTCGTTCTACATGATCTTCATTGAAGAATGATTATATAAATGAATATAATGAATAAATATGATATATATTATAATAATACCATTATTTAAATGATATAAATATAACCTAAAAATAGTAATAATAATTTATTTGACAAAACACACAAAAGAACACAAAGCAGTTAACACCCGAATAACGAGTAACAACGAAATGTTACTAACAAACATATAAGAATATGACAATATATGATATCATAAAAATGACCATGATTATTGAATAAGTCAATGACATTATTTAAATCATTATACATGAGGTTCAGATACGTACAAATCAAATCAGACCTAAGGTAAGGGAATATCTTTCAATCTCATTTTTATCCGAGATTGTTTACACTTAAGTATTTACTTGGGAATATTTATCATTCATGTCAATGTTTACTAAATATATAATATTATTTCAATCCTCCTAAAATTGTTCAAATCCAATTTTACCCATTAATGATTTTTTATTAAAATATATGAAATGAATCATTCGTCATTTTTAGTATGAGATACTATTTGACTTTTCGAACAAAAGTACGATATGAATGCTTTTTTAACTTATACGACAAGAATGGATTTTTATGATTTCATAGAGAATTATTTACATAATGCTTCTTTTACATCTTTTATTTTAAAATTTCATGGAATATAGAGAAAAGAAAATGTTTTTGAAGAAGAAAGGATATTTTACTCAAGGACTAAGTTCAACTGTTTTACCAAAATTATTTTCCATATAAGATGATACAGGGTTATGTTTCAATCACTATTATTACTTTTATTTGATTATGTTATGATGAAATTATTTTTATTAGTTCCTTTTATTTTATATGTATTATGTTACAATGGCATGATTTTTAAGAATCCCATTTTATTAAATGGGTTATGCTATGATGGATAATTTATAATTTTGTGGAAAACATTAGATTGGTTTCATTATGATATGGGTGGGACCTATATCTACCTCCAATGTATTAGGTAAAGATTTATACCTCAAGATATAGACATGGACGGGATGGAAAGTAAATTTGGTTCAGTAATACAGGGATGGAACAACAAGTAAACCCAGTTTCATAATGGAATCCATCCACTATGATGGTATTTGCAGCAATGTCTTGGATTCTATGGAAATCATAATATGTGCTTATTATTTTTTCCACAATTAAATGTTTTATTCCAATGCTATTCTAGCATGTTGAATGTTATTTTATGATCCAAGCCTTACTTACTAACATGATTTATCTCATTGCTCAATATTTTTATGTTTAAACTTTATGTTCATGTTTTTATGTAAACATTTTTATGGTTTATCTTATGTTCTCATGTTCACCCTTACCGAGAATTTGAGCTCACCCTTTCTATGTTTTATTTTCCCCATTATATAAAGAATGGTTTTAGATAGGAAAACCAAAGGGAAGATCTTTATGGGATATTCTTAAGATCTTTGACCATGATTATAAGATTATGTTCCGAGTTTCCAAAGAAACTAAACTAATACGGTCATTGGGAATCTGTTTGTGTCCTGTATTATGTTTTTCACAAAATTAATGTAATTTCCCTATAAGTCAAGCATGGGTCTCTATAGTTGGCATCAGAGTGAAGGTTTAGTTAAACTTTGGAAACTATGATGTAAAAACTTTAGTGAGATCCCTAGAGATATTTCTAAGGTATGTCTAGGGATGTCCCTAAGGTTAAGAATAAGTATAGTTTACAGTACAAGAATTGTGATAACGATCATGAATAACCTAGTATTAATCCTAATATTTTAGAGATTGAAAGTAATTCCCCAGGAGAATGTTGTTTTCCTAGTATGATTTTTTCCTCTCACACTATTCTTTTTGGGTTTTAGATAATGGCTGGAACCTGATGGGACCGTGTTAATGATCAATACATTGGGAAATGCAATGATTACCCCCCTGAATAGCCAAATGTTATGGTAGATGGAGTGAAAAATATTATTTCTATACATGCACAAGCTATGTATCATTCTGGACATCCGAATGACCGGAGAAGAGGACAATATTCTATTGAGTCCTTTAAGAGGCAACATCCACCTTCTTTTAGTGGGACTTATGATCCACTTGCCACTGAATAATGGATCAGTTACATTGAAAATATATTTTCCATAAATCACTATTTCGAACATGAAAAATCCATTTTTGTTGTTTACCGTTTAGAAGGTGAAGCAGACCAGTGGTGGAATCTAATTAATAATACAAGGACCCAAGATAAAATAGAATCCATGGAATGGGATGAGTTCAAGAACTTATTTTTAAATAAGTACTTTCCTGATATTCTTCAAAAAAATATGGAAAATGAGTTCCGTGAGCATAAGAAAAAGGATTATTAATATGCTGGTATATATGGGGAAAATTTCACAAGGCTTACAAGGTATGAATTTATCTTTATCATCCAACCTCAATGTAAAGTTGATCGATTCTTCAGTGGATTAAAACCAAGTCTTCTAACAGAATTAGCTATAAGAGACTTCAGTATCTATGAAGATATTATTTGTTGTCCTATCAAGGTATAACTAGAAGTTGGTGTTACATATCCATCTCATGGTTTTGACAAGAAACAAAAGATAGAGTTTAAAGAAAAATCTCAAAACAATGGTGAAAAGAAGATGAATGTTTTGTTAAGCTCAAATTGTGGAAAGAAGCATGGTGGAGATTGTCTTAAAGGGGATAGAAAATGTTTTAAGTGTGGAAAAGAAGTTCATCAGGTAGTTGAGTGCTGAAGTAATGGGGAAAAGGTTGATAATGATGTGAATAGAGAAAATACTATAGAGAACGCACCACCATAACTTCAATGCTAAAAGTGCAAGTAAATGGGGAATTATGCTAACCAAAGCACTAATCCAAGGGTTAAAGATAATTGACATCAAAAACCTCTTAAGGAAAAGGACAAAGGGAATTCACATGTGATCACAATTGGTAATGTTGAGTTTGATAATAAAGTGGTGGAATTATTAAGTGTTTATGTAATGGGATTCCAAAATAGTGTTGTGGAATATCATATATAATATCGTGGAATATTGAAATATCTATGTATTGGTCTATTATGGTTTCCATAATTATATAGTACCAGTAACCATGAAAAGGGATTGAAATATTTTTAGAAAGTAGATGATATGCGCATAATTAATGGGTAAATAGATAATAATATGTTTGATAGTAATAATGACCTCATGACTGATAAAAGGTCAAAGTGATATCATGCTTTGAGTATATAGAATTTTTGGTATATTTGGTGTATGGAAAGAGTTAATTTTGATGGAATGAATTTTCTCACTAAGGATATATGGTAATTTATGTTATTACCATATTTTAAGAAGATGCATAATGAAGTCCTTAAAATGTTTGAAATGTGACCAACAAGATATATATTGTGATATATGGGGGATAAATGATGGTATTCACGTGCTTGTTCTATGAACTTTCTGTTAATTGTTTTCTTTGTACTGTGAGATTGGAAAAAAGTATATTGGATAAGCCTAAGAGTTTGAATGGATTAATTTGGACATCAAATAGTATTGTTTAAGGCTAGAACATTTTTTTATTATTTCTGGAATGTTATAATAGTATAGTTTTAGAAAAAGGACAAGCCATAGGATGAGTGAAAACTCATCGTGTCATACATGGATGCGGGAATCGAACCCACAACCAAAGTGTTACATGCCTTTATCGCCTACCACAGGCCTACGATAAGTCCCTAGTTAGTATAAATTAGTTTTATTTTATTTAAGCGGTATGATAAATAACTTATAAGTCTATTTTTGGAACCATATATGATTAATCTCAGCATAGATGGACTTATTTATAATTGATAACATGTGATAACCATTTTATTGAGATAGATAGACCGACTTATCATTTTATTTCATGATCTAATAACACTTCATGAATGAAAAATTCAATTTCATTTCATTAAAGTAGAGATGAAGTAGAAATTTTTCAAGGAATGACCAATGGTGATATTACACTGAAATCAAGTATGTATTTCTCCTTATGAAAAAATTATTCAAATTTAGGGAAATGATCATGAAAACCAAAAAATTTATCCTAGTACCCTCATAATTGATGAATCAGATGGTAACTTAGATCATCACAAATTTATGAATTTGTGATTGTTGAATTTTTCTTAGCCATTTTCTCTACCACTCTCCATCAGAACTTGATGGTTAGATTTTTCTTCTATATCCATATTTTCACCTATGTTATCCTATGTGGAAAACCAGTGATGAGTTAATTTGGGTAACCAAAATTTTTTTACTTTAATTTTTAAATTATAGTTTTAGTATATCTTTTCACAATGTGGGTTTCTATGAAAGAAACTTTCATGTAGTAAACCATTTATAACCCTGAAAATTTTCGAGGAAAAAATTGATTTTAAAGAGGGTAGATGTAATAACCCAAGATTTTATGATATAGATTCTATTAATTTATTTGATATCTTTTATTTTATGCAACACCAAGATTAGATTGTGTTATACGCAACACCGTATTAGCATGCAGTATATGCAACACTATTCTTAGATTGTGTTACATACGATTTCAAGTTCATTTTAAAGAATTTATTTTACAAAAAAATTGAGTATAGAATTTTTCTCAATTTATAAAATAACTATGTTTGGATTATGTTATACTCAAAAATGAAGGAAGCTTGAACTACAAGCATCATTGACTTGGCCTGCGTTATACGTAAGAGCAACTTTTCTTGATAACTTGCATTGTACGCGATACTGAGTTTCACTAAACAACGATATATTATTAAAATGGGATATAAACTAACCGTTATGAATAGTGTTAACTACATTTTGAATTTTATAACAATATCATTCATCTTACACATTTTCAAGAACATGGAATGAGAACAAAATCAATATTTCAGATAAAAGAAGTATTTTTTTAAAAAATGCAGTTTTTCCTCATTTTGATGGTGCACCCATTTTAAATATACTTTTTAAAATATTTATAAGTTAAATTTGAAAAAATAAACTTATTTTTTTAATCAGGGTATAAAAATTTATATTGGATAAATTTTAGATATTTTTCTGATAACTTTCATATTTTGATAAATAGTAAAAATACGCTAAATTTTAAATAAGAACAACTTCTTTCATTGAGTTTATTTATATGGTTAAATTATAATATTTAATGGTTTTAAATTATAAATAGAATATATATTTATGATTTAAAATAATATAAGTCATTAGAATTAATTTTACATAGAATTTATAGGTAAAAACATTTCAATATTTTGCAATGTTTTAACTTTTATAACTCATTTTCTCACTTTAATAACAAGATTAATTTTAAATTTATCACTACAACTTCTGTGTCTTGAATTTGGAAAAAATGGATTCAATATTTGGAGTCAGTAGGTACAAATTATGTAAATATTATTCTTTAATTTTTAGACATTATGAATAGTAACTACGGTAAATTTTATTTACCATAGTTAAAGGTAAATCAGGTAATTAAGGGTGAAAATAATATTATAAAATTACTTTAACACTTGTCTTAATATAACTGGATGATTATATTTTTTCCTAAAACATACTTGGGTCAAAATTGTATATATTGGAACCCATTTGGATGAGATTAAGACATTGAATTTATTTAATTTAATGAAAAGTGAAATATGTCTCACTCAAACTTTAATAATTAAATTATTTTTAATATAAGGTTATACAGAATATAAATTATATTATAAAGATAATTTTAAAGATTATATATTTTTACTTATCATGGTAATTTATTTATAATTTTTAAGAAATATATAATTACCATAATAGCTTATACATTAATGAAGTAGAAATTATTTTTTTAGTGAAAATCAATAATATAGTTTTTATTAAAATAATAACTCCCATCAAAAGCAAATTTTTTTCCCAAACCTTATTGGTAGAGTATATATAAACCATAATCATCCATTTATAGACTTTTTGACCATTTTGTTCCTTATACAAGAGATTATGACACTATATTATTTTATTCTAAATGCTCTCACTGTTGTCACCTTCATATAATGATAAATATAACCTTTTAAATGTTGGGTTTTTAGAAAATAAATTCGACTAAAAGTATTATTATAAAATATATTAGATTTATATTCAAAATAGTATTTTATTTTTAAATTTTATGCCACAAATATTTATATTTAATAATTATAAAAAAATGTTGTAGTAATTATTCTATTAAGAGAAATATCAAATAAATGGTTTTTAAAATATTAAAATAAATATTATATGAAATAATTAATGTGATCCACGAATTTTATAGATTAATTTGACATTTTAGTAATCTATTAATTTTTTTCCTAATCTATATTCTCTTTTCATTTTATTTAAATTCAAATAATGAATAATGTCAAAATTGTAATTATTGCTATTTTATAAAAATAACCAAAAATTAAATTAATTAAAAATCACAGAAATATTTACAAATTAAAAGTTGATAATTATATGGTCTAAAGTTTTCTAATGTATACAATTATAGATAATTAACAACACATAATTATGTATTTATAACCACTTAAAATTTATAATATTATTATCACACATAAAATTAAATAGATTAAATAAGGATAAATCAAAATGATGATGTTTAAAATAAAATCGAAACATGTATAAATTTTAATGGATGATGTGATTAAAACACTATCTCATATCATCTTCTAATTTATGTCATTTTTTAGGTTTTTATGTGGGGTTTGAGTTTATTATAAATTAATATTTTTGAGGTTTCAAAAAGTGCCCATATCTTCTCTTATAAAAGGGCACCTCCTCCCTCTCCTATGCACTCCATTTTGAGCCTTAAAACTCGAAAAAATCATATATATTTTACTTCTCCACTTCCCTATAAACATACTAGTGGTCCTAGTCTTCCACAAAGACCAACTTTAGTTCCTTAATAAGAGGTTTAGAAGAGGCACATCAAAGAAGAGGTAATATCCTTTACCGATTTTTTGAAACTTCTTTCTTCTTCTACTTACTCTATAATAGATATTTAATTATTAATTAATAAATATATTATCACTTTTATACTTATATGTTATTATGAATATGAAACAACCATATTCTATATTCTCTCCATCCTATGAAAAATGAAATCAACACGCGTGCGTTTGTACGACCTACCGTCTCCACGCTGTGGTGTAATCTGTTTTTTATCACCAACATAATTGGATGGGTATAATGATGGTAGAAATAACTATATTTTATTATTGTAAAATTATATTTATTCTGAAATATTATGCACCATACACTTCAATACAATTCAACAATCATTGGAATGATATCGTCGCTTGTGCGTACGTACGACCTACCGTCTCCACTATGTGATGTGATTCTTTCTACATGATCTTCATTGAAGATTGATTATATAAATTAAATTAATGAATTAATATGATATATATTATACTAATACCATTATGAAAATGATATAACTATAACTTAAAAAGAGGAATAATAATTTATTTGACAAAACACACATAAGAACATAAAGCTGTTAACACACGAATAACGACTAACATTGAAATGTTACTAATAAACATATAATAATATGACCATGTATGATATCATACAAATGAATATGATTATTGAATAAGTCAATGAAATTATTTATATCATTATACATGAGTTTCAGATACGTACAAATCATATT
The DNA here is from genome assembly GCA_963277665.1 of Viscum album. Lineage (NCBI taxonomy): Eukaryota > Viridiplantae > Streptophyta > Magnoliopsida > Santalales > Viscaceae > Viscum > Viscum album. Next base: position 589,361,883 of record OY728126.1, read on the forward strand.
GGAACTAAGGTAAGGGAAAATCACGCAATCTCATTTTTATCCGGGATTGTTTACACTTATGTATTTACTGGGGCATATTTATCATCCACATCCATGTTTCTTAAATATGTAATATTATTTAAATACTACTATAATTGTTGAAATATAATTTTACCCATAGGTTAATTTTTATTCAATGTTATGAAATGAATCTTTTGACTTTTTCAATATGAGATACATTTTGACTTTTCTGAAAAAAGTTTGAGAAGACTTTTTTTTACTTATACGACATGAACATATTTTTATGTTTTCATAGAGCATTATTTCCATTGTTATTCCTTTATAATTTTTCAATTTTATTTTCGACTAACTTCTTTTATTTTAAAATTTCATGACATATTGAGAAAATAAAATTTCTTTGAATAAGAAAGGATATTTTCCTCAAGAACTAAGTTCAAGTGTTTTATCAAAATTATTTTCCATATAATATGATATAGGAGTATGTTTCTATCCCTATTCTTACTTTTATTTGATAATGTTATGATATAATTGTTTTTATGAAGTAATTTTATCTTATATAGATTATGTTATGATGACATGATGTTTAAGAATCCCATTTTATTACATGGGTTATGCTAGGATGTATGATTTATGATTTTGTTGCACACATAAGAATGGCTTCATTATGAGATGCGTGGGACATATATCTCTCTCCAATTCATTGCGTAAAGATTTATATCACATGATATTGACATGACTGGAGTGTAAAGTAAATATGGTTCAGTAATACAGGGCTGGAATGACAAGTAAACCAAGTTCAGTAATGGACTCCATCCACTAAGATGGTCTTGGAAACAATGCCCTGGAAAATATAGAAATAATAATATGTGCTTATTAGTTTTCCACAATTACATGCTTATTCCAATGTTATTCTATCATGATGAATGTTATTTTATTATCCATGCCTTATGTACTACCAAAATTTATTCCATTTAACAAGATTTTGATGTTTTAACTTTATGATCACGTTTTTACGTACAAATGATTATGGTTTGTTTTATGTTCTCCTTGTTTACCCTTACTGAGAATTTGAGTTCACCCTTTATATGTTTTCATTTCCCTAGGATGAAAAGAGAGGTTTTATATCAGAAAACAAAAGGGGAAGTTCTTTATGGGATATGTTTAAGATCTTTCACCATAATTAGAATATTATATTTCATGAATCCAAAGACACTAAACTAATATGGTTATTGGGTGTGTGTTTGTGTCATGTATTATGTTTTCAGCAACTGTAATGTAATTTCCAAGTACATCAAGCATGGGTCTCTACATCCTCACTAGTATGACCATGTAATTTTGTAATGAGGTGGATGAGTCCTGATATCAGCTCAATGTTGGATACTTCCTCAGGATATTGGATGTACGCGGTTGGTACTCCACATCTGAAGTGGTTAGTTCTTTTAGGATTCAATTATTTTAAGACATTATTTATAGGGTTTGAATTGCTTTAATTATTGATTGGTTTGAAAAAAATATTAGGTTAGAAAATTGTTTACTCGATGTTACTTGACTATCCTACTCTAGATTACTTTATTTTTTTAGTGAAGTGTCTTTTCAATTGTTAGGTCAAATTCAAGGTGTTTTTCTTTTTTCTGTATGGGGTATGAAAATAAGTTGTGAAGTTTTTTTTTGTATTTATCTTTTTTGTTTTTACGATCAATGATGGTCAAAATAAAATTAAATAAGAACAATTAAATGATAAAATAAAATAGAATGGTATACTATATAATTAGAGATAGATAGATATAAGTGGAGTATAGAGAGAAAGAAGAAGAAAAAACACACACAAATAAAAAAACAAAAACAAAAATCAACCAAAAAGGAAAGGGGATATTGAATGGAGTTATAAATAAAAAGTAAAATATATGAATAAATGTATATAAAGAGAAAATTTATACTAGATCACTAGAAATGACCCAAATATTTGACCATTTTGTTGAGCACGTCAAATTAGATTTTGTTTTTACAATAATTTCTGCAGTATAGAAGGAACCCTTGGTTGTCTCTCAATATAGCCTTAGATAATTTACATAATAAAAGGGTTTTAATTATTAAAATAAAAGGGTAATGGTAATTTGGAAAATTTTGGGTTTGATTATTTAATAATATAATATAAAACATAAAGAAATAAAATAGATATGAAATTAATAGAATTAATTAAGCGTTATAAATATGGGGAAATATATAGATTATCATCCTTAATAACTTCAATATATAGGTTTTAGGACTTTTAATACCCGGTTTTTGATATCAATAATGACTATTTTACTGATATTATACTAGGATACCTCATAGGGTTTTTTCTAAATCACAAAAATGAATCATTTACTACTACCAATGACAGGGTGTTTTGTGTTCGTATTCATAACCAAAAGTCACTAAAGAAAAACATGAAAAACTAGACATGTTTCCAAGTTTATTGTTTTATTTATGTTTTATAACATGAAATAAATTCTCCTACACATTCAAGTGTTTATGAGAATTCAATTTACAGATATGATCCACATAAGCATGATAATTGAAAGAGGAAAGAATAATTTGTGAGTAGAGTGTGAAACATCACATGAATGGGTAACCCAAACAAGATCATATGAGTTGTGTATGACATACCTATAAATAACTCAACAAAATAAGAATATAGGATGAGTAAAAATAGCATATATCTGGGAATTAAAAATATAATTCAAATATTACAAACAAGAAGGTTGAGATTACATCATATTCCTCCTCGGGTGATCATAAAGAGTTTAGAACTCCATGGAAATGGAGGAAGCCATATATGTTGAATTATATATTCCCATAGCCTCTATAACATTATGAATGAGGATAAGACACATTTTGGTCTCCAAAAATCTAGAGTTTTCCCTGCTCATTATACTTGAAAACTGGATGCCCAAGGTGCCAATTTATAGGCAAAGTTGGAGGTGGTTTTGGGATCCCATATTTAATAAAACAACTTGGAACATGTTTTTCAGAATCCAGGTAGTCTTATATAAGTTTTGAAAAAACGCAAAACATTTTTACCATATTTACTATCTCCAAAAAATTTGGCATCATTTGGAGGACCCCAACTCAAGATATAGCAAGAATACAAAACACGACTTTTGAATTTAAGAAAATTTATTTTATTGGAATGTTCAGTTTATATGGGTCTTTTAATTGACGAATTAATATTGGGTTTCATAATAATATTGGTATCTAATATAATTTTTTATATAATCACAAAATTTCATCCCTTATTGGATCCAAGGACTAGCATCAATGTGCTGTTGATTTGGCATGTGTGCTTGGATTCCTACACAGTTTGGTCTATTTATCCTCAATTTCATCTTGGGACCTCCAAATAACCTATACCTATAATCAAAAACATAAAAACAAGTGAAATATTATATTTTAACCATAATAAAAATTATATCATTCAATAAAAAATGGTAGTAAATTTGTAATTATATTTTCAGTTTTCAATACAAAACTTGTTTAATATAATGGTATAAGGGTGGAAATGAATAATGAATTGCTATGCGATCATACATTCTTTTTTTTTCACCTATTAATGATTATATTTTCTTGAAAACTATCCTATTTACCCAAAAACTGACTTTCTCCTGGAAAGATTTTGTAAAGCCTATGTGAACCACGGTTGACAGGTAGTTTTTAACAAACTCTACAACCTCCTATGAATTAGACTTCTCTGTAATGGAGGCTTCTTGTCGATATATATTATTAATATATCCATTAAATATATTTATAAAAAATTTAAACAAATACATTAAATATAGATTTAAGTGTCTATATAGATTTATTTCTCACACAAAATGTACAATTAATTTCACTATGATATCAAAAAAAGATGGTGGAAAGTAAGTTTCCAGTTGAAAAAAATACAAAAACTGCATCATTCTACAAATTTTTCAATGAATCGAGATCAATAACTTTATAATAATTAAAATCTAAAAAGTAACACATCTTTATTATAGTCATTATAACAAGGATAATAAGAATTCCATGTAATGAAACTGGTAGATTTGTTTCATTATGATATGAGAATCATGAGATTTCACTGTTGTTAACATCAAATCTTCTAGTGACATCATTTTTTTATATTGAAAAATAACCCTATAGAAAATTGATTCTATGGATGCCCTAAAAAAATTAACTTTATTCCTCTTTTATAATGTATGAAAAGATATAGTTAGGTATGTTTATCTTACATTTGGAATGGTATTTAACTCCAAAAAAATTCCCATTGAAATTAAGTCTAATTTTTCATTCAACCCATCAATAGTCTTTAATTTAATATAAAAAAATATCCCAATAAAACTATCAAAAATATTCTTCTACACATGAATGAAATCAATTATATTTTGACCTCATGATATCTATAATATAGAATCTTAGAAAATATTGATCATTTGGTCCAAATATATCTATAATTACTAGATATTTGAGTCTTTTTAACAAAAAAGGATAAGATTTATGCCCCCTAACACTAATATCTGGAAAAATTTCTATATACTGGGAAGTCATTTTTGGTGAACATAATCATTACAAGTAATTTAAAATGATCTGTTTTATATGATTCATACACTCTGATACCATCCACCCATAAAAGTTTCAAATAATCAATTAATGGTGATAATACAACATCAATATAATTTTAGGATATTTTGGTCTTGAAATAATTAAAATCAATAAGATATTTTTCCTCTACAAAAAAATTTAAGAGATAAGTTATAAGTTACCAATTCAATAGTCCATGAATTATTTTTGATACTAAGGATATAACATGGATTCATTCCATCTATTCATAATCTAATTCTATGATTTCTAACTTCATTTTAGAATATAGTAAAATATTGATCAATTTTCATCCATCAAGGAAATTTATCTGGATGATGTAATTTTCCATTAAATATTCACCCATATATATGCCATATTAAACTTTTTACATCATTTTATTTTTCAAATAAACACTCTAAATTGGGTACTATGAGAAGATAAAAAATTTATTTAGCAGGAGTCTTGGAAATTTCTAAATCAATTTGGGATAGTTATTTCAACTTTCATCATGATGTACAAAATTTAGGACACTCTGATGAACATCAATACTCCTTCCTATATAGAACACAATCATTTAGGAAGGTTAGTATCCTCTTGTGACACAAAATTATTAGGCATAATTTTTTAGTCATATTCTAATTTGAATATGTAAGACCATTTAATTTTGGATTTATGCATTTCAATAGTTGTAGAAATTATGTAAACCTCTTTTCAATCCATACATTTTTAGTATTAAAGTTAATAAATATTAAAAATATTGATAAAATTTTAAATTTCATACAAATAGGATATGATTTTTTTTCTAAAACACTATATAAAATATTTATAATTTATTCCTTATCAACTTCATATACTCTCATATAATGAATAATTTCTTTAATTTGTTTCGACTAATCATCTTGAAAACAAACATCATCCGTAGATTATGAATTCATCCTAATTTCACCATGAAAAATATAAGGTCTGTAACATAGATTAAAACCATTAAAAATTAAATGATCTTTAATTTTTATGCTTCTTAAATTTGACATATTTAAATACTCCAAACATGAGAAGAGAAAATTTGTTGTTGTTTAGAACATTTATTTTGGAAAATCACAAAAGACCCCCAAATCCTTTCTCATATTCTTCACTAGCTCTCCTTTAATTAATCCAAGTATGAATCATAATAATATATTAAAATTATAAATTATATAATATAAGTAACTACATATTGAAAATGAATTTCAAAATTACATTTATAAAAAAGGATAAAAACTAAGAAATATCAGAATATATAAGGATAATTTTTTTCTAAATGTGAATAATTTTTTTATAATTTTAACATATATAATGGAAATATACATACTTCTTTTTATAATTAAAATTTAAAATTTTATGAAAAAAATTCTATGTATAATATAAAATAGAAGAAATAGTAATAATATAGCGATCGTTCCATGCATTATGTGAAATAGTTATACAATTTCCATTATTATTGTTAAATGTAGGAAGTAAAAAAATATTCCACACATAATATCTAATATTGGATACTAAAAAAACTTCAGTTCGTAAATGTCATGATATAAGGCCCCATCCTTAAACCTTACTTAATATTGAGTTATTACAAGATTACACATTGAGGATCTTTTCAGGTTTAGAGTTTTAGAGAATTAGATCATGAAACTTGCATTACATTCCACATTTAAACAAAGTGGTTACATAAAAGACAGTATTCATTCTTCCCATCAACGGAAACATATTTAAAATATAACACGGATTCTTTCTTGACACATCCTTGACACTATCATCACATCATGTACCTTTCCCTTGGCCTGTGAAAAACATTTCAAAAACTTGGGATGAGCATAAAAAGCTCAGTAAGGGTTATAAAAATATGGAAAGGAAACATGAGTTCATATATACATAAGAATGAAATCACACTTTACCCATAAAAAAAGGTACTTTCATACCTCATCAAACCATGAATAAATCATAGAAATCATAAGACAAAAAGGTAACTTGAGGCATTCATAACATTCTTACGTAGGGAGTAACCCTCTTGGTTACGTTTGGAATACCCATCACAGTATATTCCCTAAATCTCTTCGGAGAAACCTTAACGTTTCACTCCTTCGCGTTACCCAATGCATTGGAGAGCTATATCGGGCTCACCCGCCCTTAGTTTATCACGGAACCACCCGTTTTCATAACAATGCCCAAGAACCATAACATAAATGTATCACATAAAACATGCATAAAGGAAACATAACATTTCCACATTTCAATCACAATATAACATTTTAGTATATTGAAATAATGAATCCATTCAAAACAAAACCATTTCCAAAACCATTTAAAACATTTGATAAAGAGATTTTTGAATCCAAGTGTCTCATACCACCTTGAAGCTTAAAATTATAAACCATTAATATCCATATAAATAAATCCTTAAAACTATTTTGAAAACATGGATATTAATAAGAACAAATAATTAAAACATTTAAAACGATTTTTTGGTTAAAGGGTTTTTACCAAAATTAGAGACACTTGAATACAATAATTGGGGAATAACATTTAGTCAGAACTTTATAATATCATGAGAATAAATGGATTCATGATATAATACTCCAAAGGACAGTATATACACCATATAAGAGTGAATTGGTGCATAACAATAATGAACCCTCAATAGAAATGTCAAATGTGATGAAATCCCTTATAGTGAAGGTATCCTTAAATTAAGGACAAATCAATCTCAAAAATATGTGTGACAAATATAAGTACACCCAATATAAGTGGATATTAAGTGTAAAACAATAAAAGGTCATTCACACATATTCAATGGATGACATATTCAATGACTACATGTTGAACCCAAAGAAATCGAAATTGGGTTAAAAAGTTCCCTTGACAGCCTAACGGCATCACATCAAAAAGAGTTGATGAGAGATAAAAAGTGTATCTCATCACTTGGACATAAAATTTACATCAATAAGGATATATGAGAACATATCCCAACATAAAAATATGTAAATTAAAAGACCCAACAAAAGAAGTCTTTTAAAATAGAGGAGGGTGAAAGGTTCCCTTACCGACTTGGGTATCTTTCAAAACATACACCCCATGAAAGAAGGAAAATAGATCATTGATGTAAATACTCATAAACGAAATTATATTACACAAAGAGTAGAATAATGGGCAGTACATACACCACTCAATGTAATTTGTGGCAAATGTAGCATAAATCTCACGGGAATAAAAGTGAGATGAAAAATCCCTTACGAAAACTCGGCAGCCTAACGACGCCACATAAACTTCAGAATATGGATTGATGAGATCAAATAGGGTATCTCATAACATTAGAATAAAATGTACATCAAGAGGAATATAAAAGAACATCCCCCAACATTACAAAGAGGAGCTTAAAAGAAGTGACATAAAGGAGAGTACTTAAAAAGAAAGAGAGAGGTTAGATCTCTTACGAAAGTTCAACAGCCTAACGGTGCCACTCAAAACTTCCAAAATGGATTGATGAGAGAGAATAGGGTCTCTCATCACATGAACATAAAAATTACAGTAAGTGTAATATAAAATATCATCCCAATAACAAGAAAGATGAGCTTTAAAAGGAATGACATAAAAATGTGTACTTAAAAAGAATAAGAGGAGTATGATCCCTTACCTCGGGCCCGACTTGACTCGATCGTTCTTTAACGTCCTGAATAATAAACTTGAGTTAATCTCTACTTTCTTAAGAACCTTTTTAAAGTTCATTATTCCTTTTATACCATGTTATGAACATCATGTAATCATTTAATTTAATAATGTTCATTTTGTCGGTATTTGGTTCTTAAGTCAAAAATAGACTTCTTACACTTACATGTTGTTAATTTGGTCAAAGGTTAATTATATCCAGAATTATATTAATGATTTAGATAACATATATATCATATATATTCATCATATACATGTATTTATAATATTACATCACATTTAGAGGTATGAAATGAAATGCACCGTTCATGGAGACGGTAAGCCGTACGTACGCATGAACGCTACTTCCATTTCTATTTCGTATTTTCTGGAATGGATTCATAATTATATAAGAGTATATTATAATTACAGTATAATAACATATATAATATAATTAACTTTATTCTTTACACATCCCAAATATGGTATTAACGAATCAAATCACTTTCAGGGGGCGGTAGTCCGCACTTCCTAAAATGAAGATATCGTGTTTACCCATAATGGAAACAATAATGGTATGCCATAAATTAAAAAAACAGAAGATTAAGGAAAACAAAAACATATTATATATTATATATAAAAATAGTGACATCATAATGGCCACCTTTGAAGGTGTTAAATGAGTATTGAACAATCATCGTTTCGGGAGGCAGAATTTCGCCATCCACGAAAACCGTATGTTCTTTAACCATTTGATGTAGTTGTGTGAGAGTGTAGCTCTAATAAATCTTATAACAACATTCTAGTATATTGAATATACTGGTGTTGTTACAAAAGAAATAAATAAAAAGAGTTTAGGGGGTTGGAGAAGCAAAATAAAACAAATGAACATGAGAGAATGAATTACCTTTAAAAGTGTAACTCCTTTTGATTTGAGCCTAAAGGCTTACTTTGAAAGGATTAAGCCCAAAGGTAATCCTCTAGGATGAGGAGAGGGATGTGGAGAGAGTAAATGGGCAGGGGTTGGACGAGACAAAGGCTTGAGGAGTGTGGGAAAAGAGGTAGAGGTGGGGGCCTTTTATAAGAGGAGAGGAGGGGCACTTTTGGAAAGTAAGAAATATTACTTTATTTGAAAATGTGTTTCGGTTTCAAAATGTCCCACATTGATATAATTCGTGGATACGGTGATAAGGGTTCGAAATCCACCCATCCAATAAGTTTTTTACATGTCTAGTTCATAGATTTTACATTATCTTTCCATTTTATTTAAATCGTTAAATAATGAGGTCATCGCTGCATCATCTTGATGTCATAAATAATATAATTTATGTAGTGTCTAAAAATTATAAAACAAATACTATGATGTAGGAAATCTTTTTATCTTTCCAATGACTATTTATAATAAAAAATATGACTTGTATAACCCCACTTAAAAATTGTTTTCGTAAAACATATCATGTTTGTGTCATTTTTACTTTTACATTAAATAAAAAGTTATTTATTTCATTTCCCAACCAAACTGGCTCCATGGGGTCCCCAAGTTGACCAATGACTTGTCTTGGTCGGCCATTACACATCCAATGAGGTTAGGACATGTGTCAAGTTCATTTCATATTATTAAAACATTATATTTACCTTAAACTACACTAATTACCTCTAATCGCGATTAATGAAAAAAAGTTACTATTCACCAAAAAATTATTTTCATCCCATTGAACCACATTTTACATACTAATGACAAACATGTATGTCAGATTTTTGAAATTCAAAACACAAAGATGACAAAATTTCATTTAAACGGAAAAATCAGTTTTTATAAGTACCACTTAGTGGTTTCACTATTCATCAAAAAATTGAAGTTTTTCAGAAAATTACCAAAAATTCACCCTAAGCTATATTTGATATTCCGAATTCAAAAATGAAGTCTATTTTACAAAATTCAAAACATATAAGTCACATTAATTAATTTAATAATTAATTCCCGCTGTCAGAGCAAATAGCGTGTTTTTATGAAACAATAAGTATCAAAAGATTGACACTGGTTTAAGTCTGATTTCAAAGTGAAATTAATTCCAAAAACCACTATTGGATTTAATGGTAAAAATATTTTCTAATTTCACTTTAAAACCAATTAAAAAGATAATATAATCATATAAATAAATTAGATTAAAAAGAGGTTTTGAATTAAAATACAACATTTTACACTATTCATTAAAAAATGAACTTTATCGGAAAGATACCAAAAATTTACACAAAGTAAATTTTGATGTCCCGATTATTAAGAAGAGTTTTATTTGGTCTAATAGAATGTATAAGAGTGAAAAAAACTATATTTAATTACGGTTCGCCATCAAAAGGCGATAAGTGAACCTTTAGTGAAAACTAGGGCATATACGCCTAAAATTGAGTTCTTTCCGTATTTTAAGCCTCTATCCTTTATTGGATAAATGTAAAAACATTTAAAAACATATATAATCATATTTTAGTTATTTCTATCCATTCCCACCAGTACAACGGCTACTTGTTAACTAACATTTAAAATAATATTATTTTATTATTAGAGTGCAACGTAAGATTCCCAAGAAACTCGTTGTTGCGTATTGGGTACGCCATCGAGCATTACATCCCCTTTAAAGTAATATTAATATTTGATTCACAAATATGGGTAAATATAAAGATGTCATATTCTTTATTTACCTGGGGTGTTACATCCTTCCCCCCTTTTTGGAATTGCGTCCTCGCAATTTTAAAATTGCGCTTGGAAACATCCTTGAAAGTCCCACATCGGAACAAGAGTCGGTAAAACAATCACTTTAAAATAAAGAAAGATAAGTACAAAGGTCACCCGAGTTAACCCATAATAGGATTCCAAGTATGAAAACATGGACATGGAGGAGAAAACATAGGGTCATGTTCTGATGAAGAGTGATAGAAAACATGTTTAGGAGAAAGTTAACAATGAGAAAATCACAAACTTGTGATGGGTTAAACGGTATTCGATTCCCCAGTAGGAAAAGTTAATAGACAACATTTTTTATTTAAGTTACTTTTTATTGAGGAATTTATTTTTGAGATTAAATAAAACATAAGGAAACATACATACTTGTCATGTTTACTTCCAACTTTTACTAGATTCCTTAATCAAACTCATATTTTTTTTCCAAAAGACGAGTATTTAGGGAGACTTGTTCGCATTAAGAGTACTATAATCAACTTCTAGAGAATCACCTAATCCACAATAGAGAACTATATACTTCCCATGTCTTTAAACTCTAACCAAAACCAAAACCAAAAAGGTTAGTACATGATCAGATAATCCAGAAAAGAATAACCCATTAAAAAGAAAATCCATGCTTAATCTCCAAAATTTGTCCAACAAAACCCAAAGTTCAATGAGGACCATCCTATAAACAATTTGTCCATAAAATTCTTCAAAGTAAACCAATATAAGATTGAAACCCAAATATTTGAAGGATTTAGTCATATAGTCTTCCAAGTTAAATCGTGACATTTATCTCCAAACAACATCAGTTGCTCCTAAAGTCTCGTATTGAAAAGTAATTAACCTAATCACATATCCTCCATGATAGGTTAATCATTTTCATAAATAACCCAAAATCAACTTACTCTTAATTCATAAAATCATATAACTAGAAAGAATTGGTCAAACTAACCAGGGACTTCACGTAGTCCAGTGGTAGGCGATAAATACCAGTTGCACTTTTTTTGTGGGTTCGATTCCCGCAGCTTTGTCCGATGCGACAGGTTGTCACACGGTCTGCATGTTGTCCTTTTTATAAAACTCCAAAAATAACCCTAAAATGTTTTAACCTAAATAGTTTCCTTATACCTTTAATTTTCATCCAAATTCATTATGATCTCAACACCTTAATTCTTGAAGTCTTATTTCACCACCATAAGATAAAATAAAACAATTCCCAAAATGAATAACATCATATCTTGATCATGGCGTCCACTTGGTTTCATCGTCATCTTTCTCACATAGGTAGAAGTCCCATGCATTACAACAATGACTTAGAGATCCTTCAAAATCATTTGCTTCCTCCATCCAAATACACCTCGTGCAACATGGGTCATATGGGTGTTCACAGAAAAACAGTTTTGGAAAATAATCATGTATGACATATAATTCCAAAACATCTGATAAAACATGATTTCTAAAAAATAGTCAGACCGAAATTGAGTTGAAACTTTCTATCATTGGTCCTTTTAAAATACCATAAGTATGTGATGTGAGACTATATTTTAAAAGCAAATATAAATAGGTTGCGCAAGGGTCTCCTTCCTCAGCACCATTTTGAAAATCATAATATGCTTCAAATTCTTGTGATAAGGTAAAATATTTGAAAATACCTTGATAATATTTACCTCTCTTGAAAACATGAGAATATTGTGAAAATAGTATTTTTCTAAAAACAACCCATGATCCATGATGATAACGAGGTATAGCAGAGGTGTTTGATATCTCAAACAAATGCTTGCAAGTGAGTTGTATGCTAGAAAAAGTTTCACAATCATCCGAAGATGACTTTGCAATAATTATTGCAAGCATGTCATCAGGAAGAGATAGGAATGTCGTTTGAGATCCTCCTCCTTCCATTCGTAACCGACTTTACTTGACCTGAAAAAAAAAAGTTTTAAAACAAGGATTTAACTGAAATAATAGTTATAGGGACTGATCATGTACCTCACAAAAACTCCTAATCTCTAAAGTTGTCTAAACCGACCTTTGATACCAACTATAAGGCCCCAACCTTAAACCTTACTTAATCTTGAGTTATTACAAGATTACACATTGAGGATCTTTTCAGGTTTAGAGTTTTAGAGAATTAGATCATGAAAATTGCATTACATTCCACATTTAAACAAAGTGGTTACATAAAAGACAGCATTCATTCTTCCCATCAACGGAAACATATTTAAAATATAACACGGATTCTTTCTTGACACATCCTTGACACTATCATCACATCATGTACCTTTCCCTTGGCCTGTGAAAAACATTTCAAAAACTTGGGATGAGCATAAAAAGCTCAGTAAGGGTTATAAAAATATGGAAAGGAAACATGAGTTCATATATACATAAGAATGAAATCATACTTTACCCATAAAACAAAGGCACTTTCATACCTCATCAAACCATGAATAAATCATAGAAATCATAAGACAAAAAGGTAACTTGAGGCATTCATAACATTATTACGTAGGGAGTAACCCTCTTGGTTACGTTTGGAATACCCATCACAGTATATTCCCTAAATCTCTTCGGAGAAACCTTAACGTTTCACTCCTTCGCGTTACCCAATGCATTGGAGAGCTATATCGGGCTCACCCGCCCTTAGTTTATCACGGAACCACCCGTTTTCATAACAATGCCCAAGAACCATAACATAAATGTATCACATAAAACATGCATAAAGGAAACATAACATTTCCACATTTCAATCACAATATAACATTTTAGTATATTGAAATAATGAATCCATTCAAAAAGAAACCATTTCCAAAACCATTTAAAACATTTGATAAAGAGATTTTTGAATCAAAGTGTCTCATACCACCTTGAAGCTTAAAATTATAAACCATTAATATCCATATAAATAAATCCTTAAAACTATTTTGAAAACATGGATATTAATAAGAACAAATAATTAAAACATTTAAAATGATTTTTTGGTTAAAGGGTTTTTACCAAAATTAGAGACACTTGAATACAATAATTGAGGAATAACATTTAGTCAGAACTTTATAATATCATGAGAATAAATGGATTCATGAAATAATACTCCAAAGGACAGTATATACACCATATAAGAGTGAATTGGTGCATAACAACAATTAACCCTCAATAGAAATGTCAAATGTGATGAAATCCCTTATAGAGAAGGTATCCTTAAATTAAGGACAAATCAATCTCAAAAATATGTGTGACAAATATAAGTACACCCAATATAAGTGGATATTAAGTGTAAAACAATAAAAGGCCATTCACACATATTCAATGGATGACATATTCAATTACTACATGTTGAACCCAAAGAAATCGAAATTGGGTTAAAAAGTTCCCTTGACAGCCTAACAGCATCACATCAAAAAGAGTTGATGAGAGATAAAAAGTGTATCTCATCACTTGGACATAAAATTTACATCAATAAGGATATATGAGAACATATCCCAACATAACAATATGTAAATTAAAAGACCCAACAAAAGAAGTCTTTTAAAATAGAGGAGGGTGAAAGGTTCCCTTACCGACTTGGGTATCTTTCAAAACATACACCCCATGAAAGAAGGACAATAGATCATTGATGTAAATACTCATAAAATAAAGTATATTACACAAAGAGTAGAATAATGGGCAGTACATACACCACTCAATGGAATTTGTGGCAAATGTAGCATAAATCTCACGGGAATAAAAGTGAGATGAAAAATCCCTTACGAAAACTCGGCAGCCTAACGGCGCCACATAAACTTCAGAATATGGATTGATGAGATCAAATAGGGTATCTCATCACATTAAAATAAAATGTAAATCAAGAGGAATATAAAAGAACATCCCCCAACATTACAAAGAGGATCTTAAAAGAAGTGACATAAAGGAGAGTACTTAAAAAGAAAGAGAGAGGTTAGATCTCTTACGAAAGTTCGGCAGCCTAACGACGCCACTCAAAACTTCCAAAATAGATTGATGAGAGAGAATAGGGTCTCTCATCACATGAACATAAAAATTACAGTAAGTGTAATATAAAAGATCATCCCAATAACAAGAAAGATGAGCTTTAAAAGGAATGACATAAAAATGTGTACTTAAAAAGAATGAGAGGAGTAGGATCCCTTACCTCGGGCCCGACTTGACTCGATCGTTCTTTAACGTCCTGAATAATAAACTTGAGTTAATCTATACTTTCTTAAGAAACTTTTTCAAGTTCATTATTCCTTTTATACCATGTTATGAACATCATGTAATCATTTAAGTTAATAATGTTCATTTTGTCGGTATTTGGTTCTTAAGTCAAAAATAGACTTCTTACACTTACATGTTGCTAATTTGGTCAAAGGTTCATTATATCCAGAATGATATTAATGATTTAGATAACATATATATCATATATATTCATAATATACATGTATTTATAATATTACATCACATTTAGAGGTATGAAATGAAATGCACCGTTCATGGAGACGGTAAGCCGTACGTACGCATGAACGCTACTTCCATTTCTATTTCGTATTTTATGGAAAGGATTCATAATGATATAAGAGTATATTATAATTCAAGTATAATAACATATATAATATCATTAACTTTATTCTTTACACATCCCAAATATGGTATTAGCGAATCAAATCACTTTCAGGGGGCGGTAGTCCGCACTTCCTAAAATGAAGATATCGTGTTTACCCATAATGGAAACAATAATGGTATGCCATAAATGAAAAAAACAGAAGATTAAGGAAAACAAAAACATATTATATATTATATATAAAAATAGTGACATCATAATGGCCACCTTTGAAGGTGTTAAATGAGTATTGAACAATTATCGTTTCGGGAGGCAGAATTTCGCCATCCACGAAAACCGTATGTTCTTTAACCATTTGATGTAGTTGTGTGAGAGTGTAGCTCGAATAAATCTTATAAAAACATCCTAGTATATTGAAGATACTGGTGTTGTTACAAAATAAATAAATAAAAAGAGTTTAGGGGGTTGGAAAAGCAAAATAAAACAAATGAACATGAGAGAATGAATTACCTTTAAAAGTGTAACTCCTTTTGATTTGAGCCTAAAGGCTTCCTTTGAAAGGATTCTGCCCAAAAGGGAATCCTCTAGGATGAGGAGAGGGATGTGGAGAGAGTAAATTGGTAGGGTTTGACCGAGCCAAAGTCTTGAGGAGTGTGGGAAAAGAGGTAGAGGTGGGGGCCTTTTATAAGAGGAGAGGAGGGGCACTTTTGGAAAGTAAGGAATATTACTTTATTTGAAAATGTGTTTCGGTTTCAAAAGGTCCCACATTGATATAATTCGTGGATAAGGTGATAAGGGTTCGAAATCCACCCATCCAATAAGTTTTTTACATGTGTAGTTCATAGATTTTACATTATCTTTCCATTTTATTTAAATCGTTAAATAATGAGGTCATCGCTGCATCATCATGATGTCATAAATAATATAATTTATTTAGTGTCTAAAAATTATAAAAAAATACTATGATGTAGGAACTCTTTTTAGATTTCCAATGACTATTTATAATAAAAAAGATGACTTGTATAACCCCACTTAAAAATTGTTTTAGTAAAACATATCATGTTTGTGTCATTTTTACTTTTACATTAAATAAAAAGTTATTTATGTCATTTCCCAACCAAAGTGGCTCCATGGGGTCCCCAAGTTGACCAATGGCTTGTCTTGGTCGGCCATTACACATCCAATGAGGTTAGGACATGTGTCAAGTTCATTTCATATTATTAAAACATTATATTTACCTTAAACTACACTAATTACCTCTAATCGCGATTAATGAAAAAAAGTTACTATTCACCAAAAAATTATTTTCATCCCATTGAACCAAATTTTACATACTAATGACAAACATGTATGTTGGATTTTTGAAATTCAAAACACAAAGATGACAAAATTTCATTTAAACGGAAAAATCAGTTTTTATAAGTACCACTTAGTGGTTTCACTATTCATCAAAAATTGAAGTTTTTCAGAAAATTACCAAAAATTCACCCTAAGCTATATTTGATATTCCGAATTCAAAAATGAAGTCTATTTTACAAAATTCAAAACATATAAGTCACATTAATTAATTTAATAATTAATTCCCGCTGTCAGAGCAAATAGCGTGTTTTTATGAAACAATAAGTATCAAAAGATTGACACTGGTTTAAGTCTGATTTCAAAGTGAAATTAATTCCAACGACCACTATTGGATTTAATGGTAAAAATATTTTCTAATTTCACTTTAAAACCAATTCAAAAGATAATCTAATCATATAAATAAATTATATTAAAAAGAGGTTTTGAATTAAAATACAACATTTTACACTATTCATTAAAAAAATAAACTTTATCGGAAAGATACCAAAAATTTACACAAAGTAAATTTTGATGTCCCGATTCTTAAGAAGAGTTTTATTTGGTCTAATAGAATGTATAAGAGTGAAAAAAACTATATTTAATTACGGTTCGCCATCAAAAGGCGATAAGTGAACCTTTAGTGAAAACTAGGGCATATACGCCTAAAATTGAGTTCTTTCCATATTTTAAGCCTCTATCCTTTATTGGATAAATGTAAAAACATTTAAAAACATATATAATCATATTTTAGTTATTTCTATCCATTCCCACCAGTACAATGACTACTTGTTAACTAACATTTAAAATAATATTATTTTATTATTAGAGTGCAACGTAAGATTCCCAAGAAACTCGTTGTTGCGTATTGGGTACGCCATCGAGCATTACATCCCCTTTAAAGTAATATTAATATTTGATTCACAAATATGGGTAAATATAAAGATGTCATATTCTTTATTTACCTGGGGTGTTACACATGATAGATATAAACATATAAATTTTTAATAATAAATTTTATAGAGTACTTTTTTGGAAATTGATATCCTACACAATATTTATTGGAGATAAATAAAGAGTTACTCCATTAATATCAGAACATAAATTAAGGGATTCTTTGTAGAGCACTATTCTATGAGAAAAATTCTATAACAACTAACCTTATCAATTAAAAAATAGTATTAAATATTTTTTGGATTTATCTCATTTCAAAATAAACAATGATTTCTAAAATGATTCCACATTTAATTAGAAGTAATTTCATTTAACATGTGTTTTCAATTTATCCAAATGACGATTTATTTTGAGAAAAAACATATCATAGAGAATAAATTAAATTTTTTTCCTAAATTTAATAATTTTAATAATCTAAAGAAATATCCACATTTAAAAAAAATTATAAAATACTTGAATCTAAAAATCTGATGGAAAATATATCTTTTTAGAGAAAAAAACCACATGTTAAGAATTTTTAAGTTCTCTACCTTAAAAATACATATTTTATACATTCCATCAATAAAAAATATATATAAGGTATGAATTTCTATTCATATGTTCAAAATAAAACCATTGCGAGTATTTCCTTTTGTCCATAATTATCTCAATAACTATTAACCTTAATAAAAAATCCTTAAGGAATCCATCCCTATGGATGACTTATGTAGGTCTCAAAATAAGGTTGTACTAAATTAATTCATCAACACACCTATAATGATATATCTAGACCCATATTTTAAATAATATAATATTGTTAAATATATTTTATGTAATAATGTAATTTACTTAATATAGAATAAAAAATATTTTATATAAGCAGTTTATTTCACAAAAAATGAATTCCTATATGGAAACATTATTTTTATATATACATAAACCAAATAATTCTATATTTAAAACCCTTATCCAATATTCATCAATCAAAAAAATTTAGACGTTTTGAAAGAATATTTTTTCAAAATTTAATGTAAATTAAATTTACACAAGGGAACATAATTATTTTTAAATTCCATATTTTATCAAAAAAATCCAATGGTTATGAAATCCCCAAATTTCACATCAAAATCAATTATTCCAAATATCACTATTTTTTATGCATCCATAATTTAACATTTTTTTAAATAATGAAGTTATAAATAGTTCAAATTCAATTAATAACATATAAAAAATAACTGAACATTAAAATAGAGGAGAGACACTGACCTAAAACATATAATTATGAAATTCCAAATATAACAGCCTCGAACCTACACTGCCTAATCTAGCATAAAAAACGAATATTTACATTTATGGATTTGATACCGCTAAACATGACTAAATTTTAGCCATACAATAATTAAAATAGAAATATTGGATTATTTATTTAACAAAAAACTTTTACATTTAGAGTTTTATAGAATTATGATAAACTCTTACATAACAATACCCATGTCTTTATGTGATAATTTTTTCAACAAAGCAAGTGCATTATAAATATTCACTTTTATTATTCAATGTAACTCTCATTTATGGAAGTTTAACTTTATCAACATTTTTAATCATCTTTAAACCCTATGAAAAACATTTAAAAACATGGGATTTAAAAATCATAGTAATAGATGTATAAAAAGTTGAAAAGTAACCTGTTAGTGCATTTCAAAACCATGATTTCATATTAGAGAGTCTGTCTTTAATGTAATAACGTTTGAGCTCAAATAATCTATTAATCACACATGAACTTAGATTTTATTCATTATTTTTTGTTTCATAAAACAATTTATAAAAAAAAGATAATGGAGAATTATTATTAGGATGGCTTCTCAGAAAAAATGAGATCCCAAGAAAAATATTTTCTAAAAAACATTACTTTTACCCTCAAAGGGAATGATCATTCCTTAATGAAAAAATCACTAAAGAACCTTATTAAATAAAAATATTTCCATAAAAACTCATTAAAAATCATATAAAAAATATATGTGACTTGGGTAATCATATTTAACGAACCCTTATAAGAACCCTTACTAATGAGATAACCTACTTAGTAAATTCCAACATATTTCTCCAAAGAATATACTAATTAACCAATGAATTATAGATCTATATCAGGTACACATGAAAAAAAAAACAGTAAAAAAGAACCATATAATACATTAAAAACATAAAATAATAAATTTCCATCATCATATTCATAAAAGTATACTTTTGAAACCAAAAGAAAAACATTTTTGGATATTAATATATCCCTTTCTTTTGAAAACAAATTTTGAAAACTAAAATGACCCGAACTAAGGGAATGAGGGTTTTTATTTGAATAGAAAAATAGAATACTATACATTAATAAAAAAATAAAACTATTTTTATTGTGGCAAGAAAATATTTTGGCACCATATACATTTAAACATAAAAATTCTTTTACCTTTAGTAAATAAATTCAAAACATCCCATATACTATATGTAAGAATATTATTTTTAAAAACCATTGAATGAAATTTAAATGTGACATAAATATTATTTAATATTTTAATTATTTCAATATATATTTATCCATTTAATTATTTTAATAATATTAAAATTGAGGAAAAATATTTTGAAATGAAATCTTAATACTCTTAAAACAATGTTTTAAGTTAATGTGTCCCTCACCTTGAGCCCAACTTCTCACGTACTTTCTTTATATTATTTTATAATAATTTTTTTAATTATTTATTTTATTAATAAATTTTTTTATATTTTTTTCTTTTTTATTTCATTAAGATCCATGTTATACTTAACTACTTAATTAATTAAGGTCACATCATACATTTTGAGAACATTCAGTTTATAAGTCGAAAATGGATTGGGTAGGTTGATTGTAGTTAAGGGGGTGATTCTAACATCAACTCTAAAATATTAATAATTACATAATTATAATTTTTATTCTTTAAATAAAATATTATAATAATCCATGAAATATGTACATGAAAGAAATCAAATTATTTCGTAGAGGCGGTAGTCCACACATACTGACAAACGATGTTATCATTTTTTAATGGATGAAAAGTTAAGATAATACATGATAAATTATTTTTAAATAAAATATAATTATTCCATGAATATAATATATATATTAATTAAATCTAATATAATAACCATCCTTATGAGGTGGTGAGGAAAAACGAAACACGTCACTTCATGGAGGTGGTAATTCACACATATGCATGAGAGATGCTTTCTTTTCCCATTATATGGAAAAAGTTTTGAAAATTGGATTTACAAAAAATCTTATTAAAATTTTAGTATATTGAATATTTTTTTTATTATTTCATCATGGATAAATAATATTCTAATAATTTTTAAGAAGAAATATACTTGAAATAAATTGATCACGACTTATACCTTCTCCTTAGACAACCTCTTTGGATTACAACTTAAGCCTTATATGTTTGATGCTTTGGTGAGATTAGGACCTCTTGGATATTGAGAGAGATGTTTGGGATATATTTGGTATGGTATTAACAAAACTATGTTGCTCAAAAGGCGTGATTATGTGAGGAAATGAGGCTTCCTTTTATAAGTGAAGGGTGGGTAACCCTTGGAAATAATTAAATGATTAAATTAATATAAATTATGTATCATATTCATGTAGAATATAATTGTAATATTTAAAATATAGGATTAATATGATTCAAAAAACTCTCATCAAATAAAATTTCGACAAGTTTTGGAGACTTTTTCACCCTCATATATTAGTTTTAACCCTCTATTAACCCTTTTTATGATTACTATGATATCAATATCTTTACACTTTTTGGGGTCAAGAAAGTCACTATAAGTAGATAAGTGACCCATAAGTGAATAATGGTTGATATTATTAACCATATACCATTAAATTGGATGACTATATGTTTTCAATAAATTCAAAATTATTAAATAAAATATCATTTAACATAATATACTATTAAATTCTATTTCAGGAAAATTCACATAGCTTGACATTAATAATGTCAAGATAGTAATGAAATTAAAATATAACATTTTAAAACATATCTAATATATTATATTTAACTAAAAAATTTAAAATCACATCAATTCTTCCTAATTGTTTTACATTTAATGTTTTTAAAAATCATTTACTTGATTTTTCTATTACTTTAACAAGGACTATGTCAATATTGGGTCGAAATTTAAATTTATTATTAAATCACTAAAAATTAAAAATAAGTTACTCTGATAAAAAAATTCATTAATATATCCAATAATCATTTATAGATAAACCTAAATAGTTTTTACTCTTATCAAAAATTATTATATATATTAAAAGAAAGATAATGACATTTTGAATTTATCCATTACTTAAAAGAATATAAATGTTATAATCAAAGGTTTGTGATAAGAAATAGATGTATTTTTGAATCATGAACAGTTATGGTCAAAAAAAATATTATAAAATAAATACAAGTTTTAAGTAGAATTTAAATTCATATCCTAATGTTTTAATCTTCTTTACCTATTTTCCCATATTTAGGTGACAAATATTCACTATGGTTACTAGGAATAATGAAAAAAAATTAATGGGTCATATTTACAAAATTTTAACCTCATGAATCCAAATATGGAATAATTTTTTCAAGATTCAATTTTACTAAGTTGTTGAATTAAATTTTAATATAAACGTGAAAAACACAAAGAGAAATAGTTTTTGGGAAATGAATTTTTATCCCTAAAAATAAACCTATTCCAAAATCAAGTATAATGTCTTTCACTTTGTGTAAGATCTCATCTCCATATGAGTGGAAATTGAATTTTCAATTACTGGACAACATAAATTTTGATAAGATATTTGTAGTGGAATTCTGAAGGTTGGAATGCCTCAATGTCATGTTTTTAAATATACAATGTGTCTTAGAAGTTATCTTATTGGTTTTCGGAGCATCCCAAGGGTTCAGGACCCAAAGTCAATGTTTTGTATAATATAAAACTATGGTGATTCGTTGACACATGGTTAGAGCTAACTGTGTGACCTAACCTTGAGACCCAGATTACATAGGCACACGGGCTGGGAAAATTGTGTAGGAGACCATGAAAAACCTGTGATCCCCTACAATAAATTGAAAAAACATTGCATGGTTTGTCCATGTTTTGTTAAACCATGTTCTTTAATCATAAAAAATAAATTTTCCGTGGCCAGTAGAGGTTAATTGTTTGTGTAAATTTTATCCAACCATGCGATCATTCCATGTGGTCTATTAAAAAGTGATAATTTACCATTTTCTAAAATGGGAATTAAGATTGAATCCCCCTCTTTTCTTCCTTCCTCTCTCTTGTGTGACCTAAAAGGCCCCCTCATCTCCTTCCCTTATTGAATTGACTTTAAGAGGGTGTTCTTGGTGGTATTGAAATCCATTATCTTGTATTCAATGGTACATATTTAACTATATTGACCACATATGTGCTCCTACTCTTCTTCCTCTAACATAAGACTTCCATAGTTAGGGATTTTTATCCGAATTCCACTAGATTGTGGTTGAATAAGTTCTTGAGGATATGTATTTTTATATGAATGTTAAGAGGGTGAAATATGGGGTAGTATGCACTTAACCTCATTACATTCCATTGAGATATCTTACTATGGGAAATTTCAAAATATTTTAAGCTTAATTTATATTTCATGGATGTTTTTCCTAATTTGTTTCTTAGGGATTTGGAATAATTTGAGGTTGAGGATGCTTCATGGGTTGTTATAAAGTGTTTGGTTATGATTATAGCGTGACATGATCGTACGATGAGGTTTTGGGATTTATTCCATTGTAATTAGTTTTATTAGTTTGTTTATATCTTGTCGATTTAAAATAATTAATTTATAGTAATTATAATTAATTAATTTTTGGGGGTAAGATTGTGAGACATGACCTCACATGCCTTGGATGATCTTGGATGGGACTTGGATGCTAATTTTTACCCTTGGAAAGACTTTAATGCTTCTTACGAGGTACATGTTATATCATACAAACCCTATGGTATCTATGCATATTTATGATAGTATTTATATTATTGGGTCCTCCCCTAAGGGTGACACCTTCTATTTAAATTTATTCTGAATACTTAATTAATTTATTAATTTTTTTAATTATAATATATGAATTCCATGGGTCACTAACAACCCCTATTTGTTAGAATCATGCTTTATCCCATCATGGATAAGACTTATCCCATTGACACACCAGGTAGCCTCAAAACCTCTTTTGTGGTGAGAATCTATTTGTTAAGGCCTGTCATCTCTTGTACATGCCTAGGTGGGTAGTCCATAGGTAGAATAGATCCAGATTGGATGTGTAGACCATCCTAGAGATAACATAGAATCAGGATTGAGACATGAACCATCTATAGATGAGGGCTATAGTGATATGACCCCATGCAGTCGGCATGGCCACACTACCTATTCTCGATCTTGTGGGATGTGAAATCTTGGTGCGTTAGGTGTTGACCCAAGACTATCACCATGAATGATGAATCCATGAGATATTCTTGCACTTATGTGTAGACCTCAAGGATCTTGTAAGGGATACATCTCAAGAGATTTAACCTAGGGGACCACACTGGGTTCCCCAAAGGATGACTTCCCCTAATTGAGTGTGTTATAGTTTTGGGTATATATGGTAGTAGGAGTCACCTGGAACCCCTAATAAACATGTCCTTCTAAAGGGTTGTGGTAGTAGTTATGGGTTTAGTAATTCATACAATAACATTATTTTATTTCTGATTTCACTCAATTATTATTGATGTAGTTGTGATTCCATCCATGCTTCAAGGAACTCGGCCTATGGGCTTGACACATGGTGGGGTGACTAGGGGCAATTCAAAGGATCAGACATATGATCTATATTTTTTAAATGTTACCATTATAGTAAGTCCCATTTTCCATTAGGATTACTCCCTATACACAGATTACAGAGGTAGGTTTCTAAGTGCATCTTGCAACACCTCTTGATGGAATAAACGAGTTGATACATAGTTTTCTAAGATACATGTGATGCTAGAGGTTGTTGGGTGAGAGAGTTTTTATCAATAAGGGGGTGCTGACGTCATTCTAGAGGATTGATTATGGTCTCCTCGATTGAGGCCTAGGATACTCTCTAGTATCTTTTTGATGCACCATTATTTAATTTCCTAGACTTGTCTAGGAATATACTATTAGCCTAGTTATTGGATGATATTGAAATATTATCTTGTATATAGAGAGTATTTCTTAAATATATCCAAAGGGTCATCCCACTTAGGGATGATCTGAGATCTAATGTCATGATTTTCTATGGACCAAGACCTAGGAATAAGACATTATACTATATGACACATGTCTTGAGTGTTATAAAATCTAGTTCTATGCCATATTTTATAGGATTTTAAATGTATATATAGAATAATTCAATTATATAGTGTAGTTTTGTATGGGTGATCCTAGGGCTAGGACTTGTATGCCCCTATGGTGATGTATATTTCCCAAAGACATTTTGGCACTGTATGAAGCTGTTTTGTTTAAGAGGGATAATATATCCAAGGATTAAATTGATTACACATGACTTGAGTGGTATGACATCCAAATGAATTCCATATTCACAAGATGACCAGTTGATTGGGATCAGACACCCAAGGATCGATTTTGGATTTATTTTATTTATTATTATTTTAGTTGAGTAGCTCACTTATACATACACTGAAGATAATGGTTTTTTACACCACCATGTTTGTGGTGCCCTATTGAGTTTTTTACTCACACCATTCTTGGGATTCCATTTCATTTGTTTACTTGAGAATATTTTCAATCGCTTATAGGCATAGGTTGTGTAGAGACCTGATATTCATCAAGAGGGATGGCTCCAATATACTTGGGAATTTGGGTGTGTGGTATGGATACGTGTGAGTAGAAGAACCCTGCAATTATTTGTTATTTATTTTCTTCATGTATATGAGGTTTTCCTAGTGGTATATCATTGTTATATGTATAAAATATCTGTTTGGGACTGTACTTTATTTGATTTATTATAGAATTGTGTAATTTATTACTTATTCACATTGATTATTTACTATCTTGGAGGATGTTTAGTTATTTTCACTATTTTATTTCTCTTATATGATGGTATAGTCTCCCCACAGAAACAACCTAGGCACTCACTAATAGTCATAATTATTTGGTGTATGAGGATGTGCACTTGAGGCCTTATCATAAACCTGCCTAGTCATTGTTTATAGAGTGAGTCAGTTCAGGGTGTGAAAAAGTGGTATTAGAACAATTCTGGTCATGTTTTCTTAATATTTGGGACATGGTAGATATGAGTAATAGGAATGTGTCAAATCCTATGATGAATATAAGGTTGGTACATCAATAAAACCTATTCTGATATGAAATCTAGGTTTTTAGGGGCATGAGATTGATGTTATTGACATGTGATATTTCAGTTGTGTATGATTTTATATTCAACTGATTCCCATGTGATATGTATTTTATTATTTATTAGGGATTTATATCTCTTTCCCATTTGTATAGAGTCCATTTATTTATTTTTTCTCTTTTCTACAAAAGGAAATAGGCATTTTTCATGCTTCATTTTTGGTACATAGGGTCTATAAGTCATAAGCCTGCTAGTGTGTCATTTCATTGAACATTTAGTCCAATTATTAAAAGTTTCAACACAACCTAAATGTTTGGTTCTCATACTGGTTCTTGGTTTCATTCTACTAGGTTGGAGAACCTTATTGTGTTCTTTTATGTAAAGTTATGTGGGATATGCAGGGATGCGACATGGAAATTGTTATACCAATAGAGTCTTCTTGAGAGGTGGGGAAGTGACTATTATTTTGGTATAATGGGTTCTTAGTGTCTCATTAGTAAAATATATATGTTTTAAGGGCATTTGTTGATATATAGAGAGATCCTTAAGAGAAACATATTGACTTGGGCAGCTAATTTCTTTTTATTATACCTGTTATGAGAGAATCCATTTCTAGAAAGGTTAACTAAGCATTATTAAAAATATACATGGAGTTTTCCCACCCATAATAACATTATAGTTCACTTAACTAACCTTAGTTTATAGTAATCTAGTCAGATCATTGAGTGTGGTGTCAATAAGAACCTGAACATTTATAGTGAACAAGGATATTGAGGGTGTATTATTTCTGCATATAGATTCATGAAGATGATTAGTTATTTAAATTATTATTAATCTTTTACATAAAGAACCCATAGGGAGTAGTCTCATATGAGGATTCTCAGATAGGATCAGAGCCCGGTAGGCCAATTCTTGGTAGGTGATGCCTCAAATTTTTATGAAATAAGAATCCTTACTAAGTTTTCAATGGATTACAATTAATTAGGTTTCCAATTAAAACCTAAAGTGTTTTTCCCTATATAAAATGGAATTAAAAACCTAAATAATTGAACCCATGTTGATATGTTTTGAACCTCATTGGGTTATTTTATCTTTACCTTCCCTTTTTTTTACCTTCTTATGGTTTCAATGAGAGAGACCTATGGGATAGGTGGTCAGGCAAAGTGACCCATATTCATATCTAACTGGTAGGGTTGGGTGGAAGACCTATATGACCTTTTTTTACTAATACCCTTGTTAGTTAGCATTTGTTTTTGATTGAAGGAAACCTATGAGAGGGTTTGGTCTGGGTTTTTAGATTTCTTTTGAGGCGGTGATCTTAGTTATAAGCTTGTGTGACACTGATGCATGATAGTTGCTCAGGTTTTGTGATATATGCTGGGTGATGACATTGGTTTTTGAGGAATCACATAGGGTGATTAGGTTTCAATACTAGATTTAGTGGGTAAGACTATTTGGGTTCTTAAACCTATTGACTAGTGGTTGCGTACCTAGAAATGTGTTTAGAGATCATATAGATTCTCTTGACTAGGGTGGCACCTAGGATGCGTTGCTACAACATTGACCAATGGCATTGGGTGAGTAGTTATTGATGAATCATGGGATGAGTGAGGTGATAGATTTTGAATATGGGTTCCTTGGGAACTCTGGATGCATGAAGACTGTTGTGTTATGGGTTATATCCAGATAGTCCTTGTAATATACCACTCTCTGGATCATGAGTTGGCTAGTGAAAAATTGATGAGTGGTTGGGTGTGGGGCAAGGATAGATAGTAAGTAATTAAATGATTGGTCATGAATCTGGTGCGGCGAGATCTATCATTGAGGTTTTGGGATTCATGCCTTTGTAGTCAATTTTTTATTTATTTATATCATTTTGAGTTTAATTAAGTAATTATAATTTAATTAAAATTTATTAATTTATGGTGGTTTTATTGTGATATAGGACCTCACATCTCACTGATGAGGATGGACAGACATTGGAAGATACTATTGCAATGTCTCGACCCAGATTCCACTAAACTGATACACCGATCTGGTGGGTTATGAGACCTCAAGTGTGTCTCCTCGTACGCCAATGGATTCTAACTAGAAAAGAGGGAATAGGGTGTGATAGTGGGGATACCATTCTCTCTTATCATAGTAAGTGACTATAGAAATATCTAATTATCATACACAACAGAAATTAAATATGGTGCAGAGGTAGTAAAAAAATGAAATAGAACATGATGTGAAAATAAATAAAATGTTGTAAATGCCTAATCAACTAAGTAAAACAATACAACACTAGTCACCGACTAGGCTGTCCATACAGATATATGAGTACAAAAGAAACTAAAAGTAAATATAATGGGCTATACTACTAACTCTGATCCAGACAACGTACCTGATCTCTAAACATTATTGAACTGCACCAACCTGATCAAAAAAACTCACAAGCAGATCCCCTCGAACATGAAACTATGGGCCTTATCTATAACCACCATGAAACTCATGATCAATCTAAAATGAAGACTATGGCTTACATATACATTGAGCTTCCCATGTATGGGTGATAAATAATCTCAGTAGGCCACCCCAATAGGAAGCCTGTAAATGTTTTGCATTAAGTGTATGAAAAAGTAACCACTCATCCTCATAGAGACATAACTAAAAGGTAAGTAAAACCAAACATGATCCCATAGTTTAACCTTGGGTCTATCATCTGGGTTAACTGGATATGTGCTACCATGTATGTCTATATTTATAGGCATGTGTACATATAGTCTCATACTTATACATCTATACATAGATTTGACATTCATGCATTAGTCAATCAAATAACATAAAAACCAACAATAATAAATCCTTAGGCCTGTAATCCCAATCGACATAAACCTATTTCATCCCAGGGAAAGGATGAGTGATCATTTCAACATTATATACATATATGTTGAGGTGGATTGAGAAATACCACCACCATCAAATTTTAGGGGAGCTCTCACGATTTACCTCTAACCCACGTCCAAGACCCCTTATTGTAAATTGATCTTTAAGCATTAAATATATGTAAGTGTGGATTGGAACATACCAACACCATCCAATTCTAGGGAAGCTCTCATGGTCTACCCTTAACTGAGGTCCAATAGCCCTCACTGTTTATTGATCTTAACACATTAGATAACTATTGGGGTGGATAAGGATGTACCATCGCCATCCAAATTACAAGGGAGATCTCATGGTCTACCCCTAACTCAGGTCCAAGATCCCTCACTGTCTATTAACCTTAACACATTAGATAACTATTAGGGTTAATCAGGACTTACGACCACCATCCAAATTTCAGGGGATCTCTCAGGATCTACCCCAAACCAAGGTTCAAGATCTATCACTACACTTGACCTTCACATATTCGATAACTATTAGGGTGGATCGGGATGTACCACCACCATAAAAATTGCAAGGGAGCTCTGACAATATACCCATAACCTAGGTACATGATCCCTCACTATCTCTTGACCTTCACATATTGGATAACTAGTGGGGTGGATCATGATGCACCACCTCCCTCTAAATTCTAAGGGAGATCTCACAGTTTAACCCTAACCCAGGTCCAAGGTCCCTCGCTATCTCATAACCTTCACATATTCAATAACTATTGGTGTGGATCTGGATGTACCACTACCATCTAAATTCCATGGGATGTCTCATGTTTTACCCCTAACCCAGGTCCAAGATCTCTCAATGTCTCTTGAACATCAAATATTTGATATATAAAAAACATAAATTATATGGGGAAATAATTCCACCAACCTATAATCAAATGTATAGCTATAATGGGGTAAAACTACCTCCCAATGATAATAATATATAGCTGGAATGGGGTAAAATGCTCTCCCACCCATAATCATAAATAGATAGAATGGGGTAAAACTGACTCCCACCCATGATCAATTACAGTTCCCCTGAAACACGACTAGACATGCTAAAGGAAAGAGAGAGACCTCATGTTAGGATCAATAGACACCAACCAGGAAGCACCTCTGGTAACCATCACTGCATCAGAAATAACCATGTCAAAGCATAAAAAAATGAGTGAGGGTGTCCTGAATGCCCAAACTGACACTCCTAAGATATCCCCATGTGCTTACTAGCACGAAACATGTTACAAGGTGACACCCAAACACCATCTCTACCCAAAACCGATTTACTGACTCAAGGTTGGTCAAATAAAAGGCACCTACTGGGTCACTCAACTGAAACACTGAGAGGAATACTACTTGGGATCCTTGAAGGTAAACACGAGTGAAGAAATCCTACATGGGTTCCTTAGCCAAAAAGGGAAAGTAGGAATCTTACATGGGATCCTCGAACGATAACAATAGAGGAATCGTACAATAGGGATCATCCAAAAGATATATTGGTGAGGGATCCAACAAGGGACTCCCTAGATTTGCATATAATCAAAGGAATCTCTCAAGGGATCCTTAGTCACCACATAAATGATATAAGAATCCTACATGGGATCCTCGATAAAAAATATTCTCATTGCTACTTATGCTAGATGGGAAAATCTCATAAGGGAGATTTCGGTAAAAGAAAAATGTCATGGGAGATAGTCCATAGCTCATCTTAGATCAAAGTCTCAAACTAGGTTGGTCCGAACACCCTACCTACCATTCAAAGTCAAGCCTCTCCCTAAGGAGAAAATTGAATTCAATACTAGAGTAAAAACCAATATATTTAGATAAAATCCTCAAAACACCCATTAGTTGTCCTCATAATGGTCCACAGGTTCCTCCATCATGGTCTACATTGAAAACTACTCAAAATGGACTACTCACAAGTCCAATTATGACTACAGGGTAAGAAAAAATGAAAACCCCACAAAGGGTACCCAGGGAGGAGTAAACGATGTTCAGAGACTATACACAACATGTACCCTTAGATCGCCAAATGGGCGTGTACTCCTGACGACCTGGGTGTGTAAAATCCCCAGGTTCACATTGTGTGAAATGGGAACATGACATGTTCCCAACACAAGTTACATGCATGTGTCCCTATACTGTCCTGGGTATCTAATTGGCTAGACCGTGTACTTCTAAATGGCGTACCACCCATACAAGTTCTGACCATGCACTCTACATGGCCACATATCCCTACATGAGTTCACCTAGTTGGGTAATCAGTTACATGATCAAGTAGCAGTACACGACATGTATACCACATACAAGTTATGTACGCCATTAAACATCATCTTCCCCTAATGAGAAGAACACATAACATGTCACCCTAGACTACCTGTCATGTAACCTGTTTTTCTCAA
This sequence comes from Viscum album, assembly GCA_963277665.1. Classification (NCBI taxonomy): domain Eukaryota; kingdom Viridiplantae; phylum Streptophyta; class Magnoliopsida; order Santalales; family Viscaceae; genus Viscum; species Viscum album. The sequence goes on from OY728126.1 coordinate 589,393,409, forward strand.
ATGGAAAGCCTCTGAATCACCTGAATGCCTGGTTTTCATCCATAAAACCATAGTCACATTCACTAGGAGACTTATAAATGAATAATAAAAGATTAAATTTAAAAAACTATGAATATAAATAGGTTTTGTTGTAAAATAAATGGGTTTACCTTTGGGTGGAAACCAATAATGCTTTATTCGATTTCACGGTCCACGGTTGCCGCACATCAATCCAGCATGTTGAGGGATTTTTGGTGACTCTTACCTCAACTCCTCTATCCATCTCTTTCTCCCTCTCCCTTTCTTATCTTGGTCATACATCACAGAATCCCTTTTAAGGGTGTACACTATAAGAAGTAGGAATGATGAAAGGAAAGAAAAAAAAAATATAATGAAAAAGAAAAGATAAGATAAGGAAAAGGGTCTCGGGATAGCCCCGACATCCAACTCAATTTTATACCCCATATAAAGAAAAAACCTCATTCCAGAATCAATGGAAGAGATGAAATATCAATCCAAAAAACCATTCAAAAGTTATGTTCAAACTAACATATGCGAATAGTTTAATATTTAATTTATTAATATTAAATATTAATTATTCTGCCAAAATTTGAACATATCATATTTCCACCAAACAATTATAATAAGGTAAAAATAATATACTAGGACCAACAGAGTGGTCAGAAAAATTATCCAAGATCATCTTCCAAGATAAAAATACCACTTTACTACTTTACAAGTTTCTGATAGAAAAAATTCAATTTTTTTCTCAAGATTACAATCTGAAAAAACATTGGTCCTTACAACTATCAACCCTTGGAAATACTAGTAAATATTTGTATTAGTTAGGTGGCCTATTTTACCTACACTATTGTATCTATTAATTTTTAGGATAGTACATGTATTCTTGCTATATCCCATAAGGTTGACAACTCCAATTTAAATTTATTCCAAAGAATTTTTTAATTAATTAAATTTGTTAATTATAATTGATAAATTCTATGGGTCCCTAACAACCCCTATACATTAGGCCTATTCCTTGGCCATTCATGACCGATACTTATCCCTTTGAGACATCGAGTAGCCTATGAGCCTCTAAAGAAGTGAGACTGCACATGGTATGGCATATCAACCCTTGTATAGTCCTAGGTGGTCTAACCTTAGGTAGACTAGGATCATGTAGGGCATGTAGACCATCCTAGAGATACCTTTTCAATGAAATTTGGAAATGAAGCATCTATTAATAATAGACATAGTTGAAAGACCATGTGTAGTTAGAAAGGGCACACAACCAGTTATCAATTCCATGGAACATGATATCATGGTACATCACGTGTCAACTCAAGATATTAATATGATTGATGCATCCATGAGGGGTGACTCCTACAATGCGTTAACCTCAGCGATTCTTAAAGGGATACCTCTCAATTGTTTTGACCTAGGATACCCTCGTGGCTACCTCAATGGTTTAATGACACTCAGAGAGTGCGTTATGGGTTTGGGTGGAGAAGGTAGTGGGTGTCACATAAAGCACATAACAAACATGTATGACTGAGAGGCTATAGAAGTAGTGATGGGTTTAGGAATTCGAACAACCTCACTCTTTTACTCATGATTTCACTTAGTTACTATTGATGCAACTATGATTTTAGTCATTCTTCCTAGAACCTAGACTATGGGCCTAATGGGATGAAATGGAATGATGATGATGCCCATAGTTAATTCCTCAGATCCATATTATGAGCCTTATTTTTTGAATATTATCATTACTGGAATTCCCATTTGTTAATATGATTCCTCCCCAAACATGGATTGTAGAGGTAGGTTTTCAAGTGCATCTTAGAGATCCTCTATTTTGGTATCGAATAGTGGATGCATAGTTCCCTATGATCTATGTGGTGACAATGGTTATTGGGTGGTGAATTCCCCCTAAAATCATGATGCTGAAGCCATCCTCGAGGATTGATGACAGTCTCCATGATTGAGGCCTATGATACTCCCTAGGATCAGGTGGATGAACCATTATTTCATATACCATACTTGTATAGGAATAGGATATTGAGCCAGTTATATAATGATGTTAAGTTATTTTCTTATATCTAGAGTGTATTCCTTACATATCACCTAATGGTCATCCCCATTAAGGATTACTGAATCTTCAATTCTGTGATTTCATATGGAATGGGTCATAAGAATTAAACATTAGACTAGAATACACATGGATTGAGTTGTATAATGCCTAGATTTATTCCATATTTTATTGGATGTCCAGTTGATACATGGAATCCTTCCTTTATATAGTACTGGTGAGTGTGGGTCATAATAAGGATAAGACTTGGATCGCCCTACCATGATGTAGATTTCTCAGAGAAATTTCTAGCACTGTATAAAGAAGGTGTGGTTGATTGGGATCATAGTACTAAGGATCGATCACATTATACATGTCTTGAGTGTTATGAGAGATAAAACAATGCATTATTAACAATAAGTATACTATATCTGAAGCATGGGCGTAAGGATTGACAATGGATTTATTTAATTAAATATTGTTTTAGTTGAGTATATCACATATACATACACTTCATTGGCCAGAAATGTACAAGAGAATGTTGGTTGTTCCCTATAGTGTTTTGTACTCACATCATTCATAGGCTACCATTACACTGAGGTAACAGAGAGGATACTCACTTGGTGGTAGGCATAGATTGGGATGAGGCCTAAAACTGATCAAGTAAGATGTCTCAGATAAGGATGGGGATATGGGTATGTGGTATGGATTGGTTTGGGTCATATAGCCTTATAATAATTATTTATTTATTTTCTTCTTTTATATGAGGTTTTCACAGTGGGATATCAGTGTTTTATATATTACATGGTTGTTTGAGGTTTTTTCCATTTCATTTATGTTGAGACATTGTTATTTCCTTGTAATACTTTGAAACAATTATAAATATATTTTTAGATCCAAGAAAAAATATGATGTGTAATTTTGAGGCCTGGTGGGCCCAGAATTGATTTTATAAAAATGATAAATATTTTGTGCATGCGGTTAATTAAAGAAAAGAGGATAAGTCTTAAGCAGTTGATCATATCAGAAATATAAGATTTGTTGGGTTTGTAATGTGGTATTTACCATAGGTGAAACACAAAATGAGTCAGCACATAATATTCAAACCCATCTCTCGTTGGCGGTGTGTTTAAGCGAATTAATTAATTAATTAATTAATTGAATAATCAAATCATGACTTAATTAAAAAGATAATAAAAAGGTATTTATGGGGATTTTTATGGGGTTGGACTCATAATTATACCATCCACTAGCGAGATTTCCTCCCATCCTCCATTGGCGACGAACGAGAAACCTATGGATCCAGGAAGATCGAAGCACAACTAGTGCATTAGCTTCTTCTCATCATTACATGAGCTCAGTATTCCCCTAGATCGATCCAAATAAGAGGTAGGGCTCATAAATTGGGTTTTTCTCCCTTTTTATTAAATATTTGAGCAGATCAAACTTCATTATTTGATCTGTGCTCCCATTGTTAAAACCTTTACTTGAGCATGAGTAATGAAACCTTATTTTATCATTTTATTCTAATCTGGAATGAACATTCTTGACCACTGGCCATAAACACTTTTCCAACGATCCTCAAGACCTTCTTTCTTGCAAAATTATTCCCTAGTTCATCACTTTCTTCTCCATTAGAACCCCATATTCCTATTTTGATAGTTTCTGGGTTACCCAAGCTCAATCGGGTGCCCAAATTTGTGGTGGATCGATGAAACGATGATAGTTTTGTGAGCTAAGAATGGATCTGGATGTTTTGAAATGCGTGTATGACAGATCTTGTGATTAATCTTCATGATTGTAATGAAAGGAGGTGTGGTGGCATGTGGAATAATTGGAAAATCCCTTGTCAATGAACGAAGGAAATTCACGATGAGAAATTAATGGAATATATGTTCTTAAACTAGATCTGAATATTTCAGATCAATATCTAGCAATATGAGTGGTGGTTGAAACATATTTTTTTTGTAGATAACCAAATTTGAGATTTCTGGAAAAATCACACCTACAAACCATGTAAAATAAAGAAAAAATGGAATGTTTCCCTTTCAAGTAGTGGTGATAGGGTATGAGAACCCATAAGGATAGCATAATGTGTACTCCATTGACATTTTGTGGGATTCATTCTCATTTGAAAAAGTTGTGTGATGAACTACATGTCCCGAAACACTCCATGTAAAATGTACACAGACAAGGGTTGGCCACACTGATAGTATTCTATGTGGTATTACACGCAGTGTACCATAGTTTATGGACATGGGGTTTGAGTACATGTTCACGACCTGCAAACATGAACCAGTCCCTTGATATGTGCGACATGCTGTGTAGTCCACCTACACGATGTGTACCCCTATATGGATGGGACCTGTGTACCAAACAGGGACAAGACCATGCATTGAATAGGGAAAACACGATTTTAGGGTCCCATAAAATTCCTTGTACTACATGATCTCTTATGAGAGATCTAAAAACGTTCACATCTTCTTTATTTGGACTTAGATTTTGGCCTGCACGATGCCTATCCTGAATTTTTCCACATATAAAATTATTGTTCCCTCAAAAGTGGATTTTGAAAAACGAGGTGAATGTTATGGGTTTGGAACATGATGAGGAGACACCCAATAATAGAAGTAATAATACAGAATTACCAAAGTAGTACCAGGATTACACTCCAACTGGACTAGGAAATGGTGTTTCCTAATTACAATTCCAGGCTGAGCCTCTGATAGGACTGGGCAGTGGAGTTCCCTGAAGATCATTCCGAGTTAGCATATAGTAGGACTAGGAAGTGAAGTTTTTCGATTTTCTAGGTTTACCCAATAGCTAGGTTGGGAAGTGGCATTCCCTAATGACATCTTATAGGGGAAACACTCCAACTGGGCTTAGTAGTGGTGTTCCCTGATGGATGTTCTGGGATTACCCTCTAGTAGGATTGGGTTGGGGAATTCATTGATGATCATTTTGAGTTACCCTCCATTGGGATTGGGCAGTAGATTTCCTCGATGTTCTGAGCTTACCCACTAGATGGGCTTGGAAGTGGTATTCCTTGATAAATTCATCCAGGCATAACCCTCCACCAGGGCTGGGAAGTGGGATTTCCCTGAAAACTCTTGAGGATTACACTTTAGTATGACTAGGCAGTGGCTTTCCCTAGTGACCTCCCCAAGTGGTACCATCCATCTGGGCTGGGTAATGGAATTCCTCAGTGGATAGTAGAGTAGGACCCTCCTATTATACAAGGGCATGGGATCCCTTTCTAAAACTGGTAACCCCTTGGCTGTGCGGAAGAGTGAATAGATGTTGTTTGACATACCCTTAGACTTATGAGAATTATGCACACTTTCCCCATCGAGACACGTCATTGTGACACGACCAAAAGATGTTCATGTGAGTTAGTGCCACCCAAATTGGATAATATCAAGGTGTGGTGATTGATTCTATTTGACTTGTGTGTACTAGGAAGAAATATGAGGTGCTAGACAACATAAATGGACATACCTTAGAATTTTTTGTGACTCTTATTCTTGGGATAAGATGTGATATGGATTTCCCTTTACTCTATCATTTGGGATTCATTGAATGAACATATATATATATATATATATATCTTACTTTAGTATCCACTTCTTGGGTTTTGGTTACTCTCCATACATGATAGGCGAAGACGTGCAGGGTATGCTATGTGCTTTCCGTGTCTAGATTCTCTTGATTGGATGAGTCTACTCACCTATTATAGGTAGTGAATACTCGACTATAAGTTCACCTTCTCTCTGTTTTCAGATCATTATGTTTGGATGAATTAACTTTCACTCTCTTGTTGGGTTGGTCTATAATCTTTTTACTATACCATGTTCTATCAAAGCATTTCTATTCAATTGAATCACTTACTGCTCCCCCTTCCCTTTCTAGGTATTCTACTCAGTATATATATACTCACCCCTACATGGGATTTTCCCAAAAATGTGTCATGTATTTTGTAGATGGTGGATAGTTCGATCATGAATTAAGATGAGCTTAGGTATAGAAACTACATGGACTACGTATAGTGGTCATAGATTGGGGTAAACGATATTTCTCCTAAATTGTTTACACTTTTCCAATTTTGTCAGGTTGGGACATATTGTTTTTGAGTAGACAAGTACTTTTCCTTTTTTATTTCAGTTTACAGTATTTTACTTCATACTATTTTGAGGTCATTGATTATTTGGTTTATTTATAGCTGTGTTACATCTTTTCCTCTCCATCTACACATTTTTATTAGGTTGGTTATGTGCAAGTGTAATGGTTTATAGGAAAAGGTTTCCCCGACTTAGTTATGACTTCAATGCTTGTTGCCACACCTGGACTATGGTTAGATTGTGATAGATTGATATCAGATAAAGTTCATTACTTAGGATTTTTTTGGATGTTTTCCTCTTAAATAGGATTGGTTGGGTATACAAAAGTAGTGCCAAAGTGTCTTGAATGTGGCTCTCGGTCCAGGGAGTCCAGTCAGGGTGCATCGTCCAACGTATCCATTCACTATGACCCCAACTAAATACTTATTGACTCAACATGCTAATATATTTTTGCAAGGATCAATGGTACATGCATCATATAGGATTGAGTCTTTGACTGTATTTATTCTGTTAGCACACATTGTTGTATATATATAAATATATATAAATATTTGTATGCTCATTTGACCATGGTACTCCTTGATAAAATTTAGGATGCCTCCTAAATTCATGACATCAATGATACCTACTCTGATTCATGAAGAAGACCATGTGAGTGATGAGGCCTCAATTCATGGTCCAACATGTGATCCCCTACCACCAGGTGGGATGATAGCAGCACCATCACATGTTGAGCAACCTATTTTCCAGCCGAGAAGGCTAATGATGTGTGTAGGTTGAAAATACTTAGTGAGTTCTAGTGATAGATACCATTGAGGGTCCATGGAGATCCATATCCCTTGGCAGTTGAGGATTTCTAGAGTCGGTGGTCTGTGTATTCAAGATTTTCTTAAACCTCAATAGATCAGATAGTGGCTTTGGAAACTGGTCTTTTCCATGATGTTGTTGGGAATTGTTGGAGCCTGGTTGCCCTGATTCATGATGAGTTGAAACTCTTGTGGGATGACTTCCAACAACTGTTTTGTGAGGATTAATACCCCTCCTTCTTATTCTCCAATTAGATTCTGTAACTTTTGGAGCTTCTATAGGGAGGGATGACAATGGTAGAGTATGTGAATATGTTCACAAACATTACATGTTACTCTCTCAACATAATCTCTTATGGATAATTCTAAGCATGGAAGTTTTACCAAGGAATCAATAGAGAGATATGTTCCATCATAGTGACCTTGTGCATCCCCAACCATTTCAGGGTGTTGAAGCAAACACTTGTGATAGATATATTTCCATTATAGGGATTCCAGATAGCTAGAGCTAGTAGTGGTCATTATAGGGCCAAGTCAACTAAAATAGTAAGTAGGATGTAGAGAACTAGGAACATGAAGAACTTCTATGAGCTGGCTCAGGGATGTGGTTGTATAGTGTAGGAGTAGTTCATAGCACCAGGGAAGCCCAAGGGGGGACGGTGCTATTCTTATAATAAGAGAGGTCACATGGAAAGGGAATTCCCAGCCATATGTTCTTATCATCCTAGAATGATAGTTCATGGGTCACCACATATAGATAACACCCTAATCAGGGATATCCTTGGTGTGGGTAAGGTGGTAACTAAAATGGTGGAGCAAGCAGAAAATCATGATGAGATATATGTGGGGGACAATGCTAAGAGGTCCTCTCACCACCACCACCAGAAGGCCCACGTCAGGCTTAGGGAGCTGGTGGTTGGGGCCACAGATAGCTACAATCCTTGGACATTTATGAACTTGTGGCACATGAGATGATTTGAGGTACGATATGTGTTTATTCGACTCTTGCCTCAGTATTAGAAGACACAGATGTGTGTCATTCTTTTATCTCATGACTCTTGGTGTAAGAGTTGGATCTACCAATATAGATTCTAGCACACCAGTTTTCTCTTGAGGTTCCTTTAAGTAATTCTTCTTCTTTTTCTTTGATCAGATGGTAGAGTGAGCTATCGGTTGGAGGAGAGTGGTTCATGTGGGAATTTTGGGTCATCATAATGGAATCCTATGTTTTTATCATGGGAATGGATTGTATTTCCATGGTTCAATCCTATATTGACTATTACCGCATAATAGTTATATAATTACGCAACGATGGGATGAGGTTCTCCTTTTTTTGAAATAGATACCTCACAGTAGGACAAGAATCTGCTATAAGAAAGAGGTTATAGCATATTACACATTAGTTATAAGAGTAACCCTTAACATAGAAGATTCATTAGGCATCTAGGTTCCTTCATTTGTGGAGGACTATATGAAAGGCTCCCCCAATGACGTTCTGAGACTACCTATGAAGTGGGAGATGGATTATTTCATATAATTACAACCAAGAACTACCCCAATATCTTCTACAACATATTATATGAAACCTATCGAGATCTGGGAGATATGATTTTAGTCTGATGTATATTTGGATAAAGGATTCATCAGACCCAGTGTGTCCCATTGGTCATCCCTAGTTCTATTTATGAAAAAAGTAGACGTGAGATTTGGATTTTTATGGATTATCATCATATAAAATAGTCCATAACTGAGAAAAATTACCTTTTGTAATGGATTTAATACCTATTTTATTTTTTATGAGGAGTGAGATGGTTATCCAAGATCAATCATAGGTATAGAAGTGACTGGTTTCTAGTTCGCAAGTCTAATATTCCAAATCTGCCTTTTTTAATGTCGCTATGGACACTATGAGTTACTAGTGATGCCATTTGGTGCTACAAATTTCTATGCTATATTTATGGAATTAATGAACCATATATTCCATCCATACATAGACCAGTTTGTGGTTTTCTTCATTGATGATATACTTTTTTACTCTGTAACATAGGAGGATCGGGCAAAGTACATGAAGATGGTTCTTGATTTACTTCAAGAGCACCAAATTTAAGTAAATCTCTCAAAATTTCATTTCTAGATACAGGAGCTTAACATTTTAGGGCATTTCATTTCAGAAAAATGTTTACTAATGGATCCAGAAAAGATCGAGGCAGTTCTTTCTTAGGAACCACCCAAGATTGTATCGGAGGTGTGAGGCTTCCTTAGATTGGTTGGGTACTATATGATATATTTAGAGGACTTCCCCAGGATCATAGCCCCTTTGACCACCCTGACATGGAAGAGATAGTTGATTAAATTGTCAGAGTAGTTCGAGAGGGCCTTTGAGGAGTTGAGAAAGAGGATGACGAGTTCTCCAGTGTTGAGGATACTAGAGGATGGAATTGAGATCATAGTGTATTGCGAAACCATAGGATCTGGGCTATGTTTTGTGTTCATGAAATGACAAGAATTCATTGCATATGGGTCAATGTAGTTGAGACCCCATCAAAAGAACTATGAAACTCAGGACATAGAGATGGCATTAGTAGTCTCTACCTTAACTATGTGGTGACACTAAATTTTGGTAGAGACCTTTTTGGTATACTCAGACCACCAGAGTCTTAGGTACGATTTCACTCAGAGAGGCCTGAACATGAGACAATAACACTGATTGGAGTTCCAATAGGACTACAACATCAAGATAGTATATACCCTATGAATGAGAAACATGGTATTATTTAACCGTATTAGGGAGTCTCAGGCTCGATTAGTGCAAGAATATTCAGAGTAGTTAGCTTCTCTGTAGCTGGCCTTGGTGATGTAGGAGGGTATAAATTTTCTTTAGTGGATAGTGTTAACTTATTATCTCCTAGAGAGTGTGAGATAGTCGTAGTTCAAAGACATTTAAAATGAGGTTTTTCATGATCATATATCTATAAATGACACATAGGATAGATATTCTGAAGGAGGGAATCATGAGATCTTGTTCTAGGGGAAACAATGGTTCTAGTTGCGATGCGGGAGGAGGTGATGAGGGAGTTCCACAATTCTCCATTAGATGTATATACTAGTGTCAAGTAGATTTATAGATACCTTTATTATATGTTTTTATAGTCTAGAATGAGGTGAAGTGTATATGAATTTTTCACAAGGTCCCTCACATGTTAGTAGGTAAATATTAAGCACCAAGTTATGGTAGATTTGTTGTAGCCTCTTGAGATCTTTAAGTGGGAATGGGATAACATATCCATGGAATTCGTTACAGGGATTCCTCACATATCAAATGGCCCTGATGCCATCTGGGTGATATTATACCAACTCATGAAGTCAGCACACTACCTTGCTATCAGGGAGAAGTGTTTTGTGGAGAGTTTGGGGAAGTTGTACATTTATGAGATCGCCTGTCTTCACAGGTTACCCTTGAATATTTTCTTTGACCATGAAGAGTGATTTATGTAATGATTGTATAGAGTCCTATAGGAGGTGTTTGTGACTAGCTATAGATGAGTACCAAATTTCACCCCCATATAGATGGAAAGATAGAGTGAAATATCTTGGTTCTATAAGATATGTTGGGATGCTTGCATGTTAGATTTTGGTCAGAGCAGGGAGGATCACCTACCCATGGTAGTGTTTTCGGACAATAACAAATACCACTCTACCATCAGCATGGAAACTTTTGAGGCCCTATATGAGAGAACCTATAGGTAACCCTTGTTCTTGAAGGAGACTGGAGAGTCATATATTATGGGCCCAGAGTTAGTGCATGTGATACCTTATAATTTTCAAGTCATCTGTGAATAGATGAACACAGACTAGAGAAGATAGAAATCCTAAGAAGATCACCATCATAGGCCCTTGGAGTTTGAGTAGGGAGACCATTTTTTCTTACATGTATCCCCATGAATTGTAATGAAAAGGTTCATCCGGGGATAAAAGCTATCCCTGAGGTTCATTGGGCCGTTTGAGACCATGGATTGGGTTGGCGAGGTTGCCTACTACCCCTACCCCCATAGCTAGTGTGAGTTCATGATGTATTCCATGTGTCACAATAAAGAAGATACTTACATAATCCAACACACATCATTAAATGGGATGAGTTGGGCATCAAGGATGGATCCAACTTTGTAGAAAAACTGATAGAGATCAAGGATGGATAAGAATAGACCCTGTGATGATAGACCATACCTTTGGTTCATATGTTGCGGCATCACAGAAATGTGTAGGAGAGTTCCTGTGAGTTGGAGAACCAGATGTGAGCTCATTATCATGAGTTTTTGTCATTGGTTTGATTTTCAGGTATGAAAATATTGAAGGAGGTAATGATGTAGAGACTTGGTTTTTGATTTTTATGACTTTGAAATATTTCTAATTATATTTACAAATATAGGTGCTGGGATGTCATGACATTCTAAGGTCTGGTGTGCTTGTAATTGATTTTATAGAAATATTAAATATTGTGTGAGCACTCTTAATAAAAGAAAATGGGATAACACTAATACGACTGGTCATATCAGAAATATGTGTCCATGGTTGTCTCTATAACATGGTATTTACTATAGGTGTTATAAAATATGTTTCAGCATGGGACATTCAGACCACTCCCTCATTGGAGGTGCATTTAAGTGAATTAATTATTTTACTAATCAAATTTTGACATAATTAAAATCTTATAAATAAATATTTATGGATATTTGGATAGGTTTGGCCTCATAATTTTTCCATCCTCTAGCGAGATCTCCTCCCCTCCACCATTGGCGACAAAAGAAAAACCTTAGGATCTAGGCTGATCGAAGCACATGGAATGAAACTACTTCTTCTGATCATTGTACAAGTGTGTTTTTTACTAGTGATAGATCCAAACAATAGGTAAGGCTATTCAACTAGTTTTTTCTCCCTTTTGATTAAATTTTTGTGTAGATCAAACATCACTATTCATTCTGCTCTCCCATTTTTCTATCCTTTTCATGAGCCTCAGTAATGAAAACTTATTTTATCAATTTTTTCTAATTCGGATTGCACATTCACTATAAGAAAATCACTGAGTAAAGATAGATTTTTTGATTTGGAAATGGTAAAAACTATTTTTACATGGTTTTATGATAGTTTCAAAAATACATAGATAAATCATGTGTCAGCATCCAATATGCAGTAGTTTCATCCTTTTAATAGTGGTATATGGTAATCATCACAGAAAGTGTATTTAGTAGTGGTTATTTTTGATTCCGTGATGGTTTTATAGGGAAAGAATAATGAGTATTTTAAATTATTTGTAAATTCCATGAAATCCCAAAATTAACCCCACAAAACCACTGCTAAAATGATTGAAACCAATGCTTAATAAAAATGTGTCTTATTTAGTGCTGGTTTTAACCACCAAAAAACTCATCTTATAGCGGTAGTTTTAACCGCCGAAAATAAAAAAAATGCAAGATTTAGTGGGGGTTTAAATCACCACTAAATGTAGATTTACAAAAAAAAATGTCATCTGCAAATTCTGCACCCTAGAACTTCTCTGAAAAAACACAAATGAAATCCAAGTGTACTGCTTATCAGTAGCACACAAATCCCTATTGGAAGCACACAAAATTAAAAATATATAAAAAATATGGCATGAACAAACAATTATATTAGTTTATATCCAACCATAAATGGCTTCATCATTTTTTCACAAATAATATATCAATAAACTCTATAATTATATATTAGTTTAAGAAATCAAAAATACCACTAGTCAATGCTAGATGAACTATGCTCGTCACCCTCTCCATCTCCATCTCTATATTCATTTACATCTCTAAATCCTGAAACTAGAACGTGTAAGAAAATTATATCAAAAATTAAACAGTGTTGTATATTTATATTTAAACAAAAAACCAATAAAATTTTATAAACTAAATGATTTAAATGCTGTGTGATTTACCTTCTCAGCACTAATCATCATACGTAAATGGAAGGGTAACCAGCTCCACCTCCTGATAACCTAGAATCTGGCTATATAATCCCACAGAATCATCTGTAGGGACCCTATAGAAGTAAAATGGAACAACTATCTTTAGTATGTTTAGATTTCATACGTCTTAAATTATCATATTTTTCTTTGTAGCATCATTGTTTCCATATTTTATGAAAAACAATGAGTAGCATAATAAAATAGTAATAACATTATTCATATTAAAATTTGTAACTATAATAGTCACCCTTCAATATCCCTATGAAGAACCAGGAGTGGCCTACTCCCTCTCTGATGAGGCTACTGAATGGGGAGGAGTCAGATGAGCTACTAATGGGATGCTGATAAAGGGCATGAGATATGGTGTATGGGATAGAATATGGGTTCTTAAATGCTATAGGGAGGGAGAGAAATGGATCATCATATGTAGGTATGGTCAAGGGAACATCGACTGAGGGTCAAATAGTATCAATACAAAACTTCCTCCTTGGAATTGTTTTTATTTAATCAAATAAAAGTAACTTCAGAACATATATTTCAAAAAAGACATGTTGAAAAAATTAGAAATAATAAAAGATGCACAATAATAAAAATCAAAATATACATAACTATTATAATAATTGACTAAAAAAATGACATAAGGGGTTGATAAATGGATGGATGACTACACCTACAATCATTTTCTCCTTCAATAACATCATTTTCCTACAATATCATTACTTCATCTACTTATTCCACCCTTAAGAGACTAATATTTCCAATATCATGATACAAAAATAAGTTCAGTTCTTTCTATTGACGAGATTCAATGTTAGAGCTAAAATATTCCACTTCATCACCCATATCATACTGGTATCTTTGTTTTACGTGAGCAACTACACTCCAAAATTCATCCACAACTTCTTCCACATAATATATCATTTTCACATATGATTATAAGATATAAAGATCATATAATTCATGGTCCCCAACATCAATCAAGAGAGAGAAGTTTACCAAATTAAATTGAAATGAATCTCTTTTAACAGCCCCGATATAATCGACCCAATTGAATTTGAATAAAAAAACTAAAAAATTTCCATGGTAGTTTATTTCAATAATATCAGTCAACATTCCATAGGATCCTACTTTGGAAAATGTAAAAATACCACTATTTTGTGTCTTCAAACCCTTTTCTTGAGGGACTGTATGAAATTTAAAGCCATTCACATTGTAAGCATTAAACATTCTCACCTATTTTAGAGGACCTATAGAATGAAACATAAAATATTATGAAATATCAGCTAGAGTATCAGTATCCATGATCTTAAAAAATTAATATACATTATTATATTTAAAAAATATATTTTTCAACCAAATATCTGTATTTATTGCAATTTTTATGAACTTACACATCTTGAAAAACGTTATACAAGATATTTATTAGAATCTTTTGTTATATCTTTCTCATTTCATGTTTGGCCTCTCATTTGTCTGTTTGTTTGTATCATAAAATATTGCATAAATGGATTTGAAATTACACTATTCAGTAGCACATATCTATGTGCCTATGATAATCCCACTTCTATCAGGGAAACATTTGAGCTCTTCACAACTGTTAGAACAATAAGAAGAAGGATTTTTTATTTCCCATGTTGTTGAGATTGTGCCGATGTGTTGTCAACATCTGAAACTTGATTGAATCTAGACTCAATATCATCAATGTATCTAGAAAAAAATTTAAGACACTCCTATACCAAATAGCCATAAAAACAGAGCCTTTAGGTTGAGATTTATTTTTCATGTATGTATTCAAATTATCAAGATATTTGTCAAATAATAGAAAAAACCATAATTGTGTATTTAATGAAGTGAAAAGAATTTTTTACATAAATGAAAAACATATAAATAAAGTACATATTAATTGGATACATCAATAAAAAATTTACAGGGCCTCTTAATTTAGCTTCCTCAACCAAATGTATAATTAAATGCAACATGAAAATAAAAAATGACGGAGGAAAGCTCATCTCCACTACACAAAGTGTTAATAAAAATAACTCATGAAGGTTATCAAGATCAAATGGTTATAGAGTTTTCTCACATAGGATCCCAAATTATGTAAAAAATTGAGTTCAATAGTAGTAACCTTTTTAGGTAGTAATGTACACAATGCCAATGGTAGTAAATGATGTAAAAAAATATGTTAATCATGACTTTTCAATCCATGTAACCTATGATGATTTATGTCAACACAAATTGAGATGTTACTTGAATTACCATCAGATACCATCACAAGTTTTACAATTTTAAGGAATGTATTCTTATCTCTATTTTTCATTGCAAAAATTTACAGAACATACTTTCCATTCTCATCAGTACAGAGATCCGGATTTATGTTCATTTCTTGTAAGTATTTCTGAGAATTGATATGATCCATAGATTTTACATGATCAATAAGAAATGTGAAGATAAAATCATAAAAAATATTGTTCTTTATATTCATCACATCTATATTATTTTGCATGAAATTAAATTCCCAACAAAAAAGTTTGAATAATGCAATTTTTTCTTCCATTTTTATGTTCCAATTTCACTAGATGATGCATTTCGAAATCGTTTCTCACAATAATTAAAATTACGCACCTTCCAAAATTGTGTTTCAATATTTCCAAGTTATGCCAATATAATTAAACAAATTAAAAACTTTGGAGGTGTTCTACGATCAATAGATCCATTAAATTTTGACTAGTTCAACCGAAATCTATGAGATGCATAGAGAAATATTTAATGATAGAAGAAGAACCATTTTCTACTGTGAGGTATTCATTCAAGCTCCAAATCAAGGGTACAAAGCAGAAAATCCAAACCTGTGTACATTTTCCAAATAGCTAAATTCCCATGTCTAGGGAAGTCACTAAGGGTCCAAATTTGAGAAATATAAATTTTGAATATTTTCAATAAGATATATCATAGGTCTCAAAACCATTTCTCTATAAATCCTATAATTCTTAAATTAAAGGATGAAAGTGTACATTAATATCATTTTCAAACATTTATTTTCTAGGAATAATAATCTATGTGATAAATGGCATTTTTTAAAAACACATCCATAACAACAGATTGTTAGGGATCAAAATAACCTTCCAAATGCTACAACTGGTGCTTAAAGTCCCAAATGGGTTTAATCTATCAGCAACCAATCCTAATCAAACATCTATAGGACTAGATAATAAATCTAGATATAACTAATTAAATGTATTCCATGATTTTGAATCTCTTTGATGTCGCATTAACCCATCATTATTATTATCTATAGAATTCCACTTCATGTTTTTAGTAATTTTTGATGACATGAATAATCTTTTCAATTGAGGATGTAATGGAAAGTAATAGAAAATCATTGCAGGTGTGTTCCTTTTATTCTTCTTCATGGTAGCTTGTTAATTCAGACTTCCATCATCACCCATTTTCTACCATCTAGAAAATGATTTTTTTTCCAATCCTCTATGCTTGAATCCTCTTCCAAATAATGAATACAATCATTGGGACACACACGTGTTTTTTTATATTTAGAATAATTTTGTTAACAACTTTTTCATATCATCAAAACACTCAAGGCTCTTTACTTCAGGAAATGCGTCGTGAAACAATTCTAATATCATGGGCACCACCTTATTTTTAATTCTACATAGGCATCTGATATGGTAAAATGTTAGATGAAAATAATGTTTTGAATTTTTCAAAAATCCACTAAACAACTCTTAATTTCCATAATAAAATAACCATGAAACATATTTGTATACTCAGTGGAGTTTTCTCTTACACTAGACTCCAATAAATCATGAGGAGGATCCAATTATATGTTACGGTCTTGATCTGGTTGACCTATAGTCTCAAAAACATCACTTTTGATGTTTTTATTTATTTCACCCTCAACTGTTTATTATGATATGTTTTGATATTGATATTGGTGTCTTGGAATGTTGAATGAATTTTTCATATGGTATTGCATTTAATTTTCCATTGTCGAAATAGTTAGAAGCATATTATTTCGATTGACATCAATTCTCAAACATTCTATAATGTTTGATTATCCATGTAAAATCAAACACAAATATTGAAAAGGGAATTTCTTTAATATCAAGTTTTCATAAAATTCAACTCTCTTAAAACATATAATAAATTTACATTTAGGACATGGAAATATTATTCTTCATTCAAAAAATCGATTGTAAATTGAAAAATATAGAAACTCATCCAAAACCTCAGTATATTGAGGTTGATTCCTTAATAATTTGATCCATATTTTATCCATATCGCAATATGCCTACACTTTATTAAAAAAATATTAAAACACATTAGAATTAATAAGTAGGAAAATAGTTAAATGGAAGTGAAAAAACATATCCCAAGTAGTCATATGAAGAGTTATATAATTACTAAAAAAGTCAAAGTAAAAAAAAAGGAAATAAATCATGGATAGTATTGCTCATGGTGATCTAAGAGATTCTATTTAATTATTTCACATTCTATTTTTCAATATTTAGATACGGTACATATCAAACCCACTATATTGGTTCTAAAATTTCCTAATAGATGTCAAATAAAAAATGAATGATAATGTTATATATGTGACATAAAAACACGACTGATAATGTTGCTAATATAATGATTATTACCAAGTGTGTTCTTTAAGATAACCTCAAACCACTCAAGATTCTATTCTGATTCACATGATTCTTTTTCATGATGAAATATTGGTGGATTATTTATAGTAAACTCCAAGACATGATTGACCATACATTAGTGGTTCCCAAAACCAACTTGATCTAATTTATGAATGGTGTAAAATATATTTTCAATAAAAAAGGGTCCATGAGTGGATTTTTCTATTTTAATTTCTATATGCCTCATTATATATATTTGGAAGAGTAATTATATAAGAATATTTCAAATTAACATAAGGAAACATCTTATTAACCTAACAAAAAATTATTCATTCACAAAACCAACATCAAGAATCCATACCAAATACTTTGGATGACAAATGTTATAAAGAAATATTATATTAAATAGATGAATGAAATAAACATATAAAGAATATAATGTCCATTTAGGTAAACTTGATGTCAATTTCATTCAAATATCCTCAAAAACCATGTTTTGATAATTGTAAAAATCCATATCCATTTATGTTAACACAATTTTAGACAGTGAAATATACTGGTTTAGAACCCTCCAACACTTAATATCTGAATTCCAATGGTATTAAATCATGTCTACCAAAGATCATAAACCAAACCATGGTAATGAATTATCATTTTAAACTAGGTAAACCCTGTAAAATATAATTTTTACTGAACTAAGTATATCTAATGAGAAATGTAACCCAAGAAGGTCCAACCCACGGTGAGGTCCAACATAACATTGAATAATGTAACATGAATAACTAAAAGGAAATAATGATAAGATTAAAATGAAAAATTATAATATTATATATAAATGAGACATAAAAATCAACCCTCAACATCTAAAATTGAATGAAAACAATATTATCTAGAAGTCTAATCTATATGATATCATCTATAAGAAAACAACCCCACTAAAAAGGTGATGAAAACGAAGAGAATTTGGTGAATTATATGATGTCCTTCTATATACCATATTCTTAAAAAACATGTCCAATATCTATTTGTAAAAAATTAGGGTTTGAAAAAACAATAGGATTTAACTAATGAATATATATATATCCAAATACACAAAAAATGGTAGATCTCAATTTCATGAAAAATCAATTTAAAAATGAATTTCTAAACGTGAATTTTTTTATAAATAATCATTTGGTTATCATAATATACTTTTATATTCTCATGATATAGTAATTTGAGATATGCAGTTAAGAATTACTGTACGCATATGTAAACCTGAGGGTGAGAAGGGGGCCAATGCGAGGGGGCCTAAAGGGGACGATAACTAAGTAGGTAGAGGGGGAGGTGGAGGCCAATGTGAGGAGACATGATGTGGTTAGAGAGGGAGTAGGAAACCATAGGTGAGGGGGATAAGGGGTCAACATGAGGGGGATTGGGATTTTCAATGTCGTGGGATAATGGGAGAGAAGTCTTGGGTTTGTGGGGAGGGGTTGACGACTATAGATAGGAAGCCGACGACGAAGGGGAGAAGGTCAGGGAAATGAGTTTCGACAGGTTGTTCCTATGATTCCATGGGGTTGGGGATGAGGGATATGGGTGTTGGGTTGGGGCGGTAGGAGAAGTGTTGAGGGTTAAAAAAATGTTTTGATGGTGGTTTTTAAAAAACCGCAGCTAAAAAACACTAGTAATTACTGATATTGGTGCAGTGATTCTTGATCATTGGACAAGAATGATTGGCCAATGATTTTCAAAACCTATGTTCTTGGGCATTTCCTCTAATGTTCTTCATGTTCTTCACTGTTGGAACCCCAAAGTTCCAAGTTCGATAGTTTTCTTACGACCCAAGCTCTATTGGGTGCTCAAATTTATTACCAATCGATGAAACAACGACAATTTTGATAGGTGATCATGTATCTAAAATGATTAAAAATATAGGATGACCAATAAAGTGATTAATATTATATATTTTAATGAAAATTGGTTAGATAGTGAGTGTAACAATCATCTAAACCCTCGTCGACGAACAAGGCCGATTCACGGTGAGCAAGGACTGGAATTCATTTTTTTTTGGCTAGATCTAAAGATTGAATATCAACATCAGGTGATATGAGTGGAGGTTTAAATATATATTATTTGGTAGAATAAATTTAATATTTCTAAAAAAAATCACCCCTACATTCCATATACACTAAAGAAGACACGTCATGTAGCCCATTTCCAGCAGTGGTGCTAGTGTTTGCTAACCGATAAGGATGGAACGACCTGTACGCCCTTAACACACCGTGTGATGCCTTCTTGGGTGAATAATATTTGTGACAGAATACATGTATAGAATCAAGGCATGTATAGTGTATATGGACACGAGTTGTCCATGCAGACAGTATCTTATGTGGACCTACACGTTGCGTACCAAAGTACAAAGACATGGGGTGTCAGTACATAGAAAGAGCCCAATCTATCAATAGGAGACACATGCCATCTATTAAACCTACATGGAGTGTACCTCTACACAAATAGGACCCATGTACCAACTGAAGACATGACCAGGAAGTGAAGAGGTATAATAAGCCGTGTGAGTCACCTCACATGTCGTGTACTACTTGGGATCTTCCGAGCGATCTTCAAACATCTGTATCTTCTTCATTTGAAATTGGATTTTGGTCTACGAGATTTCTATCCTGTGTTTTTGTTCCACATATAACATGATGGTTTACTCAAAAGTTTATTTTGAGATACGATGTGAATGTTCTAGTTTTATCATGTGCTGATGCGACACCCAATGACAACAATGATCATACAGAATCACTAGAGTAATACTAGGCATACCCTCTAGCTAGGATGGGTGGTGGATTTACCCTATGTTAGTTCTAGAAATACCCTCCAATATCACTGGGTAATGGAATTCCCTGACGATCTTTTCAAGTTACCCTCTAGTAAGAATGGCTAGATGAGTTCCTTAATGTTTCGGGGTTACCCTTCAGATGGCCTAGAAAGTGGCATTCCCTAATGAAATCTTCCATGAATAACCCTCTATATGGGATGGGCAATGGAATTCCTAGATGGTGGTTTCAGGATTACCCTCCTGTAGGAATGGAAAATGGTATTCCGTAATGATATTTCAATGTTACCCTTCAGTAGGATTGGGCAGCAGATTTCCTCGACGTTACGAGCCTACCCTCTAGCTGGGCTGGGCAGTGTAATTCCCCAATGACATCTTCCAGGTGTAACTCTCTAGCTAGCCTGGGAAACGGTTTTTCCCTAAAAAATCACCAGGATTAACCTTCCATGGTATTGGGAAGTGGAATTCCCCAGTGACTTCCCTGAGTGGTACCCTCTAGTTGGACTGGGCTATGGCATTCCTCAGTTGGTACTGAATTAGCACCCTCATATCATACCAGGGCACATGATCCTTTCCTAAAACTGGTAACCCTTAACTATGGGTAATAGTGATGAGATGTGGTTTCACTTACCCTTGGAATCATAAGAAAGAGGGAAAATTTCCCCACTGAGTTGGGTTCCTGTGATGTGACCAAAAACTGCACGGGTTAGATAGTGCTACAAAAAGTTTATAGTATAAAGATTTAGTGATTGAGTACCTTCAACTTCTCTATCCAAGGCAGACACATGAGGTGTTGGGCATCAAAAATGGACTTACCTTGGAACTATTAGAGACTCTTCATCTTGTTCTGAGCTATTGGATGGAGATCCACTTACTATATCATTTCGAATTCTTTGACAGAGTATGTATATATATATATATATATATATATATATATATATATATATATCCTACTTTGGTACCCACTCCTTGAGTCTTGGTAACTCTTTTTCCAGGAGAGGTGAATTCATGTGGGGTATTCCATGTTCTTTCCATGTCTAGCTTCTCATGGTTAGATGAGTCCACTCTCCTACTATAGGTAGAGAATACTTGATGAAAATTTCACCTTCTCAACATTTTGAATTACTTGTGTTTGTATGCCTTTACTTTCACTAACTTGTTGGGTTGAGGTGTACTCTTTTTTTGTACCTTGTTCTATCTGCTGTGTTACTCTTCCCTTGTATCTCTTACTAGACCCACTCACTTTTCAGTGTTTTCTATTGGGTATATATATACTCACCCCTACATTGGGTTTTCCCAATATGTGTCACGTATTTTGAAGATGTCAGACATGTCAATCGTGACATGAAAGGATTTTAGGGATACAAACTTCTTGGACCATGTACGTTGTTCATAGCTTGGGATACAGGAGATGGACTCTCAGTTGATTACACATTTCTAGTTCTTTAAGGTTAGGTTATATTTTTTGTGGGTATGCACTTTTCCCCTTTTAATTTTAGTTTACACTACCATAATTCATACTATTTAGAGGTCTATGAATACTTGGTTTATTTATTGTGGTTTTGAAACCTTTTCCTTTCCCTATGAACTTTTTCATTGAGCTGCCTTTTTGTGTGTGTACATATTTCTAGGAAAAGGAATCCTCGAGTTTTTTATGCCTTAAATTCTTGTCTCCACCCTTGGATGATGTAGGAGGGCTTGGGGTAGTCCCAGCTCAAGCCCATTCTTGGTTTGGGTCATAAAAATTCATTACTACCTTGTTTACATTTATTACTTCCGCACTCAGATTATTTACAATCATGGGTGACTCTTGGATATTTACACCATTATATTACTATGATATGATGTCATAATATCCACATAGACACACCCTTGGCCCTCACTGCTAGCCTGAAACCTCTGACATATGGGGTGGCCTGCTTGAGGCCTTATCATAAAAATGTCCGGTTAAATTTTATAGAGTGAACCTAGTCAGGGCATGGCACTATATCATTAATTTGATTATATATAATTAAATAAGTCTTAAGTTACATTAAGGTAATATTCAAGACACAATGGGTCTTTTAAATTACATTTTTTTAATGAAAATGAATGAAAATTTACAAAAATCAGTATTTTCAATTTTCAGTAAAAAGTAAATCTTTTTTAAAAAATACCAAAATTTCACCCTAAGATAATTTTAACATGGTAATTTAAAAAATTAAATTCATTTCAAAATGTAAAAGTTTTAAAAATGGTAGAAATTAATTATATATTCCACATTCAAAATAAAATAAATACTATTTTTGAGGAATACATATTTTTGAATCATAAAATCACTTTATTAAATATTTATTATATATTTATAATCAATTAATAAATACACTCACATTATATAAAAAAGTTATATAGATATTTAATAGTTTGTTCATTCCTATTCATACCACCAATTTAATGCCTATGTTACAACGATCACATTTAAATATAAATATTTTTTAATATATTTAAATTCTTATAAATCTTGATGTTCCGTGTTAGGAAAGACATCAAGAATTTTATTCAATTTATACAAAATATTAGGGGTGTTACACCCAAATTCATCATGATCAAATCATACTAATAAGAATGAATCCTTCAATCCCTAAACATGATAAATAAAATATTTTTAATCTATATATTTTAATTTTTATATCCTATATATTTACACAAAAATCATTAATAATCAACAACATTATGGAATATATCTAAGAATAAAATTATTAATTGAACATTAGCCATAAATTCTATACCCCAAAAATCAATCATGAGAAGAAATATATTGTATTTATTTAGTCGCCCATTAGAAACCCATTAAAAATACTTTATATCCCATTAAATATTCCTTAACCACCCATTAACCAATTAATTAACACTATTCATAACACACATTCAAAAAAATAATCATTCAATCATCCAAAAATCCAAAAAAATTGATTCATCAAATTTTAAATACTTTAGATGCGTGAAATATCATAATTATGGATACAAAACATGAATAAATTTCATTGAAAAGTGGCGATAGAGGATGGATATGGATCAGAAGATGATAGTAATGGTGATAATTACAATTAGAGAGAGGAGTGATGGAGATAAAAATATTGATTATAGCAATAAAGAATGAGAGATATTGATGGTCGAAAGAGGTTAGGGAAGAAGATTAGGGTACACCATGTGTGAAATAAAAAATCCAACTCAAAATAAATAAATAAATATAACATAAATGAAACAAATAAAATATTTCATTTCCTTCATCCAAATCAAAAAAAAATATACTTTTGAATTAATAAGAAAAACATTTTTATATATTAATATATTCCATTCCATTAAAATCCTATTTTAAAAAATAAAATAACTAGAACAATGGGAAGAGAGTTTTTTCTTTGAAAAACATGGAATCTTATAAATTAATCCTATCATTAAATAATTTTCATTTAAATGAGAAAATCAATTGATGCCATATATATTAAAATAGAACATTCTTTTTTCCCATTTGTAAATAGAGTCAAAACATTCCATATAAAATACGTAAAAAGTTTAATTTTGAAGAAATTTGAAGGAAAGTAAATATAGACATTAAATATAATTTATAATTTATTTATTTCAATATAAATTCATGCATAAGAATATTTTTTACAATATTTACATGAATTAGAATGATTTAGAAATTACATCTTTAAAACATTTAAAATGAGCGTTTAAGGTAAAATGTACCCTTCCTTGAGTCCAACATATCTTGTATGATTTTTATATTCTTGAATAATAAAATTTGTGTTTATTATTTAATTTATAAATAATTTTTTCATGTTTTTAATCATTTTGTTTCCATTATATCTATGTTAAACTTAATTATTTAATCAATTATGTTCACGCCAGATGTTTTGAGAACATTCCGCTTATAAGTCGAAAATTTCTTTCGTAGGTCGAATATGGTCATAGGTGTGATTGTTCCATTATCTCTGGAATCTTAATAATGAAATAATTATAATTTTTATACATCAAATACATATTTATAACCATCTATAAAAAGTGTACATGAAAAAAATCACATCCCTTTGTGGAAGTGATAATCAACACGTATAGACGAATAACATTATCAATTTTCAGTGGATGGAAAGGTAAGATAATAGATGATATATTATATATAATTATTTATAATTATATAATTAATATCATAATCTATCATAATAACCATCTTAGAGAGGTGTTGATGAAAAATAATACAAATCACTTCTTAGAGGTGGTAATTCACAGGTTCACACGAGCGATATTTGCATTTCTACTAGGATGGAAAAGTAGATTAATAAGGGTTGTAACATAATAATAATAAAAATTTAGTATATTTAATATAATGAATTTATTATTTAATCATCATTAAATAAGATTTTATGAATCTGTAAGAGGAAAAAACATGAAATAGGTCGGTTAGAGATTATAAATTCTCATAAGACAACCTATTTGGATTAGACCTTAATCTACATAGGTTTGGTATTTTGGTGAGTCCAGGACCTATAGGGTGTTGGTAAAGAATGTTTTTACAGATTTGGTCTAGGTGTGTCCAATATATAGTGCTCGAAATTAGCAAGGAATGGAGGACAAAAGGTACCCTTTTATAAGTGAAGGGTGGGACACCGTTGTAAATACTTAAAGTATAAAATTATTATAAATTAATTATCATGTTGAAGTGGAATAAATCATAATTTTTGTAATCTAGGGTGGGTATGGGTCTAAATAATCCCATATAATGAAATATTGACAAGTTTATGTGATGTTTTCACCCGCATCTCTTGGTTTTAACCTTTTGTCTACCCTTTTGATGACTACCAAAATTTCATTGTTTTTAGTCTTTTAGGGGCTAAGAAATTTAATATAAAAGGAAAATTAAACCATATGTTTAAAATGGTCAATATGTAAAACTATATATCATTCAATTGTAGAAGGATAGATTTTTATGAATTTTATATTATTTTAAAAAATATCATTTAACATAATATATTATTAAATTCATTTTTGTGACTACCCACATAGTTTTAATTTAATGACACAAGGATAATAATGTAATTAAAATAAATACTTCTAAAATAGTAATAATATGTTATATTTTTCTCAAAAAAATTCGGAACAAGATAATTCACCAAAATATTAAATCTTTTAATGTTTTATAAAATCATTTACTTAATTTTTTATTACTAGAATAAGCATTGTATTAGCTTTGTGTAAACATTAATATTGTTATTAAATCACTAAAAAATAAAATAAATTAGCATGACACATAAATTAACATATATTTAATATAACCTTTTATAACTAAACAAAACTAATGTTACCCCATCACAAAATATCATATATATTTAAATAAATAGAGTAACATTTTGAATTTATACTTTACTTAAAATAATATCAATATTTTAATCAAAGGGAAGTGGGAAGCAGTTTTAACATTTCAGAGTTTTGGATGGTAATGGTTGAAATAAACTTATCTAATAAAATAATTAAAACTCCTATGAGGATTTTATAGTTTTGTATAATAGTTTTAATCTTTTTTTTACCTATTTTACCCTTACTAAGATGATAAATATTTACTATGGTTACAATTCATCGTAAACAATATTTAAGGAGAAATATTTAAAACACATGATCATCCTAATTCCAAATATTACATATATTTGTAAATATCAAATTTCTCGATGATTTAGAAATAAACTTTAAAAGAAATCTATAAAATTAAATGGAAAACATTTGGTAGAGAAAATAATTTTAATCCAAAAACTTAACTTACACCATAATAAAGTATAATGAATATTATT
The DNA here is from genome assembly GCA_963277665.1 of Viscum album. Classification (NCBI taxonomy): domain Eukaryota; kingdom Viridiplantae; phylum Streptophyta; class Magnoliopsida; order Santalales; family Viscaceae; genus Viscum; species Viscum album. Next base: position 589,419,661 of record OY728126.1, read on the forward strand.
TTGTATTTTTTTTTATATAATTAAAGGAGACTTATTTTAATCTAATGTCTAATTAAAAACATAATTAGGATTTTAAATTACTTTATTTAATGAAAAAAATGAGAGTTTTATAAAATTTGATATTTTTCATTATTCACTAAAAATTTAATCTTTTCAGAAAAATCATAACATTTTAACATAAGATAATTTTGAATTGATTATTTAAAAAATGATATTCAATTCCTCAAATAAAATTTATAAAATGGTATAAATTAATTTTAATTTTCATGAACAAAATACAATAAGTACTATTTTTGAATAAAACATATTTTTTAAGCACAAAATTAATTTACAAGAAATTGAGTAGTTATTTATTAGGAATTAAAAAATAAATTTTCATTATATAAAACCTTTATACATATTTTTCTTATTTTGTTTATTTTTATTCATACCACCAATTTAATGTCTAGGTTATAATAATCACATTTAAATATTAATATTTTAATAGTATATTGATATTTTCTTAAAGCTCATTGTTTCTTATTTAAAATGTTATCGAACTTAGTATTTTTAAACTAAATTTTGAGGTTGTTACACCCAAATTCATCAAGATAAAACAAAACTAATAAAAATGAATCCCTTAATTTCTAAACCTATTAAACTAAATACTTTGTTCTATATAATTTAATTTCCAAATAATATATAATGACAAAAAATTCATGAATAATTGAAAATATTAAGAGATACATTAAAGAAGAAAATGCATAATATAACTATAAACATAAATTACACACCCTAAACATTGATCCTCCAAAGAAATATATTTTATTAATTTGGACCCTCAATAAACACCCTTTAAACATACATTAAAAACCCATTAATTTTTAAATTAACATGATTTATAACTCAAATTCAAAAAAAATAATCCAATTAAACAACAGAAAAAAACATAAATTTATCAAATTAATAAAATATTAGATGTATAAAAAATTGGAAGTATGAATACAAAAAATGAAGAAATTTTATTGAGAAGTAGAGATAGAGGATTACAGTGGATGAGAAGGTGGTAATGATGGTGATTAAAATATAGTGTGAGGAATGTGGGTGGAGAAAATAAGGACGATGATAACGGAGAATGAGAGAGATTAATGGATGAGGTAGGCGTGGGGAGAAAATTATGGTCCACCCAGGGTGAAATCAATCATGCATCTCAAAACATAAATAATATTAAGCCTTTAAAATTTTTTAAAAAGGATTTATATATTGATGATTTAATAAATAGGTTATAAAATATGTTTCTGTACATTTATTATAAAATAATCGATATAGAAAATCACTAACATGATATTTAACATATATTGATTTTTAACAGTCATTAAAACTCATTTATCACATCTGTTTATAATTAATGACATGATAAATGTGATGTGAAAAACACTTTTTCCTCTATGGATTTATTTAGAATCTTCTATCAACTGTGAATTTTTATCATCTTGTTCTAAATATAGCTAAATATGTAATGAACTAAATTTTCATGAACCTTTTTTTAAAATAACATCCATCCTCACAATAGAGGTTATTGGTAGTTTTAATTCTATCACTATTATCATAAATTAAACTAGTAAGACCAGAAAAACTATCATCCACTTATAGAGAATCTTCCTTCTTTACTTAGGCTATTCTAATCTTCTTGATCTATTTAATTATCAAATTTTCTATATTTGTGGTTGAGAATTTCATATCTATGAAAATTATATTATATTCTTATCCATACCTTAAATAATATTTAAAAATTTAAATATGCACTTCATAATCTCAAATAAAAATAAATAGGTCTTGAAAAAGATATCAAATCAGAGGTAACATATCCTGGAAACCAGTTGATATACCCAGTGGACCAGTACAGGCATCTGGGGAGATTAAGAGTTTCTTTTATTTTAATAAATTCCAAACTATCCAAAAATTCCATTGGAATTTAACCTTTATAGGATTTTGTTAATTTGGATCTATTTTATGTTTAACCTTGAAACTACCAATTGTAAACAATTATATTAAGGTAGTATAGTGGCCGATAGTATTTTTACAAGGTTTTATATAAAGATCCAGTGATTTCATTGATTGGTTCTTCACCCAAATACAGATTCTCTAATATAATCAAATGATTATTAAAACGGGTCTTGTTTCTAACACTAACACTGAATCTCACAATGTTTAAAATTACTTTCTGTCATAATAAATTTTCTACTATAATATTAGTAGTCATAAAAATTCTAATTTTATATTGGAATTCCACACAATCAACCTCACACAATAGTAACAACTTTTCACTATGGTCTTCTATCATATCTTGATTTTGATAGATTTAGTGGCTTAACATCACTTATACACATGAGTTTATTCTATGTTTCTTCTTTGAATTTGATTCCCAGATCTACAAAAGATGATTTTTCATCATCAAAGTAGATAACCTTTAACTCAACAAAAGGTCCTCAAATTCCAATAGTTATTCATGATAATCAACTTACAGCTATATCCCTATAATAATTCAGCTTTTCAAACCATAAATATATTTTTTTATCTATATTTATTTCACTCCATTGAAAGCCTCAACATAATATAGGTGAATATAATCAACAATGTAAATCTCTCCTTAAGTATTTTTTCTCAATATTCCATAATCAAGGGTGTAATAGGATATTCTTATTCTTACATATAATTAGATACCTTGATAATGAAAACATATCAGTTCATTATGAAATTATATATTCCTACTATTTGGGAGTTATTCAAATGCCATATAATAGCCTATATATCTAATCCTTAATCTCTCAAAACTCTCTACAGATGCTACACTTCCTTATTATTTTATATATCCCCCAATATAGTCTTCTTATCCACCCACATACATGAATGGTTCATTTATGTTCATTAAATAGATCCCATCAAGATTAGATTCTCAATATGGAATGAAGAATATTTTTTATTCTACCAATAGAAAGAGATATCTTAAAATATTCACTATTGGAAACCCCATTTATGAAATATTTATCTCAACATATGTCCATCATGAAAAGTGTTTCCATGTTGATTTATTTCATTTTCGTTCTATACTTCATCTTCTCAAGATCTAAAAATATTCAACTAAAAAATAATGCTTGAAACATTTTATAGGTTATAGGTAAATCATTTAATAAATAGAGGAAATGACTTGTCTTATCTTCACCGCTATTAACACAAAATAATTATTCTTTTTTGAATTCATGAAATATGGAAGTATTTACATTTCTCAATTCTTGGGAAAATTCCCACACATCAATCTCATTAAATCATAAACACCCAAAAAACAACACAATAAAATAGTGTAGGCCTTGATTTACTATAAATCATGTTTCAATGGTTCTTTATATGTATTATTATTCAGAACATGATAATTTCATTTTCAACATTTAAGAAATACACGCAATGGTTCTCCTCATTTTAATCATTTCAAAACAATATCAGATAATGGATTATATAAGATTCATGATGTTATAAACTAAAATTTACAACATATGAATCATCATATTTAATTTCTTCATAATTTATAAATTTTAGAAACTATCATTATCTTGTAGGATTTATCATCCCCTTCCATGGATGAATATTAGATTTTATTTTTATATATTCTTACATCACACATATTTTATGATGTATGTGATGTTTTAATCCTTGAGGAATATCTTTATCATCATCTGAATTGATTTTCTACATTACAATATGAATTCAATAGATTTTTTAATTTTTATCCTATACATTAGGGTAATTCCAATATGAAAATTTTACTTTGTAGATTTGGGATAAGCTACATGATAGATTTTTTATGTGGTTATTCACGTATTAAAATTTTAATACTTGGTTATCTTGTGCCCATTTGAATAAATGGGTCTTCATTTGAGTATGTAGATCTGAATTCACATACATAGCTGATCTTGGATAAATGAAGATTTAAAGTTCCAAAAAACCCCATAGGTGAGGTATTCAGCTACATTACTGGATTTGTAAACATTGAGCTTCATTTATTAAACTATTTTGATATATAGTAAATTAAAATATATGGAGTCACTTACACTGTTTGAATTCATGTATGCAGTGCATTCGAATACATGGATTCACATATACAGAAGTTGAATGTTTATGATTTTTCCAAAATTACTTCATTTTGAACTATAGATCTTCTAATCCATCTCCAACCATTCTTAACCACTAAAAAACACTTCTTGATTTCTTAAAGAGTTTACGAAGGTTTCTGAAACACCACTAAATGATTCCCAATAACATTGACAACATGAAAACTCACCAATTTGAGTTTTTCAATATGAAACACCACAATCTATCACATCAAAATATGTTTAGACTTCATCCAATTTTATTTTAGTGTAGATTTAAAGATACTTCATTCATAGAAGTATCGATTCACTATATCCTTATTAATTGATTCTTTCATTCAGTGAGCTTCTCACACTAAAAAAAATTCTTCTTCATGCTATTCAGTACAGTTGACACTATTGATATTCCAAACTATAATAGACATTAATTATTACTACAATACATTCCATTCACATGAGGACCATATCATTCAATAATTTTATTTATTGGGTTTCTAGTAATATATCCATCCAGGTATTCCATAAATCCACATAATGAATCACCTTTACATGTATCCATAATGGGATCAATTAACAAAACATCTATAGAAACACATAGTAAACATAACTTATTTTTAGTGGGTGGATACTCAAACCATCACCCTTGGATAATGAACTTGAAAATGACAACAAGAACAAGTGATAATAAATATAATAATCAACCTAATGTCACTTCTGTGATTTATAGAATCACACATTTAGTGAAAACAACTCGAGAACTCTTATTATTTTTATTTTGAGATGCACATGTGTGATTATATTATTACAAAATTATTTTATGGTTCCATTTTTAATGTTTTATTATAAATTTAATTTTATAGTTTTCAGTTGTATTATTATATTTATACTATTATAATTAAATATTTGGATTTTTATTGCACCATACTTTTGTTGTGAATTTTTTATTTAATACTGTAGAATCATTGGTATTACATACAGGGGTTTATCTAATCAATCATGTGAATAAATCTACCAAACATTGTGAGGAAACTTATAAATGACCTCAAAGTTTCCTTAAAGACCCTCCAAATAATTTTTGGGATGTCATCATTATTTTCTTTGAATAATTAAAAAAATTATTCCATTTACACCTGAAATTACAAAGAGCTATAATAAATAAAAAGTTTCCATGAATTGGTTCCTAGACCTCAACACCAAAACATCATCAAATAGACAAGAAAGGAATGCATACCCAAAAATCACTAAGTACAACCAATCAATTGAGGCCCCAAACATTCGATATGATGGAAATTGTTTGATAAAGGAATATTAGTCATTCATGAATGTGAGTGGGGAGGAAAATAAGTTGATATAATTTATATAACTATCTTTCCATCCATACAACAAAACAAATTGAAAAAATTGACACCCCAAAATTGAGTGACTAAAATTAAGAAAACTATGTTCAACTAATCGTGAGACAGTAATCCAATAAGATAAAATTGTAGTTAAGGACTTCTATCACATGACATCATGACATGAATCTCCATTCCTTACCATATAAAAAATTAATAATTCTTGTTCTATTAATCCTATATGCCTATAATCTTCTCCAATCCTAAATACGAGGCACTTGGACCATTTGAAATCATTTAAAAACATTTTTAACTCCAATGAACACCAATCAAGACCCCCAACAGAACCCTTAGAATAAGAAAATAATATGAAAATAATATATATACCTCCATAAAAAACAAAAGAAATTGTGTTAATAAACAAATAACCCCAAAGATGAAAAGACATCAAGACACAAAAATAAAAAAATACACAATGAAATTAGCCTGTTCATTGTATTTATTGGAACACCTTACTTGAGGTACCTTGAATCCCATATCTATATTCATTTATAAAATCACATTTTTAAATGGGATAAAATTATACATTAAATTTTTAGGAAACCAACTCCAACTGAGAGGAGAAGAATTGATGTTTTCAATCATCTAAGAGCCTTCATAAACCACTGATTAAAACCTCTCACTAAGACAAAAACAATCTAACACAAAGATGAGTGAATTTATAATGATTTTTTTGTAAAACATGTTCCACATAAAGGGAATATTATCTTCAAAAGTTCTCAACCATGAAAGATATATATTATCCCAAAATTTTAAACTATAAAATAAAATGGCCTAAAATATAAACAGAAATAGGGTTTTACTAGAAATTCAATCTCTAAACACTAACCTTTCAAAAACCCAACTATCAAGAATAAGAATTATTTTTGAAAAAAAATATATTTTTGATAAAACATTTAGCACAAAAACTCAAAAAAATATTAATGACTCAAAACATGTCATGTCTAAGAAACGTCTATTCCAGAAATAATAAATTAGAAATATCCAATTCCAATTACACAATACTCTCCCACAAAGGATCTTCTAGGATTTATCCAGTAAAATACTTTGAAATTCCACAATCATCATGAGATGGATCCTTGAATATGTTATTCCATGTCATCCCTAACTACTTGAAGATCATTTCAAATGACTCCAAGTCTGCCGAAAAGGATAACCAATTTAAGGTGATAAAGAAAAAAACAACATATGAAATTGAATCACATAAACCACTAAAAGAAATATTCCACACGAAATCATCCATCTTGGATGAAATAATGAAAAAATAAATGAAAAATAAACATACTAATAAAATAATGAATTATTTAAAAATGATAAAAAAACCATAGAATCACTCCTATCAAAGTACTTATCGAATAGTGGGTGTATGTCAAAAATGATTAAATAGAAAGTTTAATTTCCTTTAAAAAATTAATGTAAAAATATAAAATTTATAAGAAAGATATTTATAAAAGATTGAGAAAATAAACAAAATTATCAAAGTGAAAAAACAACAATAAAATTTAAAGTAGATGAAACAAAAAGAGATAAATTCAGCTAAGTCATTTGAAAATCAATCTTTTATATGATTAAAATAATAAAAATTATTTTGATATTAAGAATTAATTTATGTATTAAACAATTAGATAAAAAAATGATTGAAAATGATAAATAATATAAATTTTAGAAAACAAATGAGATAAGATATCTAGTAAGTATGTTTAATAATATCTTTAAAATAGATATTGCATATACCAACCCAATAACTTGTGGATTTAATGTATTAGCTCCTTGTATTTATTATTTTACAATATGCAAAAAATATCCTTTTCTTATTAGGTTATATTAAAAAAACTAGATAAAAAAGAACAAGATATTTAATGAACAATCTAGAATACAAAAATGAAGAAGTCCTTTTCCCTTGTAATGGAATCAGAAAGAAAACTATATTCCATTACATTAATGGTAGTAAACACCAAAATCAGAAGAAATATTATAGAGAGGAAGACTTCTTAGGACCAATAAAATTATATATTTGTCTTTAGTTTCCCAAATAATATGAGGAAACACTCAATGATATTTAGAAAGTAATGAGAGTGTGTAAGATATAAAATATAGAACACACTTTCAAATAAAAAAGATATAGAAATAAATATATTTGATATAAATTAAGAATTTTTGTAATTAGATGAGAAAGTTGTCACTGATATTTCCAAAGCCTCCAAAGTTTTCTTTTTAAAGGCTCTAAATCCTTCTGCAATTTTCAGGAATCCTTTATGAGTTTTAAAATAAAATATTTGTAATTTCAAAGAATCTTTCTTATAATTAATGTATGGATTTAACTAACTAATTGAAGAGTTGTATATAATTATTCTTCTTAGAGTAGGATTTTACAGTGTAAGGGAATTAACTATGGCATGGAGCTAGGAGGATCATTATATATGTCTTTTCCATTATTTAGGTAGATTCAGTGTAACCTATGTGATATGATCTGAAGTCTTTTTTTTGGTTCTTCTAAATTTTATGTCACTACTGTGTAGAAACTATATGAAATGTGTAAATATCCTATAAATAAAAAATTGGGGCATAGGTATTACCTTGCGAAATATATATGGTTGATTTTCTCAGATATACAGCTTTAACTATGGAGTGAATGTTTTTATTTTCATAGAAAATATTGAAAATAAATTTTACTAGGAAAGGAAATGTCATGGTCCAGAGGTATGCACAATAATCTTATTTATTATGTCTTACAGAATCATGGTGATATGTTATACGCCATAATAATTGTTCTCTGGTGTTGTGTTATGTGTTCTTCTATAGTACCTGTTCAATAAGTTTAACCTAAATTCAAGAAGGAATCTTCAATGAGTTCTATCCTGATGGAATAAATGTAACTATAAATTTCTTATGATAAAATAGTAAACACTTTAAAGAGTGTTTTTGATCATTAAAATGAATGATTGGTGTGAATTAAAAATATCTCCCCCTATTTGATGATAAAAAAACATGAATTATAATTTAATTAAACAAGATTATAAAAAGAAAGAAAAATTATCCCACAAACATAACTTACCCCACACAATACGTTTTTAAAAAAATTATCCACCAACAATAAACTTCTACTATAAGTGACAAACTAAATATTCTCTCCCATTGAGATTATAAAAATATCCATATAATGGGTTAGAGAATAAAGAGATAAAATTAAATCTAAATTTGTCATCATTTATGACCTTTAAAGAGAGACAAAAATAATGACTTAAGAAATTAAATTTTTTAAATTTATAATATTTTAGATATAATAACCTTAATGAATATAAAAATAATATAACATAAACATTTTTAAGAAAAAATATTTAAAGTATAAAACATTGAAAAATACATTTTATGAAAAAGATAAATAAGTTTTTTAAAAAAAACATCATAAAATTTTAAATATATAAATTTGTTTTGAAAAATAAAATGTGTCTTCTAGGATCATTTCAGTATAAATATGATTACATCCCCATTAATTATTGTACCAGTAGAGTTTATAGGTATCATTTACATTAACAAAATAATATAAATAAGTAAAATAAAATAAACATTTCGAAAAAAATTCCCTTATTATCATCATGTTATGGTTGTATTAATAAACCATATAAAATTATCTAGTTGTTTCAAGAATTCTGTGATATAGGGCCCACTCATCATTCTCATGGTGTAAAAAGGGTTGAAATCCCAATAGATACATTTTAGGAATTTTCCTAAGACCATATATGCCCTAACCACATTCACTTATTTGTATCCAGAAATGACTATTTTTCTTAGACATTCATACTCACTTCACTTTAAAAATATTCTGGTTTTTTTAAAAGACGATAGTTTTTTAAAATTATAATAAATAAATTTAAGAAAACAATTTTGAATAGACAAATTTTAAAAATGAAAAACACCCCAAGATTACCAATATACTAGGAGATAATAAAATTAATTTGAAATAGAAAAAGGTACGAAAATTTTAAAAGGGTAAGAAAATAAATTTTAAAAATATATATTTTATCTTTTAAACTCCCCAAATAATATAATAATTATAGATAGAGGATGAAATGTAAAAAAAAATTGGGAAAAAATAAAAATGAAAAAAAGGAGAATGTCAAAAGAGAAAATCTAAAAAGATATCATCTTCTCTTTTAATAAATAATGAAAACATGGGAGAAGATATTTTGAGAATATATTCATGAGATAACTTAATATGAAATATTGAAGAACTTTATTCCCATGAAGATAAATTTTATGTTCAAAGCTTTTATAAGATGGAAAGAGATGGGATCCCCATTAGTCTGATTATAAAAATTATGCTCATGTAGGGAAAGAGTTGAAAAATAACATCAAGAGGTGAACAAAACATTTATTTAGATTCCACTATAGGATTGATCAATGAGTTCTAAAGGTAAATCCCAATAATAAATCAGTTAAATCATTCTTTAGGTACCCTTGAGGGTCTGACACTGTCAATAAAAGATGATTTTGTCATGGTAAAAAATTTATGTCCACAAATATTGTGAAGTGTAGTTTTTTGGATGTAAACTTACATATATTTGTGAGATTGATTAAAATAAATATGGATCAATTAATTCATTCCATTTCTATAATTTTTTCAATAACACTCATAAACAAAATGTCCGTATTTACAATAATAACAAAAACATTTATTTTATGAAATTTCATTTACAAAATAAGTGGTTTTAAAAAAGTTGATTTATATTTAAAAATATAAAAAAATTTTCTTTATATTAATTAATTAAGGACCAAGAATAATATTAATATATTTTTCACCATATGTGAATTTTGAAAGAGGTATTTTGAGATCCATTATTGCATTTTTGAAAAAATAAATACCAGGCTTATTGTTTAATTTTGAAGTCAAACCGCTCTTTTCATTTAAATAATTATATTTATCATTAGAACTAATATTATTCTCATTAATAAAATAGTTATATTTATTTAAAATATTATTAAATTTTGAAATAAGATCTTGATATAAATTTTCAATTTAATTATCATAATAAGAGGAGCATGAAGAAGAAGATGAATCTGAGGAGGAAGAGGAATGAGAAGGATAATGGAAACTAATATCTTTAACAATATTGAGTTGAGGAATTTAGAACTTAGGACTTGAGTTTATATTTTTATATGATGACATTAAATCTTCTGTAACACTCAATTTTTATACTTTTAGTTCCTTTTTACCTTTCTTCATGTATTCCAACATTTATTATTTAAGGGGAAATCAAGATTGATGTGGAACTTTTTTTCAATTGAATCATGTCACATCTAGAAAATCAATTTACTATTTCTTTTTAGCTCATCATAAGGACTTCTTCTTTTTCTTTATCTTGTTTAATTTTTCCAAAGTTCCTATCAATATTTGAATTTCAATATAATTATTAGAGTCGCTTTAAAAAGATTAAAAAATCATTGTCCCAAAATCAATCACCCTTTATGTTTACATAACCACCTTATCATCCTTTTAATATTCTCTCTTCATTGTTATCTCACATGTCATAATAGTTCTAATTTGTTCATACACCACCATATTTTTAACATATTTATCTTATTGGATCATGTTGACATTGGTTCCCAACTTCTTGGTAAAACCTAATAGAATTTACTCACCAATGATTCTATTGAAATAAAGTAACAAAAAATTGTTTTCTTGTTAAAAATATCTGTATATCTTGTAAACATAACAGTGATATGCAGGTTAAGATGCATGGATAAAAATTCAAAGTCTTTTTAAAAAATATCAAAAGAAGTATCTTTAAATTTTTTGGTGTGTTCATGAGTAATTTTTAAAATTTTCCAATTTCGTGATCCATTTTTAACATATCAATATGATTAAATTCATTCTAATGAAAACGAAAATGAAATGAATTCATATCTTTTTCACTTTACTGAAAAGAATATATATCATCTGAGGTACATTTATCTTCTTTTTTATTTTAATGAGAATACCCATGTAAATTATTTTATTAACAGGATAACAAATATATCTATGAAAAGTAGTCATGAATGTTTCTCAACAACCAGAAATACTTTCATCTAAAAATAAATCATGACCCAATCATTTTTCTTCGAGACAAATAAGTGTGTTTGAAAAAGGTTTAAAAAAAAATATTTGTTAATAATACTTATGATTTTGAAAAAAAATAAATATAAAATAATTTGGAAACAAAGTAACTTAAAAAATAAAAAACCCATTAATACACAATATAGTCCACAGATGTATAAATGGAAAGAGGGGGGATTCACTGTTAAAATATTAAAGGAAGTAACCCAATTTTTTTAAAAATATATTTTTTAAAGACATAAAAATAAAATAAAATAGTAAAAGTGAAAGAAAAATAAGAAAAGTAAAAGTGTAATAAAAAAAGATAAAAATTGATAAAATTAATTGAAAATTAAAAATTTATGTAATTTTAACAAGAAAAACGATTCATTAACTAAACTCTAATTAAAGTATTATACCAATGAATAAAATAATGATTGGAAGTGAAAAATAATTGAAATTTCTTAAAATAAATGAGACAATATATTTTTAAGGATGTTTGGAAATATCTCTAAAAGAGACCCCCGATCAACCAGCCCACATGCTGGAGTATTTAATGTATTAATCCCTTAGATTTATTAGTATCCACGATATCAAAACAATCCCTTTATTTTTATGTTATAGCATGGAATGAGATACAAAAGACACTATATCGTTAAGGGAAAATATAGAAACCACAAATGAATTATTCTCTTAAATTTAAATTTAAATAGAAAGAAAACAATCATACCTAACTTTAATAGAGGTAAATACACAAAATAGAAGAAAGATATGTAAGAGAGAGATTTCTAAGGAGTAATCACTTTCTATCTTATTATCAAATCACCTACAGAATATGAAAAAAAATATGAGGATGAGAAAATAATGAGAGTTGGTAATATATACAATTTTTCAGACACTCTAGGAAGGATATATGATTTTTAAGGAGGTATATTTGAGAGAAATTGAGCGCAATAGATATTGGATGAAAAACATGTTGTTAATATACAAAAGGACTCCAAATTTATCTATTTATAGGATATAAATCCATTGGTAATGTTATATAATCATTCACGGGTTTTAATGTTGAATAAATCAAATTTCAATGAATCTTGATCATAATAAATGAAAGGATTCGAATGGATTCTTACAGTGTGGTCTATTATTCTATACTATGGAGGTAGGATTTTCAGAATAAGGAAATTCACTATTGTGTGGAGTCAGGAGGAGTATTTTTATGATCATTCCAATATTTAAGTAGATATATTATGCCATATGGATTTTAGTGTGAAGTATTTTTGTTATTCTTCCAAATTTGAGGTCATTAGGATGTAGTATGTTGGCTACTGCATGGACAACTCATCTAAAGAAAAAATTGAAGCATGGGGATTACCTTGTAGCATAGAGTAGGATGAGTTTATTTTATTTATAGTTTTGGATATGAAATTATTCCCTAAATCTCACTATAAATATTTCAAATGGTCTTAAACAGGACAGGCTGTGAAATGCTACTGAGTACTGTGCTGAAATCTTAGTTCATGTAGCTTTATATGATGTGGTGCTATGTGCTGCACCATAATAATTGTTCTATGGTCCGATGCTTTGTGTTGTGGCATAGTCCTTATTCAATAAGTATAATATGAAATCAAGAAATTATATTCAAATAGTTATACAATGATGAAATTTATTTATCTATAAAATACGTAATAGAAAATACGAAACATTATAAGAATGTTTATGATCATTAAAATCAAATAATGTTGAGAAGCACATAAGTTGGAAGATCACCTCTCCCCAACAATACCATGAACCGAGAGAGAATTTAGAACCCCTACACCATGATTATTTCTCATTAGGGTTAAATGAATGTTTTAAGAAATTTAAAAATAAAATATATATTTGTTAATTTGTGTTAATGGTTAACTTATATAGTTATTCAATTATGAACATATTCATGTAACCCTTACGAATCTAATTTTTCTATAATGAATTATTATTTAGTATAGTTATTTAAAATTATATATATACATGAAACACTTATTTCTATAAAATATTTTAATTGTGATTATTCACAAAATATCTTTAATTCCAAGTGGAAATCATGTTAAAAATATTATAATACTCTTCAAAATCACTAACCACAAAGGTGTTGTATATGTTCAGTCCAAAGTCAAACCCATAGAAACAAATGATCCCAAGATTTTTCTTTTATTTTCATGTCAAAACTTGTTTCATGAGTGATTGAAACGTAACTAAAACTAATTGAATATATTAAAATCATGGAATCATATGAGATAAATAAATTAACCTCTATAATACAATTAAGATTATATTTTTTAGATGATATTGTTCCTATCATAATTTAATCTAAATTAATACATTATCATGTTTTTGAATCTAATATTATATTTTATTGTGTCTAATTAGATTTATTCATTTAATAATTGGATTCTATATAACACCCATAATTTGAGTTATTTATTTATTTAGTATTTTTTAAGGTATCAAAAGGTTGGGGATAGTTTTGGGATGTTTAATATGGGTTTTAGGGGTTTTGGAGGGTTATTAAAGGGTTTATTTTTGATAAAAAAACTAAAGGAAACTCTATGAAATCCTTTTATGTTCTTAAAAATATTGTTTTCCACCACTGATAAGGGGGGTTGAATTATTAGAGGGAAATTTTTACAATTTAATTTTAGAAAAAAATAATCCTTTAAACTTGTTAGAGTTTGATCCACTCAAAAAAGAAAATATCTCATCCTCACAAGATCTTGTAGGGAATAAATGATTAAAAATGACATAATTTTTACAAGGTTCAGATCCAATGTGGAATCCAATTCCTTTCTGTGGCTAGTTTCCCTCCAAAACCCCATATTATGTTCACTATCCACACAGGTGAATTCTAATTACAAGAATTCATGAAACATCCCACCACACATGTAACATCATAGCTATATAGTATAGTAAAAAATTCCAATAAAAGATTAATAATATTAACAAATAAACAAGTTTTAACCAATAACATAAGATAATAATCATCTTCTATGAACCACTATAATATGTAAGAAGGAATTGAGAACTGTGTAACTTGAATTTCACTACACAAATAATCTCGTACTCAAAACAGATATTTTAAAACCACAAGATTACCTAAATTTTTATCACTAAATAGACAACCTTATCTTTAAACTCATCATCTTATACATTTTCTCACAAAATAGAAACACTCATTGATGATCATCAACACACAATACTTAAAACACATAAATATTATTTAACACAAAAAAGATAACATGTATTCACTTAAGTAATGACTAAAACTACCTTGAATCCTAAAATAATCATTCCTTAAAACCAAAGACTATGATTATGGAAGCATTAAAAATTGATAAAGTATCATCCTAAAATTGTAACCTCAGAATTATTGAATTCGAGAAACATGATTAAAATCATTACGTATGTATCCAAAAAAATAAATATTGGCTAAGTAATTTTCTAATTCGCATACACTGTTCAATCAGTTACATAGAGTACTAGAAATCACCCACATGAATCATTTTTCAATAAGACTCATTCAAATATATGAAATCCAATATTTTACCAGATATAAAAATTCATCAAATTGGTTTCATCTTTGTTACTAAATAAGTTATGTGAATCCTTTTGTATATATCACTGTATTCCCTTAAGTCATTGGACCGATTATGTGATCTTAATATATTGTTGGAATCACCTATATAGAAATCATCTATGTGGGAAGTTCATCTATGTGATACTATCCAAAGTTATTATATAGAAGATTTGGATACATGATTCAATTAGAAGACAGATTTGGATACATAGATCACCTATATACTCAATATTCTATCTTGAATTGGGAAAACACTATATTTCACTCAAAATCACTCAGAAAATCTTCATTCAACTTTAAAACAACCTTAGAAAAAACTTATATCATCCTAAAACTATCTTAGATGATAAATATTCCATAAAAACCAGATCAAGAACCATAATAATTATTGAGAACCTCATGAATGGTTGTCATAAAAAACCCCAAAACCATTTAGAAATCAAGGGATCTCAATGATTCCTCACATGTGGAGACAAATCCATGGGGTTATTCAATATACCCATTCAATTTTATTTAAATAAATTGAATCAACCAATATTTTTTCATAGATTTCCATACCTTACTAATAATATTTTTTATGCAGAATGACTCAAAATCCTCTTCTTCTTATCAATCTCATACTCCCCTAATCACTTAAACTTCCCCTTCATCACAAAATTCTACCCACTTTAAAAACATAAACTCAAGGACCATAGATGCCTCAAATAAATAAAAAATAATGTATGTGGGGATGTATTAACATGAATTTTCAACCTCAAATCCAAAAATATATCACGTGGAATTGATTTTTAAATTATTTCTACGAGCATCCATTTTGTGACAATATAAAAAAAGTTTTATTTCATCTGAATCCGCCTTATCTTTGATAAAATGATATCAAATGTAAATATGTTTAGATGGTTATTATTGAACTATAATTTTTAAAAGATAAATAAAACTTTTATTTCCACAACGGAACTTTAACTATCTCTAATAATCAAACCACAAATCTACTAGATGAACCTGTATACCTAAATCCTAGGTAATTGAATTCGTATACCAACATACTCCAATTAAAATGTACTTAGGGTCACCAAAATATGATTTTTACTATAAAAACAAACAAAACCATTACCAATAAAAAAACTCCACCAAATTTGTATCTAATGTATTTATGGTCACCTTCCCAATCTATATTAGTGTAACAAAAAAAGTTTAGGTCCATACTGCATCTTTAATCAAGACATAATTCATTGTTAATTTTATATAATTATCTTAATTCCAAGATTGTGTGACTCCTTCCATTTAATTTTATGCTTAACACACAAATTCACCATATTTAAAATTTTTGGTCTGGATGTTGTGAGATACAAAAATCTTCTAATCATACATTTGAATTTCTTCTAATCAACCTTGTTCCAATGCTCATATTTTCTCAACATTGTGTCAAATGATATAGGTGAAGATACCTATTTTGAATCCTTCATTCCAAATATCTAAATAATTATCTAGCATGGTTTTTATAAAATAATAATATAATCGGAGTTCTACTCAATTTGAAATCCTAGATAATATTTTAGTTCATTTATTATAGAAATTTTAAACTACTTCTTCATCATTTTGGAAAATAACCCACCTAAGAAACTAGTATTACTAGAAAAAATTATACCATCAACAAATATTATGAACAACAATGTGTTTGATAAATCCTTCTTCTGTACAATTTAGTATCAATAGTTCCATTGGATAGCCCAATTTTTGTCAAATAATCATTAGGTTTAGAATACAAGTCCCTTGAAGCCTATTTCAATCCATACAATGTTTTCATCAATCTATAACAATTTTCCATGTTTTTTAAGATTTAAAACTTATATTTCTTCAATAATGAATTCTTCTTCATGGTCAAAATTTAGAAACATAGAGTATACATCCATTTGATGTACCGTATAATTATTATGAACTTATATTTCTATGAACATTCTTATTGTTTAAAGTAAAGAAATGAGAGAAAAAGTCACTCCAAATTCTATGACTTCGAGAATAGCCTTTACAATCTAGTCTCTTTTATCTATGTTACATCACCTTTCACATTCATATTATCTCTTAAAACCCATTTTTACCTATCACATTTTTATATTTTAGTATAGGAACAAGTTACCATATAGAATTATTCTAAAATTTTTCAAGTTACTCATTCATAAATTTCACTTATTCATTATGTTCAATAGCCTCAATCACCATTATTGGATCAACCTGTGATAAAAGTGAAGTTTTCTTCCTAAATAGCATCCACCTTGTCTGAAATAGAATATTCTAATTCCCAATGATATATTTGGATTCTACATGTTTCTTTAACCTCTGAATCTATTTTTTTTTCACCACCAACACATTCTTCTTAATTATTGGAGTAGTTTAATTTATAATTAACTATTTTATGTTTGTTTTAATAAAATTATCAACAATTTTGTTAGAAATATTATCACTTTTGTCTATACGATACTCAAAATATTCTTTAATATACAAACTTTTTTCCTTAAATTTTCATTAATATTCACATTCTAATAATAAAAATTTTAATAAAAATTTTATTCCATCACCTATATCCATTCCCATTAGATAAATATCCCATAAATAATCTATCACCAAAATATTCTTTAATGGTTCTCATCCCATTTACATTGAATTTAATATAATATGGAATTATAAATACCACAATGTTTTTTACTATAGGCTTATTTTGGTACCACATATCATTGGGTTTAGCATGTTTCACTGGTCTTAAAAGACATTTACTTTGAATATTCTCTTTTGTACACACTGCATCTCTTCAAAATTATTTTGAAACATTATTCTCAGCCAACATTGTTATGCATATTTCAATAATCATCTTAAATTACTCTCTAAAACAACATTATATTATAATGTATAAGGTTATCTATAATGATTCTTGATATCATGATTTATAAGATAAATTCTAAACACATTACTTGTGTATTCTTTACCATTTTTAGATCCTCATTTTATAATACACAAACCAATCACTTTTTTAACTGATATTTTTTACATTTCAATCATCTTGATATCTTCAGAATAATTCTTAATGAAAAGAACCTAGGTCATTAGAGTCAATTCACCAATGATTTTAATGAAATAAATACCACCACGAGTTGATTTCAATCTAATAGGCCCACAAATATATGTGTGGAATAATTCCAATTCTCTTTTGGAAATAATACCCACAATCTTTTGAGTATGCTGAGTTATATTGAATTTCTAGAATGTTTTAGAAATTATATCATGATCTCTTTTCTACTTGGGATAATATCGTAAAAAATTATTTTCCAAAATATTATTATGGTTTATTTTTTCAATGATTCCCAAATATTCTATGTAATATTATGCTCCCATATATCCTAATCTGGTAAAAATTATTTTTTGGATCACTAAAAAAGATTTAATTTTTATTTTTTCTATTACCTTGAGAAATGATTCATCCACAACTTATGCTTTTTTATGATGAATATGTTTCTCTCGAATGTTACCTCATGACCATTATTACAAATTTGGCTAACACTCAACAAGTTTTTTTATAACATCTACATAAATAACATTATCATATTTCGGATTATAATTCCCAATTTTAATTATTCTAGTATAATTTATTTTCAAGAAAGATTTAATACAAAACTCTACTTTTCATTCCTCATATTTATCAATGTTCATTAAAATTTTACCATTACCAGTCACGTTTGAGGAACACAAACCATTAACCATCCAAGAATTTGTCTTCATTAATGCTTTAAAATCACTTATTTCCGAAATTGGGGTGTGTTTGAGGTGAGGCACATGGTGTTTCCCAACAATGCAGTGCCCCAGGATAAACTATGAGAACATTTTGTCCTAGGCAGTGGTTGGGACATTATTAGAACATGGGTTTAAACCAGATTTCCAAATAATGTGTCTAAGTAGTGATCTGTGCATAGTTGGCACATGGTTTGACAAACTGTGAAATCAAATTATGTGGCATATCCTGGAATTTAATTATTGGATTTTTCCCAAAATAATCCTCTTCAATTTTAAGTGGGTTTCACCTACCACTTATACCCTCTCATGTAAGAGAACCCTTGGGAGCTACAGAATAACTCTATCTTCTTCACCCAATTTATTCTTTCCCTTCCATTGGCGATTTCCAAGAGATTTTGTGGAAATTATTCCTTTAATTACCTCTTTCTTATATATATATATATATATATATATATATATCTTCATGGTTTTGGCCTCCCCAATGAACTTTAAATCTATTATGGTCGATTTTAGGTTTAGGGGTGGATTTAATGTTAGGTTTATTGATTTCTAGAGTTTTAAGACACTATTTCTATCCCTATGGGTGACAAAAATTTAGAAGGGGACACCTTCTAATGTTTCGTAGATATATTATGGCCAATTTTAGGGTTTAATGTGGATTTAATGTTGGTTTTATTAGTTTCTTGTGTTTGTAGATAATGTTTCTATCTCTATGGGTGTGTGAGCCGTTAATTGATACATCTTTTGAAGTGTTTTTCCTTGGTTATAATCTCTTTGAGGTAAGGTTTTCTATGTATTGTTTCATTTTGGAATTTAAAAGGTTATTTTTCTTTCTAAATGTATTTTAATGAATTTAGGATTATTTGTGGCAATATTTGTGGTCATTTAAAACTATTACATGATGTTTTGAGCTTGGAAGAAATAGTTTTGCCCTTAAATTATATGTTTTTAGGTTTTAAATTGGATGTTTAAATGTGTTAATGTAACACCCAATAATTAATAAGTTAGAACATTATATTCGATAGCATGTATGAAACACAACACCATGAACATGAGGGAATATAATTTCCATATAATTTATAATATATTTATTATTTTATGTAAATTCAATATATTTTATAGTTTTCAATTCAGGAAACACTGATTTAGCGTACGTTGCACACAACAACTGGTTTCCTCAATGGCCATCATTACATGCAATACCACGTTTTACTAAACAATAATATATTATTATTTATTATAATAAGATATAATCTAGTGATTATGAATATTATTAACTACTTTATTAAAATATATAATTAATACAACTAATTCATTGGTTATAAATTAATTATAAAGAAATATAAGAACCAATTGAATATTAAAAGTATATTTTTATAGAAAACTATTATTATTCTCACAAATATGTTTTCCATTAATAAATTAAATTAATTATAATTAGTGGGTGATAATATTGTAATATATATATATATATATATATATATTATTTATCTATTTTTTTTGATATTCATCCAATATAATAGATGATCATAAACTAAGAACAAACCCAAATTTACACATAAAAACCTATATTTTTTTCTTATGGAATTTATACCTCATTTTAGTGGAGAACCCATTTTAAAAAGAATTTATGGAAATTTTACAGATTATATATGTCAAAATAAAATATATATTTGAAATAAATACATAAAAATTAGGTTAGGTTGAATTTTTGGTATTTTTTGTAAAGTTTCATTTTTTAATAAAAAATGAAAAATTATTAATTTTTATTCAAAACTCCTTTCTCATCTAATTAAATTATTAAAATTAAGTCATATTTTAAATTGTTTTTAATTATTATTAGATCATATTTTTATCAATTAATATAATTTATTTTATTTTAATCAAATTCACTTTGAAATTTAATATAAAACTATAGCAATCTTTTGAACGTTTTTACCTTAAAAATCCGCATTGTCGTCCCATTTATAGGATTAAATTTAAATTTATTTATAAAACTTATGTGATTTAAATTTTAAAAAATGGATTCCATATTTATAAAAATCATAATTTATAATTTCTAAAAATGTTATCTTTTTTTCAACAATTTTTTTAGTGAAAGTAATTAAAATTAATTACAGTGATTAAGGTAAAATTAAGCTTAATAAGGTACAGAACCTTGATCTTAAGGGCCCAAGTCACCATAAAACATGTACAAGATACATTGGTTGAAAATATTGTGACCCAATACTACCCGTTTATAGAAATTTTACCATTATGGTAGCCACATTCCTTATAAAAAATGTGGGTCAAATTCCCTTTCCAAAAATTTAAGAGTGTGCCACTCTTCTTTCACTATAAAATGGACTTCTCTCCTCCAACTTCATCACACCTCTCAAGAAAAATTGGATCCAAAAATATTTTCCAAAATATCTCTAAAACATTCCTAACCTCATCATATATGACACACCTTTTTCATGAAGAAATCCAAGGAATTCCTTTGGTTCAAACCAAAATGAGTTACCCAAATAAGAGGTACCATATTTTCTTAATCTCTTTATTTTTATTTTTATTATTCACCCCCTATACTCTTATTATTACATAATTATATGTAGAAATATATGATAAATATACTTGGATGTTTTTATGATATGTTTTCAACCTAAACTCATACACACATCCATCTAATGTTTAACAAATATACTGTTTATGAGTACGAAGAACTACCGCCTCACAAAATGATGATTGTTTGTTTTCCTTTATCACCATCCATGGTTGGTAATTATAATAGAAAGTATTTTTATATAATATATATATGATATTTATTATTTATTTATGTTGCTTTATTTCTTTTATAACACATACCCTTATAGTTTTAATTTGGTTGAAATGCGATAACATTGTTTGTGGATGTGTGGACAACCACCTCCTAAAAGCGATATGATTTATTCACACAAAACATGGACCCCATAATAAATGATTCTAATTAAAAATATTCTAAATAGAAAAAATATATATTATATTAATGAAATTATTACATATATATAAATATAATATATATCATTTTATTTATTACGTTTTCACACACTTAAAAATTGATAACGTCATTCGTGGATGTGTGAACTTCCACCTCCTCATCATGATGTGATTCCGTTTAAATCCAAATAATTATATATATAAGTATATAAGATTGAATATTATGGTATTTATGATATAATTATAATTTAATAAATTAATAATTATACTTAAATTCTCTCCATAACTATCACTAAAAAATGAGAATGTTACTCATGTGTCCATACGACCTACCGTCTCTATGATTGTAATGATGATTCATTTTTCATAACCATATTTAATGATTATTTAAAAAATTATAATTGATGTATAAATATGATTATTATTTAATTATTATTATGTAGATGTTATATAATGACTCCATTGACCATAGTTGACCTACCAAAGTTTTTTTGACATATAAACCAAATTTGGTCAAAATAACATATGAAAACCTATTTTTTATGTAGTTGTATAAAACCTAGTAATAAGGAAATAAAAGTAATTATAAACATGAAAATGGTTATGAATAAATTATTTAATTAACATAACTTTATTATTTTGGAATATGAATACAATCAAGACTATTCAGTCTCAAGGTAAAATATTTCGTCTCATTTTACATTCTATTGAGACTTATTTGTTATTATGAACCTAATTTCTTTTATATTGTGTATATATTACCATTTACACATTATATCATGAACAAAATGATTCTAATTATATTATATGTTTAATTTAATGTCATTCCATCATGTATATTATGATTCAAATGTTTCAAAGAGGTATGGGACACTTGGGAATGTTTAAAGATTAATCTCCTTGAGAAATTTTTTAATGATTATATTTGAAATCTCACTTCCTTTTAAGATTATTATTTTTATCTTAAAACAATTACCTTATTATTGTGTTCTTAATTTCATTCATATTATGTACAGACTACCAATTTTGAATATAATATTATGATTCATTCATTATTTATGATATTTTAAGATTAATTTGAATTATTTCATCTAAGGGGATTTGAGTTAAATGTTACCAAGTGGAAAAGAATTTCATAACCCCATTTTTTTCTTGGGGTAACATTACATCCTCATTGTCATTACTTTTACATAATTATGTGTCTAATGAAATTGATTACCTATTATTTGATTTCTTATTCTATATGTGTATTTATTGTTGATACACATAATCTACTCATTGATGGATTCTCACTACAACTTTATAATATTTTCAAGGGTTTACATTACAATTGCATTTTTTTCGGGATTTTTTACCCAGGAATTTCCATTAGAGGATATTATTTTACAATTGGATAAAAAACCTTTTATTTTTCTTCTCCTCTGGCTATTCATGACCATTATCATAAAATAGTACCATTTTCCCACTATTTGTTACTTAAAATCATTTAGAAGATGTTTTTACGAAAATCTAACTTCATTTATCTATTTTGTCAAAGAACCAATTTTCTTATAAAAAACATGTTTTATGAACATTTTTTAAAAAAATTCTTTAAAAATACATCATAAATACATTTTTACCCATTTGTGTTTTAGCAATGTTTTGAATAGAATATTCTTATTGCTTTCCAAACAGAACATTTTTCTAAACTATTTACTGTTAAAATGGCATTTTATTTTTAGCGTATACATAATGTATGTATTTACTCCCCACAATTTCTTTTAATTTTTCTATTCATTTTTTGAGGTTACTTTTTAAAGAAAATGTTTTCAAAAGTGATTTTCAAAGAAAATGTTTTTGAAATGGAGTTTTAAATAAAAATGTTGTTTTTCCCATGAATATTTTTTTTAAATATTTTTATAGTATTCCTATTAATTAATGAAATAAAACCTTTACTTTACTCTACCTAGGATATATTTTGTTTGTAACATCTGCATTGTTCTTGTAGATGGTTTATGACTGATTTGTCTAAGGATAGTATTCACATTCACTTCATTGATTCATTTTTTAGTCCCCTTAAAATATACAATATCATTTTATCATTGAACATTGTATTTACTATAAATTATCCAATTTATTTATAATGGATATTACTATTACCTAACCCATATCCCATTTTACATATGGTGTCAAATTTGAATTTTTTTTAATTATTTGGGTAAATATTGATAATTATGAATACTATATTCAATATGTATATTTGATAAGGCATATTATTAATTTGGACTTTTTGATATGAGGAGTTCATTGCAAAGGCAATAACAGGTGGGGACCAAACATTTTACAACCCCTCGGTGCATCAAAAGTTTCTCATGAGAAGATTAAATTACATAAATTTGATAGGTTTATATCTTTAGTTGTAAACTATCATATGAATGATATTGACTGTATAGGTTTTCGTGTGCCTTAACATGACACCCAACAATTAAGAATTTTCCTCATTTATATTTATTTGTTATTTATCCATGAGATTTTTTATCGACATATATATAGATGCATTTTATTATTAGTTCATTGGTTAAATGGAATGTGTTTAACTTCTTACCTTTCCATATTCATTTTTACTTATCTAATTTTTTGAATGGTATGTTTTTTTATTTACCTTTATTTATTATTTATTCACTTCCATTTTATCATATTGATTATTTTTCTATGTGTTTAGTTATTTGAATTTTCATGTTGATTTATTTATATTGAATCATTATTGATTATACTATACTTTACCATTTTTGAGAATTTGAGAGCACCATTATTATGTTTCCTTTCCCCAAGAATCAAAGAAGTATAATATGAAAGATATTATGGGATATACTAGGTGGAAATTTTTTTCCTAGGAATAAAAAGATTATGTTGCAATTAGAGTATTTTTTCTCATGTATGTATCAAGTTTACCAAGACTACTAAAACAATCAATCCTTTGGGATTTGATTCCTTGTAATCATTCCAATGTATTGGTATTTTAATCCAACTCTAGGCTATCTAGGATTGGGTTTCTATAATTAATTTTTTGAAATTCTTGTGTGTATTTTTCAAATGGATTTCATGATGTTCATTTTTTTGGAACTAGGTTTTGGTTTTCAATGTATAGAAACTATATTTTAATAATAATTTGGTTTTAAATTGAGTCATTGACCTGAAATTGATTTATAAAAGGGTTTTTATTTGATTTTAAATTATTATTTTAATCATATGTGTGTTGATTAACCCTTGAGAAAATGATATGGAATCTTCTTCAAAATGGTTTGATGAAAATGGATGGCCTTGGGCCTTAATTGGGTTTTAAAATAGAAATAATATTGTTTTAAGGGGGGATTTGAAATCTTTTATGGTTTGGTTGATTTCCATAAATTTAAAAAATGGGGTTTAATATGATGTTTCATAAAATGGTAAAGGTCTTGAAATCCCAATAGATGTTTAGTGTTAAAGCCATGATTATAATTTTGGTTTTAAAATAATTATTGTGCATTACTCCCCATGATTTATCCTTATTTTTCTACACCTTTCATGGGTTATTGATCTCTATGAGATACTTGGTGCTCCCCCTTATGTGGGAATGTTAGGGTTTAGGCCATGAGCTCATTTTATATGTTGGGATATTTATTATTGGGTGTTAGGGATGAGGGTATCTATGGATATTCCTTGTGTGATAGACATGGATTTTTTAAGTATGCCTCATATCCATTTTGGTCATGGTAACCCAAATACTAAGTCAATTATCTATCTTGTTTCACAAGTTTGTTCACATGTCGATAGTTTCCCTCTTGTCATGTTAGGAATAGATGGATATTAGGGGGTTTTCATTATAATGTGTCTTGTATGGGATAATTGGGTGACTTTTTGTTTAAACTTCAAAACATGACGATATTTATTTCTTGAGTTGTTATACTTTTATATGGTTTCATTGAATTGCACATTAGGAACCTTATGGTAGATCCCATGATACATTTCATGCCTTTTTTGGTTTTGATTTTCAGAATTTTTACATAGTTCTCATTATATCATTACCCATCTAATCATTATTTGGAACCTCTTCTTGTTTCCATTCATAGATGTCTTTTGATATGTGGTTCCTCCTTATTGTGTTTGATCGATGTGAGTGTTTTGAGTATTTACATTGGAATAAGAGTTATAAAAATGTTTACAAAACCTATTTTGAGTTTAAAGACTATTTTGTGGGTGGTTTAAATTGGATTTCAAAATGGGTGTTGGTTTTGAAGGAGGCTTCGACTGGATAAATGTTTTTGAGAGAATTTTAATTTTAGTAAAAAATGGGTTGTATTGAGGAATTTAAATTGTGGGTGTGTGGTTTCAAAAGTTCCTATTTGGTGGATTTTTTTTTGAAAATTCATGTGTTTGGTTTTGGAAAACAAATGGAATGTGTTTTTAATGTGGATTGTGGAATTTTTTATTTCTATTTTTCATATATGAATATCATATTTTCTAGCTTTATTTTCAATCTATAATCATTAAATTTCCTTATAAAATATATTTTACAGTTTTTGTGTGTTGTGGCGACCTATTGGTATTCTGACCTCGTGCCAATATATTTTAGGTTCCTTGTTCCGAGATGGATTCTGGTTTACTCGTCCTGGACAAAATGGGATGAGTTAGGTGGTGGTAGGAACCATATGATTCAAGGAGATTATTTAGTATTATATTGGGTTGGATGAAAGTTGTGTTCTTTTATTTAGTTATGTATCTACTATTTTTTTCTTTATATATATATAGATACCATATTTATGAAAATGGGTGGGATCATTGTAGGTGGTCTTAAACCATTTTGAAAGTTTTTTATTTTGTATATGGTATTTATTTATTTCTATGACTTTGTCTTTGATGAAAGAAAAAATTATCCCCAAAGGGATTTATAAGATTCACAAGAACTAGATGGGAGCTTATATGGATTGGGAATTTCCTTATGGACTTGTGGAAAATTGGGTTGGGAGTCTGGCCCGTTAGAATCCAGTTATGGTTTATTACAAATTGATATTAGAGGTTTTGGGTTTTCTTTTATAGGATCCTAATTTTATCATACAACCATTTTTTAGGTATTTCTAATTAGAAAGTACAATAAAGTTGTTAGAGTTTGAGATGTAAGGGCAGGGAGATTCTTGCTAGCTTTTTCTCATCCCGAGCCTCAAGATACTAAAACAATATAGATTTTTATTGGTGAATTCAAGGTTTTTTTATTTGATTTTGATATGGGTCTATGTGCTTTGATTCCCTTTTTGTATGTATGTGATATTGGGGGTCACTCCAGAGATTTGGGTGGAAAGGGATGAGAACTTGAGCTGCGTGGTTATCATGTGTGGCTTGGAAAATCCAGTAGTGCCTGTGTGGTAGAGTCTGCATCCTTAGTAGTTATTGTTTCATGGTTGGAACTCAATTTCCTACCCTAAACAATCAAAACATGCATAACAATATTTCTCCCCATGTTGGCCTTTTTGATGCCTCTCAATTCAACATTATTCTAATGAGGTTTTCACTTGTGGAAAGTGGATTCAGTAGTGTTTTTTTCAATTTTTTATGTGGTTCTTTCAAATCGTGTTTAGATGATTACAAAGTAAATTTTGAACATATGGATTTACTGACATTTTTTATAAAATAATGGGGTTTTGGTAAATATTTATTATCAAAACCTAGTTTATGAGTTATTTAAAACTTTATTCCTTGGTTTTTCTTTAAATAAATTGATTTTAAAACTATGTTTTAGAAGAGTTTCAATATCAAAAGTGGATTATATTTTAAAATTGGTTTGAAAGGTGTTTTGAAATAGAGAAGTGTTTTTATGTGCATTCCTTGGATACATCCTTTTCAATATGAAATGGAATTTTGAATGGGATTTTGGAAATATTCCTTATTTATGTGGTATGTGATCCACCATGGTTTTTTATTGTTTTGGTTGTATATGTTTTCATGACCACACATTAGTTTAGGGTGATTTCCAAATTCCATAGTGAAAATGGTGGTTTTAAAAGAAATGATCATTTATTATAGATTCTTTGTGCCTTATTTGAGATCTTGTTATTTTGGTTTGATTCTTATCTCATAGTGGAATTATTTGGAACATTAATTACGGAATGAATTGATGATGTTTATTTCTTAGATTATTTGTAATATGCCTCCTAGAAGGGTGGAAATAGATTATTCAGTTCCAATACCTACCCAGAATTAGAGTGGATTGTTGGATGTGGAAATTTTATTATTCTCAAACAGAATTTTTTAATTCCTAAATCAATATATACCTTTGTTAAATAGTGATAAATTTTCAGTATGAGAATTGAGTTGGATGGAAGATATTGAGGGGGACCTCAATTCTCTTATGACACCTAATGTTTCAAGGGTGAGAGCTATTGAAAACATTCTTGTTGGGTTTATCCAAGTTTAGTTAGAGTCTTTGGAACCTTATTAGGTGTGTGAATTTATGTATTTCAATCACTTCATGATGGTTTTTATTCATTGTTAATTTCCTGATGATTTTAATGTAGAGAACGATTTTGAGTTTAAGATCCTTTTAGGGTAACTAATTATTGAATGAGTTCACAGATCACTTTTCAAGGTTTGTCGTATTTTCTACAAAGCTGGACAGAATCAATGTTGATAAATATTGTTTCATTATAGGTGACCCTGACCTAGATTGTGGTTCAAATATAATTTCATTAGGAATGAAATATTTTTAGGATGACATCAGTATGGACATGAAAATATAAGGTGTCCAGTCATGGAAATATATGGTGGTTGATGCCTATGTTCCATCTAATATGCAGTGGAAGCATAGTGGCCTTATGGGTAACACGTCTAGTGAGCGGTAGAATCTGGGAAAGCCATTTATTGAGGAATAAGGTATTTA
The DNA here is from genome assembly GCA_963277665.1 of Viscum album. Classification (NCBI taxonomy): domain Eukaryota; kingdom Viridiplantae; phylum Streptophyta; class Magnoliopsida; order Santalales; family Viscaceae; genus Viscum; species Viscum album. The sequence continues at coordinate 589,448,489 of OY728126.1, forward strand.
TCGTGGGAGGAAAATATCTTTCATGTTCTTTTAGTATGGGTATTTGGGGAATTCTAATCCTCATGCTTCATGTCTCCTTGTGTTTGCCTCCATTATTGTAGTCTGGTCATCTTCATAAGTTTTGTAAGCCAGGTTTTCAGTAGTTGTGCTAGGTTTGATCCTTTTTTGGATTAATTTTTTTCTACCTTTTCATAATGGTTGTAATCTTGTTTTTTGGATCATCAACTATTTTTAGGATCTTAGGGATGGTACCTTTTTAGGATGTTTCACGTGGATGTTATTTATAAATCGGATTATATCATTTATGGAATGATTTCCCCCTCAAACACACTATTGGGTGTTTTTTTGGTTATATGTGAGTTCCTTTTTTGATCCTTGTTGTTTGGGTGATCCTTCCTTGAGATGTTTTGGTTGTGACCGTCTTTTGGTTTAGCCTTGTGTTTCTCATTCCTTGGGAATTAGAAAGGCCTTGGGTACATGATGGGTTAACTAGGGTGTGTGATTCACAATTTGAGTTTGGTATACTATCAAGTGTTTGGATTCTTCTATTTAGGGTGCACCATGTGTATGTGATCGTGATTTTACCCTAGGTTATCCATGTTTTTTGTGACTCGGTGTAATAGATCATATTGTTATTTTGTGGGTACTTTTATTTATTATTTCTTCCATTGAGTTTGGATTTTTTTTGTATGAGAATGAGTTTCTATTGTGGTTTCTTGTTGGTCAATTATACATTTCATAGAGGATTCATTTTTTCCCACCATGTTAGATCAATCTTAAATAGTGGGGATACCATGTTATGTATCTTATGTTTTTAGGGATTTCTCACATGGTATTCATTTTTGGTTGTGTTTGGAGACATTGAGAATATTTTTGGTTTATTTGTTTGATCATTTTGAATACATTGGATGTTAGTTTTGAGGTTCAATATTTTTATATGATTTTATAGGTTAGTCCTATTTGGTTCTTTAATTATCTTTATTCTCTCATTTCAACTAGACTTTATAGGGATAGAAGCTGGCATGTTGGGGATTGAGTGACACCCCAATTTTTACGGTATGGTTGTTTTGTACGATTTTACCTTATCTTGATTGGTTTTGAGTTTTGGGATGAGAATTAATGTTTTTAGGAGTTTTGGGAGGAGAATGGTTAGCTTTCAGAGTTAAGATAACCCATGTACTACACGCACAACAATGTCATTCATTCTATCAGAGACATTTTTAATGATTATCATATTTTTTTAAAACTGTAGGGCTATCAAAAAAATATTGAGGTGAGGCATATGGTTTTTCCAAATGATGTAGTTCCCTAAGAGAAACAATGCTTCACTTTAGGATTAAGAAAAGGATGAAACACAATTGGGAAATATTTTATTAAATAGTGTGACCAAACTATGTGGGTGTCTGGTGTCTACGTAGTGGTCTGCGCATAGTAAGTGCAGAGTTTAAAAAACAAAATATCTAAAGAATGTGTCCTATCCATGTGTTTAATTTTTAATTTGTTTCCCAAAATAACCATCTTTAATTTTAAGGGGTTTTCACACCTATTTCTCCCCACTCACATTTACCGACCCATAAGACCTAAGGATGAGATCCATATTCTTCCTCTAGTTGATCTTTCCATTTAATTAGATATTTCTAAAATATTACGATGTAATTATTCATCTCTTTCGTTTTTTCTCCACCCCCATCACTTTTCTCATGGTTTTAGTCTCCCCTAGAACCATATATCTCTTGTCGCTAATTTTGGGGTTCCGAGTAGACTAAATGTTAGGGGGTTTTTCTCTCTAGGGTTTATAAACACAATTTTAATCCATATGGGTGTGATTTTCAATGAAGGTGACACATTTTGAAGTGTTTTAGCTTGGTTATCATATATTTGAGTTAGGTTTTTTGATGTAATTATTTCATATTGGAATTAAAAGGTGTTTTTATTTCTAACTTCCTTTTTAATGAATGTAAGACTATATGTGATATATTTTTAGTGATTTGATTGCATTCAATGACGTTTTGATCTTGGAATAATTGTTTTTCCATTTAAATTCTAGGTCACCATTTTTTAAATGGAATTTCTAAATGTGAAAAGATTTTGTGAAAAGCTTGTGTGTCTTTTTGGAATGGTTATCAGGATGTTCATTAGGTTTCATCCCAATTTTTTTAATGAGAGAAAAATATGTTTTAAAGGGAATATGGTTTTATAATGAGGTATTGAACTCAAAGTGATTTATAAAATAGGTTATTTTTTGAATTTAAAAATCTTATTTGAGACATATGTGTTTGGATTACCCTGTGTGAAAATTCCATGATGTATTTGTTAAAGTGGTTTGATGAATTTGACAGCCTTGATCCTTGTTTGGGCATTGAAAGGGAAAGACCCCTATTTAAGTGTGTATTTGAAATGTTTTAAAGGTTTGGTTGATTCCATAAATTTTAAAAATGGAGTTTGTAATGATGTTCTATAAAATGAGATAGGTCTTGGAATCTCAAGCTATATTTTAGTATTAAAGGCGTAATTCTATATTTGGTTTTAAAATGATGATTTAATAAGATAAACCATGTTTACCACTTTTCTATTTACCCATTTTGTGGGTTATTAAACTCTTTGAGATGGTTGTTTCTCGTTTTATATAAGAATGTTCTTGTTTACGACTTTAATGCATTTTATATGTGGGGATATTAATCATTGGGTGTTAAGGGTGAGGGTAGCTTTGGTTATGCCTTGTGTGTTAGACTTGGATTGTTGCACTATGCCTCACTTCCATCATGATAATGGAAACATAGGTAATATGTGGGAGATCTAGATTTTTTCACTATTTGGTTCATACATTGATAATGTACATGCATTCATGATAGGAACATAGGGCTTGGAGGTGGGTTTTCATTGCAACAAGTCCTGTGTGAGTTAATTATAGAACGTTTAGTTTGAACATTATCCGGTTCAAGATTTGATTCACTGTATATGGTTAAATGAATTTCAGGTTAATAATCCCAGGATAGAGGTTATGATACATTTTATTTCATGGTTGGTTTTTTATTTAGGTGGGTTTGATCTAGTTATCAATTGTATAATTACCCATAATTTCATTATAATAGAACCTCTTCTTGTTATTACTGGTATATTCCTTGTTATATGTGGTTCTATATTATTTTTCATAACCCGTGTGAGAGCGTTGGACCATTTATATAAGAAAATGAGTTTTCAAAGAAGTTTTTGAAACCATTATTTTCATATGAAGACTCTTGTGTGGGTGATTTAAAGTTATTGTCAAAATAGAGTTTTGTATTGAAGGTGGATTCAGCTGGGGAAAAGTTTTTATGTGACAATTTTCATTTAACTAAAATAAGTGGGTTATTTTTAGGAATGTAAATTAGGGGTGTGTGGTATCAAAATTCTATAAGCTAGTGGATTTATTTTCAAATAAATTAGTTTGTTTTTGGAAAAAAAGGAAAGGTTTTTGAATGTGGATTATTGAATTGTTTTGATTTCAAGATTTTATGTATAAAAATATTATTTTATAGATTTATTTTCAAAATAGATCAATTAATATACTTGTGAATCATATATTATATATGAAACATGTTTTGGTGTCCTATTGGTGTTTTTATCTCACACCTATATATTTCATGTTCTCGATTCTTGGTTGGATTCTGGTTTTCATGTAGTGGCTGATGTGGGGTGAGTTGGGTGGTGGTGAGAAACTGTAGGTTGCATGAAGATTTTATGGGATCATATTGAGTTGTTTGGTAGTTTTTTCATTTATTTTTTTCATCAACATCTTGTGGTTTCTTCTATTTATGGATGTTGTTTATATTTATGAAGATGGTCAAGACCAATGTAGTTGATTATAACCTATTTGGAATGTATTTTTGTTTATTGAATTTATTTATTTTGCTATATTTTTCTCTTATTTGAGAGAAATAATTCCCAAATTGATTTTTGTGATTCCAAAGAGATTTTTTTTATCCTGTGGAGATCAGGAATGCACTTTAGGCCTTGTGGAAAATGTTTCTAGGTGCTGGGTTTGGTGGAAGATGAGGCCAAATCATTATAGTTAAATTTAGAATAATTACTTTTATATATGATGGGTAACTACCAAGATAATATTTTCATGAATTTCTCTATTATATGTCACTTTGGACCACACATTCCAAAAATATATTCAAGAAAATCAAACCCATTTTGTGTTTTCAACCTATAACCAATCTCCAGCTCTACATGCTTCCTTCTAGAATATACTTAACATCACTCCTATAATCTTTCCATCTCCTAGGTAAAGTAATTTTATTCTAACATGAATATTATTTATGTATAAATATTAAAAAAAACCCCAATAATGACCCTAATATATATATATTTTCTCAAAAAACCATTGTTGTCTCAAGAGTTTTTAAGCCTAGAATTTGACCTTCACTGAACTATTCAGTCCTCATTTCATCTCTAATTTAAAATAAAAGAATTATCACAGCTTATCCTTTATCATGGTATTATTTTAGGGAATTTACCACAAATTTTATTGTTCAATATTTGAATAGAATTTTGTTTTATTCTTATAGTGTTAGTGCCAATAGTTTTAGAAACATATTTTTAAGATAGGGGTTTTAGCTGAATGTTTTTAACATCACTCTAGGATTCTACATTGATTTCAATATTACTTTTTATGTCCTTTTTAATATTATTTTAATTATTTCTCAACGTAAATAAATTTATGTTGTGTCATTGATAATTATCCATCATTCAATTAGTGTTTTCCCATAAACCAGATTATTCCACTATTTCATGGTCACAAAATTTTTCTTATGATATTCCTCAATTTCATATTTATGAATGTATTCATAATATATTATTTTTTAATTATATTTATTCCTATTTCATATATCAATAGTTTTTAAAACATGTACCAAAAAATTTATAAATTAACCATATTTTGTTCATTACAATCACGAGATGAGTTAATATCAATATCCTCTTATCTAATCATCAAAGAAATTCTTCTGGTTCTTTAAAATCACTTATTGATTTCTCCTACCATTGTATCTTATTTTGAATTTTTTAGTCACCTCATTCCTTGTATCTTTTAAATATTTTCATACTTTTGATCTTATCCTTTCTTCTTTGAACATTTTAATACATAATGTCAAATACTAATAAATTTATAAAAACTACAATAAAAGGAACCTTTATTCTTGAATTTTATCTTATGAAATCATTTATAAATGAATGCAATAATTATTTGATACTCATATTAATTATTATAATCACTTGAGTCTTCCATATATTCATCATTATAAATTTTCATATTTTTAATGGATTAATTTTTTTTCTTTCGCATTTTTTTAATTTTAGAATATTCCTCATTTCATAAGGATTGATCAAAATTATGTAACTCATAAAATACAAGATCTTATTTATCATTAAGAGATGAAATTTTGGTATCAAACATATTTGGAAATTTTCTCATAAATTTATTTAAATTTGTGAAATACATTAGTTTCTCAAAAAAGACTCAAATATTACACACAATTTAATTTACTTGAGTAATGAAATAATAAATTCATTTATCATTTTCAAGATTTATGGCTGAATTTTTTTATATATATCTATAGTTTTTCCTCTTTACCATTCACATTGACTTTATAACTCCTCTATAGTTTATCCCAATTTTTATTGAGGTTTATAACCCCAAAAAATAAGTGTATAATTTATATAATAAAGGAATGGGTATAAATTTTTTTAACTTTTCCATACACTTCCATATTCCACTTATTTTAAAACATCATCTAACGATAATTTATAAATGGTTGAAATCTCACTATAACCACATCACGAGATTAATATCTAAGAGTTAAAAGATATGAAAATATTATATTATTACAATTATGATAATTATTTTCATATTTTGATAGAACACCCTTTATATTGAATGAATTAATATTATCCTTTCCCAAAAGTGAAATTCTTGGATCCTATAAAGGAAACATCCCTATGACACCGATTGAAGCACCTAACATGATAAGTTTCCTCTATAAAAAATGGGGTTGAATCAGTGGTTTGTGGTTTTTTGAATTTCTTATCCTTAGATATAAAACTCTATAACATATTAGAGTTTGATACAATCAGAAGAGAAAATATTTCAAGCCCATATTATCATATAAGAAATAATTGTACAATAAACACATAATTTTCAAAATTTCCATATACAATGTAGAATCCCACATTTTTTCATTGTTGGTTTCCCACCTCAATAAAATATTATCTTCACTATAAGCACAAGTGAGTCCCAATTATAATAATTCCCATGAAATCACACCACAGATGTTAGAATTTACTCCCAAAATCATATTTTCACACTATAGTATAAAATATTAATAAAAGATGAATTAGTTTAACAAATTTACATGGTTTTTCCAATAATAAAAGATAAATATCTACTTCCATGAGCCTCTAGAATATAATAGAAGTAATCTAACACCAAGGAGACATGAATTTTGATTCAATAATAGTATCTAACTTAAAAAATCTCTCTTCATACCACGAGATTCATCAGATGTTGATCACTGAAAAAAATATCAACTTCAAAATCCTTTTATTCTACATTTTTTTACACAGTAGAAAAACACACATATTATCATCAACTCACCAAAATAAACACGCTTCACTCTCATCTACTAATAAAAACAATGTACTCATAATAACCCATGATCTCCAAAATTAAAATACAAAACATTAATTTAACCATGGATCATATTTTTTATTTTCTTAATGTAAATTAAATTAACTTTTAATTCATTTAATTACCCACTATAAACTTCTTATAATCCTGGTAGATCCACAACATAAAACTAAAGAATATGATTTTGGAAGTATTAAAAACCATCAAGGAATCATTTTAATATTTTTTCATTGGAGTTTTTAATTTTAGAAACATATAGAAAATTAATTGGTATGCAATCAAAAATCCAAATTGTCTATGAGATGATCCAAATCATGTAGATTGTTCAATCAACTATTTCAGGAAGTATAAATAATCTACTTGAATCATTGAACTATAAAAATAATTCATATAAGTGATACAACAAACATTCTAATGTAAAATAGTATATCTATAATGTATAATATATGTATCTAAATGGGATATATGTATCCTTTTGGATATGTTGTTGTATTCCCATACATCATTGGATATGCTAGGTGATTTGCATATGTCTCTGGAATGGACTACATAGAAATCAAATATGTGAGAGTATTGTATATATACTGCTTTCTAAAATACTTACATAGTAAATTTGGATATATTATTTTTCTACATAATATATATGGATACATGTATTTTCATGGTACTCAAAATGATTATGTGAATCTAAAAAATTCCAAACATCACTCAAACTCACTTAGATCCTCTACAACAAATTTACAACCAAACTCAAAAAATTTGATATCATCATGAAAGTCTCTTTAATGATATATATCCCACACTAACTTGATCAATAACCAGTATAATTAGTCAGAACCTCATGAATGTTTATAAAAAAATTTAAAGACCTAGAGTCACTAACAAACTAAAGAATATTAAAGCTTACTCAAACATGAAAAAATTCGACGGAGTTCTAAATCACTAATGAACCATCAATAGATAAATAAGGGTCTCTAGGAGGAAAACTATTTTAGTAAACCATGTTAAAAACTATTTATCTCTAGAAAATATTTGGGTAGGGGGTTTTCCATGGTTAGTGGATATTTTGACAAACTATGGGACCAAACCATGCATTAATGGTTATATAGGGTAACTACTATATGTTTGGTACATAGTTTCCCAAAAAATATAAATAAATAATGCATGAATTTAAAATGACCCTAAAATTATATTTTTACTCAAACCCACCCACTGAAACCCTAATTTATTCCATCCTTACTAGGGCTCTCAAGAATCAGGGGTTCCATGGGTGATTTTTGTGATCCTCTATATTCCTGAGTTTCATCTCTTTCATGGAATGTTTAGCTTAGGGATCAAGGTAAGACTCTCATATCTCATTATTTTGTTATTTATTTTCATTTCCATTTAGTAGAAACCCTAGTCTAAAGTTTCCATGATTGGATCCTTTGTTTAGTGTGTGTTTTATTGTGATTTTGTTATAATATGTCATAGGTGCGTTATAAGTTTCAAGATCTAATTTTTTTTGTTTTTATTTTATCTTAATGGACTTGTTTTAGGTAGGTGGATTCTCTCTCACACTATCCTTATATTTGTATGTTTAAGACTTATGAATTTTAAAATTAAATGATATCATACACTGGTGCTAGTTCCTTGAAATTTGTTTCTTGTGGTATTATCTATATTGTATGGGGGTTTGGGAATAAAGGTTATGGGTGATCTGCATAACATTTTTGGTCAAATGAACATGTTTTATTTTTTTAAAAAAATAATTAATTTCATTGTGCATAATGTTGTCTTAGTATGGGTTGGTGGGAGTTCATGATTCAAATGGATTGGGATATATTGGTTTAGTCTTGGCTATCAGTACTATTTAGGTGGGAATATAGATCATACCAAGAAGTTATGGATTGGGTTAAGGGGCTAGGTTTTCACTTATATGTTTGGTAAATAAAGAGGATGTATTATAAAGGTGCTGAATTGGGATTATTATATGGACCCTAGAGAGGAGGGGTTGGTTCCTCCCATGGGTGTGTGACTTCATGGCATGGGTGTGTGAGTATTGGTGAGTGTTATTTATATTGGTTTATTTTATCTTGATCACTATTTCTTATTCTTCCCACATATATGATATAAAATGAGTGATAACATGTTTTTTCTTGAGTATCATGTGTATGATGTATTTTTAAATTTTTTTATAGGGTTTAAATACTCATCACCTATATGAGAATCATGGTGAATATGTAAATTTATTTTGAGTGATGTTGGTAAGTGGAAAAAATATAACTTCTCTAGCATAAAACCATTATTTTGTGGTCATTGGTGATGGGGGTGGGAGCCTGGTGGTATCTTTTTTGTAGTTGTTAGTGTAGTTCCTTGGTTTCTCACCCTATTTTATCATTCTAGTCTTATGATCCTGTAGATAGATTTGGAAATATCATTGGTTCTTATGTATCTAATTTTGTTTAGGATATTTTTTTGGATTTTTGTCTAGTTTATATCATGCATCATATTTATATCTTACTATTGGAGTTATTCCACCATAGGTAGTGTCATATACATGGGTAAAACATCCTTCAGTGATATTATAAAACCCTATGCATTTATTACTAGACTTTTTTGTTTGAGGGATGTACCTAAGGCCAGTGGAAGTCTGATCCTATCCAAGGTTATGGGATGGGTTCAAAATTTTATAAAAGGTATCAATTTAGTAAAAGCTATCAGGAAGGACGGTATGCATGCAGAAATGATGTTCCATGACTTGAAAATTAGGGTATAAAAAGGTGTAGATAACATATTTATATCGAACTACATTTTACTAGGGATGTTTGGGTATGAAAAATCATTATAAAAAACTTTGTATCATGTTTTCACTTCATCATCATGTGTTTAACTGATGATAGTTGGGTGTCATTCATTATTAAAAAGAAATATTTTTAGTTCTTCGTTACTCATATGACATTTCATGAATCATTATTTTGTAATTTTGATATTATGATCCTTATTATTTTATTAATGTGAATTGATAAAACATTAAATAAAGTATTATATGGTGACCAAGCGATGATTTTGATAACATTTACTATGGTTTTATAAAATACCACCACTCATGAGTCCAAGAAACCACCAGTATGGTACTGTTAAGAATGTAAGTCCACCTGAACCACAAGTAAATTAGCAGCACATAGGAAGCACAATGGATGTTTTTTATATAATGGAAAGGGGAAATGATACTGAGGAACCATGATAAGTGGATCACTCATTTAAATTCTAAAGAAAAATCCCACTAGTATTTCTAAGTGACTCAAGACCAGAAGAAACAAATGAATGACTTATAAAAATAAAATTTATATTCGATCTTCTTAGAACTCCATATAAGAATAAAATAATTTCAGCAGTTTATATACTCGATGAAATGGCATGAAAATGGTGAGATAAATATTTCCTAACTATGATCACCTATGTATTTATATTTAATGTATTTATAGACCTGTTTAACAAAAAATTATACCCCTATACATTTTGAGTACTAAGGAAAACTGATTTATTTTATCATAAGAAATTAGATCTCTCAGTTATGGAATATTGGGATTGATTCACATACCTGGAAAACTCTTTATTATAAATTGGATCTAGTAAATATTTCAAAGAATGTATATTTAAGTCATTTATATGACCATAGATTCACTCTAAAGATGTGATGCTTTTTATTGAAAATTACACCAATCTTGTGAATAATGATATGGTGGTGTAAAAATAAATTTTAGGGAATATTAATGTAGGGAAATTTTTTTTCCAAATAAGAATAGGTGAAAAATATAACAATGAAAATAATTAAAAAATGAAAAATTAATCCTAGGGTAGTAAAGAACCAGATAATTAATCCATAATGCCAATTTATTTTAATCAGTACTATAATAACTAAGTGGCTTTCTGTTGATATGTATTATTGTAAAAATTAATAAGGGAGAGTAAAAACCCACTATGAGAGTGTAAAAACTATCACTGAATATTACATCCAATGTTATTCTGTACATATCACCCAAAACTCAAAAAACAATGATGGGTATAATCTAACTCAGACCTCTCATGCTGAAACAATAAAATATTTTCAGAGTAGTTCTCATCGTTTGAATTGATTTAGTCATAGTAATTCCACAAAAACCCTAACATCATAGAAGTGACCATCCCAAGATAGTGTTATGAATCATCTAGGAGGGGCTAAATGATACCTTTTTGGGGCTGAGAAGGATGTAAAAATAATAAAGAATCAATTCCCTCGATGGTGTTAGGTACTATTATTTGAGATTTAACCTTAATGCATGTATTGTTTTATACTAAAATATACAAATTTTTTATTTCTTATTCTGTGCAAAATAAAATGGGGTTACATATAGAAATTATTCGTCCTGTATTGAGTATCATGATACCTCTCCATAAATGGGAGTTCAAGGTATTTAAGTGTTTAACATACACAATTACCAGTGAGTTAGTCCAGATTTATGGTATATAATTATCTTGGAGATTCATATATTTTATCTAATTTTGGAGATGTATTAGTTGGTATAATCAAAAGATATTATTTTTTTATGCTTACTGGGTCACTTTCACATCTTATGATAGTGTTTTTCGTAATTTACAAGGGAAATAATATATGAATATAAGAATAGTATGGAATTTAGTAAAAGTGCTTGTTACCATATTTTATTAGTTTTAAATAGAAACCTTCTAGGATATTTATTCAATACAAAATAGATATCATCATCACAAAGTAGATCAATACTCAAAATCCTTTTTTGAAAAATGTATGTAGCCGAACACATCAAAGGTAAGTTGAAGTTTCTATTGACCTACTCTTTAGAATGAGTCTTATAAAACATTCATCACATCGAATGACACTAAAAAAATTATGTGAACTAAAATTCTAATTAGAAGGATTTGGAACAAATGGATTTATTGGACCATGTACATTACCATATTTATCTCATGTTTAATTAAAAAAGAAGAAGAAACCACTCTGTAACATTTTGTTGATCACCATAAAAAAATCAATTTTATGTTAAAAATTTATATCCTATTTATAGAATGAATTATTAGTTTGATAAACTATAAAGAGGCAATAGGTCCTCTAAAATTGATATATGATAAATATAACACCAACTCTATGTTAATAAAGAGGATATTCCTAAGATAACCTTTAGAAGTTTCGATAACCACTATGAGTACTTGGTCTTGCCTTTTGTTCTTATAAACACAACATCAGTCTTCATTCCATTGATGAGATGCATATTCCATTTGTACCTTGACTCTTTTATTATTATATTTTTTAAAAATATATTGTTGTACAATCTCATTAGTTATTATCATGAAAGTCACATGGAATGTTTTTTTGGAAACATTATGAGACCATCGCCTCTATTAAAAATTCTCTAAGTGTGAATTATAGATATAAGATGTTTGATTCCATAGGCTTGAAATTTATAAAAAAGGAATAATGGTTGACAAAAAAATGATTGAGGTCCTTATTTATTGGGATCTTGGTAATATTTTATTTGACTTATATTATTTTCATATTAATAGGTTATTATCATCAATTTTTCCATGATTTCTCATGTTTATCTTTTCCGATGACCTCATTATCAGAGAAGGGTATCCAATTACAATATTAAAATGATTTCATAGTCTGAGGAGCTTATTGTTTGACATAATTCAAATTCCATCCTTAACTTTCAAAAACAATTGAGGGATGAATTTTCTATTATGATGTTCTTGGATATAGATTGAAATGTATTCTCATATAGGGTGTTCATTTACTATATTATAGATCATGATAATTGAGGACACAAGAAAATACCTATCAAATGCATGATATTGAATTAATAATGGTGGTCTATGAATTAAAAAGATGGTATCACAATGTCTTTATTGATAATTTTACCTTGTTCACTCATTATAAATGTTTATTGTATATATTCTCTCAAAGACACTTGAAACATAAAAATAGATATTAGATAGAGTACTATAAAATTTTTAATTTGACTTAGTTTAAATGCTCGGGAAAGGGAATTTTTTGGTTGATTCCTTAAGTTTATAGTCTTATAACCATGTGATTTAAGAAGCCATATATTATTATAAATTAATGGGGGAAATAGTTACCATGTACTTGGATTTAAATGAGTGGAATGATGTCGTGGTTTTCTTTATGGTCATCATTATTCTTGACTTAGTTAAATAAGTCAAGGAGGCCTAATGGACATATATTAGTTTCTTACCTTATATGAAAACCTCAATGGTGTGGAGACCCTTAATGGATGGATAAAGGATACAAATTATATATTATATCTTAGATATTAGATTAAAGTTCATACTTTCTTCTAAGAACATTTCATTTGTTCTCAACATCACCCATAGTGGGTTATCCATCATGGTATGTAAGAAATCAAAAAGTTATTTAAAAACCATTTTTGGTGGTTAGGTATGAAGTAAAAAGTGGAAGAATATGTTCTGAAATGTATTATATATAAAAAGTTGAAAACTGAAAACTAATGACCTAATTTCATCATTTATTAATTAGCGATACTTGTATGAAACAATCTGAAAATTTCCATATTATTTATCGCTATTTTAGAAGCGTGAAACTATGTGGATGATTGTTGAATGAATAATTAATTCTATACACTTTATTCAATTTTGGGAGACTAATTTGGTAGAGGATTTGGAAGAGTTATATATCTACTATTTGGGGAAGTTTCATGGGGTACTTAAACCTATTTTCTATGATTGAGACCCTAGATTTAACTCATATATTTTGATGTCTTTGCAAGAATATTTCAAAACATAGTTAATCATGAGTATGACATACTATCAACATATAAATGGGAAAATAAGAGAATACCATATGGGATCTAGAATACTAGCATAGTGAATGTGTAACAAAATTTTGTGGTTAATGAGAATATAATTTTATACTATTATTGTTTTTATATAATAATATTTATCATTACATGATACATATGGTTAAATTTGAAGTGTTAAATGACTATCTATGATACTCTTCACTTGTTTGGTAATTAGCTAGGGAAACATCACTAATTGGATTAAGTCTCATTCATAAGACTATATAGAAAATAGGATTAACTAGAAATTGAATGGAAATGACCTAGAGATATCAAAAATATCAAAAATATCTTCATTTTATTTATCTATATTTTGAAGTGGAAGATAATGTATTCTTGCGAGTAAATATAAGGTCAGGATAACACAATTTTGGTAAGTAAGGGAAACTAGTTCCTCGATATGTCAAACCATTCTATATTCTTGAGTGTATTAGTGATGTTTCTTATCAACCAGCTCTACAATTATGATTCATATTAGTTTATGATGATTTCCATATATCTCAAAAAATGAATCATACTGTCACCAATAATATGATATGTTGGGGTCATGTTACAATAAAATTGGACGCTAAAATCACCTACCACATGATTTACATTATGAATAGGAAAGTAATAATATATTGAGGTATATTTATCTCATTCATGTTGATTTTTTGAAATAATATTGTAGTGAATGAATATACTTGGGAGTGGGAGAGGTTTGTGAAAGAGAAATGGATTCGAATTTTTCAGGACACCACCATATCCATATTTCCAAGGACAAAAATACCTATGATGGAGATAATTTAATACCCTCTAGTTTGATAAATTTCATTATTTTATTTTTTATTTACATGTATAATGTGGTTAGAGTTTTTTTGGAAGTTCTATAGGGTTTTTAAGGGTTGGAAGGGTTTTATGGGTGAATGGTTCGAGGTCACCATGTAAAATTCCTAAAAAAAAATGCATGAAAAAATGGGTGTCTCTCAGAATGTGAAAAATTTAAGTGAACTATATTCCAAAACATGAGACCATAGAAAATTTTCATGTTGTGCAGTTTTTAATGTTATCACACGGTTTGATAAATAGTGTGGCCAAACCATGCAAGAAATGTTATGTAGGTTAACACCCACATAGTTGGCACACAGCTTCCCAAGCCATATAGACGAACTATAAACTAAAAAAAATACTTGAAAATTATATTTTGATCCATACCATTCCCATAAACCAGTTATTTCATACCTCATTTCTAGAGATCTTAGACAACATAAGTTCCTTGGGGAATTTTCTTCATTGTATTTATTCTGAATCTCCTTTCCTTTGAATCTTGGTGTGTTTTTCCTAGGGATAAAAGGTAAGAATTTAGTAACTTTTCCCTATGTTATCTATTCAGATTTCCATATGTATAAATCATTGTCTAGGGTTTCCATTACTAGATTCCTTGTTTAGGGACTGTTTTGATATGCTATTTTTTGTAATCCGTTATAGTTAGGTTGTAAGAGCCAGAATCTATGAGGGCTTGGTGTGGTTTCATCTCTATGACCTTGTTTGAAGTAAGTGGATTATATTACACTCAAATAATATCATGAAATTATAGGAATATGGGTTTTAAAATGATATTCTTGCATTCACTAGTGAAAGTGCTTTGGTAAATTCATCATGTGGTATTGTCTAGGAATTGTGGGATTTTTTGAATAAAGGTTATTAGAGATTCCCAAAACATATTTGATAGAATAAACAAGTTGTATTTTGGTTTAAAAAGAATGAATTTTTGTGTGTATAAACTTGAATCAGTAAGAGTTAGTGTGCATTTAGGATTTATATAGATGAGACCTTATTAGCACAGACTTGGCTACCAATGTTGTTAAGGAGGGAACATGGATCGTATTGAAATGTGATGACTTGGGTTATGGGAAAATTATTCTCATCATGATTTTGAGATATTTAGATGACCCATGGTATGGATGATGCATTAGTTTAGATACATAGATCCAATATGGGAGAGGATGATACATTTCATGTGTATATGAGTTCATGTCACGGGTGTGTGAGTTATTGTGTGAATTTTTTATACTAGTTCTTTTTTATCTCCGTCAATTATTATTATTTTTCTCTCATATTTTATATCAATGTCATATAACTTTTTTTGAGTAAAATGTATGAGAAATAATTTGGATATTTTCTACAGGGTTTATATACTCACCCCTACATGTGCATCTTGTTACTTTTTATGACATTGTTCGATGTAATGACCGAAAAATTTATATAGAGAATTTCCATCCTATATATTTTTGTTAGATATATTTAGTAATATTTTATAGAATAAAACAAAATTACAACAAATTTTTTCATTAATTGAGAAAATTAATTTTCGACAACAATAAAAAAATGGTAAAATAGAAAATATTACAGTGGTAAAATAAATTTAAAAAGTCTAATAAAATAACTAGAATAATAAAATTTGAATTATCTCGATCTACTAGGATTATCATACTCACAAAAAAACTATAAGAAGGAAACATAACTTTAGTAATGTAATATTCATTTTGAAAAGGAATAATATTTAACTTAGATAGAAATTTATGAAATATACGATTTAATAAAATAAGATGAATTAATAGGGAGTATAAAACCCATATACCATTAGAATAGTAAAATTGACTATTAAGAATAGTAAATTGACCATTAGAATAATAACTAGACCTTTGGAATAGTACAAAAATATTTGGAAATTTTATGAAATAACAATATAGTAAATTTATATAAGGGAAAATTAAATAAAAGTGTTAACATGAAAAAAATAAATTTTTTACATAAACAAATAATTATCGTAATATTATAATATATATATATATATATATATTATTTCCAATAAAATAATTTTTTTTTGTAAGAATATAATTTTTAAATAAAATTTATCTTCATAAATTTGTCTTATAAAGAAGTACATATTTGTATATAAACATTTTTGAGGTCCAACATATTTTGACCATAGGTCGAAAGGTTTTCTTTATCATAAAAAGTAGTATGTTTCCATAAATAATGATTGTTTTTAAATGTTATATTTATAAAATTTAGAATATTATTTTGTAAAAATGGACATCATTTTCAGAATCAACAAGTAAAAATTAGCTTGGGGTTAATTTTTTATATTTTCCAAAATAGTTATAATTTTGGTGAACAGTGAAATATGACAAAATACCAGATTTTACATTATAAGTAAATAGATAATTTATTATATATGGAATTATTTAAGAAACCATTATATTGAGCACACAAGTAATTTTTTTCTATATGGTCAAAACAATCATCTTTATTGGTTGTATTAAGAAAAAAACTAATGATTATTATATTAAAAAACACCCCGCTCGTCCACTTATAAATACCACCCTTCACCACTGCTCCTCACACTCTATATTCTATACCTTGCTAAATATCTACCCCAATCAGACCCAAACCATCCTTAACACTTCAAAAGTTTTTTATTATTACAAAAATACCATTCTAAGTATCCTTAAGGGGTATCCTATGAGTTAACATCTAAAGGAAGAGGTAATACCCTCAACTGAAGCCTATAAAATTCATTGCTTCATGAAATCCTTAAAATATATTCTATCAATGTTATTATAATAACATAATTATTATTTATATACATAAATTGAAGATTATTAATGGAATATCCAAAATATGAATTGGTTTTATCAGTTCTAAAATGAAAACATCGCTAATGTTTTGTTGGGTTCACCACCTCTATAGCGGGTCGTTTTCTCTAACGCCTACATAGATTGTTATAGAAATATTATTACTATTAAATAAGATGATAATAAGTACATTATAACTTATTTAGTATTTTTGAATTTATTATTAATCATTAAATTAAATAAAAAAAACTATTTCACGATGGTCTATAAAGAAGCCTATATGAACTAATTGTGCAATGATAACATTTATACTAAATGAATCATACTTATGTTAGAACAAAAAAATGATATTTGGGTAAATTTATACATCTATAATGACTTGAATATAATTTCAATTCAATTATGTAGTTTTATTACTATTTTAATAGAACTTCCTTAATTATCCACAAACTGAAGTGGCATTGGAATTGTGAAATGAACACCCATGAGATTAGGAATAAACATGATATATTATATAAATGACATAAAAACATAAGATAATTAAAAAAATAATATATTTGAATTTTTTTCATAATAAAGTGTGTAATAAATTTAATTTGACCATTTAGGAAGTTATATGATCATATTAAACAAGTCAAGGACATGATGCAAGTGCTCTTCTAAACCACCCTCATACTTTTATGTTACACATTCTCCTTATTATTTTATATATTTTCCTGTATCTCATTATCAAGTAAATTTTACATATTATGTATATATGTTCCTTACATAAATAAATATTTTACATTACCTTCATTTTTAGGGATAATACATGTCCTTCATTTTCCCTTCTTAATTTATTGTTTTAAGAAGGCATGTTTTGAAGAAAAATAGTTTAATTTTTATCTATTTTTATGTATAAATACATTTAATGATCTTTACACTTATATGTTTTATGAAAAAACACATTTATTTTATGGAAAACAATTTTGGTATATTTCTTATTTTAAATAAATTATTATTCTCTTACTCTCTTTAAAGATTCTTTCCCATTTCTTAAAACCCAAATTAAGAGGTTCATTTACAAAACTTATGCCACACCCTTTTATATGTTTTCACTTCACATGAAATTAATTTTCACAAAATTAGATTCTTTAATCATAGATTAACATCCAATAATTATTAATACCTTATTTTATAATATTCATTAATAAATTCTCTTTTATTATACTCTTATACAAGAATATGTAACACAATTGTTTTTTTTGTATTTTCTTATGATTATGATCAATAATTTATTCCATTATATGGAACACATGTGAATTTACATGTTATGAATTTGTAGGTAACACCTTGATAGTTCCCCAATGCATTGGGTAATGTTTTTATCTCAAGTGGAACCTTTTATGGCACAAAAATAGTTATCCCAGCACGTTATGGTATGTTTTATAGGTGGATAGCCTTGAATTATGATTATGATTTCATTTTTTATGTTGTTATAACATTTCAATAATTCGTTTATCCTTGTTATTATTGGATTCATTTAGATGGTATGCGATCTTCTTCATTATAAAATCTGGTTATTCATATTATCTTAGAAGTTATATTTCACTAGAATTTTTATTCCCTTACTAGGATATATAACTCACCCATTAACTTATGTATATATCTTGGTTATCCTGTACAGTATTATAAGATCATTTGGATTTCAGAGCCCCATTTTGATATTGAAATAATGATGAAATATTTATGTTTATTTTTTAATTAAG
This sequence comes from Viscum album, assembly GCA_963277665.1. Taxonomy (NCBI): domain Eukaryota; kingdom Viridiplantae; phylum Streptophyta; class Magnoliopsida; order Santalales; family Viscaceae; genus Viscum; species Viscum album. The sequence goes on from OY728126.1 coordinate 589,467,402, forward strand.
TTCATTATTTTCCCAAATACACTAGACCTATCGATGTTATGGGATTGTATTATCCTAATTATGGCGTTAAAAGTCCCAATATAAAATGTATTAGAAAAATGAGTAATTATAGTAATAAATATAGAAAGGTATTGTTATTTTTTGGTAATAGGATTCGAAAGAATTTGTGAAAACCTTAAGGACTTTTATTAGTATAGTAAACCATCCAAAATATTGGTAATGTAAAGAGTGGGTGGTCTAAAAGTAATGGGATCCTTATCTAGATAATACAAATAGATGCAGTCTTAGTGCATATTAAACTAGGGTTATTAAACCCATAATGTTTGGTTGGGTATTAACTTTATCTTCACCCTGGGAATGAGTAATATTCCTTACTACACAACTAGATTAAAACTTATGGGGGATTTTATTTTGTATATTCATAATATATTTATAAACAATTATGAAAGATTTAAATATATTATGATGGAAACCTAATACAAAAATTACCCAGGATAACCTGGATGGAAATTTAATTATTCATAAGTTAGGGAATATAAGTTATTCCTTTTAATTTAAGTAGTTTTTATTTTAATATGTGTATTAAATCATGTATCCTTTTTCCAAACAATCATTTATTATAGAAAATGGGTATAAATATACGGAATCATCTCAACAACATATACGACGATCAATATGATGATTTCCCCAAAAAGATGCCTAATAAGATGGGAAAATGAGGTGTGAATTTGATGGAAACAATTTCAAAACTGACTCAAGTTATAATTAATAACATGATTCACATCGAATTACCTTCCAATACTAATAATGATAAAGTTTTGGTTGAGTTATTTATGTTATAAAGGAATAAAAAATTTAGTAGATCTTCTGAACCACCAATCAGGAAACAATAGAAACATTTCATTTATAATATATTATCTTTCTTCAAGTGATCTAAACAATGGGAAGTCATACTAGTTTTTTATTTCCTAATAATTTTATCAGTGGTAGACAAAAATCAATAATATAAATTCCAATGAAGACATCATATGCATAAGATAAGGATTCTAGAAGACATTTTGCATTAATTTTTTTTGACATACGCTACCTTAAAATGGATAGGGTGTTACTTGGAATAAAGAAAAATGAGGATGAATCTATCAAGTATTATGAGAGAAAGTTCACAAGAATTACATGATACACATCCAACTTTTTCATTGAACTTGAAATTAAGGCTGTCCATTTCCTCAGTGGGATAAATCTGACTCTTTGAAAATAATTGGGAATTAGAGGCCTTGATAGATATGAATAAATTGTATGGTGTTTCCTTAAATTAGATATAGAGATCAGTGATTATTAGTAGTATTGAGGGAGTGGAGATAAGAAGAATATAACAGAGTTTAAATCCACCTAATAATTGGATAATCCTCATGGTGGGAATAAAATATGTCTTACCATGTGCAGTAATCATGGGAAGAAACATCTTAGAAATTACCTCAACGGGAGAAGGAAGTGTTTAAAGTGTGAAAGGGAAGGGGACAATTCTAATAAATACTACAGGGGTATGAATAATCTCACTAATAAGATATAATAAAATAATGTTATAGACATTTCACATCCCATGGTCCAATGTTTCAACTATAAGAAGCATTCACACTATGAAAATTATTAACCAAAGTTGAGGGTTGTTGAAGAAACCCAACAACCAAAAACTCTATGTATAAGAGAGTATGTAAGTAATTATGCTATCACTACTACTGATGTGGATTCTAAAAATGAAGTGGTGTAAGGTACACTATTTATTAATTCAATAATAGTTAATGAAACTATTTTATTTTGCTTCTACACATTATTTAATGTCATGCATGTTTCGTAGAACGATTCAAACTCCACCTCAAAACATGGATGTTGTATTATCAATGAAAACATGAAATGGGGAAATTATTATATCTCAAGTATATAACTCATTCCCAATAAGAAGTTTTTTACTGAATACCCCATGAAACCCTGTAATACTTCCTTTAGTGAAATTTTACACTACAATAGGATATTATTATTTATCCTTATACAAGGCCAACATTAATTTCCATTAGAAGGAAATCAATTTTCATATCCTAAATCGTCCTTCAATTCATATATATGGAAGGAGGATGGTGAATCTCTTTTGGATAATTATTCTAAAGCATGGATATTGTTATCTTATGAGAAATCATATATAGCTCAAATGATTAAGGAGGAAGAGGGGACACCTCTTTAATATATAACCATTGTAAGGGAATATACTAATGTATTCCTTGAATAATTATCTAGCCTTCCTCCTAATTGAGAGTTTGAGTTCTCAATTGAAATTATACCTAGTGCTATGTTGGTATCTGAGATTCCCTATAGAATATCCCCAATTGAATTGGAATAAATGAAGAAGAAACATCAAGATAACATATAAGAGAGATTTACAAACCCAAGTTCATCACTAGGGGTGAAACATTCCTATTTTTCCAGAAAAAGGATGTGTTAATGCATCTATATACTAATTACCAGGGACTCATAAAAATCACAATGAAGAACAATAGTCCCATACTATGGATTGATTTCCTATTTCATTATATACAAGGTTACCAATACTTATCTACAGTTTACCTTTATTCAAGGTTTTTTCAAATAAAGGTGAAGCAGGATACAACCAAAATTGAATTTTTTTTATAAGATATGAACACTATGAGTTAATTGTAATTACAAACCCAATTGATCTTGTAATATTTATAGACATAATGAATAAATTATTTATATATTTCCTAGAAATGCATTGTAGTATTTGTAGATTATATTCTCATATAATCTAAAATAAAGGATGATCATTAGGAGAATTTGAGTATTATGTTAAAGGCAATGAAAATTGAAAAATTGTATTCCATGTTTAATAAGTGTGGATTTTTTCTATAAAAATTATACTTCATGGATCATGTAATAAAAAGTGAGGGTATATCAATGGATCATTCAAAAAATAATAGTAATTGATGAATTAAATAGACCAAAATCTGTATTAGATACCCATAATTTCCTCAAATTAGCTTTGTAATATCAATGATTTTTGGGAAAATTTTCATGATTTTAAAACCCACTAACCAAGATAACTAGGAAGGGAATAAATTTTGTTTGGATTGATGAATGTGAAGAGGGATTCTAGGAGTTTAAGTAGAGTAAAATAATTACTCATGTACAAAAATTACCCACCCATGGATAAGGATTTGTGATATATAGTGAAACATTAAAGATGGTATTGGGTTGTTTACCCATGAAAATTGATAAAGTTATATCATATGGCTCTCTACATTTTAAGATCAATGAGAATAATTTTCCAATACATGATATGGATGTCGATATGGTAAAATTTATATAGAAAATTTGGTAACATTTTCTCCACAAATTAATGTGTGGAATATATATAGATCATAAGAGACTCAATTATATATACACACAAAAAGTGATAAATATAAACAAATGAGGATGGTTAGGAATAATAAAGGATTATTTTTTTCTCAATGAAGTACCATTTTAGGAAAATAAATAAAGTAGTAAATAATATATGTAGAAAGGATCCTACAACATTATACATGATGGAGATTGAGAAGGATTTAAAATTATTAGAAATGAAAAAGGATGGACATGTGATTTATAAAGGAGAGAAATATATATTACCTTACTAAATTGATTACTCAACCATCCATTCTAGGTAAGAATAAGGAAACCTAAAGGAAAGATGTGGTGATATAGAAAAAATTTATACTTTAAGGATTGATAAATTCTTAGAGTACAACATTGATTAAATAGGATTTGTATGATTTGGGTCATGACTACGAATGCCATATGATCCAATGATAAAGAAGTAGATGTTGATAGAATCAACTATCATAACATTATCTATCCACGAATGGATCAAAAAGATGAATATAGATCTCTTGAATAATTAGTTTTTGGAAAATATCAAAAAATATACAGTGGAGTATATATCAAAGTTCATTGTATGTAAATAAGTGATGGATGAAAGGAAATATATTAAGGGGAATATGAAACCATTTTCCATATCTACATGAAATGAGAGTACATTACAATGTACATTTTCACAAGTCTTCTTAAGAAAATAAAATTGTACAGTGCTATAGGTGTTGTGGGAGACTGTCTTATAAAGACAAATCATTTCATTTTCATTTGGGTGGGCTTCTCAGTAAATCAACATGGATGTTTATAAATTATATATATTGGAAGACTATATGGTTCACAACTATTAATTGTATCGGATCTCGATCCAAGGTTCACCAATTTTTTTTGGAATAGTCTCCAACATGTTTTGAATATAGAGTTCAATTTTATTAAGGACTATCACCCTTATATTGATGTCTAGTCTGAAAGAACAATCTTGACATTTGAGGATATGTAGGTATTTTGATCTATAGACTAGAAAGGGAGTAGTTCTTAATACAACTATTTGTTTTAGTTATTATTCAACAATAACATTCACTATATTATTTAGATGGATCCTTATGAATCCCTATATGGAAATAAATATAAAAATCCGACATGGTGGGATTAAGTTAGAGAACATAAGCTATTGAGACCTGAACTTGTAGACGAAATGGCTGAGAATTTCAAAATAATCCAACAACACATCTTTTAATTAAAAATTCGATAGAATAGTTATGATAATAATCTTTGAAGAGATCTAGAGGTTGAGGTCAAAGATAATTTGTTTATTCATATATCTTAATGGAAGAGAGTCACGTTGTTCATAAAGAATTGAAAGCTAATTCCAAGACACATCATCCCCATTGAGATTATTGATTTCCTCAGAGATGCAACCTGTCAAATTATTATCTGATATTACATATTCAATCAATATATTATATTACTCTCATTATATAACCGTCACTAAAAATTTATTAGTTCAATTCAATGTTCATGTTTTCATAAACATATTTTAATAGTATTGTTTTAATTGGATTAATTAATACATAATTTAATATTATGATCATATATTTCAAAATACTAATTCAAATTTTGTTATTCTTAATTTTTTAGTGTTCTTGATTCATATTCAAAAGAATCATTGAACTAGATTTTTGTCCAATTCAACCATTTCAAGGGCAATATGAAACACACCAGAAGACTTAAGGAATCTAAAAATGAATCTAGACCATATTTGAATTTATACTTTTTAGGATCAATAAAATAGTCCAAATTTTTGGATACTACATTATAAATCTAGAGACATTCCATTATATGTTATAAAAAAAATTCATGGACCAACTCAACTAATAAGTTTCCCAATTGATGCATGAAAGTACACTACAGAATTCTATCTGGGATTTGAAATCTATCAATAATTCACGAATTTTATCAAAATATATAAGTCCAATTTATATATAATTTTTTTGTAGAGAAGTTAATGATATAGAGGTCAAAAATTTTAGAAAAAAGGGTTTGGATTATAAGGTATAATGATATCCATAAATTAATTCACATTTAGACTAGGGAAACATTCTACACAAAACATGATATCAGCCCATGTTTTAGAAAAACAACAATATATTTTTCTTTGAAGTCCAATGGATTCCAAATATAGAGAAATAAAATTAGATATAAAAATCTACAACATTGAAGAAGGATATGTCCTAAGATTTAGTCATCTAAATGTTAAAATTGGTGAGACAACATGAGGGACATTTTTTGAATTCAAATAATCCAATTTTTTTATATACATAGATAAAAATTATCTTTATGAATGGGTTTGGAAATTTATCAGGTAAATAGGATATTCGGCATGAATATAGAATTGAATCTTTCATGGGATGAATTTCCTTAATCTTGTTTCAACAAGAGATAACTCTCCTCCAATTTTCTTTTCATGTTTGTTTTCCCTTCTTTTCATTTGTAATCGTGTAAGTTTGTTTTATTTTCAACTGAATATTAATGAAAGTTTCTTCATAACCATATATAATTATCATCCACCATTTATTGTGAAATACTAATGGTATTAAAATAATTTAAATTATGTAAAAATACCTTTACTATTTTTCTTTCCTATTCAATCTAGTGTCTTCATTTACTCCCTTCACAGTTCGTGGGAGTTCATAGCACACAACCCTTTTCTTATCCTACTATTTTTCTTATATTTTTCACTCATTTACTCAATAATAATAAACAAGATTATTAACCAAACATTTGGATGAGTACATCTCTCATTTGGGTGATTCATAATTTGGGGATGTTAACTGATTGAGATCATTCTCTCACTTAACATTATTTTGAATTAATATTCTCTATTTAAAACAAAATATGTTATTGATTAATGACATGTTTTTTGACATAAGTATTCTAGGGATTATTAGAACAAAAAATAAGAATGGTTTCACAAAAACTATAACCTTTCATTAATGATATTTGATAACTGTTAGAACCATAGTTAAGGCTAGGATTAAAGAAAAAACTATATCGGGTTCCAATTGAAATCACCTCATGAATTGGATGATAATTTAATTTAAAGTTTTTCAACGACAAGGTCATAAAAAGAAAAAATCCCTAATAGTAAAATCACAAATATAATTATTAAATTATTAAATAAATCTTCATAATTAAATTACATCTTCTTTTCTCTAAAAAAACCACTATTCAAAAAAATTAAATAAAAAATAATTGACTATGAAAATAGTACAATCAGTGAGGATTCGACCCGAGTGACTTTATACACATTCGGTGCATCTAAAAATTAAAAGTTTGATAAGATGAAATCAACCCTAATTCAAATGGCGTAGTTACAAGAGATGATATGACTAGTAGTTTATATTTTGTGATTTAAAAAATTAAAAATTAAAAAATTATAAACCAAAAATAAAAAAATATATGAAAAAAGGTAGAGAGGGAAACCCACCATACTCATCCTTCTAGATTTTATCTGAATTTCCCATAGCCTCCCAAAAAATACATTGGTTTTTTTGGATGAAAAAATTTAGTGAACTCTTCTCCAAATTAGGAGGAACATTAGGGATTTTCAAATCACTACAGAAGAATTTATTTTACATCCAATTGAAATAGATATAACTAATCTTAGGGAATAAAATTTCAATGAACTCGATCCCCCTAATATTAATTTAAACCCCCTTGGTATTCAATATCCATACCAAAATGTATATTTCAAACTCAAATCAGGTTTTATTCATCTTCTACCTCATTTCCAAAGGCTATTTGGTGAGTATCCTTATCTTCACCTCAATGAGTTCCAAGTTGTTTTCTTTACCATGACACCTCAAGGTGTTTCTGACGAAAAAAATCACACTTCAAGCATTATCATTCCCCATAGATTACTCTACCATATCATGGATCTATTAACTCAATATTGGTTCCAAAAACACATGGAATGACATGAAACCACTCTTCTTGGAGAAAATATTACCCACTTCTCAAACAAATTCTATCTGAAATATAATAAGTGGCATCCATAAATTATCCAAAGAATCACTCCCTATGTACTGGTAGAGGTTACAAACACTAATGAAAAACATACCACACCACAAATCTCTGAGAAACTATTGATCTGATACTTTTATAAGGGTTTATTAGACCTATAGAGAATACTCATTGATGCCACATGTGGTGGTGATCTGGTTGAAATAAATCCTACAGCTACATGAGCTATTGTAAGAAACATAGTTGAAAACACACAATACATTCATGCATGATAAAATGATCATGTTAAACAAGTCCATGTAAATCAATCCATATATGCTGATAAGATGATCGAATGGATGAGTGAACTTACAGGTATTGTGAGACAGCTAGCCATCTCTTCCAAAGCCCTAACCTCATCTTCTTGATAATCAATATTCTATAGACCTGTAAAAAATTGTGGAATCTATATCTCAACTACTTATCGAACCGACAGATGTCCACAACTTCATGATGATCCATTCATTCTCATAGTCCAAGGAAGCTCAATGTGACATTTTCTTAGTGGAACACCATCACTCAATAATTAGGTCAGTTCATTAGAAACTTCACCCAACCCGACTTTGATCCCTTCTCTTTTACCTATAACTGTGGATTGAGGTGTAATAATCCAATCTCGCACCCCCTCAGTTCCCTCTCAAAATCCATAACAATTTCAAAATGGTGTAGTTGGGAGTTACGTCAAACAACCATATAATTTTATACCTCAACATACTCTTCCTCCTGGTTTCCACTATCCTAGTGAGACTCCTCAATTCCAAAACCAATACGATTGACATACCAAGAACCAAAATCAAGGAAATAATAATTTAAGATATACCTATTATTATATGAAACTATGAGAAGGTTTTGTGGAAGATCTTTCCCACTTCATCCATTCTATCATAAAAAACATTGAAACCCAAATTTGTCAACTTGCATTTAACCTATGCAAGAAAAAACAGTATTACCATCTAAACCATTACCCATACCCAAGGGTAATGATAGTGATGTTTAACTTAGATCATTAAACAAAATCACAATGCCTCTAGATGAATATGGGAAGTCCATTTTTTACTTATTATTCTAGAAAAATAAAAATACAAAAGTCTAGAAAATTAACTTGAAGAAATTACCTCACCTATTAACATTACTCAAAGGAACCAAATTATTTTCCCCAAAGCCATATCTATGAATTAGAATCCCTTTGAGCCTGATTATGAATTAATTGACATGTATGGAAATGTTATGGTCAAAATTCCCTTATTATATGCCCTAAAAAAGACTAAGTATGAAATTTTTCTTAAGGAAATTTTCACCCCTAAGAGACAACATAGGACCATTGAAAACGTTTCAACATAGTATCATATACCCATTATGTGAAAATATCTAGGGACCTTTATAGTTCTATTCTGAATAGGGAGTTTCAACATTAAAGATTAACTCATAGATTTTAGAGCCTCAATAAATGTCATTAACAAGTCCATAACACCTTGGTTTAGGTCCTTTGAACCCAATGGGTGATTTCATATAGTTATACAATTGAATCACTATTAGACATAAAGGAATAATTAAAGATGTCCTTGTTCTGGTCAATGATATTATCTTCCCAATTTTTTTTTGTCCGTGACATGGAAGGTGATACAAATTATTTCCAAAAACCTCTGCTTCTAAGAAGACCTTTCCACATGAAATCTATAACCAAAATTGATGTCCATGGTGTCATCTTATCCATGAAATCTGGTGACCAACTGGTCAAGTTAAATATTTTTCAAGTCATGCAATACTCTTTATATAATCAATATGTATTATTTATTTATGGTTTTGAAAGTATATCCGAGAGAGTTTTGAACCCTGATACATCGCATTTTTCTTGTTCTAATGGTAGATTAGTTTTTGATTTTTTCATCCTCATTAGAAAAGTCTCAAATGGATAAGATTATGTTGACCTTTTAGGTTTAAACTCCATTGAACTAAAGGATCTTGAAAACTCTTTAGAATCCTGTCTCACCTCTAATATCTACTATTAAAACTTGGATGGTATTGAGGAAAATGAAAAATCATGATTATTTATTTATTCAAATCATATTATCCAATAGTCATCATTTCTAATCCTGGATTCTGAGAATTATCTTATATGTGAGGTGATACGAGAAAAAATTTATATTTCTTATGCCAATGTGAGTGAATTTTATGATATTTTTACACTAATTAATAATGTGATCACCGGTGAGGGTGAAATTGACTATTATTTTGAAAAAACATTGATATAAAGTATCAATAAATATCTACTGAGTCTCATAACCCCGTTAATCTACTTTAGTTCACATTGGAAACTGATTAAGAAACTATGTTAAAAACAACTGGGATTTCATATTTGATTTCATATTTTCTAAACCACACATAATACACCATATGAATTGAATCATCCCACTAAAATTATAGTAATATAAAACCAATATATGGTGAACTTTATCATTCCTCTTGTTGAATACCCATGGGATCATACTCACAATCTCTTTCAACCCCCATTGAATTTCAATCACAACTACAATGAAGGGAAGAAATTATCCAATGAAAAAGGGTCCTCACAAAGGAGAAGAATTTATAGAAGTACACTAAAGTTGAAATAATACAATGGCCATCATTAGAATATGGGTAGTCCACTATAACTATCCATAAATAGACAAAATAAATGCAGCACTTCATGAGAGACAACCCATGTTTTCTTTTACTTTTATTAAATTTTTATTTATTTTTTGTTTTTATTAAATGAATAATGATTTTACTTTTTAATTATCTCATAGGTAGTTGATATTTACCATATCATAACTCTAAAGTACGCGTTCCCCTAAAAAACATTGAATTCCATCGCCCCCCACTCGATAGAGACAGAAACACACCAAATCTAAACAGGGGGCACCTCTTTCCCTTTAATTCCCTTATCCTCTCTCCATCCTCTTACTATATCTCTCTCTCTATATCTCAATATTTTTATTCCTAAATCATTATAATATTTTTACCACTTTCTTCATAAAATAATTTTATTTATGGTTTCTCTTTTTTATGGGTGTGTATTTTAAAACAAATCTAAATAAAATACAAAAAATTCAAAAAATACAAAATAAGATTCACAATTTTACACCATGAAGTTTTGAAATTTTTTCTAACATTTTTAGGGTTTCCAATGACTTGTTTTTATCTATAAAATATTTTATTTTCCTTATGAACATAAATCAATAATATTATGTCAAGAACAATAAGTTTCGAATGCCTTATTTTGGATTGGAAAATTATTTTACCCAACCTGTAAGGAATAAGATCAGTATTCTTCCCATTGTAACATATTCCCATATTTTTATATTGTGTAACTTTCACCCTCATCTGAGATTATTTATTTTTTTGACATTCAAGATGAATTTACCCTTTATAATATATTAATATGATAGATTCATTTTCTAAACCATATGAGAATCCAAATTGAAAAATAGCCACCCATTACTCTTACATTGATCCTCATTTTCAAATCCCCTAATATTATATTAAAAAAATTATTTGATATAAAACTTTCATGCCCAAAACCATGTCCGACAAAACATCTACATGGATTTTTATTTCATAGTTTATTTAAATTTAATTATGGGGAGATGAATTACATTTTCTGTACCATTTACATGATTTTCAATGTTTCATCATATTATTGAGGGAAATAATTTATTTTATTTTGAGGGAGAGGTTTTCATTCATTTATGTTTTTATAATGGATTTCTGATTATTTAATTTTTTACATTTTATTGAAAAGTTTTTAAAAAATAAAAAAAGTAAAAAATAAAAAAATTAAAACCAAAAAATTAAAAAAAAGACTGAGTTATGTATTGTAAAGTTAAAAATTCACTTTTACTGAACCATTTATAATGTTATAACTATTAAAATTATATTCCTAAGAATATTAAACTTGATTTTGGAGATAAGTTTGCGATTTTTTCCAAGTTTAACTTTTGAATAAAAAAAAAGAAAAAAAAAAGAAAAAAAGAACCGATGGTTAAAATTTTATTTTGTCATTGGGAGAAGTTTTTTATTTAATTTTAATATTTCTTCACTTCATACACGTCCAATTTTCTCCCTTGCTTGTCTTATTTTTTTCACATTCATTCCCATGTAACTATGTGTTTCTATTTTATTCTATGTCTTATTTAAAAAAAATTCATTATATTTTTCATGTCGGTGTTTTCACCCTGTTTTCTAATCTTTTGTAAATTATATTACTACCTCTCCATATCCATTGAAAAATAACTATAAATATCTCTTGATTACTTTGCACTATATAATAGATAGTGGATGTAGAGAGATCTTCCAAACATTATTATTTCACTTTTGGTTGGTGAATGAGTTAACATCCATGAATATATTTATATAATCATGAGAGGAGTGAGTTTTGAGAGGCCACATTTTCCATTTATAATAATAATTATGAAAAATTAATTTTTTTTGGAACATTATTGACACTATTTTTTGGTGGAATTAATTATAGAAGAGTGAACTACTCAACATCCCTCCTAATTGGAGATTTTTTTTTTAATATTTTACGGTAAGTGAAAATAATTTTATAATCTTTTTTTGCATTTTTAGGCATCGGTAAATTCACTATTATAATTATACGGGAGTTTATAATACATATTAATAAAATATATTAAATTTATATCCTTACATATTTGTCACTTAAAATGATTAATTTCTATTCAATGGTCATGTTTTGATCGTAAATATATATAAATAGCATTGTTTGAAGTCATTTAATTGAATTACAGTTTAATATTTTGGTTATATACTTAAAAATATGGATCAAAATTATCATATTCTTAATTGTAAGTGTTGATGATTTTAATTAAAAAAATCATTCAATTTGAGTTTTTTCAAATTTGGCCATTTGAAGGGCTATATAGAACACACAATAAGACCCAAGGAATCTTCCAATAAAACTAGATGAATTTGGGTTTTATATTTCCTCATATAAATCAAGATTCCAAATTTTTTTGATACTCCATAAAAAGTCCAGGTACATTTCATTACATCTTGGATAAAAATTTCCAGGTCCCAAATAAACCAAAAAGGGGCCCAATTCATTCATAAAATTCCATCCCACAATTCTATATGGGTTTTGTAAGTAGCCCACAATTAATGACATTTCTCCCAATATAGAATTCCAATTGATGTGTAATTTTCTATAGAGAAATTAATGATACATTATACAATCTATATATATTAAAATTTCTTGCATTTGTTGGCATCTTCACATCTATAAATTAATTCACACTCAGACTATAGAAAACTTCGATAGAAAATTGGACAACATCACATGGGTTAGTAATAAAGAAATAAATTTGATTCAAAAAATCTAATAACTGGAAAATTTTCAGGGTGAAATTTAAACATCCATATATAAAACATTTAAAGAGGATATTTCATAAGATTCTACTTTTTAAATGACCAAATTAGAGTTCCAACACAAGGGATTGTTTTGGACTGCATATAGTCCACTCGAGTTGGTTAAAAATAAGTACCCATTATCACCATGAATGGAGTTGGTACTTCAGCACTTAAGGAGAATATATGGTATTACCATAGAAATTGAAAGGTCCTAGAAGAAATTTCAATAATATATTTTCAACATGAGATACCTATACTCCACTTTTCTTTTCTTGTTTTTCCCTTATTTTCATTTGTAACCATGTAAGTTCATTTTCATTGCAATTGAATACAAATTTATGTTTCTTCCTCATCACCACTAATTATCAGCCACATTAAATTTTGAAATATTAATGGTCTTAAAATATTTCAAATCAAGTTTAAACCCCCTTTTTATTTCTCTTTGTTATTCAATCAGAAGTTGGCATTTACTCCCTTCTCCATTCATGTGTGTTTTCAGCACATAACCCTTTTATTGTCCGATTCTTTTTCTTATATTTTTAACTCTTAGCCATAATCCGTAGAAACCAAATTCTTATCCACACATATGTATGATTAAATAGATCATTGGGGTGAGTCATAATTTTTAGATTTTAAGTGATTGATATATTTCACTCATTTTTTATAATAATAAGAGTATCTTAGATTCCTATACTAATGGGGGACAGATTGTTGTTTAACAAAAACATTTAAATAAGAAAAAACAAAAACCAGTTAAGTAAATTTATCAGACCAAGAAATAGTTTGAATATTAGAGTGAATTTCAAAATCACAATATATTCGATTAATATGAGTGTATGTTTATCCAAATCATAATTATATAAATAAAACAAATATTATAAAAAGATGATTCAGATGGATAAATTTCTATAACATTCATAGATGAATAGAAAATTGAAAAAATTAGTAATATAATAGATATTAATAATAAAAATGAATTACAGGCTATATTAAAAGAATTAAACTTTTTAACATTAATAGTAAGGTAGTAAATAACATTTACAAAAGGTATCCACTATCTTATACTTATAGTAAAGTATATATTTCATTACTAGTGAATACCTTAATAAAATTATCAGAATAGCGCTATCTTCATATCCATATAATACATTGATACAATTGTTGGTGTTTTTCTTTCTATACATATAATCCCTCAATCTTCTGGACTAGATTCAACGTAGTCCTATCACTAAAATCCCATGATCGTAACAATGATTAGACAAAAAATATAACTGAAAAAGTTATAAAGGAAACAACATGAGAAGGATTCATGAGAACAAAAAATCAATAAATAATTACACATACTAGTAATGATAAATTCACTCTAAGAAATATTTATACAACTTTACTTGAAAAATGTATCAACTATATACATACTCTTCAAATGACCTACTATTTATAGGTGAAGCACAAATGGTTATATTTCTATGTTATTTTAAAAAACATCAGACATATGGCGCTTGATATCTCACAATATTCTAGTGTAACTGAATATCCAACATCATTTTTTAATACCATAATAGAGTTGAAGTTATTACTTATGATAGAAATGATATTATGTATCATGATTATAAAATTAGGATAGTGTGGTGGACTTCCTTGAGGTATTTTAATATGATAATCCTTATAAGGGCCATTCTGATTGTTTTTATACCACAATCAATCCGATGGTCATGATTTATTTTAGTTCGATTGAAATTAAAAATTTATAACTCTAGATTCCATTAATGGTTAATCCAATTAATCAAATGTATTCTCAATCTGATGATTGTAATGAAAAATAGTATGTTTATATTCATAATACATTAAAACCATTTCTATATATATTAAATGATAATATTTTCCAAAAAACATACTAAAACACTTAGGAAATTAAAATTTAGAAACCATGGTTTATGAAAGTATTTATGATTTCCAAAACTAAAGGAATATAAAATTAGGAAGTAATACTTATGAAACAACAATATCCCCCTTCTGTAAAGCACAACCCACAAAACATAAATAAAAAATTACATTAAAAACTACAACCGTTTGTTATTTTAATAATTATGAAGTTAATATTTAAAATTTAACTCCCCCTGATTTTTAACTCTTATGAATATTATTCTAAATATTATAAAGAGAATTAGAAATGATCTTCCTTAAAGAAAGCTTATTCCCCTTTATTAAACAAACCAATCCTTAGGATAATATCTCCCCTTAAAAAATATCCCTTAATATATCATTTTACCATTTTGATAAAACATTCCCCCAATTTGTGAAATATTCTACCCCTTTTTTATTTTCAAAAATAATGGGAAAGAATATGATGTTTCTTGAAATGTTTGAAAGAAAAAAAATAAATAGTACTGAACTAACTAATCTTTAATGTTAATATGAAAGAACATATAACCAATGATAATTAAACAAAATTAAAGAATAAAGGTATTGGATGGATAGTAATTCATTCATAAAAAAATATTAAAATGATTTATGAAATTACATCTAAGAGTTCAAAAGAAAATAAAATCATTATTTCTTTATCAGGTTTTTGAAAAATACCTTTATCTTTTTCAACTCGTGTCAATCTTTCTCCAGCTTTTCATTTTATTTCTCTTTCAATACATCTTGAGTCTTCAGAATTTTGAATTCATTTTAAAACTCATCATTTTATCCCTAATTATGATCAATTCATATTCATAAGATCTGAGTCTACTCATATCTAACTTCATATCTCAGCTGTTTTTTGGAAGAAAAAAATACATCCTCAGTCCATTCAATAGTATAATATCTGTATTCTTAAAAAACATTATTATGCCTTCCATGCCTAAAGATAACATGTTCAATGAATTTTATGATTATAAAAAAAGAATCTTAACTTCTAAAAAATAACCATCATGATCATATATATCAATGTCAATGTGATTGATCCAATATACTATATGATTATATGATTATTTTTTTGTTTTGAACTTCTCTAGAAAAACATTCAAATTAGTCTGAATCCTTACTAAAGTTTATTTCAAAACCTTTAGTGACTCTGTTTTTTCATTCATAGCCTCTTGAAGGAGCTTTCAACTTCATTTAATATTTGGAAAATATGGAATCTGATATGTTAATATCCTAAAAGCTAAAAAAATAAAATCATCACCCTTCTGAGAAACAGTGGATTTATAGTTCGAATGATAGAGCTCTGTTTGGCGTGGTTTTAGGATTCTAGTTTCGGTGTCAACTTCCATTCCTTTTTCTCATATTTCTTATAAAATTTCTTTCCATCTAATAGTTCAATAATATCAATATCTTTATTAGTCTTAGATTTATAAGAAACATTTTTCATTTATTATTGATCTTCTTTATCTTTCTTTTTGGATGGATTTTCTTCCTTTTCATATGATTATTCTTCTTCCTAACAACATCTATATTTTTCATCCTTAATGGTCTTGAAGGGTAAATCTGATGTGGATAAGGATTTGTATGACTCTATGTCTAATTCAATTTCTTAATCACTATCCTCCTCTTTATCTTCATCTATCTCTTCTTTTTCTTCTACCAATTATTATTCTTAATCATATTCTTATTCTTATTCTACTTGTTTTTATTCTCTGATTTTTTTCAACTACTTTATTATGTTCATCCTCTAGCTGTGTGAATATTCTCAAGATTTATTTAAAATATACGTCTAGTTTGGATTATTTATAAGGAAACCATGGAACTGATTCTTCAACTAGTACCATACCCTTTCAGGGTAAGGAAATACATACATTACTGTAAGTATAAAACTTGGATACCATTATTCCAGGATATTGAGTAACTTAATAATATGGTTAAAATAGTTGAATCTTTTTAATATAGATTTTAATTCATTCTTACTATTACCTTGTATTTTATTACTTGTTTTAATCTGTTTCTATTCTATTATGCATGTGATAGAAATTTAGTTAGAAGAATCATCTTTCTATTCTTTTTTTTCAATATAATTTTTATTAAAAAAACATACTATGATATTAATAATATCAATTGTTATTATGTCTTCACTTCAACAATTAAACTATGTCTGGGTTCGCTAAATTTACATTATGTGTTTTTGTTTTTTGTATTATTTAAAGGTTTTATTTAATCTAAAATTCATATCCCTCTTGACAGTATATACATATAATCTAGATGTTTGATCCTATAATTTTTATTTTCTAATAGTTTTGAATATTTGTAAACCTCATAATAAGTACATAATGTATTATATTTATATATAAGGAATATTATCAATTAGAATATGCCGATGTTTTCGGATTTTAAATTTTAGGATAATTGGAATTTAAATATAAATTTATAACAGATTAAATAGTTCCTACCTTATCCATTGAATAATTATTTAGCATGGGGAATTTGGAAAAATACCAATATTCCCATATTAGGAACTTTCATTCTTGAAAAAACTATTAGAAGAATCACCACATCAAGAAATTCATGTGTAAGAATATTTCAATAATCTATTGCCTTTAAACTTGTAATACTTCTAGGAATTTCATTCTGAATTTATTTACTATCTATCATTCCTTTTCAACTTTGGAAAATTTGGATAAATTTTTACATCTTTCTTATATTCATAACATGTGACTTAAAAATAATTCTTATCCTTATGACCTTTTATATATCTATATTAGAAATATTTATCTCCAATTATCATATTCATCCTTATTCCTAAGTATTATAACTCATTTTTCTAATGTTCTAATGAATTGTATCTGAATGAACAATAAATTTCCTTTTCCATGAATATTTATCAACTTTCTTCACTAACAAAACATTAGAAGGTGTAGTAGATGTTGTAGAAAAAGCAACACCACCATTTTTTAGCTTTTTAAGTATATCTCTTAAGTCTTAACTCATATTACATGATAGTACCAATCATGTCATTAATATTAATATTATTTAACATCCATTTATAATCCACCACTATTCTCTTTGATTCACATTCATTGTTAATTATATAAATAAACATTTCAACTAGGATTTCATAATCAATTCCTTTTTCTCCAAGAGACTGTAATCTATTTATAATTGGAAAGAGTATTTGTTGGATATTGATACTTAAATCTCTAGACATAAAATAAAAGGCTTAGTAGTTGGCTCTATGAATAGATCTTCTAGTTTCCATAACATTGGATGTCCCAAAATTTGTTACTTACAATTTACTCCAAATTCTATTTCCAACTTCACGAGATGATATCTGACTATATATATTCTTTATCATAGAACACCTTAAAGTATTTATGAATTTTTAATTAACCTAATATTATTTATTCTTAGCATTTGAAAAATAAGAAACATCATTATTAGGAATATTGTATTTTCCAATAAGTATAAAAATATTTTCAACTCCAGTGCTAATAATAAATATCTTTATTATATATCTTAAATACTCTAATTCATTCCCATAAAAATAGGTGGTCAACTAGGATTCAAATTATCAAGAGATACAACATCCATACATTCTATTATTAAAAAATAGAAACTATTTTCTTCAAATACACATTAAAGTAACAAAGATTATAAATAACTTGTTTATATCAAAACCTAAACAACTTGAAATAAGTAAAGAATTTAAAAACTCAACAAGTATTTAATAAGTAGAAACCCCCTCTGATACCAGTAGTATGATTATAAAAGTATCTTAGATGGATGAAATTACAATATGGGGTGAATTATACATTAAAAAACATTTAAAAGATAAAAATCACAAAATAATTTAATATAAATTTATCAAACTTTGGATCAGTCTGATTATCAGAGTGAAGATTGAAATCAGAATTGATTCGATTAATATCATATTATGATTTTCGTATTCATAATTATATCAATAAAAAAAATAGAATATAATGATAAGCATGATGAATATCTTTATATAACATGGAAAATAGAATATAAACTTGTAAAAATAATAAATAAAATAGCATCTAATAGTAATAATTGCTTAAAATATAAATTAAAAAGATTCAAATATTTTGACCTTAAGAGTATGGTAGTCAATAAACTTGAAAAAAGGTATCCACTATTTTATAATTAAAATAATTTCTATATTTCCTTACTAGGAAATCCCTCGATATGATGATCAGAATAACTTCTTATTCTTATCCTCTGAGGTCCTCTATCTGATAGATTAGATTCACCATATTCCCATATTTGGAATCCCTCAACAGTAATAACGATCATACATATACAACTTCCAATGTTCAAATGTAAATGACATGACAAGGATTTAATAGAATAAAAACTCTCCAAAGAATTACCAAGGCTAAGAATAATGTAAATAACTGTAAATTTCAAGGAATTTTTTTTCTTAATTTCTTTGGGATTTTATGAGTATGAAGTTTCTGACGGCACCTAATTCCAAGGCCTGGTGAACCCAGAATCAATTTCTGAAGTTTAGCTCAGGTATGTTTAGTGAATGAGTGAGCGGGTTTTTCTTACTTTTGAATCGGTGCTCGGAATCGAAATCCGAGGGCACCGATGAAACCACAACACCGGTGATTTCTTAAGAGAACCTTTTCCGAAGGTGCGTTTGCTCTAGAGAAGTTGTTAAAAATGTGAAGAATAAAAATATATTTGTTTTACAATTTTATTTTTATTTCTTTACTAGTGGTTTAAGTGTTATGGGAAATAAGGTTGTGTCACAACTTAATTCCCCTCTTCTTTGTGAGGGAGTTTTTGTAGGGCCCACACGATCCCCCACCTCCTTAAAATTCAATAACACCCCATTAAACCACCCTATTGAAATTTATTTTGTAACTCACCCACTCCCCCACTTTAATTGCATGTCAACTCTCACATTAATTAGATTGATTAGAGCTATTCAATTTATTTAATTAAGAGTTTGAATTTTGAATTCATGAATTCATGGAATGGGTTAATAAAATAAGAATGAACCTTATTTTATTTGGGATTGGTTTTGCTGTGAGAGAACTTTGGGAGAGAATACTCTAAGTTTGAAGAACGCGAAGAACACCAAGACTTCGACGAAGAACGCTGTCACCATAAGGAGAGATCGACGAGCCATCTCTTCTTCTCTTCATAGCCGGTGTGTGACGATGTTCCCTTCTTGGACGTACGTCGTTCCATATTCTCTCCACGTCAAAGAAAGGGAGACACCATTTCCACCTTGGACGTTCTGCATCGACATATACAGAGCTTCATCCCGTGACGCCGTTTTCCGCGACGCTAGCTTCTGTGAACTTCTTTGAGGTAGGGGTTGATTTTACGTTCGGAATTAATTTACGTACACCGTTAGTTCTTTGGCCACCTGTTATCAAAATAACGGAGGAGTTCAGACCACCCGAACATGGCCGAACCTCCTCCCCTTTTGTTTTTTAATATCTTGTGGCTTGGAACGGAGGCAGCGCGGTGCAACGGCACCTCGCAGGATCGAGGTAAATCGTGATGAAGGGGTGCGACACCATCGCGCCGCACTGGTGAAGCTGAAGGAACCCACGACCAAGAACAGGCCAAGGCGAAGGGGAGCGGTGTTGTCACGCCGCAGCTCGGTCGGTGCAGCAAGTGGTGGCTGGGCATTTCGGCCGCCGGCGCTCCAGGAGGTGGGACCGACATGTCCAGCTGCGACGGTTCAGAGAAGCAGCCTACTGAGCCGGTCGTTGGCGCCTGGTGGAGACGGGACCCCTGGGGCCCCGCGGATCAATTAAGGCTGGCCATAAATGGCCAGACGTTTACATATCAAGAGGGGCAGTGACCCCCCCCCCCCCGTGTCCGTTCAGCGCGCGAGCGCCCAGGCCGCATCGCCCGCGCCGGGCCGTACCGCCCGCGCCGTGCCGGGAAACGCCAGCCGGGCCAGGCCACGCCAAATCGGGCTGGACCTAGACCTGGGTCGGGTCGACCCAGTTCGGGCTGACCCAGGGGTAATGGGCTGGGTCAGATCGGGCCCAAACCCCTGTTTTGGAACAGATTCATTCAAACGCCCATATCATGGGCTACAGACCTCCGATCGATGCACCGTTAGTTGCGTGGAGATCCTTGGATCGAGACGGTCGTTTTGGTATAGTACACTCAAGGTTTCTGAGAACTTTGGGTATGACCTGGTTGGTTCGAACATGAATCTAACCGGGCCTTCGGAGCGGAAACACTTATAACTTGAGCTCCAAACATCCGATTGGCGTGCCGTCAACTTTGTTGGATTCCTCTTAGAGAGAAGATCCTTTTGGTTTAATCCTCTAGAGGTTTGGATGAAGTTGGAGTACGGTCAGGTTGGTTTGACTTAAAAACCAACCAGGCCCCTGGGACGAAAAAGCCAGTAACTCTCAGACCGGGCGTCCGATTGACGCGCCGTCTGTCACGTTGAGTTCCTTTTGACGAGACGGAACATTGGGATACATCAACTTCGGACTACGTGTCAGTTTATGTATCGAACCCCTTGGATCATGGAGTGGACCCTCCCGTAATCGAGCATGCTATGTGCGGGAACCCTAGAGCTGGCTGCGACTGCGACGATAACGACGACTGTACTGGAATCCTCCGTGGCTTCGGTAGTGACGAAGACCGTACTGAAATCATTCATGGGTTCGACGGTTATGAATATTGTTCTTGTATCCTGTGTGGGTCCGGCAGTACGTGACTACTGTTCTTGTATCCTATGTGGGCCCGGTAGTATTTGACTCTGTACTTGTATCCTATGTGGGTCCGGCAGAGTAGCTGGTCTTGTATCCTTTGTGGGTCCGATAGCTTAGCTGGTCTTGAATCCTATGTGGTTCTGACAACTTTGATGAATCAGTCGCTACATCTGATCATCTATATCACCTTATGAAGAGTATACCTGTGTGAGATGAGTCTTGACTTTCAATCACTATCTTCGATATGATTGTTTTTTATCCTATGTGGATTGGGTTGTGTTATCCTGTGTAGATTGGATTGTAATATCCTGTGTGGACTAGATCAAACTTGGGCTCGGATCTTGGATCCAGACAGAAATTGATGAATTAGGTATATATATGGGCATATACCTAAGTAGATTTGGTTGTTAATTCGTGATTGTAATAATTCCTTTGTGGTTTATCCTTCGTGGATTCTGGGAGACCTTTGGGGGTCTCGGGGTCCTTACTGAGTAGCGTATACTCACCCCTGCACGGGCTATGCCCACACTACATTGTGTTGGATGCAGACAACGGACAACGCTGATCGAGGTGGGAGATCGTGGAGCTAGACAGTACCAGGAGGTGGATCACTGGACGGGACGTACTCGGAGCGGACGACTAGAGCTGAGGAGCAGAGGAGAATATATGTACCGACCCTTCAGGTGGGATTTCCATAGGATGGCTCAGACATGGTGCTTTACTTTTCTGTTGTTGTACTTACTTTTCAGTTGGGTTTGTATACTGACCCATTTACTTTACATCACTTACTTTTGTACTCAGTTTACTTAGTGTTTACTCAGCTTGCATACTCTATGGTGTTTGTTTACTTTATAAAGGCAATTCCTTCCCTTTTTTATCAGTATTTATGCCTTTGGTGCTAGTCACCAGCCCCTGGCCTATGGAAGGTGGGCTTGGGGTAGTCACGGCACGGGCCCCGAGGATGGGTCGTGACAAATAAGCAGTTTAATATAAGAAATATTCAGATAAATTCTGTTTTAAAATGTATCAACCAGATCCAAACTCTACAAATGACCTACTATTTATCAGTGAAGCACAAATATTCATATTTTTGAGTTTTTTGTAACATACTTAGATAGTTAGTGCTAGACAGCTCATAATATTCTTGAATAACTAAATGTATGATGTTGTTTTGGTTTAAACCCATTTTAGTGTTAATGTTATTCTTTATGATAGGAACAATTATATGTATTCTGATTATAAACATAAGATAGTCCTATTGAATTCATTAACATTTGTAAAAATTATAATCCTTATGAGGTTTTTTCAGATTGTTTCAGTAGCAGAATCAGTTTGATTGTCATTATTTTTGTTAGTAAAATAATCATGAAAAATTGAAACTCTGGATATAGTTAAATGTACGTCTCATTAATTGAATAAATTCTAAATATGATTATTTAATGAAGAATATTATGTTTATATTTGTAATATATTAAAAAATTATATGTATTATAGTATATAATGTTTAATACAAAAACATAGTAAAACAAATGAGTTATAAAAAGTCAGAAAACATGTTTTAAGAAAGTGTTTGTGATTTTAAAAGCTAAAGGAATTCTAAAGTAAGATGTAAAACTTTTGACCCAACACATTAAACATTATTTTTAGTAATATTTTATATGTCAAAAAATATGTTATCGATTAATGACAAGTTTTTTTTGAAATGTGGATTTCATGGATTATTGGAACTAAACATAAATAGGTGTTCTTGAAATATTGATTCTTCTATCAATGATATTTGATAACAATTATATTCCTAGTTGACTCTTGGATAAAATCCAAAACAATTGGGTGTTATAATCAAAATGGCCTTATGATGTGGATTCTAATTTAATGAAATGTTTTGAAAAGATCATGGATATCACACAATTAACTTCTTAAGGATGAACTCACCAAATAATTATGTAATTGTCAAATAAATACTAATCAATCAAACGTTTCATTTAATCTCTACAAACTAACCCCACATTAAAAATATGAAATGACAGACAATCGACTATAGAAATAGTACCATCACTGTGAATTCGACCCAAGTTCTATTATACACATTTTTAGAGCATCAAACTATTAAATAATTGATTGGTTACAATATTCTATGATTAACACTCTTACCTAACTTATCTAAATTATATGAAATGTTCCACATATCCCTCTTATGGATGTTCATATTATATCCCTAACATGTACTCAATCCATAGGTTCTAAATCTAAAGAATGACATTTCTTATAATGGGAAGCAATTAAAGATCATGGATTATAGATAAAAATATATATGAAATAAGACAACTCGCCTTATCAAATTTCATTGATAGAGCCATGAATTTGAAAAAAATAGGAACTAGAGGAAGTTATGAAATAGAAGTACCCTTATTTTATTTAATACCATGAAATTATAAAATAAGAACGTTATATTTGATGGCATGTATGACACATAACACCAAGGTTAGATGAAAATGTATCAAAAAGATACATTAAAATATACTAATTTTAAATAAATTAAATATCTTCAATATCATTAATTACATGCAATACTGAGTTTAGTTTACACTATACATAATACTCAGTTTATCTTGCATTGCACACAACACTGAGTTTAAATGAAACATGATATATTATTAAAATATAAATTTGTAATGTGATAGTCATCACCTAGCCAAAAAAATCTGTGGTATGAACAATAAAAAATAAATTATGAAAATTATGGTTAACTATTGATTATAATTAAATTAAGAGTCATTTAAATGAAAAATAAATATAATCTAAAAATTTCATATATTTTTTCAAAAAGTGGGTTTAGTCACGCTTTGTGAATAAAATTTGAAGTTAATATTTACCAATTTTAAAAAAATTATTGGATAAAATTAGCTTAATTTTTTTAATCATAATATCAAAATTATATTACTATGTGTTTTTTTAATTTTCTGAAAACATTCTTTTTAGAAGAATAGTGAAAAATACTGAATTTTAACTAAAAACTACTTTTTAATTTAAATAATCTATAATGATTAATTATATTTTTATTTGGTTTAAAAGATAAATTATTTCAATTATATATAAATCAACCCAATTTATTTCATTGTAATAATTTTTATATTTAATTTTGATTTCAAATCTTATTAAATTTTGAACATTTTTTCATTAAAAACCCTCTTTCTCATTATGTCAGAGGGATTAATTTTAAAATAATATTTCCCACTTATATGAACATGTTTTTTGAAAATGGATTACATGTTTGGAATCATAATAATTTATATTATCTAATATATTCATCATAATTTTCAAGAATATGAATAGTGAAAATATTAAAAATTATTTTCCATGGTTAAGGTAAAAATTGATTTATTATGTTGTTAATATAAAACAATAAGCGTTAAAATGACCTACAAACTTGTCAAAATCTTATTTTATAGCCATATTTTCATATTTATATGTTTAATTCTTGTACACATTTTATATTGTTTTAGTATATTTGTTTGGGAATTTAATTAGACAATATTTCCAATTTTGTAATGTATTAAGTTGTTTTATGTTTTGTGGGAGGATACAATGAATTTTTAGAAAAGGAACTAAAAGGGGAGAAAATATGAGCTAAAATACTCTTGGTGTGACACTGGATTTTTGAAGATGGAAACTAAAGAAACACGATTACACATCATGTATCTTCATTACATGTCGTGACTTTTTCAAAATAAATTTTCTACACATAGCAATTTCTGAAGTCAAAACAAGACCTAAAATACAATTAAATTTGGTGTAACTACTTTAAATAAAGTGAAAATTTTTGGGACAAGATTTTGAAAAATATTACGTTGAGATTCATTGGATTATAATATTTAAGGATTACACGTCGCGAGTCCACATTACATGTCTTGAATGTAGTCAAACATTCAAATTCGTGTATGATATTTTGGAAGATTCAAAATATGTGGAGAAAAATGTGGATTGGGATTAAACGATGTGTAATCACATTACAAATCCTGAATGTGGTCGGATAGAACCAAATTGACGCTAATAACTAGAAGTGATGGCTATTGCTACGAGGCATTCCGATTTAGAGATAACTTGAAGAGAGAAGCTTCCCTACGTAGGTCCTGCCCTGAGTCTTCTTTATTTTCATTATGAAATTCTTTTCTTTTTCCCCTCCCTCTAAAACTCTCATCACTAGGATTAGCAGGTAAAACCACCATATTCATGGGTGATGTAATCAAAGGGGGGAGAAGAGTTTTATTTAACATTTTCTAATTATTCATGTGTTTGGTTAGTGAAATTTATGCATCACATTACCAATGAATTTATTTATATTTTATCACGACCATTGATATTTTAATTAAAAGGGAACATTAAAATTGTGAAAATGATTACCCTAAATGAGGCATGAACATGGACAAAATTAGGGGAAATCAGGTTTAAAAATGGTATCAGGACAACATGATTCGATAACACCCTAAATTACAGAACCTAGTGAAATATGGTATTTATGTGTTTAGAAGAATATACCATGACCCTTGGATCTTCCTTATCTAGACTTCAAAACCAATAATTAATTTTTTTAATTTATTAAATCTAATTTCACCTGATCTCGGAAATTACAAAACTATGGTACACATTCATCATTTGAGCACAACCCAATCAATCTGCTTCATTTTCATTTCATTTTCTAAAATAAAATAAAATCCATATTCTATCAAATTTTTAATAAATGTAACAAAATTATTCTTCTTAAATTCTAAAAAACTAATTTCATGGTCCCTGTATATTGGACTCGATCTACTACATTACTATGTTTTAATTAATTGAGTATTATACTTTGAGTTTTACAAATTTTGTTTTTTCATAGTAATGTAGGGAAATAAGAAATCCCTATGACGGTATCACATATTAATATTCCCATGATAATATATATATATCAATTTAGAATAATTTTTCATGTGAATTACTTTAACATTTTGGAATACTTTTGGAAATTTCCATTTAATTTCCAAGTGGGTTGCCTTTACCCATTTATAACAGGGCACTACCTCACCGAACTTGTTGACACCTCTGAATCCATTTTTCTAGAATAAACTCTAAAAAATTATACCCCCAACATCCGTAAGAACATATTAGATCTGTTATTATTCCTGAAATACAATCCCTATGGTTCTTAAGAGGATATCTAAAGAAGGTTCCCCTTATATAATCCAATTATATTAACAAATATCTTTAATTTATATAGACATTTCCACCAAAAATTATATCTTAAAATTTTGAATTCAGTTACGAAATTATATCCCATATAATGGGATGTTATTAAATTTATTTAGTAGTATTTATCTATCTCCACTTCCATAAAATTGGAAATGAAATCATTGATCGTGTGTACGAAGGACTACCGACTCACAAACCGAGGTAGTTATTTTTCCATCACATCCATTCACGAATGGATATAATAACGGATTTAACACATGAATATAATATTTATGATAATATTATTCTCATATAAATCTAAAATCAAATGTAATTTTTTATATTCCATGATGTTTAAAATATAACAATGTCACTCATGTGTTTGGTGAACTACCTCCTTGGGAAGCGATGTGAGTCATTTATCACTTATGGTTTAAATAAAATTTTAGAAGAATAAAATTAATGAATATATGTTAAATATATGATAAAATTTTGATTCTTTAAATTTAATATATAACCCACTTTCTAATCATTTCTCTAATTAAGGGAATGAAATCTTTTCTCATGCGTATGTATGACCTACATCTCCATGAAGCGATGCAATTAATTTTTCCATGTTGAACTATATTAATGGTTTTTATAATGTATCTTATGAGAAAATAGATAATTTATAACATTAATATTATTATTAATACTCTGGATATATATTTTATGAAAAGGATCCAGAACCTTCATGAAAAAAATGCATGAGAAAACAAGGAAATTATTACCCGAAATAGTGAAAATAGTGAAATATTATTATCAATACAGTGAAAAATGTAATAAGAGGATAATATATGATATTATAAGTATTAACATGGGTCTCTTAGAAATTAATAACATTCTTAAAACCATTATAAATTAAGTTTACGAATATTCATCAAAAGAAAATTGTGAGGTACGAGACTTCATCTCAATTTTCCTTCATTGAGGTATTTTGTAATGTTATTCACCTATTTCTTTTTATATGATGTATATATTGACATTTAATATCATGATTTATTCATACTTAATTGTATTTTATGTTTCAATTTGAATTAATTTATCCAAGTAGATTTGACTTGAAAATTACCCAGTGGAAAAATTTATTGTACAATCTCACATTCTTTTTATATTATTTACATTCTCTTGAAACAATCACTTTATTGTGAAAAATTTTCTCTATAAATTACATTTATATTAAATATATATATTCTTGAATGATGGATATTATTATTTATGAAACTATATACCACTATTACATATGATGTATACTTTCAAGGTTATTTGATTATGTAGGGAAATATTGATAAATCCACATCCTTAACTCAATAGGGATATTTGATTATAAAGAATAGTGTTCATGAATTTAATATGCTATTCAATATCTGAGGAATGATTTCTACATACATACATAAATTGGTCTCAGTTATAGATAGCCCCTCAATGCATTAATAAGTCACAGGAGACAAATGAGTTGTCCAAATCAGATGGGTTTTCACCAAGAAGTATTCAAATATATTGAGGATAGATATTGATGGTAGATGGATCATGTGCCTGAGACATTAAATCCAATAATTAACCAATAACATCATTGGGAATTCAGTTATTGTAGTTATCCATTATATATTAGCAATGATATTATCTCTAGATGCATTTTTATTCTCATCTATTTATTAAATAACATGTGTTTTATGGTATTAAACATTCCATGTTGATTATCATTATTTATTTAATATAGCTTCCATTGTACTTAAAAATTAATGATAATTTTTCCCACCCTTATTTTCTATCCTTTCACCGTGATTTGAAGAATAATTGGTGGAATGTGTTTTCAAGGGTGCATTTTATTTTCTTCTATTATGTTTTATGTTTTATTTTCTATTATCCATGTAAAATTGGTATTATGTATGTATCTAGTTCTCCAAAACTACTAAACTAATAGGTTATTTTAGAATTTACACATTTTATATATTCCAATGTAATAAATCAGACACTAGATCTAGGTTATTTGGGTTGTTTTTGTTATAGTTGGTATAAAAGAAAGGATAACATAACCCTTCAAAACTAGATTAATGAAAACAAATATTAGGGAAACATAACCCACTAATATACATTGATGATAGGTATAGAAGAACATCCTAAATATTTGGTAAGGAATATATTGTGTGGGATTTCCTAGAAATTCATCCAAGTCTGGATACTATAAGTATATGTGGTTCTTTCACAAAGGTACCTAGGGGTAATAACTTAGAAAAGGGAACATTGGGTTAGACTTGATCATCACCTGGTACATGACAATGATCCTTTCTTTACACCTTTTTTGACACTACTGAAGTATATTATCAGGATAATTTACATTTTCCTTACAAACCATTATGAAGGATTTAAAAATAGAGATATCCACAAATAATCCATGTTTATGATTATGATATTATCTATACATAAATTTTTTAAATTTACATGATGAATTCCAGTAGTTCTATTTTTATACTATATATTTTATAATGAAATGATCTAATCTAGTTTTTTTTCCATAATTTATAAATGGATTGTAGAAAAATTAATGATAACTACATCAATTCACATGATCCAAAGAGTACAAATGATCATTTTTTATGATCTTAAGACAATATTTCTAAGGGATCATGCCACCCAAACATTATCATTATATGAGGACATAATATTATGTGATAAGAAGATAGATAAATAAATATATAATTATTATGGATTTAAAGGGAAGCAAAAAAGGAGAAGACGAAAGAGGGAAAAATAGATTAGGGGAAGAAGGGAAAGAATAATGTTCCCACATGTGATAATTATGGAAATAAAAACCTATGTATATTCATAATGGGAATGAGATTTTCTATATGTGTAGATATGAGGGATACTATTTTTTATTATATGGTATAGTTGAAAATTTCTAATGTAGAACACTTCCACCATAAGAATGTGGTTAATGAGCTTGAGTATGGATTCAATAATTATTTTATTTGTGTGTTTTATCAATGATATCATGGTTATAATAATTTTTATATATATATATATTTAACTAAAATAACTTTTCATTAATTATTTTAAAGTGTATGTTAAAAAATACAGATGACCAAGAAAAATGATTCAGTTGAAAGTTGAAATTCTTAGAAAACACATGATTGAGGGAAATATAACCCTTAATATTTTCCTTATGTTGGGATAAATATTATAGGATAATGATATGGTAGATATGGATAAAGTAAATTAGATAATAATGAATACCTTGGAATAGATTAACGATTTATTGATAGAGTGGTTTATATAATCATTGGTAAATTTTACCACACCATTGGATTTAAGGAATATATCCAATAATTTTTGTCTTACCTCAGGAATAAGGAAGCATGCATGTTTTTAATATGGTTTTATGGTAATTCAGGTTATTCACCTATTTCAAGAAAATAGATGATGAAGATATTTATATATTTAGAATGTGACTTTAATATACACTTTATATTGTTTGGGGAATATAATTTTAATTTTGTGAACCTCCTTCTAAATTTGGTCAGACAAATTTTAGATGTTCATTAAGTTCAACTATTTATGAAAGGGATTAATATGAACTTTGGGTGTTATTGGAATACTTTTATAACTATTTTGGTTTTAGTAAATATTTCAGGAATATGTTGTTATTATTTTATGGATTTTATGATATGTTAAATGTTAATTTCAGTGATCCAGGCATAAAAGATTCATTTTTTGATATTCATTTCCTCGAGTAAGAGAAGAATTGGAAATTGATCAATGAAAACCAAAATATAAAATTGTGCTAAAAAACTAGAAATGTATTAGATAAGTATATTTCCTTATATTCATAGATATTAAAATAATTTATCAACTATAGGAAAGGGATCTTGAAAAAAATATATTATACTATTACATTTATATCTAATGAATTGGATAATCTTTTAAATCACTACAAATTTATGTTTTTGAGGACCCTAACTTTACAATTATTATTTAATTTAATGTGATCAATGACCTCTATCACTCTCTACAATTATTTATTCTTTTCTTCCATTCCCATATCTTCACTTTCCACAAATGTCCCTATACATAGAAAGCTATCAATTTGTTATTCCATATAAAAGATATACTTCCATTTTCACTCTAATTAAGAGGATGTTTTAGTAACCCTTATTAAGATTTTTTTTTCAACAAAATAATTTTCAAATATCAAACCCTTGATTACCAAGATAGTGTTTAAATTGTTGGGATACAATTTATTTATGGTGGGGAGTAGGTAACACACTAAAATTCTAAAATAAGATAATTTTATTTGATGGCATATATTATACACAACACCATTATTAGAAGAAAATATAACACCTTGATAATTTATGATATATTTATTTTTCAATAAATTTAACCTCTTAAATATCTTCAATCACATGAAACACTGAGATTAGATTGTGTAACAAAAAAACTATTTTTAGCTTGCATTACATGAAACACTGAGTTTAAAAAAAACATGACATATTATTAAAATATTAATATTTAATATTATAGTTATCACCTAAAATATAAATTAGAGGTTATGAAAGGTACACTACAAAAATGATGGCTAGTGTAGTTATTTAGTAGTATAGTGTAATTTTAAACCACCTCCCAATCTGTTAGTGATAGTTCATACAACTACCTCTTATTTTATAGTTGCTATTCGATTAGCGGCGGTTTATTTTATTTTTCACTAGTTTTTGTATGTTTCGCTTATATAGAATTCAGTAGTGGTTCGTTGTTTAATTAATATCAGGTTTTTAGTAAAAAATATATCCACTGAGAATATAACTAAAATAAAAATATATTTAATGAATAATTTAATGGTGGTTATTTTTAGTAGTAGTTAATCTGAACTTCCACTAAATACATTCAGTAATATATATTTAGAGGTGGTTACAATAAACCTCCTCTTAATCTATATTGATTTTTTAAAAAATATTTAATAAAAAACTATAAATATAAAAAATGACATACTATAAACAAAAATATTAATATATGATAAACCCATCTTTCATATATCACACATCCACAATCATACATATAACAACTGTCATCATAACCCAAGTCTCAATCACCCCACACATCCATCAATACCTCAATATTTAATATATACAAATAAAAATTTCTAAAAACAAACCAAGATGAATACAAATCCATGCCATTACTTCGAGTGCATCTATCTAACTTCACATCATCTCATCAACTGAAAAAACCACGTAATCTCATCAGTTGTAGCAAAATTTTAAAAAAATTAAAACTAAACAGGATAAATCAAAATCACATTATAATAATTGATAATATTTTAACATACTATGAAAAATAAGATCCTTTATGAATGACTTAAAATAAATAATGCGGATCAGAATTTTTAAACTCCTGCCAACTCTCAGTATCTATGACTTATAAAGAAAACTAGAACATTTAGGGAGATAAATGTGAAAGAAACAAGGCACAAAATATATTCCAAATACTGTATATTAAATTTGTTATTTTTTAATAAGAATAAGGGAATTTTAACATAAAACAAATAACATATAATGCAATCACTTTGAAAACAGAAATATAACTATTTAAGATAAGATTCAATACTTGAAATTGAAAAAAAGATAAGTTAATATTCTAATTTATTTTTAATGTGATGTTCGGTGTGATTGACATTGGTTTAATAATAATTCATAAATATTTTCATATCACATAATGTACTATATTTCAAAAACAACTAGGTGGTTGTTTTCCTATTATTTCATAACAATATGAGGTCGTTTTCTATGGTTTTGAAAGTTCCACACACATTTTATTGTTTTGAAACAGTAAAAACACATTTACGACCATAAAAGGAAAACGACATTCAGAATGGTGTTCCTTATTTCCTAAATTTCAGAATTATATCTATAACGACCAAAAGTATTTCAATTGAAAATTCCCTTCTTATATCTATGTCATAAAAACACAAAATAATGAACTACTAAGTGATAAGTGACCTTTAAATATAATTTTTTCACCCCTATGTTTGGAATTTTAAAAATCCGACAAACACGGTTGTGTTCAAGATAGTTTTTGGAGTCTAATGAAACAGAAATAATTTTTGGTGAATAGTAACCTACCATTATGAATAGTAACCTACCCTTATGAATAGTAATATGACCCTTATGAATAGTAAATAAGAGTAACATTACCTATGAATAATAAAATAAAATTTAGACATCTTAGAAAGTGACAATTTGACCTTAGTAAACGTTTTTGGTATTTTATAAGTCATAAATAATTAATTATAATTAATTAATTAATTTAAAAGAATATTTATTTTCCTGTAATGTATTCATAAATTATTGAATCAATGTCTAATAGTTTTTAGATAATTTTATAATACCCTACGTAATTTTTGAAAGAACTATAAATCCAGTTTTAATCTTAAAAACTGCTTTTTTAAGTAAATTATGATTTTTTATTAATTATTAAATTAATAATATTTATAAAATTATTTTTGAAAAATGGACTTCATTTTTGGATTCTACACGTCGAAAAATGGTTAGGGTAAATTTTTGGGATTTTTCTGAGAAACTTGAATTTTTTGTGAATAGTAGAATACATTAATTTACCATATAAATACATTTTAATTAAAACCCATTATTCCGGACATAACAAGTGATGTAAGCACCCAAATCCCAAACTGAAATTTCTTTTTTACTATTCTTGGTCATCCAAGACTCACTATTCCTTGTCTTAGGTGAAATTAATAAACTAATCAATTTTATATTAAGGAAACCCCTCTCCTCTCCACTATAAAAGCCACCCTTCACTCCTTTTCCTCACACCTCTCAAGCTCCAAGACTTCTCTAAACTCTGCCCAAACACCTTCCCTAGCTCATCCCCCAAGTCCAAAAGCTTCTGGTCTCATCAAAAGACCAAGCCTAGCTTCCTTAAAGAGGATCTCAAGAGGAGGATGCTAAAGGTAATTTCTCTCTCTCTTCTCCTTTAATTTCCTTTCAAGTTCAAGTTCCTTTCTTAATCTCTCTCTACCTATCTTCATCCAAATTGTTCTGTAAATCCAGTATTATATATATACTGTAATATTATGATTCTAATGTTATATTATATCACCCACACCCTTTCCCTCTTCCATTTATTTTATTAAAGAGAACGTTGTTCATGAGGTGTTAAATTTATCACCTTCAAAAACGACATGTTCTCTTCTTAAATTTCTACCTTCAATCTGGTCATGACACTATTTTGTGGTTGAACCAGAATATTTTATATGTATTATGTTCTATTTTAAGTTCTGGAAATAACCTATGGCCTTATTACTAAGTTAAATGTTAAAACAAGATCGTTGTGATCCAAAAAACCGCCCAAATTAACCCAAATAACCATCATTAAATTTTTATCTAATGATTCGTCCACTTGGATCTAATATGATTAACTGTAAAATTATTAAAGCTAATGTAATATAATTAATAACGTGTAGTATCATTTCTGGATGTTTACCCATGATCTACCCAAACATCAATTTATGAATACAAGTGGACCGCTCAAGAAAACCATAAAAAAGAACATCGCCGAACAATGTTTTTAAACTCTATAAGTCATCCAAAGGAACATAATATGAAATAATGAAACCAAAATGAACCCTATTAATGTATAAAAGGTTCTTCAATTTATAACTAATTAATATAATGTCATTATACAAGACATTAAAGAGAAGGAGGCATTCGAGTACAAGGTAAGGGGAAATCTCGAACCCAATTTTCTTCCTTCGGGTTCTCCCTCTTTCACTCCATTTTTGATATGGTTACTCCTCAGAGATCATTTGTTCATAATTTCCTTTACTTTTCTGGGATATAAATGTTTGTCACTGGTTTTTATGTCCATCAAAATGTTTTCCAAAATAACTCTTCTTTCAAGATCTCACCTTTTACCTCTCATTCAAGGTTGATGGTTCTTGTATCATGTATGTTGTTCCCTCTTTCTTTCGGGAACCCAAAGCTTATGAATTTGTTATTATGAGATGAAACCCATTACTTTCCATGGGTTATTTATGTACATGTTTATATGTGTTCTATGTGTCAATCATGATAATGATAATGTTATGATGTGACGGGTGCACCCAGAATTATATAGCGCAATATGAATGTTTAAATGTGACGGGTGCACCCGGAATTATACAGCGCTCCAATGCATTGGGTAAAGTGATTAATCTCATGAGTAAATGTGAAATTATGTGTGAACATGATTCTAGCTTTTTTCACAAGTATGTGTTGTAGTTAACCACTAAGACATGATGTTTCATTTTTATGCTTTGCCACATTTCAAGTCTTTTACTTATGCTCCTCTCATGATCATGATCTTTTTCCTATATTATGATTATTTTCACCCCATGATGTATTGTTATTATCTATCCTCTTACTGGGCTTATATCTCACCCCTTTTGATGTATATCATCAGGTGGCTACATGTACTAAGGAGAGGACAAGTGCTACTAAGAAGCTATAGAAGAAGAAATTAAATAAATGTTTATGGTTGATGTTGTATTTGTTATGTATGGTCCTAGTATTCCCAAGACACTAAACCTCTGGATCCTTTATGTGTAATACTATTATGTTGTTTATCTTTGAAATGATGTAATAGTAATGTAAGAAAAGGCTGGGTCACTATAGTTGGTATCAGAGGAAAGGTTTAGTTAATTTGGGAATTAGGATTAGTGAACCCTAGAGAAAACTTATAGAATTAGAATAAGTAAAAAAATGCACACAAGAATATTTACCTAGGGATTCCATATGTTATTTTTTGGTATAAATTGTTTAAAAGAATAATTTATTCATGACTTGTTTAGTTATGTTTTGTTCTATCATTTTCTATTTTAGAGAATGGTGTAGGAGAAGTACCCTCACCTATTTGTGTAAAGTGAAATTTTGGGGGCGAAATTTCTTAAGGGGGGAAGAATGTAACGACCCAAAGTATTTCAATGGAAAATTCCCTTCTTATATATATGTCATCAAAACACAAAATAATAAACTACTAAGTGATAAGTGACCTTTAAACATAATTTTGTCACCCCTATGTTTGGAATTTTAAAAATCCAACATTCACGGTTGTGTTCAAGATAGTTTTTGGAGTCTAATGAAACAAAAATAATTTTTGGTGAATAGTAACCTACCCTTATGAATAGTAACCTACCCTTATGAATAGTAATATGACCCTTATGAATAGTAAATAAGAGTAACATTACCTATGAATAATAAAATAAAATTTAGACATCTTAGAAAGTGACAATTTGACATTAGTAAACGTTTTTGGTATTTTATAAGTCATAAATAATTAATTATAATTAATTAATTAATTTAAAAGAATATTTATTTTCATGTAATTTAATCAGAAATTATTGATTCAATGTCTAATAGTTTTTAGATAATTTTATAAGACCCTATGTAATTTTTGAAAGAACTATAAATTCAGTTTTAATCTTAAAAACTGTTTTTTAAGTAAATTATGATATTTTATTAATTATTAAATTAATAATATTTAGAGAATTATTTTTGAAAAATGGAATTTATTTTTGGATTCTACACGTCGAAAAATGGTTGGGGTAAAGTTTTGGGATTTTTCTGAGAAACATGAATTTTTTTGTGAATAGTAGAATACATTAATTTACCATATAAATACATTTTAATTAAAACCCACTATTCCTGACATCACAAGTGATGTAAGCACCCAAATCCCGAACTCACATGCCTTTTTTACTATTCTTGGTCATCCAAGACTCACTATTCCTTGTCTTAGGTGAAATTAATAAACTAATCAATTTTATATTAAGGAAACCCCTCTCCTCTCCACTATAAAAGCCACCCTTCACTCCTTCTTTTCCTCACACCTCTCAAGCTCCAAGACTTCTCTAAACTCTGCCCAAACACCTTCCCTAGCTCATCCCCCACGTCCAAAAGCTTCTGGTCTCATGAAAAGACCAATCCTAGCTTCCTTAAAGAGGATCTCAAGAGGAGGGTTCTAAAGGTAATTTCTCTCTCTCTTCTCTTTTAATTTCTTTTCAAGTTCAAGTTCCTTTATTGATCTCTCCCTAACTATCTTCATCCAAATTGTTTTGTAAATCTAGTATTATATATATACTGTAATATTATGATTCTAATGTTATATTATATCACCCCACACCCTTTCCCTCTTCCATTTATTTTATTGAAGAGAACGTTGTTCATGAGGTGTTAAATTTATCACCTTCAAAAACAACATGTTCTCTTCTTCCATTTCTACCTTCAATCTAGTCATGACACCATTTTATGGTTGAACGAGAATATTTTATATGTATTATGTTCTATTTTATGTTCTGGAAATAACCTATGGCCTTATTACTAAGTTAAATGTTAAAGCAAGATCGTTGTGATCTAAAAAAACCGCCCAAATTAACTCAAATAACCATCATTAAATTTTTATCTAGTGATTCGTCCACTTGGATATAATATGATTCACTATAAAATAATTAAAGCTACTATAATATCATTAATAACATGTAGTATCAGTTCTGGATATTTACCCATGATCTACCCAAACATCAATTTATGAATACAAGTGGACCGCTCAAGAAAACCATAAAAACGAACATTCCCGAACAATGTTTTTAAACTCTATAAGTCATCCAAAGGAACATAATATGAAATAATGAAACTAGAATGAACCATATTAATGTATAAAAGGTTATATAATTTCTAATTAATGAATATAATGTCATTATACATGACATTAAAGAGAAGGAGGCATTCGAGTACATGGTAAGGGAAAATCTCGAACCCAATTTTCTTCCTTCGGGTTCTCCCTCTTTCACTCCATTTTTTGATATGGTTACTCCTCAAAGATCATTTGCTCATAATTTCCTATACTTTTCTGGGATATACATGTTTTTCACTAGTTTTTATGTCCATCAAAATGTTTTCCAAAAGAACTCTTCTTTCAAGATGTCACCTTTTACCTCTCATTCAAGGTTGATGGTTCTTGTATCATGTATGTTGTTCCCTTTTCTTTTTAGAACCCAAAGCCTATGAATGTGTTATTATGAGATGAAAACCATTCCTTTCCATGGGTTATTTATATACATGTTTTATATGTGTTCTATGTGGCAATCATGATAATGATAATGTTATGATGTGACGGGTGCGCCCGGAATTATATAGCGCAATATGAATGTTTAAATGTGACGGGTGTGCCCGGAATTATACAGCGCTCCAATGCATTGGGTAAAGTGATGAATCTCATCATTAAATGTGAAATGATGTGTGAACATGATTCTAGATTTGTTCACAAGTATGTGTGGTAGTTAACCACTAAGACATGATGTTTCATTTTTATGCATTGCCACATTTCAAGTCTTTTACTTATGCTCCTCTCATGATCATGATCTTTTGCCTATGTTATGATTATGCTCACCCCATGATGTATTGTTCTTATATATCCTCTTACTGGGATTTTAGCTCACCCCTTTTTATGTATATCCTCAGGTGGTTACATGTACTAAGGAGAGGACAAGTGCTACTAAGAAGCTATAAAAGAAGAAATTAAATAAATGTTTATGGTTGATGTTGTATTTGTTATGTATGGTCCTAGTTTTCCCAAGACACTAAACCTATGGATACTCTATGTGTAATACTATTATGTTGTTTATGTTTGAAATTATGTAATAGTAATGTAAGAAAAGGCCAGGTCGCTATAA
Organism: Viscum album; assembly: GCA_963277665.1. NCBI lineage: Eukaryota > Viridiplantae > Streptophyta > Magnoliopsida > Santalales > Viscaceae > Viscum > Viscum album. Next base: position 589,505,886 of record OY728126.1, read on the forward strand.
TATCTATATTAATTCACCCATGATTTTAGGACAATACGATGTTTTTTTTCTGGTTTTGATCATCCCATGCATGTTTTAGTGTTTCAACTCTAAAAACATATATACTACCATAACAGGAAAATCATTACTCTAAATGAAATGTCATCAGTTACTAAATTTCAAAATAAGATCTATGGTGGGTTTCCATTTATTTTAGGATAATCCAATGACCTTTTCCTACTTTTGACCGTTCCATGCATGTTTTAGTGTTTAAAAACACTTAAAAAGTGTTTATGGTCATAATGAGAAAATTTTCATTCAAAATGATGTTTTTTCAGTTCTTACATTTAAAAATTAAATCTACGGTGGTTTTACCAAGATTTCACAACAATTAGAGGTCTTTTTCCTAGTTTTGACCATTGCATGCACATTTTAGTTTTTTAAAACACTAAAAATACTTTTAAGAAAATAATGGGAAAACTGTCATTCAGAATGATATGTCTTTAGTTCTTATATTTCAAAATTAAATATACGACCATCTTACCCTAAATTTTTGACAACATGATATTTTTTCCTTGTTTTGACCATTCCATGCACATTTTAGTGTTTTAAAACACAAAAAATTCTTTTATGAATATAATGGGAAAACCTTACTTTGTAATGATGTACTATATGTTACAACATTTTAAAATTAATCCTACAGTAGTTTTCCCATGATTTCATGACAATCTGACGTCGTTTTTCTAGTTTGGACCATTCCATTAATGTTTTAGTGTTTTATGACACTAAAAATATGTTTATATCCATAATGGGGAAACCTTCATTTGGAATGATGTACGGTCAGTTCCTACATTTAGAAATTAATTCAAAAGTTGTTTTACCCTAATTTTAAAGGAATCTAACATCTTTTTTCTAGTTTAGACTCCAAAAGACTTACATTTAAAGGATTTTATACCTTTTATTAGTGTTTATCAAGTAATTCTGATCACACCACATGTTGGATTGATGTTTTTTCTATGCATACACATCATAAACAACTAATTATTTGGTTTACATATATATCATGATAAGAGATGTCATTTTCTTGATCTTGACCGCTTCACACATGTTTTAGTGCTTTAAAACACTAAAAAACACGTTTATGACCATAACAGAAAGAAATCATTTGGAATGATGTGTCTTTAGTTCCAATATTTCAAAATTAAATCTTTGTTAGTTTTACATTGATTTTAGAGAAATCCAAAATCATTTTCAGGGTTTTCACCATTTCATGTACGTTTTAGTGTTTTGAAATACGAAAAACACATTTACGACCATAATTGGAGAACAATCATTCAGAATGACATGTCGTCATTTAATACATTTCAAAATTAAACATACAATCATCTTCTCTCTATTTCAGGATATAACGACATTGTTCTTTTTGGTTTTTAGCATTCCATGCACATTTTAGTGTTTTGAAACTCTAAAAACACGTTTACAACTACAACATGAAAAATTTTCTTTTAGAATGACATTCCTTCTGTTGATACATTTCAAAATTAAATTGGATGTATTTTTTATAAGATTTCATGGAAATATGAAATTTTCTATCTTGTTTTTACTATTCAACGTCTGTTTTAGTGTTTTAAAACACTAAAAACATGATTACATCCATGGATGGAAAATTTTCCTTCAGAATGACATGCTGTCAGTTCTCACATTTCAAAATTAAATCTATGTTTTCCCCTAATTTAAGGACAATAAGATTTTTTTTGGCTTTTTTTGAAACTTCTAAACATGTTTTATTCTTTTAAAATAATAAAAACGCGTTTACAACTATAATAGTAAAACCATCATTCAGAATGACATGCACATTTTAAAACACTGAAATGTGCATGGAATGCTATAAATCATTTTCTCTCTATTTCAGGATATAAAGACATTGTACAGTAAATATAGGTTTTCCCCAACTCATTTTTTAATTCCTTATGTACCTTTAATAAGTGTTTACCATGTCAAAATTGAGCAAATAATCTCATATTGTTTTCAAACATACGGATAGCGATCTATAATTTATTTTTGACATGTAGGAAACAACCACACATCAATCCTGGACAATATTTGGTTTTTATAACATGAAATTCATGTTTTCAATATTAAAATTCCATTTTATTTGTTTTATAGATGTTGTATGTGTTTTTTTCAATGTCCATGGGTGTGAAATGAATCCAGGGACATAAAAATAAAAAAACTTGAAATAAAGACCATAAAACTTTATTAGTATATAACTAAATTTATTCACGTATTTTAAATTAGTAATAAATAATATTAAATTAACATTACATTTACTTGATTATCAAAATCCTCATTTTTAATCTATAAGAATATAGATCTAATATTTATCTCTTTCAAAAAATGAATTTAAAAATTAATAAAATATAATGTTTTTTTAAAATAGCATACATGTGAGTAAGGGTAAACCTACAACCCCCCTAGATGGATGGGTGACTAACTACTCCATCACCAGAGGTGGATCTAGAGTTGAGCTACCCATGACATCTGGGGAATCAACTGGCTTGCTTGTAGTCTCAGGTATAATAGAATTAGATGGATCTACAGAAGTGGATGGTAGTGGTGGCATGCTCTGAGATGTTGATAGACTAGAATAGTGATTTTTTTGTTCTTATAATTCCTTCATTTCAAATGATTAAGGCATATTAGATATTTTAAAAATGAAAAACTAAAATATTTTTACAAAAAAATAAAAATAAAAACAATAACTATGTATATATGTAAGAAACACCTATCAATGATAAATTTTAATATAATTTCATCACCAATTTATACATTAAATCATCATCATATTTGTTATCTTCATTTTTATCAACCATCATTGTGAAGAGTCCTTCATTTTCACTCTCTCTTTAAAATTATAATATTTCTATATTTTTAGAAAAAACTATTCAATATTTTGTGGTTGATGATGTTCACTATCACAAAGCACCAAATGATCTTCATCGCTCATATTATATAAGTCACTCTGCTTTATGTGTACAAAAACACTCCAACCTTCAGGTATTTTATCATCCACATAATAATCCACCTTCTCTTGTGAATCCAAGATAAAAGGATCCTGATTTTCACGCTCACTGGCATAGATAAATTAAGTGATGTGGATAGATGTAAAAGGTAAATAATATTTCGTTATACAACTATAAATGTTTAACCACTTGAATTTGAATAAGAAAACTAAAAATTTTCATATATTATTAAATTCATTTATATAAATCATATTCACATAGTATCCCACCTTTTTAAATGTAAATACACCAATATTTTGAGTTTTCAATTATTTTTCATGATAAATTGTATGAAAATCAAGGCCCTTAATATTGTAGGAATCAAATCTCTTATCTAGCCTTAGAGGACCTTGAGCCAAAAACTTCAAATCATTTGATATTTTAGCATGGACTACTGGAAATATAAACTATCCCAATAGTTTGAATCCATTGGGATATATTATCCCAACGGTTTCTATAACTGTGGGCATGTAGGCCGTTGGGGTAGCCCTATGCCAATGGTTCACATTGAACCATTAGTGTAGGGGGTTCAGATTTAAATATTCACACGGTTCAGGGTGAACTATTGGGATAAATTTATGCCAACATTTATAACCCATTATGACATCTCTATACCAACGATTTAAACTATTGGTATGTCTCTCTACAAACGGTTTTCAGAGTTATGGAATTATTTTGTTCCAACAGTTTAACTTGAACTATTGGAATATAGTTATATCTATGGTTTTTAACCATTGGTACAGATATAGACTAAGAGTTTGATCCGTTGGCACAAATCTGTACCAATGGTTCTAAACCCCATAGGCCTATCCCTATACTAATGGTTCAAAATGAACTGTTATTATAGGCTGGAGGAATTATAGAGGTATACCGAAGGTTTTGAAACAACTGGCATAGACCCCCAACACTTTCACAGACAAAATATTCAATGACCTTCCACTCATTCATGGACAGAACCGGTGTAGACCCCCACTCTATTTCATCCACATAATCTGCTATCAAACACATTGCAATAACATAGATATCACACTGCAACCTTCAATCAAACAAAAACACACTAAAAAATAGAAAACACACAGCAAACCTGACACTTGTAGTCACACAAAAAACACACAAAAACTCAATACAAACACACACTGCAGACACACAAAAAATTAACTACAAACACAAAAAAACTCACTGCAAAAATGCACTCCAAACACATAGAAAACTCAGTACAAACACACAAAAAATCACATCAAACACACAGAAAACCCACTACAAACACACAAAAACTCACTACAATCACCTGCAATCACACAAAAATCCAACACAAAAACTCATTGTAACCTGAAATAAAACACAAAAATTGAAATCACCTGATGAGTGTGGAATTCTTAGGATGCATGGATTCAACCTTGATCATATTGAGTATAGAATTATTAGTGTGTAGGGATTCAACAATGACCCTGATGAGTGTGGAATTTTTTGGATACTGGGATTCGACCATCATTTTTATGGAATTCCTTATGTAATCCCATTGTATTTGATGATGTGACTATAGATGTTGTAATTCCCAATATGTCTTGGAATCGACTCTATGGTCATTGAAACTCTATTTCCCTAGGATCATGGGAATTGGATGATACTATATGATGTTTTAATTCCCAGTACATCTAGGAATTTACCATTGTGCCTGATAGTATTTGATTTCTTAGGATGCTTGGGAATTGGTTGTGGGCTTTCCATAATTAGATTTCCTAGGTCCATTCCCCTAAGAAATAGTTCTTGAACATACGATGTAAATATTGGATTTCCCCAAGAGGATGGGAATTGGGTTTAAATGATATACTAGTTGGTACGGTTTCAAAAGATGCTCTGAGACACTTCATCATTTGAAGAGGTAGGTGTGGTTAATCCCAAGTGTCACATTAGAGCATGTGGAACAATAGTGATTTATTTATTTATATTAAATAGTTTATAAAGTTATTCATCTAAGAATATCAATTGTAGCAACACACATTTACTAGTTATGTATGAAACTATATTAGTGGTTTCATACTATGTTGTACTCTCATCATGCTCGGGAGGTCGTGAGACTTTGGTCCCTGAGAAAAATTATTACATACATATAGGATCAAATTGGATAAAGGATCATTGTTACATGATAATGACTGAACTGTTTAGATGGTTTGGTGATTGAGATGATGTGATCCTTGAGGATATATTGAACTCGCTTTTTTCCTTTTATATCCATTTTTTATATATGGGGTCAATCAGGTGGGAGAATAGTGTGTGTTAGTTTTTATGTACTTAATTTTAATTCAGTTATGAATTAGCATGTGTTCTCTAATGTTTATATCATGGATGTTGATTGGTTTATTTTCATCTATTATTCTGCACTCTGATATGGGGTATAGACTTCCAATGGCACTACCCAAGAACCTAATTATTGATCAATATCCTCTAGTGTATGGGAATTCGTGCCTAAGGTCCAGTGGGGACTCCTTGATTCAGGAACCAATCAATGCATATGGACCAGGGGAAGGATATTAAAAGAGAGCAGATACTCAGGAATTATTCAACTACTCTTAGGGTTACACCTTTAAGCATGTGGATAGGATTTTCAAAAATGGGATCTGGGTATGATTTAGTGGTAAGATCAAGGGTGATTCCAAAATAGCTTAGTTTATGGTCTCATAACAATAACCAAAGGGGGATAACCCTTAAGGTCAGATAGTCTGGAGCGTAGGGGTGTAATTTTTAAGGGAATGTAGCAAGGAACATGGGGATATATAGGAAATAAATAAATAGGGTAAAATGAACTTATAAGGTTTTCATAGCCTAGGGATTATTAGGAAGGCCTCATGTATGAGTGTATAGATTTTATGGTCATGGAATTTGAAATAGAATATTTCTATAATGATCTTGATCATGTACATAAATATGGGAAATTATATGGTGGGAAACAATTACTTATGTGAATTATCTGTCCTTATCACCTAAGAAAAACTAGGTGAACCTCTCACAGAGATATAACTCATACTCAGAGGAAGGGGAATCATCTGAGAATTAGACAGGGCAGGGGCTCAACATGAGTGTGCCACAATCCCTAAGATCTAGGATCTAATGAATTTTTTTTGGTCTAGGACATTATGTCTATACATCACTATGTATCATGTATAGTGGAAATCAAGCCACACATTTCTCTAGAGGCTAGTGAGGTAGGAGTCCAATGTCATGTAGGGATTATCCTCTCAGGGAGGGACAAAGGTATCACATAGTTTTAGTAAATTAAATTGAGATATGTTAGATCTGAAGGGGACCCTGCGACATAGAATGTTTATTATAGAAGAGGGAAAACTGGAAAAGGGGAGGTAGTTAAGGATTCACGTGGCAATGGAAATGGAGAGTTTGTTAAAGATTCACATAGGGCTATAAATAGGGAGTTTTTTCGGGAGTCACATGGGGGATAACTGCTTGGGTGCAAATCTAGCTCAGTGGATCAAGGAGAATAAAGTGGGTCATGGGGGGGGGGACCACATGGGGTATTCGGTAGTCTATTTTGGAGTAGATACTTGGAGCATGAATGGGAGAGCAGCGGGGGCCTCCCGAAGCATTCATAATTCTTCATTCTCTATATTTTATGGCTCAGAGTTTGTAAACAGGTATGCTAATACTGCTCTATTGAATATACATTATTTTGCTGCTAATTAGGGTGAGGAAACTCTATCATTTTGGCCAAATCTTCCAGATAATTCTCTCATACCCATCGTTTTGTTTCTTTTGGTGCATTACAATCCTTACTTATGAGTATGGAGACTCAGCTTCAGTATTGATTAGAGGAATTGGAGAAGTGGCTCGAGCATGTGGAAGTTGGATGAGACCAACGTCTTGAATGGGTGGAGTCCACTTTGTTGGGATTAACGACTACAGTTGGAGCATTTCCATAAGAAATTTCGGGTTTAAAAGAGAAATAGATATCCATGGCTAGTATAGTACATTGTTTAGATAAACATCTAGTGCAAGTAGGTGCTACAAACTCAGTACCAATAGTTCAGTCAGAAGATATGGTGATACGATTGTGTGAAAGATCCGGTCCAAACGAGGGGATACCAAGGAAACAATAAGCTAGGTGGGATAGTCCTAGACCACTTCTAGTAGTTAGATGAGTTGAAATACTAGTTTTTGATGAACAAGTCCCCCACTGATGGATCAACAGAGAAGAATTGTATTTCTGATTTAATCAAACACCAAAATTAGCCAAAATTTCATTGGCACGGGTGAGTATAGAGGGAGTCGTAATTAATTGGTTTACAGACATAGAATATGTGCAATAGTAATTGTCTTGGGAACAATTTAATACAGAGCTAATGGAACATTTCAGTGGAATAGAGGTGAACATCCTTATGAGGAATTAGATACTAACTGGCCGCATGGTACCTTACAAGAATACATCAAACATTTTGAATTTATGGCATCTCTTATTCCTCACCAACCAGAATCTCAATATGTGTTTTATTTATTTCATGGTTTGTGTGAGGAAATACAGAGTTCGGTGCACATTCATAACCCAAAGACCCGTTTAGATGTGATGTGGTTAGCGAGACATGTGGAGTTAGCTCTTGGAAAAGGGCTAACCATCCTAGACTCAAAGAGAATGCTAGAAAAGCTTATATATTGAAATTAGATAGCTACTATTGGAATGTGTCAACACATCTAGCTGACAATGGGGGAAAATGGGTGTTCAATAGAAGCACAACTTTTTGATATCGGAGGGCTGGACATAATTCTGGGTGTGGTGTGGCTCAGTAACTTAGGTGATGTTTGCTTTAATTGGTAGACTATGGTGATGATGTTTGTAGTAGGATATAATTTGTTCACTCTTTCAGGAGTTAATCGATCAAACTAAACAGTAGTTTCACTAGAACAGTGGTCTCAAAGATACCTCTTAAACTTGATTTGTGGGAAAATAATTATAGGTATAAAATTTAGTTAGGAACAACTCCTAACATCACACCAAATGCAGGACTTACAACAGATTTTTCTCCAATATCCTTCAGGTTTTAATGAACCGAAGGGTTTTTTAGAACCTAGACAATGAGAACATGCAATATGTCTCATCCCCAGACAAGGTCCGGTCTCGGTAAGACCATAAAGATATCGATATTTTTAGAAAAAAGAAATAGAAACACAAGTGCATGAGATGTTGTCTAGAGGAATAATCAAACCTAGTTTTAGTGCATTTTCGATCCAGGTATTGTTGGTAAAAAAGAAATATTGGTCGTGGTGGATTTATGTCGACTACAGGTCATTGAACAAGGTAACCGTACCTGAAATGTTTCCAATTCCCATGGTTTAAGAATTACATGAGGAATTATATGGATCTAATTACTTCTCCAAACATGATTTAAGAGAAAGATATCATCAAATTCGGATGCAGGAAAATGATGCGGAAAAAACATCCTATCAAACACATAGTGGCCACTATGAGTACTTAGTAATTCCAGTTGGTTTAATTAATGCCCCCTCTACATTCCAAGCTACAATGAATGATTTATTTCATCCTCTTTTATAACATTATGTACACATATTTTTTATGACATACTAGTCTACAATAGAAATTGGCCGAACCACCTACAACATGTTGCAACAGTCTTTGGAATTCTATAGGAGAATAATTACTTCAAAAACACGAATAAGAGTCATTTTGGGTAGTAGGAAATCGAATATAGTGTCACATAATTTCAGCAGAGGGAGTTTTTTTGGATCCTGCGAAGGTGCAGGTAATGTTTGACTGGCCAATACAAACTTTTTTTTATGGAGTCTATGGCTTTATAGGCCTCATCAGCTATTACCAAAAGTTGATTTGGGTATATGGCAAGGTAGCACAACCTCTTACTATTCTAACCCAAAATAATTCCTTCCAGTGAAAAAATGAGGCCCTCAATTCTTTCCAATAACTCAAAAAACTAATGACAGAACCACCCTTCCTTACTCTACACAATTTTTCTATACAATTTATGTTGAAGTGTGATGCTTTGGGGAGAGGTATATGGGTTGTAATCATGCAAGAACAACCACCAATTTTTTTAGTATTTCTATCTCGGATCATTAACTTGAAAAATTAGTTTATGTAAAGAAGATTATGGATTTGGCCCTTTCTATCAACATTTACATTCTTACCTCCTAGGGTGCCCGTTAATAGTATACTCCGACAACTAAAGCCTCAAATATTTTCTGTAGTAGCATATTAATTCTGTTGATTAGCAGTATTGGACTGCTATGCTATTGGGAAACCAATTGAAAATACGTTATAAGGCATGTAGAGTAAAATTTGTTTCAGATGACTTTTCACACAAAGATGACGACACAGGCCACTGTTACCAACTACAATGTGGGCTAGTTTGGGAAGAGGGGCGTGGCCTGATTAAGGGTATTCCTATGGACCCCATGCCCCTACCAGTTTACATCAACCATTGTATACTCCTATAGAAATATGGTCTGATATCTTAATGGATTTTATCTCAGGGCTTCCAAAATCAAAATGGTATGAGGTCATTTTAGTGGTGGTTGATCGGCCGTTAAAGTATGCTCATTATTTTCTTCTTATGAGTCCATACTCTTCATGATCGATGGAAAGAACTTTTTCTCCAAGAAATAGTCTATTTACATGGTGTCCCCACTTCTATTGTGAGTGATAATGACCCACATATTCTCAATAACTTTTGTACATAATTATTATGTCTTAATGGCACTACTCTACACCTAAGCTCTTCCTACCACCCACAAACTGACGACCAAACAGAGGTGGTTAACATGTGTCTCAAAAAATATTTACATTGTTTTGTTGGGTATCAACCTCACTCTTGGTCATTTAGGATTCCTTGGGCTGAATGGAGCTACAATACCATGTGGAATATCTCTATCCAAACAACCCATTTTTTAAGTAGTATAGAGTCACAAACCCCTATCCATTCTTGGTTTTCTTCCCTCTGAAGTTCATGTTCCAGCAATGGCTATGAATTTGGGGGATCGTGAAAAAGCTCTTCGACAACTTCAGCACCACTTAACTCATTCTCAGAATTATATGAAATGGGCAGTAGACAAGCACTGTTGGCATGTAGTTTTTCAGGTGGGTGAATGAGTTTTCCTCAAACTCCGACCACATAAACAAGACTTTTATGCCCACCGAATTCACCAGAAATTGGAGGCCAGATTCTGTAGCCCTTTTAAAATTATTGAGTAAGTTAGTCCAGTGGAATATTGTTTAGATTTTCCAGATGCTTCTCTAGTACACCGATTATTTCATGTTTCACAGTTGAATAAAGTCATTGGTACACCTTTTTTACAGTTGTCTCTCCCACCGGGGATGGACTAGATTCTACTACTAGCCCAGAACCTCTAGTTATTCTCTCTCATCAATTACATTACACAGACGGCATAACCTATCCGCATTTTTAATCTAATGGACTAGCTGCTCATTGGACGATGCCACAAGGGAACATGAATTCACTCTTCAGAACCAATTTCCATCCTTTAGTCTTGAGAAGAAGTCTAGTTCTCCAGGGGGTGCATGATTCCAAGAAAATACCCCAAATGGGTTTCTCCATAAGATAAGGTCACAACTAACATGGTAGAACAAATTAACTATTTAATATTCAATAACAAGGGATCTTCGGAAGGTTATAGCGAGTGGATAATGACAAAATGTCTAAAGGGCAACAAAACAATGTAAAGTAATCATACACATTTCAAAACCCATTTAAAAATTCATTCAATTCATCTAAACATGGAAATTTCATTTATAATATTCAAATGGTGAAAAGGAAAGTGTCATGGTCAAGGTATATTCCTACTTGGGCAATGTCATTTGAGGGGTTTTATTATAAAAACATGACTATATTTATCAAATGAAACAATTATATTAAATAACAGTTTTCTATGATATGCAATTCAATATAATTAAGTATAATCAAGAAAGAAGATAAATTAAATTTAAAGCTTTATTGAAATAATGATTCTAGGAGAGGGACCCTACCTCAAGGTGGAACCATGCCATCCACTTTGGATGTTGAATATTTCTATCTAAAAGCTACTGCTCCCCCACTGGGTATACACACCTTCACACACATGTAAGGAATCCTTGTCACTATGCTCACACCCACATGGCCATGAGCATGTGAAAGGTGATCCTTGCACATATTCTTATATGCATATACCAGTCTCCACTCAGCTGAATATGAATATATATATATATAAACATGGGAAAACCTATCCTCATATGTGCATAATCACTGCCATGGTTGAATATAAAAGTAATGGGGGAACCCACATACATATACTTACATACCTATGCACACGTAGGGGAGTCTCCCTTGACTTGGAGACTCAAAACCAACGATAAGGGATCAACACACGACACAAAGGATATTAGAAACCTTGAAACACATAAATGATTATACGTAACCATTGAGAAACCAACCAACAACATTAAATCCTTACCTCCATTGTCAGCAGAGAAACCAATCTACCCGAACCAACACAAAATGATCCAAAACCCTATCGAAAACATTATACGGAGTAAAAAACATTGAAATACCCAAATACATGAGGTGGGAGACAAGTAGTAACCATAGAATCTTAACTTGAATCCAAGATAGTGGACTGAAACAATCTAAACCCCTTATGGCCCCCTTCACAAAATATAACTACCCTCTGTCAACAGAAAGCAACAAAAGACCTAAGTGGAAAATGTGATAAAAAAATGAAATAAGAACTAAAATAAAACATACCAGTCTCCTATGACTATACATGTCACCGCAAAACATATAAGAACCACAACACCCATGGGTCAAATAATGTTCCAACAAGAAAAGGGGAAATAGATCCATGTTTCAAAATGATACTATCAAATAGATATGTAGGATGTCAAGTAGTCTTATTCATGCAATTCATAGCTAATATATATTTGTAATGTTCACATAAATCACTAAAATCCCCCAATTAAATTGGCTCAAACAAACCTTTATGCCAATCACCTTGAGGTAATGAAGAACACACCGCACTCTTCTCTTTGGATTTCTCAAGATCAAACCTCTGTGCTTTCAATGATCTATAGTAATGGAACTGCAAGGAATTAAAAGACAGTATTTCAAGAATGATGTTGGTTGAAGTAGATGAAATGTATGTATAAGATTAAGTAAAGTACTATTGTTATTCTAGATTACCTATAAATACAAATAATAATATCAATAATATATGCTATAAGCGATGAACAATATCTATTTGTAGCACTGGATTCAAAAGTTTAAGACTAGAAAATCATATTTAACAATTAAATAGACAACTTTACTTGAGGATATATTTGTTTGTTTATTTTAATTATTTTTTTCACATTAATCGAAATCTCATTATGTAAATATCATCTCTCAAAATTAATTATTTTCAAAAAATAAAAAATACTTGTAAATTCTGTCGAGAATGTCATCTTTTTCAATTAACCAAAAAACAAAATAAAGAGGGATTGCATTGAAGATGAAATAAAACTCAATTTTTTTCCTACCTAATAAGAAAAGTTTATTATAGGACACAATTTATATCCAAATAGAATATATCATAGCATAAAAAATTTAAAAATGGATATGTACTATAAAAAATCAACCTATTAGAACAAAAAACCTAATAGTTTAATCTAATTCATATTTTTATCGCAAGTGCCTTATTTATTATCACTAATTTCAATCATTTCAGTATCAGAGATAAAATTCTTACCTCTATCGTATAAAGGCTTGATCAAAGATGTAAAACATAATGGGCCAAGGATGGTTCCATGTCTATGATAGAGTGGTATGTGTCATTATAGTTGAACTATACCACAATAATGTTATCATCCCATATCTAGCTAGAATGTTACATATGATCACTTTTTTAGATCCTTTAAAACATAAAAGTATTAATTTTCATAGTCTTTAATCTAATGGATTTATATTTTAATAATCCGTTATTGGGTCATGAATTTCTCCAGCAATCAGTTCCACAACTAAGATGTGAACCAAGTGTCTTGTTATGAAGTGACCATATATAATACCTTATAAAATCCGAAAATATAATTTATTTATAAGCATCAAAATCCATCTAATAATCTATAACCATGAATAGGGGAAAAATATTACTACATGCTTTTGTCTTAAGACTACCAAACTTATTAATATTATTAGTAATATGTTCTAATAAAAGATTCTATAATATAATCCCAACTGGTTACTCTATACAATATTCTCTAGAATAGAGAATATTATACTTTTTTATAGTTCATGATTAATTGAGTAGCATGTGATCACCTATTGATGATTCCCGACAAGAGAAATTTTCATTATATCTAATTCTCTATAAAATATCACTAGATTATATAAGTGGAAATTAAAGAAGCTTTCCTTTATTAGAAGAGTAGTATAAAGTCATTTTGAATATCAAGGATTTTCAACTACATGTGATAACTAAAAGGGTGAATGATCTTTATAGTTTACTAAAAGAGATTAACAAGAAAAATAAATAATAACATCATAATAATAATAGAGAAAAATGTTATTTGAGGTTGAGAAATATTCCCACATTATGAAGTTCATAGAGCATAGACTAAAAATCAAAGAATCTAGAATTAACCCATGACAAACCTCCCAAATGAACTAAGAAATAAAGTGTTTCCACTACAACAGAAATGAAGATTTTATACTAAAAATAGATTCATAATAGTAAAAAATAAATCTTTAGAACATTTAGAGAGTCCTCTACTTCATCCTCATGGAATAATGTATCCCACTACCTTAATAAATTTATAATTTCTTAGACGTTTTTATTTGTAAGTGTTGTACAAAGATCAATATCTATACAAAACCGAGTGATATAATATATAAAAAACACTCACAAATACGTTAAGGCTGGATGTGAGAATATGTATGTAGAGTATTTCCCCAAACTAGTCCAAAGCTTTGGGTGAATCTATCCAAATACATAAATGAAATAAATATAGAAAAACTTTCTCAAATGAGAAAGAAACATTTTTTGTAAAATATTAGTGTTTTTGGAAGTTTGGGAACATGTATATTGATTGTTGGTATAATATATATACTCATACAAGTGTTATAAGAGAATATGAAAATGAGAGAATAGTTAAAACTATGAACAAAACTATTGTGCAAAACTAGTTTTCACATATGAAGAGAAATTATTCTCTTAGAAACATATTTGAAAGACTTGATAATTTTTGGGAATATTGATATGTATATTGTCACTATTATGAGGAATTTGGAAATGTAGAAACTGAAAATGAGGCATATGTTAATGAAAATAAGATTCCATGATTGAATAAGTTGTGAAAAATGACAAAAAGTCTACTTTGAGGTGTAAACTGATGAAAAAAGTAGAAAAAGACACCCCCAAGTGGTCATTGAAAAGAGATGATCATCATGGGGTTTTAGTATAGAGAATATGCTTATATTATGGTAGGAAAGGCTACATCTTAAAATATTTAAAAATTTGTGAGGGTGTGACTTGATGCTGAAGGATGTTTCTGTTGGTGCCCACTTACCCATAAAGTGGATTTTCAATAAAATAAAAAATATATTGTGGATAGACTATTTAGAAATAGACATAATGATCTACAAATTTTATGATAGAAATTTTTAACTGAAAATAGAAACCATCCAAGAAACGGAAAGTAGAATCAGATTAGTAGATTACATTTATGAAGAGGATCCTAACAGATTTCATAGGGAAAATGAAAAGTAGTTGAAGAAGTTTTTTAATGGTGTAATTATGTTGTTAATGGAGCTATCATATGTATGATTTTTATTTCTATTCAAATGAATTCTATTAGTGTTAAGATAAAAGAGACAATGTTATGAGAGTCTGAATTAGTTTCTACAAATGAATCCACACCTATGAAGAAGGTTTAACATGATAAGAAAGAATGTTTGATCATATGGTCTGATGAGTTATAAAAGGATAAATAAAAAAATGAAAAACAATGAGAGTTATCTAATTGTTCAAGTAAATATGAAATTTTAATTCAATAATAAACATGTGAAAGAATAGAAAACAATGTTTTATAAAAAAACATGTTTAAAATGTGAGAAATTAGAAAGTGAAAAGAAAATCAAACACTTTTGAGCTACAAAAAAAATTGATCCATTGTTGAGAAAAAACTATAGTCTGTTTTATAAATTAGAAGTTGATAAACCCACCTCATTACCATAATTTATGATATAAAAAAACAATCGAATAAAAATTTCACATAACACACATTTCATATATATATATATATTTTAAAGGAAAATAATTTTGCAAAATGAATCCTCCATATAGTGTTATTATACTACGATGTCACTCCCAATGCATCCATGAATCTTGGCTGCACAAAGTCCCAATTTAAAATTACTATTCAATAACTAATAAACTAATTTTTTGAAAAATCCTTTGGAAGAATATGAAACATTGAATACCACAATGGATCGATGTTCAAAAACAGGAAGGGATGAACAACCCTTTCTAATTATAGAAAAATTGATGAATAACCCTTTTGTATCTTAATTATAGAAAAAATTGAATATGAAACATTTAATAACCAAAAAACAGATTATGAAACATTTATTTAGGGTTCCCATATTCATATTTATAGAAAAATATCTATCATAAATTATTATTTCATCATACTTCAATGAAATCAATGAATAAACCTAAAACAGACACTTTTGAAATCAGAAATTCTACCTCTATGAACATCTTGCAGATGACATGCAGTGTAACATCCCAGGTAAATAAAGAATAAAGAATTTTCATATTTATTAATATTTACGAATTAAATATTAATTTTAATTAAAAGGGGTTTCTACGTTCGATAGCGTACTCGGTACGCAACGATGAGTTTCTTTGAAAACTTACGTTGCACACAAGTAATAAAATAATATTATTTTAAATGTTAGTTAACGAGTAGCCGTTGTACTGGCGGGAATGGATATAAATAACTAAAATATGATTATATATGTTTTTAAATGTTTTTACATTTACCCAATAAAAGATAAAGGCTTAAAATACGGAAAGAGTTCAATTTTAGGGCATATATACTCTAATTTTCACTAAAGGTTCACTTATCACCTTTTAATGGTGAGCCGTCATTAAATATAGTTTTGATCACTCTTATACTTTATTTTGGACCAAATATAACTCTTCTTTAGAATCGGGACATCAAAATTTACTTTGTGTAAATTTTTGGTACCTTTCTGATAAAGTTCATTTTTTTATGAATAGTGTAAAATGTTGTATTTTAATTCAAAACCTCTTTTTAATCTAAATTATTTATATGATTAGATTATTATTTTAATTGGTTTTAAAGTGAAATTAGAAAATATTTTTACCATTTAATCCAATGGTGGTCATTGGAATCAATTTCACTTTGAAATTGGACTTAAACTGGTGTCAATCTTTTGATACTTATTGTTTCACAAAAACACGCTATTTGTCATGACAGTGGGAATTAATTATTAAATTAATTAATTTGACTTATATGTTTTGAATTTTGTAAAATGGACTTCATTTTTGAATTCGGAATATCAAATATAGCTTAGGGTGAATTTTTGGTAATTTTCTGAAAAACTTCAATTTTTGATGAATAGTGAAACCATTAAGTGGTAATCAAGCAAACTGATTTTTCAGTTAAATGAAAGTTTACCACTAATGTGTATTGAATTTTGAAAATCCGACATACATGGTTGTCATTAAGAAGTAAAATGTGGTTCAATGAGATTATAATAATTTTTTGGTGAATAGTAACTTTTTTTCATTAATCGCGATTAGAGGTAATTAGTGTAGTTTAAGGTAAAAATGATATTATAAGAATGTGAAAACACCATGACACTTGTCCTACACCTATTGGGTGAGTCATGTCCGACCAAGACAAGCCATGGGCCAACTTTGGGACCCCATGGAGCCACTTTAGTTGGAAAATGACAATAACATATTTTTATTTAATGTTAAAATTAAATTGACAGAAACATGAGTTGTTTTACTAAAACAATTTTTAAGTAGGGTTACACAAGTCCAAATTTTGATTATAAATAGTCATTGGAAATCTAAAAAGATTTCCTACATCATAGTAATTTTTTTATAATTTTTAGACATTAAATAAATTAAATTATTTATGACATAATAATGATGCAGCGATGACATCATTATTTGACGATTAAAATAAAATGGAAAGATAATGAAAAATCTATAAACTACACATGTACAAAACTTATTGGATGAGTGGATTTAGAAGCCTTATCACCTTATCCACGAATTATATCAATGTGGGACCTTTTAAAACCGAAACACATTTTCAAATAAAGTAATAATTCTTTACTTTCCAAAAGTGCCCCTCCTCCCCTCTTATAAAAGGCCCCCACCTCTACCTCATTTCACACACTTCTCAAGCCTTTGGCTCGGC
Source organism: Viscum album (assembly GCA_963277665.1). Taxonomy (NCBI): domain Eukaryota; kingdom Viridiplantae; phylum Streptophyta; class Magnoliopsida; order Santalales; family Viscaceae; genus Viscum; species Viscum album. The sequence continues at coordinate 589,523,391 of OY728126.1, forward strand.
CAAACCCTGCCCAATTACTCTCTCCACATCCCTCTCCTCATCCTAGAGGATTCCCTTTGGGCAGAATCCTTTCAAAGGAAGCCTTTAGGCTCAAATCAAAAGGGAGTTACACTTTTAAAGGTAATTCATTCTCTCTTGTTCATTTGTTTTATTTTGCTTCTCCAACCCTCTAAACTCTTTTTATTTACTTCTTTTGTAACAACACCAGTATCTTCAATATACTAGGATGTTGTTATCATATTTATTTGAGCTACACTCTCACACAACTACATCAAATGGTTAAAGAACATACGGTTTCCGTGGATGGTGAAATTCTGCCTCCCGAAACGATGATTGTTCAATACTCATTTAACACCTTCAAGGGTTGCCATTATGATGTCACTATTTTTATATATGATATATAATATGTTTATGTTTTCTTTAAGCTTCTGTATTTTTCATTTTTGGCATACCTTTATGGTTTCCATTATGGGTAAACACGATATCTTCATTTAAGGAAGTGCGGACTACCGCCCCCTCAAAGTGATGTGATTCGTTAATGCCATATGTGGGACGTGTAAAGGATGGATTTAAAGTTATTATATATGATGTTATACTGGAATTATAATATACTTCTATATCATTATTATTTCTTTCCATTAAAGTATGAGATAGAAATGAAAGTAGCGTTCATGCGTACGTACGGCTTACCGTCTCCATGAACGGTGCCTTTCATTTCTTATCCCCAAATGTAATGTACTATTAAATGTACATGTATATAATGGATATATATAATTAATGATATATCTAAATGATGAATATAATTCTGGAATTAAAATATACATACCTCTCATTTAGTTTTAATTCCATTAATATGACAAAGAAATGAAAGTAGCGTTCATGCGTACGTACGGCTTACCGTCTCCATGAACGGTGCATTTCATTTCTTACCTCTAAATGATTATGTAATATTATAAATACATGTATATGATGGATATATATGATATATATGATATCCAAATTAGTAATGTCATTCTGGATATAAATAACCTTTGACCACACGAACAACATGTAATTGTAAGAAGTCCACTTTCGACTTAAGAACCAAATATTGACAAAACAAACATTATTAACTTAAATGGTTACATAATGTTTATAACATGGCAATAAGTGATATAAAAGGAATAATGAACATTAAAAAGCTTATTAAACAAGTATAAATTAACTCAAGTTTATTATTCAGGATGTTAAAGAACGATCGAGTCAAGTCGGACCTGAGGTAAGGGACTTCGTCTCAATCTCCTTTCATTGAGGCATATTTCGTTTTATACACAACTTTATTTTATACGGTGTATAAACTCCTTTGACTTTTACTTTTATACAAAAGGAATATTTTTCTACGAAGCGTTTTACTAAACGACAAAAAGGAATGTTTTTTTAACGTACGCGGTGACAACGACCTTTTTCGCCGCCGCGAGTATTATTTGGTCTTTGGCTTCCTCAACAAGCCGTATTGTTTTTAAAATAAAATAAATACCATATACTCTTTTATGTATTTTGGTATTGAAAATGGTTTTGATAAAGGATTCTATTATGTCAATATATTTATGATATATTGTGATTGAAATGTGGAAATGTTTTCATTCCTTTATATTGGTTTTATGTTTTATGATTTTATATTGGTACTTGGACATTTTAACGGGTGGTTACATTATAAACCATATGACGGGTGGTGCCGTGAATACCGGGACGGGTGGTTACGTTATAACCTCCAATGCATTGGGTATAGAAGTCGGCCGTATGGATATTCCATTAAGTATGTATGGAAATTGGCCGTATGGCTATTCCATTAAGTGATATGTGTGGAAGTCAACCGTATGGTTATTCCACTTAAGTATGTTTATGTCCCAAGTTACCTTTATATATTCTATGTGTTCTTTATATGGGTTTTATGGTAATCCTTTGGTTACAAAAAGGTAAGTAATGATACTTTATTCAGTGAAGAGTTTTTATTACTTCATAAAGGTGAAAAGTATTACTTTGATAAAGTATACATGGTTTACTTGTTGTTTTGATAAACTAACAATTTTCATTCTTTGTGTATCCCTTACTGAGCTTTTTATGCTCACCCCAAGTTTTTTTTGAAATGTTTTTCACAGGACTTAATGTGGAATAGGGTCAAGGATGGGATCAAGGGAAAGTCATGCTTTATAAAACATGGAATTAGACATGTTTCTTTTTAAGAGTTTTTTTTATTTATTCTATGGAAACTTGGTAGAAGTGTCTACTTTGTAATCTTTTGAGATGTAATAGTTATGTTCTAATTCTCTAAAACTCTAAACCTGAAAAGATCCTCAACGTGAATTATTCATTTAATTCAATATTAAGTAAGGTTTAAGGCACGAGGCCTTATAGTTGGTATCAGAGGCCGGTTTAGACAACTTTAGGAGTTAGAAAAGTGTTAAATTATAATATTATTGAAATGATATAGCATTTACGGATTACCATGTTGCTTCGACTAAGATATTTCTGTGTTCAGAATGGTTTTCCGTAGAGGAAACAAAGCAGCTATGTTGGGACGACATCAGGAGAAAGATAACCTTCCAAACCAGCAACCTGAGATGGTCGGAATCGGAACTGAACAGTTTGTTGCAGTGATGGCACAATTGACTCAGGCTATAAATGGTGGTGGTATCCATGCACGAGATCAGCCAGATCAACCGCAGAGGAACATGTCAGTGGTGGAACATTTCATGAGGCAACATCCCCCATCATTCAGAGGATCATCTGACCCTGTTCCAGCTGAAGGGTGGATTAAAGCACTGGAGAAATTTTTTGATGTCATGGGGTGTTCAGAACATCAAAAGGTTAGTCTTGCTGTGTACCGTTTTGAAGGTGAAGCTGATCAGTGGTGGTCGATGGTGAAAAATATAAGGGATAGTGATGATATTGAGGATCTTCACTGGGACGAATTCAAAGGTATGTTTCTTGAGAAATATTTTCCTAAGGTGGTTCGTCTTAGGATGGAAAAACAGTTCCTAGAATTGAGGCAGGAGGATGACTCAGTGGCTACCTATGTAGAAAGGTTCACTCGATTGGCAAGGTATGCTCGAAATTTTATCCAAAGACCGCGTTCCGTACTAGATATGGCCATTATGAATTTGTAGTTATGCCTTTTGGGTTAAACAATGCACCTGCTGTATTCATGGACCTTATGAATAAAATTTTCCATGAGTTCTTGGATAAGTTTGTGTTTGTGTTTTGAGGTTTGGGAAGAGGTTATATGTGCTTTGTGATTCACAGTTGAAGAATGAGTTGTTATGTGAGGCTCATAGTTCCCCGTTTTCAGTTCATCCTGGCAGTACTAAGATGTACAGAGATCTGCGGGAGTATTACTAGTGGGATGGAATGAAAAGAGATATTGCTGATTTTACTGTGAAGTGTTTGACATGTCAACAGGTTAAAGCAGAGCAGCAGTTACCGAAAGGGATGCTTCAGCCTTTACCAGTGCTAGAGTGGAAATGGGAAAACATATCCATGAGCTTTGTTGTGGGATTACCGAGGACATCTCGAGGTAATAATGCAATCTGGGTTATTGTTGATCGCTTGACCAAATCTGCTCATTTCCTTTCTATACGAGATACTTTCTCTCTAGATCAACTTTCCCGTCTGTATCTTAAAGAGATAGTCAGGTTACATGGAGTTCCTCTCTCCATTGTATCTGATCGTGATCCCAGGTTCACATATAACTTTTGGAAAGGTCTTCAGAAGTCGTTGGGTACTGAATTAAATTTTAGTACAACTTTTCATCCTCAATCAGATGGGCAGTCAGAACGAACAATTCAGACCTTTGAGGATATGCTACGAGCTTGTTCTATGAATTATCAGGGAAGTTGGGACCAACATTTTTTCTTTGGTTGAGTTTTCTTATAATAACAGTTTTCATTCCAGTATACAGATGACACCATTTTAGGCATTATATGGGAAGCGGTGTCGAACTCTAGCTTTCTGGGATGAAGTTGGTGAAAGGAAGTTGATGGGACGAGAATTGGTAGAAGAGTTGGCAGAAAAAGTTCAGCTGATTCAGAAACACATGAGAACAGCTCAGAGCGGGCAGAAGAGTTATGCGGATAACCGGAGGAAGGATCTATCTTTCGAGGTAGGTGATCATGTTTTTCTCAAGGTTTCTCATTGGAAAAGTGTGATGAGATTTGGTAAGAAAGGAAAGCTGAGTCCAAGGTTTATTGGACCATACGAAATTATGGAGAGAGTTGGATCAGTTGCATACCGAGTGGCTTTACCTCCGCGTTTATCCCAGGTACACAATGTTTTTCACGTTTCGATGTTGAGAAAGTATATGCCAGATCCATATCATGTTTTGAGTCCAGAGGTAGTTTAGCTGGAAGAGAACCTATCTTATGAGGAACAACTGGTCCAGATTCTTGACCAAAGGGAGCAAGTGTTACGGAATAAGGTGATTCATCAGGTAAAGGTTTTGTGAAAAAACCATGTGATTGAAGAGGCAACGTGGGAATCTGAAAATGCTATGAGGGATAAATACCCCCACTTATTTTGATAAGTGAATAAAATTGCGAGGACGCAATTCCCAAAAAGGGGGGAAGGATGTAACATCCCAGGTAAATAAAGAATAAAGAATTTTCATATTTATTAATATTTACGAATTAAATATTAATTTTAATTAAAAGGGGTTTCTACGTTCGATAGCGTACTCGGTACGCAACGATGAGTTTCTTTGAAAACTTACGTTGCACACAAGTAATAAAATAATATTATTTTAAATGTTAGTTAACGAGTAGCCGTTGTACTGGCGGGAATGGATATAAATAACTAAAATATGATTATATATGTTTTTACATTTACCCAATAAAAGATAAAGGCTTAAAATACGGAAAGAGTTCAATTTTAGGGCATATATACTCTAATTTTCACTAAAGGTTCACTTATCACCTTTTAATGGTGAACCGTCATTAAATATAGTTTTGATCACTCTTATACTTTATTTTGGACCAAATATAACTCTTCTTTATAATCGGGACATCAAAATTTACTTTGTGTAAATTTTTGGTACCTTTCTGATAAAGTTCATTTTTTTATGAATAGTGTAAAATGTTGTATTTTAATTCAAAACCTCTTTTTAATCTAAATTATTTATATGATTAGATTATTATTTTAATTGGTTTTAAAGTAAAATTAGAAAATATTTTTACCAGTTAATCCAATGGTGGTCATTGGAATCAATTTCACTTTGAAATTGGACTTAAACTGGTGTCAATCTTTTGATACTTATTGTTTCACAAAAACACGCTATTTGTCATGACATCGGGAATTAATTATTAAATTAATTAATTTGACTTATATGTTTTGAATTTTGTAAAATGGACTTCATTTTTGAATTCGGAATATCAAATATAGCTTAGGGTGAATTTTTGGTAATTTTCTGAAAAACTTCAATTTTTGATGAATAGTGAAACCACTAAGTGGTAATCAAGCAAACTGATTTTTCAGTTAAATGAATGTTTACCACTAATGTGTATTGAATTTTGAAAATCCGACATACATGGTTTTCATTAAGAAGTAAAATGTGGTTCAATGAGATTATAATAATTTTTTGGTGAATAGTAACTTTTTTTCATTAATCGCGATTAGAGGTAATTAGTGTAGTTTAAGGTAAAAATGATATTATAAGAATGTGAAAACACCATGAAACTTGTCCTAAACCTATTGGGTGAGTCATGGCCGACCAAGAAAAGCCATGAGCCAACTTTGGGACCCCATGGAGCCACTTTAGTTGGAAAATGACAATAATATATTTTTATTTAATGTTAAAATTAAATTGACAGAAACATGAGTTGTTTTACTAAAACAATTGTTAAGTAGGGTTACAAAAGTCCAAATTTTGATTATAAATAGTAATTGGAAAGCTAAAAAGATTTCCTACATCATAGTAATTTTTTTATAATTTTTAGACATTAACTAAATTAAATTATTTATGACATAATAATGATGCAGCGATGACATCATTATTTGACGATTAAAATAAAATGGAAAGATAATGAAAAATCTATAAACTACACATGTCCAAAACTTATTGGATGAGTGGATTTCGAAGCCTTATCACCTTATCCACGAATTATATCAATGTGGGACCTTTTAAAACCGAAACACATTTTCAAATAAAGTAATAATTCTTTACTTTCCAAAAGTGCCCCTCCTCCCCTCTTATAAAAGGCCCCCACCTCTACCTCATTTCACACACTTCTCAAGCCTTTGGCTCGGCCAACCCCTGTCCAATTGCTCTCTCCACATCCCTCTCCTCATCCTAGAGGATTCCCTTTGGGCAGAATCCTTTCAAAGGAAGCCTTTAGGCTCAAATCAAAAGGGAGTTACACTTTTAAAGGTAATTCATTCTCTCTTGTTCATTTGTTTCATTTTGCTTCTCCAACCCTCTAAACTCTTTTTATTTACTTCTTTTGTAACAACACCAGTATCTTCAATATACTAGGATGTTGTTATAATATTTATTTGAGCTACACTCTCACACAACTACATCAAATGGTTAAAGAACATACGGTTTTCGTGGATGGTGAAATTCTGCCTCCCGAAACGATGATTGTTCAATACTCATTTAACACCTTCAAGGGTGGCCATTATGATGTCACTATTTTTATATATGATATATAATATGTTTATGTTTTCTTTAAGCTTCTGTATTTTTCATTTTTGGCATACCTTTATGGTTTCCATTATGGGTAAACACGATATCTTCATTTAAGGAAGTGCGGACTACCGCCCCCTCAAAGTGATGTGATTCGTTAATGCCATATGTGGGACGTGTAAAGGATGGATTTAAAGTTATTATATATGATGTTATACTGGAATTATAATATACCTCTATATCATTATTATTTCTTTCAATTAAAGTATGAGATAGAAATGAAAGTAGCGTTCATGCGTACGTACGGCTTACCGTCTCCATGAACGGTGCCTTTCATTTCTTATCCCCAAATGTAATGTACTATTAAATGTACATGTATATAATGGATATATATAATTAATGATATATCTAAATGATGAATATAATTCTGGAATTAAAATATACATACCTCTCATTTAGTTTTAATTCCATTAATATGACAAAGAAATGAAAGTAGCGTTCATGCGTACGTACGGCTTACCGTCTCCATGAACGGTGCATTTCATTTCTTACCTCTAAATGATTATGTAATATTATAAATACATGTATATGCTGGATATATATGATATATATGATATCCAAATTAGTAATGTCATTCTGGATATAAATAACCTTTGACCACACGAACAACATGTAATTTTAAGAAGTCCACTTTCGACTTAAGAACCAAATATTGACAAAACAAACATTATTAACTTAAATGGTTACATAATGTTTATAACATGGCAATAAGTGATATAAAAGGAATAATGAACATTAAAAAGGTTCTTAAACAAGTATAAATTAACTCAAGTTTATTATTCAGGACGTTAAAGAACGATCGAGTCAAGTCGGACCCGAGGTAAGGGACTTCGTCTCAATCTCCTTTCATTGAGGCATATTTCGTTTTATACACAACTTTATTTTATACGGTGTATAAACTCCTTTGACTTTTACTTTTATACAAAAGGAATCTTTTTCTACGAAGCGTTTTACTAAACGACAAAAAGGAATGTTTTTTTTAACGTACGCGGTGACAACGACCTTTTTCGCCGCCGCCAGTATTATTTGGTCTTTGGCTTCCTCAACAAGCCGTAATGTTTTTAAAATAAAATAAATACCATATACTCTTTTATGTATTTTGGTATTGAAAATGGTTTTGATAAAGGATTCTATTATGTCAATATATTTATGATATATTGTGATTGAAATGTGGAAATGTTTTCATTCCTTTATATTGGTTTTATGTTTTATGATTTTATATTAGTACTTGGACATTTTAACGGGTGGTTATGTTATAAACCATATGACGGGTGGTGCCGTGAATACCAGGATGGGTGGTTACGTTATAACCTCCAATGCATTGGGTATGGAAGTCGGCCGTATGGCTATTCCATTAAGTATGTATGGAAATTGGCCGTATGGCTATTCCATTAAGTGATATGTGTGGAAGTCAACCGTATGGTTATTCCACTTAAGTATGTTTATGTCCCAAGTTACCTTTATATATTCTATGGGTTCTTTATATGGGTTTTATGGTAATCCTTTGGTTACAAAAAGGTAAGTAATGATACTTTATTCAGTGAAGAGTTTTTATTACTTCATAAAGGTGAAAAGTATTACTTTGATAAAGTATACATGGTTTACTTGTTGTTTTGATAAACTAACAATTTTCATTCTTTGTGTATCCCTTACTGAGCTTTTTATGCTCACCCTAAGTTTTTTTTGAAATGTTTTTCACAGGACTTAATGTGGAATAGGGTCAAGGATGGGATCAAGGGAAAGTCATGCTTTATAAAACATGGAATTAGACATGTTTCTTTTTAAGAGTTTTTTTTATTTATTCTATGGAAACTTGGTAGAAGTGTCTACTTTGCAATCTTTTGAGATGTAATAGTTATGTTCTAATTCTCTAAAACTCTAAACCTGAAAAGATCCTCAACGTGAATTATTCATTTAATTCAATATTAAGTAAGGTTTAAGGCACAGGGCCTTATATGCAGGGTGAATAATTTGGAAGGGAGGGGCAAGTGACAGCTACTAGGGCTTAGGATTAGAGGATGGTAGAGGCAAGAGATGATGAGCGATGAGCGGAGAGCTGGGATCTGAGAGAGGTGAGTGGTGAGCGGTGAGCGGGGTGTAGAGAGTAGGGAGCGACGAGTGGTGAGTGGGAGTTGGATAGGGAGGAGGGGAGAATGGGGGAATGAGAGAGGAGATGATGGGGGGATGGTAGTGGCGTTGGGGGGGGGGGGGGGTTGGGATGGGAGAGGTGGTGAGGGGAGGTAAGGAGGAGCGGTGCTGTAGGGATGAAGAAGTGGGCTGTGACCATATGGGAGAAGGATCCTGATGGCCAGTAGTTTTAGGTGTGTATATCCCAATGTTTGATATGAAACATTGGTATTGAGGTTCTTTTTTCCAATAGTTTACTATAACCATTGGGAAAACCTGAAATATATTAGTTTATGCCAACGGTTTTACAGAACCGTTGGTAAATTTTTTTTCCCAATCGTTTTTTCAAACCATTGGGAGAGAAGTGTTGGTATAGGTGGGATTTCTACCAGTGTCTATTATCAACATTTATTACCTATAAAAAAGAAATAAGTTTTTAATTTTCAAATATACAAAATATCTACACATAAAAATATGAATATGGGCATATACTTACAAGACTAGTAAACCATTCAAGATGCTCCTTATTAACTGGTTTTGTTAATTTCATCTCACTTCAATCTCGTCCACTTAATAACCTATTTGTTTATAGTGGAAATTCCTCAATATATAGATCTACAATAACATTATTGAGTATCACATATCTATGTTCATTTAGAAACTCCAATTTAATTAGTGTAATATTTTACCCCTTTCTAACTGGTCATCTAATAATTGGAAATAATAATGACTAATATCTCATAATTAGAATTAGTGGTGATGTCACCACCACATCCAACACAATTGAATCTAGTGTAAATCCCATCTAAATACCTAGAACATAAGGTTATTCACTCTTCATATATGTAATCTTCATTAATAGACCCTATTAGTTAGGATTTATTCCTCACATATGATTTCAAATGACATAAGTACCTGATGAAAAAAATAAGTTTCATATTAAAAAAAATTATTCCATGATTTGATAAACTCAAATTCACTAATGAAAATAAAAAATATCAGCATACTTATCAATTTGATACATCCATCAATAGAATGTCAATCCACCATGTTCAGATTCTTCAACCAAATGAATAGTAAAATGAATCATGACTATAAATAATAAAGGGGGAAATCACATCTCAAAATGATATAGCATCAAAATAATTCTTTCTTAAGGTTTATCAAGGGCAGTTACATTTTGAGTTTTTCACAAAGCTCCCTAAAAAAGGTACAAAACTCAACTAGAACCATAAATAATTTTTCAGGTAAATTATTATAAAAATTCAATGAAAACAATTGCTCCATAAAAATATACAATTCATGACATTTTAATCCATTTAAATTTTGATGTTTTAAGTCAACACACCATGATATGTAACTTGAATATCCATATAAAACTTCTAAATTCATTAATGTTTTAAGTAATATGTATTTATAATTATTTTTTTTGTAAAAATAGCTTCAGGATACTTTCCATTTTAATTTTACCACAAACCCTGATTTATATTCATTGAACCCAAATCTTTATGAGCATTAAGCTTGTCCTTCGATTTACCAAGCTCATTAAGCACTGTATGAATTATATTATCACAAATGTTTTTCTCAATATATATTATGTAAATATTATGATGTATCAAATATAAATCCCAATATTTATGTTTGAAAATTTTAATTTTTTTTCTTCTATTGTTGTATTCCAGATTCTTTAGAAATAATACCTCATACCCTTTTACACCTTTTTTAAACTGATGACCTCTTCAAAATTCATCAGTGACATTTATTAATTATCCCAAGATTTCTAGAACAAATAACAACATTAGGTACAATCTAATTTCAATATCTCTATTGAATAATTTCCTATTAAACTAGAATTTACAAGAAGTATCAAGAAATTTATGATGAGACATAAAACACAATTTTCTTCTTTGAGGTATTCGTTGAGATTCAAAATCAAAATTACAAACATGATAAGATAATCTAGTATCAGTGTTACAATAAGATATATTTACTAGTCTATGAAAGTCAATAATTCGCCAAATTAAAGAAGCATGCATTATGAATAGTTATCTTGTTGAAGAATAATATGTTTCCATGCAATCACCTCATAATTCTCACAATTCTTTGATTGGAGGTTGAAGGTATACATCCATGTAATTTCTAGGAATTTTATTTCTAGGAATAATCCTCAAAATAATGAAATATGTCTTAATCATACACATTTATATAGATCGATTATAGGTAATCAAAATAATTTCCAAATTCCATAATTAGTGGTTAGGTCCAAAAGGGGCCTAAATACCCTGAGGGGGGTGAATTAGGGTATGTATATTCTTTTCAAAACTTATTCATATCCCACAGGAACTTGACCACTTTGGCAAAAGGGTCACTTTGTTTTCCCTTAAGTTTTAATTTTGATCTTATTCTTTCCTATTTAATTTGATGACGATGCTTTGAATGTATTGAAGGATAGTAAACACACATGCATACAAATTTTTACTTAGTTCACACTAACTGGTGTACATCCAAGGAGAATACAATGATGATGTGATGATGTACAAAATCAGCTGAAGCTCACTGCCAATTAGAAGTTTGGGATAACCCACTTCTATTCCCAGGCTCACTACCTCTACATGATTTAGGGTTTTATCATATCATTCCCAAGGGTCACCCCATATGTATATTTATTTGGATCACTACTGATTTAAAGGATAATTGTCTTCCTATTCCTTCACTCACTACTCTTGGAAGGGATCCACTCACAATTTATAGACTTATTGGTCCCTTGATTTTCATGAATGCATGTATACTCAATTATATGTATATTCTATATAGAATTTCTACTTTAATACAACTAATGAATACTACTTTACCACATATTTACTAGGTAACACCTTCTAAACAAATTGTGTGATGCTCACTGCCTTCATGAAGTTCAAAGAGAATTCGCAATGTTCTTACATTTCACGAAGCTCACTTAGCCTTTATGAATCACAAATACTTCATGAATCTCAACTATCCTTCACTAGTCTCATTCCTTTCACAGTGATTAGTTATCCATCGCTAATTTTCTTACTTTCATGATGCTCAAAAATTTTAATTGGCTATCAAATCCTTCAAGAACATCTTCTCTTGAAACTCATTCATGAACCACCTTCACAAACAATCTTCCCAAATCTAGAACCTTATGTTCTTCATCATGTATCCTTTATTCTCTATATGAGGTATAAGACTATTTATACCCATTCCACAAATCTTATAAACCTCTAGGCCATGTTATCACTATTTCATGATGCTCCTAGTTTTCCACTGGAACGATCCCATTTTTTGCGAAGCTCGATGGAAGAATACCATTTTCTATATTATTCATAATCATGGAGATCACAACCACAACTTTTCACCACCATGATTATCCACTCCTGATGCTCCCCACCTTCGATTTTTGTGATTCTTGTTGAATTCATGGAGCTCGTAGTCATAATCTTCATGCCCTCATGAAACACCCTTCACAAAGATAATTCTTCACAACATTCATACATTTTACACATTTTCAAAAGTCTGTCAAGGAAATACACTTTTTATAATGATTTCCAAACTCCAAATTTTGGACCCAAATTTTTTAGAAAACACATGAAAACAATGTCACCTTATGTGCATAATTTCATGTACTACTTCTCTTGGAATCCATTCCTATATCTTGGATCTTTTTCGTCATGGCTAGTCAACAATATCTCTAGATCTCCACAACATACCTCAAATACCAAATTTTTAAACAAACACAAACAACCCAAAAATACTGCAATGTTACCTTGAGGGATTTTCCCAACATTAGTACATACTGCACCAAAATGGTTAAAACAATAAAAATCCAATCCCAAACACACATTACTAGGATCCAAAGAAAAATCTGGATATAGTGAAAAAAATATTTCGTTTTATTGATGATTTTGGTTGTCTCATCAAGCCATCGTAACTATCCTGAGAATTCCACTTCAGGTCTTCTATAGCCATAGAATGCATGAATTATCTTTAATATCATGGTTTCAAAGGAATGTAACACAATAACAATTTAGGAGTTTTCTTATTCTATTTTTTATGGAAATTCATTGATTTATACACTGATTTTTGTTCATTTACATTCATTTTCTTGTATAACATTTTGAAAATTATTCTTTATCAGACTATTATCTCAAATAAAGAATGAAATCAATAGGGAATTCAAGTATCTTTGTATGATCAATTCCATGTTTGTTGATGATTTTATTCATTTAATACAATGATACAGTTATATTAGTTTCATTAAATGAATCATGAAGAAAATATAATTTCATTGACATTTCATTTTTATTAATTCCACTTATACACTTGATATGATACAACATAAGAATAAGAGGAAAATTTGTAAACCTAGCACACCCTTCATACAATTATAGATATATGTCTTCAACTAATTTATAAAAACAATTTTTTATCACTAAAATTATGAAAAATATTAACCTTCTAGGATGAATGGATGGTTATGTTGATCTATTGAAATCTTTGACATTGAATTCTGCCAAACAAAATACATAATTAAACAATTTTCAAACAGAATTCTCTTCTGTTAGGTCACTCTGAATTTTGTTGAAAATGTTGTCATTTATTTGACATTCCATAACACTTGATTCTCCATACCAAATCTAGCATACATATTGAGTAAGAAACTCTTTCAATATTAAATTATCATATACGTTGTTCTATCCAACAATCTCTTTAATTTATAATGAGGACACATGCATTTTATTCTACCATCCACTAATTAGTTTGAAATTAAATAATCTAAAAATTATTCCAAACCCGTGGAATATTAAGGTGTGTTTTGAGGTAAATTAATCCAACTATTATCAATATTTATTGCATTATATTCTCTCTACACATTCATATAAAAATATATAAATTTTTAATAAAAAAGGTAAAATCAAAATTAAACATCATCCATATTTTCCATTGACTCTTTTATAACAAATATAAAGGAAAATATGATGAATCAAATAATGAAATTTATATTACTTAAATTATAATATAAAAATATTAATCCAATAAATTTTTAATTCTTACAAACATAGATTAATGAGATGAATCAAATAGTGTTGTAACAAATGAGGGTTCATTCATGGGAAAATTAGCTACATTTTTCAATGTCTAAACTATTTCCTATGATATAACTAAGACCATGATCACCCCTTAAAAAATATGAATACAAAGTATAATTTATCTCAATATCCTGATATATCATTAATAACCAAAATATTCGACTCTATATGTCTATGTTCTGTTAAACTTGTTTTTTTATGACTTCACGATGTTCCTTGAATTATATAAATCAACACTTTTCACATAACATCATATCATATGTTCCTTCATTTTTAGATAAACATAAAAAAACATGATGTTAAAATAAATTTAAATAATGTATATTGTGATTTTCAAATGAAATAATAAAAAACTACTCAATTTACTCCACAAAAAACAAATGACACAATATAATTAGTTTTATTAAAAATAAGTTTAGTTAAAATAAAATCAATGAAACTATGCTTTTGTCCTAGTTACCATATTAAATAATTTTATAACATACTTGTAAAACCTAACCCTAACTACTCTATCATTATTATACATATTTTATTAAACTAATTGATTCCTTCTATTTGCATAAAACCTGAAGCCTTCTCAAAAATTTAAATAGGTCCTAATATCTCATTTTTAATGCTTTTATCCTTGGATATCTTGACAAGTTTGGTGATGAAACCATGTGTGACCCCAAACCGTACCACCCACTGATCACGAGTAGGAAAATATTTTAAATTATGTATTTTTCAAAAATTGTAGGCATTAACATATATAGAAAAAGGTGGATTTCATAATATCAAATAAAAACAATAAAATTATGAATGATATAGATTCTATAAATGACATATATCATAATCAATTTGTTTTTATTTAATAGAACATAACAAAAAATAATGATATTTATAACTCAAAATAACTTACTATAAAATCCAAATAATACATTATAAATAAAAAATACATATATATTTACTATCTAATGATTAAAAAAAATTCTATACTATTTTTACCACCTATGATTGTCCATATAGTTATACATAATAATTTAATTAGAGTGAGTCTGTTGAAACCTTTATGGGGGTCTTCATTGTTGTCTAGGAGGGGATCCAAGATGGGAATAGGAAGCTCAGAGGGGGGGGGGGGGTCTACATTGACGTAGAAGAGGAAAACCAAGCTGGGGTGAGAAAGGTTGGAGGTGGCGGGGGGGGGGGGGGACATCATCGGCGATTCAGATTGAGATGAGATTAGATGGGGGTGGGTCAATGGGGGAGGGGTCAGGGGGGTCATGTGGCCTCAAGGTCGCAAGATTAGGGTTACGAGCTCGAGATCACTGCTAGGAAGAGAAGAGGAGGAGGTTAGGGGAGGTGGGGGAGGGGTTGGGATAGCACTGAGGGAGTGGGGGATGGGGAGGTATTAGGTTTTTCTAAATGTATATAAGTGGATTAAATGAATCCACCACTAATTAAAACCAAAAAAATACCACGGTGGTTATATGAAACCACCACTACATTATATATATATTTAACCAGATTTATTTTGTAGCAGTTACTAGAACCTCCTTGAATAAACCCCCACTAACCCTCAATTTGTTTTGTAGTGTTAGTTTTTTTTAAATTTATGGTTACCTAATGATTATAATCAAAATAATAATCATTTAAAAGAAAAACAAATTTTTTTCTGAAAAACTATATTTTGTTTTCTCAAAGAAGATTTAGTCATGCTACGCACACGAAATTTAATGAAAATTTTCACCACTTTTAGAAATTTTATTTGATAAAATGAAATTAATTTTTGAAATAATGATATAAAAATTAGTGTACGGATAATTTTATGTATTTTTCTAAAAAGATTCTTCTTTTCATGAATAGTGAATAATAGTGAATTTTAATTGAAAACCGCCTTTCCGTTTAAATAATTTATAATGTTAAATTATATTTTAAGCCGGTTTTAAAGTAAAATTAGATTAATTTTATAGAAAATAATCTAATATAGTTCATTTGAAAAAATTTCATATTGAATTTGGATATAAAAATGTTATAAACTTTTTAGATATTGAACATTTTCTCCTTAAAACCCCACATTTTCATCATGTCAGTGGGATTAATTTTAAATTTATTTTTTCCAATTATGTGAATGGAATTTTTCAATATTGATTCCATATTTTGAAACATTATATTTTATATTATCAAATATGGCCAACATAATTATTTACCTAAATGAATAGTAAAAACAACAAAAAAAATTTACTGCCGTTAAAGTAATAATAGATTTACAGTGGGGCTAAACTAGAAGGATAATGGTTAAAATGACATACCAAATATTGAAAATATTATTTTATATCCATATTTACTTACTATAATTCCAAATATATAATCTATGACTATGTCGAAGTATTTTTAATGTGAATAACTTTAACATTTTGGATTTTTTGGTAAATTTTCTTGTAATTTTTAGAGGGTTCCCCTTCTCCACTTATTAAAGGGAACACCATCCCTTCAGTTATTCACAAATCCAATAAAATTTGGCTCAGAAAACCCCTATTTTATTTACCTAACATACTTAGTAAAATTGTAGAACTTCTGGTCGTCCCAATACTCCGTCCATAGGGCCCTTAGGAGGATATCCAAAGAAGGTTTCTCTTAGAGAATATAATTTTATTAAAAAATATATTTCATTTTATTACACATTAAATTATATATTAAAACATAACATATAATAGCACGAGTATATCCCATATATAGTTAAATTATTATTTTGATGGAATAATATTTATCCATCTCCACTTAAATCAAATTGGAAAGAAAATCATTGATCGTTTGTACGATAAACTATAACCTCCCGAATGATCTAATTAATTTTCCATAAGCATATTTTACGGATTGATATAATGATTAATTTGAGACATGTATATGATATTAATGATAATATTTTAATTTCTTAAAATTTAATATAACATATAAATATTTACGTTCCACATTGTTTAAAATATAATAACGTCGATCGTGTGTATGATGGACTACCACCTCAGAAAGAGTTGTTAGTTTTTTTTCAATAAATTTTTACCAGAAATTAAAGAAGGATAAAATTAATGAATATGTGTTATATTTATGAGATGATATTGATTTTGGGAATTTATTATGTCATCCATTTCTTTACCCTTTCACTCATTAATGGAATGATGTCATTGCTTGTGCGTACGTATGACCTGCCGTCTCCACGAAGATATGCAATTCATTTTCACATGTTCAACTTTCATAAATGGTTATAATAATTTATCTAATTAGTAAATATGATATTTATAACATTAATAATATTTTGTTGATTATTTTTATACATTATATTCAAATTAACCTAAAAATTCATGAAAAAACGCGCGTGAGAAAACAAGACCATTTCTATTCAAAATAATGAAAATATTGAAATATTATTAACAAATTAGTGGTTAAATGTAATATGATGATAATATATGATATTATAAATATTAAAATTGTTTTGGTAAAAATTAATATCAAGATTACAACTATTATATATGTGGTTAAATAATTCTTAACTAAAGGAATGCGTGAGGTAAGGGTCTTCATCTAAATTTCCCTTCATTGGTGTTTTTTGTAATGTTATGCTCATAATTTTTTTTCTATGGTGTATATACTACTGCATTGAAATTAGTTATCATGATTAATTTATACATAATGGTATTTTAATTCTCAAATTTTATTATTTCATCCAAGGAGAAATGAAATGAAAATTTCAATCTGGTAAAAGTTATTGTACAATCTCACTTACATTTGTGATTGTTAACTTTTTCTTGGAAAAATAAATTTATTCTGATATTTTTTTGAACATTAAATTCCCCTTAAATATTTATATTCTTGTATTATGGATATGATTATTTACTAACCCATATACCATTTTTACATATGATGTATACTTTGAATGTTATTTCATTAACTGGGGAAATACTAATAAATCAATATCCTTTACTCAGTACAAATATTTGATGATAAACCATAATATTGATGAATATATTCAATTATTTTATATATCAGGAATGATTTAGATATGCATACATAGGTTGGGCCTGGTTGTAGATAGCCCCCCAATGCATAGATAGGTCTCACAAGAGAAACAAGTTGGCCAAATTAGATGGGATTTCACCCCAATGTTTTAAACTATCTTGAGGATAAATCTTGATTGTAGATGTATCATTTTCTTAAGACATGATTTCTAATAATTAATAACAAAATTCATTTAGATTTCAGTTATTATTATTAACCAGGATATTTTCACTATGATATTTTCTTTGGAAGCATTTTCATTCTCGATTGTTGACTAAATTACACGTTATTTAAGTTATTTACTATTACTTGTTTACTATGATTATTGATTAATGATATATTACACTATAATTAATAATTAATGAAAATTTTATGTCAACCATAGTTTTTTCCTTTTCCTAGGATATGAATAAGTATTACAGGAATTAGTTTTCAAGGATGCAATTCATTTTCTTTTGTTCTGTATTATGTTTTATATTCTATTCCCAATGTAAAATGGGTATCATGTATATATATAGTTCTCCAAAAATGTTAAAAGGGTTATTCATTTATGATTTTACCCTTTTTATCTAAGTAAACATAATAAATAAAAAGTTTTCATCGGGTTATTAGGGTTGGAGTCATTTCAATTTGTCTTCACCTTACTGTATGAAATGAAATTCCATGGGTGGGATTTCCTAAGGGGAATAATGTAATGACCGAGAAATTTATATATAGAATTTTTATTATATATATATTTGTGATATATTTAGTAATTTAGTATAGTATAAAATTTAATGGTTAAAATTTATTTTATTAATTGATAACACTACATTTATTTGATAACTAATCCCAGTAAAATGAATAATATTATAACGGGGAAATAAATAGAAAAATAAATTTCCCACAATAAGAAAATTACAATAATATTGATATCCTAGGATTATTTCACTCAAAAAAACACTATAAAAAGGAAATAGAGTTTTAGTAATGTAATATACATTTTTAAAATGAATAATATTGAACCTAGATATAAGTTGAAGTGATAAATGAATGAATAAAATAAGTGGTATTTTAAAGGAGTATAAAAATTATATGGTCATTATGATAGTAAAAATAACCTCTAAGAATTTAAACCTAACCATAGAAATAATCACTAGACCACAGAAATAGTAAAATTATAGTTGGGTATTTTATACAATAACAATATAATACAATTTATATCATAAGAAAATAAAATAAAAGTGTTGACATGATAAAATAAATGTGTTAAATAATGAAAGAATAATTGTAATTTTTATTCAAACATGTACATTTTATAAAAAATAAAATAACTTTTTATAGTAAATTTAAAAAATTAAGACAAAATATATGTTCATAAAATTTTCTTATAAAACACTATCTATTTTTTAATATAATATTATAATGTCCCACATATTTGTTTCAATGTGTCAAAATATAAGTTATCTATAGAAACATTAATTTTCAATAAATAAAGATTTTACATAAAAGATAAATTTCAAATAATTATAAAATTATTTTTTTTAAAAGTATATCATTTTTGGAATCAACACATTAAAATTATCTTATGGTGATTTTTGACACTTTTCTACAATTTTTAATTTTTTGGCGAATAGTAAAATACAATTAAATATGGGATTTTATGTTATATATAAATACATGATTAATTACATTTGGTATGGTGCAATAAACCATTATATCAAACTCAAATTCATGAATTTTTGTTTATATCCAAAATAATCTTTAATATTGGTTGTACTAAGATAAATTAATAAAAAAATGTGTATTATATTAAAAACAACCCTTTCCTGCCATTATAAATTTAACCCATCATCACCCCTCTTCTCGTCACACTCTAAGTTCATTGAAATTATAAATCTCTACAAATATATCTTTCCCACCAACCATCCCCCATCTAAGGAGTTTTGGTCTTACCAAAATACCATTCTATGGATCTTTAAGGGGTAACCTATGAGTTAATATCAAAAGGAAGAGGTAATACACTCAACTAAAGTCTCATAAATTATTTTCTTCTTATGCACCATAAAATAATTTGTTTCTATGTTTTTATAAAAAATGGTATTATTAATATACTTAATTGTTATTATATAAATGTAATATACATATTCTAACCACTTTTTATCTTTTCTAAAATAAAAATGTCACCCATGTATTAGTTAGTTCTCCGCCTCTATGGATGACGCACCTTGTTTTCACCAATGAATTCTTGGATTTATATTTAAATATTATATTGGTTCAATATTATTTTAATAAATATATTATAAATTAAATAATTTTTTATATTTTTTGAATAATAATAATGTAAATAAAAATTGAATAGTTTATAAAGGTCGATAAATCCATCTAAATGAATTAACTGTGTAAAAATAACATTTTTACTAAATGAATAATCCCTATATCAAAACAAATATGGATATTTGGGAAACACTAGGCATATGGAATGACATAAATACCATTTGATTTAATTTTTTTAGTTGTAGTCCCATTGGAAAAGAACTTCGTTAATTATCTACAAATCGAATTGGCATTAGAACTGTGAAATGCACACCCCCATAAACAAGATATCATAATAATTTTTTTAAATAAACATAAATAAAAAATAAAAAATCAAATATATTTTAAATTTATTATTAATAAATATTTATTAAATTAAATTTTATTATTCAATAAGTTAGACCATCCAACCAAATTATTTAGGGACCCAAGGTAAGGGATCATCCAAACCACCCTCATTCTTTTGGTTTACACATTTTATTCTCCTTCCCTTCTATTTACTCAGTATTTAAATATTCCATATTTTTTATATATATACATTAATTATATAAATATTTTAATTTACATTCATTTGTTGGGGATAATACAATTTCTTAATGTTCTCTTCTTAATTTCTTATTTTACGAAAATTGTTTTGAAGAAACCAAGTCTAATTCTTATCTCTTTTTATATATCACTCCATAAAATGATTTTTAATATTATATGTTTTCAAAAAATATCCATTTATTTTATAGATAATAGTTTATGGTAATTTTTTGTTTTGTTTAAAATTATTATTCACTTAACCTCTTGAAATATTATTTTGTATTTTTTAAAACACTGATTAAGTGGTTCATTTCCAAACATAATTTTCTACCATTTTTTATGTATTCACTTCACTTGAACATCATTTTCATAATCTAAGTCTCTTTATAAATTAATTAAAATACAATAATTATTAATCACTTATTACATGGTAACATTTATGATATTTTATTTTATTATTCTCAAATACAAGATTATATAACACATTTCCTTTTCTTGTGATTTTATTCTTCTTATTCCTTATATTTAGTTCCCTTATGGAAAAACATATGCACATAAATTTTATGAATATAAATGGTTTATCATAATTTTTTTCAAATTAATTTTATATTTTTTCATCTCATGATATACAAAAGATAGAGCACATGTAGTTATCCTAACATGTTGGATTATGTTTTCTTGGCAGGGAGCCCTTAATTATACTTATGATGTCATGTCTTATGTTGTTTCCACATTTCAATAATTTATTTTTCAATGTTATTATACACATAATTTTAATGTAATGTGATATTATTATTTATCATATCATGTTATTCTCGTTCTGTAATGACCTGTGTTTTTTAGTTATTATTTTTCAATGAATTAAATTTCTTTGATAGCTTGTATTGCCCAGAACACTAAGTTTTAACAAGACTGTGATATATTATTAATATAATTATTTAAGCTTGAACATTTTTACCTAGATTATAAAAATAGATATTTTAATATGAAAAACTAATTTTTAATATTAATTGAAATGTTTTTATTAAAATGAAATATATTGATATAAAAGTAGTTAATTTTCGGTAAAGTCATTAAATATTTCGAAAATATTATTTTCTAAAAAATGATTATTTATTTATTTATTTGATCATTAAGAATATTAAGTTTTTACACTTTTATAAATATAACTTTATCAAATAAAATTTACTTTCTGAATTCATTAGGTGAAAATTATCTTAGGGATAAGTTTTGAATTTTATCTTAAAAAGTGCATTTTGTATGACTAGTGAAAAATAAAAAATTTTAATTGAAAACTATAATTTTTATTAATTTATTTATACAATTGAAAGATTTTTTATTTTTTTTAAAAGTAAAAATAGTTAAATTATACATCCATTAATCAAATTTATATCATTGGAATCAATTTCATATTTAATTTTGATATAAAAACATTGTAAAATTTTGAGCATTTTCTCTTTTAAAATCCATATTCTCATCTTAACTGTGAGATTAATATTGAATTAAAATTTTACAATTATTTCAACATAATTAGAGAAAATTTATTCAATTTTTAGTATCATTATAATTTTTATTTTCATGTATTATGGAATTATGTTTTCATAAAAATTAATAGTAAAAATAAAAAAAATCACGTATCTCTGTTAAATTAAAAACAGATTTATCCGGGGCGGGGGTTCAACAAAAATGGTACGTGTTAAAAATATAACAAATATTTAAAAAATTTTATTCACATATATATACCTTATATATTATTGGAATGAAAATGGTTCCTTATTGGAGCCTTGTGACATGAAAAACCCATGGGTGGAATTCTATCTTTCATGAAATTACAACTTTTCCACTAACTTTATAAATAAAATTCCACCCCTTATCCTCTACTCTTCAAACCATAAAAAAATTGTGACATGAATTTCCCAAATAACTCCCCAAATTCCCTAATTTAATTCTATAATCCATAGTTTGGATATAAATCCAACATAGGAAGGATTTTTTGGGAAAATCTAACAAGGATACCTGAAGAAGAGTGAACGTTCATCAAAAATATTTTGTATTTTATTTCTTCCTCCACCTAATAAAATTATTTTAATATTTTTTTATATAATAAAATCATGATATTATATATACTGAGTTTTTTTATATTAATTTCATGTCCTGCAATCATATCCACTTTCATTAAATGGGTTATGAAATCATCGTTCATGTGTGTGGCGGACTACCACCTCGTGAACCGGTGTCATTTTTCTTAATTACTACCTCTCAAGGTTGTAAATAATGAAATATTTATTGTTTATATATGATCTTAATGATATTATTATTATTTTAGAATTATTATATCACATATACCTTCATTATTTCTATTTTATGTGAATACTATAATATCTCTTGTGTGTATGGAAGACTAATGCCTTGCGATGCGATGTGATTCATTCAAACATTACATGGAACATAATAAGTATGAGTTTAATGAACATATTAAATATATATGATATAAAAAATATTCTTTAATTATAATATTTTCTATAGATTTCATTATTTAAATTTTAAAAAATATATAAACAACATTAATGCGTACATATAGCCTAACGTCTAGATGGAGAGTGTATCTCATTTTTTATCACTAAATTTGATGGAATACTATAAATACATGTATACTAAATATATATTAAATTTAAATCATTCTTAATATTATTAGGATGATGGAACCGTGATCAAATTAAGTAGACTAAAAATAACAAATCAAAACGTACATGAAGAAAAAAGTTTTTATTACCCAAAATCAATCATTAACATGGGATTATTAATAAATGGGTAATAAAAGGTCATAAGAAAATAATATATTGTATGATACATATAAATATTTTTCTATAATTTATTAATAATAAAATTATATTTATTATACATGAGTTTTGAATGTGTACTATGGAAGTCATGAATTTTGATAAGGGATTTTGTCTCCATTTTCCTTCTTTAAGATATATGTTATGTTATGCATCGATATTATTTCATGAGGTGTATATAAAACACCCTTGACATTTAATATCATGAATTTATATATCCTAATTATTTTTTAAGATTAATTTTTTATTAATTCATGGTAAATGTGATTCTTATTTACTATATTAGTAATGATTTTATATCACAATCTCATCATTTATCATGATTTTTAATGATTTTGTTTCTAGTGATAAAAAATTAAAATCCATCTCTCTATAAACTCATAAATTTTCTTATCATATGGTTATTCATGATATTTTCAAGTTTTAGTATCATTTTCCAATATTTGGTAATTAAAATAACTGACAAAATGTTTTGATGAATATTCGATTGTACTTATCTATTTGGTCTCAAATCTATTTACTTTTGAAACCATGTTTTATAAAAAAGTTTAATTTTTTTATTATTCGCTTATTAATTTTAAAATTCACTTTTACCCATGTTGGACATTTTGTTAATTTTTTTGAAATTAAACTTCATGCCACTTCCAAAAAAAATTCCAATTGTCTCTTATTGAAAATTTGAATGAAATATTTGTTTTAATGTACATGACATGAAGGAAACATTCCATCATTGGAACCATTATTTTATTTAAAGATTACATTATATGTTTTCAATGTTATTTTTAATGAAAGAAATTTTTAAAAATGTTTTCAGTTTGAGAAAGTGTTTTTCAAATTAAAATTTTATTTTCCTTAAGAAATGATTGAAATGTTTTTTACATCTATAGTTATATGTTTCTAATGTCACATTCTGGTAAAAAATATTTTTGAAATGTTTTTATTTTTTAAAGTGGTTATTAATGAATGTTTATTTTCCTTATGAAATATTCCCAATGATTTGTATTTCAAAATCATTCTCTATCTATGATTACATCCATTGAGGTTACTTATGCCTTTTTGGGATTTAATTGAAGGAAAGAATTATCATTATTTATCTAAATGTTTTATAATCACATGATTTTTATGAAACCCTTTTCTATTATAGGATTTATAACATTGTAAAATTATTAAAAAACCTGATTCTTTTCTTTGGGTTATTCATTGATGAAATGATGAAATGATTATGAAACCTGTCAATTTTTTATAGGTGATATTGTTAAATACAGATGAAGCCCATTTCATTTAATGGGTTATGATATGATGAATGTCTTTTGAAATTATGTCATGCATAAATATGGTTTTCATTATGATATGGGTGAGATCTATATGTCACGACCCGTCCTCGGGGCCCGTGCCATGACTACACCAAGCCCGCATTCCATAGGCCAGGGGATAGTGACTAGCACCAAAGGTGAATCCCCGATAAAAAGGGAAGGCATTTCCTTGAAACCTGTAACACACACAGTCTGAACACAAGCAGAAGAAGCAAAAAGTACTAATATAGAAAAGAAAAGTGTGCTTGATGTAAGTGGGCCAGTATACAAACCCAACTGAACAACAAGTACAAGTGCAAGTAAAAAAGGGAAAATAGATCCCGGATCATCCACTGGGGAATCCTAACTCAAGGGTTCGTACAGAACTCAAAAAACTATTCCCGGAGGTATGCCCCATCTAATCCAGCTCTGAGCAGCCTCCCATCCATCTCCCTCAGCCTCGATTACTGCTGAACGTCATCTGTAAAGAACACAACAAGGTGCGGGTGAAGCCCGTGCAGGGGTGAGTATAACAATACTCAGTTGGGGATCCCAAGACCCTCGAAGGTCTCCCAGAATACACTAAATATAAATCACAGGAGTAAGATACAATAACAAAGTATCAACCATCCCTACATAGGTATATTCTCCTATATATACCTATGATACCAATCACAGTCCAGCTCCAACACTCGAGCCCACGCATAACCAATTCCATAAAGGAAGTAAAGTCAATCATCTCGTTGATAATGAATGAAAGACAAAACTCAGCTCACATAGGTATACAACTCTTGTAGAGGGGTAGAGATGATTAGTTGTATCCCTTGAATCATCTCCTCTGTCAATCCAACATAGGATCCTGGAACAGTATCAGCACTGTCGAACCCACGTAGGATCCTGGTACAGAAGTCATCACTGTTGAACCCACAAAGGATCCCGGTACAGAAGTCATCATCGCTGTCAAACCCAAGGAGGATCCCAGTACCTTATCGCCACTGTCGAACCGACGGAGGATCCTATCATCTCAGTCACAGCCAGCCATAGGGTTTCTGCACACAACACGCTCGATTCCGGGAGTGTCCGCTCCTCAAGCCAAGTGCCGATACATTAACTACTACAAAGTCTCGAGTTGATGTATCTCGTAGTTCCGTATCATCATAAGGAACCCAATGCGATATACGGTGCGTTAATCGAACGCTCGGCCTGTGAGTTATTGGCATTTCCGTTCCAGGGGCCCGATTGGTTTTTAGGATCAAACCAATGTGGTCATACCCCAATTATGTCCAAACATCAAACGGGGTATACCAGAATATCTGTACTACTCTAAGCATTCCGTCTCCGTAGACGGTTCATCGTTTGGACACCCATTGCCCAAAATATGGATGAAAAGTGATTTTGGGTTATGGGTCCAAACAGTGGTCCGACCCGTTCCGATGGAGTGGTCCAGCCTAATGGCGGCCCGACCCGGCCGTCTAGCCTACGTGGCCTGGCCAGCTAGCCTGTGTGGCCTGGCAGGCGGGCCCGTGTGGCCTGGCCAGCTTGCCCGCGTGGCCTGGCCGGTCGGCTTGCGTGGCCCCGTAGGCCACGCCGCGCGGGGGGGGGGGGGGGGGGTGAGGCACCCCACGACATCCGAAGGAACTTGTGCTAGGTGCTGGTTCAGAGTGCCGCGGGACCCTTCGGGTCTAGCCGCATGGAGCGTTGCCGGCGGCCGCCCCAGCCTGCTGCCCTCCTTCAACCGATACGACTTTTGGTCGTGGTCCCTCTCCAGTGTGGCGTGACAGTGCCACGCCCCTTCACCGTGGCCCACCCTGGCCGTGATTCTGCATCACCGGTGCGGCGCGACTACACTGTGCCCCTCTGCCGTGGGCCGGATAGCTGCGGATCTCTGCTGGACTCCGCGTGGTGCAATGGTGCCGCGTGCCTCCGCCGCGGCCTGTCGTGGCCACGACTTCCCTTCCGCATGGCACAATGGTGCCACACCCTCTTGGAGACCCGACGGCCTTGCGCTACCAGTTTTCTTCATGGTTGGCCCGATGTCGGTCGCCGTTCCTCTGCCTCCTCTCTCAACACAACGATAACTACAACAAGGGGGGGTCAGACCATGTTTGTGCGGTCCGATCCATCTTCGTTAAGTTGTTAACAATCGGCCTAAACAATCTGAGGTTTGAACGAAGAAGTACAAGAATAAAACTCCTACTCAAACCCCTACCTCGTTTCGATAAATGTTGACGAAGTCACTGAAAAAAGGGTAGACGTCGATTCGTTGACATCAAAAATAGTCCGATGATGAAGCGTCATCGGAATCTTTCACGGGTGACTCCTTCTCTTTTGGCTTGGTCGAAGATTGAAGGATAAGTTCGTCGTTCTTCGGTGGTTCTTCATTGGAAGGATGAAGCTCTTCCAAGAGTTATCCAAAGCTCCACCAAAAACAATCGCCGACCAAAATAATGGGTTATGCCAACCCATTATTTTATTATTGGAAAAATAATTCAAAAGAATTCAAATGGGTTTTTAATTAATTAATTCAAGGGGATAAATTAATTAATAATGGGGTGTTGTCACTTTAATGAGGGATGTTAAAAATCCTTCCCCCACATAAAGAGAGTTACATTGGTGTTTAAGCTCATGCGGGCCTCACCTAAATAATATCCTCCCAAGGGAGGTTATGCATGGATGGGCCCCAAATTAAACCTCTTCTTGGAGGATTAAATGGCCACAAATAAATATAAAAGTAACAATTTTATTTTTATTTAACATAATTAAAAATCCCATATACTAACTTCCAATCGTGTAAAAATAAAACTACGGTGATGGTATACTTAAGAGAATACTAGTGCTGTGAGTTCAATGATTCCCTTGGTTTTCAATTTCGAGCACCGGTTCGAAAGTTATAAAATCCTGCTCATACGTTTACTAAACATACCCGAACAAAACTTCAAAAATTGATTTCGGGCACACCGGGTCTCAGAATCAAGCGCTGTAAGAAACTGCGGACTCCTAAAATTCCCATGAATTTTGGAAAAAAATTCCATGGAATGTACAGGTCTTTACATTCTACCCACCTGGAGATTTACGTCCCCGTAAGCTACAAATCACACTAAGGAAACAAATGGTGGTACTGAGCACACATGCGAGCCTCCCGCTCCCATGTGATCTCCTGAAAGTTCCTGTGCTTTTAGAGAATGCGCACCAGCGGTATCGACCCTCCACATAGGACCCGCTCTTGTCGATCCTCAATCTCCACTGGAACCTCCGTGAAAGTTGCCCCTTCATCGATTTCTAGCTCCCCGTGATCGATGATGTGGGACGGGTTGTGCACGTATCTCCTCAGCTGAGATACGTGGAAGACGTCGTGCACCTGATGCAACTGAGGTGGAAGATCCAAGCGGTAAGCCACCTCGCCTACTCTACTGAGGACCTGGAAAGGTCAGATGAATCACAAAGATAACTTGTCACCTCAACCAATTCTCTGTATACCTCATCGAGGTGTGACCCGTAGAAATACATGGTCTCCATCCTCGAACTCCAGTGGTCTCCATCTCCTATCAGCATAAGACTTTTGCCTGATTTGTGAAATCTTCATTCACTCTTGGATGATATGCACCTTCTCCGTCATAGCCTACACCATATCTAGTCCCATAAGTGTTGACTCCCCTAGGTCAGTCCAGTACAGAGGCGATCTTCAAGGTCAGTCGTAAAGTGCCTCGAAAGGTTCCAACCCAATGGTGGAGTGGTAGCTGTTGTTATACGCAAACTCTACCAATGGTAAGTTATCCTCCCAACTGCAACTGAAGTCGAGGATCCATGTACAAAACATGTCTTTGAGAGTCTGAATGGTCCTCTCATCCTGACCATCTGTCTGAGGATGGAAGGCGGTGCTCAAGTGAAGCTATGTCCTGAAAGCCTCCTGCAAGCCCTTCCATAGCAGGGAAGTGAAATGAGCATCTCAATCGGAAAAAATCGTTGATGGCACACCATGAATCCATACAATATCCCGTACCTATATGAATCCTAGTCTCTCTACTGAACCCTCCTCTCTGATTGGTAGGAAGTGGGCCGAATTGGTGAGTTGGTCGACAATCACCAAGATAGAGTCATGTCCTCTGGATGTATGTGGATGTCCCATCATGAAATCCATGGATATCCCATCCCACTTCTACTTTGGGACCTCTAAGGGCTAAACAAAGACTGTTGGAACCTGGTGCTCCCCCTTCACTTGCTGACAAGTGAGGCATCGTGAGAGAAACACTACTACTGCCTTCTTCATACCTGGCCACCGGTTCTATCGTCGGAGTTCCTGATACATCTTCTTCACTCCTGGATATACTGCTAAAGGAAATGTGTGAAACTATATCAACACTTCCTAATGAAGTGCTACTGGTACCATGGTACATCCTCTGAAGAGAATGACATGATACCCACCTTTAGAATATTCATCAGGTGCCTGCCTTATGGATATCTGATCACGTCGTGTCTCATAGTCAACGTCCCCACACTGTGCCTCCTTAACTCACTGAAGTAGTAGAGGAGTGACTATGAGGGACTGTAGAAAGGCTGCTATATCTCTATCCACAAAGGATATCTACAACGTGGCCAGATGCTCTGTCACCTCTCCTAGAAGCTAAATTCCTGATCTCTTACTCATAGCATCTGCTACAACATTCCCCTTCCCAGGAGTATAGACTATCTTGAAGTCATAGTCATGGAGGAACTCAATCCATCATCGCTGTCTTAGGTTTAGGTCCTTCTACGAGAAGATATACCTGAGACTCTGGTGGTCAGAGTAGACTGTAAAACGTTCTCCCATCAGATAGTTCCGCCAAATCTTCAAGGCGAAGACCACTACTACTAACTCCAGGTCATGGGTAGCATAGTTCTACTCATGATATCTCAAATACCGAGACCCATATGCCATTACTGCTCGCTCCTGCATCAGGACACACCCAATTATGGTCCCTGATGCATCGCAGTAAACTACGTACCCTACACCCTCCTCTTGAAGCCCCAAGATGGGGGGCACCATTCAACCTCTGCCTCATCTCCTGAAATCTCTGCTAGCATCTCTCTGACCACTCGAATGGTTTCCCTTTCTTCGTCAACACAGAAATCGGTGATGCAACTGTGTAGGTTGTACTGGACACACTCTGAGAGCACTAGCTTTATGGTAAGCTATCGAAGTGCCAGTTTTGGATTTGAGAGGTTCACTTCTTGGGACACGTCATCGCAGAGGCCATGTCGTGACTACCCCAATCCTACCATCCATAGGCCATGGGCTGGTGAATAGCACCAAAGAAGAATCCCCGATAAAAAGGGAAGGCATTACCCTGAAACCTGTAACACACATAGTCTGAACACAAGAAGAAAAAGCAACAAGTACTAATATTGAAAAGAAAAGTGTGCTGGAAGTAAGTGGGACAGTATACAAACCCAACAGAACAACAAGTACAAGTACAAGTAAAAATGGAAAAACAGCTCCTGGATCATCCAATGTGGAATCCTACCTAAAGGGTAGGTACAGATCTTGAACAAATACTCCCTGAGGTACGTCCCGTCTAGTCCAGCTATGAGTATCCTCCTATCTATCTCCCTCAGCCTCGATCACTGTTGACTGCCGTCTGCCCAGAACACAATAAGGTGCGGGCGAAGCCTCTGTAGGGGTGAGTATAAAAATACTCGGTAGGGGACCCCGAGACCCCTGAAAGTCTCCCAAAATCCACTAAGGATAAATCACAAGAGTAAGATACAATCACAAAGTATCATTCATCCCTACTTAGGTATAAACCCATACATATATCTAAGTTACCAATCACAGTCCAGCTCCAACACTCGAGACCAAGAACAACCCATTCCACAAAGGAAGTAAAGTTAATCATCTCATTGATAATGACTGAAAGACAAGACTCAGCTCACACAGGTATACAAATCATGTAGAGGGGTAGAGATGATTAGTTTTAGCCACTGAATCATCTCTTCTGTTGAACCCACGTAGGATCCTAGAGTAGTATCAGTGATGTCAAAACTACCTAGGATCTTGGTACAAAAGGAATCACTTTAGAACCCACGAAGGATCTTGGTATAGAAGTCATTGTCGCTGTCGAACCCACGGATGATCCTGGTACAATATCGTCACTATCGAACCCACGGAGGATCCTATCATCTCAGTCGCAGCCAGCCATAGGGTTTCCACACATAGTACGCTCGATTCCGGGGGGGGGGGGGGTCCGCTCTTCGAGCCAAGTGTCGATACATCAACTACAAAAAACTATCGAGTTGATATATCATTTATTTGTATCTCATCATAAGAAACCCAACGTGACAGACGGCGCGTCAATCGGACGCTCGGTCTGTGAGTTATTGGAATTTACATTCAAGGGGCCCGGTTGGTTTTCAAAGTTAAAACCAACCTGGATGTACCCCAACCGTGTCCTAACCTCAAGAGGGGTATGCCAAAAGATCTGCCCTCCTCTAAGACTTCCGTCGCCGCAGACAGTTCGTCGTTCAGACACCCGTAGCCCAAAATACGGATGAAAAGTGATTTCGGGTTATGGGTCCGGACTGGGGTCTGACACGGTCTGCAGGTCTGACCCTATCCGATAGAGCAGTCTGGCCCAATGGCAGCCCATCCTGAGGGCGGATCGGGCCGCAAGGGAGGACCGTCCTAGTGGTGGCCTAGCCCGCAAGGGTAGCCCGACCCGGTGGCAGTCCGGCCCCGCTGGCTGGCCTGCGTGGCCTGGACGGCAGGCCCACCGGGCATGGTGGGCCAGCCCGCGTGGCCTGGATGACCAGCATGCGTGGCCAGGAAAGTCATGCCACAGGGGGGGGGGGGGGTACCGCGCCCCCCAGCTTCCGAAGGAACCGGACCTAGGAACCAGTTTGGAGTACTGCAAGACCCTACGAGTCCCGCCAGCGGCCGGCTTAGCCGGCCACCCTCCTTCGACCGCCGCAACCTTTGGCCACAGTCCCTCTCCGGAACGGTGCGACGGTGTCGCGCCCCTGCGCCATAACCTGCCCTAACAGCTTTTCTGCATCACCGGCGTGGCGTACCGGCGCTGTGCCCATCCGTCGCGGCCGGCTGGCCGCATCCCTTTGCTGGACTCCACGCGGCGCGACGACACCGTGCGACTTCCCCTATGAGTGGCATGACGGTGTTGCGCCCTCTTGGTAACTCGTCGTCCTTGCGCCACCGATTTTCATCACGGTCGGCCCGATGTCGGCCGCCATTCCTCCGCCTCCGCCATCAATACAATGAGAACAACAACAAGAGGGGAGGGTCAGACCGTGTTCGTGCGGTCCAAGCCCTCCTCATTAAGTTGTTAACAATCGGCATAAATAATCTGAGGTTTGAACGATGAAGAAGAAGAATAAGAATTCCACTCAAACCCCTACCTCGATTCGATGAACGTTGACGAAGTCGCGGGAAAAAGGGTGGATGTCAATTCCTTGACGTCGGAAAGCATCCGAGGATAAAGCATCGTCGGCATCCTTCGCGGGTGACTCCTTCTCTTTTGGCTTGGTTGAATATTGAAGAAGAAGTTCTTTGTTCTTCGGTGGTACTTCGTTGGAAGGATGAAGCTCTTACAAGATTTCTCCAAAGCTCCACCAAAAAGGATCGCCAACCAAAAATAATGGGTTATGCCAACCCATTATTTTATTATTGGCATAAGAATTTAAAAGAATTAAAGTGGGTTTTTTAATTAATTAATCAAAGGAGCTAAATTAATTTATCATGGGGGGGGGGGGTTGGAACTTTAATGAGGGAAGTTCTCCCTCCAATGCATTGGGTAATGATTAATGTCATATAAGCTCAAAGGGTACATGGTATGTTATCCCATTCCTGAAAGAGGGTACATGGGAGGTCATACCAAGCCCCAAATAGGGTACACAGGAGGTAATCCCAAGCCTGAAGTAGGTACACAGGAAATTATCCAAAGACTAACATTTTGTGAATGTATTTGTGGGTAGCCTTGATATATGAATTTCTATACTTATTTGTACACCACTAATCTATGTCTAAGGCCAATGTAATTCCCTAAAATACCATGTTCTTTGATTCCTTTATTATTCGTGTCTAATGAACTACCATTCTTTATTCCATGAATCTAGATTAATATATTTGATATACACCAAGCAGTTTTCATATTTTAAGCTAATGTTGTCATACCCTTATGTTCATGTTATTTCTACTAATCTAATTTTTTACCCTTACTGAGCATCTAAGATCACCATTTATTATGATTACTTACCTGAGGTTATAAAGAAATTTATTACATAAGATATGTCTAGTATGGGTTCTAGTTATGAATATCATAGTGGGAGATGATTTAGTTTTCCTATAAACCTTTTTTTTGTGTTTACAAGTTTCTAAAGAAACTAAACTATTATGGTTTAGGCATGCGTTTTTTTAATGTAAAGAATATTAATAAAAAATAATTCAATATATATATATGATATTCCTGGGTCACTCTAGGTGGAATTAGATGATATGTTTAGTTAATATTTTGAAACTAGTATAACAAAAACATACTGATATCCTTAAGAGAAATTTTAAGGATAATTCTAAGGATGATTCAAGGTATAGTAAAATGTCATGGAATTCTGGTAAAGGATAGATTGAGTGGTTTCTATGAAATTAAATCTCTTTATGGATACTAGAAAATTATGTAGCTATAGAATAGATGTTCCTATGGGTAATAAATCCGAAAAATGTAGCATTGAGATTGATTTAATAATTACATGGCACAACACAACATTCCTCACTACACACTTGGTTTTAAAGTACTGAGGTGTATAATTTGAACATTCAAAAAACTCTTTTCAAACCGTAATGAATTATTTATATATATGATTACTATGAAAGATTGTGGATAAAACTATGGTTCCATATATTAAAGAAGGTTTCATGATTTAGACCTCTTATAATTCATTTTTTCCGACTATGTGGTTCCTCAAAATGATTATTTTTTCTTGAACTATGGTTTTTGGTTTTGGTCAATGAATAGAGCCTAAATTAATTGTTTTTTGATGAGTTTGGTGGACAATAAAATGATGTTACTCTGAAGTATCCAAACATTTTAGGATATGGAATGAAATGTCTCATCTCATTTCTCACATAACATTCTCAAGCTATAAATCATGCTAGAAATCCAAAAGAACAAATGAGGGTACAATATTGTTTTGATTCCTTCATGTGGAAACATACACATTCTTTCATGGGCCCTTATGATCCAGTAGTTTATAAATATTGGATAAAACCACTGGAATGATATTTTCTTTTATCAAGTGATTCGACCTTGGAAAAATCATTTTGGTTATCTACCATTGTGAATGTGAAGTTGATCAATGGTGTAATTCTATATAGAATATGAGGCTTCAAGATGAAGTTGACTCCATGAATGGGATGAGTATAAGATCTTATTTTTAAAAAATTATTTCCTTATTATTATTCAGATGAATATAGAGAAGGAGTTACTTAATGTAATGAAAAAGGATGATGAATCTATTAGTACCTATGGGAAAAATTTTACATGTCTTCGGAGGTACACGTATGGAATTATCATCCAACATGAATGTAAGGTTGACCAATTTTTCTATGGATAAAATCAAATTCCTCAGAGAGAGTTATTAGTATAAAACATTATAAGATATTCATAGATATTTTTTATGTGTTATCAATATATAAATGGAGTTTTGAGTTATGTATCAATTTCATGGTTTTGATAAATATAGAAAAGTGGAATTCAAAGTAAAATCCAAGAACCATGGATAGAATAATATGATCATTTCTTTATGATAAATGTGTGAGAATAGTCATGGAAGAAATTTTCATAAGGGGGATACTAAATTTTCTAAGTGTGGAAGGGAAGGTCATCAAGAAGCTGAATTCCAAATTCATGGGAAAATGATAGATAATGATACAAATAATGTGAAATATACAAAACATTCACTACACACACTCCAGTGTTTAATATTATAGGTGTTTGGGAATTATGATAACAAGTTACCAAATCATAGGGTTAATAATGATTATAAATGTTAGAAAACATCTTAAACCGAGGTATAAGGGGATATCTCATTCAATCACTATTTATGATGAGGGGTTTGACAATGATGAGGTGAAAGGTATACTTAACATCTACTATAGGGATGATAATGCCTTATTTGACATTAGATCTACCCATTATTTCATATATTAATAATTTGATAAGGTTATAAAGATTCCACCCCAATTATTAGATGTATAATTAGAAATGAAAACCCCCAATGGTAAGGTGATCGCATCTTAGGTATATGATTCATCTCCAGTTGACATTGGTTAGAATATGATTTCTGTTAATCTATTAATTCTTTTTAGGGTGGAATATGACATTATCTTGGGCATGGATTTTCATTATCTACATAAATCCCACATGAAAATTTGAGGAATAGAAGTTACATTTGATACTCTAAATTAACTTATGATCTACTATCATTTTGAAGATACGTACAAACTTTTGATCTGGATCACATCCATTTTAGGGGTATTGATTCCCATTTAGAACTGATGTTTATCTCAAATGGTTGGGGATAAAATTTACATCAAGTATATGACTATTTTATGAGAATTTGATGATGTATTTTCAGAATAATTTTCTATCCTTACACTAATATGTGAAATTGAGTTCACAATAAAATTCATACCTACTGCCATACCAATTTAAAAGACACCCTATAGAATGGCCCAAATTGGGATGTAGGAATTGAAGAAGAAAATCTAGGAATACCTTGACAGGGGGTTAATTAAACAAATTGTTTCACCTTAGGGTTCACCAATTATTTTGGTAAAAAAAATGCATCAGTGGGAGATTACAATGATTATTGGGATCTGAACAAGATTACAATTAATAACACATATTCTCTTCTGTGTATTGATGGATTTTTTGATCAATTGTGTCGAGTTCAATAATTTTACAATATTTAACATTGTTGTAGATATCATCAATTTATGGTCAAGAAGGAGGGTATACCCCATAATTTTTTTTTGTAAAAGGTATGTACAATATGAATATATAGTGGTTGGATTCAGTCATACTAATGTAACCTCTATCTTCGTAGGTTTAATGAATAGTGTCTTTTGAGATTACATTTATCAGTTAGGGGTAGACTTTATAGATGATATTATTATCTATTCATAGAGAAAAGAAGATCATGAAGACCAATTTAGAATTATAATAAAGTCCATATGGATGGAGAAACTATATGAAAAATTTAAAAAGTGTAAATTTTGGCCTCAAAAGGTTTCATTTTGGGTCATATAATCTCAAGAGAGGGTATATTAGTAAATATATTAATTATAGAGGCTATTGAATTTTGGCCCAGACCAACCATGGTAATTGAGAATCATAGTAATCTTACTTTATCTATATATTATAAATTATTTGTGGAGAAATTATCAGGACTATATAATCCACTCAACACATTTACTCATTATTGATTCATGTTCCTCGAGACAGATGATTGTTTGGAACATTTAAAGGAGTTGAATAGGAGATTAGTCAGTACACATATTCTTATATTACAATGTAGTGGAGAAGGGTTTTTAATCTATAGTGATGCATCCATGAAGTGATTGCGATGTCTTCTTATGCCAAATTTCATAGTTATATCTTATTCCTCACGATAATTGAAGTCACATGAGAAAAAGTTCCAAACTCATGATTTGGAGTTAGTAAGAGTAATTTGTGTATTAAATATATGGAGGAATAATCATTATTTAGAAAATATGTTATATATGCTGATCATACAAGTTTAATGTATATATTCAAACAGAAGGAGCTGAATAACTACCAAATAATATGGCTAGATATTATTATTCATTATTAATTCTAAAAACATCACCACCATGTGAAAGTAAACAAGGTGTCTGATGCATTGAGTCGAAAAGAACATGTAAGCATATCCATTATGATGATTATAAAAAAAATATTTATAAATTTGAAGTGTATGGATCTAGTAATTCTTAAAGAAGAGAAAAAATATTATCTTTCTCAATTGAATGTTCGACCATCTCTCTTTGTAATAATTAAAGAGGCACATAAGGAAGATATAGAGATAAAAAAAGAACATTACAAATGTTCTTGAGTTTAACCATGATCATAATGGAATGGTAAGGTTTCTAAACCAAGTATTCATTCCATACATACAATATTTTAAGATGGTGTTGATTGAGGAATCTCATAGTTCTGTATTCTCTATTCATCTAGGATGTATAAAGATATAAGTAGATTTTAAAGAGTATTTATAGTGGGATTTAATGATGATGGATATCATGGATTTTGTATCTTATTTCATCGAATATTGACAAGTAAATCCTTAATGAAAAAATTGTAAGGGGTTGTTACATCCATTACCCATACAAGAATGTAAATGGGAAAACATAACCTTGAATTTTGCTGTTGAACTCCAAGAATTATCTAAACAGAATAAGGTTATATGGGTTACAATCAATTGCATTACTAATTCAGAACACTTAATATAAATTAGATAATATTTATCTCTAGATTAAATTTCCTGGATATACATTATTGAAGGGGTAAGGTTGAATAGAGTACATTATTCCATTGTTTCTGATCGGGATCCTAGGTTAACTCAATGATCTATCGAATTATACATCAATATCTTGATATATTTTTGCCTTTGATCTTTGAGTACTATCATTAGATAAATGGTTAGTTTGAAAGAAAAATTCAAACCTTATATGATATGTTGATATCTCATTCTTTATATCTCAATGTTGGCTAGGATCAATACATTCGTCTAATTGATTTTTCATTAAACAATAGATTTTAATAAAGCATTCAGATGAATCATTTTGGATCCCTCAATTTAAATAATTGTAGAGCTCCAATGTGACAGAATGAATTTTGAGAAAGATAAGTATTCAGACCTAAGATAACTGAAAAAATAGTAGAGATGATTATATACATTAAAAAACACATTAATTAATATCAGATTTGATATAAAATTTATGCAGATAATCCCTGGCATGATATATAATTTGAAGTTGGAGATAATGTGTTACTCAGAATTTTTCCACGGATGAATGTTATGAGATTCATGAAGAAAGGGAAACAAATACCTAGTTATATTAGTGCCTTTTAAAATATTAATCATTCCAAGATAGTATCCTATCATGTTGTGCATCAAGAAAACCTCTATTATGTCCATGATGTGTTCCATGTATCTCTCCCAAGGAAGTACATAGCTTACCCTTCACATATATTAAACTCAATGGTTATAACAATGAAGAAAGATCTTTCATATGAGAAATAATATGTGAAAATAATGGATTATATAGATAAATTTCTATAAAAAAGACCACTCAACTGGTCAATGTTTTTTAACAAAACCACGAGTTTGAGGAAGCCACATGGGAACTTGAGGATCTGATGTGGAAAGAGATTCCTCATATTTTTTTAATATAGTGATGAATTATGAGGGAGAAAATCATTTTAAGGGTTTTTTAATATAACACCATGAGTTTTTTTCAAATTATTATTTTTGAATAAATTAGATTTATTTTATAGCTTTCATTACACACAACACTACGTTTTTACAAGATTGTGATATATTTTTAATATATTTATTTAAACTCAACTATTTTTACCTAGATGTTAAAAAATAAATGTGAATAGTAATAAATAATATTTATATATTAATTAAAATGGTTTATATAAAGGAAAATTAATTATAAAAAAGTACTTAATTTTCTGTAGTCTTTATATGTTTCGAAAATACTATTTACTCGAAAATGTTTTTTATTTATTTTTGTGAAATTAATTCAATTATTTTTTCCTGCATTTATAAAATTATTTTCATAAAATAAAAATCACTTTTTTGATAGTCATGTAAAAAATATATTAGTGTGAATTTTTGGGATTTTTCTAAAAAATTTCATTTTTTATGAATAGTGAAAATATAAATATTTAACATAAAATTTCCATTTAATTTAATTTATCCAAAAAGATAAATTATTTTTTAAATTAGATGTAAAGTAAAATTAGTTCAGTTATACCTCCATTAATTAAAATTATATTAGTGGATTCAATTTCATATTTAATTTTGATATAAAAACAATGTAATCTTTTGAACATTTTTTCATTAAAAACCCACATTCTCGTCACATATACGTAATTAATTTAAAGATAAAATTTTACTCTTTGATGAATGGAATTAAAATAAATTGATTAAATATTTGGAATAATAATTATATATATATTATTATAATTTGAGAAAATATTTTTTCTAAAATGAATAGTAAAAAGAGGAAAAATTATTTATCTTTGATAAGTTAAAAATGGCTTTACCTGTGGAGTTAAACTAGAAATTATAGGGTTATAAATAACAAAAAACCTTTAAAATAAACATTTTATTGAAATATATGGACCTTATTTATTAATTGATCTATAATTGACCATTATTGGAGCCTTGTGACATGAAAAAACCTAGGTGGAATTATTTATTTCAAAAACATACAAGTGTGCTACCCACCTCACTTATAAAAGGTAACCCCTTATCCTCTCTTATTTACACCATAAAAAACTTTTATTCAGCCAATAAATACCTAAATAAATTTCCGAATTCCATAATTTTATTCTATAAGACTTATTTTCTTATAATAATTATACATAGGAATAATTTTGGTGCAACCCTAAGGAAGATTCCTGAAGAAGAGAAGACGTTCATGAACAAGAATTTATTATTTTATTTATTACTCCAAATCCTTAAATTATTATTATATCATGATGATATAACAAAATAAATATATTCCCTAAACCTATATGTTGTTATGTAATGTTAATTGTGTAAAACCATCTCCACTTCAATCAAATGGGTTATGAAATCATCGTTCGTGTGTACAGTGAACTACGACCTCACAAACCGATTTAATTTTTTCTATTACCAAATATAAATGATGAAAATAATGATGGATTTCTATTTATATATGATATTAATGATATTATTATTATTCTTTACTTATTCTATCACACATACCTTTATTCATTCCATTTTATGGGAATACGATTATGTAACTCATGTGAAATGCTGACTATCTTGTCAAGAAGCATTGTGATTCATTAACTTTTCACATGGAATGTAATATGAATGTGTTTAATTAAAATAATATATATATATATATATATAATATAAATGATTATTTAATGATAATATATCATTTATCGTTATTTTTTTCAATCCCATAAGAAAATGGAAAAAACGTTCATGCGTTCGTACGACCTTCTGTCTCCATGAACGGCGTAATTCATTTTCTTCCACTAAATTTGTTGGATTACTATAAATAAAAATATAATGAATATATATTATATTTATATAATGGTTATAATTAGGTAAATTATAGAACCATGATCAAATTAATAGGACAAAAAATAACTAATCAAAATATACATGAAGAACAAATCAGTTATTACCTGAAACATATCTTTAACAAATAAATTATTGATAAACGGGAATAAAAGTCATAAGAAATAATATATTTTATGATAAATATACTATTTATCATTAATATAATTATGAAAAACTTATATTTACTATATTGTATGATTTAATGTTTACAATGAAAGTCAAGACTTAAGGTAAGGTATTTTTTTCTATAATTATTTTAGACATATGTTATGTTATGCGTCGATATTCTTTTGTGAGGTGTATAAAAATCTTATTTGAAACGTAATATCATATATATATTTATCTTAATTAAATGTTATGTTCCATTTCATGTTATTCATTCATCGGACTTTTGATTGAAATTGACCAACTTGGTAATGATTTTATGTAATAATCTCATTGTTTATCAGGATAGATTATGATAATGTTTCCAAAAATAAAATATTATTATCCATATCTCAAAAACTCACGAATTTTATTATCCTATATTTATTCAATAAATTTTCAAGTAATATTACAATTTTTAAAATCAATGAAACATAAAATAATTGAGAAAATGTTTTCTTTAATCTACTTTATTTCTCCCTTTAGTTAGAAATCCATTTTTCTCAAAAAAAATGTTTTCTAAAATTGTTTTTTATTCTCATATGATGTTTGGAAGAATTTTTTAACCATGGTTTAATTTTCATAATTTATTTTTGAAAGTAATATTCATATATTTTCCGAAGCAATTCCCATTTTCCTCTTACAGACATTGTGAAATGAATATTTTGTTTAACATGTACGGAATGAATGAAACGTACCATAATCATGAATATTATTTTATTTTAAGATTCCTTTATAATGTGTTGACATTGTTTTCAGAGATTTTTTTTTAATTTTTTTTGTTTAAATAAGTTTTTTTTTAAATTATAATGGACATTTAATGTTATTAATTTATTCATAAATTTTCATTTACTCTATCTACTGATTTTCTTTTAAAAATGCATAATTGGTCTGAAATATTCATATTTTAATATTTAATATAATTTT
The DNA here is from genome assembly GCA_963277665.1 of Viscum album. Taxonomy (NCBI): domain Eukaryota; kingdom Viridiplantae; phylum Streptophyta; class Magnoliopsida; order Santalales; family Viscaceae; genus Viscum; species Viscum album. The sequence goes on from OY728126.1 coordinate 589,564,795, forward strand.
TAGAATTATTTTAGTTAATGAAAATTTGAGTCAGTTTAATGTTTTAATCATAAATCTCATCAAAACTTTCCAAAAAAATTTATTCTATTTTTTTACAGGTTCTTATTCAATTTCTAACATACCATTAGAATTATGTTATGTCCAATTCGTCCATTTGAAGGGTTATATGGTAAACACAAAAAGTACCAAAGATTCTATGATGAAACTGGACCATCTACGATGATTGAATTTATGGGATCAATAAAGAATCCCAAATTTTATGAAACTCTAGAATTTTTTTATTGATTACCCAAAATAATCATTGATAAAAATTTTAAGGCCCAAGTCCAAAAAAGGACCCGAATATGATTTTATGTCCATCCCACCATTGTGTCCAGAATTAAAAATCAGAACACAATTACTAAATTTTCTCTTTATCTAAACATTATTTCGAGATGATATTCTTTATGTAAAATACAAGATATAGTCAGCCTCCTTTTTAGAGTAATGAATTTGAATTTGAAGGCATCTTCCAGGCCTAAAATTAAGTCACATGAAGACTAGGGAAATATTCGACACAAAATGGACAAAACAACATTGTTTAGTACAATAGCCCTAACATTGGATAAAAAAGTCCAATGGATGAAAAAAAATTTAGATCAAACATCACACATGTATATATAAAACTTCTAAAAGACAATTTCTCACGATTATTCTATCTGAATGATCAAATCATCAAGCCAAGTGGAGGGTCAGTTTTGGAATGGAAACAGTCCACCACCTTTGGCTATAAATACATCGCCTCATCTACTTGCATGGGGTTGGAATTTAAGATTTTATGAGGATACATTGACATGAACAAATCATTTAAAAAGTTCTAGGAGGACCTTAAAAACACAATTTTCACATGAGACACCCTTCCTACTCCCTTAGTTCTCATATTCTTTTCGATTCATTTTCATTTGTAATCTTGTAAGTGTTTTATTGAAATTTTGTTTCAATATTAATTAAAGTTTCGTCATCATATATTATCTAAATCTACCTTTTATACATTAAAATTAATGTTCTTAATTTTTTTATAAATAAATTTACTAACCAATACCTTCTTTCACATTCTCATTCAAACAAATGCGCATTTTAATTCTCTTCACCGTTCATGTGTGTGTTCAACGCAGAACTATTATTTTACCCCATTACATTTATTCTAGTTTTAAATAATCCACATAAATATATTAAACTTGATTAATAACCATGTAAATGGATTAGTAAATGTACCATTGGTTTGATTCATGATTCGGGGATATTAAGTGATTGAGGAATTTTTATCATTGAGTATTCGTTATGTTAACATGGTTTATGATGAACATAAAATGTCATGGACTAATGAAATGTTTTTTAACATGTGGATTCCATGGACTATTTAAATAATAAATACACTACCATAATCATGTTATATTTTAGATTTGGACCCTATGTTAAGTTAAGGCTTGGACAAAATCCTCAACACTTGGTAATTTTGATCAAAATCATCTTGTGAAGTGGGTGTTAATTTAATGAAATATAAATAGAAGCTTAATGATATAATAATATTAAAATCCCCAAAAATGAACTCACACCAATTATTATAAATTTTTTAAATAAAAAACAATCCATTAATCTATTTATTTAAGCTCTAGAAACAAACCCACCATTAAAAAGGCACAAAAAACAATTGACTATTAAAAAGAACTATCATCAAGAATTCGATATAACAACCATGCTCTTTTATTACATAATTAATCATAATATATTACATAAAATTAACTTGATACAACATATAAGTTAGAGAGGTCTAGTGTATTTGGGGATTAGTATCATTACATAACCACTTAAAACATGAAAAACAACATCTTTACTGAAAACTTCCTTTACATGACCACTACATTCTCTTGTACTTAACATTGCATGGGATAACCTGGGGACATGCATAAAAATGGGTGAGCTATAAAGCCCAGTAAGGGAGTAATTATGGAATAACATGAGGAATACAATACATGTTAGACAATAGGAATATCAATAGAACACAAGATAATCATAAACATAAAGGCATGATAAAGCATTATAATCATAACATGGAAATGTGGCAACAACACTTAACATGGAATTAGCATAAGCCAAGGCTCATTGGACATGGAGCATGAGTATATCCTCATTTCACATGAAACACGAGTAAACCCTCATTGAAATTGAATTATAATGTGTCCAAACCCATTGCACATGATGTATCATGATACTATACTCTACCCAATGCATTGGATCGCTATAAGGTAACACCCTTATTAAACCTTTCATTTCATGCATAAGTGTGCCACATGGATCATATTACATGGATTCATAAAACATCATAATTAATTCCATGATAAGTAATGTGGAATTCATACATGAAACTTTATAATCATTAAGTAAATGTGCATAAAGTTTAATACCCTTGATAGAGAAATGAGCATGGTATTCACTATACAATGGCATTGGCTTGGAAAATCAGTGCAATTTCAGCAGTGTAACGGTGTGAAGAATACATAAAAATGGTTGATGAGAGAGAAAGTGGTGTATCATCATATTTACATGACATGGAAAGTAAGGGGTCATATATATACAATTACTAACAAATTTAATGGAATTTAGATTCATGGTACAAAAGAATTGCTTTAATGTAAATGAGAAGAGGGAAAATCCTTTCAAAATTTTGGACTTGTAATGGGTGTACAAGGGAGGCATTTAGTAAGAGAGAAAAGGGTCTACCATCATTAAAACATAAAAAGGAAAGTATGGGGGAGGTTAGGAACCATACCCTAATATTTATAATTGAAATTAAAAGGGCATAAGAACATTGACAAAATTTGACAAAAATGAGAAAGGAAGAAAAACCCTTACTTGGAAGTGTGCTTCCAATGACTTGAGAGAGGCTTCAGAGAGGCTTATTGGGAGAATGGGGAACCTTGGGAGGATTCTAGAGAGAGGAAGGTATAGGTTGGATGAACTCCAAAGGCTTTGAGTGAGGAGGAAGTCGGAGCTTGGGTGGGTTTATATAGGAAATGTGAGGGAATTCTTTATTATTTATGTTTAGGACCCTCAGCTTAAACTAATCCAAACCACAGACCAGCACATGGTTTTTGCCCATGGTTTTTGGAAAAGGGAATTGTAAAACAATATTTTACAAGTGAAAATTCCTAAATTCTTAAAATAATGGGTTTGCTTATGTGGAGGTGAATCACACTCTGAAGGAAAACAATTTAAAGAGACAAGAAGTTTAATAAGTCTTGAAGGGTCCGTTAATGATTTTTAAAATAAGTCAAACAAACCAAAAATCACATTATTTTAATGTTAAAACATATATTGGAAGAACATAAGGCTTATAGTATTTTATTACTTCAATATTGGGTCATTATGATGTCATAAAATAGATTATACATTTAAACGGTATTTAATTTTTACCCAAAAATTTGACTGCCTCAGAAAATTATGAAAAATTGTCTGTTGGATAATTTTGACGCCCTGATTCCAGAAATAATAGTCATTTTATCTAAATAATTTTCTATGTATGTTAATTTTCACTTTTTAAATAAAAACTGACATTTATCGAAAAATCATGGGTTTTGACAAAAATGGCTTTCAAACCTTAATAAAAATTACAATTGCATTCATAAAATTATAAGATCATTTATATTTAATAAAAAGTAATTTAGTAATATTATTAAAATATTATTTAATTCCAAAATCCCAAAATTCATCAAAATATATTTCTTAGTTGAATATTAACTAAAAATACCATTTGTTCATTAAAAACTGTTTAAAAGGTAATAAAAAAATGAAAGTATATTAATTATTATATATAAAATAATGTACATAACCATAGTACTTGGGATTTTATACATATCCCCTTAAAATAGCCACAAAAGACCTAAGGGTAAGGTGTGCGATGGTGACAGACTCTTGGGGTGGCTCGGATAACATTGCTTGGGTGGTAATTTCATTGAACTTCCACTTCTCCTGTAGACAGTTCAGTTCAAGCTTGACATGATGATGCTCGGATTGGGCTTGGTCAAGAGAAAAGACCAATGAAACCACCTCTTTTCCGAGTTCTGACAAATGGGCTTCGTATGGAGAAATTCTACTGGATGAGGCCATCGCTTCCTTTGTCTGAGTAAATTAGATTGTTAAAGTCGTATATTTTTACTAATTGTGGGATTACTGTTCAAAAACTATATTAGAAATGGTCATAATTCGTAAAATAATACCAAAGAAGTTGACATTTTATATAAACATTTTACATAAAGAAACATTTAAATAGATCAAGAGGGATTTCCATTAATGAATGTTTGGGTCATTACAATCTTCCCCCCATAAGAAATTTCACCCTCGATAATTCTTTTTCCCACACTAAAATAGATTTGGGTAACTCTGCTTCATCATTTCCTCTGATTCCCACATCGCTTCTTCAAACTTGTGGCCTTTCCAAAACATCTTGATGAGGGGCATTGTCTTATTTCCTAGAACTTTTTCTCTACGATATAAGATCTTCAATGTTTTCTCCTCATAAGAAAGATCATCCTCAAACTGTACCACCTTCGAAGATAATACATGTGAAGGATCCGGTATATACTTCTTTAAGAGGGATACATGAAAGACATCATGTAATTTGGCCATGTTAGGTGGAAGTGTTAGTCAATAGGCCAGAACCTCGACACGATGAAGAATCTCAAAGGGGCCGATGTACCTTGGACTTAACTTCCCCTTCTTTCCAAACCACATGACCTTCATCCACAGAGATATGCATAGAAATACCACCTATCCATCTTTAAACTCAAGGTCTCATCGACGGTTATTTGCATAACTCTTATATCAAATCTAGGACACCTTGATATGTTGTTGAATGGTTTTCACCTTCTCCACCATTTCTTCGACTATTTCTGGTCCAAGCAGTTACGCTTACTGACCTCATCCCAACACACCGGTGTTCTGCACCTTTTCCCACAAAGGACTTCATAAGGTATCATTTGGATGCCCGATTGGAATTTTTTATTATAAGAGAACTTAACCCAAGGAAGATGTTGATACCATCCTCCTTTAATGTCCATTGATCACGCTCTCAACATGTTCTTATGTGTTTGGATAGTCCGCTCGGATTGGCTGTTAGTTTGAGGATGATAGGCCGTAATGAAGTTTAGTTCAGTATTCAGAGCATGTTGAAGACACTTCTAAAACATAGAGGGGAATATTGGATCTCGATCGGACTCAATAAGTAGTGGTACTACATGAATCCTTACAACTTCCCTGATATATATCTGTGCCAGTTTATCCAATGAGAAATTATCCCGAATAACAATGAATTGTGTAGCCTTTGTAAGACGATCCACAACAACCCAGATTTCATTGTTTCCTTTAAATGTCTTTGGAAGTCCGGTGACAAAATCCATGGTGATTTTATCCTATTTCCATTCTGGTATGGGCAATGGTTGCATCATTTCCTTAGACTTATGCCTATCTGCCTTCACTTGCGGACACACCAGACACTTTGATGTATATTTAGTGATATCATTCTTCAAAATATCCCACCAATAATGCTCTCAGAGATCTCGATACATCTTTGTGTTTCCTAGGTGAATAGATAAATTTCAACATTGTGCATCATCCAAAAGTTCTTTCTTCAGCTCCAGACTTGATGGAAGACATAGTCTTTTCCCAAATCTCACAATTCATTCTTCATTAACATTAAACTCTGAGGATTTTCCTTAGCCGATAGCTTCCAATTTTTCTTGAAGTCCCACAACATCCTTTTGATCATCCTATAACATTTATAAAAGTGACGGTTGACTGATCATTTGTGAAAGGATTTATGATGTTCCCTTCATTATGATCCCAATTTCCATCTTTATCAAATCTAAGAAAATTGGATCCTTTTCAATTCTCATCAATGATAGAATCACTAGGTCCTTTCTACTTAGGGCATCTACCACCTTGTTGTCTTTCCAAGGGTGGAAATGGATTGAGCAGTCATAGCCTTTTATCATCTCTAACAATATTCATTGGTTCATGTTCAAATCTTTCTGTGTGAATATATACTTGAGGCTTTTTTGGTATGTATATATTTCACACTTCTCCCCAAAGAGATAATGCCACGAAATTTTCAAAGCGAATATCACTGCAGCCAACTCGAGTTCAAGTGTTGGATAGTTATATTCATGAACATTAAATTTCCTTGAATCATAGGCAATGAATTTTTCATTTTGAGTCAACACACATCCCAGTCCCTTTTTCGAAGCATCATTGAATACCACAAAAAGTTCTCCACTTGTGGGTAAAGTGAGCATGGGTGTAGTTATAAGCCTCCTTTTCAACTTCTTGAAGCTTTCTTCGCATTCATCACTCCAAGAAAATTTTACTCCCTTCAGAGTTTTCTTGGTAAGAGGGTTATACATTCGGGAGAAATATCTCAAAAATCATTGATAATATCCAGTTATTATCAAAAATCTACAGATATCCGTTACCAATGTTAGCCTCGGCCATACCTCAATTGCCTCTGTTTTGGAGTTATCCACAGATATACCATTCCTTGTGATCATATGACCCAAGAATGAGACCTCCTTCAACCAAAACTCACACATGACGTAGTTTTCATAGGGATTCTCCTTCCACAAGGTCTATAGTACATTTCTTAGATGCTCCTCATGATCCTCCTTGGTTTTGGAGTATATCATAATATCATCTATAAATACTACCAAAAATTTGTCTAGGTAATCTCTAAAGACTGTATTCATCATGTCCATGAATATTTCTAGAGCATTAGTGAGTCTGAAAGGCATTACTATGAATTCATAGTTCCCATATCTTGTACTAAAAGCAGTCTTGGGGATATCTTCCTTCTTCACCCTTACCTAATAATATCCTGACCGGAAATCCACATTGGAGAAGTATTGTGCTCCATGTAGCTGATTGAACAAGTAATCAATTCGTGTAAGAGGATACATGTTCTTTATCATGATTTTTTAAGGTCACGATAATCGATGCAAAAGTTCATTGACCAATCCTTCTTCTTGACAAAGAAGACTGGTGCACCCCATGGTGAAGAACTTGGGCGTATAAACCCTTTATCCAGATTCTCCTATAGTTGTTTTTCATCAGCTCCTCAAGCTCCACAACATCCATCCTATACAGATTCTTGGATATTGGATACACACTTGGTATAAGATCAATTGAGAATTCAACATCTCTTCTAGGAGGAAGACCAGGAAATTCCTCAGGAAACACTTCAGCGAATTACCTCACAATTAGCATGTCTTTTAGCATGGTTGCCTCCTTTGAATCAATCATCTGAGCTAGATATGTGTGCTCATAGGTTAGTAATATACATGCTTGAGATAATGGAGCTAAATAATATTCATATTTCTCCTTGCACTTGTAATGAATCGAGGGTTGATTCTCCACATGGAGAGTGATTACCATCTCACAACAATTTATGTCAGCTTTATATAAGGAAAGCCAATCAATGCTAAGAATTGCATCAAATTCTACCAGAGGGAGTATGAAGAGGTTCGACGGGAAGTTTAATCCATATATTATGATAGGTGAGGAGTTATATTCATGGGATGCAATGAATGACCCATTTGTCATACTCACCGACATCTTCACTTCCATGATTTGTGGTGGTGATGGGATTGTTCTACTAAACATTTGAGATATAAAATAATGGGTAGAACCTGACTCAAAAAGTACATTCACTATTCTTGAATGAATAACTAGTGCACCTATCACCACTTCATTTTCAGGGTTCATTTCGGCAGTAGTGATGAAAAAAGATCTCCCTTGTTGCCTCGGAGGATGTTGGTTGCCTCCAAAACCCCTTGGATTAGGGAACTGATTTGTAGGATGCCATTGTTCTTTGTAGTTATAGCAATGAACCATGCGTTGAGGTTCGAACAGAGCATTCCTCTCCTCTGTTACAGCTTTCAGATTTTCTTTTCAGCAGTTAACAGCTAGGTTCCCTTCTCTTCCACACCGAAAAAATTTCCTCGTCCCCTTTAGAAAATTTCCAGGGCGCTTCTTTCTGTACCTTTAGAAAGTGGGGTGATGGATCTTCTTAGCACCATTGGATTTATCCATTGGGCCACCAGCATTGAAGTCCACCTTATTGTTTTTATCCACATTATACCCATGGGATTATCCAATCTTCATTTCGGCCTTAAGGGCACATCAAAGAATTTCCTCATAGCTTTTAAAGTTGCAGATCTCTAGCGCTTTCTGCTGGCTAGGTTTCAGCCCACCAAAGAAGTGGCCAACCCTGCATTCGGGGGTAACAACAAAGCCAGAAGCGTATCATGCAAGCCTTGTAAATATTGCCTCATATGCTCCAACAAATTTGTCTTCTTTTTTGCTTGAGTGAAAGGCTGTCCCTTTGCATCTTAAGCTAGAGGCTACGTGGAAAATATTTATCAAAAAACATCTTCTGGAAATCCTTCCATTCCAACGCCTTGATCTCCTCCTCAGGGTTCATATTTTTGATCAATTCCCACCATTGATCAGCTTCACCCTTTATAAGATAAGTAGCCAGGAGAACCATCTCTTGTTAATAACATTGAAGGATGGAGAATATCTATTCAATGGAGTTGATCCATTTTTCATCGATTGAGGGATCAGATGATATATTAAAAGTAGGAGGCCTTTGTCTCATGAAGATCTCTACAGAGACTTGTTATTTCTTGGGGGGGGGGGGGGGGGGGTTGAACGTTCCTCTTGACCCATGTTTCTATTCAATGCTTGAGTTATCTAAGAGGGAAGCGTGGCAATATTTGGGATTCCCGCTCCCAATTGGATTGGGCATCTCATTAGTACAGTCATCACACTGATCTTCACATCGGTTGTTAGCCTGATTCCTCATATTATCGGCCATTGGCTGGAATAGAAGGAAATTTAGGGATAACACATAAAGGGTAATACAAGGACAAAACCGATGAAATATAAATAAATTTTATTTCATTAACATATGAATCTATTTACTTTATTCTATGTTATCCATGATCAACTTTCTTACATATATTCTTAGAGAATTTTTTTAGTCCCTTAATAATGTTTTGTACTCTTCTTGTGAAGTTACAAAAGCATATCCCCTAGGAGTGTTGTAACCAACAGTGCAGCAAGACCCATTGTTGTGAACCAGTTCCCGTTAGAGTATAGCTCAAAGCGGTGTTTTTGGGTTTTACCTCTAGGATACATATGTTCTAGAGCCGCCACTACCTGCTTGTTTCCAGATAGGAATGTATTTGCATGATAAACCACTTACTCAATACTCACCAAATCATAGTGATGTTTTTATTATACTCGGTCTTGTCTCTGAATCATTACTAGGGTTTTCTAATCTTAATCCCAAAAATAACTAAACCTATCCTCTGATACAAACTATGAAAACCCTACTCTTTTATTACACAATTAAACATAATTTATTACATAAACTTCACTTGATACAACATAGAAGATAAAGAGGTCTAGTGTCTTTGGGACTTATTATTATTACATAACAACTTAAAACATGAAAAACAACATCTTTATTGAAAACTTCCTTTACATTACCACTACATTCTCTCATACATGGCATTGAATGGGATAACCCGAGGACATACATAAAAAAGGGTGAGCTATAAATCCCAGTAAGGGAATAATCATTGAATAACATGAGGAATACAATAAAAGTTAGACAATAGGAATATCAATAGATTACAAGAGAAGAATAAACATAAATTCATGATAAAGCATGATAATCATTACATGGAAATGTGGAAACAACACTTAACATGGAATTAGCAGGAGGCAAGGCTCATTGCACATAGAGAATGAGTGAATACTCATTGCACATGAAGCACGTGTAAACCCTAATTTCACTTGAATTAGCATGATTCAACACCTATTGTACATGAAATATCATAATACTATTATTTACCCAATGCATTGGAGCGCTATAAGGGTGCACCCTTCTTAAACCTTTTATTTCATGCATAAGTGTGCCACATAGATCATATAACATGGATTCATAAAACATCATCATTTATTCGATGATAAAGGAATGTGGAATTCATACATAAAACTTTATAATCAATAAGTTAATATTCATAAAGGTGAATACCCTTGATAGAGAAATGGGCATGGTATTCACTACACAATGGCATTGGCTTTGAAAATCGGTGCAATTTCGGCAGTGTAACACCGTGACATAAGAATCCATAAAAATGGTTGATGAGAGAGAAAGGGGTGTCTCATCATATTTATATGACATGGAAAGTAAGGGGGTCATATAGATACATGTCCCAACAAATGTAATGGAATTTATATTCATGATACAAAATAATTTCTTGAATGTAAACGAGAAGAGACAAATTCCTTTCGGAATTTCATCATAGTAACATGTATACATGGGAGGCATTTGATGAGAGATAAAGGAGTATCCCATCATTAAAACATAAATAGGGTAGTATGGGGGAGGTGTGAAACCATACCCCAAAATTTATAATTCAAATTAAAAGGGCATAACAACATTGGGAAAATAGGACAAAAATGAGAAAGAAAGAAAAACCCTTACTAGGAAGTGTGATTCCAAAGGCTTGAGAGCAGCTTGAGAGAGGCTTATTGGGAAATTGGGGCACCTTGGGAGGATTCTAGAGAGATGAGGGAATATTTTGGATGAACTATAAAGGCTTTGAGTGAGGAGGATGTGGGAGCTTTGGTGGGTTTATATAGGAAAGGTGTAGGAATTCTTTATTTTTTTGTTTTGGACCCTCACCTTAAACTAATCCAAACCACAACCCATACCATGGTTTTTCCCATGGTTTTTACAAAAGGTAAGTGTAAAAAAATATTTTATGAGGCCAAACTCTTAGCTTCTTAAAATAATGGGGTTTATTATGTGGAGGTGAGTCACACTCCCAAGGAAAACAATTTAAAAAGACATGATGTTTAATAAGTCTTGAAGGGTCCATTAATGCTCTATAAAATTAATAAAACAAACCCAAAATCACATTATTTTAATGTTAAAACATATATTGGCCGAACATAAGTCTTATAGTATTTTATTACATCACTATTGGGTCATTATGATGCCATAAAACACATTATATATTTAAACGGTATTTAATTTTTACCCAAACATTTAACTATCTCAAAAAATTATGAATAATTCACTATTGGATAATTTCGACATCCTGATCCCATAAGTAATATTAATTTTATCTAAATAATTTTATAAATATGTTAATTTTCACTTTTAAAAGAAAAACTGACATTTATCCAAAATTTATGGGTTTTGACAAAAATGGCGTTCAAACCTAAATAAAAATTACAATTTCATTTGTAAAATTATAAGTTCATTTATATTTAATAAAAATTATTTTAATAATATTGACAATATTTTAATAAAATATTATTTAATTCAAAAAATCTATTAATTCATTAAAATAGATTACTTAGTTGAACATTAACTAAATAAACTATTTTTTCTTTAAAAACAATTTACAATGTAATAATAAAATAAAAGTATATTCATTATTATATAAAAAATAATGTACATAACCATAATACTAGGTATTTGTTACAAAACCCCTTAAAACAACCGCATAAGACCTAAGGGTAATGTGTGCGATGGTGACAGACTCTTGGGGTGGCTCGGATAGTATTTCTTAGGTGGTAATCTCTATCAACTTCCACTTATCCCATAGACGGTTTCTTTCGATCTTGACATGATGAAGCTCACCTTGGGCTTGGTCAAGAGTGAAGCCCAATGATTCCACCTTTTTTCCGAGTTTTGATAAATGGGCTTCATATAGATCAATTCTACTGTATGAGGCCATCACTTCCTTTTTATGTGTAAATTAGATTGTTAAAGCCCTATATTTATACTAATAATGGGTCACTATTCAACAAATATATTAGCAACAATCACAATTATTAAAATAAAACCAAATAATTTGACATTTTATATAAACATTTTACATAAATAGATATTTAATTAGATCAATAGGGATTTCCATTAATGATTTTTTGGGTCGTTACATTTGACCGGAGTTCCACTATACACAATAGAAGAGCATCAGACCATTGAACAGTCAAAAAGAGACAATAGTTCTCACTTCCAATGGTACCATTTATGTGTATGGGTCATTAATTAGTCGTTATTTTTTGGTTTTTTAAAACAAATCAAAAAAAAATAAGAAAATATAGCAAAAAATCTGAAAAAACATAGAAAAACCCATCTTCCTCATCCTCCAAAACATATCTGAATGCCCCATATACTTCGCAGAATATCCTTAGATCTTTTTAACCCTTAAATAGAGTGAACTCTTGACCAACACATGAGGGAAATTGGATATAATCAATTTACTCAAGATCCAGTCATTGTCCGACCAATTGGACTTGATATTCCAATCCCGGTGAATAAATTTTAAAAGAAATCGCTACCCCTAATATAAATTACCAAACCCTTGGTCTTCAATATCCAAATATATAGGCTAATATCAGAATCTAATTGGGTTTGATTCATCTTCTACCTCATATCTATGGTCTAGCTAGTGAGGATCCTTATATTTATCTCAATGAGTTCCAAGGGGTATGATTTACCATGAATCTTAAAGGAGGATATAAAAAATAAATCAACATTCATTAATTAGCTTTCTCCTTAGATGAATACACCAATTCATGGATATACTACCTCCATCCAGGATCCATAACCACATTGAATGAAATCAAGAAAATCATCTTAGAGAATTTATTTCTAGATGCTCGTACTACTTCTATTCGAAAGAAAATTAGTGGTATCTACCAATTCCCAAATGAATCACTTCATGAGTATTGGGAGAGGTTCAAAAATCCTGTGGTAACATGCCCACACCACCAAATACCTAACCAATTCTTGATTCAATACTTCTATGAGGGGTTATTGGCTAGGAAAAAAACTCTCCTTGATACCTCATGTGATGGTTATCTTATTTAAAAAACTAATACATCTACACGAGGTCCCATAAGTTTTATTCCTATAGACACTCATCAATTCCATACTCGAGCACATGATCAAGTAAATAATTTCTAGGATAATAAATAAATATATCCAAACAAGAAGACCAAGTGGAGGATTGAAGTTACAGGTCTTGTGAGACAGCTAGTTGTGGCTTCCAATTCCCTAACTTCATATTTTACACAATCTATGATCCCTAGAACTATAAAAAAATGTGGAATATAGATCTCACTAGATCATCCAATAGACATATTTCCACCACTTCAAGAGGATCTATATAATTCATCCAGTCCAATAGAGCTCAAGGCGATATATGCATAGAGGAACACCAACCCTCAACCATCAGGTTAGTTCCTTAGAAACATCAACCAACCCCACTCTGATCACTTCTATTCTACCTATAACCCTTGCCTATGGTATTATAATCCCATTTTTCATCCCCCTAAGCTACCTAGTCAAAATAAAAACCAATTACAATATGGTCAATGTTTTTGTAACTTACAATAACCTTATACTTTTGTTCCTTAACCTCAAGGGATCAAGAATCCTCTTGATCATCCAATATTCCACTATCCCAATGAGCCTTCCCAATTTCCAACCTTATTGATTCACTTTACAAAGAACCAAAATCAAGGTAATACCAATGCAGTACATGCATATTCTTCTAAGAAACCATCAGAAAGTGTTGTGGAAGGTCTTTCCTCCTTCACCTCTTATATCCTTGAAAACATTGAAACCCCAATTGGTCAACTCGCATCCCACCTTAGCTAACAAAAACCATCCAATTATTCCCAACTCTCAGCTCAATCATTGCCCAACTACGAGGGCAATAAAAGTGAAATTTCACCTATATCTGGAATTTTTTTTCCAATCCTCTTGATGGTTCCTCAAATGAACATTTGAATGTTGATCTTGAAAATATAAAGACCGAAAATCTAGAAAAATAACCTGAAGCCACTACCTCACCTCATTCCATTCTACTAAAGAACTCAATTACTTTTAGTTAAGCTATCTCTAAGCCAAGTAAGTCTTTTGAACGTGATCCAAAAATGATCGACATGTTTATATTTGATGATGTAAATAGTAACCTCTTAGATTACATCAATAAAATTACTATGTCTGCCATGTTTCTTAAGAAAATTTTCATTCATAAGAGACAATTTAGGACCAATGAAAATGTTTTAACCCAATAGTCTAAACCCATGAAGTGTAAAGACCTTGGGACCTTTATAGTTCCATGCCAAATAAGAAATTCAAACTTCGATGATGCATTCATAGAACTAGGATCCTAGATAACTGTCATGCATAAATTCATCTTCTAAAACCTTAATATAGGTGTCTTATATCTAATGAGAGCTGCCATCCAATTATCCAATCAAAGCATATCTATTCTTGAAGGAATAATTGAGGATGTCCTTGCCTAAGTTAATGATCTTATATTCTCATCTGATTTCTATGTCCATGACATGGAAGGTAAGAAGAACTCTTCTAGATATCCCATAATTATATTAACATCATTCCTCTTAATGAATCTAACTATTATTTATGTCCATGAAGACATCATATACATGGAATTTGGTGACCAACTGGTCAAGTTCAAAAAATTTCAAGTCATGCAATAAACATCAAATGATCACTCTAAATTCTAAATCCATGCTTACAAGGACATATTTTTTATTAAAATGAACCCCACTCCATCATATTCATCATATGAATATGATAGTCAAGATTGTGAAATTTTTACCAGGATTAACCATGTCATAATTGGGGAAGTTTATGTGGACATTTCATTCACAAACTCCATCAATCTCTACTTATCCTGTCATTGTCTCTTCAACATTTACTGAAACTAATGAGTCAAAACATTTTCAAATGATAGAGGAAAAAAAGGCCTTAGTTTGGAACCAATATGACATACCAGTAATAAAACCAAATATTCTCATGAATTACATTCATCTGGAAGAGCCATTCAAAATGATAAAAAAACAGAAAATAATACATAATCCACTTATCCTCTAGATATTTAGGGAAGGGATCACCATGTTTCTTTATGCTGGTATTGTCTGCCCAATTTACAATAGTGAATGGGTTAGTCCAATTTAGGTGGTACTTAAAAAGGGTGGGATAATAGTCATCAAAAAATGAGCATAGTCATGTGGTCACAATTAGAGTGAAAAAAATGGTGTGTGTGCATCGATTATTAGTAATTGAATGCTAAAACAAGAAAAGATCAATACCCTCTTCCATTCCTTTAACAAATGTTATAATTATTAGCCAAAAACATACAATATTACTTCCTTGATAGATACACCAGCCATCTCTAAATCCCAATGGCACCCTTGGACTAAGAAAAGACACCATTCACTTTCCCCTTCGAAACATATTAATATTGGAGAATGCCTTTTGGAATTTTCAATACTCCTATAATCTTCTAAAGGTGTATGGTGAGTATATTTTTTGAATTCATTGATAATTTCATGGAGTTATTCATGGATGAATTTAACATTTATGGTGATTAATTTTAATTATACTTTCATTAACTGTTTCTAGTTTTAACTCCCCAAGATTTCATGGTAAATTATATTTAGTAGCTTGTGTTGCAAGCAACACCGAGTTTGAGCACACCATGTTCAATAAAACTAGCCATTTATAAAGATGATATGAATAGTATTATGCACATTAAGAAATTTGTAAACTTTATTTTTAAAAATAAACTTCATTTTTTAATTTGGAATATCAAGATTATCTTAGGGTGATTTTTTATTTATTTTTCAGAAAAGATTCAATTTTTGATGAATAATGAAAATACTACATTATTTTTAAGAATCAATTTTTTCATTTAAACAATTATTTGAATTTAAATAAATTTTAAAGTCACAATAGATAATTAATTCACATATTATACCAATGTAGGTAATTGGAATCATTTTTATAATATAATAAGATAAAAAAATTATTGAACTTTTGAATGTCTCTTTTACCTACCTTATAGCCACATTTATGAAATTAGTATTAAACATAATTTACAATTTTTGGTAAATGAATTATAAAAAAAGGATATAAAGGATTTTAATTATTTTAGAAAATGTGGTCTAATAGGATCAAAATTATTTTTGGTGAATATTTACTTTTGAATTTTATTTACCACGATTAAAGGTAAATATAGTAATTAAAGGTAAAAATAATATTATAATAATATAAAATTATTTTAACACTTTTATAAATTTCATTGGATAAGTGTTTTTCAACCCAAATCATCCTTAGATCTAAAATAAAATCATTATTATGATTCTTGTGTTAGATTAGAACATTTGTTATATTTTATTAAAAAAAGTACTAAAAATGTCATATTCGAATTTTAATAACTAAATCCTTTTTAATATGAGGTTATATAAGTGAAATGGTTAAATATATATAGTCTTTAGAATGATATAATTTGTATCTAAATAATGGTTAATTTTTTTAAATTTTTTGAAATAAATAATTAAATTAAATGGGGACACAATAATTATACAATAATTATTTTATTATAAAAAAATCAATTAAATGATATTAATAATATTAAAATAAATATAATTTGATATATTTGATGACATCCAAGAATTTTTTGTAAGAAATTGAAATGTTAGGGATGCGTTCATATTATGGTTGAAGGAATAAAATATTTATGATTTTAACAAAAATCATGTATTAAATGGTGTCAAAATTGACATAAATTTGATTTTAAATTAAATACTAATTTATTAAATGATATAAAATTAATAAAAATATATGTTTCATCAAACATACATGGAAAGTGTTAAAGATTTAATACATGATCAAATTGGGGGGTTTTTCTCATTTTATAGTAACTATATTAATCATATAGTACAAAAATACAAGTAAACATAATAAGAGTTAAACTGTTTAACAAAGGGTTAAATAAAAATTGGAAGGCAAATTTTGTAACCTCAAAATTTATAAAAATAATTGTCTTAGATAATTTAGACCCATAATAATATTATCCTATAAATAACTCACTTTGGATCTATATTAAATCGAAAATAAATTTATAGTAAAATAATAGTTTTGGAGTTTCCAAAAGTGCCCCTCACCTCTCTTGTAAAAGGGCACCACTCATTCTCTTTTATTAATACATATAAACCACTTTAGATCAAAAAAAACATTCCCATTTCTTCTCTAAAATTCTCTAAATTCGTCATAGAGTCTATAACTTGTGAATAATTCCAACCTCAGGAGTCCTTTTGTGCAAATCAAAATGAGAAACTCGTAGAAGAGTTAATTGTTTTACCAACTCATTCAAAGTTCATTTCTTATTATACAACCTTTTCCTCATTTTTTTCCATACTAAATTAATAACACCCTCATATAATATATATTGAGATTTTTTTATGAATATGGGACAAACATATTACTCCTTTTACCCATTCTGTAAAAACCAATATCACCATGCATGTATAGGTATAACTTACCGTCTCCATGCCGTGGTGTAAACTCTTTTTCTTATATAATATATTTATATTGGTGTACGAATGAATATAAAGGATGTGAATAATAAATATGACATTTTATTTATAAGGACCCAACCTTAAAACATTACATAATCATAAAATTAAATGAATAATTCACATTGAGGATCTTTTCAGGTTTAGATTTTTAGAGAATTACGACATAACTATTATATCTCAAAAGATTATAAAGTACATACTTCTACTCAGTTTCCATTTTTTCATAAAATAAAAACTCTTAAAAAATAAACATGACTAGTTCCATGTTTTATATAGCATGTCTTTCCTTGATCCCATCCTTGACCCTATTCCACTTTATGTCTTGTGAAAAACATTTCAAAAACATGGGATGAGCATAAAAAGCTCCGTAAGGGATATAAAAAATTAAGGAAAGGAAACATTAGTCCATGTATACATAAGAATCAATGAAATAATACATTACTCATAAAACCTAATCACTTTAACATACCTCATGAAATCATAATATTTATGAATAACTCATAGAAATCATAAGACATCAGGTAACTTGAGGCATTCATAACATTCTTACGTAGGGAGTAACCCTCATGGTTACATTTGGAATACCCATCACAATATATTCCCTAAATATCTTTGGAGAAACCTTAGAATTTAACTCCTTCACGTTACCCAATGCATTGGAGAGCTATCTCGGGCTCACCCACCCATAGTTTATCACGGAACCACCAAACTTCATAAACAATGCCCAAGAACCATAACACAATCGTATCACATAAAATATGCATAAAAGAAACATAACATTTCCACATTTCAATCCCAAGATATCAATACAGTACATTGATATAATCAAAACATTATCAAAACCATTTTCAATACCAAAATAAATGAAAATTAAAACATGGTATTTATTTTCCATTTAAAAAGTTAAGGCTTGTAGGGGAAGCTGGAACTCAAATAATGGTCACGACAGCAGAGAAGTCGTTGTCCCCGCATACGTAAAACAAAAACATTCCTTTTGTCATTTAGTAAAATGATTCATGTAAAAATATTCCTTTTGAATGAAATTAAAAGTAAAAAAAGGTTTTAAACACCATATAAAATAATGTCGTGTAGAAATCAAAAGATGCTTCAATGAAAGGAGATTGAGACGAAGTCTAGTACAAAGATGATATCCTTAGATTAAGGATAAATCAATTACATAATTATGTGTGAAAAATATAAATACACCCAATATTAGTGGATATTAAGTGTAATACAATCATAGGTAATCCACACATATCCATAGTTCAACATAATCATGAAGTTGAGGTTTAACCCAAAGAATTGAAATTCGGTTAAGAATTTCCCTTACAGAAATTTGACAGCATAACGGCGTAACTTTAAAATTCAGAAAATGAGTTGATAAGAGATAAAAAGGGTATCTCATCACTTGGACATAAAATTTACAGAAGTAAGTATATATAATAACATATCCCAATAGTAAGAATATGTAAACCAAAATACGTAACAAAAATAAGTCTTTTAAAAAGAGGAGGGTGAAAGGTTCCCTTACCGATTTGGGTAACTTTCAAAACGTACACCCCATGAAAGGAGGGTCATAAAATGAAGATGTAAATATCCATAAATTAAATTATATTACACAAATAATACAATCATTTTCAGTACATATAACACACAAAAGGAAATAGTGGCAAATGTAGCATGAATCTCATGGGAATAAAAAGTGAGATAAAAACCCCTTACCTCGTTGTAATAAATCGAGTTGTATGACCAAAAGATTATAATCACCAAATGAATCACAGAATACCATGAATATAAATAGAATCATGATAATATATATCAAATGGAAGTACACAATACACCACATGAAATAAATATGTGGAAAACAATGGAAATATCACAGAATTAAAAGCGAGATAAGAAATCCCCTAACCTAAACTCCGACTTGTTCTCGTTCATTATTTATATTCCTGAATAATAAACATAAATCAATTTATAATTTCTTAAGGACTTTATTTAAAGTCTATTATTCAATTAATATCACATATTACCATGTTATAATAATTATTTAATTATGTGAGTTCATATCATACATTTTGTCGATGTTCGGTGCATGAGTCAAAAATGACCTTGTTTGGAATGAATTGCCGATGTAGCTATAATTAAATCATCTTGAGAATAGTATAAATGATTTAAATATAATATTTATCCAGTATATATTCATTTTATACTATTACATATCATTTGGAGATAAAAAATGAAATGTACCATTCATGGAGATGGTAGGCAGTACGTACGCATGAACGCCACTTTCATTTCTGTGTCATATTCAAGGAATTAAAACTAAATGATACATATATATATTATAATTACAGTATAAAATATATGTTATATAGGTAACATAATATCATTAATTAAATTCTTTATAAAGTCCATGTTTGGAATGAACAAGTTACATCACTTGAGGGGGCGGTAGTCCACACATCCATATATGACATTATTGCATTTGCACAAAATGAAAAGAATAAAGGTATGTTTTAAATATAAAATACATAAGCATATAGAAAACAAAAATATAATATATATCATATATAAATATAGTTCCATCATAATGACCACCATGAAAGGTGTTAAAATAATATTGAACAATCACTGTTTCATGAGGCAATAATTCACCACCCATAGAAACAATATGTTCTTTAACCATTAGACGGGGGTGTGTAAGTATAGGTAGAATCCTTATCATAACAACATCCTAGTATATTGAGGATACTGGTGTTATTATGGGATCAAATAAAAAGAATATAGTGGTGAGTTAAGAAGGAAAATAAAAGAAAGAAACTCGAGAGAAGACATTACCTCTAAATCAGGAAACTTTTTTTTTGATTTGAGCCAAAGGATTCCATGGAAAGACTTATGCCCAAAGTGAAGTTTCTAGGAGTAATAGAGGGATTTGGATGGATAATATGAGTAGAATATGGATGAGCCAAGGGATTGAGAGGTGTGGGTAAGGAGGTATAGGTGGGGGCCTTTTATAAGAGGGAGGAGGGTCACTTTTGGAATGTCTTGAAATGTTACTTTATTAGAAAGTGATTGTCGGATTTTAAAGGTCCCACAATGATATATTTTTGGGATAAGGTGATAAGGGTTCTAAATACACCCATAAAATAGGTTTTTGACAAGTTTATGTCTTAGATTTTAGCTTATATTTTCATTTTATTTAAATCATTCATTAATGAGGTAATCACTGCATCATCATGGTGTGATAAATAACATTATTTATTTAATGTATAAAAATTATAAAAAAATTACTTTGATATAGGAAATAATTTTATATTTCTAATGAATATTTATAGTCAAAAAGATATCTTATATAATCCCATGTAAAAATTGTTTTAGTAAAATAATACATGTTTGGGACATTTTTGTTTTTACTTTAAATAAAAAGTTATTAATGTCATTACCATACCCAAGTGGCTCCATGGGGTCCCCAAATTGACCCATGGATTGTCTTGGTCGGCCATGACTCATACAATAAGGGTAGGACAAGTGTAAAGGTAATTTCATATTATTACAAAATTATTTTTACCTTAAATTACACTAATTACCTTTAATTGCGGTTAATAAAAGTCAAAAGTTACTATTAACTAAAATTTATTTTCATCCTATTCAACCAAATTTTACTAACTAATAAAAACCATTTATGTAGGATATTTGAAATCTAATTCAAAGAAGAGGTAAAATTTCATTTAAATGAAAAATCAGTTTTTAACTACCACTTAGTGGTTTCACTATTCATCAAAAATTGAAGTTTTTCAGAAAAATACCAAAAATTCACCCTAAGATATATTTGATATTCCGAATTAAAAAATTATGTCTATTTTACAAAATTCAAAACATTTAAGTTTCATTAATTAATTTTATAATGAATCCCCGTTGTCAAAATAAATAGCGTGTTTTTAAGAAACAGTATCTATCAAAAGATTGACACTTGTTTATGTCCAATTTCAAAGTGAAATTAATTCCAAGGACCAATATTGGATTAAATGGTAAAAAAATATTCTAATTAAACTTTAAAAACAATTAAAAATATATTCAGACCATATAAATAAATTAGATTAAAAGGAGGTTTTGAATTAAAATACAATAGTTTTCACTATTCATTAAAAAATGAATTTTATCGGAAAATACCAAAAATTTACACAATGTAAATTTTGATGTCTTGATTCTAAAGAATGATTTTATTTTGTAAAATATAATATATAAAAGGGAAAAAATTATATTTAAAAAGGTTTTTCCATAAAAAGGCGGTTAATCAACCTTTTAAAGAATATTAGAATATTTATGCTTAAAATTGGATTCATTCGCATTTTAAGCCTCTATAATTTATTGGGTAATTGTTAAAATATTTAACAAACATATATAATCATTTTGTAGTTAGTTATATTCATTTCCTCCATTTTCAATGGCTAAGCATTAACTACCATTTAAAATAATATTATAATATTATTAGTGTGCAACGTAAGATTTCAAAGAAACTCGTTGTTGCGTATTGGGTACACCATCGAACATAGCATTCCTTTTAAATTAATATTAACAATTTATTCAAAAATATTAAGAAATATAAAAATGTTATATTATTTATTTACCTGGGATGTTACATCGTTCCCCCTTTTGGGAATTGCATCCTCGCAATTTTAAAATTGGCCTCGGAAACTTCATTGAAAGCCCCACATCAGAAAAGGAGTAAATTAAACTATCACATTAAATGAAAGAAAAAAAGTACAAAGGTCACCCGAGAAAACAGATACAAGGATTCCATGAAAATATGGATATATAAGAGAAAAAAAACCATCATGTTCTGATGGATAGTGATACAAAACAACATTAGGAGGAAGTGAACAACAAGAAAACTGCAAAATTGTGATGGGTTAAACAGTCACTGGTGTCCTAGTAGGAAAAGTAAACGGATAACAGTTTTGTGTTACGGTTTTTTCTTAATGTTGGAAATTTATTTATGAGATTGAAAAAGAAGATAAGGAATATTACTTACTTGTCATGTAGACTTTCATCTTTTATTAGATTTCTAACAAAAACTCATATTTTCTCCAAACTTTGAGTATTCATGATGACTTGTTCACATTAAGAGTGCTATAATCAACTTCGAGAGAATCACCTAATCTATAAAAGATAAACTATATATTTCACATGTCTTTAGACCAAAACCAAAACCAAAATGGTTAGTACAAGATCAAACAATCCCAAAAAGGATAATTTTATATAGAAAAAGAAAAACTACTCTTAATCTCCAAAAATTTCAAACAATACCCAATGTTTAACAAAGACCATTTAATACAAAATTACCCTTAAAACTCTTCAAAGTAAACCAGACTAATATTGAAACCCAAATCATTGAAGGATTTAATCACATAATCTTCCAAGGTAAATCTTAACATTTATCTCCAAATAACATCACTTACTCTTTATGTCTCATACTGAAAAGTAATTAACCTAATCACATATCCTCCATGATAGGTTAATCATTTCCCAAAAACCAACTTATTACGGATTTATAAGATCATCTAACTAAAAAAATTAGTCATACTAACCTGGGACTTCACGTAGTCCAATGGTAGCCGATAAATACTAGTTGCACTTTATTTGTGGGTTCGATTCCCACAGCTTTGTCCGACTTGATGGGTAGTCACACTGTCTGCGTGTTGTCCTTTTTCAAAAACTATATGATTTTAGAACATTCCAAAAAAGAGATAAAATTCATCAAAAATAACCATGACATATTTTAACCACAAAGGTTATCTAATAACTTTCATTTTTCATCCCAAAATGTATTTACCGGTAATTGCCTAAAATTCAAGGATCATATAAACCAAAATGGTTCTTTATAAGTATATCCACAAAAAAAAGATAATTATTCCTTGAATAAAATTTTCATATATCAAACACCAGGGCTACACATACTATAAAAAGTCTTCTAATGTAATCCCATCATATACAGAGCCTTAATACTTTTAATAATTTCACTATCCTAAAATCTACCATAAGTCTTGAATCCCTTATATGTTGACTTCTTACTCATTCAACATTCTTCATGATCCATTAACCATTTCTTTACAACTTATTCTGAAATAATTCTTTCCTACAAACAAAATAATGAATCATATCCTAAGATTTCAATAATAGGAAAACATAAGTTATGAAATAATCCATACCTTTCATTGGTCATTGTCAGTTTCTTCATCCTCAATTGGAATGGCATTAGGTATTGGTAAACAAATATTTATACAATCCTAGTGATCCCATTCTCGAAACATTTTCGTAGGACATGTGTTTTCATAATGACCATACACACCACATTTTAAACATTCAATTGATCCTTCAGAAAGAACTTATTTCCCTTTCCTAGAGTCAACTAGATTCTTCCTTTTTCCATGGAAGGTTCTTCCTTTATGACCTTCATTTCTACATCTATAACATCTTTCTATACCTTTGAAACATTTTCCTATGTGTTTCTTTCCACATCTTTGACACATAGGTTTTTGAACATACTTACCTTTATTATTATTACCTGAAATTCCATAGGGATTTGTTTCTCGCAAATATGATGCCATATAAAAATCACTAAGGTTTACTAAAAAAATTTCACTTTTTCCAGCGGGGACATATCTGTTGGTAAAAGTGCATTTTCTGTTGGTAAAACGTTTTACCAACATATTTTTCCCTGTCACTAAAATGTTGGTAAAAAGTCTGTCGCTAAATGTTTTTGCGACAGATAAAATAGTTCTGTATCAATTATAACAATTCCAACAAATAATATATATGTTGGTTAAAGTTATTAGAAACATGTTCTGATGACAAATTTATCTGTTGGTAATAATATTTCTAATATAGAATATTTGTTTATAAATTACATTTACATAAAAATTATAAATTTTTATTTATAGTAAGATTTCATATTATATTTATTAATTTATTATATATATTACATATTTTTTAATTATTAAAGAAAATAATATTTTAAAACATGTTCAAAATTAAAAAATAATTAATTATATTAATAATGAAATTCATTACAAATAGAACCTCTTGGATCCCCACCAGGATTGTTCCACAATTATATCACTGGACAACCCCCCCCCCCATTCTTTTCCACAATTCTATCACCCAACCCTAACCACACACCCCAGACCACCCCAACCCACCCCACCCCCCAACAACAACTTCAACCCATCATCGATAGCCCCGTCCATTTCAGATCCATTTTATGTTAGATCATCTAGCTCTAGCCCCATCCATGCTAGCTCTAGCTCCATCTCATCCATACCAACTCCAGTATATGTCAGCTCCAGCCCCATCCATTCCAGCTTTAGTCTGCACAAATAGATGATCACATAGATGAGAAAACACCTCATATGGAATTTAGGGAGGTAAAGAAAAGTGACATAAATATGCTTACAACATAGGGATAAAGTTAGTACCTGCACAACAAGAAATAAACATTTGTGTTGAACCACTTGCATTTGTGTTGAACTTCCTTTTCACTTTAAACAAAAGTAGTACATTCCCAACAAGGAAATGAACATTCATAGACATCGATTCATATTATATTTATACCAAATAAAAATATGCACAGGTCCAAAAATATTCCCTCTACCCAATAATTGCATCATACATTCTAATTACTCTCATCATATTTTACTAGTACACATTTTAGCTTTCAAATGATTTTCTATATCAGGGTAATTGATTAATTAGGAGAAATAGAGGTGAATGTACCTTTTTTGGGGTGACTTTTCCCTTTACGAGCTAGTTGAAAAATGTATGTAAATGTTGATTCATCCCTTTAATAAATTTCACATCTACATAAGATATGACATGAGAGATGAGATTAAGAGTTTGAGTTAGAACTTACACTGGTAAGGGGAATATTCTATGGTCATTCTCTAAGGAGAAAGTGAGTGATTGACGTACTTTGATAGGTTCTAAAGGTGGTTTGTGGAATGATATATAAGTAAAACATAGAATAAAATTGAAATATTCATTTTAAACAATGACTTCACCGGAAATAATCAAACTAATATCCAAACCCACCTCTGTCATATAATTAATACATGTAAAAAACCAAAAAATGAGGGGGTTGAGGAGGAAACAACTTACTAATTAATTGCAAGAGTTACAAGCCATCTCCATCATTAGTAATACATGCTTCCCTATATTAAAAAAAATGATTAACCTAGCCACTTCAATGCTAAAAACGAGCCTTAAAATAAAGGAAAAGAGAAAAATACTGTCAATGGGTGGTCATTACACTCATTAGAAAACGAACCATGAGGATCCCATCAACTGGAACCTGAATATGAATGTCCACTCCCTATAAATAACTATCTAATTCACATTCCCTATTAGAAATGATGATGAGAACATAAAAATAGATTCTAGATTCAATATAGAATGTAATTAAAACACTAAATTTGTTTACAGATTCTAGATTTCACACATCGGTTGTCTGTGCAATAAGTAGATACCAGGACATGTGTGCATAGATTGCATATATAACACTATGTGTTATATCTATACCAAATAATAATGTAGATGAGAAGTTAGACTGCATATACTACATATATAACACTTTGTGTTATATTTATACCAAATAACAATATGTGCATGCCTAAAAATATTCCCTTCAACCCTACAATTGTAGTATACATTCTAATTACTCTTATTATATTTAACTAGTGAAAATTTTAGTATTTCATTGGTTCTCTATAGATGGGTAAATGATTAATTATGAGAGATATAGGAAAATGTACCTTTTTTAGGTTGGACATTCCTTTTACCTGCTACTTTACTCCAATTCACCTGAATTTTTTGTTAAGGAAATAATCAATGTGATAGAGGAACACCAAATATAAAATGTTATGCAAAAATAGTGTTTAGTATCCATGAAACGATGATTAAAATCAGATATTTTAAGATGTCTTAATAAAAAAAATTCACAAAATTGAGACAAATTGGATTTTTCCTCACCTAGACTATAATCACTACTTCCAGATCAGATTCTGTAGCAAGTTCAAATATAGAATTTCTGTTCTCAATGAGCATTCTTCACATTTCCAGATCTACTTTCAATCAAATTCTGTAATTTTAACCATATAGTTAACAGTCATGCCTTAGATCAAAAATCCTCCTTGCCATGTGAAAATATTCAAATTTATGAGAATGGAAGCTTTATGATCATGGGGAAGGAGTGCAGAAATCTAAAAATTCCACTCCTCTAAACCTTAGATGTGGCCTAAAAGAACCATCTGAATCTTAAAATATAATACACATTTCGAAACAAATAATCACATGTATACCTTAATGAACGCTTAACAACGCTTGGCAACAAATTAGGGATAGAAAAACAGCACAAAACAATGAGGGATAGAAACATAGTACAAAAGAGATGTTAGAAAGATAATTAGTATAGAGAATGTAATGAAAATAATCAGCTGGAAGAAGAAGAAATAGAAGTGAAATAGTCCAAAATATAATTGGGAATTTATACTAGAATGTAGTAGTAGGGTAATTGATTAATTAGGTGAAAGATAAGTGAATGTACCTTTTTTCGTGTATGGATTTTCCCTTTACCTACAAGTTGAAAAATTCATGTCAATACTGATTCATCCATCAAATAAATTGTCCAACTATAGGTTTAGCAAGTATTTTCCTATCTGCAAGACATCCAACCTCTCCTTTGTGACCTCATACTACCCCTTCCAAATATGGAAATGTTGCATCACAATCCCAGAATGTGTAGGTGGGGACTTCGATGGTCACACTCTCCCCACAATGAAAATTTCAGATTTCATAGTTTCTATATTTCACACACAATAAATAGATTCTAGATTTCACAAACAGTGTGAAACCGACCAGGCTTCTACTAACGCTGCATACACAGATGATGAATAAATTGCCCAAACGAATGAGGCATCAATATATTATTAGTAATAACACTAAAAAAGATTCCAGATTTCAAACCATGGAATTATAAATAAGTGAGGGGAATTAATATGTCAGTGATAACACTAAAATAGCAATGAGGCATTAATATATTACCTTAAACATGCAGTCTCGACTTCTCCACACACTCCATGACAAACTGTGGATGAAGCAACACCTTCCAACTCTTCATGATACACATTATCAAGGCATCAATGGAATACTACAAGTCCTTTTCAACATCTTTAATAACTTTTTTCTTTTCATCCACAAGAAGTAGAAGAATCTGATGGTAAAAACACAAGTAAAAACGTTATCATTCCTGTATAATTATCACCAGGAACATTGAAAAGATGTTTTATAAAACCATCAATTTTTACCATGTCAATACATTTATCCATCCCATTTTATTGATAAATTTGGAATTGAATTCAATGTGATCTTCCCCTAATGATGTTTCTGGCATGCCCATCCAAAGGCTTCATTCGAGATAGCAATCTGAGCCCAATTTGCAAACAATGGCGGATATGGTCATTCTACCTGATTTTTAGCTTAGCACGTCCGGCATACAGTTTCTCTAGTAGTGGATCTGAACATGGACAACTTCATCATCATCCCTTTTATTGAATTCGACCACCCGTCTATGTTTGAAGTGACACATGTCCCAACTTTGATCACAAGTAGCACCTGTCCATTTTAGACTTGCACCATCACGAGCGACATATGATCACCCAAAAAGAACAATTATCATATAGTTTTCATTTAAATGCATGATATAAAAATGAAAAAGCATGCAATAAAAATATCATCCACCACAACAATAGGATTATCTAACCAGTGCAAATAAGAACCTCCATGAGTCTTCAGTTGATCATAGTTTCTTACATGTTCCAGAATTTTCATTCAATGGTTTATTTAGTTTTTTCGATTCAACGAATAAAAACTCTTTATTTTTGTTACAACGGAATCTGTTCAAGGCCTTTCCCAAAGCTTCTCACCTCTCCCAAACTCCATATTCTAGATGTTTATAGACATAAAATGGCCCTAATTGATTTTTATTTTGTGTATTATATTTTTCTATTGATATGTTATCCCTTCTAACCAGTTGAAACAACAAACATAATATTATCTAACAAGAGGCTATGACAACCAGAAGATTATCCATCCAGTGAACAACCAATGGCATATAAATATAACCAATGAGCACAACTGAAAAATTACTAGAATCAAAAAAAATTACATGTGACCACAACAACTCAAAATAATAGCACATGATATAAAAATAACAAGAATCTTATCAATCCCATTACAAAAAACCATTGAGAATGACACTAATTTCAATTAAGAGTGACACAAAACTCAAAATTTATATTCTATAAACACTAAAATAAATCCCATACTCTAGTAAAGGTTCTTTCAATTTATAATGAAACGAATTTCAGTTGATAATGAAACCTAATTCAATAATCGAAAAACCAATTGCAATGAAAAACAAAGGTGTTAAGGATAGAGTTACAAAGATGGTATTGAAGGAAAATTTCAAATTGTACGAATATAACTAGAAACTAATTGTCTCATGATAGTTGGTTTGAGTTAAAATGAAATAAACTATTTTATGTTAATGGATTTCAAGATAGTGTTACTTTTTATGAGGTTGTGGAGGAGTTTTACAAGTGTAGGATAATAAAGGACCCCAAAACAAAAACTCCCCAAGTGGATCTATGTTGACAAGGAAACATGATGAAAAAAGGGCGATGCACTTGTTAGATATTTGAACAAACCATCATTTTCTTCGAAAATCTAGATCTTTGATGGCACACCTCTTCTACTAGATTGCAATACCCCCATGTCGGTGACACAATCCATATTTGAGAAAAGTGGTGAGAAATTCGTAGCAAACAAGTGGACAAGAGAGAAAAATAAACCTGGTTGAATAGCAGATGCTTGGATGGGGTGTCTATGATGATTCCCATATGTCTATTCCTACTATTTTTATCCTTCTCCATATGATTACTACTGCTGAAATGAGATCTGATGTTAATCCGCCTTCATAATTTAAAGCAGATGCTGAAGAGGAATGACCAAAGCTTGGTCCAGTTGACTCCATCAAGGTTTGTGAGAATCATCCACATGGTGTTGTCTTAGTGAAGTTAAAGGATAAAAAATATGTGGAAGTGAATAGAGAGAAATGGTTTAGTGGGAGGTAGGTTGATGCGGGCATGGATGATGGGAATGTTAGCTACACAATGGTATGGGGCCCGGATTTTGATGCTTCCCAGATGGAGAAGTTTAGTGCCAAGAAATAATCAACAAACACAGCTAAAATGCGGCTAAAATGCGGATAAAATGAATAGATTATGAAATAACCAAAAACAAATTATGTACTACCCTAAAATGGCTAAAATTCATTTAACAAATACGGCTAAAACAAACAGATTATATGCTACCCTAAAACGAACAGATTTTTTACTATCCATGAACATATTATGCACTACCCTAAAACACCTTCAGCAAACGTGGCTAAAAAGAACCTCAATCGAGTCTCACAAACCCTAACCTTTAATAATAAACAAATAAGACACCCAAAATAGGGTGAGTGTTCAGATGGGTCATGTGCACCGCAAGGAAGAGAACGAAAAGAAAAATTAAAAGATAAGAATAGAGCGGAATAGAAGGGATGCTAACCTGGGGAGACCGTAAGAGAAATCGGAAGGAGAGATGACCATGGATGAAAGAGGAGGGAGTCATGTAGTCGGGGATCCTCCTGGATGATGCGCACGACAGGGGATAGGGTGGGTAAATGACGTGGGAGGAAAAGTAAAAAAAATTGTAAAAATAATAACAATAATAAAACATTTTATTTACAAGAAGAGTCATTTTATTGGTATAATTTAAAAAATATTCTGATATATAATAAATTTATAAATAATGAAAAAAGTTTTAAATTTATATATATTCTGAATAATAAATTATATTATATACATATAATTAATGTATATATAAGTTACTTTATTTTTGTAGTTTATACTTGTGTAAATTCGATGTTATTCAAGTTTTCAAAACTTATAATCATTTATAATCAGTTTTATATCATATATATATATATATATCACAAAAATATAATTTGATTATGGAAGCATATGATTATATTATTTTATTAAAATACTTATAATTTATAACATTCACTGAAAATAATATACATATATCAAAATGTTAGTATTAACAGGATAAAGCAATAGATTTAACTGTTGGTAAAATATTTGTTCGTATTAAATGATCAATATCAACAGATATAACTGTTGGTAAAATCATGTGTTGGTACATAAAATCAATACCAATATAACTTAATATCTGTTGGAATTGCTCATTTTGTCCAACAGATATATTATCTATTAATAAATATCTGTTGTTATAATCCATTTTTCTTATAGTGGTTCAGGGGGTCAATCATGACTCCAGATAGCTGGTTGAGAAAAACCACAAGATTTCTCATTGCAGCTCCCATATCATTTAATTTCTCGTTCCGAAAACCGTCATAGTTACCTTCACATCCACTGTTACTTTGGTTCCTACTAGATCCAGCCATTTACTAAAACCAAAAAGGTCAGTGTGAGTATATTAGTAAAATCATCTTATAATACTAAGATATAATTATTCATGTTATCTTAATCTCATTCACTTTATCTAAAAAAACTATGAATCTTTTATAAATCCTAACCATTATGGTAATTTCACTTATACTTAAAAAATACCCTAACCTCTAAAGTTATCTAAACCGACCTCAGATAGAAACTATAAGGACCGGGCTTAAAACATTACATAATCTTTAATTAAATTAATAAATCACATTGATGATCTTTTCAGGTTTATGGTTTTAGAGAATTAAGTCAAAACTATTACATCTCAAAAGATTATAAAGTAGCCACATCTACTTAGTTTTCATTTTTTCATAAAATAAAAACTCTTAAAAAGAAACATGACTAGTTCCATGTTTTAGACAGCATGTCTTTCCTTGATCCCATCCTTGACCCTATTCCACTTTATGTCCTATGAAAAACATTTCAGAAACTTGCGATGAGCATAAAAAGCTCAGTAAGGGATATATAAAAAATACGGAAAGGAAACATTAGTCCATGTATACATAAGAATCAATGAAATCATACTTTACTCATACAACATAATAAATTTAACATAACTCATGAAATCATAATATTTATGAATAACTCATAGAAATCATAAGACATAAAGGTAACTTGAGGCATTTATAACATTCTTACGTAGGGAGTAACCCTCATGGTTACGTTTGAAATACCCATCACAGTATATTCCCTAAATATTGCCGGAGAAACCATATCGTTTAACTCCTTCGCATTACCTAATGCACTGGAGAGCTATCTCGGGCTCACCCACCCTTAGTTTATCACGGAACCACCCGACTTCATAAACAATGCCCAAGAACCATAACACAATTGTATCACATAAAACATGCATAAATGAAACATAACATTTCAACATTTCAATCACAAGATATCAATACACCACATTTATATAATCAGAACGTTATCAAAACCATTTTCAATACCAATATAAAATAAAACTAAAACATGGTATTTATTATTCATTTAAAAAGTTAAGGCTTATATAGGAAGTTAAAACTCAAATAGTGGTCACGATGGCAGAGAAGTCGTTGTCGCCGCATACGTAAGACAAAAACATTCCTTTTGTAATTTAGTAAAATGATTTGTCTAAAAAGATTCATTTTGAATGAATTTAAATTTCAAAAAGGGTTTTATACACTGTATAAAATATATTCATGTAGAAATCAAAAGATTCCTTAATGAAAGGAGATTGAGACGAAGTCCCGTAAAAAGACGATATCCTTAAATTAAGGATAAATCAATTACATCATTATGTCTGAAAAATATAAATACACCAAATATAAGTGGATATTAATTGTAAAACAATCATAGGTCATCCACACATATTCATAGTTCGACATAATCAGGATGTAGGGGTTAAACCCAAAAAATTGAAATTGGGTTAAGAAGTTCCCTTATAGAAATTCGACAGCCTAACGACGTCACATTAATATTCAGAAAATGAGTTAATGAGAGATAAAACTGGTATATAATCACTTGGACATAAAATTTACAGTAATAAGGATATATAATAACATATCCCAACATTAATAAGATGTAAATTAAAAGACCTAGCAAAAATAAGTCTTTTAAAAATAGTAGGGGGAACAGTTCCCTTACCGATTTGGGTAGCTTTCGAAACGTACACCCCATGAAAGGAGGGTCATAAAATGAATATGTAAATAACCATAAATTAAATTATATTACACACAGAATACAATCATGTATAGTACATACACCACAAAAATGGAAATAGTGGAAAATGTAGCAAGAATCTCTCAGGAATAAAAAGTGATATGAAAACCCCTTCCCTCATTGTAATAAATCGAGTCATATGAACAAAAGATAATAAGCACCAAATTAATCACAGAATACCATGAATATAAATAGAATCACGATAATATATATAAAATGGCAGTACACAATACACCACATGCAATAAATAAGTGGCGAACAATGGAAATCTCACGTAATTAAAAGCGAGATAAGAAATCCCCTTACCTCAAGTTCGACTTGTTCTTGTTCGTTCATTATATTCTTGAATAATAAACTTAGATCAATTTATAATTTCATAAGGACTTACTTTAATGTTTATTGTTCAATTCATATCACATATTATCAGGTTATAATAATTAGTTAATTACATGACTTTATATCATACGTTTTGTCAATGTTCGATACATGAGTCAAAAATGAACTTGTTTGGAATGAATTGCCTATGTAGTTATAAGTACATCATATCCATAATGGTATTACTGATTTAAATATCATATATATCCAGTATATATTCATTTTATACTATTCCATAACATTTAGAGATAAAAAATGAAATGTACCGTTCATGGAGACGGTAGACCGTACGTACGCATGGACACTACTTTCATTTCTTTGTCATATTAAAGGAATTAAAACTAAATGAGACATATATATGTTATAATTGCAGTATAAAATATATTTTATATAGGTAAAATAATTTCATTAATTACATTCTTTATAAATTCCATGTTTGGCATGAATGAGTCACATCACTTGATGGGGCGGTAGTCCATACTTCCTCAAATGACATGATCACCTTTGCACAACATGCAAAGCATAAAGGTATGTTTTATATATAAAATACCGAAGAATATAGAGGACATAAATATAATACATATCATATATTAATATAGTTCCATCACAATTTCCACCATGAATGGTGTAAAAAAAGATTGAACAATCATTGTTTCGTGAAGTAGTAATTTGCCACCCACAGAAACAGTATGTTCTTTAACCATTAGACGAGGGTGTGTAAGTGTAGGTAGAATACTTATCATAATAAAATCCTATTATATTTATGATACTGGTGTTATTATGGGATCAAATAATAAGAATATAGTGTTGAGTGAAAAGGAAAATAAAAAAAGAAACTCGAGAGAGGACATTACCTCTAAATCGGGTAACTTTTTTGATTTGAGGCAAAGGCTTCCTTGGAAAGACTTCTACCCGAAGTTAGGCTTCTAGGAGTAATAAAGGTATGTTGAGAGATAATATGAGAAGAGGTTGGATGAGCCAAGGGCTTGATAGGTGTGGGTAAGGGGGTAGAAGTGAGGGCCTTTAAAAAGAGGGAGGAGGGTCACTTTTGGAATGTCTTGAAATGTTACATTATTATAAAGTGATTTTCAGATTTTAAATGTCCCAAAATGATATATTTCAAGGATAAGGTGATAAGGGTTCTAAATCCACCCATCATTCCAGGTTTAGATTATTATAAGTCCTATATTTTGGCTTATTTTTCATTTTATTTTAATCGTTCATTAATGAGGTAATCACTGTATCATCATGGTGTCATAAATAAATTTATTTATTTAATGTATAAAAATTATAAAAAAATTACTATGATGTAGGAAATATTTTTATATTTTTAATGAATATATATAGTCAAAAATATAACTTATATAACCCCATGTAAAAATTATTTTTTTAAAATAATACATGTTTGTGACATTTTTATTTTTACTTTAAATAAAAAGTAATTAATGTCATTATCATACCCAAGTGGCTCTATGGGGTCCCAAAATTGACCCATGGATTGTCTTGGTCGTCCATGACTCATCCAATAAGGGTAGGACAAGTGTAAAGGTAATTTCATATTATTATAACATTATTTTTACCTTAAATTACACTAATTACCTTTAATCGTGGTTAATAAAAGTCAAAAGTTACTATTCACCAAAAATTATTTTCATCCCATTGAACCACATTTTAGTTAGTAATGAAAACCATGTATGTCTGATTTTCTAAATCCAATTCACAGAAGCGGTAAAATTGTATTTAAACGAAAAATTAGTTTTTTAACTATCACTTAGTGGTTTCCCTATTCATCAAAAATTGAAGTTTCTCAGAAAAATACAAAAAATTCACCCTAAGATATATTTGATATTCCGAATTCAAAAATTATGTCTATTTTAAAAAATTAAAACTATATAAGTTGCATTAATTAATTTTATAATTAATTCCTGTTGTCAAAACAAATAGCGTGTTTTTAAGAAACAATATCTATCCAAAGATTGACACTTGTTTATGTCCAATTTCAAAGTGAAATTAATACCAATAACCAATATTGTATTAAATGGTAAAAAAATATTATAATTAAACCTTAAAAACAATTATACAGATAATCTAACCATATAAATAAATTATATTAAATGGAGGTTTTCAATTTAAATACAACATTGTTCACTATTCATTAAAAAATGAATTTTATCAGAAAAATTCAAAATATTTACACAACGTAAATTTTGATGTCTTGATTCTATAGAAGGATTTTATTTTTTCAAATATAATATATAAAACTTCCAAAAAGTATATTTAAAAAGGGTTTTCCATCAAAAGGCGGTTAATCGGCCTTTTAAAGAATATTATAATATTTATGCTAAAAATTGGATTCATTCGCATTTTAAGCCTCTATCATTTATTGGGTGATTGTTAAAATATTTAACAAACATATATAATAATTTTTTAGTTATTTATGTTCATTCCCGCCATTAAAAATGGCTTGGCATTAACTACCATTTAAAATAATATTATTATATTATTAGTGTGCAACGTAAGATTTCAAAGAAACTCGTTATTAAATATTGGGTACGCCATCGAACATAACATTCCCTTTAAAGTAATATTAAAATTTTATTAAAAAATATGAATAAATATAAAAATTTCATATTCTTTATTTACCTGGGATGTTACAATATTGTTTCTGTATAATTCATATTCCATTCAATTTCTTAGCTTTTACAATTATTGAATGAAACCATCGCTTGTGCATATGTTCAACTTACCGTATCCATGATGCAATGTGATTCATATTCCATATTAACAATTCATGAATGTTTATAAAAACAATTATCTCTATAAAATAATAATTCTACTAGAATAATATATATATATATATATGTGTGTGTGTGTATATATATGTATTTCATTTACTTTCATTTATTTAATATGATAAAAATAGAAAAATTGTCCATGTGTATGTATGACCCACCGTCTCTTTGAAGAGTGTGTTCACTTTAAATTATTTATATATTATATATATTTATATAATTAATATATATGATATATAAATCATGTTTCACATTCTTTAAATAAGTATATAATTATATATGCAGTATAATAGAAAATAAAAAGTCAAAACACGTATGATAAACAATTACATTTTTACCCAAAATGTTGATTTAACATGGAGATTATTAATAAATGGGTAATATATAGTCATAAATGAGTCATATATGATATCATAAATATTATTATTATTTTTATAAAAGTTAAAAATATTTTTAAAACCATATATTGGTGTTTTAGACACATACGGAGAATATCAGACATAAGGTAAGGGAAATCTTAACTTAATTTCTATTTATTGAGTTAAATATCTATGTCATTGGTTATGTTATTCCTCAAATATGTGTAAATGAATAATAGTTTTTTTATTCTTAATACCCTCTTATATTGGTTGGATTTATATTTTTCACCCATAATTATCTCATTGATTTATCATCAGTCTAATGATACAATCTTTATAAAGAAATTTTCATCTCACTTTTAATTTTTTTGAGATATAAGCCATGTTCACCACTTATTTCTTATGTTTGGTGTATGTACTTCCCCTACTATATTTCATATCAAAAATAAATTTATCTAAATGGTATTTAATTATTCATTTGAATATGACAATTTACTGATTTGAATATTCGATGTGGTATGGGATGCTTTGAATGTTTAAAAAATTATTCATTTCTCAATTTCAATATTCTTGATATTATTTTACATAACTATTTATATGGATATTAAAGGTTTATAAAATAAATTTTATGTCTATTTTAATGTTCATTCAAAAAATTTCAAAAAGTAATATCTTAAGGTTTTATGTATGGGTTAATTTTGAAATATCATTGTTATCCGAGGTTGTATATATGTAAGTATTATTGGGAAATATTTATCATCCATATCTATGTTTCTTAAAAATACTTCCAAGTAGAATCTTTTTAATGTTTTATGTAATTGACACTTTATCGAAAAAATAGTTTTAAATGTTTTAACAATTTATTCTTCTTAATTTTTCTCAATAATGATCCTGTTTTCAAAATGGTTTTAAATATTTATTTATATTGGAATTGAATGTTTTAAAACGTCAAATCCTTGAAAACGTTTTGAAGATGTATGTCACAATTTGATTAAAAAAATAGTTTTTAAAAGGATTATTTTATCCATGGGGTTTATGTAAATGATTTAAAATATAAAGGAGTATTTCTCTCAAGATATTTTAATGATTTTAAAATAAAAATACTTATCTATGTCAACATTCTTTATCAGATCTTATGTCTAATTGAAGTTGATTTATTATGATACAACTGATCATATTGTATTAAATGGTTTGTGATATGTTTGAGTATGGGTTTCCTACTCTGATACCATTCATGGATTATGGGTAAAGTATTAACATTTCATATTCATGTTTTAATACAAATGATTCTATTTGTTATGTTTCCCTATTTTCATATGTGGAATGAATTGGAATTAGTAAGTGATGGAATGGGGACCACTTAATGAAAGACCTACGGACTGGGGACCAGTTAATGAAATCCCCTAGATGCATCAGTAGTTATCTTGAGATAAAGTAGTTTGGTTTTTAAATAATGTATTACTATCTTGTGTATAGTCTTGGAACGAGTCCTTGACAGTATGGTTTTGATGTACACCATTATTAATTCCCTCATTATGAAATTTGTTATTGGTATAACATGTGATTATTCGACTAGAAAAATATCCATGTTATTGTTTATGTGGCATTATTTAGTTTATTCTTTCCATATTTTTCACGTGATTTGTTTAAAAGTATTGTGTTTCAATTTTATGGCTTCCCTTAAAAGTTTATTATTGTTTATGATTTCTTCCACCATATGGTTTATTCTAAATCATCATATAATCTAACCCCTTTCTAATGTCTTATTTTCCCAAGATCCCAATAAGTGTTTTATGATTGATATAAAAGGTTAATAGAGGAGAATAATGGTGTTCTAGAAGAATTATCTTTGTTTTATATTATGTTTTTGAACTATAATGTAATGTTAATGTATGTAATCTATTTTCCAATACTAATAAACTTATCGGTCCTTCAGGATACGATTCCTTATAATCACGCAAATTTTTTAATATTATGCTTCATCTCCAGAATTTTGGGGTCGGGGCGATACATTTGGTATTAACGAAATATTTGTATTATACTTGGAAATTTGATTTAGAAAATTCATATTATGTAACATAACCCTAAGATAGAATTTGAGGATAAGTATAGAGGAATATCCTAAAATTGTTGGTAATGTGGAGATTATGTGGGTATTCATAGAAAATACATCCCTGTTTGGATACTACAAGCAGATGTGGTTTTAGAATATATGTAACTAAGAGTAATAACTTCAACAAGGTGTTCTAGACTTGACTCGATGTTACATGGTACACAAGAACATGCCTTAATGTCCATGTGGTTTGACACTCTCTGGGGATAGGCTTTGAATAATTCACATTATCATTACAAGATGATAAGAATGATTTTAATATAAGATGTGAATGTATAACTTGGATTAAACATAAAGTGATATAGATTAAAAATAAGGTTTCTTGATATTCTTGAAGAGATTTATGAATATTTTTACTCAAACTTTGCCTTGTAATTTTAGTCAATAGGTGAAAACCAAAGTATTTATATTATCATTTAACATTATTGAAAAGGTTTTGGGGATGAGAAAAAAATGGATTTCGATAGGAAAAAAGATATCCTTCATGAATAATAATTTTCCCAGAAATATGATAAACAACATATACCTCAACAAACTCCCAAATTAACCAATCAAGAGAAAGGTAGAGCATTTTATTAGCTCTAGCGGTGTTGACCAAGGGGAAAATAAAGCTCAACTTCCATCATGTAATAAATATGGAAGGAGAAACCTTAGAAAGTGTCTCAATAGAACAATGAAATGCTTTATGTGTGGTAAAGAAGTAAATAAAGAAAATATTTACTGAGGAAAAATAAAGATTATAATGGCAGAAATCAAAACTAATCATAAAGATCCATTTTTATTTATTTTCCAAAAATATAAGGGACTTAGAAATTAATTGATTAAATTAACTAATCTATAGAATAACCTCTAGTTAAAGTAAGGACGTATGTAGAAATAAATGGATGGTGAAATGTTTAAAAGTATTACTGTTCTTTTTGATTATGAGATTACTTTGGAAGACCTTTTTTCTATGTATAACCATGATGTTTTTATGTGAAAATGTTATTCAAGGAAGAATTATCTTTTATTGTGTGGAAATAATTATAAAGTTATAAATAAAATTTATGGTTTATATGATCATTGATTTTGAGGTAATTATTTGATATTACATTTTGGGATGACACATAAAAGTCATAAGCCAAAATTTAAGGTTAAAATGTATTATTGTTATTTTTTGGAAGCTTTAATCTCATTTTTGGATTGTTATAAGAATTATATAGTTTTAGAAAATGAACAATCGATAGGAAGGGTGAAAAATGCATCACGTCTGAAAAACCCATTGGTCTTGAACCCACAACTAATGGGCCACAAGGGTGCATTACCTACCATTGTATTACATGAAGTCCCAAGATAGTATGACTTTTTATTTTTAGTAAAATGAGTTTATGGAATAATAATAAGATGATTTAGGGAACTTATTATTTATCAAATGGATATCTTTGGTATTGGAAGGTGATTTGGTAATTAAGTGATAAATGTTATTTTGGAAGGAGTTCACTATTTTTGGAAATTTATATGATTAAGGTAAACATAATACTATGGGATTTTATATTACGGTTAATGGTTGAATTTTGTTTTTGAATAATATATGATTATACAATGGACTTATAGTGATTTGAGAGATTTCTAGAAATGATTAACCTATCTTCAAGAATATGTGATTAGGTTAATACTTTTTGGTATTAGACATTGAGAGTGATATATGATATTTGGAGATAAATGTTAAAAGTTATCCTAGAAGACTATGTGATCAAACCCTTCCGAATTATGGGTTTCAATCTTAGATTGGATTATTTTGAGGGATTTTAAGGATAATTATTTTTTTAATGGTCAATGTTGAGCATTGGGTATTAATGATGAATTTTGGAGATTAAAAGTAATATTTATTCTTATAAAGGATTATTCTTTTAGGGAATTATCTTATATTTTCCTAACAATTTTTTTTTCTATAATGTTTAACAAGAGTAGAAATAGAAAGTTAATTTTTCATGGATTATGTGATTCTCTAAAAATTGAATCAAGTGCTTCAAGAATGAAAAATTCATCTTGAACACTTATCATTTGGAGAAAAAGATGAGTTTGTGGTGGTAATTGATTGAAGGAGTAAAATTTACTCATTAGGTAAGTATGTAACTTTCATTATGTTCATAGTCTGTGATGTAATATAATTATTAAACTCTAGGGGAAAGATCATAAAACCAAAAAAGTTTTCCTAGTACTTTATTTTTCGATGAATCAAATAGTCACTAGGATCATCGTAGATTTATAGCATTATGATTGTTAACTTTCTCTTAGTCACATTATCTATCACAATCTATCATAATATGATGGATAAATATTCTTTATTGTCCATGTTTTTCTATATGGAACCCTAGTGTGTGTTATCTCTGATGACTTTCATACATCCATTCCTCTATTTTAAAATAGAGGTCTCATAAATCCTTTATTCCATTGTGGAATTTAAATAAGTTTATTTTGAAAAGTCCCACCCATAGTCTTAGATCCGGAGTTAAAATTGCGAGGATGCAATTTATTGAAGGAGGGGAGAATTTAAGACTCCAAGATTTCACAGTGCATTATCTTCAATAGCTTATGTTGCAAGAATCACTGAGTTTGAGCACATCGTGATCTTTTAAACTAGTCGTTTAAAAAGATGTTATAAATAGTATTAACAATATTTGGAAATTATAAACTTTATATTAGAAAATAAACTTAATTTTTTAATTTGAAATATCAAAATTAGCATAGGGTGATTTTTTGGATTTTTTCTGAAAGGATAAAATTTTTGATGAGTAGTAAAAATACTTCATTATTTTTAAAAACCAAAATTTTCATTTAAATAATTATTTTAGTTTTAATTAATTTTAATGTCACAATAGATAAATAATACCCAAATTAACTTAATGTAGGTAATTAGAACCATTTTAATAATTTAATTTGATATAAAAATTTATTGAACTTTTGAACATCTCTTTTACCCGCATTCTAGACACATCTTCTAAACAAGCATTAAACGTAATTTTACCATTTCTGTGAATTGAATTCGGAAAAGCATAAATACATGGTTTTAATCAGTACAAAAAATTTGGTCTAATAGGATTAAAATACTTTTTATGAGAAATAAATTTTGAATTTTATTTACCACAATTAAAGGTGAATAGGGTATTTAAAGGTAAAAATAATATTATAATAATATAAATTTACCCAAAAAAATTTCCTAACATCATTGGATAAGTGTTTTTTCGATCCAAATAAACCTTAGGTAGAACATATGATCATTTTAAGCAACTTTTGTTACATTAGGAAATTTATAATATTTTATTTAAAGAATAGTTAAAAAAATTATATTCAAATTTTAATAACTAAATAATTCATAATATGATGTTATATAAGTGATATGATGAACTATATTCAGTCTTTAGAAAGTTAAAAATTTTATCTACATAATGGTAATTTATTTATATTTTGAAAAAATAAATAATTAAATTAAATGGGGACACAATAATGATGGAATGTTTTGTTTATTAAAGGAAGAATCGATTAAATGATATTAATAACATTAAAAGAAATATGATTTGAAATATTTGATTCCATAAAATAATATTTTGGAAAACATTGAAATGATATATGTGAGATAATTTAGTTTTCTAGAAGTAATAATTTTTTATTGACTTTAACCAAAGCCATGTATAAATAGGGTCAAAATTGACATAAATGATATTTTAAAATAAATACTATTTTATTTAGTGATATAAAAGTCAAAAAAATTAATGTTCATCCAACTAAGTTGGATAGTGTAAAATATGTCATAAATGATCAAATTTTAGTTATTTTACCATTTTATAGTAACTATATTAACCTTATAGTAGAAAAATACATGTAGACACAGTAAGAGTCAAACAGTTTATCTAAGGGTTAAATAAAAAAGGTACAGTTAATTTGTGACATAAACATGTCTAAAAAATATTTTTTGATAGTATTTAGATCCATAGTCACATTATTCTCACAATAAATCACTTTTGAGCTATTGAAAATATAAATCCATTTATAATAAACTAATTGTTTGGAGTTTCCAAAAGTGTGTCTCCCCTCTCTTATAAAAGGGAACCTCTATTTATATATTATTAACACATCTAAGGACCTTTATATCAGCCAAAAAATAACAATTTATCCTCCCAATTTCCCTCACTTCATCCTCATAGCAATAATTTGGGCATAAATTGAACCTAAGGAGTGTTTTGTGCAAATCAAAAGGAGACACTCGTAGAAGAGGTAACTGTTTTACCAACTCTTTCAAATTTACTTTATCATTATACTTATTTTTTCTTTAGTAATTTACATATTAATGTAATATAATCAACATATAATATATTATGGGATGTTTTAATGATTATGGGACAACCATATTCCCCCTTTTACCCAATATACGAAAATATATCTCCCTACCTGGGTACGTACGACATACCATCTCCACGCCGTGGTGTAAATTGTTTCCATCTATACATTATTTAGATGGGTAAAAAATAAATATACAGGATTTAAATAATAAATAAGACATTATATTTTTTCTATATAATTAATATTCAATCCAATTTTTTAGCCTTTACCATTATGGAATGATACCATCGCTCATGCATATATATGGATAACTGTCTCTACGACGCGATGAGATTCATCTTCCACATTAACCATTAAAAAACATTTATAAAAATAATAGAATATGTGACATATTAACTATACTAGAATAATATATATATATATATATATACATATATACATATATATTTCATTTACATTCTTCCTATCAATATGATAAATAATAGAAACAACATTCATGCATACGTACGACCTATAGTCTCTATTAATGGTGTGTTCCATTTCCATTATCTATATATTGTATATTTTTATATAATTAATATATATGACATATAAACCATATTTTAAATTCTAGAAATAATTAAATCATGTTCCAAGTAACATAATAAAAAATAACAAGTCAAAACATGTACGATATACAAAGCAATTATTACCCAAAATGTTTATTTAACATAGAAATTGTTAATAAATGGGTAATATAAAGTCATAAATAAATCATATATGATATAATTAATATTATTATGATTTTTTAGAAGTTAATAACATGTTTAAAACCATTATATAAGAGTTTCGGACACATACGGAGAATGTTAGAACTACGGTAAAGGAAATCATAACTCAATTTCCATTCGTTGAGTTAAACATATATGTCATTGGTTATGTTAATCCATAAATATGTGTGAATGAACCATGATTGTTTTATAATAAATATAAACTTATATTTTTGTGGATTTATTTAAGTAACACATAATAATTTCCTTGATTAATCCTTACTCTAATGATACGATCTTTGTAAGGGAATATCTGTCTCACTTTTAATTTTAATGAGATATAAGACTTGTTCACCACTTATTTTTTATCTGTAGTATATATAATTTCATTAATATTTTTCATATAATTAATAAAATAAACATCATGGTTTATAAATATTCATTTGAGGGTATTGTTCTTATTATTTAAATGTTCAAAGGGGTATGGGATGCTTTGAATGTTTAA
This sequence comes from Viscum album, assembly GCA_963277665.1. NCBI lineage: Eukaryota > Viridiplantae > Streptophyta > Magnoliopsida > Santalales > Viscaceae > Viscum > Viscum album. Next base: position 589,608,836 of record OY728126.1, read on the forward strand.
AAAATAAATCTTTCTCCATTTCAATATTCATTATATTATATTAGATAACTATTTATATAGATATAAACAGATTACTAAAGACATTTTATTCCTAATTTGATGTTTAGTCAAATGTTTTCAAAAATTAATATTTTAAGGTTTTAGGTAAGGGTTATTTTCCCAATCTCATTATTATATGAGGTTGTTTATACGTAAGTATTTATTGGCCCATACTTATCATCCATGTCAGTGTTTCTTAAAAATAATTTCAAATTGAAACTTTTTATGGGTTTATGTAAGGGAATATTTAACAAAAACATCTTTTTAAATTTGTTATGGATTTATTCATATAAATATTTCTCATTAATGTCATTGTTTTCAAAATGGTTTTAACTATTTATTTATATGGACATGAATGTTTTAAAATTTTAATTTGTTTAAAATGTTTCAATGATTTATGGAACACTTTGGTTTAATTTTTTTAAATATATTCATTTATACACTTCTTTTAAATAAATGATTACAATGAAAAAAGAGGTGTTTGTCTCATGATATTTAATTGATTTTATTGTGAACATTTTCATCTATGTCAACATTATTTATTGGATATTATGTTTAATTGAGGTTGATTTATAATGATACAACCTATCATATTGTGTGGAATAGTTTATGATATACATGACTGTGGATTTTCCATTTTGATACCATTCAATTTTTATGGTCAAAGTATTAATGTTTCATATGATAGTTTTAATACGAATGTTTTTGTTGGTTATGTATCACCATTTTCATATGAGGAATGCATTGGACTTAGTAAGTGATAGTTTGCGAGACATTTAATAAAATACCTAAGGGATGGGGATTGGATAATGAATTTCCCTCAATGCTCAGTAGTTCTCGCAAGAGAAACTACTTTGGGGTTTGACTAACATCTTACCCACTTATATATGGTCTCGGTATGGCGCATTGGTGGTATAGTTATGATATCCGAAATTATGCATTCAATCATTATTATATTAGTTATTAATATAACATGTGATTGTTTGACTAGTACAGTATCCATGTGAATGTTTATATATAATTATTAAATTTATTATTGCCACATTATTCTCAAGATTTTTTTAAAGGCTTGTGTTTCAGTTTTATTTCTTGCCTTAAAAGTTTGTGCTTGTTTATTATTTCTTCATCTATATTGATTATCCTTATTAGGCATATGAGATCACCTGTTTGTAATGTTTTATTTTCCTTGGATGATAAGAAGTGTTTTAAGATTGATATGCAGGGTTACGATAGGATAATAATGATGTTCTCAAATAATTATATATGTTTCATAGTATCTTTTGAATTGTGATATAAAGTTGATGTATGCAATATGTTTTCCAAGAATTCTAAACTAATCAATCCATCTAGAATTTACTCTTTATAGTCAGGCTAATTTTTTGAAACAATTCACCGTATTCGAGCTTCGGGGGTCGGGGCGTTAAGCTAGTCCTTCATAACTATGTCAAATGTAACCTTATACAGAATTATGAAAAATGTAACTCCATTGTCACGACTCGTCCCCCGAGGCCTGTATAATGACTACCCCAAGCCCGCCTTCCATATGCCTAGGGCTGGCGACTAGCACCAAAGGTCTAAATCCCTAAACTGGGAAGGCATTGCCTTTATAAACTAATACACACACAACGGAGTACACAACTGGAAGCAAAAAAACTAAGTATAACTGTATACAAAAGAAGTGTTGGAATGTAAAAGGGGCTGGAAATACATGCCCAAAAGGAAAGTAAAAGTGCAACTGAGGAAAAGTAAAGTAGTTACTTGGTCGTCTTCTGGGGTTCCTACTTGAAGGGTAGGTAAAGATGGCCGCCTCAGCACTCCACGTCCATCCGTCTGCTCCGTGTACTGTCACACCGAGTGGTCCACCTCCGGGTATCATCCAGTCCTACTATTCTATGCTTCAGTCAGCATTGTCCATCATCTGCAACAAACACAACGAGGTGCGGGCATAGCCCGTGTAGGGGTGAGTATAACGATACTCAGTAGGGACCCCAAGACCCTCAAAGTCTCACAAAATCTAACAAGGATAAACCACAAAGTATGAAGCCAACAGATAACCATTACTTAGGTATATTCCCATACATATACCTAAGTTATCTAGTAACCCATCTCAAACATGAGGAATACACAAAGTTACTGACTCAGCTCAAACCGGGATTTTATTGTAGGGGGTAGTATCCAGTAACAACCCCAGTCACACTGTCGGATCCTTGGATGATGGTGTACTCCTCCTCTATCGAGTATAGTGGGCCTGCCACATCACACAGAGGCACTTCCCACTATCCTTGGACTGCTGTGGTACTCCTCCTGTCGAGTACTGTGGATCTACTCCGCTCACACAGAGGTGCTCTCCACTATGGGTCTGCCGTGCTCACATAGAGGTGCTCCCCCCATAGCCTGCTGAGTTACTCCTCCCATCGAGTATCGTGGGTCTGCTGCATCACACAGAGAAGATTCCCACTGGGTTAGTCGAAACACTATGAGTCGAAAGGTCAGCAGTCGTCAGGTCTCAGCCACCTACTATGTCTCCGAACTCCGCTCGCTCGTCTCCGTGAGGATCTTCTCCAAGAACTGCTAGTCGATTATCCAACTGTCACGAAGTCCCACAAAAAAGTATCACGAAGGGCTAACTCATCATAGGGATCTCAACACAACAGACGGTGCATAAATCAGATGCCCGGTCAGTGAGTTATTGGCATTTCCGTTCCAGGGGACTGGATGATTTTTTGGTTCAAACCAAACCGATAGTACCCCATCTATGTCCAAACCTCAAGTGGGGTATGCCAAACAAACCGTATTTCTTTAAGCTTCCCGTCACCACATACGGTTCGTCGATCGGACACCTGTAGCCCAAGATATGGGAGAAAATGTGTTTTTGGGTCAAACGGGTCCGGACTGGGGTCCGACCCAACCCGAGGGTCCAACCTGGACCATGGGGTGGCCTGGCACGAGGGTGGCCCGTCCGAAGGGAAGCTCACCCCGGTGGCGTCCCGACTTGATGGGGCGGCCCGACCCACACTGGGTCCAGCCCGGCGGTCTGCCTCAGCCGCATCCAGGGAGGGAACCGCGCGCCCCCTGGTTCCCGAACGGGAAAGCTGTTCGGCTGTGAGCTGAAACCGGTACCATGTGGCACCGCTCCAGAACATGCGGGACCCGCTGGGTCCCGCTCCTCCCGGCTGGATGAGTGGGCAGCTGCTCCAACTCATTCACCATGGCCTGCCCTGGCCGCGGCTCCCATGCTCCGTGTGGCGCGACGGTGCCGCGCTGCTCTGTCCGACCGCCCCAACCCACAAGGTCGCGGCCCTTCCCCCCACGTGACGTGATGTCGCCGCGCCCCTTTGGCTTCCCGGAGGGCTGCCTTGCTCCGCCGTGGCCCGCGCTGGCCGCGGCCCGGTTCTTCGCACGGCGCGACTGCGTCGCGCCCCTCCGGAAACATGAAGGCCTTTGCGCCGCCGGTTTCCTTTGCCGTCGGCCCATCGCTGGCCGTCGTAGCTCCGCTGTGGTCCTCTCTTCCGGCGGCGTCGTTACGATGCCGCTTTCGTCATCAAGCGAAGAAAAACGGAGGGGCGGTCAGGCCGAGTTTGTTCAGCCCGCACCCTCTGTGTTAGGGTCGTAACAATCTGAGTCAAAGAGCACAACAAACGACCAAGAGCGGAGGGTAAAACTCATACTTAAAACAACCCCTACCTTGTTTGTTGATCATTGACGGTGGAAAGAGAGTTCAGAGAAGAAGAAGTCGAAGACGACGTCGTCGTTCTTCGTGGTCGTCACTTCCCTTTCTTTCCCTGGTTGAAGTTTGTTCTTCATTGGTGAAAGAGGTGTTCTTTGTGGGTGACGGTTCTTCGTTGGATTGTTCTTCACCTCCTCAAGCTCCACCAAAATGCTAAGCCAAAAATAATAGAGGAATTGTCTATTATTTGTTGGCACAACAACACAAATATTTGTGTTTAATTAAATGAGACAACTCATTTAATTATTGGGGTGGAATTGATTCAAATTCAAAATTAGAGGAGGTGGAGAGTTTCAATTCAATGCAGAGAGGTGTTCAAATAATTAATGGGGAGTTAAAAGGGGGGTATAAAGCTCTTGTGGTCCCCACCTCTTTGATTGACAAGAGGTGTTTAAGCCTCAGGTGGGCCCCACCACCATAACCACTCATGGGAGGTTATGGTGTGGTGGGCCTCATCCCTAACCACCTCTTGGAGGTTTTAACCACTGAAAAAAATTAAAAATAAGCTGACACTTGTTTTTATTTAACATTTTCCTTAAAAACTCAAAAAAACTAATTTCCAGTCTCGACCTACTGTCATCGAAGTGAAAGCCCTCTTAAGCGAATACCGGCGCTGCGAGTTCAATAGTGCCCTCAGATTTCAGTTCTGAGCACTGGTTTAAATGTTATAAAATCCCGCTCATACGTTTACCAAACGTACCTGAACAAAACTTCATAAATTGATTTCGGGCACATCGGGCCTCCGAATCATGCACCGTAAAAATTCACGGACTCGTAAAGTTCCCATGTATTTAAGAAAAAAATTTCCACAAAACTTCCGGGTCTTTACATTCTCCCCACCTTAGGGCTTTACGTCCCGGTAAGCTACAACTCGAACTATGGGAACACATGAGGGTATTGAGCACGAATCTGTGCCTCCCGCTCCCATGTGTTCTCCTGGAGTTTCCCGTGCTGCCGGCGTACGCGCACTAGAGGTATCGGCTATCAACGCTATACCTACTTCTGTCGATCCTCAATCTCCACTAGAACCTCTATGAAAGTCGCCTCGTCATCAATGTCCAACTCCCCGTGGTCGATAGTGTGGGAAGGGTCATGCACATATCTCCTCAGCTGAGATACGTGGAAGACGTCGTCCACCCGATGCAACCGAGGTGGAAGAGCTAAGTAGTAAGCCACTTCGGGAAAAATCAATATTTGCGATAGGTTATTTGCGACAGGATTTCGTCTCCCGTCACAAATAGTTTGGCGAGACTTGCGCGCCAAACAACGCAAGAGTATTTGCGACGGTACCCATCGCAAATACCCAGCGGCGGTCAATAGCTTTTTGCGACGGGATGTCGCCTCGTCGTAAAAAGAGTGTCGATAGGAACTATTTGCGATGGGGCCCGTCGCAAATACCCTTTTAACCGCCGACTATAATTAATGCGGGCGAGGGTATTTGCAACGGGACCATCGAAAAAGCCCGGCGCGGTGAATACCATTTGCGACGGGAAAAGCCGCCTGTCGCAATTTGTATGTCGGCAGGTAGTATTTCTGACGGGTCCCGTCGCAAATACCCTTTTAACCGCGCCCCATAGTTAATGCGGGTGAGGGTATTTGCGACGGACCCCATCGCAAATACTAGCATTTGAGACGGGTTTCCCATCGCAAATAACCCCGTGACAACTAATCTAATCTATACATACCCCCATCCGTTTATTATCAAATCACTCAGATCTTCCTCTCTTTCTCTCTTCATTTTCTAGTTTTAAGGGGAAAATTTCTTTTAGTTGAAGTTTTCTATACAAGAGCAATTGGAAGGCGTCAATACCTTCAGAATATAAAAGTTTAAGGTATTTATATTTATATATTTTTTATATTTATTTTATTTTTTATATTTATTTTAATTGTTGTTTATTAGTTCTAATTAAATTAGATTTAAATTCATCTTTATTTATATTTATTTTTAGTAAGAAATTGATATTGTTAGTGATAATTATAAATAATTATAGTTAATTTTTAATAATTAGAGATTATTATAGATAATTAGCGAAATTTAGTTATAATTAGGGATAATTAGTAATAATTAGTATTAATTAGATATAATTAGTAATAATTAGATATAATTAGAAATAATTAGTAATAATTAGATATAATTAGTAGTAATTAGATATAATTAGTAATAATTAGATATAATTAGTAATAATTTGATATAATTACCAATAATTACCAATAATTACCAATAATTATCAATAATTACCAATAATTACCAATAATTACCAATAATTACCAATAATTAGATATAATTAGTAATAATTAGATATAATTAGTAATAATTAGATATAATTACCAATAATTAGTAATAATTACCAATAATAAGATATAATTACCATTAATTTGATATAATTATTAATAATTAGATATAATTAGGAATAATTAGTAATAATTAGCTATAATTAGCTATAATTAGGAATAATTAGGAATAATTAGGAATAATTAGGAATAATTAGTAATAATTTGGAATAATTAGGAATAATTAGGAGTAATTAGGTATAATTAGGAATAATTAGATATAATTTGTAGTAATTAGGAATAATTAAGAATAATTACCAATAATTAGGATTAATTAGGAATAATTACCAATATTAGATCTAAATAACAATAATTACCAATAATTAGTAATAATTACAAATAATTGGTAACAATTACCAATAATTGGTAATAATTATAAATAATTCATAATAATTATCAATAATTAGTAATAATTATCAATAATTAGTAATAATTAACAATAATTCATAACAATTACCAATAATTAGTAATAATTACCAATAATTCGTAATAATTTCCAATAAAAAGTAATAATTACCAATAATTAGTAATAATTAGAACAAATTAGTAACAATTAGTTAAAATTAGTAATAATTAGATAAAATTAGAAATAATTAGATAAAATTAGAAATAAATAAATAAAATTAGAAATAATTTGATAAAATTAGTTATAATTAGATAAAATTATTAATTATTAGATAAAATTAGTAATAATTAGATATAATTAGAAAAAATTAGATATAATTAGTAATAATTTGGAAAAAGTAGTAATAATTACCAATAATTAGTAATAATTACAAATAATTAGCTATAATTATGAATAATTAGCTATAATTACCAATAATTAGCTATAATTAGCTATAATTAGCTATAATTAGCTATAATTACCAATAATAAGCTATAATTACCAATAATTAGATATAATTAGAAATAATAAGATATATTTAGATATATTTAGATATAATTAGATATAATTAGATATAATTAGATATAATTAAGAATAATTATGAATAGTTAGGAATAATTAGGAATAATTAGTAATAATTAAGATTAATTAGAAATAATTAGGAACAATTCGGAATAATTAGTAATAATTAGGAATAATTAGTCATAATAAGGAATATTTAGTAATAATTAGGAATAATTAGATATAATCACAAATAATTAGATAAAATTTGTAATAATTAGATAAAATTAGTAATAATTAGATAAAGTTAAAAATTATTAGATAAAATTAGAAATAATTAGATAAAATTAGTAAAAATTAGATAAATTAGTAATATTTAAATAAATTTAGTAGTAATTAGATAAAATTAGTAATAATTAGATATAAATAGTAATAATTAAAAAAAATAGTAATAATTACCAATAATTAGTAATAATTACCAATAATTAGCTATAATTACCAATAATTAGCTATAATTACCTATAATTAGCTATAATTAGAAATAAGTAGATATAATTAGATATAATTAGGAATAATTAGATATAATTATGAATAATTAGATATAATTAGGATTAATTAGTAACAATTAGGAATAATTAGTAATAATTATGAATTATTAGAAATAATTAGGAATAATTAGTAATAATTATGAATAATTAGTAATAATAAGGAATAATTAGTAATAATTAAAAATAATTAGATATAATTACCAATAATTTCCAATAATTAGATATAATTAGTAATAATTACATATAATTAGTAATAATTAGATATAAATAGTAATAATTAGATATAATTAGTAATAATTAGATATAATTAGTAATAATTAGATATAATTAGTAACAATTAGATATAATTAGATATATTTACCAATAATTACCAATAATTAGATATAATTAGTAATAATTAGTAATAATTACAAATAATTAGAAATAATTAGTAATAATTACCTTGAATTAGATATAATTACCAAGAATTAGATATAATTACCAATAATGAGATATAATTAGTAATAATTACCAATAATTAGTAATAATTAGATATAATTACAAATAATTACAAATAATTAGATATAATTACCAATAATTACCAATAATTACCAATAATTAAAAATAATTATGAATAATTAGGAATAATTAGCAATAATTTGCAATAATTAGAAATAATTTGAAATAATTAGCACTAATTAGCAATAATTATTACGAATAAAAAAAATTATATTATAAATATTTATGAAAAAAATATTAATATTATTAAAATAATAAAAAATTTATAAAATATTAAAATTATAAACATTCGCAATAGGCTTTGCTCTATTCTTAACATGTTCAAATCTCAATGGGTCACCAATTGTCAGGTCATGCACAATAAAAAGTTTGTGTCAGCCATGTCCAATGTAAACTCAATAATTGTCCATTCTTAGTTGATCACCTTGCAAGTAGCATTACAATAGGACAAACCAAGTCATGCCCTTCTCATCTATAAAAATTACCCCACATGACCCTTTACATAGATCATTCTTCAATGAAAATTTAAGGGAATGATACTGATGTCCCATCAAATATTTAAGGAAGAATGATTATGTAAAGGGAGCAAGGTGATTCTTAGAGACGAGAATGACATTACTTTGGTCGTACTATTGCAACACTACTTGTGAGGTGATCAACCATGAAAGGACAATTATAGACTTTACATTGGATCTGGCTGACACAAACCTTTTATTGCGCATGACCTGACAATTGGGAACCCTTTGAGATTTGAACATATTAAGAATAGAGCAAAGCCTGTTGCGAATATTGATAATTTTAATATTTTATAAATTTTTTATTATTTTAATAATATTAATATTGAATTTCATAAATATTGATAATATAATTTTTTATTAGTAATAATTAGTAAATGAAATCTGCTTAGATAATGAAGGGAAATTTTTTAATCATATCCACAATGATGATTACCAAATTATCTTTCTTTTTTTAAGCTGTTTTCATTTTGCTAAGTATTGCTAAGTATTTCTAAATTAGTAATAAATGGTAATAATTAGTAATAATTAGTAATAAATTGTATTAATTAGTAATAATTAGTAATAATTTGTAATAATTATTTTGGAACAGTTAGGAATAGTTAGGAAGAAATTTTAATAAATTTTAATAAATATTATGAACTTGGGACAATTTCTAGTGGATTGACGACACTCCTTTTTCTCGATGACTTTTCTTTTTTCAACTCTCACTGACTGAAAACATTATGAAAAATGTGCTTCTATGTAGACATATTCAATCTTGTATGCACGATATTGGACATCCATTCTTAGGATCATATTTTTTATAATGTTTTCAGGCGGTGATAGTTTGAAGAAGATGATTCATCGACGAAAAGGGGGCTCTTTTGTCTGACAGCTCATTTACTTGTAGCTTTCTCACACTAAAATCAGAATGAAGAATCTGGTTGAAGGTACACATATTCATTCTCATGCATACAAGAATGAATATGTGTACCTCCAATCAGATTATTCATTGTGATTTCATTGTGAGAAAGGTGCAAGTAAATGAGCCATCCGACGAAAGAGGATCCATCAATCCACTGGAAATTGTGTCTCCCTTAATTAATGGTAATTATAAAGATGTAGTTGTAATTATTTATCTTCTATTTTCATATAGTGTTTTTATAATTTTAAATTATTCAAAAATAGTGATGATTTTATATTATATTTAGAAAAATATGGAACAAGGAAGTCGACATAAGTCATTATTAGATGACAGTGTTTGGATAAAGCAGCACAGAAATCCAAATGGTTGTGGTTTAAATCTTGTATATATTGATGATGTTGAAGCATTCTTAGCATTTGCATCATCAAAACCAGAATATGTTTCAGAAGGCACAATTAAGTGTCCTTGTAAAAAATGTGCTCTGAGAACATTTGACACAGTTGACAACATTGGGGGACATCTCTTGCGGTTTGGTTTTCAACCAGATTATGCTTTTTGGTAACAAAACGGTGAACGCAGTTCCAGAGAAGATCCTAATAGCTTGATTCCGGATCCATCATGGTTAAAAAGTTTAGTACATGATGTTGCAGGTCCATCTGTGCAACAAATTGAAAGTCACGATGATATTGATTTAACTCTTGAGTTGGAACCATATGAATTTTATGAGTTGTTGAGGTCTGCTAAGGATGCATTATATCCTAGTTGTAAGATAAGAAAATTAGAAGCAATTTCAAAATTTATGGCTATTAAATCAGATAATGCAATGTCAAACAACTATTTTGATTAGATATTTTATTTGGTTAAAACACTGTTACCTAAAGAAAATGTGTTTCCTACAAATTATTATGAGAGCAAGAGGCTGGTTCGTAATCTGGGCATTATTTATCAGAAGACTCATGCATGTACAAATGATTTAATCTTATATTTTGGAGAAAATGAGTCCTTGGATAGTTGTCCCACATGTGGACAATTGAGGAAAAAAATCTCAACCAGGGAAGTCTAGATCGATTCCAGTAAAATAGTTGATATATTTCCCCCTTACACCTCGTTTGCAGCATTTATTTATGTCTCAGAATACAGCGTCAATGATGTCATGGCACAAAACCAATATTTCAACTGATAGAAGCTTAAATCATCCATTTGATGGTGATTCATGGAAACATTTTGTCCATCTGCATCTGTTTTTTTCTATAGAATCCCAAAACGTGCGATTAGGTCTTTCTACTGACAGTTTCTGTCCGTTTGGTTATTATGATAGTCATTATTCATGTTGGAATATCTTTATAACTCCATACAATTTGCCTCCATAGATATTGATGAAGGATCCTTATATTGTTTTGACTCTATTAATCCAAAGACATCTGAAAAAGAATATTAATGTTTATTTGAAACCATTTATAGATGAGTTAAATGCATTGTGGAGTGATGGTGTTAATAAATATGATGTTGCTACAAAACAAAATTTCATATTAAAAGTTGCATTGATGTGGAAGATTAGTGAATTTCTGGCATATGGCATATTATTTGGTTGTAGTACACATGGTCCAAAATAGTGTGCTTACCGTATGAAAGACAAAAAATCCTTTATGATTGTCAATGAAAAAAAAACCTTAATATTTTGATTTTCACCGTAGATTTCTTCCAACCGATCATCCTTTTCGGAGGAACAAATATCATTTCGGAAAAGGTACAATTGAAAGGGATGAACCTCCAATGATGATCTCAGGTACAGAGTTAAAATCAGTTGTATTTTCTTTACCTCCCATAACATTTGGACCAACAATAAACCAACAGAAAATTCATGGCTTTGGGAAAGAACATAATTGGATAAAACAGAGCATTTTTTGGGATATTCCATATTGGTCTAATTTTTTGGTCCTCCACATGTTGGATGTTATGCATATTGAGAAGAACTGTTTTGATAATTTATTTCATACATTTTTGGATACACCAGGTAAGGCCAAAGATATTTTAAAGACATGATTAGATCTTGCCCAAATTTGCAGGTGACCAGAACTTGAACTATTTGAAAATGTCAGATCATAGAGGTTAATGAAGCCAAAAGAAGCTTATACACTGTCCATAGAGAGTCACTTATTATTTTGTCAGTGGATTGTAGATTTGAGACATCCATATGGCTATGCTTCCAATTTGGGAATATGTGTTAAGAATGGTTATATTATTGGATTAAAAAGTCATGATTGTCATGTTATAATGAAATGAAAAATGTCAATTGGATTCAGAGGTTTTTTGAATTCTATGATTTCGGATTAAATAACAGATATATTAAATTTTTTCAAGACATTTTTTCTGCAACAATAGACTACGATGCGCTAAGAAAACTGGAAGATGATGTTGCTGTAATTATATGTAAACTAGAAAAAATCTTCCCGCCGGCTTTTTTTAACTCAATGGAACATATGATATTACGTTTTCCACATGAAGCTAAATGTGGAGGTCCAGTGTAATTTTGATGGATGTAACCATTCGAGGGATGCATGTAGAAATTGAAGAAAAAAGTACATAACAAAGCATCAGTTGAAGGCTCAATTACTGAAGCTTATTTGCAAGAGGAAATTGCTTATTTCTGCTATCATTATTTTGAATCTCAATATCCCTCAAAAAACAATCGTATGGGACGAAATAAGGGGAATGTTAATGATGAAATGGAAAATCAATTAACATTTTTTAATTAGCAAAATCATGGATTCGGTGGAGTTCACGAATGATGGCTTTCAGATGATGAACATCACAGAGCTCATACATATGTTCTGCTCAACTGTGAAGAAATGACGTCATTTTTCTTGTGAGTTATTCTGTCACTTATTCTATAATTTATGTTACAATATTTTAACTGATTTTATTCATAGGTTATATGATAATCATATCAAGAAACAACTTCCACAAATTACAGCAACTGCTCTTGAAGAACATAGACAAAAAAAAAATCTCAATTGTTTCAAAAACTGGTAACACAAATTATTAATGGTTTAATATCAATTCCATTTATTATTTATTATATTGATAATTGTTTTTCAAATTATCATGTGTCTCAATATGATGATAAAATTGATAAGAGACTGTGTATATTGAGTAACCCACCATCCAAAATGGTTAAATATTATAATGCATATGTGGTGAATAGTTTTTGATTTCATACACATGCATACAAGGAATAAAAAAACAATGAATAGTGGAGTTTCCTTGAGAGGATCGCATCACAGAGAAACTGAAGTTGACTTTTATGGCATTTTGGATGAAATTATTGAGTTGTGTTGTCTAGAAAAGAATTACATAACAATGTTTAAATGTTGGTGGTTGGATACTGAGAGAGGATTGTGTGTTCATCCAACTCACCGAATCTTCGATATTAAATATAAAAGTCTTCTTGCAGTAAATGAACAATTTTTACTTGCTCAACAGGCACATAAAATTTATTATGCAATGTATTGTGCTACTTCAGGAGACTTGAGCGATTGGTGGAGCATAATAAAAATGAAATCTCAGGAAAATCAGTTTTTCTCAGAATGAATGTGGTTCAACTGAAGTGGACGGAATTGAAATTTTTCAAGAGACTGCTCAAAATCCTTCTAAATCCCAATGAGACATGAATATTGATGATTACACCCCACAAATAAGGATAGATGGCGATGAAGATGTTAATGATGTTGCAAATAAATTTGAAATGACAAGAGATGCTGAAACTGAAACTCATATGGATATTGATGATTCTGAGGAGGAAGAAGAAGACATTGACATTGACAGCTATGGAGAAGAGGATGAAGATGAACATTGATAGAGTTAAATGCTGGTTATAATCATAAATAATATATATCTATATTAAATAGTTATTTTCAACTATCTGATAACAACAATCATTTTGTGTTTCAAATGGACTCTGATATATTCAGCGAGTTGTAGGAGACTGACCTACCATTGGATGAGATAGATTTTGGATCATCTGAGCCTCAGCCTACTGGCGGTTCAGGGGGTACACGGAGGGGGCGCGGTCTTACACGACTGATGATTCCTGACCCTATCCCCAAGCAACGTTCACATCTTGGTTTCTATCCACACACACTGAGGTATGGTAACATGTATATTTTAGTTATCTTTCATTAATTTATTTATATATATACTAATTATTTTATTATTTATTCCTTTTTTACAGTTTTGCGCTTGTAGTTATTGGACAGGGGAGCACTATCTTGCATAATTATTTTTATCAGCCATGGATCACATGGGAACAGATTCCCATTGATGTGCAACACGACATGTTCCATCATTGGCTGGTACATAAATAAATAATATTTATTTTGAAATTTATTTTATTAATAACTTGATATTATAAATTATTTTTAGGGTTTATGGTATCCTATTGATGATAGCATGCGCAACGCTATCCACGCAGCATGACAGGTTTCTATGCGCAACCATTTCTGTCAGTTTTTGCACAATTTGCGAAGGACATGCATTAAGAAAGCAGGAGTGACCGAATTTGATGAGTCGTGTAGAGATCACCAACCAGAGTACATTTCATCTCACATTTGCGATATATTATGTTTATACCGGTTGGGTGGTGGATTTTAGAGGAGATCTTCAGTGGGACGGCAGAACTGGGGGAGATAGGAGGTGACACATCGAGCTGGTAGCCGTACATTGAGTTCGCATAGAGTGCATCTGGTAAGTATATATTTTTAAATATTTTAAATAACATTAAATATAAACAGTATATTTTATATTTCAGTAGGCATTCGAGCATCCCGATATTACAGAGTTCGACATTTATAGGAGGATGTACAGTGATCCAGCCACTGGAGAGATTAGAGGTGATCGCCAATGTCAGATTGGGGTTAGTATTATTTTTTCAGTTTGAAAATTAACTACATATAATATTTTCACAATTTTAATTTTAATTTGGAATTGAAGGAGTCATATGAGGCTACGACATCTCAGACACAGGCTGAGAGTCAGGATGAGATGGCAGAGCAGACCGGTGCTCACCATTTCGATGAGGCGACATGGATGCATGTGACTCATTATGGATTTGAGAAAGGCCGAGTATTTGGTATCAACTCTCATTTGAATCCTGGAATTTATTATTGTACTACTGTGATGTCAGAATCCAGCTCGAGAGGAGCTCATGGAGAGACATAATCTTCTGGCTCACAGTATTAGGAGCAGTTGTGAACTCATGCTGAGCTTATAGAGACTTTGTAGAAGCAACATGAAGAGATGAGTCAGCGGCAGCAGGAGCATGAGCAACATCATGAGAGGCAGATGCGTCGATGGCAGTAGTAGCAGTAGCAATAATATGAGAAGGATATGCATCAATGGAAGCAGCAGCATCACGAGCAGATGAAGTACATGCGTCGTTTGACTCATAGTTTAGGTATGGAGTTTCCTCCACCATCTCCTTCAGCTCCTCCACCTCCTCCAGAAGATGACCCCCCAATGATTTTTTTTATGTTAAAAAAAATTTGAATTTAACATTGTAATATGAATTATTTACATTTTATGTATTTTATATCAGTGAAAATATTACATAATTTCATTTAAAATATTTTTTTTTTATTTTTCTATATTTTTTTATGAATATTGAGAATTTTAATTTTTTTTAATTTTTTTAATATTAATAATATTAATATTATTTTATGAAATATATATTTTTAGTATTATATATATATTTTGTTTATTTACTAATAATAATAATAATAATAATATTTTATGATTTTTTATTTTTTATTGTGAATATTGAGAATTATAATATTTTTTATTTTTTTAATAATAGTAATATTATTTTTTCTTGAATCGTAATTTTATTAAATTTATTTTTTGTTAAATTAATTTATTATTTACGATGGGTCCTTTTGCGACGGGACCCCGTCACAAATAGTCTAAATAAATATTATTAAAAAACATATTTGCGACAAGACTACTTACCTGTCGCAAATACATTGTTGCGACGGGCCCATCACAGAACGTTAAATATATATATATATATATATATATATATATATATATATATATATATATATATATATTTGCGATGTGATGATGAGCCCATCGCAAAAACTATTTGCGACGGTCCCGTCGTGAAAAAGTTTATGAATATATAATGCATATAATCAGAGATTAATTTGTGATGGGCATGTCACAAATAATTGTATTTGCGACGAAATTTTCTGCAACAGGCTATTTGCGATAGGGCCCCGTCAATAAAGCTTATTTTTGACGGGATCCCATCACAAATAAGCCGTCGCAAATACCAATAATTCCAGTAGTGAGCCAAATCACCTACTCTGCTAAGGAGCTGGAAAGGTCTGATGAACCTTGGAGATAACTTACTGCCTCGGCAGAATCTCTGTAGACCTCGTCGAGGTGAGACCCGTAGAAAGATGTGGTCTCCATCCTCAAACTATAGAGGTCTCCATCTCCTATCAGCATATGACTTCTACCTGCTATGTGCATTCTTCATCCACTCCTGGATGATCTGCACCTTCTTCATGGTATCCCGCACCATATCTGGTCCCACTAGTGCTGACTCCCCAGGGTCATTCCAGCACAAGGGTGGTCTGCAAGGTTGCTAGTACAAGGCCTCAAAAGGTGCCATCCCCATGGTGGAGTGATAGCTGTTGTTGTAGGCAAAATCTACCAATGGTAAGTGATCCTCCTAGATGCGACCAAAGTCGAGGACACAAGCACGGAGCATGTCCTCGAGGGTATGAATGGTCCGCTCGGTCTGACCATCCATCTGAGGATAGAAGGCGGTGCTCAAGCGAAGCTGCGTCCCGAAAGCCTCCTGTAACCCCTTCCATAGACGGGAAGTAGATGGTGTGTCACGGTCAGAGACAATAGAAGAATGCAATCCATGTAAACACACAATCTTGTGCACATAGAGGCGTCCCACGCTCTCTACTGAGCCCTGCTCTCCTATCGGTAGGAAGTGGGCTGACTTGGTGAGTCGTTCAACGATCACCCATATCGAATCATGACTCCTGGACGTACGTGGAAGACGCATCATGAAGTCCATGGATATCCCATCCCATTTCTACTTTGGGGCCTCTAAGGGCTGAACCAAGCCTACTGGTATCTGGTGCTCTGCCTTCACTTGCTGAAAAATGTGGCATCGAGAGACAAACTCTGCTACTATCTTCTTCATACCTGGACACCAGTATTGTCATCAAAGATCCTAGTAAATCATAGCAACTCCTAGATGTACCTCTAGAGGGGACGTGTGGAACTCCCTCAACACTTCCTCTTGAAGTGGAACTGATACCAAGGTACATCCTCTGAAGGGGATGATGTGCTCCCCACCTTCAGAAAATCCATCAGGTGCCTGCCCTGTGGATATCTAAGAATGTAGTGTCTCGCAGTCAGTGTCCCCATGCTGCACCTCCCTGACTCACTGAAGAAGTGGGGGAGTGACCGAAGAGACTATAGAAAGGTTTCACTACCCCTATCCACAAAGGATATCTGCAAAGCGACCAGCTGCTCCATCGCCTCGCCTAGATGTTGTATACCGAATCTCCTGTAGAGAACATCAGCAACAACGTTCACCTTCCCATGAGTGTAGACTATCTCAAAGTCATAGTTTTGGAGAAACTCAAGCCAACGTCACTGTCTCAGATTCAGGTTTTTCTGAGAGAAGATATACCTGAGACTCTTGTGATCAGAGTACACAGTAAAACGTTCGCCCATAAGATAGTGTCATCATATCTTTAAGGAGAATACCACTGCTGATAACTCCAGGTCATGGGTAGCATAGTTCTACTCGTGCTATCTCAGCTGTCGAGAACCATACGCGATCACAGCTCGCTCCTACATCAGGACACACTCGAGTCTGGTCCCTGATACATCGTATTAGACTATGTACTCTATGCCTTCCTCTAGAAGTATCAAGATATGGGCACTAGTCAGCCTCTGCCTCATCTTCTGAAAGCTCTGCTGGCATCTCTCCGACCACACGAAGGGTTTCCCCTTCTTTGTCAAGGATGACAGTGGTACTGCAACAATAGAGAAGTTTGGAATGAATCTCTTGTAGTATCCAGTCAAGCCCAGGAAACTCCGTACCTCTGTCACACTCCTGGGAGGCTCCCAAGAATGTATTACTTCAATCATCACTAGACCTACTACAACTCCAGCCTCTGAGATAACATGTCCCAAGAAATGAACCTCTAGAATTCAAAACTGGAACTTCGAGAGCTTACCATAAAGCTGGTGCGCTTGAAGTGTGTCTAGTACTACCTGCAAATGGTAGGCATGCTCTTCCTCAAACGTCGAGTAGATCAGTATATCGTCGATGAAGACCACAACAAAGCAATCGAGATAAGGCTGGAAAATCCGGTTCATGGGAGACATGAACACTCCTATAGCCTTGGTTATGCCGAAGGGCATAACCAAGAACGTGTAGTGGATGTACCGACACATGAAATCTGTCTTCTGCATATCCTCGTCTTGAACTCTGATCTGGTGATATCTTGATCTGAGGTCTATCTTCGAGAACCATCGTGCTCCCTTCAGCTGGTCAAAGAGGTTGTCAATCCTCGGGAGTGGCTACTTGTTCTTTATGGACACCTGGTTCAGGCGATGGAAGTCAACATAGAGCCTCAAGCTCCCATCCACATTCTTGGCGAACCGAATCGGGGCTGCCCAGGGGGAAACACTGGGTCGAGTGAATCCCTTCTCGTGTAAGTCCTTTACCTGTACCCACAACTCTCGATGCTCAGCGGGAGCCATCCGATATTCTGGAGAAGATATTGGTACCGTACCAGGGTACAAGTATTTAAAGAAGACCACATCTCTGTGAGGAGGTAGTCTGGGACATCGTCAGGGAAAACATCCGCATACTGGTCCACCACTATAGGATAAGTTGGACACTCCACATCAACTGCTCTAAGGATATGGCAAGCCAACTGGTGAGTAATCGGCTGTACCCTCCTCCGAGTAAGCCTGTCCTATGCTGCAAAGGTTCCCTTATAGCCAGTGAAGGTGAAACTGGTCCCATCTGTGCGGACACACCACACTTTTCGCCTAATACAGTCAATCTGAGTATGGACTGTAGATAACCAGTTCATACCCAAGATGACATCATATGGCCTGGACGTAGCTACGAGGAGATCCCAGTCGAAGCTCTTGCCTCCTAGAGTAAGCTCACACTACCGGCATCGGTGCGTAATCATCAAGTCTACTCTCGTAGAAGTCTCTAGCCATAAGGATCGAGTTAATAGCTTCATCGGAATCTCCGAGCTCTGAATGAGGGCAGTGGAAATGAATGAGTGACTGGAACCTGTGTCTATAAAAAATATAGAAAATGTGGAGTATACACAGATCATACCTTGAATCATCTCCAGAGCACCATGGTCTTATGCCTCAGCTTCCTGAAGCTGAGGTCTCCCCTATCCACCTACTGCTTGCGGTCGGGGTGGACCGTCTGGTGGTGGTGGTGGTAACACCTCGAATCACCGCCCACCACCTGCTGGTCGACCAGCTCCTCTGCCACGTCCGCCTTCTCCCTACGGACCGCCTTGATCAAATCTATTCCTCTACCTGGGAGGTCCCTCAACTATTTTCTAATCATCTAAACAATGGGTCGGATAGTCACGAGCCATGTGACCCTGCCCGCCGCATGAGTAACACTGCCTGCTCTTGGTAGGTAAGTCACTGCCACGGGTGCCCCACTCAACAGATCCTGAGTCCTACGGTCTCCCACCCATGGGTCTGGTCCTCTTGGGCCTCTGCGTCATCTGTCTACTGTCTGCTGTAGAAGACTCTGCTGCATGACGACTAGTAGTGGGTCTCGCTGCTGGTGACTGCTCAGCCAGGAAACTCTCTACTAGGATGACTCTCTATAACACGCTCTCCTGTGTTGGGATGCTGAGGGACATCATTGATGCCCAGATCTCTCTCTTGAGTCCCTAATCGAAGGTCCGAGCCATGAAGAATAGGTCCTACACCATATCTATGGAGTAGCCAGAGAGGTCGGTGAACCTCGTTGAGTACTATGCTATTGTCATGTTTCCATACTTCATATGAAGTAGATCTTGTATCCGCACTGCAAAAAGGGTGGATCATACAAACTCGACCCAGAACAGGCCCTCGAAGTTTGTCCAGAGTAGTATCGCCTCGTCATTCACCTGAAGCATTAGGATCCACCATCTCCCGCTTCTGCCTAAAGGAGGCTGGAAGCAAGGATCACCATGAAGTCTACTGGTGTCTTTACTAGCCTAAAGACTCTCACCACAGCCTCCTGCCAATACTCAGCTACCTGTGGGTCCGTCCCTCCCTGGAACCTAGGTGGCCTCTGTCACTGTAACTCATGCTATGCGCTCAAGTGGCGTGCACTATCTACTGCTGGGGCTGGTGGCATCGGAGGCCCAACATAAAGTGGTACCGCTGGTGCCTCTACCGGTAAAGGGCCCTACACCGAGGCCATGTCGCTCAGTGGGATATCAGCATGAAAAACACTCGAGGATCTTTGGGGAGGCATCCTAAAAGAAACAGATGCAACATCGTCAAAAGACTATACCTGGTGAGCTGACCTGGTTGAGCTGACTTAAAACAACTTTTGAAAACACACACACGATCCGTGTTTTCTTGCAATGAGTTGAAAATAGGATGTCAGGGTCCTAGTCTATGGATACTTTGGCCGCCTGCACCAACACTGGACTCTCTAAACTGAAAACCACACTTAGTAACCTTAACACTATTGCTTCACAGATATGAATGATCAGAGTCCTATGTTCTGTGGTAGAACTAACGCCTCTGATACCAATTTGTCACGACCTTTCCCCCGAGGCTCATACCGTGACTACCCCAAGCCCGCCTTCCATAGGCTAGGGGATGGAAACTAGCACTAAAGGCATAAATCCCTAAACTGGGAAGGCATTTCATTTATAAACTAATAAAAACACAACAAAGTGCACAACTGGAAGCAAAAACACTAAGTATAACAGTATACAAAAGAAGTGATCGAAAGTAAATGGGGCCAAAAATACAAGCCCAAAAGGAATGTACAAGTACAATTGAGGAAAAGTAAAGTACCTATTAGGTCGTCTTCCAGGGTTCTTACCTGAAGGGTAGGTACAGATAGGCTCCTCAGCACTTCACGTCTGTCGGTCTGCTTCGTGTACCGTCACACCGAGTGGTCCACTTCTATATACCGTCCAGTCATGCTTTTATCTACTTCAGTCAGCATTGTCTGTTTTCTACAACCAACACAACGAGGTGCGGGCATATCCAGTGTAGTGGTGAGAATAACGATCCTCAATAGAGACCCTGAGACCCTCAAGGTCTCACAAAATACAACAAGGATAAAACAAAATGTATGAAGCCGACGGATAACCATTACTTAGGTATATTCCAATACATATACCTATGTTATCTAGTAACCCATCTCAAACATGAGGAATACACAAAGTTACTAACTCTTCTTAAACCAGGATTTTATTCTAGTGGGTAGTATCCAGTAACAGCCCCAATCACACAGTCAGAACCTTGGATGATGGTGTAATACTCCTCTATCAAGTATAGTGGGCCTGCCCCATCATACAGAGGCACTTCCCTCTATCCTTAGACTGTTGTGGTACTCCTCCTATCGAGTACTATGGATCTGTTGTGCTCACACAGAGGCACTCTCCACTGTGGGTCTGCGGCACTCACATAGAGGTGCTCCCCCCTCATAGTCTGCTGAGGTACTTCTCCTGTCGAGTACCGTGGGTTTTCCGCGTCAAACAGAGTCGCTTCCCACTGGGCTAGTCGAAACACTCTGAGTCGAAAGGTCATCAGTCTTCAGGTCTCGGCCACCTACTAGGTCTCCATACTCTGCTCTCTCGTCTTCGGGAGGATCTGATCCACGAACTATAGGTAGATTCTCTAACTGTCACTAAGTTGCATGAAAATGTATCACAAAGGTCTGCCTTGTCATATAGATCTCAACGCAATAGACGACGCATCAATCGGATGCCCGGTCTGTGAGTTATTGGCATTTCTGTTCCAAGGGTCTAGTTGGTTTTTAGGTTCAAACCAACCCAACTGTTCCCCAACATTGTCCAAACCTCAAGTGGGGTATGAAAAAAGAGCCATCTCACTCTAAGATTCTCGTAGCCATAGACAGTTCGTAGATCAGATATTCATAACACAAGATATATGCAAAAATGTGTTTTCGGGTCAAATGGGTCAGGACTGGGGACTGGCCCTATCAGTGGGTCCGACCCGGCCCGAGGGTCCAAACCGGACCATGGGGGAGGTCCGGCCTGTGTTGGGTCTGGCCCGGTGGCCCAGCAGCCCGTGGGGGGTCCGCCTCAGCCCCGTCCAGGGGGGGAACCGCACGCCCCCACATTCCCGAACGGTAAAGCCGTTCGGGTGTGAGCTAAAACCTGCGCCGGTCAAGAACATGTGAGACCCACTGGGTCCCACTCATCTTGGATGGTCGAGCGGCCAACCGCTCCAGCTCCTCCACCGAGGCCTGCCCTGGATGCGGCTCCCTTGCTCCGTGTGGCCCGATGGCGCCGCGCTGCTCCATCCGACCATCACGGATCACCTGTCCACGACCCTTCCACCCACGCGGCGCGACATCACCGTGCCCCTTCGGCAGCCCAATAGGCTGCCTTGTTCCACCGCAGCCCACACTGGCCGCGACCCAGTTCTCCGCGCGGTGTGATGGCACCCCACCCCTCCGGCGACCCGGTGACTTTTGCACCTCCAGTTTCATTCTCGGCCAACCCATCACTGACCGTCATTGCTCCACTGTCGTCCTCTCTTCTGGCGGCACCGTTGTGCCATCATCGTCGTCATCAAACGAAGAAAAACAGAGGGTGGTTGGGACGTGTGTGTTCAGTCTACACCCTCTGTGTTAGGGGGGTAACAATCCGCCTCAAGGAGCACAACAAACGACAAAGAATGGAGGGTAAAACTCATACTTAAAACAACCCCTAACACATTTGTCGATTGTTGATGGTGGAAGGATAGTTCGGAGAAGACGATGTTGAAGATGACATCGACATTCTTCATGGGCGCCCCTTCCCTTTCTTGCCCCGGTCAAAGTTCGTTCTTCATTTTCGGAAGAGGCGTTCTTCATGGGTGACAGTTCTTCGTTGGATAGTTCTTCTCCTCCCCAAGCTCCACCAAAATGCTAAGCCAAAAACAATAGAGGTATTGTCTATTATTTTGTGGCACAACAACAAAAATAGTTGTGTTTAATTAAATTAGACAACTCATTTAATTAATGGGGTGGAATTGATTCAAATTCAAAATTTGGGTAGGTGGAGAGTTTCAATTAAATGAAGAGAGGTGTTAAAATAATTAATGGGGAGTTAAAAGGGGGTTTAAAGCCCATGTGGTCCCTACCTCTTTGATTGACCAGAGGTGTTTAAACCTCGAGTGGTCCCCACCACCATATCCTATCATGGGATGTTGTGGTGTGTTGGGACCCACCCCTGACCACCTCATGGAGGATTTAACCACCGCAAAAATAAAAATAATCTAACACTTTTTTATTTAAATTTTTGCTTAAAAACTCAAAAAAAACTAACTTCTAGTCTCAATCGACTACTGTCAAGGTGAAACACCTCTTAAGTGAATATCAGTGCTGTGAGTTCAACGGTGCCCTCAGATTTCAGTTCTGAGCACCAATTCCAAAGTTATAAAATCCCGCTCCAACATTTCCTGAACGTACCCGAACAAAATATTAGAAATTGATTCTAGGCACACCGTGCCTTGGAATCAAGCCCCGTAAAAATTCACAGACTTGTAAAATTCCCATGTATTTAAGAAAAACTTTTCTATGGAATTTCCGTGTCTTTAAATCCATGGTTACTGATGGCATTGTTCTAGGGATAATTATTTCCCAAGTTGGTATTCAAGTTGATCCTGCTAAAATTGAGGTCATCCAATATCTCCTTGATCCCACAATATTTTGATATATCTGTTCATTCTTTGGTCATGATGGTTTCTATTGGAGATTCCTACATAAATTCTATAGGATTTCCCGCTCACTCACTCAGCTACTAAAACGATGATGTCACATTCCATTCCAATGAGGCTATCAACCGAGCCTTCATTGAACTCAAAACTTTTTTTACATCATCTATGAATATCCAAACCTGATATTAGAAAATACCCTTTAAATTGATGTGTGAAGCTTCAGATAGAGACATTGTGGATGTTCTTGTTCATAAAAGAGAAAATATTACTCATGTAATCTATTATTCCTAAAAAACATTGGATGAAACTCAATCTCACTATAATCTCACTTAAATGGAACTTTTAGCATTGGTGGTTTTTCCTTAGGAAAATTCTGGCCCTATCTCCTGGGTTAAAAAAATCATCATCTATACAGACTATTTTTTTTATAAAGTTCATAGTCATGAACAATTATTCTAAAACATGGATAATAAGATAGATATTAACTATCCATGTGTTTTGGTCTTGAAATCAATGATAGTCCATGAAAAGAAAACCATGTGACTGATCACTAGAGTAGAATTTCTAATTCATCACATTAATAAATCATTGATTTTCAATTCCCTACCAAACACCATTAATATATCACTCTAAAGATACTATGTTTGGCACCAATTGTAAACTACTTTGTTGTTGGTGTTTTCCTTGATTTTTTTTCAAAACCAGAAAATGTGAATGTGAAAATTGATTCAAAATTCTATATTTGGGAAGATAATAAACATTAGAAAACAAGGGGTGAAATGGTAATTAAGAGATGCGTTGATGAATATAGACATTCCTTATTCTTGGAATTTTTCACTGAATGCATGTCGTGGAAACTTTGGACCACAAGGGACATCTCAAAAGGTCACTGACTGAAAATTCTTCTCGACTTCACTGTTCAAGCACTTGCATGAGTTCTTTCATTCATGTCCCACTTTCCAAAGGTTTTTCACAATTTATAAAATAATGTAACTTCCCCAAAATCCCTTAATCTTATGGGAGATATTAGATGTTTGGGGCATTGATTTCATGGAACCATTTTTTCCATTCCAATAGATTCTTGTATATTAATTTACCTGTCGATTATGTTTCTAGTTTGGTTAAGGACAAACCCACTAGAAATAATTATTCACCTACTATTAGTGAGTTCCCAAAACACCACATTTTTCATCAATTTGGAACACCACGTGCATAGATTTGTTAATTAGGAAATCATTTTAGTAATCAAACCATGGAATATATTTTGAAAAAGAATGGGGTTATACATAAAACATTAACTTCATCTCCCCCCAAATAAATGGCATGACTGAAATTTCTAATAGAGAATTCAAAAAATTTCTTGAGATAATTGTAATACCGAGGAGAAAAGACTATCCAAAAATACTTGGTGATGTGCTTTGGGCTTGTGAAACTGTGTATAAAACCCCAATTTGGATGTCCCCATTTAAACTGGTTTTTTGTAAAGCATGTCATTTA
This sequence comes from Viscum album, assembly GCA_963277665.1. Classification (NCBI taxonomy): domain Eukaryota; kingdom Viridiplantae; phylum Streptophyta; class Magnoliopsida; order Santalales; family Viscaceae; genus Viscum; species Viscum album. The sequence continues at coordinate 589,633,767 of OY728126.1, forward strand.
CTAGTTTAAGTCCAACATAAGTCATTTTGGATTGTAAAAACATGTAATTTTGATTGTGAAAAATCTGGTGAAGAATGATTGTTATAGTTTTCCGAATTAGATGAGATTCAACATGATTCCTATGAGAATTCCAATATATAAAAAAAAGTCCAAGGTACTCCCTGAATAACAGATCCTAGTAAATTTATTTCATGAAGGTGAAAAGGTTATTCACTTAAATTATCAATTTTAGATTCACCCAGGTAATCTTAATTCTCATTGGGAAGGTCCTTTTATTGTTACTAACATTTACACATTTAGCGAAGTGCAATTCCAAGACCCCACTTCCAAAAGGACATTCACAGTTAATGGACAACAGTTAAAGTACTACCATAAGTGAACACTCATCTCGGGAACCACATAGACTTCCATAAAATAATCAAATACTATGGTATACCCACCACTAGGTAGAGATGGTGACCCACCAAATTCAAACTAGGGGCACATCTATCACTTTAAATCATCCTTCTCTCATTTTACACTATCATTCTAATTTTTTACCACTTTCCCCATTAAACATTTTATTTAAAATTTATCCTTTTTTGGGTGTGTATTTATACATAAATGAAAATAAAAAAACTAAAACAATACAAAATAATAGTCATAATTAATCACCATTCACTTTTGAAATCATTTCCAACCATTTTTTGGATTTAAAATACATGTTTTCATCTCAAATTTTATAATTTTCATAACAAATTTGGATAAATAATCTTGTGTAAAATCCCAAAAAATTTGAATAATCAATTTTTTATTTTGAAAATTATTCTTCCCCAATAGCGAAGAAAAAAAATAGCTTTCATTCCATGTTCACCTTTGAATTTCATTTCAATTTGTGTGATTTTAACCCCTAATTTTTAGTTTTGAGTTTATGGACCTGTGACTTAAATTTCTTACTTTTGTTTGATTTAATATGATAGAGGAATTTTATTAACCACCTTCAAATCAAAATAGACAAATAACCTCAATTTACCAATACATTAATCATCCTTTTGATTTCCCCTTCGTGCATGTGAAAACTTTTTTTGATAGCCACATTACAAGCCTATTACCATGTCCCCTCCAATATATAAATTGAATTACAGTATATAATTTATTGAAATTTTTGAGTGGGGTAACAGATTTAATTTTGGGTATCAATTTCATTATTTTCAACATTTTATCTTGTGATTTAGGGAAATAATACATTTATGTGTGGGGGAGAGGTTTTCATTTGGTGAGTTCTAGGAATTAACTCACATTTATGTAAATTTTTACATTTTGTTAAAAAGTGTTTAAAATTGAAAAGAAATGAAAAAAAGAAAAAATATAATTTATTTTTTCACTGTGTGGGTCAAAAATAATTCTTCCTAAACCTTTTATCTTGTTATAACTATTACAATTAGTGTCTTGTGGAGATCAAACATGGGTTGGAATATTAGTGCGAGATCTGTTTCAAGTTCAACATTTGAAAAAAATTCGATAAAGAGAAAGAAAATAAAAGAACCCTTATTCCCTTGGGAGAATTTTTGTGTTTTTTAAATATTTAATCTCTTAATCCCCTTCAAATTTTCTACCCATTTTGTTTCTTTCTTCACATAATCACTACCTTGTAAATATGCATTTCCATTTCCAACCATTTTTCATTTTACAAAAAAAAATTATGCATTGTCTTACCCATGTTGGTGTTTTACCCCTCTTTTCCACTCTTTTGGAAACTATATTCCTACTATACCATAGCCACGGAAAACACCATAAAAAATACATGATGAATCATTTGATAATTAGGAATGGTAATATAAGTTGTTATCTCTTTCAAACTCTAATATTTTCTCTTTTGGTTGGTGAATGATTGAGCCTCCATAAATAAATTTTTATCGTCTTGGGAGGAGTAAGTTCGGAGTGCCTACATTTTACATTTCTAATTTTGAGAATGAAAAATAATTTTGTTTGAAATATTTTTATGTAACAATTTTTGGTGGAATTCAATATGTATGAATTAAATGGTTCAAACCTCCCCTAATTGGGAAAAATAAACGTTTAATATTTGTTAGCAAGTGAAAATGATTTAGTTATGTTTTTACATTTTTGTACAAGTGGAAATTCATAAAATTATGTTTGGGGGATTTGATGTTATTAATTTATTCATAACTATTTATTTAATCTCTTATACTAATTTTCTATGAAAAATTCATAATTGGTGTGAAATATTCAAGTTTTAATATTAAATATAATTCTTTAGTTTTATTTTATTTAATCCCGATTCGATTCAGTTTAATGTTTTAATTATAAATCTGATCCTAATAATGAAAACTGTGTTATTATTTATTTTTAGTGTTCCATATTCAATTTACAACATATAATTAGAAATAATAATTGGAAAATTATGCCATTTGAAGGGTCATATGGTCCACACAAGAAGGCCCAATGAACTTGTGAAGAAACTTGACCATCCAGGATTATTGAATTTCTAGGATCAATTAATTTGCCCAAATTTTACAAAAATAAATAATTTATTCTTTAATACCAAATTTAATCACATATAAAAATTTGAAGGCCCCACTCCAAGAAAAAGGTTCCCAATATTGGGCTTAAAATCCAGCCCACAATTCTGTCTGAAATTTAAAATCAGAAAAAAAAATTACTAACATTTCTCCTGATCTAGATATAAATTAAACATGATATTTTTCCGGGTGAAATAAAAGATATATATGGAAGACATTGTAGAATAATTTATTCTAATTAGAATTAATCTTCTTGGCCTAAAATGCATTCACATGTATACTAGGGAAATATTCGACATAAAAATGGACATAAGAAAATCATTTAGTACAATATCCATATCTTTGGCTAAAAAAGTCCAATGGATACAAAATTTTCATATTAGATAGTACACATACATATCTACATATTGTAAGAATTTTATATCTTATTATTCTACTATATGAATGGTTAAATTATCAGGACAATTTTAGGGTCAGTTTTGGAATGCAAATAGTCCACCACATTGGGATATAAATACACCCCTTCTCTCTATGGAAATGTTTGGCATTTCAGATTATAGGAGGGTAAATTTTCTTGACCAAATATTTTCCAATGTCCTGAGATGTCCTTCCAAACAAGGATTTTCACTTGAGGGACCACTCCCCCACTCTTGGCTTTCATGTTCTTTTTTGTTCATTTTCATTTGTAATATTATAAGTGTTTTGTTGGATTTTTGTTTCAATATTAATGAAATTTTCTCGATCATATAATATTATCATCTAAATTATATAGTTTATATTAATGTTCCTAAAATTTTGTAAATAATTTTAATAGCCAATCCCTTCTTTCACTTTCTCATTCAACCAAAAGTGCATTTTAATTCTCTTCATTGTTTGTGTGTGTGTTAGATGCCCAACTATTTTATTATCCCATTTTTTAGTCAATATTTAATTTTTCACCAAAAAAATATTAAACTAGATTAATAAAAATCTTAATGGAAGAGTAAGTCTACTATTATGATGAGTCATGATTTGGGGATATTAAGTGATTGGGGTATTTTTTTGTTGAGTATTGTTTAGGTTACTATTGTGTAAGTAGAACTTAAAATTTAATGGATTAATGAAATGTTTTATTTAACTTGTGGATTCCAAGGATTTTTAGAACCATAAATACAATACCATAAATAATTTTTGATTTATATTGGAACCCTATAAAAAGTTAAGGCTTGGAATAAATCCGTAACACATGGTAATTCTTATCAAAATCATCCTGTGAAGTGGGTGTTAATTTAATATAATATAAATCAAAGTATAAGGGTATAATAATCCTTAAATCACCAATAATGAACTCAACCCAATCATTATCAAAATGTTAAATCAAATATCATCCATTATTTGGTGGAATAAATATCTACAAACAAACCCCCCATTAAAAAAACAAACAAACCAAAAACAATCAACCATTAAAATGTACAATCACCGAGAATTCAACCTGTGTAACTCTATTCAAATTAACAGAGCACCAGACCATTGAATGGTCGATAGGTGAAAATCAATCATACTTTAATATTTTTATCAAGAAATGTTTAAAATTATTTTTAAGGCTTCCTTAATATGTTCAAAAGGTTACTTCCAAAGAAAATTATTTTGAAAATGTTTTTAGTTTTAAAATGTGACTAACGTTGAAAGTTTATTTTACTCATGAAATGTTCCATGTGATTTTTATTTCAAATTCATTCTCAATCTAATATGAAATCCTTTGAGGTAACTTAAGAATTACATGGGATATTATCAAATCATACCATTATTATTCTTTCTCAAAATGGTTCTCGATGACTTTATGTTTATAAAACCCACTTCTCTTCCAATGTTTATACCATGATAAAATTCTTACGAAACCCACTTCTTTTCAACGGTTTTAATATGATGGAATAATGAAATGATTATGAAGCCTATACCTTGTCCACGGGTTATGATATGATGAAATACTTATGAAACCCATTTCGTATCATGGGTTAAGATATGATGAATGATTTATTATAATATCAAACACAGAAATATTATTTCATTATGAGATGGGTATGACATATATCTCCCTCAAATTAATTGGGAAGTGATTAATGATATCTGATCTGAAAGGGTACACTTGAGGTTATCCCAAGATCATAATAGGGTACACGGGAGGTCATCCCAAGATGAAATGGTGGTGAAAGGGAGGCCATTTGAAGCTCTAAGTAGGTACTAAGGTGGTTAGCCAAAGCCTAACATGTTTTTAATTCTGTGATGGGTAGTCTTGAGATAAGATTTTATTTTCCTATGTATATTTTAAAAAACTATGTCTTATGTCAATTTTATCCCCTCATCTCCAATGTTCTTTGATTTCATTATGATCCATGTCTTATGAACAATAAATATTTAATCAATGGGTCCAGATTATGATATTTGATATGAAGAGTATGGTTTTAAATTGTTATGTTCATGTTCTCATACCCTTAGGTTTATATTATGATTAAGTATCTCTCTTTTTTACCCTTACATAAAATTTGATATCTCTATTTATTATGTTTTCTTTCCATATGTTATGAAGAAATGTATTATGTGTTATATGTCTTAGATGGGTGCTACTTATGAATATCATAACATGAGATGATTTAGTTTACATATAGACAAGTTGGTTTTGTTTCCATGTTTTCAAATACACAAAACTACTACATTACTTAGTAATTTTTTTGTGTAATGTAATGAATATTTATAAAAAATGATTTAATTTCTATATATTATTATCCTATCTCACAATATCTTCTCTCAATAATTATCTTTTAGTAAATTATTTTCCCTTACTATGAATTATATCATACCCATTCCATATACATATATCCCTATGTTATCTTGTGTAATGTTATAAAATTGTTTATATTCAATATCCATTTTTTAGAGATAAAAAAATGAATACGTAGTAATGTTTATGTGTTTGTATTTATGTACCCAATTTTCAAATGACAGTAGCTCCCTCTATATTAATGGATTTTATTACATGGATCTTTATTTAAAAAACCATGAAATAATGTTTATTATAAATATGTGTAGTTATAATTGATGTGAAATATATAAGAGGAATAAATAATAATTATCTATAAGGGAACTTGATGCTATGGTCTTTGGATGTAGAGGTGCGAGCTTGGTGGGGAACTTGGAGTTGTGCCACATTTGGAACTCTTTTTTCTATTTTGAGTCTTTTGGTATTATAGACTTATTTGGGGATATTTTTGGTTATTTCGTAATTGATTATTATTATGTTGTTTTAGGTCAAGTTAATATCAAGAATTATATTTATATTTTTCTATTAGAGTTCTTCTAATGATCTTATCAACATATATAATGGTAAATTTTCTCCTAATAATATTGTGAAACCCTAAGCATGTGTTGCTGACTTTTGGTGTACTAGGGATTCACCAAATCTCAATGGAATTACAATCCAATACAAGGTGATGGGATTGGGATGGGATGTTACCTGATCCAAAACAATATTTAAATAATTTAGAATGAAACTCATTTAATATACAAGAATTAATTCAAACTACTTATTTTACATTTAATGGAAATTTGATCGATTAGTCAATAATGATCATGTCAAATAAATGAATAATAATATATAAGAAATAATGAATACATGAACCTAATAAAATAAACATAAAAAATAACTACAACCTCCAATATCTTTTTATTATAAATATCATTATAATATTTTATGGTACTTTCATATTTTACACACAACCAAAGGTGGATTCATGTTAGACATAGAGGTGAATCGAAATATAAATCGCAATTAATGAAATCCAGGGGTGTTTATGATCCAATTAAAACCATACAACATTACTTTTAATCAATTAGTATTTTATCCAAGCAGTGACCTCCTATTTTTTTAAAAGAACTTTCTGACTCAATACCGTAACTTGAATGGTGAAATTATAATATGATTTTCTTATCTCATCTGATCAATCATTGAATGTCCACAAATCACATCATATTAAATGAAAAAATCAGTAATGGTTCATATATCATATCATAGAATATCATATGAACATGACATATTATGTTTAAAGCATGACATATTTTCGTCGAGGTCCCCTTCTAGCACCATGATCAATGAAATTATGACATGTTGGTTTCATATTTCCTCTCCTTTGCATCAACTTCTACCATGTTTTTCATGAAACAATTTAGTTTGAATAACTATGATATAGTTTTAACTAATGGTTCATATCACCTAAATTAATTTACCTCTATCTATCATAAGAAACCAAATATTCTTTTTTTTCATATATTCTTCTCATTTTCTAAGTCACTCACAAATAGGCATGCTGAAACAGTCTAGGTCCCATAGGCTCGAGCTAACCTTTTGTTGGTTGAGCTAATCTTTTTAACCAATTTTAAAATAGTATTATACAAACATATCAAAACAATTGTATATCCAGTTGGTCAAACCTATATGGTCATGGGATACCCTTCAGGCCCTTGATATATTCCCCTACTTCCTATCCCATTTCCCCTTCCCTATCCCCTCATATGAGGCGACACAAGCTAATATTTCCTTTATTAAACATCATTATCATATTTATAATATTACATTATATAATAATATCAACACCAAAATAATCCATTAGTTTAGTGTATTTAGAGATTAGCTACACAAGAAGCTTATTATTAATTCATGGGATCATTTTCTTATAATTTCATCATTCTATGTCTTCCTCTAAACAACTCCTAAGTTAAACTCATCATCATGCATTAGTAAACGGAAACCTAAGAAAGGAATGAGGTCAAATGGATGGTATGGGAGAAATAAATATATTGAAATGTTACCTAGGGTGAGATCCATGAATTTGATAAAACATAATTAAGATATAAATATCAAAATAAAATAACATAGAACCATAAGAATGGTTTATATGGAATTATAGGATAATAATTAATCTCATATGATCAGATCTATAACTTTGGGTAAAGTCTAAAACACATAATAATTAATCATGATAAATTGAGTATAACATAGTCACATATCAAAGTATTATAGAACCAACACAATCATAGAAACACAATACTGGGGATCAGACAACCCAAAAAGTTTCCAATAGCATACCAAAAAATCCAAACTTATTTCCCCTAGCAGATAAGGCATAAAAACCTATTTCTAAATGCCAATAATGCATCAAACCAAATTTAATATTTTGCATATAGAATCAAAAATTAATTAACCAATATATAATAATATTTAAATACCTAACTAATGCATTAGAAAGAAATATATGTCCCACTCACTAATTAAATAATAACTATACACATGTGTGAAACAACAAAACATCTAATCATCACATAATTAAAAAAAACAAGATTAAGGATGGGGTATAAATTAAATTTCAAAATATATCACATAAATAACCAAATAAAATTGATACATTGATATAACATTCAACCACCTAAAATATAAACATCATTAAATCATTTAAAGGGTTATTTATATAGTGTGACATCATGTAAAATAGATATCATTTGATATAAAGAGGAAAAATGAATCAAAATTCAAAAAAAGAGTAACCAAGAATATATTTAAAAGTAAATTATAAATATTATAAATATTGATACATATTTCTATTTCAAATTAATAAAGTATAACCTTGTGGCTCTTTTAAAACATGGTATTGATAGAAAGATCTTTTTAAGAGAAATCAAGACATAATGGGATGAGATTTATTCATAAAAATATTATATTTTTATGGAAATGAAAATCATTCACATAAGGATTCTTGGAGTAATAACACATTTTATATAGTGTGATAAATGTGGAAGTAATATGTAAAGGATATAAGTAAAAATAATAAACACTGAATGTTGATGTTTAATAGAAACTGCATACCTCAAAGAACGATATTTTTGTTACCAAAGTCCCTTGCAACTGAAGGAATTATTAAATAAAAAATATATGAGAAACAGTTATAGAAATAATCCTTAAAATATCATAATGTGTAATATTATTATCCCACATTATTGAAATATGTATGTCAATACATAATTCTAATGAAAAAAAGGTCTAGAAAAAGAAGTATGTCTTAAGGGATTGATAATTCAGACAAGCAACCCTAATATTTGACGCTTTATTCCATGAATGAACTTTGAAGAACAATATAAAAGACATAAATATATTAATAACTTATTTTAGAAGAATATTAATATGTAAAAATATTTTAAATTTTCATTTATATTCATTAGCTATATGTATATTAGTTAGTTTTACAAATTTTTCCACATCATGCGTTTATAATTTTGATCATATTCACTTGTTTCATGGGTGATATTTTGGTATTTATTATAATTAAATAGTTTATAATTTCAAAATAAATAAATTTAATATAAATTATGAAATATTATTTTATAATTCAATTACATGAGAGTTTTTTTCATTTTATGAAAGCAAATTTGGTGGAGAACAAGTTTCAAGTTTTTTATCATGAAAATCATTATTCTGTTTCTATAAGCACAATATGGTTGATTGGGAACCACACAATTTAAAATAACGATTTTAAAACACCATAAACACACATCATAAATTTTAAAAAAAGGGTCACATGAAAACTATAAAGTATTCACCAAATTCAATATTCAAACAAAAGGTGTTACACCACCACCTCGGGCTGCAAACCATGAGCTGATTCCTCAAGCGGTAAACCCTGAAGCACCCAATCACCCATCATCATCCATATCAATAGTGAGAACCAACAACTAGAGACATTTCATTACACATCACTGGATCATTTTCATCCATTCTTGAAAGGAACTTCACAAGATTACCAAAAAAGTTTCAACCACTATGGCAAGACATTGGAAACACCAAGCAGAACCAACGAAGGTAGATGGTACATCTAGAGGTTGATAAATCAGTAAAAAAACCTACATTACACAATAGGAATCTGTTGACATTGACCCCATATTCATTGTCATAAAAAATAACTTCATCCATCACAATCCGAACTAGAAAACCCCAAAAATCATTGGAGTCAATCATAAAAACCAACATTGAACATATAATCCAAAATAAAGCATCACAAGTCCAAACAACATTGCCAACCGAACCACACCACCAAGATTGAAAGACCACTTGTAAATAGAGAGGGCCCAAATCACAACCATCAATGAAATATGAAACCCAAAAATCAAAATGTAAACTGAATGATCTCGACTACCACGACAAAGAATCAAATCCACTATATAGAGGCACTCGATTGATCTCGAACTGTACCATGAACAACATCCAGAAACCATCTAAAACACCTTTATATCCAATGAAAATTGTGTACATTTAAATGGTAAATGTAGAAAGAATAGTGGTGGGTGATCATGTCAACAGGAGAGCCACTGATTATTGGTACCAATGGATCCCAAACCACTAGGGTGCCTTCGAGTCAAGCCATGTTTGGTTTATTCATGAAGGTACATGCGATAAAAGCATGGAAGAAACATTTGGTATTGATGGATTAACATATAATTAAAATCCATTTATTTATTTTTCTTTATAGATAGTCAAATAAATTATATAATACTCACATATATCATTTATATTCAATAGTTACAAACAAAAACTCTATGAAGGTGGTAGAAAAATAAACTGAATGTATGGTCCTGTGGAGGAGCAAGTCAATATGTATATATGGGTGATGATTAAATAATTAAAGAAACATGAGAAATAAGAAGTATGATTTTTATTTATAACTATTAAACATGTCATATATATAATTATTATTTATTAAATTACCATTTAATACCTTCCATGTTAGTTGGTCATGTAAAACGAAACCCATTTATTCAAGGATGTGGTAGTTCTCACATACACACGATTCACATTTTCATTTTTCTTCATGGAAATAAGAATGGTAATTAATTATTCTACCATAATTATAATAAAATTTTATTATACTATTGATAATTATATTGTAATTTTAATATTTTTTAGTTAAATGTGAGGAATAATAAGTTCAAATAAATAAATATAAAACAGAAAGGTTTGGTTATAAATTCATACCCCACTACTTGGATTATATCATTTTGAAAGGGGGTTAAAACTTTGAGGGTTTGTATTTTGCTAAGAATATAACAAATTTTAGGTGTTTAGGAATGTTTAGGAGAGGTTTGGGATAGTTTATTCTAAACATAGGGGGTTATAGTGTGAGGGAATGTGAGGAGAGGAGAGCCTCGTTTATAAGTGAAATGGATGAGATTTTTGTAAGTACCCATAAAATTTAAATAATGGGAAGTCACTCAAAAGGAAAGTGGCTAAAAAATTGAGAAACAATAGAAAAGATAAGTGATAAGGGAAACCATTAATGAACAAAACATTTACACACATGTTCTATACATGTTTGAGGTTATTTACTCATAGATATTTACTTTTACCATCTTAACTTTTACAATAGTTACTAGTTTTTACTTAAATAACTTATCTAATATTTAAAAAAAATAAAATTTCATTTATTATATAATTTTTACCTAATGATTAATTTTTTTTAAATCCATTTATTTTAATTAAATTTATAATAGTGATTAATAATACTTTTAAAATAATAAGTATATAAATTATTAAAAAAAAATTATAAGAAATATTATGACTTAGGTTATAAGACATTAAATATATGTTTATAAATTAGAATAAATATTTCTAAATTTATAATATTACTCATAAAATTTATATTTTATCTAGAAAATGTTTTTATAAATTTCCAAATCATTATTTTTAACTCAAAAACCCATAAAAGGCCTAATATTTGGAAAAACAATATATTTCACTATTTACCTAAAAATCATAAATAAGTTAATATTTCCAAGATAAATGAAAAAATAAAGATAATTTTTTTATATTCACATTCTAAAATTTAGAAAATTTATTTTTACTTAAAAACAAAAAATATATAGAAAACTATATTTTCACAAAAAAATGACTTTCGGTATATTATATATCCTTATCTTCATTTCCTATAAATTATAAATTACACTAGTGTTAATCCTTTATTAATAAAAAGTATATTGAAATTTAAAAAAATGATTTTAGAAAAATATTTTATTAGTTTCTTAGATTCACTACTTGAATTAAAATTTTACGTGAATTTTATTTTGTCTTGTTTTTAAATATATAAATTTATATATATTTCTTTATTTAATTAACATTGTTTTTACGTTCAAATAATACAAATACCTTAAAATTTTCTATATTTTTTTTATTTTTTTGTTACACACAGAAAAAGATATCAAACATGGTATTTATTTAAGGTGGAATATTTGACTAAAAGTTGGAACATTGCATTTTACCCCCATTAAAAATAATTTCACCCCCAAAATTTTATTACATGGATGAAAACAAGTAAAGGTAATATTATATCCTTACATCCTCATGTTCCTATATAGCCTCTTGAAAATAAGGATTTAATGACAAAAAAATTCTGTATGGGTGATCTTGTTTCTCATAACCTTGTATCGTCGATCCATGACTTCTACATTTTGTTCCTTATATGAATGTATTCATTCTAGTTATATATATTCTGATCATAGTACCTGCGATAGACCTTGTATTTACTTCCTCGAAAGCCTTATGTTTAAAACATCATGCACTTGATATAATGTCTAATTAATTAAAATAATCCATTTTTATCATTTTTATGAAAAAATGTGGCTACACCTTTTTCTTTTAAAATTATTACAAGTATTCCACTCACCTCACTTATAACGTCACTTGTGTATATGGAAGACCAATTCCTTGTAAAGTGATGTGATTCATTCAAAAATTAAATGGAAATATATAAGGATGAATTAAATTAATATATGTGATATATATGTGATAAAAATGATTATATATTGTTAATATATTATTTAAATTTATTTTGTTCAATTTTTTGAGAAAATGGAAACAATGTTCATGCGTAGGTATGACCTGTTATCTCCCTGAATAGTATATTTCATTTTAAATGACTAATTTTTATAGATAATTATAAAAAATATATATTGAATTTATATATTTTTTATTTCATGGTTAAAATTATAGTGAGTATGGAACCATGATCAAATTTATAGGAAAAAAATAATTAAACAAAAAATCAAAACATACATGAAAAACAATGCAGTTGTTGCCCGAAACGTGACTTTTACATAGAATTTTAATAAAAAAAATATAAAAGGCCATATAAAATTCATATATGATATTATATATATTATTATGGGTCGTTAATATATGTATAATATAATTATATTTATTATACATGAGGTTTGAACATGTACAAAGGATGTCGATACTTAAGGTAAGAGATTGTTGCTCAATTTTTACTCCTATGAGACACATGCCATATTCACCACCTCTTTATTTTATGTGGTGTAAATAAATCACATTAATGTATTTTATTATTATTCCCCCTAAAATTATTGATATTAAATATGTATTTGAGGGTATCTCTTTCATGGGGAGTATGTTTTGAATTTTACTGAAGTGGTAATGGTTTTATGTTACAATTTCATCATTTATTAGGATTTTTTTTGATTATGTATACAATGTTGAAATAATATATTCTAACTCAGAATAGTTATTATTAATTTTATTTTACTTTGATTATTAATAATATTTTCAAGTAATAGTACATTTCGCACCTCTTTGTTACTTAAAATAGTTGAGAAAATATTTTTAAAGAAATTTTTTCTTATTTATCCATTTAATCGTAAACCCTTTTTCTTTCAAATCCTTTTTAAAAAAATTGAAAAAATTTTATTACAATATGAAAATTATTTATTAAAGATAATTTTACCCATGTTTTTTATTTTATGAAATACTTTCAAAGGAATCTTCATTTCTGTTTCCATAAAATTTTTATTTTTTTTACCAAAAAAAGTGAATTGAATATTTTTTATAAAGTGCTTTTATTAAAAAATATAATATTTCATCATGAACACTAAACGTTTTAACGATTACTTTATAAATTTCCAATTTCATTTTTACATATAAGTATTTAATTTTTTGGATGTGTTAATTGTTTTTTAAGGTGAAAAGGTTATTATTTTCAAGAAATGTCACTTGTAATATTTCAAAATAATTATCCATCTAAGATGACATCTATTGATGTAACCTATGATTACTAGGGATATAATCCAAGGAAAATATTCTTATTATTTATATGAATGCTTTATGTTTATTATGACAAGATATTTATGAAACTCATATATCTTCCATGGGTTATACCATGATAAAATGCTTATGAATCTCAATTATTTTTCTATAAGTTTGGATATAATGAAATGATGAAATGAATATGAAACAAGTCTCTTTTACACATATTATGTTTTGATGAAATGAAAATGTAACCCATTCCGTTTCTTGGGTTATGATATGATTAATGTTTTATGATCTTGTGACACAAAAAATTATTATTTTAATTAATAGATGGGTGGGGATTATATCTCTCTCCAATTCATTGGGTAGGGATTTATATCTCATGAGATATATAAGACTAGAATGGGGAGTGGACCCAATTTAGTAAAGAAAGTTGTCCTCTATGATGGTCCTGGGAGTGAACCTTGACTATTACTATGATTTTAGGAGTAATCCCATTATATAATGGTAGCCTTGGTAGTCATCCTTGATTATTATGGAAATGATTTTCTATAATTTTGTTGTACCAAAATACCATGTCTTAGACCAATGTTATGCAGTCATGGATCATGTAATTTTATCTCCATAAGATTTATGTCTTATGAACATGAAATAATTATACCATGAAATATAATTATGATCTTTGATATGCAGGTCATGGTTTTAAAATGTTATTTTCATGTTCTCATACCCTTATGTTCATATAATGCTTACTTATCTTCCCTTTTTTACCCTTACTGAACATATTAGATAACACTTTCATATGATTTATTTCTCAAATTTATAATGAAATGTATTAAAAATGATATATCTAACAAGGATAATGGTTATGAAGAATGTATTGGGAGATGACCTAATATACCTATGAACAAATTGTTTGTGTTTATATTTTCCAAATGAACTATACATTTACAATACTCATGAATGTGTTTATATAATGTAATAAAATTTTATAAAAAAGATCTTATCTCAATGTATTATAATCCTGGGGTGCTGTTGTTGGTATCAGATGATAGTTTTATTTAATATTTGTAAATATGGATGAGAATGATTTAGTGAGATGCCTAAGAACATGTATAATGATAAACTTAAGTATGAGTTAAAGTATAGTAAAATTTAATTGTATTTTTGTAAAAGTTAGAGTAGGTGGTTTCCATGAAATTATATCTATGTGAGGAATCTACAAGTGGATGTGGCTATTTTACAGAGGTTCATAGGGGTAATAAATTTAAAATGTGAACATTTATCTTGACTCAATCATTACATGGTTCACAAAAATGGGCCTTGATACAGACATGGTGTGACACTCTAGAGAGATATTCTTTGGAAAGTAAAAAATATATATGAAGTATGATGAAGAATTTTAATAGTGACCATGAATGACCAAGGTTTAGCCTACATTGTCATAGATTGAAAATAAGGTTTCATGATTTAAATTTATATAGGTAATTTTTCTTGATTTTGAGGTACCCCACTATGATTATTTTTTCATACACTATGATTTTTTGCTTTATTTCATGGCTTGAAGAAAATTGAACCATGTTAATACTGAGTTCAATGTATAATTCACTGATTTTCTAGATGATCGTCTTAATTACTTAGGATTTAGAATGAAAACATTCATTAATATGATTACATAACTTTCTCATTCTATGAGCGATTCCATAATTCCAAATGTAAAAAGACACAAAAATATTATGGTGATTCGTTCATAATTTAATTCCAACCTTCTTTAAGTGATTATTCTGATCGACTAGTTACTAAATAATGAATCAACACCACTAAATTGATATTTTCCAATCTCCAGTGTTCAGAACATAAAAAAGAAAATTTTACTATCCACCATTTGGAATGTTATGTGAATCAATGGTGGAATCTTTTCAAGAATATGAGGAAATATAGTGAAATTAACTCTATGGATTTGGATGAGTTCAAGAACTCATTTTTCAATATTTACATTCCATATATTATTCATACAAATATGGAGAAGGAGTTTCATGATCTAAACAAAAAGTATGATTAATCTATTGGTACATATGAGGAATATTTTGAAAGACCTGTGAGGAATGATTCTGTTTTTTTCATCTTACATCAATGTAAGGATAACCGGTTATTCAGTCTCTTAAACAATTATTCAATGGGTGTTATATTTAAGAGAATTAAAAAGATATGAAATGGTTATTTAGTGTTCTATCTCTATGGAAATGGTGGTTGGAGTTATATATCAATCTCATGGTTGGGATAAGGAGAGAAAAGTGGAATTCAATGTAAAATATTAAACCATTGAGAGAAGAAGATGATATTTTCTTTATTCTCAATGTGTGGGAAGAAACATGAGGGAAATTATCGTAATGAGACTACAAATTTTTTTATTTGTTAAATAGAAGGCCACCGAAAAAGTTATTGTTGAAGTGATGAAAAGAAATTAAATAATGACGAGAATAGAGAATATATGCACCTAATTCACCACCCATAATTTAGTGTTTCTAATTGAAGAAGTATATATATTGTGATAACCAGTTCCCAAACTTAATGGTTATGGATGATGATCGATGTTAGAAATATCTATGTTTAGAGATAAAGAGAAATCTTATATGATAACTATTTCTAATTTGGTGTGGGATAATAAATTGGTGAAATATAAACTTAATATTCAGTTTATAGTTTCTATTGTATTATTTGACTTTGAATCTACCCATTATTTCACATCTGAAGAATTTACAAAGGGTATCAAGATACCACCCAAAACATTATATGTATAATTAGTAGTGAAAAACCCCAAATGGTACGATGATCACATCTCAAACACATGATTCATATTGGACTAATGTTGATGGGAATGTGCTTATTGAAATTTTTTCAATTTTTCCTCTAGTTGAATTTGTTGTTATCCTAGGAATGGATTGGTTTTGTAAACATAAATCCCACATCAATTTTCAAGGAATGGAAGTCACATTTGATATTCCAAACTAACTTATAAGTTTATATCCATGTGACAATAATTTTGAACTTATAATTGAGATCACATTCATTATATGGGTCTTGATTCCCTTTTAGAAGGGGTATTTATCTTATATGGTTTGAGAGAAACATGAAATCAATGATATTCCTATTGTGTGAAAATTTATTGATGTATTTCCAAGAGGCATTAATTTTCTTCCACAAAAATTTTTATGTTTCATTTTCTATAGACCCTATACCTGGTGCCACAAAAATTTCAATGCATCCCTATATAATGGACCCAATTGAGTAGCTGGAATTGAAGAAGAAACTATAAGTGAACCTTGAAAAGGGATTAATTCATCCAATTTTGTCACATTGGGTTTAACCTTTTTTTATAAAAGGAATGATGGATCAATACGACTCGATATTTATTACCAAGAGACTGAAAAAATTAAGGTCACAAACAAGTATCCCCGACCCTGTATTTAAGACATACTTGATCAACTGTGAAGAGATAAAAACATTTCCTTGATTTTCCATTATTATGGATAACATCAATTGAGGAATAAGAAAGAGTATATACTAAATAAATTATTCCATACATGGTATGGAAACAATGAATATATAATGATTCCATTTAGTCTTACTAAATATATTTCTATCATTAAGGATTTAATGAATTTAGACTTTAGAGATTAACATGATCAGTTTGTGGTAGTCTTTATAGAAAATATTATTATCCATTCAAGGATTAAGGAAGAGGATGAAATCAGTTGAAAATTTTACTAAATACCCAAATTCATGAGTATGTATACGAAAATTTTGGATGGAAAAAGATAAATTATTGTTTCATATAATCTAAAGAGAGGGTATATTGGTAGGTCAATAAAAGGAGGAGGATATTGAATGTTGTCCTAGACCAACCATAGTGAATGAGATATGTATTTTTATTGGTTTATCTACATGTTATAGATGTTTTTTATATAATTTACCCCAACTATATAATCCACTCACTATGTTATCTGAAAAGGGAGCCAACTTCCTATGGAAAGATGAATGTGATGAATATTTCAAGGAATTTAAGAGAAGATTAGTCATTGAACCTGTGCTTACATAACCCAGTAGTGGATACTGTTTAATAATCTAAATTGATGCATTAAGAAAGGTATTGGGATGTTCAATCACGTAGAATAGCACAGTTATAGTTGATACCTCATAAAAAATGAAGATTCATGAGAAAAATTAACCTACTCATGATTTGGAGATAGATGTGGTGATTTTTTCATTAAAATTAAGGAGGAATTATAATAATTTATGAATTTGTGATATATATACCAATGGAAAATTGTTAATGTATATATTCACAAACAAGGAGTTGAATATGCACCAAAGAATATGGTTATAGTTGATTAATGATTATCACTTCTCAATACATTAATACCCTGGGAAAGTGAACAAGGAGGAAGATTTATTAAGATAAAAAGATCATGCTATATTATCCATTAAGTGGATAAAAATGATCGAATATTTCTAGATTATTAAAGGATGAATATTGAAATCTTGAATGAAGGGTAGAAATCATGTCCTTCATAGTTTAATGTTCATCCATTTATCTACATGAAGATTAAATAGGTACCGAAAGATGATATTGATATGAAAAATATGGTTATAAATGTTCTTGAGTTTATCCTTGATCATGTTGGAATGATAAGGTTATGAACCATGTATGCATTCCACCCATGCCACATTTGAAGGTTTTTCTAGAAGAATATTGTAGTTCATCTTTCTTTATTCATCCTAGAAGTATAAAGATTTATAGATATTTAAAAGTGTATTTATAGTGGGATGACATGAAGATATATATTGCATAGTATTTATATCCATGATTTTTATGTTAGTAAGTTAAGGCTGAGAGAAAAAAAATAATGGGGCGTTACATCCACCAACCATACCATAATGGAAATGGGAAAGAATCACCATGGATTTTGTTGTTGGACTCCCCATAACATATAATGAGATTAATACTCGATGGGTTGTATTCAAATGAAATTAAAATGTAAGAATACTTCATCATTATCATAAAAGAGTTTTCATGACCCACTATGGGCTTCCATCCAAACCAACACCTAACCTGATCTGTGATAAGGCCTGAGATGCATTTCCCATCCTCTTAGGTTGTAAACTAGAATCAGACTTCAAATTATCACAATGGTAATTATTTAACCCAAAAAACTAGGTTCAAATAACTAAAATATATCATGAAACACAATCCAATAATGAAAAAAGATATATAAATACATACACTAGTTAAAAAACAACTACAGTAAAACAAAACAAATAACTACAACCAGAAACTAAAACTATACCAGAAATGACATGATCTCTACATGGCCTCTTGGTCACCACCAACCACAAGACCATCCCACTCCAAAGGAAAAAAAAGAAAAAAACCCAAACCTGTAAAACATCTTGGGTCTATCGATGTAGTGTTTCACATGTAGGATATATGTATAGACATCTCAATAGGTAAGAAACATAGAGTATACATTCAATTTTCCAAAATAGTCAACAAACTCTAGTTTAAAATATATTTAAAAAGTAGGGTTCAATTTTTTTTAAAATGAAATAATATTTAATTTTATTTTTAAAATATTTTTCCATTAGAAAACCATGTTTACATAACCAAAACTAAAACAATAATACATATGAGGTGATAAAAAATATTATATTAAAAATAATGGAAAATACAATAACAAGCCAGAAACTAGCAGAGTAGTGAAACAAATACTGTAGAATGAAACATATCATATATATAGTAATCATTTGAATTTTCTAAACATCATAGAAGAAATCATGGGAATTACTTGGTCCAAAATCACATCATGATGTATGGTGTGTATTCATAGTCAATAACCAACCCCGATTATCTAAACTAGCCTCACCAGTGGAACAACCCCATCTAGACACTCAATAATTCCAGGTTACACTGGTGCTTCAAATCAAGAAACGAATCAAACCATCACTCTACCCTCTTGATAATTCTCAAGATCTCATGATAATGGTACATAAATAATTAGGATTTCATCACACATATAAAATTAACCAATAACTCACAGATTCTCTTGTGATTTCCTTTCCTGAACTCTGATTCCATCTTTGTGGATGCCCTCTCCTTATATGGACAACCACATAGGTTACAATCAAAAATCAAACCATCTCAAAATACCAACAAGTCCTATATGTCACATTAGTTTTAAAATAACATTAAAAATACCCCAAGGTACCAACTATCCCTTTACATTTAAAATCCAATTCCATTTCCAAAACCATTTTCAAAATAGAGATAAAAACATACAACATGATGGAATGATTCCCAATGGTCCGACCATTAAGAAACTCATTTGAGAACCACATTTGTGATCATTTAGGTAAAAAATAATCATTTAGGAACTATTGGAGTTTCCAGAGAACCATTTGAAATTTGGATGGCTAAAGAATAGAAGAGGAAAGGGGGAAATGTGTTTTGAAATATGGAGTTTAAGATTAGCATGATTTTTATAAAAAAAATTATAATTTTTGTTCCTATCCATATGTTCACCCCATGAACATATGGATATTACCACATCCAATGGAGCACCCATTAAAATTCAAGGATTACCCATGGATTCTAATTAATGAAATACATGTAGAAAAAAAACCCACACATAATCACTAAATCAAAAAAGAAATATTACAACCCCACAGATGCTCAATTAACAATGGAATTTAAGCCAATATAACATTTCAATGACCAAACACACCCTATATCACCCAATTCCATTTCATAAGACCAATTATAATTTTATCAATTACTCTGTATATATATATATATATATGTATAATAAAATAAATAATTTTAAAAACAATTTCCATCAAATTACCAATATAGAAATCAGATAAAAATTCAACCAACATAATAGAAACATTATTAACAAATTTTATAAAACATTTAGGAATGATCAAGCATCAATGATATGTTATATAAAAGAAATATATTGAAACACCTACCCAAATGATGTGTGGATGTGACAAAACTCCAAGGGAGTGGAGAAATAGGCTTGAGTAATGATATTAACACAATACTATCCAAAAAAAACATTCTAAAAAATCAAGCATAATCCCAAGGGTTTGGCCATAGAGAACCCATCCACGTAAAACCAATAAACCAAGAGAGAGGGAGAAGAAGAGGACAAAAATTTCCAAAACTGGGAGAAAATCCACATATATGCAAGGAGAATAAACCATGGAGGATGGAAAACCAATGTATAAGAGCTTGGGAAGAACTCTCATGTTACTAGGTAAAGAAAATGGGAGAAGAACCAAAAATGAGTTAAAAATT
Source organism: Viscum album (assembly GCA_963277665.1). Taxonomy (NCBI): domain Eukaryota; kingdom Viridiplantae; phylum Streptophyta; class Magnoliopsida; order Santalales; family Viscaceae; genus Viscum; species Viscum album. The sequence goes on from OY728126.1 coordinate 589,654,765, forward strand.
ATGAGGGGAAAAGAGGAATTTAGACTTTTTAATGAACCTGAGAATGTTACATAGTTTGGAAATTTAGTTTTCCAAAAAATATTCCAATTTTTTACACCCCACTATTGGAGGAGCACACTAGCATGGGTGACCTCATAGTTTGGGAAACTGTGCACCAACCATGAACATCATCTATGTAAAATTAAATAGGTATCCCACAAAATTGCCTCACAGTTTCCTCTAATCATGTTCAATCTATGCAGTTTATCCGAGACACCAACAACACACCACAAAATTTCTCCTCGGCCTCTCATAGTTTGGCTCAAACCATGGCCAACATTTTTATATGTCTAAACCATTTCAAAACTCCAAAAATCAAAAAATATGAATAGAAACATAATCCAACCCGTAACAAAAATTACCAACACCTTGAAAAGAATAAAATAAAGGGGAAACTGGGGAAGGTGTGTGAAAATTCATCCCACCATAAAAACATTATTACTCCCAAAAGTCACCCAGCGAAATAAAGAACAAAAATCGATTTCAAATCTGTATAAGGATAAGGAATTCCATGGCCCTCAGTTTGACCTTTCACTCTATAGGTCACACCCGACTAGATCTAGAAAGAAACACAAAAAACATAAATTATAAGGAAGATTATGGGGGGTATTCCCACAAAAAAAACCCAACATTCATAAAAAAATAGAAATAACCACAAAAAGGTCCATGGTGGGTCTCCCAAGCACTTAATAATCGACTATCCTAAACCAACATTGGAACTTCCAGTATGTACCAAACAATATAGCCATTGAGAACTCCAAACCAGAACCAAAAGACCCAAAAATCATGGAAAAATAAGGAAAGAAACTTGAAAAAACATTTAACCAAATCATGATTCATCATTTCTAAAAGACACAAGTATCTCTAAAATTATCGCAATCTAAAATTAGAGATAATCCACAAGGATAACCAAGGTTTCTCAAAATGAATCCCAACCACAAAAAATACAATAAGAAAAGACTACCATTCTATTTAAAATGATGGTATAATTTCAAAATGTAACACCCCAAGCTTCCACGGTACTTTTCTCTTTGAATAAGTGTGTGTTGTACGCAACTTCAAGTTCTAACAGACCACAACCAATCAAACTAGTCGTTATAAATAGTAATAACCACTTTTTAAAATTTTATACATTTTATCTTTCAAAATGGACTTCATTTTTTGATTCATAATATTTAAATTATCTTCAGGTGAATTTTTGGTACTTTTTTGATAACTTTCATATTTTGATGAATAGTGAAAATTACTAAATTTTAATTAATTTTTTTAAATAAAATAATTATTAGTGATAATTTATTCATTTGAGTGGGTTTAAAGTATAATTGGATTATATTCTTACCATTTAATTTAATTTTGGTCATTGGACATAATTTCACATTTAAATGGGACATAAGAAAGTGTCAATCCTTTGATACTTATTATTTCATAAAAACACGCTTTTTGTTTTGACAACAGTAATTAATTTTAAATTAATTTCTTCTAATTAAATGTTTTGAATTTATAAAAATTGATTCCATATTTATAATCAGGAGGCCCAAACTGTGTAAATAGGTAACTATTATTTTTATACATTTTGAATAATTACTTCGGTAAATATTTTATTTACCATGGCTAAAGGGAAAATCCGGTAAATAAGGGTAAAAAATAATATTATAATAATATTAAATTACCTTAAAACATGTCTTAACCCTACTGTATGATAAATATCAGACCATGGTCATATTTGGGTTGATTTTGGGACCCCATAGTGCCACTTGTAAGTGACAATGATACTTTATATTAATTAAGTCAAAATAAATACAAATATGACATAAGCATATATCTTTTATTAAAAAAAATTACACAAGGTTATACATGTTATATCTTCAACTATAAATATTAATTATAAAGTTAAAATTATTTCCTACATAATAGTATTTTATTTATAATTTTTAGATATTGAATAATTAAATTTATTTATGACACATTGATGATGTAGTATTTTCCTTATTAATGAAATAATCAAATAATTGGTATTATAAATGTTAAAATAAATATAATTTGAAAGTTTTCATGTCATAAAAGAATTTTATAGGTTAATATGACATGTTAGGATTGATTAAATGAACTTTTTTTAATTAATAAAGTTGTTAATACTTTAACAAAAATCAATTATTAAATAGTGTCAAAATTGACATAAAGGAGTTTTTAGAACAAATATTATATTTTTAATTGATATAATGTTCATAAAAATCTGAAGTTCGGCCAAATTACTTATATAATTATAGGTGTATAATTTCTAAACCACTTGGGGTTCTCTTAGATGTTTATTGTACGTTTATTAACCATATAATATAAAAATACAAAGAGACGTGGTAAATGTCAAACTATTTATCTTTGAGTTAAATCTAAAAGATAAACTTAATATAGTGACCCAAACCTATCTAAAACCTATTGGTTGAGTGATTTTATACCCACTACCACCTTATACTTTAAATAATCTACTTTGTATCCATTATAAACCGAAAATTATTTTATTATAAAATAATATTTCTAACTTTTCCAAAGGTGCCCCTCACTCCTCTTATAAAAAGGCACTCCCCATTCTCTTTAATTCACACCATCAAAGCCTTTTTTATCGGAAAAATCCGGGAAAAATACCCTCTCAACTATCCTTACTTCATCCTAGAGGCCTTATTTTAGTCATAATTTGATCATAAGGATCCCTTTTGATCAAATCAAAAGGAATAACCATAAGAAGAGGTAAATATTTCATCACCTCATTCAAGTTACTTTCTTCTTCCACTTCCCTTTTCTTTGTTGTTTACATTCTAAAATAATAAATCCAGTATATTATATATAATGTGATGTTATTATAAATATGGTACAACCAAATTCATTATTCTATCCATCATTTGAATTACATGTCACCATACGTGCGTACGTACGGCTTACCGTCTCTACGTCGTGGTGTAATTGTTATTGAATACATTATTATTTGGATGGGTATAATAATAATGTGTAACTGATGTAAATAATAAATATAACAAGATAATGATTATTTATATATGATATACCATCAAATTATATATTATTTTAATATCAAAAGAATGATATTGTCGCTCATGTGTACGTACGGATTACCGTCTCCACGAATGCGATTAGATTCATTCCTCATCATATCCATTCAAGAATAATTTTCATTGGATGATTAAAAATTGTGTTTAAGGACATGATATCATTCTGGATATGAATAATATACAACCTATCGATAACAAACATGGCTTATGTAACAAAACATATAAAAGAAAATGAGTATGTGAACACCCGAAACGATGATAATACTAAAATATTATTAACAAAGCAATATTAGAAGATCATATATGATATCATATCTATGTATATGATTCTTTTATAATTTAATAACAATGATTTAACTATTATAAAAAAGTTTAACCTACCTGCAACCAAGGAAAAGTACAAGGTAAGGGTTAATTTCACTATCTCTTTATTATCCGAGGTTGTTTTAATGTAAGTATCTACTGAGACCTCTTTATCATCCACATCCATGTTTCTTAAAAACATATTTCAAAACATTTTTACGATTTAATAGACAATTGGTTAAAGTCATTTATACCCTTATTTGACCTCATATATTTTTTAAAGGAATCGTTCTGTCTTTTTCCAAACAAGGTACTTTTTAACCTTTTAGACAAATTTAAGGTAAGAATGTTTTTTTAACTTATACAACGAGTGCGGCTATTTTCTGCCATTATAACATCATTGAAGCTTCACATACAAGCTTATAAGAATATTTTCAAATACAAATGTTTCTTTTATAATTATGTGTCTTTTAAATGATTTCAAAATAGAAAAAGATATTTCTCTAAAAAGGTTTTGATTTCATCTAGGTCAACATCCTTTGATTGATTTTAAGTTTATTTGAAGTTGATTTATTATGATACAAAACATCCATATTGTATTGAAGGTTTTGTGATATGTTTGACTGTGGATGTGTTATTTCATACCGTTCATGGTTTATTGATAAAGTATTGACATTTCATATGCCAGTTTTAATAAAAATGTTTATGTTATGTTTAAACCTTTTTATATTGGAAATGCATTGGACTTAGTAAGTGATGAGTGGAGCCAGCTATAGCTCCTCGATGCATCGGTAGGTCTCATGAGACAAACTAGTGTCTTGGTACAAGGCCTTGACAAAATCTTATTTGTATTCTTGACACAAGGCCTTGACTATGTGGTTATAATAGTCAGGAATTATTCATTCCATCATTATGAAAGTGGTTATTGATATTTCATGTGATTATTTGACTAGTATAATATCCAAGTGAATATGTAAATGGAATTATTTCATTTTATTTTTTCCATATTATGCTGAAGTTCAAGTTTAAAAGGATTTTGTTTTAGTTATACATTTCCTTAAAAGTTTATGATTATTTATGAATGTTTATGCTATATTGTTATCCTTACTAAACATCTGAGCTCACCCCTTTCTATATTTTATTTTTCCCGGGATGTGAAGAATTATTTTATGATGAACTGCTGGGATTGTCTGAGGGGATATGAGTGTGGAATATGAAGACTATGTTGTTGTAGTTTTTCACTTTATCATGTAATGTAAGACTTATGAATGTATCTACTGTTTCCAAGGCTACTAAACTAATCGGTCTTTTGAGACTTGATCTTTTGTGATCATGCCAATGTTATGTAATAATGCACAGACACTGGTTAACCGGGGTTGGGGTGTTACAGTTGGTATTATATGAAGTTTAGTTCAAACCTTGGAAGCTAGATTTATATAAAATCTGATTAGATCACATTACCCTAAGATATACTTTGAGGATTAGTATAGAAGATCTTACTAGAATTTTGGTATTGTAGAGATTTTGTGAGTTTTCCAAGAAATACATCCCTGTCTGGATATGAACAGGTAGAGGTGGCTCTAGAATAGATATACCTAGGGGTAAAACATGAAAACACCGCTTTTAGCTAGACTTGAATGAGAACTGGTGTATGACGATGAGACTTGCTGCACTCTTGGTTACGACACTCCTTGGGGATTTTTTTAGGATAATTCTCATTTTATTTACAAACCATTATGATGGGTTTATGAGTATATAATTTCTCAAAGAAAACATTTTTATGATTATGGATTATATCCATAAACTGTTCGATTTATGTTAAGTGTTCTTCATGTTTGGAATTATGTATTTCAATTCATAAAATAATCCAGTTTATGACATTATTTAGAAATGGTGCCTAGTAGAAGGAATGGAAACCATATCAACGCACGTAATCCATGTAGGGATTTCCCTCATACTAAAGATAATCATAGTGGATCTGGTGATACAACCAGTGCTGATCAGCTTATCACCATACTGGGACAACTCACTTAGGTTAAGAATAATAACCTTACCCGTATAGAGCACCCTGATCCGCAGCGTGGATGATCAATGTTAGATCTCTTCATGAGGAAACAACCACCAACATTCAATGGGGGTACAAATCCACTAGTATTCGAGCAATGGATAAATTCTTTAGAGAAAATATACCACGCCTTGGGGCGTAGCTAAAAGGAAACAGTTGTCATGACAGTTTACCGCCTCAATAGAGATGATGATCAATGGTGGTCATTGATTCAAAACACAAAGAAAGATGATGAATTATAAAATATGGAATGGAGGGAGTATAAAGATATTTTCATAGAAAAATATTTTCCTAATGACCATCGAATGGATATGGAAAGAAAATTTCTGAGTCTAAGGCCATAGGAGGATGAGAATGTTGCAAATTATGAGCCTAAATTTACAAGGTTAGCGAGGCATGATGTAGATTATATACGTAACCTGGGAAATAATATTGACCGTTTCTTTGATTGGTTAAAACCATTTCTCCATAGAGCATTCGTCTCAAAATCCTTCTCGTCATACGAATATATTATCTCATGTGCTATCATGACAGAAAAGGAATTCTCAATGTTTTACGACTTTATAGAAAAGCAAGAGAAGAAGAGATCTGTTGGTCACTCTGGAAATGGAAATAAGGGGAAGAAGAGAAAAGTTGAATATCCATCCAGCAGTAAATGTTGGATGAAACACCCCGGTACTTTCTTGAAGGGAATGTGAGTCTGCTACATGTGTGGTGAAAAAGGCCACCAAGCTCGTGATTGAAAGTGGAAGAAAGAGGCTGTCGATGTTGAATGCTACAATTGTAGAGAAAGGGGGAATTATGTGAATGAATGTCCTAAGCGCCAAGGGAACTTACCTAAAAAAGGACAAAGGATCAAGTCCAAGATTATGCTATCACTAATACAGAGGTTAAAGCTCCTAAAGACTTGGTGGTAAGTAATTTAATGGTTTCCTCAAGTTTATAAAATTCTTTATTTGATTCTAGATCATCGCATTGTTTTATATCTTCCCAATTTTCTAAGAAAATTAGATATTTCTAATTTAATTTAACAAGGGAGTTTTCAGTCAAAACTCCTAAGGGAAGTATCTTCACAACAATGTTTTGTCAATCAGTTCCCATTAGAGCATATAAATGTTCATTATCTACTGATGTCATCATCATACCCATGATTTAATGTGATATAATCCTCAATATGGATTGGATTTCGGACCATGATGCGAAAATTTATTAAAATAAGAAGGAGGTTATAATTTTTGATGATGATAAGGAGTACCATATGTTTAGATCAGAAATGTCACCACCAAATTCTTATCTAGATCTACACCCAGTAGCTCAACTAAATTCAATTATTAGGGAGGAAGAGAATGAAATAACTGTGGGTGATGAAAGGAATGTTCGAATAAATGATGTTCTTATTGTGCAAGAACATGTTGATATTTTACCATAGGATTTACCTAGACATCTTCCAGAATGAGAAATTGCGTTTTCCATTGACTTAATTCCTAGATCAAGGCCCATATCGAATACCCCTTATAGAATATCCACTATGGAATTAGTTGAAATAAAGAAAAAACTAGAGGAATTGAGTAATAAAGGATTTATTCTCTCTAGTGTTTCTCAATGGGGAGACCCTGTCCTTTTTTTGATAAGAATAAAGATGGATCTATGAGGTTTTACATTGACTATAGAGAGATAAATGCTATAAAAATAAAGAAAAAGTATCCCCTACCTCACATTGATGATTTATTCGACCAACTTCATGGAGCTAAATACTTTTCATAGAGTGAACTTCGATCTGGATAGCATCAGTTGTGTGTAAAGAAAGACGAAATTCTGAAAACAGCATTTCGAACCAGGTACGTGCATTAAGAGTTTACAGTAATGCCTTTTGGGATGACTAATGTACCCTCTATCTTCATTGATCTAATGAAAAGAGTTTTCAAAGACTATCTTGATGATTTTGGGGTGGTATTTATTGATGATATCTTGGTATACTCCAACAGCTATGAAGATTATGAAAATAACTTGTGCATTATTCTGAAGTCTCTTAAAAGACATGAATTATATGGGAAGTTTACCAAGTGTGAATTCTGGCTTCAAGAGATTTTTTTCTTGGCCATATTTTCTCTAAGGATGGAATCTCTGTTGATCCTTCTAAGACAACAGAAATCTAAGAATTTCCAGCACCAACGATTATAATTGAGGTACACATATTTATTTTTTTAGCAGGTTATTATCGACGTTTCGTTTAGAATTTTGCCCTATTGGATAACCCATTAATGAAGCTCACACGTAAAAGGGTTAAATTTGTTTGGACAAAAGAGTGTGAAATTTTTTTTGATGAATTGAAGAGAAGATTAGTCAATGCTCCTATCATGAATATACCATCGGGTAATGATGGGTTTGTTATTTTTATTGATGCATCGAAGAAAGGACTTGGTTGTGTCCTTATGCATAATGATAGAGTTATTGCCTATGCATCACGAGAGCTGAAAATTTATGAGAAAAAATATCCTACTCATGATCTTGAGTTATCAGCTTTAATATTTACTTTGAGGATTTGGAGAGACTATCACTATGGTGAAAATTGTGAGATTTATACTGATCACAAGAGTTTGAAGTATATTTTCTCACAGAAAGAACTCAACATGAGGCAAAGGAGATGGATTGAACTACTCAAGGATTATGATTACATGACACACTGCCACCCATGGAAGGAAAATAAAGTGGCAGAAGCTTTGAGCAGAAATGATCATGGAGTTTTGAACAAGATGAGAGTTGAAAAGGATCCTATATACATGGATCAAGTAAAGATGGATATGGGAATAACCATGGAAGGTGAAACATCAATGTTTTTTCAAATGGATGCCAAACCATCTCTACTAGAAAGGATAAAGAGTTCTTAGAATGGTGATAAATAGTTTCAAAAGAAGATTAAAGATGTTAGTAATGGGATATTGAGTGACTTCGTATATGAAGATGGAATTTTGATATTTGGGAAGAGACTCTGTGTTCCTGATATACCTGATCTAAAAAGGGAATTGTTGGATGATGCTCATAGTTGAAATTTCTCAATACACCATGGGATCACCAAAATGTATAGAGATTTTAAGGAACATTATTGGGGGGACAACATGAAGAGATAGATTTCTGATTTTGTGTCAAGATGTATGGTTTGTCAACAAGTGAAAGCTGGAAGGCAGCATCCTAGAGGAGTCATGCAACCTCTTCCCATACCTGAGTGGAAATGGGATAATATTACGATGGAATTTCTCATGGGACTACCAAAGACTCTTAGAAGGAATGATGCAATATGGGTCATGGTTGATCGTCTTACCAAGTCAGCACATTTTCTTGCTATAAGGGAAGATTTAACACTTGAACTATTGGCATGACTATATATTAATGAAGTTGTGAGACTTCGTAGAGTACCACTATCGATTGTTTCTGATTGTGATCCATGTTTTAAATCAAGATTCTAGAAAAGGTTTCAGAAATCCCTAGATACTAAACTTCATTTGAGTACTCCCTACCACCCTCAAAAAGATGGACAATCAGAAAGAACTATTAAAACCTTAGAAGACATGTTGAGATCCTACTCACATGACTTTCGAGATATGTGGGATCAATATTTACCATTGGTATAATTTTCTTATAACAATAGCTTCTATTCAAGTATTCAGATGACACCATATTAAGTGTTATAGGGAAAAAGATTCTGCACACCAACCTTTTGGGATGATATTGGCGAAATAAAAATCATAGGCCCGAAACATGTGGAGGAAAAAATGGAAAAGGTGAAGGTAATCCAAACCCACATCAAAGCATCTTAAAGTAGGAAGAAGATATTTTCTAGTAACTGAAGGATTTGGAATTTCATGTAGGAGATCATGTTTTCGTGAAGGTATCTCCATGGAAGGGTGTTATACGTTTCAGTAATAAGGGTAAATTGAGTCCTAGGTACATCAGACCATTCGAAATTCTAGAATGAATTGGGTCTATAGCTTACCGTTTGGAAATGCTGCCAAGTTTCTGTAAATTTCACGATGTGTTCCACGTATCACTATTGAGAAAATACATGCCTGACCCAATGCATGTACATACCTATGAAGAATTAGAACTGGAACCCGATATGTCTTATTGTGAAGATCCCGTCAGGATTCTTGATACCGGAGAACAAGTTTTGAGAAACCGGAAAACTCCTATGGTAAAAGTTCTATGGAGAAACCATAAGATGGAAGAGGAAACGTGGGAACCTGAGGAACTTATGATGAAGAAACACCGAAGTCTTTTTATGTAGTAATATTCAAGAAATTACGAGGAAAAAATTATTTGAATGAGGGGAGAATGTAACAAAACAATATTCCATGGTATGCTTCTCTTTGAATAATACAATAGTGTGCGTCGTATGCAACTTCAAGTTCTAACACACCACAACCAATCAAATTAGTCGTTATAAATAGTAATACCCACTTTTTGAAATTTTATTCATTTTATCATTCAAAATGGATTTTTTTTGGATTAGGAATATTGAAATTAGATTAGGGTGAATATTTGGGACTTTTCTGAGAACTTTCATATTTTGATGAATAGTGAAAATTAATAAATTTTAGTTTTAAAAAAATTTTATAATCGAAATAATTAATAGTGATAAATTATGAATTTGAGTGGTTGTAATGTATAATTAGATTATATTTATACCATTTAGTCCAATTTTGGTCATTAGACATAATTTCACATTTAAACTTGACATAAGCAAGTTTCAATCTTTTGATAGTTATTATTTCTTAAAAGCACGCTTTTTGTCTTGACAACTGGAATTAATTTTAAATTAATTTATGCCACTTCTGTATTTTGAATTTTGAAAAATGGATTCCATATTTAGAATCAATAGGTCCAAATTGTGTAAATATGTAACATTTATTTTTATACATTTTGAATAATTACTTCGATAAATATTTTATTTACCGTGGTTACAGCATAAATCTAGTAAATAAAGGTAAAAAATAATACTATAATAATATTAAATTACCCCAAAACATCTCCTAACCCTATTGGATGATACATGTCCGACCATGGGCATCTTTGGGTCGATTTTGGGACCCCATGGAGCCACTTGTAAGTGATAATGCCACTTTATATTAATTAAGTTAAAGTAAATACAAATATGACATAAGCATATATCTTTTCATAAAAAAAAATTCACATAGGGTTATACATGCTATTTCTTCAACGGTAAATATTCATTAGAAATATAGAAATATTTCCTACATAATGGTATATTATTTATAATTTTTATAAATTGAATAATTAAATTTATTCATGACACAAGGATGATGAAGTATTTTCTTTATTAATGAAAGAATCAAATAATTGGTATTATAAATGTTAAAATAAATATAATTTGAATGTTTTGAAGCCATACATGAATTTTATAGGTTAATATGACATGTTAGGATTGATTAAATTAATTTTTTTCGAATTAATAATTTTTTCAAGACTTTAGAAGAAATCAATTATTAAATAGTGTCAAAATTGACATAAAAGTGTTTTTAAAACAAATATTATATTATTAATTGATATAATATTCATAAAAATCTAAGGTTCGAAAAAATGACTTATATAATGATAGGTGTATCATTAAATAACCACTTGGGGTTATCTAGGATGTTTATAGTATTTTTATTAACCATATAATATAAAAATACAGAGAGACATGGTAAATGTCAAACTATTTAACTAAGAGTTAAATCTAAACGATAAGGTTAATATAGTGACCCAAACCTGTCTAAAACCTATTGGTTGAGTGGTTTTAGACCCATAACCACCTTATAATATAAATAATACACTTTGTATCCATTATAAACTGGAAACGATTTTATTATTACATAATATTTCTAGCTTTTCCTAAGGTGCCCCTCACTCCTCTTATAAAAGAGAACTCCCTCTTCTCTCAAATTCACACCTTCAAAGACTTTTGGCTTGGACAAAAACTTCCCAAATTCCCTCTCAAATGTCCTCAATTCATCATAGATTCCTTAATTTATTCATAAATCCAACCTAAGGAGCCCTTTTGATCAAATCAAAAGGAAGAACCCGAAGAAGAGGTAAATATTTAATCACATATTTCAAGTTCCTTTCTTCTTCCACCTCTATTTTCTGTGTTGTTCCCATTCTAAAATAATAACTCCAGTATCTTCTATATACTGTGATGTTATTATAAATATGTTACAAACAAATTCATTATTCTATCCATCCTTTTAATGACATGTCACCATACGTGCGTTTGTACGACTTATCGTCTTCATGTCGTGGTGTAATTGTTATTCAATACATTATTATTCGTATGGGTATAATAATGATGTGTAACTGATGTAAATAATATATATAACATGATAATGATTCTGTATATATGATATACCATCCAATTATATATTATTTTAATATCAAAATAATGATATTGTCGCTCGTGTGTATGTATGGATTACCGTCTCCACGAACGCGATGAGATTCATTCCCCATCGTATCCATTCAATAATAATTTTAATTTGATGATTAAAAATAATGTTTAAGGACTTGATATCATTATTTATATGAATAATATAAAACCTATCCATAAAAAAAATGTCTTATGTAACAAAACATATAAAAGAAAATGAGTAAATGAACACCCGAAACGACAATAATACTAAAATATTATTAACAAAGAAATATTAGAAGATCATATATGATATCATATTTATGTATATGATTATATTATAATTTAATAAAAATGAATTAACTATTATACATGAGGTTAACCTACCCTCGACCAAGGAAAATTACAAGGTAAGGGTTAATTTCACAATCACTTTGTTTTCCGAGGTTGTTTTTACGTAAGTATCTACTGGGAGATCTTTATCATCCACATCCATGTTTCTTAAAAACGTATTTAAAAAAAATTACTATTTAATATACAATTGGTTAAAGTCATTTATACCCTTATTTGACCTTATTTGTTTTTTACAGGAATATTTCTGTCATTTTCCAAACAAGGTACTTTTTGACCTTTTCAACAAATTTAAGGTAAGAATGTTTTTTTAACTTATACAACGAGTGCGTCTATTTTCCTCTGTTACAACATCATTGAAGCTTAACTTAAAATATTATAATAATATTTTCAAATATAAATGTTTTATTTTATAATTACGTGTCTTTTAAATGATTTTAAAATAGAATGAGATATTTCTCTAAAAATGTTTTGATTTCATCTATGTCAACATACTTTGATGGATTTTAAATTTGTTTGAAGTTGATTTATTATGATAAAAACTTCTATATTGTATTGAAGGTTTTGTGATATGTTTAACTGTGGATGATTTATTTTATACCATTCATGGTTTATTGATAAAGTATTGACATTTCATATGCTAGTTTTAATACAAATGTTTATGTTATGTATAGCCATTTTCATATGGGGAATTCATTGGACTTAGTAAGTGTCTGGTGGAGCCCGATATAGCTCCTCAATGCATCGGTAGGTCTCATGAGAAAAACTATTTTCTGGGCACAAGTCCTTGACAAAATCTTATTTGTAGTCATGGCACAGGGCCTTGAATATGTGGTTTTGATAGTCTGGAATTATACATTCCATCATTATGAAAGTGGTTATTGATATTTCATGTGATTATTCGACTAGTAGAATATCAATGTAAATAAGTAAATGAAATTATTTCATTTTTTCCCATATTATGCTAATGTTCATGTTTAAAAGGCTTTTGTTTTAGTTATACATTGATTTAAAAGTTTATGTGTATTTATGAAAGTTTCTTCTATATTGTTATCCTTACTAAGCATCTGAACTCACCCCTTTCTATGATTTATTTTTCCCAGGATGTGAAGAAGTATTTTATGACTAACCTATATGGATTGTCTGAGGGGATATGAGTGTGGACTATGGAGAATATGTTGTTTTATTTTTTCACTTTATCATGTAATGTAAGACTTATGAATGTTTCTAGTGTTTTCAAGGCTAGTAAACAAATCGGTCTTTCAAGACTTGATCTTTTGTGATCATGCTAATGTTATGTAATAATGCACTGACTCTGGGTAACTGGGGTCAGGGAGTTACAAAGAAACCTGAAAAAATATAATAGAGGAACATTCAGAAATAAAGGAAACTATTATAGGGAAATCCAAACTATTCCCCCACTAACATTGGTGGAAAGAAACCATCCAAAAACTACCACAACAAAGCAATTGCTGGCTGTGAGAAGAGATTCACTCATGGGCCAGTGGATGGATCCCTAATTTCTTCAAGAATCTGCTACCCCACAAATAGGAAATAACACCCTCTGACCAAATATTCCTCTTCTAGTACTATTTCTTATAGAACCTATCTAGGTGAAAAAAACTATTGCATCACCAACAATCCCTTTGGGGATTACAGAAAGATAGTTTAAGATTCTAGTACCAAACACACTAGAGGAACATGAGTGAATTGTATAAAAAATGATAATCCATAACTATAAAATAATACTCCTTAGGGATATTTTCACCTAGCATGAACCACTATTCAGATAGGTATACTTCATGATCACTAATAGAAATTTTATTTTCAGATACCACAAACTATGCTTCAGAGACCAACTCAGCTAAAAAGAACTCACTTACTAGCTTCTTGAAATGAAATTAATTGAATGAGAGGAATCACTCTTTGATATCTAAATAGAGATCAAAAATGAAGAGAGAATATTTCAGCTAATCCTCTGAGGCTATACCCATATAAAAATGAAAGAGTTTTTGGACACAGTCCACATTGGCCTTCACCATCGACTGAGTTAGTTGAACACCCATGAGCTTTTCCACATTCCAATCCTTCACCACTTAATATAAAAACAATTATATGAAATTGGTCTTAAAAATATCCCAATATATCCCAAAATGACATGATTCTGGAACAATCACCATACACTAACCAAAATGTGGTCCTTCAAATATGCTAGAAATTGATCAAATCCTCATAGATTCGGGAGTTCCAAATGACATAAAAACACTTTCAAAATTTTTAAGCCACTCCACATGTTATCAAGCACCTAAATCCCCACAGAAAACACTAATAAACTAAAAGTAACTATATTATTCCACCACTCTATGGGTTTGGGAAGGGTTGAGAACTGGGTAAAACTAACTGACAACCATTGATACATTTCTTGGTGGGATACTCTAATCAACAAAACAAACATAAGACCCAAATAAACATCAACTATAAATCTCCACCAATTATTGATCAAAAAGACCCCATAAAGTGAAAAATAAAACTCATAAACCACATAGTAAAAAGATAACATAAAAAATCTGTTTAAAAACTACCACTTCTATTTGAACATCAAAACTATTTTTACATCAGGGCTACTTTCCAAAAATACCCAAAACCCATTGTACAACACAACTCAAAAACCAAATCCCATATTATAAACAGAACTAAATTTCCAAAAAATCACTTGTATTGGAGAACATTTTTCCAAAAAACATTTTTTATTTCCAAATCCACTAAAATTGATGAAAATCATACCAAAGCACCACTAAAAAAACTCCTTGAAAAGGGAATGTGTGTCTAAGAATAACCTACCCACTTGGTTTAGTGGACCTTTCCATAGGAAATCAGCAACCACTAAAAGTAACTAGAACCATGAAATCAGGCTCCACATGGGTTACTAATCCACATATTCCAACCACAGAACACTGATTCACCTCTTATTCCATTCCCTATTTATACATCCAAAAAACTAAAACAAAAGATCCATGTCTCTGAAATCCCTTGGTTACTCGAGGCTTTAGATGAGTAACAGTTCATAAATCTCTTCCCTTACATACCTCCTGATTTCTAATTTTCATATATATGGAATACATGATGCCCCAAAATAACAATGGGATTCATATGATATGATTTTTTCATGAACCATGTTGGGTTTCCATCCAACCCAATGCTCAAACTAGTCCGTGACAAGGCCCGAAAAGCATTCTCAATCCTCTCAGGTTGGCGACTAGTGCACAAAATCATAGACAAACTAATCTCCATGTGACCTCTTGGTTACCACCAACAAAAAGACCATCTTCCTCCAAAGGAAAACTTGAACTCGAATCTAGAACATACAAAATAACTCGGGTCTACCGATGCTGAGTGGCACACATGGGGTGTGAGCATATAATAATCAATAGGTAAGAACCATAGATCCTATACATTTCATTTCCCAATATATTCCACTAATTATAGTTTTATATACATTTATAATGTGGGGTTTATCATTTTAAATAACTGAAAACAACATTAATTTTGTTTTGAAAACAATTTTCCGTTATAAAACCTAGTATATAAAATAAAAAAAATAAAAAAATCCATATCAAGTGATGAAAATGTCTATGATAAATTTAATTGAGAACATAACAAGAAGGAAAAAACTAGCATAATAGTCAAATAAGTGGAGAATAATGAAACAAAACATATAGATAGTACTCATGGTAATTTCCTAAAAATATCAATAAAAAATATCTATACCTACTTGGTACTTACTCAAAATTCATCATATGGAGAAGCTACATAGTCAATAAATAACACAACCACCCTAAACTATACTCACAAGTGGAACAACCCCACCTAGCCTCTAAAAAATCCAGGGGTAACCAGTATGGCTAATTAGGACCATCAAACAACAATCACTCGATCCCACTAGATAAATCCCAAGAATACCATGATAATAGTTCAAGGCGAATAATGATTTCATCACCCACATGGCATAAAACAATAACCCACCTATTCTACCACGCTTGCCTATCCCATACTATGACACCAACTATGCGAAGGAACTCTCCAAGTAGGGACAACCATAGTGGCTCACATCACACATCTAGCCATATCAATTTGATAACCAAGACTACACATCACATGATTTTTAAAATCAATTTCCAAATACCACAAGGTAACAACAAGGCATTTACATTTACAATCGACTCCCATTTACAAAAATATTTCCAAAACATATATATTACTATAAAACATGGTTGAAAGGTTCCAAATGGTCCTAACATTAAAAACAAATTTTAGAACCACATTTGAGATCATTTGGAAAACAAAAAACATTTTAAAAACCATTTGAGTTTTATAAGAACCAATTGAAAGTAGGAGGGTTAAAGGAAGAGGAAAGAGAAAAAGGTGTTTTGAAATTCATGGTTTATGTTGAGAATAATTTTAGAAATATATTATCATTTTTGTTCTTACACATATGAGTTCACCATGCACATATGGATATTCCAAAATCCAATGGAACAAACATTAAAAGTCATAGAGTATCTAAGGATTATAATTACAGAAATACTAGAAGCACAAAAACCCACCCATAAGAACTAAATCAAAAAAGAATCATTACAACCAGACACAAGCTCAGTTCACAGTGGGAACTAAGATACCAAAACATATCCAAGACTAAAATCACCAAACATCACCCATTTTTATTTCAAAACACCAATTTTCATTTTATAAAACACTTTGTGTATGTATACACAATGGAATAAACATAGTTCATTTTAAATCCCATTTTAATTAAATTTACAATCATGGGAATATCATAATAATTCATCCAAAAAACTAAAAACATGATAAATATAGTTTTGAAAAAATTTAGGGACATTTGAGAATAGTTGATATGTTCTACAAAGGAAATAAATGGAAACACCTACCGCAATGATGTGAAGATGCTATGAAACTCCAAGATCGGGTAGAACGAAGATCGATAAATGATTTAGACTCCCGAACATCAACAAAAAAGAATCAAAACATCAACCATAGCCCTTATGTTTTGAACAAGACAGAAACCACCCAAGGAAAACCAATATACAAAGAGATTAGGATAAGAAGAGGAGAACAATGGTGAAAAATCAACAGAAAATAACTTTTGATGGTTGGGGAAGCCACCAAAGAGGGAGGAGAACCAATTAATGGAATCTTAAGAAACCCATTCATGTGGCTAGGTTGAGTAAAAGGGTGGAGAACCTTAAATGGTATAAAAATAGGGAGTTTAAAAAGATGAATTTCCACATTTAATGAACATAGGAAAGTCAGATGGTTTAGCCACATGGTTCAACAAACTATGTGATAACCATGTGGAACCCATTGGAAATGGAGGGAACCCACATGGGATATCTACAAGGTTCAAGAAACCATACCCAAAAGTGAAACCCAGCTTAATCAAACGACAGATCCATTTCACATGTTGTCCACATAGTTTCCTCTAACCATGCACAAGGTGTGTGATTTGTACCCAAAACCAACCATAATTCAGATAGTTTCTCACAGACCTCACATGGATTAACTCAAATAGTGATCGAAACATTCCATGGGAAATAACCCACCTAAACATTTTAAAACTCAAAGACTCCAACTTGAAACTCAACCCAAACCTCAACCAAAATGAATGACTCCATAAAAAGAATAAACTAAAGTAAAAACCCATGGTTGGGGTGTGACAATCTTATATCTAGATTATATTTCAAGGATATACATCAAGGAAGTGGTAAGGTTTCATGAAGGACCACATTCCACTATGTCTGTTCAGGATCTGATTTTTTCCTCAGGATCCTAGAAATCCCTTCATGAATATCTTGATACAGAGTTGAGTTTTAACACTACATATCATCCTTATAAAGATGGTAAGTATGAGGGAACAATTAAAACCCTAGGGTATATAATGAGATATTGTAATAGGGATTTTAATGGTGATTAGAATCAACAAATTAATCTATTTTTGTTTTCATACAATAATATATTTCACTAGAGAATTTATAAGGCTTCTATGAAGCCATATATTCAAATAAAATTAGATCCCCAATGGGTTTGAATAAAATTTGAGAAGAAATGCTATTGGGACCAGAGATAGATTAATTAATAGAGTAGAAGGTTATATGTTTTCAGCAATATACCAGTGTATATCATAGTCAATAGAAAATTTATACTAACAATCACTGAAGTAATCTAAAATTTTATTTTGGTGGAAAGGTGTCTCTAAGAACATCACCCTGGAAGAAGGTTGTGTTATTTGGGAAGAAAAGGAAAGCATAACCTACTTATATTAGTCCATTCAAAATATTTGATCGTATCAAGATGGTAGTATATCAGTTGGAACTTCCACCAATCCTCTCTCAAGTTCAGGATGTGTTCCACATATCTCTCATGAGGAAGTACATACATGACCCTTTACATGTACTGAACTCAAATTTTATACTGATAGAGAAAGATCAATCATATTAGGAATAACTGATGAAGATTCTATATTATTAAAATAATTTCTATGAAATAATACCAATAATCTGTTAAATGTTTTGTGGTTAAACCACAATTTTGAAGAAACTATATTGGAGCCTGAGTAAATGATGGCGTGGAATTATCCTCATTTTTTTGTATTAGAGTGAAGAATTTTAAGGGGAAAAATTAATTTTATGGGGGGGTATAATGTAAAAATATAAGTTTTTATGTATTATTTTCTTTTAAATAAGTTTATTTTATTTGATATATTTTGTTACAAGAAACACGAAGTTAAGCCTGTGTTATGAAGAACATTGAGTTTATCTTGACACACTACATTTTAACAAAACCATGATATATTATTCAAAAGGAAAATTTATAAACTGGTCATTAAACATAGTGTTATGAATATTAATAATTAATTTTTAAATTTTAATTATAATAGTTCTATGTAAAGACAACATACTAATAAAAAGTAATAAATTTTCCAATATAGTCATGATATGTTTTTAAAATAATATTCTCTCAAAAAACATTATTCTTGTGAATTATTAAAAAATAATGTTTTGAAATTTTTTGAATATTTATTGGATAAAGTAAACTTATTTTTTGAAATAATAATATAAAAATTATCTAAAGTAGTTGTTTTGAAATTTTTTTGAAAGGAATATTTTTTTTTGATTAATAGTGAAAATACCAAATTTCAATTGAAAACTACATTTTCATTTAAATTATTTACAAATGTAAATTATATTTTAAATTAGTTTTAAAATCCAATATGTAACTTATATATCATTTAATTCAATTTATCTCATTGCAATAATTTTTATATTAATTTTTTGTATAAAAACCTAACAAACTATTGAAACTTTTGTGTTTAAAAACCCACTTTCCTGTCACGTCGATGATATTAATTGTAAATTAAAATTTGAAATTTATGTGATTTTATTTTGGAAAAATATATTATATAATTTGAATATGAATAATTTATATAATTTAATATGGTCAAAATATTTTTTTTCTAAAATGAATAATGAATATAGTAACAATTAATTACCGTGTTTAAATTAAAAATGTGTTTACTGAGGGTTAAACTAAAAATATAAGGGTTAAAATGGACTAAAAACATCTATATTATCTATTAGATGGAACTATTTAGAACCCATAATTTCAAAATATTGGTAATAATCTGTTTAGGATTATTTAAAAACATGGGTACACCTTTCTTTTTTCAAAACATTACAAGTGTAACACTCACCTCACATATAAAAGGCCCCTTCACCTATCTTTTTAAGAACATAAAACCATATTGGTAAATAACTAATTACCCAAATCACTTACCAAATTCCCTAATCTCATCCTATAATCAGTAGGTTTTTCATAAAGCATTACATTGAAGGATTTTGGTGTAAACATAACGAGTTTACCTGAAGAAGAAGTAACTTATTTCATCGAGTGATTTTATTTTATTCCTTCTTCCACCTCCTTGAAGTTTTACTAAAACATTATGAAATAATAACCTAAATATATTAAATATTATTATATTTTTTTGATAAGGTAAATAGATAAAAATATATCCACTTATATCAAATGGGTTATGGAATCATAATTCATGTATACGACGAACTACCACCTTGCGAATGATTGTCTTTCATCTTTCTATTACCACCTCTAACAACGGGTTACGAGGATGGATTAAATTTTTATATATTATATTTATGATATTATTAAACATATTAAATTATTATATCACAGATAAATTCATATTCTACATTATTTGAGAATACAATAACATCACCCATGTGTATGTCTGACTACTCTGTCTTGAAGCAATGTGACTCGTTCACACTTTAAATGAAATTTAATAAGGGTTAGTTAAATAAAAGTAGGTTATATATATGAAATAAATATTATTAAATAATTTTAATATATTATTTACCTTTATTTCCTTAAATTGGTTGAGAAAATGGATATAGCGTTCATGCATACGTATAACCTACCTTTTCCCAGAACAACATATTTTATTTTTTACCTCTAACTTTTATAGATTGATCTATAATCATATATAATTAATATATATGATGAAAATATTTTTTTAAATTTTTATATTTATTATTTAACCATGATAATTTTAAAAGGATCAAATGAAATATATATCAAATCAAAACATACATGAAATACAAATCAGTTATTATCCAAAATGTGACTTTAACACAAAATTGTTAATGAATGGGTAAAAAATGTCATAATTAAATCATATATGGAATGATATATATATTTATGGTCCTAATTATATTTATAATGAATTGTTTTATTATTCAGGAGTTTCAAATGTGTATGAAGGAATTCAATATTAATTATAATTGATTTCTGTCTAACTTTTTTACTTTTGTGAGACACATGCCATATTCACCACCAATTTCAATAATGTGTTGTATATACTTATAGAAAATTTATTTTATGATGATTATCCTGAAATTTATGGGTATTACATATTAATTTTAGGATCTCTATTTCATCGGGATTATGTTTCACATGTTATCGAAGGGGTAATGGTTTTATGAAACAATCTCATCGTTTATCAGGATTGTTTATGATTAAACATCTAATGTTGATATATTATGATATAACTCTAAATAATAGTCATTAGTTTTATTTATATATGGTAATTTATGATAATATTATGTAATATTACCATTTATTCACTATTTTTATGTAAAATAATTGAGAAAATATTTTTTAGAAAAATCGTCATTATCTTTCTCTTCGGTTAAAAACAATTCTTCATCCAAACCCATGTTTACTAAAAATGTTTTCAAAAATGTTATTGAATTTATAAAAAAATGATTTATTAATCTAAATTTTACAAATGTTTGAATTTTTACAAAATTCATATAATGTAATATTCATGTCACTTTCCAAACAATTCCCATTTGGATTTTATTGAAGTTGTTAAAGGAATAGTGTTTTTTAAGTGTACAAAATCAATGGTATATTAAAACTGTCATGAATAATAAATGTTTTAAAGATTCATTTATATGTTTCCAAAGTCATTTTCAATAAAAATGAATTTTATTTTTCTAGGATTTATAATTTTTTTAAGTGGAAACGAAATTTTCCTCAAGAATTGTTTCGTGTAATCATTCAAAAACATTATCCATCTATGATAACATCATTTTATGTACCCTATGAATTATAAGAGATATGATCCAAGTAAACCATTCATATTATTTCTATGAATGTTTTATGATTACGATGGTAGGATGATCATGAAACTAGTTTCTCTTCCATGGGTAATACCATGATAAAATGCTTATGAACCCACTTCTTTTTTACATAGGTTATGCTATGATGAAATGATGTAATGAAAATGAAACTTATCTATTTTACACAAGTTATTATATGATTAAATGTTTATAAAACCCATCGCATTTCATGTATTATGACATGATTAATGTTTTATGATATTTTTGAACACATATATGTGATTTTCATTATGATATGGGTGGGAACTATGTCTCCGTCTAATGCCTTGGGTAAATATTTATATAATCTAAGATAGACCTATCTATAATATGTAGTGAACCTAGTTCGGTAAGATACATTTCATGCTATAATCATATTGGGAGTGAACCTTGACTAATATGATGGGTTGGGGAGTGAACCCATTCCACTATGAATGCCATGACAGTTATCCTTAACTATAATGGAAATGAATTTTATGTTTATATTTATTCTAAAATTCCATGTCTTATTCACAAGTTATGACCCTATAAATCATGTTATTTTATCTCCATATGATTCATATCTTACGAAATTCCAATATTTATTCCATGACTCATGATTATGATATTTTATACACATGGTATGGTTTTTAAATGTTATGCTCATGTTCTCATACCATTGTGTTCAAGTAATGATTAGATATCTCCCTTGTTTACCCTTACTGAGAATATGAGACCACACATTCTTATATTTTTGTGCCAAAGGTTATGAAGAAATTTATTTTTTATAATATGTCTAATAAGAGTTGTATTTATAAAAAAACATAAGGGTAAATTATTTAGTTTTCATGTGAAATCATTGTTGGTGTTTCTATATTTCCAAAGTCACTATTATACATTTACAATCCACGAACATCTGTTTTTGTAATATAATAAATGTTCATAAAAAATGATGTAATATATATGTATAATAAGCATGGGTTTCTCTAGTATATACTTGAGAAGAAAATATATAGGATACCAAATGAGATCTCCTTGTCCCAAAAATCATTATAGGATATGTGAAGCTATATCCATTACATATACAATATTATGTAAAATCTAACAATGTGGAGAATAATTAGAGATGAAGGATGCATATTCTCAAAAAGTTTTCTTTATTAGGATTTATAAATCATAGATGTGGTAATCTTTCCTCCAAATGTTTTCATAGATAGATCAATTTCCAATTCTTGAGGTGGTGATTTTATTTTCGTAGGAAAATTTTGTGATATAAAATAATTCAATGAACTAGAATCAAGTAGGGAATTCACAAATATTTTTTTGATGAATAATTTTACATCACATTACTTTGTTATAATTATCCACCTTTGTGGTAGTGATTTTATATGGTCATCTATATTATCTAGGGTTGGAAGGTTTCTATGTCACAATCTTTTTATAATCATTGGTGTTGGTCATTGATTTATATAATTTAAAAACCACTTGAATTTGATACATTTAAGAGCTGCTTTTGAATTTTCATGGACTTTATTCTATCATGTTTTCCTTTTATGAATAATCCTATAATCTTTATTATTTATGGAAATACATACCATATTAAAAAATATTCTTATCCCTTTAAGAAAATTTCCAAGGTTTTTTATCTTCAAATTTATTTCATGAAAAAATGAAAATATTATTATTTTTAAAGATATTTTTCATTTTAATTCCCTAAAAACTGAATATTCTATTTTTTAGATTAAATAGAGTCTCCAAATTATATATAAACCTTATATGAACATCATTAAATCACTTCATATCTACCAAAGTCTCTTATAACTAGTTACCTAGTGACTTATTTTAAGGCCACCAAAGAATCATTCAATCATACTCTCAAAATTTGTAATAATGTAAGAAGCTATAAAGACACATAATATTCATACAATGGTATTAATTCTAAATTAATGTATATAAAATTAAATAATATTAATAAAAAGGTTATAATTTTATAGGTTTAGTGACTTTGGAATCATGTAAACATAAAAAAACGGTTTATAAAATATCTTCATCATCCGCTGTAAATTGATTTGTTACTAAAAAACTTTTTGACAAGTCATAATCAATAAAATCCTTCATATCCTGGGAAAATAAGAATTAGAAATATGTGAGATCAGATGATCAGGATGGGTAATAAATGGGAGATATCAATCATGACATAAGGGAATAGGAAAGTAAAGACCTAGAATTTTCCAGGTAATTTTTTTAATTATATGGAAAAGTTACAAGTCTGTGAAAATTGACGGCACAAGATTAAAAGTCTCGGAGTGCCCAGAATAAATTTTCAAACTTTCTTTAAGGTACGATTAGTTAAAATGAATGCTGGAATTTGTAACTATTGAACCGGTTCTTGGAATTGAAATTCAAGGACACCGTTTAACTCGCAGCGCTGATATTCGTTTAAGAAGACCATCACTTCAACCATAGTAGGTCAATGGTGGAAGCTGAATTTTCGAGTTTGGCAGAGGAATAAAATAAAACAATTTTTTTTATTTTTATTCAAAACCTCTCCACCACTTTATGAATCTTGGTGGTGGGGACAACCCGACCATGAAACCATTTTAGATATTGGAACCCCCCCCCACCCAATTGAAGAGCCAACATTAATTAATCAATTAATTAACTTAAACATAATTATGTTGGCTCCCCCCATTCTTATTCCTATGGGGTTGGAAACCCATCTTGTTGGAGAAAACATTTTCTAGAGAACTCTGGAAGGAAGAACATCCTCCAACAAAGATTATTCTCCAACGAAGAAGATCCTCCAACAAAGAACGTCCGCTGAATGAGGAAGGGGGAACCAACGTTCGAGAAGCGTTGACGCATCATATTCTTCCTCATGCCACCTCCAACTAAAAATCGAGGTAGGGAATTTTTTCAATTTGTTCTTCATGACGAATCATTGTTTCAAATATTTGAATCACTTTCTATCGATTTTACACGGAGGATGCGGGCCAAACGAACGCTGCCCGAACCCTCCGCTACTTTATTGTTGACGTGTTCTTCGTGGGTGCATCGATGGGTTGAGAGGACATGACCACGTCGCCGGTGACAGATTCCGATAGGGTACATGCAGATGGGTGCAACCACACCGCTGACAGAGGCTGAGGCCCAATGACAGTGGCAGAAGTGGGTGGTGGTCGGCACGTCGGTCGGCCGCATAGAACTATGAAATCGTGCGTGCACGCTGCCGGTGGAGGAGGAGGCCATGACTGCTGAGCTGTGATGGCGTACCCAGAGGGCGGCCGACACCCAGGTGACAACGGTGGAGTAGACAACGCAGCAAGATCCCTGAACGACCACATCACCCCGAGCAGGACCCGCTCCGGCGGGTCCCGCATGCCAATAGGTGGCACCAGGTGGCGCCGCTGGGATGGCTAGAACTGAATAGACCTTGGTCCGTTCAAGAATATAGGGAGGCACCTCCCCTCAGGTGGTGTCTAGGGTAGCCACGCCATGGTGGATTGCACCCACCCGGGCGGACCGCACTCAGCCGAGGGGGCCATGCCGAGTGGGCCACACTACGGGCCACCCCAACAAACCGCACCCAACGGGCCAAGCCACCCCATTTGTGGGCCGGGACAGACCGCAGCCCAGCAGCTGGGCCCGCCATGGTCCGCCCATTCGGGCAAGACCCAGACCTGGTCAGATCAGCCCAGGCTGGGTCAGGCCGGGATGGACCGGACCCAGGCCCATCTGGACCCAAATACGTTTTTTTTCCATAACATGAGAACCGGGTGCCCGTTTGATGAACCATCTATGGAACCAAAATCCTTTTATCGATACAGTCATTTTGGTATACTCCACATGAGTTTCAGATAATGTTAGAGTATGTCCGGGTTGAATCAAACCTAAATCCAACCAGCCCCCCATAGCTAAAACTATAATAACTTACAGACCGGGCATCCGATTGACACACCGTCTATCACATTGAACCCTTATGACATGATGGTTTTTTGAGTTACTCTTTTGTTTAGAATAGTGGCTGTCGGGGTAGGACCGAAATCTCGAGGGGAAGATTCTACAGAACACGAGCGCACAAGGTGTGAGGAATATTGTGACTAGTTTAATGTGAAGAAAGAACAATGATCATGTCTGGGTCAGCACCTATCGATCCTTTTAGGGATAACATCTATCAGATCCTTCAGGTGTCAGTGATCAGTAATCCTATGTGGGTCAGCGCATACCGATCATGTGTGGGACAGATCCTGTGTGGGTTAGTGGGGGTTAGTACCTATAGATCCTATGTGGGTCAGTAGTAGTGATTCATAAGAAAATAAAATTATTTAGCATATGACTAATTTTAACACCCCAATCTTCCATGATACGCTTCTCTTTCAATAATTCAATAGCTTGCATTGTATGAAAGTTCGATATTCTAACACACTACGACCAATCAAAACAGCGGTTATGAATAGTAATACCCACCTTTTGAAATTATATAAATTTATATTTCAAAATGGACTTAATTTTTGGATTCGGAATATCGAAATTAGCCTATGTGGAATTTTTGATATTTTTCTGAGAACTTCCAATTTTCGATTAATATTGAAAAATACTTAAAAACAACTTTTTTAGTCAAAATAATTTATATTGATAAATTATAAGATTGAGTTGTTTTAAAGTATAATTGGAATATATTTTAACCATTTTATCTAATGGTGGTCATTAGAATTAATTTCACTTTTAAATTGGACATAAAAAATTGTCAATCTTTTGATATATATTATTTCTTAAAAACACGCTATTTGTTGTGACAGCGAGAATTAATTATTAAATTAATTAATTAAACTTATATGTTTTGAATTTTTTAAGATAGACATCATTTTTGAATTAGGAAGATAAAATATAGCTTAGGGTTAATTTTTGGTATTTTTCTGAAAAACTTCAATTTTTGATGAATAGTGAAACCACTAAGTGGTAGTTAAAAAACTAATTTTTCATTTAAATGAATCTTTACCACTTCTGTGAATTGAATTTCAAAAATCTTACATACATGGTTGTCATTAGTAAGTAAAATTTGGTTCAATGGGATGAAAATAATTTTTGGTGAATAGTAACTTTTAAGTTTTATTAATCACAATTTAAGATAATTAGTGTAATTCAAGGTAAATATAATGTTATAATAATATGAAATTACCTTTAAACTTGTCCTACCCTTATTGGATGAGTCATGGCCGACCAAATAAATCCATGGGTCAACTTGGGGTCCCCATGGAGCCACTTGGGTAAGAAAATGACATTAATAACTTTTTATTTAAAGCAAAATTAAAATTATCACAAACATGTGTTGTTTTACTAAAATAATTAGTAAATGGGGTTATATAAGTTAAATTTTCGATTATAAATATTCATTGGAAAACTTAAAATATTTCCTACATCATGGTAATTTTTTTATAATTTTTAGACATTAAATAAATAAATTTATTCACGACACCATGATGATGCAGCGATTACCTAATTAATGAACGATTTAAATAAAATGAAAAGATAAGGTGAAATATAAGACATAAACTTTTCTAAAGCTTATTTTATGGGTGTATTTAGAACCCTTATCACCTTATCTTTGAAATATATCATTGTGGTATCTTTGAAATCCGAAATGAATTTCATAATAATGTAACATTTCATGACTTTCCAAGAGTGCCCCTCCTCTCCTCTTATAAAAGGCCCCCACCACTACCACCTTATTCACAGCTTAAAAGCAATTTATCTCATCCAAAATCTTCTGAAATACTCTCTCAACTTCCATCTCTTACTCATATAATCCTCACTTTGGGTAGAAGTCTTCCCAAGGAGGCCTTTGGTTCAAATCAAAAAAAGTTACCCGATTTTAAGGTAATGTCTTCTCTTATGTTCTTTTGTTTTATTTTGATTCTCCAACCCTTAAACTCTAGTTATTACTTTCTTTTGTAACAAAACCAGTATATTTAAGATACTAGGATGTTTTTATGAGAATGATTTTATTTACACTTACACACACCTTCGTCTAATGGTTAATGAACATACTATTTCTCTAGGTGGCGAATTACTGCCTCAGGAAATGATGATTGTTGAATCATATTTTAACACCTCTCATTTTGGACATTAATATGTCACTATATTTATATATGATATATATTATGTTTATGTTTTCTTTATGCTTCTGTATTTTTCATTTATGACATACCTTTATGATTTCCATTATGGGTAAACGCGATAATTTCATTTTAGGAAGTGTGGACTACCGCCCCCTCAAAGTGATTTGAATCGTTAATGCCATATGTGGGAAGTATAAAGGATGGAGTTAATGATATTATATATGATATTATATTGGAATTATAATATACCTTTTTATCATTATGATTTCATTCCATTAAATATGAAATAGAAAGGAAAGTAGCGTTCATGCGTACGTACGGCTTACCATTTACATGAACGGTGCATTTCATTTCTTACTTCTAAATATTATGTAGTATTATAAATGCATTTATATACTGCATATATAGGATATATATGATATCTAAATCATGAATATAATTCTGGATATAATGGATATTTTACCACATGAAAAACTTGTAATTATAAGATGTTTATTTTTGACTCAAGTACCCAAGATCGACAAAACGACCGTTATTAACATAAATAATTACATAATGTTCATAACATGGTAATAAGTGATATAAAAGGAATAATGAACATGAAAAAGGTTCTTAAGAAAGTAGAAATTAACTCTAGTTTATTATTCATTAGATTAAAGAACGATCAAGTCATGTTGGACACGAGGTAAGGGACTTCGTCTCAATCTCCTTTCATTGAAGAATATTTTGTTTTATACAAACATTCTTTTACACGGTGTATAAACACATTTGACGTTTACATTTATTCAAAAGGAATATTTTTTATATGAAGCGTTTTACTAAATGACAAAAGGGGATGTTTTTTTGTCGTACGTATGCGGTGGCAATGACTTCTTCGCCACCGTGACCATTATTTGTGTTTCGGCTTCCTCTACAAGCCATAACTTTTCTTAAATGAAAAATAAATACCATGTTTTAATTTTCTTTTATTTTGGTATTTAAAATGGTTTTAATAATGTTTTTATTATATAAATGTGTTGTACTGATATCTTGTGATTGAAATGTGGGAGTGTTATGTTTCCTTTATGGATGTTTTATGTGATACGATTATGTTATGGTTTATGATATGTTTAAACCTTTTCATATAAGGAATGCATTAGACTTAATAAGTGACTGGTGGAGCCCACTATAGCTCATCGATGCATCGATAGGTATCATGAGACAAACTAGTGTCTTGGAACAAGGTCTTGACAAAATCTTATTTGTAGTCTTGGAACAAGGCCTTGAATATGTGGTTATGATAGTCTGGCATTATACATTCCATCATTATGAACGTGGTTATTGTTATTACATGTGATTATTTGACTAGTAGAATATCCATGTAAATATGTAAATGAAATTATTTCATTTTATTTTTTCCATATTATTCTGCTATTCAATTTTAAAAGGATATTGTTTAGTTATACATTGCCTTAAATTTTAATGTTTATTTATGAAAGTTTCCGCTATATTTTTATCCTTACTGAGCATCTGAGCTCACCCCTTTCTATGTTTTATTTATCCCAGGATGTGATGAAATATTTTATGATTGACCTGCCGGGATAGTCTAAAGGGGATATGAGTGTGGACTATGGAGACTATGTTATTGCAGTTTTTCACTTTATGATGTAATGTAACATTTATGAATGTATCTAGTGTTTCCAAGGCTACTAAACTAATCTGTCTTTCAAGACTTGATCTTTTTTGATAATTCAAATGTTAAAAAATAATGCATAGAAAATAGTTAACTGGGGTCGGGGCATTACAGTTGGTATCAGAGGCAGTTTAGCACTAACCTTGGAAGCTAGATTTAGAAAAACTCTGATTAGAGCACATAGCCCTAAGATATACTTTGAGTACTAGTATAGAAGAACTTCCTAAAATTTTGGTAAAGTATAGATTTTTTGTATTTTCCAAGCAATACATCCTTGTCTGGATACGAGAAAGTAGTGGCGGCTCTGGCACGGATGTACCTAGGGGTAATACCCAAAAACACCGCTTTGAGCAGGACTCAAGTGGGAATCAGTGCACGACAATGGGCCTTGCTGCACTCTTGGTTACGACACTCCCAGGGGATATTCTTAGGATAATTCAAAATTTCTTTACAAACCATTATGAAGGGTTTATGAGTATATAATTCCTTAAAGAAAACATTTTTTTATGGATTATATCCATAAATAGGTCAATTTATGTTAAGTGTTTTACAAGTATGGGATTATGTATTTTGATTCACAAACTAATCTAGTTTATGACATTGTTTAGAAATGGTGCCTAGTGTAAGGAATGGAAACCGTATCAATGCACACACTCCATGTAGGTATTGACCTCCTAATCAAGATAATTATGGTGGAGCTGGTGATACAACTGGTGTCGATCAGCTTATCACCATACTGGGACAACTCACTCATGTTATGAATAATAACCTTACTCATATAGAGCACTCTGATTCGCAACATGGAGGATCAATGTTAGATTGTTTTATGAGGCAACAAACACCAATATTCAATGGGATTACTAATCCCTTAGTAGCTGAGCAATGGATAAATCCCTTAGAGAAAATATTTCATGCCTTAGGGAGTAGTGAAAGGGAAAAGGATATCATGGCAGTTTACCGCCTCACAGGAGATGCTGATAAATGGTGGTCATTGATTCAAAATACAAAGGAAGATAAATAAGTATCAAGTATTGAATGGAGATAGTTCAAAGAGATTTTCTTAGAAAAATACTTTTCTCGTGACCATCGAGCAGATATAGAAAGGCAATTTCTGAGTCTGAGGCAAAAGGAGGATGAGAATGTCGCAAAGTATGAGTCTAATATTACAAGGTTAGCGAGGCATGCTGCAAATTATATATGTAACCCAAGAAGTAAGATTTATCGTTTCTTTGATGGGTTAAAACCATTTCTCTGTCGAGCTTTAGTATCAAAATCTTTCTCAACATACGTAGATATAGTCTTGTGTTCTATCAAGATATAAAAAGAATTCTCTAAATCTTATGACAATAAAGTAATGCAATAGAAGAAGAGAACGGTGGAACAAGAGATAGATAAAGGGAAAAAGCGAAGTAGGATTTTCCATTATGCGATAATTGTGGGAAGAATCACCTCGGTACTTGCCTAAAAGGAATGAGAGTTTGTTATAAATGTAGAGAAAAAGGTCACCAGGCTCGTGATTTCAAGGGAAAGAAAGAGGCTATCAATGTTGAATGCTACAACTGTAGTGAAATGGGTCATTATGCAAATGAATTTCCTAAGCGTCCAGGAAACTTGACTCAGAAAAGGCCAAGGGATCAAGGCCAATCTTATGCTGTTACAACTGATGAAGTGGAATAATTATTGTATTTGTGTTTTTAGACTCAAGAACTACATTACGGTTATAAAAATAATGTGATATAAATAAGGATTGTACTGTATTACTTTTTGTTTTCATTAAGGTTTTAATATGATGATGGTAATCATACTTTTAGCATGTAACAATAAGAGAAACTTTACATTGTTTGGGGAATCTGATGTTACAATTGATTTTGGAATTTAGAGACCTTTTAGAGAAAGTCTGGACAGAGGTATTTTGGATAACTATAAAGGTTGGAATGGATTAAGTTGAACTTCAGATAGTATTTTTTAAGGTTAAAAAATTTTCTGAAGATTAATTTTGGAATATTATAATACTATAGTTTTAGGAAAAGGACAACCTGCCGGTTGGGGGATAACCCATTGCATCGGACAAAGCTGTAGGAATCGAACCCACAACCATAGTGCGACATGACTTTATTACCTACCACTAGCCTACAGAAAGTCCCCGGTTATTAAAAAATAGTTTTCCTAATCTAAATGATATGTGGTAATAATTGAAACCTTGTACGATTAGGATAAATATAATATTTTTGTGTTCTATTATCTTTTTGAGGGAGAGATGAGTTTTTTGTAGAAATTAGTTGAAGGTTGAAACTCAAATTGTCAAGTATATATATATATATACCTCTCTCTTATTCTATAAATAAATTAATTCTTAAACATTAGGAAAGGGATATTAAAAAAAATGTGTTATCCTAATACCTTATGTTTTGTTGAACTAATGATATTATAAATCACCATAGATTGAAGGCTTTGAGGCCCTTAATTTTAAACTTTTTTGTGATTGATGACATCAATCACTCCCTACAAATATTTACGTTTTCCCTCCAATTATTTGTCTCTAATTTCCACTAATTTTCTTCTAATCGAGATCATAATTTGGTGGTGACTTTTTCATTTCCCTTTCCCTCTTATTAAGGATAAATTTTATTAACCCTATTTCCGATATAGGTTTTCCACAAAGGTATTTTATACTTTGACCCTTTTATTTTAGAAGAAAAATTTCAAATTGCGAGGACTCAATTTATTGAAGGAGGGGAGAATTTAAAACCCGAAGCTTCCACGATATGCTTCTCTTTCAATAATGCAATAGCTTGCATTGTACACAAGTTCGAGATTCTAACACACCGCGACCAATCAAAATAGTCATTATGAATAGTAATACCCACTTTTCGAAATTATATAAATTTTATATTTCAAAATGGACTTCATTACGGGATTGGGAATATCAAAATTATCCTATGATTAATTTTTGGTATTTTTATGAGAACTTCCAATTTTTGATGAATAGTGAAAAATACATAGAAACAACTTTTTTAATCAAAATAATTTATAGTGATAAATTATATGATTGGGTGGATTTAAAGTATAATTTGAATATATTTTAACCGTTTTATCCAATGGTGGTCATTAGAATTAATTTCACTTTGAAATTGAACATAAACAATTGTCAATCTTTTGATATATATTGTTTCTTAAAAACAGGCTATTTGTTGTGACAACAAGAATTAATTATTAAATTAATTAATTAAAATTATATGTTTTGAATTTTGTAAAATATAAATAATTTTTTAATTTGGAATATCAAATATAACTTAGGGTTAATTTTTGGTATTTTTCTAAAAATCTGTAATTTTTGATGAATAGTAAAACCACTAAGTGGTAGTTAAAAAACTATTTTCTCATTTAAATGAAACTTTACCAATTTTGTGAATTGAATTTCAAAAATATGACATACATGGTTGTCATTAGTATGTAAAATGTTGTTCAATGGGATGAAAATAATTTTTGGTGAATAGTAGCTTTTAAGTTTTATTAATCGTGATTAAAGGTAACTAGTGTAATTTAAGGTAAATATAATGTTATAATAATATGAAATTACCTTTACACTTTTCCTACACTTATTGTATGAGTCATGGAAAACCGAGACAATCCATGGGTCAACTTGGGGACCACATGGAGCCACTTGGGTAAGAAAATGACATTAATAACTTTTTATTTAAAGTAAAAAAAAAATTGTCACAAACATGTGTTGTTTTACATAAACAATTATTACATGGGGTTATATAAGTTAACATTTCAACTATAAATATTAATTGGAAAGATAAAAAGATTTCATACATCATGGTAATTTTTTTATAATTTTTAGACATTAAATAAATAAATTTATTTATGACACCATGATGATGTAGCGATTACCTCATTAATGAACGATTTAAATAAAATAAAAAGATATGGTAAAATATAAGACTTACACTTGTCTAAATCCAATTGTATGGGTGGATTTAGAATTTTTATCACCTTATCCTCGAAATATATCAATGTGGGACCTTTAAAATCCGAAAATCATTTCATAATAATGTAACATTTCATGACATTCCAAGAGTTCCCCTCCTCTCCTCTTATAAAAGGCCCCCACCACTACCACCTTACTCACACCATAAAATCTATTTGGCTCGGAAAAACACTGCCAAAATACTCTCTCAACTTCCCTCTATTACTCATAGAAGCCTCACTTTGGGCAGAAGTCTTCCCAAGGAATCCTTTGGCTCAAATCAAAAAGAGTTACCTGATTTTGAGGTAATGTCTTCTCTTATGTTATTTTGTTTTATTTCGCTTCTCCAACCCCTTAAACTATTTTTATTAATTTATTTTGTAACAAAAAAAGTATCTTGAATATATTAGGATGCTTTTATGATAAGTATTTGATTTACACTTACACACACCTTCATCTAATGGTTAAAAAACACACTGTTTCTGTGGGTGGCGAATTACTGCCTCACGAAATGATGATTATTCAATATTATTTTAACACCTCTCATGTTGGCCATTAATATTTCACTATATTTATATATGATATATATATTATGTTTATGTTTTCCTTATGCTTCTTTATTTTTCATTTATGGCATATCTTTATGATTTCCATTATGGGTAAACGCGATAATTTCATTTTAGGAAGTGCGGACTACCGCCCCCTCAAACTGATTTGAATCGTTAATGCCATATGTGGGACGTATAAAGGATGGAGTTAATGATATTATTTATGATATTATAATGTAATTATAATATTCATTTATATCATTATGATTTCATTCCATTAAATACAAAATATAAATGAAAGTAGCGTTCATGCGTACGTATGGCTTACCGTCTCCATGAACGGTGCATTTCATTTCTCACCTCTAAATTTTATGTAATATTATAAATGCATTTATATACTGGATATATAGGATATATATTTTATCTACATCCTGAATATAATCTTAGATATAATGGATATTTTACCACATGAAAAAACTTGTAATTATATGCAGTTTATTTTTCACTCAAGTACCAAAGATCGAAAAAACGACCGTTATTAACTTAAATAATTACATAATTTTTATAACATGGTAATAAGTGATATAAAAGGAATAATTAACTTGAAAACGGTTCTTAAGCAAGTAGAAATTAACTCTAGTTTATTATTCAGGATATTAAAGAACGATCGAGTCAAGTCGGACAGGAGGTAAGGGACTTCGTCTCAATCTCCTTTCACTGAGGCATATTTTGTTTTATACACAACTTTCTATTACACAGTGTATAAGACCCTTTGACTTTTATGTTTATTCAAAAGGAATCTTTTTTATACGAATCATTTTACTAAAAGAAAAAAGGTAATATTTTTTTGTCGTACGTAGGCAGCGACAACGACTTCTCCACCACCGTGACCATTATTTGAGTTTCAGCTTCCTCTACAAGACATGAATTTTTTTAAATGAAAAATAAATACCATGTTTTACTTTTCTTTTATTTGGGTATTGAAAATGGTTTTGATAATGTTTTTATTATATAAATGTGTTTTATTGATATCTTGTGATTGAAATGTGGAAATGTTATGTTTCCTTTATGCATGTTTTATGTGATACGATTATGTT
The DNA here is from genome assembly GCA_963277665.1 of Viscum album. NCBI lineage: Eukaryota > Viridiplantae > Streptophyta > Magnoliopsida > Santalales > Viscaceae > Viscum > Viscum album. The sequence continues at coordinate 589,690,122 of OY728126.1, forward strand.
ATGGTTTATGATAGGTTTAAAAATATTCATATAAGGAATGAATTGGACTTAATAAGTGACGGGTGGAGCCTGCTATAGCTCCTCGATGCATCGGTAGGTCTCATGAGATAAACTAGTGTCTTGGCACAAGGCCTTGACAAAATATTATTTTTAGTTTTGGCTCAAGGCCTTGACTTTGTGGTTATGATAGTCTAGAATTATGCATTCCATCATTATGAAAGTGGTTATTGATATTACATGTGATTATTAGACTAGTATAATATAAATGTGAATACGTAAATTGCATTACATCATTTTATTTTTTCCATATTATGCTGAAGTTCAAGTTTAAAATGATTTCGTTTAGTTATACATTGCCTTAAATGTTTATGTTTATTTATGAAAGTTTACGCTATATTGTTATCCCTACTGAGCATCTGAGCTCACCCATTTTTATGTTTTATTTTTCCCAGGATGTGAAGAAATATTTTATGACTGACCTTCAGGAATAGTCTGAAGGGGATATGAGTGTGGACTATGGAGACTATGTTATTGTAGTTTTTTACTTTATGATGTAATGTAACATTTATGAATGCATCTAGTGTTTCCAAGGCTACTAAACTAATTGGTATTTTGAGACTTAATATTTTGTGATCATGATAATGTTACGCAATAATGCACTGACTCTGGGTAACTGGGGTCGGGGCGTTACACTAATCATCTATACTTTTGTACTTAAGTTATACCTAGTGTGAGTTGAGTCTTTACATTTTAGGTACACTTCTATGTGTTGATACCTTCGTGGTATTCTTCTGTGCGGTGTTACCTTTGTGGTACACTTCTTTGTGGTAATACCTTCGTGGTAATCTTCTATGTGGAATTACCTTTGTGGTACTTACCTTCATTGTGTTATCTTCGAGGTATTCTTTCCTTCGTGGAATAATTGTGTTTTTGGATAGAGAGTTGGGCCTTGTGTTTCCTCAAGAACGAGATGGGTACACTTGATAACATAGGTATATGTATGGGAATATACCTAAGTAGGGTTGACTGTTGTTTTCGTGCATGTGAGCATGGTGTTGCTTTGTGGTTTATCCTTCTTGGATTCTGAGAGACCTTCAGGGGTCTCAGGGTCCATACAGAGTATTGTTATACTCACACATACACGGGCTATGCCCACACCTTGTCGTGTCTTGTGCAGACGACATGCATCAATGATTGAGGCTGAGGGTTCCTGGACTGGAGGCTATTCAGAGGTGGACCAATAGTCGAGAAGTATCGCAGATACGACCATTAAAGAGATGTACATACCCATTATGTGGGATCCTTGGCGGGTGTTCACATGAGCTACTTTCAAGTTTACTTTTACTTTCCAGTTGGACTTGTATTCTGGCCCCCTTTACTTACTGTACTCACCCTATTTACTATATAGTTTAATTTGTGCTCATATCTTGTTGTGTGCTTGGATTGTGTGAGTTTTCAGGTTAAAAGGAAATGCCTTCCCGATTTTAGGGATATGCATTTCCGGTGCTACTCGCCAGCCCCTGGCTTGTGGAAGGTGGTGTCATGCCCGATCGTCTTTTAGAGGTACGGATTTATTTTTTTAATTTTTTATTTCAGAGTTTAAATTGCCAGTTTATTTAATTGCGTGGTTGGAGTGTGGACTGAGTCGACCAGGGGGGTTTCCGCAGTGGCGCTGACAAATGCGCGTTGGCCTTACATCGCTTGGCGTGCGCGCAAGGCACGAGCAAGCTGGATAAAATTTATTTTAGGTGCGCTGATATGTGCGCGTTGGCTTCACGTTGCTCGGCACGTGGTGCCGATGCTCGAACGTTAAATAACTGGATAAATTTTTATTATGGTTTATTAGTTATTATAGTATTATGATTATTATATTATTGTTATTATTATATTATTATTATTGTAATTATTATCTTTATAATTATTATGATATTATTATTATTATTAACATATTATTATTATTATTATTTTTGTTATGCGATTATTATTATTAAGATTTTGATAATTATTATTAATATTAATATTATTATTTCTAATATTATTATGGTATTGATTTATTATTATTATTATTTTTTTCTACCTATCCCCCCTAGGAAACCCTAGCCGCCGCCACCCCCACTCCCATTTTTTTTAATTCTTTTCTTTTTTTTCCTTCTCCTTTCCTTCTCCCCACATCTTTCTTTCCTCCATCCGCGGCGCACCCCTTCCCCGGCTCACTCGCCGCGCCTCCCCCTTCTTCCTCCTTCCCCTTATCTCCTCTCCCTCCTCTTCTCCTTCTTCTTCCCTTTCTTTTTCTTCCTCCTCTTCCTCTGCCAGCGCTCTCTCCCTCACCCGCTCATCCACGCTCCCCTCTCCCGCTATCCTGCCTCGGGCCGCGCCCTCCTGGTTTTCGGTTCGTTTTTCCCAGCCGAGGTTGCACCTCCACCCTCCCTTCGCTCAATCAGGCCGCACCTCCTCCACCAGCCTCCAGCAAGCCGCCGCTCCCGCTGTCCCACGTCGGACCATCAGCCGGTGCTCCGCCATACCTCCCTGATCAGCCGTGCTCCGCCGGATCTCTCCACCAGACCTCCCCGCTGGACAGCGCTGTTGCGCCTCGCCCTGTTCGGCCGCACCTTCCATCAACAGCCGGCATGCCCCTCGCTCCACTCTCCTTCCTCATCCACCCCGGCCGGCGCACCCCCTTCCTGTTCGGCCGCCCTCCTCCGGCGGACCGCCGCACTCCCGCTCCTTCTCCTCTTCACGGGCAGGGTTGTTCTTCTTCTTTTATTTATTTATTTATTATTATTTATTTCATTTTATTATCTTATCTAATAAGACATTAACATTTTCTTTTGATTTTATTATTATTATTTTAATAACACTATTATTATCATTATATTATTATTGTTATTATTACATTAATAATATTATGCTCTTATAAATATATTAATGATTTATTATTATTATTATTATTATACTATTATTGTTATTATTATTGTATTATGTTATTATTATTATTACTATTATTATTAATTATTATTATTATCATTATTATTATTGTTATTATTATTATTTATAATTATTGTTATTATTATTATTATTGTGCTATTATTATTATTAATATTATTATTGTTGTTATTATTATATTATTATTGTTATTATTATTTTATTATTTTCACTATTTTTATTTTTATGTTATTATTATTATCATTATGTTAACAATATTATTGAACCTGTTGTACGATCTGCTGTTTTTAGGACCTGTTTGACGGCTCAAGACGGTGCGACCGCGGCGCAACTGGAGTCTTGCGCTGTGTCTTTTTCCGTTCCTATTTGAGGTAGGTGATTCCACACTCAATTATCATCTGGAAAACTTTTGCGTGTTGGTTTAATTCTTTTTTTTTTCACCCTGCTAATTAGTTTCCATATTGAAAAATTAGTTATGATTACTTTTTAAATGTGTGCATCTAATTTTCCAGTGGTCTATTTATGTGGTGCAAGTCCATTACTTTTATAGCGGAAACTCACTTTGGCTATTTAGTATTATTTATAAACTATGCAGTGTGGTTTAAGTTTTTCTTTTTTTTAAAAAAAAGAGGAAAAAGAAAAAAAAAGGTTTTGGTGTGTGTGTGTGGTTTCCAAAGAGGATATTAGTGTGCAGGTGACACGTTTGGCTTTAAATGATAGTGTGACATGCTATATGAACTTTGATCTTTAGGTGAGCACAAGGGGGGAAGCCGGGGTATTAGGTGGGGAGACTGGGACTAGTGAGCTAGTGTTCCGGAGATGACCCGACCCGGTTTCACTTGCAGGTTTCACGACTGCAACACAAACTAAACATATGATATCTGAGGGTCGTGGCCTTCTAAGCCATGTGTTCTGAGGGTCGTGGCCTTCTAAGCCACGTTATCTGAGGGTCATGGCCGCCTAAGCCACGTTTCACCGAGACACGACGTTCTAGGATCCCACTAGTTCTAGTACCCATAGGGCCTTTCCAATCCTTTGGTGCCACCAGTTACATTGTGTGCATGCTGATACGTGATATGTCAATTGAACTGCTATCCTAATGTGTTTATCTTGAACTGCCTTTCTTTTAAATTGTTTTATGAAAACCATTTTCTTTTGCACTTCTTTCTCTCTTTATTTCAGCATTTCAAATGGTTGTCTTTTGATAGTTGTGCGTGGAATATTTTATTGGTGATATCCTGTTGGGCGATTTCTCACACCCTACTTACACCCTTGGGTGTAAGTAGACTTGTTTACTTCTGATACAGGTAGGGGTCCAACTTTTGGGAGTAGTGGTTCTGGTTGTTAGGAGGACTATCTACGTGGCGTTTTGGTGGTGGTTTAGAGGCGGTGTCCTCACACCGGGCGACAGTCCTTAGGTTGGTTTTTGGTCATCTTGTTTTAGTGTTATTTGGGTTTTGAATACTTGTGAACCAAAAACCTGTTTGGTCAACTGCATGTTTGACTGTAACCTTTACTTCTATTTGGTTTACTTTGGTTGGCTGATTTATATTTATTCACTCGGGTAAATCGTTCCCAAAGTTTATTTTGATACCCGGGCACTTGTGCCAGCCCGTGGGGATCGGGAACGCCCTTCGGGCCTTGCCGCGGGCCGGGTCGGGCGTCGGTTCGGATGGTGACCTGATTCGGTTCGTGACAAAATGGTATCAGAGCCAGGTTTTGTTGGTGGTTTATGTTAGTTGGGATGAGTTGGATTATACATGAGTTGGGTCTGTCGGGGCTCAGAATTCATGTTGCGAGTAGGGTGCCTGGGCAGCACGCCTCGTGACCGATACTGAGTCACCATGGGATGTCAGGGTGCTTGTTTCACTTATTTTCTGGGTGGGACGTGCAGGCTGCAGACTGTACGTAGACACCAGGTAAGGAAAGTAAAGCTTTTATATGGATTCGTTTTTTCATGTTTGGTTTATTGATGAATGTTTATCTTGTTGAAAAAAATTTATTCCCTTTTTATTGATGGTTTTCTTTCTTGATTACTGCCCTTTTTCAGTAAGATGCCTCCCCGGAGAGTTCCCATGCATCCACGGGAGGAAGCCAGAGAGAGTTCTCCTACGCCGCTTGATCAGAGATTGGTTGAGGCGATGGTCCGAGCCGTTCAGGCTTTAGGACAAAGGGCGACTCCTGCCCCCGCCCCTGTTCCAGCTAGAGGGGAAGAATTCGGTTCCAGGAAGGATAGAGCTCAGGAGTTTCTGAGGAGCAAACCTCCTTCTTTCCGAGGTGGTTCAGAACCTCAGGAGGCAGAGGAGTGGCTTGAGAAGATAGAACGCATGTTCGATTTCCTTGACATGCCTGAGGAAGTCAGGGTGAAGTGTGCCTCATTCCAGCTGGAGGGTTCCAGTCGCAAATGGTGGGAATCAGTGGTCCAGGCTGGGAAGCATGAGCACATGAGCTGGAAGGATTTCAAGGGTATCTTCAACGAGTAGTATTGTCCAGAGTTCGTAGCCTATGCTAGATCTCGGGAGTTCATGGAGCTTTTGTAGGGGAATCAGAAAGTGATGGAGTATGCAAATTTCTTTGCTGAACTGGTACGGTACGCACCTGAGATAGTTTCGAGCGAATTCTTGAAGGATCGAAAGTTTGAGAAGGGCCTTCGACCAGAAATTCACTCCCAGGTTTTCTTGTTCAAACTGAAGACTTATGCTGAGGTGGTCGATCGTGCTTGTATGGCCGAGATTGACCAGAAGGGAAAGTCGGGGTTTTCTGGATCAGTGTCAGGGCTTGGCAGTGGCAGTTCATCTGAGAAGAATAGGAAGCGTGATGAGCAATGGAAGAAGGGTGATGGTAGCTCAGGTCATCCTCCCAGGCAGTTTTCATCTGGGGCTTATGGTGCAGGGTCCGTTGTGTACCATCAGTGCGGAAGGGTAGGGCACATCCAACCTATTTGTCCATACCCTCCCAGACCATTCCATGGATGTGGAGTTGTGGGACATCTACATCACTTCTGCAGGACTGCACGCCCTTATCAGGGTGGGGCTGGATCAGTGGCTTCTAGAGGGGTATCAGTTCAGTCAGAGCCGACCACAACAACAGGATCTCAGTTTGGTGGGCGTGGTGGTAGGACCGAATCTTCTTCAGGGCAGAGCCATATCAGGGCAGAGCCTCAGGCAAGCGGTCGTTCTCAGGCAGGGACCAGGCAACTGCATGCCGTGGATCAGGCACCAACAGGATCTGATGCAGGGCCTTCGATGGTTCGAGGTACTATTATGGTTGCCTCTTCTATAGCTGCAGTTTTATTTGATACTGGTGCTTCAGTTTCTTTCATATCTGCTCGTTTTGTGAATCTGCTGAACCTACCAACCGAGCTGTTATCGTTTGCTATGGAGTTGGTAACACCGTTGGGGAAAAAGAGGGAGCAAGGCCTTAAGTGCCGATCGTGCGCACTCTCTGTGTCGGGAGTCGATATGGAATGGGATTTCTTGGTCCTTGACATGGACCTATTTGATGTGATCCTCGGTATGGACTGACTGGTGTGCTTCCAGGCACACATTGATTGCTATCAACGCCGAGTCAGCTTTACAGCACCAGATGGGACTCCTCAGTTATTTCACGGAGAATGGGATCCTCGGTCGGGACGTGCGGGACCTCCACTCCCTGAGCTTGGAAATCTTGCTTATCAGTTGTCGTCGCTCGTGCTGGAGGACAATGGTGGTATTTTCCAGGGCGGGTTACCTCGTGTAGTGGATGAGTTCCCAAGGGTTTTCCCATATGATTTTTCTAGATTACCCCCAGAGCGAGACGTCGAGTTCTCGATTGAGTTGGCGCCGGGAACACAGCCTATATCTCTTCCCTCATATCGCATGGCCCCCACCGAATTGAGGGAATTAAAGATACAGCTGGAAGATTTGGAATCCAAAGGATCCATTCGCTCGAGCATCTCTCCTTGGGCCGCACCGGTTTTATTCGCGAAGATGGCCGATGGAACCCTTCGGTTGTGCATTGATTACCGGAAGTTGAACAAGGTAACCATCAAGAATAAATACCCTTTGCCTCGGATTGACGATTTGTTCGACCAGCTGAAGGGGGAAAAGTGGTTCTCCAATATTGATTTGCGTTCGGGATACCACCAGCTCAGGGTGAGAGAAGCAAACATCCCGAAGATAGCTTTCCGAAGCAGGTACGGTCACTTCGAGTACTTAGTCATGCCTTTCGGACTGACGAATGCTCCTGCAGTTTTCATGGCGCTCATGAATAGGGTGTTCCACCAATATCTCGACTCATTTGTCGTGGTATTCGTGGATGACATCCTGGTCTATTCTGAATCTGAGGATGAGCATGAGCATCACCTGTGCGTTGTTTTGGGCACTTTGCGGGATCACCGCCTGTATTCCAAACTCTCGAAGTGCACCTTCTGGATCAGGGAAGTGAAGTTTCTAGGCCATGTCGTCTCAGAACGAGGGGTTTTAGTGGATCCCAAAAAGATCAGAGCAGTTATGTCTAAGGAGCAGCCGAGAAATGTGTTTGAGATTAGAAGTTTTCTGGGCTTGGCTGGTTATTACAGGTGCTTTGTTCGGGACTTCTCGCGGCTTGCCTCCCCCATGACCGCACTCACCCAGAAAGGGGTGAAGTTTGAGTGGAGCCCGCAGTGCCAGACATCTTTTGAGGAGTTAAAGCGGCGGTGGACCACCACACTTGTGTTGACTTTACCGGAGTCGGGAAAGGGCTATGTGGTGTACTATGATGCTTCAGGTGCGGGCCTTGGATGTGTACTCATGCTGGATGACCATGTTGTGGCTTATGGTTCTCGCCATCTCCGGCCGCATGAGAAGAACTATCTGACTCACGACTTAGAGTTGGTGGCAGTGATGTATGCTTTGAAGATGTGGCGCCACTATCTTTTTGGGGAGAAGTTTGTGGTCTACTCTGACCATAAGAGCCTGGCCTACATTTTCTCTCAGAAGGATCTCAATTTGAGGCAGCGCCGCTGGGTCGAGTACCTGCAGGGTTTTGATTTTGATATTGTCTATACCCCTGGCAAAGGTAATGTGGTGGCTGACGCTTTGAGCAGAAAAGAACCAGTGAAGGCGTTGAGGAAGTCCAGCGATGAGTGGGCTTTGATGGGGATCTTCACCCAGATGCATTTGGAGAGAAGGGAACACAATGGAGGTATTTTCTTGCCTAGCATCCAGTTGACTCCTTCCCTTCTAGAGTTGATTCAGAAGGAGCAGCCTGGTGATGAGTTTTGTCAGCGATCTATGCAGTTTCTTCATGGTGGGGAGACTCCTTCTGATTGGTCTTTGTCTTCCCATAGGGTTCTATGCTTCAAAGGCCGTGCTGTAGTGTCGTTGTCTCTGCGAAAGGTGGTAATGCATGATAGCCACCAATCTCAGTGGGCCATCCATCCTGGTACCACCAAGATGTATTACGATGTTCGCCGTCAGTTCTGGTGGCCAGGTATGAGACGGGACATAGCCGACTTCGTATCCAGATGTTACACCTACCAGCAAGTGAAAGCAGAGCATCAGAGACCATCTGGCCTGCTCCAGCCATTACCCATTCCTACCTGGAAGTGAGATGAGGTCGCCATGGACTTCATCATTGGCTTGCCTCGTACACCTCGAGAGAGGAATGCTATCTGGGTGGTGATTGACCGTTTGACCAAGTCTGCTCACTTTATTCCAATCAGAGATACAACGAAGGTAGAGAAACTGGGCCGCTTGTATGTTCAAGAGGTGGTCAGACTTCATGGCATGCTGTCGGCAATTGTTTCTGACAGGGACCCCCGATTTACATCTCGTTTTTGGGGAGGCCTCCAGAAGGCTTTGGGGTCGCAGATTAAGATGAGCACGACATACCATCCTCAGACCGATGGCCAGACAGAGCGGGCGAATCAGATTCTGGAAGACATGCTCCGAGCCTGTGTGCTAGATTTTGGAGGCTCATGGGATAGCCATTTGGGACTGGTCGAGTTTGCTTACAATAACAGTTACCAGTCTTCCATCAGAATGGCACCCTTTGAGGCACTCTATGGCCGGCCTTGTCGGTCTCCTCTATGTTGGGCTGAGGTAGGAGAGGCCTCGCTCTTGGGACCGAGTCTTGTTCAGGAGACGTCTAAGAAGGTCAAGCTGATTAGGCAGCGGTTGATGACAGCTCAGAGTCGCCACAAGTCTTATGCAGATCAAAGGCGGCGGGATCTCGAGTTTTCAGTGGGGGACAGAGTGTTCCTGAAAGTGGCCCCTCGCTTGGGTCACCGTCGTTTGGGGAAATAGGGGAAGCTGACACCGAGATATGTCGGACCTTTCGAGATTCTTGAGCGGATTGGAAAGGTGGAATACAGGTTAGCTTTGCCCTCGCAGTTGACGTCGATTCACGAAGTATTTCATATCTCCCAACTAAAGAAGTACAACCCCGACCCGTCGCATGTGCTGAATTGGAAGGAGCTGGAGATAGAGTCTGACTTGTCTGTGGTCGAGCGACCGGTGCGTATAGTGGATTCTCAGGAAAAGGTGTTGCGTGGAAAGTCCATTCCTCTGGTGCGTGTTCTTTGGCAGCACGGGAATGATGAACACGAGACTTGGGAGCGGAAGTCATGGGTTGAGTAGGAGTACCCATTTCTTTTCTCTGATCAGGCTTTGAGCTAACTTTCCGAGGGCGGAAAGTTTTCATGGTGGGGAGAATTGTCACGCCCAGTCGTCTCTTAGAGGTACGACTTTATTTTTTTAAATTTTTATTTCAGAGTTTAAATTCCCAGTTTATTTAATTGCGTGGTTGGAGTGTGGACTGAGTCGACCAGGGGGGTTTCCGTAGGGGCGCTGACAAATGCGCGTTGGCCTTACATCGCTTGGCGTGCGCACAAGGCACGAGAAAGATGGATAAAATTTATTTTAGGTGCGCTGATATGTGCGCGTTGGCTTCACGTCGCTCGGCACGTGGTGCCGATGCTCGAACGTTAAATAACCGTATAAATTTTTATTATGGTTTATTGGTTATTATTGTATTATGATTATTATATTATTGTTATTATTATATTATTATTATTGTCATTATTATCTTTATAATTATTATGATATTATTATTATTATTGTTAACATATTATTATTATTATTATTTTTGTTATGCGATTATTATTATTAAGATTTTGATAATTATTATTAATATTAATATTATTATTTCTAATATTATTATGGTATTGATTTATTATTATTATTATTTTTTTCTACCTATCCCCCCTAGGAAACCCTAGCCGCCGCCACCCCCACTCCAATTTTTTTTAATTCTTTTCTTTTTTTCTTTTTTTTTCCTTCTCCTTTCCTTCTCCCCATGTCTTTCTCTCCTCCATCCGCGACGCACCCCTTCCCCGGCTCACTCGAGGCGCCTCCCCCTTCTTCCTCCTTCCCCTTCTCTCCTCTCCCTCCTCTTCTCCTTCTTCTTCCCTTTCTTTTTCTTCCTCCTCTTACTCTGCCAGCGCTCTCTCCCTCACCCGCTCATCCGCGCTCCCCTCTCCCGCTGTCCTGCCTTGGGCCGCGCCCTCCTGGTTTTCGGTTCGTTTTGACCAGCCGACGTTGCACCTCCACCCTCCCTCCACTCAATTAGGCCGCACCTCCTCCACCAGCCTCCAGCAAGCCGCCGCTCCCGCTGTCCCACGTCGGACCATCAGCCGGTGCTCCGCCATACCTCCCTGATCAGCCGTGCTCCGCCGGATCTCTCCGCCGGACCTCCCCGTTGGACAGCGCTATTGCACCTCGCCCTGTTCGGCTGCACCTTCCATCAACAGCCGGCACACCCCTTGCTCCACTCTCCTTCCTCATCCGTCCCGGCCGGCGCACCCCCTTCCTGTTCGGCCGGCCTCCTCCGGCGGACCGCCGCACTCCCGCTCCTTCTCCTCTTCACGGGCAGGGTTGTTCTTCTTCTTTTTTATTATTATTTATTTCATTTTATTATCTTATCTAATAAGACATTAACATTTTCTTTTGATTTTATTATTATTATGTTAATAACACTATTATTATCATTATATAATTATTGTTATTATTACATTAATAATATTATGTTCTTATAAATATATTAATGATTTATTATTATTATTATTATTATACTATTATTGTTTTTATTATTGTATTATGTTATTATTATTATTACTATTATTATTAATTATTATTATTATCATTATTATTATTGTTATTATTATTATTTATAATTATTATTATTATTATTATGCTATTATTATTATTAATATTATTATTGTTGTTATTATTATATTATTATTGTTATTATTATTTTATTATTTTCACTATTTTTATTTTTACGTTATTATTATTATCATTATGTTAACAATATTATTGAACCTGTTGTACGATCTGTTGTTTTTAGGACCTGTTTGACAGCTCAAGACGGTGCGACTGCGGCGCGACTGGAGTCTTGCGCTGTGTCTTTTGTCGTTCCTGTTTGAGGTAGGTGATTCCACACTCAATTATCATCTGGCGAACTTTTGTGTGTTGGTTTAATTCTTTTTTTTGCGCCCTGCTAATTAGTTTCCATATTGAAAAATTAGTTTTGATTACTTTTTAAATGTGTGCATCTAATTTTCCAGTGGTCTATTTATGTGGTGCAAGTCCATTACTTTTATAGCGGAAACTCACTTTGGCTGTTTAGTATTATTTATAAACTGTGCAGTGTGGTTTAAGTTTTTCTTTTTTTTAAAAAAAAAGAGGAAAAAGAAAAAAAGGTTTTGGTGTGTGTGTGTGGTTTCCAAAGAGGATATCAGTGTGCAGGTGACACGTTTGGCTTTAAATGATAGTGTGACATGCTATATGGACTTTGATCTTTAGGTGAGCACAAGGGGGGAAGCCGGGGTATTAGGTGGGGAGACTGGGACTTGTGAGCTAGTGTTCCGGAGATGACCCGACCCGGTTTAACTTGCAGGTTTGACGACTGCAACACTAACTAAACATATGATATCTGAGGGTCGTGACCTTCTAAGCCACGTGTTCTGAGGGTCGTGGCCTTCTAAGCCACGTTATCTGAGGGTCGTGGCCGCCTAATCCATGTTTCACCGAGACACGACGTTCTAAGATCCCACTGGTTCTAGTACCCATAGGGCCTTTCTCATCCTTTGGTGCCACCAGTTACTTTGCGTGCATGCTGATACGTGATATGTCACTTGAACTGCTATCCTAATGTGTTTATCTTGAACTGCCTTTCTTTTAAATCGTTTTATGAAAACCATTTTCTTTTGCACTTCTTTCTCTCTTTATTTCAGCATTGCAAATGGTTGTCTTTTGATAGTTGTGCGTGGAATCTTTTATTGGTGATATCCTGTTGGGCGATTGCTCACACCCTACTTACACCCTTGGGTGTAAGTAGACTTGTTTACTTCTGATACAGGTAGGGGTCCAGCTTTTGGGAGCAGTGGTTCAGGTTGTTAGCAGGACTATCTACGTGGCGTTTTGGTGGTGGCTTAGAGGCAGTGTCCTCACACCGGGCGACAGTCCTTAGGTTGGTTTTTGGTCATCTTGTTTTAGTGATATTTGGGTTTTGAATACTTGTAAACCAAAAACCTGTTTGTTCAACTGCATGTTTGACTGTAACCTTTACTTCTATTTGGTTTACTTTGGTTGGCTGCTTTATATTTATTCACTCGGGTAAATCGTTCCCAAAGTTTATTTTGATACCCGGGCACTTGTGCCAGCCCGTGGGGATAGGGAACGCCCTTCGGGCCTTGCCGTGGGCCGGGTCGGGCGTCGGTTCGGATGGCGACCTGATTCGGTTCGTGACAGGTGGGCTTGGGGTAGTCACAACACGGGCCCTGGGGGATGGGTTGTGACAAATTGGTATCATATGAGTAGGTTCAAATGAAGAACATGAACTCTAATATTTTGATTCGAAAACAGAGTTAAGTGAAATGAGTATAATTTTCAGTTTGGGAAATCCAGTGTTGGTGCGGCGGCTGACGTATCCATACACCAGGACACTAACTTCTAATTTTTGACTCAGTTCACAAAAACACAGATTGCGTGAGTGTTTTTTAAAAGATTTCATTTTGATATCTTTGAGTCAACTCACCCGGTATAACTTATTGACCATGGTGCACCTATTTCATTCCAAGATACCTCCACGAAGATAGCCATCCAGGGTTCCAGGTAGAGTTCACGACGACAGCTCACCGAGCGATGAGGCTTCGGTGAAGGGCACCCTTTCGGTAGTTGTACCATCAGGTGGTGTACCAGCAGCGCTGCTACCCGTTGGACAGACAATGCCCCCAGCCCCAATAGTAGAGGTTTCACACCAATTGATCACATTGCATTAGTTCCAGATCTAGAGGCCACTGAGGATCTGGGGAGAGATGGATCCATAGGTTGCTGAGGACAACCTGGAGGTCGTGGTGAGAGTTTTCTGACTGGTAGGCACACCAGCTGATCTTATGGTTAACCTTGCATCCAGACTTCTTCAGGCTGTAGCGGGGAGATGGTGGAGCCTAATGCTTCATGTTCACGATGAGGTGACTCTCATCTGGGTGGACATTGATATCCATTTTAGGGAAGATATCATCCTAGCGACCTTATGCTCTGTTCATATACATGGTCTCCTCCACTTGCAGTAGGGCAACATGACTGTGGATCATTATTCAACGAGGTTCACCGAACTCTCGCACTACTCCACTAACATGGTGTGATACCCTTTATTCAGGGCCCGGACCATCTAATAGGGGATTATACGGGATATTAGAGATTTAATTATTTCTCTCAGCATCCCGATGCTGGCGGGGGTGTTAGAGCGAGCACTCATAGTAGAGAGCTTCTTTGCTGAGCAGTCACCGGCAGTGAGACCCACCACCGGATGTTATGTAGCAGAGTCCTATCCACCTGGCTACATAAAGATGATGCTGAGGTCTAAGTGGACCTGACCTATAGGTGGACAACCGCAGGATATCGGGTTGGTTGTGTGTGGCTCTCAAGACAAAGCATGACAGACGAGGAGCAGGCAGTGTTACTCGTATGGCGGGCAGGGTCACCTAGCTCTCAACAGCCCGACCCTCCGTACAGATGACCAAAAGATGGTCAAAGTATCGCCTGAGTAGAGGTGAAGATTTGATTGAGGAGGTCCACAGGAATAAGGAGGACATGGAAGAGGCTCTGGCCGAGTAGCATGTGATGGTAATCGATTCGAGATTTTACCCCCACCACAACCAGGTGGTCCACCCCAACCACAAGGAGCAGGTGGCCAGGGATGAGCTCAGCTCCAGCCAGCTGAGGCCTATGAAAACGACTCCCTTGATATGATTCGATGTACAATATGTGTCCACTCCACCTTAGGTGTAGTACTTATATACACATGTTCTAGTCACTCTTTTTTTCCACAACCCTCGTTCGGAGCTCAGAGATTCTAGTGGAGTCGTTGGCTCGATCCGTATAGCTGGAGACTTCTATGGGAGAGAATTCAATGATTACACACTGGTGTCGGCAGTGTGAGCTTACTCTAGGAGGCGAGATCTTCGGCTAGGATCTCATAGTAGTGGCGTTGAGGCCTTAAAATTTCATCTTGGATATGGATTGGTAATCCACAGTCCATGCTCGGATTGAGTGTATTAGTTTCAAAGTGCGGTGTGTCCACACAGATGAGACCAGGTTTTCCTTCACCAGCAGGACGAGATCCTTTTCCGCACAAGATGGACTTACCCAGAGGAGGGAGCAGCCAAACACACATCTGTTGGCTAGCCTTACCCTCAGTGTGGTTGATGTTGAGAGTTCGAGCTATCCTGTAATGGTGGACTAGTACACTGATGTTTTCCCTAATTATTTACCAGGTATACCTCCTCACAGAGAGGTAAACTTTTATATCGACTTGTACCCGGGACGGCACTGATATCTACACCAACATATCAGATGGCTCCTATAGAGCTTCGAGAGATGAAATTACAGCTGGAGGACTTGTAGAGCAAGGGGTTCATTAGGCCTAGTGTTTCTCCTTGGGCTTACTTGATTATGTTTGCCAAGAAAGTGGGTGGGATTTTGAGACTCTATGTGGACTATCAATGCCTAAACTAGGTGACCGTGAAGAAAAAGTACCAAATCCAAAGGATTGATGATATCTTTGATCAGCTGAAGGGAGAATAGCGGGTCTCAAAGATAGAACTCAAATCAGGCTATCACCAGCTCAGGGTATGAGACAAGGATTTGCAGAAGACAACCTTCAGATGTCGTTATATTCATTATGAGTTCTTGGTTATGCCATTTGGCATGACAAAAGCCCCAAAAGTGTTCATGAGACTCAAGAATAGGATCTTCTAGCCATACTTTGATCGCTTTGTGGAAATCATCATTGATTATATCTTGGTATACTCAGCTATAGAGGAGGAGCATGCCTATCATCTATAGATAGTTCTGGACACACTCCGAGAGCACCAGCTTTATGGTAAGCTATAAGGACCCGAACTTATTACATTACATAGTATTTAATTTAGTCCTCAAAGCATTTCATTTTTACATTGAAGATCTTTTCATGTTTAGAGATTTAGAGAATTAGGAAAATACATTCATAACATTAGACATTGTTATAGAGTGGGTACCATAAAACCAGTTTCCATTTTTTTCAAAATATAAAACATTAAAAATTAAATATGACTTCTTGAAAATTCTTCAACATTTAACGTGGATTCCATAATTTTCTTACACATCCATTAACCTGTGGAAATCATTTAAAAATTTGGGATGAGAACAAAATCTCATTAAGGTATGAAAAAGAAGGAAATAGCACATTAGTCTATGAATACACGTAACATATGAAATCATTTTCAAAATAAATGCTTGTCACCCATGTATACTTACTTTGTGTAGCATTAGATTACACAAGATCCAATAAAAACATGAGAACATAAATATAATCATAAAGTTATCTTGGGGCATTACTTACATAATCTTGTAACCCTCTAGGCTACCTTATAATTTGTAACCGTCACAGCTACCTTACTATTTGTGTAACTATCGCAGTTACACGTGGAGTAAACTTACGACCAACCTCCAACATACACATAACCACTGAATTGGAGGGATATATAGGTCCCACCCTTCATCATAAAAAATTCCCATGAACCAACAAATAATCCTACAACATGAATAATTCCATAAAAACATTGCTTTGGAATTTCATAAAACCGAATTTAAAAAGAAGATTGTTAAAGAAAAGTCCCTTATAAAAAGCATATAATTGAAGTAAGACATAATAGAGTGGATGGAATATGTATATAATCTGTAAATATAAATAATTAAACATATAATAATCAGAATTCATCACACAAACAATTTAAATACACATAAATAATGAAGTAGAAGGTTAACCCAAAGAATGGAAATCGGGTTACGAATTCCCTTACCTCGGGCTTGTCTTACTTAAACCTTGTTTAAAATTCCTGTATAATGGTTAAAATAATGTTATTAGTATTTTAAAAAAACATATTCATGTTTATAACATATTATATTATCATTTCATAACATCATTTTTCTTTTTAATTGTTCATATTTTTCTCCTTGCACTGTTTTTTGGGTGGGTTGTTTACGTGACTTCCAAGATTGGTTCCTGATAGATGTTCTTGTCAATTGGAAGTGAAACTCAATAATTTTAATGGTGTAGTATTCCCATATTTATAGTACCATAAATCATACCATTTATCATTTCTAATTCTTACATGGGGATACTTCATAAGTTAAAATATTAATGATGTTCGTTTAGATCATTTTAGTGGTTCTTTAATAATAACGACCTCATTTCATTTTATAAATTACAACCATTTGTTAAAAAGAATTCAAGAACCATGGATGAGATATAATAGATATATTATAACCTGGTTCAACCATAAAAATGGTTTAATTACCAAACATTAAAGAGTTAATGAAAATAGAAATCACATCATCCATGATGTCGATAATTCGATACATCACGGGCAATGTTTTAATTCCTTGAATAAGTGGGAGAGGAGGAGAAGAATGATGAAGAAATTTCCATTAACTTGAGAACATCCAAAATATACATGATTTATGAAGATTTCATTACTCTTGGGTAAGAAGATATGAAGAAATAATAAGAAAATAATGGAACTCAAAATAAAATAATAATTGAGAAATCCCTTACAAAAATTCGGCTGCCTAACGGCTACGCAACATGGTTTTAGAAAATATTACAAATATATAGGACAAGGGACACCCATCCAGAAATGAATCATAATATATATTATATTATGAATAATAAGTAAATAAGAACATGGTATTAAAACTTTAATGTTATACCACATTAAAGACACCTTGAATGGAAAAAGAAAGAAATTGATAATTTTCTTACCTTGTAGAGTAACCCTTAGAACCGGAAGATTGGGACCTTGGGGGATTGAGTAAACCTTGGTAGGACTAATAGGAAAGTAAGGAGGCCAGATCTCGTTTGAGGAAGAATTGGGAATGATGTTAATGAAGGAATGGGTTGGTATTTATAGGAAAAAGTAAGGGAATATTTTAATAATTTCCAAGCGACACCTCATGAGAGGTATTTGCAAAACCCTAGGACTGCCCGTGGTATTTTCCCATGGTATAAGACACATGGGAAACCTCACATCTTATTTAATAATACAAAATTCAACAAGATTTATGACATAATTTTTACATCATTATTGATGTCATTAACACACCGAAACTAAAAACTGTATTTTTTTACTATTCACAAAAAATCAATTATTTCAGAAAAATTCCCAAAATTCACCATAACCATTTATCGATGTGTAGAATTCAAAAATTAAGTCCATTTCATGAAAATTAATAACTAAATATTATTAATTTAATTTTTTAAATAAAATTATACTTAATTCAAAAATTAACAAGTCTAATTCTCTAACAACTTCTATATCATGATGAAAAATTAACCAAGATGTTATTATCTTAAAGCCTTAAGAAAATAAAATAATAATAAAATTTACTATTCATTTGGGTCATATTAATATTCATATTACTATTCATAAGGGTATTTACTATTCACAAAAAAAGTTGGTTTCATCAGACTCTAAATAATTTACTAAACACAATTGTATATAACAACTTCTTGAAATTCAAAACATAGATGTGGAAAAATTATGTTTAAAGGATAGTTATGAATATCTACTTAAAACAAAGATCCATGAATTTCTATTTATTTTTAGAAAACATTGTGGTGTTACATTATCCCCACCTTCTAGAAATTGCGTCCTCTCAACTTTTTTACTTATTAAACAACTGAGGGCACTTTTCCCTAATAGCATTTTTAGACTCCCATGTTGCTTCTTCAACCATCTGGTTTCTCCAGAAAACCATTACCTGGTGGATTACTTTATTCCAAAATACCTGTTCCCTTCAATCATGAACTTGAACTAGTTTCTCTTCATAAGAAAGGTTCTCTTCCAGCTGAACTGCTTCTGGGCTCAAGACATATGATGAATCTGGAACATAAAATCTCAATATCGAAACATGAAAAACATTGTGTACCTGAAACAAACTCGGAGGCAAAGCTACTCGGTATGAAACTGTTCCAACTTTATTTGAGATTTCAAAAGGATCGATGAACAATGTATATAGCTTCCCTTTCTTATCGAAACACATCAAACTTTTCCAAGGAGAGATTTTTAGGAAAATAAGGTCACCTACCTCGAAAGAGTAGTCTTTCCTTCTGTTATTTGCATAAATTTTCTTCCTAAACTGAGAAATCCTCATGTGTTGCTGGATTATCCACATTTTGTCAGCCACTTCTTCTATTAATTCAGGTCCCATCAACTTTCTTTCACCAACTTCATCCCAAAATGATGGAGTCCGACACCTCTTCCCATGCATGGCCTCAAGAGGTGCCTTTTGAATTCTAGAATGAAAATTATTATTATAATAAAACTCAACTAATGAATGATGTTGATCCCAACTTCCCTGATAGTCCATTGAACAAGCTCGAACCATATCCTCCAATGTTTGAATCATTCGTTCTGATTTCCCATCTAATTGAGGATGAAAATCTGTACTAAAATTTAACACTGTGCCCAACGGCTTCTGAAGTCCCTTCCAAAAGATAGAAGTGAACCTGGGTTCTTGGTCAGATATAATGAAAAGAGGAACTCCATGTAGCCTGACAATATATTTGAGGTGCAATAGAGAAATCCGATCGAATGTCACTGTATCTCTAATAGAAAAAAATGTGCAGACTTTGTTAGCTGATCAACAATAACCCAAATCGCATTGTTACCTCGAGAAGTCATTATTAGTCCCACCACAATGTCCATGGATACATTCTCTATTTTCCACATTGGCACTGGAAAAGGCTAAAGCATCCCCTTCGGTAACTACCCCTCTGCTTTAATATGTTTACATGTAAAACATTTAATTATAAAATAAAAAATATCTCTTTTCATTTCATCCCACCAATAATACATTCGAAGGACTCTGTACATCTTAGTACAGCCAGGATGAACAAAAAATGGAGATCTATGATCTTCACACAACAAATCATTCTTCAACTGAGAATTACTAGGCACACACAACATTTTTCCAAATCTTAAAACACAATCATTATCAAGGTTAAATTCTCACAACTTACCCATTTTAACCAATTCTAACTTTTTCTGTAGCTCATGGTCTTCCTTCTAAACTCGCTTAATTCTGTATAACAACGAAGACTGCATAGAAACCTAAAACAAAATAGATGTATTCCCTGTACCAACAACTTCTAAGAAAAAATTTATCAAATCATTAATCAAGGGATCATGTTCCAAACGTATCATGGTTAATGATTCATGATGTTTCTGACTTAAGGTATCTACTATTTTGTTTCCTTTTCCAGGACAGTAATTGATCGTGCAGTCATAATCCTTTATAAGTTCAATCCATCTTCTTTGTCTCATGTTTAATTCCTTCTGAGTGAATATATACTTCAAATGTTTATGGTCAGTATTTATTTGAAATTTGGTTCCATATAAATTATGCCTCTAAATTTTCAAAGAAAAATCAACAACTGCCAATTCCAAATCATGTGTTGGATAAATTAACTCATGAGGTTTTAGTTTCCTTGAATCATAAGCAATTATCTTGTCATTCTGCATCAAAACATAGCCAATTTCCTTCAAAGAAGCATCACTGTAGATGAAAAGCCCACCATTTCGGGAAGGAAATGCCAAAACTAAAGCATTTCCCAATCTCTTCTTCAATTTCTGAAAACAAACATCACATTCTTCTGTGAAAAAAAATTGAACCCCTTTCCTTGTTAACTTAGTTATCGGGCTAGATAACCGAGAATGGTTCTTAACAAAACGTTGGTAATAACTTGCTAATCCAAGAAAACTACGAATCTCTGTAACATTTGTGGGTCTTGGACATTCATCAACCACTTTTGTTATATCATGATCAACTGTTATTCCATCCTTATTTATAATGTGCCCATGAAAATTAATCTGTTGCAACCAAAAATCACACTAGCTGAATTTTCCATACAGTTTCTTTTCTTTTAGGGTTTATAAAACATCCCTTAGATGTTTTTCATGCTCCTCTTTATTTTTAGAAAATACCATAATGTCATCAATAAATAAAACCACTAAATTATCCAATAAATCATTAAATACTATATTTATAAGATTCATGAATACATAAGTTTCATTAGTTAATCAAAACCTCATAACAAAAAATTCATAATTCCCATATCTTGTATGAAAGGCTATTTTCGGGATGTCATCCTCCTTCACCTTTAGCTAATGTTTTCTAGATCTCATGTTAATCTTGGAAAAGTACTGAGCTCCCTGGATCTGATCAAACAAGTCATAGATATGAGGAAAAAGATACTTGTTGCTTATAGTGATGTTATTCAAAGCTCTATAATCAAAGAAAGGTCTCATAGAACCATCTTTCTTTTTAACAAACTAAACAGGGTCTCCCCATGGTGAAGTGCTAGGATGAATAAAGCCTTTATCAAGAAAATCTTGCAACTGATTTTTCAATTCAATAAGTTTCATTAGAGCCATATGATATGGGGGTTTTGAAATTGTCTTTCCATCAAGAACTAAGTAAATTTTAAATTTGACTTCTCGATTAGGTATGACACCAGGTAAATCATCAAGAAAAACATTAGGGTATTCATTTACCACTGGAACATCAATAATCTGAATAGTTCCCTTATTTTTAATAAAATTAGAAAGATAACTTTCATTTCCATATTTCAATAGTTATTCAGCTTCCTGATATGTTATCAATTTTATGGGTTCATTCTTGTATACAAATTGAAACTCTTTATTAAAAACAACTTCTTTAGCTCTAAAGTCAATCATAGCATGATAATAAAAAAGCCAATCCATTCCCAGAATAACATCAAACTCGACTAAGTGTAAAAAAACAAGGTTTGCAGGTGATGTCTTTTCAGAGACCTCAATAAAAGGATTCTTATAATTCCTCTTTACTATAACATTTCCCCCTGGTGTTCTAACAAAAAGTCCTGGTTTCTTTTGTTGAGGTGATATTTCTAATTTACCAGAAAATTTCTCAGAGATAAAGGAATGTGTAGACCATGTATCAAACTAAACTTTAGAAAAATCTGAGTGAACAAACAAAGTACCTAATAAAAATTCATTGGATAGACTGACATATGCTAATGTAGTCGCAAAGGATCTCACTACACCTCAATCCTCATAGTCTTGATTTTTTACATCATTCAGATCTCTCTTTGGGCAGGCATTTTCATAATGACCCATCTCACCACATTTAAAAAACTTTACAGTTTTCTTATCTGGATTAGACTTTGGATCATTTTCATTACAATATCAGGCCATATTTCCAAACATACCACAATTAAAACACTTCCTAATTTGGATGAGACATTCCCCAGGGTGCTACTTGCAACACTTTTCACAAAATGGAAATTGGATTTTCTTACCATCATATTTCATTGGTAGATTCTTACCCATTGCTTGCCATATGGACCTCTTATTCTCTTTGTTTCCAAAATGCATGCGATCATTAGAAAACTCCATCTCTACCCTCTCATCACATCAGATTAGTTTCTCATAACTTTTGAATTCACAGGAGGCCAACTCCCTTTTATACCATGGCTTCAATCATGAGTAAAAGTGGTTGATTTTCCTAATAAGATCTAGAATATGATTTGGAGCATACCTCACCAGTCGAGTGAATTTTGCTTCATACACAACCATTGAATCTTCCTCCTTCTGTTTCAATTTGAAGAATTGATTCTCCATTCTACATAGCACCACCTTAGGAAAATATTTTTCATGGAAAATACATTTAAATTCATCCCACTCTAAGCCATAAAAATAATATCTACCCATACTATTCTTTACCATAGACCACCACTGATTAGCTTCCCCTTCAAAACGATAAATGAAAAGTCTTACCTTTTGCTTGTTTGAACATACCATAACTTTGAATATGTTTTCAAGGGATTTGATCCATCCTTCTGCTACTACTGGGATAGAAGATCCATTGAAATTAGGAGGGTGTGGTCTCATAAAATGTTCCACTACTGTCATGTTCTATTGTGGTAACTCTATCTGTTCTCTTGCAAGGATTCCACCACCATTTATTTCCTGTGTTAGATGATCCATTACTGTTACAAACTTCTTGGTTCTAATCCCTACCATTCCAGGCTGTAGTTCCGGAAGGATGTCATTATGTCGGTGCCTCTCCTCTTCAGCATCCTTGTTCCTTATGTGGTAAACCATTCTGAACAAACATATCTTAGATGATGAAATATGGTAATTTTTAAATTCTAAAATAGTTTAAATTAATCATAGAGTAAAAATCATTTACGGCATTCTTTTAACATCACCATAACCCCTCAAGTTATCTAAACCATCCTCTAATACCAACTATAAAGACCCAACCTTATTACATTACATAGTCTTGAATTATTTCAATAAAACACTTCCTTTTTACATTGAGGATATTTTTATGTTTAGAGCATTAGAGAATATGGAAAATACATTCATAACATAACACATTGTTACAGTGCGGGTACCATAAAACCAGTTTCCATTTCTTTCAAAATAAAAAACATTAAAACTTAAACATGAATTCTTGATAATTATTCAACAATTAACTTGGATTCCTTCTTTTTCATACACATCCATTAACCTGTGAAAATCATTTAAAAACTTGGGATTATCTCAAAAGTTCAGTAAGGGATGAAAAAGAAGGAAAGATCACATTAGTCCATGAATACTCGTAACATATGAAATCATTTTCAAAAGGCATGCTTGTCACCCATGTATACTTACTTTATGTAGAATGAGATTTACACAAGATCAAAAAAAACATGAGAACATAAATATAATCATAAAGGTATCTTGGGGCATTACTTATATTATCTTTTAACCGTCTTGGCTACCTTATAATTTGTAACCCTAATGGCTACCTTACTATTTGTGTAACTATCGCAGTTACACTTGGAGTAACCATATGGATGACCTACAAATTACACATAACCAATGCATTGGAGGGATATATAGGTCCCAGCCTTCATCATAAATAATTTCCAAGAACCAAAACATAATAATGAAACATGAATAATTCCATAATAACATTTCTTTGGAATTTCGTAAAACCGAATTTAGAAAGGGGATTTTTAAAGAAAAGTCCCTTATAAATATCATATAATTGAAGTGAGATAGAATAGAGTGGATGAAATATGTATATACTCTGCAAATATACATAATTAAAGATATTATAATCATAAGTCAGCACACAAACAATTTAAATATCACATAACTAATGAAGTAGAAGTTTATCCCAAAGAATGGAAATCGTGTAAAGAATTCCCTTACCTCAAGATTGACTTACATAAAACTTTTTTAAACATACTGTATAATGGTTAAAAGAGTGATATTATTATTTTTCATAAATATTTTCATGTTTATACTATCTTATATTATCATTTGATAACATCATTTGTCCCTTTAATTGTTTGTATTTTACTCCTTCCACTATTTTTTGAGTGAGTTCTTTACATGACTTCCAATATTGGATCATGATGGATGTTCTTGTCGATTGGAAGTGAAAATACATAATTGAAATGGTTTAGTATTTAAATATTTGTAGTTCCATAAATCATTCCATTTCTCATTTATAATTCTTACATGGGGATGATTTATAAGTTAAAACATTAATGATGTTCGTTAAGATCATTTTAGTGGTTCTTTAATAATAACGACCTCATTTCATTTTATAAATTACAACCATTTGTTAAAAAGAATTAAAGAACCATGGATGATATATAATAGATATATTATAACCTGGTTCAACCATAAAAATGGTTTAATGACCAGACATTAAAGAGTTAATGAAAATAGAAATCACATCATCCATGATGTCGGTAATTCGATACATCACGGGCAATGTTTTAATTCCTTGAATAAGTGGGAGAGGAGGGGAAGAATGATGATGAATTTTCCATGAACATGAGAAAATACAGAATATACTTGATTTATGGAGATTCCATGCCTCTTGGGTAAGAAGAGATGAAGAAATAATAAGAAAATAATCGAAATCAAAATAAAATAAAAATTGAGAAATCCCTTACAAAAAATCGGCATCCTAACGGCTACACAACATGGTTTTAGAACATATTACAAAGAGTGGGGGCAAGGGTAAACCATCTAGAAATGAATCATAATATATATTAGATCAAGAATAAAAAATAAATAAGAACATGGTATGGAAACAAGAAAGTTATACCACATAAAAGAGAACTTGAATGGAAAAAGAAAGAAATTGAGAATGTTTTATCCTTGTAGAGTAACCCCTAGAACATGATGGTTGCGACCTTGGGGGATTGAGGAAACCTTTGGAGGACTAATAAGAAGGTCAGGAGGCCAGATATTCGTTGAGTAAGAATTGGGAATGAAGTTAATGAAAGTATGAGTTGTTATTTATTGGAAAAGTAAGGGAATATTTTAATAATTTCCAAGGGACACCTCATGAGTGGTATTGGCAAAACCATGGGATTGCCCATGGTATTTTCAAATGGTATAAGCCGCATGGAATACCTCACATCTTATTTTACTATACAAAAGTCTAAAATATTTATGACATCATTATTACATCATTATTGATGTTATTAACACACAGAAACAAAAAACTGTATTTTTTTACTATTCACCAAAAAATCTATTGTTTCAGAAAAATTCCAAAAATTCACCATAACCATTTATCGATGTTTAGAATTAAAAAATGAATTCTATTTTTTGAAAATAAATTTCTAAATATTATTAATTTAGTTTTTATACAAAATCATACTTAATTCAAAAATTAACAATTCTAATTCTCTAACTTCTATATCATGATGAAAATTTAACCAAGATGTTATTATATTAAAGCCTAAAGAATATAAAATAATAATAAAATTTACTATTCATTACGGTCATATTACTAATCATATTACCATTCATAAGGGTATTCTACTATTCACAAAAAAAAACAAGTCGGTTTCATCAGACTCTAAATAACTTACTAAACACAATTGTAGATGTCAGTTTCTTGAAATTCAAAACATAGAAGTGGAAAAATTATGTTTAAAGGCTAGTTATAAATATCTTCATAAAACAAATTCCCATGAATTTCTATTTATTTTTAGAAAAAAATGGGGTGTTACATAAGCTCTCAGAGTGCCAGTTCTGAAACCGAGAGGTTCACTTCCTGGGAAACGTCATCTTGGAGGCTGGAGTTGCAGTGGATCTAATGAAGATTGAGGCTATAATTGCTTGGGAGCCACCGAGGAGTGTGATGGAGGTGTGGAGTTTCTTGGGTTTGGATAGTTACTACCGGAGTTTTGTGCCCAACTTTTCCAGAATTGCGGCACCATTATCAGCATTGTTGAAGAAGGGGAAACCCTTCGTGTGGCCATAGAAATGGCAGTGGAGTTTCCAGAAGCTGAGGTAGAGACTGATGAGTTCCCCCATCTTGAGGCTACCGGAGGAGGGCATTGGGTACGTAGCCTACTGCGAGGCATCAGGGACTAGGCTAGGATGTGTCCTGATGTAGGTGCGAGTAGTGATCACATATGGTTCTCAACAACTGAGACAACATGAGAAGAGATATGCTACCCATGACCAAGAGTCAGTATTAGTGGTCTTACCCTTAATGATGTGGGGAATACACAAGATGGTCGAACATTTTAAAGTCTACTCTGATCACAAGTGTCTCGGGTATATCTTCTCTTAGAAGGACCTGAACATTAGACATCAACATTTTCTTGAGTTTTTCCAGGACTATGACTTTGAGATAGTCTATACTCTTGGGAAGGGAAACATAGTAGCAGATTCACTTAGTAGGAGACCTAGTATATAGTTGCTGAGTGTGGCGACAGAGCAGGTAGCCGCTTTTCAGATATCCTATATGGATCGAGATGGAGCATCTTATCTTCAGTCTCTGACAGTCGCTCCCCCACTCCATCAGCAATTCCGAGAGGCGTTGCTTGGGGTCACTGACTGTGAGGATCAATGTGCTCATATATCTTTAGGACATGCACTTGATGGATTATCTAAAGTTGGGGAGCACGTCATCCTCTTTAGAGGGAGTACTATGGTACCAGTGGCGGCTCAGGAGGAGGTTTTGAGGGAGTTCCATACACCCTCTTTATCGGTACATACAAGAGTGGAAAAGATGTACCGGGACCTCTAGCTTCAGGATTGGTGTTCAGGAATGAAGAAATAAGTAGCAGATTTTGTCTCTTGCTGCCTCGCTTGTTTGCTAGTGAAAGAAGATCATCAGGTTCTAATGGGATTTTTTCATCCACTAGAGGTGCTAGGGTAGAAGTGGGGTGAAATTTCCATGGAATTTGTGACAAGACATCCATGCACGTCTAAGGGACATGATTCTACCTGGGTGATTGTTGACCGACTCAGCAAGACATCACACTTCTTACCTATCAGAGAGAAAGGTTCAGTAGAGGTTGTAGGATGCCTCTACATATAGGAGATTGTACGTCTTCCTGGTGTGCCTTCGATTATTGTATCTGATCATGATGAATGTTTTACTTCTCGGCCATGGAAGGGGTTGCAGGAGGCGTTCGAGACTTAGCTTCGATTGAGAACCACCTTTCATCATCAGACAGATGGTCAGACAAAGCAAACCATTCAGACCTTTGAGGACATGTTGCGTGCTTGCATCCTTTATTTCTGCCACAACTGGGATGATCAATTTCCCATGGCGGAGTTTTCATACAACAATAGTTATCACTCCACTATCGGTATGGCACCATTCGAGGCATCGTATGGTCGTCCTTGTAGATCACCACTGTGCTGAACTGACTTAGGGGAGTCAACACTCATGGGACCAGAGATGGTATGAGCTACCATGGATAAGGTTGAAATCATCCAAGAGTGGATGAAGAATGCACAGAGCAGGCAGAAGTCTTATACTGTCAGGAGATGAAGACCTCTGGATTTCGATGATGGTGACCTTGTCTTTCAACGGGTCTCAGATCGACGAGGTTTGTAGGAAATCGGTCGGGGTGGTATGTTATCTCCGAGGTTCATCAGACCCTTATAGGTCTTCAGTGGAGTTGGTAAGGTTGTGTACCCTATCGATCTTCTCCCTCAGTTGCACCGGGTGTGCGATGTTTTCCACATATCCTATCCGAGGAGATACGTACATGATTCTTCGCACATCATTGACTGGGGCGAGCTGGATATCGATGATGGGGCGACATTATTGGAGGTTCTAGTAGAGATAGAGGATCGAAATGAGAGAGTCCTTCATGGGTTATCGATACCTCTAGTGTGTGTACGTTGGCAGTACAGGAACCTCTAGGAGAGCACATTGGAGCGGGAGGCTCAGATTTGTGCTCAGTACCCCCACTTGTTTCCCAGTTTCTGTGGTGGATTTTGGGGATGCAAATCCTTGATGTGGGGAGAATATAAATACCCATAATTATCTATGTAATTTTATTTAATTATATATAAATATTATGAGTCTGAAACAATTAACGGCTCTTGATTCTGAGGCCCGGAGTGTTCGGAATGAATTTGAAAACTTTCATTAAGGTACGATCAGTTAACATGCGAGGGGGGATTTGTAACTTTTGAACCGTTGTTCGAAATTGAAATCTGAGGACACCGTTGAACCTGTAGAGCCAATATTCTATTAAGAATACCTTAACTTAAAAAGTAGTAGGTCAATGGTGGAAGTTGAATTTTCGGGTTTTGCAGAGGAATAAATTAAAACAATTGTTTTATTTTTATAAAAAACCTCTCCACCACTTTATGAATCTTTGTAGTGGTGACCACCCGACCATGAAACCTTTTTAACTCTTGGAACCCCCCCCCCTAATTTAAGAGACAACATTAATTGACAATTAATTAACAAAAAATTAATTATGCTGCCCCCCCTTTATTCTTCCTTTGGGGTTGGAAAGCATTCTTGGTGGAGAAAACTTTCGCTGGAGAACTCTTGAAGGAAGGACAACCTCCAACGAAGAAGATCCACCAATGAAGAAGATCCTCTAATGAAGAATGTCCACTGAACAATGAACGGGGAACCAACGTTCATGAAGTGCTGACACATCATCTTCTTCCTCACACAATCTTCAATGAACAAACAAGGTAGGGAATTTGTTCATTTTTTTCTTCATGAAGAATCGTTGTTTCCAATCTATAAACCGTCTGCTATCAATTTAACATAGAGGGTGTGGGGAAAACGAACTCAGCTTAAACCCTACACTACTTAATTGCTGACGTGTTCTTCATAGTAAGATCGATAGGTTGAGCGGACCTGACCACATTGCCGACGACCGACGCCGGTCGGGTAAATTTGGCGACCGACACCCATACCGGTCACGATAGCGGTGGCAGTGAAACCACACCCTCGAAAGAGGATGTGAACCATAGAATAAAGTGGAGAAGATTAGTGGTCGACAAACTGGTCAGCCATGTGGAACCAGGGAGGTGTGTGTCCATGCCACAGTTTGAGGAGGAGGTCATGGCTACTGAGCCACGGTGGTGCACCCAGAGGGCGGCTGGCACCCGACCGGTCACGGTTGTGTAGGTGGTACACCCGGAGGGTAGCCAACACCTAGACAGCTGCAGTTGAGTAGGCGGCGCACCCGGAGGCTGTCCTGATCCACAACTGGCAGCATTAGGCAAAGCAGGACCCGCTCTAGTGGGTTCCGCGTGCGAGCAGGGGGCGCCACGTGGTGCTACAGAGATGGCCAGAACCAAACAGTCCTCAGGCCGTTCAGGAATCCGAGGGGGGGCGCCTCCCCCAAGGTGGTGGCTAGGGCATTCCCTGCCATGGCCGACAACACCTAGCCAGGCGAACTGCACCCAGTCGAGCGGGTCGCGCTTAGCGGGTGGGACTGCCCCCTTTGTGGGCCGAATCAGACCAAGACTCAGCGAACGGACCCGCTGTAGTCTTGCCCATCAGGGTAAGACCCGGACCAAGTTGGTTCGACCCAAACAGGGTCAGGTCAGCCCAGGCCAGGTCGAGCTGGGTCGGACGGGACCCGTGCCCATCTGGATCCATATACGTCTTTTTGGCCCTATCTTGAGAAATGGGTGCCCGTTTGAGGAAATATCTATGAAGTCATAATACTTGGATCGAGATGGTCATTATGGTATACTCCACTTGAGTTTTGGATAATGTTGGAGTACGATCGGGTTGGATCAAACCCGAATCCAATCGTGCCCCCAGAGCTAAAACTCTAATAACTTACAAACTGAGCGTTAGATTGAAACATCGTCTGTCACGTTGGAATCCTTATGAAATGACATATAGTTGGGTTACTATTTTGTGAATCTTAGTGGTGGTTGATGTACAAATGTAATCTCAAGGGGAATATTCTATGGAACATGAGTGCACCAGGTGCGCAGAATCCAGTGACTAGATGTAATGTGAAAAAAGAACCATGATCCCGTGTGGGTCATCACCTATTGATCCTATGTGGGTCAGATTCTATCTGATCCTATGTGGGTTAGCGCACAAAGATCCTATGTGGGTTAGCGCATAACAATCCTATGTGGGTGAGATCCTGTGTGGTTCAGTGGGGGTTAGTAACTATCAGTCATGTGTGGGTCAAAAATAGTGCTTCATAACATAATAAGATGATCTAGCTTATGACTAATCATCTGTACTTCTGTACTTCAGTTATACCAGGTGTGATATAAGTCTTTAACTTTGTGGTACACTTATGTGTGGTGATACTTTGTGGAATTCTTCTGTGTGGCATTACCTTTATGGTACACATCTCTGTGGTCATACCTTCATGGTACTCTTCTATGTGGCATTAACATTTTTTGTACTAACCTTTGTGGTGTTACCTTCATGGTATTTTTTTCCTTTGTGGAATAGTTATGATTTTGGATAGAGAGTTGAGCCTTGTGTTTCTTCATGAATTAGATGGGTAAAATTGATAACTTAGGTATATGTATGGGCATAAACCTATGTAGGGTTGGCTGTTGTTTTTGTGCATGTGAACATGCTATTGACTTTTGGTTTATCCTTCATGGATTCTGAGAGACCATTAGGGGTCTCGGGGTCCCAACTGAGTATTTTTATTCTCAC
Organism: Viscum album; assembly: GCA_963277665.1. Classification (NCBI taxonomy): domain Eukaryota; kingdom Viridiplantae; phylum Streptophyta; class Magnoliopsida; order Santalales; family Viscaceae; genus Viscum; species Viscum album. The sequence continues at coordinate 589,720,610 of OY728126.1, forward strand.
CCCTACACGGGCTATGCCTACACCTTGTTGTGTCTTGTGCAGATGACAGACAACATTGAACGAGGCTTAGGGTGCCAGGATTGGAGGCTGATCGGAGGTGGACCATTAGACGAGAGATATCGCAGAGACGACCATTCGAGAGCTGTACTAACCCTTCAGGTAGGATCCTTGGTGGGTGTTCATAGGATATATATTCAGTTTTACTTATAATTTCTAGTTGGTCTTGTATTCCAGCCCCTTTACTTACTGTACTCACCCTATTTACTATATAGTTCTCTTGGTGCATGTATATTGATGTGTGCTTAGATTGTGTGAGTTTGCTGGTTAAAAGGAAATGCCTTCCCGATTTTAGGGATATGCCTTTCCAGTGAAAGTCATCAGCCCATGGCCTAAGGAAGGCTGGCATAGGGTAGTCATGACATAGGCCCGAGGTGATGAGTTGTGATAAAGAACAGGAACACGATGCTTGAAAATTATACCATACATATCATAGATCAAAATCTTTAGTCATTGAATAGATCATAGAATTTCTTTAGACATGAATCATAAAAATATAACATTGGAATAAGGCATGGAAATTTCTTGTTCATGTAAAATTCTACCTTTCTGAACACATATAAATAGAAACAGGTTCACTCATTAAGTTAAGGACATGAAATTATTGGCCTGCAATAACTGATGGGCATGAAATACTGCCCCGTTCAAAACATTATAAACATGAAATTAGGTTCATGAAAAACATGGTGAACCTATAATAATTTTCAAACATAACATCGTGAACATGTAATTGGGTCCACATATAACATTTTTAAAAATGTAAATAGGTTTACGCATAACATTATGAACAACTAATCAGATTCACACCTAAAATTTGTGAACATGTAACTGATTTCATGCATACCATTTTTGAACACATAATCTAATTCTTGTATAACTATTGTGAACATGTAATCAATTTCTTGAAATAATATTTTTGAACATGTAATCAGGGTCATGCATAACATTTGTGAACATGTAATTTTGTTCATTCATAACATTTAGGAACATACAATATGGATCACTGATAACATTTTTGAACATGTTATCAGGTTCAACCATAATATTTGTGAATATGTAATGAGGTTGACACATTAAATTTTACTCATAAGTTATCCATCATTTACTAATTAATTTGATGGAGATATAGTTCCCACCCATTAAACAATTAAAATCATACATATTCATTTCGGAATTATATAAACCATTCATCATATCAGAACCCATGTAAAAAATAAGTTTCATAATGATTTATCATTACATAACTCAGTGAAAAGAAATGATATTCATAAATATCATGTCATCATAAACAAAACCAACTATAAAAAAAATTAGTATAATATCCTTAATGATATCCCCAAAAAATCATTTATAATATTATGTAATGATATCATAGATGAAAAATAATTTTGAAATATCAAAAAAAATAATATTTTAGGAAAATATCATTATAAATATCATATCATTTAAGTGAGCATTAATAAAATTAATCAATTATGTGTATTATCTATAAATACAAAAAAAATTGGAAATTTAAAATAATATAATATTAATTCATGCCACACATAATCATATAACAACATAATCGATAAATTATAGGGCTAACAAAAATAATGGAAATTGGGTTAAGAATCCCCTTACCACTTTGTAATTAGTTAATTCTTATGCCCCATAAAAGTAATAATTATCAAATGAATCATTGAATAAAATTGGGAAATGGAGATTCACAATATTATATATTAATAAGAATTATATAAAAAATACACACCAAATTAGTGGAGAATAAGTAATAAATATCATAGAAGAAAATGTGTGGTGAGAAATTATTACCTCATGTTTCCCAATAGTTTTAGAACTTTTACAACCTCTTGAATATCACCACATTGAAGGACTAAATGAGGACACTGGATTTGGTATTTTTGTGAGACCAGTAGTATGTGGGCAAAGAAAGAGTAAGGTGGAATGTTTTTGTTAGATGGTTGAGGAACCTTGATTCTTGTGAGGAGAAATGGGGTGGTTAAGGCTGGTATTTATACTTTAGTAGGGGTATTTTTAGGTGAATAAATAATAATTATTTTATAATTAAAGACAACCACATTGTGGTATAATTAATTTACATGAATTTAGAATATAATTAATGTTTTAAAGGCTGTTTAGGGTATAGAAATACCTCTACATGCCATTATATTTATTTATTTTGTTAGGAATTTTAATTCTTTACTTTTTTACATTAACACATTTCATTATTTTACCTATACCACAATAAATCATTATTTTTTACCATAGTAAATATTTTATGACTAAAAATGAAAATTACATTACTACATAATTCGAACGATATAATTCCAAACATGGAATCCATTTTACCAAATACAATTAAAATAATTTTCAAAATAATAATTATTATCATTATTATAGACGCATCGAGAAAATGAGTATTAAAGTGAAAACTTTCAAATGTTCTAAATGATTTTATATCCAATTTTAATGAAAAATTGATAGAAATTAGTTAAATTGGATTAATTTATATATAATTGAACTAATTTTAAATTTAAAACTAATTTAAAATCTGATTTTAATATATTAAATAATGATAAAAATATATGTTTTCCACTAAAATTCACTATATTTCACTATTCATCAAAAAAATGAAGCTTATCGGAAAAATTTTAAAAAAATAACCCAAAGATATAATTGATATTTTTAATTCAAAAATATATTTAATTTTTTGAAATAAAATTTATAAAAGTGTCAATACTTAGTTCTAAAATTTGTGTGCCATTAAAAGGTGACAAAACTTCTTTATAGAAAAATATCGCTTTTTATAATTTAAATTGGATTTATACTTATACTAAGCATATCAATATTTTAGAATAATTTAAAAGTTTATAAAATATATTTTTCATTAATATATTTCAATAAAAATGGTTAAATTGGTTTATTAAGATAAAATTTCATTGTGGGTATAAAAGGAGTTTTTTTTGATAATTTTCAATTAGTTTCTAACTAATTATAAACCAATGAATCCATTTTATAAACACATGTAAACTATATTTTGATAATATTGTTAATATCATTCATTCCTACCAATTTAATACCTTGTTTACATTAATTGTTTTTAATTTGCTTGTTTTTTTCAAATTAAGCTACAAATGATATTAAATTTATTTAAAGAAAGACAGATCCTAAAATATTTGGGTGTTACAATCTACCCCCATTAAAATGTTTTTTCCACAAAAATTCATCACTGAGAAACAAAATTATGAGGATACATTTTCTTCAACACATCCTCAGGTTCCCATTATTTTCTTCAAGATAGAGTTTTTACCACAATATAGTGACTAGGTGAGTGGTCTTGTTTCATAGAACTATTTCTATTTAATCCAGAATCTCTTCCAGTTTTCTACATAAGAAATATATTTATCAAAATGTATGACTGTTGAGATTAGTAAATATGAATAATCAGGTATATAATTTCTCAAGACTGATAAATGGAACACATCATTGACTTGGGATAGGTTTGATGGAAGTTATAGTTGGAAAGACACTATCCTGATACAATCAATAATTTCAACAGATTGTATCCCTAGATATTTTAAATTGAACATTGAAAATAAAAGGTGGATATTTGAAAATCCTTGGTGGGAAACCCACATTGTAAAAAGTAATTAAAAACATCATCTTAAAAATTGGGAAAGTAAATGGTATAGATCACCACATAAATAGGAATATGATTAAGAGAATATCAGTTGAATGTGAAAATATATACATAGAAGAAAATTGTAACTATATGTTCTGATAGATAATGATAGGGATCGTGGTCATTAAAAATTTAATTACAACCAATTCCAAGACTAAATAGTTCTGAAAAGGGTCATTAATATCATCAGAACTGATAATGATGGGAAAAAATTTATTTCAAAATCATATGAGAATATATACACACATGAAATAATCTCATAAGTATAATATCACTATTTGGTTATGACTTGATCAATTTCTACTTCATTTCAAACTAAAGGAATGAAACTGAAATTTTAGTTCTTACAGAACTACTAGATCATAAGATCTATAATGGGATGATAAGTCATTCCATATATCTCCAGTTATCATCATAACAAAGAATGGAGAACATATATTATCCAATATAAATAAATATTTATACTATTAAGAAATAAATATTTAAAACCTCATCCAAATATAAACAAAAAAACATCATAATTCATTACCCTTATAAGACATTTAAATAAAAAAACTTTCGAATGAATGTCACTAATTTTTATAAAAAATTATTTTTAATCCCCCAAAAAACATGATGTAGAACTTAAATGTAACACACCAAACATGTGATGATCGTTATCATGTATCTCATGTTACATGTTAATAACCAAAACTACTATAGAACAATATTGAAGACACACATGATTCATCATTCCTAATATAATCTATTTTCTTATACTACATCATTTTTATTTAAAGCTTGGGTTCATCCTTGTACTAATAGAATATGTGATTTCAATATTCTATTATCCATGTATATAATCACATTATGTTTTACTAATTAATGGACAAAACGATTCTCCCAATGATCATTCACACAAAATCAAACATGAAATTCCCAACTAAGGAGTGGAAGATAAGTATTCCATATTTATCATGGTTAACATCATTCATTAGGATAACATAATATCAACCCTTTTCATTTTTACTCAGAGGATTTTGTGTCTTATCATATGAATTAGACCTTAAATTGGAGAACTTGTTAGAATAATGACCAAAATACTTGAAATGAAAACAACGAAGTCTGGGAGGCATAGTTTTTAGAGATTTAGTATTGTAATCACTATTAGATAACTAAATTCAATCACTTTAATATTCATCCAATTTATGAACATCCTTTCTAGACTTGTAACACCATTTTTCCCTTTTCATGCTTTCACTGCTTCTTCCCACATTTCCGGCATACATATACCAAGAATTTCATTCCACTATTTATGTTTTCTTGATACATGATCATACATTTCTTACCAAAACCATTGGAATTATGGGAATAACCAATTTCAATTTATAGCTTTAGTTCACATTAAACAACTTCTTCATAGCTATTAAAGTATTTCATAGACATAGCCTTTGGAAGACCCGGTTTTAGGAAAACAATGAATTGAATGATTTTTCATTTGGGGATGATGATTTACCTAGAATCGTACATTTCAAATCTTGAGAAATTATCTTCTTAGGTTCCAATAGAATCATCAATATTTTTCATAACATCAATTAGTTTCATATCTATAAATTTTCATAAAATTTTATGGAATTAATTACTAAAAATATATTCCCTTAAACTCTTCCCATTGAATAGATTCATTTTATTCTTGTTCCCTCATGTTTTTAATAAGTGTAGAACACTGATCCACTTAACCTTCCAAATGGTAAATATCAAAATTGAATTTTTCCTGATGTGAACACTGAAGAATATATAATAAAATTTAAATGGTACTATTCCATTTCTCAGATACTAGGGGATCATTAGAACCATTAAAAGAAGGTGAATGCTGCCTCATGAAGGAATCAACCGAACATTGTTGAAACCTTTTCTCATTCGAAGTTCAACATGATTCAGATATTAATTTTTTTTAGAATATCAACAATATTTTTCTTTCCATTTCCCATATTCTTTGGTTCATCAGGTGGAAAATCATTTCATTTTATATTGCACTCAACATTAAAATGGATCATTCATGTTCTTTAGAATATCAATAATATTTTTCATTCCATCTCCCATATTCTTTGGTTCATCAGGAGGAAAATAATTTCATTTTATATTGTACTCAACATTAAAATGGATCATTCATGTTCCTAATATTGACTAAAACCAAAATAATTGTGTGAAAAACAACAATAATTGGGGGGAACTACATAATCTTGAAAATTAATTTATAGGATGTCTAAATCATGACACATTGTTTTTAATATTTGAAACATTATGTTTATCCTTGGTCATTTATATTCATCATATATATAAATCATGCATGATGATTCATAATGGGATTGTAAATTTCCAAAACATATCCCCTATAAGTGTCAAACTAGACATGAATCAAATAACATTTTATTTCCGTAGTTCTCAATTGAGTGCAGCTCAATATGGTATTTTCAAGGATATTACCAATATGAACATTTGTGCCAGAACCACATGCACTTGTTGTATCCGAAAAAGGATGTAATTTCTTGGAAACCACTCTCTTAATACTTAACAAAAATTCTAGGACATTTTCATAAACCATGACTCATCCTTATACTATCTTTAAAAAAATCCCTAGAAATATCCTTAGAAATATCCCTTGGGATCTCACATAAGTTTTCTCAACATAGTATCTAAAGGTTAACTAATATTTTCTCTAACACAAACTATAATGATGTAAAATTTTCATACAATGATATTAAATCTAAATAGTCGAATATTAATTACATAACATAACAAAAACATACAAAAATTTTATTGGGTTAGTGTATTTGGAAACAAAGAAACATAAAGAACTGGTTTATAAAATGTCGACATCATCCCACGCTTCTTCCATCATAACTGGATACATTTTTTACATGTTGCACTCACTGCCTTCCTTTATATCATGAGAAATTAAACATAATAAAGTGAAAATATTATATGTTTACAAAGGGTAAACTATAGAGATATTAATCATTCTATAAGGTCATATGAACATGAACATGATTCTTGAAAATTATTCTCTAAATATCATAGAACATTATATTGAGTCATAGAATAAATCATAGAAGTTCATAAGACATGAATCATATAAAAATAATACCATAATAAGATATACAATTTTTTTTGTAAACATAAAATTAAGTTAATATAGAAATGTGTTCTACACGTAACAATTAAACTTAGAGAACATGTTTAAATAGAAACAGGTTCTATCATTTAGTTAGGGACCTGAAATTTGTCCCTTTTATATGCATATAGAAATAAAATATAGGTCTATTCATAAAATTTTGAACACAAAATTAGGTTCATGGATAACATTGTGTACATATAATTATTTTCATGTATAAAATTGTGAAATTTTAATCTAGTTCACACATAACATTGTGAACATGTAATCATGTTATCACATAAATGTTTTAAACATGTAAATTGTTTCATGCATAACATATTGAACATGTAATTAGATTCATGCATAAAATTTTGTAACATGTATTTAGGTTCATACATAACATTTGTGAACTATTAATCATGTTCACACATAACATTTTTGAGAATAAAATGAGGTTCACACATAAAATTTCTGATCAAGTAATCATGTTCAGCCATAACATTTGTAAAAATTTAATCAACTTCACACATACAATTTTTAAACATCAAATCAGTTTCACACATAATATTTTTAAACATGTAATTAGGTTAACACATAAATTTTTTTCTCATTATTTATTCATTATTACCCAATTAATTGGAGGGAGATATTGGTCCCGCCCATTATATAATGAAAATCATAAAAATTTGTTCCCAAAGAACATAAAACACTCATCAAATTCAACCCCATGTAAAAAAGAGTTTTATAGACATTTTAACACAACATAACTAATGAAAAATAAAAAATATTCATAAACATCATGCCACTATAAATCTAAAAATCCCATAAAAATAATGAGGATAATATCCTTGATTAATATCCCAAGTATATAAGAAGTAACATAAACTAATTTTATCATAGATAGAAATTAATTTTGAAATAAAATGTGAAATAATTCTTGATGAAAATATCCTTATAAATATCATATCATTTAAGTGAGAATTAACAAAATTCATCAATTATGTGTATTATCTCAATATAAAAAGAAAAGAAGTATAAATACAACATAATATAATAAAAATACATCCCACACATAATCAAAAAAATAATATAATTTTTGAATTATAAGTTTAACCTAAATAATGGAAATTCCCTTAATAATTAACTTACCAATTTGTAATCAGTTAAATTAAATACCCTATAAAATTTAAAATTATAAATGGAAACATTTAATTACATTAATATAATGAGATTTAAGATGTTATATATAAAAGGGATGTATATAAACCACACACTATAAATAAGTGTCAAATAAGGCATATATCTCATAGAAGAAAATGGAGGCATGAAATCATTACCTCTCACTTCCCTTTAGTTTTGCATACTTTAACCTTCTATTGAATATCACCTATTTGAAGAACCCATTAAGGACATTGGATTTGGACTTTTTGTGAGACCAATAACACATGGAAGTTGGGAGAGTTAAAAGGAATGGGTTTGGTAGATATTTAAGGAACTTTAAGGATTTTGAGGAGAAATGGGGTAGTGAGGGGTGGTATTTATACTTGAAGAGGGGTGGTTTTAAGAGATTAAATAATGAATAGTATATAATTAATGCCATGTACAATGAGGTATAATTAATTTACTATAAATTGGATAATAATTCAGGTTGAAAATTATATTTAGGGTCAATAAATACATGAAAAACCCATTAAATTATGTATTTTTTATGTATTTTATGCCTTTACCTTTTAAATTTTACATGTTTCATTATTTTACCTTTACAAAAATAAATCTTTCTTTAAAAAATGGATTTTTTCTCTATGGATAAAAATTAAATTAAAATTTATTAATACTTTGTAACATATGATTACAAATATGAAATCCATATTACCAAATTCATTTTACATAATGTTCAAATTTAAATTTAAAATAAATCCCACAGAAGCAATAAGAAAGAGAGTTTTTAAAGTGAAAAAGTTCATAATTTTTAAATGTTTTTATATCCAAATTCACGGTGTAATTGATTCCAATGAACAAAATTGGATTTATTTATGTGTTATTTAACTAATTATAATTTAAAATCTATTTAAAATACAATTTTAAATATATAAGTAAAAAGAGAGAAAAAATAGTTTTCAATTAAAATTCATAATTTTCTCTATTCATCCACAGAATGAAACTTGTCATAAAACGAAAACCTAACCCTATTTTAATTTTGGTATCCCAATTTTAAAATTAAAATTTTATGTTTTCAATTAAAATTTATAAAAGTGTTCAAATTTTTCTTTTAAAATTGGTGCACCAATAAAAGAAGGAATATTTATTTTTATAAAAATATTTTTTTATGCCTAAAATTGGATTAATTATAATTTTAAGACCATCAAACTCATTTTATGAATTTAAAAACATTTTACAGAATATATAACATTTAAAATTCATTAAAATATTTCAAAAATAATGATTAATTTAATTTATTAAATAAAATTCAATTTTGAGCATAAAAATAGTATTTCTATAAAAACACATCCATTGTGTTCAACTGGTTTCTAAGAAATTGGTAACTAATGAATTAATATTATAAACATGTGTAAAATATAATTTCATAAATTAGTTAATCTTAATTATTATTTCCAATTTTAGAGCTGGGTTATAATGGTTCTGTTTACGTTTGGGGGTGTTTGCAATGTAAGCTATCAAAGATATTAAACTTATTATTTTTTAGAAAAAGACATAGTGTAAAATTTTGGAGTGTTACAGTGGAATAACTCATCAGACATGTGACGTTTAATTTGTTTGTAACAATTTATTCATCATCCTTTTGTTTGAACTCTAATAATTTCTCTCTATCTTCATGTGAAGAGTTTAAGGAAAATACTAATTAATGAACAAGTTATTGAACTCTTCCCACACTGTAGAGTCATATTCATCTTTACTCATTGTATTCCTAATCAGAGTCAAGAATTAGTCATCCTACCCATTGAAGTGATAAATATCAAGAACAACCTTCTCATGTTTTTGAGAACTAGAGAATAAATAATTTCATTTCTTTCACATTGTTACATTGATCAACAATATGTGTATTAGAATATCCATGGATGGAGGGTGGACATGGATATCTGAAAGACTCAATAAAATGCTGCTCTCTCTTTGGTGCATTTGGGAGGTCAAAGAAATTTACATTATTATTCATTTTATGTTAGAGTTGGAGGACATTTTCTATTAGTATTTATAATCCTACACCCATTCCATTGGGATAATCATTTCATTATCCCTTATAACCATTTTTAAATTGCTTCCTTCTAGTTTTACCCATCTCTAAAACCAAAAGGGGTTAACATGAGTGACGTACATTAAACATTATTGGGAGATTATGATAATCAATAACATAAATGGGATTCAAAATTTTAATCTTTAACCCTTTTATAATATAACATCATCCTATAATTTTTTTATCTTAACTCATATCAATCACATGTTACTTGATGTTGGGTGATCTTATACTTCTTAACCTAAGACCTTTATGTAACTAGTAAAAAATCATTAATAGAAATTCAAAATGTGCATATGATCAACCATATCATATCCCCTAGGAGTATAAAACTAGGTTTGTAGTAAGTCCTCTTTTTCATGAATAGGGTTAAAATTCAGTTGAGACCCAACATTACTTTTCTATGGCTACATCACCTTGGTAATATTTTTTAGAAATGGTATCAACATATAGTATCAAGAAATGAATTTATTTCATGGAAAACCACTTACTCATTAAATTAATAATATTATAGGACATATTTCTATAATTATAATCATCTCTAGGTTTTCACTATGTTTATCTAACCTTAGTAGCAAAGGTAACTAAAATAATATATAAAAACAACTAAACCTTAATATAATGAGAGACGATGCAACCTAAGATAAACCTTCCATTATTTCATATAATTTCCATAATTAAAATATTATATTACAAAATAAACACAACATACAAAAAAGTTATACGTTTAGTGTATTTGGATATTATCTACATAAGATTCTCATTTTATAATTTTTTTGAATATTTACCCATAATATAGTCATACGGGGTCTTCTTTTTATATCTACCATGTTAAACAAATCATCTTACCATGGGAAATGGAAACCTAAGAAAGGGGTGAGTACAAATTCCCTATAAGAAAGAATTACAAATATAAACATGTTACCTAGGGTGAGAGGAATAATTTCTGAGAAAACACAAGATGTATATACACATTTAAATAAAATAACATGGAACTATAAAAAAGCTTTAAATAGTATGATATGATAGAATGTAATCCCACATTATCAAATATTTAACTTGGTGTAATGACTAGAAAAACATGATAATTAAATCATGATACGAGAAGTATAATATATCTGCATATCAAAATATTGGGGAAATAATATTAATATAGAAATAGAACATTGGAGATCATGCATCCCCAAATGTTTCCCATAGTGGTTCTGGCATCATAACTTGTTTCTATTAGAAGAGAAAATATCACAACCAGTTTCCCATAGTATATCAATATTAAAAACCAATTTCAAATTTTGTATTGAGAAGTAAAGATCATTTCAACATTATCTCATGATATGTAAAAATTTACACAATTTAATGGACGGTTACATAGGGTCCACCCACCAATTAAAGATTAAGAATACACATGCGTTCCTCAACAAAACATCTAATCATAACATCATTAAAACTTAGTAATAAAGATGAGTTTCACATTAAATTTAAAAATATATCACATAAATATGCACATAATCATGATCAATTGATATAAAATTTAATCACCCAAAATATAAACATCATAAAATCATTTTGTGGGTGATTTATAAAACATGACATCAGAGAAAATAGATCCCTTTTGAGATAAAGAGGAAAAAATAAGACAAATTTGGAAAGAGAGTAAAAATGTTCTACTTTAAAATGAAATTATAAATTTCAAATGAATTGATATATATATTGATTTCAAAATAATAATGGACAAAATTGGTAGTATGTGAAAAAATGTTCTTGAGAGAAATACCCGTTTAAAATAAATCAAGACATTATGGGATTATAATTAATTGAAAAATAATATAATTTTATTGAAAATAAAATCATTCATGGAAGGATATTTGGATTAATAATGCATTGTTGATATAGATAAAAAATATGACAGAATATGTAAAATGATATCAATGAATACAAGGAACATTGAAGGTTGATATTCAATAGAAACTACTTAACTCCATGAACGATATTTGATTTACCAGAGTCCCTTAAATCTCATGGAATGTTTGAATAAACAAAATGAGATAGAGTTATAGAAATTATCCTTAAAATATAATAAAATTTAAGACAATTATCCCTCATGAATTAAATATGGAATTGAATACATAATTCTAAAGAAAAAAAGGTGTATAACGATAAGTATGTCTCAAGGGAATAAATATTGACCCTTGTAACCCTTACCATTGATCTTGTATTTTAGAGATACACTCTAAAATATTTTACAAAAAACATTATTAATAACTATATTTCAAAAAATATTCATACCTTACACTATTTATAATTTTCACTTTAAATAATTATATATATGTATAATTTTTAGTTTTTACCTATTTTTCCACAATAGGTGTTTATAGTTTTGACCATATAGACTAGTTTCATATGTTTAGTGTCATAATTTATTCTTTATAAAAATTTCATCATTTTAATATCCTTAAATTTAAAAAAATTAGTGATCAATAATGTTATAATTCCTTTATATTAGAGTTTTTTTTTTCATTTCATGAATGTGAAGTTTGTGACAAACTAGTTTCGAGTTATTTATCGGCATCTACATATTACATTATAATGATCAGTAATTAATTTTTTTCCATAAATAGTCACATAAATAATATATAATACTAAAACATGTCATATATATTCATGAATTATAAACTAAAACTATCCACAAATGTAGTATAAAAAAATATAATTCATCATTCCATGGAAATAGTAGTCTACATGTACACGTAGATGATGATTAAATATTTTGAGGAATAAGAGAAAGGAGAAACATGGTTCTTTACTTTATAAAATTAAAAATGTAGTATATATATAATAATTATTTATTAAATTACCATTTTGTACCATCAATGTTAAGTGGTGATGTAAAATTAAACAGATTTATTTAGGTAGGCCGTAGTCCACACAAACACACAATTTACGTTTTCATTTATCTTAATGGAAAAGGGAAGAGTGATTAATGATTGTAAAATAATTATAATAACATATAATTATTGTATTTATGTTTACAATATAATTTTATGTTGGTTTAATGGATATTGTAGAAGAACAAGTGAACATGAATAATAAAATGTAAAGGAGGTGTTAAAATTTATACCACACATCCTGGATTATCTACTTTGCGAAGGGGGTTAAACCTTTGAGGGATGGTCTTTTGAAAATACCAGAGCATATTCACAGTGGACTAGAGTGTTGAGGATAAGGATGGAATAGTTTAGGATGGACATGTGGTGTTTTGTTCAAAGGGGAAGTGAGGAGAGGATAACCCCTTTTATAAGTGAAAAGGGATGACATTTTTGTAAATACCTATATTATTTTAAAAATGGGAAGTCAAATTCAATGAAATTATATCCAAAATTAAGAAATAATGGTTTTGAAAAGTTATAAGAATGATAAAGGCCAAAACTAAACATTCCCACACATGTTTAAAACATATATGACTTTATTTACTCTTAGATTTTTTCTTTTGCAATTTTAGCTATTACCACGACAACTCATTTTTATAAAAGTAAATGAACCTTTATTCTTAAAAAATAAATTGGACCTTATAATATAATTTTGAAATTTAATTTAAATTTTTAAATACACTAAATTGGATTTATTTTCTAAAAGTGATAAAATCAATTTTAAAATAATAAGTATGTAATGTATTAATAATGATTTCTAGATAAATTTTTTAATTAAGTTCTAAAACATTAAATATAGGTTTGTAAACGACAATAAATATTTTTCAATTTATAATATAAATAATAAAATTCATATTTTCTTATATAAAATGGTTTAATAAATTTCCTAATTGTTCTTATAATATAATAATGACATAAAGGCACAATATTTAGAAAAACAATATATTTTAATATTGCCAAAAAAATATATTTTTTAAAATATTAAAAAATAATTTTAAGATAATATCGCCATTATAAATATGAAACTGATCTTAGTTTTTTTAAATTCTCATATTAAAATTTTTAATTTTCACTGAAAACAAAAAAATAATGAAAATATTTTTTTATAGGAAAAATATTTTTTTGTTTATTATCTATTCTTATTCCCATTTACATTAAATTACTAATTAAACTGACTTTAATACTATATTCATACCAAAATATATTATACTAAAAAAGTATATTTTTGAAAAAATATTTTACTAGTTTCTTAGCTTCACTAGTTGAGTTGTTATATATAGTGAATTTTATTTTATTTATTCATTTTATATGTATTTATATATATTTTATAATTTAGTAACTACTATTTATATCTAGAAATTACATGGATTCCTTATCAACATATTTATTTTTTAGGTTTTGGTTTTGTGTGTGGACAAAATTAATGAACAAAATGTTTATTTAAGGAGGAATATTTTACTACAACATAGGTCATTACATCATCAGTCCCTACCTAACTCAATCCATTTAATGCCCCCTCTATCTCTTTCTCGATCCCTACCCCCATATTATACCAATATGCACTGTATACTTTCAACTCTCCATTCACTCAATTCCCTCTCCCATCTAATACCATCCCTCCCTACCCATCCCAATCGTTATCTTATTCACTAAACAAGAGATCTAGGAATGTTGTAGTGAACCTAATAATCCTTTTTGTGGTTTTGAAAAATAATTTACATCTACCTTGTTTCTCGATATACCCTATCAAGTGATTTTTTCTTTTTTATGATGTTCCATGAAATCATGTATAATTAATTGGGAATGTGATAGTATTTGGGGGTGGGGATCCATGACCGACACATAGATTTGAGATGAAGAGGAATTAAATTTTCAAATACCTTTTATAGAGGGGATACACTTATTGATAAAATGCATGAAACACCAGTTTTTTCTTACTTCACTACATTAATTTCCTTTTACTACTTGTAACATCGACGAACCATTTTAGAAATTTTGAACATAGGATAATTAGGATCTATTATTGAAAATTTCCCTTTATTCTTTGTTAAACTAACCTATGGGGTTTTAATGTGGGTAATATTGGTTTCTCATGATGAAATTTAATTCATACTCTAAAAATAAATATTGGGAATCATAACATTATATTCTTTATTTGGAGATGGCACTATGATGGATGTTTTCCACCATCTTCCTCTACTCTATTTGGAATTTTATATTACTGAGGATATGATAAGGTTCTTCAGGTCCAAACAATATGGATTTTTCATGTGTTTAGTCGAATTTGGCATGTTCACCTATTTTTTTAGGTACATGATTGGTTTTTCATAGATCATTTTTGGTTCTGGTTTCATGTTTGTTTTCCATGAAAAATGTTTTCTTGCCCACGATATTTCCTAAACCGTATGAAAAATAGGTTCACCTTATAAATTTAGGTTCATACAAAACCTATAAAATCTATGTAGACCAGACATGAATTTGATCTTGTATAGTCCTCGATGATTTATCCCTATTCTAGTTTTTTGGATTTATTAAAAAACAAAGAGTTTCTTTCTACTCATTCTGTTGTGGGTTCCTAAAACCTATAAAAATTAATGTTTAATAATTTTTACATTATTTAAAGTAAAACTAAAACTCTAAAAACAAAAAAATGGGCATCTTAATACTATAATAAATTTACGATAATAACTTTATTAAATACATAAAAGGTAGTTACTAATTTTCCTAATTAAAGTCTTAAATTCTCTAAATTTGATTAATAGAGGACCTTAAATTACATGATATTTTACACATATAAAAATAAAGGGTTATTTAATTGTAAAAAATATAAAAACATTGTCTAAATTTTATTTAAAACACATATTCTCACCAAAAATCATACCCCAAAGGAAAAACCTAATTCAAAAGACATTGTTGCACTCAAAATCTAGTTTAAAACTCATTTCAGAAGTAATGAAATTCCTTCAATACTCAGTATTAATGAAAATCCCCCTTTAACATCACAAATACAGGGAATGTAAAATCCATTTTATATATTACATACCTTGTAAATCATTTTTTCCCAAAAAAATACAAATAATACAACTTATGGAAAAAACAGGCCAAAAAATATATATCATTATAGAAATACCTATAAATGATTTTCATCCGAGAAAAAGAATAATAAAATAACTTTAATAGAAAATTATACCAATATAATATCATAACTATATTCAAATTTAAAATTTAAATAGTAACTATATTATTTTTTTCACTAAATAACTCTATAAATTGAACATTAATTTGAAAATTTGGTTCTTAATTGAGCTCATATTTAGCACCATTCCTCTTCAAAACCTGTATTAATTGTTGGCATCAACCATAAATCAATATCTCTTGATGATACAAAATTTTGAAGGGACTTTCACAAACATATCATTTTACTTTATATCAATATAACCCTAATAAAAAACATGAGACACATAATTAATGTACTTTTGAATCTAGGATAGATAAAAAATGTCATGATATGACTCCAATTGTAGTGAATGTTCAAAATAATATTCTACTTAACCAATATAATTCAACACCTAAAAAATGATTAATGAAACCCAGAAACCATTTGATACTTTTAACAAATATAAATTATCCAAAATGTATTGAAATTTTAAAGAACATATGAGCATCATTATTAAAATTAATAAATCTTCTTCTCTTATTAACATATTCTTTATGTCATCTTTAATTCATATTTATCCAATCTTTGATCATTTTCTCTTTCTTTATAATATCCTACTCTATATTTAGTGAAATAATTATTATTTCATCTACATCAACATAAGACATTGGCGATCCAAAGGGTTTTCTATACAATTTCTCAAAGGGGTCTATTATTATAGATTATAATATCTATGAATCAATTACAACCATTGCTTCAAAAATCACAATAGAGATAACTAATATTTTTAAACTTGAATTTTGTGGTTTAATTATTTTTGATATATAATATAGAATTATAGTAACCATAATTCTATTTTTTAGTTTTATTTAAACATGAAATAATCTAGATTTTTTATTTTTCACTTTATATTGTGTTCAATGGATGTACATGTGCTATAATAGTACATTACTGAATTCATATAAATATATAGTGCTATGAAAATATATTTAGATGATTATGGAGCTAATTTCAGAAAAGTTACAACTAATCTATAATATTTTGGATTTGAACCATTGGGGGTTTTATAATAAATTTAACCATAACTTCATGAATTAGGATAATTTTATATAGATAATTTTGAATGTCAATATTTATTTATATGTTTTCACATTCCTTGTTGTTGGGATTACTTTTAATCATAATAGTCATTTTCGTTATTATTGTTTTACATAGAGTTTCTTTAGTGGATTTCATTGTAAGAATATTAGTATATAGATTGTAATAAACATGTTTGTAATCCCTTCAGATAGAAGGAATTTGTATTGAATAAAGGGAAATATTTCTTCTTTATAATCATATGTTTCCATAATATGGAAGCGATATGTTGTAGATCATTTTGATAAAGGTCTGTTGGGTTTGAAATACAATGTATATAGAGTTAGAACAATAATACCTTCTATCATGTATATTTTTTAGGGGTTTATAGGAATAAATTTATATACATTTTGATAAGTTTAATGTCGATGATACTTTAATCCATGCTTTCATATTATTTCTTCTCTTTGGGTAAATGTTATATTCAATAATATATTTTATGGGGTTCATGGTTTGGTAACCAATACATCCATGAACTAAGACTACAATAAATGTAGTAAAATGTGGATTTTAATGTGATCTTCTATAGACCAAAACTAAATGTAAAAACAATATAACAATATCCTAATTATGATTCTTTTTAATGCATCTATATTTAGAGGTGGTTTTAAATAAAACTACCACATAATAGCTTTTAAATGTATTTAAGGGATATTTTTAAAAATTATTTTAACCACACATAAATGTAGACCAATACCCCCCATAACTTCAAACTCACCCAACATAGTCCTTATTACCTCCCTCACTGCCACTCGACAATTATCCTAGCCTATCATCACTTACCGCTCACCAAAATTGGTCACCAATTATAGGATTCTTGACCAACCTCAGACTCCCTATCTCCATTTCTTAGTTCCAAACCCCTATCACACTTCCCCTTGATTATTCTTGATGTTTTACCCCCTTTTATCCACCTCGTCATCATCTCTAGACACCAGACAAGCTACCATCTCAAGCAAGTTCCCATATCTGACTATGTATTCCCTTATAGAACTCTAAACCATTGGATCCTCACTATGATTTAGGGAGATATCTATAAGATTATTTTCACTATAATCATAGGTAATTGATTTTGTGTTCTATTTTAGTGAATAATTGTGAAATATAGACATGTTTAGTAATTTACGTATTCTATCTCTTATTTAATGATTTATGTTTAGTAGATTTATGATTTTTTGGGTATAAATTGTGTATATAACTTCTAAAAATATATTTATTTCCTTTTTTATTGGTTATATAATATTTTAATACAAATTTTTAAATAAAATTTCATGCGAATGAAAAAATTATGTTCGTTAATATGTTTATGCTAGTTTTAAAAATTGACGTTGCCTTAGTTTTGGAAATTAAATGTATTATATATATATATATAATTAAATTTTACATTATATAGTGTATGAAATAATGTACATATTAAATGTTGTTTTTTAGATATGTCATGCCGAAAGACGTTTAGTGACAATACCCATTCTACATAAAATGGTTCTTATTCCCCCTCTATGAAATAAAGTATAATTCATCACATACAACATAAACTCCTTTGATACCATGCCATATTTGTTTTAATATTATTTCATTTGAAGGGTTGTATTCTATTGATGATTTCTAGGAATCTGATAGGAAAACTATGATGGATCCATCTGGTAATCAGGCTGATAGACTATTTCTATTGAGAGGTTATTGGTGGATCACAATAAGAAGTATTTAGTTTAATGTGACTATTTATTCTTAAATATTGGTACTAATAGTTTTTTTATATGATAAATAAAAATAAAAATAATTGAATGGAGATGAAAATAAATAGTCATGATGTTTGGAAATTTACTAACATAATGTTATTTTTTCCTTTCGATGAATATGGGTTACACACTAAGGAGGTAGAATGGTTTTTTGGTAGTTCATATGGTATTTAGCATATGAAGATGTGTATCTCCCTATTCATTATGTATATTAGATAAAAATTCTATTTTCCTAAAAAAATGAGTCTTTTATTCTTAAGTGATGGTATTATCATTTTTATGTATCCATATATGATTAAATTATACATTTTTATCATTTTCATAATTAATATAATTTAGCGATTTCTTTATTTATTGCTTATTTTAAAATTTGACCAGCCTGATGTCTTTTCATATCCCTAGACCATAAAATATTCAGAAAAAATGGAAAGATTTGATGTATTGATTATGGAATGAATTCAATGGCCCATCTCAAAGAGTGTCATAGATATATGAGAGTGTCCCCAAATTCATGACCATATAAAAAATAAAAACATTATTTTACAATCACTATACTGAATCTCATAACTTATTTTATTAAATTTCTGTATAATAATAAAAAAATTTACTAAAATTACATGTTTTATTGATATATAATATATTTAGGTTATTTTTATGATCAATTGTGTCAGTGTATAAAAGTAACTAGTTTAAAACAATTTAAGATTAATGAGCTTCACAATGATATGACATGTAAATTGTCATTCAATTTATTAAAATATATATCTATAACACTTCTGTTTATTTAGTTTTTCAAAATATTAGTTTTTTAAATTTTTCAAAAAAGAAAAGTAGGTAGGTCATTATGTTGGATGGAATAAATTGTGGTTTTATTTTTAGAGAAAAAAATTAGTTTTTTCAAAAAAAAACGTATAGAAATCATAGGGGTAAATTAATTA
Organism: Viscum album; assembly: GCA_963277665.1. Classification (NCBI taxonomy): domain Eukaryota; kingdom Viridiplantae; phylum Streptophyta; class Magnoliopsida; order Santalales; family Viscaceae; genus Viscum; species Viscum album. The sequence continues at coordinate 589,740,630 of OY728126.1, forward strand.
CATTATTTTGGGGTGTTACTAAATTATTTTAAAATATAATTCTATATAATACACAGTATAACTCAAAGAATCATGGGACACCAATCCAAAATTTTCATTTTCATAATCATTAGTGGATTCCATGGATCAAGTTCTTAGAAAAGAGTATTCTAGTCATGTTAGGGGACTCAGTTGTGGGCTCTTTCCATTGAGAGTATTTAGTACGGTACATATATCCTCATTAATGATGTCTGAAGGAGGGTTGGATAAAATGTTCAGTGACCTAATATAAAAAACATAAATTGATGCATTGAAGAATACCTTTAATGATTTGGAATCAATTATTAATAAAAAATGATCAAGTCTTATTATTAAAGATTGCATTAGATATTATGTTTCATAAGATGATTAAAATAATTACTAATGAAATAGAAAACCATCATTAGGGGATTAGGAGTTGACAATTTCATTTCCATTATCATAAACTATATAAGGATATTATAATATAAGTTATGAGGAAGATTTATGCAAAGATTAAATTTCTTGAGGAGATTTTCTATGTGGATTTTAATAAGATTATCAATGATTAGTTTTCTCTAGATGTTCTGAATTTTTCTTAGGAATTGCAACATTGAATATTTCCAATAAGGTGGTTCATCTATAATAGAGTATGTTTCTCATTTTTTTATAACTCAATAATTTTAATCTAAAATTTTAATCTAATGAAAGTCTTGATAATCATAGGTTTGATATCAGAATGATTTCAGTGATTTAGTCCAAAATTGAACTATTTAATTTATGTGTCTTTATGAAGGCTATGAAAGATACAATGACACCACATTCAGATTCCATAACATCATATCAACCATTTTCATTAAATCAACAAGAACTCCTTATATAATCCACAACATTCCCAATATATCACTCACTCACAATAAATTATATACCACCACCCCAAAACTAATTTCAACTATATAGCATAATCCCCTTCGTTTTCACCACTATTTACATACCGCATCAATTCCTCAAATCCAACCACAAAATTCCACTATAGATACTATATAATAAAAAATAGGAATAAATAAATACATATAACAAACAATATTGAATTTCAAAAATACAAAATCACTCACCCTTTATAAGAATTCCATCATTTTAATTCAATATATTTATCTTATGTAGTGTCATGTCAATTCTAAATTCCACTGATTTGATACATTTCCTTATATACATGGTTATGATTTTTTGGGTGGAGCATCCATTATACAATCATAATTAAAACATAATAAAAAACACAACAATAAAAACATTTTATGTAATAATGTTAAAGAGACATAAATCACAAAAACATTATAATTTATGTGAATACATGGGAATCGGCCCTTCCCATTAATTTATTGTTAGTGTGATATATTATATTTATTATGTTAATACTTAAAATCGTACCATAGTAATAAAAATTATTTTAACATCACATTATAAAAGAATAGTGTTTTTGAATCCCATATATCAACCAAAGCTTCACCAATTGTTGTATAATAGCAAGGTAAAAATGAATTGATCTGAAAGCCCTGGATAAGAATGAAAATATAAATAACCTAGAAAAAAATATAACCATCAAGATCGAAACTCAATTAAAAAAACCAACAAAATATTGTTACCACATCCTTCCATTGTATGAATAAGAAATACGAAACCATGAATAAAATCATAGAAACTCATATTTGATCTCAATTGTTCCATATATCGAGGCCAAATGATCAACGACTATCACTGAGAATAATATGGTCTCTAAGGATTCACCACTAATAGTCAATGTCTCATTAAATATATATGATATAAAATAATTTGGACGTGTGTTTTAATTTATAATAACAATAAAATTTAATTTTTCTTTGTGTGATATATCATGTTCACACCATGATGAAAATATTTTCATAGAACCACTAGAAATTATATCATGAGTAGCACTGCCTAGACACATTACCAACAAAAATAACTATTTTAAATTGATATAAAATTGGAAATAATGATGAAATTACTATAACATATCAATAAAATTTAATCTCTTTAAATTATTATAAGACATAATAATTACATGATGATGTTACCTAACAACCATAAAATAGTGATACCCAACACAAAATAACATAGAAATCAAATTCTAGGGGATCCATATTGTGACAAATATTACCAGACATCGAAGACCATTATCTGATATATAAATGATCTCCTAGAAAAAAATTTATCCATTAATAAAGCCTCCACAATGTGACTTAAAAGCCACAAAATGAAATATATAGGATATTTAACTCATATGTATTTTTAATGAACCCAATTTTATAACCATTCCGGTATATAAAAGGGTTTTATATATGAAATAAATTTTACTATATACCTTACACACTGAAAAAAGTTTATGATTCATGGCCATACATCCTCCCATTAAGAAGATTAATCATTATCTATCATTTCCTACATAACCAAGATGCAAAGCTTTCATATTCCAGCAAAAAAACATTCTAACTGACCTCTCATGGAATGAAACTATGTCCAATTATTGTTAAAGTTTTATTTCTCTCTCTATAGTGAGTTATCTATAGATTCTGAGATGAGTGAGATTATAGTTTAGGTATAAATGATTCAATAATTTTAGATGTTGGTTATAACTTTAGTGTGTTAGTTAAACCAATTTTGTAATCTTTAGAGATATTCAATAACAATTTTAAATTGAAAATTTACCTTGAAAAAATAATTTTTTATTTACCTTTTCCAATGAACTAGAAAAATTTGTTTTATTGTCTTATAGAATGGAATTGATGTAGTTACGATAATTGAGCTATAATTGGAATATTATTATTGAAATAGATTTATTTTATTGTGAAATTTTTAATGAATTTTTTTTAGTTATTTTTCATGATTCTTAATGATCTTACAGTACTTATACAATTGATAAAATAGTTTATGTGGATCAAAACAAGACTGTTCATTATCGTACCATTAATCAAACGGAATTTAGGGAAAATCATAAATCATTTAAATTGTAATTAATTTAATATTAAATGAATATTCTCATTACTGATGTGGGGTTAACTACTTTAAATGCTGACACTAAAGGTAGGAAGTGGGGATGGTGATGATATGCAGTAGCATGACCAACTAGTTAAAGGTAATGGGAATGTATCTCAGTACATGATTCATGAATGTTATTTCTATTGATCTCTTATAAACTAGGATATAATTTATTATTATATTATATGTACTTTATTTGTGTTAAATTATATATGAAAACAATTAAATATAAAATTTTATCTATTTTTGTATATATTATATGTGTACTATTTTAAGGTAAATGAGGAAGAAATGATTTTTTGTATTTTTGAATCTTCATATCTAGTGGTGGTGTTTTCTATTGTATATCTTTGAGAGAAAGTTTAAACCAACTAAAGTTCATGATAGTTACAGTATATAGTGATTATCTAAAATGATTCCAAATATTTTTATTTCTAGAAAAATTCCACTAAATATTTTCTAGTAAGAATAACCACTATTAGTTAGAGAAATCACAACAAAAACAATGAGTTAAAAAGACACTACTAATTAATCCATAACCACTGATAAATATTGACATGATCAGTGTAAATCATAACCATCTTGAAAAAAAACATCACAAAATTTATAACTACAATCCATTTCATGATTGGTTTCTAGGACCATAGAGAACCTTATTGAGGATGTTATAAACTCTTACCAAGCATGAAATAAACTCCACTATTTATTTTTTATCTTTTAGTGCATCCCAGATACCAAACCTAAATGATACTCCAATCAATTTTGAAATGGACCAAAGGGCCTTCTCAATCACCATAGTGTGGCGATGAGTTTATTAGCATGAAAATTAATTATAAAGAATGATTTCTCCATAATGCAGTGGATATGGAACAATAAATAGTAGGAATGGAATATAATCCTTGTAAAATCCTAACCATTATCATTGGATTGAGATGTTTTTAGGATATTAAATTGTGTTAGGTGACATCCCCAAGACAACAAAGGATGGTAATAAATGTCAAGGGCTTCATTACAAAATGGGGGATGATTTTTCATTTAAAAATAAAACTACTAAAAAGAATATAAAACCAAAACAAACATTTTATGAAAAATGTGAAAATTATTATAAAATCAATGTAATACCAAAATGAAGACAATACCAATTCCAATTAAGAACCATTTCAATGTACAACGTGGATGAATAAACCAATAATGCTCAGAGGCTCAAAATAAATAAATCCACATCTCCAAATATTCTCTAGGCTCCTACTCCATAATCCATTTCCAAGGTATCACAATTCATAAGAAAAGAAATGATAGATTATTATTTTACCTGGGTATCAATAAAAAGTATCTAAAAATGCACCAAAGTGTCCAAATAGGGGGTGAGTATAAAACATAGTAGATTTTCCCCAAATTACTTCACTACTCATGCCACTAGGATTGAATATGTAATCACATTTATATAAAATAATTTATATAAAAAACATTAAAATAGTTTATATCAAATAAAAATTATTTCAATGAAAAGACTCATACCAAAACCCATTTCCAAACCAAACCCATTTCTAATGAAAAACCCAACAATTCCTTCAAACCATTTCTCAATCAATTGGAATACCCCTTAAATGGTACAAAAAATCCATAAAACCAAACACGCATGCCCATGATATAGTTCCATACTCATGGGAGTTATCTCGTCGATCTACCAAGTATTCATAAGGTAACCATATACGAAGATACCCAATGGAACACACACCTTCTACAGAGTAACACCAATGAAAATGAACACATGATGACCAATTATTCCAAATTCCATTCCAAACTAGTAATTTAAATCCATTTTAAGAATAAATTTTTTTAATGAAAGAATTTCAATTAAAACATCTCTATTAATCAAAACCATTCCAGTTTTTTAAAACATCTTTTTAAAATCATGAAACAAAACAATTTTCACAATAACCAGTTTCCTCAATTTTCCAAACCATCACTATAGAGGGTTTCTACCAAGATTTTCACATAAATTTCACAATAAATTTTATGAAATTGAATCATTTTGATACTAATCCTTCAATTTCTAATAAGTAGAGTCTAGATTGAATCCACCTACATTGAAAACATAGGTAAAAATAAAGAATGACCCAAATCCTTCAACAAAACAGATTGAAACTCAGAAAAATCACCACATATATTATTCCATAACATCAAAACTATCCAATATCATCATGATTTAGAATCAAGCACAATGTATCTATCCCCAATGGATTAGATCAATGAAACCAGGATAGGAATGAAAAATAAAACTAATGAAAACCAACAATAATGAACATTTTACTATGAATACGGGCCTCCAGCCCACAAATAATACCCAATGGATCATTACCCAATTAAGGGGAAGCATCTCGAAAACATTTGGGTGAGAGTAATTCCAGTTATGGTTTCTTTAGAAAAAAATCAGAAATTAAAGAGAAATCCAAATTAGATCCTCAATTTTTTTATCTTGTTTTTAGCAGTGCGTAGTTCAGGTGAAATTTTCAGATAACCATGCACAAAACATAAACTGGCCACTGCCTCCAAAAAACCTTACATGGTTTTCTCACATGATTATAAAAACTAGGCCCAACCCTAAATAACCCTTTGGTTACACTCGTAATGGTCACTCCTAGGTGGTTGCACGGTTTGGATAGAATGTGTGCCTAACCATGGGCCTGTACGGAGCCCACCACCTCATTTTTCCTCATTTCTTGTTGGATATTCATTGTTTTTTATAATTATTCTCAAACCAAAAACCTTATGAAAATATTCAAAACAAGAAAAAACACCCCAACACCCTTCCAAACATAACTCAATTACTTTACAAACGTAAAATACATAAATAAAGTGTTACTTAATGGAATCCTGGGTTGATACAATCTCCCCACCATTTTCCTTAATGCCCCCTGAAAGTACCAAACCGTCATTTACCAAGAAGAGTTTCGGCCTTTTCTTGAAAATTTATTTTTTCTGCTCCCGTGTTTCTTCATAAATATGACCGCATATCCAGAAAACCTGCACTAGACCAATGCTTTTCTCACACAAGAATTTATCTTTCCTATCCACAGTCCATACTGTAGTATGAACCAATGAAGCATCCAGATCTTGGTCAAAGTGATACTATTAGATCAGATGGTTAAGATCAGTCTAATACTTCTTTAAATGAGATACTTGAAAAACATTATACACCCAACTGAACTATGATGGAAAATATAACAAATATTCCACCACACCAACTAATTAAATCATCTCGGAAAGGGCCTATGTATCAAGGATATATATTTCCAGGCATTCCAAAATATTGATGGCTTTGACATGGAGAGATTCTCAAGAACACATGATCACTAATCTCAAAAGACAAAAACTGTCAATGATGATCCACATGTGATTTATGATGACGATGATTCATCTCCATCCTCATCCTGATCAATTGAATCTTCTCCATTTTCTCTTTGACAATGCTAAATCTATCTAGTGAAGTCTCACCCATTTTCACCAAAAAAATAGAGAAGTACAAGGATGCCAAAACAATTCTTCAAAAAGAGACATATGTTTTAAGGCCTAATAAATGTTTTTATACAAGAACTCCACTAACAGTACGCGGTCCTCACTTAATCCACCAAAATCCATTACACTTTCCCGATGAATGTCTTCCAACATTTATATTATTTATTTGGATCATACATCTATTAGAAAAATATTCAGCATGCTCATGGTTAACTGAGTCCATATGGATTACAGTAAGGATATCATGAAACAAGATGTTGACCTCATATTTTATTCTAATACTATTGAAACTAGTATGCTATCACTCTTTACAACTTTTAATATATACATTTTTTATAATTCCTCCACCGTATGAGATTCATGAATAAGGATGAAATGGGGAAACTTTTGGACCCGATCCATTATCACCTATATGGAATTTGGTTTCAAAACCATCCTTTTGAGACACTTTACAAAAGTAATGTCAATATACCCCCATATCCAAAAAGTAATTTGTATAGAATGAAACATACATTCTGGACACTGGTTCTCTATCCCAACCTAATAACATGTATGGTAACTCATTAAAAATAATCCACCATTCTTATAATTCCATCCCACCAAAATTTTGGTTTCAAATCCATATACATAATTTGTATTCTAGGTTAAATAACCCATTTAAAATGGTAGAATACAAGAATATGTTGTTCCTTAAAAGAAAAAGTATTGACCATCTGATCCTCAAATTGAAAAATTGAACTCACATCCTTCATAGGTATCTCAATGGTCTCCCCATAATTGAGTTTTAACACCATATAAACACATTTTGAATTAGATGTTTGTTCCTCCTTAACCATTTCAATAAAATAAAGAACAAATGATATCAGAAAGAAAACCTCAACACCACCTTCGTCTTCACAGTCCAAGTTCATGTTAGCTATAACCAACATTAACTTCCACTAATTTGAAGCATATTTTTTTTGACTAAAAACATGTACTCATTCTTAATAAATATACAATATATTTTTGTTTACCAATTGTACGCATAAAGTAAAATTAAATCATTTGAAGATACTCCATACAACATATTTGTTTTATATTCAAATACCATTGTGAGATAATATGTTTCAACTATTATGATATGTAAACATCCTACATTACTCACCAAAGAGGTATTTATTCCATGTATTAAATGAATGGACTATAAAAGCAAAATTCAATTTTTTTGGTATTTCTACTCATGAAACCATAAATTCCAAAATCCATAATCAACAACATGATCTCCATATAAGATAACACACCCAAACCCAGATCCCGATGCCTCACAATACCCCACATAAACATGTGATGATTTCCAAAAAATAAATATTGGTGATTATATAATGATATCTACAAGCTCTTGGAATGGTATATAAAAATTTTCATTACATTTAAATGGATAATCATTCTTTCTAAATGTTTTCATAGTTGAATCTAGTCATGAAAATTCAAGAACAAAACATCGATAATAACCAGCAAGACCAAGGAAACTGTGTATCTAAAACAAATATTTGACATTTTATAGGAGATCACAACCTCTATATTTTTTAGATCCTTAGAACACCTCCTTCATAGATAACAAGACCATGTAAATGTACTTATTTTATCCAAAAATCACACTTTCAATGTTTTGGATATAGACATTGATCCAAAAAAACTCCCTACACTATCACCAAGTGTTTCTCTTGCTTATCCGTTATCCTAGAATACACCAATATGTCATCAAAAAACACCCTGAAAAAATCCATATACCTTTTATGTATCTGAATCATCAATTCGGTATAAAATTCTAGGGAATTCTTATGAAAATATGGCACTACAAAAAAAAAACAACTTAGCGGTGGGTTCTTATAGGGGGTAATGCTCGACACACACTAAATTCATTTTAGAGGGGTTTCGGCACAACCCCATCTATTCATAAACTTTATAGCGGGTTAAAAACACCTTCTAAATTGTTTATCATTATTATTATAATATATAGATTTATTTTAAAAGGGGGTTATAACAAAACTACTACTAATTTAATAATAATTGGCCCTATTAATTCGGTTTTTATAGGATATATATATAATATTTTTCTGGATAAATATATATATAAATTATTTTAAAAAAATGAATTATTGGGGGTTCTTAAGACCCCTCTAATTTATGATATTATAGGGGGTTCACGAACCGTCAAAAATCCCTCAGATTAGAGGGGTTTTTGAACCCCCTTAACATGATCACGTTAGATGGGGTTTTAAACCCCCTATAATTTAATAAACTATAGGGGGATGTGAACCCCCTTTAATGGATGGAATTAGAATGGATTCAAAACCCCTTATAATGTCATCAATTATAGGGGGGGTTTTGTACCCCCTTTAATGGGTGACATTAGAGGGGGTTTTGAACCCCACTAATTTATGACATTAGAGGGGGGTTGTTAGCCCCCTCTAATTCAAGAAATTTGATTGTGATCATGTACCGCCTCTAGACCCTTTGATTAGAGGGGGTTTTAAACCACCTCTAATTCTTTTAAAATAAGTCTCATATAAATTAAAATTTTATAATATATATGTGTGAGTGTGAATTTGTGTGTATATATATAATACATAAACACATTATATAAATGTATTTTAATAAATTATAAACATATATATATATATGGACATTATATATATATATATATATTAAATAAGTACTTATACGTATTAACGAATATGTATACATCTATAAATATTTGTATACATAATATTAATGTAATTATAAATATATTTACTCAAATATATAAAATTTATATATGATTTTATAAACACTTTACATTTATTCAAGGATTTATATTATACTTATATTATATTTAATACATTTTAATTGCATGTTTTCATGTAAATACATTTATATAATATTTTTTATATAGATATAAATAATATAAGAAAAACTAAATATAAATATAAAAATACATATTATATAATTATATTATATATATTAAATTATAAATATTTATTATATATAAGTTTGTATATATTATATAATTATTTTCTCTATATTGAAGCATATTAATTATAAATTAATTTAGTAAATATATATATCATTTAGTTATATTATATACGTACAATTATATGAATGTATTTAGTTTTTTGTGAATATATATATTTGATATAAATGTATATAATCACATACATAAAAATATATTATAAATATAGTTAATATATAAATGTATGGTATTTATAAAACTGACATATAATTTTTATTGTTTAAGAAATAGGTGTAAAACTAATAATAATATTTAACAATATTAGTGTTACATATATGTACATATGTTCAAACATATAAAAATTATTATATATATTGATATTATAATTATATTTTATGTATAAGTTTTATAATGATACCTAAATACAATCACATACACAAATAAAAATGTATTTATAAATACATGTATAAATATATATTTATATATGTTAATATCATTAATTGTATATATATTATATAAAAACAAAAATAATAAATATAAATTTATATATTATAAAAATCATATATTATATATATTAATATATTATAGACAAATATATACATTATATTTTATATACAATGAAATTGTGTGTGTATATATATATTACACAAATATATATACATATATTATATTATCAAAGAATATATATTATGTTATACCGAAATATATCATTTATAAAAGTATAATATATTGTTTATTTCTCCATTAATATATATATATATATATATATATATATATTCTCTAATTTCTAATATCCCATATTCACTAGTCAAAATAAATATTAATTATTATATATATTAACCATAATTCAATTCGACAATGTGGAAAGGCACTATAATTCCTCCTCGTCTGTACAAGGTTCGATCATCGATAGTCGAATATCTACAACCATTGTATCTGGGAGGGATGGTAGACTAGAAGAGTTTTAAGTGTGTGTGGGGTCGGTGGCCGCATGACAAATGAGTTGGAACTTGTCTGGGACTGAAGTCTTTGGGGGTTGTGGGCCATCTGTCAGGTTGTGTGTCTACGGTTCTCCGGGTGTTTTTAGGGGGTCTGCTGGGTTGTCCGGGGGTTGGGGCGTATCTGATGGGTTGTCTGGGGGTATGTGGCTTCTATTTAGGGGGTCCTGAATGTGTGGTTGTGTCTAGGGGGCTTACAGGGTTTTCAGGGTGTGTCTGGGGGGATGTGGGGTATTCAGGGTGTGTTTAGGGGTTCCATGGGCGTATTGGGTTCCTTAGGTGTCTCGGGGGCCCTATAGGGTAGTTAGGGTGTGTTAGGGGGTACCTACGGGGGAAGTCAATGGTGGCTAGGGGTGTTAAATAAAAAATTAGTAGTCAATGGAGCATAGGGGGTGTTAAATAAAAAATGGGATGTTTTTCTGTAGTTACATTATAATATCCAATAAACATGGCCCCATAAAGTCAAATTTGGGGCGGTTATAACTAAAAATAAATATGCGTATTGATTTGGGGTGCCTATGGAGTCTTAGGTTCTTGGGGTGTCTCGAGGTCCCTACGGGGTAGTTAGGGTGTGTCAGGGGGTGCTTACGGGGGTAGGCAATGGAGCACAGGGTGTTAAATAAAACAAAATTAGTCAATGGTGCGTCTGGTGTTTAATTAATGAAGTGAGTAGTTTCTGGGTGGTTACAATATAACCACCCTTAAGCATGCTACTATAAAGTAAATTTAGGGGCAGTTATAAATGCCCCTAATTGTTTGTTTGGATAAATAATCCTATAACATATCTGTATATGGTGAATTTCAGGTAAATTTAGAGGTGGGTGGGGGTGGGGGGTTTAACCCCCACTAATCTAATTGTCTCTAAACACATGCCTATTTTACCAATGCTTACCCAGAACCACCTCTAATCCGAGTGTGCAACCACATTAGTTGTGGTTCTGATAAACCCCCACTAATGGTATTATATGGGGTTATATCCCCTTCTAATTATCTTGTTTCTTTTTTGGTGACACATCACTATATACTCTTAATGTTCAAATGTACTCTTGATGGATATTTATGGAATATCCTCCTTCTGACCCCGCAATTAGTGATATACAGATCACATGCCAATCATAGATAAGCACTAGGGTCCCCTTAATTGATCTAAAATATCATCAATGTATGTATAAAAGTACCTATTCATTATCATAACATGGTTAAAAATATGATAATTGACACACAACTTTAGAGTTCCATCTTCATTTTTGACAACTTAGACTGGTGCAACCCATATAGACATACTAGGCTGAATAAACCCTTTGAATTCCAGCTCTTCCAATTACACTTTCAATTCCATTAATTATGTTCTTTCCATCTAATAATACATAAGTGAGATATTAATAGTCCCTTAAAGGTTATAAATCTTAAGCTCTACTTATTCTGTGGTCCGAAACCCTGATAAATTCTTGACAAATACAACAAGAAACTGATCAAAAACTTCTAGAAACCGATGTCCCCAGTCTCATCAACCGATTTTAATGTATATGATGCCAACTAGTATGAGATCATTCCAAATACTGACTAAAACACGTCCAATTCACTTTACATTACATTTTTGACTCCTCTAAATTGATTTTTGATTCCATTATTAGTCGAAAAACTAACCCTTCTGGTATAATAGTTGATGTGAGCTTTGAACACAGTGAAACAATCGATACCTTGGATAGTATCATAGACATCCATCTCAAGAACCAAAAAAATAAAAACTCAATTCAACTCCATCAATTGTTATAGAGCATGTTTTTTCATATAATGGATCGACATTCTATTTTTCCAAGAGGATTTTTATGTTTCAAAATAGAAGGCATCTTCTCAACACGAAATACATGAAGATCAAAATCACAAGAAACAATAAATTAATGGGATCCAAATATATAAAACAATAATTTAAAAAGGAAGGATTCACAAAAACTTGTACCTCTAACCATTTATGGTCCATATTGGTGACAAATAATCACCTACTCCGTTCCATACAAATGGTTACTCACTATAATTTCGTTTTTATTGCATCATTGATATTTCACTAGTTAAGGAGTCAAGGTATTCATAAAATCACCATGGATTCCTCGATTCTATTGGCGATAAGTATTCAGATACCCTCCTCCGGTCGAAACATATGAGGTCTGTGAAATGTGAGATGAATCCTAAACACTCAACTTTGGAGAACTACAACCACAATGCTAAACATTCTCCATCAGGTTGAAATTGTGGCATTCTCTGAGTGGTTTCTTTGAAATATTGTTTCATGTGATCAAATGATCCGCACTAAAAACAAGCATTCATTCCCTTTGATTTTAGAGGAATGATTTACCAAAATAGTCATCTAGTTGTGAGTCATCCCACTACCCTGGAAATATATATCCCTCTTCATCCTCTTCTATAAAATAGAGTTCCCAGCATTACTCAAAGATATTAACATGCTTCCTCTACCTATAGTTACTAATATGTCTCTTTGTACCACTATCACTCTATTGACCATCCACATATCAACCATTATAAAAATCCTAAAAATCATCTAGTGAATCACCATATAAAACCTATATTAAAAAATTCATGCATATAAGGATGAACTAGGAGTACCTTCAGGTGAAAATCAGACTAAATTATTGAATTTAGTTACGTACATTATCACTTAGAGATTAAATTTCTTGAAGATGAAAAATTTGACATTGTAGAAATTAAAAATGTGTGGGGATAGATTTCTTTGTTGAAGAATTCTTAAAAATCCACCCATGCAATTCATTACTCTAATTTAGATTAAAATTCTAAATCCCACCACAATCTTGTAAGATCCTCAAGCATGTATGTTTCCAACTTTAACATCAACTCTGTTGGTGTTCTTAGGAAATAAATGATTCGATTCATCTTATATAGCCACCCCTCTATATTTTATGGTTGATAATCACCATGAAAGGTGTGTGGATTCTGATTTTGGAATTGAATGGAATGATCATATTATCTAGGTTCATCACTTCATTTCCCTATATCAATATATTGAAATGGTTGTACAATACTCTAGACTAGTTGTTGGTTCAACTGTAGATTAGGTGAAACTGCATTCTCACCAGCCTCTTCTAGATGGTTTCTTCTAGGCATAACTTGTGGCATTTCTACCACTAAAACAGAACACAAAAAGTAAAACTCTCTAGAAATTGAATGCTTAGTATGTTCAATTTTTTTACATCACAACCATCGCAATATTACATTATCAAAATTAAACATTTTTCAATTTTAAAATCATTCTTGAAAACATTTTCAAACATTTTCAAATCAAACTATTTTCAAAAAACCATTATTGAGTCATTTTTGAAATCTCACATATTAAAAAAATTTAATTTGTTTTTGAAAAATATAATTTTTTTTTAAAGATGTCATAAATCATCACTTGAAATTAAATATATACTCTTATTGGGATTTCATTTATAACAATGCATGTCATTCTCTTCTCATCGATTAAACCCTTGATGTTGTGTTTACAACTCCTAGAAGTTCCTCAACAATATCTTTCACCCAAACACCATAGTAAATTGATGTTCAGAATAAATTGTTTAGTTATTCATCTTAATTTAATATATTTCAACCCCCAATGATCATACTCATTACTACCAACCCAAATCACGGGCTTACAAGAATGATATTCCATCCCCAAGACCAAACCAACTAAAACAGTTTGTCTCAAAATGAAAGACAGAATGACCAAGATTGATACCATTTTTAATAGCACTCCCCTCCTAATTATCTTTATTAGGTGATTGGATATTATTCTACCTTATTTGATATCCCCAAGACACCAAAAGTATGGAAATAAATTCTAAGGGATTTATTAACAATTTGTGGAAAATGTTCCCCTGGAAAATAAAACTACTTCCCTGAATATGAAAACCAAACAACCACTATATGATGCATGATAACAATGTAATACAACTAAATGTAATACCCAAAAATCAACAATACCAACCTCGACCAAGAATGATATTATAGTACAAAGTGGAATAAAAAACCAACAAAGCTCAAACACTCTAATGATATTACTCCATTACTCCCAACATGCTCAAAGACCCAACACCAAAATCAATTACCATGATATCATGATGTATCAATAAATAAGTGAGATACCTTGAATTTACCAATGTATTAATAAAAAATATCTTAAAATCCACCAATTTTCCCTTCCGGATGTGAGTATAAACCTAAGTAGGTTTTCCCAAAATGGATTCCCTACTCACACAACTAAGATAGAACATGTTATCACATTTATATAAAATAATTTATATAAATAAATTTAAATTTTTTATATCAAATCCAAACAATTTATATGACAAAATGATTTTATAAAAAAATAGTTTTAAAAACCTAAACCATTTCCACGGATATCAGCAAAAAAATTCCTTTAACCCATCTATCAATCCATTGTAATATCCCATACATGGTTCCACAATCCCACAAAACCACACATTCATGCCTTGGTGATAGCTCAATATTCATGAGTGGTCTTTTGTTGATCTACTAATTAATCATAAGGTAAACATATAAAAAATGCCATAATAAAACACACCCCTTACACAGGGTCACATCAATGAAAATGAACTCACCAAAACCAATGAAAAAAATACCATGCAAAATCAATCATTTCAATACATTTTGATAAATTATTTTATTTATTGAAATCCTTTCTCTAAAACCATTTCCACGATTCAAAATTAATTTTTATTACAAAACATCATTTTAAAATCATGAAATAATTCACTTTTCATAACAACCAATATCAACAATTTTCCAAAACATCATAAAAAGGTTTCATAATAAGATTTACACATAAATTTCACAATCAGTTTCAAAAAAAATATCAATGATTTTGAATCCAAGACTTTATGTTCTAATATGAGTGGTTGAGAGTAAATCCACCTACCATACAAACATAGGAAAAAAAATAAAAAATGACACAAATCCTTCATCAAAACCATATTAAAACTCTAAAACATGCCTTATATCTTGTTCAAAAACATCAAAACAATAAAATATCATCATGATTTCAATCACACACTGGGGATATATTTCTAATTGATTAGATCCATGAAACTGAAATATTAAAGAGGAATAAAACTAAGGAAAACCAATAATAACAAAGAGTTACTAAGGAATATGTGCCTCCAATGCATGAAGAATCATCAACGAATAACTCCCATATCAAGGGGAAGGGTCTCTAAAGGCATTAGGAGGAGAGGAACTAGATTAAGGGTCTTTTAGTATAAAAAATCATTAAGGAAAAAATAATAATTGGATCCACATTTTTTGGATGTTGTTTTTAATGGTGCATAATTTATGTGATTGGTTAGGAAAACCGTTCAAAACACAGTGCTTCTAAACATCCCTTACATGGTAGGCTCTCACTTTTGAAAATAAATTAACCAACTATGTTAAACCCCTACATTACACTTTTTATTATTATTCCTAGGTGTTTGCGTGTTTTGGACAAATTGTGAACCTAACAGTGTGAAAAAAAGACCTTACTATCCCCATTTTTAGGGTTTTGTAGAGTTGTTTCCCAGTTTATAATAATTTTTCTCAAAGTGTAAACCACCAGAAAAGCCCAAAATAAATTCCAAAACTCCTCTAAACCCTCCAAAACATAGCCCAAATATTTTACATATTTAAAAAACCTAAATAAAGGGATTATTACTTGAAAATGGGGGTGCTACAATCCTTAAAAGAAAACTTCCAAAACTAGAAATATTCAAGTCCCAAAAATGGAATTCTAACCAATATCATCACATTATCATAATGTCTGTATCCTATAATATATAAACAAAAAATGGATTATATGGTCCACTGGTCACTACAAACTCCTATAACCCCACTAATTAATAATTTCCACTGCTTCCAATCGGCGACTTAATTTTCCCTAGAAATGAAATAAGAAAGACTACAAATTCTCAAGGTATAAGGTTGGGTGTGGGAAAAAAAGCCTACTAGTATCTCAAAATGTATTCCATTATAAATACATATCATTTAAACAAAATATTCTTAAATATAAATAAAATAAGGCATGATAATATTATCATAGTTCATATAAAAAATTGATTCTCAAAGCATTAATTTTTTTTGTAAAATAGGTGTAATAGTATAGTGTTATGAAAACATTATTGAATTATAATTTGAATCAAAATATACTTGAGTAAAAAATCACAACATTGAAATTTTATAACCATTTCAATTATTCCTTATCAATCATACTATAATGGTTAAGAGACATGGAGATAGATTTATACAAGGATTCTCAAACAAAGTAATGAAGTACAAATTCTGATGTGAACACCTTCCTTGGTCAAAAACCTAGTTCATGTATGATATAATCCCAATTAATAGACACCATACCCCCAAGTAGTTATAGTATCATTTTTATAGTCAAAATATTTCTAGGCTAATCTAATACATTCCTAGCATGCTATCTTCCCACCTAACCACCTATGCCCCAGTTTTCACTATAGAATAAAATCATACAAGGTTATAATATTCATTCATTTAATTATCTAACAATTTCAAACAATCAATAATTTCATCATCCCAAAGCTGAAGTTTCAAAAACATTCCATCACATTTGACAACCCAACATAAAATTGGTTTTCATTAAAACTCTGATCATTCAAACCATGTTTTTTTATTTCAAATTCATAATTATTTTCATGCCATAATTTTATAATTTCTTTCATTAAATTAGTATTTATTTTAAAATATTTTTTCCAAAAATAACTAATTTGTTAGAAAATAAATAACCAAAGATTTTATGACTTGCAGACACAATTTAATTTAGAAATCATCATGAATAATAAAATTTCAATAATTATTAATCAATTATAAATTAATTTCAAAATAAACAATCATTAATGGTTTTAATAGATAATAATTGACTTAAGAAATCTCCTAACATAAATGATGATCAACAATCTCCCAATCGGGGATCCACCAATGGATATTAAAAGGATAGAATAATAAATTAGGGATCCTAGATATAAAAAATACCAAATTAAAAAACAAATCCTATGATATGTGAAGATATCATATCCTTTAGTGAATAAGAAACACAAAGGAGGATAGAATTCCTTTATTGATCTACAAAAAATTTATAAAAAGTAAATCAACTCAATAAAATGAACATGGATCCATGTAGAATCAAGGTTGGAAGAGACTAATTTGTATCTATATATCCTACAATGTGTTTAAGGTAAAATAAAATTTGAGGTAAGTGTTTTAAAAATAATCTATATATTAAACGAAGTAGAATTCTGATAATTTTCTTACATTTATCATAGGCCATCAAAACTAACATCTAGACTATAGCTCCAAAAGGATAGATGGTGGTACATAGTATAATGCCAAAATTTTGGAAGTCCCATTGGATGGCTGGTGGAACAATAAGAATTATTATCCCACATTCCACTCCAATGATGAGCCATTGGGATCCCATTAGCTAGGAAGTGGACATCCAATAGGAACTCCCCACTATCAGTTTGGTACCAGCTTGATGGTGGCCCTAAATGGCGAGCCAGTGGACCCCTGTAGCTATTTTGTCTATATAATATTATCAAATATCAAAATAAAGCCCCTCATCCATCTCCCAAACACTATAAAAAGGATCAAAACCACATTATCAACCCCTCTAAAAAATCAACCATGGTAAAAAAACAAGAATTAATTCAATAAATTAAGAATTAATGAGATAATAATATATCAATGAAATAATAATGAAAAACTAAGATAAACCATGGTTCCCACCAAAAATTTTGTGTTAGGTTGTCACAATTATCCCTACCATAAATTATTTATTCCCACCAAAATCATGTCCAGAAGAATCTATAACAAATATTTGAGGCTATTTCTCTCCCATAAAATCCTTATTCTCCCAATATCATGATAATTAGAACGATGCTTCCATGAAAACCAAATCAAGGGTATGGATGTTCTGGGAAGAAAAATTATCAAAGATTCAATAATCCAAACATAGTTCTTAGTAATGATAATACGTGGTTCCATATCATTGTTCTCCCAACTAAGGATATGAGGGAGTTTGGAAAGATACATCTTGGGATAGGAAACATGAATCAAATCATGGATAAAATGTCATATATGTGGGGAAATACAAATGTTATGTACCCTTTTTAATATTCTCGTCTATAAAAAACAGGATCACATATCTAGGTGACAATTGCCATTATTTTCCAATTTTTCAAAGACCCATCCAAGGTGAGACTATCAAAAGCACCTGTTCATCAATTAATAACATCAAATGGTGATAATAAAAATAAAAATACATATTCCATATTTATAACATTACCATTCTCTGATGAATCAACTAAGTATTTATTTTAATCACTTGAACCAAACTATGTTGTACCATGAAATCTTATCAAATCTACGACCAATTGATTGAATATTTACATGTCCCACTATTCAAGGACTCAAAATGTTTCCATCTTGGTGGACGACTAGTGACTATTTTTATGGGAAAACTCAACCTTAAATAAGTGAAAAAACTATGATCCTCTACATTCAAGGACACAAGCTCAAAGAATGTACTTTAGAATATATATATATACTATTATATCTGAATATGTATTTAGAGATTTTATTCCTTGATCAACATTATCTTGGATTTCATCAACACCTGGAGTCTTCAAAAATAAATGAGTACTAAACAAAATAACCCTATTGAAATATATAGAATATGGTACTCCATGAAATATTATTATATTCTATGCATATAGGATTCCAAAGCCCTCAACATTAGGCTTTTGATGAATTGGAATAAACTGATCCAATTTAGTCAATTTTTTAATCACCACACAAATTGGATTCTTTCCTTGAGTTGTACGTGGCAACCGAACCAAAAATTCCATTGATATCACATCCCACTTTCATATTGGAATATAATGTTGTTGAATACAACTTGGAGGCTTCTAATTCTTGAATATAATTTCATAGAAGGAATAACAGTGAGAGAAAAAATCAACAATGTCATATTTCTATCCCATACGTTAAAATAATTTCCTCATATCTTAAAACATTTTCATCATTTTAATTTGTACCTCTCACTATGAATGATGAAAACCCCCCATTGTAACCTTACTTATAGAGAAAAATAGAAAACCAGTTTATGGAGTAGGGGATGCCCATTAAATTGAGAGACCAATCTCTGATTGCCTTCCAACCACATTAAGAAACCCTAGTTCCTCAAAACTCATTATCATGATGTAGTTCTTGGAAAATAATATGAAGTGATGAATTAAAATGAAATATATAAAATTTAAACTCATTCTCATCCTCATTGACTCACAAACTCATAAAATAAAATTGAGCCATCAGATTCCATTCCTTTGAATATTATTTCATAACCTATGATGGAAGTTTCATTCATTGAGAATAAGCATCAATAATTCCTTTACTAGGTGTATATTCAATGGAAAAATCAAAATATTTTAGGTTTTCCACCTATAACATCTTCAAAAGGTTTCCATATTTTTTTGATAGGATGTAACTGATTATTTTATTATTAGATC
The DNA here is from genome assembly GCA_963277665.1 of Viscum album. Classification (NCBI taxonomy): domain Eukaryota; kingdom Viridiplantae; phylum Streptophyta; class Magnoliopsida; order Santalales; family Viscaceae; genus Viscum; species Viscum album. The sequence continues at coordinate 589,760,765 of OY728126.1, forward strand.
ATATGTTATACCTTTATTCAAAATGATAGTGTTTCCAAATCATCAAATCTTGCATCACAACTACATGTTCGTGATCAATTTTGGGATAGTTATTCTCTTAAATATGAACCTGACAATAACTATAATCCACCATTTTAATACCCTGTATATTACAACAGCCAAAACCCAAACATAATGCTTCACAGAAGACTAAATAGACCTACCTGACATCTAGAAGAGTAAACATTAAAGCTTAAGGTAGATTGTTCTTCAACTCTCAAAAAATACAAAAAAAATTAATCCTAAAAAAATTACTCCCATTCAAGTGTGAGGAGAAATTGGTGAATAAATATTGAGAAATATTTCATAAACTAGTGATAGTACCCTGCCAATCCAAGTAAAATCTGAATCTCAAATATGTTTTGTGGTTACTTTCACATCATAACAATGTCATTTTATGGATCTACTAAAATAACGAATTTAGAAACCACATTCCCCAAGAACATTACCTTGCAAATTTTGAAATATTATTTAAAAATATTTGATAAAAGTTATTGATTTATCAAGATGACCAGAACAACTATCAAATGATGCCCAAGATCATCATTGTTTTCAAATTAAACAAATATTTCATCCTTAAATAACAGAATGATTGAAAGGATTCACTAATATAAAATAATATTAATCAACACTATAAATATATTAGGATCGTTGGTTAGACCAAAATGAAAAACAAGTTACTTTTAATGGCCACACCTTCTCTTAAATTTGGCCTTAGGGAAATTAGACACCTTGATCCTAAGATGTTGATAATGAGAAAAAATATCTATATTTGAGAACCAATTTATGCCTTTTAGTTTCTCAAATAAATCTCTAATACAGGGTAATGTACATTTATTCTTGATAGTAACCTAACTGGTCTTCTGATAGTAAACACAAAGGTGAAGAGTTTCATCAGACTTAATAGTCAAAATAACTTGTGCTATTGTAACATCATGGATCACTCAATATGTTAATAGTATCCATAGTGAAAAACAATAAAATATTAAGCTCTTAGATCTATACAATATTGGTTTCTAATTAGAGTTAAGGCCTAAAGGATATGTGAGGAGACTATAACATTCTCTCAGAGTCACATGATTAATGGAAATAGAGGAAACATATAAATCAGAGAATATAACTATCATCGATAAATAGACATGTGATGGTAAACTAACCAAAAAAAGTATTAAAAAGAAAATTCTAATTCCATATATATATTGATGGATCCCCCAAGGGAGGATAAGATACAATGATAATAAAAGATTAAACTAAATTTAACTAATGTACTTCATCAAGATGGTCTTGAGTTTCATCGAGTCCAATCGTCAATATTCATCTCTTACATACCATGTAACCATAATGCTAAAACACATTCTAAATGTGTATCCTACAACCAAATAGACATCCTCTCATGTACTCTTATGACATGGAGGGCATATTTGGGTATGAGTATAATTTATTATGAAACCACCATTGTTTTACCTAAAATACCAATATATAATAATTGTTCATGCAGTGGTTTTGAAGGTAAACAATTATAATTACATGATTAAAACATTTAAAGAAATGAATAAAAATAAATACCAAACATAGAGGTTGGGTTCACATTTGGAATAGTATAAACCTCACATATCTAGTTTCATGGTGTATCTAATCATTTCTCGATGATTGTTACTACTCAAGCACTCTCAAACGGGGGTCATATACCCAGACCAGGTCATATATGGAACCTGAGGGTCATATACTCACATCTAGGGCCCTAACACCCACCCAAAAGGCTTTGTTCACTGTAGGGTTAACCACAGTATCCTTTGACCCTTAGGGGACAATTTTATCCTTCGTTAAAAATAGTATCCTATGGCCCTCAGGGGTTGTTTTCACCATGGGTTAATAATAAATCCTTATGTCCCTTGATGACCATGTTCACCCAGAGTTAACCATAAATACCTACATCGCACAACAACTGTGTTCACCATATGCATGACATCCAGAACATGGGTTCCATTTATAAGTACACAAAGAGTAGCTGGACACATGTTATAAAGCACATCTCCCCAAATTCTAGAGGATTCCAACTAAAATCGAGAGCCTAGGGTGTGTCCTTGGAGAGACAATTCCAAATATATTAGAGTGTAGGGAAAAGAAAAAATATAAAGACATTTAGAAATTAGAAGTAATATATAATAACCAGATGGTATTTTATAAGAATATTTAAGTAATAAAAAACTAAATCAACCGAAATAAACTATAAAAAACAGATAATGATATGTCACATATACAACCAAATAGGAAAAATGGATAAAAAGTAATAGATATTACGTGATATAAAAATTTAGCAAAAATGAATACAAACCTATCCTTAATATACCAATATCTAACTCAATCATCTGATACAAGCTCTATCATATACAATCAAGCATTCACGTGTCTGAAGCAGTGTGATTACCTTTGTCTTCAACTACATACATGAAATCTTCATAGGTGCCAATGGTTGTCCAGAGAGGGTGTGAGATAAATCTTAGTTGGCCCCAACCAATATTGTCTATAACATCAAGTGCTTGTAACAAAAACTGAAATAGCACACAAGCATTAATATATAAAATAAAATAAGTACAATAACATAAATACCCATATAACTACATAATTTCAAGGATGGTCTTTGAACATGTAACCAGTTCATTAATTTATTAATTTCTAGTTTATTTAAATAATCTATGTGAGGTTAATCTATCATTGACATCCTAACATGATAGTGATAGTGATGGATCTATGACATAGTATGGAACCATGTAATTATATTAATCCATTAGTGGTTTCAAGGTAATAACCAAGGTAACCTATACCTCAAGGGTCACCACATTAGTAGTAACTACAATATCGATATTGGTGTAAAAGTGTAATCCAAAGAGTTTCATCCAATGCATTCCACAATAGTTTAATCCAAATGAGTACAAAGAATATATCCAAGGTAAAATTGTAGATGTATTGACTAGGACCATGGGAGTATCCAATTTTCTACATGCCCCTAGTAATAATGCTAGAGTTAATGAGTGTAACCAAGGCATCTCTGTATTGGAATCCAAGGTATCACCCTTGGCAACTGGCATCTCTGTATTGGAATGGTGTAAATTATCAGTTACAATATTCCCTTAGGAATACAAAATTTTACTTAAGTCTAAACACTCCTATAATGATTGAAAGGTCCATATACAATTAGGCACCGTACAATTAGTTAATTAAATAAATTAAGGCCATATATTAATCATTCCAATTAAAATTTTCATTTGGTTCAAGACTTTAATTAGTTTGACAAGGAGATGGGGAATAAAACCATTTAATTTATTCACATAAGTCATAATAATTTATTAAGTATCACTTTGATACCTTACATTAGACATGGAAAGGGGTGCAATGTATGTGCAACCAAGCCATTTAATCACATCAATTAAACTATGTCAAATACATGGTATAATTTTCAATTAAACCACTTAAGCAAACATTAGTTAATTTAAGAACATACCTTAGAAAGGTCAAGTGAATAATCAATTATAACAAATATAATTCAATAGTCATTTATGTAATAAAGGTTTACCATCAACTAGGTCAAGCAAATGCACACTCGAATGGTGGTTCCAACACACGTGTCAAAGTACTAAAATACCAATCATGGAAAATAACATACATGGGGTGATCGATGTTGTGAACATAACCACCAACGATGGAAAACATATCTAGTAAGGGTATTAGAACAAATTTTAAATGAAAATAATAATGGCATATAAATTAAGTGGGAAAGGCCTGATGAAATTAGCATGCACACACAATTATTTATAAAATGAAAAAATTTGAGGGATGAGTTATAGGCTACCAAATTCATAATCAAATGACTATCCTCTTATAGTATCCACATCTAGATTGTCCTATATTGGATGAGATATGAAGAATAGATAAATACGCTTAAATTAGGGCATATGATCATGAATCTAAATAGAGTTGTTGATATAAAGATAAATGATGAAAGATTAAATAGAAATTAAGCTCTTACAATAATGGATCCAACTAAACAAACATCGATCAAATTAGAATCTCGATTGACACTCGATATTGATTCCTACATTAGACCTTCAAAGAGCTTAAAAGGGATAGAAATGGAGGATTCTTCCACTTAAAGATAAATACCAAGATGGATGAGTTATAATTATGTTTTTTGGAAAAACCTCTAAAATCACCCAAAATTGGTCTTTTCAAGGTTTGTCCAGACATGTTTCCAAACCATGCTCCAACCATGCCCGGTCAGCTGTAGGAAGTGGGAACCTGCATAGTTAGGATTCACAGTTAGGGAAACTGTGCAACAAATGTGAAAATCACCTTTGAAATTTTGTATGGAATTTTTCTATCATCGTGTAGCCCCGGGCACATGGTTAGGGAAAACTGGTAGCCCTATATCCCCTAACATCCTGACCATTCATGGTTAAAACTAACCATGTGTCCTACCCTTCATGGTTTCTTTTATTAATGAAATATTCTGTTTTCCCCAAAAAAAGATGGGTTTCGGGAACTGAACAAGAACTTTCCTCACTAGATACCATCATGAACTCTGTAGTCACCCATATTAGTCACATAAAAGAAAATTTGACAAAAAATTAAAGGATCTATATATGATTCAAAAAATATCTTCTTGCAGTCACCTGTTAAAGAAACCCATTCCCGAGTTCACCGTACAAGTGCAGTGAAATTCTATATGAGAACAACTCTAGATACTGGGCTTGTATGCTGGACTCCCGCTCCCATGTCTCATCATGTACACGTTCATGATTCCATTAAAAACATAATAGAGGGACATACCAGCCTTATAGATCCTTTGTGATATGTTCAACATGGCGTATTGGATACGCTTCAAATGAAGCATCAACATCTATCTCAACATCATTGGGATCAAATATATGAGACGAGACAACATGATACCGGAGAATCTATGAAATGTAGAAGACATCATGAATGGAACTATACCTCAATGGTAGTAACAACCGATATTATAGTTATCCAACTCTCTCTATAATCTCAAACGAACCAACATAATGATGCGATAAAATCCCTTTCCTTTGTATCCCTCTATTCACTAACCTAGGCGATACCCACATGAAAACATAATCCTTGAAATCGAACTCCAGAGGACTTCTACAATGATTGAAATTTTATTTATGTCAATAATGAGTAGTATAAATCTGTATCCTAATAATATAAACATGATCTGAATACTCTTTCATTAGATGAGGACATAGTAGGGATACCTCTCCTTCCACTTGCCATCATAGGGTGTAACAGATTGACCTACCATACACGGCCTCAAAATGAGTCTTGAATCATGGTATGAAAGATATTATTTTAGGTGAACTCAATGAGAGGGATATAATTCTACCATGAGCCAACGGAATCAGTAATTCATGCTCAAATCTTTTCGTATAGAACTTGTATTATTCATTCTAACTACCCATCAGTTTGAGGGTAAAACGTTGTGCTAAATAGAACCTATGTACCCATAACTAATTTCAAAACCTACCAAAATTGTGATGTGAAATGAGTTTCCATTTTAGAAATGGAATTATGAGGGACCCCATTTAGTAGGATGGTCTCACAAACATACTATCTTTTCATTTAATCAACTGAGAAATTATCATGGATAGGAAGGAAGTGGGATAATTTTGTCAGTCGGTCAATAACTACCCATAAAATTTCCCTAACTCTTGGAGGCCTTGGTAAGATTACTATAATGTCCATGGGGACATATTCTCATTTCCATTCCATGAAGGGAAGTGGATGCAAAAAGACTATATGCCTCTTGTTATCGACCTTCACCTGTTGAAAGGTAGAACACCTAGTGATAAAGCATGTTATTTGAAATTTCATCTCAATCAACCAGTATTGGTGTCACATATCTCAATCCATCATGGAGATTATTGGATGTATTACCCAATAATAAGCATTGTACATACACATTAAATCCTCACTCATGTATGTAGGAACCCATACACTACCATGTATATCCATTATTTCATCTCATTACACATACTAATCTAGAGGTGGTTTACATTCTAAAATACTCTCACAGAGAACCAAGACTACTTGATTAAAAAATTGTATACTCTTCAACTTCACAAGGAAGGAAGAGGTAATAGTGAAGTCTGAGAGATTATAAATATCATTAACTTCATGAAACTCTATATGAGGATCTTAAATAGGGACATCAATTTCGACATATTAGTGGCTTCCCATATAGAATATGCCTGAGCTCTCTAACTCAGCTCATCGACAACAACATTTCCTTTTTTAGGCATATAAGAAATGTCAAAATCTAAGGACTGAAGATATTTGACCCATATCTATAATAAAATGTTCAATTCATGTAGTTTAAAGATATATTTGAGGATCCTATGGTCTGTATACCCCCAAAATGATCACCCAGTGTATAGTGTCTTCAGTAATGTAAGGCATGGGAAACTACTGCTAGATCACGGTCGTGCATCAGGAAATTGATTTCATGAGGCCTCAATTTCCATGGTCTATATCTAATGAACTTGTAATCATACAATATTAATAATCCAATTATAATGATAGATTTATCACAGAACACTGTATATCATTTACCAGGCTCTGGATGAATCAAAATAGGTGCTGAGAAAATCCATCAATTTTGCTACTGAAAGGCTTTCTCACACTCTTCTGAGCACATAAACCTGAAACCCCTTTTTTTTTTAAAATAGTAAGAGGTGAACCCAGGTGTGAGAATTCCTGTATTAAATTAATATAATATCCAACCAACCCCAAGAAACATCTTGTGTCAAACACATTCTTGGGCCGCTTCTAGGAAACCACAACACTCATCGTCTCAAGGTCAACCAAAACTCATAATTCTGAGATAATATGACCCAAAAGTGAAATTTTTGGATCCAAAAGTGGAAATTGAAAATCTTTTCATAAATCTGATTTTCTCTCAGTTTACATAGTTTGATATCAAGATGATTATTCCAGGTCACTAAGAGAATGATAATTCACTAAGAACTCATCCACAAAGACCAAGAATGAAGAATCCAGATAGGGGTGGAACACACTGTTCATCAAAGCAATGATAAAAGTGGGAGTATTTGTGAGACTGAATAACATAATGAGGAACTCATATAGACCATAATTTTTGTGATATGTGGCATGAGTAATGTCTAATAGAACAAATTATACCTGATGATATCCCAATCATACTTCAATCCTAGAAAACCCCATAGCTCCTCATATCTTTTCAAAGAGATCATCTATTCGAGGAAGTGGATAACAATTTTTGGTTATAAACCGGTTCAAAAGTCTCCAATCCACACATAGTTAAAGGGTTTCATCCGTCCTCTTGATGAAAGCTTAGGACAAACCCAAGAAGAAGTATTGTTCCATGTAAAACCTCTAGCCTCTTGTTCCTCCAACTACAGCTTGAGCTCAAGGAGACTAGTAGGTTCTGTCATGTATGAAGGAATAGACACTGGAGATACACATTGAATGACCTAAATAGAAAAATATATCTATCTCATAGGAGATAATCAAGAATTATCATTGGGAAAAAAGTCTCATAAACAATCTACTACTGGAGATAACTTAGCCAGATAAAAACCCAAATCCAATATGAAAAGATTAGAAATATAGATGAACACTCCAAATAAACCATGATCCTCTTGTAAAAATCCGGTATCTGAGACATCCCACTCACCCTTGTGTAGATAACTTATTCCCTTTGGTGATTTAAATGACACAATATGGAAATATAAATCTATAAAGGTGTGATATGGAACTAACCAATCCATCCTTATAGTGACATCATAGTCAGTCATCTCGATAACAATGAGGTCCCACAAAAAAGGGTATCTACCTATCTCAAGGTGAAAATATGTATATTTATATATTACCTTTCACTGTACTCAAATCAATGTATCTAAGGTTATTAGACCACAAAAATACAATATTTATAGCCAGAGACATTCCATGATATAAAAATAGATGGAGTATAAAGAACATTTATTAAATAAAAAAATAATATATTGGAGGCTACATGAATTGTAACTCATACTATAGATGGTCATATAGCCTAATCCTCAGGTATCAACAATTGAGCATGCAAAGTACATAATCCATAGACCTATGTAGTATCTAGAATACCATTATATTGACACACTACTGGAACTACTAGTGATCAAAAGTCATGTTGCCATGACCATGAAATATAACTTCACTAGTCATACTGGTGCTACTCCAACTCCCTGCTTGACATGGTATATAAGAGTATACTTCTGAAGGTGGAGCTGGAAGAGATCCTTTTCCAGTATAGACGATGGAATGTTTTGACAAAAACTCTGATCATGTGTCATACGTCCACAATCCCAACACCACATAGGGACTCAATCACACTAAGGCATTAGGGCCCCTTATAATCCACACTGGTGACACACCATAGATATAATAGTATGGGTACTATAGATTCTCATTCCATGATGAGAAATCTTAAGGGATCACTTTTTTCTACAATATGAACTGCTGGCCTTTATACGACACTGATCCTTTATGCATGGTACTGTCACCATCCCCTGGGTTGTGCTCAGTGATTAGAGCACTATTTACTCTTTCATATAATGTAGGTAGGTTAAAAAAATTCACTTAAGTAAAAATGGAATATGGAATTCCATCCTCAAAGCATTTAGCATTAAAAATCACATCCTTGTCTAGAAGCAGTGAAAAGCACAATAACTTAGTAAAAAAAGATAAATACTCTATAACATATGTAGATTCTTGGTTGTGATGCATGTAATACCTCTCTCAATCATCTCATTGTTTATGAGGAAATAATTATTCCTAGAATTTAGTCTAGAAGTAATCCCATACCATTCAATGATGTCGATGAACCTGGGTAACAATGTCCCACTAGTGTTTGAATGAATACTGTAATATGTAAGCAGAAATCATGACCCTCTACTTTGGGGGAATCTCAAGATGTCTAAAGATAGACATGGTGGCCTCCAGCCATGGTTAATAAACTTGTGGACCTCCATACACTATGAATGTATGAGTATTATTCGACTATAACTCATGGGTTAGATCATCCATCGTAGGTGTAGGTTACAGAGCACCTTTCATAGAATGCATCAAATATAAGAAACTATCACATATCTGTGTGTCAGTTCCCGGAATAGGTACAACAGGAAGTTCCTCAACTAGCGCTCCAAGTGGTAATATTGGTAGCTCCTGCCCCTCCATTTCCAAATCATGTTTGTCTCCACCCTCCTAGTATATGACATGAGGATTTCATGATGACATTGGTCTACAAATTCCAAGAGAACACCTCCGATTTTTTTTAAGAATAATGATGAAAATACTAGAAGAAGCTGAATGAAAAGAAAAGTCTCACTACCGCTGATTTCCTACCCCAACTAGCCACTTATATGACCATATATTGGTATTTTATCAGATATAAATTAGAGGGGTTCTAGTAGTTGAATATTCAACTATACATTACCTCATCATTTACTAGAAACCATTTCATTTTATATTTCATTTCTCACATTTACAGTTTCCATTTTATTATTTTTAAATATTAAGGTTCATTTAAAATGCATCACCATTTATAGTGATTTTGGGTCCATACAACTGATCACTGATATAGAAGTCCATTCAATTTTAATCTAACATATGGACTTGGTAATTTTCCCATTCCAACCCATGAGGGCCCATATACCTCATAGCTGGAATCTAGAAATAACTCAATCACAAATAGAATGTAGGATAAGGATACATAACTACCATTACATCACTCAATAATCATAGGCATATCAAGCAATGAAAGTAGTGAAATGCACCTATATGGCATTGTAATATGAATATAATGATAATTTTTGGTTCCTATAATGATTCTTTGGACAATGATTCTTGTCGTCATATCATTAATCCAAGGATTAAACACAAACATCTATAAAAAATATATTAATAACCACAAAATATCATGTGCATCAACCAGTAGTGAAATTTTGATAATTATAATAGGAGAAAATAAAACAACTATTATAATGAAGGAAACTCATCATTTACCTAGAACATGTGATTGCTACACCAAATCACTGTTTATAACCATGTTCCAATTTGTTCCTAATGCGTGTATATTATCTCCAAATAGTTAATCTAGAAAAGAACACCACCGATACCACTTTGGGATGTACTAAACTCGGGATCCACTTAAAAGTTCCACAGTTGGTGATATGGAATCAAGCGCATTTCCCTGAATTCTAGATGATACCGACTAATAGTAGGGACTAATGTTGTGTATGTGTGGATATTTTTTCCTCTGTATCAAAGTGATACACGATAGAAAATTATAAATAAAATAATATAGAAGAAGTAATATATATTAACCATAAGGTGAAATAGAAGAAAACTGTTGTAATAAATAACTAAAGAAACTGACCTAAACATACAAAAGATGAAGATGATATGCCATGTATCTTATAAAACTGAAAAACATGGATATAGGGAAACATAAATTACATTCTATAAAAAAGTATAAAAAGGAATCCAAACTATCTCCAACATCCCAATCTCTAGCTTCATCATCTACTACCAGATCTATCATAAACAATGAAGTAATCAAGTGTCTGAACTGGTATACTTCCCTTCGTCAACAAGTATAAGCATGTAATCTAATCAAGTGGAAATAGTGGTCCAAATAGGTTGTGAGATAAAAATTAGTAGTCCACCACCAACTATGTGTATGAAATCCTATAGATGTATTAAAAAATGAAACAATGCGTAAGAATGCATGTATAAAAGCAAATTAGTATAGTAATGTAAATACCCTAGTACCTGCTTCATCCCTCGACTTGTGTTTGTACATGTAACTAGTTCATTAATTAATTTAGTTATAGTATATGTAATTAAGTCATATGAGGTAAATACAACACTGAGATAATGACATGATAGGGATATATAAGGATCTAAATAATAGCAAGGCACCCAATATAGATAATAATATAGGAGATGTACCAAGGTAATAATTGAGGAATCCTTGATCTCAAGGGCATCCAACTATGTAGTGACTATAGGATAGATATAGCAGTATAAGAGTAATTCAAGTAGTATCAACCAAGGCATTCAGAAACAATGTAATTCTAAAAGATTCTAAGGAATACATGCAACGTAAAACAGGAAAAGCATTAACAAGGCCCAAGGTAGTATCCATGTGGCCTCATGTACGTTGAAGTCATGCGGTATCTAAGGCATGTATCCAAGGAATCCTGTAATAATGAATATGGGATCCTATGGTGACATACCGGGCATCAATTATTGAAACACAATGTGATTCCAAGGTTGGTTCCACCCTTTCCAATCAACATCTCTACATCAAAATGTATCCATGATAACTCAAGGAATTCACTCAGAAATAAAAAAATCTAACCACATGTTGACCACTTTTATAGTGATGTCAAGGTACATATACAATTAGGCACCTTATAGTTGGTTAATTTAATTAATTAAAGCTATGTATTGGTCATGAAAATTAATAATTTAATTTGGATAAATACTTTCCTTACATTAGAGTGACATTTCCATTGTACATTCAAAATTTTAATTTATTCAGATAATTCATAATTATTTATTAAGGCTAACCCAAATACCTTCCATTAGACAGGGAAAAGGGTTCTAAGGATGTGCAACCAAGAAATTCAATTACATTAATTAGGCTAATTCATATACATAGTATACTTCCCAATTAAACAATTTAATAAAATATTAATTAAGTTGAGAACTTAACTTAGAAGGTTCAAGTGAAAACTCAAGGATAACCACTAAAATTAATTAGTCATTAAACTAAGGAAGGCTAACCATCAACATGGTCAGGATTAGGAATACGTGAGGAGTGGAACTAGCACACATCTCAAAGCACTAAAAGCCCAATTATGGAGAATACCCAACATCAAGAGATTGACATTGTGGAAGTAACAAAAAATGATGGATTACAAATATAGAGAGGAAATTAGAACATGTTATTAATGACTAGAATCGAGTCATATAAATTTATCAGATTATGCCCAATGAAATCAGCTTGTGTGCATGATAATTTATAAAACAACGAAATTTGATGACTGAGTTATAGACCACATACCTCATACCCGTATGAATATATTCCTCCAATATCATCCTATAGTTTGGAAAGGATTTTAAGTGATATTTATAATTGATCAATGTCCTAAAATTAGGGAATATGATCTTGAATCTATATAGTATTATTGATAGGAATAAGAATGAAGAGAGTTTAAAAAGGAATTAAGATATTATCAGTGTAGATCCAACAAGATGAATATCAATTGAATGAGACTCCAAATGGATTCTTGAGCTCGATTCCAAGATTAGGCATTCAAAGATATAAATCGTGTGAGAAATGGAGGATGCATCCTCTAGAAAAAGAAAACAAATATGTGAAAATTTTAATAATATTTTTATGTTCAAAACCCTTAAATAACCCAAAATTAACCTTTTTTGAGTGTTGGATGCATGGTTTTCCAAACCATGATCCAACCATACATTGATAGATATAATAATGGGGAACCCATATGGTTAGGCCTTATTGTTAGGGAAACTGTGGGCCAGTTGAGGAAACCCCCTATGCAATTTTGTATATTGTTTTTGCGTGGTTCTGAATCCCATAGGTCATTGTTAGGGAAAACTGTGCACCCTATATCACCTCACTCCCAACAATTCATGGTTAAAACATACCATGTGGTCTACCACACACATTTTCTTCTAACCATGCAACATTCCATTTCTCCCACAAAAAAATCTAGGTTATGGTCTTTGAATATTTTCCGTAAACCCCCAAGACCTTTGTGACCTCATTAAGAATCCATATTAAGTTCATAAAAGTGAAATAAATGAAACTTTAAAGGATATATACCTGATTCAAAATCAGTTTATTACAATATTCTAACCATCAATAATACAAAACATAAAAATATGCATGTAAAAAATATCGATTAACATTTTCATTCTAAAATAATCAGTATTCCCATTATCGAAAATTGTTTTAATTTTTTTCTGATATCATGGTAAATTACTATTTTCAACCTCGTTCCAAATTAGTGCTCAAAATTAAAATTCACAATTCTATTTCTAATCACCCATTTCCACAATTCTATGAATAATTCATAAAAATCCATTTTTATAACATTTATTTTTGAAAAGGTGAAACAAAATTACCATTTCTTATTTTTGTTCCAAAAATCTAATATACTTAAAATTCGATAGATGGATGTGAAATTGCATTTCATATCCATCGATTCGAAAACATAAACACAATGTTGAAATAATTGAAACATGGATTTACTATTTATAAATTTTATGTCTACCCTAAATAAAAAGGATCATCATCCACCAATGTATTATTTTACCTCCTAAAACTTGATGTCATTACCCTATTTTAACCTCCATCGATAAAACTCAAGAATTATCAGTATCCACTTGAGATGTTCCATTAAGTTATCAAGCATGATTTTTTTTAACCAGATTCATACCATTCTTATCATGATACACTAAAATTTATCATAACATCTAATGTAATTCCATGTTTAATCATCGATCATTCACTATAATTCACTTGTTCTTCCAAGATATTCAATATAATATTCTTCCAAACCATGCTCAAATCACATAATTTTTATTGAGGATGATGTGATTACTTTTATTTTGAACAAAATAACATAAAAAACAACCTTTGTAACTACTTAGGGAATCCATATTTCATTGGAACATGCTATGGTCTACCATTTGTTTCATTAATAGCAATCAATTTACCAATCATTCACATAAAATATTCTTCCAATTTAAGGTTCATAATAGCATGACATGCATGACACTCCAATTCATTGAGTGATGTTATCGTCATTCTAATGTGTCAAAACAAAATCCATAGTGGCACACTTTTCATTCATCAACTGACATGATAGTGGAATATAGAAATCACTTTAAAATCCAAGTGCTAACATGAAGAACTATTCACTACCTATTCCTAAGTCTTTGGAATGTCATCAATGAATCCCACTAAAATTATATTCATGATGAGGTTCCTTCCCCCCAATGGATCATGGTGTAACCCCATCATAAAAATCTCATACATTTCTTCCTAATCACATGCCAATCAGGTCCAATATATAACAACCTAGTATTGAAATACATTAAGATTATATCAATTTTACAGAATAATTTAAACATTAAACAACTATACATTTCAAGAGTGTACTATTATATTACCTTTGGATACATGGAATCATAAATAGTGATATATAAGGGAGTTATATTATCTCCCACTAGGATCCTCATTACAAGAACCATTCTTAGAAACGTCAAACATAATAAGTATCTTTATTACCTGGGGGAAAGGAAACATAAAAATGGTTTAGATTAGATGCTCAATAAGGGAAAAAGATGGAAACATGTAATAATTAACATGAGTATAGGGGTTTGAGAATGTTATCATAACTAAAAATATCATACCCATCATAAAAAATATTAAAATATAAATAATGGAATAAATCATGGAAATTCATTAGACATTAATCGTATGGAAATAAATAACATAATACATGAAATCATAATATAGAAACAAATTAGGGAATTGTGGCCAAAACAAAATCATATAATATGATTTACATAGTAGCTAATTTTTTGCTTCCAAGACATTCTTTGTTGTATGGGTTTAGCCCCCATACCATATCGGTAGTCATAGTTCACTCCCATGGTCATATTAGTTGCATGTGTTCACTCATACCATTTTGGTAGTCATGGTTCACTCCCAAGACAATATTAGTCTATCTCACTAGATAAAAATCTTTACCCAATGTCGTTGAGGGAGATAAAATTCCCACCCATCTCACATTGAAATCATAGATACATGTGACAAAAAATCATTAAAAAAACATATCTTAAGCAATAAAATTAATTGGGTATCATAAACATGTAATCATAACATAACCTATGGAATATGATACAAGCTCATAAAAATTTCATCAAAAGCCTTAATCGTAAAAGAAAAATGGATCACTGACACATATAACCTGTGAAAGGGAAATGGGTTTCAAAAACACCATAACATAAATCATAAAAAATTAATATAAGTAATATTAATGCAACCATTATATCATTACCAATAAAGGAATGAGTAACATTTACAGATGTTATCCTAGATGGGAAACAATTTTGAAAGATATTTTAAAGACATCTTCTGAGGAAAATATCCTTCTTAAATGATTACAATTTTTAAAATATAAAACCATTTTAAAACAGTTTTCATTATAATTAAACTGAAAAAATTAGATTTAACACATTTTAAAACATTTTTTCATGGAACATATAAAGATTATTCGAAACCATTTCATATTTGTTCTCTTTGAAATCTTATAGTAGACTCATAAATCCCCCTTTTAATCATAAATAACATAAATGAAAAATAATATAATGGGTATCAAAATACCCTTGATATATTCATAAAATAAATTCATGGTCTGAATATACACCATATAAAATAAGTGAGCAGTGAATAAAGCATGTATCTCACAGAAATAAAGAGTGATATGAAATTCCCTTACCTTATGTATTGACTCTCTTCGATCTCGTATAAACCTCCTATATAAGAAATATAATTTTATTATAAATATATCACATAATCATATTCTTATATCTAATAACATATATGGTTTGACTAAGACATTATATTATCAACTCATTAACAATTTTATGTTATGGTTTCAGTTCGGGTAATATTCACTTTGTCCTTCACATGTTCCTTAATTTGTTATATAAATTTTCCTTATATTTATATCATGATTTCCAGAATGAAAAATTTATTTAAATATAAATTATATTCAATTTATTTTTTAATATGATATTCCATATAATATATAACTATCAAATGTAATGCATCGTTCATGGAGACGGTAAGCCATATATACGCAAGAATTCTATTTTTGTTTAATTGTTGTGATGAAAAAATGAAAGTAAATGAAATTGATGTAAATATAAATATATATATATATATAATATCAATATGGAATCATTAATATTTCATTAATTTAAAATATTTTTAATAAAATAATACTTAATTCATTCATGTGATGTGCGAATGAATCACATCGTCTTGAGGAGGCATTACTCCACACATCCCAAAATGAAGTTATCATATAACCAAAATTTGGAAAGAATGAAGGAATGTAAAATATAACATTTCTACAATATAAAATTGGTTTAAATATACCTATTAAAATATTATTTTACCTGAATTTTTTTTAAGACCATCCATGAAGGTGGTATTGGAAAAATAACAAAATCATTATTCACAAGTGCGATTAACCGACATAACTTGGACAAAAATTTCATTTCATTGAATAAGACGGGGTTACAAATGAAATTGATTGGAGATATTCCATTTGAAACATAACAATTCAGTATATACAAGATTATAGGGTTATAATTCATCGATGGATGAAGTAGGTGAGTAGAAAGTAGAAAAATAGAATAAATTAATTTAGGAAATTTGAGATAATTACCTCTTGAATATACCCTCCATGAAAGACCATTGAGAACGATGGATTTATTCTTTGGTGTGATGAGAAGTACATGGATGTAGTGATAGTGAGTATGAGATGTTTAGGAAGATATTTGAGAAGATACACAATTCTTTGGGTCTAAATGGGGAGGTGGAATGGTATTTATTCTCGAGGTGAGGCGGGCTCAACTGAATATATTATTTATCATTTTATATTTAATTTTAATCACATTATTGGGTAAATAATATCAACAAATTATAAATTAAATTAATGTTTTGTAGGATTTTCAGGGTCTATAAGCACCGCAAAAAAACCTTTAAATGTTGTATTTTTTGGTATTTTAAACCCTTACACTAATTTTTTAAATATACAACGATAAATAATTTTTTTTACCATGGTTAAAATTTTGAACATAAAAATGAATTTGAACATAAAACCAAATTTTCAAATTCTGATTCTAAATATGGGATCTATTTTACCTAATTCAATTCACATAATTTTATTAATTATATTTAAAATTAATCCACAAACAAAACAAAAAAGTGGGTTTTCAAAGAGAAACATTCAATGGTTTAAATTTTTTTAGATCTAATTTTAATGTGAAAATGATTCCAATGACATATATGATTTTATTGAAAAAAGTATTATCTAATTAATCATTGAAACCAATTAGAAATATAACATAACATTATAAATAAATTTTATTAAAAAGTAGTTGGAATTAAAATCTACTTTGTTTTACTATTGATTAAAAAATAAAACCATAGAGAAAAATTCTAGAAATTTATCATAACCTAATTTTTATGTTTTTATTCAAAAGATAAATTCTCTTTTTAAATATTTAATCTATAAAAGTTCAAATAAATTTAATTTAAAATGGGTTCTACATTAAATGTTTGTAAAAATATCTTTATAAAAATACAAGAGTTTTATGTAGAAAATTGGTTTGGTTCTTAAATTATGCATATATAATCTATTGGATGAATATGATTTTTTTACTAAATATAAAACATATATATTACCTTAATATCAATCACTAATTAATTTAATTAATTAAGATAAAACATATTTTTTAGAATAAAAATAATTTTCTATAAATTTATTCCCATTATATTTATTTGGATCAATATAACTAATGAATTCATTTTTGTGTGGGTAAACCATAGGAATCATAAATTATATAGTACATTTCATAAACACTAAATTAGTGGCTAGGTTAATCGATAATATAATATTTTAATAATATATTGTTTTTTGGTAAAAATCAGAGTTTCATGTTATGTATGCCAAGTCAGTGTTGCGTGAAACTAATGATTAGAATAGTGCATTGAAAAATATAAATGAAAATTAATTCACAACATAATAGTCCACAAAAACTAAGGGTGTTTTATTCTAACCTACTTAAAATTAACTTTTCCATCATAATTCAACATTATGGTACAAAAAATCGGGATACTTATGCTTCATAATGTCCTCAAGTTCCCATGTATCTTCCACTAACAGATGATTTCTCCATAAAACGTTGACAAGTGGAGTGGTCTTATTTTGTAGAAATATCCCCCTATAATCCAGAAATTCAACTAGTTGCTCCACATATGAATGATCATGCTCCAGTGGTATGACCTCTATGTTTAGTTCATGTGAAGGGTGAGTTATGCACTAGATCAGGAGATATATATGGAACACATCATTTACTTGAGAGAGATTTTGGAGGAGGTTCCATGTGATAGGTTTCCATCATGATATTATCAAGAATATCAAAGGGATAGATATAATAAGGGATTAGTTTCATTTCTTTTCCAAACTCATAACCCTCTTCCATGGATAGATTCAAATAAACACCTTATCACCAACATGAAATTCTAGATCATGCTGACAGTTATTAGTGCCACTTTTATGTTAAGTTTGAGATCCCTTGATATGTTATAGAATGGATCTAACATTCACTGCCATTTCTTCATCAATCTCAGGTCCCAATATATTTATTTATCCAACATCATCCCAAATCCTAGGATATCTACATTTCTTTCGATAAAGGGATTAATAAGGATTCATCTAAACTCTTAGGTGAAAGATATTACTCAATAAAAACAAAACTAGTGGAAGGTATTGTTCCTAACATCCTCTGAAATCTAGAGAATAGGATTTCAACATATCCTATATAGTTTAAAATTTTATTTAATATTGACCATATTTCTGAGGATGATAAGCAATGATGAAAATGAATTATGTTTCATGTTCTTGATCGAAGCTCTTCCAGAACGTTGAGGTAAGCCTTAGATTCTAATCTGATAGAATGGAAAGTGATATCCATGGATCCTTACAACCTAATTAATGTATATCATAGCCATATGATCCAAAGATAAGTCTTATCGGATATAAATGAAGTTTATTGACCTAGTAAGGAGACCAACTACCACCCATATATTATTAATCCCTTTAGAGGTTTTGGATAGCCCAAAAATAAAATCCACAGTGATTTTCTCCAATTTCCATTATGGTATGGGTAATAGATGTAACATACCTTTAGACTTTTTTCTTTTAGCCATAACTTTTTCAGAGACCAAGCACCGAGATACAAACTCTATGATATCTATATTCATTCCATACTGAAAAAATATTATTTCAAATACCTATACATATTCACATTTCTAGAATAAATAATGAATGAAAAACTGTGAGCTTCCTATAATATCTACCTTTTCTAATCTGGTATACATGGAAAACAAATATGGTTACTAAACCTTATCGTTCCATCCTTATCAAGGATAACATGGAAAATTTTCTAAATTTCTTTTATAACTCTTTATCTTTTTTATGTGCCTTCTTAATCATCACTTGGACAGAGGGTTAAACATTCATTTGATAAAGATATGATTTTCCCCTTCGTTCATGATTTCTCGGTTCATCCATGTTGGATAAAAAATATTTGATCTTTGGTGATCCCCATCATGGATAAGCTAGGTTTATCCATTTGACGTAAAGCGTTGAGCACATTCTTCAATTTACAAGGGTGGTGATGTATTGAGAATTCATAATCCTTTATCAGCTCCAACAAAATTATATGATACATGATTAACTTTTTTTTGTGAATATAAATTTTAGGCTTTTACGATCAATATATATATCACAATTTCCCCCATAAATAAAATTCATCCCTATCATTAATGTAGAAATTACCTTTGCAAAATCTTAATCATGATTTGGGTAATTCTTATCATTAATCTTCAACAATCATGAGGTATATGATACAACCATGTTATTCTACATAAGAACACAACCTTATTCCTTATAGTATGTATTAATATATATTAAAAACCCTTCTTCACTAAAAGGTAATGTAATCCCAAGTACACTGACTAACCTTTTCTTTAGTTCCACGAATGTTTCCTCACATTCATCAGTCCAGAGGAACTTGACTCCTTTCTGAATTAACATGGCCATAGAATTAGATAACTGTGAGAACTTATCCCCAAACCATTGATAATATAAATATCAACCATTGAATTTTGGGATCATAGTCACCGTTGTTGGTTGAGGCTAGCATTCAATTTCCCCCATCTTTGATGGATCTATTACTATGCCATATATTGAGATTTTGGGACACAATAATGAACCCTTTTGCAGCAAAAATTCACAATTTGTAAAAGTTTCATATAGTTTCTCTTTCTTTAGGGTCTTTATTACAATTTTCATGTGTTCTTCATGCTCTTCCTTTCTATTTTAATAGATAAGAATATGATCTATAAAGGATAACATAAATTGATCAAGGTAATATCCAAATACTGTATTCATTAATACCATGATGATAGAAGGGGAATTTGTAATACCAAAATGCATTACTATATATTCATAGTGTCCATACCTTGTATGAAATTTCAACCTTGGTACATCCTCCTTCTTGACCCCCAGTTGATGATATATAAAATGAAGGTAAATCTTGGAAAATTATTGAGCTCCATGTAGTTTAAGAATCAATTCATCTTTACATGGAAGATGATACTTGTTCTTGATGGTGACCTTGTTGAACTACCGATATTCCATGCAGAGTCACTCTGATCTGTATTTATTTTTCACAAAAATAACTGGTGCACCCCAATGTGACACACTTGGGATTATTAGTTTCTTATTAATGTTTTCATGGAGTTTCTTCTTCAATGCATTCAACAAAATCGTGTCCATTCTATAATGAGTCTTCCAAATCAGTGAGGAACCATATATCAGTTCAATTGAGAAAACAGCTTAATTTTTTAGTGCAAGGCTTGGAAACTCTTTTGGAAATAGATCCACAAATTCCTGAACAATGCTAATATCAAAAAATTTCATTTTTCCCCCTACCATTTCAGATAATAAACCCTTCTGAATTGGAATTAAGACCCAAAAACTTGTTGTAATCTCCACATGAAGTTCATAATTATAATCACATTGATGGAAAATCATTAGATGGTATGAAATATCAAATTTATCTTCCCATCCTCGATAATTGATATGATATTTATTGAGAGAAATCCAATCTATACTTAATATGACATAAAATTCCACCAAGGGAAGAATGACATGATTTTTAGGAAGCACATTCCCACAAACATTAACTGGAGAGGAATCATAGAATTTGGAAGAAATAATTTTACCTCTAGGGGTTTTCACTTATAATTCCACATCTAATTGTTTTGGTGGAATATTAAAACCCTTAAAAAATTATTTAGATATGAAAGAGTGGGTAGATTCAGAATCAAATAAGACATTAGCAGTTATAGAGACCTCACTTGAAATATTTATTGCATGGGATTTCCCCTTATACCTCAGCTTACGATAATGCTAACTCCAATCATCATCACTAGCCCTTGGATTTGGGAACTAGTTATCCTAATGACCATTCTCCTTACACTTGTAGCATTAGATCATGTAAGGTTCATTCTGTGAATATTTCTCTACATTAGCATCATTATCCATCTTCTTCCATCACTTCGGTAGTCAAATGCTGGATCGACTTACCATGCAAACATAAATCATTTATTATACCAAATAAGGAAATTTACATCATGATTTATCCCGCACATGGAGAAAAAATGGAATGCTCTTCTACTTCTCTTCAGGGTACTTTTGATTTCCCATTAAACTCCATCTTCCTTTTCTTGTCCAAAACATTAGATTGATACATCTCTCGAACCTTCATTTCAAAATTGATTGCACAATACACAATCTATTCATAGTTTCTAAAGTCACATGTGGAAAAAACACTTTAGAGATTTTCCTTAAACCATTGAAGAACATATCTACTTTACTTTTGGGTTGGATGATAATTCATGAAGCATACCTCACATGTCCTGTGAAATTAGCCTCATAGATATCGACAGATTCATTATCACTTTGCTTCAACTCAATGAACTATTTCTCTATCTTGGTACAAAGAATATAAGAAAATTACTTACTCTAAAACAAAATCTTGAACTCATCCCATTCCATGGATTCAATTTCATCTCATTGACTTGAATTCGTTATTAGAGTCCACTACTGGTTCACTTCACCTTCAAAATGATAGTCATGTAGAATAAATTTCTCACGATCTGAACACTATAGAACATAGAATATTATTTTAGTAACACAGATCAACGGTTTAGCAACATGTGGGTCATAAGATCCCTTGAAAAAGTTTGGATTTTGACTCATGAAACATTCAATAGAATGTTATTCTTTCCATTTCTCATTGAGATGTCTACTACGATTTATAGTTGGAGAAAGCTCTATTAGCATTGTAACACTAGTGAAAAAGCTGGATTAATTGTTGGTTTTTTTATTTTGGACATCTCTTTTCATCGATGTATATAAAGGTGACGTATGATATAATATTTTCTGTCACAACCCGTCCCCTGGGGCCTGTGCCATGACTAGCCCCATGACCGCCTTCCATAGGCCAGGTGTTGGAAAATAGCATCAAAGGCATATTCTCTAAAACTAGGAAGGCATTGCCATTATAACCTGTAAGCACACGTAGCCAAGCAAACAACAAGAAAAGAGCCTGAGTAAACTAAACTGTAAACATATTGAGTGTAGTATGTAAAAGGGGCCAGAATAAAAGCCCACCTGAAAAGTACAAGTAATACTGTGAAATAATGAAACTGAAGAAAAGGAAGAGACACCTACTAGATCGTCCTCCGATATTACAACCTGAAGGGTAGGTACAGATTGCCTCCTCAGCACTCCACGTCCACACATCTCCTCTGTGTACTAACACGCAGTATGGTCCACCTCTAAGTACCGTCCAGTCCAGGTACTCTCTGCCTCAATCAGCGCTGTCTGTCGTCTGCATCCAACACAACAATGTGTGGCCATACCCATGCAGGGGTGAGTATAACGATACTCAATAGGGATCCCGAGACCCTCTATGTCTCACAAAATCCAACAAGGATAAAACAAAAAGTATGAAATCAACAAATAATCTTATTTAGGTATATGACCAAACATATAACTGAGTTATCAACTAATCCAACTCAATCATGAGGAAAACATCGAGTTTCTGACTCAGCTCACACCATGATTTATTCTAGGTGTAGTATCAAGTTACATTCACAGTCAAAACTTCGAACACCTCGGCTGCTGGAGAACTCCTCCTCTTTCGAGTATAGTGGGTCTGCCGCGTCACACAGAGGCACTTCCCACTAACCATGGACCGCTGAGGTACTCATCCTATCAAGTAACACAGATCTGCCGCGTCCCACAGAGGCACTCCCCCTCTTGGCTTGCTGAGGTACTCCTCCTGTCAAGTATCATGGGTCTGCTGCATCATCAAGGCACTCCCCACTGTAGGTCTTCCACATCACCAAGGCGCTCCTCACTGGGCCAGTCGAGTCACTCTGAGTCAAAATGGTCAGTAGTCGTCAAGTCGCAGCCAGTCGCAGGGTTCCATAAGTATCATTCATGGGGAAACCACTTCCCAAGCCATAGTTCAAAACTCCAACTTCCATTATGTCCCATTAAGAAGTGTCTCAAAGGTCCGTCACATCATAGGGGTCTCAACATAACAGACAGTGCGTCAATCGGATGCCCGGTGTGTGAGTTATTAGCCTTTTAGTCCTGGGGCCCCGGTTGGATTTTTGCTCGATCCAACCTGAATATTCCCCATAATAATGAAAAACATAGTAGGTAGTCACTCAAAAGGACCATGTCACTCCAATATTTTCATCACCGCAGACGGTTCGTCAAACGGACGTCCGATGCCAAAGTTATGGCCAAAAGAAATTAACTGGGTCGTAGTTGGCCCAAGTCTGGTCTAACCCGGCCCGACCCTCAAGGGCAGCGAGGGTCCCGTGAAGGTGGTTCAGGTGAGGGGTAGCGTGAGGGGGAGAACTGACCATGGGTACTACGAGGGTGAGAACTGGCCTTGAGGGCGCGGACCGGTTGCGGGGGCACAGACCAACCGTGAGGGCACAGACCGGCCGTGTGTCGGCGGTCCGGCAGCGGGTTGGTGGACCAGCCGTGGGGTGGCAGACCGACTGCGTGGTGGTGGTCCGACGCCAGATGGTGGTCCGGCGATGGAAGATGGGAGGACAATGGAGATGGCTCGGCGGATAGCGGCGACAGCTCAGCGGATGGCGGCTCTGGCTCAGTGGACGGTGGCGGCCCGACAGACGATGACTCGGCTCTACGGACAACAATGGCGGCTCAGCCCAATTTGTGGTGATTCAGCTTGGAAGATTGCGGTGGCCCAGTGAATGGCGGCTCGGTTTGGCAGATGACGGAGGTGGCTCAGCCCGATCAGTAGCGCGGTGACAGCGGTTCGGCCTGGGGCTGCGCGACAATGGCGGTTCGCCTCGGGGCAGCGCGAAGTGGCAGAGGCCGTGGGCGGCGTCTCAATTGCCTTCGTCACCTTTTACATCTTCATCCATTGCCAAGAACACACAATTCAACATAAGAATTACGGAGAGGACGTGCCTTGTTATTTTGGAATGCGCTTTCCGTATTAGAGTTGTAGCAAGAAGCTATTATACTTGAATCACATGAAAAATTAAGAATGGGAAAGGGGAAACAATTTAGACAACCTCCCTTCAAGCTTGCACAATTTAATAATTACCAATACCACAAAAGAAAAACATTCGTGGATCAATCTAAAATAGAGTGTTGATCTGCGTTCGTTGTTTTAGAAGAGAAGAACAAGGTAATATAAAATCACTTATAAATAAATCCCTACCTCGAGTTGTTCATTGAAGTTGGTGCGAGAAGAAAGTATGGACGTCGATTCATCATAAATGAAGACGTCCCACATCGGAAGAAGTACCGATGAAGATGCTCGAAGTCTAGGTCGATGTTCTTCATTGGTGTAGCATTCTTCATAGAAGAATGCGTTCTTCATTGGAGAGCTTTCTCCCACCAAGATCTCTCTCTCCTTTACCAACGAATGTTCTCAAAAGAAAAACCCAACATAATAAAAATTGTTTCCCCATTTTTAATGTTGGAACAATGTATAAATAGCTGAATTAATTAACTATGTTGGCACAATTTATTGTGGGGCGTTTTCCTAATTTAATGTAGAGGAATATCAAGAGGTTCCTCTACACTAAAGAGGGAGTTGGTAGGTTTCTCTCTCATTAAGAGGTTCGGGTGGTCCCCACACTTTAAATCAATCTTGGGAGGTTTGGGGCTCGGTTGGTCCCCACCCAATAATACCCACAAGAGGGTGGTTACAAAAAAATAAAAAAAAAGTGTGTTTATTTTATTTTATTATATACAAAAGAAGCCAAAAATTATCATTCACCCTTGACCAACTATCGTTGAGGTGAAAGTCTCCTTAAGAAAATATCGGCACTGCGAGTTCAACGGTGCCCTCAGATTTTAATTCCAAGCACCGGTTCAAAAGTTAGAAAAACCCGCTCGCACGTTTACAGAACGTACCCAATCAATAGTTTAGAAAGTCATTCCAAGAACTCCTGACCTTTGAATCACGTGCCGTCAATTTTTACGGACATGTAAAATTACCATTTAATTAAAAAAAATTACATAGAAATTTTGGGCCTTTACATTCTCCCCACCTCAGGCTTTACATCCACATAAGCCACAACTCAAACTAAAGTATCAAGTGGGGGTACTGAGCATGCATCTAAGCCTCCCACTCCAATGTGATCTCCTAGAGGTTACTGTGTTTCCAGTGAACATGCACAAGAGGTATCAACCATCCATGAAGGACATGCTCATATAAATCCTCAATATCTACTGGAACCTCTGTAAAAGTTGCCCCATCATCAACGTCCATCATTCCGTGGTCAATGATGTGATAAGGGTCATGTAAGTATCTCCTCAGCTGGGAAATTTATTAGTCGTCATGCACCAAGTGGAACTGAGGTGGAAGAGCTAAGAAGTATACCAGCTCACCAACTCTGCTATGGACCTGAAAAGGTCTGATGAATCTCAGAGATAACTTGCTACTTTAGCCAAATCTCTATAGAACTCAACAAGGTGAGACCCGTAAAAAGATGTGGCCGCCATCCCCAAACTTCATAGGTCTCCATCTCCTATCATCATATGACTTATGCCTACTCTTCGTAGTCTTCACCCACTTCTGGATGATCTGCACCTTCTCCATGGTAGCCCGTACCATCTCTGGTCCCACTAGTGCTGGCTCCCCTGGGTCAGTCCATCACAAAGGTGATCTTCAAGGTCTCCCGTAAAATGCCTCAAAAGGTGTCATCGCAATGGGGGAGTGATAGATGTTGTTATATGAAACTCCACCAAAGGTAAGTGATCCTCCCAGCTGCAAACAATGTCGAGGACAGAAGCATGCAACATATCCTCAAGGGTATTAATGGTCCACTCTGCCTGACCATCCGTCTGAGGATGGAAGGCGGTGCTCAAATGAAGCTGTGTCCCGAAAGACTCCTACGAAACCTTCCATAATTAAGAATTAAAATGTGTGTCATGATTGGAGACAATCATCAAAGGAACTCCAATTGGCCGCACAATCTTTTTCACATAGAGGTGTCCCAAGATCTCTACTAAACCCTGCTCTCTGATCGGTATGAAGTAGGACGATCTGGTGAGTCAGTCGATGATCACCCAAATTGGGTCATGTCACCTAGATGTACGTATAAGTCCTATCATGAAGTCCATGGAAATCCCATCCCACTTCCACTATGGGACCTCTAAAGTTAGAACCAATCGTACTAGTACCTGATGCTCCGCCTTCACTTGCTGACAAGTGAGGCACCGAGAAACAAACTCTTCTACTGATTTCTTTATTCCCAACCACCCGTGCTGTCTTCGGAGATCCTGGTACATCTTCACCACTTATGGATGTACTTCTAGATGGTATTTTTGGAACTCCCTCAACACATCCTCCTGAAGTGACACATGTACCATGGTACGTCCTCGGAAGAGGATGAAGTGCTCCCCACCTTTAGAAAATACATCAGGTGCCTGCCCTATAGATATCTGAGCACTTCGATCCTCTTCATTAGCTTCCCCACGTTTCGCCTCCCAAACTCGCTAAAGAAGTGGGGTGTGACTGTAAGAGACAGAGGAAAAGATGCTCCATCACGTTCCACGGAGGATATCTGCAAAGCGGCCAGCTGCTACATCACCTCACCTAGAAGTTGTATACCAGATCTCCTGTTGAGTGCATATGATACAATGTTCTCCTTCCCAGGTGTATACACTATCTCGAAGTCATAGTCCTAGAGGAAATCATTCCAACATCGCTGTCTCAGGTTCAGGTCTTTCTAAGAGAAGATATACCTGACACTCTTATGATCAGAGTACACTGTAAAATTCTCACCCATCAGATAGTGTCACCACATATTCAAGGTGAAGACCACTGCCGCTAACTCCAGGTCATAGGTATTGTAGTTCTTCTCATTCTATCTTAGTTATTGGGAACCATATGCGATCACTGCTTGTTCCGGCATTAGAACACATCCAATTCTGATCCCTAATGTGTCGCAGTACACTAAGTACCCTACTCCCTTTTCTGGAAGCCTAAATATGGGGGCACTAGTCAGTCTTGGACTCAGCTACTGAAAACTTTGTTGGCATCTATCCAACCACATGAAGGGTTGCCTCTTCTTTATCAAGGTTGACAGTGGTGCTGCAATTATGGAGAAGTCTGGCACAAACCTCCGATAGTATCCATCCAAACCCAAGAAACATCATACCTCCATCACACTATTGGGTGGCACCCATGAAAGTAACACCTCAATCATTACTGGATCTAGTGAAACTCCAACCTTTTATATGAAATGTCCCAAAAAGTGAACCTCTCGGATCCAAAACTGGCACTTCAAGAGCTTACCATAAAGTTGGTGCTCTTGGAGTGTGTCCCGTACTTCCTACAAATGATAGGCTTGATCCTCCTCGGTAGTCGAGTAGATAAGAATGTCGTCGATTAAGACCACTACAAAGTGATCAAGGTATGGTTGAAAGATCATGTTCATGAGTCCCATGAACACTATTGGAGCATTGGTCATGCCGAATGGCATAACCAAGAACTCATAATGGTCGTACCGAAACCTGAATTCCATCATAAGCACATCCTCGGCTCGCACTCTGTGATGGTGATAGCCTGACCTAAGGTACATCTTGGAGAACCACCGTGCTCCATTTAGCTGATCAAAGAGGTTGTAAATACTCGGGAGTGGGTACTTGTTCTTCATGGTCACATGGTTCAGGCACATATAGTCAAGACAAAGCCTCAAGTTCCCATCTGCCTTCTTGGTGAACAGAATTGGGGCTTCCCAAGGAGAAACACTGGGCAGGATGAATCTCTTCTTCAACAAGTCCTCTAGATGTAACTGTAGCTCATGAAGCTCCACAAGAGCCATCCGATACGCTGAATTATATATAGGTTTCATCCCAAGGTACAAGTCAATGTAAATTTCCACCTCTCTGTGAGGAGGTAGACCCGTAGCATCATCAGGGAATAAATCCATGTACTGGTCCACAACTACAGGATAGATTGTACTTTCCACATCAACAGCTCCAAGGGTAAGGCAATCTAACTGATGTGTAATCAGCTGCACCCTTCACCAGGTAAGTCCGTCTTGTACTGCATAGGCTCCCTTATCGCCCATGAATGTAAACCTAGTCACATCCCTGCTGACACACCGCACATTGCACCTAATACAGGCAATCTGAGCACGGACTGTAGATAACTATTCCATACCCAAGATGACATCGTAAGGCCTCGACACTTCTACTAGGAGATCCCTACCTAATCTCTCACCTCCTAGAGTAAGCTCTCAATACCATAACTAGTGAATAATCATAAAATCTCCTCCCTTATGAGTCTCTAGCTGTAAGGATCAAGCCAATGGCTCCTTAGGAATCTCCAAGCTCCGAACAAGGAAAATGGAAATAAAAGAATGACTGGAACCTGTGTCTATAAGTATTGCAGCTAAGGTGGAGTAGACACAGATCGTACCTCGTATCATCTGTGGAGCACTATGATCATAGGCCTCAGGTGTGTGGAGCTGAGCTCTCCCCTTTCCACTTGATCCCTGTGGTCGGGGTGGACCTCTTGGTGCTGGTGCCAGGTACATCCCAATTATCGCCCACCACCAGCTGCATGACCAGCTCCTCTGCCAAGTCTCCCTGCTCCCTATGGACCTCCTCTGTCAAACCTCTGTCGCTGCCTGGGATGTCCCTCGACAGTCTTTTGATCATCTATATGGTGGTTCGGATAGTCATGATTCATGTGACCCTGCCCACCACATGCGTAACACTGCCCGATCCTGGTATAACCGGATCCACCTCGGGTTCCCTCCACAACCGATCCTGAGTAATGTCGTTGTCCACCTATAGGTCTGGTCTTCTTGGACATCTGCGACATCTGTCTACTTCCAACTATAGAATAATCTACTACGTGATGATTGTTAGTGGGTCTTGCTTCTGGTGACTACATACTAAGGAAACTATCCCCCAAGAGGGATCTCTCTAACACCCCCTCCTGCGTAGGGATGCTGAGTGAGATCACAGAAGCTCTGATCTCCTGCCTGAGTCACTGCTCAAAGGACCAAGCCCTAAAAAATGGGTCATACACCATATCGATGGAGTAGAGTGAGAGGTAAGTGAACCTCCCTGAGTACTGATCCCCAATCATGATGCCATACTACAGATGAAGAAGCTTATGTATGCGGACTACACGAAGAGACGATGGGACAAACGCTGCCTGAAACAAGCTATCGAAGTCTTCCCAGAGAAGCATCACCTTTTCGTGAACTAGGAGCATCAAGCTCAACCATTTTCCTGCTGCTTCTTATAGAATTTTGGTGGAAAGGACCACCATGAGATAGGCTGGTTTCCCTACAAGTTGGAAGACTCTCGCCACAAGCTCCATCCAATCCTCAACCACCTGCGGGTTTGGATCTCCCATGAACCTGGGTGGCCTCTAGTTCTGGAACTCATAGAATGCTCTCAAGAGGAGTGAACTATCTACTGCTGGGGCTAGTGGCATCGGTGGCCCAACGGGGAGTGGTACCACTGGTGCCTCTACTGGAGCCCTTACTAGAAAATGGACCTACACTGAGGCCTCATTGCTCGGTGGGCTATCAATGCGTACAACTCTCAAAACTCTAGCTAGCTGTCTTGGTGGAGGCATCTTGAAATGAAAAAGGTGTGCCAAAGTTATAAAGTTATACCTGGTGAGCTAACTCAAATGATAACAAAGAAAAACTCTTGAAATCACACACACAATCACTGTTTTCGGGTACTTAGTTGGAAATCAGAAGTCAGGGTCCTGGTGTATGGATACGTTTGTTGTCGCGCCAACACTAGACTCCCTGAACTGAAAACCACACTCATTACACTTAACACTATTTCTTCACAGAAAAGATCAGATTCATAGTTCTATGGTAGAACTGACTACTCTGATAATAATTTTCCATGACCCGTCCCCTGGGGCCTGTGCCGTGACTAACCCCAAGCCCGACTTCCATAGGCCAGGGGCTGGCAACTTGCATCAAAGGTGTATTTTCTAAAACTGGGAAGGCATTTCCTTTATAACCTGCAATCATACGTAACCAAGAACACATAAATATAGGAACATAAGTAAATTGAACTGTAAATAGATTGAGTGCAATATGTAAAAGGGGCCAGAATAGAAGCCCAACTCGAAAGTACAAGTACAACTGTGATACAATATAATTGAAGAAAAAGAAGTGACAGATATTAGATCATCCTCTGAGGTTCCTACATGAAGGGCAGGTACAGATCAGCTCCTCAACACTCTAAGTCCACCCATCTCTTCTGCGTACCGACACGACGTATGGTCCATCTTCAGGTACCATCCAGTTCTAGTACTCTCGGCCTCAGTCAGCACTGGCTAGCGTCTGTATCCAACACAAAAAGCATCTGGCATAGCCCGTTCATGGGAGGGTATAAAGATACTCACTAGGAACCCCGAGACACACTATGTATAACAAAATCCAACAAGGATGAAACAAAAAGTATGAAATCAACATATAACCTTAGCTAGATATATGCCCATACATATACCTAAGTTATCAAGTAATCCAACTCAATAATGAGGAAAACGGAGAGGTTCAGACTCGGCTCACACCAGGATTTATTCTAGGGGTTTTATCAAGTAACATTCTTAATCACAATGTCGAACATCTCAGCTTCTGGAGAACTCATCCTTTATCGAGTACAGTGGGCCTCCCGCATAACAAAGAGGCGCTTCCCACTAACCTTAGACTGCTGAGGTACTCCTCCTATCGAGTACCATGGGTCTACCGCATCACACATAGGTGCTCCCCTTCATATCCAGCTGAGGTACACCTCCTATCGAGAACTGTGGGTCTGCTGCATCACCAAGGCCCTCCCCATTGTGGGTCTGTCGCGTCAACAAGGAACTTCCCTCTAGGCCAGTCGAGTCACTCTGAGTCAAAATAGTCAGTAGTTGTCAAGTCTCATCCAGTCATAGTATTCCGTACATATCATGCTTGGGGAAACCGCTTCCCAAACCACATTCCAAAACTCTGACTACCACATAGTCCCATGAAGAAGTGTCTCAAAGGTCCTTCACGTCATTGGGGTCTCAACGTAATAGATGGTGCGTCAATCAGACACCCGGTCTGTGAATTATTAGCCTTCTAGTCCTCTTGGCCGATTGGATTTGTGCTCAATCCAACCTAACCATTCAACATATTAATCCAAAACATAATGGGGCATCACTCAAAGAGACCATCTCGCTCCAATATTTCCAGCACTGTAGATGGTTCATCAAACGGACATCTAGTGAAAAAGTTATGGCCAAAAAAAGTAACTGGGTCATAGTGGGCCCGGGTCTTGTCCATCCCAGTCCGCCAGACCCGGCCCAACTCAGCCTAGGATGAACTGGCCCAACCCATTGGGTCTGGACCATCTTCCGAGGGTGCCGCAAAGGCATCTCGGCCGAGGGGTACAGTGAGGGGGTGGACTGGCAGTGGGTACTGCGTGTGCGCGGACCGGCCGCGTGGGCACGAACCCATCGTGGGGTAACAAACCGGATGCGAGGGCACAAAACAGCCACGGGTCGGTGGTCTGGACATGGTTTTCCAGACTAGACACAGTTTAGTGGTCCAGCCGAGGGTCGGCAGACCGGCTGCGGGTCGGCAGTCCGACTGGGGGTCGGCGGACGGCCGGAGGGCGGCGGTCCGGCCGCTCGGCGGCGGTCAAGCCGTGGGATGGCGGACCGGCCACGGGGAGGTGGTCCGGCCATGGGACGGAAGTGGCAAGCCGATGGACGGCGGCGGCCTGGCGGACAATGAGTCGGCTAGGTGAACGGTGGCAGGGGCTCGGCCCGGTCGGTGACGGCTCGGCTCGGCAGACTGCAGGGGCCTAGCGGACGTCGGCTCAGCTCTGCGGATGAGGGCGGCGGCTCGACCCAGTCGATGACTAGAGAGGGAGGTTTGTCGTGGGGCAGTGCGGCGAGGGAGGTTTTCCTTGGGGCGGTGTATAGCAGCGGAGGCCACGGGAGGTGGCGTCGTTTCCTTCATCTCCTTCATCGTCTTCATCCATTGCGAAAAATAAAAAATTCAACACAAGAATTACGGATAGGATGAGCCATATTAGTTTGGCCTGTGCTCTCCGTATTAGAGCAGTATAAAGCATCTATTATACTTGAATCACATAAAAATTAAGAACGGATAAGTGAAAACAATTTGAACACCCTCCCTTCAAGCCTCTGAAATTTAATCATTCCCAATCCCACAAAAGAAAAACATTCTCTAATCAATCTAAAATAAAGAGTTGATCCACATTCGTTGTTTTAGAAGAGAAGAACATGGGAATATAAAATCGCTTATAAATAAACCCCTACCTCAGGTTGTTCATTGAAATTGGCACGAGAAGGAAGTATGGACATCAATTCTTCTTAGATGAAGATGTCCCGCGTCAGAAGATGTTCCGTGGAAGATGTTCGAAGTCGCGGTCATCATTCTTCTTTTGTGGAACGTTTTTCGTGGAAGAACGTGTTCTTTGTTGGAGAGATTTCTCCCACCAAGAGCTCTCTCTCCTTTTCCAAAGAATATTCTCAAAAGAAAAACCCACCGAAAATAAAAGTGTTTCCCCAATTTTAATTTTCGCACAATTTCAAATTAGCTAAATTAATTAACTAAGTTTGCATAATTTAATGTGGTGCGTTGGAATAATTTAATATGGAGGAAAATCAAGAGGCTCCTCCACATTAAAGAGGGAGTTGGGAGGTTTCTCCCTCATTAAGAGGATTGGGTGGTCCCAATCTCTTAAATCAAACTTGGGAGGATTTGGGCTCAGGTGGTCCCCACCAAATTATATCCACAAGAGGGTGGTTACAATAAAATAAAATAAAAAGTGTGTTTATTTTATTTTATAATTTTCATGAAAAACCCAAAAATTATCTTTCACCCTTGACCAACTGCCATCAAGGTGAAAGTATCGTTAAGCAAATATCGATGCTTTGAGTTCAACAGTTACCTCAGATTTCAATTCCGAGCACCGGTTCAAAATTTAGAAAAACCCGCTTGCACGTTTAATGAACGTACCCGAACAAAAGTTCATAAATTCATTCCGCGCACTCTGGGCCTCAGAATCACATGACATCAATTTTTGATGACTTACAAAATTAGAATTTAATTAAAAAAATTAAATGGAAATTACGGGTCTTTACATTTTTTCCATCGGTATCAAAAAATCGATTCTAAAAATGATGGCATTCTTAGTTTTCAACATCGGTTTTACAAATTAACCGACGTCATAAACCAATTTTCGACCACTGTTATTATAAAAAATGACAAAAAAAATAAATCAGAGCCCTATTTTCCATGTTATATTCTTATAAACTAATGCGAAAATGAATTTTTGGGGTTAGTTTTTTAAAAAACGGACATCGAAAACCGTGTATTGTTTTTTTAAAAATTGTTGCTGATTTTGAAGAAAACAGATGTCGAAAGTTTTTTTTTGAAAATACAGAATATTACAGTGAAAAAATAATCAAATACCATATAATAAAACATAGTATATAGAAATCAAACAGTATATTTCATTTAATAAAAATCTATAAAAACATACATGTTTTTATCTAATTAATAAAAAACCTATCTATGCATTTTTATTATAAAGTATAATTAAAATACACATCCCTGAAATTGAAGACCTGATCTTTGTTGGTTATTATTGAAGAATTTATTTGATATTTTTTTTTTCAAACACCTATTATATAAAAACAATTATTTTAGGAAGGCATGTTATTATGAAAATGTAATATTATTCAAAAATAATAGAATATACATTCCTCAAATCATAATCACACTTAGCAAATAGTTTTCAAACAAAGATTAAAAATGGGTAAGATTAGTTTGGGTTTACAACTCTTTTTCATTGAATTTCTGTAATAACATTGAATGATATGAGATTAAAAAATATAATACTATGATAGAATAAAACAAATATAAATAACCTTTTCAATTTCACTAGTTACCCCAGTTGTGATTATCTCATACATGAATTGTAGAACATTATAACCACATTCAACATGTCATTATTGTTGATGAAACTTCTATTATAAAACATTAACATGAAAAATAAAAACTAATACACACACACACATATATATATATATATCAAAAAATTAGAGCAATATCTAATATAAAAAATAATTACCTTTACTTTCACATAATTTAAGGAATTTGATTTCTTTAACAACATGTGTTCTTTGTTAAATATTTCCATGAATTTCATTATAATATATATGAACTAATAATACATGTATAAATAATATGAACTAAACATAAATATCTTATGAAAAACAAAAAAATAATTACCTATCTAATAATGTGGAAAATGTTTTATTGACACTCCCTAATAAAGATAAAATCCAATATAAGGTGCACTCACTTGGGAAGAATACCCCTAACATCCAATGCCCCCTATAATAAAAAAAATTCACAGTTAATGAAATTATAATGACCATTAGTTAATAATTATGATTCTTTTCATACTTATCAAGAAATGAAAAAACCCAACATCCATTCTACGTAAGTGATAATCTCTCACATATATATATATGCAACTCTTCCAGGATTATTCACATATTGCACTTCCATGGAAATTTATTATGGATATATAAAACCATAAATGGTGTGGTTATCATTTGTTAAAATATGTGTGTGTAGATACATAAATTAAAAAGGGAACATATATATATATTCAATATAAACCATATTTTTATTAAAAAAATAAAAAATCAAGCATTAATTTACTTACATGGAAAACAACAGCAACACATTCAGGCCAAGCTCTTAAAAGTCAACTAGATTCATGATATCTTCTTTGAGTAATCTCAATGTATACTCTCTTTAACATATATCTTAGGTCATCCAACACTCATAGATATTATTCAAGGAAGAATAATCTTTAGATAATCTTTGTATCCAATAAGAAATTTCAGAAGTATTTATAGTCGATTTTCTGGAACCTATTTTTTCAATTGTGAAATTTATTTTAATTTCATATAATTCTATATAAGTTAAATGTAAAAAAAATTATAAGTAATTTTAAATCCTATTTTTTATTATTTTAAAAAATACATACCTTATATGAAAAATAACTAAGAAGACCAGTTTTCTTCAACAAAAAAATTACCTAAAAAATCCCAACCTTTGGTAATCTCCCCCATAGAAAATGTTAGTGGGGCACTAGGATAAATAATTTCATGTAATGATACTCTAACCTAAACCATCTTATTAGGATTATTATTTACATAATCCTTTAAAAAAATATGAGTCATAATGTAAAAATATGTATGTGAGGATCTCGAGAAAACAACTCACATTACAAGGTTTGCTCTTAGAAATGTGGTGTAGGATCAATGTAGGCAGGTTGGGTAGGGTAGTCTGGTTGGGAAGGAGGTGGAGGATCAAAGTATATTGGATTGGTAGTTTGGGAAGGATTTCTATATTGTTACTTTCTTGTAATGTGTTGTAACATATTCTACTACACATCTTATTGAATTTGACCACCCATATACAATTTCATCACTTTCAACTTGACTTTTAAGGATTCCATTTCTTGGTCTTTTGATTCCTTACTCTGACAAAATAAATTTTTGAAGACCAAAACCACCCTGATATCCTCTTACATGGCCAGGGTGTTATTCCTTCACTAAATTAGTGGCATGGAATTCCATTATACCCACAGTAATAAAATATATATGTGTCTCTTGATTCTAAAGTTTATCCTAAAATGAAAATTGAAAAAGTTTTGTTTGTATTGATAATTTATAAAAAAGAAAAAATCATCAAAAATAAATAATATTTACTTACTATTTTATCATCTACTTAGTTTCCACTATAAGACAATTTTTATTTTTCATTCTTCTCGCTAGTTTCTATTTTTCATGATGAGTGGGAGGAGTGGGAGGACCAAAATGGAACTCTTCGAAACCACTACAAGATCAAGAACTTAATTGTTAAAATTAATTTCAATAATTTTCTATTCTAAAAACTGATACCCTCCACGTGATAATGTGTGAGGGTATTCAATTTTCAACTGGAAAATTTGATGATATCTTATAGAGGCCAATTACAAAACAAAATAACTAATAAGTGATTTTATAAATATATGATAATTTTTAAAATATTAAATAATTTTCATAGATGAAATTTTTTTCATGAAGAATGTCAAAAAATTGTTTCTATGTATCTTCATATATATATGGATACTGAAGGAATGAGTTTTAATACATTTTCATTCAAAACAATTTTGTGTCAGTTTTTTTAAAATCTCACCATCAAACTGCTACTAAAAAGACATGTCTTTTTTTAATTTATTCTGTTTCCTTGAAATTTAAGGTCATCTATAATTGAATAAATGAAATATATCATTAATTTTTTTTATATTAATAAAATGTGATAAACCAAATAAATTGAGATATTTTACTGTCAGAGCCTCCCGAAGATTTTTTTCACCATCTTGCCCACAGAATTCCAATCGGGATATAAAATTCAAATCCTACAATGACTCTGCATTGATTAATAACTGATAAACTGAACTATATTTGGGACATTTAAATTATTACTATCATCAAAATGAAAATTGAATCACTCATCTCCATGAGCAAGTAACATTTTTGGTAAATGTGTAATACCACTTTTACTAACTTGGGAACTTGATTTCTCTATAGTGAAGTAGAAGTCTCCTTTGTTGAGGAGGCATAAGTTGTCCAAGAGAAAAATTATAAATTAAAAGTTTTCTTTCATTAGATATATATCTTAATTACTATTTAACATTATGAAAAATAGATATAGCTTAGTAACTACTCCTCTCTATCTGTATCTTACATGGACCCAAGCAAGTGTAATTCAATTTTGTGTACCGACATATAATTAGAAAACTGAATATTTAGAAGCAAAGATGAAAAAGATAATAGAAAGAAAGAGGAATGCATTAGTATGTTTCAAATTAATAAACAAAATATAAATAATTACAAGAATAATTAGTATACTACTTTAGTGTTTTCACATATGCCTTCATCATGATCACTACGTACTACATGCACAATATCTTCCATGTAGTCATTGTAATTATATAAAAATCAATTAATAGATGAATAAGACTCATGTAAATCAATAACATCATGAACACCATTCTCATAAAAAAAAATGGTATATTTTTCCTTGAAAAATGATGGACCATTGTTCATTCCATTAATCAATTACATAAAATATCTTCTTTGTAAGGTCCGCCATGATAAATGGATTCTAATTGTAATTAAAATTTTTCAAATCAATCAGTTTAAATCCACAATCATCATGTTTCAAAACACTATTTATATCAAACCAACTATACATAATCATATTGAATTAAAATTTTTTATAATAAATTTCTCATTCATCCTCAACAACTCTAAAATAAGATTAAAAAGATGAAATTGGGTTTTTATCTTTTGCACATGAAAAATGAACTGCATGAGTGATAACTATCACATCACTGTTTTGAATGGTACACTTGTCACCCAGATTTTTTGAGTAAAATGTTGACCAATTAATATAAAAACTAGTCTATGTTATCACATTAAGAGATGGCCCACCTTCCAACCATTTCATCATTCATGATGAAATTTATCTATTCTCACTTTCTCTCTAAACCATGAACCAAATGTATTTTTATGCCCAATCATAAAAAACTTATCATTTCTTTTTGGATATAATCTCATTAATTCAGAAATATGTTATGAGATTTATGATTTGACATCATCTTTGTTGTTCAAAAAATATAAATTCTCCTGCATCACTTCATTAATTGGAATGAACTTTACCTTTAAGTTTCAAATCCCTCAACATTCACAATCAACTGTCAAATGTTTTGATATAGGGAGACCAATATGATCCAATTGATGTAACAGCCCTGGTAAACAAATAAATATGACATTTTAATATTTATTAATATTTTTTAATAAAATATTAATTTTACTTTTAAGGGGTTTCTATGTTTGATGGAATACCCGATACACAACAATGGGTTCCTTTGAAATCTTACGTTGCACACTAATAATATAATATTATTATTTTAAATAGAATTTAACGCCTAGCCATTGTATTTTCAGGAATGAATATAACTAAATATAATATGATTATACATGTTTTTAAATGTATTTACATTTATCCAATAAATTTTATAGGCTTAAAATGTGAATTTATTTAATTTTAAGCATAATTTACATTAAAGTTTGATTTACATCCTTTTAAGGGAGAACCCTCTTTAAATATAGTTTCAATAACTTATATATGTTCTATTTGACCAAATAAAATTCTTCTTTATAAATAAGACATATAAATTTACTTTGGGTAAATTTTTGGTATTTTTCTAATAAAATTCAATTTTTATTGAAATGTGAAAAATACTGTATTTTAATTCAAAACTATCTTTTAATATAATTTATTTATATGAATATATTATCATTTTAATTGTTTTAAATGTTTAATTATATTATATTTTTACCACTTAATCCAATGTTGGTTATTAGAATTAATTTCACTTTGAAATTGGACATAAACAAGTGTCAATCTTTTGATAATTATTATTTCTTAAAAACATGATTTTTTTGACAGCGGGAATTAATTTTAAATTAATTTCTTCCACTCCTGTGTTTTGAATTTGGAAAAATGGATTCCATATTTAGAATAATGATGTAAAAATTTTGTAAACAGGTAACTATTAGTTTCAAAAATTATTAATATTTACTTCAGTAAATATTTTATTTACCATGGTTAAACGGCATATATGGTAAATAAGGGTAATAAAATATTATTATTATAACATAAAATTACCCTAACATGTGTCATAATCCTATTGGTTGATTCATATCCGACCATGGCCATCTTTGGAACCCATGGAGCCACTTGGGAGTGATAATGACACTTTATTTTAATTAACATGAAGTAAAGACAAAAATGACATAAACACATATCTTTTAGTAAATTAATTTTTACATAGGGATATATAAGTTATATTTTCAACTATAAAGATTAATTTGAAATATAACAAGATTTAATACATCATGATATTTTTTTATAGTTTTTAAACATTAAATAAATTAAATTATTTATGACACAATAATGATGTGGTGTTTACCTCATTAATAAATGATATAAATAAAATTGATGATGAAGTTTAAAATAATATCCCAAACATGTCCAATTCTAATTGGATGAATTTATTTCTACAATGATTCATCTCATATTCTACTTTAATTAGTTTGTGACCTTTATAAATAGAAAATCATTATATAATAAAATAATATTTGCACACTTTCCTAAAGATACCCTCCTCCCCCTTATAAAACTCTCCCACATATATCCCATTCCTCACACTTCAAAAGCCTCTTGTCTCGTCCAAACCCTACCCAAATAATCTCCTAAGATCCTTCTCTTACACCTAGAAGCATTACCATAGTAATAAGACACTTCAAGAAGTCCTTTTGGTTCAAACCAAAGGGAGTTATCTGAATTAAAGGTAAAAGTTTCCCTTAAATTCTTTTATTTTATTTTGTTCTAATTTACCTCTCAAACCCCCTAAATTATTTTTATTCTTTTATTTTATAAAAAAATTAGTATCCAAAATATACTAGGTTGTTTTTATGAGAAGGATTCGAACTACACTTACACAAACATCTATTTAATGGGTAACAGACATACTATTTCTGTGGACGTCGAACTACTGCCTCACGAAACGATGATGGTTCAAATATCTCCAACCACATCTCATGGTGGATATTATGATGGAACAATATTTATATATTATATATATTATATTTATATTGTTTCTATGCTTCTGTATTTTTCATTTCTTACCTCTAAATGTTATGTAATTTTATAAATAAGTGTATTTACTGGATATATATGATATATATGATATCTAATTCATCAATATCATTATCTATATGTTATAATTTTTACAACATAGACAACTTGTAAATATAATAAGTTCATTTTTGACACATGTACCAAATATCAACAAAACGACCGTTATTAACTTAAATGATTATATAATGTTTATAAAATGGTAATAATTTATATAAAAGAAATAATAAACTTGAAAGGTTTTTTAATCATGTATACATTAACTTTTGTTTATTATAAAAGATATTAAAGAATAAACGGGTCAAGTCGGACACCAGGTAAGGGAACTTCGTAACACAGTTTCTGTTCATTGGGTTGATCTTCTCTTTCTTATTTATGTCATTCTATGATTATGTGAGAAATGAATTTTTATATATTATCAGGTATTTATACTTTATTTATGTCTGCTTATATTGAATACACATAATATATCTATTTTATATATAAAATGATCTTTGTAAGGGACTTCGTCTCAATCACCTTTCATTGGGGCATATTTTTTTTTAATACATGACTTTATTTTATATGCTTTATAAACACTTTTGACTTCTTCTTCTATTCAAAGGGAATATTTTTATACAAATAATTTTACTAAAAGATAAAAATAAATGTTTCTTTTAACATAAGTAGTGACAATGACTTCTCCGCCACCGCGAGTATTATTTAATTTTTAGCTTTCTTAACAAGCCATAATGTTTTTAAAAGTAAAATAAATACCATATACTCTTATATGTATTTTGGTATTGAAAATTGTTTTGTTAATGGATTTTTTAGGTCAATATATTTAAGTGATATATTTTAATTGAAATGTGGAAATGTTTTTTTATATTTTTTGTATGTGTTATGATTTTAAAATGGCACTTGGATATTTAACGGGTGGTTATTTATAAACCAAATGATGGTTGGTGTCGTGATAAACCAGGATGGGTGGTTACGTTATAACCTCTAATGCATTGGGTGTATAATTCGGCTGTATGGCTATTCCATTTAGTGATATGTGTGGAATTCGACTGTATGGCTATTCCATTTAAGTATGTTTATGTCCCAAGTTACCTTTATATGTTATGTGTTCTTTATATGGATTTTATGGTAATATTTTGGTTACAAAAGAGTAGGCAATGATATTTTATTTAGTGAAGATTATTTACTACTTCATTAAGGTGGAAAGTATTACTTATGATAAAGTATGCAAGGTTTACTTGTTATTTTGAAAAACCAACAGTTTTCTTTCTTTGTGTATCCCTTACTGAGATTTTTATGCTTATCCCATGTTTTTGAAATGTTTTTCATAGGACATAATGTGGAATAATTTCAAGGATGTGATCATGAAAAAGTCATGTTTTCTAAAACATGGAACTAGATATGACTCGTTTTT
This sequence comes from Viscum album, assembly GCA_963277665.1. Lineage (NCBI taxonomy): Eukaryota > Viridiplantae > Streptophyta > Magnoliopsida > Santalales > Viscaceae > Viscum > Viscum album. Next base: position 589,802,617 of record OY728126.1, read on the forward strand.
TAAAGAATTTTTATTTTGTGAAAATGATGGGAACTGAGTAGAAGTGTCTACTTTGTAACTTTTCAGATGTAATGTAACAGTTATGACCTAATTCTCTAAATATCTAAACCCAAAAAGATCCTCAATGTCAATTATTAACTTAATTCAAGATTATGTAATGATTTAAGTGTGGGTCCTTATAGTTGGTATCAAAGGTCAGTTTAGATAACTTTAAGAGTTAGCGTATTATTAAATTAATGTCCCCAAATTAATTTATAATAATATTGAAATGATATAGCATTTATAGATTACCAGGTTTCTTCACATAAGATATTACTATGCTATGAATGGTTTTTCATAGAGCACACATGGAATTTTCTCAGTAAAAGAATACAGAGGGAAATGACCTTCCAAATCAGTATCCAGAGATGGTGAGAATCAGAATTTAACAGTTTGTTGCAGTGAGGGATCAGTTGACTCAGGTGATAAATGGTGATTGTGTTTATTGATGATATTTTGTTTTATTCTAAAAGTAAAAAAGAAACACAAAATTCATTTAAGGTTTGTCCTGCAAACCTTAAAAGAAATGAAACTATTTGGGAAATTCAGCAAGTGTGAGTTTTGGTTACAACAAGTTTCTTTCCTTGGTCACATTGTTTCCAAAAATGGAATAACTATTGATCCTTCTAAAAAAAAGTTTTCTAAGAAAGGTCAAGACCAACAAATATAACCAAGATTCGTGGTTGTTTTTGGTTTGGCAGGTTCTTACTAGAGGTTTGTTGAGATTTTTTCATGATTATCTAATCTAATGACTAAGTTAACTCAAAAAGTAGTTGTGTTAATTTGAAAAAAATAATGTGATGATTGTATTTAGGAATTAAAAAGAATATTGGTGAATGATCTAGGTTTGGCACTACCTTCTAGAAATGGTGAGTTTGTTATATACAGTGTTTCTTCATTAAAAGGACTTGGTTGTGTCGTTATGCATAATGATCAAGTAATTTCTTATGCTTTATGTAAGTTGAAACGTCATGAGTTAAATTACCCTATGGATTATTTGGAATTAGCTACTATTGTTTTTGTTTTAAAAATTTGGAGGTATCATTTTATGGAGTAAAGTGTGATGTATATACCGATCAAAAAGTTTAAAGTATATATTCACTAAAAAAGAATTGATAATGAGATAGAAGAGATGGTTGGAATTAATCAAGTATTATGATTGCATGATCCTTTACCATCAGAGAAAAACAAATAAAGTGGCTGATGCTTTGAGTCTAAAAGGTGATGCTTCATTAACCATGCTACATTTGGAATGAGATCCTTTGGATTTTTATTTGATGAACTTTGGCATAGAATTTTTTGTGCAAGAAATTATTATATTTTGTTTGATGTGTCAGTGAGATCATCCCTATCAGACAGAATTAAGAAAGCGTATAAGGAAGACAGTGAGTTTCAGAAAATGGTATAGTTGATTCAGAAGGGGATGTTTCCTAATTTTATCTTTGATAGTGACAATGTTTTGAGATTTTGAAAGAGATTATGGGTACCTTGTCGTTCAATGTTGAAGAATGAGTTGTTATTTGAAACTCATAGTTCCCTATTCTTTTTTCATCCAGTTAGTACTAAGATGTAGAGAGATTTTCGGGAGTATTACTGGTGGTATGAATAGAAAAGAGATATTGTTGATTTTACTATGAAGTGTTTGACTTGTCAGTAGGTTAAAGCAGAGCGGAAGTTACCGAAAGGTATGGTTCAGTCTTTACTAGTGCGAGAGTGGAAATGGGAAAATATATGCATGGACTTCATTAAGGGATTACAAAAGACATCTCGAGGTAACAATGCAATCAATGTTATTGTTGATCTATTGAAAAAATCTTCTCATTTCTTTCATATTCCAGATATATTGTCTCTAGATTATCATTATCGGTTGTATGTTGAAGAGATAGTTATGTAAAATGGTTTTCTCTTCTCTATTGTACTTGATTATGATCCTAGGTTTAATTATAACTTTTGGAAAGGCCTTCAGAAGTCGTTGGGTACTGAAATAAATTTTAGTGCAGCTTTTGCATATGCAATCAAGTGGGAAGTCAGAATGAACAATTCAGAGCTTGGTGGATATTTTACGTGCTTACTAGGGAAGTTGGGACCATTATATTTATTTTGTTTAATTTTATTATAATAAAATATTTAATTCCAGTATACAGATGGCTTTATTTGAAGAATTATATAGAAAGCATTTTCAAACTCCATCATTTTGGGATAAAGTAGGTGAAAGGATGCTAATTGGACCAGAATTGGTAGAAGAGATGGCTGAAAAATTTTAGTTGATTCAGAAGCACATGAGAATAGATCAGAGTAGGTTGAAATGTTATGCGGATAATCGGAGGAAGGATAATTCTTTCGAGGTTGGTGATCATTTCTTTCTCAAAGTTTCTCCCTGGAAAAGTGTGATGTGTTTTGGTAAAAAGGTAAAGTTGGGTCTGATGTTCATTAGACCTTATGAAATCCTAGATAAAGTTGGATCAGTTGCGTACATAGTGGCTTTACCTCCATTTTTTTCCTAGGTACACAATTGTTTTCATGTTTCAATGTTTAGAAAGTATATTCCAGATCCATCTCAAGTTTGGTTCCCAGTGGTAGTTCAGTTGGAATATAATCTCTCTTATGAGGAACAACTAGTCCAAATTCTTGACCATAGAGAGAATGTGTTGCAGAATAAGGTTACTCACTAGGTAACAACTTTTTGGAAAAATCATATGGTTGAAGAGGCAACGTGGGAATATGAAAATGCTTTGAGGGATAAATACCCCCATTTATTTGATAAGTGAATAAAATTGTGAGGATGAAATTTATAAAAGGGGGGAAGGATGTAACTTCCCAGGTAAATAAAGATATATGAAATTTTAATATTTATTAATATCTGTGAATTAAATATTAATTTTACATTAAAGGGTTTTCTATGTTCGATGGCATACCCGGTACCCTACAATGAGTTTCTTTGAAATCTTACGTTGCACATTAATAATATAATGTTATTATTTTAAATGGTAGTTAACACCTAGAAATTAAATTGAAAATAATAAATATAACTAACTATAATATGATTATACATGTTTGTTAAATGTTTTTACATTTTTCCAATAAAAGATAGAGGCTTAAAATGTGAATTAATCTAATTTTAAGCACAATTTACCATAAAGGTTGATTTAACGCCTTTTAATGGAGAACCCTCTTTAAATATAGTTATAGTCAATTTTATATGTTCTATTTGACCAAATAAAATTCATCTTCAGAATCAGGACATCAAAATTTTCATTGGGTAAATATTTTGAATTTTTCTGCTAAAATTCAAATTTTAATGAAATGTTAAAAATATTGTATTTTAATTCAAAACTATCTTTTAATCTAATGTATTGACACATTTATATTATCATTTTAATTGGTTTTAAAGTGTAATTAGATTACATTTTTACCATTTAATACATTTTTGTTTATTATAATTAATTTCACTTTGAAATTTGACACAAACAAGTGTCAATCATTTTAGATTTATTATATCCTAAAAACAAGCCTTTTGTTTTGATAGCGGGAATTAATTTTAAATTAATTTCTACCACATTGGGGTTTTGAATATGGAAAAATGGATTCCATATTTGTAATCATGAGGTCCATATTTTTTAAATAGGTAACTTTTAATTTTAGGCATTATGAATATTTACTTCAGTAAATATTTTATTTACCATGGTTAAAGTGTAAATCTGGTAAATAATGGTAAAAAAATATTATTATAATAATATTAAATTACCCTAACAAGTGTTTTAATCCTATTGGTTGATACATATATGACCATGGGCATCATTGGGTCGATTTCGGGACTCCATGAAGCAACATGGGAGTGATAATGAGACTTCATTTTAATTGACATAAACTAAAGACAAAAATGACATAAACAAATATCTTTTAGTAAATTAATTTTTACATAGGGTTTTATAATTTATAATTTCGGCTATAAATATTAATTGGAAATCTAAAAATATTTAATACAAAATGACAATTTTTTATTATTTGTATACATTAAATAAATTAAATTATTTATTACACAATAATGATGTAGTGTTTACTTCATTAACAAATGATTTAAATAAATAAGATTATAAAGTTTAAAGTAATATCCAAAAAAATTTCAATTCTTACTAGATGATTTTATTTCAACCAGGAGTCATCGTATATTCTACTTTAATTAGTTTTGGACCTTTAAAAACTGAAAATAATTATATAATAAAGTAATATTTTCACATATTCTTAAAGAGAACCTCCTTCCCCTTATAAAAATACCTCAACTCAAACCAATTACTCACACTTCAAAATCCCCTTGGATAGTCCAAATATTACCCCAATAAGCTCCCAATATCCCTCTCTTATAACTAGAAGCCTTATCTTAGGTTTAAGGCACTTCGTGAAATCCTTTTGATCAAACCAAAGGGAGTTACCTGAATTAAAGGTAAGAGTTTCTCTTAAATTCTTGTGTTTTATTAGTTTTTATTTTACTTCTAAAACCTCCAAAAATATTTTTATTACTTTATTTTATAACAAAAACAGTATCTTCAATATACTAGGTAGTTTTTATGAGAAGGATTCAAACTACAATTAAACACACCATAGTCTAATGGGTAAAGAACATATTGTTTCCGTGTACGGCGAACTACTACATCACGAAATGATGATTGTTCAAGTATCTCCAACCATCTCTCATGGTGACCATTCTGATGGAAATATATTTATATATGATATATAATATATTTATATTGTGTCTAGTCTTATTTATTATTCATTTATAGAATACCTTTATGGTTTCCATAGTGGGTAAATACGATAATCTCATTTGAGGAAGTGAGGACTACCGCCCCCCTCAAAGTGATATGACTTGTTCATGCCTTATGTGGAATGTATAAAGGGAAGATTTAATGAAATTGTATATGATATTATATTGGAATTAATATATTCTTATTTTTCATTATGTTTTCATTACATTACAATATGAAATTGAAATGGAAGTAGTGTCCATTCTTACGTACGACTTGTCGTCTACATGAACAGTGCATTTCATTTCTTATCTCTAAATGTTATGTACTGTTATAAATACATGTATATACTGGATATCTATGATATATATGATATATAAATCTTGAATATAAATCTGTATATAATGGTATTTTTACCACATAGGCAACATGTAAATATAAGTTCATTTTTGACCAAGTACCAAATATCGACAAAACGACCATTATTAACTTAAATGATTAAATAATGTTCATACATTGTGATAATTGATATAAAATTAATAATAAACTTTACAAGGTTCCTAATAAAGTATAAATTATCTTTATTTTATTATTCATGAGATTAAAGAACGAACGGGTCAAGTTGGACACGAGGTAAGGGAACTTCGTAACCCAATTTCAGTTCATTGGGTTGATGTTCTCTTTCTTATTTATGTCGTTCTTTGATTATGTGATAAATGAATTTTTATATCTTATGATGTATTTATACTTTCATTATGTGTGATTATATTGAATTCACATAATTGATCTATTTTATTTACAAAATGATCTTTGTAAGGGACTTCGTCTCAATCTCCTTCCTTTGAGGCATATTTTGTTTTAATACATGACTTTCTCTTATACATTTTATAAACACATTTGACTTCTCATTCCATTCAAAGGGAATATTTTTCTACGAAGAGTTTTACCAAACGAAAAAAGGAATGTTTCTTTTAACATAAGCAGTGACAATGAACTTTCCACCGCCGCGATTATTATTTTCTCTTTGGCTTCCTTAACAAGCTGTAATGTTTTTAAAAGGAAAATAAATACCATATACTCTTTTATGTATTTTTTTATTGAAAACGGTTTTGATAATGGATTTTTAATGTCAATATATTTATGTGATATGTTATAATTGAAATGTGTAAATGTTTTCTTTCATTTATAATTTTTGTATGTGTGATGATTTTATAATGGTACTTGGACATTTGGCGGATGATTATGTGATAAACCAAATGATGGGTGGTGTCGTGATAAAATAGGATCAGTGGTTACATTATAACCTCCAATTCATTGGGTATGGAAGTCGGCCATATGGATATTCCATTTAGTGATATCTGTGGAAGTCGACTATATGATTATTCCATTTAAGTATGTTTACGTCCAAAGTTACCTATATATGTTATGTGTTTTTTATATGGGTTTTATGGTAATATTTTTGTTACAAAAGGGTAAGCAATGATATTTTATTCAGTGAAGAGTATTTTCTACTTCATAAAGGTGAAAATTATTACTTATGATAATGTATTCATGGTTTAATTGTTGTTTTGAAAAACTAATAGTTTTTCTTTTTTGTGTATCCCATACTAAGCATTTTATGCTCATCCCAAGTTTTGGAAATGTTTTTCATAGGACATAAAGTGGAATAGGGTCAAGGATGGGATCAAGAAAAATTCATGCTATCTAAAACATGAAACTAGATATGACTCTTTTTTTAGAAATTTTTATTTTGTGAAAAATAATGGGAACTTAATAGAAGTGTCTACTTTGTAACTTTTGGGATGTAATGTAACAGTTATGACCTAATCCCCAAAAACTCTAAACCTGAAAAGATCCTTAAGGTGAATTATTTACTTAATTTAATATTATGTAATGTTTTAAGGCCGGGTCTTTATACTTCATAGAAATAAACATTATAAGACTCAATAAAATCATCGGATACATATTTTTGAACAATATAGGCCTCTGGTTGATAAGGATTTTTATCATATTCCTTTTAATTTTTCATATTCCTTTCAAAAGTATACAACTAACGTAAATAAACCATCCCACATATTCTTATCTCACACACCATATGAACAACCATATGATCCATTATATCAAAAAATATAGATGTGATATACATTTATTGTTGAAAATGTATAAATGAAGATTTTTTCTCCAACTCGTCTAAAAATTTTGAATAAAAAACATTGATACAAATTGATTTGAAAAAATTACATAACCGAAGGATAGTATTTCCCTCAACTAACATCAGTATACCATGCAGTGTGATCAGTAGCAATTGTTTCATCCATATATGACCGTCATGAGATTTCATACCTATTAATTTTTATTCCTTCAATGACATAAAATTCCTCACATTTTCATAATATGAACTGGGTACTTTTATATTATATAGACACTGAATAGAAATCAACTTATCACTCCTGATTAATGTGTGACAAGCCAAAGTTATATATGTTACATTTCCTTTCATAGTGGGATCTAACTCCAAACTTATTCTCAATACTATCATGTCTTATCTAGAATTCAATCCATATTTTTTATTTTCTTTTTTTTTGTAATAAAGCTCCAATAAAAATATCACATATTATTTTCTCCACATGCACAATATCTATGTTATGTATTATATCTAAAAATATTCAATAATGCAAATAAAAAATAGACTATTTATTCTAGATATTTTTTGAAGACCAGAACTACTTTTCATTCCAAATGTCGAATCAATATTTTTCACCATGTTGTAATATTCATAAACTAACAATTGTTTTAGAGGAATATTTTATTCCTTTAAACCATTAAATGCCTTTTCCAATCTATGATAAGGATGATCAATTCACAAAAATCATCCATTTTCCATGTACACTATCATTGTTACATTTTACAATTGATAATATGAAGTCTCTTCTTCCCAAATTAGAAATACATTATGTCCCTTATCACTATATCCATAGAAGATTCTATTTAGAAGAAATTAATTTATACTAAACATTATCATTACACTCAAAATAAAATACTCTCTCTTGTATACATCAAAAACATTAACTCCTACCACCCATAGAAATATCCAATCATCATTCAATGGTGAAAGATACTCATCAATATCATTTATTGGTTGTTTTGGTCCATAAATCATCAATCTCATCATAACATATTTTTTATTCATACATATCTGTGAGGATAAGTTGTAAACTACCAACAAAATAGGCTTTGAACTCTGTTGGATACATAGGCTTTGATATGGACTCATTATATCTATACACACTCCCATTCTCATATTTCAAAAATCACTTCAAAAATCAAGAAATTTTTTATCACATCTCTTCCATTGAGATGAGTCAATAGGGTGACGTAATTTACCATAAGATATGAATTCATTTGAATGCCATATTAGCCTCTTTTAATTAATTGAATTTGAAAATAGACACTTCAAATGAGGAATTATTGGAAGGTACAAAATTTCTTTATAAGGAGCATTGATTTCAGTAACTAAGAATGAATCTAAGTTAATTTATCAAAATTATATGAAGGGATTATTGGATGAATTTTTTTGATTTATAATGATGTTAGATTTCAGTCCTTGAGAATTAATCTAAATTGACTTTTGAGTTCATCTTATAGCGTGACGTTCCAAATGTAGGGCAATTTGATGAAAATTAATATTCTTTCCTATACAACACAAAATCATTGGGGAATGCATGTATCTTTTCAAAACACAATACCATTAGGAATAATATTTTATCGAGATCATAATTGGAATCTAGAAGCCTATTGCCTTCTAGAAGTATATCTTTTAAAGCGTAGGTATGTTAGAGAAACTTTTATCACTCCAGACATTACCTTATTTCACGATAACCAATGTCAAAGTGGATGATAACACTATATATTTACTAAAATATAGGAATAATGGTTTTTCATAATCTCTATAAAATCGTTGAAAACATTCTTTCTTTTCAATGGTTTCAACACACAAATCATGAATTACATCATTAATATGATCATCTGTCACATTATGACAGTTTTCATCAATAATACCTATTGAATTTACAGTTCTTTCACCATGCTAGATCCGACTTGTATAATTAAACCTAAAACCATAACAAATGAGATGATCTTTGATTTCTCTAGAGTTAAACCTTCTTATATTAAAAAACTCTACACAAGGATACAAAATCAAATCCATGTTTTAGAGAATTTAATTATGAAATTCCATGAATTAATCAACACCATTTTCATATTCACTAGTGGTTTCATAGAAATTCATCCAATTACAATCCATTAAATACCTAATATTCCAATTTAATTGATGAACATATTAAAACATATAACTATTCATATATATGTATATATATTTACTAATAAAAAATAAACAAAAACACATTTAATAAAATATATTTATAATCAAATAGAAAAAATCAAAAATGAAACACAATTACAAATTGTAAGGTTTTTATTTTAATATTATATACATGTGTTTTATTAATATTATAATTTAATTTTTTAAATTATCTAAAATTTATTAGTTCATTTTTCACAGTTGTTACATTAGTTCTATGTAGTAGGTGTTAGTAGTATTAATGATAAATTTATTTATTTATTAATTTGACATAGTTTTTACAAAATTGTGGAGGCTGTTACAACTGAAACTCACCGGTCATAATAGATATGTAATTCTCACATCTTAGCACTACGCCTATAATAGATTGAAAAACATAATTAATACTCTCACATAGCTGATGATGATGATGATGTAATACTATAACAATAAGACATTTCTCAACAAATGATGTTACATACTCATTCATACCATTTGGGTGTTCAACCAACCATCATTGTAGTAGAATTATATTACAATAATAAAGTAGATATATAAATCATATATACATCCAATATGAATATACCACATAGTATATTTAAAAAAATTTATATCATGTCACTCTTGTAAACAAACACCCTATCATAAATGTTGTCTCACATAATCATGGGTTGTTTATCTTTCCCATGATACCCAATCCCACTCAAATATATAATAAAATATACAACAGATTTTTGATACCATTTTTTATTATAAATACATAAATACTCAATGGTTAAATATAATTACACCACTGTTTCATTTAGGTAATCTTGATACAAATTAATAATTGAAACAACTCTGAAATATAATCAAATGATAAATAAATTGTCTTTCATATTAAAAAAACAACTTAAAAATTTTGGAGTTCAAATTTTCCCTGATCTGTAATCCAAACATCATCCCATGAATGTGTAGAAATAATAAACACTACCTCAGAGATCTACATGAAACTGACGGTAAAAATATCAATAAATACGAACAAAAAACTAAAATCAAAATAATTATTGGGCTTGAAATATGTATTTGAGGAGAAAATAATGTAGAGATTATGATGTAATAGAATAGTATATAGAATGGATACCACATATCATGAAAATAGAATAAAATCAACAATATTTGTAACACCCCAAGCTTCCACGGTACACTTCTTTTTGAATAATACAATAGTGTGTGTTGTCTACAACTTCGAATTCTAACACACCACAACTAATCAAACTAGGAATTATGAATAGTAATACCCAATTTTTGAAATGTTATAAATTTTATATTTCAAAACAGACTTCATTTTTTGATTTGGAATATCGAAAGTAGCTTAGGGTGAATTTTTGGTATTTTTTTCTGAAAACATTCAATTTTTTGATGAATAGTGAAAAACACTGAGTTATAGTTTAAAACCAAATTTTTATTTAAATAATTATTTATTTTATTTAAATTTATTTTAGGTCAAAATAGTTTCATAATACCTATATATGTACAATGTAATTCATTAGATTCAGTTTATAATAATTTTAGATATATAAAAATTTTATTGAACTTTTTACCGTCTTTTACCCACCTCCTAGGAGATTTTGAAAATTTGCATAAAACATAATTTTTTTTGCTTATATGACTGTAATTTCAAAAAATTCACGAGACACAGTTGATATCCATATGTAAAATTTGGTTTAATAAGATAAAAATAATTTTTGGTGAATAGTAATTCTTTACTTTTATTTACCACGGTTAAAAGTAAATATGGTAATTAAGGTTAAAAATGATATTATTATTACCATAAAAAATTTCCTAATTCTACTGGATAAGTATAATTCGACGAAGAAAAACCTTAGAAATAAAATATGAGACTTTTTGGCCCACTTGTATTTGATAAAGACGCTTATTCTTATTGTATTTAAAGAAGAGTTAAAAGAGTTAAAATGAAAGTTTAATAACAAAAACATTTTTAATATTAGGTTATACATAAGGTAACTTAGACTATAAGTATTAAATAGGAAGATAAAACTATTTCCTACATAATGGTATTTTATTTATATTTTTTGAAATTAAATATTTTAAAATATTTATGACACAATGATGATGGTGTAATTACCTAATTAATGAAATATTAAAATAATTGATATTATAAATATCCAAATAAATGTAATTTGGAAATTTATATGAATTAAACTAATTTTATAGGTTAATATGACATGATAGGGTTGAATAGATGAATTTTTTCTAAGTAATAATGGTGTCATAAATTAGAAAAAACAAAATACCAAATAGTGTCAAAATTGACATAAAAGAGTTTTTAAAACAAATATTATATTACTAATTTATATTCTTTTCCTAAAATTCTATGGTTCATCCAAAAAACAATATAATGATATTTCTGTCATTAATGAACCACTTGGGGTTCTCTTGGAAGTATATAGTAACATTATTAACAATATAATATCAAAATACAAAGAGACAAGGTAAATGTCAAACAATTCAACTCCGAGTTAAATCTAAAAGATAAAGTTATTATAGTGACCCATACCTGTCTAAAACCTATTAGATGAGTGTGTTTTGACCCATACCCACCTTATCCTATAAATAATCTACTTTTTTGCCCATATAAACTGAAAATGAATTTATTATAAAATAATATTTCTAGCTTTTCCTAGGGTGCCCCTCACCCCTCTTAGAAAATGGAAATCCACTTTCTCTCTAATTAACACCTTTAAATCCATTTCTCTTGGAGAAAGACTGACCAAATACCCTCTCAACTATCCTACCTTCATCCTAGAGGGATTAATTTAGTCATAAAACCAACCTAAGGATCCCTTTTGACAATATCAATAGGAAGAACACGAAGAAGAGGTAAATATCTCACCACCTCTTTCAAGTTCCTTTCTTCTTCCACTTACTTTTTCTTTGTTGTTTTCATTATAAAATAATAACTCCAATATCTTCTATATAATGTGATGTTATAATAAATATGGTACAACCAAATTATTTATTCTATCCATCCTTTGAATGACATGTCACCATACATGCGTACGTACGGCTTAAAGTCTCCACGTCGTGGTGTAATTGTTATTCAATACATTATTATTTGGATGGGTTTCATAATGATGTGTAATTGATTTAAATAATTAATATAACATGATAATGATTCTTTATATATGATATACCATCCAATTATATATTATTTTAGTATCAAAAGAATGATATTGTCGCTCATGCATGCGTACGGATTATCGTCTCCACGAACGCGATGAGATTCATTACTCGTCGTATCCATTCACGACTAACATTCATTAGATGATTAAAAATAATGTTTTAAGACTTTATATAATTTTTTCTTAAAATAAGATACATCCCATCCACAAAAAATATGACTCACATAACAAAGAATATAAAGTAAAATGAATCTATTAACACCCGAAACGACGATAACACTAAGATATTATTAACAATGCAATGTTAAAAGATCATATATGATATCGTATTAACATATATGATTCTTTTATAATTTAATAACAATTATTTCACCATTATAAATGTGTTTAACCAACCCTATTCCAAGGAAAATTTCAAGGTAAGGGTTAATATCACAATCTATTAATTATCTGGGGTTGTTTTTATGTAAGTTTCTACAGGGATCTCTTTATCATCCACATCCACGTTTCATAAAAATGTATTCCAAATTTTTTTATACTATTTATAAGAATATGGGTTAAAGTCATTTATACCCTTGTTTTACTTTTATAAGAATTTTATAAAGGGATCTTTCCTTCATTTTCCCAAAAAATGTACTTTTGGACCTTTTCCACAAATTTAAGGGAACAATGTTTTTTAACTTATAGGGCGGGTGCAGTTATTTCCCGCCATTATAACATCATAAAATCTTCCCTTACAAGACTATAAGAATATTTTTAAAATAAATTTTTTATTTATTATTATGTGACTCTTAAATTATTTTAAAATCTAAAGAGATATTTCTCTAAAAAGGTTTTGATTTCATCTATCTTAACATCCTTTAATGGATTTAAGTTTATTTGAAGTTGATTTATTATGATACAAAACATCCATATTGTATTGAAGGTTTTGTGATATGTTTGATTGTGAATGTGATATTTTTATACCATTCATGGTTTGTGAAAAAATTATTGACATTTCATATGCTAGTCCTAATAGGAATTTTTATGTTATGTTTAAACCTTTTCATATGAAGAATGCATTGGACTTAGTATGTGACGAGTGAAGCCCGCTATAACTACTCGATGCATCGGTAGATCTCATGAGACAAACTAGTGTCTTGGCATAAGGCCTTGATAAAATATTATTTGTAGTCTTGGCATAAGGCCTTGACTATGTGGTTATGATAGTCTGACATTATGCCTTCCATCATTATAAAAGTGGCTATTGATATTGCATGTGATTATTCGACTAGTAAAATATCCATGTGAGTAAGTAAATGGAATTATTCTGATTTTATCATTTCCATATTATGATTAAGTTCAAGTTTAAAAGGATTTTATTTTAGTTTTTTACATTGCCTTAAATGTTTATGCTTATTTATGAAAGTTTCTACTATATTGTTATCCTTACTAAGCATCTGAGTTCACCCCTTTCTATGTTTTATTTTTCCTAGGATGAGAAGAAGTATATTATGACTGACCTGCTGGGATATTCTATGGGATCTCAGTGTTGTCTATGGAAACAATGTTGTTGTATTCTTCCATTTATGATGTAATGTAAACCTTATGAATGTACCTAGAATTTCCATGGCTACTAAACTAATCAGTCTTTCGAGACATGATCTTTTGTGATCATGCCAATGTTATGTAATAATGCATAGACTCTAGGTAACCAGGGTTGGGGTGTTACAGTTGGTATCATAGAATGTTTATTACAAACCATGGAATCTAGATTTAGATAAACTCTGATTAGAGCACATTACCCTAAGATAGACATTGAGGATTAGTATAGAAGAACATCCTAGAATTTTGGTATTGTATAGATTTCATGAGATTTCCAAGAAATACATCCCTATCTAGATATGAGCAGGTAGAGGAGGCTCTGACACAAATATACCTAGGGGTAAAACCCAAAAAACACAACTTTGAGCTAGACTCGAATGAGAACTGGTGCACGACAATGGGCCTTGCTGCACTCTTTGTTACGACACTCCCAAGGGAAATTCTTAGCATAATTCTTACTTTCATTTCAAAATATTATTAAGGGTTTATGAGTATATACTTCCTCAATGAAAACATTCATATTATGAATTATATCCATAAACTGTGCAATTTATGTTAAGTGTTTTACAAGTTTGGAATTATGTATTTCGTTTCATAAATTAATCTAGTTTATGCCATTCTTTAGAAATGGTACCTAGTGGAAGGAATGGAAACCATATCAATGCACACACTCCATATGGGGATTTACCTCCTGCTCAAGATAATTATAGTGGAGATGGTGATGCAACTTGTGCTGATCAGCTAATCACCGTACTGAGACAAATCACTCAGGTTATGAATAATAACCGTACATGTATGGATCACCCTAATCCACAACGTGGAGGATAAATGTTAGATCACTTCATGAGGCAACAACCACCAACATTAAATGGGGGTAAAAATCCATTAGTAGTTTAGCGATGGATAAATTCCTTTGAAAAAATATTCCATGCCTTGGGGTGTAGAAAAGGGAAAAAGTTGTCATGGCAGTTTACCGCCTCACTGGAGATGTTGATCAATGGTGGTCATTGATTCAAAACACAAAGGAAGAAGATGAAGAGTCATATATGGAATGGAGGGAGTTTAATAAAATTTTCTTAGAAAAATATTTTACTCATGACCATTGAGTGGATATGGAAAGACAATCTCTAAGTCTGAGTCAAAAGGATAATGAGAATGACGAAAAGTATGAAGCTAACTTTTCAAGGATAGTGAGGCATGCTGCAGATTATATACATAACCCATGAAGTAAGATTGATCATTTATTTTATGGGTTAAAACCATTTCTCGGTCAAGCATAAGTCTCGCAATACATCTCCTCGTACTAAGATATTGTCTCATGTGCTATCAAGACAGAAAAATAATTCTCTATGTCGTATGACTTTAAACCAAAGCAAGAGAAGAAGAGATCTGCTGAACATTCTGGAAATGGAAATAAGGGGAATAAGGGGAAAGTTGAATTTCCATCTTGCAGTAATTGTTGGAAGAAACACCCTAGTACTTGCCTAAAGGGAATGGGAGTCTGTTACAAGTGTGGTGAAAAAAGCCACCAAGCTCATGATTGCAAGAGGAAGAAAGATGATGTCGATGTTTAATGCTACAGTTGTAGAGAAAAGGGACATTATACGAATGAATATCCTAATTGTTAGGGTAACTTACCTTAGAAAAGGCCAAGGGATCAAGGAAAAGCTTATGTTATCTCTACTGCTAAGGTTGAAGCTCTGAAAGATGTGGTGGAAGGTAATTTAATGGTTTCCTCATTTTTAGAAAATGTGTTATTTGATTCTGGATAATAACATTGTTTCATATCATCCCAGTTTACTAAGAAAATTAGATACTTTCAATTTGAATTAACAAGGGAGTTTTCATTCAAAACTTCTAAGGGATGTATCATCGTAACAAAGTTTTGTGAATCAGTTCCCTTTAGAGCATATAAATTTTCTATATATGCTGATCTCATCATCATACCCATGATTGAATTTGATATAATCCTCATTATGGATTGGATTTCAGGCCGTGATGTAAAAATTTATTGTAAGAAGAAGGAGGTTACAATTTTTTATGATGATAAGGAGTACCTTATCTTTAGAGAAGAAACATCAGCACCTAATTCTTATCTAGATCCACCCCCAGTAGCTCAATTACATTCAATTATTGGGGAGGAAGAGAATGAAATATCTATGGCTGGGGAAATGAATTTTCAAATAGAGTATATACCTATTGTGAAATAATATGTTGATGTGTTTCCAGAAGATTTACCTGGACATCCTCCAAAACAAGAAATTATGTTTTCCATTGATTTAATTCATAGATCAAGGCCCATATCGAAGAACCCTTAAGAATGGCCACTGTGGAATTAGTGGAACTAAAGAAACAACTAGAGGAATTGAGTAATATGGGATTTATTCTCCCTAGTGTTTCTCCATGGGGAGCCCCTATCCATTTTGTTAAGAAGAAAGATGGATCTATGAGGTTGTGCATTGACTACAAGGAGATCAATGTTGTAACAATAATGAACAAGTATCCCCTACCTCACATTTATGATTTATTTGACCAACTTAATCGAGATCAATACTATTCAAAGATGTACATTCGATCTAGATATCATCAGTTGTGTGTGAAGAAGGGAGAAATTCCAAACACAGCATTTTGAACCAGGTATGGGCGTTATGAGTTTACAGTAATGCATTTTGGATTGACTAATGCACCCTATGTCTTCATGGATCTAATGAATAATGTTTTCAAGGAATATCTTGATGACTTTGTAGTGGTATTTATTGATTATATCTTGGTATAATAAAAAATCTACGAAGATCACGAAAATCACTTGCGCATTATCCTAAAGACTCTAAGAAGAAATGAAATATATGGGAAGTTTAGGACATGTCAATTCTGGCTTCAGGAGATTTCTTTTCTCGGCTATATTGTCTCTATGGATGGAATCTCCATTTATCCTTCAAAGACCAAGGAAATCTATGAATGGACAGCTCCGACGAGTATAACTGAGGTACACCGTTTTATTGGTTTAGTAGGTTATTAACGACATTTCGTCTATAATATTTCTCGGTTGGCTAACACATTAACAATTCTCACAAGAAATGGGTTAAATTTTTTTGGACAAAAGAGTGTGGAGATTTTTTTGAATAACTGAAGAGAAGATTGGTAAATTCTTCAATATTGACTCTACCATCATGGAATGATGGGTTTGTTATTTATAGTGATGCTTAAAAGAAAGGATTTGGTTGTGTCCTTTTGCAGAATGATTGGGTTATTGCCTATGCATCACGGAAGCTAAAAATTCATGATAAAAACTATCATACTCAGGATATTGAGTTAGTAGTTGTAATATTTTCTTTGAAGATACAGAGACACTATCTATATGGTGAAAAATGTGAGATTTATATGGATCACAAGAGTTTGAAGTATATTTTCTCACAAAAAGAACTCAAAATGAGGCACAGGATATGGATTGAACTACTCAATCATTATGATTGTACTGTACACTACCACCTGGGGAAGGAAAATAAGGTGGAAGATGCTTTGAGTAGAAAAGATCACGGGGTTTTGAACAAGATGAGAGTTGAAAATGATTCTATATACATGTATCTAATAAATATGGATATGGGAAAAACAATGGAAGGTGAAACATCAATACTTTTTCAAATTGTTTCCAATCCATCTTTACTAGAAAGGATAAAGAGTTCTCAGACCGGTGATGAAGAGTTTCAAAAGAAAATTAAAGCTATGAATGATGGGAAATTGAGTGACATTGTGTATGAAGATGGTATTTTGAAATTTTGTAAGAGACTTTGTGTTACCGATATACAGGATCTAAAAAGAGAATTTTTGGACGATGCTCATAGTTCCAATTTCTCTATACACCCTGGTAGCACTAAGATGTATAGATACATGAAGGAACATTTTTGGTGGGACATCATGAAGAGGGATATTATTGATTTCTGTCAAGATGTATGGTTTTTCCACAAGTGAAAGCTGGAAGGGAACAGTCTGGAAGAGTCATGAAACCTCTTCCTATACCTGAGTGGAAATTGGATAATATTATGATGGACCTTTTCATGGGACTATCAAAGACTCCTAGAAGGAACGATACAATATGGGTCATTGTTGATCATCTTACCAAGTCAGCACATTTTATTGCTATAAGTGAAGATTTACCACTTAATCATTTAACAAGATTATATATTAATGATGTTTTAAGACTTCATGGAGTACCACTATTGATTGTTTCTGATCAAGATCCCTGTTTTACATCAAGATTTTGGAAAAGTCTAAAGAAATCCTTGAATACTAAACTTAATTTGAGCACTGCCTACCACCCCCAAACCGATGGAAAATCAGAAAGGAAAATTCAAATCTTAGAAGGCATATTGGGATCTTTCTCACATGACATTCAAGGTATGTGGGATAAATATTTACCTCTGGTAGAATTTTCTTATAACAATATCTTCCATTCAAGTATTCAGATTGCACCATATGAAGAATTATACAGAAAGAGGTGTCACAGACCAACCTGTTGGGATGATGTTGGTGAATGAATACTCTAAGACCTAGAACATGTGGAGGAAACAATGGAAAAGTTGAAGGTAATCCAATCTTGATGGTATCTCCAGGGAATGGTGTTATACATTTTGGTAAGAAGGGTAAATTGAGTCCCAAGTACATTAGACCTTTCGAAATTCTAGAACGAATTGGGGTTGTAGCTTACCCTTTGGAAATGCCGTCAAGTCTCTCCAAAGTTCATGATGTATTCCATGTATCACTGTTGAGAAAATACATGCCTGATCCAATGCATGTAATAACCTATGAGGAATTAGAACCGGAACCTGATCTTTCTTATTGCAAATATCCCATCAAGGTTCTTGATAGAAGAGAACAAGTGCTGAGAAACCAGATGACACATCTTGTAAATGTTATATGGAGAAACCATAAGAAGGAAGAGGCAACGTGTGAACCTGAGGAACTATTGATTAAGAACCACCCTAGCCTTTTTATGCAGTAATATTCTATAAATTTTGAGGATAAAATTATTTGAAGGAGGGTAGAATGTAACACCCCATGCTCCCACGGTATGCTTCTCTTTGAATAATACAATAGCGTGTGTTGTATGAAACTTCAAGTTCTAAAACACCACAACCAATCAAACTAGCCGTTATGAATAGTAATACCAAATTTTTGAAATATTATAAAATTTATCTTTTAAAACAGACATCATTTTTGGATTTGAAATATCGAAATTATCTTAGGGTGAATTTTTGGTATTTTTTTGAAAACATTCAATTTTTGATAAATAGTGAAAACACTGAGTTATAGTTTAATACTGATTTTTTATTTGAATAATTATAAATTTTATTTAAATTTATTCTATGTAAAAATAGATACATAATACCAATATATGTTCAATTTAATTCATTGGATTCAGTTTATAATAATTTTAGATATGTAAAAATTTTATTGAACTTTTTACCGTCTTTTACCCACCTCTTAGGAGAATTTGCAAATTTGCATAAAACTTAATTTTATCGCTTCTTGGAGTGGAATTTCAAAAATCTGAGAGACACAGTTGATATCAGTAAGTAAAATGTGGTTCCATAAGACAATTTTTTTGGTGAATAGTAACTTTTTACTTTTATTTACCATGGTTAAAAGTAAATAGGGAAATTAAGGGTAAAAATTATATTATTATTACCATAACACATGTCCTAATTCTATTAGATAAGTTTAACTCTACCAAAAACAACCTAAGGAATAAAATATGAACCTCTTTGTTCCACTTGGATTTGATTAGGACACTTATTATTATTTTATTTAAAAAAGAGTTAAAATATTTAAAATCAATGTTTAATAACGAAGACATTTTTAATATATGATTATACAAAAGATAAAATCAACTATAAATATTTATTAGAAAGATAAAACTATTTCCTACATAATGGTATTTTATTTATATTTTATGACCTTATATAATTTAAAATTTTTATGACAGAATGATTATAGAGTAATTATCTAATTAATGAAATATTAGAATAATTGATATTATAAATATCCGAATAAATGCAATTTTATACTTTTTATGAATTAAACTAATTTTATAGGTTATTATGACATGTTATGGTTGGTTAGATTATTATTTTTCAAATTAATAATGCTGTTATGAATATAGAAAAAACAAAATACCAAATAATGTCAAAATTATCATAAAAGAGTTTTTAAAAATAATATTATATTAGTAATTGATATTCTATTCCTAAAAAACAAAGGTTCAGCCAAAAAATATATAATTATAGGTGTGTCATTAATTAACCAGTTGTTGTTATCTTGGAATTATATAGTAAGCTTATTAACCATATAATATAAAAATCCAAAGAGACATGGTAAATGTAAAACTATTTAACTAAGAGTTAAATCTAAAAGATAAAGTTAATATAGTGACACAAACCTTTCTTAAACCTATTGTTTGACTGGGTTTCGACCAATACCCACCTTATCTTTTAAATAATACACTTTGGAGCCATTAGAAACTAAAGATTATTTTATTTTGAAATAATATTTCTAGCTTTTCTTAAGGTTCCCCTCACCCCACTTATAAAAGGGAACTCCCCCTTCTCTCTAATTAACTCCTTCAAATCCATTTGGTTCAGAAAAACTTTGGCCAAATACCCTCTCAAATATCCTTTCTTCGTCCTAGAGGCCTTCCTTTAGTCAAAAATACAACTTAAGGATCCATTTTGATCAAATCAAAAGGAAGAACCCGAAGAAGAGGTAAATATCTCACCACCTCTGTCAAGTTCCTTTCTTTTTCCACTTCCTTTTTCTTTGTTGTTTCCATTATAAAATAATAAATCTAGTATATTATATATAATGTGATGTTATTATAAATATTTTATAACCAAATTCATTATTCTACCCATCCTTTGAATGACATGTCGCCATACGTGCGTACGTATAGCTTACCGTCTCCACATCGTGGTGTAATTGTCATTCAATACATTATTATTTGGATGGGCATAATAATGATGTGTAATTGATGTAAATAATAAATATAACATTATAATATTTTTTTATATATGATATAACATCCAATTATATATTATTTCAGTATCAAAATAATGATATTGTCGCTCGTGTGTGCGCACGGATTACCGTCTCCACGATCGTGATGAGATTCATTCCCCGTTGTATCCATTCAAGACTAACTTTCATCAGATGATTAAAAATAATGTTTAAAGACTTTATATCATCTTGTATATGAATAAGATACATCCCATCCATAATAAATATTACTCACATAATAGATAATATAAAGGAATACGAATCTGTTAACACCTGAAACAACGATAATACTAAGATAATATTAACAATGCAATGTTAAAAGATCCTATATGATATCATATTAATGTATATGATTATTTTATATTTTAGTAACAATTATTTCACCATTATAAAGGAGTTTAACCTACCCTAGTCTGAGGAAAATTGCAAGGTAAGGGTTAATTTCACAATCTCTTTATTATCTGAGGTTGTTTTTACATAAATATCTACTGGGACCTCTTTATCATCAACATCCATGTTTCTTAAAAATGTATTCAAAAACATTTTTACTAATTACAAGACTATGGGTTAAAGTAATTTATACCCTTTTTTTACTTTTATAAGAAGTTTATAAAGGAATCTTTCTATCGTTTTCCAAACAAGGTACTTTTTGACCTTTTCGTCAAATTTAAGGTATGAATGTGTTTTTAACATATAGGGTAGGTGCGGTTATTTTCTACCGTTATAACATCATCGAAGCTTCCCTTACAAGATTATAAGAATATTTTCAAAAAATGTGTTTTCTTTATAATTATGTGACTCTTAAATGATTTAAAAATAGAAAGATATATTTCTCTAAAAAAAGGTTTTGATTTCATCTATGTCAACATCCTTTAATGGATTTTAAGTTTATTTGAAGATGATTTTTTATAATACAAAATGTCCATATTGTATTGAAGGTTTTGTGATATGTTTTACTATGGATGTTCTATTTTTATACCACTCATGGTTTATGGATAAAGTATTGAATTTTTTTATGCTAGTCTTAATACGAATGTTTATGTTATGTTTAAACCTTTTCATATGAGGAATGTATTGGACTTAGTAAGTGACGGGTGGATCCCACTATAGCTCATCGATTCATTGCTCAGTCTCATTAGACAAACTACTATCTTAGCATAAGGCCTTGAAAAAATCTTATTTGTATTCATGGCACAAGGCCTTGACTATGTGGTTATAAAAAATGGAATTATGCATTCTATCATTATGAATGTGCCGATTGATATTGCATGTGATTATTCAACTAGTATAATATCCATGTGAGTAAGTAAATGGAATTATTCTGATTTTATCATTGCCATATTATTCTTAATTTCAAGTTTAAAAGCCTTTTGTTTTAGTTTTATAAATTTCCTTAAATGTTTATACTTATTTTTGAAAGTTTCCGCTATATTGTTATCCTTACGGAGCATCTAAGCTCACCGCTTTCTATGTTTTATTTTTCCCAGGATATGAAGAAGTATATTATGGCTGACCTATAGGGATAGTCTATGGGATCTCAGTGTTGTATATGGAAAAAATGATGTTTTAGTTTTCTATTTATGATGTAATGTAAACCTTATGAATGTATCTAGTATTTCCAAGGATACTAAACTAATCTGTCTTTTGAGACATGATCTTTTGTGATTATGCCAATGTTATGTAATAATGAACTGAATCTGGGTAACTGGGGTCGAGGCGTTACAATAATTCCATTGGAGATCATCGATTCACCTTCACAGTTTTCCTGATTTAATAGGGATTCATTGCGAGTAGGAGGGTTTCATAGATCAAAAAATTAGGGTTTCCCAATCCTAATTTTTTTAACAGATTTTAGGCATCAGTTATTAAAAAAACTGACCCCAAAGAGTTCGAAAATAAATATTTCACATCAGTTTTTGTAAAAAAATGTGAAATATATTTTAATTATTATTTTTATCATCTATTTTATAATAAAACGACAACAAAACCCACGTATAAAAAAATTTATGCATTGGTATTTAGTAAAACTTAGGCAAAAAATATCTATGACATTAATTTTTCATTAGTTTAAAAAAACTGACGTCATTCCTCCAATGTTAGAAACTCTATTTCCACTAGTGTAATGATGGTTTTCATTCTAGTTCACATAGAATTCAGTTTCTAAAATGGAAATCTGTTGCATTTCCAGTTGCAATCACCATTAAAGAGGTTCCTTCAGGTTCCCTCCATTAACAAAAACCAAAAGCGTAGTGCGAGAAATAGTTATCATAGATGAGGGACTACATAATCATGAAAGTCACTTATATAAAATCTAAATGATGAAACCTTCCTTAAGTAATGACACCTTAGGCTTATCCAAAGTTATTTATAGCCAATGTTTTTTTAATCCATCATAATGGTTTGTGAAGGGTTAATTAATTTCAAAATCATATCCCCTAGGACTGTCAAACCATTTGTGCAGCAAGGCCCATTGTCATGTACCAGATTATCCAGAGTAAAGCTCGAAACAAATTTTTATAGTTGATACTCCTTGGTACATATGTTTCAGAGCCACATTAACTTGTAGTATCCATACATGGTTGTATTTCTAGGAAACCACTCACTATATCCTTCACCAAAATTCTAGGATTCAACAATAAATATTTCCTTCTCATTAGTCTTATCCTTAGACAAGTCCTTAGAGTAATCACTATGATTTTATCATCATAGATTACAATAGTTAAATAAACCTTCCCTCTGATACCATCTTTAACAACCCAATCTTGACATAAATTTTTATTACATCTCTTTTTCTGAATAAATAAAGAACTGTACAAACAAAATAAGAAAGTCCCTACTAGTTTAATGGATTTAGAAACATGGAAACCTAAAAACTGATACATAAGTGAGATACAATAGCTCCCACTGGGTTTTTCTGGAGTAAATCCCATCATAAAAACATCCAACATTACATGTATCTTCATAACCTGGGGGAAATAAAAAATTAAAAGGCATGATCATAGATTCTCAGAAAGGGTAATGAATGGAAAAAAATAATCATAAACATGAACCCATGGGTTTGATAACATGATCAAAACAGAAAATGATCATACCTTACATATCAAAGATCATAAAAATAAATCACTTCAAAAATATTGACAGTTAATTAGACACAAATCATAAGGGAATAAGGAACATTATCTATAAAATCAAAACTTATGAATAGATCTAGGAATTGTGGTAGACAGATAAGCATGTAATATGAATTATATAGTACCCAAAACATTGCTTCCATGAACATCTTAGTTGTATGTGATCACTCCCCCTACCATCTTTGTAATCATTGTTCACTCCCATGGCCATTTTAGTAGCATGTGTTCACTCCTCCTATAATTTTGGTTGTATGGTCCACTCCCAAGACCACATTGGTCTATCTCATAAGATATAAATAATTACACAATGAATTGGATGGAGATATTGGTTCCACCCATATAATAGTGAAATCATACATACATGTGGCACAAAATCATAATCAAACATATCATAACCCATGAAATAAAATAGGTATCATAAACATGTAATCATATCAGAACATGTGGAAAAAGATAAAAATATCATAATCATGGAAATAAAAACGTTACCCATGTATGAAAAATAGATTTTATAAAGATATATCCTGTGAAAGTGAAATGTGTTTTTAAATATCACAATGTCTGGAATAAACCATTCATATAACGAATATGAATTTTAACATTATACAATTACCATGAAATTATTGAGTAATAACAATAGGAGTTAATATAGATGGGAAATAATTTTAAATTCTCTTTTAAAAACAATTCATGAGGAAAATATCCTTCTTCTTTTAAAATTTATTTTTAAAATAGAAAAGAATTTTGAAACTATTTTATTTATAATAAAACATTCAAATTAATCATTAAAACTTTTTAAAAACTTTTTCTTTGGAATATATAATGAAGTTTGTAGACCATTTCAAAACTAATAGAGGGCTCTTAAAAACATTTTTGATCATAAATTATATTAAATAAATATAATATAATGGGTATGTAAATACTCAAAGAAATAATAATAATAAAAACCATTGGAATAATATACACTACAGAAAATAATTGAGTAGTGAATAAGGCATGTATCTCATAGAAATAGTGGGTGGGATGAAATTCCCTTACCTTATGTCTGGAATCTCTCTATACTCACACAAACCACTTGTATAATAAATATAAATTTATTATAAATATATCATATAAACATCTTATTATATATAATACAATATATTATATGATTAATTCTTTATATTACCCGCACGTTAACAACTTTATAACAAGGCTTCACTTCGGGTAATATTCTCTTTGTTTTTTCACATGTATCTTAATTTGTTATATCATTGGTCCCTTTATTTATATACTGATTTTTATAATAGGAATGGTTAAAATATGATTTATATTCAATATAATTTTATTATAATAATCCATATAATATATAAGTTTCAAATAGAATACACTATTCATGGATACGGTAAGCCATACACACGAATGAACGCTATTTTTGTTTAATTATTAGGTTGAAAGAATGATAGAAATGAAATGTATGAAAATATGAATATATATATATATAATATCACTATATAATAATTAATATATCATTAATATCAAATATTTTTACTAAAACAATCCATAATTCATTCAATGTGATGCTTGAACAAATCACATTGTTCGGAGGAGGCGGCAATCCACACGATCCCAAATGAAGTTATCATATAACAACAATATAGAAAGAATGAAGGTATATTTAATATATAATTTCCAGAATATTAAATATGTTATAATATACATATAAAAATATTATTTGATTATAAAAATAGTTTTAAGACCTTCCATGATGTTAGTAATAGAAAAAGTACAAAAACATTATTCATGGAGGTGATTAACTGACATAACTTGGACAACAATTTTGTTTCATTGAAAAAGAAGTGGTAAGAAATGAAAGGTATTATATATTAAATTAGGTACATAAAACTTAAGTATAGAATTGATTTTGGAGTTATCATGAATTGATGGATTAAGAAGGTGAGTATAAAGTAGAAAAAGAAAATAAATTAAGAGAGGAAAATTGAGAAAATTATATCTCGAATATACCCTCCATCAAAGACCCTTGAGGACCTTGAATTGGGAATTTTGGTGAACCAGAAGTTTATTTACTTGGTTAGAGTGGGTAGGAGTGGTTTGGGTATATATTTTAGGAGATACATATCTTTTTGGGTCGAAATTGAGAGGTGGGGTGTATTTATATATGAGGAGAGGTGGGTTCAAGTGGTTAAATTATTGATTGCTTTATATTTAAAGCTATCCACATTGAGGTGGAATTAATTTTAATGAATTAGAATATCCACTAATGTTGTGTATCCTTTCTATGAACTAGAAACACCTCAACCATTAATTAAAATTTTTTGTTTTTTTCTTGGCATTTTAACCAATTACTATTTTAACTTTAACAATTTTCATTTTTTACATATACCGCGATAAATAAATTTTATTACCATCAGAAATTTTTCTATAACTAAAATTGTAATGAAAATTACCACCTATTTTGTACCATATGATTCCAAATATAGATTCTATTTTACCTAAATGAATACAAATAATTTGAAGAATTATATTTAAAAGTACCTCCACAACCAAAATGAAAAGGAGGGTTTTTAAATGGAATGTTCAAAAGATTGAAATGTTTTTATATATAATTTCAATTTGAAACTGATTCCAATTACCTACATTGGATTGACTTATAAAAATATAATCTAATTAAACTTTTAAATCAATTATAAATATATTTTAAAATTATAAATAATTTAGATGAAAATATAGTTTGTAATTAAAATATAGTATTTTTAACTATTGATTAAAAAATGAAACCTTACAAAAAAATACAATAAATTTATTATAAAATAATTTTAATGTTTTGTTTCAAAATATGATTTTTATTTGGACTAATAAAATCTATAAAATTTCAAAAAATTGAATTTAAAATAGGTTATCCATTAAAAGGCAGTAAAACTATCTTTATAAAAATAATGGTTTTTAATCATAAAATTGTCTTTTTTTTCTTATCTTATGTCTATATAATATATTGTATGAATAAAAAAAAATTTCATTAAAAATATAATATATATATCAGCCTAAATTAACTCAATAATTAATTTAAATTTTTACGATAAAATATCTTTGTGAGTTTCAAAATAGTATTCTATAAAAATATTACTTTTATATTTAATTCATTCCATATAACTAATGAATTAAATTTTTTATTTGTGCAAACCATATGTTTTCATAAATTAGTTAAAAAAAATTCAAAACCACTATATTATTTGCTAGGATAACTTGTAATATTATATTTTAATAATGTATTATTGTTTGGTAAAACTCGGGGTTGCGTTTAATGTATGCCAAGTTAGTGTTGTGTGAAAGGAATGATTGAATAAGTGCATTGAAATAAATAATTGAAAATTAATTCATTATAAAATAATGTTAAATGAAACTTAGGGTGTTACACAATCCCAAAAACACAAGTTTTGTTCATTTCCAACCACACTACCATCCAATTAAAACCTGACATGGATTGGTTTCTTGGATCCACCATGTCACAATCATTGAATCCAAACCAATACCAACCCAATCATGAGGTACATTTCCCTTATCCATCTAGACCTTAAACATCTTTTCACGTAATGTCTTATCTCATCCATTTTCCCTTGTCTTCCATGTGGCTACTTACCATCCTAAAACAAGATAGGACTTATTTATACCAGTGAAAACTTACATGATCCATTGAATTAAAGTAGGAATGCACAATCCTTCACCAACTGACCATGTAGATAGACTCACACCCCCATGGGTGATGTCACATTCTAACTAGTCTCACAAGCCTTATCCCCCTAACCATTCTCATGTACATGTCTTCTTTTAATAATCAAGATCACCATTGGTAGCCTTATTCAAAAATTGACACTTTACTTATTCCACAATCTAACAATCAAATACCCATTGATTGACATTGTAAAAAAGATATGTTTCAAACCCTAATCACACTAATGTGATAGAATCACACAACAAACTCAATAAGTACATGAAATTAAACATTCTTTCCCTAAACCCTTACATTGATATAGAGCACAATCAATCTATGTAATTTCATGGTTAAAACCATCCAAGGAATTCATAATCCAATGGAATATGCATAACCAGACCTCACATCCACTGATACAAGCCCTATGCATCACATTGATTCATTCATTCAATGGTTGTTCACTCTATAACTTCCCAATTGATATAAATAACCCAGGTTCATACTCTCAATTGTGACTAATTCATAATACCTAAATCATCGTCCTATGAGTCGAGTGTCTTTGATCCTAGGATCATGCATAACTGAGTAACATAACATGTTCCTATAATTTTGGTTCCTTAAAGAATAGGAATCCTATATTCCATCATAGAACAACCCTAAATCCTCACATGTGTCAAGAAAAAAAACACAACCACTCATCACCCTTGGCACCATATTATAACCCCATGATGCTTACCAACATGAGAACCACGTATCCATAACATTACATGAATTTCAAGTGTTGGGAATCTGAATAAAAATTCCCATAGAAATTAGTACAGGCATATGGAACTAGCACTCAGGGTGATCAACCACATGTTGATAAATACTGGGTATAAATAGACATACACCGATCATATAAATCAAAGAATATACCTAGGCCTTTCATCTTAGAAGCTGTTCACATGAACATGTTATACCTCCCCATGGTTTACCCTTAGGTACATATGTACACAAGGAATCACTAAAATAGAGTCACTCTTTAGTGTATCTAGTTCCCACCACCTAGCCCATCTATTGAGGTCTCAAAAAATCACCAACCCATGGGATGAAACATTCTCTCGCCTGATGAATACATAGTTACTATATTTAAAACACCATTATAGGGATACAATGTAATTTACTGAGTCTAAATGATCCCACCCTCTCCTGGGTCATCAATAACTACAAGGTTCAGAACCAGTAGCCACTACCCATCACAACTTCACACATCCCCAGAGGTTACAAGAAAATTCACAAATGTAATAGTTGTATAATTCACCTTATACCCCACCATAAACCAAGAAAGGTTCCACAAACTGTTCTTTTTTCATTATCCCTAGACTACCATTAATAAGGTGAAAACCAAAACATTCCAATTGTCCACTACCCTCATTGGATTTATCCTAAACCACATCTTGATTTCCTCCCTGCTTGGGTGATCTCAACAACCCAAAAACTGATATATTGGGTTAATCCATATAAACAAGTGTTCGAATACCAAAACCATGGAGTTGATACCTTTTTTTAATTCAATGCATATCCCATTACCGAAAACCATATGAACCACTTTCAACCAAATTTTATATTTCTTTTTGTTAAAAAGAAACTATTTCAAAATATTCTAATTTCAGAATGACTCATAAACCTCCACTTTATGAACCTCACATTTAGAACATTAAATTTTTATTTTCTTTAACTATCCAAAAAATAAGATTGAATTTTCAAAAAGATTTTATAAGTTTCAAATTAAATAAAATTATTAATGTCTTGGTTAAATAGAATAGAATTAATAATCTATAGGAGAAAAATATTATAGGTTGATTACTAGTACATTATTTAACCAACCATACTAAATCCATTTATATATTCCTACATTAAGATATTATCATTGGTATTTCCCAAGTAATATATTAGCATGGATGTATATGGGAAATACCATATGCCACACTGCAGACATTTAAAACACCCATCCCATTATACCATAAAAATATTGATCCTGGGAAGATACAAATACGGATAATATAACCAGAAAATATAATAAAAAAATGATATAAATCACACACAATATGAAATTGGAATCTAAACATATATCCCTAGCATTGTTTATGTCATGTAAATCCATGTATTCCTGAAATAATGCATGAATTAAACCAATAAATCATTTAATATTAGTCCAAGAGTATAAATCTCATAAATCCTATCATCCAAAAGAATATATGTGATTTAAATTGAAAATAAAAGAAAATTTTAACCAGGAAAATCCATGAACAACAAGTCACATCCGTGGAAACTTGGATTTTCACCTATACTTGGGATAATCACTCCTAGCCACAAGCTCATTACCAATCCCCAACAATTTCATAATCATTAGTATAACATTCCCAAAAAAGTATGACAAAAAGGAAAAAACCATTCTGATACCAATTTGTAACAACTTAAGCCAAATCACTATAGGGATAATAACTAGAATGAAATGTTGTTAGTCCTGAAGAACACCACCCCATACAATAGAGCATTCCAAAAAGAGATGTTGGAATAGAGGATCTATGTGGATATTATACCCTCTTTTCTGGGTAGCAATATAAATGAAAATATAGAAAACATACTACCCAGATCGGATAACCAACAGATATAAATATGAAACATATAGTAAAATCATTAAACATTATAGTTACATTATGATAATAGGTATTCCATAAATGTCTTAAAGGATCCTCAACTATATATCAGATACAATGAAAATAAAAGAAAAAAAATAAATTGAACAAAATCTTGCAACCAATCTAGTCATGTGTTCTACTAAGTACAATCATAGATACTCGACTCTAGTATAAAACATAAAAAATAATGAAACAGCCCTTTACTAAACCTATAACATTTAACTATATAGAATTTTACATGGGTACTATAGTTCCACATTGTTTTGAGCAATATGTAAGTATAAATCTATAGGCCACCACAAATGGTGTCCATAAAACAACCAACTCATAATAATTTTTCATGAAGTAATTATCAAGGTAAAAAATCATAATTATAATATTTATTCATTTAAATAAATTCCTAAAAGTTATCATTAAACCTCAGGGACAAGATCACTCCATAAATAGTACAAACATACTTTGACTACTTTTGGGTTGTCTCTGATCATTTCCCAGCGACAATGCAAACCTAACCACTCACTAAAATTGGAAATATTCTTATCCATAATCCCATATTGATCTATAGGTAACATACCAATCCTCTAAGATATAGTGTCTAATTTATGGTGGTTTTAATCTTTATTTTAACCATAATAGCTTGCACACCCTAGGGTCCATGTTCACCCCAGGTGAACTATAGTATCTTGTGTCCCCTAGGGGCCATGTTCACTCTTGGATAATCATAAATACCAATGCCCCATGGGGGTCATGTTCACCTTGGGTTAACCATAAACCGTAAAAAAATATAAACAAGGCCAAGGAACAAATATTTATTATCATTTCTATTATAAAAAATCTAAATTTCTATTAACCAATATAATTTTTGAAAATAAATTCTCAATATCAATGCTAATAAAAATTTTCAGAGGAGTTCCAAATAGGTTCTCCAACTTAATCTTTCGTGAACACCATTAAAATACACCTTTTCCATAATTTTAAGAAAAAAATCATCAAAATATATTTTCAATGAATAATTTTTTTCAAAAAGGAAAACTAATTTTCCATTAATGATTTACATTCCAAACAAAACTGAATTACACATTTAATAAATGGTTTTGAAGTTATTTTTCACATCAATCTCTTACAAAATATAAACCACAATTTCATGTAACTAAAATGTGTCTAAATAGTTTAACACATTAGGTAAAAACTATCCAAAATTCACTAATAGGGATCTACTAATAATTGAAACCCCAATTTTAAAACCTCTAAAAAATTAAAGATCCATCACTTGTAAAACTGGAGATACTGAACATGAGTAATCCAAAAAATAAATTATTCTATGTGATAAATTGAGCGATGACCTACAATAGGCATAGTTTTGTCCACATGCTAAGTATGAGACCATAATTTGGGAAAATTGGAAGAATGTGTTGAATTATAAAAACACACGAGAAATATGACAGATTAAAAAATAATAGAGTATCTGATTAATAGTGAAATAAATTAATTATACGATGTAGAGGATAGGTAGTGTTACAACTAGCTTCACATCACATATAATGAAATGCAAACAATCTAAGAAACAATAGTGATCTCTCATAGAGGAAGGGAAGAAAGAGGTGCACATATTGGGGTATTCCTAGACCCCCAGGGGTCTAAAAATCAAAAAAAAAGAATGATGGAGAATCCTAATGAAAATTACAAGGATTTCACCACTTAAATTTTCCCTAGAGGACACCAGTGAACCTAGTAAAAACATGGGTTTTTTTATCTGACAATTTCAGAGTCAGTGGGGTTGCAACATTTTTCTACAGCCTTAAATTCATGTTATGATCTCCCATTTTATCCCGTGACTCCACCATCCCACATATGAGTTCCACAAAAAGTTAGAAATTACCTCCATGTGGTTTCCAACCCCTCTAGAACCCATATTAAGACCTATTTTAGATTTATCCCATCTACCAAAACAAAGGTGAAGTTTCTTCTCAAAATTTTAAACTCATGTATGAAAAAGGGAATTATAGCTTCCTAGAGAAGAACACTAGGTCAAATGAAGCCCTTGGAAAAAATTCACCCAACTAATTATTTAACTACTTCAATTCATATTGTTCCATATTATAATAGGGGGTATAAATATAATGGGTACCAGGTATCAAGTCGATTGTAAACCCCACCTCCCTCATTGGTGATAACACATAAAATTATGATGGAAACACCTTTGGATTCTCATTTGTTACTATAAGAAGATAATGAACCAAATATTCTTACTGTAGTTTCAAATAAAACATTTATATCATCCAAACCAGATCGGGAATAGGCGGTTTGGCTCAATTCCTCATTAGGTCTCATTTTCCCTGAAATACATGAAACTCCCCATTATGAGTAGAAAAAGAGACTCCATAAATATAATAATAAATGAGTTCTTTATAAGTTATCATATAAAAAAATTTAGAATGACATCAACATTATACATATGTATAAATAAAAAATCGCAAACAATGAAAACATATGATAAAGGAAAATGACAAGAGTGGAATTAGAGATCCCACTATTTTTTCGTCCTGAGAGGATTAATAATCTCTATTACATATGGCTTGAGATACATGGTAAGCTTCCAAAATTATACAATATGGGTATATACAAAAAATATTAAGGGTTCCCTTATCAAATAAAATAGTCACTAAATATTATGTAATGGTACTGATACATCTCACTATGATAACACATGTATTAGCTTCATCTAGAGACTTGTATAATACAAAAAGATTCTTTACTATTTGTGACTATATCTTACACCCCTTTATTATTCAAATATATAATTGTGCTATAGAACCCCTCAATATTTACAAGCCTGTACCACTATTAGGTGTGGTGAAATCATGAAATAACCTCCAAATGTGGCCTAAACATCTATTTGAGCTACAAATATAATGTGCTTCCTTGAATATACACTCAGTGTGCCAAACCATTCCATACTGAATAAAGGTCAATGGAAATTTAGCATACACTTAAAATTATATATAATATTTTTAGTATAATGATACACCACCACATTCTCCAATAAAATACTAACACTACTTCTTATACACATTAATGGGACCACTAGAACTTCCACTAGAAGAATGATGAACATCTATCAAACTTGACATACAATCTTGGTCTGGTTCCACTATCAGTACTCTATCTATAACATTCACATAAAAGTTGAGATCCAACATGAAATCTTGATATCAGATATCTTCTCAATGGAAAATTTCAAACCTAAGGGATTTCAATATTCCATTTAATACTACTTTAGGATAAAATGAATAATTTTAGTAAAAAAATTAGCATACTGAGTCATTATACCTTCACCTTGTTGAGGGTTATGAAACTCTATCGAATTCACTAACACCACAAATTTTGGGTATACATTCTCATTAAAAATATCCTTAAAGTCATTCTAATACAATCCCAAATTGTTCCCTCTTAGATCTAGATATTACCTACAACTTATGAGTGGACCTTCAAGTTCAATGACAACACATTTCAGATTAATTGATTTTAGAGTCTATAAGAAGTCAAATTGTTTCTCAAACTACATTTTACCAATCCTTTACATAATGGGGATCATTTGTAATCTAGAAATATAGTATTTTTGAAGAAAAACATCCCCACACAGATCTATGTTATAATCCCTTTAATGTAAAATCATTTTAGCCTTAATAGGAAAAGGTCCAACTAACTGTCTTAGATATTGGAACACAAATTCAAGAACTATTAAAATATTTTAAACAACTATAGGGTTTACATTCTATGGTTTTTTTGAATATACCTATAGAGTTTTTTAAAATTATTTTTAGGGGAATGGTACTACAAAATATTCACTAATAAAAATAGAACATCAGAAAAGAGAATGAATATCAACAACTCTATTAATAAAAATTCAACTAGGAAAGTAAATATTAGATAAGTTCCTTTTAAACAGTTTAGAATCAGATTAAACAACTCATAAAAGACAATTTTCCCCATCAGATCTATGTAATTTAATATTTTTAGCTTTGCGAGATTTCTAGGAACTCAGTTGTAACCTAGTCCATTGGTCCTAAAAATATTGTATCATGTCTATAAATAAATACCAAAATGTATAACAAAATTAGGAAATTAAAAACACAATATTTGATAAAAAATAATTAATTAACCTAGATAATCCACCTCAATGATACATGAATCAATTCTGACCTGGCCTATAGGGTATTCTTGAACCCTAGAAGCTTATGACTATCACCTGGGAATTAAAATAAATAACAAATAATGATTCATAAGGAAGAAAAACAATTCATGAAAAATAACAAGATAAAGAAAAAGAAGCATTCATAATTCCAAACACTTCTCAAAATAAATGTACCACAATTTGAGAGATACATGTATCAAAAACCTTAATCCAACAAAAATTGTCACATAAACCATCACATTAACATTCCAGAATCTCTATCAAACATGTGTTCCCCATGGTCCACCGGTCTATTCAAACTCCCAAGTTCCCACTAATCAAGAACATAAAATTCCTCCAAGTGGATTCTTTCCATTACGTAGACTTGGTATAAGAAAGTCTACACATGATCAAAGTTAGGGTGTAAGAAATTAATCATAGTATGATCTCAACAATTATTACATAATAAATACATATCAAGTAAAAAATATATACTAAATTTCATATAAAAAAGGCTTGTAAACCATTTCAAAATTCATATCAAAACATGATTTTCAAAACATTCATTAGAAATAGTAAAACTGTTAAAATATTACATTATCATCAAAACATGCATGGATAATAATTTTCATAAAAATAGACATGAATACATATTTTTATAAAATTTAAATACTTAAATAATTTAAAAATTACATTTTAAATTATAACACTATGGTTAAGATACATGGGGAAAGTTTTGTACATGGATTATCGCACACCTCTGTGAAGTAAGGGTGTTGGTGTGAACTCATTCCTCATTCTGAAGCATAGGGGAAATATCAGAAAACCCAAAAGAATAGACTCTATTCCCTCGAGAATTTTTAGTAACATTTTTATCATTAAACGATTTCCATGGGGAGGTAATACATGCATGAAATGTGTTCTTACCACCTAACCACACTTGCTCTCATGTTATTCACGAAAAAAAAATCATACAATGGATTATTGTTTATTTTTATAATTATCAAATCATTTCAAAAAATAAAATATTTCATCAACCCAAAGTTCAGGTTTCAAAAAAAATTCATCCACGGTTTAAAAACCAATGTCAAAATGTTTTTCCTCAAAACTCATGTCAATAAAAATATCTCATTTTATGTATAATTGATAAATTATTCCATTAATTCATTTAATAATGTCTTTCAGAGAATAGTTATTTTATAATAAATTAATTTTTTCAAAAATAAATACATTTCTTGAATAGCCATTGCCAAAGCGTTCAACAAACACACACACACACATTTTCATATAGAAGTCATTATAAATAATCCCAAATAAATAATTATAAATTAATTATAAATTCATTTCATAATCATTAATCATGAAATATTTTAAATAATCAAAATTCACCTATAAAACCACCTTCCATAAATCGTGATTATAAATCACCCAGTATGATATCCTCCAATGGAGAGTTGAAAGATTTAATGATCAAGAAGGGATAGAAAAATAAAATTTTCAAATAAAAATAAAAATCAAATAAAAAATAAGATATCATTTCCCTTAGTGAAGAATGAACATGAGGGAAAAGGGAATTCCTTGATAGATGTAAGATACACATACTAAGAGGGACTCAAAAAATTTAATAAAAATGGGATCAATGAAGAATAATGGTTAGAGGGGAATAATTCATCTCAAGAGATCCATCAAGAAGATTATGGTGGAATGAAATTTGAGGGAGGTGTTTTAGAGATAACATTGATATTAAAAGAAATAATTATGATATTTCCATGTAATTTCTGTACCCCATCTGCATAAGTGTCTATCCACGAGCTCTCATGAGCAAGCTGGTGGTGCTTGGTATAATGGATTCCATTTTGGAAGTCCAACAAGCTAGTTAACTTTCTAGGAAGAATGCCCGTCTCATTGGCCTCTCCACTGGTTGGTCAGTGGAGTTCATTTAGGAAATCCCCCTACCATCATGCATATGGATAACTGGTGTGACCCAAAATCTTGATGGAAGACATTCCATATCCATTTTTGATACACTCTCTTCTCCACCCTCAAACTAAAACCCCTCAAACCTTTCCACGCCTCTAGAAAAAGGTTCAAAATCACATTCCTTACAACTATCAGGGATAAATGTTTGTGAACAAGAATGAAGAATCAAAAGAATCATTTAGAAAAAAATTATAATATAATATAATAAACATTAATAAGATAAATCAAAGTGAACCATGGTCTATATATGAATTCTAGGTTTGGGATGTCAAAACTACTCATTATTTCTTTTATTTCCACTATGTTTATAAGTTGTTATTTAATTAGATTTTCACTATATATATAATTTCTTTAGATATTGAAAAATTTATGACTATATTATTTTTTTCTATGCTTATAATATTTACTCAAATATTTTTTGGGCTGATCATAAGATCATATCCTTTGATAGAATTAAATTGTATGTAAGAAAATATTACAAAAGATTTTAAACTATAATTAAACCGCACATTTTGTTTTCCTATTATGTTAATATGAGATAAAATTTGGTTTATGAGTAGGTTTATAAATTTTACTTCAATACTAAAATTATTATTTTTAATTTCTATTGATCTTTTAGAATTTAATTTTCAGTTTCTTTACACTAACGAGTTATGGATAAAAGTTATTTTGCTTAATTTTTATTCCAGCAAGAATACAAGATGAAATTATTTCGGATATGAATCCTAATCAACCTTCTATATTTAATAGGAATTATTATGATATTTGAAAAAATCATATGGAATATTTCATTATTAACATTAGTGTTGAAAATTTTATTATGATGACTGGTAGCTATATGATTTTGGAGAAATAAGCATTTTTATTTTTATAGAGATGAAAAATAAAAATTTCAATTTATTTTTTTATATTTAATTATTTGTTAAGTATTTTAAATAGAAACATATTTATAAAAATATTATTTATTTTTAGAAAACTAATAGAATCAGGAAAAAATTATAATTTATAGACCTTATAACTTTTAATGTGTTGGCTATTAAGATAGTTATGCTCAAAGATGTTTATGAAGAATTTTATTTTATAACTTGTGATTTTTTTTCTAAAATGAATGAAATAAAAATGGTAATAATCAATATCTTAAAATATCTTGCATATAAATATTTTTAGTATAATAAACATGTGGATAAATGTTTCTAATATTATACTTAAATAATAGTAATCTATGTGTACCAATATAGATGCTAGAAATCATATTACTAATCTAATCCCAGATTAACTCATTCAAAAATTAATTAAATATGATATTTTTTTAAATTATATTTTAAAAATGAAAATACATAAAATGGAGTTTCATTGGTTTCTAATTTTGATGATTTAAATTCCATATCATGTATTGATAATTCAAGTACGCATATAGTTTACTTTTGTACTAAGTTGGGTGAAGCTGAAATTTTCTAATTTTCTTGAGGAATAAATCAATATAAGGTACAAATTCATTTGTAGAGTAATAACATGAAGGAATGAAATAAAAATTAGGAAAATATGGATTCATCGGATCTGATTTCTTATTAATGTTGAAACATGATCCATAGACAACTAGTTTGTCCATATATGAAAAAAAAGAGTTAAATGGTCTTAAAATAAATATTTTAAGGGAAGATGTATATTTTTTGAATGTGATAAATGCATGGGGTGATAGTTGTGGTGATATTACATTTTATAATTCATAATAAGATAGTGATGCCAATAAAATTCCAGGATTTCTGGATAATGTTTCATTGATCAATAAATATTTCTTGGCTAAGGTGATTTTGGAGGAACATACTAATCCAACAATTCATGAAAATTATATATATTTAAAAAATGGTGAAAGATAATGTATAGATGAATTTGATGCCTCTACTATTGTGAAAATGGATTTATACAAGAGAAGTATCAATTAAAATGAGAAGAGGATGAAATACGAATGTGAGAAAGATAAGGACAAAATTTCTAAACATAATAAAAAGAATAATGACCTTAATGATTAATAATTTCATCAAAAGTAATAATTTTTAAGTTGATATATGATATTTATAGTTTTAATTATAAAAATAAAAAGTTGAATTTTTAGGTATATGTATTTAATAGTAAATTTTCTATGACTAATTCTTATAGAAATGTTATAAGAATAATAAAATCATTATATGACCATTTTAATTTAGATGATCATAAGAATAAATGTTCTATGAATAGAGTGAATATTACTAATGATAAAAATGTTATTATCAAGTAAAAATATGAATTTTGATTCTTGATAAATCTCCTAATGAGATTTATTATTGGGAATATATCATTTGAGTAGATGTATGAACAACGTAGTGGTAACATAAACACATTTATGCTTTGAGGTAAATCCACTAGAGGTTTAGTGTATTAGGGGGACTATATTGTGCCAAATTTATCATATTTATAGGCAAAGTGATATAGAGGAACATATTTTAAATATAATTACTCACTGAACAAAATTAAGTTGTATTGAAGAAATCGAGGTATTATTTACAGAGAACACACTTCTTATGAACATCAAAAATCAAAAAATATATAAGATCCAATATTTCTTTTTTAAAATGTTTCTAGACTGATGATGGTATATATAATAAGACATTGATATTTTAAAAATAAAACCATGTTCAATATAGTATACGAAATGCAAGTCAGATCCTAAACATAGAATTATATATTCTTATTTAAATATGATTATTATTACCAATTCATTAAATTGGTGGGTATGAATATGATTAATAGCTTTCTGGATTTTTTATCAATTATCACCCAATATCAACTTATTGATAACCTATTACTAAATATTCAATATATTTTAGAAAAGTGATTTTAATTTTAAAAAATATTTTTTCATCAAAAATGATTTTATTGTTTTATTGTGAAAAAAATATAAATACTTTTGGAAATTTTTTGAAATTATATATAATAAAATTAATATCATTTTAAATCAAAATTGAAAATTTTATTATGGTGAACTTTTAATATTATTCAAGAATGTTTGATTATTCAATGAATTGTGAAAACTATATATTGTTAGGTCCACAAGGCTGAATACCCTGAGAGGGGGGGGGGGTGAATCAGGGTATGGCTAATTTAAAATTAATGCTCGTTCTGATCTTGTTTCACTGTTAAAAAAAACACTCTTCTCTCTCTTTCCTGTTGCTCAAAGTAAACAGAAAGTAAAGCATGCACAGGACGCACCAATTTTACTTGGTTCACTGCAAAGGGCTACGTCCAAGGAGCATACGCCGACAAGTTGTCGGTCGTACCAATTCCACTAAACTTCACTAGCTGTGGATTACAATGTTCGGGCTAGATCACTTCTATGCCCAGGATCACTGCCTTTACAAAGTTTAGGG
Source organism: Viscum album (assembly GCA_963277665.1). Lineage (NCBI taxonomy): Eukaryota > Viridiplantae > Streptophyta > Magnoliopsida > Santalales > Viscaceae > Viscum > Viscum album. The sequence continues at coordinate 589,842,635 of OY728126.1, forward strand.
TCAGCTCACTGCTTTCCCAAGGGACACTCCCTGTTTCTCTCTCTTTGCCTCACTGCCGGTGGAGAGGATCACCTTCTTCCTCTTCCTAAGCTCAATACTCTAGAAGGGATTCAATCACAGTTTATAGACCGGTAGGTCTCTTCATTTGCATGAAAGCATGCATCCTCAACTATTGATAGATGATCTGTTGAAGTAAAACTTTCATCCACTGATGAATACCTCTTTGCCCCTGACCACTGGGCAACAACCTTTGGAAAGTACCTTCCCAAAGCACCCTACTTCACGAAGCTCCCAATTTCGCGAAGCTCAAACAAGCCTTCACGAAGCTCCGGCCTTTTTGAAAAGATCTATCGCGAAGCACTCTCGCGATGCACAGACCATCACAATTCTTAGGCCGTCGCGGAGCTTCTGCCTCTCCGCGAAGCTCACTGAGCCAACGTGGGGAACACGCCTTTCGCGGAGCTAGAATAGCCGCCACAGAGCTCCCCTTTCGCGAAGCACACTACCTTCGCGAACCACCTCTGCAAACCAAGAGCAATGGATTTTCTCTGAAAATTCTCTCTACTTCTGTCAAGGGGGTCGGCCTCTATTTTTAGGCGATTCCACTGACCCTCAAACTTTTCGTGCGAACTGAACGCCACGTCATCTTAAATCGCGAAGCTCCGAAGTTTCGGCCAAAATTCTGTCCAAATCGCGAAGCACCACAGAAATTTGCCGTTCGCGAAGCTCGTCATAATCGCAAAGGATCACTGTCAACATTCCTTCACACCTTCACGGTGAAGCTCCCTCGCAAAACCCTTCACCGCCGCGATGGGATTCAACTCTGCCGTTCGCGAAGCTTTGACGTAATCGTGAAGCATCACCACCTCCATTTTTCTGGTCTTCGCGAAATCTAATCCATGCATCCTATCTTAGCGAAATTCATGCCTTTCCCATATTAAATTATGATCTTCATGGAAATCCTATTATCGCGATGCTCACCAAATTCCAAATTTTGGACCCCAAAAATTTGGCAAACATTGGGAAACGGCGCCACCTTGTACTACTCTTTTGTACCGCCTCCAGATTGTCCTTTCCTTTTTCATCGTTCTTTGTCAACAAGGATTGTCAACAAATTCTTGGAAACTTGACAATTCTCCATGGAAACCTTCTTTGTCAACAAACACAATCAACCCAAAAATACTGCAATGTTACTTTGAGGGATTCTTGCCCAACAATCTTCCCCTTTGGGTTTGTTGACAGTTCTTCATAACTCTTCTCAGAAAGATTTTCTGCATGTGTATAACTCACTGAGTCTTCTTCCAGCCGCTACCAACATTCGCCTCTTGCGATTCTGATAGCGTTCAAGGATTCACTTAACACGTACTCTAAGCCCACATGAGCAATGCTCAGTGTGAGAAACAAGAGTAGTATGAAAAGTTCATCAATGAATCACTTCATGTCAAACACCAATTGTCGATTCCAACATGATACCAATTCTTAAATTGATACCAATTGTTGAACCACACTAATCCCAATTGGTGATAGCTGGACACCTTCTCTCACCATTCCAACATCATTGTTCCGCTTTTATCACGATCCTCAGTTGTCGTGATATCTATGCTTTGATCGATCACTTATAGCATCGTCTGATTTGATAATCTCCCCCTTTCGCATTGCTCCCCCTATCTGGCTACTCCACTGGTCAGCTTCTCCCCGTATCAATCATGATTTATCAAATTGCCACACTGTCTCCCCCTTGAACAGTCACCATTTTCTCCCCCTTTGTAAACGAACCCAAAGGTCACTCCTTTGTAGTCTGTAACATAGTAGAGAACACATATCAGCACATTAGGGAAAAACACATCATACCTCGGGGAGAGGGGGGGTTCTACATCCACACTATTTCAAGTGCGGGGAATTGACTGAACTCCCAGAGGCAGTCGATGCCTCTCAAAAGCTTCCGTGGGTAAGGCCTTTGTCAAAATGTCTGCAACCTGTAGCTCTGTAGGCACATACTCCAACTTCACGATTCCCTACTCAACCTTCTCCTTGATAAAAGGATACTTAATCTCAATGTGCTTTGTCCTTGAATGATGGACGGGATTTTTTCTAAGATTTATATCACTTGAGTTGTCGCACTGGATTCCGATCGGAGACTTCAGTTCAACTCCCATATCATCAAGCTGTTGTTTCATCCATAATAAAGGTGTGAATGCTTGAGTGGCCGCAATATACTCAGTTTCCGCAGTGCTCAATGAAATGCAATCTTACTTTTTGCTTATCCATGAAATACACAATCCACTAAGATAGAAAGCACCACCTGACATTGATTTCCTATCATCCACTGAACCGGCCCAGTCTGCATCAGTATATCCCAATAACTTTGTCTGAGATTTGTCGGTGTATATCAAGATGAAGTCCACCCTGCCCTTGATATACCAAAGTATTCTTTTCACTCCGAGCATGTGACTTTCCTTGGGATTACTCTGATATCTCGCTGCTTGGCATGTGGCGAAAACAATATCAGGCCTTGTTACGGTTAAGTACAATAGACTTCCAATGATTTGCCTGTATTCTGTGATATAAACTGCCTTGCCATCCTCATCTTTTGATAATTTCATCCGGGTAGCAACCGGAGTCTTCATCTGATCCACCAAAAATTATGTCACCGACATACACTAGCACCATAATCCTTTGATTACTGTCATTAATAAAATAGAGGTTGTAATCAACTCCTCTACACTGGAAACCAAGATTCTTCAAGTACTGATCAAACCTTGAGTACAATGCCCTTGGTGCTTGTTTTAGCCCATACAATGCCTTATTCAGCCTGAAAACTTTGTTCTCATCCTAATGAATGAGAAAACCATCTGGATGCTCAATGTACACCTCTTCTTCCAGAACCCCATTCAATAATGCGGATTTGACATCCATCTGGAACACTTTGAAATTTCATTCCACTGCTATGGCCAAAAATAATCTGATTGTCTCCAGCCTTGAAACCGGTGCAAATGTCTCATCAACATCTATTCCCTCTATCTGGGAGTATCCCTTGCACACTAGTTGTGCTTTGTTCCGAATCACAGTGCCATCTTCATTCATCTTGTTGTGATAAACCCATTTAGTCCCGATGACATTCTTGTCTGCTGGCCTCGAAACAATCTCCCATGTCTGGTTCTTCTTAATCTGATCAAGCTCTTCGTTCATAGCCTGAACCCAGTTTTCATCTTCAGCTACATCAAAAAAACATTTCAGCTCCACTTGAGACAAAAATGATGTTTTCTGTGATGATTTCATTCTTCGATTCTGAACTGGAGTTGTTTGATCACCAATTATATTCTTCCTATCAACTTCTGCTCGACTCTTTGGCTTCCTCGCAGACACATACTTGACACTTTCTTCTTCATCATCAGTATCTTATTCTGCCACTTCTGCCCCCCCTGGGTTTCTTACCTCATCATCACTTTCATCCAGGAAATGTTCACTGGATCGTTGAGTATTCTGTTCATTTTCAACTATAGTGACATCATTACTCTCAATGATTTTCCCAGCCTTTTGTTGTAGAATTTATACGCTTTTCTTTTCCCAGAGTAGCCAAGGAATATCCCCTCATCTCCTCGTGCCTCAAACTTCCTGTGATTTTCTTTGTTGAGAATAAAACACTTACTTTCAAAGATTCGAAAGTATTTCAATGTTGGCTTCTTTCCATACCACAGTTCATACGGAGTCTTCCCTTGCTTTGGACACAACAAAGACCTGTTTGAAACCTAGAACGATGTCAAAACTGCTTCCTTCCAAAATTTCTCTGGTAGGTCTTCCTCAATAAGCATCGTTCTGGCCATATTGTTAATGATCTTATTTCTCCTTTCAACCACTCCATTCTGTTGTGGAGTTCGTACCGATGAAACTTGATGCCTTATCCCATGTTTCTCGAGATAGTTTTCAACTTGACTGTTTGGGAATTCTGTACCATTATCAGTACAAAACATCAGAATTTTCTACACAAGAATCTTTTCTGATTCCCTCCTATACTGCTTTATGCAACTGAACACCTCTGTCTTATGGGTGATGATGAATACCCAGCCCATTCTTCTATAGTCATCAATGAAAAGGACATAGTACCTTTGCTCATTTATAGCTCGTGGTGAGATAGGTCCACATACATTAGCATGAACCAGTTCGAGCAATCTAGTTGATTTCTGTTCCTTTGGCCTGTATGTCTTTCTGATGATCTTCCCTTGTTGGCAGGCATCACACGTATGAGTGCGATCACGTGATATCTTGGGAAGGTCTCTAGCAGCATCACACTTTATGAGATCCTCCATAGATGGTTGGCATAGATGACCAAGTCGCTTATGCCACAGCTGGTTTTCTTCCTCTCTGGATAAAAGACATGTATATTCTTCCCCACCTACAAGGTATAGATTTCCATTTGACATTTTCCCCTGCAGAACAGTTACTCCATCTTTTCCATTCACAACACACATCTTCTCAGTAAATCGGATAGAGTGCCCAGAGTCACATAGTTGACTGACACTGAGTAAGTTATGACTGAGACCCTCTACTAACAAGACATCAGCATGTCTCATCTCTTTGCCCCCAAAATTGGCTTTCCCTAAGCCAACAATCTTCAGGCCTTCATCATTTCCAAATTTGACAACTCCTTCTTTGTCATATTTGATTCCTGTAACAAGATCCTTATTACCCATCATATGGGATGTGCAACCACTGTCAAGGATCCAAACACTAGATCGATCTGATGCTTTAAGGGCAATATCTGCCACCATGACCTTCTCATTTTTCTTCTTTTTGGTCCATACTTTTTCTTTCACACTCGGCATGGATTGAGACTTATGTTCATTCTCAGAGTATGATGGACCAACCTCATCTTGCAAAGCCGCAAATATAATCTGTGTTTTTAACTCACCTGTCGGTTTATTGACCTGCTGCTTGCGAACATTTTGATTCTTCTTTGGCACATTTCTCTGAATGGTCGAAATACAGTACCTATCCATGTGTCCAAATCCTCCGCACCAAAAACAGTTTCCTTCAAAATATGTTCTGGAAAACCATTCTCTGTTTGGCTGCCATCTCTGTTCCTGTTCCCTTCTATACCTCTTGGCTATGGAACACACATACTGTGAATGTCCCATTTTCCCACAGCAATAAAACCTGACATAGGATACATTCCGTCATGATACTTCAGCACTATGATTTTCTCTTTGGGATCTATGAATATTCTGATTCTGTTTTGTGCCCAAATAAACCTTCAATTTCGGGACGGGTGCTTGCGGTCTGACATTAACTGCCACTGATTTTTTTTTCTTATCAAGCCCTGAATCGACCTTAGCATTTGAACTCTCTTGCTGCTTCACTCCTGCTGAACTATGAGCCTCCTCTTTCATCTAATCTGTCATCTGAATGGCCTGCTTTTCTGATATCACATTGGGGGTCAAGAGTGTTTCTTGATCCTTCATTTTTCATCACAGACTGACCACTTCTTCTTCAAGCTCTTTGATACGTCTGACTTGCTCCCTTCCTGTGTAAGTCATACAATCAATTTCCTTCTTTTGTTCCTCAATTTTAATCTTATGCTCAACAATATTTTCTGAGCTCTCTGGTGTTGAGGATTTTAGTCTTTCAATTTATTCTAACAGTTCTGAATTTTCTTCATCCAGTTGTTGCATATAGAGTTTGGCATCATGAACCACTTTATTGGATTTCTTCGTTTTGGCTCTCCAAACATCTATCTCTTCAAGAGCTGCTTCCAATTCGGCTTCCATATCAACTCTTCCTTAAACTTCTTCTTCCTCTTCTCCAATGTCAGCTTCTTCCTTTTCCTGAGAACTACCGACGACCGCTACCATAGCATTTTGTCTATGATCTTTACAATTTTCAAACTCCTCAACCTCTTCATCCTCAGACTCATCTGAACTGTCTATTTCTTGTGAAATAAGATTCTTTCTCTTGAAGAAATTTCTCTTGAACTGCTTCTTCCCTTTCATATAGGCTGAAGATTTCTTCTTGGGAATTTCAACTTCATCATCATCATCATCGTTATCTTGAAATTTCTTGGGGAATCTTGCCGCAAGATGACCAACCTTTCCACATCGAAAGCATGCTAGTGGATGTTTACCTTTAAAAATTCCTCTTCCTCTTTGCATATTTGAAGAAATTAATGACATCACCTAATCTGTCTCTTCTTCTTCATTAGAATCTTCAATGGTGAGTTTCTTCATGGCCTTGAATGCCACCTCTTTGGATTTCCCCTTTTCCACAGTCTCGTTATCATCGTTTCTCATTTCATATGCAACAAGAGTGATGTGTAGGTTATCCAATGTCAGTTCTTTTGGGTCTTTATCTTCCAAAACAGAAACTTTCGGATTGAACCGAGGTGGAAGTTTTCTCAATATGCGCTTCAAAATTTTTATATCTTCGATAATTTCTCCAATACCCCACATGTATTCTACCACAGCATTTACCCTGTCAAAGAATGCATCAACAGACTCATTCGGGTTCATTCTCAGATCTTCATACTTGTCCCACAACACTTGCAGCTTTGCCTCTCTGACTTTTGTATCCCCTTCATAAATATTCAAAAGCTTTTCCCACATGGCATGTGACGTTTTGCATGATATCACCTTTGTATATATGGGATTGGAAAGGGCTCCCCCTAAGGCATTTATTGCTTTGGAATCAGCATCCAACTCTTTATGCTCTACTTCTGATAATGCACCACTAGTAATATCATCTGTGATACCATGCATAGCTACTGAAAACACATCCATTCCCAAAGATCGGAAATAGTGTTGCATTCGATTATTCGATATCTGAAAATTACATCCGTCGAAGATCAGAATACCTCTATGATTAGTGAACTCCATTTGAGAGACGAAAAACTGTCAAGCTTTCCCTCTGATACCAACTGTTAGGTTTACAAGGCTGAATACCCTGAGAGGGGCGAGTGAATCAGGGTATGGCTAATTTAAAATTAACGCCCGTTCTGATCTTGTTTCGCTGTTAAGAAAAACACTCTTCTCTCTCTTTCCTATTGCACAAAGTAAATAGAAAGTAAATCATGCACAGGACACACCAATTTTACTTGGTTCACCGCAAAGGGATACGTCCAAGGAGCATACGCTGACAAGTTGCCGATCGTACCAATCCACTAAACTTCACTAGCTATGGATTACAATGTTCGGGCTAGATCACTTCTATGCCCAGGCTCACTGCCTTTACAAAGTTTAGGGTCAGCTCACTACTTTCCCAAGGGTGACTCCCTGTTTCTCTCTCTATGGCTCACTGCCGGTGGAGAGGATCACCTTCTTCCTCTTCATAAGCTCACTGCTCTAGAAGGGATTCACTCACAGTTTATAGACCTGTAGGTCTCTTCATTTGCATGAAAGCATGCATCCTCAACTGTTGATAGATGCTCTGTTGAAGGCCAACTTTCATCCACTGATGAATACCTCTTTTCCCCTGACCACTGGGCAACAACCTTTGGAATGTACCTTCGCAAAGCACCCTACATCGCGAAGCTCCCAATTTCACGACACTCAAACAAGCCTTCGCGAAGCTCCTGCCTTTTCGCGAAGCTCTATCGCGAAGCACTCTCGCGATGCACAGACCTTCGCAATGCTTAGGCTGTCGCAGAGCTCCTCCCTCTCCACGAAGCTCACTGAGACAACGCGGGGCACACGCCTTTCGCGGAGCTAGAATAACCGCCGTGAAGCTCCCCTTTCGCGAAGCACACTGCTTTTGCGAACCACCTCTGCAAACCGAGAGCAATGGATTTTCTCTGAAAATTCTCTCTACTTCTCTCGAGGGGGTCAACCTCTATTTATAGACGATTCCACCGAGCCTCGGACTTTCCGCGCGAAGTCAACACCACGTCATCTCAAATCACGAAGCTCCGAAGTTTCTGTCGGAATTCTGTCCAAATCACGAAGCACCACGACAATTTTCCATTCGTGGAGCTCGTCGTAATCGCGAAGGATCACCGTCAACATTTCTTCGCGCCTTCGCCGCGAAGCTCCCTCGCAAAGCCCTTTAGCGACGCGATGTGCTTCAACTCTGCCGGTCGCGAAGCTTTGATGTAATCACGAAGCATCACCACCTCCATTTTTCTGGTCTTCGAGAAATCTAATCCATGCATCCTATCTTCATGAAATTCATGCCTTTGCCATATTAAATTATGATCTTCATGGAAATCCTATTTTCGCGATGCTCACCAAATTCCAAATTTTGGACCCCAAAAATTTGGCAAACACTGGGAAATGGTGCCACCTTGTACTACTCTTTTATACCACCTCCAGATCGTCCTTTCCTTTGTCATCGTTCTTTGTCAACAAGGATTGTCAACAAATTCTTGGAAACTTGACAATTCTTCATTGAAACCTGTTTTGTCAACAAACACAATCAACCCAAAAATACTGCAATGTTACCTTGAGTTATTTTTCCCAACATATATATTAATTGAAAATATTATATTATATTAAATTATTTCTAATGTTAAATTATATTTTAGATTAGTTTAAAATTTTAATTACGTGTTTTTTATTAAAAATAATAAAGTTATAGTTATTGGAATGAATTTTATTGGTTAATTTTTGAAAAAAATTTGTATACATAAAAAAGGTATTCTATAAGAAAATAATTTATAATTGTTTTTCTAATCATTGATTAATTTAGACCACTTAGAGAAATTGAATCTTAAAAAAAAGATTCCATATTTTGTGTCATTTTGTCAAAATTTTGTTAACATGCCACTTAATTTTTTTCCATTATTAATATTAATGATTTGAAATAATTATCACCACAATAAGGGTAAATAAAGTAATTATTATTAAAAATAATAAGACAAGAACTAAGAAAATGACCGTAAATCATTTATTTATCCTATTGCATTAGTAGAGTACGACCTTGTCCATCGATTTTTTAAAAATTTGGCAAATTGGTGAAATATTTCATTGATATTGAAATTTATATTATTTTTTATAATTAAAAGTTAAAAAATTCATTCTATCTATTTTATTATTTATTACTTTTGGACATATGTATAAACATAGGATCAATTAATTTATAAAAGTGTTATTTGATAAAAATTGTTATTATTATTATAATTTTAAATAATTTTTAATTTTTAGCGATGATATAATTACCATAAATACTTTTTAAACACATACACAATATTTTTTCAATTAATTGATAAATAAAATAAGTAATTTTAAAAAATAAAAGTAATATAATTTGAAATACTTATTACTTAACATGACATTTTTAGACCAATATATCATTTTAATGATGTGTGATGTGATTATGTTCAAATTCACTTTCTATCATCTTCATTTCCAAGTCAAATTAAATGAATTTTGTCAAAAATAAAATTAATGATATTTTATGTTAAATATAATTTTATAAAAAAATTTAAAAGTAATAAATATTTTTAAAATTAGTATTGTGTTGACAAATGGTTTAAAATTTCACAACATGGACATTTATTACCATTTTTTACCTTATAAGTAAAATTACAACACTTTAATAGTGAAAGGTAACTACCACAGTAAAGGATAAAATTGGATATACAAGGGGTTAATCTAGAAGATAAGGTTAAAAAGAATATTAAAAACAAAAAATTTTATTTTATGATTATATAAATACAAAATCTTCCTTATATTCGAGGATGGTGCATACAGATATCCTGAAAATATTCAATCAGGATAAGTCTCAATCTGAATGGGAGAATGTTGGTGACTCTGATTATTTAAATGATATATTGTACTATAATCTATAGAAATATCTTTGGTTAATGGGGGAATTTCTATTTGTTGGACTCCATCCACTGCCCTTATGCAAATTTTTCTTTTAACTTAATAAATGGTCAGCAGCATTGCGTCTGGATAGAGTAGTCTGGTATAATAAAAAACATTTTATTAAATGATTTAAAATTATTAAAACAAAAATATTTGTCAAGTTTAAGGGTATATTTTGGAAAAAAATATTCTCTACATATGGACTAATTTTGCTTTAATAGTAACAATATTTCCCCCTGAAATTATAAAAACACTATTATTACAGTAGCTATCAAAAAGCATTAACATCCATCAAAATAATTAGTATAGTTTAAAATATTTATTTCAACTAGTATAAATTTATTTTGATGATATTATGTAGACCCATACCCATTATATAATTTAATTATACTAGTTTGGAGGCTTATTTATGAAAATTTATTTATATTTGTTGATGCCCCTTTCTTCACAGAGTCTAAACACTGAAAAAGGGGAATACCCTAAGCTCAAAGTGATTCAACCATTGGACAAATATAAAAAATTGACAAAGGAAGGAATACGAATAACAATCTACAAGGGTCATGCACGTTCTACAATGGTCACGCAAGTACACTTACGCAACACAATGGTCGCGCAAGTACACTTGCGCGCCCTAGGTGATAACCACCCGCGGTCTTCTCCAACCTATAAATACCCCCGGTGGGCCCCACATTTGGGAAGGGAATTTTTCCAGAATTCATATATAGAGCTCTGAACGCCAAAGTCTTTTCTTCAGGTCTTTCGAACACTTCTAAGGTAATTCCTTACCTATAATGTAAGGTCAAAACAAGATGAGTAAGGTCTAAGTGTTAGAATTCACTAACACTTGTGCGCCTAAGTGGTTTTACCCTTAAATGAAATGGACACACTTGCACGCCACCCTACTTCTTCAGCATAACTTGCGCGCCATCTTCTGGAAAGCCTCTAGGGATAATACCAAGGGTTTGAGCCACGTCTCGCCCAAGTATTACTCTAAGGGCTGAAAATCGCGCAAGTACCCATGTGTCGCGCAGGTATACCTGTGCGACCAGGACTTGCATGCCCACGCAGTACCTGCATGCCTGCCAGGACATGCGCACCCCTACCTTTTTGGGTGCCTTTCCTACCCACTTCACCCCTCTTATGCCATTCCACTTCTCTTATTCAAGATTCTGTCTTCAAGACACTCTTCAAAGCCATTTATGGCATGATTTCTTGATTTGGCTTCCTTATCTGAAAGAAACATCGGGGAAAATATCTCAAAATCTAGTGATTTACACATATTTATGTCACTAAAGATTAAGATTTCATTCATTAAACCTCATCCTTTAAAGATGAGATAATCCTTAACCTGGGCCTCCTTATCAGGAGTAAGCCCCAGTCCAAATTCTCATCAATATGGGCATCCTCCTTAGGAGTAAGCCCCAAGTCCTCTTTAATCTGGGCCTTCTTTTCAGGAATAATCCCCAGTCTCAAATATGGGCATCCTCTTCAGGAGTAAGCCCCAAGTCCCTCAATTTTTCAAGTCCCTTAACCTGGGCCTCCTTTTCAGGAGTAAGCCCCAGTCTTACTTTCTCTTAACCCGTCCTAATTTTCTTTTGATTTGGGGATTCTTTCTCAGGAGTAAAACCCAATCATATGTCTCCTCTTAACTTGGGATCTTCCTTAGGAGTAATCCCCAAGATTAGAGTATCCTAATCTCTATGAAGCACATATACCTCTATGGACCCAGTTCCTAGATTTCTTCCCTGAAGTAAATCTCAATCCTCATCTATTTTGGTAGTCATAAACACATAAGCCCCACATCATTGCATCTTTTGTAGCACAATTGTCTGGTTTCTCCAATACCTCTTGTTTCTCACATCGAGCATTACTCACGTGAGCTTAGAGTGTAAAAGTAATCATGATTTCTTTCTTTGAGCCATCAACCATGCATAAAGCATCATAATCCCTTACTCGAACAACGTGGGTTCTGATTCTTTTTCCTAAACAAAGGATACATTGGTAGCCCATCTGCGGGTACGATCCCATCTTTGTAACAATATATGTCCTTCTGAATGACAATAAACTTCAAGTACCCCACTGAGTGGATTTAAAACCAGTATGGTCATTATAATGACCAAGAGACTTTTATGTATTGAAGGATACCATTGGCTATGAATCTCTATACAAATACAGATGATTCTCTATCGATGAAGAACCTCGAATACATCTAAAATATTCTCTAAATTTCCTACATATAAATCATTGATTGTTAGATCTAAAGAAAAGCTCATTTTATACTTGGTAATGTAATAAGGATTCACGAACATAACTTAAATCTATAAAGCGAGTCCCGGAGTAGACAATTATTCCCCTCAAAAAGGTGTGATGAGTCTGACCTCCCATCCTCTCGACCAATGCAAATTCCTAAGCCTCATCAGTCCACAACTAATGAGTGCCTACCTTTGGAATGTAGGTCCAAATGGATATGGAATCATTGGATGTTTCCGGTTCTATGAACAAACCCGTTAGAAACCGACTGGAATGTTTGAACCTTTAATCAACTCTGTCAGAGTAAGCACCAAGTCCTCTTTAATTTGGGCCTCCTTTTCAGGAATAAACCCCAGTCTCAAATATGGGCATCATCTTCAAGAGTAAGCCTCAAGTTCCTTAATTTTTCAAGTCCCTTAACCTGGGCCTCCTTTTCAGGAGTAAGCCCCAATCTAAATTTCTCTTAACCAGTCCTAATTTACTTTTGATTTGGGGCTTCTTTCTTAGGAGTAAAACCAAATCATAAGTCCCCTCCTAACTTGGCCATCTTCCTAAGGAGTAATCCCCAATATTAGAGTATACAAATATCCATGAATCACATATACCTTTATAGAACATGTTCCTAGATTTTGTCACTGAAGTAAATCTTAATCCTCATCTATTTGGGCAGTCATAAACACATAAGCCCCACATCATTGCATATTTTGTAGCAAAATTGTCTGGTTTCACCAATACCTCTTGTTTCTCACACCGAGCATGACTCACGTGAGCTTAGAGTGTAAAAGTAATCATGACTTCTTTCATTGAGCCATCAATCATGCATAAAGCATCATACTCCCTTACTCGAACTACGTGGGTTCTGATTCCTTTTCCTAAAAAAAGGATACGTAGGTAGCCCATATACGAGTACGATCCCAACATTGAAACAATCTATGTCCTTCTGAATGACAATAAACTTCAAGTGTCCCACTGAGTGGCTTTAAAACCAATATGGTCATCATAATGGCCAAGATAATTTTATGTATTGAAGGATACCATTGGCTAAGAATATCTAAACAAATACAGATGATTCTCTATCGATGAAGATCCTCAAATACATATAAATGATTCTCTAACTTTCCTACATATAAATCATTTATTGTCAGATCTAAAGGAAATCTCATTTTATACTTGGTAATGTTATAAGGATTCATGAACATAACTTAAATCTATAAAGAGAGTCCTGGAGTAGACAATAATTCCACTCAAAAAGGTGTGATGAGTCCGACCTCCCATCCTCTTGACCAATGCAAATTCATAAGCCTCATCAGTCCACAACTAATGAGTACCTACCTTTGGAAAGTAGGTCCAAATGGATATGGAATCATTGGATGTTTATGGTTCTATGAAAAAAACTGTTAGAAACCGATTGGAATGTTTAAACCTTCAATCAATGAGGTCATCTCCCATTCTAGAGGGAAACAAAAAAATGGTGAACCCGACATGAATCCTTTACCAAGTTAAAATGATGTTTTACTTATTTGTTAGGCCTCTATTTAAAACTCAATGAGAGGAACAACAAAAAACAATCATTGAAATATGTGCTCATCCAAAATATATAGTGGCTGAATTTATCTTGATTACATCTGTTACATCAAACATGCACTCTTTTCTAAGATTTTTTTCATTCTAAGAAATGGCTGCTCTCAAGTTCACACATATGAATACCACTGCTATGAATACCGCTGTTGCAAATGCCACTACTGCTACTCCTATTGGATCGTCACCCACTCTGAGGATGAAATCACCTACTCAGCTTCTTCAACGCTGTGTATCAAACGCGCTGGTTAAGGAGTACCATCAAAACGGTACTATTCCTACTCTGGAGGCTGCCCGACAAGCCCTCAATGTAAACAATTCACCTTGGTCATCCAGATAGCGATGACCTGTGATCAAGAAGCAGGTGGTGCTAACCACTTTCTCCAACCGTTTCGGGTCATTATCCCCAAAATGCAATCACCATTCACTTTCATACTCTGGGGAGGTGAATGAGCAGGTCCCTCAGGGCCTTAATTTAAAGAAGAAGGAGTCCTTCCGGAGGGATCCTATCAACAATCACTGCCAGACTCGTGCGACAGTACGCCCTCAACATGATGAGGGTACCGACTCCAGGAGTTCGGCTCAGGTTCCTCGAACCCGAGCAGGCAAGATGAATCTCCAGAGGCGAAATCCGGTCAACAGTGAGCAGGTTCTCATGTCTACCATCTCCAGATAAGTCCAGCAACCTAACTTGGTGGCAAGCAATGAGCGGGCACATACACCTTCCCGTTTTAATTCCGCTGTCCAACTGACTCGTCTGGCAGCATCACGCCAATCCCGCTAGGCAATTCCGGCAGAGTACTATAGGAAGGAACATACACCTGTTTATACATCATGATTTAGTCAGCAGGCTCATTTGACTACATATGATGGAGCTTGTCAACCACGTTCGACGAAGTGCAATCAGAAGGCACATACACCTGGTAGTATTAATCAAGCCTACCAACAGTCTAGCTTGGTATTACATGGAGAAGTCAGTCGGAAAGCTCCAGTGACAAACAGGAGGTAGACTCAACTCTATGCCCCCACACTTGAGTACTGTCAGGATTCACTGATAGGAAAAGGAGGACAGGAGCAGGAACATACACCTACTCCAAGCACAGAATGGACGTATATCCCCGTTCCGATAGCTGAAGTCACCGAGCATATTTTATCAATGGTGAAAGAGAAGAAGTAAATCCCTGATCATATTCTGGATGCTTTCCAGGATATTATAACAGCTTTAGTAGCATCTCAGGGAAAGACAAATAAATCTATCCCGACCAGTGGAGTGACACATCAAAAGTTCACTCCGGAAAAGACACACACATCTGTTCCAGTCCAAGAGGGTTGTGGGTAATACTCCCCCATATCATACAGATAACCATGTCAGGAACATACACCTGATTTGAGTGGAGATCATCAGCCTAACCTGGCCATCTCTCCTGATCAGGCACATACACCTGCTCAGAGCAGCCACTTTTGTCTACAAGTGGTTTCCAAGGTGAGTAAGAAGGCGACTAAGAAGAAGACCTGCCCAACACAGTCACGAGATCAAGATCCAATCTGTAACAAGGCCTTGCTCGATGCTGGAGTTCTTGAATCCCTAAGAAAGTTATCTGTTAGAATTCAATATTCTACTCCCTCATTTCCCAATAGTGGGAACATTAATTCTGAAGTTCTTCAATAGAAACTTCCTCATGAAGGCTTGCTTCATGACAATTCGGTCGATCTCGAAGTTTCATCTTCAGATGAGAGCCACAGAAACCCTCTGTGTGGTCAGAAGACCAAGTATAAAGAGGTCTAATCTTTTTTTGTAATACACCATGGTGGTCCTCCCCATGATGATGAATTTCTCTATGAAATTCCTCTCTACAGTAGGGATGCACATTTCCCGAACAATTCTCTAGTGGAAAATGTAGTTCCAAGAAAGCCCACTTATCTAGAGGCACTTGAAAATGAGAAACCAGTCATGTCTGATGCTTCATCGCTTGCAGGTGAAATACTTTCTCAATCGGAAGATAGCCCAGGGTGTAGGTCATTCTCCAAACCACCCCTGAGTCATGCATCTTCTAGTTTGATCAGTGGTTTATCTACCAATTTTGTTGAATCCGATGAAGGAGAAAGGAAACAACAGCTCTAGTCAAATCAGGTAGAAGAATCTTCATTGAATGATAAAGAGGAAATGCTAAACATGAGAAAACAACCGGCAAAGGGTGAAGTGCCAGTTATGTTTTGGCCTCTGGGTGACTCTTAGTATGACATTCCAGAGATGTTAAAGGAAGATGGGATTCATGATATTCATCTCAAAATATGGAAAACTCTTTATCAGTTGAAAAAAATGTATTATCTTATGATGAATATGAAAATCATGTTAAGATAATAGAAGGGTTACAACGTCAAATTGACTTGGTATCTCTATCAGTCTCTCGATATCCGAAGGCTGAAAAGCAGCAGAGAGCCCTTCAGCGTTCATGCCTTAGCACACTAAGAAGATTGCGCTAGTTAATTGCCAATGCCCCATTTGGTATTCATGTAATAGGATTGGGTGTTCATGGAGCACTACATTTAATTGTGCTCTCCAATCAACAAAGACCGCCGAAAATAGTCTCATGCAATGTTATTGCCCGTGGCCAGCCACAGTCAATGGGTTTTGTTTTTAATAAGAAGCCTTCCCAAGAACAGGCCTTAACTACTTCTTCTCAAAATCAAGACTACAGAGAACAAGTTTTTGAATTACTCATGCATTAAGAAAATGAGAATATTGAACATGCCTCTCGTATGGAGCAAGAACATCATCAAGTGACAGAAGTGTCGGAAATCATCCAACGGTCTTTCGAGTCGGGTGATAAAAGTGGATTTTGATTGATGCATCCAGTTAATTTCCGGATTGAGGTCCGCAAAATTAGGAGATCTTTTAAGAAAGTCTCAGATATAGCATGTCAAGAGCCACCCCAGCTTGCCAGATTGGGGACTCTTTTAAACCAACCCTCAGAATCAACAAATAGGATTCGAGGAGTTGAGCAAAGACAGCAGGAACAACCCTAGTCCACCAGACTGGGGACTTTTTCAAATCATCAATCCCCTCCTCAGAGAAAGTCGGTCTTTTCTATATTGGGGAAGAAGCCTCATGAGGAACAAGGAGCCAAATTATCAGGGGATTCCCTCCAAATTACGGTTCTTCAAGAAGTTCCTGAGGGATTGAATCAACAAAAGGCAATGTCTCATCAAAGACATGGAAGAAGAAAATATCACAGAAATGTTGATAGAAGGGATGTGATGCATTATGAATCAATCAATGTCATCAATTCCATTGTTGCTGATCCACTAGATGAGGCTCACTCAGGGGACTCAGATGAAGAGGTTCCTGGTCAAGAAGTTGTACGCATAGACACAAATGAATATGGTGTGTGTACACGAAATCAATGATTTACCCAAAATGCGGGTGTTCCTTCAAATAACCCACTTCTCCGTCTCCGAGAGGGATCAAACAAGGGGAGGGAAAGAATCAGGTTACATATCCTTCCTCTGGAGAAGGCCAATTGCTCTCACTAGAGCAAAGATGTGTGCAACAGGAGGAAGAAATGAAGGAATTGAGGAGGATGAATGTAGAACTACTTCAGGGTGGTCTTCCTCCTATGCGTGTTGGAGTCAGTCATCCAAGGGAGTTTGTTGCAGCTACTGAGATGGATCAATAATATCCTCCTTTATCAGTACACCCTCACAGTTCTAATCCTATGGGCCAAGTGCAATAACAATTGGCAGTATTTCCATCAGTTGCAGTACCAGCTGCCATACCTGCCCAAACTCTAGTCATTGCTCCTACCCAAGTCCAAGTTCAACCAGATGTTTCTAAAAAGTTAATAACTACCATTGAGTCATTAACAGCTCGGTTAGAGACTATGGAAGGAAAGCATGTGCAGGTTCAACCAGAAAATAATGCTTACCCTGAATGGGTAGATTAAATCTCTCCCCCATCAAATTTTGGGAACCCTTTATTCCCTATTTTCAATGGATCAGGCGACCCTGAACAACATTCGATGCATTACGTGTCTTGTTACGATCCTATGATGGGAAATCCGTAGCAGAAAGAAGCAGTGAAACTCAGATGCTTCGTGTGAACCTTGAAAGGACTAGCTTTTGTCTGGTATACAAGCTTGAAATCCCAGTCAATTACCAGATTGGAAGATCTCCGTCAATTATTTCTTCTTCAATTTAGCTCAACTTTTCCAAAGACAACAGTTTTTGATCTTACAAACTGTATGAAATGGGAGAATGAAAGAGTCTCTAATTTCATTGCTCGCTGGAAGGGATTAACATATTCCCTGAGCTTAGCACTCCCTCAAGAGGAACTGTTTCCAATCTGTGTGAAAAATCTGCATGATGATGTATGCACACCAATGATCCCTGTGAAATATACAGTAGGGTTTCGAGACCTTACTTCAATCGCTCAACAGATTGAAGATTCTCTTATACAGAATAACGCTAAATCTTGTGTAATTCCATGAGCTCCAGGAAGGAGAATGGGTAAAGCAGAAACTGCTCCATTTATTCTTAAACAAGCACTTTTACCTACTTCTTCATCAAAACCTTCATCTTCTCGAAGGGCTCCACCTCCTGAGCATTAACAAAAAAGGTCGTTTCATCTATACGATCAAAGAGATCAAATACGGAAACAGTTTTATTAGTTGAAGAGTAAAGTTTATTCTTTCCAAAATGACCAAGTTCCTGGTTACTTAATTTTGGACGTGGAGAATAATTTGGTTCAGCTTCCAAGGCCCAAGAGGCCAAACAAGAAAGGATATGAGGACCATCCCAATTATTTTCCATTTCATCAAATGCTGGGTCATCCCATCCTAGAGTGTTTTTTCTTCAAAGACCTCCTGCAAAAGATGGTCGACTCGAGACAAGTCAAATTAAAAGTTTCTTCAACTTAGGTAGCATGTGTTACTGCTACAGTTCGAGAGGAGGAAGGTGGGTGGCAAGAATTTAAGAGCAAAAATGCACAAAAATATGATGATTGGATGGTCAAAAAGATGATAAACCTAACTCAATCTATTTTGCGAACACAATTGAAGAAACCAATTGTGCCTTCTTCCATGAATGATGCAAAAAAATCCTCTTCAGAGGGAAAATCCTCAAAAGGGAGGCATAATTCCAAGAAGGAGGAACAATCAGAAGAAGATGAGTATGTGTCAAAGCCTAAGTTGTCTTTGACTCTATAAGTCTTCATGCCATCTACTTCGAAGCAACGAGCACCGCCCCACCAAACGGCACAGCCTAAATTGGATAGTCAGGCAGAATCCTCATCGGATAAAGAGTTGATTTTCGGTTCTATTAATATGATTCAATTAACAGATCCATATGCCAGTCGCAGTTTCTATTTCGATGAGCCTGAATTACCTTTATTAAACAGAGGAATAAGAGGAAGTTCCAGAGGCTCAGGATACAGGGGAAGACTTGGATCTTTCAGAAGCCACTATTCTAATTCTACCCCTGCTAGAACTGTGTACGCAGTAGAAACTCGTGGTAGAGACCTTCAGCGAGCTCAGAAAGAACAAGAAAGTTCTTCTACCAATAGAAAATTTAGTCCTGGAACAGTTATTCTAGAAGACCGGTTGAAGGTTCCGTCTTCTTCCTCCCAGCATGTGAATGGATCTAATCATTCTAATCTTCTAAAACTAGAAATATTGAAAACTCTTATCCCAATACAAGATGCAGCAACTTCCAAAGCAACTGCTTCCAAGACACCTGATAAACCACTTGGTCTTGTTGGGAAACGTAGAACTATGGATCAAAAGTATGATGTATTGAAACACTTGGCCCAAGTACCAGCCAAGTTATCAATTCTGGATGCTTTGAATCTGTCAAAGGATCTTCGAGAGGCACTCATCGAGGCTTTGTCAAGTCCTCAGGAGTTTGAAACTGAAATTGCTGCAGCTGAAGTCTATCACGTAGAGAATAATCATGCAGAATGCCATGTAGTGATATCTTTCACTAATGAAGATGAATATGATGTCGTGCATGGTCATATTAGACCTTTGTACTTATCCGGAAATGTAAATGGCATAAACGTCCGACGAGCTTTCATTGACAATGGTTCAGGAGTCAACCTCATGCTCATTCGTACACTTTGTCGATTGGGCCTCACGGAATCTGATTTATCTCCTTCTACCACGATGTTACAAGGATATGATAAAAATGAACAAGAACCACTGGGACAAGTTACACTCAGAACTCAGTTTGGAGATCTTGTATCAAATTCAGATTTCATGGTTGTTGATCATGACTCAGCTTTCAACATCTTGCTTGGAAGACCCTGGCTACATCAACATGCGGCTATCCCATCATCATACCATCAATGTCACAAATATTATTTCGATGGTCATGTTGGGACATTATATGGTGATAAGGCCCCATTCAAGACATGTGAGTCTCAATACATTGAGGCGGAATTCTATCACATGAATGAAAAGGATAAATCCACAACAATGGAGATTACCAAAGTTATGCTCTATATGGTTTGGAAAAGATTCCAGTAAATCCATTTGCACATGTGAGTACAGATTATGTGTTTCCTATCAGTAAAATTGAAAGGATAGACACAAATCAAAATACTCTTATGGAAAGATCCATAATGTCAATTATGACAATCAATCCAGACAACATGGGAGAAATTGGTGATCCTCCAAGCAGTAATGAAAGCCAAAATGGTGACGTCTTCATTTCATTTGATGAAATCCGACAAGTCTATACTTCACCAATCAGTCCAGAAGAATTTATAGAAACATCGGAGGTGAACAATGATGTCTATTCTCAATCCATCATCTCCTCTTTATTTCCCAAGGAAGACCCTACATCATCAATTGGGTCAGAAATGGAAGCTTCTTCTTCAAGATGTTCAAATTTTAACATCTCTTCTGATCATGGAAATTCTGCTTTATCTTATACTATGCAAGTATAAACGGAAGAAATAACACATGTTGAAGAAGTAGAGGAAGATCTCAGAGATGCTTCTCTAGGATTTGAAGAGGGTATCTCTACCACTGTAGATGAACTCAGAGAAATAAATCTGGGTGAAAAAGAAGATCAACGCACCACTTTAATTAGTGCGACCATGACTCCTGAAGAATAAGAGATGTATATTTGCTTTTTAAAGAAAAATCAAGACATATTTTCTTAGAAATATACCGAGATGCCCGGGCTTGATCCTGATGTTCCTACTCATCATTTGGGTTTACCGAAAGAACATCGAGGATTTAATCAAGCCGCGAGAAGAACGCACCCAACTTATGCTTCCAAAATTGAAGTTGAAGTGGATAAGATTATCAAATATAACTTCGTCAGAGAAGTTCAATATCCCATGTGGTTGGATAATATTGTCCCTGTAAGGAAGAAGAACAGAAAAATTAGAGTTTGCATCGATTTCAGAGATCTTAATCGGCATTGTCCTAAAAATGATTTCCCAGTTCCGATTACAGAACTTTTAATTGATGCAACAGCTGGCTATGAAGAACTTTCCTTAATGGATGGATATTCCGAATATAGTAAAATCTGAATGGCCCCAGAAGACAAGGAATCCACAGCCTTCAAATCCCCTCAGGGTGTGTTTTGCTACCGGGTAATGCCCTTTGGCTTAAGGAATGCAGGTGAAACATATCAGTGTGCCATGCATCATATCTTCAAACCCTTTTAGGGAAGTTTTTTGAATGCTATATAGATGATTTTTTGGTTAAATCCAAACAAAGTTCTAATCACTTGGTTGATTTGGAAGTCATATTCTACAAGCTTCGTCAACATAATTTGAAGATGAACCCCTTAAAATGTGCTTTTGGGGTAACCTCAGGAAAATTTATCGGCTTTGTTGTACGCCATCGTGGTATTGAAGTCAATCTTGAAAAGACAAAGTAAATCCTTGGTATGTCACCTCCTCCAAATTTGAAATAATTAAGAGGACTTCAAGGAAACTTAGCCTATATTCGGCGTTTCATCGCCTATTTGGCTGGAAAATGTTTACCCTTCACCAAATTGATGAAGAAGGGAGTCACTTACCAGTGGACTGAATAATGTCAAGAAGTATTCTATATTCTCAAGAAATACCTCTTGATTCCACTAGTACTCATGACACATGTTGAAGGAATACCACTTATCCTCTACGTGATAGCTTTAGAGCGATCATTAGGTGCCTTTCTTGCTCAGAAGAATGATGCTGGGAATGAAAACAGCCTCTACTACCTCAGTCGGACTATTCTTGAAGCAGAAACCCGGTATTCAAGTATTGAGAAGTGCTACCTGGCATTAATATTTGTAGTTTAGAAGTTGAGACACTACCTACAACATCACAAGGTTTAATTGGTATCTCACAATAACCCGCTCAAATTCATCCTTAGTTGTCCAATGCTTACAGGATGTCTGGCAAGGTGGGCAGTTATTTTGCAGCAATTCAATATTCAGTATGTGTCTCAAAAGGAAATAAAGGGCCAAGCTCTGGCTGATTTCTTGAATGAACACCCTTCAATGGAAGACACATCTTCAGATATTGAACTCCCTGATGAGGAAATCTTCTATATTCAAGAATGTCCTCAGGCATGGGAATTTTATTTTGATGGTGCTTCCAGAAGTCCAACAGGGAGGAAAATGGAAAATCCTAAATTCAAAAAAGTTGGCCTAGGAATTGTGCTCATTCCTCCAGAAAAGGTAGTGTTACCTTATTCCTTCTTATTGTGGTAAGGTGGTACCAATAATGAAGCAGAATACCAAGCTCTCATCACAGTCTTGGAATTCGAGCTTCAAACACAAGTGAATCACTTAAAGGTGAAAGGTGATTCAGACCTGGTAATCAAACAAGTCAATGGGGATTATGCCATTAGAAAATAAGAACTAATCCCTTTCTATGATTATTTCAGAGAGTTAATGGCATAATTCCATTTGGAACCAACATTTTCTTATGTCCTGCGATCACAAAATTCTCAAGCTGATGCACTGGCTAATATAGCCATAGCTCTGGCAGATCCAAATCGTGACGAGACAACCATCAGTATTTCCCACCATCGTGCAATTTCACCTTATGTTCGAATCAGAACAGAGGAAATTAATGAAATTAGTCCCATTACTGAACCATATAGTCATACTTCAGGATGAATGTCACCTATCAAGGAATACCTTCAAAATGGAACACTTCCACCTGATAGAGCCGAGAAAGAACCAATCCAGTGAAATGTGGTCAATTTTACTCTTTATGATAGCTCAGATCACCTAGAGAAAATTCTCTACAAACGTGGTTTTGATGGAGTTCTCTTCAGATGCATTGATGGTGAAGAGACAATGGCTGTCATCAAAGAAGTGCATGCAGGAGTCTATGGTGCCCACCAGTCTGAACATAGATTGTCTGATCAGATTCGAAGGCTTGGAAACTTTTGGCCTTCAATGATACAAGATTGTGTTGATTTCACAAAGAAGTATCATTCATGCCAAGTACATTCCAACTTCATTCATCAACCTCTAGAGTTTCTTTATACAGCTAAATACTCATGGCCATTTTCAACACGGGGAATGGATGTGGTGGGACCTTATCCTTCAGCTACGGCCAAGCAGTTTAAGTATATTCTTACTGCTACTGATTGCTTTTCCAAATGGGTAGAATCAATACCTGTCAAAGAAGTCAGTTCGAAATTCATTGTTAGCTTCATCAAGTCTAACATCATTACCAGATTTGGTGTCCCTCATACCATATTGATGGACAATGGCACCAACTTCTGTTCATTCGAGGTGATGAAATTGTATCAAGAATACAACATCAAATCCAACCATTCATCTCAGTATCATGCAGCAGCCAATGGCCTGATATAATCCTTCAATAATACTCTGTCAAATATACTACAAAAGATGGTGGATAAAGATAAGAAATCATGGCCTGATAAACTCTTCCTTTCTTTATTATCTTATCGGAATACCATCCGCAGTACAACGTGGTCAACTCCATATTCATTGGTATATGGAACAGAAGAAGTCTAGCCAATTGAAGTTCAACTACCCTCGCTTAGAGTTTCCATTTGTGATCAGTCATCTACAGATGAACAATCTCAAAAGCGATTGAATGAATTGGAATAGTTATATAATAAATGATTGTGCAATTTGCACAACTTGGAAGTCTATCAGAATCAAATAACACAAGCTTTTAACAAAAAAGTTCATCTTCGTTCACTCACTCAGGGAGAATTGGTATTTGTTCTCAGAACACCAATGATACCAGGAATGAAACCTCCCAAGTTTGAGCCAAAATGGGAAGGACCTTACTCAATACATAGGGTCTACTCCAATGGAGCTTATTCATTAATCTCGATGGATGGAGAACTCATAACTACTCCAACCAATGCCAGATATTTGAAGAAGTATTTTGTATAAACACAAAATATATCATCACGGTCTGGTATGACCTTAAACTACACCACCGTCTAACAAGACGGTAAACTGCATAACCAACGGTCCATCCATATGACCCTAAACTATTTTCAAGTCCCTTACGTCCAGCAAGACGTTAAACTACATCATCAACGGTCAATGCATATGACCCTGAACTATTTGCACATATGTCCAACATTACATTAAACTGTGTCCCCTTCATCGTCCTTGATATATGACGTTAAACTATACAGCAACGGTCCATACATATGACCATAAACTATTTTTATTCCTTTCGTCTCACATGACGTTAAACTGTGACGTCCTAACTACATGACGCTAAACTGTACAAAAGTCCCTTATGTCAAATGAGACATTAAACTGCATCATAAATTTTCCATAAATATGACCTTAAACTATTTGTACTTTCATCCAACATGACGCTAAACTATGAAAAAGTTCCTTAATTCGTCCAACATGACGTTAAATGGTGTACTCTTTTGTCCTCACTGCATGACATTAAACTGCATAGTCCCCCTTTCGTCCAACATGACATTAAACTATATTGTCCCCATTGTCCTAACTATATGATGCTAAACTGTACAGAAATTCCTTGATACATCCTACATGACATTAAACTATACTTTGTCCCTACTACATGACACTAAACTGTGCAGCACAAATAGTCCTAAATGCAAGACTTTATACTACATAGTCCCTTTATATGTCCTACATGACATTAAACTGTGCATCATTAAGGTTGTTGTTGCCTCTTACTTCTCACACCGAGTATGAATCATGTGATCTTAGATCAAACTTCAACCATAACACTCTCTCTGGTCTACTAACCATGTGTAAGTCCCAACAACATCATTTTTTTATGTCGTTGTCCCCATGAACAACTTGATCACTAATTCATTCTTTAATTGAACTACGCAGACTTTGATCCTTGCCTTCCAGGCTGGGTACTTAGGCAACCTCCCAAGGTTCAAGCCCAAAATCAATATCTTCACATCGGTTCACCTACACCTCATACGATGTTGATTTGTGAAACCACCCCTAGAGTCAATATCTTTACATTGGTTCACTTTCATCCTTGCTATACGACATTAAACTATACAACACTTTTGTCCAGTATGACAATAAACTATAACATTCTTTAATACCCTCAAATGGGAGGGAATCATTATTTACATTGATTTTAAATCAAGTTTCATTCTAAAGACTAAGTACATACATGGAAATGCCCGAAACTTTTATCTTGGGTTAAACCATCATTTCACTCATGTCCATTTTCACCCTTCACATGTTCGAACCAAATTTCTACAAAGGGTAGTTCTAGAACCACGTGGGCTTGATTCTCATCCTTATGGGATATGTAGGAGCATTCGAGTGTCCCTCAAATCCAGCCCCAAGTCTTTTGGGCCTAACCCCAAATTTCACTTTCAGTCCCTTGGCTGAAAAGTCCCCATCAAAAGACCCACTATGTATTTCTTATAATGGTCCATGTTCTATGACCCTAAACTGAGATCTCCAATCCTTTTGTCACACATGATGTTAAACTCTAGTTTAAGAAATACGTATGACTTGATTCCCATCCTTATGGGATACATAGTGAAGTCAAAAATTTCCATTCAGGACCCAACCACAACATGATTATGGTTAGCATTGATCTGTGTATCTCTGTATACATTGGACAATACCCATCTTTATGTGTCATAATCCTAAACTTAAATATTTTCAGATCTTCAAAACCCTTTTCTTCACTTTTAGTGACAAAAATGTCAAATTTCTGAGAGTTCTTTTACCTGACTATGCAGTACGTGCCCTTAGAAGGCCTTGCATAAACAGTCTGCATAACAGATTTGTCAGCCAAACGATACTATTATCTGACTATGCATCCAATTCCCTTAGGTGGCCCTACATAATTCAACCCCCTAACGAGTTTTTCGTATACCGGTAACTTCATTCTTGGGAAGAAAGCCTCTTTTGTCCTTATTGGTCTTAAATTACAGTATGTAGGGATCTGCAAAAATAGCCATCCTTAACATATTTTTCCCATATCCTTTTTCATGATCTGAAAGTATTCAAGTCTATGGTTTATATTCTCCTTCCATACATTTGGGTCAGACCTTCATAGGAGTGATATCCATCCAGTTCTTCGATAATCTTGTTTGGAAATATCTTCTCCATATTCAAGTACCTCTTTCCATATAGAAAACTCTATACTTTGGAAAATTTGAATCTCCATAAACTTTCACTAGCTTTTTAGCACTAGGAAAGTAAATTTCTGAGAGTTCTTTTGCCTAACTATACAGCACGTGCCCTTAGGCGGCCTTGCATAAACAGTCTACATAATAGACTTGTTATCCAAAAGATGCAATTTATGTGACTATGCAGCCAATGTCCTTAGGTGGCCCTGCAAAATTCAACCCCCTAACAGGTTTGATAAATAATGGTAACTTTATTATTGGAAACTACTTCTTCTAATGCCTTTTATCTCTTTTTTATATCATTCCTCAGATTCAAATATTCTTAAGCCATAGTTTACATATTTTCCCTCATACTTGAGTGTGGTAATGTGTTTTTAGATAAATTTTCAAGGAATTTAGTCGATTCTAATTCATTTGTTCAAAGCTATTTCGACCTTAAACATTATCCTCTGTATGTCCGACGTGCATGACTTTAAAGTTCCCACAAAAGACAGAGGAACTCTGAATAAAAGTCAAGTTACAGCTCACTAAACATACATTTTATATGATTTAGGTAATATTGAGCAGTTAAAAGATTCAAAGCTTGTAGGTTTATTTACATTAATCCTAGTAAAAATCAAACTATACTTACTAGGCCCATTGGGTTCCGTAAAATTTAAATCAGGTAGCAGGAAAATAGGTGCACAAATGATTAAAGGTGAAAAGATCTTCATTTGATGCACAAGAATTAGAAGGACATCCACAGATTGGAGTCTCTTCTCTTTTCTAGGAAATTACAAAAGGTTGTCGGCATAAGTTTTCAATTGATGAACCACATCCCGAGCTTCATCAGCAGCTACATGAAGCTCATTCACTCGACTAACATCACTCTTTTCAGCCTGATGGAGTGCTTTCTTGGCATCCTCAATGGATTTCATACCATTCGTTTGAGATCCCTCCAGGGAATTATTGAGTTGGTCAAGTTCCCCAGTAACAACATCTAACTATTGCTGAAGGTGCATCTTCTGAACTACTTTATCTCTGATCTTATGCTTCAGCTCCTTCATCTTGGTAGCATAGTCATCCTCAGCTCGGGATACCGCAGCCTCAAATTCGCCGATGTTGACTGATAGTTTTACCCTGGTATGATCTTCGTGACACTTTTTCTCCTGCTCCCTCCTGAAGATGACTTGTTACACCGCGTTATGGATATCTTGGTACCCAAAACCTCCAAGTCCTACAATGATAAACTAGGACAAAAATTGAGGGATATTCGATGATAGATCTTCTAAAGGGACCTCAGATATGATTTTCCATATGTTGTTCCATTCCTTTCATTGTGAGAAGCTGAGCGCATTAAGCACCTCTGGGTCTGATTCAACATCATCATCATAGGGGGGCATGTAATCTGGGATTAATGCACTTAATGAAGTGCCCTGTTCTTCTTCTTCCCCCTGACCCTAGTTGCTTCACCTTCTACTGCTGTTTGGGCAGAAGTTGAGACCTCACCTCCAGTTCCAACCATTGAAGTTGATAGCCCTATTTGATCAATTAAAAGTATGGTTAGTTTCATGGAATAATGGAAGTTGGTTGTCTATCTTGAAAACTCAGTCTAATCGTTACCTAACAGTAGATCAGCAGCTTGAGAAGTCTCCTCCCCATCATTCCCAGTTTCAACAGGATCTTCAAGATGGGTCTCAGGAGGGTTTTGTGGGTTTATCTCCACTTTAGCTAATGTTTCTGAAATGGTAGGGTTGACATCAATATCCACACCCTCTTCAGGCATTGGCAGTTCAACAGCATCTTGGGATTGAACTGAATATTATTTTCAGTCATGATTAGAAGTGTAAATTATAAGAATATTTACTAGGCGAAGGATAACACTCACACCCAAGGTCTTCTAAATCACATGATAACTTAGAATGATCATAAAATTCTTCAAAAGACATGCCACGATTCATCATTTCATCCAATGATATTTCAGAATCCTGGTTAGTATCACCGGTGGGAGAATTTGATGTGTACTCTTGGCGACCCTCATTCTGTGGCCCCTAGCCTTGGGCAGCTTCTTCAGGAAGGATGGCGGATTCAGTTGCTACGACCCCCAATTATTTTGGTGAAGGTTCCTCTCTACTTGTAGCAGCAGTAGGAGCATTAATGGGAATAGATTTTGGCTCTTTTTCAGAAGCTTCCAAGTTAACCTGAATTTGTGTTTGTTCCACAGCACCCTCTGTGGTCTCTAAGGGAGGATCAGTCCTTTCCCTCAGAGGGAAATTGAAGAATCCCCTGCAATCCCAAGGAACATGAGCAATCTTTTTCATGGTTTCATACTCATGATTATTCAAAAGGACTTACCACTACTGATAAAGCATTTAGCGGTGGACATCCTCCTTCGTCGCCTTTTTCCTTTTGGTTTTTGGGAGTGTCGGCAGTCTCCCTTATTGGCACTTGAATTTGTGAGGGGAAAGCCATGTGTAACTCATCATCCATGGCCTACTGGCCCGGAGATATCTCGCCCTGTTCACGAGGAGATTCGACAGCAGCCCCGATGGCAGTACCACCAAGGCTATACTATGGCAAAGGAACCTCAGTAGTTTTGGAAAGCTGCAAGATGAAGAAAACAATTTCCTTTAATAACAAATCATCGAATGAAATAAAGTTGAAAATAAAATAAGGAAAGAATACTTAAATCTTCAGGAGCCACATACACATTCCACTCCTCATCAGTGGCGTCGTGTTCCATTATTTCTTTCACCCGCTTGCTGATAGGGATAGAATCATTGGTGGCATATATGTAGGCCTTCAAATCTTTGACATAGGCTCTTACTTCATCAGGGTTATCCTTGAAATGAATATTTGCAGAAGCCTGAAGAGTCCCTATTTCAGGAAGATTTAACCCTTCACATAGCTCGATCCAGATAGTTTTAGTATCGCTATATACATCCCGCCATGTCTGGAAGGCCTCTGGTCGTAGATATGCAGGTGTACTAGAAGGTTGTGAAGAGGGTCCTACAACCTTGGATTTTAATTTCTTTCTATCTCCTGCAACTATAAAAAGAGAATGAAAACTTGTTACTCTATAAAGTTAATGTCTATTAAATTGCCTCAATAAAGTAACTAACTAGGAGTTGATGGAGTGGATCTCTTGATTCTTACAGGAGGATTATATACGGCACGTGGCCGTTTTGACACATGTTGTATCTCTTGAGAATCTGATGAATCAGCCTCGGTTGAAGAACTCAGTGAACCAGCTTCAGGAGTGGAAGAATCACCTGCCACCTGAATTATTTCTTTCAGAATGGTTCTCTTCTTCTTCCCAACCCGATAAACAAGTTCATTCAATATGGCCTCAGGATATGACTCTATCCAGTTTTCAGCATACCATATGGTCAAATTGCTTACCGCTTCAGTATTTGGTATGTCAAAGACTGCCCCAGTCCTTTCCATAGCCGTTAGAAACCATAGTTTCCGAGAAACTATTGGATGCTGCTCTGATCTGACGTGCACTAGAGGAGATACGACAGTTGTTTGAAGACACTTGAATTGGGGTGCAAATCGATATGGAGCATAGGCTTCACATATAATTTCCCCATCAATTCTGGTGGCCAGTACACCATCTCTGTAGGCCAACATATAAGACCTCTGTTCCAAGATGGCTGATCCATCGTCAACAAATTGCCCTGTCGGTGGATTTCCATAGGGAAAGAAGTGGAATTCCTTATACATACCCAGCCTTTGCCTAATATCAGAAGCATTAAGGGACAAAGGACAAACTCTATAGAAGGCATGAACAGACGACCTGAATGAACTTCCAGGAATCTGTAGTCCATTTTGAACAAAACATGTCCGGAAGTGAGTGGCGATACATCCCCATAAAACATGGAATGGTCCCATTAATCTCAAAGGAGACTTACCCATATAGACATGGAGTATGATCCTGTGAATATTTTCCAAAACTAGGGTAGCCAACCCCACCATCTTCCTCTCAGCCAACTTGGCTGAGATAACAATGGTCCCTAGCCTGATGCCTCCCTTCGAATCTCTAACTGGAAGAAGATAGACACTGATCCATAAGGCTAAAAATCCTGCCAGACGGGTCTTCTCCGAGATTTTATGATTCACTTCATACCCCCATTTCTCAAACTCTCCTGCTTCCTGAGTCAGCCAAAATGTGCCAGGAAAACCTCTCTTATCTTCTCTAGGGCAACTAGTAGGACGAATACACGTGGGCCCCTTTTCCATCTTCTTCTTGAAAAACACATCCATCCATTCCTCCGGGTGAATATCCCTTCTATAATGAGTCTTTGAAATCTTTGACTTTTTTATCTTATGATAAATCTTCAATAAATCTCAAACAAAATTTGGAGTCTTCTCTGGATCATTCATGGTTGCCTTTGGAGGGACGAATTCGTCATACATATCACCCAGGATTGGAACCCCTGAGATCTTGTAGGAATCCCACAAACTAATGCCTACTTCTCCATGGCTCAGATGGAATGAATTAGTTTCCGAGCTCCAGTAGCTAAGCAATTCCGGTGAAAAATTATCATTCCTATAAACATACGTCTGCCCAGCCGAGATGGCTTCATAAATTGCAGCTCCCTTCAGGTCCTCGATAAACTCTTCACAAGTTTGTCGCACCCAATAATCCCACATCTATGTTGGATTTAACCCTCCTACAGAATGGAATTCCCATTTCTCTTACCAGCCTTTGGATTGATCCATCTGAGAGTTTCAAAAGACTGAAGGATAACAATGTGGGTGCAGCTCAGGCTTGTAAAGTTTTAGATCTGGAACACACGAGCTATGATGCATTATATATGCTTTTTTACTATTCCACCATTTGAAAATGTTCCTGCTATTGAGATAGTCGCTGAAGAAACGTTGGTATACGACTGAAACAGGAAGGTGGGAGATAGTTCTTTGCCACTGAAATATTTACATCTTGTAAGGGACCATGGCCATATAGAGGCAGATAGATGCTGTGTGGGAAATCACGATGATATTTCCTCAGATGGTTAGCCAAGTCCGGAAGAGTGCTTTCTCAGATGGTATAGTAATCATGGCCAACGATGTCCATCATCTCATCAATTCTTTTGCTCGCCAGTTCATCAGTCATTCCGATTCTCTTTGGAGCCATTTGATCTGCACAAAAGTTGAATAATTAACTCTTAAAGTATGTTAATTTTTCATAAAATTTGTGAAATATTTGAAGAAATTGGCTAAGTCATTAAGGTGCACAAGTCCCATAGTTAGAGCACAAGTCTACTTAGGTCACGCAAGTATAGGGCATGCAGGTTTTGTTGCGCAAGTCTAAATACCTTAACAGTAGCGCGCCACAAGAAACAGAAGTGCGAAATAACGGGATCACTTTCGCGGATGAGCGAAAGCCGAGA
The DNA here is from genome assembly GCA_963277665.1 of Viscum album. NCBI lineage: Eukaryota > Viridiplantae > Streptophyta > Magnoliopsida > Santalales > Viscaceae > Viscum > Viscum album. The sequence continues at coordinate 589,874,225 of OY728126.1, forward strand.
GCCAAGCTCCGCGCAGGGAGAAAAAAATCCACGAGAGCCGAGTGCTTTGCGCAGAATGAAGACCCCTATTTATATACGTGACCAGAACCCTGCGCGCCATACCCTGCATGACTAAAGGTCGTGCCCCTACACGCCAGACCCTGCGTGCCCAACCTTGCGCGCCCCAATTTCCTTTTGATTCTCAATTTCCTCAGAGTCAAATCCTCATTTCTTTTGGATCCAACTCTAAGGGGGGACTTTTGTTGATGATCCATTCTTCACAGAGTCTAACCACTGAAAAGAGGAAATACCCTGAGCTCAAAGACATTCAACCTTTGGAAAAATATCAAAAATTGACAAAGGAAGGAATAAGAACATTCTACAAGGGTCTCACAAGTTCTACAATGGTCGTGCAAGCACACTTGCACGCTTCAATGGTTACGCAAGTACACTTGCACGCCTTAGGTGATAACAGCCCGGGGTCCTCTCCAGCCTATAAATACCCCCGGTGGGCCCCCCATTTGATGAGGGAATTTTTCCAGAATTCACATACAGAGCTCTGAACGCCCAAGTCACTTCTTCAGGTATTTCGAAAACTTCTAAGGTAATTCCTTACCTAGAATGGAAGGTTAAAACAAGAGGAGTAAGGTCTATGTGTTAGAATTCACTAAAACTTGCGCACCTAAGTGGTTTTACCCTTAAAGGAAATGGACACACTTGCGCGCCGCCCTACTTCTTCACCAAACCTTGCGCGCCATCTTCTGGAAAGCCTCTAAGGATAATACTAAGGGTTTGAGCCAAGTCTCGCCCAAGTATTACTCTAAGGGCTGAAAATCGTGCAAGTACCCATGTGTCACGTAGGTATACCTGCACAACCAAGACTTGCGCGCCCACGCAGTACTTCCATCTGCAGGTATGATCCCAACATTGAAACAATATATGTTATTCTGAATGACAATAAACATCAAGTGCCCCACTGAGTGGCTTTAAAACTAGTATGGTCATCATAATGACCAAGAAAATTTTATGTATTGAAGGATACCATTGGATAAGAATCTATAAACAAATAAAGATGATTCTCTATCGATGAAGAACCTCAAATACATATAAAAGATTCTCTAAATTTCCGACATATAAATCATTGATTGTCATATCTAAAGGAAAGCTCATTTTATACTTGGTAATGTAATAAGGATTCACAAACATAACTTAAATCTATAAAGAGAGTCCCGAAGTAGACAATAATTCCTCTCAAATATGTGTAATGAGTCCGACCTCCCATCCTCTCGACCAATGCAAATTCCTAAGACTCATCTGTCCACAACTAATGAGCACCTACCTTTGGAAAGTATGTCCAAATGGATATGGAATCATTGGATGAATTCGGTTCTACAAAAAAACCCGTTAGAAACCGATTGGAATGTTTGAACCTTCAATCAATGAGGTCATCCCCCATTCCAGAGGGAAACAATATTAATTTAATATTTTACATAATTCAAAGAGTGACCCTCACTTCACTTATAAGAGAGAACATTCTATCCTATTCTCATCACACATAAAAATACTTTTACATCAATAAATACCAACACAAATAAATTCATAGACACCCTCCCCTAGTTATATAGGTCTTTGTTTTGGAAGAATACCAACATTAATGGGTGTAAGGTTTAAATATTATGATGTTTTCCATAGACGAGATATAGTCTCTAAATGATTGTTTTAGTTTCATTGTTTCCTTTAACTCCATATAATATTATTCACACATAATGAAATAATAAAAAAAGTATATAAAATATACTGATATATAGTTTTATGTTAATTGAAGAACCAATATACATCTTCCCTTCAATCAAATGGGAAATGAAACTGGCATTCTTGTGTATGGATGAAAATCACCTCATGAATTGATGTAATTAATTTTGAATCACTACCTCTCACAAATAGTTATAATGATTAATTTAATATATATATATATATATATATATATATGACATAAGATACATAAGTACCATTTTTTAAATTTAATATTTCATCAATTTTCTTACTTTTCATACATTTAAAAAGGAAAATGTCATCTGTACGTACTTTTGGATTACCACCTCCATGAACTGATATAATTCTTTATTCATAACCAAATCACATTAATTATATATATATATATATCTGTGTGTGTGTGTGTGTATTTGAAGAAATTATATTATTTTTATGATATATTAATAATTTTTAAAATATAAAATAACATTTAAATCTTTCGAAGCCTGGTCGTTTAAAAATAGAAATGTTACTCTTGCGTACGTATGGCTTACCCTCTCGATGACTGTGACATAATTAATTTTTTATAAAAATATTCCAAGGTTTGTTTTAATGGTAAAACTTATGTATAAAAATGATAATTCAATACTTATTTTTAATCATTGTATTGTGAAATAATGGCTTTATTGACCATAGTCAACCTACCGAAATCATTTTGGACATACAAGTTGAATATATACAAAACATATGATGTGAACTTAATTGATTAAGTAATTTTATATAAATATTTAATAAATAAAATAATGTGAATAATAAACTCAAAGGAGGTTCTCAATAAAAAAAATTATAAACATATGTTTATTTTTAAGGAATAAAAGAACTTATGTGACAAGTAAGACTTAAGGTAAAAGGCACCTTTCCTTAAAAACTTGTTTCAAATTTTTTAATTTTTTTCTATAAATTATTCACTTCCACATACACATACATAAAATTTTTCTATGGATGCATTTTTATTAATGTAAATTAATTATAAAGGATATTATATGTGTCTTTTTTAATTTAATTAATTGGTTTTCAGAAGGAATATTTTTTAAATATTTTATAGATAGTGTATTTAATTTAATTACAAAAGAAAAAAAGAATGTTCCATTTTAACATATACGACCTCATTGGTTTTTTCTTACCTCTATAACTATTTTTTAATATTTGGATTCCCTTATTAGTATTCATGTTTTATTCAATGAAAAATCATCTTTTTCTATGTTTTAGGATTTTTCAAAAAAAAATTCAATGGAATTGATATTTCAATATTCCGAAATATTTTTATATGGGTAGAAAGAATAATTTTACTAATTTATGGTTGAAAATTTAAATATTTTATATGATAAGATTGTTTTATAGTTATTTTTCATTATTTTTTGATGATGGGTGGTTCTATAATAAACCAAGGATTGGTAGCTCCATTATAAACATGGGAATGGAGGAACTGTCTTAAAAAATTGATTGGTGGTTCAATTATAAAACAAGGATGGGTGGTTATATTATTAAACAAGGGATGGTGGGTCTGTTACATCCCTCCAATGAATTAGATAATTATTATGTCTTCCATAGAATTATTTTGTTAGTTAAATGATTCCCGCGTTACCTTTATGGTATATTTTTTCTTTCTATAGTTTTTTTAAAATTTATTATTTTATAAGGTAAGATAATGAGCTTATTTTTAATGTATATTATTTATTTCATCTAAGGGGGAAATCACTAACATTTTTTCTGAATCTTTATTCATGATTATATCATAAAAATAGGAAAACCTAGATATTTTTTATTTTTTATCTAATATTTCAGAGAAATGTTTTATTAGAATACTTATGTAGAGAATTTGATTTCATATGTATGAATTTTTTTTTGGATCCCAAAATTTATTTTTAGAAGGAAATTTTTATAAGTTTTAATTGGATAATAATTTTTTTCATTATTTTTATATTTCCCATTCTATAATTTCTATGATCATCCAACATTTTTTAATAGGTTTCATAGGGTTTTAAGGATGTGCAGGGAAAATTAAATGGTCAAGATAAAAATTGTGAACATATGTGATATCTTAAATTTTTGTGTGAAAAAATGTATAATAAGTGCAAGTGTCTACTTTGGGCTATAATATTTATTAATATTAGAGATATAAAACAATAACATAACAAATATATGATAAACAACATAAAATGTAAGATAATTAATTCATGAATTAGAACTCAATATTAGGTAATGTTTAAAGCCCGATCCCTATTGTTTACATCATTGGAGTGGTTTAGATAACAAAATATGTTTATTTTCATTCAGGAGAGAATAACATAAGAGTTATGGACACCATCTTGATTTTATATGTTTACGTTTGATCATATGTTCAATAAAATATGAACAGATTATACAGATTTTATGTGATGATATTTCAAGGTAAATAATGATGTTTTAGGGATATATTTTGCCAGTTTGAGTTATTTATAAAAATTAGGGATAATGCGAATGATTATTTCATAATAATTATATTACATTTTTGAGGATATTCATCACATCATAGAGAATGTTATTGGCATAATATAAAAGATATTTTAGAAAAAAAGATGTCCCACATGTTTTGTGATAACCTATAACATCTTGTAAGGTTGTAAGGCATGATCCCCCATCCAAAGGGATACATAGTTACAACTTCTACCATAGAACTACAAGATGTACCGGTTAGTACATCATTGGTTTTTAAATTAATGGATTTATCATGTAATGATTAATTTTTTGGGAACATTTGTTTTATAGTATAGATAACCATGGAATTGAAAATTGATTTGTTTATTAATTGTGTAATGATATTTGAGAATAATTTAACTAATTTTGGAGCTATAAATGATTATGTTAAAAACAATATTATGTAATTTCATTTAATAAATAAAGTTTGAGTTATGTTTTGGAAGAATATATGGTTTTAATATGGCTTTATGTTGGTATTTTCTATTTATGGAATTGATTAGAATATTTTAGAGATTATATGATTAGGGAATATACCTTTTTAGGTATATAACTTAATGAGTGAAAATGTTGATTTTTAGATAAATGATTAATTAATATAAGGTGAATCTGTGATAAAAACATTCTTATTTTTAGTTTCAAACTCGGTCAAGAATATTTCAAATAATTATAAGTTTAGTTATTTTTCAAATGATTTGTGTTGAAAATTTGGGGTTATTGTATAGGCTTTGGAAACTAATGTTTTATTTCATCAAATGATGCTTTATTCATTTAAGAAATTATCCTAACATATTATAACCATTATAGGATTGGTTAATGTAAAAATATATGATGAATAGATTATTATCCTTATGTGAAATTATGTGATCAATTAGATGTAGATTTTAGTGCTTCATGCATAACAAATTCACCTTGAATGCTCTTTTTTTAGAAAAAAATGTGATATTGTGGTGAAAATTTATTTAATGATTAAAATATAGTTAATAAGTAATTTTATTACTGGGAATGTTCTTTATCCACAATAATCGATGATATATGTTGATTTTGATGCTCACAAATACCATTGTTTGTTTTCAAGTAAAGTTGATTTAAGAATTTTTCAGGATATATATATATATCATGACTATCTGTATCTTTCTGAAAGAATAGAATTTTAAGAGATGTGTTATAGAAACAATGTTCATACCCATCATTCGGTGATTAAATGTATGGGTCAACAACCCTATTTTTGAATAAACGTGTGGAACAACTATCCAAGGTTGAAGACTGGAATCACTGTCCATACCTTATGTTTGGAGATTGAAAGTATAGTTAATCATCCATAAATTTGTAATCAAGCCTATGATAAATTGATGAATGTATGGTTTATCAAACCTATGCTACTTTTGGACCATATTCAAAGGAACCATATGCTATTCCAAGGAACCATGCACAGTATAGTCAAAACCAACGTTTAACTATTCGATGATAGAGATTTTAATCATTAATTTTATACATGATTTATACAATGGCATTGATAGAAGTAAATATATATTAAAATATATTATAAGAGAGATTCAAAGGCTCATTATGATCGGTATAAAATTTCATTTTCAATAAAGATAATCAGTAATACTCATAAAGAAAGTTAGGAATTTCTTGAATGATTTTAAATTTTAATATCAGTCGTATAGGCATCGATAATTTTGGATATCATAAACCAATAAAAATAAATATATTTAATTATAAAAAATGATACATACAATATAAAACTATTTTTTTAATATTTTACCTACAGAATGGAAACAAAGAAAAATGGAATCTATTCTTTTTATAAATAGGCCCCATTTTGTAGATAAAAATTTCAACCTTATTATATTGTAATTACTAATATTTATTTTTTTATATTCTTATTCAAGATCATTTGAAACATGGATATCTTAAAAGATATTAATTCATGAATAACATTAATATTTGAATAAGAAGATCTGTATTTTTTCAATAACTGTTGTAACTATGATTTTCCAACTGATTCATCAACAAATCAAATTCCTTTATGATTTATTGGAGTTTAAATAGCATCATATTAGTTGTGGTTAAGTGTCAGTATATTTCTCTATGATGTAGATAATTTATTCCCTATAATATAATTATAATTCTCTCTTAATCATTTTTGAAAATGTTTCAATATCCTATACTCTGTTTTGGATTTGAAGGTCTTGTGATAAGAGGACATTTCTAGTGAAAATTACTACACTCGTAGAGAGAGAATTGGTAGAGTTGACAAGGTGATCTTTGTGCCCCAAACCACAATAAAAATTACTATATTCTTCTTTATTTATATACACTACTCAAATACTTGTAGTTTATAATGCAACATATAATCATTTATCCCAAAGTGAGTTAAACACCAGAATCTATCAAGATCATTGAAAAGACCTACTTCACCCCATATTGTGTATCTTTGTATTATTTTGACCTAACAATTTGAATCAAATGTGATAATTTTTGATAAAGAATATAATGATATAGAAATATAAATATATTTTGGTCTATACCAAAAAAATTCAATGGATGATCCAAAAAAAGCATGACTATGATTCGAGCACCATATTTTAATGGTTAAAATTATGTATGTTCAAAATAACTAATGGCTATCCATCTAGAGAATATTGTATTTAATGTTTATTCAAGGATAATCTCTTCTTTTGTGATTTTGAGAAACCCAAAACCTAGTATGCCACAATAGAAGCTGAATATGATATTATCTAAAAATAAATTAATACCATAATTTTTGGACATGGACCTGATTAGCTCAATCATGTATCACAATGTCCTGGTGACTATGATATGTGGAAAAAAATCATTGTTTCATATGAAGGAACATACCATATTTGAAAAATGAGGCATACCACTAAAAAACTAATTTTTAAAACATTTACAATAATTGATAGTGAAATAATCTCATAATATAATGGATAGTTAATAGAAGTATTCAACAATATTACATAATTGGCAGATCCAATTTCACAATAAGATCAATAATGAAAAGTACATAACATACTTCCCTCTAAATGGAATGGAATATAAGTAGTTATTCAATAATAATCACCTGTTATGAATTTGATTATGAAAGAATTAATTCAAACACTGATGATGTAGGTAGTATAACTACAATTTGATGTTGAAGATCACAAGAATTTAAAAATGGAAAAAACTTCCCCTTATGGTGAAATCTCAGAAGCATGAAAGAAAATGAAAAGAAGACACCAAAAAAACCAAAAATTAGATTCCTAAAACTCTGAAATGAAACTAGTTCAGATATCTAGAAGGTTTAGCAAATTCTATAAAAATAAATTAGGATTCAAAAAATTCCATAAGAAGGTAGAGAACAAACCATGAGAAGTAATATGTCTAGAATGAAGAAAGATGGGTCACGTCAGACCTAATTTCCCCCAATTGAATGATTAAATGAGAAGGATAGAAAAGAAATATAATTGGAAATCTGGTTACAAGAAAATAGAAAAAAGATATATAAAATCTACATGGAGAATATTTGAAGACTCTACTAACACCTCCAAATATGATTTTGAAAAAGAGTCACAATATGTGATGAAATATATGTGCTTTATGGCTAAGGATGAAGAAGAGGTAAAATCGTATTATTCAACTTCTTATGACTCAGATAGATGGTCAAATGAAAAATGGTTCCTTAATGTTCAATTATAGACGATAAATATGATTATTTAATAAAGATAGATAAATCATTAAATAATAGTCACAATGCTATTTTATGTGAAAGAGACACAATGTTAAAACAAAATCAAGAACTAATTAAAAAATTCAATTCTTTTACATCAAACTATATTATTCTGGAAAAATAATAAATGAATTATAGGATGAAGTATAATCTTATCCTTGTATCGTAAATTTTTTTTCCAAATGAGAGAAAATTGTGAATTTGATTATTGGAAATGATTTTATTAAAATGGAAAATTATGGAATTGGCATAAAGGGTGAAAAATAAAAATTATAAAAAAACTTATTTCTTTCCCAATAAAAAAATGCTAGTTTCTATTACTACAGAATAAAATTTCATTAAACGAACAATTATTATTTTAAATATCCTCAAAATAAGTTGTATTAATAAAGATTTTATTTCCTAAAAACACGATTTATGAATGTAATATTAATGATAATAAAATAATGCCAACGTCAATTCCCATAATTTTTCATGCTGACAAAGATGGATCCATGAAATTATGGGTACTAAAAAAACATTTGACTAAATTCTTTTGGAGGTAAAAGAATACATGAATGAAAATATTATTTGGTGTATGGATTGTGTTTTTTCAGAAACAAGAGTAAAGACTCATCTAATTATATACACTAACACAAACAAATGGAGTTCTAGTAACCTTTAGTGACAATACAGAAGGAATATTTATTACAGTTATAACTATTGGATATCTGAAAAAAAAAATAAATAAACTAAGTACTTTATGTATATGGGATAAAGAAAAACCTAATAAGTATTTATCATTTTTTAATGGATTTTATGTTTATTTATTTAAATTTTTTTTCTCTGTTTTCAAAGATAAATTAATAAAATTTAGAGCACCTGGAACTGAAAATATTTATACTTTTAATCTAAATTACTTTTGTAAATAAAAAGATAATTTTTTATCTGATAAGAAAAATTATTCAAGGATATGTCATAGAAGTCTTGGAAAATCCAATATATATTCTATACAAAAATTATCTATGAATTTATTTTTATTTTCCTTGTCATAAATTTAACAATGATAGATTTTGTGATGGATGTCAAATTTGAAAACAACACAAATCATATTTCTAGTCAATTATCAAAACATCCATATATAAACCATTAGAACATATCGACATGGATTGGTTCGTACCATATAGGGTAGTATGTTTGGATAGAAAATTATATGTTTATGTTTTAGCTTATGATTTTTCAAGATTTTCTGGGTCTTAGATTCTAGAACTCAAAAGTGATGTTTTAACCATTTTTAATTATTTTTCAAAATTTTTTAAAATGAAAAGGATTTTAAAATTATTTCATTAAGAACATATTATGTGGGTGATTTTTATAATTAAGAATTTAATTCCTTTTTCTCAAATTTATGTATTAAACAAAACTTATCCCCATAAAGAATACCTAAAACTCTGTCCATTTTTGAAAGAAGAAATATAACTATTAAAGAAATGGTTAGGGATATGATGAATGAATAAATTCACCCTATTTATTTTTGGAAAGAATATACATGAATATATTGCTACATTATGGATAGAGATTTTATAATTCCCCTTATAAAAAGTACACCCTATGAAATTTTGTATAATAGAAAACCTAAAGTAAAGTAAATTAATGTATTTTGATTAAAAGTGTACATCTTGAATAATAAGAAAAACCTTGGTAAATTTGATACAAAAGTAAATGAAGGAATATTTTGAGGATATTATACTACATCTAAATCATATTAACTGATTAAAGAAAAGTCATGGATTTCTTAAGAATCGATTCATGTAAAGTTTGATGAAGCTCTCCCTTTCATTAAAGGGAAATATCCAAAATTTGAAAATAATGAATCTTTCAAATATAGGAGACTTGATCTGCCAAATAATTTTTCTAAAAAAAAATTAATGAGATGTAGTCCGGTTCATAAGAACATGAAAGATAAGAACTTGAAAGTGTCTTACCTAGAAAGACTAGAATCTCAAGGAATCATCCTTTAGAAATAATTATTAGAGGTCTAATCATATGAGTTTGAACTAGAAGAAATGTATTAAACTTATTTTAATTATAATCCTTTCTATCTTAGTTAGAACATAAGTCTTTTGAAGAATATTTATATGATGAGAGTTAGTTGTTATCCATGAAGGAAGAAATAAACCAATTTAAAATAAATGATGTTTTTGAATTTGTAGAAAGTCCACCAAATTTTCTTTTAATAACAACTGAAAAATTATTTAAAAATAAATAGAATGATCAAGGTATCATAACCAGAAACAAAAGGATATAATAAAGAATAATGAATAGATTGTGATGAAACATTTTCCCTGGTTTCTAGATTATAGTCAATTTTAATTTTTCTATCTTATGCATCTTAATTAATTTTAAATTACATAATCTAGATATTAAATATGCCTTTTTAAATTCATATTTAATGGATGGTGTTTGTGTTGTAGAGCCACCTAGTTCTAAAAATCCCACACACCAAATTCTATTTTTTAAAATTCCAAATCCCTTTTATGGGGATAAATAAGAACCTTGAACCTAGTAAGAAATATTAATCTCCTTTTTGTTGGAAAATGAATTTTTTGTGGGATTAGTAGATCCAACTTTTTTTAGAAAATAGTTTTTTATAATATTTTATTAGTAAAAATTTATGTTGATGGTGTTATTTTTGGTTCAACAAATTAAAATATTTCTAGTAATTTTCAAAGGCAATACAAAAACACTTTGAAATCATTAAGATTGTGGAACTAAGTACATTTTTAGGATTTATAATATATCAAAAATATTATAATTTTTTTAAAATAAATGTGAATATATTATTGATATAAATAAAAATATTGGACTTTAAAACAGTAAGTCCGAGACAACTCTTATTTATAAAAAAGTAAAACATAATTTGGATGATATTGGAAAACTAGTTGACAGCGAGTTATGCTGAGGTATAATTGTATGTTTACTATATCATTCATCTAGAATACCAAAAAAATGTTTTCTGTCTGTATATAAGCTAGATTTAAGTAAAATAAAAAACAATCCCATCTTATTGATGTAAAAATGATTTCTAGATAATTATAAGGAAATAATTTTTGATCTATTCATTATCAAAAAACAATTGATTTTAATTTTATTTCATATTTATATGATGAATTTGGAGAATGTAGATTAGGAAGAAAAATCACATCATGAACCAATAACATTATTTGGAAATACTTAGTGTCATTTTAGAGTAAGAAATGACATTCAGTTTACCTAAAATTTTCCAAGGAAGAATATATATCTGTTAGAAGTTGCTGTTCACAAGTGTTGGGGATGAAACACACCATACTAAAGTGTATAATAAATTTTTATAATATTATTACATAATTTTATAATAATAGTGTAATAAATATTTCAAAAAATACTATAAGTCACTCTAAGACTAATCATATTTATAAATTCAATAATTTTCTAAGAGTTCAAGTTCATAAAAAGGATTTATCTTTATAATTTATAAATAATGAATATCAATTAGCTGATATTTTCACAAAACCACATCCCACTACAATTTTTAATTTTATTAAGGGGTGTTATGGATATTTACTTTTAAATAATTTCTTATTTATTTATATTAACTAATTTCTCTATCAATTAATTGTTTTTAGAAATGGTTCATTTATTTTTTATATAAAATATTTTTTACATCTGTTTTAAATCATATTTTTCTTCTTCAGAATTTAAAATTTTAATGACTACACCATGTAATCAGCATGTAAAACTAGAAAACTAAACCCAACCATTAGACTTAACTTACTCTCGTTATTACTTCCTCATGACCCTTCAAATTATAGATAATCCCCTATTCCACATTTCTATAATCCTAACTATCCAACCTTCAATCCTCAAATCATTCCCAATGTAAACATCAGACAGAGTTGAAAATGTTAGTCCATGTGTGCCTGTCTACCAACATGTGATGTATTGAATGTTTCTTCAAGGCAACATAATATATTTTTATTATCCAAATAAAAAACAACATTGTTAAATAATGAAATTAGATTTAAAGGGATAGAGTCTATTTTTAGAGATAGTAATACACCTTTTTTGTTTTAAATTGAAGTAAAATAAATTTATATAAATACATATTTTAGTTTTGGAGATGATGAAGATATATTTATATGGAAGATTTATAATAACGAATTCTCAATTTATTCCTTGAAAATAGCTAATTTGTTGGTTTGTCCCCATGGGGGGATCTCATTTTGATTTATGAAAAAAAGAGATGAAAAATATAAATCAGAAAATATAATGTCATATCTGTTAGGAACAAAAACCATAAAGAAGTTAATGATAAAAGGCCCTGATACTGATATAAAGGTATTAATAAAGATTATTCAATTAGGAATTGTGCCGAGAATAGTTGAGTTTGTTTTTTTGGAATTATATGTATATTCTACTTTTTTTATTAAAAATATCATGCTGAATTTTAGTTGGTATATGATGAGATACATGCATAATTGCAGTTATAAAGAATAAAAAATGGATTTTTATCCCTATTGAAGAATTATTTCTCTCTTGATTAATTATTCTTTCAATTTTTATTTGTATCACAAAAACGGGGATAAAATTTTTATACCACAACATTACATATTCTTTAAAGAAATTAATAAAATTTGAGAACTTATGATTTCATTAAATTTTGTGTAATTATTGTGGGGAGAAATTTATATTCAAAATTTGAATTAACAAGTTCTGTTACATTCTCTTTGATTATAATATATTGGAATGAAAACCTTATTTTTTTTAAATTATATATAATATATAAGATATAAATATGGGGTTTCTGCTCATAAAAAAGGGGGAGATAGTTGGGAATGTATTGTCTCAACAATAATCAGTGATATATGTTTATTTTTATGCTCACAAATACCCTAGTTTTTTCCCAAATAATGTTTCTTTATGTATTTTAAGGAATAAATATACCATGACTATATGTTTTTTTTTGACAGAATACAATGTTAAAATATGTGTTCTGGAAAAATTTTCATAGCATATGTTCGGTGAATAAATGTATGGATCAAAAACCCAATATTTGAATGAATGTATGGAACAAAAATCAAATGATTAAGATTGGAATAATTATTTATACCCTACATTCAGAGAATGAACACATGATTAATCAATCCCATGTTAGGAATCAACCCAAAAATGGAAGTACTAATATATGGGTTCCCAGAAATATGTTACTTTGGAACCCTATGTAATGGAACCCTATGCTAGTAAAACATTCCCTAAGCTACATAGTTAAACCATATGTTTGACTATTCAAAGAAGAAAATTTAAATCCATGATTTTATTCTTGATTTATACAATGGTATTGTAGAAGTTAAATATATATTCAAATATATTCTACTAAAAATTAAAGGCTGGTTATAATCAACCTAAAGATTAATATTCAAGGTAGTAAATAACCCCTACACATATAGAAATTTATGACTCTCCTGAATGAATTTAAATTTTAATATCAGCAGTTTATCAGGTGACTTTCTTAGATGTGATTAATTGAGAGGAAGATATATATATGATCAAAATATTTTATCTATCAAAAAAAATACATATGATACATAACTACTTCTTTTCTTGTGAATATATTATCAATAGGGGAATTGATAAGAACAAATGACTCTTATCTTTTTTTAAAGAGGATATGCTTTAGAGATACAATTTTCATTCTCATTATATTGTAACTACTATTGTTTATTTTTTAAAATTCATATACAAGATCATTTACATCTATGATCTCTTCAAATCTATTATTTCTTGAATAAAATTCAGCTTTGAAGAAGTCTATCCGTATTTGTGTCAGTGGTTGCTGCAACTTGGAAGTTAAACCCAAACCATATATGAATCAAACTCCTTTTTGATTTAAAAGACTATCAACTTCTTGTACATAGTTGTGGTTAAGTGTCAACTTCTTTATCTAATCTATGGATAACCAATTACCATTAAAATAACAAGAAGGATCTTTTTATCCTTGGTATAATGGTGTCAACTACCTATACTCAGTTTTTGATTGCCTAGTCTTTTGATAAGAGGAAATTCTAGTGAAAAACACAAAGCTCATAGAGAGAGAATTGATGGAGTGGATTTGGGGATATTTTTTCACTGAACCACTTCAAAAAAAATTGGGTTATTTTTTACTGTTTATCCTATACTCAATTACTTATTCTATAGAATTATACATATATGAATTAATCGCAAATTGAGTTAAACACCAGAATCTATCAAGATTATCGAAGAGACCTGATTCACTAACACCATATTATGTATATATGTATTATTCAGACCATTCATTTATTTTATTATGTTATTAGTTTAGATGGAAAATAAATTCCTCAACTCTATGAATATTGATCTTGAAACAAAAATTTTATCCCATTTCCTTCATTTATGATGAGAAGATGGTCTTTTCCTTAAATAATTATACTTCTTGTGATCATTATTCTATATCACTCTACATAATTATTTGGATATTACCTTTTTTTCATTGACTTTATTTTTAGTTCCCACAAATGTTATCATATTTGGAAACCTAGTTTTCATTATTCTAGATAACCTTTATACATCCCTTTCTCTCATTTCAAGAGGATGTTTTATTAACCATTTTTATGATGTGAAATGGTATTTTCAAATATCAAAACCATTGATTACTAAAATAAGGTAAAATTTATTAGGATAAAATTTATTAAATGGGGGTAAAATGTAAGACAAAATGATTTTAAAAATGTAAACCATGTTTGAAAGCATATTCATTATGAAACGTTGAGCCTAAATGAACCATGTAATATTATTATTTAAATATTATCATCACAAGAAACCCATTAAATTGGAGTATATGGATAGGTTTAAATTATATATTAAATATATATAAATTCCTACTCAATATAATTCTATTTATTACTAGTAAGTAAATGACCACTCATTTTATAGTAATTGATTTTTATTCTTCAAAAATACATTTTCTTCAAAAAATGGATTTATTGATTTTTGTGAGAAAAAATTATAAATAATTTATGGAACTTTTGGATATTTTGTTTCATAAAATGGATATAGTTTTTGAAAATATCATATCATAATTTTTGTATGGTGAAATTAGTATTTTTTTTGAAAATTTTTATTTTTCAATGAATAATATAAAATATTTATTTCTATTGGAAATGTATTTTATATTAAAGTATTTATAAACTAAAATTAAAATATGAATTATTTTTAAAGTGTAATTATTTTATTTTTGTTAAAAATAAAAAAATTATAGTGTTTTAATATATTTTTATACATGAATTTGTTATTAAAAAACTTTTGTACTTAAAAATCCATTTTTCTAAAAAATTGTTTTTTGTTGCATTATATGTTTTTATCATGAAATAACTTCTATAAATTATATAAATAGAATAAAAAAATAAATTCCCTATTCTGAATTAACATATAAAAATTCTATAAATATGCCCTTTTATTTTTAGTTATTACGAATAATAACTATTGTAAATAATTATCACCATAGAAAAGCTAAAATGGGTAATTATAGTTAAAAATTTTATGAAATGAATTAAAATTAACCTTCACACTTCAATATAACAATTTTATGAATAATTTTTAGGAATTTTTATACTATATTGAAAAATATGCAACTTGGTTCCATATTTATTTGATTTTGACATTAATATTATTTTATATAATGAAAACTCAAATTTTCATTTTCTTCTTTTTATTATCCCTATGTTTTTTACATAGGGATATCCCAAGGATATTTATGGGTATAAAATGTTTATATAAAATAGATAATATTTTCATCATTGTAATTTTTATCTAATTTTTAGTGATGAAATATTTTTATTAAATGCCTATGCAATGTTGACATAGTATTTATTCAATTTATAGACATTATAAAATAAATAATTTTTTAAAAAATAATTTTAATATATTTTAAAAGAATTATTTTTTACATGAAATTTTTAGATAAATAGAACATTTTTTTGTTGTGAGAAATAATTTTATTCAAATTCCTTTTTTACATGTTGTTTTCCAAGTCAAAATAAATGAATAGTGTCAAAATGATATTAATTAATCTTTATGTTAAATAATATTTTATTTATTTATTTAAAAATAATAATATCCTAGAAAAGAAAATTTATTATGATAAATGGTTGAAAATTTCATCCCTTTTCCATTTATGACCAAAATTCTACCTTATGAATAAAAGTATAACTCTTTAATATTTAAAAAATCCATTACCATGTTTAAGGATAAAATTGATTAAATAGGGGATTAATCCAAATCATATGTTTAAAAATTAAATAAAAAAGTAATTTTTTTATGAATATATTAATACTATATATTTTTTTAATAATTAATGTAATTTTTTAATAATTTTTAATTTTTTAGACATATGTTATATTGTAACATTTAATTATTTTAAAAAATGACATAAATGATATTTTATAATATACAATATTTTATTTGATGATTAAAATTCCAAAATAATACTATTATAATCAAATAAATTAGGAAATGGTTTAAAATATCAACAATGATCCATTTATGGACCAATTTCCATTTTATAGAAACTATATTGACCCATAAAAAGTAAAACAATTGTTATCTCACTAATTATAAAAAGGTGTTAATGTGGGTTAAAAAAGATATAAGTATCAAAACAAAATCTAAACTTTTTCACATTTTATTAGATGATATTATTTCAACCCATAATCACAAATTCCTATAATTATATATGTTTATATTATTTTATCATAAAAATAAATTTATTTTAATTTCAAATTTTTTGTAATTACAAGAGTGCCCTCCCCTCACTTATAAAAGTGAACCACCTCTCATGTTTTCTTCACACATTAAAATCATTTTAGTTCTTTAATTACCCACAAATATATCTCTATGTAATACCTCCTCATGTTATATAGGTGTTTTTTGGCATAATACCAACCTTAGAGGATTTATAGTGTAAAGAAAAGGAAGTTACTAGAGGAAAAGGTATAATATTGAACAAAATATTTTAGTTTTATTTCTTCTACTACATCATTAAAATATTTTAAAAAAATTGTTTAAATAATAACACTATAATAAAAAAATTATTGATATGTTCTTTAGTTAATTTAATAACATATATTAATCTCTCCTTCTGTTAAATTGGAAATGAAACTGTCGTTCGTGTGTAAGACGAACAACCATCTCGAGAACCAATGTAATTCATTTTCCATACCTAGCTCTCAAAAATATTTCTAATAATAAATTTAATGTATATATATGAAATTAATTACATATATACCATCTTGGAAATATAATATACCATCTATTTTATTAATTTTGAATCTATTAAAAAATCACAACATTGTTTGTGTGTACGTGAGGATTACCACCTGTACTAAGCAATTTGATTTATTTTTCATAACCACATAACATGTATGATATATTTTAGTTTATTTAGTAAAGTATTTTAAAATTATTATATAATAATAAATTTTGAAATACAAAAATACACCCACATTCTTTCCATCATGATCATTAAAAATTTGAAATGTTACCTATGCATATATATAACATATTGTCTCTATGATTGTAACATTGTTCATTTATCATAACCTTGTTTCACGGTAGGTTTTAAATGTACAATTTATTTGTAAAAATATAATATACGTTTTTAATTTAATTTTATATTTGACTAAATAATTAGCATATTGACCATTTTAACCTTCAAAATTAATTCTCAACATATGCGCCTAATATCATCAAAACATCTAACGTGAACTTAATTGATTAAGTAATTATATATAATAAGGTAAAAAATAAATTAAATGGATAAATAAACATGATAAATTATTTTAAGATATAAACTAATTAACATAAGTTTATTATTTATATATAAAATAAATTTATGTGATGAGTTTCAATAATTTTAAGGAACACATTACCTTAGAAACAAATTTTAAGGTTTTAAAGATTTATTTGATAAATCTTTATCATCCTTTTCCATATTCACAATATTATTTTATAAACGTATTAATTTAGAAATAATTTAAATATAAATGTAATTATATGTCTCAATTTACATTATTTATAATTTTTTCAGGAGGAATATTTTAATGCATTTTATACAGATCATTTTGAATTTCTTTACAAAAGACAAATATAATGTTATATTTTAACATATACGACGTCAATAGGATTTTCCCACCACTGTAACTATTATCTGATGTTTGTATTCCTTTATAATATTTCATTTTGTCTTCAAATAAAAATAATTTTTTCAATTTTTTGGAGTATTTTTAAAAGGTTGTCTAAATGAAATTTGTATTTCAATATATGAAAATATTTTCAAATGTGTGGAAAGAATATTTTTAAGAATTTAATGTTTAAAATTGAAATATTTTATATGTTCTGATTTTTTATTGGTTCTTGATCTCTATTTATGATGATTGGTGGTTCTATTATAAAATATATATGGGTTCCATTATTAACCAAAGATGGATTGTTTCATTATAAACCAAGGATGGATGGTAATGTTATAAACATAGGATGGGTGGTTATATTATAATCCAAGGACGGGTGGGTCCATTTTATTCTTCCAATGAATTAGGTAATAACTATATTCTCTAGATAGTTATTATGTATGTAAAATGTTGTCTCAAGTAACCTCCATGATCTATTTATTCATGATATAGTTTTTTATGGAAATATTATTATCCTACAAGGTAAGATAATGTGTTTATGTTTAAAGTAATGTATTTTCTAATTTTTAAGGATGAAAATTATTAAAATGTTTAAAATAGTTTTCATGATTTTATAATTATTTTAAATAAAAAGTTTTATGTTTATTTTTTCTTTTATTATTTTAAATTTTACATTTTATGAAAACCACTAGGTGGGAAAGTTTATTTATTATATCAGAAAATAATTATTTTGATCATAAAATTTATTTTGAAACAAAAAAATTTGATAAGTATTTATGAACTGACTTGTTTTATTATTTTATTTTATATATCCCTTATTGAGATTTTTGATCTCATCAAAAATTTTAAAAATAAATCACATGGATTTAAGGAAGAGTAGGGACAAGGATTGGGTTAAGGTGAAAATTTATAAGATATGACATATCCTATAGTTATTTGAGAAAAGGGACACTAAGGAGAAGTGTTCACTTTGTGATGTAACATTTATTTATATAAGGGTGATGGACCAATGATATAATAATATAAAATTTAAATATCTTCAAATGTAATTGAAATAATTCATCAATTAAAACTCAAGATTATTTAATTTTTATAGTGTGGTCCTTATATATCTTTTGAAGACCTAATTTATGAGGAAATGAAGTAACCGCGTATTAGAAGATAAATCCTATATATCTGATATGAGGTAATTTCAATTTTAGTTTATTGTAATTTACATTATTTTAGGAAATGGATGTTAATATTATGTTTTAAATTGATAATGATTTTCATAATACATTAAACTAATCTATTTTATCTAGGTTGTCTTTTTATTTTCATTTTTTGTTAACTTTATTAATAGTGATCATTTAGTTTTTGGTGAGTTAAAAAAATTAGATAACATTTTTTGAACCATATTCTAAAGATTGATATCAAGATAGTACACCAAAAGACATCTTCTAGATTATTGTTTTTTGTTTTTACCTATGTAATTTTTAAATAACAATTTTCATTTCATTGAATAGAATATCCTTTCATTAATAAATATTCTTTTTAAATTTTATAAATGATAATTAAAAAACTAATTATAATCATAATTTCAAAAAAAAAATTAGTTTTTTTCTTTAAATATTTTTATAATGTAGTTAAACTAAATATAATGATGATTTATGACATATGATGTCGTTTGATGAATGTTTTTCTGTTTTTCAAATTTTTCAAATTATATTTTTTTTACAATTAAAATTTATAAATTTTTTATTTTATTTTACATAAATTTCTTATTTTGAGATGTATGAATTAATATAATGTTTAAATTTTTTTAATAATATTTTTATTGTATAATGATCTATTTTTTTCTCCATAATTATTTGTTTTGTTTTTTTTCAGAGGCAACACTAACAACAAAATCAATATATAGAGTTTTATAGTATTTATAGAATTATTAGTTATAAATCATGGTAGTGGAATAATTAAATATATAAAAATTAATATATTTAAATATATAAGAAAAAAGAGAATAAAATTTACGTTAAACATGAAACTCTATTATTACAACTAGGAATCAAATAAAATAAGTTTTTATGATTAATCTTTAATTTATAATGTGTATGTTTTTCTTGTTTGATATATTTATGATTAGTAATAGTTTTAAACTGAATGTCAACATATGAAAATATGATTTCAAATTAAAATATATCCTTTTATGATATTTTTGACGTTTAAATAATGTCATTTTTGTAAACATTCAGATGTGTATTAAAAAAGTACCATTTTCGTATTTATCTGGTTCATATTAGCTTACGATGATTATTTTTAATTTTTTTAAAATAAAATGCTAAGGTAAAGAGTGAAAAATATAATATTTATAACATTTTGGCTTCTATAACCTAAAAAATACGGATACTTTTATTGATCAACAAATAATATTTTCCAAATTTTTATTAAATAAATTATAAATTATTATATTAATGTATGTTTTTATTAAATTAATTAAATGAAATGGATTTAAATTAAAAATTATAATGTTAAAATTATCTAATATTGATTAAATTATTATTAGGAAAAAAATATTAATTTCTCTTTAGAAAATATTAATTACCCCAGTAAAAAGATTATTTAAGAAAAATATTTCTAAATATTATTTATTTCTAAAATAAAATGAATAAAATTTAAAATAAAATAATTATGTAATGTTAAAATATATATATAAATTAGTTAACACTCATTAATTGTAAAATAAATTCTAAACTAGATTAAGAACACTTAATGAAGAAAAATGAAATTTTTCAAGGAAATCATATTTTTTACCCATTACATGTTTTGATTCAAATATTTATTTTATCATATTTATAAATTTAATTAGTTTTAATGGAGCCCAAATTTTTATTCATCACATAAATATTTAGTAATAAGGGTCTAATAATATTTATTGTAATACAATAATTGACAAGTGTAATATTTGATTAAGACTAATAAGTGTTTGAAAAACTATTCTAAGGTGGCTAAAATTTACCTAAATTAACATGACCATTATACCAACTATGATTTTTTTAAATTATTACATACTTGTATGACAAAAAATCATTCCTCTAACTCACCTGACATTCATTCCTTTCCATTCTAACCCTTAAGTAAAAATTCTTATCTATGGAAAAGTCTATATTGCTCACTTATAAAATGGGGATCACTTAAACAATTTCAATACATGACTCCAATTTAAAACATTACATGAAACCATACAAAACTATAATATCCATGTGTTCATTTTAATTCCCTAATACCTATTATCACCACATATCATCCCAATCCCTTTAAATCAATGGAGTTCATGGAGTTGATGTTTAAAGACTCAATGTAAGTATCTGAACTTTCATAACATATATTTCTTATTATTTACATTATAAAAATCCATAAACATAGTATAATAAAAACCTCATAAAAATTATTATGTTGAGATGTTAATATAATAATGTTACAAAAACTAATTATTCTCTTCCATCTATTAAAAAACATGAATCGTTGTTAGTGTGTGCGCACAGATTACAACCTCCATTAAGTGACTCTTTTGTTTTTACATATTAAATATAATGGATGGTACTTATAGTTAAATTAATGAATATTTATGATTTATATATTTAATTTATTGTTAAAAAATAATGACTTACTATCCACCTCCACCCCTCTCATTCATAGTGTATAGAAAATGTGAATCACCCATTGTGCGGACTACCACCTCCATAAAGAATCATTTTTTTGTTTTATTCTAATTTTTCATTATTTTCCCAAAAAAATTATATATATTTCACCATTATCAAAATATATACATTATATTATTATTCTTCTACTATAATTATATTATGTCAGATGAAACCTCTTAAACCATACTCAAAAATCTTGTTAAAGAATATTCGAGATTTTGTTGGTTTTAACACCAACTAGAATAAAGTTATAATATTATATTATTATGACTACGAGAGTTTAATTTATAGTATAATATGACATAAATATGTAAATCATGATTTATTTGTCTCTATAATGGATACATCAATATTTTACACATTAATCACGAAAACACCATTCGTGTGATAAAAATCACAAAAAAAATGTTTGTTGTTGATTCAATATTCTTGGATAAAGATGTAAGTACTTATGAAGTTAATTGTATAGTTCATGAATCATTATAATACATCGATTATAGTAACATTAATGATAATTGGATGGGTAACTTTGGAATAAGAAAGAACACTGACACCACATGGATGAAACAATTATAGAAAGTTAATATAAACATTTATTATTGGAAAATAGGAGACATATAACTTATATCAAGGTAGATGATGATTATATATGAAATTTATAAATATATTTCTTTATTAATATTTATTTAGATATTATATTATGATAGTTAATTTTTTACAAGAGTTAAGATCACATTGGACTAAGCATGGAAATAAGGTAAGTATTTCTCTCTCAATTTCCTTTTTTGGAGACATGTTTATGTTATACACCATGTTTATATTTTTATTGTGTAATTATTTCTAATTTTAATTTTTATATCAATATTGTATTTCAATTCATGATATTTGATGTTCTATTTAAAATTTATACCTATCATGGGGTTTTGATTCAAAACGTTCAAAGACTATAAGGGGTTTCCGTGATTCAATTATATTCGTTGGATCATAACCACTCATCACTTCCTACTGTATTTCATTATTTATTTATTACAAACTAAAATTAATTTCAGATTTATTCAACCATATTTTTTATATAGGCAACATTTCAGAAAAAATTATACACCCTTGATGATTTTAATGATTCTTTAAAATGAATTTTTGTTAAGAATATTTCCCATTAATTTTAATGAATTTCTCTACTATTTACATATTTTTACTTCCCACCAATGTTCTCCTATTACACATTGAAATTTTATAATATATTTCAATTTAAATGATTTTATTTCATTAATTCTTTGTGGTATATTTAACAATGAGTATAATAAAACTATGATATAATATTAAAACATTATTATTTAAAGTGATAGTTATCAAAAAGATGTCTGATTTTTTGGGTATGAATAAGATTAAATAAATTATAATAAATTTTGGTTTATATGTGTATTAAATCAATTCATTAGTTATCAATTAATTGAATAAAAAGAATTAGTATTTGAATATAAGGGAAATATTTTTCTGAATTTTTTAGGAATGGAATATGTTTTTATCTGAATGCATTAAATTAATATCGATTACTGAATGATTTTAATGAAATTTATAGGTTATAAATTCAATAAATATTTTAGTGGTTCATCTAATTTTTTTCTGCATGAGTTAAGAATAAATCCAATTTTATGCTTAAAACTGTATTTTTCAAATAATAGTTTTCATTGCGTAGTGTGAAATGATTTTTAAACAAAATTTTTCCCACTTATACTTATTGAATTTAATAAAATAAACTGTATATTTTGAATCTAGAAGATCAAAATTTAATAATAAGCCACTTTTATTTTTTGTCAATATGAATAGTAACTGTGGATAAATTAATCACCGTTGTATTGAGTGAATCAGGTTAATATATATTAAAACTAAGTGGTAAGGACCTAATTTTTCATTAAAATTATTATTTAAAGAATTAAATCATACTATTATCATCTTAGTATCTAAATGTATTCATTTAATTAACAGTTTTCTAGGAAAATGATATATATAATATATATTCAATAAAAGTTACAAAATGTCACTCTTTTAGTTTAAATTATCTATTATGTATCCACATAATGAAAAGTTTCAAACAAATCTAAATTTAATTTTTTAGTTTAATAAAATTAATTTCATGATTAAAATTTATTTATTTATTTTTTTAAAGGTATTATTAAATTAAATTGTTATGCAAAACCAACATAATATTTATTCAATTATTAACAAAATATTATATATGATTTTGAAAATATTTAATGTAATATAATTTGAGTGAGTAATACTAGTCAAAGAATTCAATATAATAATATGAGGTATTAGTGTTGTTTTAAAGGATTAGATTCAAATTAAAAGTTATTCATTTATGTATTTTAAGTCAAATTAATTTTATTGTGTCAAAATTTATTTTAATATTATTTATCAAAATTATATTTTCTAAAATTATTTACAAATTACAAAAATATTGAGATATTAAAATTTGGAGAATATATATGGACAAAATGTAATCTCTCTTCATTTAATATTTAATAGTGAACTTATATATATATAATTTCAACCCTTTAAGAGTTAAATAGATGTTACAATTGTTAATGATAAAACTAGTTAATTATGGGTTAAATCTGAAACATAATGTTTAAAACACCAATTAAATTTATGAGACCTATTTTGGTTTATGCTATTTTAATTTAATCTTATATTATATTTTTTCCCTATAATTTTGGATGAATTGTTTCTAGATAATGACATTAATATATTTTACTCCTTCATGAAATCCCAATAATGCCCCTCCCATAAATTATAAAAGGATGCCCCTACTTGATCATCTTCAAACCACCATGAGCATTCTATCTCAGCCACTCTCAGAAAAAATAAATTATAAAATTTCTTATAGACATTCTAATCGTCCTAGTATTCCTGAAATTTCAACCCTATGATTCTTAATAGGATATAAAGGAGGATTTGTTTTAAAGAAGTGGTAATCACCTAAAATGATCCCTTTAATTTTAATTAGTATTTTACCTCATCTAATTTTGTTATATTCATTATTAAAAAATATATTTATAATTTTTTATATACTAATGTTTTTTATGGTTAGGAAACCAACATCATTCACCCTCATTCTGTAAAATGGGATGTGGTTGTATCGCTCGTGTGTAAGTGCCTCTTACTATCTCTATGTAGAGATGAAATTCATTTTCCATCACCATAATTCATTGATTTTTATTATGATGGATTAATTTATCATATAATATAATTATTACATAATTAAATATATTTAATTATAATATAACATTTATCTTTTTTCCTTATAATCTGATGGAAACCGATAATGTCAGTTATGTGTATGTGTGCATTACCCCTTCCATGAGGTAATGTTATTTTTATTTAATTTAAATTTTAAATTTATTGTAAAAAGTGGATTTTTAATGAACATATATTATATAAATTATTTTATAATGAATCTATAATGTTGAATTATTATTTACCTTTCCTAATTTGAATACCTCAAAAAGATAAAGTAATATTCATGCATACATACAACCTACAGTCCTTATGACTGGTGTAATTAATTTTTCTATCTCTGTTAATTATGAGTCTTTCTAGATAAGAATATAATGAATATATATGATATTATAAGTATGTAAATTATTATAATATTTAATTAAAATAAATTTAAATTTATTATATTGGAGGGTAATGTGTTGTCAAATCATGTGGAACTCTATTTAAGGGGTTTTGATCGTACTATTATTTTTGAGATATGGATTCCATATTTCCAATTGGTTTATTTTATGTGGTGTATATACTAATAATAAATACATTTTATTACGAATTTAAAAATATTTTTGGAGGTATAAATATCTATCTATGTATCGTTTATTTAGGGTTCTTTCAATTCAAATTTACCCAATGCGGTAAGGGTTTAATGTCTTAAGCTCTATATTTATCAGGGATGTTTATGATTATGTTTTTGATGATGAAATATTTTGATATACATGTCATTAATTACAATTATTATATTATCCACTATTTTTTCTTGATAATATAGGTTTTCATTTAACTTTTTCATATTATGTGGTCAAGATACTTAAGATATATTATTAATAAAAATTTACTTCATCTCACTCATTGGTCGAATATACTCTTTCATTCATTTTGATATTTTCTAAAAATGTTTTAAAGAAGCATTTTACTATTCTACACATATTTTTTAAATTTATTTTTATCATATTTAAATTTAAAGAAATAATTGTTTATAAATAATCCTATTTTTTTCAAAACGATGTATTTTTTCCCTTTTTCTGTAAAAATGTTAAAAGAATTGTTTATTTTAATGTAAGTAGGTTGAACTGAATTTACTAATATAAGGACATAACAATGATTTGAATATCGAATTGGAATTTTTCCAATTTGATCTTCAATGAAACTATTTTCCATAATATTTTTCAAATTTTTATGTTTTAGTAAGGTTATTTTAAAATGAAAAGGATTTCAACATGAAGAAATATTGCATTGACCCTTAAAGGTATTTTTAATATATGATAAAATCTATCGATGTTACATATGATTTATTTGAGTAATAATCCAAGGATACAGTCTTTATTCATTCTATAGATGGTTTATGTTTAGGATTAAAATATTTTTATGAAATTTATTTCTTTACCATAGGTTATAATTCGATGAAATAGTGAAGTCTTTTGGAAACTTGACTCTATTCCATGTGTTATGCTATGATGAAATATTTATAAAACCCAATTTTATGGGTTCTGATATGATAAACTTTTTTATGACCTTATTGTACACATATGTATTAGTTTCATTGTATAACAAGTGGGAAAAAATCTAACTCTAATTCATTGGGTAATGATTGATATCTTAGAATATAAACAGGTTTGTAATGAATAGTGACCCCAGTTCCATAAGGAACTATGTTCACTATGATATTCATTGGACCGAAGCAAATCTATTATCACAGTCATCTAAACTATACTTCACTATTAAATTAATGGATTTCTATTCTTTCTTGTATTCCACAAATTTATTTCTTATGGCAATGATATGATCTAATGAATAATATTTTTTGATTCCATTATGATTAATGTCTCATTAATTGCTACTATTTATTCCATAAATCAGGTTTGTGATTTATGATATGGTGGGTATGATTTTCAAATGTACTAATTATGTTCAAATTCCATTATGATCATGTTATGTTGATATCTCCATTATTTTCATTTAATATGTATCTAATATCACACTATCTTTGTCTTACATTCTATATGTTATAAAGAAAGTTATTATGTATGAAATGTCTAGGAAGTGTGAGAGTTGTGAATAATATATTAGGAGATAAAGTACTTCACTTATGAATTAGTTCTTTAAATATCCCAATTTCTAAATACACTAATCCTTTATTATCCTCCAATGTGTTTCTGTAAAATGAAATAAATATTCATTAATTAAGATGTATTATATTTGTTGGAAAATAATAGGTCATTATAGATGGTATTAGGGAACATATTTAGTTAACATTTGGATTTATGATGGGAAAACATTAGTGATAACAATATTGATAGGTCTATGTTTATGTTTAAGGATAAGTCTATGTATTGGAAAATATTTTGTAATCATGGTGAAGGATAGAGTGAGTGGTTTATATGAAATTATAACCCTATATGGATACTAAATGGTGATGCGGATCTATAATAGTTTTATATAGGAGTAATAACATCCAAATGGGTGCATTTAGATTTTACTTGATCATCAACTGCTACATGATAATGGTCCCATCTACACACCAAGTTTTTCACTCGCAAGGTATATGGTTTAGAAATTAACAAAACCATTATAAACCAACATGAAGGATCTAAATAATGATCATGATTGGCTATGGTAAACCCTAAGGTTTCATAGATTAAAAATAATGTTTCATGATTTAGATATCATATAAATAAATTTTTGGGTTAGGTGGTTTCCCATTATGATTATTATTTCATTCACTATCATTCTGGTTTAATAAATGTATATAACATGAAGGAATCATTTTAGTGAAAAATATCATGGAAAAAAAATGATTTTCTTCTGGATCAATTGAATTTTATAGGGGTTAAAAAGAGTGATATTATTTATATGATTACATAAATTTATCAAGCTTATAATCTTGATAAGAATACAAATGAGAAAAGAAGGGAGGAATTCTCTATTGAGTCTTTCATGAGGCAATAAAAACCATAATTTAGTGGGCCCATTTATCCACCAATTCGTGGGAAATGGATTAGTAGAACAAAAAGTATATTTTTGATTCTCTAGTGTTCAAAAAAAGAAAAATTTATTCTAAATGATTATTTTTTATGAGAAGGTCATAAATATTGGATTCATATATAGAACATGAAGAAACAGGATGAAATTGACTCAATAGAGTGGGATGAGTTTAAGAGATTATTTCAGAATAATTACTTCCATGTATTCTTCATATTAAAATGCATAAGGAATTCATTTATCTGGAAGAAAAGGAAGATGAATCTATTAGTATGTATTAGAAATATTTTACAAGACTTATGAGGTACTATTTTGGTATTATCATCCACACAGAATGTATGAATTATCTTGTATTCAGTATCTCAAAACTATGTATTCAAAGGGAATTATCTACAAGGGACTTTAATAGATATTAATAAATTTATTTATATTCCATCATGGTTTATATCATGATTGGATTTACCCATAAATCTCATGGTTTTGATAGTAAATGAAAGGTGGAATTAAAGGGATTACTAAAAACACAGAGAGAAGAAGATGTGTTTTTCTTTATGCTAAAACCATGGAATGAATAATGGAGGAACTATCTTAAAGTAAATTTTAACTATTTCATGTATGAAAATAATTTTCATCTAGAAATTGAATGATAAAATATTGATATGACATTAGCTATTGATTTAAATAGAAGAAAATCTCCACAAAATGTTCCACACACAATCTAGTGGTTTAAATTCAAGGAGTATGGGAGTTATGCCAACTAATGACCAAATCCAATGGATAATGAAGATAATTGATGTGAGAATCCTATTTAGCCCAAAGAAAAAGGAAAATATCAATTGATCACTATTTTCGATGAGGTTTTTGATAAACAATTTGTGAAACTTTCAAATACCATCCACTCAAGAATGTCTAATGTCTTATTCGACTATGGATATAGAGAATATTTTATATCTGAATAATTTTATAATGGTATCATCGTACCAACTCAATAATTATATGTTATGTTAGGAGTGAAAACACCTAATGGTAAGATGATCAATATCTAGTTTATGATTCTTCTACAGTTAATGTTTTAGTGAATATAATTCCTTTAAATATTTTTATTCTTCTTTTTGTTGACTTTAATGTTATCTTAGGAATGGATTGGCATTCTTCAACATAAATCCCAATTAATAAAGTAGGGAAGTCTCATTTGATATTACAATCCAACCAACGACGATTTATTAGTGAGAAGATCAATATGATTTTCTAATGGAAATGGTGTACATGGTGTTGGTACAGATTGTTATTCATAAAGGATGTTTCTCTTATATGGTTTTTGAGAAACTAAACATCAATGATATGCCAATTTTTTGGTAGTTTGTTGATATCAGTCTAGAACAGTTTCTTATTCTTCCACGGAATGTTGATGTTTATTTATCAATAGAATCCATACATGGTGAAACTCTTATTTCAAAGACTCTATATACAATATGGCATTTTTTTTGTAATTGAAGAAGAATCTACAGAAGAATACAAAAAATGGATTTATTCATCGAAGTGTGTCACCTTGGGGAAAACCGATTTTTTTTAGAAGCGAGATGAACCAATGATAATTTGCACTGATTATTATAATCTATACAAGTTCATATTCTAGAAAAAGTATCATCTACCACAAATTGATGATTTTTTTGATCAAATTCTTGGATATCAATACTTTTTAAACATTTATCTTCATCATGGGTAACATAAATTGAGGTTTATGAAGGATTATATTTCAATAAAAACATTATATAAACGGAATAGACAACATAAATATATTGTGATGCCATTTAGTCTTAATAAGGACCCCATTATAATCATGGATTTGAGGAATATAATATTCTTATATTTCCTTGATTAGTTTTTGGTAGTATAAAAATATGATATTATTATATAATAAAAGAGAAATTAAGATCATGAAGATCATTTGAGAATTCTGATGAAGGCCTTGACGAAGGAGTGGATTTATAAAAAATTTTCCAAGTGTAAATTATAGATTCATAATGTTTAATTATTGGGTTATATAATCTCACATGAAGGTATATTAGTAGATCATTCAAGGAGAGAGGTTATTGAATGATGGCCCAAACTGACCACTATGACTGATATCAATAGTTTTTTTTTCAATTTGTATGATATTATCAAATATTTTATGAGAATTTATCTTAACAATTTAATCCACTCACCATGTAAACTTACAAGGGAGATATGTTCCTTTAGACATATGAATGTGAACAAAATTTCAATGAACTAAAGAGAACTTTAGACAATGCACATATGGTTACATTACCTTATAGTGGAGAAGGGTTTTTAATTTATATTGATTCTTTCATGAAGGGAATGGAAGGTTTTCTCATATAAAATTATATAGTGAGAGCTTATTCCTCATGGTAATTGATGTTCCATGGGAAAAAAATTCCCAACTCATTATTTGTATTTAGAAA
Organism: Viscum album; assembly: GCA_963277665.1. Classification (NCBI taxonomy): domain Eukaryota; kingdom Viridiplantae; phylum Streptophyta; class Magnoliopsida; order Santalales; family Viscaceae; genus Viscum; species Viscum album. Next base: position 589,904,835 of record OY728126.1, read on the forward strand.
TGGAAAATTTTTCATTAATGATATGGGGGATTATATAAATGGAGAAAGTGTTATATATGTATACTGATCATGAAATTTTAAAGTATACATTCACATATAAAGAGTTTAATATATACCATAGAAGATGTTTGGAGATGATTAAATATTATGAAAACTCAAGACATTACCACCTTGGGGAAATAAACAAGGTGGATGATTCTTTGACACAAAAAGATCATTGTAGATCATATATGTTGAGGATAATAGAAGATCCATTTTTTTTATTTTTAAAGGATTTATCTTACAATCATGGTGGAAGGGGATACATCATATCATTCTCAAATATGTGTTCAACCATCCATCAATGTAATGATTCAAGAGGCACAGAAATATGATGTATAGATATAAAGGATGGCTAGAAATGTTCCAATGATAACCTAGGTAATGATAGAATGATAAGATTCAAGAACTAGGTATGTGGTCCATACATATGAGATTCGAAAAAGTATCTATTTGATGAAGCTTATAGTTTTTCATTTTCTATTCATATTGGAAATATGAAGATGTATAAATATCTACAAGAGTATTTTTAGTAGTATATAATAGAGAGAGGTATTATGAAGTATGTATCTTGGTAATTAGTATGTCATCGTGTTAACGATTAGAGACCAAATTCAATGGGATTATTAATACGTTTCCCACACCAAAACTGAAAATGTTATAACAACATTTTTTATTTTGTTATCACACCCCCCAAAACTTATAAAGGTAATAATTATATATGGTTCTAATCAATCACATTACAAATTCTGATTACTTAATTTATATTATAAAATATTTCTATATAGGTCACCTATCCAGGATATAAATTGAGGAAGTGGGAATGTAGCATAGACTACCAAATTCTCTGATGGGGATCTGAGGTTTTCCTTGATGTTCTGGAAATGTCTTAAACTGGATATGGATACACGGCTAAGTTTCATTGCTTATTATCACTCTCATATAGATGTTAAGTATGATAAAATCATTCCATCCCTAGGAGATATGATGAGATCCTGTTCAATGGAATTTAAATGTGTTTGGGATCAACAACACCCTCTAGTTGAGTTTTATTAAAACTATATATTTCACTAGAGAATAAATATGGCTTTTTATTAATACCACTATGAAAATAAATGTAGAACTCCAAACTATTGGTGTGAATTTTGAAAAAAAGATATTTGGGCCTGAGATAACTGAGGGAATGGGAGAAAAATTTATATTCATTCAACAAAACATCAATGAAGCTCAGAGTCAATTGAAACGTTATTATAATAATCATCATTGAGATTTAGAGTTCGATTTTAGTGAGAATGTGTTTTTATTAATTTCTATATTGAAGAAGGATATGAGAGTCGGGATGAAATGAATGATGAACCATTGGTATATTTTCCTCTTGAGATTAATGATAATGTAGGTTTGATAGATTATCTCTCAGAGCTTCCACCAAACATTTCTCAGGTTCATGATGTGTTCCACATACCTATCATGGGGAAGTACATACCAGATCCATCTCATGTACTAGACCAAGAAGAATTAACACTATAAAATAATATTTCATATGAAGAATAACCTGGATAAATCTAGGACTATAAATATAGTGTGCTATGGAATAATAATACTCTCCCGATGAATGTTATAAAGGGGAATCTATATCTCAAAAAAGATAGATGGGAATATAAGGATATAATAAAATAAAGATATCCTCATTTTCTTGTATCCGAGTGAAAAAATTCATGGGTGAAATTGACATTAATAGTGGTAGAATTTAACATACTAAGATTTTAGAATATATTCATCTTTAAATAATTTAATATATTAGATTCATGGTGTTACACCCAATAACGAGTTTAAATAAATTGAGATATATTATTAAAAATATATTATTTAAAGTGATATTTATCATCTCACAATTGGATTGTTGGTTTTAAACCAAACTAGCTAAATTATAAAAAATATGGTTTATATATATAATATGAATTCAACTGATTACTATTAATTTCAAATAAAAATAATAATCATTAGAAAAAATAGTTTTTATGAAAAAATATTTTAATGTGGCACTATATTTTTATATAAATGAATTATATAAATCACATTTAGTGAATTATTTTAATGATATATATATATATTAAAAATTCTGTCAAAATTTTTAAACAGTAATAGAATATTTTTAAAATACATTAGTCAGTAATAAATCCATTTTTGTGCTTAAAATTGCATTTTGTACTGAATAGTTGTTATTACATTTTTTGTGATTATTTTATAAATTAATTTATTCCACACACACAAACACACAGATATTTATATATATATATATATATATATATATATTAAATGGATTCTATTCATTAATAACGAGGTTAAAATTTAGAAAATAGGCCCCTTTTATTTTTTTTCAATATAAATAGTAAATATTTAAGATCGATAATGTGTATATTGAGTAAATCTAGGTTAAAAATATGTGATATAGCCATTTGTTTTTGTAATAATTGTTATTGGATTATTTTAATTCTACCCTTATCAACATACATTAAAAATTTATTTTTTAATCGATAGTTTTCCAGGAATATAAACTTTATATTATTTAAAGTAATAAAAGTTGCAAAATGATTCTCTTAATTTTAAATATCTATTATATTTCCACGTAGGTAAAAAAATTATGATGAAATATAAATGGAGGTTTTCAGATAAATGAAATAATTTTCATGATTTAAACTTATTTCTAATATTTATAAATTATAATATTACCTTAAATTCTTATGCAATGCTGAAAAAAATATTTATTCAATTATTAAATAAATTAAAAAAATATGTTTGAAAATATTAAATATAATATAATTTGAGTTATTTTCAGTGTTCCTAAAGTTTGATATAATAATATAAATATTATTGTTTTATTAGTGTATTTTATTCAAATTAAAAAAAACATTATGTCTTTTAAGATAAATTAATTTAAATGTTTTAAAATTTATATTCAGGATATTTTATCAAAATAATTGTATATTAAATTATTTAGAAATTATTATAATCATAAAATAGAATAATTTGAGGAATATATTGTCTATTATTTTATCCCATTCCCATTAATGACTCAGTATTTTCCTTATATATAAAATTATATCCTTTTAAGTGCAAAATGACGTTATCACAATTAATGATAAAATTGGTTAAATAAATAAACCTTCTAAATGATATGGTTTTAAAAACAACATAAACCGATACAAATATTATTTCCTGATTTTATTTCTACCTCGTAATATATTACATTCAAATAACTATATTTATTGGGGAATTTGGGTTATATAATAATTCTATTATATTTTAATCTTTTACAAAATCTGGAGAGTGCCCCTCCCTTCAATTATAAAATCACACCCATAACTTCTCTTCTTAATATCACATTTATCCTTTTAGATTGATCATACACTAAATAAATCCATTATAATATTGATTATATGCAATCTAGGGATTCTTCTCTTCTAAAAACATGAACCCTAAGATACTTAAGAGGCGATTTAGAGGAGCTGTTTCAAAGAAGAGGTAATCACCTTAACCAATCACTTTCATTTTAATTATTGTTTTATCTAATATAAATATGTTATATTCATCATAAAATAATTTATTTAGAATAATCAATATAGGAGTTTTTTTATGTCTATCATGCCACCTTGATTGACCCTCTTCCCATTAAATGGGAAGTGAATGTATCCCTTGGGTGTACATACAACTTAACATCTCAACGTAGCGATAAAATTAATTTCCCACCATAATCACTCATGGGTGTTTATTAATATTAATTTAATGATAATATTTTATAATAATGACCTAATTGTAGTTTTTTAACTATAATTATTTTTAAAAGGTGAACTATTATTTACCTCTCTATCGTTTCATCTGCCCAAAAGTGAAAATAATGTGCATGCATACATACGACCTTTCATCTCCATGAATGATACAAATTCATTTTTCACTCCAAAATTTATGAAGGACAATAAATATTTATATAATGGATATATATGATATTATAAGTTTTTATGAAATTTTTCTATTGAATTATAATAAATTTAAATTTATTATATAATATCTTGGAGTGCATTCAAAACATAGTGAACTCAAGGTAAGGGGCATTCATATCACTTTTATTTATGTTACACAAATTCTATATTCATCACTTGATTCTTTAATCAGGTATATATAATTGCAATTAATTCCATTTAGGATAATTTTAATCAAATTTATCAGAAAATAAATATCCATCGAATATAACTTTATTCACGAAGATTATAGTTCAAATTTTACTAAATCGATATGGGATTAATGAAATAATATCTTTATTTATTTTGATATTTCATGATTCAGATTTCGATGATGAAATATTATGATCTACCTCCCAATATAATCATGAGTTTTATTATCCTTTTGATATTTTCTGAATTTATTTATTTTTAGTTTATTTTCTTCATCTAACATTCCAAGAGAAGTAATATATGTTTTTATAAAAATTGACATTATTTATGTATATGATAAACAGTAATTTTGAATCTATATTCTTGGCCTCATAAAATGTTTTAAAGATGGTTTTCACATTTCTGATCTCATTATTTCTGTTATTTTACTCCTGTTTGAATTTTTACAAAATTGTTCAAAATTAATCTTATTTTTGTTTCCTAAATGATGTAATTTTTGACTATTTCTACAACATTGTGAAATTAATGTTGTATTTTAGTATACAAAATATGAAAACATTCCCACCATTAGGATTAATTTTTTATTTTAAGCTTCAATTTGATGTTTCCATGTTTATTTTCAAGAAAAAAATTTCCTTAATATTTTGGAAATTTTTATTTTTTCAAAATTTATTTTGAAAGTGAAAATTGATATTTTTTTAAGAAATTTTCTTGTGATCCTTAAAGGAAATTTTTATATATGATAAAAACCATTCATATTATTTATGATTTTCTTGTTATATTATACATTTATGTAATATGTATTCCTTCTTATTATGTATTTTATTATGATGAAAATATGTTTAGGAAACCCATTCATTTTCTATGTGTCATACTATAATGGAATGATGAAATTTTTATGAAACCTGATTCTTTTCCAATGATTTTTATATGATGAAATATTTTTGAAACATATTTATTTTCATAAGGTATGATGTTTTTAATTTTTTAGGATCATATGGAAAAAATACAAATGATTTTAATTATGTGATGGGTGGGAATTATATCAATATCAAATAAATTGGGTAAATATTGATATATCGAGAACTGGACCGGAATAGGGAGTGACCACAATTCTATATGGTACATTTTCAAGTATGACAGTATTGCGAGTGAACCATTATTACTAAGATAGTTTAGGGATTAAACCCAATCCACTATTATAGTTTTAGAAATGATAATTGAGAAATAATAAATTGTTTTATATGCTTATGTGCATGCCACAAATATATTTCTTATTCCATTGTTATCTTCTTATAGATTTTATTCTTTATGTCTATTGTGATTCATGTCTTATAAACTACCAATATTTATTACATGACTCATGTTTATGATCTATGATATATAGGGTATCGTATTAAAATTTTATTCTCATGATCTCATACCCTTATTCTTATGTTATTTGGATATCTCTGTTGTTTACCCTAATTGAGTATTTTAGTGCCACTTTATTATTATTATTTTTTCCCTGCTTATAAATAAAATTAATTGGTCTTATATGTTTAACAAGTGTACTAGTTATGAATAAATTAGTTTGGGATGATAAAGTTTACTTATGAACATGTTGTTTGCGTATTTCATTTTCCAAATACACTAAATATTTATGGTCCTCAGGCTTTCTTTAGAAAAATAAAGTTACTATTCATATATTAATATGTAATATGTTTGTAGGAAATGTATGGGACACTATATATCATTCCCGTAGTTGAATCTAAAGGTTTTTATCTATAATGACCCTTTTATTTCCTTTATTTTATTTGAAATAAATGGTTTCATTATAATTTTAGGTTGTGATTTTTCAATAAGGTTATTTAAAAATGATCAAATAAATTACCATTATTTAAAAATAAAATGATTTATCATCAAATACAATTTGTATTCAAGTAAATTTTATGAATTTTTCATGGTTGTGTTATGAAAGGGTCTTTATTTTTAATCATAAATAAAATTTAAACTATTTTTTCTTCCTTTTTGAAAACATTATGTATTTTTCAATTCTACCTTACTAAATATTATTTTAAAATTTAAATGTTTTAGAAGTTTTTTCACTTCTTCTTGTATAAATCATTATGTTTTTTTCTTGTATCCCTTTTAAATAATATTTTAACGTACAAATTTCCAAAGTATTTTCAATTTTAACTTATTATTACGATTAAGTATTTTTAAGGATGTTTTATTTGTGAACTATTTATTTTATGGTTTTTAGAAGACATCTCTTTCCCTTCAGAAAAATATTTTTCTATGTAATTTGTGTTTTAATATTTTAAATTATTTTTTAAAAACATTTTTTTGTCACATATATTTTCAATCTAGTGCTTATCTTAAATGATGTGATATTTTGATCTCCAAATATATGTTTCAAAAATATAATTATTTTCATAAAATGTGTTTTTTAAATCTTATGATTTTTTAAATTCTTGAATTGTTATTTTTTTAGGGTTTAAGAAATCCATTATTTTCCATGGGATCTATATATGATATTTTTATAATTTCACGAAACCCACCTTATTTCCAAGGGTTAATGGATGTTGTGATAATTTCGTTCTACTGACATATAAATGTATGGATTATGAGACGAGTGAGACCTATATTTCATCCCATCAAATTGGGTAAAGTATTAAATATCATGAAATAGAAATGTTACATGTATAGGTCAGAAAGAATTAAAAATGGCCCCAACCCAAGTATCCCATTGTTGGTGGATACTCTATTACATGCATACAAGATATAAGGAATCAAATCTATAAGGACATCATTTTTTATTACTCTTGACAATTTTGATACATAATTTTATATCACATTAAAATTGAAATCATAAATAACAACATAATATTTATTTTGAGAAGCCCATAATTCCATTTAGAATATCCTTGTATATCAATCATAATACACTTTTTATCATCCTAAGGAAAGGAAAAATAATAAATTTGTAACAACTAATCCTAAATAAGGGTATGTTAACTTTGAAATAACTATGAAAAAATAATGTGTAATCAATAGATATTGTTTAATGAGCCAAACTTTTATAAATAAAATTCCACGTATTATTTAATTAAATATATTATTATGTAATATGGTTATAAAAAACACAAACTTATTTGGTTTTATTATATCCTATTAAATTTAAAAGATATTTAAGAATTATTACCCTTGAAAATACATCCATTGAACATTGATTTTATGATGAATAAAAATATAGGGTTTTAAAAAATCCAATTAAGGCAGAAAAAGGATGTGATGACCTCAAATAGAAGGATTATGCACAATGAATCTTATTTATTAGAGATTCCTAGGGGGATAGTGTCACTGGTAAATTCCATTTACCAAGACCAAGATTAGATCCAACAACTTGTGCATGATCGAAACCACTTACGAGAGATGTTCAAGATCATCGAGATCACGATCCAAACCATGTACACTGAACCATCCCAATAAATTCTCACCATCATGAACCTTTACATTAGATATATTTATGGTGTATTAATGAAATTTGAATCAATACACTATAAATATAAGAATATGCATTATTTCATATAGAATAATGAATATGTTTTCATCCTATTATTGTTACGTTATATATGTTTTTTATTGTGATACAATTATACACCAATAGTATTTTTGTTTAACACACAATTTAAATTAATAAATTTATTATGATGAATTATGGTATTTCATAAATAACTAATATTGTATTGAAATTTTATTAATAAATAATTTTTATTAAATATAAATTATCATATAATTTTCCTCCAGTCAAATCTAATTTTTATAAGGGTTTCAAAACTGTTAGTGTAAAAAACCCAAAATTTATCAATAAATTATAATTCATATTTTAAAAGTAAAAATTTACATATTTATAAAATAATTTAAATAATGGTAAAATATTTTTTGGGATCAGAATATCAAAATTACCCAATAGTGAATTTTTCATTATCTTTTCAGACATTAGAATATTTAGTAAAAAGTAAATTCTAAAAAAATATATGGTTCATATTATGACATTATAATGACCTAAAAGTGATTCAAATAAATACTATAATGGGTATCCAAAATCAGAAAATATGATTAAACATCATAATAATTATATTATATGTTTATTTTATTAATTTTATAAAACCATTTTAATCCTCCAAAACCATTAATATATTTTATGTTTTTAAAATCATTTGTTTACGAGTATGACTCACTTACACATATGAAAGATAATTATTTTATTAATTTTTTCCATTTTATATATTATATAATTAAAAATACTACTATTTGGTAGAAACCATGGGCAAAAACCAAGGGAATATATTTGGTTTTTGTTGTTTTATATTACACAGTCAAAAACCTATATTTGAGAAATGATAAATAATTCCCCACTCATTTTTAATCTAAACCATCCCAGGGTCCCATTTATCTATAATAAAAATCCATAGAGAACATTGTTAGTCTACCCTACCCTCTCAAGAGTCCTCCCAAAGTTCCTACAAGCTCTTAATTAGCTCATCCTAAGAATTTTTAATCACAAACTCATGTTAAGAGTCCTCTATTTCATCTCATTACTAATGTTTCTTTATTATCTGATTCTTTATATTTCCAATTAATAATGTCGGAATATGAATTTACATGTCCCTATTACTACCTATTTTATCTAAAAATAATTCGAGTCCCCTTTTCTCTCTCATCAACCAATTTATAAATCTATAAGTGACCCCGTTATACTGTCAAATTTTCACAGCAATTTTCCATACCAAAACTATAGTATAGTGAATACCATACGCATTTCCAATGATGGGTGTTATACTTTATACACTTATAATTATTTTAATTTGTACTTAATTATTTTTATTACACACTCTGTAATTATGGATTAAGATATGATTATGAATGAATCCATGTTGTAGGATCTATGTGGAACACCTAACCATGAGAATGAAATGAAAGTTATGGGTGCACCAAGAATTCTATAGTGCTCCATTGCATTGTGTAATGTTTAGTCTCCTAAGATGTTATGTTGGGATTGGGTGTGAACCTGATTCTTTTATGTGAATTTTTATTTGATTATTTCTTGTATTTTATCCTTGAGCTATGTTTATGATTCAATGTTTTAAGTTGTTTCCACATTTACCATGTTGACTTTATGTTTTTCTTTCTACATCATGACTCATTGTTCTTGTTTATGATTCCAAATCCGTTTATGCCACATTGATATACCTATTTTCTAATATGTGTTACCTGATGAAATTTTTATTCCCTTATTGGGATTTATACGTCACCACTTTCTTATGTATGTCTCTAAGCTATCCCATGCAGTTTTAAAAGCCATTAAATTTTAGAATCATGTTAAGGATGTTTTAAATAATATTGTTGTATCCCATGTTCAAGATATTATTCCATATACCTAATTCCTATATAAATTATTCTTATCAATATTCCAGGTTTTATTATGTGTAATCTTATATTATAAATCAAGAAATAATAAGAAATAATGATCATGGTTGTCATAATAGGAATCATATGAAATGATTAGTTATTTTTGTGATTACTATTTGAAAACTCCAGATAATGACTTAGAGATAAGACTATGTATAATAAAATATCCCTAAATTTTGGTAAGTAAAGAGTAAGTGGTTTATATAGTATATAAATCTTTATCTGGATACTTCAAGCAGATGTGAATATGGGAGTGAGGTACATATGTGTAAAACCAAAAAACACTATATTGAGCTAGACTCAACTAGGAAATGGTGAACTCCATTGAACCATGTTGTACAACTGGTTTTAAACTACATGGGGATATTCTTTGGAAAATTTATATTCTCATTTTGAACTGTTATAAAGGAAATAAAAAATTATCCTAATAATATATTTTAGAAAATACTGCATGTATAACATAGTTTGAAACCTATATATTCAAAAGTTTTAGAAATTAATGTAATTTATATGTTATCCCTTTAATTTAATTTAATTCATATTTATTTGATTAGTAGTTTAAAAATAATCATCCCTAATTTTCATTTTATTCTAGGAAATGGCCAAAATATGATGAATCATGTAAACAATCAATGCAACAGGAAATGTGGTGACTCCCTCAATGATATGCCCAACCTGATGGGATTAGAAATCACAAAATTTATAATGATACTCTCTCAGATGAATAATGTTCTTCAATAAATACCTAGACTATGAGATGCATAAAATCCCCCAAATAAATAATAGGTTTTAATTGATGGGATTTATTATAAGGCCCCAGCCTTAAACCTTACTTAATCTTGAGTTATTACAAGATTACACATTAAGGATCTTTTCAGGTTTAGAGTTTTAGAGAATTAGATCATGAAACTTGCATTACATTCCACATTTAAACAAAGTGGTTTCATAAAAGACAATAATCATTCTTCCCATCAACGGAAACATATTTAAAATAAAACATGTATTCTTTCTTGACACATCCTTGACACTATCATCACATCATGTACATTTCCCTTGACCTGTGAAAAACATTTCAAAAACTTGGGATGAGCATAAAAAGCTCAGTAAGGGTTATAAAAATATGTAAAGGAAACGTGAGTTCATATATACATAACAATGAAATCATACTTTACCCATAAAACATAGGCACTTTAACATACCACATCAAACCATGAATAAATCATAGAAATCATAAGACATAAAGGTAACTTGAGGCATTCATAACATTCTTACGTAGGGAATAACCCTCTTGGTTATGTTTGGAATACCCATCACAGTATATTCCCTAAATCTCTTCGTAGAAACCTTAACGTTTCACTCCTTCGCGTTACCCAATGCATTTGAGAGCTATATCGGGCTCACCCGCCCTTAGTTTAACACAGAACCACCCGTTTTCATAACAATTCCCAAGAACCATAACATAAATGTATCACATAAAACATTCATAAAGGATATATAACATTTCCACATTTCAATCACAATAAAACATTTTAGGATATTGAAATAATTAATCCATTAAAAAACCATTTTCAAAACCATTTAAAACATTTAATAAAGAGATTTTTGAATCAAAGTGTCCCATACCACCGTGAAGATTTTATCATTTTAAACCATTAATATCGATATAAATAAATCCTTAAAACCATTTTGAAAACATGGATATTAATAAGAACAAATCATTAAAACATTTAAAGCGATATTTTGGTTAAAGGGTTTTTACCAAAATTAGAGACACTTGAATATAATAATTGAGGAATAACATTTAATCAGAACTTTATAATATCATGAGAATAAATGGATTCATGATATAATATTCCAAAGGACAGTATATACACCATATAAGAGTGAATTGGTGCATAACAACAATGAAGTCTCAATAGAGATGTAAAATGTGATGAAATCCCTTATAAAGAAGGTATCCTGAAATTAAGGATAAATCAATCTCAAAATTATGTGTGACAAATATAAATACACCCAATACAATTGGATATTAAGTGTAAAACAATAAAAGGTCATTCACACATATTAAAAGGATGACATATTCAATAACTACATGTTGAACCCAAAGAAATCGAAATTGGGTTAAAAAGATCCCTTGGTAAAATTCGACAGCCTAACGACATCACTTCAAAAATTCAGAAAATGAGTTGATGAGAGATAAAAGGGGAATATCATCACTTGAACATAAAATTTAAATCAATCAGGATATATAAGAACATATTCCAACATAATATTATGTGAATTAAAAGACATAACAAACGAAGTCTTTTAAAAAGAGGTGGGTGAAAGGTTCCCTTACCGACTTGGGTAACTTTCGAAAAGTACACCCCATTGAAGAAGTGTCATACAAGGAATATTTAAATACCCATAAATGGAATTATATTACAAAAGGAGTGTAATAATGGGCAGTACATAAACCACTCAAAGGAAATTGTGGCAAATGTAGCATAAATCTCACGGGAATAAAAGTGAGATGAAAAATCTCTTACGAAAACTCGGCAGCCTAACGGCGCCACTTAAAACATCCAAAATGGATTGATGAGAGGAAATAGGGTCTCTCATCACATCAACATAAATATTAAAGAAATAGGAATAAAAAATAACATCCCCAAACATAACAAATAGGAGCTTAAAAGAAGTGACATAAAGGAGAGTACTTAAAAAGAAAGAGAGAGGTTAGATCTCTTACGAAAATTCGGCAGCCTAACGGTGCCACTCAAAAACTTCCAAAATGGATTGATGAGAGAGAATAGGGTATCTCATCATATGAAAATAAAAATTACAGTAATATTAATATAAAAGAACATCCCAATAACAAGAAATATGAGCTTAGAAGGAATGACATAAAAGAGTGTACTTAAAAAGAAAGAGAGGAGTAGGATCTCTTACCTCGGGTCCGACTTGACTCAATCGTTCTTTAACGTCCTGAATAATAAACTTGAGTTAATTTACACTTTATTAAGAACCTTTTTCTAGATCATTATTTCTTTTAGATCACTTATTTCCATGTTATAAACATTATGTAATCATTTAAGTTAATAATGTTTGTTTTGTCGATATTTGGTTTTTAAGTCGAAAGTGGACTTCTTACAATTACATGTTGTTCGTGCGGTCAAATGTTCATTATATCCAGAATTATATTCATGATTTGGATATCATATATATCATATATATCCAGAATATACATGTATTTAAAATATTACATAATCATTTAGAGGTAAGAAATGAAATGCACCGTTTATGGAGACGGTAAGCCGTACGTACGCATGAACGCTACTTTCATTTCTATGTCATATTAATGGAATTAAAACTAAATGAGAGGTATGTATATTTTAATTCCATAATTATATTCATCATTTAGATGTATCATTCATCATATATATCCATTATATACATGTACTTATAATAGTACATTATATTTGGAGATAAGAAATGAAATGCACCGTTCATGGAGACGGTAAGCCGTACGTACGCATGAACGCTACTTTCATTTCTATTTCATATTTTTATGGAATGTAATAATAATGATATAGAGGTATATTATAATTCCAGTATAACATCTTATATAATAACTTTAAATCCATACTTTATAAGTCTCACATATGGAATTAACGAATCACATCACTTTGAGGGGGCGGTAGTCTGCACTTCCTTAAATGAAGATTTCGCGTTTACCCATAATGGAAACCATAAAGGTATGCCTAATATGAAAAATAAAGAAGCTTAAAGAAAACATAAAAATATTATATATTATATATAAATATAGTGTCATCTTAATGGACACCTTTGAAGGTGTTAAAAGAATGTAGAACAATCATCGTTTCGGGAGGCCGAAATTCGCCATCCACGGAAACAGTATGTTATTTCACCATTAGATGTAGGTGTGTGAAAGTGTAGCTCAAATAATTCTTATAAAAACATCCTAATATATTTATGATACTGGATTTGTTACAAAAGAAATAAATAAAAAGAGTTTAGGGGGTTGGAGAAGAAAAATAAAACAAAAGGACTCAAGTGAAGACATTACCTTAAAATCGGGTAACTCCCTTTGGTTTGAGCTCAAAGGCTTCCTTGGGAAGACTTCTGCCCAAAGTGAGGCTTCACGGAGTAAGATAGGGAAGTGGAGAGACAAAATGGTCAGAGTTTGGCCGATCCAAAGGCTTTGGGAGTGTGGGTAAGGAGGTAGAGGTGGGGGCCTTTTATAAGAGGAGAGGAGGGTCACTCTTGGAAGGTAAAGAAAAGTCACTTTATTTTAAAATGGTATTCGGATTTAAGAGGTCCCACATTGATGTGTTTCGAGGATAAGGTGATAAGGGTTCTAAATCCACTCATCCAATAGGTTTTTTACATGTGTAGGTCTTAGATATTACATTATGTTTCCATTTTATTTAAATCGTTAAATAATGAGGTCATCATTGCATCATCAGGATGTCATAAATAATTTAATTTATTTAATGTCTAAAAAATATAACAAAACTAATATGATGTAGGAAATATTTTTATCTTTCCAATGAATATTTATAGTTAAAATTCTGACTTGTGTAACCCCATGTAAAAATTGTTTTAGTAAACAAATTTCATGTTTGTCTCATTTTTTACTTTAACATTAAATAAAAAGGTATTTATGTCATTTTCCTACCAAAGTGGCTCCATGAGGTCCCCAAGTTGACCCATGGGTTGTCTTGGTCGGCCATGAAACATCCAATTAGGGTAGGACATGTGTCTAGGTCATTTCATTTTATTAAAACATTATTCCTACCTTAAACTACACTAATTACCTCTAATCGCGATTAAAAACTTAATAAGTTACTATTCACCATAAAATTATTTTATTCCCATTGAACCACATTTTACTTCTTAATGACAACCATGTATGTCAGATTTTTGAAATTCAAAACACAGAGATGGCAAAATTGCATTTAAACGGAAAATCAGTTTTTATAAGTACCACTTAGTGGTTTCACTATTCATCAAAAATTGAAGTTTTTCAGAAAAATGCCAAAACTTTACCCTAAGATATATTTGATATTCCGAATTCAAAAATTAAGTCCATTTTAAAAAATTAAAAACATATAAGTTGCATTAATTAATTTAATAATTAATTCCCGCTGTCAGAGCAAATAGCGTGTTTTTATGAAACAATAAGTATCAAAAGATTGACACTAGTTTAAGTCCGATTTCAAAGTGAAATTAATTCCAACGACCACTATTGGATTTAATGGTAAAAATATATTCTAATTTCACTTTAAAACCAATTCAAAAGATAACATAATCATATAAACAAATTATATTAAAAAGAAGTTTTGAATTAAAATACAACATTTTACACTATTCATTAAAAAACGAACTTTATCGGAAAAATACCAAAAAATTACACAAAGTATATTTTGATGTCCCGATTCTAA
This sequence comes from Viscum album, assembly GCA_963277665.1. NCBI lineage: Eukaryota > Viridiplantae > Streptophyta > Magnoliopsida > Santalales > Viscaceae > Viscum > Viscum album. The sequence continues at coordinate 589,919,944 of OY728126.1, forward strand.
AGAAGAATTTTATTTTTTCAAATATAACACATAAAATTGTCAAAAAGTGGATTTAAAAGAGGTTCGCCATCAAAAGGCGGTTAATCGACCTTTTAAAGTATATTAGAATGTTTACGCTTAAAATTGGATTCATTCGCATTTTTAATCCCATAACATTTATTGTAAAGAGTAAAAATATTTGACAAACATATATAATCATTTTTTAGTTAGTTCTGTTCATTCCCGCCATTACAACGGTTAGGCGTTAACTACCATTTAAAATAATATTATTTTATTATTAGAGTGCAATACAAGATTTCCAAGAAACTCATTGTTGCGTATTGGGTAAGCCATCATGCATAGCATCCCCTTTAAAGTAATATTAATATTTTATTCACAAATATAGATAAATATAAAAATTTCATATTCTTTATTTACCTGGGGTGTTACATCCTTCCCCCCTTTTGGGAATTGCGTCCTCACAATTTTAAAATTGGGCTCGGAAACATCCCTCAAAGTCCCACATCGGAACAAGAGTCGGTAAAAAAATCACTTTAAAATAAGGAATGATAAGTACAGAGGTCACCCGAGTTAACCCATACTAGCATTCCATGTAGGAAAACATGGAAATGGAGAAGAAAACATAGGGTCATGTTCTGATGGAGAGTGATAGAAAACATGTTTAGGAGAAAGTTAACCACAAGAAAATCACAAACTTGTGATGGGTTAAACGGTATTCGATTCCCCAGTAGGAAAACTTAATAGAAAACATTTTTGTTTTAAGTTACTTTTTATTGAGGAATTTATTCATAAGTAAACATAATTAATTATCATGTTGACTTTCAACTTTTATTAGATTTATTACACAAACTCATACTTTCCCCAAAAGACGAGTATTTAGGAAGACTTGTTCACATTAAGAGTACTATAATAAACTTCTAGAGAATCACCTAATCCACAAAAGAGAACTATATACTTCCCATATATTTAGACCTTAACCAAAACCAAAACCAAAAGGTTATTACAAGATCAGATAATCCAGAAAAGGATAACCCTTTATAAAAAGAAAGTCTATTCTTAATCTCCAAAATTTGTCCAACAAAACCCAAAGTTCAACGAGGACCATTCGATAAAAAATTTGTCCATAAAATCCTTCAAAGTAAACCAAACTAATATTGAAACCCAAATATTTGAAGGTTTTAGTCACATAGTCCTCCAAGTTAAATCGTAACATTTATCTCCAAACAACATCAGTTGCTCTTAAAGTCTCGTATCGAAGAGTAATTAACCTAATCACATATCCTCCACGATAGGATAATAAGTTTCCATAGATAACCCAAAATCAAATTACTCTTGATTCCTAAAATCATCTAACTAAAAAGAATTATTCAAACTAACCAGGGACTTCACGTAGTCCAGTGGTAGGCGATAAATACTAGTCGCACTTTGGTTGTGGGTTCGATTCCCGCAGCTTTGTCCGACACGACGGGTTGTCACACGGTCTGCGTGTTGTCCTATTTCCAAAACTATATAATTCTTAAAACATTCCCCAAATCGAGATAAAATCATCAAAAATGATCATAACATATTTTAACCTCAAGTTTATCTCATGCCTTTCATTTTCTATCATATCATATAATAACCCATAATTACCTCAAAAGTAAGGATCATATAAACTCTAATGTTTACCATTATAATTATTACCTGAACTTCCACATCGATTGGTCATCTCGTACATGATGCATTACAGAACATACCAAGGTTCAAGTGGTTGATCCTGACTCCTTGATATTTGGTTTAGAGCAACCACGAGTTTCCTCATTGAATCCTCCATTTTATCTAGTATCTTAATTAGAGAACCACCACAGTTTCCTTCAAACCTGTTGTCTCTTTGGTGCCTGCTAGATCCATCCATTCACTAAAAACAAAAATGTCAGTGTGAGTATATCAACAAAACCATCATGTACTAATGAGAAAGGTAAACACTAAGATATACTTAATCATTCACTTTATATAAAACTAGGACTCTTTCTGAAATCCTACCCATTATGGTAATGTAACTTGTTCTTAGAGAATACCCTAACCTCTAAAGTTATCTAAACCGACCTTTGATACCAATTATAAGGCCCCAGCCTTAAACCTTACTTAATCTTGAGTTATTACAAGATTACACATTGAGGATCTTTTCAGGTTTATAGTTTTAGAGAATTAGATCATGAAACTTGCATTACATTCCACATTTAAACAAATTGGTTACATAAAAGACAATAATCATTCTTCCCATCAACGGAAACATATTTAAAATAAAACATGGATTCTTTCTTGACACATCCATGACATTATCATCACATCATGTACCTTTCCCTTGACATGTGAAAAAAATTTCAAAAACTTGGGATGAGCATAAAAAGATCAGTAAGGGTTATAAAAATATGGAAAGGAAACATGAGTTCATATATACATAATAATGAAATCATACTTTACCCATAAAACATAGGCACTTTAACATACCTCATCAAACCATGAATAAATCATGGAAATCATAAGACATAAAGGTAACTTGAGGCATTCATAACATTCTTACGTAGGGAGTAACCCTCTTGGTTACGTTTGGAATACCCATCACAGTATATTCCATAAATCTCTTCGGAGAAACCTTAACGTTTCACTCCTTCGCGTTACCCAATGCATTGGAGAGCTATATCGGGCTCACCCGCCCTTAGTTTATCACGAAACCACCCATTATCGTAACAATGCCCAAGAACCATAACATAAATGTATCACATGAAACATTCATCAAAGAAATATAACATTTCCACATTTCAATCACAATATAACATTTTAGGATATTGAAATAATGAATCCATTAAAAAAACCATTTTCAAAACCATTTAAAACATTTAATAAAGAGATTTTTGAATCAAAGTGTCCCATACCACCTTGAAGATTTTAACATTTTAAAACATTAATATCCATATAAATAAATCCTTAAAACCATTTTGAAAACATGGATATTAATAAGAACAAATCATTAAAACATTTAAAGCGATATTTTGGTTAAAGAGTTTTTACCAAAATTAGAGACACTTGAATACAATAATTGAGGAATAACATTTAATCAGAACTTTATAATATCATGAGAATAAATGGATTCATGATATAATATTACAAATGATAGTATATACACCATATAAGAGTGAATTGGTTCATAACAAAAATGAAGTCTCAATAGAGATGTAAAATATGATGAAATCCCTTATAAAGAAGGTATCCTTAAATTAAGGATAAATCAATCTCAAAATTATGTGTGAAAAATATAAATACACCAAATACAATTGGATATTAAGTGTAAAACAATAAAAGGTCATTAAAACATATTCAAATGATGACATATTCAATAACTACATGTTGAACCCAAAGAAATCGAAATTGGGTTAAAAAGTTCCCTTGGTAAAATTCGACAGCCTAACGGCGTCACTTCAAAAATTCAGAAAATGAGTTGATGAGAGATAAAAAGGGAATATCATCACTTGGACATAAAATTTACATCAATCAGGATATATAAGAACATATCCCAACATAATATTATGTGAATTAAAAGACATAACAAACGAAGTCTTTTAAAAAGAGGAGGGTGAAAGGTTCCCTTACCGACTAGGGTATCTTTCGAAAAGTACACCCCATTGAAGAAGTGTCATAAAATGAACATGTAAATACCCATAAATGGAATTATATTACAAAAGGAGTGTCATAATGGGCAGTAAATAAACCACTCAAAGGAAATTGTGGAAAATGTAGCATAAATCTCACAGGAATAAAAGTGAGATGAAAAATCTCTTACGAAAACTTGGCAGCCTAACGACGCCACTTAAAACTTCCAAAATGGTTTGATGAGAGGAAATAGGGTCTCTCATCACATAAAAATAAAGTTTACAGAAAGTGGAATAAAAAAGAACATCCCAAGACATAACAAAGTGGAGCTTAAAAGAAGTGACATAAAGGAGAGTACTTAAAAAGAAAGAGAGAGGTTAGATCTCTTACGAAAATTCGGCAGCCTAACGGCGCCACTCAAAACTTCCAAAATGGATTGATTAGAGAGAATAGGGTCTCTCTTCATCTGAACATAAAAATTACCGTAAGAGTAATATAAAAGAACATCCCAATAACAAGAAAGATGAGCTTAGAAGGAATGACATAAAAGAGTGTACTTAAAAAGAAATAGAGGAGTAGGATCCCTTACCTCGGGTCCGACTTGACTCGATCGTTCTTTAACGTCCTGAATAATAAACTTGAGTTAATTTCCACTTTATTAAGAACATTTTTCTAGTTCATTATTCCTTTTATATCACTTATTTCCATGTTATAAACATTATGTAATCATTTAAGTTAATAATGTTTGTTCTGTCGATATTTGGTTCTTAAGTCGAAAGTGGACTTCTTACAATTACATGTTGTTTGTGTTGTCAAATGTTCATTATATCCAGAATTATATTCATGATTTGGATATCATATATATCATATATATCCAGAATATACATGTATTTATAATATTACATAATCATTTAGAGGTAAGAAATGAAATGCACCGTTCATGGAGATGGTAAGTCGTAAGTACACATGAACGCTACTTTCATTTCTATGACATATTAATGGAATTAAAACTAAATGAGAGGTATGTATATTTTAATTCCAGAATTATATTCATCATTTAGATGTATCATTCATCATATATATCCATTATATACATGTACTTATAATAGTACATTACATTTGGGGATAAGAAATGAAATGCACCGTTCATGGAGACGGTAAGTCGTACGTACGCATGAACGCTACTTTCATTTATATTTCATCTTTTTATGGAATGGAATAATAATGATATAGAGGTATATTATAATTCCAGTATAACATCATATATAATAACTTTAAATCCATCCTTTATACGTCCCACATATGGCATTAACGAATCACATCAATTTGAGGGGGCGGTAGTCCGCACTTCCTTAAATGAAGATATCTCGTTTACCCATAATGGAAACCATAAAGGTATTCCCAAAATAAAAAATACAGAAGCTTAATGAAAACAGAAACATATTATATATCATATATAAATATAGTGTCATCTTAATGGCCACCTTTGAAGGTGTTAAAATAATGTTGAACAATCATCATTTCGGGAGGCCGAAATTCACCATCCACGGAAACGGTATGTTATTTCACCATTAGATGTAGGTGTGTGAAAGTGTAGCTCGAATACATATTATAAAAACATCCTAGTATATTGATGATACTGTAGTTGTTACAAAAGAAATGAATAAAAAGATTTTAGGGGGTTGGAGAAGCAAAATAAAACAAAAGGACTCAAGTGAAGACATTACCTTAAAATCGGGTAACTCCCTTTGGTTTGAGCTCAAAGGCTTCCTTGGGAAGACTTCTACCCAAATTGAGGCTTCAAGGAGTAATAGAGGAAAGTGGAGAGACAAAATGGTCAGAGGTTGGCCGAGCCAAAGGCTTTGGGAGTGTGGGTAAGGAGGTAGAGGTGGGGTCCTTTTATAAGAGGAGAGGAGGGGCACTCTTGGAAGGTAAAGAAAAGTCACTTTATTTTAAAATGGTATTCGGATTTAAGAGGTCCCACATTGATGTGTTTAGAGGATAAGGTTATAAGGGTTCTAAATCCACTCATCCAATAGGATTTTGACATGTGTAGGTCTTAGATATTACATTATGTTTCCATTTTATTTAAATCGTTAAATAATGAGGTCATCGCTGCATCATCATGATGTCATAAATAATTTAATTTATTTAATGTCTAGAAAATATAAAAAAAATACTATGATGTAGGAAATCGTTTTAGCTTTCCAATGAATATTTATAGTCAAAATTAGGACTTGTATAACCCCATGTAAAATTGTTTTAGTAAAAACATTTCATGTTTGTCTCATTTTTACTTTAACATTAAATAAAAAGGTATTTATGTCATTTTCCAACCAAAGTGGCTCCATGGGGTCCCCAACATGACCCATGGGTTGTCTTGGTCGTCCATGACACATCCACTGAGGGTAGGACATGTGTCTAGGTCATTTCATTTTATTAAAACATTATTCCTACCTTAAACTACACTAATTACCTCTCATCGCGATTAAAAACTTAATAAGTTACTATTCACAAAAAAATTATTTTAATCCCATTGAACCACATTTTACTTCTTAATGACAACCATGTATGTTGTATTTTTGAAATTCAAAACACAGAGATGGCAAAATTACATTTAAACGGAAAATCAGTTTTTATAAGTACCACTTAGTGGTTTCACTATTCATCAAAAATTGAAGTTTTTCAAAAAAATGCCAAAACATTACCCTAAGATATATTTGATATTCCGAATTCAAAAATGAAGTCCATTTTACAAAATTCTAAACATATAAGTTTCATTAATTAATTTAATAATTAATTCCCGCTGTCAGAGCAAATAGCGTGTTTTTATGAAACAATAAGTATCAAAAGATTGACACTAGTTTAAGTCCGATTTCAAAGTAAAATTAATTCCAATGACCACTATTGGATTTAATGGTAAAAATATATTCTAATTTCACTTTAAAACAAATTTAAAAGATAATCTAATCATATAAATAAATTATATTAAAAAGAGGTTTTGAATTAAAATACAACATTTTACACTATTCATTAAAAAATGAACTTTATCGGAAAAATACAAAAAATTTACACAAAGTAAATTTTGATGTCCCAATTCTAAAGAAGAATTTTATTTTGTCAAATATAAAACATAAAATTGTCAAAAAGTGGATTTAAAATAGGTTCTCCATCAAAAGGCGGTTAATCGACCTTTTAAAGAATATTGGAATGTTTACACTTAAAATTGGATTCATTCGCATTTTTAATCCTATAACATTTATTGTAAAGAGTAAAAATATTTGACAAAAATATATAATCATTTTTTAGTTAGTTCTGTTCATTCCCGCCATTACAACTGTTAGGCGTTAACTACCATTTAAAATAATATTATTTTATTATTAGAGTGCAATACAAGATTCCCAAGAAACTCATTGTTGCGTACTGGGTACGCCATCGTGCATAGCATCCCCTTTAAAGTAATATTAATATTTTATTCACAAATATGGATAAATATAAAAATTTCATATTCTTTATTTACATGGGGTGTTACATCCTTCCCCCCTTTTGGGAATTGCGTCCTCGCAATTTTAAAATTGGGCTCGGAAACATCCTTGAAAGTCCCACATCGGAACAAGAGTCGGTAAAACAATCACTTTAAAATAAAGAATGATAAGTACAGAGGTCACCCGAGTTAACCCATACTAGGATTCCATGTAGGAAAACATGGGCATGGAGGAGAAAACATAGGGTCATGTTCTGATGGAGAGTGATAGAAAACATGTTTATGAGAAAGTTGACCACAAAAAAATCACAAACTTGTGATGGGTTAAACGGTATTCGATTCCCCAGTAGGAAAACTTAATAGACAACATTTTTGTTTTAATTTACTTTTTATTGAGGAATTTATTCATAAGGAAACATAATTACTGATCATGTTGACTTTCAACTTTTATTAGATTTATTACACAAACTCATACTTTCCCCAAAAGACGAGTACTTATGAAGACTTGTTCACATTAAGAGTACTATAATCAACTTCTAGAGAATCACCTAATCCACAAAAGAGAAGTATATAATTCCCATATATTTAGACCTTAACCAAAACCAAAACCAAAAGGTTAGTACAAGATCAGATAATCCAGAAAAGGATAACCCTTTATAAAAAGAAAATCTATTCTTAATCTCCAAAATTTGTCCAACAAAACCCAAAGTTCAACGAGGACCATTCAATAAACAATTTGTCCATAAAATCCTTCAAAGTAAACCAAAATAATATTGAAACCCAAAAATTTGAAGGTTTTAGTCACATAGTCTTCCATGTTAAATCGAAACATTTATCTCCAAACAACATCAGTTGCTCTTAAAGTCTCGTATTGAAGAGTAATTAACCTAATAACATATCCTCCATGATAGGATAATAAATTTCCATAGATAACCCAAAATCAAATTACTCTTGATTCCTAAAATCATCTAACTAAAAAGAATTATTAAAAGTAACCAGGGACTTCACGTAGTCCAGTGGTAGGCGATAAATACCAGTCGCACTTTGGTTGTGGGTTCGATTCCCGCAGCTTTGTCCGACGTGACAGGTTGTCACACGGTCTGCGTGTTGTCCATTTTCCAAAACTATATAATTCTTAAAACATTCCCCAAATCGAGATAAAATCATCAAAAATGATCATAACATATTTTAACCTCAAGTTTATCTCATGCCTTTCATTTTCCATCATATCATATAATAACCCATAATTACCTCAAAAGTAAGGATCATATAAACTCTAATGGTTACCTTTATAATTATTACCTGAACTTCCACATCGATTGGTCATCTCGTACATGATGCATTACAGAACATACCAAGGTTCAAGTGGTTGATCCTGACTCCTTGATATTTGGTTTAGAACAACCACAAGTTTCCTCATTGAATCCTCCATTTTATCTAGTATCTTAATCAGAGAACCACCACAGTTTCCTTCAAACCTGTTGTCTCTTTGGTGCCTTCTAGATCTATCCATTCACTAAAAACAGAAATGTCAGTGTGAGTATATCAACAAAACCATCATGTACTAACGAGTAAGGTAAACACTAAGATATACTTACCCATTCACTTTATCTAAAACTAGGACTCTTTCTGAAATTCCAACCATTATGGAAATGTCACTTGTGCTTAGAGAATACCCTAACCTCTAAAGTTATCTAAAACGACCTTTGATACAAACTATAAGGCCCCAGCCTTAAACCTTACTTAATCTTGAGTTTTTACAAGATTACACATTGAGGATCTTTTCAGGTTTAGAGTTTTAGAGAATTAGATCATGAAACTTGCATTACATTCCACATTTAAACAAAGTGGTTACATAAAAGACAATAATCATTCTTCCCATCAACGAAAACATATTTAAAATAAAACATGGATTCTTTCTTGACACATCCTTGACACTATCATTACATCATGTACCTTTCCCTTGACCTGTGAAAAACATTTCAAAAACTTGGGATGAGCATAAAAAGCTCAGTAAGGGTTATAAAAATATGGAAAGGAAGCATGAGTTCATATATACATAAGAATGAAACCATACTTTACCCATAAAACATAGGCACTTTAACATACCTCATCAAACCATGTATAAATCATAGAAATCATAAGACATAAAGGTAACCTAAGACATTCATAACATTCTTACGTAGGGAGTAACCCTCTTGGTTACGTTTGAAATACCCATCACAGTATATTCCTTAAATCTCTTTGAGAAACCTTAACGTTTCACTCCTTCGCGTTACCCAATGCATTGGAGAGCTATATTGGGGTCACCCGCCCTTAGTTTATCACGGAACCACCCGTTTTCATAACAATGCCCAAGAACCATAACATAAATTTATCACATAAAACATGCATAAAGGAAATATAACATTTCCACATTTCAATCAGAATATAACATTTTAGGATATTGAAATAATGAATCCATTAAAAAACCATTTTCAAAACCATTTAAAACATTTAATAAAGAGATTTTTGAATCAAAGTGTCGCATACCACCTTGAAAATTTTAACATTTTAAACCATTAATATCCATATAAATAAATCCTTAAACCCATTTTGAAAACATGGATATTAATAAGAACAAATCATTAAAACATTTAAAGCGATATTTTGGTTAAAGGGTTTTTACCAAAATTAGAGACACTTGAATACAATAATTGAGGAATAACATTTAATCAGAACTTTATAATATCCTGAGAATAAATGGATTCATGATATAATATTCCAAAGGACAGTATATACACCATATAAGATTGAATTGGTGCATAACAACAATGAAGTCTCAATAGAGATGTAAAATGTGATGAAATCCCTTATAAAGAAGGTATCCTTAAATTAAGGATAAATCAATCTCAAAATTATGTGTGACAAATATAAATACACCCAATAAAATTGGATATTAAGTGTAAAACAATAAAAGGTCATTCACACATATTCAAAGGATTACATATTCAATAACTACATGTTGAACCCAAAGAAATCGAAATTGGGTTAAAAAGTTCCCTTGGTAAAATTCGACAGCCTAACGACGTCACTTCAAAAATTCAGAAAATGAGTTGATGAGAGATAAAAAGGGAATATCATCAATTGGACATAAAAATTACATCAATCAGGATATATAATAACATATCCCAACATAATATTATTTGAATTAAAAGACATAACAAACGAAGTCTTTTAAAAAGAGGAGGGTGAAAGGTTCCCTTACTGACTTGGATAACTTTCGAAAAGTACACCCCATTGAAGAAGTGCCATACAATGAATATGTAAATACCCATAAATGGAATTATATTACGAAAGTAGTGTAATAATGGGCAGTACATAAACCACTCAAAGGAAATTGTGGCAAATGTGGCATAAATCTCACGGGAATAAAAGTGAGATGAAAAATCTCTTACGAAAACTCGGCAGCCAAACGGCGCCACTTAAAACATCCAAAATGGATTGATGAGAGGAAATAGGGTCTCTAATCACATCAACATAAAGTTTACAGAAAGAGGAATAAAAAATAACATCCCCAAACATAACAAAGAGGAGCTTAAAAGAAGTGACATAAAGGAGAGTACTTAAAAAGAAAGAGAAAGGTTAGATCTCTTACGAAAATTCGGCAGCCTAACGGCGCCACTCAAAACTTCCAAAATGGATTGATGAGAGAGAATAGGGTCTCTAATCATATGAACATAAAAATTACCATAAGATTAATATAAAATAACATCCCAATAACAAGAAATATGAGCTTAGAAGGAATGATATAAAAGAGTGTACTTAAAAAGAAAGAGAGGAGTAGGATCCCATACCTCGGGTCCGACTTGACTCGATCGTTCTTGAACGTCCTAAATAATAAACTTGAGTTAATTTCCACTTTATTAAGAACCTTTTTATAGTTCATTATTCCTTTTATATCAATTATTTCCATGTTATAAACATTATGTAATCATTTAAGTTAATAATGTTTGTTTTGTCGATATTTGGTTCTTAAGTCGAAAGTGGACTTCTTACAATTACATGTTGTTCGTGTGGTCAAATGTTCATTATATCCAGAATTATATTCATGATTTGGATATCATATATATCATACATATCCATAATATACATGTATTTATAATATTACATAATCATTTAGAGGTAAGAAATGAAATGCACCGTTCATGGAGACGGTAAGCCGTACGTATGCATGAACGCTACTTTCATTTCTATGTCATATTAATGGAATTAAAACTAAATGAGGGGTATGTATATTTTAATTCCATAATTATATTCATCATTTATATGTATCATTCATCATATATATCCATTATATACTTGTAATTATAATAGTAAATTACATTTGGGGATAAGAAATGAAATGCACCGTTCATGGAGATGGTAAGCCATACGTACGCATGAACGCTACTTTCATTTCTATTTCATATTTTTCGGGAATGGAAAAATAATCATATAGAGGTATATTATAATTCCATTATAACATCATATATAATAACTTTAAATCCATTCTTTATACGTCCCACAAATGGCATTAACGAATCACATCACTTTGAGGGGGCGGTAGTCCGCACTTCCTTAAATGAAGATATCGCGTTTACCCATAATGGAAACCATAAAGGTATGCCCAAAATGAAAAATACAGAAGCTTAAGGAAAACATAAACATATTATATATCATATATAAATATAGTGTCATCTTAATGTCCACCTTTGAAGGTGTTAAAAGAATGTTAAACAATCATCGTTTCGGGAGGCCGAAATTCGCCATCCATGGAAACAATATGTTCTTTCACCATTAGATGTAGGTGTGTGAAAGTGTAGCTCGAATCCTTCTTATAAAAACATCCGAGTATATTGATGATACTGGAGTTGTTACAAAAGAAATGAATAAAAAGAGTTTAGGGGGTTGGAGAAGCAAAATAAAACAAAAGGACTCAAGTGAATACATTACCTTAAAATCGGGTAACTCCCTTTGGTTTGAGCTCAAAGGCTTCCTTGGGAAGACTTCTGCCCAAAGTGAGGCTTCAAGGAGTAATATATGGAAGTGGAGAGACAAAATGGTCAGAGTTTGGCCGAGCTAAAGGCTTTGGGAGTGTGGGTAAAGAGGTAGAGGTGGGGGCCTTTTATAAGAGGAGAGGAGGGGCACTCTTGGAAGGTAAAGAAAAGTCACTTTATTTTAAAATGGTATTCTAATTTAAGAGGTCCCACATTGATTTGTTTCAAGGATAAGGTGATAAGGGTTATAAACCCACTCATACAATATGTTTTTGACATGTTTAGGTCTTAGATATTACATTATGTTTCCATTTTATTTAAATCGTTAAATAATGAGGTCATCACTGCATCATCATGATGTCATAACTAATTTAATTTATTTAATGTATAAAAAATATAAAAAAAATACTATGATGTATTAAATCGTTTTATCTTTCCAATGAATATTTATAGTCAAAATTCGGACTTGTATAACCCCATGTAAAAATTGTTTTAGTAAAACAAATTCATGTTTGTCTCATTTTTACTTTAACATTAAATAAAAAGGTATTTAGGTCATTTTCCAACCAAAGTGGCTCCATGGGGTCCCCAAGTTGACCCATGGGTTGTCTTGGTCGGCCATGACACATCCAATGAGGTTAGGACATGTGTCTAGGTCATTTCATTTTATTAAAACATTATTCCTACCTTAAACTACACTAATTACCTCTAATCGCGATTAAAAACATAATAAGTTACTATTCACCAAAAAATTATTTTAATCTCATTGAACCACATTTTACTTCTTAATGACAACCATTTATGTCGGATTTTTGAAATTCAAAACACAAAGATGGCCAAATTACATTTAAACAGAAAATCAGTTTTTATAAGTACCACTTAGTGGTTTCACTATTCATCAAAAATTGAAGTTTTTCAGAAAAATGCCAAAACTTTACCCTAAGATATATTTGATATTCAGAATTCAAAAATGAAGTCCATTTTAAAAAATTCCAATAATATAAGTTTAATTAATTAATTTAATAATTAATTCCCGCTGTCAGAGCAAATAGCGTGTTTTTATGAAACAATAAGTATCAAAAGATTAACACTAGTTTATGTCCGATTTCAAAGTGAAATTAATTCCAACGACCACTATTGGATTTAATGGTAAAAATATATTCTAATTTCACTTTAAACCCAATTAAAAATATAATCTAATCATATAAATAAATTATATTAAAAAGGGGTTTTGAATTAAAATACAACATTTTACACTATTCATTTAAAAATGAACTTTATCAGAAAAATACCAAAAATTTACAAAAAGTAAATTTTGATGTCCCGATTCTAAAGAAGAATTATATTTTGTCAAATATAACACATAAAATTGCAAAAAAAGTGGATCTAAAAGAGGCTCGCCATCAAAAGGCGGTTAATCGACCTTTTAATGAATATTGGAATGTTTACGCTTAAAATTGGATTCATTGGCATTTTTAATCCTATAACATTTATTGTAAAGAGTAAAAATATTTGACAAACATATATAATCATTTTTTAGTTAGTTCTGTTCATTCCTGCCATTACAACGGTTAGGCGTTAACTACCATTTAAAATAATATTATTTTATTATTAGAGTGCAATACAAGATTCCCAAGAAACTCATTGTTGCGTATTGGGTATGCCATCGTGCATAGCATCCCCTTTAATGTAATATTAATATTTTATTCACAAATATGGATAAATATAAAAATGTCATATTCTTTATTTACCTGGGGTGTTACATTTATGTTACAAAGGCAACCAGAATTCAATGGATCATATGATCCCTTAATCATAGATTAATGGATCAACCAAATTGAGATGATATTTTTCGTCCTTTAATGTTAAGAATAAGTGAAGGTTCTATTATCTTTTTATAATATGTAAATAGAATCTGATCATTATAGTACATTGATCAATAATAAAAATCCTGATGAATATATTGAAGTGATGCGGTGGAAGGAATTGTATAAAATATTTTATAACAAATCTTTTCCACACTATCTCTAACTTAAAATAGAAATGTATTTACATTCTGTCAAAAAATATATGAAAAATATATTGGGGTGTTTGAATAAAACATCACAAGACATTTATGATACACACACATTTGTTTTCAACAACAAATACAAGGATTACCGCTTCTTTGGTGGGATAAAATATTTTCTATGAAAAGCTCTATCAATCCAAGACTTTAATAGCTTTGATTATATTGTATGATATTACCTCAAAGACAAAATTGGGACTGGTGAATCTCAAAGGTATCAAGGACCTAACAAGATGAATGTGGATTTTAATTCTGGTAGTCTGATGGAGAAATCTAATCATTCAATGAAATTTCAACATCCCACATTTCAATGTTTCAGAAATAAGCACCCTAGAAATTGCCTAAGGGGTGCGAGGAAATGATTTAGGTACCGGAAGGAACGACACCCAGATAATGATTGATGATAGGATTAAACCAATAATTATTTGGGAGAATGTAATTCTAGTGCCAACCATTAGTGTATTTTTCAATTGCTTTAACAGAATCGAACTGAGACCCTTTGAAAACAAATACACTAAGCTATGGGTTTTTTAAGACAACCAATAACCTCCAAGGAATCATTGGAGTTATTTTTCCATCACAACCATTGAGCTGGATTATGAAAAAAAGTGTTGATAGGTACACTAGTTACATATTAATGAATAGTTAACTTTCTTTTTTATTATGGTTATATGCATTCCTTCATATAATTAATGTTTAGTAGAACTATACAAACACCACAAACCCTAAAAATAGTGATCCTTGATCGCATCGGTGTGGTGTACTATCATCATGTGATTCCACCTAACCTATCCCAAGTACATGATGTATTTGATGTACCACACATGAGGAATTAAATACTATAACCCTCAAATGTACTCAATATAGAGGTGGTATCCTTAGATAATGATCTTTCTTATGAAGAGAATCCGGTGAAGATCATATATCACAGTGAAAATTTTCTACAAAATAAGATAGGGAACCTACACAAAGTGTTGTAAAGAAACAAAATTTATGAAGAGTACATTTTGGAACTAGAGGAAGAGATAAAATAGAATTACCCTCATCTATTTTAGTGTGGGAAACAAAATTCTATGTAGATGTTTATGATGGTGGGAGGATTATAATGAACCAAACATTTTTAAAAAAAATTCCTCTTATGATTTTATTAAATATCTTTTTGTGTAATATGGTTGTAGAAACCACATGAAAATATTTGGTTTTATTATGTCCTATCATATTTGAAATACCGTTAAGAATTATTATCATTGAAAATATACACATTGAACAATGATAACATGATTAGTATAGATATAGGGTTTCAAAAAATCTAATTGACACATAAAAAGGAAGGGATGACCTCAACTACTAAGACCATACATTATGAAGCCCATTTATTAGAGTTCCTGATAGATATAGAATCATTTTTAATTTCCCATGGACATGCTGAATCTTAGATCTAATAACTTAAGAATGAGAAACTTTTTTCGACAGAAGTTCAAGATCATCAAGATGGCGGCCCAAACTAAGTACACTGAACCACCCCATGAAAGCCTCTTCATCGTGCACCATACACTTAAGAAATTTATTGGTGTATTAAAGGGATATGTACAATGACCTAATAAATATGATTACTTGAATTATTTCATAAAACAATAGTGAATATATTTCCATCCTGTTATTTTTAATTTATAAATGATTTTTATTTTGATACATTAAAACAAAATACTATTTTTAGGTAATATTTAAATTAATTTATTTAATTTATTTTAATAAATTAATATATTATATAACTATATAATATATTAATAAAATGTTACTCGTAAATAATTTTCATTATATATAAATGATCAAGTTTTTTTAAAAGTCAAATGTAATTTATATAAGCATTTGAAAACTGTTATTATCCAAAAAACAATAAATTTCAATAAATTTTGATTCCTATTTTAAAAGATAAAATTCACATATTTATGATATTATTTAGGTAAAATAAATATTATTTCATAATCAGCTCATCGAAATTACCATATGGTGATTTTTTCATAAAATTGTGAGGTAGTTGAATTTTCAGGGGAAAATTAAATGTTGTGTAAATATATGGTGTGTATTGTTACATCCTAATGAACTAAAAGTTATGTAAATAATAATATAAATCAAATAAAAGGACAAATATACATTTTAAATTAAATATAATATTATTTTATGTTTAATTGATTCATTTTATAAATCCTTTACGAAACTTCCAAAACCATTATTATATTTTATGATTTTAAAATATTTTCTTTAAAAGTATGACTCACAACAACAAAATCAAGGGAACTATTTTATTATATTAGGAACTATTAATTATATAATAATTTAAAAAAAATTATTTTTTTGATACCATGGTAAAAACCATGTTATGTTCTATGATTTTGGTTATTTTGTTATATAGAGTCCAGAACCTATGTTTGAGAAATGATAAAGAATTCCCGAATCTTTTCCTATATAAACCCGTACTATCTACCATTTATATTAACTTTAAATCATTGGATTCTATCCTTATGTCTTCTTACCCACCCAAGAGTCCTCCCAAGGTTCCCAATATCTCATGAAGCTCTTCCAAAGAATTGGGGCTCACACAATCAAGTATGATATCCTCTTATCCCCATCTTTAATAACATTTCATTATTATATTATGCCTTATATTTTAAATTCCTAAAGATGGGATATGTCTTTCCATGTAAATATTACTTTCTATTTTATGTAAAAAATTTAGATACAATTTTCATCTCATTAACCCATTATATGAATTTTTATGTGATGTTATTATGCTACTGAAATTTCACTGTGGTTTTTAATAACAAAACAATTCTGTAATGAATACCGTGTCCATTTCCTATTATGGGTGTTAAAATTTATACAGCTATAAATCATTGACATGGGACTTAAATTAATGTATTCCACACTTATTGATCATGGAATAAAATATGATGATTAATGAATAGATGTTGTGTGACCTATATGGAACATGTAAGAAAGAGAATTAAATGAAAGAGACGAGTGCACCCATAATTATATAGCACCCCATGCATGGGGTAATGTTTAGTCTCATTAGACATCATGTTAGTATAAGAAGTGAAACATATTCCATTATTAGAATATGTTTATCATGATGTATTTGTTGTTATCCATGACATTTTTTTATGATGCATTGTTTTAAATTGATTCTTCATTTACCATATTGCATTTTATGATTAACCTGATACATGACACCTCATTTTTTTTATTTTTATGATTGTAATTCCTTTTATTCACAATTTATATGATTATTATCTAACATGAATCAATGCATTCAATTTTTATTTACTTAAAGGGACTTATATATAAACCATTTCTTATATATGTCCAACATTGCCAATGCACATTTAAAATCAATGGAATTTTAGAAACATGATAAGGATGTTTACAATAATGTTGTTGTGTCCCATGTTCTAGATGTTATGATATGCACCATTTTCAAAAAATATTAGACATCATGATAGTCCAAGTTGTATCATGTATTATATCTTTTTTACAAATAACTACTTGATGTGAAAAAAAGTGTGTGGTTGTCATATAATGGTAAATAATTGAAACACTTGACATTTAATAAATAAAAAAACATGAAGGTTGAATTGGTGGTGGGGAAGTGGGAATGTATAGTTTTCTAAATTGGCTGTTATTTGAGTGGTTTAGGGTTTTAATCATGGGGATCCACATTCGGGGAGAGCATATCCCATGGGATCCACCCATCAGGATTGGTCACCTTGTCCCTGACCGGGTAGGTGTGAGGTAAGGCCAACCTGTGCTGATAGATTACTGAGTTGAAGAATCATTAATTAGGATATAAATCTCAGGGACACTCTGTAATCTCAGATGGCATTGGATCCTTCCTATCTAGGGACTATCTGAATTGATCCCTTAATAGTGAGGGTGGTTTCCTGGTATGGGGGTTCGAAAAGCCCACACCTGGGAATTCACTTTCTAAGAAAGAATAAATAAATTTAACATGTTGAATAATATAACATGAATAATTGATTATCAAATAATTCCATAAAAATAATCAAGTGAGATTTAATCTTATCCAAGGATATTTTAACTAATAAAATAATCATATGGATATCAATTAATTATCTCATAATGAGGTAATACACAATGTAAAAAATCATAACCATAACATCAATACCTTTTGGAAAGATATATTTCATAAATGGGAAAACCCTTGACCATATACCCAATCTATATTGTGTCATAAAAACTACAGATGCGTCAATTGGCTATTGAGGATGCCTCCCATCACATAAAATTCTAATTAATTCCTCATATTAAAGGGGTGAAAAATAATCATTATAAAAATTCAAATTAAAAAATATCATATTAAATATTAATACTTTTCCTAATCAATAAGCATAAAAACTGTGAATATTTATATTGAAATAATAGCATATAAAATGTTAATAATTTTTCCAATAAAAAAAATCATTAACATATGGAGTTATGTGGATAATGGTATCAAAATAGAACATCCCCAATCAAAATTATCATAAACCATTTTGAGAAATAATGTGGACAGTATCATGATAACGTATCCCTAGTGCATCAAAAGTAAGATAATGTTTGTGGTCTTTTTATGAATATAAATACCATAAAATATAATTAAAAAGATTATTGAGGAAAATGTTCATTTCCCATTGAAAATAACTTTTCTGAAACTAAAAAAATAGAATTTTAAGTAAAAATTTTCATTTTTAAAAAAATTCTTATAAACTAGTAATTCGAGCTTTAATGTAATGATCGAGGGTAATTCCATACATGTAGTATAATTTAAAAAAACAATCTTTTGTACACTATTTTAATAATGTAAAAGTGTTTCTCATTTTGGAAAATGATAATAATATTCCTTTCAAAACATTTTTTATAAAGTAAAACATGCGTAAAAATATCTTTAATAAATAATTTTTGTAATTTTAAATGATTTTTTAAAATAGTTTTAGGAAGCATGGATATCAAAGAAAAAACATTTCGACTGGAGAGTGAAATGAATTCTCCTTTTCTACAAAAAAATAAATAATTGTAATTAAAAAGAGAGAATAATGGTTCTATTACTCAAAATGTTATTGAATAACTAGAGTAGAATAAAATATAGTTGTTTTATGAAATAATTACCAAATAATTACACCAAATCATTCTTAAACATAAACAATCTTACATACTGATGAGATTTTGAATTAATCCCTTTTCTGTTATGGTGTATTTTGATTCATAAAACCAATTAATGAAAAAAATTAAAATTATTCTTTAAATACTGTTAAGAGAATGAGATTCATGATATAATATCTCAAACATGTATTATATACACCCTATAAAATAAATAATTTGTGAATTTTCCATATGTCTCATGGAAGTAAAAGTCAAATGAAGAACCATTACCACTTGTATAATATCATTCATATGTTTCTAAAAATCATTTAAAATAAATATATATTTATTATAAATATATTATAGAACCATAATAATATATATAATATCATATATTATTTACTTAAATTTTATATCACCAATAATTTAGCAATTATTTGTTAAAATCATAGTTCTAGGTTATAATTGTTTTGTTTTTCAGAAGTGTTTCGTTTACGTAGATTCAGCTCATGTACAATGATCTTGGATCAATAGAATTAATAATTTAAACAATTATATATATATGATATATATTTATTAAATAATTACTTTAGTTGTAAATAAATTTTAGAGATGAAAAAATGAGTTACACCACTCATGGAGATGATAGGCCATACATATGCATGAATGTTATTTTGAATTTTTTAACAGATGGAACAAAAAAAAGTTAAATAATATTTAAACATTAAATAATTATTATTATATCATTTAAATCATATATATATATATTCATGAAATATATCCTTATTATAATAGGTTCTAAACTAAAATGAAAAATGTTTCACATCACATTGTGGAGGTTGTAGTCCGCACATACACTTGAGCGATGTTCTTGTTTTCCAAAGAATATGAAGGAAATAAGTTATATGTGATAAATTAATTCAAGAATTATAATTATATAAAAAATATAATATATAAACACTACATCCATTATTATATCTGTCTGTGGGAGACAATGAAAGAAAATGAATTATATCGGGTTGTGAGGCGGTTGTCCACCACAGACACAACCAATTGCTTTATTTCCCATTTGATGGATGTGGAGATAGATTTTGGTTATGAAATTAATATAAAAATATCTAATTATATTAAGGATACTAGTGTTATTATTTTTGAATAGTTGTAGAATATTTTTATGGGATAGAGGAAAATATAAAATGATGACACATGGTTATATACTATACCTCTTCTTCAGAAAGACACATTATGTTTATACCTAAGTCCTTATTATAATTGTTTTATAATACAAAATGACTCTAAGTAATTATGTTGATTTAAAGAATGTATTTGGGCATGTATTGACAGAAAATGGGCTTTTGAAGTGTGAAGAGAAGCGAAGAGGGGGTTCCATTTTATAAGTTGGGGAGACGAAAAACATGGAATTTTTTAAAAGAATAAATTGTAACCATGTTTTTTAAATAAAAAATCTCCAAAATGGATCATTTTAAAAAATCATAAGAAATAATGTTGAAATATGAACATAACATAAGAATATGATATGTTTTTATGTCATTTTAACACTTATCTTCTTTGCTTAACACCACTGTAAACCCGTTTAACCTTAATTAAAGTAAATTATTTTTAGACTTTCTACTACTAATTTAGACCAAAAAATAAGTTGAATATATTATAAAATATTAATTATCTTGATTACAAATATGGAAATAATTTTTCAAAATCAATTCAATGATGTGTTATAATTTAGATTAAAATTGAACTCAGAGACGCAACAAAAAATGGTTTTCCGATAGAAATTTTTTCCAAATTATAAAGATATTTCACATCTAAATTGTAAAAATAATTGATTAATGTTGACTAAAATAGATTATTTGTAATATATTTTATCTAATGTTACTATTAGAACTAATTCTAAACCAAATACAACTTTTAATGTCTTTAAATGAAATATAAAATATTAGTTAAATGAATATTTTCACTATTCAAGGAAAAATAAGTATTTTAAAAAAATAATTAGAAATTCGTACAATAAAATTTTGAAAAAAAGTTAAAATTTTAAATTGAGTTTTCTAAATGTTAAAAAACATAATTTTATGATATGTGAAAAAAATCGATGAACTCATTTTTTAAAAATAAATATTTTTTTTAGAAATAACATTTTTTTCATTCAAAAGGTTTTTTATTACATCACAATTGATAAATAATAAATTTATTAACCTTATAATTTTCATAATTTAGTTTTCACTTTAAATACTAAAAATGTATCATCTTTTTGGTACGGATAAAATATTTTTATAGTTCATTTAGACTCATGATTGTATGTATAACAAACTATCAAAGATATTGAATTTAAAAGGAAATATATTATAAATTATCAGACTATTAAATTATCCTTAATTAAAAAGAAATATGCTTTTAAATTTCCAAAATCACACATTAGGAACTGATTTGGATAGTACTTCATCATAACTTCATCAAGTTCCCATATAATCTATTCTATCTTATGATTTATCCAAAGTACCGTTACGAGACGAGTTGTCTGATTCCTCAACACTTGTTCTATAGTGTCTATAATCTGAAAAATCTCATCACAATAATATAGATCGCGTTCCAATTCTATTTCATTATATACGATCACATGCATTGGTTCAATCATGTAGTTTATTAACAATGATATGAACTCTTTATGTACATTATAGATTCTTGGTGGCATTTTGAAACAATAATCCACATCTCCAATTCTATTCATGATTTAAAGAGTTCAAATGCACATGTGGATTATGTTTCATTTTGTAATGATTCTAAAATAACCATTGCATTGAGGTACTTAGAAAAAAATTACTCTCACTTTAAATTTCAAATCTATCCTTTGGTTATCAACATATCTCTTTTCTCTTCTTTGATTATATTTGATATGTGATGGAATATAAGATTACATTACTATTGTCTCCACCAAAATTTTTAGGCATATAATCAAACTTTCACTAACATCATCACAACAAGTTAGAGTGAAACATATATTTTCATATTATTCGTAATATTGAATCATCTAAATAATTGAATGGAATATACTTTCAAATAAAAATTATGCCAATGAAAAATATTCATCCCAAATACCATGAATTTAAAGAGAGAATGACATAAACATGTCTTATAACATTTAAATGGGCATTTAGATTGTCCATTGGTTTAAAGGTGAGAATTGGTTCCCAAAAAAGCACAATATAAAATTATTTATGAATATTTTCATAGAATTTTGTTGAAATTCATGGATCTTGACCCGAAAAAATTTAAATAGGGAAACCAGGATGTATTTCGACTTCGTTAATATAGATCCATGCAAGGTGTCTTAGTGGAAAATATTCTCTTATATAATGTAAAGGACTAGATTTGGTGAGGCAATCAATAATATCCTATATTTTATCATTATTTATGGGAGTTGTTGGTAATCCAGTAACAAATTCCTTGGAAATGTCATCCAATTTCCACATAAGTGTAGGAATAGTTTTTATGAATCCTGTCAGGACCTCACCCTAAGAGGGTATTGAGGAACAACTACCCAAACCCAGCTTCTATAGGGAAGAGGTTAGTGACCAACACAAATGACATATATAACTTTAGGAGACAATTTCTTGAGTTCCTATTCAAACTCAAATAGTCATCTAGAGGAAAAGTTAATATGGAATAAAAGTAAAAGATTAAAAAAAACTAATGGAACAACCATGAATGTAAAACATTTAAGATGTACAAGATTACGATAGTGAAAAAAAATGTTAAATGGGAAAAATACACGCCTAACAAAAAATATGTCCCAACCTAAAAAAACTAGAAATTAAAATATTGGGAGATCCCATATCTAGATCTCTATGCTATAACCACCACATGTGGTCCAATGCACAAAGTATACCTATGCTCCTCTGATGTCATCATATACTTATCTCCCTCTCACATAAGACAAAACACTTGTAAGAAAGTCCCATGCAGATGTTAGCAAATTTATACCATGTAAGATACCCCAAAAGCTGAAAGAAGAGTATTAAGAGATGAAAATGTAATAGAAATATAATAGATTGAAAACATGATACAGGTCAACCAAAAGAAAGAGAAAAAGTAACCTCGTCGAAGGATAATGGTATCAAAGCATTGTGTAAATGGACTACACTTTGAGTCTTTTCCACCCATAGTAGGAGAGTAACCTCATCCAACCATGAGAATATAATCATTCAATGCATTTCACATACCCCATGTGTCTCTACAACCCATGGTAGTTTAGTAACCAAATTTAAAGGTATAGATACATAAGTATATATATACTCAGAAAAATATTCCCAAATGATAGAGAAAGCGGACCTCCATACCACAACATAGAAAATGTGTTTCTAGTAGTACCAGAAGTCCAAAAATTATGCCCAAAATCATGAGCATCTATTGAACCAAAACTGTCCATGTTAATCCACAACTTCTCACTATGCCACATAGTTAAGGGGCCACAATCTCTAGGAAGATGATCAAATAAATTGAACAATAGGAGGGTTACACTTAGTGGATAGGTAGATAACCCATACCCTAGTCCAAAAGTGGGGTTATACTCTAATAGTCGATATAGGATCCATGTCTTATATAAAAGGAGGGTTCAAATACAGTGTTAAAGGAACAATACCCATCTTATATAGAGGGTTCCACTATTCTAGTCAATAGAGGACCCATCTCCTATCCAATAGGAGGGTTCCATTCTGGTGGTAGAGGAACCATTCCAACCCTATCTAGATGGTTTCAATTTATGTGTCTGTGAAGAACCCATGACTAACCCATATGGAGGGTTCCATGCTAGGATTATGTAGATGAACCATGCCCAACCTAGCTTAAGGGTTCCACTCTAGTCATCAGGGGCCCATGCCCAGCCAAGTAGGAGGGTTCATATAATGCCCCAGCCTTAAATCTTACTTAAACTTGAGTTATTACAAGATTGCACGTTGAAGATCTTTTCAGGTTTATAGTTTTATAGAATTAGATCATAAAACATGCATTAAATTCCACATTTAAACAAAGTGGTTACAAAAAACATAGTATTCATTTTTTCCCATCAATGGAAACATATTTAAAAATAAAGCATGGATTCTTTCTTGACACTTCCTTGACACTATCATCATATCACATACCTTTCCCTTGACCTGTGAAAAACATTTCAAAAAAACTTGGGATGAGCATAAAAATCTCAGTAAGGGTTATAAAAAATATGGAAAGGAAACATGAGTTCATATATACATAAGAATAAAATCATACTTTACCCATAAACCATAGGCAGTTTAACATACCTCATCAAATCATGAATAAATCATAGAAATCATAAGACATAAAAGGTAACTTGAGGCATTCATAACATTCTTACATAGGGAGTAACCCTCTTGGTTTCGTTTGGAATACCCACCATAGTATATTCCCTAAATCTATTTGGAGAAACCTTAACGTTTCACTCCTTCACGTTACCCAATGCATTGGAGGACTATATCGGGCTCACCCTCCCTTAGTTTATCACGGAACCACCCGTCTTCATAACAATGCCCAAGAACCAAAACATTATCATAACATGCATAAAGGAAACATAACATTTCCACCTTTCAATAACAAGATATCAATACAATACATCGATATAAAAACATTATGAAAACCATTTTCAATACCAAAATAAAAGAAAAGTAAAACATGGTATTTATTTTTCTTTTAAAAAGAAGGTATGGCTTGTAGAGGAAGCTGAAACTGAAATAATGGTCATGACGGCGGAGAAGTCGTTGTCACCGCATATGTATGAAAAAAACATTCCCTTTTGTCGTTTAGTAAAAGCCTCGTATAAAAAAGATTCCTTTTGAATAAACTTAAAAGTCAAAGGGGTTTATACATCGTATAAAAGAAAGTTGTGTATAAAACAAAATATGCCTCAATGAAAAGAGATTGAGACGAAGTCCCATACAAAGACGATATCCTTGGATTAAGGATAAACCAGTTACATAATTATGTGTGACAAATGAATACACGAAATATAAGTGGGTATTAAGTGTACAACAATCAGAGAACATTCACACATAATCATAGAACGACATATTCAAGGTGTACAAGTTTATCCCAAAGAATCAAAATTGGGTTAAGAAGTTCCCTTGCAAAAATTTGACAGCCTAACGACGTCACTTCAAAATTCAGAAAAAGAGTTGATGAGAGATAAAAAGGGTATCTCATCACATGGTCATAAAATTTACATCAATAAGGATATATAATAACATATCCCAACATAATAGTATGTGAATTAAAATACATAACAAAATAAGTCTTTTCAAAAGAGGAGGGTGAAAGGTCCCCTTACTGAGTTGGGTAACTTTCGAAACAAACACGCCATGGAATAAGGGTCATACAATGAACATGTAAATACCCATAAATGAAATTATACTGAAAAAAGTGTATAATAATGGGCAGTAAATACACCCCTCAAAGGAAATAGTGGAAAACGTAGCATAAAAGTCACGGGAATAAAAGTGAGATGAAAAATCCCCTACAGAAACTAGGCAGCCTAACGACGCCACTTAAAACTTCCAAAATGGATTGATGAGAGAAAATGGGGTCTCTCATCATTTTAACATAAAAAGTAAAGTAAGAGTAATATAATAGAACATCCCAATCATAAGAAATATTAGCTTAAAAGGAATGACATAAAAGAGTGTACTTAAAAAGAAAGAGATGGGTAGGATCCCTTACCCCGGGTCCGACTTGACTCGATTGTTCTTTAATCTCCTGAATAATAAACTTGAGTTAATTTATACTTCCTTAAGAACCTTTTTCAAGTTAATTATTCCTTTTATATCACTTATTAACATGTCATGAACACTATGTTATTACTTAAGTTAATAACGGTCGTTTTAACGAACATTGGTACTTGAGTCAAAAATAAACTCTTTATAATTACAAGTTGTTCATGTGGTAAAATATCCATTATATCCAGAATTGTATTTATGATGTAGATATCATATATATCATATATATCTAGTATATTCATGTATTTATAATATTACATAACATTTAGAGGTGAGAAATGAAATGCACCGTTCATGGAGGCGGTAAGCCGTACGTACGCATGAACGGTACTTCCATTCCTATTTTATATTTAATGGAATTAAAACATAATGATATGTAATAGTATTTTAATCCAGTATGGTATCATATATATAATATCATTAATTATATCCTTTATACGTACCACATATGGTATTAACAAATCAAATCACTTTGAGGGGGCGGTAGTCCGCACTTCCTAAAATGAAGATATCAAGTATACCAATAATGGAAGCCATAAAGGTATGCCATAAATGAAAAATACATAAGCTTAAGGAAAACATAAACATATTATATATCATATATAAATATAGTGACATCTTAATGGCCACCTTTTAAGGTGTTAGAAGGATATTGAACAATCATCGTTTCGTGAGGCAGAAATTCGCCATCCACGGAAACAGTATGTTCTTTAACCATTAGATGCAGGTGTGTGTAAGTTTAGCTAGAATACTTCTTATAAAAACATCCTAGTATATTTAATATACTGGATTTGTTACAAAATAAATGAATAAAAAGAGTTTAGGGGGTTGGAGAAGCAGAATAAAACAAAAGGACTCAAGTGAAGACATTACCTTAAAATCGGGTAACTCCCTTTGGTTTGAGCTCAAAGGCTTCCTTGGGAAGACTTCTGCCCAAAGTGAGGCTTATAAGAGTTATATAGGGATGTGGAGAGACAAAATGGGCAGAGTTTGACTGAGCCAAAGGCTTTGGAAGTGTGGGTAAGGAGGTAGAGCTGGGGGCCTTTTATAAGAGGAGGGGAGGGGCACTCTTGGAAAGTAAGGAAATGTTACTTTATTTTAGAATGAGTTTCGGATTTGAATGGTCCTACATTGATGTGTTTCACGTATAAGGTGATAAGGGTTTGAAATCCACCCATCCAATAGGTTTTGGACATGTCTAGGTCTTAGATTTTACATTATCTTTCCATTTTATTTAAATCGTTAAATAATGATGTCATCGCTGCATCATCATGATGTCATAAATAATTTAATTTATTTAATTTCTAAAAATTATAAAAAACTACTATGACACAGGAAATATTTTTAGATTTCCAATTACTATTTATAGTAAAAATATGACTTGTTTAACCCCATGTAAAAATTGTTTTAGTTAAACAACTCATGTTTGTGACATTTTAATTTTAACTTTAAATAAAAAGTTATTTATGTCATTTTCCTACCAAAATGGCTCCATGGGGTCCCCTAGTTGACCCATGGATTGTTTTGGTCGGCCATGACACACCCAATGTGGGTAGGACATGTGTCTAGGTCATTTCATATTATTAAAACATTATTTTTACCTTAAACTACACTAATTACCTCTAATCGCGATTAATAAATTTAAAAGTTACTATTCACCAAAAAATTATTTTAATCCTATTGAACCAGATTTAACTTCTTAATGATAGCCATGTATGTCAGATTTTTTAAATTCAAAACACAATGGTGTCAAAATTTCATTTAAACGGAAAATCAGTTTTTATAAGTACCACTTAGTGGTTTCACTATTCATCAAAAATTGAAGTTTTTCAAAAAGTTACCAAACATTCACCCTAGGCTATATTTGATATTCCTAATTAAAAAATTATGTCTATTTTAAAAAATTCAAAACATATAAGTTTCATTAATTAATTTAATAATTAATTCCCGCTGTCAAAACAAATAGCGTGTTTTTAAGAAACAATCTCTATTAAAAGATTGGCACTAGTTTGAGTCCAATCTCAAAGTGAAATTAATTCCAATGAACACCATTGGATTCAATGGTAAAAATATATTCTAATTTCACTTTAAAACCAATTTAAAAGATAATCTAATCATATAAATAAATTATATTAGAAAGTGATTTTGAATTAAAATACAACATTTTTCACTATTCATTAAAAATGTACTTTATCGGAAAAATACCAAAAATTTACACAAAGTAAATTTTGATGTCCCGATTCTAAAGAAGAATTTTATTTTGTCAAATATAACACATAAAATTGTCATAAAGTGGATTTAAAAGAGGTTCGCCATCAAAAGGCGGTTAATCGACCTTTTAAAGAATATTAGAATGGTTACACTTAAAATTTGATTCATTCGCATTTTTAATCCTCGAATATTTATTGTAAAAAGTAAAAATATTTGACAAACATATATAATCATTTTGTAGTTAGTTCTATTCATTCCCACCATCACAACAGCTAGGCGTTAACTACCATTTAAAATAATATTATTTTATTATTATAGTGCAACGTAAGATTCCCAAGAAACTCGGTGTTGCGTGTTGGGTACGCCATCAAGCATAGCGTCCACTTTAAAGTTATATTAATATTTTATTCACAAATATGGATAAATGTGAAAATTTCAAACTCTTTATTTAACTAGGGTGTTACATCCTTCCCCCATTTTGGGAATTGTGTCCTCATAATTTTAAAATTGGGCTTGGAAACTTCATTGAAAATCCCACATCGGAACAAGATTCAATAAGACAATCACTTTAAAATAAAGAAAGATAAGTAAAAAGGTCACCCGAGTTAACCCATACTAGGATTACAAGTATGAAAATATGGACATGGAGGAAAAAACAAAGGGTCATATTCTGATGGAGAGTGATAGTAAACATGTCTAGGAGAATGTTAACCATAAGAGAATCACAAACTTGTGATGGGTTAAACTGTATTCGATTCCCTAGTAGGAAAAGTTAACAGACAATAATTTTGTTTTAAGTTACTCTTCATTGAGGAATTTATTTTTGATCTTAAGGAAACATACTTACTTGTCATGTTGACTTTCAACTTTTACTATATTTCTTACACAAACTCATACTTTCCCCAAAAGACGAGTATTTAGGAAGACTTATTCACATTAAGAGTACTATAATCAACTTGTAGAGAATCACCTAATCCACAAAAGAGAATTATATACTTCCCATATCTTTAGACCTTAACCAAAACCAAAACCAAAAAGGTTAGTACAATATCAGATAATACCCAAAAAGGATAATCCTTTTTAAATAAACAAATCTATTCTTAATCTGCAAAATTTATCAAACAATACCCAAAGTTCAACAAAGACCATTCAATAAACAAATTGTCCATAAAATACTTCAAAGTAAACCAAACTAATATTGAAACCCATATATTTGAAGGATTTAGTCGCATAGTATTCCAAGGTACAAATTAACACTTATCTCTAAATAACATCAATTACTCTTAAAGTCTCGTATTGAAAAGTAATTAACCTAATCACATATCCTCCATGATAGGTTAATAAATTTACATAGATAACCCAAAATCAGCATACTCTTAATTCATAAAATCATCTAACTAAAAACAATTATTCAAACTAACCAGTGACTTCACGTAGTCCAGTGGTAGGCGATAAATACCAGTTGCACATTGGTTGTGGGTTCGATTCCCAAAGCTTTGTCTGGAACGACAGGTTGTCACAGGGTCAGCGTGTTGTCCTTTTTCCAAAACTATATAATTCTCAAATCATTCCCCAAAAAGAGGTAAAATCATCAAAAATAACCATAACATAATTTAACCTCAATTTTATCTCATGCCTTTCACTTCCATCATAACATATAGTAACCCATAATTACCTCAAAAGTAAGGATCATATAAACCCAAATGGTTCTTTATAATTATATCCTCAAAAGAACAGATAACTATTCCTTGAATAAAATTTTCATATATTAAACATCAGGGTTACACATACTATAAAAAGTCTTCTATTGTAACCCCATCATCAAAAGAGACTTAATACTCTTAATAAATTCACCATAACTCTTGAAGCCCTTATATGTTGACTTCTTACTCATTCAAAATTCTTCATGATCCATTAACCATTCCTTTCCAACTTATTCTGAAATACTTATTTTCTACAAACAAAATCATGAATCATATCCTAAGATTCCAAAATAGGAAAACAAAAGTTATGAAATAATCCATACCGTTGATTGGTCATTGTCAGTTTCTTCATCCTCAATAGGAATGGCATTAGGTATTGGTAAACGAATATTTGTACGATCTTGGTGATCCCATTCACGAAAAATCTTCATAGGACATGTGTTTGCATAATGACCATGCACACCAGATTTAAAACATTCAATTGATCCCTCAAAAAGAACTTCTTTCCCTTTCCTCGAGTCAACTGGATGCTTCCTTTTTCCATGGTAGGTTCTTGCTTTATGACCTTCATTTCCACATCTATAGCATATTTGTATCCCTTTGAAACATTTTCCTAGGTGTTTCTTTCCACATCCTTGACACATAGGTTTTTGAACACACTTACCTTTATGATTGTTACCGATATTTCCATAGGGATTTGTTTCCCGCATATATGATTCCTTATAGAAATCACCAAGGATTAGGTGGTCAATCATGACTCCAGATAGTTGGTTGAGGATAAACATAAGAGTTCTCATTGCAGCTCCCATATAATTCAGTTGCTTGCTCAAAAAACTGTCACAGTTTCCTTCACATCCATTGTTACTTTGGTACCTGCTAGATCCAGCCATTTACTAAAACCAAAAAGGTCAGTGTGAGTATATCAAAAAACCCATCATGTAATAATGAGAAAGATAAAATCTAAGATATACTTACTCATTCACTTTATCTAAAACTAGGTCTCTTTCTGAAATCCTAACCATTATGGTAATGTCACTTATGCTTAAAGAATACCCTAACCTCTAATGTTATCTAAACCAACCTTTGATACCAACTATAAGGCCCCAGCCTTAAACCTTACTTAAACTTGAGTTATTAAAAGATTACACATTGAGGATCTTTTCAGGTTTAGAGTTTTAGAGAATTATATCATAAAACATTCATTATATTCCACATTTAAACAAAGTGGTTACATAAAATATAGTATTCATTTTTTTCCCATCAATGGAAACATATTTAAAAATAAAGCATGGAATCTTTCTTGACACTTCCTTGACACTATCATCATATCATGTACCTTTCCCTTGACCTGTGAAAAACATTTCAAAAAAACTTGGGATGAGCATAAAAAGCTCAGTAAGGGTTATAAAAATAAGGAAAGGAAACATGAGTTCATATATACATAAGAATGAAATCAGACTTTACCCATAAAACATAGGCACTTTAATATACCTCATCAAATAATAAATAAATCATAGAAATCATAAGACATAAAAGGTAACTTGAGGCATTCATAACATTCTTACGTAGGGAGTAACACTCTGGTTACGTTTGGAATACCCACCACAGTATATTACCTAAATCTCTTCGGAGAAACCTTAACATTTCACTACTTCGCGTTACCCAATGCATTAGAGAGCTATATCGGGCTCACCCGCCCTTAGATTATCACGGAACCACCCGTCTTCATAACAATGCCCAAGAACCAAAACATAATCTTAACATGCATAAAGGAAACATAACATTTCCACCATTCAATAACAAGATATCAATAAAACACATTGATATAAAAACATTATGAAAACCATTTTCAATACCAAAAAAAAAGATAAGTAAAACATCGTATTTATTTTTCTTTTAAAAATAAAGTATGGATTGTAGAGGAAGCCGAAACTCAAATAATGGTCATGGTGGCGAAGAAGTCGTTGTCGCCGCATACGTATAACAAAAACATTCCCTTTTTTCATTTAGTAAACGCTTCATATAAAAAAGATTCCTTTTGAATAAACGTAAAATTAAAAGGGGTTTATACACTGTATAAAAGAAAGTTGGGTATAAAACAAAATACGCCTCAATGAAAGGAGATTGAGACGAAGTCCCATACAATGATGATATCCTTGGATTAAGGATAAATCAGTTACACAATTATGTGTGAAAAACGAATACATGAAATATAAGTGGGTATTAAGTGTACAACAATCAGAGGACATTCACACATAATCATAGAACGACATATTCAAGGTGTACAAGTTTATCCCAAAGTATCAAAATTGGGTTAAGAAGTTCCCTTGCAAAAATTCGACAGCCTAACAGCGTCACTTCAAAATTTAGAAAAAGAGATGATGAGGGATAAAAAGGGTATCTCATCACTTGGTAATACAATTTAAATCAATAAGGATATATAAGAACACATCCCAACATAATAGTATGTGAATTAAAAGACATAACAAAATAAGTCTTTTAAAAAGAGGAGGGTGAAAGGTCCCCTTATCGAGTTTGGTAACTTTCGAAACGTACACCCCATGGAAGAAGGGTCATAGAATAAAGATATAAATACCAATAAATGAAATTATACTACACAAAGTGTATAATAATGGGCAGTAAATACACCACTTAAATGATATAGTGGAAAACGTAGCATAAAAGTCACGGGAATAAAAGTGAGATGAAAAATCCCCTACGAAAACTCGGCAGCCTAACGACGCCACTTAAAACTTCCAAAATGGATTGATGAGAGAAAATAGGGTCTCTAATCATATGAACATAAAAAGTAAAGTATGATTAATATAAAAGAACATCCCAATCATAAGAAATATGAGCTTAAAAGGAATGACATAAAAGAGTGTACTTAAAAAGAAAGAGAGGGGTATGATCCTTTACCTCGGGCCGACTTGACTCGATCGTTCTTTAATCTCCTGAATAATAAACTTGAGTTAATTTATACTTCCTTAAGAACCTTTTTCAAGTTCATTATTCCTTTTATATCACTTATTACCATTTCATGAACACTATGTTATTACTTAAGTTAATAATGGTTGTTTTAACGATCATTGGTACTTGAGTCAAAAATAAACTCCTTATAATTACAAGTTGTTCATGTGGTAAAATATTCATTATATACAGAATTGTATTCATGATTTAGATATCATATATATCATATATATCCAGTATATTCATGTATTTATAATATTGCATAACATTTAGATGTGAGAAATGAAATGGACCGTTCATGGAGACGGTAAGCCATACGTACGCATGAATGCTACTTCCATTTCTATTTCATATTTAATGGAATTAAAACATAATGATACAAAATAGTATTTTAATTCCAGTATGGTATCATATATATAATATCATTAAAAATATCCTTTATACGTACCACATATGGTATTAACGAATCAAATCACTTTGAGGGGGGCGGTAGTCCACACTTCCTAAAATGAAGATATCGCATATACCCATAATGGAAGCTATAAAGGTATGCCATAAATGAAAAATACAGAATCTTAAGTAACACATAAACATATTATATATCATATATAAATATAGTGACATCTTAATGTCCACCTTTGAAGGAGTTAGAAGGATATTGAACAATCATCGTTTTGTGAGGCAGAAATTCGCCATCCACGGAAACAGTATGTTCTTTAACCATTAGATGTAGGTGTGTGTAAGTTTAGCTCGAATCATTATTATAAAACATCCTAGTACATTGAAGATACTGGATTTGTTATAAAATAAATGAATAAATTGTGTTTAGGGGGTTGGAGAAGCAAAATAAAACAAAAGGACTCAAGTGAAGACATTACCTTAAAATCGGGTAACTCCCTTTGGTTTGAGCTCAATGGCTTCATTGGGAAGACTTCTGCCCAAAGTGATTCTTCTAAGAGTTATATAGGGATGTGTAGAGACAAAATGGGCAGGGTTTGGATGAGATAAAGGCTTTGGATGTGTGGGTAAGGAGGTAGAGGTGGGGGCCTTTTATAAGAGGAGGGGAGGGGCACTCTTGGAAAGTAAGGAAATGATACTTTATTTTAGAATGAGTTTCGGATTTGAATGGTCCCACATTGATGTGTTGCGAGTATAAGGTGATAAGGGTTTGAAATACACCCATCCAATAGGTTTTGGACATGTGTAGGTCTTAGAGTTTACATTATCTTTCCATTTTATTTAAATCGTTAAATAATGAGGTCATCGCTGCATCATCATGATGTCATAAATAATTTAATTTATTTAATGTCTAAAAAATATAAAAAAATACTATGATGTAGGAAAATTTTTTAGCTTTAAAATGACTATTTATAGTAAAAATATGACTTGTATAACCCCATGTAAAAATTGTTTTAGTTAAACTACTCATGTTTGTGACATTTTAATTTTAACTTTAAATAAAAAGTTATTTAAGTCATTTTCCTACCAAAGTGGCTCTATGGGGTCCCAAAGTTGACCCATGGATTGTCTTGGTAGGCCATGACACATCCAATGAGGGTAGGACATGTGTCTAGGTCATTTCATATTTTTAAAACATTATTTTTACCTTAAACTACACTAATTACCTCTAATCGCGATTAATAAACTTAAAAGTTACTATTCATAAAAAAATTATTTTAATCCCATTGAACCACATTTTACTTCTTAATGAAAACCATGTATGTCGTATTTTTGAAATTCAAAACACAAAGGTGGAAAAATTTCCTTTAAATGGAAAATCAGTTTTTATAAGTACCACTTATCGGTTTCACTATTCATCAAAAATTGATGTTTTTCAGAAAATTACCAAAAATTCACCCTAGGCTATATTTGATATTCCGAATTCAAAAATGATGTCTATTTTAAAAAATTCAAAACATATAAGTTGAATTAATTAATTTAATAATTAATTCCCGCTGTCAAAACAAATAGCGTGTTTTTAAGAAACAATATCTATTAAAAGATTGGCACTAGTTTGAGTCCAATTTCAAAGTGAAATTAATCCCAATGACCACTGTTGGATTTAATGGTAAAAATATATTCTAATTTCACTTTAAAAACAATTTACAAGATAATCTAATCATATAAATAAATTAGATTAAAAAGAGGTTTTGAATTAAAATACAACATTCTTTACTATTCATTAAAAATGTACTTTATCGGAAAAATACCAAAAAATTACACAAAGTAAATTTTGATGTCCCGATTCTAAAGAAGAATTTTATTTTGTAAAATATAACACATAAAATTGTCATAAAGTGGATTTAAAATAGCTTCGCCATCAAAAGGCAGTCAATCAACCTTTTAAAAAATATTAGAGTGTTTACGCTTAAAATTGGATTCATTCGCATTTTTAATCCTCTAACATTTATTGTAAAAAGTAAAAATATTTGACAAAAATATATAATCATTTTGTAGTTAGTTCTATTCATGCTTGCCATCACAACATCTAGGTGTTAACTACCATTTAAAATAATATTATTTTATTATTAGAGTGCAACGTAAGATTCCCAAGAAACTCGTTGTTGCGTGTTGGGTACGCCATCAAGCATAACGTCCCCTTTAAAGTTATATTAATATTTTATTCAAAAATATGGATAAATGTGAATATTTCATACTCTTTATTTACCTAGGGTGTTACATCCTTCCCCCCTTTTGGGAATTGCGTCCTCGCAATTTAAAAATTGGGCTTGGAAACTTCATTGAAAATCCCACATTGGAACAAGAGTCAGTAAAACAATCAATTTAAAATAAGGAAAGATAAGTACAAAGGTCACCCGAGTTAACCCATACTAGGATTCAAAGTATGAAAATATGGACATGGAGGAAAAAACAAACGGTCATTTTCTGATGGAGAGTGATAGTAATCATGTCTAGGAGAAAGTTAACCATAAGAGAATCACAAACTTGTGATGGGTTAAATGGTATTCGATTCCCCATTAGTAAAAGCTAACAGACAACACTTTTGTTTTAAGTTACTATTCATTGAGGAATTTATTTTTTATCTTAAGGAAACATACTTACTTGTCATGTTGACTTTCAACTTTTACTAGATTTCTTACACAAACTCATACTTTCCCCAAAAGACGAGTATTCAGGAAGACTTATTCACATTAAGAGTACTATAATCAACTTCTAGAGAATCACCTAATCCAAAAAAGAGAACTATATACTTCCCATATCTTTAGACCTTAACCAAAACCAAAACCAAAAAGGTTAGTACAATATCAGATAATACCCAAAAAGGATAATCCTTTAAAAAAAACAAATCTATTCTTAATCTCCAAAATTTATCAAACAATACCCAAAGTTCAACAAAGACCATTCAATAAACAAATTGTCCATAAAATACTTCAAAGTAAACCAAACTAATATTGAAACCCAAATATTTGAAGGATTTAGGCGCATAGTCTTCCAAGGTACAAATTAACACTTATCTCCAAATAACATCAATTACTCTTAAAGTCTCATATTGAAAATTAATTAACCTAATCACATATCCTCCATGATAGGTTAATAAATTTCTATAGATAACCCAAAATCAGCTTACTCTTAATTCATAAAATCATCTAACTAATAAGAATTAGTCAAACTAACCAGGGACTTCACGTAGTCCAGTGGTAGGCGATAAATACCAGTTTCACATTGGTTGGGGGTTTGATTCCCACAGCTTTGTCTGGCGCGACGGGTTGTCACACGGTCTGCATGTTGTACTTTTTCCAAAACTATATATTTCTCAAATCATTCCCCAAAAAGAGATAAAATCATCAAAAATAACCATAACATAATTTAACCTCAATTTTATCTCATGCCTTTCACTTCCATCATAACATATAGTAACCCATAATTACCTCAAAAGTAAGGATCATATAAACCCAAATGGATCTTTATAATTATTTCCACAAAAGAACAGATAACTATTCCTTGAATAAAATTTTCATATATTAAACATCAGGTTTACACATACTATAAAAAGTCTTCTAATGTAACCCCATCATTAAAAGAGACTTAATACTCTTAATAATTTCACCATAACTCTTGAAGCCCTTATATGTTGACTTCTTACTCATTCAACATTCTTCCTGATCCATTAACCATTCATTTCCAACTTATTCTGAAATACTTATTTCCAACAAAAAAAATCATGAATCATATCCTAAGATTCCAAAATAGGAAAAAAAAGTTATGAAATAATCCATACCTTTGATTGGTCATTGTCAGTTTCTTCATCCTCAATCGGAATGGCATTAGGTATTGGTAAACGAATATTTGTACGATCTTGGTGATCCCATTCACGAAACTTCTTCATAGGACATGTGTTTGCATAATGACCATGCACACGACATTTAAAACATTCAATTGATCCCTCAGAAAGAACTTCTTTCCCTTTCCTCGAGTCAATTGGATGCTTCCTTTTTCCATGGCAGGTTCTTGCTTTATGACCTTCATTTACACATCTATAGCATATTTCTGTCCCTTTGAAACATTTTCCTAGGTGTTTCTTTCCACATCTTTCACACATAGGTTTTTTAACACAGTTACCTTTATGATTATTACCCGTAGTTCCGTAGGGATTTGTTTCCCGCATATCTGATGACTTATAGAAATCACTAAGGTTTAGGTGGTCAATCATAACTACAGATAGTTGGTTGAGGATAAACACAAGAGTTCTCATTACAGCGCCCATATCATTCAGTTGCTTGCTCAAAAAACTGTCAGAGTTTCCTTCACATCCACTGTTACTTTAGTACCTGCTTGATCCATCAATTTACTAAAACCAAAAAGGTCAGTGTGAGTATATCAACAAAACCATCATGTACTAATGAGGAAAATAAACACTAAGATATACTTACTCATTCACTTTATCTAAAACTAGGACTCTTTCTGAAATCCTAACCATTATGGTAATCTCACTTATGCTTAAAGAATACCATAACCACTAAAGTTATCTAAACCGACCTTTGATACCAACTATAAGGCCCGAGCCTTAAACCTACTTAAACTTGAGTTTTTACAAGATTACACATTGAGGATCTTTTCAGGTTTAGATTTTTAGAGAATTAGATCATAAAACTTGCATTACATTCCACATTTAAGCAAAGTGGTTACATAAAATATAGTGTTCATTTTTTCCCATCAACGGAAACATATTTAAAAATAAAGCATGGATTCTTTCTTGACACTTCCTTGACACTATCATCATATCATGTACCATTCCCTTGACCTATGAAAAATATTTCAAAAAAACATGGGATGAGCATAAAAAGCTCAGTAAGGGTTATAAAAAATATGGAAAGAAAACATGAGTTCATATATACAGAAGAATGAAATCACACTTTACCCATAAAACATAGGCACTTTAACATACCTCATTAAATCATGAATAAATAATAGAAATCATAAGACATAAAAGGTAACTTGAGGCATTCATAACATTCTTACGTAGGGAGTAACCCTCGTGGTTATGTTTAGAATACCCACCACAGTATATTCCCTAAATCTCTTTGGAGAAACCTTAACGTTTCACAACTTTGCGTTACCCAATGCATTGGATAGCTATATCAGGCTCACCTGCCCTTAGTTTATCAGGGAACCACCCATCTTCATAATAATGCCCAAGAACCAAAACATAATCTTAACATGCATAAAGGAAACATAACATTTCCACCTTTCAATAACAATATATCAATACAACACATTGATATAAAAAAATTATGAAAACCATTTTCAATACCAAAATAAAAGAAAAGTAAAACATGGTATTTATTTTTCTTTTAAAAAGAAGGTATGGCTTGTAGAGGAAGCCGAAACTCAAATAATGGTCACGAAGGCGGAGAAGTCGTTGTCACCGCATACGTATGACAAAAACATTCCCTTTTGTCGTTTAGTAAACGCATCATATAAAAAAGATTCCTTTTGAATAAACATAAAATTCAAAGGGTTTTATACACCGTATAAAAGAAATTTGGTTATAAAACAAAATACGCCTCAATGAAAGGAGATTGAGACGAAGTCCCATACAAATATGGTATCCTTGGATTAAGGATAAATCAGTTACATAATTATGTGTGACAAACAAATACAAGAAATATAAGTGGGTATTAAGTGTACAATAATCAAATGACATTCATACATAATCATAGAACGACATATTCATGGTGTACAAGTTTGTCCCAAAGAATCAAAATTGGGTTAAGAAGTTCCCTTGCAAAAATTCGACAGCCTAACGGCGTCACATCAAAATTCAGAAAAAGAGTTGATGAGAGATAAAAAGGGTATCTCATCACTTGTTCATAAAATTTACATCAATATGGATATATAAGAACATATCCCAACATAATAGTATGTGAATTAAAAGACATAACAAAACAAGTCTTTTAAAAAGAGGAGGGTGAAAGGTCCCCTTACCGAGTTGGGTAACTTTCGAAACGTACACCCCATGGAAGAAGGGTCATACAATGAAGATGTAAATACCCATAAATAAAATTATACTACACAAAGTGTATAATAATGGGCAGAAAATACACCACTCAAAGGAAATAGTGGCAAACGTAGCATAAAAGTCACGAGAATAAAAGTGAGATGAAAAATCCCCTATGAAAACTTGGCAGCCTAACGACGCCACTTAAAACTTCCAAAATGGATTGATGAGAGAAAATATGGTCTCTCATCATATGAAAACAAAAATTAAAGTATGAGTAATATAAAATAACATCCCAATCATAAGAAAGATGAGCTTAAAAGGAATGACATAAAAGAGTGTACTTAAAAAGAAAGAGAGGGGTAGGATCCCTTACCTCGGGCCCAACATGACTCGATCGTTCTTTAATCTCCTGAATAATAAACTTGAGATAATTTCTACTTCCTTAAGAACCTTTTTCTTGTTCATTATTCCTTTTATATCACTTATTTCCATGTCATGAACACTATGTTATTACTTAAGTTAATAACGGTCGTTTTAACGATCATTGGTACTTGAGTCAAAAATAAACTCTTTATAATTACAAGTTGTTCATGTGGTAAAATATCCATTAAATCCAGAATTTTATTAATTATGTAGATATCATATATATCATATATATCCAGTTATTCATGTATTTATAATATTACATAACATTTAGAGGTGAGAAATGAAATGCATCGTTCATAGAGACGGTAAGCCGTACGTACGCATGAACGCTACTTCCATTTCTATTTCATATTTAATGGAATTGAAACATAATGATAAATAATAGTATTTTAATTCTAGTATGGTATAATATATATAATATCATTAAATATAACCTTTATATGTACCACATATGGTATTAACGAATCAAATCACTTTGAGTGGGCGGTAGTCCGCACTTCCTAAAATGAAGATATCACGTATACCCATAATGGAAGCCATAAAGGTATTCCATAAATGAAAAATAAAGAAGATTAAGGAAAACGTAAACATATTATATATCATATATAAATGTAGTGACATCTTAATGGCCACCTTTGAAGGTGTTAGAAGGATATTTAACAATCATCGTTTCGTGAGGCAGAAATTTGCAATCCACGTAAACAGTATGTTCTTTAACCATTAGATGTAGGTGTGTGTAAGTTTAGCTTGAATACTTCTCATAAAAACATCCTAGTATATTTAAGATACTGTAGTTGTTACAAAATAAATTAATAAATAGAGTTTAGGGGGTTGGAGAAGCAAAATAAAACAAAAGGACTCAAGTGAAGACATTGCCTTAAAATCGGGTAACTCCCTTTGGTTTGAGCTCAAGGGCTTCCTGGGGAATAATTATGCCCAAAGTGAGGCTTATAAGAGATAGAGAGGGATGTGTAAGGACAAAATGGGCAAGGGTTGGCCGAGCCAAAGGCTTTGGAAGTGCGGGTAAGGTGGTAGAGGTGGGGGCCTTTTATAAGAGGAGGGGAGGGGCACTCTTGGAAAGTAAGGAAATGTTACATTATTTTAGAATGAGTTTCGGATTTTAATGGTCCCAGATTGATGTGTTTCGAGTATAAGGTGATAAGGGTTCAAAATCCACCCATCCAATAGGTTTTGGACATGTGTAGGACTTAGATTTTACATTATCTTTCCAATTTATTTAAATTGTTAAATAATGAGGTCATCGCTGCATCATCATGATGTCATAAATAATTTAATTTATTTAAATTTTAAAAATTATAAAAAAATACTATGATGTAGGAAATCGTTTTAGATTTCCAATGAATATTTATAGTAAAAATACGACTTGTATAACCCCATGTAAATTTTTTTTTAGTTAAACAACTCATGTTTGTGGCATTTTAATTTTAACTTTAAATAAAAAGTTATTTATGTCATTTTCCTACCAAAGTGGCTCCATGGGGTCCCCAAGTTTACCCATGGATTGTCTTGGTCGGCCATGACAAATCCAATGAGGGTAGGATATGTGTCTAGGTAATTTCATAATATTAGAACATTATTTTTACCTTAAACTACACTAATTACCTCTAATCACGATTAATAAACTTAAAAGTTACTATTCACCAAAAAATTATTTTAATCCCATTGAACCACATTTTACTTCTTAATGACAACCATGTATGTCGTATTTTTAAAATTCAAAACACAAATGTGGCAAAATTTCATTTAAACGTAAAATCAGTTTTTATAAGTACCACTTAGTGGTTTCACTATTCATCAAAAATTGAAGTTTTTCAGAAGATTACCAAAAATTAACCCAAGGCTATATTTGATATTATGAATTCAAAAATGATTTCTATTTTAAAAAATTCAAAACATATAAGTTTGATTAATTAATTTAATAATTAATTCCCGTTGTCAAAACAAATAGCGTGTTTTTAAGAAACAATATCTATTAAAAGATTGGCACCAGTTTGAGTCCAATTTCAATGTGAAATTAATTCCAACAACCACCATTGGATTTAATGGTAAAAATATATTCTAATTTCACTTTAAAACCAATTTAAAAGATAATATAATCATATCAATAAATTAGATTAAAAAGAGGTTTTGAATTAAAATACAACATTTTTCACTATTCATTAAAAATGTACTTTATCGGAAAAATACCAAAAATTTACACAAAGTAAATTTTGATGTCCTGATTCTAAAGAAGAATTTTATTTTGTCAAATATAACACATAAAATTGTCATAAAGTGGATTTAAAAGAGGTTCGACATCAAAAGGCGGCTAATCGATTTTTTAAAGAATATATGAATGTTTACGCTTAAAATTGGATTCATTCGCATTTTTAATCCTATAACATTTATTGTAAAAAGTAAAAATATTTGAAAAACATATATAATCATTTTTAGTTAGTTCTATTCATTCCCGCCATCACAACAGCTAGGCGTTAACTACCATTTAAAATAATATTATTTTATTATTAGAGTGCAACATAAGATTCCCAAGAAACTCGTTGTTGCGTGTTGTGTACGCCATCAAGAAAAGCACCCCCTTTAAAGTTATATTAATATTTTATTCACAAATATGGATAAATGTGAAAATTTAATACTCTTTATTTACCTGGGGTGTTACAGTTAAATTCAGAATGCAACTATTGATCATGCGCAATCACTACCATCATCATGAATTGTCTAAACAGGATCCTATAAGATAAAAATAGTATACGTAGATGCTCAATTAAAAGATTGGGTGGGGGGGGGATTTTAGGATTAAAAACTTTGATTTTTAAAATTAAGGAAAACTATGTTTAACGAAGTCAAACAAGGTAAATTCATAAAGCCACTTTTAGATCTATGAAAGAAACTTGATTAGGTTCCAGAAATATGACCCCAGAAATGAAACATAAGAATAATTTTCTTAAAGGAATATTCTACCTTAAATCTTATAGAATCATATTTATCTTATTAGGTAAAGTACAATAATGTATAAGAATGATATACATTCTTACTTTATAAAAATACAGCGGAAATAAAACATGAAATGAAAACAGCTACCAAATACGAAATATTATTACCCAAAGAGTATGGTATCAAACAACCTTGGATAAAGGTCTTGAAATTTATACATTAAAGAAAGTCTATCTTACCCACACTAGTATAAGCCCTCGATAGGAATATTGGAATATGTCTTGCTATCCCTACAATACCTCGATCATTAAGGTAGTCAGAATCTCTTTCTTCCTATCCTTGAAATCCCTCAATTGTTCTCAACAACAATTGAAGTCGCATAAAGCAAGATGAATAAGATGTTCAGTATACACAAATCATGAGAGTGTTTATCTCTCTGGAAATCACATCACAACATGTAATCTCTATATTGATGAACAAATATTTTTGATCTTATTCCAATGAACTCCTATTTATAGGCATAACTCCAACAGTTGTATTTTTCCTTGAATCTTGGAGGGACCTATACATGTGTAACCCATACAATGTTTAGTTATAAATAGATGGCACAAAATCATTTCATAACAATAGAATGTGTCAATAAAAATAATGTTACTTATGAAAAAAAATTATCAGGGTCTAAGGAAAATAAATAATTCAATGTCTAACAAAATAAACATTTAGAATCTATAAGTCAGAGATATTCAGTTTCAATTTTACAAGGAATTCAAAATCTGAATTATATAGATTCATGAGTCAGAATTCCAATGAATTTGGAGTTGAAATCATGAGGAATTCAAAGTCTAAATTTTTAGGAATTCAGAGTCTGACGTCTACGGAATTCAGAGTATGAATTTGCAAGAATTCCAGATATGAATTTTTGGGAATTTGGAGTCTGAATTTTGAGAAATTCTGAGTCTGAATTCTATGGAATTTAGAGTATGAATTCTAAAGAATTGTAAGTGTGAATTATGAGGAATTCAGAGTCTAAATTATGAATAATTCAGAATATGAATTATAGAGATCTCAGAATCTGAATTTCAAAAAATTTGGAATCTGGATTTTACATAATTCAGAATCTATATTTTAGAGAATTTAAAATCTGAATTTCATTAAATTTGGCATTTGAATTTTAGATAATTCACAATTAGAATTTCTGAGAATTTTATATTTTAAATTCAGAGTATTTGGTATTTGAATTTATGATAATTCAGATTCTATATTTCAGAGAATTCAGAATCTGAATTTTAGATAACATAAAATCTAAAAATACAACACAATATATTTAATGAATTATAAGAATTAGAGGATTTACATAAGAATCTGAATTTTATACATATTAATAATATAAGTATTATTTAGAGAGATTATAAAATGATATAATAAAAACAATGTTAAGGATAAAAATTTCTTTAGATAATGGAAATTTTCTTTATGAAAATTATCCTTAGGGAAAAACTATTTTTCACATGATAAATTGTTTGTGATTTTCAAATCATAGAGGAATGGAAAAGTCATATGGAAACCTTCTTGACTCAACAATCCCCCCATTTTTGAAAAGTACAAACATCATTATGATAAAGAATATAAAAACTAAGAATTTTTCATTATGAACTTAAAATAAAAACTTATCTCCCTTTTCATATGAATCTTGGTGAATACGACTAACTCTTCTTAGGTTTTGAAATCTACATAGATCGTATCATTGACTTCTTTAAAGAGAATTTTATTTTTCTTTCATGAGTAAATATTCTTTGAGTAAAATTCCCCTTAGATACACTCCCCCTTACATAGGGCATTCTCTTCTTTACATAGTATTCTTTTTTATCATTCCTTTCTCCCCCTCTATGATTTTCAAAAATAAATAGAGAGAAGGATG
The DNA here is from genome assembly GCA_963277665.1 of Viscum album. Taxonomy (NCBI): domain Eukaryota; kingdom Viridiplantae; phylum Streptophyta; class Magnoliopsida; order Santalales; family Viscaceae; genus Viscum; species Viscum album. Next base: position 589,964,723 of record OY728126.1, read on the forward strand.
AAAAAGTATATTACCAGAATGATTATAAATATATAAAACAACCAAATGGGGAACAAAAAATTTTTCATTATGAATGGAAATATTGATTCATGTAAAGTACAACAAAAGATCATATTTTAAAGAAAATAATTTATCCTTCTTTTTACATCGTTAGGAACTTCTTCACAATAGTCTTCAGGATCTTAATCTCCTTTTTATATTCTCCCAATAGCTTGAGAAACTATTCCTAACCCTCTTTTTTCTTCTCCATGGATTTCATCTTTTCATCCTAAGGCTTTTGGATTTCTTCATAATACATCAAAAGCTCTTCTTTATTTATGAACTTATCTTCAAAATTGATTATATGATCTCCTTTCCCCTTTAAATTCATTATTATTTAATTGAGTTTCCCATTCAAATATTTTACTTCTTGATTCCGGGGTGCTTTTTCTAGGATCATCTTTTCTAAAAAACATTTCGTAAGCTCCTTCATCATCACATTTTCCCTATTAAAAGAAACCTTCATAGAGTCTTGAAAATCATCAAGAATTATCATATATTCAATCGTATTTCTGGACCACTTAGTGATTTCCTTGCATGACCTACTATGAGCATCATGACCAATGTAGATGGTTTTAAAATCAACATCAAGCATGATGAATTTATCTATGATCGTGCTTACAGATTATATCTTTTTCTTAAAATAATGTTGAAGTAGCCAACACCTTGAGTAAATACTCAAGATACAAGGGAATATTGTAAATTAATTTCTTTAACGATTGAACCAAAAAGTACTGACCCATGAAGGATGACTCCGAATCAGATTCTCATAAAGGTGGGGATTTTTTCTCTATCTCAACAACCTTTATTTTAGATGAACCACCAACATCTTTCTTAGAAACCATGACTTTCTTAGGTGTTTAATCTATCACCAATTTTTTATTATCATCTCTAGAAATGGTATCCAAACCTTTTGGGGATTCATGTTCTCAATCTGATACTTGAACCATTCTATCATCATCAATAATTTCCTTATCAACATCTCACACAAGATCATTGGGTCGAACAAGATCATAATTACTGCTTCCATCATCAGACGATTTATTCACTTCTTCCTGACCCTTGCCTTATTTTCCTGGGAAAACATGTTTTGTAGATACAGCCTGGGATGATTAGATCAACAAATTTTAGAAGGACCTTCCTTCACATGACATTCTTCAACATGACTGATGATATCATTAGTTTCATCTCTTTCTTCCTCTTGTTATTCTTCCACATCTTCTTCTTGAACAATATCTTCTTCTTCTTCTTTAGGTTTCAGGATTATCACCACATTTCCCGGAGTCATTGGAACTGATTCGGGATGAAATGATTATGGTACCTAAATTTGTTCATAGGATTTATTGTTATCCTTTAGAAGATCTCTAACAACTTTTTCCTCACACATCTTCTTCTTTTTCTTCTTCTCCTTTTCATTCCATTTAAAATCCCCAGCAGCCTTAACCTTTAAGGAATTTTTCTCAGCAGTATCAAGGCCAAAACTATGATATGTTTTCTTATTATTCTTATTTTTTTCCCCACACTTGTATACGACTTCATGATGGTAGGTTTTCTGCTTTTTTGACTTTGGGGGTGCAAACTAAGTTTCCTAAACCATAGGTTTTTCAATGACTACGAGTTCCTTCAGCCTTCTCATATTCTGACACTTCTCAGAAGTCTATGCTACTTCTGGTTTCTTGGATAAGATTTCGATTTCACATTCGAAAAAGTCATAAAATTATTTGGATTTTTCATTAAATATATCCTTCATCCTCCTCAGGGTATCCTCACATAGAAAAAAAATCTTAAAAATTCATGGCTTAGAACTGCACGGAATTTTGAAAAAATATCATAAAAAAACTATAATCTTGGAGAGAATTTCTAGATACATGATAATTTTCGATTTGAGGGTTCCAATTTTGACATTGGAAATCGTCAGAATGATATACTATACAAAATTTATCTTCCTTGAGTTTACCAGAAAATCCATTAAAAAGATATTACTTTTCTTTAAGGTGTCATTATCACTTTTCTTAGAATGATAAATCATTGAACACATAATTCTAGGATCTAGATATTCATATATAGGTGATTTATTTTTTGGTTTCTTTATTCCTATCAGACCAAGGAAATCTATAGCCATTTTCATCTGAAAAATTATAGATTCATCAGGAAACTATGGGTACATAAAATAGCTTTACCCTCATACGAAATTCCAATGATTCTTGTAGCCATTATAATGAAAAGGGAATAGGTTTTTCTATAACTTTTTAATGAAAACCTTTCTCTCTCACCTTTATTTAAAAAACACATTATCTCATAAAACTCAACAAGAAACTGAGGGTAAACCGGATCTTGTCCTTTCGGTTTGGCTATGAAAAAGCTTTCCCATCCATTCATATTTATATTTTTTTTAATGGGGGAATCATACTTCACAAATAATTTCAGATCTAATAACCTTTCACTATAGATTTTCAAATCTAAAATTTATTTAGTTGAAGACATTTTATTTTGCGGAGTTGTTTCCAAATACATATGTAGTTATGAAAAACCAGAAAAACAAAACTACACTTTTGAATTGAGGTAGGGATTCAGCACGTAAATACTTGAAAACAAATGCGGGAGAAAGAATAGGGGGAATTTATATAGGCATTGAGGCGATAGTTCATATTCCCAAATTGATCTAATGGTTGAAACAAGAATGATCTGATTTGATGGTTGAGATGAAAGATGAATAAGGATTTGATAGGTTCCTATATTTTTAGTTTTGGAAAATTTTGAAAAAAAAATGATTACTAAAACTTATATAATGAAAAACAATTGATTGCAAAAAATTCTAATTAAGGGAATTTCATTGATTAAACAAGAAAATATACCCCCTATGAAAAGGGGTTTCTTAATATAAGGATATAGGTTTAAAAAAAGTAAATTTGATAATTATCTAATGGATATAATTCCTAACAATTTTTAATGTATTAAAACCTATCGGAGGGTAACAATTTTTTAAAAATATCAGTAAGTTGATCTTGTGTTCAGATAAATTAAAGAATGGTATCTCCTTTCAGTGGGTGATCTCTTAGAAAGTGATGCCTAATATCTATGTGTATTACATGGGACTGATGTGTAATGTTTTTTTCTTAAGGAAATGGAACTAGTATTATCACATAATATATGTGTTTTGAAAAAATGCATTCCATAGTCTATGAGTGTGTCTTATATCCACAACACTTGGGCACATAAACATCCAGCTGTTACATATTTAGCTTCTACAGTGGTAAGTGCTATTGAGTGTTTCTTTTTTAATGTCCAAGAAACTAATTAATCTTCTATGAAATGACAAGTTTTAGATATAATTTTTATATTCATTCTACATCTACCAAAACTAGCATCTGAAAAACTTTTTTAAAAGAAAATCATTTCCAGATGTATAGAAAAGTCTTAAATCAATGGTTCCATTTAAATAACAAAAAATTATTTTCATGGATTTCAAATGATATTCTATTGGATTATATTGACATCATTCACATAATCATAATTAAAACATTACTTCTAGATGACTAGCTTTCATTTATAGTAAACATTATATTATACCTCTAAATGATGTTTGATCTACTGGTTTCCCAGCTTAACCAAGTTCAAGAGAATTTGAGGTACCAATAAGAGATTTATACTTTTAGTGTTGTAATATCCAAAATTTTTAAGAATATATTTAACATAATTATGTTTTGATATATATGTTCTTTCTCATTGTTGAGAAATTTTAAAGCTTAGAAATTTTTTTAACTCACCCATCATACTCAATTAAACCTCATATTTCATTAGATTCACAAATGAACCAGTTAAAAATTTCTAATTTGAACCAAATATAATGTCATCGACATAAATTTGAACAATAAAAACATTCTTCTTAACATTCTATATAAAAATGGTTGGATAAGCATTTCCCTTAACATAATTGTTTTGAAACAAAAATCATGTAAGTCTATCATACCATGCTCTAGGGGCATGTTTATGTCCATATAATGATTTGGTATGTTTAAAAACATGTTTATGATGTCTCGTGTCTTCAAAACCAAGAGTCTGTTTGACATAAACTGCCTCTTGAACATATCCTTTGAGAAAGGCACATGTTACATCCAATTGAAATTTTTTGAATTTAAAGAATGCTACAATGGCATGTAAAATGAGAATAGATTCAAGTATAAATACTGGAGCATAGGTTTCTTCATAGTCTATTTCTTCTTGTTGATTATATAATTTATCAAATAATATATCTTTTTTTCTTACTATGGTTCCATTTTCATCAGAGATATTTTTAATTACCCATTTAACTCCAATTACATAAGTTTCCTTAGTTATTTCAACCAAGGTTTGGATATTGTTCCTTTCGAATTCATTTAGATCATGTTTCATGTATTTAATATAATCATCATCACCTAAAGCTTCATTAGTTATTTTTTTCTAATTGGGAATGAAATGATAAATGTTATACTTCTTTTCTTACGGAACGTCTAGTCCATACAGGTTGATTTACATCACCAATGATACTATAGTTTGGACGATTCTTATGAAACAACTGGTTTGGGTTTTATAAAACCCATTCGTCAACATATGGTTGAAAATATTTGGGGGTAAATTTTTCAAAAATATTTTCATGAGCATTTTATTTATTAGAAAAATCTTTTTATTAATGGATGATAATAAGTTTTTCAAAACATATATGAGGATGTAGGTTGGAATTTTTTAAAAACAAAAGGATCAGTTTAATCAAATTTAACATGAAATGTTTCTTCAATAGTACATGTATTTTTATTAAAAATTCTATAAGCCTTAGAAGTTGTAGAGTAGCCTAGGAAAATACCTTTATAATATTTGGGTGAAAATTTATGTAAGTTATCTTTAGTATTTATGGTGAATACTTCTCAACCAAATACACTAAATTACGAATGTCTAGGTTTTCTACCATTCTATAATTCATAAGCTGTTTTTTTGAGAAAAGGCCTGATTAAAACTCGATTTATAGTATAACAAGCAGCACATATAGCTTCATCCCAAAAGTTCTTATCAATAAAATATTCACTCAACATAGTAATAGTAATTTCTTGAGGAATTCAATATCTAATTTTAATAAATCCATTTTGTTGAGGAGTTCTTGGAGTTTAGAAGTTATGAGTAGTGCCATTTTTACTACCAAATGTTTCGAAATTTAGATTTTTAAATTATTTTCCATGATCACTATGAATAGTTATCTAAGGAAGGTATTTCTCATTTTTGACTTGGGCTCTAAAAGTTTTAATATAAGAAAAATAATTCAGTGTCTTTGATAGAAAAAAGACCCATGTAAATCTAGTGTAATCATCATCTATGAAAAATACATAATATTTTCCTCTAATACTTCTAGTTTATGTTGGACCAAAAATATCCATATGAACTAACCATAATGCATAAGAAGTTAAGACATCACTAACCAATTTCAAATTTGATTTATATTTCTTTCAATATTGATAAGGATCACTGAATTCTGAAGAATCAAATCTATGATCTGGTAGATCCTGAACATTTATTTTAATTGGGAGTTTTCATAGATTACTAAAGTTATAGAGTCCTTAACTTCTATTCCATAACCACGATTTATCTTCTATTGCACTATGGAAAGGTAGATCTTGGCTCTTATGTCCTTATAAGTTTAGTGTGTATACATTCTCATGCCTGTGATAAGAAAGAATAAACTCTTCCTTGGAATTGGGTACTTATAATTTATCATTTCTAAAATTCACCAGGTATCCTTCATCGCATAACTGACTTATGCTAATGAGGTTGTGCTTAATACCCTTAACAAATTGAAATTAATGTTTTTAGAAGAGAAAAATTGTTACGTATACCATCAATTTCTCCTTGAGAGTTATCTATGAAAGTAACTTTTACTCATTTCATCTTGATAATCTTTTCAAAGAATTTTTTGTTACCAGTCACATGATGAGAACATCCACTATACATGTACCATGTATTTCTATTGGTACATTCCTTATTTTTTTTTTGAAAATAATAGAGTTACACATTAGGAATCCAAAAATTCTTGTTTCCAAAAATTTTATAATGTATGATTCTATGAATCCATATTTATTAGAAATATAAGCTTTATAGGATCCCAAATATTGATTTTTGTTCATAGAACAATTTCTTTCCCAATTTCCACCACATTGACATTTATTACAAAATGAAGCAATTTAGGGAAAAAATTATTATTATTTAAAATTGGTTTTGAATGTGTATAACCGAATCCAAAAATATTCCTTAGAGGATGAATTTTGGAAAAACATTTGTCAAATTTTTCCATACCTGATGTAAAATTTGATAGAAATTTCCTTAAGGAAAATATTTTTTATTTTAGTTAAATAACCAAGATTTTATCCTCAAGGTTATTAGTTTTATAACTAGAGTTGGCCTCTAAAATATTTTTCTTAGAAATTACATTTTCTAGATCCTTAATCATATTATCCATTTTATGAATGAACTTCCTCAAGGTTTTTCGAAACACTTTCAAATTATAATGTTTTTATATCATGATATTTAGAAAGATATGATACTTCTTTGGGGAAAATAGAAATTCTACAATTTTCTTTCTCATGTTTTTCTTTAGATTAGAATTCCCATTGTCAATATGTTTGGAAAACCTAGACACATCTTCTTGAGTATGTAACATATTATCTTTATCATAAAAAGATTATTCATATGAAGACTTAAAATATTTATCATTAGTATAATTTGTATTCAATGATATATTAGTAATAGATTCTGTGATGGGTAGTTTGGCTAGTAGACCAAGATTATTTTTTCTAGATTTTTTACACTTTAAAGATTCATCAGATGTGTCATGACCACTAGCACTCTATGTGTCATTAGCCTTCAATAAATTTTTAGCATTAGATTTATAATACTTATTTCTGTTTCTTTCATAATGTTTTTTTCTCCTCTCTTTTTCTTAAGAATAGGACAATCAGGTCTGGTATTTCCAACCCTTTTACATTCATAAAAAGTTACTTATGAACCTTTCTTGTCATTTATTTCATTATTCTTATATCTAAACTAAAATTATTTATTTCCCACTATCTTGTTCATTCTTCGAGCAAGATTAGCCAATTCATTCACAGAATTTTCACATTCAATAGACTCATATAGAGCTATGACTTTATTAGACATGGATCACGTAACCCTTTCTGGTGTCTTGACATTAGTAGTAGTAAAGGATACTCTTACATTTCCATTATTCTTCTTATTAATATCAGCAACTATTTTCATTCTTGTCTCATTTTGAATAAGAGTTCCAAAAATCTCATTAATTGTAACTTGAGATACTTTCTTATTTTCATCAATAGTTTCCCTTTTTGATTCACACTCTTTTTTAATAATAGAAATTATATTTTCGATAAGAGATCCATCATCTAAACCATTCTCTCCCATAGATTGTATACTATTGAAAATGGTCATAAATTTTTGTTGTACATTACAAACAGGTTCTCTATAAGGAAATAGAAATCCATAATATTCTGCTCTCAACATTGGTCTTAATGTTTCTATCACTTTGTAAGTATGAAAATGTGTAACATCAAGTTAATTAAAAATGATGTTGGAATCTTCACAAGAAGAAATTTTACAATATATATTCATAGTCAAGGAATACAACAGAGTATTGCGTACCTGGAAATTCAGTTGATATTTTGAATTTTCTTGATTGATGAAGGTTTTAACTTCCTTTTCAGGTATTTGGAAATATTTAGTAAGAATAACCAAATTTTCTAATCCTGTGTTGTTGAAAAAAATTCTTCATTATACCTCTCTAGTATTTATAATCATTACCATAAAAAATAGGTGGTTTGGTAGGATTTATATTTTCATTTGAACCAACGATCATTCCTGCCGTTCAATTAGAAAATATATTTTCCCCAAAATTTGCCAAAATAAAAGGTTATAAACAAAGATAAAAATCTCTAAGGATAACTTGAGAAAGAAAAGTTAAACAAGAAAATTTAGAAAAAAAAACATGAGAAAGAAAACATATTTGTGAGTATAAGTATTTTAGAGACATCCTTTTATAACAGTTATTTAATTGAAATAGTATTTGTAGATTCTCAATTTCAAGAGGGGGTGAATATTATTTTTAAAAACATTCATTTTTAACCTTAATAAAAAATATTCTTAACAAAGTTAAACAAGGTAAATTCAAAATGCCTATTTTAGTTCTAAAAAATAATCTTACTTAGTTTCCTGAAATAAGAATATGGAAATAAACCTTAAAAACAATCTTCTTAAAAGATGATTCTACCTTAAACTATATAGAATCATATTTATTAGTGTAATTAAAGTAAAATAAAGTAAAATAAAGTTATACTTTATTACTTTATCAAAATACAGTCAAAATAAAATGTGAAAAAAATCATGTAACAAGTAAAAAATATTTAAACTCAAAAATTAGGGTATCTAACAACCTTGGAAATGGTCCCTTGATTTATATTTTCAATAAAGTCTGTTTTACCCATACCAGGGTAAACCCTTGATATGAATATCAAAATCTGTCTTGCTATCACCGTAAGCCCTCTAACTTTAAGGTAGTTATAACCTATTTATTCCAATCCATGGAATTCCTTGATTGTACTTAGAAACAATCAGAGTCACAAAAATAAAGTAGAACTAGTTTTTCGGTATGCATAAAGCATGAGAGTATTTCTCTCTCTAGAAATCACATCACATCATGAAATCTCTGGATCAATCAACAAATCTTTTTGAGCTTATTAAAATGATATCCTATTTATAGGAATAACTCAAACAGTCATATCCCGCCTATAACAATCATATTTTTCCTTCAATCTTGGAGGGACATGTACACATGTCACTCAACTAATGGTTTGTTAGAAACATATTACAAGACCTCATTTAAAAAAAATATCATGTGTAAGGAAAAATGAATATACTTAAATAAAAATATTTTTCAGAGTATAAAGAAAAAATAGAATTCAAAGTCCAATCAAATAAACATTCAGAGTCTATAAGACATGTATATTCGGTTTCTGTTTTATAGAGAATCTAGAATCTGAATTCTATAAATTTAGGAGTTTGATTTCCAATGAATTCAGAGTATGAATTCTACGGAATTCTGAGAAACAACTCTAAGGAATTTGGAATCAGAATTTCAGAGATTTCAGAATATGAATTTAAGGTAATTTTGAATCTAAATTTTAGTGAATTCAGAATCGGAATTTCAGAGAATTCAATGTCTGAATATTAGAGAAATCAGATCCTGAATTTCAGAGAATTCGGAATATGAATTTCTGATAATTAAGAATCTAAATTTCATAGAATTCAGAATCTGAATTGGAGAGAATTTGTAGTCTAAATTTTAGAAAATTAGGAATATGAATTTTAGAGAATATGAAATCTGAAAACAGAACTCTATATATCCATGGAATTATAATATTTTAATGTTTTACAAATGAGTCCAAATTTTAGACTCAGCAATAATTTATATTTGATTGAGAGAGATTATAAAATGAGATAATTAAAACAAAGTTAAGGATAAAAATTTCTTTATATAAGGTAAATCTCCCTTGTGAATATAGTCCTTAGAGAAAAATAATTTTCCTTAAGATAATGTGTTTTTCATTTTTAGAACATTGAGGAATGGAAAATTCATAAGGAAACCTTATTGACTCAACAGATCCATTCTCATAAACACTCAAATAGATTACCCAAATCCAAAACTGAGGTAACCATCATATTTTATATGGAAAACCACGTGGGAAAATCTACTCGCATGGAAATATTTGAGTCCAAATGAAGGTGATACGATAGTTTGAAGTTTCCTAAAAAGGAATCAATGGCTATATGGTATGTGAGTATAACCAAACATCATGTGTCTAACTTCCATAACCTATCAATGTACCTGTATTTAAATGGATATCTGACAATGTTGGTATATATAGATTGTAAGGGATATACACGGCGTTCCCATTCCACTTGGGCTCACATCCATGTTCCTGCCTATATTTGTGTACATTACCTCATGCTAATGTTCACAAGATGTCTCTATATACTTAAGTACATAGATGTGGGCCATGTTGTGTACTCCTACATGGGTTACTTACTATGTGATCCTCTGTATAGATCATACACCTGATGAATCAATAAAAGACTTGTAGGGAGGATACACAAAATGTCATCCTTATAAATTCTCAAAACCCTAGCCACCACTGCTAGGACCTAACACAGCATGTGTTTTTAGAACTACACGGAGTGTAGTGAGGATTATTATAAAAATTCAAATCTATTCTCCACGCATAGAATCTACCCATTTCATCGTATTTTTCCCCTTAACTTCATCTAAAATCAATGGATCTAGCTCAGATATGTCGTTTCCAGTCATCTAGTGATGGAATTCAATTTCATCAGTCCTTAGAGGTTCGTCACATGTCCCTTATTACATCGATCCATAATACACTGAATTTAATATTAATGGTCATAAAAATGATAATCCATAACCCAAAAACATCCAATATCTATCCATAATTTGTTGATCTATTCCTCTCACATCTTTTTATTGCGATCTCAGTTGAACGATCTTGATCGATACCTCTTGGGAATGTCAAACTAGGATCACTAGGTTCAAATGGTGAACAATGTGGAGAAATTGAAGGGAAATACAAAAGAAGAAAATTTTATTGATCATTTGAAAGTGTTATTTATAAATTATAATGAATAGGGATATTCAAGGTTTGGAAAACCATTAAATAATTAAATATTTGGTACAAGGGAAAATGAAAAGGAAACAATTGGTGCAAATCAAAGGGGACTAATCTACTCAATGAGTTAAATCAAAATGGGCATAAAACATGAATTGATGATTCAATCCTAGAAATAGATAATTCATCATTGATGAACGTGATCTCCAATGATTGATTGAAGTTGTTTCATTCATTGTGCTCTGATCATCCTTGATCCATAGTTTCATAATCATCCAAGGTGATTCCTCCAACTAAAGGAGATGAGGAATAATCTCTCGAAAGTCCCAAGATTATGAGGCAAACCCAAAGAGATTTTCAATAACGATAGATTTATGGGTGATTTTTTTATGGTTAAATTATTCAATCAATTAATTTAAATAATTATTTAACCACGAAATGTACCACCAATGGGTGAGATATCTGAACTCCCCAAACATACCTATTTTAGGTCACATCAAGAGTAAACATCACGTTCCGAAGTCTGTTGTGGTCTCAGATTTGTTATATGATCTTTTATTTACGATTTATCCCAATTTACTTTTGAAAATATTAATGTGAAATATAAAATATTTTTAATATTTTTATTAAATTAATTTTCGGCATGTCGGGACTGAAAATTTCATGTCGTCTCAATACCAAAATTCTAAAAAAATATGTTTAAAATTATCAAAAAAATTATAAGGAAAAAATATGTCACTACATCATTCCGTCATTCAAATTTTTTTTCCACAAAATGTAAAACTAAATGAAAAACTATAAATACTGATCCCTCACTTCTCCCTCACACTCATAAGAGGTATTAGGAATATTCTTGTGCTGCCACAACAAGTGAACCGATGGGATGGTTTTTCTCCATAGGGTCCTCTCCTGTTGATCCTAGATCACCACTGGGTTCTCCATAAATGTTTATCCCCCATTGTTATCTATCTCTCCCACATTGATGATGTGTGGGGGGTCATACATGTATCTTTTTAACTATGACATATGAAAGACATCGTGAACCCAATATTGTTGTGTGGGTAGGGTGAGGTAGTAAGGAACCTTGTCAACCCTTTTCATGATCTAAAATGGCCGGATGAATCTCAGGGATATATTCCATCACTAGAAAAACCACTATAATCCTCATCATGGAGAGAGTATCAAGAAAACATGGTCTGTCTACTTGAACTCCAAGGGCATGTGATGACAATATGTGTAATATTTTGGCATACTCTGACCCATCCTCATATTCTCATGAAAGACATGGAACTATCCGTCATCACATTCACCATCTTTAGACTAACAAGAGGCATCTTGATGATCTCTCTATATCAAAAGTATAACAACCCTACTTTTTATTACACACATAAACATGATTAATTACATAAACTCTTCACTTTATACAACAAGAAAGATCGAGAGGTCTAGTGACTTTGAAACTTATGAACATTATAGAACAACATAGAACATAAAACACACAATATATTTGTTGAAAACTTTCTTTACTTAACCACGAAATTTCTTCATACATAGAATTGAATGGGATAACCTAAGGACATACATGTAAAAAAGGTGATCTATAAAGCCCAGTAAGGGAGTAAAAAAGGCATAACATGAATAATATCATACATGTTAGTCAATAGGAATATCAATGGAGCCTAAAATAACATGAACATAAAGGCATGGTAGAGAATGATTATCATAACCTTAAAATGTGGCAATAACACTTCACATGGAATTAGCATGAGCCAAGGCTCATTTCACATGGAGCATGAGTAAAGACTCGATTCACTTCAATTAGCATGAGTATATCCTCATTTCACATGTATTAGCATGAGTAAATCTTCCTAGAAATTGACGTTTCATGATACTAATCATTACCCAATGCATTGGATCACTATTAGGGTGAACCCTTCTTGAACATATAATTTCACTTATAAGTGTCCCACATGGATCATATAACATGGTTTCATAAAACATCATAATTTATTCCATGATAAAGAAATGTGAAATTCATACTTGAAAATATATAGTTAGAATGAAAATGTTCTCAAAGTTGAATACCCTTGATAGATATATGGGCATGGTATTAATTACATGATGAATTTGGCTTGAAAAATCACGGTGCAATTTCAGCAGCATAACGGAGTGACACAAGAGTTCATAAAAATGGTTGATGAGAGTGGGAGGGGTTTCTCATCATATTTAAATCAAATGGATAGTAAGGGGGTAATATAAATACATGTCCCCACATATGTACTGGAATTTTTATTTTTAATACAGAAAAGTTTCTTGAGTGTAAATGAGGAGAGAGAAATCACATACAAAATTTTGGCATGGTAACGGGTTTTCTTGGGAGACATTAATGAAAGAGAAAGGGGTATTCCATCATTCAAACAAAAGTAAGGAATTATGTGTGAGGTTTTAAATTATACCACCACATTTATAATTTAAAATAAAAGTGTATAACAATAATAAGAATCTTAGATAAAATGAGAATGTAAGGAATCCCTTACATGGATGTGTACTCATAAAGGCTTGGGAGAGTCTTGAGAGAGTATTGTTGGGAGCTTGGGGTTCCATGGAAGGATTCCAGAGAGAGGAAGGAAGAGGTTCGTGAACTCCAAAGTATTTTAGTGAAGAGGAAGTGGGATCTTGGGTGGGCTTATATAGGAAATGAGAGATAATTCTTTATTATTATGGTTTGGGACACCACACATTAAACTAATAAAAACCACAAACCATAGCATGATTTCTGCCTCAGTTTTTTTCCAAAATGGTTTAGAAAACGATATTTTATAAGTCTAATGACCGAAATTCTTAAAATAGTATGGTTTCTTATGTGGAGGTGAGTCACACTTTCAAGGAATTCAATTTAAAACACTAAAATGTTTTATAAGTCTTGTAGGGTCCACTAAGGCTTTGTAAAATAAATCGAACAAACCAAAAATCACATTATGTTAATTGAAAAACATATATTGGACAATAATAATGTTTATTGTATTTTATTACATCACTATTTGGTCATTATGATGTCATTAAATGCATTAAATTTTTAAACGGTATTTTATTTTTACCCAAAAGTTCAACTACCGCAAAGAATTATGAAAACATTACTGTTGGATAATTCAACATCATGATTCCAAAAATAATATTAATTTTATCCAAATAATTTTATAAATAAGATAATTTTCACTTTTAATATAAAAACCAACATTTATAGAAAATTCATGGGTTTTGACAAAAACAGATTTCAAACCATAATTAAAATAAAAATTGTATTCATAAAAATTATAAGATCATTTATAATTAATAAAAAGTAATTTAATAATAATAATATTTTATTAAAATAATATTTAATTCAAATATCCATTCTTTTATCAAAATTGATTTTTTAGTTGAATATTAACTAAAAATTTTATTTGTGCTTTAAAAACTATTTACAAAGTAACAATAATAAAATGAATGTATATTATTTATTATATAAAAAAATAATACACATAATCATACGGATGAAGTATTGTTACATAACACATTATAACACCTGCATATGACAGATGGGTATTGTGTGTGATGGTGACAGACTCATGGGGTGGCTCAGATAACATCGCTCAGGTGGCAATCTTTATCAACTTCCACTTCTCCCATAGGTGGTTCCGCTCGAGCATAACATGTTGATGCTCAGATTAGGAATTTTCAAGAGAGATGCCCAATGATGCCACCTCTTTTTCGAGTACAAAAAATGGGCTTTGTATTAGAAAGTCTACAGGATGAGGCCATCACTTACTTTGTCTGAGTAAATTTGATTAGTTAATACACTATAATAATACTAATCTGGTTATAACTATACAATAGATATTTTAGAAATGGTTAAAATTCATAACGGTAATTTAAAATCAAAAACAAAAAAACAAGGAAGTGCATATTTTACATAACCATTATTCATAATTAGACATTTAATTAGATTAAGATGAAATTTCATTGATAAAAGTTTGGGTCATTACAATCTTAACGCCTTTAGAAATTCCCACCTCGAAATTTCCTTTGGCCACAATAAATCAGATGCTGTTAACTCTGCTTCCTCACTTCCTCTGATTCCGAAGTTGCTTTTTAAAACTTTTGGTTTTTTCACAACACCTCAATGAGGGATATTGTATTATTTCGTAGAAAATTTTCTTTACAATATTAAATCTTCACTGGTTACTCCTTATAAGAAAGATCATTCTCTAACTATACTCTCTCTAAAGAGAGTACATATGAAGGGTATGATATTTACTTCCTTAATATGGATATATGAAAGAAATCAGGTACTTTGGCCATGGTGGGTGGATGTGTCAGTCGATAGGCCATATCCCTACATGATCAAGAATCTCGAAGGGAATGAAGTACATTAGACTTAACTTCTATTTCTTTACAAACCTCATTACCTTTTTCCACATAGATATGCATAGAAATACCATGTCTCTAAATTTGAACTCAAAGTATCGTCGATGGTTATCTACATAACTCTTTGGTCAACATTGGGGTGCCTTGATATGTGGTTGAGTGGTTTTCACCTTCTACACCATTTCATCGACCATTTAAGGTCCTAGTAGCTTATGCTCACTGACTTCATCCCAACACACCAGTGTTCTACACCTTTTCCCATATAGGGCTTCATATGGTGCCATTCTGATTCTCGAGTGGAAACTATTATTGTAGGATAATTCAACCAGTGGAAGATGATGGTCCTATCCTCCTTTGAAGTCCATGGAACATTATCTTAACATATCATCCAGTGTGTGAATAGTTCGCTCTAATTGGTTATCAGTTTGAGGATGATAGGCTGTACTGAAGTTCATTTCAGTGCTTAGAGAATGTTGGAGACTTTTCCAGAACCTCGAGGTGAATCTCAGATCACGATCGGATACAACAGTTAGTGGTACTTCATGCAGCACTAGCAAGTCTTGGATTTAAATCCATACAATTTGATCCAATTATAATTCCTCTCGAATCACGATAATGTGATATGTCTTTGTAAGATGATCCACAATGACCCATATAGTATTGTTTCTTTCAGATGTTCCTGGAAGTCTAGTGAAAAATTCCATTGTAATGTTTTCCCACATCCATGTTGGTATGGGTAGTGGTTCCATCATCCCCTTATACTTTTTTCTCTCAAACTTCACTTACTGACATACCTGGAATGTTTATTTATATTCAACAATATCAATTTTCATATTGACCCACCAAATGTTTTCTCAAAGATCTCAATTCATATTTTTGCTCCCCTGGTGAATAGAGAAGTTTGAAATATGTGCAACATTCATAAGCTCATTCTTTATCTATGGATCAGATGATACACATAACTGTGACCCAAATCTCCCAATTCCATCATTTTCAACCATGAAATTTGATGATTTCTCATTTTCTGATAGCCTCTACAAATTTTAGAATATCCACATCATTTCTTTGAGAATCTTTTATTTTCTCCATGAGAGATGGTTGAGCAATCATTTCAGAAAGGATTGATGATGTTCCTCTCTTAAGGATTCCCTTTTCCATCTTCTACAAATCTAAGAAGATTGTATCCTTTTTTATTCTAATCATTGAGAATGATGTTGGATCCTTTCTAATTAGATCATCTGCCACCTTGTTTTTCATACTGAGATGGTAGTGGATTGAGCAGTCATAATCCTTGATGAGTTAATATCCATCTTCATTGGTGCATATTAAGCTCTTTTTGTGTGAATATATATTTGAGGCTCTTTTAATCTGTATATATCTTGTACTTCTCCCCATATAATGATGCCGCTATATTTTAAATGAAAATATCACAACCGCCAACTCCAGATCATGCGTGGAATATTTTTTCTCATGGATTTATAGCTACCTTGAGGCGTAGTCTATCACTTTATCATTTTGCATAAACACCCAACCCAGGTCCTTCGAAGCCTCACTAAATACAACAAAAGGTTTCTAATCGTGGTTAATGTGTGCACGGTAATAGTGAAAATACTCATGTTTAACTCCTTTATGATCTCTTTACATTCATTACTCCAAGAAAATATTACTCCCTTCAATGTTAGCATGGTAATAGGGTTGGACAATCGTGAGAAATTTCTCACAAACCGATGATAATATCTAGGTAACCCTGAGAATCTACAAATATTTGTTATGGATGCTGACCTTATCCATCCCTCAATTGCAGCTAGCTTGGAGGTATCCACAGATATCCCATTTATTGTGATGATATTCCCCAATAATGAGACCATCTTCCACCAGAACTCACACATGTTGTACATTGCACAGAGCTTCTTCTTTTTCAAGGTCTCTAGTAAAGTTCTTAGATGCTTCCCATGATACTAATTAGTTTTTTTTATATTAGAATATCATCTATAAATACTACCAAAAATTTGTCAAGGTAATCTCTAAAGACTCTATTCATTAAGTCCATGAAGATTGCTAGAGTATTAGTGAGTTCAAAAGGCATTATTATGAATTCATTGTGCCTGTATCTTGTATGAAAAGCAGTCATGGGGATATCCTCCTTCTTCACCATTACATGGTAATATCTTGATTGAAAATCTACCCTAGAGAAGTATTTTGATCTATGTAGCTAATTTAACAATCCATCAATTCATGGTAGAGGATACTTATTCTTTATCATTATTTTTTTGGAGCTCAAGATAATCAATGCAATGGTGCATTTACCCATCCTTATTCATAATGAAGAAGACGAGTTCACACCATTGTGAAGAATTTGGGTATATAAACCCTTTATCTAGATTCCTCACTAGTTGTTTCATTAGCTCTCCAAGATCCACAACAACCATTCTATACGGAGTCTTGATATTGGAAATGCACCTAGTATAGGGTCAATTGAGAATTCAACATCTCTTATAGGAGGAAAACTAGACAATTCCCTGAGAAATACTTCAGCGAATTCCCTCACAATATGCATGTCTTCAAGTATGATTTCCTTTTTAGACTCGGTCATATGATCTAGATATAAATTTTCATAAGGAATTAATATCCACGCTTGATATGATGGTGCTAAAGAAGATTCATATTCCTCCTTGAACTTGTATAGAATCAGGGGTTGATTCTAAAAATAAAGAGTTATTTCCCTCTCACAACAATTTATGTTGGATCTATAGAGGTGAAGACATTCCATGCTAAGAATATCAACAAATTCCACCAGAGGGAGTATGAAGAGGTTTGTCGGGATGTTCAGTCAGCAAATTATGATAGGGGGTTATGTTCATGGGATGCAATTATTGCCCCATTTTTCATACTCACCAAAATCTTCACTTCCATGATTTAGGGTGGTGTTGGGATTGTTCTACTAAACTTTCGGGATCTAAATAAATGCGTAGAACTATGGGAGATAACCCTACCATTCAATTTTTGATTATGGTTCTACCCTATCAAATATATACATTGGGATAAGTGTCATAAATTTATAAACACATAAAGGGGAATATAATGGATAAAGGGATAACATATTAATTAAATTTATTTCCTTAACTTATGAATCTATAGGCTTCAATCTATTTTATCGATGATTTACATCCAAAAATTTATTCATAGGGGTATTTATTTAATCCCATAACAATTTTTCATAATACGTTTGTGCAATTACCAAATCCTATCCCCCAAGAGTGTTGTAACGAAGAGTGCAACAAGGCCCATTTTTGTGTACCTGGATACCCTGGGTCAAGACCAACACTCCTTGTTGGAGTTTTTACTTTTAGGTACATCTGTTCCAGAGCCGCCTCTACCTATTCGTATCTAGACATTGATGGATTTTCTTGATAAACCACTTACTCAATAATATAAAAAACATATGGATGTTTTTATTATTCTTAGTCTTATCCGTAAGAATTTCACTAGGTTTTTCTAATCCTAATCCCAAAATAACTAAACATATCCTCTAATACCAACTGTAACAACCATACATTTTTATTACACACTTAAACATGATTTCTTACATAAACGCTTCTATTGATACAACATGCAATATCGAGAGGTCTAGTGTATTTGGGGATTATGAACATTATAAAACTACTTGAAACATAAAACACACACCATATTTATTGATAATTTCCTTTACATAACCACAACATTTCCTCATTCTCTATACTTCATGGGATAACCTGAGGACATACATGGAAAAGGGTGAACTATAATGCTCAGTAAGGCATTATACAAGGAATAAAATAAAGAATAAAATACATTATAGGAAATAGTCTTATCAATGGATCATAAAAGAACATGAACAAAAAGGCATGATATAGCATGTTTATCATAACATGAAAATGTGCCGACAACACTTAACATTAAATATGGATGTGCCAAGGATCATTACACATAGAGAATGAGTAAATCATCATTATACATGAATTAGCATGAGTAAATCCAAATTTTACTTGAATTAGCAAGATTAAATCCTAATTTCACATGACTTATCACGATACGAATATTAACCCAATGCATTGTAGCGCTATCTGGGCGCACCCTTATTAAACATTTCATTTCATGCATAACTGTCCCACATGGATTATATAATCTGGATTCATTAAACATCATCATTTATTCTATGATAATGGAATATGGAATTCATATATGAAAATATATAATCAATAAGTAAATGTGCACAAAGGTGAATACCATCGACAGATTAATGGGCATGGTATTCACTACACAATGACTTTGTCTTGGAAAATCACGGTGCTATTTTGACAACATAACGATGTGACATAAGAGTTCATAAAAATGCTTGTTGAGGGAGGAAGGGGTTTCATATAATATTTACATGAAATTTACATTATGGGTTTCATATAGATACAAGTCCCAACATATGTAATGGAATTTTTATTTTTAATTCAAAAGAGTTGCTTGAATTTAAATGAAGAGAGATAAATCCCTTACAAAATTTCGGTATGGTAACAGGTGTACATGGGAGGCATTAATAGGAGATAAAGGGGTCTCTCATACATCAAACATAAGGAGGGATGCATTGGGGATGTGTGAAATCATATCCCATAAATTATAATAGAATATAAAAGGACATAACAATATTAAAAAAATTAGATAAAATGAGAAGGGAAGGAATTCCTTATTTGGAACTGTGATCCCAAAGGCTTGGGAGAGGCCTGAGAGATGATTCTTGGGATCCTGAGGTGCCTTTGGAGGATTAAAAAGATAAGTGGGTAGAGTTTTGATGAACTCCAAAGGCTTTAAGATAAGAGGAAGTGGGATCCTGGGTGGATTTATATAGAAAAGGAGAAAGATTTCATTATTATTTAGGTTTCGGACACCACACATTAATATAATGAAAACCACAAACCATCCCATGGGTTTTGCCACTAGTTTTTTCCAAATGGAAGTGGTAAGCTATATTTTATATTTCCAATGGACGATGTTCTTAAACTTATAGGGTTTCTTATGTGGAGGCGAGTCACACTCTCAAAAAAATCAATTCAAAACTCGAAAATGTTTAATATGTCTTGTTGTGTCCACTAAGGGTTTGTAAATTATATAAAAAAACTAAAATCACATTATTTTAATGGTAAAGCATATATTGTGCAAAAAATTATGTTTATAGTATTTTATTACATCACTATTGGGTCATTATGATGTCATAAAATACATTATATATTTAAAAGGTATTTATTTTTTACCCAAAAGTTCAACTATCTAAACAATTATGAAAAATTCACCATTGGATAATTTAGTGTCTTGATTCCAAATATAATATTAATTTTACCCAAATAATTCTCTAAATATTTAAATTTTATCTTTCAAAATAAAAACCTACATTTATAAAAAATTCATGTGTTTTGACAAAAACAGCTTTCAAGCATTAATAAAAATTAAATGTATTCATAAAAAGTAAACGATAATTTATACTGAATAAAAAGTAATTTAATACTAATAATATAATTTAAAAATAATATTTAAATATAAAATCCATTGATTTATGAAAATATATTTCATATTTTAATATTAACTAAAAACACTATTTGTGCCATAAAAACTATTTACAAAGTAACAATAATAAAATGAATGTATATTATCTATTATATAAAAAATAATGAACATAATCATAGTGATATGGTCTTGTTACATTAACCCTTATAACACCTGCATTATACCAAAGGGTAAGGTGTGCGATGGTGACAGACTCTTTGGGTGGCTCAAATAACATCGCTCGGGTGGTAATATCTATCAACAACACTTCTCTCATTGGCTTTTCTGCTCAAGCATGAAGTGTTGAAGCTCGTCTTGGGATTGGTCAAGAGAGATGCCCAATGATGCCAACTCATTTTCTAGATCCAACAAATGGGCTTCGTATGGGGAAGTCTACTGGATGAGGACATCCTTCCTTTGTTTGAGTAAATGGGATTTGTTAAAGCCCTATATTTATACTAATAATGTAATCACTTTTCAATGGCTATATTAGCAACAATCACAATTCATAACGGGATTTTAAAATCCAAAAACATAAATCCCTAGAATTTTATATTTTATATATCCATTTTTCATAATAATAAATTTAATTAGATTAAGATTAATTTTCATTGATAAATGTTTGGGTTGTTACAACAAGGGTGACCTTTTGGATCTCCCATATATGGCCTCAAAATTTTCTATGATGATATTAGTGAGGTATATGTTGTTGTACAAAAACTCTAACATGGAAATGTTTTCATACCAGCTCTGGCCACATTCTATCCTGCAACACCTCAAAATTTCCTTTAACACTTGGATAGTGCACGAGGTCTTTCCATTTTTCATGGGATGAATGTTGGTACTCATCCTCATTTTGGTCCTAAATTAATCTTATAGGGCACTCCAAAATCATGAAATAAACCTTTTTTCATGATTAGAGATAATCATAAATGGAACCCAATAGAGATGAAAAAAATCTTGTACGTACAACAACCTCAATATCTCCATTGAACTATGCTGCTTAATAAAAATTAAATGTACCGACTTCCCAAGTCAGTCAACTATTACCCAAATGGATTCATTGTACTTCGTTATCCATTAAATCCATGTGATGAAGTTCCTGGATTTTCCATCTCACATTTACTCTGGGATATTAAGGGGCTATAAAAAAATCTATTGGTAAATGGTGCTCAGACTTCACCTATTTACCTGTGAGGAACCAAGAGATGAAATCAGCTACACTAAATCGCATTCCATGCAAGAAAAACATCTATTGATGTTTTCTATACATCTTCCCTACATTGATATGTACATATAGAGAACATTTTTGTAACTCTCACATTTCTTCCTCCCACATCATGACTAGAAACATCATCCTTCCTTTAGAAAAGATTAATTAATTACCTCATTTAGAAAATACTTTTAGTTAATCCCCTATTGATATCTGTTTACATAATACGTCACAATTGATCTCTCATAGCTAGGAATCCCTCAATCTCTAGATAAGTGGAGGAGTAAACACAATCGAATGGAGAAAATATGCACCCTTATTCTCCAACAGGGTTATCTGAAAGGGAGAAAATTACTCAGAATCCTCTATCACTAAGCGATCAAAGGGATTCCTGCTTTGGGAATATTCCACTACGTTTCCATTCCTAACAATATATACTATCTTAAAGTCATAGTACTATATGAACTCTAAGAATCACTGTTATCTCAAGTTCATGTATCTCTGTTTAAAGATGTACCTGATACTCTTATGTTGTGAATAAACCATGATCTGCTCCCCATAAAGGGAGTGTCTTCACATACTCAGGGAAAATATTAACTCAATTATCTCTAGGTCATGATTCACAAAGTTATCCTCTCGTCCACTCAACTACATCAACCCTTATATTGTTAATTTTCTATCTCTTCATTAACAATCAGCTGAGCCAAGCTCACGTGGAATTATAATACACTACTTCCTCCACACCCACCTATAGTATTCGCAACACAGGAGAAATCGTCAGCCTCATCCTCAACTCCTCAATGTCCCTTTTTCACAACTTATTCTATGGAATGTACATCTCTTTCCACATCAGGGTGGTCTAAGGGGCTGAGATCCTAGAGAATTCTGCCACAAACCCCTTGTAGTACACTACCAATACATGAAATATTTGCACTTACAAAATGTTATTGGGTGGCTCAAAGGAATTCAATGAATCTATATTTTATGGTTCCATGTCTAAAACATGGTCATAAATAAAATTCCCCAAAAGTGTACCTCATGAATCCAAAACTAGAGCATTGATATTTTTCTAAAATGATGGTGCTCTCGAATAAAATATAGAACCACCCTCTTGTTCTTTTCATGCTCATTCTATAATGCAATGTATATGAGTATGTCATCGATTAAGAAAACAAAAAATTATTCTAAGTGTAGATGAATATCTTGTTCATCAAACCCATAAACATGGAACGAAAATTCTCTACACATAACAGAATCACTATGAAATCATATTTTCCATAGAAACATCATAATTCCAGATTTGGGATAACATCCATGAAAACTGTCATCTAGTAATAGTCAGACCAATGATCGATATATAAGAAACATCTCATGCCTCAACAATATTCAAAGAGATCTTCAATCCTTGAAAATGGGTATTTTTCCTTTAACATGGCCTGGTTCAAAAATTAACAATTCGCACAGCATGATGTAATATTTTGTATACCTTTTTCAGAAACAACATTGAAGCTACCAAGGGGGACACATTAGGGCTGATGAAACCCTTCTCTCAAGGGTCATCCAATGAAAACCTCTTACCCTAGATCTTGGTTGGGTCCATCTGATATGAAATAGTTTATATAAAAATGGTCTTGGGATGAAGTTCAATAAAAAATCCATCTCCCTCCTCATAGGTAGTCCCAGAACTTCCTTGGGTAAGGTTCCTATATATTCCTCTTAAACTAAAGGAATCCAAGTAGATGAAGAGAATGATACACCATGGAATATACTATACAACTAATGAATTATGGGATTCATCCTTCTACTCATGGAACCCACTCATTCCACAATGATATATCTCTCACCCATAAAGTTGAATCTCATCTCATCAATTCATAGGAAACCGAGTCCTCAACACTGATATTCATTCTATTTTAAGACCCTAGAAAACCAATCTATACCCAAGATGATATCCTATAGATACATTATGTAACAAAAATATCCCTCGTGAAGCTATATCCACTAATAGATATATCACACTTTTGGGAGAAAAAAGATACATAATACGTGTTCACTATAGGAACCTCAAGACGAATCTACTGGGATATCAACTCAACTAGGATCTCTAGATCATTCACTAAGAGTATATATATGTGGGAATTAATAGAAAATTTCTCTAATAAAATTTACCCAAGAGTAAAAAACATAAAAAATGTACCAGCAGTCATCTCGTGGGCTATTGGGTTATGAACTTATAGAGCCTGCAACTATCCATGGCCCTGATGGCCAGCTCCCTGAGCCTGATATGGGACACTTAGTGGTGGTGGTGTTGGTTGGATGATTACATAACATCATCCACCATCTACATCTCCTCATTTTCCTATGACAGCATTGAATCCCTAAGTTTCTGTATTTCATTTCATGGGAGATCCCTAATCATAGAAAAAACTCTTATAGGGCGGTCCTTTAGCTACCTACATACACTACTCAGCACATCATTTTAGACAGTCACATGTTATATGACCTCTCTCATCATGCCTAAATCACCTCCCCTCTTTAGGATTCCTCGGTGGCCTATGTTGTCACTATAATGCAAAACCATACATTTCTGTATTATGATGATATGATCTCCTACATTGAGATCCAACCAACTAGTGTTTTCTAGAAGCTACAAGAGACTCCACCCTATGAATCCCACTACTAGCCCCAATTTCCAAACATTCATTTGATAGAAGTATCTCTGCTACTAGGGCCCACAACATCACCTCGATATAGGATGGAAAGCATAAGGGTAGCACACTAGTAGAAAATATCTTTTGAGCCCCTACAGAAATATCCATGATCAGAAAAATCCATCTTGGATCATGTCAATGGAGTATCATGTAAGGTATATAAACCTTGAATCATACACAGAAACTATCATCCCTCCTTGGTGTAGCCTTATATGCTCCAGAATCTGAACTGAATGAAAAAAGGGTTAGTAATATCATGGAATAACTTTTGGAATTCGGGCCATGAGAGTGTCCACTCATCATGAATCTGGGGAATAAGACTTCACAAGTTCCCAAATACACTATGGAAAAGGCTAGATTCTAGTACAATGACCTGATCCATTGGTTTCTGTATGAGCCTAATGATATAGCCCTCCATCTATTGCTAATCCTCTACTGGCGAGGGAACTATCTTGCCACAAAAACCCAGTGACCTCTGCTGCTAGAACTCATATATCATGCTATGTATGTGATCACTATGAACCTTCTCTAGTTGTATAATATATTTTTCAAGAGTTTTAGGTTCTTCTACCTACCCAAATAGAGGATTAAGGTCACAAGACGGACCATAAACTAAGGCTTCATAGCTCCTTGGACAATTGTTACAACAGAAAACAAGTATCCTGGATGGATTTCATTGCGAAGGCGTCCTCAAAGTTATCAAGACATAATGCTATCAAATGATCATAAATATACATAACAACAATGGGGATGTAACTCAAGAAGGTGAATCAAATAATAAATCCTATAGGATGCATGAATAATTGATCATTGCAATCATTTCCTTTCTTTGTTGATTCAATGAAGTGGTAGTCAAGGTCTGGGTGAGTGTATATGTCGGTCACCCAAACTATCAATGGATTCCCTATCCTGAGATCCGCACTCAGGACACTTGGGAATTGTTTTATCTAAATCCCAACCAAATACTTATAAGGGTAATACTCCAAACAACATCCCATGGATCGGAACACCACTAATACTAATCTGTCATGACCCGAACCTAACCGTGTCTTGGGCCACAACTATCACTTACCTTCCTTCATTGGCCATGAGATTTTGAATATTACTGAAGGAATATCTAACGTGAGGTGGGATTTTTCAGAGTACCTATATACATACATATCCATCTTGATGAAAAAGTGTAGAGGAATAAAATTAAAAGATAAAAAAACTAAGGGAACAACCATGATTTTAAAACATCTATGTTATAAAATTGTACGATAGTAGAAACTGAATGTTAAAGGATAAAAATACATTCCCAATAAAAAAATGTTCCATCCTAAAAAATTGTAATATAAACTGTGAAGATATCCTAGATTCTTATCTCCAATATATAATCACCATATTCTATACGAAGCACCAAATATCCCTAACCTTCTCTAATGTCACCGCCGACCTATCTATCACCTATATAAGATAAGTCATGTGCAGAAAATCCCATGCTGTGGTGAGTATATACATACCCAACATGATGCCCAAAAATATGAAGATGGAGTGGTATAAGATACAGTAGGAATAAAAAGATACTTGATACAAAATAGAATGTATATCAACCCAAATAAATAGAATGTGTAACCTCAACCAAGCATAAGGGGATCATCAGTGCCAGCATGTTCCTAACAAAACTATTCAGCTTCATGAAGTAGTTGCGTGTAGGGTTTTTTTGGGTGAAAATAATTAAAACACTATCATCCCTCAGCTAAATTCCATGGAGGATGGGTTTCATTATTATAGTTAGATATTTATTAATGTGTCTGAAGTAGATATCATTCATTCAGCAACACTAAGGATTATTGAATTGGAAAGGTTGGTTTGTTTTTTGTTTCATTTTTTTTCGTGTTGATTTTTTTCCTACTCGGAAGTCCAGAAAATGAAGCTATTTTGTAGCATAAAGGCGTAGGAATGATTTGATAGATTCAACATAGATTTCATGTACTAGTTTTGATTATGATTTCTCATGATGGTGATCAATTGTTTGTGATGACATGGAAGGAGATGTGTAGGTTCTGATCCATGGTATCCCTAGAGATTCTTCCTACTTTAATCTTCATGGTTTACAGCTCTATTGTTAAGATTCCTCCATTATCTCTATGGAAGAGCAACATGGTGGTCTTCATGGTCCTATGGGATGTGAGTTCGAGCATCCAACTGAGGATGTTTGATGATGATTATCATCTTTATGGCTTTATGTTGTTTTTTTGTATTTGAATCGTGGATATTTCTCAATGGTTATTTCTGAAATCTAAAATAGGCATGATTTGAGACAGTTTTTGGATTGTGGTGTTTTTTCTGAATTTAATGGTGGAAGAAACCAGAACTCTATAAGGATCATCACCTGATGAAGATATAGAAAATTAATCATTCATCTGAGCATGTCCATTCAGATTCGGATGAAGGAGATGGTATGGATTTTCCACCGATACCAGGCCCTTGAAATTCTATGTGGGATAGCTTGTCAAGTGGTTTTGTGAGTTGGAGGCTAAAAAAAAGGATTTAGTCACTAATGAGGGGTAGTTTCTTATAGTTTGGATCTAGGTTACTTCATGTAGGATTTTATTTTGGGTTTCCCACATTTTCCCCAAAAGTGATTTAAAAAAAATTAATTTTCATTAATTATGTGATCAAATGAAGACTTTGTATTCATACATAAATTTTTGGGATTGGGACATGTTTTTATGGAATTTCTAGGGAACAAACATGCACCCTGAGACACAAATATTACTTTAATAAAATACACCAAAGAAAAAAGGAGTTATTATGTGTATGGACACATAAAAAAGGGAAATAGTTGAATAAAATAATATTTTACATGAGAGGGCTCAAATCTCAAAAATATATAGTGGGAGTGTGATATAAATTCATGATTTTGAGGATCAATTTACATATGAGATGGCATAGTAATAGATTCCATAAAGCCCCATGGAATAATAATATATTTTCAGAGACAGATGTACTGCGTAGGAGTACAAGATATGTTAGTGAATAAGAATGGTATGGTTTCCTAGTCACTGAGGATGGTGACTAATTATTAGCTGATGATAGTTATCCTATAACCAACAAGGACGTAATGACTGTCATGGTTGTTACTGAGTGGTAAAAATCCATTGCTTCTAAAATGGATTCCATGCACCAGAAAAATGTCATGATTTCAGAGGATTCTCAATTGGATATAAAGACCATTTGTTATAAAAGGATTTTCAAGAACAAATAATACATGGATGGACATGTTTGTACCCATTTGGAATGATTGGATTCCAATGGGCTCAAATACTATCAAAGTATTGGATAAGAAGAAACCTTTTTGTTTTTTTCAATGTTGAAGTGCATTATAATTATCCTTCCATTTTTCCTTCCATGACAATGAGATTTTGAAAATGGAAGTGAAAACATCATTCCATAATGGGTTCCTTTAGAAAGCTGTCTATATTACATAGGAAAAAGGGGTTTTGACTCCTAAGGATTCTAATTAGTTATGAATAATGAAAAAAATAATCCATTTATGTATTAAATAAGACATCAAGGCCATGTAACATTTGATTTGGTGAATCTTTAACAAAATTTGGTTTCATAAATAATGAATGGTAACCTTTGGTATATAATTTCTTTAGATGGAGTGAATTTATTTTCATAATAGTATTTCTTAAATACATAATAATCATTTAAATTAGATACCATTCTTATAGTCTCTTAAAGGGTGGTTGAATAAATATTTCTCTTGAAGCAATTAGGTGATGGAACATAAATTATTGGGAAAAAGATCCATTATGATAGATCTAATATGAATCTTAACCTATGTCAATGTATATATATTAAAGAGATAATAATAATGTTTTGTATTGAACAATCCAAGAGGGTATTGTTTCTACCATCACATGGAATTCATCATTCCATGAAAATGCTTCCCCAAACAAATGATGATTAAACAATTATGGAAGTGAATCCATATACATCATTTAGTGTGTCATGCTTCTTTTAGGGTCTCTATAAATCTTTTTATACACATGTATTTGTGAGCATGGATTTCGACCCCCCATATAGATGGTTTGTCAAAAACATAGCATATAGGTTTTTTAGGATATTTTATGGTCATGTGTTCAAGATGTTGGTGGGTATTGGAAGAATAACCATTATCCCATTGAGATTTCCTATAACAACAGTTATCAAGAGACTATTCAGATGGCACCATATGATGTGATTTATAGTTGGCCATTCCAATCTCCTCTTTTTTAGATGGAGTGAGGTGAGTCAGAGTTTCTGGGATAGAGTTAAATATAGGAGATTTCATAGTAGGTTTAGTTGATTCTGAAATGCATGGCTACTACTCCGAGAAGACAGATGACCTATACAGATCTGCGTTGACAACCCCTTCAGTTTACAATGGGTTATCATGTGTTCCATTGAGAGTCTCCTACATTCAGTCACTATAGGATTC
Source organism: Viscum album (assembly GCA_963277665.1). Lineage (NCBI taxonomy): Eukaryota > Viridiplantae > Streptophyta > Magnoliopsida > Santalales > Viscaceae > Viscum > Viscum album. The sequence goes on from OY728126.1 coordinate 589,993,844, forward strand.
ATACGCAAAGAATATGCATTCCTAGGTTTGTTGGACATTTCATGCTAATATAGAGTATCTGTCTAATGCTATACAGATTATATCCTCCACAAAGATTTATTGCAATGCATGATAATTTTTCATGTTTCACTGTAATGGTGGTATCACCCTGACCCTTATCATGTGATCTATTTTGATGATTTTAGGATTGATGTTTATGCATCCTTTGAGGAGCATCCAATATATATTGTGTATTGATATTATAAAGTGTTGCGGGGAAAGGATATTCTGATAGTTCGAGTATTGTCGAAAAATTGTTCTGTTTTGGAGGAAATATGGGAGAGGGAAGAAAATATAAAGGCTCTGTGGACAAACCCTTTTATCTTATAATCCTATATATTCATGATATTATAGGTGTAGGATGAGTTATTATAAGGTGGGGAGATTTTAGTGTCCCTTCCTTTATCAGCAAATGTTTCCTTTCTATTATATTTAAAAACAGTATGTAGAATATTTAAATGCTGTGTAAATGGGTAACATGATGTGTAAATATTTCATAGTACCTTGAAACATGTGTTCTAGTTTTAAGAATCACTATTTCCAGGCAATTTCCGTTGGATTTATTTATGAAACTGAAAACACCAAACAGTTCCTTATCCAAAGGGGACCTGTTTTCCAAAGATAGGCGTTCGTTAAGTTTGAACTTTACGATACGTAAGAATGTGAATTGGTTGAGAGGATGTGAGGTCGGACTCATCACACCCTTTTGGGGGTAATTATTGTCTACTCTAGGACTCGCTTTGTAAATTTAAGATATTTTCATGAATCCTTATTAATTCTCCAAATATATCATAAGTATCCCGTAGAATTTACAGTCACTTATTAACATGTGTAAAATTTAGAATCATCTTTATGCATTCAAGGTTCTTCATTAATAGAAATATCCATATGTATTTGAGGTTTTCCATAAATGGTATCCTCTAATATTCTACTTAGAGATTCTTTTAATCATCATTGTGATGATACTAGTTTTTAAGCCACTCAGTGGGGAACTCTGGAATTTTATTGTCATACTGGGAGACGAAGGTATAGTTTGATTTTTGGATCATGCCCATAAGATAGGCTACCTATGTATCCTTGTGAATGAAATCAGAACCCTGGATGTTTAGTTCCAATGAATGGAACACATCATGTAACACCCGAGACTTTTATGAGAAATATTTTGTTTTTATAAATCATCAAAGGAATCTTTCACTACACACAACACTAGCTTGGATTTCTCTACACGCAACCACAACCTTTCTCGATAGCTTGCATCGTACGCAATACCAAGTTTCACTAAACAACGATATGCTATTAAAATATTATTAAAACTAGCCGTTATGAATAGTAATAACCACTTTTTGAAATTTTGTAAATTTTATTTTTCAAAATGGACTTCATTTTTGGATTCGGAATATCGAAATTATCCTAGGGTGAAATTTTGGTATATTTCTGAAAACTTTCAATTTTTGATGAATAGTGAAACCACTAAGTGATAGTTAAAAAACTGAATTTTTCATAAAACTTAATTTTACCGCTTCTGTGGGTGGAATTTCAAAAATAAGAGAGAAAAAGTTGATGTCAGTAAGTAAAATGTGGTTCAATGAGATGAAAATAATTTTTTGGTGAATAATAACTTTTTACTTTTTTTTACCACGATTAAAAGTAAATAGGGTAATTATGTGTAAAAATGATATTATTATTACCCTAACACATGTCCTAATTCTATTGTATAAGTTTAATTCGACCAAAAACTATCTTAGGAAAAAAATGACCATTTAGGCCCACTTGGATTGTATTTGGACATTTATTATCAACTTACTTAAAGAAGGGTTAAAATAGTTAAAATCAAAGTTTAATAAGTAAATCATTTTTAATATAGGGTTATAAATTAGATAAATTAGACTATAAATATTCATTAGAAATATAAAATTATTTCCAACATAATGGTATTTTATTTATAATTTTTAGACATTAAATAAATTATTTTATTTATGACACAACGATGATACAGTAATTATCTTTTTAATGAAATATTGAAATAATTGATGTTATAAATACCCAAATAAATGTAATTTGAGACTTTTTATGAATTAAACTAATTTTATAGGTTAATATGACATGTTAGTATTGATTTAATGAACTTTTTTAGAACTATTAATTCTGTTAATATTTTCACAAAAATCAATTACTAAATAGTGTCAAAATTGACATAAAATAGTTTTTAAAACAAATATTATATTTTTAATTGTTATTTTATTCCTAAAAATCTATGGTTCGGCCAAATGACTTATATAAGGTTATATATATTAATAATAAACAACTTGGGGTTCTTTTTTCTTGTTATAGTAAGTTTATTAACCTTATAGTATAAGAACACAAGAAGACACGGTAAAAGTAAAATTATTTTACTTAATGTTAAATCTAAATGATAAGGTTAAAATAGGAACATAAACCTGTCTAAATTATATTGGATGAGGGGATTTCGACCCATCCCCACCTTAGATTCTAAATAAATCAATTTGGAGCTATTTAAAACCGAATTTGACTTTATATTAAAATAATAATTTTTGTTATTCCAAAGGTGCCCCTCTCCTCCCTTATAAAAGGGCACCTCCTCTCTCTCTTCCTCACACCACATTGAGCCTTCAAGCTCGGCCAACCCCTGCCAATTTCTCCTCTCCACTTCCCTAGAGACATCATAGAGGTCCTGGTATTCTTAAAAAACCAATTTTAGTGCCCTAAAAGGATGTCTCAAAGAAGCACTTCAAAGAAGAGGTAATGTCCGTTACCAATTCTTTCAGCTTTATTTCTTCTTCCACTTCTTCTTCTTTAGTTGTTTCATTATGAAGTAATAACATCAGTATCATGCATATAATCATATGTTATTATATGTATGAAACAACCCTATTTCACCATCTATCCATCCTACGGAAAATGAAATCACCGCATGTGCGTACGTACGGAATATCGTCTCCACGCCGTGGTGTAATCTATTTTCCACCACCACCTTACTTAGATGGGAATAATGGTGTAAATAATGAATATATATGATTATTGTAAAGTGTTATTGATTCTGAAATAGTATACATACACTCCAATACAATTCCACGATCATGGGAACGATATCATCGCTCGTGCGTACGTACGGAATACCGTCTCCACGATGTGATGTGAATCGTTCTACATGATCTTCATTGCATAATGATTATATAAATTAATTGAATGAATTAATATTATATATATTACACTAATAAAATTCTGGAAATGAGGTATCTATGACCTAAAAAGAAGAATAAAAATTTATTCTGAAAAAACACGCATAAGAACAAAAAGTAATAAACACCCAAATAACAAGTAGTAATGAAATATTACTAATAATAAGATAATAATATGACCATATATGATATCATAATAATGAGTATGATTCTGGAATAAGTCAATGACATTATTTAATTCATTATACAGGAGGTTCGGACATTTACGAAGCAAATCAGACCTAAGGTAATGGAAATATCACAATCTCATTTTTATCTGAGATTGTTTATACTTTCGAATTTACTGGGGTGTATTTTATCATCCACATCCATGTTTACAAAATATATAATATTTATATCCTTATGCAATATTTTATATCCAATTTTACCCTTCAGTGAGTTTTTAGTAAAATATATGAAAGGAATCTTTTGTCGTTTTTCGTACGAGGTACTTTTTGACTTTTCCGAAAAAAGTACGAGAAGAATGTTTTCTTTTAACTTATACGACATGAATGGATTTTTAAAACACAATTTGCAAGAAGCTCACCTTACAAGTTTTCAAGTTTATTTTTAATCAACTTCTTTTAGTTTAGAATTGTATGACATGTTAAGAAAGAAAAATAGTTTTTGAAGTAGAAAGGATATTTTCCTCAAAAATGGAGTTCAAGTGTTTTATCAAAATAATTTTCCATCTAAGATAATAAAGGGTTCTGTTTCTATCCCTATTATTACATTGTTTTTATTATGTTGTGATGGAATTATTTTTATGAATTCCTTTATCTTATATGAATTGTTTTATGATGTCACGATGTTTAAGATTCCCATTTTTATTACATGGGTTATGCTATGATGTATGGTTTATGATTTTGTGGAACACATAAGAATGGTATCATTATGAGATGGGTGGGACCTATATCTACCTCCAATGCATTGGGTAATGATTTTATATCTCATGAGATAGACATGGATGGAATGGCAGGTTATACCAGTTCAGTGAAACAGGACTGAAACGAGGAGTGAACTCGGTTCAGAAATGGACTTTGTCCACTAAGATAGTCTTGGAAATGAGTCTTGTCTAATAAGAAATGATTCTCTATGATTATGTGTGTATGCCACAAAGATTCATGTTTTAAGTTATGATTATTGGGATTACATTTCACTACTATGATTTATCCCATGTTATGAGATTATGATTTATTTTGTAGGATAAGATTTAGAAAAGTTATGTTCTTATGTATATGATGTGATTGATATTTCTTTTGTTTACCCTTACTGAGCATTTGAGCTCACCCTTTTGTATGTTTTCTTTCCCCAGGTCAGGAAGAAGGTTATTAAGTAGGATATGTGAAAAAGGGACTCTAGATATGAGGAAATAAATGGGAGGCAAAGTAGATGCTTTATGAACCAGTTGTTTATGTTTCCCAGTTTCTAAAGACTCTATACCTATACGGACCTTTCATGGTTTTCTTATATGTTGTAATAAGTGTCCTTCAATTCTGAAGTAATAACAATGTATGTAAACTATGGGTCATTATAGTTGGTATCAGAGGAAAGGTATAGTCAACCTTTGGAAACTAGGATGTGAAATCCTTAATAAGAACCCTAAGGATAAGTCTAAGAATAGAACACAATCTTAGTGTTTTAGAAATGACAATGAATAACCTAGGATAAGACCTTAAGTCTGAAATTTTATTCTTGATTATGTGGTTTTCATATTATAATTAGTGTTGCTCACACTTTTCTTCTTGGTTTTAGTTAATGGCTGGAACCCGAAGGAACCGTGTTAATGCAGAATGCGGCGGGCAATGCAATGATTGTCCCCCTGAGAAACCAAACGTTATGTGAGCTGGAATGCAAAATCTTGTAGCCATGATCACACAACTTTCTCAAGCTATGAATCATGTTGGACTTCCAAACAAGCAAAGGAAGGAGAAACATTCTGTTGAATCCTTCATGAGGCAGCGTCCACCTTCATTCAGCAGGTCTACTGATCCATTAGTTGCTGAACAATGGAGCAGTACTACTAAAAAGATATTTTTAGTTCTTAAATGTTCTGAACATGATAAAGTCATCCTAGTAGTGTATCGTTTGGAAGGAGATGCTGATCAATGGTGTAATATTATTAAAAATACGAGGCAAAGAGATGAAATTGAGTCCATGGAATGGGATGAGTTTAAGAACTTATTTTTCAATAAGTACTTCTCTCGTATTCTCCGAACAAAGATGGAGAAAGAGTTTCTTGAACTGAAGAAAAAGGATGATGAATCTGTTGGTACCTATGAAGAAAATTTTACAAGACTTGCAAGGTACACTTCTGGTATTATTATCCAACCTGAGAGTAAGATCGATCGATTCTTTAGTGGCTTAAAACCAAGTCTTCGAAGGGCCTTAGCCATAAGGGACTTCAATAGCTATGAGGAAATCGTTCGATGTGCTCTCAAAGTTGAGAGGGAGATTGGAGTAACCCATCAGTCATATGGGTTTGATAAGAAGAGGAAAATGGAATTCAAAGGAAAATCTAAAGAGCACCCTGAAAAGAAGATGAGCATTCCCTTATGCTCAAAGTGTGGAAATAAACATGGAGGGAGTTTTCTTAAAGGGACAAGTAAATGTTTTAAATGTGGAAAGGAAGGTCATCGGGCATTTGAATGCCACAATGATGGGAAGAAGATGTCTAATGATGAAAACAAAGGAAGGGATACACAGAATGACCCTACTACACGTCAATGTTTCAAGTGAAAGGAGATGGGGCATTATGCCCATAAATTCCCTAATACAAGGGTTGATGATGATGGTCGACGTCAACAAAATCTTAAGGCTATAGACAAAGGAAAGTCACATGCAATTTCTATCAGTGATGTGGAGTACGATAACGATGTGGTGAAAGGTACACTTACCATCCACTCTAAAGTTGAAAATGTTTTATTTGATTCTGGATCCACCCACTCTTTTTTTTTTGAATATTTTTCTAAGGGTATCACCATATTACCTCAACAATTAGATATTGAGTTAGCTGTGACAACACTTAATGGCACAACAGATGCATCAAAAGTTTATAATTCTTCCCCGATTGAAGTTTGTGCGAAAGTGCTTCCTGCAAATCTTGGGATCTTTCCTATAGTGGAATTTTATGTGATTCTTGGCATGGATTGGCTTTCTTTATATGGAGCTCATATCAATTGCCAAAGAAGGGAAGTCACATTTCATATTCCAGATCAATCTATGATCGTCTATAGATGCAAGGATGAACATAACCTTCCAGTGGAAATTCCTTCTATCTTATGGGTCTTGATTCCACTAAATGAAGGTTATTTATCTCAAATGGTTGGTGAGAAACTCACAATTAAGAATATGACCATTGTACGGGAGTTTGATGATGTCTTTCTGAAGGAATTACAGGGTCTTCCACCATATCGTGAAGTTGAGTTTTCAATAGAAGTCGTACCGGGTGCTTTGCCTATTTCAAAGACACCTTATAGAATGGCCCCAATTGAGTTATAGGAATTGAAGAAGCAACTCCAAGAGAATCTTGATAAGGGGTTCATATGACCTAGTGCGTCACCTTGGGGAGCACTTTTTCTATTTTTAAGAAGAAAGATGGATCAATGAGACTCCTCATTGATTATCGATAACTTAACAAGATCACTATCAAGAAAAAATATCAACTCCCACGCATTGATGACCTATTTGACCAACTACGCGGAGCTCAATACTTTTCCAAGATTGATCTTCGTTCAGGGTATCATCAATTAAGGGTCAAAAGGGAGGATATACCAAAGACGGCTTTCCGTACAAGGTATGGACACTATGAATTTATAGTGATGCCATTTAGTCTTACTAATTCCCCTGCTATCTTCATGGATCTAATGAATAGAGTCTTTAGAGACTATCTTGATCAATTTGTTGTAGTCTTTATAGAAGATATTCTTGTCTATTCAAAGAGCAAGGAAGAACATGAAGATCACTTGAGAATTATATTGAAGACCCTGAGAAAGGAGAAGCTTTATGCCAAATTTACCAAGTGTGAATTTTGGCTTCAAAAAGTTTCATTTTTTGGTCACATAATCTCAAAAGAGGGGATATCTGTGGATCCAGCAAAAACAGAGGTTATAGAAAGATGGTTGAGACCAACAACAATAACTAAGATCCGAAGATTTCTTGGTTTGGCTAGATATTATCGACTTTTTGTGAAATATTTTTCACGATTATCTAATCCACTCACCAGGTTGACTCAGAAAGGAGTTAAGTTTGTTTGGACGGAAGAATGTGAAAAGAATTTCATGGAGTTGAAATGAAGATTATCCAGTGCACCTGTGCTCACACTTCCATGTAGTGGAGAAAGTTTTGTGATCTATAGTGATGCGTCCAAGAAGGTATTGGGGTGTGTTCTTATGCAAAATGATATGGTGATAGCTTATGCCTCACGACAGTTGAAAATCCATGAGAAAAATTACCCAACTCATGATTTGGAGTTAGCTATGGTAATATTTGCATTAAAGAATTGGAGGCATTACCTTTATGGTGAAAGGTGTAATATTTATACTGATCATAAAAGTTTAGAGTATATTTTCACACAAAAGGATCTGAATATGTGCCAAAGAAGATGGTTGGAGCTGATTAAGGGTTACGACTGCTCAATTCATTACCACCCTGGGAAAGCAAACAAGGTGGCAGATGCATTAAGTCAACAAGACCATGCTAGCTTATCCATGATGAGGATCACAAAAGATCCAATATTTATGGATTTACAAAGGATGGATCTTGGAATTTTAATGGAAGGGGGAAAATCGTATCTTTCTCAAATGAATGTTCAACCATCTATACATGTGAAGATTAAAGAGCCATAGAAAGAAGATTTCGAGTTACAAAAGAAGTTGAGAAATATTCCTGAATTCAACCTTGATTGTGATGGGATAATAAAGTTCAGGAATCAGGTTTGTTTTCCTCCCATCCCATAATTAATGAAGGAGCTGTTGGATGAGGCTCATAGTTCTTCATTCTCTATTCATCCGGGAAGCACGAAGATGTATAGGGACCTGAAAGAGTACTTCTAGTGCGATGGCATGAAAAGAGATGTTGCTGAATACGTCTCTCGATGCTTGGTTTGTCAGCAAGTTAAAGCTAAGAGACAGAAGTCCAAGGGGATGTTACAACCATTACCCATACACAAATGGAAATGGGAAAACATCACTATGGACTTTGTCACAGGACTTCCTAAAACATCCAAAGGCAATAATGCTATCTGGGTCATAGTTGATCGTCTTACAAAGTCCACACACTTCATTGCTATTAGAGAGGATTTCTCTCTGGATCAGGTTTCCAGGATATATGTGAAGGAAGTGGTAAGATTTCATGGAGTACCACTTTCTATTATATCTGATCGGGACCCAAGGTTTACCTCAAGGTTCTGGAAAAGTCTTCAGCATACTCTGGATACAAAGTTGAGTTTCAGCACTGCATATCATCCTCAGACAGACGGTCAGTCTGAGAGGACAATGCAAACTCTAGAAGATATGTTGAGAGCTTGCACTATAGATTTCAAAGGTGGTTGGGATCAACACCTACCTTTGGTGGAATTTTCTTATAATATTATCTTTCACTCCAATATTCAGATGGCTCCTTATGAAACTCTCTACGGAAAGAAATGCAGGACTCCAACTTGCTGGGATGAAGTTGGGGAAAGAAAGCTATTAGGACCTAATCGTGTTGATGAGATGGCAGAAAAGGTCTGATCTATTCAACAACACATAAGAGCAGCTCAGAGTCGATAGCAAAGTTATGCCGACAACCGAAGAAAAGACATAGAGTTTGAAGTGGGTGATAAAGTGTTCTTACGAATATCTCCCTGGAAGAGGGTCATGAGATTTGGAAAGAAGGGGAAGTTGAGCCCTAGATATATCGGTCCTTTCGAAATACTGGATCGTGTTGGAAAGGTAGCTTACCGATTGGTGCTTCCACTGAATATCTCTCAAGATCACGATGTGTTCCATGTATCTCTCCTGAGAAAGTACATACCAGATCCTTCACATGTACTCAGTTCAGAAGTTGTACCGCTGGAGCAAGATCTTTCTTATGAAGAACAAGCGATAGAGATTCTGGATCGTAGCGAAAAAGACCTACGAAACAAGACCACTCGATTGGTGAAAGTTTTATGGAGGAACCACCAATTAGAAGAAGCTACATGGGAGCTTGAGGATATGATGAGGGAGAGGTATCCTCATCTATTTGTTACAAAGTGACGCATTTTGAGGGAGAAATTCACTTTAAGGGGGGTAGAATGTAACACCCGAGACTTTTATGAGAAATATTTTGTTTTTATAAATTATCAAACGAATATTTCACTACACACAACACTAGCTTGGCTTTCTCTACACGCAACCACAACCTTCCTCGATAGCTTGCGTCGTACGCAATACCGAGTTTCACTAAACAATGATATGCTATTAAAATATTATTAAAACTAGTCGTTATGAATTGTAATAACCACTTTTTGAAATTTTGTAAATTTTATTTTTCACAATGGACTTAATTTTTGGATTCGGAATATCGAAATTATCCTAGGGTGAAATTTTGGTATTTTTCTGAAAACTTTCAATTTTTGATGAATAGTGAAACCACTAAGTGATAGTTAAAAAACTGAATTTTTCATAAAACTTAATTTTACCGCTTCTGTGAGTGGAATTTCGAAAATCCGAGAGACACGGTTGATGTCAGTAAGTAAAATGTGGTTCAATGAGATGAAAATATTTTTTTGGTGAATAGTAACTTTTTACTTTTTTTTACCACGGTTAAAAGTAAATAGGGTAATTAAGGGTAAAAATGATATTATTATTACCCTAACACATGTACTAATTCTATTGGATAAGTGTAATTCGACCAAAAACAATCTTAGGAATAAAATATGACCATTTAGGCCCACTTGGATTAGATTAGGACATTTATTATCAATTTACTTAAAGAAGGGTTAAAATAGTTAAAATCAAAGTTTAATAAGTAAATCATTTTTAATATAGGGTTATACATAAGATAAATTCGACTATAAATATTCATTAGAAATATAAAAATATTTCCAACATAATGGTATTTTATTTATAATTTTTAGACATTAAATAAATTAATTTATTTATGACACAACGATGATGCAGTAATCATCTTTTTAATGAAATATTGACATAATTGATGTTATAAATACCCAAATAAATGTAATTTGAGACTTTTCAGTAATTAAACTAATTTTCTAGGTTAATATGACATGTTAGTATTTATTTAATTAACTTTTTTCGAACTAATCATTCTGTTATGATTTCCACAAAAATCAATTACTAAATAGTGTCAAAATTGAAATAAAATAGTTTTTAAAACAAATATTATATTATTAATTGTTATTTTATTCCTAAAAATCTAAGGTTCGGCCAAATGACATAGATAAGGTTATATATACTAATAATAAACAAATTGGGGTTCTTTTGGCTTGTTATAATAAGTTTATTAACCTTATAGTATAAGAACACAAGAAGACACGGTAAAAGTAAAATTATTTTACTTAATGTTAAATCTATATGATAAAGTTAAAATAGGAACCTAAACTTGTCTAAATTATATTTGATGAGTGTATTTCGACCCATCCCCACCTTAGCTTCTAAATAAATCAATTTGGAGCTATTTAAAACCGAATTTTACTTTATAATAAAATAATAGTTTTAGTTATTCCAAAGGTGCCCCTCTCCTCCCTTATAAAAGAGAACCTCCTCCCTCTCTTCCTCACACCACATTGAGCCTTCAAGATCGTCCAACCCCTGCCAATTTCTCATCTCCACTTCCCTAGAGAAATCCTAGATGTCCTGGTCTTCTTAACAGACCAATTTTAGTGCCCTAAAAGGAAGTCTCAAAGAAGCACATCAAAGAAGAGGTAATGTCCATTACCGATTCTTTCATCTTTATTTCTTCTTCCACTTCTTCCTCTTTAGTTGTTTCATTATGAAGTAATAACATCAGTATCAATAATATACTGATATGTTATTATAAGTATGAAACAACCCTATTTCCCCATCTATCCATCCTACAGAAAATGAAATCACCGCGCGTGCGTACGTACGGAATACCGTCTCCACGCCGTGGTATAATCTATTTTCCACCACCACCTTACTTGGATGGGTATAATGGTGTAAAGAATGAATATATATTATTATTGTAAAGTGGTATTGATTATGAAATAGTATACATACACTCCAATACAATTTCACGATCATGGGAATGATATCATCGCTCGTGCGTACGTACGGAATACCGTCTCCATGATGTGATGCGACTCGTTCTACATGATCTTCATTGCATAATGATTATATAAATGAATTGAATGAATGAATATGATATATATTACACTAATACCATTCTTTAAATGAGGTATCTATAATGTAAAAAGAAGAATAAGAATTTATTCGACAAAACACGCATAAGAACAAAAAGTAATAAACACCCGAATAACAAGTATAAATGAAATATTACTAATAATAAGATAAGAATATGACCATATATGATATCATAACAATGAGTATGATTCTGTAATAAGTCAATGACATTATTTATGTCATTATACAGGAGGTTCGGACACTTACGAAGCAAATCGGACCTAAGGTAAGGGAAATATCACAATCTCATTTTTATCCGAGATTGTTTATACTTTGGAATTTACTGGGGTGTATTATATCATCCACATCCATGTTTCCTCAATATATAATATTTATATCCTTCTACAATAGTTTTTATACAATTTTACCCTTCGGTGAGTTTTTAGTAAAAGATATGAAAGGAATCTTTTGTCGTTTTTCGTATGAGGTACTTTTTGACTTTTCCGACAAAAGTACGAGAAGAATGTTTTCTTTTAACTTATACGGAATGAATGGATTTTTAAAACATGATTTCCAAGAATCTTCCCTTACAAGTTTTCAAGTTTATATTTAATCAAATTCTTTTAGTTTATAATTTTATGACATGTTAAGAAAGGAAAACTGTTTTTGAAGTAGAAAGGATATTTTCCTCAAGAATGGAGTTCAAGTGTTTTATCAAAATAATTTTCCATCTAAGATAATAAAGGGTTCTATTTATATCCCTATTATTACATTGATTTGATTATGTTGTGATGGAATTATTTTTATGAATTCCTTTATCTTATATGAATTGTTTTATGATGTCACGATGTTTAAGATTCCCATTATTATTACATGGGTTATGCTATGATGTATGGTTTATGATTTTGTGGAACACATAAGAATGGTATCATTATGAGATGGGTGGAACCTATATCTCCCTCAAATGCATTGGTTAAAGATTTTATACCTCATGAGATAGACATGGCTGGAATGGAAGGTTATACCGGTTCAGTGAAACAGGACTGAAATGAGGAGTGAACTCAGTTCAGAAATGGACTTTGTCCACTAAGATAGTCTTGGCAATGAGTCTTGACTAATAACAAATGATTCTCTATGATTATGTGTGTATGCCACAAAGTTACATGTTTTATGTTATGATTATTGGGATTACATTTCACTACTATGATTTATCCAATGTTATGAGATTATGATTTCTTTTGCAGGATATGATTTCCAAAAGTTATGTTCTTATGTATATGATGTGATTGATATTTCTTTTGTTTACCCTTACTGAGCATTTGAGCTCACCCTTTTGTATGTTTTCTTTCCCCATGTCAGGAAGAAGGTTATTAAGTAGGATATGCCAAAAAGGGACACTAGATATGATGAAACAAATGGGAGGCAAAGTAGATGCTTTATGAACCAGTTGTTTATGTTTCCCAGTTTCTAAAGACTCTATACCTATATGGTCCTTTCTTGGTTTTGTTATATGTTGTAATAAGTGTGCTTCAATTTTGAAGTAATAAAAATGTATGTAAAGTATGGGTCGTTATACATCATACCTTTCAAGTCCATGTGAAAAGGATCTCTATGTGGAAGGTGGTTAGTTGGATCTTATTGTGGGACTTATGTTGAAGCAGCCCAATGAACATTGGAAAGGCTATAGGATTCCAAGTAATACCAGACCCTATTGGGAATATGGCCCAAGGAGAATAGGGTTGATTTGATGTTTTGGTTTGGAACTTCAAGGAGGCATCCTAAGTATCCCATATTAAAGGGAATCAAATCCTACATAGTTTAATAAATCTCAAAAGAGATTATAGTCAATTGAGATAGATGAGTTTGGGTTTACTTCCTAAAAAGGATGCCTTGATGATTTGAGGATTGAATTTTGGGCATATTTCTTAAATAGGATTCACAAATTGGGGGAATTAGGGTTGGATTCCGGAGGAGGATATCTAGTGAGCTCGGGCCTTGAAAGAGCTTCCTATGTATCTTGGATTGAACAAGAATCAGAGTTCCTGTAGTTCCTTCAATGTGTGTTTGTTCACATGTTATAATCATGAAAAATCTCTAAGCCCATGTGAATCATGCTTGGTATGAGAAACAAGATAATGTCAAGGATTCAACAAAGGCATTCACACATCCAAATTTTTCCTCCTCTGTTGGTGGAATATGGTGCACTTACAGTGTCCAATGTGAATGAGGTTGAGGTAACCATGCAAGAGGGTGAGGTGAAGAGCCTTCCCTATATTCTATTCACATTGTACAAGGGTTAAATGGAAGGAGGAAGGGGTGAAGGTTAGGGTACTATACTAGGATGGCTTCCCCAAAATTGATCCTAGTAAGGGAGGGAGACTTCTCTTATGATTTTGTAGAAAAGAAAGTTTGAAGTGTACCTTCACTACTCGAGACCTGAGATTTCGGGTTGCCTCTTTGAGAATGGTGAGGTCAGGACCCAAACTCTCTTCCAAATCAGAGACACCACAATACTGTTTCTTGGAGAAAGATCCATGTGATTGTGGATATACAAACCTACAGACATTCCATGAATCCTATCCCCATTATAAAATGAAAGTGGGAAACCTCTAACAGCAAAAATACAAACCGAAATATGAGACGCACTGATGTGCCTTTTCCAAATTATTGATAAGTCAAGAGGTTTTAGTGGAGGTTTCAACTTAGTCCCTTTCAGATAAGGGATCCAAGGAAGGGGTTACCATGCCATGAATGGCCTCAAAATGGGTACTTCATTTGGTCACGTAGGTCCCTCGTGCAATTATACCACGTAGGTACCCCACATTGATGTACCGTGTAGGTATACCATATAGGTATGCTGTGTAAGTATGAATGTTGACTGAAGAATGTGTCTTATATATGAGAACCAAACATATGTAAAATTTGTAAAAAGACTTTCAAAACATGCTTATCCCATTGATTTATATCATCTCTTCTAATTTAGAGATCTACCGGAGACACTTTTAGGGATCTAGGAGAAAGAGCTACGAAATGGGAGATTCAAAGAATCTTTTTAACTATTTCAGTTCTAAAATGGGGAGCCCAAGGGCTCTATTTATAGAAATAGATGAGGCCTAACCGAAGAAATTTTTCTCGCGTAGGTACTTCATGAAGCTCCACCACATAGGGGCAAAAACATCTTCTAGCACGGAGCTCTACCGCGTAGGGCAGCCACGCAGCTCCGCCGCGTAGGCCTGATGGTAGTCCATCATGAAGCTCTTTGGGAGTATTTTTTATTTTTCTTTTGTACTCTTCAAACCTTGATTTGGGATCTGAAATATCTAGAGTTCTTTTCATAGTATTTTTTGTTACATTCTCAAGTAGTTTCAACAAAAGCCCCCCCTCAGGATTGGATCTGAAATATTCAAAGATGGTTGAGTCCTGAAGTGGAATTTTTGTAAAAATATTATGGATGGATTGTTACATAGCACAGGTTGTCCATGAAGGTGCTTTGCGAAGGTACGGTGCGAAGAAGTTGCATGCAGTCCGGACACATAGGTTTTTAGTTTTCTATAAATAGGTCTCTACCTTCACGATTTTTTCTTCACCTATGCTTTCTATGAAATTTTGTGGCTCTCATTGTGTAGCCCATTTTCCTAGCTTCATTGTGTTGTCCTCTCGTGTAATTTCCTTCAAATTTCATCAATGTAAAATTATTTGAGCAATGGAGATACACCAAAGGAATTCGTCGAAGGATTTGAACTAGGATCCTTGGTGAAGGACCTGCACGGCATGCCTCATCGAAGGACCTACACAAATAGTGTCCTTTTCCAAATTTTTTATTTCCACTTTAAAATTCTGACCTGGAAGTTTGGAAATTATTTTGTAGGAAAGAATGAATCATTTGATGATGCATACTGAAGAAGCTAAAGATCGCCAAAATGAAATTATGATGATCTTCAGACCAAACTATTATGACATTGTCGAGAGTACTCTTCCTGGGCTATGGAAGGCTCTAATTCCAACCCAACATGACTATGCATGAAGTCCTTATTTACCCTTATACGGTCATTGGATTTTGAAATATTCCCATGTTATATCCGTTAAAAAGAAATTTCCAAATAATTGGTTTCTTCAGTATTCCAACTGTAACTACATGAATATTAGTGCAAGGGGGGTTCTAGTACAAGAATAAACGGTCCCATTTAGTTGTATCCTTCATCACAGTGGTTGCACTCTTGATATGAAGGATCATGTTGTGGATCCAAGACCACATTGTTATGATTCCACCGTTAGGGCTTCTGAAACAGATCAATCTAATGGTTGGAATGAACAGTGGGACCTTTTTTCTGGAGGGGGTGTAACACCCGAGTGGATGTGGGCATTATAGGTACATCAGAGTTGTGCAGAATACAGAAAAGAGTTATCTGATATTAATATCTATGATGCTGTCTGGATGGGGGAATATTATGTTTTTAAAAATTATTTCATTCCTGAATTACTGAGCTGATGGAGTTCACAAACGAATTCCTTTCATTTTTCACACGGTGAAGTTGGTATTAGTCTCTAGGATATTTACCAAATTGTTGGAATTCCCAATCTTGGGAAAATGTATGATGAATTCATCCTACCTGCTACAACATGGGTTGATATTACTAGAACACCATCACTAGCCCATGAATTATTTAAGATAGAAAATAATTTACCCAAGGACAAGAAATATATCCATGCTAGAGTGTGGATGGAAGCCTTATTAGAACCAACAATAGAGAAAGGTCCAACCTGTGGACGTCCTACTATTTTTCCTTTTGTAGATAACTGTGGCCCATTAGGCACATATTTTCCTACACTAAAAAGAGTCGATTATAAGAACTAGGGATACAAATTCAAACCTGATATAAATGAAAATTTTCACTTAGCTACCTTCCTTTCTATGTGGCTAAGCGTTTATTTGCTTAAAGTATTTGAATTCAGAGGTGGTGTAAGATTTTGGACTTTTATCATTGAAGGTAAATTGGTACAAGGGAAGTATATTGGGCTAGAAATCCCTGTATTAGCAATAATTTACCATCTCCTTCTGCATTTATACAATGGGAAGGACCCGTAAATAATTGCAGGGCCATTCCAAGTGTTGTAGGGATGGATTGCAACACATTTTTTTTCACACTCAGTGTTGAATTCAGTCAGAGTTCCCAATGGTCAATTCACTCCATTTTTAAAGAAAATTTCTTATATTCATCCTCTGAACTTGAGACCTAATGTGGTGTTAAATGAATTGAATGTTTAAGGAGAATTCATCTTCTTTCCTTTTGGTAGCCCACTAGTTGGAACATTTATTGATGATGGTAAAGAAAAGAATTATGAGCTGAGATCTTATATGATAGAATTCAAGGATGGTGTATTATCAACCAGGATTAATGGTGAAATTATTTGCGAGGCTTACTCACCCTATAGGTTAGGTCATCAGTTCAGGTGTCTTCAACAATCAACCACTTTTCCACCCACATATGTCAAACATGAAAAACACCCAATGGTAGTGCGATAATTGTGTATTCTAACAGCTTTTGAGGTATCCAAATTCTCAATTACATTACCTCAACCAGATGCGTCAATCATATTAGATGTTGGATATGACAAATGTTGGGCTTCCTCATAACATCAAGGGGCTCTTACAAAAGGAATATATCGACTGGTGGCTACAATGATTGTATCCCATGGAAATCATGGTAAGAAATCCAAGTCCATAGATGATACAAAAGTTTCAATGGTTTTTGATCCCTCAAATTGTCTTCACAGGAGGTAGACAAGGATGGCCAGGGCTAGAGAAGAAATACCTACAACACCAAGGCAATCCAGTTTCCACCATCAAACAGAGACTCCTATTCCATATATTGATCTTTATGGAGAAGAGATACTTGATGAATTTCCCCAATCAGAAGGTGTTGAATCTTCTACATATTTAACCACAATAAGATTCAATTATATGTGGCCTTCATTCATTCATAATTGGGAGGGTGTAACCCATGATATCAGGGATGCATGGGCATTTCTCCAGCATGGAATTCAAATACCAGATATTGGTGACATCAAGGAATGTTCTTATTGCAATCCATACAATAATATAGCTAATGTATAGAAGTATATTACGGAGCTTCATGATTTCATATATCCAACCAATGAACAAATCTCAGCCTTTAAACGAGTATCTCGTATGATGGACTTAGGAGTAAACGAAGGGATAATTATCGACTCTGAGGAGGAGTGGGATATTTATGTTAATACTGAGAATGTATTTCCCATTTTCTTTTGTCTCAACCCTGATTTATCATATATTATCATTAATTTTGATGAAAATGTATTTATACAGCTTGAATGTAGAGAAGGAAGCTCTAGAACAATTCTCAAATCACCTATGTATTGTCCTACATGCTCTCCTATTGACATTACAAATGATCCTATTAGGTCACCAGAACATTCTCCAAGAGAAAAAATCAAGACTGGGGTAATGGAGATAGATAGTCCTCAACCATTACCTCATGTTTCCACTGTTAAAAGGAGTGTCTCAATCTCTCCCCAAACATTTGAACAAAAATACAAGAGGGAAATGAGATTGATCCAAAGTGTTCACTGAAGGAGTAAGTCTTTATACTATCCTAAGGGCATATAACTCTCTCAATATACTTTGGTAACAACATTTTATCCTCTTGTAGGATCTATGTCTCTCTCCTCTCTCAAGGGATTAAGAGATGATTCTTCAAGACCAAAAAACCCTACAGGAAACCTAGGTTCATGCTGATGAATATGAAATTTTAGTAGTTAAAATGTCAAAAGATTCAGCTATACTTGGTCCTGGATCTACTGAGAGAGAGGAAATCCAGTGCAAGATTAAATACATTTCTCGGTTTCTTTTGAAAAAGGATCCTAAAATAATCAACACTGATATTTCTATTTCTTCAGAAGAAAGGAATGATGCTTCAAGGTAGTCTAATACAAATAATAATGTTAACCCAAACATGTAAAGACCAAATGTTGTCATACCAATTGAAGACCCAATGGAACAAAATGTCAGTAGAGCCAATTTGGGCATCCACCACTGTTTATGGATACCTTAAATGGCAAGGATGTTGTAACATTCCAGGCTGTGTATACACACAATTGATGGACACCCTTAATCCAAATATTGTTATTCTAGGATCCATCAAGAAGTTTGGGGATTTCTATGAGGAATTTCAAGGGTGTAATTCACTATTCATGTAGATTCATACATAATGTTTTCATCAACTTGATTATGTAGATCAAAGTTCACCTTAAAAATATTTATCTACTAATAATTTCACAAATTCTATTTAAGAATAGGGTGTTCTACTTTATCCTTTTACTAGGGGTAGAGAAATACCTATAGAGGATCCTTCATCAAGAGATGTTCCATAGCCTTCAAATGTCATAACTGAGAAAATTCAAGTAAATTCCCCTTCTCAAGAAACATCTGCTCAAAACACTAAAGCTAAGAATATGGGGAATAAATCCAATCTAGTAGCTGACTTATTATTAGGTAAATATAATCAGTTTTTTTAATCATATTTGTTTCCTCAATTTGAAACTAATAATGAACTTTATTTACCATTTAGGGTTATCAGCTCTTATATCAGAGGGTGATGCTTCTAATGTCTAATGATATGTAGAACAAGGCAGCTCTTTAAGCGACCTATTTCTAGAGTACATTTTACCTCATGGAAGTGACTCAAATTCAGACTTAGAAACGAAATATGATCCTAGAATGGAATGTAAGAATACATAGCGGCATATCTAGTGCATAATTTCTGAAAATCCTTTAGATGATTTTTTGTCCCTTTTTTGAAAACTCCTAGCATTATTCTGCATATTGGGATATGGTGGATTTAATTATCAAATAGTATATGATGCCATGAAAGATACTATTCACCAATGGGTGCAGGAGCATAAGCTGCGACAAGATATTGAAGAGGATAAACGAATCATCAATATTGAGGTTTTTCAGGATGAAATAGTTGAGGTGGAAGCAAATCATAACAATAAATCACTTAAAATTAGCCAACAAATCAAGGAAACCAAGAAGGAGTTGTTATATCTTCAACAGCAACTGGATGCGGTTCATAACAAGCTTGATCAGTTGAATCATATATTAGGAGAAACCCAAATAAAGGGGATGACTGCCATTTCAACTTCTAAGGAATAACTTCGTCAAGAAGAGGAGGTTAGAGTTGCTCAACTATCTCAACATCAATAAGCAGCTGATAGGTCTTATGAAGCTGTCAATAAAATGAAAAATGATGTTGAGAGTATATTATAAAACATGATAGAGAGGCTCCATTTTGTGTATGTCCCTCTATTTTCATATGAATGAAAGATTTTTTTTTTCAATCATATAAATATTCATTCCTGTATTTCAAGATTGAAATATTAAAAGTAAATGATGATAATGATTCGTTTATGTTAAAAAAGAATTATTATAATAATAAGAATTATGTGCTCAAAAATTTCTTATTAAGTTGAGAGACCTAATGAGCATAATTTGATTGTAGCTAGGGTTATATAGATAACCCCAAAAATTTGTATCTTTTGACATATTTTTTTTTATTTCTCAAAATTAACTAAATCATACAAAAATGTATGTTTAGTGATCTAGGACTCAACTTTTGTTCAGAGTTCCCTTCACGGGTTCTCAATCTAAAGAGTACCACATCTTTTGTTGTTTGATAGTTTAGAGTCATGCATGCTAGACTATAAAGGCCCAGTATTTAAAGTCGAATAGCTTTGAACATAAATTTTGATTTTAGATCCCAAACAAAACTCTGTAGATAAAAATTGCTTTAATATTTTTTAAATATTTCCAAGGTAAATCTTGAGCCATAGTTTTTATGGCCACCAAATTTAAAACATGTGTCAACATAAGGGGTGTCTTTTCTAAGAACAAAATTACCATTATTTGAAAAACTCATTATAGGGTCTTTGTTAAGTAGGGCCAACATGGGTATATGCTACATTTCCAAATAGTGGCTTCTTTTGACTAGCACGCCTATTATGTAGGCAACTTATGCAAAGCCTCCAAAGGGCACATGATTCATAGTCAGACAAAGGATCTCTTTTAATTTTATCACTTTACTGTTGATAGATATGGGAAAATAATATTTGGGTGACTCAATACCACATTGGGTGGTTTTGCCAAGGAAAGAAATTTTAAGAATGAAAAAGGTATATTTTAGGAAAACATAAGTCATGAATTGTAAAACCATTTCTATACAAATTTTTTGTATGGGTAGTGGTTAAAATTTATCAAAAAAGGGAATTTCAGAAATCATACTTTGTAGTTTTAAGTCATGCAGTGAGGATATTGTACTGAGAAATTTTAAGTCATGTAGTTAGGACATTGGGTGGATTTAATTTAATGTCATTAGCCTTAACCAAAGGTATGAGAAAACTCTCACATTTTTTTGATAATTAGTTTCGAAACATACTATCATATTCATTTATGGAAGGGAAAATTGTAAACCGTGACTTGGGAATTTCTAAAACCAATGAATTATATGGGAAAGAGGGATAAAAGCATTAGATGAAGTCTTTTCCATGAACAAAGTTACCATTACATGACAAACACGTTATAGGGGCTGTATTATGTAGGGCTAACTAAGGCATATGCTGTATATCTAAATGGTGGCATCTTTTGATTGACTAGCCTGTTATGTGGGCAAATTATGCAAGGCCGCCTAAGGGCACTTGCTGCGTTGTCCGACAAAAGAACTCTCAGAAGTTCGACGTTCTATTTATAAAAGCTAAATAAAGTTTATGGAGAATCAATATTTTTTATGTACAATGTTTGCTCTATGGAGAAAAGGTACCTGAATATGGAAAGGGTATTTCCAACCAAGAGTGTCAAAATAATTGGAGGGAAATTACATTTACGAAGGTCTGACCCAAACATAAAAGTTATGATGTCTGTATTTTTAGGTCATACAACTTGAACTGGAAATGGGAACAATATGCGATATTTGGCCAAGTGATTCCAAGGTTATCTTATCTTGTATTGAACACATGGTAAGGGAATGTGTAAAATATGGTTTTAGAGACATTTATATTGTGGGAAAGATAGTTGGACAAGTATAATTTGATGACTATTTTAAAAAATATATATTATTGTATATTTTAATTAAAGATGAAAGGGATAAAATATATTATAACTAATAATGAAGATAACATTACATAAAAACACATTATGGGGGTTGTATTATGTAGTTACAACTAGGTTGTATGCTGCATAGTCAAATAATGGCATCTTTTGGCTGACAAGCCTATTAAGAAGGAAACTTATGCAAGGCCTTCTAAGGGCACCTGATGCATATTCAGAAAAAGGAGCTCTTAGGTATTAGAATTCCTGTCACCAGAAACTGTAAGAAAGGTTATGAGGATCTGGAAATATTCAAGATTAAGAGTGTGAAATATGGAAGGGGGTTATGCCCAAGGATTATATGAAATATTTGAACCAACATTGTCCATGTGTTAAAAATTATTTACATAGATCTGATTCATATGTAAGATAGAGACATTCTTTGTTAATGTTAAATTTATATGGTGATGTGCAGTTTTATGTCATGTAGTGAGGAAATTTGCACCCCCATAAGTAATTGAAACACCTTACTTTTATAAAGAAAGCTTTTACCCAATTCCTAAGCTCACTTGATCTATGCTCGGTGTGAGAAACAAGGAGTAGTAAGGGTCTCTTTTATAATAAAAAGGTGACAGAGATGAAGAATCGAGTGTTATATTTCCATACAGTTTAACGTCGTGTGGTAAGGACGAAGATGAACTGATGTGAATAGAAAAGACATATTTTATCTAAGTTAAGGGGTAACACCCAAGTGTCACTATATGTCTTGTTGGAAAATGGATCTAGTCATACATAATTCTTAAATCATTTCCTCTGATGATTTTATTCTTATAAAAGAAATAAAGGGGTTTTTTATCATGGTTGGGCACAAGATTGGAGACCTAGGCATCTCTACGTATCTGAAAATAGATGAGAATCAGGCCATATGCAGTTCTTTAAACATTTATTCCTCTCCCTAATAGAGTTTGACATGAATAATGGGATCTTTTAACACATTTTGAGAGAACGGTAAATCTTTAATACATAAAATGGTATAAGGACCAAATCATATATCTTAAGGAAACACTCTGTATAGGTCAGATTCGTATACAACGGGAGAAAAGAAAATAAAAATATTTTGTGATTGTGGTCTGGCCCAAAATTGGAGATTTAGGAGTCTATACCTATCTCATTGGAAATGAGAATCAAGCCATATGTAGTACTTGAAACATGGTCTCTGTACAGATCTAACTCTGACATAGGAAAGAGAGGGACTCATGTACAACGAAAGAGTAGTGATGACATCAATGACATTTCATTATTGAATCTTCTAATGTATTATTGAGAAAACATTAGTTTTACAAATTATTTCATGGAGTTTAATGTCATATGACAAGGAAGAAGGAGCTATACACTTTAACATCATTTAACATGGATTCTTATAGTTGTTATGTAGTTTAATGTCATGCATCTTGGACATGGAGGTTGTGCAGTTTTACATCTTGCTATAAGGAAATTGTACTTTTCAGTTTAAAGTCTTGCAGTGAGGACGTTGTACTGTGAAGTTTAATGTCTTGCAGTGAGGACGAAGATATATAATTACACAAAGTATTTATTCAAGAATATTGTATTGGTTGGAGTTGTAATGAACTCTCCATCCATTGAGATTAAATCATAGGCTCTATTTTAATATACCTTATGTATAGAATAAGGTCCTTCCCACTTTAGCTCAAGTATTGGAGATTTCATTCCTAGTATCATTGGTGTCCTAAGGACCAATACCAATTCTCATTGAAGGAATGAATGAAGGAAAAAAAATTATTAAAAGCTCATGCTATTCAGTTCTGATAGACATCGAGATGATGCAAAGTATGCAATATTTTCTCATCTAATCGTTCCAACCCATTGAACCATTTCCTAGACCTTTTATCTACACACAATTGATCACAAATTGCAATGCTATGTGAAGGAAATTTCCATTAAATTGGTAAAACTGATTATGTTCCATATACTAATGAATAAGGAGTTTCTTGGGTAGCAGTATGAGTTGTTGTCTGATAAACCCACAAAGAATTCAAAAGTTTATCATGCCATGATTTCTTATCTTTATCCATCTTCATCTAGAGAATATTTGTTACGGTTTTATTGAAGGCCTCTATTTTTCCATTGGATGCCGTATTATAGCGAGATGCATGGTTGGATTTGATATTATGTTCCTAATATAACTTTTTTACTTCAGTAGAACAAAAATTGGTACCATTTTCTGTCAAAATAGTATTAGGGACACCATATCTGGTGACAATATTAGTTTTACCAAAACTAACAATGCTTTTGGCTCTGACTTCCTTGAGAGGTATTGCCTCATCCCATTTAGAGAATAAGTGAGTAGTAGGGATATTATACTTGAGCTGCTTATCCGTTGCTAGAGGATAGGGCCCGACTATATTCATTCCCCATATGTAAAATGGCTACGAGTATTTGGCTATATGTAGAAAATCTGGGGATTGATGAATGAAATTAGAATATACTTGGTAGGGATGACATTTTTTAGTTAAATCTGTACAATCCTGTGTTATAAAAGTCCCAAATTATCTGAGCCTTCCAATCGGATCAGAGTTTCTGTGCCCAGATTGGTGGGCACCACAGGCTCCTGAATGTACTTCTTTCCTAACAGCTGCAGTATCATCTCCATCAATACATTTGAGAATAATTCCCTCAAAGCCTCACTTGCAAAGAATATTTTAGTGGTTTGGACTATCATAAAGAGTAAAATTGTCCTCTCGTCACCAGATATGTTCTTTCTAATCCCTATCTGGTGGAATTACCACATTTTGAATATATTTCACGATGGATTTTCTCCATCCCATGGTATGGCCATATGGTTCAGAAATAGGGAAAATTTCATTAATTTCTTCACTTCTGGTTTGAAAAAAATGTGAGACCACATGGTGATGGGTTATGTTGATATCTATCTCATCTCAATTTGGATCTTCCAAGGCTATAGCAGCAATAGCCAGTTCATCTACTTGGGCATTTTGTGATCGTGGTACATAGGAAAATATTGGCTCTTAGGGAAATTCGGCCATTAACTCTCTGACATAATCACACAAAGGGATTAACTCTTCTTTTAAAATAGAATATCCCCCATTGATTTGTTTTATTTCCAATTCTGAATCACCTTTTTATTTTAAATGATCCATTTTCACCTAAAGGGCCAATTCCAATCCTATAATGAGAGATTGATATTTTGCTTCATTGTTGGTACCACCTTCCGAAAATAGGAAAGAATAAGGATATACTTCCTTCTGTAAGGAAATAAGGACAATTTCTAATCCAACCTTGTTGAGTTTAGGGTTTTCTAGTCTCTTCCCCATTGGACTTTTGGATGCTCCATCAAAATAAATTTCCCATGTTTGGGTGTTATCATGAAAAGAGAATACTTATTCATCAGGAAGATCAGTATTAAACGATGTATATTCTGTAGATGGATTCCCAACAATGAAATCAGGCAGAGATTGGTCTTTTATTTCCTTTTGAGGCACAAACTGGATATCAAAAAATATAAAAATAACCACCCATCCTTCCAGATGCCCTGTATGAAAAGGACGACTGATGATAAATTTGAGCGGGTTATTACGAGATTCCAATTGGACCTCATGGTGTTGTAGGCAGTGTCTCAATTTTTGAACTGTAAAGATTAATTCCATAAATCACTTTTCAATATTTGAATATCATGTTTCTACATCATGCATAGTGTGATCGAGATAGTAAAGGCTATTATCATTCCCATCATTAATCTTTTGGGTGAGGAAGACACCAAGTGTTCACTAAAAATTTGTCACATAGAGAACAAGTGGTCTTCTTTCAAAAGTTGACATAAATACTGGTGGACTCAAGAGATATTTCTTGAAGGTATCAAATGATTCTTGGCAATCCTTATTCCATTGGTAGGTAACTCCCTTTTTCAATAATTTGGTGAAGGAAAATCACTTGCCTGCTAAATTGGAGATGAAGCGTCGAATAGAGGCCAAGTGTCCTCGAAGTCCTCTTAATTCATTCAAATTTCTAGGAGGTGACATAAAAGGTATTTATTTTGTTTTCCCAGGATCAAATTCAATACCACGATGTCATTCAACAGAGCCAAGGAATTTTTCTGAGGATACCCCGAAAGCACATATCAAGGGATTCATCTTCAAACTGTGTTGATGATGTTGATTGAATATAGAATCCATATCAGCAATGTGATTGGAACTTTGTCTGGATTTAACCAAAAAATAATCCACATAACATTAAACAAATTTCCCTAAGAAGGGTTTGATGATATGATGCCTGGCACGTTGATATGTTCCACTTGAATTCTTTAAGCCAAAGGGAATCACCCTACAGAAAAACACACCTTGAGGGGATCTAAAGGCTGTAGATTTTTCATACTATGGGGCCATTAGGATATGATTATACCCAGATTCTCTTTCCATGAAGGAAGTGCTTTATAACTAGTCATCGTGTCAATAGGAAGTTCTGTAATCGGAACTATAAAATCATCTTTCGGAAAATGCTCACCTAAGATGTCTGAAGTCAATGCAGAATCTAAATTGCACATTCTATTTTTTCACTGGGACAATATTGGCCAACCATTTGGAATATGAACTTCCCTGAAAAATTTAACCTTTATATGCTTATTAACTTTAGCTTTAATTTTAGATGCATGAGTTGGGTGTGTCATTCTTGCTACTTCCTTGAATCCACAGTGTTCTTTTGGAAAACTGAAATTATGCGTGGATACATCGGGATTAAGACCTATAATATTTGTATAATTCCAAGAAAATATATCTCGATATTTATTTAGGAAGAAAGTATACACCTCTTTCTCTTTAGATTTCATGTCCACACTAATTAGAATAGGGTGTGGATCTTCTTCTCTACCCAGATTAATTTCTCTGAGTTCATCCACAGTGGTAGAGACACCTTCTTCAAATATTGGAGCAGCATCCCTAAGATCTTCCTCTTCTTCTTCATTATGTGTAACCTCTACTGTTTCCATTTTCATAGTGTATGAAGAAAAAAACTCCTAGAGTTGGGGGAAAAATTAGTATTTGAACAATGTAAAAAAAATTCTACCATATCTAACCCAACTGATGATGAAAGGTATTTCTATGGTAATAAAGTGAGATTAATGGATTGAGAATCAACATCTTTGCCTTCCTCTAGAATTACTGCAATTTCTTCTACTCTGATCGATGAAGTTAAGGCTTATTGTAGTTCAATAGATGAAATGAAAACATCTCCATTCACGCTTCCATCACTGCTTGGTGTATCAATAATTTCTCCCATGTTGTCAGGATCAGTTTCCACAAATTACATTATGGAAATTACTGGACAAGTAATTGGATTTGGTTTTATCCTTTCAATATGACTAATGGGTAACACATAATTTGTACTCAAATGTATGAATGGATTTTCTTGGATCTTTTCTAGTCCATTTGGAGAATTAACTTTGGTTATCTCCTTCATCATGGGATTCATTCCTTTGGTGTGATAAAACTTTGCCTCAATGTATAGAGGTTCACATCATTTTAATGGAGCCTTTTTACCATAAAATGTTTTGATTTTACCATTCAAACAATATTTCAGACATTGGTGGTATGACAAAGGTATGGGTGCATGTTGATTCTACCAAGGCCTTCAAAGAAGAATATCGAAAGCTGTGTCCTGAAGAAAAACCATGAAATATGAATTAGACACAAGATATATAAAATATGTTCTGAGTGTAATTTTTCCCTTGAGGTTCTTGTTCATTCTTTTCATATGCTAGAAACATTAAAGTCAAAAGAGATCAGTCATATTCCGTCCAACCAAATCAACAAAGTTTACGAAAAAGAATGAGATTGACTCCGGAACCATTATCAATGAAGGATAGTCGGATGTCTACATCATTGACCATACCAGAC
This sequence comes from Viscum album, assembly GCA_963277665.1. NCBI lineage: Eukaryota > Viridiplantae > Streptophyta > Magnoliopsida > Santalales > Viscaceae > Viscum > Viscum album. The sequence goes on from OY728126.1 coordinate 590,021,517, forward strand.
AAATACAAAGGTCTGATATGTCCTTGTATAACATCATCTTCATATTCATCAGGTAAAGATATGACTGCATGACATTCTATAGAATCATTTTCTATACGGTAAACTTCAGCAGCAATAACTTCACCTTCAAACTCTTGAGGACTTGACAAAGCCTCAATGAGTGCCTCTCGAAGATATTTTGATAGATTCAAAGCATCTAGAATTAAAAACTTGGCTGGTAATTGGGCCAACTATTTCAAGACATCATACTTTTGATCTAACCGTCTGCATTTCCTGGCTTGGAGATATGGTTTTGTAGGTGCTTTTGAACTTGATGTTTCTATTGTAGATGTACTTTGTGTTGTATCATAAGCTAAAAATACTGCTGTCTTGGGTAAATTAGACTGACTAAGTCTATGAATTTTTTGAGAAGAAGACCGTGTGGCTTTTAATAAGTCTTCCAAACTAATTATAATAGAACTGAGCCTGTCTTTAATAGAATAAACTTTGTGTTCTTATTGAGCCCGTTGAAGGGCCCTTCCACATGTTTCCTCCACATATATGGTTCGATCAGGGGTAGATTTAAAATGGTGGTTTTTAGAATTCCCACGTCTTCCCCTGTATCCTCGACCTTAGACTCTTCCTCTAGTTCCTAAATTATGTACATGGAACTCTGGGTCATTATAATCAGAATCACCATTGGCATAGGGCTCTATTAAATGAATAACATTAAAAAAACAAAAGATTGGTTCTTCAACTGATGAAGATTCTTCCTGACAAGTTAGTTTTGGTTGTTCCGTTTGGTGGGGCGGTGCCCGGGATTTTGAAACATATGGCATAAAACCTGCTATGGTCAAGGAAAACTTTGGCCATGATATGAGATCATCTTTTTATGACAACTCTTTGTCTTTATCATCACCTTTGATTCTTTGAAGAATATCCTTTTGATGAATATGGTTTTGTTGTAGCAAGAGTGGAAAAAAACAAAATTGGTTTTTTCAACTATGTTTGTAAAATGGCATCAGTTCGGTTGATCATTTTCCTATTCGTTCAATCATCATATTTTTGCACACTTTTACTTTTGACCTCTGGCAATTTTCCCTCTTCCTCTGAATTGGTAGCAGTAACACATGCTACTTGAGCTGATGACCTTTTAAACTTCACTTGTCTAGAGTATACCACCTTTTACAGAGGGTCTTTGGAAACACAACACTTCTGAACGGGGTGTCCCAACATCTGATGAAAGGGGCAATAATTTAGATGATCTTAATCTCTATCTTTATTTGGTTTCATTTCCCTTAGAAACCAAACCAAATTGTTTTCTAAGGCTGAGATGAAGTAAACAGAAACATTTTCATTCTTGAAAGAATAAAAATTATTCTTTAATCCCTCAAAATGTTTCCTCCTTTGATCTCTTTGATCATCATGGTGAGACAATTGTTTCTTCTAATTCTCAGGAGGTAGATCCGTTTGGAGTGATGAGGGATTTGAAGTAGAAGAAGGTAAAAATGCCAGCTTCTGTGTGACTATAGTGGATTCAACTTTTCCTTTCCTCCTCCCTGGAACTGATGGAATTATACTAGTTTTAGCGTTAGTTTCTATAATAGAGTCTTCTATCTTCTGAGTGATTGAAGTAAGGTATCGAAATCGTCCAATGTATTTCACAAGGATCAGTGGAGCGCATAATTCATCATGTAGATTTTCCACACAGATTGGCATCAACTCTTCTTGAGGGAGTGCAAAAATTAAGGAATATTTTAATCCTTTCTACTGTGTAATGAAATATAAAACTCTTTCATTATCCCTTTGTTTACCATTGGTAAGATAAAAAATTGTCATCTTTTCTAGCATTAAGATAAATTGAAGAAGGAAATTATTGATGGAGATATTACCATAATGTAATTGATTGTGATTGCAAACTTGTGTAACAGAAAAAATTTGGTCCTTTTAATGACTGCACAAGACACCTAAGCCTAACTTCTTATTGTTGTTGAGAAGTTCCAATAATAAGATCACAACGAGAAAGAAAACGTGTTATGTGTTGTTCTTAATCTCCAAAACCATTACAAATTGGGAATGTGTGTTTCCTCTGGAAATGGGGCTGAACTCATTGATTTAAGGTTTAAACATTCTAGGTGGTTTCGAACGGGTTTTTTTGTATAACCAAAAACATCCAATGATTCCATATCCATTTGGACCTACTTTCCAAAGGTAGGTGCTCATTAGTTGTGAATTGATGAGGCTTATGAATTTTCATTGGTCGAGAGGATGGGAGGTCGGACTCATCGGACTATTTTGTGGGGAATTATTATCTACTCTGGGACTCTCTTTATAGATTTAAGTTATGTTCATGAATCCTTATTATATTACCTAGTATGAAAATGATCATTCCTTTAGATCTGACAATCAATGATTAGTATGTATGAGATTTAGAGAATCTTTTATATGTATTTGAGGTTCTTCATCGATAGAGAATCATCTATATTTGATAGAGATTCTTGGTCAATGGTATCCTTCAACACATTATATAGAAATATCTTGGTTATTGTGATAACCATACTGGTTTTAAAGCCACTCAGCGGGGCACTTGATTTTTATTTTCATTCAGAAGGACATGAATTATTTCATAGTTGGGATCGTACCCGCAGATGGGCTACCTACGTATCCTTTGTTTTTGGAAAAAGAATCAGAACCCATGTAGTTCGAGTAAAGAAGTATGATGTTTATGTATGATTGATGGCTCAAAGAAAGATCCCATAATTACTTTTACACTCTAATCTTACGTGAGTCATACTCGGTGTGAGAAATAAGTGGTATTGGTAAAACCAGACAATTGTGCCATGAAAGATGCAATTGTAAGAAATGATTGGGGCTTATGTATGTATGACTACCCAAATAGATGAAGATTAGGATTTACTTCAGGGAAGAAACCTGGGAACAAGATCCATAAAGTTATATGTGCTTTATGGAGATTTGAATACTCTAACTTTGGGATTATTCCTAAGGAGAATGCCCAAATTAGGAGGGGACTTGTGATTGGATTTTACTCCTGATAAGGAATCCCAATTCAAAAGTAAATTTAATACTGGTTAAGAGAAATTATGATTGGAGCTTATTCCTAAGGAGGAGGACCAGGTTAAAGGTTTTTTTGAACTGGAGTTTATTCCTAAGGAGGAGGCCCAGGTTAAAGGTTTTGAGAACTGTGGCTTATTCCTAAGGAGGAGGCCCAGGTTAAAGGTTTTGAGAACTGGGGATTATTCCTAAGGGGGGCCCAGGTTAAAGGATTTGAGAACTGGGGCTTTCTTCTAAGGAGGAGGCCTGGGTTAAAAGAATTATGGTTGGGGTTTACTCCTGAGAAGGATGTCCTAAATTAGGGGAACATAAAGACTGGGGCTTAGTACGGAAAAGGAGGCCCAGAATTAAGGGGACTTGGGGCTTACTCTTGAAAAAGAGGACCAGAATAGTCTTCTTATTTCAAAGGATGAGGTTGAATGAATGGAATCTCTAACCGTTTGTGACATAAAGATATGTAAATCACCAATTTTTGAGAGATGTTCCACAAAATTCCTTTCAGATAAGGAATCTAACAAGGAAATCATGCCATTAATGGATTTGGAGAGAATTCTGAATGCTTAATCTTGAAGAGGATAGGTGGATAGGCATAAGAGAGGTGAAACAGGCAGGTGGGCACTCAAAAAGAAGGTGGTGCGCAAGTCCTGTGTGGGCGCGCAAGTCTTGGTCGCGCAAGTATACTTGCGCGACACATGGGTACTTGCACAATGGTCAACCCTTAAGGTAATACATGGGCGAGACTTGGCTCAAGCCTTTATTATTATCCCTAGGGGCTTCCAGAAGGGTGGCATGCAAGTTAGGTTAAAGGAGCAAGGCAACGCGCAAGTGTGGCCATTTCCCTTAAGGGCTGGCCACTTAGGCGCGCAAGTGTTGATGAGTTTCAACACTTAGGCCTTACTTCCCCTCTTTAGATCTTCCGTTCTAGGTAAGAAATTACATTAGAAGTTTTCGCAAGCTTTGAGAAGAGACTAGGGTTTCGAGATCTCAAATCTAAGTTTCTGGAATTTTTTGTCCCTAAAATGGGGGGCCCATCGGGGGTATTTATAGGCTGGTAAAGACCCTGGGTGAATTTCAAAGAGGGCGCGCAAGTCACCTGCACAACCATTGGGCGGCGCACAAGTAATCTTGCGCGACCTGGGTGGAAAATTCACGACCCAAGTGCATTGGAATCTTTATTCATGACTCTGTCAATTTTTAATGTTTCTTCAAAGGATGAATCACTTTGGGTTCAAGGTATTTCCCTTTTCAATTCGTTAGACTCTGTGACGGAAAGGAGTGCCAACAAAAGTCTCCCCATCAGAGTTGGATCCGGAGAGAAAAGAGGATGCGACTCTGAGGTAATGAAGAAAAATAAGCATATTTTGATTTTTACTAGGATTATAAAAGATAACCTTATAAACTTTGAATCTTTTAATTTCTCAATATTACCAAAAAATCATACAAGATGTATGTTTAGAGAGCTGGAACTTGACTTTTGTTCAGAGTTCATTTGTCTTTTGTGAGCAGTTTAAATTTATTCATGTTGGACATAAAAAGGCTAATGTTTAATGTCGAAATAGCTTTGACCAAATAGATTAACATTGACTCAATTTATGTGATAATTTAACTAAAAACATATTACCATGTTCAAGTATGATGGAAAATATGTAAACGATGACTTAAGAATTTTTGAATCTGAGGAATGATATGAAAAATGGCTAAAAGGAATTAGAAGAAGTAGATCCCAAGAATGAAGTTACCACTATTTGACAAACCCGTTAGTGGGTTGAATTATGCAGGGCCACCTTAGGGAATTCGCTGCACAGTCAAATAATAGCATCTTTTGGCTGACAGGTCCGTTATGTATAATACTTATGCAAGGCCGCCTAAGGGCACATACTGCATAGTCAGGCAAAAGAACTCTCAGAAATTTACTTTTCTATTGTTAAAAGGCCAGTGGTAGTTTATGGGGATTCAAATTTCCAATTCATAGAGTTTGTTGTATAGAGAGAGGTACTTGAATATGGAGAAGATATTTCCAAACAATATTGTCTAAGAACTGGATGAATGTTACTCTTACGAAGGTCTGACCCAAACGTAGGGAAGGAAAATATAAACCATATACTTGAATACTTTTAGATCAGGAAAAAGAGTACGAGACAGATATGTTAAGGATGGCCATTTTTTCGGCTCCCTACATATTGTCATTAAGAAAACTAAAGACAAAAGAGATTTTCTTCCCAAGAATGAAGTTTCCACTATTTGGCAAACCCGTTAGGGGGTTGAATTATGAAGGGACACCTAAGGGCATTGGCTGCATAGTCAAATAATAGAATATTTTGGCTGACATGTCTGTTATGTAGACTGTTTATGCAAGGCCGCCTAAGGGCATGTGCTGCATGGTCAGGAAAAATAACTATCATAATTTGGACATTTTGTGACCAGTAGTCAAGAAAAGGGTTATGGAGATGCAAAAGTATTTAAGGTTCGGAGTATGAAACATAAAAAATGGGCATTTTTTCAATGCATGTAGAGATACACAGACCAATGCTAACCATAATCATGTTGTGGCTAGGTCCTGAATTGAAATGTTGGACTTCACTACATATCCCATAAGGATGGGAATCAAGCCATATATAGTTCTTGAAATATAGTTTAGCATCATGTGGGACTAAAGAATGGGAGATCTTAGTTTAGGGTCATAGGACTCGGACCATAATAATGAATACACAATGTGTGTTTTCATGGGGACATCTTAGCCAGAGGACTGAAAGTAGAATTTTGGGTTAGGCCCAAAGTCTTGGGGCTTTATTCGAGGGATTGTCAAATGTTCCTACGTATCCCATAAGGATGGGAATCAAGCTGCACGTAGTTCTTGAAAAACCCTCTATTCAGATTTGGTTCGTACATATGAAGGGTGAAAAGGGGACTTTAGTGCAATGATTATTTGACCCAAGATAAAAGGTTTGGGTATTGCCATGTATGCATGTAGTCTTTGAAATATAACATGATCGGAGATCAATGTAAATAATGATTCTCTCTCAGGTGAGGGTATCATAGAATGTTGTGGTTTATTGTTGTACAGGACAAAAGTACTGTACAATTTAACATCATGTAACAAGGACAAAGGTGAACCAATGTGAAGATATTGGTTCTGGGGATACTTCACATATCAAAATCATATGAGATGGAGGTGAACCAATGTGAAGAGAATGATTTTTGGCTTGAACCTCAGGAGGTTTCCTACGTATCCAACCTAGAAGGCAAGGATCAAAGTCCGCAGAGTTCAATTAAATAATTAATTAGTGATCAAGTTGTTCTTAGGGACAATAGCCGAAAAAATGGTTTTGGGACTTACGCATGGTTAGAGGCCCATAGATGGTGTTATGGTTGAAGTTTAATCCAATCTCACGTGATTCATACTCAATGTGAGAAACAATAGGTAGCAACAACCTTAAAAATTCATAGTTTAATGTCATGTAGGACATATGAAGGGACTATGCAGTTAAAGTCTTGCAGTGAGGACTATTGGTGCTGCATAGTTTAGTGTCATGTAGCAGAGACAAAATTCAATTTAACGTCATGTAGGACGTATTAAGGAACCTTATTCAGTTTTACATCATGTAGGACAAATATACGGACACAGTTTAACGTCATGTTGGACGTAAGTGTGCTGTACAGTTTAGCGTCCTGTAGCTAAGATGATGAGTACAATACAGTTTAATGCCATGTTAGACGAAAGGGGGGACTGTGCAGTTTAATGTCATGCAGTGAGGACAAATGATGACACATTTTAACGTCATGTTGGACATATTAGGGACTTTCTCACAGTTTAACGTCATGTTGGATGATGGTGCGAATAGTTTAAGATCATATGCATGGACAAGAGATTATGTAGTTTAACGTCTTGCTGGCCATAAGGGCCTTCTGTATAGTTTAGCGTCATGTAGTTTGGACATCACAGTTTAATGTCATGTTGGACGAGGGTGCAAATAGTTTAGGGTCATATGCATGGACCGTTGATGCTTCAGTATAACATCTTACTGGACGATATCACATTTTAACATCATGTTGGACGTAACTATAGTTTAACGTCATGTTGGACGTAAGGTACTTCTGTACAGTTTATCATCATGTAGTTAGGATGTCACATTTTAATGTCATGTTGGATGAGGGTGAAAATATTTTATGTTCATATGCATAGATCGTGGATGGTGAAGTTAAACATCTTTCAGGACGATATGACAGTTCAACATCATGTTGAACGTAATCACAGTTTAACATCATGTTAGACGTGAACACAATTTTTCATTACAAAAATTACTTCTTCAGAAATCTATCACTAGATGGAGTAGTGATGATTTCTCCATCCATTTAGATTAAAGAATATGATCCATTGAAGTAGACCTTATGTATTGAATAAGGTCCTTCCCATTTTAGCTCCATCTTGGGAGGTTTCTTTCCTTGTATCATTGTAACTCTAAAAACAAATTCCAATTCTCCCTAAATAAATGAACGAAGATGAAATTTTTTGTTGAAAGCTCATGCTATTCGATTCTGGTAGACTTCCATGTGGTGTAAGGTGCAAAATCGTTTCTCATCGAATCATTCCAATTCATCCAATCGCATTTGAGATAGTTCTCCTATAGATGATTGATCACAAATAGATACTCTGAGTGAGGGTAACTGAACTTCAATGGGCATTACTAATTTCGTTCCATATACCAATGAATATAGATTTGACTGAATTGCAGTGCGGGTGGTGGTCTGATAACCCGATAAAGCATGAAAGAGTTTATCAGGCCATGATTTCTTATCTTTATCCACCATCTTTTGTAGTATGTTTGAAAGAGTCTTATTGAAATCTTCTATCTGGCCATTGGCCACTGAATGATATCGAGATGAATGATTGGATTTGATTATGAATTCTTGATACAACTTCCTCACCTATGATGAACAGAAGTTGGTGCCATTGTCCATCAGTATGTTATGAGGGACACCAAATCTGGTAATGATGCTAGACTTGATGAAGCTAACAATGCATTTAGAACTGACTTCTTTGAGGGGTATTACCTCTACCCATTTGTAAAAGAAGTCAGTAGTAGTAAGAATGTACTTAAACTACTTGGATGTTGTCGAAGGATAAGGTCCTACTACATCCATTCCCCATGTGGAAAATGGCCATGAGTATTTAGCTATATGAAGCAACTCTGGTGGCTGATGAATGATGTTGGCATGTACTTGGAATGAATGACACTTCTTTGTGAAATCAACATAATCTTGTATCATTGAAGGCCAAAAGTATCCAAGCCTTCAAATTTGATCAGATAGTCTATGTCCAATCTGATGGGAACCATAGACTCCTGTATGCACTTCATTCATGACAGCCATTGTCGCTTCACCATCAATACATATGAAGAGAACTCCATCATAACCATGCTTGTAGATAATTTTATCTAGGTGATCAGGGCTGTTATAAAGAGTAAAATTTACCACACATATTCAGACTTGTTCTTTCGCATCTCTTTTAGGTGGAAGTGTTCCATTTTGAAGGTATTCCCATATAGGTGTCATCCATCCTGTAGTATGACAATATGGTTCGGAGATGGGACTAATTTCATTGATTTCCTCTGTTCTGATTTGAACATAAGGTGAAATTGTTCGACCGTGGGCAATACTGATAGTTGTATCATCCCGATTTGGATCTGCCAGAGCTGTGGCTATATTATCCAGCACATCAACTTGGGAATTTTGTGATCTCAGGACATAAGAAAATGTCGGTTCTGAAGGAAATTCCGCCATTAACTCTCTAATGTAATCATACAAAGGTATTAACTCTTCTTTTCTGATGGCATAATCCCTATCGACTATATTGATTACCAGGTCTGAATCACCTTTCATCTTTAAGTGATTCACTTGTTCTTGAAGCGCCAACTCCAATCCTGCAATGAGAGCTTGGTATTTTGCTTCATTATTTGTACCGCCTCCCAACAATGAAAATGAATAGGGTAACACTTCATTTTCTGGAGAAATGAGCACAATTCCTAAGCCAACTTTTTTGAATTTAGGATTTTCCATTTTCCTTCCTGTTGGAATTCTGGAAGCACCATCAAAGTACATTTTCCATGTTTGAATACTATCTTGAATAAAGAATACTTCTTCATCAGGAAGTTCAATATCTGAGGATGTATCTTCTACTGATGGATGTTTTGCAAGGAAATCAACCAGATCATGGCCCTTTATTTCCATTTGAGACACATATTGAATATCAAATTGTTGCAAAATAACTGCTCACCTTTCCCGACATCCTGTAATCATTGGACGATTAAAGATGAATTTGAGTGGGTTATTACAAGATACCAATTGGACCACGTGATGTTGAAGGCAATGTATCAACTTTAGAACTGCAAAGGTTAATTATAGGCAGCACTTCTCAATATTTGAGTATCAGTTTTCTGCTTCAAGCATAGTCCGAATGAGATAATCGAGGCTATTTTGATTCCCAGCATCATTCTTCTGTGTAAGAAAGGCACCCAATGATCGCTCTAAACCTGTCACATAGAGGATAAGTGGTCTTCCTTCAATAGTTTAAATTAATAACAGTGTACTCAAGAGATATTTCTTGAGAATATCGAATGATTCTTGAAATTCTTCAGTCCACTGGTAAGTGACTCCCTTCTTCATCAATTTGGTTAAGGGTAAACTTTTTCCTGCTAAATTGGCGATGAAATGCCAAATATAGGCCAAGATTCCTTGAAGTCGTCTTAATTTCTTTAAATTTCGAGGAGGTGACATACTGGGGATTGACTTTGTCTTCTCAGGATCGACCGTGATACCACTATGGCATAAAACAAAGTCGAGAAATTTTTCAGAGGTTACCCCAAAAGTACATTTTAAGGGGTTCATCTTTAAATTATGTTGCCGATGTTTGTGGAATATGATTTCTAAATCAGCCAACTGATTAGAACGTTGTTTTGATTTAACCACCAAATCCTCAACATAACATTAATCAAACTTCCCTTGAAAGGGTTTGAATATACGATGCATGGCGCGCTGATATGTTGCGCCTGCATTCTTTAGGCCAAAGGGCATTACCTAATAGCAAAACACAACCTGAGGGGTTCTAAAGGCTGTATATTCCTCATCTTCTGGAGCCATTCAGATTTGATTATATCCAGAATATCCATCCATGAAGGAAAGTTCTTCATATCCAACTATTGCATCAATCAAGAGTTCTGTAATCGAAACTGGAAAATCATCCATAGGAAAATGCCGATTAAGATCTCTGAAATCAATGCAAACTATAATTTGTCTATTCTTCTTTTTCACAGGGACAATATGATCCAACCACTTTGGATATTGAACTTCCCTGACGAAATTAGCTCTGATAAGCTTATCCACCTCAACTTCAATTTTGGAAGTATAGGTTAGGTGTGTTCTTCTAGTGGCTTGTTTGAATCATCGTTGTTCTTCTGGAAAACCCAAATGATGAGTGGCAACATCAGGATCAAGCCCTGGCATCTCTATATAGTTTCAAGAAAATATATCTGGATTTTAAAAAAAAAGGAAATATACATATCTTGATCTTCAAGAGTCATGGCCACACTAATTAAAGTGGGGCGTTGATCTTCTTTTGTACCCATATTTATTTCTTTGAGTTCATCCACGGTGGTAGAGATACCATCTTCAAATGTAGGAGGAGTATCCCTGAGATCTTCCTCTTTTTCATCAACATGTGTTTTTTCTTCTGTTTTTACTTTCATAGTAGATGATGAAGTAGAATTTTCATGATTAGAAGAGATGTTAAAATTTGAACAACTTGAAGAAGAAGCTTCCATCTCCGACCCAATTGATAATGAAGGGTCTTTCTTGGGTAATAAAGAGGAGATGATGGATTGAGAATCGACATCATCATTCACCTCTGAAATTTCTATAAGTTATTCTGGCCCGATTAGTGAATTATATAGTTGCTGTATTTCAGTGGATGAAATGAAGACATCTCCATTCGAGCTTTCATCATTGCTTGGTGAATCACCAATTTCTCCCATGTTTTCTGGCTTGATTTCTGTAATTGACATTATGGAGTTTTCCATAGGAGTATTTTGATTTGGGTCTATCCTATCAATTTGACTGATAAGAAATACATAATTCGTACTCACATGTGTAAATGGGTTTATTGGAATCTTTTCCAAACCATATGAAGCATTAACTCTGGTAATCTCCCTTGTTGTGTATTTCCCCTTTCCCTTCATGTGATAGAATTCTGCCTCAATGTATTGAGATTCACATGTCCTGAATGGGGACTTATCACCATACAATGTCCCAATTTGACCATCGAAACAATATTTGAGACATTGATGGTATGATGAAGGGATAGCCGCATGTCGATGTAGCCAGGGTCTACCAAGCAAGATGTTGAAGGATGAGTCTTGATTAATAATCATGAAATCTGAATTGGATATAAGATCTCCAAACTGGGTTATGAGTTTAATCTCGCCCAGTGGTTCTTGTTTATTTTTATCATATCCTTGTAACATCAAAGTAGAAGGAGTGAAATCAGATTCTGTGAGGCCCAATCAACAAAGTGTACGAATGTGGATGAAGTTGACTCATGAACCATTATCAATAAAGACTTTCGGGCATCTACACCATTGAACATTCCATATAAGTACAAAGGTCTAATATGTCCATGCACGACATCATCTTCATATTCATCTGTGAAAGATATCACTGCATGGAATTCTGCAGGATTAGTCTCAACATGGTAGGCTTCAGCTGCATCAATTTCAGTTTCAAACTCCTGAGGACTTGACAAAGCCTCGATGAGTTCATCCCGAAGATCCTTTGATAAATTAAAGGCATCCAGAATTGATAACTTGATCGGTACTTGGGCCAATTGTTTCAATATATCATACATTTGATCAAAAGGTTTGCATTTCCTAACAGGAACATGTGGTTTCATAGGTGCCTTAGATTTTTATGTTTTGGAAGTTGATTCATCTTGTATCGGGGTAGCAGTTGGTAATACTCCTAAATTTGGAAGATTAGACTGATTACGTATATTTACATGCTGAGAAGATGAAGGTGGAACCTCCAACCGATCTTCCAGAATAATTGTTCCCGGACTGAATCTGCCATGTGTGGAAGAACTTTCTTGTTCTTGTTGAGCACGTTGAAGGGCCCTGCCGTGAGTTTTTACCGCATACACATTTCTAGTAGGGGTTGAATTGGAATAGTGGCCTCTAAAAGATCCATGTCTTCCTCTATATTCCAGACCCCTGTAATTCCATTTGATTCCTCTATTTGATACAGGGAATTCAGGCTCATCAAAATGAAAACCGTGACTGGCATAAGGATCTGTTAAATGAATCATATTAACAGAACCAAAGATCAACTCTTCATCTGATGAAGACTCTACCTGATTAGCAAATTTAGGTTGTGCCGTTTAGTGGGGCGGTTCCCGTGGCTTCGAAGTAGATGACATAAAATCTTACAGAGTCAAAGACAAAATAGGATTTGACATGATTTCATCTTCTTCTGATTATTCCTATTTCTTGGAATTATGCTTCCCTTTTGAGGATTATCCCTCTAAGGAAGAGGTTTCTGCTGTGGAATTCATGGAAGAAGACACAATTGGCTTCTTCAATTGTGTTCTCAAAATACCATGAGTTCGGTTGATCATTTTTCTGACCATCCAATTATCATATTTTTGTGCATTTTTATTCTTGACTTCTTGCCACTCTCCTTCCTCCTCTAGATCTGTAGTAGTAACACATGCTACCAGAGCTGAAGAACCTTTCTGTTCGACTTGTCCCAGGTCAACCATTTCCTGCAGGAGGTCCTTGAAGACAAAACACTCCTGAATGGGATGCCCCATCATCTAATGAAATGGGAAATAATTGGGATGGTCTTCATCTCTTTCATTATTCGGCCTCTTGGGCCTTGTCAATTGAACCAAATTATTTTCCAGAGACAAAATGAAGTAATGAGGAACTTGTTCATTTTGGAAAGAGTAGACTTTGATCTTCAAGTCCTCAAATTGAATCTGTCTTTGATCTCTTTGATCATCTTGATGAAACAGCCTCTGTTGTTGATGTTCAGGAGGCGTAGCCCTTCGAGAAGATGAAGGACTTGATGTAGAAGCAGGTACAGGTGCTTGTTTAAGCATAAATGTAGAAGTTTATGCTTTACCCATTCTCCTTCCTAGAGTTGATGGAATTACACGAGCTTTATCCTTTGTCTTCACAAGAGAGTCTTCAATCTGTTGAGTGATTGAAGTAAGGTCTCGAAACCCTCCTATGTATTTCACAGGGATCAACGGCGTGTGTAATTCATCATGAAGATTTGCCACATAGATTGGCAACAATTCCTCTTGAGGGAGTGACATGCTCAGGGAATATATTAATCCCTTACAACATGCAATGAAATATGAAACCCTTTCATTATCCCTTTGCTTATAGTTTTTAAGATCAAATAATTTTGTATTTGGAAAAGTTGAGATGAATTGAATAAGGAATCGTTGGCAGAGATCCTCCCATCCAGTAATTGACCGGAATTGCAAGCTTGTGTACCAGATAAAGGCAAGCCCTTGTAATGATTGTACAAAACACCTAAGCATAAATTCTTCTTGTTGCTGAGGGGTTCCCATCATAGGATCACAACAAGAAACAAAATGTGTTAAGTATTGCTCTGGGTCTCTCGAACCATTAAAGATTGGGAATGTGGTACTTGCAAAATTTGATGGGGGAGGAATTGCATCAACCCATTCAGGGTAAGCTCACTTTTCAGGTTGAATTTCAGCACGCTTTCCCTCCAAAGCTTCCAACTGAGCTGTTAATGACTCAATATTAGTTATTAACTTTTTAGAAACATCCGGTTGAGCTTGGACCTGAGCAGGTGCAATGACTGGATCTTGGATAGGTGTGGCGACTCGTACCACAACTGAGGATAACACTACCGGTTGTTGTTGCACATGACCCGTAGGATTAGACCTGTGACGGTGTACTAGTAAAGGAGGATACTATTGATCCATCTCTATAGCTATGACGAATTCCCTTTCCTGAACGAATCCAGCACTCTTAGGAGGAAGACTACTTTGAAGTAGTTCTGCATTCATCCTCCTTAATTCCTTCATCTCTTTCTATTGTTGTGTGAATATTTTCTCTAATGAGAGTGATTGACCTTTTCCAGAGGAAGGGTATATAACCTGATTCTTTCCTTTCCTCTTATTGGACACCTTTAGGAGAGGGGGATGTGGGTTACTTGAAGGATTACCTAGATTTTGGGCAATCCTTTGATTTCGTGTACACACACCTTCTTCATTTGTGTCTGTGCATGCAACCTCTTGACCAGGAATCTCTTCAACTAATACCTCTGAGTGAGCCTCATACGGGGGATCAGAAAAAATAACATTGATGACATTAATTGATGCATAATGCATTGCATCTCTTCTATTGGAATTTCTGCGATAATGCCTTTTTTCATGTCCTTGTTGAGACACTGCCTTTTGCTGATTTATTTCCTTAGGAACTTCTTGACGAACCGTAATTTGGAGGGAATGGCTCTTTGTTCCTCTTGAGGATTCTTCCCTAATCGATAGAATACTGACTTTATCTGAGGGAGAGATTGAGGATTTGAAAAAGTCCCCAGTCCTATGGACTGGGGCTGTTCCTGCTGTCTTTTCTCAACTCCTCGAATCTTATTTGATGATTCTGAGGGTTGGGTTAAAAGAGTCCCTAGTCTAGCAAGCTGGGATGGCTCTTCAGTTTCTATATCTGAGACCTTCTTAAAAGCTCTCATGATCTTACAGACTTTATTCCAGAGATTGGCAGGATGCATAAACCTACATCCACTCTTATCACCCGGCTCAAAAGACCATTGGATGATTTCTGAAACTTCTGTCACTTGATGATGTGCTTGCTCCAAACGAGAGGCATGTTCAATATTCTAGTTTTCTTGGTGCAGGAGTAATTCAACAACTTGTTCTTTGTATTCATGATTTTTATAAGAACTAGTTGAGGCTTGTACTTTACCGAGCCTTTGATTACAAACAAATCCAATTGGATGTGGCCGGCCATGGGCAATAACATTGCATGAGACCATTTTTGGCGGGCTTTGCTAACTACAGAGTACAGTGAAATGTATTTCTCCATGAACACCCCATCCCATAATAGGAATAACAGAAGGGGCATTGGAAATTAACTGGTGCAATATTCTTAGTGCGCCAAGGCATGAACGCTGAAGGGATCCCTGATGCTTTTTAGCCTTCGAATATCGACAAACTGAGAGATATGCCAAATAAATTTGGCATTGTAACCCTTCTATTATCTTGACATGATTTTCATATTCATCATAAGATAATATTTTCTTTTTCAACTGACAATGATTTTTCCACATGTTGAGACGAATATCATGAATTTCATCTTCCGTCAACATCTCTGGAATGTCATACTGAGAGTCAGCCAAAGGGCAAAAAATAACTGGCACCTCACCTTTCGCCAGTTGTTTTATCATATTCAGTACTTCCTCTTTATCATTTAATGTAGATTCTTCTACCAGATTAGACCAGAGCTGGTGCTTCCTTGTTGCTTCATCGGATTCAACAAGATTGGTAGAGAATTCACTGATCAAACTAGAATATGCATGACTTATGGGTGGCTCTAAGAATGACCTACACCCTGGTCTATCTTTTGATTGAGAAAGTATTTCACCTACTATTTGTAAAGAATCAGACATGACTGGCTTCACATTTTTAAGTGCCTCAAGATAAGAGTGTTTTATCGTCACTATGTTATCTATTGGAGAATTTTCCAGGCAATGTGCATTATTACTGCAGAGAGGACTTTTGCATCTAAATTCATCATCATGGGGAGGACCACCATGGTGGGATACAAAAAAAAGATGAAACATTTTGCTCCTCGGTCTTCTGACCACACAGAGGGTTCTTTTGGCTCTAATCTGCAGATGAAACTTCGAGATTGATCGAAATGTCATGAAGAAAGCCTTCATGAGGATGTGTCTGATGCAAACCTTTGGTATTAATGTCCCTACTATTGGGAACCGAGAGACTAGAATCTTGAGTTGCAACATATAACTGTCTGAGTGCATCAAGAACTCCAGCATCGAGCAAGGCCTTGTTATAGATTGGCCCTTGATTTCTTGACTGTGTTGAGAGGGTATTATTCTTAAAAGTATTCTTACTCGCTTTAGGAACCACTTGTTGACGAAAGTGGTAATTATGGGCATGTGTATGTGCCTGCTCATGAGAAATGATCTGGTTAGGCTGATTATCTCCACTCAAATCAAGTGTATGTGCCTGACTTGGTTGTCCGTATGATATGGGAGAGTATGCCCCATAACCCTCTTGGACTGGAACAGAGGTGTGTGTATGTTCTAGAGTGAACTGTTGATGTGTCACTCCACTAGTAGGGATAGATTTTCATTTCTTCCCCTGGGATGTAGCTGAAGCTATTATAATATCCTGTCAGGCATCCAGAATATGAGCAGGGATTTGATTATGCTCTTTCACCATTGACAGAATATGCTTGGTGACTTCAGTTGCCTGAATGGGTATATACGTCCATTCCACGCTTAGATTAGGTGTGTGTTCCTGCTCCTGTCCTCCTTTTCCTGTCAGTGAATTCTGATAGTACTTAAGTGTGGGGGCAGAGAGTTGAGTCTGCCTCCCGTTTGTCGCTGGAGCTTTCTGACTGACTTCTCTGGGTGCTACCAAATGAGACTGTTGGCAGGCTTGATCAGTACTAGCAGATGTGTGTGCCTGCCAATTGCACTCCGCCAAACTCAGTTGATGAACTTCCTTCAATACTGACAGATGAGGCTGCTGGCAGGACTGATGAGTGTAAGCAGGTGTATGTGCCTGTTTACCAGTTGTCAACACATTGGGTTGGAGGGCTCCATCATATGTAGTCAGACAAGCCTACTGACCAGCTGATTATTTATAAACAGGTGTATGTTCCATTCTATAGTACTCCTCTAGAATTTCTAGATGGGATTGGCGTGTTGCTGCCAGACGAGTCGGCTAGACTGCAGAATTAAAATGGATGGGTGTGTGTTCCTACTCGTTGCTTTCCACCAAGTTAGGTTGGGGGGACTTCTCTGAAAATGGAAGAGATGAGAACATGCACACTGTTAACCGGTCATCGCCTCTGGTGGTTCGTCTTGCCTTCTCGGGTTCAGGGAACCTGAGCCGAACGCCTCGAGACGACACCCTCATCATGTTGAGGGCACACTGCCGCACGAGTCTGGCGGAGATTGTTGATGGGATCCCTCGGGATGGGCTCCTGTCTCTTTGAGCTAAGGCCCTAAGGGACCTGCTCATTCACCTCCCCATAATACGGGAGAGAATGGTGATTTTGTTCTGGGGATAACAACCCGAAACGGTTGGAGACGGTAGTTAGCACTGCATGCTTCTTTATCACTGGTCATCGCTATCCAGACGACCAGGGTGAGTTCTTCACTTTGAGGGATTGTCGAGCAGCCTCCAGAGTTGGAATGGTACCATGTTGATGGTACTCTTTAACCAGTGCATTTGATACCCAGCGTTGAAGATGCTGAGTAAATGATGTTTTCCTCATAGCAGACGACGATCCAACTGGAGTTGCAGAAAATACATTCACAGTATAGGTTTTCACAGCAGAAGTATACACATCAGTGAACTTAAGAAAAGCCATTCTTGTAATGCAGAAGATCATGGAAAAGAGTGCCTGTTTGATATAACAAACATAATCAAGATAAGTTCGTCTGCTACATCTTTTTGATGAGCACATATGTTATTGATTGCTTTGTTGGACCTCTCATTGAGTTTTAAATAGGGGCCTAACAAATAAGTAAAACATCATTTTAACTTGGTTAAGGATTCATGTCGGGTTCACCATTTTTTGTTTCCTCTGGAAATGGGGATGACCTCATTGATTTAAGGTTCAAACATTCCAACCAGTTTCTAACAGTTTTGTTCATATAACCAGAAACATCCAATGATTCCATATCCATTTGGACCTACTTTCCAATGGTAGGTTCTCATTAGTCGTGAACTAATGAGGCTTAAGAATTTGCATTGGTCGAGAGGATGGGAGGTCGGACTCATCACACCCTTTTGGGGGTAATTATTATCTACTTCGGGACTCTTTTTATAGATTTATGTTATGTTCGTGAATCCTTATTACATTACCAAGTATGAAAATGGGCATTCCATTAGATCTGACAATCAATGATTAGTATGTATGAGATTTAGAGAATCTTTTATATGTATTTGAGGGTCTTCATCGAGATAGAATCATCTGTATTTGTTAGAGATTCTTGGTTAATGGTATCCTTCGACACATTATATAGAAATATCTTGCTTATTGTGATAACCATACTGGTTTTAAAGCCACTTAGCAGGGCACTTGAAGTTTATTGTCATTCAGAAGGACATGAATTATTTCATAGTTGGGATCGTACCCGCATATGGGGTACCTACGTATCCTTTGTTTTTGGAAAGGGAATCAGAACCCACGTAGTTCAAGTAAAGAAGTTTGAGGTTTATGCATGATTGATGGCTCAAAGAAAGATGTCATAATTACATTTACACTCTAAGATCACGTGAGTCATAATCGGTTTGAGGAACAAGAGGTATTGATAAAAGCAGACAATTGTGCCATGAAAGATGAAATTATAAGAAATGAGTGGGGCTTATGTATGTATGACATCCTAGATAGATGAAGATTATGATTTACTTAAGGGAAGAAACCTGGGAACAAGGTCCATAAAGGTATATGTGCTTTTTGGATATTGTAATACTCTAACTTGGGGCTTATTCCTACGGAGAATTTCCTAATTAGGAGGGGACTTATGATTGGTTTTTACTCCTGAGAAGGAATCCGAAATCAAAAGTAAATTTAAGACTGGTTAAGAGAAATTATTACTGGGGATTATTCTTAAGGAAGAGGCACAGGGTAAAGGTTTTGAGAACTGGGGCTTATTCCTAAGGAGGAGGCCCAGGTTAAAGGTTTTGAGAACTGGGGCTTATTCCTAAGGAGGAGGCCCAGGTTAAAGGTTTTGAGAACTATGCATTATTACAAAGAAGGAGGCCTAGGTTAAAGGATTTTAGAACTAGGGTGTTCTCTTAAGGAGGAGGCCAAGGTTAAAAGAATTATGGTTGGGGTTTACTCCTGAGGAGGATGCCCAAAATTAAGGGAACTTAAAGACTGGGGCTTAGTCCAGAAAAGGAGGCGCAGAATTAAGGGGATATTGGGCTTACTCCTGAAAAGGAGGCCCATAATAGTCTTCTCATTTCAAAGGATGAGGTTGAATGAATGGAATCTCTAACCGTTTGTGATATAAAGATATGTAAATCACCACGTTTTGAGAGATGTTCCTTAGAATTCCTTTCAGATAAAGAAGCCAAGAAAAAAATTATGACATGAATGGATTTGGATAGAATTCTGAAGGCTTAATCTTGAAGGGGATAGGTGGATATGCATAAGAGAAGTGAAATAAGTAGGAGGGGAACTCAAAAAGATTGTGGCACGCAAGTCCTGCGTGGGCGCACAAGTCTTGGTCACACAAGTATACTTGCGCGACACATGGGTACTTGTGTGACAGTAAACCCTTAAGGTAATACTTGGGCGAGACTTGGCTCAAGACTTTAGTATTATCCCTAGGGGATTCCAGAGGGTGGCATTCAAGTTATGTTGAAGGAGAAAGGCGGCGCGCATGTGTGGAGATTTCCCTTAAGGGCTGGACACTTAGGTGCACAAGTGTTGATGAGTTTGAAAACATAGTCCTCACTTCCCCTCTTTAGATCTTCCGTTCTATGTAAGAAATTACCTTATAAGTGTTCGGAAGCTTTGAAAAGAGACTAGGGTGCCGATAGCTCAAATCTGAGTTTTTGGAATTTTTTGTCCCTGAAATGGGGGGCCCACCGGGGGTATTTATAGGCTGGTGAAGACCCTGGGAGAATTTCATAGAGGGCACGCAAGTCACTAGTGTGACCATTGGGCGGTACGCAAGTATACTTGCGCGACCTTGGTGGAACTTGTGTGACCCAGGTGCATTTGAACCTTGTTCATGCCTTTGTCAATTTTTGATGTTTCTTCAAAGGATGAATAACTTTGGGTTCAAGGTATTTCCCTTTTTAATTCGTTAGACTCTGTGACGGAAAGGAGCGTCAACAATGTGGTATTAACAAAATTTGGTGGGGGAGGAATTACATCCACCCATTCAGGGTAATATCTCTTTTTTGGCTGAACTGGTGCACGTTGTTCCTCCATAGCTTCTAATCGAGTCGTTAATGCATCAATTGTGTTTATAAGCATTTGGGGAATATCCGGATGAGATGGGTTCTATAAAGGTATTGAAACTTGTGTTTGAGGGGGTGCAATGACCAGTAAGACCACTAATGGTGGTGCTCATATCTGCCTTGGATAACCCATGGGAACAGGTATATCAGGATGTATATGGTCCTGCCTTGATTGTTTACCTAGTGGAGGGAATTCATTATCCACATCGGTAGTTACTACAAATCTCCATTACTGAGGAGATCCTACATGATTTGCAAAGGAATTTCCTGGAGAGTATGTGTAGCTGAAATTCTATTTCGAAGTAACTCTGTATTTAGTATTTGCAACTCCTTCATTTCCTCTTCTTGCTGTGAAAATATCTCTTCAAGTGAAAGTGATTTACCTTCGCCTGTGGAAAAGTGAGATGCAATCTCTCTTTTTTCCTTTCCCCTTATAAGATGCCTTTCAGAGAGGAGGGAGTTGGTTATTTGAAGGCATACCTAGATTCTGGGTAAGCCTTTGATTTTGGGTACACACACCTTCTTTATTTGCGTCGGTGTGTACCATATTATGGAAAAGAAATTCATCTTCTGATTCCCCTGAACTGGACATATTTGTTTTATGATCTTTTGTAATGATGTTAAAGACATTTACTGATGTATAATGCATCGATGGAATTCTGTCAGTGTTTATGCAAGATCATTTTCCATTGAGTCTTCCAGGAGACATTGTTCTTTTATATGAAGAATTACCTAGAACTGTTTAGTGGATAGTAACCCAAAAAAATCATTTGATAGTTTAGTTGTACTCTTTCCTTGTGGAATCTTCCCTAATCAGGAGAAAACTGACTTTTATTGAGGAGGGGATAACAGATGTGAAAAATCCCCCAATCCTGCAAGCTGGGGTTGTTCTTGTTCTTCCTCTTTAAATATTT
Organism: Viscum album; assembly: GCA_963277665.1. NCBI lineage: Eukaryota > Viridiplantae > Streptophyta > Magnoliopsida > Santalales > Viscaceae > Viscum > Viscum album. The sequence continues at coordinate 590,042,760 of OY728126.1, forward strand.
GAATATTGTTTAATGAATTTGAAGACTGAATTAAATGAGCCCCCAGCCTGGCAAGATGGGGTGATTCTTGAATAGATGTGGCTAAAATGTGTGCACCAGATCATCTGATTTTTTGGATTTCAGCTTGAACATTAGCTGGGTGCATTATCTGAAAATCACTCAAATAGTTCTTTTTTTCAGCAGATCTTTTTTATATTTCAGACACATTCATCCTTTGAACCCTAAAATCCACTAAATAAGATTACTATTCAAGATTCTCATAGGATTAATTTAAAATTAACTCAACAAATTTTTTTCATTGGTCCTGATTCTGATGAGAACTCATTGAGGCATATTCTTGACTGTACATTTGATTACATACAAAACCTATTTATTATGTCTGATTTTTGGAAATAACATTGCATGAAACCACTTTTGGAAGACTTTTCTGATTTTCTAGTGCTGTGAAATGCAGTGCTCCATATTCACCCTATCCTCTGATACAAACATTAAATGGGGAATCTGAAAATAACTGGCATAACCTATTTAGAGCATTGATAGATTTGCACTGAATTGTTATCCACTATTTTTCAACCTTTGGATATTGAGAAACTAAGATAGATGCCATGTCAATATGGCACTGCAACCCTTATATTACCTTTACATGATTTTGATATTCATCATATCTTGGGACTATGGTTTTCAAATGATGAAGTGTTTTCCATAAGTTGAGACATATGTCATGAATGAAATATTTTTATATCAAATCTGTAATTTTATACTAAGAAATTTCTACAAAAGCCCAAACATGACTGATATTTATCTTTTAGAAAATTGATTCCTCATGTTTAACACATCATCATCATCTTTCACAAGAGGTTTCTCCACTTGATCTAACCAGAGTGGATGCTATGTATTAAGAGATAAATGACCTAAAGGAGGTTTGAAGAATGACCATTCCCTTAAGACATCTTTAGATTGAGAAAGTGTTTCACCCGTCAATGACAAGGCATTAGACATGATTGGCCTTGTGTTTTAAAGTGCCTCAAGATAGGATGGATTTATCATCGCTACATTTTCAATTATGGAATAGTCTTTACAATGGGAAATAATACTGTGGAGAGGACTTTCGTAGTGAATGCCATCTTGAGGAGGATCACCACAATAGATTATAGCAAGGGTTAAATTATCTTTCTCTTTGTTCATCTGGCCACACAGAGGGTTGTCGTGAATCTCATATGGAGATAGGCACTTTGGATTGACTGAATTTTTATGTATCAAGACTTCATAGTGAATTCCCCAACGAGGAACATTATAATTATAATAACTTATCCCATAATTTAGTAATGAAAGGATGTGATCTTGAGTAGCAATGGATAAATGTCCGAGGGATTAAAAAACACCTGCATTAAGAGGATCCACATCACGACATAGTTCTTGATTTTTCAACAATTCTTGGAGAGACTTCTTCATGGATGTTCTCTTATACTTAGTTGGGGACACTTTATAGTAAAAGTGGTTATCATGGGTAGGTATATGTGCCTTCCTTGTATTAGTTATCAGAACAGACCGATTACCTTTAATTGAAAAGGGGGTATGTTTATGATCTTGTTGTCTATATGATATGGGGAGTATGCCCCATGACACTCTTGGACTGGAATAGAGGTATGTATCTACTCCGGGATGGAATCCTAATGTGTCATCCCATGTGTGGGGATGGATTTATGTGTCTATTACCCTGATATTTCTGAAGTAGTTGTCAAAATGGCATGCTTCCAGAATATGTGTAGGGATATGTGTCTGCCCTTTTACCATTAATAAGATGTGTTTTGTCACTTCAGCAGCCGAAATGGGAATATAAATTTATTTTTTATTTTGAGTAGGTGTATGTGCCTTCTCCTATCCTCCTTTTTATGTCAATGAGTATTGATAGTATTTATGAATGGGGGTAGAGAGTTGGGTATGCTCTAATTTTGTCGTCAGAGCTTTCCGACTGACTTCTATGGGTGATAACAAACGAGACTGTTGCTAGGATTGATGAACATTGGCAGGTGTATGTTCTTGATGGATATTTTTTTCATGTATGGTTGATAGACTTCCTTAAATACAAGAAGAAGTGACTACTAATAGAATTGGTGATTGTAAACAGGTGTACGTTTCAGTTTACTAGTTTCAACCACATTCAATTGGTGGGATTCTTTAAATGTAGTTAGATGAGCCTACTAACTGGCTAATAACTTGTAAACAGGTGTATATTCCTATTCAAGATACTCTATTAGGTTTATCTAGTGGGACTGGTGGGTTGTTGTTAGATGAGTCTACTGAGCAGCAAAATTAGGACAAACAGGGTTATGTGCCCACTTATTGTTTTCCATCTAGTTAAATTGTTGGACTTCTCTGGAGGAGGCATTGGTAACAAAATGCTCCCTGTTAACCAAAATTTGTCCTTGGTGGTTCACCTTTTTTCCCGGGTCTGAGAGACCTAGGCCAAACGTTCAGAGGCAACACCCCAATCATGTTGGGGGTACACTACCACCTGATTCTGGTAGCAATTGCTGGTGGGAGACCTCAGAAAGGACTCCTGCATTCTTGAATTGAGGCCTTGAGTGACCTCTTGATCCACCTATTTGTAGTATGAAAGAAATTGATTGTGGACTTCCAGGGATAAAGTCCTGAAATGGTTGGGGATGGTGGTTGGCATCATTGGCTTCTTGATCATTGGTCGTCATTGGCCAGATGATCGAGGATCGCTTTTTACCTGGAGGGCCTGTCGAGCAGCCTCCAATGTTGAGATTGTACCATGATGACAATATTCCTTTACCAACACATTAGAGACCCAACGTCGAAGATGCTGGGATGGTGATGACATCCTTCCCATAGATGGAGATCCAGTTTGAGCAGTGATCGGGAAGTTAAAAAATGTTGTCTTGGAGAAATCCATTCATTCGATCCAAGGGAGTTCTGTGGAAAACATTAATACCAAAACAAGATCTATTAAAACAACATCCTTTTAGATGGGTACATGAATGATTAATTATTTTTTATGTCCTTCCTGAATCAATTGATAGGGGAATAACATGTGTGTAATATTATTAACTTGGTTAAGGAATCACGAAATTTTCACCATTTATTCTTTCGTAGTTTACTGAAACATGTGTTCTAGTTTTATGATGCACTATTTCCAGGTAATTTCCATTGGATTTATTTATGGAATCGGAAACTCCCAACAATTCATTATTCAAAGGGGACCTACTTTCCAAAATCAGGTGTTCATTATGTTTCAAAATTATGATATTTAAGAGCGTTCATTGGTCGAGAGGATGGATGGTCGGTCTCATCACACTCTTTTGGTGGGAATTATTGTCTACTCTAAGGTACACTTTGTAAATGTAAGATATTATCATGAATACTTATTAATTAACCATGTATATCATAAGTATCCCTTGGAATATACAATCACTGATTGACATGGGTAAAATTTAGAATCATCAATATGCATTCATGGTTTTTCATTAATGGAAATATCTGTATGTATTTCAGGTTTTCCAAAAATGGTATCCTATAATATACGACTTAGAGATTCTTTTAATCATCGTTGTGATGATACTGGTTTTCAAGCCACTTAGTGGGGCACACGAGAATTTTATTATCATCTAGGGAGACATATGTTTGGTTTGATTTTGGGATTTTTCCCATAAGATAGGCTACCTATGTATCCTTGTGAAAGGAATTAGAACCCTCATAGTTTGGTCCCACTGAATGGGACACATAATACCTTTTATGTTCATGTGATAAGGAGCTCTATGTGGAAGGTTCTTAGTTGAAACGTAAAGTGAGACTTATGCTGAAGCAACCCAATGAAATTTAGAAAGGACATAGGTTTCCAAGTAGGATCAGACCCTATTGAGAGTATGGACCAAAGAGAAAAGGGATGATTGAAGTATTGGGTTTGAACCTCAAGGTGGCTTCTTATGTATCCCATATTAATGGGAATCAATGCCCGCGTAGTTCGATAAATATCATAGAAGAGTATGATCCTATAAGAGAGATGATTTTTGGCTTACTTCCTGAAAAGAATTCCTTGATGATCTGAGGATTGAATTTGAGGCTTATTTCATAAGGAGGATTTTAAAATTGGGGGAATTATGGTTGGATTCTTGGGGATGATATCTAGTGAGCTTGAGCCTTGATAGAGATTACTACGTATCCTGGTTTGAACATGAATCAATGTTCTAGTAGTTCCTTCGATGAGTGTTTTTGCACATGTTGTAATCATTAAAAATCACTAAGCCCACTTGAGTCATGCTCGGAATGATAATCAAGGAAATGTTAATGATTCGAGAAAGTCATTCACACTTCTAAATTTTTCCTCCTCCGTTGGTGGAAGATGGAGCACCAACGGTGTCAAAGGTGAACGATGTTGAGGTGACCGTGGAAGAGGCCGAGGCAACAAGCCATTCATCTATTCACTTTACATTGGATAAGGGTTCAACAGAAGGAGGAAGGGATGAAGGTGAAGGGATTATATGAGGATAGTTTTCCTAAAATTGATCCTAGTAATGGTTGGATACTTCTTTTATGTTTGCATGGAAAAGCATGTGTGAAGTGTACCTTCCCTACCATAGACATGAGGTTCTAAGTTGCCTTTTTGAGAAGGGTGAGGTCAGGACCCAAACCCTCCCACAAACTGAAAACATTCCAACCCTATTTATGGGAGAAAGGTCCAGGTGACTATGGATATAGAAACCCATAGTCATTCCATGAATCCTAACCCCGTTGTGAAACAAATGTGGGAAGACTCTGACAACATAAATACAAACCCAAATAGAAGACACACTGATGTGACTTTCCCAATGGATTGATAAGTCAAGAGGTTTTGGTGGAGGTTTCAAATTAGTCCCATTTAGACAAGGGAACCATGGAAGGAGATACCCTGCCATTAATGGCATTAAAAAAGGGTACTTGAGTTGGTCACATAGGTCCCTCGTGCAAGTAATCCATGTAGGTACTCCACTTTTATGTGTCGTGTGGATATACCACATAGGTATGGCGCATAGATATACCACACATGTCTGAATTATGACTGAAGAATGTGTTTTACATAGTAGATCCAAACCTATGTAAAATTTGTAAAAATACTTTCAAAAAATTCTAATCCCCATTAATTATCTCTTCTCTCCTAATTTAGAGAGCAACCTGAGAAAATTTGGGGGATATAGGTGAAAGAGATACACAACTGGAGCTTCATAGAGTCTTTTTAACTTTTTAAATTCTAAAATAGGGAGCCTAAGGGCTCTATTTATAGGCACAGATGAGGCCTGGCTGAAGAAATGTTGCTCGTGTAGGTACTTTGCATAGCTCTGCCACGCAGGTACTCCGTGCAGGTGCACAAACATCTTCTGCCATGGAGCTGTGCTGCATAGGTCAGCCTTGGAGTTCCTCCGCGTAGTTTAGTGAAGCTAGTCCATCACGAAGATCCTTTGGAGTATTTTTTATTGTCCTTTTTACTCTTCGAACCTTGCATTGGGATCTGAAATATCTGGAGTTCTCTTCATAGTAATTTGGTTACTTTCTCAATTACTTTCAACAATAACATTATCCAGAAACATGTCATGAACAACACACATGTTTAACTGGTTCACAACATGAAAATATTACAAATTGTGTAATACTATTACATAATGAATAATAATTAATTGTGGTAAAATAACCCTAGGTGATGTTTCCTTTTTAGTATAAACTATTAAAAATAACTACAAGAAATGTAATTTAATTACACATTGTGTAAATCCATAAGAATAAAATTTCAAGGTATCCTATAGTTCATTTTGGTTTCATTCCATCATGAATCATACTTCTCTCAACCGAATGGAAACTCTTAGTGGTTTTGGAGTGATTTATCATCTTAAATCATCATATATTAGAGTTTTATACCTAGTTTTGATTGTTGATGTTCTTATCAATTGTGTTTCAACCATTGAACATCAATTGTGGATTTTTTTGGGGCGAGAATTCATCCATAATCATTAGGTAGGTGGTCTTATTTTCAATTCCCATAGTATCAACTATATGTACCTTTATACAATTATGAAATTTTAGATTCCACACTTTGAAATCACATCTTGAATTGGATGAATAAATTTGTTATTTAAATATCACAATCCTGGAATTGATGGATTATTGTGATTATAAAATTTGTTGATTAGGTGATATTGTAATTATTTAATAATGGGAGTTATCTAATCAGTGATTAATGGAGTTGTGAACTTGTAGCTACCATTGGTGTGTGCTGATAAGACGAATACGTTTAATGGTAATTTTTTCTTTCTTGATAAATGAATTAGTTATATGGGTGAATAATGAGTTATAACAATTGATGATAAAATGTTGGAAATATAGAACCATGTGATATGATATCTATGACCTATTTTTGAGATAGGAAATGCTTCTCCAAAAACCCATGGAGTGACATTATTCTTTTCTTGGTCCCCAATATATTTATGTATACATGTGAAAAGTAAGTTATGGGACAAGGACTACTGTGAAGGACCCCAGAACACTTTGAGAGGGGAGGGGTGAGTTAGGGTGTCAATTTTTTCTTCAAAAGTGACTGATCTTGTTTCCACATTGGTATGAAAATGTTAAACATGCTTGATGAGAATGATAAATAAACAAATAATCACATGAAAAGAAGAAACGCATCAATTTTAGTTGTTTCGCCACTAAGGTCTAGTCCAAGGAGCACACACCGATAATATTTCAGTCGTAATTAAGTCTAATAATCATCACAAGGTGCATTTTATAAATGTTTAGACACATTCACTTTATTCTAGACGCATTTTCTTTATAATGTTTTAGGGAAAGATCACTACATCCCTCAGATCACATTCGTTGACTCCCCCTTACTCACTATGATGGGAAGAATCCACTCAAAATTTATAGACTTGTGGGTCCCTTCATTTGTATGAAACTATGAATCCCCAATGACAGATGGAGTCATTATTGATGTCTAGTTTTTACATATATATGTAATCCACTTTTTCGTGCACCTATGGAACACGTATCGTTCCTCCGCAAACTGGCTAGCTTCTTTCATGAACTATGCTTCTTTGCAATCTACGACTTCTTAGCCTACCACCTTTACATAATACCTCCATAAACCGCATCCATGTACTATGTCTATGTGTTTCTTTTGGGTACCACATCTAGTCCACAGAACAACTCCTCCTCCAGAAACTGTCTTCGATGTATCGTCATCCTTTATAAGCAACAATGACTTACAAAAACCCCTTCCTTGGATGGTCTCTATGGACTACATCTCCTTTAACAGAATCCTCCTCATAAACCTTTTCTCATTTTGTGGGGTTTTATTTCTGTGTACCACATCGGACTTCACTAAATTCCTTATGGATTTCTGAAACTCAATCTCCATCTATAATGATGGTATTATAGATATTTATATATATAAAAATATCTGATGATATTTCTCATCCATTTTACACAAACATTTGATGCAGTGTAGTCTCTACTGATTAAAGCTGCTTTTGCAAACCATTTTCTATACACATTCCACATACCAGCACTCTTCCTACACGGTGGTCAATATCTTCTATGAATGGATCTCCACCTCTTTTACACCAATGAAAATCAATCTTGCATACCATTTTCCTTCCACGTACTAAGAATATTCCCAGAAACCATATTCATCCCACAAACCATCTTTTTGTTCATGATCTGTGTACCACACTTCGAGGTCCACTTAGAACTGCTATGTAGAATCCTTCCATTTAACATTTTTCATGGATGTTCTATGTACCTCCCATGTGGACCGAGAACAATCCTTTGTGGTCTACAAACTATTCTATGAATACTTCCTTTCATAAATACTTCCTTATTTAAAATACTAAATTCCCAATTTCCAAGCCAAATTAATTGGAAAACACTGGGAAACAGTGACACCCTAAGCATCCAATTCAACATGTACTATAATATCCTTTGTCATGAAATATCCTTGATCAACCCAATGTGGATTGAAAAAAAAAACACAAACTATACTCCATTCCAAGAAAAGAACACCCTTGGGTCCGAAAATCTCCCCCTTTGGATTTATTGGCAATCTAAAGAATAATTAAATGAATCGCCATCTGTAATCAAACATAATACATGAGAAAAAAAATCATCCACTGAAATAAGTCTACATGATTAATGTTAAGTGTATAAAAAATGAAGGGAATCATGAATTTGGTTCTCTTTTATCTGATCATTCATTCTCCATTAATCATTCTTCGGTAAGTAGAAAACCATAAATGTCTATTATCTATTCTTTGGTAACCATCCATTTATACCATTGGATTTATCATTTATCCCCTTTGGAAATAAATCAAAATAAATTTTTATTGAATGTATGGTGCTCAAAAAACACTCCCAATGGATCATATATCCCCCATAATCTTGCACCACTACCAAAATTTGATTAAAACATTTAACACAAATGAGGAGAGGGGAACAACTGTAACATCCTCATTCACAAGAAGGTGGTTGAATTGTGAGGTTCAACAAATGCTTATCAACCACATGTGAAGACAATTTATTTGGGAGTATTTCAACAACATGATCATAACTTCCAACATGACCCATTTTAATCAGGCATTGTTTAACTTTTTCCATGATGAAGTGATATCAAATTTCAATGTGTTTTGTTTGAGAATGTTGAAAATGATTCTTAGTAATATTAATTATGTGCTTGTTATCATAGTGAATCACCATGGGCTATTTCACATTATCACCAATATTAGTTAGTTGTTACTTCATCCAAAATAGTAGAGTACAAGCCTTTGTAGTGGAGATATACTCACCTTCAACAGTATTGAGAGAACTGATTTCCTATTTCTTACATAACTAGCCTACACATTTATTTCCAATGAAGAATGATGCACCACTTATTTATTTTTTATCCACCACATCTCCTTCATAGTCAGCATTCGAAAATGATGATAGTTCATTATCTCTTCATACAGGAAATTATAAGACATAATTGTGAGTTCCATGAATGTAAATCATGATTATTTTCACTACCACCAAATGGTTTTATTTTCTAATACTTTTAAAGTGGGCCACTAAGAATGTTGAAATGAAAATATCTATACATATTTTATTTAATTAGAGTAAGATTATTATGATACTTATGTATATGATGGGATTAATATGAGTCCGATCCTCACGCTTTCCATGTTTATTTCTATCTGCAATCAGAGTTGACATTGGTTTCGAGTCATGCATTTTGATCTTCTTCAGAAACTCTCTTGCATACTTTTCCTGAGACATAAATGTGTAATATATCCTTTGAATCACTTGTAGGCCAAGGAATTATGTCAGTTCTCCAATCATAGATATTCCAAATTCTAATTTCGTGTGACTATATAATTCTTCTTCTAATATATTCCTTCTTACACCAAATAAATTACCATCAACATACACCATCACCATAAATTAATCTTAAATAGAATTATTCACATAGATATTGTGACCCACTCCTCCTCTTATAAATTATAGCTTCCTTTGATATGAATCTAGTAGAGAGTAACTTGTTTATAGTGTCTACTACAACCCATAAAGTGTGTTCTTTAATCTCCATACCATCACTAAATTATTACAATGAAGAAATCCAACTAGTTGTTCAATGTAGACTTATTCTTCGAGTATACCATTTACAAAAGATGTTTCCACACCCAATTGATACACTTTGTATCCTTTTTGAATTTCGATGGTAAGAAAATGGTTGATTGGATCCAGTCAGGACACCAGAGAAAATATTTTTTCAACATTGACACCTTCAATCTTTGAAAAAATGATTCACACCAATCACACCTTTTTCAAGATCACATTTCAATGATAGCCAAATTAATTTTTAAGAATGCACTTCATACCAACAACATTAAAATTTTTCGGTCTCATAATTAGATCCCATGTTTGGTTCCTATTGATCATATCCAACTTCTCATTCATGGATTTAACCCATGATTTATAATTCACATCTTATTCAAATGAGGATGGTTCCACAACAGATAGGAATAAATATTGTGCATTATTACTCATTCTCCATGTCTATGTGGGAGTTTTCAAATAACTAATAATGTTAGAGCGATCAATTTCTTATATTTTATTTCTCTTGGGAGGTTCAAGAGACTTTTCATTAGCCATGATCAAATGGAAATAAGATCTATACCAATGGTTTTGGGAAAACCATTGGTATAGTTCAATTAAATGGACCTATACCAATGGTTTGGCCAAAACCGTTGGTATATGTCACTAATTTGGACATATACCAACTATTTTTGAAAATATTTTGGTATAGGGGGACCTATACCAACGGTTTGGGGAAACTGTGGGTATAGGTCACTTATATGGACCTATGCCAACAGTTTTGGCCAAACCGTTGGTATAGGTCCATAATATAGGCCATATACCAATAGGTTTCCACAAATCATTGGTATAGGTCCCCCTATATCAGAGTTGTGTCCATAACCATTATTATAGGTCCCAAAATCAGAGAATCTATACCAACGGTTCTCAAAACCGTTGGTATAGGTCTATACCAATAGTGTTGAGAACAGTGGGTATAGTTACATGTATTTTTAATGGAATCTTCTTACAGATAACATTAAATAAATCAAAATATAAACTATTTATTATAATACATATATATATTTATGAAATTATTTTCACAAAAGTCAATTTAGGTTAGTGTTTAGGTTGTTCAATCATAAACTGGAGGTACTGGGATCAAAACCAACAAAATGCTTCTTTTTTGAAATACATATACCAACAGTTTTATGGAACCATTGGCATATATTTTTCATATTTCCTCTACCAATGGTTTTCCAAAACCATTGGTACCGACCTATTCCCACAGGTTACTAGACAACGGTTCTCCAAATGGTTGGTATAGGATATACCAATGGTTTGGAGACATATAAAAATGGTTTAAAACCATTGGTATAGGGTATTTTTCAGGTAGTGATGGGTTCCTCTTATGATTCTTCTAATGATTAAACAAAAATATGCAATTCCTATGTTTTTTTCATACCTTAATCTACTTCTATATTTGGATTCATTCCATTTCCACAAACATCCCCACCTTCTATCACATTAGCATACGAATTCCTTAAGGCATCTGTGGTTTTGTATACAATGATATTCACATCACCGATTTCCAAAAATATTCCAATATTTTTATTGAATCATTTGTAAGATTTTCTATTTATTGAATATCTAAAGAATTTTCCATCATCTCCAATAGCACCATAATTCCATTGATTTCATTCTTTGTTTTGGATGAAACATTTACTTCTAAAAACCCAAAAATACTTCGAAGAGGTCTTCCATCCATGCTAAAACTTATATGGTGTATTTCCCCCATATAAGTCCCTATTCCATTTTGAATATACACTATAGCTTGAAAAAACACTTCCTAGTAATGTTGAGAGATAAAACTCTCAATCAGCATAGTACTGGCCATATTATTCACCTAACGATTTTTACACTCAAAAAATCAATTTTTTTGTTGGGTTCTCACATCAGCCACTTCATGTTGTATTCCATGTTTTTTCAATTAATTTTCAATCTCAATGGATGTGTATTCCTCTCCATTGTCATAACTTAGAACTTATATTTTTTCTCTTGTATCATTCCCATCAATTCAACAGTATGATTTTATGCAATCGAGATCTTGTCATTTCCTGTATATAACCATTATTCAAGAAATTATCCTATAATAATATATGAAAATAATGAATTATCATTATATTTATGTTATAGAAAATTTTATCAAACCTCAAAAATTAGTGTGGATAAGATAAAGAAGAATTGATTCCCTTCTCTTCTTTGGCCGATATGAGCAGCGGACCGACTTCCCCCGTATGAATGCATCTCAATTATTTTCTCATTTATGCTTTTTATTGGGGATATCCATGACTATATTTAGCTAATATATCTTTTCCAGGTATTTTTAATGCATGTGGAATAACCTTCGATTCCAAAAGTTGTTTTCTTCTTTAACTATTAGAAAGAAAAATTTTCTCTTTAAAGGAAACTTGATATAGGTTTCCATCAATTCAATCATATTTCATGGGAGAATTACATATATTTCCATTGATAGTGAAACATTATTTATTAACATTAAATATAATTTCTGAGTCACAAACAAAGATCACACTCAAAATATTGTGACATAAATTATCCACATAAAGATCACAATTTTCTTTAGCTCATCATTAGTCAACTCAGTACATTCATAGCCTTTGATATTCAGAGCACTATTATTACAAAAACTCACTATTACATTGATGTTTTTATATAAATTCATTAACAAGCCTTCATTTACTGTCATATTGGATGATAATCCACTATTGATAATATAAGTGTTGTAGTTATTTTTAGTTATGAGAGCTATTTCTCCAAGGATGGTTTTTTCATATTTCTTATTTTCCTTTCATAAAATATTAGTTTGAGTAAAGGATAAAGATGAATTATCAATTATCTTTTTCCATTGAATTGTTTAATCATACTCATACTCTTATTCTAGAGGATAAAACATGTTTGTAAGGGAAATATAATTTGGTTGGAGATTATTGACTTGAATCTGTGTAATGAAAGAATTGTTCCTTCCATTACCCTACATGAAACCAATAGCTTTTGGCCAATGTTAGAATAACGAAAATAATATCAATAGAAACTAATTCTTGTATAAGAATTATGATATGAATTCTTTCTCCTTTGTTGACTTCAAATCTCTTTCCTCATTAAAATAGCTCCTTGCCTCTTCACAGTATGACATGATATGGCCCAGATAGCCACAAAAGTGACATTTTTTAATTGAAATTATCTTCTCACTAATATTAATCCTCATGTAAACTTCCTTATAATGATACATTGGCTATTTATCATCATAGTAATCTCGAGAATAGTTTTATTTTCTCCTTTTAGTATGATTGTAGAGTTAATTTTTTTGGACTTCAGGTGACATTATGATATGTATAACTTTCATCATTCATTTTTTGGCCCATTTTAATTCCATCATTTTATACATCAACATCACAACCAATTCTAATTCCCCTGATGCTTGTGGGTATTTTCTAATTCAAAACCATTTCATCTCCAGAAAAAACATGCTTATCTCTTTTAACGACTCAAACTTTTGAATAATATTTTGTTTACTGAAAATATATTTTTTTACTCTGTCAAATCAATAAAACTATAAAAGTATAATTGAAATGCAACCATTGAGTTTTTCCCGTTATATGACTGTTGGAAACACTAATAATTTTTAATGTTATAGTTTTTGATTAAAATAGAAATATTAATTGATAAATAATGCTGAAAGTAGAGTTGATGACCTTATCCAGTAGATTCTGGCTGCACAAAGACCATCTTCCGAAGCATGGGATAGAGGTATCGTCACAAGGATTTTCCTTGGACCATGACAAAGATGAGCATCAACATGTTATACATGAACAAAATTACCTTTGGGATAAGTTCAAGATGATAGAAATAAACACTCGTGATATGTTGTTAGAGCCACCCCAATATTCTACCACCATTTCAAACCTTACTCTTAGGTCTTAAGCATGTGTTAAAAGGGTCTATGTAATGATTCAATAGATACTTTGTGTAATTCTTTTGTATAAATATGTTTTTATAGTAAAATTTTGAATTTCAAGTGTCTAAATAAATATAGAATGAGTATTTATCATTTTCCTATTATTGATGAATATTGGAGATAAAATGTCTTGTAAAATATTTTTTATACTTTAAATAATTAATAACGTGAAATGATTTTAAAAAAATGGACATATACAGTTGTGATCAGTAAGAAATTTTGAGTCTGATAAGATCAACTTGTTTTTTGGTGAATAATAATTTATGATTTCTTATATTTCTTTTATGAATAGTAATGTGACCAATGGAATAGTATCCTCACTTAATTAAGTATAAAAAAAATTTCATCATCTTGGATGGTAATGTTATATAATAGCATATGTTAATAACTATTTCAGAAATTATTAGTTAACTATTGGCTTTTTTCAGATAATTAGTGATTTTATTTAAAAATTAATTTAGAAATACACATAAAATTATTTTCAAAAAATGTATTTCATTTTTGAATTATACATGTTGAAAAATGGTTAGGGTGATTTTTTGGGATTTTCTAAAATAATTGAATTTTTTATGAATAGTCAAAATGCAGTTTTGAGTTTTTTGTATGTTTAATGACATCATAATGATGTATTAATTAATATAAAATTATGGTAGACTTGTGTATAGTAAAATGTGATATGAGGTTACCCAAGTGGATAATACCATGGTAAAATACCATGGAAAAACCCATGGTTTTTCAAATACCACTAATAGGATGTCCCTTGAAAATAAATAAAACAATCCCCTACTTTTTCTATAAATACAAACCCTATCCTTGATTACATTCATTCCAAATTCCCCCTAAAAAAATTTTTGGTCATTTTACCTCTCAAGTAGTCCTCCCAAGGTTCCCACAATCACTCCAAAGTCCCAACCTTCTTTTTTTTAACATACTCTTCAAGGTAAGGGAACCTTTCATCCTCCTCTTTTAGTTAATGATTCTTTTTTGTTAATTCATTTAATTTCAATTTTCTTATTTTGGGGTATTTTTTTATTTATCCTTATTTCCGACCATTAAATTTTTAAATGATTATAGACCATTTTTTCTCTCATAAAATCAATTTCTGATGTTTTAAGTGACATTATTAGGCTGCCGAATTTTCGTAAGGGAATTGTCAAACTTCTTTTTTCCATTCAAGTTCTCTTTAATGTTATATGTTTTTCAAGATTCCATATCATATTATTATTTCCATTATATTATATACCTATAAAATATTATGAGTCTTTTATTAATGGTAGACCATTTCCCCCTCTCTCATTAGTGTATTCTAAAAACATTTTTCATAGTCGGTATGATAGAAAATTTTCGTCTCAAAATCTCTCTCTTTTTCTCATGAAATTATGTTATTTTATTTATGTGAACACCCAAACCTATTTCATATTCAATAGTATTAATGAATAAATAAAAATGAAATTTTTTATTATGTAATTGAAAAACATTAAACCCTCATTCCCTTTTTTTGTAATAAATTACATAATGATCTTGTTTTTAAGCACTTTTTAAAAATGTCTTGATTTTTATATGTATCCCATTTTTGTTATTCTATTTGGGTTATTAATGAAATTTTTTATTATGATATATATGGATCACATTAAAAGGAATAAAAATTAATGGTGCACCTTTATATCACTCCACTACTTTGGGTGATGAAATCAATCTCTAGAGATGACAAGTCTTATGATACCTTGGTGAATAACCTTGGTAATTTTTTATGACACCTTTGGGTGGTCCTTGTTAAAATTATTATAAATGTATAAATTAAATTTTTTTGCCACATTTTTAAGTTAAATTTCATGTTTTTATTATTATGATATTCCTATTTTTCAAACCTTTATGATATTCCCCATGTTCTTGTTGATATCAATCAAGTTTGCATGTAAATTGTTTCACTTCTTTTCCTTACTGGGCCTTTTTCTCACCCTTTTCTTTGATGTATGTATCATGGTTATGATATATAGTAAATGTTCTTAGGATGAAATTAACAATAATTCTTTAAAAATAAATTTAAATATTCTTATATGTTTTTAATTATTATGTACCTTATTTCCAAGACACTGGACATTAAAGATCCTATGTTTGTAAAATGAAAAGAAAAATTATGTAATAAAAATGTGGGATTCCATAGTTGGTATTTTTGTGAAATACTATATAAGTGGTTTTCGAACCAATAAATCCTTTTCTGGATATGAACAAGTTGATGTGGATCTAGCACAGATGTATCTAGGGGTAAAACCTAAAACCCCCACTTCGAGTTAGACTCGAATGGGGATTAGTGCATGACAAAGGGCCTTGGTGAACTCTTATTTAGACACTCTCATGGGATATTTTTGGTTAATCACAAGATTTTTATGGGTCATTATAAAGGATTTATAGAGAAATTTAATTATTGTTAAAAAATAATAAGTTTAAGCATGGAATTTTAAGACATTAAAATATGTTATAGTTAAAAGTTTTGTGAATTAAATAAGATTATCACTAATGATTTATTCATATATAAAATGGAAGTAAATAGGATGAACCATGAAAATTGTGACCGCAATGGACCATGCACGGATAACCCTATGATGGATGCTGGAATGGAAAGTTTCATGAGAAGGAGGAACCAAATGAATTAATTATGGGAAATAACTAGAGTCAAATTGAGAGATGGATTAAAACACAAATGGAAAACCTTTCTATTTAATCATTTATGCATTAACCATCACTAACCATTAGTGGATCTACCAACCAATTGATTTCAGAATAGTGGATCATCTCTATCGAGAAGAAATTTTATGTTATCTGGTGTTCAGAACAAGAGATGGTGACCCTGGCTATTTTTCGCTTAGAGGGAGAAGCTCATCTGAGGAGAGAACTGATTGAAAACACGAGGAAATGAATGTAGGTTTAAGCTATGGGGTGGTATGAGTTTATATGGATCTTATTCAAAATGTATTTTCTTCATTCTATGGGAGCTAAAATGGAGAGGGACCTTCTTGAGATGAAGTATAAGGAGAATGAATCTACTGGAAGCTACAAGATGAACTTCAGAAGACTTTATTGATACACCGTATGACTTCTCCTAGATCCCAATGGGATTTTTGATAGATTAATTAGTGGCCTAAGACATCATCTATGGAATAATTAATCCAACTGAGACTATGATAGATATGAGGAGATCATGTGGAGGGCTATGAAAGTTGAATTGGAGCTCTATGAGATATAGTGGTATCATAAATCCAATGAAAAGAAGAGATCAATAGAGACTAGATTACTGAGGGTATTTTATCTAGGAAGAGGCGTCAAGCAATTTTAATGTCCCACATGTAATAAATGTGGGAAGAATCATTCAAGGAACTGCCTTCTTGGGAGTGGGAAGTGATAAAAGTGTGAAAGCGATGGAAATATCGAGGTTAATTATTTAAGGGAGGTGAAGCCTCAAATTCCCAACACTAATGACAAGGAAAGGATAGTTTTGGCCCTTCCTTATGTTGAATCATTCAATTATGGATAGCTTGGTCACTTTTCAAATCTGTGTCCAAATCCAAGGGTAGTGGAGGGGAATCACTAGCGGCCTCAGCAAAGGCCAAGGGAGAAAGGTCATGCTTTTCAAATCACAATGGCTGATGTTGAATCTCTAAATGATGTGGTGGAAGGTAGTCTTTTTGTTCTACAAAGGCTAAAAAGTACTTTGTTGGATTTTGGTTCTACGTATTCCTTTATTTCCTCCATGTTTGTAAGGAATTTAGAATAAAACTTGAATTTATAAAAGTAAAGTTATCAATCAAGACTCCTGGTAGGATTATCCAAGAATCATCAATGTTTACAAACTATAGTATTTAATTCAGTGAGTTCAATCTATTTTTAAATATAGTAGTTATTCCCATGTTGGAATTTGACAATATACAAGGGATAAACATGATCTCAAAGTATAATTCTTAGATCAAATGATAACACAAGGAAATATCAGTAGTATTGAATAAAAAATCTATAGATATCTTCCAAGGATAGATATATGAATGAGATCATTGGTCTAGAAGAACTTCCTATATCCTTCTTTATAGAGATTATTAGTGATGAAAAAGAATAAAATGATAGTATAATGATAGATAATGTCCACATCATTCGGGAATAAATTGACTTATTTCCGGGGGAGTTACCCAAACCTACCTCGAAAAGAGAGGTAGAGTTCTCCATTGAACTAGTACGTGGATGTAATCCGATATCAATGACCCTATATGGGATAGAAAATGTGGAGTTAGAGAAATTAAAGAAAAAATTCCAAGATCTCTTGGAGAAGGGGTTTATCCGACTAAGTCTATCTCCTCGGAGAGCACCTGTTATCTTTGTGAAGAACCAGGATGAATCAATGCATCTATGCATTGATTACAGATAACTGAACATGATCATAATGAATAACAAATATCCTCTTCTAAGAATTTAAGACTTATTTGACCAACATTATGTGGCTGAATGCTTCTCCAAGATTGGTCTTTTATATAGTTATCATCAATTGTGGGTAAAGAAGGATGAAATTCGAAATACTGAACTACGATCATGATATGGACATTATGAGTTTGTTGTTATTCCCTTTGAACAGACTAATTCACCTTCTATTTTTATGTATTTGATGAATAATGTCATCAAAGACTAACTCGATAACTTTGTGGCAGTTTTTATTGATGATATAATGATATATTCTAAATGTTTTAGTGCCCATGAGGGTCCTATGAAGGTTATTTTGAATACTATATATAAAAAGAGGCTTCTTGGATTGTTCAAAAAATGTGAATTTTTGTTATAATATGTTTCTTTATAGAGGAAAATTGTAACCAATGAAGGAATCACAATTGACGCTACAAAGAAGAAGTTTGTAGAGGAGTGGCCTCATCAGACACCAATAACTAAGATTCGATGTTTCCTTGGATTAATGGGATATTATTTTTGGTTTTTTAATAACATTTTTTTACTTTATAGACCATTAACCAAGTTAAATTGAAAAGGGGTCAAGTTCATTTTGACAAAGGAGTGTGAGGAATGTTTCGAAGAGTGGAAGAAGAGATTGGTTATTTCACTCATGTTAACTGTGCCCTGAAGTAGGGAATGATTATTTTTTTGAGTCATCAATTAAAGGGAATGGGAGCGTCCTCATGAAAAATTAAAAGGTGATTGCGTATGCATCTAAAAAGTTGAAGACTCATGATCAGAACAATCCTACACATGATCTAGAGCTAGTTACAGTCGTTTTTGATCTGAATATATGGAGGCACTAACTTTATTGTGAGAAATGTGATATATAAACAGACTGTCAATGTTTAATGTATATTTTCACACAAATGGAATTGATCATGAGACAAAGAAGATTGTTGGAACTTCATAAAGTCTTATATTTTTCAATTAGTTATCATATTGGGAGATCAAACAATTTTGTTGATGCATTAAGTAGGAAGAACCCTATTTTACTATCTATGATGAGGATAAAAAGATATCCTTTGATAAATGACCAAGTAAAGATGTACATATAAATTATAAGGGATGGTACATTATTAACCCTATCCCAAATGATTTCTCCCATTTCATTACTAGAGATAATCTAGAACGCTCGTAAAGAAGATCCTTTGCTTCAAAATATGTTTGAGGTTGTTAAGGATGGGATGTTTCTAGAGATCAATATAGATCAAAAAGGTGTATTGAAATTTCATTCAAGACTATTTTATTCATCTATTCCAAAAATAAATAATGATATGATGGATTAATCTCATTACTCTACATTCATTATAAATTCTAGAAGCACAAAAATTTATAGGGAGCTTTATGATCCTTTTTGGTGGGATAATATGAAATGGGAGATTGTTGTCTACACTACAATGTTCATGGTATTTCCACAAGTGTAGGCTGAGTGAAAACTTCCTAAATGGGTATTACCACCATTAACCATACCTTCTTGGAAGTGGGACAATATTACTATGGAATTTGGGATGATTTCTATCTTGATCAACATCCAAGATTTACGTGAAGGAAGTGGTAAGCCTGAATGGAGTTCCACTTTCTGTCACATCTGATCATGATCAAAGGTTCACATAAAAATTCTGTAGAATTATTCAACATGCTCTCTGTACCAAATTAAATTTTATTATCACCTATCACTACTAAAATTATGGACAATCTTAAAAGACTATTAAAACCTTTGAGGACATACTGAGAACCTGGTCAATGGAATCTATGGGTGGATGGGATCAACATCTTCCATTATTTGAGTTCTCTTACAATAATAGTTTCCACTATATCATTCAAATAACACCCTAAGAAGCTCTATATGGTAAGAGATGTAGAACTCATACTTTTTGGGATGATGTTGGTCAGTGAAAGATTCTTGGGCCGGATCTTGTGCAATAGATGATAAAAACAGTTCATGCCATAAAACAACACATTAAGGGTTAATAGAGTTGGTAAAAGATATATGCTAAAAACCATCGAAGGGACTTGGAGTTTGATGATGGTGAGAAATCATTTTTTCTAATTTCACCTTGTAATAGAGTCATGAGGTTTCATAAGAATGGTAAGCTTAGCCCTAGGTACATTGGCCCCTATGAAATCCTTGATTGCGTAAGAGTAGTAGCCTATCAGCCTGAACTACCTTTAAATCTTTAAAAAGTTCATTATGTCTTCCACATATCCCCCTGGAAGAAGTATATGCCCGACTCTACACATGTACTAAATACAAAGGTCTAACAACTAGAAAATAATCTCTCTTATGTGGGGTATTTGGTTGATATCTTGGATCATAGAGTTAAGTTTCTACGCAACATGACTACCCAGCTTATTAAATTGTTTTGGAGGAACCAAAAATGTGAAGAAGCCACGTGGGAACCAATAGAGTCTGTGAGGTAGAAGTACCCACCCATTTTCTATTCTAAGGGTAGAAGTTGAAATTTTAAGGACAAAATTTTTTAATGTGTGAATAATGTAACGATCGATACTTTTGAATAATATTTTGTTTTCTGAAAATGTCTATTTTACTATGTCAATATCTATAGAACTATATAAGTATAATTGGAAAGTAACAATCATGTTTTGAACATTATATGACCATTGGAAAAAATAATAAATTTTAATGTTACAATTTTTTTTAAAATATAAATAATAATGGATAACTAATTCAAAAAGAAGAATCGATGGCCTTATATAGTAGACTCAGGACATACAAAGCCGTTATTTTGGAGCTTGGGAAAAAGGTAGAGTCACTAGGCTTTTCTCTGGACCAAGCCCAACATGAGCTTCAATATGTTAAGCTTGAATGTAATCACCATTGGGGGAAGTTCATGCTGATAGAAATCACCACTCGAGCAATATTTTCCAAGACACCCCAAGATTCTATCACTATTGCACACCTTACTCTTATAACCTATGCAGGTGTTATAAGGGGCTATGTAACAAGTCCTTAGATACCTTGTGCAAAACTTTTGTATAAATAAAAAATTTATTTATTTTTATGGTAGAATTTTGCATTTCAAGTATCTAAATAAATAAAAGCTAAATTCTTAGAAGATTCCTATTATTTTTGAATATTTGAGAAAAAAGGTATTTTAAAATATTTTTTATACATTAAATAACTAATATTGTGAAATTATTTTCAAAAAATTGATATATACAATTTTGATCAGTATGAAATTTTGAGTATGATAATATCAACTTCTGTTTTGGTGAAATTTAATTTATGAATAGTAATATTACCCCCATGAATAGTAATATGAAAAATGGAATAGTAACCTATCTTAATTAATTATAAATATAATTTGGGCATCATGAATTGTAATGTGATATAATAGAATATGTAAATAACTATTTTAGAAATTATTAGTTAAGTATTAGTATTTTTTTAGGTAAATAGTCTTTTTACTTTAAATTTAAATTAAAAAAAAATTTTAAAAAAATTTTTAAAAAATTTATTTCATTTTTGAATTCTACACGTCAAAAAAAGGATAGGGTGATTTTTTTTGTGATTTCTAAAAAATATTGGGATTTTCATTAATAGTAAAAATACAGTTTTGTGTTTTCTTTAGGTTTAATGACATAATAAGGATGCATTAATTAATAAGAAATTCTTGTCAAATTGTGTATAGTGAAATATGATATGTTCTTTCCCATGTGGCTAATACCAAGAGCAAATACAATCGGAAAGACCGTGGTATTGAAAATACCACTCATAAGGTGTCCTTGGAAATTAATAAAATAATCCACCACTTTTGCTATAAATACCAACCCTTTCCTTCATTCCATTCATTCCAAATTACTATTCAAAAATTCTCTAATATTTTTACCTACCAAAGAGTTTTCTCTAGGTTCATTTAGGCCCCCAAGGTCCCAACATTCATGTTTTTTATGTCACTCTTCAAGGTAAGGGAACCTTTCACCATCCTCTTTTAGTCAAGGATTCTTTTATGTAATGTCTTTTATTTTCCATTTGTTTATGTTGGGTCATGTTATTAAATATCCATATTTATTCCCATTTTTTTTTCAAATTATTAGAGACCCATTTCACTCTCATCATATAATTTGCTTATGTTTTATGTGACGTTGTTAGACTGTCGAATTTTTCTAAGGGAATTCTCAAACTTCTCTTTTCCTTTCATGTTCTCTTTTATGTGGTATATCTTTCAATATTCCATACCATTTTATTATTTCCATTATATTATTTCCCAATTCTATATTATGAGTCTTTTATGAAAAAATGACCCTTGTACCCTCTCTTTTTAATGTTTTCTAAAACAATTTTGTGTAACTGTTATGCTGTTGAATTTTTGTCTTGAAATCAATATGTTTTTATAATGAAATTATATTATTTTATTCATGTGAATACCCAAACCTATTTAATTTCTTAGTGTATTCATCAATAAATTTAAATAAAATATTTTTTTTGTGGAATATACATACATTAAACCCACATTCCCTTTATATGGTATATAAATGACATAATGATAATGTTTTCTAGAACTTTTTCAAAATGTCATGATTTTGTTATTAAACACATTCCTATTATTCTCTTTGGGATATTCATGAAGTTTTTGATTTTTTTATTTATGATTCCCATTAAAATAAAGACAAATTAAGGGGGCACCCTGGTAGCAATCTAATGCATTGGGTAATGAAATAAATCTCTAGAGATGAAAAGTATTATAATACCATGGTGAATAAACTTCATAATTGTTTATGACACCTTGGCGATGGAACATTGTGATATGACTATGAATTTCTAATTTAAATGTTGTAGCCACATTTTAAAGTTATGTATCATGTTTTAATTATTATGATTGGCCTCTTTCTCATACCTTTATAATATTCCCCATGTTCTTATTGATATCACAGAAGTTCACTTGTAAATTGTTTCACTTGTTTTTCTTAATGGTCCTTCTTCTCACCCTTTCCATTGATGTATGTGTCTAGGATATGAGATTTAGTAATTTTATTAGGATTAAAATTTCCATAATCATTTTAAGAGGATTAAATGATTGTTATATTTTCTCCTCTATTATGTTCCTTATACCCAAGATAGAAGACACCAAATGTTCTCTATTTGTAAAATGAAATGAAATGTTATGTAATAAAAATGAGAGATGACATATATCTTTCAAGTAGTTTATAATATGAGAAAATTACAAACTGAATATTCTTCTTTCTTTCTTTTTAATTTTATTCACTTTCTTGTTTACTCATATGATTAAAAACATCTTCTTCAATTCCCTAAATAGTATTTTACTTCTCCTCTAGTATGGATGTAAGGTCATTAATGACATTTGCATATTGTTCAATTTTTATCTTTAGATCAACTATATCATTCAATACTTCAAAAGTTTTGTAATTTTCTTTTTCAACTTCCTTAATTCAATAAATTTCAGCTTTTAGTATATCAAAATTTTATTGTTGTCTCTTCCACAACTTCTATCTAATTTTTTAATGTCATACGTTGAATCTCACGTTTAATAAAAACATCCTTAACTTTAAAATTGAGATCGGTATCAGTGGTCATGTTAATATCTCTTGATTTATCTCCCAATGGTTCCTACATTTCAATAGTATCCATCATGGAATAATGCGTTCTAGATTTAAATTATGTTTCTTATTAATGAAATAATTAATTATCGTCATCTTTTGCTTCATAAAAACCCATTTATTTATAATTTATTTTTATATTTGAATTCTATCTTTTGGAAAATAAGGCTCTAAGGCTTCTACATGTTTCTAGATTCATTTTATTCATCTTATAATATTCATGAACACCAAAAGGAAATGTTCCCAACTTTGCCACAATGAAATAATTTTAGATGAAAATTGAATTTATAATTCCCTTTTCAATTATTTAATTTCATGGAAATGAGTGAATGAATTTCATTTTCCACATTATCTTCATCAAAAAAATATTCTGAAATTTCATGTTTTTCAATGGATTTGAATTCCATTTAATTTTTAACTCAAGTAATTGCATCTTCTAGTTTGAATCGAATCTCATCAGCTACTAGGATGATTAGTAGATCATCCAAATAATGTTTAGAAAGATCCCTTTCATCACGGGATGACAGCTTTCTGTTATACATAGGTGTATTTCCTCTCCAAATATTCTTTACAATTTCAATGTCTTCATTTCTTCACTACATAATTGTATTACTCCAAAAACATCAGTAATTTGATTGAAAAATGGAATATGAATTTTCATTAGGATTTATCTTCATATCATCAAACCTAATGTGAAAAACATGTAGTTTTGACTCCTTCAATTTTTTCACCTTCATAAATAATTTCTAGTTTACCCACATAGGCTTTGTTGAAGTAAAAATAATCACTTTCAGATAGAGCAATAGTGAGATCATTTTGAGCTTCTCCATCTGTATCAATCTTTTTCGTATCTATGTTAGTCATAGAAAATCATGTTTCAATAGTTACCTATATCCCTTGTTCTGTAGAAATGAGTACTATCATTATATGGGATCTTAATAGGATCTCATTGTATTCTTCTAAATCTGAATGTTCCTTCCATCAGAGAGTGTATATCCCCTAAAGTTTTTTAAATTATCTCTGACATCAAATATGGAATGATTTATAACCTACAACCTCTACCCTATGATACCACTTGAAGACACAAAAACACCTTGATAGTGGAGGGGTGAATTAGGGAGTTAAATTATTTATCAAATGTGATGGATCATGTTCCCATGAAGGTAGTAACCAGTCAATCCTATCTGATTATAATGTGATGTAAACAAATAATCACATGTAATGAAGCACCGCAACATTTTTACTTCATTCATTACTAAGTGTTGGTCTAAGGATCATTCCCCGATAGTGTGTCGGTTGTACCTAATTACCTTAATCTTCACTAGATGTGGAGTAAAAAAGTTTGGACATAATCACTTTGGGATAGTAACACTATCTTTAAAATGTTTTAGGGAAATATCACTACATCCCTTAGATCACTTCCATTTACTCCCCCTTGCTCACTGCATTTGGAAGAATAAAATCATAGTTTATAGCCTAATAGGTACCCTCAAATTCATGGAAGTATGCATCCCAAACTGTAGATAGTTGTGTCATTGAAGTACCATTTTTTCTCAAAGATTAAATCCACTTTTCCTCTCACTGATGATTACTATGTTCCTCCCAAAACTATCCTGCTTCTTCTATGAACCATGGTTCTATGCGTATGGTATCTTCTTTGCACAACACCTCTTCATACTGCCTCTGCAAACCATGTCTACACACTAAGTCGGTGTACATATTTTTTATACCAATTCTTATTAATGGATCAACTCATCATCCATGAACCATATTCTATATACTGAATTTACTTGCATTAAATAGTGCCCTTCAAAAACCCCATATTTGGACTGCCTCTGCAAACCACTTCTCCTTTCACAAAATCCTCCTCTCGAGCCTCTTCTCTTTCTCCAGGTTTTCTTCTCACATACCACTTCACAATTTGTTGAATTTTTCATAGATTTATAAATGAAAATATTCCTCCTTAAATATGGATTTATAGATCCATATATAGGAAAATATATGTGAAAATATATCTATTCTATTTTATGCAAACATTCGATGCAGTACAGTCTCTACCGTATATCACTCCTTTTGTGAACCATTTTCCATATGTGGTATGCATACCACTACTCTTCAAATACTACAACCAATCTCTTCTATGATTGGATCTCTGCCTCATTTATGCCAACAAAATTCCATCCCATGTACCATTTTGATTCTATGTATTGCAAACCATCCTACAAAGCATATCTATCTTATGAAACATTTTTTGTTTCTAATTCATGTATCACACTTCATGATCTATATAGTTCTAAAACAAGGAATCCATCCGTTTTTTTATTTTCATCATTATTTTGTGTACCTCATATGTGGTCTGTGAACTATCCTTTATAGTCTAAACACCATGCTATATAGACTCCCATGTATAAATCCTTCAATTTCCAAAATAGTAATCTCCAAATTTTGAGGCCCGAATGGTTAGAAAACACTGGGAAACTACACCAACTTAAACACTTGCCTCGACCTATACTGTAAGATCACCTTCCTTCAAAACTCCATGATCAACCCAATATTGATTTTAAAAAATAGAAACCATACTCAATTTCCATCATATAACACCCTTGGTTCTAACATTCTACTCCAAATACCGACAGGGTGTCAGAATACTACTATATATCCCATTTTTTCATTGTGAAATTGAATTTATTTGATTAATGAAATCCTATGATGTAGTAAAAAAATGATGTCCTTTTGGGCACGGTTTAGACTCCATCATAAGTCGTAGCACGTTTTAATGTTCAGGTGTCATTGTGAACCTAATAATTTCTTTGGATAATTAATGAATAATATAATATTAAACACATTTTAATAAATTATTCTATTTTATTCATTTTACAATTGTATCCACTTTTATAGAATGGATATTGTTTTATATGATGTCGGTAGTGCCCTACTGAGTTGTACTCACACCCTACTCAGGATTCTTGACCAATACCTGATGAGACTATATGTTACCAAGATATGTTATTGAAATAAAAGTTATGTTAGATAGATGAGATGGTGTAGAGAATTGATGAGGGATCCAAACATGGTGTTAGGAAACTCTTAGGAGTTGTCAGTGTCTTTACTTTTGGTCATTCATTTGAAACATGACTCTTATATGGAATGCCATAACAATTTTTTTAGTTCTGGATATTTCATTCTTATTTTGGTATCATCATGTGATGTTGGTATTCATTATTATGTTATGTTATCTAGTTGTGGTTTATTTTCATATGGAAACAATTTATCTATTTACACTCTTATAAAACATTTATTAAGATGGTATTGTCTCCCATGATCAATACATTAGGCCCTCACTACTAGTCCGCAACCTTGGTAATATGGGGAGGCCCGCCTGGGTTCATGTGACCAACTGGCTTAGGGAACTAATATACGATACCTAGGTTAGGATGTTATAGTTCCACTCATGTATTCTAGGATATGTACTAAGATAATTTTCTATTCATTATTTATTGTAGTATGTCAATATTAAGAAGACCTAGGTGACAACCTTTGGGTGGTCGTGAAGATTATCTTTAATTACTTGAGTCATACTAAGGACATGTTGTTATTTTTTGGATTAAATGAGGAACTATTTATCACATTATACATAGATTATAGTGTCCAAATACATCAAGATAATATAAAATCACTAATAGGATACATATTCACATTGAATGAATGTGCTATTAGATATAAGAGCTCAAAGAAGGTTGTGGTACTATATTCTACAACAGAGTTCGAGTATATGAAATCATTGAGGTAGCTAAAAACATAGTATGGAAATGAAAAATCATATAAGATCATGATGTGGTACCCATTAGTAAATATACTATCACAATATATTTTGAAAATACTATAGTGGTGACCCTTTATATAGAGACTAGGTCACATTAGTGGAGAATGAAAAATTTCTGAAGTAAAATTTCTTGAGGGATTTTCCTAGAGAGTTGAGGTTTTAATTATTAGTATTTCAATGGATTATAACATATCGGACCACATTAAAAAATCATTGACTCAATATTAACATGATTTTTGGGTGAGGTATGGTGGACTGAAATTCGTAGGCAATTGTATTTTTTCTATGCACAGGTTTTTTTTGGAGTTTGTTTCATAGAGAAAATTGTTTAAACATTGAAATCAAGTATATGTAATTTATTAAATATTAAAAAAAATACCTTATTATGTATTGTTAATTGTTATTCATGGATTTTATGTAATAAATTTTTAGAGTAACCTTCCGATTGATAAGATCATAGGAGTTCCCCGCTATGATGATAACCTTGAAGAGCTATAATGATATTATTAAATATAGTTCAATAGTAAGATAATGTATTATAAATGGACACATATTAAAAATATTGTTAGGTGAGATTACTCATAAGTGTATTCTGAATCTTCTCATGAAGTTCACAGTTGGTAATCCCCATGATGGGAGATCACGATAACATACATTCCAAAGGCAATTCCACATGATTTAGTGTAATAATATATTCTTATATGGGAGCATGTGTAATGGACCATAGACTTTACAATTATCATAAATAAATATCATGACCCATGAACTTAGATTTGATGATTGAAACCATGACACCAAAAGTTGAAGGTGATTCATGGTACGTTGGGTGCATCATGAATGACATGTCATTAATGGATTTTTCAAGGAAATATTTCCCCTCCCATATTTATGGAAGTTTATATCCAAACCACTTGAATTTAATATTTCCATCACCTTAAATTAAATGTCCATGGTGTAAAAAACCTTTTTTATTTAATATAGTAAAAGAAATATGTGTAAAGTATATGGGTTGGTGACAGAGAAATTCTACCTGGTCGATGAGATATTTAGATAAAGGGAGTATAATACATAGTGGGAATTCATATGTGGTTTTAATCATTGAGACATTATATTCTTTCCCCTGGGATATTTGACCCAATTCTAGATAGTAATATTCAACATTTGGCAATCCTTCTTAATGACAACAAGGAATAATCCAAGAGGGTCACACTCGACGTGTTTCTATTTATATCTATTAAATTAAATTAGTATTTAATTAATGAAATAAATACTTTTCTCAATATCAATGAATAATTTTATTCATATTTTATTGATAAAAAATATATAATGATGAATAAAATATTTAATTGTGTGTTGAATAAATGCTAGAGGTGTTCAAATAGACCCAGACCATGTCCGATGATGAATAAGTATTTACAAGCCGGTAAATATAATTTATCATTGTGTAAAATGGAATATTTCACAAAAAAATAATATTACTATTATTATATTTATGTGACATGGGGTTTATTGAATATTATAATATTATTTATGTAATGACATGTAATTTAAATATATTTTAACATTCACCATACCCAAATAAATAGATGGTTATCTCTATTGTTTTGTGTATCACTAAATCATAAATATTGTTTTGAGAACGATTGAAAAAAATAACTCTCTATAGAATATTCATTTTCACTTTCTCTAAACAATGAGAATTTCTAGAGAAATTCCTTCAATATTGAAGGATAAGCGATCAACATGATGGATGGAATACAATGATTCACTGTGATAGAACCTCAAAATAAATTTTTATTCCATGGAGGTCAAAGGAGAAATTTTGGATCACCAATTGAGAGATTATATACTTGAATCCTTATAGTGTAATAAAGACAATCCAAAATTGTTTTTTTGGATGATCAACTTCATTATCAAAGAGAGGGCCCTATGATGATGTGGCCATTTAGTTAAATTAGAAATTAAATAATTATAAAAAAAAACATTAAATATCTCCTCTTTTATATTGGTAAACTATAAATTAATTGATATTTTTATTTAATACCCACCATAAGTTGTTTCCATAGTGCTTGGAACCAATAAAGATCAATAATGTGCCATTTAGTTATTGTGAAACATAGAAAATTTACAAGAGTTCCACCCATCTTATTATAAAAAGTCCCATTATCCACTCCACGTCACACTTTAATATCCATTTGGATTTTCCAATACCAACCCAAATATCTTCCTTAATTCAATAAACACATTCTGTAGTTTTTATTTTGGGTTAGAAACCCTCATAGTAATAATTTAGGTATATACCTAAATAGGTTCTTCAAAAAGGATATACAATTATTAACCTTTAATTTTTGTTATATTTCTTCTTACACCTCCATTAAATCTACTCAAAATATAATGATATAATAAAGTAAATATATCAAATATAATAAGAATTTATTATGTTAATATAATAACATAATGAATCAAATCTTCCAAAAAATTGGAAATGAAACCATTGATCATGTGTACGAAGGACTACCGCCTCATAAACTCATGTAATAAATTTTCCATAAAAACCACTAACATATATATATATATATAATTATGGATTTGAAATATTTATATGATATTTCTGGCATAAATAATCTTTTAGAATTATTATATCTAAAATATCTTCATATTTTACATTCTGTGAGAATATGATAACATTGCTCGTGTATATGGAAAACTACCACCTCGCAAAGCAATGTGATTCGTCTTTCACATACGTATGACACAAAATGTAAAAATTGTATATTTAATGTATATATGATATATATATATATATGAAATAATAATAACTATTAAAAGATTATATATTATGAAATTATTTCTATCTATTTAGATAATGGAATCAATGATCATGCATATGTACGACCCACTGTCTCTAAAAAAGGTGTAATCCATTTTTATTTCTCTACAATTTTTGAATTACATTAAATAAATATACAGTGAGTATATATGATATTTATATCATGGTTAAAATTACCTATTTGTTAAAAACAAAATCAATATAAAAGGAATGAATCTACAAAAAAACATTCATGAAAAATGAAGTAGTCGTTACTGAAATTGTGATTTTAATTACGTATTGTTAATAAATTGTTAATAAAATGTCATAAGTAAACAATATACGGTATGATATATATTAGCCTGGTAATGGAATAGTTGTATAAGAAACCTATTTTAATTATAAAAGATGTTAAAATCTTTATAAAGAAATTTGATACTTAAGGTAAGGGATTTTCATCTCACTTTTATTTCAATGGGACACATACCTTAAACGCCACTTGTGTCTTTTTTGTGGTGTATATACTACACATGAGTTTATTATTATAATAATTATCAGGATAATAATTTCATTTAAATTTCAATCTATTTTTTTCTTTCAAGGTGATTACTTTTCACAAGATACTAAGGTGGAAAAGGCTTTTTATTACAATCTCATCGTTTATCAGAATTGTTTATGATTTTTTCTAATATTTGAATCTTATGATATAAATATGAAGAAACTTAAGACTATTATTCTCCTATAGTAATTTAGGGAAATTAAACATTTTAATTTAATTTTCATCTTTTTTTGTACTCAATATTCCAAAATAAATTTTTTTAAGGAAATATATCTTCATTCGGTCAAATATATGTTTTATTCATAATACATGTTTTCTAAAATAAGTTTTAATTAATGTTTATACTAATATATAATGATTTTTTAAATAATTTTAACCATTTTTTACTTGATAAAAAATTTTATATATGGAATATTCCTGTTATTTTCTTAGCAAACCCCTTTTTCCTTTTACTAAAAATGTTAAAGGATTCCTTGTTTTAACATGTATGACATGAATTATATTTACCTCCATCATGAACAATCAATGAAATAAAGAATCTACTCAATGTTTTGAAGTTTATTTTTAAATAAAATGTTTTAATTAATATATGGGAAATTTTTAAAGTTTAATTAAGTGATTTCATGGTGGAATGTATATTTTACAGAAGATTATTTAAATGACATTTTTATGGAATTTCTATACATCAATGACAACAAACATTGGTGTTGATTGTGAGTTAACAAGGATATGATCCAATTTTTACATCCTTATTAATGGAATTTCTATATATGATTTATTTTAATGAAGAAAATATATTTATGAAACCTGTTTATTTTACATGGGTTATTCTATGATAAAATAATTGTGAAAACTATTTCTTTTCTATGGGTTATGCAATAATGAATAAAACCCATTTGTTTTCATAGGATCTCCTATGATGAATGGTTTATGATCTTATAGTAAAAATATGTTAGGTTTTCATTATGATATGGTTTATAAATTATAACCTATGATGTTTTTTATGTTATAACTAACAGAGGTGGCCACATTATAATCAAGGACCTATGGGAACTATATCTCCCTCTAATGCATTGGGTATGGATAAGAATTTTATGAGATAAATAGGAAATTTATTGGGAAGTGAACCTATTAAATTAATCAAAATATTCCAATATTATAGTCTTGATGGTAAACCGTGAGTTCTATTATGGGCTAGGTAGTGAACCCAGTAAACTGTGATCGTTTTGGATATGATTCCTGAACAATAAAGAAAATATTTTTATTTACTTATTTTTATTCGAAAAATATATATCTTATTCAAAATTTATTATCTCATGAAATATTTTCTTAGTTTCCATTATTATTAATGCCTTATTGAGTACTAATAATTGATTTATGACTAATGTTTTTGGTCTATTATATAATGGGTATGGTTTTCAAATGTTATTCCCATGTCCTCATACACTTATGCTCATTTTATATTCTTATCTACATTTTTACCCATATTATGCATATGAGATCACCCTTTATTATTCCTTTCCCAAAGCTATGAGAAAATTTATTATATATTATATTTTTATGAAGGGTTATAGTTATGTAGAAGATAGTGGGAGATAATATAGTTCACTTAGGAACCAGTTTTTTATGTATCCCAGTTCTTAAAGACACTAGGCATGAATTTGTGATATGTATTTAATATTCATATATTAATATGTAATATGAATATATATTAAAATAATAGGTTTCCATACACCGCTTCTATGAAACTACTACAAACTTTCAAGACTATTACCACCCGATGTGGAATATTGGGAAAACTAACTAATATACATGTTGATAGTGATTATAAATGAAAATTATAAACATTTTGAGATATTAACATGGTTTTTAAAATAGTATATTACGATACTTTTGTTTTTTATACATGAGGTTAGAGTTTATTTGACTAATAGAGGAACCCCATTAAAGATTTCTATCTCAATTTACTTTCCTTCAGACATGTTCATGTTATACACCATGCTTACATTTTTATTGATTGTATACTACCCTATTATAATTATTCTTCCATTATATCTATATAATTAATGATATTTAATGTGATATTTAAATTATGTAACCCTCATTTTCTTTTTATTAAAATGTTACAATGGTTTTAAGGGGTTTTTGTGACTCAATACTCATTCTTGGATCAAAATATCTCCTATTTGTCTTCTATATTTCATGATTTATCTAAAATAGCCTATGATTACTTTACAATTTATTACCCCTTATTTTGTATTTAAATCATGTTTCAATCCAAATTCATAATCTTCAATGATTATAATGTTCTTAAAAAATTATTTTTTAAGAATAATTCCCATTACTACGGATGGATTTTTCTTCAATATGAGTATTTTTACTTCCCACCAATGTTATCCTTTCCATAAATGAAACATGATTTTTTCCAATCTCTATATGATCATTTCATTCCACTAGTATTATTTTAATGAAATATTTTCATCATCATATTTTACTATATGAGGATTTAACAAAGTTACTTAAAAATGTTCAAAAGGTTTTTTCCAACCTCTCAAAATAAAATGTTTAATCATTAACTTGAAAATTTATTCTAAAATCATTTATAACATTTTCATGCTTCCATTATTAATGATTCATTATTTATGAAAATTAAATATTTTCAATGTATTTTCACAGCCCTTTTTGAAAACATTATGTATTTTCAATTATATTTAACTAAGGATACTTTCAAAAATAAAAAGTTTTAAATGTGTTTTAACTTGCCTTTTTTTTATGACATTATATCTCTTTCAAAGATGATTTATTAAATATTTTTTAAAATTAAATTTTCCTGAAAATTTTTATTATTATTTTTATATCCGTTATTTATTTACAATGTTATTTTATTTGAGAAACCATTATATTTTTGTTTTCAAAAGTATTATCTTTACATTCAAAAATAATATTGAATGTAATTTTTTTATTAATATTTAAAAAATTTATATGGAAAATTCGGATTTTTAAAATCAATTTAAATTCCAAGGTCAATATTTTATTAAGTGATATTTTTTTCAATTTATATATGTTATTATAATTTGATTATATTTTGAAAATTAATTTTTTTTATAGTTTATGTTTCATGAAGATACTAAAATGTTTTTTTTTTGAATGGATTTAGAAAACCATTATTTGTACCATGGTTCTGCATATAATGTTTTTGAAATTTCAAAAAACCCATCTTTTTTCTATGAGTTATGTTTTTTTTTGTAATTTTTGTTTCCATGTGGAACAGAAATATCTGCATTATGAGATAAGTGGGGAAAATATCTCACACTAATGAATTTAAAAAAAATTACATATATAGAGAAAAAAATATTATTTAAATAGAATAGAATTTTTCTTTGATTAGAATGGGTGTGTTTGATTGCACTTAGATCTACTCATAATTTATGAATAAATGGGTTATCGAGTTGTCACGTTCACAATGAAAATAAATCCTATGTTAATCATTAAGAAAATATCATTCCATAGAACTTGTTTTATAATTCATGTATTATTTTTTCATTCCATTATAAATATGTTATCACTTGAGATGATATATATATCTTTTATCCTTCAGGTTAAATATTATTATTTTATTTTCTTTTGAATCAAATATTTTTTCCTTATTAATTTTTTTCATATGTCAACAAAATAATCCTTATGGTCTTTGTTTGTTATCCCTGACTGAGCTTTTGAGGTCATAACTTCTAATGTTTTCACTACCTTAGGATTTAATGTGGATCAAGTGTCATGAAATATCAAAAAGTGGATTCAGATTGTTGAAAAATGTTCACAAAATGTGAAATATGTTTTTTATATCTATTCTCCAGGACATTGAACCTTTCCATTATTGGGTTGTGTAACTGTTTGAAATGTAAAAAATGAACAATGTTATCAATGAATTATTTCCGTATGTTTTTCTTTTGTCGCTTCAGATTCTTAATGATAATATTTATACAAATATAAATAATGTTTTATGATTTGTTGTTCAACGCCTTAATTTGAAATTATAAGGATAATAAGATACTATATTATTATATAATTCTAAAAAGTGTGTTTATATTTTATATTTAATGGAATTTACCTTTTAGGGGGAGTTTATATTAAAATATCAAAAATGTTATTTTTACTAATTGACATTTTCTTTTGTGCTTATTTTTTAAACTGAAAAGGGTGATAAATTTGTGATAAAATTTATAATAATTATATTATTGGGGAGTTATTTTAAGAAAATTAATTTAAATATATTTATAATTCTTTTTCAGTATTTTTATATTTAACAAATATAGATATTTTATTATTTCATAAGGAGAAATATTATATTTTTTATGATGGGAAAGTATTTTATCAATTTTAATACATGCATTGTATTTTTGTGATAGGGGGAGACTATTGATTCTATGAATATTATAACAAACTAATAATTGAGAATATATTTTCTCCTTAAATAAATTGTAAGTGTTTTATATCTTTAATGACACTCAACATCGATCTTAGGATGAACGAAGATAAATTGTAACCTACTAATTTAATTGACAGGTATGAATAAGATTAAACACATTATGATATACATATATATATGAATATAAAATTTTATTAATCATTTTATAGGTATTTGTTAATTCATAATGAATAAGTACTCAATATTTAGTAATGAAATTTTATGATTCAAATTTTTTTTCTTCAAAAATTTGTTTTTTTGTATTTTCTAAATTGATATTATCATCAATTTATAGGATATTTATAAAATTTATTTTATAATTGAATTTTATTTTGGTAATATATATTTCAATATTAGTTAGGGGTGATTTTTTGAGTGTTTTCAAATGATTTTTAATGTGAATATTTAAATGTACCAATTTTTGTACTCATTTATTTTCAATAAAACAAGTAACTTTACAGTAATATTATTTTTTTTAATTTGATATTAAATTTTCATAAGTATCCTTTAATTATATATAATTCGATTAATTATATATAAATCAGCATTTCACATCATGTTTTGTATAAGTTATGTTTTGGGCATAAAAACAAATTTCAATAAACATTTTTTTTCATTTCCATTAATGCATTTATATTAAAATTTATTTATTTCACATCTAGAAATTGAACCATGAGAAATTTATTCTACATTTTTATTAATTGGTTTGAAATTAGGTAAATACTCCACTTTTATTTTTGGCCATTATGAACGGTAAACTTAGTAAGAATTATGTCACCACAGTATTGGTCAAATGAGTAAAAAATAGTTAAGACTATGAGATAAGACCTTAAAATAACACTATAACATTAGTTTAAATTTTTTTATGATTGGTATTCAAGAATAATCGTCCCTTATTATACATTATGAATCTTTGGTTCCACTTCACTTTGATAATGATGTATATATTAATTTTTGCAATGAAAAATACAAAAAAGTCATTCTATATTATTTTCAAACCTATAATATTTGTTTATAAGAATAGAAAAAGGTTTTTGTTGTTCATATGTTATTATTTTCAATATAAAAAATACTTTTTATTATAGTTATTTATTTTTACTTTTTACAAATAGTATAATTACATTAAATTTTTATGCAACCCCAACACAGTGCTTTTGTTAGTAGTTGAAGAATTAACTATATAATATGAAAAACATTAAAATAAAATAAAATTGGTTGAATTGTGGATTTAAAAGATTTTTTTGGGTAACTATAATGTATAAGATCTAGTTAAAGGGAACATATTATAAATACATTTTTTTATTCCTAACTGCAATGTAAAATTATATGAATAGTCCCAAAAATTAAATTAATCATATTTTATGTCAAATAGTATTTTATTAAATAATTTAAAAAAATTAAATAGGAGAAGGTGGATGACATATAGTCTAAAATGTTATCCCTTACACATTTTATGCCAATTGTAACCTTAGAAATAAATGTAAAACCATTCAGTTCTTAGAATTTTGTTACCACAATGAAGGATAAAATTGATTAATGAAGTGTTTATACCAAAAGATAAGGTTTAAAATGGAACATAAAGCAACAAAAAATTTAAATGTTAAATGTATTTAATAATAAATAAATCATATATTCATATATCTAGACCATTGGTTCCCCTGTGGCATGAAAATGAGTTTTTTTATATTTAAATATTTTAATTAATTCTAAGTGTCTCCTTTCCATCACTATAAAAGTACAACACCCATCCTTTATTCTACATAGAACCATGTGCCTCTTGTATTTAGAAAAACATTCCAAAAATTAGTTATCAAATTTGTATACTTGTTATGGGTTTTTTAGTTTCCTAAAACAGCCATCCCTATGGTTAATTATACAAAATACATAGGAGGTCTCTCAAAGAGTATTTAATCATTTTAATTGCGTCACTATCCTCCATATTATATTATATTATTTTGATTTTTATATAACCTTTATCAATCTCCTTTCCATTATGTGGGAAATGAAAGTATTTCTTGGGCGTACGCATGGACTACTGCCTCTACACAGTGATATGAATCATTTTCCACTACCATATTTTACAGTTATTTATTATTATTTATTAAATGATTATACATGATATTTATTAAAAAATTATTATTGTATAATTAAATTATATTTTCTACCTTCTTACCTTCAAATCTATTGGAAAATGATAATATCGCTTGTGAGAATATATGGACTAACACCCCCATTAATAGATGTTATTTTGTTTATTTCAATTTTTCATGGATGGTAGAAAAGATATATTTAATAAATATATATAATTTTTATGGTATAATAATTATTCTATAAATCTTAATTATATTTTACCTCTATTTTTTCTTTAAATTGGTAACAGAAACAATCACACATGTGTACATATGACCTACGTATCCATGAAGTAATGTAATTATTTTTCATAAATAATTTTTATAAATTGTTAAAAAAGTGTATATAATTATTAAATATTATAATTAGGAAATGTTTAAATTTATTTGGTGATTATGGAACTCTGATCAATGATAAAGGTTTAGAAATTTTGAATCAAAGCATTCATTAAAAACAAAAGAGTAATCTCCCTGAATACAAATTTTAAGAAAAAATTATCAATAGAAGGATTATAAGATGTTATAAGTAAATATTATATGGTATGATATGTGTGAATATTGTCTTATAAAAAACTCATAAAATATAAATTTATTATATAGGAGTTTTTAATGCATAAGAATCAGGAAAAGGCTTAATGTAAGGGTTCTTCATCTCAATATTATTTCATTGATACATGATTGATGTTATACACATATTTATGATTAAGATGTGTATATAATAATACATATACAAGTTATATAATTAATACTACTTAATTAATGGTATTTAAAATTTTAATTTAAATTAATTCATCAACGGGATTTGGGTTTGAAAGTTACCAAATTGGTAATAGTTTATCATCTCAGATTGTCTTCTCTGGATCATATGTTACGTTATACACCTATATTATTTTATGAAGTGTATATAATGCCCATTTGATATTTTTTTATAAATAATTGCCTTATTATATTTTTATTTATTTTTTTAATTAATTTAATTTCCTTCATGGGTGTAATTATTCAAATGTTACCAAAGAAGTAAGTGATTTATAATATAATATAATTTTAAACTATATTGTTTATCATTGAATTTATATTAACAAAAAATAGAGGAATTGTTTCACTTAGAACCCATATATTTTATTCTTTACTTTTCATTTCTCTATTTTTTATATATCAATACGATTTTCTTTTATTAGGTACTTAAAATGATTGATAAAATGATTATAAAGAAATACCATCCTAATTTTATATTTGGTTGGTGAATTTTTTCTTCTATATTAATACTCTTAAATATTATTTTATGAAAGAAAATTTATATAAATTAAATAATTTAAAATATTCATTTTTTTCCTCTGACTATATTAACTATGTTTTAAAATATCAACATCTAAAGAATATTTTTTTGAACAAGTTATTTTTTCTTATTCATCAAATTTTTAATGGATTTGTTTATTTTAATTTATAGGGAATACATTAATTTTTCCACAATCATGATATTTATATTCATTGAATCATCCATTGCAACATTCCTTAGTAATTGTCAATAAAAAATAAAAACATTCTTCAAATTTGGAGTTTATTTTATATCATAATGAATGTATATTTTCTCATGATTTTTAAGAAGGTTTTGAATGATTTTTAATATATTTTTCATCTGTGATAATATCCGTTGATGTTTCAGTGGAAAAAAATGGAAATTTATTTTTATGATATTTTCTATATTATTTATATAAATGTCTTATTATTTCTAAGATAAAATATTAGTGAAACACATTTTTATTTACATAGGTTATGTTTTGATTAATGATAAATGTTTTCATGATGTTGTGGAATACATATGAATGGATTATGATTATGTGATGGATGGGTGTATTATATCTCCAAATTAAATTGTTTAAATAGAGGTTTCTCATATGAAAATAAGTAAGGTAATGAGGATTGAATCTAGTTTAATAAGGAACATCTTTTACTGTAATACTCTTGGGTCTGAATATTGAATAATGAAATGACGGAATAAAGAGTGACCCCAATACGGTTTGATGTCCTTGATAGTTAGTATTGACCTAGGTAATTATTTTTTATGCTTATGTGTGTTCCAAAAAATCATGTTTTATTATAATTTTATGTTCTATAATATCATGATTTTCTATTTATTTTCCCACATTCTTATGAATTATTATTATTATTATAAAACAATATGAAGTGATTCATGATATCTGATCTTTGACTAATTAGGTATGAACTTGTTATGTTCTGATCAAGTTCTCATAAAATTATTCTTATGCTCACATTATATAATTGATTGATATATAATATATTTACACATACTGAGTATTTTAACTCAACATTTATTATTTTACCTTTTCCCATGTTATAAGGAAATGATTAATGTAGGGTGTGTCTATGTGGTTTAATATATAGGAATATCTTAGCGAGAGATGCTAAAGTTCTTTTAGAAAATTGGATGAGTATATATCTAGTCTCTAAAGACACTAAACATTTAAAATCCTTATAAAATAATTATTGTGAAATTTATTGGATATTCTTCTAAAATTATGAAATATTAATATATTATATACTCAGGTTGTTCTAAATCCATTACAACATTTATCTTGATACTAAAATAATTCATGTAATTTTTTAACATGAATTATTTCCTTTAAGTATCTTTGTTTTGAAAAATAAATTGATGGTAAACATAATTATTGAGGTTTTAGTTTGTATTGAATCATGTGAAAATTCATTGATCAGGTATATCACCTCATATTATATTTTTCTAATTTATGTGTATAGTAGTTGTGTAATAAAGAATCCATAAATTAACAAGGAGTTATGCTAAGATCATTAAAATATAATGAACATAATTTTAATGTTGTCACAACTTATCCAATATTTTCTTTATTCAAACAATCATAGTTTTTCATATAAATGTAATCACAATATCATGGATACAATGAACATTACATATAGTAATATGAAATTCACTGATATATTTGAATTATTGTAACTTGTTTTAGCTAGGAGTAATTCCTATTAGTGTAATTTTTTTTGGGTGAGAATTATTTTAATGTTTCATTACTCAGGACTTCATTAAAATCTCTTAGAATTTAATATTTAAATTTATTGTTTCTTATCCTTTATGATCAAGATATTCTATATGGAAGATAGAACTATATTTGGTAGATGTATTATGAGTATGTAGGATATATAATATATATAAAAATGGTCATATGGGTCTAGGGACATTGGATTTATAATATAGATTTTTTGGTTTTAGGAAAATGATACATTTTGACTGGTATAAATTTGAGGGCATCTAGGGAATATGAATACATAACTTCCAATAGTTTTAATATTGAGGATACCTCATGGACTCATCGAGCACATCGAGATAATGTGTGGTTTTATAATATCATTTATGATGTTATGGGTTTCTAATTTTAAATTTTTGTATTGTTTAGTTTTGATGTGTTTAAATGTTATTACTTATGTATATTTCCACTATAAATTTCCATTTTTTAGATGTTGATAGCATTTTGACTACTTTAATTCACACTACACTTCTAATATTTACTTGTATATTGTTTGCATTGATCAAAAGATTATATCTTCTGGTAGATTTAAAGATGAGGTGGTAAAAATATATAGTAAGGTATCTAAACTATTATTCACACCCTCTTATAGTTTAAAAAATGTGTTAATAATTGACAATAAATTTTTACATCCATAATTCACATTCACTATATTTATAATATAATTTCATGGCCAGACCCATCAATGTATGCATGGGTATTGATAATTTGACTAAGACATCATAATACAACATCCAATAGGATATGTTCTGGGGAAAAGTAACGAGTTGCAAAACATAAATTGGTAGACTTAGCCTAAGTACCTATATGAATGCCAAAAAATAACTCCAAGAAGCATAACAAAAATTTAAAAATACATTGGATATCTATAGTGTTAAAAATTCCTGAAATAACATATAGGAAAAACATATAATAGGGAGAAAGGTATATAATGTATAAAGGAAAAAATACATAGCCAACCAAAAATATATAGAAAACCAAAACTAATAATTACAATAATGAGGAGCGGTAGGGAGAGCCCCACACAAGATAATGTAACTTGACCACCGAAAATGGGCAGTTCCTTCACATTATACTAAGCTCTATTACTAAAAGGTAAATCATAGACACCGATAATATATCTAACATTTTCATAAGAAACCACACATGTTTAAAAATCCCATGGAGGGGTGAGTATATACATACAAAGTAGGACTCCCTAAAAACCATGAAGGGGAAGCATTAAGAGAAAAAAATTCAGATCAACCTAAGAAGAATGACCGTAATGAAACCCAATCATCATATATTCTAAAAAACCATAAACAATAGAGAAAGGGGATCTCCATATTTATAGATTTATATGAGTGAGAATTCTACTTTCAACATCAAGGGACCCCATCACTATTTCTAAAACAACCCACATGACCATATATTATAAGTTGTACAGATCCCACTCCTTACTCGTTCCTATCATTACAGAGGGAGAAATAAATATTACCCATGAATATCTTATAACCCCTGAAGAATATAGATATTCCACCCCTCCCCTCTATGTAGAACAGAAGAGGTAATACTACTCTAATAGATGTTCTACCCATCACCAACACTCAATTATAGGGAGTTCACTCCACAAAAAGGGTACCAACACCCTCTACAATGCAGGGAAGAACAATCTATAATAGTATAAAAGATATGTGAAAACTAAAAACTAGAGATTGATTGGGGAGTACCGACCTTGTGAACACTATGATGATCAGACATGACTATTGTAATTAGCTAAGAATTACTGAAAGAATTATCTTTCTATTATCAATTTTTTTAAATTTATATTGTTGAAAAAATGTCACCACCATATTTTGTTTGGAAAACTATTTAGGTTAGGATACTTTTGGGAAATACTTTGAGTATAACATAAAGATTAATACACTTTATATGTCTCATTGAAATGTAAATGGAA
This sequence comes from Viscum album, assembly GCA_963277665.1. Classification (NCBI taxonomy): domain Eukaryota; kingdom Viridiplantae; phylum Streptophyta; class Magnoliopsida; order Santalales; family Viscaceae; genus Viscum; species Viscum album. The sequence goes on from OY728126.1 coordinate 590,085,256, forward strand.
TAAAAATAGGGCCACACAACTTGTGACCTCTCCAAGTCACATTGGCATGTCCTATCCTAAACATGGATTAAGAAACCAGTTGAAATTACATGGAATGTACAAGGGATACATAGAGTGTCTTTCCAACCTAAGGGTATGTACATTTACTCCAGCCTAATATTGTTTACTATTTTCTTTACCCGTGCATTAGGGACCATGAACATGTATTCAATATCATTCCATGTTGCACTAGTAAAGTACACAAGGCACAAATCATGTTTAGAAAAGTTTGTATAAAAAATCCATCTCTTAGGATACATGGAACATTAGAGGATACATGGTCATTGGGACATTCCTTCTGTACACAACATGGCTGGCCGAGTAAGGTCACATAAAATATTGTTCCAACCACACAATGCCTTATATTTATCTCACCAAAAACAATAATTATCGTAGATATAGGGATACATGGTGTGTGTTCCAGTACTATACATCATGACTATCATGAATTTAAAAAATCATTTTTCTTCATCATGTGGGAGCTTATATCCGCCAATTCCACTGCATCCACCATTTTTTGACAAAATTAAATCTACCAAAATTTAAGGTGAGGCCTCTGACCATCGATTCCTAGCCTATGGTTGGGCAGAAAATAATTTTATTCATCTATAGGGGTAGCTGAAATGTATCCCTTAATCATTCGGTGTTCAGAACCATGAATCCATCAACCTAATTCACAACACAACTTGATAAATATGAAAAAAACTGATTCATACATTGTTCATGATTCCTCTATGAATCACGTTGTTTGATCACACTTGAACCCAGCCCGAAAATGTCAAACTCTGACCCCGTGAGCCAATGATTAACAATATGAGGAACCTTTGTGGGAAAAGAAAAATAAAAAATGTAATATAATCATTGGCTAATGTGATCCAAGATAAATATGATTTTATTTTGGAAACAATTGGGGAAATTAGGGGTGCGACAATATAGAAATATGTTTTTCAAGAATTCCAGATGAAATAGTGCTCATGTGAGGAATAGGAAATCACACAACTTATAAGAAATTAAATGAAATAAATGCTTATAAATTGAATAAAAATGATTGAAAATACTCAAAATAGAAATACATTCTTCAAGAATTCATTAATCATTGTTGAATAATACAATCTCTAGTAATGAAGATGGAACTATGTTCATCATCTATCTCACCATTATCCTCTATCTTTGATCATCAATCCATGTCCCTGATCCTCCAAAACATCTATCCTTCTACTCCTCCTTAATTACTTAGGGTTTTAAAAATATCCTTGGATATTTTAAGTAATGGAATTTAAATATATAGGAAATTAAGTTTAAAATTATTCAATGGAAATAAATAATTATATTATTTAATTCCCTTAACACACCCACCAACAGTCACCTTCAATCAAATTTCAGATGCTGACCAACTTTATGTTGCACCTAAAGAACACCCCATATTTCCAAAAAAAAACCTATGGTCTAAGATTTCCTATTGGAGGAACTTTCCAATTTGAAAATAATTTATTAAAAAAACTTATTTGTATGTGATTTAATATATATATATATTAATACTTTAAATATATTAATTCTTAGGTCCTACGACACCCAAACATAATTTCGACTCCGAGGAAAAATTTGGGGATATATATAGGAAGTGTCAAATGACTATATAGATGAAATTTGATTTCGTAAATTCTACCATCCTTTATTTATTTTTAATATAAACAGAAAAAGTTTCACAGGGGGTACTAAGCCTATATCCAACTCTCGTGCCTCGAGGATCTCTTGTACATAATCCCATAGGTTCCAAAGTACTCAAATAAAAGGATTGGTTCATCGGTACAAGTTTCTCCCTTGGAGATCATCGATTTACACCGAGTTCTATGAGATGGTGACTCCATCCTCAAATTAAATACTGTCATTTTTTATAAAATTTTATTTGGTTTCATATATATACTTAGTTGCAACACATATAATACATCACACACTTTGTACCATTATGTGGGTAACACTAAGTGGTAAGTAACCTCTCCATATCCACCTAGAAAGTCATACAACCCAGAGAACCTTAGGGAAAATTATACTCCCGAACCTACAATATACAATCCACATCATATGGAGAATCTATATCAAACACTATCACCTAGATCAAAATCCAAATTTCTATTACATTAGTCTATGTAATATTTCCTACTGTCAATAAACAACCCCCAAATACTTAGAGATCACATGAACCCTTCTTTGAGGCCTACAAAAAAAATTTCCAAACAAGAGAGGTCCGAACAGCCTTATTCTAGGATAATTTCTTCCTGAATGATCTATTATATAGTGTCTTACCTGGTTCCAAGATAACAATAGAGTGAAAACTGATACTAGAACAAAACACCCCCAATGGATAGTTATATGCATATCTCTTGAAAACAAAAACTGATATGCTCTCCCACATACAATCCTCCAAATCATAGATAGTGTTCATAGACTAGATATTCTACAATTTGTAGATTATTGTGGTCATCTATATCTATGTCATGAAAATATCTTACTATCACCTCATAAACTGTTGTGTATACCAAGTATCATCGTCGTTGACAAACATCATGGGTACCCATGAAGGTGGATGATCTCATATACATAAAATTTCTTAAAACACTTAATAGAGGTATTCCCTTGAATGAAAAGTTAGTTATTAAACATGGAAAGTAATTAAGAAATATCACAAATTTCATTGGTTCTCTCAACAAACATGGATTTTCCATTACCTAATATAACTATATGACATCCCAAAAAAATTCAGAAAACACAAGAGGCTGAGTCAATCCTACTTAAATAAAATGTTTACCATTAACTTAATGACATGAGAGAAACCAAGATACAAGAATGATAATTCTCCCCCTCATTCCATCCCACCAATACTACTGTCGATGTTCTTTGTTCATCTTGTATATGCTTGGATGTAAAAAAACCAGAAGTATGAAACTCTATCAAAATATCCTCATGTAATGAAACATGAACCACTTTCTTCTATCAAAATGGATGTAATGGTCCCATACTTCATGAAATCCCTATGTAACATCTATAGATGATATATTTTCTTGTAAAATGATATGATAAATGACACATATCATACCCCCTATCACACACTGATGGTGCGATGAAGTCTCCACAATCAAATGAATATAAGCTATACGCCTCTCCACCACCAGGGTTAGTGGTAAAAAATCCAACTACCCATACACCTCACACACCATGTGATAATGAGGTTCCCCTCTAGGGGTATTTTCCACTATGTTACCCTTCCATGGATAATAGAAAACATTGATTTTATAGTCCTCCTAGAACTCTAACAAATTCTTCTGTATCAAATTATGATCTTCTTAAGTGAATATATAACTGAGACTATGGTGGTTGGAGTAAATAATTAATTGATCACAAATAAGATAAAATATCCATATATATATATGGTGAAGACTACCCTCACAAACTCTAATTCATGGGTGGTATACATATAATAATGGGGTCTCAACTTCCCTATCCCATAAGCAATTATTGGTATCCTCTACATCAACACACATCAGGGACCATATTTAGAAGCATAAAAAAGACAAGAAATACTCATCACCCTCCTCTAGTATCCTAAAAATATATAAAAAAGTCAACACTACCTTTTCTCCTCAAAATATCCTTGAAACTGTTTAGTCAATGTAAACAGATTCTCTTTACGTAACAAGGTTGTTAGAGGGGCTGACACCGTAGAAATTTCAACCATAAACCTCCTATCATACCTTTCCAAACCAATATTTCTCCACACCTCTTATAATATGTTGGGAGTTTCCTAATAAATAACTACATTAAACATTGTTGGATTGACATATACACTATACTTAGAGATGGAGTTCCCAAGAATGTGAACCTCACTAATAAAAAACTAATTCTTTAATAATATTGTATAATGTTGGCACTCTCAAAGTAATTTTAGAATATCATCCAATTATTTAAATGATCCTTCTATGATGTAGAGTAATAATAATTTTATAATTGAAGAAAACTATAAAACAATCCTTATATGGCGAAAAAAGAAATATTTTCGGGGGAAGTATCCATCTTACATGAATTCCTGAATTCACATCACATGAAATAAACATAGGGATACCTAAATTTCATATGTTTCCATAAATAATTATATCTTTTATGACCACCATTGAAACTAGAGGGGTCCTACTTGTGATGGAAAGCCCAAGACCCCACCTCTAGCTAAACCTAGATTACCCACGAGGTCAGTAGAAAGTAATCCTCTCTAAATGTATTTTCAAATCAATATAATGAAATCACAACCTCATTATATATATTGATGACTTGAATCCACCAACAACCAATTACATTATAATGAAGAAACTAGTTGGCAGAACAACCATATAATAAGCTAGGGTCCACACAAGTAAGAAAACTCGCACCACTGCTTCCAACCAGTCCTCCACTACTAGAGGGAATGTATCTATATTAAAACTAACAGTCCAATATATATTGAACTCATGAAATGTACAAAGACACTATATATAATTTTCCTAGATTTATGGATCTATCAACTACATAGAATGTTGTCGAATATCCACCCGATTGGTTAGAGGCGGATCTATGCACTGTTCAGTAGGTAGTAGAGTTGTTGTATCAAACCTATAAGGGAAAAATGAGTGGGTCACTGAGATGGTTCCAAATTACAAAAAAAAAAATCATCATCGTGAATATATATTAATAAGAAACAAGGATGCCTTTATAAAAGAATTTGGATAATTATTAAGATATATGATGGTCGAAGAGAATATCTGAGGAGCTGACCTAATAAGGAAATCCAAATTAAAGGACCTAAACCTATGTGGTACATGTACCTTTGGTTTCCCTACAACTGATGCCTTAGTATGCTATATCAACAATCAGGTAGATTGAGTATTTTTGTATGTATATATTTTTGTCATACCAATGGTGGGATCCTTGTCTTCAGAGCTAAGGTCAATCCACTCAGACACCATTTCCATATGTTAACAATCCAATCATAACAACAACGTCAAACTCCTATGAAAATTATGTAAGATACCACATTTGATACTGTTATATCATTACTGACCATTAGGGACAAATTGGATAATGTCAACTCATGCGAGACACCCAAATCCTAGTTCAAATAGGTTAGGGACTTGTGAAAAGTGTCAGGTAGGAAATACTTAACTTGGAGGCCTTAATATAAGTATCTATATTCATAGAAAAAACTAAATTTAAAAAATAGTGTATATATATAAGAAGATACAAAAACTGTATAGTATAAAAAATGCACACAATAACCTCTATGAAATATATATCAGAGTAACACATGATATACATCGTATAAATTGATAAATAATTTCCCAACCAGATATACAGTTTAAAATGTAAACTGACAACAACTCTAAAGAGTAGAGTGTGGGAGAGGCCAAAATAAGAACCCAACGTCCAACCAATGAACTTGGTATGAACCTCCATATAATATAAAGATAGATGAATAATAGGTCCACTATATTAACTGATAATTTATATTTCAAAATCATAATTCCCAACACATTTGGGAAAAACATAGGTAGCGGTGACTAAATACATAACCAGTAAGATTCCCTGAAATCCAAGAAGGGGATGAAATAAGATTGAAAAAAGATTATCCCATCCAATAAATTAATAGGATAAAAAATCCTAATTGTAAGATATTCACCAAAAAAATCTAAGTGATAGAGAAAGGGTATACCCATCTTTATATCATACTCAGAACAAAGATTCTTCCTATTTCTCCAAAGGTCCCATCACTAATGCCAGAACAACCCATGAATCCATTTAATATATGTATTAGAGATAATTATCCTCTCTATTTTGTATCACAGTCAAGGTAGAAATAAAACCTACCCATTAATCTTTCATAACATCTCAAGAATATATATTTCGCACACATCACTCCAAAGTAGAAAAATAGAGGGGAAACTACTCAAATGATTGAAGCACCACTACAAGATCTCAATGATGGGAGTCCTCTCAAAATATATGTGGCCCAATACCCCTACAATATGGGTAAAATAACTATTATTGTCTAAAAGATATTTGATACCTCCACCATAGAGAGATATATGGGAGTACCAACCCCGTGAACAATCTAATGATCATACCCAATTGATGTCACTGGCTAACCATCACTGAAAGAAGTATATTACTATAATCAACACATCTTGTTTCTTGATTAAAAAAATAAATTTCACCATCATGTTGTATGTTAAAATATAATCATTATAGTCTAGTCATGATAACATATATGAGTCTCAGTGAATTATATAAAAAAGTTTTAAATCTAAAAAAAAGTACACTATGTGTACATTGGGTCACATGATGACCATTATTGGAAACATAGTCATGTACTCACCTTAACATGGATTGGGATTCCAGGTGAAACTACATATCATATAAATGGGTACAAGATGTGTCTTACCATATTAGGGGTACTCCCATGTACTGAATCCCATTTCCATGCACTATGTTACGTTCCAATATAGTTGGGCTCAAATAGTGTACTCCAGGCCATGGTTGGGTGCACAAGGCATGTACACAAGGTAGGAAACTCATCTATACATGTTTATATATAGCGTGTTCAACATAGGATACATGGAATATCAGACCACATGTGGTCCTAAGAATTTTCCTTCGACACACAAGATGGTTTGATAAGTATAGTCCCATGATGTGTGGGTCAATCTACACAGCGTATGAAATTTATCTAACTTGAAACCATATTCTCCATAGCTAGGGGGATACACAGTGTGTGTTCCTAAAAAACATTCCATGTTTATAAAGAATATCTAGAAACATATTTTCCTTATTAATATTTTTATATCCTCTAAATATTCTACTTCTTCCATTTTTTACTTCTCAAAATCAGTAAAACTTTATAGGGGAAGCCTCAAATTGTCGATTCCAACCTACTGTATGGCCATAAATTGAACTCTGTTCACAAATATGTGTTTTCAACATGCCTCATATCACCATTTAGGCTTTTAAACCTTTAATCTATTCATCTAAATCACAAAAAATAACATGATACATAAAAAAACACAAATCTACACATTTTTCATGCATCCTTCATGGATATAATGGTTCAATCATTATCAAATATGACAAGACCATTTCAATATATAACCCTATGGGACACTAGTGAACAAGAAGAAGAATAGTGGTGGGAATAAAACAAGATAAAATGAAATATATTAATTGGTTAATTTGAAACCTTAAAATAATCCATTTTTTGGGAAACCCATAGGTGAAATCAGGGTATAAAAAATAAACAGATTTGGTTCAAGTATATAAAAAAAATATGGCTCATGGAAATGACAAAAAATCACATAAACATCATGTAGATAATAAAAATCCATTCTTATTAATTGAATCAAATAGGGTGTAAATCCATGAAATAATGTTTTCTACCTCGAGAATGGACTCATGAATGGTGAAGATCTCATCCTCTAATGATGTAGATAAAGATCATGTTATGTTTGTTATGTGTCTCATGACTCTCCTTGATTATTTTACATTGATTCTAATTCTTGATATTCCAATGGATCTCTCCTCCTCTTCCTCTCTTATCACCCTTGGCTATGTGGGTAATATAATTTTTTTTACATAATTGAATTTAAATAGCGGTTTAATTAATCCTTGGAAAAATTAAATAAATATATTAGTTAATTCACCTAAAGCACATGAAAATGGTAGCCATAAACCAAATTCCGTACACCAACCAATGTTATACCCCTCCTAGGGAAAACCATGCATTCCAAAATAAATTATGGTCATAAATATCCCATGTGAATTCTTGATAAATGGTAAAACCATTTATTCCTAAAAGATATAGGAGTTTGATTTAATATATATAATTTTTTAAATATATTAACTCCATGGTCTAGAAATGACCATCCAGAAATCCAACTCTGAGAAAATATCTGATGATATATAATGGAATATACAATGGACAGAACCTGTGAATCTAAAGTCATTAAATATAACTTATCCTTTCCCATGGTCCACCGAACAATCCTATAATGATCACACAATCTTCATTGATCCCAGAATATAATAGAATATCATATATTAATATTACCACTAACTAATTAAGGTAATCATTAATGACTCTATTGTCTAGATGTGTGAATATAAAAGTATAATTTCAAGTCCAAAATGGCATCACTATAAATACATAGTTTCCATATTTAGTAATAATGGTTGTCTTATGTTCGACATCTCTTTTAACCCTTAATAAATGATATCAAAATTGATATTTTAACTTTGGAAACTATTGAACCCTCAAAAGTGATCAAAAAAATAATAAATATGGGGTGTATGATACTTGTTCTTGATCTTGATTTTTATGTTCATAGTAATCAGTAAAGATACACATTAATCCATCTTTTATCATAAAAAAGAATTGATGAAACATATAGAGAAGCAATCAGGTGTAGAAAACACTTTCATAAATTATCATTAATTTACTTCTTTAATTATTCTAAATTAGCGGGTCAATTTTGTAAGGGATACTTTATATTGGAGTATATCCAAATGCGAGTTCAACTTAAAAATAAAACTCATATTCTTTTGTATTTCCATAAATTTGTATCTGAAATACATCAATATACTCTCATAAAATTGGCACACAATCATTACTGAGTTCCTACCCAACCATTTTATCTAAATAACCATTAGTATTGGGTATCAATACCCATATAATAGTTATAATTTCCATTAAGAGTTTATTGTTATCCTAGGAAAAGTATATGATCATGGGTTTATTGGGGATATGAATTGTGACTTCTCTATCCCAGAAACTTTTGTAGGACCTATGTAGAGAGATCAAATGTATTCTTAGAATGATATCAAATTCATCCAAAGAGAGAATAAAAATATTTAAAGGAAACAAATCCCAAAATATTATATTGTAGAAGATTTGTTGACTTGGTATAAAATCATCACACTACTCAATATTTTTGTTGAAAATTTAACATATAACTATTTGGGTGGTGATTTTATTCCTTTAGTTAATTTTCCAAACATGAAAAAGTGGGTGGAACTAGATTAAAATAAAAAAAATTAGTTCTTGAGTGGTTGATAATTATACCTTTTACTACATCATTTTCATGACCCAATTTAATATACACAAGGATAAGATTTCCATTTATCCTTGTATTATGAGGTTTCTATCATTAATTTTCTTATTAACCATTGGATTGTTATAAATTTTGGAATAATTCCCATATTCTTTACAATTGATTAATTGGAGTGCAGTTGGTTTATTAGATTTATGTTTCTTTTCAACTATTTCATTTTCTAGGCTCTTCATATCACTTCCAAATTCATATACTTGAATATTTTATATTTCACAATTGAAACATTAACCTTTTCCATAGAGATTTTCCCCCATGATTCTTCCAATATTTCCAATGTGTATGAGTATTAAATTTCTTTCTTCAATGGGGTTTATCACTTTATCTAACATGAAACTCCAAATTTATCTTCTACTCATAAAACCATTAGAATAATGGGTGTATAAAATTTCCATATCCATCATAAAATAACATTGAGAAATTTTTTAATTAACTCTAAATTATATTATAGAAAATTAATTTTGTGTATATGGTTTTAAGACACTATGAAAATGGTCTATTTTTCATTCATGTTTTGTAATAAATATGTAATATCACCTTGAAAATATTATGAATATTTTTTCATAACAACTAATAAATTGGTACATAATTTGTTTGAAATGAAATAATTATATTTTATTTTAGTGTTAATATTTTAGAACAAACATTTATTGAATAATATCTTATTAAGCTCATCTTATTCCATAATTTTCATTTATTTAACTTCTATTATATTATTAGTGATATTCCCCCATTGATTCGCATCACTACAGAATCAAAAAATTTCTAAAATAGCCAATTCATACTCTGAGCACTAAATAATGAAAAACATATTTTATATTTTATTGATGAATTTGTTGTTTATTATTGGATAAGAAGACCTAGTAAAGAAGGTTAGTAATTTCCTCATGAAGTAATAAATAATGAGTTGTTACTTACAAGGCACATTTGAGTGTTTGACATGATTCAAATTGTTATCCAAAGAATGAGAGAGTTAGGTTAGAACAACTATTAAAATTTTCACACCACATCCCATCATGTTTTCTTTCTCAGTTGAAAAATTATTTCATTGTCCCTCATGATCGATGTTAACATGATTTCTACTACTTCCAACCATTGATTAAATCCAAAACGTTTATAGTGATTCTTTAAAAACAACAACTATAGAAATAAATCATATGATAAAAATAATCAAACTTATGATGTCAAAAATTAGGTCTACTTAATTTCAACCTATGACTTATTATGTTCCTCCTAGTTTAATTTCGGTTCATCAAATGTTTTAGGATCTATCATATTATTCATAAGATCATAATCCCCAAAAATTTCAAAATCTCACCCTGATACCAATTGATGATCCCAAGACCCTCACTCCTAGGTCTCGTATTAATAAAATATATATATATATATATATATATATATATATGCTTTGACAGAAACTGGGGTAACCTGATCATAACATACGTTCATATTACATAAATTTATATTAATATTCATAACATATTAAAATATATAACACCTGATATGCTATATTTTTAGTGTATTTGGGGAAAAGATTCATTACTAAATAAATTTAAAAATCATTCTCAAAATATCCCAAAAATACTCTTCACATTTGATACCCATATAAACATATCATATAGAATATTATTTTTCAATAAATAGGGAATAGAAACATAATAAAGTTGCGATAGCAAATTAATAGTAAGGGTAAATGTGAGTGTTATCAAACCATGATCATATGAATGTATAAGATAATAAAGTGGGTATGAGAACATAATCAACGCATGTGAACTAATCATAATGGAAATCATTCATAATTAAAAAATGGACCCTATATCATGGGTATTAATATAAGGCTTTGGTTATAACATAAAACAAGAATCATGATGTAATAATATGTTTTCATGACATAAGAAAATTTGTAACATAATATTTTTGGAATATTAACATAGAACTAGAAACATGTATAACATCCATACCACAAAGACTAGTCCATCCATATATTCATAATATAGTAGGTTTAGGATAACCACACAAGGCACATGTGTGTTAGCCTAGTTGGTGAGGACTACTTAAGTGCATCCAGGTAGAGGCATATTTCTAGGTATTGTAGCAGTACTATAGCGGGTACTGTTTTGAACTCAAGTAGTCGGGACTATTACCCCATTTGGGCCTTCATTCCACTGATTTGGTCCTCGAGTCCTTTAAGGCCTTTGGGCCGCCCAAGAATTTGGGCCACCTCAAGGCCTTTGGTCCACCTTAAGTGTAGATAAAAACCAGAAAAGCTACAAGGAACAAGCTTTAAAAAAAGGATGAGCAAAATAATTTCAATATAGTAGAAGCTAAATGGATTGCAAGAATGATAGGGTATGACACCTTCCATCATTAAATGTATGTTCATGCATGATAAAGCCTATACGAACAACCTTACGATGGTGGAGAGCTTATTTCACGATGAAGATGTTGGGGAGGAGCAGTTCCAAGTAGTTAGTCTCTGTTATATGTAATATTTGAAGCCTACAGGCAATGAATTCCACTAAGGCCTATAGGCAATGTAATACTTAATCATATGGGCTTTATAAGGGTTCCAACTCACCCCATGAAAGGAGGATGATAAAAAAAAATAAAAAATGAATTCCTTCGGGCCATTGGAGAAGGAGGATAACCACGCATGTAACGTATTGGATCATGGATTAAAAATTATGCACTATTGAGCATAGGTTGTCCAACCATGTACACTATTAATCTCACAATATCCTAGTATATTCCATCATGGAATGTTACCTTTTTTGATTTGGATTTTGGGGATGCTGGTAGGTGTCTCGAGGAAGGAATGATGGTGCTTGAGATGAAATTTCATCTTGGAATATATGGTATTTTCGTGAGAGTAGGTTTCATGTAATTTTTATTAGTTTATGGGGATATAGAGTGTTATATTACATGGTCAATGTGAGATATATAATTCCATAACATGATGATTTCAAGTAAGTGGTGAAGTTTTTTTATAGTTGTGATTTTTGTCACAACCATGTTTATCGTGATGTATTTCATAGACATTGGTTTTTATGTTCCTCTATCTTAGGAGATACCACAACAAAAGAGATCAGGAAAAACTGAAATTTTATATCGATTGAATTTGATTATATTACTTGACTAGGCATTGAATGAGTGAAATTTGTTGGATTTGCATGGTGAATTTTAAATATTTAGTTGATATTTACCGATTCAGGAATGAATATAATTCATCAAACTATGAGTAGAGTTATTGGGTTGGTCACAACTTGAACTTGACGAACCACACCAAAAAAAATATTTTTTCCATCCAAGTATAAATTTCAAAGCCACCCTTATTTCTCCCAAATCCCTTATAAGTATCCCAATATATTTGTTAAATAAGTTATGTTTTTTTGGAGTATATCTACCCCCTTTTAAAAATATTTAATCATTATCTTTATGAGATTGGGAATTCTTCCATCAGAGGAGAGTCCATCCCTTTTAATTCTTTGTCTCATCTTTGTAGTTCTTAGAAAATGATATCTCTATGGGAGTATTTTTTGAATGATGTTACGGGGAGAAATGATAGATTCTATAGTGTTCAAAAGTTATGAGGTCACCTTCATGTGATTATGGTTTCAAGAACATCTCTTCTCTATGTTTTATTATGAAATTACCATGTACGCATCAGTAGAGGTAGGGGATTCATTAATTATCCATTATTTTTAGTAAATTTTTAGATTTTAATAATTTTTTATTTATTGGTAGTGTATTACATATTTTAATAATAAATACAATGAATCATTACTAAATAATATTAATGGAACTGGGGTGATTCATGCGTGTTATTTTCTTTTATGAAATTTATCTTTATATTTATCCTGGATTTATATTTTTGATGAAAATCATTATTATTGATAGAGAATTGTTTTTTGATCATATGGATTGTATGTGGATATTACCATTTATAAAGGATAATCATCTAAATATTTTTATAAACCAATTTCATGGAAGAAAGGAATTTATATGAAAGCATGTTTGAAAATGGAAGAATGTGAATGTATTTAATAATGATGTTTGTGTTTGGTAATTTTGTAAAACATATTTTTTTTGACTATGTTTGTATGATTATTATGATTTTCTTCATGTTGTTTGTATTCTGAGGGAAACAACATATGTAATGGGGGGGTCATAGTGGGATACTATAGTGATTTTTGATTATACAGTGTGGATTTGGCTTCCTCGTCCTGATTGGAAAGAGGGAAGACGAAGGTTGTTAAGGTATGGTACAATGGCTAGTTAATGATGTATATAATTTAATATAATGGTTGTATCTAAATATTGTTGGTGATAAAAAATGTGAAAGTGGTTTTATGGAATTGAATAATATAATTTCTTAAAATTTAACATTGATTCTTGATATTAATGGTTAATGGCTATGAATAATATGGGTGATTGTTTTCACAGATTGACAATAAATATGGTTGATGAGAAATGTAAACAATGTTACATGGTTTGTGATGGTTATTTTGAAAATGGGATAAATGAGTTGGATTTATGGGATTTTTTTTGCATTTTATATGGATATTTTTATGGGATGTTGGGATGGTTTTGATTTTATAGTTGGATGTGATTGTAAAACGAGGTAGTTCTTGTATAGCAATGTTTGTAAGATGTGTATGTTCTGATTTGGTGTGACCCACTTAGGCTGTTCTACTATGTGGATATTAATATACTAGAATTTTATTTATGATATCTATATGCATCCCACCCAAGCCAGATACCCATTCCAATTCCCAACATGCTTTAGATTTTTGGGGTTTTCCCAAATCATCTTAGCTAGTGAGGGGACATATGGATTTGTACTTCCTCCTCCAAAGTCTCAATGCTAGATGTAGTATGGGTTTTTATGGATATAGAGGTTGGTATGATGATGAAACCATAGTATTTGCTGTACCATAAGACCATGTGGGGTATTAATTACATGATATTATATGGTGTGGGTTATGCACGGTAGGATTAGGGCATGAGGTTGATGTGTGTCATTTTCATGATACCATAATATAATTAATATGAGATGTGAAGTTGATATTTGACACATGGAAATGGATTTGTGGTGATTAAGAATGTGTTTCTGGTTATGTTGTATAGTGGTGATATTATATATGGTGTGTCATTGCTGGACAAAATAAATTGGGGTGTGAGAGTGACATATTAATGGGGAAAAGTTACCTTCATGTAATATTAATCAAATATAATTATACTTTTAAAAAATTTGATATTTGTTGAGTGGTTCTTATTGGGGCTTGGTGGTAGTTCACCAAATAAGTTCTTATCTGTTCAGTTGATTCTTAACCGATGCATTAGTATCCTCCTCCCACATATTCATTTGAGGTCCTAACTATGATCCTACTAAGTGTAAATTTAATGATCATCCCAACATATAAAAAATATGTTTCTTGTTTATAGGGTGAGTTTGGTGATTTATCATTACATTACTATTTTAGAGCATGGGTTTAGATAGGAGTTATTGCCTAAGACTTTATAAGAATTTCAATTTTGGATTTATATTTTTTTTGGAAATGTTCGTGCATTATGGGATTGTTTTACATCATAGATTATGTAAATTATGGTGATTTTGTTGGATTATTTATGTATTTATAGAATATATATTGGTAATTACTCCAATAAGTATGTATTATTCCATCATTTCTAGTATCGAAAATGTGGCATATTGGAGGTGGGCTTCAAGGGCCACACTAATCTTTACTGCATGCCTTGTATGAGTTCCCAGTGGAGGAAGTTCGTTATACATGAGGTATAAAAAATTACCCAATTAATTGGAGGGTTATAATATACCCTACCACCACATAATGATACAACATACATAAGTATGCCACATGATCATGAAATCATTCAAAATTCATTCTTAATTCAATTAAACAATTGAAAAGAAACAAATATCATGAAACAATTGATATAACATGATCATTAGTCATTAACATAATGAAGGTGGATTGTATCATTTGATCGTAACCCCTGTGAGGAATAAGAAACAATATTGGATGTCGATATAGATGAAAAATTAATTATAATATTGTTAGAATATTTATTTTAAAAATAAGATGAAATATCATTTTAATTTGTTAAATTTTATTTTAAAATAAAAAATTCAAAAAAATTTGTAATATATACTTCTTGGAAAATGATGAAATCATAGAGAGGAAGATTCATTATGGATATAACTATAAAATATGGAAAATTAATTCATATATAAAGTGTTAAAAAATAAAATTATTTCCAAATACTTGTAAAGAGAGTCAATGTTAGTGGAAAATAGGCTCATTAAACAATTTTATAGAATATTAATTTTGTAAATAAATACATGTAGATTTTAAAGTAACATAATTAGTCAAATTATCATAGATAATTGAATCCATAAAACAAAATATTGAATATGGACATGAAAGGGAAAGATTCCCAACTCAAAATGAGAGGTATGTTCAGTTTCTATTACAGGGATCATTTCAGGTGAATTATGAATCATAGAGGATGAAAAATAGTAGGATAAATTGAAAAACATATTAAAATCCAAATTATAATAAACAATATATGGTATTATATATAAATATCATATAATATCTCTAGATGGAAACTTAGTGAATATAGTTTCAAATATAAAATGAGATTGGAAGGAAAACCCTTACCATTACATGAAAATTCTGTGGTTCATGTGTCTAAACTCATAAATAATGAAATTAAGTTAATAAAATACATTGTTTAGAATATTTTTTTGGAATATTTAGTTTCTTATGGTCCATTTTTTACCACATGTAATTTATTTATTGTATGAGTTTTGATGTCATCGACCACATGATGTTCTTTTTTTTATTACACTAAAACTATTTTGGTAAATTGACTATGGTCAAAGGGGTTATAAAATAGTTTCATAGTCATCGTAATTGTATAGATATATGTTATTTATAATTATATTAGAATATTATATATATAAATATGTTTTCCAAAACACATTCAAATTAATAAATATTTCATGGTATTCTCATTTTAGGCAGTTAATATTTTCATTGACAATTTACTATAAATATTATTAATAAATTACATAATTTAATATTCAAATATCGTAATAATTTCATAAATGTAATATTTATTCACTATATTCTCATTTATAATTATAAATGTACGACATTGTTAAAATATGAAATAATTCTTCCACAGATGTGGTAGGCTGACAATAACATTAGCGATGTTTTAATTTTTGAAGGAATTGGAGGAAGGTACATAATGGTTATTAAATTAATATAATAATATGTTTGTATACCAATGATATTGATTTTAGTATAATATGATGAATATAATATATTTTGAGGAGGTGGAATAAGAAACCTAAAAGAACCTACATTAATCAATTATATTTCCATTGGATATAATCCTTTTGAACACTCTATATAGATGCTTAGATTGGCATTTGGGTTATATTAAAACCACTAGGAGATGAGAAAGTGGAATGGGAAGGGGAATTTTAGATCATGGTTAAGCTGGATTGGTTTAGATGTGTGTATAAGTGTGGTTCTGATGGGTCCTCTTATATTTGAGGGGAGATATTTTTTAAAATATTGATTTCTTAATAAAAAAGAGATGCATTATTCAAGTAAAGTGGATTGAAACATTATTATAATACATGTAAAATATTATTTATGGTTGATAAATCCATTATCAAACCATCTAGAGATAAGGTTTTATGATATTTTGAGACTTATCTATTTATTTAGCAATATTTTCTTCATTTTAACTATTACTGTGGGGACTAATTTTTTCCATAGTAACTTATTTTTATAATTTAAAAATAAATTAAACTCCTTAATTTTATCGTGATGATTATTATTTTTACATAATTTAATATAATTGAATTTTTTACATTATTTTTCGTGATGATTAATTATGTATTTTTAATCATATTTCATTTCAATTTATATTTAAATGAGCTTCAACATATTTGTTTTCAATGATTCTTTCCATTATATTTCTCATTTACAAGTGTTCAATTTAATTTATTAAGGTAAAAATGCAGAATTCTAAAAAACCCATTTGAATAATACAATTTTCAACATTAAATAATTTTGATGACATCAAATTAAAATAATTATTCATCTTCTAATAATTAAATTTTATTAATCCATTGGTATTAACATATATTATTATGTTTTAGGAATACCTTAAATAATTCATAATAATAAGATGAATAATAATAATATTTAACAGATAAAAATATTTTTTTACAATAAAATAGCTAATTAAATAAAATATTTATATTTAATTCTAAATTTATACTATTTTCAATCACACAACATACCCATTAGATATACTCAATGACCATATATTCAATGACTATTTTTTCAACGACAATATATCCAATAACTATATTCCCAACAACCATATATATAAGGGTCACATTTCATTATATATATATATATATATATATATATATCCTTACGAACAATTTAGAATCATTCAACCTAATAAATTCTCTCTAAATATGCATATTATATTTATATTCTTTTCCTTACTTCTGTAGTTGTAATTGGATATATGATCTTCAACATAAATAATGGGTTCAAGTATTACATGTTTTTTTCATTTTCTATACTTGTGGTTTTATTTCTCTTGTAGTTTTCTTAATGATGCTTTAAATTTAATTTACATAATTTTCTAATTTTAATTTTATATTATAAAATCTCCTCTAAATAAAATGTATCATAGTTTTTTTGTTCAGTATTATGTGAAAAATATGACATTAATCATAATATTTATTTTAAGGGAAAAAATACATAGTAAAATCATGGGATGTTACACGGAACTTACTCCAATACTATTTCATGATCCCAATCCAATCTATATCATAATAACCTTGGGATTATCTCCCCAATCCTAGACTTAGCCATCACTAGACACAATATTAGGTCTAACCCCCCAATTGTTAAGTTCATTAATCAATTGGATGATATTGTACTATATTTTTTTCAATAAAAAGTAATTTAAATATATTTTGAGACTAGGGTGATTGATAAATATTTTAAATTTACTTTAAAATATCTAAATATATTTAGAAATTATGATGATGGTTAAATGTTGTTGTATCCTCGAAAGGATTTCATTATGTGTTGAGAAAAGATAAAGAACCTTGTGAATGTAAAGATGAACAAAATTTGTGAAAAAATTTCTACAAATTATTATCAATATTATACTATGAAGAAATAAAGGTGATTATTTTGATCTTGATTCATGTAATATATCAATCTATTAAATTATGGAAATAAAATAATTTCAATAAATTGATAAAATGAGTCACTGTCATTATGTATATAGAAATTAATATATTGTAGTTACTACATGCCTGATGAATTTATAAATGAGAGATGCTACCAATGATTTTATTTATAAAAAGATTATTCCAATATAAAGATACTTTTATTTGTTGTTACTATTTTTATTATACATTATAGAGTCTTAGAGAAGTTTAATGGCTTTGAATATTATGAGATAACTTGATATTGCTACTATATGAAGGTGTAATTTCAATATCTATATTACAAGATGAGGAATTTGAAGAATATATGAGATGATTATTTTAAAGAAGGACTACAAATTACAGATATGGATTTATTGAATCATGAACAAAGAAAATGTTAAATGATATGGGTTTTATGGAATATGGATAATGACGAAAAAATTTATCTCTATAAATAAGTTATGGAGTGAGGTGTGATTTTTGAAGACTGAAGATTATAGGAAATATAAAATCCATTGTGTTATTAGGCCTGAATATGGAAACAATATATTGAAATATCACTTTTTTATGATGATGAATGAGAGATTATTTATAGTGGCAGGTGCTGCATAAATGAAAAATGATAAAGAAAAAATGTTAAATCATTGACTGTGTTGGAAGAAGAGATGATGTAATTGACTTAGTGGAAGATCATTGAAAATATCGGTAGTGTTTTTATTTATTATAATAAATTTTTGTTATTATGATTTTTCTGAAGATAATTTTATAATTTCTTGTTGTGATTTAAGATGAATTGATATTTCTAGATATGTTTTTATGAAGTTTTATGTCAATATGAGAAATTATGAGTTTATATATCATATCATGGTGTTATATGACAAATGGGAAAGGAAAATAATGATATTAAATAGAGTAAAAATTATAAAAGAACATAAATGATTTACAATGATATTTATAAGATTAAATATGTAAAAAAGAAGAGGGTATACTGTAATACATAACTTCTATGTTATGAATTGTATTATCTCTTAGGGAATATAAAAAATTGATATGGTGTTATTAATTATTAACCCTAAATTTATGAATCATATTCTATATTAATGGTTTAAGATACATAAGCATAACATTTAGATTCTATAGAATTTATATAAATCAATATGAATAATATATGATAAATTTTTTTGATTTATAATACTGATATAAAAATTTTAAAGGATGCATAACATCCTTCTGTTTGATAGGTAATAATAAATAGTTTCCCCTAAGTGATTCATATGATTAAATATTATGATGGTGCACTGTTATTTAGTGTACAAATATCAATAAAATTGATCAATTAATACATGAATAAACATATGGTCGGTTCTGTGATCTTAAGAAATAGTTTTCAATTTGAGATAAAGATTAATACTCCAATAATATTATTATAAGTGGGCATGCATACATGCAAAAGAAGAAGCATATTTTTTGGGAGCTTGAAAGAAATATGAATAAGATAATTGATAATTGTTAAATAAAATATATTCAAATATATTTAAAAATATAATTAATTGATTTAATTGAGAGGAAAGAATTAAAAAAATTAGAGATATGATAAGATCCTTGAATGATATTACAAGAGTTTTAAATTAGACGATATGATTCAAAATCCCTGAGGATCACAACAAAATTATTTTTAAAGGATACTTTTTTAATCAAAATGAAAATGGAATTTAAATATAATTATTATTATTCTAAATTGAATGGATTTTATATGTTTTAATTATAACATATTATCTTTAAGATTTTGGATGAGTTTGTAATGAATAAAATGTGTCCAAATAAAAAATATAGGGATACGTATCAATGATGTAATATAAATGAAAATATATTATCATAAAATATGATGAAAATTTTACTATGGTTGAGATTAAAATGTGATCTATATAATATATTAAATATATGGATGGGATACACCCCTGGATCTCTCGGAAGATCTGCTCTCGGGAGCGCCCTAGGGTTTTGGATGCCTTCCTGGTGGCGGCATAGGTCATCAGAGTGCGGAGGGATTGGCGGTATGGATCCAAGGCGGAAGGCAACACCGGGTTCATATTCTACTGTGGATCTCTTTTCTGAGAGGATTTTTATTCCTTGGCTTGCCTCGGGTCTTCAGGCGATGGATCTGAGCTCGGCTTGAGGTTTTTAACAGTGGCAAAGGTGGTCACAGCATCGACGGTTCCGGAAGCCAGCTCTTGCATCCCGTCCTTTGTTTCGCGGTGACGTCCTTGTCTCGGCTCGACATGGGTATTCTAGAATCCACCTCAATAATGGTGGTGGATATTTTTTCCTTTGCAATGGTGTCAATTCTTGGATTTGCATTTAGTTTTTATCAGAGAAAGGCAACTCAGATCATTGGGAAGACTCCTCAATTACGGCAGCAGATCTCCTTTACAGTGTGATGGAGTCATTTCTTGTATTGTCTTTCAGTTTTCAGCGGAGCAAAGTGGAGGGTTCGTGGGACAGGATGGGATACCACATCTTCTTTATGGTGGAACTTCCTCAGTTTTGTTTCATGATGCTATTATAGGGTTATGTTTCTAACTTATGTTGTTTTCTGGTCACATCATTGAAGGTTTTGGATGTAGTCATTTGCATCTTCTAATTTTATCTGTATCCTTCGGCCATTTAATGGGTTATCTCCCTCAAAGATTTGGGGATGTTGTAGGTCGTTTTTGTGGGATAATCCCTCTGACCCCATGGGACGTATTGGGTTTTCCCTTACCTAGTTTAAAAGGGGTTCTTGTTTTCTTTTTCTTCATTTTTTAATAATGGGTCTTGACCCCAACCCTTATGGTATATAGATATATTAATATAAATAGATGTATTATGTTCTTGATAATTCTAATATTGTATATCTTGAGCATTAATATTCATAAAGAAGAAGAGGATTGTCAAACGTGATGATATATCTATATGAACAAAGAAGAAGGTCACTCATTCCATGTCTAGTGAAGACACATTCTTATATTATTTATCATACATTATTAAGACTCAGCCAACTATTCTTATAAAACAATACTTGGTTGTTGTGAGTGTTAATAAATAATTACAAGTAGATTCTTCCAATGTTGGTTCGTTCCATGCATTGAAATCATGTTTCTGGGATGTATAAGGGATCCAGGAACATTCCATGACCTTGATTGTTCTTGATAATAAAATTATATTCATTCATTTTTGTAACAATAAGCACCGTGAACTGAGGGATAGCATAATAATTTTTGGTGAGCGTCATAAATATTTCTGACTATTGTTTTTTGGTGTCTTTTCTTTCATATATATATGCATGTAAGGTGTGATTATATAGATTGAGATTCATCCACTCTAAGAGGATTAAATCTAAAAATAAATCATTTTAATTGGTAAATGATTTAACACACTTAATAAACACCCTCTAACTATGTTTTCACTAATCCTATGGATCAAAAATTATCATCAAAGCTCAATGTTTCAGCCTCGATTGGATTCTAAGCAATTGGTTATTTGAGTTTTTATTTTTTATTGTATTTGAGAAAAACAATAATTTAATGATTAAATAATTTTTTAATTGTAATGTCAAAGAAAATATCTAGAAAATATATTTTAATACACTTCATAATAAGAATAAAATATTTTTAATAAAATTGAGGAAGGTCTTGTTAAAAAAGAAATAAAAATAGAAATCACCACTAGTTAATGTTTAACAAAGATGATAATTTTTTTATCTATTTATAAATTTCCCTTTTAATATTCCCATTTAGAAAATGAGGAAAAATTCTTATGTAAAGAAAAAAACCCAACATTAATAATTTATAATAATTTAAAAAACACTAATAGCGTGTTTTGTGAAAATTGTGTGGAAAAATCTACAAGTGATAATATGGAAAAGTCTTACACCATAGATGTTTAATAAGTATCCCATGAAGATAAGGTGACCAATATTTTTGATCAATACATTCTTTTAGATGAACCAATTATAAGTGGGCATGATTATGTTTCTCTGTACTCATTAGTTGATTTATATAGTATTTTGATGAAAACCATATATAATCTTCATAAAAATGTTTCCTCTTTTATTTGAGACTAATTTATATATTTATAGTAATATATCAACAAAATTAATTAAGAATCTAAATGGATTTAGGAATCAAAAGTATAAACGGTGCTGATTTTTATAAATCTACTAGAAACATTGAGGCTAAAAGTAATAAGAATATAAATCAAGAAGTAAATTTATCCCAAATTAAGAAATAATTAAGATGTTTAGTTTAATATAAGGATAAACGAAAAAAGGGAATAAAATATATGATCTATTCATTTGTAGGAAAACAAATAAAAATCATTAATGTTAAGAATTATCAAATTACTATCAATGAAGAAAGGATAAAGACCCTAAAAATTCAATTCAAGGGAATATTAATATGAATTATGATCATGTGAATAATGTTGATAGAATTTGAAATGATTTTGAAGAATGGGTGAAGTCAATTATATATCAGATACTAACTCTTAATATAATGTGTCTTGATTTAGAAGTTAAATTTGTAAACATGGAAGTGGCATAGTTGAGTTTTAATAAAATACTATAAGAATAATTTATTCCATACATATCTTTGATGAGGATACTTATGTTAAAATACCTATATCATTTTCCATGAATAGATTGAAATTTTAGAATTATTAATCTACTATAGGATCAAAGAAAAAGGAATCATTTGTTCCAGAAAATATACTTCTTTCTAACAGGGATTTGATTCACAGTTTATGTCCTAAAGAATATTTAGGATAAAAATTTATTGAGAAAATGGTTTATAATTGAAACTATATATTAATATATTTAAAACAATGAGAAAATATTTTACCAAAAAGATACTCAACTATAGGATAAAATTACCTGAAAATAAAAAACTACTAAATATGGAATGAATATAGATCAATGGAAAACCCATGATTTATTGCATAATATTGTGGATGTGAATGGTTTGGAAAAAAGGATATTTATTGTTAAAATATTATATCAATTCATAGAAGAAAAAGAATTCATACATAAAGGAAGATAAAACCCAAGTCCACAAAAAGCACAATGATAAAATTAAAAATATCACAAAGGATGAGTAACCAATAAAGAAGAAGTAAGAGTGAGTTAAAATTACAGCCTTTTAAAAAAAATCCCTAAAAACATTTCTATGATGTATGAGAAATATTTGACACCAAATAATAAAGGCTACTACTATTTTGGAAGAAAAGGACACCCCAAAAACTATACCATGAAATTCAAGAGTTATAGTATTGATGGAGGGATAATAAAGATTGAAAAAGAAGAGTCAGTATAATATATAAATACAATGATTGTTTTGGTAGAGTATATCTTTGAGATTAAAGGATAATTATAATATCATGATTTTTTTACAAAAAATCAGGACCCGAGAACTTTTAAAAGGATGTTTATAAGGTGTATGAAATCTGGATAGATTTCAAAATGCTATATTATCACACTACCAACATAATAGATGATTTTGAAAAAAATAATACATGAATACCAAAATTCATATATCATAATATCCTCTAGGAAATAATTAATGTGAAATAAGGAGACAACTAAAAGAAATAAGAATACTATTTTACCTAAGAATATTATTGTCTAGAAAAAATGGATTAAGCATATAGTTTTCTTACAATAAAAGAGATAAGATGAAAGGAGTTCCTTAATTGAGAATAAGCAAGTAACCATTTTTATCTCACTAAATAGTCATACAATATTTATTTTTCGATATATTTATATAGGTAATATAAATGTGATGCTTATGTGGGTGGTGATGGAATGATGTGTATTGTCTAGATTATTCAGATTGAGTTTCATCTTTATTGAGTTACATCTATAGATGAAGGATTCTTATGAAAAGGAAGGTTTCTATTTATTTTAAAATTATATCAACCTTGATGATGAAATATTGAGTATACCCATTGATGGGGAAAAAATTAATATATATAATAGAAATAATTATATCATGTGATGCTAGAATTTGGCCACAATTCTTGAGTAAAACATTATTGAGGTATATTTAGCAAATTATTTTTGATCCATATATTCAATTTATCTTTTATTAAAAAAATAACATTACACACTTGATATAATTGATCTTAAAGAAATGTTTTTATTTTAAATTTGTTTTGTGTGCATTAATGATTTTCGGGTAACCTTATTTCTAGATAGTTTTAGTAGGAAACCGTTGAGCATTAAACATATTTCCTAGAACACATTCATCGTATTTACCAACACTAATGTAGTTTTGAGATGAAATCGTCCGAATAAGTGAAACTATTTTGAGTTCATTAAAAGTTGAATATATTCTCTAAAATTCTATTAAAATTAATCCAAAAGATTACAAAATTTGGACATTGAATGATTCCCTATAAGGAGGATAAAATATTCAGGGAATAGAATAAAGAAGAAACAGTTCATGAGCATTTAGTCACTTAAATCGTAGTAAAACATATTGTCATAGGGGAAGTTTAGAGTTTATTTTATTTATAAGTGTTTTTATAAGCTTTTATTTGCATGTTTTAATTATAAAAATCATATCATTAATTTTGAAATAATTGAGTTTTCAATCCATCATGATATATGGATTTTAATGTAAAATATAGAGTTACATCCAATATTTATGATCAAGAGAATCCATGATGTGGAAATAGATATGCTTCTTCCCAATATGAAAAAGGCATTCTTATAGAAAGATAGAGCAGATAATCTAGTTTTTAGAAGAAAATTTTTACTTTTTAGGGGGTTTGTCAAGGGTTTTCTATGGATTGGATGATAGAACGTTTGATAGGTTATTTCCATGGTTACCTTAAATAAAACATACAACTCCACTTATACATTGGAATAAAGAAAAATCTATAATATTATTTATGGATTAATTGATTTTGGAAACATAAAACCTTGTTTAATTAACTTTCACAATACTTACTACTTTTCAAAGGTATATATATTTCCATTATTAACTTGATCATTTTTCTTGTGTATTAAATTTTGATTTATTTAATTTCAAATACGTGTAATTTATATACTATGATATATTATGGGTTTACAATTTTTCAGTTTATCAGTTTCTAAATATTTTTAATAATTATAGTGAAAAGTGATTTTATGTGATGTTTTTTACCTCAATTCACACCCTTAACTAACACCATAAACATGGGAAAATCATATTATATAAGGTATATACAATTGGGAACATAACTAGTATATTTCTATTTATTTATATTTGGTTTAAATTTTTTATTCATAGTTTACTTATAATTAATTGTGTGGTATATAGTTTTTTTTATAATGGAATGAATTCATTCAGAATCTTTTGAGAATATCAATCCTAATCGAATGACTATTTTTAAGTTAAAGACTTTGAAAATTGGGGAGATAAAATTCAAATTTTATTTCTAAAGGATAGTGTAGATAATTTTATTTTTCTTATTAAAAATTACATGATTAATGAGAATTAAATTACCCCTATTTCAAGTGAAGGGGAAATGAATTGTAGTTAAACTTTTTTTAATTACTTGGGTATGTAAAATAAAATGAAATATATATAAACATGTTTTTTCATGTATAATTTATTGTATCTATTGAAAGATGTTCTAAATTAAACCTTTTAAAAATCAACTGTTTTTTAAATAAAATAAGTTTCTTAGGTTCGATTACCATGTATTTGATTTCTTATCTTGTAAAATGATTCAAAAATGTATAACCGATTATTGAAAATATTCAACAGTCTATAAAAACATGGATAAAATGAGTTATAAAATAATTAATTGGTATTAAAAATGATATATATACTACATAAAAAGTGTGAATCAAAAAAGACTATGATAGAAGTTATTAAACTCCAGAAAAAGTTATGTTGGGTTGAATTGATAAAATTATTATTCAAAATGAAAGTCTCTAAAAGATAGGTGATTAGAAATAAATTAATAAGAATGGTGTAGTATTTTCATCAACTTTTAGGGGAATAAATTATAGAGAATATAAATCTATGTCAATCTCATATAATATAATTTTGAGATGCATTTATGATGATAATGGTTTGAAAATTATAGATGAGGGTATTTCTAATGTAGAAAAGAAAAATGTTTAAAAATAATATATTTTAAGAGATTATAAGTAAAATAGAAAAGATAAATAAAATAAAATAATGATTTAGTGGAACCTATTATCTATGAATTTTGATATCTTGAACACAATAGGAATTAATTTCCCGAGTCAATGAAAAAATATAGAAACTATTATAAGAAATATTCTTAGAGTAAATATGTAGAGACCCGAAATCTAGTATCCTAGAGCTGGTTCTCACTTTATCACATCGGTAGCAGATTCAATGTATCTCACCAAAAAGGATCTACCAGTTTAGTATTCCTAAATAACCTTATATTGAAATGATTCTAATATTACATTGATAATATAATATAAATAGTATGATAACCATTTTCCTATCCTTGATATTTTTTTATAATACCCTTCTTCATATCATGGGTAAAGGAAAAAATATGGGTGAAATAAGATGCCCATTAAAGGTTACATATAGAAGATTCTATCATGAGTTAAAATAGAATAATGATTATTAAAAGGTAAATATAAAAAATTGAATTTTATGAATAACATGATCATGATATGAATCCATGGATAATATTAATGTAGTAATATCATGGATAAAAATAACTGAATTCTTAGTATTGGAAATACTCATGATTGTACCTAATGATCTTTGAAATCATGTTTTATTTACCATCAAAGACTTATGAAAATATATTTTAATCGATGATTATGTATATTATTCAATCAACATAAAAATTATTCATTCAACATATGTCTCAATGGTGTGGAAATTGAGATAAATTCAATTACCACAAGTTTATCTTTCTTCGTAGCTGCCATTACCTCCTCCTAATAAATTTTAATATACAATAATTATATACTATAAGTAAATTAAAATATATAATATCATATAAAATAAATTTATAACATATTATCATTAGAATTTTGACAATATTTTATTATTATTATTATTATTTTGGAAATTTATCGCTTCATTTTTCTTGAGAATTTTGGTATGATAGTTCCGATTATTGTATTTTATTTTTTTAATTCCTATATAGAATGTAATTAATCATATAATGTGTCATATATATTAATTAATTATATATTCATATGCACTAATAAAATGTATATATATATAAAATAATTAATTTTTTCATGGATATAGTTCGCCATGCATACACAAGAACACCAACCCCACTTTTTGATTGCTGAAACAAAATAATGGTAAATAATAATTCAATTTAAATTTTTTATTTCAAATATATTAATTATTTCTATAATTATTACTAGACATGTGAGGAGGTTATGTAAATATATTTGATTCTCTTCATGTGGTGGTAGTCCATTGTGTAGACGAGTAATGGTTTGGTATCCCAATTTATGGATAAGGATATGTGTAATTATTATTCAAGTAACATAATAAAATATAACTATACTGAGTATAGTTATGTTATAATATTTCAATTTATATGACATTTTCAATAAAATTTTAATAATAAATAAAATGAAAGATTTTGGTTCAGATGAATACCTTCTCATAGAGAGACCACCTTTGGATATATTCTTTTGAACACTAGGGTACGTATATTAAAAATACTAGAACCTATATAATAAGGATAATGATATTGGTGGTATAATTGGAAAGGTTTTATATGTGATATTATTCTAAAATTGGTTTAAACAAAAAGAGATAAGGCGTGTCATTTTATATTTGAGGGGTGGGGCATTTTTGGAATTTCTGAAATTATTTAATTAATATAAATTTTATTACAAGTAAAACTGTATCCAAATTTTTATAATTAAAGTATAATATTATTATAATCTTAAATACAATCTTAAAATAAAAATTCGACACATTTTGGAGATGGCTTCACCATAATCTAATTGTTTTGAACCCCTTCAACCATTCTCACAAATACCACGATAATAATATTTTTTACACTGTAAGAGCCATGAAATGTACCATAATTTCAAAATTGGCCCTTAAATTTCCAATGGATGATATTTTAGACTATATCATATCCCCTTGTCCATTTTCAATATATTTATTATTTTTAAAAAATTTAATAGAATATTATTTTCACAAAATATCATTAGTGTCGTTTTTTACATTATTCATTTTTCTTGACAATGGAAGCATATATACAAGGATAAAATTATAATATAATCTTTTAATGCATAAATAGTTTATCATATGTTTATATAAAATTTATGGAATAAAATTATTCCGAAAAATTATATTACTTTTAATTTTTTTTAAATCCTTATTTTTATTTTTCTTTTAATTGAATCAATAGCATGTTGGATTTGTATAAATGTTTAAAGTAATTATTCAATTAATAGAAATTATAAATTAATTATCGTGATAAGGAACTAACCATAAAAATAAAACCATATAGTTAAACATATTTTTTATCCCCGTCACAAAATATTATATATATATTTAAAGAAAGAGAGTGACATTTTTGACTTTATTCATTAGTTATATATTATAAAGGTAAAAATCAAAGATAAAGGGAAAACGTTTCATATTTACAAACGTGGGATGAATATTGAATAAATATGCTCTTCTAATGGAAGAATTAATGTTATGGATATGTCTTATCACATTTTTTTACACTTTTATCTGATTTCACCATAATCGAGGTGATAATTTTTTTTTCACCATTACTATTCATAATGAATACAAATAAAAGTGAAATATTTTAAAAAATTTAACATTAAGATTTCAAATATGGAATAAATTTTATAAAATTGAATTCGTTTAATATTCATAAATTAATTTACAAATAAACCCATAAAATGTTATAAAAAATGATTTTCTAGAAAAATGTGTTTGATGCCTAAAAATAGACATATATCAAAATATATAAAATGATGATCCTAATGAAATTATAATTTATATTATATAAATTTAATACCCAATCCAAAATATATTGTAACATTTTATATTTCATTATTTAAATAAAATAATTGAAATTATTACAAAAACTCAAAAATTAACTATGCATTGAAAAATATTTATTTTTTAAAAATACAAAAAATTAAATCTAAGATAATTTTAAAATGAAGATATGGAAATTATATAATTTTGAAAGGATAATATTTTTTTTGGTTTATTTAAACACAATGTTATGTGTAATGAAAACTATCAAATAATTTATTTTAAAGGGAACCATTTCATAAAATCTTAGGCTTCAATATTCTACACCTATAGGGATTTAAAACCCAAAATTCTTTCACTCTAATATAAAAAAAATTAGTATAATTTTGCCTCATAATATCATTAGGTTCCCACCTGGATTTTTCAAACTTATAGTTTCACCACAAAAATTTGACCAATTTGGCGTGTGTTTCAAATGTGTTTCTATCATTTTCAAAGTTTGATGTTTTCAGTGCTTAGATTCTTTAATTTATTATTAGTGTGATATTAAGTAGTTTTGGGTTGTTAATATTATATTTTAAAATTGTATTTGGTATATGAAAATTGGGTATCCAAAAATTAAAAGTACTGGGTTGCTTGAAAATGAAGGGGAAATTGATTTTTTATTTTTAAAAGATTGTGTATATTTATAAGAAATGTGATAGTAAATTTAGTAAATGATTGGGTTTATTGATTGAATAGTATCTGTGACCCATTGTATTTATTATGGACACTAACCTATATGTATTTTTTGTGTGTAATGTAAAAATTGGTATGTATTATGATGAATATAAGTGGAAGTGGGTATGAAAATATATGTGATAGTACATATGATACCATATGTGTGTATTGGAAATCAAATATTAGAATAGGTTTTTACAAAGTGGTTTTTGAGAAAGAAAATGGTTTTTTAAAGGGGATTATTTTCTAACAATAGATTTCATTTTGATGGGAAAATTAAGTTTTTGTTTTTAATTTTATAGTGTATTTTTTAAAATGGTAACTAGTCAAAGGGAACTTGAAAAGGAAAGTGTATATTAAAATGAGATTTTCTGTTCAAATGGTTTCATATGTTCAAAATTTGGTTTAATTTAAAATGGAAAATGATTGTATTTAATAGTTTGTTTTGATTCTGATCTATGATGTGTTATAGATTATTAGGTTGATATTTTGAGTTGAGGTGTTATTTTTTTGTGTGATGTTTTTTGATTTAATGTTATTTAGAGTATGCCTCCATGAATGGTCTAATGTTTTTTGAGGGTCACATATAGTTGTTGGTTTTCCATAACCTCTTAATTGGGTGGTGGGGTTGAGTTATTATCATTTTTACCTATTTTATATGTTGATTAATGAAAATTAGGTATTGTAATATGGAATAGATTTTGTGTGGTTTGTTGGGTCATGAAATGGTTAAGGGGATTGTTGACCACATCCAAGTACTAGTTTTTTTTAATAAATATTTTCGAGCAATATTTTGATTTCTCCATTATTAATGTGGGTTATCATCTTGATATTAAGAATAAATTTCTCTCATTAGGTGATGTTAATATTGGTATGTTTGTGGATGAATCATTTATTTCCAAACATATTCTTACAGAAAAGCCTATGGTGGGTTCCGATTTAGTTCCACTTGGTTTTCATGAAGGATTCCCTTCTTATGGGATGTGTGAACCCAAGAAATATGTTTTTTAGATGTCTCCCCCATCAATGTCTTTTTATTATTCATTATACCATCCACTCATTTTCCACCATTTTAGAGGGTTCCAAAATACTTTATCCACTTTTTAAAATCCTCCAATTTCTTGTTAATAATTGGTCTATTTAATGCATCTAGAGAAGTTACATAAGATGTATTCCCAAAAGATAAATCATGAGTCAGAGATTTTTAGCTCTAGTCTACAAGATGGAAGATTAAAGAATACATTAGGGGTATATCAATAGGCCCCATGTTTTTTATTTTCCCATATATGGGTAATTTGTAGCTGTGAAGAATGATACTCAAACTTTACATCACCAATGTTAGTGAGGAATTTGGTTAATTCGTTCATGTTTTAATTTTTTTGACCATGTTTTATTTTGGATGTTCTGGTTTCAATGTTCTTTTTGGGATATTAGTGTGAGTTTTGGGCTAATTCATTTGCTTCACCCCTTTTCATATATTCTTGGGTTTTGTGGAAATTCTAAATCTAGATTTGGTTTATATATCTACATGAGTTTTTTAGTTGGGTTATTATCGAGTTAAGGGGTGACCATCATGAGTATGGGATTAATAAAGAGTGGGGAAACCCATATCTATATCCCCTATGGATATATTTGTTGTTATATATTTTTCTACTCTGGTGTAACATATGAAAATAAAACGTCACACTGATGTTAATAGTTTCATTTTTTTTTGATCACAGGTTCAAATTTTGTTCCTTGTTAAGAGGGGTGAATTTATGAGGGAAGAATGTTTTTAGGGTGGGGATAAATGTAAATCACATACATTAGATTTAATTTTGAATAATTTATTTATGGGTCATTAATTTTTTGATTGGCGATGGGGATGAGTCTTGGGTGTTTTTTCCTAGAATCAAGAGATTTTGGGGGAAGTATAATGGCACATGGTTGACGTGTTGCTTACAAAAACCATGCACCACCCCCCGAATACTATTTGTCCTAGATAGTGGGTCTATCCAGACTACACGAATATTCCCATAGTCACAAACACTTATCGTGAAGCCCATGTGACTAGAGACAGATGTGATCACATAGTTGGTGCATGGTAAGGAATACCATTTAGCCAAACTATGTGGAATGTACTAATTTAATAAAATTAAAATTGAAATTTAATTAAATAAAATTAGAATAAAATAATAAAATATATTAAACTAAATTGAGTTTAATAATAATTTTAATTATAATATTAAACCTAATTTAAATGAGTTATTTTCCCAATTACTTTGATGCTCGATGCACCCATCCCTAATATGGCACCCTTACGCAGGATCCACCCACTATTTTTACCTCTATTCATTGATGTTTTCCATATCCATTCATATTGTGATCTTTGCTAAAAAATATTTCTCCACGTCTCACTTTTCTTTCCTCCTTCTTCCTCATCCTATTTTCTCTCTCTACCTATGCCGCATTATGGACAAAACCCTATGTTGGTGTTTTGGTTGGCATATTCATGTGGTCTGATGATAAACAATTGTTTTCTTACTTTGTTTTTTTATCCTGTGGGATTCCATGAACATTTTGGCCATGGTTTTGGGTCTCACAAGGCAAATGTATTGCTTTTCTCTCTGATTTTAGGTAATATTTCATATTTTCTGATTCTATTTATTTATTTTCAATTAGGTACCTTTTATATTTTGTCTTTATCGCATTTTATAATGTTCCTGGAACCTCCTTGTGGTAGATTAGATATATATTTTTTGAAGGTGACATGAATGTCTATACATAGGTAAGAACACAAACACACACAAGAACACAAATACACACACATGAATATATATATATATATATATATATATATATATATATATATATTCTAGGAAAATATACACTCATAGTGTGGAGAATATGTACATTTGGTTAATGGGTATATATATATATATGTGAATTTGTATATGAGTCTATGTTTTAAGTGAACATTGTCATGGGAAGTGTGTTTTGATGTATGTTCCCTATGTCTAAGACTTTAATTTTGAATCTATATCTTTGTTCATGTTTATTTGTGTGGTTTTATTACACAATGAGTTAAATATAATATATAATTTTGATATATTGATTGGAATGATATTCTCCCATGTTTTCTTGATTTAGTAGGTTGTATCATTAGTTTTCCCTAATTAAAGATTATTTCAAAGTTTGTTTGAAATTCCAAGAACATTGGATGTTTGGTTTTTTTCTAAATGGTTTTAAAATGTGATGGATGTGATTAAAAGGTGATTGAAAAAGAAATTTTTTATTTCAAATTATATGTCCCATTAAAAAAATTTAGTATTTATTATGAAATGGTTTCCTCACTCCCTTAATATATATGTCTAGATGAAACCTTCTAAATAACCTTTTTATAATGGTCACACCCATAATTATCCTAGAGATGAAGTGGGTTATAGAAGTGATGTTGTCAAAAAATGAGAAATAATTGAATTTTGGAATATGTGTTACTCCCAAGAATGTGATGAACTCCTTGAATCTAATATTTGATACTTTCATGGGATAAGAGGCCTCGTGGTGATAGTTGAGAGATAGTTTCTATTTATACATGATTAGATAGAATAGATCCCCATGGAGTTTCCATGTGGTATATGCCACCAGTGAGGCTATTTGAAAATATCTGGGTTGATTGTTGACTTTGGATCACAACGATCGATTGAATTATGGTCACAAACTGAGTACGTCTAGGGTATCTTCACTTATTGTATAAGTATATCCCATGATATGCATTTCTCAAGTAATATAATATGCATCATTTTTTGATGATTTTAATAAAATACTTTCAACTATTATTTTTTTATGATAAATTCTTTTACCAACACTTTGTTACTCTATTTTACTTTTTTTCGTACCACATTATGATTTTATTTCCACTGATTTATTTTCAATTAGATATTTCATTCACTTCATTTACCCTCTTTTAAAAAAAATTTATTGGATAATTATTCATTAATTGGATAACATTTAATAAATGGATTGAAAAAATGATTCTTTTTAATTATTATTTTGTTACACTCCTTAGATGGAAATTAAAATCATTTTTTAAAATTTTATGTATTTCAAACTAGCCTGACATGGTATTATTTTTGTATGTAAGGAATATGATGTGATTATTCTTTTTGAATCCCTACTAAGCATCTTGTTTATCACACACACTCTATTTAGTATCATTTTATGGTTCTTCCAATTTTGGATCCCTCTTAGAGTGAATGTGGGTTAGTGATTGTTGGTGTCCCATGTGGTCACGTGAAGGTATTTTTATCCATTTAGTTTTATTTCATTTCTATTTCTAGTTTTTATTTTATTCATAACTTTTATTTTTATTTATCTATTTTTTAGAGTCCAAATCATTCAAAAATTAGTTATATTTGATGCTCGACACAAGTGACCAACCCTAGAGGATCGGGAATCCCTCTCAGGCCTTATTGCAGATTACTCAGGTTCTCAATTCATGGGTGACATATGTTGGTTCATGAAAATATTCTCCAAGAGATACCTATTCAACTCTGGTATCGGTTCATGAACATTATCATTATATAATTATCATGGCTAAACTCAATAAAATTTTTCACATTCTTCTATAATACCACATCCATTATGTGCCTTCTAAATCCTCTCATGGATGGATGGTTGGACATTCAATTGAGAAATTTTATATCTATCATATTTCCTTATAATTTAATGATAAAAATTCTTAATATACATTAATATTGGATCTCCTTTAATCCTCATCCTAGATTAACTGATATGATCTCTCTCACTCAAAGAATCATACATAATGTTTTCCTTCCCAGGGTCGTAATATATTGAGCTATCCTAAATTTGATCAAATCTAACCATATTCTATATAATATATTCAAATGTTTCTATGTAAATATATACATTAGATTTTCATTATTTTTATATATATCCCTCCATTCACTTTATAGATAATACCTCTATACCATCAGTGAAATACATACTATAGTTATCTCTAAATCATGATTTAGTTATTTTTTCAAAATAATTTTTAATTATTGAGAGTCATTCTGTATCACCCTATCATTATTCATGAGGATGAGTACCAATAACCTATTTGATACATCATTATAGATTACAATCCCTTGTCTCTTATATGGTAGTGTATGAACATGTGTGTTGAAAAACCTTCTCCTCAATTATCTAAAATTCTCCTCACATTCATGACTCCACAAGAACTTAATCCCCATTCAAGTAAAATGGGTGAGTAGATTTCATAGTCACATGAAATCCCTAAAAACACGTCAATAGAATCTATACAACCCAAAAAAACTACAGATCGTAGTTAAGATGGTTAGTCCATCCAATTTATAGAAAATTATTATTTTTTGAATGATATGATGATATATAATCTCTTGAGAATATATTACCTAATAATGAAAAATCATAAAGAACAAAATTCACACATTCTAATTTTCTCATACAACTTGTCCTTCTTCCACATTTTCATCATAATTATAAAATTTTCTTCATGCTATTTATTTATCTAGGAATATTTAATAATATAAACTATAAAGACCATGCCAAACTGATCAAGGTAATCTCAAATGTATCTATAAATTCAATCCATGAAGATAGTAGGATAGATGGTAAGTCAAAATGGTATTACAATAAATTAGTATTTTCTTAACATAGTATGAAGTTTTCTCTTCTGTAAAACCTCCATTTTTACCCTTACCTGATGATATCTGAATCAAAGATCAAAATTGGAAAAATATTGAGCTCCACCTAATTGATCAAATAGAACATTGATACTTGGTAGTGGAATTTAATTATCATTTTTGATGTTTTTTATGTTACTAAAAATAAATTCCAAGACACATTGTACCATATTTCTTCTTAAAAAATAATAGGTTTACCGCATGGTAAATTACAACGCGAAATGAATCCCTTGTCATGATTCTCCTAGAGTTTTCTCTTCAATTCCTAAAACTCAATCGAAGACATTCCATATGTAGTCATTTAAATAGGTATAAAACTATGTATGAGTTCTATTAAAAAATCAACTTCATCATTTCAGGGATGATTGGGAAACTCTTTAGTAACAACATCAATAAAATTCCATAAAATTTGCATATCATAAATATAGTATTTCTTCCTAAGCATATGAGGTAATTAACCATCAAGAATTGGAAGTAAAACCCATCTGATGGAGGTAATTTTCCTTGGTTGTTCAATTTCATCCTCACATCTAAAGACAATGGTTTGTTGATTTGAAATATTTTATGTAACACTGTAATGTCCTAGATTTTTCCATGTATTATTTTAATATTATATGGGAATTAATTCGAGACTAGGATATGAGGCGGCATGCAGTTCCGAGGCCCGGTGAGCCTGGAACAAATGTTTGAATTTAATTTAATAATTAAATAAATGTGCGCCTGTGGTTTTCCTAAAAAAGTGGAATAACTCTTGAACGGGTGCTCGGATCAGAAATACAAGGACATCATTGTGTTTAGAACAACGTTTTTACCTTAGGCAAGACCTAACATCGGTCGGTGTAGGTCGGTAGTAAAATCTGGTTTTTGGATGCAACCGTAATAAAATATTTAATTAAAATATTTTATTTAAATCTTTGTTACAGCGAAATCCCTAATATTTTTAAATGGAGAATTCACAGGGGATGAGGGTTACAATTTCCATAACCCTGAAACCCTTGGAGGCTCTGGAGGCTCTAGAGGAAACCTCCCAATGCGGTGATGACGACGCAACGACCAGATCATCGCCGACGAACGCCACGAAATCAAGGTAGGATGTTTGTATTGATTTTTCCTTCCCCTTTTTTGATTTCCATGATGAATGTGGAATAATCCACAAAAATATTAGATCGCGAGTCGATCGTTCTTGCGGGACAGGTTCATGCGGGGATTTGAGGATTTGATTCTTGAGATTGTTTTGGTTTTCAATCTAACGGCGGCAAACTCGGATCGTCATGAACAACGATCGAGGTTCACCCCTCTTATTGATTCTTGTTTTTCCCCCTCACGTTCTTCGTTGTGTTCTACGCGTTCTTGAAGGAAATCGATCATTGGGTATTTGTTTATTGACGCAACGATACGAGATCAAAGATCCAACATCAAGGTGACTTAACGGAGGTACGACGACGACTGAGGCAGATGAATCGATGTGGTTTGGAAGTTCCCGTTCTTCGAGCGTTTTAATGCGGATTGATCAGGATGCATTTTCAGGGCTGATAGGAAGCCTGAAACTGAAGAAATCAGTTTCGTAGGGGTGGGACGACCCCAAATTCGTAGTTTCGTGATGATCGGGAGGTTGGATCAAGATCCGGAGGATTAGACGAGGTGCACAGAGGAAGATGATGATTCTGGAATTTTCCGACTACACTCCATGTAGTATGGGATACACGGCGTGTGTTCATCGGCAGAATTTCATGGCGTGCACTCTGAAAGTACATGGACATGGGTAGGGTACATGGCCAAGGACACACCGTGTATACCCCTCCCCAGGCTAGACCCGGCCAGATACACAGGATACCCTGTGTACAGGTACACCGGCAGGCGACACGGACAGGGAGAGAGGCCGTGTACAGGCATATGGCCAGCGTACAGGGAGTGAGCCCAGGTGCTCGGAAACGACGTGTGATTCTTCTACACACCGTGTGGTTTCTTTCTATCTGATAGGCCGAATGACACGGGCTGGTTACACGAGAAGTACCCGGGGTTAAGGAACACGGCGTGTACCTTTTCTACACGCCGTGTAGTTTGGTTTTACACAGCTTGAATGAATGACATGGGCCATTTGCATGGGCAGTACCCGAGGTCAAGGAACACGTCGTGTAACATTTTCTGGTTGACTTGAGCCACTTTTCTTCTGTGACTTGGACTAGTTCTCTTAGGGTTCGTACCCTTGGTCATTTCCCTAAAGGTTCAGGTATCATTTCCTTTACACAAGAGTATGATCCCTTTAGCAGAACTCCCTGAATAAAGTTGTTGGCATCCCCTCTGTGAGACTTAGAGCCAGATCCTCTATTCGTTCTTGGAACCCTAGGTAGAGTTTTTGGTATCGACCTGACCAATTTTACCTAGGCGCCGATCCTCTGCATAGAGGATTAGCTCAGACGGAGTTGTCGGAATCACCCCATGACTTGGTTGTGATCCTCATCTGAGAGTCATGTTCTCAAGGTACTCGTGGAGTGTATTCTCCCGGAATTATTACTTCATACCTCTCTCTCCAGACCGAGGAGTGTGTTCTCCCAGTTGCATGCTTAGTTCAATCTTCGAGCTGGAACCTAGGGGTGGTATTCGCGATAGTCGATTTTGAAAGATTATATCTGAATATTCTTGTGGTATGTTCTTTAGACATATAATGTGGGGATATGACTGTATCATTCCTTTGTGGTATTTTCCCTTGTTGTATTCCCTTTTTCGTTTCGGGGTGTCCTACTGGGTATTGTTATACTCACCCCTGCATGGGCTTTTCCTGCACATGTCGTGTCTTGTGCAGACGAGCAAGCCTTTGACAGGATTCTAGGAGGACCAGGACTGGACGGTACTCAATGAGATCAGACAGGCCGAGGTGTGTTCCTACAGCTATAGAATACAGTCCCAGCACCTTTATTACTGGTTGGACTTTGTTACAGACTTTCTTTCTGGTGGGCTTGTACTTTTGGCCCAGGGTTTTACACTTGTTGTACTTTACTTTCCTATCATACTCTGTTGGTTGGGTTTTAGTGTATGCATGCATCCTTTCCATTTTTAGTGGTTTTTACTTTTCAGCTTTTTGGGCTTGGATATGTGTTTTCATGTTTACAAGTTTATAGGAAATGCATCCCATGTTAGTAGCATGCCTACTCGGTGCTAGTCACTAGCCCCTGGCCTATTGGAGGTGGGCTTGGGGAGTTGTGGCTCAGGCCCCACTGGGATGGGTCATGACAGAGTGTTATCAGAGCTGGTTGGTTCTACTTTAGGACCGAGAGTCTGTGAGTTGATTTGGGGAAATAGTGTTAAGTGTTTCGAGTTCGGCATTCAGGCCAGGGAACCCAGTGTTGGTGCGGGCGGCCGACGTATCCATACACCAGGACTCTGATAACTTGTTTTTCGACTTGGAACATTAGAACACTAGTTGCTGGGAAAATAATGGTACATGCATCATATAGGAACGGGTTGTGGTTTCCATGTCCTTTTTGAGTTAGCTCTCCAGATATACTCACTGAATGAGATACATCTTGTTTCCTTACAGGATGCCTCCGCGACACGCACCCGCTAGGATCCAGCAACTCGATCACGAGGATGACCCCCTCAATGATGAAGCTTCGATACTAGGACCAGATCCTCCAGTTTACCACCAGGTGGTGTGCAAGTTATCCTGCCACGTATGGAGCAGTGTTTAGTGCCTGCTGTGCCAGTGGAGGAGGAGCGCAGGTTGAGCGCACTCCACGAGTTTCAGAGACAGAGACCACTCAGGTTTTGAGGAGGGCCTTACCCTCAGGTAACAGAGGACTGGCTTGAGGCGGTGGCCAGAGTCTTCCATTTGGTCAGGACACCAGCAGACCAGATGGTTATCCTGGCAGCGAGCCTTCTGCAGGGCTCGGCAGGACGATGGTGGAGTTTGGTTATCTAGACTCATGACGAGGCAACACTCTCTTGGTCAGAGTTTAAGAATATCTTCATAGATGAGTTTTCACCGGTTACCCTGAGAGCAGTACACATACAGGAGCTTCTTCAGCTTCAGCAGGGAACCATGACGGTGGCTGACTATTCGTCACAATTTACCGACCTCTCGCGGTACTCGATGGATATGGTCAGAGATCAGTACATCAGATCTCGGACTTTCTAGCGGGGCCTGCGTAGAGACATCCGAGCTAGCATCATCCCTATTATCATTCCTACTTATACTGGGGTGCTCAAGCGGGCTCTGGTGGTCGAGTGCTTCTTGGTAGAGTAGAGACAACTGGAAGATGTCAGTAGTGGGTGAGCTGGAGCAGAGACCTCGTCAGCTGGGAGCCAACGTCAGGGACCCAGGCGTGGGAGACATTTTCAAAGGAGATCACATGATAGGGGATCGGTCGTACAGGGTTCGCAGGGTGCATCCATCCAGCCTTGAGAGAGGCGATGCTACTCATGTGATGGTAGGGGAATTCTCGCACGGGATTGTCTAACCTGTCGTACTACTGACACGGGAGCAGTGGATGGACCACCGAGGTAGAGGAAACATGTGGAGTAGACAGATCCACGGGGCGACGGACGTGGTAGAAGAGCTGGGAGAGCAGCTGGAGGTGGTCAGTGTTTTGACCCTTTGCCACCACCACCCCCAAGAGGTCCACCCCGAGCCCAGGGAGCTGGTGGACAGAGGCAGGGACAACTGTAGGCGGTAGAGTCATATGACCTAGGTACTCTCGGAATGATTAGAGGTACTATCTATGTCTTTTCTACTTTGTATGTCGTATTGATAGACACAGGTTCTAGTTATTCCATTCTGGATGTTTATCTTGTTCGAGACCCTGAGATTCCAGTTGAGCAGTTGACTCGACCCTTACACTTAGAAACACCGACTGGAGAAGATTCAGAGATCACACTCCTCTGTAGACAATGTGACCTGATCCTTGGAGGTGAGAGTTTCGGTTGGAACATCTTGGTGTTAGCGTCGAGGCCTTGTGA
Source organism: Viscum album (assembly GCA_963277665.1). Taxonomy (NCBI): domain Eukaryota; kingdom Viridiplantae; phylum Streptophyta; class Magnoliopsida; order Santalales; family Viscaceae; genus Viscum; species Viscum album. The sequence continues at coordinate 590,126,132 of OY728126.1, forward strand.
TTTCATTCTTGGTATGGATTGGCTATCCACAGTTCATGCCCAGATCGGTTGTTTTAGGCGAAGGGTGCGGTGTGTCCACAGTGATGGAACAAGGTTCTCTTTTGTCGGTGAAATAGAGACCTAGGCAGCGCAGGATGGACTCGTGCATAGGAGGGCATAACTGATTTCACATCAGTTGGCTAGCCTAGCCCTTGGTGTAGTATATGTTACGAGTTTCCAGTTTCCAGCAGTAGTGGATGAGTATGAGGACATCTTCCCAGAGGATGTCCCCAGGCTACCTCCCCGTCGGGATATAGATTTCTGTATTGAGTTGCAACCCCGGATGACACTGATATTAGCATCAGCATATCAGATGGCTCCTGCAGAGATTCGTGAGCTGAGGGTGTAGTTGGAAAACATGCATAAGAAGGGCTTTGTGACACCCAGCGTTTCATCCTGGGCAGCCCCAGTGCTGTTTTCCAAGAAGGCAGATGGGAGCATGAGGCTAGGTGTGGATTACCAGCGCTTGAATCAGGTGACTGTAAATAACTGGTATCCCCTACCGAGGATCGATGACCTCTTCGACCTGTTGAGAGGGGCACGGTGGTTCTCGAAGTTTGATCTACGATCAGGCTATCACCAGTTGTGAGTACGGGAGGAGGATATACCGAAGAAGGCTTTCAGATGTCGCTACAGTCACTATGAGTACTTGGTGATGCCCTTCGGCATGACGAACACCCCGACGGTGTTCATGGGGCTCATGAATCAGATCATTCAGCTCTATCTAGACCGATTTGTAGTGGTCTTCATCGATGATATCCTTGTCTACTCTGCGTCCAAGGAGGAGCATGCGAGACACCTAAGGATGGTTCTGTACACACTCCGAGAGTACTAGTTGTATGGGAAACTCTCAAAATTTAAATTCTGGTTACAAGAGATCCACTTTCTAGGACACGTTATCTTGGCAGATGGTGTAGCAGTGGACCCAGCCAAGGTGGAGGCAGTGCTAGCATGGGAGCCACCCCGGAGCGTGACAGAGGTACGAAGTTTCCTTGGGTTGTTAGGCTACTATCGGAGATTCATTATTGATTTCTCCAGGTTTGCAGCACCCATGACAGCTTTGACCCGAAAGGGGCAGCCTTTCTTGTGGACCGAGAGATGCCAGCAGGCTTTCTAGCAGTTGAGACAGAGTTTGACAAGCACCCCAATCTTGAGATTACTAGAGGAGGGTGTCGAGTATTTAGTGTTCTGCGATGCATCAGGAACCAGGCTTGGTTGTGTCCAGATGTAGAGGAAAGTGGTGATTGCCTATGGCACATGTCAGTTGAGGCCACACGAGCAGAACTACGCGACCCATGATCTTGAGTTGGTAGTAGTAGTCTTCACATTAAAGATGTGGTAGCACTACCTGATGGGCTAGCAGTTTACCATCTACTCTGATCACAAGAGTCTCAGATATATCTTTTCTCAAAAGGATCTGAATTTGAGATAGAGGCAATGGATTGAGTTCCTCCAGGATTATGACTTTGAGATCGTTTATACTCTTGGGAAGGGGAACGTGGTGGCAAATGCTCTCAGTAGGAAATCCAGTTCGCTGTTGATGGATGAGGCGATGAGGCAGTTGTTCTCCTTGTAGTTATCCTACATGGATGGACATTAGGGAGATTACCTTCAGTCGATGGTTGTTACCCCTCCACTCTTACAACTAGTCAAGGAAGCACTACATGAGGATGCTAGCTATGAGACTCTTCGTGCTCAGATATCCACAGGTGTTGCGGCTGATGGATTTTTAGAAGGTGGGGAGCACATTGTCTTTTTTCAGAGGGTGCACAGTAGTACCAGTGACATTGCTGGAGGAGGTTCTAAGGGAGTTCCATACATCTCCTTTGGCAGTGCATCCAGGCATGAAAAAGATGTATCAGGACCTCCGACGTCAGTTCGGGTGGCCAAGAATGAAGAAGTGTGTGGCAGAGTTTGTTTCACAGTGCCTTACTTGTTAGCAAGTAAAGGATGAGCACCAGGTGCTAGCGGGATTGACTCAGCCTCTTGAGATGCCAGAGTGGAAGTGGGATGGGATATCCATGGACTTCATGATGGGTTTACCATGTACGTCAAGGGGAGATGATTCCATTTGGGTGATCGTTGATCGACTCAACATGTCAGCCCACATCCTAGCCATATGGGAGAAGAGTTCAGTGGAGAGCTTGGGATGCCTCTACGCACAGGAGATAGTTCGACTTCATGGAGTTCCTTCCACGATTGTCTCAGATCATGATTCTCGTTTCACATCCCGGTTGTGGAAGGGATTATAGGAAGCTTTTGGGACTCAGTTATGCTTGAGCATAGCGTTTCATCCCCAGACTGATGGTTAGATAGAGCGGACCATCCAGGTCCTGGAGGATATGCTTCAAGCTTGCATACTTGACTTCGATTGTAGCTGGGAGGATCACCTACCATTGGTTTAATTTTCTTATAACAACATTTATAATTCCACTATTGGTATGGTACCATTCGATGCTCTGTACGGGAGACCCTGCAGGTCACCACTTTGCTGGACTGACCCGGGAGAGTCAGCACTCATTGGCCCAGAGATGGTGAGAGCTACTACAGAGAAGGTTTAGGTCATCCAGGAGCGGATGAAGACTACACAGAGTCGGCAGAAGTCATTTTCTTACAGGAGGTGGAGGCCCTTGGAGTTCGAGGAGGGAGACCATGTGTTCCTTCGTGTCTCACCTCGACGGGGATTGTGGAGATTTGGCCAAGGTAGAAAGCTATCTGTATGGTTCGTTGGCCCTTTTCAGATTATGAGTAGAGTTGGAGAGGTGGGGTATTTCTTGGATCTACCTACTCAGATGGACCGGGTACACAATGTCTTCCATGTGTCGCAGCTATGGAGGTACATGCATGATCCATCACATGTTATCGACTTGGGCGAGCTGGACATCGATGATGGAGAGACCTTTGCTGAGTACCCAGTGGAGATCGAGCATTGATAGGAGAAGATTGGTTGTGGGAGAGAAATTCCCTTGGTGCGTGTTCGGTGGCAGCACAAGAATCTCCAGGACAGAATGTGGGAGCAGGAGGCTCAGATTCGCGTGCAGTACCCACATTTTTTTGAGTAGCCTTTGTTTTGGATTTTCGGGGACGTAAAATCCCTAAGGTGGGTGTCGTGTAATGTCCCGGATTTTTCCAAGTATTATTTTAATATTATATGGGCATGAATTCAAGACCAGGATCTAAGGCGGCGTGCAGTTCCGAGGCCTGGTAGCCTAGAACAAATGTTTGAATTTAATTTAATAATTAAATAAACACGCGCATGTTGTTTTACTGAAAAAGTGGAAGAAATCATGAACGAGTGCTCAGATCAGAAATCTGAGGGCACCATTGCGTTCAGAACAGCATTTCTACCTTAGGAAAGACCTAACATCGGCCGGTGCATGTCGGTAGTAAAATCTGGTTTTTGGACGCAACCATAATAAAATATTTAATTAAAATATTTTATTTAAATATTTGTTACAACAAAATCCCTTATCTTTTTAAATGGAGATTTTGTAGGGGATCATGGTTAAAATTTCCAAAACCCTAAAACCCTTGGCGGCTCTGGAGGCTCTGGAGGAAACCTCCCAACACGGTGACGACGACGCAGCGACCAGATCATCGCCGGAGAACACCATGAAATCCAGGTAGGATGTTTGTCTTAATTTTTTCTTCCCCATTTTTTATTTCCATGATGAACATTGACTAATCCACGAACAGATTAGCCCGCAGGTCGATCGTTCTTGCGGGACGGGTTCATGCGGGGATTTGAGGCTTTGATTCTTGAGATTTTTTTGGTTTTCAATCTTATGGCAGAAAACCCAGATCATCACAAACAACGATCAAGGTTCACCCCTCTTGTTGATTCTTGTTTTTCCCCCTCGCATTCTTCATTTCATTCTACGCGTTCTTGGAGGAAATCAATAGTTGTAAATTTGTTTGTTGACTCAACGATCTGAGATCAATGATCTAATGTCAAGGTGACCTAACGGAGGTGCGACGATGATGACGACGGATGAATCGATGTGGTTAGGAAGTTCCTGTTCTTTGAGCGTTTTCATGCGGATTGATCGGGATGAATTTTCAGGGCTGATCGGAAGCCCGAAACCGATGGAATCGGTTTTGTAGGGGCAGCATGACCCCATATTCGGAGTTTCGTGATGATCGGGAGGTTGAATCAAGATCCAGAGGATTATCCAAGGTGCACGGAAGGAGATGGCGATTCTGGAATTTTCCCGACTACACGCCGTGTAGTATGGGCTACACGACGTGTGTTCGTCATCGAGATTGCATGGAATGCACTCTGAGAGTAAACAGACATGGGAAGGGTACACAGCCAAGGACACGCCGTGTATACCCCTCCCCAGGCCAGACCCGGCCAGATACATGGGATACCTCGTGTACTGGTACCCTGGCAGGCGACACGGACACAGACAGAGGCCGTGAACAGGCACACGGCCAGCGTACACGGAGCGAACCTAGGTGCTCAGACACGGCGTCTGATTCTTCTACACTCCATGTAGTTTCTTTCTATCCACCAAACCGAATGACACCGTCCGGTTACACGGGCAGTACCCGGGGTCAAGGAACATGACGTGTAACTCTTCTACACGTCGTGTAGTTTGGTTTTACATGGCATGAACGAATGACACGGGCCATTTGCACGATACGTACCCAGGGTCAAGGAACACAGTGTGTAACCATAATACTCACCATGTAACATTTTCTGGTTGACTTGAGCCACTTTTCTTCTGTGACTTGGACTGGTTCTCTTAGGGTTCGTACCCTTGGTCGTTTCCCTAAAGGTTCCAGTATCATTTCCTTTACACAAGAGTATGATCCCTTCAGTAGAAATCCCTGAATAGATTTGTTGTAATACCCATTGTGAGGCTTAGATCCGGATCCTCTATTCATTCCCGGAACCCTAGGTAGAGTTCTTGGTATCGACGTGGACAACTTTACCCGGGTGTCGATCCTCTGTTTAGCGGACTAGCTCAGACTGAGTTGTCAGAATCACCCCATGACTTGGTTGCGATCCTCATCTGAGCATCATGTTCTCAAGGTAATTGTGGAGTGTGTTCTTCCAGAATGAGTACTTCATACCTCTCTCTTCAGACCCAGGAGTGTGTTCTCCTGGTCACATGCTTAGTGGAATCTTCGAGCTGGATCCTAGTGGTGGTATTCGCGATAGTAGATTGTGCATGAGTATATCTGGATATTCTTGTGGTATGTTCTTTAGACATATACTGTGTGGAGATGACTATATCTTTCCATTGTGGTATTTTCCCTTGTTGTATTTCCTTTTTGGTTTCGGGGTGTCCTACTAGGTATTGTTATACTCACCCATGCACGGGCTCTACCTGCACGTGTCGTGTCTTGTGCAGACGAGCAATCCTTTGACAATATTCTAGGCAGACCAGGACCGGACGGTACTCAGTGAGATCAGACAGGCCAGGGTGTGTTCCTACAGCTACAGACTACATTCCCACACCTTTCTTACAGGTTGGACTTTGTTACAGACTTTCTTTTTGGTGGGCTTGTACTTTTGTCCTAGGATTTTACACTTCCTATACATTACTTTCCTGTCGTACTCTGTTGGTTGGGTTTAGTGTATGGATGCTTCCTTTCCATTTATAGTATTTTTTACTTTTCAGATTTGTGGGATTGGAGATGTGTGTGAGTGTGTACAGGTTTATAGGCAATGCCTCCCATGTTAGTAGAATGCCTAATCGGTGCTTGTCACCATCCCCTGGTCTATTGGAGGCGGGCTTGGGGAGTTGCGGCTCGGGCCCCACTAGGATGGGGCGTGACAAACATAACTTCCTCAATAGTTGATATAATCACTGTATTGAGATATAAAATCCATTCACACAATTAAGTCAAATTCATTTAGAGGTAGAGTAATATGAATTTATGGAAACACATTCCCACAAACATCTATCCATGAAGAGTTATAGACTAGATACACGATCATTATACCATTAAGATTTTCCACTACAAAATCAATATCTAATAATCGAAGCGGTGATTTGATAACCATAGAAAATTATTCAGATATTAAATATTTTTTAGAACCACAATGAAATAAAACATTTTCTGTGATGTACTGACCTGGGATCCACTAAACTGGCATAGTGATCCAGCTTTCCACATGTCCTCAAGCACAACAACCCATAAACCAACGGTTTAAAACTAGTTTCAAGGGTCTATTGAAATATGTGGGGAGATGATAACCTTTTTACCATATTAAATTAACAACAAAATAAAAAATTCTATAATAAATAATAATAATATATCCCATGTATTACATACCACCTTTCAAAAATAAAGAATTTCCAAATATAGTGAAAATATCAAGTAATGATAGTTTAAAGTTCCAAAAGAGAAACCAAAATAAAATAAAATATTATCCCCAAGATGATTGCTAAAAGTATTTCTGGACTATCACCCATGCTCCATCCCCATGCAACTATATATCATAAGACTTTTTCCCTTATCCACTCCGGATAACATGATCTCTTTATAGGTACCGATGGTGGCCCAAGAAGGGTGTGAGTTCTACTTAGTAGGACACAACCAATGGTGCCTCAAATAATATCTATCCTGATAATAGTATAGTCAAATGTAAATATAAGAAATAAAAAAGATAGTGAATGCAAACAGGTTTTTACTTAACCAATTCTCAATTTGCCTTATGGGATCTCAGTTTCCACTCTAGAATCAACAAACCAAACATGCATTGAACCATGATAGATCATTGATCCATATAAAATAAGGGGTTTATATAACAATCGAACTACATTATTTCAGATTTTTTTATGATTTATCACATATATGTTCACTTAATACAAATCATAGGATTGAGAGAACTAAATTCAAGGGAAATTAGAAACATTACATATTTACAAAAAACATGAAATAAAAAATCATTATTGACTACTTATTTGACATGACCACAAGATTCCGTTGTACTAAACAATAAATGGGATAAACATTGTACATAAATAAGAAATGGGTGGGATATAAATCTCAGTAATGGAATAAACAAGGCATAACAAGAGGATAATAATACATGTTAGATAATGAATATTAGTGAGACATAAAGGAACAAGAATATAAATGCATGATATATCATGTTAATCATAACATGTAAATGTGGAAACATACTTAAACATTATATTAGCACGAGGCAAAGCTCATTTCACATGGAGAATCATGAGTCAATGCTCAATGCACATGAAGTAGAATGAGTCAAAGCTCATTTCACATAAATATTTATTAGTCAAAGCTCATTACACATTAAGTAACATGAGTCAAGATCATTGTGCACGAGGTATAATGATTAAAAGCTAATTGAACCTGATGTATCATGTTTTAAATAATATTTCATATAATGTATCATGATAATAAAAATTACCCAATTAATTGGAGCACTATTAGGGGACACCCTTCAAACTCATTTGGTTTTCATACTTTAGTGTGCTACATAGATAATAAAACATGGATTCATTTATCCTCATAGTTTATTACATAATTAAGGAGATGTTGAAAAAATAAATATATAACCAAAATAAATAATTATATGTTCATAATGGGGAATACCCATGATAGAGAAATGAGTATGGTATTCACTACACAATGATTTTGGCGTGGAAAATCGCTATAACATTTCAGCCGCCTGACAACATCATATAGAAATCCATAAAATTGGTTGGTTGGAGAGAAATGGGTCTCTAATCATTTATACATAAAATATAATGTATGAGGGATATTTAAAAACATAAACCAATATATGTAAAATGAAATTATAATATATAACATAAAAGGGGTGCTTGATAAAAGTTGTGGGTGGAAGACCCCTTATGAAATTTCGATATAGTAACTACTATACGTAAAAGATCATAGGGGGCATAATGATAGTGAATAGAAGCTCTCATAATTTATAAATTAAATGAATAGTATTTTTTATGTGTGAAAACATACCCCATCATTATTAATTGAAAATAAAAAAGTATAACAAAATAAAGAATCATGGGTAAAGATAAGGAAGGAAAGAACCCTTACTTAGATGTGTGATTCTGATGGATTTGGAAAGGAATATTGGGAGCTTGGGGGCACCATAGAAGGACTCTAAGGAGTAGATATTAGTGTTTATATGATATTAAAGGAGTTTTTGTGAAGATAAATTGGAGTTTGGGTGGTTTAATATAGGAGAGGAGGGAGATATGTTTATTATTTTGGTTTTGAACAATACATAAAGAAATATTCAAATCCACAAACTATCCAATGGTTGTTACCGATGGTTTATGAAAATGTTGAGTGTTTTAAATAATTTTATAAGGGAAAGGGGTGAACTTATTAAAATATTTCCCATTCTTATGTGGAGATGAGTCACACTTTTAGATAAATGATTTTAAAATCATAAAATATATTACATGTCTTAGATAATTCATAATGGATTTAAAAAGAAAAAAATAATAATATTAAAACCAAATTAATTTAAATATAAAAAATATTTTTGGTCTAAAATACTTTTTATAGTATTTATTACATCACTTTTGGGCCATTGTGATGTCATAAAATCACTATAAATTTTTTGGTTATTTAATTTTTACAAAAAACCAAATGTTTCAGGAAAGATTGAAAAATTCACCGTTGAATAATTTTGAAATCGTAATTTCAAAAATATTTTTCATTTTATCAATAAAAATTTCAGATATGTGAATTTTCACTATTAAAATAAAAACTGGATTTTATTAATAATTGAAGGGTTTTGACAAAAACATTTTTCCAATATTAAAAAAATTAAATTTAACATCATAAAAAATTAAAATAAAAAATATTTAACAAATGTAAATTAATAATAATATTTTATTGAAAAGATATTTATATAAAAATTAAACAATGTAATAAGAATATTTTTCTTAATTCAATTTCAATATATTTTCAAATTTCTACTTGTGCTTTTAAATCATTTAAAATGTAACAAAAATATTAAAAAAATATACTACATTTTCATTACCAAAAAATGATGTAAATATTCTTAATTCTAGGTTCTTGATATATATCCCTTTATTACATCAGTAGATGCCCTAAAAGAATTTTTATTGATGTTGTTTCTTTTATATAGTCGTTTGGTGAACAAGGCTTGAGCAGTGATCTCAGTTAGTTTGAACTTCTCTTGTAAATGGTTTCTACCATACATATGTTGTTGGTTCTCAATATGGGTTTGGTATAGGAAAAATCATTGAAATTATATCTCCCTCTAAAGCTCCGATAAATGGGCTTCATAGTGAATGATCCTACTATTTGAGGCCATCGGTTCCTTTTTCAGTGTCAAAAGGATTTTTAAAAAAATATATTTATACAAGTCATGCAGTCACTATTCAATAGCTATATTATCAATGGTAAAGATAACTAACGGTCATTTAAATTCAATTTTATATAATAAAATGATAGGAGTGCATGTGTTTTAAATATCCATATGTAATTTAATAAAATCAAAATGGGTTATCTTATTTATAATAGTTAGGGTCATTACAAACATCCCCCCATTAATATATTTCACCCTCGAAATTTCCTATTCCCACACTAAAATAGTTGAGCATAATTTTGCTTTATCACGACCTTCAATTCTGATGTTGCTTCTTCAAACTTGAAATTTCCCCACAACACCTTGATGAGGAGAATTATCTTATTTCATCGAACATAGTTTCAACGATCTATTATCATAACTGGATGATCATCATAGGAAAGGTCATTATCCAATGGTACCACTTCTGAATTGTGTAAATGTGATTGGTTAGTTATATACTTACATAACAATTATACATGGAATACATCATGTAATTGAGATTGGTTTGGTAGGAGTGGTAGTCAATAGGCTACTACTCTAATGCAATAAAGGATCTCAAAAGGGATGATATACCTTGGACTAAGATTTCCCTTACTCCTAAATCACATCACAGTTTTCTAATGAGAAATGTGGGGTAATACCACGTCTACAACAACAATCTCTAGGTCTCATCGATGATTATTAGCATAGATCTTTTGTTCAAACTTATCATCTTTTACGTGATGCTAGATAGTCTTAACCTTCTCTACCCTTTCTTCAACCATTTTAGCACCTAGAAGTTTTTGTTCCCCAACTTCCCAATATGCAGGTGTTATACACCTCTTCCCATAAAATTCTTCATTTGGATCCATTTGGATTCTCTATTGTAAACTGTGTTGTAAAAAAACTCCACCAAAAGAATATGTTTTTCCCATTATACATTGATGTCAATTGAAGAAGCTCTCAACATGTCCTCATGTTTCTGGATAATCCACTCTGATTGGCCCTCCGCTGGAGGATGATATTCTGTACTGAAGATTAGCTTATTACATATATCATGACAATGATTTCTCCAAAACATAGAGGTGAATCATGGATCTCGATCGTAAACAGTATATAATGGTACTTCATGGAGCCATACCAATTCTCTAATTTATATCTGTGAAAGATGATCTAGTGAGAAATCCTCATGAATCGCAATGAAGTGTGAATCCTTTTTAATATGATCCACAATAACCCAAATGTTATTGTTCACCTTGTATGTATTTGGATGTCCGATAAAAAAAATCCAGGATAATTTTTTCTCATTTAAATGTTGGTATAGATAATGGTTGCATCATCCCCTTAGAGTTATGCCTTTTAGCCTTCACTTGCTGACATAGCAGACACATTGATGTATATTTTCTGATCTTCTTCCACATTTTATCCCACCAATAATGCTATCAGATATCTCGATACATCTTTGTGTTTCCTAGGTGAATGGAGAATGTCAAACCATGTTCATCATTAAGAATTTATTTCTTTAACTCATGATTTTATGAAACACATAGTCTCGATCCGAATCTAAAAATTATTTCATTATTAAATTTGAACTCATGGGATTTCCTTATTTTAATGGTTTCCATATTCTACAGAATTCACACATCATCTTTTTTAAAATACTTTAACCTTTCCAAAAAAGACAATTGAGTAAATATTTGTGAAAGGATTGATGTTGTTCCTTTCATTATGGTTCCCATTACCATCTTCTTTAAATATAACATGATCGCAACCTTTTCAATTCACATAAGTGATATATTTGTTGGGTACTTTCTACATATAGAATATTCCACCTTATTCTCTTTCACATGAAGGTAGTGAGAAGTCGTAATCCATGATGATCTCTAACCATCTTCATTGGAACATATCGAGATCTTTCAATGGGAATATATATTTGCGATATTTTTGATCTGTATATATATAATAATTCTCCCCAAATAGATAATGTTGTAATATTTGTAATGAAAAGATAACTACTACCGACTCCATATCATTCATAGGATAGTTTTTTCTCAGAAATTTTCAACTTCCTTTAGGTGTAGTAAATGACTTTGTCAATTTACATCAACAGACATCCCAATAAATTCATGGAAGAATTACTATAAATTATAAAAAACTCCCCACTTGTGAGTAGTGTGAGCACATGGGCAGTGGTAATCCACTATTTCATCTCCATAAATATTTTTTTACATTAATAATTATAAGAAAATATGAAACCCTCTGAAGTTGTATTGTTAAGAGGGTTTTACAACCATGAAAAGTTTCTCATAAATCAATGATAATATATAGTTAACCCAAGGAATCTATGGATATCTATCAAATATATTTTCCTTGATCATCTATTAATTTATTTTTTCTTTGAAGGATCCACATATATCCAATTTATTGTGATGATATTCTATAATATTGTTACATTATTCAACTAGAAATCACCATTGATGTAATTTTCATTGAACTTATCCTTTCACTAGGTCTTTATCACATTTCGCATATTTTCTTCATGATCCACCTTGGTTTTGAGGTTTAATAGAATATTATCTATAATGAATACCAAATATTTGTCAAGGTAATATCTAAAGACTCTATTCATCATGTCCATAATAATTTTTGGAGTATTAGTGAGTCCAAATGGAATTAATGTGAACTCATAATGTTCATACCTTGTATGAAAAGTAGACTTTCGGATATTCTTCTTCTTCACCCATACTCGGTAAAATCTTGGCGATAGATCAATGTTGGAGATGAATTGTGCTCCATGTAGCTAAAATAACAATTCATCAGTTATTGGAAATGGATACCTATTCTTTATAGTGATTCTGTTGACCTCATGATAATATATGAAAAGGTGAATTGACTCACCTGTATTCATGGTGAAGAGGATTGGTGCGCCCTATGGTGAAACACATAAGAGTATAAACCCTTTATCTAGATTCTTATTTAGTTATTTATTTAGATCCAAAATGTCCTTAGTATCCATTCAATATGGATTCTAGGATATTGACAATGAAAATAGTATTAGATCGATTGATAATTCATCATTTATGATAGAATTATTGCTGGAAAATTTCACGGGAAACACGTCAGGTTATTCCCTCCCAATAGTAATGTGTTCATGTATGGTTTATTCATTATAAATTGAGAAACATACGTGTGCTCATGGAATAGTAATATACATGCTTGGGATGATGTTGCTATAAAAAATTTGTCCCCCTATTTTCACTTTTTTTATCATCTTGGGTCAATTAGGCATATGGAGAGTGATTTCCCCCTCACAGAAATTTTTGTTGGCTCAATATTGGAAAAGCCAATCCATGCCCAGAATTACATCAAATTCCACCAAGGGAAGTATGATAAGTTCACTAGGAAGTTAAACCCAAACATTTTGACATGTGAGGAGTTATATAAATGGGATGAAATAATTTCCACCTTTCCCTCTTTCAAAGGCATCTCTGCTTCCATGATTTGTGGTGGTGTTTGTATTGTTCTAATAAACTGTAGTGATATAAAAGAATGTATAGATACAGAATCAATAAGTATGTTTGTTATTTATTGACTGAAAACTAGTGTACCTATCAGTACTTTGTTGTTGGGATTCACTTCAGTGGTATCTATGGAAAAAGATCTCCCTTTCTACCATAGAGGTTATTGGTTTCTTCCAAAAACCCTTGGCTTAGGGAAATGGTTCACCAAGTGAAATGGTTTTTTTTGCATTTATAGTAATGAACAATGCATTGAGGGTTTAATAAAGTGTTCGATTACGCTCTCACATTGATGGGTTTATCCTAAAATAAATTAATAGACATGTTGTATTCTCTTACGCACCTAATGCATTTCCTTGATCACGTTTGGAAATTTTTATGGTTATTCATTATGCACCTTTGACATGTGGGGTACTAGAATTCCATAGAATCATTGGATTTATCCTTTATACCAACATAATTAAATTCCACATTCCTCTGCATATCCATCTGATTCCCCTAAGATTTACCAATCCCCATCTCGACTCCGAGGTCACATCATTCAATTTCCTTATATCTATCATATTCATAGATTGTGGGAGATTTTCTTAGGCTAGGTTGTAGCCCAACAAAGTAGTAATGAACATTGATTTTAAGGTAATCAAAATATAGGAGGCATATTGTGCATGTATTCTAAAATTTTCCTTGTACACTCCAATAGATACATCATCCATTTTCTTGTGTTTAAGGAAATCTATTTCTAATTTACGATGGAGGGTGCATGGATGATATTTATTGGAAAACATTTCTAGAATTCCTTCGACTCCATTACTTCGATCTCTTCCTAAGGAGTTATATTCTTGGTCAATGTACACCACTTATTCACTCCAACCTCATTATGATAAACAACCAGAATAACATTTTCCTATTTGGAACATTGAACGATGGAGAAGATATTTTAAATGGAATTCATAAATTCTTCCATGATTAATGAATAATAGTATCCATTGAATCTAGGAGGCCTTTGTCACATGAAGCTATTGATTGTGGGTTTCTCTCTTTGGGGTGGGGTGATCCACCTGGTCTAGGTTTCTATTCAAAACATTAGTTAACATAAAGAGTATCATGGAAATTTCATGATTACCACTCCCATAAGGTTTGAAATATAAGTGGGGTAAATCCTCACATTACCCTTCACATCAATTTTCAGTGCAATTCCTCTTATTTGTTGCCATTTTCGAGAATAAAAGGAAAATTAGTGATGAGTATCTTACATAGATAAACACATAAAGGGGAATCCAATGACATTAAAGGGATAACATATAATTTAAATTTATCTCATTAACTTATGAGTTTCTAGGATTTGTAATATGTTATCCATGATATACATCATAACATATATTATTTTGGGCATTATTTTGTTCCCTTAATAATGGTTTGTCATGAGTTTATGAATTTACCAAAGCATATCCCCCACGAGTGTCAAACTTGGTGCATTTTAAGGCATGATGTCGTGAACTAGGTTACCCTGAGTCCGGTTAATAACACCTTTTCAGAGTTGTTACTCCTACGTAAATACATTTCAGAACTGTGCCCACTTCTTGTATACAGACAAGGATGTATTTTCACGATAAACCACTTACTCTATAATTACTAAAAATTATTGATGTTTTATTAGACTAATATTATACTTAAGGGTTTTCACTAGGTATTTCAAAAAATAATCCCAAAAAAGAACTAACCCTATCCTCTGATACCAACTATAACAACCCTTCTTCTTTATTTCATATTTAATCATGATTTATTACATATATTTTCATTTATATAGTTCAGAAGATCGAGAGGTCTTTTTTCTTGGATAATTTTTAATATTAAATAAAAAATTAATATAGGAAATTAAACATCTCTATTGAAAACAAATTTTACAAGACAGTGACATTCCTTTGCACATAACACTTCATGGGCTATCCTGAGGGCATACATAAGAAATGGGTGATTTATAAATCCCAGTAAGGGAATAAACAAGGAACAACATGACAATAAAAACACATGTTAGACCATCTATATCAATGATGCATAAAGGTACATTAATAAAAAATCATGATATAACATGATAATTATATCATGGAAATGTGGAAATAATATAAAACATGATTTTACCATCAGTCAAGGATCATTTCACATGGAGAAGTGTGAGTCAAATATCATTACTCATGAAGTATCATGAGTCAAAGCTCATTGCACATGAAGTAGGATGAGTCAAAACTCATTTCACATGAAGTATCCTGAGTGAATGTTAATTATACATGAACTAAAATCAGTCAAATCTCATATCACGAGAAATATCATGATACTAAATGTTACCCGATGAATTTGATCACTATCAAGTTACACCCATCATAATTTTTTATTTTTCATTCCTAAGTGTTCCACATAGATAATAAAATATGGATTCTATAAATATCATAGTTTGATACATAATAAAGGAAATGTGAAATAAATACATATATATACAGAATAAATAAGTATATATTCATAAAGGTGAATACCCTTGATATATAAATGAGTATGGTATTCACATCATAATTATTTTCACATGGAAAATCACAGTTTAGTATCGGCAGCATGATGACGTAATATAGAATTTCATAAAATGGGTTGATGATAGAAAATGAGGTATATTATATTATATACATGTAGTGTACATCATAAGGGATATTTATGAATAAATCCCAACATATGAAAAATTAAATTAGAATACTTAACATAAAAATGATTTTTGATAAAAGAGGGGGGTGGAAGATCCCTTACAGAAATAAACATATAAACGGGTGTACTAAAAGGATCCAAGGAGAGGCTTAATTGGAGTGAAAAAAGAAGATATCAGAATTTATACTCCAAATTTATAGTAATGGGTCGAATAGAAAACATACCCCATCATCATTAATTAAAAATAAAATGGAATAACAAGATAAAAAATTTGGATAATGATAAGGAATGAAAGAACCCTCCTTGGATGTGTGTCTCCAATGGAATAGGAGAGTATTCATAGGATTTTGGGGTGCCATGTGAGGACTCTAGGGAGTAGAGAGAATTATGTGGATGATATTACACAAGTTCTATTGAAGAGAAATAGAAGTGTGTGTGGATTTGTAATTGAAAGAAGGGGGATTTCATTATCATTTTGGTTCTGGACACTACATAATAAAATATCCAAAAAAAACCATCCAATGGGTTTTTAATATGGTTTCTACTAAAGGGAATTTTATTAAAATATCATATAATTTCAAGAGCCGAAATTATTAAAATACATCCCTTTCTTATGTTGTGGTGAGTCACGCTCATAAAGAGGTAAATTTAAAATCTTAAAATATATTATATGTCATAGAGGATTCATAATGGATTAAAAAAAATAAACATAATTTTTTGAATATAAAACATATATTTGGGTAAAGATAATTTTTATTGTATTTAATATATCATTTTTGGGCCATTATGATGTCATAAAACACATCATATATTAATACTGTATTTAATTTTTAATCAAAATTTTCATTGTCTCAAAAAATTATGAAAAGTTAACCATTGGATAATTATAAAATATTTATTCAGAAATTAATATTAATTTTATCGACATATATATATATATAAATATTTTGATATATAATTTTAAATTAAAAACCAACTTTTATTGATAATTGATGGGTTTTGACAATTAACAGTTTTCAAACCATAACAAAAATTTCATTTAACATCATAAAATATTATATGATTATTTATATTTAATAACATTAATTTAAAAATAATATTTTATTAAAATAATATTTATTTCAAAAATACATTAATTCATCTAAAAATATTTATTAATAGAATTTTAATATTATCCAAATAACTACATGTTCTTTAAAAGTAATTTACCCACAACAATAGATATAAAATATATTCATTATTATATACTAAAAATAATTTACATATTACTAATTATAGGGTCTTCATACATATACATTTATTGCATCAGGATACACCATAAAAGTATGGTGTGCGATGCTGGGAATTTGATGGGGTTGTTCGGTGAATATGATTTGGGTTGTGCTCTAGATGAGCTTCAACTTCACCCATAAATGGTTCCTCTATGGCATAAGCGATTGGATCTCAGTGTGGGATTGTCCAATGATAAAGCCTAGAAATAGTATCTCCCTTAGAAGCTCCGATAAATGGGATTCATATGGAAACCCATACGGGTTGAGGCCATTAATTATTTTGTCTGTGAAAAAAAGATTTGTTGAAACTCTATATCTATAATAGTCATGTGATAATTTCTCAGTAGCTATATTAAATAAGGTAAATATAATCAATGGTAATTTAAACCTAATTGTATATAATAAAACAAAAGGATTTCATGGGTTTTCTATATCCATAAGTCCTTTAATTTAATCAAAAAGAGGAATTTTATTCATAACAGTTTGGTTTAGTACTGTTTAACACTTTACATCACAAGGGATTTCATCAATAAATTAAATTAAATAATTTTTCCATGGATTATAAGTCCATGTACCCATCACATGTCCAAACTAATTTATCATTGAGCACCAGTAAAGTATCCTAACCATTGGAGATTGTAACATTAGTCTGGAATCCCAAACTATGAAATGAATCGGCTTGTCTTAGTGAAGCAGTATATCCCATAACATGAAATTCATCAATGGTTAATATAGAAATACTCTACCCACCCTAATTATGAGATTCCTCAGTCCAATATCCACCACACCGTCAATCACGATTTCTAAGGTTCATCATTAGTGACCTTTTTTCAAAAAATAACAATATGGGTAAATCTTTTCATATATCAACATTTTTATGGTTCATTACATTTATTTAAATTAACTAAACTCCATGAATATTTTTTTAACTATTTATTCATAACCATAACCATTAATCATTAGTTTAAGCAATTAACAACATGGAAATTCCCTATTAACCATTTAATATAATTTTCATTAATCATCCCATAACCCATTTAATTTTCCATGTGACTCCATATAGACCTTTATAGCATGTTGACATGCTAATCACATTTATAGCCACTTTATTCTCAAAAATACCTTTTATTTTTCATTTAATAACTACTTCCAGAGATTTCTATCAGTGGAACACCCCATGCATGACCATATGTCTAGTGTCAAATTCATAAATAAACTCAAAAAGTTCTGTGAAGGGTTTCACACATCACATTAAGGTTCAATTTACTTTTATTAATCAAAAACAAATTGTGCATTATTAAATCATAAGGACAAAACCTCATAGATAATGATGGGATCATGATTATGGAAAATAGGTTATTGACCACCTAAATTTGGATCATTTATAAAAAAATACACATCCTTGACCCATGATTACCGAATGTGTGGGAAAAATCTCCAAGATGAAGAATATATGAGAAATAGGGTTTATAATATTTGGAAGAAGAGATAATGACCCAAAACGATTCTCCTAAAAATAGACGGAAATATATTTTTTGGATTATTAAGAGCTTCGAGTGACAAAACAACACTCCAATATATAAATAATGAGGGGAGAGTGATCTGTGGAAGAGGGGGTGATTTTAGTTTATAACCCTTACAATTGGAGAATGTAATGGGGGAGAAATTGGATGAAAATAGAAAATGGGTAGGAAGGGGGGAATTATCAACATTTAATGAGGAATATTATTTTTCCAAATGGTTTACCAAATTAGGTTCTAACTTCTCGGACTCCTCTACCCCTTTAAAAAATGGGTTTCAAAATTTTTAGGGAACCCATATGGATTGAAAAACCATATGAAAACTATGTGGCTAGTCCTATCCAATGTCATGTGGTGTTGAAACCCCCCAAGCATGGTTTAAAAAACTTGGATCTCCTTTTAAAGGGAAGACAATAATGGTGAACAGTGAGTACTTATAGTATGCGAACTGCAAGCCATGCAATGTATGGACACTTTTTCCCCCATTTCCATTCCTAAATACATGAGAAACATTGATACATTCTCTAAATCAGCATTATATTCCATTGACCATTTATAGGGGTGTTTAACCATAATTAAAGGAAAAGAACACCTCATCATGGAATAAGATCTTAAAACCTCTGAACTTTATAACAACAGATCCTCAAGATTCTCTTCTAGGTATCAATAAGCTTCCAAAGTAAAAAAGATAGGGTTACTGATCCCATATATCAACATATAATACCAATGCATCCTATGTAACATGACCATTCTTCCATAGCAATCATAAAAACATCATGGTCTTACCCCCCAAAATATTATCACTAGGATATAGAACAAGATTAAGACACTCCTTAAAGGATTAATTATCCTCATCATCAATATCATCAACATCAATTACATGAGAAGGGATGGGAGGATATCAAAACAACTATGAAACATGAATAAAATCATTCATAGAACTATACCAATGTGAAAGAGATAACCGAGTTTCCACCGAACCAATCCCCTCCAAAATCACTAATGGTACCATATACCTGTGACCTAATATGCTCTATTTTTGAATGTAATTCTAACCCAATCTTGATGAACCTAAAAAAAATTAATGGTCACCCAATAAAAAATTACGGAGTCGATCATTTCAATTTGAATATTACTTCAATGTACTATGGGCCTCATTCAAACACATTCAGATCAACCAAACATGCTCTAATTTTTCCTGCATAATACATAGATGCAATAAATATATTTCCCCATCATCCATCCATTGAAATAGTGATTCTTTTGGCCTTCCATTGAGATCCTCAAATGGTTATATATGAATAGTCTCCAAATAATTGTTGTTACATGATAATTAAATGATTTCTAGGTGATTTTCACAAGTCCAACCTCAATATTCGATGCATTTTCTCGACATTTACCTTAACACAATTATTGTATGTTCCGATTTCCCATCAATCTGTGGGTGAAAAGATGTACTAAAAACATGACTACCGTGTTTCTTATGAAACTCTTTCTAGAATAATGATATAAAACAAGGGACTATTTATGAAATTATTCTCTAGGAAACTTGATATATATGCATTATCTCCCGAACATTCAATTATCCAAACTAATTAGTAGTAAAAGTGTCTCATATTAGTGAGAAATTGGATAAATTTTTCAAATTATCCACAATCAACCATATCATGTCACTATTCAAATAATTAATCATAAATCCAATAAAATACATTATAAAATCATCACACATCTATTACAAAATTGTTAATGGATATAATAGACTAGTAGGTTGTTGATGCTCAGCCTTCACTTGCAGAAATTTGTACAATCATAACCTGAAACCTGTAATCTCTTTCTTCATTATTGACCACCAATACTTTCTACAATGTTCATGGTGTATTTTTTTTAAACCATGTTGCAATGCCCTCTTTGATAATTAAAATTCACATTATATCATCAATAATACAAGTTAGCCCAGTTATGTGTCCATAAACATGTATGATATAATCCTCCTAAATAGTACAACTGGGAGGTATCTCAACACCATCAAAGATATCCTTCAATAGAATAAAATCAGAATTTTCATACCGTCTCATCTTGATATGGCTAAGAAGAGAGGTATTGATGGATATGGTAATATGTTCTATCTTTTACCTTTCCTCCTGAACACCTATATAGTTCTTGAAAAACAAATACATCATTTCACACTCAAAACTAATCTCCTAAACAATCTAAATATGTGTATACCAGCTCAATTCATCAAAAACACTATTTACCTTTCCTATAATTTAATCTATATCAAAATAAAATTATTGCATATAATCAATCTTTCATTGATTATGAATAATCAAATTACAATGGGAAGGGATATACTTGATGATCTTATGATCAGGAAAATAGTAAAAATTTCACCCAGAATATAACTATGACAAATCATTAAGTCACAAAACACTAATTCCAAATTTATGTCATCCATAGGATAGTATAGTTCTTGAGGGCTCAAAATTCATGATTCATACACCATTAATCGGTCTCACTGAGTCATCACTACCCCATGTATGATCCCATATGCATAAAAATATGAGTATATTCCTCTCCATGTTTAGGTATGATGAAAATTGGTGTAGTTATTAAAGGTATTTTTCATATACTAAAATACATTCTCACATCGCTTAGACCACATAGAAATTATAATCTTTATGGTAAGGCCAATAAGCAGCACTACCAAGTGCCAAAATTCTTTGATTAATCTTCATTTATAACCCTCCAATCCAAAAAATCTCCAAATATCAAAAATTTTCTTGGCATATTTCCAAGAAGAAACATCACGAGCCTTCATTGGGTCTAATAACACACCATTATATTAAATAATTTGACCAAAAAAATATAAGTTGATAACCATGAAATTAGACATAGATATCTTTGAATATACCTAATACTCAGTAAATATTTTGAGGATGAAACAAAGAAGTTTGGCATGATCATCATGTGTATGGTAGTACACTAATTTTTCATTAATGAAAATAACCACAAATTGATCCAAATATATATGAAATATTTGGTTCATTAATATCATTATCATAGCTAGAGCATTATTTAGTTAAAAAACAATGTTATAAAATCATAAAAACAACATCTACTCCTGAAATCAATTTTTGGTATTTCAGATAGTCTCATGCTCAGATGAGGATACCCTGATCCTAAAAAAATCTTAGACAACACACATTCACCAATAATCTAGAAAAAAATATCATCAATGTATAGAAGAGGATACTTGTTCTTAATAATCATCTAGTTTAACTTATGGTAATCGACACAAATGTATAATGATCTAGAGTCCTTCTTGGAAAATAAAATATGAGACCCCAATAATGATGTACCCGATTAGATAAACCCTTTATCATCCACATCTTCAGACTACGCCTTAATCTATTGAATATCTACTAGTTATAGTCTATAAGTTGGAATATAAATGAGCTCATCTCGTGACATCATCTCAATAGTGAACTCAATATCTATCTTGGGGGGGGGATCCCTTATAAATCATTAGGAAAAATGTATTAAAGTAGATCCATTAAAGAGGCATGACACCACATTCAACTCCACCATCATTAGGTAGAAGACTTTCCACCAAGGTTGTGAGGTCACCCAAATTTTAATAGAAGGGCCATACCCATCCCACCTAGTTATTTCATCACCCCTGATGATCATATAAATCACCATTAAGAGGTGGGAAATCACTCACTTGGGTTAAAATCCTATGTAATCCTAGTACATAACAAACCATTACATCCCCAGTATCATGTCATAATATAAAATATTAATCATGAACATATATAAAAATATATTGTAACTACCATCTTAAAGTGAACACTTCTTATATAAGAACATGGTTTTTTATATAAAAGACTTTTTAATACTCTTGATGTTATTCTAGAGCAGCGCCATCAGACAGCGTGCGATTCCGAGCCCCGGTGGGGCCGGAATTAAATTTTTAGTGCGTTCACACTTGGAACGACAAATAAATCATATAACTCCTAAACGGGGATCTGGATCAGAGATCTGAGTGCACTAATGGGTCTGGAATGGGTCATTTAACCTAGGAACGACATAAAATATGTCGGCGCGGGATGTTTGGACCCCTCGCACGCTATCAGAGCATGGAATGGATAAATTAAATAATTAATTTATTCGTTTAACGGCTTAACTCAAGTATATATTAAACGGTGGCTCAGATGGGAAAAACGAGGGCATCGTTGAGTTCTTAATGTGTCGTTTACCCTAGGAGAGGTGTATGTTTCGCGGGCATGGTTTGTCAGTGAAAAATGGCCCCGGGGGCGTTTTTGTAATTTGGTGGCCTCAAGCGTCGAGTTTAATAACTTTTGAACGGGGTCTGGGATTAAAATTCTGAGACCTCCATTGTGCTTGGGAGGTGGTGTTTGGCCTAGGGGAGGCTTAATCTCGACCCCGCTAGAAGTTCAGGTTCGGGCCGACAGGCGGGTGGTTAAGTGTGTTTCTATTTAAACACTTAACCCCCCTCCCTCTCCCTTTGTTCACCCCCTGTCAGGAGCCCTCAAAGAGGAACTCCTCCTCTCCTCCATCACTCCAGCGAGGTGCGACAGCTCCGGCAAGCTGCGGTAGCTCCGACGGATCGACGACGAAGCTCCGGGAAACACCAAAGAGGTAGGATTCGTGCATTTATTATTATTTTTAAACTCCCACACCTTCTTTGATCCCATTTATATGTGTTGATTTGGGATTTAATTTCCGAGAAAAGACCACGGTTGCGTAGTACTTTTTATGATCTTTCCAATTCTTATTTCAGATTGAATTTCCAAGTCTCGAGCCACCCGCACCGGTCCGGCGAAGTTTGAATGTGTTTTGGGGTTTTTCATTGGTTCTTGCACTCCAGCGGCGGTGGAGAGCTCCAACGGCGGCGGCCTGGGTCTTCCAAGCGGCGGCGACCTCGGCTGAGCACAGCAAGGTGCGGGCCACGGGCTGCGGTGCGGTGACGTGCTGCCGGGGCACGGCGACCTCGGGGTCGCGGCGCGCGACCCCCCGTGCGGGGACAAGACCCGTGAGACGCTGGTCTTCACGTGGAAGGTGTGACCTTCCCTCATGGCCGGTCGGCGTGTGGACCGCGAGTCCACGGCCGGCCCGCATGGCTAAGCCGCGGGCCGGCCCAAGCCGAGTGGACAGGCTGGTCTAGGCCGGTCCAACCAAAGGGGCCTTGTCCCTTCCGACTTCGAACACCCGTAACTTTCGCTACGGGTGTCCGTTTTACATGTCGTCTGTGGTAGTGTAGTCCTCAGATCGAGGAGTATGTTTTGATAAGGTTTCAGGGATTGTTACTTCCCGAGACGAGGGGTTTGGTGGCGCAACACCCCATTATGTGGACGGGCATTTTTCTTGGGGGTTCTTATTTTGGACGGCGTGGACACATCCGAGGTCCATTTTGAGCGTCGTTAGCAGCGTTGGGACCCTGGCATCGAGGTGGAGTTTTCTAGTGTGGTTTCAGTCGTTGAAGCCGGAGTTGAGATGTGGGCCCCATGGGCCATCTTTTGAGTTGCACACAGCTTTTTGTGACTTTTTCATCAGACGTTCGTTCGGGGTGTGTGAGCAGTCGATTTTGGGTGTGTTTTTACGAGGGCATTTCAATGGCGCAATCCACCCACTTTAATTCTGCACGCTGGTGCGGGCCCCGCGAGGGCCATTTAAGGAGTTGGCGGTGATTTCCAGCTTTATCACTGAGTGTCCGTTTTGGACAAGTGAATAGTCCTTCTTGTGTAATTTTTCGAGACGATCGCAACGATGTGATCCATTCGTTGTGCTATAGGACAGAGATGTGGGGCCCACGTATCACCGCTCGTGTGCGGTGCACCGAAATGCATCATTTATTCTGGATATCAGTTCCACTCAAGTAATTAGTTGTTTTGACGTGTTTTCCCAAGGAGATCGCAATGGTGCGATGTGCTCAACTGTTTTCGGGGCCGAGGCTCGGGACCATGGGACGTCGTTCGGGTGTAAGGCGGTGTTGGTGACTTTTCCATCAGATATCCATTTGAGGCGAGTAGGTAGTCTATCTTGGATGTTTTTTTGTGAGGATTACAATGGTACGATCCGTTTGGTTGTGCGGAGTCTCTTACATGATCTTATTAAAAGTTGAAATATGAATAGTGTACCGGTGGTGGTTCTTCATGTGGTGATTGTAGGGAACCCTTGGCGTGTGATCGTGTTCACTCCTGGGAGAGTGACGTTGGTGTTTAAAGAGATGTGGTTGGTCATGCCTTAGCTGTTGAGGTGGCAAGTTTTAGTTGTTACATTTACGCCCTTCGTGATGACGTTAGGTGTTGTTTGCACGATATCCTTTGAGCTGGAGACGTGGCATACTCTGGGAGTATGTGAGAACCCTAGGACGTACATCTGGATGTTTGTACCTGAGAAAGTTTGTGCACTCGGTTGGGGTTGAATTAGGGCCACATGTCGTGTGGGCCCCATGTGTGTGTCATGTTCTGCTTTATGTACTTTTGACCTCTTGCGACGTAGAGGGTTACTCTGTTCTCATTTGTTTGACCAGTGGGGTTGATTTTTTCCCCTAGTCCTGTTCTCATTTGTTGACCTGCAGGGTTGAGTTTTCCCCTGGTCCTATTTTCATTTGTTGACCACCAGGTTTGAGTTTTCCCCTGGTTCAGTTCTCGTTTGGCCGGAAGAGTTGGTTTGGTTCCTCTTTTTGTTCAACTGTGAGGGGTTTTAGTACCATGCTCTATTCACCGGACTATGGCACCGTTTACGACTATGTGTGCTTGTACTCCGTGGGTGTTTTCCCACTTTCTGGGATGAGTTTTCTCAGTCCTCTTCGACAATGACTCAGCGGATTAGAGCATGATCGCCCTAAGAGGCCCGATGAGTTTATCTCATTCCTTCATGTTCCTTGATAGAGTTCTTCTAGAATTGATGTGAACAACACTTTACGAGGGCACCAATCCTCTACCCTAGAGGTTGTTTCCAGCAGAGCTAGCCAGGATTTTGTTTCCAACAGGGCTGGCCAGTGTTGTACAACCCAGCAGGGGTGGCCAAAGCAGTACCATTTAGCAAGGATGGGCAGTAGGTTACCATCCAGTAGGGATGGCCAGAACATCGGTGTTCACCGAGCATTACCATCCAGCAGGGATGGCCAGAGCGGTTCCAGGTTTATCTCCAGCATGGCTGGGAAGTTGTCCCCGATTCCGGGTTTACCTCCAGATGGGCTGGGAAGTGGTCCATGATGATGGTTATGATCTTCCCTCTAGTGGATTAACATTTTACGGGACTGGGCATTGGGAATATTCGACGACTTTAGCCGGGTCACCCTCTAGTGGATTACCCTTTTACGGGACTGTGCAGTGTGGCACCCATCGACTCTTGTTGGGTCTCCCTCTAGTGGGAACCCGTATACTTCCCCAGATTACCCTCCAGCGGGGCTGGGCAGGGTGTCGCATGTCGACTTTGAGGAGACCTCTCGACTGTGGGATAGTGACGAGGTCTGGCTTGATGTCCCCCCAGAACTCTCAAGTATGAGGGCTGCTTTCCCCATCGAGACGCGTCCTTACGACGTGACCTAAAACCGTGAGTGTGAGTCCGTGCCACCCAAAGAGGATAGTTTCGAGGTACGGTGATTTTATCCCCTTTCCTTGCAGTTCAGGGCAAACGTGCGGGATGCTAGGCATCGATGGTGTTTACTTATGGGACTGTTGGCTACTCACTTTCTTGGGCTGAGCTATGGGATGGATATCCCCTTACGATCTTGTTTGGCCTTCTTGTTTGAGCATATGAATATGTATATACCTTGTTACAGTACCCACTTCTTGGGCTTGGTTACTCTCCCTCTATAAGATGCAAAGACGTGCAGGGTATGGCACGTGCTTTCTGTGTCTAGATTCTCGTGCTTGGATGAGTCTAGTATCCTACTATAGGTAGCAAAGACTCGACAAGATGTTCATATTCTCACCATTTCCAGCTCCTTGTGTCTGGAAGAGTCTACCTTATTTCCTCTTGTGGGGTTGAGCTGCACTCTCTACCGTTACTCTACTAAAATCCTTGTTGTACACCTTACTGCACTCTCAGTTGTACTTTGTTACTTTCCCCTATTCTATCTACTAATCACCCTTCGATACCTCCTTTATTTCTCCCTCGAGCCTTCGGGGTATCCTGCTGAGTATTTTTTATACTCACCCCTTCTTGGGCTTTGCCCGCACTTGTTGTGCCCTTGGAGACGATAGACAAGTTTGTCTTGACTTCAGTGGAGGTTGTGATTTCGGGAGCTTGGACCGCATATGGTGGTCGTAGCCGGGTTCCAGGTTTTGGAATCTCCCAGGTGTTTGTTTTTGTTTACCTTTTGCCGAGTTGTGGCACTTTTCTGGATGGGCGCATGTTTTTCCCTTTAATTTTTTTAGTTTACCTTCATCTCCTACTTTGTACTGTTTATAGGTCGATGCACTTTGTGGATTATTTATAGAAGTTGGCACTTTACTTCTCTTTTTTACTCTGAACTATTTCATTGAGTGAGCTGTGTGTGTGTGTGTGTGTGTATAGGTACTCAGGCAAAGGCCTCTTCGAGTTCTTTAGCCTTCGGTGCTTGTTGCCAGCCCCTGGCCTATGTAGGCGGGCGTGGGGTAGTTGCGGCTTGAGCCCGGGTAGGGTCGGGTCGTGACAAAGTGGTATCAAAGGTGGTTCATTCCTTGGAACGTTGTTCTGACCTCCATAAAAAGGGAATTGGTTGGGATTAAGGTCAACGATGTCAGCATGTCTCGAGAGAGGTTCTCAGGCCAGGGAGTCTAGTGATTGTACGGCGGCCGACATATCCATTCACCAGGACCCTAATAAACCGGTTTTTGACTCACCATGCTGAGAAACTCGTTGCAGGGAGAATTGGTTTGTGTATCACATAGGATTGAGTCTTTGACTGTCCTTCATGAGTCATCTCCCCATTGTTGTTACTGTTATATACATATATGCTCATTAGACCGCGACACTCCTTGATAACATTCAGGATGTCTCGACGAAGATAGCCGGCCATGATACCAGCTTTGGTTCGTGACGACGACCCTGAATTCTATGAGGCCTCAGTCCAGGACCCATCATGCGAGCCCCATTCTCCAGGTGGGCCGATAGCAGCACTTGCACCTATTGATCAACAGAAAGATTCAACAGAGTAGGTTGAGCTTGAGAGCAGGTTGAGGGTGCTCCACGAGTTATAGCGGCAGAGACCACTGAGGTTCAGTGGTGAGATAGACCCTCAGGTATTAGAGGTTTGGCTAGAGATATTGGTTCTCCTTTTCAGGCTTGTGCAGACTCCAGCAGATCTTATGGTGTCTTTGGCTGCCAACCTTTTCTGCAGAACATCTTGGCATTGGTGGAGACTGGTGACTCAGTTTCTTGAGTAGTCATCGCTTTCGTGGGGCGACTTTTAGTTGTTGTTTTGTGAGGAGTTTTTCCCCTCCAAATTATGCTCCGTTCAGATTCAAGAGCTCCTGAAGTTTCAGTAGGGAGGGATGATGGTGGCCGAGTAAGCGACAAGTTTCTCAGACCGTTCATGATTTTACCCGTACTTGGTCCATGACGACAACATCCGAGCGCGGAAGTTTGAGCAGGGTCTCCGCCGAGAGATTCGTGCCATCATAGTACCCTTGGGAATTTCTACATATGTCGGGGTTCTAGAGCAGGCGCTGGTGAAAGAGAGCTTCATGACACATTCTAGAGTTGGTGGTGGCAACAGGCACATTAGATCCGAGATGTCTACTGCAGCTCGCGGGCGTCGGCAAGCACAACCTCGATGCAGGTGGATTTTAGACAACTGTACTCAGTGGTGTGGTAATACACCACAGTGGAACCGGAGGGCATCAGCGCAGCCCGGATAGCACCGGTGATATGCTTACGGTGGGATATGTCACCTGGCACGAGATTGCCTGACCAGGCATGCTATGAATGCTGAGTAGGTAACATGTGCATCACCACGGTAGAGGCAACGTCGTGATCGGAGTAGCGCCTAGAGAGGTGGTGCAAGTAGATGAGCAGGAGGAGCTGGTAGTCAGGGATGACCTTACGAGGTCTTTCCATCACCACTAGGAGGTCCACGTCAGGCTCCAAGAGCTGGCAGTTGGGACTGCAGACAGCCGCGATCTTTGGATGTCTATGATCCTGCAGAACAAGAGGTGATAAAAGGTACGCTCTACAACTCTTCTACTTTTTGTAGTAGAATTATTAGACTCTGTGTGTGGAATTATTTTCTCAGTGCTCCTTGTTTGAGTTGTTACCAGGGTGGCACAGGGTGTCGGTGTAACCTTGTGTTGGTAAGGTAAAAAAGGCATGGAACCTTTTTCTTTAGTCTATAATGTCGACTCCTTCACTCTTCAGGCATGAAAGAGAGTCTTGGTTGTGAGACATCGACTTTAAAACCTTGCGCGACCAGATATTCTTGGGTGTTCCACCATATGGATATTCTGAAGGAGGGAATCACTGGGCCTTGTTATAGGTGTGGGCAGTGATTCCAGTCACGGCATACGATGTAAGGGTTCGGTCAGGGAGGTGAGCTACCCCTGAGAGCCTTCGGGCCATTTGAGACCATGCAAAGGGATGGTGAGTGTCCCTACCGCATTTCCATAACCCCAAAGGCTGGTTTGGGTGCATAACGTCTCCCGCGTGACTCACCTGAGGAGATGTGTGCGTGCTCCAATGCATGTCATCGACAAGGACATACCTTGTGTGAATAGATAAAATCTTTTGGTCTCTGTGCGGTGAGACGGGACTATTGAAGAGTTCATCTGGGTACGGGAGAGCCGGGTGTGGGCTTAGTACCTTGAGTTGTTCCCTAGTTTTCTTTTCGGGGATGAACATATTGAAGGAGGTAATGATGTAAGAACCCGGTTTTTTCTATAAAATACTTTGGAATATTCTTGATGTTATTCCAGAGCAGTGCCTTCAGAGGGCATGCGATTCCGAGCCCCAGTGGGGCTCAAATTAAATTTTCAGTGCGTTCATATTGGGAACGCCAAATAATGGGGATAACTCCTAAACGGTAATCCGGATCAGAGATCTGAGTACACAGATGTCTCCAAAATGGGTCATTTACCCTAGGAATGACATAAAACATGTCGACACGGGACGTTTGGACCCCTCGCTCTCTATCGGAGCATGGAACGGATAAATTAAATAATTAATTTATTCGTTTAACGGCTTAACTCAAGTATCTATTAAAAAGTGGCTAAGATGATAAAACTGAGGGCACCGTTGAGTTCAAAACGTGCCATTTACCCTAGGAGGGGTGTATGTTTTTCGGGCATGGGACATCAGTGAAAAATGGCCCCGGGGGCATTTTCATAATTTGGCAGCCTCGGGCGTCGAGTTTAATAACTTTTTAATGGGGCTTAGGATTAAAATTCTGAGACCGCCGTTGTGCTCAGGAGGTGGTGTTTGGCCTAGGGGAGGCTTAATCTTCACCTCGCTAGAAGTTCGGGTTCATGCCGACGGGCGGGTGGTTAAGTTTGTTTCTATTTAAACACTTATCCCCCCTCTCTCCCCCTTTGTTCACCCCCTGGTAGGAGCTCTCAAGGAGGAACTCCACCTCTCATCCACCACTCCGGTGAGGCGCGACAGCTCCGGTGAGGCGTGGCAGCTCCGGTGGATCGACGAAGAAGCTCCAGGCAACACCCAAGAGGAAGGATTTCCATACGTTTATTATTTTTTTATACTCTCGCACCTTCTTTGATCCCATTTATATCTGTCGATTTGCTGTTTAATTTCCGATCAAAGAACACAGTTGCATAGTAATTTTTATGATCATTCTGATTCTTGTTTTGGATTGAATTTTTGAGTCCCGAGTCGCCCGCACCGGTCCGGGGAAGTTTGGTAGTGTTTTGGGGTTTTCCAGAGGTTTCGGCAATCCAGCGTCGGCAGAAAGCTCCAGCGGTGGCGGTACGGGTCATCCAGGTGGCGGCGGCCTTGGCCGAGCGCAGCAAGGCCCACGCGGTGGGCCTCGGCGTGGCG
Source organism: Viscum album (assembly GCA_963277665.1). Lineage (NCBI taxonomy): Eukaryota > Viridiplantae > Streptophyta > Magnoliopsida > Santalales > Viscaceae > Viscum > Viscum album. The sequence goes on from OY728126.1 coordinate 590,156,478, forward strand.
GCGAGCCGCCGGGGCGTGACAACCTCGGGGTCGCAGAAGGTGACCCCCCCGCGCGGGGATAAGACCCGCGTGACACAGGTCTTCACGCGGTAGGCATGACCGGGCCTCTTGGCCGGTATGTGCGTGGACCTCGAGTCCACCGCTGGGCCAGGCCGGGTGGGCTGGACGGCCAGTCCAGCCCAAGGGGCTTTGTCCTTTTCGACTTCGTACACCCGTAACTTTCACTACGGGTGTCCGTTTTACATGCCATCTATGACAGTGTAGTCCTCGGCTTGAGGAGTATGTTTTGAGATGGTTTTGGTGATTTTTAACTCACGAGACGAGGGGTTCAGGGGCGCATCACACTTTTATGTGGAAGAGCATTTTTTTCAGGGGTTCTTGTTTTGGATGGCGCGGACACATCAGACGTCTGTTTTGAGCACCATCAGCAACATTGGGACCCTGACATCGAGGTGGAGTTTTTCAGTGTGGTTTCGAGCATTGAAGATGGAGTTGAGATGTGGGCCCCACGGGCCGTCTTTCGATCTGCACACAGATTTTTGCAAATTTTCCATCAGACGCCTGTTCGGGGCGTGAAAGCAGTTGATTTTGGGTGTTTTTTTCCAAGGGCATTGTAATGGCACAATCCTCCCGCTTTAATTCTGCACGTTGGTGCGGGCCCTGCGAGGGCCGTTTTGGGAGTTGGCGGTGATTTCCTGCTTTATCACCAGGTGTCCATTTTGGAAAGTTGAATAGTAATTATTGTGTACTTTTTCGAAAGGATCGCAATGGTGCGATCCATTCATTGTGCTTCGAGATTGGGATGCAGGTCCCACATAGCACCGCTCATGTACGGTGCGCGAGAATGCATCCTTTTCTCCAGATATCCATTCCTCTCAAGTGAGTAGTTATTTTGACGTGTTTTCCAGAGGGGATCGCAATGGTGTGATGCGCTCGACTGTTTTTGGGGTTGAGGCTCGGGACCATGGGATGTCGTTCGGGCGTAAGGCGGTGTGGGCACCTTTTCCGTCAGATATCCATTTGAGGCGAGTAGGTAGTCTATCTCGCGTGTTTTTTCATAAGGATTATAATGGTATGATCTTTTTGGTTGTGCTGAGTCTCTTATGTGATCTTATTAAATGCGGAAATATGAAAGGTGTACTAATGGTGGCTCTCCCTGCGGTGTTTGTAGGGAACCTTTGGCGTGTGATCGTGTTCACTCCTGGGAGAGTGAAGTTGGTGTATAAAGAGATGTGGTTGGCCATGCCTCAGCCATTGAAGTGGAAAGTTGGAGTTGTTACGTTTACGCCCTTCACATTGACGTTAGGTGTTGTTTTCACGATAGCCTTTGGGCTGGAGATGTGGCATACTCTGGGAGTATGCGAGAACACTGGGAGGTACATGTGGATGTTTATACCTGAGAACGTTTGTGCGCTCAGTTGGGGTTGGATTGGGGCCACACATCCTGTGGGCTCTATATGCATGTCGTGTTCTGCTTACGTACTTTTGACCTCTCATGATGTAGTGGGTTCCGCTGTTCTCATTTGTTTGACCAGTGGTGTTGAGTTTTTACGCTAGTCCTGTTCTCGTTTGTTGACCAGTAGGGTTGAGTTTTCCCCTGATCCTGTTCTCATTTGTTGACCAGCAGGGTTGAGTTTCCCCCTGATTTTGTTCTCATTTGGCTGGCAGAGATGGTTTGGTTCTTCTATTTCTTCAGTTGTGAGGGGTTTTAGTACCGTGCCCTTTTCACCGGACTGCGGAACTGTTTACAACTACGCGTGCTCGTACAACGTGGGTGTTTTCCCACTTTCTAGGATGAGTTTTCTCAGTCTGCTTCGACAATGACTCAACAGATTAGAGCGTGATCACCCTGAGAGGCCTGTGGAGTTTCTCCCGTTCCTTCTTGTTCCCTAGTAGAGTTCTTCTGGAATCGGTGTAACCAACACTTTACGCGGGCACAGATCCTCTACCCAGGAGGTTGTTTCCAGCAGGGCTGGCCATGAGTTTGTTTTTAGTAGGGATGGCCAGTGTGGTACCACCCAGCAGGTGTGGCCAGAGCGGTACCATCCAGTAGGGATGGCCAGTGGGTTACCATCCAGCAGGGATGACCAGAACAGCGGTGTTCAATGAGTAGAACCATCCAGCATGGATGGCCAGAGCGATTCGGGGTTTACCTCCAGTGGGGCTCTGAAGTGGTCCCCAATGCCGGGTTTACCTCTAGCTGGGCTGGGAAGTGGTCCCCGATGACGGTTCCAAGCCTCCCTCCAGTGGATTACCCTTTTACGGGACTAGGCATTGGGACTCGTCGACAACTTTAGCCGGGTCGCCCTCAAGTGTATTACCCTTTTACGGTACTAGGCAGTGTCACACCCATCGACTATTTCTGGGCCTCCCGCTTGTGGGAACCCGTCGACATCCAGGGATTACCCTCCAGTGGGGCTAGGTAGGGGGTTGCCTGTCAACATTGAGGATACCTCTCGACAGCAGGGCAATGATGAGGTGTGGCTTGATGTTCCCCCAGAACTTTCAAGTACGAGGGGCGCTTTCCCCACCGTGCGGGAAAGTCAGTGCCACCCAAAGAAGATAGTTTCGAGGTGCGGTGATTTGAGCCCCTTGACTTGCAGTTCAGGGATGATGTGCGGGATGCTGGGCATCGATTGTGTTTACGTCTGGGACTGTTGGATACTCACATTCATGGGCTATGCTACGGGATGTAGATCTCCTTACGATCTTGTTTGGGCTTCTTGTTTGAGCATATGAATATGTATATAACTTGTTCTAGTACCCACTTCTTGGGATTGGTTACTCTCCCTCCAGGAAAGGTGAAGATGCATGGGGTATGCCATGTGCTTTCCGTTTCTAGCTTCTCGTGGTTTGATGAGTCTACTCTCCTGCTATAGGTAGCAAAGACTCGACGGGAAGTTCATCTTCTCACCGTTTGCAGCTCCTTGTATCTAGATGAGTCTACCTTCTTTCCTCTTGTTTGGTTGAGCTGGACTCTCTACTGTTACTCTACTACACTCCTTATTGTACTCCTTACTGCACTCTTAGTTGTACTCCACTACTTTCCCCTGTTCGATCTATTGATCACCCTTCGGTACCTTCTTTGTTTCTCCCTCGAGCCTTCGGGGTATCTTACCGAGTATTTTTTATACTCACCCCTACTTGGGCTTTGCCCGCACTTGGTGTGCCCTTGCAGACGACGGACAAGTTGGTCCTGACTTAAGTAGATCATGGGAGTCCGGGAGCTTGGACTGCGTGCGGTGGTCATAGTCAGGTTCCTGGTGTGGGACTCGCCCAAGTGTTTGTTTTTGTTTACCTGTTTCCGGATTGTGGCACTTTTCTGGTTGGGCACATGTTTTTCTCTTTAGTTATTTTTAGTTTACCTTCAGCTCATGCTTTTTAATATTTAGAGGTTGATGCACTTTGTGGTTTATTTATAGCAGTTGGCACTTTACTTATCTTTTTACTCTGCACTATTGCATTGAGTTGGCTGTGTGTGTGTGTGTACAGGTACTCAAGAAAAGGCCTCCCTGAGTTGTTTAGCCGTCGGCGCTTGTCACCAGCCCCCGGCATATGGAGGTGGGCTTGGGGTAGTTGCGGCTCGAGCCCGGGTAGGGTCTGGTCGTGACATCTTACACTGTCACATAATCTCTGATCTTACCCCTAAATACGTATCGATAGGTATAACCCCAGAAATATACTACATATCCAGGACCAAACCATTCAAAAACACATCAGATATAAAATTTTAAGAAGTAAGTATGTGAAATAATGAAATGGAATGTATAGAAGCTAATTGTATCATTCCTCTGATTATTGATGGTCCAACCTCGCTACCATCCTATATAGGGTGAATTTCATTAAACAATAATATTCTCCTAACTTTGGATCCTTTTTAGGTATCATGTTCTCCACTTCTCTATTGATATGGATGATCAATCCATGATGTACCTAGCCACATCCCATACCAATATAGCTAGTAGAGCTCCCACTCATGATTAATATGGGGTAGAATATGTCTAACTTGTCCTCAGTATGGGTCTAGGTCCTCCCACACTACTTATCTATTAAGGGTTCCTATAGATCCTTTGAATATTCTTTATCCAATAGTAATCACTTCCATCCAATGGTGGTCGATGACACTGACCAGTCACGTGAATTAATCTATGAAACTAATATCATAACACTCAATCACTTTCCTAAGAGATAAATTCTCTATCATGGCTACTCTTCCCACCACCACCCAGGTAAAAGAACTCATAATTACGATTCCAATAATTTGACGAAGTACCACAAAATAGAAAAAATGGAATGATATCTTCACTAAAAGAAGAATCCCATGTGTTTCCCATATAAAGGATCACCTGATTAACCACATCATAAAACATTTTAATTGGGAAGATATTTACTTGAGATGTGATCTCAGGTCTAATTCAATATTGAATTTATTTTCATAGCAGCCTCATATCAAATAAATGTTGGAGAAATAACTGTATGTTGTTAATGCGACCGACATAATCCATCATTGAAAGAGTCCTCTCGGTCAACTTAATAGACTCTATATATCTCTTATAGATTAGGGAATCTGGGTAAAAGTACTCTAAGAACTTCTCTTTGAAGTCAATCAACACCATACCCTTAAACTGGTCATCCCAATCTGAAGCATCCCATAATCACTTCACCTCTTCTCATATCATGTATGCTTAAAACATTTCCCACTTCTTAGGAGGATCTCTAATTGTTCAAAAATTATTTTGAAAAACATAATCTAGAACATATTTTCCATTGGTCCACCCTCTCCAATAAACATCATAGGAAGTTGGAGATGGAATTACCTAGTCCAATCAAACATACTTAGTTCCACCAATCGTAGGTATATATTTTTAAAATGGATAGAACTAGTTAGGATATCACAAAAATAATCTTATTATCCCTCAAATAAAAATAATATGGGTTTTGGAAACATTATTGGAGGCACATTCTCAACAATGTGGTCTTATTGCCGCACAGATAATTGTTGTCATGGTGAAATCTCTTAAAAATTACAAACACACATTTCAAGGCAGAAAACAAAAAATTTCATAATTTTTAAAAAAGGGGCCACTAATATCGATAAAACTCAACAATAATTATACAATATTAATGGAAATATGCATAGTATGATCACAACATCCAACCATCCCTATCCAGGTCCATTCATAACTTTGTGTAAACCAACATCCAAATTTCACAAGACTTACATTTGAAACCATTATTACATATTAAAATCATTAAATAGTTATAACATTATTATTAAGAACGATTGATTTTAAACCAAATAATATCTATATAGTAACATCATTTCCCATAACCAACATGATTTTATATGTGTCCCAAACATGACGCACATCACTTTAATCATTGCTTTCCAAAAATGATTCAAGTATAAACAAATCTCATTACATGCCACCTCATGCGTAAAATATCAAATTAAAATAATGTTACACAATAAGTGTTTCATATTAGGAGAGATTACATTCAACTATAACAATGATACTTAAGAACAACATTCCCACCATAGGAAATAATTTTTCTCTAACACATGGGTTGGCCAATCCCATGAATGAGCTCATTTACATGGACGAAAAAAATCGTAGACTCGTAAAAACTATTCCCAAATAGTAAATACACTATAATTAATTTCATACCACTTCGTAACATACCGGCCCTAGAGCCACTAAATCGGTGCCTCAATTTGTTTCTACACATGACCTCAAGTGTGTATCCCCCTATACCAGAGGCTGCTAACTTGCAGTGAAAATATAATGAATCCATTGGGGTAAATTATACTATATTTAATAGTGTAATAAAAAAATGGAAGTCAAAATAAAATTTTACATTCAATAAAAATACATAAAAAAGTATTACATACCACATTCCAAAACTAAAGAAGTACCAAAAACCCAATATATAAAATATGTCATGTCATGATATTATAATAATCCAAAAGAGAAACCAAAATAAGAAACCAAAGATGATCCCTACATATGGTCTTGATTGAATTCCTTCACCCCTCATCCATGATCCATCCAAAATTAGATATCTATCAATGGTCTCATACCCTTTTCTGGTGCAGAAATCATGATGTCTTCTAGGGAATCAAAGATGTTCTGAGAAGGGTGTGATTGAAACTATATTGTACACCACAAATGGTGCTTAAAATAATATCTAGTCTAATAAAAATGTATGAAAAATTACATATAAGAAATAATCAATTAAATGAAATTAAATAGGGTTTTAATTTAAAATTTATCAATTACCCCCATTGAATCTTGGCTTCCATTGTGGAATCAACAAACCAATCCTTTATTGACCCACACTGATAGATCAAACCGTATACTATAAGGTGTTTAATAGATTACATCATAATGAAATTCATTAATAAATTAATGTAAATCATCATACCTTGACAGAAGATCCTAGGCACCCATCACATATCTAAACTAGTGGAGTTTGGAGAGTCATTCTAGCATATATACTGATGAAGCATGGAACATCAGTCTAGAATCACTAACCACAAAAAGAATTGATGGGGCTTAGAGAATCAGTTTGGACGAGACCATAAAATGGATCATTGATGCCCAAAGAAACAATATATACCACCTTACATATGAGGTTTCATAGTCTAACATCTACCATACCATCAATAAAAATATCAATGGTTCATCATTAGAAACAATTTTTAAAAATATAACAACATGTGTGGTACTTTTCCTTTATCAAAAATTCCATGGTTCGTTAAATTAAATACATTTAACTCAACTCCATAACTTTTATGGTTATCCATTTATTCATAACCAAAACTATTAAATAATATTTCCACTATTTGACAACAAGGAAAACCCCCCTTCAACCACTTATCTAAATTTTCCTTAATCCAATTATAACAAATTCAAATTTCTATATGAAACCAAGAAACCCTTTATAATATGTTAATATTAAAAAAACATTTACAATTATATTAATCTAAAAATATTTTAATTAATCATTTAACAACTTGTTTCACCATTTAAACGGAGAGGAACACACCCTAGTTGAACATATCCTTGTGTTATAATCATCAGTAGACCCATAGAGATCCATGAAGGGTCTCTCACATCAATTTAATTCCCTATTAAATTTAGTTAATAAAATCATGAGTGAGAAGAAAAAAAATAGAAAGACATAAATAAAAAAATAAAGAATAAATAAGGACTATGAAAAATAGATTTTAGAACACCAACCATAAGGTTATTGATAAACGCACACCCGACATTGGCTATTTATTCAATGTAGAATATTTAAAGAAAAACGATGAATAATCTACAAGAAGTAGTATTTATAAGAATTAGTGGATGAAAATACTACCCACACTGATTCTCATAGAAAATAGAATGATAATGTTTTAGATATTTATTTGGAGCTTAGATTCACACTAAATAGCACTCAAAACAGCTCATAATTGAGGAAGATTGATTTGTAGAATAACGGAGAGATATTGGTTCTTATCTATAGCTGGTGGAGAAGAAAATGGGGGAGAAATACGGTGAAAATATTATAAGTTTCAGATGGAAAAAATGACCATTCACCACTTTTAATGAGGCACATAATTTTTCTGTTTAGATTTCCAAACCATTTACCAAACACGTGTGTACATCTATACCTTTCAAATAAGGGTGTCATGGTTTTCTGGGAGGACCTAAATAGTTTGGAAACTATAAAGAAGACATGTAGTTGGACTTTCCCAAATAATCATGGTTTTCAGGCCCCCATGAATGGTTTACAATCCTTACATCACCCTTCTATAAGGTTCATAGTTACATGTCATGGATAGTATCAAACATTCACCATGAAAAATATGGATTACATCCCCCCCATTTCTAGTCTCAAACCTCTAGGACACCATCAATACCATCCCTAACATAAGGGAGGATTCCATTTACCATTTAATATTGAATTTAAAAAAATTAAAATAATGGAATACCTTATTGAGGATCAGGATTGTATATTTTCACTTATAGAGTAATTGATAAGTGTACCTTTCTTCATATAATTTTAAACATCCACTTTGGTTGTAGTAATTTTATATGTTTCACCATATACCCTTATCTTCTTATATAGTATGTTCCCCGGGGGCTTGGTGAAAAGGTTTGAATAAATCCCCATATCATTACAGTGGAAGCATTGGATAATAGTGGTTTCTTTATTTTACTTGTATTGAATTTCTAGATTCCATGTTTCTCCAAACATGAAACATACTCCCATTCACTTAATGAATTTCCCATGAAGCTTCCTTCCAAAAAATTTACACAATGGAATTTTGTTTTTTCCATTATTCTTATTTGATGTGTTTTATTTTGCATATTTATTAGACGACATCTTATTCTCTTGATTTCCATTAATAATATATGATCTATAAATTTTATTCTCCGCCTAAATGTAACTTGATACTATATAATCATATAATTGAAATGTTTGAAAACATTAGTTCTATTTAATGACTCAGGTCAAACCCATCAATGAAATGGTCATTAATACTTATTGGATTTTGTATATAGTCTGATCCTTGAATTGATAACCTTCTAATGTTATCCTCATAATCTACAACACCTTAATTTTTTTCCATATGATTTAATCTGGAAAATATTCTCTCTATTTCAGCTCACTATTCTAGAGGAAATTATTTCCTGATGCATATCACCTTAAATGTTCTTAATTACATGATATCTATTTCTCCGACCTATTATGTATTCTAGATCAATGATCACTATTGATTGGAATCTACTCTCAAATAATACACATCCTGAATATCCATTTAATTTTCATTATTTCCCTAATCAATGAATATCTTATTGAGAGACTTAATCAATTGATAATATACCAATATATTAGTAGTTCCATTAAAAGATGGCGAAATTTTTCACATGAAGAAATCCATAATTAGTGAAAATTGATTTGGAAAAACAAGTTTCTATATATTAAAAAAGTTATTTATCATAATCTGGGTCATATTTCATAATATGGCCTTATCATTAGTTCCAACACCAACTATAATGTATTTCTTACTAGGGAAATAATTAAATTTTCAACAGTTGTGGGTTCCATTTTTTTCAATATGAACCATAAATAAATAATTACACACCCTGAGTTAAGTAGTAGTCATCAATAATTTGTTTTTGTAAAATAAAGATACCCTTGTTGATAAATTTTCTCAAACACTAAATGGGATTTTCAAAAATCTAATGTAATCTATGTTAATTTAATATCTTGTTCCTAATGTTTTTATTAAAATTTTATAATACCAAATATAAAATCATAAGCTCCAGCAACCAATATATGGTTTCCAATTTGATACATTGGTACAAGATATAAGAGATCTCACCAATCATAACAAATCAGTTTAGTATCCATAAAGAACTAGATACATACATGATTCCCTTATTATAGGGTAAATATTAAATACATAGCAAAGAAAAATATTATCACATCCTTTATATTATTTAGAATATCATTCTTCATATCATTGAGGAGAGGCAACAATAAAATGTTGAGATCATATGATCCAAACAGACTACATAAAATAGAAGATGTCAATTGTAAATAAATAATGATCAATATGGAATGATAAATAACTGAAAATAAATTCCATTTAGTTGATAACATGGGAAATAAATGCATCCATGGATAATAAAATTCAATAATTTGATTGATAATAATAACTAAATTCCAAATGAAATAAATTATTAATATTGGATATCATGAGCGTATATATCATTATTTATTTACCATCGAATTCTTATGCTAGGGTAATTTAATATATGAGTCGGTATACACCAAAAAATATTTCATTTATAAAATTTGTTTTTCTAAGTGTAATAGATGATGTATTGAGGCCATATATATAATGGTTCCCACCTCTTTACTTCATATCTAATTCATTCCTCATATATTTATTGATAAATTTATTTCGTAAAAAATATTCCCTATTAACAAATATCTGTATTGGGTAAATGATACTCAATATCAGTATTTACCCATTCAATAAAATTACAAAGATAGTAAAACACAATATATTAAAACTGTATATGGTTTAGTAAATAATCATAACCATGATACAAAAATATGGATATTTTAGATAATTTTAATTTCCAAAAAAATATCATAAGAATATTAATTTTTTAAGATAATGTTCACAACCAAAACATTAATAAGAGAAAAAATTTAACCATCAATTCAGGGGAAATATAGGTTTTAAAATAAAATAATTCCCTATAAATAATAAATGATAATTAAATAAAAAAATTAAAATAATATTCAATTAACAGGTTTTTTTGTAAAACCATGAAAATCATTTAGAAAAGCTAAAATTTTATAAATATGTTTTAGTCATGGGAATATTCATTAATGTCATATATGTAAAAAAAATATTCATTTGGATTTTTATAATGAAATTAAAATATTTCCATTTCAAAAAACTTCATAAATATTAGATAATAAAATTTTAAATAGTTAATATTTTTCTAACCTGTACTGAATATATAATTTGAGTATATAAAAAGGGCTCTTATAAAATAATTTAGAGAAATATGGACATGGAAGAAAAAAATATATGATCAAAATAGAAATATCATCAGATATTATTTTAAACATATATTTGCCTAATTAATGTTTCGAAGAAATTTTTTTTATAAAACAATATAAAATCTGTAAATAAAGGGAAACCAAATTATTAGATGGATTTTATGAAAGATGTATTACAATATTTTTTAAAAAATAAGATATATCTAAATAAATGATATTTTCGAATAAATTATTACCAGTTTTGTAATAATCAAATTGTATATCTGTGAAATAATAAACAAAAAATGGAAATTTAATCATCATGAATAAATAAATAATCACGTTAAATACATCAATGTGTCTATATATACACTATATAAAAATTAATAGGATAAAAATACAAAATATTTTTTAACAGAGTGGAAATTTGGAATAAATCCTTTACCTAGTGTTTTGTTTTCCTTATTGGTTCTACAAAATTATATATAATTAATTATAAAATGTTATACATCTAAAAATTAACCATATACATATCAATAATATCATATATAAAATCCATTTATAAAAACTTATCATCCATTTTTTGATAAACATTTATTATTATCATTGTTTTAGGTGTTAAATCCTTCATTTTTAAGAGATTTTTGGTTCGGTGGTTATGATACCTGTACATTGATTTTGCTTAAATCATATAAAAAATTTAGTAAAAATATAAATAGTATAAATATTAATTATTAAAAAAATTATATTCATCCATAAATGGTTGGGATAGAAAACATAATTACAGCATTTATGGAGATGGTAGACCACACATTGAATGAATATTGTTTTCACTTTTTTATGAATAAAAGAATAAAGTTATATATAAGGTCAATTTTATATAATTATTATTATATAATTTATATTAATTATTTAAACCATTATCCCAATCCTCGTGAGGTGGTGATGGAAATGAAATTAATTCTGTTAATTAGTTGGTAGTCTGTCTTATGCACAAGAGGTGGTTCTGTATCCAATTTTGTGGAGTTGGAGATGTGTAAATATTATTACATAAACATAATAACATATAATTATTTATATGATATCTTTTTTGTTATATTTTAAATTTCAGGACAGAATTGAGTATATTTAAAGGAAAAGTAAAAAATAAAGAGTTTGGTTAAGAATATTACATTCTCTTAGAGAACCCACATTTTGATTTCTTCTTTGAAATACTAAGGTCTATATTTTACGAATACAAATCCTTGGTAATATGGATTGGGATGTTGTACGAATATTGTGAAGGTTTTTATAATCTAGGTTTTACAATGTGGTATAATAAAAATAGAGATGGGGTGTCCCTTTATAAGTTATGGGCGGGACATTATTGGAATTTCTTAATGTATTAAATTGATATAAATTATCATTCATAGAAAAATAGATCTAAATATATATAATTCTACCATAACATGAGTAAGAGTTCAAATCCTCTCATAGAATAAAAATGTATAAAATATTATTATACGTTTTCAACTGTATCTATTTATTTTAACCCTCTATTATCATTATTTTAAAAAATAATACTGTAACACAGTTTTTTACAATATAGGAACCAAGAAAAATACCATAAAATGAATGTTTTCCAAAAAATATCTTGTGTATGAAATTATAGACGATATATATCCCTATTTCATAGTTATATATTTTTATTGTTTTTAAAAAAAATTAACAAAATATTATTTTCTTAAAATATCATTAATTTTATTTTAACACTAGTCCTATAATTTATCTTAAAAAACATTATGAAATGGTAGTAATTAATATATTTTTCAAAAGGTTGGGGCCGATGCCTCATTTATTATTAAAGCAAAGCAAATACCTCTTTAACTGGGTAGAGAGAGACCCATTACATAGCTCGATGGCCCAGTGGGCAATTAACCCATTATATGGCCCATAGGCCAATTTTTTTGCCCAAGGCCCATTCTGTGAATAGTGCTGCTACAGTACCTGTGCTGCTATAGTGCTGCATAGTACCTGCCGCTGCTACAGTACCATGCCGTCGCTACTGTGACCTGCCACCACTACAGTGCATGTCGTTGCTATAGTGCCACCACTTCTACAATGCGCTACAATACTGCTACAGTAGGCTACACCAAATGGGGTTTGAACCCCCATTCTTCATGTATAATTAAGGGGTTATTACCACTAAGCCAAACCCCAACTACAGGTAGTAATTAATATAAAATTATATAATAGATCACAATATATGTTATATTTATCTACAAAATTTATTTAATACAATAATCCATTTAAACTATATTACTTTTCATATTTTTAAAAACATTAATTTCATTTTATATTAATTGAATTAATAATGTGTTTGGTTTGTGTATGCATTTAATGTCATTATTAAATTATGAAAATTTTTAAAAGAAAAATTAGAATAAAAAATCATTCATATTTTAAGAAAACTTTTCGAAGTGTGTGTATTTTTTTATCCCTTTCTCAAAATATTATATATATTAAATGCAAGAGAGTGACATTTTTGGAATTTCTCGATTACATAAATATTATAAATGTAAAAATAAAATATAAATGAATAATGTCATGTTAATGATTTTTTTATAATAATTAATGAAATATACTATTCCAAAGAAATACATGATTGTGTTGGATATGTCACATCATGTTATTTTTATCATAAATTACTTGATTACCCTTAATATAGGTAATTAATTTTTTCACAGTTACTATTCATAATGCCTAGATATTAAATAGAACTATTAAATAACATTGAACCTCATAATTCCAAATATGGAATCTATTTAACCAAATTTGATTCCAATTTTTCTTCAAAAATTATTCAGAAAATAAGCACACAAAAACCATTTAGAAAAATGCACTTTTAGACTTAAAAATAATCTCATTTCAAAATTAAATGAAATTATGATGCTAATATAAATAAAATTGAAATTATATAATTATAATACCAAATATAAAGATTAATGGATCTTTTTAAATTACTTTTATTAATTAAAATTAATGAATGTTTTAAAAAATCTGTATTTTCACAATTCACTGAAAAGTAAATGTTTTTAGAAAAAGAAAAATAATAAAACCTAAAAATATTTTGAAATTTTGATCTAAAAAAAGATATAATTTCCAAATAAAATTAGGTTTTCATGGTTATTTGAAATTCCATTATCTTTTTAAATATTTTTTTGTATATAATTTATTTAATGACCATTATTTCATAAAATATTGGGTTGTTACAGTAGGTATATTTAGTTTTCATGGAATAGGAATGTAGATTGATAGAAAAAGATATAAATTGTTTTATGGATAATCATATTAAATTATTTATAATGTAAAATTATTATTTTATTTGAAATAAAAAATTTCATGAGAATGACAAGTGTTTTATTTGAAAAAATTGATAGTGTAGAAAAACTATTGAATTAGTCTTTAGCTAACAGTATAACAGATTTTTCTTTTGAGGATAAAGTTTTTTTGAGTTTTTATTCTTACATTGATGATACTATAGGATTTGGATTCAATTATCATATGATGTAATATGTTTTCAGGGTGGGGATATGTTCTTAAAACTGAATAAAAATACTCAAGCCTCAATAGTGATGTTGCTAAAATCAATGAAAATTATACATAATATGATAGTAAATTGATAAAAATAATATTGGATAATGATATTATTTTATTTTAATTATATAATATGATAATTCATATGGAGAATATCACTTTTAAAAATAATGTAAGATGAATCTTAAGGTCATCGAAAGATAGGTAGAAGAAGGTATATGATTTTTCATATAGTAATAAGATAAGAAATAACACATTATTCATGTAATATAATCACTATATTATAAAAATAAAATATGATATTGAAAAATTGAAGATTTTTTTATTTAGATTTACTACTAGATTAAAATTATTTGATTAACTGGATAGGTAACTGAATCCTCCTAAGAAAAATACATTAGGACATGGATATAAAACTATTAAAATTTTGACATATTAATTAATGAAATTATTCTATACGTATTCCTGCCCATTTATCAATATATTACAAATATGAGGACATATTAAGAATAAATATCATTGAGGATAATTTAATATTTTGGAAAAACATGGGCCATTATCCCAGAAGAATATTCCTCTTACATGCATCGAAAGAGAAAATAAATTTTGATACTAGATGTTCTTATTCAAAATACATTAGGACAAAAGTTGTTCTATATTTTGAAGACCTGACCTATAATGAAAAGATTCAAATACATAATGGTAGATTAAATTTTTTTTCTAGTATAGAATATAATATCTTTATGTTCAATGAGACAATCGTTTATTGTGTTCATAGGTTTCCACTTCAAATTTTTTATATATCTTTTAAACTAACTTATAGAGGGTGAATTTTCCTTTTTGTTTTGACATCACGTCAGTAAATAATATTGACTTCTTTTTATATTAATCTTAATTTATGATATTATTTTTTAAAAATTTAATTTTTTAGAACCATCTACAAATGATAAAGATCAATTCATTAATTGGGTAGATAACATCTTGAAATTTCATTTATATTTGATATTATCATTTTTGGTTACTTTTTAACAATATATATAATCCTAAATGGAAACGTCCTATATAATTAAAATCTTATTTTTCTATTAAATTTAAAAACATATATTTTTTTTATTTTGAAAAATTATTTATAATTTTAAATTAAACATTAATTTTTGGAAATAACATATTTTTGATATTTTATTATTATCATATTGTTCATGTATTCCTAAGATCCATTCAGTATGTTTGTTTAATTTGTGATATCTGTATCTATCGAATACCCTATAAATAACCATGTTCCCCTAAATTTATTTACCTATATTAATTTCCACATTTCATTATTTTTTAGTTGTTAATTTTTTATTCTATGTTTCTTTTCCATTCCATGAATTACATCTTATGGAAAAATCCCTTCAAGATAATTCTCTCAGTAATAGTGAGTTGGACATGTTTTATATGACCATCCTATATTTTTATAAAGTGGATTTTCATTTTCATGGGTGGGAGGATCTTGTTTTAGAAATAGAAACTCATTAAAATATCTATCATTGTTTTATTTGATAATTTTAATATACTTTTCTTTTTTTAAGGATAGTGAAGTATATAAAATTAGGTTCTTATTTTATGGTGTTTAAATTATTATTTTCATGAATGAATTATTGAATAGTTTAGAGTTATATTTGGAAGGTGTTTCAAAATTAGTTTCTCAAAACCATTTGTTGCTCACTATATTATTTTTAAAATATAATCTTGAAGATACACTTTTTCTGATCAAGTGAAATGCTCACAAAAAAACCCATTTGTATCATGATTTAAGAATTTCATTTAATTGGATTAAAGTTTTCATTCATCTAATAAAAGGATATAATTATATAGTAAATATTTTATATATATACCCTTTGTATATTCATTAAAATTTTAAATGTTCAATATGTTTTTGTTTTTATTGAGTTTTAATATAGCTTTATATTTAGATATGGTAAATTTATAGAATTTTTCCATTAGAAATATTTGAGTAATTTTCATATTATGTTATTTTATAATGGAGTATCCTTTGACCTTGATATTTTTGAGAGGGTAAAGAATAATAAACTTAACTCAAAAGTGATCTATAAAATTAAGCTAGTTTATGGTCAAAATAATGAAATTTCGTAATACTGGTTTAGAAGATGTACCATGGAAGAATGATGAAAAAAGGGAAAGAAAATTTGTAGAGGGATAGATAATTAAACCAAAAGAATGAGCTTCAATTATCCCACATGATCAAAATGAGAAGGATATCCATTGAAAATCATAAGGTTACATATCAAATGAAAAATAATTCAGAATATTAAGATTATTGACTATTATGTAAAATAATATATATATATAAAAAATATACTAAAATGGAAAAAAAACATTAGATGTTATTCTACTTATCAAATGGATTTCTACCTTCATAAATGGTGGAAGCACTAATTCCTAGAAAAATTATGTTTATGACTGAAGTTCCTTATAAACCAATTTTATGTAATCAATTCATGAGTACATTAGTTTCAAAAATTTATTTAGAATTTTTATCAATAATTTCAGTGTTAAGTAGTGTATCCTAAGAAGAATCTACTATTTTATTCAAATTATTTTTAACATAATATGTGAGTTTTTCGAATTTATAAAAAAATCACTAGAACTATCTAATATTGTAGTTTCTAATGATCCAAGAATAGATGAAGTAAAATATTACAAACCATTTCACGTTTTAAATGTTTACAAATTTTTAAATATTTATATTTATGAAGAATAAGAATCCTGAAATAAAATTTATTCAAAAAATATAAATAGAAGTGAGAGGAATGAAAATAATTAATAATATATCATCAATTAATTTTATAATATGGTTAATATAATATGTATTATTATATAGAATGATTTTAAGATAAATTATTTGAATGGTAATATTTTAGGAATTTTATTTTCTCCAGATTTCAGAATGTTCTCGATTAATAAGAATAATTAATATACAATATGGTAATTTTCAAAGGATTATATTAAATATATATTAAATATATTGATAAATATTTTTTGTTTGATAAATTAGCAGATAAGTAAATCATGTATATTATGGATCAATATAAAAAAAATATTGATGATTTTAGTGAATTATATATTACTGTTGGTCAAAAAAATAAATTATTTAAGGAGTTTAGATCAAGATCAAGAGAAAATGAATGGAATATAGAAGAATATAAAATGGTTATTCTTACTCTTAAGGAAGATGATCAATAGAAAAATTAGTAGTAGAATTTTTTTGAAACCACTGTCTACAATCATGAGAAATGAAAATAGTTCCTTCAAAATATTGTCTTTAAAATATCTCAAAAATATCTAATTTAATTTTTTTGAAAATTGTCTTATATAAAATTTTCTTAATTTGATTCATTAACTTATAGTTAATGAGGATTTTTTGATAAAGGTTTTGATTTGGAAATATTATCTTATTAAATTTACATTACAACAATTTTTCATTAATACATTACACTTGTATTTTTTGGGTTTTTACATTAATTAGATATTTGAAATTCATTTACATAAAATTATTTTTAACTTCTAATGTATGAAAATTGTGATTTTTACTATAAATGAATCAAAATTCTTGAATGGTTTTTGTTTTCTACTCAAAGATATTTTATTGAAATATTAAAATGTATTAGATCCTTGATTATGAAATCATTTTGATAGAGAAGTCATACTTTTATGATTATGGAATTAATTTGGGGAGTTTATTTAAAAAATTTAATTATCTTGATGATTATTATTGACAATAAAAAAGGGGGTATGTTTTTAAAAAATTATGTACTTTTTATCTTTCATTGGGGGTGGAGTTTCAAATAAAAGAAGAATGTTATTTTATTCCATAATTTTCTACAATGTATAATAACAATTTCTGTAAAATATTCATGATAAATAAATTGGAGAATTTATATTACTATAAAATGAGAAGATAGTTTTTATGTTTTTCATTAGGTTTTATTTTTTCAAATAGGGTTGTATTTTTGAGACATAATATCACTTTAAATATTTAGATAATCACATTAAACTCATCATATAATTCATTTTAACATTATGTTTATGTTTTATTTGTTTTTTTTATAGAAAAAATTCATTTTTTATATCCACATTTACAAATAGTTTTAACATTAAAAAATGAATGAATACTCTTAAATTCTATATATCAGTCACCATAATTTCTACCATAATAGTAGTGTTTTATTGAATTCATCAAAAGATGTAGAACTACCCTATATTCATTAGAAGATGAAGAATCTACATTCAATTTTGTTTCATGTGACATAAATATTTTTTAATCTTACCATTCGAGTATTTCCTATAAATTGGACTAAAAATTCTAGTAATACATGAAGGAATATACAATTTTTGTTCTTACTACCACTTGAAGCATACTAGATCTTTTTATGAGATTGATTCTGATTGTAATTTTCTCTGAGTTTTTCAATAAATAGTTCAATTTATTTCTTTTCATAATAAAAATTTTATAATTTCTATTTTAATCTAGGAGTTTTCAATTATTCAATATCAATGACTTCTGATGATAATGACATAGCTACTTCCAATCTTGGTGATTTTGTGTTTAAATGATATTGAAGAAGAGTTGGGGATGATCTGGTCGATTGATGGATTTCAATAGGAATATAGTGTTGAAATTTTTATTTATAGTAATATACTGATACCTTCTACTAGGCTTAGTCAAGGGCTTCCTTTGGATTGAGAGATAGATCTTTTTATAAGATAATGTCATGTATTACTTGAATTAGGATTACGATTCCCCTTGTTCATTAGGTAAAGGTATGATTTATAAAATCCTTTTATGAATACATGATTTATTAATAAATAAAATATTTTTTATTAATTCCCACTCTACTTACCACTTTTTTTAGATATTTAAATTTACACTATGCACTTGATTTTTTTTGAAAGTATAATAAATTTAAAAAAAACTTTTCACACAATTCATATTTTCAATACTCTGATATACTATGGGTATATAAATATTGGGTGTATAATAACTTCAGGTTACCTTTTGTAATAATACATAATGTTAAAAAAAATTATATGACATGTTTTCATGGTAATTCACCCCTCTTTATATTTACCTACCATTGTAATCTTGGACCAAAACTCTCCCATATTTTTCAAAGGAATCAATTATGAGGTTAAGGGTGAGAATCTATATAAACCAATAAAAGTAATGGTGATATAAAAATGGTTGAAGAAATATTTAAAATCTATATCTTTATGGATATTTAAAAAAATACACATATATATATTTTTAGTCTATTGTATAGGGATTTGATGTATTTTTTTCAATAATAAGTGGTGTCAATTTGCGTTGACAATGGTGTGTTGGATAAATATTTAATTATCCTATAAAAGAAGTAAATATGCGTTGATATGAGGATGTTGGATAAATATCTATGTATTATAGAAAGGATTTAAACATGTATTGAGTAAATAAAAATAACCTAATGAATGAGAATATATAAGAAGGTATAAAACAAGTTGGCAACAATATATCACAATATATTATGCTGTGATGAAATTAAAGAGATTATCTTGATTATTCAATATTTATTATATTCTTTAGATAATGGAATAATTTCATATTTTTTAAATTTGATGTATCTATCACTATTTATGATGAAAAGTATATTAAGTAGTTTTAGTTTGCCTCATAATTTATTAATGTGTTATTATTCCAATGATTTTGTAAAAAAATATTTTATACATATAGAATGCAATATTAAATTTTTATTTCTATTCTTTGGATTACACTATATATATATATACAAAAGTGTAATTAGTGGTCAGATATTAATATAATTGGATATTTCTATTTTTTGATTGTTCATCTATAGAATCTATGTTGAAGGATTATTAATTTAAAGAATATATTTATAGTAAATTTAAAATAAGGTTTTCATATTTCGAGTATAGATATTTTGACATGTGAAGTGAGAAAGTTTTTGCACAGATGATTTTTGCGGAGTATGAATAAAACTAAAACATTATATAACAATGAATATGATGATAAAAATATTTCATTCAATATTAGTAAAGAAAAATGGAATTTTGAGATCCATCCTTGTGTTATCAAGAATTAATAATGATATAATGAATGGTATTATCACATGGATGAAGAGGAATATTGATATTTGAGTTTAAGGGAGATATATTCCATTAAAAGATAAATTATGAAAGAACCATTTCCAAATCATTGACATATTTTTAAGAATAAATGATAAAATAAAGGAGTGGAAGATCATTGAATAAAATAATGATTTCATATGTCATGTATGATCATTGAGACTATTTTGATATGCATAAAGATAATTTTAAGACTTAATGAAGTGATTTAAGAAATTTATATAACTGGAGATGATTGGATGATGTTTTGACAAAACATTTGACATTTTTATTATATATATAATGTATTTGTGTTAGTAAAAAATGGAATATACAATGTGTAATGTCTCATAGATTCAAAATTGGAAAACTACTATGATTTCTTAACATAATATGTCTAGGAGTAAATATATGATAGTGTTAAGGAATCGATATGATATATGATATCTATATGAAGATATGTAATATCTACTAAAGCATATAATATATTAATATGATGGTATGTAAGATCATCTCCAATGTTCCATGGGGTAGATAAGATTAATCTTGAGGATATATAAGATTAACATTAATATTTAATAGAATATGTGTGAAGCATTGTGGATTATGAAATATTAAATATAATGATTTGTGAGAGTAACATAAAGATTTTAAAGGATATATAATATCATTCTATTTTTTGTTTAATATTAAATGGTTATTTTTGGGTGAAACGTATGATTAAATGCAATGATGTTATGTTGTTCATCAATGTTTAATTATCATGACTCTTGATGAATTAGGTCAGGATGCAATTCGATATTGGTGTTGATATGTAATGAAATATATTTCATCATGAGAAAAATATTTACACTATGATTATTTCACATGATCTTTCATTTGTTGAAAACCAGAATTGGGAGTATTGAAAGAGTGAATGAAATAAGAAACCAACATTTCATTAAAGTCAATGATAATATCATGAATTTTATTTAAATATATCCTTGAACGATTTAATTGGGAATAAATAATTTAATATCATTGGGATTTTAAAATATACTTCAATGTTATTATTAGTGGTTAGACTAAGAGGTTATGCTTTCCATATCATTCTGGATCACTACTGGATTATTGTTTGATGATATTTGAATGAAAGAAATGAGAATATATTTCAAATAGTAAGATCATGATTATGAGTTTAAGGGATTTTTCATTGTCTAATTATGGAATATTATGTTCATGAATCTTGATTATCATATAATGAAAATTATGTCAAAACAAGAAAAGGGAGAGTGAGATAGTAATGAAGTACGACTATTGAAATATATTATAATCAAAGAGGAAGAAAGAGAGATATATCATAACATAGACTACAATTTAATTTACTAAATATCATCAGGACATCACTTTGTTAATTTAAAGATATATATTGTAAGAATGACATTATTTCTGTTGTATATCTAGAGTGTCTATGTACATGATCAAGAAGAAGGGTGTTTACCATGAGGAGACTACATTTAGGACAAGGAAGAAGATAAAACCTTCCTAGTCTTCAATAGAATCAAGAGTATGTTACTAATATTTCTTTAGGAGGACCCAACAAAATATGATTCTTATAGATGAACAAGGAATTTTTCATTGTTTGTACATAACCGTGAGTGGTTTCTTGCTAAAATGGCCAGTTTCATGTATTATAATCAATTGTGTTCTTGTAATAGGGATTTATGTCCATTAATATTCCCATTGAAATTGATTATAATAACATATTAATCATGTGTTTATATGAAAACAACCATTATACACTATAGGATATCTCACATATTGGGAGTAATCCTCAGAAAATTTCTATGTCCTGTGTTTTTTGGATTTTACTTTTTTATTACATGTAGGAAGTCTATGTGTGAGATGATATATTGAGATCCATTCACACTAATACGTGAAGAGGTAAAAAAGAGTTCTAATTAGTATATAGAATCCCATACTGATTCATCCCTCTTATTATAGTCACATTAATCCCATGGATCAACACAATCCCCACCGTCAAGGTTGATAGTGAACTCTGGTACAGTTTATTGATCAAAACAATTTATAAAACACCATTCCAATGTTATCCAATGACCAGATAAGAACACAAGTGTGATTATCTATTAGTCTCACTAAGATAACTTGACATAGCATGGATTAGTTATATAACAACTAATTTTGTGGACTAGGTTGAAAATTCGCTCTAAATTTGAAATTTTAATTTGGTGGGTGAGTAGAATATAAATTGTATCCTCATAATATAAATCCAAGTATTCGATCACATCTAAGTGATATTTTTGGATTAGACTTTAGACATGGGAGGTGTAATAATTGTTCAAATTAGTTTCTGATGCATTGTTCCCTAAATATGATGTTTTAGGAAGAAACAACTGTAGGTGAGCTTATTTTCCCTATATTTAGATTATTTTTATAATATTTTGATTTCATCCATTTAGGATCAAACCAAATCGTGATAATTAAAGAGTAGACCATCCTAAGAATTATTTATGTGTTATATATATTTTTCCCATAAAGTCATGTTGTTTTTATGATATAGTCATTTTTCCATGTTCCAAATATTATGGGTGACAAATAAAAATTATGGAATGCATTATATTAAATGCATGTAACAGATTTTGATTTGTTTTAGACCCCCACTGATATAGTTTGAGGTGTTAGACGCATCCCAAACCACCCCTTTAGAGACTTTTCTCTAAATCATCTAATTATTTATCTTCCTTATTATTAGACCACCCTTAGGCTGTGATAATCTAAATTCTATGGTAATAAAGTTCTTATTATGATTTGTCTCACCTTGTGGTTTTACTAAATCACTCCACATGAATGGGATGATTAATTTTAATTAAATGAATGGTTCGATTGAAAAATTAGGTTTTATAATAAATACACCTTTTGAGTTGTGTTGTATTTTAAATAAAAATTCTATTGATTGATGATATGCATAGTTATTTATATCGTTGGAATGGATACTTCCCATGACTTTCATAGTTGATGTTAAATATAATGTCCCTATTGTGAGTAACAACTAAAATGTAATAATGATTCAAACTAATCTAATTATGGAATGGATCATCTTATAACCTATTTTAAAATTTTAGATTGGATTATACTGAAAATGATGCTTTGTGCCAAGAGTGAATTCAGTTTTCTCTTTATGGAATATTGGGATAAGGTCTGATATAGTAAGTGCAATTACCTTACATTTTTATTGTGAAAAGAGGTAAATCAATTAGGGTTGTTAAACATTACATCTCATACCCGAAGGTCGAGGTTGATGAGAATAGAATCCCACATTACGTGGGTTATTGGAAATAATATCTCATTCACCTTGATTAGGGTATTAAGAATTACTATCACATCCATGAATAAGAAGACATTCTTGAATTTTATATCACAATTAAAAATATTTTTCTTATAATCCTTTTATTACATAAACATTCATTACTATTATAATGTTTATTATTAATTATACTATATTGTTGTCAATGGGATATCTTCATAATTTCATTTATCTTTTATAGGAATGAAATCTCTTACGAAGTATGACACTCTTATTATTATAAATGGATGCCTTAGTTATGCCTCTGGTCCTGAAAACTACAACATATATATATGTGTGTGTGTAAATTTAAATTAAATATATACAAATAAAATCTTATATATATATATATACACACAGATATATATATATATATATATATATATATCTGTAGGGTGACATGTTCATGGATATCCTGGCATCGGCCGAAGGAGGTATACTTGGCCAAGTGTCCTTGAGGGACATAAACCCAACATCTTTAAATTTAATAATATAATATTTTCATATATTTGATATACATGTACAATAATTATTTTATACACCTAGAATATATAATGCATTCGACTCGATTGAAGATGACATACTTATTATATCTCACACTGTGATTGGGTTTCCATTTCACTGGGGTGCCTGAAAAGATCTCCTATTTGTAAGATCTGTTTCATGGATTATACTTGCATGTTGTAATCCTTCATAGAAAGGATAAAGAAAAGGATATAAGGAAAAAACCAAGGATTGTGATTCTATATAAGATACCTATTATTTCATTTATTCATTTTTCATCCATTCTATGTAACATAAATCCCTACCTATATTATATTAGTGAATTTTCATGCAAGATCATTTATTCATTCATTGTGGATTATAAATTATTATTATATTCTACTGAAATTAGGGTTATTTTTTCTTTTATATTTATTATTGATCCAAACGGTATTCCCCCCCCCCCTTTAGAAACATTTATACCCTCAAATCTATTTGGAAGCCTCTAGAATACGGGGAGTCACCCGTGAGGTCTAGTGGAACACAGGCTAAGGGCCTTGTTTAATGGCACTCGGGTTAGGATGATACAAATGGTATTAGAGATTTATTATCGTATTTGGTCTTATTATTTCGGGATAGTATACTTGAAACTATTAATATGATAACCTTTGGTAAATATCTTATTCTTGGATCTAACCAACCCATGCAGGAAGCAAAGTTCATGTTTCCAATAATGGGATTTTTGATTCTATTACTATTTGAGTAAATTATTATTTCAAAATGGGTGATTGTTGTACCTTAAATGATTATAAATTTATGGATTATTATTTTACCTCTTGTAATAGTATGGAAGGATGGGTGAGGTGTGATCATGCATCATTCTAGGGATAGCGATTTGTAATCCATGTATATTCCATGCCATGTAGACTGCATCATTGAATTCATAATGTATGGTAATTTCTATGACCATATTTATTTTTATTATTAATAAATATTATACACCATTTTAGGTACATTATTAACTTTATATAATTATATTACATGATTAATTGTTTCCTTCTAATGTAGTGACTTTCAATGACTATTTCCATGCTTAAATTTATATATTGGTTGTGAAGGCATGCATGTTGTATTAATGATATATGGTTGAATAAATAAAATGTCTTCATCAACATAAAATATAATTAAATACATATCATGAGGTTCTAATTCTATCTAATCAAAAAATTAATTTATCATTGATCCATGATCAGTTGGTTTTATTGGCTGAAAAATTAGTGGTTTTGATTAAATAGGTTCTATATTTTAACTTATAAAGTGTATTGGTTAGTAAAAAATTGGGAAATGGTGCCCCATATAATCAAACAGTGTCATATAGAATATTTATATTTTGAAATATTACATGGTAATTTTTTTGGAAGGTAAATGGGAACCAACGGTCCAATTTATAAAATTCATGGGCCTTTTAAAATATGTGAATAGAAAACCATATGATTAATCCATTTTATATAGATATTTTTAATCTAAAAATGTTCAAAACCTTGTTTCAGTTTCATGAATGTTATTTTTATCTTTAAAGGAATGTACCTTTATAGCTTGGTAATGAAGGTTCATATTACTGAGCAGTGATAATTACAAAAATTTTCTAACCTAAATTTCTTAGAGGAAATAAATACCTTTGTACATGCTTTTCATAAAAAATTGGCATGACGACCCATGTGAGTAATTAATTAAATTTCAACTGGATCAGTGTAGGCCTATTGGGGCATGTTGTTTATTAAAAAAACATCTCCCAAGTAGGTTGGTCAAAATATGATATGATTATGTGGTAATCTAATTAAGTATATTTTAAAAATCTGGAATAAAATAATGGGACCCTTATAGGTCACCATATCCATTTTTATTCCTAGATTCATAACCCAATGATGGTAGGATTTTACAAATATAATTGTTATTTGATGAGTCCAAAACTTCTTATATGGAATTAAAAAAACATATGGTGGAATCTTACTTCACTAACCCCTTTATTTAATAAAATCCATGTCATCTACACGTGAATTATTTATTATGAGGCATCAGTTAGTTAATATTAAAATTACAAACTAAGACTTTCTTCATCTTTATATTGGAAATTGACATTTTCTTTAACCAAAACAGTAGTGAAATATCTTGAATCAAATAAATGGATAAAAAGTAATGTAAAAAATAATTGGCCTTAAATGATGTATGATATAAGTTAAAAAAATGATTATAATTTTTTTAAAATTGGTATGTGAATTCAAATATATGTTATCTATTTAAAGGTTTAAAAAATTTTCATCAACTAAATTCCATTTCATGAAACTGTATAGGCGTCTTCAGATTCAACACCATGTATGGATTGGATTTTTTCTCTTGTTAAATGATTGGGATAGGAACGTTCATGTATCCCATGCATCCTGGTCAACCCCTGATAGCTATGTTAGACCTAGAGGTTAGGTGTAAGGCCTAGTGATATTTTTAGGAATTAACATGTTTTAGGATCAATGACTTATGTTTCAATAAGGGGTATATCCTAGAAGGGAAAGCTCTCTCAAACCTATTATTATTTTCATGACTGTTGTGATATGTTTTTAAATGATAGGTTTCATCCAGGTTCCATTTTTCCTAATTAGGACACTTTTAAATTAATTGGCTTCTTGAGAAAATGGGCGATTGATTAGTAGGTCAACCCTTGTCAAAAGATTGAGCATTGTGTGATGCTATGGATTAGAAAAATAGGCATTCCATGGGCTGGTTTTCTACATTTTAGATCATGTGAACATTTTTTTTCCATGGGTTATCATATTCATGGAATATGTAGGGCTAGTTTGGCTATTTTCCTTCCTTAGTGACAAAAGTTGTTATGCGTGGTTACCATCAAGTTAATTTTATTTGTTAAATCGTATGTTGTTTGACTGAAAAGGTTGTGTAATACCTTAAACTGTATGGTTACCCGTCTACATGGATGAAGGGTCATGGGTTCTTTAAGGCTATGTTTATGAGTCATCTCTAGATTAGAATGACTAGACAATTGGGATCTCATTATCATTATAGTTCCATTGAGATGGAAATATATAGTCGAGTTGTCCCAATGGTTTGGGATAACATTTTCAAATGTATCAGGTGATGTAACACTACAAGTGTTGAGTATTTTTCTCTTTTATGCTTGATTCTCTTTCCAGATTTGGATGAGTCTCGGTAGTAGAGTCACATGTATGTATAAAGGTGAATTTATCAATATGTTATTATTTAGTGATGGTTTCCCCTTATTATTATGTTAATATTTCTAAATTTGTTTTGGACATGTCCAGTAACCTGACTAGGTGGTGATAGAGTTTGTTCTTTTGGATGTTTTCCATTATTATTAACATGATGATTATGAAACTTCAAAGGCATGTAGCATTACATTGGTTTAATGAAACATGTCCTTCTAGGTAGAAGGAACATGATCATAAGGGACCACTTCAAAATGGTCAGGACTAGTCTAAAAGTGTGCAATATTGTTAAATGTTAAATATAATACAATAAAGTCTTATTGAAATCCTATTAATCAATACTTTATTGAACATAAGGAAGTATACTCTCAAGGTGAGTTCCAAGGGGAGAACCTATCTTAATGAGTCTGACATGACTAGTACCATAGTTTAATTTGTTTGTGATGATGAAAGACCAGAGTGAGTCTCAGTTGTGTTAAGAATTGGGTGGTGTGGGAGTGTAAACCCACTACGTGAAGAATGTTTGGGACACACATGTTGTATTGGGAAGAGTCTAAAGGTAGTTCCCATGAAGAAGGATATCATTACGTTAGTGTTTGAATCATGAAATTTTTAACCAATTATTTAATAGGGAAACTCATGGTCGAGAGACATGGTTTCATGTGGTAGATATAAATGTTATATTCTATCATTCATAATGTTTTGGATCAGAAATAAAAGCAAGATCCTTGTGTGAAAATCATAGTTTACCCTTGGTTTATGTGATAAAATGATCCTTATAGGACTTTTTCATGTTCATGTTGAGAGAGAATCTGTTATAAAATGAGATAAAACAAATCAAATAATTTTACAACATTAATGGATGGACACCTAGAATGTGAAATCAAGGAGTAGGTTAAAAGAATACTTATCATGTGAATGTCACCATATGTGTTTGGAAGATGACTCTCTTGAGAGAAGGGTCATGGATATGTGAGAACTTTTGTGGGATGGTCGTTTTGGAACATGTAATGAATTTAATAGAAATAATCTAGAAGGGTTTGATTAGGAAACATCACCGTAAGATGGTTATGGTCTCCTATGAACATGATTACTGTGATATCAATATTCCTCTGCTTAACATATTTGGGATATAGCTTCTGAAATGCAACGACTGTATAAGACTTTTGTTTTTTAGAACTGTCAGTTGAAAGTGGTTCATCGAGATATCTCTAAAAAAAAGATATATGATCACTATGGAACTATTATGTGCATGTATGGAGTTTAGTTGGTTTTGTGGAAAGGTTCATATATCCTTTTTCAATCGAATCAAATTACAAAAATTTTGATATGGGTCAATATGAGTTTACTATTGATATTAGTGCGTGGAACAAAATATTTTTCCTCATTGTAATCGGGTGTAACATTTTGGAAAATTTACTGGGAGTTCTAGTAGAATGACAATGACGTTCTTTTCTAGGAACTTCTGATGATTCATGTGAAATTACAATGAAATTGATGTTCAATGGTTATGACATAAGGCAGGGAGTGTTTTAGGCCTCTAGTTAAAATAGGTGATGAAGGAATCCTTTATCATGTAATAAAAAAATTGGTAAATCCCATCTAGATGTGTTGGCCTTGGATACGAGTGTTGGATCCTGTTTGAGTTGTTTATATAATATATTTTTGGAATGAATCAAAGAGGTGCGTTGGGCATTCCTAGGCACAACGTATCCATTTCTGTGGATTTTCTTGATTCAAGTTGGTTGGGGTTTTCTCTACATTTTTTCCCAAGGATTCTCAGGGATCATAATTTATAGGGTGGGGAGGTTGAAGTATCCCTTATTTTTCACTGAGTTAAAAATTCCATTTGATGCGGAAAAAAATAGGTGGGAGGGTTGAGGCTTAATTATTGCCTATTTATGTAAATATGAGTGTTTTATAACATAAATGTGATGTTTTTCGATGATTTTTAAGTCTAGGGAGGTGTCTTGAGTATTTTGATGAGTTTTAGATGTTTTGGGCTCCGAAAAAATAATTTTGGGAGGTAACAGTTATAGTAACACTACTGTCACACATTTAGATTAATTGTAATGATAAAATGTGAAACCCTACTTCTTATGAGTAATGATTGGTTTAAACCATGAATCCCCCCATTTGTGACTATTCTCCTCATTCCTAGTGAGTATAGGTAACGTGCATGGTATGTTCATGGTTTTCTAAAAATGTGTAGCTATGTCGCACGCTTAGCGCCACATAACTAGTAGTTACACATGGTTTGGACATAGTTACATCATAACATGTGACAAAACCATTCATTGTTTGGACAATAGGTATATAAGGAATAATAGTTAGAGCATGATTTTTCTAACCCTATATCCAAACCTTGCAGCTCAGTGATGAGCAAGAAAATTACCATTTGAATCTATTTTCATAAAAGGGGCATCCTTTCATTTTTTTCCTAGTCGTGCATAGCTCATATCCTATGAATGGGAGCTCTTAACCTCTTTTCCTTGGATTTGAATCAATTATTATATTAATAGTAATTTTTTTAGTGTTTGTCTCATTGGATGCTTCCTGGAAAAGGCTCAGATCCCCTAGTTTCTTCCATCATTTATCTCACAATCAATGATGATATTCTCAGGAAAGCTAGTTTTCCATATTTTAATGTGTTTGTATAATTGTCATATTTATTCCATTCGTGATCAATCCAAATATTGAAAATATATTATTGGACCATCATATTCATAAGGTAAGTGGTCTATACGATTTTCCCTTGAACATGCATCATTTATATGATATATTCCTTATGTTGTGCATCATAATTTCTTGGTGTAGCTTCAAAATTATGAAATGAATTATGTTAAATGACTAGACCATCTTGTGAATGGTTATAGACCCCCATTTGATATGTTTGTTCATTATGACCTCAACAAAAACTGCTCTTTTATGGCCAGTTCTCAAAATAACCTATCTTTCTTTATCTTCCTTTTGAATAGATGACATTTCGTATGTGATAATCTAAATTCTATGTTTATAAATGTCTTATTATGCCCTGAATCACCTTTTGGATGAATTTGATCATTAAATTAGAATGATATTATTTATATGAATTAAAAGAACATTTTGATGGAAATTCCATGTTTGATAATAATAAAAAATTAAGTTATGTTGTCTTATAAATAAAAAAAATAGATGATTGATGATGTGTTTAGTAATTTATATCATTGGAATGGGTGTTTCATGTGACCTTCATAGTTTTTTCAATGTAATGGACCACTTATGAATTATACATAAAATGGACTAGTGAAAAAATTGAACTGATTATATAATTGATGGTATTATGATGTAGATTTAAAATGATAATTCAAATTATACTAAAAATGAATCAATGTGCCTTGAGAGATGGCTATTTCCAATTTTAAAAATGTCATTCTAAGGGATCATATGTTAAATTTGATTAACTTACATTTTTATTGATATTGGAGTGATATTGATTATGGTCATTGAGAAGGACGTCTCACACCCCCCATGTCAAGGATGATGGGAATGATGTCTCACATATCTTGGGGTATTGGGAATGGTGTATTACTCTACCTTAATTAGGATATTGAGAATTATGGTCACATTCATGAGAAGTATGACATATGCAATTTCCACATCCCATTTTAGATAATTAATCTTTTGGTACATTTTTTACAAGCACCTACATTTTATTATTATGTTTATTATTAATTTTACAATAGAATTTTGTGTGATTTTTCCTTATTCTATCATTGATGTATTAAATGAATGGTATCCTTTATAGAGTATGACACTCATACGATTATATAAGGATACATGATTTACACCTTGGAACCTAACTTGTATGATATATATATATATATATATATATATAAATGATTGTATGTATAGAGTGAATATATATAATCTCTCTCTCTCACACACATATATATAGTGTGTCATGTTAATAGATATCCCATATTAATCCAAAGAAGATATTGTCTGCCACATGTCCTTGATGATCCTGAGACCGACTGTTTATATTTATTATTATCACATTTTCTTACTTTTGATATACCTTCACACTTCTTATTTTATATACTTGGACCGGGTTAGAAATTTTACACCATTTGTGGTGGCATACTGTGTATATCTCACACCATATATCGGACATCCTTGCTCTAGGTCACCCAAACAAATCTCATGATTGTAGATCGGGTTCTTGAATTATACTAGCTTGTTGTTATCCATATTGGCGCAGATGGAGTATGGGAGAATATTATTGATAATATTATCATGAAGCTATAAGAGATAGATACTATTTTTTAATTTATTTATTTTCTTTTTAGGTAAATCTATGTACAGTGAATCCCTCCATGTATTATGAAATAGCATGTTCATGCATGACCATTTATTCATTCATTATTGATTTCCAGTTATTATTAAATTTTTCTACCATTATGTTTATTTCAACTACTATATTTATTATTGATCATATGGTATAGTCTCCCCAATGGACCACCATTAGACTATCACTTATAGTAAACATCCTATGTAATATGGTGAGATGTGAATATAGACCAGTAGTCCATCAGCTTGGGGAACTGCTTGACTATCCCTCAAATCGCGATACTACTAGTAAGGAAAAAAAATATTAATATACTTTATCATAACCAAACAACTATAATTCATAAACTTAATACCATAGTCATCTAGAACTCACTAAATTTCAATGCCTTAACAAACCAAACCATATCTAAAGGGATTGTTTTATACATAATTAATATGTTATCATGTATAGATATGTAGTATTATATAATATAAAATGAAACCATCAATCATACCTCAAAAATAATCAAAATCCATTATCTTTATATTTATTTTGAAATACATAATAAATACAAATTTAATAAATCACTGAAAATAAATCTATTATATGTTTACCCACTTAAGTCTATGGGGCAATAAAAAATAAAAATATTTTTAGAAATCCTTTAATTTCCAATTTATGATTTGAATTAAAACCAACTATATTTGATCAAAAATTAATTTATAAATTACATTTAAAAATACATTAACCATTAAAATATCATTTTACTGTATATGATATTTAAAAAAAAATCTAATAATTAACTGAAAAACTATACAATTGATAAGATTGTCTACTAACTTTGATTCAACATGGGTGCTAATAGGTAATCCATTACTCCAATATTTTTTATCATTTTGTTACCATTAATCCAACATGAGTTCAACACATTTTCATAGAATCACTCAATTTCATAAAATCTTTCTCATAATAATACAATTAATATTAAAACATATGTATAAACTTACAAGAAGAATATATGATACATGAATAAATGATCAATATACTAAAAATGTATAGACTACTTACCTCATAATGAATTTTAATAATTAATACATTTTCATAGTTTTCATCCATGATTATAAAGGGATATAATCTCACCAATAGGATTATAAATTAATATTTTGAACCACACTATTCAAAAAATCATAATCAATATAAACCTATAAAACCACATAGTAGAGTAACATTTTCAAAAACATGAGCAACAAGGTGTATACGACTCGTTAAATATGAATATCATACAACATATAAAATCCCAAATTATTATATAAAAAATTAAATTAAATTAAATCTCAATTTTATTAATTTTACATTAGATGTTGTTGGGTTAGATACCATCATCAAAATAGTAAACAATTTTAGGTATTTATCATTCTTAATTCACCGATAAAAACAATTGAGAAAATCCCTATAATTGTGATGTAATATATACATGATCTAATGTAATTAAAAATCTAAATACCAATTTTTTTTAAAAAAAAACATAATGATTATGATAGAAGTGGAGAGGATATGGAATCAATCCTTCTTATTAGATAACTTATCAATATATAGAAAAAATAAAGAATCTTAAAAAATGAAATTTCATAGTTTTTAGGTACATGATATAGGAAAATATAAAAATTTATTCTAATAAATTTGAAAGATATATTGATGGGTTAAAACTAAGTTCATTTTATATAATCTCATATCCATAGGAGCTATGTCAAAGGAAATGGGTGAGCATGTGCCCATTAAGTGAATAGGAAATGGAGACATTTAGCATGTGATCATGAGGAATATCAAAAAGAACACAAGGAATTCAAATAAAGAATGAAAAATTATAATTTAAGAATAATAAAAACATGAATAATAACTTGTAATGGTGGTTATAGCATAAAAATGTTTCATTCATAAGCATATTTCCATGGTTTATCAACATGGGGTCATAAATGAAAACATCCAAGGATATTCATTATGGCATCATAAATCATTGAATATCTGGAGATTAAATTATGTACCAAATGAATTAGATATCTATTAGGGCACACTCTAAATATTTATTAATTTCATGTTACCAAAATAATCCTAAATACATAAATTTATTAATAACCTATGAAAAAATATAAAGAATGATTTTTTTATCAAAATCAATGTGTAGAAAAATAATTAAAAGCCTCATCATTACATCATTACTAACCCATGAAAATGGAATGTTTTTTATACATATGTAAATTCCCAAACCAATAAATAATTTTATATCTATGTTAATACCCATGTAAAATGAAAAGTTTTTTGAACACACCAAAGGAAAAATAAATCCTATTTTCTCCAGAAAAAAATTCAATTGCATAATAAGTATAAAAGATCGATTAAGGAAAGGTAAAATGAGAGGTGAAAGGTGTTTAAAATTAATAAAATAAAATTATTATAGTAATTGAATAAAATAATATGTAAATCAAAGAATTAGATTATAATATATAAGACATACCACCAAAAGGGAATCTATAATCGAAAATAAAAGTTGACATTTCCATTACTTTGTAGAGTAGTTCCTAAAACGTAAGGATGAGACCATTAAAGATTAAGGAAACCTTTGGGAGAGTATTTAAGAGTAAACATTGATATAAGTTCATTTATTATGGGTTGGGAGTGAAGATGAATGGATTAATGGGTGGGTATTTATAGTAAAACTAGAGGAATTGTTTAATAATTTCCAAATACATGTATTAGAAATCTAGGATATAGAAAATGAATAACCATTGAATTACCCATAGTTTTTTTCTCATGGATTTGTAAATTTGAGTAAACGTTTCTGATATTTTAACCCAAGAAAATATAATAATATTGTTTATATTTATTTTTCAAGTAAAGGTAAAATTTTCCACAAATTAATGTTTTTAAAATCTAATTTTCCTTTTTGGACTTTGGATAGTAACTTATAGGTTTTTAAATTGATTAAAATATTTTAAAATGATTAATTTTGATAAAATAACATATTATATGTCACGGAATGTGTTTAATTAATTATTACCTCATTATTACATAAATATGATTTCATAAAACTATTGAAAACCCAAACCTATATTTTTACTATTCATTGGAAAAGAATGTATATTAGAAAATTCTCATAAAATCAACCTAACCTAATTTTGATGTTATTATATTATGTATAATGTTTATTGTATCATATTGATTCTCAAAATTTTAAAATGTTTTCTTTTGAAAATACAAATCTATATTTAGAGAAAAATAACGGGTTTTATAACACATTCAAATTTAAGAAAGTAATAAAAGTTATTCTATGGAATTATAATGTTATATTATAAATAATATTCAAATTAAATTTTTCTAAAATATTTTTAAAACAAAAAATCATTTAGAATATATTAATTTATTATAATAATTAATATATTTTCTAAAAAATATAATTATGTTTTATTTGTTTCCAAATATCATTTTATCTAATTTATATCAATTTGAAATAAAATTTATTATGAAATTTTATTTATAAAAAGGAATTAATTAAATAAAATCTTAATTTATATACATGAATTATACTTTAATTAAATATGTAACGAACCAACCCGGGTCGACCCTGAACCGGTCACCCAAGCCAGTCTGCAACATGGCCCGAGAGGTGTTCCCGATCCCCCCGGGCTGGTGACAAGCGCTAGGGCATCAACAGAGGCTGTGTGAATGATTTCACCCAATATAAATAAATAAGGTATCAGAAATAATACAGTGCAACACAGAATAAATACACCAGGTAAAGTGACTAAAAGAGAACAAAAGAAAATAGAATTGACCAAACACGACGTCCGAACTAACTCCGTGTGACCCCGCGGGTCACTCTCCAACTCAATGGTCAAGCATCTCCCAAGGCGAGAGCACTCAAGATGTAGCCTGCACAAACACTAAAAATAGAAAATAACTATAGGTGTGAGTTTTAAAACTTAGTATTCTAGCCCGATATCTATTCCAAATGCACTACCTTTAGAATAAAAGAAACACCAATTCATGTTTGGACTACGATTTATAAAAGTAAGGTTTTCTACATGTTACTCATAAACAATGTACGAGTAATTTCCCCTATTCATTTCTCAAATATCCAAGTCATTATTTTAGTAAGACGTGATCAATTTTCAAAGGGGAAGTGATGTTTACATATTCAATTTTCACAAAAAGTATAAAACTATTTTCGTTGAGAATAGTTTTTATGAACCACTGTAAAACCACACAATCACTTTCTAGTAAAAACACTACATATAAAAACGCTACAGTAGTTACATAATAAAATAAATGAAAAGAAAATATATACAATTACTATATTCATCACAGTAAGTAACTGAAAAGCCACAGACATGGGTGAACTTAGGAGATCGAGAATAAACCAGAAGACACTAATACACAAGAAATCATCCTCATTGACATATCACACATGATGAAATCAAAACACTCAATACCCTTGACCATCCTTTCTCAGGGAGGTTGAGGGAAAATCCCATAGTAATAAACCAAATATATCCACCAACTATGGGCGACTGGTCAGTACCATAACCTACCATTGCAGAAATCATTCTTAGAATATTCTCTCAATATGCTAGATTCCCATGTCTCAAGTGTTTGGAAAGGGTGTTAGCCAACCGATGCCAACCGAGCATCCAATCAGATTTATATATATTAAACCACAATAGGCATCACCCTGAGTCACTCCATGGGACAACCTATTTCCTTTAAAATACTCAAGTACATAGGAGCCCTTATGTGCGGCCTTCCAAACGATCAATTGCAACCAAATCAGGAGAGTTATCCTAGGAGGGTTTTTATCATAACATTTTCATCGTTTTCCATAATGTTCCAAATGGTCATTAAATACATTTCACAATCACCACATTAAAAATAACTAAAACGCTTGTTCATGCTTTAGAAGAAATCATTTATAATTAAAACAAGAACTATAATTTAAATTATGTGAATTATTTTTAAAATCCATACTGGCATTCTTTCACTACTGGGTGTCTGTTCATCAAGAAAATATTCCAAGTGTCCTGTATAAAATAAATGGCTCATTTTACACCAAATAATCATTTAAAAATTAATTATCTTATATTATCTCACATTTATCAAAATTAATAAAATATTTCATTTAAACAAATAGTGTGTGAAAACAGCAAGAATTAATGTGACGTAAATTTTAAAAAGTAGTGAAATGGGAACCTACCTCAACTCGCAGCTCGAATGCAACAACGTAACAACGCGACACGCCTCGCACATGCGCACAAACCGATGATCATGGTAATGCGGGGTTACCCTGCCAACACGTTGCAATAAATTCACAACAACAAAGGTACAAAAACATAGACCCAAAACAATTCAAACAAAAAAACCAAAAATAACTAGCTTGACAAGATATGAAAATATTACATAAAAACACGTATCAAAACACAAACAAACTCTTTTTTAGAATCCAATCACGACCTTTAGACACACCACCCACTTTCCAAACACCATACACACCACATGATTAATGTAATAAACCATTTGAATAATTTATAAAACGTCAAACAATGGTGAAACCAAGGTTCGCATCAAAGAATACACAGTTTCAAATAAGAAAACACTTTAAAATAAAACACACAACATCATCACACCCTAGATATATATCAAACTTAACAACAAAACCATAAAACATTTTATAAAATAACACACCCATTTGTACTCACAAAACATCGACGCTTTCAATTAAAAAATTATGTTTGCAACACTTAAACATGTTCACCACCTTAAATATATAATTCACACCCAATAAACAATTGATTAAACACTTCT
This sequence comes from Viscum album, assembly GCA_963277665.1. NCBI lineage: Eukaryota > Viridiplantae > Streptophyta > Magnoliopsida > Santalales > Viscaceae > Viscum > Viscum album. The sequence goes on from OY728126.1 coordinate 590,194,003, forward strand.
ATAAAATAACCAAAACAAAACCAAAATGGAAAACACACCATTTCTAATAGAAAATACAATTTCATCACACACGCATGTCAAGACATTTGTAAAAGGCATTTTTCACCACAAAATTTGATCATATAATGGATTTGTAAAACCAAATAACATATTAAATTAATAAATTGATTCAAGGTTATGGAACCACATACATTGAGGTATAAAACATCAATATCTCAGTGTGAAACAAAAAACGCGCGTCAATCGCACTGCAAGCAGACATGAATAACCCCTGAAACAATAAACCGAACCAACATGAATCAACACTAAATTCGGACAGTCTTCCCATTAGAAAACCAAAACTCCAATTACCAAAAACTCAAACTTTGGGAGTACAAAAGAGGAGACTGCTGGGGGACGACGCACTAGAAGAGGAGTCGGCGACTGGGGTTGCGGTTGTCAGAAGAGGCGCTGGAAGCAAAAGGGGGTGCCTAGGATAGAGCATACTAGCCGAGGGTGTGCGTTGGTCGTGGGAGGTGATTGCGGCTAGTGGAGAGTCGACCGGGAGTGGCAACGTCTGGTGGAGGTGTAGGGCTGGGGTTTGGAAAGGCTGTCACCTCCGGAGTAGGCTGGACACTGGGGGAGTTCGAGGGAGGCGGGGTGAAAGGTCTCGGGCGAGCACGTAACGCTGGTGGTAGGAGGCGGCAAGGTTGATGGCAGGACGAGGACAGTAGAGGGTGAGGGGGCCAGATTGTGGGGAGGGGGTGGATCGCGCAGGGAGGTGCCACTGCGCATGGGGTAAATAGGGGGTTGAGTGCGGAGGTGGTGTGAGCGGCAGCTGGTAGCTGAGGGCCTAAGCGCAAGCAGGTGGTCGGCCAGGTGCTGTGCAGGGAACCAGGGGGGTGAGTCATGATGGGTAAAGGGTTCATATAGTGGGGGTGCACCACGGGTAGGGGAAGAGGGGAAAGTGGGGTGCAACTTAGGTAGATCTAGGGTTTCTTTTTCTTTTTTTCCATTATAATAAAATAACAATAGTTATAATAATAAAAATAATCATAATAATAAGAACAATAATATAAAGAATAATATTAATCCCAATAATAATAACAATAACATAATAATAATATTATTAACTACCCCTTTTTAAATATAATCCAATTAATTATCAAATTTTTGAAACCAGTTACGAGTGCACTCATCGCACGACTTAAAAAAACGCGCACACAAATTGTGCGCCTCAACGCAGTCTCCTTGGGCAACCACACAAGAACATGGGGCAATCATGCAGTTACTACCTATTGTGCAGTAACCGCGCATGAGCTCAAAATTCACTAATAAAATTAAATGAAAATTTTTTTAATCCAGGACTAGCTCAGTCCTTGTCCCGAGAACACGAAGCCAAGAATTAAATAAATAAAAATGAAATAAAGGTCGGGGTGTGAAAATTCTCCCCACCATAGTCACTTTCTACCCCTATAAAGTCACGAAGCCGTATGTTGGTCAAGAAATAAGTCCATACCCGAACAGAACCAGAAGGGCAAAAAAAACGGAGAATCATGGAATGACCTTACTCTATATAGGCCACACCTGACCGATTCAAGAGAAAAATGAACCCTGAGGTTGAGGGGAGAACACAAAGAGGTTCTCCCCACCACAAGAACTCAACTAGGGCAGAAATTTTACACCTAAACATATCAACCCAGAAAGGGGGGCGACATGGGAACTCCCAACCAATCCAAACTATAATCTATAGCACGGGATAAACAACACCTCCGCGGAAACATGGAACTCTCGACTCAACCCAAAAACCCCCAAAACTAGAGAAACACTTCCAAGAAAATATTAACACAAACAATGAATCAGAGCACAACTTAAAACATCTATTCATCCACAAACACTTACTTCTCCAAAAAAAACTCAGCCAAACTGAGATTAACCCACACTAGGGTCAAACACACTTTTATGTGAAACACAAGATTCAGAAGATCATAATCTGACAAACAAAACTATTGGATTACAATGGAACATATCTATTGTAATTCCATGATGAAGAAATGAACTTACAATGATGACAAAACTTTAATACCAGAAAAGGAAGGGACAAAAAGACTTTAAATGTTCCACTACCAACACAAAACACAAAACCCAAACCGGGGCTTCACACCCTTGGAAACTCCTCACTGTGCACGAGCTTTACCCCTAGACCTGTAGTTGGGGCTCTGATGGCTGAAGCATCCCCTACCTCATAGCCAGGCACTAAAATTTCACATGTCACAGCATCTTCTTCAGGCGACGCTTCCTGAAGAACTTCTCCATGTGACCCAGGCAGCCGCATCGACAACATGTCTTCAGAGGGATGCAACATGACATTTTCACATGCCCAAACCGACCACACTGGTGGCACACCGTTGAACGGTTTCACAAGCTGGAAGCAAGAACCACTACATAATACTTTTTATAAATAATTCCCTCTAGCACGCCCTGGTCGCCAGATGGGGAACCTTCACAAGCAGCTGGATACGCTGGATTTCCAACCATCTCCACTTCGGAGACCAACTCAACTAAAAACGCCTCATCCACCAACTTCATGAAACCATGGTCGTTAGAAAGGGGGACCTGCTCCTTGATCTCTAGGCAAAGACCCCCAATGAAGAGAGAAGTCTTCATCAAATCCTGTGATGCTACCTCCGGAGAAAAGGAAACAAGTTCCTTGAAATGGTCAACATATGCCTTCACCATCCATTGGCCTTGTTGAAAGCACATATGTTCTTTCCTTTTCTTTGTCTTCACCTTTTCAGGTACAAACCATCAGACAAAGACAGATTTGAAGACAGCCCATGTCATCCCAACTTGCATTGATGGTGGGGCGAGTAACTCCCATACGTCCAGAGATGGACCTTCAAATAGTCCCAATACAACACGCACTCTGATAGCTTCGGGAGTTCCCAACATACTAAAAGAACACTCAATCTCTTCAAACCACATAACTACCTTTAACGGACCTCGATCACCGTTAAGCATAGACAATTTCCAAGAAGGACCAAAAATTGGGAATAACTTATTAAAATCTATAGTGGGGACCTTTCTGTGTGTCATTTTATGAACAAAATATAAAACACAGAACCGAAACCAATGTCAAGTCGAAGCAATATCATTAAAAGCATTTTCATCCAAAAACATATAACTCAAAAACCAAACAAATACCAACACAACACCAAAAACCCTTTTTATTTTAGATTTCTGAAACCACGTTCTTTGAAGGCCATTTCTCAAATTCCAAACCCACTTTTAAAACCAATTTCAATTTCAAAAATAAAAATAAAAATAAAAAACATTTCCCTTTATTAAAATCACTTTAGAAAACAAGGTCAAGCATTTAATTCCAAGTGCACAACCCAGTAATCCCATAAACCGTTTCACATGTCTTTATCCACTTTCATCCATACACACCAAAACCCACTTCTAATATATTCCCTCACGTGTGAAATCATTCATAAAGAGTACCTGAGGTTGCAACCAAACCATATCTCTACCAGTTGCAAGCAACCACCATATTTTTAGTCCAAGAGCTTTCAGTTTTGAAAATCCCTTTCACAAATTTAAAGATATTTAAAAGAAAACGTTCTCATTTCAATTTTTTTTTTCATTTCCAAAAGTGAACATACACCCACAAGAACCAAGACAATACACAACATGCATCAAATCATATAAGATAAGGACTATTAGTCATGCTTAACCTAGCGACATGGTAGTGGGACATGCCCCAAGTAAGCGTCAGCGACTAAGATGAACTTACACTGTGTACGCAGACTCCACATGGGTCACTACTCCATGTAAAATCACAATGTAACATTGGTTTGCCTCTGTTGTAGTCCCTCAATCCAAAAAAATCACAACAACACAATAAATCAATTCTCGGACCACCCCTAGCAACTCATGGTTCGGAACAGGCGAGGGTTCAGGACATCCATCCCATTCCTACATCTCGAGTCCTGAAATTCCTAATCTCCATCTACAGGAAACCCCAAATAAGAAGGGTGCTCTGAAAAGCGAGGTCTGCTAAGAGATAACTTTCCCCTGATACCATTTTTTCATGATCCAACCCAGGTTGACCCTCAACCGGTCACCCGAGCGGGTCCGCAACATGGCCCGAGAGGTGTTCTCGATCCTCCCGGGCTGGTGACAAGCACCATGGAATCAAAAGAGGTTAGGGGAATGATTTCGACCAATATAAATAAATAAGGCAGCAGAAATAATACAAAGAAACACATAATAAATAAAGTAATTAAAGTGACTGAACGAGAACAAAAGAAAATAGAACTGACCAAACATGACGTCCGAACTAACTCTGTGTGACCCCGTAGGTCACTCTCCAACTCAACGGTCAAGTGTTGGCCAAGGTGAGCACACTAAAGCTGTAGCATACAAAAACACTAAAAATAGAAAATAACTATAGGTGTGAGTATTAAAACTCTGTAGGGTATCCCAATATCTATTCCCAATGCACTACCTTTAAAATAAAAGAAACAACATTTCAAGTATGAACTATGATTTATAAAAGTAAGGTTTTCTATATGTTACTCAAAAACAAAGTACGAGTCATTGACCCTATTCATTTCTCAAAAACCCAAGTCATTCTTTTAGTGAGACATTAGAATTTTTCATAGGGGAAGTGATTTTTACATTTTAATTTTTCAAAAAAAGTATAAAACACTATTCTTTGAAAATAGTTTTCATGAATAACATTAAAACCACACATCACTTTCTAGTAAAAACACTACATATGAAAATACTACAGTTGTTACATAGTAAGGTAAGTGAAAAGAAAATATATACAAGTACCATATTCATCACAGAAAGCAACTAAATATTCACAGACATGGGTGAACCTAAGAGATCAAGAATAAACCAGAAGACACCAATACATGAACAATTATCCTCATTGACATGTCACACACGATGAAATAAAAACGCTCAATACACTCGACCGTCCTTTCTCAGGAAGGTCGATGGAAAATCCCATAGTAATAAACACAATAAATCCACCTAATATGGGCCACTTGTTAGTTCCATAACCTACTAGTGCAGCAATCATTCGTAAAATATTCCCTCAATTTTCCAGATTCCCATGTCTCATGTGTTTGGAAATGGGGTGAGCCAACTGATGCCAACCGAGCATCCAATCAGATATATATATAAAGCACAACAGGCATCACCCTGAGTCACTACATGGGACAACCTCTTGCCTTTAATCTACTCAAGTACTTGGGCGCCTCTAAGCGCGGCCTCCCAAACAGTCAATTGCAACCAAGGCAGGAGAGTTATCCTAAGAGGGTTTTTATCAAAACATTTTCATCGTTTTGCATAAAGTGCCAATCAGGCATTAATACATTTCACAATCACCACTTTAAAAAGAACCAAAACTCTTGTTCATGCTTCAGAAGAAATAATTTATCATTAAAACTAGAACTATAATTGAAATTCCGTGAATTATTTTTAAAATCCAAACTGGCATTCTTTAACTACTGGGTGTCCGTTCATTAAGAAAATATTTCAGGTGTCCCGTATAAAATAAATGGCTCATTTTACACAAAATAATCATTTAAAAATTAATTGTATTATATTATCTCACATTTATTAAAATTAATAAAATATTTAATTTGAAAAAATAGTGTGCGCAAATAGCAGGAAATAATGTAACTTAGATTTTAAAAAGCAGTGCAATGGGAACCTACCTCAACTCACAGCTCGAATGTGACAATTCAACAATGTGACATGCCTCGCATAGGCGTACAAGCACACACAAATAGATTATCATGGTAACATGGGGTTACCCTGCCAATGTGCTGCAATAAATGCACAATAAAAAAGGTACATAAACACAAACCCAAAACAATTCAAACTTACAAACGCAAAATAACTAGCTCGACATCGTTTTGAAAATATCACATCAAAAAACGTATCAAAACACAACCAAACTCTTTATTAGAATCCAATCACGACCTTTAGACACACCAACCACTTTCCAAACACCATACACACCACATGATTAATGTAATAATCCATTTCAATAATTTATATAACATACCCCAATGGTGCAACCATGGTTCACATCAAAACATACTCAGTTTCACATAAGAAAACACTTTAAAATAAAACACACAACATCATCACACCCAAAACATGTCTCGCACCTAACAACCAACCCATAAAACATTTTATAAAATAATGCACCCATTTGCACACAAAAAACATCACCGCTTTCAATTAAAAAATTATGTTCGCAACACTTAAAAATGTTCACCACCTTAAAAATATAATTCACACCCAATAAAAAATTGATTAAACACTTATATAAAATAACCCAAATCAAAACCCAAAATTTAAACACACCATTTCTAATAGAAAATACAATTTCATCACGCATGCATGTCAAGACATTTGTAAAATGCATTTCGCAGCACAAAATTTGATCATAAAACACATTTCTAAAACCAAATAACATATTAAATTAATAAATTGATGCAAGGCTATAGAACCACATACCTTGAGGTACAAAACATCAATATCTCAGTGAGAAACCAAAAACGCAAGTCAATCGCACTGCAAGAAAACATGAATAAACCATAAAAAAATGAACCGAACCAAAATTATCATGAATCAACACTAAATTCGGACACTCTTACCATTAGAAAACCAAAACTCCAATTAAAAATAACTCAAACCTTTGGAGGAAGAAAGAGGAGACTACCAGGGGACGACGGACCGGAAGAGGAGTCGACGGCTGGGGTCGCGGCTTCTGAATGAGGTGCTGGCAGCAAACAGGGGCGTTTAGGATAGAGCTGACTAGCCGAGGGTGTGCGTTTGTCATGGGAGGTGATTGTGGATGGTAGAGAGCTGACCGAGAGTGGCCGCAGTTAGTGGAGGTTCAGGGCTAGGGTTCGGTGAGGCTGTCACCGCCAGAGAAGGCTGGACATGTGAGGAGTCTGAGGGAGGCAGGGTGAAATGTCTCAGGTGAGTGTGCAGCGCGCATCGCGGGTGGAAAGATGTGGTGAGACTGAGGGCAGGGAGAGGACAATGGATCCAGAGGCGGCCAGATCATGGGGAGGGGGCGGCTCGTGCTGGGAGGCGCCACTGCGCAGGGGGTAAATAGGGGGCGAGTGTGGAGGAGGTGTGAGCAGAGCCAGCGGCGGAGGGCCTAAGCGCAAGCAGGTGGTCGGCCGGGTGCTATGCAGGGAACCACGAGGGGCTGGGTCACGATGGGGAAAGGGTTCGCACAGTGGGGTGCGCCACAGGTAGTGGAAGAGGGTAAATTGGGGTGCGGTATAGGTAGATCTAGGGGTTATCTTTCTTTTTTTCCGATTCTAATAAAATAACAATAGTTATAATAATAAAACTGATAATAATAATAATAACAATAATATAAATAATAATAATAATCCCAATAATAATAACAATAAAATAAGAATGTTATTATTAATTTCCCTTTTTTAAAAAATAATCCAATTAATAATCAAATTTTGGAAACCGGGTACTCGTGCGGTCATGGCATGACATAAAAAAATGTGCACGCCAATTGCGCGCCTCAACGCAGTCCACTTGGACACCCGCACAAGCACCTGGGGTGATCGTGAGGCTACCGCCTATTGTGAGGTGACCGTGCACAAGCTTGAAACCCACTAAAAAATTAAACGACATAAATTTTAATCTAGGATCTATTCCGTACCTCAGCGCGAAAACCCAGAGCCAGGATATAAATAAATAAAAATGAAATAATAGCCGGGGTGTGACAAAATATTTCCTGAAAAAATAACCCCTTATAGAAGCTGCATATAACCTGAGTGTATGGTGTGTTATGTTGGTAGTTTTATGGGGTGGTTTGACTAGTATTAATTGAGTCGTAATCTCCACTAACTAGAACTTCTGCAATAGCTGATTTCATTAAATAATTACATGTTGAATCTTTCCTAGTGATTGATCAAGGGAGGACACTAGTGATGTAACCTTCCAAACATGTACTAAAATAATATTATTTTACTAGTTGAAGCCATCATTTCTCCTTTCGTTATAAAATTTTCTTTTTAATGACTACATTTAAACACAAATTATAGTGATAAAATTATAAAAAATAATTATACTTTCTAATAGTCACATTGATCAATGGTTATATTGACCAGTGGTCATATAACGGTCAAATACCAATAATCACATTTCCCCTATACCCTGTAAAAATAACATCATTATTTCACTCAATATTCACTAAAATTTCTTTTAGGTTTTTATATTTTAAATTCCTAAGATTTTGACTGGTAAAAAAATATTTTTGTTCATTTCTTTAGTGTTTTCCATGTTGCGATGAATCTAATGGACTGGGGAAATCCATATTTTCCAATTTTATATTTTTTATTTTATATTTATTGTCCAATTTTTATGTTTTTCAATTTAATTGTCTTCCCATATAACTAATGTAATGATCATTATTGATGAGATAATGTTTTTTGGTTTAACTATATTTCGTATGTATATAATATAATATAATATAAAACACATTTTCCAAAGAAACACATATCATATAAATATCCTGGGTCATTTCATTCTTCCCCTCTCTAGATATTTCAACCCTGGAATTTCAAATCATAATCTTAGATGAGAATATGTGAGGGTACATCTATTTCATTGATTCCTATAGTTCCCATATCGCATCTTCAAACTTGTGGTTCCTCCACAACACTTTAACATGTTGGCCAATATTGTTGAGTTGAGATTATTCTCTATGGACAAATATCTCCACTAGCTTCTCCTAATAGGAATAGTAATTTTCCAGTTGTACCACCTTCAAATTTATTAAATGTGCAAGATTTGGTATGTAGTTTCTCGAGATAAATACATTGAATACATCAAGAACATGATCCAGATTTGGTGGACCTGATAGATGATTACACACTTCTCCTATGTGATTAGGGAATTCAAATAGTAAAATGTCCTTATAATTATGCTAACTATTTATTTAAAATTACATGACTCTCTTCTATGGTGATATCTGAAGGAATTTTTGTCTCTAGAATTAATCTCCAAGTATCTTAGACTATTTTGATCATAACTCTAATTTGTAATTTGAGTATATTTTATATTTTATTGGATAAAAGGAACATTTTATGTCATCTCTATCTCAATATTGGGCCCAAGAACCATTCTATCACCATATGTATCTCAATAAGTTGGAGTTCTAAATTGCTTACTATATAGTTCATTATAGGGGTACATTTGAATACTTGAGTGGAATCTTTTGTTGTATAAGAAATAAAATAATGGGATCTGTTGATACCAACCACCTTTAATTTAAATTTAGCATGTCCTAAATATTTCATTGTTTGTTTTAATAATACTTTTATATTTGATATTAGTTTTTGGGTGATAAGTCAAACTTAAATTCAATTCAGTTTTCAAAACGTATTAACAAATCCTCTAGAATTTAGATGTGAACCTTGGTTTATGATTAGATATGATTAAAAGTGGTTCCCCATATAGGCTCAACAGTTCATTTAGTTATATCTTATAATGTTTTTCTATAGATAAATTATCCAAAATAACAATTAAATTGGAATTCTTAGTTATTTGATCAACTATAACCCATATTGCATTATTTCCCTTTGATATTCATGGGAAACCAGTGATGATGCCCATAGTGATATTGTCCCACTTCCATGTTGGGATGACTAGTGGTTTCAATACTCCATTAAGATTTTTTCACTTTACATTCACATGTTGGAACCCGACAAACCCTATAATGTAATAATTAGTCTCCCTTTTCATATTATCCCACCAATAAGTATCATGGAGTTCCCTATACAATTTAGTGCATCCAGGGAATGTAGAGAATGTTGAGATATGAGTTTTATTCATCATCTCCTTATTTATCTCTAAGATTTCTGTGATATATATCGTTGAATGAAATTTTAGAACACATTATTGATCAATATTAAAATCAGGAAACTTCCCATTCTTCATAGCCCTTATATTATCTTTTATCAATGAATCATCTCTATGATCTCTCGTTATCTTATCTAGTATTGATTTTTGTGATATTATTTTGTATAGGATTGATGATGTACCTTCCTTCGTGATTGCCGCTTCTATCCTTACTATGTCCTAGATCAATGGATCCCCATTAATCATCATTACTTCCATCACAAAAAGGTAATTCCTAGACAATACATCAATGTATTTGTTTTTATCTTCTAAGGTGATAATGAATTGAATAGTTATAATCAATAAGAAGTTACAACTATCTCATATTCCTCAAGTTAAATTACTTTTTCATGAATATATAATTCTAAAATTGGTGTTATGTTTATATTTTCCATTTTCCCCATAAAGATAGAGACTCCTTATTTTTAGAGAAAAAAATAAATGTTGTAAACACTAGGTAATGTGTAGGATAATTATATTCTTGAGGCTTTAAATTTCAAAATGAATAAGCAATAACCTTTTCATTTATCACGACCAATAACCCAAATCATTTTAGATATGAATAACTATAAATTATTAATCCATATATGAAAGAGGGTAGATCTAACACTTGTTTAGTAAACACTCTCTTCTTCAGATATTAATATCTTTCTTTTACACTCCATTATCCAGATGAACATATCTCATTTTGGTGTGAACAAGGTTAGTGGATTTGAGAGTCATGATTTATTTATAAGACTCCTACCACATCCTACTAAACCAAGGACAATATCATTGTTTATTACTATTGTATGAAATGACACTTCTTTATATCCTCTATCTTGGCAGGGTCAACTAAGATTCCCTCATTTGTTTCAATGTTCCCCAAGGATTAAAATTATTATTACCAGGATTCAAATTGGATAAATTTTCCAAATACCTTATCTTACTTTAGAGTTATCAATATAACCATTCGATGACACTCTTAATCCATGCGACATTTTGAGTATATCATAATTTCATAAAAAAATTAATAAAAATTTACCAAGGTATCCCTCAATGACTCTATTCATCAAATAAGTAAATTTATTAGGAGAATTAGCTATGATAAAGAGAATAACAAGAAACTTATAAATCACAGATATTTATTGAAAATTAGTATTTGAAAAATATTTTTCTTTGGCCATCAATTGATGATATCCAAATCGTAGTTCAATTTGGGAGAGAAATTCAGCACCATGAAGTTAGTCAAAAAAAGCATCAATCCATCGGAGAGGGTACTTGTTCTTCATTATGATACTGTTAATTTATATGTAATAAATTTGTATCTACATTGAAAAATCTTTATTATTAAAAAAGATAATATATTATCCCCATGGAGGCCCACTTGGTTGAATAAATACCTTTCTCCATATTATCTTGATTTTGTTTCTTTAATTCCATTAACTCTATAGTTTCCCTTACATATAATGTATTTGGTATCTTTATGGATCTATGTATGAGTTAAATAGAGAACTCTGCATCTCTTTATGTGGGATGTCCATGTAAATATTCCTGAAATATTTCAATATATTCTAGAATGATGGACACATTTTCTATCCTTATACTTTCATTTCATTCTCCCTCTTCACTGATCATCTCCAAAAAGAAGGCTATTGGATTCAGGATAATTCTAATGACAAGATATATATCCATTAACAACTAGTTGTCTATTAAATACTAATGAAATTTACTTAATTCTATAGTTTATATTAGAATTATAATTTATGATATAGTTTATCCCTAGTATAGTGTTTAATTCCACCTTAGGAATGAGTGCAATATTTTTTTTGAGATTTAATGCACCAATGATAAACATATATTTTCTATATAATATTGATGATAAGATATCACCACATGGATTTTTGACTCATAAATATACATATAGTAGTTCATGGATTTATTCTATATTATTTTCAAACATGGAATAATTAAAGGAACATATAATACCAGAATCAAATATTTTACTTTCTACGGTTGATATCACAAGGATTGTACCTACCACCATATCATTTAGTGACTTTACATCATCCATCATGATATAAAATTCTCTACATTACTACCATTTAAAATTATAAGGTTAATGGTGGTTTCTATCTATTATCTTATATTTTGGACAATGACTAGAAATGCGTCCAATCTACCCACACATCAACCATTAAACTTCATGTTGGGCTTATAGTATCTTCCAATTTTTATTTCTGTTCATAAGTTGAGTCATCACCTAAAATGAAATTTAAAATATTTATAAACATCTCTTACTCTGTTGTATAACATTACACACCGAATAAATCATTTTCCCAAATGTGTATTCCCACATTTGTTACATGTGGGAGTTGTACATTCATTCCTCCTCTTCCATGATCAGTGTTATCCCCTTAGACATTTGACATATATGCCACTGCATCTCTTAAAACTATAATTTAACCATAATATAACTCTACACTATCTCATCATATGATTCATCATTTCAATTTTTCAAATTCCTCTATAGATGGGGTATTGGTCCAATGAGGAATTTATTGATCTTTCCTTTAGGATCAATAAAAAATAAATATGTGTATCGAGAAATTCATGTAAAGTTCATTTCATAAATTCACATTGATTCATTTACCTTAATCTCTACCTCTATTAATTCATTCAAAATTTTTTTAACATTGAACATGGAAAAATTTTATTAAAAAAGATTCCAATGAACTCTTTCAACTCAGTAGCCTTAATCTATTTTATTAGTTTTATGTTTATAATCAGTTTCGACCACTGAACTACTTCTATATCTAGGTGTTATACTTCTATAGAGAAATTATCTAGTTATGAATATTAGATTAGAGAAAATACCTTTTTTATATAGGTAATTTATTATTTTTAAATCAATAGACCATTATATGTACTAAAATAAGGTGTTAATTGATGCATGAAGGACTCAATAAAAATTTATTCCCAAATAGTTGGATTTGGTTTCACTACTTCATTCAAGTTATTATTTATGAATTGTGATAGTGGATTCATATTCCCCATGGTTTTTTCTATTCTAGATTCTATTGGATGTATTTTAGTGTATCAACCATTGTACAATCATTTGCGTGGTTCCTCCAATTTGTTACCATTTTTCTAAAATAAGAAACCTTAGTGAGAAACATGTCACATTTTGGAATCTTATAATTATAATGTGAGTTTAATTCATAATACATCATGATTAAATATAATTAATAAATAACAAGAACATTTTATTTATATATATCATTCATAATTTTTTGTAAAATGTTTTTAATTAACCAAACATATAAACCATGAGTTTCTAAGGAAATGTGAAGTAAGGACTTTTTTCAGGAACTAGTTTATGATATTGCCTATCTTAATTTGGTATTTTATGGGTTTTCCCCTAGGCATATATTCACTAGATCCACATCCACTAATAGTTTCCAGACATGAATGCATTTTCTTGGAAACAACTTTCTTAATACTGACCAAAATACTTCGATGTTTCCCTATATTTTCACTTGTCACTAGGGTTTTAACTAAAATTTTAAAGTGATAATTTACAAAAATAACTAAACCATCATACGATTCCTACAATGAAATCCCGCCTTTTATTACATAACATTTCATTACATGGGAAAACCAAAAGATATTTTTATGTTTAGTTTCCTAGAAATTAGATACAAAATACATGAAAATAGAAACAATTATACTAATAAACATGAAATAAATAAATATGGGTTCACCCTAAGTCACTTTTACTATATCTAATATCCTAGGGACATAATTCAATGGAAATGGGCGATAATAATCAGAATAATGGAATAAGTAAGAGAGATATTTAGTATCTAATCATGAGGCATATAAATATAAACATGAGGCATAACAAAAAGGAATGGAAAAGAGGTATAAAAGAATAATAATAAGATGGATCATAATAAGGAATGTGGCTATAATATAAAATGATAAATTTATAATCATATCATAATGGTTTGTCACCAAGGTGTAGTAAATGAAAATTACCAAGGTTATTCACTAATTTTTCTCCAAACATGTCATCTGTAATAATGAAAACTTTCACCCAATATATTGGAATGATATATAGGGGCACCATTCATATTTATTTACTTCATGGGTCCCACATAGATCATAATAAATCATTTCATTAATGACTCATGAAATAAATAATGAACGAGTTTCTTATAAAAAACATGGCATGGAAAAGTGAATAAAGGAATTTTTATTTCATCATTCACAAATATTGAAAAGATAATATGGGTAAATTAAATGTAAATATCTAAATTAATAAATAAATTTACATCTAAGTGAATTCCTTTGGAAAATTAAGTTGTTTTGGTATTAAAAAGAAGAAAAATAAATGAGAAATTAAAAAGTAAAAGAGATAAATAAATTCGGCAGCATGCCGGGTATAAAACATTGATTAATGAAATTAAATGTGAGTGGATAAATGGGTATATCATTTATAAATACTATTTTTATATTATTGGGATATTATAAGGTGAAAAAAATGATTTTTATAATAATTAAATGATATTCTACCAAAGGGAAACTAAAATGGAAACTAGAATTGTATATTTCTATCATCATGAATAGTTGTTCCACAAACATGATTATGGAAGCATTCGGGAAGAAGTACACCTTGGGGGGAATCTTGGGGAGGAAATTGGAGCATAAAATCATGGAATATGGATTGGAAAATGTTGGGAATGGTTAAATGGTTGGGTATTTATTGTAACACCCTATGTTTTTATAAACCATTTTTTCTCATAAAATAAAAAAATTATGTATTTTATATCAAGATACACCATGTTATAAATTCCTTAAATTCTATTCAATTTCAAGCTTTAGCTACATAAAACATTGGCTTATCATTTGTTGCACACAACACTAAGTTTACACAAAACAACATTTTATTATTACTATTTTAGAAAAACTATTATAACATAGCCATTAAACAGAGTAATATGAATATTAATAATTAATTTTAAAATATGATTTATAAGCATTTCCCAAAAACAATTCATATATATAATAAAATATATAATTTTGGTCAAATCCTTAATATGTTTGAAAATACTATTTTCTCCAAAATAACTTCTTTTTATGTCCTTCTATGAACAATAATAAATTTAAATTTTCAATATTTTAGTGAATCAAATTTATAAAATAAACTTCATTTCCGAAATAATAATGTCAAAATTATCTAAGGGTTATTTTTTTTGGGTTTTTTTGGAAAGACATCATATTTTATTAATAGGGGAAAAATGGAATTTTAATTGAAATGTTATTTTTTTAATTTATAAATATAGTTATAATATATTTCAATTTTGTTTTTATATATAATTAGATAAATTACACATAAATTAATACATTTAAGGTCATTATAACCAATTTTCGAATTTAAATTGGATATAAAAACATTTCAATATTTTAAACTTTTTATCTTTAAGTCCTTGTTATCTCATCATATCAACAGGATTAATTTTAAAATAATTTCAGCCACTTATATATTTAGAATTTGAAAACTTGGATTCTATATTTTGAATAATAGTATTTTATAATTTATAATAATTTCAAAATAGTTTTTTATCCAAAAATATTAGGGTATTTAATTACAATTAATTATATTGATTAAGGTAAATGTGAGCTTAATTATTGATTAAACATAGAATATATATTGCAAAAATGACCCTAAAGTTGTTTATAAATTATTTAATATTTATATTTTGACCATTAATTGTGTAAAAATCTAAAATGACCTATTTTTACCATTTAAGGAAAAATAAAATGTGGGGATCACACATTTGATTTCAAAAATACCAAATGCCTCCTTTTCCCATATATAAAAGGCCACCAACTATTCCCATCACATCACACCTATGATGCCATATGGATCATGAAAAAAATTCCAAATATCCTAAAAACATCCATAACTACAGTCCTCCCTTTTTGAATAAATCTGACCATGGAATCCCTTTGGTGCAAACCAAAAGGAGTTTCCCAAAGAAGAGTTGACATCCTTCAACAATAAATTTTTTTCTTTATCTATCACATAAATTATTATTATTCCATAATTAAATATTGTCATTAATGAAATAAATATATTCCTATGTTTTTATGTTAATTTTTTTTACATAAACTCTCACCCACCCCCCTTAAATGGGATACACTATCATTTTTTGTGAGAACAGAGAACTACCGCCTCTCAAACTGATATCATTCGTTCATCCATTTAAACTTTTAAAAGTTGAGAATAAAAATTTATTTTATATATTTAAAGGATATATATTATTTTTATTATGTATTTCTAGTTATTTAATTATTATATAAAACATACCTTTTTATTTTCACTTTTTTATAAATACGATAAATTTGTTCGTGGTTGTGTTGACTACTGACTCCTCAAACCAATGTGATTCATTAAACCATACATGAAATTTATTAAGAATGTTTTTCATAAAAATATATTACATATATGAAATAATAATTCTTATTTAATGATACTATACGCATATATATAAATATATTATATAATTTCTTTCTTTCAATATTAAAATAAAATGGAATCATCATTCATGTACAAATATAGCCTATCATCACCATGAATATTGTATTTCATTTGTAATTAATATATTTTATTGATTATTATAAATAAATTATTATGAAATAAAAATGATATATATTTAATTTTTATCATTCTAGGGAATATAAAATCAATATATAATAATGATTGAAAAAAATATAAAAGATCAAAACTCATGTGAAAACATGTGGTTATTACCTGAAACACATATTTAACATGGGTTTTTAATCAAAAGTTAATAAAATTTCTATATTAAATCATATATGGTATGATATAATTGAATATGGTTCTATAATATATTTATAATATACTTATGTTTTTTATATAGGTGGTTTTAATGAGTACTATGAGAGTCAAGAGATAATGTAAGGGGATTTCTATTCTCGCTTTTTTTTTGAAAAACTTATGCCATATTCACCACTAATTTTTTGTGGTGTATATAATGAAAATGAATGTATTATTTGATTGTTATTCTTTTATTTTTATTAATTTATATATTCTTTAGAAGATCAATATTTTTGGTATTATACGGATTAAAAGGTACCAAATCATTAAGGTAATTTAGTATAAATTGTCATTATTTAAGACCCATGTTTTTCAATTCACCTGTATTCTTTTACGAGCTGTATATACTGTTCCTTTTAAATTTAGTATATTTAATCTTATTATTTTTAGGATATTATAGGATTCTTTTAATGTAATTTTCACATGGTTATCATGATTAAATGTTACCAAAGATCTAGAAGTTTATTTTTATAATTACATAATTTGTCAGGATTAATTTTGATTATGCTTCCTTTAAAAAAATCTTATGATCTAACTCTCAAGAACTATAATGAATTCTATTCTACTATGGTTATTCTTGATATCATAATTTTATGGATACCATAATTTCACTCATTAGTACTTAAGATGATTACAACTTTTTAATGAAAACTGAATGTTATTTCTCTCTTTGATCAAAAATATATATTTATTAAAAATCAATGATTTATAAAAATATTTTCAAAAATCATTTTAAATGAGAATTTTAATTGAATTAAAATTAAAATTAATTAATTTATTCCAAATATTCCATTATATGTTTTCAAAACTATTTTCAATGAAAAAAGTTTTCAAAGTTTTATTATGTTTTAAAAAAAATTAAAAGAGAAAATTATATTTTCATCAATAATTGATTCTAAAAGATTTTTGAAAGCTATTTTCCATATACGATGAAATCAGTTGGTGTTAATAATACATATATGGGGATATGATCCATTTTACAATTCATATTCTTTCTTTTAATGGTTTTTGTTTCGATGGCATGAGGTTTCTATATCTCATTTCTCTTCAATGGGATATATGCTTATCAAACCATCTTTTTTTGTGGGAAATGATTTAAAGAAATGATAATGAGACTTGTCACATTTCCACAATTTATGATATGATTAAATTTTTTATGAGACCTATTTCAGTTCTTGGGTTATTATATGATTAATTTTTATGACCATGAGGCACATAAAGTATAGAGTCATTTGGAGATGTGTGGGAACAATATCTCCCTCCAATGCACTAAGTAATGACTTATATCTCATGAGATAGACATGGATGGAATGGGAAATGAGGTCATTATAGTAATGGACTTTATCTTCTAAGATGAACATGTGTGTAAAACTTGACTACTAAAATAGTTTGGTATGTGAACCCATTCCACTAAGATGGTCTTGGAAGCGATGCCTTGAATAGTAAGGAAATAACTTTATATGAATATGTGTATTCTACAATTCCAGGTATTATGATTATGTTATGATTTTATTTCTTATAATCATAATTACTTTGTGATTCCTTTTTTATAATCATATAATATTTATAATTTGACTCTATTTATGATCATTGATATGTAGGGTATGATATTCTATTTCCATGGTCAAGTTCTCATACGTGTATGCTCACAATTGTGCCTACTTATCTCCCTTGTTTATCCTTATTGAAAATTTGATCTCACCCTTTCTATTGTATTCATTACGTAGGTAATTAAAATATATGTCATTTAATATGTTTCTAATAATGTTTTTAGTCATGGTTATCCTAGTAGGAGATAATGTATCTCATTCATATATTGGTGTTATGTTTCCATGTTTCCAAAGGTAGTAAACTAATATGGTATTTGGGCTTCGGTTTGTGTATTTTTTTATGTATTCCAGAAAAATTATGTAATGTATATATAAAAAATATTGGATCTATATTACTGTTATTAGAGAAAATGTATGGTTTTTGTTTTGAAACTAGGATGAGAAAATGCTAAGTAATATCCCAAATCACATGTCTCTAAGGATAAGTCAACGAATGAGTAAAATTATAGGAAACCTTCATGGAATATTGGTAAAGGATAGAGTTAGTGGTTTCATAGAAATGAGTCTCTATCTAGATATTATAAGTGAATGTGGATCTGGAAAAAATGGAAATAGTGTTAACATCCCCCAAAACACTATATTGATCTATAATTAATTGGGAACGGGTGCATGAAAACATTCCTTACGTCATAGATGGTTTGAAACTACCAAGGGTCATGATTTGGAAATTTGAAAACTATTAACAAACCATCAAGATGGATCTAAATGTAAGATGGCTATTAATAACCTTTGATAAACCTAATGAGTCCTAAATTAATGTAGGTTTCTTAATTGGGACATTCTATAAGTGGTTTTCAATGATTATATGGTTCCCCACTATGATTATCATTTAATATTCTATGATTTATGGTTTCAGTCAATGGATAGAACCTAAAGGAACTATTTCAGTGTTGCGTGTGATGAGTAAGGAAAGAATGTGTCATCCATGAATCCAAATTATATGGGATCTTGAATGAAAAACCTCATTGATATCCTCACATAGCTTTCCCAGGATATAAATTATTTGAAACATCAAAATGATAAAAGCAGTGAGTAATGTTCGGTTGAGTCCTTCTTGTGGAAACTCCATCCTTCATTTAGTGGGTGTTTTGATCCACTAGTTTTGGAACAATTCATAATTTATATTGAAAAGATATTTTCTATTATCCAGTGTTTGAAACATGATAAATTTATTCAAGAGTTTATCATTTATAATATGAAGAAGACTAGTGGTGGAAACTAATCAATAAAACAATACAATAAGAAGAAATTGAATCCTTGAATTGAGATGAGTTCAATAAATTATTCTTTAACAAGTACTTACTTCGTGTTATTTTTAAGAATATAGGGAATGATTTTATCATGTTGAAGGAAATGTATGATGAATTAATTAGTTCTTATTAAGTTAATTTTATAAGAATTTCGAGGTAAGATTCCAAAATTACCATCCAATATGATAGTAATGTTGACTGATTATTTAGTAGTAGAAAAAAATTCTTAAAAGGGTGTTAACCACAAGAGAATTTTATAGCTGTCAATATATTTTCCATTGAGCAATAAATGTTGAAATTGAGGCTAATGTTATGAATAAATCTCATGGTTTTGAAAAGAAAAGGAAGATAGACTTCAAAAAAAGATATAATAAAACGGAGAGAATAAGATAAGCATTTATTTTTTTCTCTAAGTGTAGGAATAAATTTTTTTTCTTAAGGTTTATGATAAATTTTTTATGTGTGCAATGGAATGAAATTTGACATTTGATTACCAGTGTGATGAGAATAACTTATCTAATAATGAAAATAGAGTGAAATATAAAAAAATGGACCTGCCTCACTTCAATGATTCAAGAGTATAGAGAATGGAACCAATCCTAACTAATTATAAAACCCAATGGATAATGTTGATGATAAATATCAGCAACATGTGAAGCATAAAGACAAGGGTAAATCTCATGTGGGCACCATTTTTGATAAGAGGAGTGATACCAATGTGGGGAAAGTTATAGTTATCATCCACTCTAGAATGGATAATGTATTATTTTATTTTTGATATACCAATTCATTCATATAATAATAATTTCTAAGGGTGTTAAGATTCAACCCAAAAGATTAAACATGGAATTACAGTTCAAATCCCTAATAATAAAATAATTTCTTCTCAAGTTTCTGATTCCTCTCTACTACTTGCGACAAAGAGGTCAAAGAGCCCACACGTTGGGACAATCAAGGGGATGAGTATATTTCTTAAGAACAAAAGGATATGCCTCTCTTGAGTATACCATTTCTTAGGGATAAAATAACTATCAATTTTTTCCCTCATCCATTTATTGAATTTAGATTCCAAAGGAATAATCAAAATAATGCACACAAAATATCTATATACATATTTGGAAAAATCTCTACAACATGAAACAAAACACTTATAATAAAATGTGTCTGCATTCTATTTTAAAACATATGGATATCATCACCATCAAATTGAATTGAATCCCATACATCAGCATTGTGACCACGATAAGGGAAGCAACATAACAATCTTTAGTAATATTTTTTTAATGAGTTACAAGAGTTTCTCTATGTAATTTTTGATTCCCCAGAGTGTGTTAATATCTAGATAGGGGGAGAACATGGGTCCTTCAAGCTTCATTTTGCATAACCCACTGAAAATGTCTTTAGTTAATGTCATTATTCTAACGAGGATATTAAAATAACATACTCAAGAAATATGATACACTCAAAAAATCCTCATTGATTGTGTCTCAATCAACCAGGAATGAAAATTGAAATCCATCAAACAACTCTTGAAATGAGAATCTAAGACATTAGGCGCGTTTACCACTTAAGGGGAGTCAACCATCAAACACCACTTATTTCCTCAGAAACATATATTTCACATGTTGACATAAAATTATATATAGATCACTATGTAACATGTATGTGGAAGATCAAGAGGGAAGTGATAGTATCAAAATCCACCATAATAAAACATCATCCCCATCCCTTAAGGCTTGGGATACTTTTAACACAGAACTCCCTCGTAAGACCGAAATACCTAGACATGGGCAGAAAAACAAGATAATGGGAGAAACCCTAGCCTGTAGGGAACCTGTAATTTGTACCTCAACCACCCCCTCAATGGAAATAAGTTTTTCCCATTTAGGGAGGATGAAAACAAGTAATCTATCCTATTTCAAACCCTATCATGACCCATTTCTTCTAGAATGGAGGTATACATCCAGGGTGTATAAATGATCCCTCTATGTCAAACTTCTCCAAGAAGCTCAAAGAGGATCCCATAGAGGATGTGATTGGTCCTGAAAAAGGAAAAACAACACTCTAATCATTTAGTATCTAGTATGATTTCTAGAATTCATTATGTTTCGATGAATTTTGTGGAAATCGAACCTAAAAATGGAACTGAAAAAATGAGAATACCGAAGAGAATGAAGAGGGTAGTTTAATATGAGATGTGGTCCAACTGAGAATGAATGTGGGAAAACATGGAACCACATAATCACACAAAATTTTGGTGGTCCCATAATAAATCCCCCACTACCTCTTTTGTAAATCCCTACTATAAAATAGAATAAATGAAAGGTCATATTTGACCCACCTCCTCTTCACATTGATGAGGATCTACCTATGCCCAAAGAATATTTTCTCATTTGGAGGAACAAATTAAATAATTTAGGTGAATCAATATTGAGTTACTTTAATGGATAATTCCTATTGAATATGTTCCCCAAGAAAAGCCTCAATGTAAAATTCTATCAGGTATACCTCAACCACAATTGTTCATCCGGGTAATAGAAGAAATGGAAAGATGTCTGCCCAACATGGTTTTTTACCATTGTTATACCATGACCTAGTGATGGACAAATATGATTATTTACCTTTATTATGGATTCAATCAGAAAGGGTTTAGGAAAATCCGTCAAATATGTCCCCAACCAGATATCTGTCTAAAAGAATGCAAGAATCAGTGCAATAGATCTTATTGATTATTGCACTTATCCAAGATCCTATTAATTTGGACACTTATCAAGGGATTATAGAAACCATCAAGACACTGGAAGCTCATTTGGATGACCAAGATAAGTGGCATGAACCAGTGCATCCTGAATTTAAATGTTACCCCAACTGGTTGAGAGACACCTAACCACCACTAAACATTGAGAGACCTATGTTTCCATAATTAAAATGTTCAGGTGACCCATAAAACATTTGATGTACTAAGTGAGCCATTATGATCCCTTGATGGGATATCCATATCATAATGGAGTGAAACACTGATTATTTGTGAAAAAATTTCAGGGGCCAGCCTTTGTTTGGTATAATAGTTTTCCAACCTAATCAATAACGGGATGGGAGGATCTCTTTATTGAATTACACATTTACTTCTTCTCAGTGATGTAAAATGAAACAATCAGTGACCTCTTGAACTAAAAAGAGTCATAAAATTAGAGAGTCTCAAATTTCATTTCAACTTGTAAAGGGTTGACATACTCCCTTAATAGATCTATCCCTCTTAAGGACTTACTCACTCTCTATACTGATAACAAACATTATGAATTGTGAACATCACTCATCCTGGTGAAATATATAGGTGTGTTTCTAGATTTCTCCCAAATTTTGCAAAGAATGGAAGACGCTATATAATAGACCAATATTATGTCCCATATAACACCACTAGACCTTAGAAAAAGATAAGTAAATAAAGATCTAGAATCATTCACACTTAAAATAGCCACCTAAACTCCTCTATCTTTAAATATCTCATCATATCATGCAGAATCTGTGGGAAATCAACAGAAATACCCACCTTGAAATGATGATTGGTGGTGACCAAGTTGAAATCAATTCATAGATTAAGGAAATGTAGTTTACTTATTCCAATATGATCAAGTCCATGGCTATTTTATAGTAGCTATGGAAAATAATTTATAGTACTTTACAGATCCTTAAACTGCTGACCAGTTAGGTCGCAACGACATGAAGTATTATTTATCATTTCAGTAGATAATAGCACTCATTATTCCCTATTCCTTCATTTTCAAAGAACCTCTATATAAAATGATAGATTCCAGGATAGTAATTCTTTGTAGTCCTCCCATATAAATGGATTATGTTTCTATCCCTCCCCTCAATGAAGGATGTGATTGGAATGAAGTTCTTAGTGTATGGATGAAAAAGTTTTATGGTTGGATGATTCAGAAAAATCAACAAAAATTATGGTATTCTCCATGTATAGTTGAAACAACCAAATATTCACCGAAAACCTCTCCTACAACACGTCCAACATCATCAGCACCAAAAATCTCTAAAATTATGCCTTTAAAAAAATAATCCAACAATAAAGGATGGGAGAAGTGAATGTGGAAAAACCTACATCACCACTAAAGTTAGATTTGATCCACTCATATTTCATGCACTCATATCAGATGAAACATGCACCACCCCACCAAAATACACCACTAGAAATAGTCAGTTAGGCCTTGTCCTCATCAAAAGGGGAATTGATCTTCAGTTCCATTAATATCATTTATTTAATGTATCAATTCTATTATGATGAGTATGAATTTGAAACTCTATCCCTCCCATCAGACTTGGGAACGGGAGGAATATACTGTAGAAGATGAGGATATTTAGGAAGGTTCAATTATGAAAAAAGTCATTCTTCTAGCCACAACCCTTCTCAGACTATCAATATTGTATAATTTGGTTGAAGATAACATAAATGATTTCTCCAGGAACAAGTAAATCCGCCAACATCATCCAATAGAACCCCTGGCCCCATCACTCTGTAATATCAATCAGAGGAGAAACATGTTTCCTATTACCCTTAGTGAGTTAGCAGACCTACCTGACCCATCCCTCCATGGATAGGAGACCTCCTACTACTGCATCAAGGGTTTATCCATCAACCGGAAATACTTAATCAACTAAAACACCTGTGAATGGGAATTCTCACTTTGGGAAGTGCCATCTTTTAGAAAAAATATATGAAATACTAAAATAGTTATCGTTAGTACTATTCAAATAATAAATATTAGATGCCATGAGTTTGTCCAAAGGCTTTAGAGAAGCACTCATAGAGGAATTTCTATTCCCCCAGGGGTTCTAAGCCAAAGAGGTCTCTTCTAAGGTCTATCATATAGAGACCAATTCTTTGGGATGACATGTTGTTATTGTTGGGTCGGAAGAAAAGAGGAA
The DNA here is from genome assembly GCA_963277665.1 of Viscum album. Lineage (NCBI taxonomy): Eukaryota > Viridiplantae > Streptophyta > Magnoliopsida > Santalales > Viscaceae > Viscum > Viscum album. Next base: position 590,218,638 of record OY728126.1, read on the forward strand.
TGGATGGCAAGAGGGGGGTGAATTGCCTTTTAAAAAAATGATAGACAAATTAAAAATCAAAGTATAAATGCAGCGGAAAATAAAGAGGCAAGACACACAAAATTGATAACGGAGTTCGGCCAAAACCCGGCCTACGTCTCCGCTCCCAACTCAACCGTTGAGAGATTCTACCGCTTGCTTTTCAATGGTTTTAGCAAGAAACCCACTAGTCTTTGAGGTAGCACTAGGACCTATTACAGCTTGCTTTTTGTGGTTTAGCAAGAACCCACTTGCTTTTGATGGTTTAGCAAGAACCCACTAGCCTTTTTAACGGGTGAAGGCTAGCTCACCGACAACTCAAGCCTTTTAAAAGGAAAGGCTTAAAGAAACCTCTTCACACCTTAATGGTGGTGTGAGAACCCAAAAGAAAGGGGGATGAGAAAGAGTTTGGGGTTTGTAGGCACAAACCCAAATTTAAAGCTCAAAATAATAAATACAAGAAAAACCGTATTGGAGGAAGACTTGGGCGCCAAAGTGTGATGGAGTTGATGTAGCGTGCTCTCCCAAGCTTCTTGAGGTGCTCCTTGGATTGGTAATTGGATTGGAGCACTTGAGGATCCTTGAAGGTGGAGCGCCGGAGGTTCACCAAATGTGCAATAATATGTCCAAGCGCTTGGTATATGATCCTGTTAGTGTCCGGGGCTTCCTTGGCCTTTATTTATAGGCATGGAACCCATTGGGGGCCTTCGGAGCCGTTGGAGAAGTCCTCGGAGCCGTTGGAGGCCAAAAGAGGGTTGACTGGTCAAACCCAACGGCTAGTTTGACTGGGCTACCGGCTGGCCGGTGCAGGGCCACCGGCTGGCCGGTGTGTGCAAAAAGGCATAGGATTCTTGTCCAGGGGCCACCGGCTGACCGGTGCCAGAGCCACCGGCTGGCCGGTGCTATCACACCGGTTGGCCGGTGGACTGAATTTCAGTCCATTTGATGTCCATTCTTGGGCCAACTTCTTGGCAACCTTGTGCCTTTCAATCAAAAACACTTCAAACAATGTTAGATAAACATGAAAGTGATTGTGATCATGAAAATTAAACCACGAGGGGATACGAGAGGTACAACAATCTCCCCCTATTTTGATGATCACAATCACCAAAACAATCAAAGTAAAATACTGAAATTAAAGACATTCTTAAAGGATAATTTGAAAATAAATCAAAGCATGATAGAGAAGACTCTCCCCCAATCAAATTGATGACGTCATTATTCTAGGGAACATCATACCCTTGTATGTGTCTGGTATGATAAATGGTGTTGATATCAAAAATGTTTTCCATAATAATTTCATTTGAGTTAAACTCATTATTTTAAGACCACTTCACTGGTTGGGTTGTGATGGGGATAACCTAGCGCCTTTTACCAATGAACTTGAAGTCAATAAAAAAAGTGAGAAGAATCTTATTTGGCCAAATCAAGCTAAAGGCTCAGTTTGAAGACCTCATAGACAACTCATACATTATTGTGTGTCAGAAGAACACAACCTTAAACATACTCTAGGAAGACCCCGGTTCCATAAACAAGAAGAAATAACCTTATCGTTCCATTAACGAATCAAATACTAGATTGAAGGAAAAATTACGATGGTACATGCCAATAAGGACTCATTTTAATCCTATGAGTCCGATTATATTGATGTAGGATTCTATCATGGGAATGGGAAACAACCACTAGTCGATGGTGTTTTGTGGGTCACATCCCCGAATAGTATAGAAATGATCCTAATTGAACACCAATTCCAACAAATTAGAAAAGAGTATGCTTTACCTATCATCCAAAGTGAATGCATGAGACAAAATAGGTGCGCATAATTTATGGTATTTTTGATTTCATTCATGATCACCAAGTCTGGGTGTGTTGAAAGGTTTTATAACTCTCAATAAATTGGTGAATTATCTGATGAAAATTACTTCATTCAATCATCAGATCTCTAGGTAATATTTGCCTCACCATATAGAGGAATAGATGATGTCTCATCACCCAATGAAGATAAAGAAACTCTGTGTCCATCCATCAAACTATCTTATAAATAGATTTAAGGAGATATTTTATGAATATATAAGTAATAGAATGTTTCTTGATCTTCAAGATTATCAAACTTCGAATACTCTCTTAACTCGGGATAACTCATCCCCTGAAATTATTCCATAATAGAATTAAAGTAAATATATTAATATGAGTAAAAAGAAGAGTGGATGAACTCAAGGATTCTCCAAACTCATTCGAGGAAGCCGTCTCTGCCACCATTTATGAACCGAGAGAAATAAATATCGGTACAGAAGATGACCCACAACGCCCATTGATAAGTGCATCCATGTCTTTCGATGAGTAATAGGTATATACATTCTTATTGAATATGTATTATTGTTTTTCTCATAGAACTACATAGAGAAGTTGGGCCTTGATTCCATGATGGAAAATCACCACCTCGGCCTACCAGTGGGTCAATGTGGCAATTAATAAGAAACCATCAGGATGTACCTGACACATGCTACAATGATACAGACTTAATGTCACATGTTTATCAGATCCAAATTCATTTGGGAGGTCCAATATCCAAAATGCCTCAACAATATCATCCCTAAAATTAATAATAACATAAATATAAGCTTCTACATTAATTTTGGGGATATCAACTGGTATTTCTCAAAAGATGATTTCCGAACCTCGATCACCAAAATACTAATCAACTCAACATACGTATATCTGAACCTCTCCATCATGGATGGAAATTTACGATAAAATCAAATTCTAATTCCACATGAAGATGAAAAATCCATCTCTTCTAGGGCCCCAAGTGAGTACTTTTCAACCGGTTTATTCCCATTGGTATCATGAATAAAAGCACTATATACCAACATTAATTGCATTGGCATCATTAAACCCTTCCTAGGACTGTTTTTTGAATTCTATGTTGATGAACTTGTGGTAAAATATTGACAATAATTAGACAACCTGACATAGATTGAAACTGATTTCAACAAAAATCGACAATGGAACATGAAAATAAACTTCTTGAAATGTGATTTTGGCATTACATCAGGGGAAGATTTAGACATCTACATACTCCATTGCATCAATGTTGACGTTGAGTGGAAAACTTCTGATATTATCTTGTCACCTCCTCGAAACCTCATAGATTTGAGAGGGCTTCAAGGAAACATAGAAAACATTTGTCACTTCAAATCCAACCATAGGGTAAAATTTTTTCTCAACACAAGGTTAATGAAAATTAAGGTTACATATCAACAGAATTATTATTTTCAATAGGTATTCAATGATATCATGAAATATATCTTAATTTATCTAGTAATGATGTCCCCTTTTGAAGGAAGGTCTCTTATTTTCTATGTGAAAAACTATGAGAGACCACTGGGTGCCATAACCACACACAAAAATATTGTTAATAGTGAAAAATCCTCAATTATTTCCATTGAACCATAATTGATTTTGAGACATGTTACTATGATAAGGAGAAAATTCATCACATGATAATATTTTCATTCCCGTAATTGGGGTATTACCTACAACATCATGAGGTCAATTTCATTTCTTTTAGTAACCCTCCCAAATGAAATACCATTCATCCAATGTTTACTGGACTTTTTTCAATATGGGGGATAATTCTATTGAAATTTGACATTTATTTCGTGCCTCTGAAAGTGGACAAAGGCCAGGAATTAGTATATTTCTAATCCAAGAACCCCTCAGCATAAATAAATCCAATGGACACTGAAATTTATGATGAATACATTTTATCTTGTTAATAGGGCCCATAGATCTGAGAGATATATTCCAATGGGGTATCCATAAGTCTGATAGTGAAGAGGATAGATGTCCCTAGGCTCGAAAATGTTGGACTAGGAGTTGTTTTTATCTCTCTAGAAAAGGTATCACTACCTTACTCCATCCTACGTTCATAGGGGTGCATGAAAAATGAGGCTGAATAACAATATCTCATTGAAGGTATAGAGATGGAACCTAATGTATATCTAAACATCTTGATTATACAGGTAGACATAGAACTAGCCATTTAGTATGTTAATGGTTATTATTATTTAAAAAAAGATGAGCTAACCCCTGTCAAAGTAGGTCCAGGGACTGATGGATAAATTTCATTTAGAAAAGATATTGAGTCATGTCCCAAAGGCATATAATTCCCAAGTAGAAACCCGGGAAAATAATGCCATGGATTTAGCCAATCTAGTGCGTGATGAAATAGTCATCAGAATTGTACATCATTGGATGGTCTCACATTCCATTAAAACCACACAGAAGTGGTTAATGAGATTATACCCATCCCAATATATATAGTCCTACCACAGGCTATATGATACCCATCGTGGAAATCTTTTAAAATGGATAAAACACACCAAAATGATCTAGTAAGGATTAAATCTTAAGATGATGAATTAATTTTATTCTATATAATGAAACAAATCACCAAAAGGATATCTATAATGGGAGCCTTGATGGGATACTTCTTAGGTGCCTTGATATTGAAGAGACCATTTCTATCATGAAGGAAGTCCAAACTGGGGCATTTCACACTCACCAGTTAGGGATCATACATCCCACCAAATCGAAATGATTGGGTAATACTTGCCAAACCTAATGGAATAATGTACAAAATTTACCAAAATGGTTCACCCCTATCAGGTTCATGACAACATCAATCACCAACCCCTTGAATTTTTTCCCACAACAATGTACTTCTAGATATTTTCCATATAGAGAGTGGACATTGTGGGACCATATCCTCTTAATATAGAGAAGTTGTCCATGTACATTCTTTAATGAAATCATCTTCATCTCTATGTGGTCCAAAGATATACCACCCAAAGATTTCGGGGGCATGGAACATATCTAGCTTCATGAAAATCAACATCATCACCATATTGGGTGTCTAATATACAATACTGATGAACAACAACACTAATATCTGTTATGCTAAATTGGAAAATCATTATCAAGAGTATGGAATCACGTCCAAATGTTAATCTCACTACCATGTAGTGGGTAACAGATATAGTGCGTCCATTATTGAGAACTCATTAAATATTCCCTAAATTATTGTAGACAAATATTATAATTACTGGATAGATAAGCTTCTACATACGTTGTGGGTTTACGAGACCATGACCCAAACTACAATACAGGTGACCCCATGCACATTAGTTTATGGTACATAGGTGATCCCACCCATCAGGGTTCAACATCAATCACTCGGAATTTCTATCTTTGATAAGATATCTATAGATGAGGAATCCCAAAAATGACTTGATTAATTGGATTGATTTGTTGAGAAAGGATTACATACCTTCCATCATTTGGAAGTCTACCAAAACCAGATCGTGTGAGCCTTTAAGGAAATGGTTCACCTATAATTTCCCCTCGAAGGAGATCTGGTGTTGGTCCTATGGACTCCAATGATTCCCATAATGAAACCTACAATGTTGGAATTAAAATAGGAGGTACCTTACTCCACACAAAAGATCTACTCTAACATTTCTTATTCCCAAATTTTAATAGATGGAAATCTCACCAAGGCTTACATAAATGTATGGTTCCTAGATAATTATTATTTTTAATTACATAGATTCTTCTTCCTAAATAAATGATGTTAAACTACATGGAAGAAGTTATTGATTTCATGTTGTTAAACTACATAAAAAAGATCCTAGTCACGTGAAATTAAACTGAATGATAAACTATCCCAATTTCTCAACATTAAACCTTGAATTCGATCCTCATTGAATGGCCTTAAAATGCATGACCATAGATTAAATTTTTGAAGAAAATAAATAGTAGGATATCAACATACTCATTGCATGATGTTAAACTACATAAGAATCATTATTGTAAATGATGATTTACCTTAAATGAGCTAGATCGGTATAGGTGGAAATATGAATCTCCCATGTTACTGCATGAGAGTATAATCCACACATGGAATCTCATTCTCAAGAACTATGTATGGATTGATTCCTTCATCCATAGAATATATAGTGATGACCAGACCAAATTTCCTAGGCCCAACCAATGAAAAAATTATAAAAATTCCCTCAACTGAATATCTGTCAGACCTATGTGGGGAATTTCCATCTATAACTAAGCATGGAATAATTCCAATAATCACATGATACATTGTGATGCATACACATCTTATTTTAGGCCCATCCAAAAATCTCCCTCTATTCATAAGATGATTTCACTAATAACCTTTATCATCTAGGCCTCTTTTCATATTGGGATTGTGTTTCTGAATGTTATACAAGATCATACATCCCATAACTATAATACAATATCTTCTTCATTAAAGCAACCTATATCACCCTAAGAGGGGAGAAGTGAATCATTTTATCAAATGTTTCTTCTGAAGTGATAGATTTTGTTCCCAAATTGGTAGGAACCTGATAAATATTTTTATGGGGATGTGAATAAAACAAACAATCACATGAAAAGGGACAATACATAAATTTTACATTGTTAACCACTTTTGGATAGTCCAAGGAGCATAAAACAATAGTATATTATTCATTCCTATATCAATTAATCCTCACTATTTTTGGAATATATATGTTTAGACACATTCACTCTGTTCTAGGAACACTGACATTACATGGTTGTAGGAATAACACACAACGTCCCTCAGAATACATCCATAAACTCCCCCAGACCCACTTCTCTAGAAGAATACTTAGTCAGTTTATCACATAAAAAAACATCAGTGAATTATTATTTAAGGTATTCTCCTTAAATTGAATGAAACTCTTCTTTCACTGATGTTCTGAGTTAATGGACATTGAAAATAATTTTCACTAAAAACTAGTCTTCAAAACATCTTTCCTTGATGATCCATTAAAAATCTCACTACCCTCGAGAAATAAAATGCCTTCACAGAACAAACTACATATAAAAATATCACTAATCCATCACAGATTTCCCTATCCCCATGAAACACCCATTAATAAGAATCATTGGAATTAGTGTGTATAGAAAATGTCTTCTTTTTTGTGATGATCAAGATCACATAGAAAGATATATTGTGAAGCTCCAAACCATTTCCTAATCTATGATATTATCAAATTTCTCTAATTATTTTCATGTAAAATGAAGTGGGGGTAGCCTCATATATATAGGATCAATCATTATCGATGATCCACCACCTCTTAGAATATTTTCCATGAGTCTCAATAAATTATTCACCAAGATCCTTTAGTCATAAAGCTCTAGGAAAATTTCATGTAGTTTTGAAGAAAAATCGTTAACGAATCACTCCATAGTGATGCTACAACACACATAATCATGGAGAACGCCATCAACATATCATGCACACATGAAGAAAAAACAACCCATAACCCAGTCTTCTCAAAACCCATATCTTTATCATATTTATGAAGTTTTTATTTCAGGATGAAAAGTTTTAGAATGACAACCCCTTCTTCTAGATTATGAGATAGTAGACTTGAAAAGAACTACAAAATGACACCAATTTAAATACTATATTCATCTTTTATTATAAAACTATTTTCCGTACAAATACCCTAATCATCCATGTTTTGGATTACAATAAACAGAAACAAGACTCTATTTCCACCAAATAACAGCCTAGGTTTCAACATTGATCATGTGACACTTAAATGAATGGTACATCATCCGTGTCATAAGCCAATAAATTACACGACACCAGTGTCATAATTGTATGTTGTTAATCTATTTAACACCATAATGTTCTCACCCAAGTAGAAATTTCCCCCAACATCAGTCAATTACCACACCGTATTCACAAGCTATGTGCCGCTTTATTTTTTTCCAAAATATGATACATAGTGACAGCCAGATTCTACATCTTGGTCCATACACCTAAAATAATAAAAAAAATGTTCCCTTCCTATCTATAGGTTAGAAAAAAATGATATATTTTTTCAGAACAATGTGTGTCTTGATTCTCACTCTTTGGGATATGTAGTGACACCCAATCCTCGTGTCCTGGGACCTAGAGAGAAATAGAAGAAATTCACCTACCCCACTACATCACATTAGGATACCCACATCATCACTACATGACATTAAAAAACAAGGGGTCTAAAAAATAAGTTTATCTTGATTAATTCACACAAATGATATCTATTGACACATAGATTACTAATCCATGGTGCAATCAGAACAACCAAACAACCAATGGAAAAAATCCCCCCCTCTTTGTAAGGATGGACCTGCATAGAAAGTTCACATTTAGATATATTTGTGTCTTGATTCAAATAATTATAGAATACATCGTGAAACCTAGATCACTAATCCTAGGTCCAACTATAAGGTAGGATATAAATTCTATCCTCTCTATTATTGTTCAAATTAGAAAAATAGTTTTTTGAGAATAATTTATGTCTTGATTATTATTTTTAAAAGATATGTTGTTATGCTTGGATTCTTCATACAGGTTCTATAACCACACATGAAAAATCCCTTATACATCATTATGTAGCATCTATGTGGAATAATAATTCTTTTACACCCCTAGTTTCTCACACTTAGAACATTTCACATGCGATTAGGGGATTTGTCAAGGTATTCCCTACATCATCATGTGGAATCAATACATGATAGGGTTTCTATGGTTTTAGTAGAATGACGATAAAATTAACACATATTTTACATAATGCGTGGTATAAAACCCAAAGGATATACTATGTCTTTATTTATTCTTGTCATTTGTTACCATTTTTATCAGTATAAAATACATGGTACCTTAGAGATCTATTTGTGGCTTGATTATCTTTTTGATGAGATACACAGTGACACCATGACCTCAAGACCAAGTGTTATCCATTGGTAAAAACATGTCTCCGTCTAATGTGGAAATACAAATATTTATTCAAGATATATCAAATTTTTTTCCTCATTGGGATCTATCAAGGAAACCGAAATGAAACCTAAATATGAGTCATATCGATGTAGTAAATTTTAAAATCCATGTATAATTGTTGTCTCAATGTTTCTTACATACCCAGAAACATTCCTTCCAACCAACATACTCTATTATCAAGGAAATTTCAGATATTGACAATAATTACCATGCCATCAGAAATGGAGTGTAAGTGTCCGGAGGAATCCTTTGTTTAAATATGAAAAATATGCCCCAGTTGGATCTTCATAACTCTCTAAAAAGTCATATCAACCAAAAAAAAATTAATCTTTAGAATATTGTTTTAATATTTCTATACACCCCAATTCCATTTATTCCAAATATAATTCCCCCTAACCCATGAATACACATAATCATGGATTAAGCATTCATTAACCCTGACATAGGAGGCATGTCAAAACATCCTAACCTAATGATCCTCCTGTTACTCATCGTTCAGATATAATATAGTCATAGTCGTGTAACCTAAAACCACAAGAACCATTTCCGTCCTATTTGAATGATGTTGAACTACATGCCTAATTTACTCATCACATGACACTATAATTAATGATTCCCTCAAATATGTATGGCTTGATTCATTCCATATAAGGATACATACTAAAACCAAAATATAAAATCCAGGTTCTAGAATCAAAATAAATTGAAAAATTATATTATCTTATGAACTAGTTATACTTGTGTAGGGAACCCTATAATAACTACATATGGCATGATTATCTCTTTGATGAGATACGTAGTGAAACAAAAATCTTATATCCTAATACAGAAAAACAAAAAAAAAATCCCCCGCTCTTCTATATGCGAGATAGATCTACATTATGGAGTAAAAAATGAACCTTATCCCATTTGTGGGAGTTCATATTGAAATGAAAATTCCTTTCTTAACATGCATGAGTTTGATAGATGCATGAGGCTATCAACCAAAAACTAAGTTTGGATTGATTTTTGTTATAATAGGATACATAGTGACACACATATCCATAGTACGAAGTCCATTAATAAGGTAAAAATTCCTCCCCCTCTATTTTTCGTTGTAGGGGTTTGTCCTACAAAGGACGTCTCTAGCCTAAAACTATGTATGGATTTATTCTCACACTAATGTGATATGTAGTGAAATAAAAACATCACATCTAATACCCATACCATTCAAAAAAATATTTCTTATATATATGAAAGACCTGTACATAGTAAAATGTTTTACCCATTCTTGGAAAATCACAACAAAAAAATGATAATTTCGTATTCAGAAAATCGCCTTTTTCCAAAATATTTATTGTATGGAATGTTCTAAATCCACATAAGCATATCAATCCATTATAAGGGGAGGATAAATTTCTTGAGGGAAAATTTTATTTACTATTAAAGATGTGGCTCAGTTGTCACTACATTATTTTCAAATAAAAAAGGCTCATCTACCAAACATAAATTCATCTTTAGGAGAGTATTTTCCTATATTTGTATGACCTAAATACATTTTCATCTTGCATAACTACTATGATTCTAAAAACACCAAATTATTTCTAATAACACTCTCACTCAATGCATTAAGATGGTATAAAATTCTTGAACATATTACCATGAAAATGGCGAATTATTTTCCATTAGTCATATATAATTGATCTTAAATAGTAGTCTTAGAACATCTATTGCGCATGAAATTAAACATCATAGAACATGTCCTAGATTAAAAAAATTAAACTACTCAATGATCTAGACCTACTTTTAGAAGGAAAAAATTCATGTTGTAGTGTCTTGTCATTCATAGATAGTGTTGATAGAGATTATCTTATCATTTTTCAAATTTCAATCCCTTGAGAATCCTTTATTCATGGTCCTGATAAATCTATTTTTTAAAAATTATGTGGCCATCAGAAATGGAGGGAGAATGTACTTAGGACAATATTTTGGGACTATTCAAAATATTCTTCTGTTAGAACTACATATATTTACCATAAAAAAATTAATGACTTCCAGAAGAAACATTATCCCCAATATAGAAAGTTATTTGACTCTATATGCCCCGAAAACATCTTGTTGGAAACCATTATTATGGATACTCCTCAAATATTTTCCCCATTTCTGGTCTCAAATTCATAAATAATAAAAATTTAGTAAATAAATATCCCTTATTCCTGTCTGAAAAATATTAAGACATTCTCAGCCAGTAAGCCTGATCCGGGCCCTCACCTCAAAATTCACGGTTAAAGATGTTTGACCTAAAACATCAGTTGCATTAGTCTGGATAGAATGTATCTAAACTACCCATGAAAAGAGAAAAAAACCATTACGATGAAAATCCACAAAGGTTGGACTATGAAAAAATAAATTTATGCCCACTAAACAAAAAATAGAGTAGAAATAGAATAATAATAGTGAAATAATAGAAAATATATAACATTTTGATGTTTTTTTCCATGAAACACAATAAATAGTCAAAATAATGCTCACTGATTCCGTCAGATTATGAATAAATAAGAGCATTACATGGTAATGTCAATTTAGTAAACCGAAATTCATATTTAAAATGACATCTAGTTGATATTATATTTCAGGATATCAAAAGTTATGATTTATTATAATTTTTAGAAAATATAAATGATAAATATTGGATAGCAATAATGTTTTAATTTTATTAGCTAAGAAAGGCGGAGAATTCACATCCTGGTGTATCTCCCTCAAAAAAATCAAATAAAAACAGAAAAAAAATCCAAAATTGTAATAATAAAGCCCAACTCAATTTAGTGAGTATATTGACTACCTATTGGAGTATTCCATAAAGAATCCATTCCAATGTGTTTCATAACCTAGCTTCAGTTTTATAAATTGAGCACATTTGTTTAAAAAAATTGCAGAAATATCAATCCATATACATTATGGATTCAAAATTCATAGTATTTGATGATAGATAAGATTCTAAGCTACAAACATGACCCTCAAATTTAATGAGCTACATAGTGTGTGAAACCAATTGATCATAAGTTCTTTCTTCATTATAAATAAATTAGTTTAGCTCATTAGTATTTTCTTGAAAGGATTTCACATGGTTATGGGAATAATTAAATTGATCAAGGTCACCATTGCAAGAAACTATGTATTATAATATAATAACAATATTTTGGGAAAGGATATACAGGTGAAGGAAATAGAAAACGCATGAGCCTAATCCAAGGGAAATATTGTGATGGTTTTCCAAAATGACATCCATTTCTACCAAAGTGGCCTTTGTGTTGATGATACAAATTTAGTTCCAGGACCATCTTCACACTTCCTAGTTTTCGGTCATAATATAAGGATCCTAATCTCGATCACTCACTGCCATGGTATGTTAATATAGAATTACAACTATAGGTGACATGTTTATATTTGAAAAATATATAATGTGGGTAAATCTTCCACCTCTGCCTTGGGCCTAGCTTCGAGAAGAAAAATGATAGGCTCCACATTAATTGGTGGGGTTCCTAGGGCTTTCTCGCTGTGACCAACGTCAGTAGGGAGACTGATAGAGTTGATTAAAAATATTAGATCTACACTTCCATTGGTAAGGGGAAGTTAGAGGAATATTCTCCCTTGAGTTTCGTAGAGCATCCGGATTTAAGTCATTCTCCCCTTTAATCTGATGTGGAGGGTGAATTAGCCACATGAATATTAGAGTTACCTGAATTTGTATCATTTTGGGGTAACTTCTTCAATACCCTATCAAGTTAGTATTTTATCCACATATTAGAATAATTTCAGGAAATATTTATGGGATTATATACACAAGTAAAGTACATTTTCATACCAAAATCATCACATGTCGTCATCATCCAAAACTACTGAAGAATAACTTTGTGTGACCCTAAAATCAGTGGAAGGGGGAAATGAGAATCTCATTTAATACAGCTAAATTTTTATAAAAATCTACAAGAGGTATAGGATTCAAAGATATTTACCCTATCAACCTACGCAATCATTGTTACTTCTCGTAGAGTGATGATGTAGGAGTGATCCTCTAAAGTTCATTCTCCATTATAAACTACCATGCCTGAAGGTATGTGGTATGTAATGAATGTGAAGTTGGAGAATTCACTCAAAATTTCGAAAATGTCACCAGTACCTAGAGATCTTGATAGAATACTTTCAATATCAAGCAATGTGGGATTAAAGGAGGAATAAGCTATTTTCATGGTATGTTGATATTCATTACCTCAACAGTGTTATTCCACCCAATATTAATTGAATTGGAATGGCGTACAAAGTTTATATGGAGACATATCTTCTTGAATATGTTCTAGAAATTCAGAGATGTGAGAAAGGGTGTGTAACACCCCAGGATTTCATGAGATAGATTCTTTTTAATTTCACTGATTTCTTGTGTTGTATGCAACGAAGAGATTGCCTTACAATATACCCAACACTGTATTAACTTGCAGTACACAGAACAATATTTTTGGCTTGTGTTGCACACAATTTCATGTACTTTAGATAGAATTCATTTCACACTACACTGAGTATAGATTTAGTTCAATTGATAAATGAACTATGTTTGTAATATTTTATAAAAAACACCAAAGGAATATTCCACTATACACTACACTCACTGGGCTTTTGTTACACGCAAGAGAGACCTTCCTTGATAGCTTCTATAGTAGGTGACATCGAGTTTCACAAAATAATGATATATTATTACTAATTTAATTTAATGGGATATAAACTAGAAATTATTACTAATATAAAAAAATCAATTTAATATCATTGGAATTCCTCCTACTAATTTTATAGAACATAATATGAGAAAAATCAATTTTTCTGAAAAAAGAAGTATTTTAAAAAAATGCATTTTTACAGCCTTTTAATCCCACACTCATTTTAAATATAGTTTATGACACATTTATAATTTCAATTTGAAAAAATAATATTCTTCATTGGAATCAGGATATAAAAAATTACTCTGGATAAATTTTTGATATTTATCTGATAACATTCATTTTTTGTGGAATAGTAAAAATATGGTAAATTTTAATTAAAAACATCGTTTTTCATCAAGATAATTTATATGGATAAATTATAATATTTAATTTTTTTATGTTATAAATAGAATATATTTTTACCATTTAATATAATGTCAATCATTGGCATTAATCTTACATTGAATTCACTGGTAAAAACATTTCAATCGTTTGTAATGTTTTATCTATTAAAACACATTTTTCCAAAAACAAGATTAATTTTAAATTAATTACCAAAACTTCTGTGATTTTAATTTTTTAATATGGATTCTATATTTTCAATTAGTTGAAAAAATTATGTTAATAGACTAATTTTATTTTTGGGCATTATGAAAAGAAAATTTGGTAATTATTTTTATTAACAGAGTTAAAGGTAAATCAGGTAATTAATGGTAAATATAATATTATAAAATTAACCCAACACGTGAAATAATTATATTGGATGAATAAAAGTCTAACCATATCATATAAGGGTCAGAATAGATTCATTTTATCTAATTTTTCCACGAAACTGATGTAATCATTATTAAAACTAAATAAAGTGACGACATGTCACTATCTTATATCTTATAAGTGTAATGATTTTAATTTAGTTATAAACATCATAAAAGTTAGAAAGTAAATAGTAAATAGAAATTTTATTAAATTAACTACATATCTTGAAATAATTTTTTTTATTTTTAGAGATTAATTAATTGTCATTAATTAAGACACAATAGTAATTTAAAAATAATTTTATTAATAGAATTGTCAAATAAATGGAATTAAAAATATTAAAAAAATATTATAGTAAATAATTGAAGATCTTTACAAATTTTTTAGGTAATATGACCTGTTAAGAGTGTATTAAATAGTGTGCTTTTAAGTTAACTTCTGTGAGGATTTTATTTATAGTCAAACAAATGAATAGTTTCAAAATTGATAGTATTGATATTTTATAAAAATAACATTTTATAAAAGTATTTAAGAATCATAAAAATATGTAAAAATTAAAAATGGATAATTATAAGATCTAAAACGTCATAAGATAACTACTTCTTTTCAATTGACACCACATAAGTAAATATTTATTACCATTAAATATTTAGAATGTCATTAAAAAATTAGTATTTAATATAATAACAAAGTGTCAATTTTATAGAAAAGGGTTAAATTGACAAAAAATATTTTCAAAAATTTATTTTTTTATGAGATTAAAACCACGTTTCATCTGAGCTTCAAATTTGGGACATTTTGGAGGATTTTTTGTTGGGTTTTATTTTATTATAAAGTAATATTTTTGAGAGTTTCCTATAGTACCCCTCTCTTATCTTATAAAAGGAAACCTCTTCCCTCTCCTCTTCACTGCATTTTAAGAATTAAATCTTAGCCAACCCCAACCCATTTCTATTCACAACTTATATAGATACATTCTAGGGGTTCTTTTCTTCTCATAAGACCAACTGTAGTGCCCTAATGGGAAATTTAATGAAGGCATGTCAAAGAAGAGATAATCACTTCTACCGAATCTTTAAAATTTATTTCTTCTTATACATACTATTATTTAGTCATTTCATTATAATGCAATAACATCGGTATCACTAATATGCTGATATGTTATTATAAATATGAAACAACCATATTTCACCTTCTATCCATCCTACGAAAAATGAAATCAACGTGCGTGCGTGCGTACAGATTACCATCTCCATGTCTTGGGCTAGTTTGTTTTCACCACCACCTTAAATGGATAGGTACAAAGATGGAAATAATAACTATATATGATTATTATAACATGATACTAATTATGAGATATTATACACCATTTTCTTCAATACCATTAAACAATTATGGTAATGATATCATCAGTTGTGCGTACATACCACTTACCGCCTCCATGACGCGATACGATTCATTTTCAATGTTAACCATTAAAGAATGATTATAAAGTATATATAATAAATAATCATGAAATATATGACATAACAATACTATTGTATTTATTTATATATGTTATTTTCATTTACATACTTCCATCCAATTCAATGACGAAAGGAAAACAACGTTCATGTGTACGTACGACATACCGTCTTCATGAATGGTGTATTCCATTTGAATTATCTCTCTAATATATTTATATATATAAGATATATATAAATCATGTTTTAAATTTTTTATGTATATAAATCTGGATCTAAGGGATGTTATGAAGAATAAAAAGTCCAAACACATACGATTATTACCCAAAATGTTGATTTAACATGGAATTGACAAATGAATGGGTAATATAAAGTTATAAGTGAATAATATATGATATCATAAATATTATACTATTATATTACAAGTTAATAATAGGTTTAAAACCAATAAACAAGAGTTTAAGACACATATAGATAAAATCGGACCTTAGATAAGGGATAATTTTGCAATCTCATTTTTTTCTGAGATTTTCTATATGTATGTATTTTTTGGGGATATATTTATCATCCATGTTCATGTTTTATAAAACAATTTTCATAAAATGTTTTCAATTCTTCTATGTATGTTTAAACTTTTTTACCCATTTTTTAATTTTACTACATGGAATATAAGGAATCTTTCTTTTATTTACCATATGAGGTAGTTTTTGACTTTTCCGGTAAAAGTACAATGATATTTTTTTACATATACGGAATGAATGTATTTTTAGGGTATCATGAATAATTATTTACTAAAAGATTCCCTGATAATATTTCATGTTTATTTTAAACAAAATTATTTTTTGAAATTGCACAACATTTTTTGAAAAAAACAATTTTAAAAAAAGAAAATATTTTTTCTTGAGGAATTATGTTCATGTGTTCTATCAAAATTATTTTACATATTAGATGACATAGGGTTATGTTTCTCTACCTATTTTACTTTATTTTGTTATGTTTATGATGGAAGGATTTTTATGATGTCCATTTATCTTATATCGATTATGTTATGATGGCATGATATTTAAGAATCCCATTTTATTTTAAGGGTTATGCTATGATGAATGATATATGTTTTTGTGTCACATGTGTGAATGATTTAATTATGTGATGGATGGTACTTATATCTCTCTCCAATGCATTGGGAAAAGATTTATATATATCATGAGATAGACATGATTAGAACGAAAGGTAAATCCGGTTCAGTAATACATGGCTGGAATAGTAAGTAAACCTGGTTTAGTAATAGACATTGTCCACTATCATGGTCTTGGAAACAATGCCTTGGTTAATATTGATATTATATTATGTTCTTAAAAATTTTACATAATTAAAAGTTTTATTCCCATGATATTTTATAATTATTAATGTTCCTTTATGATCTATTCCTTACCTACTGGGAAGATGTATTTCATGACTCGATATTTTGATCTTTAAACATTATGTTCATGTTTTTAATTTCAAATTTATATGGTTTGTTTTATATTCTACAAGTTTACCATTACTGAGAATTTGATCTCACCATTTTTATGTTTTATTTTCCCCTAGATATAAATTATGGTTTTAGGTAGGAAAACAAAATGGGAAGGTCTTTATGGGAGATGTTGAAGAACCTTCACAGTGTTAGAAGATTATGTTCCATGTTTCCAAAGAAACTAAACTAATACGATATTTTGGAATATTTTTGTGTATTGTATTAAAAATTCCACAAAGGAAATTTAATTATCATGTACATCAAGCTTGGGTATCTATAGTTGGTATATGACCAAATGTTTAGCCAACCTTTGGAAACTATGATATGAAAACATTAGTGATATCCCTAGAGGTATTTCGAAGGTATGTCTAGGGATGTAATAATGGTAAGTATAACTCTAGTTTATAGTCTGAGAATTGTGGAAATGGTCATAAATAAGATATGATTAAACCTAATATGTTAGATATTGATAGTAACCCCCCCTGATTATGTTGTTTTCTTAGAATTATTTTTCCTCTCACACTATTGTTTTGGTGTTCTAGGAAATGGAGGGAACCAAAAGAAATTGCGTAAACATTGAATCTGATGAAAAAATTGGTGACTATGGGAAAAAATTTGTTTAATTACTAGAGTGAATGATATTTTGATTATGCTGAATTAGTCCTCATGGTATATGATTAACAAGGTGAAATATAGTGGTATTCCTAAGTCATCGAATACAAGGAATATAGACTTTCATGTCTGTTCCCATGGTCTGGAACATAGAGGAAAGAATAATAAGATTCATACATATCAAGAAAAAGGGATGATGAACCTTGAGGAATACCTCAAATGGAGGGGAATATGTTATCTTTGTGGAAAAAATGGTCATAGGGTGACAAATATTTATTGAGTTCAGTGTCTCATCTATGGAAAACACAGACATTACCAAACATAGTGCCCAAACATAAGGATATACTTATAAGACAAGGAAGGACATATTCCATGCCTTACATTTAAGTAGAATGAGTATATTACATATTTATTTGAATCTGCGATTGATGAATGGTGAATTATATAAGATTTATCGATTATTTTTTTTGTCTATGGATTTTCAAGAATATGTTATGTAGTTTTAATGGATAAGAAATATGATTTAATGAAAAGGTGATATTCCTAAGAAATCCATGATTAAGGTAAGGATAAACCCTATTATGAGTATGATGTTGAGATAATACTTTTTTTATATAGATATGTTGGACGATTTTTGTTACTTTGGAACTTTTTAAGGTTTTTTTGAAATGCGGGTTATGGTATCACAAATGAAGTATACAAATTTTTAGGACTTATGGAATATATCCAATATGTTTTGGAATAAGGAAACATACATGTTTTCAATAATCATATATGATTATTTAGGATATTACCATGTCTCAAGCGAATGCATGATGATGTCATTAAATTTTTTTGAATGTGAACAACAAGATATATATTACGATATAAGTGGGGATAAATGACGGTATTTACATGCTTGTTATATGACCTTTAAGGTAATTGTTTTTTTGTACTGTGAGATTGGACATAAGTATTTTTGATAAGCCTAATGGTTGTAATGGATTAAGTGGGACATAAGATAGTATTATTTAATGCTATATTTTTTTCTAGTCTGTAATAATAATATAGTTTTAGAGAAAGTACATCCCACGAGACGGGAGACAACCCGTCACGTCGGATAGTGTTGTGGGAATTGAACCCACAATCAATGTCTAATAGGTCTTTATCACCTACCACGGGCCTGTAGGAAGTCCCTGGATAGTAGAAATTAGTTTTAATTTATTATGAAGTCTGATAAATGAAGTATAAGCCTATTTTTGGAAACATATATGATTAATATCACTATAGGTGGACTTGTGCATATCTGATAACATCTTCTAAACTTTTTGATTGATGGAATGAAATATCATTATATTACATGATCTGATAACACTTCAAGAATGGAAAATTCAACATCATTTCTTTAAATAAAAGATGATGTGGAAAGGGTTGAAGGTGAGACCAACGTTGAGATCATACTGAAATAAAGTAAGTATTTCATTTAATTCATCAACTTTAGGGAAATGATCATCAAAACCAATAATGTTATAATAGTGCCCTCTTATCTGATGAATTAGATGGTCCCTTAAATCATCACCGATTTATGGATTTATTGTTGTTAACTTTATCCAAACATTATTCTCTATCACTATCCATTAGAAATTGATTGTTAGATTTCTCTTCCATATCTATGTGTTCACTTCCCACCTATGATCTCATATGTGGAAACCCAATGAATAGTTAATTTGGGTAACTGTTTTGTTTCTATCTATCCTTTTCGAAATGAAGTTTTAGTATTTTTTTACAATATTTATTTCTATGAAAGAAACATTCAAGTAGTAAATAATTAATAACCCTGATGAATTTTGAGGGTGATGTTCATTTTAAGGGGAGTAGAATGAAACACCCCAAGATTTTTTGAGGTAAATTATGTTTAATTTATTTGATTTCTTATGTTGTATTCTACACCAATATTATCTTGAACTACACCCAACATCGTACTAGCTTGCCGTATGCATAATAATAGTTTTGGATTGTGTTGCACAGAATTTCATGTTCTTTTGATAGAATTCATTTCACAGAATAATGAGTATAGATTTTGTTCAATGTATAAATGAACTAAGTCTGGAATATGTTATACACAGAACCAATGGAATCTTACGTTGTATACAACACTGACTTGGCATGCATTATATGCAAGAGTGACCTTCCTCGATAGCTTGCATTGTACGTGATATCGAGTTTCACTAAACAATGATATATTATAAATATTATTATTTAATTGGATATAAACTATCCGTTATGAATTGTATTTACCAAATTCGAAATTTTATATCATTGTAATTAATTCTACACATTTGTTGTAGCATAATATGCGAAAAAAATCAATTTTTTAGATAAAAGACATATTTTTCAATAAATTCTGTTTTACAACCTTTTGATGGAGTACTCATTTTAAATTTGGTTTTGACACCTTTATAAGATAAAATTGAAAAATTAAACATCATTTTTTTAATCAGGACATAAAAATTTACTTTGGATAAATTTTTGATATTTTTATAACTTTCATATTTTGATGAATAGTAAAATTTGGGTAAATTTTATTTAAAAATAACTTTTTTCCTCAAGATAATTTATATGGTTAAATTATAATGTTTAATGGTTTTAAAGTATAAATATAATATATTTTTACCATTTAATATAATTTATTTCATTAGAATTAATTTTTCATTGAATTCATAGGTAAAAATATTTTAATCTTCTGTAATGTTTTTACTTTTAAAACCCGTTATCCAAACAATGGGATTAATATTAAATTAATTAATGAAACTTATGTGTTTTGAATTTTAGAAAATAGATTCCATATTATTAATCAATATATTTAGATTATTTTAATAGAATAATTTTATTTTTTTGGGCATTATGAATAGTAACTTTCGTAACTATTTTTATT
Organism: Viscum album; assembly: GCA_963277665.1. Taxonomy (NCBI): domain Eukaryota; kingdom Viridiplantae; phylum Streptophyta; class Magnoliopsida; order Santalales; family Viscaceae; genus Viscum; species Viscum album. The sequence goes on from OY728126.1 coordinate 590,239,525, forward strand.
ACCATTCATAAAGGTAAATTAGGTAATTAATGGTAAAAATAATATTATAAAATTACCCTAACACAAGAAAAATTTATATTGGATAAATAATCTTTGACCCATATCACCTAAGGGTCTAAATATATTCATTAAATTGACTTTTTTCCATGAAAATTATGTAATTATTATTAAAACCAATGAAAGTGACAAAATGTTACTATTTATATATTATAAGTGTAATAATTTTAATTTAGTGATAAACTTCATAAACCTTCCAAAGTAAATAGTCACTAAAAATATTATTCAATTTTCTACATCATGGTAATATTGTTATGATTTTTAGATATTAATTAATTGTCATTATTGATGACACAATAATAATGTAAATATTATTTAATAAATAGAAATATGAAATAAATGTTTTTAAAAATATTAAATGAAATATCATATGAACTAATTGAAGTTATTCACAAAATTTATAAGTGAATATGACATGTTTGGAGTGTATTAAATAATTTTTTTAATTTATATTTTGTGATGATTTTATTTAAAGTAAAATAAATGAATAGTGTCAAATTGACACTATTTATATTTTATAAAAATAAGATTGTATTTAATTATTTAAAAATACTAAAAGTATTTAAAAAATAAAATTTTTTTAATTAAAATATCTAAAATTTTATAAAATACCTATTTATGGTCAATTAACACCACACAAGTAAATATTTATTACCTTTAAATATCTAGAAGGTTATTACCAGAATTTAAAATTAATTGAATAACAAACTGTTAATTTAAATGATTAGGGTTAAATTAACAAAAATAGTGTTGATATTTTTTTGGTTGATGAGATTAATACCCTATCTCATCTCATCTTTGAATTTGTCACACTTAGGAGATTTTTTTGTTCGGTTTGATTTTATTATAAATTAATATTTCTTATAGTTTCCTAAAGTGCCCCTCTCCTCTCTTATAAAAGGGAACCTCCACCATCTCCTCTTCACTCCATTTTCGGATTTCAAGCTCATCCAAACCCTACTAATTTCTCTTCCAAACTTCCCCAGTTACATTTTAGAGGCACTGGTCTTCTCAAAAGAACAACTCTTGTGCCCTATGAGGAAATTTAAAGGAGGCACGTCAAGGAAGAAGTAATCTCTTCTACCGATTCATTAAAATTTATTTCATCTTCTACATCCTATTCAATATTTTTTTCATTATAATGTAATAAAATAACTATCAATTATATGATTATATGTTATTATAAATATGAAACAACCCTATTTTACCTCCCAACAATCCTATGAAAAACTAAATCACCATACGTATGTATGTACGAAGTACCGTCTGCATGTCATGGTGTAATCTGTATTGCACCATCACATTACATAGATGGATATAATGGAATAAATAATTACTATATATGATTATTATAATATGATACAAATTCTTAAATATTATACACCATCATCTTCAATACCATTCAAAAATAATGGGAAGGATATCATTGCTCGTGCGTACGCACAACTTACCGTCTCCACAACAAGATGAGATTTTTCCCCATGTTAACCATTAATGAATGATTATAAAGTATATATAATAAATAATAAATAAATATATTACATAAAAATTATACTGGATTTATGTATATATGTATATGTCATTTACTTGCTTCCATCCAATTCAATAAGGAAACAAAAACAGTGTTCATGCGTACGTACGGACTGCCGTCTCCATGAACAATGTATTTCCTTTGATTTACCTATATATTATATATATTTATATTATTAATATATAAAATATATATATATCATGTCTTATATTCTATATTTAAGTAAATAATTATCTAATTAATCATATAAATAATAAAAAGTCGAAACATGTACGATTATTACCCTGAAAGTTTCTTTAAAATGGAATTGAAAAATGAACTATTAATATAAAGTCTTAAGTGGATCATATATGATATCATAAATATTATTATGGATATTTTACATGTTAATAATATTCTTAAAAAAACTATACAGGTGTTTTGGACACATATGGATGAAATATGACCATAGGTAGGGGATAATTTTAAAATCATATTTTTATTTGAGATTGTTTATACGTAAGTATTTTCTAGGGATATATTTATCATCCATGACCATGTTTTATAAATTTCTTTTTCGAAAATGATTTCTATTATTCTATGTATTTTTAAACTCATTTTTACCATTTTTTACTTTTACTACATGGTTTGGAAGGAATATTTCTTTTGTTTACCATATGAGGTACTTTTTGACATTTCTGATAAAATTAAAAGGATAATGTTTTCTTAACATATATGGAATGAATATATTTTTATGGTATCATGACGTCTTATTTAAACAATGATTACCCTACAATATTTCATGTTTATTTTCAACTGATTTCATTTCTCTTAAAATTTCTTGGCAATTTGAGAAAACAAAATGTTTTTTAATAAGAAAGGATATTTTCCTTATGAATTAAGTTCAAGTGTATTACCAATATTATTTTATATATAATATGACATTAGGTTATGTTTATCTCTCTATTATTACTTTTATTTGATTATTTTTGTGATGAAATTATTTTTATGAAGTCCATTTATCTTATATATATTGTGTTATGAAGGCATGATGTGTATGAATTCCATTTTATTTCATGGGTTATGATTTTCTGAATGATTTATGTTTTTGTGAAACATGTAATAGTGATTTCATTATGAGATGGGTAGACACTATATCTCCCTCCAATTCATTGGGTAAATATTTATATTTTATTATATAGGCATGACTGGAATGACAGGTAAATCTGGTTTAGTAATACATGGATGGAATGACAAGTAAACCCGATTCAGTAATGGACTTCGTCCACTATGATGGCCTTGTAAAAAAATGAATTAGCTATTATCGAAATCATATTATGTGCATAATGGTTTTCCACAATTCCATGTTTTATTCCCATGTTATTTTATCATGATTAATGTTACTTTTTGATCTATGACTTACGTACTACCAAGATGTTTTTCATGGATCATTATTTTGATGTTTAACCTTTATGTTCATGTTTTTACATTCTAATGTATATGTTTTGTTTCATTTTCTCCATTTATATGACTATTGAGCATTTGAACTCACTATTTTTATGTTTTCTTTTCACCAGGATATAAATAAAGGTTTTAGGAAGGAAAACAATGTGGGAAGATCTTTATTGGAGAGGTTTAATATCTTTCACAATGTTATAAGATTATATTCCATGTTTCCAAAGACACAAAACTAATACGGTCTTACTGAATACTTTTGGGTCTTGTATGAAATATTCTACAAAAGAAATGTAATATTCATGTACACCAAGCTTGGGTCTCTATAGGGTGGGTACAGCTAGGTTGACATGGTGTACGTATCCATGTTTGGCCCCCATCATTTGGGTATAAACCATAACACCATTATAGACATCCTATGATGAGAAGAACCATTCACTCAGAAACCTGAAGAAGAAGCCCATCAACCAGAATTCATGAGATATGTATGGATGGATTTTATATCACCATGAAGTATATTGATCATAATCGTGATTAAAAATGTAAGAACCCTGAGTACCCCATGATTGCACAGTCAGATGAGTCCTATTATAGTGAAATTTCTACCTTAATCCACTAACATTAAAAAATGAACTTCTCAAATCAGTGAATAGAATAACTGAATGGGCATGGAGGGGCTGACTATGTAATTCCTATAATGCATTCGACAGATCCCTAGCCAGTGGGGATACCTTCTCAGGATTTTCTTAGGTATTTGCTGTTGTAAAGAATACTTCCTACATTCTACAAATAATGGGGATACCCCCTAACTAATATACATAATAGAAGATGATTCCTTCTTCTCTGCGCAATAATTCTAATGTATTGGTTCTAAAACACCAATGGAGTATTAATTCAGGAAGCACATATGAAGGTGAATAAATTTCAATTTGAGATATCCACACTACATAGTATAAGATAAAAACCTTTATCTTTTAGAGTAATTCCATGAAATTCTGCTGCATCCAAAATGGCCAAGCTCATTCATATAACAAACTCCATATGTACCAGAAATCACACATGGAGATCCACCCTCCATTGGGATTTCCTCGTGAGAGGTTAAATATTGATGGATAATATTGCATGGATGATTGTAAGGATATATATTTCCTATGTAGGTTTAATTGTGTCTACATAAAATTATTTAAAAACAGATATCCATGTGACCCAAATCAGAAATAAATTTCCCTGTAGAAGAAATGTTTACATGGTCATGTAATCGAGAAAATTCAGACAAAACAAAGTGGGTATTTTGATTAACTTGATGGAGGGGAGAATCATCTTGAAGTTTGATGTTATAAATTGGTAGTCAGTTTTATCGAGGTATTCCAGAAGCTCTTGTGAAATATGGTTCTTCATAATACGTTCATTAGGTATGATATGATGTGAAATATCCTCTTCAATATTCTCATCCATTGCACTATTTCTACCATCCGCTATCATCCAGGTGGAAGCCAGATCTATTTTTAGTCCTTTGATATGTTCAGTAAATTCATATGATATCCATCAAAGAAATGAAAATTAATGTTTGAAAGATTCTGCATTGCTCCTGAACCACTGATTTGGGAATCCGTTCTCCCGAAAATCATTAATCCATAGAGATGAAGGCCCATAAAGCATTGGACAAAAAATTGGGGGTCTATGGAATGATCTATCAGAGAATCATCTAACCTCTGTGAGGATGATTGGGAATGAATATTCATGGTTGAGATTTTCTGTTCATAGGTGATGGAATTTAAATTCATGGAAGGAGATTCCTCAAATGAAGTTCTACACGGAAGCAAGAGGTGATCTGGGATTCTGAGGAGCACTTAGTTTTCCAAGAAAATAGGTCAAAGACAAATGAGTCAACCCCCTATTTATAGTCAAGGTCCCCTCTTGCAATTCCACCTGTGTACCAAAATATGGTCCAAAATATGAATAATTTCTTCATTAGAAAATCCTTTTCATCGTCTCGATTAGAACCCATTTTTATTGGGGGAATTTAATGAGTCATAAAAATTTTTGATACAGGAAGCGGAAAAATCCATTAATTTGGAAAATGGTATAAATAAACCCCAACAATGAATTTGAAGGAAATGTTCAAAGGGGAAATACAACAAGTGACAGATTGATACTGCAATGTATAATTTTTTTGCCGGCAGCCTCTTTGCATTTATTTACACTTCATTGCAAAGAAATATGCGAACTAAATCATTCATGGGATGAGACATCCCCCAACCCCCATGAATGAAGCCACATTTATTTTTGAGGCCAGGTAGAGATTTCTACAGCAAAAAATGACCATCCCCCATAAAATAAATCATTCACAGGAAGGGGAGGTATTGATGGACCTAATGAGGGGAACTACACTCATTTTTGGGCCCTATAAGTGGTTGTTTTTCACCATGAATGCCACTCCCACTTACTAAGTCACTCACGAACTGGGGTTCCCTCCTTGGGATGCCACAAAATAAGCCTAGTGGCCCATTATGGATGGCCATCTGTGCCAGTATCCCCCCCCAGTTTTTGAATAAAAATAAACTTGACGGGAACCAAAAAAGGGGACTATGGGAGACAAAAACCAATGGAGACGAAGGAGGAATGTGGTAAGGTTAAACCAAAAGAGGATAATAATAGATGAATCCGGAGAGATACCATTATTCCATGCTGGTAAAACATTTACCATATATATGTGTGAAGGAAAGAATATATCATCCAGGCACATATGAACTAAAAACCAATTTGAGGATACCATTCTTGGTGGAATAAATGGATGAATCATTTATGAAAAACAACCCTAAAATATTGTATGAACCCTACTCTGTATAGAAACATGATATGAAATAGGAACTCCTCACTTTTTAGAAACATGTTATGCGGACGGAACCTGGACCCCGGTAGCTGTACACTTCATGGGAAAAATCTAGGCCCACATAGAACAATGCAACACAGATGATACCCTCACCCAAAAATAAACATTTTACATAGTGGGAGCTTCATCCTTCCTAATAACGTTCTATGAAGAATGGGTATTCCTGGGGTGTTCTACTCTCCACCTCCAGTCACTCTCTCCCATTATCTCATAGGGCCCTATATTGACCCCTCCCTGAACCATTCCATTGACATCAAGCCAAGGACACTTCCATAGCCACCTAACATGTAGGATTATATCATTATGCATATCAAAGTTTCCTCTTGATTCAACATAACTCGGTTAAGTGAAGTTGCATGTGTAACCTCCACAATAAGGTGGAGCCTCATAATGTTTTTATGTTTATATTCCCATAGTATCGAGGGTTATGACCTTGGGGTTCCCACATGAACCTCCCTAGACTCAGTGGGAAGGATGAGGGACTCTCTTGTTTTTCTTGTTGTTAGGTAATGAGATCCTCATCCCAAACATATTTTATAGAATCCCCCTTGTATTAATCCCCTTCCGTTTCTTGGGGAAGGCTGTACTTTTTGTCATATTCTCCTCACATGGGAATATATGGATTGGTCACTAGATGGTAATACTCCATTTACCAAAATAAGAGAGGAGACATGCACAATCCACTCCCTATCACTCTATATTTGGGATTTAACACCTCATCCACTAGTGGATAGAGTAGATCATGTGATATTAAGATCTACTTCTTCCTCTTATTTCTCACATTGATCATGAATCACCCTGTCTTAGAGGTTTGAAAAAATCATTACATCTGCATGATACCATACCAAGTCTAATATTGCCTCATATTCAGTATAAGTCCCAACCATACATGCATCACATGCCTCTTATATGGTGTAGGACCAAATAATATCAAACCATATGATATAAGAATCCATGCCTAATCCCAAACCATTTGAGCCTCCATTAACGTGTAATCCCCAACATATCGTACTATATGTAATTTTATTCCTAACTAACTAGGATACATAGGATGACTCCATGAGGTCCAAATTGAGTACCCACATCCACCCTAATGATCCCCAGACCAGATCCACGATAGGTTTATGTTTACCCAAGGGACCATATCTCTTATAGTTCACTTGGGAGGATTCTTTGTGTATGGCCAAAAATGAATGATCCTCCATTAAGGTGTAAACCCCAACGTTCCTAACTACATGGGATTTTATACCATACTAACTTATATATCTAGGAAGCATTTTTTGAGGTCCAAACCCAGCACCCAATACACCCTAATGTTCTCCAAACAAAATCTAATTTAGGTTCATATCCACCTTGGGGACCATATCACTTTTGGGTCCATTGGGTAGATTCCATGCATAATCCCCAACTGAATGTGACCCGATTAGAGTGTAAGCCCCAACGTAATAAACTATGTGGGATTTTATTCCCAATAAATTGGGATACATAAGAAGTCATCTTAAGGACCATGCCCAACACCAAAATCCACTACAAGTTTCTCTAGGCCACATGTCATATCAACATTGAGGACGATATATCATCTGATTCCCTTGTGAATTTCCATGCCCATTCCCCAACCACATAGGATACCTTAAATGTGTGATTCCCAATGTACCAAACTATCGGGACTTGGAATCCCAACTACCTAGGATTTGTAGAATCCATCCTATGGTCCAAAACCTGCACCCAAATCCACCATAATTTTCTCTGGGATGCATCCCTACTAGGTACATATCAAACAGGGGGACCATATATCTTCTGGGTCCCTTAGGAATCTTCCATGCATAAGCCTCAACCTCTCGATCCTCTTTTAAGGTTTAAACAACAATATACAACATTATAGGGTATTCAATTCACAAATAACTAAGATACATAGGAAGCCTACCTGAGGTCTAAAATCACCACCCAAATCCACCCAAATGTTATTCAGGACACATCCTTGGTAGGTTCATATCCAACTAGGGGACCATATCTCATCGGGGTCCCTCAGGACACATTAGCATAAGAATGACCCTATATTGGACCGAGGACCTTTTTCCAGGACATCCAATCCAAATAAAAATAAATAGAATGGTTGGTTCCTCATCACACAACCTTAAAACGATAAGTTCCTAGTTGACTGGAACTGAACTACGTGGGTTCTTATTCCTCTCATAATGATATTTTGGTATCTAATGTTATGGGTTTGATACAAACATCAAAAAATCATCCATCTACCTAGATGACCAAAAACTATAGGGTACCTCATGATGTGGCTTAGAACTAGCGTCATCCTTATAAAAAACCAATGAATCTAAGATCTATTCATACAAAAGGGTACCATTGATGGAGAACCTCATATACAAATAGATATCCATGTCGATGGAGAACCTCAGAAACAAAAAAATGACTCTAAACCCATGGGTATTCGTGATTTATCATTGCCTTTGGGTAATCCATATTATATAAACATGGGAATGAACATAGGATTCATGAAAATATCATAAATCTATACGAGAGTCTCATAATAGGCAGTATTCCCCGATAAAAGGGTGTGATGATCCTGAATTTATATGCTCTCGAACATTGTTTTTTCTTAAGTATTATTATCTAAGATACCCAATGAACTCTTACATTGAGAATATAGGTCCATGAGTCTTTGTGTATGGGAGTTCAATGGGTGTTTTCAATAACATGATTGAAAACTGTTTGCGACCATTTAGAAATAATATACCTGATGTGACTGGTTTCACAAAATTCAACCCCCTACAATCAACTATTTATTGCAGGAGAATTTCCATCAAAAAGAAAATTGTGCACCATAAATAATGTTACCCCACACTAGGACTCATTCATATCCAAAATTTAAGATGTTTAGGTGATACAACAAATTACTAATATGGTCATTAGATGTAACTTATTGGAGTTTTTTCTGTATTTTTCCCATATAGTGATGGCATTCTTCATCAGAACACTCATTGTTCATCGACCATTTCAATTTTTAGGCCCTAGATTGAACTGAGTTTTACAATACCCGCCCATTATCATCAATGATAGGTTTCAAATGTATCAATTTTGAGAGTACCACCCAAATGGTACACTTACCATCGTAGAGGTAGCCTGACATGCCCTCTAGTCAATAATGCCCCACTAGCCATCCGACCTTTGAAAATACATGATCAAGAACTAGACAACACAACTAGCCATCTCTAACCATTTTAGGAGTCTGTCCTTAGAATGTGATATTGAGTTTCTACCTCACCATTGGAAGACAAATGAATTCATCACCAATGAATTTTTCCCAGTACCACAGGGGGAAACCAAAGGGACCTTTTTGTAAATTGTATCCTCCAATTCTGTGAAACCCTACATCTTATCCATGAAGAGGTTATTTCCCTATGGACCCCAGCCAATATCAAATAGACCTATGTCCCCACGGTGGCCTGTAAAAGGAGATAATCATAAAATCATGAATATGTCATCATACTAATCCCAACTGACGAATCCCACAAATTAAATATGGTGGTAACTTATGGAAATATATATATTCTTCATCCCTCTTTCAAAACCTATTAGTGAAATACAAAGATGAATTATGAGTAGGAAAAAATTATTGTTGCTACTCACCATGACCAATGTAAAAAAGGGTGAAAAAAATATTGGAAGATGAATATCCCTACCAATGCGTTGGAATCCCATTATCCAAATAGGGTGGTAACCAACTATGAGAAGTTGAAAATTTCTGACAATACACAAAATGTCCATTAGACAAATATGGTGAAAAATTACAGGCAAACACATATCTCACCCAACACACATGACACCCATCGTTCAAATGAAGATAATAATTATAGGTAGATGAAAATAATTTCCCACTTATATGAATCCCACCAGGAAGAGAAGTCAAAAACCCAATATTTGAAAAGAAAAAATTATATGGATACATATCAAGACCAACAATCAAATACCATGGAAACAATGGAGAAAATATAAATTCATTCTCATTCTTACCAATCCCACCATGTAAATTTAGTGGAATTAGGTGAAATGAGATGGTGTATCATACTTATAAATCTGAATCAGTCTAGCACCACTTCCCCCACATATAAGTACTATCAGTACTTACTAGAAGTCAATAGAGGACCAAGACAAGTATATATTCTAGCTCTGTAACCAGAATGAGCATGTATTCTCGTCTCCAACTAGAATGTCTCTCAACACATCATATTAATAGTGGTGTATCATACTTCATTTTCAAAATATATCCAATAAACATTCCAAGATGTAATCATATCCTCAGAAACAACATGGAGTTGGTATCCCAATCATGCCTCCCCAAGTGGGGTGACTCATCCAAAAAGTGAGGTGGTTACTCTAGAAAATACATGAATCCCTACTTCTATTCAAGATGGTTAGTGGAAATATTCTAGGATAAATAAACAATAGGATTGGGAAAAAAAATACATTTTCCAAATGGGGGACACTAGTCCACATTGGTGGCTACTCTAAGGCATACATATATCCCTACCAAAACATATTATTCTCACTGATATATCTTCGAAGAACCATGTGAACCACATAATCATTAAATGATATATGCAGGTCATCACCTATAGCTTGTGTCCCCAGGAGCCCACAAAAGTGAGCCCAAAAATAAATCTTTCCAAAGGAAACTTGAAACTAAGTAGCTGACTCATGAACCTATTATGATAGAAGCTAGAGTTCTTGAGGCCCTCAAACATCTATCAATAGTTGATTAGGATCCAACTGATCTATTAGAAAATAAGATAAGTGTCAGTACCAGTTGTAAAGGTAGTCCCTAAAATATCACTATTGGAAACTCTATAGCTCGTCACTAGAGATATACTATGAAGTCTTCCATCATGGAAACCTATCGATCTACCATGAGAGCTTATCTCCTGATGACGATCATGATATCCCTTGTTGTGCACAGATGATCAAATATCAATACGGTTCTCCCCATACTATCATCCACCCTGAAGGTCTTATATTATTTATACTATGCAAAAAACTATCCAAATAATCAAGAATCATGTTATGATTGATGTCCTCTTTGTGGTGGCATTCTATATGAAGGTCCTCTCAACTGTGACACCTTGTTTTAGTAATAAGGACATTCCATTTCTATCGTATCCCCTAATAGTCTTCCCCAGTGTAAATTATGAAAAAATTATCAATTCAGTAATACATAGAGCATTGTTGGTAGTCCACTCCATGATAGCAGCCAATGTGAAGGTCATCCATGAGACCACATTTTATTTTAGCAAGAAGTTCCTCCACTCTCTAGGTCATATAAATGAAATCCATCATACTCTGAGGTACATTCAATGATAAGGATGGATATTTTGGGAACCCTATGAATTAAAAGACACATCCTTTATAATCAATGAGACGGTGTGGGAAAAAAATCATTCCCCAATCCACCCTCAAACCATTCTCATACCAATGAGACCCCTAAGATCCCCACTTCATGGGATTACAGTCCAAGAGAGGTAATGTTTTGAATTTTTTTGGATATTTCTTTATAAGAAGACCAAAAGGATATGTTTCTTCTAAGAATTAAATTGGACATTAATGACATTACAACCATGTTTTATCCCTCAACAATTTCTTAGTTCCACATTCCAAAGGCATTGTAAGATGAATTCATACAAACACTCTATATGAATCTCTAGAAAAATCTCTTCCACCATATAGAAAAAAATATTTCCCTACAATGGGTGTGCAAACCATGTCTAAATATTGGGAGATATTCACTATCAAATAGACTTGGAAGACCTTCTATCAATGCGGTGACCGTGATCAGAGAATAGATATAACAATCATTAAACATATAGGATAAATGAGTTCTATAAATTGTGTCATATAATTGTTGACACCCTATTGTGTTTTCATATCCAGATAATGAGAGAACCTGAATCTTTACATTCCACCTAACACCATGTTCAATAGAACCCACTAGAAATGTCTTTATGTAATGTAATTATTAAAAGGCAGATGTTAGTAAAAAATATTCTCAAGAAAGGCGACACACTCAAAATGAATTGGACATGAGAAATCATCAAAAGCATCTTACTCAATGAGATAAATCCATCGAAAAACACTTCTTTCAAGAATTATATAAAATTCATCATGCAACTCAATTTTGTGAAGCTAATCATTGATCACATCCAATTTCCATAGAAAAAAATAGTTCACCTGCATACTCAACAATATAACCAGCTCATACTCAAATAGGGATACATAAGATCATGAGAGTGGCGATAGGAGTAGCATATTTTTTAGTACTAGGTAATCCCTAGCTCATATGGTTGGGGGAATTATTAACATATAATTCCCACATAGTGTTGCAAAATCTGGACGGGGGAACAAATACAAGAGAATGGGAGAAACCCCAGAATGGTGGACTAGAGGATTTTTTACCTCATCCACCCCTCAACAAAATTAAGTAATTTCAGATTTAGGGAGGAAGAAAAGAAGTAAGGTCTTCCAGTTGACCCCATTTCATGACCTATTTCCCCCTAGAATGGAGGCATACAATCAGGATGCATAAATTTTCCATTTGAGTCAACCTTCTCCAATAATCACAAAGTGGATCCCAAAAAGGAAGGAGAGGTCCACCAAAATATTCAAACCATTCCCCTATCAATATGGAACTGTTATGATTCCCACAATTCAATACATATCAGTGAATTTCCTAGACTTCAATCCTGATAATGACATCTAAAATGATGCAAATTAAGAAGGGAAAAAAATATGGATCTATCTATGATGTGTTCCATACTAAAAATGAATGTGTACACACCTAGAAATATAGAATCTCCTTATTTTTTGTTTCTCTTGGAATCAATCACCCACTGCCTCCTCACTAAGTCTCTCCCAGATAGAAGAATAAAATCAAGGTCATATGCGACCCATAGCCTCCTCTTGGTGAGTAGGTTATCCCTATGAATGATGAAATGTTCGATCGTTTTTTGGAAAAAATTAAATAATTTAGGTGAATAAATGACGAGTTTATCTGAGGAAGCATTTCAATCAATTATTATCCTAGGGAAGATCCTCAATGTAAACATTCAATAGTTGTGTCTTAAGAACAACAATTTATCCTAGAAATAGAACTAATGAAAAAAAATTCTCCCAACATAGCTCCTAGACCATCAGTCTACCTAGACCTAGTAATGTATGGATATCACGATTTCCTTCCATTTAGGAGACAATCGAAATGAGTACCTGGAATTTCCAAAAAGATATCCCCGACTAGATATCCCCCTCATACAATGGCAGAATCGGTGCTTCAATTCCCACCAATTGAGGACCTGTCTAAGATCCTTTTCAACTGATCACTCATCAAGGCCTTTTTGACACCATCATGTCATTGGTATATTGATTGGAATCCATAGATGAGTGGTGTGAAATAGTGCATCTAGAGAGGAAATTCTACACTAAATGGGTGAGTGACACCCTACCACCATAAAACATCAAGAGTCCAATGTTTTTGGTATTGAGTGGCTATAGTGACCCAATACAACACCTCACTCACTAAGCATCCCATTTTTATCCCATGATATGAAATCTAGAGTAGAAAGAAATGTGAATTGTAAATTCTTCATGAAAAATTTTTAATGGTTAACCATCATATGGTATACCATATTTTTATACTAGTCGACTACTTGATGAGAGAATCTTCATCAGAAATTACTCTTTTTGTTCAGATCGACGTTGTAAAAGAAAATAATCAATGACCTCTCAAATTTAAAATAATTAGAAAATAAGAGAGTCATATATTTTATTTCTATATGGAAAAGGATGACCTTCTCCTTGAACAAACTTCTTCCTCAAGAGTACATTATCCATATCTATATTGATACCCTCTGTGATAAGCTACGAACATTGCTAATCCCTATGAAATATACATGTGGGTTTTTGGATTTCTCCACCATTACACAACGAATGGAAGACTGAATATTTTTAAAAAAGATCAAGTCCATGATTACTCCCCTAGTATTGGGGAAATGAGAAGGAAAATAAGTGATGGAATCCACCACACATAAACAAATCATTGCACCTGATATAGCTCTAAACCCTTCGCCAAATCATTGAACACCACTAGGGAATCAACAACAACTGTTGAATCGACATGATGAGTATAGAGGTCATATGAAATATTCATTTGAGTTTATATGAAATTAATTTTACTCATTACAAGGTGACCATGTTCATAGATAATTTATAGCCACTATGTATAATGATTTACTCAGCATCCCAGAGCCTAAATGGGATAACCAATTAGGACTCCATGATTAACCAAATTATTTACTCTTTAATTGGATACTAGGACACACGATTCCAAAATGCTTCATCATTAAAGGCCTCCGTAAAAACATGGAAGATTTTGGGAATATAAAGCTGGGAAGGCCACCGACACAAGTGCAATTTGTTTCCTCCACATCTCTAGAAGTAGAAGGTGAGTGTAAAGAAGCTTTTAGCAGGAGGAAGAATATTTTTTATGGATATATGTATAGAAAAACTACAATCGAACTCATGATATTCTCTAATAATGGTTTAAATATCCAACTATTCGCCCACTTTCCTCGACTACAACACAACTAACATCATGTCCCCCACAATCCTCCAAAATGCATTATTTCAAAAAGGGTTCTCACTAAAAAGGCCATGAAGACGTTTAAAAGGTTAAACCTATGTTAAGATTGATGTTGTCTTTGACCCTCTAAAATTTCATTCCCTTAATTCATAAGAAATACGAACCATCACACCAAATACCACCACTGGAAATGGTCAGTTAGGAATAGTCCTCATCAGAAGAGGAAATGTTTTTAAATTCAATTAATTTATTTCATTTAATAGATCCATTTTCTAATGATAAATATTAATATAAACCCATGTTACCCACAAAGAACTAGGGATCTAGAAGAATATGGAATAGGATACAAGGATATCAAGTAAGGCACTGCGAGGGTAGAACTCATACTTTTAGATGTACCCCTAATCAGACTATTCGTATTGTAGATAGTTGTAGAAGAAGACTTCAATGATTTCTCAGGAATAAAAAATCCTATTGCATCTGCCAAAATATACCGTGATCCCATCACTTTGTAATATCCATCAGAGGAGGAGTAGGTGTCAGACTACCCTTTGAGATTAGGAATAATTACTTGGACCAAGCACCCAAGGATATGAGAACTTACAACTCCTATCATGGTGTCCAATACTTTTACACAAATAATCAATACACAAAAGTTCATGTAAATGGTCATCACCTCATTGGGATGTGTCTGACTATAAACTAGAAATACGGAATCCTGAAATATGTAGATTCAGCACCTACCAAACATTAAGCCCTAGATTCATTTATATTGTAAAGAGATCACAGAAAATCACTCATAGAGGATGTTCTAAGCCCCCTATGAGTTTGAATCCAAAGTGTCATCTATCGAGGTCTATTAATAGAGACTGATTCTTTGTAATGCCAATCAGTTAATTCCATCACACATCACGAAGAATACAACATTATACATGGTCATATCAAACCATTGTATCATTCCAACATGATAAATGATGTTGATATATAAAAATTGTTCATTGAAAATGGCTTCTGAGTGAATTGCATTCCAGTACAAAAGTTTTCTTTGGATTAGATGTGGTAAGGAAAATGTAGTACCTTCCAACATAATACTTCCAGTTTATGACATATCTAACTAGAATCCGTTGGGAAAAATCAATCTCAAGACTCATTTCAAAGACCTCATAGACAACCCATAATATTTGGATGTCCATAAGAATACGGGATAAAATTTCATTCTAGGAAGTCCCTGTTTGAATCAAAACTCAAAACCCCCTTATCATTCCATCAATGCATCAAATACTACGTTACTGAAAAAATGGGGTTGATTTACACTAACAAGGCCCTATTCGAATCCTACTAGTCCCACTATATCAATGTTAGATTCTATTGGGGGAAATGGAAACAACCCCTAGTTTATGGTGTTTCTTGGGTCACATCCTCAAATGGTCTAGAAATGACCTCGGATGACACATTCAAATAGATCAGAATAGAATATGTTTTACCTATCTATAAGGTTGAGCGTATGGGCTCCAAAAAAGCTTCATATTTAGCAATCTTCATGATTTTTGTCATTTCCAATAATTATAACAGCGTTGATAATTTTTTTGACTCCCAATATAGTGGTGAATGATCAGATGGAAATTCATTCATTCTATCCTAATAGATGAATGAAATACATGCCTCACTAGATAAGGAATAAAAGTTTTTCTCATCACCCAAATAAGAAGAAGACACTTCTTCTCCATCCCTCACTCCAACCTCTCTAGATCTTTCAAGAGATCCCATGGTAACAGCTAGGTCAGAGGAAGTTACTTCAACTTTGATATTCCTAGATATTGACTACTCTCTTGAATCTGGAGAAGACATACCCAGACATGCCTCCCTAATGGAATAAGAGAAAAATATTTAGAGGAATAAGAAGAATATAAAAGGACCTTAGGGATTCCCCTCTTGTATTTTAGGATGGTATCACTACCACCATTGATGAACTCATAGAAATAAAGTTGGGTACAAAATTAGACTCATGACCTACTTTGATCAGTGCATCCATGTCTTCTGAAGAGAAATATCTATATAAATATTTCTTGAAGAAGCATAAGGATGTGTTCACCTTGAACTACCTTGAAATGTGGGGCCTCAAACCCATGATATACACTCACCACCTTGGCCTACTAGAGGACCATTGTAGCTATAAACAAGAAGGCATAATGATTCTCTAGACACATTCTACCAAGATTGATGTTGATGATGACATTCTCATCAGAAAAAATTTATTTGGGGGGGTCTAGTGTCTAAAATGGTTGGCCAATATCAAACACTTCAAGAATAATAAATGGTATATTTGAGTCTCCATTGATTTTAGGGATCTCAACTAGCATTTCCTGAAGGATGATTTCCCAGTCCCGATCAAAAAACTAATAATTGACACAACCAAGAAGATGAATTTTTCACCACCTTTAGTTCCACTCTAGGGAGTATTTTTCTATCTAATTAATCTCTTTGTTTTGAAGAATTCGTGTGCTATGTATAAACATTCCATTCATTTCATCTCCAACTTTTTATAGTGATAGTTCATTGACATCTATGTTCATGAACTGGTGGTTAAATCTTGACAACACTCAAAATAACTAACATTAATTAAAACTATTTTTAGAAAACTATGCTAGTAGGGCCTGAAAATGATCCACTTGAAAAAAAATATTCAGTGTTACCACAAAGAAGTTTCATGGCTTCTTCCACATCCATCTTATAATCGAAGTTGAACCAGAGAACAAAAAGTAATCCTTGTAATTCCACCTCTTTTCAACCTCAATGAGTAGAGAGAACATCAAGGACACTTACCCCACATTTGGTGCTTCATATAAAACCTTGTTGGAAATGTTTTTCCCTCATGTGGTTAATGAATAATGGGGTTACATATCAATGTTCTGATTATTTTCAGAAGGCATTCAACAATATTAAGACATATCTCTTAATCTCTCTAGTGATGATGCTTTATATTAAATGAAGGATACTTATTTTGGATGTGATAGGATTATGGTGATCACTGGGTACCTTCCCCACATAAAACAATGAGTTCATTAGTGAAAACATTCTCCATTATCTCAGATGAAACATGATCAATTCTAAGACTTGTTACTCTGATATAGAGAAATGATTGATGGAACTAATCATTGTAGTAAATAAACTAATACAAAACAACTAACATCACGGGGTCCATTTTGTTTCTTTTACTAACCCATTGAAATAAATTCTCATCCATCCAATGTTATCAAGAAGTCTTTCATTGTGTTCGGTTCTTCTGTAGCTATTTGAAATTGATTTCATGACTAAAAAACTGGTTAGAATATTCTCATATGTCAATTTCCAAATGATGCACAACTCATCAGAAATGACTACAAAGGACACTTATCTAGCAATTGAAATTTATTATATTTTCAATAGGTCCCCTATATATGGGATATATATTTCTATGCTTCATCTACAAGTATGGTAAAGAAGATTATGGAGGGCCCCGGTCTCAATAAAGTGGGTAAACGAGTCATTTTTATCTCCCCAAAATGGAATTATATTTTTCTCTTTTTATCATTGGTGGTGTGAATGAACAATGAGGCTAAATATTAAGCACACATTGTAGGGATAAAGATAAACATTAAGGTACATGTATAACAATTGATGATAAATAGAGACTCAAAATTTTTCATTAATTAGATTAAAAAATATTATCCTTTCAAAAAAGGAAGAGATAATCCCCCTAATAAACAATATCTTGGTAATAATAGTACAATTACCTTTAGAACTAAAATTGAATCAAGTCCCATAGTCACAACATGGCATGGAAGACAACCTATAAAATAAAACCATGACCTTAGATGATCTAGAGTGGGATGAAATAGTTATTAGCATTGCACATCAAATGATGGTCTCTCCTTTCATTCAACCCAACATGAAAGTGATCGATAAGATTATCCAAAACCTCCAACCATATGGTCCTACAATTGGTTGGATGATACCAATTGTGGACTACCTTTAAAATGGATACCCCCACCAGATAGAGTTGAGAAAGAGAAAATCTAATGATGATCAATTAATTTTGTTCTATTTTATATCAAAAATCACCAAAAGGTTCACTATAATTGAATCCTTGATGGGGTCCCTCTCATGTAAATTTATGGAATAGAGACTACTTTTGTCATGAAGTAATTAACATCTAGGGACTATAGAGATCACCAGTTAGGACCCATGATTTCCCACCTAATCTGAATTCTTGGGTACTAATGGACCACTCTAATTTAGGACTTCACAAAATTCCCGAAAAATATTCACTCCATTCAGGTTAATGCCAATTTCATTCACCAACCATCATAGTTTCATCACATAGCCATGAACTCCTTCAAATTTTCTATATAGGGAATAAATATTTGTGGGAAATTTCTTCTTACCATGTCCAATAAGTTAAAGTAAATTCTTCTAGTAACTGACTTCTTATCCAAGTGAGATGAAGTTATTCCCCTAAACGGATTTGGGACAACAAACATTTCCAGCCTTTTGAAACCCAACACCATCACTATATTTGGTTCCCCACATACAATAATAATAAAGAATGACACCAATATATTTTCTACTAAATTATAAAAAGTTTTATCAAGAATATGAAATATATTCCAACTATTCTTATCACTACCACATAATGGCTAATAGAATTATATAAGTACTTATAAAATGTAATACATAAGATTTTAGACCATTATAAAAAATTAAAGATGGGAAAAGACCTTATATGCCTGTTGGGAATACTAGACCATGACCTGCACTGCAACATAGGTTAACCCATTCTCAACTGTGTATGTGATAGTAGTGGTATATGCCATTCAAGTTCAATTTCCCTCGTACCTCCTTTCCATCTTTGATTAGTTATCCAAAAAATGAGAAATCCCAGAAACGGATCACCTCCAATATTTCTTCGAATGAGAGATGGTGTTGGTTCTTTTGAAAACATGGATTATAGAAAGAAACTTCCAAATTTTTAACCGAAATAAGAGGGACCATACGATGTACATGAGGTATACTCCAACAAATATTTTTCCATAATTTCAATAGATCGATAACTCACCACGGCTCATAACGATGCAATGTTCCTAAAGAAGTATTTTATAAAATAACCCATATTCTTTTTCATAATCGCATGAAGCTAAAAATATTGGAAGATTGTCCTGATCACATGATGTTCAATATCATGGTAGAATATTCTAATCACTTGATGTTAAAATGTATGATAAGTTATCCTAGTTGCATGACAATAAACATCACAGTCGGTGCTTGTCTCATGAACTTATAAGGCATAAAAACAATGACTATTTTTTATGATAATAAACTAAAATATTACTATATTATAGATACATTATATAATACTTCATGAGAATAATTATTCCAAATGATGATTCACCAAAGGCAGGCTTGATATATGTGATAGAAAGATGAAATTCCCCTATTCCTACATGATAGTAAGATCCATGTAAGGAGACCATTTCTCAAGAACTACATATAACTTGGTTCCTATCCACACAAGATATGTATTGACCACTAAACCCAATATATTGGGCCTTTTAAGAGTAAAAATAGAAAATATTCCCCCCACTTCTTATGGGTCAGACCTGCATGGAGAGTTCCACCTCAAAAATATGTATGGCTTGATTCCTATCATAAAAAGACACATAGTGAGTTTTTGTCCTCTTGGGTTAGGCCCGTATGAAAATATCCCTCTATACATAAGATAATTTTCCTACCAGCCTTTGTCCCCAATTCATCATTCCACAAGGAGAATATTTTTATCACTAATCTATGAGATCTTCCTTCCCATATATACAAAAAAAATCATCCTAATTTCATGATGTTAAACTATATGGTACACCATCCTTGTCACCATAAAATAATCTACACAACATCAGTGTCCTCATTTTATGATGTTAAAATACACATCACCATAATGTTCTCACCTTAGTAGAAATTTCCACCCTCTATCGTTCATCCACAACATCGTAATCACGAACTACATGCATCATAACTCATTCCTAAATAGGATACATAGAGACATCTAGATTCTATATCCAGGTCAATCCAAATAATTAGTAATGGATTCCCCATCCATACATATGGGTCATACATATGTAGGGGG
This sequence comes from Viscum album, assembly GCA_963277665.1. Lineage (NCBI taxonomy): Eukaryota > Viridiplantae > Streptophyta > Magnoliopsida > Santalales > Viscaceae > Viscum > Viscum album. Next base: position 590,260,238 of record OY728126.1, read on the forward strand.
ATTTTTTATTGAACGATGTGGGACTTGATTCTCATTCTATTCGATACATAGTTACACCCAAACATCATATCCTAGGACTTTCCATGAAATACTTGAAATTACCCTCCCATTAATTAAAAAAATTGATGGAAAATATTTCAAAGTGGGTCCTATATATAGGTACATTTCATGAAAAGGTTCCAAACCTATGCATGAATCGGGTCAATATAGAGAAGTGCTCTATGAATATTGTGCGGTTTGATTCATACCCACACATGATACATGGTGACACCAAAATATTTGACTATGGTTCTAACCACAACATTCCCCCTCCTTCATGTTGGGATAACCTTGTCCTCTAAACATGATGTTAAACTACATGGGGTTATATAAATACATGCAACATGATTCATTCCTACATATTATATATAGTGAAACTTGGATTCCCTTTTCACGGTCCAACCACATCAATAAAATAATCAATGGAAAATTTCCCCCTCTACATATGTATAAATCCTATATTGGAAAATCCCATTTAGAACTACATGTGTATTTATTATTTTCATTATATGACACATAATGACATTTTGATTTCTAATATGGGGTATAGCTGCAATAAAGGATAAAGATTCACTCCACCCTATTATGGGTAAGATTGACCTAGGGTGTTTTTTTAGAACTATGGGTGTCTTGATTCTTATTTTGACAAGATATACAGTGACCCATGGATTCTTCATCCTATTCCATCCACCACAAATATAAAATTTCCCTATCATTAAACAAATCACCTCTGTGTGGTGGAATAAACCTTTTCCACTGCTTAATTAACATGCCAAGAACATCTCATGTGGTATTGGGATATTTGGTAGGGGATTACCAACATGATCCTGGATAATCAATCCACACTATGGATTCCATGGTCTTAGAAGATATACCATAAATAGAACACTAATTTTCATTATCACTTAATATAAAACTGCATTGCTTGAAGACAACCATATTCATTCACATTGGCTGAAGGCCTTACCATATTATGTTAAACTTAATGGTACCTGAATAACTATGTGTGTCTTGATTTAATATTTTAAGAACATTTATTAATTAATACACCTCATACCCTTGTGTAAACCATGGGTAAATAGACCAACAAGGATCTATGAAAAGGATTTCAAGATTAGGTTCCACATTTAAGGATCTTTCAAGGAGCAGAAATGAACGCTTACATATTAGTGAAATCTATGTTGGGAATTTTAAAATCCCTGGATCATTACGGTCTGAATTTTTCCCATGTAATCTAACACCTTACTTTCACTCACTATACTTTGTGCCCTGAGAAATTATGAATCATCATAATCTTTACCCGGACATATGAAATTGAGGGTCAATTTCTTGAGGACACCATTGTCTCACTATGAATAATATGCCTCAATTTTCTTTGCATAAGTCACCTACAAAAAGGACCATCAACCAATTCATTTTCATGAAGCACTTTTCCTGTCTCCGTATTCCCTAATGAAATTATGCCCCATCTCATTTATCCTAATCCAAAAATCCCTGTAATCATGGATTAAAATTTTTTTCCCCTCACATCCAAGGAATGTCATAACAAACCATCCCAATGGGGATCTTATTACTCGTCATTTCCATTATATATGGTCTTATACATATGACCTAAAAATAAAAAAAATCATGCCATCCTGGTCACATGATGTTAAAATGAGTAGCTAGTATCATCATTTAATGATACTAAATTATAGAATGTTCAGTACTATGTTTGGATCGATACCTATCATATTATGATTTGTAGTGACACCCAAATATACTATTCTTGGTCCAACCACAAAAGAGATAAAAATTACCTTTACCTGTGTGTGGGTAAGACTGATACAAGGAACCCTAGAAGAACTACGAATGACCTGATTTTCTCTTTTATGTGATATGTTGAAACACCAGGATCTTATATCCCAGTCCTTCCATATACAAAAAATGCACTACACTCCTATATGTGTGTCAGATCTATATAAGATATCCAAATTTGTGACTCACCCCATTCTTGTGATCTCATATTCAAAATTAAATGCCCTTTCAAATTCAAGAGTTTGATTGTTGTTTGGGGAAACCCTCCTAGAACTATATCTATCATGATTCCTATTATCACATGATATATAGTGACTCCAATATCCTTAGGATTAGGTCATTTCTTGAGGTAAAAATGCCTCCACTATCTTTCATCAGTACATGGGTCAGACCAGCATAGTATTTTGTCCGCCCAAAACTATGTATGTCTTGATTATCATTATAGAGAGATAGGTATTGACATCCATAACTCACATCATGGAACCAAACATATATAAAATCCTTCCTATGTATAGCTCATTCTATCCATAGGAAAGAGTGTTTACCCATCCCCATGAAATATCCACATAAAATGGTCCTTTCATATTCATCCACTCTCCTTTCACAAAATAAAATCTATGTCCTGAAAGGTATGAATCCCCATGAACGACCCAAGCCATCATGAATATTGGATCAATGTCTAGAGGAAAACTTTTATTTACTATGAAAAATATTACCTAGTTGGTTCTCCATTAGATTCCCACAAAAAATTCCCTTAAACCAAAGGAAATAATAATTTAGGAGTCTTTTCTAATATCCATATTCCCCAATTATTTTTACATCACATATCACTCCTGAGATTAAAAAACCCACAGATCACAAATTACAACCTTAACCCTTCATATATGAGGATGATGGAATGATATTAAGCATATTACCATCAAAAAAGTGAATTTTTTATCCCTCTGTCAAAGATAACTATCAATAAATAGTATTCCATGAACATCCTTTCCATAAATACATTCAACTATATGGTCTATGTCCAAGTTTCATGATATTAAACTACACCATGCTCCATCCCTCCATTACGTAAGCCAAATTTGTGTAGCAATGGCTTCTCATTCATGGCTAGTGCAGATAGTGATTTTCTCCCCATTTTTTAGACATCATTCCATTAAGAATACATGCTTCATGTTTTTAAAAAATATTTTTTTTAATTACATGGCCATCGTAAATGGATGTTTAGTGTTCTTGCAACACCTTTATTGACTCTGTAGAATGCACCGCAATTGGATCTACATAAGTTTCCCACTAAAAATTCCAATCAACCAAAGGATAATTTGTTCATATAAGATGATTTTCTTACCTCTTTATGACCAGAAAACATCATTTTGGACCCATTATATGGTTACTCCTCTTGCATATTCCCCATATCATGTCTTTGATTTAGAAATCATAAAACTAGATTAAAAAAAGATACCCCATGCAGGTCAGATTTTTTTGGACATTCTCACCTAGTAATTTATATCATATCCCTTGACTCAAAATTCAAGTTCAAATCTACTTGACTTAAAACATTAGTTTCATTAGTCTAATTTTCTAGGCTTTAAACTACCCATAAAAGGAGGTAGAAATCTTGTTTTGTTAGAAACATGCAATGGGAGGCCTATGAAAAGACCATGTCGTACCCGCTAAGCCCACACAACATTGGAAATAGGAAAAATTAGGGTAATAATAGAATATAAGTTTTTTTATTATTTTCCATGAAACTGTTGAAAAAAATTATGCTTACAATGTCCTCTGGTTCAAGAAAAAATTATAGAATTACATTGTCAATTGAATTTGGTTATCCCAATCAATGATTGAAATTTATATCCAGTGGAGATTATCATTCATGATATAAATAGTTATTATTGATTGGAACTACTAGAAAATATAAATCATTAATATTGGAATGAAATACAGTTTTCATTTAATTTTATGAGAATGGAGAATCATCCAAATTCGGGAGTCTATACCTAATGCTACTAAAAAGAGAGCACAAAGAAGCCAAAATTCTTATATTGAAACCTGATTCTCATTATTTAGTAAATTGAATAATATTTGACACAATCCATAAACTGTCCAATCTAATGTGGTCATTTTCCCAACATTAGTTTTAGCTATTGGGCATAACAATCTAACAAAATCCCTGTTATTTTGGCTATTATTCTTGATGGATTCAACATTTGTAGTTGTTGTTGATAGCTATTCTTTTAACTAGGCTACAAAATTTGTGACTTCTCATAGTTCCTTAGTCTGTTCAACCACTTCATAATAATATATTTCTTCTTAAAAAACCATGTGGTGTAGCTCATTGGTGGTGTCCCAAAAGGATTCTACTTGATAATGGGAAGCACTAAAATGATCAAGGTCACCTTCCAAAGTACAAAAGTATTCTTGAGCAATGTTGTTCTAGGCCATAAGGATATGTAGGTTCCAGTATTCAATCCAACCATAGTTGTTGACAAGGAAACTCTTATGAAGTCTACCCCACATTTAGGAATTTTCCACTAAGGGGGTATTTATGATTATGGAATAAATTTGGTACCAGACCCATCTTTACAAAACCAAGAGTTTACCCACAATGCAAGGATCTAGATCATGATTACTCACTACCATGGGCATGTAACACCTTATCGCTACTAATGCTGATATGTCTATTTCAAAAAAAACACTACATTGGTGAATTCTTCCACCTCCGCCTCCAACCTAGCTTCAGGCTCACAGGTCTAACAATAATTGGTGGGGATCCCAAGGTTTTCCCACTACGACCATATTTAGAATGTATTCTTGTACATTTGGATAAAAATATTGGATTTTCACTACCACTAGTAATGTGGGCACTGGAGGATGATGGTGAAATTTTCCTCTTAGAGAGTCATGACATAAGATGTTCTCTCCTTGAAACTAATGATGAAGGTGTGTCAGGCATAATAATAGTTGGTTCTAATTTCTTGTAAACATTTCTGATTGCCTTCCCCAATATCCCATTAAAATAGTATTCTTTCCACATCCTAGAATAATTCAGGGGTAAATTTTTGGGAGTTTCCTTGCAAGGAAAATAAAGTCTCATACCATAATCTACACAAAGCATCATCATCCATAGTTGACATAGAATAAATGTTTGAAACTCCAGAATGTTGGCAAGGGGAAAAGGGGAAACCCATTTCATACATATATATTTTTGGTAAAATTAGTAAGGTGTTTATAAATCATTTATGGATACCCCATCCACCCATGCCACAAGAGATCCATCTCACATTGAGATGATTTAGGAGTTATCCTCTAAAGTCCCTTCTCCATTATCAACCACCATTCCCAAAGGAGTGGGGTAAGAGATGAAAATGAAGTGGGAGAAATCATCCAAAAGTTCAAAAAATTTGTTAGTGTTGATAGATATCAGAAAAAAATAGAAATATCAATCATTGTAGGATAAAAGGTGGAACTATAAATTATCTTGTTTTGCTTGTATTCATTTAATCAATAGTTTTCTCCCACTCAGCCATAAAGGAATTGGAACTACCTATAGAGGCTATGCGGAGAACTATATTCTTACATATTCCATAGTAATTCATAGATGCATGTAAGGGTGGGTACAACAAGGTTGACCGGGTGTCCCCTGGCCTATTTGGCCTCCATCAGCAGGGTAAATACCATAACACCGATATAGGAATCTCTATATGGGAAGATCCATCTACTGATGAACATGAAAAATATTCCCACCAACCTGAATTCAAGAGATATGTTTTGTTGGATATTGTATCCCCATGTGGTATGTTGACTCTCTTTGATAATAGCTATGTATTAACCTTGAGTGCCCAATAACTATTGAGTTAGATGAGTCCTACTATATAGGACAATCAGCCTTAAACAACTAACATGGAAAAATAACCCCATCCATTCACCTAATGGAATTAGTGAGCTGGAATGGAGGGGATGACCATGAAATTATTATATTTTAGTTAGCAGGTCCATATCCAATGAGGATACTTGATCAGGGTTTACCCAAGTATTGGATAATGGAAATAATTTATCATACATGATAACAAGAATGGGGATTACCCTAGCAGATAGAAAAACCATTAGTTGATCCCTACATTACTGTGTGATAAGGGGAATGTATTGGTGCTCAAACTCCAATAATTAATTAATTCAAAAAAACCCTTGGTTAGTGAATAAATTGAATAATCATAGATCCACACTTCCATTTATAAACTGCCATCCTCAATCTATATTAGGAATTCCATGTAATTCTGGTGAACCCAAAAAACATAAGCACCTTCATCCAAGGAACTCCATCCAAACCCTATATCCCACTAGTAGATCCACCCTCAGTTGTGATTGACTATTGATAGGTTGAAAATGGATGGTTAATATCTAATGGTTAATTTGAAGTATATGTAATAGATGTTTTAGCTACTTTGTTCCCACATAGAACCATTCAAAAAAATGAAGTTCTCACAACCCAATTTGATAATTATTTTCCCTTTGGATAAAATGTTTACATGGGAACACTCATATGACATTTTGGACCAAATATATTATATATTTTGATCAACTGATGGAAGGGGAGAATCTTCTTGAAGTCTGAATTTACAATGTGGTAGTCAGTTTCAATGTGGGTAGGCCAAAATTTCTAGTGAATGATGGATGTTTCAGAATACCTTTCTCAGGGATGATGTGATGTTGAATATCCTCTTCAACATTCCTCATAATGGAATTTCTCCTAATTTCCATAGATGTATATGTGGAAGATAAATCAATTTTTATCAATTTTATAATTTTAGCATAATCATTTTAGATCCATAGAAGAAATGAAAACTACTTTTTGAAATATGATTCCTTAACCGCAAACCATTATTTGATGAAATATTTTTCCTATGATAAATAAATCCATAACATCACTAGAACATGAAGCTTTTTCTAGCAAGGAGATGGAACATAGAATGATCCATCCAGAATGCATCTATCCACAATTCTGAATATTGATAATTACCAATTCTGGTTGGGATTTTCATATCACGTGTGATGGAATTCCATTTTGTGGCAACAATGCTCACCAAGGAACCACTAAATAGAAGGAAGATGAAATTATATGTTCTATAGAGAACTAATTTTGGTGAGAAATTTGAAAAAGGAAAAATGTGTTGGCCCCTCGATTTATTGGTGTGGTCCCCTATTGTGATTCCACCTTTGTGCTGCAAACCAACTCAAAATAGGACACCTTTCAACATTGAAATTTATTAATCTTCATCCGGATTGGAACCCATTCTGGTGGAGACATTTTATGGGCCCTAAAAATTCCACATATAAGAAGGGGATAAATCCATTAATTTTTTAATGGGTATAAATAAACTCTACATAAGAATTTGATGAAAATGATCAATGAAATGAGACTTTGAAGGAATGCATGGGCCTATTAGACAAAATTCATTTCATGTAACTCTATTCCACATGGTGTTCTGCTACATCATGAATCGCTCCATGAACTAAATCATTCATGGGAAGAGTTAGACCGCCATCCCCGATGAATGAAACCACCACCTTGATGAAACAAATCATTTTAGGTATGAGTTGGTACCCCAGACCCTGTGAGAAACAACACATTCATTTGTAGGGCTAGGCGGTGGTTTTTTTCCCACAAATTCCCTCTCCCATGACTAAGTCATTTTTTAGATGGGGAACGCTCTGTAGGATCCCGCAAAAAAATCCCCATGGAACACAATGGATGATCACCCATGATGGTATCTAATCCCTCTACTAATCTATAAAAAGACTGCAGGGGGATCCAAAAAATGGGGTACAGAGACCAAACTGAAGACATCTGAAGGATACGAGTGCTGGGGACACACAAAAAGAAGGGCCTAAGCGAAAAATAATGAGAGATGAATCAATTAAAAATAGATAAAACATCTGCAACATTGCAGTGGTGATGAAATAATAAATCATCCAACCAACCATTAACTCAAAAACCCTCTGCAGACACCATTACACAAGGAATAAATGGATTTCCCATTTGTGGAAAAGTACCCCACATAACAAAATATTTTGTCGGGGAAACATTCAACATATAGAAATATGATATGTTAGAGGAACATGACCCTAAATATAAACATGATTCATTATTGTATCTTGTTCCCATATAGAAACTTTTTATGTCGGCAGAATCTAAGCCCACGTAGCACAACGCTACACAAATGGTACCCTCACCCACATAGCCACCAGCTATGTGGATGGAACCCCATCCTGCATAAGAACATATTATGTGAAATGGATAATCATATGGAGTTCTACTCTCCATCTCCCTTCAATATCTTATTCCACCCCATTAGGGCTCATATCAGCCCCTCCATGAACCAGTTCAATGACCGAAAGAAAAGGACTTTTCCAAATCTACCTAACATATATGATGAGATCATTACAATATCACTATTTCCCCTCCAATATATATACCTACGGTAAGTGGAGTCGCATGTGTGACCTCCCACTACATGTCATATCCTAGGAGCATTTTTAGGTACACATTCCCATAGAAAAAAGGGTTTCAATTTTGGGGTGCAAATGTGAAGATCCCATGTCAATGATGGATGGATAAGTATCAAAATTTTCATTCACATGGATAAGGAATGAGATCCTCTTCTCTAAACTTTTTTGGGCAGACCCCTTAGAGAAATCCCCTAGCATTTCATGCATGAGGGGGAAATTTTACACCTATGCACTTTAGCCTGAGATGTAGCTGAATGGTTCACCAGATGTGACTATCAAGGTTACCTAAATAAAATAGGAGACATGAACAATCGGTTCTTTTTCGCTCTCCATTTGAGATTAAACAACTTTTCCACCAGTGGATTGAGTGGATCATGTTCTATTCAGATATAATACTTCCTCTTGTTTCTCACACTGAGAAAGACTAACACAGCCTTATAGTTTTTTAGAGATCATGACGTCCAGAACATCCAAAACCTAACTAAATCAAAAATACTATTTTATATAAGTCTTAACCATACATGTTTCATGAGCCTAAAATATATTGTATGCCCCAATCATATCCAGAACTCAATGGGTAGCTTCCATGCATAAGACCCAACCACACGAGCCACCTTTAAGATGTATGCCCCAATAGACCAAATTCTGGGGTCTATGACATTCAAATAACGTGGATATGTTGGAAGCCTCTCTAAGGTAAAAACCGAGCCCCCAATTCCACGCAAATGTTATCTTAGACACATCCATGGTAGGTTTATAGCAATCAAGGAGACCATATCAATTTTGGGTCCCTTGGGAATCATCCACGCAAAACCCCCGACTGCACATCCTCCTTTAAAGAGTAAACCACAACGTACAAAAATATGGGGGATTTGATTCCAAACTAATTGGGATACGTAGGAAGCGTTCCAGAAATCTGAACCCATAACACAAATCCAATATAATGTTTTTTGAGCCACATTCCTTATAGGTTCATGTCCACCTAGGGGAGAATATCGCTTATGAGTCCATTGAGAAGCTTCCATGTGTACTCCCCAACCGTACATGCTTCCTTTATGGGGTAAGTCCCAAGGTACCATACCATGGGACCATTAATTCAAAAATAATTTGGATACATAAGAATATCCCCTATGGTCCAAACCTGGTACCCAAATACACAAAAATGGTATCTTATCCACATCCCTGGTAGGGTCATATTGAACTAGGGGACCATATCTCATATAGGTCCATAAGGCCTCATTGGCATAAGTCCCAACCCATATATTACTTGGAACCTTTCACCTATAATTCCCTTTTGCATGATGATAAACAGCATGGTCTAGTCATCATCACACGACCTTAAAAGGTGATGTGCACAGATAGGTGGAACATAACTATGTGGGTTCATATTCCACTCAAAATGATATATAGGAATCCCATCTCATTGGTTCAATATCAACATCAAAACAACTTCTATCTCCAGGGAAGATAGAAAACTCTAGATCCCATCACTTTGTGTCTCTGTACTAGTGTCATAAAAATAAATATCCAAATAATATATGATATGTTCATAAAAAATGGTAACATTGTTAGAGATCTTTGGGGGAAAACATATATCTCCATTGATGGAGAACCTCAGATACATAAATATGATTCCAAACCCATGTGTATTTATGATTGATCATTACCTTAGGGTAATCCGTATTATACACACTTTGGAATGAAAAAAAGATTCACAAACATATCTTAAATCTATAAAAGATTCATGGAATAGAAAATAGTTCCCCTAAAAGGGTGTTGTGAGCCTAAATTCCCATCCTATTGACCATTTTGAGTTCTTTTGTATCATTGGAAAAGATAACCAATGAACAATTGACATGGGAACAAAGGACCATGAATTCTCATGGATATTCAAGGCATTGGGAATCTCCGACACAATGATTGAAAACTGTTGGAGACCGTTCAAAAATAATGTATATGATGTAACTAGATTCACATAATTAACCCCCTGTAATCAAACATCGAGCTCATTAGGATTTACATTAGAAAAATTTGTTTTAGAGTTCAATTACAAATTTATGTTTTATATTTGCTGATTTATGAGATTTTATGAATTTTGATTGACTACATTGATTTTTAGGGATATACTGAAAGTTATTTAGGGAGATTGCTTTTTTTGGGTGAAATTATAGGTCTTCCAAGTGAGTCATGGTTAACATTTAAAATCTATCAAATCCTTCGTATGTGGTTCAAAATGATTCTGGGTAACTTGCAGAGACACTTTTATGCATGGTTCATGGTCTAAAAAACCATCCACATTTACCATAAATTTTAGCAAAACATTAAGATCATTTTTTTACCAATTTTATACTTTTCATATATATTATGTTTTTTATGACTATCTATGATTATTTAATTGAAATTTCTTTGATTATAAGGGTTATTTTCTATATTTATTAAGCTATTATTTTTGAAATTGTCTTTAATTTTTTTAGATGATTTTTTTGTGTTTAGAGATATATTTATGAATATTTTTGAATGTTAGATCAAATTATATGATTGGAAAAAATGATTTTCTGTTACATTTGTTTTCAAATAATGAAGTGTTTTCTTTAAATTTAAACGGAGTTGATTTTAATATATGGTATGGGATATTGAAATGTGACCCATTTTATTAAATAAACCCCCCCAAATTTCAAATGATTTTTTATGGCCTTGTTTGGTATGTTAAAAAATTATGGTTTCAAGTAATTGAATTATGTGATGATACATATTTATTTCTGTGAATATTTGGGATGAGATGATTCAATTTTATTTATTCCTTGAATTTTATAATATTACCCTAAATGGAATCAAAATGTTATGGATAGAATGATTCAATAAGTCATTCTAATTACCAATGAGTTATCTTCCTTGTCTTTGACACTTCCTAGATTATTGATAGTGTAGTGAGGATATTTTTATATCAAAATTTCAATCATGCATGAGAATTTGGAAATTTTATCCTCCAATATTTTATTGTGAAAAAGACCCTCAAGAGGGAATTATGTGTCAATGTATGGTTAAAGGGATATCAAATTCCTTATAAACTCAAGAGTCCTCAAGTGTCAATAGCACAATTTTTTTTTTCAGAAGATTATGTTTAGAATGGTTGAAGATCTAGCTTTTAGAATTTATTGAAGGTATTTCATGGGGTTATTTCAGTGACCTTTCTATCCAGTGGCCTTTCTTAAATGATATAATGATTTTGTCATCATTGGAGTTCTTGAGTGTCTATTAAGGTTATCAGTCGATGAAAGAGCACAACAGATATATTTTTAGATTGGTGACCTTCACTACCACGTTAGTTTTTTATGATTCAAAAAAGGAATGGTTCTTTGAAATATTCCTTCATCACGATATCTTTTCAAAATTTATTCTTTTTATTATTACAAAATATACTCAAGTAGTTAGTAAGGTTATCTTCATTGAAGATATTTTAGCATGAAATTTTGTAGATGTTATATCTTCAAACATGTTGGGTTTCTATATGACCGGTATAGATAGTGAAGAGTTTAATATTTAATGGATAGATCTAGTAGTTAGTGACCATGTCATATTCCATTATCAAAATGGTGTTATTTAATCACTAAAAAGGAAACAACTTGTATGCTTTCAAATTAGAAATCATGGTCTCTATAATACATATTATCAAGTAGCTAAAAGTTTCAACCATTAATGTGTTATATTGGTCACCTTTAGTGGGGTTTCAATATTAATCGGTTTATTGAAGAATAATTTATAGAATAACATTAATTTTACCTTGTATTCAATGGGTTTTCTACCATCTAAAGAATCAAGAGTTCAACAATAGTATTGGGGGTATCCCTGTATATTTTTCATTTAATTTCACCGATTCCACATAAAACCTATATAATGATTCATTTTATTATAGCTTCTGAAAAAATTGCTTGCTTTTCAAATTATTTAGTAATACTTATCATGCTTTTCTTTTTTTTTATTAATTCATTTAAATATTTTTATTCGATTACATCTAATAGGGTTCCTCATTCCATTGTCTCTTTGTAGTCTGGATCATTTAGGTTGGAGATTTATTTGGAACTAGTGGGGTTAATATTATATGTTCCCATTTCTTAATATATTTATAAATTTTAGGGAGACCTATGGATGTTCCTAGATTGTTTTCTTCTTTCTTGGGATGTTATCTTCCAGATTGATTTGGGTTGGGATTTGTAATTGTCTTTAGCTTTTGTGACCTCAGATGTTCCGAATGAGTTGGATTTTTTTTCTTTTTATGTAACATGGTATTCATGAAGTGATTTTAAATAGTGGATTAAGTGTTGATATTCCATAATTAAAAATAGATCAGAAGAATGGACATCCCATCATCTTATCTTATTTATGTCATTTTTTATTAGGATAGGAGCATGATTTTTTTGGATTCTTAGTGCATTTTTTCACGTTGTGTTTCGAACAAGAACAATATATCTATCCTAAAGAAGAATAAATTTATATTTTGAGTTAACATTTCAAGAAGATGTGATAGAGATCATGTTTGTGTTAGAGGTGAGGTGGTTTTGTAATTATAATGTTCTATGTTTTTTATGAATGTCTAGTGGAAAAATTGGTATGTTGGGATGAAATGAGGCACATAAAATGTCACATTCTTGAATATAGTTATAATTTTTTATTATTACTTGTGTTTAATTTTTTATGGGGTGAAAAATAATAAAATCTTAATCTTTTCATGGGAATAAAAATATGTCACATAGTTCGATAAAATATGTTGCATAAATATTGCATCCTCGGTAGTTTTTGAATGTGTTTATCAAATGGTCGTTTCAAGATTTTTTTAATCCAAATGATAAATTGATTAATAATATCAGGCTTAGTCATTTGATGTTCATTATAATTGGGGTTCTCTTTATTATCTCCTCTATTTCAAACGTAATGTCCCTAGTTCTTATTCTATCCTTTCTTCTCTCTCTCAATTTCTTCCTTGGTTATTGTTTTTTTGGTGAATGATCACACATATTAAATGTTAAGAGCACATACTTCCTAGTTTCTTAGTTTCATCCATTTTATCTTATCTTTTCTGACCCTAGTTTCTATGGTTGGATAATTTTAAGGCAAGGTTTGTCTAAAAATTGTGGAGGGGGTTTCTAAGTATTTTGGATTCCAAAAAATGATTTATTTTATTATTTATTATGGATGGATTCATGGTTACACTGATTGAAGTATGCGTTTTTAGTTAATTACAATTTATTTGAGAATCAACTTGAATTTTTAGTGATCTATACATTATTTGTAATCATAAAAATAAATAATTGATATCTATATTTTTTTAAACTATTTTCTATGTCTTCTTGAGGTTTTAAATTGGTATAATGGTTTAATTCCATGTTTTAATGAACATACGTAAATGGTAGAGTTTAATGCATCCTAGATTTCTAATTAGATGAAAATATTGATTTTCTCATAATGAAGGGGTTTAATCACAATGTTTTCAGTTGAACGATAGTTATGAATGAGGTGTTCTAGGGTTTAACGGTTTTATGCATTTTAAAATAAAAATATTTTTTTATTTATATATTTTTTTGTAATTTCTTTTGATTTATTATTGTTTTACCTAGGGGTCACTTGTGTATCACCTTGGATTTTTAATTTTTTTTTTCAGAAGTGGGTTTAAAGGAAGTTTCCATATTTTAGTTATAATATTATAAAAAATACCATTTGAAACATTGTGAGAAATGTATATACTTGGATGTTCATTACACCCTTGTTGAGCCCTATTTTTATCTGTGGATGATACTTGTGTATATGTTTTAATAGATCAATGAGTTTTGGTTTGTGGTTGTTCATGTGAGAAGGGGTATCATTACCAATGGTTCATGTTGGATGTTGGGAGGATATGGTTATGGTGTTATGTATCTTTGGGTATTTTTTTTCATTTCACTGAAAATTGAATTTATAGAAGATCACCTCCTTTATATATTCCATGAGGAACCCTAGGATAACAAGATTGAAATCAATGGATGGAGGCTTTTACTGTTGAGTGATTATTCAGGATAGCGGTTCCTAGTTGAGGTTAATATGGCAAAGGGGTATGTATCAGATTAGAATATTTGAGAGTTATTTATTTGATGACTCAATGGACTAAAAACACTTATGTAATTTACTTCTTCCTATGTTCATAATGTATTTCCCTGTTAGTATCTATGTTGTTTCTCCAGGATATCTTCCATTTTTATGATTTATTATAGATTTTTATAATGTGAGATTCTTATTTAATGGTTCAAGATTACCTTTTATGTATGGGTAATTTATTATTGATCTTAATGCTATTTAGTGATGATTTTCTTCATTATTGTATCTTTGATTGATGTTTCTCCTACATGGTTATTCCATTAAATTTTTTTAATATTTATTTAATTATTTCCAAATACTTAATTATTAAGAGGATATTTATGAATGTGAATTGTGACTTTAATTTGGGTTTTGTACAGTGTAAAATTATTTTGTAAGTGGGTCTTTAGATACATTATTTCTTTCCAAATAATTAAAATTTTAAAGAAAACTATTTTTTTATCATTTATTTTCAAAATAAATTGCTATGTTTTTTATAAAAGGAATGATATGGACTCTTGGTGTTTCCTTAATATGAATTCTATCACACACTACATACTCACATTAGTGGATATATAGACCTAATAATTTATAATATTACTCATGTCTTTTATTTCACATTTTTTCGCCGTTATCATTGGGAAAGAGGTTGTTTTCTTGTTCATATCCATGATTGGGAGTCACATAGTGCTACCCTATTGTTCTATTTGGATCATTGAACTAGTTTGGTTTGTATTACATATTATCTTCATCAGACTTCATTTTTTTTGTGTTTTAGTAAGGACATTAAAATTTTAATTAATGTTAATAAAAAATTTCATTTTATTGGAAATGTATTATAATTTATTTATTTTTTTCTTATTATTATTTCATATTTGGTTGGGTTTTATTTCATGAATATGGGTTTTTTTTGGAATTGTAATCCAACATATGGATATCATAGGTCTGGTTCTTGGTTATAACCCATTAAATTATTTCTTTGATCATGATTATGAAATAATTCCAATGGTTTTGTTTTGATACCCATAATTCTTTCCACCAACCTCTAAAAATTGGAAATGCACTGAATGACAAGTATTTGGATAGCTTGAGAGAATTTTATATTGATAGGGGTTGATTCTATTTATACTGGATAATTTTATTTTTCTAAAGGTGATTTAATATTGATGTGATATTATAAAAAGATAAAATAAATTAATGACTATTAGATTGATATTATTATGTAATAAAATATATATTTTAATGTTTTGTGTTGGTTAAATGTGAGTTTATAATTTGAATATTTCATTGTTATATTTCTATGTAAAATTTATTTTACATATCTATTTAAATTTTATCATAAGACTTAGTTAGAAATGTATGAATTTGTGGGATGTGTACTATGATATTTGAGATTATGTAGTAGTTAGTGTACCACTAGTTTATAACAATTAATTACCTCAGAGACTTTTTACCTGGTAATAAAGGAGAATACAAAACTAGGGTTTAAATGTGGTTAAGGTTACATTGGACAGATATTTGATGGGTTCTAATTTAGTTTTTTATATGATTTTCACATTGATACTTAGTAATTAATAAAAAATTTATCCCATTGTATTTAAGCCACTATTATATTTTAAATTTTATTTATTATTTTTTGTTATATCTCATTTATTTGGAATATATTTTTATAAACTAGGATTTAAATTAATGTTTGGAAAAATTTATTTTAATTCATATAAATAAAGGTTTTTCTGTCAGGTGAAGCCATATATATAAGGTTTATTTCTATTTAATGTAATTTTTTTTATTTTCCATAATTATTATTGGTTTAATTTATCATTCCTATTATGAAAATTAATTATTTTATATAGACTTGATATTTTTTTAAGAATGGAATAAATTTTTCCATGTGATTATATTTTTATTTGAATATAATAAAGAAATTTAGTATTTTTATTCCATACTATAATTAAATGGTTTATTTTATAATTTTTTTTCATAGAATATGTGGTTGAAATCCACTAGAAATTATCCCTAAAATCAAATATAAAAACATCATGTCTGTGTAGACATGATATCTTTTAAAATAGGTAAAATAAAAACACCAATTTATGAAATAAATATTAATATATTATGTTACTGTCTATATATAGATGAAGGTTAAAGGTTTTATCTTGTCACCTGAATTATGGTTATCTTGGGATTTTTTTTGATTGCTTTGTTAAATTATGTATTTTAGTAATATGATTTATTTAATATATTCTTTATTCTTACCTCCTTATTTATAATTTATGTACAATATATGTTTTTTTATGTATTTGTTGAATATTTATTGATCATGTTAATTTTTGTTTATGTTATGTTTTAAGTTATTAATTTTTGAAATATTGAGTTAATTTTTCTTGTTAGTGGGTACTCATCTTTTACTATCTCAAAACATATTATTTTTTGTGTATTCCATGAAAACATATGGAATAATTGTGCCATGTTCATGGGAAAACACAATACTTTGGTTTTATAATTTATTAGGTGATATCGTTGAACATTTTCTTAAACTTAAGTCACAATTTTTTAATACAACGAAAAATATAAGAAACCATTAATCCAAGATCGAACATATAAGAAACAAAAATACATTTATATATAAAATGATGAGACACAAATTTTGTACATTAATTAATTTAAATTTCACAATGGTATTCCACCATTCACGTTTTGAAGATCGTGTATAAATTGATGAAGGACTTCATAATTCATGGGGTATCCACTAGTTTGCTAAATCAAACAATGTTTGGGTGGGATTATAATTACTTCTCGCAAGATGATAGTGCCTCCCAAAGGAAAAGAGATGGAGATGAATATCTCATTAAGGAAGAATAGTGATTTTCCTTGTATATTTTAAAGGTGTACTCATGTATCAATTGGTTAGTATTGTTTATATAATCTCCTGTGAGATTATAGAGTTTTCCATGATTTTATTATCTAATTTATAAATTTATAAGTAAAGCTTTAGATATTCATTAATTCATTACATGAATGAATCATTCACTTTTCCTTCTATTTCAATTTATGAAATAGTTTTTTAGTGATATCAAATATGAAAGAACTTTTAAACACTATGTTGTAATGTATGGATTCCAGATAAATTATAGAAAAATATATGATAAATGTGTTGATGTGTTATATAACATATATAATGTTACAATATTCCTAAAAAGGCATACGATATGACTTGGACTCGTGAAAGTCATACAATTGAAAATTCTAATACTATATACTATGATATAAGTCTTTAGGGAATATCTCCTTTAATAAAAAAACGTTCACTAAACCCACAAAAACATAGTTCCATTTCATTTTGTGTTGTGTAAAATATAATTACATGTGAAAACTCCTTTTTGATATATTCAAAAAATGTAATACTATGATCAACATCATTGTGTATTATATCACATGTAATAACAAATGAATATCAATAAAAATACAATTTTGGATAATCTCAAAAACAAATTTAGAGTTTCCCTATGATTAAAAATTAATCCATATTCAGTCAATAATAAATAATTACCCCATGAACCTTCATAAAATTGACTTAAAATGGGAATTATTTAATTCATAAATATATGAAGAGAGATTCTAGTAGAAAAGAATCTTTTCTATAAAACATGTTATAGGATATGAAATGATCTTCATCAAACACATGTATCTCTATACTCATTTCTACCAGCCACAACATATGCAACCATTAATTTTCATGTGATCCATTTTTCTAAGACATCGAGCAATTAGAGGACACAAAATATATCAATATCATATATCCAAATATTAAATTCTATATTATCATTTTATAGACAAACAAGGTTGATTAATACATAACAATTCATTCAACATTATGGATGGGGAAATCACATGTACTCAACTGATAGATATGAATATCATATGTAATAACTTTGTAAAATTGTTCAAATCCATAGACTATCTCAATCATGGTCCCTTATGTTTCATTTTTCATATGAGTGGAAAATACCTACTTTGTTAGGTTTGAACCGATGACATAATCAACAACATACCCAACCACTCCTAATTATCTAGGAATCCATGCATGCATAAGAAAGGTATCAATGTATGAAGATTCTTATAGTATGTATCTCACTTGCATTAGGTATTAGAGACTCTAAATTTGAACCATGTATTATGTTTATAAGGATATATAAATGATTAATCTATGATATAAAAATAGATTAGAAACCATAAACCCATGGTCACCATGTGACACACATAAAATCACATAACTATATAAATAAAGAATATGCTGCCATGCATATATTACATTGATGTTTCAACTACTCTTCCTTCAATATATTTTATTGAAGAATATCCCCAAAGATGTATTTGACTCAAATAAATCAAATATTATCTATCCATAGGCTATACTAAATCACATGATATAATCGAGTGGGACTCTCTATAACTTTTATGATATTCAAGTGCCTTTTAATAGAAAAGAGAGAAGTATAAGAGACAGAAATGGGAAGACATATATTTGGTAGGAGTGTGGGTGAGTTCAGGCCCAACCAGCTCAATGGTAATTTTATCTTATATAATACCTCATGAAAATTTCTTAACCTCTGTGTATACAATCATGCATTACAATTCATGATTAAACTCCACATGGCTATTCTAGATACCATTTTATGAATGAGTCCTTGTACCATATATTTCATCTAATAAAATGAAATAATAATAATAATTAGTGTGAAGAATAAAATATACTCTTTACTCTATATAATATGATGTAGAAATTTTTTTGTTAACTGATATCAATACATTGTATGAGATTCATACCGTATGATTTATAGCTTGTTATATAAAACCTTATATAAGAAGTACACATTATATCCTATATTATGAACTTTTGGTGTATACATATTGTCTCTTAAATTATGGAAAAATTAATCACATACAGAAGTTGTTTAGATCCTATGTCATTCAAATTCACACCTAACCTACGGCCTCATAAACATAATTCCATTTCACATAATATTGTATTATATACAATGACATATAAAACCAAATCCAATTTTTTGGAAATCATTGAAAAAAACATTCAAATATATTATCATATTTACTAAGTACCACATAATATTAAGTAACTCACGAATCTAAATCTACACCCCATTCAGATTAACATTAATGAAATTTAAGAATATCTATCTGTGTCAAAATAAATCCCGATTCTGTCAAAAAAAAAGTTTGACCCCACGATCCATTGTATCAGTAACAAAAAAATATTAATCATCAGATCTATGAATGTATGTAAAGGGTTAACTATAGAAAATAATCATTTCAACTAAATATAAAAAGGGATCTGAAATGATCTCCACAAAACATGTTTATCTTTATGCCCATATCCACCAACCACATCATGTGCACAATTTAATTTGTATATGTTCCCTTTTACAAATATATTGAGTGACAATGAGATGTAAAGTATGTTAGTAACATATATATAAATCATACATTCTCAATTATCTATTTATTGACTGAGCAGGTTGATTAATACATCATTTTTCATTCACCATTAAGGATGAGAACATCACATATTCCCCAGATATGTTGATAGTCACATCATATCTAATATCTTGGTACAACTATTTATTTCCTCAATCCATCTAAATTCTTCTTCTGGAAGAAATAAATGTTATATGAGAGGATAAATCCCATCATTGTAAATATCAAACTAATGAAACAATCATGAAAATATGTAAACACCCACATATTTTCTATTCTTAATGTATCACACAAGAAAGGTGTCAATTTAAGATGGTTTTCATGCAATGTATGTCTTTGAAATCTGGTATTGTAGACTCCAAATATGAACTATATACCCCTATTACACCAAAGACATAATTTATAACACTCCATGTCATATACTTCTTGGTTCATCTAGCATAAAAAACCCTCTTTGTTCCATATGAAGATATTTCATATCTCGATATGAGAATCTTACTCATCATAACATTGATATCTATTCAAAACCTATGATACTCCATGATAACCATTACTCAAGAGAAAATAATAGCCATACATAGAGAGGTCAGTTATTAGTTGACATTATAAAATATATATCAGTAAGTACATATATGAATCAAGTATGAATGAATGATAATATAGATAATATAACATCTATCATGTTACACAAAAGGAAATATCCATTATGTCATACATTATACTAGATTCATAATATATATATAGATATATTGATATATATTATGTAATGTGAAATCCTAATTGAACTCTCATAGTATTAATTTAATTCCTTAGACCATCCTATAAATAATTCTTTTGAAACCATAACTTAATTATTCTATAGTTATAAGATTCTATATTCAATTGTTGAACAAATTCAATAGTTGTTTAATGAGGATCATGTTTCTTTAACAGGTCTATTTTACAATTATATAATCTCTTTTCTTATGTTACCAATCTTAGGATTTAACACTATAATATTATTATGTTATATAATTAATCTCTAAGATATGTTCGATTATGATGATTCATTTTATCTTAAAAAATTACTAAATGAGTAGCGTGTTTTAATTTTTTATGGATTTTATTAAATATACACAAACTAAAATAATGACCTCTTTTAAAATCCTACATACTCATATGTGGTCCCAGATCTATATTTCACTAGGAAAATAATAAAACATGGGTTTACTCACAAAACATAGTTATTTATATAGTTAAATGTCCAAATCATATCATATATGAATCCTAGATAGTTGAGGGGACATCACTTTTTTCAATCCACCATACGTATAAACCCAACACTATTCCTCAAGTATCTTATGTCGTAGTGTTTCTGTGATAAGTGTTAATTAAATATGAAAATGAAATTATGTATTCTGAATCATAGGGTTATCAATTTTAACCATTCTATATACAAGATAATACATGGTCTCCATGATAAACAAGAACATATTCAGATGAATGACTAAGTTCTTAACTTGTGCTTTCATTGGAATGAATCTAGCACTAAGTATTTTTAACATGGATTTTATCTCACTATCTTATCTCATCTTATTACCCATACATATATTCATGATTTTAATGATTTATTTTGGAATCACACTCTTTCCACAAAATAAATATTTCCAAACCAAATTAATGTATAGTTCTTTGCTAGAAATAAATTAAAATGTGAATACAATATTGTCTGATATACCATAATTCAATTTTTGTGAAATTCATGTGATGCATATCATAGATTATGATTAATAATATCATGGAAGGAATGAAATTACATTATTATTATTTACAATAGAATCATGATATGGGATATCAAGTGAATCTCCACTGCCATGATTACCAAAAAATTCATCATCAGTTATTTCTTAATGATATGGTATATTTAGGTCTACAGATAATCATTTAAAAGGTTCAAATGATTATGATACCTCAATAGACATGGGTTTTGGTATCTCAAGAATGTTTCCATGTGATTTAATGTAAAAATTTTATCTCTAAATTTTATAATGAGGGAAAGTATAAATGAATTTGATGCTCTTATAAGATACATTCGATTATAACAAGATATATTCAAATCTCTCCCTTCCTCAATGTTCATTGTTCATATTAATAGATATAGTTCCAACAAAACATTGGTGTTTCAAGTTCATCTCATTATGAATACGGATACTAGTGGTTGGTGTCAAACCTATGGAGGTTAAAATGCATTGACCTCATAGTTAATTATGCATGCTGAAAATTTATAAATTTAACATTTTTCTTAAACTTTAATCTAGTTTTTAGAAATGCATTGCTACTAATTTTGAGTATACAACACACATGGAAACCATAATATGATTAATTTAATTAAAAATTACTTTTTAATATTTCAAAAAAAATATAAAAATATATTTTTCCTTCGTTAATAAGTTAAAATAAAATACAATTTTCAATAAAAGATGGTATTTTTCACTATTCCTTGAAAAATAAATGTTTTCAGAAAATTATCAAAATTGATTTTAACAAAACATTTAAATAATAAATAAAAAAATAAATTATTTTATTATAATAAATTTATTGTGATTCTATATATTAATATTCACTCATAAAAAGAAGAAAAACTTAATTTTGACGAAAATATATATTTTTTTAAAAAAATGGGCTTACTAAAATTTGAGTGATTCTTTTCTATGAACATAAAAATAAATTCATATTTATTTTAACCTTTATATTTTTTTCATAAATTATTTATTCCTATTCATTCCCTCAAATTTAATGTCTTGGTTATAATAGAAACATAAAATTATAATAATATTTTGTGGTTCCTCTAAAATTGTTGTGGTGTGAAAAACATGATATCATTGAAATAAATTATTTCAAACATATATTTATTAAAAATATTGTTTTCTTATATTCTACCCTATTAAATTGAACTTCACCCTTAAATTCTACAATTGGATATAAGAATATGGGGATTCTTCTCCCTTATCACATCTTCAAATTCCCACACTTAATCATCAAATTGGTGGTTTCAACACAGAACACTAACCAAAAAATTGAGTTTATTATAAGGAAAATTATCTCTATAATATAGAATCACTACAATTTATTCTTCATAATAAATAAATTCTGCCAATAGTATGACCTCTGAGTTTAGTGCATGAGAAAGATCAAGTATGTACTACCTCATGAGAGATACATAGAACACATTTGGAACATGAGAGATAATTGGTAGAAGTTTCAAAAGATATGCTACTTTCCTCGTATGATCAATTATTTCAAAGGGGTGGATATACCTAGGGTATTGTTTTCCATTCATTATTCTATAGATAAATTCATAAAATACCATTTCACCAACCTCAAATTCTCGATTGCATCGGCAATTATCAACATAAAATTTATTTTAACTTTGTGTTTCCCTTAGGTGTTGTTGAATGATCCTAACATTTTGTTCCATCTCAACAACCTTCTCACATCCCAAAAACATTCTTTCTAAAACATATTTTCAATATTATGGTGTTTTACACTTCTTTCCAAAAAGGGATTCATAAGGATATAGTTGAAATATTGAGTGAAATATAATATTAAACGAAAAAAACTAGAGGGGGTTTTTGATGAAAATTTAATGAATAGGGTTTTAGCCATTAGATTTTGGGATATTCTGGGGATTATTTCTAATGTCTGATGCTAAGTTGGCATGTGAATCTGGGGCCTGAGGAGTCTTAGTGGGAAATATTAAAAATATTAAATATATTTTGTTACACATACATATTTTTTATTGAAGAATAAATTAATCAAGTATAGAGTCTTGTATTGGAATTTTGAGAGTGCTCTTGAGTCCAAAAAATTATTTTTACCCCAAGCACGGCCTGAGGTAGTTGATGTTGGGAGTTTGATTAGGGGAGTTTTACTAACCTTGAGTTATGAGGTGGATTAAATTAATCAAATTAAATTTTAATTAAAAATGTAGCCTAAACACCCCTCCCTCACATTGGAGTACACAACACCCAATGGATGAGTGAATCTCGCTCCCCTATCCATTTCTTTTCTTTAGTGACAAATGGAACCAACACCAAGTCACTGAAGCATGGTGCTTCCGGTCTCGTTTCTGAAGGATATCATCATTAGATCGAAGATCGACCTGATATGGGTGTTTTTCTTTATCCAATTCTTATTATTTTTTTATCGAGGTAGTGGATTTTATTTTCTTCTCAATCCCTTTAATTGTTCATTGTTTTAAGGTTCTAGAGCCCAAATACAATTGTTATTGAACCCTTCCAGGATGATCTTTGGGTTCTGGGGAAGAATAGCATGAATCATGGTGTTTTCATGAAATTAAAAACTATAATTACCATCAACATGGTGTGTATTTTAGTGACACATTCTTTGTATCCCTTCATGTTTGGGTAATATAAACATTTGGAAATATACACCTTGTACCGGGGTTACACACAATGTAGTTCCCCAAACCGTGTGTCCATGAGACATGGCTTGGGTTAAGGATGCGAAAATATATGGTCAGGCACTAAAAACAACCATGGTATATGGAAAATAGGTTTGGTACATGAAAATAGATAAATTACATGGGTAGTTGGTCATTTAGCCTCAACATGCTATGTAGTTTGGGATACACAGTATATAAGGGACATGGTTGGTTAGTCCATTTAGAAGTAGAACATTGATAGGGGTTGAGTGTATTAAGACATGACCTATACCTTTTTTACATGTTTTTTACCACTATATGGGTTGGTAAACCATGATGAAAGGATACGTGGCTGGGTTCTCAAACAGGCTCACACACTATGGGTACCGCAGTGCACAACGTCTGCTCATAGACATGTCATCTTAAGATCTTACATCTTTTATATCTCTTCATCTAGGACCCAGATTCCAGCTTTTCGTTAGTCTATCATGAGTGGACTCTAACATAGAATGTGATTGTGGATTCTGTTAATGCCTATGATATATGAGGTGTTGTAAATCAATCATGATGCCCATGAATCTCTATTGAGATGATGATGGAGATCTATGTGGTTCGTAAAGAAAGTTGTTATGACTGGTACATCCATGGATCATCAGGTTTAGGGTTTCCCATACCTCTATTATTAGGTAGAGATGGGGTTCCCCATATAATGGGTGAATGCTAGTTACAATTCGGTGGTCTCCTCCCGGGGTGTTACTCCCCTGATGGACTAGGGTGTGGTTTTCTTGTGATGTTTGTAAGGTTGGAAAGTATTCCCCAACCATGTTATGGAATGATCCATCAATACTCATTGTAAGGTAGTTTAGGAATTCCCCTACCATTTTATTGTGTGATTCCTCTATCATAGTAGTCGGTACTCACTTGATGGTCTCGGGTGTGGTTCCTCCAAACATATTGTTCTAGTAGATTCGGTACTCCCCTATCACTACAGAGAGCATGTCCTCTAGCTTGGGGTTTGTACACCTCTACCATGATTGGGCATGGGTCCCCTATAGTGAATAAGGTAGATGATTCTGTAGTCCAATTTAATACGAGGGTGCGGGTACTCTAGAAACATATTAGTAATACCCATCTGGGTTAGGATGCATTTCCTGAATCTACAGAGTTTTACTCCCCTTTCATATAAGGGTGTGGGTCCTCACAGACCTAAGTGTTACTCCCCTATCATTCTAGGGTGGAATTCCTCATTTACAGAGCAATATTCCCCCATCTCTGTGAAGAATTTTGGATCCGGTCCTCCATTTTATTTGGAGATCCCTCGGTTGTTGGATAAAATTACGAGGACTAGGCCCCTCCCCTATATGTAAATGATAAGTAGTTTGGATTTAGTTCTCCATTGATAGACTGAGGTACATGTCACACCATGTAGGATTGAAAATGGTTTTGTGGGTAAGTTATAATCATTAATCCCTCGACAATGAGGCATTAGCAAGGTGTGAGTCCCTCTATCCTCTCTTGTTAGAGAGGATTATTGTAGTTCATAGTCTAGATGAGTGATCCCTTAACTGTGTGTAGGGGTGAGGTGTGGGCCTCTTCACATGGGTTTCCGTAGCTTGAATTGTGATCTAGGTAACAATGATAGGACCTATCATTCTAGGAACTAGAGATATAATGAGTAATTAGTTCAATGTGGATAATGTTTTCTTTAATATACCATTTGTAATGGTAGGGTTGTCGTCGATGGAGTGTGTCTCTCAGATGGGTTCTATCTGAGATGGTTGATATTGTAGAGTGTGCTCTATTGGTTAAATGTGTTACCATTATATCTTTGAGTAGAAATCCTATTGTTGTCTATGAGGTTGGATCCTTATGGGGTTTGGAATCTCAGACAAGTACATCTTGGTGTTTTTTGGGAGTCCTGGTAGTGTTGTCAAATGAAGGGCTTGACACCCCCTCTAGAATGAGCTGACTTTTCATGTACAGTCAATAATTTTTTGAGATAGATTTTCCCTCTCTATTGGGGTCCCGTATGTCTAGGTGAAGTGGACTATTTCATTTCCATTTCACCCTTTTTCTTTTCGTGTTTTTTGAGTTCCAAAAGAGTATTTTATACTCACCGTTGCATGGGATTCCCCCCCCCATGTTGTGTGTCATTTTCAGACCACATGTGTTTGGACAGATTCTATAGAGGATCTAATTCATGCATAGATTAGTGTGATATACCGACCTAGGTGTTTACTATAGTTTGGCCAAATATTCTTATGGAAGTTTCATTTGATAGTGATACCCTCCTTCATGGCAGGTTGGATGCTTTTAAAGTTTTTTTGGTCAGTGTTGTTTTTTCCAATTACACTTTTAGTACTTATGTTGAACTCCAGTTTGGGATAGATGTATATATGAACTTTAGTTTGTAGTTTTAACATTTATTCACTATTTAATTGAGATGTTCGCGGGTCCCAGAATATATGTACATTAGGTAATGCCTCCCATGTTAGTGATATGCCTACACAATGCTAGTTGCTAGCGCCTTCCTATTGCAGAGGATCATGGAGAGTTTTATCTTGGGCCCCATCATACAGAGTCATCAAATATAATCACCTGTGAAATCCACAAAACCAAATTTTGGTATATTCTATATAGTTTTTACTATTATCTATGATTTGGAATTTTCATAATGATGATTTTTAGTGCTGAAACTCAACTCAGTATCAAGATAATGATGATGACCTCACCAATACATTAATTTAAATGTCCTATCCCCATCATATAAAAATTAATATGGTAATATATAAAACTTTACTACTCTCTTAATTTATATTCTGTAAAGTAGATCCAGAGAGAAATATTCTATCAATAATTTGTGGAAACTCCCAAATGTGAATAAATACAACATAAAATTAAATTAATATTAAAAATAATTCAAACCCAAATGGTTACCAATACTTTTATCATATGGCCAAAAAGTGTAAAGGCATACCTCCATGATTATATTTATCACATATACTAAAACAAAGGGTTATAGTTCCATAAATTTCTTTTATATATCCATAATCTTAGTACACTCCCTTCACATAATAACCTCAAAAGGGGTGTCAATACATAAATCCATGATGGTATCTGGAACACTATTGTTAATATTATATAAAAAATAAAAACTTTCAAATCACAATTCAATATTTTGTCTAAATACATTATCATTTTCTATACAAACTCAATTACAATACAGTCATTGGTTTATCCATTATCAATAAAATATCAAATGTGAAATCATTATACTAGAATACATGTAAAAGTATATGATCACTTGAAATTTATCTTAAGGGTGAACAATTGTATTTTCATATAGACAATTTATACAAAATAAAACATGAAACTCTCAACAATGGAGGGGATAACAAGGTTATCCAAATTATAATGATTCACTTAATCCATTATGATTACATATGCTTTATATATTAGTTGTTCATTAGAGGATACTATATCTTATCATCCACTTTATCTATTGAATTTTGGAATTGATTTTCATGATTCTAAAACATAATGAACATGAAAAACAAGAGTATGGGTGGTGCATTAGTGTGAATCCTCACTTTATTTGTACTAACAGTCCAATTAATTCCATTTTGATATTCATGGGATTTTTGATCCACCTTTCTACATTTAAATAAACTCAATGTTCCATTCAAAGTATTCCCTTTAAGTTTCTTCACTCATTTAAATCATGTAGATGAGTGGAATTCCCTTTTACCATATGATTTCTTCATGTTCCATGAGACTCTATCCTTATTTTTATATCAAAACCATGGGAGTATTGGGAATATCTTATTTCTATTTCTATTTTAAGTGAATATAAAATTATTTATTCATAGAAACTAAAGCATATTTTAGATAATTAATTTTAGAGAATTGATTTTAGGCCACCAAATAATTGATCAATTTTACTTTTCGGACTGATAATTAAACTATAGTAACATATTTAATTCCTTGTTACATTTTCCTCATAGTTACCTATGGATTCATTGTTCTTTTTCTTCAGCTTAAAAAATTCATATAAAACCTTTTTTATAGAATAAAAAAAAGTAATTATGAAATAATATCCTCTTAAACTCATCCCATTACATAGATTAAATCATTTTAATATTCATTATATTCTCAATAAGATTCCACTAATGATCTACTTTAATTCCCATATGATAAACTAAAACTGAAATATTTTCAGTTCCTGAACATTGAGGAATATAAAATATTTTTTCAATGGTGTTGATCAATCATTAATGATATATTCCATGATAAGTCCCACTAAAAGAATGTGGGTTCTCACTCGTAAAATATTTAATATTTAATAGTTCTCTCCTTTGATCATTTGGGTACAGTTCATGAATCATTTCCTGAGAAATTTTCATGAGAATAACTTCAATATTATATATTCCAACTCCCACAATGTTTAGTTTCTCAATAGGAAAATCATTTCATTTTCCATATCACTCAATATTAAAATAGTTCTATTAGGTTCCAAACATTGACTTTAACCATAAATAATTACATGAGAAACAATAATCATAGTTTCTAACCACATAATTATTACAAATAATTTATAGAATTTCTAAATCATGATACATATTTTTATGAATCCTTAGCTATAATGTAGGCCATTCATGATCATCACCAAAATTGTTGGATTTTAACCATTATACAGTCTTATCCCCATGTTTTTAGTTAATTTTTTTTAACAGTATTATCAAAATATTTTATAAACCCTGATCTGATACCAACTATAATAACCCCTACATTTCATACATAGATATTGTGCCTATTGAGATTAATATTAAATATATAGAATTAATATCCACTCTAGAACCATAATGGTTTTGTATCTTTGAAGATAATATATATATTTTTTTTATTTCATGAAATATCCTCAGCATCTCCCTCAAGGATATTATCATATAGTACTCCTCTTTAGTATTCCATACCCGAACCATTCTTCATCACCTAGGGAAAGAAACATAAGAAACGATGATCTTATATGATTATTAGGGGTTAACCTAGGAGATATAAATCCATTTTTATATGAAATAATAAGATAATAATAAGGTAATGTGATAATTAATATAAGTTATTATGTTTATACCCAACCTCTCATGAATCATAAACTTGATTCATGTAATTTTCATTACAGAATACATAGACAAAAAATGATAAATCCCCATTAATCATTCCTGAAGGATAATCTAATGTCAGAGAAGAATGAAACCCTCATAAATATAGAAACCCATTTTTTATTTCGAGGTCAACTAAAAATATAATAACTATAGTGGATCAGAACTGACCTTCCTCCCCTAGAATATCAAGACGCACCTATTTCCTAGTGTGGATCAAGCCCACGAACTAGTTTCCCATTTTTATCTCATGGGATATAAATCATTACACAATGAATTAAAGGTATACATAGGTACCGCCCATAATATAATGAAAACCATACATATGAGTTCCATATGAACAAAATTCATTCATTATATTAAAACCCATAAAAAGGGATGTGTTTCATAAATATTTCATCATTGAATAACCCATGGAAATGTAGAGGGACTTATAAAAATTATTCCATCATAAGGATAAACCATCCAGATTAAAAATAATGATGGAATCCTTTGATAATATCCCCTATAAAAAATAATTAACATCAAATAATTTTTTCAAATATGGAAAATGATTTTGAAATATAACATGAAATAAATCATGGGGAAATACTCCATTTTGAAAAATATTTTTTACAGAAACTCAATTTCAATGGAAAACATATTATCTGAAAATAACCTCATATTATTTTATAATACACATCAAACCATTATGTTATAATGACAGATGGAAATTCCTCACATAACATATAAAAACATCCCTTCCATATTTTGATGAAAAAGTCACAAAGTATCTAGTTTGTAAAATGGAAAAAATTTTGTTTTTAATCCATTTATTAAAAATTCACACGTTGTTAAAAAATTAAAAATATTAATTTTTTTATAGAATCAAAAAATAAATTCGGACAAAATTTTTATGAAACATATAAATATTATATAAATATTCCCCAGTTGAGAGTTAAATATAAACAATTATAAATAATGATGATATTGCAAAATAAGCCCTTACCACTAATATAAATTTTGAATCATAATAATCGTAAAGAAGATATATATATATATATATATATATATATATATTAGTAATACTCAAAATATGTACTATTAGTTTTTTTCTTTGGACGTATATATACAACAAAAAATAAACAAGTGGTTTATAAAATCAGGTGTCCCATAGAAAAAGTGAGAAAAAATAACTTACATCATGACTTCCCATTATTTAATCACATTCAAAACTTATATATAATAAATATGGATTTATTTAAAATTTATTCCACAAAAATCATTATATCATACCATATATTGTTTATTTATAAAATCTTCTCACCTTTTTATTAATAATATGTTTTTAAAATCATTGTTCAAGGTGATAACTATTTTGTTTTCCTGACATGTTTCAGTTTGGCAGTATTGATCCTTATACATTGAAATTTTGTTTCATAATTTTAATTATTTTAATAATGGTATAAAAATAATATATAATAATTTTCTAATTATTTATAATCATTTATATAATGTATATATATAACAATGAATTTCACCATTCATAGATACGGTAGGTCTTGCGTACGCTTGAATAATGTTTCCATATTTTGATTGATGAAATAAAGGAAAAATAATTAGTCTCTCTAGATTCTATATTACATAATATATATAATATATATTATTTAATCTGAAAATAATACCTATCAATGAAATTTTTTGATGAAAAATCAATTGTATCAATATGTGGAGATGATAAATTATACATACGCTTGAGCAATACATTCACTTTATATTTTATGGGAAAGGGGTGTATAATAGTGTTTTCATAATCCTAATTTTTTTTCATAATTATAAAGAAACATAATTTATTATTTGATAATAAAAAAATTTGTTTATAGGAGTTAATGAGGAGTATAAAAACAAAGTGATCAGTTAGAGTGATTACCTCTTCTTTAAATTGCCTCTTTTGGATCTCCACTAAATAGATCCCCTGTCGGTCTATTGAGAAAACCGAACACTATACAATGACCATAGAGATGTGGATAACAAAAATTGGTAGATGTTTGATGATGTAGAATGATGAAATTTGTGTAAATGAGGGAGGAGGTGCCATTTTATAATTGGGTTGAGGGGCACTTTTGGAATATCTCAAAATATTAAATGATAATAAATTCATTTTCTATTCAAATACCAACAAATGGAAAATGATTTTAAGATAGAATATAATACGGTCATAACATAATAAAATAAAATATTATAGGAATGTTTTGGTGTTATTTTAAACATTATCATTATTATTATCCCTTAGTTAACCTATTTTAATCTTAGCTATGGTAAAAACATTTTTAAATATTTAACGTTTGTAAATTTTAATTATATGGATTCAATGAGACCATAAATATCCAATTAATTATATTTTCAACCATATCATAATAATTTTTTATTTTCTAATTTTTTAGGATTTTAAACTAATTTAATTATAAATTAATCCTATAAAATAGTATTATTATTTATTTTGAAACTATTCAATATTTAGATTTTTAAAAATTTGAAACGAATATGAAAATTACCTAAAAATATTATAATTTCAAGTTAATGTTGATAATTTATGTATGAAATTAAATATATCAAATTATATAACTTTTAATATTTTTAATATCATTAATTGTTTTTTCTGTTAATTATATAATTACTGCATCAATATTGTGTATGCATTTAGATTAATTATTTAATTTATAAATATATAAATAAATTACTATGATAAATATAAATAGTTTATATTTAAAAATACTATTTATTTTCAAGAATAACATTATGATAATTCCATAATAAAAATGGTATAGTTATGAAAAACCTAAAAGTGACATCTTTTTCTTTTCATTACATAAAATATTATAAAAGCCATAATCTCATCTAAGTGGCTATAAATGATTATATAACCAAAAAAATAATTATTATGCATAAATATTAAATATAAAATAAAATAGATATAGGTTTTACTGTCATTTTTTAGTTCTTATCAATTTATTTTTACCCTTAATTAACCAATTTACATTTTACCGTGGTAACAAAAATTACTAATGTTACTATTCATATTTTATAAAGAATAAAGTGAAATATTTACTAAATTTGGTCGAAATAATTATCAATATGATATAAATTTTTTCAAAATTAACCATATATATTTTTTAGAATATAACTAAAATAAAACTAGAAAATGTAGTGAATAATTATTTTTCAATAAAAATTACTATTTTAAATATAAAATGTTTTTATAATAAATTTTATTGTAAAATAAAATTCAAAAACATAATGGGATTATTCTAAATTAAAATGAAATAAAAATACAAAAAAACAAAAAAAAAATTACTATGTAAAAATATTAATATAAAATAATTTGTAAAAAATCAGTATTTTTTACTATTCATTGAAATATATATATTATTCATAAAATTCTCTCAAAATTATTTCAAGATAATATTTAAATGCTGAATTCAAAAAATAATTAATTTTTCTATAGTCTCTATAAATAAATGTTCACTCATGAAAACAAGGAATACAAAATTTTGAAAAAAAAATTTTAAAGAATAAAATGAATTAACTAAAAAAATGTGTGACTATATTCTAAGAAATTAACAATAAATTCCTTGTGAGTTGAAAATTTATATTTATTTCATAAATATTTGTTACTATTTATTCCCATCAATTTAATGGGTTTTTTATAACACACAAATAATATTTTAATTAAATTTCACGATTTGTCTAAACTTGTAGTTGTAGGGAACACAAGCTAACACAGAAATCAAGTAATTTAAAATATATTTCATAAATATATCTAGGTGTTACAATGATGATATATATAAGTATATTTAGGGAAATAATATTTTATTATTGATATGATGATTATTATGGAAAGATAAAATATTTCTTACCTTATTTCAATTATGATCATTGAAAAATGGAAACATTACTCATGCATACATATAGTTTACCATCTCCGTTGTTGTCAAAATGTCCATTTTTCAAAACCTTCATAAATTATCTGTTTTAAAATTATAATTTGTGTAAAAATATGCTAAATATATTATTATTATTATTTTAGAATTGTTTAATTAATGACCTATTTGACCATGGAAACACATGAAAGCCGCTTTGAAAAATTAATCCAAATTTCCTAAAACACCTGACATGGATGTAACTGATTAAATATTTGAATAAGAAATTGAAAATAAATAAAATAATTAATTTATGTACAATGTATTTCAACTTTAAAAATTTATTATGAAATAAAATAATTTATTTACTATTATTATACACGAGATAAAGGACCTACAAGGAAACTTAGGACACGAGGTAAGGGCTCTCTCATCTCATGTTTTAATTTTGTGAGGTATATAACATACTCACCACATTTTTGTGTGTCGTGTATATAATTACCATGGATTCGTTTTTTGATTATTTTCATGAAAATTATTCTGATTTACAAATTCATAAGGGTTCACTCTTTCATGGTGTTTTGATCCGGTGATTACCAAATCTGTATGGGACTTCGTCTCAATTTACCTTCATTGGGGCATAATGTACTGTTAGAAAACTATATTCTTTTATAACATCTATCTACTAATACTTTGACATGATATTACATGAATATCATTATGTTCTTGATATTTAATGTTACATTTTATGTTATTCTATCATCGAGATTACATTTGAAATGTTACAAAACACTACCATAGATCGGCACAAGGGCAACACCTACCTTTATCCACAATAAAATTAACACATTGATAAAAAGGTGGCTTTTCTCAATGCTTGCATAAAGTGCTAATAAATCCACCCTTTATGAGCACTAATAAAAGATATAATAAAAGTGTACCCATTCTCGTTGATTTCTTTTGTAATGGTTTATAATATATTTATCAGTTCTATTATTAGCACTCATAAAGGTTTTTAATAAAAAATTAATATTAATTTTTATAAAATTATTTAATTTATATTCAAAAATAATATTTATTTATATAAATTAAATAAAGAACAGATGTTTATAAATAATATATATTTACTAATAATGGAAATCTATATAATCATTTAAAAAAGGTACTTATAAGATTATAATTAAATAAATATCTATTTTAATAATTAAAAGATTATAATAAATTTTACCAAATAATATATATATATATAATATTTATAATTATATATTTCTAATTATATATAAATTAATTATAATGATATATATTTATAATTATAATTTAGAAAAATTAATATATATTCCAATTAATTTGGTAATAAATATATTGATACAAGAGTATAACTGACATGAATGTATTATGTATTCATCATGAATGTTCATTTATACATCACAAACATATTATTATTCATGTTTTCCATATATGTGGTGACTCATTTTTTATGATCTATACTTTACTAGGTATATGATTCATTCATGTTATCCCAATTAATATATTAAGTTCTCATAAATAATAATAAAATTAAAAAATATATATTTAAATAATAAATATATTTATTATATTTATAATTATAATATTTTAATTATATAGAAATTATTTTTAAATATATTTATTTATAATTATAATTATTACTAAATTTATATATATATTTAAATAATTATAAAATTACAATAGACACGCCAATTTAATTTTTATAATATATAAATGTAAAAATATTTATAATTATATAAAAAGCATATAATATAATTATTTATAGTTATAACTATAAATATAAATATGTAAATAATTATAAAATTATAATAAGTATATTAATTTTACTTATAAATTAATAAATATATATAATTAAATAATGGTATCTATAAATATATACTAATATTTTAAAAAACAGAAATATATATAATTATAATTCTAAATAAATATTAATATCTTTAAATAATTATAAAATTTTAATAAATATAATGATTATATATACATATAATTATAAAAATAATAAATATATTTATAGAATTATAAGTGTAATAAGCATATTTGTTATAATTTTATAATTATTTAAATATATATATATATATTAAAATTATAAATATATATATATATATATATTAATTTTTTAATTAAAAATTAATAAATAAATATTAATTTATTGTTATAATTATAAATAAATATATATTTAAATATTTATAAAATTATAAAAAAATATTTATTATACATATAATGTTATAAATATATATAATTACCAAATTTATTAATAAATACTTAAAAATATTAATAAAAATAATCTAATATTTATACATAAATACGAATATTTATAATTATAATTATTAATGAATATAGATATATTTAAATAATTATAAAATTATAAATACGTTAATTATATAAATTAATAAAATTATAAATATAATAATTATATTTCATATAATTTTATATTTATTTAAATATATATATATATATATTTATAATTTTCAGTATATATATATGTATAAATATATACTTATTTATTTTTTAATTATAAATAAATATTGATTTACTTATTCTTATAATTATAAATATATATATATTTAAATTATTATAAAATTATCAGAATTATGTTAAATATACATATAATGATATATATATAATTAAATAAATATATTTAAAAATTTATAGAAATATTTTAAAATAAAAAATTTTTAATTTTAATTGAAAATAAATATAGGAATATTTAAATAAGTATAAACTAATAATAAATATATTAATTATACAAATTTATAAAATTATTAGTATAATAATAAATTTATCAAAATTTTATAATAAATATATATTTATTATAAATAAAATATTATTTATATATAAAATATCATAAATAACTTGTTAACATTACGTCTTTATCAACGCAAAAAAAACCTAGCTAAAATATGTATTTATCAATGGTATAAATTTACCACTGATAAATACATCATTTATCAGCACTTTTTTAGTGCTGATAAAGGTGTATCTTTATCAATCCTAAAAACACTGCTAAAGGTAGGTTTTATTAGTGCTTTCTGTTTTAGCACTAATAAAACATAGCTTTATCATCCCTTTGTTACCTAGGACTAATAAAATCCTTACTCATTTTTATAAATAAATCATAACTATTATCTTCTTCTATTTCACAACACAAGCTATCAAGGAACCCGACCTCTTTCTCCACCGACACCTCCTTTACCATTTTCGATCCTTCCAATGCCACCACCTTTGTGAATCCCTTCTCCACCACCGAGAACCCCACCTCTACTGCAAACCCCACCTCAGCCTCTGAACCCCACCTCAACCACCAAACCCCACCACCTCTATGGACCCGACAATCACCAGTAACCCTCCTCTATCGTGAAAACACCTCCATCGTTGACTCTCACTTCCCAGATGTCGTGTATATCTTCCTCACCATCATCTCTCCCTACCAAACTTCCCTCTTTGTCCTTTGTTGTCTTCACTCCTTGAATGGTGAGATTCTTTGTCTAGTGATGTTATAATGAGGGTTTTTTGATTCTTATATCTTCTGAGCCATCCTATGAGGCATATTGTTGTCATATTCAAAAATTTTTCATGTTTCAACTACTTGATGAAGGAATTTCCATTCAACATCATTTTTATAAATAATTACTTGGTTTATTTTTGTTTTAATAGTTTTTTTTCATCAAAATCAATGATTCATATGATGAAAAAAATATTCTCATCAAATCTTATCCATGTTTTTTGTTTATCCTTTTAAAAAATGAGTTACTTTTTTAGATCAATTCAAATTTTGTTTGAAATGGTATTTGAGGAATAAATGGTTATTGATAAAAAGAATGTGAATGTTTTCTTTAAGATAAATTATTCGTTCATTGTGTTTTGTGAAATTTTGGTTTTACAAAACTGGTGTTATCTATTGTCTAAAGGGGTTTATTAATTATAATAAGTGTTCCATTTTTTTAAAATGAGACATCTATGTTAGTAAATGTATTTCATTCCTTTTATAAAATGGTTACAATATTTAAAATAAACCACCATGTAATAGGAATGGTGTCGTTCTATTTTTAAATTATTGAATGTTATGAATTGATTTGTGTGTTTCCTATTGCGTTGTTTGTTTGGAGATGTATCCATTATTTTATTAATCACGTATTATCTTTTATTTTTTTGGTAAGTTACCTCATCATTTAATTTGGGTTTAAAACGGATTCCAAACGGATTTCCACCAAATGTATTACATATGTAACACCCCAGGTAAATAAAGAATATGACATCTTTATATTTACCCATATTTGTGAATCAAATATTAATATTACTTTAAAGGGGATGTAATGCTCGATGGCGTACCCAATACGCAACAACGAGTTTCTTGGGAATCTTACGTTGCACTCTAATAAAAAAATAATATTATTTTAAATGTTAGTTAACAAGTAGCCATTGTACTGGCGGGAATGGATAGAAATAACTAAAATATGATTATATATGTTTTTAAATGTTTTTACATTTATCCAATAAAGGATAGAGGCTTAAAATACGGAAAGAACTCAATTTTAGGCGTATATGCCCTAGTTTTCACTAAAGGTTCACTTATCACCTTTTGATGGAGAACCGTAATTAAATATAGTTTTTTCCACTCTTATAGATTCTATTAGACCAAATAAAACTCTTCTTAAGAATCGGGACATCAAAATTTACTTTGTGTAAATTTTTGGTATCTTTCCGATAAAGTTCATTTTTTTAATGAATAGTGTAAAATGTTGTATTTTAATTCAAAATCTCTTTTTAATCTAATTTATTTATATAATTAGATTATCTTTTGAATTGGTTTTAAAGTGAAATTAGAAAATATTTTTACCATTAAATCCAATAGTGGTCGTTGGAATTAATTTCACTTTGAAATCAGACTTAAACCAGTGTCATACTTTTGATACTTATTGTTTCATAAAAACACGCTATTTGCTCTGACAGCGGGAATTAATTATTAAATTAATTAATGTGACTTATATGTTTTGAATTTTGTAAAATATACTTCATTTTTGAATTCGTAATATCAAATATAGCTTAGGGTGAATTTTTGGTAATTTTCTGAAAAACTTCAATTTTTTATGAATAGTGAAACCACTAAGTGGTACTTATAAAAACTGATTTTTCCGTTTAAATGAAATTTTGTCATCTTTGTGTTTTGAATTTCAAAAATCCGACATACATGGTTGTCATTAGTATGTAAAATGTGGTTCAATGGGATGAAAATAATTTTTTGGTGAATAGTAACTTTTTTTCATTAATCGCGATTAGAGGTAATTAGTGTAGTTTAAGGTAAATATAATGTTTTAATAATATGAAATGAACTTGACACATGTCCTAACCTCATTGGATGTGTAATGGCCGACCAAGACAAGCCATTGGTCAACTTGGGGACCCCATGGAGCTACTTTGGTTGGTAAATGACATAAATAACTTTTTATTTAATGTAAAAGTAAAAATGACACAAACCTGATATGTTTTACTAAAACAATTTTTAAGTGGGGTTATACAAGTCATCTTTTTTATTATAAATAGTCATTGGAAAGCTAAAAATATTTCATACATCATATTATTTGTTTTATAATTTTTAGACACTATATAAATTATATTATTTATGACATCATGATGATGCAGCGATGACCTCATTATTTAATGATTTAAATAAAATGGAAAGATAATGTAAAATCTATGAACTACACATGTAAAAAACTTATTGGATGGGTGGATTTAGAACCCTTATCACCTTATCCACGAATTATATCAATGTGGGACCTTTTGAAACCGAAACACATTTTCAAATAAAGTAATATTTCTTACTTTCCAAAAGTGCCCCTCCTCTCCTCTTATAAAAGGCCCCCACCTCTACCTCTTTTCCCACACTCCTCAAGCATTTGGCTCGGACAACCCCTGCCCATTTACTATATCCACATCCCTCTCCTCATCCTAGAGGATTCCTTTTGGGAATAATCCTTTCAAAGGAAGCCTTTAGGCTCAAATCAAAAGGAGTTACACTTTTAAAGGACGTTAAAGAACGATCGAGTCAAGTCGAGCCCGAGGTAAGGGATCCTACTCCTCTCATTCTTTTTAAGTACACATTTTTATGTCATTCCTTTTAAAGCTCATATTTAATGTTATTGGGATGATCTTTTATATTACACTTACTGTAATTTTTATGTTCATGTGATGAGAGACCCTATTCTCTCTCATCAATTCATTTTGGAAGTTTTGAGTGGCGCCGTTAGGCTGCTGAACTTTCGTAAGAGATCTAACCTCTTTCTTTCTTTTTAAGTACTCTCCTTTATGTCACTTCTTTTAAGCTCCTCTTTGTAATGTTGGGGGATGTTCTTTTATATTCCTCTTTATGTAAATTTTATTGTAATGTGATGAGATACCCTATTTGATCTCATCAATCCATATTCTGAAGTTTATGTGGCGCCGTTAGGCTGCCGAGTTTTCGTAAGGGATTTTTCATCTCACTTTTATTCCCGTGAGATTTATGCTACATTTGCCACAAATTCCATTGAGTGGTGTATTTACTGTCCATTATTCTACTATTTGTGTAATATAATTTCGTTTATGAGTATTTACATCAATGATCTATTGTCCTTCTTTCATGGGGTGTATGTTTTGAAAGATACCCAAGTCGATAAGGGAACCTTTCACCCTCCTCTATTTTAAAAGACTTCTTTTTTTGGGTCTTTTAATTTACATATTGTTATGTTGGGATATGTTCTCATATATCCTTATTGATGTAAATTTTATGTCCAAGTGATTAGATACACTTTTTATCTCTCATCAACTCTTTTTGATGTGATGCCGTTAGGCTGTCAAGGGAACTTTTTAACCCAATTTCGATTTCTTTGTGTTCAACATGTAGTCATTGAATATGTCATCCATTGAATATGTGTGAATGACCTTTTGTTGTTTTACACTTAATATCCACTTATATTGGGTGTACTTATATTTGTCACACATTTTTTTGAGATTGATTTGTCCTTAATTTAAGGATACCTTCTCTATAAGGGATTTCATCACATTTGACATTTCTATTGAGGGCTCATTGTTGTTATGCACCAATTCACTCTTATATGGTGTATATACTGTCCTTTGGAGTATTATATCATGAATCCATTTATTATCATGATATTATAAAGTTCTGACTAAATGTTATTCCTCAATTATTGTATTCAAGTGTCTCTAATTTTGGTAAAAACCCTTTAACCAAAAAATCATTTTAAATGTTTTAATTATTTGTTCTTATTAATATCCATGTTTTCAAAATAGTTTTAAGGATTTATTTATATGGATATTAATGGTTTATAATTTTAAGCTTCAAGGTGGTATGAGACACTTTGATTCAAAAATCTCTTTATCAAATGTTTTAAATGGTTTCTTTTTGAATGGATTCATTATTTCAATATACTGAAATGTTATATTGTGATTGAAATGTGGAAATGTTATGTTTCCTTTATGCATGTTTTATGTGATACATTTTTGTTATGGTTCTTGGGAATTGTTATGAAAACGTGTGGTTCCATGATAAACTAAGGGCGGGTGAGCCCGATATAGCTCTCCAATGCATTGGGTAGCGCGAAGGAGTGAAATGTTAAGGTTTCTCCGAAGAGATTTAGGGAATATAATGTGATGGGTATTCCAAACGTATCCAAGAGGGTTACTCCCTACGTAAGAATGTTATGAATTCCTCAAGTTACCTTTTTGTCTTATGATTTCTATGATTTATTCATGGATTGATGAGGTATGAAAGTGCCTTTGTTTTATGGGTAAAGTATGATTTCATTCTTATGTATATATGAAATCATGTTTCCTTTACATATTTTTATAACCCTTACTGAGCTTTTTATGCTCATCCCAAGTTTTTGAAATGGTTTTCACAGGCCAAGGGAAAGGTACATGATGTGATGATAGTGTCAAGGATGTGTCAAGAAAGAATCCGTGTTATATTTTAAATATGTTTCCGTTGATGGGAAGAATGAATACTGTCTTTTATGTAACCACTTTGTTTAAATGTGGAATGTAATGCAAGTTTCATGATCTAATTCTCTAAAACTCTAAACCTGAAAAGATCCTCAATGTGTAATCTTGTAATAACTCAAGATTAAGTAAGGTTTAAGGCTGGGGCCTTATAGTTGGTATCAAAGGTCGGTTTAGACAACTTTAGGGATTAGGAGTTTTTGTGAGGCACATGATCAGTCCCTATAACTATTATTTCAGTTAAATCCTTGTTTTAAAACTTTTTTTTTCAGGTCAAGTAAAGTCGGTTACGAATGGAAGAAGGAGGATCTCAAACGACATTCCTATCTCTTCCTGATGACATGCTTGCAATAATTATTGCAAAGTCATCTTCGGATGATTGTGAAACTTTTTCTAGCATATAACTCACTTGCAAGCATTTGTTTGAGATATCAAACACCTCTGCTATACCTCGTTATCATCGTGGATCATGGGTTGTTTTTAGAAAAATACTATTTTCACAATATTCTCATGTTTTCAAGAGAGGTAAATATTATCAAGGTATTTTCAAATATTTTACCTTATCACAAGAATTTGAAGCATATTATGATTTTCAAAATGGTGCTGAGGAAGGAGACCCTTGCGTAACCTATTTATATTTGCTTTTAAAATATAGTCTCACATCACATACTTATGGTATTTTAAAAGGACCAATGATAGAAAGTTTCAACTCAATTTCGGTCTGACTATTTTTTAGAAATCATGTTTTATCAGATGTTTTGAAATTATATGTCATACATGATTATTTTCCAAAACTGTTTTTCTGTGAACACCCATATGACCCATGTTGCACGAGGTGTATTTGGATGGAGGAAGAAAATGATTTTGAAGGATCTCTAAATCATTGTTGTAATGCATGGGACTTCTACCTATGTGAGCAAGATGACGATGAAACCAAGTGGACGCCATGATCAAGGTATGATGTTATTCATTTTGGGAATTGTTTTATTTTATCTTATGGTGGTGAAATATGACTTCAAGAATTAAGGTGTTGAGATCATAATGAATTTGGATGAAAATTATAGGTATAAGGAAACTATTGAGGTTAAAACATGTTAGGGTTATTTTTGGACTTTTATAAAAAGGACAACATGCAGACCGTGTGACAACCTGTCGCATCGGACAAAGCTGCAGGAATCGAACCCACAAAAAAAGTGAAACTGGTATTTATCGCCTACCATTGGACTACGTGAAGTCTCTGGTTAGTTTGACCGATTATTTCTAGTTATATGATTTTATGAATTAAGAGTAAGTTGATTATGGGTTATTTATGAAAATGATTAACCTATCATGGAGGATATGTGATTAGGTTAATTACTTTTCAATACGAGACTTTAGGAGCAACTGATGTTGTTTGGAGATAAATGTCACGATTTAACTTGGAAGACTATATGACTAAATCCTTCAAATATTTGGGTTTCAATCTTATATTGGTTTACTTTGAAGAATTTTAGGGACAAATTGTTTATCGGATGGTCCTCGTTGAACTTTGGGTTTTGTTGGACAAATTTTGGAGATTAAGCATGGATTTTCTTTTTAATGGGTTATCCTTTTTTAGATTATCTGATCATGTAC
This sequence comes from Viscum album, assembly GCA_963277665.1. NCBI lineage: Eukaryota > Viridiplantae > Streptophyta > Magnoliopsida > Santalales > Viscaceae > Viscum > Viscum album. The sequence goes on from OY728126.1 coordinate 590,303,299, forward strand.
TAACCTTTTTGGTTTTGGTTTTGGTTAGAGTCTAAAGACATTGGAAGTATATAGTTCTCTATTTTGGATTAGGTGATTCTCTAGAAGTTGATTATAGTACTCTTAATGCGAACAAGTCTCCCTAAATACTTGTCTTTTGGAAAAAAATATGAGTTTGATTAAGGAATCTAGTAAAAGTTGGAAATCAAAATGACAAGTATGTATGTTTCCTTATGTTTTATTTAATCTCAAAAATAAATTCCTCAATAAAAAGTAACTTAAAGAAAAAATGTTGTCTATTAACTTTTCCTACTGAGGAATCGAATACCGTTTAACCCATCACAAGTTTGTGATTTTCTCATTGTTAACTTTCTCCTAAACATGTTTACTATCACTCTTCATCAGAACATGACCCTATGTTTTCTCCTCCATGTCCATGTTTTCATACTTGGAATCCTAGTTTGGGTTAACTCAGGTGACCTTTGTACTTATCTTTCTTTATTTTAAAGTGATTGTTTTACCGACTCTTGTTCCGATGTGGGACTTTCAAGGATGTTTCCAAGCGCAATTTTAAAATTGCGAGGACGCAATTCCCAAAAGGGGGAAAGGATGTAACACCCCAGGTAAATAAACAATATGACATCTTTATATTTACCCATATTTGTGAATCAAATATTAATATTACTTTAAAGGGGATGTAATGCTCGATGGCGTACCCAATATGCAACAACGAGTTTCTTGGGAATCTTACGTTGCACTCTAATAATAAAATAATATTATTTTAAATGTTAGTTAACAAGTAGCCGTTGTACTGGCGGGAATGGATATAAATAACTAAAATATGATTATATATGTTTTTAAATGTTTTTACATTTATCCAATAAAGGATAGAGGCTTAAAATACGGATAGAACTCAATTTTAGGCGTATATGCCCAAGTTTTCACTAAAGGTTCACTTATCGCCTTTTGATGGCGAACCATAATTAAATATAGTTTTTTTGAATCTTATACAATCTATTAGACCAAATAAAACTCTTCTTAAGAATCGGGACATCAAAATTTACTTTGTGTAAATTTTTGGTATCTTTCCAATAAAGTTCATTATTTTAATGAATAGTGTAAAATGTTGTATTTTAATTCAAAACCTCTTTTTAATCTAATTTATTTATATGATTAGATTATCTTTTGAATTGGTTTTAAAGTTAAATTAGAAAATATTTTTACCATTAAATCCAATAGTGGTCGTTGGAATTAATTTCACTTTGAAATCAGACTTAAACCAGTGTCAATCTTTTGATACTTATTGTTTCATAAAAACACGCTATTTACTCTGACAACGGGAATTAATTATTAAATTAATTAATGTGACATATATGTTTTGAATTTTGTAAAATAGACTTCATTTTTGAATTTGGAATATCAAATATAGCTTAGGGTGAATTTTTGGTAATTTTCTGAAAAACTTCAATTTTTGATGAATAGTGAAACCACTAAGTGGTACTTATAAAAACTGATTTTTACATTTAAATAAAATTTTGTCATCTTTGTGTTTTGAATTTCAAAAATCCGACATACATGGTTGTCATTAGTGTGTAAAATCTGGTTCAATGGGATGAAAATATTTTTTTGGTGAATAGTAACTTTTTTTCATTAATCGCGATTAGAGGTAATTAGTGTAGTTTAAGGTAAATATAATGTTTTAATAATATGAAATGAACTTGACACATGTCCTAACCACATTGGATGTGTAATGGCCGACCCAGAAAAGCCATTGGTCAACTTGGGGACCCCATGGAGCCACTTTGGTTGGGAAATGACATAAATAACTTTTTATTTAATGTAAAAGTAAAAATGACACAAACATGATATGTTTTACTAAAACAATTTTTAAGTGGGGTTATACAAGTCATCTTTTTTATTATAAATATTCATTGTTAAGATAAAAAGATTTCCTACATCATAGTATTTTTTTTATAATTTTGACACACTAAATAAATTATATTATTTATGACATCATGATGATGCAGCGATGACCTCATTATTTAACGATTTAAATAAAATGGAAAGATAATGTAAAATCTATGAACTACACATGTAAAAAACTTATTTTATGGGTGGATTTTGAACCCTTATCACCTTATCCACTAATTATATCAATGTGGGACCTTTTGAAACCGAAACAAATTTTCAAATAAAGTAATATTTCTTACTTTCCAAAAGTGCCCCTCCTCTCCTCTTATAAAAGGCCCCCACCTCTACCTCTTTTCCCACACTCCTCGAGCCTTTGGCTCGGCCAACCCCTGCCCATTTACTCTCTCCACATCCCTCTCCTCATCCTAGAGGATTCCCTTTGGGCAGAATCCTTTCAAAGGAAGACTTTAGGCTCAAATCAAAAGGAGTTACACTTTTAAAGGACGTTAAAGAACGATCGAGTCAAGTCGGGCCTGAGGTAAGGGATCCTACTCCTCTCATTCTTTTTAAGTACACATTTTTATGTCATTCCTTTTAAAGATCATCTTTCTTGTTATTGGGATGATCTTTTATATTACACTTACTGTAATTTTTATGTTCATGTGATGAGAGACCCTATTCTCTCTCATCAATCCATTTTGGAAGTTTTGAGTGGCGCCGTTAGGCTGCCGAACTTTCGTAAGAGATCTAACCTCTCTCTTTCTTTTTAAGTACTCTCCTTTATGTCACTTCTTTTAAGCTCCTATTTGTAATTTTGGGGGATGTTATTTTATATTCCTCTTTATGTACATTTTATTGTAATGTGATGAGATACCCTATTTGATCTCATTAATCCATATTCTGAAGTTTATGTGGCGCCGTTCGGCTGCCGAGTTTTCGTAAGGGATTTTTCATCTCACTTTTATTCCCGTGAGATTTATGCTACATTTGCCACAAATTCCATTGAATGGTGTATGTACTGCCCATTATTCTACTCTTTGTGTAATATAATTTCGTTTATGAGTATTTACATCAATGATCTATTGTCCTTCTTTCATGGGGTGTATGTTTTGAAAGATACCCAAGTCGGTAAGGGAACCTTTCACCCTCCTCTATTTTAAAAGACTTCTTTTGTTGGGTCTTTTAATTTACATATTGTTATGTTGGGATATGTTCTCATATATCCTTATTGATGTAAATTTTATGTCCAAGTGATGAGATACACTTTTTATCTCTCATCAACTCTTTTTGATGTGATGTCGTTAGGCTGTCAGGGGAACTTTTTAACCCAATTTCGATTTCTTTGGGTTCAACATGTAGTCATTTAATATGTCATCCATTGAATATGTGTGAATGACCTTTTATTGTTTTACACTTAATATCCACTTATATTGGGTGTACTTATATTTGTCACACATATTTTTGAGATTGATTTGTCCTTAATTTAAGGATACCTTCTCTATAAGGGATTTCATCACATTTGACATTTCTATTGAGGGTTCATTGTTGTTATGCACCAATTCACTCTTATATGGTGTATATACTGTCCTTTGGAGTATTATATGACGAATCCATTCATTCTCATGATATTATAAAGTTCTGACTAAATGTTATTCCTCAATTATTGTATTCAAGTGTCTCTAATTTTGGTAAAAACCCTTTAACCAAAAAATCGTTTTAAATGTTTTAATTATTTGTTCTTATTAATATCCATGTTTTCAAAATATTTTTAAGGATTTACTTATATGGATATTAATGGTTTATAATTTAAAGCTTCAAGGTGGTATGAGACACTTTGATTCAAAAATATCTTTATCAAATGTTTTAAATGGTTTTGGAAATGGTTTCTTTTTGAATGGATTCATTATTTCAATATACTAAAATTTTATATTGTGATTGAAATGTGGAAATGTTATGTTTCCTTTATGCATGTTTTATGTGATACATTTATGTTATGGTTCTTGGGCATTGTTATGAAAACGGGTGGTTCCGTGATAAACTAAGGGCGGGTGAGCCCGATATAGCTCTCCAATGCATTGGGTAACGCGAAGGAGTGAAACGTTAAGGTTTCTCTGAAGAGATTTAGGGAATATACTGTGATGGGTATTCCAAACGTTACCAAGAGGGTTACTCCCTACGTAATAATGTTATGAATGCCTCAAGTTACCTTTTTGTCTTATGATTTCTATGATTTATTCATGGTTTGATGAGGTATGAAAGTGCCTTTGTTTTATGGGTAAAGTATGATTTCATTCTTATGTATATATGAACTCATGTTTCCTTTCCATATTTTTATAACCCTTACTGAGATTTTTATGCTCATCCCAAGTTTTTTAAATGTTTTTCACAGGCCAAGGGAAAGGTACATGATGTGATGATAGTGTCAAGGATGTGTCAAGAAAGAATCCGTGTTATATTTTAAATATGTTTCCGTTGATGGGAAGAATGAATACTGTCTTTTATGTAACCACTTTGTTTAAATGTGGAATGTAATGCAAGTTTCATGATCTAATTCTCTAAAACTCTAAACCTGAAAAGATCCTCAATGTGTAATCTTGTAATAACTCAAGATTAAGTAAGGTTTAAGGCTGGGGCCTTATAACATATGTATAAAGATAATTCCAGTTTAGAACCTTGAAGGATGGTGGGTTATTAATATATGTTTACACCATAATTAATCCCCTATTATCCTTTTCAATGATTGTGTGAATGTGACAATTATATTATTTCATAAGGTATGTACCAAAATGAGGTTTAAATAATACTATATTATAAATCACCATATAGGAAGCTACATGTGTTGGATGGTTTTAAAACCCATGGTATAAGTTGACATGAACTTGTTCCTAGTTTTTTAATCTATACAGACATGATATGGTGTTGGTCATAGTGATGAGGGACATGAGGAAATGGAATATTGAAGTATTTAGACAATTAATAAAGGATAAAATTATCTAGGGTTAGTGCATGGGCCAATTTGACATGGTATGGTGGATCAGGCCTTTATGTTTAAAAAGAATCACTAAACAAATAGTTCATAACATTTCATGTAGAATTTCATTCATTTATTAGATTGAACAATTGGATGGGTAAATTTTATAGTGAATACACCATGACAAATCTATAGGATCATAATCTGGAAGGTTCGTAGTGTGGCACTACATATGTACATGGAATTTACATCATGGATTAGAACAAAACAAAAAAGTGGATCTTGGTCAACTATTCTAGGTCAACTATTCTTGGTATTCTAGATTTAGGTTTTTGTATTTGTAAATTTTATATTTTAGTTAGGGTTATACTCTTCAGGGTGGTATTTTCACAATATCACTTGTGGTATACTAGAAAATTATAGTTCAAGGGATTATCATAGCTAGTTCAACTAATATGGTGTTTGGGAAGTCGGGTGTGATCTACTCTAGTCCCCCGTAATTCTTGTAGATGTCTTCTTGGATCTATAGTGTCTCTATATATAGTGTGTAGCCTATAAATTATAAAAATATAGATAAAAAATAGGTACCAATATGATTTCTTTAGTTTGAATATAGAATAACGGTAATTACTTGATGCAGCCAAGGAAATTATAATTTATAGTTGGTTAAATAGAACTAGACCTGTTGTAGGTATATATGGCATGTGGGTTGGTTTAGTTAGAGAAATGAATCTATAAGGGCTAGATAATAAAATTTTATGGGGTGGTCAAGTCTATCAATGAATTTTGGTAGATTGATATGTATAGATTTAAAGATATGGTTTATATGAATTAGTAAAGAGAAGTGATAGATAAAAATAATAACGAGAAGCTATATTTTATAAAAGACACTTTAAATGAGATATTATAAAATCTTATGACATAAGTAGATTGGATATATGTGAAATTGTCTCTCTTCATGTCTACTTTATGATAAACGTTTCATTTAGCAATTATATACCTATCATTTAATTATGAAAATTACATTTAGTTTGGCTATAAAATAGCACTTCCCCTCCCCCAATTTTCCAAGTATCTCACATTTTATTTTTTATCTAAATTATACCCATATTCTTTCTCTCATAATATATATAGCCATAGATTATATTTCGACAATGGGAATGAGTTTATAGAGACTAATTTTAAATGCGATTGATAAAAATTATCATTTATTCTACAAGACTCGAGGTATGAGTATAGTTTACCATAAAAAATAGTTTTATATCTTAAATTATTTCTCTTAATATATATCCAAGAAGTTTCCAAGATTATTATTTCACTATGGTTTCATTGAAACAAATTTATTTTTTATGAGATTGGTTTAAATGTTTTTGTTAATGGATTTCAATGGAATTTCTATTGATATTTAAGATAAAAAATGGAATCCTCTAAATAATTTGTTCAAATTATGATAGTTTAGAAAATGCCTAAATTGATTTTATAAAGGAATTACTTTTGTTTTAAATTAAAACTTAATATAAAAAAATGTATTGAAAATTATTCTTCTATTAATTGAATTTCAAACGAAGAGTGTGGATTATTTGAAAGTGTAAAAAATGATGGAAAATGGTTTATTTATGTAAGTTCAGTTTTGTTTTTGCTTGATTCACATAATTTGGATCTTTTGAGAGGGATATATAGTTGTATGATGACCCTAGTTGAAAATATTTTGTGCATTTATTTTGTTATGTTTTAATATTACTGAATCAAATAAGGTGCATATGAATAAAGAATGGATGTTTGTCAATTTTTTGACAAATGATTATGAAGATGGAGTTAAATAGTTCATCATGTCTAAAAAGGATCATGAATATTACCCTTATCAAATCCTTTTTTAATGTTGGCAATGTTGTTATTCAATACTAATTAGTCTATAGTAGTTGACATAACCCTGGATCTATCATAGAATAAATCAATGTTATAAATTTTGGAATAAACATGTGGAAAATGTTAATGTAGCTATTGGTTTGGATAACCCTATTTTTTAGGGATCATCTGATATGATTAAAAGTGTGGATTTTCAAGAAGACTGTATTGAGTATGTGTTTACGGATGTGAATTATGATGAAGACCATATTGACTAAATGATTATGTTATTTAAATATGAATTTAATGATTGCCAAAAATTGATTGATCAGTAAAATAGTTGTAAAAAACCATTTTCTCCAATTTTACTAAATTTAAAACATTTTCATCTATACATGAGTTTTATAATTTTATAGTTTGAAATAGATGGAGTGATTCCAATTTAATGGTATTAATTTTTCTATTGAACTACATGCTATTGATGATAATGAGTTGTCGAGCTGAACTTATGATGCCAAACAAATGATACACTCGATAGGTATGATATCTGATAGAATACACCTCTTCCCCAATGATTGTGTATAATTTCTCAAATACCACAAATCATTCAGTGAAGGCCCAAATATTGGTTCTTTTGGATACAAGAAAGACAAATCTAGTCCTAAGAATCTTTTGGGATGTTTTCAATCATTCCATTGTATTTACGCCTATATGGAAGTGAGGAGAGTGAATGGGTATTGATGTGGAATGTAGATACAAGAATTTATTATGGGAAACAATATAACCTAATATATTCCACTCAGTAAAAGGGAATTGATCATGAGTATCCTGAATTTGGAATGGGGCTGATAAAATTTTGTCTTGCATTTTATACATATTGATTATTAGGACAAAAATACATTATGTTATCTATGCAGATATTAGGAAAAAACATGTTAATTATATTGATATTTATGTTGCTCCATTGATCTAGGATTTTTTAATTTTTGTAAGATTTTTACACCCAAGAGTTCCTCTAATGAAATATGCTAAAAAATTTCAAAAAGAGAAAATGTAATTTCTCATATTGTACAATATTAATTATCTTGAAACAATCATTGAAAATTGTGTTTATATGATATTGATGATTTCTAGCCCAATGGTATAAGTGTTGATCATGGATGACATCATTTGATGGTTTTTTAGAAGATCGTACAACCCCATCCCCAGTAGTAGGTGATCAAATATCTGATAATGTAAAATATTTGGATAGATCTTTTGGTAAAATTTGTTCAAAAATACCTTACAAAAACTGATCTGAAAAATAGATCAATTTTTAAAATTACTAGGCATGAATTCTATGTATGTCAGAATTTTTTTTATGTTATGCATGTTGAAAAAAATGTATGTGATAATGTCACCATCACATTGCTAAATGATCCAAGTAAAATGAAGTATTTAATTGATGCTAGGATAGACATGGTTAATATGAGAATACAGTAAGGGTTGGCACCAGTGAAGGGTAAAAAAAATTTCTTCTTACAACTACTGACACTCATTCCATGGAAGAGAGATAAGACTTTTATAACTTCTTGAATGGCATAAAGGTTCCATATGGGTATTTATCAACCATTAAGAACATTGTGTCAATGGATGATTTAAACATAATGGGGTTGAAATTACATGACTACCATATTCTGATGTAAGAACTAATTCCTAATACTTTAAATTGAATTTATTACCAAGATTAATCATCATACATTAACCAAGTTTTTCTTCTACTTAAAATCTATACACAACAAAGTTATAGTCCTGGAAAAATTACAGAGAATGGAATGAGAAAACGAAATCATATTATGAGAAATGGAAATGTTATCCCCCTAAAATTCATTTATATGATGGTTCATTTTATGTTTCACTTAGTGAGTGAGATTTATCTATGTGGTCTTAAACACTATAGATAGATGTACACCATTGAACGGTATATGAGGATTTTCTAAGGGTATGACAAAAATCAATGTAGGAAAAAGTGTTGTATTTTAGATAGATATATTGTTGATAAATACATTAAATTATATACCAAATAAAAATCTAGTGTGGAAATAATTGTTTTACCATGATCTCATCACACTGGGTGGCTGGCGGGAGAAGGAATTTATAGAAGATATACTGTAACAATAAATATTACAGATTGGGAGAATGCCCGTCGCAACATATTTCATAATAATCTAAATTTTGAACCATATGTTGATACCCTCAAATAAACTCTTAATAATATGTATCCATTAAGGGATGAAGATTTATATCAAATTAATATAATGAATAGTTTATCAGATGGTTTTGAGGGAAGAATTTTAAGGAGTCAGATGAAAATCGGGATTCAATTTCAGAACAACTTTGATGGCTATCCAGTGGACCAAGTGTGTATGTATTATCTTACAATGGTTATATTATTAATTTTTATACAATATATACAGATGAACATGATGGCTGAACCAATGCATGTTTTTGAAACTAAGGAAAAAAAATCCAATTTATGTGAATATGTCATACATTGGCATCATTAGACCAATATGAAAGTAGGATTATAAAACATTCCATGTGCTGATTTTTCAATGTAAATGGATTGATAATATGAGTGATGTTAAAATTGATGAATTTTAATTTGAGAAAGTTGGTTTTTGTAAGGAATGGTACAAAGACAAATAGTTTATAATGTCATAATAGAAAGTACATGTATTTTATATTTAAAACCCCACAAACTAAAAGTGGTTAATTATTATGTAATAAAAAAAATCACTGAAAGGTCAGATGAAAACTCAAATGAGGATGACCCTTTCTATAACACCATATGATTTTATATATTATTTTTCATGAATTATTATTATTATTATTTTTTTATTTTTACATGATAGTGGAAATATGTCGATATATGTATATATATTAATATATATATATATATATACTAATATATATTAAAAAACTAAGTCAAACAATACATTTACATAGAACTGACTGGTATTTCACTACACACAATACCTACTTGTTTGGCGCTACACACAATACCCACCTGGCTTCAGATACCAACAACAACGACTTTGCGTACATTACACAGAACACATATGTTTATATGAAACACCATATTATTGTTATAATTATATAAATGAACAAATTATAACCTAGATATGAAACATAGTCAAATGAATAATAATAACTAATTTTAAAATAATATTTATAATTTATATAAATAGATAAAACATATTGATAATGATGTGTATGAATTTTTTCAAAGTCCATTATGTACAAAAATACTGTTTTCTCGAATGAACTAATTTTAATACGAAAAATAATTTTTGACTTAATTATAAATTTAATTATATTAAATTAAATTCCTTTTAGAATTTAAACTCCAAAAATTAGCTTAGGGTGAATTTTTAGGATTTTTCTAACAAAAATCATTGTTTGATGAATAGTAAAAATTAGAACATTTTAGTTATAAACATCCGTTTCGTATAAATAATTGTTAATGTTAAATTACACATTAATTTTTTTTTAAAATAAAATTAAATCAATAATACATAAATTAGTACAATTTAGGTCAACATATCCAATTTCTCTTTGAAATTGAATATAAAAACTTACTTAACTTTTGAACTTATTTCTACTTTAAAAACCCATAATCTCATTATGTATGCAGGATTAGCATTAATATTAATTTTGACTCTATAATGAGTTAAACTTATTAAAACTAACATGATTTTTTTAATAATAACCATATCTATTATCTTATGAGATCTTGTAGATTTTAGATCAAAATGATTAGTAAAAGTGATAAACATTAATGACAGCGGTTCATGTCAAATTAAACATAACTAAGAATTAAACACTAATATTAATAGAAAAAACAACCTAGAAACTTTTAGAAAACCAATTTCATGGAAATATATTTTTAATAAACAATCCATTATTGAAATATGTTGGTGTTTATGGATCTTTTTAGGTAACAACATGTGTACACCTAATTTGTTTTCAAAAAATTCCAAGTGATTCATTTTGCTTATCTATAAAAGGCCACTACCTCTCCCACATCCTAACTCCTCTAAAAACTCATATATTTGGAAAATATCTACCCAATAGAGTTATCTATAATTATTTCATACTCATATAATCCTTACATTTGTCAGAAGTAAATCCATGGAATTATTTCAGCATAAACAAAATGGAGTTACTTGATTAAAATGTAACGTCTTCTTTCATGTCCATTATTTCATTTTAATTCCCCCCCCCTAATTTTTTTTCTATTCATGTATACCAACACATTTATCCTAAATATACTAGGATTTTTTATGCAATTTTTTTAACCAACACTTAAACACACATACATCTAATAAATAAAGAACATACGGTTTATGTGTACGGTGAACTACTGCCTCACTAAACAATGAATGTTCAATTTTCCTTACTGCCTCTCATGATTGACACTATGGTGGAAAATATATTTATATTTATTATATATTATAATTATTTTTTCATTAATCTTATCTATAACATTTATAAAACATGTCATTCTTACTTTTCATTTGGTGTTTATATGATAATTTTATTTGAGGAAGTGTGGACGGTCTTCTCCTCAAAGCTATGTGATTTGTTCATACACTACATGGATTATATTAAGGATGGTTATAGTTAATCTATAAGATTTATATAATATCAAAAATCTAATTTACATTGATATATATATATATATATATATATATATATATATATATCTGTGTGTCTGTGTGTCTTTTACTTTCGATCATTCAATAGGAAAATTAAATGCAAATAACATTCATGTGTATATACAGCCTACCATATCCATAAACGGTGCATTGAATTTCATACATATATGTTATATATATTATTATAATACCCATATAATTTATTAAAATGATATTTATATCACATTTTAAATTATTTAAATCATTATATAAATTATAAATACCAGATATATAACAGATTAAGACACATGCAAATAATAAATTGAATATTACTTTAAGTGAAGCCTTAACATAGGATTTTTAACAAGCACATAACATATGGTCATAAAAATATATAGTATAGATATAATAATATGGTTCAAAAAAACATTTTTGATAAATTTATATTTATTATCCTATTGGTTTGAACAAGTACGATGAGAGTAGATACACAAGGTAAGTGGATTTCTTGTGACCTTTTATTTTCGTGAGATATGTACTATGATTTCCAATATTTACATTAGCACGGTGTATATAATAACCATTTTTTTATTCTATATATCTTATAATTAAATTTATGGGTATTTGGATAACCATTTTATGACCTTTCATTCATCGGGATTAAATTTAAAAAGTTACCATATTAGGAAAATAATTTTGTCTCAATTTTCGTTCTATAAGACTCATGTATTGTTATGAACCTAAATTATTTTTTGAGGTGTATTTACTTCCATTTCAATGTTATATCATGAATCTACAACATTTGATGATTTTTAAGTTTTATTTAATTTACTTTTTTACATGGAGGGTATGATACGACGTTACAATGTTATAAGAGTATATCGATACAATCTCATTGCTTTTCTATATTGTTTATGTTTATGGTTTAATTGAAGAGATATTATCTGAAATATCTCAAGAAAATTCATGAATTCATTTATCCTATATATATTCATAATATAATCATGCATTGGTTACATTTTTATATTATTTGGTATATAATATAGTTAATAATATTTTATGAAATCATGACTTTACCCTCTCTTCATTTATAAATTTGTGTTCTTTCAAAATCATGTTCCCTAAAAATGGTTTCAAAGTATAATATATTAAATAAAGTGATAATTAAACAAAAATTTTACCCATTTGGTCATTCAAAAATTATTTCAAAGGAATATTCTTATCAATTTTCGAATGAGAGATATTTCTAGTCTTTTTACTATGTAAAAAGAATTTTATTTTTACATTGTCTTATATATACAAATTTATCCACCATCAATCTGTTAAAAATTAATTATCATGTTTGATGTTTAATTTTTATGAATTTTTTTAAATTTATTTTCTAAGAAACGTTTTTAAAAACCATTTCAATCTCTTTGCATAAGTTTTTAAGGAAAATGGTTGTCGAAACATTTTCCAACTCATTTTATAAGCATTTAGGTAAATGGTTTTCAAAACATTTTCAATAATCCTTTTTCTTTTTTCAATGGAAATGTTTTTAAATGAATTATTTACTATTTTTAAGGATAATTTTCACGAAAAGAGTTTTCAAAAGGTTCTATGTTTTAATAAATATTTTCAAATTAGAATGGATATTTACCCAAAGAAATGTTTTCAAAATATCATTCCGGGTTATTTTCCATCTAAAATGACAATTTCTGATGTTAATAATGTCCTTTAAGGAAATAAGAAAAAGTTTTTATTCATATTATTTCTGGAATGGTTAAGGTTCTGATAGAATGATTCTTATGTAACCCATTTCTATTCCACGTGTTTTATGCTTTTGGAAACTTGCTTTTTTCACTATTTATTCTTTTATGAAGTGATTATAAACCTATGTCTTTTCCATTATTCTTGATGTGAGGAAATGATAATGATTCCTATTTTACTTTTTGTTTTATGATTTGAAGTTTATAAAACATATCTCTATTTGTGGGACATGATATAATGAATGTTTTGTTATCTTGATGTGAATGTCTTAATGACATAATTATTAGATTTTTGTGACCTATATCTCCCTCTAATGCATTGAGGAAAAATGAATGAATCATAAGTATAAATTTTATGAATTAACCTTACTATGTGTTCATACTATATTCATGGACTTGGTTACATGTCCATAAGATTATCCATAGACCTATTTGCATGTATATAAGTTTATACGTGAACATTATTATATGTTCACAATGTTATGTGTAGACCTGATTACATGTTCATAATGTTATGCATGGACCTAGTTTCATGTCCATAATGTTATATGTGAACCTGATTACTCATTCATAATGTTATGGATGGACCTGGTTTCATGTCTATAAGTTGATGATGTGGCCTGATTTCGTGTGTTTAACATAATGAGTGAACCTGTTTATACTTATACACGTTCACAACATTATAAAAAAATGAGTTTTCCATAAATTCCATGTCTTATTACTATAATAATATTTCATGACTTATTCTCTTAATCACCTTGTTATCTATGTCTGATAAACTATAAATATATATTATGATGTCTAATATTTAGTTTATGATCATCAAATTTTATTCCCATGTTCCACACCCTCTATTTCACAATTTTCTTAGACGTTTCCTTTATCTTACCTTACTAATAATCTAAGTTCACCCCTAATTATTTTTCCTTTCCCCATGTTTTGATGAAATATGTTAGGTAGAAGTTCTATATATAGAGATCTTTATTGGGGATGTTGAAGGTCATTTAACAGGATAAAATATTTTGTTTCCATGTTTCCAAAGAGAGTAATCTATGATGGTCCTCATTATTTTATTTTTATAATATACTAATTATTAATCTAAAATGGTTTAATATCAATGTATTTTAATCCTGGTTATTTATAGTTGGTATCAAAGGAAAGGTTTTTTCATCCTTTAGAAACTAGGAAGAGAACACTTTAGTGTTATGCCTTGTTATACATCTATGTGTATATATAGGGATGTCTATAAGGATAAGTATAAGGATAAGCTAACTTTTAGGAAAATGTCCTGGAATATTGGTACATGACAGAGTAAGTGGTTTCATATAAATACATCCATGTGTGGATAGTACAAGGGGATATGGCTCTGGAATAGATATACCTAGGGGTAACAACTCTAAAAGGATGTTCTGGGCCATACTCGGGGTGATCTAGTACACAACAATGAGCCAGGATGCAAACCGGGTTTGACACACTTGGGGTATATACTTTAGATATTTACAAACTCTTCACAGACCATCATGAAGGATATAAAGATAAGTTTTATATGAATAAGCTAGGAGAGAACTGTGTTTTTATAGATTAAAGATGTACGAGCCATTCTTTAGGCACCATATAAGTAATTTTTTAGGATTATATGGTATCCAAATATGATAAATATTTCTCAGAAATAACTTTTAGTATATAGTCCATTGATAGAAATAAAAATAACATGGTTGAAATTTAATATTTCATATTTGGATTGTATATAAATTGTATGAATTTATTTCTCAAGTGGAAATATCATAATGAGAATCCGGAAGGTGATACATGTATTGGTGTTACATTTGAAGATAATGTTATCTCAAATGTCATGTGATAGGAATGTGATTCTCTTCCAGTATTTTTTAAGTTAATCATAACAGTAAAGGTTAGATTGAGGTTTAGAAACATTAATACATTATTCATATTTCACATTCAATAAAATATGTATTAAATAATATGTTTATTAAGCCTAATAAATTGTCTATGAATAAGGTTAGTTTACTGAATTATTTATTTTTTGTAATTAAAAAATTATGTTATATGATTCATGACATAATTGATTATTTATAGTATATGATTTCATTTATGATTTAAAATAGAATTTTGGAAGCTTATGAAGACATTGAAAAGTGATTTGATGGAAATATGATATTTTGATTAAGGGAAGGCAACCATTAATTTATTCTACAAATAGAGATAATGATATTTGGATAATGATATATCACATATGAATATGTAAATTGGAAAGTACAGATTACCCAAGAACATATTATTAAAAAATGGCATATGTCATCAAGGATGTCGTTTGCAAATTCATGGATTTGAATAATACATCAATTAATCATTGAAATAATAAAGAAATATTTTTTTCCAAAAGGAGTTATGGTAATTAACGTTAACATGTTTTTAAGAGAATATACGATGAGGGTAATCATATATTTTGAATGTGACAACCAAGTGGAACTTTTTGTTATATGAGGGGCTAATGTTAAGCCCCATTCATGAAATTCTCTCAAAAGATTTGAATTTTCATATTTTAGAAGGGTTATATGGAAAACCATTTATGGATGTCTTTAGTTAAACATTCGATAAGGTATGAATGATTAATTTGTTATCTTTCCTAATGAGGATTAATCAACATTGGATAACCTATTCAATCTACCTTGTGTTGTTGATACTGGTGACAAATGGAATGGCATGTCATGGATCTGTTCATCTATTAGTATGTCAGGAATAAAAAAATTATGTTACTTTTTCGATAAATAGGTGAAGTAGATCAATGAAATACAAAGTTTCATGTTTTCTTGAAATCAAGCTTCTATTTGTTTTCATGTAAATTCATTAACATTAAAAAAATGTATCTTCAAGCCAAATATTTTTTCCTAGTACTTTCATTTCTGATGAACCAGAAGGTACCTTAGGTCATCGTAGATTTATGGCTTGGTGGTTCTTAACCTTCCCATGACCTTGTTCTATATCACTATCCATCATAACATAATGGTAAGATTTATCTTCCATCCCCAATATTCAATCCTGACCTATGTTTCCCTATGTGGAAACGAAGTTTATATTATTTTTGTGTAATAGTTATGGTCAGAACAATCATATTTAAGGGAAGTTTTAGTATTCATATTTTACGATGTGACTTTCTATGAACGAAACATTCAAGTATTAATCATCACATAACCTAGACGAATTTAGAGGAAAAAAATCATTTTAAGGGGGGTAGAATGTGACACCCATATATTTTGTGCATTATATTTTTCTAATTAATTAATATTTTTGATATTTTTCATTTCTCATGACACTAGAAATAGGTATATATATATATATATATTAAAACACATAGTCAAAAATTTATATTACAAGACACTAATTTGTCATATACTACATGTAATATTGACTTCGCTTGTGCTACATGAAATACTAACATGGCTTGCGCTACCCACAACACTAACTTGGTGTATGTTACGTGCAACACAGATGATTCTATGAAACATCATTTTATTGTAATAATTATTTAAATTTTATAATGATTACCTAGCCTTTAAAAAAATTATATGAACATTAATACATAAATTTTAAATATTATTTATAATTTTTTTATATAGATAAATCATGTAGATAATGAAAGATATGATTTTTGGAAAAGTCATTTATGTTTAAAAATACCATTTTCTTGAATAAACCAATATTAATAATAAAAATAATTTTAAAAAATTCTAAACATTTAATTTGATAAAATAAACCTAATTTTTTAATTTAGAATTCCAAAATTATCATTGGTTGAAATGATTGTATTTTTCTAAGAAACTATATTTTTTATTAATAATAAAAAACTTTTGTATTTTAGTTATTAACTGACTTTCTGTTTAAATAATTATTCAACATAAATTATAGTTTAAATTAGTTTTAAGGTCATATTATATCAATAATAAATCTATTAATACAATTTAGGTCATTATAATCATCTTCACTTGGAAGTTGAATATAAAAATAAATAAACTTTTGAAATTATTTCTACATTAAAAACTTGTAATTTCATAATGTCTGTAGGATTAACATTAATCGTATTTTTTTCGATTATGTGAGTTTAATTTTAGAAAAACCAACATAAAACATTGTAACAAGTATTATATTTAGTGTTTAATGATATCATTATTTTTTTACCAAAATTATTAGAAAAACTGAATAAAATTAATCAGATCAATTAAAGTCAAATTAAGCTTAATCAGTTAATAAATGTTAATATTAGGAGCCAAAATGACCTATAAACATTTCCAAAACACCTTTTATAGAAATATTTAGGTCATTAAACATCTATTATTATTTTTTATTATTTATGTCTTTTTTAATGTAATAACCTTTTCACACCTAACTTGTTTTCCAAATTTTCAAGGGAGTTCTTTTCCTTCCATATAAAAGGCCACCACCTCTCCCACATCCTCACACCTCTCAGACCTCTTAGGGTAGACCAATATCTTCCGTGTACACTTCCCCTAAATCCTCCCGTATTCCTATAATCCTTCCCTAATTTACATGTAAATCCAAGGAATCTTTTTGGCACAAACCAAAAGTGGTTACCTGATTAAATGGCAACATCTTCTCTCATGTCCTTTATTTTATTTTATTTCCCAACAACACAACTTTATTTTCTCCATTATTTTATAACAACACCAGTATCCTAAAAATAATATGATTTTTTGTTCCATGGTTTCATCTTACACTTACACATGCCTACATATAATGGATAACGAACATATTATTTATGTGTACGATAAACTACTGCCTCATTAAATGATGATTGTTGAATTTTCCATAACACCTCTCATGGTGGAAATTATGATTGAAATATGTTTATATATAAATTATATATTATATATATTATTTTTTTAAGCTTATATATTCATTTTACAACACATGAATTTTTAATTTTCATTTGGTGTTAATAAGATAATTTCATTTGAGAAAGTGTGGACTACCGCCCCCTCAAAGCGATATATTTAGTCCACATACTACATGGATTTTATTAAGGATGGTTTTAGTGAATATATAATATATATATTATATCATATATATAATTTAATAGGGATATATATATACTAATTGAAACATATCTATATTTTAAATTCATTTATTCAAAATGACACTTTAATGGAAATAGCATTCATGCGTTAGCACAACATACAGTATCCAAGAACGGTGTATTCCATTTCATACATATAAATTTTATAGATTATTATTATAAAAATATAATGTATATAAATGATATTTTTTCATGTCTTAAATTATATAAATCATGATTTAATGTATAAATAACAAAGATATCATAAATTAGGACACATGCGAATAATTGAGTGAATATTTCCTCAAAGTAAAATATTGACATAGGATTTTTAACAATAGGGTAATATAAGGTCCTAATAAATAAATATATGGTATTAAATATAAAAATATGGTAATTAAAATATTTATAATAAATTTATATTTATTATATAGTTGGTTTGAATTAGTGTGATGGTACTCAAGAGACAAGGTAATGAGATTTCATCTCACTTTTTATTTCTGAGAGATAAATGTTATGTTCACCACTATTTCCTTTTGTTTGGTTTATGTAAAAACCATTATTTTATTCCATGTATATTATACATAAATTTATATTTATTCACATTCCCATTCTATGTTCATTCTTTTAAGGGGATGGAGTTTCAAAAGTCACCAAATCAATAAAATACTTTTGTCTCAATTTGCATTTTTTGAGACTCATGTTTCGTTATGAATCAAAATTATTTTTAAAGGTTTATATACTTCCATTTTACATTTTAAATAAAGAATATATTTAATTTTATGGTATTTTAAGATTAATTTTATATTATTTTCTTATATGGGGGGTATGATCCCATGTTTCCACTCTATAAGAGTTTATTGAAACAATCTCATCACTTTTTGATATTATTTCTTTTTTTTAAGGTTGGGGCCGAAGCCTCATTTTTATTATTAAATCAAAGCAAAGACCTATTTTAACTGGGTAGAGGGAAACCCATTACATAGCTCGAAGGCCTAGTGGGCTTGTAGCCCATTACATAGCCCATAGGCCCAAATTCTAAGGCTAATTCATATTCTGTGAACAGTAACCTGCTGCTACAGTACCGCATAGTATCGTCGCCGCTACAGTGCCCTGCCGCCGCTACAGTACCCGCTGATGAACAGTGCCGCCGCTTCTACAGTACCGCTACAATATTGCTACAGTACCTGCGCCCCATGGGTTTTGAACCCCCATTTTCCATGTAGTATTACGGGGTGCTTACCACTAAGCCAAACCCCAACTATATTGATATTATTTCTATTTATGCATTATTTGATCAAATTTTATGAAAGATATATCAGGAAAATTAATGAATTTTCTAATACTATGGATATTCAAAATACAATCATATATTATATTCCATCTAATTTGATATCTATTGATGTTTCTCAAGCCCTTTGAGAATATTATCCAAAGGATCTATTTATATTTTTGTGAATAGTTAATGTTTTGATGGAATGATTCTTACGAAACCAATTTATATTCCATGAGTTTTATATGTCAGGAAACACACTACCTTTTATGGGTTTTTTATTCATGAAGTGAATATGTAAACTATGTATTTTCCATAGCTTATGATGTGAGGAATTTTCAATGATGCCCATTTAATTTCATGTGCTATGATCTGATGTTTATAAAACCTACTTATCATTATGGATACTGAGATGATGAGTGTCTTATTATCTTGTGAAACATGGTTTAATGATTTTGTTATGATTTGGGTGGGACCTATACCTCTCTCCAATGAATTGGGTAAAAATGGTTGACTCATGAGTATAAATCTTATATTGGAACCTGATTAGAAGTCCACAATGTATGCATGGATCTAGATGAATGTCCATAAGTTAATGCATGATCTTGATTACATGTTTACAATGTTATGAGTGAACCTTATTACATGTTCACATTATCATGCATTGAATTGGTTTTGTTTCCATAATTTTATTCATGAACCTGATTACATGTTCCCAAATATATGAATAGACCATGTTTCATGTCTATAAGGTAACTTGTGAACCTAATTACACATTCAAAATGTTATGCACCAAGTTGGTTTAATGTCCATAAGTTTATTCAATTTCTTTATTTCATGTCCACAACATAATGAGTTAATATTTTCTACTTATACATGTTCACAACATTATAAAAAAATGTGAATGCCAAAAACTCCATGTCTTATTACTATGTTATGCTTTAATTAATTATGCAATCAATACTCTTATGATCTATGTATTATGAACTAAAAATATTTATTATGATATATAATATTTAGTCTATGATCAAAAAATTTTATTCTCAAGTTATGTATCATTTACATCATGTTATGATCATGTATTTCCTTTATTTACCCTTACTGAAAATCTGAGCTCAGCCCTTTCATATGATTGATTTTCCCATATTCTGCAGAAAGGCAATAGGATGATGTTCTAAAGGTTGAGATATTTATGGGAGTCATTGAAGATCCTTCACCATGATAGAATATTTTTTTCCATGATTCCAAATATAATAAAATATTATGGTCCTTAGAAATTTAGTTTTGTAGTATACTGAGTATTCATCTAAAATAATGTAATATCCATGTATGTTAAGCATGGGTTTCTATAGATTAATTGGGGTGTTGAAATCATTTTGTAGCAGTCCTAATATTGACATCATTTAATATTTCATAGGATATGAAAATGAGGGGACTTGGAAAGTAGATACAAGGTTCAAATCCCTTTATCCTTTTAAAAAAGAGAGTTCAATAATCAGGTAATATATTTTTTATATTATTCAACATGTTACATCATGTTATTATTTGTTCACTACTGCATTTTTTGTACTCTAAATGAAATGTTAAAAAACATTTATTGTTAATGTAATTGGTATGTTCTAGTACTCCCAATAATGAGGGAAAATATATCTATAAACCTATTGTTGCACATAGTGTAGTGGAACAATAACCTTTTTCACGTGCTAGTTCTATCAATCTTGAGGTACAACATGTTTCTCAACAATATTATAATCCCAATGTAGAGGTAAAATGACCATATACACATACTGATGAAAGTACTCTAGAAGAAGATGTTGACATTATTGATTAGGAGGAAATGGTATGCGATGATAGACCGGTGATACAGAAAAAATTGGAGTGTCGTAGTTTGATGTTGTTAGAAAAAATCAGTTAAGTGAAAATAAAAGGTGTCAAATACATGTTCAGATCCAATGCACCCTTATGTTATCCCCAAAAGTCCATGTTCAGTAGTTACATTGGAATAATTACTCAGCAACATGAGCTGATTTATGTATATTTGTGGCACCATGTTGTGTTCGGCCTTATCACACTGATCTAGGTAGAGATTATGGTAATAATATGATATCATAAATTTATTTTACTATAAAATAAAAAAATGGAATATTGACTTACTATTCATAATTCCTTACATAATTCATTTATAGTTGATGAATCCCACAAAAAAATGTATTAATGCTTCTTGGAAGGATTTATAGAGTATTTTGCACAATTCAAATGAGACATTATCATAAATATTCTAAAGGGAAAATAAACCATACACACCACATATATATGCACACCTGATAACCAAATAAGCTTTGGATGTGTTTACATGACGTCATGTGGATGTGCCTTTTTAGGTACATTATGGATGGAAATATGTTGTTTGATGATACATAGATTCATCAATTTTTTTGATAATTTTTTATTTTTTAAAGAGAAACAGAGTGCTTGAAATAAGGAATGGGAATAAAAACCAATATACCCATGTCATAAAGTAGGGATGGGGTATGATTCACTCGATTAAAATTCTTACATATTTTAATTGTACCTTAATATTTTTATGTGACTTTAAAAATAAAAATAATTATAATATTCTCTTTATATGCAGATCGATGACATTAAATCAAAAACCACTTCCATCCCACTGCATGTGCTATGGAAGGAGGCATGTGTAAATAATGATGGGATACTAATAGATTAAAACATAAAAAAGTGTATGAAACCAGTGTGAGTATGAAATAATAATAATTTTTCTTTAAATCTCTATTACAAAAAAATGATTACTTATTTTAATATGTTTTCTCTCAAGAATAGTAATAATAATTTTCAACACCTACACTAGATGAACACATACCATCGGTGGCCTTGAAGTAGCAAGAATAGTTTTATTTCGTTAGAGGTGCGGATTTTGGGGTGACACCCCAAACATATTTTGAGAAAAAACATGAGGATAACAAAGGTAAATAAATGAATTGGATGAGAGAAGGACTAACTAACCTTGGATAACAACTCTAATGGTAGAGAGAGATGCTAGAAACATTAATGGGGGGATTTAAATATAATAAAAAACTAAAGAACAAACATTCTCAGACGATCCACCCCACCCCCACTAGTTTTTAGGTGAGACACTCCCCTCATAGATCCCTCTTAGTCGAGGTAATCAAAGATCTAATAATTTTTTCAGTGAAATTTTTTATCAAACAATGTGTGATGCTATTAATGTAATAATATTTTATAGGGTGATAATGATTATGATTTATCTCTATTAACACCCACCCATTTCTATATAGAAAGGCCTAAATTGTTCAATATACAAGAATTCATACTACACAATAGACCACTTCTAATAGGTCATGTGAGAGTATCGATTAGTGTAGTCCATTAGATGAGTGACGATCTACCTATTCCAATTGATGAGGATGATATTCATAAGGTTGAATAAGATGTTGGAACATTCATTACATGTCCATAAAAACTTGTAAAAAAATGTTGATAAGGAGTTATTCATTTACAATTTATTTTTCAAGATAAAACATTAACAATTAATGAGAAAAAACACAACTGATGAATGTTATTGTATCCAGAAAAATGGAAGGGGTAAAATGAATGGACAACTCAAAACCATCTAATGGATTGACCAACCGACCATAAAAAAATTCCAAAAAAACCTTTACCCTACTAATTCAATATCAACATTTACTATCATTAATGGTTCATGAGGATACAAAGTTAAAAAAAGGTCTTAGTCACACAGTTGATTTTGAAGAAAATATTTATGGAGGTGAAATCCAATAATTCATCAGTGTTGAAAATGTAAGTGAAATCCTAGTCTATGATGGTCTCGGTAGATTATATGTAAATGTTTAAATGAGGTATGTTTTCAAGATTTTATTTTCCATAAAATGATATATAATATTAGTTATGGATAAATGAATTTCATTTTTTTGGATGAAATATATATAATAAAATTGATTGGATTTCCCCATGAGAAAAATGGATTCATTAGACTTCACACGACCTCTAGAGACCAAAAAAATAGATTCCATGAAAGAGGATGAAATAGTAGAAGTCTTTCTCAAATCATTTGAATGAATACCAAAAAACAACATACTCTTCTTAAAACCAATGTTGTAGGGGTAGAACTCTATACTTTATTATGTCAAATATATTATCATTTATATCATTACTTATTCTTTTTTGTGTTTCTAGGTAGCATTAGATGCACATTGCGGTCAATTTGGATACTCCAAATATTTATTTTCTATATTCAATGCATGTATACCCAACAAAAGGACATTATATAATGGATTTTGAAAATTTTTAATACACCACATCCATAATTTTTTGAAAAACATCTTGTTTTATAATTTATATTAGATTTTACTGAGGATTTTTTTTTTCGATAGGGTGGTGCATCAATATCATCTAAAACATGGAATGAGGCCAGGGGATAAGAAATAGAAACATAAAAAGTACTAAGAACAGAGAAGTATTAATGAATATATAATAATATTTCAATATCCAAACACATATTAAAAAATTAATTTTTTTACCAATGATTTTATAGTGTTCGAAACAAACAAATGGAAATGATTTTGGTTTTTATATTTTTAAATTTATGAGAGAGACTATATTCCATGTATAAAGGTTAATTCACACCACTTATGTAATTAATTAATTTTTTCATCATTTTATATACCATTTTTAAGTTAATTTATTTATAATTTTTAGGTAATACTTATTTATTTTTTTACTGATCTTTTTGGAAGATATAAGTTCCTATAAACTATCTACAATAATCTAAAAAGGTGAGAACAGGTTCCTTTCAAGTGGAATAGAAAACCCCATGTTGCATGAAATGTGATGTTAATCATAGAGATGCATCTAGAAAGGGAATTCCCAATATCTGAATAAAATCTATGACTTTTTAAAGCATGTTTTATAAAAAAAATCTTGAACAATGTAGAAAATAGCCACAGCTCAATCAACCACACCTCAAGATAATACAAAGTGTGATCGGTATGACTGAATGTGTTTGCTCTTATTTTATAATATTATTTGATCCTTTTGTAATCATGTATTCTAAAATACCATGATTTAATCCCTGAATCATGATTATGATCTATGATATGAATGGTGTGATTTTGTAATCTTAATATCACTTTATAACATTCTTATAAACATATTACCCTTATATGATCATTGATATCTCTCTTGGTTACATTTATTGAGCATCAATGATCATATCTTATGTTTCATATCCTTTGGTTATAAAGAAAGGTTTAGAAATGATATGTCTACTATGGTTTCTAGTAAAGAATTACCTAATAAGATGTGATATCTATTTATGAAATTTTTGGGTCAATATATTGGGTATTAGATAAACGGACCTACTAAAAAACAAGAAAATTAATTCATCTATTTTTATAATTTATAAAATTATCTATGAGTCATTTTTGATGTGTAGGAATCAAACCCACCACAATACGATGCACAGTGTGGCCGATATAACTCCAAATTTGTCTTTTTATTTTAAATTGACATTAATTTCAGCAAAAAGAATAAGTGATGTAATGAATACCAAGTAACCACATTATAATTGTTTTTATAATTTAATAAAATGATCTAATATTCTTTTGTTATGTCTATGAATCAATAAAACCCCAATTTGATGCACTATGTGACTTGTATAACTCAAAATCTATGTTTCTATTTTGAAATGACATTTTAGTAAAAAAACAAAACCGAACTTCTCAATAATAAGAAAATTCATTTGGATTGTTTTGATACATTAATACAATGATTCATGACTAATTTGATAAGTGTAGGAATCACCCACACCTCATTCTGACACATAGTGTGACGGTTATGACTTAATGTGCATCTTTTTATTTAAAGCTGACAAATATTTTAGTAAAAAGGACAACTGACCTACTCAAAATAATGAAAATTAATTTATATTGTTGTCATACCTTAAAAAAATTATTCATGAGTAATATTTTGACTTTTATGAATTATCTTATCCACAATATGACGCATGGAGTGATTGGAATGGATCCGTGTCCATCTTTTCATTTTAAATTGACCTTAAATTTAGAAAACAAAAAAGTGTCATACTGAAAACCAGGACAATGAATTCAAATTGTCTTGATAATTTATGGAAACCATTCATGAGTCATTTTTGATGTATAAGAATAAAAAACACACTCAATATGATGTGCGGTGAGACCAATATGACTAAAATTGTCCACTATGAGTTTAAAATTGACATTTTAGATCAAAATGTTTCATTCACTAAAAACCCTAAAAACACGCTCCAATTGTATTTATAATTTAGAAAAGTGACTAAAAATTCATTATTTATGTTTAAGAAATTTTCTCACATCCTACCGAAGCATGATGCGACCGGTATGACTCAAAATGCATGTTTGAAATTTAAAATTACTTTTTAGTTAACAAAACACAATTAAGGTATTAAAAATTTAGCAAACACATTCAGATGATTTTGATACTTCCAGAAAATGATCTATATATCATTTTTTTGTTTTGTAATTATACATGCCTCAATATGATTCATGGTGTGGCAGATTTAACTCAATGTTTCTATTTTTTTATAAAAAAATTACAATTAATTTTAGTAAAAAAGAAAAAGTCACATATATAAAAATGAAAAAAACAAATTACGATTATATTGATAATTTAGTAAAATGATTCATGTGTCATTTATGATGTCTAAGAATATAACCCACCTTAATATTATTCCCATTGTGGCCAGTTTAATGCCAAATGATTCTTTTTATTTAAAACCGAGATTAATTTTATGAAAAAGAATAAGTGACATACTCAAAACAGAGAAAACACATTCCGATTGCTATTATAATCTAGGGAAACGTTCTATGAAGCATTTTTGACTTATAATAATAAACCAATCCTCTTTATGACACAAATTGTGATTGGTATTACTAAAAGTGATTGTTATTAGTTTAAAATTGGCATTTTAGCTCTTAACATGTCACATACTAAAAACAATGTACATGTTCTCTGATAGTCTTCATATATTAGGAAAGTGATTCATATGTTATTTGTGAAATTTATAAAGAAGTCTCACATAAAAATGAAATACAATGAGACCAGTATGTATCAAAAAGCGTGTTTCTATTTTGAAATGAAATTTTATTAGAAAAATGAAACTGACCTACTCAAAAATTAGGAATGAAATTCATTTTTTTAATATTTTCATAAAATGATTCATGGGTCATTTGAGACATGTATAAATCATATTCACCTTAATATAACACAAATTCTGACCTATTTGATTCAATGTTCATATTTTTATATAAAATTGACATTAATTTTATTAAAAATGACAACTAGCATACTCAAAACTATGCATTTACATTCAAATTGTATCCAAAATTTACAAAAAATATCCATTGGTCTTTTTTTGACCTCTATGAATCAACAAAACATCAGTAAAACACATGTTGTTATCAGTATAACTTCAAATGTGTCTTCTTATTTAAAATTGACATCAATTTATGTAAAAAAGAAAATGTGACATACTGAAAACCAATAAAATAAATTATAACTATTTTAATACATTAAGAAAATTATCCATTAGTCATTTTTGACAAATAAGAGTCAACCACGACTCAATCGGATGCATAGTGTGACCGGTTTGACTAAAACTGTTTGTTATCATTTTTAAATTAACATTTTAAATCATGGTGTGTCACTCCTTAAAAACCAAGAATAAAAACTATTATTTTCATCATAATTTGGGGAAATGATTCATAACAAATTTGTGATGTGTATGGTGTAGTCACACATCAAACTATCTCATGATAAGACTGGTGTAACTAAAAATGTGTGTTTCTAGTTTAAACTAGATTTTTTGTAAAAAAAACTTGAGATACTAAAAACCAAAAAAAAACATTCATATTTTGTCATACCATAGAAAAAACTATCCATTAGTAATTTTTTATAGGTTGTAATTAGATGAACCTTAAATCCAACACATGTTGTGACCGGTATAAATCTAATTGTGTCATTATTTATATATGATATTAATTTACGTAAAATAAAAAGTGACATACACGAAATCAATTGAACAGATTTTGATTGTTTTAATATGTTAGGAAAAGAATATATAACTCATTTTTTACATTTAAGAACCGACCCCACCTCAATACAATGCACAGTGAGACAAGTATAACTCTATATGTGTCGTTTTTAAAAAAATTGACATTATGTTTATATATTCATTCATAATAATATTTAATTTATTTCCTTATAGTATTAATAACATAATAGTTGTTTTATTATATAGGTGGGATCTTTTGATAGGGTTGGGATGATTTTTTCAACAACTGATACCAAGGAACAACATTTTCCAGAATGGATCACATGAATCAAAAGATGAAACATTAATGTTTTTAACTATTTTTTGGAAAATTGTAAATTCAATTATAAAAAAACATTGCTAGAAATATATATATATATATATATCATATTTTTTATAAATACAATGGGTGTATATTTTTGTATTCATGAGGAAAATTAAATATATATAGCATAGTTTTCTAGGTGTGAGGTATATACTTGAAGGTTTTTTATAGGTGTGTGGTTATACTAATAGAACACTGCAGCTTGTTATGCCTTTATCGTCACTTTTTTATTATGGATAAAGGGGACCACATATAAACAAATTCGATTAACATTTCTTTTTTTAGCATTGTGAAAAGGATTTTTACGTACTGTTAAACGGAATATGTGTAGTAGTGAAGGTGGAAAAGTAATTATGTTTCAATCTAAATTATTTTAGAATTTATTATATTTAAGGACACATTTGAGAAAATTATATGATACTATTTTCCTAAACCACATATCTTTTATTATTATTTATTATTAAATGTGATTGAAATGCTAAATTTTAATTTCCTCTTTTAATTAATGAATTATTTTCATGAAACAAAAATTATTTAATATTGGGAATATTTATCATCTAATATCTATGATTTTAAAAAAATTAATATATTTTCAAAAAACAATTTACTATGAATTTTTCATGTCATATGGACCATAATTTGATTTTAATTTTTTTAAAGTATTATTCCTATCATTTTCTAAACAAGGAATTTTCTAACATTTATTACAAAAAAATTAAAGGGATCATAATTTTTAATGAATTCAGAAATCTGAGAACATTACACAATCATTACCACTCAGTGTTTTAAGGAATACTTTTTTATATATCAATGAATATATTCAATGGTTTTTTTAAATTTTAAATATTTTTAACAATTTTCAAAACATTTGTTTTCAAAATTGATAGGATATTTTCAATGAGAAATTTTCTATGTTATCTTTCACAATATGATTCTATATAAGATGAAATACCTTGATGTTACTCAATAGAAAATATTGTTTTCCTCAATAATTTTTATAATTATATTTTAATGGTATGTCCATTAATCATTGTCAAAAACCCTTCACATTGTTACACTCTACTAGGGATATAATGTATTTTTACCATCCAAGTTTTTTCTTTAGATAGTTTTTGATATTTTCTTGAAAACTATTTATTTTCCATCGGTTAATAGAGGTATAAAATAAAATTTATTTTTTCAAGAATTTCACGTAAGGGATCCTAAATTTTTTTATTCATGAATGGTATAATTACATTATTGATGATGACTGAGTGAGTCCAAAATAGATTATATGAAGGTTTGATCCCCATTACAACTCATGGGTGAGCCTGATATAACTTATATGATGGGTGAACCCACATATAACTCCAAAGCATTGGGTAATGATTTAATGTATTTAGAGGTAATGAGGGAGTCACTAGAGTATGTTTGCTATGGAATTAAGTGGGTTCTATTTATTTTTTATGTGGGTTTAAAATGGGTTATGAAGATGATGTTCCAAGATAAATAAAATATTTATTCTTTTAATGGATATTAATGATTCATACGATCAATATTGATATCATATAGCTCTTGATTATTTCATATGATGAAAATTTACTTTTTGAAGGGCTTATTACATGTTTTCATGTTTTATTATCCATGTATTTATGGGTATAAAGATTATTATTTTATACTAATGCACATTGATTATGTCAGTATACCATTATGCTCTTCTTATACTCACATATGATATTCAATAGTAAGTGATTATTTTTGACTTAGTAGAGAATTTTAGGTTACCATTTTTCAGTTTCCTTTTATCTATGTTATGATGAATGATTTTGAATCAATTATGTCTGGATGGGTTTCATATGGATTATGATGATAACATAATGTGAAATAAGAAAAGTATTGTTATGTGGGAGAAATTATTATTTATACAAAGAAATATTGTCTATATAAGATTACATCCTAAGTATCTAAAAATATAAAAATAAAATCTATTTATTTTGTTTTAGGTTTTGGATTGTGAAAATTTGTTCACCTATATAGCTATCAGATCCATAAATTTAAAATTTTATAATTTCACCACCAAATCTAGTTGTGTAGTTTCAAAGAATTTATAACATCCTTGATTACTTTAGAATAAGTATGGATATGTTCATTTCCACTGTATTTGAGGATGATTAAATATGGGTGATTTTGAATCGAAAGAAAAAGTTAGACCACTTATTACTTTTTAGGGAGACCTTCACCATTGAGGATCTAAGTAGTTTTTACATGCAGAATAAAATTTGGCATAACAATATTCAATGGAGAATCATTTTTAATATAGATCCTCATTCGCCATATTAGTTTTTTTAGCTTATTTACAGGGCTCTGGGATTAGAGGTTCTTTTTTGTATGGCCTATCATTCTAAGACTTACAGTCAATATGAGAGGACTATTTATGTTTTGGAGGATATGTTATGAGCATATGTTTTTAAATTAAGTTGATCATGGGAGCAGTATATGACACTCATGGAGTTTTTGTATAATTTCAACATCCATTAATCAATCTATATGGAACTTTTACAATCATTTTATGGAAGGTCGTGCCATTTTCTTCTTTTTTGGTTGGAGGTTGGTGAGTCATCACATGTCGGAACTAGTCTCATGCATGGGATATCTAATTAGCATATATTGAATAGGATGAGTTTGGAGAGCACATAGAATAGATAGGAATAAAATTCTAAAAATCAAAGATAACCTATAAAGTCTGAGGATGGTTATCTTATTTTCATTTAGTTGTTGACTACGGTGGGGAAACAAAGAATCAGGAAAGAGGGAAATTATTCACCTAACTTGGTCGACCTATTTCAGATAGTGGAAAGGTTCAGTCTAGTGGCATACCTATTTTCTCTTCCACAATTCTATAGTTCAATGCATGATGTGTTTTAAATTTCAAATTTTTAGAGGTACCATCATGACCCTTCTCGTGTGGTAGACTTCGAGGATATCGATATTTGGGTAGATATGTCCTATGAGAAGCATCCAATGAGGATTATTTACCATACTGATAATTATAAGTGGGGTAGGACCATACATATAGTTTGAGTGAAGTGGTAGCATGGTAATCTTCAAGTGGATACTTGGGATTTGGAATTTGATATAAGATCATAGTTTCCAGACATGTACGATGAACCCTCATAGTGATTCATGGAGTATCTTAATGATGAAATGATATATATTGGGTTTGTTATAATGTCCCACCATTCTCCAGGAATTTCCATCTTTGAGTTTTTTATTAAAAGAATTTTTTGGGGTTTCCTTCATCTTTTAACATTGGGGGTCCAATCCTATGGAGTATGGAAAGATTATTATGGGAAAATGATCTAATATTTCAATATTTTTATTTGTTTGAATTGATATCTTTCTGGTATAAATGTGTTAATAGGTCTTACAAGGATTTCCTAGAAGTATGTAAGGATTCATAAGTGCTTTGTTATATTTTACATAATATGAGCTTAAATATTCCTAGAAATTATTTTGACATCATATATATATATATATAAAATTATGTGTAAATACCCCTTGAAAGATTTTATGATGATGGATCAGGATGTGAAATTAATACAGGTAGTGAACATAGTTCAAATTTTATAAAGCTCAATTTGAGTTATTTGACCCTAAGGTGCGGCATTTTTTAATATAACATGT
The DNA here is from genome assembly GCA_963277665.1 of Viscum album. NCBI lineage: Eukaryota > Viridiplantae > Streptophyta > Magnoliopsida > Santalales > Viscaceae > Viscum > Viscum album. Next base: position 590,334,928 of record OY728126.1, read on the forward strand.
ATATTGTGAATTATTTTCCTTGTAAATATTACACTCCTTGTATTTATTGTGCTAGGGTTGTTTTAAATCTTCGATGTTCTATTATGTCTACCATTTCCTCTCTTCAGCTCTGGGTTATTTCCATGTGATTTTAGAGTCTAATCTACCCTTATAAAAGTCACATTTAAGAAATGAGACTTCAGTATATTTTTATGATTATATTTTCCCCTCAATTACATTACTCTACAATGTAATAGTGAAGTCTCTTGACTGTGGTTGTTTTATATGTTGATCATGATATTGCGCAGTCTAGGTTTTTTCTTGTGACCTTCTCTCTCTTCATTCATATTGGATTTACCTATTAAAATAATTGTGTTGAAATCTATTTAATGTTATGTGGTCTAAAATCAATCCCTATTTTATGATAAATTACATAAGTTTGTTCAATAATATGATAACACATTCATATCATTTTCATTAGTTAATCTAACGGTGATTAATGATCACCCTTTTGTGGGATTTGTTTTGGATCCCTTTGGATTCAATGGTTATGCTACATGGCTTGCTTCTATCTATTGGGTGATCCTACCCATGGAATAATAATTAATTTTCTAGTGGTTTAAAGTGTATTTATAATGAAATTAAACCTCATGTGAGTTTTCTGTGATAGACTTTCCTTCGAAAATATATTATCTAATTATTGAAATGGAATTTTGAAATGATATGATTGAATTGAAGTGGTAATGCTTATGGTTTAAGGCCCACTTGATAAATGAGAGGTAATATATAGTCAAGTGGAAATTTGAATACTGAACCATTGTGAGTTTTGATATGATAATGGTATATCCTTTTAGTTATGACATGTGTTGAGTTTCATTATGTAATAATTATATATTGGGAATTAACTAGTTTCATATTGTAATTATTATACAGTTTCCATAGAACATGTTTCAGGATGTAATGATTATATACTTTTTGTGGGCTAGCATCATTCATTAATTATTATACATAGATCTATTCAAAGGATTATGAAATTATTATACATATTATTTTTTTGGTTATTTAGTTATTCCATGGTTATGTGGTTTTCATTCCAATAGTTTTGGTATATGTTTAATGATATCCTTGAATGGTATTGGAGAAGGATAATTTATGTATTATATTAATTTACTAATTAATACACCTATTTATTAATTTATTTCTTTTACTAATTTTTTTATAGCCACAATTTTCCCAAAAATAATTGCTATATAAGCGATATAGTGTAATAATTTTCTGAAAACAACGGTTATATGTGTTTCTCTAATCGTTATAACCCCAATTTTGGGAAAACATGGCAATAGGTCTCCTGTGATTCCAATGGGAAAATATTTTCCCATGAGAAAAAATCCGGAAGGTCTATTTCCACAGTTTAGATGCTATAACTATGGGTTTTCATAATATATATAACATAATATATATATACCTGAAGTTGTCCATAGGGTAGTGGTTAGGATGTTGAATCCCATAGGTTATGTTTATAGATAATATCCCATCCAGAACATATTATTTATGGGACCTAACCATGATTTACTAGGGTTATAACAAAGGTTGTCCACTCTGGCAACAACACCTATAGCCATGATTCAAACAGCGGGTATAACTCAACTACTATGGTGGAAATTTATGGAATATATTTCAATGGTTTTCAAAATAATGGAAATATATTCTATTTCCATGGTATAAAATTGATGAAATGGCTCACAAAACCATGGATACATATTTTAGCTATAGCCACACCGATATGCTCCATGGTCCATCAAGATAGTCGCTATTTCTTATAGAGATGGTATTTGACCATGGATATATGTGAATTTTGTGCATGTGTTTTTTGAATTTATTTAACGAACTAGTTTTGTTTAGAAATGGGTTTTTCAACCTACTGATTTTTACTCACACCGTATTTGTTCCATCAATTGGAACATGACAATATTACATAGATGTAGGTTTCAACATGGGTAAGGGACCTTATAATTGATTTCTACTTTCTAGATGGTGTGATGCTTGGAGATTTTCCTGGTGTGGGGTTTTGAAATGGGGATTTTTTAATTTTTTGTGTCATTATGGTATTTAATCTATGTTACATTCAATTGGTCATTATATATATTCCATGTTTCCATTACATGGTTCATTATTATTTAGTTTTCAGGTTCCTCAGTTTACTTCCCAGTTATCTATTGTACTGTTTCCACTATTTCAATTCCTATGATATTTATTTATATTTTATATTTACTCTATATTATAACACTATTATATGGATTATAGTATATCCACTATACTCATCATGACCTACTTCATGTCAGGAATCTCTTCTATATAGGGTGTATTTTCTGAGGTTGTGTAACCAACCTAACATGGCCATGTGAGAGACATCCAGATTGGGGGACATTACAGTTTTAAGTCACACCCATATGATAAAAGTATCATAGTATATAGATGTTACTGAGGTAATTTTATCATAATATTATTATAAATAAGGTATAATGTGGATAATGAAATAAAATAACAACACTCATTTATGGATGTTAACTCTACATTAGGTATCCTTCGAATGTTTTCTCTAAAATACTTCCTAGTTTTCCTTTATATACAAACTATGGATTCTAGGATGACAGGAGGGATGTTAAAAGTTAATTTGGATTTTTTTTCTTGAACCTAAATCATTATATGGTTTTAATAAGAGAGGATATGTTTATTTCTTTTATATGTGAGGTGAGTGGCACACATGTAATTTATTGAAAGAAAAAGGTGTACCCATGATTCTGACATTAAAAAAAGCTCATAAATAGATCCTTATCTAACCAATATGATATGAGATTGAAACATGTCCATAAAATGGGTGTTTGATAAGTTGGAAGTCTATTCGTTACCATTATCTTCTTAATTTAACCTCTGGTAAATCAGTTATTAACTTAACTGCGATAAATATTTTTTTTATATTTTTTCAATTAAATTTGGTAAAAAATAAAGTTCAATTTATTATATAATATCAATTATTATTATTCTAAATATGAAAAAAAATTTCAAAATTATATTCATAGAAGTAGAAAATTTTTCGTTAAAAATAATCACATATAATCCGATTAGAATTTAGGGTTTTTAAAGATAATATGTTCAAACATTAACAATGTTTCTATATCAAAATTCAATATGAAAATTATTATAATGACATAAATTTTATTAATAGCTATATATTTGAACAAATAAATCTTTAAAACAATTTCAAAATTTTATTTAACTATTTAAATAATTTAAATTAAAATGCAGTTTTCAATTTAAAAAAAGTGTTGAATCATTATTCATAATAAAATGAAACATTTCAAATAAATGACAAATATTAACCCTATTATAATATTTAAATAATGATTTCAAATTTAGAATTTAAATTAAAAATATTAATTTTATAAAATGTTCAAAAAATTAATTTATTATTAGTTCACCCGAGGAGGCAAAACTTCTTTTTTGAAATGTACAGTTTTAAGTATGAAATTGGACTTATTGTTATCCTTTGTATAAAAAACATAACATGAATGTTATAAAATTTATGTAATATATAACAATCATTAAAATAATTCACCAAAAGTGATTTTGTATATTTATTGATGTAAAACAGATTTTTTCACATAAAATAATTTTTCCGCAAATGATTTACATTATTTTTGAAAGGTTTTAATTTGAATTTATAATCAATTTGTCACAAAAAAAATTAATTATATATACATGTGTAAACGATATTTTCATGGTTTATTTAATATTATTGATACTGTATGTTTCAATACCTATTTTATTGACATCAAATTAAATAATATTATTTTAATTATATGACATGTTTTGGTTGAACTCAATGTTATATTTAACAAAAGATAAACATGGTGTTGTGTATAATGATAAAAACCAAAAATATTCGATATATTTGAAAAAAAATATCAAAACATCAGGGCGTTACATTATTCCCCCTTAAAATTAATTTTTCACTTCAAATTCAACTCACGAGAAACAATAACTATGGATACATCTACCTCATCACATCTTCATGTTCCCACATATATCTCTCATGCTGGAGGTATCAAAAAAACATTGACTAGGAAAGTGTTATTTTTTAATAGAACCTTCTTATTTGATTATAAATATCTACTGGATATTCTTAATAAATAATATCAGGTAGTTGTTGTATGAACTATAATTTTTGAACATGTGATGGACCGAGTTTTTAATTATCCAAGAGATATACAAGTAACACATCTTGAACCCGAGCGAGGTTTGGTGGAAACCCAAATCTATAAGATACGATTTTAATATGATCAATAATTTCAAATGGAATGATAAACAACAGGATTAGGTTTCCATTATTTCCTCAATTAAGATTTGTTTTGAAATAAATTCACTCCAACATAATATTATTGATCGAATTGATGATAATTTTCATCATATTTATATCAACTATTTTCATCCCTTACATGTTAGTGAATGACTCAATAAATCTCTACTATTTCATCATTCAAATTAGTATCAAATGTATTATTTTTCTACAACATCATTCCATTACCTTAGAGTTCTATTATACTTTCCCAATTGGGAATCATAAATATCTAATTGAATGCTTTAGTGAATGATATTTTTACCGGAAAAAGTCAAGTAGAGGAAGTTATTAATCCCAACCACCATTAAAATTTATAAAAAAAGATATTAATATATCTTATATATTCTGAATTATTCCCTTTAGATTGACCATATGTCTGAGGATGATATACAGGGATGAATGTCAACATTGTATGAATATATTATTAAAGACTTTATAAAAATATTGAGGTGATATTTGGATCCTGATCAGAAATTTTTTTTTATGTGGTACTCAATGTATTCATAAATCTTCATTAATGTGTATTATCACAAGAGTATCCAAAGATAAAACATCTACGATAGAAAAAATTAGGTTGACTTCTTAATAAGATTGAATATAGCACATAATTACCTCAACATCAATGATAAGATAATCACTAAAGGTTGCTATTAACTATTATCATATGTCCACAAAGCATAATGGAATTCCTCCTTAAATAACGTTATCACAAAATCATATAAAAAATAAAAGGGTTGTATTTCATTATATTTTTATTAAAATACCGTTAATCATGATAATATCTCTTCATATAAAGCCTCAAAAAATTGTCAATAAATATGAACATATAATAAAACATAAACTACTAATATCATAATGATATCCACAACTCTTATGTAAATTTTATATGGAGAAATATACACTTCCCAATGTTAATCAACCATTTATTCTTTATATAAGAACATATCTTATACAAAAATAATTTCATTGGACGCCAAGGTTTATCCTTTTCCCAATAGAATATAAAATGTAATTTCAACATTCTAGAATCCATACAGAGGGATATAATCATATTAATGTTCACTAAAGGATGAACAAGAATATTTTCAGATGGATCCTTCATAAAAAATAAGACATGAAATTTCCAAATAAGGTGTTGAGGATATGTTTTAAATAATTATCATGATTCACTTCAGGAGTTATAATTTCATAATATTTCCCTTCTTCTTTTTTATTTATATGTTTTTAGTGGTTTATCATCCATAATTTACTATGGATAAGGGAATTTATTTGCATAACCCCAAAAAATTTTACACTACAAACATATGAGTGTGGGTGGTTCATTATATATAATTCTCTTATCCTATATTGCATTTACCATACATGTAATAACATTTTTAAATTCACATGCTTTATGGTGTAACTTTAATATTTTATAGTACATCCCAGTTCCAATCGAGAAATTACCTTGATGGTTCATCCCACATTTATGGAATATTGATGGTGTAATTTCTTACCTCTTTTTGAGTTTTCATGATATTGGATCTTAATTTTCATATAAAAATCTAATGAATTATGGGAATATCCAATATCCATTTCTACAATTAGTTCAAATAGAACTAATTCTTCATAGCTACTAATGTATCTTATATCCAAAGAATTTGGAACACTAAGTTTCATCCCACTAATGAACTGATCAATTTTCCATTCATGGATGATGAATAAACTAAACTATTACATTAATAGACATGTAAAATAATACTCCTAGGTTCTATTAGATTCATCATTCACAACATAATCTGAAGTAATTCATTATCCGTCAGTTTTTTTAGAATACATGGGTTGTACTTTATGATAAATAAACCCTTAAAATATTCCCATTCCATAGATTAAATTTATTATATTCCCCCATGTTCATAAAAAAGTTCCACCACTAATATTCATGACCTTACAAATTATATACAACTAGAATGAGTTTTTCAGTATATGAACACTAAAGAAAGGAAAATATCTTTTTAGTTCTACTAATATATTAATGTGAAAGTAGTGGATCAGTGGCACCACTAATGAAATGTGGATGTTTCTTCATAAACAACTCAACAAAACATTTTTCCATCATTTTATTATTTGGAAGTTAAAAATGATTCATATCTAGAGAAAGTTATGTGATTTTAGAAGAAATTTTATTCATTTTTTGTTGCATAATATTTTGCTGATTATGAGGATAAGTTTTATATTTTCCATTGTAGTGATTACTAACACGGTTCCTTCGGGTTCTAGTAGTGGAAAGAAAAATAAATAAGAATGTTTGGGGGGGGGGGGGTATAAGGCCCCTTATATAAGATAATAAAAAAGTAAAATACATAGGGCAAAAAAGAGCAGCAGTTGTCCAAAAAAACAAGCCAAACAAAATTAGTGAAAAAAATCATGCATCACGAGACCGGGTGACCATGCTGTGGTGCGGGGAACGCCCAACCCTAACACAAAGAGGCCTCCATCTTCAACATGTTTTCACTTTCTCCCATGGTCCTCCTCCATCATCTGGGAGTCCAGCATCAACAACATTCTTCATTTCTTCATCTTCAAATGCGTGGTTGTATTCTTGTCCATCATCCTCGCTACTTCCAATTGAAAGCAGAGAAAAAGCATTGTGCATGCTTACCTTGGTATGCATTTTTCTCTTAGCAATTGTGAGGTATCAGAAGACATAAGAGAGCTAATAGGTTCATTTTTTGATCCCCTGTACTTAGAAGATTATGACAAGCTTGCATTAGGAGTTTGTAACCCTCCTATGTCATTTAAAGAATCAAGTGGCTTCTTACAGGACACCAGCATAGCAGTATTAAAAGAGCAATCCTCTTCCCTAGAAGTTTGTTTAGCAGTAAAATATATTATATTACCATGAGAAGTTATAATATAATTACCCTGAACTTGATTTGGAATTGTGGGAAGCCTTTGATTTGAGACAGAGGGATGAGTCATCTGCTAAATCACTACATGATTGCAGAGTGTTTGAGGGCTCGCTACTAAAGCTGCAGGTATCAAATCTCTACTATGTTCAGTTGCACCCTTCCCAGCATGTAACTTGGGGGAGGCCAGTTCCAGTGGTTGATTATTAACATCAACCTCTATATGGAATTTCTCAGGTGTAGGGTTTCTTGTTTTCTCTTTTTCAGAGGTATCCCTTTTTCGTTTTGGATTTCAAAGAAATAGCAGACTCCATTTTTTCCTTACCCTTTCGACACCTTTAGGCTTTTAATTTTTGGTGTTGCTACATTTCTAGATAAACATCAGCTTGAATAGAAAATTCTTTATCCCCTTTACTATCATTTGAATCATTATCAGTCTGTTCATCCTCTAAAACATAATGAGAAGCTTCTTTCTGAGACAAAGATATGTGTGAGTCACTTAAAACATCAGCCCAATACATTTTTTATCCTTTAAAAAAACATTAATAGGAGGAAAGGGTGTTGCCAACTTTGCACCCCCCATCGGGCCTAATGGGAACTTCAGCCCCATCCCAAAACTGGGACTTAAGGGGATCCTCTAAACCTGAAATACTATGAATTGCATTGGTATGCATAATCACTTTTTCATATGAGTGTTTAGCAGCAGTTCCATCTGGCACTTTAATCAGTGTAGTGGAATTAGTTGCAACAATTTTATTTCTTCTACACTAGCTGGACTCATGCCCCTTTAAGAGACAGTTTTAGAAGAATGTATTAATTCTACAATTAGAGATTAGGTGGCCTATAATACAAAAAATAGTATAGAAAGAGGAGTTCTTTCATATTCAATTCTCAAATTGACCTCATATTTAGGGGTTGAGATAATTACACGGTCAATTAGAATCGCACTTATATCAACTTCTACTAGTATTCTTGCAAAGTGACCGGAATTTTCCTTTTCTGTTTCATTATCTATATGGATTGGGATACTAATAGCCAAAGCTATTTCATAGAGAATTTCTGGGTTCCATTGTACCCAACTTAGTCCTTGTACTTTAACCCACACCTGAGTACATGTGTCTTTAAAATCATTAATGTTAAAATTCAGATTCCATTCATGAATTCAAAGAACACCAGGTTTGATATTAATCGACCCAACACCCTAAGAAATCCCTTTTAACTCAGCAGATGGGAAGAGGATGTGGAAGAATCTGCGACCTAAGGACACACATTTGATGTTGGAAAAACCCCAAATCATAGCTAATCTAGAAACCAAATCTGAGACCCTCCACAGCTTCATACCCATCAAAAATGAAATATGTGCAATTAAATAAAACTTACAAAGATCAATTATCTCAAAAATAGCTCCATCGGAGGCTGAAACGTGTGCCGTTTAACCTCTCTTATTGATCTACTGGCCAATCCAATCATTGAGGAATGAAAATGATGCCCCTGAGGAACCAGCGTGCTGAGTGAAAACATTTGCAGAATCACTGTCATGGACCACAAAAATCATCTCATGTCTTTCGACGTGATGATTTGGCACATATGAGTATATGATGAGGCTACGAGGATGTTCGCAGTTGCTGCGAGCTCCAAGAGATGTCGTACGATGTATGAATCATAAAATACGCTTTTAAATCTACGAATCCTTAAACATTATATAGGTTATTGTTTTTTTATTATTTATATCCTTCATGATAGTTTGTAATGTGTTTGTGAATTTTTAAATCATATCCATATGGAATGTAAAACTAGGTGTGCAACTAGAATAGTTATTGTGTTGTCGGTGATGATCGAGTTAAGATCAATATTTTCATTTAAGATTTATTAAACCAAGGTACCTCTGTGATATATCCACATCCATTTGTAGTATCTAGTTGGAGAATTAATTTCTTAGAAACCCCTTTCTATATCCTTCACCAAAATTTAATGATATTTTCATATACATATATTTCTTTATTAATATCCTTATAGATATCCCAATAAATATCCTATCACAAATAATGAGGATTATTCCAAGGTATATAACTAATTTTTTATATTCTTAGTCTCTTAAAGTTAAAAAACGTTTCCTTTGATAAAAAATATAGTGACCCAGGATTTTCATATACAAATATACCATATTTGTTATTAATATTTAATACATTAAATAAATAAACACCTAAACACTATAAGAGTTTAGTGTATCATTAGACAAGAAAGTAATATTATTTCATTAAATATCTTCAAAAACTCCATGAAAGTTCTTCTCACATTTTACACCTCTTAAGAATACCCTAAAAACATTTATTTATTACCCAGGGAAGGAAACATATGAAAGTGTGAGCTCAAATTCTTAGTAAGGGTAAATATAAGAGATATAAATCTATGGTCATATGACATCATAAAATAATAATAAGGGAATTTTATAGTGATAATAACATAAAAAGCTCATAACCAACCCGTCATGGACTATAGAGATGATTCGTGGTGTAAAAAATTATCATTTCAGATAAAATTGTCCATAAGAGTGAGAAATAATCATAAATCAATCATCAACCATAAAATCATTTCATAAAAGTGTGGAACCATCATAAATATTGAACAAAATTTTATAATCAAATATTAAATACCATTACCATCAATATAGTGGATCGTGGGTAATCAATTTTTTTCTATTTTGGATCTGGATAGACTTGTTAGGCACTGTAGTAGCCGGAAGTATTCGCCTTAGGCTACCAGTTTGGGCTTGGAGTCATTAAGTCCTTCAGGCCACCCATGCCATCGGTTTAGTAAGGCCTTCTGTCCACCAATAAAGAATTAAGGCCACCTTAAGTACTTCGGGAAACATGATCAATGTAGTTTCCCCAGACATAGTCTACAAAAAATACGTAGCCCCAAATGAGGATTCAGAGAAGGTGCACTCACCAGTGTAGAACCAACTTATTTGGAATATTGAGAGGTTATGGAAATTCCATCAAGACTAGCATGTGATTGAAATGGAAGCTTAGCCAGATGGCCATGTAATGGTGGATGTCTACCATTATGATGTAGATGCAGGGGAGGGGCAGTTCCTAGAAGTTATAGTCTGGTTAAATTACCTAAGTCCTTCAGGTTAGGTAATGTCTCTCAAGCCTATGGGCCATGTAATCTATTAAACTTACAGACCATGTAAGGATTCTCCCTTATCACATGAAAGGGGGTTATCAAAAATCAATAAATAATAAGGCCTTCAGACCATTAAGGTCAGGTCATAAGTAACATCGAAAGAAGTCATCTTAGAGAGAAAATAATTCTTAAATATCATCTAAAATATTTTCATAGAAAAATATCATTTCCCATTTTAAAATAAATTTTTAAATCATAAAAATATTCAAAAATAATTTTCATCAAAATTAAAATTATATTGTTATAAAATAATATTCAATGAAATAATTGGTCATAAAATCATATGAATCTCTTGATGCAATACACATTGATACAAATATTCCTTTCAAATATTTAGTAAAATTGGAATTTGTATTGTTATGGAGAAAGACATGAAGATTCACATAAATTTTTTTTTGAAAAATTTCATGCATGGTTAAAAATATATTTTATTTAAAAAAATATTAGTGTAATCAAAAATTTCTGAAATCATTTTTAGAAAACATGGTTTTGGAATAAAACGGACTGCCCAACAAAGGGACAAATAAAGTTTAATATCCTTAAAATCATTTTCTAAATTATAAAATGTACCAAAGAGTTAACTAATTGTTCTTTTACTATTAAGTATCCTGAATAACCATGGGTTAAGAAAATTCATGTTTTTATGGAGATACGTATCATAATATATCATCATTGGAAGCATAATCATAAACTATCCTCATAAATAATGAGATTGTAATATAAGACTCTAACGAATTTGGAAATATTGAATCATAATACCCATGAAATAAAAACAATAAATGAAAAATATAATATCATAAAAATTGATATTTTCATGATATATCATGTTAATGTGTCATTATACATACCTCATAAAATAATATAGGTTTATAACATAACGTATCTCTCATATAGCAAAAATTGAGAATAAAATATCTTACCACATTTGTATCATTGAAACGATAAACACCATAAATGTTAGATCCAAAAATAGAAATATAAATCCATTTTTATTGGAGGATTATAATCATAAATAAATTCATTGTAAGTATATACACTATATAAATGAATTGTGTAGTAAATATGGTATGCATCTCATTAAAAAATAAATGTGAGAAGGAAATACATTACTATATATTTTGAATATTTTCTAAATGTTCAAACCGATTTATAATAAATGTAAGTTTATTATAAATATATTAAATAAGTGAAATTATATATATAATATCATATATAATTTACCTGATTCCATATATTATACTTTTATTATCCATTCTTTGTTAAAATTAGGTTTCGGGTCATAACTACTTTGTTTTTCATTTATGATTTAATTTTTTATTTTATTTCCTCTTACATGTATAATGGTTACATAATCTCCATAACATTAACCATTATACACATATCATATATATATATAATATTTATTATATAAATTCTTAAATGTTATATATATAAAATGAACTACCCTGTTCATGGAGCTGGTATGTCGTATGTACGAATAGGCTTGCTTTCCATTTATTCAACAGAATGAATAAAATAAAGGTAAAGAATATATTATCCTCCCAAAATAATTAATATTTCATATGTATAGCATGTTTGTATTGAAACCATTCTTATTAAATTAAATTTAATTTGTGAACAAATAACATCACTTTGTGAAACTGTATTTTACTAGACAGACGAATGACATAATCGTATTCCCATGAAATGGAATGGAAAAAAGGAACATGTAATATCTCAATTCCAAAATTATAATAATTTCATAAATATAATATTTAAACATTAAATCCATAATTATTTATATCCTTGAGAGGTTTTAAGAGATAAATGAATGACATCAGTTTGTGATGTGGCACTCAACCTTACAAATGATAGATGATTTGACATCCAAATTGATGGAAGTCGTGATTGTTTTAGTTTTTGACTGTAACATAACAACATAACAACATATCATTATATGTAATATAATTTTGTTTTTATATCATTATTTTATAACAACAATTTATTTAGGCATGGGATGAAAAAAACACATATTGATGTACTTTACATCTTTTCTGGGTATCCTCCATTGGTTTGCACAAAAATCCTCACTAGGAGGGATTTCAATCCAAACTAAGGCTTCTAGGGTGAGATGAGGTAAGGTGAGAAGTAATTTTTTCATGTATTTTTTTTTAATAATATATATTTTATGATATGATTATGATACTAGAAGGGTTTTTAATTCTTAAGTCAGGTGAGTGACACACTTGTAATATTTTCAATGAAAAATGTGTAGCCACTTTTTTCACATACCACAAGGCTTGATAATGGTTCATTGTGGAATAGATAAAATATATGGTCAAAATAATTCCATATTACTATTTTTGTAATAGTTATTAGGGTGTTTTTTAACCTTATCTTCTTAGTTTAACGCCCAATAAACAGGTTTTTTCCTTAACTATAGAAAATAATATTAATTGTTATTAATATTAGTCGTGATGAAAAACCTAGTTGAACTTATTAGATAATATAAATTATCATTATTAAAATATGGAATCAAATTTTCCACATTCCATTAAGAAATGTGAAAAATAATATTTTAAAATTAATAATAGAAGCATGATGGGAAATTTTGTTTTTACTGAGAAATTATTCAATAGTTTATAATGATTTTTATCAAAATTCAATATAAAAATGATTCCAATGATTGAAAATAGTTTAGTTGATATATGAATATAATAATTTTATATTAAATAAAATTTAAAATATAATATAACTTTATAAATAATTTAAAAAAAAGTTCAATTATCAATTTAAATAATGTATTTTTCCCTATTCATCAAAAAATGAACCATTTTTTGAAAATAAAAAAGAATTCACACTAAGATAATATAGAAATGATGATATGAATTTTTTTTATCAAATTAATTTTAACAATTATAAAAGTAATGTTTATTATAAGTGTGAAAAAAGACAAAAAAACTACTTTGACAAAAATATGGTATTATGCATAAAATTGAATTTATTCATACACTTTTCAAAAATAACATTATAATAATTTTAATAATATGTTATAATATATAAATATCATTAAACTAATTCACCAAAATTTATTTGGTTAACTTATTGCTGTAAAATAATTTTTTTTAGAAAAATTAATTTTTGAGGACAAGATTTTTTATTATTTTTAAAAGGTTTATAGTTTAATTTATAAATATTTGGTCACCAAAAAATCATTATAAAAATATGTATAAACAGAATTTTTATAATTTTTTTAATATTATTCATACCCACCATTTTAATGGCTTTGACATAATGATGATATTAAATATCAATATTTTAATAGTATGTGTGGTTTCATATAAAGCTCAGGGTTGCGTGTAACACATTTTTTACTTTTTGATGAGTATAATGAAAAATATATAAAAAAATTATATTATATTTAATTTTTTTCTAAAATAATTAACATGTCACAGTAAATAATATTTACTATGGTAAAATAATTAATTTAAAAAGAATTATATATTTATAAATAATGTTTATTTTCTAAAATAAAATGGATCTAATTTAAATTAAGACTCTAATATTATGTTGAAACACATAATCAAATTTTTTATAGATTATTTAATTTTCAATCAATTTTAAATAATAATATGAACACTTAATGATTAAAGTGAAAATTTTCTACAAACAAATTGTTTCAACACATTATATATTTATATTTTAATTTTAATTTTATTGTTCTTATAAAAATATTATACTAAATTGTATCCAAATACATATTATATACATTGACTATTTTTTATAAGGGTCATATTAAATTTTTAGTGATAAAATATTTACCAATGTTATATTTTTATCAAGATTAATTTTTGTTAAAATTGGAAATCTAATGTGGCTTGAATTTTTCTAATCAAAATTAGAATTTAGAAATTTAATATAATATTTTATATATTTTAGAAGGATTTTTCCCTCTTTTCCAAAGGAGATAACATACACCATTTTAAATCCACATCACTAGATCTAAATTTCCATTAAAATATACCCAATTTAATTCTTCTCAATCTCCTATAATTTTTTATCCTTTTTCCTCAATAGATTTCCCTATGCTCTTCATTCCCAATGAATAGATTTAGAAAAGAACCGAATTCTCAATGTAAGTATTACTTACCCTTAATATCATTTATTTATCCTTCCCATTCACCCTCTAACAAAACCACTATAAGTTTATTTATATAATTAAATCACTATAAATAATATAATTAATTATTATTATATTTATGGTATAATCATTACTTATTCACCTCCTATTAAAAAATTAAAATGTTTATATTCTTGTGTGAACAGTCGCCTCGATGAATGACATGTTTCATTTTTCATCACCACATTTTCATGGATGGTTCTACAAATGGGGTTAGTGAATATATATTATTTATTTAATGATTTAAATTATATAAATATAAATTAATAAATTTAAAAGTAATACTTGAAAGAAACATTCACTGTAAAAAAACACATAAAATGAATATATAAAGAGGAATATAGGTTTATTTATAACTATTTATTATTTTACATCTTCTTATAAATATTCTGAGTTATTTTTCATCACCTAAATAAAATATAAAATAACAAAATATAATTTTTTGATAATTATAAAATAATAATATAATATATTTAAAATTCATACTCTCATTTAGATTAATATATGTTCTTGTTGGGTCAGTTTGACTACAAACAAGAAAAAATGATATAAATTTATATCATATTTTGAATTGAAATATTAATAACATGTATTAATAATTAAATAATACCTTCTCCCTATTTTTATTAGAAATATATACATTTAACTCAATAAATTAGATACCAACATTAATTAATCAAAAATCACAAACACATCCTTGCCCCTAATTTCATCTTCAATAACCATTAATAAAACCCTCATTTAATGAAACTATAAATTTAAAAAATATAATGAACAAATATACTACCATACATGATCTGATAATGATGAATTTTTGGATAATAATTAATAATAACAATACTAACTATGAAACTTGTTAAAAATGACCAACATTAGTCACACATAATTTTGATAATAAATAATATCTGACAAATATATCGTTATTAAATAATTATAAATGATTTTAATCAAATGAAATGTATTTTAATAAGGTTATTAAATATGTTATTAATATTGTTATGTTTTTTATACAAGGGGTTAGAGTGTGGTCAACTATGTGAAGATTCAATAAAAGTGATTCATGTTTCAAATTTTATCCTCTTGTGGAATATTTTTTCTTATACACCATGGTTAATTTAGAGATTTTTATCTAATAAAGAAGTAATATTTTGTGTCATTATTCCCTTATCTTCTATTATATTCAATGTTCTATTTCATTTTCATCCTATCGTGGTTTAAGACTCAAAAACTACAAAAAACATTTGGGGTTCATTGACTAAATTTTGGGATCGTTTGGTCATAACCATTCTTACTTAAATATAACACTTTTGTTTTCATTGATCCTATAATTTCCATAGTTTACATGGTATAATATATAAATATATATGGAAATTAATATTCTTTAACATGAACTAGTTCATTGATAAAACATTTTGAAAAGTATATTTTTTTTATGAATAACTATAATTTTTACTAATTAATATTATCTTCCAAGTCAATGTTTTTCAATAAATACTGATTAACTTTAGATAATACATGTATATATTTTCCCTTGTGTTTTTCATTTTTTATTCTACACTATATGAAATTAATGTTTTCTCTTATGTGGGTTTTTTAAAGACTATCCTAAAAAGATTAATAAAGTCATATCTTTTTCATTATTTACCAATATAGATTTATTATCAATATTTTTTCCTCATTTATAGGATATGTATTTGTATTTCCTAATAATAAAATTTTCAAAATTCTATTATTTCCCATTTTATTGAAATTAATTTTCACTTAATCTCCTAAAACAATGTTTAACAGATTTTTTCCAAGCATTTGTATTTCACATATATTTTCCCCCAAGTATTATCACTCATAAAGTGATTTTTTGATCACCCTAGAAATTTAGTTTTTATATGATTCCTCTTATTAAATTATTTTTTGATACCCCAATAATTTTAATGTTTATATTATGTTATCATTTTTGAGATTTTAATACACCTTTTTTATCAAGGGATAATTATGATGCATTGATGATATATTTTACAAGTACACATATGCAACGATTATAATGGGTGTGCTTAAATGTAAAACACTTGAGACCCTACTATAGTAGGTAGAATATACATCCCAAAACTATTTTACATTATGCACTCTAAAGTGAATTTATCCATGAATTTATTTAATGATAAATTTTAGTAATTAACATAATTATTGAATTATATATATTAAAATTATCCTAAGATGATTTTTTTAGAATTTTTGGAAATAAATAATTTTTAGGTGGATAGTAAAAAATACCAATTCATCTAGAACTATACATTTAATGATAATTTCATAATAAAATAATGAATTCATTTTTTCTAATACATTTTTATATTATTTATATATTTATATATTAAAATAAATTATATTAAATTAATGTTTTATAAAAAATATCATTACCTCTTCAGAAACATAATTAAAATTTCACTCTAATAAATGTTTTATGAACATATATTAAAAATTAATTAAATTACTCATAGAAATATTAGTTAATATTAAATATTTCCTATTTATTACCAACATGTACATAGTATGTATTAAGATTAATTTTATTTTGATGCACGAAAATTATATTACTCTAGTGAAATTTAATTATTGAAAAAACAGTAAAACATTTTTTTCTCAATGAATGGTCTTTTTAATATTTAATATTTTATATCTTAAAAAAATAATAACATAAGAATAAATTTTAAAAATTAATTTTTAAACCTATATGTAAATATACTAACACCCATTCATTTAGAAATCAATACTCAAAAATAATTAGGAACAATTTATTGTGAAAAGATTAATTTTCAATAAAAAATGTCTCCCATATTTATTTTTTAGAAAATGTTTATTTTATAATATTAAGAAACTGAATTAGAGAAAATAGTTTCTAAATATAGAATAATAATAACCATATGCAGTAATATGGTTTATGTTATACTATTTAATTTAATATAACTTACTTACTTTGATAATTTTTTACCAAGGTAAAATGTAAAGATAAATAAAGAGTATCAATATAATGTTAAACAAGAGAACAAATGATTGAAAAATGTTTAAAAATTATTATATGAGGCTTTATATACCCAAGGAAACAAAAAATCCATTATTTATTACATTTTGAGTCATTGTAACTTGAATAATTTAATTATATCATTGAAATGCAATGGGTATTCTAAAAAGTTAGCTCTTTATAACTTATAAATAGGACAAACGTCAAACACAACATAAGTCACATATACCATATAATTTATTCTCAAAACTACCATTATTTTTCTAATAAAATTCAATATCAACTAATTAGGAATATGACACTATTATTTCACATAAGAACTCGATTTCAAGTATATTTCAAAGATAAAACTGAGGCTCAGGACCAATGTATTGCCTTCTTCTTAATTTTTTTTAAAATAATATTCTTAAAAAACTATTATATCCTTACCCATATAATTAAATAAAAATTATTATTATACATATATAATATTAATATAATGGAAACCCCATTATTTATTCTTATCCAACAATTAATAAAAAACCAATGTGTTATTAGTGTGTGTGTGTGTGTGTGTGTGATCTGCTGCCTCAACAAATCGGCAATGCCCGATTTTCAAAAAACATATAATGGATTATTTTAATGATTTAAATAATGAAAAAGAGGATATATAAACAATAAATATCATTCTGAAATGTAAAAATTTAATATATCTTAATTCTATATCATTCATAGATAAATTAAATTATTAACTCTGTATTGTGTGGACTACCACCTCAATGAAGTAAAACATAACATTTTTCTTCTAGTTTCTTTGTTATTTATTAAAAAATTATATATGAATCAAAAACTTATAATTATCCAAAAAATATCGCTATTCTCATGTAATAATGTTATTATGACCAAAATAAACCTCATTTATAATCATAATCATACATTAATTATAGTATGTTAATGTTTGGGCCTATCTAACAGCCTTCTATGAAAAATGATATAAAACACCACATAGTTGACTATGGGAACTTAAATAATAATAATACTATTATTTTATAAGGAAATAATTATTTTTAATGGTATTGGAATGATTATCTTATGTAATTTACTTAATATGAAAATAATAACTTTGATCTATAAAATTATCAAAAAAATCCAACACATGATCTAATCTAACAAAAATTAATTAAAAAATAATGCAATAAGATAAGAAATGTTTAAATAAATAAAACTTTTCTATTATAGTACCTTATTTTTTCATGGAATAATGAACTTAATAAGAATAATAATTAAAAACGCCACCTTTATGAAAATAGTTTAAAATGATGATTATTTCTCACAGCTGATATTAAAAATAGATAATAAATAACTGATATACATGATGAGAAAAAATATAATTGAAGATGAAAAATTCATAAAAAAAATTGAGTGAGGTGATTAAATAATGTAATTATATTGTTATTTCCTAATAGGAGTTTATATAATATTAATCTATTTGAGATTCAAGGTAATGGATTTCTATCCCAAAATTAACCTCTTTAAGACATGTTTGTATTATGCACCTAAATTAATTTTGATTGAATTTATACATAGGACATAAGTGGATTTCCACATATAAATTTTCATTCAATTGGATTAATGTTATATTCCCGGCATATTTCATTTTTTGGTGTGTATATTATCATAGAATACATGACTTCATATTTTCCATGAATTTTAATGGATATAAATGTCTATATTTTTACCCCCCCCCCCCCAAAAATTATTTTGATTTATGATTTACTAGCACCATTGTAAGACTCAATAATTTGTATGGTGAAAAAACTATCCAATGTTTTGACAGAGTAAAAGTGTTTATAGTTTTTGAGAAAAGATATCCTCATAAGCATACTGGAAAGTGGACATGGTTGTGGTGTATATGCACCTAGGGGTAATCACCCATAAAACATCTGGTTTAGAATATACTGAATCATCAGTCTATTTAATGATTAGTGGGATTAATATTATCACCTAGCTAGAAACACGTGTTGGATATATTGTGGCATATTCACACACTCTTTATGAACAATGATAAAGGATTTTTTTCTATCATTGCCTTGGCCTCATACCATTGGAAACTATTGATACAAATTACTATCTCCTGTGGATAGTACAAAACATTTAGAGTACCCCAACTAAAATATTTCATTTATAATGTTAAATAATATTAATTTGACGATACCCGAAAACATTGATTTAGATTAATTTATTTTATCCTAGACATCCACATTATTCTATTTAATGAAGAAGTTTTTTTGTATTTTTCGTTTTATGGATATTTTTATATTTTCTTACTATAGGTCCCTTTTGGAATGTTATGAAATGTCTTGTTAGATATTATTGTGTATTTATTGGACAAAAACAGGTGATTGGTGGGGCTAATAATTATATAAAACTTGATGAAATGATTGTCCTCATGATACATAACCTCGTGGGTATTAGTTTATACCTCTACCCGTATTAGTATAACATCATTACACAATTCCATGACAATATTTCATTATGTATAGAATTATTAATTCCATTGATTTGAGATCAATTAATATTTTTATCCATGTTTTAATTTATTTTTTTGGATACTAAATTCCCCTATATTTAGATGATTATAGATTCCTGTTGTTTATTTATTATTTCCACATCACTTCATCCATGTTTATGTTATAATATATTTCACTGTATGCTACTCCTTACCAATAAAATAAGCTCACCATTTTTTTCATCCACCAAAAAACGTATATATGAAAAATGTGTAATTTTCAAATTTATGATGGGATGGATGGAAATGTAATCACAACATGTTCATGCCATTTTTTATGTTTGACCTTGTAATGTAGGTATGTAAATACCCATCCAAGACCACTATACTATTAAATACTATGGTAAAAATTTTATTGTGTACTAATAATAAATTATAACTAATGATTCTAGGATTTTGGAAACGATGTTTTTATTGTTAATATAAGAGATTTTTTATTAGGAACCTTATGGAATGGATTTTGGGTAAAATCGATAAATAAACCATGTACTATAAAAACCTAATTATTTAATGGGAACACTCGAAAAAAGATAATCAGAATTTTATTTTAGAATTCAATATCAAGAGATGGTAATGTATATGTTATTGTTTGGATTTGGTGTCTAATATGAAAATTGTGAACTATATCAAGACTTGTAGTCAATGTAGAGATGTTCCACATAAAATGTAAATTAATTTTGAGTTGATTCTAATCATTGGATAACCATATTAGAAGAAGTTGAAACATTTTATGAAAAATAATCTCACCCACACAGAGTGACCGGGTGATCTACAATATGGTGTAACTATGTTGAATGACTTCATTCAACAACAACATCTAACATCTAGTGAAACTACTAATTCATTGGTAGCTAAATAATGTATCTTGTTCTATGAGAATATATTTCCATATTTGGGAATTAGTTAAAATGAGAAGTGGTGGTTTATCATCTGAATGGATATGCAGACCAATGGTGGTAACTAATTCAAATCAATAAAGAGGAATAAGAGATAATGTGATTATAATTTATACTTTTAAGGAGGTATTTTATAATAAAATACATTCTGTGTGAGAAAATATCAAAAATATAAAGGTAGTTCCTCAATCATCAATAGAAAGAGGATACAAATATTGTATATTATGAGGATAACATTACATGGTTTTCAAAACATATGAAAGACAAAATATATTGACTAGAAAATATTATTTTTTCTCTTTAATAGATTATTTAAAGACAATCCCTCTAATGGAATTAATATCTCTTAACTTTTCATCATATGAATTTTTAGTCTCATGTAACATTATGATAGAAAATGTGTTCTCTATGATGTATTTATTGATGGTAAATTAGGGGAATTAGTTTCCAATATTGAATTATTGGAAGTCAATTATGACAAATGGTTAGATAGAAAGGATTAGATTTCCCAAATGTGATAACTATGTGAAGAAACGCCTTTTGGATTACCAAAATAGAACATGAATTAACTACATGTGTGAAGAAATGGGACAACAAGATTTTCAATTAAAATTCAAGAAATAACTTTTTAATGATAAATTCATTAACTATAAGGATATGGGAAATTATGCAAACGAAAACCCCAAATATCATGACAATTTACCTTGAAATAGTACAAGGTAGAAATTCCAAACTAATACGATTACCACTGCAGAAAATGAAGTTCCCCGTGACATAGTTCCATGGACATTAATCATATCCTTACAATTATCTAAAGTTTTATTCAATTCATTACCATTGAACTAATTTATATCTTCCATGTTTTCTAAAGACATAAAATATTTACCTATCACCTAATGAAGGGAGTTATTAGTTAAGAAACATAGTTTAATTTTTTTTTGAAATAAGGATATGTTAGTATGTTCTAATAATGATTCATGGATAAAACCTATTTTAGAACTTCACTGTTACACCTATGGTTAGCATTGATATGATCTATTTTTTGGATTAGATTTCAATTTATCATGAAAGAAAATATTTCCATGAGAATGAGGTTATGAATAAAAAAGTTGACATGGAATATCTTATCCTTAGAGGGCATACGTCATCATCAAAATCATATTTGTATACTCCCCCAATTTATCTTTTTAATTATATTATAGGAATAAAGAATGGTCAAGGGAAATATATAAATTAAAATAATATCCGTGGAATATAGGATTTTTACAAGGTATAACAATTCATGGAAGTTTTCTAGATGAATTACTTTGTCTTCTAAAAGAGAATACAATTTATCTATCTAAAGAAGTCATTCCAGATTCTTGTCCTATATATAAAACACCATATAGAATAACACAAGTGGAGGTCGTGGAGATGATGAAATGGTGGCATGATTTGTGTGATATGGGGTTTATATTCCAAATGGATTCACCAAGGGGTGGAACTGCAATTTTATTATTAATAAATAAGGAAGGTACTATGATATTTCATATTGATTATAGGATGATCAATTACATTAATATAAATAATAAGTGTCATTTACAACATATTGATGACTTATTTGATCAACTTCAAGTAGCCCAATAATTTTCAATGATTGATCATTACTATGGATGTCATCTATGAAGGGAGAGTAAAGATTATATAGATAATATGACATTTCAAACAAGGTAAGAACATTATGAGTTTATAGTAATAATCTATGTACCCACAAATGAAACTTATTTCTTTATCAATATTATGAATAGAGTATCAAACAATTTTCATGATAAATATTTTTAGTATTCCTCAATGATATCATCATATAATAGAAGAACTATAATGAAAATGAATGAAAACTATAAATAATTATTTATACCCATAAAATCAAAATAATTATATGGGAAATATATGAAAAGTGAAATTTTGCCCAATAAATTCTATTTTCCTGGTTATATTATCTTAAATGTTGAAATATTTGTTGGCCTTCAAGGAAAAATGTTTTTAAAGAATGTCCTAGACTGATGAAAATCACATAGATATAGAGTTTTATAGGTTTATTAGGTTAATATAGGATGTTTCTTCAAGATGTCATCTAGTTGGGAAACCCACTGACCATGTAAATATGCAATGTGGTACAATTCACATGATAAAGGGAATGTGATGAATAATTTTGAAGTTTTGAAAATCATATTGATTAATGTACATGTATTAAATTTACCATTATGGAAGGAATGATTTATAATATATTGTGATTTACCTAAGAAAGGACTTCATATTTTCAATATATAGAATGATATGGTGGTTTCCCACATAAAAAAGAAATTGGAAATACAAGATAAAAATATACATCTTATGATTGTTAGCTAGTATCTATGATCATTGATTTGAAAATATAGATAGAATACATATATAGGTAAATATTCAATATTTATATATATATAAGAAGATTTTATATTATATATTCTCTCAAAATGAGGTAAAGAAGACAGTTAATACTACTCAAAAACATCAATTTATCTATAAACTACCACCATGTCAAGGAAATCCAATTTCTTGGTTCATTAAGTTAGAGGGACATTGTAATTATAACCTTCAAAAAGATTAATAGGGGTTCTATGTTTAGGGATATAGTAAAAAAGTACATTATGAAATTTAGGCTATGTAATCCACAATTCCTTTTCTGAAAAATTACTAAAATAGTCTTACAATAAAAGAAAAAATGTCCTAGTAGGATGATGAGAACATAAAAATGAAGAATAATGTAGTGAATGGTGGAAATGATTGAATTCATATGTAGATATGGAGTGTTTAATTTTTTAAAGAGGTTATGTGTTCAATCTATACAACAGTTGAACAAGAAACATCCAGATGAAGCACATAGATCAAATTTAAATAGGCACCTTAGTAAAATTTAGATTTATATGGATTTAAGATAAGTTTTCTTGGGGTATGGTGGGATGTGGGATATAGTAGACCATGTGACCATATATTTAGTATTTTGATAGGTAAAGGATAAAATAAATCATTTGTAGGACCCCGGGACACCCTGAGAGGGGAGGGGTGAATCAGGGTGGCAACTTTTTCTTCTTAAAGTTGTGGATCTTGTTCCCACGTTGGTAGGAACTACTTAAACCTGTATGATGGATATGATCAGCAATTAAACATTCACATGCAGAGAGATGACACATCTATTTTTACTTGGTTCACCACTAAGGGCTACGTCCAAGGAGCATACGCCGACAGGTTGTCGGTCGTACCTAAATCCACTATGCTTCACTAGCTGCGGATTACAAGTGTTCGGGTACAGACACTCTGTCCCAGGCTCACTGCCTTTACAATTGTTCAGGGATAGCTCAATGCGTCCCTCGGGTCACTCCCGTTGACTCCCCCTGGCTCACTGCCGTTGATGAAGTCCCGCTCAGTTTATGGACGTGAAGGTCTCTTCAATAAATGTGCATTGATGTTCTTTGTCTCCTGTTCAGCATGAGACTTTGCTTGCATCAGGGTTCAGAGTTGATGCTCTTTATAGTTCAATCTTTCTTCTTTAGTGCAATGTTTGAATGCACTAGATCCCCTTGTCTTCGTTTGCCTGAATCACAATCACTGATGTGATTGCTTACTTAATGAAGCTCAGCTTACTCGGCGTTTTCAGAATCAGTTCTCCATGTATGCATGAGATCATGCATGTATCATTTAGATTTCTTCTTCAACCTCGCTTTGCACCGAAAGTATCAGGCAATCATTAGCTCTTGTGCAGCTCCAGAAAGGCGGGCGTGCTCCAACAGTGTCTGGGTCTCCTTTTTAATCCCGGCGCGCAAGCCTCCCGGCGGCGCGCAAGTCTCAGGCGCGCAAGTCTAAACTGGCGCGCAAGTGTCACTGAAGCACCTGCGCGACCCTGCCTTCTTGAACTTCAAACCTGCGCGACTCACTTCCTTCCTTGCCCAAATCACCTGGGGCGCTCAACCATCAGTCGGCGCGCAACCTCTACTTGCGCGACCCAATTACCACTTGCGCGGTTCAACCACCTGCGCGACGAGAGCTCGAACAATCTCAAAGTCTTGAGCTCCGTCAGAAATGAGGAGGGGTGGTCCAGTATTTATAGGCAAACTGGACCCCCTGCGCGGCGGCACGCAAGTCCCTCGACGGCGCGCAAGTCGTGTCTTCAATAAACTCTGTCGCGCAACTCACTTGCGCGACCCAACCAACACTTGCGCGACCTTCTTTCCTTAGCCAAATTTTGATGTTCTGATCCTCAAAAACATATGGCGCGCAAGTCTTTTATCCTCCAAGACCACGGCGCGCAAGTACCTTTGCCAAAATCACTCTTCTTCATTTGTCGATTTTGAGGCCCTGAAATTTGGCAAACACTGGAAAACGGCGCCACCTTGTATCTGCTCTTTTTGTACCGCCTCCAGATCATCCATTCCTCTGTCGATGTTCTTGAATCAAACATAGATCATTGACCACAACTCTTGAACTCGACATGTCACCATGGAATCTCCTTTGTCAACAAATTTGTTTGTCGTTTGTTTGCTTTGTCGACAAGCACGATCACCTCAACAACACTTCTTCTTGGTGATCTGTATCCTTCAGCAACTCTTTTGCTTTTATCACAAACTCCACTATTGTGATATGTATTCTTTGAAGGGACAGCTTTAGTACCATCATCCTCTATGACAGTGTGATGTGCATGGCCATTTCATAAGTCAACGCATTGGCACATTGCCTCCTTCATCAACCGTCATGACCAACTTCATGCAAACCATGTGATTCAATCCGTCAAGAAGTCTCTAGCATGGTTCTCACGTAATCATGAGTAATTGCATGGTCTTCATAAAAACCCATTGTTCTCATGCAATAATGAGGAATAGCATGGTCTTCATCAAAGCCCATGGTCCTTATGCAATATGGAGTAATTGCATGGTCTTCATCCAAAAACACCATCCTTCTTTAATCATCCTTGGATGGATTACTCCTCACATTCTTCATTGTTGTAAACAATGTATCACCTTTGACACATGTTCTTTGAACTTACGATTAACACAACAATCGTCTGAATCCCTACTCCTCTACTTCATCGGAGTACTTCATGATCTCCCTCATTGTGAGCTTTCATTCCTCCATTTTATTGGAGTACTTATTGATCTCTTTCATTTTGATATTCCATTGACAACTATTGACAACAAATACAATCCTATACACAAAGTGGTTCCAACAATCTCCCCCTTTGTATTTTGTTGTCAATACCTTATACATCTTCTGAAATGAATTTGTCAATGTCAAAATGAGAATCTTCTCAGCAAATTAGCATTTCTTTTCATTTCACTTTCTCTCCCCCTTATTGACAAGAAATACAAAGCATATGGTAGGGAGGGTATCAATCCACACTTAAGCAATGTTTCATTAACCATTTCACTCTAAGTCTACTTGAGCAATGCTCGATGTAGAAAACAAGAGGATTTGATTAAGTCGACAAGGCTGTCCATTATCCACAGATCATGATACCAACATGAGATGATAACTCATGTATCTTGTCTTCAAGGGTTTACCACTTTAATTCCAGGTAGAAGAAGATCAACTATGATAGAGAATAATCAGCCTGAAACTCCTGCACTCACTTCAGCAAATAGATCAAAAACATTCAAGTGCAATTGGCAGGATAAGTGACCTTGGGGCACTTCCATTCTCTTTATGTCACTGATCAATTCAGTTACTCCCCCTTTGTAGAATAATCTTTCATCTGAGTAACCAAGGGATAGAGATTGAGAAATGACATACCTTCTCCATTGGCGTGTTCTTCAGGAAATTCACAGAGTTACTGCTTTTGAGTCCAGCTGGAGTTGATATTGATTGAAACAGTGATTATGGAAGCTTCTTCATTTTTCTCCCCCTCAAGGGAAACACTCCTCATCATCTTCATCAAGAGTGATCCTTCATCATCATAATCCTTGAATATCAATTGAAGAATCCACTAAGGATGGAAACTTCTTCAGCTTCGCTATCAAGAGTTGACAGCATTCACTACTTCTCAGGTTCTCCCCCTGAGAGTGTGCTTCACCTTCAATTCCCTGCATTGTTAGCACAAATACAATACACAAATGATTACGGGAATAAGGTGGTTCCTTCTTGCTTCATCAAGAAGACTTGCTTGGTTGAGGTTCTTTTCTCAACCAAGTTCCTCTGTTCACTCTAGTCTTCATGCCTGCACATTTGAATATATGTTCTGACATCTGTCGGTGTGGCATGGCTCTGTTCACATTCTCTTCTGGTTTGTGTGGAGAATTGTTCTGCTTAGCAGCCATCATGAATGACAGATTCTTACTTCTCTTCAGGACTGCTTCTTGCTCTGGTATTATGGTTAGGCAATATTTTGCAATGTGACTAGATTTCTTGCATCTCTCACACAGAACTTCTTTGACACGAGTGCTTCTCTTTGTTTGCAATCTCTCAAGCACCGTGTCTTCATCATGTGAAATTTTTCCTTTTCCTTTATCACCAGCCCTGGCCTTTTCATCTTCAAGTTTTCTCATTCGTTTCAAATCTTCTGGCCAGATGACCAATATGTCATTTGGAACTTTTGCAGCTGGTTTAGGTCTTCCACATGGGTTCATCTGAGATTCATCCCACTTAGTGTTTCTTTTGGATGAATGACCCTTCAATTTCATGGATCTAAAATCTTGAGTCTCCTCAGTTTCCCTACTTGAGATCTTCTTGGGGAAGTGTGTGTTCACAACATTCTTCTGATTTCTCCCCAAGGTAGCTGCTTCATTCTTTGACGACATCAGAGGTATTCTTTTCGTTTTGACAGTGAAAGCATGTTGATGTGGACATGTGCCTGCATTGTGACCGCTGTCGTTGCATACATCACAGATGTTATCAAGAATTCCAAATCTGTTTGCAGTAAACAGATGCTTCTGGACCTGCGGATGTTGCTTCTTCTTCTCTGGCTTCCTCCCCTTTGATATAGGCTTTCCCTGTGCTTTTCCATGAAAGGGATTATAAAAACAATCCAGTGCACAGTGCCCAAATCTATTGCAGCACCAACATTGGCCCACAAATCTTTTCTTCTTTGTTTCTTCAGTATTAAGTTGTTGGGCCATCTGCTTAATCGTTTGTGCTCTATTTGAGGAAGAATCTTCTTCCTTTTTCTTCCTATCCACCCTAGTCATGGTGGTAGGTTTCTTCTTCTCACATTTCTTCATCCATACTTGTTTAGAACTTTTCTTCCCACCTGCACTGATTGTAGGAGTGTATTTAGAAATATGAGTACAAGATGGTTTGGATGGTACCTTCACTTTCTCAGTTGCTTGTGATAGATCAAAGAGTGAAGTCATGATCTTCTTATCACATGTTGGAGGTCTTTTGACAAAAGAATCCTGCAGTGAGCATTGAGTACCAGCAGCAACTGATTCTTGATGTGGATAATCAAGAGTGGTCATAATCTTCTTGTCACATGTTGGAGGCATTTTAGCCTTAGACTCCTCCAACGAACATTGAGTGCAAGCATCACTCATTTCATTCTTTTGTGAAGTCTCAATATGTGTGTTCTCAATCTTGGTCAATTGAGCTTCCAATTTTTGACCCACGATATTGAGGATGATCTTCTGATCTTCAATCGTGATCATCTTCTCTTCACAATTCTTCTTCAACCTTTCAACCTCATCTTCATGCATCTTAACTTTGTTTTGTAACAAAGAGTCAAGTTCCCTGAATTTAATGGATGTTTCTTCCAAACAAAAACTCTTGACTTCATTACTCTTCTTCAGCTCAGCTTCAAGTGCATGGATCCTTTCTTTTAAAGTCTTATTGACTTCCTCTTCTTCTTCAAAGACTTTCACCCATTTGATGAGCTTCATACTTTCCATAACTTTTCTTTCCAACCCCTTTTCCATATTGTCAGCTTCCCTTTCTAATCGATTGATCTCATCCTGCATAGATTGGAATAGGCTACAAATAATAGCAACCCTTTCTTCTGGAATATCATGCAGATATGT
This sequence comes from Viscum album, assembly GCA_963277665.1. NCBI lineage: Eukaryota > Viridiplantae > Streptophyta > Magnoliopsida > Santalales > Viscaceae > Viscum > Viscum album. The sequence goes on from OY728126.1 coordinate 590,364,014, forward strand.
TCTGAGTTTTTCCAGAAAGCTTGAATTTGGGGTATCATCCTTTCCTCTGGATGAGTTCTGAGCCACCTGCTTGATACTTTCCAAGCCTAATGTTTCTTCATTATTGGAATGGCATGGAGAACAAGACACTGCAGCTTCTTTGGATGTGGGGGACTTCTTCATCATCTTCTTCTCTTTCTTTTTCCTATTTGTCAAAGTCTTGGTGGATATAGATTTTTGCTCAGAAATGACTACGTCATTATCAAGACTGCTCTTCATTGTTGACTCTAGGAAAGAAACTCAAATCCTCTTCTCAATAGAATTATTGGAGAATATCCAACATACGTTAACCTTTCGCTCTGATACCACTTGTAGGACCCCGGGACACCCTGAGAGGGGAGGGGTGAATCAGGGTGGCAACTTTTTCTTCTTAAAGTTGTGGATCTTGTTCCCACGTTGGTAGGAACTACTTAAACCTGTATGATGGATATGATCAGCAATTAAACATTCACATGCAGAGAGATGACACAACTATTTTTACTTGGTTCACCACTAAGGGCTACGTCCAAGGAGCATACGCCGACAGGTTGTCGGTCGTACCTAAATCCACTATGCTTCACTAGCTGCGGATTACAAGTGTTCGGGTACAGACACTCTGTCCCAGGCTCACTGCCTTTACAATTGTTCAGGGATAGCTCACTGCGTCCCTCGGGTCACTCCCGTTGACTCCCCCTGGCTCACTACCGTTGATGAAGTCCCGCGCAGTTTATGGACGTGAAGGTCTCTTCAATAAATGTGCATTGATGTTCTTTGTCTCCTGTTCAGCATGAGACTTTGCTTGCATCAGGGTTCAGAGTTGATTCTCTTTATAGTTCAATCTTTCTTCTTTAGTGCAATGTCTGAATGCACTAGATCCCCTTGTCTTCATTTTCCTGAATCACAATCACTGATGTGATTGCTTACTTAATGAAGCTCAGCTTACTCGGCGTTTTCAGAATCAGTTCTCCATGTATGCATGAGATCATGCATGTATCATTTATATTTCTTCTTCAAACTCGCTTTGCACCGAAAGTATCAAGCAATCATTAGCTCTTGTGCAGCTTCAGAAAGGCGGGCGTGCTCCAACAGTGTCTGGGTCTCCTTTTCAATCCCGGCGCGCAAGCCTCCCGGCGGCGCGCAAGTCTCAGGCGCGCAAGTCTAAACTGGCGCGCAAGTGTCACTGAAGCACCTGCGCGACACTGCCTTCTTGAACTTCAAACCTGCGCGACTCACTTCCTTCCTTGCCCAAATCACCTGGGGCGCTCAACCATCAGTCGGCGCGCAACCTCTACTTGCGCGACCCAATTACCACTTGCGCGGTTCAACCACCTGCGCGACGAGAGCTCGAACAATCTCAAAGTCTTGAGCTCCGTCAGAAATGAGGAGGGGTGGTCCAGTATTTATAGGCAAACTGGACCCCCTGCGCGGCGGCGCGCAAGTCCCTCGACGGTGCGCAAGTCGTGTCTTCAATAAACTCTGTCGCGCAACTCACTTGCGCGACCCAACCAACACTTGCGCGACCTTCTTTCCTTAGCCAAATTTTGATGTTCTGATCCTCAAAAACATATGGCGCGCAAGTCTTTTATCCTCCCAGACCACGGCGCGCAAGTACCTTTGCCAAAATCACTCTTCTTCATTTGTCGATTTTGAGGCCCTGAAATTTGGCAAACACTGGAAAACGGCGCCACCTTGTATCTGCTCTTTTTGTACCGCCTCCAGATCATCCATTCCTCTGTCGATGTTCTTGAATCAAACATAGATCATTGACCACAACTCTTGAACTCGACATGTCACCATGGAATCTCCTTTGTCAACAAATTTGTATGTCGTTTGTTTGCTTTGTCGACAAGCACGATCACCTCAACAACACTTCTTCTTGGTGATCTGTATCCTTCAGCAACTCTTTTGCTTTTATCACAAACTCCACTATTGTGATATGTATTCTTTGAAGGAACAGCTTTAGTACCATCATCCTCTATGACAGTGTGATGTGCATGGCCATTTCATAAGTCAACGCATTGGCACATTGCCTCCTTCATCAACCGTCATGATCAACTTCATGCAAACCATGTGATTCAATCCGTCAAGAAGTATCTAGCATGGTTCTCACGTAATCATGAGTAATTTCATGGTCTTCATAAAAACCCATTGTTCTCATGCAATAATGAGGAATAGCATGGTCTTCATCAAAGCCCATGGTCCTTATGCAATAAGGAGTAATTGCATGGTCTTCATCCAAAAACACCATCCTTCTTTAATCATCCTTGGATGGATTACTCCTCACATTCTTCATTGTTGTAAACAATGTATCACCTTTGACACATGTTCTTTGAACTTACGATTAGCACAACAATCGTCTGAATCCCTACTCCTCTACTTCATCGGAGTACTTCATGATCTCCCTCATTGTGAGCTTTCATTCCTCCATTTTATTGGAGTACTTATTGATCTCTTTCATTTTGATATTCCATTGACAACTATTGAAAACAAATACAATCCTATACACAAAGTGGTTCCAACATCATTCTTAGAGATTGATACAACTTTTTCCTACACCTATATCGATGTGTTATAATATTATAATGGAAATTGTCATTTGAATTTAAAATTAACCATGAAATAAGGATACTATATAGGTATTTTTCAATCAACTTAATAATTCTAATAATTTATTATTGATAAGATAATATCTATCGCTTTATCGCATTGCCTATAAATTGTAAGGCTTCATGGGGAACCTCTAAAAATTATATATGATCCTGATCCTTTATTCACATTAAAGATATCAAAGTTTCTTGTCATGACCCGTCCTCGGGCCCCTTCTATGACTACCCCAAGCCCACCTTCCATAGGCTAGGCGCTGGCGCCTAGTACCAAAGGCGAATCACTAATAAAAAGGGAAGGCATTGCCTTAAAACCTGTAACAAACACAGTCTGAACACAAGAAGAAGAAGAAAATAGTACTAATATATAAATGAGAAGTGTGTTGGAAGTATGTGGGCCATTATACTAACCCAACTGAAGAACAAGTATAAGTATAATTAAAAAGCAAAAAACAGCTCCTGAATCATCCATCGGGGAATACTACCTGAAGGGTAGGTACGAAACTCGAATGACTCCCCCCTGAGGTACATCCTGTCTAGTCTAGCTCCGAGTAGCCTCCCGTCCATCTCCCTCAGCCTCGATCACTGCTGACCATCATCTGCACAGAACACAACAAGGTGTAGGTGAAGCCCATGTAGGGGTGAGTATAACAATTCATAGTAGGAGACCCCAATACTTCTGAAGGTCTCCAAGAATCCACTATGGATAAATCACAGGAGTAAGATACAATCACGAAGTATCAACCATCCTTACTTAGGAATATTACCATACATATACCTAAGTTACCAATCAATGTATGGCTACAAAACTCGAGCCCAAGCACTATCCATTCCACAAGGGAAGTAAAGTTAATCATCCCAATGATAAAAACTGAAAGGCAAGGCTTAGCTCACACAAGTATACAACTCAGAAAGAGGGGTAGAGATGATTAGTTATAGCCATTGAATCGTCTCTGGTAGTGAAACCACTTAGGATCCCGGTACATTATCAGTGTTTTCGAACCCAAGGAGGATCCCGGTACAGAAGTCATCATTTTCACACCCACAGAAGATCGTGGTACAGAAGTCATCATTGTCAAACCCACAGAGGATCCCCGAATAGAATTCATCGCTGTCGAACCCGTGGAGGATCCCTGTACAGTAGAAGGTCCATGTAGTATCTTATCATCACAGTTGCTGCCAACCATAGGGTCCTCGCACACAACATGCTCGATTCTGAGAGGGTCCACTCCTTGATCCAAATGTTGATACATCAACTACCTTGAAGTCTCGATTTTATGTATCCTATACGTTCATCCCATCATAAGGAATACAATGCGATAGACGACACGTCAATCAGACGCCTGGTCTGAGAGTTATTAGCATTTCCGTTCCAGGGGCCCAGTTGGTTTTTAAATCCATCCAACCCGACTGTACCCCAACTGTGTCCAAACCTCATGTGGGATATGCCAAAAGAATTGTCCTGCTCTAATCCTTCTGTTGTGGCATACCGTTCATTTTTCGGAAACTTTTAGCACAAAATATGGGTGGAAAGGTGAAACTGGCCATAACGGGTCCGGGACCGGTCCGACCAAGTTAGAGCGACCCGTCCTGACCTTGTCCAGACCGGGGTCGAACCCGGTCCGAGGGTCCGACCCAGTCCGAGGAAACGGCCCGGCCCGAAGGCGGCCTAGTCAGAGGAAACGACTCGGCCCGAGGGCGGCCCAGCCGAGGGTGGCCCGACCGATGGCAGCCTGGCTGGGGGCGGCCCGGGAAATGGCGGCCCAGCCGAGGGAGGCCCGGCAGCCTGCCCTAGCTATGCCCAGGGGGTAGCGCGCACCCCTTGGGACCCGAACAGTATAACCGTTTAGGTGGACTAAACCGGCACCAGGTGGCGCTGGTCTAGCTCACGCGGGACCCGATGGGGTCCCGCACCTCCTGGCTAGCGGAGCAGCCCGCCGCTACGACTCCACGGCAGCTGGCTCGGCCGACCTCCATCGCACCTCCACCGCAGCACGACAGCGATGCGGTCGTGCTGTCGTCCGCACGGCGCGACGGCGCCACACCTCCACCACCACAGCCTGACCTGGCCACAACCTCCTGATTCACCACGTGGCGTGACGGGGCTGTGCCTCCTCCACCAAGGCCGAGTTTGGCTGCGGCCTTTGGCTCCTCTGTGTGGCGCGACGACGGCGCATGCCTCCATCGCGGATCTCCTTCCACGTGGCACGACGTCTCCATGCCCTCTTTGCTACCCGACGACCTTGCACCACCAATTTTCTTTGTGGTCTGCCTCCATCGTTAACAATTATTAACAACCATAAGGGGACAGTCGAGTCATGTTCTTGCGGTGCGAACCCTCCTTGTCATGGAGATAACTTTTGGCATAAATAATCCAAGGTTTGAACGACGAATAACAAGAATGGGAATTCTACTCAAACCCCAACCTTGTTTCGATGATCGTTGATGATGTCATAGAAAAAGGCGGTGTCAATTCGTTGACGTCGAGAAGTGTCTGAGGAATAAGCTTTTTCAGCATTCTTCGTGGGCAGCTCTTTCTCTTTTGGCTTGGTCGAAGATCGAAGACGGTGTTTGTCATTCATCAGTGGAAAGTGGGAATACTTCTGTGGTTCTTCATTGGAAGGATGAAGCTCTCCTCTATCATGATTTTCCAAAGATTATGCCAACCAAAAAAAGTAATAAAGGATGATCTCTATTAATTATTTTGCACAATAAAACAACGTTGTGTTTAATTAAATGAGGCTACTCATTTAATTAATGCTAAGGAATGGTCCAAATTCAAAAAAAAATAGGAGGTGAAAAGTTCCAATTAATGAGGAGAGGTTTCAAATTTAATAAAGGGGAGTTAATGTGCCTTTGAGCTCATGGGGGACCCACCTAATAAGATCCTCCAATGGGGGGTTATGGGTGGGTGGACCCCACCACCATAATCCTTCATGGGAGGTTAGAGTGTCGTGGACCCCATGACCAACCTCCTCTTGGAGGATTAAACCTCCAGAAAAATAAAAAATAGTTACAGTCATTTTTATTTAATTAATTTAGAATCCCCAATAACTAACACCCTTTTTCGTTAAAATGTAACTGCGGTGATGGTCTCACTAAGCCATCATCGACGCTGTGAGTTAAACAGTGCCCTCATAATTCGATTCCGAGCACTGGTTCAAGAGATTTAAAATCCCACTCATACGTTTACTGAACATACCCAAACAAAACTTCAAAAATTGATTCTGGGCACACTAGGCCTTGGAATCAGGCGCCGTTAGAAACTGAAGACTCGTAAAATTTCCATGAATTTAAGAGAAAAAGAATTCCACGGAATTTACAGGTCTTTACATTCTCCTCACTTCAGGGAATTACATCCCCATAAGCTACAACTCACACTAACGAAACAAATGGGAGGTACTGAGCACGCATTTTCACCTCCCGCACCCATGTGCTCTTCCGGAGGTTCCCGTGCTACCAGCGAATGTGCACCAGAGCTATCGACTGTCCATGCAGGACCCGCTCTTGTTAATCCTCAATTTCCACTGGAACCTTCGGGATACTCTCCCTATCATCGATGTCCATCTCCCCGTGGTAGATGATGTGGGATGAGTTGTGCACGTATCTCCTCAGTTGAGATACATGGAAGATGTCGTGGACCCGGTGCAAATGAGGTGGAAGTTCCAAGTGGTAAGATATCTCGCCTACTCCGCTGAGGAACTAGAAAGGTCTGATGAATCATAGATATAACTTTGCACCTTGGCCATATCCCCATAGACCTCATTGAGGTGAGACCTGTAGAAAGACGTGGTTTCCATCCTTGAACTCCAGTGGTCTCCGTCTCTTATCAGCATAGGACTCTTGACTACTCTGTGTAGTCTTTATCTGCTCTTGGATGAACTTAACCTTCTCCATTGTAGCATACACCATCTCTAGTTTAATAAGTGCTGACTCCCTTGGGTCAGTCTAGCATAGAGGCGATCTACAAGGTCGCCCATAAAGTGCCTCGAAAGGTTCCATCCTAATGGTGGAATGGTAGCTATTGTTATACGCAAACTCTACCAAGGGTAAGTGATCCTCCGAGCTACGACCGTAGTTGGGGACACATGAACGGAGCATGTCCTCGAGAGTATGAATGGTCCTCTCATTCTGACCATCTGTCTAAGGATTGAAGGCAGCGCTCAAGCGATGTTGCGTCCCGAAATCCTTTTGTAGCCCCTTCCATAGTCAGGAAGTGAAACACGCATCTTGATTAGAAACAATCTTTGATGGACCACCATGATGCCATATGATCTCATGTATGTAGAGGTGTCCCATGCTCTCTACTAAACCCTTCTCTCTAAACGGTAAGAAGTGGGCCGACATGGTGATTCGGTCGACGATCACCCAGATAGAGTTGTCTCCTCTAGATGTACGTGGATATCCCGTCATGAAATCTATGGAGGTCATGTCCCACTTCCATTCTAGGACCTCTAAGGGCTGAACGACACCTGCTGGAACCTGTTGCTCCGCCTTCACTTGCTGACAAGTGAGGCATTGAGAGAAAAACTCTGCTATTGACTTCTTCATACCTGGCCACCAGTGCTATCGTCAGAGGACCTAATATATCTTCACCACTCTTGGATGTAATGCTAATGTAGATGTGTCAAACTCACTCAACACTTCTTATTGAAGTGAAACTGATACCATGGTATGTCCTCAGAAGAGAATGACATGCTCCCCACCTACAGAAAATCCATCAGGTGTCTGCCCTGTGGATATATGAGCACATCGCGTCTCACAGTCAATGTCCCCACGGTGTGCCTCCCTGACTCACTGAAGTAGTGGTGGAGTGACTGCGAGAGACTATAGAAAGACTACTCCATCTCTATCCACAAAGAATATCTGCAACATGGCTAGATTCTTCATCACCTCTCCTAGAAGCTAAATGCTAGATCTCATATCGAGGGAATCTTCTACAATGTTCCCCTTCCCAAGAGTATAGACTCTTTCGATGTCATAGTCCTGGAGGAACTCAAGCCAACACCGATGTCTCGGGATCAGGTCCTTCTACGAGAAGATGTACCTAAGACTCTGGTGGTCAAGAGTAGACTGTAAAACACTTTCCCATCAGATAGTGCATCCACATCTTCAAGGAGAAGACCACTGCTTCTAACTCCATGTCAGTGGTAGCGCAGTTCTGCTCGTGATGTCTCAGCTGCCAAAAACCATATGCGATCACTACTTTCTCCTGCATCAGGACACTCCCAAGTCTGATCCCTAATGCATTGTAGTAAAATCTATACCCTATGCCCTCCACTAGAAGCCTCATGATGGGAGCACTATTCAACCTCTGCATCAGCTGCTAAAAGCTCTGCTAGCATCTCTCTAACCACTCGAAGTGTTTCCCTTTCTTCGTCAATGCAGAAAGCGGTGCTGCAACTCTGGAGAAGTCTGGAACACATCTCTGATAGTACCCAGCAAGTCCCAAAAAACTCTGTACCTCCATCACACTCTTGGGTGGCTCCCAAGAAAGAACTACCTCGATCTTCACTAGATCCACTCCAACTCCAGCCTCAAAGATGACATGTCCCAAGAATGAACCTCTCGAATCCAAAACTGGAACTTCGAGAGATTTCCATAAAGCTGGTTCTCTCAGAGTGTGTCAAGTACTACCTAAAAATGGTAGGCATGCTCCTCCACAGTATTTTAGTAGATCAGTATGTCGTCGATGAAGACTATGACAAAGCGATCGAAGTAAGGCTATAAGATCCTATTCATGAGACTCATGAAAACTACTGGAGAATTGGTTATGCCAAATGAAATAACCAAGAACTCGTAGTGGCCATACCCACACCTGAAGGTTTTATTCTTCACATCCTCGTCTCAAACTCTGAGATGGTGATAGCCTGACCTAAGGTCTATCTTTAAGAACTATCATGCTCCCTTGAGATGATCAAAGAGGTCGTCAATCCTCGGGAGTTGGAACTTGTTTCTCACGGTCACCTAGTTCAGGAACTGATAATCAACACACAGTCGCAAGCTCCCATCATCCTTTTTGGCGTAAAAAATCCGGGATGCCCTGGGTGAAACACGGGGTTAGATAAATATCTTCTCCTACAAGTCCTCTAGCTGTACCTGCAGCTCACGAAGCTAGGCGGGATCCATTCGATATGATGGAGTAGATATCGGTCCCATCCTAGGGTATATGTCAATTTAGAAGTCCACCTCTCTGTGAGGAGGTCATCCTGGAACATCATCAGGGAAAACATCTGCATACTGATCCACCACAACAGGAAAAATAGAACTCTGCACATCATCCACTCCGAGAATGAGACTATCCAACTGATTTGTGATCGGTTTCCCCCTCCTTTGGGTAAGTCCATCATGAGATGCAAAGGCTCCCTTCTCGCCAGTGAAGGTAAACCTCATCTATCTTCACGGACACACCACACTTTCTGCACAATATAGTCAATCTAAGCATGAACTGCGGATAACCAGTCCATACCCATGATGACATCATAAGGCCTCGATGCTACTACGAGGAGATCCTATCTAATGCTCTCACCTCTTATAGAATGCTCCCACTGCTGTCAACAGTGCGTAATCGTCGATTATGCTCCTGTAAGAGTTTCTAACCGTAAGGATCAAGCAAACGGCTCTATCGGAATTTCCGAGCTCCGAACGAGTGAAGTAGCATTAAAATAATGACTAGCACCTGTATCTATAAGTACACCAGCAAGGGTGTATTAGACACAGATAGTTCATTGAATCATCTCAGGTGCGCCGTGGTTGTAGGCCTCAACTTCCTGGAGCTGAGCCCGCCTCTGTCTGCTAACTCCATGTGGTCGGGGTGGACCTCTGGGTGGTGGTGGTGGTAGGGCATCCAAACATCTTCCACCACCTGCTGCTCAACCAGCTCCTCTGCCACATCCTCCTACTCCCAGTAGACCTCCATGGTCAAACCTCCACCTCTACCTGAGAGGTCCCTATACTATTTTCTTCTAATCAGCATGGCGTGTCGGGTAGTCACGGGCCATGTGACCGTGCCAGCCGCATGCATAGCACTGTCTGCTCCTCGTATGGCTGGATCTCTCTCGTGTGCCTCACACAACCGAACCTATATCCTGGGGTCACCCACCACATGGCCTGGTCTTCTTGATCCTCTATGACATCTGTTTGTTTTCGGCTACAGAAGAGTCCACTACCTGTCACCCTATGGTGTGTCTCAATGCTGGTGACAGTTCAGCATGAAAACACTCCACTAGAAGGGCTCTCTCCAGCACCCCGTAATTGTGTCGGGATGCTGAGGGAGATCATCAAAGCCCTGATCTCTTTCCCGAGTCCCTGCTCGAAGGTCCGGGCCCTGAATAATGGGTCCCACACCATATCTGTGGAGTATCACAAACTTTCGGTGAACCTTGATGAGTACTGAGCTACTGTCATGCTGCCCTACTGAAAATGAAGTAACTCATAAATCCGAACCACACGAAGGGTGGGTGGAACAAAACTCTGGCCGGAAGAGACTCTCGAAGTCTGCCCAGAGTAATGATGCCTCGTCATGCACCGGGAGAATTGGTCTCCATCATCTGCGTGTTGTTGCATGAAAGTGACTCGCAAAAAGGATCACCATGAGGTCGACTGGTGTCCCTAACAATCTGAAAACTCTCAAAACAACCTCCCGCCAATCCTCAACTTCCTGAGGGTCCGTTTCCCCCCTGAACCTGGGCAGCCTATGGAGCTTGAATTTGTGCAACGCACTCAGACGGCGTGCACTCTCTGCTGCTGTAGCCGGTGGTATCAGTGGCCCAACAGGTAGTGGTACCACTGGTACCTCCGTTGTGATGGGGCCCTGCACCGAGGCCTCATCGCTTGTTAAGATGCCATCTCGTATGAATCTCTGAACACTAGCTGGTTTCCTACATGGGGCCATCTTGAAAAGAAAAAGGTGCACCACGGTCAAAACAATATACCTGGTGTGGTGACATAAAGTAATCATGAAAAATATTTTCAAAATAAACACACACGCAATTAGTGTTTTGTGCCCTGAGTCTGAAATCAAGAAGTTAGAGTCCTAGTGTATGGATACGTCAGCCGCCGCACCAACACCAGTTTCCCTAAAATGATAAACACACCCAAAACACTTAACACTGTTGCTGTTAAAAGAAATATCAGATTCATGTGTTCTATCGTAGAACTGAATCCTCTGATAACAATTTTTCACGATCCGTCCTCGGGCCCATGTCGTGACTACCCCAAACACGCCTTCTATAGGCCAGAGGCTAGCGTCTATCACCAAAGGTGAATCCCTGATAAAAAGTGAAGGAATTTCCTTGAAACCTATAACAAACACACTCTGAACACAAGAAGAAGAAGAAACATGTAATAATTTAGAAAAGAAAAGTGTGTTGGAAGTAAGTGGGCTAGTATACAAACCCAACAGAATAAAAAGTATAAGTATAAGAAAAAAAGGAAAACAGCTCCTAGATCGCCCACCGGGGAATCCTACCTGAAGGGTATGTACAAAACTCAAACAACTCCTCCCTGAGGTACGTCCAATCTAGTCCAGCACTGAGCAACCTCCCGTCCATCTCCCTCAGCTTTGATCACTACTGATCGTCATCTGCAGAGAACAGAACAAGGTGCGGGCGAAGCCCGTGTATGGGTTAGTATAACAATACTCAGTAGGGGACCCCGAGACCCCCGAAGGTCTCTCAAAATCCACGAAGGATAAATCGCAGGAGTATGATACAATCATGAAGTATCAACCATCCTTACCTAGGTATATTTCCATACATATACCAAAGATACTGATCACAGTCCGGCTCAAACACTCGGGCCCAAACACAATCCATTCCACAAAGAAAGTAAAGTAAATAATCTCAATGATAACAACTAAAAGACAAGACTCATCTCACAGAGGAATAAAACTAAAGAAGAGGAGTAGAGATGACCAGTTGTAGCCACTGAATCATCTACTCTGACGAACCCACGTAGGATCCTGGTACAGTATCTGCGCTGTTGATCGCACGGAGGATCTGGGTACAAAAGTCATTGCTGTCGACCCCATGGAGGATCCCGGTACAGAATTCATCGCTATCAAACCCATGGAAGACCCTGGTATAGAAGTCATCCCTATCGAATCCATGAAGGATTCTGGTATAGTAGAAGGTCCACATAGGATCCTATCATCACAGTTACAGCCAGCCATAGGGTCCTCGCACACAGCACGCTCAATTCCAGGAGGGTCTGTTCCTCGATCCTAGTGTCAATAAATCAAATACCATGAAGTCTCGAGTTGATGTATCCCTTAGTTCTGTCCCATCATAAGGAACTTGACATGAAAGTCAGCGCATAAATCAGACTCCCAGTCTGAGAGTTATTGGCATTTCCGTTCGAGGGGCCCGGTTGGTTTTTAAGTTCAAACCAACCCAACCGTACCACAACTGTGTCAAAACCTCAGGTGGGGAATGACAAAAGAACCATCCTGCTCTAAGCCTTCTGTCACCGCAGATGGTTCGTCGTTTGAAAACCTATAGCCCAAAATATGGATGGAAAGGTGAAACTGGCCAGAGCATGTCCGGGTCTTGTCCGACCCAGTCGGAGCCACCAGTCCCGACCAGGTCCGGACTAGGGTCCGACCCGGTTCGAGGGACAAACCTGGTCTGAGGAAACGGACCGACCCAAGGGGGAGGCCCAGCCCGAAGGCGGCCCTACTCGAGGGGGCGGCCCGGCCCGAAGGCGGCCCGACCCGAAGGAAGCTTGGTCGATGGCGGCCCAACCGAGGGCGGCCCGGAGGCCTTCCCTAGCCACGCCCAGGGGATGGCATGCTCCCCCTAGCACCTGAATAGTATAACCATTCTTGTGGACCAAAACGGCGCCAGGTGGTGCCGGTCTGGCTCACGCGGGACCTGACAGGGTCCCGCACCTCCCGGAAGGCCGAGCGGCCAGCCGTTCAAGCTCCACAGTGGCCGGCCCGGGTGGATGCCACCACACCTTCACCACTGCATGATGGCGCCGTGGTCCTCCTACCCTCTACATGGCGTGACGACGCCGCTCCACCGTCGCCATGGCCCAGCCTGGCCACGGCCTCCTGGTTCACCGTGCATCGCGAAGGCGTCGTGCCTCCTCCGCCGCGGCCCTCGGCTCCTCTGCACGGTGCGTCAGCGCTGCAAGCCTCCGCCGCGGCCCATTGTTGTCGTGGATCTCCTTCTACGTGGCATAACAGAGCCACTCCCTCTTTGCTACCTGGCGTACCTACGACGCCAGTTTTCTTCGCGGTCCGCCTCCATCATCATCAATCAAGAACACCCATAGGGGGAGGGTCGGGCCATGTTCATGCGGTTCGAAACCTCCTCGTCATGGTGATAACATTTGGCATAAATAATACGAGGTTTGAACGATGAACAAAAAGAATTATAATTATACTCAAACCCCTACCTCATTTCGATGATCTTTGATGAAGTTGTGGAAAAAGGCGGTGTCGATTCATTGACGTCGAGAAGCGTCCAAGGAAGAAGCGTCGTCGGCGTTCTTTGTGGGCAGCTCCTTCTCTTTTGGCTTGGTCGAAGATTGAAGATGGTGTTCTTCATTCTTTGGTGGGAAGTGGGAATTCTTCGATGGTTCTTCATTGGAAGGATGAAGCTCTCCTCTCTCAAGGTTTTCCAATGATTATACCAACCACAAAATGTAATAAAGGATGATCTCTATTAATTCATTCGCACAACTACACAAATTTGTGTTTAATTAAATGAGGAAACTCATTTAATTAATGCTAAGGAATGGATTAAATTCCAAAAAAAATAAAGGAGGTCACTACTGGAAAACTAACATATACCAACGGTTTGGAACTGTTGGTATATGCCTCCAAACCGTTGGTATATCCTATACCAACGGTTTGGAGAACCGTGGCCAAGTAAGCCGTTGGGATAGGTCTATACCAACGGTTTTCCCAATACCGTTGGTATAGACCTATCCCAACGGTTTTGGAAACCGTTGGTATAATTAATATGAAAATCTTTACCAACGGTTGTGGAACCGTTGGTATATGTTTTTCAAAAAAAAACATTCGCTGGGATTTGATCCCAGCACCCCTAGTTTATTATTGAACGACTTAACCACTAACCTAACATGACTTTTTTGTATATAATTACATAAATATATATATGTATTCTCATAATTATATTAAATTTTGATTTATATAATGTTCTGGGTAAGAAGAAATGATAAAAAATCAAAGGATCTATACCAACGGTTGTCAAAACCGTTGGTATAGACCTATACCAACGGTTTTGACAACCGTTGGAATAGATTTTGAGCCTGGATTTGATTCTGGGCAAAGGTTGATTGATGGGTGACCTTTCCCAACGGTTTTGGCAAACCGTTGGGAAAGGTATACCCTTTCCCAACGGTTTTGGCCAAACCGTTGGGAAATATGTCCACAAAGTGGACCTTTCCCAACGGTTTGGCCAAAACCGTTGGGAAAGGTCCCCACAATGTGGGTTTTCCCAACGGTTTGGCCAAAACCGTTGGGAAAGGTCCCCACAATGTGGGCTTTCCCAACGGTTTGCCTAAACCGTTGGGAAAGGTGGCCTCAAAGTGGGATTTCCCAACGGTTTGGCCAAACCGTTGGGAAAGGGAACCTATACCAACGGTTTTTATGAACCGTTGGTATAGAAGCGTTGGGAAATGTCAGATTTCCAGTAGTGGGTAAAAAGTTCAAATTAATGAGGAAAAGTGTCCAATTTAAAAAAGTGGAGTTAATGGGGGATTAAGCTCGTGGGGGCCCCACCTAATAATATCCTCCCAATAGAGGTTATGTGCGGGTGGACCCCACCACCATAACCCTCTCATAGGAGGTTAGAGTATCATGTCACCCACCACCAACCTCCACTTGGAGGATTAAACCGCCACAAAAATAAAAATTAGTAACAATCATTCTTATTTAATTAATTTAGAATCCCCAAAAATTAACTTCCTTTCTCGTTAAAACGCAACTGCAGTGATGGTTTCACTAAGAAATCACTGATGCTGCGAGTTCAACAGTGCTCTCAGAATTAGATTCTGAGCACCGGTTCAAGAGATCTAAAATCCCGCTCGTACATTTACTGATCATACCCAAACAAAACTTTTGAAATTGATTCTGGGCACACCGGGCCTCAGAATCCGGTACCGTCAGAAACTGTGGACTCGTAAAATTCCCATGAATTTAAGAAAAAAAATTCCATGGAATTTAGGAGTCTTTATATTTCTCCAATGGGTTATCGAAACTGAGATACATTTATGTGATTCATAGAGTCACAAAACAAATGGATAGTATGAAACGACTATCAGTACATCAGATGATCTGTTTATATCTTATCATCTTTACTTCAATGGTATGTGGGATTGATATCAATAATTTCTGGAATTTATATAAAATAATATCTTGTATTTCATCAACCATATTGAAACATATGAATAATTTCATGGTAAGTGGTTTCATACTCCAACCATTTGGATTAAATTTGGAGAAACAAAGTGATTTGGCTTAGAGAATGTAGAGGAGATGACTATAAATTCAAGAACTATTTAGGATTAAATTATTTCATCCAAGAGAAGATAAAAATAATATGAAGATAACTAAAGAAAAGAAATATAATTTAATGTGGGGGATATTGTATTATAGAAGGATTCTTCATGTAATGGATTTGTAATATTTTATAAAAAATGTGATGTTTATCCCAAGGTACAATGATCCTTTTGAAATACTAGAAATAATTAGAGTTTTACCTTACTGATTGTTTGTGCTTTCAAACCATTCTAAAGTACTTAATATCTTCCACCACAAATGGCCTGAATGCCTTCAATTTTATTGATTTCTTGTTAACCACCCTTTTAAGGGATGAGGGGGAACCCTTACAAGGCACGTAGGCTTCGAGATTACATGGCTCGTAGCCTTATAAGATTACATGACCTAAAGGTATTATAAAATTCACCCAAAATATATATAAGGAACTGCCCCTCCCCAACATCTGCATCATGATAGTATCTCTCCACCTTTTCATGGCCTTCTATATAGGCTTCCCATGCAAGCACAATATGGTCATGATGGCATAGGCATACCCTCTCATTCCGAAAAATCCATTTTGTTCTACTATGGTGAGTGAACATGCTCTGAATCCTCATCTGGGGATGCCCATATTCTGTAGAGTATGTCTAGGGAAACTGTAATGATCATGTGTCCAAAAAGCATTGAGGTCGATCGAAGGCCTTAAAGGTGGCCTGAAAGCCTTACTGACCTGAAGCCCTAGGTGGCCTGAAGGACTTAAGGACACCAAGACCATACGGGTGGCCTAAGATGAATAATTTTGGCTACTATAGTAACCACACATTATTTCTATTGTTCTTACTACAGTAACTACTACAGTACTTCTATAGTTCCCAGAATTATGCCTCCTCTTGGTTTCGAACCTGGTTCTCGTGGATGCACTTAAGGATTCCTTACCAACTGGGATGAGGCTCATGTGCTACTCAATATCTTCCACATTTCATTATTAAGAAAATAAATGATAGATCCAAAAAATATAATCACATATAAGGGAATATATTTGAAACAAGAAAATTCTTATAATGAAGAGCATGTCCATATTCTTGACAATACATGTCATATATTTCGAAATCAGATAACTGGGCTGGAAAATGTCATTTGGAGACATAAAAAACCCAACGTGGAAATTTGGGAGTTTCAAAGAGATATGAGGTGGGGATAAAACAATATTTTTAGTATAAAAAATTAAAAAATTAATTTTGAAATTATTTAATAAGTAGAAAAGAATACACCCCAGTTTATAATAACAGGTTAAAAATGCATTCTAAAACTATTACATAATGGGAACTTTAAAGAGCCTTTACTCATGAATTTATTTGAAATTTAAATTTTATAATATTATTTTGATAAAATTAAATATTTTTTAAATTCAATATATCAAAACTGTATTAATATTAAATTTGAGGAATTTTCAAAAAAAATAGATTTTTTGGTCAATAGAAACAAAATACTTATTTTGCTAGAGAATTCAATTTTATAAAATTATAATAAAAAATAATGAATTATATTTTTATGTAAATGATTCATCAAATATACATATATTAATAATTTAAAAATAATTACTTAAAATTAATAGGTTTTATTTATAAAATCAATGTTTTGAATTTTTGAATCATAGGTAAAACTTCACTCTATAAATGGTTGTCATGATTTTATATTAAAAATTTACTTTTGGAACTTCAATGAGTCTAATTTAATAAAATAAATTTCATATTTAATTTCAAAATGTATATAATATTAATAAGATAAATTTTAATTTTTAGTATTATTATAAGATTACTGGGATATTGGTAAAACTATTTTTCTAAAAATATTATTCTATACATATTGTGTAATTTGTATCTAAAAAATAATTTAATCACTTTTGAAGAATTATTATATTATATTTATTAAAAATATAAAAAAATATATAACCAATCATTCATTTTTTAATGAATAGAAAATTTTATTATGAATAATTAATTATGAAATATCATTTTTCTACCAAAAACTGTTATTCAATTTATTATATGTTTTAAATCACAAATAAAATTTATAATATTTAAAAATTTAATTGGATTATATATAGTATGATTTTAGTTAAAACACACAAACATCTAGAAAAAAATGGGTTAACTTATATTTTTAATAATATTTAAATTACTTATTTAAAAACATGTTACCGAGGTAAAAAACAAAATTGAAAAAATGAAAATATATAATGGTAAAAATATAAGAACATGTTTTAATCATTTTTCGAAATCATTTTTTGAGGATTTATTAACCCATGGTCATCCCAAAATTTCTTATTTAATTATTTTTTAGTCATTTACCCTTGAATGGTGTAATGATATCATTGAAATGTAAAGGGTATTCTAGAATGATCCCTTATATTCAATTATAAAAGGTACACGCTTCATCTACATCGTATTACTACTATCCTTTATTATTTCTTATTTATAATATTATTTTTTTTCCTTATTTAACCATATCACACTTTAGTATTCCTATTAAAATTTTAATTTATATTAAGGACTCCATGTCCAATGAATATTGTAACAGAAAACTCATGTTCACGACATATGTGTTACCTTCTTCTTAATATATTATTCTTAAAATTATTTTTAATAACCTATTATATCCATATAAATGTAATAAAATCAATAAAATTATTATAATAATATTTCTAGAGGAATTTACCAACCATTTTTTATTATTATCCAACAATTAAAAAAATATAAGGGTTATTAGTGTGTGTGTGTGTGGACTACAACCTCCACAAATCGATATTGTGTGTTTTTGATACCACCTATAATGGGTGGTTTTAATTGTGGGATTGATGAATTAATAATACATATATAATATAAAAATTATTATGTTATTTTAAATTTTAATTTACCTTAATTTATTCTATAAATTCATGAAAGGAAAATTTAAATCGCATATTGTACAGACTACCACGAGCATGAAGTAACTGATCTTGTTTTTCATCCGGTTTCCATAATATTTATTATTAATTAATTAAATATTACTAAACATGGTAAATGTATTAAAATAATATCATTATTATAGTATTATAATGATATTTTTTACAAACTAAACAAATTACATTATCTTAATTATCCATTAATTAATGCGTGTTCTTATTGAGGTCGATCTAACGAACTATTTAAAAGATCATATAAAACAATATCATGGATGAATATGTATAGATAAACTCTAATAATAATAAAATTCAATTGTAGGATTCTGTTTTTTAATTTTTTTTATAAATATGGTATTAACTAGTTTTTGAATTATTGAAAAATCATCTATGATAACTAAAATTATAGAAAAATGCTAAACAAATTCTACTTTTATACAACATACCTAAATAAATAATGGAATGAGAAAATATATTAATAAGAAAAAAAATGTATATATTATATTATATTATTTTATACTGGAATAATGATATTTAGGATAATAATAAATAACTACCCAACTATTAGGAAACATTTTCAAAACTATCAAGATTACTCACACTCAATATTGAAAATTGATAATAACTAACTAGTATATACATAGATAATAATTATAAATGATGTTTTGAAATTATTATAATTATTAATGAGGATATTAAATTTTGGGTTTAAAATAATTAATTTTTTAAATTTTAGTTTTGATAATAAATAGGTAATAGTGAATAATAGTAAGGTTTTTCCATATCAAAACCCCCTCTTTGAGACATGGTTTGTCTTATGCATATAATTTACTTTAGGTGGTGTATATATTAAATATTTATATGTTATAATATTTTATTAATTTTATTAATTGTAATTTATGATAAATTCTAATCCATTAATTCCCCGAGGTTTTGATTGAATTGCTACAAAACCCATTAGTGGGGCTTCTACCTCAATTTTCATTCTTTGGTAATCATGAAATATCAACCAATTATATCATTTTTTGTGGTGTTTAAATTTTCATGGAATAATTTTTACCTCATTACTTATGAATTTGAATGTATTTATATGTTTATATTGTTTCCCACCCTCATATTCTTATGAATCATGATTTACAAAGATTGTGGTAAAACACAATATTGTCTATCATAGGAAAACCATTGTATGTTATGAAAGTAAATGTTTTTTTAGTTTCCAAGAATCACATACCAATATAGATACTAGAATTTGGATACTATTTTAGAACAAATACACCTAGGGTAAGTCACAATAAAAGGGTTTTTTGATCATATACTCAATTATAACAATGATGTACGCTGAGTTGGCCTAAGACTGCACACCAGGCTAGAAACATCCAAGGGATAAGATTTAAAATATTTACACCCTCTTTATATACAATAATGAATTAATTTTTCAATGATTAACTTGGTTTAATACCAGTGAAAAAATATTTTTCCCAATTAAAATCTTCCATGGATAAACCAATATATTGAGATTACTATAACTACTATATTTATTTGAAAATCGAACTAATTAATACAAATAAAATACCCAAATAAATATAAGTTGATTAAGATACGTTATCCTAGACATAAACATTATTATATAAAATGGGGAAGTTTTCTTTTTCTTTTTCTTTATTATATGGATACCCTTGTAACTATTTATCCAAAGGTTCCTTTGGGAATGTAATGAAATGTGTTGTTTTTTTATGATGAATACATTCAAATTTATCTTATAATGGATGGTATATAGAGCCTTGATGCATCTTTAGGTGTCATGGTAAAAAAGATATTGGATATTAGGGTATAACTCTCTAAATGTCAGTCTAGATCCCTAGAACGAAGCATTTACAACATGATTTTATGTCTCACATTACACATTACAACAATATGAGATAATTTATTATTTCTATTTAGGACTTATTTTATTTTTAGGGATGTAACCCCCCCTTCATTTCAGTTTATTATGGATTCATATTTTTTATTAATTCCTTCAATGTCATGTTTTTCATGATTCTATTATTATTGATTCCATTGTATGATACTCTTTTCTAAATGTCCTCAATCACCCTTATTTTCTTTTGATTACCTATGGAATCTAAAAGTAAACTATGTGTCATTTTGAGGGATCTGAAACAAGTGTTACTAATTTTCACAAAATATTTTCATGTTGTATCAAATGTTTTCAAATATAATGTATGTATGTATCTAGTATTCTAATAATAATACACTCTTTGATCTTATGGGAAATCTTCAATTATATACAAATTATGTAATACAACTACTAACTTTAGGTTTTGGAGTCTGGGTTATTTCATACAACACCCCTAATTCATTGATTTATATTTATATGTCATCAAATAGTCAATCATCATCATCATAATTTTATTGAAATAGTCATAGGAAGAATTGGATTTATCATATATTCAAGTGTGGAAATAATGAGTTCATTAACCTAGGCATGACCATAATGATTTTGATCACTATGTTTTTATATACTTATGGTTGTACCAAATTTTCATTTTGATTATCAATTAATTCCCCATTTTAAACATTCATTTAACATTCATGGAATATAATTTCTGGAATATTATGCCTTATTTGTAAATTATTCCACACTTTTTGGTCATTATAAAATGTTATATTATTTTTTAGATGTATTTTGATCCATGATATGAATTTTATTCTTATCTAATGTTTTAATTTTATTTTTTTCTCAAAATTTTCTATTCTTATCATATATCATCTTATGATATTTTATAATAACATATTTATCCTCTTTATCATGATTTACATCATGTTTAGGATATTATATATTATGATACCGTTTTACCATATGAAAAAAATTAGATCTCACCCCTTTCTTATGATTTATTAGACCACACTATTATGTTTATTATATCAAAGGGTCCATAGGATCATGATTATATAGAAATGTTTTCTAGTGTTATAAAATTTTGTGTTTAGTTAGACAATATCCAATACACTAATCCTTTCATTCATCAGGTTATGACAATCGTTGTGATATGTGCTATTTAAATCATGAAACTAATGGATTATTGAGGTCATGTATAGCATTGGTATCCTTAGATGGTATCATAACGATGGTTTAGATATTTCTGGAGAATACATTAGAGGGCCTTATTAAAAAACCTAGAGATATGTCTAAGATATGATTCAATGTATATGATAGTACCCTAAAATTTCTTTAAAGTAGTGATTGTTTGTTTCTTATAGATGTGAAATCATTTTCTAGATATTACATGTTAATAAAGGCTATAGTATAAATGAATCCAATGGTAATAATCATAAAAAGAGTTGATTTGTCATTAACTTGGTCATCCTTTAGTTCATGAAAATGTGTCCTAACTACAAACCTGGTATAAAAATCTTGAGAGATATTCTTCTGTTAATTGATATTCACTTTATGAACCCTTATGAAGCATTATAATATATATAACAAGTTCAATTATAAAACTAATCATTGATGACCAAGATTAAACCCTAGATACTCCTAGGCAAACATATGCACTTCATTTATGAAATCTCCCTTTTTTATAGTTTCTATATATGTATATTCAATAATTTATGTACACTCAACCTCATGTACCTTTTTGTCAATGTTATGAATGAGGCCTAAAATAATCAATTTAAAAAGTGTTGAAATATATAATATAGATATTTTCCCATTGGTAAACCACATGATATTTTAATTGAATGAAAATAATCATCGAAATTCTCACTCTACTAGTGCATGTTATTAGTAACAAAAAAATCATGTTGATATCCTAAATGAAAAAAAGAGGGAAAAATTGCTATTGAGTAATTCATGAGGAAAATTTCATCCATTTTATCGGGTCTTATAATACATTTTTATTTAATGAATGGTAAAATGTGATGGAAAATATATTATACATTTTCTAGTTTTCTGAACATGAGATAGTTGTTTTGGCCCTATTTTGAGGATAAGGTTATACTAATGAGTGATAAAATAACATTAAAAATACAAAAAATGGAGGAATAGGAATAGATTATGAAAATATTTTTCTATAAATATTTTCCATAGTGTATTTGGAAAAAATGTAATGGGAATTCATGGAATTAAATAAAAAATATGATTAATCTATATGATCATATTAATCCTATTTCACATGAACCACGATGAATGGATATTATTTTATATCTAATATAGAGATAAAAATCTGTCACCTCCTTACTTGTTTAAGAATGGTATTTTAATGAAGCTAACCATAGGGGAATTAATTAGCTATAAAGAGATTTTAGAATGTTATATTAATGTAGATATAGAAACTAGTGCCTCACAATATTCTAGGGAAATGAAAAGTAATGTTGAGTATCAAGTTACTCCAATGATAAAATACATGGTGGGATAAAATACTAATTTTTATCATGAATTTTTTTAGAGAAATCACCTGGGTAATTTATTAAAGAGATCAGAGTGGTATTTTATTTTTCATAAAGTTGGAAAAACGAAAAAAAAACTATTAATCTAAGGCTGAGAGGTTAATTGAAAAAAATAACCGAAGAAGGTCCTAGAAAATCATCCACCCACACTGAAATGTTTTATGTATAATGTTTTTGGATATTTTGAAGACCAATTCCCTAAAACTCATGACAATGATGAAAATGGGCCCCAAAACCTACCAAACCATTGAAACATGGAATTTAATTCACGATCACTAACATAGAGGTAAAACATGATAATGTAGTGATGTGTGTAATGTTGAACATATTTCTAGTTATTTTAACACCTTATTTTAATTTTCTTCATCTAGTTATTTTATATCCCCAATAGTTTCCAATAATATAGAAACACCACCCTTTATAATTTATATTGAACTATCTATGAAAACCATAGGTGTCACAATGATCCCATTTAAAATATATAATTTTTTTTTAACGATATTTGGGAGTAAATACTCCCCATAGATCTAATCCTTATTATTTTTATGAATTTGACATAATTTTGGGTATGTATTAGCATTCCATTAATAATTTATATATCATCTTCAAGAACAAGGAAATATAATTTCATATCCCAAATAATCCTAACATCAATTATCAACACAAGGATGATTATGAAATCCATAAAAATATTTAATAATAAGGGTTATGATAACCAATAATGAGGGACACTTGAATGAAATGATTAGTAGGAAGTCAACATCTATGACATTCCTATTATATGAGAGTATACTAATGTATTTTTTAGTTAACCGTCTGGTCTTTACCCAGAACATGAGACTGAGTTTTCCAGAGACTCTATACTAGGATCCATGTCAATCTTGAAAAGTTAATTAGTAGTGGTTACCATTGAATTGAAAGAGACAAATATGTAATTTTAGGAGTATTTGGAAAAGGGATTTATATGATACTATGATTCACTATGAGGTGCACCATCTCTTTTTGTCACAAAGAATGATGGATAAATGTGTTTTTATATTGATTATCAATATATTCATCAAATATTGATAAATAAAAAGTATATTATAGATGGTATAGGTGATCCTTCTAATCGACTCAAAGAGATCTAGACTTCTCAAAGGTTGAATTTTGATATGGATATCATTAGTCAGTGGTTAAAATAGGGGACATTTCCCGCAATTATTGTCCTACGAGTTATAGTAACTAAGAATGTGTATTGAGTCCCTTAGAAATTATAAATTCTCATGTTATCTTGATGGATCATATAAATAGTGTCATTATAGAATACCTTGATCATTTTTTTGTTGTCATTTAAAATGATTATAGTATTTATAAAAATAGAAACTATTATTTTTGGATTGTGTTAATGACCATGACAAAGAAGGAAATGTTTTCCGAATTTGGATACTGTAAATTATTATAATAGATAATATCTTTCTTCGGTCATGTAATCATAATAAAAGTAATATCAGTAAATACATAGAATAAGGAAGTTGTCATGAAATTTCCTCTAATGACCAATATAACTGAGATATATAGTTTTCAAGGGATATCAACATATTACTAAGGATTTTTTGTTTTTGTTTCTGAAATTGAAATCCACTAACCATGTGGACCTGGAAGGTAGTGAAGTTACATTGGAAAGAATAATGCAAAGAATGTTTTATGGAACTAGAAATGAGTTTGGAAAATGTACATGTACATACATTAACCTACCGTGGGGAATAGTTTTTAATTTGTAGTGATGCTTCAAAAAAAGGATTTGGTTGTGTCCTTATGAAACCATGATATGTTAATTTCTTTTTCCACATTCCAATTTGAGTTGCATGACAAAAATCAAACAACACAAGATTTAGAGTTAGTTGTTGTAAAATTTATGTAAAATATTTGGTTGAATTATTTTTAAATATAAATGTCTGATATATGTATTTATCATAGTGTATGAAAATATATATTCACAAATAAAGAGTTGAATATACAATAAATTGGATAGATAGAATTGATAAAATATTATGATTTCTTAATATATTACTACCTAGGGAAGAAAAATATTGATGATGATTCTATAATAATGAAATACTAAAACACCATATCAATGGAGTGGATCGAAAAATGTTCAATACACAGGATTTTTATAGTCTAAATCTTGATGTCATGATAGGAGTAGAGAAATAATATCAATTAGAATAAACTACTCAACCTTTTATTCATGCGAATATTAAAAATAACTAAAAATATGATGTAGATAGATAGATAGATATATATATATAAATGAATGAATATTTGACAGTTCAAATCTGATTAATAAGGATTTATATGGTTTGGAATCAATTAGTGTAATCCATCAAAATTGGAATTGAATAAGGAGTTTTTGGATGATGAACTCAATCCATTTTTTTCTAAACATATATGAAGTAAAATGATGTATAAATATCTAAATAAATTCTGCTAGGATGACTAGAAGTGAGAAATTGAAAAATATGTT
This sequence comes from Viscum album, assembly GCA_963277665.1. NCBI lineage: Eukaryota > Viridiplantae > Streptophyta > Magnoliopsida > Santalales > Viscaceae > Viscum > Viscum album. Next base: position 590,389,042 of record OY728126.1, read on the forward strand.
TCTCGATGAATTGTATGTTAGTAATTTAAAGTTCAAAACCTAAATTACAAGGCTATATTGAATCCATTAACCATAGAATTATTAAATTGTAAAAACATCAGCATGGGATTTCGAATATTATCCCCAAAAACATATGAAGGATATATTTATATTTGGTTTATAGTCAATTAAATTAAAAATTTAGTGCATTTTATTCCCATCAAATAGAATTTACATCATGACTAACTAACCAAAATATATTTAAATATTTATGAAGCACCAATCAATAATTTATCTGATCAGGATATGAGGTTTACATTGTTGTTTTGTAGAAATATTAATAATGTATTAGAGACAATGATGAGTTTAAATATTTCTTATCATCCCCTAATAAATGTTCCACTTGAGAGGTACTCTCATAGTATTAAGGATATGTAGATCACTTATTCAAAGGATTTAAAAGGATATGGGGAGTCAATATATCCCCCTAGTAGTGTCATCATATAATAAAATTTACCATTCTTATATTAGGATTACACCAAATGAGGCTCTTTATGGGAAGAGATATAGAACTTCATCATGTTATGATAAATTTATAGAAAATACGCTAATAGGTACATACATTGTCTAAGAAATTATGGAGCTAGTTTTAATGATTTAGTGAAATTATAACATAGAAAAATTTTAGAAAACGTTTTTTATAGATATTCCTAGATGAGATCAAGAGCATGACTTTTTTGTCAAGGTGCTCCTTCAAATATCTCCGTTGAACTGGATTGTGAGATTTGGGAAGAAATTGAAGATAATCCCCAAATAAATTGGTCCCTTCATTATACTTATCATGTCAAGGTATTACCATATCACCTAGACCTCCAACTATACTTTTTTCAATGGGAATATGTGTTCTACATATCATTTTTGAGGCAGTGCATATCAAATCCATCACATGTACTATGCTCAGAAGATATATTATTAGAACATGAAATTTCGTATGAAGAAAAACTAATAGAATTATTTGATCTATGTTACATTCTTTAGAGGAATAAGACCACCCATATAGTAAATATTTTATAGTGGAATCATACATTTTATGAGGCTAAATGGTAACCTAATGATTTTATGAGAGGGAATTACCCACAAATGTTTTCTTAAATGTAGTAAAACTTTAAGGAGGAGATTCTTTATAAGGGTGGTAGAATTTAACAACCCATAATTATATTACATATTATTCCATTTTTATATATATTCTAATTATCTTGTATTACACACAACACTAAAATAAAATGAAAAAAATCTCTTTAACATTAATATTATATTATATCTATGAAATCATTATTGTATAATTAGATGTAACCAATTTATAAAAACAATATAAAATGGTATAGTAAAACAATTTTCATTTTATGCATAGAAGACACGTGTTTCTGTACAATTTTATTTTGATTTATGTGTGTTTATACTAAAACAAATTTTTCCTATTTTATTATTTTAATTAGATAAAATTATTTTCATAATTTTCATGTAACTGATCAAATAATTTAACAATTTCAATTAAATTTTTATGAATAAAATTATGTTATCAAGGTAAATATTTTTTACTATAGAAAAATGATTATTTTTTAAAGAATGAAACTTTTCTATATACAATATATGTAATTTTTAATTAAATGAATATATTTTAAATTTAGACACTACTATAATGTGTAAGAATATATAAAAATTAGTTAACACTAATTTAAATGGAAATCAATGAAAAATATGATTAACAACACTTAGTGATTAAAGTGACATTTTTGTACAAAAACATTTTTTAACATATTTTATATTTTGAATTAAAATTTAATTTTCTAATATTTATAAATTTAATTAGAATAAATGGAGGGAAAAAATTATTCATCATATTTTAATTTTGTAATAAGGGTCATTTTATATTGTTAGTGATAAAGTAATTACGAGGGTAAAATTTTAATCAAGATTAATAAGTTTTAAAATGGGTAATCTCATGTGGTTCTAATTTTACTAAACAAATTTTAAAATTAGGACTCCTAGAATACATTTTTTTGTTAGAAATTCATATATACATGTATCATCAATATTTCCACACCTAAATCACTTAAATATTATGCATTTACAATCATACCCATTACTCAACTTTATTTTACAAATATTTTCCCCTCTTTATAACATATACAAGGATTTCACTTACAATATTATCAATCCACACACCTAGTTAAAAATTATAATGATAATCCACCGAAATTACCTATTATAAAAACCATATACATGTTTGGAAACCTATATCCTCAAAAACGTGCCTCGAGACCTTCATCCACACATATCAAAATTTATTATAAAAAAATTAAAAAAATTAAACTATTTTAAAATATATAATAAAAATATATTATATTAATTGTATAACCATTAAATATTCCACTCTAATTCAATTAGAAGAAATGATAGAAATTCCCATGTGCGTGTGCAGACTTTAGATTACATGAACACAATGTTTCATTTTTCTTTAGAAAATATAAAATGATGGTTATTTGAATGGTTTTATAGAATTGAAATTTTATTAATATGATTTATATTTTACAAATATAAATTATTAATAATATAATTAATATTCTCAATAAACATTTATTCAAAATAAGAAAACCTAAGATTTATATTTTCAGAGGAAAAATGGTTTATTTAAAATTGAAAAGTTATTTTTATTTAAATTATTATTATATAATTTCAAAATTATTATCCATAAAATTAATATATCTAAATAAAATCATTATATTTTTATAATATCTATATTATAAAAAAATAATCTTTTCTGTAAATATACTCACACATAGACAAATGTATATTCTTGTTGGGTCATTTTAACTACTAAAAAATGATATAAATTTACATAAACTATAGAATTATAAATATAATGTTTTATATTTAAAATAAAATAATGATTTTTATTTGTTTTTTATATTTTATATAAAAATTTTACTCATTAAATAATACATCACCATTTATTTGTTAAAATTTATTGAAACAATTGTGTCCCCAATTTTATCTATAATAACAATAAACAAAACACTCAAAGAATCAAAATGTAAAATTAAAAAATATCCTAAAAAATCAATTACAATTACATTTATGATATGGGAATTATTTTATTTTCAGTAATAATAATGAAAAACACCACTAATAATGAAAAAAGTCCAAATTGATCAAGATCACTAACACCCAAAATTAAAAATATATAATAAAAAACAAATATACATGTAGAGAATAATTATAACTCTAACACCCCAAGGATTTAGAAATAAATTGAAATGTATGAAATGTTATGACACTATGAAACAACAACTTTTTAATGATATTGTTATAAACTAGCTGTTAAATATAATTTTGTCTCTTATATGATTTGAATTTTAGAAAACATACATCTACAGTTGCGATCAAGAAATCTATTTAGATTATGATAGAACAAACATGATTTTTTTAGAATAGTAACATACCCTTATGAATAGTAATATTACCCTTATGAATAATAAATCATATTACAGTTTAATTTTCTTAAGGATATAAGACAATGATACTTTGATTAATTTTCCAGGCGAATCAAAATCAGTTATAGTTTAAAAATTGATATTTTTGGAAACAAATATGATTTTAATTAAAAATTAATTTTCTTATATTTAGTAAAATTATTTCATTTCTGAATTATAAAAATCCAAAAATGGTTATGGAGAATTTTGGAATATTTATGAAATTCTTCTATTTTTTATGAACAGTAAAATATTGTAATATACCATATATATACATTATCAGGTAAATACACTATTCTTAAAATCATGGTTTATGTATTCACCCTTGGTTCAAACTAAATTCATTTAATTACTATTGTGAAAAAATAATAAACTAATAATTAAAATAATGGAAAACCACTCCTCTCCACCATTATAAATGCCACCCTCAACCCCCACTTCCTCTCACACCTCTCAAGCATTTATCATTGTCAAAATTATGAAAAATCCCCTCCCAAAGGATCTTCCCCGGGTCCAAGACCTGATGTTCTAACCAAAATGACGAAAACAAGGTTCTTTAAGTAATATCTCAAGGATTAGAGATCAAGAGGTAAAGATCCTACATCAATTTATTGTGTTTTCTTTTCAATTATTACTTTTCTAATACTATCTTCTCTACCAAGATGCATGAAAGCTCAAGAATTATATATATTCATTATTTATATATTTTTTATGGAAAAATTAATTGTCATCATTCTTATTCTCTTCTTCTTATTCTAAAAATAAAAATACCATCTTTGATGTGTTGATTTACCGACATCATGGATGTTGTGTATTTAATTTCATTTACTACCTTCAAAGATGGTTATAAAACCATTTAATAGTTAAAGAATATTTTAATGTGTAAGATATGACATCACATATTTTCTATAATTAAATTATATTCATAATATTAAAGGTATATTATGAAAGAAGTTTTAGATTATCGAAGAACTCCCAACATGATCTAACAAAATATCACTAATTATTTATCAAATGATTAATCAACATAAAATATAAAAAAAATTATATGGGATTATTTAATATTCAAAAAACATATTAATACCATTTCATTCCACTTGTAGAGTTTCAATTCCATTCTAAAATAATATCCTTTATGAATCGGCCATTGAAATCATGTGTATCATGCACTCGAAACAAATGGAATAACATAATATTATTAAAAAATGGGTATAATAATGTTATCAAATAATCATATAAGGTATTATAAACAAGATTATGATTCAATAAAATATTAATAACACCCTTTTAACCTTTATACATGAGGTTTAAACAAGTTTTATGTAGGCTAAACTGGAAGTAAGGGGATACTTAAACCAATTTCCATTTAATGGGTTATCCTTCCACTTCATTGATTATATGGTAGAAATTATATTTTTTTAATTAATTTATAATTCTATGTTTTATTATGTGTATTTATAGTGTATAAACAACAATAGTGCATTATATTAACTCAAATTTCAATTATATAATACTGTAAAGGACATTAATTTAAAACCCCTTGTTTAAAATCATATTTTACAATATTCAATAGCAATGTTTTTATGAAATTATTCATGTATTATGATAATGTTTTAGATATTGGGAATTGTTTAGAATGAATGGTGGGACTTATATATCCTTCCAATTCATTAGGTATGTGTATGTTGTAGGTTGTCCATATGGTTACTCCAAGCATGATTGTGGTGGTTATACCGTAAGGTAGTTGTGAGGGTTACATTATAAGGTACCAGTGAGGCTTACAACTCTTGAATGGACTGAAGGCCTCCCTTTTTATTGATTTTCTGATAACCCCCCTTTCATGGGATGAGGGGGAACCCTTACAAGGTTCGTAGTCTTAGGTATTACATTTACCATAGGCTTGGAGACATTACAGGTCCCGTAGGTCTTAAAGAAATCATATAGACTATAACTACATGAAACCGTCCATCCCCAGCATTTGTGTCATGATCAGCACTCCACCTTTGCATGAATATTAGGCTAGCATGTCCATGTATAGAGGGGTACATGCAAAGTACCGATGGCAAATGACATATCCTCTAAATCTTTAATGTCTGTTTAACCTTGCTCTGGTGATTTCGCCCTCCTCTTTCCTCCTCTGAAGTGATTCATTGTATTCCATCTGTGAAACTACAAATCTGGTGGCCCTAAAGTCCTTAAGGTGGACCGAAGGCCATGAGTGGCCCAAAATCCTTACTGACCCGATGGACAGGGTAGCCCGAAGGCCTCAAGGACTCCAAGCCCAAACCGGTGGCCCAAGGTGAATTTTTCTGGCTACAATAGTATCGAATAGTACCTACTATAGTGCATGCTACAGTACTGCTGTAGTACCATCAAAATTACGCCTCTTCCTGGTTTTGAACTTGGTTCTTGTGGATGAACTTACAAAGACCTCACCAACTGGGTTGAGTCTCATGTGCATACAACTCATAAGGTAACCACGAGGGTTACAAAATTTTATAATTAATTCCCTAAGATACAATTATGTTCTATTTATTTTTTCTATGTTTATTAAAATATCATGTTTCACTGAATATGTATATGATATGTTATGGGTAATAAGTATGTCTTTGTGAAAATAATTTCTTATGTTTATAATAATACATGGAATAATAATTTTTATACTTATTTTTATATCCCTTACTATACTTTTTAAATCATAAAATGTTTTTAAATGTTTTCCATATGTTTTAAGGACTTTTAAGAGAATAATGAAGTAAAGTTAAATGTTTTGAATATTTGTCTGAGAAATCATCTTGTTGTTTTGTTTTAAATGTTTTATCTTTTTGAAGGATGGAATAATGTTTTAGTGGTGCCCTCTAGGGGTGCTTGTGGTTTGATTTTTATGTGTCATGTCCAGAATTTTAAAATATATAATCCAAAAAGATCTATGGGAACGTAATAAGAATGTTATAGTTGAATTAACTGTAATATGTAATGCATAAGGACATGTCCTTATAGTTGGTAACAGAGCGTTGTTTAGATAACATTGGGATTTAGTATGATGTTAACAGAAAACCATAACTGATTATTACCTTATTTTTATTTTGAAATTGTGTTTTATTTAAAGATTATAATGTTGCTTCATATAAGATATTTATATTCATAAAGGTTTTCCGCAAAAGAAATTGGGAAGCTGAAGTTGCAAGAACTTAGTGCCAGATAACTTTCCAAATATCTGATCGAGAATGATAGGAATTGGAACCACGTAATTTGTGACAGTATTGGCATAGGTGACACAGAAAAAAATAGTGGTGTCATCAATGTCAGGGAATATTCAAAGATACCACAATGGAACATGAGGTTAATGGAACATCTTATAAGTCAACACCCGCCTATTTTTAGTGGATCTTATTTCCCAGTAGCAGCTGAATGATAATTAAATCCCTCGTAAATATATTCAATGTTATGGGATGTTCATATAATCAAATGGTTAGTCTTAACTTTTTTTAAGGTGAATTTGACTAGTTGTGGTAAATGGTTTAGAATATCAGGTATAGTGAGGAGATTGAAGCCTTAGACATGGATATATTTAAAAGTATTTTCCTTGAAAAATATTTTCCTATGGAAGTACGATTAGGGATAGAGAATAAATTACTTGAATTAAAGAAAAAAGAAGATGATTCGATGGCTGTTTATGAAGAAAACATCACCCTACTGGAATGGTAAGCTCTAAATATTATTTGAGATCTTGATAGAAAAATCAATAATTTTTACTCAGGATTAAAGGTGAGAGATCAAATGATATTTTCGTCACATGAGTTAACAGTTAGAGAAACTCGTCTGATGTACTAGGAGGGTAGAAATACAGTTTTCATATGACTGTATGTACATGGAAAACAAGAATAAGAAGAGTTCCAGATAGGAAGGATTGGAAAAAAAATCAATAAAAGAATTCTGATGGTAAGAAAGTTCAGTTTCTAGATTGTGAAAAAATGTGGTAAAAACAAACTTGGGGGATGCCTTCCCTAAACTAAGAAGTGTTTTTGATGTGTTATGTTTGTAGATATGGCCTAATATTGTAATGTACATGATCATATGATCAATTATGATTATAAAAAATGTAATTTGTTTCAAATGTGGTGAGACGGGTAATTATGAAAATTCCTTCCCAAAGAAAGATCTGATTGATGGAATGCACCCAGCCTATAACCAGAAAGGTGTAGTGAGATCCTTTGTGACTACGTTAGTAGATATCGGTCCATAAAATGAAGAGGAATAATGTACTTTCTTAATTACTCTAATTTTTATAAGGTCTTGTTTGATATGGGGTCTACAAATTCCTTTATTTCTGTGAAATTTTCTAGTAAATTGAAAATATCACCTCAAAAAATGTGACCAGAACTTATTGTTAAAACACCAAGGGAAAATGTTACAGTAAAAATAATTTTCCAAATCTTCCTATTATAATATGTGGAAAAAAATTACCTAAAAACCTTGTTTTTTTTCATTAATTGAGTTCGATATCATTATGGGTATGGACAAGCATTATGTTTATCATTCTATGACTCGTTATAGATCTAAAGAAGTTGTTTCTCAAAAAGGGTTTCAATTTGTATACCAAAATGAACCCATACAATTGATAACATATCAGGAAAATGATAGATTGTTGAAATATGGAAATGAATCTTATCATGCTCATATTGGTTAAAATAAGTGAACTAATTATATTAATGATGTTCCAGTTGCAAAATGAATAACAAGATATTTTTATTGATAAGTAAAATAATTCTATACCCTGTCGAGAAGTTAAATTCACATTTGACATAGTATGTGATGCCAATCCATTTTTCAAAACCCCTTATCGAATAACTCAAATAAACTATCTTGATTAAAAATATTAGTTTCATTAGTTTCTTGATGAAGAATTCATTCAATTTATAAATTAACCTCCCGATGATTTTGTTTTGTTCATTAAAAAAATATGCTTCCATGAGACAGTACATTGATTATAAGGCATTTAATACCATTACTATTAAGAATATGTATCCTTTGCCTCACATCAATTACTTGTTTGATCAGCTCCGGGGAGCTCATTATTTTTCCCATATTGAATTGAGATCTAGGTACCCTAAGCTATAGCTGAAATAGGATAATATTCCAAAAAGAAATTTTCAAACTAGATATGGTCATTATGAATTTGTTTTATATTGTTTTTGTTAACTACTGGTCCGGCTATGATCATAGATCTTACGAATAGAGTATTTAATGGGTTCATTGATAGTTTTGTGTTGTTATTTATTAAAAACATTATGCTATATTATAGAAGTAAATAGGTTTTTCAAAAACATATATGAGTTGTTTTTAATTCCTCAAAAGAAAAGAAACTATATGTAAAATTTAGAATGAGGGAATTTTGGTTGCAATATATTTCTTTTTTGGGACACGTTGTATCTAAATATGAAATAACTGTGTATCATGATAAAATGAAAGATGATAATGAATGTCCAAGACCAAAAAATATTTGACAGATTCATAGTTTTCTTGGTTTGGTAGGATATTACTAGAGGTTTGTTGAAAACTTTTCACGATTATCTAGTCTACTACCAATGCTAACTCGAAAAGAATTAAATTCAACTGGAAAAAAAATGTGATGAGAGTTTTCAGGAATTGAAATGAATATTTTTGAATTACACAATAACAACTCTACCTTCCAAAAATGGTGAGCTTGATATCTACAATAATGATTCATTAAATGGAATTGGTTATGTTATGATGTTGAATGATCAGGTAACTACATATGGTTAAATAAAACTAAAACATCATGAGTTAAATTATCCAACAAATGATTTTGAATTTTCAATTCTGGTTTTTTTCATTGAAAATTTGGAGGCTTAATTTATATGGAGCCAAATGAGAAACATATACTAACCATTAAATTCTGAAGTATATATAAACACAAAATAAATTAAATATGAAGAAAATATGATGGATTGAATTGATAAAGGATTATGATTGTATTTTCAATTAACATCATGAAATATAAATCAAAGTGGTAGATGCCTTTGATCAAAAACATCACACTCCATTAACTATGTTACAGATTGTACAATACCCATCTATTAATGATTTGATGAATTTTTTATGGACGCTATTAGTGAAGGAAATTCCATTACTTTGTTTCAGGTTTCAGTGCAGTCATCTTTGTCAGACAGAATTAAGCAATTAAAGAAGGAATATGGGGAGCTAAAAAAAGGTAAAATTAGTTAAAATGGGTATGATTCTAGAAATTAAAACTAATAAATATTGTGTTTTTATATTTTTAAAAGGATTGTGTCTTCCTTGTGATTCATTTCAGATTAAAGAGTTTTTGTGTGAAGCTCATAGTTCTCTATTTTTAGTTTGTCCTTTTAGTACAAAGATGTATATAGACCATCAGGAGTATTTCTATTTGGATAGAATGAAAAGAGATATTTCAGATTTAACAGTGAAATGTTTGGCATGTAAAAAAGTTAAAGGAGACTGGAAGTAACCAAAGGGGATACTTCATCCTTTACTAGTTCCATATAGAAAATGGGAAAATACATCCATGAACATAGTTATGGGACTACAAAATACTACATAAAGTAGTTATATAATCAGGGTTATTGTTGTTTGATAGACTAAATATACCAATTTCCTTAATATTTAAAATACTATGACTTGGGATAACCTTTCTAAGAAATACCTCAAATACATTGTTAGGTTATATTGAGTTGTTCATTCCATTTAATCTAATTTAAGTTCTATGTTAACATATTACTTTAAAAAGGCCTTTAGAAGCCTTTGAAAAAAAAAATTCAGTACCACTTTTCATCCTCAATCAGTTGGGCAGTTAGAACAGATGATTCAAAATTTGGAATATATACTTAGAGATTGTTCAATGGATTACCAAGGAAGTTGGTATCAGTATATTTATTCAGTTGATTTTTCTTATAATAACATTTTTCATTCTAGTATACAAATGGATCCCTTTGAGGCATTATATGGGATGAAGTGTTGAACATCATCATTTTTGGATGAAGTTGGGGAAAGGATGTTTATGGGACTAGAATTAGTAGAGAAAGTGGCTATAAAAGTGAAGATAATCTAGCAACACATGAGGATTTCTTATAGAAGGCAGAAAAGTTACACAGATAATGGGAGGAAAGACATTATGTTCCTGGTAGGTGATCATGTTTTTCTAAAATCTCACCATGGAAAAGTTATATGTGTTTTGATATAAATAAAAATATAAGTACATGGTTCATTGGACCTTATTAAATCTTGGTGAATGCTGGATGAGTCATCTACAGAGTAGCTTTTCCTCTGAGTTTACCTCAGGCAGACAATGATCTTCTAGTTTCTATGTTGAGAATGTATCTTCCAGATTCATACCACGTTTTGATCCTAGAGTAGTTCCGATTGAAGAGAACCTTTCTTATGAGGATTAACATATTCAGATTCTTGATCAAAGAGAACATATCTTGCATAATAAGGTAATTCACTAGGTAATGTTTTGCAGAGAATCCAGATATTTGGTGAAGCAACAAGGGAATCTTAAAATGCTATGAGGGAAAGATACCCTCACTTTTTTAATATGTAAATAAAATTGAAAGGATGCAATTTCGAGAAGGTGGGGAGAATGTAACACCCCATGTATTTAAAAATAAATTTAAATGAATTAAACTCTATGAAACTATAAAAAACATGTTGTTTTAAGTATATAGTTATGAATGAGTCATTAAATGTAATGTTGTCGCTTCGTTGATTTTAATTTCAAAAAACTGAAATCTACAGCTTCAAATAGAATGTTATTTGGATTTTGATATAACCAACATGATTTTTTAGTGAATAATTACATTCCCTTATGAATATTAATATGAATAGAATTATGACCCTTTTTATAGTAAATCAAGGATCTTGATTAATTTTTCAAGGTGATATAACATCAGTTATAGTATTAAAATTGTTATTCGTTGAATAAAATATGATTTTATTTAGAAATTAATTTTCTAATATATTTAAAATTATATTAAAAAAACGAGTTCATTTTTTTATTCCACTTGTTAAAAAAGGTTAGGGTGAATTTCTTAGATTTTTCTGAAATTCATGAATTTTTTATGAATAGTAATATTTGGTAATATACAGTATTTATACATTATCAGTTAAATAAACTATTCCTATATTCATGGATGATGTATGAACCCTTTGGACTAATTAACATGCATTAATTAGAATTTTGGGTCACAAGAATCAAGACAATTTATAGTCTTGAGAAAACATTTTAGACAAGTGATTAACATAATAGAAAATTCATCCTCTCTTCCACTATAAATACCACCCTCACCCCTCTTCCTATCACATCTCTAAAGCTTTGAGAATTGTCTATATTATGGTCAATCTCCTTCCCAATGCTGCTTTTTTGTCCAATACATATTTGTCTCACAAAAAGGTCCAAACCAAGGGCTTTAAAAAGGATCTCAAGGAGAAGAGATCATGTGGTAAATATCCTCTTTCATTTTCCTATGTATTCCTTTCAATTATTTTCTTTTATTATACCATATTCTCCTATAAGAGGAATTAAATAAAAAATATTATATATATTCAAGATTTTTATCTTTTTTATGGAAAAATTAAAAATCATTATTCCTCTTATCTTCTAGTAATTCTAAAAATAAAAACACCATCTGGGATGTGTCGATTTACCAAAATTGTGGCTGATGTGTCTTCAATTTATTTTATATCCTTAAAATATTATTGTAAAAACAATGAAATTGTTAAAAAATGTTTTTAATATTTATGATATGACCTTTTTTATGTTCTTTAATTAACTTATTCCCATAATATAAATGGTATATGGTGAAATAAGATCATGATCATCAATGAACCGCTAAAATTATCTAAACAAAAAACACTAATGATTTATCTAATAATTCATTATCATACCATATAACCAGAATCATTAATGGAATAATTTAATATTTTGGAAAAATATTAATTCCATTTCATTACAATTATGGGGTTTCTATTCCATTCGATAGGAAAATACATTACAAACAGGCCATGGTATTCATGTGAAGCACAAACCTGAAATAAAAAAATAAAAACATATTATTAATAAATGGGTTGAATGATGTTATTATATTATCATAAAAGGTGTTATAAACATTAATATGTTTTTGTAAAATATTAATAACACCCTTTTATCCCTTTTAAAGGTGATTTAATCAAGTTTGAAGTAATAAAACCCCAAGGTTAGGGAATTTATAACCAAATTTCCATTCCATGGGTTATCCTTCCCCTCCTTGATTATATGGGTCAAAGAATATTTTTGTAATGGGATTTTTTTATATTATGTTTTATTATTTTTATTTATAGTTTATTCAAATAATACATTCATTTTATTAATTCTCACTTCAATTATATGGTATTTTTAAGGAACTTTCCCTTAAAAATACTCTCTTACAATTCTATTTCACAAAAATAAAAATAAGTGTTTTTATGCATTTATTATTGTATTAGAACTTTGTTCTATATTGGGAATTGTTTATGATAATGGGATGGACCTATATCTTCTATAAATTCATTAGGTATGTGTAAGTTGGAAATCGTCTGTATGGTTAATCAATGTGTAATTATGATGGTTACACCATATTTTAGATGATAGGGTTACATTGTAAGGTATCCATGACGGTGACAACTCATAAGGTAGTCGTGATGGTTAAAAAATTAAGTATGTGATTCCCCAAGATACCCTTATGTTATATTTATTTTTTCTATATTTATGGAAATCTCAAGTTTCACAATGTAAGTACATGTTACTTTTTAGGAAAGAAGAATGTTTTTTTAAATAAATTCTCATTATAATTAGTATACATGGACTAATTGTTTCTCTCCTTCTTTTTATATCCCTTATTGAGATTTTTTTCTCAATCTATGTTTCTAAATGTTTTCCATTGGTTTTAAGTATTTGTATGATAATGAAGGATAAAAGTTAAATGTTATGAAGGTTTTTCAATAAAATAATGTGGTTGTTTTGTTTTAAAAGTTTTATGATTTATATGAATTGAATACTGTTTTAGTGGTACCCCCTTTTTTTCTTGTGGGTTTATTTTTATGTGTCATGTCATAACAATCTAAAACTCTAAACCAAAATGATCTTTGAGAATGTTATAAGCGTATTCTAGTTGAATTAACTGGAATGTGAAATGTTTATGGTCAGGTCCTTATAATAATTTAACTATATAATATTTTATAGATATGAATATGGTTATGAAGTAGTTCATTAGGATATTTACATTTTTTAAACACGTGGATAGAGTGTGATTAACATATAGAGAATTCTATGTAAGGGTTTCTTGCCTCTAATTTTTACCTATTTGAAAATATGTCTTATTATAACTAATTATTTTGTTATAGTGTTTTATCTACCTAAAATATTACATAATTTATCATGATGGTCTTATATTTCATGATATACAATTTTTTATTAATTTTTTTTCTATCCTGGGATTTTGAAATATAAAATACAAAATTTTGTAAGGGTTTAATTGGATAAATTTCTAATTCATTGGGTCATTTTCCTTATTATTTGAATATATCCTTAATTATTTATTTGATCCTATAACTTATAAAATCTATAGGTTATCTTCCCTTATTCTTGGGGAAAATTTCCACTCATCATTATTATCCACATATGTTATAAATCGATTTCCAAAATAAAATTATAACCTTGGTAAACATAAATATCATTATAACTAAATAATATTATATTATATTTATATATATGATTTTATTTAAGGAATATTTTTATTTAAGGAAATATAATTATTTATTATCTTTTATATTCTTGTGTTTTTCTTTTACACCTTTTATGAAATGAATGTATTTCAATGTTTCACCAATCTGTTTTTTTAAATGTCCTAAAAGGAAAATGAACTATATTATTATAATTATTTACCACCATTGATTTATTATATTTTATTTTTTCCATTTAAGGATATATATTATTAAATCATTAGAATAATTTTTCTGAAATTATTCTCTTTTACTTCAGTTTTTTTAAAATTAATTTTTACTTTATCTTTTAATATAATCTTTAAAATGTTTTGTGAATCAATTTTATTTCACTTAAATTTTACACCAAGGTTTAGCTCATATAATTCATGATTTTAACATCATAGAAATTTAATTATGATATGATTCTATATATAAAATTCTATTTTGGATATTCTAATATTTTATAAGATCATATTATGTGGTGTTTTTGAACTGTTTAATAATCCCTTTATTTTCCAGGAGATCTTTATGATATGATAAAAATTGATATTAAGTGTCACACAAATTTCGGGATAATGATGGGTGGGGTCCTATATAACCACCAAATCAATGGTTTACATTTATATATCATTAGACATCCAGTTTTAGAAATAATGAGTCTATTTACATGGGCATTGTCATTATTCCATTGCTCAAAATATTTTGTGTGGACCTAGTGAGATTCTTGACATAAGCATGGAAATAAATATTTATATCATGAATTTTTTTCTTATTATTATTTTATGGAAACGTTTTCCAGATTCTTATGAAGTTAGTCCATATTTTCAAGATGCAATTAAATTCTATGAAATTATATTTTTCCACATTATGCCTTATTTTTTAAGTATTACACATTTTATGCCATGTTCACATGTTTGAAAATTATTAAGATTTATTTTGAGACATTTAATATTTATTTTAATTTCTTATTTATATTTTTATTATTTTATATATCTATAAAAATTTTATCGTTAAAACCTGTCATCTAAAGATATTTTAATAATATATTGATCATCTTCCTCATGTTCTGCAATAACATTACGATGTGATACAATATGATATCTATTTCCCTTACAAAGCATCAAGTCTCCACCCTTTATGATGTTTAAATATTCAGGTTAAGAAGATGATTATATCATGTGAGTTATCTAGAAAATTCTCTATAGGAGCATGAATACTATAATAATGTTCACAATTGTTTTGAAATACGTTTTTTATATTGCTAATCTCCAACACACTAAACCATTCAATATCATGGTTGTGCAACTATTTGTGAGAATTATCATGTAAAGAATGAAAATAATTAATATTTAGGTTATATTTATCTCTTCTATCAAAAACTATGGAATAATTTTTAAACAATCCCATATATAGAAGACCGTACACATTGGGCCCCGCACAAGGGAAGCCATAAATTTCTAAACCCATACTATGGAAAAATAATTCTCCCATGTCTCACACATATTATACCCTATTAGAGAGATCCCATTAATCAAGGTATTATATGTGGGTACCCAAACTAGAGATAACCCATTGACCAAGGTCTCACATCTGGGTAACACATTCAATGGAAATAAATTTTTCTAGAAATCACACCAAAGTACTGCCACTAGTGAAAACACATCCACACTGTTTTCTCACATAGGAATACATTACATCTCTGAACCTTCACTCATGTCTCCTATATGAGAAAAATTCTTAACCAAATCCCATAATAGGGTTCCACTTAATCTATGTTCAATTACAATGTCACTGAATATCCTAGATCACTTAATTGTTCACCCAATTCACTTAGACCCCTTTCCATTCCCTAAAAACAAAATAAACATGAATTGAATTCAGATACTAATTTTTATTTATCTATATACCTTGAGTCAACACACTCATCTATGTTTCATCATATATGGTCCTACTTATAGGAGTAAGACCCAACCTTTATCCTTCGTAACTAATCTATTTACCATTATATGGGGGTGGGGGACTATCTATACATTATAATGTCTGGTTACCAACAAAAAGAGTCATTCATAAATTGTATTATAATGACTAAATCTCACTCATTACTCTATTTTAATTCCTAATATGATATAAAAATCCTTAACTCATGGATATTATTTTCATATACCAATATTTAGAGAATAAGTTGAACCAAAAGTACCTATAGTCGAGATAAAACTCTTGGTACCCCATCTAAACATTGAGATGATATTATTTTATAGGTTTTAAATATACATTGAGTTGAGATAGTTATCTTATTTTATAAATATTTATTCACCCTTTTGTGAATCATCCCTAACATGTTATACATACCCCTTATGTGATAATCATAATAAATCCATGTAATTAGAATATGATTTCACAATTCTTACTCAAGTGATGAGACTGAGGTAATCCTGATCAACCTCTCCCAAGAAACAATCCTAACACTACATTGGTAATGATAATATGACCATATAGTTAATGATTTGAGGACTAAAAATGTTATGATGACATGGCTTCTCAAAATTTATAATCATAAGGTGAAGCATCGTCCATCTGTTTTGATCCAATGATGTTCTGTTATCTCTATATGAAAATCAAAAGATTCCTTCATGGTATAATATTTGAAAGAGAAAATGGGATTCCTTCAAAGTGTAACCCCCAACCACAACTTCTTTTATATATCCACCAATATATTGGTCAACCTAGAAAGGTATGATCATTCATAATTTACAAAACAACCATTATTAAGTATCTTTATCCAAGCATTCCAATCCAAATTATTGTAAATTTCAAGTAATTGGTCATACATTCATAACTACAAAAGGCACCACAATATCCCTTGTCACATGAACATAAAATGTACAATGTTTACCATTAATTGGAACTGAACTAAATGTGTTCTGATTCCCTTTATATGGATATATAGGAATAAATTTTTACCGGCCCAATCCCAACATTGAAACAAAAACAACCACCATGTATGAAGATAAATTATGGATTTCCTAGCCTCCCATCCTCTCAACTGACTTGAAATCTATGGTGTTTTCTATAAAATCCCACTGAATTTATGCCATTAGAAAGAAATTTATCAATTTTGTAATACCATTGAGGAGTAAGATTCCATGCTTTTTTATTTTAAACAAAATGGTGAACCTAACATGATGACTTTAACCCTAAAATCAATCTATCAAACATACTCTTATTTATGATCTTTCAATAATATTTTTATTATTTGAGTTATCCTTCTAAATTGTTTGGATTCTATTCAACTATTATAGAATCCATAGATGAAAAACTAATTTAAAATATAATTAGAGACATGGATAGTCACCCCATAACACCTCAAAACACTACAGACAACTATATATTATATTGAGAATATGCCTCAACTACTATAAATAATATGAACATGTGGTCCGGGAATATGTTTCCACTTACCCAACACCCCAAATTTTTTGCATTAAATGACTGGGTATAGGAATCTCATTTAAATATATTTATCTGAAAAATGGTGAAGCTGTGTGAGATCCTCTATGAGATAATGCTCTATGGTCTTCCTTCATGGAAAAAATAAGTGAAGAAGCATGTGGCCCCAATTTCTATAAACATTATTATAGAGATCTTATCCTTGGAGAAAAAAATATAATTTCCTTAAATTATAGAGTTATATGAGGCAACCCTATGAAAAGGATGTTTCATATAATATGACTAAAAGAGATCCAATTGACCAGGGTCATCATCATCAATTTGCGGCCTCAATTCATCATTAAGATGTGTAGGATGTTATACTAGATACTATTATCCCATCACGAGAATCCAGAAGGATATCCCACTAAAAAATCCAACCATAATAACTAAATTGAATTCTAATATCTCTAATACTATTTTTAAAAATAGATAATAAGTCTTTATTCAAAATAAAGGGTTAATTTTTTACATCAATAAAACTATGTGTTACATGTAGCATAATTTTGAAATATTATGTGAAGAAAAACTAATTCCATCACTTTGATTATGGGATTGGTGGCATTAAAGAATAAAAAAGTATATCGATATTTAGAAAACTAAAGATAATAGAGAGAATATTGAATATCTTATTTAGAAGAAATATATTAAATAAGATATTATATGTCACGACCTGTCCCCCGGGGCCCGTTCGGTGACTACCCCAAACCCGCCTTCCATAGGACAGGGGCTGGCGACTAGCACCGAAAGGTGTATTCCCTAAAACTGGGAATTCATTGCCTTTATAAATTGCGAATTCATGTAACCAATCAAAAAGCAAGATACAAACACAAGAAAAATTATAAACAAAAGAGTGCTGAATGTCAAACAGGTCAGAATACAAGCCCAACAGTAAAGGTACACGTAAAACTGAAATACAATACAGCTGAATAAAGTGAAATAAAACTACTAGATCATCCTCTGAGGTTCCTACCTGAATGGTAGGTAAAGATAGCCTCCTCAACACTCTTCGTTCACCTATCTCCTCTGCATACCGACACACCGAATGGTCTACCTCCGGGAAGCATCTAGTCCTGGTACTCTCAGCCTCAATCAGTGATGTCTGTCATGTTTATCCAACACAAAAAGGTATGGGCATAGCGCATTTAGGGGTGATTATGAAGATACTCAGTAGTGACCCCGAGACCCTCAAGGTCACCCAAAAACTACCAAGGATAAAACACAAAGCATGAAATCAACAAATAACCCTACTTAGGTTTATGCCCATACATATACCTATGTTATCAAGTAATCCATCTCAATCATGAGGAACACATAGAGATATGGACTCATCTCACACCAGGATTTATCCTATGGGTAGTAACACTTACCATCGCCAATCAAATTGTCAAACACCTCTGCTATTGGAGATCCCCTCCTCTATCAGGTATAGTGGGACTACCGCATCACACATAGGCGCTTACCACTAATCTTGGACTACAGAGGTACTCCTCCGGTCAAGTATCATTGGTCTTCTATGTTAAACAGAGGAACTCCCCACCATGGGTCTTCCGCGTCACACATATGCTCTCCCCCTTGTGACTTTCTGAGGTACTCCTCCTATCGAGTAACATGGGTCTTCCGTGTCACACAGAGGCCCTCCCCACTATGGCCTGCTGAGGTACTTTTCCTGTCATGTATTGTGGGTCTTCCGTGTCACACAGAGGCACTCGACACCATGGGTCTGCCGCTTCTGAGAGGGTAACTCCCCACTGGGCCTGTCTAGTCACTCCAAGTTGAAAAGGTCAGCGGTCTTCAAGTCTCATCCAGCTACTGGGTTCTCACACTATTCTCACTCGTCTCTGTGAGGATCCACTCCATGAGCTTTTGGTCGATAATACAACTACCACTAAGTCTCATGAAGAAGCATCTCAGTGGTCTCCCACATCATAGGGGTGTTAATGGAACAGACAGAGCATCAATCTGATGCCCAATCTGTGAGTTATTATCCTTTTTGTCTCGGGGGCCCGGTTAGATTAATGCTCAATCCAACATGACTGTTCTCCATCTTAATCCAAAAATCTTGTGGGGTATACTCAATGGGACTGTCTCACTCCAAGATTTCCAACGCTGCTGAAGGTTCATAAAACAAACATCCAGTTCGAAATTTATGGCCAAAAGAAGTAAATTGGTTATAGTGGGCCCGGTTCTAGTCCGACCCATGTGGTCCGACAGGCTGCGAGGGGCCATGGGGATATGGCCGCAGATATTGTGAGTCCGCAGGGCAACTCGAACAAGGCATCTCATCCAAGAGGGTGGAGACCGCGGGGTGGCTCGGCCAGAGCGGCCCAGGGCGGCTCGGCCACAGGGCGGATTGTTCTGAGTGGCTTGGTACTGCGGGGCTGCTCGGTCGAAGTTGCTCAGCGCGACATGGAGGCTCGGCCGGACCGGCGCTGTGCCCTGGGGCTGATCAGACAGAGCGGCATGGCGAAGCGCCGTAGGGAGGCTCAAATGGCCGAGGTTGCGCGGCTCAGCCGGCGGCTGCGCGGGACGACGACAGCTCGACGGATGATGACAATGGCTCCGAGGACGACGGTGGCAGCCCATAGGATGGTGTTGGTAGCCCGATGGATGGTGATGGCGACGTGTCCTGGTTGCCGGCGGAGGCTCGGCGTGGATGTCGTTATCTGCGGGGCATATTGGTAGTGGGTACCGCAGAGCGGCTCAGCCGCGGGGGTTCCATGAGGGTTTGGAGGTCGAGAGGTAGCAGTGGCCGCATGGCGGTGTCGTTGCACCGTCGCCTTCGTCATGTAAAACACCACAAATCATCAAAAAAAATTTGGATGGGTCAGGTCCTGTTAGTTTGGCATGTACCCTCCACCTTAGGGTGGTAGCATTTGTCCCAACAAGAACATGAAGAATAACGTCATGTTTCAAAACCTCCGTTAATGATTTAATATCAATCCTGAAAAATAATTCGAGGGAAGAATATGGGAAAAATATTCATACACAAATAAACCCCTACCTCAATAACTTGATGACGTCGACGAGGTCGCGAGGAAGAAGATGAATCGTTGGGAAAAGACAGACGTCGGTGTTATCAGCATTTTCCTGGATTTTTGGTTCGTTGATGTTTAAGATGCTCCTCGTCAACTAATGTCCCATGGAAGAAGTTGGAGTCGAAGTCGGCGTTCTTCGTTAGCATAATTCTTGGAGAGATTTCCTCCCAAGGCTCCTTCTTTTTCCAACGATTAATTTCCCCTATCCCACCAAAAAGAAGAGATAGCCAATACAATAAAATATGTTGGCATAATTTCAAATTGGGACATTTAATTAATTGAGATGGTTTTATTAATTAAAGGGAGGTGGGTGCCCTAAAAAGTGTTGGAGGAGTTGAAGAGTCTCCCCAATATTTAATAGGAATTTTGAGGGTTTCAAGCCTCTGGTGGTCCCCACCACCATAAAACCTCAAGGAAGGATTTACTAGCCCGGGTGGTCCCCACCACCGGGCATTAAATTAAGAGAATAAAGCTCATGTGGTCCCCACCTCTAAAATATCTACAAGAGGGTGATTACAACAAAATAAAATAAAATGTGTGTTTATTTTATTTTATCAATACCACAAAAAACCCAAAAAATTATATTTCACCTTTGACCAACTGCCGTCGAGGTGAAGGTCTCCTTAATAGAATACTGGTTTTATGAGTTTAACGGTGCCCTCAGATTTCAATTCCGAGCAATGGTTCCAATGATAGAAAAACATGCTCACACATTTTTTGAACGCACCAGAACAAATGTTCAGAAATTCATTTCAGGAACTCTGGGTCTCAGAATCATGCACCTTGAATTTTCGTGGACTCATAAAATTCCCATATATTAAAAACAGTTACATTGAAATTACGAGTCTTTACATTCTCCCCATCTTAGGGATTTACATCCTCATAAGCCATAATTCAAACTAATAGAACAAGTGGGGGTACTGAGCACGCATCTGAACCTCCCTCTCCCATGTCTTCTCTTGGAGGTTCCTGTGCTTCCTGCGAACACGCAGTAGAGGTATCGACCATCCATGAAGGACCCTCTCTTGTCAATCCTCAATATCTACTGGAACCTTGGGAAAAGTCTCCCCATCATTGAAATCCAGCTCGCCATGGTAGATGATGTTAGAATGGTCTTGCACGTATCTCCTCAGCAGTGATACGTGGAAGATGTTGTGCACCCAGTGCAACTGAGGTGGAAGAGAAAAGCGGTATGCCACCTCACCAACTCTGCTGAGGACCTAAAAAGGTTTGATGAATCTCAAAGAAAACTTGTCGCCTCGCCAAAAATCTCCACAAACCTCATCGGGGTGAGACCCGAAGAAAGACGTGGTCACTATCCTCGAACTCTAGATGTCTTCGTCTCCAGTCAGTATACACCTTCTGCCTGATCTGTAAAGTATTCATCCGCTTTTGGATGATCTACGACTTTTCTGTTGTAGCATGAACCATCTCTGGTCCCATGAGTGTTGATTCCCCTAGGTCAGTCCGGCACAAAGGTGATCTGCTCGGTCTCCCATAAAACACCTCAAAAGGATCCATACCAATGGTGGAGTGATAGTTGTTATTGTATGAAAACTCCACCAAAGGTAAGTGATCCTCCCATCTGGGACTGAAGTCGAGGACTCAAGCATGAAACATGTCCTCAAGGGTCTGAATGGTCTGCTCAGTCTGACCACCCGTCTAAGGATGGAAGCCGGTGCTCAAACGAAGCTGCATCCCGAAAGCCTCCTAAAACCCCATCCATAGCCAGAATGTAAAACATGTACCATGATCAGAGAAAATCTTCGAGGTTACTCCATGTAAACACACAATCTCTTGCACATATAGGCATCCAAACCTCTCTACCGAACCCTTCTCTCTGATTGGTAGGAAGTGGGATGACATGGTTAGTCGGTCGACAATCACCCAAATAGAACCATGACCTTTAGATGTATGTGGATTTCATGTCATGAAGTCCATGGATATACCATCCCACTTCCACTCTAGGACGTCTTAAGGTTGAACCAATCCTGACCGTACAAGATGCCCCACCTTCACTTACTGACAAGTGGGGCAACAAGAGAGAAAATCTGCTTCTGCATTCTTCATTCCTATCCACCAGTTCTATCATCGGATATCCTGGTACATATTCTCTACTCCTAGATGTATTGATAGAGGGGAAGTGTGGAACTACCTCAACACTTCCTCCTGAAGTTACATGGGTTCCATGGTACATTATCTGAAGAGGATGACATGCTCCCCACCATTATAAAATCCATTAGGTGCCTGTCCTATAGATATCTAAGAACGTCATGTATTTCAGTTAGTGTCCCCACATTGTGCCTCCCTGACTCGCTAAAGGAGTGGGGGAGTGACTGAATGATACTGAATAAAAGCTTCTCCATCTCTATCCATAAAGGATATCCATCAAGCAGCCAGCTGCTCTGTCTCCTAACCTAGCAGTTGTATACCATACCTCCTACTTAGGGCATCTACTACAACGTTCCCCTTCCTAGGAGTATATACTATCTTGAAGTCATAGCTTTAGAGGAACACAAGCCAACGTCACTGTATCGGGTTCAGGTCCTTCTGGGAGAAGATATACCTAATTCTCTTGTCAACAGAGTACATTGTAAAGCGCTTGCCCATCAGATAGTGTCGCCACATCTTCAAGGAGAAGACCACTGCTGGTAACTCCAGGTCATGGGTTGCATAGTTCTACTCATGCTGTTGTAGATTTTGAGAACCATATGTTATCACTTCATGCTCCTGCATCAGGACACATCCGAGTCCGGTCCCTGATGCGTCATAGTAGACTAAGTACCATATTCCCTCCTCTGGAAGCCTCAGGATGGGGGCACTAGTCATCATCTTCCTTAGCTCCTGAAAACTCTGCTGGCTTCTCTCCAACCACACAAAGAGTTTCCCTTTCTTCATCGAGGCTGATAGTGGTGCTGCAACTCTGGTGATATCTAACACAAACATTCAGTAATATCCATCCGAACCAAGGAAACTTCATACCACCAAGACACTCTTGCATGGCTCTCAAAGCAAGTACCGCCTTAGTCATCATTGGATCCACTACAACACGAGCCTCCAATATTACATGTCCCAGAACATTAACCTCTCAGATCCAAAACTGACACTTCGAGAGATTACCATAAAGCTGGTTCTCTCAGAGTGTGTCTAGTAATACCAGCAAATGGCAGGCATGCTCTTCCTCAGTAGCCGAGTAGATCAGAATGTCATCAATGAAGGCTACTACAAAGCGATCAAGGTATGGATGAAATATCATATTCATGAGCTCCATGAACACTTCTGGAGTGTTGGTTACACCAAATGGTATAACCAAGAAAATGTAGTGTCCATTACAGTATCTAAATGTCATCTTCTACACTTCCTGGTCTCATACTCTGAGCTGGTGATAGGCTGATCTGATATCTATCCTCGAGAACTACCGTGCTCCCTTCAGCTGATCGAAGAGGTCATTAATCCTTGGGTGTGGGTACTTATTCTTCACGGCCACCTGGTACATGCACCAATAGTAGACACAAAGTCTCATGATCCCATCCGCCTTATTGACAAACAATATCTGTGCTACCTAATGAGAAACACTAGGTCAAATGAATCCCTTCCCATGCAAGTCTTCATGTTGTACCCACAGCTCACGAAGCTCAGTGGGAGCCATCCGATACTCTGTTGTAGATATCAGGGCCATCCTGGGGTACAAGTCAATGTAAAACTCCACCAATCTATGAGGAGGTAAACCCAGAACGTCATCAGAGAAATCATCAGCGTACTAGTCCACCACAATAGGATAGCTTGGGCTCACCACATCAATAGATCTGAGGGTAAGGCTAGCCAAATGATGATTGATCGGCTGAACTCTCCTCCGAGTAAGTCCATCCTGCACTGCAAAGTGTCCCATCTCAACGGTGAAGGTAAACCTGGCCCCATCCATGCGGACACACCGAACTTTGTTACTAATACAGTATATCTGAGCATGGACTTTAGATAACGAGTCCATACCAAAGATGACGTCGTAAGGCCTCGAAGCTTCTATTAGGAGATCCCAGCCAAAGCTCATTCCTCATAGGGTATTCTCATAATACAGGAACCCGTGTGTAATCTTCGAATCCACTCCTTTAAGAGTCTCTATCCTTAAGTATTGATCCAACAACTCCGTCAGAATCTTCTAGCTCTGAAAGAGGGCATT
Source organism: Viscum album (assembly GCA_963277665.1). Taxonomy (NCBI): domain Eukaryota; kingdom Viridiplantae; phylum Streptophyta; class Magnoliopsida; order Santalales; family Viscaceae; genus Viscum; species Viscum album. Next base: position 590,414,034 of record OY728126.1, read on the forward strand.
GGAAATAATAGAATAACTAGAACATGTGCCTATAAGTACTGCAGCTAAGGTGGATTTGACACAGATTGTACCTCTTATCATCTCCGGAGCCCCATGACCGTAAGGCTCAGCTACCTGGAGTTGTGATCTCTTATGTCCTCTTGCTCCCTACTATTGTGGCGGACCTCCCAGTGGTGGTGGCCGTAACATCTTGAATCGTCGCACAGGGCCAGATCCTCTGCCATGTCCACCCTCACTATGCAGACATCCTCGGTCGAACCTCTATCTCTCTCTGGGTGGTCCTTCCACTGTCTGCTTCTCATCTATATGATGGGTCAGACAGTCACGAGCCATGTGACCATACCCACAGCATGAGTAGCACTGCATGATCCTAGCATAACTAGTTCCACCTCGGGTTCCATGCACAACCGATCCTGAGTCATGTGGTCATCCACCAATAGGTCTGATCCTCTTGGACCACTGTGACGTCTGCCTGCTACTAGCTACATAAGACTCCGCTATGTGACGACTGATAGTGGGTCTCGCTGCTGGAGACTGCTCATCAAGGAAACTCTCTACCAAGAGGGCTCTCTCTTACACCCCCGCCAGCATCGGTATGTGGAGTGAGGTCATCGAATCACTGATCTCTCGCCTGATACCTAGTTCAAAGGTCCGGGCCCTGAAGAATGGGTCTCACACCATATCTATGGAGTAGTTTGAGAGGTCAGTGAACCTCGCTGAGTACTGAGCTACAGTCATGCTGCCCTACTACAGATGAAGAAGCTCTAGTATGCGCACTACATGAAGAGTCTCTGGGACAAACTCTACTCAAAAAAGGCACTCAATGTATTCCCAGAGAATCATCTCCTCGTCGTGAACTTGGAGTATCAAGCTCCACCATCTTCCCGCATCTACCTTTAAGAAGCTGGTAAAAAGGATCACCACGAGATCTGATGGTGTCCCAACGAGTCAGAAGACTCTCACCACATCCTCCAGCCAATAATCAGCTGCCTGTGGTTTCATCTCTCCCCTGAACCTGGGTGGCCTCTAGTGCTGGAACTCATGCAACACGCTCAAGAAGTGTGCACTCTATCCTGATGGGGTTGGTGGCATCGGTCGCACAATGGGTAATGGTACCTCTTTGTGCCTCCACTGGTGCCTCTACTGGAAAAGGGCCCGACACTGAGGCCTCGTCGCTCAGTGGGCTATCAGTACGTACAACTCCTGAAACCCTAGCTGGTTGTCTGTGTGGAGGCATCCTGAAAAAAAAGGTGTTCCAGGGTTAATAAGTTATACCTGGTGAGAAAACTTAAGATATAACAAATAAAACCCTCTAAAACACACATAGAATTAGTGTTTTCGTGCACTAAGTCGGAAATCAAAAGTCAAGGTCCAGGTGTATGGATACGTTCACCGCCGCACCAATAATGAACTCCCTGAACTAAAACTCACACTCATTACCCTTAACACTTTTTCTTCATAGAAAAGAACAGAGTCCTATTTCATTGGTTGAACAGACATATCTGATACCAATTTTTCACGACCAATCTTCTAGGGTCTGTGCCGTGACTACCCCAAGCCCGCCTTCCATAGGCCAGAGGCAGGTGACTAGCACTGAAAGGCGTATTCCCTATAAATGGGAAGGCATTGCCTTTATAACCTATAAAGACACGTAACCAATCACACATCATGATATGAACACAAGAAAACTGTATAACCAAAATAGTGATGAAAGTAAAAGGGGTTGGAATACAAGCCCAACAGTAAAGGTACAAGTACAACTAAAATACAATACAACTGAAGAAAGAGAAAGTAAACTACTGGATCATCCTCCGAGGTTACAACCTGAAGGGAAGGTACAGATTTCCTCCTCATCACTCCACATCCACCCACCTCCTCTGCGTACCGACATGCCGTATGGTCCTCCTCTGGGTACCGTCTAGTCCTGGTACTCTCAGCCTCAGTCAGTGATGTCTTTCATCTACATCCAACACTATAAGGTGCGGGCATAACCCATGCAGGGGTGAGTATAACAATACTCAATAGGGAACCCGAGATCCTCAAGGTCTCACAAAAACAACCAAGGATAAACCACAATTTATGAAATCAACAGATAACCCTACTTATGTATATGGACATATATATACCTAAGTTATCAAGTAATCCATCTCAATCATGAAGAAAACAAAGAGATACTGACTCAAATCACCCCAAGATTTATTCAAGGGGTAGAAAAAAGTAACATCCCCAGTCTCATTGTCTATCACCTTGGCTACTGGAGATCCCCTCCTCTATAGAGTATAGCGGGTCTGCCATATCACCTAGAGGTTTTCCCACTAATCTTGGAATGCTGAGGTACTCCTCCTATTAAGTACCATGGGTATACCACGTCACAAAGAGGCTCTCTCCACCATGGGTCTGTCGCGTCACATGGAGGTGATCCCCCTCGTGACTTGCTGAGGTACTCCTCCTGTCGATTACCATGGGTCTGTTGTGTCACATAGAGGTGCTCCCCACCGCGGCCTGCAGAGGTACTCCTCCTATCGTGTACAGTGGGTCAGATGCATCACATAGGGGTGCTCCCCACCATGGGTCTTCCGTGTCACACAAAGTCACTCTGCACTGCGCCTATCAAGTCACTCCAATACGAAAAGGTCAATAGTCATCAAGTCTCAGCAAGCTACTGGGTTCTAGCACTATGCTCGTTTTTCTCTAGGAGGATCCGCTCCACGAGCTACTGGTCGATACTCCGACTTCCATGAAGTCCCATGAAGAAGCATCTCAAAGGTCTGCCACATCATAGGGGTCCCAACGCAATAGAAATCGCGTCAATCGGATGCCCGGTCTGTGAGTTATTAGCCTTTTTGTCCCGGGGGCCCGGTTGGATTCGTGCTCGATCCAACATGACTATTCCCCATCTTACTCCAAAACTCCATTGAGGTATACACAGAGGGACTTCATGACTTCAATATTTCCAACACCACCGACGGTTCATCAAACAGACATTTGGTGCCAAAGTTATGGACAAAAAAAGTAAATGGGTCGTAGTGGGCACGTGTCCAGTCTGATTGGGTCAGACCGAACCGGTTTGGGTCAACTCGGCCTGCAGGGCAGTCTGGTAGGCAACGAGGGGCTGCAGGGGTTCGGCCGCGGATGGCGTGAGGACGCATGGCGACTCGGCCAGGGCGGCCTCGCTAGGAGGGCGGAGACTGCGGGGTGGCGCGGCCGGAGCAGCCCGGGGTCGTCGGGCGGCTCGACCATAGGGCGGTTCGGCCAGAGCATCCTAGTTCCATGGGGTATGTAACACCCCGAGCTTCCACGATACGCTTCTCTTTCAATAATGCAATAGCCAGCATTGTACGCAAGTTTAAGGTTCTAACAAACCACGACCAATCAAAATAGACATTATGAATAGTAACACCCACTTTTTGAAAATATATATATTTTATATTTCAAAATGGATTTCATTTTTGGATTCAGAATATCGAAATTATCCTAAGTTGAATTTTTCGTAATTTTCTTAGAACTTCCAATTTTTTATGAATAGTGAAAAATACTTAAAAAAACTCTTTTAATCAAAATAATTTATAGTGATAAATTATACTATTTAGTGTTTTTAAAGTATAATTAGAAAAAAAATTTACCATTTTATCCAATGGTGTTCATTAGATTTAATTTCACTTTGAAATTGGACATAAACAATTGTCAATCTTTTGATATATATTGTTTCTAAAAAACATGCTATTTATTGTGACAGCGGGAATTAATTATAAAATCAATTAATGAAACATATATTCTTGGAATTTTGTAAAATAGACATCATTTTCGAATTTGGAATATCAATTATATCTTAGGGTGAAATATTGGCATTGTTCTGAAAAATTTCAATTTTTGATGAATAGTGAAACTACTAAGTGGTAGTTAAAAAACTGATTTTTCGTTTAAATGAAAAATTACCACTTCTGTGATTTTATTTTAAAAAATATTACATACATGGTTTTTATTAGGAAGTAAAATGTGGTTAAATGGGATTAAAATAATTTTTTGGTGAGTATTAACTTTTAAGCTTAATTAATCGCGATTAAAGGTAATTAGTGAATATTTAAGGTAAAAATGATATTATAAAAATATGAAAATACCTTTACACTTGTCCTAACACTATTGTATGATTCATGTCCGACCAAAAAAATCCATGGGTCATCTTGGGGACCCTATGGAGCCACTTTGGTAGGAAAATTACATTAAAAACTTTTTATTTAATGTTAAAATAAAAATGTCACAAACATGAGTTGTTTTACTAAAAAAATTTAAATGGGGTTATACAAGTCATATTTTTTACTATAAATATTCATTAGAAATCTAAAAAGATTTCCTACATCATGATATTCGTTTTATAATTTTTAGACATTAAATAAATTAAATTATTCAGGACAGCATGATGATGAAGCGATTACCTCATTAATTAACGATTTTAATAAAATTGAAGCATAATGTAAAGTATAAGAATTAAAATTGTTCAAAGCCTATTGGATGAGTATATTTAGAACCCTTATCACCTTATCCTAGAAATATATAAGTGTGGGACCTTTAAAATCTGAAACTCATTATATAATAAAGTATCATTTCATGACTTTCCAAGAGTGCCCCTCCTCTCCTCTTATAAAAGGCCCCCACCACTACCACCTTACTCACACCTTCAAAGCCTTTTGGATCGTCCAAAATCTGCCCAAATACTCTCTAAACTTACCTCTCTTACTCCTATAAGCCTCACTTTGGGCAGAATTCTTCCCAAGGAAGCCTTTGGCTCAAATCAAAAAAGAGTTACCCGATTTTAAGGTAATTTCCTCTCTTATGTTATTTTGTTTTATTTTGCTTCTCCAACCCATTAAACTCTTTTTATTCCTTTATTTTGTAACAAAATCAGTATCCTAAATATACTATGATGTTGTTATGAGAATTATTTGATTTAATCTTACACACACCTTCATCTAATGGTTAAAGAACATACTGTTTCTGTGGTTGAAAAATTTCTGCCTCACGAAACGATGATTGTTCAATCTTCTTTTAACACCTCTAATAGTGGCCATTATGATGACACTATATTTATATATGATATTTAATATGTTTATGTTTTCCTTAATCTTCTGTATTTTTCATTTATGGCATACCTTTATGGTTTCCATTATGGGTAAACACGATATCTTCATTTTAGGATGTTCGGACTACCACCCCCTCAAAGTGATTTGAATCGTTAATACAAAATGTGGGATGTATAAAGGATGGAGTAAATGGTATTATACATTATATTATACTGGAATTATATTATACCTTTATATAATTATAATTTCTTTCCATTAAATATGAAATAGAATTGAAAGTAGCGTTCATGCGTACGTACGGCTTACCGTCTCCATGAACGGTGCATTTCATTTCATACCTCTAAATGTTATGTAATATTATAAATGAATTTATATACTGGATATATCTGATATATATTATATCTAAATCATGAATATAATTCTGGATATAATGGATATTTCAGCACATGAACAACTTGTAATTATAAGAAGTTTATTTTTGACTCATGTACCAAAGATCGACAAAATGATCGTTATTAACTTAAATAATTACATAATGTTCATAACATGGTAGTAAGTGATATAAAAGAAATATTTAACATCTAAAAGGTTCTTAAGAAAATATAAATTAACTCTACTTTATTATTCAGGAGGTTAAAGAATGATCGAGTCAATTCGGATTATAAAATCGTTGGAGCATCATACAATCCTATTAACACATACCTAGATGAGGGAAAACACATTAAAAAATCTAGATAAGATATTTACTCAAATTTATCATGGATTAATGCTTAAAAGTTACCATTTGTAGATTTTTATAAATCATAGGTAATATAGTGTATGAGGTTTTATAGTGTACTCATATATCCTATCTTTGAAGGTAAAATAATACTTTGTTAATTTTTAGTCATATCATTCAATGATATATCATTCCTTAATCTATGCTTATTGGAAGGGTCAATTTAATTTCTTAAGGGCATATTTCATGATTAGATCATGAATTTTGGAATTATAATTAACATAAACATTAATTTGTTATATCATCATATATAAATAAATATGATTGAATGATAAACTTATCTCCTAGTAATGCCTTGTATTAATAGGCATACAAGTATCAAATTTTCTGGGATTAAATTAGATAATCCACATTAGTTAGACCTAGTATAGTCGAAAAGATGATGAAGAAGTTGCAAATTATTTTCAAATTTTAAATTTAAAATAAAAGTCTCTAAAAATCGTACACTGATCTCTATCACATATCATTTTAATTCATTATTTATGATAAAATTTTCTGGAATATATCATGTTGACTATGTCATAAACATTTAGGGAACCAGGTAAGCTGATATTGAGGTATGTTGTGCCTTTTATTTCAAAAGGATTGAACTATTTTCATACTATTTGGAATTACATTATTTGATGGTATATATTGATAAATTTTTTTCTCTATCTGTATTTTAAATTTATAATCAATATCCTTATTGTATTTTTTATTTGGAAAATTTAGGGTCTGAGCCTAATTATAAATTGTTGTTGAGAGGTGAATAAATAATATATATTCTTATAATAAAGTGTCCTGATGGAAATCAAATACTATAATTTGGTACTTCTGATATAATGGAGAAGATTTTTGGAAAACATGTATATTAGAATTTCTTTTGATAGTGTAATGGAATAACCTCTTCTCATATCAATGATATATATAGTGACTTTCAAGGATAAAATGTAATATATTAATGTGAATTGTGATATTTGGGAAGTCACTCTCAGATATATACTTTTTTATTCGTTCGTTTGTTTTTATTTTTTGGTTTCTCATAACAATTTTTTTTATTTTTGAGGGAATTCATGACTATATAATTAGATTGTATGGTTACTATGATGAGGAATTTCCATCATGAAACAAAACATTTCATGTTCTATGAGTTATGAATAATGGTATTCATGACTTTTCCAATCGTGAACCCTAAAAATTAAACTCTTAAGAAATAAAAAATATCATTAAAATCAATATAAATATATATGAAACTCACTTCATTTTTCTCCTCATAAGTGGTAGAAGATTCTTGGTTTTGAAACCCTTGTTTTTACTTGATTCCTTAATTCTTCCTTGGAGAATCTTTCTCATTTGGGTTGAACTATCACGATGAGTCTGTCAAAAAAATTATATCAAATTTTTCATTATTTATATTATATTTTCACCGATTTATAAGGCTATGGTTTCCTATGGTTCCCATTGGATGATTAATAATGTGGTTATTCTCATTTTTTGGGTTTCCAACCTTCATCCAAGGATCCTTCAACTTCTTATTTCATTGGGAAAAATAATTTTATAACAGATTTAATTATTTATGGTCGGTAGATTTATTAAATTTGTTTTACATATAAAACCATTAATTATTACTTCTTTTAATTCACTATTTTAAGGGTTTGAATTCAATTTTGTATATTTATGATGATTAGGTGTTGATGTTTGTGTTGTATCTTCTCATATTACAAATAAATTGGTACTGAAATTATTTATAAAGTGTAAATTATATTATATATAAAATTATTCACACAATGTGATTATTGAAATTAAAATAATATTTTTATAATGAGTCAAATTCATATATTTACATGGAATGATTTATTTTAATTTTTAATTAATCATAAAATTGTTTTTATAAAAAAATAATGAAATAATTTATTATTTTTTTTAATAGAGCATGTGGTTGAATCCTACATGAAATTATCACTTCCACCCTACACACACACACATCATGTGTTTTTGTATCTATGATCTCATTGGGTACATGTTACAAAAAGTAATTGATTTTAAAATGACAATGTTTTTTAATTTTTGTTTGATAAATATTTTAATGAAGTGGTATCTCTCCTATCACATGGATTTTGGTAACATTGGTTTTTATTTATGGTTATACTCTTTTGTTATGAATTATGGTACTATCTTTTATTTGTATTATCCATTCAATAATGCTACTTTTTTCTTCTTTATGAACCACCATGATTTTTTATATACTTGGGTGAGATGTTTAATTCTTTTTTGAACATGAGTTATATCCATTTTTGAGTTATTAATTTTTTTTCAAATTGATTTTTTATTTCATGTTACATGATATTTGATTTCAGTTTCACCTCCAAAAATCTTATTTCGTGTGTATGGAATTTCCAATATATAAAAATAATATTGTTGAGATCATGGGATGAAGTGATCTGTTTGTATTGTAATTTATCAAGTGAAATTATTTCTATTCGAGTGAGGGTGATTCATAAAATATTAATATAATCCCATATTGATCAAAAATATAATTTTTTTCTCATTGAATATTGATTGGGTAATAGGTCAAGGTACCCTCGGTTGTTTTGATACAGATCATGGAATCCATACATCCTTCTCTATCAAAAATCAGATTGAAGGTCACAAAAACTGTCATCGGTGCACTGAATTTTGAGTGAGTCCAACAAAAAAAATTTCCATCAAAACTTTTTATTTATTAATTTCATTTAATAGTTTTCTTTATTTAAACTAATCCCTTACCCATATAAATTTTTCTTCAACCATCCACCATGGAGACAAAACACCACCACTCCCTCTCCTATTGTATTTCTTCCATGTGATCAAATACTTACCTAATAAAAAATAAATCATTATAGTTGATATCATAGAGGTATGGATAATACCCTAAACCATGTTTCCTAAATATATTTTATAACTCATTATAACTATATCTCAACTACCTCTTTTGGAGGATTTTATATATTTCATCAATTTTAGGAATTTGATGTTGAATAAACCAATGATTATCGATGTATCTAGCTATAGAATTCTATGAAATGAGGTACCTTATAATCCACTACGTATTATAAATATTTTTATTCATTTTGTTATAAAGATATTGGGATATAGAGTACTTGTAATCTAAAAATGGGATGATAAGACTAGGGGTGGTCGTCTGTGAAGAAGTGAGGTTCCTTATAATGACGATGGTTTTACAACTCATGATGCATTTATATTTCAATGAGGTTTTCTCAAAATAGTTTCAATATAAATATTGGGGAATATATTATCCCATTATCTATAACATGGATTAGAACAAAAAAAAATCATTACGATGTTCCTTGGATTATCAAAACATCCACTTTTGTATTACACGGATTCTGGTTGATTGTCATATAATATTTATGGACAGTATTATTTTATAGGAAAATATTATTAATTAGAATTTTATGAATTCATATAGATATTTTTTTTAAAATCTTACACTAGTATATTAGGTATGACTATGCGTACATGTTTTCATTTTATTTTAGTAATCATCCAATGTATGGATTGGAAATTTGATATTTTTAGTAGATTCCATTTTCGGCATGGAAGGCCCATAAATTATGGTAAATAATTCCCCAACGATTCATTTAAACTATATTTGTTATTTTATATTCCCTAATGATTAGTTAATTCACTTTGGTATAATGATGATATAGATTAGGCAAAAGTATGATCCATGCCCGTTCATTACATGTGGCATCAAAGTAGTGTTTTCATTTTTTGGGATTTTATTTTTATTGACAAGAGATTAGGCTCTTTTGACATTATAATTATTCTATAAACCCACTATATCAACCTATTTTTAGTAATAATTAATGTTAAATAGGTTTTAATTTTTAGAAACTATTTCCATGAGTGAGGGTTTTTCTTTGATATATGGTGTATGACATGGAGATATTCATTTACCATCATAGGGATTATCTAGGAATCTACTATTGAATTACTACTTGAATAAATTATAATTTTGAATATAAGGGAACATACGTTAAACATATTTTTATTTTTATATTATAATGACTTTATTAAAATTTAGACAAATAAAAATGTCTTTTTTCCCATGATTCCTTCATATGGGTGATTTAGTTAATTAGATTCATTCAAAATCTTCATTAGCATTATATTGGTGAATAAAATTCATTGATCCATGTTATACTATTAATGGTGTTTTTTATTTGACTGGAAATAGATTACTATGGCCAATTCATGTCCTATTTATCGATATGTTCCTAATTTTAGTTTAAATATATATTTATAACACATTTCTAGAAATATTTTATCATTATTACTGTTGATTATTTGCATAAAACATTCTGGACCTTCAACATATGAAAAAAAATTCTTATAGTAATATGCTTAATTATTTCCAAAAGAAATGAAATAAGTTTTATAATATTTGGTATTTAAAAGAAATTATATCCTAAAATACCACGTAAATCAATTTCTATGTGGATTGGATCTTCAATGTTTTAAAACAATATTTAATTCTATTTTACATGTCTCTTCTGATTTAAGAAGTGATAATGAAATTAATTCTTTGGTGTAGCTTATAGAAATAATGTTATAGTTTATTTGGGATGATACAGATTTAGATAGTTACCTTGGGGAATTGGATTTTCTTGAGTTTGTATGGATCAAAACTATATATAATGATTCTAAGGGGTGGTCAGTGAATTAGTGTTAAATATATCAAAGAAAAAACTATGTGATTAATCATATAAAACGATGTCTATTGTTGTTAGATTCATAATAATATGAGTTATGTTGGTAGATAATTAATACTAGTATGTATTCTGGTAGATGTTTTATGTTTTATTACTATTGAGATTTATATTTTTAGATAAATTTATGTTAAATATATTGATTTTACCCCACTTTGTTTCTACTTGATTTGGAAACTATTTTTAGTTGGACGCTCAAATCCCCTATTCAATAGGCCATTAGTTAATGATTAACAGAAATTTATGAAATGAATTTCCCATTATAAAAGAAAAAACTATAAAACCATGAAATATATAATTAATTTCAAAATCTAAATACATGAATAATATATTTTAATATATGAAATATCATGGAAATCCAACAATAATAAAAAATAGGATTGTAATATCCACTAAAAATTTGGCCATCTATAATATAACCACCTCCACTAAATAATTTTATATTTTCAAAGCTAGGGGTACCCAACACCACGACCAACTCTGGTCCTACAATCCAAATAAAAAAATATTAAGTTATAGTTAGAATAAAAATATAATCAGTTGATTCCTTCATATAGGTCTTGTGTGTATATGAGGGTAAAGCATACTAAATCATCAAGGTATAGAATAAAAAAATAAAAAAATTAAACACATGAATCTCCATAAAATATATCCATCAAACCAATTCTATTTCAAAAAACATATGAACACTTTCCAAAACCATTACACCATTTACAGATTCCATCATATTACAACTACAATGAAAAACACCACCTCCAATCCATATCCATGTAATTTTCCACCTATAAGTATATAACTGTAATATCACCTGTAATATCTAAAAATCCATCCATATTTAACTTTATATGATATCCATAATCAGAAAAAATTATTTATTCACCCATAAGATCTATTAAGTCATCAATTTTAACCACCAATTTTCTATATATCCATAATAAACTCAATAATCATCCATTAATACCACAATTTATCTATCCGCTGGTAAGGAACTCAAAAACCACTTTCCACCAGCAACATGTTGTTATCCACTCATTGGAAACTAACTATGATATCACTTAATTAGGTTGGTTGTTATTCACACACATGGTGTCTCACTAGTTATTGAGTATCCAACCATAGAGAATCTCTTTACCATAACCTATAGCCATTGGGTAGTTTTCCACCCTATGGGACTCCTTCTGCACTACTAGGTGTAAACCCTTAGGGAAACTCCCGCTAAACATAAAAACTCACCAACCCACATCATATACCCTCCTAAACTATGTTGGGAAATTTTATATTCTCATGGAATCTCATTGTATAAATGGGTTTTAAAATACAGGGACTCTATACTCCTGAACTGAGATTGTAACCATCAATCAACATATCTATAATGGGTTTCTATATCATTATCCACATTAATATCATCTCATTACAAAACCAATTACACATCACAAATAATTACTTCCACATCACCATCGAACATCAAAAATGGATTCATACCCCCAAAATCTATTTATTCACCCACATGGGTCATCAAACATAAAAAATTAAAAGTTTCCACAATCACAACTCAAATATAAACCATAATAACACCCATGCCAATAAAAATTTTGATCTTAAGAGTTATAACCACACTAAATTACTATCACTCCTAATATTCTTGGTATTTACTAACACTAAAATCCATCACATATCTAACTAAAGTGGTATAACCCTATTTTATCAAGTTAACTAATTTACCACACAAATACAAATTAGGAAATCATTTTATATAGACATGAGAGGTTATCCAAGTGTTCTAAATAGAATCACGGTCCATCAACATTTATATATCGTCCCATAGTCGTTATATATGATGAATATTGGGAGATATGATATTTAATTGAAATAGAATTCATTCATGCCAATGTGGAATGACCATAAAAAATAAAATAACCCATGGATATTAATAATTTAAAATACCACCAACAACATAATATGGCATGAATTCTTGGGAATCTATACCACATAACCCCTTATCCCTCACAATAAATTAAATACAATATTAAAAATGGTAGATTTACTGATGTGTCAAATTTGGATGGAATATTTCAAAGAACATAAAATTTACCCTCTCACACAAATTTATTTTTTTTGGAATTTATGATTTTTTAGGAATTTAATTCATGTATGGGTGATATTGTTCATGTTCTGATCACTTTTATATTTTATTTCTTGGAATAAATCACCTCCATTTTTCATTTTAAGGTAAATTGAACCATGTATTGTTTTTAGAGATATTTTGGGAATTATTGTGTGATTATATCAATTCATGATTTTATATGTGTTTTATTATCTATATTATGATATAAAAATCATTTATTTTCATTAATTTGTTGGAAAAATATATTTTTGAACATAAATAAGATGTGTTTTGGTAAATCCTATAAAACATTTCAGTTTTGAGATTTATATGGTTGACAAATTCATAATAAGAATCACATGTATCATATTTTTCCTAAGGAAAGGTGATACTAATATATTATTATATTTTGAGATGATACATATCATATTTTATAATTTAAATGATCATGCATGATATTGATTTTAATTTTTAAGGGAATAAATGACATTTTTTATATATATGATATTTCATCTTATATGTATAAAATATTTTCAGTACATAATATATTTTTGGAGGGTGAATTATACGTAAAATATTTCTCAAGAGAAAATGTCAACGGGTAACATAATTTTTTTGGAACACATTATTTATCCAGGGGATAAATGTTGATACACAAAACATTTTCCTAGGATAGGGTGATATATAATACAATTTTTCTACGTTACAAAAAGAAAAATAATTTTTTTGGAATATGTATGACATTTTATTTAATATGTTAAATTAGGGAAATGTTATTGATAAAAGAATATCTAATTCATGGGTTGAGTGTAGATTTTACTAGGTCAAATATGTAATGTTTGGATTATTTTCTTACATATAGGAATATTTATCATATATATTTTGTGAGATATTTTTGTTTTTATCAGATATTTTCATATGAATTATTGAAAACATAATTCATTCAATAGAAATAATGATATGAAAAATAGTGTGTTAAATAAAAATGTTATGTATGAAGAAAAGTTCATAAAAATCATATAATATAACAATTTCCATTGGGAATTTGTTTATGAATCATCTATCCAATGTATGGAGTTATGTAAGATATTTTCCATTGTAAAATTACTGAAGTCACTCATGTGAAGTTCTAAAACTTATTTAAATTAATGAAATCAATTATTTCATTACAAGAGATCAATTTTTCATCAATTGTATAAATAAACACATACAAGAAGACAAATCATGTCCTAAGACAATGGGTGACACAATGATGGAACTGTAAAGAATCCAACACCCAATACCATTTCAAAAGGCCTCATTAATGGTGATTTTCCTTGAACCACAAGGTAATTGTAAGGAATAACAAATAACATTCTAGACAATTCAACATCTCGGTCACATTGTTTTATTTACTGAGATTCGTAAAAGATTGTGGTGAATTTGTATGAATTTAAGGGGTATTAAATGTAGGCTACCCACTTGAATACCCAATTCAAGTCTTTTATTATAACATGAATTGAAGACTTGTTTCTAATTCCAACTCACTTAAAAATGAAGTAATATTTACACCATGTGTATAACTATTCTACCAGATAAAATTAATACAACTATCCTATTAATATTATGTTTCCTTATCTATGTATAGTATAGATACATGATTGTAATGAGTGATGTGAATTTATTGTAAGGCCAAGTGGGGATCAACCAACTCTTAATCATCATCAGAAATCACCAAAGTTGTTCATATTGAAGAAAAAAAATGAAGGATATAATATAAATTTTAACAATGTTAAGATAAATTTCTTAGTGGTTGTTAGAAGTGTAAATATATTAACAATTCACAGACAAGTCATGGGACACAATTAATGTATCCTATTGAAATTTTCTGAGATTCTGAGTTCTTAAATAATTTTTTTATTCTGATGTGGTAATAAAAATAATTTTTTGATTGTTATTTAATATATTAATGTAAATTATAAAAAAAAAATATTTAAATTTCATACTCATGGACGTTTTATGAGCATAATGTATTTGATTTTTTTAATTTATGTGAGGTATTTGAGAAATGATGTCACCTTAATTAGAGAAAAACACTTATATTGGGTGTTAATATGACTTTAGAGTTTAATTGTATGTTCTCTTTGAAATATTTATGTTCATATTGAGAAATTAAATTAGGATAAATTATTGACCATGATGAAATTTATTTCAGTCTTTAATATTTTTTATATTTTTAATTGAAAATATATTTTACCATTCATTTTCAATCCAATATACCATTAATTTGAAAACAAAATATCATTTTATTTAAATTAAATTTGTATTAATTTTCTAAAAATTATTCACATCTTAATAAAATCATCAATATGAACATTCTATATAGAATCATAATATAAAAAGATATAGTTTTGAATATAGAATCCATCCTCCTTAATGGATAACCATTGGATCTTTAATATTACATTAAAATATGATAAAATATAGATGTGGGATTCATGATAATTAACTCTCAGTATATGGTCTTATATAAATATTTCATAATTGTTCCACAACAACAGTCATGAAAATTTTGACCATGAATTATTCCTTAAAAAATTCATATATGAATTATATATATTAATGAAAATCAAATACTAATTTTTTAATATAATGAAATTTTATTATTTTTTAGAAACATTAAAAAAATATTCATCATTTTATAGTATTTATACTTTAATATTAATCAATAATAATATTTACACCCATTTCATATTTTTATTTCATTCAAAATTTCACCATTCATCAACTATGACATATAATATACCAATTCATAAAACATATCAAATATTCTTATGTAATATTAATTACATTATTTATATATTCAAACCCACCATTCAAAATTTAACATCATTCTTAAATTTCTATAAATAAAAATCATTTATTACGTAATCTTATTTCAATAGTTCAACTAGAATAGTTATCCCATTAATTTCATTTTATCAATCATCAATCAATTTACCATGGTAATGGAAAATAATCTTTTTGAATTCTTATCCATGAATCCACTTATATTTTAACATCAAGTACTCTTATCTAATTATTATGAATCATTTATCTATACATGAATTTTAATATAAAGATAAATTCACATAGATAATTAATGTTATGGGAATTTTGGGACACTTAAGTTGATCCTAGTATGAACTCCATTCCTCTATACTTTGATGACCACCACTAAATGATATTCAAAAATATAACTCCTCTTTTATTTCTTTAATATATAATTTACCTAATCATTAAATTTTTGATTTTTTCTCCTTTTATAGAATGATAGAATAGATGATTTTTATATTTAGTAACTCTTGGAAAATACCCCCATTCCATTCTTATGACATCCACTACTAATTTCATGGACATCAAAAAAGGTAAAACATTTGTACTTGAAATGAATTTATCCCATTTAATTCACATTTTTAATTCTCCTAACATTCTAGATCATTAAAAATAATAAAATTATCTCTTATTCTTCTAATATTCCACATTTTGGAAATATTTCACTAGCAACATTATTTAATTATAAAACATTTTCTCTAAAATAAAAAAATAAAAATTAAATGACACCACCACCGAATGTTGCATGGTTTAATATAACAACATTTAATAATAACATGGTTTGAGAATTAGATAGTGTATGCTAATATTTTATAGTTTTATATAGACTATATTTTCTATGAGATGATACATCTGTTAATAGTATTATTAATATGTTATCAAAATTCATTGGAACATCTATAGTGTTTTTAGTTAGTAACAATAAAAAATTTTGTCACTGATTTTCAGATATCAATTTTTTTCTCCATATAATTGAAGAAAAATTAACACATGAGTATTATTGTTATGAAACTTATTTATGGTATGTTTCACGTTCATATACTATAAAATGACAAAAACCACCATGTACAGATGTAATCAATTCAATCCAATCTAGGTATCTCAGTATCAAGTTTGGTCACTATTTAACCATGATCGATCTACTCATACCGTATTAATGTGGTTTGATTATAACTCCTTACCCTTATTTTTATTAAAAAACCCATATTAAATTTGAGCTCAATTTAATATTTATACTTGGGAAAAATTAATCAAGACAAAAATTAAATATAAATATATTTAATAAAAAAATAATAAATATTAGACATTCGATTATTATTGTGAGATACTCAAATATGTTATTATTACACTAAAACATGAGTAGTGATAGCACATGAATAGCTCTTTCTTGAGATCAATCTTGAAAAAAATCTTTCCAAATTTGATTATTTCTTGATCTGACCCTGAGTATCTAGTGAGGACATAATCTTATTTACATAACTACCATTGCGACCTACTCAGGTTAATAGTGGGTCAAGAGTTATTTATTTTTTCCACCTTTAATTTTATATGGGCTGGTGATTATCATTGATTGTTAATATCACATAGTATTATAGACCTTTTCCAATATCATCCTAAAAAATATATAGACATCCATCCTACAATATAACTGATTCGGTATATTAAAAAAACATTCTTGTATACAATATATGAATGTGGAAATTTATAATACCAAAAATGAAACATATGAATAATCCAAAATAATAAAGTGTAATGATGCATTCCAGGAATCCAAAATGGAAAACCAAATTAAAATAGCATAAGTAAAAACCCCATGACAGTGTAGCTCTAAATATTTAGGTTGAAAACTGAAAACAACTTATGAAACCACTAAGCTCCATTGATTCCATGTTTACCAAGATCACCAGTATTATCCAAATCTGAATAGTCTATATCACCACAACAATTACTTGGAACATATATTTTTTGTGCGTTGAATACACTTACACAACACATGTGGGCACAAATACCATTCATGGGTGAGTTTAAATATAATTAGAATATAACCACATAACCAAAAATGATCAAAAATAATATAGAATCACAATATAATTAATACTTTATTTTTCATATTTTTCATGATTTAAAACATTAAATTTCAAAATTAGTAATATCCCGAGGACTGATAAGTTCATCATCTTTGGGGACTATCTAGACAATAAAATTATTTTACAAAAAAAATTTCATTTCCCATATTCTCCTCATATCAATAGTAAGAGTCATCCTCAAAACATAGGGAATAAAAAGATAAAAAATTGGTGAGATCAAACAATCATTAAGGGATGAATATATATTTCAACATGGATAAATTTATAAAAACATTTAAAACCTTATCAAAAGTGAAATATTATAAAATACAAAGTGATAAATATAATATATAAGTCAACTTCAATGCACATTGAATAAGAACAAAAATCTACAAAATATTAACATTGAATAAAAATATCTATATCAATTGTTATAAGAATTTATTATAATCCACGAATCATGATATCATAATATCATAATTAATTACAACCATTAATTACAGCATAAATATTAGCATACGGAAATGGTAATTTTATGAGCCACAACATTAGTTACCATGCTTATGAGAGACTAAAATATATTAATTAATACCGATCACATTAGATATAAACTCTTAACCAATGAATTATAGGGATATATTGGACCTTATATATTTTCATTCATGTATATATATCATACAAAAAAATCATGCACATTTATATCATAAAGAACCAATGGAAAAAAAAGTATCAATAAATCATATGAATGAAAAATAATTTTATCTTTACAAAGAATACATAGAAATAAAATGTGTTTTATAAAAAATCTAAATGGAAATTATTACCTTTTCATAAGGAACCCATTTAAAGGAAATTAGTTTATTAAAAAATAATAACGGTAAAGAATAACTTAATAGAATAAATCTTTTGATTCTTGGAAATTGATCACAATAAATAATCATATAATAAAAGATACTTATCCAGTGATATATGAAACATTACTTTATAATATGTAGAAATATTTTAATATATATATAAAAATTAGAACCAAATCCTGAAATTATCATTCCTGAAAATAGTTTGTATTCATCGTTGTTAAAGTTGTAGTTACGAGTCTATTTTCAAAAAGAATAATTTTTTTAAATAGTGAAAATGAACCCTTCATAGAAATTGATTTCGAACAAAAAATTATTTTTTCTGAGAAATAGAATAGATAACATCTATGTTGGATAAATATGAAATTTTAAATCTCAGAGAAATGAGTTTAAACTATAATTTCACTTATTATTACTGTTGATTTATACATAAGTGAATTAACATCATTTATCATAAAAATAAATATTTAAAATAAAAAAAATTGAATATAATTCATATACATTTACATTTATAATCTTCATTAATTACAATTTTCATTAGGTAACAGATTTTTATAATCTCTTACCAACATTAGGTGCTAATAATATTTGATAGTTTTGAACTAGGTTCATAATAATGAAGTTGATCTTCCTTCTTGTCTTAAATATAATCATTTAAAAAACAAATAAGGTACTATAAATAATTTTTTATTGAAAAATAATGTTAAAAATCAATATTTATGGAGTTTTATCCATGTTTTGTGAATATGAAACGGTTGATGAAGTAGTTTCGAGTTATTTGCTCATATAAATAAATTACCATATAAGGATCATATAAGTTTTGTGTTATTAATAAAAAATAATATTTATTTTATGTATTAGTTTTATATATTATATATATTAATTAAATAAACAAATCTTTAAATGAATGATGAATTTAAAATATGAATCATAGTTTCATG
The DNA here is from genome assembly GCA_963277665.1 of Viscum album. Classification (NCBI taxonomy): domain Eukaryota; kingdom Viridiplantae; phylum Streptophyta; class Magnoliopsida; order Santalales; family Viscaceae; genus Viscum; species Viscum album. The sequence goes on from OY728126.1 coordinate 590,433,459, forward strand.
GAGGTAGTAATCCACGTGTATTGAAGTATGTTGATTTGATTTTTGTAAGGAATGAAGAGTGATGTAACATGCCGAATAATTTAAAGAAAAGAAATATTATATATATCATATATATTTATTTAATTACCCTTTTTTATAATACATTATAGTATGTGATGGAAGAAAAACATGTTTATTTATGGTGGTGGAGGTATTCATGTGCACCTAACTCACATTTTCATTTTTCTTAACGGAAAAGGGGAAAATCGTTCATTCGTATAACATAATCATAATAGAATATCAGTATAATATTTAAAATAACCTTTTATCATTAAGATGGGGTAATTTAGTTTGAGTAAGAATAATTTCGCTTAATTAAATAGAAATTTAATATGATATGTTTGAAATTTACACATATCTTCTTGGATTTTTTCTTTTTCCAAAGGATTTAAGCCTTTGAGGGATGATATTTTGATAATTAAATAACCCTTGAAAGCTATCTAGGTATTCTTTTGAGATTTTCTAGTTGATTTTAGGCATAAATATAGGGTTTTGGTTTGAGTCTTGGTGAGCAGAGAAATATATAAGTGAAAAGGGATAACATTTTCATAAATAGAAAAAATTAATAATGGGATGTCACCATCCAAGGAAGTAGCTCCAAAATTGGGAATATATACAGATGATATGTTATAAAGTTATTAATGTCCTTAAACACCCATTCTCAATTTTTTTTATAAAAAAATCTCAATCCATAATAGTTAAACCCTTTTACCCCATTAGATTATTTTCAAGGTAATTGGTTCTCTTGCCAAAGTAATTTATATATAATGATAAAAAATAAAATGGTCATTGTTATATAAATTAGGCCAAATTATCAGAAAGTTGAGACCCGTTATATTATTTTAGTGTTAAAAAAATTATTAACAAATATTTTAATTTACTAAATGTATAATGTTTTAATTTTTTTAAAAAATTATTAATTAATTGTTAAAATGTAAAATATGATGTTGAAAATTAAAACCAATAATTTTATAATTATAAAGTGACATATATAATTAAAATTTGATATTATAAATTTTTTTAATGATTTTTCAATTCAAAATTATATACTAATAATATCATAATGGTCTATCAATTTTTAAAAATGTTATTTTTTATTAATCACACACAAATTATTTTTTTAGAAAAAATAACTAAAATTAACATTATTTTAATATTATTATAATTTGTGAGAAAATTAATGACAAGAATTCACATTCAGAATCTATACTTTATTAATTATTAATTAAACTAAAATCATAAAATATTTTGAAAACTATTTTTATAGAAAATCATTATTTGGTGTATTAAATCTTCTTTTTAAATAGTGAAAATCATAAATATATAAAGCATGGAATGAATCTATTTTAAAGAATAAATTTTATATCTAAAATAAATTTTATTAGCATCTTAAGCACAATTGTTAAAATTTTATTAAAAGGGACCTTAATTTCATAAGTTGGTGATAACTGATGGTACCTGCTTACTAAATGGATACTATACATTGGTCAATAACTATTTCAATAGAAATAGGTGTGGTTCATTACGGTATAATATTGTGTGTGGAGAAATATATAGAACATAACACTAGGTTAAGGAGGAAAATATCACTAAAATTCAGGTTCGTTATAAAAATAATCAATAATCTCCATAAATCCCTAGCGCTGGAGAGTGTATAGGATGTGACAATATGAAATTTAGATAATCCCAATAATATAAATTCACTAGGAATTAGAGAGGTATATATCATCTCAATTACAGCTCATGAGGGTTTATATATCACAATAAATAATAAATTATTTCTTTACTATGAAGCCCATATATTCTAATGTTGACTGCCCAACAATATACCACATCATGAAGGTAGACCAGGGGCGATTGGATAAAAATTCCTTGAATATCCTATTATCCCAAAATTTATTTAGATACTTGGATCCAAAAATGAGGGAATACTCCTCATATAAGAATAAGCATAAATCATGGGGGATACCACACCCTAATGTCTGATACCATTAATATTATCACTATTCTATTAACCATTAGAGAAACCTACACTAAAGAATGTTATTGAATGGTATTGGAAAAACCCCTACATCCATAACCACCCAGGCTATGATAAAACCCACATTACATTATAGATATTTTTAGTGGGGGCCCATGTTTTTTTAGTGAACGGTATGGATCCTTAAAGGTTAAATAACACTAGTTGAAGGTCCTCACCCATGTGTCACAAAACAAGAACACAACAGAAATGGATTGTCCACATCTAATATTAGAAAGAGAGTTTATCATGTTACTAATATTAGAAACTCTTTCCACAGGACATAAAACATAGTTTATAAGGGTGAAACAAAGTAGCGGATTAAGGAATACAGATCCTCCAAATTCCTTGATCAATACACTTGAACACTAACTATACCATATTTTGGTTTAATAAAGTGCTTTTATTTTTATATGCAGGAAAAAATATTTGATAATGTGCACCTTTATCAGTGCTTTAAAAATAACTGATAAAGGGTACCTTTTATTAGCGTAAAAAAGGTGCTCATAAAAGGCCATATTTATTAGTGCCAAAAAAATTATATGTAAAATTCCACCTTTTTCTATTGTTCTTTCTAGCACTGATAAAGGGGTCCTTTTATTAGTTACCAAAAAGATCCCATTAAAGCTACCATATATTAATGATTTTATTTTAGCACTGATAATATTTTCAAATTTGTATGGATTTTCTGATTATGTTGATAAAAATTATATTTCATAAAAAAGTATATATAATTAAAATTATTTTTGAAAATATAAATATATTTTTATTGATATATATATATAATATTTATAAAAAATATTATTTACAGAAGAAAATATATACATTTACAAATAATTTATAATATACCTACTGAAAACATGGCGAAAATTAATTAAATGCTAATATAAATTATTATTTTTCCTATTATTATCTAGTAATATCCATTTAATATCAATTGAATGAAATAAAAAGTCAATAAGTAAATGAATGATCTATGATAATATGAAAAAATGACATGAACTTCAAACAGTCATAACATTTGATCTGGGTGTCTATTGGAGCTCTACCACATATCAAATTAAATAGTATGAAGAGATATGTACTATTCCACATGAAGGGGACCTCTTTTATTATTTTTGAGATGCCCAAAAAGCCTATAAGGCCTTCAAAATTGAGTTTTTAGTTATGGTAGCCTAATATGATGATATTTGATGAGATTTCAACATTTTTTTGATGGTATTTTTATTTTTTTATTGTAAACTGTAAGCATTCCCATGTATTACCCTCATATATATATATTGTGGTTTTGAAATTATTTCATTTTTTATTTTAGTTTTTTATTAATTAATTATTTTCATATGTTCTTATATTTATATATCAAAAATCAATTATTTTATTATACATTAAAAAAATTTACATAAAATATATGTTTAAATATATAAACCATATTGAAATAATTATTTATTATTTATTTCCATTAAAATATTTTTTTCATTTTAGTTACCTTTTAAAAATTAATTTTTAATTATATATATACCTATGTAATTTGTGCAAAAAAACATGTTTGTGTCAATAAAAAATGATTGTTTTTGTGTATATTCTCATATATGTAAATAAATACTAATATGTAAATATTTATGCATGTATATGGGAAATATAAATGTTTATGTGTGTGTGTAAATTGGTTTTTATGTATTTTGTATATAAATTATATAAATATATTTTTATAAATCTACCAATATCATTAAATAGAGTATATAATATTATTTATAGTAAAATTTTATAAATACATTATAAAAAATGTATATTTAAATATATAATTATATGTGAATATGTATAAATATATATGAAAAAAATGACATATGAATATATATGTAATATATAAAATTTATATATCAATATATAATATAAATACTTGTTTTAAAAATGTATTTAAGAAAATAATATAAATCATATGGAATTAATTATTGTCTGTTTTAATTAAAGCAATATCATACCATTTCTCACAACATAAAACATATGAATAAATATATGTACTTATACTAATGTATATATAATGATTATTTATACATATTTGTTTGTATTAATTAAACTATATATATATTAACATTTCAATATATGCAAATTAATATTATTATATAATAAATTTAAATAAATATAAGTATATATACCACACACAAACACACTCACACACACACAAACAGATATTTTATAAATGTATTTAAAAATACCTATAAAAATATAATAGTGTACATATTTATATAAATATATATAAATACAAGTATCATAAAATGTAGAATAAAACATGTTATGATAGTGGTAAAGGGGTTCACATTATAGAAGGGGGTCATAGGGTGAAGTTTAGGTGCACACAAGTGGATGAGAAGATATCTAGCACTGATAAAGGGGTAGAGAGCTCTATTAATATAGGTGTGGGGGTGTGTGAGATTTTGTGTGGGGAATTCATGAGAATTGATACAAATAATAAAGGACCATGCGGTCAATGAGAATGGGGGTGTGTGAAGAAAATAATTTTTTGAAATTTTATCACTGCTAGAAAAAAGAGTATCTAAATATTTCATTTATCATCACTAAAATAGTGATGATAAAGTAACCATTTATAAGTTATTTTTTAGAATGGATAAGGTCACCATTTATTATTGCTAAAAATTATCGTAAATGACCCATTTATCAATGCTAAAAATAGTGCTGAAAAGGGATCTTTTATCATTTTTGTGCTAATGAAGTGTAAGAGCACATGTTTTTTAAGAATTTTACTTTGTGAGTTATTTGTTTAACCAGGTTTTCTTTTGGTTTTTATTGTCATTAAACATTTATTATTGAGTCCCATTTATAGATATAGAGACTTTGTGGGAGAAAATGACCAAATGTTTGGGTATGTATGTATGTTTCAATTAACTGAATCTAGGTATAAACCTGTTAAATGGGATTATGAGGGGTTTTCGTGAGTTATAAGGCTTCGTAGGTTATTTAGGGTCTTCTACAATGTTTTGGGATTAAAAATTTATACCGGGGATTTACACATGTTGGATATGTATTATAGAACATTTAACTATTTCTAGCCAGATGCTATGAGTGAAATACATGTCAAAAACTAGATCATTGTGTAAAATAGTTACACAACACAAATTTGCATTACCTAAAATGTATTTTTAGGTAAATGTTAAACTCTATCAAGATACATGAATATAAAAATAACCTTTAAATAGAAAATAAATGACATGGAAGGGCTTACGTAACATGTCTTTCTCATTCTTGGAGTTTTAAAAGAAATGATTCATATGTTTTTTTTTTAATTTTTTCACATATGAAACCTTCCCATATCATGGTTTGTGAGATTTACAGGTGATTTTGAAATGACTTATTCCAATTAGGATATCCAGTTCATGTGATTGATTTCATGTGATTTTTTTTTCTTAGGTTATCCCTTCTCTGCCATTGTTCACCTACTGTGGAAGTGGAATATTTTGATAATTTTTTATTTGGGTGTTGATCCTAATATTTTTAGATATAGGTTTCAACATATTATAATTTAAACCATTGTTCTTATTTAATTTTCATGTTGGAAGAATATTTTTATCACCAGATAAAGGTGTGTGATCTAAAAGTTATCCCTTGGGTCTAATTTAATTATTCCATGTATGTGAAATATGTGTGATCACATTGACATGCCACATGTGAGACCAAATAAATTGGATAATAAATGTTAAATTATATTTTTTCTTTCATTTCAGACAATCCATTTGATCCCATTAGTTCTATAATAATAGAGACAAAGACATACGACCACCCTATTGGTGTTCGAGCCTTCAATATTTTTTACACTTCATCAATTACAAATTGGAGCCCTCTAATATATTCGATAAATTGGTTGGTTATTGGATTAATCATATCAATTGGAATAGAATTTATATTTGTGTGATTACTAATATTAAAATCACCTCTAGTATATTAGGTTAGTTGATATTTTATTTTTTATAGGGATAAATGATAAATGAAACAAGTTTGATATAATTATGATGATAATTGAGAACTAGAATTAATGAAATATACAAGGATAGGCAAATTATAATTTTATAAAATGATAATTTTTTCTTATGATTATATATACAAGAGATGTGTTTTTACATTGTATCTATTGAATATATTTTTCATTACATCTAATGTGATTGATGTGGTATGGAGGGATTATTTTAGGAATTTTGAGTGTTGAGATACGACTCATCATTTTGGTTGATGTGTGAGGGAATGATGTTTGTTTCTCAAACCACATGGGGATATGCACATAGGTACATGATGCCTGATGGGAGATTATATGAATTTATTAGATGTCTGGGGACCATATTCACTATAACTTGATTCCTGAGGGAGAGATTAAATATTCTTGAGGGTAGGATTTTGGATAGCCAGAGGGAATGACCATTTGTTTATGTTATGTTATGAGTGATTCATCATTGGTAGGAGAATATTCCATTAGAATCAGTGATTTTTCCTAATGTAGGATATTAAACCATGATTGAAATGTCATTCAAAGAACCAATTTGGTTTTAGATAACCCTAGGTTTTAACCCAGAGCATGGTGGCTCACCAGATTCATTTAATCTGTAGTATTAATTTTGTTAATCAACGTCATGTTTATCTTTATATTTCATGTAATTTATTTCTATGAAAATATTTTTATACACATTATTTTGAAACTAATGATATTTACTCACCTACTATTTGAGTCATTGTTTGGTACTCAGATATATTACATGGGAAAATGTATGGGCAATGTAAAAATCAATGCAGTAGATTCCTTTGGTTGGATTGGTTAAAAGTTAGATATAAGACCCACATGGGGTTCAGGACTAGGAAATTTAAATTATTTATTTGAGTCTTCATAGTCTTATATATATATGATTTAAACAATATCATTTAGTTTCATTCATCTTGTCATGAAATTATTCATTTATTATTTTTGATTTATTCAGTGGTTTTTTCTTAGCTTTGGATGTATAATTATTTATTCATATTCATTGTTCTATTTTTTTTACTATACTATTGTTTTACACATTCATTGGAAAATTTAAAAGTGGTTGTAGTCTATAAAATATATTATTTATACCCTCACTACTAGTTAGAATCCTTTGGGTTATGGGGCAGTACAACTAACTCACATTTCCCAGAAACTATGTAAATCATGGGTGTACTGTGTCAGGTACATTACAGTGTGCAATCAAAGGCATGTTTCATTTTAACTGTAATAGAATTTTGGAAGGTAAAAAGGAGACAAGGTTGTTTCTATTTTTGGTAATGAGGTAGTTCTTGGGATTATTTAACCCATATATGTTGGAAAATTCTATTTCTCGGGACATGATTATTGTTCATGCTCTTCATTGTTACCATTTGATGCTTTATCACATTGGGTGATTCACATATTGTGTGTGGTTATTATTTAATGAGATTCATCCTCATGTACTAGTATGGTGATATATGTGTATTCATGTATCATGATAGGAAAATAGTGATATATGTAGGCATGAATTTTTCATGATTGGGACATATTTATTGAATGTGATATATCTCCTTGTATGATATTACTGTTATATATTATAAAAAGGGGAATAAATGACCTATTATGTTTTTCCAATTCACTTGTTAAGGCATGTTTTCATATAACATGATCCCATGTTTAATTATTGTAGTCACCCATTAAGGTTATCCTAACTTTTATATTTTTTCTTTGAGGAGATTGTTTGTCTAGCAGAAAAAAATCCACCTCACCGTCATTAAATTCAGTGTTAGCTGTATGGAAATAAATATTCTATGAACACAGTTGAGCCGGAGCTTCCTAAAGACCATAAGCATCGTTTGTATTTCTTTGCTCATGATAGATTCCTAAGTTTCATGAGATAGAAGGGAATAGATATTGTTCTCCCTATACAATATATGTCTGAGATGACAACAGAGTATCAGCTGAAGAATCTACCTACTATCACTAGGGAGGTCGGTCTCCAGAAAGTCAAGTTCTGGATCTATTCTATCCCTATGATACTCATTCCCCTTGAGAAATACATATATATAAGTTTGAATCAGGATGCATATATTCATCATGGACCTTACTAGAATTGTTGGGACATACTATAGTATGCTGGGTAGCAAGAGGATTTATCCTAGAATGACTTAGAGTAATATTTTCCAAGAAACTTCTGTCATGGGTGGTTTATAGATGATAAGGATCATGAGTTCATGAAACATAACATTGGAGATCCTGTCAGCAATGGAAAATTCTTGATGTTTCTCTAAATTTGAGCACATTGTTCGTCTTTAGAAGATAATAAGATCTCTAGGGAGAGACATTTTGAAGATAGGTTTCATTATGCGATTTGGTCAGAGGTGAACATATTTTGTTTCAGTGTCCTTGAGGATGTGATGAATTAGGATCTCATTTCAAAAGGAAATATTAGAGGGCCCCTGAGTGTTGCTATAGAGTTTTAGGGTTATGACATTGTAACTTTTCTTCTAGTGGAAATAAGTGTCAGTTATCACTATGATATTATCGCGAAGAGAATTCAAGAGAGTGGACTTCCACCTTAGGAGCATGGTTTAGTGAAGTCCGTTTAGTTTGGAAGGATTGTCCACAAGTGGCCATAGTGTTCTCAACCAACATGGGTGTGTTATGTGTTTGGTAGTTTGGGTTATATTTATATGTTTTGTGTGAAATTTCTATAGTATAGTAGTGTTTGTCGATCTAGTTAGGAACCTGAGTTTGGAATAGTCTCATTTACCTCCCAAAAAACTAGTAGATGTAATTCCACTGGACATTAAAGATGAGTAAGGGGACATGCTATGCTATTGTAGGAGTAGTAGTACCACTATTTCATCCCTTGTAATATGGTTAATCTAGCTACATGTGATACATTTTTATTCAACCAATTTGAATGCACGACCTTCTACCATCAGAGGTATGATTATTTTATCATATATCTTAGCTTTAATTATAATTGATATAAGAGAATCAAATTCCATTTATTATTCTCCTTTTGATAATTGTTTTCTCTGTCTATTGTGAGAATATATGGGGTCTTGACCACTGACACACCATTGGGGGTGCGGTTAGAGGGTACTAGGCATTGTAAGGAATGTAGTCTTGAAATTGGTGGTGATCGATTCCATTGGAAACTTTTTTGTTATAGATAACTAGAATTGGGAGTGTGGTTCAAGATCAGGTTGGTTCTTAGTGTTGAATTAGATTTAATTTTTCCCTATATTATGATACAAGTGGAACACAGAGTGTTTAATGTTTATTTAGAATATTAGGATTCCAAGGATTTCATATAGACCATTACATCTCTCTTGGGTTCCCCAGTTATTTTCACTGTGAAGGATGATGAAACTTTACGCTATTGTGTGGATTAATGATGATTAAAATAGATGATGTTAAAGAATCTGCATCCCATTTCATGCATTAATGATCTAATAGATCATATGGTATATTCCAATAGTTTATACATGATTGAAATGAGGTCATGAAACCACCAGTTTAGGGTGAGTTTAATACCTTGATTTATTAAAAGGGAAACCTATGCTCAATGGAATATGTGACGTGAATCACATAACCTAAACAAAAAATGATTCATTAAATATGTTTTTTCAACATTTACATTAATTGTGATGATATTAGTAATATTAAATACATTATTAAATATAATTACAAATTTATTATTCAATAGAAATATTTTTAAAAATTCCCTTTAAAAAATTACTTAATTTTTGTTAATTTCACAGTATTCATTAAAATAAATTCTTCCAAAGTGGTTATTATTTATTATAATTAATTTTTATAACATTGGGAATGGTTATTGGGTTTCGGGGGGAGCGGACGGCCTGCGACCAATGCGATTGGGAATTTTCTTCCTAGGGTTTTCCATGCCCATCCTGTACTAACTCAACTCTGTGCTCGTGGATGGTGAACAAGGCTTAGGGTGGAATGAAGGTGCACTACCTCGCGGAAGTAGTGTCATCTCGCCTTTCCTACCCACTGCTTTCCTTGACACCTTGGTGAGAGATCCAATCCTGGACGCGGCTTGTGCTTAGACTGCAGATCATCGGGATAGTGAATACTTGTGGGATATAGTTTCATATCTGATATTTTCTTCGAAGCCATCTGTTGTTTGTGTTGACTCCAGATCCAAGTCTTCAGCTTTTGATCATGAGGCTTGGGATTTTATTGAAGGTGGTGTGAAAAAACTTTCTTCTTCGGTTGTGTTGAATGGTCATGTCGTCCATGAATCCATATCCAAGATGGATGGTTGGGCTAATGGTTCTCATCGCGTGAATAAAGAGGTTCAGGGGAAATCTGTGCCGAAGAGGGTGTCACAGAATTAGTCATGTTCTCGTTTTTTGATTTCTAATTCATGGTGGAAGACATCACAAGATGTCTTGAAGGTCCCAAATTGTAGTGGTTCTATAAAGATCTGCATGGCAGAGTTGCAATGGATAGTACTGTATTGGCACCACTGTTGTCTTCGCTTATTGACTCCTCTAATAGGATCATTCGAAAGGGGTCAGCTGCTAATGTTGATGTTAATCTTGATGTGTTTGCGGAGAAGATTGCAGTTGGACATAATTCTATGATTTCATGTCTTGTTCTTCCAAAAGGTGAGAAGCATTGGAGGTTTGATGATATCATCAAGCGAATCTCGTTTTTATGGGGCTCCTCTGATTGGCGATGTGTTTCTCTTGGCTCTGGATTCTTTTATTTTATTTTTTCCTTAGAATGCGTGAAAAATACATGTGTGGGGCATCAGGTCTCTGCCTCTTAAGCCTGGATGGGTTCACCTTCATGAATGGTCACTGGACTTCAATGCCTCATGTGCACGAAATTCCTTTTCTCAGGTTTGGGTTCATTTTCATGGACTCAATTGGGTTCTTTGGCATCCAAAAATTCTGCATGACATAGGCTTGGATATTTGGACTCATATTCATCTCGACAAGGAAACTGAAGTGGTTCTATTTGGACATTATTTCAGAATACTGGTAGAGATTGATCTGAGCTCCACCCTGATTGATACGGTAAAACTCTCTACTCCCACTGATAATATTCATATTGACATTAAATATGAAGGAAAGCCTCTATTTTGTGCTAAATGTATGGTGGTTTTACATTCTTTGGAGTTATGTCGGAAGAAGATCTCATGTGGGAGATGTAGAATGAATGGGAATCCAACTAATCTCTGTAGATGGAATCCTGAGAGAAAGCGTGTTGCTTTGTCAAAGTCTCTTGATCCTGCTGATGATGTTATCAAAAATCCAGTTTCTGCTAAGGCTGATATGTTGAACAAGTCTTCCCCTTAGGTGTCTTGTTTGAAAGTCAATGGTCTCATGGTGGATAAGTCTCCGATGTGAACTAATAGTGGTCCCTCATCTTCCCAGGTTGATGTTTCTAAAGAGATTACATCAGTTGCTCCCACTAAATTGGTTGTGATTGGAAAAGCTGCAAACCTCTCTACTGAATGGTCTCCAGATCTTTATGACCCTCCATTTATAAACATGAATGTTAGTCCTGGTGTAGTATTGCTCTATGATGGAACTGTTGAGTTGAATCATGGGTTTGATCACATTAATACTCTCTACCAAGTTGATTGTCATAATGAAATCCAAAAACATTTCAATTCCTCTAAAATACCTGGAAAGTGGAGTGTCATCTTGGAGGTGGAATGGATGAAAGCATGTGGTGGTGATCCTATGTCATTCAAAGATTCCCACTTATATGGAAAAGGGAAAGCAGATGATTGTATGGACCTCACTCCTGCTCCCTCATAGAGAAGGTCGAGGAAGGATTATTCTAACACACCTCACACTATATCTACCCGATCTTCTAAGTTAGTAGGCATGTTCAATATTGATTTCCTTAAAATCCTAAATCAGGGTAAGCCCCGATATAAATAGGAAATTGATTATGACTCTGATTATGGGAATTACATGTCTTATTATGATATTTAACTTTATTTATGGATTAGGGAGAAAATCCCTTTGTTTTGACCCCACCTGTCCCTTGTGTACGTTTTATTTTATTTTAATAAATGGTCAGAAGCTTAGCTTCTGCATGGACTTGATGGTAATTTATAGAAAATTTATAAAACTTAAAATTAAGTCCATCATTTATATCATAAAATCAAAATTAAATTATATTGAAAATTTTGGAATTTTTTTTAAAAGTTTATTTTTAAGTAAACAGTTAAAAATGAAATGTTTATGTAAAATTGTCATTTATTCATTATAAATTATGTAATATATAAGTCACAAATTTATTCCAATTTTATTTCGAGGTAACATAATTAATAGTTTCTAATAATTATTTAAATTAAATAAATATAAATCATTTTTATACAAGAATTTAGTATAAATATATATTAAGGCTTAAAACATTTTTTTTCCTGAAAAAACAATTTTATAATGCATAATGTATCTTTAGTGTAATTAATAAAAATAAACCCTAATGAGAAATTATTTTAATGAAATTTTTAACTGGTATATAAATATTTATTAATATAAATTAATATGATAAATATAGATAGTTATATAATAAAATTAAAATCATATTTTTCTTGAAAATTGAATTTTTCGGAAAACCACATTCTTTAATGCTTGTAGCTAATATTTTAACTTAAAATTTTCACACGTATATATATTTATTTTGATTAAATTTATTTCATATTTTGAATAACCAAAATTGATAATAGGTAATATGGCTAACATAGTTTCTTAACAATATGAATAGTAATAATAATAAATGTTTATTGCTGCAGTCAAAGTAAAAAATGTTTATTATGTTTTAAATAAAAATAATAATAATCTAATAGGGACTAGAAAATTTTTATCCTTTATAGTATGAATATTTATATTTTTATTTCATTATAATAATTTTTATAATTTTTTTTATTTTATAAATGATTAAAGAATGATTTTCAATAAAAACTGGATAAAACAGAAATTGTATTTTGCTGCAATATTCAATTTCTATTAATAAATACTTTTTTTCAGAATTAATAGATTTTAAAAATAAATAATATTTTAATAAAACAACACTATAATATAATATTTAGTAAATATAAATGATAATATAAATTTTATAAAATTAAATGTAATTCTTATTTGGGTCCAAAAATTTCTATTGTAAAAAACCCATCATTTCATAATAAATGTCTATTAGTTTTTAAAATTGAAACAACATATATTTATCAAATTATATTAATAAAAGAAATATTAATTTGATAATCATAATTTAGAAATTTTCAAATGGTTCATTTTTCGTTGTTTAATGAGAAAATTGATTTTTTTGTGTAAAAATAAAAATACAGTTTAAAAAGATGGTGTGTATTATGATTGTATAATGACAACAAAATGCTGTAATAAATAATATAAATAATATACACGAATTTAAATATGTTTAAACATTAAAATAAAGTTATTTTATCATTAATTTATTTATTTTATAAATTCATTATGAATCCCCCAAGACCTATAATATATTTTAATGCTATAAAATCATTTCATTAAGGGCATGACTCACTTCCACATCACCAGGGGTAAAATTTTAATAATTTACTCCCATTTCCTAACAAAGTAATTTAATCCACTCCCCTTTAGATGAAACCATGTTAATAATTAAAGAATCGATAGTAGTTGTGATTACATTATTATCTAGAGTCCAAAACCAATGTTTAATAAATAATAATGTATTCAACACTCATTTCCTATATAAACCCACCCATGAACCCATTAATATTCACTCAAAACCCATGGATCTTTTCATTAATCTGACCTAATATCTTTAGAGTCTTTCCATGGTTCCCCAAGTACTCGTTAAGCTCCTCTTGAACTTTTGGAATCACCCTCTCAAGGTAAGGGATTTCCCTCTTCTAAATTCTATTCAATAATCATATTTTTAATTTTCCTCATGACAATCAATTAGTAATGTTTTCTTGTATTTGTAATGACAACAATATTTTCTAATTTTTTTTGTATAATAGTGAGATAAAATTTATCCTACCTACTTTTTTTTACCTAAGTTGTTACTATTCGGATATTATCTAAGAGATCTTCCATTATCCATTTATTCAAGAACCTCTTTCATGTTATGCATCTTAGTTTAAATTTTTTAGTTGTTTGGGTATGTTTTACTACAACCGTAATACAATTAATTGTATTACTATTTGATTATATAACCCTTTAAATCTCATAAACCCCTCCCAATAATCTTTATCTACACCCATTACCATCCCTAAATTTAGTAAGGGATCCTCCAACTCACCTCCTTCCTCAAGTAACATCAATAAATTATGTATATCATCTACAATTATTAATATTTGGGTAGGTTATACCATATACCCATTACCATCCACTTTAGGTTTAAATTATTATATACCCCTTTCAATCTTCTTAATACCTCTCATGAATCTTTAAATACACTCGTTACCAAGAAGAACTTTATTAAAGGATTCTACCATTGTATCATTTATTCAATTATCTTCTTTAAATACCCCTTTCACTCTCCTTAATCCCTCTCATGAATCTTTAAATACACTCGTTACCAAGATGAACATTATTAAAGGATTCTACCATTGTATCATTTATTCAATTATATTCTTTATTTTATTTATTTCATCACCAATTTAAAATATTGGAATATGTTATTCCTTATAAACCATAATTTTGATTTTATTTCTAAATAATTAGAGACCCCTTTCAATCTAATTAATCCCTTACATGAACATTCCTATACCCCTGTTATGTTTTCAAAATTTCACAACAATTTTCCACGCCAAACCAATTGTGTAGTTAATACCCATACCCATTTCCTATCAGTGATTTCAAAAATTATACAATTATAATTCTTTTATTGGAGACATAAATATATGAATTAAATAATCATTTACCACGGAATAAAAAATGATGATAATGGAATCCATGTTTTGTGATCTATGTGGCACACTAATTTATGTGAATAAAATGAAAGTTGTGGGTGGACCCAATATTATATAGCCCTAAAATGAATTGGGTAATTTTATTCCTCTTGAGATATCATGAAAGGTATTAGTGAGTTCACCTCGTATATCACAAGGCATCTTCCATCATGATGTCTTGATAGTTATCATTGACCTTTGTTTATGATGCCATTTTTTACAGGGTTTCCTCATTTCCCATGTTGCATTTGTGTTATCATATTATACAGTGACTCATTGTTCATGTTTATGATTCTCATGCATTTTAGGTATCATTGATACTTCTATCCTCTACCATGTAATTATTTATTCATGTAATGTGTTGTTTATTTCATTACAATGATTAACATGTCACTCATTTCTTATGTATGTCCTCAGGATATCCCATGTAGTTTCATGTGTGAAGGAATATTATTTTAATGTTTAGAATATATTTAATTATGGCCATTTTTTACCCATTTTATGTTGTTATTTAATATACATAATTACAAAATACCATAGACTACTTGATATTCTAGGTCATATCTTGTACAATCTTATGTTTTAAATGATGAATTTATGTGTTATAAAGAAGAGTGTTTTTATAAACGGTATCAAATTATTATTTAGTTATTTTTTAGACTAGGATTTGAAAACTATAGATAATAAAATAGGCATAACATAATGTATAGGAGAACATTTCTATTTTTGGATAAATATAGAGTAATTGGTTTCCATGAAAAAACATTACTATTTTTATGCTATAAGAGTATGTGGATCTTGAACATATGTACCTTAGGGTAAAAACCGAAAATAAAACATTTTGCTAGACTCTATTGAGAACCGGTGCATGAAAATGTGATTTTTTGCACACCTGGTTGGACACTACTAGTGATATATTTTGTTAAATTTAAAATAACCTTAAAATTTATTAATATGGAAACAAAAATTCCATTGATACTCTTTATTAGGAAATAGATCATGGATAACATTAAATAAATACAAAAAATTAATATGTGAAGAAATAAATTATCCCTTTAATGTCATTTAATTCTTTATTAGGTGTTTAATAGGTTAAAAGAACTCAGCCCTGGTTATTCCTTTATTATAGAAAATGGTCGTAAATAGCATGAAACAAGTTAATTCACCAATATGTGGGTTAAACCATAGACTAAAGAAAGACCTATGTTATGGAAATAATTGTGGTGTAAGAAATAAATTGTTTAGATATTGGTATATGTGAATTATGTTGAAGTAAAATATCAATGAAATTATACATACAAGAATTAGGAGATATATAAGCATTTTTCCATAATAGTTATTATTTTATTTATTTGTAATATATGTTTAATGGTACCAAAAAACAATAAAAATTATTTAGCGTTAAGAAGATATTTTGGATAATATATGATTAATGGATTGATACACATTAAGAAATATTTTATGTTTGGGTAAACCTAAATAGTTTTTTGATGGCAGTTCTAAGAATAATCTTCTTTGAAAAAAATTATTACCACGATTGAGGATTTAATTAATGGAGTTTTAACATGATTATGGATATTTTAGGAAACATATTACATTTTAAATTTTTTTTATATTTATGTAGTTGAAAGTATATATAGTTATATATTTTATTTGTATTGAGGTATTTATAACCATTAAGATTAATAAAAAGGATTACTTCAGAAAAACAATATTATGTTTTTTAAGAGTAATATGAAGAGTATAAGACAACATTTAAGGTCAACATATTCTATGATGTTCAGGTTATTATTTTTATTTTTGGATATAGAATTATTTTTTAAAGAATTATATTTGTTAATCATTTGTAATTATTTTTAACTTTTATAGATTAATGTGTTATGTTTAATTAATTTTCTATATTATCTTACTTTATAGATTTACTAAAAATTATTGAAAAATATCATTATTATTTGATGGATTATGTGATTTGTTATATGGTTATTCTAGTGAATCAAGAATAAAAATAAAAAAACTCATCTTGTCTTCTCATAATTTAGAGAAAAAGTTGATATTTTATTAGAAATTAATTAATGTTAAAAATTATACACTTTAAGAAAATATATTTCCTTATGTCTTTATTATAGATGGTAAATAAATTACATAAATCTAAGAAAATAATTTTAAAACCAATTTTTTATCACATTATGATCATTTGTGATCAAATAATTGTTTTTTACCCATCATAGATTTTTGATATTATGGTCATCGATCAAACTCAATTAGTTGGTTTTTTAGTTTTTTCTTCTACGTCTATGTTTTCACATCCCACTAATGTTCTCCTATGGTGAAGCATAGTAATGTGATGTCTTTTATTCTTCCTATTCTAACTTTTCATGTGGATGTATGATTAACCATTTTCATGATACATGTTTTAATTTTTATATTTTCATGTTTCAAAATAGTTCTTACTGATTATAAGTTTTAATTGCAATGATTCAATTTTTTAAAGGGGAAAGATTGTAAAACCCTATGTTTCAAAAAAAAAACAATTTTTGATAGCATATGTGATGCGCCACACTGAACATAAACAAAATAGGATTATTTGAATATGAAAACTTTAATAATTCCATTATTTTATTGGATATCAGTAATATTAACTAATTTATGAAATATACTTATTAATTTATTATTCAACATAAATATTTTTATAAATTCATAGTAAAAAATTTCATTATTTTTATCAATGTCATTTTATTATTTAAAAAATATTTTTTCCTCAAAATATATTTTATTATTATAATTACATTCTATAAAATTTAGAAAATGTAAAATGAAATAAGTATTTTATAACAGTTATAAAACACAGTATCGGGTGAAATGATGGTATTTTTTAGAAAATTTTTATTTTTCAGTGAAAAATGAAAAATTACATTTTTATATAATATTGGCATTTATTTTGATAAATTAAGTAATATAAGAGTCAAAAAATTAATTTAATTTAAATATAATGTAAAATAATTATTATTTTGTTTTATTTAATTCAATTAATTACATTTAAATCATCTTTATATCAAATTTTAGTATATGTTTATTTTCAGGCTTAAAAACACATTTTTCAAAAAAAATGTTTTAAAACTCATATTGTTTCTCTATTATAATTAATATAAATAACACCTAATGGGATAATATATTAATTAAATGATTATATTATATATATTTATATCTAGTTTTGAATTTAAATTCATTTAATAAATTGTAATAATTATATAGTTAAAGAAAAATAATCTTTTCCTTGAAAAATGAATTTTTTCAAAGAAAGCATTCCATCGTGATTATGGGTTTTATTTTAAATCAAATTATTAAAACATTGTAAATTGATTCTGATAAAATGTATTCCATATTTGGAATCATGATAAATTTTATTACGTAATATGTTCAAAATAATTTCATAACAATACAAATAATAACCATAGTAAATATTTATTACGGTAGTAAAATTAAAATATGTCAATTTAGGTTGAAATAATAATAATAATAAAAATTACAAATGGATTAAAAAAATTTAACACTAATGGTATGAATATATATAATTACATTTCATTGTAATAATTTTGATAATCTTTTTACATCATTTATAATTAAAAATAATTTTTGATAAAAATGAGAAAAAACAAAAAATATATTTTTGTTTTATATGTAATTTCAATTATTAAATCCATTTTTGATTAATTAATTAATTTTAAAAATATATAATATTTTAATTAAATAATTCTATGAAATATGTTTTAGAAAATAAAAATGATAATATAACTTTTATGAAGTCAAATATAATTGTAATAAGTGTTTAAAATAGTAATTATCAAAAAAACAATCATTTCAAAAAGAATTTCAATTATATTATCAATTTAAAAAATTTATATATTTAGAAAATAATTTTTATGCAAAAAATATTATTCTTTTAATCATCATTTCAATGTTGTCCAACCGTGTTTTTTTATAATTTTATGTGAAAGCCGAATTTTCATGTAAAAATCAAATACAGTATGAATATGTAGTGTGTATTATGACCTCATAATGAAACAAAAGTGCTATATTAGATACAATAAATGGTATAAATGAATAAATATAATTTTAAACATTAAAATAATGTGAATTTTTTATTGATTTTATAATGTCTTTATGAATCCCCCAAACCTATAATATATTTTAACATTTTAAAATCATTTTATTATGAACATGACTCACTTCCACATCATTAAGGGTAATATTTTAATAAGTTAAGACCATGGAATAATAAAATAATTAGAACTATTATCCTTTTGAAAAAAATTATAAAAACCAAGGTAAGGGTTTTTTTAGTTATATTATTATATACTGTCGAAAACCATTGTTTTAGAAATAATAAACTATTCCTCACTCATTTACATTATTAACGAACCCTATCTCCGATTAATAATCCTTGAAAAACCATTGATCCTGATGTTACACTACACTCACCTCTCATGATTCAAACCAGTGTGCCTCTAGGATCTCAAGAAGCTCCACCCAAGATTTTGGAATCACCCTCTAAAGGTAAAGGGTTTCCATCTTCTCATTAATATTCAAGCACTTTCTTTGTAATTAAACATTGGAATCCAAATTGGTTATGTTTTAATCTATTTATAATGATCCCATAACTTTTAAATTTATTATATAAATATTATATAGCATTTTTCACCAATCCTTACAGTTTCTACCAATGATGTTATGATGTTGAAATTCCTTAAGGGATCTCTGATTCTCCTTTTATTCAAGCACCACTTTTAAGTTATGACACTTAGTTTTTTTTTGTGGTTGTTCAAATATGTTTTCCTTAAACTAAAAAACATTTATTTGGAATAGAATTTGAATAGATACCCATTCTAATATCATTGATCCCTCCCATGAACCTTATGTACACCCATTTTCTTACAAAACATGTTATAGAATCATCTCCTTATCCACAGTATCGAATTATATTATTTATTTTATGTCTTTAATATAAAATTAATAATGTTATTATATGTTCTTCCATAACCCCTTAGTATAAAATTTATGTTTAAATGATGAGAAACCCTTTTAACTCTCATTAAAACCTCAAATTAACCATTATGTACACCTGTTACCATGAAGAAATTTAGTTTGTGATACTGTCCTCCTCTATTATTGTATCTTCTCTATCTTATGTATTTCAAATACAAATAGTAATGTTGGAATATGTTCTTACATATCAATATTAATATCCATTTTATGTTTAAATTATGATATACCCCTTTCACTCTCATTATGACATTCCATTAACTTTTATACGCCCCCAATATGCTGCCAAAATTTCCCCATGATTTCCCATGCTAAACAATTGTGTAGTAAATACCCATACCCTATTCCTATTAAGGATATCCACCTTTATGCATTTATACATATTTTAGTGGGGACTTACATGTATTTATTCCACACTCCGTCATCTAGAAAAAAAATTTGTTGATAAATTTGTCTATGTTATATGAAATATATGGCACACATATGCATGTGAATGAAATGAAAGTAATGGGTGAGAATGAAATTATTTAGCTCTCCAATAAATTGGGTAGTGTTTCAGTCTCAAGATACATCATTAATTGGATTAGGTGATTATCCAAATCCATCATGAGACCTTTTCATTAGTGATGTCTTGGAAATTATCCTTGAACTATGTTTATGGGGACATGTTATAAATTTTTTCCAGATATGTTTCCACTATGTAATCATTTTATAGCATACCTCATTGTTCATATTTAGGATTCTCATCATTTTTATGTCTCATTGATATTCCGACTATATAACAACTAATAACTTGTTGATGTGATGATTTTTTTATTCTCTTATTGTGATTTATAGCTCAACCCTTTCTTATTTATACCACTAGGCTATCCCTCACGATTTTAAGAATGAAAGAATTTTATGAGTATATTAATTAGGTTTTTGATAATGAATATGATTTCTATGTTTCAAGTGGTTATTTAATGTAACTGATACCCAAATACATGAGGATACTTTACATTTATTATTGTATTTTGTGTCATCTTATGTAATAAATCATGCATTTTTCTGTAATATCGACAATGGTTGTCATAGTGACACTATCAGACATACCTAATTCCTCTTTAATAAGAATTTATGGATTTTATGAGTTTGTAGATTGTTTCTTTAGTTTAGATAATTCATTGGTAGTATTCTCAGACTTGATGAATTAGTACATTCATCCTTCCCAACACTAGTTTTTGGTGGTTTTCTTTGAAATGTCTTATTTTACTCACAGTCAATATTGGATCTTGTCATACATCTTGATATCATCTTGATTATATCAAGGGAGAATCAGGTTTATGCTAAGATGACCAAATTTGGATTATTAAATTATATCATTTACCTCTTGTTCCATATCATCAGAGAGTATAGAGTTTCACAGGTCCAGGAGAGAATTGAAATTATTGTGTCTTTATAGAAACCCAATAGTTTCATTAATATTTATAATTTTCTTGGTCTAGCATGTTATTACCGATGTTTGAGTTATAAATTATCTCATTTGGAATCATTTATTTCTAATATAACTAAAAAAAGTATGATGTTTTTTGAGTTAGATTCTTGCGAGAGATATTTTCAGGAGCTAAAAGGATGGCTAACATCAACACATATTCTCACATTAATGTGTTGGGTAAGGAATATACCATGTATTTTGACTCATCCATAGTTGGACATAGATATATTTTCATGCAATTGGAATGAGTGGTTTATTATAGATTGAGATAGATGATACCTCATCAAAATAATTAACCTTTTCATATTCTAGAGTTATCAAAAGTGGTATACACCCTAATATGCTACAGAAACTATCTTTTTGGAGAGTTGTTTTTGGTGTACAGGGACCACAAGATCCATAAGTACATATTTTCTCTAAAAATTGAAGAATTAGTAGAGGATGTGGGTTAAATATCTATAGATTATCGGCATCATGCTGGATTAAACACCAGGAAAGGGCTACATCGTTTTTTATTCCCTAACATGGAAGACATTGATAGAGGAAGTGAATAAGTCTTGTGATGTGTATTCAATGATGAAACTATTTGGATGCATTAATCTAGATGTTCAGGATTCCTATGGTATAATAGATCAATATTCAAAATATTTTATCCCTATTATTTAGGACATGATTATAATAGGTCTATTATTGGATCCATAAAGATTATTTCTGAGTGACAGGTAATAAGATGGTGAGATGCCATCATGATGGTGTCGTGGTAGTATAAATCATCTAATTTTTTATGTGTAAGTATGGGTTCCTAGAGACATGTTCAAGTAGATGATGATATATTTCAAAATTCTAGATAGGTGGTATATCCAAGTTTTATGAATATGTATCGTGATCTCCATATATAGAACTAGTGTTCATGAATGAAGAAGGAGGTGGTAGGATTTGTTGGGAGACGTTTTCCCTAGAAGTCAATGCATGCTGATCATTAAAGGCCAGCCTAGATTTTTCATCCTCTTCCAATTATAGAGTTGAAACTATATCGTTTCAATATATATTTTTATAATAGGATTACCTAGGAATGCATTCAAGAATGATTTATTATGCATGATGGTGTATATACAAGATATTGTATCAGACTTCTGTCCTATTTTGGATACCATCACAATTGAATATCTGGGTAGTCTCTACATGCATAATATAGTTTCCGATCATTGTTTTTTGTGGAATAACACTTCTAATAGAGATAAATAGTTTATATTTTGATTCTTATGGGTTCTTTAGAAGGCACTAGTATGATTAAATAATCAGATCACAACCTGTCATCCTTCAAATGACAATTAATATGATGGGAATATTATGATGCTTGATAAAATGTTATGAGTCCTTGTTTTAGTTATGTTGGATCATGGGACCATCATATTGTAATCATGGTTTTTCTCATATAATAGTAGCTTCAGTATTCTATCCAAATTCATGCTTTTTAGGATTTTTATGGAATTGGTTTCAATTCAACAATTTATTCGTCAAATGAATGTGAGTTAGTTCTTATTGGATATAGTACCATTAAAAAGATGTATGAGCTGGTTCATCTACTCATGAAGAAGTGGGTGTTTGAAAATATCATGAAAAAATATTAAATTTACCATCCAAGAAGACCTATGTATTTTCAATTCAGTCATGGTGTTTTCCTTTAGGGGTCGCATAGGATGAGGAATCACCATATTAGGAAACTGGGAAAGCTAGCACCCATATTTCTCAGGCTATTTGAGATAGTGTAAAGGTTTGTTCTATTATCATACTTATTATCCTATCCATAATGCTAAAACCCCATGGATGATGTGATTATTTTTTCATATCATTAGATATTTCATCCTAACATTTCTTATGTGCTATCCATTAAGCACATTGAGATTTATGTAGATGCATACTCTGAGGATAGCCTAAAATAAATTTTTGGTCAGCGTGAGAAATATCTCCATTGATGGACTATGAATATATTTTGAGTGTAGTGTATGAATGGGTGAGTTTAGGAGGAGTCCATAGAGAGAGAATTTGAAAAGTGAGCATAATGGATCGATGGGTTTTTGGAGACACCATAGTGATTCTTGGTTTAGGTCGTGGTTGATTTATTATAAGGTGGAAAGGATAAAAGATACTGTCATTTTACATGTATGTCCCATTTTTATTTATTTTATTGAACCTATTTTGGGGGTTTCATTTAAATATATGTTTTTGGTGATTCTTGTTTAGAGATATAGATCCTTTGGGGGGAATCTCTTAATGTTCAAGGATAAAGGTTTATTTTAATTAATGGATACCATTTATAAACATATTAAATGGGATTATGAGGGGTTTCTGTGGGTTATATGTCGTCATAGGTGATTCAGTATCTTCTATATAATTTTGGGCTTAAATTTCTCTATACTATATTTACACATCATGTATATATATCACACATTGTGTAGCTATTTCTAGGAATATGACATGTGAGGAAATTGGTCATGAATTGGCTCATGGTGTGAACTGGTTACATTCCACAAAACTACACAACATGAAGTAAAATTTTTGGACATGGTTATATTCACTGGAGGTAGCCTGACTTTCAACCTAACTCTTTAATATAAAATACATGAAGTGAAAGGGGGTTTCACGTTATGTATTTATTGAGTTGGAAGGATTTAAAGAACTGATGTGTATGTTTCATTCCTTTTTCTCAAGTGTGGCCTTCCTATCTCATGAATTTTGTGATTTCCATTGGATTTTGGAGCACCTTCTTCATTTCTCAACATCTTTTTCAATAAATTGATTTCTAGGGATTTTTTGGCATATTTTTCCCTTATATTCTATTTTTCTCTGTTTATGGAAGTGGAATATTTTGGTCGTTGTCAGTTCGGGTGTTGATCTTGATACTATTAAATCTAGTTTTCTTATTCGATCATAAGAACCCTTGTTCTTATTGGAGTAACATGTTGAAATGTTGTTTGATTTATAGATAAAGGAGGGTAGTCTAAAACAGAACCCTTTGGCCTGATTTAATTATCCACAGTATGTGAAATATTTTTTATCACAACAGAATTCTAGACACATGAGAAAATAAATTGGATAATCCCGACTAAGTTATAATTTTTTAGTTTATACTACCCATTAAATCTTGTTTTGTACATAGGTCTTGAGAATGAGACCCACGACCACCCGATCGGTGTGATCACCCTGGTCCTTATTATGACATGGTCAATTTGATTATAGATCCCTATAATAAATTGAATAAATTTGTTTATTATTTTATTAATATTATGAATTCTCATAAAATGTATATTATGATATTTCATAAAATGTAATTTTCATGGATTCATTAGGCTAACTGATATTTTAGTGATCTTGGCGTTAAATGATAAATGAAACGGGTTTGACATAATTTGGATGATAATATGAAATATGAATTAATGATATCTACTAGTCCGAAAAAATTATAATATCAAAAATTAATCATTAGTATTATGATTTCATATTTTAAATACATGTTTATATCCTTGTGATTAAAAGTATAAATTTTTTGTTCATGTTGAATTGATGTGATTGATGCCTAAGGGTTGGATGCATTTGGGATTCTTGCGTGCTAGGATACAACTAATGATTTGGGTTGGTGTTTGAGGGTGAAGAGCATGTTTATTATAACTCATGAGGAATATGATCTTAGGTAATTTTTTCCTGAGGAAAGATTAACTGATAATATTGGGTGTTTTTGGACCATATGCACAGTTAATAGATGCCTAAGTGTGAGAATCTGGATGCGTGAGTTTAGGATTATTGATATCATGAGGGAATTTCCTTTTGTTTATATAAATTTTTGATATATTAATCCTCAGAAAAAAACCACTGACTTTGTTGATATCCCCTTATACCAGAGGATCCACCCTTATATTGATAATACTGACAAGGAATCGAAAAATGTTTGGACGACACTTTGTGTTAACCTAGAGCTTGGCAGTTCAACAGATTTATTTCATGTGCGTTATTAACTTATTAAATTAATACATTTTTTTTCTAATATATTTCATGCACTATATTTTTCAGGCTCGATTTGTTTTAACACAGTGTTCTCTAAATAATCATTTATAGTCACACGATATTTAAGAATTTATTTGGTACTTGAAAAAGTATATGGATGCGGTTTTGTAGAATGGAAAAGGACCGAGTAGTTGATTGTTTCTAGATGGATGGGTTGGATATAGAAGATGGGACCAACATGGGGTTCAGTACTAAGGCCTTTAAAGTATTTATTTATGTCTTCTTAGTATTATAATTGTGTGAACTATACAATTCTATTTAGTTTCATTAATATTTTCTTTACATTATCCTTTTATTATATGGATTTATTCTATGGAATATTCTCAACTTTGGATTTCTGACTATTTATTCATATTGATTCTACAATTTCAACAACTATAATGTGATTTTCATCATTAATTGAACACCATACCATAGGGTATATTCTACCCACTATATTCTTCAGATAATCACTTCCGGTTGACAGCCTCTAGATTATGTTTAGGTGAACTGTAGGGCACATAGCTAACCATCTGAGTCACTTGAGGGAGCATTAAAATAGGGAATTAATATAAAGGAAACATTTATCATAGTTTTCTCTAGAACTGATAATGGCCATCTTTTAGTATCCCTTAGATTAAATGGGTCTTTTTAGAACGTAAAAATCCAAATTTAGCATTTATAAAAAAACTATTTATAGTTGTTCCCACTATAGTTATTGTTGGTATAAAGTCATAATATTTATATCTCTCCTATCAAATGATATAAAATTGGAAAATAGCTAACACTATTGTGATCCACATTGATAGAGACTCATGATATAATATTTATCTACCTAAAAAATATATCCCTTTAAAAAATTAATTTTCATATTAAAATAGCCAAGAGATGTTATTTTACAATACCATGGGATGTTCCATGAGTTGGCATCATATATCACATATTGGGATTGAATTTCTCATCATAATGACGCACTAGTGATGGTGTTGTCAGGCTGTTAATCGAGAGTCACAAAATTATATGTCATCAAAATAATAATAAATATTAACAATAATATTTTTATAATTATAATTATTAATAATTATAATATTAATATTATTAAGATAACAACAATTTACCTAATAAAAGTAGTGGTTAAGGGATTCTCTGAGACCTTTTTATAACAATCATTAATTGGTATACATTTTTTATTTGTTGATAATCATTACGGTTCCCTATCCAAACCCCTATAAAAATGAAGACCATTAACATGAAATTCAAATTCTTTCATGGATCACCTATATAAATATGTTTAAGAGCACCATTGTTCTCTATATTATAGTACAGTAGACACACTACCTTTGGAGAGAATCCACATCCCTTCCGCTTGAGCACCATGGGCTACCCTGATTTCATTGTGCGTGTTTATGATACTTTCATCAGAGCACGCACATCTGTCTGTGGAGTACATGTAACTATTGCCCCACATTCCCACTTTCTAAAGGC
This sequence comes from Viscum album, assembly GCA_963277665.1. NCBI lineage: Eukaryota > Viridiplantae > Streptophyta > Magnoliopsida > Santalales > Viscaceae > Viscum > Viscum album. Next base: position 590,460,511 of record OY728126.1, read on the forward strand.
GGGAAGCATATATCGCTTATTCAAGGACGCTTTCTCATTGATCAAAATAGGATGATGGCATTTAGGTTCCTCCTTCCATAGATTTGTCCTTAGAACTCGTCACCTAGTCTGTGTCTCCCTTTTAGACTAAGATGTTGTTCATAAAACTCTTCGCAGTACCATTTCCTTATGGATGCCGGTTAGTTACAGTGCTTCTATTGAGACATTCCAAGGGGTTTGGTCAGGAAAGCAACCCTCAGTCGGGGGGGGGGGGGGGAAGTCACTTTGGACATCCCTATGGTGTCTGGATGCTAGAACACTAGAATGTTTGGGTTTCTTCCCCATATTATAGGGCATATTGAGGGTGAGGAATCCCGAGGCATCACCCATCAGAAGAGGGTAATTATATACCATAGGCAAGTATCTGAGCTTTTCCACAGCTTACTATGTTTAATATAGGGTATTTCATGGGTTTAATGTCTAGCCGAGATAGATCATACTGATCACAACACTGAATTGAGTAGATTAGATGGGTGAAACCCATAGAGGGAACACTGATAGTGGGGCTAAAACGTTGTTAGATACCTTATTGTTGTTAAAGGGAATGGGGAATGAGGTGGCATGATCCCACCGGGATGTGGCGGCCCGGTTAATAGTCAAGATGGATAATGGATGGTTAAGTGGAGTGGATGGTGAATGAGATGGAGTCGACTCAAGGACGATGGTGATGTTGGGATTCAGCCTTGAAAATACATCCTACATATCATTTTGGTAGGGAATCAAAGTCCACAGAGTTCAGGATGGAAGTATAGAATTGGGGTGTGCACTGGGGACAGTGACCCGATGATATATTGGGGCTTACGCATGGTTAGAAGCCCGCAGATGGTCTTACACTACTTGGATGGACCAGTGATGTGAGCCCCAACAGAAGGGACGACAGCGGCTTACCACTATGTTTGGGTTGACAACGGCTTACTGCTGATTGGAGTTCACAACGGTTGACCGCTGGATGTGGTCCCAACAACTTACCACTGGATGTGGTCACAACATCTTACCGCTGGATGTGGGAACAATGGCTTACCACTGGATGGGGCCACAACGGCTTACCACTGGATGGGGCCACAACGGATTACTGCTGGATAGGGTCCCAACAGTTTAGCACTAGATGTGGTCAAAACGACTTACTGCTGGATGGGTTTGAACGTCAAAGAGGCTTCCTACATACCCTGTCAATGAGACAAGGATCAAATCCCATGTAGTTCGGGATGGTGGCTGCAGTTTAACGTTTTAAAAGACGAAAAAGGGTTCATGTGGTTTAATTTCATTCGTCATGAAGGTGGTTCAATGTGAAGGGGTTAGAAAGTAATAGTTGTGGGACTTGAACCTTAGGGTGGAATCCTATGTACCTTGCCTTCGCAAGGATCAATGACCACGTAGTTTAGGAGGAGGGTGATTGGTGAACAGATGTGAAGATTTTCAAGACCAACAGATGGTGAGCTTGAACCTCAAGAAGGCTTCCTACGTATCTTTCCTTGGAAAAGATCAAAGACCACATATTTTAGCTGGAGTGGGAACCAATGTGAAGGGTGGTTGGAAGCAATGGATGGTGGTCTTGAACCTCAGATAGGCTTCCTACGTACCCTACCATTGAAAAGATCAAAGTCCACATAGTTTGAGAGGGTGTGGGACATACACTCTAGGCATCCCAAAGAGGATGTCATGGTCGATGCTCTCTCTAAGACCACGTGAGTCATTCTTGGTGTGAGAAACAAGAGGTATTAGAGACCTGGAGATCACGTCGTTCAAGTTGCATCCATGGGATGTGAGGTGCAGCTTAAACATATTTAGTATCCCAATGAGGATATAAGGGCTTACGCATGGTCCACAACCTAGGAGTATGGGGATTCAGACTTACAATAGGGTGGAGGTAGAGGTGGTGAAAAAGATCAAAGGGAGAGAGATTTGGCACTGAGGAATATAGGAGGAGAAATGGTGCTATGTCCTGCAAGAAAAGGTAGGGGCTTACACAATGTTGGTTTCCCTTTCCCTACGGATGAACACCACACCAATAAAGAGGGTCTCATTCCATATAATGAATGATCTCACTCCTGTGAAGACCAGTGGGTGTAGAGAATGTCTGATATGGGGCACACTGTGTGTGAGGCACAGGGTGAGGCCATAGTTTAACATCATGTGATGAGGATGGTGGCGCTTGTAAGTTTACCGTCCGACAGCTCAGAGGAGGTGGGTTCACTCCACACCCCTTAGGACTTACAAAACTAATATTTCCTGCCCCTTGGGGAATGGAAGGAATCATCAATTCCGTGGAAAAGGGGTGTTATGGAATGATCCATTGAGGGGTCCACTTCTGTGTGGCAATTCGAAGAAGAAATTGTCATTAGCATGCCTGGGTGCCACTAAGGAGTGGCGACGGTGGATGGGGCATACACATAATGTCTTACTCATGTCTGGCCATTAGGGAATCCCAAATCACTTGTGGGTTGAGGAATATGATTGAGGTCTACACTTATGCACTAGTGCAGAAGCTGGATAATTCCAAGGGCGCTGGAATCAATCTAAACAATGGGGGATGAAACGTGTGAATCACATGCCAAACATTTGAAATGTTGTTAGGGTGGCATGATGAAGGATGATAACTATTCACCATGTTCAAAACATAACATCCATTTCGCGTTAGACTAAAATGGGGAAAACCAAATGAGGGTCAACTATTGACCTTGTTCGAAACACAGGACCTGACTCAAAGTGTCGTCCAAAGCCTTCCGGGGTGTTGGCCCAAGATGGTAGGTGAGCTGAGGTGGCATGGGACCATGACATTAGGGGATCCTTTAAGACATGAAAGAGGATGAGGATTCAATTATAGGACACACGAAGCATGAGGTGGAGTGATGGAATGTTTGAACGGATACCAATGCTCTGGAAATTATGTCACTGTAACCATGGCATGAAGAATATTATGCTTAGCACATATGGAATATTATATTTGGAATAACAGGAATCCTATTATTGAATGATAGGGAATGCAACAGTTTATAGTCATGTAGATATTACTATTAGGCATAAGGCGCCTAGAAATGGATGGTGTTGGGACTTACACAATGGTTTCCCTTTTCTGGTTCCACATGTTATAGAAGTTAGGTGATGGGAATTTGATGAGTTACTTGAGGAATGGTTCAACTCAATGAATTAATGATGGGAATCTCAAGTCATGAAATGGGAAATAAACCAAGCGGAATAAGTCGACCCAAGGTATTCCATGGTGTGTGGAGGAGAATTTAAAATCATGGTATCCCGTAGGGGGAAGACGGTTATGCATAAAGGAGAAATAGAAATTGTTGACATAATATGAGAGACACACAGGATGGGTTGTGCACAAGATTGCATTATGTGGCACAGGTGCATGCAAGATTGGGCATTGTGCCACTATTTCACGTGATAGGGAAGGTTGACATGATATAGGCACAGATTTTCACACAAGATGGAAGGATTGCGGGCAATAGGTGGTGCGCGCAATAGGGGGTGCATGCAATATGGGTGATGTGCATGCAATATGGGGTTATGCATACAATAGGAAAGGAATTACCCGCAATAGGGGAGGTTGGAATGAAAAATTGGATCTTTGTGTGCAATAGGGAATGTATGCGCAATATGGGAGCCATGAAAATAATTGGGGGGAAGTGTGCACAATAGGGAAGGAATTGCTTACAATAGGGGAGTTTGGCATGCAAAAGGGTATCTTTTCACGCAATATGGAATGTGGGGACAATAGGAGAGCCGTGTGCACAATAAGGAAGAAATTGCATGTAATATGAAGGGTATTCGTGCAATTGGAAAGGTGTGCACACAATTGAATAGGTGCAAGACTGGTGCTAAAAAAATTGGACAGAGTGGAACTATTGCATGAAAAAATTATGTTTTTTGCGTAAAATTGGGTAGGATGGCCCCTTTACGCACAAAATTAATGTTTTTCATGCAAGATTAGGGGTTTTTCATGTGGGCGTGGAAAATAATGACTTACACACATTAGCGTGGCGACTGACCGCTAGGGGCCCTCCGAGAAGAAGGGGGTGCACTTGTATTTATAGATGAAGCCTTGAATTTCAGTGCATGTAAAATTCCATTCCAATTTTCCGCAAAAAGACATTTTATGCACATGATTCCTTTTTTATGCACAAGATTCCATTTTTTCATGAAATCTTCCCTTCTTACGCGTAAATCTATATTTTTCCCCAAAACCGTCCAGGATGGCCATTTCCAGTAGCCTAACATCGAGAAACCATAACTTCTGATCCATAACTCTGTTTGGGATCCACGACCATTCAAATATAAACTTGTAGATTGATATATGCTCCGAGATCATATATGGAAGCATTTGGTGAAATACATGGATGTGTTTTTCAGTGCTAACAGTGCTCTACCTTTATCACCATGTTTCCTCCTCCTCCTCCTCCTCCTGCGGAATTCTCCCATAAAAGATGTGTCATGAAAATTTCCCATTTTTTTGGCCCCCATATCATGCTCATGTACATAGCCTAGCTTCAAATGTGTTGATATCCCCCAAGTGTGCCATCATCAAACCACTAAGACAATCATGGACCACTATTGTTTCCATCATTGCTTGACCTTTATAGTTGATTCCATATAATAGATCATATAAAAATCTATTACATACACATAAAAGTAATAAAACCCAAAAAATTACAAATCTTGTTTTCCCAATATTCCAAAATCCAATGTGGTCAGTACTGATTTTTTAAATGACCCATCTCTATCTTCTATAGACCCTAAAATAACAAAAGATTGACTGACCTAATTTCATAGACCTTATAAAAACCTACTACTCCACCACATAGAAACAGTTTTAATGAGATGGGATAAAATCGATAATATCTACTAGGTTTGTTGTGGAATAGTTAAGCTATATTTTAGTAGTACCCTCTCAATGTCTCTATCCTGGAACCTAATTATAATACTATGAGGATGCCAATATATTCTTGGGGCCTTTGAAAAAATCTGTTATCTCTAAATCCTAATAATATCGGGTCACACCAGACCACTAAATGCTATCAACACTTTTCTTATCACACACAAAAAAATGTCAATAGGGAAACCATTTTCAATAAAAATTAAAAATCATATCTCTCTCAACACATGAATTACTACTTCAATGCTATCAGATCATGCACTTTCTCCACTGTTAGGACACGAAGCCCCCATCTTAGAGAAACGAAAACCATGAAATTATAGAATTAGTAATATATCATCAACTACCTCATATTTAATTACATGAATACAAATACTACCCCATTAAACAAAATCATTTCCCAATGGAAAATTGATACCGCTAATAGAAGCCTATATAGGGGTCCACAAATAACCACGATGTTAGTCATGGAGATGTAATTTAGAGAATGAACACTAAACTATAGATTTTTTAAATTTTAATCCTCTAGTGAAATTCAAAATAACTAAAAGAAAATCTATAAAAAACAACTGTTGATTCTTCCATACATACCAATCAACCTATAGACACGATACAAATAAATACTAAATGACAAAAACAAAAATAAAAAAATTAACATTGAAATAAAATAAAGTCAAATAATATATATAGAATAATAAAAATAGTTTGTATATTATTACATACATAAATTATAAGAATTAAAAAAATAATGAAAAATTTATCTCAAATATCTGATTATACTAATGAATTATCTATTGAGAAATTACTACTAATATTTAATACCATGTTTCAATTATAATGATCAATCTTGGAATTAGAATGACATGTGGTTCTGTAACACCCCAGGTAAATAAAGAATATGACAATTTCATATTTATCCATATTTGTGAATAAAATATTAATATGACTTTAAAGGGGATGCGATGCTCGATGGCGTACCCAACACGCAACAACGAGTTTCTTGGGAATCTTACGTTGCACTCTAATAATAAAATAATATTATTTTAAATGGTAGTTAATATGTAGCTGTTGTAGTGGCGGGAATGGATAGATATAACTAAAATATGGTTATATATGTTTTTTAATGTTTTTAAATTTATCCAATAAAAGATAAAGGCTTAAAATACGGAAAGAATTCAATTTTAGGCGTATATGCCCTAGTTTTCACTAAAGGTTCACTTATCGCCTTTTGATGGTGAACCGTCATTAAATATAGTTTTGTTCACTCTTATACATTCTATTGGACCAAATAAAACGCTTCTTTAGAATCGGGACATCAAAATTTACTTTGTGTAAATTTTTGGTATCTTTCTGATAAAGTTCAATTTTTAATGAATAGTGTAAAATGTTGTATTTTAATTCAAAACCAATTTTTAATCTAATTTATTTATATGATTATATTATCATTTTGAATGGTTTTAATGTGAAATTATAATATATTTTTACCATTAAATCCAATAGTGGTCGTTGGAATTAATTTCACTTCGAAATCAGACTTAAACTAGTGTCAATCTTTTGATATTTATTGTTTCATAAAAACACGCTATTTGCTCTGACAATGGGAATTAATTATTAAATTAATTAATGTGACTTATATGTTTTGAATTTTTTAAAATAGACTTCATTTTTGAATTCGGAATATCAAATATAGCTTAGGGTGATTTTTTGGTAATTTTCTGAAAAACTTCAATTTTTAATGAATAGTGAAACCACTAAGTGGTACTTATAAAAACTGATTTTCCATTTAAATGAAATTTTCCACCTTTGTGGTTTGAATTTCAAAAATCCGACATACATGGTTGTCATTAAGAAGTAAAATGTGGTTCAATGGGATTAAAATAATTTTTTGGGGAATAGTAACTTATTAAGTTTTTAATCGCGATTAGAGGTAATTAGTGTAGTTTAAGGTAAGAATAAGGTTTTAATAAAATGAAATGACCTAGATACATGTCCTACCCTCATTGGATGTGTCATTTCTGACCAAGAAAATCCATGGGTCAACTTGGGGACCCCATGGAGCCACTTTGGTTGGAAAATTACATAAATACCTTTTTATTTAATGTTAAAGTAAAAATGACACAAACATGAAATGTTTTACTAAAAAAAATTTACATGGGGTTATACAAGTCATATTTTTGACTATAAATAGTCATTGGAAATATAATAAGATTTACTAAATCATAGTATTTTTTTTATAATATTTAGACGTTAAATAAATTAAATTATTTATGACATCATGATGATGCAGCGATGACCTCATTATTTAACGATTTAAATAAAATGGAAAGATAATGTAATATCTAAGACCTAAATATGTCCAAAACTTATTGGATTAGTGGAATTCTAACTCTAATCACATTATACTAGAATTATATCAATGTGGGACCTCTTAAATCTGAATATCATTTTAAAATAAAGTGACTTTTCTTTACATTCCAAAAGTGCCCCTCCTCTCCTCTTATAAAAGGCCCCCACCTCTACCTCGTTACACACACTTCCAAAGACTTTGGCTCGGCCATCCCCTGCCCATTTTGTATCTCCACATCCCTCTCTAACTCCTTGAAGACTCACTTTGGGCAGAAGTCTTCCCAAGGAACCCTTTTAGCTCAAACCAAAGGGAGTTACCCGATTTTAAGGTAATGTCCTCACTTGAGTCGTTTTGTTTTATTTTGCCTCTCCAACCCCCTAAACTCTTTTTATTCATTTATTTTGTAACAAATACAGTATCTTAAATATACTAGGATGTTTTTATAAGAAGAATTCTAGCTACACATACACACACCTACATTTAATGGTTAAAGAACATACTGTTTCCGTGGATGGCCAATTTCTGCCTCACGAAACCATGATTGTTCAACACTCATATAACACCTTAAAAGGTGGCCATTAATATGTCACTATATTTATATGTGATATATAATATGTTTATGTTTTACTTAAGCTTCTGTATTTTTCATTTGTGGCTTACCTTTATGGCTTCCATTATGGGTATACGCGATATCTTCATTTTAGGAAGTGCGGACTACCGCCCCCTCAAAGTGATGTGATTCGTTAATGCCATACGTGGAACGTATAAAGGATGGATTTAATGTTATTATATATGATGTTATACTGGAATTATAATATACCTATATATCATTATTATTTCTTTCCATTAAAGTATGAGATAGAAATGAAAGTAGCGTTCATGCGTACGTACGGCTTACCGTCTCCATGAACGGTGCATTTCATTTCTTATCCCTAAATGTAATGTACTATTATAAGTACATGTATATAATGGATATATATGATGAATGGTACATCTAAATGATGAATATAATTCTGTAATTAAAATATACATACCTCTCATTTAGTTTTAATTCCATTAATATGACAAAGAAATGAAAGTAGTGTTCATGCGTACGTACGGCTTACCGTCTCTATAAACGGTGCATTTCATTTCTTACCTATAAATGATTATGTGATATTATAAATACATGTATATTATAGATATATATGATATATATGATATCCAAATCAGGAATTTCATTCTGGATATAAATAACCTTTAACCACACGAACAACATGTAATTGTAAGAAGTCCACTTTCGACTTAAGAACCAAATATCGACAAAACAAACATCATTAACATAAATGATTACGTAATGTTTATAACATGGAAATAAGTGATATAAAAGGAATAATGAACTTGAAAAAGGGTTCTTAAGCAAATATAAATTAACTCAAGTTTATTATTCAGGATGTTAAAGAACGATCGAGTCAAGTCGGACCTTAGGTAAGGGATCCTACTCCTCTCTTTCTTTTTAAGTACACTCTTTTATGTCATTCCATTTAAGCTCATATTTCTTGGGATTGGGATGTTATTTTATATTACTATTACTGTAATTTTTATTTTCATATGATGAGAGACCCTATTCTCTCTCATCAATCCATTTTGGAAGTTTTAAGTGGCACTGTTAGGCTGCCGAGTTTTCGTAAGGGATTTTTTTTCATCTCACTTTTATTCTTGTGAGATTTATGATACATTTTCCACAATTTCCTATGAGTGGTGTATTTAATTCCAATTATTCTACTCTTTGTGTAATATACTTTCGTTTATGAGTATTTACATCAATGATGTATTGTCCTTCTTTCATGGGGTGTATGTTTCGAAAGATACCCAAGTCGGTAAGGGAACCTTTCACCCTCCTCTTTTTAAAAGACTTATTTTGTTGGGTATTTTAATTCACATATTGTTATGTTGGGATATGTTCTCATATATCCTTATTGATGTAAATTTTATGTCCAAGTGATGAGATACCCTTTTTTATCTCTCATCAACTCTTTTTCTGAATTTTGAAGTGACGCCGTTAGGCTGTCAAATTTTTGCAAGAAAATTCTTAACCCAAATTTGATTCTATGGGATAAACTTGTACTCCTTTAATATGTTGTTCTATGAATATGTGTGAATTACCTCTGTTTGTTTTATACTTAATATCCACTTATATTTGGTGTATTCGTTTGTCACACATAATTATGCAATTGATTTATCCTTAAACCAAGGATACCATCTTTGTAAGGGTCTTCGTCTCAATCTCCATTCATTGAGGAATATTTTGTTTTATAGACAAACTTCTTCTATACGGTGTATAAACCCCTTTGAATTTTACGTTTATTCAAAAGGAATCTTTTTTCTACGAAGCATTTTACTAAAAGATAAAAAGGAATGTTTCTTTTTACGTACGCGATGACAACGACCTTTTCCGCCGCCGTAAGTATTATTTGATCTTTGGCTTCCTCAACAAGCCGTAATGTTTTTAAAATAAAATAATTAACATATACTCTTTTATGTATGTTGGTATTGAAAATGGTTTTTATAAAGGATTTTTTATGTCGATATATTTAAGTGATACATTGTGATCGAAATGTGGAAATGTTTTCCTTCCATTATATTTGTTTAATGTCTTATGATTTTATAATGGTACTTGGACATTATGACGGGTGGTGTCGTGAATACCAGGACGGGTGGTTTTGTTATAAACTCCAATGCATTGGGTATGGAAGTCGGCCTTATGGATATTCAATTAAGTATGTATGGAAGTTGGCCGAATGGCTATTCCATTAAGTGATATGTGTGGAAGTCGACCTTATGGTTATTCCACTTAAGTATGTTTATGTCCCAAGTTACCTTTATATGTTATGTGATCTTTATATGGTTTTTATGGTAATCTTTTGTTTACAGAAGGGTAAGTAATGAACTTTTATTCAGAGAATAGTTTTTACTACTTTAAAAGGTGAAAAGTATTACTTTGATAAAGTATACATGGTTTACTTGTTGTTTTGAAAAACTAACAATTTTCATTCTTTGTGTATCCCTTACTGAGCTTTTTATGCTCATCCCAAGTTTTTGAAATATTTTTCACAGGACTTAGTGTGGAATAGGGTCAAGTATGGGATCAAGGGAAAGTCATGCTACCTAAAAAATGGAACTAGACATGTTTCTTTTTAAGAGTTTTTATTTTAAGGAAATTTAGTAGAAGCGACTACTTTGTAATCTTTTGAGATGTAATAGTTATTTCCTAATTCTATAAAACTCTAAACCTGAAAAGATCCTCAATGTGAATGACTCATTTAATTCAATATTAAGTAAGGTTTGAGGGTGGGGCCTTATAGTTGGTATCAAAGGTCGGTTTAGATAACTTTAGTGGTTAGGGTATTCTTTAAGCATAAGTGACATTACCATAATGGTTAAGATTTCAGAAACAGTCATAGTTTTTAGATAAAGTGAATGAGTAAGTATATCTTACTCATTAGTACATGATGGTTCTGTTGATATACTCACACTGACATTTCTGTTTTTAGTGAATGGATGGATCTAGCAGGAACCAAAGAGACAACAGGTTTGAAGGAAACTGTGGTGGTTCTCTGATTAAGATACTAGATAAAATGGAGGATTCAATGAGGAAACTCGTGGTTGTTCTCAACCAACTATCAAGGAGTCATGATCAACCACTTGAACCTTGGTACGTTCTGTAATGAATCATGTACGAGATGACCAATCGATGTGGAAGTTCAGGTAATAATTAAAAGGTAACCATTTGAGTTTATATAGTCCTTACTTTTGAGGTAATTATGGGTTACTCTATGATATGATGGAAAATGAAAGGCATGAGATAAACTTGAGGTTAAAATATGTTATGATTTTTTTTGAATATTTTATCTCGTTTTGGGGAAATGTTTTGAGAACTATATAGTTTTGGAAAAAGGACAACACGCAGATCGTGTAACAACCCGTCGCGTCGGACAAAGCTGTGGGAATCGAACCCACAACCAAAGTGCAACTTGTATTTATCGCCTACCACTGGAATACGTGAAGTCCCTGGTTAATTTGACTGATTCCTTTTAGTTAGATTATTTTAGGAATCAATAGTATGTTTATTTTGGGTTATCTATGGAAACGATTAACCTATCATGGAGGATATGTGATTAGGTTAATTACTTTTCAATATGAGAATTTAAGAGCAACTGATGTTATTTAGAGATAAAAGTTAATTTGTACCTTGGAAGACTATGTGATTAAATCCTTCAAATATTTGGGTTTCAATCTTAGATTGGTTTACTTTGAAGAATTTTATAGACAAATTGTTTATCGGATGGTCCTCGTTGAACTTTGGGTTTTGTTGGACAAATTTTGGAGATTAAGCATAGATTTTCTTTTTAAAGGGTTATCCTTTTCTGGATTATCTGATCTTGTACTAACTATTTTGGTTTTGGTTTTGGTTAAAGCCTAAAGACATGGGAAGTATATAGTTCTCTTTGGTGGATTAGGTGATTCTATAGAAGTTGATTATAGTACTCTTAATGTGAACAAGTCTTCCTAAATACTCGTCTTTTGGAGAAAATATGAGTTTGTGTAAGGAATATAATAAAAGTTGAAAGTCAAAATGATAAGTGATTATGTTTCCTTATGAATAAATTCCTCAATAAAAAGTAACTTAAAACAAAAATGTAACAAAAATGTTGTCTATTAACTTTTCCTACTAGGGAATCAAATATCGTTTAACCCATCACAAGTTTGTGATTTTCGTATGGTTAACTTTCTCCTAGACATGTTTACTATCACTCTCCCTCAAGAACATGACCCTTTGCTTTTTCTTCCATGTCCATGTTTTCATACACGGAATCCTATTATGGGTTAACTCGGGTGACCTCTGTACTTATCTTTCTTTATTTTAAAGTGATTGTTTTACCGACTCTTGTTCCGATGTGGGACTTTCAAGGATGTTTCCAAGCTCAATTTTAAAATTGCAAGGACACAATTCCCAAAATGGGGGAAGGATGTAACACCCCAGGTAAATAAAGAATATGACAATTTTATATTTATCCATATTTGTGAATAAAATATTAATATGACTTTAAAGGGGATGCTATGCTCGATGGCGTACCCAACACGCAACAACGAGTTTCTTGGGAATCTTACGTTGCACTCTAATAATAAAATAATATTATTTTAAATGGTAGTTAACATGTAGTCGTTATATTGGCGGTAATGGATAGAAATAACAAAAATATGATTAAATATGTTTTTAAATGTTCTTAAATTTATCCAATAAAAGATAAAGGCTTAAAATACGGAAAGAATTCAATTTTTGGCGTATATGCACTAGTTTTCACTAAAGGTTCACTTATCGCCTTTTGATGGTGAACTATCATTAAATATAGTTTTTTTCACTCTTATACATTCTATTGAACCAAATAAAACTCTTCTGTAGAATCGGGACATCAAAATTTACTTTGTGTAAAGTTTTGGTATCTTTCCGATAATGTCCATTTTTTAATGAATAGTGTAAAATGTTGTATTTTAATTCAAAACCTCTTTTTAATCTAATTTATTTATATGATTATATTATCTTTTGAATTGGTTTTCAAGTGAAATCACAATATATTTTTACCATTAAATCCAATAGTGGTCGTTGCAATTAATTTCACTTTGAAATCAGACATAAACTAGTTTCAATATTTTGATACTTATTGTTTCATAAAAACACGCTATTTGCTCTGACCGAGGGAATTAATTATTAAATTAATTAATGTGACTTATATGTTTTTAATTTTGTAAAATAGACCTCATTTTTGAATTCGGAATATCAAATATGGCTTAGGGTGAATTTTTGGTAATTTTCTGAAAAACTTCAATTTTTGATGAATAGTGAAACCACTAAGTTGTACTTATAAAAACTGATTTTCCATTTAAATGAAATTTTTACACCTTTGTGTTTTAATTTTCAAAAATCTGACATACATGGATGTCATTAAGAAGTAAAATGTGGTTCAATGGGATTAAGATTTTTTTTTTTGGTGAATAGTAACTTATTAAGATTTTAATCGCGATTAGAGGTAATTAGTGTAGTTTAAGGTAAGAATAATGTTTTAATAAAATTAAATGAACTAGACACATGTCCTACCATCATTGGATGTGTCATGGCCGACCAAGAAAATCCATGGGTCAACTTGGGGACCCCATGGAGCCACTTTGGTTGGAAAATGACATAAATACCTTTTTATTTAATGTTAAAGTAAAAATGACACAAACATGAGATGTTTTACTAAAATAATTTTTACATGGGGTTATACAAGTCATATTTTTTACTATAAATAGTCATTGGAAATATAATATGATTTCCTACATCATAGAATTTTTTTTTATAATTTTTAGATGTTAAATAAATTAAATTATTTATGACATCATGATGATGCAGCGATGACCTCATTATTTAAAGATTTAAATAAAATGGAAAGATAATGTAATATCTAAGACCTACACATGTCCAAAACTTATTGGATGAGTGTATTTCGAACCCTTATCACCTTATCCTAGAATTATATCAATGTGGGACCTCTTAAATCCGAATATCATTTTAAAATAAAGTGACTTTTCTTTACATTCCAAAAGTGCCCCTCCTCTCCTCTTATAAAAGGCCCCCACCTCTACCTCCTTACCCACACTTCCAAATCCTTTGGCTCGGACAAACCCTGACCATTTTGTATCTCCACATCCCTCTCTAACTCCTTGAAGCCTCACTTTGGGAAGAAGTCTTCCCAAGGAAGCCTTTTAGCTCAAACCAAAGGGAGTTTCCCGATTTTAAGGTAATGTCTTCACTTGAGTCCTTTTGTTTTATTTTGCCTCTCCAACCCCCTAAACTCTTTTTATTCATTTATTTTGTAATGAATCGAGTATATTAAATATACTAGGATGTTTTTATAAGAAGTATTCGAGCTACACTTACACACACCTATATCTAATGGTTAAAGAACATACTGTTTCCATGGATGGAGAATTTCTGCCTCACGAAATGATGATTGTTCAACACTCATATAACACCTTCAAAGGTGGCCATTAATATGTCACTATATTTATATATAATATATAATATGTTTTTGTTTTACTTAAGCTTCTGTATTTTTCATTTTTGGCTTACCTTTATGGCTTCCATTATCGGTATACATGATATCTTCATTTTAGGAAGTGCGGACTACCGCCCCCTCAAAGTGATGTGATTCATTAATGCCATACGAGGTACGTATAAAGGATGGATTTAATGTTATTATATATGATGTTATACTGTAATTATAATTTACCTCTATATCATTATTATTTCTTTCCATTAAAGTATGAGATAGAAATGAAAGTAGCGTTCATGCGTACGTACGGCTTACAGTCTCCATGAACGGTGCATTTCATTTATTATCCCCAAATGTAATGTACTATTATAAGTACATGTATATAATGGATATATATGATGAATGGTACATATAAATGATGAATATAATTATGGAATTAAAATATACATACCTCTCATTTAGTTTTAATTCCATTAATATTACAAAGAAATGAATGTAGCGTTCATGCGTACACGGCTTACCGTCTCCATGAACGGTGCATTTCATTTATTACCTCTAAATGATTATGTGATTTTATAAATACATGTGTATTCTAGATATATATGATATATATGATATCCAAATCAGGAATGTCACTCTGGATATAAAGAACCTTTGACCACACGAACAACATGTAATTGTAAGAAGTCCACTTTCGACTTAAGAACCAAATATCGACAAAACAAACATTATTAACTTAAATGATTACGTAATGTTTATAACATGGCTATAAGTGATATAAAAGGAATAATTAACTTGAAAAAGGGTTCTTAAGAAAATTGAAATTAACTCAAGTTTATTATTCAGGACGTTAAAGAACGATCGAGTGAAGTCGGACCCGAGGTAAGGGATCCCACTCCTCTCTTTCTTTTTAAGTACACTCTTTTATGTCATTCCATTTAAGCTCATCTTTCTTGTGATTGGGATTTTCTTTTATATACTATTACAATATTTTTTTTTCATATGATGAGAGACCCTATTCTCTCTCATTAATCCATTTTGGAAGATTTAAGTGGAGTCGTTATACTGCCGAGTTTTTGTACGGGATTTTTTTCACCTCGCTTTTATTCCCGTGAGATTTATGCTACATTTGCCACAATTTCCTTTGAGTGGTGTATGTACTTCCCATTATTCTACTCTTTGTGTAATATACTTTCGTTTATGAGTATTTACATCAATGATGTATTGTCCTTCTTTCATGGGGTGTATGTTTCGAAAGATACCCAAGTCGGTAAGGGAACCTTTCACCCTCCTCTTTTTAAAAGACTTCTTTTCATGGGTCTTTTAATTCACATATTGTTATGTTGGGATATGTTCTCATATATCCTTATTGATGTAAATTTTATGTCCAAGTGATGAGATACCCTTTTTTATCTCTCATCAACTCTTTTTCTGAATTTTGAAGTGACGCCGTTAGGCTATCAAATTTTTGAAAAGGAACTTCTTAACCCAAATTTGATTCTTTGGGATAAACCTGTACTCCTTGAATATGTTGTTCTATGAATATGTGTGAATTACCACCAATTTTTTTACACATAATATCCACTTATATTTGGTGTATTCATTTTTCACACATAATTATGTAATTGATTTATCCTTAAACCAAGGGTACCGTCTTTGTAAGGGTCTTCGTCTCAATCTCCATTCATTGAGGCATATTTTGTTTTATACACAACCTTCTTCTATATGGTGTATAAACCCCTTTGAATTTTACATTTATTCAAAAGGAATCTTTTTCCTATGAAGCGTTTTACTAAACGACAAAAAGGAATGTTTCTTTTTACATACGCGGTGACAACGACCTTTTCCGCCGCCGCGAGTATTATTTGATCTTTTGCTTCTTCAACAAGCAGTAATGTTTTTAAAATAAAATAATTACCATATACACTTTTATATATGTTGGTATTGAAAATGGTTTTTATAAAGTATTTGTTATGTCGATATATTTAAGTGATACATTGTGATCGAAATGTGGAAATTTTTTCATTCCATTATATTTGTTTAATGTCTTATGATTTTATAATGGTACTTGGAGGTTATGACGGGTGGTGCCGTGAATACCAGGACGGGTGGTTACATTATATCCTCCAATGCATTGGGTATGGAAGTCGGCCGTATGGATATTCCATTAAGTATGTATGGAAGTTGGCCGAATGGCTATTCCATTAAGTGATATGTGTGGAAGTCGACCTTATGGTTATTACACTTAAGTATGTTTATGTCCCAAGTTACCTTTATATGTTATGTGATCTTTATATGGGTTTTATGGTAATATTTTTGATATAGAAGGGTAAGTAATGAACTTTTATTCAGAGAACACTTTTTACTACTTTGAAAAGGTGAAAAATATTACTTTGATAAAGTATACATGGTTTACTTGTTGTTTTGAAAAACTAACAGTTTTCATTCTTTGTGTATCCCTTACTGAGCTTTTTATGCTCATCCCAAGTTTTTGAAATGTTTTTCACGGGACTTAGCATGGAATAGGGTCAGTTATGGGATCAAGGGAAAGTCATGCTACCTAAAAAATGGAACTAGACATGTTTCTTTTTAAGAGTTTTTATTTTATGGAAATTTAGTAGAAGCGACTACTTTGTAATCTTTTGAGATGTAATAGATATGTTCTAATTATCTAAAACTCTAAACCTGAAAAGATCCTCAATGTGAATCACCTATTTAATTCAATATTAAGTAAGGTTTAAGGCTGGGGTCTTATAGGATTATTCCAATTTCAAAAAATGATTTAATGAATGTTACCAAATATTTTCACATCAATCATACATCACATTCTCAAATTTGAACTCACAAGACATGAGATATTCTATTATAATGAAACTATACAATGATACCCATTGTTTTCCAAAATACCAGGTGAAACGACCTTCTTATGGATATGAAATTGATTCATATTGATCAAAACCGACTCTTTGATCATTATCCCTTGATTTCATGTCAATGAATGTTCAGTTTCTCTATATTGATATATTTTACATTATTTGTCACGTAACTCCAAAAACAAGGGAAAAACTCGAATTTTGATCATATCAAAAAATTTGGTATTTGGTCGATGTATTGATAGTTACTATAGATTTTCAAGGAATGAAAAATCATTTTCCAATGATTTTTTGCATGTTAGAGATTGTTTAGTTAGTTTTAACATTACACATATGATTTCTAAATATAAAGAAAACATTAATAATATAAAACAACATTTTAATACATAACGATTAGTTCGAATATTGGATTAATACATGGATGATTGCAATATATCACAAGTGAATCTGGGAATGTTATCCCTTTTTTACTCATAGATAAGATTTCATTTTCTTAATATTACCCCATAATGGGAGGTATGTCATTTTTATAAAAAATAAAAAAGTTACCCTTAATTTTACTTCATTCCAGGAAACACTAGAATCTGATTGATGTAGCACTAATTTCTATATAATAAACTTCTTTGTGATCATTCTCTCAGGATTTCATATAATTTTTCTTTCTTTCTATTGACCCATTTTACATGATTTATTACTTAACTCAAAATTTAAAGGGAAATAACCTAGTTTGGTTGTACCATACAATTTTTATATATAATAATATATTTTATGATTTCTACATATTTTAAATGATAAATATATTTTTTCCAAATAATTCATGGAAATCAGATTAATTTTAATGGTTTTAACACCTACATGAAATATTTTTAAATTATTTAAAAATGGAAGCAATGTAAAATCATACCTAAAGTCATACCGATCAATTTTGGAATAAAAATTATTTGAGGATGATTTCAATATATTAGAAATTATTTTGGGAATAATTTATTAGATTTGAGTGTCAATTAGAATTTGTTATCTTTTTTTTACCCCCTAGGGGGAGATATGTCATTATAAAAAATCTAGACAATGTTACCCATTATTTTCCATTATATTGTCCAATATGAGCTTCTAATGGATGAATCATTGATTCTTACTATCAAAAAATGACTTGATGATAATTATCTAATTATTCTAACAAAATCCAAGTGAATTTGCTTAATATTTATCCATTTTATGTGATTTTTCACTAAACCCCAAATCTAAGGGACAATGTATTCTTTGGTTCATATAAATAAAATCAAGTATCTGGTCGATGTGATGATGATTACTATAGATTTTAAAAGACATAATGAATATTTTCTATAGATTTAATTCTAATTTGATCTCATTCTGTCCATTTTAATATCAAAAAACTTGATTTTCTTAATATCAAAAAAATTTAAATCATACTGTAATTCATAACAATTAATCAAAGCATCAAATTAATTCCATTTCAATTATAAATGATAAAAACTTATTCTTTTGTATATTCTCTATATTTTGAAATAAGTCATAAATTTTTTTCTTGTTTTTCACTCCCATGATGTGAGATATCTAATTTTCCTAAAAGTAGACAATATTATATATCATTATTTATTATATATTATAGAAACCACATCCAATGGATGTGGTGTGGATTCATATATATCATAAATGACTTGGTGATCATTATAAAATGATTTGATGTAAATGTAGGTGTTTTTTCATGATATTGAACTATTTTACATGATTTCACACTTAACTCTAAATCAAAGGGATAACCACCACCTTTGATCATACCCTGGAATTAGGATGTCTAATTGATGTGATATAATTTCTCTAAATTGAAAATGTTATAAACATTTTCTTCTGGAAATTACATGTCAAAAAATCTAGTTTTGTATATTTTGACCCCTACACACATTATTTCCCCATTATAACCAGAATGGTATTAGAGTACATTCATTAATTAAGACATTCTAACAAATATGGGCATCATATTGATGGATTATAGATTATAAAACCCAAAAAACAAATGTTGATTTTTATCTTATCTTTGAACATCAATCTGAATTAGTTTTATTATTTTGACCTCCTGAAGTTAGATATGTTCATTTAATAAACTTAAAAAAATTATTCATTGTTTTCCATCTTACCAGGTGATAAGATCATCTTATGGATGTGACATTAAGTCATAAAGATCAAAAATTACTCATTGATTTTCTTACAAATGTTTCATATTAATACTTGTTCGTTTTCTAAATATTATCGCTTTTTATATGTTTTTTCTTTTAACTCTAATTACGAAGGTCAAACAACACATTCTACCATACTAATTAATTTGAGTATCTGAACAACATGTCGATAATTCATATATATTTCTAATATCTAAGAGATATTTTCCTAATATTTTTGGTTAATTGGATCTCATTTTATGGTTTTTAACCCTACGCAATTGGTCTTACCATTATTACAGAAATTGTAACAATGTAAAATCATACCTTAAGCCAAAAACTTCCATCCATGTATCATGTTAAATGAAAATTTATTATAATAGATCCCAAATTATTTTAGGAATTCTAGAATAAATTTTACATTGATTAGGATTATTTGGGTCATTTTAACCTCCTTTTTGAGAGATATGAAAATATACTTAAAGTAGACAATGTTGTGTGTAATTTTGCATCATAATAGGAGAAAAGAGCATTTGATTATTGTGGAATTGATTCATACATATCAAAAAATACTTAGGGATATTTCTACCACAATTTCAAATTAATCCATTTGTGTTTTATTATTATTGGCCACCTTATGTGATTTTCTACGTTACTTCAAATTTGAGGGACACACACCACCATTGACCTTAAAAAGAAATTCAGGTATGTGATTGATATTATAATTATTTATATATATTTTAAATGAATTAAGAATCATTTTACTAAGTTTACATTTCAATCAGAGCTCACCTGTTTTGTTTTTACCCCTACACACATTATTTTACCATTATTACAAAAATCATAATAATCTATAATCACACCTTAAGTAATACCGATCAATATAATCATAAAATTTGTGGTTTATTGTAATAGACCACACATAATTAATGTAATATTTTCTAAGCATTTCACATATATAATATGAAATTCATTATTATTTTTACCATGAGAGGAGGTATTAAATTTTAATAAAACTAGAAAGTGTTTCCTAACATTTTTCATCATATTGGGTGATATGAACATCTAATGGATGAAATGTTGATTCCTAAAGATAATAAACTATTTGATAATCCTGAAATACTTTAATTTCGATAAAATTGTATTTTATTGGCATTTAACCCGTTTAGGTGTTTTTTCACTTACCCCCAAATATGAGGGGAACACATCATTTTTATCATACTAAGAAATTGATTTATATGAATTACATCAGAAAGATTAATGCACATTTTAAATAACATAAGGAACATTTTACTAAAATTTAATGTCAATCAGATCTTGTTTTTATAGTTTTCATCCCTACCATGATTATTTTCCTCTTATTAAAAATTGAAAATAAATGTGAATTTTTTTTAATGTTTACCAACCATTATAATCATCCCAGTAAATGGATATTGAAATCTAAAAACCTAATGATTATTTTACTAGTTTTATCACTAATATAATTGTATATAACTTGTCTTGAATTCCTAGTATTTTAAATTTAATTTTATTGAAAATGTAAATTTTATTTGTGACATTACTAAAATTTGTAAAAAAATATGAGACATTCAATTTGAACAAGATACATGAAATATAAAATGATATACACCACATTGATTTGATAGAACAAGTAGGCCAATGAATTCTACCAAAACATGGTTCAGAATCTTCAAATAAAAATAAATATTATTAAGATAATAATAGTGAATAAATAAAAAAATTAAAAAAATGTAGTATAACAATATATCCTATGATCTCATATGCCATCATTCCCACGCATGTACACCCATAGTAATCTGATCTTTACAAATATCTAAAAATTTACCTCCTTTGAAGCTTGCATATGGGCCTCCAAATCTATCACCTTTCATATTTTTCAATACAAAATAGAATATAAAACCTCAATGTATTAAACAAAAGTGTGAGGAATCCCAATTCTATATATTAAATTTTATCCATTTCTTTTATGACCAATAATGAGATGAAATATCTCATTCCTCAATAATGAAATTTTTCACTGGTCCTTCAGTAGATTTGCTAGCTCAACATAAAATTGAGTCAATTTATTATGTTTGCGTACGTATATGTATATGTATATTTTGATATCTATATGTATAGATATATAGAACAATAAATTACTATAAAAGCTTCACCCACAAGATCATTCTGATCACAAGTTATCATCTGCACTAACATTTTATCAATCGGTGCACTGTTCTCCCATAACTATACACCAATCAGATATAAATATATAATAAAAACCCATATTAAATATTAAATTAGTTAATGAAATAAATAATAAATCATTGTTAATATGGGACATGAGGCGTTTACCAAGCCAATTGGGTGGTCCCTACAATACTCATTTCTTATAATTATATACAACCACCACATCCATTTAATTAATTCAAATTTGAACGTTTAATATTCTATAAATTATACGAATTATGTTAAAAAATAAATAGGGTCACCATTATATCCCCAAAGGTCCAATATGTACCCAATTCACATCACTAAGATGGGAGACCACAACTCAAAAATCTATACAAAATGTTTGGGGCACCCACATTTCATACCCAGTCAAGCTTATAAAGTCATCATTTATAATCATTCCATATTTTCTGAAATTTGACCGTAAACACTTGGAGAAACTCAATATGGGGTGCTGTTTCATATTAATATTTTTTAAAAAAAATTTATAATTGTAAATGTTATTAAAAATAACTAAATGAAACCAAAATAAAACTATTAACTAATACTCATTCCATATCTGCTATAATGTATCCCTAGGGAATTAATCCAATTAAGATGCAGTAAAAGAGAAAATATGTGTGTTACATATGATATGAACCAACATGAAAATAAATATAAGGTAACCCAATATAAGTAGATGGTATCTCTTGTGAAACAATATGTCAAGTGTTGTGTCAAGATTCCCTAATGAAATCCCACAAACAGGGTATTTCCAACTAAAATGGGAATAGATTGAGTTAGATCCTATTGAATACAATATCATACATAATTAGATAGATTTGTGTATATTTTCATTACCTTTAACCAAAAAATTTATAACAAATTTATAATCATATATACGTCGACCCATAGATGTAGATGCCTCAACAAAATGATGTGGATCGGGTGTCATGCACTTAACATGTATGAAGTCTTTGAAATAAATTGTAGTCAAAATAAAAAGGTAAATATATTGAGTAAATATATTCTTAACCTAAAAAACATTTAAATAGTTCACAAAGAGTTAAAAATTTAGAAAATAAGTACTAAACAAATGTTTGGGAAAACAAATCATACCTTTCATTAGAAACTAAAACCAATCAGTTCTCCTTCAACGAACTATATATACTAATAAATATATTATTCACATTCAGATATGAAGTGTTGATCAAGGTGTTTTAAAACAATTTAAATAGTATCGGTTTCATCTCGTTCAATTTTAAAATCTCTACTTTTAAATTTCCATATAAATATTCTATTTCAGAATAGATTGATAGATAACAGATAATTTTCTTCTTCTTGTAATTCCAAAATGAATGGTCGGTTACAATCTAGTTCACCAATATATAAAATAATGTTAAATTTACCCAATGTAACCTCATGTTGGTCTAATTTATTTTATCAGGCTCAATGAACCAAATTATTGTATAAAAATATGTATTTCAACCCATGTGGAGACACAAATTCAATGATGTCTTTCAATTGACCATTGAAATAACCAGAATCAATAGATGGAAATGAAATTCCATAGTTTTCTATTTAGTGTTGTTAATCAATATATTTAATGTGAAATAAATATCAATTATTCTCTAAATCATTGTAATGATAAGTAATTATAAATTGTCCCTCAGCTAGTTGGTTAAATTATACAGTTACAATAGGGTCACTAAACTCCTATGGTTTATGAACCAATATGTTTCATATAATTTTATACAATGTTATGATGAATGAAATTAGAACTATAATTAAATCATAATGTAAATAAATTTATTAATATTAAATTATTGAACCAATCATATAATAATTAATAATGGGACTTTTGAATTTGATAATCAGCCACATAGGGAATCTCTTGTTTTAGATTGTTTATTGAGTTTCATGAAAATTAGAATCCCATGTTTAAATGAAAAACATATATTCTTAAAAAAAAATTGTACATATCATATGATTAACGTTTTAATATACATAATATAGTAATAGTGTAACTAATGAAGTATTGAACAAAATTTATCGATAAGCTCGTACCCACATGGAATTGTTTGTATCAAATATAGTTCATTTTCATTCAAAATAATCATGAATCTGAGTAGGATTTCCAAATATTGTTTCAACATCCATATGATATTCATTAAAAAAATTAGTACACTCATTAATTAAATAATAAATGTCTACTAATCCCTCATGATTATGTTTTTTAAGAATGAGTCATTTTAATGTATTTAGATACCTCTCAATAGGATATATCCACCTGAATTGTACTATTACATCAAACATTATGTCATTGGTTTGGTGAAAAATCAAGTTAACAATTTCATTAAAAAAAACATTGTATATAAATAGTTTCTTCAAGTGAAAATCATAATTACAATTCTATCCAAAAAAATAACCCATTCAAATAATTCATTAAAAAAAGATAAAAAATTACACATGTCAATAAAAGCTTTAACAACATTGGGGGATTAAAAATAACTTATTATGACTAAAATAATCTTCAAAATTACTTGTTGATTGTCATTAATATTCAACCCTTTCAATTTTATTCTAATCACATTCATATTCTTGTAAATATATGATGGATAACCATCATTAACCATGAGCATCTTCAAAATGGAATGAAATGTATTTTTCTCATTTTTACTCAATATATATTTTTCATAAAAAATGTATGAGTTGTTTACCTTACCTGAATATAAATGTAATTATTTATTTAATCCCATTTCTACTAAATCACATCATCCCTTGACATGGTTCTTTTATTTTACATTTAAAATGAAAACAATCCACTCTATGTTACCAAATAAGTTTTTTTGAAAAAGTGAATGACATCTAGAGTATTCCTTAGTATGATATTTTTCTTATTAAGGGGATTAAAAAATACATTTCATTATCCAATTCGGATTTTACTACTACCCACACCAAAAAAGAGGGAAATGAATGAGTCAGTGATCCCAAACATCTTATATTTTTGGTATTTTTTTCTTTCTCAATATATGTTAATATTTTACACCTATCAAGAACTTTTGTACTGGGTTGAATTCTCTTAAACCATCAAATTTCCCTCTTTCCTTTCTGAACATATACTGACTGGGGAACAAAATGTAGATTACACATGTATGCCAATATTTTACAATGTTTTTTCCATGTAGATGTTTTTATATTTTTTAAATAAAGGTAAATAAAATCCCCCTTTTGTTCTCTAACATGATAATTTTTTATAATCTTAGAAGTATTTGATTTTAAAAAATAAAGAAGCATAAAATTTATAAATTTCATTCATTTCATTCATTTCATATTTATAAGTAATCCTACCATCACCAAAAAATTCTTTTGACCCATTAATCAATTTCTAATATTAAATACCAATTTTATCCTCTATAGTTCTAGGTCCTTCCATAAGAGTGGAAATTAATAGAAATTATTTTTTAATGAAATTCCATGAAAAAATTTCCTATGAAACCCACATGACATGACATGTTCTACTATTTGAAAAAAAAATATAGACCTTAATGGTTGGATATGATCTATTACCAGTTTAAATAGACATTACAACTTTCATTACAAAAGTCTGGGATCCTATAATCAAACTCCTTCCATGAGGGGGAATCTTCTGGGTGGTTTATCATATCACTTTACTTATTTCATTAAATATGAAATATCATAAAATTATAAAACTATATGAAGTAAATAATATTTTCAACTCCTAATTTAGTAGAATTTAACAAATATTTTAATGATAATCATTTTCTATAGTTTTCTTGCATGACTTGGATGAGTATAATTAACAATGTTGTTATTTAATTTTGAAGAGTCACATACTATACAATTATCCACATTGGTATTTTCCATTATAAACAACATATTTCTTCTTCCACAAGCATCTATGGTCTCATATGTGGAACCAATATTCAATGTCATTTTATAAGATTTTTAATATGACTCGGTAATCTTATCATTAGAAAGATTTACATTTTTTTATAACCCCAAAATCATGTTGAATGATGTGTTTGATCATTGATTAAATTCCGTCATGTTAAAAAACTCCATGAGAAATTACAATTTACTATAAGTAGTTTTCATAGAATATAATTTTGTTTTTGAATCATCATGTGTTTAATTATTCCTCATCGAATCTTAATTTCAAATAGATCATGAATTGATCACATAAATCTAGAAATTCATTAAAAATATTTCCATCAATAGCCATCCTAGATACCATTTCATTAATCATATCATGTAATCAATCAGTCATCCGACACTCATCATCCTTTTGAACTATTTATTTTTTATTATAGAAAATATATTCTTCCCCATGATGGGTCCAAATCGTAAATTTTTTTAAAATATCATTCAAGAATAGTTGTTCCCTCACAATTTCTCATGGGAATTGACATATTTTTTAATAAATCTATATGGAAAATTAATATAGTAACTTTGAAGTCCAATATTGATAAGAATAAGTTTCATAATTCCCTGTAAATATTCAGTAGTTTTTCTAGTTAGATAATATACCCAATGCCCATAAATACTCATATCCATACAAAAAAGCAGTAGATACTATGGAAGATCTCATATTATTCACATTTTTATAATTTTAGGAAAAAAATATTTCAGATAATAACTAACTAATTGCATGTAGAATTCAATTCATACTTAACACAAAGAAAAAAGAAAACTATTCAAAAATGACACGATCATTACATTTTAATTTATATTTAATTATTTATACTATTTTCTGAATGAGTATTTTATACATAAATAATTTTTTTAAGAGATCCACTTATAATGAAATATATCATAATAAAAATAAAATTTAAATAAATAATCATACATATATATTAATATATAAATAATGGTTATTTTATAAATTTTGTCATTAGAAAAATAGACTACAGACAATTACTATTCTATTAGAAAATCATTGATATGTTTGTCTCAAATGATTGAAAAATATTTAATTACTAAACATAATAAATTAATAAAAACGCTAAATTATATTTTTGAATAAATAAATATGACGTATCTAGTCATATTCATATCTATCTTTAATGTCAATTATCATTAAGGTAGAATTAATTTTCTTGAAATATTTATCTAATTCAACCATCTAAATTATTTTGACATAGAATATACTATTCAATGCCATTATAAACTCTTATAATTCATATGTAGATCTTATTGACCATTAATAAATCTACTTTGAGTTTGTAAACAATAAAAAAATAGAATGAATATAATCCACACTATTATCAAAATATTATCAGATTGAACATAAGTTATCAAACATCAGTAAACAAAATAAGAATATGTTTCAATATATTATATCTAAAATTAATCCATGGAACCCAATAAATATAAATTCTAAAATAGATAAAATATAAATCAAGTTAAAAATAATATTTCACATAAATTTCATTTAAAAGAATCCAAATTTTTGTAAAACAATATATGGAACATAAAATACCGAACAATAAAAATTTAGGCCCAAAAAGTCCAATTTCTAATTGGAACATTAAATGAATTGGAGTGTGAGGAAAAAATTATTTTAATTTAATAAATTTTCTATTAAGAAAATTTTTTACCACAAAACACCAAAATTTCATAATATAAATTTTTATATTATCTATCAAATTCAGAATCAAGGTAATGCCCACATGGTTTTTATCAAGAATAATAATATAAAATATATGGTGTTTCTAATTAATCATGAATCACATGTTATATATATATAAATTTGGTTTTAAAAATGATATAATGAATAAACCATAAATTAATTAATATACTAGGAATCTATAGGTGGATTTATATGAAATAACCTCACCATGAGAGGACAATGACTAGAGTATTTCAATGTGGTAGAAGTATTAGGTGAATTGGTAGATAGGGGAGATGGAAGACATTGTATGGGGTGTAGTGAGGGTACAATAGATGTCCTATGGATTGGGGTGACTCTAATCGCGGGAGAGGAAAATATGAGTGAGAGGATGTGGTGGTGATAGTTTTTAGTGTAGTAGTTACTGATACTGACTGACATCGATTCCCAAAGGTGGTTTCCCATTTCAAGAGGCTCAAATTCTAGATTTTATTGTGTTTCCTTCAAAAACTAATACTCAAGAGTATTTGTTTCATTGGTTATATATATTCCATATAATTTTTCATTATCCCATTAATGAACACATAAATTCAATATCTTAAATGTGAGATTATCCATACATTAATATCCATTTAATAGTTAGGCATAGGTTTACCCTTGGAAGCATATGTTCATTCTCCCATAATTATAAGATGTCAATTCACATCCAAATACATAGTTATTAAATCAATTACTAACAAATTATATGTATTTTTATATAACATGATGGTGTGTCCCACTCACCACACTTGAATGGATCCTTCTCACCACCAGTTGTGGATCATACCATATTACTCAACGATGCTTCATAATGTAATACATGAATTTATAAACCATCAATATCGATGTGGGTACCATAAAATATGATCTATAACATGAAGAAATATTATGAAGTTATGGTTTATTCATTATGGTTGAAGTCTTTTATCTGAAGTAGTTAGTTAATGATGGTGAAAATATCTAGAAACTCTTCATCGGATTGGGGTCTGACTAGGGGTTCACTAAAATATATAACTCCCAAAATCATAATGTTTATAATATAAAAAATTAACACATAA
The DNA here is from genome assembly GCA_963277665.1 of Viscum album. Taxonomy (NCBI): domain Eukaryota; kingdom Viridiplantae; phylum Streptophyta; class Magnoliopsida; order Santalales; family Viscaceae; genus Viscum; species Viscum album. Next base: position 590,488,842 of record OY728126.1, read on the forward strand.
CCCATGGATCTGACTATAATAACTCTATACTAAATTGGAATTAAATAATGACTGAAATTGAGGGTGTAGATTGATGTTTGTTCTGTATCACATACTTACCAAAATTAATATTTCATCAAAAAATTTTACCTAAATATAGTTTATCAATAAACACCATCTCAAACTTCGAGCAGTATTCATGGAATTACTTTTACTAACATTAGCTGAAAGGTTTACTTTCCCCCTCGTCATTGTGAAACTCAGCTAGAAATATCTCCACCATAAATTTATCACCATGGTAAATTAAATATATGTTTTTCTGCATGAAATAAAAAAAATAAAAAATATACATCCAATTTCAACACTCAAACAACTAAGTACAATCATTATCATTGTAAAACACTCCCAAAAAAATATTACATAGTCTTTGATGCACATATCGATAAATTCACCCATCATCACATAAATTATAACACTATATCATAAAATATCATCCCAGAAAAAGGATCTAACACAAGAAATGGTATATTATTGCAAATGAGTGTTTAGGAAAAAATAAATCAACCACTATAAGCTCAGAATAATATCTAATAATGGAAAGGTGTGTCTTATACTCTAGTTAAACCTTTTTCATCCAATGATCATGACCAATTAATTGAATTGTGTGGCCACTATCTTTGTAATACATACAATATACTATGTCATGACTAGTCTCATCAAATTCCCTAGGAACCAATATTTACTCTAAAATAATGGTCTCCACTGCGTGAAAATAGATGAATGGCTACCCAATATTATAGGGAATGAATGTCCCCTAACCAAGTCTTAGAAGAAAAACCTTATCACTCATTGTAAATCATTAAAGGGAAGATGTTGTTTATTCTAAAATAAAAAATAGCTGAAGGCGGGTCACAAAATTCGGTTGTATCAAACAAAATGTGAAAGATAACATATTCCTCTTTGAATGGAAAATAATAGATGAATGAGGAACATAGTAATTAGGTGTATAATTTAAAATCTACACATAATTGTATCACATACAACATACAAGGGTGAATCATAATGATCAGGTATAAAAAACATCACTAGATTAGAACACCATATATAAGATTTAGGTATTATCCCCCTATATCCATGCGGGAGAACCAAACCCCACACTTCTAATAGGTAACCCATATATTAGTATCCAAAATGTTCATAGGGAAATTAGTGACCCCATACACTTTTAAACACATGGCTTTAAGTGGATAATGAATAGAACACCAACTGGTATGCTCAAAAATATGTGAATAAAATAATTTCTCTCAACATAAATAGAAGTTATAACGAACCCCTTTATAGAATAAATCTTATAAAAGAAAATATCTATCATTATTTCATGGTGATAATAGGAAGTAGAGTATTTCACTATAAAATCAAAAATTCACTTATCACTATTATTATCCATGTAGTCAGTCAATGTTACCATATAAACAATACCTTAAGTACTCATTTGGTTAAACTTATTATTAGAGTCGTTTTATAAGAATTCACTGTCCATCACACCCATATAGGGTTGTTTTGCTTACCAACTAGTTCTACTAAACTCCAGGAATCTTCACACCATATGTCATGAACTAAAATCAAAATACCAATATCCCTAAACATAATTCCTATGGAAAACTCATTGAAATACTACTCTGACATAGGTTGAACGAACAAGGCCCTATTGGTGTTAGTGGTGTTCCAAGAGTGCCACACCAAGCCCTCCTATAATAGGCTTGGGATGGTTGACATGTACTATGCAGGTAGATCCCACAACATGGGAGGACTTATGATATATCAATCTACAAAAAAATCATGTCAAAAAATTTAAGAATAATTTTCCATATATATATATAGCTAACCTATATACAATACATGGATGGTACAATCACCAAGATCTAAAAATATAACCAATTCGTAATTCATAATTTTAAGGGGAATGATACAAACCAAAGAGAAAATAATAAAACTAAATTTACCGTGAAAACATAAAGACCTTACAAAAATCTACCTTCAAACACAAATGGTTTCCACTGAAGAGAACTCATATAACTACTTAACATAATAGATTTTTCATCCATGAAGACTTAAACCAGGTTTCAAATACAGCCATTCCATACCATTACCTCATCCACCATGAAAATATCCAACCTATGGGTTTACTACATAGTCAAACCATATATTGGAAGAAATACTATATATGGGTGAGTATATAAATAACCAATTTTATTACTTGTAACCATAATGGATGAATAAAACAAACAATGAAATCCAAAAAACAATAGTACTATTGATTAAATAGAAGGAGAAATAAAGGGATCAAAATATTGAATGTTATATAAAGGAAAAAAGGACTCAAATGTTAAATGGTTATATTACTTCAACCCCTGAGGGATCACATCTCATATGAATAGAGAAACACTAAGTTTACTAAGAATCACACAAAGTATGAAGTTGACAACCTAATAATATATCACATTATGAAGGTTACACATGGGTTACTGAATAAAAAATCATTATGTGTCATATATACCAAGAAAAATATTCATAAAGTAACTAGAAGAACCAAATATAGAACTAATCCAATAAAGTAATGGAAATCAATCAATGGGGATGCTAACCAAAGATATCTATTACTCCCCATACTTTCATCACTCTAGAATATCTTAATGATACCCTTTTAAGGTGAAAATGTTCAAATGGGGTGGAAAAACTCCCATTTCCATAACAAAACAAGATATGGGTAAATACACACCACCTCACAATGATCCATTATGGGGGACCACGGTTCTCTTTCAGAAAAGCATCATATATGAGGGGGTAACTCTTCCAAGTTGAAGATCTATAGTCGAGTATCACACTATATATGGGGGTAGAAAAAAATGTGGTTGAAGATATTTTACCCCATTATTAATATAGAAAACTGTTGCCTCATCACATGGAACATAGTTGATAAGGGTGACACATAGTAGATGAGTGAGAGGTATTGGATCATTAAATTATTTGATCATAATGATCGAACAACAGCATGGGTCAAATGGGGAATTCATAATTTGAGAATATAACATAAAAAATGGTCATATATTGCTAAAAAATGTTACAATATTGAGATCTATGAGGATACATACTAAGGATATCCTATTTACTGAATAAAAATTTGTGTCTAATGAAGAAATCACATTTTACTATAATATACTCATGATTAATTATTTATTGTGACATTGGACTTGTGCCATGATTCAAAATTATATTTTATTAATTTGTATTGAATCCATCAATTAAATGACTATATAATGATACCATGGTTGAAACATCAACCTAGATTTATGTGATTTTTATTCAACTAAAATAAAAATAAAATAAATATTATTATTATTAGTAGTATTATTATTATTATCCTAAAACAAATATACATAAAAATAAGGGGAAGTCCATAAAACCATTTTTACAACCCACGTTATTTATTATTCGATTTTCTGGATGGCCATCATGATGGTTACCTGACCAGACCCCAATCATAATCTAGGTGTTATAAAACTTCCTTATACACATGAACCGGCCTAAAAAATATAGATAAAAACATTTCTCCCCCCATAAATTGCATTGATGTTCCATGACACCCTATATAGTTCAGTGTTGTTGATAGACTACCTAATAATATATGGGAAACCCCTACCATTCAAATGACACTATCTCACCCCACATAGACCACCCTAATCCAATTCCATACTACCTATATCACCTAATTAATCTTAAGATATATGAAATGAACTCCACCATTAGGTACAAATTTCTTTAACCATCTTTATTAAATATCAACATTATTGAATTCCCATTTTCATCCACACGTTCTTCACCATTCTAAAAAATCACTAATCTCCTCCTCCCCGTTCTATCTTCAAACCACCATGATGAGAATGAGATAACCCTATTTTCATCACTATCCATCCTTCAGACCTAATTTTATCCAATATATCATGAAGGAGAATAATATTAGTTGGAGATAAATAAGAAAATAATGTGGGGATAGAATAATGTAGCACTCATTCTTTATCACCTCTCTACAAATATCAAATACTATCAATGAATAAATATAGATTTAGAGAAACTTTATGAAACTAGTGTTAACATTTAAAATGATGATAAGATAATGAATAATGTTTAATTATATGTATAAATCATTCATAATCAAAAAAGGCGAAGTAAATTATTTTTATAGATGATTTCAAATGAATATTATAAGAGAAAAATATCAAGAGAAATCATATTGCTTTACTTCAATTGAATACCAATGATGATTTGATTTATCATTTAAACCACTTATCCATTCATCACCATTGTGAAATTGATTTTTCAGGTCATTAGTAATTCTGTCCTACTAATTTGATCAGGTAACATAACCAACTATAATCCCAACCATATAATCCCCTTTCCCTAGTGTTAAAAATGATGAAAGTAGATAACCCTATACGTGGAAACCTAATAGGGTACTTATAAAGGGAAAAAATCATTTCTCTATAAACCCACATATTAATTATTTAAATAAATTAATTCTTCCATCCGTGATGGAAAATACCCAAGGTCCCTGATGTGAACCAAAGTGATACCATAAGTAGTGTAAAACCCCTTTTTTGAATACATCTGATATGTCAAATTTTTTAATAAGAATTCATTGGTTAGATGAATTAAATTTCATTGGTAAACAAACACATAACTAAAAAATATTTTTACACTTGATATATATATATTAGAGATCTTCTAGATAAAAAATTTCATACTAACTGAATCCCTGGGTAAAAACTAAAATTTAGATTTAATAGGAATTTATAAAATTTTTATGTTGTCAAATTCATGGGTAAACATTCAGTTATACCCCTAGGACTATCTTATGATATTAAAACTAAAAATTGGGATATGTGTCATCTAGAGAATCCTAGATCATTTGAGATTTTTCCATGGCCGTAATAATGAATCAAATGTATTGAAGATGTATTTTATATATAATTGTAATTTTTTCTGCTATTAATGAAAATTTAAATGGTATAGGTTTTACTGGACACCGATTTTGGAATAATATATTCAAATAAGAATATTTGTTCTTTTTACTATATCAATTAGAGATGTATAATGAATGTAGGATCCTTTATTCATAGAAAAAATAAAGGGTATTGTATCTATGTAAGTAATTTTTGGATCTCATAGTCTTAATGATTATATTTCTCTATTATCAGGTAGTGGTACTTTAAATCACCACAAACCACTCTAATATATTCTAAATCGAGTGGATTGGTTTAATAATTTTATCATGAAAATAAATAATCATTTTTTATACATCAAGAAATATTTATGTTGGGTTTATTGATAATTAATAAGTATATATATAGTTTTCCTAATGGTGGGATTAAATTATCGATTTTCGGGACATTATATTTTCATGAGTGAAGAACAAAAAAATTTGTACATGGTGTATTAAGTCATATAGTGTTAGGGGTAGAGTTATTTTCATGTTAAAATGAAATTGAGGACTATGATATTTATTATATAAAGCTAGTGGAATAATTGATTCAATAATAATAAAAATATAAGTCTAATTTTCTTATAATTCTAAGTAAATAATTTTTTTTAGTAATTTACATGTTAAGAAATGAATAATCCAGATGGTGGATAGCTCAGAATGTGTAATTTTTTTAGTTTGGTTTGAAAATGGTTTCATTGAACTCATAAGATATATAGTGCTCCAATTATAATAATAAATTTATTCTTATGTATAAATCTTATAAGCTCTAGTAAAACTCAGTCTAATGGTTTCAACAACCATGGGTTGATATCAGGGACTCGGTATTTGTGAGTGTATTAAGATTCAAAACATCATCATAGAATTGGAATGAAATATATTATCGCTATTATGGTTAGTTTTTTTGTTAATTTCAAAATAAACATAACGTGTGTTTTTCTATAATTAAATTATTTAGTCACCTTACATGTCATTTGTTTATTACTTATAGGGATTTAAGGATGGAAGTTTGAGTAATTATAGAATATGAAATTTTTAGTCTCTATAATATGTTCTATTCATGGTTAATTTGGAGTTCATGGGTGAGAGGTGTCATTTAATTCAAGTGGATGAATTGAATATGATAGATTATTAATGTTATATATCAGGGAAAGGAAGTTGAATGTTATGGTGTGTTTAATGACCTGTATCTTTATGAGTCTATTGGAATTAGATTTAAGTCAAAATACAATAAGTTTGGAAAAAATTAAATATTGAATCATAACATGATAATTGATGTATATTACATTATGTAAGGTATTTTTTTTGTTAAAATGAGTGTTTTAGATATGGTGTAAGTTGAAAAATTACTTGGTTTGATTTGTTAGGTTTCAATTATTTGAAACCAATTAATTTTAAAAACAATTCCTACTATAATTCTTATGTGATCTAATAAAAATGTCAATGGTATATGTGCGGAACCATAACCTTTTTCACTAGATGTAAAATATAAGGCGACATTAAATCTTTTGGTATCAACCAAATTCAACTAAGACCCACCCAAATTATTGTGGTCCAATAAGGTTTTTTAATTCTTTTGGAAATCAAAATTACTAGTCAGTTTTTACTTATTTAAAACAAACCCATCCATTATTTTGTTTAAACCAGACACCCACGATATAAAACACCTCAATTACAACCCATATTCTCTTGATTATATGTTATATGATTCTTAAATTATAGAAAATTAATTGGATGAAATATAATCCAATAGGTAAGGGTGAACCCCACACCCATTTTTGAATCCTTTTCTTTTAGATTATATAATGAATCTATCACAAATGCCTATTTTGTATTTAGGTGGGGTGATTATCTTATTCTCATATATCTATCATTAAAAGTTGTATTAGTTGAATATTATTAGTGTGTCCATCTCTATTATTCAATGTTAGGGCATCTATTAAATTCCCTTCATATTTTACACATTTTAATGTTTGGTGTGATGGATAACATGATTGAGTGGGTCTGTGTGATCCAGAAATTAGATGATAGGACATAGATTAGTCATTTATGAGGTAGATTTATTCCTTATAGTTGTGAATGAAATACCTATAATGACCCATTATTGAAATAAATTAACATTAAATAACTTTGTCCGAATAAATAAAACAATACAAAAATAGAATATTGAAGACAATACTTGTTTAGTTCCTTTGGAAACATGGTAACATACCCACTAATACATAAGTGATCAACATTATCTCTAGATAGGTTGTTATTTACTCGAACCATTCATAGAAAAATCCAAAATAATATATATTCTCATATCCTGGGGAAGGAAATATAAAAATTGGTGCTCTCAAATTATCAGTTAGGGTAATCAAGGGAGAAATTTAAGCATGATCATAAGAATAAAGGTATTAGATCCCGATAATGAAAATAGGTGATCATACCCAGCAAATGAAATATAATATACATGAATCATTGCTTAAATATTTGTAGTTTATAAGACATCAATCATAAGGAAATAAATAACATTATCCATGAAGGAAAAAATATGAATAAAACATATAATTATGGTAGACACATAAGCATAAAACATGATTTCCATTGTACCCAAGGAATCACTCGAAATACCATCTTGGTAGTATGGGTACACTCCCCATACAATCTCTGTAGTCATGGTTTACTCCCATTTCCATATTGAATGTTAATGTTCATTCCCAAGTCCATATTATTCTATCTAATAGGATATAAATATTTTCCCAATGCATTGGAGGATGATATAGGTTCCACCCATTTCATAATGAAATCATACAAACATGTACCACTAGATCATTAAAAATCATATCATAACCCATGAAATGTAATTGGTTTTCTAAAAATGTAATCATATAATAACCTATTTGAAGATACATATTTTGTAGTCATTTCATCCAAATCATAACACTATATCACCAGTGAAATACAAATGGGTTTTAGGAACATCATGCAATTAAAAAATAATACATTTAGAAAAAGAATATTAATAGAAACATTGAATACTATCCCCATGGAGGAATGAGTACCACAAATGGATTTTATCTTATATGTGAAATACTTTTGAAAACTCTTTTAGAAACATTTAGTGTGTAAAATATACTTTATATATTGAATTTTTTTAAAAAACGTATTAAAAAACCACTTTGTTTGAAAAAAAGATTTGGAAACATATAAATGAAGCATTAAAAACCATAAAATGTTTTTAAAATAATTTTTCATAGAAAAAGGGAGTCTAATATCTTTTGAAAACATTTTTTAAACCCGTTTCTAATTTTTTTTTTAAAATGGTTTTTGGATAAAATAGATTTCCAACTGAAATGAGAAATTGTAATATTTTTCATAAAACATAATCTTATGTACTAAAGGGATGAAAAATGGTACTAATACATAGATATGTATTTAATAAATAGATAATAAGGATAATAATGAGTTATCTTTAGATATGGATCAGATGGTTTCATCAGAGAATCATAATCAGTAACAATCACGAAAAGTGGTGAGATTGTTTCAATAAACTCTTACCCCTTTGTTAATTGTTATCATTCTCTCCATGAAAGGAAAGGAACATAAATGAAGAATAAAATATCATTAAAAATTAATTTAATGATATAACATGTAAAATTGGATTATATACACCTCTAAAATAAATTTAGTTGCAAAATAAAACACAAGTCTCAATGACCGCAAATTGAGGGAAAACTATTTTACTGATTTGGTAACTTTTAAAACATAAACACCATTAAATAAATTTCATAAAATGGATATATTAATACCCATTAATTTAATTATAATATAAATATAATACAATCTTTTAATGTACATACACCACCCAAAATAAGTGAGTGGTGATTAAGCCATGTATATCCTGAAAATAAACGTGAGATGAAATCCCCTTACCTTGTGTCTTGACTATCGTCATACTCATTCAAACCACCTATATATTAAATATAAATTTAATTTACATATTTTATAGAACAATATTGTTTTATATAATACCATATATGGTTTTATTACCACCTTATATTACCTTCTTTTTTCACATCCTATGTTTATGATTCACTCAGGTAATATTTTCTTTGTTTTTTGTTGGGTGTTAATTAGAAATATCATTGGTATTTTGAATTTATATCATGATTTAAAAAAATTAATACATTATATAAATATAATTTATATAAAATATATGTGTATTATAATAATCTATAGAATATATATGTATAAAACATAATACATTATTCCTAAAGAAGGCGGACCATGCGTACACATGAACATTATTTTCATTTAATTGTCATGTTGAATGAATGAGTGTTAAAGAATATATATATATATATATATATAATTAAGTTGATTTATGATATCATATATATCATATATTTTCACTAATGTCATCCTTCAAGTAATCCATGTAGTGTATCAATGAATCATATTACTTGGAAGGAGCAGTAGTCCACACTTCGTCAGATAAAATAAGCAATTTTACATTAGATAGAAATGATAAATATATGTCTTAAAAAATTAAAGAATAATAAAATAATTATAAATAAAATATATATCATATATAAATAGATTCTCCATCATAATGGACATCATGATAGGTGGGATTGGAAAATGAACAATCATCGTTTCGTGAGGCAGTAGTTCACCAGACCTAGAAACATTATACTAATTACCCATTAGATGGAAGTGTGTGTAAGTGTAGGTAGAAAAATTTAAATAAAAAAAATAATAGTGTATTTAGGATACATTTTATGTCATATAATCCTATAATTAAGACATTTAAAGTGGGTGGAGAAGAAAAATAAAAAAAATTACTTGAGATAAGATGTTACCTCTTAATCAGGTAACTCCTTTTGGTTTGTGGAAAAACGATTCCTTCGAAGACATTTTTCCAAATGGTAGGGCTTTTAGAAGTTAGGTAAGATTTATCATAACTGTATCGGTCATGTATTGTATAAACTTATGAGGTTATATTGGATTGAGGAATGGATAGAGATGTGGGGTTTTATAGTGGAGTTAAAGGACAGACTATGTATTTTTGAAAACAAGTTATTTGAACCCAAATTTTTCTTAAAAAATTCATAAAAACCATATAAAATAATAATTTAAGGTTAGTTTTTTAATAATTTCAATAAAATGGGTTTTGGAGAAGTTTCTAAGTGGTTTTGGGTCTTAAATATAATGTTTAGTCCTTAGTTAAGCAAGATTTTACCTTAATTGATGTAATTAATCTTAATTACATGCAATAATCATTTTGGTCAAAAACTAAGTTGACCATATCAGAGATTATAAATTATTCTTATTACAAATATGGAATATATTTTTCCAAATTTAAAAAACATAAGGATATAAAATAAATTTAATATTAATCTCATCGTCGGGTCGACAATGTTGGTTTTTAATATAAAAGTGATCAATAGTTATACTACGTTTTTATAACAAAATTCATTGTGAAATTGGTTCCATTCACCAAAATATGATAAATTTATAAAAATATTATCTAATTAAATTCCCAAACCAATTTAAAATATAATTTACCCTTATAAAGAAATTATATAGAAAATCATTTTTGAATTAAAATCTAATACTTTTCACTAATCATCCAAAAAAGATATTTTTCAAAACAAATCCCAAAAAATAAACCTATGAAAATTTGTAAATTATAAATGAAAAAATGATTTTTATTTTATCAAATTAAATTTATTAATGTGTCTAAAATTAATTTTACTTCTAAATGAGGTTTATTTGAGAAAAAATTATTTAAAGAAATAAAAGGACTTTACCAAAAATCATATCTTTTATTATAAATATATTTTATTTATTTAAAAAAATTATAAACTGTATTTGAAATGTAGTTATTATTATCCCTATATATGTTAAATGGATAATTTATAATTATCTTATTTAAATAATTATATTAAAAAAAACTTATACCATAGAAACCGAGTGTTGTGTGCATCGTAAGCCTAGTTAGTGTTGCGTGTAATGTAAGCCAAGTCAGTGTTGCATGAAACATAAGAATATTCAGTTCCATGTGAAAGGAATATTTGATTTAATTAATTACAAGATAGAAATAAATATTTAATTTATTTGAAAATAATTCCATAAACACTTGGGGTTTTACAATCTACGCCCCATAACATGAATTTCGACCACTATATTCATCACTCAGGTAAAAAAATGAGGAAAATTATATTTCATCATTTCATGAAGTTCCGTCATAGATTCCTATAACTTGTGATTTCTCAAAAAAACATTGACGAGGTGAGTGGTCTTGTTTTGTATAAATTTCTCTAATAGATCCAGATTTACAACTGGTTATTGTTTATAAGATAGATCATGCTCTAGTAATATGACCTCTAAGTTTAGTACTTCTGAAAGGGCAGGTATGTATATCCTCAAGAGATCTACATTAAATAAATAAGCTATATGATAGGGAGTTGTAGGAACTGACAAGAGATAGGCTACCGAATCGATACTATTAATAATCTTAAACGGGCAGATATACCTAGGTCTTAGTTTCCATTTTGTTCTAAATCTCATAACTTTATTTCTAGGATGTGATTTATATATTCCCCCTTTTTTCAATATGAAATTCAAGATCGTGGTGATTGTTATCAACAGAACTTTTATTCTGACATTGAGAATCCTTGATAGGATGTTAAATAGTTCTAACCTTATCAATAATTTCTTTAGCCATCTCAAGTCCTAATATATTTCTTTCTCCAAGTTCATCCCAACAAATTAGAGATCTAAACTTCCTCCAATTATGGTATTAAAAAAGGAGACATCAAAATTCTCAAGTGAATGATATCATTGTACAAAAACTCAAATAGATGAAGGTGTTGATCCTAGTCACCCTTGAAATCTAGTGAATGAGATCTTGTCGTATAATCCAGGGTTTGAATCATTCCTTCAGACTGACCATCATTATGTGTATGATATTACATGATGAAAATCAATTATGTATCAAATTATTACGGAAGACTTTTCCAAATCATAGAGGTAAATAGCAGATCCTGTTATGATACAACAGAATATAGTTCTCTATGAAACCTTACCACTTTGTTAATTTTTATCTCTGAATTATTTTCTCGAGATAAGTCTTCTCTGATAGTGATGAAGTTCATGATCCAAGTAAGGTGATTGAATACCACCCATATATAATTAAACCCTTCATAGGTTTTGGGTAGTCCAACAACAAAATCCATATTGATATTCCAAAATTTAAATTATGGTATGGGTAATGGATGGAATATCTCCTTTGACCTTTTTTTCATCCTTAACATGTTGGCATACCAAGCACAAAGATACAAACTCTATGATATATCTATTTAATCCATCCCACCAAATTTATTCTTTCATATCCCTATAAATCATTGTACTTCTTGGATGAATAAAAAATGAAGAACTATGATCTTTCTCTAATATCTCCTTCTTTAGATCTATTATTGAAGGAACATATTCATGGTTTTTTAAACCTTATCATTCTATCCTGATCATGGTAAAACTCAGGAACATTTATAACATTATTTTATAGAACATCATCTTCCTTATGTGCCTCTTTATTATCCCCATTGATATATGTGTGAACATTCATTTTAGAAATTTTATATGTTTTCCCGTCAATCAGGATTTCTATATGTTTTTTTTCAAATCCAGAAATATGGAATCCTTTGTGGTCCTCAATATGGATAAGATATCATGATACTTCTGACTAAAAGCACCAACCACCTTGTTGTCTTTCCTAGGGTAGTAATGTATTGAGCAGTTATAATCCTTTATCAACTCTAATCATATTCTCGAGCACATATTCAAATCATTCTTTGTGAATATATATTTCATAATTTATTGATCATTATATATATTACACATTTCTCCATAAATATATATTATCCATATATTTAATGAAAAATGTAACAATGAAAACTCTAAATCATGAGTTGGGTAATTTTTCTCATGATTCCTCAACTTTCATAAGGAATAAGTGATAACCATGTTACTCTACATAAGAATGAATCCTAATACATTGTTTTATAAATAGATAAATGATGAAAAACCATCTCAACAACTGGGTAATGTTAACGTAGGTGCACTGACTAACCTTCACTCTAGTTCCTTGAAATATTCTTCACATTCATATGTCTAATAAAGCTTGACCTCCTTCCATGTTAACATCATTTTTGGATTATATATTCATAATAAACTCCCCATAACCCATTGATAACATCTAGATAAATCATGAAATCTATGAATCTCAATCACCTAGGTTGTTCTAGGCCAGTATTTAATAGCCTCTGTCTTTGATGGATCTACTTTTATACAATCCATTGAGATTATGCGACCCAAAAATTAAACCTTGTGCATATAAAATTAACACTTTGTAAATTTTCTATATAGATTCTCCTTACATATGGTCATTAGTAAATCTATAAAGTGATCTTCATGCTCACCCAGGATCTTTGAATAGATAAGAATATAATCTATAAGGACTACCAAAATCATATGGATGTAATCTATAATGACTATATTCATTAAATACATGAAGATATATGGGGAATTAGTAAGACAAAAATAGAATCAATATATATCATAGTGTCTATACATTGTATAGAATTATATATTGGTTATATCTTCGTTATTATCCTTTAATTGATGATATTCAAAACAATGGTGTAATCTTTGAAATGTATTGAGATCTGCGTAGTTGAACAAACAAGTCATCAATACATTGAAGAGGATGATAGTTCTTAATTGTGATCTTGTTCAACTCCCGATAATTAATGGATAGTCGCATTAATTCAAATTTCTTTTTCAAAAAAAGAACAAGTGTGCCCCAAGATTTAACACATGTCCAAATAAATCCCTTTTTTAGACTTTCATGGAGTTTCTTCTTCAATTCCAAAAACTCAATTATGGCCATTATATAAGGATTCTTTAGAATTAGTGTGGAACCATGTATGGTATCTATTGAGAACTCACCTTCATGTTCTAGTGGAAGGATATAAAACTATTTTGAAAATACATCCAAAAATTCATAGGCAATATCCATGTCATCGATGTCAATTTTTACCCCAACCATTTGAGATAAACAACCCCTCTAAATGGGAATTTAGACCCATGCACTAGATGTAATTTCCACAGGAAGATCATGCATACCATCACATGGATAGATGATCATAGGATGATATGGAATATCAAAAGTAACTTAACATAATTGAAAATTGATGTGGTATTTATGATGATAATGACAATACATGCTTATGATGAAATAAAATTTAACCAAATGAAGAATTAAAAGATTTAAATTAAGAATATTACCTCAAATTTCAACTGGAGATGAAACATACAAATGAGATGAAATCATCATATCATTAGGTATTTTGATATAAAATTACACATATAATTGTTTTGGTGGAGTTTTACCCCACTTAGAATATTCATTAGATATGAAAGAGTGGGTAGATCTAGAATCATATATGAAATTTTTAGTTGTAGAGTTGATGGTTTGTGTAACTTTCATCATGTACTTATCACAAAAATCATCAAAAATAGTGATTTCATGAGATTTCCTCTATACCCCAGCTTAATAGGTTGATGACATTGATCATCGTCACTAGCCCTTTGGTTTGGAATGTTGTTAGCATAATGTAGATTCTCCTTACACTTGTAGCACTAAATCATGTGAGGTAGATTCTGTGAAGCTTTTTTCCCATTTGCAATGATAACTAGCTTATTCCCATCACTTAGGAAATCAAATAATTGATGGCCTTCCAATCTACCTTTAAAAAATATATTATACCCCTAAATGAAATTTCTCCCATGCTTATTACCACACATAGAACATAATGGAAAGCCCATAATCTTTTCTCCATGGTTTTTAGAGTTTTTCTTTGAACTCCATAATCCTCTTCTTGTCAAAATAATAAGACTGATACGTGACCCCAACCACCATTTCAACCCTAATTGCACAAAACACAATCTCTTCAAAACTACTTATGTCTGTTATTGACAAATACATTCAAAAAAATAGAATTAATCCATTGAATAACCTTTCAACATTATATTTAGGTTGGATGATAATTCTGGAAGCATACCTTTGAAGTCTCGTGAAATTATCCTTGTAGGTACCAAAAGATTCATCATTATTTTTCTTCAACTTAGGTAACTTTTTCTCCATCTTGGTATGAAGAATATTAGCAATGTCCTTATTTAATAATAATTTCTTTAACTCATCCCATTCCATGGATTCAATCTCATCTTTCTGCCTCGTATTCTTGATTTAGGTCCACCACTCATCATTTTTTCATTCTAAGGGATAAATAGCTAGAATAAAATGTTCAATCTATAAACATTGGAGAATGAAGAATATATTTCCAGTAGTATTGATCATCTTTTCAGAAATAAGTGGACCATGAGACCCTGAGAATTAATATTAGTATTTCCTCAGGAAAGACTCAATAGGATTTTATTCCCTTCTTTTATCATTTGGATGTCAACCATGATATATAGCTTCATAATGTTGTGTGTACATAGTGATGTGGTTTTTCATTCCATCTCCCATAGCATTCAGTTCTCAGGAATACAATTGTTGCATTTTCCATCAAATTGACCATTAACATTGTCCCTTATTGTTCTTTCCACTGACTAAAACCAATGTTAAAAGAGTAAGAAACAATTATCATAGTAAGGAACCACATAATCATGAAATTTCATTATAGGATGTCTAAATCATAAAAAAAATTCATTATAAGATAGCATAGGATTATCCTAGGTTATTAATATAAATCATCTATTTGAATCACTCATGATGGTTTGAAAAGAGCTTGTGAATTTTGAAACTATATCCCCATGGAGTTTCATCCTTGGTGTGCAGAAATGCCCATATATGTGTACCAAATTACCTTGAGTTAGTCCCTAAGTGTCATGTAAGAGTTCATATGCCTAGGTACAATTGTTCCCACTATAAAAAATGACCATTTCATGACAGTTATGTTTGGATATCGTGGAGGTTTAAACCACCACCATATTCTTCTACGTTGGTTTCATAAAACCGCCAATAAATTGTGTGTTGGCATACAATACGTGGCAGTTTACTTGATTTAGCAGTGGTTGTTTCTAACAAAAATGATTTTTTAGTGGAGGTTTTAACGTCTGAAAAAAAATCATTTTCACTAGGAAACCCACCTATAAAACCAAGAGAACCACTACAAAATAATAAATGAATATAAAAACTATGTAGATGTGGTTTTAAACGCCGCTAAATTAGTGTTTGTAGCAGTGGTCTTAACCACCATAGATATAAAAATAGAGATATTTTAGTGGAGGATAAAATCACCACTAAATATAATACATTTATTTCGTTGCAATTAAAATTGTCTCTAAATCCATATTTACAAAAAAAATAAATTGATTCTAAAGCCCTAGTACTTGTTCCTTAAAAAAACATTCCAATTTCACATGCACATACATCCCACATTCAAATGAATACCAGAAGACAAACATTTTCATAAGAATTACATGGTAGATACTTGAATAATAGTTTTAGTGTGATTTCAATATATAAAATGTTTTCTATGGACATGAAGTGTCACTTTTGGATATAGTGG
Source organism: Viscum album (assembly GCA_963277665.1). Lineage (NCBI taxonomy): Eukaryota > Viridiplantae > Streptophyta > Magnoliopsida > Santalales > Viscaceae > Viscum > Viscum album. Next base: position 590,505,483 of record OY728126.1, read on the forward strand.
TTTCACTATCCGTGATATTCGTTGATCTTGAGTATATTGATATAATTGTGTATCTATCATAACCGATGAATGTAATTGATAGTTGATGTTTTATTTAATTGGGTAGGAATTAAAGGATAATCATTTTGGATATCTCTCACTTATAATTTACAATGACCATAGTTACCATGATTGGATTCACATTAAACTGTACATACTAGAGTATAGAATTTTCCATAGTGTTGTAGAAGTAGTTGTTTTCATCTTTGATCCTAGGCATTCATGATCCTCATGTTGGACATGTAGTGAAATGTGATGAATCTATTTCTATATTATGATATGTTATTATGTAGAGTGATACATTAGTCACTTTGGGTTTCATCAGCTTTTATCCCAAAAGATGAAATACTCTAATTCTATATTTTATTTTGTAGTTATGGTCCATGAATTTAAATAATCATGATAGATCCTCCTTGGAGTGATATTTTTTGGGTACATTGGCACCTAGTGTACATATAATATTTTTTCACTTCATGGACAAAATCTTTATTAGGTGAATTTCATGGAGTACTTGTATTTTTTTGACATCGATAAATAGTATTCAACTAGAAATGGAAATGTTGTGGTAAATGCCTTGGGCAAGAAAATATATGAGATGGGAGAAAAATTTTCATTACCTGAATAGAAGATATTATCTTCAGTGTATGACTAATTAGTGGGTGTAGTTGACGTTTTAGGGTATGCAATGTGGGTATCCTTAGAGATAATGTCATCATGGGTAAAACAAGTAAAGACAAGTTAGAATATTTCTCTGGAATGTATCATGATGTGTGATAGGTTGGAAGAATTTGAACCTATTTCTGGATTTAATTTTGATATACATGGGGTGTTTATAGTTTTTTGTATTGTAATTGTCATATATTCAATGATAGATGAGTTTATTAGATCATATAATGCTTTGAGGTGGGATGTTCACCTAGGGACAACCATGATTTATAATAATGAAATATGGATTTTCTAGAACCCCTCCCTCGTAAGAGACATTGAAGGCATTGTTTCCCATTTATTAAATTGTCCAAAGATAATCACTGAGTGTCCGAGATGATAGTTGATGAGGGATGTTCACCTAGGGCTGACCTGTTTTACCTCATATTTTTGGTAATTATAATATAATTCTATGAGTTGATAGTTGATGTTGTGTATAAACTTTTATCCTTATATCGATGAGGAGTCATAAAGGATGATCCAAACTATATAGAACATGCTTGAGGATCGTATTATTGATTTTATCCACTAGATGCATCTTCCAGGGAGATACAAATTCTGGTAGTGTAAAACACTCAAGTGTTCAACATATATTTTTCTATTCTACTATTAATGATGTTGATAGTAACTCTACCTTAAAAGGATAAAGACACTCCAGTGTTCAACAGATATTTGTAAATTCTAATCAAAACTATTTTTAATAAGAGTAAAGTACAAGTGGAAGTGATCATAGGCCAACTATAAAACATGAGAAAATAATGCTATAAAATTTTAATATATAAGTGATATCAATAAAAAAAGTTTAAGGGAGTTACAAAACTAGATGTTCCCAACAAAATCAATAATATGGTTGATCGTTCATCCTTGGGTAACAAACCTAATAAATTGAAGAAAAATTAATCCTAAAAAATGATTCATGACAATTAATAATTGACATATATGGTGCATAACACACATGAAAAATCAATACATAAAAGTAAAAATAAAAAATAAATAAAATACATAAAAAGAAACATGAGAAATGAAGAATTTGTTAGGTCGTGAAAATGTTTGGTGGAAACTATGTTCTACACATGATTCATATACAAAATGACTATTAGCATATTTTTCCAATACATCAACAATACAACTAATCATGGTCTGTTGATGAAAAAAGATCTTCACCCCCTCTACCTCAATCTCTACTTCTTGATACCACCTTTATGAACATTATATGGAAAATTAAATATTGTTTAATATTTATATTTAAAATTAAAACCAACAAAATATTGATAACATAATGATTTTGAATTTAGTGATTTACAAAATCACCACCAGTCGATGCAATACCACTGGGGGCAGATCCAATCATCTTCTGATATAAATCAATCAATGCTTTCTGAAAGAGAATATCTGAGCCCCCTAGTCTTGACCTGTGTTTCGTAGAGAAAAAATATCTCTATGAGTATCTCAGGGTACGAACCATCAAAAAACAGAAGTAGATGCATCTGAAATCCCTATTGGTCTTCTAAATACCTCAGATGGTATGGGTCACAAACCCATCCCTCACACTCTACCAGGATGCTGCTTCCTAAGGACTTTAGCAATCAGGTCATCCTGGGAGACTGAGTAGGACTGCGAAGGATTGGAATCCCATAGTTCCTTATTTTTTACATACAAATCAAATAGTGTTCATATTAGAAGAAATATATATTAACATAGTAAAAACTGATTAAAAGTTATTATAATGAAAAATGAGTTCATACCCTACTTCTTTGGCAGGTTCATTAACAAAACATCCATCAGATTTTTGCTGAACATTCAATCACACTTATGTTCTGGATGCTTTGTTCCCTAATATCAATTACTACATTAAAAAACCTAAATCAAAAATTAAATATATTAAAATAACAATATAATCTTATAAATATTTAAACTAATGAAAATAATATCATAGAATATCAGCCTCTTGAAAAAATCTTTAACCTCATAGTGTGAGGGATGACATGCTTATCCCAACATGATGCATTCTTTTTTAAATGATCTTGGAATAAATAAAATGAAATTTAATAGTAATGTATTCAATGTCATATACTCTAAACATACATATATAAATGTAAAATTAGATTAATATTTTAATTTATATTCAAATACCATATGCTTCTAATCATGATGTCTATCAACAAAAACATTCCATTACTCTTTAGTTACCACATCGGGTAGCTTGGCATCCATATGTTGGGAAGTAAAAGAAGTATCTTTTACAACACCCCACAACCTCTATTTGATGTCTTTCCATTTTTTGCAAACATTTTTCAATGTCCACTTCTATGCTATAACATCAGTAATTGTAAAGTCTAAAAAAATATGTACACTTAAATTCATTTTGAAAACATTAATAACAAGAAATTCAATTACACCATAATGTATCAAAATTACATTTATTTGGGAATCGAAAACATATATTTTCCAACTTGTAGGCATATTCCTCCAATCATCATATGAAATATAAAGGGAAATGGTCTTCACAACCAGCTATCCTAAAATATGGCGAATTAATCCTATGACGTCATATGTAGGGACACTATATGAATCAAATGGGACAAGTATCTTCTCTCGAGTCAGATTCCATACATCTAAATTTTTTATATTTTTCTCCACAATTTCATTTTTTCCATCTTTAATGAAAAAATAATTAGAATAAATAATTGTTATAAATTTATTTTTATTAACATTTGTACCTATAATAGCCACCCTCCGGTGTCCTTGTGAAGAACTAGAAGTGGCACGCCGCTTCCCCACTATAGAGGATACTAAAGTGGGAGGTGATGACTAAGCAGGTGAAGGGAAGAACATAGTGTGTGTTTGAGATGGTGCAGGGGAGATGGTGTATGGGGGGCATGCTGATAGTGGCTCAGATGCTGTATGGAGGGAGATAGATAGATTATCATCTATCATAGTGGTCGATGAAACAATATATTGCTTCCTCCTAAGCATTCATTTCATTTAATCAAATAAAATTATGTTCATAACATATATTTCAAAAAGTACTTTTCAGAAAAAAAAAATTACAAATGATAACATATGCATAGTACTAATAAACAAATTATACATAACAATGATAATGAATGATTGAACAAATAAAATATGTATTTGCTAAAGGAAATCATAATTGTACATACATCATTTTCTCCTTCAATCGTGTTTGTTTCAGGCTCCATTAAATAATCCACTTCGTTCATCCTTGCTAGACTAATATTCTCAATATCATGATGGACAAATAATTCCAATTCTTGTTGTTGATGAGTTTCAATATCAGAGGTCAAATCTTCCACTTCATCACCCATATCATAGAAATATCCTTATTTTACGTGAGCAACAACACTTCACCCATCATCAAAAACATCATCCACATAATATGCCAATTTTTATTGTGAGGATAAGATATATTGATAACGCAGATCACAATCACCAACATATATCAAGAGACAAAAGTTCACATATGTAAATTATGAGGAATCTCTTTTAACAAGTCTGATAATATCGATCCAATTGTATTTGAATAAAAACTGAAAAATTTTCTTTGTAGTTTATTTCAATATTATCAGTCATCTATCTATAGTATCCCACTTAAAACAATGTAAATATTCCACTACTTTTTGTATTCAAACCCTTTTCTCAATAGACTGTACGAAATATAAATTCATTCACATTGTGATCTTCAAACATTCTAACTTGTTTTAGAGGGCCTCAATAAATAAACATCAAATATTCGAAGAAATATACTCAAGTATTAGTATTCATGATCTAAAAAATGAAATATACTTTATTAGAATTAAAAAATATATGTGTCCACCCAATATTCATATTTATTGAAATATTAATGAACTTACACGTCGTGGAAATAACTCTACAAGCTCTTTATTAATAGGTTCCATTATATCATTATCATTTCATGATCAACCTCTCATTCATCACTTTGTTTGTATCATAAACTCTTCAATAAATGAATCTGTAATTTCACTATTTAGAATAAAATACCGATAATAATTTCATTTCTGTCAGTGTAACATTTGAGGTCCTCCCAAATGCTCAGCCAATAGCAGTAAATATTTTTTATTTCTTATGTATTTTAAATTTAGTCGAGGTGTCTTCAACATGTCCAAATCGATTGAATCTTGTCTCAATATCATCCAAGTATCTATAAAAAAGGTATGACACTCCCATGCCAAATATCCTTCAACAATAGAGCCTTCTGGCTGAGCTTTATTTCACACGTATGATATCAAATTCCCAAGATCTATATGAAATAAAATAAAGAAACCTAATAAAGAAATTAATTAAGTGAAAAAAAATTATTTACATAACTAAAAAACATATAAATAAAGTACCTCTCAATTGCATTTTTCCATCGATAATGAATGGGGCCTCCTAATTTAGGTTCCTCAACCAAATGCATAGTTAAATGAATTATGACAGTAAAAACGATAGAGGAAATATCATCTCCATTAAACAAAGTATCAATACCATCCTCTATTGAAGGTTTTCAAGGTCAAATTGATGTATATATTTTTCAGATAGTTTTCTGAAAAAATGTGTAGAATTGGAGTACAATAGTAGTTACATTTTTAGGCAATAATGTAAGTAATTCCAATGGTATTAATTGTGGTAACAAAATATGTGAATCATGGCTTTTCATTCCATGTAACATATGACACTTTAAGTTAACACAAATCGAGATGTAGCTTGAATACCTATTAGATAATTTCACATGCTTTATAATTCTGAGGAATGTATCTTTATCTATATTCTTCATTGCAAAAAATTCTGCAGCATACTTTTCATTCTCATCTGGCGAGAGATCATGTTTTATGTTCATTACATGTAATTATATCCACGCATTGAGATGATCATTTGAATTTCCATTCTCATTAATAAATGTGAAGACCAAATTATCACATACATTCTTCTTAATATTCATAACATCAAAATTATTCTACACCAAAATAAATTCCAAATACATAAGTTTGAAGAAATTACTTATTTTCTTCCATTGTTGCATGCTGATTTCACTTGACGATGCACTTCAAACTCATTTCACACTATCATTAAAATAATGAATCTTACCAAATTCTATTTCAACAATTCCAAACTGTGTTAAAATTTTAGAACCAGTTAAAAAATTTGGTGGTGTTCAACAATAAAGGAAGCTGTTCAATTTTGATCTATTCTACCAAAATCAATGAGATGCATAAAGAAATCTTAAATGGCACAAATAAAACCACTTTCAACTATAAGGTAGCCGTTAGGGCTCAAAATCAAGGTAAAAAACATGACAATCCAAACCCATGTATGAGTTACAACTAGATAAATTCCCATGCCCAAGGAATTCACTAATGGTCCACATTAAAGCACCATGCATTTTGAACATTATTTTAGACGAATCATCAAATTTCTCAACACTATTGCTCCATAAATCATGTAATTCTTCATTTAATGGATGAACGTATACATAAATATCATTTCCAAGAATTGTTTTCAGGAATAATCATCGAAATGATAAAAGACATTTGTTTCATACATATCTATGGAGGTAGATATTAAGGGATCAAAAGGAATTTTCAAATGCTATAAGTGGTACACAAACTCCCAAATTGGTTGATTCCATCGGCACCCAATCCCAATCAAACATTACTATGATCATCTATGAAATCTGCATGTAATGAATCAAATTTCATCCTTGATTGGGAATCTCATGGATGTCACATTAATCCATCATTGTTATTATCTACCAAATTCCACTTCATGTGTTTGATGGTTTTTGATGACATGAATAATCATTGAATTTGTGGATTTAATGGAAAGTAATTCAAAAAACTTTTGCCGTGTGTTCCATTTATTATTCTTTATGGTAGTATGTATATTTAGACTTCCAACATCTCCCATTGACTGGAATCATGGTGAAGATCATTTTTTTTCAATCCTATCTACTTTAATCCTCTCGCCAATAAATCATACAATCATTGGGACACGAACCTATTTTTTTATAATTAAAACCAATCCTAGTAAAAAAATTATATCATAAAAGGACTCATGTATGTTCGCTTCATGAAATGCATCGGGTAAAATTTCCAATATCATGGACATTATCTTATATGTAATTACACATAGACTTTTGATATGGTATAACTTCAGTGGAAAAGAATGTTTTGAATATGTTAAACGTCCACTATACAACTCTTTATTTACATCGTAAACTAAATCAAGAAACATATTTTCCTTAGTGAAGTTTTATCTTACATTAGTCTCCATATAATCAAGAGTAAGATCCACTGATATGTTACCATCTTGATCTAGTTGTCCTACAGTCTCAAAAACATCAAATGTCATGTTGCTCTTTTTAGCATCCTCATCTGGTTGTTCTGATATGTTTTGATATTGATGGTTGTGTCTTGTAGTTCCGAATTCTTCATTTTAATGGTTTTTCATTTCATTTTCCATTGTTGATGATGTTGGGAGCTCATTATATGGATTAACATCAGTGCTCAACCTTTCTGTAACGTTCAATTCTCTATGCCAAATCCAACACAAATATTGACCAGGGAATTGATTCAATATTAAATTTTTATAAACATCATCTCTCTTCAACCCTTTTCTAAATTTACATTTATGACATGTACATCTTATTCTCCCTTAAAACTATTGATTGTAAATTTCAAAATCTAAGAGCTCCTCCAAACCCTTAACATTCTGAGGTGTGTTCCTCAGAACTGTGATCCATCTTTTATCAATGTATATCACAATTTGCATACACAATATTAAAAAAAATTAAAACACATAACTATTAATAAAAAAGGAAATAGGTTCATATTTACTATTTGAAGAAATATATAAATATGTCAAATAAATTTTTCTTATATAAATACATATAGTAAATAATAAACCCACCCACTATAAAACCAAATCATGAAAATTTAAAAGATCTATAAAATAAGAGGATAAAAGGATCCCATCCCTTTAGTTTTTTGTATGTTGTGCTACTCCAAAACATATAGAAAAACTAATGATGTCATAACATTGATATTACTAAGTTAAGGGCTTGAAAATTCATATAGTAATTGAATCAAAGTTAAGAATATGAAATGGAAACAAACTCTTACCTTGTAATAAATATTTTTATTCTTTTAAATGAGAGATATATGTTTGGGTTGGAAAGATGAGAAGTGGAGTGGTTTCTAAATAGGATTTTGAAAATTGGAAAAATATTTTGTTTAATATGTTTGAGACAATAAAATTAATTACCAGTCAATCTAGAGTTTCTAATTTCAGTGTAACAGGTTTTTTAGATATCCTGTGATGAATTCAATTATTTCTAGAAGATCTTGTTATAGTGATAAAAATGTTTATATATTATACTGTGATAATGTACCCTTGAAACTTTTATTGAACATCAAAAGTGTTGGTTGATAAATAATCATTTGTAGAGATAGGTGTTTAGTTTTTGTTTGACTAGATGAATGATATTATGTGAAAACATGTTCAGTATTCTAAGACTATTAATAATTTTCTAAAATTAAATTTAGTGAAGGAATTGGTGATGTTCCATGATACATGGTTTTTAATGAAGGAATATTATGGGAGAATGAATTAGTATTTTTATCTATTGATGAGAGAGTCAAAGTTAGTGCATCAGATTGTATATGATTCCCTAACCAAATTTTTTTTCTAATAAGCCTAATTATTTTTCTCATATTACCCTATAAACTACTAAATTCTTGTTCAAAAACTCAATTTTAAGCTACGATTTTTAATAAAAAATAATTATTTTAATTATAATCTATTATTTGATATCATTATTATCTATTTACTTTTTTACTATAGTTTAATATTTTAGAACCTATTTATTTTTCAGAATATATTTATTTTTTGTTAAAATAACTTTGAATAATGAATTATAAATTTTTACTATAGTTTTACATTCGTTTCATTTTTTTATTCCACTAATTAATATGCTTGAAGAAAATTGAAATTTGTCACTTTCCAAATATCAAAGGTGGGATAATTTTTTAATTTATCCAACTATTTTTTAAAAGTCTATTAAACCAATAAAGGGGTAGGGAACCTAAAAAATAAAACAATAATATTTTTATATATCGATTAATGTATAAAGGGTGTGAGAAAAACTAATCCCAGAAAGTTTTCAACAAGGAATTAGTGAAAGTCATTTCAAAACACATATCATTTATGATAGTTTTAAATATGGTTAGATGATATATTTTAACTGATAATCACATGAAAACCCCAATATCATCCTAACATATATTTTATAAACATCTATTTTTTCTTCTTTAAATGAAAATAATAATTTTAAAAATATTACATCAAAACCCTTACATTCTATAAAATCAACCATTACAGTTTCAACTTTAAAAATACCTTAGAAACACCTTTTGGAGGACACTTAAAAAAAATTAATGAAACAAACCCACTTTCATAAAATTTAAAAATAAAACACCAAGTCACCACATCACAAAAGAGATATGAGTAAACAAGTAGACACACTCATTGTTCCCACCATATAAACTAGGGGACACAAGGAATGGTATTAAACAAATGGAATCCATATAGTATCATGGGAAACAAAAAAGGAAAAATTTTAGTTATTCCTATACCTTACTAATGTGTGATACCTTCCACTGACATATGTTTCATCAAAACAACACAAGTAACTTGAGTATCCTACACTTAGCATCATAGGGGGACCTCCCCACTAGCCATGTTATATAAAAAAACTAGGGGACAACAACTGTGTGTGACTATATAGTGTAGCATAAATATAGACCTCTCCTTCAGTGCCTAGTGTACCCCTGATTGAAATAAAAGGATACATGTAATCAAATAAGGTACATGATTAATGCAACAACATAATATAAATCTAGCCTATCCTCTCACATCCTTGTAATAATAAACACAAAAAATAACATCTATTTCCTAAAAATACATCTAAAGGGATGTTGGAATAATTGAGGGTATTCCACTCATTATAAGTAGTTCGGTATAAAATTTATAAATGATAATTATTAATATAATAAAAATTCTAAGTTACTTTAATATTCTTTCAAATACCATTTCAAATAATTCATTAAAACTTACCATTTATATATATTACTGAAATATTAAATGGTTGAATGTATCTTTATTATACTCATACTATATCATATATAATGATCAAAATATTTTGGGGTTTGAAAAGAAATATTAAACCCAAATATATAATAGAACAAGAGAAAAATGACATAAATAACAAGTCATTTAAGGATCAATATGGATCTATCATGACCTATGATATCACAATGAAGTTATATGATAATATTAAATACAAGTAGTCTAATAATAAAATAACATTTTCTTTTAAAGTAATTAATGATGAAACCTATAATGATAGTAAAATGGATCATAAATCAAAGAATATGAACATATTATCCAAAATAAAGAAATCATAAAATTTTTAAAATAAGGTGGATAATGATAGAGAACAACATGTGATGTTATTACGATGACAAAAAAGAACACATAAGGTCATAATTGAATATGAGCAACAATAGGAATTGGGCTAAGTATAAAAAAATCAATGAATCCTTAAATGTTTCAACATAGTGGCTGAAAAATGAAACCCCCATATAAATGAAATCAATGAAAAAATGTACCTAGTATCTCATGACTGGAATAGAGGTTAGTCATGATGTAAAATATAACTCTTATTCATCTTCAACTAAAAATTACTCATCTCCCTCTTATTCTTTATCCAATCACATATGATATGAAGATCTAAAATATTTTTATTGAATTCATCATGAAGGTTTTTTTCTAACTAATTTAATATATATATATATATATCTCTTAAAAATAAGTATAAGCAATCCCTCAATGACAAGTAAAAACTCATAGCCAAAAAAATTGAATTATCAAAAAGAATGTCCAATATAATGTGATTTTGTTTCAATGGAATATTGATTTTATCAAAAAATATATTTTTAAATTCACAAAAGCCTATAAAAATTATATAAAAAACTGGGTTTACAATGTTTTGAAAATAATAGTATTCTTTGGGTTTTCAAAAAATTTAATTTCATTAAAAATAAAAACTATTAATGAAATGATCTAACAAAAAATGTTTTATAAATAATATCATAAAATATATAATATAATTCTATAACATAATTAAATGAATCACTAATATTGTTGAATAAAAAGTATCATTACTTTGTCCCTTATATCAGGTAAAAAATTTTAAATCAAATTTGGGTACCATATTGAATTTAAGTTAAAATATGTGTACCCAAAATATAAGTATCAAAATATTCATTTGAATATTTTATAAGGAAATTGTATGAAAAATAAATCATAACAAACATGGTTAATTAATAATGGTCGCTTTTAAAAAATATGTGATTAATACTGAAATTTTAATAAACATGGAAAATTGGATGTAGAATTTGTGATGTTAACTAAAAATTTATATAGTATAATCATCGAAACAGGTATAACATATTTTAATAATTCAATGTTTATAAAATATGTATTTATTTATTGATGTATTAAAATACAATGTGGTAATGAATATCTGTAAAGACCCATAAAATTCAAGGGAAATTTTTTCTAAATTTTCTTTGAGATTTTACAAGAACGCAGTTTTTGACAGTGCCTGATTCTGAGGCCTGGTGTGCCCGGAATTTCTATCCGAAGTTTAGCTCGGGTATGTTCATTGAACGAACGAGCGAGAATTTCTAACTTTTGAACCGGTGCCCGGAATCGAATTCTGAGGGCACCGATGGAACCGCAGTGCCGGTAATTACTTAGGAACTCCTGTTTCGGAGATGCGTTTACACGAGGGGAGTTATTAATTTTTGTTGTAGTTGAAAATAAAAATTAAGAATTTTTATTTTTCCCACTTGGTAGTTTTATCCTAAGTAAGGATGTTGGGGTGGGACCCACTTGTGATAACCAACCATGAGAGGATAAATTGGGGTGGGACCCACACGAGACCAACCCCTCAATTTCCTAACCCCTCTAACCCCCCCCCCCCCATTTATGTTTTGCTAACTTATGTCCTCATTAATTTTATAACATCTTATGTTATAACATAAGTGAGTTAAATGTGGGTTTCGAATTTTCAAACTCTTGAAATTCAAAAAACTATGTTGGGTTAATAAAATACGTGGGGGGATTATTTTATTTTATTGTTAGAGTTTTGTCGTTGAGAGCTTTTGGGAAGAACATCTTCTTCTTCGACGAAGAATGTGAAGAACACCTCGGACTCTGACGAAGAACACCATCCTTAGCGAAGAACATCTCTGCCGAAGAACGCGGAGAACTTCTTCCACGACGTTCTTCTTCCATGATGGTTTTCCGCGACGAAATCTCCGTCAACGTCTTTGAATCCTCGCTTCGCGACATCGACATTCTTTTTCCACGACGCCCGACCTCCGCGACGCTCGTCTTCCATGGCTCGTTGACGTGCACCGTTCTTGAAACCGAGGTAGGGGTTCGACTATTTTAAGTTGGTGATTCTTTCCTTCGCATATGAAAGATAAATCTAACGTCCATGTTCAAATTTTTATTTAAATTAAAAAAATTGTGAAGGTTGAACGTTTTATGTTTCATCCAATTGCTATCAATATAACGGGAAGGGATCGGTCCGCACAAACACGGCCGATACCCCTCCCCCCCTTTGCTATTCTTCGGTTTTGATTAGCGAAGATGGTAATGCATCGTTGCACCGCGCTTGAGAGAACGGAGACGTGAACGATGCGGGCCACGACGAAGAAACGCGTCGCTGTCACGCCGCGTCGAGGGTACGAACAAGGCCGGGGTCGGAGTCGGGCCGCACCGGAAGGACGCAGCGTCGTGAGGCCGCGCCGGACGAATTTGCAGCCATCCTGGAAGTAGCGGCCGGAAAAACCACCCACCGGAGAATTCGAAGAAGGCGGCTGGAACTCCGGCCACCGGTGCCGGAAGGCGCAGGACCGCGGGGTCCCGCGGCGAGAAACCGGCTGGCCCTATGCTGGCCGGCTGTTACAGGGGAAAAGCCGGGGGGTTACACCCCTCGAGTTGCACATGGCGCGACCCCTTAATGGGGGCCGCCGTTTGATTTAATGGTGGGGCGAAGCCCCTCCCTTGGACGTGCTCGCGCAGCGCGCTGGCCGCACCGCCGCGCTGGCCGCGCCGCTGCGCCGCTGGCCGGGCCAGGTCATCGGGCCGGGTCGCCACCCGGGCCGGGTCGACCCGGTTCGGCCGACCCAGGGGGTACTGGGTCGGGCCGGGCCGGGCCCAGACCCCCTATTTTCGGGCTGAGTTGGTTCAAATGCCCATATCTTGGGCTACGAACCTCCAATCGACGGACCGTCAGTTGCGTAGCAATCCTTGGGACGAGACGGGCATTTCGGTATATCGCACTAGTGGTTTTGAAATACTATGGGTTCGGCCGGGTTTGTTCGGATACGAAACCAACCGGACAGTCGGAGCGGAAACGCTCGTAACTTGAGCTCCGGATGTCCGATTGACGTGCCGTCGACTTTGTTGGATTCCTCTTAGTGAGCCTGATCTTTTGGCTTACTCCGCCCGATGTTTGGATGCCTTCGGAGTGCGGTCGGGTTGGTTCGCTCATGAAACCAACCGGGCCCCTGGAACGAAAAACCCAATAACTCACAGACCGGGCGTCCGATTGACGCGCCGTCTATCTCATTGTTTTCCTTTTGATGAGACGGAACATTTGGCATACTTCGCCCGAGTTTTGGTTTCTATTGGATAGTGTCCGGGTTTGATTGTACCCGAAATCCAACCGGGCCCCTGGAACAGAAAAGCTGATATCATTCAGACCAGACGTCTATTTGACGAACCGTCAGTGGCGTTGGTGATCATGTTGAGAAACGGTCTCTATGAGTATACCCTATGAGTGTTCAGGGTATAGTTGAGTTACGGCCAGATTGGTTCGCACACGAAACCAACCGGGCCCCAGGGACGAAAAGGCTAGTAACTCACAGACCGGGCATCCGATTGACGCTTCGACTGTTGCGTTGAGACCCCTATGATGAGGTGGTACTTTGAGATACTTCATCAAGGGACTTTTTTATACTTGGAGTATCGACCTGTAGCTCATGGAGCAGACCCTCCCGGAGACGAGCATGAGGAGTACGGAGACCGTGTAGCCGGCTGAAACCTGACGACTGCTTAACCGACTCGACTTGGATTGAGTCGACTAGCCCAGTGGACAGAGCACCCGGTATTTGGCGACAGACCCACGGCGGACGGAGCGCCCGGTAGTTGGTCGCAGACCCGCGGTACTCGATAGGAGGAGTACCTCTGTAGGCTATTAGGGGGAGCGCCCGGTATTTGGCGACAGACCCACATCGGACAGAGCGCCCGGTAGTAGGCCACAGACCTGCGGTACTCGACAGGAGGAGTACCTCATCAGTCTTGGTTTAGTTAGAAGTACCTCGGAGTCATGACAGGACCATTGTACACTTCAGAGACGGAGCTCTTCAGCAGTTACGGTTTCGCAAATGAAAATCCTGGTTTGAGCTGAGATTCTTTTGACCTTTGTGATTACCTCATGATTGAGATGGGTCACTTAATAACTTAGGTATATGTATGGGAATATACCTGGGTAGGGGTTATCCGTTGATTTCATGATCCTTGTGTTTCCTCATGATTGAGATGTGTTACTTGATAACTTAGGTATATGTATGGGCATATACCTAAGAAGAGGTTATCTGTTGAGATATTCTTTGTGGTTATCCTTATTGGTTTTAGTGAGACCATGAGGGTCTCGGGGTCCCTACTGAGTATCGTTATACTCACCCCTGGATGGGCTATGCCCGCACCTCATTGTGTTGGTTGTAGACGACGGGCAGTGCTGACAGAGGCCGAGTGTTCGAGGACTGGACGGTACCCGGAGTTGGACTACACGACGAGTCAGTACCCGGAGGTGGACTACACGACGAGTCAGTACCCGGAGGTGGACTACATGACGAGTCAGTATCGGGAGGAGGACTTCACGGAGAGACGACACACGGAGGAGGTTGACGGGCGAGAGCGTTGAGGAGGCTGTCTTCACCTACCCTTCAGGTAGGATCCGGGGCGAACAATCCAGGAGCTGCGCTATCTGTACCTACCCTTCAGGTAGGATCCGAGGAGGATGACCTAGGAGCTGCTTCCTTCTTCCAGCTGTTTTCCTTTTTCTGTTGTACTTTCGTTCAGTTGTAGTTGCACTTTCAGTTGGGTTTGTATTCTGGCCCATTTACTTTTCAGCACTTTCTTGTGTACTTAGTGTTTTGCTTCCGCTTATACTCTGTGGTGTTTTGTTTACTTTTACTAAGGCAATGCCTTCCCAGTTATCGGGATTTACGCCTTTGGTGCTAGTTTCCAGCCTCTGGCCTATGGAAGGCGGGCTTGGGGTAGTCACGACACGGGCCCCGAGGAAGGGTCATGACAAATTGGTATCAGAGGAGTTGGTTCTACCACATAACTTATAACTCTGATGTTTTCTTTCTGTGAAGCAATAGTGTTAAGGGTACCGAGTGTGGTGTTCAGTTCAGGGAATCTAGTGTTGGTGCGGGTGTCCGACGTATCCATACACCAGGACCCAGACAACTGATTTCTGACTTTGTGCATGAAAACACTGATTGCGTGTGTGTTTCCAGAAGATTTATTTAAATACCATCTCAAACCAGGTCAGCTCACCAGGTATAAGTCTTTTGACCGTGTCATGTTTGTTCCTTTCAGGATGCCTCCCCATGGATGACCAGCTAGAGCCCCGAGAGTGGTACGTACTGACAGCCCGCCGAGCGACGTGGCCTCAGTACAGGGCCCTATCACAGTTGAGGCACCAGCGGAGGCACCAGTGGTACTACTACCCATTGGGCCACCGATTCCACCAGCCCCAACAGCATAGGGTGCACGTCGCTTGAGTGCACTACACGAGTTCCAGTGCTAGAGACAACCCAGGTTCCAGGGAGGGACGGACCCGCAGGCGGATAAGGATTGGCTGGAGGCTGTGGTGAGAGTTTTCAGGCTAGTGGGGACACCGACCGACTTCATGGTGATCCTTGATGCCAACCTTATTTAGGCAGCAGTCGGCAGATGGTGGATCCTGATGCTCCATATGCATGACGAGGCGACACTTCTTTGGGCAGACTTCGAGAGCCTGTTCCGGGCAGAGTTTGTACCAGCCACCCTTCGAGCAGTGCGTATACAAGAGCTACTTCAGCTGCGACAGGGCAGCATGACAGTGGAATAGTATTCAGTGAGGTTCACAGACCTCTCGCGCTACTCCACAGATATAGTACGGGACCCCGTTCTTTAGGGCCCGAACCTTTGAGCAGGGGCTCAGGCGGGAGATTAGAGCTTCTATTATTTCTCACAGCATTCCGACCCAGACTGGGGTATTGGAGAGAGCCATCTTAGTGGAAAGTTTCCTTGCTGAGCAGTCTCCAGCAGCATTACCCACCACTAGTTGACTTGCGGCAGAGTCTTCTGCAGTAGACAGTAGACAGATGACACAGAGGTCCAAGAGGACCAGACCTACCGGTGGCCGACTGCACGACTCAGGTTCAGTTGTGCGGGGAAACCGGGGTGGAGTCAGAGACAGACGTGCTGAGAGTGGACAGTGTTACTCCTGCGGTGGAATGGGTCAAATGGCATGTGACTGTCTGACCCACCATGCAGATGACCAGCAGTTAAATGAAGAACCTCCAAGGCAGAGGCAGAGGTTTGATCAGGGCAGACCGCAAGGAGCAGGCGGCCATGGAATAAGAGCTGGTCGTGCAGCTGGAGGTGGACGACGCTTCGGGGTGTTGCCACCCCCACCACCAGGAGGCCCACCCCGACCGCAGGGGACAGGAGGACATGGGAGAGCTCAGCTTTAGGCAGCTGAGGCCTATGGTCATGCAGCTCTGGAAGCAGATGAACAGGAGCGGGACTAGCTTCCAACCTAGAGGCGTTTGATCATGTTGCTTATAGTTTTCTTGTTGTTACATTTGTGTCTTTTTACTATGAGCGGAAATAATGAAAAGACACTTATCTTTGTAAAGTTTTCTTTCCTACCCTTTTTGTTTGGGTGATACTGAGTGGTCCCGATGAAGACTGTTGACTTGACCCTCAATTTTGAGATTTCTAATGGAGGATACCTAGTGACCTCACACTGATGCCGACAATGTGACTCGACCCTTATAGGTGAGTGTGACTGTTGGATCTCTTGGTAGTTACGTCGAGGACTTACGAGGTCATCCATGGCATGAATGCATCATTCATGTCAGGATTGACTATATTAGGCAATGAATGTGGTTTATCCAGGGGATGAGACCGGATTTATCTTATCGGAAAAGAAGAAATCATAGCAACTCTTGTGAGACTAGAGAAGGTCCACGTTATCCAAGAGCGGATGAGGACAGCACAGGGCCGACAGAAGCCTTATACTGACAGGACTTGGAGGCCTCTAGAGTTCGAGGATGACGATCACGTCCTTATACGGGTCTCACCTCGACGAGGTTAACGGAGATGTGGCCAGGGAGGCAAGTTATCTCCAAGGTTCAACAGACCTTTCTAGGTCCTCAGCTGGGTAGGCGAGGTGGTTTACCGCTTGACCCATCCACCTCAGTTGCACTAGGTACACGATGTTTTCCTGGTATCTCAACTGAGGAGATACATGCTCGACCCTTCGCATATCATCAACCATGAGGAGCAGGACAATGGCGATGGGGTTACTTCCACGGAGGTTCTAGTGGGGATCAAGGATCGACAGGAGCAGATCCTACGAGGATGATCGATTCCTCGGGTGCACTTTCTCTGGCAGTACGGGAACCTTCAGGTGAGCACATGAGAACGGGAGGGTCAGATGTGTGCTCAGTACCGCTTTTGTATCCCTAGTTTGTGTTGAAGCTTTACGGGGACGTAAAGCCCTGAGGTGGGAGTGATGTGAAGACCCGTAAAATTCAAGGGAAATTTTTTCTAAATTTTCTTTGGGAGTTTACAAGAACGCAGTTTTTGACGGCGCCTGATTCCGAGGCCCGGTGTGACCGAAATTTCTATCCGAAGTTTAGCTTAGGTACATTCAGTGAAAAAACGAGCGGGAATTTCTAACTTTTGAACCGTTGCCCGGAATCGAATTCCGAGGGCACCAATGGAACCGAAGTGCCGGTAATTACTTAGGAACTCCTGTTTCGAAGATGCGTTTACACGAGGGGAGTTATTAATTTTTGTGGTAGTTGAAAATAAAAATTAACAATTTTTATTTTTCCCACTTGGTAGTTTTATCCTAAGTAAGGATGTTGGGGGTGGAACCCACTTGTGATAACCAACCATGAGAGGATAAAGTATGGTGGGACCCACACGAGCCCAACCCATCACATTCCTAACCCCTATAACCCCCCCTTATGTTTTGCTAACTTATGTCCTCATTAATTTTATGACATCTTATGTTATAACTTAAGTGAGTTAAATGTGGGTTTTGAATTGTCAAACTCTTGAAATTCAAAAACCTATGTTGGGTTAATAAAATAACTGGGGGGATTATTTTATTTTATTTTTAGAGTTTTTTCGTTGAGTGCTTTTGGGAAGAACACCTTCTTATTCGAAGAAGAATGTGAAGAACACCTCGGACTCCGATGAAGAACACCATCCTTAGCGAAGAACATCTCCGCCGAAGAACGTGAAGAACTTCTTCCACGACGTTCTTCTTCCATGACGGTTTTCCACGACGAAATCTCCGTCAACGTCTTCGAATCCTCGCCTCACGACGTCAACGTTCTTTTTCCGCGACGCCCGACATCCGCGATGCTCGTCTTCCACGGCTCGTTGATGTGCACCGTTCTTGAAACCGAGGTAGGGGTTCGACTATTTTAAGTTGGTGATTCTTTCCTTCGAATATGAAAGATAAATCTGACATCCATGTTCAAATTTTTATTTAAATTAAAAAAATTGTGATGGTTAAATGTTTTACGTTTCGGCCAACTGCTATCAATATAACGGGAAGGGATCGGTCCACACAAACACAGCCGATACCCCTCCCCCCTTTGCTATTCTTCGGTTTTGATTAGCGAAAATAGTAATGCATCGTTGCACCGCGCTTGAGCGAAAGGAGACGTGAAAGATGTGGGCAACGACGAAGAAACGCGATGCCGTCACGCCGCTTCGAGGGTACGAACGAGGCTGGGGTCGGAGTCGGGCCGCGCCGGAAGGACACGGCGTCGTCAGGCCGCGCCGGACGAATTTGCAGCCATCCTGGAAGTAGCGGCCGAAAAAACCACCCACCGGAGAATTCGAAGAAGGAGGCCGGAACTCCGGCCGCTGGTGCCAGAAGGCACGGGACCGCGGGGTCCCGCGGCAAGAAACCAGCCGACCCTGCGCTGGCCGGCCGTTACAGGGGAAAATCCTGGGGGTTACACCCCCCCGGGTTGCACAAGCTGTGACCCCTTAATGGGGGCCGCCGTTTGATTTAAACGAGGGGCGAAGCCCCTCCCTTGGACACGCTCGCGCAGCGCGCTGGCCACACCGACGCGCTGGCCACGCCACCGCGCCGCCGGCCGGGCCGGTTCGTCAGGCCGGGTCGCTAACCGGGCCGGGTCGACCCGGTTCGGCCGAATCAGGGGGTACTGGGTCGGGCCGGGCCGGGCACAGACCCCCTATTTTCAGGGTGAGTTGGTTCAAACGCCCATATCGTGGGATACGGACCTCCGATCGACGCACCGTTAGTTGCGCAGAAATCCTTGGGACGAGTCGGCTGTTTCGGTATATCGCACTCAAGGTTTAGGAATACTTTGGGTTCGGCCGGGTTGGTTCGGATACGAAACCAACCGGGCCCTCGGAGCGGAAACTCTCGTAACTTGAGCTCTGGACGTCCGATTGACGTGCCATCGACTTTGTTGGATTCCTCTTAGTGAGCCGGATCTTTTGGCTTACTCTGCTCGAGGATTGGATGTCGTCGGAGTGCGGTCGGGTTGGTTCGCTCACGAAACCAACCGAGCCCCTGGAACGAAAAAGCCAATAACTCACAGACCGGGCGTCCGATTGACGCGCTGTCTGTCTCATTGTTTTCCTCTTGATGAGACGGAACTTTTGGCATACATCACCCAAGTTTAGGTTGCTGTTGGATAGTGGCCAGGTTGGATTGTACCCGAAATCCAACTGGGCCCCTAGAATGGAAAAGCTGATATCATTCAGACCAGACGTCTGTTTGACAAACCGTCAGCAGCGTTGGTGATCACGTTGAGAAACGGTCTCTATGAGTATACCCTATGAGTATTCGGGGTATAGTTGAGTTACGGCCAGATTGGTTCGCACACGAAACCAACCGGGCCCCGGGGACGAAAAGGCTAGTAACTCACAGACCGAGTGTCCGATTGATGCGCCGACTATTGTGTTGAGACCCCTATGATGAGGCGGTCCTTTGAGATACTTCTTCATGGGACTTTGTGATACTTGGAGTATCGACCTGTAGCTCATGGAGCGGACCCTCCCGGAGACGAGCGTGCGGAGTACGGAGACCGTGTAGCCGGCTGAAACCTGACGACTACTTGACCGACTCGACTTGGAGTGAGTCGACTAGCCCAGTGGACGGAGCGCCCGGTATTTGGCGATAGACCCACGGCGGATGGAGTGCCCGGTAGTTGGCCGCAGACCCGCGGTACTCGATAGGAGGAGTACCTCTGTTCGATATTTGGGGGAGCGCCCGGTATTTGGCGACAGACCCATAGCGGACGGAGCACCCGGTAGTAGGCCGCAGACCCGCAGTACTCGACAGGAGGAGTACCTCATCAGTCTTGGTTTAGTTAGCAGTACCTCGGAGTCGTTACAGGACCACTTTACACTTCAGATACGGAGCACTTCAGCAGTTACGGTTTCGATAATGAAAATCCTGGTTTGAGCTGAGATTCTTTTGACCTTTGTGTTTACCTCATGATTGAGATGGGTCACTTAATAACTTAGGTATATGTATGGGCATATACCTGAGTAGTGGTTATCCATTGATTTCATGATCCTTGTGTTTCCTCATGATTGAGATGGGTTACTTGATAACTTAGGTATATGTATGGGCATATACCTAAGTAGAGGTTATCTGTTGAGATCTTCTTTGTGGTTATCCTTATTGGTTTTAGTGAGACCTTGAGGGTCTCGGGGTCCCTACTGAGTATCGTTAGTCTCACCCCTGCACGGGCTATGCCCACACCTCATTCTGTGGTTTGCAGACGACGGGCAGTGCTGACAGAGGCCGAGTGTTCGAGGAATGGATGGTACCCGGAGGTGGACTACACGACGAGTCAGTACCCAGAGGTGGACTACACGACGAGTCAGTACCGGGAGGTGGACTACACGACGAGTCAGTATATGGAGGATGACTTCACGGCGAGACGACACACAGAAGAGGTTGACGGGCGAGAGCGTTGAGGAGGCTATCTGTACCTACCCTTCAGGTAGGATCCATGGCGGACAATCCAGGAGCTGCGCTATCTGTACCTACCCATCAGGTAGGATCCGAGGAGGATGACCTAGGAGCTGCTTCCTTCTTCCAGCTGTTTTCCTTTTTCTGTTGTACTTTCGTTCAGTTGTAGCTGCACTTTCAGTTGGGTTTGTATTCTGGCCCATTTACTTTTCAGCACTTTCTTTTGTACTTAGTGTTTTTCTTCCGCTTATACTCTGTAGTGTTTTGTTTACTTTTATAAAGGCAATTCCTTCCCAGTTATCGGGATTTACGCCTTTGGTGCTAGTCGCCAGCCCCTGGCCTATGGAAGGCGGGCTTGGGGTAGTCACGGCACGGGCCCCGAGGATGGGTCATGACAATATCCAAGATTTTTATATTTGATGAAATACATTTGGATTTATTTTACAATATTTAGTAAATTTAGAAGTAGACTAGTACATTTTTATATGATATGCCTCAAGATATTTCTCCTTTAAAGACATTAATTGTTTGAAAATGGAATCCCATGAACATGATTTTCGGGTGAACTACTATGGTGCAATGATATTTTCTCAAAGTTAAATCTGATTGTTTGGAGGGATTATAATAATATACTTTCAACTGATGAAAATATCATGTTCATGTGTTTGAGTATGGAATCTAGGTGATACTGTTATAACTAGAGGACATAATAAGAATAAGAAGGATGATACTGAGGCATGGAGATAAGTGTTATGTGGGGAAATAGGTTAGGACCTACAATAGGGAGGCTAGCAAGGGCTTTGGGGGGGGGGGGTCAGTGGTGAGGGGTGGTGATCTGCACTGAGGGACGACAAGGTGCACTGAAGGGAGGTGTAGGATTTTGAGGGTCACTGGTGGGGGCTCTCATGAGGGTAGGGGGAGTGTCCGGATTGAAAAGAAAATAGTTTAGTGCTGGTTTTTAATAAACCGCTGCTAAATCATTTATAATAATAGAAATAGTGGTTTAGTAAACCACCACTAAATAACGCCGCAAAAGCCTATTTTTTTGCAGTTTCCAAATACAGATCCAATTGTAGTATCTAGAATTGGATTTATTTTTATGAAACCACTCACTATATCCTTCACTAAAATTTGAAGACATTTTATTATACTTAATGTCATTAAACATATCTATAGACATGTCCTTAGAGTTCTCACTAAGGTTTTCTCATCCAAGATTTCATAGGGTAACTAATTATTTCAATTGATACAAACTATAATGACCTTGATCTTAACATACATTAACATCACCTAAATTTTTTAGAATGTATAAAACATTACACAAATAGAAACATGAAGACGATACTAATATAGTGTCTTTGGAAACATTGAAACATAATCACTGATACATAAGTGATATACATTACATCCCACAAGGTTTTTTTTACTATAAACATTCATAGAGACATCAATAAATAAAACATATCTTCATAACATGGGAAGGAAACATAAAAAGGGGTGACCTCAAATACTCAGAAAGTGTAAATAAGGGAGATATATAAGCATAATCATGAGCAGATGGGTATGACAAGATGATTATGAATATAGAAGATCATACCCTAATAATAAAATATCTTATATATATGAATCATGGCATAAAGAAAATAAGTTCATAAGACATGAATCATAAGGAAATAAAAAACATATTCCATAAAAGTAGAACATAGGAATAAAACATGGATTATAGAAAACACATAAGTATATAATATGATTTCTATAGTATCTAGGTCATCACTACCAATACTATCTTGGTATTGTATGTTCACTCCCCATACAATCTTGGTTTCCAAGGTTCACTCACATGGCCATCATAGTTGAATGAGTTCACTCTTCATATCATCTTGGTAATCATGGTTTAATCGTGTGGCCATTTTGTAGTCAAGGTTTATCCCAAATACTATCTTAGTTTATCTAATAAGATATAAATCTTCACCGAATGGATAAGAGGGAGATATAAGTCCCACCCATCTCTTAATGAAATAATAAATACATCTTCCAAAAGATAATTAAAAATTATATCAAAACCCAGTAATGAAATGGGTATTAAAAATAATTAATCATATAATAACCTTTAGAGAAAATAGGTTATAAAATAGTATCATATTAAGAATAACTTGTGAAACTAATGGGTTTCAAAATAATATTACACATTAAATAAAACCTGATTCAATAGAATATAACATGTGAAGAGAAGTGGGTTTCAAAATCATATATCCTATGAAAAGAAGCAGGTTTCAAATTCATATAACTCATGAAAAGAAGTAGGATTAAAAATAATATATTCCATGAAAGAAAAACAGATTTGATTAACCTCATTCCATTAAAATATAATCAATCCAGTGAAATAATATGAATGGAAACATTGAATAATTTTCCCAAAAATTCATGAGTAAAACTAATGGAATTTATCATAAATGATAAATTATTTTGAATGAACATTTAAAATCATTTCACTAGTAAAATATCCTTTTAATATTAAAAACACTTTTTAAAAAATAAAATAATTTTAAAAAATATTTTCATTAAAATAAATACGTAAAAACTTTCAATCGATGCATTAAATAACCTAAAATGTTTTAAAAATTAATTTTCCCTTGAAAATTATATTTCTGAAAGTTATTTTTCATATCATTTTTTAAAACATTTTTAAAAACATAGTTTCTGAATACAATATATTTCCGACCAAATATAGAGACTCTCATCTTTTAAATAAAACATTATATTATGTAATAATGCGTGAAAAATGGTACTAATACATTGATATATCTTTAAATAAAAAAGGATAATGAAACTAATGAGTTTTCTTGAGATATGGATCATAATATTTCATTATATAAGCATAATCACTAACAATCTTGAAAATTAATGTGATTTTTTCAATAAACTCTTACCACTTTATTACATGGTATCATACTCTTCATATAGGAAAATGAAACAAAATTAGGCTTTAAATATCATTTAAATATGTAATTTCATGATATATCATGTAAAATAGTTGTATATACACAGCAAATATTAATTTATGTCCCTAACAAAACACATGTCTCAAAGAAGGAAAATTGAGACAAAACTATTTTACTGATTTGTTAAATTTTAAAACATAAACCCAATGAAGTAATTTTAATAAAATATATATTTTAATAACCATAAATATAAGTATAATATACATATAATTAAATTTGGGGAAGTACATGCACCATACAAAATAAGTGAGTAGTGATTAAGGCATGTATGTCAGGAAAATAAATGTGAGATGAAATCACCATACCTTTTCACTTGACTCTTTTCATACATGTTAAAACCACTTATATTATAAATATAATTTTTTTATAAATCTTTAAAATAACCATATTTTTATATCTAATGCAATATATGGTTTTATTACCTACTTGTTAACCATCCTGTGTTTAGGTTTCACTTCGGGTAATATTCGCTTTCGTTTTTGTATGTGTAATAATTAGTTTTATCATTAGTATTTATACATTATATCATGATTATAATATTGTTAAAAATTTTATAAATACCACGTATATATATTATTATTTTATTTAATAATACATATAATATATAAGAATAAATCGGAACACATCATTCATGGAGACAGTAGGTCATATGTACCCATGGATGCTATTTCCGTTTAATTAATGTGTTTAGAGAAAGAATGTAAAATATATATATATATCATTATTTGAGTTTATTTTTGATATCATATATATCATGTATATTCACTAAGAACACCCTTAATATAATCCATTTAGCATATGAACAAATCATATCACTTTGAGGGGGTATTAGTCCACATTTGTTCAGACGAAATAATCATATTTATATATGATGGAAATAATTAAGGTATGTTATAAATTAAAAAAATATAATCCTAAAGAAATTATTAATATAATATATATTATATATCAACATATTTTCTACCCTAATGGTCACCATTATAGGTGGTAATGGAAAAATAAATAACCATTGTTTTGTGAGGTAGTAGTTCGTCGTACACAGAAAGCATATGTTTGTTACACATTAGGTGGAGGTGTGTGTAAGTATAGGTATAACCATTTACATAACAGAATATTAGTATATTTAGAACATTTCATTCATTATATAATCAAATAATAATTATATTTTTAGTGCTGGATAAGAAAAATAAATGAAAGGACTAGAGAGAAGATGTTACCTCTTAATCAGGTACCTACTTTGGGTTTATGCCAAAAGGTGTCCTTGGATGACATTTTCCCAATGGAATGGATTATAAGAAGAAGATAGGATTTATGGGAATTTTATTAGGAATTTATATAACTATCTTAAGTGGTTTGATAGGTGTTAGGTAACGATATAGGTGTTGGCCTTTTATTGGGAAGGAAGAGGGCTCACATGGTATTTTTGAATACAAGTTAGTTTTGCACATGTTTGTACCTAATAAAGTAATACCAAACCATAAAAACTAAAATATTAAAGTTCAGTAGCCTATTAATGTCCATAAAATGGGTTTTGTAAAATTTTATTTATTTTTTGTTTTCAATATAAGTTTTAGTTCTTAGGTAAGAATAATTTTACATTAATCGATGTAATTTATTTTAATTAGTTTTTGTAAAATTTTTGGTCAAAAACTATGTTAGCCTTATTAAAAATTGTATATTTTGATGTTTCAAAATATTGATTAATTTTTTAAAATTCGTAACATAGATGTATGCTGTAAATTTAAAATTAACCTCACTGTCAAATCGATAATGCGAGTAATAAATTTAAAAATGATCAAAAGTTTTGCAAATTTTTATTTCCAATTTCAATTTGAAATTGGATAAAATAACCCACATTGGATTAATTGATAAAAATATCTTGAAATTAAACCCTAAAACCAATTTGAAAAATAATTTAACATTATAAATCAATTATATGTAAAGGTGGTTTTGAATTGAAATCCCGTATTTTTCATTATCCGTCCAAAAATGATGTTTCTTAGGAAAATCTAAAAAATTAACCCTAAGACAATTACAAAATTATAAATTTTAAAATGAATTTTATTTTATCAAAATAAATATATAGATGTGTATAATTTTATTATTATTATTAAAATATGTTCATTCTAAAAATGATAATTTGAAACAAAAAAGGACTTTACCAAAAATAATATCATTTATTATCAATTTGTATTATTTATATATATAAATTTTAACAAATATTTGAAAATTAGTTTTTAATATTTATATAAATATGTTAAATTTATAGTTTCTAATTTTATAATTTAAATAAATATATAGAAAAAAATGTTTCTTAGAAACTCAGTGTTGCATGCAACATATGCCAATTCGGTGTTACATGTGTCATAAACCATTTTTGTGTTGCGTATAAAGTACACCATGTCGGTACCCTGTGGAATGAATTTTTGACTTAATTTATTGTAAGACAAAAAATAATATTTAATTTTTCCATAAAAAATTCAATAAAAACTCATGGTGTTACAATAACACTCAAAATGATTCAAGATGTTGGTAAGCTTTTCTTACCTCATGGGATATTTAATTATTTTGAGATGTGTTTTATGGATTATTATAATTTAAATTGGTACCCAGAGAGGGTGTTTGTCCCTAGTTTGGCATTAAATGGATTGGTGAGGCTTTATAGAATGTTATTTAATGACTACAACATAAACCATGAATTACATCGGGTCATTTACTAAATTGGGATGTGTTTGTTTGACTAATGTATGATCATCAGTGTGTTAACTTGTATCACTGTTAAAGACCCCCCAAAAGGTATGTATTTTTATTTTTCAGGTTTGTGATCCTTGATATAATAGGTTTGGTTCTAAGTTCTTGATATGGAGATTTCCTTAGTGGTAATGTTATGTTTAAATATGAAATGATGTATGGCTTCTATGTCACCATGGGTGAGGGGACTTAGGTGGTGTCTACATAGGTCTTTTATATGTATAAAAGTGTTATATTAGGGTATAATGAAAATATTTGTTTTAAAAGTACCTTGTGAAGGAAATATTCCTTATTTTTTAACCAATTGTTGTGTATTTGATTTGTGAGAGATGGCCTTTTAAGAGTATTTGATCCTTTTTCTACTTAATACAAATAGATGTAAACATCAAGGTATAACAATATGATATTACGCAAGACATAATAAAATAATGGAGTTAAATTTTAAATATAAGTTATTTAGAAATATTTTCCTCTAATGTTTTTGAGGATCTCATTGTTTTTTGTTGACTATATTATTTAATCATTCCATGATTTAATATTTTTCTACTTTCGTGTTTATTTATGATGATCATTTTTTTTGTTTATTTTAAAAATTGTATAATTTGTGTCATGGAGTCATTATTTATTTCTTATGACTAGTTTAAAATCTAAATTCCCATTAATTATATGAAATCTATCATATATTTTACTATATTAGTTTAGTTTTGATTAGTATATATATATATGGTAAGTTATATATCCCTTTGCCCAATTTGATAATTCATATATGCCTCTATGTGTATGTGTTTCCTAATATTCTTAATTTAGAGCCTTTTATCTATGATTATTGTTATTAATCCATGTTAAAAGATTAAAAACTTGTCACATGACAAATTTGATAAGTTTGGATTATATAGGTCTAGTTTAATGAGTATTTTGATATTAATTACTAATTTCATATATATATATATTGTTTGTGTATTCCATGGTTAGTAACTTCATTCCATGATGTGGAATATATAGAGCCTTGTTTTTATTTTAAATTTCATATACTAGTTCCTCTAACCTTATTATAAAATACTATACATAAATATATATATATATATATATACGAAGATTTATATACTATGATTTTTTCCTCTATATGGAAATATGCCTCATATATAAGCATGAATTTTTATATCTATATTATTACACACACATATTCATTTATATGATAAGATAGGACACCAATGAGAGTATGTATACATAATTATATATGTTATTTACTATGAGAATAAGATCCTTCAAAATACAGATGGATATATATGTATTATTATTCTTCTATAGTGAAATCTTGTCTATTATTATTACATACCAAATTTCAAATGTTAGGTGACTGCTTAGATGAGTTTGTAGTGCATAGGTTGTCATGCATTGACACATAAAAGGATTTGAG
Source organism: Viscum album (assembly GCA_963277665.1). NCBI lineage: Eukaryota > Viridiplantae > Streptophyta > Magnoliopsida > Santalales > Viscaceae > Viscum > Viscum album. Next base: position 590,533,813 of record OY728126.1, read on the forward strand.
GAATACTAATTATAAAAATAATCTTTCCTTCTATTATAATAATCCCTTATATATTGAATGAATTTTTTAGTCTTTCCTTGTAACAAAACCCATTTCCATTACTATTGTAAGAACTAATTGAAACCATGATTTCCATAAGAAATTTTATGAGGGGTTATCTAGATTATCCCTCATAGATTTGTTAATCTATGGGTTAAATACATAAAATCTAACCATTTATAATCTATCACTATGTAGTAATGTGGTTGTTTAAGTAGATTCGTGGTCTAGCTCATGAAAGGGGATTCCAGGATGTCCATGCGAGTGGAATTAGAAGACCACATATTTTTTTCATTAATCAGGGCATGTCATATATTTTAAGGTATTGTGATAAGGGATAATGTGTATCCTTTTAATGTTATTCAACCATGACAAATGATGTAACTTTTAATGTCATGCATTTTAAACTAATGGTGTCATATATTTGAGGTCCACACGAATAATACCCATTCTGACCAGTTTAATATTATATATAATATATTATAAGGTGAATCGTAACTAGATATGGTTTTGTATAAGAATTATATATGAGTTACCATTTGCGGTTTAATCATGAGATATTTTTAGATGAAGTTATGTTGGGGTTTACATTATATTAGATGCCCAAAATATCTATATCTCATTTATGAAAAAAAATAATGTTGACCAGATGCTAAAGATATTTAGGAATTGTTTTAATAAACTAAGTATAACTATAATGAATTAAGATAAATCACATTTTCCCCATATTATGCATATTTCTCATTAATGGGATAAATGATTGTTTGACCCTAAGGACCCAATCGATTTGTTATAAAAACTAGTGGTCCTATTATTAATGCGAGTTAATAATCAAGAGAAATTTTTTTTTTTTAACGGACCAATCATGTAAACCAGATGATTATAAATGATATATTGGAAGATGAATATATTTATAGGTTTATTAGGAGAAAAATTATATTGACTTAGGGTTAAAATAAATCGATATTACATCATTATTTTAATATTAAGCACATTAAAAATGTACATTCTCGAGGACTGTAATAGTTTAGTGTCTTTCGAAACAAGGAACATAATCTTCTTGATTGGTGAATGATCTTCAATATCTCATATAAAGATATTCACATTTAATAATCCAACTTCAAACCTTTATTTATTGGGTAGGGAAAGGATTCATTAGAAATGGTTAGATCATATACTCAGTAAATTTAAAAATGAAGATATGTAATCATAACATGAGAACAAGTGTATGGAAACATTAGAACCACATTTGATGATCATACCATATATATCAAAGATCATATACATGAGTCATGGCATAAATAGTTTTAGTTAATAGGAAATGACTGAAATCAGAACATAAGAAGAAGATAGGTAATTGTTTTATACTCATAAACAAAATAAATTATTTCGATCGTAGTAAATTATTAATGAAAAGTCCATCTTACTGGATTTGGTTTACTCCCAAACCATCTATGCATTCATGGTTCACTCCCATGATCTTCTTAGTAGAGAAAGCCCTACACTTAATTAGGTTGAATCCATATTCAATCCTTGTATTACTAACCCTTGTTTACTCCTCATTCCATGCATATATTACTAAAAAATGTTCACTATTATATTCAACCCTGTGTTATAGAACCAAGTTCCCTCCTCATTCCAACTGTGTCATACTTAACTGAGTTCACTCCCCATTCCAGACCTATCATACAGATTCGAGTTCACTCTTCATTATATGCATGTATATATATCTGGAGATATAAATCTATACCCAATAAATTTGAGGGACATCTAGGTCCCACTTTTCACATAATGAATTCATAAATAGGGGTTTAACAAGATAATACAACATTCATCATATCATGAACCATAGATGGAGATGTGATTTATAAACAAGAAATAATATCACATGTAATTAGATGGATATAATAATAATTTTATCATATTATAACCTTTGTAAGAAGGATTATTTTTCTAATCATATCATCATATAATAATTTGTGGAAAATATTGGTTTTATTATGCCTTTTATCAATTTATAACCTGTGGAAGTGAAATGGGTTTCATAAACAAAATGTCATATTAAAACACCATTCATAGTAATAATGAGAATGGTTTCCTTAGATCATATCCCTAGTAAATCATAATCAAAATCAAATTATATCATCTTATATGGAGAAGTATTTTTAAATATCATTTGAATCATTTCTCAGGGAAATTAACATTCCTTTATAAATCATTATTAAGACATAAAACATTTTCAAAATCTTTTTCTTTGAAACAAATTTTAAAACATGTGATGTATGATTTAAAAATAATTTAAAACATTTCATGAGTAAAATTTCATTACATATTTTAAAAATTATTTTAAAATCCAAAAACATTTTGAAGATAATTTTCTTGGATAATAACCTTTAAAACTTATAATGGAATTATTTAAAATCAGTTAGAACACTTCTGGAAAATTAACAATTTTAGAAATAATAAATTATTTGAAAATAAATATAAAAAAATGAATTTTTTGAATATTAAAAAAATTATTTTCATATATAATATTTGATCTTGTAAACATGGAAAATAAGCTTCCTAGAAATGATGGTCATGAGAGTAGATAAATTTATTCATTTGTAACATTTATTTTTCATAGTAAAAAATTTAGAAAATTTACTAGATCAAAAAACCAAAAGAATAATAATATTTGAAAACTATTTTTTATAAAAGTTAAAACATAAGAAAAAATTTCTGTCAAATATCATAGGAAAATACTATACCATTTTTGAAAATAGTTTTAGAAAGCACGGTTTTTAAAATAACACATATTTGCAAATGAAGAGAGAGATAAAGTGGGATTTTTGTCAAAAATAGTTCCTTAATTATAATTCTTATTAAAGAGTTGGAAAACTATACAATTAGTTGAATAGATTATTAATAAACAAATAGAAATACAATTAATGAGATCTCATTAGATATGGATAATAACATTTCATTAAAGGTATCATTATTGCAAACATTCTCAATATATGATGAGATTTTATCAAATAAACTCTTACCACTTTTGTATCATTGAATCATTATCCCCATTAGAGAATAAAATTTCATAAATAGTAAAATATCATTAAATTAAGTATATTCATTATATAACATCTCCAATGTATGTGTATACACATTTTGGAAGAATATAGGTGCATAACCGGGCATGTTTCCCAATGAAAGAAAATTGAGACAAAATTATTTTATCAGTTTTTTAAAATTTTAAACAAAAAATTACTTAAAAGAGAGATCATAAAATGGATATCTAAATATTGAAAAAAAATAATGAGAATTTTATACAACAAAAAAATTATAATTGGTTAATATAGCATATATATAACAGAAATAAAAGTGATACTAGAAAACACAGACCTATAGTCTTGAATTTCATTATACATGTTCAATCCTCATGTATAATAAATTTTAGTTTATTATAAAAATACAAAATAACCATACTATTAAATATCATACCTTATATAGTTTTATTAGGACATTATATAACCATATTTTAATAATTCCATGTTAATGTTATGTTTTTGGTCATAACCACTCTTTTTGTATATGTTTTGACTTTTTATTATTGACCCACTTAATTAAATCATGATTTACTCATTTCAAAAATGTATAAGGTGATTTAAATATCATATATATTCTTTATATAAGTATTTATAATAATATATAAAATAAATAAACATGAAATGTAATACACCATTCATGGGTACAATAGAACCTAGGTACGCATGGATATTGTTTCAATTTTCTTGACATATTAAAGGATGGAAATCAAATGAGATATATGTATATATATATATTATCATTAAATTATAATTATTACTTCATATATTTCATATTTGTTTCTATACCCCTCCAGAATACTTTCTAGGTAATGTGTGAAAGAATCACATTTCATTGAGGAGGCAGTAGTCCACTCATCCAAAAACAAAGTTATCATATTTCCAATAATTGAAAAACATGAATTTATCGATTATATAATAATTCTAGAAGAATAAATAAATAATAAAAATCATATATATTGTAACGTCCTGATTCCAAAAGCTACCCAGAGGAGCCATGTGTCTGGTTCTCCACACGACCTCAAGTATATTTCCCTGAACGCCAGAGGTTGCCGACTAGCAGCGAGGGACTGGGTAAGTTATTGGGGAAACTATGCCCTCATTTAGTAAGGTATACAAAGAAAAGAAATTTACAGTAAATAGAGGAAGTAGTAAGCAATACGCAACAACTGAAACCAAATAGCGGAAGCAATGAATATATTGTAATGATGATAATGATAAAGCAGGTACAAGTATCTAAGGAACGCAGCAAACACAATAACGTGCTGAAATAAATTTTAAAACAAAGTACTAAAATAACAGAAACTCTTGCAACATCGCAACCCTAAGCTTGGTCCCTTTCTCTCCTGCTCCAAGAAATCAAGTACCATAAGTCAAAGGGCACTTTCCGTTAAGTCTGCTTTGGCCCAAAAGCATGGCCCAAACAGGGTGTCAGATACAATCCTAGTAGGCAATCACCCAAAGATCTGTGCCTAACAGTCAGTGAATTCAAGGCATGTAAATGTGCAGGAAGCAGTAAAAAGAGAAGCACACAGCAGCTATAATCCATTGTTCTAGCATATAAAGTACACAAGTAAACAACTGACAACAAGTAAAAAAATAGGTAATCATCTGGGTAACTCTCACAGCCTAACCCATATGGTTCAACCTACAAGTACTCGCAACCCTCTAGGAGGCACACACAGTCTCACCCCTCTGGTTTAGCTAAGAGTTGACTTTCTGAGGAAGAACTCACCGTTAATTCCCCATATAGTCTCGTATCGTGCTAAAGGCTCTCTGGAAAATCACTCAATGTCTCATTTCCCCTGTGGCCTGCGTCGAGGAACTACTGACTCTCTAAGGAAGCACTCATCGGCAACTCCCCTTGTGGTCTCGTATCATATTAAAAGACACTCTAGAGAATCCCTTGTGTCCATTCTCCTTATGTTCTACTACACTAGGTTCTCACAGTCCTATGTGAAATAAACATGGTCAATGTGCGCATATCATCCCAAGTAAACCTAAAGAACTACTTGGCTTTCAGTCTAAGGCACAACATCATAACAATACAAAAGTTCCACTATCCTACAACTAGGCATGGTAACTGGAAAAATGCCTTATAAGAAAAAAACCAAAGGCGAAGCACAATAATACAGTATTGATTATCCAATTTTTCAAGCAATGATCTCTACTCAAGCAATCAAGCAAAGTAGTCAAACAATAGGGGAAAAACAGGAAACCCAAAATTCCCTGTTCAAGGTAATTGGTGGAATTTGCACAAAATATTCACAGAATTTATACATAAAGGCGCAAATCACTTACCTTGGTGCTAGGAGATCGATATACATGAACCGTAGCGATTTATTCTCCTAAAAACGGTGAAGATCTGAGAAAATGGAAAAAATGCTCAACCCACGATAACTTGGATATTAGGAGGAAACATAGAACAAGGCTAAAGAAGAAGAGAGAACTCACCGCTGTGATTCCAACACAATCAACGATGATCAATTCAGAGAACAGACGGAGGAACGGAAGCTCGTCGATGATTTGCGGATTCCCGGCACTCTCAGGCGAAGAATCTGGAGAAGATGACTTTTCCTTGATTAGGCGCGGCACTGGTTCATTTAATGGAAAAAAATTACACGGCATGTACTTTTAGAGTACACGGCGAGTACTAGGTTTTTCTGTACTCCACTTTAAGCGGCCTCCACGTCACCCCTCCACCGCGTGTTTGTGGCCTGGGCACGAGCATCACATGACTTCGAGCCAGAAATGAGTACACGGAGTGTACTCAGAAAGTACATGGCATGTACTTCAAAAATTTATAGAAACTCAATTTTTCTTAAAAACTCCCGAAAAGGAAAGACATACCTGAAATGAAGATTCGAGTTCTTACAAACATCCCCCTTAAATAAATTCATCACCGAATTTCTCTAGTGAGGCGTAGAAGAATAACCCTTGAATAGCTCTGGCCACTGCGATCGTACATCGTCCTCCCTCTCCTAGGTCTCGTTCTGTACTCGCCCATGCTGCCATAGCACCCATACTAAATGAACAGACCGCCCATGGAGAACCTTCTTACTACGATCGAAAATCCGGATAGGATGATCCTCAAACAATGCATCCACTTCGAGTTTAACTTCCTCGGGCTGAAAGACAAGAGATAGGTCTGAAAAGTAACTTTGGAGCTGGGAGACGTGGAAGATGTCGTGCATATCCTGGTACCTCTGAGGTAGCTAAAACCGATAGGGAACCATCCCAACTATCTCCAAAACCTCAAACAGCTCGACGTACCATGGGGAAATCTTACCTTGCCTCTGAATCCTCTTGTATCCCAACCTCGGTGCGACACGCAGGAAAACCTGATCACCGACCTCGAACTCCAGAGGTCCTCTATGCTGATCAACATAAGAATTCTGGTGAGACTGTGCTGTAGCCATCCTCTTCCAAATCAACCCTATCTGCTCTGAGGTCTCCTGAACAAGACGAGGTCCCAACAAAGCTGCCTCTCCGGCTTCCAGCCAGCATAACGGTGATCGGCATGGCCTACTGTACAAAGCCTCATAAGGTTCAATCTTAATAGTCTCCAGAAAAATGTTGGTGTAGGCGAACTCAACAAGAGGAATATGCTTCTCCCGAGAACAGCCAAAGTGTATAAGGAAAGCTCTAAGCATATCCTCTATCACCTTGATTGTATGCTCAAACTGGCCATCTGTCTGGGGATGTTATGTTGTACTCAAAAGTACATGTGTACCCAAAGCCTTCTAAATCCCCTTCTAGAAGAGAGACGTAAAGCGTGCATCCTTGTCTGAGATGATGGAGTGTGGAACTCCGTGCAGATGTACAATCTCTCGGATGTACATTCATCCTAGATCATCAACACAGAATGTCTCCTTGTCGATAAGAAGTGAGCAACCTTCGTAAGCCTGTCGACGACAACCCAAACAGTGTCGTTCCCTCATGGTGACCTTGGTAACCGTGTCACGAAATCCATCGCGACCTTGTTACACTTCCACTCCGGAATGGGTTACTGCTGTAAAAGGCCTGTTAGTCATTGATGTTCTGCCTTCACCTGCTGACAAGTAGAACATCTCATGACGGACCAAGCAACATCTCTCTTCATACCTGGCCATGAGTACTGGTGATGAAGATCCTGATATATCTTGGTGGCGGAAGGATGAACTTCCCAAACTGAGGAATGGAAATCCCACATCAACTCCTCGTGTATGTCTGTTGGAACCCATACGCGTCCCTGGAAACACAAGATCTCATCCTCTCCCACTGTCCATCCAAGAAGAGGGTCATCTCCTGACACACTCTCCCACAGGACTAAGCCTTCTTAGTCTGATAGCTGCCTCATCTGTACCCGATTAAGTAGCGTAGAGGTAACCGCTATAGAATATTGGAATGTTTGTCCCTGTCTGTCGTGCAGCTCAAGATGCATCTCATAGAACAGATCCATAAGCTGTCACTCACTACTGGCCCCCTGAACTATCTGAATCTGATTTCTCTGGCTCAATGCATCTGCCACTGCGTTTCCCTTTTCCGGCGTATTGGCAAACTTGATGTCAAAAACTGAAGATACTTGCCCGACCTGTGTTGTCTCAGATTCAGATCACGCTGAGTGAAGATGTTCTTGAGACTCCTATGGTCGGTGAAAACCACAAAGTTCCCTCCCAGAACATAATTCATCCAACAACATAAGGCATGAACAACAGTTGTCAACTCCAGATCGTGCATCAGGTAGTTCCTCTCATGTGGCCTCAACTGCCAAGACCCGTACGCAACGACTCCATCTCCCTACATAAGCACAATGCCCAGCCCGATACATGAAGCATCACAATAAACAGTTTAGCTCATGCTTGGCTCTAGCAAGACTAGTATCGGTGCCGACACCAACCTTCCCTTCACCCTTTGAAAGGCTGACTCGTAAGAATCAGACCATAATAACATCACCACCTTCTTGTTCATACTTTTCAAAGGTGTTGCTTGGCATGAAATTTCATGAATAAAGCGTCTGTAGTATCCATCCATCCCTAGGAAACTCCATACCTCAAAAATGTTCTTCGGATGCTCCCAGGAAACTATATCTCTCACTTTCTCTGGGTCCACAGATACTCCCGCCTCTAAGATGATGTCACCCAAGAAGTGAATCTAATCCATACAAATGTGGCACTTCGAGTGTTTAGCATAAATTTGATGTTCTCTCAGTGTACTCAGAACGATCTAAATATGGGTAGCATGTTCGGGTCAAGTGTGAGAGTACACCAAGATATCTTCCATGAAGACCACGAAAAAGGAGTCCATGTAAGGACGGAACACTCGGTTCAACAGTGCCATGAAAAGTGCTGGCAAATTTGTGAGACTGAACGGCATGACTGTATACTCGTAGAGACCATACCTGCTCTTGAAGGATGTTAGAGATATATCTGATGGTCTAACGCGCAACTAATGATAACGAGACCTCAAATCGATCTTTGAGAACACCCAGGATCCTCAAAGATTATCGAAAATATCATCAATACTAGTAAAGGGATAATGGTTCTTGACCGGCAACTGGTTCAGCTTCCGATAATCCACACAGACCCTAAGGGTACCGTCTACCTTCTTCGCAAATAGGACAGGCGAACCCCATGGAGAAGTACTGGGTCGGATGAATCCCTTTTCTTGAAACTCCTTCAAATGCTTCTTGAGCTCCTGCAACTCAGGTGTATCCATCCTATATGGAGAAATGAACACCAGTGTTGCTCCTGGCACCAGCTCAATAGAGAAGTCCACCTCACGCTCCGGAGTAAAACCTGAAATGTCCTCTAGAAAGACATCCCTGAAATGATCCACCACTGGTGGAAAGTATAACAATGAAGTCCCCTGGTCATCCAGATAAAGACTAGCAATCTGGGCCGTCACCCTTCCTAGCCCATGATTCTTGAGTCGTGCTCGACTCTCCTGAACATCCCATTTGCCTCTGTGAATAAAAGATTCAACCTCTAGTGAAATAAAACTCACCCTGTGGCGATAATAGTCGAAGAATTCCTGGAAGGGAACCAACCAGTCCATCCCAAGAATTACATAATATCCTATCATCTCTAGGACGTAGAGATCCCATAAGAAACGATACCCTGCAACCTCGATAGGGCACTCTCTACACTGACGTACAATAGATGTCCTCATCCCAAAGGTGTGTCTATTGTCAACGAGCCGACAGAAGAAAAGATACAGAGCCCAAGGATCTCCACGACAGCAACAGAGATAAAGCTATGCATAGCACCGATATCAAAAAGAGTTGAAGATAAAACTGAGGCTAATAAAATCGTACCTCGAATGGTATAAGGTCCGGGATCCTGCTTCTGATAGGTATGTTCCACGGTGAAAGACTGGCCTGCACCATGGCCTTATGACCCAGCCTATCCACTCTAAGATGATCCACCCTACTGATGCTGAAAGACTAGTGGCTGACCGCCACGGCCTCAACCTCCACCTCATCCCGAATGGCCCGAAGAACTCCAGTTCCCCGACTGTTGAGAAACTGGTGGTGCTACTCTTGAACGAGGAGTCATAGAAGAACTCCCATCGCCAGCTGCTGGTGAGAAAACAAGGCAGAAACTCTGAAGGTGACCCATATTGCTGCAAGATCGGCACTCCACGGGGTCTCTCTGGCACTGTGGCCTCATGTGCCCTGACTGACCACACTGGTAGCATATCAAATGGCTGCCTAACAAAGCATCTCTCTTCCTTGGATCACTACACATGGACTACCTACGATGCTTCTTACTGTCATACGTAGGAAAACTAGATCTGGAAGCAGAACTGCCCTAGATCGTAGCTCTAGAGTCTCTCATATTGCTCTTCGAAATCAATGCCTGGTTGATGATGGAAGTGATGGAATTCAATAGGAAGAGATTCACCTATGAGCGGATCTCCCACCTGAGACCATCCTCAAACTTCCTCGCTCAGAACATCCCATCCCCACCCCTGAGGGGTCTGAAATGCTACAGCTCGGTGAAACGAAAGGAGTAATCCAAAATAGAAAGAGTACTCTGCTCTAAGATCATGAACACCCGAGCTCGATTGGCCCTCACAGTCTCCGAGTAGAATTAGTCATAGAACACGTGCTGGAACTCCTCCCAAGCCATAACCTACTGATGACCCGCGTGTGAGATCACATCACACCACCTCTTGGAGGAGTCTTAGAGCATGTAGGTATCGAGCTTGACTCGTCCCTCTGGAGGCATCTCCAGATGCTCAAATATGGTCAGCATGGCTTCTAGCCATGACTCTGCAGCATGAGGTCCTCCTTCCCCTGAGAAAGTGGGAGGATGATGCTGCTGGAAAACCCGCGTCAAGTCTTCCATAGTCATGGTAGGAGGCGGTGCTCCCTAAAAGGTCTGCATCATCCACATAAAACCATCCATGAACTGCGCATCAGTGCCTGCAACTGGTATGACAGCTGATGCCAAGGCTGGCTCGACCGGAGGATCGACAAGATGTCCCTGATCAGCCAGTTCTGGCATCTGATCACTATCTAACAACTGATGTACAACCAGAGGATGTCTCCAAGGCATAGATATGAAAGGTCAAAAGCATGCCTTAGATTAGAAAACAAGGGCAGAGAATAAAAGAGTACAAAAGGAAACAGGATAAGGAAACACTCAAGATTTACAAAACAAGACTACACGGCGTGTATAAACTCTCCACAGCATGTTCTAAACTCCACTCCCTTGACCGTGTCTCCTTGCATGGATAACCCACATGGTCTTCTTAAACTAAGACTGCATGGCATGTTCCATGTGGACACGGTGTGTAGTAGTCAGGGTTTCAATGACCCATGTAGTCAGTTACAAGGTCGGCCACACGACTGAGACTACACGATGTGTTCCGAACCAACACGACGTGTACTTGAAGATTTTCCTGACCCCTGTTATTGGCGACATGGCCAGTACACGGATGGCCCTTACATGGAATGTTCCGAACAAACACGGTGTGTATAGGAGACGAGGACACCGTCCCGTGTTGTTCGTGACACAGTCGGGTATTGAGAACAAGGATACACAACGTCTTTATACATAACACATCGTGTATGAAATGCGCTTCCCCGGCCCGTGTCGTTCGTTACACGGACGGGTACACGCTCACTACTACATGGCATGTATCTACTATACCCGGCGTGTTCCTGGAGATTTTACACAACCCGTTTTTATGCTCACACAGTCAGTGACACAGTTTAAAACTACACGGCGTGTATATACAAAGTACACGCCGTGTATTCTGGGTTTTTCCGGGAAGTAGCTCTGAAACTGCACCGAAGCCCAGAAACACTGAAAAATGAGAAAGAAGGTGCCAAATTACGATTTTTGAGGGCCCATACTCCCAAATAGTCAATGGTTGTCATCCATTTAAGCAAAGTATGTTACAAACAATCCCCTAACAATCAGAAAAGATTCTAACAAAGCATCTATCACAACAGCATGCATGGTCTACACAAGGTCTATCACAACAACATGCAATTGCTAATGCACCCTAGATGACATGGCAAGATTTCATGGCATGTGATTTCTATCAAGTTCCTATATGATGCATGAGATGGCATACCCTTATCTCATCGGGTTGTGAAAAAAATAAAACCAGAATAGCAACAACAACAACAAAAGACATCTGAATCACTCTTGGTGAAATCACATCAACCGTAAATATCAGAACCAAAAAACTACAATAAATGAGGTAGTATGTCTTTTCCCTGTACACAGGTTAGCTACTCCGGAGCACATCTTAACTCCATGTATTGAATCCTTCCTATCTCTGGCTAAAGGCTCCAAACCGTAAACTAAGAGAAAAGAACCCCTCTGATACCACTTTGTAACATCCCGGTTCCAGAAGCCACCCAGAGGTGCCCCGTGCCTGGTTCGCCACATAACCTCAATCACATTTACCCAAATGCTAGAGGTTTCCGACTAGCAGCTAGGGCCTTGGTAAGTTATTGGGGAAACTATTCCGTCATTTGGTAAGGTATACAAAGAATAGAAATTAATAGTAAATAGCAGAAGCAGTAACCATATACACAACAACTGAAACCAAACAGTAGAAGCAATGATTATATAGTAATGATGATAATGATGCAGCAAGAAAAAGCATCTAAGGAACACATCAAACACTAAAACATGCTGAAATACAAGTAAAAAAAAGTAATAAAATAACAGCAACTCCTCCAGTATCACAAGCCTAAGCATGGTCGCTTTCTATCCAGCTCCAAGCAACAAGTACTGGTAGTTGAAGGGTTCTTTCCCTTATCTATACCTGCATCAACAAAGTTTTCTTGGGCCCAAAAGCATGTCCCAAACAGGGTGTGAGATACAATCCTAGTAGGAAATCACCCAAAGATCTGTGCCTAACATTCAATGAAAATAATGTATATAAAAGTACAGGAAGCAGTAAACATAGAAGCACACAACAGCTATAATCCACAGTTCTAGCATATAAAGTACACAAGTAAACAACAAAAAACAAGTATAAAATAGGTAATCCTCTGGGTAGATCTCATAGCCTAACCCCTATGGTTAAACCTACAAGTACACGCTACCGTCTAGGAGGCACACACAGTCTCACCCCTCTCGTTCAGCTAGGAGAAGAATTTCTGAGGAAGCACTCACTGTCAATTCCCTCTATAGTCTCGTATCGTGTAAAAGGCACTCTGGGAAAGCAGTCAACGTCTCATTTCCCTTGTGGCCCACGTCGAGGAACTACAGACTCACTAAGGAAGCACTTATCGTCAATTCCCCCTGTGGTCTCGCATCGTATTAAAAGACACTCTGGAAAATCCCTTACGTCCATTCTCTCTATGGTCTACTACACTAGGTTCTCACAGTCCTGTGTGAAATAAACATGATCAGCGCGCTCATATCATCCCAAGTAAACCTCAAGAACTACTTGGATATAAATTTAAGGCACAACAGCATAACAATACAACATTTCCACTATCCTACAACTAGTCAGGGCAACTGGAAAAACACCTAATAACCAAAACACGCAAGACGAAGCACAACAATACAGTATATATTATCCAATTTTTCATTAAATGATATCTACTCAAGAAATCAATAAATGTAGTCAAACAATAGGGGAAAAACAAGAAACCCACAATTACCCATTCAAGGTAATTGGTGTAATTTGGACGAAATATTCACAAAAATCCAACGAAAATGCACAAACCACCTACCTTGGTTTTAGGAGATTGATATACATGAACCATGATGATTGATTCTCCTTAGAACGATGACGATCAGAGAAAACGCTAAAAACGCTCAACCCAAAATAACTTGGAAATGATGAGGAAACATAGAACCAGGCTAAAGAAGAAGAGAGAACTCACCACTGCGATTCCAATTCAATCAACAACGATCGATTCAGAGAACAGATGGAGGAATAGAAGCTCGTCGATGATCCGCAGATTCCTAGCACTCTCGAACGAAGAAGCTGGAGAAGAAGACGTTTTCCTCGATTAGGCGTGACCCCGATCCATTGAATCAAAAAAAGTACACGACGTGTACTTTTAGAGTACACAACATGTACTAGGTTTTTCTGTACTCTGCTTTAAGTGGCCTCCACATCACCCCTACACCCCGTGTGTGTGGCTCGGGCACAGCCAGCACACGGCTTCGATCCGGAAAAGAGCACACGGCGTGTACTTAGAAAGTACACGGCGTGAACTTCAAAAATTTCCAGAAACTCCATTTTTCTCAAAAACTCCCTAAAAGGAAAGACATACTTGAGACAAAGATCCAGGTTCTTACATATATCATATATAAATAGTTGTTACATTATAATTACCAACATATAATTGTGTTAATGTAAGAATGAACTACATCGGTTCATGTGGCAGTAATTGGTTGTACTTATGAATGATGATTATGTATCTCATTTGATCGAAGTGTGTGCAAGTGTTAGTCAAACCAATAAAATAAAAAAATATAATTATATTTTTTATACATAGGTTATTATATAATCTTGTAATAAGAATAATTGATGCAGTGGAGAAAGAATAAAAACAAAAGATCTCATTGAATAACACTACCTCTTCTTCTGGTAATTCGTTTTGGTTTTCACCAAAGGACATAAATGGTTTTATATATACTAAAATTGAGGCTTATAAGAAGAGAAGAGATAAATTTGGGATATTATTTGGGCATGTTTTGGAAGATATAGAGTTCTTTATATGAGTGAATAAGTTTGGTGTTTGAGTACCCTTTTATATAGGATGGATAGTGGCTTTCTTGTAAATATAAAAAGATAAACACTATTATGAGGTATCTCTTATATATTGTGCCTCCAATAAATGTAATTTTTTCTAAAGGGAGTATTTAGACTAAAATTTACCAGAAAATTATTTTCTCCATGTTTCAATGGTATTTGACACATTATGTCAATGTTTAACTACTTAGTAAACTCGGTTTAACCTTAATCGTTGTTATTAAGATTAATTTTTTTCCCAATATTGTTAAATAAAACAATTTTTAACTTAATATAAATAATAAATTACTCTAATTGAAAATATGTAATCCATTTTTATAAATTTTATACACATATATTTCAGAAATTAATAAAAAATCAATATCTAATATGGGATGTTATAAAGGATTTTTACCATAAAATGTTCAAAAAATTGAAATAAATTAATATACAACTTCAATATGAAATTTATTATAACCACATAAATTGGGTTTATATATTTAAAATAGATATAAATTTACATTAAAATTATTATAAAATATCTTATATTGATATTAAAAAATTTTAAAAATGTATTTTTCAATTTTAAATTCAGTTTTGTCACTATTCATAAAAAATGAAACTTCTCTGAAAGATACAAGAAATTAAAATAATGAATATTTTGAAATGAATAATTAATAATTTAATTTAATGTTTTCAAATAAGAAGTATAAAAGTGTCAAAATTTTGATTTAAAATTCATGCACAATTAAAAGAAGGTAAAATTGCATTTTAGAATAATACATCTTTTTATTCATCAAGATTGGTTTATTATTTTATTATACCTATAAAATATAATTGATCATTGTAAAATAATTTTAGTGAAAATAGGTTATAATTTTCTTAATAATTTATCAAATTTTGTAAAATTAATTTATTGAGATAAAATTATGTTTGAAAAAATAAAGAGTTTTCTTAGAAAAGGAATTTCTTTATTTTCAAATAGATCATACATTCATTTCCTAAAAATTGAATAAAAAGTATTAATTTTATAAAAATGTGTAAATAATTTATTCACAATTTATTTAATATTATTCTTAACATTCATTCCAATGGTGTAGTGGTAACTATAATAAAAGTTTAATAACAATATTGATAGTATATTATAGTTCAGTAAAAATAGGCCTTGCATGTACCAAAAGCTATCAAAGGGACCCAAACTTTTTTGCAAACAAGATAAAATAGTCTTTCTTGTATCACATTCTAATCTAAGTGATGCAGGTAGAGAAAGATTAACTTGGGTTGATGTAAAATTCAATCCAAAATTAGTTCTTTTATATTAAAAAATGTTAAATTCACTATTGCGTGAAACTAAAAATATCAAAAAGATTAAATTAATTTGAAAAAAATAATTCGCATATTCTTATGGTGTTATATTCTACCACCCTTAAAATTAATTTTATCTTCAAAATTCATCTGGTTCATCAACGTTTTATTACATAAAAATTCAACTAATAGAAACCCACATTGTCAAAATGAATAATGAAACATCTTTTAATAAAGGGAAGTTAGATTAACAATGGTCACCCAAGATAACTCATAACTAGCTTTACACATTTTAGAACATTTGTAGGAAGTAAAAATAAGGAAATTAAGGAAAAGAACAAATAAAAATTGAGTGTGGGTCCATTGATCATAAGAAATTGAATGATAATTAGAATGTTAATGGCCTAAAAACCATAAATTTTTTATGGTTCGTAAGATCATAAGATCAACAAGAACAATGTTATTAAGATAAATCTTTTTCAGCAACATTTCCTATCAGTTGAGGAATTAGTTTACTATATAAGAACATAAGGAAATATCTATACTTGATTTTTTTCCTTTTCATATGTACAATCTCGCGCTATTTTGTGCCTTTTTTTATTGTATCTTCATATATTAATCCATGTAATAAGGGGAATTTTCTCTTATTGAATTTCTAATAAATCATGACATTATTATATTGATTTATAATTCTATCTTTCTATCTTCATATATAATCACACATAAATTTTTAGAGTATTTTATACAATATTCACGAATCATTATATGGAGAGATAATACTTTAATCTATAAAACATCATCTAATGTTTAATGTAAACATTCCATAAATGGTTAACCTTATGACCCTTTAGAAATATTAAAATATAAAACATTAGAAATTAAGTCAAAAAATTTCTCAAAATCAGTTCACCATTATTCAACCATATATCATAAATTAGCTTTGGGTTGTCACATTCCAAACAAGTTAATACATGCATCGTATATTCTCTTAAAACAAGGTAATAAATCTAATTAACATTAATCCATTTGGATGACATTATTTATTCCTTATTAAAAATATTACTATATACATTACTTAAATAAATAAATTTTTAATCATAAAACATGAGAACATTTACAAATGATTCAACAAATCAATAATCAGTTTCCCATATAGGTTTCCAAAGGTCAACTAATACTTTCCTTTGATACCAACTATAATGACCCTTCATTAAAATGCATGGATGTTACATTATTTTTTTAATATTCCATGCATGAAATAATTACAAGCCCAAGGATCTTAATAGTTCAGTATCTTTGAAAACATATAACACAATTGGCTATCTTGGTAAATGATCTTCAACATCTCATTTAAAGGTCTTACTCTTTGGAACTTCTACTTAAAGAATTTCTATATAACCCGAGGATATGAAATATAAGGAATGGTGAGCTCTAATGCTCAATAAGGGTAAATAAAGATGATATGTTAGCATAGAATTGGAATAATGGTATGAGACCATGAGAATCACATTTTAAGATCATACCCTAAATATCGAAGTTCATACACAAGATTCATGGGGAAAATATTGGCAATTCATATCGAATTAATGAAACCATAACATTGGAATAAAAAAGGAATTGTGTAATATAGAAAAATGTATACATTTATTTCCATAGTATTCAAGGAATAATTCTAATTCCATATTAGTGAAATGAGTTCACTCCCCAAACCATATTATTACTCAAGGTTCACAACAAAGACCATCATAGTGGATAATGTGTTTTGTTGAACCAGGTACACTACCTTTTGCATCCCTATATTACTGAACCATGTTCACTCCTCATTCCATACCTGTATTAATGAACTAATCTCAGTTCTTATTTCTGCCCTGTATTACGAAACCCATTTCAGTTCTCATTCTAGGCATGTAAACATCATGAGATATAAATATTTACCCAATTTAATAAAGGTAGATATAGGTCCCACAAATCACATAATTAATTCATACCTACATTTATTACAAGATAAAAAACATAAATCAAGTCATGACCCATTAAAATATATGGGTTTCATAAAAATCATATCCTAAACCTTAAAATGAGATGAGTATCATTAAAATTTAATCATATTATAACAAATAAAATAGGGGATGGTTTTTAATAATTTCATCACAAAAAACATGTTAAATTAAATGCGTTTCATATGTGTTTTATTATTGTATAACCGATGAAAGATAAATGAGTTTCACAAACAACTTGACATTTAAACATAAACCACTCTGAGAAACAACGAGAATAGTTTCCCTAGACTATATCACCTATAAATAAAAAACTATCTCAATGAATATCATATTATATTGAAAAGGATTTGGGAATACAATTTTTGTAATTTAATAAGGAAAACAACTTTCTTTCTAAATAATATTGATACATAAATGATTTTCAAAATGAGTTTTCTGGAAACCACCATGAAAACCTTTAAAGTAAGCTTTTAATATAATTTTAAAAAAATATAGAAAATATATTTTACAAATTGAAAAATTATTCAAAAATAATAAATCAATTTTCATAAAATTTTAATTTAATATAACCTTGGAAACAAATAAATGAATATTTGAAAATAATTTAATACAAATATTTAAAATAAAATTATTTTAAAACATTTTTCATGGTAATGAATTTTAAAAACAAAAACTATTAAAATATATGGAAAATTAAAATAAAAAAATAATTGATCTATTAAACATGAAAAATATAATTAATTGAAATCATGTTCATGATGACATATAAATCCATATATACTGGACATTATTTTTCTCCGTAACATGTTTACAAAAGTTCCTCGATCAAAAATGACAAGAATATTCCTTTTGAAAAATAATTTCATTAAAAATTTAAAACATGGGTACAATGGGTGGAAAAATGTTACACTGAAAGAAATTTTCTTAAAACATAAGAGATACATATAGCCCAATAAGTTATATTTTCTAGTACACACTACAGATGATAGGGTTCCAGTCAAAAAAAAATTCATGCAATATTTGATAGTAATAAGAATGATGGAGTGATCAACCGAATGATCGATGAGGAATCGAATTGAATCATTGATCTGAATTATATATGAATATATTTTCTTTTTTTATATTCCCATGAATAATATTAGTTCTATATTATAGCAAACAAATTTATGTTTTCTCTACATGCAATATTTTGAGGTGGTGATGATGCAACTATATTCCACTGATTCAATGTGACTGTCACCCCACATAGAAAAGTATTAGATTTTTTTATCCTAGTAAAAGGGGAACCTTCACATAGTCATAGATAAATTCTAGATAAATAGGGGAAGAATCGATTTTATAGCTTATTAGTTCTAGGATAATCTGAACTAGAAACAAGGCCTATAAATTTACCCTATTTTATTAGTCATCGTTGAATTTGCAACATATTAGCTACACAAATATTCATAAGTTAATTTTTTTTTCATTGAAATAAATATCAATATTATCATTTATTTATTTATATCATGCATATTTAGGATTGAAACTTTCTTCTTCTCAAACAAGGCACCTTATAAGGAATGATCAGAATATGAAGATGTAGTTGAATGGGTTCCATTGGATAGTGAACTCTACTATGTTAATCTGAATCAGAATACATTACCATATCCTCCATTATACTATATTCATAAAAAATAACACTATATTGTCATTTTATTATATTTACTTATATATAAAATAAATAGGATGAGGTGGATGAGTAGAAGCCTCACAATTCTATGTCCATAAAAAATTTTGATATGGGGGCCTTAACTACTATAAGGGAAGTACTAAAAATCTAATATAAATATTCAAATGTTATTATAGATAAATTATTCATAGGAAATGTGGAGTCTCATATTCCAAAGAAGAATATGAGTGTTAATATCATTGTTTGTTTAGATATATTATGGAGGAAATTAGAAGTATAATCTCCCAAGACCACCAACAATTGAGAGGAATAGAATATAATAATGTCAATAGATAAATTAATAAAATTATATGATAATTAGAACTATATTTAAATAATTTTTACATAAAAGTTTTTCAGGATTTTATAAATTTATAATGGGAGTGGGAGACATAATATTGACCACTAAAGATTACTCTTATACAAAGTATTTCAATAATATTAATGATGATATTGAGGAATAAATTTACCACCACTAATTATTCCACTATCACATTCTAAAATTAAATTTCAAAATTTATTTTTTGGTAATAAATGTTTTCACATAGAAAACATTAATATATCTATACTTGAATGAGAATATATATCTGTCATTCCCTTATGATTTGGATTTTATATCACTCGTGACATTTCACCATGGGTCGATCTTCCTAGATTTCTCGAAGTGATGGATGAAGGTTCTATTAGAGACATTCTCGAAGAGGGTTCCACAAATACTTATGATTATGAAATTATGGAAACAAGCATAATATTTTTCCTTCATGAACCAATGAGGGAAATGGTGATGTGGTTATGGTGATGGAGTAAACATTCATAAGATTTAATTGAGAAATAGTAGTGGGAGATGTTCACACATGTAATGGTAGAGGTAAACACATTCACTACTCAATACTAACTTTCACATATTCTAAATGATTCATATATATATATATATATTATTAAGACATATTTTAGTATCACCACAACAATTTGTTGAGAAATATGTTGAAAAGTTTTCTATCCAAGTTTCTTATCCACTAGACATGTCAATGGAATTTGAAAATATCATGTTTATATTTTCACAAAGACATTTAGTGATAGATCATGACTAAATATCCCTAGTGTAATTTAATTTAGTTCCCATGACCCATAAAATTCAAAAAACTATTAGATACCCAATGTGGTGATAGATTTGTAAGTTAGTTTGTAAAAACTTATGTGGGATAGATTCACTATAATATAAATGATATCCATTTTATTTTCATCATGTTTGGATATTTATTATTTCACTATAATGAAATCCATTCCATTATAAAGAGGATAATCAATGGATGCTAAAGGAATATAATCTATAACTTAACCATTAAAGGGTTGAAACTAAAAATCACATTGAAAATATCATGTCAATAACTCTAAAAAAATCTCAACTAATTATGATGAATGTTGAGTATATAAAATCAGTTTATGTGGGGATATAGTAGTTTGGACACCTTCATAGAGATCTAGATGATATATAAATTAAGGTAAAATTATAATAGAAACTATCTAAATTTGCTAATGAGGTATAAATTAATTACAAAACAATGGTTGAACAGGTATTCTATGATGAGGAGACATAAGCTATAAATTTTGTTTTACTTCAACATGTTTTTTTAGACATAAATAGTTAATTTATGTAAATTTTAGAATAAAAAGAATATTACTTGTAGTGGTACTCCAATTTTAATCTTCTATCATTTTGGTTGGTGGTTAATAAGATACACATAGTTATGGGTGTTCCTTCATATTTATCTCAATCATAAATAAAATATTTTTTCTTAAAAAATTACTAACATCTAAAACCATTTTCACTTATATAATTATATCTTTATAATTTGTGATAAACTATTAAGAATAATTACAATAGCAATAAAATCCATCTTATCACTGATTGAGAATGGGTTCTTATAAAAGAAAATAATAAAATTATCTTGTTAATAATGATTGATTTAATCAATAAATTTTTATATAATTTATGTTCTCTTAGATTATTATTGATTGGACAGATATGGAATGTTGGTGAAATCACAATAAATTTAGGATAACCTATTAAATTGAGTGCAATATAAGTTTGAAGACCTCTTGGTCTTGTTCTATTGAATGAATAAATTTGTTCTATATATGTATTAAAATTTTCAGCACCATAATACTATGTTGATAAATTTATACTTGATAGAGTTGGTGACTATATTTAATTAGAATTATAAAGAGGGTCTAAATGAATCAATTAATTTCTTATAAAGTATTAATGTACCATGAAGTAACACCATCGTGAATTTTGAATAAACAATTTGAACTAATATATATTGAGAAAAAAAATTATCTGAAATTTTCCATGATCCGTAGACCAATTGATCATAGCATAACTTTTAAAAGGGTTAAGTATTGGTCCCCAAATTTATTTTCATATTTTTATTTAGCATTCTATTATTTTTCTATGTCACAAATGAAATATGATTCATGGGAAGATTCTGTATTTTTTCATATCATTCTCTATGTAGGTTTTTGACCTAATCATTATTGTGCCTCTTTCCTCAGTTATATTAAGTTTATTTAAGTAGGATCATATCGGGATAATGTTTTAGCGCATAAAATATTAAGAAAAATATTGAAAAAAGTTAAATGTCACAAAACATTGAAGAAAAAGGTACATGATGTTTAGGGTAATAATAATTTTATCAAAAGATGTTGGATGTCTAAGACCATTCAAACTTTACCAAAATATGGCTAATATTTTTGATAATCAATAGGTGTGAGATAATTTATACAGTGAAAAGGGTAAGGGTAAGGGTAATGTGATATTAAATGTGAGAACAACACTAGTATATAAAACCTCATGGAATTCTTTGTCTATAAAATGGGGTTCTATATACATTAGTTGAGGCATAGTCAACATGGAATGAATTGATTTAATAAAGGTATATACAACACCAAGGAATATTTTTACCATGTTTATGGTCATAATTATTTGAAAACGGTGTGTTTTACACTCATGTTACATAGAGTATGAATATGGGAATGGTGATTAATACATTCAATATATATGGATAACCAAAACTGAGAGAGGTGTCACAATCCAAATGGAGGTCTAGGAATCCTGATAATCTCAACAACATTTAATAAGGGATGAGGGGAATGCAAATTTTATACTAATTCATTTGAATTCAAAAATGATGAAATAAAAATAGATAAACTAGGAAACAGACTGTCAATTTTTGAATGAGGGTTCCATTATAATACCTATTTATAGGTATACCAAGGATGTCTATTTTCCACATTTTATATTTTGGTTTGACAATAATGATATTAGTTGAATTTTGGGATCTCTGTATCTTCTCTATAGGGATAGAGGAATTCCCTTTGCTGGTTATAAGTGTTTTTACCTATACAATCATTATTTTTACTAGGTCTTTTAAGGATTAATGATATATTTTATCAATATCTATTTTAGGTTTTTAATAATCTAGGTACTCATGACACATAATATAGTATATATAATAGGAATTAAAAATGTTAATTAAGAAAAAAAATTGTTGAAACCAACTAATATTAGATCATCATAGACAATTTACGAGAAATAGACTACGGTAATGATTTTGGAATGGTCCAAAATAGGTTTTTTAGTAATCATTACTTATCATTAAATAATATAAATAAATACAAAAATAGTTTGAGGAGAAAAAATTATTATCCCATATATGTTTTAACGTGAGAGGACCTTATATAAATAGAGATTCTATTTACAAGGATATAGGATAGTATAAAAGTCGAATTTATATCTTTTCCAAATAAATGTGGATCACATGTCTATACTTATAAGATATATAAATAAACAGTTTGGTATGGAATAAGCCTCACCAAACAAATATTGTGGTGGAAAACACATACCTTAGTTTTCACAGTCCTCAAAATTTATTTATCCCCCATTATAATAAACATATCTACCATAATGATCATTTGAGTACAATATTCATATCTATACTTTTTTTAATCTTTGTTAATAATCATTTATTATAAATTCATTAGTTATTTATCTCTTATTTCCATTATATGATGTTATAATTCTGATTATTTTGAACATGTTTTATAATGAAGATAATGAGCCCCATTCTTTGATTCTAAGTTAATAATTATTAAGATATACAATATATTTAAATCATTGTGATTCAAAAGTTTAGAAATACCCATGAACATTTCTTTGTAACTATAGGAATTGTATGAGAGAACGAGGTCAATAAAGAGCTTGGTTTGATTAATCTAAACATATAAACATATTTCTTATTAAGTATCATTAATTTTATTTTCATATATTTAGAAACATATTCAGGATATATAATAATCCTTGAAGAAATAGTCTGCAACAACACACAAATGTAGATTTAATTTTACATCAAATGTAAGGCAGGTATTATTTTTTGTATCTTCCAATAATTATAATAATTTTGTGAATATAATATTTATTTGTTTAATAATCATTTATAACTATCCTTGTGAGGTAGTGACAAAAAAAATAAACTCATCGTTCATAGAGGCGGTAGTCTGTACTTATATATAAACAATGTTCTTATTTTTCTAATGGATGAGAGGGGAATCGTTAAAGGTTTAAACATTAATGTAAAAAAACTTTAGTAAAATAATAGTTATTGTTTAATTATATTCATATTTTTATAATACTATATTAGGATATACGATGCTAAAGATACATAAAATAATGTTTGCAAGTGGATAATTATCCTGTGTCGAGTTCATGTCTTTAATTGAAAGATATATTTGAAATGGAGGAAATAGAATAACTTATAATGTTTATAGGATTATAAAAGTGTAATATTCTGATTGGATAATATAAATGTTCTAGTCTTAAATATTAATTCTATGGTATAGAGTGGTTTGATGTTAATGTAATGGAGCTCGTTTTATATGTGTGGGTAGTGGCATTTTAAAAAATTCGCATTATATAATTAAAATGTAATGTCGTTCATTCATAGAATTTGTATATAAAAATTGGATGTAATTTATAGGGTATAAGGTTTTTAGAAAACCTCTCATATGATCATTTTTTGGGGAAAGTAATTATAATTTTACCCATTTTCTTCTTATTTATAACTTTCAACATTATTTATGTTTACCACGAAAATATTTTTTGACCCTTGTCATTTTATTTTTATAAGAAAATATAAATTCACCTTTATTACATAATTTTTTTTATTATGATTCTAAATATGAAAAATATTTCATTATATTAAATATTAAAAATTTAATATTATTAATTTTAAAATATTAAATGTATAATGAAAAGTATAATCTTTCGAAAAAATATATTTTAAGTTCTAAAATGTCAAATATAGGATTGTTAATAAAACCTAATATTTATTAATGCATAAATTTACATAAAAGCTACATATTTGTATAGTAAAAAGGTTTTATAAATTGTAATCTTCTATTATTACCTAATTATGTCATAAGAGCCATGGTATTTTTAGAAACGATATTCTGTACTATTCATCTAAAAAAATTATTTTCTTAGAAATACAAAAAAAATATTATTAATAAATCATTAAAAAAATAAATCAAAAAATGATGTTCATTTCAATAAATTTAAATTAATTTAGTAATTTACCTTTTTAAATGGTAAAATTAAATATAATGAAAACATTTTTATAGGGAAATGTCATTTTAAATAATATTTATTTTTAATCTCATTTAAAATAAATTTCTAATTAAACTTGTATTAATATATTATTAGTATCAATTGTATAATTTATAACCATTAAAACATAACATAATTATGCACGTAAAATAAAAATACATAGATACTAAAAAGTTATTTTTTAATAAAATACATTTTAAGCATAAAATAAAGTCATTAGTTTTTTATCTACACTAAATGAATTTCATCACAACAATAGTATTATAAATGACCCATTATTTTTTTCTATATATACTGAAAAATTATATTCCAATTATTTATACCTATTATTTCAACTACAAATTTACAATGGTCCAATTTAACACAAAAAATTTTATCATAAGAAAATTTATTATGGTTCAGTTGGGTATAATGTCCATTGTAATTAAATCCATTAAACATATTATTATTTTTAAATGAAAATATATATTAAAATATTAGTGAATTAAATTATACCCAACTTAAATAATTGATTCCTCATGAATTTTATTTATCTTACTAATTAGAGTAGATTTAAATAATCATAATATATTACTAAATTGAGATATAATTTCTAATGGAACTTCCACCTCACTAACTTTGGTAACACTAGGTAAATAATCATATCATTAAGTATTAATACCAATATAATGTTGGTATTCCTATTAATGAGTTCATTTTTATCCATCCATTGATATATGATCATAGGATGGTTTAGGATATGAAATTTGAGTTTGATATTTTTGATATTTATTTGGGATTTATGTAGAGAGAGGTAATAAATGTCTTGAATTATATTGGATTACACATAAGGAGGAATTAATAAGATTAACATCATAAAAATTCCCATAAACATCATCTTGGGATATAATAATTAAACATATAAAAGATTTAATTGATTATAAATCATTAGGGTGGTGATTTTATGAACTTAGAAAACCTCCAAGATATATGCGAGTGGAAAAAACAAGAATCAAATAAGATATCAAAAAATATCAAGTTAATGATAAGTGTACAGTAATTTCTAAGATCCACTTCATTGTTAATAATTTTATTGGTTCCCATTTTTTCTTTTAGAGGCCCTTCGTATTTATTTATCATTTTAGACATTAGTTTTAGGCATGAATTTTCATAATTATTATGATCCATTCAATTGAATAATTGAAAAATAAGTGATATGTTATTTGGGTCCTTTATACCGTTCATTATATATTTAAATCTTTTTCTCAGATCGACAGTCATGAGCTCGACGGTCATTCCTTCCTTGCATGAAACATTTTATAGTTTCCTTGATACATTTTGATGGATTCTTCTTAACATATTCATGGGATATAGAGTGTTAGATCAAATTTACTTCATTTTCTTTATCAAATGTAAATTCATGAAAATCAAGTTTTCTCATTTTTGATACATCTAGAAAATAATATTTGTTAAAATGGTTAATCAAAAAGCTAGATTGCTAATTAGGGATAACTATATTATTTTTAACTTAATATCTTACCTCGTTTAATTTTTGATTAGGATGATCATTGAATTTTCTATGCAACCAATTATTAACATGGTTCCAATGAGCATCATAAATTATATAAATAATTGAATGTTGATGTATGAGAATACATAAATAATGAATGGTAAACTATAATCATTAGAATAATTATATAATAAATTAATTTCATAAACAAATTTATGGATATATACATTTCAATATATATCACCCATGGTTATTTTCTATTAGGATTTCTAACCTATGTATATTCAAATCCCTCATAATGATTGAAAAAGTGAATATGTATTTACTAAATCATAACACCCAGGATTAACAAACTAGGTTTTCATTTAGACTCATTTTAATACAATAATTAAAGATTGAGTTAATAATCAACCACCTATCTATGGTTATTATCACTAGGTGGGTCTATTCTTGATCACACACCCACTTGTTTATACCCTAACATGGATTCAATTACTAAGAAACCACATAATATCAACTTTTTTAGAACATGAAGATTTTATCCAATATATAGACTTATACATATATATATTTGACTAATTTTCACTCATCCAAATCCAAAAACTAACAAACATATTTCCATAAATTAAATAATCTTATCTATCAGAATAAAATATTCAAAAAAATAACTAAATCTTACTTAGATGCCATTTCAGACACCCCAAAACCACACTCCCTGATTTGTTTAAAAAACACATAATATAAATATGGATTTAATGAAAAGTGATATGAACAAAATTAAACATAAATATTTTTTAAATATTTAATAATTACAATTCACAATAATCACACAATCCCATAACCCAATGGTTTAGTGTATTTCAACATTAGCTACATGATTATTTTATTTTTAACATTTCTCTATAATAGAACCACACTAGACTCCTTTTCTTGTCTCCTCTTATGTTATACTAATCCTCATAACCTGATGAATGTAATAATAAAAAGGGGAGATCTCATATGTATTGTAAGGGAAAACATAATAGCTAAGTATTAATTATTATTAGTGAGAATAAGTTTAGTACGTGGGTATTATAATATAATAAATTTCCAAGAATAAAAAAATAGGATATAATACCCCAATAAACATCAATTATAAAACATAAATAAAGTATTCAATCATTAAATAATTCATATGTAAAAAAAGTGGTTTTTATATAATACATGTGATTAATACCGAAACATTATTATAGAAATCAAAAAATATTAGAGCAAGAATCACTACTTGTTTCCCATAACATAGTTATCTAATTTCACTAAATTATTCCCATAGCATAGTGAATAATTCATTACTACTTGATTCTAAAAAAACATAGTAGATCATAAATCAATAATATATCTCTATAAACATCGTAGAGAATAAATCACTACTTCATTATTATAACATAATGGAGAATACATCACATCCATATTCCTATAAAATAGTGGATAATGTAGTAAAACGTTATTCACATAAACATAGTGGAGAAGGAATCACTACCTGATTATCACGAATATAGTGGAGTAGGAATCACTACCTAATTCCCATAACATAGTGGACCAGGCATCACATTCTCATTCCCATAGAGGTTATATCATCAATTGCTAATTACTAGAATATCTCATGAGATATAAAATTTTACCCAATGAATTATAGGGCCATATAATTCTTGTCCTTATCACATAATGGAAACCATTAATAAGTGTGCCACAAGATCATAAAAACATTCATTATTTCATCACAACAAAATTAACCCAAGGGAATAAACTAGTTTCATGATAACATCTTTAGAATATAATTAAAAAATCCATCAAGAGAAACAAGGTATATAGTAAAATAAGAAGATATCCCAAAATCATTATAAAGAACCTCTAAAGGATATTGATATAGGTGAAAAAATAGTAATATTAGATAAATAACATTTAAATAACCAAGAATAAATAAATTTTTTAAAATTCCTGAATCCACTATAAAAATATTTTATTTACAACCAAATAATTGGATATTTATAAATGTTTTTGAGGATTATACATTAAATTGAAAAAAGTTTTAGAAAAATATTTGTTTTATAAAATATTATTTCAAAAACATTATATGGAAATGTATAAAAACAATGAAGGATTATTTAAAAACACATACCATTAAAATAACTTTTATAACCAATAATTATATTTTAAAATTTTAATTTTAATTTGAAGAAAATAAAGCAATTCTCATTATCATTTAAAAATAATTAATAATTTAAAATTATTTGGAAGTTTTTTAAAAACATAAAATGTATTCTTTGAAAATAATAATTCATATAAAATAATAATTTCACAAAGAATATATTACAATGTTTTTTTCACTATTTTTATAAAAGAACCCATGTAGAAAATGTGAAAAGTTATATTTAAATTATTTTTTAAAAAATATATTATATAGTTATTCTAATAATTTATTATACCATATATATATACATCGATAATATCATTGAGTGAATGTGGATATAGAAGTGGAAAATTCTTTTTCTAAAATTATAGGTGGGGTCAATTCACCTCATAAACATCTTTTCAAGTAACCTTTTCACAAAAAAATTTTCCCTATATATAAATTCATTCAAAGAAATCTCTAATTGAAAAAGAGATTGGAATAAAATCCTTATGTATTTGGTATCAATTAAAAGAAGATCCCTTTGAATATATTACATTAGATGGATTTTTAATTATAATTATAATTATTAAATTTAGGGTGAAAATGCATCCATTTGTATTATATACACCATAAAAATAAAATAAGAAGTGGACATGGCATAACTCCCACAGAAAAAAAGAGACAAAAAACCCTTAACTTAGTTTTCACCTTTCACATATGTTATTTAACCTCCTGTGTTATAAATATAAATATGTTAACAATTCAATTAATAACCTATTTGATATATATATATTTTGTTTTAATTATTGGTTTTAAACATTAATTGTATATTTATTAGTTAGTTATAAATTATTTTCCTTATAATATATAATTATTATTATTGTATAACACATGTTTCACCATAATGTTATTGTACCTTATTATATGATGCTAATATCAACATGACCATATTAGAAAATAAATAAAAATAATTACTTTTTCAATTATTTATAAATAGTCATGTTCATTTTATAAGAACTATGGACATGGTTTCAGAGATAAGATCCATGATGAGCATGTTTCAGGTAATATACTATTATTAATGCATTACATCATAATGATTTATAATTTTTTTTCATTATTTAATAACCATTTTATTGATTTATATAGTGAGTTTAATGTTATAAACTCTAATTTTTCTTTCTTGTTTTGATAATATCAAATCTTTTCATGAAAATATTATTTAACGATCATGATATATCCCAATGTTTTTAGATTGTTTTTTTTTTGTCTGTATTAATTTCTACCCAATGTATAAATAGTTTGCATGTAAAAAATATAAACATGATTATATTCAATAAGATCCATTAGAATGATTTAGAGTCCCGCCCATCAGACTGGACTCTGATCTATCCATCAATCTAACTAAGAAGTTTGTCCATCTGACTGACTGATGTTCTATCCATTGGACTGTAAATAGTTCCGATCCATAAGAAATGCAATATGTCAGTTCATCATATTGATGAAAAATAGTATAGTACATTATAATGTGTAATGTTTATAATTACAGTATTTTTAATTTTTTATATCAGAGAGAATATAATATAGCATTGCATTGGTTATACCAAAATTAAATTGGATAGAAATGGATTTTTTATCGATAAGTTGAAGAACATCTGAGTCCATTGAAACCAACTCCAAGAATTATCGAAGTATAGTCATTGAAGGGATACTTATAAATAAGAGTTCATTAGATTAGTTAGGAGAAGTGTAATTTTAGACTTAGCATGTGTGTGATTTTCCTCTATATGAAAATCTCGTTATTATGATTTATAATTTTTTATTGTTTTAATTTCTATGTAATAAATGTGAGGGTTATAAATTAATTGTTAAATTTTTATTTTTTATTCTATTATTATGATTGAGTATTAGATTGTGGTTTTATAGGGATATGAAGATAGGTGACTCTAATCCGTCGGACCAAGGTCTCCTAGAGATTGGATGACCGAGATAATATAGATCATTGTATTGAGGGATTCTTGGGTTTTGGAAGTTATATTTATTCCAATATTTATATAATGGTTTTTTGTGGGTAAATACAAACCTTTACCTTTAGTTTTAAAACAATTGATATCTGAAGACAATATTTATGACATCCTTAACTATCATGATAAATATTACAATTACTTGTATAAATATTGTAAGTAACTCCCACCTTGTTATAGGAATTCATATTTCTTGTTTCTAAAATTTATAAATTAGATATTAAATTTATTTTTGAACTAATTTTTTTATAGAAATGAGTTCTATTTCTATAATATGTCATGTTTTAACATATTTATTCTTAAGAATTTAAATCCATGTATAACACCTATCAATGATGGTATTGATTTTGAAAAATATAGTGGTAGAATGAATTTTTTTATAAACACCATTGTTGAAAATTTTGATATGATTATTTGAAACTATGTGAATCCAATGAAATTTGTTATGTATTTTACTAATCTATAAATGTAGGAATATCAATTGAATTATATAGTAATGAGTACCCAATTATTTTCAATAAAAAGATATATCTATTTTCAGATAACTTCAAGTGAAGAAGAAAAAAGTTTTTGGAAGATGTTAAAGGTAACACATTTTGGAACATTAATAGTCATTAAGACCAGAGGAACTATGCTTAGAGAAGATTATCAAGATTTGTATTTTCTACCTGAACAATTTTTTATAAAATAAACTAGAGGTTTGTGACCATTAATAAAATTTTTATGTCTCTTGGTGTGAAATATGAAGAATATTTAATCTTAGTGGAAAATATTAAGGAAACAATTACCATGGAATGGGAATCAAAGAGAAAAGATTTTGTAACATCTCAAGGATTTGAAAATAAATATTGATTTCATGAAACACTGTTTACCAAAAAAACTCATTTTATAATCTATCCACTAAACCCAATGTTTCTTCTACTATGTTTTGAATTTCAAAAAATAATCATCTAGAGTTTTTATCAGTAAGTTATTTGGAGTCTCAAAGAACTAACATGATTTTTGGTGAATAGAAAGATAACCTTATTAATATTAATATGAATAGTAATTTGGCCCTTACTAATAGTAAACAATATTATTATTTTATTTTCTTAGGGATAAAGCAAAATTAGATATTGAATAATTTTTAAAAGTAATATAAAACGAATTATAGTTGTAAAACTGGTATTTTTTTAATTAAAATTAATTTCATTTAAAAATTAAATTAATAATATTTATAAGAATATTTTTAGAAAAAGGGGTTAATTTTTTAATTCTACACATCCAAAAATGTTTAGGTGGAATGTTTTGGATTATTTGAAAATTGTTGAGTTTTTTATGAATAGTAAAATACTATAAAATATTGTATATACAAATTATCTGTTATATATAGTATTTATGACATCATGAGTGATGTTAAACCACATGGTTAGAACTCATATGCACTTATAACTATTATGGGTTACATGAAACAACACTATTGGTGGTCTTGAGGGAAATAATAATATAATGAGTAAAATATTCAAAATTCACTCCTCTCCTCCACAATAAAAACCCCCACATGAATCCCTCTTATCTTCACTACTCTAAGAATTGATGTTTCTAGAATTTATTCCCAAAAACCCTTCCCTAGCCAATCCGCACGTCCAATAATATCTTGGTATTTCAAAAATACTAAAACCCCTTTCCATAAAAACATTTTCAATGAGGTGGATTCAAGTGGTAAATTCACATTTTATTCCTTTCATTTTCGTTTCAATATCCATTATATTGTTGTCATATCCTAACATACTCTATAAAAATGACAACGATAACTCCATTATCACCTATATAATATAATTATATCATGTTAATGGAAGATCCATCATCAATTTTTTTAATCTCCCCTTATTATTTTATAAACAAAATCATCGTCTGTGAGGTTCCAATTTGCAGTCTTTGTGGACAATGATGTTTTATTCTTCAATTTCCTCCCAATTATGGGTCAAGAAACAATTATGATAGTGAACCAGAATATAATATATTTATTATAGCCAATTTGAAATTCATTAACCAGTATATGTGCATATTATTAAATCATATGACCAATGTAGTTCCTAATAATCAACATACGACTAAAATAATCTATGTGAATGTCATTAATATTTAATCTAATGATTTATCCCTATGCCATGTAATTATATTATATAAATTACCATTAACACAAATATATTCCAATAAATAATATTTAAATTAAATTATGGAGATTTAAATCCATTTCACATGATCTCTATTATATAAAAACAAGTGAACATATTATGAAAATCAAGAAATAAAACACTCTAGAATGACGAAAATTAATATTATAACTAATCCGTAAGGGCATAACAAACATAATAAAATCATGATAAACTAGATAAATATATAATAATATCTTACTTTAGGTATTAATAGGTCTATTATCATATTCAAGGACATTATATTTTAGAGTGGAAGACATTCAGACTTAAGTTATTGGTTTTCCACCAGAACCTCCATTTACATTCACGTTACATTTATTGTCCAATAACCTCAATGAAATTATTATGTACTCATCATGAATTATTTTTAAGCATTCTATATATTCTTAAAAACATGAATATATCCTTATCTTATGAGTACTTACATGTTTTAAAAGGAACATTCAAAATTATTTCAGAAATAGAAGCCCGATTCTAGGGAATTTCTCAAATTCTTAACTAATTTCAAGGGAACTCTATAATCTATTTTTAGAAACCATTATCTTTCTAAAATCACTCATTTTATTATTAAAATACTATTATACTTCATTTATGGTCTTATACAAATACTTTCCCAAAATAAATATTCTTTTAAAAATAAAAGAGTATTTATCTTCAGAATTACTTAAAGATTTTATAAGAGTATTTTAGTCTATTTCAAAACTCTTATTAATTATTAGGTATTATTGGGAATAATACTTTATTATTTAATCTACAATATTTATTGGATG
Source organism: Viscum album (assembly GCA_963277665.1). NCBI lineage: Eukaryota > Viridiplantae > Streptophyta > Magnoliopsida > Santalales > Viscaceae > Viscum > Viscum album. The sequence continues at coordinate 590,567,445 of OY728126.1, forward strand.
GTTTATGGCTAGTTTCACAGTGTATGTTATATCATACAACCATTCACCAAATTTACTCTGAATGGAAAGTATTTAAGATTAAGGTTTGGGGAATGTTGTTTACATTTCTAATGTGAGTTACAATATGAATGTATATATTGTTCATGTTTATCCCCACTCATATGAGAAACTAATTGGACTTATTATGTGATTTTTGGGGAATGTTATAGTCCCGAGATGCATCGGTAGGTCTCATCAAACAAATAGATGTGGACTTGGCTGAGGCCTTGCCTATTTTGGGATAAGTTTATTGTCGATGCCTGAATAAATTTTAGATTTATTGGGAAAATCCATGATGGAATGATTCAGAAAGTATGGAATACATAATTCCCTCATTATGGAGCATGTAATTGAAAGTTCACGTGGTTATTTAATTATTATAATACCCATTGGGCATAGGTAATGTAGCAGTACTGTAGTAGTAATGTAGCAGCAACGACACTATAACAATGGAGGGCACTGTAGCAGTGACAAGTCACTATAGCAGCAGCAAAGTACTATAGCAGTGGCGGGTACTGTACAGTACTGTAGCATCATGGGTACTATAGTAGTGCTATTCACAGAATGAGATTTGGGCAAAAACAATGGGCCTACGGGCCATAAAATGGTCTAGTTGCCCGCTGGGCCTTCAGGCTATCTAATGGGTCTCCCACTACCCAGTTAAAGAGGGCTTTCCTTTGATTTAATAATAAACGAGGCTTCATCCATAACCTTTAAAATACACTCAACTCATATTCTTTCCATAATGTGTTCAAGTTTATTATTGTTATAGGCATGTGTTTTCAATTATTCACCATGCCTAATATTTTCATTTTTGTTATATTACGATGTATTTATTTCTATTATTAAACGTTTGAGATCAAACCTTTATTATGTTTAATTTTCCTAGGATATGATGAAGTAAGTTATGAGTGACATGCATGAATAATCTATGAGTTATTGATGATTCAAATGGAAAAAATTAGTGTTGTTTTCTTTTTCATGATGTAATGTTGATCTTATATATGTATCTTGTTTCCAAAAGCTACTATACTACATGGTCCTTTGGGATTTATATTCCTTGTTTATATGCCAATATATTAAAATAAAGCACTGACTCTAGGCAACTAGGGCTCAGTCTTTACAATTGTTATCAATGGATTATTACAAGAAAAAATGGAAACTAGATTTAGAAAACATAGATTAGGGAGGAAATAAATGTGATAGTCCTTGAGGATAAACATACAAGAAAATCATGGTATTTTGAAAAAAATAGATTATGTAGATCTTTATAGTGAATACCTCTCTTCCGGGATACTACAAGTTGACGTGGTACTGGAAAAGATGTAACTAGGAGTGAAAACTATGACAAGGTGTTTCAGGCTTGACCTGAAGTATCCCGGTACACAACAACGCGCCTTATTGTGAACATATTTTGACACTCTTGATGGATCTGCATAATATAATTCAAATTTTCTTTACAAGACATTATAATGATTTAAATGAAAATTTTTCCTCAAAGAAACCATTTTGATTATGGGGTTAGCCATGAATAGAACTTCAATTTATGCTAATTAGTTTTCTAATATTGGATTATAAATTATGAATCATAACCTATTATAATATATTTCATTATCTAGAAATGGTTCCTAATGAAGGAAATAGATACTGCAAAAACACATGTATCAGATGTAGGTATTTACATATAAAGTAAGATAATGATGTTGGATTTAGTACTACAACTTTTTCATAGTAGCTTATAACTATACTAGGACAAATTACTCAAGTTATAAACAATAACCTTACGCATATAGAGAATATAGATCCACCACATGTATGAGCTTTGTTATATATTTTTATATGACAATATCCTATATCATTCAATAGGTTAATGAACCCATTTTTGGGTGAGTAGCGGATAAGTTCCCTCGAGAATATATTTCCCTCTTGGGGACTTAATGAAAGAGAGATGGCCTTCATGGAAATTTTTCACCTATTGAGATATATGTATTAATGGATGTCCTCAATCCAATGCACAATGGAGTTATAAGACTTACAAGATGTGGAATGGAGGGAATTTATGTAAATATTCATAGAGATATACTTTCCTCCTGAACAATGAGCGGATATGGAATGGCAGAATCTGAATTTGAGGCAAAAAGATGATGAGAATGTTTCAATGTATGAATCTAACATCACATGTTTATCAAGGCATGTTTTGGACATCATGCATAACACAAGGAGAAAATTTAATTGATTTATTGATGTTCTAAATCCATCCCTACAATCTAAACTTGTCTCCCAATGTTTTTCATCATATGATCATATAGTTCTAGGTGCTATCAAGATAGAAAAGAAATACTCTATGTCTTATGAATTTAAGGGAATAAAAGTGAAGAAGACAGTTGCTAAAAAATCAATTAATGGAAATATGTAAATGGGGAAGAAGGGAAGAGTTTAATTCCCACCATGTGATAATTGTGGAATGAAACGCCGTGGAGCCTACTTAAAAGGAAAAAGGGTATGCTACAAATGTGGAATGAATGGTCATCTTTCTTGTGATTTCAAGAAGAAGAAAGATTCTATTAATATTAAATGAAACAATTTTCTGGTGATAGGACACTATGCTAATTATTTTCTAACACATCAAGGAAACATGCCACAAAAAATTCCAAGGGAGTAGGGATTAGATTATGCGATATCAACCGCTAATATTGAAGTTCCTAATGATGGTGTGGCATATGCATTAATCATTTCCTCAAGCATATCCAATGCTTTATTTGATTCTGGATCTAATCATTCTTTCATATCTTTACAATTTTCCATAAAATTTATATATTTCCAATTTGATTTATTAAGGGATTTTCCGTTGAAAACTCCTAAGGGAAGAATCATTAAAACAATGTTGTTTCAGGAAGTCCCCATTATGGAATATTTACATTCTTTATCTTTTGATTTTATTTTCATACCCATGATTGACTTTAATATAATCCTTGTTATGGATTGGATTTCAAACCATGATGAAAAAAAATTATTTCAAGAGGAAATAGGTTAAAATTTTTGAGGATGATGTGGAATCCCTTATCATTAGGGAAGAAACATCACCCTCTGATTCTCATCTAGATCCACCACCAGTAGCTCTACTGAATTCAATTATTGGGTAGGAAGGGAATTTAATAACTCTGGGTGAGGAATAGAATGCCCATATATAGGACGTACCTATTGTGCAAGAATATGTTGATGTGTTTCTAGAGAATTTAAATGGATATCCTACAGTGCAGGAAATTGAGCTTTCCATTGACATAATTCATTATTCAAGGACTATATCAAATACTCCTCATAGAATGTCCACTATGGAATTAGGGGAACTGAATAAATACAATAGGAATTAAGTGATAAAGGATTTATTTCCCTATTGTTTCTCCATGGGGAGTCCATGTTCATTTTGTTAAGAAGAAAGATGGACCATTGAGGTTATGGGTTGAATATTGGGAGATAAATGATATAATAATAAAGAACATGTATCCCATACCTCACATTGTTGATTTATTTGAAGAAATTCATAGCGTTCAATATTTTTCAAAGATTGAAATTTGATCTGGATATCATCAGTTTCTTGTGAGGAAGGAAGACATTCCAAAAATAGTATTTTGAACTATGTGTGAGCATTTCGAGTTTACGGTAATGCCTTTTAGACTTACTAATGCACCCCCAGTTTTAATGGATCTAATGAATATAGTTTTCAATGAATATATTGATGACTTTATGGTTGTGTTTATTGATGATATCGAGGTATACTCTAAAATATATGAAGATCATGAAAATCACTTGGGCACTATTTTGAATACTGTTAGAATAAATGAATTATTTGGGATTTTTAGAAAGAGTGAATTTTGGCTTCAATCAGCTTCCATTCCAGGACACATTATCTCTAATGATGGAATATATGTTGATCCATTGAATATAAAGGATTTCCAAGAATGGCCTACTCCAATGAACATTATTGAGGTACGTAGTATTATTGGTTTAATAGGTTATTATCTCTGTTTCTTTCTGAACATCACCTGTTTAGCAAACCCAATGAACAAGACAACATGTAACTGGGTTATGTTCGTATAGACAAATTAATGTGAGGAATGTTTTGAATAATTGGCGAATATATTAGGGAATTATCTGATCCAAATGCTACCATCAGGGAATGATGGGTCTGTGATCTATAGAAAATAATGACATAAAGGACTTGATTTTTTTCTCATAAAAAATGATAGAGTTATTTTTTATTCATCAAGTCATTTGAAAATTCATTAACAAAACAATAACACCCATGATTTTCAGCTTGCAGTGGTAATCATTATTCTGATAATAAGGAGACATTATCTCTATGGTGAAAAAATGTGAGATATATATTGTTCACGAGAGCCTAAAGGATATCTTCCCACAAAATAAACTCAACCAGAGGCAATGGATATGGATAGAACTACTCTAGGATAATGATTTTACTATACACTACCACCTATGAAAGGAATACAGAGTTGTTGATGCATTAAGCATGAAGGATCATGAAGATCCCAACAAAATGAGGATTGATAACGATTCTTTGTACATGGATCTAGTGAGGATGGATATGAGAATTATCAAAAATGGTGAAATATCACTAAATTTTTATTGGGTTTACCAACCATATTTATTATAAATGATTAAAATTTCTCATATTGGTTATAAGAACATTCAAAAAATAATTAATGCTTTGAAAGAGGGAAAGTTGGTTGACTTTGTATGTGATGATGGAATTCAGAAATTTGGGAAGAGGCGTTGTGTTTTATCCATACCCAAGATAAAAATAGAGTTATTGGATGATTCTCATAGTTTGAATATCTCTATACATTTTGGTTGCAATGAGATATATATATATTTTAATCAATATTTCTAGTGGGATGACATGAAGAGGGAAATATCAGATTAGGTATCAAAATGTTTAGTTTCTCAACAAGGGAAGGCTGAAAGGAAAGATCCAAAAGGATTCATGAAACCTATAACTATTCCTATATAAAATTGGATGAAATAACCATGGATTGTTTCCATAGATTACCCAGAACTACAAGGAAAAATGAAGTAATATAGGTAATTGTGGACTGACATACAGACTCTTCACATTTCCTCAATAGAAGGGATGATTTTTCACTAGAACGCTTATCAGGACTTCATATCATTTAAGTTATGAGACTTAATTGGGGAACCACACTCAATTCTTTCTGATTGTGACCAATGATGTACATCGAAATTATGGAATAGTCCTTATAATTCTTTGGATATAAAACTTTGATTGAGTACCGCTTACCACCCAAAAATTGATGGGAAATCAAAGAGGATGATATTAACCTTGAAGGAAATGTTGAGATCATGTTCACATGACTTCCAAGGTATGTTGTATCAATATTACCTTTGGTGGAGTTTTCCTAAAATACTAATTTCCAATCATTTATTTAAATTGTGCCATATGAAGCATTGTATGGAAAGAGATGTCGTACACCAACTTTTTGGGATGAAGTTGGAGAAAGGAGGCATGTGGGTCCAGAGCTTGTGTAGGAAACAATAGTGAAGGTAATGATTATTCACGGTCATATCAAAATAGATCAAACAAGGAAAAAGATGCATGCTGATAATCGAATGAAGGATCTTGAATTTCAATTGGGAGATCCCTTTTTCTTAAAAGATTCTCCATGGAAGGGTGATATAAGATTTGGGAGGAAAGATAAACTAAGACCTAGGTACATTGGGGATTTTATAATTATTGAGATAATTAGAGTTGTTTCATATCATTTGTCTATGCCTCCAAGACTATCCAAATTACACAATGTGTTCCATTTCTCATTACTATGAATGAACATTTTAGACACAACACATGTCCTCACTTCTGAAGGTATAGAATTCGAACCTGATCTATCTTACTGTGAAGAGTCTATTAGGATTTTGGACATAATAGAAACATGTATTGAGTAATTGGATGACTCTAATGGTAAATATACTTAGGAGAAATCATAAAATATAAGAGGAAACATGGGATCCTAGGGAGTTGGTGATGAAGACCTACCCAAATATTTTTGTGAGGTAACATTCTGTGAATTTCTAAGATGAAATTTTAGTAAAGAGGAGAGACTGTGACACCCCAATTTTTTGAAAACAAATATTGATTTCATGTAACACTGAGTCCATACGAAACAAAATATTTTATAATCAAGCCATTAAAGACAACTACTCCTATACAATATTTTGAATTTCAAAAAAATGTCATCTTGAGTTGTGATCTGTAAGTAATTCAGAGTCTTATAGATCCAACATGATTATTGAAGAATATAAAAAACCCCTATGAATAATAATATGAAAAGAAATATGACCCTTATTAATAGAAAAATAATATTATATAATTTTCATAGGGTAACAAGGTAATGAGATCTTGTAAAAATTTCAATGTAATATAAAACAAATTATTCTTTGTAAATTGTTATTTTTCAAATAAATAATGATTTTAATTTAAAAAATAAACTATTAAAATTTTTAAAAATATTTTTAAAAATTGGAGTTCATTTTTTAATTTCAAATGTCGAAAAATTGTTTGGTTGAATTTTTGGTATTTTTCAGAAATTCGGGATTTCTTTATGAAAAATAAAATACAGTAAAATACTGTATTTAAAAATAATCAGTTAAATAAAATATTTATAACATAATAAGTTATTTAAGGACACAGGGTTTGAACTCATATTCACGTTTTACTATTATTGGTCACATTAAACTAAACTATTGGTTTTCTGGAGGGAAATAATAAAATAATGAGTAAAATATTCACAATTCACTCCTCTCATCCACTATAAAACCCCCCTCACTCCCTTTTCTCTTCACTCTCATAATCCTTGAATCTTCTCAATGTTATACCAAAATAACCTTCCCTAGTATGTCCCTACATCTAAAAATAATTTGGTCTTTCCAAAAGACCATGATCCCTTTTTTTAAAGAGATTCTCAAGGAGGTGTATTCATGAGGTAAATTAACATTTTAATTCTTTCATTTTTCATTTCAAGTTCTTTTCTATCATTATCCTCTTCTCACCTACTATACCCAAATGACAATGATAACCCCATTATCATCTATATATTTGAATTATATCACTTGAATGGAAGAAATATCATCAATATTATTACTCTCTCCTTTTAATTTTATAAATGAAATCATTGTATGTGAGGTTTTAATTTACATCCTTTGTAGTTGATGAGGTTTTGTTATTGAAATTATCCTTCATTACTAGTCATCAAAGCATTTTTATGGCTGAAACAGACTATAGTATATGTATCATAACCAATTTAATATTCATTAACTAGTATATGTTCATATTATTAAATCATATTACCAAACTAGTTCTTCATAATAAAAATACCGCTATAATAATCTAAACGAATGCCATTAATATTTCATCTAATGATTAATCTTCATGACATGTAACTAAATGATAAAAATAACCATTAAAACCTATGTATGTTCAAGAATAATATTTATATTTATGTCTAATAATTACATCCATTCTTCATGAAATTCATTACATAAAAATATGTTAACTGATTATGAAAAGAAAGAAAATGAACACTCTGGAATGATGAAATTCAATATTATAACTAATAAATAAATATATAATGAACTTAATAAAATTATTATAGACTATATACATGTATAATAGTTATAAATTATGTTATTAATAAGTCTTATTTTATATTCCATGACCTTAATTTCAAGAGCCCAACACATTCGTACATGAGGTAAGGGTTTTCCACCTGAACATCCATTTTCATTCGGGTTACTTTTATTGTCGTATTACCTCAATGAAATTATTTTGTATTATTATGTACTCCAAATTAATTCTATGTTAGTGTTCTATATATTTTTACCAAACAGAATAATTCCTTATTTTATGGGTAGTTAGACATTTTAAAAGGAACATTCAAAATTATTTCCAAAATTCACACCATATTCAAGGGAATTTTTCAAATTCATAACTAATTTCAGGGGAAGTCTATAATCTGTTTTTGGAATCCATTATATTTATAAAATCACTCCTTTTATTATTAAAATAATATCTTAATTATTTCTTATTTTATACATTGACTTTTCCAAAATATATCTTCTTTTCAAAATAAAAGAGTATTTATCTCTAAAATTACTTAATGATGTTATAAGAGTATTTCTATCGATTTGAACACACTTTTTCATTATTACATATTATTAGAATTAATAATTTATGATGTCATATAACTTATTTATTGTATTTTTTATGTCTAGTTTCATTGTGGATGTTCTATCCTGAAACCATTCACCAAATTTACATTGAATGGTTAGTGTTAAAGCTCAATGTTCGAGGATTGTTATTTACATTTTATATGTGTGTTTAAATATGAATGTATATATTTTTTATGAATATACTTTATTTTATAAGTAATGAATTGGACATATTATTTTATGGGTGGGGCCTACTATAGCCCCTCGATGCATTAGTAGGTCTGTTGATACAAATAGACACGGACATAGCCAAGGTGTTACCCATTTTCAGATATGGTTTTGGCTGAGGCCATAAAAAAATTATGATGTCTTGGCCGAGGTCTTGATGGTATGTTTTAGAGTTTTAGGAATATATAATTTCCTCATTACGAAGCTAGTAATTTAATGTTCATGTGACTATTCAATTATTAGAATACCCGTGATTATGTTTTATTTGGGTATTATATACACATCTCATATTTCTTCCATAATGTGTTGAAGTTTAATATTTGTAAAGGCATGTTTTTTCAAATATTCACCATGAATAATGTTTATTTTGATGTTATCTTATGCTGTATTTCTTACTCGTACTGAGAATTTGATGTCACCCCTTACTTTGGTTTTATTTTCTTCTGATACGAAGGATTAATTTATGAGTGACTTGCTGGCATAATCTTGGAGGCATAGATGTTTACAATTGAATAAAAAAAATTTGTTTTTCCTTTCAAGATGTAATGTTGAACTTATATATATATCTTGTTTCCAAAATCTATTATACTTCTTGGTACTTCAGGATACATATTCATTATTTATATGAAAATGTAATGAAATATGTCACTATCTCTAGGCAACTGCAGTATGATCTTTTATATGGTAATAAAGGAAGTTTAGTAGAAAACATGGAAACTATATTTAGAAAACATATATTAGGGAGAAAATCCCTATGATATTAATTTAGGATAAACATGTAAAAACATCCTTGAAATTTGGAAAGGAATAAACTATAAGGATATTTCTAGAAAATACATCCCAACATGGATAATACAAGTGGACATGGTCCTAGAACTAATGTTGCATGGAGTGAAAAAATTGATAAGGAGTTTCGGTCTTGACCTGGGGTATCCTAGTACATGACAATGAGCCTTACTACACACCAAGTTTGACACTTATGGGGGATATGTTTAGGATAATTCACATTTTTGTTACAAGCCCTTATAAAATATTTAAATGTATATTTTTCCTCAAACAAACCACTTTTGTGATTATGGGGTTAGCCAAGCATAGGATTTCAATATATGATAAATATTTTTTTCATGACCCATCCCAGTGGGGCCCATGCCGTGACTCCCCAATCCGGCCTCCAATTTCCTAGGGTCTGGTGATGAGCACTGACTTGGTATATGACTACCAAGGTAGTCATTTCCTATGCACTTCTACACATGCACACATATCCAAGCCCAAAAATTATGAAATGTAAAAAAACCATTGAGGATCAAAATTCATGCAAACAACTAAACCCAAAAAACAAAGTACAACATAAGTAAAGTGTAGAAAATAAAACAGGGCAAGAATACAAGACCAAAAAAACAAGAATTTTCAAACTAAAAAGTCCAACCTGTAAGTACAAAAAGGCACTCAGAATGATTCTCAGAGCCGTAGGAACACCTCAGCCAGAGGGGAACTCAAAAAACCTCGGTTCGGTCTTATTCATCCCTGGACTCTGTCAAAAGGTTTCTCGTCTTCTAATGACACGAGACGTGTGGGAAAATCCCGTGTAGGGGTGAGTATAACAATACTCAGTAGAGGCCCCTGAAAACCAAAAATTAATACACAATGTAAAGGTACCATCATCATTACATAGTATATTTCTACTGAGCATATAGCATTAGAAATACAATCCACATATACACAAAAACTACACCCATACTCTAGGAAAAATCCACACAACCACACACCCCTACTAAGGATTCGTTTAGAAGGATTCAAAAATCACTCGTCTGGGAGAACTCACTATATGAGTCTGATTACTATGATAATGTTCGTTCGAGAAATACAATTTTTTGGGAAATGTCATGAGAGATCGATACACTCATTTTGGGAGAAAAAACTCATGAATGTGGAACAATCACGATACAAAGATGAGGATCACTTCATGTGACTTGAAAGATACTGAGACCCATATGAATCCACATTCTATGTATAAAATTGGTGTCCTGTAAGAGTAGACATGTCAATAACTGATTTGACCGAGGGTTAATAAAGGATAGAGGATCTCTCTCTGGGCCTTTTAGACGGATACCTGACTCTATCTTGGAAGGTCCTACTGAAGGAATCATACTCTTTTGGATGGAAACGATTCATGACCATAAGGGGAACTAGAAAAAGGGTCATTAACCCATGCAAAATATGTCCAAGATATGGTGGAAAAAAGGTCCAATCCATGTTCCAGGATATACAAGACATGTATAAGGGTCACATTCCATGTCTCTTGACTCTAGGTACTACCGGTATAAAACGGTCCAAGTCAGAAGAACATGTCATGTTGAAAAGTATGCACGCGACATGTTGTACAAACCGCATGGCATGTTTGAGTAACTAGGGTTCCCTTCAAGTACGTGGCAGTGTGCCCGTACACAGGTTAGCCTATATAGTCGGTCTGTTCTGGCCATGTGGCAGAGTACACGACCTGGTTCCCACCCTGTGTCCATGTATCTTCTAAGACACATGTCATGTCCGTCTGAGGACACCCAAGCCATGTTACTACAGTCACACATCTTGTTAATTATTTTTTTCCCCCAGAACTCTTGCCACCACTAGGCAGGTCCCACAGGCTGTGTCTCCCCCAAGGCACACTATGTTCTTAATCGTGTGGAATTCCCAAACCCAAGTCACTACCATCGATACCACATGTTGTGTTATTCAAGAAACATATTGTGTGCTTGAGAATTTTTCAGAATCACAAAACTACTTCACCGCGCCTCAGTGATGCTCTGATCTTCATTTCAACAATCCGTTTGCCACGAAACTCTACATTCTAGGTCACCCTAATAGCACAAATATTTTTTTGTTCTTTTTGGGCCCCTGATCAGCTCTAGAAACGCATATCGATCCACCCTCTCAAATAAAACTCGTATAATGGTCTCTCCCGATCCGAGTCGATTCATTGTCTGCCACCATCGTCGTACCTCTGATAGGTCGTCACGATGTTGGATCTTCAATATTATATCGTTTCTTTTGAAAACAGATGCGCAATGATCTATTTTTCTTCACCCCATGATGAACGCGAAGAACGTATGGTAGAGGAAGAAGGAAATGTAATAAAGAGTGAACAAACCCATTCTGTTGTTTGTCAAAACATTAATCTTCTCCTATTAGAAGGTTTAGATGGGAAATTTTATAAACATCCAAACATGACAATAAAACTATGAGGAACGAACACGATAAACCCATCTTATAAGAATGACGATGCACGAGACAACATGTTGGTGGGTTGATCCACATTCATTGTTAAATTAAATGAACAGGGAAGAAAACAACTTTAAACATAACCACTACCTCAAGAAGTAATAGATTACTGATGAAGGAATTTCGCTATCGTCATCATTGAGATCATTTATCTCTGTTTTCACAACAATTTGTGCCTTTGATACATTGTCGTTCGTTGTTGAGAGATCTATCCAAGGTTCCAAGATTTTCCTAGAGTCTTTCTTAACATTTTTCCAAATAATTTTATTTATATATATGTGTGTGTGTAATTACATATATATATCTCTAAGGAACATCTATATAATGACCCATACATTAGATACATTGTTTTTAATTCATAATTGAATCACACTTTTTACAACATATAACAAAACCAAGAAAGGACCGTATAGGTATAGAGTCTTTAGAAACTGGGAAACATAAACTACTGGTTCATAAAGCATCTACTTTTCCTCCCATTTATTTCATCATATCTAGAGTCCCTTTTTGGCATATCCTACTTAATAACCTTCTTCCTGACTTGGGGAAAGAAAACATACAAAAGGGTGAGCTCAAATTCTAAGTAAGGGTAAACAAAAGAAATATCAATCACATCATATACATAAGAACATAACTTTTGGAAATCATATCCTGCAAAAGAAATCATAATCTCATAACATGGGAAAAATCATAGTAGTGAAATGTAATCCCAATAATCATAACATAAAACATGAAACATTGTGGCATACACACATAATCATATAGAATCATTTCTTATTAGTCAAGACTCATTGCCAATACTATCTTAGTGGACAAAGTCCATTTCTGAACTGAGTTCACTCCTCGTTTCAGTCCTGTTTCATTGAACCGATATAACCTTCCGTTCCAGCCATGTCTATCTCATGAGATATAAAATCTTTACCCAATGTATTGGAGGGAGGTATAGGTCCCACCCATCTCATAATGATACCATTCTTATGTGTGCCACAAAAACATAAACCATACATCATAGCATAACCCATGTAATAAAAATGGGAATCTTAAACATCGTGACATCATAAAACAATTCATATAAGATAAAGGAATTCATAAAAATAATTCCATCACAACCTAATCAAATAAATGTAATAATAGGGATAGAAACAGAACCCTTTATTATCTTAGATGGAAAATTATTTTGATAAAACACTTGAACTCCATTCTTGAGGAAAATATCCTTTCTACTTCAAAAATAGTTTTCCTTTCATAACAGGTCATACAATTCTAAACTAAAAGTAGTTGATTAAAAATATACGTGAAAACTTGTAATGAAAGATTCTTGGAAATCGAGTTATAAAAATCCATTCGTGCCGTATAAGTTAAAAGAAAACATTCTTCTCGTACTTTTGTCGGAAAAGTCAAAAAGTACCTCGTACGAAAAACGACAAAAGATTCCATTCATATCTTTTACTAAAAACTCACCGAAGGGTAAAATTTGATATAAACTATTTTATAAGGATATAAATATTATATATTGAGGAAACAAGGATGTGGATGATAAAATACACCCCAGTAAATTCCAAAGTATAAACAATATCGGATAAAAATGATATTGTGATATTTCCCTTACCTTAGGTCTGATTTGCTTTGTAAGTGTCTAAACCTCCTGTATAATGATTTACATAATGTCATTGACTTATTAAAGAATCATACTCATTGTTATGATATCATATATGGTCATATTATTATCTTATTATTAGTAATATTTCATTACTACTTGTTATTTGGGTGTTTATTACTTTTTGTTCTTATGCGTGTTTTGTCGAATAAATTCTTATTCTTATTTTTAGGTTATAGATACCTCATTTATAGAATGTTATTAGTGTAATATATATCATATTAATTAATTCAATTCATTTATATAATCATTATGCAATGAAGATCATGTAGAACGAGTCGCATCACATCGTGGAGACGGTATTCCGTACGTACGCACGAGCGATGATATCATTCCCATGATCGTGGAATTGTATTGGAGTGTATGTATAATATTTCAGAATCAATACAAATTTAAAATAATAATATATATTCATTCTTTACACCTATATACCCATCCAAGTAAGGTGGTGGTGGAAAATAGATTACGCCACGGCGTGGAGACGGTATTCCGTACGTACGCACGCGCGGTGATTTTATTTTCAGTAGGATGGATAAATGGTTAAATATGGTTGTTTCATACTTATAATAACATATAACTATATGAGTGATACTGATGTTATTACTTCATAATGAAACAACTAAATAAGAAGAAGTGGAAGAAGAAATTAAGATGAAAGAATCGGTAACGGACATTACCTCTTCTTTGAAGTGCTTCTTTGAGACTTCCTTTTAGGGCACTTAAATTGGTCTTTTAAGAAGACCAGGACCTCTAGGATGTCCCTAGGGAAGTGGAGATGAGACATTTTCAGGGGTTGGCCGAGCTTGAAGTCTCAAAGTGGTGTGAGGAAGAGAGGGAGGAGGTGCCCTTTTATAAGGGATGAGAGGGGCACCTTTGGAATAACTAAAACTATTATTTTATTATAAAGTAAAATTCGGTTTTAAATAGATCCAAATTTATTTATTTCGAATCTAAGGTGGTTATGGGTCGAAATCATCTCATCCAATAGAATTTATACAAGATTAGGTTCCTATTTTAACCTTATCATTTAGATTTAACATTAAGTAAAATAATTTTACTTTTACCATGTCTTTTTGTGTTCTTATACTATAATGTTAGTAAACATACTATAACAAGCTAAAAGAACCCCAAGTTGTTTATTATTAATATATATAACCTTATCAAAGTCATTTGGCCGAACCTTAGAATTTTAGGAATAAAATAACAATTAATAATATAATATCTGTTTTAAAAACTATTTTATGTCAATTTTGACACTATTTAGTAATTGATATTTATGAAAATCATAACAGAATGATTAGTTCTAACAAAGTTAATTAAATAAATACTAACATGTAAAATTAACCTATAAAATTAGTGTAACTCATAAAAAGTCTCAAATTACATTTATTTGGGTATTTATAACATCAAATATGTCAATATTTCATTAAAAGATAATTACTGCATCATCATTGTGTCATAAATAAATTAATTAATTTAATGTCTAAAAATTATAAATAAAATACAATTATGTTGGAAATATTTTTAGCTTTCTAATTAATATTTATAGTCGAATTTATCTTATGTATAACCCTATATTAAAAAATTATTTACTTATTAAACTTTGATTTTAACTATTTTAACCCTTCTTTTTGTAAATTGATAATAAATGTCGTAATCTAATCCAAGTGTGCCTAAATGGTCATATTGTATTCCTAATATTGTTTTTGGTCGAATTACACTTATCCAATAGAATTAGGACATGTTTTAGGGTAATAATAATAACATTTTTACCCTTAATTACCCTATTTTCTTTTAACTGTGGTAAAAAAAGTAAAAAGTTACGATTCACCAAAAAATTATTTTCATCTCATTGAACCACATTTTACTTACTGACATCAACAGTGTCTCTCGGATTTTCGAAATTCCACTCACATTAGCGGTAAAATTAGGTTTTATGAAAAATTCAGTTTTTTTAACTATCACTTAGTGGTTTCACTATTCATCAAAAATTGAAAGTTTTCAGAAAAATACCAAAATTTCAACCTAGGCTAATTTCGATATTCCAAATCCAAAAATGAAGTCCATTTTGAAAAATAAAATTTACAAAATTTCAAAAAGTTGTTATTACTATTCATAACGGCTAGTTTTAATAATATTTTAATAGCATATCGTTGTTTAGTGAAACATGGTATTGCATACGACGCAAGCTATCGAGGAAGGTCGTGGTTGCGTGTAGAGAAATCCAATCTAGTGTTGTGTGTAGTGAAAGATTCCTTTGATGATTTATAAAAACAAAGTATTTCTCATAAAAGTCTTGGGTGTTACATTCTACCCCCCTTAAAATGAATTTCGCCCTCGAAATTCGTCACTTTTTAACAAACAGATGAGGATACCTCTCCCTCATCATATCCTCAAGCTCCCATGTAGCTTCTTCTAATTGGTGGTTCCTCCATAAAACTTTCACCAATCAAGTGGTCTTGTTTCGTAGGACTTTTTCTCTACGATATATAATCTCTATTGGTTGTTCTTCATAAGAAAGATCTTGCTCCAGCGGTACAACTTCTGAGCTGAGTACATGTGAAGGATCTGGTATGTACTTTCTCAGGAGAGATACATGGAACACATCGTGAACTTGAGAGAGATTCGGTGGAAGCGCCAATCGGTAAGCTACCTTTCCAACACGATCCAGTATTTTGAAAGGACCGATATATCTAGGGCTCAACTTCCCCTTCGTTCCAAATCTCATGACCCTCTTCCAGGGAGATATTCGTAAGAACACTTTATCACCCTCTTAAAACTCTAGGTCTTTTCTTCTCTTGTCGGCATAACTTTTCTGTCGACTCTGAGCTGCTCTTATGTGTTGTTGAAAATATCGGACCTTTTCTGCCATCTCGTCAACAAGATCAGGCCCTAATAGCTTTCTTTCCCCAAATTTATCCCAGAAAGTTAGAGTCCTGCATTTCTTTCCATAGAGAGATTCATAAGGAGCCATCTGAATACTGGAGTGAAAGATATTATTATAAGAAAATTCCACCAAAGGTAGGTGTTGATCCCAACCACCTTTGAAATCCATAGAGCAAGCTATCAACATATATTCTAGAGTTTGAATTGTTCTCTCAGACTGACCGTCTGTCTGCAGATGATAAGCAGTGCCGAAACTCAACTCTGTATCCAGAGTATGCTGAAGACTTCGCCATAACTTTGAGGTAAACCTCGGGTCCCGATCAGATATAATAGAAAGTGGTACTCCATTCAGTCTTACCACTTCCTTCACATATATCCTGGCAAGCTGATCCAGAGAGAAATCCTCTCTAATATCAATGAAGTGTGCGGACTTTGTAAGACGATCTACTATGACCCATATAGCATTATTGCCTTTGGATGTTTTAGGAAGTCCTGTGAAAAAGTCCATAGTGATGTTTTCCCATTTCCATTCGGGTATGGGTAATGGTTGTAACATCCCCTTGGACTTCTGTCTCTCAGCTTTAGCTTGCTGACAAACCAAGCATCGAGAGACATATTTAGCAACATCTCTTTTCATTCCATCCCACAAGAAGTAGTCTTTCAGGTCCCTATACATCTCCGTGCTTCCAGGATGAATAGAGAATGAAGAACTCTGAGCCTCATCAAGCATCTCCTTCTTTAATTCTGGGATGGGAGGAACACAAACCCAATTACTGAACTTTATTATCCCATCACAATCAAGGTTGAATTCAGGAATATTTCTCACCTTCTTTTGTAACTCGACATCTTCTTTCTGTGCCTCATTAATCTTCATATGTATAGATGGTTGAACAATCATTTGGGAAAGATACGATTTTCCTCCTTCCATTAAAATTCCAAGATCCATCCTTTGTAAATCCATAAATATTGGATCTTTTGTGATCCTCATCATGGATAAGCTATCATGGTCTTGTCGACTTAATGCATCTGCCACCTTGTTTTCTTTCCCAGGGTGGTAATGAATTGAGTAGTCGTAATCCTTAATCAGCTCCAACCATCTTCTTTGGCGCATATTCAGCTCCTTTTGTGTGAAAATATACTTTAAACTTTTATGATCAGTATAAATATCACACATTTCACCATAAAGGTAATGCCTCCAAATCATTAATGAAAATATTACCACAGCTAACTCCAAATCATGAGTTGGGTAATTTTTCTCATGGATTTTCAACTGTCGTGAGTCATAAGCTATCACCATATCATTTTGCATAATAACACACCCCAATCCCTTCTTGGATGCCTCACTATAGATCACAAACCTTTCTCCACTACAAGGCAGTGTGAGCACAGGTGCACTAGATAATCTTCTTTTCAAATCCTTGAAATTCTTTTCACATTCTTCCATCCAAACAAACTTAACTCCTTTCTAAGTCAACCCGGTGAGCGGATTAGATAATCGTGAAAAATCATTCACAAAACCTCGATAATATCCAGACAAACAAAGAAAAATTCGGATATTAGTAACTGTTGTTGGTCTTGACCATCATTCGATAAGTTCTGTTTTTGCTGGATCCACAGATATCCCCTCTTTCGAGATTATGTGACCCAAAAATGCAACTATTTGAAGCCGAAATTCACACTTGGTAAATTTGGCATAAAGCTTCTCCTTTCTTAGGGTCTTCAATATAATTATCAAGTGATCTTCATGTTCTTCGTTGCTCTTTGAATAGACAAGAATATCATCTATAACGACTACCACAAATTGATCAAGATAGTCTCTAAAGACTCTATTCATTAGATCCATGAAGATAGCAGGGGCATTAGTAAGACCAAATGGCATCACTATAAATTCATAGTGTCCATACCTTGTACGGAAAGTCTCCTTTGGTATATCATCCCTTTTGACCCTTAATTGATGATACCCAGAACGAAGATCAATCTTGGAAAAGTATTGAGCTCCGCGTAGTTGGTCAAATAGGTCATCAATGCGTGGGAGATGATATTTGTTCTTGATAGTGATCTTGTTAAGTTCTCGATAATCAATGCAGAGTCTCATTGATCCATCCTTCTTCTTAACAAACAGAATAGGTGCTCCCCAAGGTGCTGCACTAGGGCGTATGAACCCCTTATCAAGATTCTCTTGGATTTTCTTCTTCAATTCCTGCAACTCAATTGGGTCCATTCTATAAGGTGTCTTTGAAATAGGCAAAGCACCCGGTACGAATTCTATTGAAAACTCAACTACACGATTTGGTGGAAGACCCGGTAATTCCTCCAGAAAGACATCATCAAACTCCCGTACAATGGGAATATTCTTAATTGTGAGTTTCTCACCAACCATTTGAGATAAATAACCTTCATTTAGTGGAATCAAGACCCATAAGATAGAAGGAATTTTCACTGGAAGGTTATGTTCATCCTTGCATAGATAGACGATCATAGATTGATCTGGAATATGAAATGTGACTTCCCTTTTTTGGAAATTGATATGAGCTCCATATAAAGAAAGCCAATCCATGCCAAGAATCACATCAAATTCCACTATAGGAAGGATCACAAGATTTGCAGGAAGCACTTTCCCACAAACTTCAATCGGGGAAGAATTATAAACTTTTGATGCGACTGTTGTGCCATTAGGTGTTTTCAAAGCTAACTCAACATCAAATTATTGAGGTAATATGGTGATACCCTTAGAAAAATCTTCAGAAATAAAAGAGTGGGTGGATCCAGAATCAAATAAAACATTTGGTACTTTAGAGTGGATGGTAAGTGTACCTTTCACCACATCGTTATCGTACTCCACATCAGTGATAGAAATTTCATGTGAATTTCCTTTGTCTTTATCCTTAAGAGTTTGTTGACGTCGACCATCATCATCAACCCTTAGATTAGGGAATTTATTGGCATAATTCCCCATCTCCTTTCACTTGAAACATTGAAGTGTAGTAGGGCCATTCTGTGTATCTCTTCCTTTGTTTTCATCATTAGACATCTTCTTCCCATCATTGCGGCATTCAAATTCCCGATGACCTTCCTTTCCAAATTTAAAACATTTACTTGTCCCATTAAGACAACTCCCTCCATGTTTCTTTCCACACTTTGAGCATAAGGGAAAGTTCATCTTCTTTTCAGTGTGCTCTTTAGATTTTCCTTTGAATTCCATTTTCCTCTTCTTATCAAACCCATATGACTGATGGGTTACTCCAATCTCCATCTCAACTTTGAGAGCACATCGAACGATTTCCTCATAGCTATTGAAGTACCTTATGGCTAAGGCCCTTCGAAGAGTTGGTTTTAAGCCACTAAAGAATCGATCGATCTTACTCTCAGGTTGGATAATAATACCAAAATCGTACCTTGCATGTCTTGTAAAATTTGATTCATAGGTACCAACAAATTCATCTTCCTTTTGCTTCAGTTCAAGAAACTCTTTCTCCAACATTGTTCTGAGAATACGAGGGAAGTACTTATTGAAAAATAAGTTATTGAACTCGTCCCATTCCATGGACTCAATTTCATCTCTTTGCCTCGTATTTTTAATAAGATTCCACCATTGATCAGCATCTCCTTCCAAACGATACACTGCTAGGATGACTTTATCATGTTAAGAACATTGAAGAACTGAAAATATCTTTTCAGTAGTAATGATCCATTTTTCAACAACTAATGGATTAGTAGACCCGCTGAATGAAGGTGGACGCTGCCTCATGAAGGATTCAACAGAATGTTTCTCCTTCCTTTGCTCATTTGGAAGTACAGCATGATTCATAGCTTGAGAAAGTTATGTGATCATAGCTACAAGATTTTTCATTCCAGCTCCCATAACGTTTGGTTGCTCAGGGGGGAGAATAATTGCATTTCTCATCGCATTCCGCATTAACACGGTTCCTTTGGGTTCCAGCCATTGACTAAAACCAAGATGAATAGTGTGAGAAACACTAATTATAATAGGAAAACCACATAGTCGAGAATAAAAGTTCACACTTAAGGCTTATCCTAGGTTATTCATGGTCATTTCTAAAACACTAAGATTGTGTTCTATGCTTAGACTTATCCTTAGGGTTCTTATTAAGGCTTTCACATCCAAGTTTCCAAAGGTTGACTATACCTTTCCTCTGATACCAAATATAACGACCCATAATTTACATACATTTTTATTACTTCAGAATCGAAGCACACTTATTACAACATATAACAAAACCAGGAAATGACCGTATAGGTATAGAGTCTTTAGAAATTGGGAAACATAAACAACTAGTTCATAAAGCATCTACTTTGCCTCCCATTTATTTCATCATATCTAGAGTCCCTTTTTGGAATATCCTACTTAATAACCTTCTTCCTGACCTGGGGAAAGAAAACATACAAAAGGGTGAGCTCAAATGCTCAGTAAGGGTAAAAAAAAGAAATATCAGTCACATCATATACATAAGAACATAACTTTTGGAAATCTTATCCTGCAAAAGAAATCATAATCTCATAACATGGGAAAAATCATAGTAGTGAAATGTAATAACAATAATCATAACATAAAACATGAAACTTTGTGGCATACACACATTATCATAGAGAATCATTTTTTATTAGTCAAGAATCATTGCCAAGACTATCTTAGTGGACAAAGTCCATTTCTGAACCGAGTTCACTCCTCGTTTCAGTCCTGTTTCACTGAACCGGTATAACCTGCCATTCCAGCCATGTCTATCTCATGAGATATAAAATCTTTACCCAATTCATTAGAGGGAGGTATAGGTCCCAACCATCTCATAATTATACCATTATTATGTGTGCCACAAAATCATAAACCATACATCATATCATAACCCATGTAATAAAAATGGGAATCTTAAAAATCGTGACATCATAAAACAATTCATATAAGATAAAGGAATTCATAAAAATAATTCCATCACAACCTAATCAATTCAATGTAATAATAGGGATAGAAATAGAACCCTTTATTATCTTAGATGGAAAATTATTTTGATAAAATACTTGAACTCCATTCTTGAGGAAAATATCCTTTCTACTTCAAAAATAGTTTTCCTTTCTTAACATGTCATACAATTCTAAACTAAAAAAAGTTGATTAAAAATAAACTTGAAAACATGTAAGGTAATCTTCTTGGAAATCATGTTTTAATAATCCATTCATGACGTATATGTTAAAAGAAAACATTATTCTCGTACTTTTGTCGGAAAAGTCAAAAAGTACCTCGTACGAAAAATGACAAAAGATTCCTTTCATATCTTTTACTAAAAACTCACCGAAGGGTAAAATTGGATATAAACTATTGTAGAAGGATATAAATATTATATATTGAGGAAACATGGATGTGGATGATAAAATACACCCCAGTAAATTCCAAAGTATAAACAATCTCAGATAAAAATGAGATTGTGATATTTCCCTTACCTTAGGTCCGATTTGCTTCGTAAGTGTCTAAACATCCTGTATAATGATTTAAATAATTTCATTGACTTATTCCATAATCATACTCATTGTTATGATATCATATATGGTCATATTTTTATCTTATTATTAGTAACATTTCATTACTACTTGTTATTCGGGTGTTTATTACTTTTTGTTCTTATGTGTGTTTTGTCGAATAAATTCTTATTCTTCTTTTTATGTTATAGATACCTCATTTCAAGAATGGTATTAGTGTAATATATATCATATTCATTCATTCAATTCATTTATATAATCATTATGAAATGAAGATCATGTAGAACGAGTCACATCACATCTTGGAGACGGTATTCCGTACGTACGCACAAGTGATGATATCATTCCCATAATCATGGAATTGTATTGGAGTGTATGTATACAATTTCAGAATCAATAACACTTTACAATAATCATATATATTCATTATTTACACCATTATACCCATCCAAGTAAGGTGGTGGTGGAAAATAGATTACACCACGGCGTGGAGACGGTATTCCGTACGTACGCACGGGTGGTGATTTCATTTTCCGTATGATGGATAGATGGTGAAATAGGGTTTATTCATACTTATAATAACATATAGGTATATGAGTGATACTGATGTTATTACTGCATAATGAAACAACTAAAAAAGAAGAAGTGGAAGAAGAAACAAAGATGAAAGAATCGGTAACGAACATTACGTCTTCTTTGAAGTGCTTCTTTGAGACTTCCTTTTAGGGCACTAAAATTGGTCTTTTAAGAAGACCAGGACCTCTAGGATGTCTCTAGGAAAGTGGAGAGGAGAAATTGGCCGGGGTTGGCCGAGCTTGAAGGCTCAAAGTGGTGTGAGGAAGAGAGGGAGGAGGTTCCCTTTTATAAGGGAGGAGAGGGGCACCTTTGGAATAACTAAAACTATTATTTTATTATAAAGTCAAATTCAGTTTTAAATATATCCAAATTGATTTATTTTGAAGCTAATGTGGGGATGGGTCGAAATCCTCTCATCCAATAGAATTTAGACAAGTTTAGGTTCCTATTTTAACCTTATCATTTAGATTAAACATTAAGTAAAATAATTTTAATTTTACCGTGTCTTCTTGTGTTATTATAATATAAGGTTAATAAACTTACTATAACAAGTCAAACGAACCCCAAGTTGTTTATTATTAATATATGTAACCTTATCTAAGTAATTTGGCCGAACCTTATATTTTTAGGAATAAAATAACAATTAATAATATAATATTTGTTTTAAAAACTATTTTATGTCAATTTTGACACTATTTAGTAATTGATTTTTGTGAAAATCATAACAGAATGATTATTTAGAAAAAGTTTAATTAAATCAATACTAACATGTCATAGTAACCTATAAAATTAGTGGAATTCATAAAAAGTCTCATATTATATTTATTTTGATATTTATAACATCAATCATTTCAATATTTCATTAAAAAGATAATTATTGTATCATCGTTGTGTCATAAATAAATAAATTAATTTAATGTCTAGAAATTATAAATAAAATAACATTATGTTGGAAATATTTTTATCTTTCTAATTAATATTTATAGTCTAATTTATCTTATGTATAACCCTATATTAAAAATGATTTACTTATTAAACTTTGATTTTAACTATTTTAACCCTTCTTTAAGTAAATTGATAATAAATGTCCTAATCTAATCCTTGTGGGCCTAAATGGTCATATTTTATTCCTAAGATTGTTTTTGGTCGAATTACACTTATCCAATAGAATTAGGACATGTGTTAGGGTAATAATAATATCATTTTTACCCTTAATTACCCTATTTACTTTTAACCGTGGTAAAAAAAAAGCAAAAAGTTACTATTCACCAAAAAATTATTTTCATCTCATTGAACCGCATTTTACTTACTGACATCAACCGTGTCTCTCAGATTTTCTAAATTCCACTCACAGAAGCGGTAAAATTAAGTTTTATGAAAAATTCAGTTTTTTAACCATCACTTAGTGGTTTCACTATTCATCGAAAATTGAAAGTTTTCAGAAAAATACCAAAATTTTACCCTAGGATAATTTCGATATTCCGAATCCAAAAATGAAGTCCATTTTGAAAAATAAAATTTATAAAATTTCAAAAAGTGGTTATTACTATTCATAACGGCTAGTTTTGATAATATTTTAATAGCATATCATTTTTTAGTGAAACTCGGTATTGCGTATGACGCAAGCTATCGAGGAAGGCCGTGGTTACATGTAGAGGAAGCCAAGCTAGTGTTGTGTGTAGTGAAATATTACTTTGATGATTTATAAAAACAAAATATTTCTCATAAAAGTCTCGGGTGTTACACTCTAAGTGGTAGCTGCTTCTATGGGTTAGTGAGGTCTTGAGTTCGAGTATCACTGAGTACATCCATACATTGATTGTTTCTTGCTTTTCATCGTAATGTGGGAACGTTCCTCGAATAAACTAAGGCTTCTAAAAATATGTGTGTGGGTGCGTGCATGTGCGTTGTATATAAAAAATCATTAATTACATAAAATATTTTTGTTTTTTAATTTTATATAAAAATGTATTAATTACGTATATGTATGTGAAATCAATGCAACACACGTTTGATATATGTTAAATTAAAAAATTAACCAACATTAAAATTGATTACGATAATAATATCTTTTTAATTATTACATTTATTCATTTTACTTATACTTATATTTTATATATATTATTTATTTCTATTTATAATTAATATATATATATATAAATATATTATAAGTATTCATTTTTATTAATAATTATTTCATTAATAGATTTTTAAATTATTTTTTAATATATTCATTTTTTTGTTTATTTTTACAGTTTATTGATGTTATATATCTATATTTAATTAATACTATTTGTTAATATTTATAAATTATATATATATGTATATTAATTTTATTATATTTTATCAATAAATATTTATTAATAAAGTGTTTACTATTTTTCTTAATTTAATTTCAATATTTTTTATTTTTTTATTTCTTTTTATTCATTTTACATATCTGTATATTTCATATATAATATTTATTTATTTTTATATTTTATATAAGTTTATATTATTTTTAATAAATTTTATAAATAATTATTAATTGCTAAAATATTTAATTTTTTGAATTTGTATTTGTTAAATTATTTTATTTCATTCTGGACCTTTATCAGTATTGATAAAGTATACCCTTAATTGGAACTAAAAAATAAACCTTGATAAAGGGTACCAATTATCAACGTTATATAAAAAACACTGATAGAGGATCCCTTTATTAGTGGTTTTTCTGAGTACTAATAAACGGTGAACCTTGTCAGTGTTCTTTTTTGTGGTGGTAAAGGTGACCATTATGAGAACTTTTTTCTAGCACTGATAAAGGAGAGAGCTATTATTGGTATGTTTTGTAGTTATGTATTAAAACTACATGAAGAATATAACCAATATTAAATTAAAATTTAATAATAAGTTAATATAACTAATATAATTTTTTTCATTGATTAACATGAAATAAAATTATTTCTCTAAAGGAACCATTTAAAAAAAAATTGTATTGTATCTTACCTTAATAAATTAAATGGTTCATAGTAAAAAGATTATCATAAGAGGTAATATTCAGACTTATAAACTAATATATATTAGTTTTTAGTAATTTAGAAATCTACATTAAAAATATTTTAGTTGTGGGTGCACTGGAGTGGTCACCCCATTAATCAGGTATCCAAATGACCTAGGATCAAACCTGGGCATGGGATAGTATTTTATTTTCTGTAGCAGTATTGTACCAATGACACTATTCAACTGATTTGAGATTTTAGGCAACTATATTGGGCTTTAAAGACTAGGTTCATCAAGACATCAATTCCTAATTACAAATAGGTCCCCTCGTCTAAGAAGTAATGTCTTACAGCTATATTTTATTTATTCCATTAATGATGGGCTTCAAGGATTCAAGATGATGCAATTTTAAACCGTATGAGAGCATAAATATGGAAGGGTGGTCTATGGTGATCAGTTTGATTTGATGGGTAAATTCATGTAGTGGCTAGTATATAGTTGTTAAAGACTCTAATCATGGAGGAATCAACATAAATTTATGTATGTGAATTACCGGACATAAAAAATGGACTGAGAAAAATGTAAGAATATAGGAATATGTTATTCTAAGGTGGTTTCCTAGTCATTAGCCTTCAGGCATGTAATTCCCTCGATGGCACCAGGCCTTTGATCCATGAAATCTATGGTCCTTTGGTCCATGTAAAGGATACATACCAAAACAATTAAAAGGTGATTCCTAAATAATAAAAATATTAAATTTATAGTTTATAAGAAATAATATTAAAAACACATGAAGATTAAAAATGAGGTTTTTTTTTCATAAAAGTAGTTATTACCATTATATTATATTTTAATTTAAAATATAATTTATAAAGTATATAACATTAATTTTCCCAAAAATAAATTAATTATTTGATAATAAATTTCATTATTAGCATTAGAATATTTTTTTTTTGTTTTTTCCAAAACGATTAATTTTTTGGTGAATAGTGTGAAATAACATTTTTTACAAATAACATTACTTTTGTTCCATTAAGAGAACATAAGTATGAATATGAAATTCATGAAAAATATTTCCAAATACCAATTTTTATTTTGTAAGTTAAATTATAATTTTAAAAATTTTGGTTTTAATATTCAATCCTATATTTTACATTTTATAAGTTGTGGAATATTTTTCTAAATCATTTTTTATTACATTATAAATTTGGTATTTAAAAATTAATTATTATCAATATTAGAAATTAAATCAAATAAAAATTATTTCAAATTAGGTATCATAAGGT
Organism: Viscum album; assembly: GCA_963277665.1. Lineage (NCBI taxonomy): Eukaryota > Viridiplantae > Streptophyta > Magnoliopsida > Santalales > Viscaceae > Viscum > Viscum album. Next base: position 590,594,103 of record OY728126.1, read on the forward strand.
TACCCATTATTTTATAAAATTCATTTTATTTTGCCATAAAAGATATGTCACCCCAGGTAAAAACCAGTTACCATGAAAAAAATAGTAAATTCAAAGGATCTAAGAATAAAAGACCAAAAAATGATTAAAAAATGATTGAGAATGCATTATATTAGAATTTTTAAATCTTAATACTTCCCTTATTAATTATTACTCAATATTATATCCACTTTATAAGAGGTTGACTTCGATTTATTAAAATGTTAGTGGTATTTACAAAAAATTCATCATTTTTAACTCATCAAAGGGGAAATCCTCTGCTTATATAGCCTCAAATAGAAAAACCACTTATTTAAATAAAAAAATCAACCAAATAACCTTATTAACACTCATATTACCGTTAATTATTATATGGTATTTTGAAAATACCATCCCTTAAAATATTAACTGATTTGGAAAAAGAGATAATTGATATAGTGACGTATAAATTTCTAACATCTCTTTTGTTTTATTTATTTATTAAATTGAAAATATTCTTTATAAAATTAATGTGTAGAATATTAAAATTAAACACTTATTTTAATTATAAAATTTTTATGTTTTTAAAATAATGGTGTAATCATTATCAAATTTTCCATTTTCTATTAAAAGAAATGATATCGTCACTCATGTGTTGTGTAGACTACTGCCTCCAAAAAGTAATGTGTTTGTTTTTCATCACCATCGATCAAATAATGTCCTAATAGGTAATTTAATTAATATGTATGAAATTTATGAATTATTTTAAATTCAAAATTTATATTCCATATTAATAATTTCCCCATATATTTGGAATATGAAATCATCACCCTTGTGTACCTGAGGACTACCACCACCATGGAATGATGTTTTCCATATTTCATTATTAGATTTTATGGTTTGTTAGAAGAATGTTTCCAAGGTATAAATATTATATTTATGGTATCAAAACGTATTTAGTTATAAAAATTTAGCAATCTATTAATAATATGAATGGTAAACCATCATTAAATCATTCATCATCTGAAACATGTAAACTAAGTGGAAAACGAATTAATCATACAATAAAATTGGTTTGTATCCATAAATTATTTAAATAAATATTTATAATTATATTATATCACACTAATAAATATGAAATTATATAATTATTATTCTAGAATAATAATATTGAAATTAATCACCTCATAATCATCCATTAATCATGGTATATTCATCTCCATACCGGATTATCCAACAACATGAACAATTATATAAAATTATATCAATGATGAATTTGAAAAACTTATGTACTGTATTAATGTGATATAAAAATGTGAATAATAAATTTTTTCTAGATAATATATAGACATATTTAACACATTAATTATAAAAACACAAGTTATTCATTGAAAATCACAAAAAAAAATATTCATTGTCAATTTCAATTTCTCAGATAAAGGATAAAGTAATCATTAAAGGAAATTTCATTATCACAATGATATAATAATAATTCATTTATGTAAACTATATGAACATGGAATTTTTAAATTTTGGAGATTAATAAATAACAACACAACTGTTACAAAACTAGTTTCAAATAACCTGGATTACAAACACCTGACATCAAAAACTGCTAATATCAAGCTAATATAAATTTAGAGAATAACTTAAATAAATAATATAAAATATTATTTATATATAAAAGTTTATTAAATTTATTTATATGATTTTTTTATACTGAATCTTAGAGAACTCCAAATTTGTTTTTTTATTTCAATAAAAGGGAACATTAAAGAATGGTGGGAACCTACAAAAACATTTATGTAGCATCATAAAACACCTTCAAAAGGAAAATTTCACCAAAAATATTTCAAAATTAAAAAATTTAAAATAGCAACAACATCATCGCACCTCCGACAAACCAGCCATCAACAGTCACACACAAACCAAAAACTACTCCAATTGAAATTTTTTTCAAAATTATAATTTCAAACAACCATCATACGAAGCCATAAAAGTCACCTAGTTTCCAACATCACATTTTTGACGTAATACCATAACTTAATATTTTGCTTCACCACCATCACCACCGTCATCATAGATAACATTGTCATCACTGGAGAGAACAAGAGATCCAAACTTATAGAGAAATCTTGCAACATCTGCACCAAGACATCTCATTGTTGTTGAAAAGGAGAAGTAGGTGTACCCCTGAGGTTACCGATAACAGAAGCTAGATAGAAACTTCTATGGCCAGTGTGAAATAAAAAAACCTACAGGCCTCCCAAAGAACCCTCACCATAAAAATCCACTTCGCTCCACTAGAACCTCCAGGACGAAACAGACACCAGAACACTAATGGGAACCACCACACCCCCAGATGAGTTGGTTCCTTGAAAAAAATTTCACCCAATGCATGTACCAGTTGATCCTCCTGGGACATCCTCAGAAAACATTTCATAATTGTTTTTATTCCTAACATTCCCATATTTTAAATGGAGTTTCATTTTTCTCTCTAGGGAAATTAATTCCCTTTTATATATAATAAATTTTTAGATAAAAATATTTCTAAAATAAAAGTGTAACAATGGTAAGAATTTATTCCACTCATACTAATGAATATTTTTTCCATGTCATTTATTTCATTAATTCAAATATTCTCCATATTTTTGGGGGAAATAGAATATTGTTTATTTTCTATGACTTTAAAAATACTCTTTACCCCATATCTAATAGGATGTTTAATACTATACTTATGATGTTAGTTTTGAAACAATTGTATTTAAAAAATACCAAACAATGATTTCCTTCTTTAAAACATACCCTATATGTTCTCATAGTTACTAGTAGAAATTATTCTTCACCAAGTTTTATAAAATATTTCCTTGAAATACATTCAAATGATAAATTCCATTCATTTATAAAAAGTTGTTTTTCTTAAACTCTGAAAATGTGTTTCTTATTTTAAATAATTTTTCATTCAGTAAATATTATTTATAATTGAAATATATTATTAAAATACTAGAATCCTTATTCATTCATATGATGACTTATATAATATTATATTCTATAAAATACGTTATCCATCATTTTCATTGTATTATCAAACCATCCACTGTGAATAGGAATTACATTTCTTTAGTTGACTTTACATTTTGAATACCTTGATTCTCATTTATTTTATCATAGGGTGTTCACTTTGATACCATTTATCTATTTATTGGGGGAAATTATTGACTTAACCCTATACCCATTATCTATAGGATGTAAATACTATATTCTATAATATCTTAATTGAATTTTACTTACCATGAATGTTACTAAATATCATCATATACATGATTATTTTCCACAGGTATATCATATAATAATTAATAATGGAATTATTAATATTTTACTTATGTAAATCCATTTATAATGATATGAAATCCATTTTCATTCCATGTGTTTTTATGATATGATTGATTTTATATGGAAACAATATGTATAGTTAATAATAACTAAGGTCCTATATCACCCTCCAATGCATTCATCAAGATTTTATATTACATGAGATATATATTTATGAGTACATTTTAGTTACTCTTATGTATATGACATAATGTGGTGGCTCTGTAATGTTATGTTCCCAATACTAATGTATATTCCATGTTTGAATGTTGTTTAAATGTTTTTTCCTTATTCATATAAATATACTATTCTCTCAAGGATTATGTTTATGCACTCAAAATATTTATTTATGTATTATTTTATTTTTGGATTATTCCATGATTTGTAAAGTAATATACTTGGGGTCTAATTTTATTTGTCTTGATTATACTCATATTCTCATATTATTGTCACCAATGAGCCCTAATTTTTATCACTTACCTTAAAATATAATGAGCATTTTGTTATAGCCCTTTATTATGTTTATATTTTCCTTGTTTACAAAGAAGAGTAATATGTATGATGAGTATAGAATATTGTCCAATGATAATAATTTTTCAGGGATTTTAATGACTTGATCTAGATTTATATGTTTTATATATAGTTTGAAAATATCAATTACATGAAAAGGATATCAATTATATATATAATTTTTTGTTCTAATTCTACAAAACACTAAACCAAAATGTTTTTGGAATTTTTTTAATGACATATTTTCCTTATCTTATGTAATAACCTTAATATTATGTATGGATTGTTATAGTTGGCATTAGAGTACGGTTTATACATTTTTGGAGATTAGGATTGTAAATTTTGAATATAATTTAGTATTTATAACTTTTATCAATGTTTGATGTGTTCTGAATGGCCATTATATAAATTTTAAATAAAACACATTAGGTTTATTAAAGTAATATTGAGTATTATAGGAATTATGATAATAGAGTATTAGTGAAGACCCTAGTGATAAGTCTATGTGAAGAATTTATGTAAAGGATAATAATCTAAAATTTTGGTAATGTACAGGTTATGGGGGTTTCCTTGAAAATAAATCCATATCTGGATATTGGGTAGAAGATATTGGCATTGGCATAATTTTACCGAGGAGTAATAACTAAAATGAGGGTGTATTGGGTATTAACTCAACTATTATCTAGATCACAATAGAGGAATAAGTCTATACCAAGAAATACAATCCTGTGGGAAAATATTTTGAAAATCACTTTCTATATAATTTTTTAAAGGATTAATTTTTAAATTATATTAAGGTATTATGATATTAAGTATGTGTGAACACAAACTAATGTTACATAGGATGAACCAAGAGAAATATAGAATTAACCTAGCATAGAAGTGTTAAAATGAATGTATCATAGGTTAAAATAAATATTGAATTAGAGACGTCATCTTAAGACTGAGCTATCATAATTTTATACAAATATTATTTCAGATATTATAAAAAATATTTCAGTTTTCGTATTTGAGACAAACAAGATCATGAGGTTGAAGAAGATAAATATATATCACCAACAAATACAATGTCATATAACTCTATAAAAGAGAACAATAAAATGTTTTTGAAGGTAATTATAGTTATTATATAAAAGGATAGTTTCATATTCTTAAATAAGCTTATGAAGTTAATACAATTATAGAAATAAATTTTTAAAAATCATAACTATTTCTATTAGTGAGTGACATTTACCAATGGTTTTTGGGATATTGTACAATTTATGATGGTTATGTAAACCATATAAGGATTTCTTACCAATAGATTTATGTTATTTATTTTTAAACAAATATTGAATGCAATCAATTAAATTAAAATTAAATTTTGTGATAAGGATATATTTTTATCGATGACTATTGAAGAACACATGATATAGTTGTGGATAACCTTGGTGATTAATATAATATTTATGTTGACATAATAATGGGATGATTGAATTTGATAAAAGATAGAAAAATATTATTGATAGAAAATAAATTTATTCTTGATTTAATAAAAAATTGGTTTAATATATTTTTGGTGATGTCCAACTCATTTGTTGGATTGTGATTGTTATTGTCTAATGTGAGACATTATGAATTAGTGGATAGTACATGTGAGGTGTAATTAAAAGGATATATTTTAGGGAAATATATGATTAACATGTATTTTAATGCCCTTAATATTCAAATGGTGTTGGGGACGGTATATAGTGATGAATATATGAATAGTGTATAGGTATATTGATCAACATGAATTTTTGAATGATTAATATTGTTCGACGCAAGATAATTAACATGTTATAGAGTATGAAAGTGAGGTAGATTTCATATTATAATTCATATGTAAAATCAGTGATATGATAATATTACTCTAAACTACATTCATCATCTATTAATAATTGAAACTGTTAGTGAGGAATTTATTTAAGGACGTAGAAAATAATGACCTTATATTTGAGATCCATTAAATTTATGTTATCTTTGATAGCTATTTTTATAAGAAACCCCAATCTAATGAAACTACCAACTAAAATGAACAATGAAATATTAGAATTACATTAATAATATAACCATTATTAAATAAAATGATAATAATGAATTAAATTACTTACATATTATTTATATTATTCATTTATATTTTAAATTAAAAAAAATCCTTTCCAAGAACCATATAAAAAGGGTTGTGTTATTTTAAATAAATAAATTAAATTTATCATATTTAAAAGGTTATAAGAAGAGGTACTATTGAGATATATAATCTAACCTATTAATATTAAATTGTTTATAAATCTATATTAAATATATTTAAAAACACTTGTCCTTTTAGAAAAGTTATTTTTAATAAAATTAGTTTTTATTAATATATTTAACATTCATTTAAATTATAATTCATAAATTATGTAGTTTAAATTTTATAAAATATATAATTTTTTAATAAACATTTCTAAAATAACTTAATATTAATTTTTGGGATTTTTTTCGAAAATAATGATGTTTTGGTGAATAGTGAAAAATAATTTTTTTCAAGAAACGTGAAATATTTTACATTATTAGTATATTGTATTAATTTTTAATTCATGAAACCATTTTATAAAATAAATATTTATTTTTTATTATATTTTCTAATTTTTTAATTTTATAAATTTATAAGAATATATTTGACTTTTTATAACTCATGTAACATTTTTCAAGAAATTATTTTTTATAGAATGTAAATTTATTTTTCCAAAATTAATGTTAATCAATTTTAAAAATTGAAAAAATCAAAATAGATTTAAAATTTGGAATCATTAAGTATAAATTATTTACAAATAGATATTTTATTATTGGGAATAGAGGATAAGTTAACCTAGGAAAAAACTAGTTACCAAGATAAATGATAAAAATAGTAAAATTAAATAATATTTGAATAAAATTATGGAAACATGATTAAAACATCTGTTGGAATTCTTGGATTAGGATTCTACTAAACTAATCACTTCTACTCTCTATTATTTCTCAATTTTGGTTCCACATTCTTGGAATGTGACTTCCCATTATTGATTTTTTTTGTATTTATAGAAATAAAATCCCTTATTTATAAAAGTGGAACTCATATACTCATATCCCCTAACAAAAAAACCCATTCATTTCATCTTTAAATATACCCAATTATTTCCTAAAAACTAATATTTACCTTAATTATGTTTGAGTATTCTCAAAATACCTTCCTTTAAAAGACTAACCCCCTTGGAAATGAGGATAATCGTAGTAGTGAGGTATAAATTTTTAACACCACAATTATTTTTATATTTATTTGTGTTCAGATATTATTACACAAATTTTAATACAATATCTTAAAATGATATCATGAGTTTCATTATTATAATTCTGTTTTATTATAATTATGAAACAATTATTAACCACCTTTGAATTTTCTATTAGGAAAAACAAAACTGTCACTCGTGTGTTGTGGATACTATATCCTCCATGAAATTACATGTTTATATTAATTCACCACATATCATATATCTTCCTTAAAAATATTTTAACATATAATTATGAAATTTATAAAAAAATTATATTCTTAAATGATAAGGTATATTTATCATTTTTTCCATTCTTTGGAAAATGAAATCACCATCCATATGTATATGCGAACTACCTCCTCCATTGAACCATGTATTCTATCTCTCATTACTACAATTCATGTTTTATTAGAATAGTTTTTTAGGTACAAATCCTATATTTTTAATAATTGTAATATCTTATTAGTATAAGTCTTATGAACTATAAATACTCTGAAGGATAAAAATCATTATAATATTAATTATCCTAAAGAAGTGAACCTAGGGGAAAAAAATTTAATTATACAATGAAATTGTTTCATATCCAAAACATATAAGACAAATTATTATTAATGTTTTTATATTAACATAAAAAAACTTATGGATATCATTATGGTACAGGTTCAATGATATTGCAACTTAATCAGCTTATAATTATCCATTAATCGGGTTATGCTCATTTTTTGGTCTATTTAACTACACACACGAGCAATGATTTGTAAATATATCATGGATCAATATGAAAACATAATTTATGTTATAATTTGATATAAATATATAATATATTGTTTTTTGGAAATGATACGGCAATATTTAGATCAGTATTAAAGAAAAAATTCTCTATGGGATATAAATCACCAAAAAATGATTGTTGTCGATTTCATCTATTATGATGATGGATAAAGTACTCATGAAAGGAAATTTTTTAGTAATAAAAAATTAAGCACCATACATTATATTAAAAATTAATTAAATTGGAATTGTGAGCTTTAGAAGAAAAAAATTACAACCCCACAATTGTGAATGTAATTCAAAAAGATAAATGTTATACACACCACACATCAAAAATAGGAAATAACTAACTGATACGAACATATGAAATGATTATAAATTTTTATGTATAATAAAATAGTCATATAATATGTTATTAATATATTTATTCTTTTTATAAAATGTCTTAGAGTGAAATTGAATATACTGCGAAAGAAGGTAATGTGTTCTTTGTCTAAAATTTAATTCCATGAAACATATTTGCTAATGTGAACCATGATACCATTAATATGGTGTGATTTATACCTATTGAATGTAATTTATCATATTGATGTAGTTTTAAGATACATATTATGTAAAACTATTAATAAATATGTATTAAAAATATATCTACAAAGAAAGTAGTTTTGAAAAAAACAATATTCTAACCGTAAGGGTTTCTATCTATTATTTTCTACTCCCTGGTAAATATTATATAATGTGAACCATAATTTATTTTATAAGGTGTATGTACAACCCAAATTCATTAAATTAGGAAAATATATTCTACTTAAGGAAATTTTAATCTCCATTTTATATTACCCATTTCTAGCTATTTTGATTGTTATGTCACCAATTTTGTTAGAGTTTCATCGACATAATTTATAAATCATCAGTTCATGATATTTATTACATGTATATACCTTTAAATAATTAATTGAATGAAAATTTCCCCTCTTTTATATGGTATTTATATTCTTCCTCTAGGAAAATTACATCTCATTGTCCTTAGTAAGATCTTTGATAAAACCGTTTTTGAAATAAAATTGTATATTTGGTAAGAAGAACTCTCATTCTTACCAATGAATATTTTGATCCATGTCTATAATTTCTTTCATTCCAATGTTATCCAATAATTTTCAAAAATAAAATATGTATTATTTGGTATTATTATCACAATTCAATTTACCCCATTGAAAAAGTAAATTTTAATACTATTTTTATGAGGTGGGATATCAAAAGAAGGTATTTAAATGTATTAAAAAAAATATTTTACATCCTATAAAAATAATGTATTTTATCCTCCAGCCCACCTCTATTTTTCTATACCATATGTATTTTAGTGAGAAAAATATTGATGTTCTTTTTCTAATGTATTTTTTTTAATATTTTCAATTCACCCATTATTAAAATGATTTTAGAAGGTGACCCATGACTACTAATTTTTACATAAATATTAATTCTTTCAAAAGACTATTTTTTAATTTGTGAACAATTATTTTCCTTAATATGTTATTTTATTTGAATATTTCCCCCTTTCTTCATTGTTATTAAAATTTTATTTTTCTCCTAATTTTATAAATTATTTCTTTAAAAATTATATAAAAAAGATCAAAGAAATTTATTAATTGTAGGGTGGTGTTTATAAAATTCCTATAAAGTTTTCTTCATTTAAGTAATTTTCCTTATATACATATTTTTATTTATTAAAGATTATTTATAAAATTTTTTCAACCACCTTATTTATTTAGATGTATTATGTAATGTTTTTCATTTCAATCCATCCATTATGAATATTCATAAATTTTCTTCAAATTCAATTTCATTGGGAATACTCAATTTTTCATTTCTTTAATTTAATGGTGTTTACCAAGATTCCATATTTTTATTATTGGAGAAATTATTGGCATAACCATATACCCATTCTATATAAGATATAAATATTAAATTATCTTTTATATATATTGTATCATATTTAGATAGAACGTTACATAATATCTTTTATAACCCATTTATTTTCTATGAGTATATCATATAATGAAAATTAATGGAATTGAGAATATTTTCCTTTTATGATTGCCTTTTAAAAGGACATAAGAACTATATTTTCCATGGGTTATTTATGATATAATTAATTTAATGTGTCAAACATATTCATGGATGATTACAAGTAGTGTCATTTATCACCCTAAAATATATTGATTAAGAGTATATACCTCATGAGATAGGAATTCATTGATATATTTTAGATTATTATATTCATGGTAACTGATGGTGAGGATCGTGAAATTATTGTTCCCTATACAAATGTGTGTAGAATATTGGAATGTCCTTTCATAGTTTTATGATTATTCTCATGACTATGTTATGACGTCACAACTCATATTTATTGAATAACATATTTATTCATGTATTATTTATGTCATGATTTTTTCCCTAATTTATGGATTACAATTTGTATGGTATTAAATACTTATCTATCTAGATAATATTTATTTTATCATATTTTAATCACTTACTGTATTTGACAATTATCACTTATGTTTACCCTTACCAAGAATATAATATCACACCTTTCTTAGGATTCCATTTCCCTAGTTTATAGAAAAAGTAATACATAAGTTGAGTCTTGAAGGGTAACATTTGAGAATAATTTAAGGGAGATATTGAATACTTGTTCTGGATTGTGATTTTTTATAGAGTGAAAAATTTTCATTTATAGAATAATAAATGAGTTTTGTCAGTCAATGTTTTTTTATTTTATAAAAGTAAAACCATAAATCACTTATGAATGTATTTTACTGACATATTTTATTTAAGTCATGTAATTATGAGATGATAGGGTCTGGTATTTCATAGCCCTAGTGAGAGGAGAAAATATGAAAGAAATTTTCAATTGGTAAAGCATTTTTACTTGGTTGAAATGAGGTATAAAGTGTTGGTGAAATATTATGATATGAAATTTATTAAAACCTACAATAATTTGGAATTCCACACACTTTGAGATATTAGTAATCTAAATAACTGATGCATGAATACTAAGATATATGAAACATAAATATCCAAGTTGACTAAGGGTCAATATAGATTGATTTTATAACCTAAAACATTGAGGCTGTGAAGTAAAGACCAAAATGTCATATAATTTAACATCTAGTTGTAAAAAATTTCATTCTATATAGTTTACAGCCAAGTGTTATGGATCATTATTTAGTGTAGTTTATGTTCAAGAAAAAGGAAAATTATTGAACCACATATAGGATTATATAAAGTATTTATTCTGAAATCATGCATTGGTTGGATCAAACATTCACTCTCAATCTTGTGTTATTAGATATTTATCAATCATAGTAAAAATTATTGAATGTATAATTTATTTTCCATTACTATTCTAATTTTTCCTATTTATTTTTTTGTATAATCGGCATTCCAAGGGAGAAAACCACTTAATATGGAATGAATGATCATAGATGAACCTTGTTGTTAAACATTCAGTAAACATAGGTTTGGTGTACCTTGAATTCATCCCCGGTGTGTAACATTTTCTAATAATCCACTCTAACTCATCAAGAAAGGTTTTAGAATATTAATTTATAGTATGTTGATCAAAAAATCATACCCATAGAGGTAGTAAGTAAAAATCAATTGCTATGCCCACTTATTTCTCATTTAAAATATCCCTCATCCCATGGGCATTAAATAGTTCAATATAGGGGTTCTCTACATGACCTTAGAAATGGTTCCCCATACACCATTGGCTAACAACTAAAAGAGTGTGTCTATTATGGAGTGGTTGGGATACTATAACATTAATATTATTGAATGAAATTAGTGTAAATAATAATAAAATGATTTAATCATCAAGATGAAATTGTAAAACCAAACAATTAGGAGAATAAAAATAAATAAAAACTACTGAAACAATTTCAAATTATGTATAAATTTCAAATAGACAATAAGAATATCCAAACCCCAAAAATATCCAAAAAAATAGAGAAAACTATAGGACTAAAAATAAATGTTCTTAAACTCCCATGATCCTTTGTAGTATTAAAAAACATGAATTATACAAAGAGATCTCTCCCTTATCTCATCCCACAATCAAGAAATATTCTTGTGTACCAATGGAGGCCTAATAAAGGTGTGAGTGAAACTTATTATGCCACCACAAATGATGTCTAGAATTATATCTCTCTATGTATATAAATGATGTAGTAAAAAATAATATTTATATAATGTATAAAATAAATAAATTTCTATATTGATCATTGTGTTCATCAATGACACTTGATAATAATGGAACATGACTCATCCTGTTTAAGATGCCACTATAAAATAAGAAAAAAAATAGGTAAATATACACATAACCTATAATAAGTCACACATAGAGAAATATAACAATCCAAAAAATTATTAATACATGAGGAAATATATCCACCACAATCAATATTATTACTTGGAGAAATATACACATCTCAAAACATAGACGTCAAAAAGGGAAATATACCCAACCTAGAACAAAAATAACTATTTGCAAAAAATACTGATCCTGGAAACCAGAGTCAACCTAGATGAAAAAACACCTAAAACCCTAGATTAAATTCATATAAAACTCCATCTTGGTAACCATGTATATAATTTATACATAATTGGTCAACAATATTTCATAAAATATTATTATCCATTTACTAATTAAAATTTTCTCTTAAGATAAACCATTTCAAATTCCACTAATCAATAAATGTTCTGCATTACCAATTAACCTATCATCCTCTACCAATCAATAAAAATATAATTATCCATATAATAACTAATATACATCACTATATATATTGGGAATCATTAACAATTCACCATTTTCTATCTCAAATTATTGTTAACAAATTCTACTATCATAATAGAAGGTAACTTTACTAAAATAAATTTCATGGATTGATGTGTTTAATTCATTCACTAGATTATCATAAGAAAAACAATCATGAAGAATCAATTCCTAATATAATAAAAATGATTATACTTATAAGACAAATATAGATCACCTACCTTGAACACGTTTTATATGGTGGAACATCTCAGAACCACAAAAATCTAAGCTCTCCTTTTTGTTCCATCAATGAAAACCAAAGAATATTTATCGAACCATGAATCATATAATAGATTTGGGCGTAAAAAATCATTTTAGGGTTTTTCTAAATATCAATAGATTGAAATAAGAGGAAACAATTATGTTCTTTTATTTTATTTTTATGGTTCAAAATTATCCGATATAGTGATATCATTCATCAAAAGGAAAGGAATCGCCAAAATCACCTTTAGTATAGCTATTATTATTGAGTTTGAGAGATAGAAGGAAAAATTATGGTTTTAAGGTTAGATTTTAGTTAAAAATATAATGTTTACAATTCACTATTTGTGTCACATAGTTCATCATCTTGTTTAGAAAATCATGTGCTCACCATGAACGCCCTAATTGAAAGAAAACATGGTCGTCTGGTTATGTCGCACAGTGTTGTAATCCATGAACCAACCATGTAAAATTTATCTCTAAAAAGAATATAAAAACCTATGGATACCTAGGAAGGCATTAACTCTTTGAAAAACAATGCACCTTACTCTAACCCTCCCTAGGGTTAGCCTCATGGTTACCATTAATCGTGCATTATCTATGTTTCCACTACCATCACCCCAAAATTTCTATATTTTTAGACCTCAAACTACAAAAAATATCTAACATACTTCACAACAATCATGAATATATCAATATCACATTAAAATTTAAAAATAAAACTAGTCTGAAATTTAAAAACTAATTAGCCTTGACATAAACTGGGGGTTTTATAACCTCCCCAAAATATAGTATGTGCACTTCAAAATTCATTGTAGAATGAGGACTTGGGTTTTACATCCTTCCCACCATATATAAGTTAATTCTAAAATATGTACTCTATAATTTAATATAGAACCATTAGAAAAAAAAACACTGGACACCATTTTTCATGTATGATTCATGTTCCAAAGTTTCCTCCATGTTATGGTTTTACTACCACCACACTCACACAAGAGGGACTGTTTTCAGTAAAGAGTCATCTGAATTCAATTCATTATACATATTTTTTAATCTTCAAAGGATAAACTACCCTCAAGCTCAATATCACTAATTTAAATCTGAATATATGGATTTTTATGGTTCCTCCTTAACTGGGATACATGGAACAATTCATACATAACATTAATTGTTTTTGGACGTACCAACCAATGCACCCTTGGCACAATTCTATCTACTATCTCAAATGACCTCACAAACACATGAACTAAAATTATATAATTATGAATCTTATTATTCTATAAAATAATAGATACTCACAATATAATTTGTTCACTGAGCTTAATCTCAAGTGGTAGAAGTTACTAGTCCATATAATATCTCTATTCACTCAGAGTGGAAGCCCAGCCACTCAAAATTAACTTCATGAGCTCCAATTTCCCCTACATTATATCTATCACAATCAACCCTAAATCAAAAATAATAATAAATATAGTGGTGATAAGTATGATATTATAAAAAACTCTTCATAAGATGACCTATATAAAGAATCCTGGTAATGCCTGTTGTAGGATAACTCTACCAAAGACAAATAGTTCCCCTATGAAAACCATAAATATGAGATAAACACTCTCAACATGACCTCCAAAATATATATAGTCCACTAAGATTAACATTCAGTTTATGTATTACAAGTAGTTCCCAAAATCACTTATGTAAATAATTATTCTTACAATACTTTCCAAATGAATATTTTCAAATGAATTTTTAAATATGAATCAATGGTTTGAGGGACCCTCTTAAAGTGCACTATACCATGGAAAAAAATATTACCATTCTCATATACTAAAAAGGTATTTCATATTTTAAAATATCAAGCCACCTATACTATTCTATCCATTATTTTCCAACCTACATTGTTTCCCTAGTGTATCCTTGGAAACCCCATCAAAATTCCATAATAACATCGTCCCAATTCTACTCTGGAATGTGTAAAAAATGAAAAAGGCCAGTGATCTATTATTACCCAGCCTTGACTGGATGATATATAGAGAACCACTAAAAAAATACACAACATCTTTATACATTTCTAAAACTAATACTAATGATACATATCATAATACATGTTCATAAATCCTAGGCATACTACACATATTATGTCATGAAATTAAAATATCAAGACCTCAAGAATGTATGCACGAATCAGAATACACCTATGAACATTGAAAATCCCATCATAGTTCAAGGTCCATTATGTTGCTCACTCTAATTCTTATATATTTTTCCCCATGCCCTAATATTTTGGGTCATACAGTTTTCTGCTCTTGATTATACTTAGTAATAATTTAGAAAGTGACCAATTCATAAGATTAAATCAATATAGTTTCTATGAAACATCCAAATGTATCTCAATAAAACGATACATTAATTTCAGTTCTATACTGGACTCCTAAACTACCTAAGGCAACATCTTTTAGCTCAAATGATCTACAACAACATTTTCATCCATTGTAATATAATCTTTATCATAGTAAAAATATTATAGATTCTCTACCCACTATAACTTCTATTGGTTTATGTTCTATTGGAAGGGGATGGATTTCAAGATTTTCTAGTCTGTATAAACCAAATATTTCTCCAATAACATGTAGTTACTTTAACATCCTAGGTCATAAACTTATGTTACCCCACTCAAGTTTATGGTTTAGGTCATTCCAATTATGAGGTTTCAATATTCTAGAACCATAAGAGACCACATAACCATATTATATTAAAATTTATCCCATCCCAACTCATGATCAATCACAGTGTATGGTGAACTCTTTTCCTAATTTGTGTAGATCCAACAATGGTGTTATAGTCAGTATTTCATTTTTCATATGAAAGGCCTCTTCAAAATTGATAAAATATTTATTCTTTAAAATGTTATTGATTTATTTATTTAACTATATTCCAACTATGAATAATACAGGATAAAACATAGGAACTAATGAGATCAACCCAAAAGGATCTATAAGTTAAATAAAGTTTTGGGAAACTCTCACTGAACAACTTCATGTACTTCTAAGGGTTAACAGATATACCACACTCGAAAATAACATGGCCCACAAATTTTATGTAATTGATAAACAATTGTTCATAGAGAGTTTGGCATAGATATGATCTTCTCAATGTATACCCAATAATTTTCTTTTTTGCTACTCGTGTTCATCCCCCATCATGGAGTACACAATAATATCATCCATAAAGACAACTTAAAAGGTTTCCAAATATTAGTAAAAAACATTTTCAATAGTTTTGTAAATACTTTTGGAATGTTTTTATCTTGAAAGACATCACTAGATATTCATATAGTCTATATATTATCCAAATATTAGTTCATGGTATGTTTTAAGGACCCAATCTTATATAGTGATATTTTTATAATAGTTAAATATTTGTAAATACTTGCGAACCACTCAAACGAGTGAATATGTCATCCATAAGTGGAAGAGTATATAATTTTTTTAACCATCATCTGATTCAACATCTAATAATCAAAACATAATAGAAGATATCCATCCACTTGGAAAACATGAATATATATCCCCAAGGATATATACTTGGCTACATGAATCCCCTAAACATTATGTCATCAAGATTATTTTCAAGGATACATAGATAAAATGGGTCCATTAGATAAACCAAAATAAAAATGGGATAAGCTCCATGTAATAGAACAATAGAGAGCTCAACATATCTCTTGGATAGAAACTGTAATATGTCTTTAGGAAAAACATACTGGAACTGATCAACCATTTGAGGAGAAACATATCATGGTACAACTTCTATTTCCTTTATCAGTCAGGAAAAAATTATATAATCCAATCATGTTTCTTATTTTAACCTATTGTTGGACCTACCTCTATTCATTATTATTAAACATGAACATACCCACTACTTTCCAGATATGTTAAAGAGATATTTTTATTGTAACATCCAATGTCAGTGTCATGTGGTACATACCAATCTATCTCAAGGATAATATGAAATACAGTCTTTCATAACATTAATTAGTATCATTTCATATTCATATCACACTTGAGCACCCTCCCCAGAACCAATAACCATAATACAGTATTATCATATCACATAAAGTCAACCCATCACATGAATAATCAATATCATCATGGTTTCTCTATCATCATTTTACCATAGATTCATAATAAGGTAAATGGGACAAATTATTTTGTTATAAGAGAAAAATATGAAAACTTTACGTTGTAATTGGAATTTAAAATTTATTTGATTCATCATAATAATTTAAAAAAATTTCATACAATACCATTTTGGACAAACTAAAATAATAGATAGAATAGACAACTAAAAAATAATTCAAATGAATTTTGAATCATACATACCTATTATAATGCATGAACTCACTCCCTCTGGATATTTTTACCAAGTGACATATTATTATAAATCATAAAATCAAAACCGAAGTGAATTTATCTGGGGGAAATAGTCCAATAGTAAAATTCTTAAGAAAAAGATCCAAACTATGTAATGGAGACAACCTATCGCCTATCCACCATAATACGTAAATATTAAAATAAAATAAATACAATTCATATCACTTTGTAAATTACCTTGGATTTCTTCCAATAGACTGTTCTAGACTGGGGATCACTATATGGCCTATGATACACATACATTTATAATAGAGTATTTTGACTAGTATTGAGGGTTTACGATAGTACTTTTGTGCGTAATATACCCTTAATATAAGATTATAATATCATTAAAATTAAAAAATTAAACTATAAACATCCAAATAAAATTTTAGACTAGATAGATAAGAAAGTGAAAATAAAAAACATAACTAAAAAAATTTCAAATGATTCATACATTTCAAATAGAAAATAGAAATAATAATAACCCTAAAAATCCCAAATAAAACATAAAAAATTCCATTACTATAAATTGATACACCCATATTACCATGATCCATCCTAATATTCAAGAACAAGCATTAGCTAGAGGGTGAATTCCCATATCAAGTCCTACAGACTTGAAGTCTACTCAGGTACCAATGATGGACCGATTAGAAAAATATATCACAATTGTTACCATATAAATTACATGAATTATATTAATTATTTAAATAAAATAAATTCATAAGAAATTTTCTGTTTAGATTTTGAGAGAATTATGAGAAAAAATTAATTAATAAACACCTGTATTTTATAAATAATTTAGGTATTTTACACTATATAAGAAACTATATAATTTATAATATGTCATAAACGTATACCAATAATTACCCAAATAAGATATTATTATAGAAATTTCAAATATTATTTATATTCATAACCAATGTAAAATGAAACATGATTGAGGTATTAGATTAGACGATCAATATAAGAAAATATAAGTGGTAATAAGATGAGAATATGGGTATAATCATGATATTTAAGAATGTTATACCCAAAAAAGAATTTATCATAAATCATTTAAAAACATAATTTTACATCACTAATATTCTAAATATCAGAGAACCAGGGAAGAATTTATATTCATGGAACTTAATTAATCATTGCAATCATAACATATTGGATTAGGTATTACAACCAATTTCAATTTGTAGGTCAGTCTTCACTCACCTATTTCTCTTAGCGGATCATACATGGACCACCTATTTCCCTTAGTGGATCGAGATTCACTCACCAGTTTCACTTAGTGGATCAAGACATCAAAACTCAGTCACTATTATCACATGAGATATAAACCATTAAAAAGTGTATTTTATGAAAATATAGGACCCTACTCTTCATCATAAATACTTATGTGTTCCATACAAAATAGATCATCATCGTATCATAAAGAACCCATCCAAATAAATGGATTTTATATCCCTTTAAAATGAATTCATGTAAGGAAAAAATTCCTAACACTATTATTAATAATATCCTGATATACCCAAGGACTGTAAAAGTGTATACATGTATATTCAATAACATTAAATGTAAATAAAATTCAATAAAGATAATAGTGAATACTGTATTCATATAATATAGATAATGGGAATTTTTTAGTTAATATTTCCCTCAATCAATATGAATTAATGAATCTAAGATAAAACCATTCAATCAATGAAATTAATAACATAGAATTTACAATGAGAGGCATTGGAAGAATATTTATTCATATTCACAATTGATGGTTTGGAAATAAAAAGTTAGTGACATATCAAATATTTCATTGAAAAAAACATTATATAATCTATCAAGATAATGAAAGTGGATGGTTTAAAATAAACATATACACAATTCACTAAATAAACAAAGAAGCACATTGAAATAGATGAAAAACATCATTGAAAAAAATATATTTAATTTTATCACACATTAAGGGATCAATAACCAATAGGTATGACACCGGAAGTTATATCCCCCAATTATAAATATGTTTATTTATTAGAAGATAAATCATGTAACATATGATCCTAGAGTGTCAATCCAATTCAATGTAACTAGAAAAATATATGAGAAATATTAGAATATATTTTAGAAAACAATGTAAAAATTTTCATAAAAAAACATACATGTTACTATTAAAAGTAACTTTTGGAAATGTGAATTTAATAATTCTATAAAACATTTCTTTTAAAATAACCTCTAAAAATCTAGCCTTTAAAATTAATTTTCTTCAATAATAAATGCAGTTGAAAAGTTAAAATGTGAATATTTTTAATATTTTGATAAAAAAATTATAGAAGACACACATTATAAAAGGGTGTAATAAAAAAATTAATTTACTCATCATTTTTCCAAGGGAAAATACCTTATTATATGATATTTGTATAGGGGATCCTTTGTAAGGAAATAAAATGTTACATGAGATGTCCACATCATTTATGGGAATTTAATCTATAAGAGATAAGGATATATGTGTTTTGAATGTAAATACATAGAAAATAATTATATAATACCAAATAATACAATCAATGGTAGAATTTACATAAAATATATGAAATAAGTTCAATATAATGATCATAACCCAGTGAATGATAGTTGAGTTACCCAAAATTTTAACTATTCAGGTAATAATTGAATCAATAGCCATTTGAAGAAGAGAAATTGTTATGGATTATTGTATACCATAAAATTTTAAATAGTTATGATTAAAATACATCCATGGAAGTAAATAAATTAAAAAAATGAAAACATCACTCAAAAAATGTATTATGACTGGAGAATTAGGATAAAGTCAATGATATCCTAGACATGGTTCATTGACATGTTACCAAACCTGGTCAACCAGATGGCCTCATGTATCCCCCCATATTCCAAAATATAAAAACTAGTAGCAATGCTATAGTGTTTTCAATTTGGAGAATATGCCTCCAGGTCAGAGTGGATCAAAATTGTAAAATATATGTATAAAAAGCCGAACCATAATAGTAAATAAAACTGTCACCGGAAATGAATATAACTATCAAACAATAATAACATCCTCAATATGTAAACTTATTCATTTAAAAAATATTATATCATTTCCAGTCTCTAAAAAGGGGGAAACATGAATTAACGGCAGTATGAATACCGTAAAATATATGATACACAATATAATGCAAAAGGAAAAAACTATTGAAGTATCTTAAAATATGGCTTTGTTATCAACTACCAATATCCCATCCTAAATAATGCATGTTAGGTTTTCAAATTGGGATGCTTCTAGTTGTCTACACTAGTGATCATATAACCATCTTGGGTACCAACAAAAACCCATATAAGGTGTGAGATAAATATCAATTTGCCACCACTGCCAATATCTACACAAATATTTCTTGTGAATATACATTATATTATGTGTAGGTATATATAATTTTAATGCAAAATAAATAAATAACATACCTTGTTCATCCTCAGCTAGTGTATGAACATATAACCATTTAATTAACTAATTTATTATTTGGTCTATAAATATTGAATACATGAAGGTGTCAAAAAAACAAAAATAGATCATGATAATAATATGTGGACCACTACTGAACAATGAATCTCCCATAAATGTTAGGATAAACTGTTGTGACAAGGACACATATATTCTACTAACCATGGTCTTCTGATTTTTCATCCACCGTCCATGGTTTTGATCTCTTAACAAGCCCCAATCACTCTTTTTCCCTCTATATCCTCACTAGGAATTCATATTAGGTCAAAACGAAGGTGTAAAATTGAATAGAAATGATATATAGAACTTAATAATTTTTGGGTTCTTGAAGTCTTCCCCACATAAATGAACTCATCCGAAAGTTACTCATCCACGGGAGGTAGAAAACTATATCAGAAAACTCTTTCAACTAATCACATATATAGACCTCCAACTTCAATGTCACATCCTGTACACATTTTTGTTAGCATATCACATTTACTAAAGGGAAAAACTAGCCTAATAGAGCATTGGTTCTCCAATACATGATTCATATAGGATACTCCTCCAAAAAATAATCAATTTCCAATTCAGCATCCTCAGGATCAAAATTATGATATTGGTCATCTTGGTAGCGTTGGAGCTGTGAACGGCGGAAGATGTCATGATTGAAATGGAACCTATGAGTTAATAAAAATAGATAGCCTATCAACCTAACACAATCCAGGATCTTAAAAAGGCCTTAAAAGTGAGGGGATAAATTACTTTTCCATATATATATATATATATATATATATCGATGTATGGGTGTTAACCAGATGAAATCATGATCCATGAACTATAATTAAAGTGGTCATAGACATCGACTGGGTTATGATTTATATCTTGGATGAGTATTTGAAGTATATTTTGTAATCAGCAAAACATGCACTAAAGTATCATACCTAATACAAGGACCCAATGGTAATTCCTCTCCTACCTCTAACTAGAATACTAGTGAATAGAATAACATACCAAATAAGGCATCATTATGTACCCTCTAAATTGTTTCAAAAAAGATATTACTATAGGAAAATCAATGAGAGGGATTTATTTCTCCCATGATTCACCAAAATCAAGGATTTGTGCTCAAATAATTTCTTCCAACAAATTTATTGTCTTTTTCAACTATCCATCACTCTTAGGGATAAATTTTATGCTCAAAATATCCTATTTACCAATAGATTTTTCTAACCCATTCTAGAAACTTTTTGTCTAACCGAAGTCCCTATCTGAAATGAGAGTACGAGGTACCCTATGCAAATGTATGATCTCAACAACATACAGTCTTCCTATATAATCAATAGATAAATACTCCATGATATTAAAGAAGAGTGATAGCTTTATCATTTTATCCATGACTACACAAACCACAACACTACCTCAAGAATATTTTCATCAACCAACCAAAAAATCCATCGTAACATCATCCCATTTTCCATTATCAGGTTTAGAATGACTGTAACAAGCAGGAAGTTTACTGGTGGTCTTCCTTCACCCACATATTGGTGTAACACCTTTTCATAAAACCTTCAATTTTACACTTCATTATAACACACTAATACCTGTGATGCATATCATGATACCTTTTAGATATACATGGATACACTACCCACTAAGAAGTATGAGACTCTCCCATATGATAGGATCACATGTCTATAGAAACCTAGATATGACCATGTATACATAGGATGTAATCTCCATTGATAGGCCTATCCATAGGTGGGTCCTCACGAGAAATACTCTCTTGTAGGACTAACCCATCAGAGTCTAAAAACTGCCTTCTCTCCACCCTATCAAAGAGTGAAGAGGTAACTGATAAGGCTATATGATAAGGTTACGCATGAATGTATTGAATATTTAGATGAAATTTACAAATAATAGCCATCAATTTTTATACATCAATAGATTCATGTATGGAATGTGCCTGAGTTTTATGGATCAGTGCATCAACTACCTCACTTCTTGTTCTAGAAATATATGTAATCTTTATTTCAAAGGACTGTAGTTATTTCACCCATATTCAATGTCTATGAATCAATTCATGATTAATAAAGTTATATTTTAATATCCTGGTGTCCTTATACACCAATGATCAGTCTCCCATCAAATAGTGTCTCCAGCAATGTAAGGTATAGACAACAGATGGTAGCATGTGATTGTGATTCAGGTAGTTATTATTATGAGTTCTCAATTAGAGAGACTCATACACACTAACTATATATTCTTGCAACATCAATATACCCATCCCGGTGCTTGGTGAATCAGATAACATGGTAAATCCTCTACCAGGCTTTGGAAGAATTTGAATATATACCTTAGTAATCTATCTGTCCATCTCCAAAAAGGACTCCTTGCATGCTTTAGACCACAAGAACATTACTCCCTTCTTTGTAATAAGATTAAGAGGTAAACAAGGTATTCATAATATGAGTATAAATTTACTATAATATTCCTCCATCCATAATAAACATCATATGTCATCCACATTCCTTTGATTCTCCTATGAAACAATGGTACTCACCTTCTCTATTTCAATTGATAAAACTAATTCTGAGATAATATTACCCAGTAAGTATACATATCGGATTCATAAGTGGATCTTATATTGCTTACCATATTAATGCAGGTCCCTCAGTGTATAAAAAATGATTTAAATGTGTTTTTTAAGGTTTCTCCATGTATTAGTACACACTATGATATTGTTTTCAAAAAACCTAATGAAGAAATCCAAATATGGCTGGAAGACACTATTCATCAAGGAATTAAAAATGGTGGTACTGTTAGTTATACTAAATGATAAAATATGGTAATCAAATAAAATGTACCCATTTTAGAATATTATATATAGTATATCAGATAGAATGACTCAATCCTGATGATAGTCCAATCAGAGGTAAATCGTTGAGAACGCCTTAAATCATTGTAGTTTCTCCAATAGTTCATCTATACAAAGAAAATTATGAATGTTCATGACCATAAGTTGGTTCAAAAATTGATAATCCAAAAATATCCTAAGGGTCACATCCACCATTATAGAGAAAATTATAGGTTAATCGTGAGATGAAGTACTGGTTCAGATAAAAACCTATGATTATGAATCCCATAATGATCTCTTGAGATCATTGGTCTCAGTCAGGGCCATCTTATATTGGGTAATAAATACTTTAGCTTCTCTTGGAATGAGGTCCATCGTAAACTCTACCTATATCATGATAGGTATTCAATATAATTAATCCATAAAAACATCCCTAATATGATCCACAATGGGAGGAAACTTAGTTTGATTATTTATTTGATCATCCATGAGAAGTTTGTCTATTTGGTATGCCACATCACCTAACCCACATTGCTCTATTCTATCTATATTATCTTTTACATTTAACTCACCCCTGTGAAGATAAACATTTTTACTCGGGTGATGTAAATGCTACCATGTATTGATAGAAGTCTATTGTGACTTAATACGGGGACAAATAGTCCCTCATGAGAATCCAATTTATTCCACCATCTCGAGGATGATGAGTTCCCATAAGAAATGACAACTTCTTACCTCAAGGGGATAGTCGATGAATTTTTTTATATCATATGACCTCAAATAAAATAGTGTTACCAATACCATCAATCCCCCCAAGTTCTAAAAAAATTTTCTCTGATTTCTATGATTGGTAAATAAGTTAAGGTGTGACAGGCTCTAGTTTCGAATGAATATAATATGATAGTAGAATCTATTAGAATATTATATCATATAGTAGATGTTCGTACACTCTAATACAAGGGCAGCTACTATAATGCCTGAATTTGTTCTGATCCATGGCATAGATCTATAACCGGACTACCTTGAGAAGGTCAACATTTCTGGAACTGGGAATCCTCTTTGGCCTCTTTGGCTGGTGATACTCCAACTAACTTTCTGATGTAGCATAACTAATCAGGCTATTGAAAGTTGATATGGTGTAGACCATATTCATCTCGATAAAGTTTTAAAGGTAATTAAAATCCTTTAATGATAATCAATCTAACAACATGAATGACAATCATTCTTTTCTATATCTCACTTGGCCTCATATACCGCTTCTATCCACACTGATGGAATATAACTGAGCTTTTGGTTTGGATATTCTAACCACCACTTATCAAATGAGATCTCTCAATGATGAACTTCTTATCTATCAAAATAATTATTTTCATATCTTGAAACTGACCCATTATAACTTGTACTATCAATATCAATCATTTTACGCTCAGTGATAAATGTCTATTTCACGATTTTAGAGATGGTCTATAAGAAAAATAAATCCACAAGTGACTAGATAGAATATTGGATGTGACACCCTGACCCCAGTTACCCAGATTCGATGCTTCATTACATAACATTTGCATGATACAAGGAATCATGTCCCAAATGACCTATCAGTTTAGTATTTTTGGAAACCAGATACATATATAAGATCAAAATTACATATTGGAAAGAAGTACAACACTAATTTATTTCATTAGAAACATCCAAGACTCGTAGATTATGTCTGAAAGTCACTCATAACTAACTTCTTCATATCTTGGGAAAATGAAACATAAAAAAGGGGTGAGATCAAATGCTATGTAAGGGTAAGCAATACAGAGGAATATAACATAAACATTAGGCATGATGAATAATTCAAAAAACATGCCTTTAAAAATAATAAACATGAACACTTTATGGAAGGAATATGATCTGAGTAAATAATTCTATAATAAAAAATAGTCCTAGGGATTCTACTAACTGAATAACCACATGAACCATCATTATTATTTTCAAAATGGAAAGTTTAATGCCGGACATTTTGAAACTTTTTATCAAGGCCTCATCCAAGACGTCTAAAAATTATTAAGGCCTCTACCAAAACCATATATCAAAATGGGCAAGGCCTCAGCCAATTCCATTTCTAATTGTCTCATGAGACCTTCCGAAACACCGAGTATCTATAGCGGGCTCTAACCATCACATACTATGTCCAATACATTCGTCATATGAAAAGGTTGAAACATAACATAAACATTCGTATTAAAACTAGCATACTAAATGTCAATAATTTAACCATAAACCATGAATGGTATAGAAATAATGCATAAATAGACAATCATATCATAAAACCTTCAATAAAATGTGGAATATTTGTATCATAATAAATCATCTTCAAACAAGTTTAAAATCTAACAAAAGATATTGATATAGATGAAATGAAAACTATTTAAAAGAAATACCTATTTCTATTTTGAAACCATTTAAGAGTCACATAATTAGGAAAGAAAACATTTATTTTTAAAATATTCTTAAAAACATGTAAGGTAAACATTGATGATGTTATAACATCGGAAAAAAAACCACACCATCCATATAAGTTAAAAATATATTATTACCTTAATTTTGTAGAGAAGGTCATAAAGTACCTTGTTTGGAAAATGGCAGAAAGATTACTTTCAAAACATATATGGTCAAATAAGTGCATAAATTACATTAACCCATAATCTTGTAAATAGTAAAAAAAAATTGAAATACATTTTTAAGAAATCATGGATGTGGATGATAAAGAGTTACCGATAGATACTTACGTAAAAACAAACTCGGATAATAAAGAGATTTTGAAATTAACCCATACCTTGTAATTTTCCTTATTCAATGGCATGTTAACCTCCTGCATAATAGATAAAACATTTTTATTAAATTATACAATAACTATATAAATAAATATGAAATCATATATGATCCTCTAATATTGCTTTGTTAATAATATTTCAGTAATGTCATCATTTTGGGTGTTAACTGATTCATTTTCCTTTAACTGATTGGTTATGTAAGCCATGTGTATTATGTATAGGATGTATTTGATTAATATATATAATGATATTATGTTCAAAAAAATTATTTTTAATCATAAAATGAACATATTCATGAATTATTACGATGGGGAATGAATCTCATCACGTTCATGGAGACGGTAATCCGTACGTACGCACGAGAAACAATATCGTTATATTGATGGTGAAATCATATGTAATTTGAAGGTATATAATAAATATAGTATCATTAATATGTTATATTTATTATTTTCATCATTTATAATCATTTTTATACCAATCCATATAATGAAGTGTCTGAATAACAAACAACACCACGACGTGGAGACGGTAAGCCGTACGCACGCACGTATGGTGACTTTGTCATTCATATGATCAATAGAATAATGAATATGGTTGTAACATATTTATAATAGCATAACAGTATATATAAGTTGTTGGAGTTATTATTTTATAATGGAAACAACAATGAAAGAGGAAGTGGAAGAGGAAAATAACATGGAAGATGTGATGAAATATTTACCTCTTCTTCGTGTTCTTCCTTTTGATTTGATCAAAAGGGGTCTATAGGTTGGATTTCTCACCAAAGAAAAGACTCTAGGATTAATGGATGAAATTTGGGAGGAAATTTGGTATGTTTTTTTTGGAGAAAAATGGAATTGTAGGTGTGAAATTAAGAGAAGGGGAAGTTCTTTTTTATAAGAGAGGTGAGGGTCACTTTTGGAAAAGCTTGAAATATTATATTATAATAAAGTCATTTTCGGTTAATAATGGATCCAAAATGATTTATTTATTGGATAAGGTGTTTGTGGGATGAAAACCTTTCAACCAATAGGTTTTTTACATGTTTAAGTTACCATAATAACCTTATCTTATAGATTTAACACTTAGTTAAATAGTATGACACTTACCATGTCTCTTTGTATTTTTATATTATATGGTTAATAAACATACTATAAACATCCAAGAAAACCCCAAGAGGTTAATTATTAATATATATAACCTTTTCTAATACCTTTTTCCAAACGATTGATTCTAATAAATGTTATATCAATTAATAACATCGTATTTGTTTTAAAAACTCAATTATGTCAATTTTGACACTGTTTAGTATTTGATTTTTTGAAAGCCATTAAAACTTTATCACTTAGAAGAAAATTAATTTAACCGACCATAACATGTCATATTAACCTATAAAATTAGTTTAATTCATTATAAGTCTCAATTTACATTTATTTGGATATTTATAATATCAATTATTTTAATATTTTATTAATAAGGTAATTAATACAACATCATTATGTCAAAAATAAATCAAATTATTTAATGTCTAAAAATTATAAATAAAATATAATTATGTAGGAAATCCTTTTATATTTCTAAATAATAGTTATAGTCGAATTTATATTGTGGGTAACCCTATATTAAAAATGTTTTTGTTATTAATCTTTGAATATAACTCTTTTAACTTTTTTTAAAAAAATAATAATAACTGTCATAATCTAATCCTTGTTGATGAAAGGGGATCATATTTTATTCCTAAGGTTATTTTTTCTCTAAATAAACTTATCCAATAGAATTATAACATGTGTTAGGGTAATTATGATATCATATTTACCCTTAATTACCATATTTACTTTTAACCGTGGTAAATAAACGACATAAGTTACTATTCACCAAAAATTATTTTCAACATATTGAACCACAGTTTACATACTGATATTAACCGCATATTTTGTATTTTTTAAATTAAACTCATAAAAGCGGTAAAATTATGTTTTATGCAAATACGTAAATCCTCCTAGGAGGTGGGTAAAAGACAGTAAAAATTTCTATAAAATTTTTATATATCTAAACATATTATAAAATGACTCTAATGAATTACATTCAACTTATATTGGCATTATGTATCTATTTTGACATAAAATGAAATTGAATAAAATAAATAATTACTAAAAAAATCCGGTTTTAACCAATAACGTAGTGTTTTTCATTATTTGCCAAAAATTGAATGTTTTCAAGAAAATACTAAAAATTCACCTGATGATAATTTGTATATCCTGAATTCAAAAATTAGGTCTATTTTGAAAAACTAAATTTATAAAATTTCATAAAGTGGGTATTATTATTCATAACAGTTAGTTTGATTTTTCGGGGTGTGTTGGAATCTCAAAGTTGCGTACAATGCATGTTATTGCATTATTCAAAGATAAATGTACCGTGGAAGATTGGGGTGTTACACTGGATCCAATATTAAAAATTTCTCACTCAGGATTTCTCATCACTTGAAATAAGTGGTGAAAACATTGTAACATAGCAAAAAACACTGAATATTCCATGATGAATATAATAACCTTATCTGGGAGCTTGAACACTCTAGTTCGGTCATATCTCAACATCTAAGAAAAGAAGTTATCATATAATGTAGTCTAAAGGTTTGATCATGCCATACCCTAAGGATGACCAGCTGGGGTAATCACATCCCACCAGTGTAGGATGGAATCACACTGCATGTAGGTGTAAATATTGAACCTTATCTCTGGAGGATTCTTCCGATGCTTGAAGGTCGGATAAATGTCTTCGAGAAATAACTCAATAATTTGAGAAACACCATCTCCCAAAATGTAGAATAATAATGCATCTTGAACTTGGGAATAAAATTAGACATCTTATGATTATGATGTGAAGCACCATGCATACCCTGCATTAAAAAGAGAAAATCCTTAAGAAGATTAGCTTAAATTCCCTGTTCAATAATATTATTTAGTAACACAGGTGGCATAATTGGAGGTATCACTAGTGTAACATAGCCTGCCATCTCAAAAAAAAAATCATCATCATCACCCACATGAAACACGACCAGAGGACATCATGGTGGCATAACCCTAATAACTCTAAGTACACGCCTAAGAACGAGATTTAAAAAATAAGATCACAAAAAGAATAATATGAGAAGGAAAAGTGATCACAACCCAACATACTGCCCCAACAACACACATATAAAGAAATTATATTAGTGGGTGTTCATGTATTTATTTATAAAGGTTCCAATAATTGTATGCTCAATTTCATGTTGATGAGGAAAAAACATTTTAAATGAACATGGCCACTCAATTTACTGGAAAAAAATTCATTTTAAAGAAATAATTTAAAATTTATTGTCATTAGTTTTTTCTTACATAGAATATGTTTTCATTATATGGATTTCAATCGCAATTTATAATAGACCACTCACATTATAAATTGAAATTGAAATTGATTTTAATACAACCACCTCCTCAAATTTTGTCTTAGAATGAAATGAGTCAAATATGACGGCTTGATTTGATGAATTAACCATTCCAATTTATAATGGAACATACACATTATAATTTAATTTTTTAATCACGAAACCGCTCCAATGCTTGACAAATTCATCAAGGGTTAATTATATTTCCTATGTAAAAGTTGGTTATTAAATATACCATCAATCAATATTTGAAAACACTATTTCGGTTGATGCTGGAATTTTAATCTCCATATTTATTTTCCCTACAGAATATGTTTATTGCAAATACATATATAACAACCATGTATCAATCAACAATCACATGAAACATAGAAAATACCACAGTAAAATGAAATTATATGGAATGGAATATGTAAAGTATGTGAATTCTATAGGCCTATATTGATGCTTGTAGCTTCAATCCTTACCGCACCATGCCAAAGTAAAATCATTATAATTCTCCTCAAAGGAAAAAATTTCTTTATGTAACCCAATATTGAAATATTATAAATGGTAATAAGAAAAAAATAGATCAACAATATATTGAGTCAAAATGTGTTTCGACATTCCCATTGAACGTTTTTTTTAAATCACAAAATACATCCTATTTTTCATATATGTTGTTTGACATCATAATCATATATGATATTTTACATTATAAACATATATGTTGTTTTACATCATAATAAAATATGATGTTTTACATTATATCCATTTTTTTACATCGTAATCACATATGTCATTTTTCATTGTAACCATATATGTTGTTTTACATCATAACCACATATGATGCTTTTCATCATAATCAAATAAATTTTTTTACAATCGTAACAACATATGATGTTTTCTTTACCATATGTATCGTAATCATGATATTCATCACAATCACATTTCACATAGTATCCATATTATGCATTATAACCGTGAATTGTAACCATGTTGTGAATTGTAATCATGATACACATCATATTAATATTATAAATAATGACCATGCATTGTTACCATGTTATGAATCGTAATCAAGATACACATCGTATTCATATTATGCATTATAACTAGACATTGTAATTATGTTATGCATCATGATCATGATATCCATCATATTCATGTTATGATTTTTAATCATGTATCATATCCATGATATGCATCACAACCAAGTTATGTATCGTACTCATGTAATTCATTTTACTCATGTCTTACTCCAATACAACATGCTTGTTCATCATTATAATTCATCATCCTCATTCATTCATACCTATGTACTTATTTTTTTCTAACCAAAATGATTTCACTAAGTTAGTAATCTACAAATAAAAAAGATGTCATGTATTCTTTTTTGTTTTGACCGTTATAATGCAAGGAGTCCATATCCCTCTAATTTTTTCGGAGAAATGTGAATGTTGGAAACAATGAGACTATTGGAACCTGATACCTATAAAGAGGAAGTCATTCAAACTAGATAAATTAACAGTTTTATCTTCCATGTTCAAGAGAGACACAGTGTGACATCTCTCTTTCTTCATGCAAAAAATCCTTAAAGATACAAGATGTGAACTGCTTATTCCTCATTAATGTATTTTAATAAGTGATTCATATTGCTTTGGGTGATCGATCATTGTGATAATGATTGAGGGATTCTGGGGATATGAAGATGGAGATTTAAATAATTGTGTCGAGGGATTTCTTATATTTAAAAGAAATAGGTGTTTATTACCTTCTTAATCAAGGGATACCATGGATAAGAAGACATGCTTGTTGATTATTGTATCATGGTCTTACCTTAGTGATGGTAAGATGGACCTTTTATTCTAGGTGAAAGGATACCCTAATCTTTAGAATAAAGTAATTGTAAACACTTTTATTTTTCTACTATTTTTTTAAAAAGAAATGAAATCATTTAATTTCCCCTTTCTATTCAGATTCATTTATATTGTAATTGTTTTAATTACGATACATTCATTACATATTGCTTTAAGAGATTATATATGTTTAATGGTATAATCATTTACATTTTTATACTCTAATAATTGTATTCAATTTGAATATAATTGTTTTTTATTACTTGTGGTATCATATCATATCATATCCATCGGATTGAGGACCAGTTAGATCATTAGTATTTTTTGTGAATTTTATTAGTTTAAGATCTCTTAAACATTGATTTTTTTAGGAGTTTAGATAAAATGTTTTGAAACATACTATTTACCCCCTCTTGTATTGTTCCATCTCATATATATTTAAATCTATATTTTGATCCAAAAATCCGTATTATAGGTGTTTTCCACAATTTTTTTTTACTTTCTTCAGTTATTTCAATAAGGTAGATAATTTTTTCTTATAAAACCTTTGTTTATATTTCATTACTACTACAACTTGTGGAGGGAAATAGTGCTGGTTTGAGATGGAAGGAATGAATATTAGATCCATTGATAATATAAACCCAACTAGACCAAGTATTTTTGAGAGGAATGGTAATGATTACTGGAGAGAATAAATGAAGACATTTGTTATTAATACTACAGAAGATAATTTTTTAATGCCCACTCGAGATTAGAAAATTAGAGATATGAAAGTCAAAACCTTCGCTAAATAAGAGAAACAAGAAAATCAACTAAATTACAAGGTACTCAATACTATATTATGTTCAATGAAAAGGAACATATATAGTTATATATCATCATGTAGAGCAGCCAACTATATCTTGATGTAACTACAGGTTACACATTTTGGTACCTATAATGTTATAGAAACAAGAAGAGCCACGCCTCGAGCTGAGTATCATGGTTTGGTTTTCCTTATGGAGAACTGGTATGCAAAATTCAACAAATATATATAAAAATTGTCAATAGTCATTAATCTACTATTGAAAAAGGTCTTGATGTTGATGTTTTTATAGACATTATAATTGATATAATTCGCACTGAGTGGGAATAAAAGAGACAAAATATTGATGAGAATGGGAAATTTACTCAAATCACTCTTGATGAATAATTTGGTACTCTCTTATAGCAAGAGACAATAATTAAAAGTGATGTAAACTCTAATATGAATAAGAATGGTAATGGAGGTGTAGCTTTTATTACTACATCTAAATCCAAGACACTAGAAAGGGTGACAATTTCAAAATATATTAAAATTATCATTTTATTAGAATCTAATGAAATTGGCCAATCAAAGAATGAACTTGCCAATATTGTTTGAATAAAGAACAAGATTGCGAGAAAAAATTATTTTCTATATGGATTTAAAAAGAAATATTGAAAGGACAATAATGACTAAGATGTAACTTGTTATGAATGTAAAAAATAAGGTCATATTAAACAACGTTTTCCTTTGCTAAAAAGGAAATTAAGAAATGGAAAACATTTTGAAATAAACCAGAAAAAGTATTACAGGTCTAATATTATGAAATTATTGAATGAAATTGATTCTTGGAGTTAACTTTGTGTTTCCTTTTCAGAATAATCTTTGGAATATGAATCTTCTGGTCAGAAGAGTATTGGACATATAACTATACTACCTATTGAAAATCATTGTCTCATGGATAATTCCCAAAATGAAAAATCTCTTAAAAATGTTTATTTAAATGCCAATTATCCTGATGTGAACTATTCTTAATCTTCAAATGAATAATCTTCCCTATAAGAGGAAAATTTACCTTTTTTTGAACTAGTATCTAGATTTTCCAAACTACGTGAGAATGATAATTTCATACAAAAGTAAAAACATGATAAGGCAAAATTCTAAAATATCTATCATTACAAAATAAGTATCTAATAATTAAAAAGATATTGATCAAAAAATTATTCATTTAGGAAATATTTAAAAAACCGTATGGAAGTATATTCATAAAAGGATATACTTTCTAGGGTCATTAAAAACATATTTTAGACTTTTTTTGAAACAAAATACAATTCCAAAATAATTTGTTGTGAAATAAAACATTAGTCATTAAACTAAAATCGGAAATTTTTTCCATAAATAAACTTTTATCAAATTTCAATTCTAGAAGAAAGGAATTTTATAAAATGCATTCACAAATCACCCTCTAGGGATTTTTTTCGAAATTGGTTATTCTCATTCAAAACCATTTTTTAGTCATAATTATTTTATTACCCAAAGTGATCCTTTTTTCACTAAGGGTTAATGTGGATGACATTGGGAAATATATTTTTAACTTAATAAAACCCAATATTTAGGATTTGATAAATCTCACTTCGTAAAACAAATGTGGATTTCTAATGTTCATTTATCTAATAGATCCGGACCCAAAGCAGTTTGGGGTCTAAAAATTCAATTGTTTATTTTTTTAGAAAAATGGAAAAGTGTACCAACAATAAGAATATTTGGTATATAGATATTGGATGTTATTGATATATTACTATAAATAAGAATTTATTTGAAAAGATCATTTAAATGAAAGTTGTATGAGAGACCGTAAGAGATAATGATCAAGGAAAGATCAATGTTTTATGTAATATTGTTCTTTTAGTAAATGTTTTAATTTAAAATGTTTTGTTTGTTAAAGGTAACAAGAATAACCATATAATCGTAATTCAATTATGTGATGATGGTTACCTTGTGAATTTTAGGAATGATAATTTTTTAGTTCAAAATTCCAAACACGAATTCATTCTCCTTGCCCATAGGCATGAGAATGTGTACAAACATAAAATAAAAGATCTAAGGATCCATGAATTAATTTTTTAAGTGTAATTAAAGACCAATATTAGTTATGGAATGGACTTTTATGACACTATAGCCTTAGTGACCTTTTTAAACTCTCAAATAAAAGATTGGCTAAGGATCTACCAGATATCGGGTTTGATTCGTCAAATGTATATGATCCATGTTAATATATGAAGAAAAATAAATCTATCTTTAAATAAATTAGTTAAGTTTTAAATAATAATAAATTATAGTTAGTGAAAATTAATCGTTTTGTTCCTACAGAAACTACAGGTGTTGGATACCAATACTATGTATTTTTTTTAGTTGAAGACTACACCGGATTTACATGGGTCTGTTTTTTAGAAAATAAATCTAATGCCTTCTTCTATTTCAGAACTTTTACAGCCCAAGTTAAAAATGATGAAAATATGTCACTCATAACTATTAGAATTGATCATAGTTGAGAATATAAAAAATCATATTTTTCAACTTTTCATAATAATAAAGTTATTACTCACAACTTTTCTAGTCCAAGAACCCCACAAGAAAAATGGTTTTTTTTTAAGAAGAAATTGTATTCATAAGGAAATGAAAAGAAATATGTTGAGTGAATACTCAATTGCAAATCATTTCTGGGCTGAAGATGTAAGCATAACATGTTAGAATACAAATCTAGTTATAACTAGACCTTTTCTTAATAAAACACGCTATAATTGACTGGAAAAAAACCTAATGTTTCATACATCAATATATTTGGATGAAAATAATTTATATTGAATACTGAAGATAACATATATAAATTTTTACCTAAATCTGATGAAGGAATATTTTCTAGGTTATTCCACTACTTATATGATATATATGGTCTTTAACAAAAACTCTTATAATATTGAGGAAACAATGCATTTTAAATTTGATAAAACTGACCCTTTTGTTTTTAAACAACACGTACCAACATCAACAGGTGTTTTTTCACAAACTGATTATCAACCATTGATTAAAAACTCTTTCGAAAAAAGGTAAATACTTAATAAAATGTTTCTGAAATATTTCCCATAGAAGTCCTTCTCCCTTATGTTGATGAAAATTTTTTACAAAACCCAAATCAGTAGTTTCTTTGGAATCATCCCAGTGATAATATCATCATTAATGTAAATCAACCCGTATGGACTAGAAATTCCATATGAAATGAAATATAAGATCTTTCTTTTCTATCCCAATTTGATTGTAAAACTTCTAACATGGCCTTAGGTGATAAGGATTGGAGTAAAGTAATTCAAGATGATCTAAATGATTTTTAAATGAATAATTTCTGAAACATTGTTGAATGACCAAAATAAACAACTATAATTAGTGTAAAATAGTTTTTTAGGGAAAAATGTGTTCAAAATGGAGTCATTAAAAGAAATAAATCAATGCTTGTTGCTAAAGGCTAAAATCAGTAAGATGGAATAGATTATGAAGAAACCTATACTATAGTAGCTAAATTTAAAATTATTCATATTTTATTAGCCTTTACATCATTCTATAGTATCAATGGTTTTCAAAAATATATAAAATGTTCTTTTTATAATAGATATGTACAAGAAGATGTTTTTGTTGAAAAACCTCTTGGTTTTATAGACCCAAAAAATCATGATCATGATTTTAAACATACCAATGATTGATGGTCATAAACAGACCCCATGATCTTATTATGATATTCAAAAAAGATTTATTTTAAAAAACAAATATGGTAATGATATAGAAGATCGTACTTTTTTTATAATAATTTCAAAAAAAAACATTTTGATTGTTGAAATCTATGTTGATGAAATTATATTCGGATCAAATCTGTAATCCCTAGATGATTATTTTTTTGATCTTATTAAATATGAGTTTAAAATGATTATAATGGGTGAGTTAACATTCTTTTTTGGTTTTCTAATATTTTAAAAACCATAATAAACCTATGTATTTTAACATATGTATATGAAAGATCCACTTAAAAAGTATGGATATGACAACAATAAAAGTATATGCACTCCAATCGGTACCAAAAATTCACTTGATATTGATGATACTGGGAAACCAGTAGATCAAACATATTTTAGGGGTATAAAAGGAAGTTTGTTATATGTAACATATAGTCATCCAAAATTAATGTTTTCATTATTATTATGTGTAAGATATCAATCTAATCCAATGGAATCTCACTGAAAATTTGTAAAAAGACTTTTTCTCAACTTAAAAGGAACCATGTATTTAGGACTATTTTATTCTTATTGAAATGGTTTTTTTATACGAAAGTTTTTCGGATATTGAATTTGGTGGTTGTAGAATGGACATAAAAAAGTACATTTGGAAAATGTCATTTCTTTGATGATTCATTAGTTTCATGTTCATCCAAAAAACAACATTAAGTAGAACTTTCCATTTCTAAAGTTGAATATGTAGTAGTTGGAAGTTGTTGTGCTCAAGTGTTGTGGATGCGACACACACTAACTGACTATGGCATGAGTTTTTCAAAAACTCAAATACTATGTGATAATTCTAGTGCCATTAATCATAAAAAAATCAGTGCACATAACTCATGTGAAAACACATAGATATTAGTCATCACTTTCATAGAGATTACACACAAAAAGGAGATATTATTTTACAATTCATCAGAACACAAGAACAACTTACTGACATTTTCGCAAGACTATTATCTTTCGATAGATTTGAATACATTATACAGAAGCTGGGAATGATCACTATAGTGTAATCATTCACAACTATTTCTTTTTTAAATTTTCTCTTTGCAATAAGTTACTACTTTTTAAATGGGGAGTATACATGTTTTTACAAG
Source organism: Viscum album (assembly GCA_963277665.1). NCBI lineage: Eukaryota > Viridiplantae > Streptophyta > Magnoliopsida > Santalales > Viscaceae > Viscum > Viscum album. The sequence continues at coordinate 590,631,686 of OY728126.1, forward strand.
TTTTATATTTTATCAGTTTTACATTTTATCAGTTTTACATTTTATTGGTTTTACATTTTATTAGTTTTACATTTTATCAATTTTAAATTTTATCAGTATTATATTATTTTATTGGTATTATAATACATTATCAGTATTATAATTTTTTATCAGTATTAGATTATTTTATCAGTATTAGAATATTTTATCGGCATTATAATATCCTATTGGTATTAGAATATATTTTCAGTTTAGTAATTCTTATTGATTTAATATTATTTTATGTATTAAAATCATGTTTGAATTAATATCATAAGAACAATATAGTGAAACCAATTTTTCAATCCTAATACTATGAAAGGTACATATCTTTAAACCATATTATATCCATTATATTTCATATTGTTGGTATTTCATGTCTTTCTTTTAACTTCAAGTCAAATTTATTCGGTATATGATTTTTTTAAAACCTCAAGAGTTCTAAGTCATTCTAAAAAATTGGATATTTTAGATCTAATCTTTACCGTCAAATTAATTTTTAAAAAGCACCCCTCCTTACACACCCCACATCAAAATCCATATAAATTACACCAAATTGTTGAAGCTTTATAAATACCTAGAATGGTTCGTAATCATTGTTTACCTCAGTTTTCATAACTAGAGAATTCGTCAGCTTTTTTATCTAGGAAATCATTACTGTTCGAGATTTTTATTTATGTATTTTTTTCTGAATCAACTACTTCATCTCCAAAACCAATATCTCCAAAATATTTCTCTTTTATGACCATTCAAGGTAAAAGGATACTCTCTCGATATTATTATGAGACTTATAATTCTTTTTTAAAAGGATAATAAATTTCCAAGGATGGGAATCCCTCTATATTGAAATACCTGAATGAGATCTAGCTTTATTGTTTTATGAAGAAGTGTTACAATTCTATAAAATAATGGATATATATAATAGGCTCAAGATCTCATTTATGATGTATGGTATGAAATAAAAAACCTAAATTAAACTATATTCTTCTTTCCTAGGAGTTCTTCCTAAGGGATATTTTATTTTGTATATCGCAAAAATTACTAAAAATTGATGAGACATTTGATAAAAGGAAAGAAGAGGAATCTATTTTGGATATTTATGATAATATGAGGAAGGTAAATCATTTATATGATGACTATCTTCAAATTTCCCTCCCGATTCAAGGAAACATTATACCGATTAAGGGTGATAAAGAAACTATGAATGTTTCTGATGTCTCTATGCTGGAGTACCAAGTAAATATTATATAGTTATATCTTATGGGATTTATTTTCTTGACCCTCAAGAAACATAAGTCTGGTGTAATCAAATCTCAGCTGATCATGTTTCCCAATATCTTGAGCATGTTTTTGAAAGAGTGCCAATGTTTGTACAATTTTTCAATTAAGTCATATTCGATAACATTTATGGCGCCTATCATCAGTAAGAATACGATCCGGATACTCAAGTTATGATTCAATCCAAAATCCAAAATGTTTGAGAAATATCCGGAAGCTGATAAATAAAAATAAATAGCTAAAGGGAGTGGAAAACATTAAATGCTATCCAAATCAACATCAAGAAAATTAAATATATCTAATCGACAATCTCAATGAAATATGAGAAACAAAACCTTGTATTTGATGAGTTTGTGGTATAGTGTAGCATGAAAAAGGAATAATGAAAAGAAGGTGATCCTTAGTTCGGTTTGGACCCTACTGAAACCGTGGATAAAAAAAATAATAACTGAGGAAATTTTGAAAGAATAATAAAATAAGAAGATAATAATGAAGATAAAGTCTAGAGTTGTTGATATTGATAGTCTTCATAAGATAGTTTAGGAAGCCACAACCATAATTTTCTTATGGGAACCAACTATTCAAACTCAACTGGATCCAGCGGAAAAAGGGAAAGAGAAACGGTCATCTAAACAAACAGCTACAAAAAGTCTCAATCATGAAACTGAATAAGAAAAGAATACTAATAAGGTAATAATAATAATGTAATTCCTAAACCCAATTACCTATAGTCGGTGCATTATTATATAACATTGGAATGATCACAAAAGATCAAGTCTCAAAATACTGATTAGTTTAGTAGCCTTGGAATCACTAGATACATTCATAAGTCTTAAATTACATCATAAAGTGAAAAAATAAAACAACATAGTCTCTATAGTCCACACTCATATTCCCTCAGACTAACCCTGCAGGCCAGTCATTAAATACTTCTTCACATCCTAGGAAAAATAAAACATAGAAAGGGGTGATCTCAGATGCCCAGTAAGGATAACAATATATCAAAAACATTCATAAATAAGAATAAACATTTGAGGCAATGTATAACTAAAAAAATTGTAACACCCCAAGCTTCCACGATACGCTTCTCCTTGAATAATACAATAGCGTTTGTTATACGCAACATCGAGTTCTAACACCCACCACAACCAATCAAACTAGCCGTTATGAATCGTAATACCTACTTCTTGAAATTTAATCTCCCGAAATGGACTTCTTTTTTGGATTAGGAGAATCAAATTTAGCCTAAAGTGAAATTTTGGTACTTTTCGGATAACTTTTATATTTTGATGAATAGTGAAAATTACTAAATTTTAATTAAAAACAAATTTTTTAATAAAAATAATTAATAGTGATATGTTATGAATTTGAGTGGTTTTAAAGTATATTTTGAATATTTTTTTGTCAATTAATATAATTTTGGTCATTGGACATAATTTAATAGTTAAACCAGACATAAACAAGTATCAATCTTTTGAAAGTTATTATATCTTAAAAACAAGCTTTTTGTTTTGGCAGAATGAATTAATTTTAAATTAATTTCTACCACTTCGGTGTTTTGAATTTGGAAAAATGGATTCCATATTTGGAATTAGGGTGTCCAAATTGTGTAAATTGGTATCTTTTATTTTTAGACATTTTGAATAATTACTTCGGTAAATATTTTATTTACGATGGTTAAAGGGTAAATCCGGTAAATAAGGGTTAAAAGATAATATTACAATAATACTAAATTACCCTAAAATGTGTCCTAACCTTATTGGTCGATAAATTTCCGACCATGGGCATATTTGGGTCGATTTTGGGACCCCATGGAGCCACTTGAAGGAGATAGGGACACATTATTTTAATGAAGTTAAAATAAATACAAAAATGACATAAGCATATATCTTTTATCAAAACATTTTTTACATAGGGTTATATATGTTGGATTTTCGACTATAAATATTCATTAGAAATATAAAAATATTTGCTAAATATTGTTATTTTATTTATAATTTTTAGACATTAAATAATTTAATTTATTTATGACACAATGGTGATGTAGTAATTACCTAATTAATGAAAAATTAAAATAATTGATATTATAAATACAAAAATAAATGTAATTTGAGACTTTTTATAAATACAAAAAAAAATTATAGGTTAATAGGAAATGTTAGGATTGATTTAATAAACTTTTTTCATTGTTATCATTCTATTACGAGTTTTACAAAAATAAATCATTGTATAGTGTCAAAATTGACATAAAAGAGTTTTTAAAAAAATATTATATTATTAATTTATATTAAATTCCTAAAAATCTAAGGTTCGGTCAAGAGACTTATATCATGATAGGTATATAATTAATGGACCACTTTCATGTCTCTTTGATGTATATAGTATGTTTATTAACCATATAATATAAAAATAGAAAGAAACATTGTAGAAGTGAAACTAATTAACTAAGAGTTAATACTTAAAGATAAGGTTAATACAGTAATCCAATCATGAATAAATCCTATTTTTTGAGTTTATTTCGACCTATACCCACCTTAAACTTTAAATAATCCACTTTGGAGCCATTAGAAACCGAATATAAATTTATTATAAAATAATATTTCTTGCTTTTTCAAAGGTTCCCCTCACCCCTCTTAAAAAAGGGCACAACCCTTCTCATTAACTCACACCTTCAAAGCCTTTTGGTTCCGCCAACTGCTTCCAAAATACTCTCTCAACATCCCTCACTTCATCATAGAGGCATTACTTTAGTCATAAAGCCATCCTAAGGAGCCCTTTTGATCAAATAAAAAGGAAGAACCCGAAGAAAAGGTAATGTTTTCACCACCCTCTTTGAAGTTCCTTTCTTCTTCAACTTCTTCTTTATTTGTTATTACCATTATCAAATAATAACTCCAGTATCTTATACATACTGTGATGTTATTATAAATATGGTACAACCATAATCAGTATTCTATCCATCCTTTGAATGACATGTCACCATACGAGCGTACGTACGACTTACCGTCTCCACGTCGTGGTGCAATTGTTAATCAATAAATTATTATTTGGATGGGTATAATAATGATGTGTAATTCATTTTAATAATAAATATAAAATGATACTGATTCTGTATATATGATATAACATCCAATTATATGTTATTTTAATATCAAAAGGATGATATTGTCGCTCGTGCGTACGTTCGGACTACCGTCTCCACGAACGCGATGAGATTCATTCTCCATCATATCCATTCAAGTATAATTATCATTTTATGATTAATAATAGTATTTCAAGACTTGATATCATTCTGGAAATGAATAAGATACAACCTATCCATAACAAACATGGATTATGTAACAAAACCTATGAAAGAAAACGAGTAAGTTAACACCCGAAACGACAATAATACTAAGATATTATTAACAAAGCAATGTTAAAAGATCATATATGATATCATATTAATGTATATGATTATTTTATAATTTAATAAAAATTATTTCACTATTATACAGGATGTTAACCTACCCCCAACCGAGAAAAAGTACAAGGTAGGGGTTATTTCAAAATCTCTTCATTATCCAAGGTTGTTTATACGTAATTATCTACTAGGACCCCTTTATCATCCACATCCATGTTTCTAAAAAAATTATTTCAAAACATTTTATCTATTTTACAGAATATGGGTTAACGTCATTTATACCCTTGTTTGACAGTTTATAAGAGTTTTATAAAGGAATCTTTCCGTCATTTTCCAAACAATGTCCTTTTTAACTTTTTCGACAAGAATTAAGGTAATAATGTTTTTTTAACTTATACGGCGGGTGCGGTTATTTTACGCCATTATAAAATCTTCAAAGCTTCCCTTAGAAGCTTATAAGAAAATTTTCAAAGTAAATGTTTTATTTTATAATTATGTGACTTTTAAATGATTTCAAAAAAAGAGATATTTCTCTCAAATAGTTTTGATTTCATCTATGTCAACATCCTTTGATGGATTTTAAGCTTATTTGAGGTTGATTTATTATGATACAAAACTTCCATATTGTATTGAAGGTTTTATGATTTGTATGACTTTGGATGTGTTATTTTTATACCATTCATGGTTTTGGAGAAATTATTGACATTTCGTATGCTAGTTTTAATATGAATGTTTATGTTATGTTTAAACCTGTTCATATGAGGAATGCATTGGACTTAATATGTGACGGGTGGAGCCCGCTATAGCACCTCGATGCATCGGTAGGTCTCATGAGACAAAATAGTGTCTTGGAATAAGGCGTTGACAAAATATTATTTGTAGTCTTGGCACGAGGCCTTGGCTATGTGGTTATGATAGTCTTACATTATGAATTACATCATTATGAAAGTGGTTATTGATATTGCATGTGATTATTCGACTAGTAGAACATCCATGTGAATAAATATAAGGAATTATTTCATTTTATTTCTGCCATATTATGCTAAATTTCATGTTTTAAAAGTATTTTGTTTTAGTTATACTTTGGCTTAAATTTTTATGCTTATTTATGAATGTTTCTGCTATATTGTTATCTTTACTAGGCATTTGAGTTGACCCCTTTCTATGTTTTATTTTCCCTAGGTTGTGAAGAAATATTTTATGAGTGCCCTGTAGGGATAGTATGAGGGGATCAGAGTTTTTACTATGGAGACTATATTGTAGTAGTTTTCATTTTATGATGTAATGTAAACTTTATGAATGTATCTAGTTTTTTCAAAGCTACTAAACTAATCGGTCTTTCGAGACTTGATATTTCTTGTAATCATGCCAATATTATGTAATAATGCACTGACTCTAGGTAACTAGGGTTGGGGCGTTACAGTTGGTATCATAGGAAGTTTAGTACAAACCTTCGAAGCTAGATTATGATAATATCTGATTAGAGCACAAAGATCTAAGATGGACTTTGAGGATTAGTATAGAAGAACTTCCTAGAATTTTGGTATTGTAGATATTTTGTGATTTTTCTGAGCAATACATCCCTGTCTGGATATGAGTAGGTAGAGGAGACTCTGGCACAGATGTACCTAGGGGTAAAATCCGAAAACACAACTTTGAGCTAGACTCGAACGGGAACTGGTGCACGACAACGAGCCTTACTGCACTCTTGGTTACGACACTCCCAGGCGATATTCTTAGGATAACTCTCATTTTTTTAAAATCATTAGGAAGGTTTTATGAGTATATACATCCTCAAAGAAAACATTTTTTATGATTATGGATTACATCCCTAAATAGTTAAATTTATGTTAAGTGTTTTTTAAGTATGAAATTATGTATTTTGATTTATAAACGGATCTACTTGTTTCCATTGTTTAGAAATGGTGCCTAGTGGAAGAAATGGGAACCTTATCAATGCACGCACTCCATGTAGGGATTTCCCTCCTGCTCAAGATAATTATAGTGGAGCTGGTGATGCAACTGGTGTTGATCAGCTAATCACCATACTGGGACAACTCACTCAGGTTATGAATAATAACCTTACCTGCATGGAGCACCCTGGTCTACAGCGTGGAGGATTGTTGTTAGATCGCTCCATGAGGAAACAACCACCAACGTTTAAAGGGAGTACAAATCCTTTAGTAGCTAAGCAATAGATAAATTCCCTAGAAAAAATATTTCAGGCTTCAGGGAGTAGTGATAGGGAAAGGGTTATCATGGGAGTTTACCGCCTCACTGGAGATGCTGATCAATGGTGGTCATTGATTCAAAACATGAAGGAAGATGATGAATTATCAAATATGCAATGGAGGGAGTTTAAAGATTTGTTTTTATAAAAATACATTCCTCGTGACCATCGGGCAGATATGGAAAGGCAACTTCTGAGTCTGAGACAAAAGGAGGATGAGATTGTCGCAAAGTATGAGGCTAACTTTACAAGGTTAGCAAGGTATGATGGAGATTATATACGTAACCCAAGAAGTATGATTGATCATTTATTTCATGGGTTAAAACCATTTCTCTGTCGAGCATTAGTCTCACAATCCTTCTCGTCGTACGAATACATTGTCTCATGTGATATCAAGACAGAAAAAGAATTCTCTAAGTCTTATGACTTTAAAACAAAGCAAGAGAAGATGAGATCTATTGATCAATCTGGGAATGGAAATAAGGGGAAGATGGGAAAGTTTTAATATCCATCCGGTGGTAAATGTGGGAAGAAACACCCTAGTACTTGCTTAAAAGGAATGTGATTCTGTTACAAGTGTTGTGAAAAAGGCCACCAAGCTCGTAATTGCAAGGGGAAGAAGGAAGCTACCGATGTCCAATGCTACAATTGCTGGGAGATGGGACATTATGCAAATGAACTTTCTAAGCATCAGGGGAACTTACCTCAGAAAAGGCCAAGGGATCAAGGACAAGCTTATGCTATCACTACTACAGAGGTAGAAGCTCCAAAAGACATGGTGGAAGGTAATTTAATGGTTTCCTCAAGTTTAGAAAATGAATTATTTGATTCTAGATCATCACATTGTTTCATATCTTCTCATTTTTCTAAGAAAATTAGAAATTTCCAATTTGATATAACAAGGGAGTTGTCAATTAAAACAGCTAAGGGAAATATCATTGCAAAAATGTTTTGTGAATCAGTCCCCATTTGAGAAAATAAATGTTTTTATCCATTGATCTCATCATCTTAACTATGATTGATTTTGATATAATCCTCGGTATGGATTGGCTTTCGGACCATGATGTGAAGATTTATTGCAAGAATAAGGAGGTTAAGATTTTTGATGATGATGAGGAACACCTTATCTTTAGAGATGAATCGTCACCACCTAATTATTATCTAGATCCACCCCCAATAGCTCAACTAAATTCAATTATTGGGGAGGAACATAGTGAAATAACAGTTGGTTCGGAAAGGAATGTTCAAATATAGGATGTACCTATTGTGAGAAAATATGTATATGTGTTTCCAAAAGATTTACCTGGACATCCTCCAGAATGAGAAGTTGAGTTTTCCATTGATTTAATTCCTGAATCAAGTCCTATATCGAAGACCCCTGATAGAATGGCCACTATAGAATTAGTTTAACTAAAGAAACAACTAGAGGAATTGAGTACTAAGAGATTTATTCTCCCTAGTTTTTCTCCATGGGGATCCCCTGTTATTTTTGTTAAAAGGAAAGATGGATCTATGAGGTTATGTATCGAATACAGGGAGATTAATGCTATAAAAATAAAGAACAAGTATCCCCTACCTCATATTGATGATTTATTTGACCAACTGCATGGAGCTGAATACTTTTCAAAGATTGAACTTCGGTCTGGATACCATCAGTTGTGTGTGAAAAAGGAAGACATTCCGGAGACAGCATTTCGAACAAGGTACGGGCATTACGTGTTTACAATAATGCCTTTTGGATTGATTAATGCACCCTCTGTTTTTATGGATCTAATGAATAGAGTTTTCAAGGAATATCTTGATGAATTTATAGTTTTATTTATTGATGATATCTTGGTATACTCCAAAAGCTAAAAATATCATGAATATCACTTGCACATTATATTGACGACTCTTAGAAGACATGAATCATATGGGAATGTTTTCAAGTGTGAATCTTGGCTTTAAGAGATTTCTTTTCTTGGCCATATTTTCTCTTTGTATGGAATTTCCATTGATCCTTCTAAGACCAAGGCAATCCAAGAATGGCCAGCACTAGCAAGTATAATTGAGGTACGCAATTTTATTGGTTTGGAAGGTTATTATCGACGTTTTGTCTATAATGTTTCCCGATTGGCTAACCCATTAATGAAGCTCACACGTAAAGGGGTTAAATTTGTTTGGACAAGAGAGTTTTAAGAATGTTTCAAAGAGCTGAAGAGAAGATTAGTCAATGATCCTATATTGACTCTACAATTGGGGAATGATGGGTTCGATATTTATAGTGTTGCATTGAAGAAAGGACTTGGTTGTGTCCTTATGCAAAAATGATAAGGTTATTGCCTATGCATCATGACAGTTGAAATTTCATGAGAAAAACTATCCTACTCACGATCTCGAGTTAGCAGCTGTGATCTTTGCTTTGAAGATTTGGAGACACTACCTCTATGGTGAAAAATGTGAGATTTATACTGATCACAAGAGTTTGAAGTATATTTTCTCATAAAAAGAACTCAACATGAGGCAAAGGCGATGGCTTGAACTACTCATGGATTATGACTGCATGATACACTACCACCCGGGGAAAGCAAACAAGGTGGAAGATTCTTTGAGCAGAAAAGATCATCGAGTTTCGAAGATGATGAGAATTGAAAGGGATTTTGTTTTTATGGATCTATTAAAGTTGGATATGGGAATCACCATGGAAGGTGAAACATAAATTCTTTTTCAAATGGTTGCCAAACAATCTTTACTGGAAAGGATAAAGAGTTCTTAGACCGATGATGACAAATTTCAAAAGAAGATTAAAGCTGTGAATGATGGGAGATTGAGAGACTTTGCGTATGAAGAATGAATTTTGAAATTTTGGAATAGATTTTGTGTTCCCGATATACCTGATCTAAGAAGGGAATTGTTGGACGATGCTCATAGTTCCAATTTCTCTATACACCCTGGGAGAACCAAAATGTATAACGATTTGAAGGAAATTTTTTTGTGGGACAACATGAAGAGGGAGATTTCTGATTTTGTGTCAAGATGTATGGTTTTTCAACATGTGAAAGGTGGAAGGCAACAACCTGGATGAGTCATGCAACCTCTTCCCATACCTGAGTGGAAATGGAATAATATCACGATGGACTTTGTCATGGGACTACCAAAGACTCTGAGAAAGAACGATGCAATATGGGTTATTGTTGATCGTATTACCAAGTCAGTACATTTTCTTGCAATAAGAGAAGATCTACCACTGGAACGTCTAGTAAGACTATATATTAATGAAGTTGTGAGACATCATGGAGTACCCCTATCGATTGTTTCTGATCGTGATCCCCATTTTACTTCAAGATTCTGGATGATTTTTCATAAGCCCTTGGATACTGAACTTCATTTGAGAACTGCCTACCACCCTCAAACAGATGGACAATCAGAACGGACTATTCAAACCGTAGAAAACATGTTGAGATCACTCTCACATGAATTTCAGGGTATGTGGGATCAATATTTACCTCTGGTAGAATTTTCCTATAACAATAGCTTTCATTCATGTATTTGGATGACACCATATAAAGCATTATACGAAAAGAGATGTCGCACACCAACCTGTTGGGATGACGTTGGTGAAATAAAACTCGTAGGTCCAGAACTGGTGGAGGAAACGATGGAAAACGTAAAGGTAATCCAAAACCTCATCAAAGCAGCTCAAAGTAGGCAGAAGAGCTATGCCGATAACCGTAGGAAGGATTTGGAATTTCAGGTAGGAGAACATGTTTTCTTGAAGGTATCTCCATGAAAGGGAGTTATACGTTTCGGTAAGAAGGGTAAAATGAGTCCCAGGTACATCGGACCATTCGAAATTCTAGAACAAATTGGGACAGTAGCTTACCATTTGTCAATGCCGCCAAATCTCTCCAAAGTTCACGATCTGTTCCATGTATCACTGTTGAGGAAATACATGCCTGAACCAATGCATGTAATAAACTATGAGGAATTAGAACTAGAACCCGATCTATCTTATTTCGAAGAGCCCATTAGGATTCTTGATATGAGAGAACATGTTCTGAGAAACCGGACGACTCATCTGGTAAAAGTTCTATGGAGAAAACCATAAAATGGAAGAGGCAACGTGGGAACCCGAGGAACTTATGATGAATTACCACCTGAGTCTTTTTATGCATTAATATTCTTGAAATTTCGAGGGAAAAATTATTTGAAGTAGGGGATAATGTAACACCCCCAACTTCCACGATACACTTCTCCTTGAATAATACAGTAGCGTGTGTTATACGCTACTTCGAGTTCTAACACACACCACAACCAATCAAACTAGACGTTATGAATAGTAATACCTACATTTTGAAATTTTATCTCCCAAAATGGACTTTAGTTTTGGATTTAGTGTATTGAATTTAGCCTATGGTAACATATTGGTACTTTTCGGATAACTTTTATATTTTGATGAATAGTGAAAATTACTAAATTTTTATTAAAAACAACTTTTTTAATCAAAATAATTAATAGTGATAAATTATGAATTTGAGTGGTTTTAGAGTATATTTAGAATATATTTTTAGTATTTAATAAAATTTTCGTCATTGGACATAATTTCACTACTAAACCAGACATAAACAAGTATCAATCTTTTGATCGTTATTATATCTTAAAAACAGGCTTTTTGTTTTGACAGCGGGAATTAATTTTAAATTAATTCCAACCACTTCTGTGTTTTGAATTTGGAAAAATTGATACCATATTTGGAATCAGGATGTCCAAATTGTGTAAATAGGTAACTTTTATTTTTAGACATTTTGAATAATTACTTCGGTAAATATTTTATTTACCATGGTTAAAGGGTAAATCTGGTAAATAAGGGTTAAAATAATATTATAATAATACTACATTACCCTAAAACATGCCCAATACTTATTGGTGGATAAAATTCCGACCATGGGCATCTTTGGGTCCATTTTTGGATCCCATGGTGCCACTTGTTGGTGATAGGGACACTTTATTTTAATTAAGTTAAAATAAATAGAAAATGACATAAGTATATATCTTTTATCAAAACAAATTACCCATAGGGTTATATATGTTGGATATTCGACTATAAATATTCTTTATAAAGATAAAATAATTTCAAACATAATGGTATTTTATTTATAAATTTTAGATATTATATAATTTGATTTATTTATGAAACAATGGTGATGCAGTAATTACCTAATTAATTAAAAATTAGAATAATTGATATTATAAATACCCAAATAAATGTAATTTGAGACTTTTTATACATATCAAAAAAAAATTAGGTTAATATGACATGTTGGTAGTTATTTAATTTACTTTTTTCTAAGTAATCATTCTGTTATGATTTTTACAAAAATTAATCATTGAATAGTGTCAAAATTGACATAAAATAGTTTTTTAAAAAATATAATATTATTAATTGATATTAAATTCTAAAAAATCTAAGGATAGGATAAGAGACTTATCGAATGATAGGGGTATCATTAATGGACCACTTTTGTGTCTCTTGGTTGTATATAGTAAGTTTATTAGCCATATAATATAAAAATACAAAGAGACATTGTAAAAGTGAAACTAATTAACTAATAGTTAATACTTAAAGATAAGGTTAATATAGTAAACCAAACATGTCTAAATACAATTGGTTGAGTGTTTATCGACCTATCCCTACTTAACCTTTAAATAATCTACTTTGGAGCCGTTAGAAACCGAATATTAATTTATTATAAAACAATATTTCTAGCTTTTCCAAAGGTGCCCTCACCCCTCTTATAAAAGGGCACTCCCCCTTCTCATTAATTCACACCTTCAAATACTTTTGGTTCGGCCAAACCCTGACCAAATACTCTCTCAACTTCCCTCAATTCTTCCTAGAGGCCTTCCTTTAGTCATAAATCCGACCTAAGGATCCCTTCTGATCAAATCAAAAGGAAGAACCTGAAGAAGAGGTAATGTTTTCACCACCTTCTTTCAAGTTCCTTTCTTCTTCAACTTCTTCTGTATTTGTTATTCCCATTATAAAATAATAACTCCAGTATCTTATATATACTGTGATGTTATTGTAAATATTGTACAACAATAATCATTATTTTATCCATCCTTTGAATTACATGTCACCATACGTGCATACGTACGGCTTACCGTCTCCACGTCGTGGTGTAATTGTTATTCAATAAATTATTATTTGGATGGGTATAATAATGATGTGTAATTCATTTAAATAATAAATATAACATGATAATGATTCTATATATATGATATAACTTCAAATTATATATTATTTTAATATCAAAAAGATGATATTTTCGCTGATGTGTACGTACGGACTACCGTCTCCACGAACAGGATGAGATTCATTCTCCATCGTATCCATTCAAGTATAATTATCATTTGATGATTAATAATAGTATCTAAAGACTTGATATCAATTTTTAAATGAATAAGATACAACCAATCCATAACAAACACGGCTTATGTAACAAAACATATTAATGAAAACGAGTAAGTTAACACCTGAAACGACGATAATACTAAGATATTATTAACAAAGCAATGTTAAAAGATCATATATGATATCATATTAATGTATATGATTCTTTTATAATTTAATAACAATTATTTCACCATTATAAAGGAGGTTAACCTACCCCCAACCATGAAAAAGTACAAGGTAAGAGTTATTTCACAATCTCTTCATTATCTGAGGTTGTTTATACGTAATTATCTACTGGGACCCCTTTATCATCCACATCCATGTTTCTTAAAAACGTATTTCAAAACATTCTCTCTATTTTACAGAATATGGGTTAAAGTTATTTATACCCTTGTTCGACTTTTTATAAGAGTTTTATAAAGGAATCTTTCTGTCGTTTTCCAAACAAGGTCATTTATAACATTTTCAACAGAATTAAGGTAAGAATGTTTTTTAACTTATACGGTGGGTGCGGTTATTTTCTGCCATTATAAAATCGTATATGCTTCCCTTATAACCTTATATGGAAATTTTCAATGTAAATGTTTTATTTTACAATAATGTTACTTTTAAATGATTTCAAAAAAAGAGATATTTCTCTCAAATAGTTTTGATTTCATCTATGTCAATATCCTTTGATGGATTTTAAGCTTATTTGAGGTTGATTTATTATGATACAAAACTTCCATATTGTATTGAAGGTTTTGTGATTTTTTTGACTGTGGATGCGTTATTTTTATACCATTCATGGTTTATGGAGAATGTATTGACATTTCGTATTCTAGTTTTAATACAAATGTTTATGTTATCTTTAAACATGTTCATATGATGAATTGATTGGACTTAATATGTGATGGGTGGTGCCCGCTATAGCTCATCGATGCATCAGTAGGTCTCATGAGACAAACTACTGTCTTGGCACAATGGTTTGAAAAAATCTTTTTTCAAGTCTTGGCATGAGGCCTTGGCTATGTGGTTATGATAGTCTGGCATTATGCATTCCATCATTATGAAAGTTGTTATTGATATTGCATGTGATTATTCGACTAGTAGAATATCCATGTGAATAAGTCTATGGCATTATTTCATTTTATTTCTGGCATATTATGCCGAATTTAATGTTTTAAAAGGCTTTTGTTTTAGTTATACATTACCTTAAATGTTTATTCTTATTTATGAATGTTTCCACTATATTGTTATCCATAAATGGCATTTGAGCTCACCCCTTTCTATGTTTTATTTTTCCCATTATGTGAATAAATATTTTATGAATGACCTATAGGGATAGTATGAGAGGATAAGAGTGTGGACTATGGAGACTATATTGTTGTAGTTTTCATTTGATGATGTAATGTAAACATTATGAATGTATCTAGTTATTCCAAGGCTACTAAACTAATCGGTCTTTCGAGACTTGATCGTTCTTGTGATCAATACAATGTTATGTAATAATGCACCAACTCTGGGTAACTGTGGTTGGGGCGTTACAAAAATCCCATTAAACATGAAATTCAGCATAATATGGAAAAAAATAAAATGAAATAATTTCATTTACTTATTCACATGGATATTCTACTAGTCAACTAATCACATGCAATATCAACAACAACATTTATAATGAAGGAAGGATTAATGCCAAACTATCATAACCACATAGTCAAGGCCTTCTGCTAAGACTAAAAATAAGCTTTTTTCAAGGCCTTGTGCCAAGAAACTATTTTGTCTCATGAGACCTACCGATGCATCGAGGAGCTATAGCGGGATCCACCCGTCACTTACTAAGTCCAATGTATTCCTCATATGAACAGGTTTAAACATAACATAAACATTCGTATAAAAACTAGCAAACGAAATGTCTATACATTCTCCATAATCCATGAATGGTACAGAAATAACACATCCACAATCAAAAATATCACAAAACCTTCAATACAATATGAAAGTTTTGTATCATAATAAAACAACTTCAAATAAACATAAAATCCATCAAAGGATGTTGACATAGATGAAATCAAAACTTTTAGAGAGAAATAACTATATTTTAAAATCACTTAAAAGTCACATAATTATAAAAGAAAACATTTACTTAGAAAATATTCTTATAATGTTGTAAGGTAAGCTTTGACGATTTTATAATGGTGGAAAATAGCTGCACCAGGCGTATAAGTTAAGAATGGACATTCTTACCTTAATTTTGTCGAAAATGTTAAAAAGGACCTTGTTTGGAAAATGATGAAAAGATTACTTTATAAAAAATCTTATAAAAAGTCAAAAATGGTATAAATGACATTAACCTATAGTCTAAAATAGTAAGAATTTTTTGAAATACATTTTTACGAAACATGGATGTAGATGATAAAGGGGTCCTAGTAGATAATTAGGTATAAAAAACCTCACATAATGAAGAGATTATGAAATAATCCCTTACCAATTTGGTAACTTACAAAATATACACCCTATGAAAGAAGTATCAAAAAATTAATATGTAAATACACATAAATTAATGTGTAATTCACAAAGAATACAATTATGGGATGTACATACACCACACAAATGGTAATAGTGGCAATATGGCATGAATCTCACATGAATAAGAAGTGAGATGAAAACCCCTTACCTTGTACTTTTTCTTGGTCAAGGGTAGGTTAACCTCCTGTATAATGGTGAAATAATTGTTATTAAATTATAAAAGAATAATATACCTTAATATGATATCATATATGATCTATTATCATTGCTTTGCTAATAATAACTTACTATTATCGTCGTTTCGGGTGTTAACTGATTAGTTTTCCTTTATATGCTTTGTTATGTAACTTGTATTTGTTATGAATGCAATATATATTATTAATATCCAGAATTATATCATGTATTTAAAAAATATTTTAAATTATCTAAAGAAAATTAGTCTTGAATGGATACGGTGGGGAATGAATCTCATCGCATTCGTGAAGACTGTAATCCGTACGTACGCATGAGCGACAATATAATTATTTTGATATTAAAATAATATATAATTGGATGTTATATCATATATACAGAATAATTATCATGTTATATTTATTATTTAAATCAATTACACATCATTATTATACCCATCCAAATAATGTATTGAATAACAATTACACCCCGGCGTGAAGACGATAAGCCGTACGTACACACGTATGGTGACATGTCATTCAAAGGATGGATAGAATAGTGAATATGATTTTACAATATTTATAATAACATAACAGTATATAGAAGATACTAGAGTTATTATTTATGAATGGAGACAACAAATAAAGAAGTTGAAAGAAGAAATGAACTTGAAAGATGCGATGAAATATTTGCCTCTTCTTTGGGTTCTTCCTTTTGATTTAATCATAAAGGGCTCCTTAAATTGAATATCTGACTAAAGGAAGGCCTCTAGGATGAAGTGATGGTAGTTTAGAGGATATTTTAGTAGGGTTTGGCTGAACCTAAAAGCTTTTAATATATAAATTCGATAGAAGGGTGGGTGCCCTTTTATAAGAGGGGTGAAGGGCACCTTTGGAAACACATAAAATATTATTTTATAATAAATTAATATTTGGTTTATAATGGCTAAAAAATAATTTATTTCATGGATAAGGTGGGTATGGATGGAAATACACTCAACCAATAGGTTTTAGATAGGTTTGGGTCACTATATTAATCTTATCGTTTAGATTTAACTCTTAGTTAATTAGTTTGACATTTACCATGTATCTTTGTATTTTTGTATTATTTGGTTGAAAAACAAACTATAAACTACCCATAGAACCCAAAGTTGTTAAAAAATAACATAACTATCATCATATAATTCTTTTGACCGAAAATTAGATTTTTAAGAATATTATATCAATTAATAATATAATATTTGTTTTAAAAACTCTTTTATGTCAATTTTTACACTATTTAATAATTGATTTTTGTTAAAGTCATAAATACTTTATTAATTAAAACTAAATTTATTTAATAAATCCTAACATGTAATATTAACCTTGAAAATTCATGTATTGCATCAAAATATTCAAATTATATTTATTTTTGATATTTATAATACCATTTATTTGATTCGTTCATTAATAAGTAAAACACGACATCATCATTGTATCATAAATAAATATAATTATTAAATTTCTAAAAATTATAAATAAAATACCATTATGTAGGATATTTTTATATATTTCTATTGAATATTTATACTCGAAAATATAACTTATATAACACCTTGTTAAAATTGTTTTACTAGAACCTATATGTTTATGTCATTGTTTCCTTTATTTGAAATTAATTAAGATGAAGTGTCATTATCACTCTCAAGTGGCTCCATGTGGTCCCAAAAAAGACCCAAAGATTACCATGGTCTGACATATATCAGCCAATAGGTTTATGAGACATTTTAGGGTAATTTAATATTATTATAATATTATTTGTTAACCTTATTTACTAGATTTACCCTTTTAACCACGATAAATAAAATATTTACTAAAGTAAATATTCCTAACGTATAAAAATAAAAGTTAACTATTTACACAATTTGGAACTCCTGATTCCAAATATGGAATCCATTTTTTTTAATTCAAAACATATAAGTGGCATAAATTAATTTAAAATTAATTTCTGTTGTTAAAACAAAAATCGTGTTTTTAAGAAATAATAACTATCAAAAGATTGACACTTTCTTATATACAGTTTAAATGTGAAATTACATAAAATGACCAAAATTGGAAGAAATGGTAGAAATATAAACTATTTATACTTCCAAACCATTAAAATGTATAAGTTAATCCTATAAATTATTATTTTTAAATTTGTTTTCAGTTAAAATACAGTATTATTCACTATTCACCCAAATATGAATGTTATCAGAAAAGCACCAAAAAATTATTGAAACAAAATTATTATGTCCCAATTCTAAAGAAAAATTTTATTTTGTCAAATATAATATATAAATGTTTCATATATTGTATTTAAAAGGGGTTCATCATTATAAGGTGGTAAAAGTGCATTTTTTGAATGAAATACTTATTTTATCTGAAAAAAATGAATTTGTTCTTACATTATGTATAAGAAACTCATAATATGGATTATAAAATTATAAAAATTATTTATAGTTCAATATTCAGTTAATACTATTCATAACTGCTTTTGAACGGCTAGTTTGGTAATCTTGTGGTGCACTCGAACCCGGTGTTGCCTGTAGTGCAATTTATTGAATTTATTTAAAAAAATAACATACTATGAAATTGTGGGGTGATACATTTTTCCCTCCTTTAATAAATTGCATCCTCGCAATTTGAAATTGTTCTTTGAAAATAAGAGGTTGAAAATAGAAAATACCTTTGTGGCAAAACCCACATCGGAAATTGGGTTAATAAAATTTTGTCTTAATAAGAGGAAAAGGGAAATGAAAAAGTAACCACCAAATTATGATCTCTATTATGAGAACATTGGTGGAAATTAGAGACACATAATTGGATGGAAAATGTAAATACTTATAGGGAGTTATTGAGGTCATCATTCACAAACAACTGTAGAATTGAGGGCCTCAAATCCATCAATCTATGATGATTTAAAATATCATTGGTTCCATAAAGCCTAAGGTATTATGATAACACCTTTTTAGTTTCAAGATCCCTTACCTAAAGTTTAAGAATTAATTTATCCATATATTAAGAGAAGAAAAATATATACTTGATATGTAGAGTTCCATCCTTTAACTAATTTCTACCACAAACTCATCTTTCACTCTAAAAGATAATAGATCTAAAAAAATATTCTATTTATCGTACTCGTATTGGCTTACAAAAAATGAATTTATAATTCAACTACTATAACCTTTAAAAAACTACATTAATCAATCCAGGACATCATGCATGTCAGTGGTAAGTGATACACCCTTGTCGCCCTTCGGTTGTGGGTTCATGTCTCGTGGCCTTGCCAGACGCAACGGGTTGCCGCCCGACCTATGGGTTGTCCTTTTTATGGAAATCCAAAAATAATCTCAAACTAGACTTATCCAAAATAATTTTGTCCCAACTCAAATCCCAAAATTTATGGGGATGTTAAACACAATGAAGATCTTTTTTTCCACGTAATAACATGTGAACCCCTTCATCATGTATTCTTTTAAAACACTACAACATCCTGAATTACCATAAAACCTTATTGATTACATTCATGCTCCCTTATTCATTATAGAATACTAGATGTACTCCTTCTATCTAAAAATGTTATAAACTCAATAAATGATGGAATATATAAATCATTAATTATTTTCAAGGTAGTCACGAATATCCAATATAATTTATCCAAATCAAACATGTATTATTCCAAAATCACTACCCTAGTATCAGAACCATATTATGGTTTATCATTCTCTCAACCATATATTTTCCAAAAAATTAACCAGCTATTGAGTCACTATTATTGGTTCCACACAATCTCAATTCCTTAATAAAATATTATTGTAGTACAATCCTTATATATTCAATAATTATTATAACCAATACATCATTGATACAAAACTAAAATGACACAATTATTTAATAACTACCTAAGAACTCAAATCATTCCTCATCATCTGTGGTAGTATCATAACTTGATTATTATCCAATATCATCATTTGGGGCATACTCTGATGATTTGGACCTCTGTTCGTGTAGTGTCCCAACTCTTTGCATATGAAGCATTGTACATTTGAATCCTTTTTCTTACCCTTGTAGTCACGTACGTGGTGTCCTTTTTCTCCACACTTATAAAAAACTCACATTCCCTTCAAAAAAGTTCCATGGTGTTTCTTCCCACAGTTATCACATATGGAAAAATTCTTCTTTTCACTTCTCCCTTTATCAATCTTTATCTCTTCCATCATTTTCTTCTCTTGCTCCCCTTCAAAGCCATAGGACTCGAAGATTTCTTTACTTATATTTTTAACACATGATACTATTTCTTCATATGTTGAGAATATATGGGAGACAATTTCCCTTCTAAATTTTTGCTTAATACCATGAAAGATATGATCCTTCTTACTCTTTGGATCATACGTATTTCTAGAGTTCACATTCCTTCTACTAGGAACCATTTTCATACAATGGAATACACTAGGTCAGTTTATGAATTGTAATGAATAATTCCAATCTATTAAAATACCTAACGTATATTGAATAGTTTATGGATATAATCTATAATCATAAAAATGTATTCCTTAAGTAATTATATACACATAAACCCTTCATAATGGTTTTTAATGAAAAAGAGAATTATCCTAAGCGTATCCCCCGGGAGTGTCGTAACCAAGAGCGTAGCAAGGCCCATTTTTGTGCACCAGTTCCCATTAGAGTCTAGCTCAAAGAGGTGTTTTCGGGTTTTACCCCTAGGTACATCTTTGCCAGAGCTGCCTCTACCTGCTCATATCCAGACAGGGATGTATTACTCGAAAAACTCACAAAATCACTACATTACCAAAATTCTAGGAAGTTCTTCTATACTAAACCTTAAATTTTATCTTAGGGTAATGTGCCCTAATCAGAGTTTATCTACATGTAGCTTCCAAGGTTTATATTAAACTTCCACTGATAACAACTGTAATGCCACTACCTTAGTTACCCAGAGTCGGTGCATTATTACATAACATTGGCATGATCAGAAAAGATCAAGTCTCGAAAGAACAATTAGTTTAGTATCCTAGGAATCACTAGATACATTCATAAGTCTTACATTACATCATAAAGTGAAAAAATACAATAAGATAGTCTCCATATTCCATAGTTATATCCCCTCAAACTAACCCTTCAGGTCAGTCATAAAATACTTTTTCACATCCTGGGAAAAATAAAGCATTGAAAGGGGTGAGCTCAGATGCTCATTAAGGATAACAATATAGCAGAAACATTCATAAATAATAATTAACATTTGAGACAATGTATAACTAAAACAAAAGCTTTTTAAACTTGAACTTAAGAATAATATGGAAAAAATAAAATGAAATAATTTCATTTACTTATTCACATGGATATTCTTCTATTCTAATAATCACATGCAATATCAACAACCTCTTTCATAATGAAGGAATGCATAATGGAAGACTATCATAACCACATAGTGAAGGCCTTGTGTCAGGACTACAAATAATATTTTGTCAAGGACCTGTTCCAAGACACTATTTTGTCTTAGGAGACCTACCGATGCATCGAGGAGCTATATCAGGCTCCACCAGTCACTTACTAAGACCAATGCATTCCTCATATGAACATGTTTAAACATAACATAAACATTCGTATTAAAACTAGCATACGAAATTTCAATACATTCTCTATAAACCATGAATGGTATATAACTAACACATCCACAGTCAAACATATCACAACACCTTCAATAAAATATAGATGTTTTTTATCATAATAAATCAACTTGAAATAAACTTAAATTCCATCAAAGGATGTTGACATAGATGAAATCAAAACTATTTGAGAGAAATAACTCTTTTTTAAATCACTTAAAAGTCATATAATTATAAAAGAAAAAATTTATTTTGAAAGTGTTATTATAATCTTGTAAGGTAAGCTTCAACAATTTTATAAGAGTGGAAAATAGCCACACCCGCTGTATAAGTTAAAAAAGAAATTCTTACCATAATGTTTTCGAAAAGGTTAAAAAGGACCCTATTTTGAAAAAGATGGAAAAATTAATTTATAAAAATATTAAAAAAATGTCAAAAAAGGGTATAAATGACTTGAACCAACAGTATAAAATAGTAAGAATGTTTTGAAATACATTTTTAAGAAATATGGATTTGGATGATAATGAGGTCCCAGTAGATAATTATGTATAAACAATCTCAGATAATGAAGAGATTATGAAATAAAACTTTAGCATTTTGGTAAATTTAAAAAAATACTCCCTATAAAAGAAGTATCATAAAATGAATATGTAAATATATATAAATTAATGTGTATTACACAAAGAATACAATTATGGGAAGTATATACACCACACTGAATGTAATAGTGGCAATATAGCATGAATCTCATGGGAATTAGGAGTGATATGAAAACCCATTACCTTGTACTTTTCTTTATTCAAGGGTAATATATCCTCCTGTATAATGGTGAAATAATGGTTATTAAATTATACAGTAATCATATACATTAATATGATATCATTTATGATCTTTTATCATTGCTTTGTTAATAATATTTTCGTATTATCGTCGTTTCGGGTGTTAACTGATTTGTTTTCCATTATGTGATTTGTTACGTATGTCGTATTTTTTATGAATGGAATGTATATTCTTCATATAAAGAATTCTATAATGTCTTTAAGCATTATTTTTAATTATCTAATGAAAATTAGTCTTGAATGGACACAATGGGGAATAAATCTCATCACGTTCGTGAAGACTGTAATCCATACGTACGCACGAGTGACAATATCATTATTTTTATATTAAAATAATATATAATTGGATGTTATATCATATATAAAAAATCATTATCAAGTTATATTTATTATTTACATCAATTACACATCATTATTATACCCATCCAATAATGTATTGAATGACAATTACACCACGACATAGAGACGGTAATCCGTACAAACGCACGTATGATGACATGTCATTCAGAGGATGGATAGAATAGTGAATATATTTGTACCAAATTTATAATAACATCACAGTATATAGAAGATAGAATATTTATTATTTTATAATGGAAACAACCAAGAAAGAGGAAGTGAAAGAAAAAAGGAACTTGTAAGATATGATGAAATATTTACCTCTTCTTCAGGTATTTCCTTTTAATTTGATCAAAAAGATCTCATTAGGTTGGTTTTATGACTAAAGTAAGGCCTCTAGGATGATGTTAGAAAAGTTGAGAGGATGTTGGAGCAGGTTTTGGCCGATCCAAAAGGCTTTGAAGGTATGAATTTGAGAGAAGGGTGGGTGCCCTTTTATAAGAGGGGTGAGGGGCACCTTAGTAAAAACATAAAATATTATTTTATAATAAATTCATATTCGGTTTCTAATGGCTCAAAACTGATTTAGTTTTTAGATAAGGTGGGGATGGGTAGAAATAAACTCAAACAATGGGTTTTATATAGGTTTGGATCACTATATTATCATTATCTTTTAGATTTAACTCTTAGTTAATTAGTTTGACATTTACCATGTCTCTTTGTATTTTTATATTATTTGATTGAAAAACATACTATAAACTACCAAGAGAACCACAATTGGTTCATTAATTACATACCTATCATCATATAAGATCTTTTTCTGAACCTTAGATTTTTAGGAATATTATATCAATTAATAATATAATATTTGTTTTGAAAACTCTTTTATGTCAATTTTGACACTATTTAAAAATTGATTTTTGTTAAATTCATAACAACTTTATTAATTCAAACTAAATTTATTTAATCAATCCACACATTCCATAGTAACCTACAAAATTCGTGTATTTCATCAAAATATTCAGATTATATTTATTTTAACAATTATAATACCATTTATTTGGTTCTTTCATTAATAAAGAAAACACTACATCATCATTGTGTCATAAATAAATTTAAGTATTAAATGTCTATAAATTATAAACAAAATACCATTATGTAAGAAATATTTTTATATTTCTAATTAATATTTATAGTCGAAAATATAACTTATGTAACTCCTTGTAAAAATTATTTTACTAAAATCTATATGTTTATGTCATTTTTGCCTTTACTTTAAATTAATTTATATAAAGTGTCATTATCACTCTCGAGTGGCTCCAGGTGGTCGCAAAATAGACCCAAATATTCCCATGGTCATAAATTTATCAGTCAATAGGGTTATGACACGTTTTCGGGTAATTTAATAATATTATAATATTATTTGTTAACCTTACTTACTGGATTTACCTTTTTAACCATGGTAAATAAAATATTTACTGAAGTAGATATTCCTAATGTGTAAAAATAAAAGTTACCTATTTACATAATTTGGACATCCTGATTCAAAATATGGAATCCATTATTCTAAATTCATAACACAGAAGTGGCAGAAATTATTTTAAAATTAATTCCTGTTGTTAAAACAAAAAAAGTGTTTTTAAGAAATAATAACTATCAAAAGATTGACACTTGCTTATGTCCAGTTTAAATGTGAAATTACATAAAATAACCAGAATTGGATTAAATGGTAAAAATATAATCAATTTATACTTCCAAACCATTAAAATTTATAGTTTAACACTATAAATTATTTTGATTAAAAAAGTTGTTTTCAGTTAAAATTTAGTATTTTTCAATATTCACCCAAATATGTAAGTTATCAGAAAAGCACCAAAAATTTATTGAAACTAAATTCATATGTCCAGATTCTAAAGAAGAAGTTTATTTTGTCAAATAGGATATATAAAAGTTTCAAATATTGTATTTAAAAATAGTTTATCATTAAAAGGCGGTAAAAGTGCATTTTTTGAAATAAATACTTCTTTTATCTGAAAAAAATGAATTTGTTCATACATTATGTCTAAGAAACTAATTATATGGATTATAAAATTATAATGATTATATATAGTTCAATATTCTATTATTACTATTCATAACCAATTTTTAACTGCTAGTTTGGTAATCTTGTGGTGCGATCGAACACGGTGTTGCGTATAGTGCAAGTTATTGATTTTCTTTGAAGAAATAACGTACTATGAAATCATGGGGTGTTACAAATAACATTAAAAGGATGAAGAATAAGTGGAAGATAATGAATAAAAAAACAAGAGAAATCATTCAGCAGAATCACTATATGTTCTATCTTTTATGTTTTTATATCCTAATCTGAATCCATATAAAAGATATTCTCCAAAGAATACATCGAAGAATGTAATTCAAATCTCATGTAAAGAAGAAAAAGATAGAGAATCCAATAAGAGTCAAAATCAATCAGCTTCTTTTTTTGGCACTGAAACTCATTTTGGAGATCTCCACGAATATAATGAAGATACATATTCCAAAATAGTGATCACAGGGAAGGGAAGTTAATACATTGAATAAAACATCGAAAATATATTGAAAATATTATCCCCATATTTCCAAAAAAAATAATCCAGACTATAAATCATTGCTGAAATTCATATTGAAAAAATAGATTCATTCAAGAATCTGATAATTTTTTTTAATCTTGAATTTTTTTTCAAATTATTCAAAGAATGTGCTTTTGATCATAGAAAGTCTCGTAACAATGATTTTAAGTTGTCATACAACATTTATGATAATATTATGTATCATGCAGACAATATTGATAAATTGGTGAAATGTGTAAATGGTATCAATTCAGTCTATCATAAGTTATTCACTGATTTGAATGAAAATGTAGGAGCCTTTCAAAGACCTAGTACCTCAAAAAGGTTTTCCTCTAAAGAGATTTATCATCTAAAGGAATAACTGGAGAATGGATGTAATAATATTTTTTTCTCTCAAATTGAGTTGTAATGTCAAAGAAGTCCAACAATTTCATAATCGAGGATTAAATTTACCAGCAAGTTAGGCTCAAAGAAGATGATCATTCAATTGGCATCATGAAGAAAGTATCTAGAAACAAGAATGAATTTTTGTATGAGATGATTTAAATATGAAGGCTTAGTAATAATCTCTTTTCAAATTGTTAGATGATTGAAAATAGTTCATTAAGATGAATCTCATTGTTTTCCACCTCTTGGAAAAATAGTAGTAAGAATGAATTTTTGAACTCTTTTTGTAATAAAATATTTTTTCATTTCAAGTAATTTATATTGTTTCATACATTGTTTTTCTATCTCCTTGTAGGAAAATAATGTTTTCCCTTATTCTTTTTGAAAATCACAACAGGGGGTAACAATTTGGAAAAGAATAAATGGCTTTATATATATGTTTTTACATAAAAAGGATAAAAGGGTGAATAACTTATTAAGGGGGGAACTCATAAGTAAATGTAAAGAGAATATGATCCTTAGTGATAGTTTTATCCAAAGGTTGAATTAGTTGTATTCACTATTACTTTCAAAAGAGTTACTAAATGCAGGAGAAGATAAGTCTTTATTGTTTGTTTTGTTTGGTGCTTTCCAAAAAGTGGGATATTGTTCAGTGAAAATGTGTTTCAACATTCCCATTGATCTTTTTGTTTCGGAAATAAAAAATTACTTCTTGTTTTCCATATATGTTGTTTTACTTCATAGTCCCATTTGACATTTTACATCGTAACCATATATGTTGTTTTACAATGTATTCACATATGGGTTTTTTGTAATGTAACGATATATGTTTTTGTCCATCGTAATCAGTTATGTCATTTTACATTGTAACCATATATGTTGTTTATAATCGTTACCAAATATGTTGTTTTCATTGTAATCACATAAATTTTTTTATAATCATATCCATATATAATGTTTTTGTAACCATATGTTTTGTAATCACGATATGCATCATTATCATGTTACACATCATATCCATATTATGCATTGTAACCATGCATTTAAACTGTGTTATTGATCATAATCATGATATGCATCGTATTCATATTATACATCGTAACCATGCATCAAAACCTTGTTATGAATCATAATCATGATACGCCTTGTATTGTTATTATGAATTGTAACCATCCATCATTACCATGTTATGAATCATGATAATGATATGAATCATATTCATGTTATGAATCACAAGCATGTATCGTATCCCTGATATGCATCATAACCAAGTTATGTATCTTACTTATAACGACCCATACTTTACATACATTGTTAATACTTCAAAATTGAAGCACACTTATTACAACATATGATAAAACCACAAAGGACCGTATAGGTATAGTGTCTTTAGAAACTGGGAAACATAAACAACTGGTTCATAAATCTTCTACAGTGCCTCCCATTTATTTCATCATATCTAGGGTACCTTTTAGCATATTCTACTTAATATCCATCTTCCTGACCTGGGGAAAAGAAAACATAAAAGGGTGAGCTCAAATGCTCAGCAAGGGCAATAAAGGAAATAAAAATCATATCATATCTTTTTGAAAATCATAACCTGCAAAAGAGATCATAAAATCTTAATAAATCATAGAAGTGAAAATGAGATCCCCATAATCATAACATAAAACTTGAAACTTTGTGGCATGCACACATAATCATGGAAAATCATTTCTTGTTAGTCATGACTCATTTCCAAGACTATCTTAGTGTACAAAGTCCCTTTCTGAATCGAGTAACCCTCGTTTCAGTCCTGTTTCACTGAACCGGTATAACCTACCGTTCCAGCCCTGTCTATCTCATGAGATATAAAATCTTTACCCAATGCATTGGAGGGAGATATAGGTCCCACCCATCTTATAATGAATCCTTTCTTATGTGTGCCACATAATCATAAATCATACATCATCACATAACACATGTAACAAAAATGGGATTCTTGAAACATCATGACATCAAACCATATAAGGTAAATGACTTCATAAAAATAATTCCCTAACAACATAATCAAATCAATGTAATTAAAGGGATAAAAACAGAACCCTTTATTATCTTAGATGGAAAATAATTTTGATAAAACACTTGAACACCATTCTTGAGGAAAATATCCTTTCTTCTTCAAAAACACTTATCTTTTCTTAATATGTCATAAAATTATAAACTAAAAGAAGTTGATTAAAAATTAACTTGAAAACTTGTAAAGGAAGCTTCTTGGAAATAATTTTTTTAAAAATCCATTCATGCCGTATAAGTTAAAAAAAACATTCTTCGTACTTTTGTCGGAAAAGTCAAAAAGTACCTCGTATGAAAAAAAATGACAAAAGATTCCTTTCATATTCTTTACTAAAAACTCACCGAAGGGTAAAATTGTCTTTAAAATATTGAAAGTGGATGGAAACAATATTACATGTTGAGGGAACATGGATGTGGATGATAAAATACACCCCAGTAAATACTTACGAATAAACAATCTCGGATAAAAATGAGATTGTGATATTTTCCCTTACCTTAGGTCCGATTTGCTTTGTTCGTGTCCGAAGCTCCTGTATAATGGTTTAAATAATGTTATTGACTTATTCCAGAATCATACATATTGATATGATATCATATATGGTCATATTATTAGCTTCTTGTTAGTAATATTTCATTGTTACTTGTTAATCGGGTCTTTATAACTTTTTGTTCTTATGCGTGTTTTGTTGAATAAATTCTTATTATTATCTTTAGGTTATAGATAATTCATTTCCAGAATGGTATTAGTGTAGTATATACCATATTCATTCATTTAATTCATTTATATAATCATTATAAAATGAAGATCATGTAGAACGAGTCGCATCACATCGTGGAGACGGTATTCCGTTCGTACGCACGAGTGATGATATCGTTCCTATGATCGTGGAATTGTATTGGAGTATATA
Source organism: Viscum album (assembly GCA_963277665.1). NCBI lineage: Eukaryota > Viridiplantae > Streptophyta > Magnoliopsida > Santalales > Viscaceae > Viscum > Viscum album. The sequence continues at coordinate 590,660,517 of OY728126.1, forward strand.
TATATATTATTTCAGTATCAATATTACTTCATAATAATCATATATAGTTACTCATTACACCATTATACCCATCCTTGTAAGGTGATGGTGGAAAATAGATTACACCACGGCGTGGAGACGGTATTCCGTACGTACGCACGCGCGGTGATTTCATTTTTCCGTAGGATGGATAGAAGGTGAATTAGGGTTGTTTCATATTTATAATAACATATCAGTATGTAAGTAATACTGATGTTATTACTTTATCATGAAACAACTAAAGAAGAAGAAGTTGAAGAAGAATGAAATTGAAAAGATCGGTAATGGATATTACCTTTTCTTTGGTACGCCTCTTTGAATCCTCCACGTAAGGAACTAAGATTGGTCTTTGGAGAAGACCAGGACCTCTAGGATTATTCTAGGAAAGTGGAGAGGAGAAAATGGCAGGGGTTGGCCGAGCTTGAGTGCTCAATTTGGTGTGAGGAGGAGGGGGAGGAGGTGCCCTTTTATAAGGGAGGAGAGGGGCACCTTAGGAATATCTCAATATATTATTTTATATTAAAGTCAAAATCGGTTTATAATGGTTCCAAAGGGTCTTATTTAGAAGCTAAAGTGGGGATGGGTCGAAATCCTATAAACCAATAGAATTTAGAAAAGTTTAGGATATTATTTTAACCTTATCAATTAGATTTAACTCTAAGTTAAATAATTTAACTTTTACCATGTCTTTTTGTTTTCTTTCACTATATGGTTAATACACTTACTATAACATGCCAAACGAACCCCAAATTGTTTATTATTAATATATATATCCTTATCTAAGTCATTTGGCCGAACCTTAGATTTTTAGGAATAAAATAACAATTAATAATATAATATTTGATTTAAAAACTATTTTGTGTCAATGTTGACACTATTTGATATATGATTTTTTGTAAAAGTCATAACAGAATTATATGTTCGAACCAAGTTGATTCAATCAACACTAATATATCATAGTAACCTATAAAAGTAGTGTAATTCATAAAAAATTTCAAATTACATTTATTTTGGTGTTTATAACATCAATTATGTCAATATTTCGTTAACAAGATAATTACTGCATCATCTTTGTGTCATAAATAAATTAAGTTATTTTATGTCTAAAAATTACAAATAAAATACCATCATGTAGGAAATCTTTTTATCTTTCTAATGAATATTTACAATCGAATTTATCTTATGTATAACCCCATATTAAAAATGTTTTAGTAAATAAACTTTTATTTTAACTCTTTTAACCCTTCTTTAAATAAATTAATAATAAATGTCCTAATCTAACCCAAGTGGGCCTAAATGGTCATATTTTATTCCTAAGTTTGTTTTTGGTCGAAATACACTTGTCCAATAGGATTAGGACACGTGTTAGGGTAATAGTAATATCATATTTACCCTTAGTTTCCCTATTTACTATTAACCGTGGTAAAAAAAAGTAAAAAGTTACTATTCACCAAAAATTATTTTCATCTCATTGAACCACATTTTAGTCTTTGATATTAACCGTTTCTGTTGGATTTTTTGAAATTCCATTCACAGAAGCGGTAAAATTAAGTTTTATGCAAAATTCAGTTTTTAACCTACCACTTAGTGGTTTCACTATTCATCAAAAATTGAAAGTTTTCAGAAAAATACCAAAATTTCACCCTAGGCTAATTTCGATATTCTGAGTCCAAAAATGAAGTCCATTTTAAAAAATAAAATTTATAAAATTTCAAAAAGTGGTTATTACTATTCATAACGGCTAGTTTTAATAGCATATTGTTGTTTAGTGAAACTCGGTATTGCGTACGACGCAAGCTATCGAGGAAGGTCGTGATTGCGTGTAAAGCAAGCCAAGTAAGTGTTGTGTAGAAAAAGATTCCTGTGATGATTTATATAACATAAAAGTCTCGGGTGTTACATTCTACCCCCCTTAAAAAGAATTTCGCCCTCGAAATTCGTCACTTTGTAACAAACAGATGAGGATACTTCTCCCTCATCATATCCTCAAGCTCCCATGTAGCTTCTTCAAGTTGGTGGTTCCTCCATAAAACTTTCACCAAGCGAGTGGTCTTGTTTCGTAGGACTTTTTCGCTACGATCCAGAATCTCTATCGGTTGTTCTTCATAAGAAAGATCTTGCTCCAGCGGTACAACTTCTGAGCTGAGTACATGTGAAGGATCTGGTATGTACTTTCTCAGGAGAGATACATGGAACACATCGTGAACTTGAGAGAGATTCGGTGGAAGCGCCAATCGGTAAGCTACCTTCCCAACACGATCCAGTATTTCGAAAGGACCGATATATCTAGGGCTCAACTTCCCCTTCTTTCCAAATCTCATAACCCTCTTCCAGGGAGATATTCGTAAGAACACTTTATCGCCCACTTCAAACTCTAGGTCTTTTCTTCGGTTGTCGGCATAACTTTTCTGTCGACTCTGAGCTGCTCTTATGTGTTGTTGAATAGTTCTGACCTTTTCTGCCATTTCATCAACGAGATCAGGTCCTAACAGCTTTCTTTCCCCAACTTCATCCTAGCAAGTTGGAGTCCTGCATTTCTTTCCATAGAGAGCTTCATAAGGAGCCATCTGAATACTGGAGTGAAAGCTATTATTATAAGAAAATTCCACCAAAGGTAGGTGTTGATCCCAACCTCCTTTGAAATCCATAGAGCAAGCTCTCAACATATCTTCTAGGGTTTGAATTGTTCTCTCAGACTGACCGTCTGTCTGGGGATGATAAGCAGTGCTGAAACTCAACTCTGTATCCAGAGTATGCTGAAGACTTCTCCAGAACTTCGAGGTAAATCTCGGATCCCGATCAGATATAATAGAAAGTGGTACTCCATGCAATCTTACCACTTCCTTTACATATATCCTGGCAATCTGATCTAGAGGGAAATCCTCTCTAATAGCAATGAAGTGTGCGGACTTTGTAAGACGATCAACTATGACCCAGATAGCATTATTGCCTTTGGATGTTTTAGGAAGTCCTGTGACAAAGTCCATAGTGATGTTTTCCCATTTCCATTCGGGTATGGGTAATGGTTGTAACATCCCCTTAGACTTTTGTCTCTCAGCTTTAACTTGTTGACAAACCAAGCATCGAGAGACATATTCAGTAACATCTCTTTTCATGCCATCCCACCAGAAGTACTCTTTCAGGTCCCTATACATCTTCATACTTCCAGGATGAATAGAGAATGATGAACTATGAGCCTCATCCAGCAGCTCCTTCTTTAATTTGGGGATGGGAGGAACACAAACCCGATTCCTGAACTTTATTATCCCATCACAATCAAGGTTGAATTCAGGAACATTTCTCACCTTCTTTTGTAACTCGACATTTTCTTTCTGTGCCTCTTTAATCTTCACATGTATAGATGGTTGAACATTCATTTGAGAAAGATAAGATTTTTCCCCTTCCATTATAACTCCAAGATCCATCCTTTGTAAATCCATAAATATTGGATCTTTTGTGATCCTCATCATGGATAAACTAGCATGGTCTTGTCGACTTAATGCATCTGCCACCTTGTTTGCTTTCCCAGGGTGGTAATGGATTGAGCAGTCGTAATCCTTAATCAGCTCCAACCATCTTCTTTGACGCATATTCAGCTCCTTTTGTGTGAAAATATACTTTAAACTTTTATGATCAGTATAAATATCACACCTTTCACCATAAAGGTAATGCCTCCAAATCTTTAATGCAATGATTACCGCAGCCAACTCCAAATCATGTGTTGGGTAATTTTGCTCATGGATTTTCAACTGTCGTAAGGCATAAGCTATCACCATATCATTTTTCATAAGAACACACCCCAATCCCTTCTTGGATGCATCACTGTAGATCACAAACCTTTCTCCACTACAAGGCAGTGTGAGCACAGGTGCACTGGATAACCTTCTTTTCAACTCCTTGAAATTCTCTTCACATTCCACTGTCCAAACAAACTTTACTCCTTTCCGAGTCAACTTGGTGAGTGGATTAGATAATCGTGAAAAATCTTTTACAAAACGTCAATAATATCCAGCCAAACCAAGAAAACTTCGGATCTCAGTTACTGTTGTTGGTCTCGACCATCTTTCGATAACCTCTGTTTTTCCTGGATCCACAGATATCCCCTCTTTTGAGATTATGTGACCCAAAAATGAAACTTTTTGAAGCCAAAATTCACACTTAGTAAATTTGGCATAAAGCTTCTCCTTTCTCAGGGTCTTCAATATAATTCTCAAGTGATCTTCATGCGCTTCCTTGCTCTTTGAATAGACAAGAATATCGTCTATAAAGACTACCACAAATTGATCAAGATAGTCTCTAAAGACTCTATTCATTAGATCCATGAAGATAGCAGGGGCATTAGTAAGACCAAATGGCATCACTATAAATTCATAGTGTCCATACCTTGTACGGAAAGCCGTCTTTGGTATATCCTCCCTTTTGACCCTTAATTGATGATACCCTGAACGAAGATCAATCTTGGAAAAGTATTGAGCTCCGCGTAGTTGGTCAAATAAGTCATCAATGCGTGGGAGAGGATATTTGTTCTTGATAGTGATCTTGTTAAGTTCTCGATAATCAATGCAGAGTCTCATTGATCCATCTTTCTTCTTAACAAATAGAACAGGTGCTCCCCAAGGTGACGCACTAGGGCGTATGAATCCCTTATCAAGATTCTCTTGGAGTTGCTTCTTCAATTCCTGCAACTCAATTGGGGCCATTCTATAAGGTGTCTTTGAAATTGGCAAAGCGCCCGGTACGAGTTCTATTGAAAACTCAACTTCACGATTTGGTGGAAGACCCAGTAATTCCTCCGGAAAGACATCATCAAACTCCCGTACAATGGGCATATTCTTAATCGCGAGTTTCTCACCAACCATTTGAGATAAATAACCTTCATTTAGTGGAATCAATACCCATAAAATGGAAGAAATTTCCACTGGAAGGTTATGTTCATCCTTGCATTGATAGACGATCATAGATTGATCTGGAATATGAAATGTGACTTCCCTTCTTTGGCAATTGATATGAGCTCCGTATAAAGAAAGCCAATCCATGCCAAGAATCACATCAAATTCCACTATAGGAAGGATCACAAGATTTTCCGGAAGCACTTTCCCACAAACTTCGATCGGAGAAGAATTATAAACTTTTGATGCGATTGATGTGCCATTAGGTGTTGTCACAGCTAACTCAACATCTAATTGTTGAGGTAATATGGTGATACCCTTAGAAAATTCTTCAGAAATAAAAGAGTGTGTGGATCCAGAATCAAATAAAACATTTGCTACTTTAGAGTGGATGGTAAGTGTACCTTTCACCACATCGTTATCGTACTCCACATCGCTGATAGAAATTGCATGTGACTTTCCTTTGTCTTTAGCCTTAAGAGTTTGTTGACGTCGACCATCATCATCAACCCTTGGATTTGGGCATTGATTGGCATAATGCCCCATCTCCTTGCACTTGAAACATTGAAGTGTAGTAGGATCATTCTGTGTATCCCTTCCTTTGTTTGCATCATTAGACATCTTCTTCCCATTATCACGGCATTCAAATGCCCGATGACCTTCTTTTCCACATTTAAAAAATTTACTTGTCCCTTTAAGACAACTCCCTCCATGTTTCTTTCCACACTTTGAGCATAAGGAAAAGCTCATCTTCTTTTCCGTGTGCTCTTTAGATTTTTCTTTGAATTCCATCTTCCTCTTCTTATCAAACCCATGTGACTGATGGGTTACTCCAATCTCCATCTCGACTTTGAGAGCACATCGAACGATTTCCTCGTAGCTATTGAAGTCCCTTATGGCTAACGCCCTTCGAAGACTTGGTTTTAAGCCACTAAAGAATCGATCGATCTTACTCTCAGGTTGGATAATAATACCAGAAGCGTACCTTGCAAGTCTTGTAAAATTTGCTTCATAGGTACTAACAGATTCATCATCCCTTTGCTTCAGTTCAAGGAACTCTTTCTCTATCTTTGTTCGGAGAATACGAGGGAAGTACTTATTGAAAAATAAGTTCTTGAACTCGTCCCATTCCATAGACTCAATTTCATCCCTTTGCCTCGTATTCTTAACAAGATTCCACCATTGATCAGCATCTCCTTCTAAACGATACACTGCTAGGATGACTTTATCATGTTCAGAACATTGAAGAACTGAAAATATATTTTCAGTAGTACTAATCCATTGTTCAGAAACTAATGGATCAGTAGACCCACTGAAAGAAGGTGGACGCTGCCTCATGAAGGATTCAACAGAATGTTTCTCCCTCCTTTGCTCTTTTAGAAATCCTGCATGATTCATAGCTTGAGAAAGTTGTGTGAGCATGGCTACAAGATTTTCCATTCCATATCCCATATTGTTTGGTTGCTCAGGGGGACAATCATTGCATTGCCCATCGCATTCCGCATTAACACGGTTCCTTCGGGTTCCAGCCATTGACTAAAACCAAGAAGAATAGTGTGAGCAACACTAATAATAGGAAACCACATAATTCAAGAATAAAATTTTCATGCTTATGGTCTTATCCTAGGTTATTCAAGGCCATTTCTAAAACACTAAGATTGTGTTCTATGCTTAGACTTATCCTTAGGGTTCTTACTAAGGCTTTCACATCCTAGTTTCCAAAGGTTGACTATACCTTTCCTCTGATACCAACTATAACGACCCATACTTTACATACATTGTTAATACTTCAAAATTGAAGCACACTTATTACAACATATGATAAAACCACAAAGGACCGTATAGGTATAGTGTCTTTAGAAACTGGGAAACATAAACAACTGGTTCATAAATCTTCTACAGTGCCTCCCATTTATTTCATCATATCTAGGGTCCCTTTTAGCATATTCTACTTAATATCCATCTTCCTGACCTGGGGAAAAGAAAACATAAAAGGGTGAGCTCAAATGCTCAGCAAGGGCAATAAAGGAAATAAAAATCATATCATATCTTTTTGAAAATCATAACCTGCAAAAGAGATCATAAAATCTTAATAAATCATAGAAGTGAAAATGAGATCCCCATAATCATAACATAAAACTTGAAACTTTGTGGCATGCACACATAATCATGGAAAATCATTTCTTGTTAGTCATGACTCATTGCCAAGACTATCTTAGTGGACAAAGTCCCTTTCTGAATCGAGTAACCCTCGTTTCAGTCCTGTTTCACTGAACCGGTATAACCTACCGTTCCAGCCCTGTCTATCTCATGAGATATAAAATCTTTACCCAATGCATTGGAGGGAGATATAGGTCCCACCCATCTTATAATGAATCCTTTCTTATGTGAGCCACATAATCATAAATCATACATCATCACATAACACATGTAACAAAAATGGGATTCTTGAAACATCATGACATCAAACCATATAAGGTAAATGACTTCATAAAAATAATTCCCTCACAACATAATCAAATCAATGTAATTAAAGGGATAAAAACAGAACCCTTTATTATCTTAGATGGAAAATAATTTTGATAAAACACTTGAACACCATTCTTGAGGAAAATATCCTTTCTTCTTAAAAAACACTTATCTTTTCTTAATATGTCATAAAATTATAAACTAAAAGAATTTGATTAAAAATAAACTTGAAAACTTGTAAAGGAAGCTTCTTGGAAATAATTTTTTTAAAAATCTATTCATGCCGTATAAGTTAAAAAAAACATTCTTTGTACTTTTGTCGGAAAAGTCAAAAAGTACCTCGTATGAAAAAAAACGACAAAAGATTCCTTTCATATTCTTTACTAAAAACTCACCGAAGGGTAAAATTGTCTTTAAACTATTGTAAGTGGATGGAAACAATATTACATGTTGAGGGAACATGGATGTGGATGATAAAATACACCCCAGTAAATACTTACGAATAAACAATCTCGGATAAAAATGAGATTGTGATATTTTCCCTTACCTTAGGTCCGATTTGCTTTGTTCGTGTCCGAAGCTCTTGTATAATGGTTTAAATAATGTTATTGACTTATTCCAGAATCATACATATTGATATGATATCATATATGGTCATATTATTAGCTTCTTGTTAGTAATATTTCATTGTTACTTGTTACTCGGGTCTTTATAACTTTTTGTTCTTATGCGTGTTTTGTTGAATAAATTCTTATTATTATCTTTAGGTTATAGATAATTCATTTCCAGAATGGTATTAGTGTAGTATATACCATATTCATTCATTTAATTCATTTATATAATCATTATGAAATGAAGATCATGTAGAACAAGTCGCATCACATCGTGGAGACGGTATTCCGTTCGTACGCACGAGTGATGATATCGTTCCTATGATCGTGGAATTGTATTGGAGTATATATATATATATTATTTCAGTATCAATATTACTTCATAATAATCATATATAGTTACTCATTACACCATTATACCCATCCTTGTAAGGTGATGGTGGAAAATAGATTACACCACGGCGTGGAGACGGTATTCCGTACGTACGCACGCGCGGTGATTTCATTTTTCCGTAGGATGGATAGAAGGTGAATTAGGGTTGTTTCATATTTATAATAACATATCAGTATGTAAGTAATACTGATGTTATTACTTTATCATGAAACAACTAATGAAGAAGAAGTTGAAGAAGAATGAAATTGAAAAGATCGGTAATGGATATTACCTTTTCTTTGGTACGCCTCTTTGAACCCTCCACTTAAGTAACTAAGATTGGTCTTTGGAGAAGACCAGGACCTCTAGGATTATTCTAGGGAAGTGGAGAGGAGAAAATGGCAGGGGTTGGACGAGCTTGAGTGCTCAATTTGGTGTGAGGAGGAGGGGGAGGAGGTGCCCTTTTATAAGGGAGGAGAGGGGCACCTTAGGAATATCTCACAATATTATTTTATATTAAAGTCAAAATCGGTTTATAATGGTTCCAAAGGGTCTTATTTCGAAGCTAAAGTGGGGATGGGTCGAAATCCTATCAACCAATAGAATTTAGAAAAGTTTAGGATATTATTTTAACCTTATCAATTAGATTTAACTCTAAGTTAAATAATTTAACTTTTACCATGTCTTTTTGTTTTCTTTCACTATATGGTTAATACACTTACTATAACATGCCAAACGAACCCCAAATTGTTTATTATTAATATATATATATCCTTATCTAAGTCATTTGGCCGAACCTTAGATTTTTAGGAATAAAATAACAATTAATAATATAATATTTGATTTAAAAACTATTTTGTGTCAATGTTGACACTATTTGATATATGATTTTTTGTAAAAGTCATAACAGAATTATATGTTCGAACCAAGTTGATTAAATCAACACTAATATATCATAGTAACCTATAAAAGTAGTGTAATTCATAAAAAATCTCAAATTACATTTATTTTGGTGTTTATAACATCTATTATGTCAATATTTCGTTAACAAGATAATTACTGCATCATCTTTGTGTCATAAATAAATTAAGTTATTTGATGTCTAAAAATTACAAATAAAATACCATCATGTAGGAAATCTTTTTATCTTTCTAATGAATATTTACAATCGAATTTATCTTATGTATAACCCCATATTAAAAATGTTTTAGTAAATAAACTTTGATTTTAACTCTTTTAACCCTTCTTTAAATAAATTAATAATAAATGTCCTAATCTTACCCAAGTGGGCCTAAATGGTCATATTTTATTCCTAAGTTTGTTTTTGGTCGAAATACACTTGTCCAATAGGATTAGGACACGTGTTAGGGTAATAGTAATATCATATTTACCCTTAGTTGCCCTATTTACTATTAACCGTGGTAAAAAAAAAGTAAAAAGTTACTATTCACCAAAAATTATTTTCATTTCATTGAACCACATTTTAGTCCTTGATATTAACCGTGTCTGTCGGATTTTTTGAAATTCCATTCACAGAAGCGGTAAAATTAAGTTTTATGCAAAATTCAGTTTTTAACCTACCACTTAGTGGTTTCACTATTCATCAAAAATTGAAAGCTTTCAGAAAAATACCAAAATTTCACCCTAGGCTAATTTCGATATTCTGAGTCCAAAAATGAAGTCCATTTTAAAAAATAAAATTTATAAAATTTCAAAAAGTGGTTATTACTATTCATAACGGCTAGTTTTAATAGCATATTGTTGTTTAGTGAAACTCGGTATTGCGTACGACGCAAGCTATCGAGGAAGGTCGTGATTGCGTGTAAAGCAAGCCAAGTAAGTGTTGTGTAGAAAAAGATTCCTGTGATGATTTATATAACATAAAAGTCTCGGGTGTTACATTACTCATGTAATTCATTGTACTCATGTGTTCTCTAATACCGCATACATGATCTTCATTATAATTAAACTTACTCATTCTTTCATTCTTCTATACTTATTTATTTCTAACCAAAAATTATTCTTTGTGTTATTTATATAATAATAATAAAAAATCATGTATTCTGTTTTGATTTGACCATTATAATGCCAGGTTTCCATGTCCCTCTATGTTTTCTGGAGAAATATGACTTTTGGAAACAATGTGAGAGTTAAAACCTGAGGTATATAAATAATTGGTCATTCAAACAATAAAAATTAACTATTATAGGTTTTATGTTCTTGAGAGAGACTATGTGACGTCTCTCTAGCTTCATGCAAATATTATAGAAGACACAAGTCATGAATGACTAGTTTCAATTTCTTGAATTTCAATAATTTCTTTTTTTTTCTTTGTGCAACTGATCATTATGATAACAATTGAGGGATTTTGGTTATAGGAAGACAGTTCTACCAATTGTTGTATCGGGGGATTTAAAGTATTTAAATGATGTTATAGCCAATTACATTATTAATTTAGGGACTCACTATATAGGAATATAGATGTTTTGATCATCGTATCGAGGTCTTACCCATGGGGTTGAAAGACAACCCTTTTATCCTTGGTTAAAGTATACCCTGCTCTTTGGGATAAAAGAATTGTAATTCCTTTTACATTTCCACTTATATTTGTAATATAAAGGTCACCATTTCATTTCCCATTTCTATTTATAATCTTTCTATTATAATTGCTTTAATTATGATATGTTCCTTACTTATTTTATTAATAGAATCTGTACGTTGTATGGTACAATCATTTAAATTTTTTATACTCTGATCATTGTATTCCATTCAAAATATAATTATTTTTATTACTTGTGGAATCATATAATACCATATCCATCATATTTAGGACCAGTTAGATCCATTGTATTTTTTGTGAATTGAATTACTCTAAGATCTCTAAAACTATGATCCTTATAAAGAGTTTAAATACAACGTTGTTTAACCTACAATTCAACCCCCTCTTGTATTGGGCTATCTCATATACATTAACATCTATATTTCAATTCAAGAAAATCTCCATTTCTCATGAAACCTCGTAATTACCTCAAACATGGGTTAGCTACACCCAAGAACAAATTATAAGAATGTTTCAAAACATTCTTAACCCTCCTTCTACTATCCAAAACTATTAAAGAAAAAAAATAGGAGGCCATATTTTGACATCCCAGACCTGATGCATTCTGGGGTAACCGGACTTGGTCGACCAAATTGTCTCAAGTGTGGATCCATGTATTCCAGAGGATACCAAATAATAGCATGGTACTAAGGTGTGTTTGTGGGGAGACAATTCTCTTAGTTCATAGTGTATCAGAAAAATTAAATAGATGAGTAAAAAGAGAAAGCAAAAAAATAAATAACACTGACTTTAGAAATGAATAAAACCCTCCGAAAATAATAATAATAAACTCAAACTGTTATCATCATCATATAAAAATGGTGATGTCATTTTATTCTTCTATTAAAGGGGAAACATATATACATGGAAGAAGAAAGAAAATAATATATGTGATATATAAAAATAATCAAAGAAGGAAAAAAATATACAAGAATCCCAAGATTTTTCTTGGTCACATGCTTCTATGCCTCTATCATACAGTATCAAAGTTTCGTGTCTAAAGTGAGATGCTTTCCCTAGTCCACACCTATGATCAAATACTCTTTTTGGGTACTAATTTCATACCCTATAAGGTTTGAGATAAATATTAGATTCCCACCTCCAAGTGAATCTATACAAATCCTATATATGAAAATAAATTGTACAGTGTGTAGGTATATATAAAATTAAAGTAATAAAAATAAACTTATTATACATTGTTCATCCTCAGCTTCTGTATGAACATAAAACTATTTAACTAATTAATTTAGAATTTAGTTTATATATATGGAACATGTGATGGTTTCAAAAACAATGAAATAGATCATTAAAATTATAATAAAGTATCCAATGTGTAACCAAGGCATACTTGACCTCAAGGGTTGGCGAGCTCATAGTCATATAACATAAAGTCTTTATATATGGGGTCTGAGTTTAATATAAGAGGTTCACCTGAGGAATTCCACTATAAATGTGTCTAAATGAGTCTATGGAGCTTGTACATAGAAATATGAGGAATTAATAACTGGGCCCAATAGGATGAATCCATGGTGTCGTATGTACTAATACATCAAGATGAATCCAAGGAGTGTATCCTTTACATTATAATATATAAGAAAGATGTCAAGGGAAACATTGGTATAATGTTGAGGCATTCATGTAATAAGTCAATGATTAGATTTTATAATGTGTATCTCACACATCAATTGGATAAATGAATCTAAATGTCATTTTATAAGTTCTCATGACATTCCCATGGGAATCTATGACATGATTAAGTAAAACATTCCTATAAATATGAAAAAGTCCAATGAAATAGGCACCTTATACTGATTACATTAATAAAATATTCAATAATAAGACACAAATACACATTCCATTTAATCATTTAATTTTTTCCTTTGATTACCTTCTATAAAACATGATAAGGTTAATATAATACATGAAACAAATATCTACTCAATTTATAATAATTTTATAGAGCCAAGTGATATCTATAATTATAAAATTTCCATAATAATCCCTTAAAGTTTTATTAATTAGGGAAAAACCCTTACCTTATTATAGTTCACATTAGACACACCTGAATAGTATAAAAAATGGTCCCAACATTAGTCATTAACGAAAAATAAAAGATTGAACCCTACTAAGGGGGCTTAACATTGAGGTCTCAACATCCAATAACTGCAAGTGATATTATTAAATCAATATAATAATATCTAGAAAAAATTAAATTTATATAGATGAAATTAATCAACAATTTTAAATGAAACTGGTGTATTCACAATGTAATCAATTGATAGATAGAGATGCCTTAAGGGAGAAGTCTTAGACCAACTACCTTATGCTTTTAGTTGATTCCTCATCCTATATCATCCTTTAGTTATGATGGGATAAAGAAAATGGAATAACATACTAACTCCATAATTATAGGGCATAGGATCTTGCAGAATCATTGTGTCATTGATAGTAGTAAGACCAATGAAACAAGCATATTGTTTGAAGGAAATACCAAGATGAATATAATGAGTTATGCATATCTTGATTCTGATTTTGGATAATGTTGAAATCTAAGATACTTGGTGAAAGATTGTGAAGGGATTAATGGGAGAATAAAAAGGAATTACATCCCCTAAAAGAAAAATTAATAATGAGGGTTAAAATTTTAAATCCATAATGTAATGATATTAATTTTTCCCTTTAAAATACTTGGTAAAATTTTTTATTTATATGGTTGGAAAAAAATTTCACCATCCGTCTGTCACCTACTATCTAATGAGGGGACCAGTATGGTTCATACGCATGGTTTGGGAAACCATGAAAAAACTAAATGTTTTTACTCATCTAAAAACTATAGATTTCTATCATGGTAATTAATCCTAGGTCTCATGGTCAAGGAAAATTGTGTGACCCCTTACTGAGCATAGAAATGTTATGCACATTTAGTAGAAACATTACAGACCGGGTTATATGGTTTATACTAACCATTTTACCTAGATTTTTCTTCCACTAGACGGTGTTACAAGCTTTGAATAATCCCTTAAATCCCTCATTTTTTCATATCCTCACTAGTAAGTCACATTTGATTGAAACTAAGGAGATAAACTGAAAGAAAAATGATATATACCTCATAGGAAAAACCATGATCTTATCGAGACTAAGAAAACCATAACCACTTGTCATAATATCAAAAAATGTTTATTATCCTCCTTCACCTGAAACATATATACCTTAATAAACTAATTTGGAACATTATTAATATTCCTTTTTATTTATATGATTCAGATATATTCATTGTGACTATGAATTATATTTGATTAATTTTTTCCCTATTTTCCATTATCAGGTGTTTATAGTTTTGATCGTTTGTACTTATTTCTTAATAGTATGATCTATATTCACCTTTTTTATAAATTTCACAATTAACATGTAATTAAATTTTCCATTAATGATTAATTAGAGTAATTATAGATGTTTTAAATTTTGTTCTTGATTGTTCAAGTCTTTATACATGAAGGTAAAATCGATAATAAGTATTACTCAGTGATTCTTGATGAATGAAATGTGTTTTTTAATTAATGAGTTTAATAATAATTTCACAATTATATATGAAATAAATAACCATTATATAAATATATAAATACTTATATTCTAGTAATTATGTTCACATATTTATTTATGATATAATTTTATAGCATTGTTCAGGTAGGTGGTAAAACTTGCTAAAACCTGAACATGCCATGATTAAAAATGATTATGTGGTGGTATGGTTATAATATAAGTTTACTATAATCATAATAATAATAAAATTTTCAATTTTTAGGGTGGCATATAATTTTTTAAATTATTCATAATATGATTTAGTGGATATTAAAATAGTACATAATATGAATATAATGATTTTCCTCCTAGTATGATTTTTTAAACAATTGAATTAACTTTGATAATTTGTTGTTAATATAATTAATAAGATCACTAATTTGTAATATTATAACCTTAATGATATCTTAAACTTCATATTTATCAATTAATCCCATTATTATACATATCTAGGAAATTCAGTGATGAAAAATGGAATGAATTGTTCCATGGAGGCGGTAGTCTGCAAATACACATGGATGATTAATTGTTTTCATAAAATGAGAGAAAATATAATTTTATTTCCATTTTTTGAATGTAAATTTTGATTTAAATATAATAATTATATATTAAATAACCTCTTCATACTATCCACGATAGGTAGTGATGGAAAATGATCACGTTTTTTTCTAGAGGC
Organism: Viscum album; assembly: GCA_963277665.1. Lineage (NCBI taxonomy): Eukaryota > Viridiplantae > Streptophyta > Magnoliopsida > Santalales > Viscaceae > Viscum > Viscum album. Next base: position 590,675,731 of record OY728126.1, read on the forward strand.
TATAGTCCACACAAATGCATGAATCCCATTTTTATTTTTCATATAGGGAGAGGGGGAAGGTTGTTAATTATTATTACTGTAACATAATAACATTATTTATATAAAAAATACATATTTTAAAATAATATTTTGATAAAATTATAATTATAATGTTAAGATATAAATGGAAGTATTTATGTAGAAATGATTACTCATGTTAAGAACTATGCGATTTCCTTGGATGATCCTATGGAAATTAAGAGGATATACAAAAATTTTCATACAAAAATATAATGAAACTAGGAGGGGATTAAATTAGAATAATAAAATGATGATTTCTATGTGAAATAAAATTTATACTTGGTATTGAAGGGGAGGTGAGAGGCCACTATTATGTGAAAAGGGATGAAACTTTTGAAAATACCCAAATGTTTTTAGTAAAGGGAAGTTACTCTCAATGAAAAATAATTTTTTGATATATTGGAGATGAGAATATATAATATTAATGAAATATATACCATTAAATTTAATAAACAATCTAAATTTTTTTTCAACTCTTTACCACAAGACTTTCAAACTTTTTTATTTTAACATTTACATGACTGACTAGTTTCAAACATTATAAGAATAAAAATAAAACGGCGCTTTTTATAAAATTTGGACCTACTAATATAAAAATTTTATTCCATTAAATAAAAATAAAAATTTAAAATTAATTAGGTAAAATTTAAAAATTATAATTGTATAATGAATTAAAATTGTTTTCTTAAAAAAATGTTACTTATTTTTTAAAATATCATACGTTGGATTCTAAATTAAATAAAATCTTATAAATGGTATAATTTCACTTATAAAAAAATATTTTTTCAAGATACTAGTCTTGATATTTTTACTTTATGATTACATTCTAGGAATTCCAAAAAAGATATAGGTATTTGAAAAAATGTTATTTTCACTATTTCCGGAAAAATCAATCATTTTAAAAATATAGAAAAATCATCTTATGATAATATTATTGTGGTATAATTGAAAATAATAATTATTTTTCCAAATTAAAATTGAAAAATTATAGAATTTTACTTTAAATAAAAACATAAAATATATTGACAACATTTTTCATAGAGAAAAAACCTTTTAGAAATATAAACTATGACTTATCTTCTATCCAATTTTTTTCAAATAAAAATTTTATTAATATATTATTAATTTCCACAACAGTTTTTTCAAAACATATATTTTGTATTTTAAAGGGGGGGATTTTTTTATAGAAAAGGTATTTTTTAAAGAATATATGTATTACTAGTTACTTAACTACTGTTATTTAATCTATCAATTCTTTAGCATTGATAAATCTCATTATTTTTATTTTTAAATAAATTTCCTAATTTGGTTACATATATTTTTACCCACCAATAATATTTATACATTTTAACAAATATATTATATTTCATGGTTAGTTTTAATTTTATGTTGTGTGTTAAGAAATCTATTGATGAAAATTAGTTTTAAAGTATTCTAACTCTGAATAGAAATTACATGAGATGATACCTTTAACTTCATCTATTTAGGCCTTAACTGTTGCTAAAAATTCCACAAGAATATACCATTAACAATCTATTTTTCAACTAATCAACATTTTTTCAATATATAATAAACTGACTAATCGATAAAAATTATTCATCATCTCTGAATAATTCTCTATATAAGATACTAGTATATAAATTTCATACTTATGTTATCTTTTAAACATTTAGAAATGGAATCATAAGAGATATATGAGTTCAAATTCTCTATAAGTGTTAACATAAGTGATAAAAATGAAATATCCTAAGTGATAATGTGATGAGCAGATGGGTATAATCAGGGTATATGATAATTATATACAAAATAGTTAATATATCATTAATCATTGAATAACATAACATTACATCATGAAAATGGTACATATCATATAATAATGACATAATTGAGAATTTTTTCCCATTCATAGGCATAGAAATCATAACATCCACAATTGGGAATCAAAACAGGTTTCCCCCAGTGGATCAAGATTCACATTAATGTCTTATTTTTTCATTTTAAATTATTGGAATATATAAATATTAATATTTTTTGGTTCTAGGTGCCGAGACAATGTTGGATTTTGATACTTATTGAGGAATTATATTGATGTTATATACATAGTAAATATATTTATATCACACGTGCATAGTTATTTTTAAACATAATTGAATAAATATGGAATATAGTTGTAGTTTGAAAATCTAAGACCACCATTGAATCTTGATAAATATTTTTACACTATAAATTACACAACATATGTCATCATCATGCATTTTTTAAAACCATTTTGACATGAAAAAATAACAAAATTAATTAATTAATTAATTTAATTATTATTTACAATACTAAAAAGTGACTATATTCTCTATAAATATAGTGAAATGAAAAATTCATAGGGGCTTCTACATTACCTTAGGAATGAGAGGACACCATTTTATGTGGGATAATTAAATGACAATGATATACCGACGATCATTTTCACAAATGCTATTTCAGGTCCCAAAAATGGAATTGTAATTGATGTTTTCATCATCAAAGATTTATCTAACATGACGTATGGAGTTGATTTATGGTAGTTATTTCTCTATTTATTGTCCTATGATGAACCTGGATCAATTATTCTAAATTTTTTTTTCAAGAGTTGGTCACTCTTAGGGGATCACGTTTAATCTTCCTAGGATATAGGGTAATTGAGTTATTAATTTTTATTATGATTAATTCCAAATTTTATTGGGAATTATTTGAGTTAAACTAGAACATGTTTCATATTCCTTAATTATTTTGGGTTTTTTGAATATCTCTTTTGTTTGTTCACACATTCATCATTGAGAGTTTTTTGGATGGCTGTTTGAGGAATACCTGGTGTTTGATAATTACACACATTTTCTTCAGAATAACATATTGTTATATATGGTGTTGATTCAAGATAAAGGGTGTGATCAAGGTGTTATGATAATAGTGGATGATCATAGTTTGATTGGGATCAGACTGATAATTCTCATTTTCCCTGATTGATGTGTTGCGATGATGTGGTGTTATGACGGTCGTTATTTGAACAAATCAATGGATGGATTATAAACACAAGCTATGGAATGGTTGTTTAACCCCATTTTTGAGCGTCTATAAAATTATTAATGGAAGTGGTAGAATAATCATATGACTTGTGAAGTAACCTCAAGTTTCTTGAAAATACCACATTTCAAGACATGTACCTCGAAGAACACATGCCTTGTGGAGTCCATGGATATTAATCTAGGGTTTTCATGTGATGTAAAATATAACAAACCATAATATTCCTACAAATGTTTATATATCCCTATTGAGGTGTATGAATGTGTAATCGATAGGGTTGGTAGGAATAGACACAGCTACACACATGTACACGGGCATGACCCAAAACTTGGACACCACCCAGTATATAGGCTGACAACAATACATATACAGGATGGGGTGTACATGGGCATGACCATGCGTAAATAAGAATGGGTAGTGTATCATGATAACATTCACATTTTTTTTGAATTTATATTTACACACCTTTTACTCTACAAACACCATGTTCTTCTTATGAGTCATATTGGAGTTGTTTATTGATTTATTATAGAAAATGTTCAGTTGAATGTGATTGATTGGTTTATTCCATGAGGTAGTTGTGTGTAATGATATATTGAACATATTATAATTATCCCTTTTGAAGGATTTTTCATGGATATAGTTTGTGTATCCTTTTGTGAAACCATGGTGGGATCCTCTGTCATTCATTCTTCATCCATGGAGGGGTTCATGGTATCACCACAGCCACCCTACATAGGGAGTTAATAACCTTTCTAGATGGATGATTTTTTAGGGATTTTGGAATCCCCTAGTGGCCTTGGGTGTGATTCCATTTTTGTATGTTGTTATCTTAGAGATATAGTGAGTAATTCTTATGCGTTTCCCAATGAGAATAACTTCTCAGTTGGGAACCATTAATAACTGCATGGCTTATGGAATGAGTTCTCCTTGATTCTACATTTCCTTGACGCATCTATCAAAATCCTGTGGCCAGTAGTGGATGATAACTTCTTGAAACATAATTTCCTATTATGATTATATCTCAGTTTTGTTTTGTATTATCATTATATCTCATACCTTGATTAACAGAAATATGTTTTCATGAGTTGAATAATCTTGTTTTATTGTATTTAATGACATTTGAGTTTACTACTAGGTATAGTTATACTCACAAATGTATGAAATCTACCAAAACATATTGTGTCTTATGAAGATGAAAAACCTTTTGATGGTTTCCTAGAAGGATAAAGATACCACGGTTTATTCTTGGTGTTTCATTTGTATGAAATAACATATTACTAAGTAGGTTTCACTCTTTTGAACTTAGTTTTTGGTTTTTTGTATTTTTACATTTAATGATTTCTAGTAATTCACATACTCTGATGTGGTACATATTCTATGTATGCATTATTTTTAGTTGTAAATTACATTTACAATTGTATGGAATTATATAAGTTTTTGTTTGTACTATTACATTATGATAATTCCTCTCACATCCAGGATATTCCTACATGTTATTTCTCACTATCCCTAATCCTATTAGAGGTGGTGTTTGTGTTTTCACACTCTCCATATTATGATTTTGGTGGGCCCTGGTGGGTTTGGTCGTGATAGAGTTGTATCAATGGATTTGGATCCACCCTTGTAATGGAACATTGTCATTGGGAAGCTATGATATTGGTTTTGGTTTTATTGAAAATTATAAATGTGTTTTGAGTTTGGATTTTATGAAATATAATCTAGTGATGGTATATAGACCATGGAATCCATTCAACAAGACTCTGATAACCTTTTGGTTGACTGCGAAATTAAAAACTCTAGGTATAGGGACAATCATTGGTACATGAACCATTTATTAATGTGTTTTTGTTTCCATTTATTTCTCGATTTAGTTACCCAAATGTACACTTTTACCATGGAACTTGTATTTTTATTTCATGATACCTTTCTAAAAAAATTATGACAGGGTTCTACACTATGGTCATGAAGATTATTCATTGAGTGAAGAGGATTTTGTACATGGTCCAATACATGGGGTGGTACCTCTATGTGGTTTTATAGTTATTCCTTCAACCATTTAGAAGCATCTTGTAGTGAAAGTTTTATATTATTATGTGAATAGGATGAGTGTGCTAAAAGAGTTTTGGATGGATTTAACTCCCATTTTTGGAGAGAGACAAATCCCCATGATGTATAGGGGGAGCATGATATAGCTACCCAAACCTTATGATGACACATACAGATCAGATATTGGGAATAAAAGTGATCCTTATTCTGAAATATATTGGGAGATAGTGGATTTTCGTGACTTAGGTAAATGATGAGATATCTCTCTACTAGTCATGATTTTATAATCTTGTTATGATGGAGTTCTATGCTGCTAAATTGTGATGGGTGCGCATCCACGAGCTTCTAAAGTTGCAGTAGGTAATCATGACTCTGTCTGAGTATTTATCATGGTTCATTAACCTATCATGATACTCTATGAATGTGGTTCAATATCCATTATTTATAGAATGGAATTTTTAATGTTCTTATTCTCAGATATAATGGATGGAGTGATATCTCTTCGTATTCTCATCTATTATTGAGAGCATGATTGGGCCTTAGTGTTTGAGTCTTCCTATAAGAGAAAACGTAGACTATGGGTGCTGGAAGCTGTAACCCAGGTGGAAAGACCTTAAAATCGGGTAGTATATGTCAATAAATTTGATTCAATAATGTGAGAGGCTTCAGGACCAGATCCTAGTATAGAATAATTACATTTCAGGGATCTATGTATGGTTCTAGTCCTCATATAGAGAGGAGGTGCTTCTGTTGTGATGGAACAGGACACCTTGCTTATTATTGTCCATCATAAGAAATATATGGCAAAGAGATGATCGATGGGCCCCCCTAGATAGGCATAAAAATAGGGGATGAGAAGAATGCAATGAAACATGAGTAAAAATGTGGTGGGTAGAGAAGTATGAGGTGGCATTTAGTTTGACCTATTAGGAACACCAGCCAAGGTGGTCTGCACTAGGATTGGAGATCATGTTGATAGGGATAAGGAAAACTGCAAGAAAGTTTTACCTATGACCCCAAGGATCCTAGGTTGATTATATGTACAATATATGTCTCCAATACTTAGATATTTTTCTAGTAGGCATGAGTGTGAAGCCCACTATTAAATGAGGACTTATTATATGATTATATTTATAGAATGACTAACAATATCTTATTTCTAAATTAACTATTTGAGGTCTAGGATGTGGTGTGTCTATAATGATGGGAGGAGTTTTCCTTTGTTGGCGTATAATAAACCTATGTAGATCAGGAGGTGATCAAATGCATGATTTTGTATTTGATTACTCAGCATTTGGAAGAATATCGTATACAAAAGTATATAAATTGGTATTTTATCATCCTGCAGTGGTTGTGGAGTGCGATGATGTATTTCTATATGAAATTATGTGATTTTCTACAAATCAAGAGATATAATTTTTCATAGACGTGCTCCGTGGGATTTCCTTGATATTTACACCACTATATCAGACATCTCCATCAATTTTTTGGGATCTAAATGTGATTTTTTAGGAATTTTTGAATATGGTATTTTTTAGACACTATGATTCCCACTACGCAACACAATATTTGTTTTCAAAGATGGAGTACGAGAGATTATGTTTATGTGTATATAATCAGTTCCAAAACTATGTGACAATCAATAATAAGTATCCACTACTGTGGACTAATAATTTATATTATTATTTTAGAGGATAAATATGGTTCATGAATATTGACCATAGATCTTGTGATCACCATCTTTGAGTATGAGATGAGGATATATAGAAGATGATATTATGATTTCACAATGATCATAATGAGTACATGGTGATGAATTAATACAAGATGAACATCACATCACTATTCAAGGGACTAATTATATTAATTATTTACTTTTATGGGAACAATTTGTATTTCATTTCATCAATGATATCCTTGTTAACTCAGTGTCTGAGGAGATCATGTTAGACACTTGAGGATGGTCATATATTTTCTCCATGAAGACCCTCTTTATATGAATATCTCATATTGTATGTTCTGTAATCCAACGTTACTCTTTCTTGGACATGTTATCGTAGAATAGGATGTGGTAGTGAACCCAACAATGGTTGAGGAAGTGAATACTTGGTATCTAAACAAGAGCATGAAAAATGTGTAGATCTTCCCAGGTTTAGTAGGCTACTATAAGACATTCATGACCAATTTCTATCAGATATTGACACCATTTACTACATCATTATAGATGGGGTATCCATTCATGTACCTAGATATGTGGTAATTGGATATTTAGGATTTGTTGAAGATGTATTAAAGAACCCCCATCTTGAGATATCAATTTGAGGGTGTCAAGTACATAGTGTTATATGATTCCTCATGCACCACACATGGTTGTGTTTTAATATAAAAGTAAGAAGTGATTGCATATGGGTACTGATGGTTGACACCACATGAGAAGAGTAATTCAAACCATGATCTAGAGTTGGAATCATTAATGGTCTCCATACTGATAATGGTAACTACATTATGAGTGACTAGTTTTTCATGTATTATGACCACAAGAGTCTCAAGTATATCCTTTCTCAAAAGGATATTATCTTGAGATAGAGTTGATGGTTGTAGTTCCTCAATGATTATATCTTCGATATAATATATAAAACTCAAAAGAATAACATGGTGGATGATTCACTCAGTAAGAGATCTAGATCATAGTTTTTGAAAGGGGTTTCATAATAGTTATCCTCTTTATAGTTGTATATTGTGGATGAGGTTGGTATTACATACCTCCCATTGATGGTTGTTACCACAAAACTTCTACAACATGTTATGAAGGCATCATAACAATTATCCTCATTGTAGTTGTCCCATTGTAGATACGGATGATACAACTTACAACTAGTCATTGGATGTTTTCCCCACCACTTTTATAATGTTTTACGGATTCTTAATATAAAGATAGATATTTTATGACCTTATGTGCTCATATATTCAGTATACATTATCTTGATGGGTTTTATTATGGTGTAGAGAATGTCATCCATTAACTAGCAGAATATAGGCCTATACCCACATTTTTTATGAACTACGGTTATAATTTATATTTTATATCTATACCCATGGTTATTTCTAAACTGTGGGAATAGGACTCCCACATATGCATAGAAATAGAAAAAAATTCCCAGAATTTTTGTGGGAAAACAACACCCAATGTTCACAATGAACTGTAGGTATATGGGCACCTATATCCATGATTTTACTGAACCATGTGGATAGACTTATAAACTAAAACATATATCCATGTTTATATAAAAAAATTGTATTGGCTCTCCTACACACACATTTATTTGAAATCTATGGGTATATGTTTTATCCCCAAAGGCTATCCACCAGTTAAATATGACCATGGGTATAGGTTCCCCTATGTTTGTGTTGGAAAACAAATAGGGTGGGAAAACCAATTGACCAGGTTTTTAACCAATAACCATGATTTATAAATATTTATATTATAAAATATATGTATACATATAAATATAAATAGTGTAGTGGTAAAGGAATTCGATAATGTAGTGGTTGTGAGGGTTCCTGACCCGCGTGTAGAATTTTTTTAATCCAGTACCCATAGTTTCAAAAATGTGGGTAAAAAATTTTTTAATCATGGGGGTATGTCCTTTCTATACCCACAAATTATAGACCCATGGTTTTATGAACTATTGCTATAGGACAAATTTCCAATAGTGATTGTAGAGGATTGATAATGGTACTGATAAAATTGCATGGAGAAGTTATGGGGTAGTTTCATAAATTTCTATATTCATTAAATTATGGTGTCTCAAATGTGTACTAGGACCATTTGAAGTTAGTTTTGGTTGTCAAGTAAGAAGATTATTGAAATTGAGTTTGTCTATGAAATCATCTATTAACTACCACTAAATTATGAACACCAATTTCAATGGGTTTAGCTCAACACTGTGAGGTGATAGAGTGGAAGTGATATAGTATATAAATATTTATACTTCATGGTGGGGAATACATGAATTTTTCGAGGAAATGATTCCATATAGGTGATTATATAATGAATCACTAAGGAAGAAAACATCTTATCTATTTGAGAGTACTGTTTCATTGAGATCATGGGATTCTATTATGTTCTAAAAATTTTCTTGCTTCACAAAGATCCCTTCAAGATTTATTCTATCCATAATTCTTGCTTCCCATAATGATTATGGAGAGGATTTTTGGAGGAAATTGGGATGTAGTACTATTTGAGCATAACTTTTCACCCCCCCAAACTGAGCAAAAATATTTAGATTCTAGGGGAAATCCTACAGTCCTATATGTCGGACTTTATCCATGGATGATAGGATGACAAACCTTTAGTGGAGTTTTCATATAACAAGATATACCCCTATACTATCACTATAGAACCATTCAAGGATTTTTATGGGTCACAATTACAGTCATCATTGTGTTGGACTGATCTAGGTGAGTAATCACTCATTGTTCTAGAGTTGGTGTGAGTGGTGATTGGGAAATTTTAGATCATCCAAGAGTGGATGTAGTCTTCCAAAATCCACCAGATGTCCTATGTAGACAGATGTAGAAGGACATTGGAGTTTGATGGGGTAGACCATGATTTATTAATGGTCTCACCTCAATTTTGATTATAGATATTTGGTATGCATGAAAAATTTTCTTCAAGATTCATTGACACATTACATAAAATTATTTTGGCCAGAAAGGCAGTGTACCAGTTGGCCATACCTGAAAAGATAGAAAGGGTACATGACGTTTTCAATCGGTTTCAGATGAGGAGGTATGTTCACGACACATAACATTTTACTGATTGGGTGAGATGATATATTGGATTCAACATCATTTGTACAGTACATGATAGAGATCAATGATTGGTAGGAGAATTTCATTTATGGGTGAGTGATTCCCTTCATTAGTGTTCAGTTGCATCAATAAAACCTTCTTGAGAACCCATGGGAGTGGGAGTCCAATATGTGATCTCATTAATAAAATATTTTTAAGTAGTCATTCTCACTTTTTTGTATGAATATCCTAAGTCCGGATAGAATGTTACATCTGTATTTTCTCTATGTATTGATTTGGAATATATCTTCGAAAATTTTCAAATTTAGGAATATATAATCCCTGATATTTTGAGGCCTGCAGAGGATCATTATTGATATAATATAAATATTAAATAATTTAATTCCATTATTATATAGTTTTTTGTAAATAATGGAAGAAATCCTTATGAAGTCTCAAAATTGAAATCAAAAATCACAATTAAAAATAAGGCATGGGTTTTACCCTAGGAACAACATAACCTATGTTAGTGTCAAGAATTTTTTAAAAGGTTTGTCACAATCACAAATAATAAAATAAATAAGTAACTAATTGTGTTTATTATTTCTATTATGGTGAACTAAAACACTCTTATAGAAATATACATTTATATCCAACTCATAAAATTATCCAAATAACTCTAGGATTGAGAGGAAACTGTTATATGAGGTCTTGGAATATGATAATGAAGGATCAAGGACCGTTTTATCCAACATAGTTTTTGGCTCATAGAAATAATGACGATGCAGATTCATTATCCATTAGTAATATATCCAAAAAAAATTATGACATTGTTCTTTTTTTATAGGGAGACCCATTACATTTCTCGAAGGCCCAGTGGGTATTAAGCCCATTACATGGCCCATTGACCTAAATTTTTTTCCAAAGGAACATTGTGTGAATAGTAATGCTACAATACCCACTAGCTACTGTACCTGCCGTAGAACATTATAAAAACCATTAATTGAGGTCTACTCAATCATGGTTTTCTTTCATTCCAAATATTATGGTTTTTTCATTTATCCATTATTTATTCATATGTTCATCATTGGAAATTTATTTTCCTAATGGTTGCATGAATTCCCAATATTTGATCCTTGATAAACTGTTACTTGGATGAAAATATCAACACATAAGTCATAGGTTATCAATAAAGGATGTGATCGAGGTGTGCCAATGATTGAATATGGTTTGATGTGGATCATGATTAGGCTGTAGATTCCCATTTTTATAGTTTGAAGAAAAAAATAATGTATTTAGATAACAGTAGAAATTCAAATGGGTTCAAGTCAAGATTCTATAAATTGATGATGGAAAGGAAAATCAGCCTAAGATCCAATATTTAGGGGCATTATTGACAAAAAAGGGGGTGGAATCAAAAGACATATGAAGGAACCTTGGGATTCTAAAAATATCATGCTACACTACTTGTTACCTTAGATAACACAAGACATGTGGGGTCCCAAGCTGTTGAGCTAAGGTTTACATGACAAATAAAAGATCACATGATTTTTTATTAATACCACATTCCATACCACCCATTGAAAATGGCTATGTGTGTATAATAGTGGATAAACGAGTATGAACACTTCCAAGACCAGAATCGTGGGTATAATACAATGACATTGTCTCAGTACTATAACATAATTAGTTACTCAAACACTTCCTACATTAGCACAACCATGTGTACATGAGAGCAACCGATTATACATTAGAATGCGAATATGAGTAGGATCATGAACATGGGTTGGTTTTAGATTAGATTTAAACACTCTTTACCCTCTATATATGTTGTGTACTTCTTCTAAAGTATCTTGGAGCCCTTCCCTTATTAAGTATTGACAAGGCCCAGTTGAGTTGGATTCCATGGTATTTAATATGATAATATAGTTTGGAAATACATTATGTGCATATTATTGTGATCCCATATACAATATTTTTGGTAGATAGGGTTTGGGGTATCCATTTGTGAGATAATAGTGGGATCCTATATCATTCATTATTCATCTGGGGTGGGTTTTGTGGTATCATTGTGACCACCTTGAATAGGGCATCAATAACCTACCCATAACACTAATCTAGTAGGTTTTGTGGAATCCCCTAGTAGCCCTTAGTGTGATTTCCTTCAAAGATGATTATGTTGGGGATATATATTGAGTTATTCTTAGGTGAGACAAAATTTGCATGACCTCTCGGATGACTTCTATTAGTGTCAACTAGGCCCATTGAGTGAGTTATCTCAAAAATATTATTTATTTTCAGAATCAAGAATAATAATATATCTTGTAGGGGTTGAGACTTCTTGACACAAGGATTCATTTATGTGTATATTTTGTTTTTTTGCTTATCGTTATGTCTCATACATTGATTTAAGCCATTATATTGATGAGCTGACTACTATTGATGATTTATGTTTCCAGATTTTAGGGTTTACTGTTAGGTATCTTTATACTCATCCCTACATGGGTTCATTCCACACATTTTGTGTCTTATTTAAATGATTGTACTTTTAATGATGTTCTCAGAGGATTGAGAGTAGTGAGAACATATTTAGTTTCAATTGATAAGGTTTATTCCGAGTGATTCATTTTAAAGTATCCCCCTATATCTGAGAAAGTAGGGTTATTTTTATGTTGTATTTATGTGGGATTTAATTTGGCCCATTATGTTTTTCTATTACACTGTCGTACTTGGATGTGGGAGAAATTTTTAGTTTTTATTGGTCACATTTATACTTTACTTTCAACATTTTATGGACAAGAAGATGGGTGTATGTGTAAAGGTATATTTTTATAATGTCTCGCATGTGTGAGATATCTTTAAATGGAATTGGTCACTAGACACTATCCAATTGGAGGTAGGATTAGGGTTGGAACACCTAGATTATTTACATACTAGAGGACCTGAATGGCTTGGGTAATGACATTGAAACACCTAGTTTCTTGGTGGATCAGGATTCACTCACCTATGTCCCTTGGTGGCTTATGACTCGCATATTTATTTCATATGGTGAATCAAGTCATTGTAAATCATTTCCAACTTTCTCATGAGATATTAACCCTAACCAGGGAATTGGAGGGTGATATAATACTATATACATCATTGAATTGGTGTTCAATCCACCAATTATTCAAATGAAAAACATCATTAAAAAAGAATTATTCGAATGATAATACACAAGAAGGGATCATGAATCAATTAGTTTAATACCATGTGTTTAGTCCACCAATTATATATATATATATATATTAGAGGCTAAATCATGTAACATAAATCCAAGGAATAAAAATTCATTTGAATATTAAAAAGAAAAAAAACTGTGGAAACTCAAAATAGATTTTCTAAAACATTTTAAACATTGACATAAAATAAAAAACACACATGTCTTAATCAAATTCCACTTTTGAAAAGGTAAGGTGAATGATTTTGAAAAAAATTACATCTATAATTAATATTTAAAATGTATTTTTGTAAATTATATAATTTTTTTTATATACAAAATGTGGTTCCAAATAAACAACATATAAAAATAAAGAATAAAATCTTATTAGAACATTGAAATCGCTTTTTTGAAGACCCAAAGTGTAAAAAGAGTAATATAAACCTATTTTTATTTAAATTTAAATTCTAAAAAATTATTATAAAAAATATATAAGAAAGTTAATATGTTTGGAGATACAATGCACGAAAGAACAATGTTTGAGATAAAAATGTATAACTTACAGAAAAAAGATTTGAGATATCAACATCAATTAAGAGAAACATACTCTAAAAGGTAAAAAATATTCTAAAATTATTTTTTGTTTTAAGAATGTAAATATATATAAAAAAATGAGAAAATACCACATAACACATTTGATGGTATAATGTATGAAAATTACGTGAAATAAGTTTATGATAATTATTATAACCAAATTAATGAATGTTTAGTTACCAAAAATCCCTAATAGATTTGAAATAATTGAATCAATATACATTGGAAGAAGGGAATATTATTTAGATAATTATATCCCATGAAATTTAAAAATTTATGTTAAAAGTTCTTCTATGTATAATAATTACACTATACAAGGAAAAATGGTATATCTCAAATATTTAGTAATGATGCTAAGAATACCCTTAACTCTTTTCTTGACATCCATGAACATTAATTAACCTCATGTATCACAAAAATAGATATCATAATAAATTTATTAAAAACCTTATTCATAACCATTTTTTTATATGATTCTTATATAGTCATTCTCTATATGATTTCTTGTTTGTTTCAATTTTTTCCTATTCTCACACATCGAGTGTTTATTTTTTTTATCATTAGTATTAATTTCATAATAGAGATGTATGTATACATTGATATGAAAATAATATTCTTTTATAGGCCATAAAAACACTATTATATATTATTTATAAATTTTTTTTATGTTTTAAATTACATTATTGGGTGTTTTAGTTCATATTAATGAATTTGAAATCATTAACAGACATGTTTCATTGTATATTGACAAAAACTGATTTAAAAGATAATGAGTTTAATAATAATGTTAAAATTTAATAACCAAAAAAATAATTGTTTAAATATTTATATCATACCACTAATCAAGTTTCAATTTTCATCAATGATTAAAATACATAGCATTGTTGAAGTAACTGATTAAACTGGGCCAAATATAAACATTCCCATTTAATGGGTGATTAGGCGGTGTTTTAGAATTGATATAATAGGAATAAAATTATAATGATCTCATTGACTATGTATTAGGGTGATATATCAGATATTGAAGGATGTCAATGATGTATTTATTTATACTAAAATATTATACAAATGAATAAATAGATTTTCCACTTTGTACGCTTATTTTAAAGGACTAGATTAACTATGATCATCTATTGATATTTCAATTAACAGGTTATCCAATATTTCATAAGAAATATTATTGACATAATAATATTAAAATTGATCCATCAAAAAAATTGTTAAGACCACACATGATGGGCGGTATTGAAAAGTGCAATGAATCGTTACTTGAAGGTAGTAGTCCATATGTATGAATTGATACTGGTTTTATTTTCATAAAATGGTGGAAAGGAGTAATATTATTTATCATTTTATAAGGTTATAAAATTTATAAATATCCTAATTATATATTAAATTCCCTATTTTCATCGTCTAAGATAGGTGGTTCAATGAAATAAACAGTTTTATTGTGGAGCCAATAATATACAAAAACTTAGAGATCGCGTTTTCATCATTCTTAAGGGATGTTGAGAATGTTTTTTACTGATTATTACATTTACATTTTAACAACCCATGCTTCCATGGTACACTTCTTGTTGAATTATACAATAACTTGTGTTGTACACAACATCGAGTTCTAGCACACCACGACCAATAAAACTAGCCTTTATAAATAGTAATTCCCAGTTTTTTAAATTTTATTAATTTTATATTTCAAAATAGACTTTATTTTTGGATTTTTAATATCAAAATTAGCTTATGGTGAATTTTTGGTATTTTTCAGAAAATTTTCAATTTTAAATGAATAGTGAAAAACACTACATTATTGTTTAAAACCAAATTATTATTTTAATAATTATTTATATTATTTAATTTAATTTTAAGTCCAAATAGATACATAATAACTATATTAGTTCATTTGAATTCATTGGAGTCATTTTATAATAATATTAGACGTAAAAAATTATATTGATTTTTTCAACGTCTTTTACCCACCTTCTAGGAATGTTATCAAGTTTGCATAAAATGTAATTTTACCACTTCTGTGAATTTAATTTCAAAAATAGGAGAGACACAGGTAATGTTAGTAAGTAAAATGTGGTTTAATAAGATGAAAATAATTTTTAGTGAATAGTAAGGTTGGACTTTTGTTTACCACAGCTAAAAGTAAATAGGGTAATTAAAGGCAAAAACGATATTATTATTTCTCTAAAACATGTCTTAATTCTATTGAATAAATTTATTTCGACCAAAATAAAAAATAGGAAAAAATATTATCCTTTTGATTCACTTGGAAATGACTAGTACATTTATTATTATTTTATTCAAAAAAGAGTTAAAAGTGAAAAATTCAAATTTTCATAACTATAACATTTTCAATATATTTTTACACATAACATAAATTAGACTATAAATATTAATTTTAAAGATAAATATATTTTCTGCATAATGGAATTTTATATAAATTTTTATACATTAAATAATTAAATTTATTTATGACACATTGACGATGCAATAATTACCTTATTAATGAATGATTAAAATAATTGATATTATAAATATCTAAATAAATGTAAATTGGGACTTTTGATGAAATAAAAAAAATTATAGGTTACTATGACATGTTAGGGTTGATTAAATGAATTTTTTTCATATTAATCGTTTTATTATAACTTTATCAAAAATCAATTACTAAATAGTTTAAAAATGGACATAAATGAGTTTTAAAACAAATACTATATTATTAAATGATATAATAGTACTAAAAATAAAAGGATGGAAAAAGGAATTATATCATAATAGATATGTAATTACATAACCACTTGGAGTTCTCTGGTTATTTTATTATAAGTATATTGACCATTTATTATAATAATACAAGAATACATGGTAAAAGTTAAACAATTTAACTAATAGTTTAATCTTAAAAATAAGGTTAATATGGTGACTGAAACCATTCCAAAACCTATTGAATGAGTGGTTTTAGACACATCCCCACCTTATCCTCAAAATATATAATTTTGGATCCATTATAAATCGAATATGATATTATAATAAAATAGCATTTCATGCTTTTCCTAAAGTGATCCTCACATCTCTTATAAAACGATACTTCCTATTCTCTCAAAATAACACCCAAAGCCATTTTTCTCAGCTAGACCCAACTCAAATATCCTCCCAAATACACTAACTTTGTCCTATAGGCCTTAATTTGATCATAAATCCATCCCAATGAGCTCTTCTGATCAACTCAAAAGAAAACACCCGAAGAAGAGGTTATAATTTCACCACCTTTTTCAATGTTCTTTTCTTCTTCTACATCCTCTTTCTTTTTTGTTTCCACACAAAAATAATAACTCCATTACCTTACACATACTATTATTTTATTATAAAAATGGTACAACCATATTAATTATTCTATCTATCATATGAATGACAAGCCACCATACGTGCGTACGTACAGCTTACCGTCTCCACGTCGTGGTTTAGTTTGTTATTCAAAAACTTAATTCTTTGGAGGGAATAATAATGGGCATAAATGATGTAAAAATAATTATAACATGTTAAGTATTCTGTATTTATGATATTACATTCAATTACATATTATTTCACCATCAATAGAATGATATTATCGATGGTGCGTACGTACGGATTAACATCTCCATGAACGCGATGAAGTTCATTCCCCATCATAACCACTCAAGAATAATTTATATTTATTGATTAAAAATAATGTTTAAGAACTTAATTTCATTATGTATATTAATCAAATACATCCTATCCATAACAAACATGGCTTACTTAACCAATAATATAAAGGAAAACAAATAAGTGAACACCCAAAATGATGACACTACTAAAATATCATTAACAATGAAATATTAAAAGATCATATATGATATAATATTTATGTTTTTTGTTCTTGTATAATTTAGTAACAATAACTTTACTATTATACAGGAGGTTAGCGTACCCTATATCAAGTAAAATTACAAGGTAAGGGTTAATTCTACAATCTCATCATTATCCATAGTTGTTTATACGTGAGTATCTACTGGGAACTATTTATCATCCACATCTGTGTTTCCTAAAAATGTATTTCAATTTTTTTTACAGTTTCATATACTATGGGATAAAGTCATTTATACCCTTCTATGAATTTTTATAAGGCTTGTATAGAGGAATATTTTTGTTCTTTTCCCAACAAGGTCCTTTGCGACCTTTTCGATAAAATTAAGTAAATAATGTTATTTAACTTATATCATGGGTGTGGATATTTTGCACTGTATTAACACCATTGATGCTTACCTCAAAATATTATAAGAATATTTTAAAAATAAAAATTTTCTTTTAAACTTATATGAAATTTAAATGATTTCATAATAAAAATATATATTTCTCTCAAATAGTTTTGATGTCATCTATATCAAAATCCATTGATGGATTTTAAACTTGTTTGAGGTTGATTTAATATGATACTATCTTTCATATTGTATTGAATGTTTTGGGATATGTTTGACTGTGTATGTGTTATTTTTATACCATTAATTAATTATGGTAAAAATATTAACATTCTATATTCTATTTTTAATACGAATGTTTATGTTAAGTTTCAACCTTTTCATATGAGGAATGCATTGGACAATATAAGTGATGGATGGTGCCCACTATAGCTCCGTGATGCATCAGTAGGTATCATTAGAAAAACTAGTGTCTTTGGACAAGTCCTTGAAAAAAATCTCATTTGTAGTCTTGGAACGAGGCCTTGACTATGTGGTTATGAAGTATGGAATTATGCATTCCATGCATATTAAATTGGCTATTGATATTACATGTGATTATTTGACTAGTAGAATATCCATGTTAATAAGTAAATGGAATTATTTGATTTATCTTTTCTATATTATGCTCATTTATAAGATTAGACGTCTTTTGTTTTAGTCTTATACATTTTCATAAATGTTTATGCTTATTTATGAAAGTTTCCACTATATTTTTATCCTTACTGAGCATCGGAGCTCAACCCTTTATATGTTTTATTTCAGGATGTGAAAAAGTAAATTATTACTGACCTATAGGGATATTCTAAGGGATATTAATGTGTTTAAAGGATACAATGCTATTGTTTTTTTCATTTTATAATGTAATGTAAAACTTATGTATGTATCTAATACATTGAAGACTACTAAAAAGACCAGCCTTTTAGGATTAGATCCATTTTGATCATGAAAATGTTTTGTAATAATGCACCTACTCTGGGTAATTGGGGTCAGGGTATTAAAGTTTGTATCAGAAATGTTTATTACAACACTTGGAAACTAGATTTAGAAAAAGTCTGATTAGAGAACAATATCATAAGATATACTTTGAGGATTAGTATATACAAACATCCTAGAATTTTGGTAATGTATATATTTTGTGAGTTTTCCAAGAAATACATCCCTTTCTGGATATGAGCAGGTAGATGAAGCTCTGGCATAGATATACCTACAAGTGAAAACCCTGACATGGAGTTTCGGGCATGACTCGGGGTATCATAGTACACAACAACGGGCCTTGCTGCACTCTTGTTTACAACACTCCCAAATGATATGCTTAGGATAATTCAAATTTAATTTACAAACCATTATGAATGATTTATGAGTATAAAACTCTTCAAAGAAAACATTTTTATTATTATGGATTATATATATAAACTATTCAATTTATGTTAAGTGATTAACAAGTTTGGAATTATGTATTGTGATTCATAAACTAATCTAGTTTATGACATTGTTTAGAGATGGTGCGTAGTGGAAGGAATGGAAACTCTATCAACTCACATAATCCATGTAGGAATTTCCCTGGTACTCATGATAATTATTGTGGAGCTGGTGATGTAATTGGTGCTAATGACCTTATCACCATACTAGGATAAATCACTCAGGTTATGAATAATAACCTTACCCATATGGAGAAACCTGATCCATATTGCGGAGGACAAATGTTATACCACTTCATGAGGAAACAACCAACACAATTAAATGGGACTACAAATCCATTTTTAGTTGTTCAATTGATAAGTTTCTTATAGATAATATTTTATGCTATGTACAGTAGAAAAAGGGAGAATGTTTTCATTGTAGTTTATCACCTCACAAGAGATGCAGATCAATGGAGGTTCTTAATTCAAAAAAAAGATGATATATAAATATAAAATATGTAATGGAGGTATTTTAATGAGATTTTCATAGAAAAATACTTTCCTCCTGAACATTTAGTGGATATGGAAAGACAATTTCTGAGTCTGGGGTAAAAGGAGGATGAGAAAGTTGCAAAGTATGAGTCTAACATTACAAAGTTATCATAGAATTCATCAGATTATATAAGTAACCCAAGGAGTATGATTGATTGATTCTTCAATGGGTTAAAAAAATTTCTCTATCGAGCATTAGTATCACAATCCTTCTCATCATATGAAGATATTTTCTCGTGTGCTATCAAAACAAAAAAGGAATTATCTATGTCTTATGACTTTAAAGAAAATCAAGTGAAGAAGAGATCTGCTAAACACTCTAGAAATGGAAATAACTGAATGAATGGAAAAGATTAATTTTCATCCTATATTAAATTTGGGAAGAAACACCCTAGTACATTCTTAATGTGAATGGGAGTTTGTTACAAGTGTGGTGAAAAAAACCACCAAGTGTGTGATTTCAGGGAAAAGAAAGAGGTTGTCAATGTTGAATTCTACAATTGTAGAGAAATAGGGAATTATGCCAATGAATTTTGTAAGCACCAAGGAAACATACCTCAGAAAAGGCCAAGGGATCAAGGCAAGGATTTTGTGATAACTACTGCAGAGGTTGAAGCTTCAAATGACATGGTGGAAAGTAATTTAATGGTTTCCTCAAATTGATTCAACGCTTTATTTTATTATGGATCATCACATTGTTTCATATATTCCCAGTTTTCTATGAAAATTAGATATTTACAATTTTATTCAACAAAGAAGTTGTCATTCAAAATTTCTAAGGGAATTATCATTACAACAATGTTTTGTGAATTTGTTCCCATTAGGGAATATAAATGTTATTTATATGCTGATCTAATCATCATACCCATGATTGAATTCGATATAATCCTTGATATGGATTGGATTTCGAACCATGATGAAAAAAGTTATTGTAAGAAGAAGGAGGTTACAATATTCTATGATGATAAAGAGTACCTTATATTTAGAGCCGAAATGTCACCACCTGATTCTTATCTCGATCCACCCCCAATAGCTCTACTAAATTCAATTATTGGGGAGGAAGAGAATGAAATAAATATAGTTTTGCAAAAGAATGTTCGAATAAAGGATTTACCAATTGTATAAGATTATGTTGATGTGTTTCTAGAGGATTTACCCAGATAGCATCCCAAATGATAAATTGAGTTTTCTAATGATTTAATTCCTCATTAAAGGCTAATATGGAATACCCCTTATAGAATGGACACTGTGGAATTAGTGGAACTAATGAAATAACTAGAGAAATTGAGAAATACGGGATTTATTCTCCCTAGTGTTTCTCCTGGGGGAGCCCCGCCTCTTTTGATTAAAAAGAAAGATGGATCTACGAGGTTTTGCATTGACTATAGGGAGATCAATGCTATAACAACAAGAACAGGTATCCCCTACCTCACATTATTTATTTTTTTGACCAACTTAATGGAGCTCAATATTTTCCAAATATTGACCTTCTATCTAAATATCATTAGTTTTGTGTGAAGAAGGAAGACTTTCCAAAAACAGTATTTTCTACTAGGTACGGGCTTTACAAGTTTACAGTAATGCCTTCTAGAATGGAAAATTCAAACCCTGTTTTCATGGATCTAATTAATAGAGTTTTTAAGGAATATATTGATTACATTGTAGTGGTATTGATTGATGATATCTTAGAATACTCAAAAAGCAAGGAAGTTCCTGAAAATCACTTGCGCACTATTCTGAAAACCCTTAGAAGAAATGAATTGTATGGGAAGTTTAGCAAGTGTGAATTTTGGCTTTAGGAAATTTCTTTTCATGGCCATATTTTCTCTAACGATGGAATCTATGTCGATCCTTCAAAGACCAATACAATCTAAGAATGGCCAACACTAACGAGTATAAGAAAGGTATGCGGTTTTATTAGTTTTCCAGGTTATTATCGGCATTTCATAAAGAATGTTTCCCGATTGGAAAACCCAATAACCAAGCTCATACGTAATGGGGTTAAATTTGTTTGTAAAAAAGAGTGTGAAGAATGTTTTGATAAACTAAAGAGAATATTAGTCAATTATTCTATCATGAATCTACTATCGGGGAATGATGGGTTTGTTATTTGTAGTGATTAATCAATGAAAGGACATGGTTTTGTCCTTATGTATAATGATAGGGTTATTACCTATGCATTACAACAACTAAAAAATCATGACCAAACTATCCCACCCACGATCTTGAGTTAGCAGCTGAAATATTTGCTTTGATGATATGGAGACACTATCACTATGGTGAAAATGTGAGATATATACTGATCACAGGAGTTTAAAGTATATTTTATCATAGAAATACCACCACATTGGAAAAAGATGATGGCTTGATCTACTCAAGGATTATGATTTCACTATTCACTACCTCCTACGGAAGGAAAATAAGGTGGATGATGCTTTGAACAGAAAGGATCAAGGAGTTTTGAATAATCGAGATTTGAAAGGGATCATATATTCATGGATTAAGTAAATATGGTTATTTTAATAATCATAAAAGGTGGAACATTATCACTTTTCTAAATTTTTTACAAACCATCTTTACTAGAAAGTATAAAAAGTTATCAAACTGATGATAAAAAGTTTAAAAGGAAATTTAAAGCTCTTAGTGATATGAGATTGTTTGAATTCATATATGAAAAATGAATTTTGAAATTTGGGAAGGGACTTTGTGTTCCTGATATAACTGATATAAAAAGGGAATTATTAGATGATGCCCATATCTCCAATTTTTCTATACACTCTTGCTGCACCAAGATGTATAGAGATTTGAGGGAACATTTTTGGTGGGACAACATGAAGAGGGAGATTACTGATTATGTGTCAAGATGAATGGTTTGCCAACAGGTTATGTCTGGAAGACAACATCCTAGAGGATTCATGCAGCCTCTTTCCATACCGGAGTGGAAATTGGATGATATTACGATGAACTTTTTCATGGGGTTACCCAAATATCTTAGAAGGAATGATGAAATATGGTTCATTGTTGATCTTCTAACCAAGTTAGCACATTTTCATGCTATAAGAGATGATTTACCACTTGAACGTTTAGCAATACTATATATTAATGATGTTTTTTGACTTCATTGAGTACCCTTGTCGATTTTTTCTGATCCTGATCCTTGTATTACATCAAGATTTTGGAAAGGTATTCAGAAAGCGCTGGATACTGAACTTTGTTTGAGCATGCCCTACCACCCTCAAAAATATAGACAATCAGAATAGACTATTAAACCTTTATAAGTCATTTCGAGATCTTTCTCACTAAACATTCAAGGTATGTTGGATGAATATTTACCTCTAGTAGAATTTTTCTATAAAAATAGCTTCCATTTAAGTATTTATATGGCACCATATGAATCATTATATGGAATGAGATTTCTCCCACCAACTTGTTGGGATGATGTTGGTGAAAGAAAACTTGTAGGCCCAGAACATGTTGAGGGAACAATAGAAAAGGTGAAGATTATTCAAACTCACATCAAAACAGCTCCAAGTTGGCAAAAGAGATATGCTAGTAACTGAATGAAGGATTTGGAATTTCAAATTGGAGATCATGTTTTCGTGAAGGTATCTGAATGGAAGCGTGTTATATGATTCGGTAAGAAGGGTAAATTAAGTCCCAGGTACATCAGAGCATTTGAAATTCTAAAAGGAATTGGAGTTTTATCTAATCGTTTGTAAATACCACCATGTCTCCCCAAAGTTCATCATGTGTTCCACGTTTCACTATTTAGAAAATACATGCCTGACCCAATGCATGTACTCACCAATGAAGAAATAGAAATAGAACCTGATCTATCTTATTGTGAAGCGCTTGTCAGGATTCTTCTTACCAGTGAAAAAGTGCTGAGAAACCGGACAACTCCTCTGGTAAAAGTTCAATGGAGAAACCATAAGATGGAAGAGGCAACGTGGGAACTCGAGGAACATATGATAAATAAGCACCAGAATATTTTAATGTATTATTATTCTAGAAATATCAAGGGAAAAATTATTTGAATGGGGGAATAATGTAACACCTCAAGCATCCAAGATATGTTTCTCTTTAAATAATTCAATAACTTGCGTCTTACGAAACATTGAGTTCTAGCACACCATGACCAATCAAACTAGCTGTTATAAATAGTAATTCACACTTATTAAAATTTTATAAATTTTATTTTTCAAAATGGATTTCATTTTTGTATTCGGAATATCAAAATTAGCTTCGGGTGTATTTTAGGTATTTTTCAAAAAATTATTAATTTTTTATGAATAGTGAAAAACACTGTGTTATTGTTTAAAACCGAATTTTTATTTTAAAATTTTTTTATTTTATTTAAATTTATTTTAAGTAAAAATAGTTAAATTATACCTATATTAGTTCAATTCAATAAATTGGAGTCATTTTATAAAAAAATTAGATGTACACAATTTTATTTAAATTTTTATAGTATTTTACCCACCTTCTAGGCACATTAGCAAATTTGAATAAAACATAATTTTACCACTTCGGTAAATTGAATTTAAAAAATCTGAGAGACACAGTTAATATCATTAAGTAAAATTTTGTTCAATAAGATGAAAATAATCTTTGGTCAATAGTAACTTTTGACTTTTATTTACCACGATTAAAAGTAAATAGGGTAATTAATGGTAAAAATGATATTATTATTACCCTAACACATGTCCTAATTTTATAGGATAAATTTATTTAGAACAAAATCAATCTTAGGAATAAAATATGATCTTTTTGGTCCACTTATATTAGATTAGGACAGTTGTTATTATTTTATTTAAAGAAGAGTTAAAAGTGATAAATTCAAATTTTCATAACTAAAACATTTTTAATATATGGATAAACATAGTATAAATTTGACCATAAATATTCATTAGAAATATAAGACAATTTTATACATAATGGTATATTATTTATAATTTTTAGACATCAAATAGTTAAATTCATTTATGACACAATGATGAAGAAGTAAATACCTTATTAATGAATGATTAAAATAAATGATATTATAAATATCCAAATAAATCTAAATTGAGACTTTTGAAGAATTACATAAATTTTATAGGTCACTGTATCATGTTAGGTTTGATTAAATAATTTTTTTAAATAAATAGTGTTGTTAGGACTTTAACAAAAAAATCTAAATAGTGTAAAAATTGAAATAAATGAGTTTTTAAAAAGTATACAATATTATTAAATGATATAATAGTCATAAAAATCTAAATATCATCCAAAAGACTTATTTAATAATAAATATGTCATTAATGAACCACTTGGGGTTCTCTTGGAATTTTATTGTATGTTAATTAACCATTTATTATAATAATATAAAATACATGGTTAAAGATAAACAATTTAACTAAGAGATAAATCTAAAATATAAGGATAAAGGTTGCGAGTTTTTAGACCCATACCCACATTATAATATAAATAAATGATTTTGGGGCCACTATAAACCGAATATGATTGTATAATAAAATAATATTTCATGCTTCCCCTAAAGTGACCCTCGCCTCTCTTATAAAAGGGTACTTCCCCTTATCTGAAAATCACACCTCCAAAGCCATTTGTCTCGGACTAACCCTAATCCAATATCCTTCAAACTACCCCCACATCGACTTATAGGCCTTAAATTTATAAAAAATCCATCTTATGGAGCCGTTTTGATCAACTAAAAAGGAAACACACGAAGAATACATGATAATTTGACCACCTTTTTCAGTGTTCTTTTCATATTCCACGTCATCTTTCTTTGTTGTTTCCATACCAAAATAATAACTCCAGTACCTTATACATAATGTAATGTTATTATAAATATTTCACAAACATATTCATTATTCTATCCATCCTATTAATGACAATTTACTATACTTGTGTTCGTAGGGGTTACCATCTCCACGTCATGGTGTAGTTTGTTATTCGAACACTTCATTATTTGGATAAGTATAATAAAGAGTATAACTAATGTAAATAATAAGTATAACATGTCAAGGATTACCTATATATGATATCCCATACAATTACATACTATTTCACCATAAATAGAAGGATATTGTCTCTCGTACGTACGTACGGATTCCCGTCTCCACGAACGTGATTACAATCATTCCACATCATAACCATTTAAGAATTATTTTAATTTTATGATTAACAATAATGTTTAATAGCATTGTATCATTCTATATATGAATAATATACATTCTATTTATTATAAACATGGCTTACATAACAAATCATATAAAGGGAAAGGAATCAGTTTACACCCGAAACGATTATACTACTAAAATATTATGAACAAATAAATATTAAAAGATCATATATGATATCATATTTATGTATGTGGTTATTTTATAAAATAATAACAATTATTTAACTATTATACATGATTTTAACATACCCTCTTTCAAGTAAAATTACAAGTTATGGGTTAATTCAACAATCTCTGCATTATCCGAGGTTGTTTATACGTTACTATCTACTGGGACCTCCTTATCATCCCCATCTGCATTTCGTAAAAATGTATTTCGAAACATTTTTACTATTATCTATACAATGTTTTAAAGTATTTTATAATCTTTTTGGAATTTTATATTTTTTTTATAAAGTAATATTTTCGTTATTTTTCAACCAAGGTGCATTGTGACCATTTTGAAAAAAATAAGGTAAGAATGTTTTTTTAACTTATACGGTTGGTGCAGATATTTTTTTCCATTATAACACCTTCCAAGCGTACCTTACATGCTTATAAAAATATTTTCAAAATAAATGTTTTCTTCTAAAATTACAGTTATTTTAAATGATTTCAAAATAGAAATTGATATTTCTATCAAATGGTTTTGATTTTATATATTTCAACATCCTTTGATTGATTTTACACTTGTTTGAAGTTGATTTATTATGATACAATCTTCCATAATGTATTGAAGGTTTTGAGATATGTTTGACTGTGGATGTTTTAATTTTATACCATTCATGGTTTTTGGTTAATGTGTAAACATTCTATATTCTAGTTTTAATAAGAATGTTTATGTTATTTTTCAACTTTTTCAAATGAGGAATGCATTGGACTTAGTAGATGATGGGTGGAACCCTCTATAGCTCCTTGATGCATCGGTAGGTCTAATGAGACAAACTAGTGTCTTGGCACAAGTCCTTGAAAAAATATTTTTTTAATCTTTTCTCGAGGCCTTGACTATGTGGTTATGAAGTCATGCATTAGGTCGTCCATCATTATAAAATTGGCTATTGATATTACATGTGATTGTTCGACTAGTATAATATCCATGTGAAAAAGTAAATTGATTTATTTGATTTATCTTGGACATGTTATTCTAATGATTAAGTTTAAAATTCTTGGGTTTTAGTCTTATACATTTCCTTAAATGTTTATGCTTATTTATGAATGTTTCCCATATATTGGTATCCTTACTGAGCACCTGATCTCACCCCTTTCTATGTATTAATTTTCCCAGGATGCGAAGAAGTATATTACGACTAACCATCTAGGATAGTAAAAGGGATATGAATGATTTCAATGTAGACAATGTTGTTTTTATATTTATTTTTATAATGTAATGGAAAATATATGTATGTATCTAATACTTCCAAGGCTACTAAAATGATCGGTCCTTTAGGATTTTATCCATTGTGATCATGCTATTTTTATGTAATAATGCACCGACTTTGGGTAATTGGGGTCAGGGAGTTACATACTTAATAACATTTACTATATTACAAAAAATTATGTTAATATATAGATTTTTAAAAATTAAAATTAAAATGTTTAATAATAATGAATAACGTTTATTTAATATGAATACTCACATTGCCTGAATGGCCCAAAGGCCTTCATTTTTATTGATTTTTGATAACCCCCATTTCAAGGGATGATGGGGAACCAATAAAAGGATCGTAGGCTCATAGATTACATGACCCGTAGAATTAGAAGATTAGATGACCTGAAGGTCTGAGGGAATTCAACCAGACTATCTAGAAAGAATTGCCCCTCCCCAGTATCTCATCATGATAGTATCTCTCCACCTTTACATGGACATCTGGTTAGGCATATCGTGCAAGCACATGTTGCTTCTGATGGCATATCCACACCCTCTCATTCTGATAAATCCATTTGGTTCTGCTCTGGTGAGTGCACATACTGTAAATCCTCTTCTGGGTCTACTCCATTTTTTAGTGTGTTTGGGGTAACTACATGTGGCCCGATGGCCTGGAGGTAGCCCGAAGGCCTTAAAGGTGGCCTGAAAGCCCTACTGACCTGAAGGCCTAGGTGGACTGAAAGCCTTATGGACACCAATCCCAAACCGGTGGCCCAAGGTGAATAGTTCCAGCTACTATAGTACTGAAAATTACCTACTATAGTTACTACTACAGTGCTTCCTACAGTGCCTACTACAGTGTATAGTTCTGCTACAGTTCCTGTACAGTGTACAGTTGTGCTATTATACCCACACAGTGTACAGTTCTTCTATGACCATAAACTAGTGAAATCATGATATGAGTCAAGGAGAAAGAAAAATGGAAGGGTTTAATGTGTTAAATTATTGTTAGGAGTGTCATTTATGGTCCGGTTAGATGCCCCATTTCTATGTTATAAGTGAGGATTTTTTATAAATACCAAAAAAAATTATAACCGGAAGTCACTCTGAAAGATAATGGAAACAAAATTGAGAAAGAATTGAGTAATTAATTAATATATTATACTATTCCTATACTATTCAATTTAACAAATATTTTCATTTTTTAACTCTTTAACATTAGTCACTTTTACCATTTTAGTTTTTATAGGAGAAACTTCTTTTTTACCTTAGTAAATAATTTTTATGTCTAAAAATTAATTGGACCGTATTAAATATATTATAAAAAATTATTTATTAATTTAAATAAATTTAATAGGATGCAATTTTTGAAAGTGATAAATATTAATTTTATCATTATAAATGTATAATCAATTAAAATGTTTTTTTAATGTGACTTTAGTTTTAAAATATAATAATTTGTTTTTAAATTTTAAAAAAATATTTTAAAATGAATGATTTTACTTATAAATAATATATGTGTTAAAGGTAAAGATATTTTTAGTTTTAGTATTTTTTCTTATATCTTTGTTGTGCTGCAAAATTTACAGTTTAAAAATGGTATTTTTACTATTCGCCTAAAAATCATTATTTTTAGAAAAATACAAAAGTTACATCTTAAGATAAAATCATTTATAAGGGAAAAAATTAGTTTTTCCAAAAAAAATTTAAAATAATAGATTTTAACTTTTAACTATAAAAATTTAAAAATTGTGAAAATTGTTTTCAATATTGAATAAAATTTTAATAATATTTACTCTTACACTTCATATTTATAGTAAATTAAAAATAAATCTGAGGTCAATATATTATTATTTTAAACAATTAATTTTACCCAAAATATTTTTTTTTTCATAAATTGAAATACATAAAAAAATATTAAAATTTGAATTTTTAAATTTTAATTCTTAGATATTTATTATTATTTATTTGGGTGCACAAATTTTGGATATCAATTCCATATAATTGATTATTGATGTTATTTTTATTTCTAAAAATATTTCATAATTGTGTTTATTCTATTTTTATCTTCCAATCTTATGGATACATCTTAATGGTTATATAATATTTCATGATTCATTGTGGATTGGTGTTGTATGTGCAGTAAGCGGTTTAACACATAATTGTTTTGAAGAAAGCATATATAATTTAAATTTACTGTGTGTTATAACCATGGTTCTAGTAATACTCTATTTAAACCACAAATGGTTTACATAAATATACCCAATCTAAATATGCGTATGCGGAAGTGATGATTTTATCTAAGTACAACATATTAATAAATTAATAAATAAATCATTATTGTTCAATGGGTTCCATAATGACAGTTGATACTAACCATAATTATCTTGGATAGTGCGAGATATATATGTACAATGAGAATCATAATAGGTGAATATACCCATCTCATGTTATAAGTCATGGAAGGGGAAATATACACCTCAAAGAACACGAATAAAACCCAAGGAAATATACCCTTCATATAATAACAGACACACATTAAGAACTATATCCTTCTTGGAAAATTAATATTACCTAGGTTAATATATCCATAAAATAATAAAAATATAAACTACCAAAAAATACTTATCTTGGAAACCTGAGAGTCCTCCATGAACAACATCCCTAGAACCAATGATGAATTACACTAAAAACACTCTCCTGAGTACCATGCGTACAAGCTAATCACAATGGATTAATACCATTTCATAAATAATAATTTACCATTTATTAATTTTAATTTTACACAATGATAAACCATTAATTAAATAACCACTCAAAAATGTTTCTCATTAAAAATTATCTTCCCATCCTCTATCGATCCATACACATATCATTTGAAACTTTTCTACCATCAATCATCACTATATATATTGGGAATTTTTAATTGTGCTCCATTTTCTTTCAAAAAATTGAGTTAATAGATTTTGGATTCACAACATAAAGGAATGTTATTAAATTAAATTCCATGGAATATGTCATGTAATTTAATCCCAGGTTGAATTCATAAAAATTTTGGGAAACCATATAATGGATGTTTGAAACAAAACTTATGAAATTTTGGAAATGTAAAATATACCTACCAATAATGATTTTAAAATGAAGGATCATATCATGACCTCAAAAATCAAGGACCATAATTCTATTCCTTCAAAATATCATATAGAATATTTATTTTCCCATGACTCAAACAATATATCATAGCATGAAAACACTAATATTGGGTTTATCTCAATATAAAATGATAAAAATACTGGAAAATAGATAAATGATTCTTACCATTTATTCATAGATTCCAACTTCTCTGATTTCGTGAGATCATCCTATAGAAGGTGATGAATAAAAGAAATCACCTAAAAGATATCATGAATTCAAGATCCTAAGATGAGGGAGGAAAATATGAGTTTGGGTAAAAATCTAATTTTTTTAATTTATTAATCTTGTCCCATGGTTTGTCCACATGGTCTGGTAAACAAAGTGCGAACCATAAAACCTCCACTGGACAAAAATTAAGGTGGCATGGTTATTCCACATGATTTTCAAAACTATACTCCAGCCCAGAAAAATGATGTAGCTAATATAATCTCAAAATTCCATAGTTTTCTGGGAAGACCCATTTAGTTTAACTATTTATACAACTTCATATACCCATTCACATGGATGTCCACATAGTAAAACCTAACTATGCTATAATCATTCACCCCTACTATAACTCAAAAAAAATAAAATATTTTTTATTTTAATGACTTCTCAAACACTGTTATATCCTTCCATATACTTGTAAAAACATCCACCACATGGTAAAAAATAAAATATAATATCATAGGGATAATGATAAATAAGATAACTCCAAAATAAAAAAAATTAGTTTTTACACTATACACTAGAGAATATTGAGTCTCTTTTTCAGAATTGTGAGTAATAGTATTATAAGACCAAAAGACACAAGGGGGATCGTAAAACCATGAATTTTTATTCAATTACACTAATTTCTAGAGTATATTGAAAAAATTATTATTGAACATACAACCTTATCCATTTTTACACATGTGATATAGTAATAAGTGTTTGGATTCAATGTTGTACTCCGTATATTGATTATGAACCTCTAACACAAATAAACTTCTTCCGATTTATTCTAAAATTTTGTGATGAAAACTAAATATCGTAATAATGTTTGACTTTAAAATTTTAATCATAGTTTTTTAAATACATTTTAAGGGAAACATTATCCCATTAGAAGAAGTATAAAGTAATAGTAAGAATGTATTTTAACTAATGAACAATGGCTGATGGATATTGACATGTAATATATATCCCATAAATTTAAAATAGACAATATAAATTAAATTATTGAGACACACTCATTGGTTAATGTGTGGATTCAAAAAATAACTTGCAGAAAACAAAAACATTTGTGAATTAAATACAATCATGCATAATTGATGGATATAAATATTCAAGTATTTTAATTTAGTGAAAGAAAATGGTTTTAGTTTGACGAGAAAAAGATATTTCAATGTTGACATAATGCATGAAAACTCAAGTCTCTCACACATTACTTCATTTTATATGGACATATAAAATCCAATGATATAGGGAAATTTATAGGATGTTGGACCATTATAAATATTGACATTCATTACCCATCAATATATTTTACCTCTTCTTGCTCGATCCTTTGTAAGAGACCCATTATGAATATAATTTAATAGAGGACACATCTAGTTGTCGGTTTGGAATTTTGGAATAGGTGTTGCCTTAACATGATCTAAAGTAATATTAATTTGATCAGTATCCTTTATACTTTTATTGGAAAATAGACACACCAACCTTCATTAGATGGTAAGGATTACTAAATTCTCATGGTTTGGATCAACTAGAATAGAAGATAGATTATCCAATGAATTTTCTTTGAATAGTTTTTTCTTGGAACATAATAAAACTATAGATATGAAAAAATGGGGTAATAACTCCCACACATAATCAATAAGGGGTATTAGATTCTTATTCATGATGGCATAATCTCCGTTTATTTTAATAATTACTAACTCTGAATAGAAATTTATATTCAATTGGGAATCTAAAATCTTATAGGCTATCTCCTAGTATATAATGAAATATTGGTACACTACATTATAATTTGTAGACCTCTTTTATTATAGAAAAGTTTAAGGAAAATGTTTATTTTTTGTAGATGTGAAGAAAATCATTAGGTTGATCCCATTGTGTCTCAGGATTGCCATCATTTTATAAGATAGTCTATATGAGACACCATAGATGTAAATATCCTATGTCTAGTTATTTTAATTTATAAAGAATTTTTATTCATTGTGGAGTTATGTTTATATAGGTGAATATTCATGGGAATGATTTTTATAAGTAAATCATTTAGAACAGTATTTTGATCACCAGCTAAGATACGAAATGGATTTTTAATTTTTATATGATGAAACCCCATGTTTCTAATCATCTCATCAACCGAATATGACCAAGGATTTAATTGAGAGGATATATAGTGGAGATCAAGGATGTATTATGATTCAACAGAAAATGGGGAAGATTATAATATATAAATTTTTTTATGAGGCAATTTTAATTGCTCTTAGTATATTGAATATTATTTTTTATCATTTTCCTATTGATATATTATTGGATTTTAAAATTTTTGGAATCATTTTATATGAAAGGTGAGCACTAATTGATTTTTTTAGTATTTAAACATAGAGGAAAAGAGGCTTTTCATCAATATGTTACATAAAAATTGTATGGTGAAAAATAAATTGTTTGAGATACTAAAAATCTTTTTAAAATACTAATTCCACTAATAAGTTAATCCTTTCATCAATAATTTCATGTAGGGTAAAAATATTATTTGTTATGTTTGAAATGAAATCAATGATTTAGGAATTAAAAACTTTATTTCCACTCAACAATTGAATTTTTTTAGGAGGGGTGATATTATGTATTTCCATGGTTTTCATAGAGTAAAAATTGATTCCATTATCACAGACTATGAAGCCAAAAAATAAATTTCATTATTTAACCATAGTTGTATATTTTAATGGATTAATCATTAGTTTATATTTTTTTATATCATGGAGATGAAAACATATATGTCAAAAAAATGATATTTTTGTTGATATGACTAGATAATAATATCATCAACATAATGTTACATAGTTTTAGTGGTGAAGAGATTTATTATTTAATGCATCACCATCGGATAAGTGGACCTATATTTTTTGATAAAGAATGGAATATCTCTATAGTAACTTACCAATTGGATTTCCCTAAAAGTAATGGATTCTTTTTCCTCAGGATCCAATCGAATTTTATTATATCAAAAATATTCATCCATGAATGATAGGGTTGTATATAATCCATTTCATTAATCGTAATTTTTCTGATTGTGAAATGGAAGTCATCCTTTGGGAAATGGAAGTTAAAATCTATAAATTTATATACACTATAAATTACTCATTTTTATTCATCATAGGGAAAATATTTATGCATGATTGGGGTTTTGATGATCCATGATGAAATTTCCCATGATGATCTTATCAAACTTGACATCCACTTTGATGGAGTGAAATATATGTATCCTTGTGACAACTTTTTCATGACCAAGGTGGTTATCCGTTTTACCTATGTCATGAAATTTTACCTCAGTTTTCAACTGTTTAATTTTGTTATTTCTTTAAAACACAACCCAATGTTGTTAGTGAAAATCAATACACCAATACTTCTCATTGGGAGTAATGGGTTCACTGATCATTTTGGTCCATGGATCTTCATCAATAGCCACATTCACTTTCTTGTGTTTTTTTATGTTGGTTAAAACCCCTAATAACAACCAATAAGAAATCATAATTCTCATATCCCGTTTTTATCAAGGGTGGATGATAAAATTATGTCTTTATATGTGTGGGATAGTAATGGGGTATACCAATACTTACTGAGGTTATACTAAAATAATGTTTTTTAGGTATCATTATGCATGTTGATACAATGTGAATCATGGAGAAGGTACCAAATCGACATGTTTTTCTCTAGTGGGTCATAACCATAAAATCAGATATCCAAAGTTACATTGACCTTATTCAACTCAATCCATCATTCCATATGATATGATCTAGTGAAATATTATTGAACATGGACCACATGAGGATATAATCATCAACCCATATAGGTGTATCAAATTAGAATCGAATTTCTTAGGATGAGAAATAACACTAATACGAGGATTATCTCTAGTGATTGGAATGATCCTACGACTGGTCAAATATTGAATTGTTTCATCGATGTCGTTAATGATTAGTGAATAATATTAATCTAGATCATTTCAAGTATTGATTGGAGCTACTTGAAATCCATTGTGGTTTGTGACTGTTGTTGCATCATTCAACAATGACATCTTATAATTCATTTTATATAAACCTATTTTAATGTATCATGATTCCAAAGATTTAAAGGGGAATTATCACTATAGAATAGAATAAATAGACTATTAATTAAGTAACTAAAACATTTATTATGGTAAGAGGAAACTAATAAAATCATATTAATCTATAGAATTCCTGAAATAATAATTATTGGTAGTGTCATCGAGAACCATAATAAACTAAATGTTGGATATGAGGTCCCCAGATAGGGTAGTTAATTTTATCTTTTGAATAGGTTTCTATTTTCTCTTATCATACACCATGATATTTAAATTTTAATGGGAAATATCATAAATTTAATAATCTATATTATGGGGAGTTTGTACAAGATTGAATTTAATTATTGAACCATTTTCGACTTGGAGTTGAGGAATCCTAATTCCATAGATCTTTCCAAAAATATATAATGGGTTAATGTAACCTTTTATGATAGCTTCATGGTCTCACTTCATAAAGGCTCTGACTATATGGTTATAATGTCATCTTCAAACTCACTATCTGTATAGTAACCACACAAAAATTGTGTATGGCCTCATGTGTGCCTCCCCATATTCTAGAGGCCAACCACTAATATTGAGTTCCTAAGAGGTTACTATATGGATTCAATACCTTCATGATCATTTTATAAAAATAGAATAAATAAAATAAAAAAAGAAAACCTCTTGATATTAGAATATTAACCGGTGTAATTGGAAATAAATTATCCAATCTCCACAAGAAATAATAAATGATTATTTCATAGATACTGGATCTCCAATATGTGGACAATACAAAACAAAATGAAATAAAATAAAATATAGGCTCATAGCCTCTCCCATATCATCTTATATTCTTATTTATTTAGATCATCAAAATACATTCCTTGCATACTGTGAAAAACAAATTTTCTCCCTTCCACATACCTTTCCCTATAACAAAAATAGTGTTCTCTCAATCACAAAAGTTCCATGGGGTCCCAATAATGGTGTGAGTATACCTCAGTAGGACACCACCAATGAAATACATATAAAATTTATTTTGATAAAAAAATATGTACAAGAGTTCAAAGTAAGCTATTAAAAAACCATTTACAAATATTAAAAAATGGTAAAAAATACTAAACCTGGGGTCCATGTACACCATGGGAATTATACAAACCATCTTCTTCTAGTGCCAAGGTATATCTGTAACATCCCATGTAAATAAAGAATAAAGAATTTTCATATTTATTAATTTTTACGAATTAAATATTAATTTTATTTTAAAGGGGTTGCTATGTTCGATAGCGTACCCGATACGCAACGATGAGTTTCCTTGAAACTTACGTAGCACACTAGTAATATAATAATATTATTTTAAATGTTAGTTAACAAGTAGCCATTGTACTGGCGGGAATGAATATAAATAACTAAAATATGATTAGATATGTTTTTAAATGTTTATACATTTACCCAATAAAAGATAAAGGCTTAAAATATGGAAAGAGTTCAATTTTAGGCATATATACTCTAATTTTCACTAAAGGTTCACTTATCACCTTTTAATGGTGAACCGTCATTAAATATAGATTTGATCACTCTTATACATTCTTTCGGACCAAATAAAACTCTTATTAAGAATCAGGACATCAAATTTTACTTTGTGTAATTTTTTGGTAAATTTCCGATAAAGTTCGTTTTTTTAATGAATAGTGTAAAATATTGTGTTTTAATTCAAAACCTCTTTTAATCTAATTTATTTATATGATTCGATTATATTTTGAATTGGTTTTAAAGTGAAATTAGAAAATATTTTTACCATTAAATCCAATAGTGGTCGTTGGAATTAATTTCACTTTGAAATCGGACTTAAACTAGTGCCAATCTTTTGATACTTATTGTTTCATAAAAACACGCTATTTGCTCTGACAGCGGGAATTAATTATTAAATTAATTAATGTGACTTATATATTTTGAATTTTGTAAAATAGACTTTATTTTTGAATTCGTAATATCAAAATATAGCTTAGGGTGAATTTTTGGTAATTTTCTGAAAAACTTCAATTTTTGATTAATAGTGAAACCACTAAGTGGTACTTATAAAGACTGATTTTCCGTTTAAATGAAATTTTGCCATCATTGTGTTTTGAATTTCAAAAATCCGACATACATGGTTGTCATTAAGAAGTAAAATGTGGTTCAATGAGATTATAATAATTTTTTGGTGAATAGTAACTTATTAAGTTCTTAATCGCGATTAGTGGTAATTAGTGTAGTTTAAGGTAAAAATGATATTATAAGAATGTGAAAACACCATGACACTTGTCCTACACCTATTGGGTGAGTCATGGCCGACCAAGACAAGCCATGGGCCAACTTGGGGACCCCATGGAGCCACATTAGTTGGAAAATGACATTAATATATTTTTATTTAATGTTAAAGTGAAAATTACACTAACATAAATTGTTTTACTAAAATAATTTTTAAGTGGGGTTACACAAGTCCAAATTTTGATTATAAATAGTAATTGGAAAGCTAAAAAGATTTCCTACATCATAGTAATTTTTTTATAATTTTTAGACATTAAATAAATTAAATTATTTATGACATAATAATGATGCAGCGATGACATCATTATTTGACGATTAAAATAAAATGGAAAGATAATGAAAAATATAAAAACTACACATGTCCAAAACCAATTGGATGAGTGGATTTCGAACCCTTATCACCTTATCCACGAATTATATCAATGTGGGACCTTTTAAAACCGAAACAAATTTTCAAATAAAGTAATATCTCTTTACTTTCCAAAAGTGCCCCTCCACTCCTCTTATAAAAGGCCCTCACCTCTACCACCTTTCACACACTTCTCAAGCCTTTGGCTCGGCCAACCCCTGCCCATTTAATCTCTCCAAATCCCTCTCCTCATCCTAGAGGATTCCCTTTGGGCAGAATCCTTTCAAAGGAAGCCTTTAGGCTCAAATCAAAAGGGAGTTACACTTTTAAAGGTAATTCATTCTCTCTTGTTCATTTGTTTTATTTTGCTTCTCCAACCCCCTAAACTCTTTTTATTTACTTCTTTTGTAACAACACCAGTATCTTCAATATAATAGGATGTTGTTATAAGATTTATTCGAGCTACACTCTCACACAACTACATCAAATGGTTAAAGAACATACGGTTTCCGTGGATGGCGAAATTCTGCCTCCCGAAACGATGATTGTTCAATACTCATTTAACACCTTCAAAGGTGGCCATTATGATGTCACTATTTTTATATATGATATATAATATGTTTAATTTTTCCTTAAGCTTCTGTTTTTTTTCATTTTGGGCATACCTTTATGGTTTCTATTATGGGTAAACACGATATCTTCATTTAAGGAAGTGCGGACTACCACCCCCTCAAAGTGATGTGATTCGTTAATGCCATATGTGGGACGTGTAAAGGATGGATTTAAAGTTATTATATATGATGTAATACTGGAATTATAATATACCTCTATATCATTATTATTTCATTCCATTAAATTATGAGATAGAAATGAAAGTAGCGTTCATGCGTACGTACGGCTTACCGTCTCCATGAACGGTGCATTTCATTTCTTATCCCCAAATGTAATGTACTATTAAAAGTACATGTATATAATGGATATATGTAATTAATAATATATCTAAATGATGAATATAATTCTGAAATTAAAATATACATACCTCTCATTTAGTTTTAATTCCATTAATATGACAAAGAAATGAAAGTAGCGTTCATGCGTACGTACGGCTTACCGTCTCCATGAACGGTGCATTTCATTTCTTACCTCTAAATGATTATGTAATATTATAAATACATGTATATTCTGGATATATATTATATATATCTAAATCAGGAACTTCATTCTGGATATAAAGAACCTTTGACCACACGAACAGCATGTAATTGTAAGAAGTCCACTTTCGACTTAAGAACCAAATATTGACAAAACAAACATTATTAACTTAAATGGTTACATAATGTTTATAACATGGAAATAAGTGATATAAAAGGAATAATGAAATTTAAAAATTTTCTTAATCAAGTATAAATTAACTCAAGTTTATTATTCAGGATATTAAAGAATGGTCGGGTCAAGTCGGATACGAGGTAAGGGACTTCGTCTCAATCTCCTTTCATTGAGGCATATTTTGTTTTATACACAACTTTCTTTTATACGGTGTATAAACTCCTTTGACTTTTACTTTTATACAAAAGGAATCTTTTTCTACGAAGTGTTTTACTAAACGACAAAAAAGAATGTTTTTTTAATGTACGCGGTGACAACGACCTTTTCCGCCGCCGCGAGTATTATTTGGTCTTTGACTTCCTCAACAAGCCGTAATGTTTTTAAAATAAAATAAATACCATATACTCTTTTATTTATTTTGAAAATGGTTTTGAAAAAGGATTCTATTATGTCAATATATTTATGATATATTATGATTGAAATGTGGAAATTTTATCATTCCTTTATATTGGTTTTTTGTTTTATGATTTTATATTGGTACTTGGACGTTTTAACGAGTGGTTACGTTATAAACCATATGATGGGTGGTGCCGTGAATACCAGGACGGGTGGTTACGTTATAACCTCCAATGCATTGGGTATAGAAGTCGGCCGTATGGCTATTACATTAAGTATGTATGGAAATTGGCCGTATGGCTATTCCATTAAGTGATATGTGTGGAAGTCGACCGTATGGTTATTCCACTTAAGTAAGTTTATGTCCCAAGTTACCTTTATATATGTTATGTGTTCTTTATATGGGTTTTATGGTAATCCTTTGGTTACAAAAAGGTAAGTAATGATACTTTATTCAGTGAAGAGTTTTTATTACTTCATAAAGGTGAAAAGTATTACTTTGATAAAGTATACATGGTTTACTTGTTGTTTTGATAAACTAACAATTTTCATTATTTGTGTATCCCTTACTGAGCTTCTTATGCTCACCCCAAGTTTTTTTTTGAAATGTTTTTCACAGGACTTAATGTGGAATAGGGTCAAGGATGGGATCAAGGGAAAGTCATGCTTTATAAAACATGGAACTAGACATGTTTCTTTTTAAGAGTTTTTTTTTATTATTATATGGAAACATAGTGTAAGTGTCTACTTTGTAATCTTTTGAGATGTAATAGTTATGTTCTAATTCTCTAAAACTCTAAACCTGAAAAGATCCTCAATGTGAATTATTCATTTAATTCAATATTAAGTAAGGTTTAAGGCCGGGGCCTTATAGTTGGTATCAAAGGTCGGTTTAGACAACTTTAGGAGTTAGAAAAGTGTTAAATTATAATATGATTGAAATGATATAGCATTTGCAGATTACCATGTTGCTTCGCCTAAGATATTTCTGTGTTCAGAATGGTTTTCCGCAGAGGAAAAAAAGCAGCTATGTTGGGACGACATCAGGAGGAAGATAACCTTCCAAATCAGCAACCTGAGATGGTCGGAATCAGAACTGAACAGTTTGTTGCAGTGATGGCACAGTTGACTCATGCTATAAATGGTGGTGGTATCCATGCACGAGATCAGCCAGATCAACCGCAGAGGAACATGTCAGTGGTGGAACATTTCATGAGGCAACATCCCCCATCATTCAGAGGATCATCTGACCCTGTGCAAGCTGAAGGGTGGATTAAAGCACTGGAGAAGATTTTTGATGTCATGGGGTGTTCAGAACATCAAAAGGTTAGTCTTGCTGTTTATCGTTTTGAAGTTGAAGCTGATCAGTGGTGGTCGATGGTGAAAAATATAAGGGATGGTGATGATATTGAGGATCTTCACTAGGACGAATTCAAAGGTATGTTTCTTGAGAAATACTTTCCTAAGGTGGTTCGTCTTAGGATGGAAAAACAGTTCCTAGAATTGAGGCAGGAGGATGATTCAGTGGCTGCTTATGAAGCAAAGTTCACTCAATTGGCAAGGTATGCTCCAAACATCATACGAGATCTTGATAGTAAAATATACCGTTTTTACTCAGGGTTAAAGCCAAAGTATCGAAGGGCTTTAGATTCTCGTGAGTTCAAAAGTTATGAAAAACTTGTTCGATGTGCGGATAAGGTGGAAGTGGAGTTTTCCGATGATCAGGTGTTCTATGACAAACAACAGAATAAGAGGTCTAGTTGACAGGAAAAGGGGAAGAATTCATCAACGAAGCAAGGAGGTAAGAAAACCAAATATCCATCCTGTGAGAAGTGTGGTAAAATGCATCCTGGAGAATGTTTATCCAAGTCTGGTAAGTGCTTTCGGTGTGGTAAGTCTGGTCATATTGCTTGTAACTGTAAGGAAGATGATCAAGCAGGAAATGAAAAGCCAACGATAAGATGTTATAAGTGCAATGAGACGGGTCACTATGCAAATGAGTGTCCGACAAAGAGCTTGAGTGATGGGAAGCAGTTAGACTACAAGCAGAAAGGGGTGGTGAAATCCTTTGCAACAACTTCAGCAGATGTTGGGCCATCGAATGAAGTGGTATCTGCTCCAGGGAGGTCAGTATTTTTTGAAGATTGACTTGAGGTCGGGCTACCATCAGTTGAAAGTAAAAGAAGCAGACGTTCTAAAGACTGTGTTCCGTACTAGATATGGCCATTATGAATTTGTAGTTATGCCTTTTGGGTTAACCAATGCACCTGTTGTATTCATAAACCTTATGAATAAAATTTTCCATGAGTTCTTGGATAACTTTTTGTTTGTGTTTTTAGGTTTGGAAAGAGGTTATGTGTGATTTGTGATTCACTGTT
Organism: Viscum album; assembly: GCA_963277665.1. NCBI lineage: Eukaryota > Viridiplantae > Streptophyta > Magnoliopsida > Santalales > Viscaceae > Viscum > Viscum album. The sequence goes on from OY728126.1 coordinate 590,717,508, forward strand.
AAAGAATGAGTTGTTATGTGAGGCTCATAGTTCCCCGTTTTCAGTTCATCCTGGTAGTACTAAGATGTACAGAGATCTGCGGGAGTATTACTGGTGGGATGGAATGAAAAGAGATATTGCTGATTTTACTGTGAAGTGTTTGACATGTCAACAGGTTAAAGCAGAGCGGCAGTTACCGAAAGGGATGCTTCAGCCTTTACCAATGCCAGAGTGGAAATGGGAGAATATATACATGGACTTTGTTGTTGGATTACTGAAGACATCTCGAGGTAATAATGCAATCTAGGTTATTGTTGATCGCTTGACTAAATCTGCTCTTTTCCTTGCTATACGAGATACTTTCTCTCTTGATCAACTTTCCCGTTTGTATCTTAAAGAGATAGTCAGGTTACAAGGAGTTCCTCTCTCCATTGTATCAGATCGTGATCCCAGGTTTACTTCTAACTTTTGGAAAGGCCTTCAGAAGTCGTTGGGTACTGAATTAAATTTTAGTACAACTTTTCATCCTCAATCAGATGGGCAGTCAGAACGAACAATCCAGACATTGGAGGATATGCTACGAGCTTGTTCTATGGATTATCAGGGAAGTTGGGACCAACATCTTTCTTTGGTTGAGTTTTCTTATAATAACAGCTTTCATTCTAGTATACAGATGGCACCATTTCAGGCATTATATGGGAAGCGGTGTCGAACTCCAGCTTTCTAGGATGAAGTGGGTGAAAGGAAGTTAATGGGACTAGAATTGGTATAAGAGATGGCAGAAAAAGTTCAGCTGATTCAGAAACACATGAGAACAGCTCCGAGTAGGTAGAAGAGTTATGCGGATAACCGGAGGAAGGATCTATCTTTCGAGGTAGGTGATCATGTTTTTCTCAAGGTTTCTCCTTGGAAAAGTGTGATGAGATTTGGAAAGAAAGGAAAGCTGAGTCCAAGGTTTATTGGACCATATGAAATTCTAGAGAGAGTTGGATCAGTTGCTTACCAAGTGGCTTACCTCCGAGTTTATCTCAGGTACACAATGTTTTTCATGTTTCAATGTTGAGGAAGTATATGCCAGATCCATCTCATGTTTTGTGTCCAGAGGTAGTTCAGCTTGAAGAGAACCTATCTTATGAGGAACAACTGGTCCAGATTCTTGACCACAGGGAGCAGGTGTTACGGAATAAGGTGATTCATCAGGTAAAGGTTTTGTGGATAAACCATGTGATTGAAGAGGCAACGTGGGAATCTGAAAATGCTATGAGGGATAAATACCCCCACTTATTTTGATAAGTGAATAAAATTGCGAGGATGCAATTCCCAAAAGGGGGGAAGGATGTAACATCCCAGGTAAATAAAGAATAAATAATTTTCATATTTATTAATTTTTACGAATTAAATATTAATTTTATTTTAAAGGGGTTGCTATGTTCGATAGCGTACCTGATACGCAATGAGGAGTTTCCTTGAAACTTACGTAGCACACTAGTAATATAATAATATTATTTTAAATGTTAGTTAACAAGTAGCCGTTGTACTGGCGGGAATGAATAGAAATAACTAAAATATGATTAGATATGTTTTTAAATGTTTATACATTTACCCAATAAAAGATAAAGGCTTAAAATACGGAAAGAGTTCAATTTTAGGCATATGTACTCTAATTTTCACTAAAGGTTCACTTATCACCTTTTAATGGTGAACCGTCATTAAATATAGTTTTGATCACTCTTATACATTCTTTCGGATCAAATAAAACTCTTATTAAGAATTGGGACATCAAATTTTACTTTGTGTAATTTTTTGGTAATTTTCCGATAAAGTTCATTTTTTTAATGAATAGTGTAAAATGTTGTGTTTTAATTCAAAACCTCTTTTAATCTAATTTATTTATATGATTCGATTATATTTTGAATTGGTTTTAAAGTGAAATTAGAAAATATTTTTACCATTAAATCCAATAGTGGTAGTTGGAATTAATTTCACTTTGAAATCGGACATAAACTAGTGCCAATCTTTTGATACTTATTGTTTCATAAAAACACGCTATTTGCTCTGACAGCGGGAATTAATTATTAAATTAATTAATGTGACTTATATGTTTTGAATTTTGTAAAATAGACTTCATTTTTGAATTCTTAATATCAAAATATAGCTTAGGGTGAATTTTTGGTAATTTTCTGAAAAACTTCAATTTTTGATGAATAGTGAAACTACTAAGTGGTACTTATAAAGACTGATTTTCTGTTTAAATGAAATTTTGCCATCATTGTGTTTTGAATTTCAAAAATCCGACATACATGGTTGTCATTAAGAAGTAAAATGTGGTTCAATGAGATTATAATAATTTTTTGGTGAATAATAACTTATTAAGTTCTTAATCGCGATTAGTGGTAATTAGTGTAGTTTAAGGTAAAAATGATATTATAAGAATGTGAAAACACCATGAAACTTGTCCTACACCTATTGGGTGAGTCATGGACGACCAAGACAAGCCATGGGCCAACTTGGGGACCCCATGGAGCCACTTTAGTTGGAAAATGACATTAATATATTTTTATTTAATGTTAAAGTGAAAATTACACTAACATAAATTGTTTTACTAAAATAATTTTTAAGTGGAGTTACACAGGTCCAAATTTTGATTATAAATATTCATTGGAAAGATAAAAAGCTTTCCTACATCATAGTAATTGTTTTATAATTTTTAGACATTAAATAAATTAAATTATTTATGACATAATAATGATGCAGCGATGACATCATTATTTGACGATTAAAATAAAATGGAAAGATAATGAAAAATCTATAAACTACACATGTCCAAAACCAATTGGATGAGTGGATTTCGAACCCTTATCACCTTATCCACGAATTATATCAATGTGGGACCTTTTAAAACAGAAACACATTTTCAAATAAAGTAATATCTCTTTACTTTCCAAAAGTGCCCCTCCTCTCCTCTTATAAAAGGCCCCCACCTCTACCACCTTTCACACACTTCTCAAGCCTTTGGCTCGGCCAACCCCTGCCCATTTAATCTCTCCACATCCCTCTCCTCATTCTAGAGAATTCCCTTTGGGCATAATCCTTTCAAAGGAAGCCTTTAGGCTCAAATCAAAAGGGAGTTACACTTTTAAAGGTAATTCATTCTCTCTTGTTCATTTGTTTTATTTTGCTTCTCCAACCCCCTAAACTATTTTTATTTACTTCTTTTGTAACAACACCAGTATCTTCAATATACTAGGATGTTGTTATAAGATTTATTCGAGCTACACTCTCACACAACTACATCAAATGGTAAAAGAACATACGGTTTCCGTGGATGGTGAAATTCTGCCTCCCGAAACGATGATTGTTCAATACTCATTTAACACCTTCAAAGGTGGCCATTATGATGTCACTATTTTTATATATGATATATAATATGTTTATGTTTTCCTTAAGCTTCTGTTTTTTTTCATTTTGGGCATACCTTTATGGTTTCCATTATGGGTAAACACGATATCTTCATTTAAGGAAGTGCGGACTACCGCCCCCTCAAAGTGATGTGATTCGTTAATGCCATATGTGGGACGTGTAAAGGATGGATTTAAAGTTATTATATATGATGTTATACTGGAATTATAATATACCTCTATATCATTATTATTTCATTCCATTAAATTATGAGATAGAAATGAAAGTAGCGTTCATGCGTACGTACGGCTTACCGTCTCCATGAACGGTGCATTTCATTTCTTATCCCCAAATGTAATGTACTATTAAAAGTACATGTATATAATGGATATATGTAATTAATGATATATCTAAATGATGAATATAATTCTGGAATTAAAATATACATACCTCTCATTTAGTTTTAATTCCATTAATATGACAAAGAAATGAAAGTAGCGTTCATGCGTACGTACGGCTTACCGTCTCCATGAACGGTGCATTTCATTTCTTACCTCTAAATGATTATGTAATATTATAAATACATGTATATGCTGGATATATATGATATATATCTAAATCAGGAATTTCATTCTGGATATAAAGAACCTTTGACCACACGAACAACATGTAATTGTAATAAGTCCACTTTCGACTTAAGAACCAAATATTGACAAAACAAACATTATTAACTTAAATGGTTACATAATGTTTATAACAAGGAAATAAGTGATATAAAAGGAATAATGAAATTTAAAAAGGTTCTTAATCAAGTATAAATTAACTCAAGTTTATTATTCAGGATATTAAAGAACGGTCGGGTCAATTCGGATACGAGGTAAGGGACTTCGTCTCAATCTCCTTTCATTGAGGCATATTTCGTTTTATATACAACTTTCTTTTATACGGTGTATAAACTCCTTTGACTTTTACTTTTATACAAAAGGTATCTTTTTCTACGAAGTGTTTTACTAAATGAAAAAAAGATTGTTTTTTTAACGTACGCGGTGACAACGACCTTTTCCGCCGCCACAAGTATTATTTGGTCTTTGGCTTCCTCAACAAGCCGTAATGTTTTTAAAATAAAATAAATACCATATACTATTTTATTTATTTTTAAAATGGTTTTGAAAAAAGATTCTATTATGTCAATATATTTATGATATATTGTGATTGAAATGTGGAAATTTTATCATTCCTTTATATTGGTTTTATGTTTTGTGATTTTATATTGGTACTTGAACATTTTAACGGGTGGTTACGTTATAAACCATATGACGGGTGGTGCCGTGAATACCAGGATGGGTGGTTACGTTATAACCTCCAATGCATTGGGTATGGAAGTCGGCCGTATGGCTATTCCATTAAGTATGTATGGAAATTGGCCGTATGGCTATTCCATTAAGTGATATGTGTGGAAGTCGACCGTATGGTTATTCCACTTAAGTAAGTATATGTCCCAAGTTACCTTTATATATGTTATGTGTTCTTTATATGGGTTTTATGGTAATCCTTTGGTTACAAAAAGGTAAGTAATGATACTTTATTCAGGGAAGAGTTTTTATTACTTCATAAAGGTGAAAAGTATTACTTTGATAAAGTATACATGGTTTACTTGTTGTTTTGATAAACTAACAATTTTCATTATTTGTGTATCCCTTAATGAGCTTCTTATGCTCACCCCAAGTTTTTTTTTGAAATTTTTTTCACAGGACTTAATGTGGAATAGGGTCAAGGATGGGATCAAGGGAACGTCATGCTTTATAAAACATGGAACTAGACATGTTTCTTTTTAAGAGTTTTTTTATTATTATATGGAATCTTAGTGGAAGTGTCTACTTTGTAATCTTTTGAGATGTAATAGTTATGTTCTAATTCTCTAAAACTCTAAACCTGAAAAGATCCTCAATGTGAATTATTCATTTAATTCAATATTAAGTAAGGTTTAAGGCCGGGGCCTTATAATATCTCATCATGATGTGATGATTATTCCCACCATCTCCTTACTGTGGGTGATATACCCATCCTTAGAGATCTACTAACCACCAAGGTTCCACGTTTACCAAGTGTTTATCCATAATCGTTCTGTTTATTGGGGGACGTGTTCACTACAGGTTAACCATAATCTCTGCATCCCTAAGGGATCATGTTAAACTCTGGTTAACCATAATCACCACATACTCAATGGTTTAGGTTTACCCCATGTTAACCATGAGAATCATATATAACCAAAAACATACACCAAACCATATAATCAAATAACGAAATAAACATACATGTAATTTCTCATTTCAATTTTTAAAACCATTGAATTTTAATTATCAAAAACTATCTCAAAATAACATAAAAATATCAAGAAAAAAAGAATTTCCAAAAATTATTTCCCAAATACCATTCCAATTAATCTTTTAAAACACAATTTTAAAAAATAACACTCAGTTTTCAGAAAATTTTTCAAATATACACCAAAAACCATTCTAGTTAACCATTTTCAAAAAAAATTACATTACTCCTACCAATCCCATTTGACATAGGTGTTATTTATTTTCCCATCAAATTATTTCATATTAATTATATGTATGAAAACCCCCTATTATTTATGGTTATGATATTCAATTTCACAGCCATCATTTTAAACCGTGTTTAGTCACAACACATTCAAAAATAATTTAATCACATAATTCACATATACATTTAAATGATAAATCCAACACTGAGTAATCCACTTCGAATAAATATTCCTTAATTTCTAAAGCATGTGTAATGGAAATTAATCTATGAATACTTGAACTAATACATTTCAATTTTATATAATTCAATAATGATACATCAAGCTTGAAATCATAATGCATTCTCATAAAAAAGAATCTAAACTATGTGTAAAATTGAATGGACCACATATGTTGTCCTTATATAAATCTAAAATTATTTATTTTCCATCGGTTAAAGATAAATGAAACACCCCAATGTTTTCTAAAAATAAGTAGAATTTCATGAAATTTTTTTAATGTAGATATTTATACGTAGCCTTTAAAAAAAATTCTACTGCTTCTTTGTTTTTGAATTTTGAAAAATGGAATCTACAATTTTGTTCAATATGTTATTTAGAGTCTATTGGAACCAACTTGTTTAATTTCTGAATAGTAACATACCCTTATAAATAGTAATATGACCATAATGAATATTAAATTGTATTATTATTGTATATTCTTAAGGCTTTAAGATAAAGGCTTATTGATAAATTTTCAAATGTAATATAAAAATAGTTATAGTTTTTAAATTATTATTTTTTGAATTAAGTATAATTTTATTTAAAAATTAAATTGGAAATAATTAGAAAATTATTTTCAATGAAAGGATTTCTTTTCTGAAATCTACACATGGATAAATGGTTAGGGTAAATTTTGGGGATTTTTCTGAAATAGTTGATTTTTCGGTGAATAGTAAAAAAATATAGTTTTGAGTTTCGGTGTGTTACTGACATCATTAATGATGTAATAATGATGTAAAAAATATGTAGACTTGTGTACAATAAAATAATTTATTATTTTTCCAAAATGGATTATACCATGGGAAAATACCATGGTCATGCTCATGGTTTTGCAAATACTACTAATGAGGTGTCCCTTGGAAATTGTTAAAATAATCCCCCGCTTTTGCTATAAATACCAACCAATTACTTCATTAAATTCATTCCAAATTCCACATAAATGACGCTCTATCCTTATAACCTCCCTAGTATCCCTCAAAAGGTTTCTTCAAGCCCCCAAGGTCCCATACTTCATGTTCATGGAGTTATCCTACAAGGTATAAAAATTCTCAATTTCTTTCATTTTCCATTAAAGTTCTCTTTTATGTGGTATAACATTCATGTTTCCATACCATGTTCTTATTTTTCTTTATATTCTTTTTCTATTAATTATTATGATTCATTTTTGGATGGTTTACCCTTGTCCCATCTCTTTTTAATATTTTCTAAAACCATATGGCATAGCTGTTAGGATGATGAAATTTTGTAAGCGATTTCTCAATTATTCTTTTATTGAGTTTCTTTATTTTATTTAATTCTTTATTCATCACTTATTATCCCAGAGGCGTGAAATCTCAAGAAATAATGTATATTATCAATGTTCTTATGTTCCTATAAAATTCATCATCATTATTCTTCTCTCTTCTCAGATATTCAAGGAATAAAAGCATTGTCTGTGATGGGTGGAATTACCGACATCATGGATGATGTGATTTCAATTTTCAATAACTCTTTCATGTCTATTGATGAAAAAAATTATATTTGAACCAAGTTATAATATATGTATTATGTTTCATCCATGGCTCTGTAATTCCTTTTTTACCTATGGTTTTAATTTATAAGACAAAATGAGGTTGTTATTATCAAAGAACCACTAAAATGATCTAAACGAGCACCATTAATGTTTTAACATATGAATAATAATTATACAAAACATAAAATGATAAATGGTATAAATTAAGGTACTAAAAATATTTAAATACCTTTCCATTCCAATTATGAATTTTCAATTCTAATTGACAAGAACATGCATCATGAACCGATCATGAAAATCATGTAAAGAATTTACCAAAAACAGTACGAGGAACAAAATAGTGACAATTAAGTGGTGAAATGAGGTTATGAAATTATCATATAAGATGTTATAAACATGAAGATGTTTCTTTAAAATACTAATAACACTCTTTTAACCATTATACAGGATTTCTAAACAAGTTTTAAGTATGGAAAGCCTAAGGTAAGGGAATTATTAACCCGATTTCCATTCTTTGGGTTAACCTTATACTTCATTATTTACGTCGAATTAAAATTGACTGTGTTATGGATTTTTATTATATTATGTTTAATTATGAATATTTACAGTTTATATATACATTCCATCCACTCTCTTATGTCTCACTTCAATTATTTGATATTTATAAGGGACTTTTCTTTTGAAATCCTCTTTTACAAAATTCAAAAGAAATGTTTTTATGATATTATTCATGATGAATGACTATGTTCTGGATCTTGGGAATTTTTTATGATTAAGGGTGGGACCTATTTTTCTTCTAATGTGTTGGGTATGTGTAAGTTGGAGGTCGGTCGTATGGTTACTCCAAGTCTAAATACGATGGTTACAAAAATAGTAAGGTATCCAGGAGGGATACTAATTATAAGGTAGCCAAGAGGGATACAAGATTATGTATGTAATGCCCCAAGATACCTTTATGGTTATAATTATGTTCCAAGGTATTGTGTAAATCTCATGTTTCAAAAAGTAATTATATATATACAGGTGGGAAGTATGTCTTTTGAAAATGATTTCATACATTACAAGTATTCATGGAATAATGTTTTTTTCCTTCTTTTTATATCCCTTAATGAGGATTTATCATCATCTCAAGTATAAATGACTTTCACAGGTAAATGGATGTGTAATAAAAATAAGGAATCCATGTTAAATATTGAAGAATTGTCAAGGAATCATGATTTAATTTTTAATTTTTTAAAGTTTGAAAAAAATGGAAACTGTTTTTATGGTATACACTCTATAACAATGTGTAATGTTATGAATGTATTATGTCTCAATTATCTAAATCAATAAACATAAAAGATAATCAATGTAAAAGTAAGTGTTTTCTTGACTAAATTCTAGATTATGTATGTAATTAGGCTGGGTCCTTATAGTTGGTATCAGAGGATGGTTTAGAAAACATTATGGGTTAGGATGATGTTAAAAGCATTACATAAATGATTTTTACTCTATAATTAATTTGAAATGTTATAGAATTTAAATATTTTTATTTTGCTTCTTCAAATATATGTTTGGTTAGAATGGTTGTCCGTAGAAAGAACATGGATGCTGAAGAGGAGAGGCACCGACAGAATGATATCCTTCCAGACTACAGCCTGGAATGGTAGGGATTAGAACCAAGAAGTTTGTGAAAATAATAGATCAGCTAACACATTCGATAAATTGTAGTGGAATCCATGAAATAGAACAAATAGATGTACTGCAAAAGAACATGATAGTTGTGGAACATTTTATGAGACAACACCCTCCTGCTTTTAATGGATCTTCTAACCTAGTAGCTGTTAAAGGATGGATCAAAGACATAGAATAGATATTAGATGTTATGGGATATTCAAAAAATCAAAATGTATGTCTAGTTATTAGTAATTTTGAAGGTGAATCTGTTTAGTGGTGTTCAATGGTAAGGAATATCAAGGGTAGATATGATTTTGATGCCTTAGATTGGGATGAATTTTAATGTCTTTTCTTTGAAAAATATTTTCCTAAGGTCATGATACTTAGGATAGAGAAGAAATTACATGAATTAAAGCTAAAGTAGGAGGATTTAGTGGTTGTGTATGAAGAAAACTTCACCCTACTGGTGAGGTATGATCCAAGGATTATTCTGGATCATGATAGAAAAATCAACCCCTTTTACTCAGGACTGAAGCCAATGTATCGAATGGCATAGGCCTTCCGTTAATTCAAAAGTTATGAGAAACTAGTCCAACATGCTAATAGGGTAGAGATGGAGTTTGCTGATTATCTTGTGCATTTTGGAAAAAATGAGAAGAAGAAGTCCAGGTGGAAAATAATGGGTAAGAATCAACCAAAGAAATCTAATAGTAAGAAAATCTAGTTTCTAGTTTTTGAAATGTGCAGCAAGAAAAACCCTGGGGAATGTCTTAGCTAAACTGTGAAGTGTTTTAAATGTGGTATGTTTGGACATATGGCCCGAGATTTTAATGAAAATGATCCTAAGAATAATCTAGTTAATAAAACCATAAAGTGTCTTAAATGTGATGAGATGGATCATCATGCAAATGCCTATCCAAAGAGACATCTGAATGATGAAAAGAATCCATACTATAAGCAGAAAGGTGTAGTGAGATTCTTTACAACTACACCAATAGATGTCAAGACATCCAATGAAATTATATCAGGTACTTCGTTTGTTCACTCAAGTTTTTCTAAAATTTTATTTGAGAAGTGGTCTACACATTCCATCATCTCTGAAAAATTTTCGGGTAAATTAAAAATATCACCTCAACAAATGAGACCAGAGCATGTTGTTAAAACACTACTGAAAAAATTGTAGAAAATATAAATTATAAGAATTTTTCTAATATGGTTTTTGTAAATAAATTACCTTAAAACCTTGTTGTTTTAACCTAAGTCAAGTTTGATGTTATTCTGGGAATGGATTGTCTTTCTGTTTATCTTGCTAAGATTGACAGTAGAGCTGAAGAATTTTTTTTTCAGAAAGAGTTTCAGTTTATATAAAATAACGAACTCATAAAATTGACAACATATCAGGAATCTGAGAAACTATTGAAAGATGGAAATGATAGTTATCTTGCTCATATTGTTGAAAATAAGTGAACTGTTCAAATTGATAATGTCTCTATGGTAAATGAATACCTTTATGTTTTTCTTCGTGAGTTACCATGTGTCATACCTAATCAGGAAGTCAAATTCACAATTTACTTACTTCTTTATTCTAATCCAATTTCAAAACCCCTATATCGTATGCCTCAAATATAACTTCATGAATTGAAAAATCAATTGCGTATTTTCTGGATAACGACTTAATTCTCCCTTGAACTTCACCATTAGGAGCTCCTGTTTTGTTTGTTAAAAAGATAGATGGTTCTGTGATATTTTTCAATGATTATATAGCTTTTAACAACATCACTATTAAAAACATGTATCATTTTCCCCATAGCGATGACATTTTTTATCAGCTCTAGGGAACTCAGTACTTTTCCTAGATTGACGTGAGATCTGGATAGCATCAGCTGAAGGTGAAAAAGGTTGACATCCCAAAAATTGCCTTTCGTACTAGATATGGGAATTATGAATATGTTGTTTTTTCCTTTGGGTTAACTAATGCACCTATTTTATTCATGAATCTTATGAATGGGGTATTTCACGAGTTCTTGGAAACGTTTTTTGTTTTATTTATTGATGACATTCAGGTATTTTTTAAAAATAAATAGGAGAATGAAAAACATCTAAGGGTTGTTTTACAAACCATAAAAGAAAAGAAACTGAATGGAAAATTCAGAAAGTGTGATTTTTGGTTGCAAAAGATTTCTTTTCTATTCCACATTTTAAATAATTATGGAATAACACATGACCCTACCAAAACAAAAGTGGTTGATGAATGGCCAATACCCACAAATTTTTCAATTATTTGTAGTTTTCTTTGATAAGAGGGTTATTACCAATGGTTTGTTTAGAACTTTGAATGGTTATCTATCCTGATAATCATATTAACATAGAAAGGGGTTATAATTGTATGGATAGAAGAATGTAGTGTTTGTTTTTAGGAACTAATGAAGAGATTGTTAAATTCTCCAGTTTTGGCCTTGCCTTCCCGAAATGGAGAGTTTGTCCTGCATAGTGATGCTTCTTTGAAGAGACTTGGTTGTGTTTTTATGTAGCATGATCAATTAATCGCTTATCCTTCATGACAACTAAAACATCATGAGTTAAATTTTCCCACACCGGATTTTCAATTGGCATCTATGGTTATCTGCTTTAAAAATTTGGAGGAATCATTTATACATAGCAAAATTTCAAATATATAATAACCATAAAATAATGAAGTATATATTCACTCATAAGGAGTTCCACATGAGGTAGATAATATGTCTTGAACTGATAAAGGATAATGATTTCACTATCAATTACCATCTTGGAAAAGAAAACAAAGTGGAGGATTCCTTGAGTTGAAAACATCATGCACCATTAACCATGTTACGTTTTAAACATGATCCCTTGATTAATGGTTTGATAAATTTTGTCTTAGAAGTTTTCGGTGTAGGGAATAGATCTATTTTGTTTCAGGTTTTGGTGTATTCTTCATTGTTAGATATAATTAAGTGAGCACAGAAGGAAGACTATGAGTTACAAAAAAATGATGAATTGGATAAAATGTGTAAGCTTCCAGAATTTAACCTTTATAATGTTGGTGTTTTAACATTTTGAAAAAGGTTGTGTGTGCCTTGTAATTCTCAGTTGAAGACATATTTGTTGTGTGAAGCTCATAGTTCTTCATTTTTGGTTCATCATGGCGGTACTAAGATTTATAGAGACCTTTAAAAGTTTTGTTGGTAGGTTGGAATGAAATGGGATGTTGCTGATTTTACCATGAAATATTTGACATATCAGTAGGTTAATGCAAAGTGGCAGTTACCAAAGTGGATGCTTCTTCCTTTTCCAATGCTATAGTGGAAATGGGAGAATGTAACTATAGACTTTATGATGGGACTACCAAATTCTTCACAAGGTAATAATGTGATTTGGGTTATTGTTGATCCGATGAAAAAATATGCACATTGTCTTTCTATTCGAGATATAATTTATTTGGATCTGATTTCTCGATTATACCTTAAGTAAATTGTCAGGTTTCATGGAGTTCCTCTTTCCATTGTATCTAATCGGGACCCCAGGTTCACTTTTAACTTTTGTGAGGGACTTCAGAAGACATTGGGAAAATAATTAAATTTCAATACATCTTTTCATACTCAATCTGATTGGCAGTTAGAATGAAAGATTCAGACATTGGAGGATATGCTTCGATCTTGTTTAAAGGACTATTAGGGATGTTGGGATCAACTTCATTATTTAGTTGACTTATATTATAATAACACTTTTCATTCGAGTGTACATATGTAACCTTCTAAGGATTTGTATAGAATGTGGTGTTAGTTCCAGCATTTTGGGATGATGTCGATGAATGAAAGTTGATGGGAACAAAATTAGTATAAGAAGTGGCTGAGAAAGTGAATATAATCTAGCAACACATGGGGACAGCTTAGAGAAGGCAGAAAAGTTATGAAGATTATATAAGGAAACACTTCTCTTTCGAGTTAGGTGACAACATTTTCCTTAAAATCTCTCTATAGAAGAGTTTGATGTGTTTTGATAAGAAACTAAAACAAGTCCATGATTCATCGATCCTTTTGAAATCTTGGAAAAAGTAGGAATAGTTGAATATCGAGTAGATCTTCCTCCATGTTTTTCGAAGGTACACAATTTTTTTCATGTTTCGATGTTGATAATGTGTGTGCCAAGTTCATCACAAGTCTTGAGCCTAGAAGTAGTTTAGCTAGAAGAGAACCATTCCAATGAAGAGAAACCAGTTCAGATTCTGGATAGAAGGGAACAATTATTTCTGAATAAGGTAATCCACTAGGTAAATGTATTTGGAGAAAACACATGGTTGAAGAAGCAACATGGGAGTCTAAAAATGCAATGGGAGAAAGGTACCCTCACTTGTTTAATATGTAAATAATATTGCGAGGATGCAATTTCCCAAATTTGGGGATAATGTAACCACCCAAGGTTTTCTTAAAATAAGTTGAAATGCATGAAATTTTGTTTAATATTGAAATTTAATAGTAGCGTCTAATCATAATTTTACTGCTTTTATGTATTGAATTTCAAAAAATGTTCATCTACAATTGTGTTCAGTATATTATTTAAAGTCTATTAGAACCAACTTGTTTTTTGGTGAATAGTAAAAAAATCCTTAAGAATAGTAATATGAATAGTAATATGACCCTACTGAATAGTAAATTGTATTATAATTTTATTTTCTTATGTCTTTAAGATAATGACATCTTGATTAAATTTTAAATGTGATATAAAAGCAATTATAGTTTTTAAATTGTTGATTTTTTATTTAAGTATGGGTTTATTTAAAAATTAAATTTAAAATATTTCGAATCTTTTTTGGAAAAAAGGGCTTCATTTTTCAATTCTATGCATCGATAAATGGGTAGGGGTAATTTTGGGGATTTTTCTGAAACATTTGATTTTTTAGTGAATAGTAAAAAATACATTTTTGAGTTTCAGTGTGTTAATGACATCATTAATGATGTAATAATTATGTAATAAATCATGTCCACTTGGGTGTAGTAAAATAATTTATGAGGTGTCCCAAGTGGATTATACCATGTGAAGATACCATTGGCAAGCCCATGGTTTTTCAAATACCACTAATTAGGTGTCCGATGGAAATTATTAAAATAATCACTCACTTTTTCTATAAATACCAACCCATTCATTCTTTAACTTCATTCCAAATTCCTCATCAACGATTCTAGGGCCTCTTTACCTCTATATAATCCCTATGAAGGTTTCCCCAATCCCTCATGTCCCAACCATTATGTTCTATGAGTTAATATATAGGGTAAGAAAATTATCAATTTCTTTCTTTCTCCATTCATGTTCTGTTTTATGTGGTATAACATTCATTTTTCCATACCATGTTATTATTTTCATTCATATTTAGGATATATTATTTGTTATGATTCATTTCTTTATGGGTTACCTTTTTCCCCTCTATTTTTAATATATTCTAAAACCAATTTGCATAGTCATTAGGCTGCCGAATTTTTGAAAGAGATTTCTCAATTATTATTTTATTTTGAGTTCGTTTTTTTCAAATTTATTATTAATATCTTCTTACAAATAGGAAAGAAATATCCAAAAATCATGTATATTTTGGATGTTCTCATGTTCATGGAAAATTAATCATCACTCTTCTTCACCTCTCCCACTTATTCAAAGAATAAAAACATTGTCCGCCTTGTGTCGAATTACAGACATCGTGGACGATGAGAATTCAAATTTCATTAACTCTTTCAAGTATGGTCATGAAAATATTTTTACCGTTGATCCAAGTTATAATATATGTATTATGTTTCATATATGGTTTTGTAATTCTATTTTTACTCATCATTTTAATTTATAAGAAAAAATGAGGTCGTTATTATCAAGGAACCACTAAAATGATCTAAACGAGCATCATTAATGTTTTAACTTATGAATCGTCCTCATATTAAATATAAAAATGATAAATGTTATAAACTATTGAACTGGAAATATGTAAATACCTTTATATTCAAATTTTGTTGTTTTATTCAATCAAAAAGAACATCCATCATGAACCGATCATGAAAATCCTGTAAAGAACTCACCCGAAACAGTGCAACGAACAAAATGCTGACAATTAAGTGGTCAAATGAGGTTATAAAATGATCATATAAGATGTTATAAAATTTAAAATGTTTCTGTAAAATACTAATAACACTATTTAAACCATTATATGGGATGTTTAAACATGTTTTGAGTAATACTTGCTTGTGGTAAGTGAATTCTTAACCTGATTTCCATTCTTTGGGTTAACCTTCTACTTCGTTATTTATGTGGTATTAAAATCTATTGTGTGATGTGTCATGATTATATTATGTTTAATTATTTATAATTATAGTGTATATACATATTCCATCCTCTCTATTAAGTCTCACTTTAATTATATGATATTTATATGGGACATTTCTGTTAAAAGACACTTTTAAAATTCTGTTTTGCAAAATTTAAAATCTATGTTTTTATGCTATTATTCATGTTGTATGATTGTGTTATGGTTCTTTAAAAAAATTTATGATGAAGGGTGGGACCTATATTTCTCTCCAATGCATTGGTTATGTGTATGTTGGGGGACTATCATATGGTTACTCCAAGTGTAACTGTGATGGTGAGACCAATAGTAAGGTAGCCGTGAGGGATACAAATTATAAGGTAGCCTAGAGGGTTACAAGATTATGTATGTAATTCCCCAAGATAAATTTATGGTTCTAATAATGTTATTAGGTATTTTGGAAATCTCATGTTTCAAAAGTTAAATAAATAAAGTTTTTAAGTATATCTTTTGAAAATTATTTCATACATTACATGTATTCAAAGACTAATGTGTTTTATCCTTATTTTTATATACCTTATAGAGTTTTTGTGCTCATCCCAAGTTTTAAATGATTTTCACAGGTTAATTTATGTGTAAGACAAATAAAGAATCCATGTTAAATGTTGAATAATTTTCTAGGAATCATGTTTAATGTTTTCATGTTTTAAATTTTGAAAAACAAAATAGAAACTATTTTTATGGTATCCACTCTATAGCAATGTGTAATGTTATGAATGAATTATGTCCCAATTATCTAAAGCCTTAAACTTGAAATGATCCTCAATGTAAAATAATGTGTTTTCTGGACTAAATTCAAGATTATTTATCTAATAAGGCTGGTTTTTTATAATAAAATAAAAGATACATAATACCAAAACCCCCCCTTAAAATTGACCATAATTGAAAAATATAGTGAAATATATTTTGATAGAAGATTAAAATAAGAAAAGAGGCACGAGGAGGTATATAATCACTGATTACTTTCCAATGCATTAACCTATAATCATAATAGACCAATAATGTAGTCGAAATGCTACAGTCAAGTAGAGGGATAAGGTAAATCCTACATGATAAGAAGTGGCAAACAAAATGGACATTTTCTGGTTAAGAAGTGGGGGTGAATATGGTAAATGAAAATTTTTTCATCTTTAAAAACCCCATGCATTCCCCACCATATAGCGACCTAGATTTTTCTTACATTACCATTACCATATATTAAAGATAAATAACATAAAATAATTAAAATCTAGGATCCAAAGGTTTTGTGTCATGAAAAATTTGGACAAAACATAACATTTACACAATAAAACATAAATATTATTTAATTCCATTATTTATTGATTCTTATTGGCCCTTATTTAATCCTTAGTATAAGTAGTCACCTGAGGATATACAAAAAATAAATGGTAGAGCTAAAATCCCACCAATTGGAAATATAAGAAAATAAATCAATATAACATGGATGATAATAATAATCAATATAATAACACAATAATGGGATCATCATCATAGTCATGAGAATAAGAACTTTATAAAGGCATGGAATGTTTCAATTCCTAATAATGAAAAATTATCTCATAGAGGTCAACTACCACACATAGTTGTGAAAAAATCTACCATCATATTCATGCATAAAATATTTAAATCATTATAACAAAATAATTTTAAAAAAAATATAAAATCATTTTCATGCATATTGAAAATTATCTCATGATATACACCACATAAGCCAATACATTAGGGAACTATATAATTCCAATGCTCCTGCCGCCTCCTAACATTTACAAAATCAAACATTCCTCATAGAATGTAAAAAAAATCCATAAAAAAACAAGGAAAGAAAATGGGTTTCATGAGAATTAAATTCATGAATAATGATTTGATTTGACAAACTAAAAATGGAATAAGATACTTGTTATAATAATAATCATTCTTGAGTTAATAAGAAATAATCTCAAGAGAAGTAAAATATGTGTTATTAAAAGGAAGATATATTTTTCAAATAACATTGGACATATCATAAAATAATATTAGAAGAATGTATATCCCAAAAAATGAAACGTAATAATAATTAAATTATTTTTTAGTAATATTAATTTAATATAAACTCTGAACATTGGAACGAAAATAGAAAAATCCAAAGATAAGGAGTTGGTTTTGAGAATCCCCTTATATATGTATTAATGATTTCATCACATTAATATCATGGATAATAAAATTAGATTCATTAATAACTAAATACAGCAAATATTTTACAGATATTTGATTAATTATAATTTTATGATGTTTTATGGCCATTTTTATGAGTTATAGTAAACAATTTCAGTATTTTAGGGTGTTTTGTTTCTTGGTTTTCGTCATCGTTTTACCTATATACATTTACAGAAGATCATGTAAAATAGAGACATTTTTAAATAATTTAAATTATATATTATTATTGAAATAATATATTTTTTAATAGGTATTGTATAATATTTTGATTCTAGAAATGAGTATGATTCATTAGATAAAATTTTAATGGTAATCGATTAGATTATTTTTAGAGGTTCTTGATCACAACATACTTGTTTTGTTTTACTATTTAATATTATGTTAATAAGTTAGTTCAAAAACATTAAAATTATAATAATTTGTTTACAATATTTCTTAACCATTATAATTTTTTCTCACAATCCTTGAATGTGGTAAAAGAAAATTAAAATTCATCGTTCACGATGATGAAAAATTGACACATTACGAATGATGGTGTAATTTTTTAGAATAACATGGAGAGGAGAAGAGGTTTGTTGATGAATTATTCCATTAATATATTACAATTTTAGTATATATAGGATAATGGGGTTATTATTCCACTTGTATAGGGTGGGTGAGCAGAGAATTATAAAAGCGAAGAAATTGAAAAGATATTAAAAGAAAAAAAATGGATTTTACCTCTTGAATCATTCTTCTAGAGAACCTCCTTAGGGTAATTAATTTTGGTCTTTTGTGGAATTTAGAGGCTCCTAGATATGAGAGATAGGATTGGGAATATGATAGGGCAAATATTGGACCATATTTAATGGGTTGGAGTTGTGAGGAGAAGATGTGGTGATGAATGATATTTTTAGGGGAGGAGGGGGTGTTTTATTATTATT
The DNA here is from genome assembly GCA_963277665.1 of Viscum album. Lineage (NCBI taxonomy): Eukaryota > Viridiplantae > Streptophyta > Magnoliopsida > Santalales > Viscaceae > Viscum > Viscum album. The sequence goes on from OY728126.1 coordinate 590,736,341, forward strand.
ACAATCATTAATTTATTATTTTGACTAAAAAATATGAATAGATTGGACCTTTAAAATAAATATATTAAATAAATAAAAATTATTAGAGATTATGGTGGTTACATCATACATGACTTGAGAAATAGTGATTTTACCTTATACTGTCATATACCTTAAATTACTGTATTTCACTATTCACCAAAAATTCAACTATTTTAGAAAAAACCCAAAAATCACACAAACAATGTTTTGTTAGTTAGAATTCAAAATCAAACACAATTTTGTTAAAATAATTTTCTTAATATGAGAAAATTAATTTTTATCTAAAACCATCATTGACTTGGAAAATACTGATGTTAATATTATGTCTAATTTCATAACATTTTGGAAAATTAATTAATTTCTAATAAATTAATCTTATAATCATAAGACAACAAAATATTAATTTATTATTATATTTTCTGAACAAAATGTTTCTATTAATACATTATATTAATTATAAGATGTTAACAAACATTTTTTTTATAGAAAAACACTAAATTAATAATTCTTAAACATTTTTTTACAAACACTGTGATATAATTATATCATATTTTCATTTATAAGATGCTTAAATTTTATTTATACATTCTTATATGATATTAATATTCTACTGGTTGAATAACTATTAACAAGGTCCACATTACTATTCCAAAGGTCATGTTACTATTCCATCAGTATAGGATGCTTATATTATATAACTACCTCTTAAATTTTTGCATGTTATAAATATGATATAATATGGTTAGACTATATAATATAATTATAAGAAGGGAATTTCTATTGATAAAATTTTGGGTTGTAACATTCTTCTCCCTTGTAAAGTTTATCCCTCAAACATTATTTTTTTCATTCATTATTGAAAACAGTTAAGGGTACTTCTCCTTCATCACTTCCTTCAGTTCCCATGTTGCCTCTTCGTACTTATTTTTTTTCATAGTACATAGACTAGGTGATTAGTCTGGTTTCATATAACATTATATCTATTTTCCAACATCTTCACTCGCATATCCTTATAAGAGTGTTCATTTTTTAATTGTACCACAACTGGAATGGGTACATGTGAGGGATCTGGTATTTAGTTTCTCAAGAGAGAGATATAGAATACATCATGTGCTTGAGACATAGTTGGTAGAAGTTCTATTAGATAGTGCACAGATCTGACAAGATCAATAATATTTAAGGGGTTGATGTACCTCAGACATAGCTTTCCCTTCATCTCAAATCTCATGATACTTTTCCATGGATATATGTGGAGGAATATCATATCACCTACCTCAAACTCTAGGTCTCTTCGATGATAGAATGAATAGATCATATGTTGAATTAGGGATTTCTCGAGGAGCTGCTGAATGGTTTTCACATTTTTTACCATTTTTGAGAAAATTTTAGTTCCTACCAACATATTTTTACCACCTTCAACCCAACATGTTGGGGTTATGTATCTTTTCCCATAAAGGGATTTATATGGAGCCATTTGGATGATTGAGTGGAAACTATTGTGGTAAGAGAAATTGGTCTGAGGTAGATGTTGGTACTGTAATCCTTTGTATTCTATAGAACATGATCTCAACATGAATTTCAATGTCTGGATTTTATGCTAATATTGGCTATCAGTTTTAGGATGTTAATCCAAAATGTAATTCACCTCAGTGTTTAGAGCATGTTGGAGAGTTTTCCAGAACTTATATGAAAATCTCATATCTCGATCAATTATAATCAATAGTTATAATCAATGTAGCCTTACTACTTCTCTAATGTATATATGTTCTAGTTTGTCCAATGCGAAGTCCTCTTGAATTTTTCTAAAATGATATGTTTCTGTAAGATGATATATAATAACCCATATATCATTTTTTCTTCGAGATATCTTTGGATATCTGGTCACAAATTCCATGGTTACGTTTTCAAATTTCCATGTTGGTATGGGTATTGGTTACATCATCCCCTTAGACATTTTCTTTTAATCCTTCACATTCTAATATACCAGGAAAATGAATGTATATTTAGTGATTTCATTCTTCCTATTGTCCTGCCAATATTTCTCTCATAGATATTGATACATATTTTTCCCCTATGGGAATAGATAAAGATGAGAAATGTGCATCATTCAGAAGATATTTCTTTATCTCAAGATTTTCGTCACCCAAATCTTATGAATTATTCCTCATAAATTTTGAACTCTAAGGATTTCCCATTTTTTATAGCTTCCACTTTTTCTGAATTTCCACATCATTTCTTTGAGGATTCATTATTTTTATGATGAGGGAATATTGAACAATAATTTGATAAAGGGTTGACAGTGTTCCTTTTTTAATTATTACCATGTCCATTCTTTGAAAATCAAAGAAGATTTGATCCTTATCAAATCTCATCACTGATAATGTTGTTGGATCCTTTCTACTTAGTTCATCGACCACTATATTTTCCATACCAGGATGGTAGAGGATTAGGGAGTTGTAATCCCTAAGAGCTCTAAGCATTTTGTTTTGTCACATACCAATCTCCCATTATGTGAATATATTTTTTAGTATCATATGATCTTTATATATTCCGAAATTCTACCCATAGTGACAATGCCGCCAAATCTTAAACTACAATATCATAACTACAAACATCAGATCTTTTGTAGGATTGTTTTTCTCATGAATTTTCAACATACATGAGGTCTAGACTATCAATTTATCATTTTAAATCAGTAAAAAGTATATTCGCTTCTTTGAAGGATTGATTCATACCAAAAAGTGTTCCTCAGTTATCAAAAGTGTGATTACTTTGATGGTAATGATCCTTTTTAAAGTCCTTGAACAAGTCTTTAAATTCACTAGTCTATACAAACTTTTCTCCATTTCAAGTTATCCAGATTACTGGGTTTAAAAATCATGATAATTTTCTGAATAATAAATGGTACACCTAGAAAGTACAAGGAAAATACGGATCTCCATTACAGATATTGGCATGAAGCACTATTCTATTTTCTTTATCTTGGAAGCGTCCAAAAATATTCCTTCTCTGGTGAAAACATGTCCCAAAATGATACTTCTTCCATCCATAAATCATGTTTACTATAATTTTAATTAATGTTATCCCTTCAAAGAGTCTTTAACATAATATTAAAATTCTCCTCATTTTCCTCATTCCTCTTATATTATAATTTAATATCATCTATAATGAATACCACAAACATGTTTAACAAATATATAAAGACTTTATTCATTATGTGCATGAATATTTCATGAAAATTAGTGAGTCCAAAAAGAATCACTATGAACTCATAGTGTCTATACCTCATTTTGAATGTTGTTTTATTAATATATTCCTTCCTCAAGTTTTATTGTTGATATCTCGGCCAAAGGTCAGCCTTAGTGAAATACACCAAACAGTGTAGTTAATTGAATGATTCCTCTATCTATGGAAGGGGAATATTTTTCATTACCATGATTTTTTTTCTCACGATAATCAACACAGAGGCGCATTGATCCTTCATTCTTCTTCACAACGAGGATTGGTTCACCCCATGATAAATGAGTTGGGCCTATATAAACCTATCCATTTTATCTGGTAACTGCTTCTTCAGTTCTTAAAACTCAATGGTGGACATTCTATATTGTGTCATTAATATAGGTAGAGATCCAGAAAAATGTTCAATTGAGAACTCGACCTCTCAATCAGGTGGAAGACCAGGAAATTATTTATGGAACAAGTTGGTGTATTCCCTCATAATAAATATGTATTCAAACACGATTCTCTCTTTTGTCTAAATCATTTGAGAAATATATTCTTTCACCTAAGAAAATAATATCAACATTTGAGATGATGAATATAAAAGAGATTCATCCTCCTCTTTAAAGTTGTACAGAATTGGGGGATGCCTTGGGATGCAAAGGGTGATATCCTTTTAATTAAATTTGATGTTCAATTTGTATAAATATACTTAATACCTCACTAAAATATCATTAAAATCTACCAAGATAAGTAAAACCAGGTTTTCTATGAGGTTCAGTCCACAATCATTAACTGGGGAGGAGTTATATATGTTGGATGAAATAATTTTCCCATTTTCCATTCTCACAGATAACTCAGCCTCATTATTTTTATGTGGTGTTTGTATAATTCTTATAAACATGAAATATTTGAAATATTCCATAGAAATATAATCAAATAGTATTTTTACTATTCCTAAATAAAAAACTAGTGTACTTTTCACCAAATCATTGTTGGGATCCACCATAGAGGTTATGATAGAATAATATTTCTCTTTCACCTTTATCTTTGGTGCCTTCTGACACAGATTACCTTAAAGGACATGAGGATTGGTTCACTCACTTGCATAGTTTTATTTATCCATATATTTGAAGCATTGAACAATGGGTGGTTCTCTCCTTTCCTATACCAAATTTTATTTCACCCTCACTTCTCCTTAACATTCCTAATCACAGTGTTATTCTCTCCCACAAATAAAGCATTTCCCCATCCCTTTCAAAAATTCACATGATATTGATTCCAACGTTTTTGACATGTGAGTGGATCTGTTTTCCTTCCACCTTTGTCATTAGATCCTAAAGGCTAATGCATTATATTTTGATCATTCTCTACTATTCTCTAAACTATATCTCAAATTTGAGATCACGTCGAACAACTTCTTTATAACTCTCAATGTATCAAATTTATAGATCATATAGAATCGTTTGTTTTTAAAAAAATACAGTATCTATTTTTTTTTATAATTATTGATTAAAAAACCTATGGAGTACCTTGAAATCATTTTGAAATTATATTCATAAGGAATGATATATTCCCCTTCCCTTTTCTTCAACCCTAATAATTTTTTCTCAATATTTGTTCAATGAGTTCCAGGGATACAATTTTTAAGAAATATATCCTAAATTTATTCCCACATCATATCTTCAATTTTATCCTCTAACTTGGTTTTCTTAATGAACTTCCACCAATGACCGGACTCTCTGTCTAAAAGATAAATTTACAAAGTCTCATTTCACTATCTTAAATTGGTAAAGCAAAAAAATACCTTCCCTAATGGGTTGAACCATTGTTCTATGACTTCTGGATTAAAAGATCCACTAAACATTAGTGTTCATTTTCACATAAAATATATGATATCCAATTTTTTATTCTTGGGTGAAGGAGTATGTACCAATTATTCATGTTATTGTCAATTTCTTGAGATAGCTGAGTATGCATTGTCCTTAAAATTTGAACCCCACCTCTCAAGGAATTGGGGATGTTGCTCGGGAAATCACTTAATTTTCCCTCACATAGGTAGTTCACATAACTTCCATTGGTTCACACTATATTCTAAAATTTAAAATATTTGAAAAAAACCAAATTCCAAAATTCATGAATATATAATTTTTCCATTTTTTAAAATAACTGTATAGGTCTATATTTTGGGATCCCTATGTTTATAATTTTTCTAACAAAAACATTTTTGGTTGATTTAATATATTTAGTCTCATACTAAGACATTTCACAAAAATTCTATAATCTTAATTTCCAAATTAAATAAACCTTCCTCTTATAAACACTATAGAGACCCTGGTTTTTTATACATTATAATTACATAATTTTAATGATAAAAACATAAAAGTGTTACAAAATCGGGATCTAATGTTTTAATGTATTTGGAAAATTTGTAAATAACATAAACTTTAAATAATAAAACTTAAACATTATTTAATTTATTCATCTATATATTCTTTGTGGCACCCATTTACTCCTTAGTATAAGTTGTCACCTAAGGATATACATCGATGAAATGGGTGAGATAAAATCCCAGTAAGAGAATAAAAAAGAACATGGATAAATATAACATGCATGGGAAAAATCATAATCATCATAGAATATTCATGGGATCATCATCATTATCATGAAATTAAGAATTAGATAAAGGAAATGAATTTTGGAATTGAAAATAATGAAACAACATGTCTTTGGGTTCAGCTACCATACATAGTTTTGAATAGAGGTAACATCATGTTCACTCAAAACATATGTGAATAATCATATAATCATCATTTTGAAACAATCCATCATTATGTGGACACATATTTCAAATTATCTCATGAGATACATAACATTACTGAATTCATAGGAGTTCTATATAATTCTGGGTGCACTCATCATATCATAACATTTACATAATCATGCATTCTATATTTAATGTATAACAGTCATTACCTTAAAATAACCCAGGAAAGGAACTCGATTTTCTAATAAATAAATTCATAAATATAAAATGGGGTTTCCAAAATAAAATTGGAAATAAATAATTTGTATTTGAATAATGAATCTAGAGTGAAGAAAAAACAAGATCTGGATAAGTAATAGATATGTTTTTTGAATCAAGAGTTATTTTACAAAAAATATTATCATTTCTATAAAATTCTAATTGGAGAAATGTATATCCGCAAAAATATATGGTAATACCAAGTAAATTATATTTGAGGAATATTAAAACAATATCTACACTGAACATTGGAAGTAAATAGGAAAACCAAAGGAAAAGGTGTTTGGTTTTTAAAATCTCCTTACATTAAGTCCAAATTCATTAGTCAAATTAATATACCAAGAACGAAAATTATATTCATTAATTACAAAATCCAGAACATATTTTACATTTATTTTATTAATTATAATTATATTATGTTTCATTATGTCCATTTTGATGTGTTGTAGAGTTTAATTTAATCATTTAGGAGTGTTCATTTTCTTGGTTTTCAGGATCAGTTAACTTGTATACATGTATAAGAAGATCATGTCAACTAGGGATAATTATATATAATTGAAATTTTAAATTAGTAATGAAATTAGTTTTTTAAATTTTTCTTATATTTTATTTTGTTTCTAGATATGAATATGATTCATTACATAAAATTTTAAATTATAATTGATTAGATTAATTTTGGAGGTTTTTTATCACAAAAAACTCATTTTGTTTCATTACTTATTATTATGTATATAAGTTAGAACCATGATATATAAATGGTTATTAAAAATAGTTTAAAATCTGCCGCAAAAATTATAAGGGTTTTATTACCATCCATGAAGTTGATAAAAGAATATGAAAGCATTTCATCCATGATAGCAACATATCAACACAACATGAATGATGATTTCAATTTTTTAGAAAAAAATAGAGTAGAATATGTTTGATAATGAATTATTCCATTAACATCATAAAATTACAGTATATTATAGCTAATTGATTTATCTTTCCACATGGATAAAGGGAGGTGAGTATAGAATAAGAAAATAAAATAAATTGATAAGAAATCAAAAGAAAAATGAAAGAGGATTTTACCTCTTGATTTTTACTCCTGGAGAACTTCCTTAAGGAAAATAGTTTTGGTATTTTTTTGTGAAAAAAAGATCTTGTACGTGGGAGAGAGGCTTGGGAAGAAGATTGGGTATAAATTCGACATACTTCAAGGCTTTAGAATTGTGAGGAGAAGAGGTAGAGAGGGGTGATATTTACAAAGGAGGATAGGTTTTTTTTATAATTTTATTCATTAGTTTATAATTTGGAACAAGACCACAAAAAATTTGAACATTGTCAGTAAATAGATTATATAAAGAGGAATATTTGAGTTTATTGATCTTACATCATCCATAAATCAAAAAATAATGATTTTAACTTCTATTTTTACATAATGTAAATTAAATAATTTAACAATTCACTAAAAAATCAATTGTTTTAAAAAACCAAATAATCACCCTCACCATTTATTTAACACGTAGAATTCAAAAAAGTGAAATAATTTTAAGGAAAACAATTTTTTAAATATTTAAAATTTATTTTTTAATTTTCATCATAATTTACATGGTATGTACTAATTTTAATATTATAATTGATTTTATAACATTTTGAAAAAATAATTACTATATCATAAATCAATATTATAATCATAAGAAAAACATAATAATTTTGGAATTTACTTGATGAAAAAAATATCAATTAAATAATTTTATTAATTATAAAATTGTAAATAAACATATCTATTTAATAATACAACCAACATTTAATTAATGATTTTAAAAATATCTAGTTATATATACTATGATATAATTATATCATATTATCATTTTTAAGATGCCCAAATTGTATTTATCTGTATATAGATGAGGTTACTATTGGTTTGTCCAATATACTATTCTTGATAATCGCATTACTATTCCAAAGTTCATGTTACTATTCCATCAATGTTGGTCCTTAATTTCAAGAAATACCTATTCTTACATTAATTACTCATTTATAAATTTCATACTGAGTTCTAAAAGTGTTTTTATATGGTTTATAGTATATGAAATAACTATAGTAAGGGGATTTCAATTGATAATATTTTAGTTTTTTACACACCAACTAGCCTGTGATGGGATCTTAGTCATTCCAATTAGACCATGGAACATTTCCTTCCCAATGGATGCCCACTGGCAAGATGGTGGACCTATACTGGCAAGTTGGTGGGATTGGTATAGTTTCAATTACATCCCTAGGGAACTATCATGCTCTAGTGATCTCCCTAAATCCCCACCCATGTAAAAAAAATTGGAATAATTTGTTTGAACACATATAACATAGTATTGATTATTTGTTCAAAATTTAGCCTATATGTACATTCAATGGTTCAAATCCCTCAAGAAGTTTACACTGTTATATAAAAACATGATCTTACTACCCCTCCCCCACCATAGTTCGTCTTTCCCTTAAAAGATATTGGTGGTTAATCACCCTTGTATCACAACCTACATTATCCAACGAAAAATATAAATGACCTCATCCCTCCCAAATTCTTTAAACGCATCTTGGTAAAAAATTCCAACTCAATGTTCACTGCCAACCAAAACATGTTCTAATTCCTATTTTCAAAAATAAAACAATAAGATGAAGATTTACCCAAAACAATATATCCTGATACACAGAATGTTTCATAATTTCATTACTCATAAATCCTCTATTACTCTACACTATAATTTTATAGTCGCAACTACCCAATTCCGATGATTTGGTTCCTTCACCATAGAAATTTATTATTGAATTATCACTCGTATTTACCAATGAAACTGTTTAGGTGGTTTCTATATCTCTACACCCAATCATCATTGTGAACTCCAATAAAACACTAGAACCAGTACTCATTGTAGAATATCAACTAAGGATATATTCATAAACAAAGTCTATGAATCATCCAGGATGATACAAAATTTTCCTTAAGAAAAATTATTTTATGTTTGAAATGAATTCTCCATCTATAAATTGATATAGTGGATATTTTTTGTAACATAAAACATAAATTTTCATTCATAGACCCAAATTGAACTACCCTTAACTAAATCATCTTGAAAATTCCCATCTCAAACTGTAGATTCTACACCATCCTACACATCCATGATTCCTCCACATCTTGAGGTGTCATATAACCACCTAAAAATCCAATCAGATTCTATACCTAAATCTAGTCAGGTAAATATTTTATAACCTTAATGATCCAAAATCATTTACGATCATTAATGCACAATAACACAACACTAATCCATGCACCCTCAAATCACTTAAAACCATCTTAAACCCGAAGCCAACTCTCGGCCTCAATACACCACCACATCTGAATTCCTATTTCAAATTTCTTGAGTAATCCATTTTTGTACCTCATCATTTCCTCACCAGAAACCCAAATCCACAAAACCACTGCATGGTAAGAACCTATCACCCACATATGATGAATAACTCCCCATCAAGGAGTCTCATCTTCATTTCTTAACTATATTAACTACCAACCATTATGGTCTATAGTTCATTAATTTTTGAACTAAGGTATCATACATGGCCATCCCACTCTAACATGAGTAGTAGTACTAAAACCACCCATTCCTGACATCCAATAACGTCACCCACGACATTTTATAATATAATGTCCTTAACAAGGGACTCTCTTTAATAAAAAATGGTGCACCCCATACAATACAAAATTACTTACATTCCCCCATGAGGATACAATCCAAGGTAGTATCTAAAAAACCTATTTAACTATTATAATCTACGATCAAAACATTAATCATCCCTAGACATTTCCATATATGTCATAATCGAGCATCTGCAACAGACACTCTATTCCAACCATGTGCCCAAATTTCAATTCAAGGAAATATCAAATCCACCAATGATCAGGAACCTTCATTCCACACGAATATTGTTATTTTTTTCACCATTATTTAAGATAGACTCATGAATTTATACACACAAAAACATCATGACTCTCTTCCCAGTATTCATTGTATAATGTTATCGAAGACACTACTAAAACCACACTATTCTAGATCTTTAAAGCTCCAAATGATATTACATTGAACACAGATGGTCCACCTTACTGATCTATGGAAAATATGCAACACACATATCCTATTCATATTAACTCATACTCACTGAAAAGTAATGGCTTATCTATCCTAACCATTCCGATCACATTACCCAACTAATACCACACATCTTTTGTACACACCTAACACCTCGATGCTTTCAAAACCATAGAGTAAACTATTCCCCTTAAATCATTTACCTCACCTGAAAAAATCCCATGTGTCCAAAATTACCATAACTATGCTCGCTTTCCCACTCAAGCATCTAAACATTTCTCATAGGTTGTTAGTCCCATCGAGCATATGGCATCCCTAATGATTTCATCTAATAAAACTGATATTTTTAAAGATTCAGGTATGACTCGATGGACATATGTCAGCCCGAGAATCATTTCGAGATAAAAATAATGTATCCATACTCCACAAATTTAGACCAATCCACTTTGGGTCCACATCGATTACCATATAAGGATAGCAATAGAACTTCATGGCCAACCAGATGAATTACCCTACCCTTCAAAGCCATCCGTAATACCAAACCAGAAGCATTCAATATGATTCTATTAATGGAAGTTATAAAGAATAATCATTCCCCTTACAAGACCATGATTACAGAATTTATTCATCGATCCCTCAGGATGAAGCATCCACCCATTCATTACATTCATAACTACTAAAACACAATATTTACCCTACTCACGGTCACCACCAACCACCTAACATGTTGACTAGACAAAAAAACCTTGAGCCACATTCCAAGGATCACTAAGATCTCACACATATCCCCTTAGTCTAAGAATGACACAAACTAGTTCTCATGGTGACACTATAACCCCTTCTCCAAAACAGGAGATATTTAAAGTACCAAATTAAACTAGTTTCAGTAGGCCCCATATCCAAAATTTAATACCGATTAACATTTTCACTATTATCCAAGATATTAAATATATGGTCATATTTGACTCAAAAGGTTCAAAACCCACAAGGATAATAAGAAATGCTTTTTCTAGGAAGCAAGTGAAAACATTTGGGTCACAAACCAAATAAAGGCATTATAGGCAACCCTTGATATCTGGTTTACCAATCACATCATGGTCTGAAAATGACATCAAAGTGCCTCACCACACCAGATATTTCTCTACCCAAACCACCCACACTTAGGTTTTTGACAAAAAAAATAAAGGAAACACATCATTAGGGTAACTAACTTCCACATCACTTATTATTTTAATTTAATAAACGTCATAGTTTTAAACTCAACAATTCACATTTTAAGCCCTTTTTGTTACCTAACATTCTAAAATTTACAATCATTATTAGATTAAGTATTTTATGGTTTAGATAGATAGAATTTGAATAATAAGTTATAGAGGGAACTTCTTTATATGATAATTACTTGAACATCATTTAATCAAAACCATCTATTTTTAAATAATTTATACATTCATATTAATCAAAAGGCACCCATGGTGATGGTCATGTAGAATTCCTGCATGAAATTATATGTAAACCATAAAAACTGATTTAGACACTTCAAATAACAACCCAAGATAATAATTTTCAACCATAAGTAGATATAAATGACTAGTAGATATAAAATATTGAAAAAATTAATTTCCTTCACATTGGAATACCATGATTCTTTCAACCACACACAACATATAAATGATATCTCAATCCTATGTGGGTATCATGATTCATGAACATACGCCCTCTCTTTCCATTATGATAATAAACATAAAATTACATAAATCATTACACCATTCCCATGTGCACCAGTCAAGGTGAATATTAGAAAATGGTAAATGCGCAGAGAAATATGACATTTTTTCACCAATGGGAACTCAAATTTTCTCATATACATGGGCCTCCAAGAACCCATGAATTATTTTCCACAATACCCAAATATAAATTATACTGAAAAAACTATGATACCACTTTATAACTTCCTATCTCAGCCCACTCACTAGAATGTAACAAACCAATATGTTGCAGGACCTCATGTATGACTCTATGTATACCAGAGGCTTGTAACTAGAAGTAAGGCAAATAGAGGACACCATGGGGAATGAAATAAAATAGATAATATTCATATATAACCATCACAACCATGGAATGTTCCCACAAATTTTCCAAACATCATATGCACCACCAGATTAATGTTTTAAACATACTAGATCCCCTACAGATTTGTGATACCCAAGAAGTATAAATAAATAAAGTAAAATAGTGTCTCACAACCTATTCTTCATCTCATCCCTATCATTCTATATTACCATCATCCGTATCTTGTCCTTGAATACTAAGGAAATAATAACAATGTTTGGGATTTCCCAATATGGGTACCAAAAATAGTAAAAATATTTTCCTAGATACCCAAGTTCCATGTTGTCCTAAAGAGAGTGTGAGCATATCTTAGTAGGCCTTCACTAATGGAATCACTAAAACAAGTAGTATGATAAGAATTATATATAGAGATATTTTATGTAAGTAACAACAAATAACTATTTACAATGATTTAAAAACCACAAACAAACACAGAATCTAGGGGTTGTGATCATGTTGCGAATACTACATCACTAAACCTGCCAATGATGCAGTATCTATGAGTGTACAGTGATAACGATTCAAACCATCTCTCATATAGGTGTAATATACCCATCCATAGTACAAAATACTATCTAAGTGTAATGTAGCCACTATAAATTCCCCAACATCTACCCTAGGATCATGTTTCCCACTAGTCTACCAATAATCATTTCATTTCCTTTTGTTTTTTTTCTCCCCATGTTAACCATAATCACGGTGTCCCTCGACGGTAATGACACCCATTTGTTAAAAATAATATCTTAATCCCATATGGATTATATACACCATGATTTAACTATTAAAATAGTATAGAATCACATAGAAACACCATCCCATATTAAAACTACAAAAAATCAATATAAACTTGGAGTTCAACATTTCTTTTATGAAAACCATTCAATTTTTGTTAGCCAAAACCATTTAAAATACCATCATCAATCCCCAGCCAAAACTTTTTCCAAACTCATTTCCAAATTATAATTCAAATGAAAATTTTCAAATAAAATTTCCAATAAAACTTAATGCATGAAATTCATGCCATTTCACAATTACATACCAAAATCCAATCCAATTTAACATTTTCAAACCAAAATTACAGTACTCTAACCAATCCCATTTCACATTGGTTTTATTAAATTTCCAATTATGATAAGACCAATTAATTTTAGGGTTCCAAACCAATATTGATTATTGATGGTTGTGATATTCTTTTTCACACCATCCAATTCAAATTATGTTTATTCTTAACATGTTTAAATATAATTTTGGAATTCTTGGCCTATAGACTTTTTGAATATTAACTCCACCACATGGAAAACCACATATAATTACCATTTCCTAATGACTAAATCTTATTTAATATAAATTTCTTTACTGAAAATTTAACTGTGATAGTTTTATTTAAATTTATTCATGATCAGTGAAGCAATATTGACAAAAAATTAAGTCACATGGAAACATTGATGGACGATTACTTAAATCTGATGGAACACCTATCATAGCTTTATTAGAGTGTATGTTCCTGATATCTACCATAGATATTTGTTATTTAATACTATTGACATGGAAAAAAATACAAACCCCTAAAAATTGGGAATGACCCCACACAAACATTGAATTTTTTAGAAAGAAACATAAAAAAAGAAAATAGGATAAAAGAGTGATAGAATCACTAATGTTCTTCCAACTCATTCAAGACACATAAAAATTGGCCAAGAATGGAAGGGATAATCCATATCCCAAGGATTTGGTTGTGATGGATCATATATGGCATGAAATGGCCACCAAGAATAACCATTTTAGTGTTAATAATAAATAGGGGGAAGGGGGTAAATGACCTCTTCTAATCTCTTAAAAAAATGGAAACGAAAACCCCTCTGATAGTCAGTGATACCCAGTGTAATTTCCTCCTCAATAAAAGAACACTATATAGTCTGTAGAATTATATAATATAGTTGGTGGGATTTTAGTAGTAAGGTGTAGTTTCAGGTCCCTCCCCAGGACCACGACCCACTCTTTAAACCACTATAAACCTCTATTCATGTGTAAAATCACAAGTTTGAGGTGGTCACACTATCAGAATTTTTTTATGAAACTCGATTGGAAATTTGGATCATCAACCATTATAAAGGATAAAATTCTAATTCAATTTAAAGTGCTCATACGCACATGAGAACATAACATAGAATTAAAATGAATCTCTTTTATCATGATATGTATCAAATTTAGGCACCTTAGAATTTAACTATTGAGGGATTGATAGATCCTTGAAAAGATCATCCTTTAGTTCCTTAGAGAGGTAAAGGTCATAAAGAATATAAGGTCAGACCAGTATGATAATGATATAAATCGACTCATAGTGTTATATAATATATACTTTTATTAAATACACTGGTAATAATGATAATCCCCTCTGTGTCAGCACCAGGGGATACCTTTTACATTTTCTGGTTATGTTATGTTGGTCTTCCTGTATCTCTTATTGAACTAGGTAACTATATTACTATTATTCGATCTACAAATATGACTGGGGTAAAAGGATTCATGGATGATTATATATTTTAATTATTTATTTTTCATCTATACAATGTTATTTATAAATGCATGTTTGATTTCAGGGGGTAATTCCTCGATATTGAGGGCCACCATAAGAATGTGTCTCTTTCCCAATTCACCTCCTGAATGACTAATGACTTGGATACGATCTCCATAAGAGTTATCTCCATAGTGAAGGGGTTTATAAAGTGAATGAAATTAAAAAATACTCATATTCTGACTCTTCATAAGAATAAAATTATATAAGGTGGGGTGATTCCCTTCATCCCAATATTAGGGTTCTAATTCTAGGAAAATCTAAATCTATTTATCCACCCACCGGGGTTATTCTTCTTGTATGTTATTCTATTGATGATGAATTTACAAACCATAATATAGTTATAGAGATGATAATTTTTTCCTATTAAATAAATTGGGAATTGGGGTCATAACTGGTTGATTATGTTAAGTCTTGATGATTTTAGCTGTCTAGTTGACCGAATTCCTTGTCATACAGTTATCATTTTTTTGACCATTCATTTTTATGAATTCACTTTATTCTGCATTTTCATCAAGAGATAGAAAAACCCATAATTCATTTTACATGGTAGATATCCTAGATTTATATAACCTTCATTCCTCATCCAGTATAGAAATAATTTAAAGATATTTAATTCCTAAATATTGCATCATATCATCCATTGGTAGGTGTAATAGTTGGGGAATTAATTCAACCCTTCCCGACTAGATTTTCTAATCCTTGAAAATGTTAAATGTTATATTCTATAGATGCATTTAATCCCCTGAGAACATGTTCATTTCATAAGGATTAAAATATTTTCTTTTAGTTTTTCATTTTTAATGGTTCTACTACATTATATCCTATAAATTTACAATATAATTTTGGATTTATTTCTATTTACTTGGATGAGACACTACATTATATTAAGGGTTTATAACTAGAGTTGTAACTAGTTTTTCATTTAGAGTGATGGTTCGGATATATTATTATCTAAAAATTATCTCATTTGTTGATGAAGTAAGATATGATTTGGATTTTTGGAAACAAAGTGAATATTACTACCATTGTGACACCTAAAAAACACTCAAATCCCACCAAGATTTTTAAAAATATAAAAAAAATTATAACTCATGTTGGATATTCTCTATATAGATATTTTAAATTTTTTTCATGGGATTAACATACAAATTGAGTAAGTTAATCACTTTACTCTCGATATAATGTCCATAATCGTCTAATTTTTATGTTTTTTAGAGTTTGTAAGGAAATGAAGACATGTATTTTTCAATTTTGGGCTGAAATAATTGTGTAACTATCATTGAATATCATTCTGTGTATCCATGGATCTAGATACCTTATTTCTATAATAGAAGAATGTAGGTATCTATAAAAAATGCATAAAAAATATGGTATTCATTTATTCTTTCTTTTCAGGTATTCAAAACATTTAACCACATTAGAATACATAGTGTTTGTATGATTCTACACCATATAACCCATTCAATTAAATATTGAGAAGATGATGTTCCCAAACATTTTAGGTGGAGGATAAAAAACCAAATACTTTTGGAATAGTTAATTTAGTTATACGGAAACACAATGACTTTATATAGCTTCTTTTAAAGTAGTAAGAGTCTTGATAAAGTCTTAATGTTGCACAACCTTTGCATATTCCTAAGTAGTAATGTTTTTGGAACCATATATTATTGGCTCGTATACACCTATAGTGGGTAATTTTCCTAATTTATACTAAGATAACGTTCCCAAACAGTTTTTTGTTTCTGCTATACTGGAGGGAACTCTTGATATTCATCCAATTCATGAAATATATTGATTAAATAGTTAAATCACATACTATCTAGGTGGCTTGAATAAACTTTAGCTGGTCAAGAAATATTCTATTGTTAAATTGGGTTGACTCGAGAAGGTTTTGATTCTTCATCATGAGTATTACACAAACTGAGTATGTTTCCCATGAGTATCTGAAAATTAGTAAATTTCAATTTATATTTTTTTTTTTGAAAACTATTATAATATTTTCCTTAATAAAAATAATCTATAATTCTTTAGGTGTTTAGTGGGTGGTGTATTTAACCACATCTTTCCCATTTTACTTAAATATGGCTTACCATGTTTGAATTATTTATATTTCTATAGGATATCTTAGATCATAGGTCTACATTTGATGTTTGGTATAAAAAAATTCTTCTAATATTTCATTATAGACAACTTTTGGAATTTATGTCTCTTATTTTTTATTCCCATATACATTAGTGTTATATTCCATGAAATTTTTGGCATTTGAGTCAATAATATTTATTTATGTCAATCCTAAAGTACAAACCATATCCTTTTCTATGTTATATTTATATAGATATTTTTCAGCAAGAAAATGTTTGTTGATGTATATCATAATCTTCCTTTTTTTAATTTTCTAGTTGATCAATTTTATTTTGGAACCTTATGAAGAATTAAAAAATCTTTTCTATTCTCCCATTGAGTTGAATTGGGAGGTTGATCATGAAAAATTATCCTGGGGTGGTCACTACTATCCCAATTTCACTTTATCTCTTTAGAGTTGAGTAATGAATTTCCATTAGAGTTGACTATAGGGGAACTTCTCGTGGTTCTACATGCACCATAGAGAATATTGATCTCCTTGGAGAAGGGGTTAAAGCTTTCTCTAGACCTATGGTATGTGGTCTTTTAAATTTTTTGGAAATCAAATATATATTTTCTATTATATGTATAGTGATTCTTGTTGTAGTGGTTCATATAAAAATTATTCTAGTAGTATGGGATGGGGTTTCCCATGTGTCTTCACTGTTACAATTTACAAATTTATTTTGTACTTTTGTGAATTAAATCACAACATGGTTTTGGTATAACATATTCTCCATCCTCATTGAATCAATGATATTATCATGACCCGTCCTAATGTGGCATGTGTCATGACTCCCCAAGACTACCTCTAATAGGCTAGGGGTGGTGACTAGTACTGAAGAAGAATATCAATAACATGGGATACATTGCCAATATACTTGTACGCATGCACACTTATGCAAACCACCAAATGTGGAAATGTAAAAAACAATAGGTAATGAATGAATGTATACCACTATATCCCACAAACTAGAGTATGACAAGAAATAATGTAATAAAAATCCGGCTAGAATACAAGGCCACCAAAAAGATTCTATAGCATATGTAAAAATAGTAAAAAAGGCACTAGGAATACTGTCTAAAAGCTGTAGGAAGATGCCTCTATCTGTCTCATCTCACTATGCAATGTCTGGTCCTAGTCTGCTATGGACTCCATCAAAAGGTTGATTGTTTGTGTAATACACCACCCTTGTGGTCAAATACCTCATAAGGATTAGTCTAACAATACTCAGTAGGACACCATGAAACCATAAAAATATTCCACAAATAAAATTTTAGTCATCACTTTATAGATATATGTCTATAGAACATGTAACAAGAATATCCAGATATACTCAAGAGAGAGAGAGAACACACCCATTGGTGGTCATAGTCAACTATGTGCCATAGGATTCTATGTGAAGCATGCTCATTCTGGGAGAATAGACTCCTTGATCCATGATATGATTGGAGAGAGTCACAAAGAGGTCTAGATCATTTGGGGCCTACCCCAATGAGAATGAATTGAATAAGTAAGACTATGATACACATAGAGGGGGTCACACCAAGAACTGACTGAGGGAAACCATGGATCGCACCCATAATTAAGAGAGGTATTCAACATACCCAATCTAAATTAACCTATTATATAGGTTATCATGCCCCGAACATGATAGAAAATACCATATACCCTACTGATGTGGCCCACCAGATGAAGCACCAACACCCTACTCTCGAAGGTTACACTGATTCTACCACTCCACTACAGGTTATTAATGATCAAACACTAGTCTCGGTGAGGGATTTTGTAATCTATCTTAGAATTGAACTTTAGAGGGTATTACAATCTGATGATATGGATGGAATGTATAACAAAAACCTCGAGGAAAAGACATATGGAACACTCTAAATTTATAATGGTTCCAACTAAAAATTCACAAGTAGTCTCAAAAAGAGAGTATAAGCATCATGGTATCAAAACCGCATTTGGATAATCAATTAGATGCTCCTTTTCTGATATATGCTCAATTTAGCAAGACTTCCCATAGGTCTACTGGGTCCTACATACCTACATCCATGGTCGACCGTCAATGCCCACTATTGCGGTTTGTGTGCCTGCTATATCTTGAGCTATCACTACCCCACTGTAGACTATTGTGGTTGACCATAACTAGTCTCTTCCTTAATTTCCATGGATTCAACTATGGTTTGAACTAGACCTAAACTAGGTCCGCTTCATCCAACCTAGCCCCCTAATCTAACCTGTCATGTTCTGCCGCAGCTACATCTCATGTGGAACCCATTTCTACTAGCTTCAACCCACAGTGCCATGTGCGGCCACATATGTCATCGTTCACCCTCTCCTTCATTGGCTGCAACCTTCTCCACTTTCTTTAGTCACCCCATCTCCTATAATGCCCGGAAATCAAAATAGTTTCAAATCTGATCTTTTCCAAGACTCCCAATTATCGAACACAGTGTCCCATCTCCAAATATGATTTCAATGTAGATTGAACCATTATCAGACCTTTTTCTTGTCATGCAGATCCCAGATCTATGATATTGGATTGTCGCACTAAGAGTCTGATCGGCAAAGATCGATTGATCAGGATGTGTCTAACATCGGGCCAATGAAGAATGGACGTGTTGAAATGAATAATTTGGGGATAATATTACAATATATCAAGATTAATTGAACCTTTATTAACATTCATGTTGATCATGGTTCGTCTCTATTATCATAGAAAATGAATCCATCACTAATTTAAACCATTGAAACTTCTCCCTATAAAATCATCACAAAAATAAAACTCTTCCCACAACATACGCATTCCATTAATCAAATCATTCTTATATAGATTCACGTTCATTGTAGAATCTACGAATTGGGATTTAAATAATTGAAACACACACCCTACCTCTATTTGGATCAAATTATATTGATGAATGAATGTTTTTCATTTTTGTTTTGTTGGTGATATCCTTAATTTATGTTGTCTCACTGATCATCAATTCTCAATTTATCGGTCTTCATACATGGAAGCACCTCCTCTAGATCCTCTCTTAAAATATCACATTATGAGGAAAACATAATTTTTTTATAACCTTGTTTTTAAGAGAATTTATTAGTTCACTGTATCATCAAATAAAAACAAATATATTCATCTAATATATTTCTTATTTTCTTTTGTGATGAATTTTTCACAAACACCTTGTGCCAATCAGGTTATGTTGTGCATAGGAGAAATATTGCATTGCAAACTCAACAGTTGTCTTAGATTTCTAATATTAGTCCCCATTAATGAGTTATTAGGATTACCATGGAAAATAAAATAATATTTGTTTAATTATTTTATTTATGGTTATGTCCTTGCAGAAATTTTCTACATATTACCCACACTGAGAAATATTTGGTTTCACTTGGGTTAATATCTTTATTTTGAATTCAATGGTTCCCTAAAAGTTTTAATCTCGTAACCCATTTAGGAGAACTTCCAATTTTTTTGGAAAACCATGTTCATATGTAATTAAATATCGTAATATTTTTCATTATTTTATTCCAAGCACACCAGGACTCATAATCACATGCCATATTAGCATCATCCCCCAAAATCAATCAATATGATATCGAGAAAAATAATACATTGAAAATATTAGAGGGTATATTCTCCCCACTCGAGGTATTTACTCCCCCAAAATGCCAAAACAATAGCTACTCAAATAGATGAGAGTACTGGGCATGAATTTGATCCCTCTCCTGGAGATTCTTGTGCTACCCATGGACATCCACCAAATGAATCAATTTCCCACGTAGTATCTTCTATTTTTGGTCCTTAATCTTTACTGGGTACTCAGTAAAGGTCGCTCTATCATCACTTTCTATCTCACCTTAGTTGATGGAATGCAATGGGTCTTGCACATACCACCTCAACTGCGATACATGTAAGATGTCGTCTACATGATCTAAATATGGAGTTAGATCTATGTGGTATTCCTCCTCACCAACTCTACAGTATATCTAGGAAAGAATGGTGAAACTCGAAGATAACTTGAATACCCAGCCAAAACTATGTAATCCTCATCGAGGTGAAACCCGAAGGAACACATGGTCTCCTTCATCAAACTCCCAAGGACCCATTATCATATCCATATAAGTCTTATGAAAGTTTTTTTCAGTCTTCATCAATAACTGGATGATCTACACCTTCTCAATAGTAACTCACACCAACTCCAGGCTTGCATGTTACCATATTTGTGCCCCAAATTCCTTCTACAATGTCATCCATAACTCAGATGTAATGAAAGAATCATGATAGGAAATAATCACATTTAGAACACCAAAGAGTCAAACTATATTCAACAAGTAGAGGTTTCCCAAGTTCCCTATTAAACTCGATACTCGAATAGCTAGGACATTGATTGACATGGTGAGTCGGTCACCGATAACCCTAATGGCATTTTTTCCCTTGGACGTACATGGTATACCCATCACAAATTACATCAATATTCCTTCCCAAATCCAATTTTTCATGTCAAGGGGTTGTACTAAACATGATGGAACTGATGCTCATTTATCACTTATTGAAAAGTTATGCATCAAGAAACAGACTCTGCAACTCTCTTCTTCATCCCTAGCCAACAAAACTAATGTTGTAGGTCCTGGTACATCATCGTGACACCTGAATATACTGCCATAAGAGATGTTTGAAACACCCTCAAAACATCCTTATGCAATTCCACTGGTAAAACTGTGATCCCTATGACAAGAAAGACTTTCTCACCACCTTTTGAATATCCATTTGGGTCATGATCTGTGGATATCAGAGCGCATAGGGTCTCACAATCAGTATCCCTAAACCGATCCTCTAAAACTCACCATAATAGTAGAGGGGTGACAACCATCAATTGTAGGTATACTACTCCATCTATACCCATAAGGTATATCTGCAATGTGGAAAACTTATCTAATGCCTCTTCCATTAACTGCGAATGGAAAATTATACTATTAGAATCTACCACCATATTCTCATTCGCATCGGTATTGGAAAGCTCATATTCATTGCCCTAGAGGAACTCTAGACATCACCATTAACTCACGTTATCATCCTTATGAGAGAATATATACTTGAGACTCCTGTGATCAGAGTAGATGATAAACATCTCACCCATTTGGTATTTTTACCACATATTCAATTTGAAGACAACCACTCCTTAATCAAGATCCTGGTTCATGTAGTTCTTCTCAAGTGGACTCAACTGGATTGAACCATAAGCAATCACCACATTCCTCTACATTAGGACACAACCATGTATGATCCATGATGAATCACAAAACACCATGTACTCACTGCCTTCCTATAAAAATCGTAATATTGGAGTGATCTTTTAAATATCCCTTATCTATTAAAAGAATTGACCTGAGGTAAACTGTTAAGATCCATCATTCCCCTCTCAACTGATCAAAAAAAAGTTTTCAATCCTTGATTATGGAAATTTTTTCATCATGGTTACTTGTCTTAAGTTCGGTTAATCCACACATAACATAAAAATCCCATCTTACTTTTTGGAAAACAAATTAGGGGCTGCCCAAGGTGAAACACTTGGCCTCATGAAGCCCTTCCTCTACATGTCCTCCAATAGAATTACCAGCTCATGAAGATGTGTGGGAGCCATCTGATATGTATATGTTAATATATGTGTCATCATGGGGTGTAGATCAATATAGAGATACATCTTCCAGTAAGGAGGTAAACCTGGAACATCTTTAACAATGACATCCTCAAACAACACTACCAATTCTTGAAACTGAGGAATCATATCATCCACTGTGTTGAGGGTTTGGCTAGACAACTGATGAGTAATCCCTTGAACCCTCTTATCCACTAGCCTATCTTATGCCGCCTGTGTTTCCTTCTAAAAAAAAAGAAAAACCTAGTTCCACAACGATGTAGACACCAGACTATTTTACTAAAATAGTCAATCTGAGCAAGAACTGTGGATAACCAATCCATACCAAGAATGACATCATTTGGCCTCAACTCTCCTACTAAATAGATACCAACAGAAACTATTACTACTAAGATTCATGTCACTCTTTTAACACTAGTTCCAAATCATTGTGTCTCCTACAGGAGTAGTCTCTAAGTATAAGTGTTAAGTTAATGGTTCAACCAAAATCATTGAGTCTCAAACACAATTCGTGGAAAGAAAATAATGTCTAGAACCTATGTCAATCAATATGGAAGCTAAAGTATCATAGACATGGACCATAACTCGAATCATTCCGGGATCCACTGGGTTATGTTCCTTCAACACATGAATTTTTACCCTCCCCCCCCCATGTTCTCCAAATCTTTGAGCCTAGCATGGAAAACCTAGGGGTGGTGGTGGTAACATGAAGAAATGTTGACCACCTCCTATTTCTCTCCCATATCCTCAGCCATGTCCTCCACCCTACAGATATTTCAACTCCATCTATTGTCTCTAGCTCGGTGGTGGATCCATATTATCCATGTTAGTAGTACGGTGGGTTAGACCATGCCTTGTTAGATATACCTTATCGGCACATGAATAGAACCACCTCTCTCTAGGATGACTGGACCCACTCTGTGAGTTCTAAAATGCAGCTCTTCTACGATGGGACCTACTCTTTAATAATCATGTACGTCCATGTCCATGATACTAAAGATGGACCCCTAATTTTGTGGTCTCAAATCCTTCCTTCCTTCATTAAAAATCGCTTTATGTATCTTCTTAGCCAAGAAACGTTTATCCACCAAATCCTTCTCAGGCACCCAAGCATAAGTAGGCATTCACAGAGGGATTAACCATGCTTGGATGTCCCTACACAGACCTCACTCAAAGGTCTATTCCCTGAATTACTGATCATGAGACATTTTTTTCAGGGACCTGGATAGGTCGGTATGTCTTTATGAATACCCACACCCTAGAATTTCATCCTTTCATATATATAAAATCATCTGAAAATGAATATCCTTTATCATATAAGGAAATAAATCCTCTCTGAAAATAATCTCAAACTCTATCCATGGAAGATTCACCTCATTATAAGATCGAGTAACTAAACCCCATCCTCACACTACTAATACATATTGAAAGCTCGCTTTCAGGACCACAATCTGATCTTATGTTGTTTTGATATGGTAGAAATAGCAGGTCACCACCTCAAGACAATCTTCAAACACTTATGTGTCAGTCTTTCATTACATTCTGAATAGTCTCTAGTACTAAAACTCATGAAGCACGTTCATCCTACACACCTCATCCGCTAGTATTGGGGTTATCGTATGCTGCTCTATAGGTGGTGGAATGGATGGTGCAGCACCTAAAGATGTAATCTCATGTACAAATCTCTATGCTGATTCCTCATCTCCTATATGATTATCCTCATGATCCTATGGTCGAATTTTAGCTGTCTGTCTACGTAGAGACATCATGGAAAAACAAACTAGTTTTGCCATTGTCAATAGAGTATATTTGGGGAGTTAACTGATGTTGGTTATGGAAAACACAAATATTAAAATATGATTCATGTACCATTTTTTCCCAGAAACTATTGTTTCTTCTACTGAGTTGAAGAACAAGTTATAAAAGTTCATCCTCAACCGCAACATTGGATTCCTTTTCCAAAAATATGACCTCGAAAAACATAACATTATTTCCCAAAAGCAATCTCAAAGACTCTTGGTCCAAAAATATAACTGACCTACCTACAATGATACCACTATATCATGACATTTCCTAGTGAGGCCCCTATCATGGCACCCTAATCCCACCTCTAATAGGCTAGGGGATGGTGACTAGCACTGAGTAGTCATATCACTATCATTGGAGGAATTTCCTTTGTACCGGTACACACACACACATCTCCAAGCCCAAAAAATACTGAAATGTAAAAAACACTAAGTAATAAATGTTTTCATACCACTGCATCCTAAAAGTAGTGTACGATAGGATGTAATGTAATGTAAACAAGGCCAGAATACATGACCACCAAAAAAGAGTATATAACATAAGTCCAAAATATATGAAAATGTACAAGGACTACTGTTTGAAAGTCACATGAACACACCTCAATATGTCCAGTCTCACTAAGCACACTCCGGCCCGGTCCTTCATACAAATTTGTTAAAGAATTGATTGTCTTCACAATACACAACACATTTATTCCAAAACCGTGCTGGGGTGTGTATAACAATACTGATTAGGACATTTCAAAACCACAAGGAATTACCACAATGTAAAGTATAGTAATCCCTACAAAGTTATATGTCTACAACACATGTAACAAGAATATCCATATATTCTCAACAGATAGAGAGAGGGAGAGATACCATTATAATAGGAGGTCACAACCAACTAATAGTCCCATGATTATGCTTGAAGCCTGACAGTTTCAGGAGAACTTACTCCTCAATCTCGGATATCATCAGAGACACTCACGAAGTGGTATAGCTCAATTTGGCCCTATCCAGATAAGAATGCATCGGTCAAGGAATACAATAATAAATATAGAGGGGGTCATGCCCAGAACTAACTGAGTGGCACTATGTATCACACCCAGAACTGAATGAGGGGTGACACATACCAAATCTAGATCAACCTGTTATGTAGTGTATCACACCTGGAACAGGTCGATGGATACCACAGACCCAATCAATGTGTCCCACTAGATAGAGGACCAGCTAACTACTCTCATAGGTTGGGCTGATTCAACAAATCCACTCTACTAGGTATTATAGAGGATCCAACTCCACTCTTGGGGGATACCATAATCTATCTAAGACTTTGCTCTAGAGGTTATTAAATTTTTTTGATGTGGATGTATTATCGTACAAAACCCTCAAGGAAAGGAACAAGGGAATTCTATAAACCTATATTGGTCTAAACTAAAAAGTCACCAATAGTTTCAAAAAGATGTCTCAATGTACATGTCTCAAAGCCATAGATGGCTCATCGATTGGACGCTCCATTTACGAGATATGCTCATTTGGGGAAAACTACTTACAGGCCTTGTAGGTCCTACAGACCCACTCTTGTAATCGACTATTGTGGTCCATCAACTGATCTTTCATAAAAGACAGGCAGCCAATGAACCCAATGTCAACCATCAAAGACTACCACCATGGTTGACAGTCAAGGTCAACCATCATGGTCGGTGAACTAATGGTAGATCGAGCTATTGTGGCCCCATAGTTGATCAGCACAATCGACTGTAACCGGTCTCTAACTCAGTTTCACTAGATCAGACATGGGTCGGACCCAGATCCGGACTAGTCTAACTCTGATATTGGTTGGGTACACTTGATCAGACCTAACCCACTAATCTGACATGGCTTGTTCCATCACCTCCACGTCTCACACGGCTCTCCGCTACATCTTCCTCTACTGGCCCTATCGGCCCCTATGCATCTGCCGCCGCGCGCTGCCACCTCTGCTTCTGTGCACCAGCTATTATGTCAGCCACCACCACCACCTCTTCTGCAAGACACACCTTCTCCTCTAATTCTCTGAAAGTGAAATGGTTTCAGATCTATTCCTGTCAAATCCTCTTCATCGTCAAACAACACATTCTATCATTAGGTCTGCTCGCAACACATATTAAGATTTCATTCTTTGTTATTCACCAAGGAATGTGAATTCAAGAATCATCCACCATCTGAAATTCTTCATCTCTAGAATCACACCTCATCTGTGTCATGCTGATTCTATGTCTAGTATATCAGATCGTTTCACCAATAATTAGGTATGCAACGATCGGTTGATTCGTATGTGATGAACCACAATACAATGATGAAGGCCCATGGTTAAACATGGAATTGGGGTAGAAAATAATAATAAATCAGGAGGAAAAAACATTAATTGATGTTCATGTCGATCTTGGTTTGTTTTTTAGAATGAAAATCATATCCATCACCAAATTAAACCATTGAAATGTCTCCCAATAAAATCCTCGCAAAAATAAAACCCTTA
This sequence comes from Viscum album, assembly GCA_963277665.1. Classification (NCBI taxonomy): domain Eukaryota; kingdom Viridiplantae; phylum Streptophyta; class Magnoliopsida; order Santalales; family Viscaceae; genus Viscum; species Viscum album. Next base: position 590,763,513 of record OY728126.1, read on the forward strand.
CCTCAATACACATGATCTGTGAATCAATATGTTCATCCATTAACTCAAATTCATTATAGGACATATTAATGGTGAATTAGAAAATTTAAACACACACCCAACCAATATTTGGATCAAATTCTAATGAACAATAAATTTGCATTGTTTTTATTGGTCAGATCGTCAATTTACATCGTCACACCGATTGCAATGTTCGATTTGTCAGAGTTCTTACATATAAGCTCCTCCCCCAAATACTCTCTCAAAATATCAAGTTATGATGAAAACCCACAAATTTTGTAATTACATGGCTTATAAAATATTTTATTAGGTCACTGCATCATCATATAAAAATAAATAATTTTCTTTATTATTTTTTATTTATGTTCGTATTGACTTTTTCTCAAACACCTTATGCCAATAATTTTATGTCACAACTTGGAGAATCATTGAATTAAAAACTCAATGGAGGTATCATATTTCCAATATCTCTCCCCATTTTCATGTTATTAGGATTAGAGTTGAAAATAATTTTTTTTATTTAATTATTTTATTTATGGTTAAGTCCTTGATTACTTTTTCTACAGATCTCCCATTTTGAAAAAATTTGGGTAGAATATAGGATAAATATGATGTGATAAATTAAATGGTTCCTTAAAATTTATATTCCAAACACCCATTTGGGAGATATTCTAAAATTTTAAGAAAACAATGTGTTCCTACAATTAAATATTTCAATATTTTTCAAACATTTATTTTGGGCACACAAAACCTCATAATCCCAAGCTGTCTCATCTCCTAGTCTTGAAATCAATCCCTATAATATCCAAAAATAGTATATAGAATATTTGAGATGTTTTAGATATGTTCCATTGTAAGTGGCTTCGTTATCGCATAGTTTTCTTTCCTTGGGTTTTCTACCTCATTTACATGTCAATAATCTTAGTAGAAAAGACTATTAAAAACTCACTCCCATCAAGTAAATATTTTTTATATCATCAAGAAAATAGGGTTTTATTAGTTTGCATAATTATAATACCTGAATCTTGGCATTGAAGAAATTTTTTGGTGATGATGTTATAGGGATACTTATTGAGATGATCCTATTTTCACTTATTTGGGGTAAACTAAAATTCACTATGACCACCCCATCCTCTAAGACAATATTTGGGAGAATACTTCTAGATAATTTTAGAGGGAATATTGAGACAATTTATGTTTTTCTATAGACAGTGATGATAATATTTATCTTCCATTGTCTTCGATGCTACTTTCAGATCGACCATATGAACCTGAAGGCACTTCTCATCTGATGTCTTTATATGGTTATCTTATACCTCATATAGTGAGGATCTAAACTTAAGAAAATGGAAGGTCACCCAAATTTTATAAAGGTGATAAGGTATGTATTCTTATTTGAGTATCTTAATAGTAACATACGAGGAGGAATACAATGTCAAAAAAATAACATATATGCGGTCTTCGAAAAATAAATTCCATGTGATTTAATAATCATCTCCATCGTTATTTAAGGGTTCTATGACATATTATAACTACAAAATTGATTTTACTTCCACAATATTTAGTGACGTAGAATAATTTTAATTGTTATCAATTATTTAATAGATCATGCATTTCACTTGAGCAATAGTTGATGATCATTTTTTTCTACTCACCCATCAATTAAGATGAGTTGTTTCTTAATAAATATTGTTTGAATGGTTTATTTGAAATTTAATTTTCATATCCCACTCGATAAGAGGGATAAGATGATATAATCTTGGTTTGAGGAGGATATTTATGCTAAGGGGGTGTGCCATCACTATGAAGAAATTCATAAAAAGTACCATGAGGAGTATCACAGGTTTTGGTAATATATTTATCACCAATATATATAGAATATTTAAATTTTGTGTTTATTGGATCACCATGAAATGTACAATAATGGTCATTTTCTTGTCGGTGTCCACTATATAGAGTAAATCTACATCAACTCTCTAATAAATCACTTGGGAGTGTACTTTTATGAAAGTTTATTTATTAGTTTCTTTCATTGGGAAAACCTCCACTATGATTGTTTAGTTTGACATGGGGATGACCTCCATGGTGGGTACTACAGATAGAACCTATAGAGTATTTTTCCACTGATGTATTTTAAAGGGAAGGATCTTCATAACAATTGATTGGTGTGTATTGAGGATGGCCCCCACAATTGATACCACAAGGAGGCAATCCATGTTTTTTTATAAAACATTACAAAGTGGAGAACTTCCACAACTAATATTAATGTTAATATAGAGAGCACTATAATAAATATGGATTTATTTGTAGATACTATGGGTAAGACTTCCATGTTTGGAATCCATGTTATTACACAGAATATTTCCATATAGAGTTCTATGGGGATGACCTCTAGAACATTTTTTACTTAACTATGTAAATGATATATGAAATAGTAGACATTCACCATCACTAATGAGGGCTCTATTGGGGTAGACATTGGTGACCTATATGATATTATGTATGGATTCTCATTGATGTATACATAGAATCACCTCCATGATTCTGTTCAGATTAGCCAACTAGTGTTAGGGTGTTGGTAACCATAAAGGTACGTAATTTCTTCCAATATCCAATTTCCTTCTCTCCCTAGTGGTCACTTCTCCCATGTTCCCTTGTTTTGAAAATAAATCCATACATATAAATAAAAAACTATTATATTGAATTCATGATGTGGTGGTGACAACTATAGTTGAAATTTTCCCACATACGTGACACCATGATAGATAGTTCCATGTAATAGATGCACCCCTTGAACTCTTCCCTATATGGAAGGATGGAATTACTCCACTCTAGGTAGAAACAAAAAAAATATATTAATGGCACTCTGGTGGCTTCATTCCCACTTCTAGATTTTTTTTGTATGATGGCTGGAGTGGATTTCACTCCTCAATCCTTATACATTATATCTCTAGAATGGTGATAATACCTATTGTGCTTGAATTCCATCACAATTTTTTTACTGCCAAGTGTTTGTGGAACTATGTATGATCTGTTATTTTTTAGGTATATCCCTCTTTGATTTTTCTCGTTTGATCCTCGGTGGTCAATTCTTATTCGGAGATGGAGATTATTTATTGGAAAAAATGTATTAGTGTTTTTGGATGAATATCTATTTGAATATAAATTAAATTCGGTTTTGAGGAGACATTCGAAAATATGGAGGATTCATGAATAGAGTATTTCATGATATGTGTTTCAATAAATTGAGTCCGAGTTTAAATGGATTAAGAGTTACCAAGGGTTCTTCGTATGTTGATGTGTTTTTAAGGTGTTCAGATTTGTATAAAAAAAATTGGTATGAATATTTGTATATATAATAGTTTCACATCATGTAACGATAATACGTTCTATGTAATTATATGTAGACACATGTAGTGAATGGTTACAGTTCATGAACTGGATCATGACATGAAAAGATTATAAATAACGTAATTATATTTTAAGTCATGTAATATTTAATTGAAATAAATAAGAATACGAAGATACAAATTTTTTAGCACATCCCCATAAAAAATTCACATTGTGTAATTGAATTACACACAGTATAATTTCACAAGAATTTATTTAAAATAGTGTTTTGTGTTTTATGTTTTTTTATGTCAGGTGTAAATTTCACCGATCATCACTATAGAACCTTACATGAGATTTTGGAGTTCTCATATTTATTTTTTTCCTCTCGATCAATCATCTAATCCCTAATAAGTTGTTTTTATTCAGTTTTATTCATCTCTTTATTCATCCAATGATCATGTATGTGTTATATCATTACATTATAAACAATTGGTTTTGATCCTAATATGATATAATCTCGGTTCTTTCTTGTGATCATCTGAAACTTCATTCTTGTTGGTGAATCCTATTAGATGATTTTTTTGCAATTAAGTTAATGGTTGGGAGTCTAAACCATTGCCTATAGATTATTAATTTAAAATTATTTTTAATATTGAAAATGCACCCACATACATGCACCTAATTTGATTTAATGATGAATTAGAGTATTCCATTGAGTCCCAATTGATCCAAATGGTTGTTCCGCTTGATTTTATCTACCATTCATGTAAGAGAAACATTGATTACATGAATTGATTGATGGATTAAATAGTTTTTATTAAAACATATATTTTTAGTTATTTAATGATATATGTTAACTTTGGATCCACTAATTTGTTGATATAACTATCATGTTATTAGTTACAACAACTTGATAAATGAAATGTTTAATTGAAAAATAAATATAATTTTCATAATTAACCATTGAGCTTGATGATGTGATATTATGCTATCATTGTTGTTATGACATGTGTTGTGATAAATACTATAATTCTTATATATAAATTTTCTTGGTAGATAAAATATGAAATGTTTATATAATGGGCTATGCCTAGTGGAACATGATGAAATTCTTATATACTAGGAATTTACCTGAGATATGATGAAATTATTATAGAGATATATTTTTCCAATGACACATGATGCAATGATTACATAATATTCTCAGCCAAAATTAACTATTAAATGATTACATACTACACTCAGGCCTATTTTTTTTATGAAAATATCATATATATAGGGTTTGGGCCCAGTTTTTTGTAATTTATACCTTCAATATATTGTTATGGTTGGATTGGATTTTAGAAGTTATCAAAGGCATTTGGACACAAAAGGAAGGTAGATTATGTTTTACCATGGTTATAGAGTTTTAGATGGAATTTTTGTGAGGCATTGTCACAGAAATTCTGGCAGGGTCCCAATTAAAGATGATGTGGTATTAATATAATTGTTTAATTAATGGATAAACTATTTATTTTATTATAGAAAACACTTATTATTAGAATTTTTTTGTTTATAAATAGTGGTCATAAACTACTGAGTTCTAATCCCAGCATATTTGGGTAAGTATTTTTGTAACCATATAGGTTATATGGTAGAATGATTGGATATGTGAAAGGGAACATACTATTGAGTGTTTTCTTGCTAGATCAGATGGAGTTTGGAGATGAACCGACATGGGGTTAAGTACATGGGATATTGATTCTATTGTTCATTGTATTAGTTTTTTATTTTGTATTAAATCTAGCATGAAATTTAGTTACATTCCATATTGTCATTAAATTAGTCCATTATTATTTATTAGGTTCTTCAGTTTGATTTTATTATAGGAATTCAAATTTTTAGTGTTGTTTACTTTTATTCTACAAGATTATATTTATTTATAGTAATATATACTGATTTAGAATGTATTGTATCTTTGTGACTAGGGGGTATAGTCTCCCCACTATTTTTATCTATCCCCCAATTTTATTAAGATCCTTCTGGAATACAGGGAGGCTTTCTTGATGCCTCACAACAAACCCTTTCTGGCTACATGAGAGAGTGATGGACCAGGGTATGTAACAATGTTCTATAAAAGGCATGTTTTTTTTATTTTAATACTATTTTGTAATGTTAGGAAAGACACTAGGATGTTTCGGGATTCATTAATGAGATTTTGTTTCAGAGTAGCTAAACCATTTACTTGGGAAGATTTTAGTCTCTAGGGGTAGATTTTTGTTTATAAATAATTCTTATTATAGTTGATGTTATTTCACATTTAGTTATTGACATGTTGTGTGAGTTTTTTGTCTAATTTATTTATTAGTTCATGAGATTTATAATTGTGGCATGGTATGGTGCGGGATAAGTACGCATGCATCATAATAAAACATAAAGATATATATTGACATGATTTTTTCATGATGATGACAAATTTATTTCCATCTAATATATACATTCCTATTGAACTATGATATTAAATATGTATTATATCTGATAAATGAAATAAATAAACTTTTATGTCACGTTAAAACACTTGTAATCCATGTTTAGAGAGACTAGAATTCATTGGTTATCTAATATTGTCACCTGTTGTGGTTGATTATGTCGTTATAGCCAGTGGTCTAAGTAGTGTGTTTTTCATCTTTGAAAATCACCTCATCCTCATCTTCTATTTTATCCAATGTAGTGTGGAAATCAGAATTCTCATAACATTGCAAAGATATAGATTCGCATAGATCATAGAGATCTAGTGGATGTTTATATTCTCTGTAGCTTCCTAATGTTTATGAGAAATAGGGACAGTTTGCACCATGTGTTCGATATTGTATGTAATGATAGAGTTGTATATAAAGAATTCACCTATTCTCACTGGGGAGGGAGCCCCCCCTTGAACATCCATGTTTTAGGTCATATTTATCTAGATGATCTTTAAGCATCATGAAACACCCACAGGTTTAAGGGTCAAGCTTGATGAATATAATCTTTTTGGACCAACCATGAATTGGTGGGACAATCTGGGATAAGAAAGAGAGCTCTATGAGATATATTTAATGGACATAGAGATTAATATCTTGATCCATTTTTATCCATATAAATTTAGGCATGGAAAGTCTCATTAGATCATGCATCTGGAATATGAGGGCATGTCAATGATGGACTATGTTGAATGCTTCCCTGACCTTCAGTGCTTCTTACCATCATTGTATATTGATGAGATCTTAGGGGTGATAAATTTAAAGGATGGAATATTCTATGAGATCAGTTCATATGTGAACATGTTCCATTTGAGTATTTTTACATATTTTTTGAATCGTGAACTCATCACTGAATGCAATCACAGTACATCCTCATGTAGTGGCCAGGATGTTTTAACCAAGAAAAAAATAACTTTCATTATAGAGAAAAGAAGTATCTCTATGATATCTTTTTTCCATGGATGAAACATCCATATAATTTTGGATAGTGGGAATTCGTATTAGGACCTTATTATATTTTAGTTCTATCTTCGTGGCCAGATGGGATTCAAATGGCCACAGTTTATGTACCCCTTTTTATAGTATTGTTATTTTGGAAGAGTGGTACACCTAATGAGGTTTTTTAGAAAAAATAAAACATCAATGTAGTGTCAAGGGAACATGAAAAGTACCATAGTTTGAGAAGGACTCAGGTACACCTTAATAGACAGGTATTTGGGGTTCCATGGGATGTTCTGGTCGATGCATGGGATATGGTACCCTAGTGCAGAAATGACAGTACCAAGAATATGGTATAACTTATCAGTGTCGTGTCAGATCCCAATGAAAATGTGGAGTTCAGCCACACATTATGCATAATACACCATCACATGTGGATTTAAAACTATCTACTATCAAAGGTACAATTATGGTATCATCTACCATTTAATGTTTTCTTATATAAGATCAAAGTATTATTTTTTATATGATCATTTGGAAAATGGTTTGGTAATGTATGTGGAACACTTGGATGGTGTTTTGATCATCTACACATAATAGGGATCATGGTAATAAAATATCATATTTTTCAAGGCGTGTTCTTTAGAGAATGATTGTTAAAATTTCTTTCAGTAAGTGTCCATGATTTAAATGATAGAATTTTATTTGAATCCTTGTATAGATTGGTTAGTTCTATACTAGGATCACATTTACTATTATTGGAGAAGAGTTAACGTTTTATCTCCAATATGAAAAATCTATTCTCAACAGGGTGACCTGGATCTTCAGGATAGTCATGAAAGTCCAAATTAGTGAATATGAGATTGTCTCATGGCATAAATAGTTGATCATTCTCAAGATGATGGTAGAATGTAGCATAATTTGTTCTTCCAGTTTCTGACCATTTTCGCGAATTCATTCCTAAGAAGTTCAACACCTTACTAGCCAAGAGATAGATTATTTTTACAATCAAGTTGGTGTTGGGAGAAGAGATTGTTTCTATCTCCCCTTATAGAATGGAACCAGTTGAGAATTGGGAGCTAATGGTGCAATTTTAAGATCGTGAAAATAAAGGTTTCATACAACCTAGTACATCTCCTTGGGTTCTTATATTCTCTTATCTATGTACACTAATGGTAAATTGTTCCCATGTAAGGATTAAAATATATTAAACTAGATAATGGTCTAGAAATGGTGCCCTTTTCTGTACATCGATGATATTTTTGAGCAGTTGAGAGGTGCTAAGATAATCAACAAGATCGACTTGAGATATATTTTCAATCAATTGAGTGTGAACCCATAAAATATACCTCTAACTACTTTTAGGAAAATGTATGGATTGTAAGAGTTAGTAGAAATTCCATTTGGGTTGACCAAATCATCGAAGATATTCATTTCCTTGATTAATCATATCTTTCATCATTTTTGGGATTAGTTTGTGGTGGTTTTTTCGATGACATATTAGTGTACTCCTAGTTAGAATAAAATCATAACAAACAACTCGACAAAATTTTGTGTTCATTGAGAGCGCAATGAATTTATTCCGAGATAACCGAATGATTTTTCAATTTTAATAAAGATCACTTTATGTTCCACTGAATCTAAAAGGAATGAGTCTCAGTATAACTAGAAAAGGTTTTAGTTGTTGAATCTTAAGATCAGACCAATAATATCATTGAGATTTAGAACTTTTTTGGTTTAGTAGATTATTATTAGTTCTATATCCCATACTATTCCCAATTGTTATCACAGATTTCAAGGCTGACTAAGAATGGGGTTATGTTTGTTTGGATATGTTCTTGCAAGAGAAATTTCATAGAGTTGAAAGGAATTTTTTCCTCAACACCTATCATCACTTTACATGTTCCGGTTAAAGCATATATCATGTACTATGATGCATATAGAGTTGGACTCAGAGTATTTATGATACATGAGGATTGATTGGTTACTTATGGCTCTAGATATATGAGAATGCATGATAGAAATTACCCTACCCATGATTTGGAGTTAACTATAGTGGTACATTCCCTGATATGTTGGATGACTTACCTCACGGGAAAAAGGTTTGGGGTATACATTGATCACAATAGCCTTGGGTAGATCTTTTCTCAGTGGGACATGAACCACTAATAGAGGATGTGGGTCGAGTACCTACTGACATTTGTGTTCGATATGGATTATAAATTGGGAAAGGAAATAAATATGATTCATTGAGACAAAATAAGTTGGTAGAGTCAATAAGGGGGGTCTTGCAATGATTAATAGGTGATGTAACTATATGAAGACATGAACCAGGATGTTCTGGATTCCCATGTGTGAGTTATAATGGCTTCCACATCTGTTATGCTCATGCCTTTGGACAGTATCAAGATAAACCAGTTATCTGATTCAGGGTTATTATTTTTGTGAGTCATGTTATATGGTAGGGAGATTTCATTATGATGTTCTCTTGGAAGTGGATATTCTATTCTTTTTTCATGGCTGATTATGGGTTCTTATGGGTCTATGTGATGATCTGATGAATGTTTATCATTATTCTACAAGGGAATTATATCATGTATTTATAAAGCTGCAACATGATATTAATATAATATAATGTTGGTCAGGGATAAAGAAGGATGTTGAATTTTTTTTGGATCGTGGGTTCACTTATCAGTATGGGGAATCCTAGAATCAAATGCCATATGAGCTTTAACAGCCCTTTACCACTCATGAGTGGAAATGGGATGATGTAACTTTTGATTTTTAATAGTATTACCTAGGAAAACCTATCAGAAAGATGATATATCGGTGATTTTTAATCCATTTAAAAAGTTATCCTACTACATTCCTATTAGAAGGGACTTCACAGTTGATGATCTGGGCAGTCTTTATGTGTCTGAGGTAGTTCAACAACATGATGTTCTAAGGAGTATAATTTTTTATAGAGATCCTAATTTCACATAATTGTTCTCGATGGGTATTTATATGGCTTTAGGAATATAAGTTGTTTTGAATATGGACTATAATCCTCATACTAACAGTTAGTCAGAGAGGACTATTAAGGATCTGACAGATATTTTACGAGCCTTTGTTCTGGTTTTTTGTAGTTCATGGGAGTAACATATGGACTCATAGAGATTTCATATAATAATATATTTCCTGATTTATTCCATATGGATCATTATGAAGAAATTTTAGGAATTCAATGAAGTTTTCCTCATTGATGGTTGGGGGAAGGTGACCCAACACTAGTTTATCCTAGTCTCACATAGGAGACATTTGATAAAATTTATTTGATCAAACAGTGGTTTGTGACCATGTACTACTGACAGAAATCATACACTGTCCATTAAATATGTTATCTATAGTTTACATTTGGGCTTCATGTTTTCTTTTAGGTGATGCTTAGGTATGGAAAATACCATATTATGAAATAAAGAAAGCTAAAGCCCAGGTTTGTTGGGTTATTTGGGAGAGTTGATAGGGTTAGTATAATTGTGTGCTGAATTTACATTACTCATCATTAATTATATTACTCAACCACATAACATGTGATAGAAATAGTATACATCAAGCTTAGTTTTTAGGTGTCTGTTGAGGAGAATATGATATGGATTATGGACTTTAGTGAGAATAATCCCAATAGCAGGGTTATAGTATTGGTCTGAGTATAGTGGAAGTATGGGAAAGGTATGGAGGATACCTATTAGAGGGAGTCTGAAATGTGTGCATAATGTTTAAAAATGTTTTCAAAGACCCCATAGTGATTATTTAAGTATCTTAAGATGAGATTTTATATCATGTGGAGGTTGAAATATCTCATATTTTTCCAGATATGACCATAATTGTGTTTTTTATTTGAGCCTTGGTGGCAAAATGTTGTTCAATGATGGAGTGACCATGTTGGGGAAAATGACTTAGTGTTTTTGGAATTTTTTATCCAATAAATTAAGACTTAGGTTCGGATGAGACATTAGAAAACTAGAGAGGATCCACATAGGGAGACGTACGGGCTTTCTATTTCAGTAAATGGATTCTGGGTATAAATGGACCACGTTTTGCCATGGGTTCTTGGTAATTTTAGAATCCCTATGAGGGTTAGGTTTTTATAATGAAACTGGACTGATAAGCTTTTTAAATAATATTACACATTACATAGTAATAATACATGTCGTGTAATTGTTTCTACACACGTGTTGTGAGTGGTTATAGTTCATGAACAGATTCACATCATGAAAAGAGTATATGTTATGTAATTATATTTCACATAATGTAATACTAAATTAGAATAAATAGTAATCTTATGAAATGGGTTTTTTCCATTTTCCCTCCAATGAAAAATTTACAACATGTAACTAAATTACATGTTGTGTAATTTCCTAATTATAAATTTAAAAAATTTTCTTGTGGTTGACTTTACTTCCAGGTCACATGATAATTCATCCTCTCAACCATAGAAAACCTTCTAGGTGATTTTGGAGTGCCTCTCTTGATTCTGAACCTTGTGATCATGCATCATATCCCTAATAAGTGGGTTTTCATCAGTATTTTTATGCTCTTCCATCTTCCTATGATCATTTTAGTGTAATCCCATGATCCTGGGAATTTTTTTTATTATCTTGATCATTTATAATCTAGGGTACTTATTTCGATAATTTTTGTCTTAGTTCTTTTTGTAGAATCCTATTGGAAGCATTGGTTTATCATCAGTTAAAGGTAAGGGTAATAGATCCTAACCACTATTATTTTATAATTGTCGAGTGTATGTAATATTGGAATCATACCAACAGATGTGTGCCAAATCTGATTAAATAATTAATTGGATTATTTATTGGTGTCCAAATGTATGTTAAAATTTATTTTTGATACTGCTCGAGTGAGATAATATTTCACTAAATGAATTGACTAATGTATTAATGTGTGTCTTGAATGATATAGATTTTGGTCATTCCTTGTTATAGATTCACCTCTTCTTAGCTTGATTATTAATATAACTAGAATATTATTGGTTATTCCCAATATTTAAATAAAATTTATAATTGGAATATAATTGTTAATTTTTGTAATTAACCACAGATCCAGATGATGTGATATTAGGATATAATTGTTGTGATGGCATGTTTCGTTATAAATATTTTAATTATTATTTGTGAATTATCCTAGTCTATAAATGAAGAAATGATCATATAAAAGGCTATACCTAATTAAAAATAATGAAATTCTTTTAAACCCTGAAACTCCACGAGGCATGATGAAACTATTATATATTGGGATTTCCCTAGTGACATAACATTAAATGATTATATACCTATAATGGGCCTAAAAATTCTAAATATAATATTTACAAGGCTCAGACATTATGATTTGCTTAAAATCACATATTACTAGTTCTAAATAATATTTATACAATTTATAGGCTGGTTACAAGATAATGGTATGCATTAGAGTGAGATATGCTCAGATACATTCTAAAACGGTGCCAAGGAAGGTAATGTTTTACCATGTATATATGGATATGGATGGAACTATTTTGGGACATACTTAAAGAAATTTTAGTGTGGTATTGATGTAGGATGATGTAGAATTAATTTAATTATTTAATTAATTGATACAACTTTTTATCTCATTATTTTATACACTTATTATGAGACTTGTTAATTTTAGTCATGGTGGTTTCAACCTGTAGAGTTATAATAAAACACTATTTGTGCCACCATTTAGTAACCAAAAATATTATATGGATATAGGATTGAAAAAAGGAAATAGACTTTTCTGTTGAGTGATTTCTTGTTGGATGGGATTGTTTTTTGAGACGGAATAACCCGAGGTTTGGGATTGGGGGTTTTGAGTCTTCTTGAATTTTAATTTGTTTTACATCTATCATGACATTTATTTACATTCTAGTTTGTCATTAATTTATTCCATTATTATTTATTGGGTTATTAAGTTAGATATTATTGTTCGTATTCCAATATTTTGTGTTATTTCCATTATTTTTTCACTCTCATATTTATTATTTATAATTATATATATATATATTATTTATTTTATAACTCTATATCCAGTGGTACAGTATCCCCATGATACATATAGCAACCCAAATACTAGTCATAATTCTCTGGTCTATAGAGAGATGTTCTTGGTATCTCATAACCAAAATTTTTTGGACATGATAGAGAGTACTAGATTAGGGGACGGTACACACTATATGTTTTAGAACATACAGTGATGTTGCAAATCCAATAAAATCCTTGAAATAGTGACATTGAAGGTTATTATATTCGAAATTTACTTTCTATTTCGTTGACTATTTTTATTTATGGTTCTCATATATATTTTTGTTATAGTATAACTCTCTAAAGGTGAGAAGGTTCTAAGTTGACATAGTAACACATTGGGTGTCATGTATCAAAATAGATAGGATGGAAGGTTGAATTATCCTAAAAAGGATCATGTTATATAGATAAAAATTCTCTCATAAATTTAAGGAATGTGCACAAAATCATTCTTAGAAACAAAATGAAACACAATTACTATGAATGTGATTAATTTGAACCGTGAATTTAATGAGAACATGTTTGAGAGTTTATCTCCCCTTATGTATGGTAGGTTCTACATATTATCCCTCATTAATTGGTTATGTTATGATATAAGTCTTTAAGAATAATAAATCTAGAATTATCACCATATTGGGAGGTGATAAGTATTTAGGAGTCTGAATCCATCCCCTAAAAGAAGAATCTTATGTATCTATATGAAGGGAATGAGAACCCATAATGTTTGGTTCCATTTGATAGAAATATTAATGCCTTAAAGGTTAATGAGATGAGGACCAGTTTGATTCCTTTTAAAGTCATCCATCCATGACCAATGAAACATCATTTAATGTTCTCCACCTCAGAAAAACTAGGTCATGTGATTAAAATTCTTAATACTAGAACTTATTCTTGGAAGATTAATGTCTTGAAAAATATACTACTATGTCAAATATTCCTTGTGATATTTGGTATGATGATTACACATGATAATTCATTTCTTGTTTATTCATGATAGGTTATATTGGTGAAGGTCATTTATTTATTAAATCAGATTAGAGGAATAATATAGATCATTAATTACATAAAAGGAGGATAATTTGATGCTTTAGAGGAATGAAAATATTTTTAGAGTTTCCAAGATGGCTTTCTTAAGCCCATATTATTCCAAATTGATTACCAAAGGATAGAAACTAGTTATCGACATGATAGATGATTTACTATACCATAAGTAAACTATTGATTTAGGAGAATAAATAGTGTTAAAACTATTATTAATGGAATACATGATAAGAAGTTATAAAAAAAGTGTGTCCAATGGACCAATCATGTACATCAGGTTGTTGTGGGAGAGTATTATCAAAATGATCATTTCTAGTGGATTTTTATAGGAAAAAGGGTAATAATAATTATTTGGGTATTCAATATATAAGAAATTTACTGATATTATAATATTAGGTACCTATGTGGTTAATATTCATGGTGGTCATGATCCAATTCTATTTGTGAATGTAAGAACATTGATTGAAAGTCTTCTGAAGATTGGTAAAAACAAAGACGTGAAATTTGGGTAGATGTGTTCCATGTATATCCCTGGATAAATATGAGTGGATATATTAGATGGGTAAACATAATATTTATTTATATTGATCCTTGAAGTTAGTCTATGACCCAAAGTGATATAACTGAGAAAATGGGCACCCTTATGAGGCCTCTATAGATTTGGGTGAAAACATTTAACGAATAAATTGGGTATCATGAGTCCATTCTCTAAATTAATTGAAATTATCTAAGAAATGATACATTTCCCTATTATTTATTATCACCAAAGTAAAGTGGATTCTTATGAAAGTATTTATAAATAGATGACACATATGTTGCTAATATCTATTATTTTCCAGTAGGTTTTAATCCAAAAATAATTTTAGGAGTATCCATAAAGGATCAAGAATGCATAATTATTTCCTAGTGTGCATAGATGTTGTCACGTTCTATAATATTTAATTTTGGAGGCTCTATGGGTGATTTTAAAAGGTAATTATTGTACTAGGTAACCACTAGTAATAGTATCATGTGCGTAATTTTTTTAAATAGGGAACAAGTAATGACCCATATTTTTATGAATAAAAATCCATTTCTTTTGATTTAATTTTATTTATTATCGATATAGGAAAAAATGCACTTGTTTTATTTTATTATACCATATTTTATATAAATGACTGTAATTTATATTTTTTATTGATAATTTTGTCATTTATAGTGATCACGTGGCTAATATAAATATTGGATTTTAAAAAATTGTTTTATAAAAGAAAAAAGAAGTTATAGTATCAAAAAATAGTGTCAACCCCAATGAATCTCATTTATCAAAGATTCCGAGGGAGATAGAATTTCTAGGATTTTTCCTACACCCACACCAAGCTCAGATCCAACAACTTATTAATGAGAAAAACCATTTACAAGAGAAGTTCCATCTCATTGAGATCACGGTCCAAACCATGTACAACAAATGACCACACGACATCCCCACCATCATTCACCATACTCTTAGGTATTTTGTTGGTGTAATAGAGAGATATGTATCATTAACATAGAAATAATATTATGTACATTATTTTCTTATAGAATAATGAATATATTTTCTACCTATTATTGTTAATTTGTAAATGATTTTTAAATCACAAATTGTATTTTGTGTTAATATTCAAATTAAATTAATGAATTTTGGAATTAATGGATATTTGAAATAAATAACATTTTAATATAAAATTTTTATCAAATAAAAATTTTCAAATATAAATGATCAAATAATTTTTATGATGTAAAATGTAATTTTTATAAGGGTTAAAAACAATTATTTTCCAAAAACCCATCATAGTAAATAAATGTTGGTTTTTATTTTACAAGTGAAAATTCATATATCTAAAAAAATTATTGGAAAAACGAATATTATTTTTTAAATCAGGATATTGAAATTATCCAATGGTTATTTTTTCTCAATATTCGTAGATAGTCAAATTTTCGGGTAAAAATTAAATACTGTATAAATATACATTGTGTTTTATGACATCATAATGGACCAATAGTGATTTAATTAAAACTATAAAATTAAAAATAGTCCAAATATATGTTTTTCATTTATAATAATGTTATTTTATGTATAATTTAATTATTTATAATGTCTTAGTGAGACCTCGAAGGCTTATAATATATTTTATGGTTTTAAAATGATTTCTTTTGAAGTGTGACTATCCTCCATATAAGAAAAATAAATATTTTATTATCTTTATTCCATGGTCTTATAAAATAATGTAAACCAATCAACTTTTCAATAAACCATGGGATTGTTTTTTATTTTCAATATTTTATTTTCTAGTTTCCAAAACAAAACTAATAAAGAAATCTCCCTTATTTCCTATATAAACCCACAAAAACATCAATTTTTCTCCACTAAAACTCCTTTAATATTGTCCACACATTGATCCATACTATATAGAATCCCCAAAATGTGCCGGAAACCTCCCAAGAAGCCTCTTCTAAGACTTTGGAGTCACACATCTATGTAAGGGATCCTTACTTTCATCTCCTCCTTTCAATTTAAGAACCATGTTTGAAATGAGTCTTTTTAATTTCAATTGGTTATATAGAAATTATTTCATAATAATTCCCCAATTATATAATTTATGTTCTATGAATGAGAGACCATTTATACTCTCTCATTTTGACACTTACCCATGATTTCACTAAGCCAAAATTTCTTAAGGAATTCTCTCTATCCTCTTTTAATCAAGCACTTCATTTTTATATGACTTTTTTAATTTCCATTTACCTAGGTTGAGAGGCATTCATAACTATCCCAAATACTATGAACTAGATTTATAAATAATTCTATCCCCTTTAAATCTCCTTTAACACTCATAAAAACCATTACATACACCTTTTACCGATAAAAAATTTGTAAGGGTTTTTTTTCATCTTCATCATTACCCAAGTTTCTTCATCTTGTTAGACCATATTATTTTCAATTACTAATGATGGGGTATGTTTCATCACCTCCCCTTTACTATCCATTTTAATTAAAAATGATTAGATCTTCCATTAACTCTCATTATGACCCCTGTGATCCTTTCAGTACACTCGTTACTATGTCGAAATTCTGTAAGTGGTCTTCCAACCGCCAATTTTATCAAGTATCCCTTTTTCTGTTATATCTAATAATTTTGATTTTTCCTATATTAGGATATTTTCATAAATATCACTAATGATATTCATTTTATTTATAAATGATGATTTACCTCTTTCTATCTTATCAAACTATTTTATGAATTTTTACATTACGTTGTTATGCTTCTCAATTTTTTATAACGAAATTGTTGTGTAGTGAATACCACACACATTTCTCTATCAAGAGTATTCACCATTTTTAACATATACATATTGATTGTGGATTGATATGTATGTATTCCACATTTCCTTGATTTTGTAATAAATTACGATTATTAATGAATCTATGTTGTATGATCATTATAGCACACTTAAGTAAGAAAATGAAATGATTATGAAGGGTGCACCCTTATAATTCTCTAATGCATTGGGTAAAGTTTAGTATATTGATTTTTCCTTTTCAATAAACTTTTAATCATGATCCTCTATGTACAATTATATTTGAATCATGCTTCTCCATGTGAAATGAGCTACGAATCAAACTCCCCTAAGTGAATTGAGCTTTGGCTAATGCTAATATCATGTTGTATGTTGTTGCCACATTTTCATGTTATGATTACCATTCTATATCATGCATTTTCATTCATCTTACTTTTATTATCCATTGATATTCCTATTTTCTAACATGTATATTCTTCCTCATTTTAATCCTTGTTTATTCTGATTCTATGATTTATAGCTCACCCATTTCTTATGTGTGTCCTCAGCTTATCCTATTCAATGTTAAGTATGATGGAATGAATTGGTCTTCTTCAAAAACATTTCAATAATGATTATTTATTTTGTGTTTTATTTTGTAATGTAATGTTCCTAAACCCGAAATTCTCTTGACCACTCAATCATATGAGCATTAATAATTGAAATTTTATGTAATAAATCATGATTAAATATCAAATAACGTGCAGGGTTATTATAGTTGGTATCAGAAGATAGGTTTAGTTGTTTTGGGATTTTGATTATAAAAACCAAGTGAAAATCTTTTGGGATAATGATATGTGAAAGAAAACAACTGTAACTATTGCTATCTATATATTAATTGTCTTATCAACAAAATATATCCCTGTCTCGATACTACATATGGATGAGGTTATGGCACATATTTCCCTAGGAGTAACACCTCCAAAAAAGTGTTTCGGGCCTAGCTCGAGGCAACCATGTACAAGACAACGAGCCTTACTATGAATTATTTTGACACTCTAGTTGATATAATTTGAAAAACTCATAATCTCATTAAAAACCATTATTAAGGGAACATAAAAAATTCCCATAAGAATATATGTTTGAAATTAGATCATCGATAACATAGAATGGATCTCAAAAACTCATATGTTAATAAGATAAATGTAATTTATATGTTATCCCATTAATGTCATTGGATTCCCTTTTATTTTCTAAAAATATTGAAGCACTCATCCTTAATTCTATATTAGAAAATGTAGAACTAGAATCAAAAAATGAAATGTTATGTCATAATCTAATTTTATATACATTCCATTATATCTGTAATAGCCCGAGATTTTATGAAAAATATTCTTTTTTATTTCACTAATGTCTTGTGTTGTACGCTACACCAAAAGGAGCTTGCACAACACGCATCCTTGACTTGCCTTGCATTACACGCAATCGCAACCTTCCTCGATAGCGTGTGTGGTACGTAATACTGAGTTTCACGAAACAATGATATGCTATTAAAATATTATTAAAACTAGCCGTTATGAATAGTAATAACCACTTTTTAAAATTCTGTAAATTTTATTTTTCAAAATGAACTTCATTCTTGGATTCGGAGTATCGAATTTAGCCTAAGGTGAAATTTTGGTACTTTTCGGATAACTTTCACATTCTGATGAATAGTGAAAATTACTAAATTATAATTAAAAACAACTTTTTTAATCGAAATAATTAATAGTGATAAATTATTAATTTGAGTGGTTTTAAAGTATATTTAGAATATATTTTTACAATTTAATACAATGTTTGTCATTGGTTGTAATTTCACATTTAAACCAGACATAATCAAGTGTCAATCTTTTGATATATATTGTTTCCTAAAAACACGCTATTTATTTTAACAGCGGGATTTAATTATAAAATTAATTAATGCAACTTCTATGTTATGAATTTGGTAAAATAGATTTCATTTTTGAATTCGGAATATGGAATATAGCTTAGGATGAAATTTTGGCATTGTTCTGAAAAACATCAATTTTTGATGAATAGTGAAACTACTAAGTGGTAGGTTAAAAAAACTGAATTTTTGCATAAAACTTAATTTTACCGCTTCTGTGAATAGAATTTTGAAAATCCGACAGACACGGTTAATATCAAGGACTAAAATGTGGTTCAATGAGATGAAAATAATTTTTGGTGAATAGTAACTTTTTACTTTTTTTTACCGCGGTTAATAGTAAATAGGGTAACTAAGGGTAAATATGATATTAATATTACCCTAACACATGTCCTAATTCTATTGGACAAGTGTAATTCGACCAAAAACAAACTTAGGAATACAATATGACCATTTAGGCCCACTTGGATTAGATTAGGACATTTATTATTAATTTATTTAAAGAAAGGTTAAAATAGTTAAAATCAAAGTTTAATAAGTAAATCATTTTTAATATGGGGTTATACATAAGATAAATTCGATTGTAAATATTCATTAGAAAGCTAAAAAGATTTTCTACATGATGGTATTTTATTGGTAATTTTTAGACATCAAATAATTTAATTTATTTATGACACAACGATGATGAAGTAATTATCTTATTAATGAAATATTGACATAATTGATGTTATAAACACCAAAATAAATGTAATTTGATATTTTTTTTAAATTCCAATAATTTTCTAGGTTACTATGATATATTAATTTTGCTTTAATCAACTTGGTTCGAACATTTAATTCTGTTATGACTTTCACAAAAATCATATATCAAATAGTGTCAAAATTGACACAAAATAGTTTTTAAATAAAATATTATATTATTAATTGTTATTTTATTCCTAAAAATCTAAGGTTCGGCCCAATGACTTAGATAAGGATATATATATTAATAATATACAATTTGGGGTTCGTTTGGCATGTTATATTAAGTGTATTAACCATATAGTGAAAGAAAACAAAAAGACACGGTAAATGTTAAATTATTTAACTTAGAGTTAAATCTAATTGATAAGGTTAAAATAATATCCTAAACTTGTCTAAATTCTATTGGTTGATAGGATTTCGACCCATCCCCACTTTATCTTCGAAATAAGACCCTTTGGAACCATTATAAACCGATTTTGACTTTAATATAAAATAATATTTTGAGATATTCCTAAGGTGCCCCTCTCCTCCCTTATAAAAGGACACCTCCTCCCCCTCCTCCTCACACCAATTTGAGCACTCAAGCTCAGCCAAACCCTGCCAAAATCTCTTCTCCACTTCCCTAGAAACATCCTAGAGGTTCTGGTCTTCCTCAAAGACCAATTCTAGTGCCCTAAGAGGAGGTCTCAAAGAGGCGCTTCAAAGAAGAGGTAATTACCGTTACCAATTCTTTCATCTTTATTTCTTCTTCCACTTCTTCTTCTTAGGTTGTTTCATTATGAAGTAATAACATCAGTATCACTCATATACTGATATGTTATTATAAGTATGAAACAACCCTATTTCACCATCTATCCATCCTACGGAAAAAGAAATCACCGCGCGTGCGTACGTACGGAATACCGTCTCCACGCCGTGGTGTAATCTATTTTCCACCACCACCTTACATGGATGAGTATAATGGTGTAAAGAATAACTATAAATAGTTATTACAACATCATATTGATTCTGATATATTTTATAATCCACTCCAATTCAATTCAGTATTTATGGAAATGATATCATCGCTCGTGCGTACGTACGGACTACCGTCTCCACGACGCGATGAGATTCATTCTCCATGTTAACCATTTAAGAATGATTATAATTTATATATAAGAAATAATAATGAAATATATGACATTATAAAGCTACTGGATTTATGTATATATATACATATGTATGTCATCTACTTACTTCCATTTCAAGACAATAAGGAAAGAAAAACAGCGTTCATGCGTACGTACGGACTACCGTCTCCATGAACGGTGTTTTTCATTTTATTTATCTATCTGTTATATATATATATATACTGAATATATATGATATATAAATCATATTTTATATTCTGGAAGTAAGTTAATTATGATATAAGTAATAATGATGTCAATAACAACAAGTCAAAACACCTACGATAAATGAAACGATTTTACCCAAAACGCTTCTTTAACATGGAATTTACAAAAGAACGGGTAATATAATGTCATAAGTGAACCATATATGATATCATAACAATGAATATGATTCTGTAATAAGTCAATGACATTATTTAAATCATTATACAGGAGGTTCGGACACATACGAAGCAAATTGGACCTAAGGTAAGGGAAAATATCACAATCTCATTTTTATCCGAGATTGTTTATTCGTAAGTATTTACTGGGGTGTATTTTATCATCCAAATCCATGTTTCATCAATATGTAATATTATTTCCATCCACCTACAATTGTTTAAATCCATTTTTACCCTTCGGTGAGTTTTTAGTAAAAGAAATGAAAGGAATCTTTTGTCGTTTTTCGTACGAGGTACTTTTTGACTTTTCCGACAAAAGTACGAAGAATGTTTTTTTAACTTAAATGGCCCGAACGGATTTTTACGGTTTTATAAAGCCTTATTTTCATGAAGCTTCCTCCAAAATATTTCATGACTATTTTCAATAAAATATCTTTCTTTTAAAATTGCATGATGTTTTGTGAAAAGAAATTGATTTTGAAGAAGAAAGGATATTTTCCTCAAGAATTCATTTCAAGTGTTTTATCAAAATTATTTTCCATCTAAGCTAATAAAGGGTTCTGTTTCTATCCATATTTTTACATTCATTTGACTATGTTGTGATGGAATTATGTTTATGAATTCCTTTATATTATATGAATTGTTTTATAATGTCATGTTGTTTAAGAATCCCATTTTTATTACATGGGTTACGCTGTGATGTATGGTTTATGATTATGTGGCACACATAAGAAAGGATTCATTATAAGATGGGTGGGACCTATATCTCCCTCCAATGCATTGGGTAAAGATTTTATATCTCATGAGATAGACATGGCTGGAACGGAAGGTTATTTCGGTTCAGTGATACAGGACTGAAACGAGGAGTGAACTCGGTTCAGAAAGGGACTTTGTCCACTAAGATAGTCTTGGCAATAAGTCATGACTAACAAGAAATGATTTTCCATGATTATGTGTGCATGCCACAAAGTTTTAAGTTTCATGTTATGATTATGGTGATCTCATTTTCACTTCTATGATTTATCCCATGTTATGATATTATGAGCTCTTTTGCAGGTTAAGATTTCCAAAAGCTATGTTCTTATGTATATGATGTGATTGATTTTTTTTTTGTTTACCCTTACTGAGCATTTGAGCTCACCCTTTTATGTTTTCTTTTCCCCAGGATATAAAGAAAGGTTTTAGGTAAAAAAAAAAGGGATGACCTTTATGGGAGATATTGAAGAACTTTCACCACGATTAGAAGATTACGTTCCGAGTTTCCAAAGACACTAAACTATTACGATCCTTTAGTGTGTGTTTTTTTTATGTACTAAGTATTCCGCAAATGTAATGTAATGTCCATGTACGTCAAGATACGGGTCTCTACAGTTGGTATCAGAGGAAAGGTTTAGTCAACCTTTGGAAACTAGGATGCGAAAACGTTAGTGAGATTCCTAGAGATATTTCTAAGGTATGTCTAGGGATGTCCCTAAGGATAAGTATACATATAGGATATATTCCTAGAACTATGGTAATGATATTAGATTAAACCTAAAAAGTTAGGTATTGAGGATACTTTCCCTTTACTATGTTGTTTCTCTAGCATGATTTTTGACTCTCACACTATTCTTTTTGGGTTTTAGAAAACGGCTGGAATCAAGATGATTCACGATAATGGAGGATATGATGGACAATGGAATGATATTCTTCATAATGAAATGGGATTTGGAAGTCCAAACATCATTATTATGCCAAATCAGCAATCTCATAATATGATCAATAAAGTAAAATTTGGTAAGTTTCCTGACTCGGCTAATAAGAGAAAGATGGAGTTTCATGATGATCATAGAGGAAAGAAAGTTCAATTCCCCCTATGTAAATCATGTGGGAAGAGGCATCAAGGAGAATGTTTCAAAGGAACTGGAAGATGCTTTGGGTGTGGAAAAGAAGGACACAAAGCAAGTAAGTGCAAAGGAAAAGGTTCCGTTAACACCATGGATGAGGATAATGGTATTGCTACGACATCAACAATGGTTAAATGCTTTAAATGTGGAATGTACGGGCATTATGCAAACCAATGCCCTAAGGGAAAGTCTCATGAAGAGAATCAGTATGGTCATATGGGAAGTATTTATGTTGATGATGATGAAGAAACTACAAATGATATGTGAGATGAAAGAAATTTTGAAGCTCGGTCAATGGTCTAAGAATGTAGTGGAATGATTACATGTTTATCATGTGTAATGTTGTATAAGTAATCTCGTGGAATAAGGAGACATCTAAGGATTGTTACACTATTGTCTTTGCTTAAGTTTGGAAAGTGTATGATGAATGGTACCAGTAACCATGAAAGGTTATTCAGATACTTTTGGAAAGTAGATGATAAGTGCATAATGAAAGGATAAGAAGATAATGAGATATTTGATTGTATTCATGAGCTCATGATTGATATAAGGACTAAGTGATATCATGGTTTGAGTATATAGAATTTTGAGGATTTTGGTATGTGGAAAGTGTTAACTTTAAACTGCATTCATGTTTTCACTAAGGTATTCAAGTGAATACATGATTAAGGACTTTGAATGATTAGAATGTGACCAACAAGACATATCTTATGGGGATCGACGATGGTGTTAAATCTCTGGTAATCTTTTTCACTATGTTATGAGAGTGTACTGCAGTATTATGGATAAGCCTAAATATTGGAATGGATTATGTTGGACATAAGTTAGTATTGTTTAAGGATAGATGTTTTTTTTCGATATTATTGATGGGATGTTATAGTAATATAGTTTTATAAAAAGGACAACCTGCAGGACGGGCGACAGCCCATCGCTTCGGACAAGGCTGTAGGAATCGAACCCACAACCGAAGTGCGACTGGCCTTTATCGCCTACCACTGGCCTACAGGAAGTCCCTGTTTAGTAGAAACTAGTTTTATTATATTAAGCAGTATGATATATGAAGTATAAGTCCATTTTAGGAACCATATATGATTAATCTCACTATAGATCGATTTATGCATATAATTTTTGCTAACCTTTTGTTTGAGACAGATGGAATGACCCGTCATTCTATCACATGATCTGCTAACACTTCACGAATAACAAATTCAACTTCATTTATTTAAGAGATGAAGTGGAAATTGTTAAAGGCATGAACAACAGTGAGATTGTACCAAAATAAAGTAAGTATTTATTCTAATTCAAATTCTTTAACTTTAGGGAAATGATCTTGAAAACCAAAAATGTTGTCCTAGTTCTCTTATACCTGATGAATCAGATGGTACCTTAGATCGTCACAAATTTATGGATTTGTGATTACTGGCTTTTCCATAGCCATGTTCTCTATCACTCTCCATCAGAACATGACGGTTAGATTTCTCTTCCATATCCATATTTTCACCTATGTGGAAACCCAGTGATTATTTTATTTGGGTAATCGTTACATTTCATACCTTAGATATTAAAGCCAAGTTTTGGTATTCCTTTTTACGATGTGGGTTTCTATTAAAGAAACTTTCGAATAGTAAACCATTTATAACCCCGACGAATTTCGAGGGCGAAATTCATTTTAAGGGGGGTAGAATGTAACAGCCCGAGATTTTATGAAAAATATTCTTTTTTATTTCACTAATGTCTTGTGTTGTACGCTACACCAAAAGGAGCTTGCACAACACGCATCCTTGACTTGCCTTGTATTACACGCAATCGCAACCTTCCTCGATAGCGTGTGTGGTACGTAATACTGAGTTTCACGAAACAATGATATGCTATTAAAATATTATTAAAACTAGCCGTTATGAATAGTAATAACCACTTTTTAAAATTCTGTAAATTTTATTTTTCAAAATGAACTTCATTCTTGGATTCGGAGTATCGAATTTAGCCTAAGGTGAAATTTTGGTACTTTTCGGATAACTTTCACATTCTGATGAATAGTGAAAATTACTAAATTATAATTAAAAACAACTTTTTTAATCGAAATAATTAATAGTGATAAATTTTTAATTTGAGTGGTTTTAAAGTATATTTAGAATATATTTTTACAATTTAATACAATGTTTGTCATTGGTTGTAATTTCACATTTAAACCAGACATAATCAAGTGTCAATCTTTTGATATATATTGTTTCCTAAAAACACGCTATTTATTTTAACAGCGGGATTTAATTATAAAATTAATTAATGCAACTTCTATGTTATGAATTTGGTAAAATAGATTTCATTTTTGAATTCGGAATATGGAATATAGCTTAGGATGAAATTTTGGCATTGTTCTGAAAAACATCAATTTTTGATGAATAGTGAAACTACTAAGTGGTAGGTTAAAAAAACTGAATTTTTGCATTAAACTTAATTTTACCGCTTCTGTGAATAGAATTTTGAAAATCCGACAGACACGGTTAATATCAAGGACTAAAATGTGGTTCAATGAGATGAAAATAATTTTTGGTGAATAGTAACTTTTTACTTTTTTTTACCGCGGTTAATAGTAAATAGGGTAACTAAGGGTAAATATGATATTAATATTACCCTAACACATGTCCTAATTCTATTGGACAAGTGTAATTCGACCAAAAACAAACTTAGGAATACAATATGACCATTTAGGCCCACTTGGATTAGATTAGGACATTTATTATTAATTTATTTAAAGAAAGGTTAAAATAGTTAAAATCAATGTTTAATAAGTAAATCATTTTTAATATGGGGTTATACATAAGATAAATTCGATTGTAAATATTCATTAGAAAGCTAAAAAGATTTTCTACATGATGGTATTTTATTGGTAATTTTTAGACATCAAATAATTTAATTTATTTATGACACAACGATGATGAAGTAATTATCTTATTAATGAAATATTGACATAATTGATGTTATAAACACCAAAATAAATGTAATTTGATATTTTTTTTAAATTCCAATAATTTTCTAGGTTACTATGATATATTAATTTTGCTTTAATCAACTTGGTTCGAACATTTAATTCTGTTATGACTTTCACAAAAATCATATATCAAATAGTGTCAAAATTGACACAAAATAGTTTTTAAATCAAATATTATATTATTAATTGTTATTTTATTCCTAAAAATATAAGGTTCGGCCAAATGACTTAGATAAGGATATATATATTAATAATAAACAATTTGGGGTTCGTTTGGCATGTTATAGTAAGTGTATTAACCATATAGTGAAAGAAAACAAAAAGACACGGTAAATGTTAAATTATTTAACTTAGAGTTAAATCTAATTGATAAGGTTAAAATAATATCCTAAACTTGTCTAAATTCTGTTGGTTGATAGGATTTCAACCCATCCCCACTTTAGCATCGAAATAAGACCCTTTGGAACCATTATAAACCGATTTTGACTTTAATATAAAATAATATTTTGAGATATTCCTAAGGTGCCCCTCTCCTCCCTTATAAAAGGACACCTCCTCCCCCTCCTCCTCACACCAATTTGAGCACTCAAGCTCGGCCAAACACTGCCAAAATCTCTTCTCCACTTCCCTAGCAACATCCTAGAGGTTCTGGTCTTCCTCAAAGACCAATTCTAGTGCCCTAAGAGGAGGTCTCAAAGAGGCGCTTCAAAGAAGAGGTAATTACCGTTACCAATTCTTTCATCTTTATTTCTTCTTCCACTTCTTCTTCTTAGGTTGTTTCATTATGAAGTAATAACATCAGTATCACTCATATACTGATATGTTATTATAAGTATGAAACAACCCTATTTCACCATCTATCCATCCTACGGAAAAAGAAATCACCGCGCGTGCGTACGTACGGAATACCGTCTCCACGCCGTGGTGTAATCTATTTTCCACCACCACCTTACATGGATGAGTATAATGGTGTAAAGAATAACTATAAATAGTTATTAAAACATCATATTGATTCTGATATATTGTATAATCCACTCCAATTCAATTCAGTATTTATGGAAATGATATCATTGCTCGTGCGTACGTACGGACTACCGTCTCCACGATGCGATGAGATTCATTCTCCATGTTAACCATTTAAGAATGATTATAATGTATATATAAGAAATAATAATGAAATATATGACATTATAAAGCTACTGGATTTATGTATATATATACATATGTATGTCATCTACTTACTTCCATTTCAAGACAATAAGGAAAGAAAAACAGCGTTCATGCGTACGTACGGACTACCGTCTCCATGAACGGTGTTTTTCATTTTATTTATCTATCTATTATATATATATATATATACTGAATATATATGATATATAAATCATATTTTATATTCTGGAAGTAAGTTAATCATGATATAAGTAATAATGATGTCAAGAACAACAAGTCAAAACACCTACGATAAATGAAACGATTTTACCCAAAACGCTTCTTTAACATGGAATTTACAAAAGAACGGGTAATATAATGTCATAAGTGAACCATATATGATATCATAACAATGAATATGATTCTGTAATAAGTCAATGACATTATTTAAATCATTATACAGGAGGTTCGGACACATACGAAGAAAATTGGACCTAAGGTAAGGGAAAATATCACAATCTCATTTTTATCCGAGATTGTTTATTCGTAAGTATTTACTGGGGTGTATTTTATCATCCACATCCATGTTTCATCAATATGTAATATTATTTCCATCCACCTACAATTGTTTAAATCCATTTTTACCCTTCGGTGAGTTTTTAGTAAAAGAAATGAAAGTAATCTTTTGTCGTTTTTCGTACGAGGTACTTTTTGACTTTTCCGACAAAAGTACGAAGAATGTTTTTTTAACATAAATGGCCCGAACGGATTTTTATGGTTTTATAAAGCCTTATTTTCATGAAGATTCCTCCAAAATATTTCATGACTATTTTCAATAAAATCTCTTTCTTTTAAAATTGCATGATGTTTTGTGAAAAGAAATTGATTTTGAAGAAGAAAGGATATTTTCCTCAAGAATTCATTTCAAGTGTTTTATCAAAATTATTTTCCATCTAAGCTAATAAAGGGTTCTGTTTCTATCCATATTTTTACATTCATTTGACTATGTTGTGATGGAATTATGTTTATGAATTCCTTTATCTTATATGAATTGTTTTATAATGTCATGTTGTTTAAGAATCCCATTTTTATTACATGGGTTATGCTGTGATGTATGGTTTATGATTATGTGGCACACATAAGAAAGGATTCATTATAAGATGGGTGGGACCTATATCTCCCTCCAATGCATTGGGTAAAGATTTTATATCTCATGAGATAGACATGGCTGGAACGGAAGGTTATTTCGGTTCAGTGATACAGGACTGAAACGAGGAGTGAACTCGGTTCAGAAAGGGACTTTGTCCACTAAGATAGTCTTGGCAATAAGTCATGACTAACAAGAAATGATTTTCCATGATTATGTGTGCATGCCACAAAGTTTTAAGTTTCATGTTATGATTATGGTGATCTCATTTTCACTTCTATGATTTATCCCATGTTATGATATTATGAGCTCTTTTGCAGGTTAAGATTTCCAAAAGCTATGTTCTTATGTATATGATGTGATTGATTTTTTTTTGTTTACCCTTACTGAGCATTTGAGCTCACCCTTTTATGTTTTCTTTTCCCCAGGATATAAAGAAAGGTTTTAGGTATAAAAAAAGGGATGACCTTTATGGGAGATATTGAAGAACTTTCACCACGATTAGAAGATTACGTTCCGAGTTTCCAAAGACACTAAACTATTACAATCCTTTAGTGTGTGTTTTTGTTATGTACTAAGTATTCCGCAAATGTAATGTAATGTCCATGTACGTCAAGATACGGGTCTCTACAATATCATGAATGTTTTGTAGATCTATTCAAACACCATAAAAAGCATGGAAGTAATGATATCGGTGAAAATGGAAAATGGGATAATTACTACATCTCATTTATATTATGCATCCCCTATAACAATTTTTGGATTGATATTCCCAGTGAACCTTTTTCATATTTCCATTGGTTAAATTCCATGCAATACTAGGCACGGATTTTCTTCCACTATATAGGGAAAACATAAATTTCTATAAGAAGGAAATCATTCCCCTTATTGAGAGTCAAACCCCAATTATGTACAAGTGAAAAGAAAAGGATAGATATTATTTGGAATCAATATATATATCATGGGTATTATTTCCACATGAGAAATCATATCTATCCCAAATGATTGAGTCTAGGGAAAGGATCATCCTTGGAGACAATCCTATTGTGTGGGAATATGATGATGTGTTTCCCAAGTTATTTTCTAGTCTTCCACTTATTTGAGAGGTCGAATTTTCAATTGTTCTTATAAATAGGGAATTACAAATATCCAATACTCTATATAGAGTGGATATTGTGGACTATTGGGAGATAAATAAACAATTACATGATAATATGTATATAATGTTTATAAGAACAACTACTTCACCATGTGGTGAACTAGTCCTCTTCATCAAGAATAAGTATAGGTCAATGTGCCTTTTCATTGATTATAATGAACTCCAAAATATCATCATAAATAAAAATTATCATTTTCCATAGATTGATAACTTGTTCGATCAGCTAAGTGGAGCATAATTCAACACGAAGATGGATCTGCAGATGAGATATTACCAAGTAAGGTTGAAGAAGGAGGATATCTCCAAGACTGCTTTTCATAAAAGGTATAGAAACAATGAGTTTAAAGTAATTCCATTCTGACTCACTAATTATCTATAAATATTCATATAATTTATGGATAGAGTCTCTATACATTACCTAGACAATTTGGTTCTGGTATTTATAGATGATATTATAATATAATCGATAACCAAGGAGGATCATGAAGATTATCTGAGTACTGTGCTAAATATCCCATAAAAGGAGAAGCTCGTTGAAAATTACAACAAAATGAGTTCGGTTTGAATGAAGCCTCATTCTTGGGGAATATTATCCCAAGCAATGAGATATCATTGGATCCACTAAAGATAAATGAAATATAGGGATGGTCGATTTCAACTTTCATGATAGATATATGTATCTTCCTTAGGAGAGCAAGATATTATCACCGATTTGTGAGAAATTTTTCAGGATATTCAAACCCTCTTAATATTATAACTCTAAAGGGAGTACACTTTTCATATAATGATAGATGTGAAAAAATATTCATGGGGGGAAAGGGAGGCTTATCACTGCCCATGTGCTCACATTACCCACATGTGGGGAACTTTTAGTAATTTTCTACGATGCTTCAAAGAAAGGATTGGGAGGTGTGTTAATGAAATATGATATATTAATTTACTACAATACAAATCCGTTGAAAATTAATTATCAAAACTAACCCACGTATGATTTCGAGTTAGAAGCTGTGATATTTGCATTGAAAATTTAGAGACATTATCTCTTTTGGAAGAAGTGTGAAATATATATGGATCAAAAAATTCTAAAATATATATTCACATAGAGAGAGATTAAAATATTCCAATGAATATGGTTAAGGCTCTTTAAGGATTAAAACTATTCAATCCACTACCATCCTAGAAAAGTGAACAAGTTAGCGGATGGTCTATGTAGAAAGGACTGAACAATTCTATCATTGACAAGAATTTAACAGGATCTGACCTTCATATAATTGAATTATATGGATATGGAAATCATTAAAAAAAGTAACATAATTAATCCAGTCACAAAATGTTTCTCAACCATCTCTTTTGCAAAGGTTAAAGTATGATCAAAAAGGTGATGTGGGAATTTTGAAGAAAGTAGAAACTATTAGAAAAGGGATATCCTTAGAGTTTAATGTTAATGAATAAGGAATTGAGATATTTGGTTCAAGACTATGTGTTCCGAAAAATGTTGAGTTAAATAATGATCTTTTTGAGGATTCATATAGTTAGACATTCTCCATTCACCCAAGAAACACAAATATGTATTGAGATATCTGAAAACACTATTGCTTGGATAACATGAAGAATAAGATTGGTGAATATTCAACAAAGTGCCTAGTATGTTAGGAAGTGAAGTATGAAATGAATACATCTAAGGGGTGATTCACCCATTACCCATACCAACATGGAAATTATAATGACCCATACTTTACATACATTGTCAGTAATTCAAAATTGAAGTACACTTATTATAACATATAACAAAACCATTAAAGGATCGTATAGGTATAGTGTCTTTAGAAACTAGGAAACATAAACAACTGGTTCATAAAGCGTCTACATTGTCTCCAATTTATTTCATCATATATATAGTCCCTTTTGGCATATATTACTTAACAACCTTCTTCTAGACCTAGGAAAAGAAAAAATACAAAAGGGTGAGCTCAAATGCTCAGTGAGTGTAAACAAAAGAAATTTCAATCACATCATATTCATAAGAACATAACATTTTGGAAATCTTACTCTGCAAAAGAGATCATAATTTCATAACATGGGATAAATCATGGTAGTGAAATGTAATCACAATAATCATAACATAAAACAAAAGCTTTGTGTCATACACACATAATCATAGAGAATCATTTCTTATTAGTCAAGACTCATTCCCAAGACTGTCTTAGTGGACAAAGTCCATTTTTGAACGGAGTTCATTCCTCGTTTCAGTCCTGTTTCACTGAACTGGTTTAACCTGCCGTTCCATCCATGTCTATCTCATGAGATATAAAATCTTTACCCAATCCATTGGAGGGAGATTTAGGTCCCACCCATCTCATAATGATACCATTCTTATGTGTGCACAAAATCATAAACCATACATCATAGCATAACCCATGTAATAAAAATGGGATTCTTAAACATCGTGACATCATAAAAAAATTCATATAAGATAAAGGAATTAATAAAAATAATTCCTTCACAACATATTCAAATCAATGTAATAATAGGGATAGAAACATAACCCTTTATTATCTTAGATGGAAAATAATTTTGATAAAACACTTGAACTCCATTCTTAAGGAAAATATCCTTTCTACGTCAAAAACACTTTTCCTTTCTTAACATGTCATTCAATTATAAACCAAAAGAAGTTGATTAAAAATAAACTATAAAACTTGTAAAGGAAGATTCTTGGAAATAATGTTTTAAAAAACCATTCATGCCGTATAAGTTAAAAAAACATTCTTCTCATGCTTTTGTCAGAAAAGTCATAAAGTACCTCGTACGAAAAACGACAAAAGATTCCTTCCATATCTTTTACTAAAAACTCACCGAAGGGTAAAATTGGATTTAAAAATTGTAGGTGTATGGAAATAATATTACATATTTAGGAAACATTGATGTGGATGATAAAATACACCCCAGTAAATTCCAAAGTATAAACAATCTCGGATAAAAATGAGATTGTGATATTTCTCTTACCTTAGGTCTGATTTGCTTCGTAAGTGTCTGAAACCCCTGTATAATGATTTAAATAATTTCATTGACTCCTTACATAATAATAATCATTGTTATGATATCATATATGGTCATATTCTTATCTTATTATTAGTAATATTTCATTGCTACTTGTTATTCGTTTGTATATTACTTTTTGTTCTTATTCGTGTTTAGTCGAATAAATTATTCTTCTTCTTTTTAGGTTATAGATACCTCACTTACAGAATGTTATTAGTGTAATATATATCATATTTATTCACTCAATTAATTTATTTAATCATTATGCAATGAAAATCTTGTAGAACGAGTCGCATCACATCGTGGAGACGGTATTCCGTACGTACGCACGAGCGATGATATCATTCCCATGATCGTGGAATTGTATTGGAGTGTATGTATACTATTTCAGAATAAATATAACTTTAAAATAATCATATATATATTCTTTCTTTACACTATTATACCCATACAAGTAAGGTGGTGGTGGAAAATAGATTACACCACGGCGTGGAGACGGTATTCCGTACGTACGCACGCGCGGTGATTTCGTTTTCCGTATGATGGATAGATGGTGAAATAGGGTTGTTTCATAATTTTAATAACATATCTGTATATTAGTGATACTGGTGTTATTAATTCATAATGAAAAAACTAAATAAGAAGAAGTGGAAGAAGAAATAAGGTTGAAAGAATCGGCAACGGACATTACCTCTTCTTTGAAGCGCTTTTTTGAGACATCCTTTTTGGGAAATAAAATTGGTCATTGAAGAAGACCAGGACCTCTAGGATGTTTCTAGGGAAGTGGAGAGAAGAAATTGGCAGGGGTTGGCCGAGCTTGAAGGCTCAAAGTGGTGTGAGGAAGAGAGGGAGGAGGTGCCCTTTTATAAGGGAGGAGAGGGGCACCTTTGGAAAAACTGAAAATATTATTTTATTATAAAGCCATATTCGGTTTTAGATAGCTACAAATTGATTTATTTTGAAGATAAGGTGGGGATGGGTCGAAATAATCTCATCCAATAGAATTTGGACATGTTTAGTTTACTATTTTAACCTTATCATTTAGATTTAACTTTAAGTTAGATAATTTTACTTTTACCGTGTCTTTTTGTGTTCTTACACTTTAAGGTTAATAAACATAATATAAAAATCCAAAAGAATACCAAGTTGTTATTTATTAATATATATAACCTTATATAAGTCATTTGGCCAATCCTTAGATTTTTAAGAATAAAATAACAATTAATAATATAATATTTGTTTTAAAAACTATTTTATGTCAATTTTGACACTATTTAGTAATTGATTTTTGTCAAAATTATAACAGAATGATTAGTTCGAAAAAGTTTAATTTAATCACTAATTACATGTCATAGTAACCTATAAAATTATCGGAATCCTTAAAAAGACTCAGGTTACATTTATTTGGGTATTTATAACATCAATTATGTCAATATTTCATTAATAAGATAATTACTGCATCATCTTTGGGTCATAAATAAATTATATTATTTAATGTCTAAAAATTACAAATAAAATTCCCTTATGCAGGAAATCATTTTAAATTTCTAATGAATAATTATAGTCGAATTCATCTCATGTATAACCCTATATAAAAAATTATTTACGTATTAAACCTTGATTTTAACGATTTTAACCCTTCTTTAAATAAATTAATAATAAATGTCCTAATCTAATCCAATTGGGCCTAAATGGTCATATTTTATTCCTAAGGTTGTTTTTGGTCGAATTACACTTATCCAATATAATTAGGACATGTTTTAGGGTAATAATAATATCATTTTTACCCTTAATTACCCTATTTTCTTTTAACCATGGTAAATAAAAGTAAAAGTTACTATTCAAAAAAATTATTTTCATCTCATTGAACCACATTTTACTTAATGACATCAACCGTGTCTCTCGGATTTTATATATTCCACTCACAGAATCGGAAAAATTATGTTTTATGTAAATTTGCAAATTCTCCTAGGAGATGGGTAAAAGACGGTGAAAAGTTCAATAAATTTTTATATATCTAAAATTATTATAAAATTAATCCAATGAATTAAATTGAACTTATATAGGTATTATGTATCAATTTTGACCTAAAATAAATTTAAATAAAATAAATAATTATTTAAATAAAAAGTCGGTTTTTAAATAGTAACCTAGTGTTTTCACTATTTATCAAGAATTGAAAGTTTCCAAAAAAATACCAAAATTTCACCTTAGGCTAATTTCGATATTCCGAATCCAAAAATGAAGTCCATTTTGAAAATTAAAATTTACAAAATTTCAAAAAGTGGTTATTACTATTCATAACGGCTAGTTTTAATAATATTTTAATAACATATCGTTGTTTAGTGAAACTCGGTATTGTGTACGACGCAAACTATCAAGGAAGGTCGCGATTACGTGTTAAGAAAGCCAAGATAGTGTTGTGTGTAGTTAAAGATTCCTTTGATGATTTATATAAAACATAATATTTCTTATTAAAGTCTTGGGTGTTACATTCTACCCCCCTTAAAATGAATTTCGCCCTCAAAATTCGTCACTTGTAACAAACAGAAGAGGATACCTCTCCCTCATCATATCCTCAAGCTCCCATGTAGCTTATTCTAATTGGTGGTTCCTCCATAAAACCTTCACCAAGTGAGTGGTCTTGTTCTATAGGACTTTTTCACTATGATCGAGAATCTCTATCGGTTGTTCTTCATAAGAAATATCTTATTCCAGCGGTACAACATCTGAGCTGAGTACATGTGAAGGATCAGGTATGTACTTTCTTAGGAGAGATATGTGGAACACATTGTGAACTTGAGTGAGATTTGGTGGAAGCGCCAATCAGTAAGCTACCTTCCCAACACGATCCAGTATTTCGAAAGGACCGATATACCTAGGGCTCAGCTTTCCCTTCTTTCCAAATCTCATTACTCTCTTCCAAGGAGATATTCCTAAGAACACTTTATCACCCACTTCAAACTCTAAGTCTTTTCTTCGGTTGTCGGCATAACGTTTTTGTCGATTCTGATCTTCTCTTATGTGTTGTTGAATAGATCGGACCTTTTCTTCCATCTCATCAACAAGATCAGGTCCTAATAGCTTTCTTTCCCCAACTTCATCCCAGCAAGTTGGAGTCCTGCATTTCTTTCCATAGAGAGCTTCTTAAGGATCCATCTGAATACTGGAGTGAAAGCTATTATTATATGAAAATTCTACCAAAGGTAGGTGTTGATCCCAACCACCTTTGAAATCTATAGAGAAAGCTCTCCACATATCTTCTAGAGTTTTAATTGTCCTCTCAGACTGACCGTCTGTCTAAGGATGATAAGTAGTGCTGAAACTCAACTCTGTATCCAGAGTATGGTGAAGACTTCGCCAGAACTTTGAGGTAAACCTCGGATCCCGATCAGATATAATAGAAAGTGGCACTCCATGCAATCTTACCACTTCCTTTACATATACCCTGGAAAGCTGATCTAGAGAGAAGTCCTCTCTAATAGCAATGAATTGTGTAGACATTGTAAGACGATCAACTATGACCCAGATAGCATTATTGCCTTTGGATGTTTTAGGAAGTCCTGTGACAAAGTCCATAGTGATGTTTTCCCATTTCCATTCGGGTATGGGTAATGGTTGTAACATCCCCTTCGACTTGTGTCTCTCATCTTTAACTTGATGAAAAACCAAGCATCGAGAGACATATTCAGCAACATCTCTTTTCATTCCATCCCAGTAGAAGTACTCTTTCAGGTCCCTATACATCTTCATGCTTCTAGGATTAATCGAGAATGAAGAACTATGAGCCTCATCCAATAGCTCCTTCTTTAATTCGAGGATGGGAGGAACACAAAGCTGATTCCTGAACATTATAATCCCATCACAATCAAGGTTGAATTCAGGAACATTTATCACCTTCTTTTGTAACTCTACATCTTTTTTCTGTTCCTCTTTAATATTAACATGTATAGATGGTTGAACATTCATTTGAGAAAGATACGATTTTTACCCTTTCGTTATAATTCCAAGATCCATCTTTGTAAATCCATAAATATTGGCTCTTTTGTGATCCTCATCATGGATAAACTGGCATGGTCTTGTCAACTTAATGCATCTGCCACCTTGTTTGCTTTCCTAGGGTGGTAATGAATTGAGCAGTCGTAATCCTTAATCAGCTCCAACCATCTTCTTTGGCGCATATTCAGCTCCTTTTGTGTC
Source organism: Viscum album (assembly GCA_963277665.1). NCBI lineage: Eukaryota > Viridiplantae > Streptophyta > Magnoliopsida > Santalales > Viscaceae > Viscum > Viscum album. The sequence continues at coordinate 590,800,499 of OY728126.1, forward strand.
AAAATATACTTTAAAATTTTATGATCAGTATAAATGTCAGACCATTCTCCATAAAGATAATGCCTCCAAATCTGTAATGCAAAGATTACCGTAGCTAACTCCAAATCATGAGTTGGGTAATTTTTCTCAAGGATTTTCAACTATCGTGAGGAATAAGCTATCACCATATCATTTTGCATAAGAACACACCCCAATACCTTGCTGGATGCATCACTGTAGATCACAAACCGTTCTCCACTACAAGGCAATGTGAGCACAAGTGCATTGGATAACCTTCCTTTCAACTCCTTGAAATTCTCTTCACATTCCTCCGCACAAACAAACTTACCTCCTTTCCGAGTCAACCTGGTAAGTGGATTAGATAATCGTGAAAAATCATTCACAAAACGTCGATAATATCCAGCCAAACCAAGAAATCTTCGGATCTCAGTTACTGTTGTTGGTCTCGGCCATCTTTCGATAACCTCTGTTTTTGCTGGATCCACAGATATCCCCTATTTTGAGATTATGTGACCCAAAAATGAAACTTTTTGAATCCAAAATTCACTCTTGGTAAATTTCGCATAAATCTTCTCCTTTCTCAGAATCTTCAATATAATTCTCAAGTGATCTTCATGTTCTTTCATTATCATTGAATATACAAGAATATCGTCTATAAAGACTACCACAAACTGATCCAGATAGTCTCTAAAAACTCTATTCATCAGATCCATGAAGATAGTAGGGGCATTAGTAAGACCAAATGGAATAACTATAAATTCATAGTGTCCATACCTTGTACAGAAAGCCGTCTTTGGTATATCCTCCCTTTTGACCCTTAGTTGATGATACCTTGAAAGAAGATCAATCTTGGAAATGTATTGAGCTCCGTGTAGTTGGTCAAATAAGTCATCAATGCACGGGAGAGGATATTTGTTCTTGATAGTGATCTTGTTATGTTCTCGATAATCAATGTAGAGTCTCATCGATCCATCTTTCTTCTTAACAAACAGAACAGGTGCCCTCCAAGGTGACGCACTAGGGAATATGAACCCCTTAACAAGATTCTCTTGGAGTTGCTTCTTCAATTCCTGCAACTCAATTGGGGTTATTCTATAAGGTGTCTTTGAAATAGAGAAAGCACCCGGTACGAGTTCTATTGAAAACTCAACTTATTAATTTTTGTGGAAGACCCAGAAATTCCTCCGGAAAGACATCATCAAACTCCCGTAAAATGGGAATATTCAAAATCGTGAGTTTCTCACCAACCATTTGAGATAAATAACCTTCATTTAGTGGAATCAGGACCCATAAGATGGAAGAAATTTCCACTGGAAGGTTATATTCATCCTTGCATCGATAGACGATCAAAGATTGATCTGGAATATGAAATGTGACTTCCATTCTTTGGAAATTGATATGAGCTCCATATAGAGAAAGCCAATACATGCCAAGAATTACATCAAATTCCACTATAGGAAGGATCACAAGATTTGCAGGAAGCACTTTCCCACAAACTTCAATCGGAGAAGAATTATAAATATTTGATGCGACTGTTGTGCCATTAGGAGTTGTCACAGCTAACTCGACATCTAATTTTTGAGGTAATACGGTGATACCCTTAGAAAATTATTCAAAAATAAAGGAGTGGGTGGATATAGAATCAAATAAAACATTTTATACTTTAGAGTGGATGGTAAATGTACCTTTCACCACTTCGTTATCATACTCCACATCGCTGATAGAAATTGCATGTGACTTTCCATTTTCTTTAGCCTTAAGAGTTTGTTGATGTCGATCATCATCAACAACCCTTGGATTAGGGCATTGATTGGAATAATGACCCATTTCCTTGCACTTGTAACATTGAAGTGTAGGAGGTGCACTCTGTGTAGCCTTTTCATTGTTCGCATCACTAGACATCTTCTTCCCATCGTTGCAGCATTCAAATGACCGATGACCATCCTTTACACATTTTAAACAATTACTTGTCCCTTTAAGACAACCCCCTCCATGTTTATTTCCACACTTTGACCATAAGGGAAAGCTCATCTTCTTTTCAGTTTTCTCTTTAGATTTTCCTTTGAATTCCATTTTCCTTTTCTTATCAAACCCATATGACTGATGGGTTACTCCAATCTCCATCTCAAATTTGAGAGCACATCGAACGATTTCCTTGTAGCTATTGAAGTCGCTTATGGCTAACACCCTTCGAAGACTTGGTTTTAAGCCACTAAAGAATCGATCGATCTTACTCTCAGGTTGGATAATAATACCAGAAGAGTACCTTGCAAGTCTTATAAAATTTTCTTCATAGGTACCACAGATTCATCATCCTTTTCCTTTAGTTCAAGAAACTCCTTCTCCATCTTTGTTCAGAGGATACAAGGGAAGTACTTATTGAAAAATAAGTTCTTGAACTCGTCCCATTCCATGGACTCAATTTCATCTCTTGGCCTCGTATTCTTGATAAGATTCTACCATTGAACAGCATCACCTTACAAATGATACAATGATAAGATGACTTTATCATATTAAGAACATTGAAGAACTAAAAATATCTTTTCAGTAGTACTAATCCATTTTTTAGAAACTAATGGATCTGTAGACCCGTTGAATGAAGGTGGATGCTGTCTCATGAAAGATTCAACAGAATATTGCTCCTTCCATTGCTCGTTTAGAAGTCCTGCATGATTAATATCTTGAGAATGTTGTGTGAGCATGGCTACAAGATTTTTCATTCCATCTCCCATAACTTTTGGTTGCTCAGGGGGACAATCATTGCATTGCCTGTCACATTCCTCATTAACACAGTTCCTTCGGGTTCCAGCCATTGACTAAAACCAAGAAGAATAGTGTGAGCAACACTATTTATAATAGGAAAAACACATAATCGAGAATAAAATTTCACAATTAAGGTCTTATTAGAGGTTATTCGTGGCCATTTCTAAAACACTAATATTGTGTTCTATGCTTAGACTTATCCTTAGGGTTATTACTAAGGATTTCACATCCTTGTTTCCGAAGGTTGACTATACCTTTACTCTGATACCAACTATAACGATCTGGAATTACTTCCAGTGGACTATAATTGATACCTATCAGGGAACTCCATGGGCGGTTACACCCCATGGGTGGGACACACCACCATCCCCAGTGGCAGCCATTTCCTCATGAAGCCCTTGGGCGGAGAGCCATGCTTCTTCCAACACTCACATGTGAGAGTTCCCAAGGATCGGATACATTCCTACCTACTTTGCCTCTAATACCAACTATAACAACCCATACATTACATACATTGTTAGTAATTCAAAATTGAAGTGCACTTATTACAACATATAACAAAACCATGAAATGACCGTATAGGTATAGTTTCTTTAGAAACTGGGAAACATAAACAACTGGTTCATAAAGCATCTACACTGTCTCCCATTTATTTCATCATATATATAGTCCCTTTTGGCATATATTACTTAATAACCTTCTTCCTGACCTGGGGAAAGAAAACATACAAAAGGCTGAGCTCAAATGCTCAGTAAGGGTAAACAAAAGAAATATCAATCACATCATATTCATAAGAACATAACATTTTGGAAATCTTACCCTGCAAAAGAGATCTTAATTTCATAACATGGGATAAATCATGGTAGTGAAATTTAATCACAATAATCATAAATTAAAACATGAATCTGGTGTAATACACACATAATCATAGAGAATCATTACTTATTAGTCAAGACTCATTGCCAAGACTGTCTTAGTGGACAAAGTTCATTTCTGAACCGAGTTCATTCCTCGTTTCAGTACTGTTTAACTGAACCGGTTTAACCTGCCATTCCAGCCATGTCTATATCATGAGATATAGAATCTTTACCCAATGAATTGGAGGGAGATATAGGTCCCACCCATCTCATAATTATACCATTCTTATGTGTGCCACAAAATCATAAACCATATATCATAGCATAACCCATGTAATAAAAATGGGATTCTTAAACATTGTGACATCATAAAAGAATTCATATAAGATAAAGGAATTCATAAAAATAATTCCATCACAACATAATCAAATCAATGTAATAATAGGGATAGAAACATAACCCTTTATTGTCATATATGGAAAATAATTTTGATAAAACACTTGAACTCTATTCTTGGGAAAAATATCCTTTCTACTTCAAAAACACTTTTCCTTTCTTAACATGTCATACAATTACAATCTAAAAGAAGTTGATTATAAATAAACGCGAAAAATTTTAAATTAATCTTCTTGGAAATAATTTTTTAAAAATCCATTCATGCCGTATAAGGTAAAAACACATTCTTCTCATACTTTTGTCGGAAAAGTCAAAAAGTACCTCGTACGAAAAACGAAAAAAGATTCCTTTCATATCTTTTACTAAAAACTATCCTAAGGGTAAAATTGGATTTAAAAAATTTTAGGTGGATGGAAATAATATTACATTTTGAGGAAACATAGATGTGGATGATAAAATACACCCTAGTAAATTCCAAATTATAATCAATCCCGGATAAAAATGAGATTGTGATATTTCCCTTACCTTAGGTCTAATGTGCTTCATAAGTGTCCGAACCTCCTATATAATGATTTAAATAATGTCATTGACTCATTCCAGAATCATAATAATTGTTATGATATCATATATGGTCATATTCTTATCTTATTATTAGTAATATTTCATTGCTACTTGTTATTCGGGTGTTTATTACTTTTTGTTCTTATGCGTGTTTTGTCGAATAAATTCGTATTCTTATTTTTAGGTTATAGATACCTCACTTCCGGAATGGTATTAGTGTAATATATATCATATTTATTCACTCTATTTATTTATGTAATCATTATTCAATGAAAATCATGTAGAACGAGTCGCATTACATCATGGAGACGGTATTCCGTACGTATGCACGAGCAATGATATCATTCCCATTATCGTAGAATTGTATTGGAGTGTATGTATACTATTTCAGAATAAATATCACTTTAAAATAATCATATATATTCATTCTTTACACCATTATACCCATCCAAGTAAGGTGGTGGTGGAAAATAGATTACACCACGGCGTGGAGACGGTATTCTGTACGTACGCACGCGTTGTGATTTCATTTTCCATATGATGGATAGATGGTGAAATAGGGTTGTTTCATACTTATAATAAGATATCAGTATATGAGTGATACTGATTTTATTAATTCATAATGAAACAACTAAATAATAATAAGTGGAAGAAGAAATAAAGTTGAAAGAATCGGTAACGGACATTATCTCTTCTTTGAAGCGCTTCTTTGAGACCTCCTTTCTGGGCACTAAAATTGGTCCTTGAAGGAGACCAGGACCACTAGGATGTTTATAGGGAAGTGGAGAGGAGAAATTGGTAGGGGCTGGCCGAGCCTGAAGGCTCAAATTGGTATGAGGAAGAGAGGGAGGAGGTTCCCTTTTATAAAGGAGGAGAGGGGAACCTTTGGAAAAACTGAAAATATTACTTTATTATAAAGCCATATTCGGTTTTAAATAGCACAAAATTGATTTATTTTGAAGCTAAGGTGGGGATGGGTCGCAATCATCTCATCCAATAGAATTTGGAAAAGTTTAGTTTACTATTTTAACCTTGTCATACAGATAAAACTTTAAGTTAGATAATTTTACTTTTTCTGTGTCTTCTTGTGTTCTTACACTGTAAGGTTAATAAACTTAATATAACAAGCCAAAAGAACCCCAAGTTGTTTATTATTAATATATATAACTTTATCAAAGTCATTTGGCAGAACCTTAGATTTTTAGGAATAAAATAACAATTAATAATATAATATTTGTTTTAAAAACTATTTTATATCAATTTTGACACCATTTAGTAATTTATTTTTGTGAAATTAATAACAGATTTATTAGTTCAAAAAAATTTAATTAAATCAATACTAACATGTCATATTAACCTAGAAAATTACTGGAATTCATAAAAAGTCTCAAATTACATTTATTTGGGTATTTATAACATCAATTATGTCAATATTTTATTAATAAAATAATTACTGCATCATCTTTGTGTCATAAATAAAATAAATTATTTAATGTCTAAAAATTAAAAATAAACTACAATTATTTATTAACTGTTTTTAGATTTCTAATTAATATTTATAGTAAAATTTATCTCATTTATAACCCTATATTAAAAATTATTTACTTATTAAACATTGATTTTAACTATGTTAACCCTTCTTTAAATAAATAAATAATAAATGTCCTAATCTAATCCAAGTGGGCCTAAATGGTCATATGTTATTCCTAAGGTTGTTTTTGTTCTAATTACACTTATCGAATAGAATTAGTACATGTGTTAGGGTAATAATAATATCATTTTTACCCTTAATTAACCTATTTACTTTTAACCGTGGTAAATAAAAGTAAAAAGATACTATTCACCAAAAATTATTTTCATCTCATTGAACCACATTTTACTTACTGAAATAAAACATGTCTCTCTGATTTTTGAAATTCCACTCACAGAAGCGGTAAAATTATGTTTTATGTAAATTTGTAAATTCTCCTAGGAGGTGGGTAAAAGACGGTGAAAAGTTCAATAAAATTTTTATATTTCTAAAATTATTAAAAAATTACTCCAATGAATTAAATTTAACTTATATAGGTATTATGTATCAATTTTTACCTAAAATAAATTTAAATAAAATAAATAATTACTTAAATAAAAAGTCGGTTTTTAAATAGTAACCCAGTGTTTTCACTATTCATCAAAAATTGAAAGTTTCCAGAAAAATACCAAAATTTCACCCTAGGCTAATTTCGATATTCAGAATCCAAAAATGAAGTCCATTTTGAAAAATAAAATTTACAAAATTTCAAAAAGTGGTTATTACTATTCATAACGGCTAGTTTTAATAATATTTTAATAGCATATCGTTGTTTAGTGAAACTCGGTATTGCGTACGACGCAAGCTATTAAGGAAGGTCATGATTGCATGTAAAGAAAGCCAAGATAGTGTTGTGTGTAGTGAAAGATTCCTTTGATGATTTATATAAAACAAAATATTTCTTATAAAAGTATCGGGTGTTACAGAAATGGGGGAAAACCACAATGGACTTTATCACCGAACTTATAAATACATCCAAGGGAAACAATTCTATCTGGGTTGTTGTGTATCATCTTACATTGATTGAACACTTCATATATAATTTAGATGATTTCTCAATGGATCAACTAGAATGGATATACATCATATAAGTGGAAAGGATTCATGGATTGCCACTATTTATTGTGTTCGATTGGGATTCGTGATTCACCATTATGTTCCAGAAAAGTCAGCAACATGTTCTAAACACTGATCTGCATATTAGAATAGCTTGTCACCCTCAAACTGATTTCCAATCAGATTGGACTATCTAAACACTTGATGACATGTTGTGAGCTCGTTTAATGGACTTCAAAGATGGATGAGAGAAATATATTCCTATGGTGGATTTCACTTACAACAAAAATTCCCACTAAAGCATACAAATGGCTCCCTATGATTCCATTTATGGAAGGTGGTCAAGAACACTGAAATGTTGGGATGGTGTTTGGAAAAAACCTTATTGGTCCTGAAATGGTCGATGAAATGGTGGACAAGGTTTTAACCATCCAGCAGCACATCAAATCTTCTCAAATTTTACAAAAGAACTATGCTGACAATCTTCAATGAGACATAGAGTTTGATGTTGGAGACATGGTATTCCTCCATGTATCTCCATGGAAGAGAGTGATGAGATTTTGGAAGAAGAAAAATCTTAGTCCAAGGTACAATATACCTTCTGAGATCCCTGATCGCATCAGAGTTGTGTCATAACGACTAGAACTCCCAAAGAAACTGTCTCTAGTAAATGATGTATTCCATGTATCCATCTCAAAAAAGTACATTCCAGAACCCTCAAATGTACTAAATCTAGATTTGGTACCATTGTAGAATGAACTTTCTTATAAGGAGCAACCAGTGAAGATCTTAGATCATTGAGAAAAGGTTCTAAAAAATAAGACAATTCCCCCTGTCAAAGTGTTGTGGAAAAACCTAAAGTCTGAAGAAGAAACATAGTAAATACTGGATTTGGTGAATTAGATTTACCCACATCTTTTTTAGTATGGGAAAAAGAAATTTCAAGAGTGAAATTTATAATGGGAGGAATATTTTAATGATGGGAGTATTTATGAATAAAATTACCTTTATTTTGATTTAATTAAATGTATTATGGATATAGAAAACACATGAAATTATTTTATTTTATTTTATCCAATTGGATTTAAATGACCGTTATGTATATTTACCATTTTTAATATATTCTTTGATCAATGATCACATGACTAGTTTAAATATAAAGTTTTAGAAAATCTTTTTAGCACAAAGGATGTGATAGCCTCGACCATTAGGATAATACCCTATGAAGCCCATTTATCAGAGATTCTGAGGGATAAAACATTTTTGAGATTTTACCTTGACCAATCCGAAGATTAGATCCAATAACTCAAGCAATAGAGAAACCATTAATGATTGAAGTTCAAACTCATCGAGATCACGGACCAAACCATGTTCACCGAACTATCATATAAAAGGCCCACCAACATACACCTTACCCTTAGGGGTTATGATGACGTAATAAAGGGATATGTATCAAGACCCTCGAAATATGATTATGTTTATTATTTGTTTATATAATAGTGAATATATTTTATTCATATTATTGTTAATGTTTAAATAATTTTTAAATAAAAAATTATATTTTTAGCTAATATTCCCATAAATTTAAAAATTTTATGAATTAATGGATTGTTTAAATAAATAAGAAATTAATATAATAATATTATTAAAAAATATTTTTCTAATATATATTATCATACAATTTTTATGTTGTCAAATGTAATATTTATTAGGGTTAAAAATAGTTATTTTTCAAAAGAACCACATTTTCAAAAAACATAAAATTTTACATTAATAGAAAAAATTCACTTATTTAGAAACATTTTTATATAAAATGAATATTTTGTTCTGAAATAAGTATTTTTTTTAATTATCCAACAATGAAATTTTCATAATTTTCAGAGACAGAGGATGTTTTGGGTAAAAATTAAATACCGAATAAATATATGGTGTGTTTTTTGACATCATAATGGCCCGAGTGTGACATAATATATACAATAAAATGAATCCTTTTCCAAATTTATGTTTTTACTTTAAAATTATGTGATATTTTTTTATTTTATTTATTTTAAAAAGACATAGTTAATCCTCTATAACTTGTAATATGTTTTAAGATTTTAAAATAATTTCATTAAAAGTGCGACTCACCTACACATAAGAAAGGAAAATATTTCATTATATTCTTTCCTAGTCTATATAAAATAATTTATCCCACTCCCCCTTTTCAGAAACCATGTTAAAATTTTTGATATGGTTTGTGGTTTTCAATATTTTATTATGTAGTGTCCCAAACCAAAATAAAAAAAGAAATCCCCATAATTTCTTATATAATTCTACCCAAGATCCCACATATCTTAACTAAAACTACTTGAAGATCATACAAAATCTTATACCTACTACCTAGAGTCCTACCAAGGCACCTAGATCTCCCAATAAGACCCTCTCAAGCCTTTGGATTCACACATCCAATTACAGGATCCTCACCGTCCTCTCCTCCTTTTAATTCATGAACCTTGTTTGATATGAGCCATTTTAATTTAAATTGGTTTTAGATTCATTATTTTATATCACATTAAATTCTATGGAATTGATATTAAATGAATGAGAGACAATTTATCCTCTCTCATTTAGACCATTACCTATGCCGTTACAATGCCATAATTTCTTAAGGGATTCTCTCTCTCCTCTTTTATTCCATCACTTCATTTATGATATTCTTTTTTAATTTCAATTTGGTATTGTTGGGATACGTTTTTACGTATCCCACATAATGTGAACATAATTTATAAAATATGATATCAATATTCAATCTCATTTAACCCTCCTAATAACCCTTAATTACACTAGTTACCATGCCTAAATTCTATAAGGGTTATTTCCTTCCTCATCATTACCCAAGTTTTTTATCTTTTATGGCCCCTTTATTTTTAATTAATAATGTTGGGATAAGTTTCCACACCCCCCCCCCATTTACAGTCCATTTTATTTATAAACTATGAAAGCTTCCTATCATTCTCATTAATCCATCCTATGATCCTTTATGTACATTTGTTACTATGCTGAAATCTCGTAAGGTATCTCCCTCCCACCTCTTTTATCAATCATAACTTTTATGATATATCCTCTAATTTAATTTTTCTAATATTTTAAAATGTACTTAAATATCCCTAATACTGTACATTTCATGTATAAGTTATGAAAGACCTCTTTACCTCTCATCAACCAATTTTATGAATTTCAATATGGCGTTGTTAGGCTTGGTGATTTTCCTTGCCCAAATCATCATGTAGTTAATACTATACCCATTTTTTTGTCAAGGGTATTCAAATTTATGCACATATAATTATTTATTTTGGATCTATATGTATGTATTACACATTTTATTGACCATGTAATAAATTATGATGATTAATGAATCCATTTTGTATGATCTATGTGGCACACTTATGCATGAAAATGAAATGATTATGAAGGGTGCACAATGATAGTGCCCAAATGAATTGGGTAATGTTTCATATCATGATACATCATCTAAAATGAGCATTGAATGATTATACTACATGTGAAATGAGCTTTCACTGATGCTTCTATATATTAAATAAGCTTTGTATCGTACTCCTCCATGTACAATAGGCATTGAATCATGATAATATCATGTTGTATGTTGTTTCCACATTACCATGTTATTATTACCGTGATATATCATGCCTTTATATTCATGTTACTTTTATGCTCCATTTATATACCTACAATATAACAAGTATTTTCACCTTCATGTTATTTCTTATTTTTCCTTTACTGGGCTTTATAGCTCACCCATTTCTTATGTAGTTTTTTAGGTTTTCATATGTAGTGTTAAGTATAAAAGAATGACTATGTATTTTCAAATAATTATTAAATAAAGATGTTGTATTTAATGATAAAAGATGTTATTTATTGTACCTAAACTACAAATACAAAACATATCCTAATCATTTATGTTTTAGTATGTGAAATTTTATGTAATAAAACAAGTTTAGAAATGAAATAAATAGTATGGGTGTTATAGAAAAAGGAGTACATGTTCATAACATATCAACATGAGTCTGGGAACCTAGAAATGGGGAACATGGATGGGTTCCTAGGAACACTGTTACTGGATGGAAACTAGGGAATATGTAATTCATTTTGGGTGCTAAGAACATGATATTATTCAAGACTCTTAGAAGTAGGTCATATAACTAGGCACCTAGGAATTAGATATGAGGAAAGGGTTACTAGTTTATCCAATTACATTGATTTTTTTAAATCTTCTATAGTTTCTTAGTTTTATCACTTTTGTCACATTTAAACAAAAATAATTATGTTCCTCTCTATAAAAAGAAAGAAGCCTCCAATATGAGTATAAATATATACATATATATACTAATGTATTAAAATATATATGTCTGTGTATAGTACCTTAAGTAGAGGATAATATATGGAATGTGTCAATAATATATAGGTTATATGTGATAGGTAGGTACCCCACATTAGAGTTACAAGGATATATATATGTAGTTATTGTGTTTTCCCAAGGGTTTGGTGAGCACATGGGAAGACTACAAGAAGAGATTATATTTATTAATTTTGAGTTTCATTGTATATTGGTTATAGATTATCCATTTATATATTGAATCTCTTTTTATCTTGTGATTGTATTTAATACTGTGTTATTTTATACAGGTAGTCTTGTATATAATTGGTTGTGCTAGTGACAAGATTGGTGGTGGCCTACTGAGTTATATACGAACACCCTATATATACATCATGGAAAATATGATGTTAAAATTGTTTCAATTAATGTATAACAAATTATATATTTTAGATTACTTCTTGTTCATAAGGGAGGATCTATGGATGGCGTTGTCACTTATTGTTTTAGATATTTATGGTGAGTTATATAAACGGTCCAGTTTTTGGGAGTCATTCCTTATCATATAACCACATCCACCTATTTAATTATGTGGATTATTTTTGTTAGAAATATTATTAGTCTGTATTATTGGATGTTTTAGTATTGTAATATTAATTGGATATTTATTTATTCATATATATATATTTTGTATTATCACATAGGAATTATAGGTAAATATAATTGTACAAGTTTTCATTTTATTCTAGGAAACCTCTAATGTATTGGAGGATTGTTTCATATTTGAAACAAAATCTAGTATATTCTTGGAGTGTTTTTAAAATAATTTAAATCATTAAGTAACAATTATTTTCAAACAACATTACATTTAAAAACATATAGTGATCAAGGAATGAACTTAAGGACAATAGTGTTTCATTTTGGGTAAAAAGGGTATCTTGGTGCAATCTTCAGTATCCTCAGCCCCCCTATCCAGTACTTTGTATGAATCATCATCAAAGAATTGTTCGTTAATGTTTAATAGAACATTTTTACCCCCTATATAAAACATTATTAAGACATATACATAATAATCATTATAATAAGTAGTATTTGAAACTATATATGGTGAAAAAATCATCATCAATAGAATATGGTACAAACTTATGTAATTTATAAAAATTATTGTAAAATAAAAAAAACTCATGGATGGATTTAACTCAAACCAGGGTATAAAATATAATGATTCTCAATGATTGAGGTCACAAGACCTTATAATAGTTAGGGATTCATATATTGATAAATACCCAGTATAAATCCATAGAAACTCAAGGAATAATGTTGGAACATAATATAGAATTCATAAAAAGGTAGAAAAATGATTTGATACAGTTTATTTCTAAAAATAATGAGTTTTAGGAATTTTTTTTATTAAACCAACATTTAGATATAAAAACATTAATTCTAAATCAATAGATAGTTTTCAAAAAAAACATACATAACCACCACTACTGGAAAACTGCCCTATACCCACGGTTCAAAACCATGGGTATAGCCCCCAAAACTGTGGGTATAGGCTATACCCACGGTTTTGGGAACCGTGGGCTGGAACAGCGTCAGAATAGGGGGGTCAGGCTATACCCATAGTTTGAAGAAACCATGGGGATAGGATAGGCATAGCGTGGTAGGTGCATGGCCACGCTGGCACCGCGTTGACCCCACAGTTTGAGAACCGTGGGGATTTAATCATCAAAAACGGCAACTAGGGGGTTTCGAACCCCAGTCTCACGCCACGCCTGGAGAACACGCCCAACCACGAAACCACTCAAGATATGACATCAATCCATAATATATACATGGATCTGCCTATATATATTAATATCTAGTATTAAAATTCGAAAAAAACTCCCAACGTGTTTCGAACCCGTATCTCACACGAAGTCTCACGACCGCACCCACAACAACCAACTGAGATGTGAATTATATTTTATATATTTATTTACTTATTTTTATATATATAAATATAATTCATGTGGTTATTTAAATAAAAAAACACAGCAAGAGGGATTCAAACCGGTGACCTACAACAGACGCCGTGACCGGTTTTCCAACCGAGCTACTGAGTTTTTGATATTATATATTTACATTTATATAAATATATTAATCTAAACTGTGAATAAATTCCTTCCCGCCAATTTTTTCATGTCCCACCTAATTTTATTTTCCCGTCATAATGTGGGAAAGCTATACCCACGGTTCTGGTGAACCGTGGGTATAGGTTTTCAAAAAAAAGGCTGAATACCTACGGTTTTGATGAACCGTCAGTATAGGTCTTCGGAAAATACCATATACCCATGGTTTTCTCCAAAACCGTGGGTATAGGTCTTAAAAGAGAACTATACCCACATTTTTTGTTGCACCTGTGGGTATAAGTTCACATACTACCCCTATACCCATGGTTCTAGAAAACTGTGGGTATAGGTTCACATACTACCGCCTAATTTTATTTTCTGTATGCATTTTTTTCATCAAACCCCTCTTACTCTAAACCTATACCCATTATTAAATAGAACATTATAATCCAAAACCAAAAAATGAAAACATAAAAACCCCATTCGAAAAATAATATATTTACGTCAATTATTATAAAAAAATTTATGTCACACAACCCATTTGACAAAAGATAATCAGCACACACATCCTTCATAAACACACTAATAACATCAACCCTTATATTAGAACCAAATAAGGAACCCATTTGGTGAAAAAGGAATAAACCAAAAATTAATAAAATAAGATAGGAAAATTCAAAAATATTATTAGTCACTTTTCTCAATTTAAAAAAGTATAATTGTTAATAATTATCATTATAATGATGAGGAACTCCAAATTTTATGAAAATTAAATAATGATGGATCGAAAATCATTCTAAACAGAAAATCAAACATTAAATTCTCTATAAATGTGTTTATATTATAACTTCTAGTAAGAAATTACTTTATAATACCCAAACTAACCATGTTAACTATTCCAAAATAGGAAGCTTATTAACATTTAAAAAAAAGATTAAGAAAAATAATTCTATTAAGAAATTTTTTTAAAAATACATGTGGCTAAATCATATCTTCTTATACTCCAACCCCCATTCATAAGATAGAAACAAATGAAACTCGATAAACACAGATTAAATATTTCCCATTAAAATTTTATTCATTTAGGGTATCTAGGAAAATAATGGATATATCATTTAAATCAAAGTAAACAATTTATTATACTTTTATTAATAAAGAATAGTTTATACAAATAAAAACTGATTCAAGAGTAAACTCATCCTCATCAGTTAATAACACACAATATAAAGGTATACATTCTTACATGTCTAGATAAATGGTAAATAAATTCACTAATTATATCAAACAATCGTATAATAATTTTAATTAAAATTCCATACCTGAATCAAAATAATGTGATCTTGTTAATGAATGGATAATTAATGTGTTACCACAATAAGAACAAGATAATAAATCATTAACATTGAATAATTATAAATTTTCAAAAATAATTTATATAAATGAAAATTAAATTTAATATGAAAATTTTATTTCATATGTAATACTTTTAGATTTGCGAATATATTTCTCTTAAAATAAACTCAATATTATTAATATATTACTTAACATGAAACTCTATGATTAAAGTGAACCATGATATATTGAAACATATATATTAAATTAATGGGTATGAATAGGATTAACCACATTATAAAATAGATATATAAATATTTTTTCATATCAAATATATTGAATGATTCATAATTAAAAAGTAATTAATATTTATTCATGAAATTTTTTGCTTTAAAAATATGGTTACATCAAAAATGATTTTATTCAATCTTGATCCCAAAAATTATTATTAATTTATTCAGAATTTTTAGAAATTTTATGTGAAGAAACGAATATCAATTTTGAAATTATTATTTTATTTTTACCTTAGTGCAAAATTTGGAATTTTTTTGAACGCATTTTTTTGTTAATAATGGATATTACACATTATTGTACAACTACTATCTTTCTTCATTGAAAAATAAATTTAAAAGTACCATTATGTATTTAATTTTGACATAAAAGTTAAAAATTATTCTATATTTATATATAATGTAAATAAAATAAAAAATAATATTTATTATACTAGACTCTTGAATATGTTCATATTTAGGCTTAAAATTACATTCATATAATAATGATTTTATATTATGTTTTATGAATTTTTATTAAATTTTTTTCATTCACTTATAAGAATTGATTCATGAGAAATTTGTTCCATAATAAGAGTGTGGATGTTTAAATTTGGTAAATATGTCCCTTTTTTATTTTTGGTCAATATGAATTGTAAACATGTTAAATATTTTTCACCTTGGTAATAGTAAAACTGATATAAAGGTTAATATTTTGCGGTAAGTCATATAAATTTACAAAAAATATGACTATATTTCAATATATAGGTTCCTTTATAGAATAATAATATTATCTTCATATTTTTTGTAACTTTATTCCACTTTCCATTGATAATGAGAATAATATTAATTTATCTAATGAATAAATATTAACGGTGACAATCAATGTATTAACATATATACTATTTTTTCATAGTTGATAAAAGAGTTTATTTTAGGTAAAAAAATTATTTTGATATTTGATTAATTTTCATGTCATGGTAATTTTTTTTAATTTTTAGTGATGTAATAGTTACCATAAATTATTATATAACAATGAAAAAATAATTCCTTGTGTAATAAAAAAATAATATAACTAACATTGAAAATATTAAACAAAAAATAATTTGGATGAATTATTGTGTTCCAAAATTGTTTCAGAAAAATATCTTATATTAGTGATTTTTTAAATTATATATTCGAATTAGATTTCTATCTTCATTTCATTAATGTGAAACAATGTGCATACTCATAAAATAAATTTAATGATATATAATTCTAAAGAAAATTTTATTATATGATTTAAATTTTATAAAAATATTATATTTAGAAAATTTAAAGGATTATGGTTTAGATTATTAATAATTTTATACATATTGCTCACATTTCATATTATAGTAACATTATTGACCCAATATATTGAAAACATTGACATTGTGGTAATCATCGATATAGTCAATGTCGGAAAAAAATAATTTATAAGGGTTTAAAAATAACATAAATTTCTCTAAATCTTATGTTATGAGATGAGATACACAAAAAAATCCTAGATTATATGAATATCAATATGGTTCCACATTCAAATGAATAATAATTTATTATATTTAAATCATTTATTTAATTTAAGGTGTGTCCTTTTCTTCAAAAAAAAGGACACCACCCCTCCACTCTTCCTAACACCACCTGAAAACACTTATCTAAAACAAAACAGCCACAAAATATTCTAAAATTCCATATCAAAATTCTATATGTTATTTTATATTCAAAATACCATCACTAGGGTCCTTATAAATAAATCCAAAGGTGGTCAGTCAAAAAGGTGGTGATCATTTATACCATTCTCTTTCATTCTACATCTTCTTATACCTCTTCATTTCAATAATTACCATTATTATATAATAAAATCAGTATATAATATATATTATGTTGTTTTCAAAACCATTATACTTCTCATTTTATATCAAATGGGAAATGATAGTATCACTCATGCATAAGTGTAGACTACCACCTTCATGAAGTGATGTGAATCCTTTTCCATATCCAATAATCATTGGTGGTTATTAAGATCAATATAATAATTATTTACATTAATTATGAGATAATTTTTTTATATCTATAATATCATATATACCTTCTTACATTCTCATCCATTAGAAAATGACAAGTTCGCTCGTGTATGAATTTTTACTACCGGCTTCATGAAATGATGTGATTCGTTTTTCATTTCCTCCTTACATATATTCTAATAAGGATATATTTAATAAATATTTATATTATAATGACGATATAATATTTATTCTATAATTTTGACTTATTATGAACCTTTCCTTAATTCCATACATCTAAAACTAGAAACATCACCCACGTGTATGTAGATATTACCATCTCCATAATTTGATATAATTAATTTTTCAGTGCCACTTTATATGAATAATTATAAAATTTTATATAATTACTGAATATATACATATTAAATGATTAAAAAAATATTATCTCATGGAACCATTTTCAATGTACAAGGAATGAACCTTCTGAATCGAGCCATTCATGACAAACGAAATAGTTTTCACAATGTATAATATTTTTAATAAATATTGAATAATAATTAAGTTAAAAGTTGTTATATGTAAAAAAAATATAGCCATATATATATATACATATTTCTATAATATCTATAAATAATAAATAAATATTTATTCTATAGTATCTTTTATTTCATATAAGGTAAGATAAGACTTGAGGTAAAGTTTTATGTTGCAATACAATTTCTTTTCATGATTGTCTATAGTAAATTTCAATTAAGTGATATTATATAGAAATTATCCTATATACCCCATATATTTTATCATACACTCTTTATTCAAAGAATTTTAATGTAATTTTATCATTTTATGATATTTGGTACATAAAATGATGAATTAAATAGATTTATGAAAAAACAAATGTTATTTTTTTTAAGTGAGGAATAATTTTCTTCCATGTCAATGATTTTAGAAATATTTCCATTAATGATAAATTATATGATCCAAGTATTCATTAAATAATATTTAGAAAAATATTTTAAAATACTTTCAATGTAAAAGAAATAATTTGTAATTTTTATTTCGGAATTAGTTATTTATAAACATTTATAAATAAGAGCAGAAGAAATTATTATTTTAACATAAATGAAATGAAAAGTGTTTTCCTCTATCCTAACCACTCTTTTAATTGAATAATACCATAAATTATTTAAATTTTATTTTATATTAGAATCATCTTCATAGATATATTATTTCTTGTAAAGACCCGGAAATTTCAAGGAAAAGTTTTTCTTAGTTTTCTTTGGAATTTTACAAGAACGCAGTTTCTAACGGCGCCTGATTCCGAGGCCCAGAGTGCCCGGAATCAATTTCTAAATTTTGGCTCGGGTACGTTCAGTGAACGAACGTGCGGGAATTCCTATCTTTTGAACCGGTGCTCGGAATTGAAATTTGATGGCACCGATGAACTCGCAACGCCAGTAATCGCTTAAGGTAACCTTTACCGTAGTTGCGTTTGTGCAGGAGAAGAAGTTAATTAATGGGGTTTAATTAAAAAAAGTAAATAAAATTGTTGGATCAATTTTATTTCATATCAAGGTGGTTAATTTCTCCCATGGGAAGTTGGTGGTGGGGCCCACATCCACCCAACGTCCCATGTGTGGATAATTGAAAGGGTGGGGCCCACACGAACCCCCCCCCCCCCCACCTTTCCAAATCCCTTAACTCCTCTTAACCCCTCACTTTCCTAACTCCCCATTAACTCACTTTCATTAATTTTTGACAACTTGCTATAATTAATAAAGTGAGTTACTTAATTTCAAACTCTTGAAATTCAAATGGTTAGGTTGTGTTAATAAATTAAGACTTGGTCTTATTTTATTATTGTTAGAGTTTTTTCCACCTTGAGAGGTTTGGGAAGCGTGAAGTCTTCTTCTTCTTCAACCTCGATGAAGAACGCGAAGAACACCGTTCTTCAATGAAGAACATCTCCGACGAAGAATGCGACGTCTTCTTCCAATGACGTTTCCTCTTCGAATGCACCTCGACGTTAACAGAAACGATGTTCGTTTTCCGCGACGCCCGACTTCCGCGATGCTCGTCTTTTGCGGCTCGTTGACATGCACCGTTCCTGAACCGAGGTAGGGAATTTAAATTGTGATTGTTGGTGAACCCTCGTTTACTCCCTTCTAAATCTAAGAATGCGGATCAACTAAATATTATGTTGATCCGTGAAGATTAATTTAGGGGTTGGGATTATTGTTATGATTCTTTTTATTTATGAGGTTGTAGGGGGCGTATGTATTTCTTTACATGATTTCTCTTCTGTCTTTTATCCGCGTATTTTCGGACCGCTTGATATCGATTAACGGGGGGAGGCCGGACCGCACAAACACGGCTGACCCCTCCCTTATTATTTATTTCTTGTTGTTGCGGATGGAATGGAAGTGGCGCAGTGCCGTCGCACCGCTGGGAATCATGTGGCAAAAATGCGCGACGTCGTCATGCCACGCAATCAATTAATTTTTGAATCAATTTTGCTGCACTGTCACGTCGTGCCGAAAAACTGCAAAAGAACCGCAGTCGGAGTCGGGCCGCAGCGAAGGGGCGCGGCGCCATCGGGTCACGCTGGAAAACTACAAAGATGACGCTATTCGTTTTGACTTACGGATTGACGGGCGATGACGAAGCAGGACGCTTTGGCGTTTGAATTCCATCGCAGTGAAGGTCGGGTCCCGGGGGGACCATAGGCGAAGACGGCAGGAGAAACGGACCACCAGAGCGCGTCCGGTGGTCCGCGGAAGGCGGCGGCGGTGTGCCACGCCGGCGCGGCAGTGCCAGCGGAGGGATGGCGGCCAGCAGATCCGCCGCCGGCCTCAATTAGCGGTGGGCGGGGGAGTCGCGCACCCCGCTCCTCGATTCGGCTCAGCCACGCTGGCCGAGTCACGGCGGCCGGTCGGGCCGGACCGCGCCGGACCGAGCCGGGCCGGGCCCAGCCGGGTCGGCCCGGGCCTAGACCCCCAGATTTCGGACCAAATTCAGTCAAATGCCCATATCTTGGGCTACAGACCTCTGATCGATGCACCGTAAGTTGTGTAGCGATCCTCGGAACGAGACGGTCGTTTCAGTATATCGCACTCAAGATTTCGGAATACTTTGAGTTCGGCCGGGTTGGTTCGTACACGAAACCAACGCGGCCCTCGGAGAGGAAAAACTCATATCTTGAACACCGGATGTCCGATTGACGTGTCGTCGACTTACTTGGGTTCTTCTTTGTAAGACGGATATCTTTGCATACTCTGCCTGAGGTTTGGACGCAGGTGGAGTACGGTCGGGTTGGTTTTGCCTTAAAACCCAACCGGACCCCTGGAACGAAAAAACCAATAACTCTCAGACCAGGCATCTGATTGACGCGCCGTCTGTTGCATTGAGTTCCTGTTGACGATACGGAACTTTTGGATACATCAACTTCGGACTATGTGACAGTTGATGTATCAGCCTCTCGGCTCGTGGAGCGGACCCTCCCGAACGAGCTTGCTGTGTGCTGGAAATCTAGTGATGGTTGCGACTGCGACTTCGACGACGACTGTGCAGAGATCCTCAGTGGATTCGACGAAGATGACTACATCACTCAGCGATCCTACGGGGATTAGTGCTACATATCCTGTGTGGGACCGATCCTGTGTGGGCCTTTGCGGGGATTAGTACCTATCGATCCTTTGTGGATCTCAGAGCGGGTCTTGTATCCTATGTGGGTCCTAGCTGTGCTGGTTTGTATCCTATGTGGGTCCCAGCTTAAATGATTCAATACTGGTCTTTTATCCTATGTGGGTCCTAGTATAGATGAATCAATGAAGACAACTGGTCTTGTATCCTATGTGGGTCCTAGCTGTGCTGGTCTTGTATCCTATGTGGGTTCCAACTTTGATGATTCAATACTGGTCTTGTATCCTATGTGGGTCCCAGTATAGATGAATCAATGAAGACAGCTGGTCTTGTATCCTATGTGGGTCCTAGCTGTGCTAGTATTGTATCCTATGTGGGTCCCATCTTAGATGATTCAATACTGGTCTTGTATCCTATGTGGGTCCCAGTATAGATGAATCAATGAAGACAACTGGTCTTGTATCCTATGTGGGTCCTAGCTGTGCTGGTCTTGTATCCTATGTGGGTCCCAGCTTTGATGATTATGTGCTGGTCTTTTATCCTATGTGGGTCCCAGCTAGTTGATTCAGTATCTATGTCTGATCATCTCTTTCACCTTTTCGATGATGTATACCTGTGTGAGCTGAATCCTGTTTTCTTTCCTGTGTGGATTGTGTTGTGTTATCCTGTGTGGATTACGTTTTGCTTTCCTGTGTGGAATACGTATACTTTCTTGTGTGGACTGAGTTGTACATGGGCTCGGAGGTTGGAGCATTTTGGAATTGTTGACTTAGGTATATGTATGGGCATATACCTAAGCAGTGTCGGTTGTTACTTCGTGATTGTATCTTTCCTTTGTGGTTTATCCTTTGTGGATTTTGGGAGACCTTAGGGGGTCTCGGGGTCCCTACTGATTAGCTTATACTCACCCCTGCACGGGCTATGCCCGCACTACGTTGTGTTGGTTGCAGATGACGGACAGCGTTGATCATGGTTGAGGCTTGCAGAGCAGGACGGTACCTGGAGGAGGACCACTGGGCGGAACATACTCGGAGCGGACGGCGGGACCCGAGGAGCAGTGGAGCTATCTGAACCCACCCTTCAGGTGGGATTTCTAGTGGACAGCTCGGTGTAGTGGCTTTTAGTTTTCAGTTGTTGTTTTCCCTTTCGAGTTGTACTTTACTTTCAGTTTGGGTTTGTATTCTAGCCCACCTACTTTCCACACTTGCAGTTGTACTCTATTTTTACTTAGTATTTACTTTTTCCGCTTGCTTACTCTGAGATGCTTTTTTACTTTACAAAGGAAATGCCTTCCCTTTTACTGGGATTTACGCCTTGGTGCTAGTCGCCAGCCCCTGGCCTATGTAAGGTGGGCTTGGGGTAGTCATGGCACGGGCCCCAAGGATGGGTCTTGAAAAATTGGTATTAGAGGAGTTCGGTTATACCACAGACTCTGATCTTTCTTCTATGTGAAGCAATAGTGTTTAGCGTATTGGGTGTGGTTATCAGTCCAGGGAGTCGAGTGTTGGTGCAGCGGCCGACGTATCCGTACACCAGGACCCTGACATCTGATTTCCGACTTAATGCACGAAAACATTGATTGCGTGTGTGTTTCAAGTTTTCATTGTGATTACTTGTGTCAGCTCACCAGGTATAAACGTTGACCGTGATGCATCTGTTTAGGATGTCTCCACACAGACAGTCAGTTGGAGTTCCGAGAGAGTACTCGATGACGTCTCACCGAGCGATGAGGCTCTGGTGCAGGGCCCTTTTTACTATGTTGGCACCCTCGGGTGGTGTACCAGCAGCACCACCACCTGTTGGGCAACAGATTCCAATAGCTATACTAGCAAACATTTCACGCTGGCAGATCACGTTGCACGAGTTCCAACAGCAGCGGCCTCCGAGGTTACGTGGCGAGATAGATTCTCAGACAGTAGAGCAGTGGCTGCAGGCGATTGCTTGGGTTTTCCGCCTAGCCGAGACATTAGTAGAGTGGATGGTGGACTTGGCCACTAGTGTTTTCCAGTGAATGACCATGAGGATGGTCCGCTTAGTGATGAGGCTTCGGTATGTGGACCGATATCTGAGATAGTACCTTTGGGTAGTGTGTCAGCTATACATCACTACCTTTTGGTCAGCAGTTACAACCGGCGGTACCGATAGGTGACACATGCAAGCTTTCAGCCTTACATGTGTTCTAACATCAGATATCCTCAAGTTCTGAGGCGAACCTGACTCACATGCGGCTAAGGACTGGCTTAAGGGGGTGGCAGAGAGTTTTCTAGAGCTTATACAGTTTCGGCGGGATGACGTGCTGATAGCTGAGAATTCATCGAGGCATACCGAACATACCGGGTACTCGATGGATGCGTTTTGATCAATGCAATAGAGGTCGGACCTCTGAGCATGGTATGTTTAAGGGCTTCCGAGCCAGCACCTTTTCTCTATGCATTCCTACTTAGGCTAGGGTGATAGAAGGAACCTTTGTGGTTGAGAATCCTTTGCTGAACAAATACAGCCAGAGAATGATAGAAGTTTGGAAAGCAGGAAACATGCACTAGTCTCGGGGACTTGAGCATGTAAAATGTTTCAAGAAGAGGAAATGTTAAGGACAGATGAATCTGCAGAGCAGCAGACATGGAGGCAAAGATAGGAGAGCAGCTTGTGGTGGTGTACATTTCAACATGTTACCATCACCCGCCTTTGTAGTCCCCACTAGACTTAGGGAGTTGGAGAGCAGGGGAAGAGATTAGCTTCTTGTAGTCATGGAGTTCGACCAAAAAGGGCTCTAAGGATGATTCGATGTGCGGAATTTGTCACTAGCTATCATAGCCACAGACATCGATACGAATCATCCTTTCCTTCCATGAATCTAGTCCCAGAACTAGAGTTTCCGGTTAAGCCGTTGACTTGACCCTCACATCTGGAGATACCATTGGGAGGAGACTCGATAGTCACACTTACGCCGATGGTGTGATCTGACCCTTGAGGAGAGAGTCTCGATTGGGACCTCTTGGTGGCAGCGTCGAGGCCTTACGACGTTAGTTTGAGTATGGATTTGGCAATCACTGTTCATACTCAAATTTATGGTATTAGGCAAACGTCGGGATGAGTTTTCCTTGGTCGGAAAAAAGGAAACCCTGGGCAGCACAAGTTAAACTCATGCACAGGAGGGTGTGACCGATCACTCTTGAGTCGGCCAACCTTACCCTCGTGGCAGCAGTCGTTTGAGTTCCAGTTCTAACAGGAATTGGAAACCTCTGGAGTTCAAAGATGACGATCACGTCTTCATGCGGGTCTCACCTCGACGTGGATTACAGAGGTTTGGCCAAGGTGGAATGTTGTCTCCATGCCTCATCGGACCCTTCTAGGTCCTCAGCAGGATTGCCGAGGTGGCTTACCGCATAACTCTACCGCCTTTGTATCCCTAGTTTGTGTTGAAGCTTTAAGGGGACGTAAATCCCTGTGGTGGGAGTAATGTAAATACCCGGAAATTTCAAGGAAAATTTTTTATTCATTTTCTTTGGAATTTTACAAGAACGCAGTTTCTAACGGCGCCTGATTTCGAGGCTCAGAGTGCCTAGAATCAATTTCCGAAGTTTGGCTCAGGTACGTTCAGTGAACGAACGAGCGGGAATTCCTATCTTTTGAACTGGTGCTCGGAATTGAAATCTGATGGCACCGATGAACTCGCAATGCCGGTAATCGCTTAAGGGAACTTTTATCGTAGTTGTGTTTGTGCGGGAGAAGAAGTTAATTAATGGGGTTTAATTAAAAAAAAGTAAATAAAATTGTTGGATCAATTTTATTTCATATCAAGGTGGTTAATTTCTCCCATGGGAAGTTGGTGGTGGGGCCCACATCCACCCAACTTCCCATGTGTGGATAATTGAAAGGGTAGGGCCCACACGACCCCCACCCCCACCTTTTCAAATCCCTTAACTCCTCTCAACCCCTCACTTTCCTAACTCCCCATTAACTCACTTTCATTAATTTTTGACAACTTTCTATAATTAATAAAGTGAGTTACTTAATTTCAAACTATTGAAATTCAAATGGTTAGGTTGTGTTAATAAATTAAGACTTGGTCTTATTTTATTATTGTTAGATTTTTTGCCACCTGGAGAGGTTTGGGAAGAGTGGAGTCTTCTTCTTCTTCAACCTCGACGAAGAACGCGAAGAACACCATTCTTCAACGAAGAACATCTCCGAAAAAGAACGCGATGTCTTCTTCCAACAACGTTTCCTCTTCGAACGCACCTCGACGTTAACGGAACCGACATTCATTTTCCGCGACGCCCGACTTCCACGACGCTCGTCTTCCGCGGCTCTTGACGTGCACCGTTATTGAACCGAGGTAGGGAATTTAAATTGGGATTGTTGGTGAACCCTCGTTTACTCTCTTCTAAATCTAAGAACGTGGATCAACTAAATATTATTTTGATCTACGAAGATTAATTTGCGGGTTGGGATTATTGTTATGATTATTTTTATTTATGAGGTTGTAGGGGGTTTAAGTATTTCATTACGTGATTTCTCTTCTGTCTTTTATCTGCGTATTTTCGGACCGCTTGATATCGATTAATGGGAGGAGGCCGGACCGCACAATCACGGCCGCCCCTCCCTTATTATTTATTTCTTGTTGTTGCGGATGGAATGGAAGTGACACAGTTTCGTTACACCGCGCGGAATTGTGTGGCAAGAATGTGCGACATCGTCACGCCACACAATCAATTAATTTTTGAATCAATTTCACGGTGTCGTCGCGTCGCGCCGAAAAAGCACAAAAGAACCCTGGTCGGAGTCGGGTCGCGGCGAAGGGGCGCGGCGCCATCGGGTCACGCTGGAAAACTACAAAGACGACGCTATTCGTTTTGACGTGCGGATTGACGGGCGACGACGAAGCAGGATGCTTTGGCATTTTAATTCCTTCGCACTGAAGGTCGGGTCCCGAGGGGACCATAGGCAAAGACGGAAGGAGAAACAGACCACCGGAGCGCGTCCGGTGGTCCGCGGAAGGCGGCGGCGGCGCGCCGCCGGAGGGTTGGCGGCCGGCGGATCCGCCGCTGACCTCAATTAGCGGTGGGTGGGGGAGTCGCGCACCCCGCTCCACAATTCGGCTCAGCCAAGCTGGGAGATTCACGGCCGGTCGGTCGGGCCGGACCGAACCGGACCGAGCCGGACCGAGCCGGGTCGGGCCGGGCGGCCCGAGCCCAGACCCCCCGATTTCGGACCAAATTTATTCAAATGATCATATCTTGGGCTACGGAGCTCCGATCAATGCACCGTCAGTTGTGTAGAGATCCTCGGAACGAGGCGGTCGTTTCGGTATATCGCACTCAAGGTTTTGGAATACTTTGAGTTTAGCCGGGTTGGTTCGTACACGTAACCAATCGGGTCCTCGGAGCGGAAACGCTCATATCTTGAACTCCGGACGTCCGATTGACGTGTCGTCGACTTGGTTGAGTTCCTCATAGTGAGACGGATGTTTTTGCATACTCTGCCTGAGGTTTGGACGCAGGTGGAGTATGGTCGGGTTGGTTTTTCCTTAAAAAACAACCGGACCCCTGGAACGAAAAGGCCAATAACTCTCAGACCGGGCGTCTGATTGACGCGCCATCTGTTGCGTTGAGTTCCTGTTGACGATACGGAACTTTTGGATACATCAACTTCGGACTATGTGACATTTGATGTATCAGCCTCTCGGCTCGTGGAGCGGACCCTCCTGAACGAGCTCACTGTGTGCGGGAACCCTAGTGCTGGCTGCGACTGCGACTTCGACGACGACTGTGCAGAGATCCTCATTGGATTCGACGGCGAAGACTACAACACTCAGCGATCCTACGGGGATCAGTGCTACAGATCCTGTGTGGGACCGATCCTGTGTGGGCCTTTGCGGGGATTAGTACCTATCGATCCTTTGTGGATCTGACAGCTGGTCTTGTATCCTATGTGGGTCCTAGCTGTGCTGGTTTGTATCTTATGTGGGTCCCAGCTTAGATGATTCAATACTGGTCTTGTATCCTATGTGGGTCCTAGTATAGATGAATCAATGAAGACATCTGGTCTTGTATCCTATGTGTGTCCTAGTTGTGCTGGTCTTGTATCCTAGGTGGGTCCCAGCTTTGATGATTCAATACTGGTCTTGTATCCTATGTGGGTCCCAGTATAGATGAATCAATGAAGACAGCTGGTCCTGTATCCTATGTGGGTCCTTGCTGTGCTGGTCTTGTATCCTATGTGGGTCCCAGCTTAGATGATTCAATACTGGTCTTGTATCCTATGTGGGTCCCAGTATAGATGAATCAATGAAGACAGTTGTTCTTGTATCCTATGTGGGTCCTAGCTGTGCTGGTCTTGTATCCTATGTGGGTACCATCTTTGATGATTCAGTGCTGGTCTTGTATCCTATGTGGGTCCCAGATAGATGATTCAGTATTTATGTCCGATCATCTCTTTCACCTTTTCGATGATGTATACCTGTGTGAGCTGAATCCTGTTTGCTTTCCTGTGTGGATTGTGTTGTGCTATCCTGTGTGGATTAAGTTTTGCTTTCCTGTGTGGAATACGTATACTTTCCTGTGTGGACTGAGTTGTACTTGGGCTCGGAGGTTGGAGCGTTTTGGAATTGTTGACTTAGATATATGTATGGGCATATACCTAAGCAGTTTTGGTTGTTACTTCGTGATTGTATCTTTCCTTTGTGGTTTATCCTTTGTAGATTTTGGGAGACCTTTGGGGGTCTCGAGGTCCCTACTGATTAGCTTATACTCACCCCTGCACGGGCTATGCACGCACTATGTTGTGTTGGTTGCAGACGACGGACAGCGTTGATCGTGGTTGAGGCTTGCAGAGCAGGACGGTACCTGGAGGAGGACCACTGGGCGGAACGTACTCAGAGCGGATGACGGGACCCAAGGAGAAGTGGATCTATCTATACCCACCCTTCAGGTGGGATTTCCAATTGACAGCTCGGCGTAGTGGCTTTTACTTTTTAGTTGTTGTTTTCCCTTTCGAGTTGTACTTTACTTTCAGTTTGGGTTTGTATTCTGGCCCACCTACTTTCCGCACATGCAGTTGTACTCTGTTTTTACTTAGTGTTTACTTTTTCCGCTTTCTTACTCTGAGGTGCTTGTTTACTTTACAAAGGCAATGCCTTCCCTTTTACCGGGATTTACGCCTTGGTGCTAGTCGCCAGCCCCTGGCCTATGGAAGGCGGGCTTGGTGTAGTCACGAAACGGGTCCCGAGGACGGGTCGTGATAGTTCTTTTGTTAAAATATTTTCAAAATAAAAATATATTTTCCTCATGTGTTCAAGTAAATGTTGAAAATATATTTTGAGGATATTTTTAAAATATTTTATTATAATTGAAGGATTTTGATACTCTACTATGGATATGATCTGATGATTCTATGATCTTTATTTCTATAGATTTCTATGATTATGATGACTCATGGATGATTTGGAAAACCGTATTTCTATTCCATGGGTTATGATATGATGAATTGATGAATTTTTTTGAGATCGTGTGTGACATATGTGGTTTATGATTATGTAATGGTTAGGTACATAATATCCCTCCAATTAATTAAGTAAATAAATAATAATCATGAGATAGATATCTTTTTCTAGAACCCTTTTTCATATTCATAACATTTTCTATAGACCATATCTCATGTCAATATGTTTATGTGTGGGTCTGGATTGGATTCCCTAAAATTATGCGGGGATCATATCTCATGTCATTAACATAATGAGTAAACATGATAATGATTATACATGGTAAAAATATTATAATATTATTTATGGTCTAGATTCCTATTTTTATAATATTCTCTCATGGATTATTATTTATTAGGGATGATTTATAACTTTAAGGACTATTTCCTTATGTTATGGAAAATCCTTATGGAATGGATCATGTTTATGAAATTTAGTTGATTGGGTGTCTGTTTTTTTGTTATTATTAAGTTCTCATACAATTATAAAAAAATATGTCCATTGATTGAAATCTCATTTTTTACCATTACTGTTCATCTGATTATGAATTTGTTAGGTTTTCTTTTACTAGGTTTTGGTTGTAGGAGATAAGTATGACAAGTCCTACTAGTCAAAAATATGTGGAACTTTGGTAGAGATGTTGACGGTACATTATGATGTAAGATGTTTAGGTATCCATTATCCAAACAAACTAAAAAGTTATAAATTTTGGGGAATGTATAATAGTGTTATATATTTAATATTTATAATGATATAATATTGATGTATTTATGATCTGGTCACCTCAATTGTTATCATAGTAGGGTTTAATTTTTTTGGAGGATATGATTAGAGAGACATGTAGAACACCCTATGGATAAACAAATGTATATGATAACATCGTGTTGTTTTGGTAAAGTATATATTGTGTTCTTTTACTAGAAAATACATTTATATTTTGGATAATGAAATGTGGATTTCTCCATTATATTAATGAATCTCGGGGTAGCAACTCTGAATGTGGGGGATGGGGTATTACCTCAATCATCATTGATGCACATTGAGTGGGTATAAGACATTACCCCACAATCATTGGAGATATGATTGGGTTAAACCAAATATTTTTTATAAAACATTATAAAGTAATTTAGCATAAGTTTATATAATGACAATCATGGATGACATATGTTAAACCTATGATTGAATGGTATGTGTTATGGTTTCTTATGATTTAAATTTTTTTTACTATGATTATTTTTTCAAACTATGCAATTTGGTATTAGTTAATGGATCAAACCATGAGGAATTATTTTAATGCTAAAGGTGATGGGTAATGAAATACTTTTACTCCTAAGAAACCAATTTAAATTGGAGATGGAATAAAAAACACTATAATTATGCCTAACTATCTATCTCAATATATAAATAACAAACATATTATGGGTGATATTCCTGACATACCTATTTAGATAAAATTTGATTTTCATTGGATTTTGGTATATGTATACTATGAATGGAAGATGATTCAACCTCTTACATGTCAAACATGTGGGCAGGAGAACCCTATAAAATGCCTCAAAATATTAATAATATGTTTTATATTTAGAAAATAATTCTATAGAGAATGTAATTTTTTTATGATGAATAATGCTTTTTATAGATAATAATGAAGTTAAACCTCGGTATCGTTTATAGTTTTATGCCTTATACGTGGGGAATTGGGATTTAGTGGAGTCAATGAACTAATACAATAGTTAACTATTTATCCAAGGATGGGATTATGTTATGATAATCATTGAAGTGTAATTATTGATTTGAGTATATATTGGTATTTGAGGGTTATGTTATAGAATCGTTTTATCAACGATATTCTAGATATAGGAATCATGAAACATCTAAGGATTTTTCTGATTTAGTGCATCATTAAGGATTTTCAAACATAGGTTGTACAGTACTGGTAACAAATAAAAGTTATGTTTTTCATATTCTGACATTCTTTTAATACGCATGATTGAGGGATAAATACCCCGTAATATTTTATTGATATTGATATCATAAAGTTAATTTTTATAAAGACATGAATTACATTGATAATATAATTTGGATAGTTTGTGTAGAGTTAATATTTGGAAGTATATATGATTTTAGTACAGCATTATTGTAATTCAAGATATTTATCAAGACAATCACAATATTTTGGGTTGTATATGATTTGGGTATACAAATTTTTGTTAAATTACATTATAAACGATTGATATTATTTAGAGATAATTTTTAAGTTGCTTATAGAAGAATACTTTCTCAAAAAAATTTAATATGTTAGTTTCCGTTTTTATCTACCATATTATAAAGATTCTTAAGGTAGTTTATTTATGGAATAATTTATATTGATGATTTTTTGTTCTTATAGGTATTTGTGAGATTAATATTTGAATACTTATTCAAATTCAATAACTTGTGATAACCATTTTTGTTTTAGTAAATATATTAAGACCTAAGGAATGAATTTCAATTATTTTATAGATCTCATGATTTGTTAAATGTTAATTTTAGTGTTGCAGGTAGAAAAAAATAATCTCCATTATTTACTATATTGAATGTGAGGTAAATAATGGATGAAAATACCTCTAACCATATTAAAAGGAAGAAATTATGCTTATTTTATGGAAATCAATTGTGTAAGTATGTAATGTAATATTATCTTATGTAATGGTTAATGATTTACTAAACTAAAGATATATGAAGATAAATTTATTGAGTCTTACATTGAAGGTAGTGCTTTGATTTCACCATATTTTTTTGGGAACTCGTGAGTTAAATAAATTGTACATACAATGTTATAGAAATTAACTATTTGTAAACAATTTTCTTCCAAGTTGGATATATAAATTTTTTATCATGATTGAATCAACATCATATTTTATTATCATGTTATAATATAATAATTATATTAACTGATAAATAAAATTTAGTGGCTAAAATTCATTTAAGTGGTTAGAATTTAACACCCTCAAATTGTAAAATATATTACATTGGAAATTAAATGTTGGTGTTCAAAATATTTTTTCACACATAACATCAAGATTAAAATAAACCGTGATATATTAAAACCTAGTCATTAAATTGATAGATATAAATTGGACTAACCACGTTATAGAATATATATAAAAATTTTAAACTAAATTTTATTTATTAATCCAAAATTAATAAGTTATTAATATTTATTAAATTCATCTTATTCTTTAAAAATATATTCTCTTCAAAAATATATTTTCTCCAAAATGGTTTAATTTAATATTATTTGTGGACATTATAATTAATTTATTCAATTTTTGTAAAAATTTTATTTGATTAAATGAAATATAATTTTTTCAATCAGTGTTTAAATATTATCTTAGGGTAAATCTATGAAATTTTCCTAAAATAATTTATTTTTTATTGAATAGAGAAAAATATTTATTTTGTAAAACTACCGTTACTTTTTATAAAATCAGGTAATTTAAATGCACCATTATGTTTTAATTATATATTAAGTTATCATATGTCTACATTAATTTGATTCAATTAAATTAATTATATAAGAATAAAAAATATAATTAATTTTCTATAAGTTTTCTGGGCTTAAAATGAAATTTTATAAAAACTAATTTCCAATTCCTTTTATGAATTTATATTTAAATTGATTTCTAATAAATCTGAAAATTGACTAATTAAAAATTTATTCCATATTTTCAATCAGTTTGTTGTGATTTGGTAAAAATGAAATATTTTTCTATTCCCCGTGAATATTAATTTTGATAAATATATGTCACCCTGGTTAGGGTAAAATTGATAAAACAAGGTTAAAACTTTGGGATATGAACCAAAAATATCCAAAAAATTATATTTATTTCATTTTATAGATTAGGTTATACCTTACTATTCATTTTATTTGATTTGATTTCTATTTATTTCCACATTTATTTGGTAATGACCATAATAATATTTTATATGAATAATAAAAAAAACGTCACCCTTTTTTAATATAAAAATAATTTTTCCATAGATATAAGAAGATGTTATGTTTACATAAAATGGTTATTTGAAAATTAAAAAAATTATCATGGTAATTTATTTTTATGTTTTAGTGATAGAATAGATAAATTAAATGTTTAAGCAAGACAGATATAATAATTATTAATATAACAGAAAAATAAAATAAATTGTTATAATATTTTTAGATGTATCATAATTTAGATTAACTATTGTGGTCCAATAAATATTTAGATAAATATAACTTATTATTTATATTTTAAAATTATATATTTTAATTCATTTTATATCTTTTTGTCTTTAACGTGATTCTATTTAAATAGTCCAAGAAATGACATTGATAGTGTTTTATTTCAAATAAAAATTTAATAAATGTTATAAAATTCCAAAAAAAACTTGAATTTTTTAATGTAAATTTGATAAAATAATTAGTGTCAATAAGTTTCCTCTTATTTTTCAGTTTTCCTATTATTCTATCTTTTGAAACCTAAAGTATAAAAATAATAATATCATGGTAATAATCAAAATGGTTAATGGGGGTTAATACAAAGAGAATATGGTTAAAACATCACATAAAATTTAAGAATTTGTTTATATAAGAGAAATTAAAATAAACCACTTTCATTAATATATATTAACTTGGATACGCTTTCACATGAATTTTTTTTATATTTAAATATTTTTTGTAATTAAAAGTGTTCCCTTTTATTTACTATTAAGGAATACGACCCTCATCTATTCATTGAATCACCTTAATCAACATTATATGATCAAATATTAGATATTAATATTACATAAATCTTATTATGGTATTTATAGGATTTTTTCTAATAAATTTACCATCCCCAAGGTCTTTAAGTATAAATCTAAAGGATGTCTCTCAAAGAAAAGGTAATCATTTTAACCAATATATTTCATTTTATTTATTTTTTCACTCATTAATATCTACATTATATTTTCCCATATAACAACATTGGTGTCTCCCATAAATTAATTTGTTATAATCTTGATGTTATAAAATTTATCCATCTCCATTTCAATTAAACGGGAGAAAAAAGTATCATCTGTTCGTACTTATAGACTACTACCCTTATGCGGTGATATGAATAATTTTACATCACCATCATTCATGATTAATAATTTATATAGTTTTAATATTTATATATTATGTTATGAAAAAATTATTCTTCCTTAATTATATTATTATTTTAACATGTTTACCTTCGTATCCATAGGAAAATGATAATGCCACTCATGTGTTCAAGTAGACTACCACCTCTGTGTTGTAATGCGTTTCAGTTTTCATTTATTATTTACATGGATGGAAATAAATATATATTTAATAAATATATATGATATATATGATATAATAGTTATTCATTATATATTTGTTTTTTTATTTTGATCCATCCATCGAAAACATGAACTACCACTCAAGTAAATATACATAATGTCGTCATCATTAAGTTATGTAAATAATTTTTCAAAATAACATGTTATTTATAGTTTAAAATTATTATATAATTATTAAATATGATAATAATGACATTATTAACATTATTTGTATGATTTAATGATGGTTATTATTAAAATAATTGAACTACCGAATCGAAACATGCATAAAAAATGAAATACTTATCCCCTAAAATAATTATTTTAATAGACATATTAATAAAAGAGTGATAAGATATTATATATCAATAATATATTTTTTTATATTTATTAATATGATTATATAAGATATGTATAATAAATATATATTATTAAATTAGAGTCTTCAATTTATATGAAGTTAGACAAGACTTGAGGTAAATATTTATGTTAAAATATCATTTCATTAAGAGGTTAACTATGATAAATTTCTATTAATGGAAATTATATGGTTAATATAATTTAATAAACATATATTTTATTATCATATGGTAATTCATGAAATTATCATGTAATAATACCATTTTCCCATGTTTGGTACTCAAAATTATAGAGATTGTTTTTATGAAAAACATACTTTATTTCATCTTTTTTGATGAATATGTTTCATCCATGTTTAGGTTCTTTTAAATATAAACATGAATGTTATTTTATATTATCTGTGATTATTAAATTAATTTTAAACAATTTTTTTAAATTATTTCCAATTAAAAAAAGAAATTTTTACTGTGTTTTTTCAAATGCTTATTTATGTATTTTGACAAAAAAGTGTGAAAGGAATCATTATTTTAATGTATACAACATGATTGGATTTTACTCTATCCATTAACATTCATTTAGTTTATGATTACTCAAAATAATTCCAATTATATGTTGATGAAAATTATTTTCCTCAATATTCGTGGAGTTTTTAGTTGAAACATTTTCAATATAAAATGATAACTTCTTCATGTTTTAGAAGACTGGTTCAAATCGGTTTAAAAGGTGTTTTTAATCCATATCATCATCCAATAAGGTTTCTATTATTTACTGAGATATGATATTATAATGTCATCCATTTTAATTCTATATATTCATAATGATACTGATGATTCAGTGATGATTCCGTAAAAGAAGTTTCTTTTTTATAGGTAATGATATGATGAATTGATTGATGTTTTTATGATACTGTAGAATATTTATGGTTTATGATTATGTTAAAAGTGGGTCTCTTATAGATCAAAAATTTATTGGGTAAATACACATAACTAATGTGATATCTATATTATGAGTCAACTAAATATTATATTCAAAAAAATTATTCATGGACCAAGTTTCTTATCTGAATGTTTTTGTGTGGACCTCGTTTCATGTCCATAGGTTTAATCGGGGACCAGATTCCATGTCCCTAACTTAATTAGTAAACCATGAATAGTCTATACATGTTACAAGTCCAACATTATTATTCATATTTTGGATTCCAATGATTATGAACTGATCTCATGGCTTAAGATAGATTATCAATTATTCTATTCTCCTATAACTTTTCTATTTTGTTATAACAAAGCCTTATTCCATGAGACATGTCTAATTATTATTAATTTATAAGGCATGAAATTATTATTTAATATTTATCTTATCATACCATTATGATCACTTATGACCATTTATTAAAATATCATCTATTTTATCGTCCTAGGAACCCAATCTTAGCATTCCTAATATTTATCTGCCCCATGTTTTGATGGAATATTCTACGTAATATATGAATAGAAGAGAAATAATATAAAAATCTTTATGTGAGATGTTAAATATCCTTGACGAAATAATATGTCTACGTATCTAGTCTCCAAATTCTCTTATACATTTTGAATTACTAGTCATGTATAATAGTGTTTTTATTGAATATTAAACTAAAATTATATAATATCTATGTATTTTATTCACAAGATACCTCTTAATAACACTATATTTTTATTTTATAAGGGATTATTTAAATTTTATTTTGTCTTGGAAAAAAGTGGAATAAAAATCATAAGAAACCCCTAAATATACCCCCATTTAAGTTGTGACCACCTAGCATTATAAACCATCAACAATAGCATCCCAAGACTTTATTTGAATAAAGAATCCTAAAAATAATAAATTAGGATTCATTACAAATAATAATTAAAAAATAAACCTCTATAAATTAATAATGCTAAATATTAAGATAAACTATAACAGAAAACTCATAAAATAATTAAATCACTCCCAATTACATAATACCTAATTCTTACAACATTTAAAATCATAAAATTCCACCAAAATTTAGAAAATACATAAAATAGTACACTAAATAACACTAATTCCAAAAAACAATAATCAATGGAGTGAAGAATTGCTTCCTCATTCAACTCAAGATATTACCTGAAAAATTAATTTCAATCATAATTACTCTACCATTATCAAGTGGAATCACATGGAAAAATAAATACCACTGAGAATCAAATAAATTGAACATGGAATGAAGAGTAATTATTTAATGAAATAGAGTGATCATACATCTATTCGATTAATGGAATCTGTTTGGGACATGTAGTGTGATAGTGGGTTAAATAAATGGGAATGTTTGTCAAGAGAGAT
The DNA here is from genome assembly GCA_963277665.1 of Viscum album. Lineage (NCBI taxonomy): Eukaryota > Viridiplantae > Streptophyta > Magnoliopsida > Santalales > Viscaceae > Viscum > Viscum album. Next base: position 590,836,981 of record OY728126.1, read on the forward strand.
TCACCATTCTGATGGGAAATTTTATTAATAAATAAGATGACATATATTAGTAAATGGTTCAAAACTAATGTTGTTGAAATTGTAAATATTTCCCTCAATACATTTTTTAAAAATTATACTTAGTCTATAAAATACATATGAAATCTACAGAAGCTCTATGGAATCTAACCATTATTTTTATGGCATTCTTATACAGAAACCCCCATTAGTTTCATTAATGATACCTAATAGAACATTAATGGTTATTTGGTGGCCTCCTTCTATTTATTTCTTAAAATAACCCTTAAAAATTAATCTTAAGGTATATATGAGAGAAAATATTTCATAAAATTTAAATGGATTATTATTATTATTAAACGAATTAATTTATCTATAACCAATGTAATTATTTTATTTTTGAAACATTTTATAATTTTGAATTAAATTGATAAACATCATTAATATTAGGTTTTTATATATTTAATTTATGTCATGTTATTAATTTAATTATATGCATGGATGTTTTGATTTTAAGGTTGAACTATTAATAATATAATTATCAAAAACATTAATTGTTTTGATAATTATAAAATTAATCTGTATAAAGACTCCATTAAAAATAGTTTTTTATTGATTTTTATTTACCCACATGTAATGTGAAAAAGATACATAAGGTTAACTAGTTTGGGTGGCATAATGGAAAGAATGTTCCACTATGTTAAGGCCACTCACCACACTCCCAATATTTGTAATAGTAACATACACATTAAAAGTCCAAAATAAAGGTTCACCTACTATTCTAATGAAAATTTAAGGGTATTACAGTCATTGTGTCTAGGTAGAGTAACGGTAATGTGAGTGTTACATCAGGGTAACTCACAATTCATATTCTATATCAAGGTCACAAAATATACATTGTCAATGTACTAAAATACAGAGTTGAGTGAGGGTATATCCATATGTAATAAAATATGAAGTTCCTAAAATGATGAAAATTAAAATCCAAAACCTATAACATTGGTTTGACCAAATTGGGGAGAGATATAACAGACAATGTAACCATTGATCATCCAAATCATTTGTGAAATGGAAATTGTGGGAGGGGTGTTAGGTTGATAGACTATTTAAGAGGAACCTTGCTTCAGAAATCATCATCCCTGATCTGTATATGTTGAATCAATATAGGATGGTCAAACTACTCACCACTCGGTATATAATTTAAGGAGGATGAGGTATAAGGTGAATTAATGCCTATAAATATAAATACCTATTTAAAAGTATTAAAACTTTGTCCTTTGGCCTCAAATTGATGTAGAGTTGGATTTTAATGTATTTTCTACAATTAATTGTATTTAATTTTTTGTTCACTATTTTTTTCACTCTTTATTCACCTGTATTCTCTAACACTGTGATTGTTGAGAACCAACTCCATAGATTTGACCCTAAGTTAGATTTCATGGAAATTATTAATCGTTAACCAACAATTATATATTTATTTTACTCATACTTGATGTGATAATAAGTGTTAAGAAGTGAATAGATGTTCAACACCAATGAATCCCATTTATTATTGTATAATACCATATATCAAAAAATTTATCCATACCTTCTCTTGGTTGATAAAATATATTAATACACATGTATGGACTCATATATGATAATTTGAAATAGATTTTGGTTTAGTGGATTCTTCAATATAGTTTGTTTACTACTTCTTCACCATAAATTAGATGAGCTGGATATGTTTTGGGAGGTTTCACATGGGTTTTCTGGCACATAGTTTTGTCAAAAAGGATAATTAATTTTTTGGTTATGAATTGATTATTCCTCGATAAAACATCAATTCAATGTATATCCCTTGTTATTAAGCGTTATCTCTTCTAATTTTACCTTAATTATTGGTCTAAATGTATAAGATCAATAAACCCAATCTTTTACCCCCAGTAATCGCCTATTTAAAACATAAAAAATCAAATAAACAAAACTCACGTACAAGAATAGTGAGTTTTCATGCTCATAATAATGAGAGATGACCTTGGGTAGCCATGACGATATATTTTCTATTTTAAAATTTATTTTGGATTCAAGTCATATTACAACCTCCACATCAAGATTCTATAATATAATATTTTAAACATCATAAAAAATTTCACCATTAATTTCATAAAATAAAATATCAAAAGAATTATTTATTAACTAATATAGAAATATGTTGTTAATAAATACCTAATATATTATTTTTATTTTAAATAAATCCAATTTGGTCTCTAAACCAATATCATTTAACTATCCCAATCATTAATTCACTATTATCACGTTGAATCATATCATAAAATGTTTTCCATGTTTCAAATATGAAACTCCCGAACTAAAATTATATAATTAAATACCCCTAACAAATGTACCAAAAATACAATCTAACAAACCAATTTACATATAAGATGACTAAACATAGTCAAATGTTTCTCCCTATAATAATAATTTAAAGTCCTGAGATTTTAAAACGAAACACTACGTTTGTTATTGCATAAAATATACCACATCCAGCATAAATGAACTACTAAATGTTATTATCTAATTATTACTGTTATAACCTTATTATTAATTTTGAGGTTATGAGTAATATTACCTTATATAGTAAATAAATATATAGGTACTAATTTATATACATTTATAGTAAATTGATTAGAAAACAATAATATATGTCTTAGTAAAGTCGATTTATTCTTTAGAAATGTGATCTTTTCAAGAATGGATTCGATTTATTTTAATGTACAAAAAATATAATCAATTTATAAAAATTTAAGAATAATAATTTGATAAAATTATATACATTTTTGAAATCCTCATAAAAAAGTTATCCGATGTTGAAATTTTGATAATTTTTTGAAAACATTGCCTTTTGGTGAATAGTAAAAAGTAACAATTTTTTATAAAATACGACATCTTTTATGGTATAGTAAAGAGATAAATATGATATAAAAATTTATAAAACATACTGAATTAATAAGAAATTATATTATTATATAAATATTTTTCAAAAATAATATTTAACATATATATTTAAAAAAATTTCATGATAAATATAAAAATCATTTTCAATTCTGACGCAACTCTTACATAGTGTTGGAAAAGTAAATTTTGGTTCTATATAGACAATTATTTATCTCTTAAAATGATTTTCACATATTTTTTATTTATTTTTATGTATAATTTTCGTGTTTGGATAATATTTAATAATTTTTGGGCAATATTACTCGAATCTTATCCATGTGCAAGGAAATGCTTGTGCAAGGAAAGAAAAGTCAAATTAACAAATTAATAAAGTTTTTTTTGACATTGAATTAAGTAAATATAAACAATAAATAGTTAAAAAATTATATTGATCCTAATAAATTTATTTTTATTACATTAATCTATTTTTAATTTTTATATATTAAATAATTAACATTAGTTCTTATGACACATTGTTGCAATGCTTTTTCAAATAGAAGAAAAATCAATAAATGGATTTTAATGAAAATTAATATATCTATTGAATAACTTAGGAACTTGAATAAATCTTCTTTTTTGATTATATATTGGAAATTTTTGTACAAATTTTACATTAATGTCCATTTGAATTCACATGGATATTATTAAGACCCTCATATTATTTTATTTAAAATAAAGTCAAATTGTTCACAATAAAGATTTAAATAAGTATAATATTTTAGTATAAGGTTTTACAAAAGATATATTATTTAATAAAGAATTATTTTAAATATAATATATTTATCTTCTTCATGAAAATTTATTTATAATTTTTAGGGAGTAATTGATAACCATAAAGGCATGTACAACGATGATGTAGTAATTATTTAACTAATTACCAAATAAAATAATTGATTATAAATATAATAAAAAATACACACATTGATATTTTTAATGTAATAAAATAAATATCTAGATTAATGTGATATTTATATGATAGAAAAAATTATTTATTCTAAATTGACACATTGCATAAATTTTTTACAAATTATAGTAATGAATAATGTCAAATTTGAAAAAATTAAATTTCATGAATAAAATGTTAAATTAAATTATTAAAAAATCATAAAAATAATGAATAATTAAAAAGGGGGTAATATGTTTCCAAAAATTTAAGATCCGTGGATTTATTTTCATATTTTAAGTATTTACCCCTATAATAGACTAATTATATTTTAATATTATAAGTAATTTTTAAATCTCCCCTCTCCTCAACTATAAAAAGGGATTCTTTAAATCACTTAATTTTATCACATTAAGCCATATTTCTTGAATATATTATGAAAAAATAACGAATACACTTTCCTATAAAATATTATATAGATATTAGTTTAATAATAACATAATCTTTTGTGTTCTTAAAATGTTAAAAAAGTTATTTTTAGAAGTAGACAAAGATAAATAAATGTATGTGATGATTCAAACTCATGGTAAGGGGATTTTTTTTGAAAGAATTATTTTTATAATAGAATATTATATTTTCAATAGAAATATTTTATTTTCATTCATTACTGTAGACATAGCCTTTATTTATATTTTTTGTTGATATTTCACGCATTTTATACACACTTTTGTTTTAATTTCAAAGCGTTTATGTTCATATCTTTTAACTATAATTAAAAATTTTATGGAAAATGGATGTATCCATAAAACTGATATTTTGCTCAATATTAGAGTTTATTAAATTATTTTTTTCTACAAAAAAATTTTATATGGGGTATTAAATTGTTTTTGGGTTATTAATGAGAAATACTTGATAATTTAAAATGTTTTCATAAATATTGGCATAAGAGTATCAAATGATTTAACATGGTATAAAGAGGCAAACCATAGACTATATGGGATATTTTTATATATTTTATATTTCTAAGTGGACTTCTGGTTTTCTTATTCCCTACTGTGAATCATTATTAATCTATAAAATTTATTATTTTCAAAATTGAGAAATCAAAATTACTATTTCAAAAGATTTATTATTTTGAAATTATATAGTTTTAAAAATAATATAAACTATTTAAGGATATTTAGAAATTATTTTCTAAACCCTATTTATATGTATTGGTTTTATAAAATGATAATTTTTTTTGGTAGAGATTTATTATTTTCATGAAAAATATTTCCAAATGATTTTAAAACCCCTTATGGTGAAAATTAATGGTCACCCTATGTTTTCAATTTATTTTCCACAGGTTTAGCAGAATTATCCCAAGGAGTGATAATATCATATAGTGTAAGAGTACATAATAAAACTTATTTACTTTAGTTCTTTTGTTTACATATATGTTAAAATGTAATGTCTTTGTCTAATCATCCAAAACCTTGAACGGAAAAGGTCTTTTCATGTAAAATGTCATATGTTTATTTTCAATTTTCATTATAAAAAAATAAATATCATTTTTATGTATGATATTTGGAAGAATGGGATTGGTTATTTACAATTGTTATCAAAACAATAGTCATGAAAATTTTGAGATTATATAGTGTCTTTTGAGGAAAACAAAATTTATGTAATACAATTTTAATTCAATAATTATGTTTCCCTAGATTTCTAATTTTTCAAAATTAAAATGATTGAAATTCAAAATTTTCAAAAGTTTGAAGAACCAACTGTGAGGTAGAAATACATGTGGGTGGTATAAGTTAACATCCTAATATTTTAAAAGGAACCACTATGTTCGATAGCACAAAACAAATGTCACATTATGCTTTAAATAATAACTAAATTTATGATTTAAATTTAATGATTATAAATGTGATCTTAATATAGTATGTCTGAATACTAATACCTCTTTTACAAAATAATATTTTAGGTACTAATAAAAATAAATTTATTTTTTAGTGATTATAAAATAGTAGGATAACTAGTATTTATGTCAAATTAATCTTCTTAAATAGATTTTCTTCAAAAAATATTTTTATTTATTTTCATGTAAAAATAATAAAATTAATTTTCGAAAAACATATAAATTTTTTTTAAAATTAAATTAAAATTTTAAATCAATAAAAAAATTATCATATGGTGAAATTTTGAGAAACTTTATAAATATATCAATTTTTGAAGAATATTAAAAGAACAAGTTATTATAAAATATGGAATATTTTGTGGTATCATAAATAAATAATTATGATATAAATTTTTTAAACTTACAAAATTACAAAATTATTTTCTTTTTATATAAATATATTAAAAAAATAATCTAAAACATATAAATTATAAATTACTTCATAATAAATATGTAAAACATTGTCAGTTATGATGCAAGGCCTACGCATCATTATAAAAGTTAATTTTGATTCCTTATAGATAATAATTGAGTTATAAAAATTATTTTCATGACATTTTTATTAATTATCATATATAATTCATTTTTTGGTTGATAGCTTCCAATTTTAGAGTTATATAACATGATTCTTAACAAAAATTTTATGTAATGCTTTCACAAAGAAGGAAAAGTCAAATTAACAAATCAATGAAGTTTTCTTGAAATTTATATGTGTAAATATATATAATTTAAAAAATATAATACATTATCTCAAACCTATATAATTTATTTTTAAGGTCGCAACTTATTTATAATTTTAATATATGAAATAATTTTATTTAATTCTTATATAACACAAATGTAGTGCTTTTTCAAGTAGAATAAAAATCAATAAAGTGATATTAATTAAAATTATATAAATAATTAAATGACCAAAAAATTGAATAAATCTTTTTCGATTCTAATAACTTGGCCATTTATAAGAAATTCTTAAATTAATGATAATTTGGAGCCACATGTATATTAATAAAGCCCCTATATTATTTTATTTAAAATACATTCAATTTATCACACAATAGATTTTAATAAGTATAATATTTTAATATATATTTTTTACATATATTTATTTGACCATATATATTAATTTTTAATATAATAAACAAATCAAATAAATGATATTAAAATCCTTAAAAATATATATATAATTTGACATTTTTAATATAGCCCATGAATTATCTATAATAATATGACAGTTATAGGATATAAATAAAATATTTTATTCTAATTTGAACCATTGTTTTGATGTTTTTAAAGTCATAATAATGAGTAGTGTTAAATTTGAGAAAAAAATATATTTCATGACTATAATATTATATTAAAATATTTTAAAAATCATGATTACATCCACATTTTATAGTACGTCATAAAAAATATCATACCCTATGATTTTATTCCTTTAGAAGTCTTTACCTCTATAATTTTTGTATTATATTTTACTATTTTATATAATTCCTAAATTTCCCGTCACCTCAATTATAAATAAGGGCTCATTAAATCTCTTAATTTTGTCACCATAAGCAATATTTCTTGACTAAACTCCAAAAAACTATCTTCTCCACTTACCTCTCTACATTATAGAGGTCTTATTTTAAGTATAAAACTATCTCTTGTCGTCTTAAGGTGATAAACAAACCAATTTCTTGAAGAGGAGGAAGATAGAAAAACATATGTGATGAGGCGAACTCAAGGTATGGGGTTGTTTTGAAAAAATTATATTTATTATAGAATCTTATATTTTCAAGAAAAATATTTTATTTTAATTCATGATCATATATTTGGCCATAATAAAAAATTTTTATGGACATTTTATGAATCTTATATAGATTTTGTTTTAATTTAAATGTGTTCATGATTATATACATTGAATGTATGAAAATATTCTCTAAAAAATAGATTTATCATATAAAAACATGTACGGGTCAATATAATATTTATTTAATTATTTTATTCTTCATAAATGATTTGTGTTTGTTTCTTAATTATTTTTGAGTTATGAGTGAGAAAAGATGGTCAATTTAAAATGTTTTCTTAAACCCTGGCACTAGAGTATCAGGTGATTTATTGTGGTTTCAGGGATGAACCCATGGCCTATAGGGTATGTTTTCTCACATGGTATATGAATATCTAGTCTTATAGTTTTCTTCTAGCCTACTATGTATCATGATTAATCCAAAAAAATTATTTTTTTCAAAATAGAGAAATCCAAAGTAGTATTTCAAAAGAATTATTTTGTATAAATTATTTGATTTTTAAAAAATATAAACTATTTTTGGATATTTAGTAAATAGTTTGAAAACATTTTTTATATTCTTTGGTTTTATCAACTGATAAATGTTTTCAAATAAATTTATTTATTTAAAAACATTAAATTGATTGTAAAACCCATTATTGGGGAAATTAATCCCCCCACAATTTTTTAAATTTATTTTCCACAGGTTTAATAGAATTATCAAAAATTGTTTTCTTCGCTTATGGAGTAAGTGCACATGAGAAATATTGTTAATTTATTTTATTTTTATAAAGATATGATATAATTTAATGTATTTTTCTAGTACGCAAAAACCTAGACCAGAAAATTTTCAGGCTTGTAAATGTTTCTTTGTATTTTCTAGTAATCTTCATAAAAAAATATACAAATTTTTTATGTTCTGAATCTGAAAGTGTGGGTTTAAGGATTTACCAAAAATTACCTAAAATTTAAAATTCTCGATTAGGCTACATTACATTAATAATTATTTAATTTTTGAATTCATCAACACAGTTTCACTTCATTTACAAAATTTGCAGCTTAATTTATCTTTTGAAATTCCAAATTTCCTTAAAAAACTGTATCAAATTTCACAAAATTATTGTTATCCAAATAAAATAAATTTATATACACATAACCATAATTTCCAAAAAAACATTTAGTTTGTTTTTAAATTAAAATATTTTCTAAATATAGAGTTCTCAATGTTAAAAAATATAACAAAAATTATAAATAACATTTAGAAAACCATTCCTCAATTAATTTAAAAAAATACCATGTCCAAAATGTAAAAAATTTCATAACACTATTTTATAAACACACATCATTATACATATTTATTTGTTTTAAAAATCGAAAATGTTTTAATAATAGTTTAAAGGCCAAATATATAAAATAACATGAGTAACAAAATAATATATAGAGAACAAATCAATCTTAGTAGGAGAACCAAAAATGCGAGTGTATGTAATTACTGATGTCAAGCCTAATATAATATTTTGTAAAACACTGATTAATTTATTATTTTCATGTAATAATATATATTTATTCACATATGATAATTAATATAAAATTTATTCATATGTAAAATGTTTAAATATATAGATTATTTATGAAAAGAAATAACAAATTGGAACTCAAATGATCCTTATAGCTCAAAATGAGTCTTTCCATTTCGGTACAAGAGATATAAAAAATAAAAACTATCACATATATATGGTTCATAGAATAAAAACCCAAATATACATCATAACTAAATATTCCATTATAAATTGATTTGTCATTCCCTTTATGGGTTAATTCCCAAATCCCAATCTATTTTATCCATAGTGTTTAAAATCTGAGGGAATCTAAGAAGCACCGTATTAAGTCTTTTTAATGATCTGGCCAGGTCGTTCCCTAACTAAACCAATCCACCACATGCCCCAAGTACATTCCTTAATAATTATAGCTTTATTAGTAACATGGAGAATATGAGTTACTAAATATAGAATGATATACCCTCTATTATTGACAATCAGTTCTAATATAGGATTCCCCTAAAAATTCCCCATTACCTATCCTTATATTAGACATTTATGAAAATAAATTAATAACCAATAAATCATTAGGTTCCTATTACACCTATGTAACAATATAAAAATAATATATATATATATAGAAAAATGATCATTTATCAGATAATTTTGTGTATGACAAAAGTAAAACATAAATTATCAAATAAGAAAACATAATATTGGTGAAGATTTATAGACTCAACATACAATTGAGGTCCATCTAAACTCTATGTGTTGATAAATTTGTGAACATAAAATGGAACACTTCCATGTAGTTGGGATATAACCATACCAAGTAACAATCCACACACCTATAATTATAATTGTGAAACCCAATTCCCACAAAGTGCACTACATGCCTATTGAGGTGCACACACCAGCTTTTTTCTCATTAGATATCCAATAAAACTCAATCCTGTATTTAACGGCCTCCTGATACCACAGTTTTTAAAAAAAATTACAAACTCGTAATCCTCCCCTATATGATTATATAATAATATTTCCTTATTCTACCACTCAAATTAAACATCAGAAAACATAAAAACTGATCATTAAATTGATTAAAATCAATAATTTTAAATACTCTTAGAATTTTCATCACTAATTTTATCTAATAAAATCAAAAAATTATTCATTAAAAATTACCTAATGATTACATGGGTTGGATAGTTTGGTATGGTATACCTAGTAGGTGTCACCCTAATTGTAATATCATTCATCATTGAGTTATACCTCATGTAGTGATGGATATTAATAAATTATGGTCTTATTCATTTCATAGAGACATGTAATGTGAAAGAAGTCATATTTTAGGGTGAATTACATGCAGGTTGTGATCACACCATAGGGTTACTATGGTATGGTGTAAGACACCTTGAAGTATTTAAATGATTAAAATCATGTATACTATTGACCTTGTGGGTATTATTAGAATAACATCAGTTAGACAAACTTATGTTCTTGAGTGATGGTTGAGGCAATGTTTGGGAGTGATTTTATGGGATAAGATAATCCATGTAGGGATTAGATCATGATATATTCTTTTTATGTTTAGATATTTCTAATGTGAGATAGAATGAATATATATTACCTTTTAAAGAGAGGTTTTTATACATAAAAACATAATATAAAATAAACTTCTAGGATGACCTCAGTGATCACAAGATGATCCAAATTTATAGGAAACATCAGATATGACCTCAATGATCATGGCTGAGAAAATGTATAACATCAATAATTTTCTAAATAGGTAATGTTCAAGGATGATATTGAATACGGTTTCTCACTATAACAAGTATAATTATAATCATTCACATTTTTGGATGGATGTGATGAGGTCATAAATATATATTAAGGTGAGAAGGGACACTCCATTGGTAGATGTGACAATACCTATTTTGATTGAGGCTTATCATTCATAAGGAATCACCATGGAATGTTAATTTATTTAACATAAGAGTCAATATAGATTCTTAAATTTTATCTATAATACAAGGGATCACTCTGTATCCATTTTGATATGTGATCATTTAGTGGGACTCATCTTCTATTTTAACTTGTAATAGATATGCTAGAGAATCAGGTTCCATCTTAGTCGCTTGATTATTAGATTTTCTGACTGTCAATGTTGTGATACAGAGATTTCACGAGAACGGGTATGTGTTATTTTGTGTTCCTTTGACCCATTTCGTATTTTCAAATTCAGTTGATCCTAGAATTAAAATTATAATTTTATTCATTTTATGAATCTCCCTCTATTTATCATTTTTTATTTTATTATTTACAAACCTTTGACACTGGAATTTGGATCCTAATTAATTTCCTATTATTGTATTTATTATATAGATTATTATTTCAGATGAAATTTTAAGTCACATTATTGATGTTATAGAGACACAAATTTTTCTTTATCTCTACATTGTGTTTTGGGTTTTTAAATGCGTTTTCATGGAGAATAGATGTTTTTTTAGGTGAATGTATTAATTTCATCTACTTAAATGTTAATAAACTATTTTAAGAAGGTCTATGTTGTCATGGATGGTTTAGTTTGTTTGTGGGTGTGTGTGTTGTATCATATCATTGGGTTTATAGAGTTGAGGTATGTAATTACTCTTTTGGGGTGGTTTATATTATTATGGGAATCTATGAAATGGGGATAAGTGCTTTTGTGGATATGTTCCATTGGTGTAATCTTTGTATGTAATGGCGAAGTTTGGAATACCTTTTTTAGAATTCTTGATTCTCTTTAATCATTTCCAATAGGAATCCATGTCATGATTGAGACTTTGAGGTGGGGTGGATATGATTATTCTAGAGGTCTATGTCATGGTAGTTTATAAATGTTATTCATAGAAAAAGTTTGAATCAGTTGTGACCAAAGACACTATGTTATGATGGAGTTCAAATGCAGGTACTATAGAAAAGTAAAAAGTTCTATTTAATAAGTAAATAAATAATTTTTCATACTAATATTCTCATATACTATATTGACCTATGCCTAATTGATTGGGAAATGACTTCACCATAAATTGGTGAGGTATCATGAACTTTTAACATAAATTCAACATCCTCCCTTCTCTTACTATAATCTTTTTAGTCATTCATAAACCCCAGTTAACAATTGGATCTCCTTTGGTCCTCAGTTATCATTATATTTTTTATATAAGGTTATTTATTTTCATGATTGATCACTTTCAATCCACTGTTACTTATTTAAAATATTATATATACTTTCCTTCATTTTGTTTAATTTCTTATCTATCTTTCTCTTTCATAATTCCATTTTAGATGCTATTTGACTCAATTTTGATGGTTTTAGTAAATGTTCTGATGAAGTTATGATATCATAGGTTGTTGAGGGAATATCTATTTATCATTATTGGGTTATTTATAGTTCATCTTTTTATTCTTTCATTGTTATTATGGAATATATATTTGAGGAAGGGGATTGAAAATCTATATTATCTTATTGTGTTATAATATGAAATTATAATATATATATTTTATCTATAAATGGTTTTAATTAGCCTATTAAATATATGTGACTATATTAAAGTAAATTTATGTAAGGAGATGTTTTTTGGTTTCTCGATTGTTGTTTTTAATGATGATAGGTTTGGTTCATCTCTAATTAGAGGTGGTAATGATATTTTCATTTGATAGTGATTATTATGGATCTAACATCACTATGTAAGCTAGTTAACCCTTATATTTTCATTTTAAGGATTACATATTTATTAATTTTCTTTCCATTTCTTATACATGACCATGAGAGTCGAGTAATGTAACTAATTTACATATGAAGTTTTGAGTTCTGATTTTTTTCATAATCATCCATGATAGAGGTGATACAGATGGTTGACGACAGCCCCTTTACTTAATATTCTCTTCTATACATATTATAAGTTTTAATAGACTATTGTTTGATATACTTGAAATATTTTCCTAGTTTTTTAGTTTCATGATGAGGTAGTGGGGTGGTTCATAGTGTATATGTAACTATAAAGATAGAATGAGGTAAATTTACTTCATGATTACATTCTCTATTGTGAAGATATTTTGGGATGTGATAGTGACGATGTTTTTTCATGGTGTGATATGTATATGTGTTAGAGATATAGATATGTTGTGGTGTTAAATATATATCATGTTACGTGGTTGTAATTATGATGTTTTTTGTAGTTATGTGATTTATGGACATAGATGGGTTGGCACAATCTGATGTATGCCATTTGGATGTGAAGGAGACTGGTTTAGTGGAAAAGTGAAGCATCATATATTCCCATACATTCTATTTATTTTAAATTATTACCTGTTGTGTGGTTTGGATGTGTGGGGATTTTTAGGTATGGGTGATTGTTCACCAAGTACAGTTAATGAGTTGGTTCTTCTAATTAATTAGTAAGGAATTACAATACATCATCTGCAGTTTTATAAGTGATTTTACAGAGGTTCCAAGTCATTATAATTACATAATCAAACATATATATGTTTATATACATATATATATATATATATCCTATTTTTATATGATTACATTGTGGAATCGGTGATCATGGTGGAGATTACAAGCTTCTAACATACATGCGACTAGTTTTCATGGAGATACTTCCGCATGAGTTTTACAATGGTGTTTATTTTATAGTAATTTTTATATGTGTGACATTACAAGGATTATGGGAATGGTTTTATTTTATTTTATTTTTATTTTTTTGGCATGTTAATTTTATTTTATGATTAAATTATTAAGTTAATTCCTCCCACTTTTTAATTTATACACGTGGTGTCAGTCTCTAACTCATAGCCTATTGGATGTAGGCTTTAGGGGACACGCTTTTTTTTTCAGGACATAGGTTGGGTTCCCCCATTGAATGGTTATGATAAATTAGTTTATTGCATTGGTGGGGAGTTAATGGTGGATTTTACATACCTAAATTAATGAGTTCTACATTGGTTCCATAGTGAAATCATATTAATTGAACTAAGTATGTGTCGTAGCAATGAGAGAGTGGAAATGTCACAAATAATTATATCGATATACGATATAATTCAATGAAATTATGTTTACTGTATATAATAAGTTAGATGTTTCTAATTGTGGGGTAGGTACCTATGTTTTGTACATGCTTATTATCCTATAAACATGTGTTCGAATGGGGAAAGTTGGTTATAAAATTTTGAAATATTTTTATCAAATTATCTTAAAAGTATAATATTACCTATAATTAATAGTTATTATTATGTTTATAAGTATTTTATTTATTTGATGTACCCATGTGTTTTAGGGTGACAAGGTAAAATAAGATGTTTCAACATATTATTAGTGGACTTATCCAGATGAGTATGATTCTTAGTAGAAATAATAGTATGAGTTTATGTGTTAGTGTTTAATAAATTAAAAGGGGAAAGTATCAGTTTATAAGACTAAGAGGTGGATGGAGGAGTTTGATAATTCAATTAGGCTAATTAAATCTTGTTCTTAGCATTAGATTTTACTAAATTTAAGCTTCAAGTATGTTGTGGTTAGGTGGTATTGGATCTGTACATTTTTTATTGTTTTATTTAAATAAATATATAGCATATGTTTCATGTAATTATCAATTTTTAATTTACCTCTTATATACTGAAGGACTAAATGCTATAAGAGTTACTCACTCATTTCCTGGGGAGTTTGAGATTGTAGAAACATTGAGTTAGGTTTACAAATATTCATTATTAAACGGATTATTTATTTGTATTAGGTTCATAATTAATGTAATAAAAATAAACCCTATGATAGGTCATCATCATAAATTCTGATCTTGAATAAAATCATGCATCTACGAACCGAAAAATATCATGTGAATTAAAAAATAAATTAAAATAAATTCATTGTAATACATTATTTGGTTTTTTAAAAATGACTGTTCCCCTCATTTTTAGTTTTCTTTTCATGGTGAAATTGAATCCATAACCATCTAGATCATCCATACATAGTTTAAAATCATGACATAGTTTCATTTCCTAGTATCTGGGTGTGGATACATATATTGGAATGCACTTTTGTTGTTATCACGATCGCAGGAGGATCGTTTCTTCATCATAGGAAGATGAGAATGTATTGGGGTGCTCAGAAAACCACATTCTCATTCTAGAAATTTTTTAATGGAGAGAGAGGAACTCAAAATATAGGGATGGAAATTCCACTAAAATATAATCCTCTCATGATCTATATTCATAGATTTAAAAATCAATAAATTTTACATTTTCTCCAAGACAATTTTAACATTATAAATAATCTAAGAACAATATTCATGACCTAGTACACATGTCACATATATCATAAATATTTATCACATAATTTTAACATAAAATATATGATTCATGATAAAATATAAATCATTCATTTAAATTTTATATCTCCCATTAATTTTTTATTGAACCTTGAAAAAAAATATTATTTAATAAAATATTTTTCACTACATTCAATAAATAATATTTTAATAATGTGAGTCAATATATCCAAAACATATTATTCAAAAACTGAATAATACAAAATTTATATATTTCTAGTGATTACTCATACTCCTAAATAATATGATCCCTATCATGAGTTCTTCCATTTCCTAGAAATCAATTCATATGAATTAGTGAATCGTGTGAATACTCTTTATTTGCAACCCTCAAGGCCCTTATCTCAACAGAGATGAGTATCACCCACAAACCAAGAGTATTTTATAGAAACATGTGAAGGTCCATAATGAGAAATGTATTTTTTATAATAATTATTATTGTCTATGAACATGCTTCATTTAAAATAATCTCATTTTATCATGATATATCACATATAAAGATATATATTTCATATAATTACACTGTAATTATTTTTTTATTTGTTTAATAACCATAGAAGATAAAAATGCCTTCTTCTAACATGGTCATGGATTTAATTAAGGTAGTACCATCATTTTCAATTGAGCTAGAGATATATCAAACTATAATTAGAAGTAAAAGTTATATCATGATAACTTAATCAATTCTATACCACTAATGTGTTACCCAATACAATCATACTTTAAACAATCATAAATCTCTTGGTTTTTATATTATATCATTGTTTGTGATCAAATAATACACATTGGTAATGATATCAATTCAAGAGAGTAAAACACATGTTCGTAGATAGAAGCATCCAATGAAACCTAAAACATGTGGTGTTATAATTGGTTAGTCATCCCTCATAATAATGGATGCAATATTCTCCTGGTGCATGGAAAAACAAAAAATTATTATTACCTAGTTTAATATAGTAGTTAACGTAGGTAGTATCGTAAATATGAGTTCACACAAAAATGAGTTTCCACTTTTTATTTCTTTTTAAAAAATTAATTTTTGATATGTTTGACAAAAATTGAAGGAAGAAAGTTATTTAAATTGATTTATTTAGATGATGGAAGTAGTGATCATAGATGGTTTAGTTAGACCATAAGAGATGTTGTTATAGTTTAAAATTAATTCACTATTTTTTATCTCTATCCATTATAAGATGGGGATAGTGAGGGTATCTCAAATCAAGTCTCAATTAGTCTTCTATACTTCCATTTTATGGGGAATTATAATGAGTCCTTTTGATAAATCAAGGCAATTCCCAATTGGTAATTTTCATTCCTTAATTAATAATAGTACCTATCACAATTTCTCACATATGTTGGAGATACTAGAACACTCACCACTAGTCCCTAATTTGTTCTTTAGTAAATAGATAGTAATTTTGTGGAGGGATATTTTGGATCATTGACCCTAGAAATTAAAAAAAATGTTACCATAACATAGTTTCATTTGATATTAAAAAATAAATTAATAATTTATACCCAAATGAAAATGAAACAAAAGATTTAATTAAATTAAGTCACAAAACTCAAATATTTCTAAAATTTTTATCCTATAACATTCCTAATCACTAAATCAAACTACCCCACTATGTATGGGAATTATATTAGATTTTATTGATGAGATACATCACAAAGTAATGAAATTAAAAGAAAAGGAAAGAAGTGAAATAAATCTATAGCAGACCATACTACAGAGAATCCTCATTAATTGATCCTCAACAATACACTCCTAGAAACATATTTATAGGAATGGAAGAGGTTTCAGGTCATCATAAAGATATATTACTAGGTTTCAATATATAATTGTTCATCAACATCTGTTTTATGGTGTTTCTGATGAAGAACCATCATAAATCTTCCTTTATTCTATATTTCGTAGAATTTACACAACATGTAGTTGGTGTGTATGACATGTAATATGTGGTACCATGAGTTTTTTTTACACAATGTAATTATTAATGTCCTATAAATATCTCCTACTTATATTTCTTATAAATGACTTAAAATATGTGTAATTTTTATCTCCACATGGTTTCACCCTGTTTTTGTATAGTTCTTCATTTTGGATCTCCAGGTTAGGGACTTGACAATTTTTCATCATTAATATCTATTCATAAATATTGTGACATGTCGTGTCATGAAGTGATGGATCGTGAAGTTTTTTTACCTTGTATTATTCTTTAATTTTTCCTCAATCTTCTTCAAACTATGTATCCTACAAAAAAAATCATATGTGAGAATGTTTAATCAATTAATTTATACAAAAGAACCATTTTATATAAAAAGAATACATAAATCGGTTCTATCTATCTCCTATTCTAGAGAAACATAGAGTAAAAATTTAACGATGACCGACCTCAATTATTATGTTCCCCCAAAACATAATAATTAGTAACCATATTTGTTCCATCGGTATTATGTATCTAGATAATAATAAATCTATTTACGACTAATATCATAATATTTTGAGGTTTATAGCATTTTTTAGAACTACTATAACCTTTTTATAAAAAATATAATATTAGGAAAATTCATTGTAAATAATGTATACATAAGTAACAAAAATATTATTCTATGAATACATCATGAATATCCCTCTTTATACATGATATTATAATTAAAATGTACTAATAATGCTGGTTCATGGGAACCAAATTTTAAAACATGAACTCCTTCAAGATCTGGAGGATACAATGTAATATTTTAAAGAGGTTTTTCATCTATAGATCCAATTAAATACCACTTCTTTTATGTTAATTATGTATCTTAACGTGTTAATAACTTCTAGGGGGATTAAGATTTTGTTTTCATGGACTATTTCATCACATGATGGGAATTATTAAGCATATCGGTTCGAAAAGTTATGATCTGGGAGAGAATGAGATCAATCATTCCTATACCATATTCATTGATCAAAAAGCCCTTGTACATTTACTATAAGTTATTGAATGGTTTTTTGTCTCTTTATTGGATAAAGAAATATATACTTTCTATGTGTGGATTATTTTTTTAGTGAATATATAGATAATGTGTATTTATACGTATTCTCAATATTAGTTTTCATTAAATACTTATTAGTAGTAACATTATGGTTTTCAAGCTTTTATAACATAGATATTAGATAGAGAATATAGTGGAAAACCACAGGATATTTTAAGTCCCAATGGACCTCGATCTAATTATGAAAAATAGGGTATCGTTTTTCAGGGATACTGATGATTATGATTTCAGTTTGATTAAATTACTGAAATTTAATTTGCATTATTATATAGACCAAAAATAATCTAAGGTACTATTTATTTATCATATACAATGGCTTATGATTTGATTTATTTATGATCATCACACACCCTAATTACACCTACCCTAGTATGAGAATTGTGACTTAGGTTCAAGATTCATTAAATGCCCTTTTTGTTAGATACACTAATCAAAGACTATCATATCTTGTTTTAGGTGTTTGGGGTTGTTAACTAATAGTGGGGAATCATTCTTCTCTGAGTCATTTCTACATGTTATGGGTATAACTATACAACATAATTGTTGAATTGGATTGACTATATTTCCTAAAAACTGTTATTTATTTCTTTAATAGTATAGTTTATTTCATTTTTGTGGAAATAAAGAATGTGGTATTTATTATCAAGATGGGTCATTATATGGCTTATTGGTGTCTGGAGCCTCATTCATATCATCTAATGGAGTTTTTATTAGGATTAGTGGAATCTCGTATAGTAGTTATTATGGAATATGGATAAGTGTTTCTTGATGTCATTATTAATGAGGTAGGGACATTACTCCCTCAAAATGTCATCATTTTTTTATAGAGTTGTAAACCAATGTCTCTCTAATTTTTAAGTCTTTATATAAGATGTTCCTATTTTAGTTATTTAATTTATGGACTCATATCGATGATCTAATGAAAATGATTTCATCAAACACAATTTGTTTCTTCGGAGTGATATTGTGTTATTTATATAGAAGGAAAATTTAATTTTAATATTTTATATGGATTAAATATTGTTTAATATTATGTTGTTGAAAAACTATTATCTTGTATAAAAGATTTATGATTTATTCAATCATTTTATTAATCTATCTAGTTCTTGTAGATTTATTTTGGGTTAGGGTATTATCAAATGTGGGTAATGGAGAGATATATCTCAAAGACTACTTTCAGAAATATCTATGGACATTTTGATTCTAAGTAAATTCTATTTGGATTCCTAAATAAACAATAAATTTTCATTTATGTAACGAAAAAAATGTTTATTGAGCTCCTATATTTGTTTTTGGTTGTGTCCATGACCAAAATTTTATTGTTTTGAGGTAAGAGGAGAATCATACTGACCATATAATGAATTTTTAAAGAGTTATTTAATGACATCATATCTATGGTATTTTTTAAAATTGAAAATTTTAGACCTGAGAGTAATATTAACACAAAAAAGGTGACTCTCAAAAGGGAGTAACATTTGTTCCTTCAAATATTAAGCAGACAATATGTTTTATGTATCACAATAATGTTTTATAAGTTCATAGTTTAGTAAGTATCACTTTCTATTTCTAGAGGTTTGGGTTCAATTTATCTTAGACAGATATCCATTTGATACTCATTAGTGGGATGGATCATATATTTATATGGATATATTTTTTTGGGACACAATTTAGTATTTCAAGGAGAAACTAGTTTGAGATCAAGTTGTTTATTTTCTATAAGAGGGGATTGAGTTTGAGGTCTTGTTTGATACTTCCCATCTTATACAGGGTTGTGTTTTGAGGTAAAATACAACTTTTATCTCCGATATATCTTGATACTTATTCCCTAATGAGGATATCTATGAAACATATGATATCTATATTTTAATAGTTGTGTACTTCTTGAAATATGATTGAAAATATCTTATCAGATAATTTTTTTATGTTCATGGATCATAAGATCTTGTTATATATTTTCTATATGAATTATTTGAATCTATTTCAGTAATTTCAGATATTATATACAACATATAAAGGTAATACAGTAGTTGTATTCTTATTAATAAATCTTATGGGGAACTTTCATGGCATGATAGATATGTTTGGAGGACCATGGATGAGACTGTATATTTTCATCAAGATATATAGAAAGAAAATTATAAGGAAATCTTATATAAGGTATCTAGAAATTTTTTGGGGTCTAATAATTCTTCCATATTATTTCTTAATGATGAATCTTCTCTTGGATATTTTAAAGAATTATTATAAATATATTATGAAGTTTTTGGTTATTATCTTGAGGGCTGGTCATTGAATGATAAACATCAGGTGTTGTTTTGAGGGAGGATATGTGTTCAAAAAAAATTTATGTGTGGTTGTTCTCTATGAGAATGATATACCACCTTTGAAATTTCATTTTAGTATAACTCATAGGAATCATGCATTAATAGGTCATTTATGGTGATAGGGATGAATATTTTTGCGGTTGATTGTGGGTAATAGTTTTGTTTTTTAGTGGACCATGTTTCAGAATTATATTCCTACTTGAAAAATATAACAATTTTATTTTCCTTGATGTAAGTTAGAGGAATTTTTTTTTACTTATTACATATTCAAAACAATATATGGGATGTTTTAAGGATATCTCTGCAATTATAGACCAACTAATAAATTTTTATCATTTCACGGTGATAAGATATTTAAACAGAGTGGATACTTCGATATGGTTGTATATTATGAAGATTGTGTAACTTTAAGAGTTGTAGAGGAAAATAATCTCTAATTGAGATCCTTTATTTACCTCATGATAATGGAATGTAGATAAAAAATCAATTTTTATATAAATAATACATCTTAATATAATAATATTAAATTCATAATGTTCTTATCTATTCCAAAACACTAAAGGTTAAGTGTCTTTGGGAATAGACACATGATCATCATACTAAGGTATATTATTCATAAAATATCATAATGTTCTTCCAACATTGTACCCTTATTGAAATACCATACATAAAAACCTTGTTGATAACATAGGGAAATTAAATATAAGAAATGGTGTAGCTAGGGTTTTTTCTGAGTGAAAACCCCTATAATTCTATATCTAAAAGGCTCAGATCCAAAACCTAACATTGGTGACTTCGTGATGTCACTATATCAATACTGTAGGATTTGGTAATTTGGGATATGTACGGATCTTCCAATGCCTATAATGAAATATAAATATTTATTAATAATAAAAATTGTCTTCGACCCATCTTAAAAAACATATGAATTTGTGATCTCAAATTATATGTAAGGGTAAACATGTAAGAAATTAATTACTGATCATATTAAAGCATGAGATATAAATAGGGTAATGATATCATTATGTAAAATTAAAATGTTTACAACCCCTCTATCATAGATCATAATCATGAGTCATGGAATAAAAAATAATCATTTAAAAATACATGATTCATATGATTGACAGAGAACATAATCAATCATGAATCAAAAGATCATATCAAAATTACGTCATAAATATGTGATGCCATAATAAGCATAGAAATAATTTCATATATTATCATTTTATACTAAGACCATATAATCATATGGATTTTTAATCAAAACATATTTCACAAATCATAAAAAATCAAGAATCTTAACCAATTTCATATTTTGTATAAAACACATTGAATTATATCCCATTGTGTAATGAGAACAATAACTTGATTCCAATATTGGATCTTGCACAATATATTTTTTCAATACTTATATCATGATATATAAAACATTGTACAACACATTTGAGTGTTATATAATAATTATCCCACCCCTAATAGAATGAAAACATTACATATGTCATCCAAAATATGTTAAATCATCCATCATAGTTTAAACCATGGAAATGAAATGAGTATAAAAACTCATTTCATCATATAATTGTAGCATAAAACCTAGAAATGTAAAGAGTTTAATAATGGTTTCATCATATCAGAATTAACATATTAGAAATAAACTAGTTTCAAAGAATAGTCTTTATATAACCGTGATCATAATTGATCAAAAAATGATATTTCATGGTATCATTAGATAATATAAAAAGTAAGTAATATTTAACATCAATTGATTTCATATTAGATCAAAATAACTATAAAAAATATATGTAATATTTCTTTAGGAAAATAACCATTTCATTTGGAAATCAATTAATTAAAATATAAAAAAATCAATAATAATAAAGGAAAAATATTCATTGGAGAGAATACTTGAAACCTATAATAGAAGATTAAAAGTGTTAATTATTCATGATGAAGGGTGGTTCCATTCTTTCCATGTATGTTAAAAAAATATTCCTTTCATATTATTAAAAATAAGTCAGAAGTGCCTCATTTTGAAAATTAAAAGAAATCCCTTTAATTTTTTTTATTAAATTTAAGTCCTGACTAAAATAAAATTAAAAAAATCTAATGAGAATAGTAAAATATTCTCAAAATTGTCATAGTGAAAACATAGATCTAGAAGATGAATATTACTAACTGAAGAGTAAAACATATTCTATTTTCTTTAAAAACATTCATTCAATCTACTGACGGCAGCAAGTGAGTAAAATTAATGTAAATTATTTAATATCTACAAATAACCAAAGGATATAAAATTAATAAATGTATTTATAATATAATAATAATGTTATTTTCTCAATGTAAATTTAATCAGAAACAATCTCAAATAAAATGGGATTGAGACCTAAATCTATGACCTCATGTCTCATCTATCATTGTATGTCTTCAGAACTCCTATGTAACATATATAGTTTTATTTTTAAAATGTTATAGAACCACAATTATATATATCATACCATATATTATTAACTTATAACATGTTATCACCTCTTTATTAGTAATTCTTTATTCAAATCATAGTTCTGGGTGATAACTCCTTTGTTTCTCATGCATGTTTTAGATCGACATCCCTAGATCTAATTAATTGACCATGGTTCCATAATATCCAAAATTTTAATCAGGATATTAAAATCATATATATTTATTAAATATATATTTATATTCATTCATAAAATTTAGAGATAGAAAAATGAATTACACTATTCATCAAGACATTAGGCCATACGTATGTGTGCACATTGATTTTACTTTTCAACGAACAAAATGAAATAAAGGTAAAAAATAATAATTAAAAGATAATTTTTATAGAAAATATATAATTAACATTTATTACATCAATAATTAATACTATACATGTAAAAATAATGTTAAAAATTAATCACATCACTTTTTGGTGGTGGCAATCCACACATATGCACAAGCAATGTCATAATTTTTCAACGGATGGGAGAAATCTGGATAACGGTTGTTACATCATCACATATTAAATTTTTTTTATTTATTATATTGAAGTAATTATTTCATAATTTATTCCATATACAGTTATTATGTTTAAAAAAAATTAAATCAAAACTATCAGTTAAGATTTATACTTATTTATTGATAAATCTTCTTTTATATACACCTTAATCATTGATGTGATTTTATTATTGAAAGGAAAAAAAATCATATTATGTG
This sequence comes from Viscum album, assembly GCA_963277665.1. NCBI lineage: Eukaryota > Viridiplantae > Streptophyta > Magnoliopsida > Santalales > Viscaceae > Viscum > Viscum album. The sequence goes on from OY728126.1 coordinate 590,861,029, forward strand.
GTAAAGTAATATATAAAGGTATTAAGATTGGAATTTATTGACATATAAGTATCAAAATGCTAGAGGAAGAGAGGATAAGATGCTCCCTTTCATGAGTGAGAGGAGGGGAACTCTTGGATGTTTAAGAAGTATTAAATCCATAAAAACAATTTTTATAATAATGTGACTATAAATTAATGTAATTAGAATATACAATGATTATAAATCTGAATACCTTTATACAAAAAAATTATTATTATTATGTTATTTTTCACACCTATCAATTCATTTTAACTACTCTTAACCATTTTGACAATTACCACAATAAAAATTGATTTAGTATTTAGAAGTTATGATCGTTACTATAAAAAGAAACGTGAATCATTAACACACCATGGTTTGTTTTTTAAAAGATATTCTATTGAATTGGTGGAATCTATTATTTTAATTAATTTGAAATCATATAATAAAATATTATTTATTATAAAATATCATTAATGTCCCTTTTTGAACAATTCAATAAATTTAACATTTAGGAAAACATTAAAATAATTAAATTAAAATAAAACATTAAAACTTATAAAATTTGTTATATGTGTCTAAATATTTAATGGAAAATAATATTTCACATAAATTTTATAACTTTTAATATTTTTAATATCATTAAATTTATTTTTCTAATAATTGATTAATTACTATTTTGGAATTGTGCAAAAATTTAAGATAATTATTTAATAACTAAAAATGGAAAAATAAAATAATATGATTAAAAAATAATTAATATTTAAAATAAAAATTTCTAACTAATATTACAGTATTTTTATCCTTATGCCAAAATTTTATAGCTATTAAATTCAAGAGATTGAAAGGTTCTTTGTATTCTTTAATTATATTAACATTACATCATAAAATATATATATGGAACCATGTGGCCATATATAATAGAATTGGAGGGAAATGGATGAAATAATCTCATAAAATAATATAAATTCAAGGGATTGATTGATTTTTAGACCATACCATTTTTTAACTCTAATTTTCACATTTTACCTTTACCATGCTAACAATGATTTACTATGGTTTATATTCCTAATGACCAATAATAATAGAGACATAATTAAAAATTTGGGACATATAGATAAAAAAGTAAAAACTTTCAATTTCCAACTTATAAAAATAGAAAAAATTAAATATATGTTAAAAACACAAAATAAAATGATAAACAGTATTTCAAAAAAAATTGGTATTGTGAACAAAAATTATTTCATAACAAATTACACAATAAAATTGATTTCGAAAAAATTAATTATATTCATAATAAAATAATAGAATTAATTTTAGTTTTACAAAAATTTAAAATGAAATGGAACTCTTTAAATGCTTGAAATAATAATATAGTTTTAAAAAATCAGTATTTTCACTATATATAAAAAAATAAACCATTTCTGAAAATTGACCTAAATTTTCACTAATATAATTTTGATATTATTATTTCAAAAATGAAATCCTTTGTATAAAAATTAATTTATAAATGGTAAATAAATTATTGATAACACCTGCTCAAAAAATTCAATTAAAAATATTTTGAGGAAAATGTATTTTTTAATAATATAAGAAATTTACAGAAAAAATATTTTCATTTTATAATAACAATAAAATTTTATTTTAAAAATGAATTTATTACAATTCATTTATAAAATTTAATTCCAATGATATAATGGATCATTATATTATGGTTCATTTACACTAGGGGTTAATTGTATAAAAAATTATCAAAGAAAACAAATTTACCATGTAATAAAATTTAAGGTTGTTAAAGAAAGGTATTCAACATAATTTGAAATAATAGTTCTACCTTAACTCTATTTTTCATGCATATATGGATAGTCAGACAGAGTAAACGATCCATATTCTAGAGGATATGTTATGCCCATGTGTTATAGATTTTAATGTTTTATAGGAGACACACTTATCATTGGTTGATTTTTCGTATAATAATATGTTCCACTCACCCACCATCAACGATCCATTTGTCAAATTTTATAAAAATAATTTTCAATGTACACTGTATTATAATAATGTTTTAGATTTAGTGTTTCTTGGACCAAATTTGGTTTAGGGATCGATTGAGAATGTTCAAGTGTTTTTTGAGTGGAAGAAGTCTCCTCAAGTCCATTGGAAGACTTAAAAAACTCAAAAGTGGGTAACATTATAGTTAATGTTTGGTGTTAATTTGTTCTTATAGGCTTATTTTCATTATTAGTAGAGATGATTTGTATTTGGGATTAATATTTTGTTTCAATTTTTTCATCATTTCAAGTTGTTAGACTATCAGTGTGGTTGTCTATAAGAAAATTCTTCCTCTATAGATGGTTTATGTTCCTGAATTATTCCTTGAATAGATGAGGTTTTAAAAAATGAGGGAGAAAATATTAATTTTTATAATTCATATTATATGGTGTATTTTTTGTTCAATATATGGGAGTGGTTGTCTTGAAGTATTTCTAGTTTTCTAGAATGAAGGATTGAAATGAATATTCTGCGGTGGTGAAGGTCACAATGGTTCTCTATTTCATGATGGTAGGTGTCTTTGTGGGAATTCTATGTTGGTGTAATCATTATAATAAATTTTGAATATTGTAGAACCCATTTTTAATTCCATGGTGAAATATGGATGTTTCCAAGGGGATTCTATGTTTTGAGTCATGGTGGTAGGGTGAAAAATGTGACTTTTTTTAGGTGTTGCATGATGATTTGGGAATATTTGTTATGGAAAGAGGAAAAAAATCCAAGATCGAAGACATTATCTCATGTTTTTAGTAAATATCATGTACTCTTGTTAAACAATCGAGTTATTTAATATGATGTTAATCTATTTTAGTTGATCAGTTTCTTATATATTATTTTGAATTGACTCACATTACTTTAGTGATATATTCACTAAGCCATATGGAGGCCCCTAAAATTTTATGTATAAATACAATGACCCTTAAAGCTTTGATATTATATTCTTTCCCTCTCTAAATACATTAGTGAATTTGTTACTCGATTAGTACTCCTTGATGTAATGGCTAAAAACATCATTTTATTATTAATAGAAAAATTAAACTTTAACAATGAATGTTTTATTTTGTTTTACAATATAAGGACAAAAATATATTATTATATCTCTAAGTAAAACTACAGATCATGAAATCATATATAACCAAATATATATGTATAGTATATAGAGATAACCACAAAATAATAGTGGTCACACAAATGTATACTCTATAGACCCCAATTCTCCCATGAAGATCACAACTATCATGAAAAATATTAAATAAAAGAGAAGAATTTAGAATATGGTATACATTATAAAGGGATGTATAAATTCATTGTAATTGATGTTGTGAATGGTGAACTATAAGATCTCCGGGGTATATATATTGTTTAAAGGGTAATGTAATTTTTTAGATTTCACTATTACATGACTATTACCTATCCAACAAAAAATGATAATTATATGACCACTGAAATAATATAAACACATAATAGATTAGTAAAATAAGAGATTAAATTGAAATTAGAAATTATTTTAATTTTATTTAAATATGTTATTATACTCTATATAATCATTATCAATCAATATTTATGCGATTATATGTTCTATAATTCTTTAAAGTAAATAAATAATTTTTTCCCTTTAAAAATAATATTTTATAGGGTATAAGTAAATTTTTATATAAAATAATTATTTCTCAAACATAGGAATTTATTTTTACAAAATAAACTTTATTATTTAAATAACCATGTCAAAAAAATTTTAGGGTGAAATATTCCATGTATTCTAAAATATATTATGTTTTAGTGAATAATATAAATACAGATTTGTGTTTCCAGTATAATTTATAAGTTCATAATAATATTATAATGATGTAATAATATATATTAAAACATTTACAACATAAATATATTTGAATAATTTTTTTTTTGTAAAATTATTTCATAAATTATATAAATAAAAATAATATTTTAAAAATAATATTTTTATTTCAAAAAAAATACTATAATGGAATCATTTTTGTTATCAAATTAATATATAGAATAATAATTCTATTTTTATTTACAGAAAATGTTCCTCTAAACCCCTCTTAGGTGAATATAGGCTGAATATTCCCCACAATGGACACCACCAATATTATAGTGGTTTAGGAAAATTATGATGAAGAAATAATCACAAATTAGAGGAAAGTTTTTAAACATCCCTCAACAAAGATATAACATCAATCCAAAAAAATAATACAAGAAGATAAATGATATAAATAGTTCCTAAAATGTAAAATATTCATGTAGTAAAATTGACCACATATAATTGGAAGGGAGATCATTATGATACACCAATCATCGTCGATAGGATCGTTTGCAATAAACTTAGACGGGTTCACCAATACTCTTTCTTCATAACCACATGTCTTGGTCACCAACCATTATGAAAACTTCATAGATATAACATGAAATGGAACAATTTATAAGTAGAATAAAATATATAAATACCCATTAGAACACCCTAAAAACCATAGGAAAAAATGGTTGTACTTTAGCACATAAGAAATGGTGAACACTAAATCTGAAAAAAAAATATAAAGAGAGAACACCTGGGGTAAGAAAATACTACTCCAACACCCCTGAAAACCATAATTAATTCTCCTAGGGTAGGTACAAGGATAATTCATAACACATCCTTATTCAATGTTAAATGGTATTCTTGGTCAATATTTCACTCTATAAGTAAAGATACCTCATTTCCTGGTCTCAACATAGAAGGCCAAACTCCAATGGTATGTAAGAGGGAAACACCATTTGACGCGTCACCCTTACACACCAAGTATTTAAAGAAGTATATATCTCCAATGAATGGAAAATCATATCTTCATCTACACTATATAAAACCATGTCACCACTAGCCTAATAAGCTTGGAATGTACTCAGAGCTTCTTAAATTATATAATTCCCATAAAAAGGCCCCACAAAGTAGAATCATAATCAAACATTTAACAGTTTTTACATAATTTATGGTATCCCATTGATAGGTAAATGAATAACCCAAAAAAACACTCAATAGAAAGAGATACAAGATGGATAAGACATCATCATCCACTATAATACCTATAAAAGAATCCCGAAATCAGAAACACATTCAAATAAGAGTCAACCATCAGAAGAGAAACCATTTCATAAACTTAATATTATATAAGAAGAAAATTTATGGGGGAATAAAGATTTCCATGTTTCATAGGAATTGGAGTACATGATCAATGTAAGAATATCATCCATCTCTAACACTAAGAAATGAAGCCTGTATCCATCACATGGGACCCTCTCCTAACTAAACTGCTCAAGATAACTAAGGGAAATTCAAATCCATATAATGATCATTCTATACCCAAAAAATTCTATTGATACTACACCAATATAAAATTCACATTAAGGGTCACAAACCATTACCATTGGGAGATACTATCCAAAAATACTACCACAAAAATCTATGAGAGAAAAATAATTACATATTTGGATGGATATATCAGATTTCATATTTTATCATGGAGGACCCATTCACCACATCTATGGGAGTGTAACAACTCAAAAATCCCATTGAAGAGACCCAGAACTAGTCCAAACATACTAAACCATGAGAAACTATATGGATACCATTTTTCTACTTAGAAATAATCATGGAAATCATAGTCTATAGACTAGTAAAAGGAACCACCAAGAAAACACAGTTACCACTACTCCATCTTCATCGAACATAACACAAGATGTAACAGGGAAGAAATAATATATATTCCATCCATATAAAACATTTATATAGAATGAACCTTAATAAGGGATAAAAGTAATAACTCTACCATCCAACTTATCTAATACACATAAATCAAAAATAGTTATGGGATATTGAGAAGAAGTTGAAACCTTTATAATTCCCATTTATACCTATGTCCCATATAATATTTCTATCGTAATGTAGTTATAGATCAAACATGGATGAATATATAGTTTCCAGAACACTCTATCCCCTAAGGAATCTATCACCACCAACAACTCTCAGAGGATACTGTTCATTGAGAACAAGTGAGGTTCTTTCACCCAATGTCCAAAATCAGCTTGAGAATTCTACCATCCATACACCTACTCCACTTTATCACATGAATCTCTTCATTATCATCAAGGGTTAAATATACTTTAACAATACCAATACTACTTGACAATGGACTCTATGATTTATGATGAACCCACTATATATTTCTATATATAATGATACTCTGAATGGAATACCTATTTATCCATGTCTAGCTTTGAGGCATAAAATCCAAAAAATCCCTTCCAATAGGGTAGTATACAGAGTATAATATGCACAGATGATGTGTTCATTCAAATTGACTATATGGGCATGTACCTTATCTTGATTTAGCATGCGCAACACATGTATAAGGAAATAATGAATGATAAAACGTTCATAAGATTAATAGGTATTTGTTTGTGTACTCTATCCAATGTCATGTTGTGTAACTTGATATGGAAAATTATTTCACATTCCATGTCCCTCACGTGGTGTGTCTAGACACGTATTCAACTAGAACCTGTGTCATATAACTAAGTGTCCAACACGGTATGAATGTGTGTCTAGTGGGAATTTATACAATGTTTATGACTTAATAATCATTGAAGACTACACAATGTGTGTTATTGAGATGACATTCAATATAGTAATGAATCCCAAACACTAAAATCTTTGAGAAACCTGATTACAACAAAAGTATTATAAATCAATCCAAAGGATATTAAAAAGTTAGATAGAAGGTAGTAAACTACGCAGAATAAGTGAACGGAACAATAATTGAATCAAAATGAAGTGGGATTGTAACTAATGTGTCATACTTGAACTTGGATAACCAATGATTCATAATTTCACATCCTAAATTCATGATCGACAATCTTTTCACCCAAATCCACATATTGATCGCCTATGGAAGAAGCCTTATCAAAGAAATATTCTCCACCATCAGAATAGAGTTTATACATATCATGGGTAAAAAAACTAATTTTAAACACAACTATATAGATAATTTTAAATAAATATCGACATTTAGAAGATATTAGTTTTTAAACATGTAGGAATAATTAATAATTATCTATTTAATATTAAATATCGTGAATAATTCACTCAACCAGAAATCTCACCAAATTCACGACCAAGGGTAAAATCCACATTCTAAAATAAATGGAACAATGAAAATTTTTAGGATCATTGTACATTTAAAAATAACTACATTACCCTTATATTGGGTCTATGAATCCAAAATTTTAAAATGAGGTAAGTATTCTACATGAGGAAACTGAGATCTCTACACCCTCTCCAACATGAATTCTTTTTAATCCTCAAAAGGATAACATGTAATTTTACGGGATACTCAGTTCTATGGGTCAAAAGATCCTCCAAGACCCTGAACAAAACTCCCACTCAGAACCATATCCCATCTCAATCATTCAGTCATGGGATATTACATCTATGATTTTTCTTACTCTATGAATGCCAAATATACTTAACTCGCCCTATGTTTATATCCTTAAACCACCACACATTTCCATATGTAAACCTCACCAAGGCCTTAAACCCATAAACATTATCCTTCTATAATGGGGTACAAATCATTACAACATGACGAAAATACATATACCATCAGTATCTATAGAACATATATTATCTACCCTGGTATATTACAAGGAGGTGTCATAGTCTCCACCTTAAAAATGATAAACCCCAAGAATATCATTTATAGAAAATTTATTCACATAAATATACACTATGAGGTCACTAAAAAAGTTTGCCATATAACATCCTGAGATCCTACCACATATCCTACCAAATAATAAAAATACATCTAAACCATCTACTTTAGACCACCAGGGTAACATCAATCCTCTCATATTTGTACATGAGTGAATATAGGTATGTAACATCTACACTACTAACCTCCCTTAGTATCTCAACAACCACATATGAACTTTATAATCAACAATAGAACAAACATTCAATATCTAAAAAACATTAATTCCTGAAATCAATCATGCATAATTATCTTCTATACACACACATCCCCTGAGAGGACCTATGAGATCTCCCCCAAAACATTCACTCAATGATTTCTGGTAGATCACTTAATCAGGATAGCTGACTTCTAGTTAGCTAGATACATTTTATATTCCTCATCACAAGGAAAATATGTATCTCCCTAGGTATATATTGGTCCAAAATTAATGTCATCATAGGGTAATATTCATGTGGATCTAATCCGTAACAAATGAAAAATGGAGGCATTGTTCAACCTCTACATCATCTCCAAGAAATACTAAAAAGTATTCCTTAACTAGGAAATCAATGACTAGTTCATTTCATACATTGGGGACATCACTATAGAAAAGGGGATAATCCCATGTTCTATAGCTGGTTGCATGACCTTAAAAACTGTAGATTTTCAAAAAGAAAATATTTCCACCAAATAAAGGAGCTAGATAGAGACTATGAGGGATGTTCATACTCGCCATCTAGGTCTCACAATAGATAAAGTAGATCATGAAACATACGATCATCTATATAATACCTCATATCAGAAACCACTCATATGAACTCAGTTCAATTATGCTATCGACTTCTAAAACCAACATATCTAATTCATACCCTACTATAGAGAAATTTATAGGAAACTATCATAAAAAATAATCCCCAAATTTCATCAGGTACAATGATAGAACTTTACCCCCAAGATATGGTCTCATCTATACCATATTGGTTCAGAGGCCATACAGGGATCGTTGGTATATCATATAATATTAAATGCTTTGGTGGAAAAAACATACTAGCTTTAAAAATCATAGTCTCCCCAAATAAGTGTCATAGATCATGATTATCGATTCTAGATATCGTCAAATCATATTTTCCATCTCTCACACAAAGGAGGTATTCATTTCTATGATCTTTATTCGTCATCTATCAATTACCCATATATAATGGTATCTATAATGTGATTTCCCACACTTATGAGGCAGAACATCTCATCAACATAGGGCTCATAAGTCCGAAATTATTATTATCACAACCCTCTTCCCCTATGAAAAAGTTCACAATAGGATATATAAACCCTTATTGATGGATTATCTTGGAACTATAATCAAAACTAAGATATTAAGGAAAACATAATTCATTAGGCCATATCTTACTAAATAATAAACTATGGTGACAGACTCACACGTCATTGGGTGTATAAAAATTAGAAGTTGGAATTTTGACCTCACTACTAATGAATCATCAACACATAGATCTCTACAAAAGAAAGTATCATACCCTATATTGAGGGGATACCGGCCTCACTATTTTATGGGAAACTATTCCTTATCGAGACCAATGAAATACCCACCCCATGATTGGATACCAAAGAGAATCCTACGCAAGACATGGAGGACCCACCCATAATAGATCAGCTTCATGAATCTTAAATCTACAAGGGAGTACCGACTCGTATGGATGAATAATCTGACCCCATATCATAATGATCAATTAATTCTATTAATGGAAGATATGAAACCTATTCAGTTGGGGAGTACTATCCCCAACATAGTTAGTATGACCTGCACCTCATTTCATATGAGGGAGTACCATACCCATTCTTATGTGAAGGACATATTATCAAGGGTTGGTAGTCATTTATATTATATGTATTGTGGAGTAGCAAACTCCGTGATCTGCAATAGGAGATAAACACCTTGTTGGATGGAATCTCAATGGAGGGATTACCGATAGTAGGAGTGGATGAAATTTCTTAACTAATCTCTTTAGACATGGGGAATATTGATTCAATGGATAGAGGATCCGATAACCCCTTCGCATGATTTGGTTGGGGGTATACTAAAACTATATGAATATGGTTTCATTCATCAATATATTGAGAGTGATCCTTTGGATATTCCCACCTATATGCAAGTAGTATCGGGGCTCCAATAATCTATAGGTTGAAAATTACTTACATATAAAAAATTAATTCACATGAGGGAAATCAAGATTCTCCTTCCATAACACCAATATTATAGGGAATATTTGATGCTCAGAAAAATACAATTCACATCCCACTATATGATTCAAAAATATAATCAATTATTCCATGCTTCTAAACCATTAAGCAGTCAAGTTATTCAATCATATTATCAATGTACTAGTATTGAAATGCATCATTGACCACACTATAGCGTAGTCCCATGGTATATAATCTAATATCAAGAAACATAATCATTGTCTCCCCATATTTCCTTTGTAACATATCACATGGAACCTATCTCCAATATTTATCTCTTGGAAAAACTGTTATGATATCACTCAGATATGACCCAACATGTTGGGACCCCAACTGGGTGATAATAGGATGACTATGCTACCTTATTCCAATCTCTAAAAGGATATGGGATTGTGATAAGCACTAAGAAGAACTACATACATTATACAGGCCATATACTAAAAATGTACAACATAGATATATCACTTATCCAAAAACAAAACAATAAAGTATGTAAATAAAATTGAAATTTAAAATTTGAATGAATTAAAAATTCTTCATAAAAAAATTGGAGATAATAATACCATGTCAAAAATCATCCTATGAATCTCCTACCACAAACCCAACAAGGTTAACCATATCACTAGCTTCATCCCCACATAACTCCACATCCCTAACTCTAAAAGGTCACCAACCTATACACCACCTAGCTAGACACAAATTTTTTGGTATAAATCCAATATAGGTTGAGTATAGAAATACCCAATAGGATGACCTAAAAAATGGAAACGGGTCCTTAGGTCAGAACACAATGAACGTCGAATCTCCAAAGTCTCCAAAATAAACAAGGGAAGAGGGAACACCCTGAAGAAAATCTTCTATTGCATTACCCAATTAGTCCACCATAAAATACTTTAGTGGAATTCCTAGGATGACATTGATTACTAGAACATTCCATGTAATGTGATATTCATGATCAATTTCTCACATCATTGGAGAACATACTTCCCTTATTTTCTGCAACATGGAAGGGAAAACCCTAGCGGTCCTAATGAGACAACCACCATATGATACATCACCATCACACCATCAAGATCTGGGAAATATTTTAATATTAATTCTTACTTAAACCAACACTAAAACATGAAAATCTATTTCACCACTACCCCTATAGTTAGACTATGTACTCAGAGTTACACACATTCCATTATTCCATAAAAAGGGGTGCATGTAGAAGGATCATTACCAAAACCTCATCCCTTGGTTTCAAATACTCATTATCATATCCAAAGGGAAAAGGATAACCCACACTACACATTATGGGTAATGGTAATTGAGAAAAAACCACCACATACACTCAAAAATCTATGAATTAAGTCCCACATCCTCATCTCACTCAAAGGAATGGTCAACCATTAGATGAGAAACCAATTCCCAAACAAACTCTTCACTGTAAAGCATATTGAAAGAGGAATAATAGAGTAATCCATTATCCAAAGGACTCTATGTTTATTAAACATACATAAATATTAACCATCACTATCCTGAATCCCTAAAATTCCTATTTATTCGGGGAACCTATGCCTCATCATGATGAAAATTTGGGTATAGGGAAAGTCGATTATGGACACTAATCCATCATACTGAATACAAACAATAAACACCAACCTAACAATGTAATCGTACCAAGTTTCTCACATTATTATTTAGGAGAGAGATTAGACATGAAAAGTCTTGGAAACATATATGATTGAAAATAAGACACCTATGTATAGGGAGATCTGAGAAACCACCTTCCCAGATAGATGACCCACACCAAATATCATTGAGGGAGTAACAACACTAACATTAGTAGGAAAAGACACATACATATTTCTAACATACTAGGATGAGGATAATATCCTAATCCATGTTTCTGTATTTTATACACCACTTGGACTTCAGTACCTATAGTCTAGAATAAGTTACTACTTAGAAAACTCAGTAATTAGTTCTTCATATTCCTCTTATATAACTTGATATGAAATATAAGAGAAAATTGATATCATTCATCCCAAAAATACTAATCCATGGAGGCCATCTATACTATGGAGGGATTGATAAGTACACAATCCTATATATTTACAAATAACACAAACAAATAATGGCATGGTGGTGCACTAGAATATAAGGTATCCTATGTTATTCTCATATCCATCAATGTCCAAAAAATATTATTATACGAAGGAGTTACTTTTTACACATAAAAAAGCAATTATCTCTAAATTTACCTACATTTATGAATCCATAAACTCCTTAAAAATCAAAATAGAACCTTCTTTTAGAAAATGTGAGGTCCATTAACCATGTTTCTAAAAGCACTCATTGAATTATATTGCTCCCATACATGCTCTACTACTTAGTATGAAATTTTTAATCATTGTTATGGGTTTAGAATATACAACCAGAAAATATAAAACACACCAATATATCCAAATACTAATGAGGACCCATACATCACATTCAACATGGATGGATACTCATAATGGAAATAAATTTTTCCATGTCTATATTTTAGGTGAGAATAAATCATTAACCCATCCAATAATGCAATACATGATGTGTGTGAGGAGTACATTAGATTTACACTTGAAGAATTTCTCTAGGTGTGCACTGTAGATTGATTTGGAATGTACTTCCCAATCACATGGAATGAAATTATGTTAAAAACATTTAAAATTCATATGTACCTAGTCATGAAAGCTAACCTGATCCATGTTTTTTAATCCATCATGGTATGTACTTATACACACCATGTCCCTCACATATGGTGTCTCTCCATATACATGAACTGACACCATGTTTTCTAACCTATGTTATTATATGGTATATAGGTCTGGTAATTATTCCATGTGGACATCATATATTACCTAAGACACACTAAAAAAAATATAACATGTGTTCATGGGACTAGAAGACTTGTAGTGTTGAATCCAATATCCACACCCCTATGACCAACCAGATTGCACCCACAACTCCATAAAATTGATATGATTCAAATGAAAATTCAAATATAAAAAACATAAAACCATAAAATAGGGTAGAAATAAAAATTGAAACAAAATGTGTTCAGATTGAAAATAAAAAACCTTATCTCTCACTAGATTTCCATAGCATCATAATTGCATGTGTCTAATTTGTAATTGACAATTGTTACAGCCAAATCTATAAACTAATATCATCTAAATGAAGAATCAACCTCAAGATAACCTCTCTCTCTCTCTCTCTTGGTTACACAACACCAACATGGGTGATTATGTCCTCTAATCAAATTATCACGTGTGAGAAATAGGGTTAGGGTATTTTATATTCTAAATTTAATTAAACAATTAATCAATTTAAATGGGCCACAATCAAGTCATGGTACTCTAATTGACTTTATACCTCGCATGGGTAAACCCCACCATTAATGAGTCAATTATAATGTTAGAAATACAATACATATTACTATTTTAGACATATCATTATTGTAACATTTAAGAATAATTAATGTTTTAATTGAATATTAAGTATCCTAGAAAAATTTCCGAATCAGAATCTCACCAAATTATATCTTAAAGGGATGTTTTTTTTGAAATAATGAAAACATAATAAAATTTATCTTAGGTTATTATCTATTGTAATGAAATGTTTTTATACCTATTACGTGCATGGGGACCCAAAACTCTAAAAATAGATAAGACATCCTCATGGGAAAATGTCGGTTACTACATCAAAATTGTAATATTTCTTAAACCTTTTTATTAATTCTACAAACCAAGATCCAAAACCATGGGTGGCCCATGAGAAAATGTGTTTTTATAACCCTATAATTTAAAAGGATGTATTTGAAAAATAAAAAAAATCATCCTCATTTGGGTATAAATAATTACCTTTCCACACCATTTTCATTCACTATCATCCTCATTAAAATATCCCTATCTAACTTATTCTCTCATTATGTGTTTTGGAAGAACTCCATGAACTCAGGGAATTTTCCCTCTAATATTTATAAGTAATATATAAAGTAAAGGATTGTGTTCTTATTTACTTATTTTTATACAAGTAACTCCTTTTTAGTATGTCATTATATGATAAAGGTGTCTAGTTTTTATATATTTACAATAATTCGATCATTATCCATATAAGGTTCTATTAATGATAGACTATCATTCACTCTAAATAATCCCATTCCATAATCATTATTTTATTCCTGTTATGGTTTTGAAATCATTATTTTAATATAAATGACATATATTTATATTTTTAATACCCAAGAAAATTTTAATTCATGGTTATTCATTAAGATATAATAAATCATAATTGATTGGGGATTTTCATTTATAATACTCACAATCCATAATAATTGGATAAAATTTATTAAAAGTTCATTTATTTAAATTCTTATAGACTACATGATTTTATATAAAACCCACCCTTTATTCTACATGGGTTGAATATAAAATGATTTATTATGAAATGAAATCTACAAGGAATGTATAAATTTATACATATGAAGTTTGTTCCCTAATATAAATTCAACATATTAGGAAATGAATTAATCTCATTATATAATATTTCTATGATACCATGGAAGCACAAATTGGTTATGTTTTAGGGTACCTTGGTGAATAACCATAGTAATTGGTTTCATGAAACCATATTAATTATCCTTTATGTTATTTTTATGAATATATAATTTTAATGTTGGAACTATATTTCTATGTTTTTCTACCTTAACTTATGATCATTAACTTCTATTATGCCTCTTGATTTACCCATAATTTTTACATTTCATATATTACCATTTTTATCACCTTAATGATATTTATTCTCACCCTTACGCTTTTAATATCAGTTCTTAAGAAATCATATGTACTGATATGACTAAGGATGGATTTATAAAGGATTATTTCAATAGAATAAAACAAAGTTAATGTTTTTATGTGGTATATGTACTTGAAGTGTTATTTATCTTGATTCAAAGATACTAACAAACAAAATATCATGTTCAAATTATCAATATAATATTTTTATATAATAATTTTCAAAATAATATTTGAAAAATCTGGTTCATTATATTCATTATTAAATAATTCTTTAGTTTTTTCTGTAAATTAGTACTATTTTTTTTGTTAAAACCCTAGGGATAAGTCAAAATATAGGAAAACATGTTAAAATTTTAGTAAATAATGAAATATGTGTCGTACAAGAAATGTAATACATATAAATATATATACATTAGAGGGTGCATTATTTGGAAAAAATTCACATATATGTAATGCCAATAAAATGATAGGTTTGGTGTTAAATAATTCTTCACATAGTGAATAAAAATGGGCCTAACTACAGTTTAGGTTAAAAACTCCCATGGGATCTGGTTTGGTTAATAATATGATATTTAAAAACCATTATGAATGCTATATAGCTAAAGTAATAATTTATTTTATCATTTAACATTATAAAATATTGATGTATATTATCTTATTAGAATCATATAAGATATTTTCTTGATTATAATTCCATATAAAATAATAAAATAATATGATATTTAATAGTTTAAATTTTCTCATTTAAATTTTATTCTCTTATAAAAATGTTAGAAAATAAATAAAAACATGTCAATAATATACATGATCGATGATGCAAGGAATTCCTTCATAATATGATAGATGTAAATGATGAAACATTCTTCATGATTAAATATTAGTTATCTCCGGTTATCAATAATATCCTGAACTCCATAAATAATATGGAAACATAAATTAGGAACAATTAGTAGTTAAATCATTTATGAAACAACACCCACAAGAAATTAGTGGAACCTCTGAACCATTTATCATACAATAATAAATTAACACTAAAAATATATATATTATTTTGTATGTTATTCTACTATAGGGAATGTTAGTTTTGTAGTATAATGATTTGAGAGAGACGATGATCATTGTTGGACACTGAATTAAAAAACTGAAGGATGAATTTGTAGTCATAGAGTAATACGATATCAAAAATGTATTTCAACAAGTATTTTCCTAATAAAATATGATTAAAAATGAAATGGGAGTCCAGTTAGTTGATGTAAAAGGATATTGAATTAGTGGTAGTTTTTCAAATAAACATTATGAGGCTTTCGCAATACGCATCAAGATTAATCATCGATTCTAATGGAAGGATTAGTGAATTTATTGTAGGTGTAATATTTCATCTATTTATTTGTTTATAAATCCAAGAATTATGGACTTATGACGAGATATTATGGTGTAATCTTAGACTTGAGATATATTTTGAGGATAGAAAATTATCATTTAAAAGTAATGATAAGAATATAAGGATGGAGCTGAATTTTTGGAAGAATGATGACCTTGGAATATATAGAAAGAAACTACAATAACCCATGTGGAAGAAGAGTCTAAATAAGAATTTTAGGAGTCATCTACAGGGAAGTGTAAATTAATTCTAGTGTGAAAATTCTGGATATAAAACTTGAGACTATCATAGGGAAATAAATAAACAATATCTTAATGGAAATGAATGTGTTCTAATGTCACAAGTAAAAATTAAAATAAGATGTTTCAAGTGGAAATATCAAAAAATCTTTTTTATCTATTTTCCAAATTATAATATAATAGATGTATAATAGCCTTGAACCTAGAATAGGCCAATAAATAATGGTTGAACTTTTTCAATCATGATAAATAAATTTGAGGATCCAAATGTTATATTGGTAGGTACACTCATTGTAAACTCATATCAATAATGTATATTATTTTATTTGGGTTTTACACATTCATTTATTTAAACCAGGTTTTTAAAAAATCATAATGAACCATAAACTTCTTGATTTTAATTTATCATTTAAAACTCATGTAGAGTTGATTCAAACATAATGTATATATATGTATTCCAATATTAACATTGGTGAGTAAAATATCATCACAAACCTAATGGAAATTCCAATGCTACAATTTTACATAATACTATGGATATATTTTCTCTTACTGTATAATGTCAATATTAGTTGTAAAGGAAAGAAAATTTTGGTTATTTTTAAGGGAGAAATTTAAATTATTTTCAAAGGAGATATATAACAACCAGTATTTGTTATGAATAAACTTCTATAAACTTTTTTATGGGAAATATCGGTGAATAAGTGTAAGAAACCGTATAAATATACGAATTTTAATAATTTTATAGGAATATAATAAATTATTTCCAAAAGATTTATGTAGACCTCCCTCATAGATAGATCTAGAATTATTAATTGATCTCATAATAGTATCCAATAAAATACCGAACACACTTTATAGAATGAATTCTATGAAGTTAGATTAATTTAAGAAATTTTTAATGATATTTTGGAGAAAGGTTTTATTTTACCAAATGTTTCTACATGGGAGGAAACAATTATTTTATTAAATAATAGGGATGGATTATTATTTCTAGGAATATAATAAAGAGAACATAATGGTATCATAGTAAAAAAAATTAACTTCTCCCAAGGATTGATCATTTATTCAACATGCTTCTTGGGGATCAGTTCTACCCCAATATTTACATCTAATCTAGGTATCATCAGTTTGTGATGAAGAAAGAGGATATACCAATGATGGATTTCTAAAAATGATATAAATATCTTCATTATTATTACATTTGGATTAATTAATGATTTTACTATAATTATAGAATTAAGGGATTGAATCTATAGTGGCGTCCTTTTTGAGTTTTTCATGTTATTTATTGATTATGTTTTTAGATATTCAAAAATTCATAGAGAACATGATGATCATAAATTTGTTTTATTACAATCTCTGAGTAAATAGATTTTTTTTCTAAATTTAGTCAATGTGATCTCTTGTTGTAATAAGTATATTTCTCAGGATAAATTAAAACTTATAAATTAATAATAGTTATATCATTAATGAATGACTTTGTAAAGGTGTGGCTATATCCTAAATATAAGTTGGGATTCAAATTTTCAAGGGTCTGGTAGAATTCCATGGAATGTATATGAAAAACTATTCCAAGGTTTGTAATACAAAAAAAATATATAATAAAAAATATATTTAAGTTTATCTATATAGAGGTTTGGGAATAAAACATGCAAGAACAAAATAAGGCATTGTTCAATGCATCTATGCTAACATTACTGTTTGATGGAAAAGTATTTTCCATCTAAAGTGATGAATTTTTTAAATTACCTGGATGTGTAATCATTGAAAATAAAAATATTATTTCTAATGAATTTAGACTACTCTAGACCCATGATTAGAATTATACTACCCAGGATTTGGAGTAAGATTTTTTGATTCCTTCATTAAAGAACGAGGCAGAATATCTATAGGGTATGACTTGTGTTATAAACAAAGACCACAAAATTATGAAGTAAATTTTCACATAAGATGAACTAAACATGAGATAAATGTGATGGATAAATCTTCTTGAAGTCTATGATTGTTCTATTCAATATCAACCTAAAAAATAAAAAACAATTGATGCATTATATAGGAAATACCTCGTTGTTCAAGAAACAATGATGATATAAGAAGATCCATTAATCAAATTCAAGGTAAAGATATAAAAGTAATGTATAAGTGAAGGTTCATCGTCCATCCTATACTAAATTATTTATCAAAAAATATGGGTGAAGAAAATAAATAAATAATAAAGTGGTGATATAACTTTATAAAGAAGGTAAAATATATAAAAAATGGAAGTTCCCTATTCTTAATGTTGGTATATATGAAGTACTCGGGTTTTTATAAAGATTTTAATCCCATATAATTCTAAATTTAAGATGATGTTAAAGAATGAATCTCACATGTCTATATTCTATACACATAATAAAATCATGAAAATGTATTAGGATATGTGTGATCATTCATGGTTGGATAATATGAGTTGAGATATTATGTATTGGACTAAAATTTGTTTCATATGTAAATAAGTACATGTAGAGTGATAAATTCCAAATAGTGTATGAAAAAAATCACCCATAGAGATATAGAAATGACAAAATATAATTATAGAAATTATTACTGGACTCCTAAGATATCTAGGGGATGATATTATATATGGGTAATTATTGATACATTAACAATTTATATCTATTTTTTCCTATATGAGAAGATTTCTACCTTGACTTCCATTCACATATTTATATTCAACGTGTTTTGAGACTTCATGCAGAACCATTATAAATTGTTCATTATCTTGATCTATTATCTAATCCTAAATTTTATGTGGAGCATTTAAAATGATAATAATATAGAATTAAACATAATCACATATGATTATCTATACACTAATGGGAAGTATAAGAAAACTATTCATAAATTATAAGACATGTTAAGGGTTAAGAAACATAATTTTTAGGGGAGTTGGGATAAACATCTTCAAAATATAAAATTTTCTTATAAAAACTATTTCTAGTTGAGTGTTCAAATTTACCCTCGTGAGGTACACTATAAAAATGGTTTTGAACTCCATAATTTTTTGATAATGGTGGAAGATGAAATATTATTGGACAAGATATTTTGAAAGAGAATATAATTAATATACATGTATTCTGTAAACATATCATGAATACTCCAAGTTATAAAAAAACTGATAATCAAATAACGGACTTAGAATTTCATTTAGGATATCATATATTCCATAAAATGTCACCACGTAAAGGATTTATAAGATTTGTAAATAATGGTAAACTAAATCAATGTTACATGAGAATATATTTGATTCTAGATAATTTTTTAGCATTTGAATATTGGTTAACATCACCTACAAAACCATCCCATGATCAAGATGTGTTTCACATGTACCTATTAGGGGATTATATGTCATAACCAAAAGAAACATTCTAGACATTAATGTTGTGGAATTGTAATATGAAATGTCATATGAAGAAGAGACGGTGTTGATTCTATATGAATTGGAACAGATGTTGACGAACAATACAACATGACATGTAAAAGTCATGTGAGTAATAACATGTTTGAATAAGAAACTCGATATCCTACATAAGATATATGAAAAACAATCTACATCTATTTTTATGAATGATACAACTTTCATGGGTGAAATTTAAAGGGAGAATATGAAGACACGAAATTTCATTCAATTATTAATAAAGGAACCCATGTTTCCAAAAAGATTTTTATTATATTTTATAATAAAATAAGGTATAAATACAAATACATTTTATTGTAACAGTAAACATTATGAAATAATATTTTTTAAAAAAATTATGAATTTTATAGAAATACATACAGAAATTTGTTGTTCCCACGTAAAGGTAAACTCTACATGCACAAATTCTCCAATGAAGATCACTACTACCAAGAACACAGTCAAATGAAATATAAGAAACAGGAATAAATTATAAATTACATAGGGAATTGAATAATAATTATAAGTGAATTAGTGAATGATGATGTGGGATAATATTGGAATATATGGAGGGTTTTGATAGAAATGTGACTATTAGGGCCCAACCATTCAAGAATGATACCAAACTATCCCAACAAGATAGTAAAATGACTCTTGAAACAATAAAAATTCCCAATAGAATATTTAAAGACCAATTTAGATATTAATTCAATAGTATTAAAATTCTATTCTAAATATTCTATTATGTGTCATATACACCTTAAAAATTCATTTTTATGATATTATAATTTTAGAATAATTTATATTAATTAAATAACATGCCACCATTTGAAAAATTATATTATAAGAAATATATATGTTTCCATGTGAAATAATATTTTCTCATACATAAGAATTTTTTGTTTCATAAAATATGATCTAATTTTAAATATGCATTTTAAAATATGGTTTGGGGATATTTTAATATTTTTCTAAAATACATTATTTTTTAGTGAATAATAAAAATATCTTTTTGTGTTTTCAGAATACATTATTAAATCATAATTATTTGATAATGATGTAATACAATATATTAGGTCCTTCAAGACTATAATATATTTACCTAATGATTTTTTTTATAATTATTAAAATTGTTTCTTTAAAAACTATAATGAAATTCTATAGTTTAAAAAAACTTTTTGGCCTCTATTTTTTTTGAATATTGGTTCCCTTTTTTGGTCAATTTAATTAATAATATAAAATTTTGTTTTGATATTTTATAATTTCAAAAACTATTTTCTTATGGTCATAAGAAAGTATCCAAAACTAGGTTTGGAATAGGAAAAATGTATTTCTCCAAAACCAAAAATTCTAAAGGATATATTTAAAAATGCTAAACAATAGTCCAAAATTTTGTATAAATACACACATATCCACCCCATATTCATTCACTACCAATATAATTATCACATATCTTTATATCTTAGTCTCTCAATAATAATTTTCTAGAAATCAACATGTTCTAGTGGAATTTCACATTTATGCTTCATAAATGATATATAAAGTAAGTGGTTAACTTTCTCTATACTTATATTCAACAATTAATTCCTTTGTATAATGTATTTTTAACACTATAAATATTATTGTTTCATATATTTATAATAATTACACTATTCTAAAAATTATGTTCAATAAATGGGAGACCACCACTCTCTCTCAATAATCCCATTCCATAATCCATTTTTATACCTATTATGCCACTAAACATAGTCATTGATTTTCCATTCCTTAATTTTATGTCTTAAATACCTAAAAATATTTTAATTCATGGTTATTTATCGAGAAATAATTATACATAATTTTTTGGGGACTTCTATATATTAATATCACACTACCCACTCCTTGCTTAAAATGATTAAATGTTAAGGTATTTAAACATGAATTTTATTCTCCACATGTTTTAGATAAAATTATTACTTTAGATATATAATATATATAGCACAAAAAAATTAGTCATATGAATGTTTCAACTTGATAGTTATCTAATTTACTGGGTAGTGGATTAATATCAATGAATATTTTTTTATAATTCCTTTGAATCTAGAATTAGTAATATTTCTTGATACCATGATGAATGACCTTCAAGACCTATTTTATAATACCTTTTTTTATAAACATTGGTGATATTATCATGTATTTATCTTTTTTGTAACCACATTTCCATGTTATTCCTAGTTTAAATATGATCAGACTCTTATTTTAGGTCATATGATTAATCAATAATAATCACTTACAATCCATTTCATGTGTTTATCCAATTACTAAGATTTATTTTCACTCTTTTAGTTTTAATATATGTCCCTATATAATAATATAAATTGCAGTGACCTAGGATAAAATTTTAAAAAGTATCTCAAAGGGAATAAAAATATTTGGTATTTTTATGTGACTATAAACTTCATTTATTATGTACATTGTTTACATAACACTAATTCTCAAAATAATGAATTAAATATATATATATATATATATAATTTTTTAAAGTAAATATATAAATAATGATGTTGGGAAAATGTGGGTTATCTTACTTGGTTATTTTCATATAGATATAATGTACTTTACACATGTGACTGATCCATTTAAATTCAATGTTCCTTCCTTTCCCCATTCATTATACTTCCATTCCCTTTAATTTATTCCTTCTCTATATATTAATTTTTAAAATCCATGTTATAGGATAGATGAATTAGTTTTACTATTTATATATATATATTTAATGGAGATATTAAATAATGGTGGTTTTGTGGTATCTTTGGAGATATTAGTTGTGTTTGACCATCGGTTCTATTCTTGTTTGTGAACACTAATTGTTGATGCTCTGTGTGAGGTAGGGCATTCAAAATCTCTATTTTCTATTAATATATGAATTTGGATATGTCAAGATTATATGTTAATTGGGAAAATGTATAGAATTTTCCATAAAAAGATAATGAACAACATTAATGTAAAAAATGGAGGATATTGATGTTATGCGATTGTTGTTTCATCATGTTAGGTAGATGATCCATGATGGTGTTGGTTCATGATGTGTTCAATGGTGGAATATATATTGATGTATGATGGTGCTGGTTTTGGTTTATTTTTTATTTTTTATTTATTAGATCATTGATTTGGTATTATGAGTTATTATATATTCATTCTAGTTCTTGTTATTTCTTATATACGACCACTAGAGATAGTTAATGTTACTAGATCCCATATAAGGGTATGGATTATGGTTGTTTTTAAAACATTAAGGAAATATGTGATATATATGGCTTATTATCCTCATTTTTTATCCCGTATGAAGAATGTACAGTCTCTAATTCCCCTTATTGTAACAAATTGGAAAGGTAGCTGCAGTTGTAGTATGATGTTAAGGCAGGGGTGTGGGTGCATGATAGAGATGTAAAAGGAATTTAACTTGTGGTTCATGATATTCTAGATTGTGTTATCAGTTATGTGATTATATTGGGATATTGTTGTGATATAGTTATGTGGTTTTCTGATATAAATATGTGGAATAGATTTATACCTTCATTGATTTGTTATATGGATGTGGTTACATATCAATATTTATGATATGGCATGTAGTGTTGTGATTATGTGGATATGGTGGGATAGAATTGTAACACCCCAAGATTTCATAGTGTGTTATTTCTTCAAAATAATACAATAACTTGCACTACACACAAAACCAAGTTCAAGCACACCATGACTTACCAAACAAGCCATTCAAAAGAGGTTATGAATATTATTAACTAAATTTTAAACTTTATATAATCCTTATAATTTTAGAATCCATATTATGAGTTTCTTAGACATAATGTAAGAACAAATTCATTTTCAGTATTGCACTTTTACCAACTTTTTATAGTGAACCCCTTTTAAATACAATATTTTAAACTTTTGACTAAATGGGGACATCAAAAAATTTAAAATGAAACATCCCAAGCTTCCACGGTACGCTTTCCTTTGAATAATACAGTAGCGTGTGTTGTACGCAATTTCGAGTTCTAACACACACCACAACCAATCAAACTAGCCGTTATGAATAGTAATACCTACTTTTTGATATTATATATATTTTATATTTCAAAATGGACTTCATTTTTGGATTCGGAGTATTGAATTTAGCCTAAGGTGAAATTTTGCTACTTTTCGGATAACTTTAATATTTTGATTAATAGTGAAAATTACCAAATTTTAATTAAAAACAACTTTTTTAATCAAAATAATTAATGGTGATAAATTATGAATTTTAGAGGTTTTAAAGTATAATTAGAATATATTTTTACCATTTTATCCAATGGTGTCCATTATAATTAATTTCACTTCGAAATTGGACCTAAACAATTGTCAATCTTTTGATATATATTGTTTCTTAAAAACACGCTATTTTTTGTGACAGCTGGAATTAATTATAAAATTTATTAATGCAACTTATATGTTTGGAATTTTGTAAAATATATATCATTTTTGAATTTGGAATATCAATTATAGCTTAGGGTGAAATTTTGGCATTGTTCTGAAAAACTTCAATTTTTGATGAATAGTGAAACTACTAAGTGGTAGTTAAAAAAAATGAATTTTTCATAAAACTTAATTTTACCGCTTCTGTGAATGGAATTTCGAAAATCCGAGAGACATAGTTAATATCAATAAATAAAATGTGGTTCAATGAGATGAAAATAATTTTTGGTGAATAGTAACTTTTTACTTTTATTTACCACGGTTAAATGTAAATAGGGTAATTAAGCTTAAAAATGATATTAATATTACCCTAACACCTATCCTAATTCAATTGGACAAGTGTATCTCGACCCAAAACAACCTTAGGAATAAAATATTATGATTTAGGTCCACTTAGAGTAGATTAGGACATTTATTATTATTTAATTCAAAGAAGAGTTAAAAGAGTTAAAATCAAAATTTATTTACTAAAACATTTTTAATATTGGGTCATACATAAGATAAATTCGATTGTAAATATTAATTAGAAAGAAAATAAAATTTCCTACATAATGATCTTTTATTTATAATTTTCAGACTTTAAGTAATTTAATTTATTTATTACACAATGATGATGCAGTAATTACCATAATTGTGACAAATTAAAATAATTGATATTATAAATTCCAAAATAAATATAATTTGAGACTTTTAATGAATTAAAATAATTTTCAAGGCTAATATGACATGTTAGGATTGATTTAATTAACTTTGGTCGAAGTAATCATTCTGTTATGAGTTTCACAAAAATCAATTATTGAATAGTGTCAAAATTGACATAAAAGAGTTTTTTAAAACAAATATTATATTATTAATTGATATTAAATTCCTAAAAATATATGGTTCGTCCAAGAGACTTATATCATGATAGGTTCATCATTAATGGACCACTTGAGGGTCTCTTGGATGTATATAGAAAGTTTATTAACCATATAATATAAAAATAGAAAGAGACATTGTAAAAGTGAGACTAATTAACTTAGAGTTAATACTTAAAGATAAGGTTAATATAAGTACCCAAACCTGTCTAAATTCAATTTGTTGAGTGGTTTTCGACCTATCCTCACCTTAACATTTTAATAATAAACTTTTTAGCCATTAGAAGCCGAATATGAATTTATTATAAATTAATATTTCTATCTTTTCCAAAGGTACCCCTCACTACAACCTAGAGGCCATAGTTTGATCAGAAAGCCAACCTAAGGAGCCCTTTTGATCAAATCAAAAGGAAGAACCCGAAAAGAGGTAATGTTTTCACCACCACTTTTCAAGTTCCTTTCTTCTTCCACTTCTTCATTGTTTGTTATTACCATTCTAAAATAATAACTCCAGTATCTTATATATAATGTGATTTTATTATAAATATGGTATAACCATATTCAGTATTCTATCCACCCTTTGAATAACATGTCACCATACGTGCGTACCTACGACTTACCGTCTCCATGTCGTGGTGTAATTGTTATTCAATATATTATTATTTGGATGGGTATAATAATGATGTGTAACTCATGTATATAATATATATAACATGTTAATGATTATTTATATATGATATAACATCCATTTATATATTATTTTAATATCAAAAGAATGATATTGTCGCTCGTGCGTACGTACGGACTACCGTCTCCACGAACACGATGAGATTCATTCTCCATCGTATCCATTAAAGTATAATTATCATTTTATGATTTAAAAATGATGTTTAAGGACTTGATATCATTCTGGATATGAATAAGATACAACCTATCCATAATAAACACGGCTTATGTAACAAAACATATAAAATAAAATGAGTAAGTTAACACCCGAAATGACGATAATTCTAAGATATTATTAACAAATTATTGTTAAAAGATCATATATGATATCATATTAATATATATGATTCTTGTATAATTTAATAACAATTATTTCACCATTATACGGGAGGTTAACCTACCCCATCCAAGGAAAATTACAAGGTAAGGGTTTATTTTGCAACCTCATCATTATCCGAGGTAGTTTATACGTAATAATCTACTGGGATTTTTTTATCATCCACATCCATGTTTCTTCAAAATGTATTTAAAAACATTTTTACTATTTACAAAGAGTATGGGTTAAAGTAATTTATACCCTTATGTGTTTTTAAAGGAATCTTTCCTTCATTTTCCAAACAAGGAACTTTTTACCTTTCGACAAATTTTAGGTAATAATGTTCTTTTTAACATATACGGCGGGTGCGGCTATTTACCGCCGTTATAAAATCGTCAAATCTACCCTTACAAGATTACAAGGATATATTCAAAGTAAATGTTTTATTTTATATTTATGTGATTTCTGAATGATTTCAAAATGAATATTTTAAGAATTTTGGAAAGGTACTCTTTATCAAAATCAGAATTTTAAATATTTTAAAGATTTATCTTTCTAAATATTTTTAATTAATGTCCATGTATTCAAAATGGTTTTTAAGGATTTATTTGTATGGACATGAATGTTTTTAAAATGTTAATTCCTTTCAAAAGTTTCAAAGTGGTATGGGACACTTTGATTCAAAAATCTCTTTTTCATTACTTCCTTTATAAATGTGTGACTTTTAAATGATTTCAAAAAAAGGAGATATTTCTCTCAAATAGTTTTGATTTCATCTATGTCAACATCCTTTGATGGATTTTATGATTATATGAATTTGATTTATTATGATACAAAACTTCCATAATGTATTGAAGGTTTTGTGATATGTTTGACTGTGGATGTCTTATTTTTATACCGTTCATGGTTTATGGAGAAAGTATTGACATTTCGTATGCTAGTTTTAATACGAATGTTTATGTTATGTTTAAACCTTTTCATATGGGAATGCATTGGACTTAGTAAGTGACGGGTGGATCCCGCTATAGCTCCTCGATGCATCGGTAGGTCTCATGAGACAAACTAGTGTCTTGGCATAAGGCCTTGGCGAAATCTTATTTGTAGTCTTGGCACGAGGCCTTGGCTATGTGGTTATGATAGTCTGGAATTATGCATTCCATCATTATGAAAGTGGTTATTGATATTGCATGTGATTATTTGATTAGTAGAATATCCATGTGAATAAGTAAATGGCATTATTTCATTTTACTTTTTCCATACTATGTTGAAGTTCATGTTTAAAAGGCTTTTGTTTTAGTTATAAATTTTCTTAAATGTTTATGCTTATTTTTGAAAGTTTCCAATATATTGTTATCCTTACTGGGAATTTGAGCTCACCCCTTTTCTATGTTATATTTTTCCCAAGATGTGAAGAAGTAAGTTATGAATGACCTGCGGGGATAGTATCTAGGGATATGAGTGTGGAATATGGAGACTATGTTGTTGTAGTAGTTTTTCACTTTATGATGTAATGTAAAACTTTATGAATATATCTTGTGTTTCCAAGGCTACTAAACCAATCGGTCCTTCGAGATTTGATCTTTCTTGTGATCATGCCAATGTTATGTAATAATGCACCGACTCTAGGTAACTGGGGTCGAGGCATTATAGTTGGTATCAGAGGAAGTTTAGTACAAACCTTGGAAGCCAGATTTAGATAAACTCTGATTAGAGCACGTAGACCTAAGATGAACTTTGAGGATTAGTATAGAAGAACTTCCTAGAATTTTGGTATTGTAGAGATTTTGTGAGTTTTCCAAGCAATACATCCCTGTCTGGATACAAGCAGGTAGAGGCGGCTCTGGCACAGATATACCTAGGGTTAAAACCCAAAAACACCGCTTTGAGCTAGACTCAAACGGGAACTGGTGCATGACAACGGGCCTTGCTGAACTTTTGGTTATGACACTCCCAGGGGATATGCTTTGGATAATTCTCATTTTATGTACAAACCATTATGAAGGGTTTATGTGGATTTACTTCCTCAAAGGAGAAATTTTTATGATTATAGATTATATCCAAAAACTATTTAATTTATGTTATGTGTCTTATAAGTTTGGTATTAGGTATTTTTATTCATAAACTAATCTAGTGTATGCCATTGTTTAGAAATGGAGCCCAATAGAAGGAATGAGAACTCCAACAATGCACATGATCCAAAGAGAAAGAAGGATCATATCTTTCATGGTCTTAAGCTAGAATTTATAAGAGAAATAGTCTCCCATGTTTTATCATCATATGAAGAAATAATATCATGTGTTGATAAGATAAGTAAAGATTTTACTGAGTCCTATGGCTTTCAAGGGAATCGAGAGAAGAAAAGGATGGAAGAGAGAACGATGGATAAAGGGAAGAGGGAAAATAAGAATTTTCCCATATGTGATAACTGTGGGAAGAAACACCCTGGAAATTGTCTGAAAGGAATGGGAGTTCTTTATAAGTGTGGTGGAAAAGGGCACAAAGTAAGTGACTGCAAGGGTAAGAAAATGGTTTCAAATGTACAATGCTTCATTTGCAAGGTGTTTGGACACTACGCGAACCTATGTCCCAGTTATCAGACTATGCCGCAAATGATGCTATTGGACAATATTCAAGTTATGATATTACCACAGATGAAGAGGAATGATTAGAGTTCTTATGTTGATTATTTCAATTGAGTGTTGTATCAACAATGTACTTGTTATAATAATTATGGAGTATATAAGGATTGTACTGCAGTACTATTTCATTAAGGACTTGATATTGTGTGGAACAAAAAAAAGTGACTCAATAGCAGGCTAAATTTTTGGAAAACATATGGTTGAGAGAAAGATAAACCATAATATGGTTCTGATACCGAGGTAGTGATTTTAGAATAATACATGATTGATTTGGATAAATTATATTGGATATTCTTGACTACCTTGAAGCTGATTAATGATTTGTATATTCCATCATTATTGGGGTTTAAAACATTTTTGGATTGATGAAGTATATCCAGCATTCTATATGGAATAAGGGAGCATTAATGTAATCAATAAGTATTATGGTAATTTAGGATGTTTCAGTGTTTTAAAAGAATACATGATGAAGGTATTCATATGCTATTATGGGGTAAAAAGGATATACATTAAGTTTACCTTCATTATAAGTATTGGACTGTGAGTTTAGACAGAAGTATTTTGGATAAATTCTAGTTTGAGATTAATTTGTGATTGCCACAAAAGGACAACCCAGAGGTCGGGAGGCAACCCGTCGCGACCGGCAAGGCCGCGAGACTTGAACCCGCAACCGAAGGGCGACAAGGGTGTATCACCTACCACTGGCCCACGAGATGTCCTGGATTAAATAATGTAGCTTTTTTAAAAGATCTGGTAGATGAATTATAAATTTGTTTATTTTGGAACCCTGTACGAATAGTATAAATAGAATTTTTTTTACGAGTGAAAGATGAGTTTGTGGTAGAAATTTATTAATGGATAAAACTCTAATTATAAAGTAAGTATATCTCCTTATGATCTTAGCCAATCTCATAAATAAATTCCTCAACATTAATAAAAGGAACTTAGAACAAAAATGTTGTCCTATATGGTACCTTAAATCATCTCTAATTTTTGGCTTTGGTATTGTTGGCCTTTTCATAGCCATGTTCTCTACCACTCTCTATCAGATAATTGATGGTTATATTTCTCTTCCATATCCATATTTTCTTACATGGAACCCTAGTATGTGTTATTTTCGGTAATCTTCATACTTTCCACTCTTTATTTTAAATAGAGGCCTCATTAATTAATTTTTCGATGTGGGATTTCAACTAAGATATTTTAAAACGTCAAAAATGTGTTATCCTAATACCTTATGTTTTGTTGAATCGATGATATTTTAAATCATCGTAGATTGATGAATTTAAGGACCTCAATTTTAAACTTGTTTGTGATTGATGACCTCAATCACTACCTATAAATATTTACGTTTTTCCTCCAATTATATGTCTCTAATTTCCACCAATGTTCTCCTAATCGAGATCATAATTTGGTGGTGACCCTTTCATTTCTCTTTTCCTCATATTAAGACTAAATTTTAGTAACCCAATTTCCGATGTGGGTTTTCCCACAAAGATATTTTTTATTTTCAACCTTTTATTTTCGAAGAACAATTTCAAATTGTGAGGACGCAATTTATTGAAGGAGTGGAGAATGTAACACCCCAAGATTTCATAGAGTGTTATTTCTTCAAAATAATACAATAACTTGCACTACACGCAAAACCGAGTTCAAGAACACCATGACTTACCAAACAAACCATTCAAAAGAGGTTATGAATAGTATTAACTAAATTTTAAACTTTATATAATCCTTATAATTTTAGAATCCATATTATGAGTTTCTTAGACATAATGTAAGAACAAATTCATTTTCAGTATTGAACTTTTACCAACTTTTAATAGTGAACCCTTTTTAAATACAATATTTTAAACTTTTGACTAAATGGGGACATCAAAAAATTTAAAATGAAACATCCCAAGCTTCCATGGTATACTTTCCTTTGAATAATACAGTAGCGTGTGTTGTACGCAATTTCGAGTTCTAACACACACCACAACCAATCAAACTAGCCGTTATAAATAGTAATACTTACTTTTTGAAATTATATATATTTTATATTTCAAAATGGACTTCATTTTTGGATTCGGAGTTTTGAATTTAGCCTAAGGTGAAATTTTGGTACTTTTCAGATAACTTTAATATTTTGATGAATAGGGGAAATTACTAAATTTTTATTAAAAACAACTTTTTTAATCAAAATAATTAATGGTGATAAATTATGAATTTTAGTGGTTTTAAAGTATAATTAGAATATATTTTTACCATGTTATCTAATGGTGTCCATTATAATTAATTTCACTTCGAAATTGGACCTAAACAATTGTCAATCTTTTGATATATATTGTTTCTTAAAAACACGCTATTTGTTGTGACAGCAGGAATTAATTATAAAATTAATTAATTCAACTTATATTTTTGGAATTTTGTAAAATAGATATCATCTTTTGATTTTGGAATATCAATTATAGCTTAGGGTGAAATTTTGTCATTGTTCTGAAAAACTTCATTTTTTTATGAATAGTGAAACTACTAAGTGGTAGTTAAAAAAACTGAATTTTTCATAAAACGTAATTTTACTGCTTCTGTGAATGGAATTTCAAAAATCAGAGAGACACGGTTAATATCAAGAAGTAAAATGTGGTTCAATGAGATGAAAATAATTTTTGGTGAATAGTAACTTTTTACTTTTATTTACCACGGTTAAAAGTAAATAGGGTAATTAAGGGTAAAAATGATATTAATATTACCCTAACACATGTCCTAATTCAATTGGACAAGTGTATCTCAAGCAAAAACAACCTTAGGAGTAAAATATTATGATTTAGGTCCACTTGGATTAGATTAGGACATTTATTATTATTTAATTCAAAGAAGAGTTAAAAGAGTTAAAATCAAAGTTTATTTACTAAAACATTTTTAATATAGGGTTCTACATAAGATAAATTCGATTGTAAATATTCATTATAAATCTAATAAAACTTCCTACATAATGATATTTTATTTATAATTTTTAGTCTTTAAATAATTTAATTTATTTATGACACAATGATGATGCAGTAATTACCATAATTTTGACAAATTAAAATAATTGATATTATAAATTCACAAATAAATATAATTTGGGACTTTTAATGAATTAAAATAATTTTCTAGGCTAATATGACATGTTAGGATTGATTTAATTAACTTTTTTCGAAGTAATTATTCTGTTATGAGTTTCACAAAAATCAATTATTGAATAGTGTCAAAATTGACATAAAAGAGTTTTTTAAAACATATATTATATTATTAATTGATATTAAATTCCTAAAAATCTTAGGTTCGTCAAAGAGACTTATATCATGATAGGTTCATCATTAATGGACCACTTGAGGGTCGTTTGGATGTATATATTAAGTTTATTAACCGTATAATATAAAAATACAAAGAGACATTGTAAAAGTGAAACTAATTAACTTAGAGTTAATACTTAAAGATAAGGTTAATATAAGTACCCAAACCTGCCTAAATTATATTGGTTGAGTGTTTTTCGACCTATCCCCACATTAAACTTTTAATAATCAAATTTGGAGCCATTAGAAACCGAATATGAATTTACTATAAATTAATATTTCTAGCTTTTCCAAAGGTACCCCTCACCCCTCTTATAAAAGGGAACTCCTCCTTCTCATTTCTTCACACCTTCAAAGCCTTTTGGTTCGGCCAAACTCTTCCCAAATACTCTCCCAACTTCCCTAACTACAACCTAGAGGCCTTAGTTTGATCTAAAATCCAACCTAAGGAGCCCTTTTGATCAAATCAAAAGGAAGAACCCGAAGAAGAGGTAATGTTTTCACCACCCCTTTTCAAGTTCCTTTCTTCTTCCACTTATTCTTTTTTGTTATTACCATTATAAAATAATAACTCCAGTATCTTATATATACTGTGATGTTATTATAAATATGGTACAACCATATTCAGTATTCTATCCACCCTTTGAATAACATGTCACCATATGTGCGTACGTACGGCTTACCGTCTCCATGTCGTGGTGTAATTGTTATTCAATATATTATTATTTGGATGGGTATGATAATGATGTGTAAATCATGTAAATAATAAATATAACATGTTAATTATTCTGTATATATGATATACCATCCATTTATATATTATTTTAATATCAAAATAATGATATTGTCGCTCATGCGTACGTAAGGACTACCGTCTCCACGAACGCGATGAGATTCATTCTCCATCGTATCCATTAAAGTATAATTATCATTTGATAATTTAAAAATGATGTTTAAGGACTTGATATCATTCTGGATATGAATAAGATACAACCTATCCATAACAAACACGGCTTATGTAACAAAACATATAAAAGAAAACGAGTAAGTTAACACCCGAAACGACGATAATTCTAAGATATTATTAACATATCAATGTTAAAAGATCATATATGATATCATATTAATATATATAATTCCTGTATAATTTAATAACAATTATTTCACCATTATACAGGAGGTTAACCTACCCCAACCAAGGAAAATTACAAGGTGAGGGTTTATTTCACAACCTCTTCATTATCCGAGGTTGTTTATACGTAATAATCTACTGGGATTTCTTTATCATCCACATCCATGTTTCTTCGAAATGTATTTAAAAACATTTTTACTATTTACAAATAATATGGGTTAAAGTCATTTTTACCCTTATGTGTTTTTAAAGGAATCTTTCCGTCATTTTCCAAACAAGGAACTTCTTACCTTTCGACAAATTTAAGGTAAGAATGTTTTTTTGACTTATACGGCGGGTGCGGCTATTTGCCGCCATTATAAAATCGTCAAATATTCCCTTACAAGCATACAAGGATATTTTCAAAGTAAATGTTTTATTTTATATTTATGTGATTTTTGAATGATTTCAAAATGAATATTTTAAGAATTTCGGAAAGGTACTCTTTATCAAAATCAGAATTTTAAATGTTTTAAAGATTTATCATTCTAAATATTTTTAATTAATGTCCATGTCTTCAAAATGGTTTTTAAGGATTTATTTGTATGGACATGAATTTTTTTAAAATGTTAATTCCTTTCAAAAGTTTCAAAGTGGTATGGGACACTTTGATTCAAAAATCTCTTTTTAATTACTTCCTTTATAAATGTGTGAATTTTAAATGATTTCAAAAAAAGGAGATATTTCTCTCAAATAGTTTTTATTTCATCTATGTCAACATCCTTTGATGGATTTTATGATTATATGAAGTTGATTTATTATGATACAAAACTTCCATAATTTATTGAAGGTTTTGTGATATGTTTGATTGTGGATGTGTTATTTTTATACCATTCATGGGTTATGGAGAAAGTATTGACATTTCGTATGCTAGTTTTAATACGAATGTTTATGTTATGTTTAAACATTTTTATATGGGAATGCATTGGACTTAGTAAGTGACGGGTGGAGCCCGCTATAGCTCCTCGATGCATTGGTAGGTATCATGAGACAAACTAGTGTCTTGGCACAAGGCCTTGGAAAAATCTTATTTGTAGTCTTGGCACGAGGCCTTGGCTATGTGGTTATGATAGTCTGGAATTATGCATTCCATCATTATGAAAGTGGTTATTGATATTGCATTTGATTATTCGATTAGTAGAATATCCATGTGAATAAGTATATGGCATTATTTCATTTTACTTTTTCCATACTATGTTGATGTTCAAGTTTAAAAGGCTTTTGTTTTTGTTATACATTGCCTTAAATGTTTATGCTTATTTTTGAAAGTTTCCAATATATTGTTATCCTTACTGGGCATTTGAGCTCACCCCTTTTCTATGTTATATTTTTTTCCAGGATGTGAAGAAGTAAGTTATGAATGACCTGCAGGGATAGTATCTGGGGATATGAGTGTGGAATATGGAGACTATGTTGTTGTAGTAGTTTTTCACTTTATGATGTAATGTAAAACATTATGAATATATCTAGTGTTTCCAAGGATACTAAACCAATCGGTCTTTCGAGACTTGATCTTTCTTGTGATCATTCCAATGTAATGTAATAATGCACCGACTCTAGGTAACTGGGGTCAGGGTGTTACAAGAATTAAATTAAATATTCCCTTGGGGAATTAGGGAAACTATTTTTTTATGGTTGTTGTTATGAGGTATCATCTCATATATTTTATTAATATTATATTACAACCTTGTTTGTGGTTTTATTTAGATATCCTTGTTATGGATGGGTGATAGTTGGATTAGCATAACTAAAAATTTATTGTTACTATATATTACTTACATAATTAATATAATTCCTCCCCATTTAAAAGATATGTTCTTGGTGTGATCCTACTAATAAACCATTTACGATAACCCCTATATATAGTAATATGGTTTTGGATGATTTAATCAGTGATATTGCTGACTAATATGGAGATTAAAATCCCATGACATTAATTTAGCCAGTGCTTGAGAGTTTCTTCTATAGGTGTTGTGATGTATAATTTATTTTGTATAATTTTTTAATATATGAAATTATATGTATTGTGTGATTATATTTATTATCTTTTTTTGAGTTGATTGATGATTTAATTATTTTCTAAGAAATTATGAGTCTAAGGCCCCTTATGTGTGAGATTTACACCATTAGTGATAGTCGTTAACCTAATAACCATTAGATTTGACGTTTTAGGATCCCATATGTCCCTTCTAATGGAAGAGTAAGAATTCTAGAGGGGAAAGTCCATGGTGTATATGTAATGAGATGATTGATGGGATAGTTGGGACAATGTTAGTGATTCACTTTGGCTTTGAGAGGATATATATTGATGATTGTATATAATAACATGAGAGTGAATTGTGAAATAACTCATTGGGAGGTAAGGGTATATATGTCTATAGTTAAGGAATTTTGGTAAATGGATTGGGTGGGTATTACTTTTTTGGGACTTCGAATTGTGCATGTCTTCTTGTGCATGATGGAACCCATACACAAGATTCAAGAAGGTCCATATACATTGTCTATTTATAATTTGATTATCTCTTTGATTCCACAAACATTATATCAAATAATATTATCAAAATCTATACATTTTAAATTATGTTTCATTATATTTTATTTAATAATGAATAAAAAATATATATATAAAAAATATTTAAATAATTACATAATATATATATATATAGACATATAATAAAACTAGTTTCGATATAAACAATACACACTAATGATTTTAAACATATAAATAAAATTATAATCATATTTTTATGTTATAAAAAGAATAAATATGTATTATATGTGGTTGTGTGTGTATATTCACTAACATATTTATATATTATATATAAATATAAGTTCACAAATATATATATATATATATACTTTATATTTATTTATATATTTATAAAACATATATATAACCATAAATATATAATATTTCTATATTTTAGAAACATAATATACATAGAAATATTCACATATACGAATATTGTATAGATAATATAAATATACAAACATTATGAAAACACAAAAACACACCATGGGAGGCACGCTACAATCGAAATCCATTTATAAATATCCATATAAATCTATATTAATAAACATATATGTCACACAGAGACACACACACACAGATATATATATATATATATGTAGATAAAATTTATAATTACATGAAAACAAAAAAAAATTCCCCTTCATTGTCATGGATGTCAAAATGATGACTAAAGGATTTATAAGAATAGAAATATTTTTTTTGGAAAATGGATGTGATGTCTCTATGAACCATGAATCATCATTCAATAACATGCATGATCACAAATCTTCTCTTGAAGGGTCCACAGCCATGAAACATCTCAGGAAGCATTAAAAAACTAGGCATGATCTTTCTGGATATATGTATCCACTTTAAATTTAAATACATGAACTCATCCCTTAATACAAGTACATGGAAGATTTATAGATAATTCAGTGAATAACAAGGCCTCTTGGAATCAAAAATCCTTTTATGATTCTTCCACTCTAATGACCCAAACCTTCATTAATGGGAACTCATCTTGATCTAATTAAATGTATTATTATGGTTATATAAAATGTGAACTTCATTGGTTTTATGTTTCTGCATTTTAATATACCATTAAAAATTGTGATTGTTGCTAATATAGTCGTTGAACAGTGATCGCATGATTAGTATAAATATAGGGCTTTAACAAATCCAATTTACTCATACAAAGGAAGTGATGGCCTCATCCAGTAGATTTGACTCATACGAAGCCCATTTTTAGGAGAATGGAAAGGAGGTGGCGTCATTCGGCTTCTCTCTTGACCAAGCCCAAGCCGAGGTTGAACACGTTAAGCTTGAGCAGAACTGACTATGGGAGAAATGGAAGTTAATAGAGATTACCACCCAAGCGATGTTATCCGAGCCACCCCAAGAGTCTCTCACCATCGCACACCTTACCCTTCGGTCTTATGCAGGTGTTATAAGGGGTTATGTATCAATCCCATAGAACTATGAATATGTACATTATTTTTTGTTTAATGAATGTGCATTCATTTTATTATTGTTACTTTTTTAATTTTTTTAAAGCACAAATAGTATTTTTTCGAGTATTCAATTAAGAAATCAATTTTTACGAATTAATGGATTTTTGAATTAAATAACATTTTAATAAAATATTATTATTACTATTAAATTACTTTTTATTAAATATAAATGTTCATTTAATTTTTTACTAAGGATTAGAAGCTGATTTTGTTAAACCCCGTGAATTTTTTATAAATGTCAGTTTTTATTTTAAAAGTACAAATTCACAAATTTCGAAAAAAAATTAGATAAAATTAAAATAATTTTTGGAATAAATATGTCGAAATTATCAAATGGTGAATTTTTAATAATTTTCCGAGACAATAAAATTTTTGGTTAAAAATTAAATACCGTTTAAATATATAATGTGTTTTATGACATCATAATGACCCAATAGTGATGTAACAAAATAATATAAACATTATGTTCGGCCAAAATATGTTTTATCATTAAAATAATGTGATTTTATATTTATTTGATTTATTTTACAAATCTTTAGTGGACCCTCCAAGACTTATAAAACATTTTGTCTTTTTAAATTGTTTTCCTTAAGAGTATGACTCACCTCCACATAAGCAACCCTATTATTTTAATATGTTCGACCATTGGCCATATAAAATATTGTTTTCTACTCTCCTTTGGTAAAAACCATGGGAAAAACCATGGGCGGTTTTGTGGTATTGATTAGTTTAATGTGTGGTGACCCAAAACTCAATAATAAAAAATTCCCTCCCCTTTCCTATATAAACTCACCCAAGATTTCTCTTCCTCTTCACTCAAGGAGTTTCGAGTTCAACCAATACATGCCATCATCTCTCTAGAATCCTCCCATGGTTCCCCAATCTACCAAGAAGCCTCTCTCAGGCCTCTCCCAAGCCTTTGGGATCACACATCAATGTAAGGGATTTCTTCCTTTCTCATTTTTTCCAATTTTATTTAAGTTGTTATGCCCTTTTGATTTCAATTAAAAATTTTGGGGTAAGATTTTTCACCTCCCCATACTGGCCTCTTTATGTTTGGATAATGTCACACCCTGTTCTCTCTCATTAATTCCCCCCATGTAAACTCGTTACCTTGCCGAAATTCTGTGAGGGATTTCTCTCTCCTCTTTTACATCCAAGTAATTCATTTGTATTAGGCATCTAAATTACAATAAATTTGTTGGTACATGTATCTATATGACTCCATTACTATCCATTTCATTCATATATGATGAGACACCCATTTCTCTATCATCAACCAATTTCATGAATCCTTATGTCATGTCGTTATGCTGCCGAAATTTCATTGCGTTTGTCCAAGCCAAGATCATTGTGTAGTGAATACCATACCCATGTATCTATCACGGGTATTCACTTTTATACACATATAAATATTTAATGTTACTTTACTATATTCATTCCACATTACTTAATTGTGTAATAACTAAATATGTTCATTGATTCCATGATCCATGTGGCAGACTTGTGCATGAAATTAATTGTTTAATAAGGGTGTTCCCTAATAGCACTCCAACGCATTGGTTAAAGTATAGTATCATGGTATGTCATGTGAAATGGGTGTTGACTCATGATAATTCAATTGAAATGTGGTTTTACTCATGCTTCATGTTAAATGAGGGTTTACTCATGCTCCATGTGTAACGAGACTTTGCTCGTGTTCTTGCCACATTTCCATGTTAGGATTATCATGCTTTATCATGCCTTTATGTTCATATTTCTCTTGTGCTCTATTGATATGTCTATTGTCTAACATGTATTGTATTACTCATGTTATTCCATGTTTTTTCCTTTACTGGGCTTTACAGCTCACCCTTTTCTTATGCATTTCGTCAAGTTATCACATGCAATGCTA
The DNA here is from genome assembly GCA_963277665.1 of Viscum album. Classification (NCBI taxonomy): domain Eukaryota; kingdom Viridiplantae; phylum Streptophyta; class Magnoliopsida; order Santalales; family Viscaceae; genus Viscum; species Viscum album. Next base: position 590,900,436 of record OY728126.1, read on the forward strand.
AGTACGAGGGAATGTAGTGGTCATGTTAAAGAAGTTTTCAATATGGATATTGTCTGTTTTATGTTTTATGTTATTGTGTAATTATCCTAGGCCCCAATGACACTAGACCTATCCATATACTATGTTGTATCAAGTGATGTTTATGTAAAAAATCAGGATTAAGTGTGTAATAAAGGTCCGAGTTGATATAGTTGGTATCAATGGATAGGTTTAGTTATTTTTGGGATTATGTTTAGAAAACCATAGTAAATACATAGAGATAAGAATAATTATAATAAAAACATCTCAAAGTATAATTGAGTATTGAGTAAGTGGTATATCAAGCAAATACATCCATGTCTAGATATGAGTAGGTAGAGGCAGCTTTGGCACAGTTGTATCCTAGGGTTAAACCCGAAAACACCGCTTTGAGCTAGACTCAAACGGGAACCAGTGCATGATAATAGGCCTTACTGCACCCTTGGTAATGACACTCTCAGGGGATATTCTTTTTGTAAATTCACAATCTTATTATGAACCATTATTAAGGGAATTAAAAAAATTCCCCTAAGAATATATGTCAGAAATTAGATCACAAATAGCATAGATTGAAGCCTATGGATTCTTATGTTAAGAAAATAAAAGTTATTTATAAGTCATCAATTTTTCCTTGGATTACCCTTTATGTGTTACCCCTAACATTCCTTTTATTCCAAACAATGGATGGTAATAGGGGGACTCGAGCTAACAACCGGTTTTAAGATCAATGTGATGACTGTGCTAATAAGATGCCTGATCTGATGGGAGCTATAATCGTGAAATTTGTCACGCTTCTCTCTCAGTTAACTCAATATTTGAATAGAAACTTGGGTAAATAGCAATGTTAAACCCCCCAGAAATAACAATTAATTATCGAAAGAATCATGAGACAAAGGCCTCCTACTTTTAATGTATCATTTGATCCCTCAATCGCCAAACAATGGATCAACTCCATTGAGAAGATCGTCTCCATCCTTCAATGTTTGGAACAAAAGAAGTTTCTCTTGGATGCTTATCGTATGGAGGTTGAAGCTAATCAATGGTTTACGTTGATAAAAACTACAAAGCCTAAGGAGGATATTGAGGCATTGGAATGGAAGGATTTCTGGTAGATATTATTTGATAGATATTTTTCGTGCACCCTCCGACATAAGATGTAAATGGATTTCCTTGCCCTTTTGCAAAAATAAAGATGAATCTATCATAGCGTATGAGGAAAACATCACAAGTCTTGCCTGCTATGCCTACAGCTTTGTTGTCACCCCCGAATGTATGGTTTACCTCTTCTTTAGTGGGCTAAAACCTAGCCTACGGAATGTGATGGTGATCCATGACTTTGAGAGCTATGAGGAAATTGTCTGATGTGCCCTCAAGGTCGAAATAGAGATCGAAGAATCTCAGGGGTATCATGGGGATAAGAACCGTAAGGTGGGATTAAATGTTGGTCTGATGGATAAATCCAATGGTTCTACAAAGATCCATCACCCCACATGCCAACATTGCAGAAATAAGCACCACAGAAATTGCCAAAAGGGGGCGGGGAAATAGTTTAGGTGTGGAAGAGAAGGGAAACTAGCTGTTAACTACTGATAAGAAAAATTTATAGCTGCAACATAGGAGATGAATAATCTGTTAGAACTTCAACGTGTTGATCATTTCTACAACTTCAAAGAACTAGGGCATCTTGCAAATCTATTCCCTAAGCCATGGGTTTACGGAGGCAACCAACAACTTCCAAGGCAAAAAGGGAGAGATTCTTCTATCACTACTGCTAAAGTGAACCCCAAAAATGTAGTGGTGACAGGTATTCCAAATACTCACTCTAAAATAGCGAACAAAATTTTTGATTTGGGTTCTACGCATTCTTTTATATCCCAAATGCTCAGTAGAACAATCCAAGAACCACTATAATTCCTGGAAGTAAAGATGTCAGTGAATATGAAAAATGGGGAAATCATTGCATCTCATGAATATAACTCATCCACTATCATAATCTATGGATTGAATTTCTTGGAGAACCTCATCATACTCACTCGAGTGGAATTTTATGCAATTCATGGCATGGATTGGATTTCATTATATTGAACAAACATAAATTTCCATGAGAGGAAAATCACTCTCCATGTGGAGAATCGACCCCCAATTCTATAGCAGTGCAAGGTGGAAGATGAATCTTCTTTATCACGATCATATTTTGGGTGGATATTATATCCCTATAAGAACATGTATCTGGCTTAGATGATTGAGTCTATGTAGGCCACTATCCTTGAAGACATGCCTTTTGCGAGGGAATTTGTTGAAGTGTTTCTCGAGAAATTGTCTGGTCTTCCTCCCAGAGGAGATGTTGAATTCCCAATTGATATTATACCTGGGGAATTTCCAATATACAATACTCATTATAGAATGTTTGGTTATGGAGCTTGAGGAGCTGAATAAACAACTTCATCAGAATTTGGATAAAGGGTTTATACACCCAAGTGCTTCACCATGGGGTGCACCAGTACTCAACGTCAAAAGAAGAATGGGTCAATGCACATTTGAATCGATTATCGTGAGATTAACAAAATCATGATAAAGAAAAAGTATCATATTACATGAATTGATGACTTGTTTGATCAGCTGTGTGGAGCACAGTACTTCTCCAATATGGATTTGCGGTCGGGATGTTATCAATTAAGGGTGAAGAAAAAAGATATCCACAAGTCTGTATTTCGTACAAGATACAGGCACTATAAATTCATAGTAATGATTTTCGGGCTCACTAATTCTCTAGAAATATTCATTGACTTGATGAATATAGAATTTATGGATTACCTCAACAAATTTTTTGTAGTCTTTATAGATGATATTCTGATATACTCTAAAACCAAGGAGTATCGTGAGGAGCATCTTAGAACTGTACTAGAGACCTTGCAGTAGGATAATCTCTATTTAAAGTACAACAAGTGTGAGTTTTAGTTGAAGTAGGTCTCATTATTAGGCCATATCATAACAAGAAATGGGATATCTATGGATGCCTTCAAATAGATGCAATTGATGGATGGCTGAGGCCAACATAGGTAATAGATATCCGTAGCTTCTTGGGGTTAGCTAGATATTATCGACGATTTGTGAGAAATTTCTCACGATTGTCTAACCCTCTTAACAAGCTAACTCATGAGGGAGTAATGTTTTCTTGTAGTGATGAATGTGAAGAAAGATTCAAAGAGTTAAAAAAAGAAAGCATATCACTATGCTCGTGATAACTTTACCGTCAAGGGGATAAATTTTATTGGTATTTAGTGATACTTAGAATAAGGTCATGGGCTGTGTGTTGATGAAAAATGAAAAAGTAATTTCCTATGCTTAAATGCAATTGAAAGTTCATAAGCATAATTATCCAAAACATGATTTGGAGTTGGATGTAGTGATCTTAACTTTAAAAATTTGGTGGCATTATCTCTTTGGAGAGAAGTGTGAAATATATATGGACCACAAAAATCTCAAGTATATATTCACACAGAAAGAGTTGAACATGTGCCAATGAATATGGTTAGATCTGATCAATGAATATGAATTCTCAATCCATTTCCACCTAGGGAAAGTGAACAAGGTGGAAGATGCTCTATGCAGAGAGGACCCAGTGATTCTATCATTGATGAGAACTGAAAAGTATCCAATCTTCTTAGATTTTCTGAAGATGTAAATGGGAATCATAAAGAAGGGAACATCATCAATCCATTCACAAATGATTTCTCAACCATCTCTTTGGGAAAAGTTAAAGGATACTCAAAAGGATGATTTGGGAATTCAGAAGAAAGTGTAAGCTATCAAAAAATGGAAATCCTCTGAGTTCAACGTTAATAAAGATGTAATTTTGAGATTTGGGAAAATACTATGTGTTCCATCAGGTCTGGAGCTGAAAAAGGAACTTTTTGATGATGCACATAGTTCAAATTCCACAATTCACCCAGGAAACAAAAAGATGTATCTAGATCTCTGAGATCATTATTGGTGGAATAATATGAAGAAGGAGATCATTGAGTATACATCAATGTGCCTAGTGTGTTATCTAGTGTAGTCAGAGAGGCTGATGTCTAAGGGGATGATGTAACCATTTCCAATACCAACATAGAAATGGGAGAACATCACCTTGGACATTTTCACCGGACATCTAAATACATCTAAAGAAAACAATGCAATCTAGGTTGTTGTGGATTGTCTTACAAAGTCTGCACACTTCATTGAAATTTGGGAGGATTTCTCATTGTATTAGTTGGCACAGATATATATATCATAGAATTGGTAAGGCTGTATGGAGTACCACTATAAATTATATACAAGCGAGATCCAAGATTCACCTATAAGTTTTGGAAGTGTCTTCAACATGCTCTAGATACTAAGCTGAACTTCAATACATCTTATCATCCTCAAACTGATGGATAATCCGAACGGACTATCCAAACACTTGAGGACATGTTGAGAGGATGTTATGTGGAATTCAAAGGAGGGTGGGACCAAAATCTTCCGCTGGTTGAATTCTACTACAATAACAGTTTCCACTCCATCACTTGAATGACATCTTATGAAGACCTATATGGGAAGAGGTGTAGAACACTGGAATTTTGGGATGAAGTCGTTGAGCATAAGCTGCTAGGACCAGAAATGATCGAAGAAATAGTGGAGAAGGTGAAAACCATTCAGCATCATATCAAGTCAGCTGAGAGACGACAAAAGAGTTATACAGATAACCATCATTGAGACCTTGAGATTAATGTTTGAGACATGGTATTTCTATGCATATCTCTATAAAATAAGGTCATTATGTTTGGAAATAAAGGGATGTTAAGTCCTAGGTACATCGGCCCCTTTGAGATTCTTGATCATGTTGGGGTTATGGCCTATCGACGAGCACTTCCACCTACCATTGATAAATTACATGATGTCTTTCATGTATCCCTCTAAAGGAAGTACATACTATAACCTTCAAATGTACTCTTTTTGAAGGTAGTACAACTAGAGGATGATTTTTCTTATGAGAAGAAATCAGGGAAGATCATAGATCATAGAAAAAACATTCTAAAAAATAAGATAATTATCCTCGTTAAGGTGTTGTGGTGAAACCACTAGTTTGAAGAAGATTGTAATGAACCAAACATTATTTCGTGTGGGAAAAGGAAATTTCGAGGGCGAAATTTCATAAGGGGGGAAGATTGTAACGAACCAAACATTCATTAATGGAAATTACTCTTGATCTAATTAATGTATTATTATTGTTATATAAAATGTGAACTACCTTGGTTTTATGTTTATAGATTTTAAAATACCATTATGAATTGTGACTGTTGCTAATATAGTCATTGAACAGTGATCACATGATTACTATAAATATTTGGCTCTAAAAGATCCAATTTAAACACACTAAGGAAGCGATGGCCTCATCTAGTAGACTTTCCCTGTACAAACCCCATTTGTTGGATCTTATAAAGGAGGTGGATTCATTAGGCTTTACTCATGACCAAGCCCAATCCGAGCTTCAACACGTTAAGCTTGAGTAGAACCGACTACGGGAGATGTATAAGTTAATAGAGATTACCACCTGAGCGATTTTATCCGAGCCACCCCAAGAGTCTGTCACCATCACACACTGTACACTTCGGTCTTATGTAGGTGTTATACAGGGTTATGTAACAAGACCCTAGAACTATTACTATGTACATTACTTTTTGTATAAATAATGTTAATTCATTTTAATATTGTTACTTTGTAAATAGTTTTTAAAGCACAAATAGTATATCTATTTAATATTCAACAAAGAATTATATTTTAATGAATTTATGTTTTTTTAAATTAAATAATATTTTAATAAATTATTATTATTATAATTATTAAATTAATGTTTATTAAATATAAATTATCCTATGATTTTATGAATGCAATTGTAATTTTTATTAAGGTTTAAAAGCTGATTCTTTCAAAACCCATGAATCTTCGATGAATGTCAGTTTTTATTTTAAAAGTAAAAATTCAAATATTTAGAAAATTATTTAGATAAAATGAATATTATTTTTGGAATCAAGATTTCAAAATTATCCAATGGTAAATTATTCATAATTTTCTTTATATAGTCGAACTTTTGGGTAAAAATTAAATATCATATAAATATATATTGTGTTTTATGACATCATAATGTCCCAATAGTGGTGTAATAAAATACTATAATATTTATGTTAGGCCAATATGTGTTTTATCATTTAAATAATGTGATGTTAGAATTGTTTTATTTTTTTACAAATATTTATTAGACCCTCAAAGACATATAAAACAATGTTTCTTTTTAAATTGTTTTCCTTGAGAGTGTGACTCACCTTCACATGAGAAACCCTATTATTTTAAGAAGTTTGGCCATTAGCCTCATAAAATATTATTTTAGACTCCCCTTTAGAAAAAAACCATGGGGGAAAACCATGGTCTGGTTTGTCATATTGATTATTTTAATGTGTGGTGACCCAAACATAAATAATAAAGAATTCTCCCTCCTTTCCTATATAAACTCGTCCATGCTCCAACTTCCTCTTCACTCAAAGTCTTTTTATATTGACCAACCCATGCCCTCATTTCTCTATAATTCTCCAATGGTGCCCTAATCTCTTAATAAGCCTCTCTCAAGCCTCTCCCAATCCATTGGGATCACAGTTCCAAGTACGGGATTTCTTCGTTTCTCATTTTTTGTCCAATTTTCATTAAGTTGTTATGACCATTTGTTTTCAATTAAAAATTTTGGGGTATGATTTCATCCTGCCTCATACTACACTCTTTATTATTGGAAGAGGGGAGACCCCTTTCACTCTCATTAATGACTCCCATGTACACCTTTTTCCATGTGTGTCCTTAGTTTATCCCATGCAATGCTAAGTATGAGGGAATGTAGTGGTCATTTAAAGGATTTTTTCAACAAATATGTTGTGTGTTTTATGTTTTAAGTTGTTATGTAATTGTCGTTAGCCCCATAGACACTAGACCTATCGATATTCTATGATTTATCAAGTTATGTTTTTTTTATTCAATTGTGTTTATGTGTGTAATAAAGAGCAGGGTTGTCATATCCACATTCTCCCTTAAGTATATGCATGGGATAATGATCATGATTGGATGTCTTTTTCATCTACCCACGTTTATACCTCACATAATATCCATAATCCATAAAATTCCAAGATAATCCCTTAATGTTAAGGCTCCAAAAACCTAAACATGATAGATTATCATGGACGAACAGAACATCACATAACCCCATTATAAAATCAACTTTTAATTTTCCAAAAACATTAATTCCCTATTATAGGATCTCAAGAATCACACATCCCTAAGTGAAACCATCTATAATCATGAATCATATGTAGAAATATCCCTGATAATGAGTCCCTTAGTGGAACCATCCCAAATAACTAAACCCATTTTGTAACATTTTTTATCATGAATCTCTCAACGAGCCCATTTGTGATCCCACATCCCAGAATTCATAGATTACCAATTATAAGTGGTCATGTATCCTATTTATCAAGAATTCATGAATTTGTCAGTCACATTTAAAGGTATTTTTATACTAGTAATATTTAAATCCCTAAAATGGACAAAATGATTTCACATCCCAATGATAAGGAATATTTCAACACCACCAACAATAATCCCCCATGAAATTCATCTTCCCAATCATATCTCAAGGTGTGTTAAATTATACACCACTCGGTTAATGATGACCATTTTCCATGTCAATTCATGACAATCTTTTTCAACATTACCCCTTGTATTGTTTTTGTTGTTGTTGGTTGCTTGTAGGGATCACCAATCTTGTATAAATCCTACCCATATTCATATCCACCACAGACCTGAAATTCAACAAAAATTTATTAATGTAACCCTTGACATTACAACACATGGAAATCATGCACTTCTACCCTCTTAATGACCAACAATATAAAATAAGCCAAAATCTTCTACCCCACCTTTAAAAATCCTTTGAATTTAGTCATCCTCCACCTATTATTTTTTTAAATGGTATGGGATGGAATATAGATATATACCCATTCTAGGGTGAGCTCTTGTATCATATATAAGACTGTTTGAGAACTCAAGATCTCATAGCCTCCAACCTAATATAACAACCAATACATTCAATAATATTCTATTGAAACAAATTCATATTGATTAAAACCCCAAAAAATTGACATTTTATTTACTCCCAAACTCATAAATGTCATCGTACCATTCACCTAGTCCTCAATTCTATATGAATTTCAAATGCTTCCAATTAATCATAGTCAAATAACCATTTACTCTAAGAAAAAATGGTCATAGTTTTACAAACATAAATGGACCTTTATCATTCATGGTTGAATAACCATAAAATACAACACTATGGTCCATATCACATAACCTTAAATGGTACAAAATTTCTCATTGAAACGAAAAGTACAATGTGGGTTTTAATCCCCATCATTAGGATATGTTGGAATCCCATTTCATGGGACCGATCCCAAATACAACATAACTAACACAACCTATATTATCTGTTTAGGTCATTCCATGAGACCAGAAATCATATTGTTACCCCTTATGACTACATGGATGACATGAAACCCCGTCATAACATTAAATATTAATAAAAGATATTAAAATCTAGTATAAAGCATTAAGAATTTGGAGATGGAATAAAACTACAATTTAACCTTATGTCTTCTTAGGAGACACCAACCCCGAGCATAACCTCTTAAGCCTTACTTGATGGAATGAAACTATAATATACCTATTAGGATTTCATTAATGGATTAAAATATAAACAATACAATTAATCCTTCATGGATAAAAATAAACTTTGGTGTAACCATAAATCCCTCTAAGGGACCACAAACCCCATTGTAATTACATCTGATTCCTCTCCAGGACTCACTGTGTGATGTTAAATTCTAGGGTACATTCCTATAACAATATAAAATATAATGGGATATCATACCTCATGATACATAAAATATATTACATATGATGATATGATTTATATTCAAAACATTCTATATAAACTCTCTAAGGATCAATACATCACACTTCAACAATTATTCACCATATCATAATGAAAATCAATATAAACAACAAGTTTCTTATCTAGGATGATATCATAAAAACCCCTAAAATATTATAGTGCATTGAAGTAAGAAAAAATAACATATATGGTAGGAGTAAATCTCCCATGATATTGGTTTTATTATGTTCTATTTAATGTGTTAATACGAAAACCAAATAATCACCCACCTTTGAAAAGTAATTCTTAGAAAATATATAAATGATCAAGCTATAAAAAACACAAAACCTAGCATGAATCCTTTCCTTATGAGATAAATTGGTTGAAATTGAATATTTACTTGTTATTTTCTACTAACAATTTATATTTTATGACTTGTGTATAATAAAACATTTCTTCTACTATTGGATTTCATGTTTCCACAACCACTAATCCACAATAAGGGGACTTAAAGATGATTGTCTCTTAAAGGATTCATCATCTCTACATGGTTGTTTCAAGAACACATTCCCCTAAAATTTCAATTACTGCCATGGAAATAGTGTCCATGCACCTTCTGTCTCTAACATAGAAATTCATTATTGACGAGGCATGTTCCTATATAAAAGGGTAAAAATTTTAGGTGGTGATGTTTACATATGATGGGACATAAGATAATCTAATAAAGATTGTGTTAAAAAGGATGAAAATATCTATCTTAACATCTAATGAATTTGAGATTCACTATATACACCGAAACAAAAAAACCTTTTTGTTTATATAGGAGGATACGGGATATTTCATGAATTCTCATAGAGTTGTAAGGGATCCTCCTTGGAGGGGTCATACCCATAGAAGAAACCAATAGTGTTGTGAAAAACCACACACTGTAGAGTATTTTAGGAATATTATTTCTTATAAATACGAAACTAGAGCACTGAGATTGATATAATTTGGGGATAGTTCATCCCAACCATTAAAGAATATGTTTTCACATATATTTGAAATTTTGGAGTCTCATCCACTCATTTGGATACTGACTTGAGAAATTTTCTAGGCATCCCTTAGTCCAAGGCTCTATCAGGCACCCATGAACATGTAGTTGGTTTCATGTGGTAAAAGTATTCTATAAAAGGACATTAATGTCCTTATAGTTCATTCTTACTGATTTAATTCAACTTGTTTAGAAATTAAGATCTTAATTATTTAATAAGGTCATATTGTAAGAGATTCCCACAAGTAGAAACCAATACACAATGAGCCCCGTCATTAGTGACTATCATTTCATAATACTTATAGATTGAAAATGAAACGGGGAAATATATCCACACTTGAATATAATACCCAAAAAATCATAGCCCAAAAATCTTCAACCTAGTTATACATGAAGATGAGATACATTCCCATCCGATATACCTCAATATATATATCCACATGGGTATGAGGAATACAATTTCTAATATATACACTTTTTTCCTTGAGGAATATAAATTTAAATTACTGTCTCTAAAAATCCATTATTTTGAAGATGAAACATATATAATAAATTTAGCATTACATTTGTAAAAACACCGAAAACCATAGAAAAAAAATAATATATATATTACTCATCCAATTAATAGCTTTATAGCTATCATGTTCATCATCTATCCTATAACTAAAACATTTCAAGATCAATAGTGATAAAAGTAAGAAATATATCATAACATCAAATTAAAATTCCAACCCAAAAATAATAATATTGTGTAATTTTGATGATGAAAGATTAATATATTTTGTGGTTGATTCAAATGGAATTTGGAAGGAGTATGTGATATATGTGATTCATATCAATTACTATATTTTTTCAACATAATAATTCAACATAACTATAAATTTCAAGGAAGTACATATACCTCACCTCCAAGAAAATTTATATATAATGGGTAACTGTATTGTGATTTAGGGTATAATACATTATTAAAATATAGATCACTTTAGAATACTTGATAAAGTATGCCATCAAATAGACATATTTTCCCATTTTATAGTTGAGAGTCTGAAGTCTCACGTGTATAAGGTGTGCCTCAAATATGATTTTTTTGAAATCATTAATGTAGTTAAATTACTCATTTAGGAAGCCTTAAATATTGTAAACATTAGAGGGATGGTAAGATATACATAATTAAATTTCTGCCAATAATGTATCAATTTGCAGTTTGTTGAAGATTTATCATGGAGATATTTTTTTGTCAACTATTGGTGGAGTTTTGTAACATTGCAACATTTTAATGCACCTGTAACTAGATGAAAGATGATTTAAGGTGGAAAATCAATAGTTTCACCTCATATATAAGGTAAAAAAAAGACATTATTGGTGATATTGATTTATATATCACCTCATTCATGGAGTTCTTAGGTTTAAAGGGATGACGCAAATCAAATAAGGGAAATAGACACTCGGTTCATATCACATCCCTTATGTATTCCACACAATGATAATTTTCCAATAATAATATACTTATACATAAAGTAATCCTTAATTTGATAAATGTTTCATTAATTGGATAAGATAAAAAAAGGAAGTTCCGTTAATAGATACCATGGCCCAAGGAAATCCTCGAACCATAGGGTTGGGGGTGTTGTAAATATAATATTATGAAATTATCCTATCCACATGTATGGTGGAATTTATATCCAAACCACTATCATTGACCCATATATTTTAGTAAATAATTGAATTATCCATACTAGCCCCTCTACTAAACAGGATGTTGATTATAAGGATGGGATTCATATGTACAACTATGTGTGAAACTATCTCACATAGACAATAATTTGTGTGGGTTTAGGGGAACTTCCTCAAAAGCTCATATCCCATTAGTGTTGATTTTTTCTGCCCAATGTGTCCTTGAGAACATAGACCTATGTGAACACTTAACTAGAATACAATTATTTGTTCCCACTATTGAAGTATCTCTAAACTCTTACATAGTTAATCCACATGGGATAGCCACTAAATCAATGAGTGACACTAAAATTACCAATACAGAAGGTCATAAATGCTTGATTGGATGTGATTTAAATGAATCATACACTAGGACAATTGATGTAGAAGTGTTATCATGTATTGGTTTTCATGAACCCTCTTTGTTTGAGTTTTTACAATGATATATTCATATTATTTAATTAGATAGGACACCCAAAAAAACATATCACCCACTTTACCTCCTGGTGTGGCCTGATTGTGGGAACTATACCAAAATATCATGAAAAAAAACTCAGGCTCTTTTAATAAACCATTGATGTTCTTACATTTTTAAATTATAAAAACCTATAAACATGGTAAATTTACTATTTAAAATATATTAATTAAAATGTATTTTATTGGATTAGTTCTATGTTGAAGAAGATAATTATCTATGTCCTCTCAACTTCAAAATAGTGAGAAACATGGAGTCATTGATTCTATTTCCTAAAGGAAGGTATTGACATATTCATTGGATATGAATACTCTATAGTAGAATCATTTAGAAATTTGTGTATAGAAAATTTAGGACGAGTAATCAATCATATTGTAACCAAAATGTTACCATAGTATATTTGAAAATTTTATGTAATAACAATACTTATTATGGACATGCTTCTTCAATCAACAGAGAAATACCAATTTTTCCCATTAACATATAATACATTAGTTTGGAAATCATAGATAATAATTGTTTATTTTATGAAACTATTGACAATACCCTCTACTCCAAAGATAATAATATTACAGGTGGAACCACCCTTGAGGAAACACTATCGGTATAGACTTGAAGGCCATAATAAAAATATTTATGACTTGTAGGAAGACAGAGGAATATGGACTTTAAGTATAAGAAGAAAATATTTTATTACTTCCATATTGATATGGCTCTTGTGTGCTTCATCTGTATCATTAAGAAGAACATTATAACCCTTCTAGAAGATAGAAATCCCAATTATATAGTTCTTTAATAAGAGTTTGTAAATGGGTGGGTCGGTTTGGTTTGATGACAAATCTCACACAGTTTATATTAAGCGGGTTAAAAAATTTTCAAACTATACATGACATCCCAACATGTGTTTTCCATAAAAACCATCATGGAAACATGATTTGGTTTAATGGGTAGGTGAGTTTGGGTTGGAATAAAATTATAATAATTCATAAAAATAAATAAAATATTTAATTCATAAAAAAATAATTATTCAACTTCGCCAATTCTATAAAGTATAATACTATAAAATAAATCATTTATATGACCCCTCCTATAAGTCTAATTATTGAATAATTAAAAATTTCACATGTCGAGTATTACTTGTACATAAATAATTTTTATGAAAAATATTATAATTGAGATTGTAAAAAAATTTAATCTTATTGTGTGTGAGTTGGGAAAACCATCTAAAAGAATAATGACCCAGCCACCAAACCTAATCCAACTCGGACAAAAAAAATTAACCCACCTTATTCGAATAGTTTTCCAGTTTTGTTGGTGGATTTTATTGCATCATATTCTGTTTTCAGTTTTATGGTCATCTTGTGCACCTCTAGTATTAATGATTATCCAAATTATTACCCTTATCACATTATATTATGGTATACTATCCAATAATACAATATATTTAATGACCTTCCCCATAAATGGTCGATGGAAGGCTGATAGATCATGGAAATGTCAATGCACATGTGGGCCATGTGGATTCCACCATGTATATGGAAGGATTGTATTGAGTGCTTTCAATTAAAGGTGGTTAGAAACTCAATTATTGGATTTCATTAAAGTATATTCTCCAAGTGCAAATCATCATTCGAAAATGATGAAATAAATCCTTCATGGCCTTAATCACCCATGTAACACCCTTTGTGATATCCTCAATTGTGTAACCCAGTAAAATTAAGTGTAATATATTCCAGAAATTTTGGGATCCATATGCATATCCCCTATAATTATCTATGTCTATCAAAACTCTTATGGACTTTATGTCACAAAAATATAGAAAATGGACACCACCCATCAAAATAAAACCTTCTTCTGATGAAGAACATATTTATGCTTAAATCAAGGTGATATGATTGCTGAGCTCATTTTTTGGTAAAGAATAACATTACAATGTAAACACATACGATTAGTCTTATGGAAGTTGTCACTAAGTGAAAAAGGAAACCCCTTGGTGGAAAACGGCCTCGGTATATTTTCTAGTGAATTCCATCCATTCGAATATAATAAGGTGGATGGAAATATTGATATCTTGGAGGAAGCAACATCATGGTCTAACACCCGTTGATATATTTCCCTTCTCCAATGTAGTATGAATATAATTTTTTTAGGGTGACATATCTTTTAAAATATTGGGGTCCCATAGGATAGTTTTCTTCCAATCCCCCTTCCCTAAATGTTATACCATGTAATCATCCAGCAGTACCAATGCCATAACTAGCATATACCTTTATGTTTTAAAATTTGGTCCCTAACCAAAAATGGAAACTCGAGCCCTTGACCTAGAAATATGATGTGCTAAGGCATTTTTAATAATTCTTAAATGGGTTTCGATCATGGATGATTTCATTTTTTTTCAAAGAATTTAGAGAAACCTCGTTTGAGGTTGAAACAAATCCACATTAATATGAGATAGGGGAGGTTCCCATTGATGCCTATCATGGAGAACACAAGCTCAAAGAATGTTATTCTATAGCCTATTTTAAAAAATTCAAGGGGTATTATTCAATGGAACATATTTTAACTATATGTTTCTAAGAACTTCCATCGTGAATTAATTTTCTGAATTTTAGTAGATAATAAAACCATAATTTCCTGTATCCCTTCTCGTCCTCTCCACTTGTATATATTTCAGGAGATAAATTTAAACCCTTGAATATCATACATTAATTTTTATTACAAGAGTGGAAAAATTCATTGGGAAATAATTATATTAATAAACAAATATGTATCCTTGATTCAAAAACAAAATTCATAGTAATTGGAATGAAACAATGTTCAGCACCCTTCTCTGTCAACCATATCTGAACATGCATGAATCTATGAATTCTTATTACAATAAATTCCCAAAAATATCCTATCAAAGTTAATGCATGAATGTTTCAAGATGATGATTCCCCAGTTGATGTCTCTGAGACCCTGTATATCGACATCGGTTGCTATAAAAAAAGATAAAAGGTAGGATTAGAAAAAAGTTTCTTTACATGTATCTATTGCTAATGTATTAGATATTTTTCCATCAATTCCTTGAGTTGGTTTTATATAATTATTCATAATATTCATTAACTAGAAAAATGGAAGGAGGCTCCTAAAAAATATGAATTTGTGCTTCCAAATTTGGAGTTTTTTTTAAGATTCTCTTGTACCACACACGTGGTCACTATAATGAAAAAACTAGTATTCACTACAAACTAAAAATAATTCCATAAAATAAAATACCAATAATGAAGAAATAATAGTTATGAATTCTTCATATAAGTCTCTTAATATATATCATGATATTTCCTCCCATGGTCTTGAAAAAGTGGAAATGAGTAATTATCTTCCCACCATTATATATGGACTTTTAATGTCCATTGACAAACTCATACATGTGAACTAAGGAAATGAATACGATACATGACCCATGTTAATTAATTCAATCATTTCCCATACATAGTCAGATTATTACATCTTGTTCCTTAGAAAACATAGTGATTTATTTTCCGGGGATTATAAAACAAATCAATGATAAAATCCACAGGCCGGATTTCACTGACTTACTCATCCAACCAGTGAAAATGATTATAATAATATCATGTAATGAATTAACCCATATAATGGTACCATGGTAGGTGATGAGGTAGATATACTAATTAAGGATTAGTTCATTAGGGAGGATCCATACATTAAATATATGGAAAATAGTGTTCTTATTTGGATGAAGGACTTGTATATTTGGGTTTTAATCAATATCCATGACCTCAATTATCATTTCTCATAGGATGACTTGCCACCCCTTATCATGTAGTTGTTAGTCAACATGTGGACAAGTTTTGAATATATTTCAATCATTGTTGAAAACTATAGATATAGTCAAATCTATATAGATCGTGAAAATAATGAATCCATAGATTTTGGATAATATCATTGAGTAATTTTCTTAATAGGTGGTGCCCTTTGTTTTAATAAATTTCGGGGCCACCAATCAGCATACCAAGAACCATATTTCCAAATCCCAATTTTGGAGGATAGTGGTGTGATATATGGATGACCTAGTGGCCAATTCTCACTTCAATCATGACTATTTTTTTGACCTCTAGTTTTTGCTCATCAAGAATCAATAACGCATCATGAAGACTAACCCACTCAAATTAACATATAATGTAAACATTTAAAAGTTATTTATAATTATGGTATTATATCAAGGTATTTAAATTTATCATGAAAAATAATAGGTATTCCATATAAGTTTTTCCCCATAAAAATCTCTAGGGGTTGAGTTCCCCTGAAGGACTAATTTCTAAAATAATTCTTTTTATTAAAAACCCCCTTGGTAAGTGTTTTCCCTATACAAAACTGATGAGGAAAAGTGAAAACTACAAGTGGGATAAATAATTCAAATAACACTTATCCAAACAAATAATTTCTTTCCCACAGTCTAATCTAGATTCCATTTATTGAAATAATACAACTATTCATATACTTGGTAGCTCTAGAGTAGTCTCTTAGTTCCCTTATTGATAAGAACAAAGGTGATAGAAAATATAACAGTTTTTACATCCTTAAATAGAAAATAATAGTTGTTCAAATTATGTTTTATATGGATGATAAAAATCACCTTCCCATAGTATTTATTGTAATAGTTATTGATTATAATACTTTTCATTATTTTTTATTTCCATTCCAATTTTACTTTTTTGATTCTTTGGTAATTTCATTTATTTGTACTTTTTTTACAAGTATTCAATAATTTTTTAGCATAATCGTTGAAATTTTTGAAAAATAAAGACATCATTTAAAAATATTATACAATATGAAACATGGTTTGTGTAATTTTTATTTACTTTTTTAGTGTTAAATAATCTATGAGTTTTTGATGATAACTAAGAAATTAAGTAAATCCAAAGATGTTTGGTTTTTCACTAATAGACATGTGACTATGTTAGGTAGATAATTCCATCTCACATTAGTGTAAGAGAATGCACCATCTCTCTATTGTATTATGAAGTCTACATATAAATAATTTAGTGAGAAAAAAATTATTTTCAAATGAATTATTAAATATTTTAGGTTTTACATGAGATTAAATGAAGAAGGAACAAGGGTTTTAGGTATAAAAAAGTTCAATAAAAGAGTAAAAGAGGGAGGAATGAGATTTATAATAAATAACATATGGTATTTAGGTTATTTTATGCTCCCAAAAGAGTCTTACATTAAATCTTGAGAGGGAATTATCTACCCAATATATCCTCATGTTGTTCCTAGATAATATGTATTTATTCTAATTCATCACTACATTACAACTTGATAGGTCATTGATATTTAAAATTTCACCACATAGAATCCATAGAGTATATCACAAAACTAATGTAGTAATGTTTCCCAATGCACATACATTCACCCTCTAAGGATGTCTATATTATGGGACTCTATATTTTGTAAATTAGAATTCCTCAATTATATATTCTATGTATGAATTAATATTTTACCATATAAATTATTAACATAATTTTATAAAGAATAATGTCAAACACCCCAATGGAATATATGATCCATTTTTAGTGTTATCTAATTTGATAACCCCATTGCTGGACACCTTATGTTTTAATGCTCACAAATCAGTTTTGGAGATTTTCAGTTTCCTCAAGTTTTAATGCTTACAAATCATGTTTTACACTCTTATTACTCATGTTTTAAACACTCACAAGTTCATGATTTAGAATCTCACAAATCATATTTGAATCTTGTAAAAATCGTTTAATCTTGTTCTATAATGTTTTAGATTGACTATATTTAATATTAAACCATTCTGTGAATATTGATTCTTAAAACATTTTACAGAAAATTGGCTGAGTCTGTGAAATATTAATCTTGATATTAGTTATTGATATTCACAGTGTCTATGACACCATAAGCTTATTACTGGTTCTAGATTTTTGCAATGGACCTGACACATTTTCTATGCTAACATTTCCAAGACATTGAAACAACACACCATTCAGAATTTTGAAAAAGTTCAAAACGTTGTTATCTGGGACATAGTTGTTATTGACTCTTTTGTCAGGGCGCGCACATCCGTCTGTTTGAGGACAATGAGAACATGCTGAATTTTTTCTCGAATTTCTGCTTTCCAAATGTGGGCGACATTCCTCACTTATTTAGGGAAAATTGCTCCCTGATTGAAATGGGGTGATGAGATATTGGTTACTCCTTCCATGGATTCCTCCTCATAACTAATTACCAAGTTCGAGTCTCCCACATATATTAAGACATTGTTCGTGAAACTCTTCTTAGTTCCATATCTTCATGGACACCAGTTAATTATGCTACATCTGTCAAGAAATTTCAAGGGGTCTGACTAAGTACGCAACCATTGGTTGGGGGAGTAGTCACTTTGGTCATCACTGGAATGTATGGATGCTAGAACACTAGCATTTCTGGGTTTCTTTCCATTATTATAGGTCTTTTGAAGGGCACAGAATCCCAAGGAATCCCACTTCGAATGTGGGTAATTATATACCATAGGCATGTCTCCGAGGTTTTCCTCATCTTCCCAGGTTTAACATAGGGTATGCTGCAGGTTTAATGTCTAGCGGAGACAGATCAGACAAATCTAAACATTGACTAGAGTGGATCAGATGGGGCAATCCTTGGAGGGATCACTGATGTTGGGGATAACGTGTGGTTCATACTCGGTTGTTGCTAATGGGAATTAGAACTGAGGTGTCATTATCCAACAAGGATGTGGCGGCCTAGACAAGAATCAGGATAGATGACGGAGGGGTTATATTGGATGAATAATGTAACGGAACTGACGTGAGGAAGGCGGTGAGGTTGGGATTGAGTCTCGAAGAGACTTCTTATGTATCCTTTTGGCATAGAATCAAAGTATGCATAGTTTGGTTGGGCAATGGGAAACAGAACAAGGTGACCCATATGAAGATGACCTAGAGGAAGTGGAACCTCCGAGTTTGGTCATGAAATTGGGGTGTGTGCAGAGGACAGCGTCTTAAAGACATGTTGGGTAATACGTGTGATTAGCAGCCCAAGAGTTGGTCTAACATGAGAGAGAAATAAAAAAAATATAGTTTCAAATAGAGGGGACTACAATGGATTTTGACTAGATAGGGTCACAACGGATTACCATTGGGTCGAAATCCAATGGTTTACCACTGGATGGGGTCACAATAGCTTCTTGTTGAATGGGGATCACAAATTCTTACCGCTAGATAGGGGATTGCAATGGCATACTGCTGGATAGGGGATAGTTTAGTGTCATGTGGGATAAAAGGGCCTATAGTTTAACATAATAAAAGATGGGGGGTGGACTGATGTGAAGTGGTCGGGACCGATGGGTGTTGGGCGTGAACCTTAGGGAGGCTTCCTACATACCTTTCTTAGGAAAGGATCAATGTCCATGTAGTTCGGAAGTGTTTGGTGAACCTAGGTGAAGTGGGTCTGGACCAATTGTTGTTGGGATTGAACCTCAGGGAGGCTTCATGCATTTCATTCCTTTTAAAAGATCAATTTCCATGTAGTTCATGTGGTGTTGGGGAGCTAACGTGAAGGGATTTGGGCCCAATGGTTGTTGGGATTGAACCACAAAAAGGCTTCCTATATACCTTGCCTTGGAAAGGATCAAAGTCCCCATAGTTCAGAAATGGTGTTGGTGAGTCGACGTGAAGGGAGTTGGGAACAATGGTTGTTGGTCTTGAACCTCAGGGAGGCTTCTTACATACATTGAGTTGGAAAGGATTGAAGTCTGCATAGTTCGGATGGTGTTTGTGGCATACACTCTAAGGCGACCCATGGAAGATATCATAGTCGATGCTTACTCTATGCCCATGTGAGTCATGATCAATGTGAGAAACTAGAGGCAGCAAATTCCTGATGATCATGTCGTGAATGGTGCATTAGTAGGAAGTGGAGTGGGGATAACATGTAGTTAGCGGCCCAAAATGGGAATAGGGGCTTACACATAGTCTACAACCTAAAGAGGAAATAAGGGCTTACACGTGGTTATCTGCCCAGTGAGATGAAGATAGGAACTTAATCCAGGGAGGAGGCCCCATGGAGACAAATCCCAAAGGGAGGGGGACTGGGCATGGAAGAGAGGATAGATCTGGTACCCATCCCCCATCTCTTGTCTTTGGCCAGGAATAAGATGTGAGGAGCATAGGTGTTGCCTCCCGCAATAAATGTTATGGGATTACACCATAGTGGTTGCCTTTTCCCCATTGATAGACATCGTTCCGGTAAATAGGATCTCATTCCATGTGAGGAATGATCTCTCTCCTGTAAAGAACAGTGGGCGTAGAGAATTTATGAGATGGGGGACCTCACATATGATGCACGTGGTGGGGTCACAGTTTAATTTCATCTTCCAAGGATGATGGCACTTGGCAGTTTAACGTCATACAGCTCGGATGAAATGGGTTCAGTCCACACCCCTATGAATTACATAACTGATACACACTTACATTCTGGGAAGGTAAGGCATCAGAAATATCATGGAGAGGGGTGTTATGGAGTGATCCATTGAGGGGTCCACGTTAGCATGGAAACGTGAGGAAGCAATAGGTGTTAACGTGATTATGCAAAGAAGTATGAGGCAAAGAAACACAATGGGAAGTACTGCCCAAGGAACATTGAAATCCGTTCGTGCGAACCTACATGGTCACATCAGATAAGAAGTTTCAAAGTAAAGCGGTTCATAGGTAGAATACTCGTGAAGATCTAGTGCTCCATGTAGCGGAGGGGTTCACGAAGGGGTGTGATTCGCGAAGTGAAGTGGCTTAGCCTAGACGTAGGGAATTGGTGCATATGGAAGTTTCTTCTTGAAGTGGAAAATCATTCATGGAGAAGTGATTCAAGATTCAAGGGTGCCTTGTGAAGCATATCATTGCGAAGAAATGTGCTTCGTGAAGCACAGTGGCCATGCCTTAGCATGTGGGTCACATATGCATGTATGGTATTTTGCGAAGCATAAGTGCTTCGTAAAGACCTGAGTCCCCTTAAGGATCCCCCTCCATCATGGAGGCCTGAGGGCTATACAAAAGGCATAACTTTTTGAAGATAGGTTGAATTCAAGTAAACGGGGGGTACATTGCAATGCTAAAGTAACTTGAAAAGCTCATGGTTCGCAGAGCTGAAATTGCTTCTCGATTTGAAAGCTTAGAAGGTGAAAGGTCAGAGGATCCATCCTTTGGGCTCGATGGCAGTCTAGTATTTATAGGCAATAGGAGTCCTGAAGCAGAGCATGCCAGGCACGAAAACATGTATAAATTGGGTTTAATCACGAATCCTACCACCTCTTCGCTCCATGGAAGCATTAAAAATGCCAAATGGGTTCACGGAGCCTACCACCTCCTTGCTCTGTGGCGGCGTCGCAAACATCAAATGGGTTCATGGAGCCACCATCCTCCTTGGTCTTCAGCATTTTCACAAATGTAAAATGGGATCTCGGATCCTCCCGCCTCCTGGATTCACAGCGGCTTCTTAGAGTGAATACTTTGCACCGGCCGCGGTACTGTAGGGGCTCTGCAAACAAGATTCATGAGGTAGCCCCTAAGGCTTTCCATTTGTTGTTGTTCTTCTCAAATTTTGGTTCCAGAAAATGCCCCCCCCCCCTCCGACTTGGAGCTGAGGAGAATTTGAGGGTTGAAGTCTAAGGATCGATTGCCCAAATTCCCCAGTCAATCACGAAGAAGACTCGCTAAACATTCTCACAAGGCTAAGAGGCGACACGTGGGGTGAGCGTGCCACGACACTCGCTGTGGTTGGATGTGTCGTGGAGCAACAAGTGTCATCACCTATAAAGAGGGGAGTCTAACCTCTCTTTTTACCTTTCTCGTCTCCTTGTCTTATCATTTAGTGCTCTTGAATCATGAAGCTCTACATACTCCATGATTTCTCTCAGTGAATCAGACCTTCATCTTCACGGTGCACAGCGAGTCTTTGACTTCGCGATGGTGCACTCTGCGGCTCGCGTCTAAAGGTTGGCGTAGGGCTCCGCAAACGGTCTTTTCGAATGAACTCTGCGAACGAGATCCACAATAGAGCTTCTCTAAACCAAACTAAAAACACCAAAACCTCCAAAACTAAATGGTTCACCAAGAGGCTTATAGGGGGTCCTTGTGGATGCTTCTTAGAGAGAGAAGACGACAGATAGCTCAGGCATAGGGGAGTTTGTGTGAACCCATTTTGACCATGACACGCTGGTGGAATTGTTGTTGGAAAGCCAAATAAAAAATCCACTATGTAGGAGGCTTCCTCTATATGGATTTGGCATGAGGGATGAAATCTTCATCCATGAAGTGGGTAGGGATGAGCCGACTTACTGGTTCAGGAGCACGTCGTTCCGATGCCAGTGGTTCAGGGCAGCTTACGGTCATCCCCAGTAAGACTTCACACCTTTCAACACTAATTGTATATACAATAATTTGAACTATGTTGATGGGATGGAACTTCAGGGAGAGGCATATCCCCCATTGTACCATTCTATCTAGAAAGCAACCATGAGGACCCAAAAAGGGGTGGTCCAATGAGTGGGATCTACACCGGGGTAGAAAATTCACAGACGAATGGGCCTGGGCATAGTAGGTAGGTTCCTCATGTGAGGAATTTAGGGTAGAGCTAAGAAGAGTGGGATTTTATGAGGCATCTTGGGCCTCCCAATTTCATATCTATCAGTCAAAGCAGGTGATGCCTAAGTTTATGAGCAGATGGTCATCGAGGAACAATACCTTTCATTTTCACCATAGAGAGGTTGGAATCAGTTTATGGGATGTGCATCAGATCTCGAGGGTCTCAATACTTGGGGGATGTATGATGAGTTCCTCCCCTTTAGGGATTTTGGGAGGATCCATATCAATTTCCACCGCTGTCAATGGCGTAATGAACCTAGTGTCGGGAGAGGACAAGCAATCGGTGAGGGATGTCCACTTTAAATGATGGTTCAAGCAGTTCTTGAACTACCTGGAAAATAATAAGTTTCTACTGAGGCCCCGTACATTCCCAAAGGGGGTTCAACGAGGATAGGATCACTCGTACTGGTAGCTTTTAGAGGATAGTCAGTAGAAGATGTGGGGATTTCGGGTCATTACTGAGCAGCAACCGGTAGTTAGGCTCACTTCACTCATTACAATGCTCATCTTAAGTTGGATCCTTCTATTGGGAGACACAAACATGGGAATGAGATTGAGAACGTTTATCATGGCATCCATGCTAGCAACAGGATGGCAGGTCACCCTCGGGATTCTGATGCTTTTCAAGATGTACAAGATACAGTGGAATATCAGTGAGGGGAAGAAGCCACAGAGAATATGTGGTCCATTCCACCTACTGTATGGGTGGATAGCAGTGCATGTTAGAGGGATCTATGAATATCTGAACCCCATATCACCTCCATGGTCAAACTCACACTTGTCCATTCTAATTGCAGTAGGGAGATTTCTATCCAAGCTGATTGTGCTGGCAGTACTGAACCAGATCTAGAAGGTAGAGCATTTCAACTTTCACCTATTCCCATTGCCAATGGGTGCATTCACTGACAATGTCTACGGAAAAAAAAGAGAATCATTACTACCTACTAGAATTTCAAGGTGTATTCATAGTGGTACAGGTAGACCACGAGCTCCTCTACGAGTTGTACACACCACACCGATTTTTAAGGAAATTTTGGTGTATGCAGCGGTTGACCCCGCGAGTCTACTTGGGGGTGCTCCACGAGGATCACCCATGTGTAATGAGGTAGATGTGGCTCATGTTCACATGGGATGATGGGAATATGTGGAATGAGCTACCTCCTCCCATGGATATCTTTAGACCGGTGAAGGAGTATGCCAAAAGCTGGGAGGCAGCCTTCCCCGGGGAGATATTGTAGAAGCCAACTATTCGGGCCAGTGATGGTGTGCCTCCCTAACCTCCAGGCTAGGGCTAGAAGGCGGAAAATAAATCTCGTGTACTAGGGGTTGCAGTGGCAGTGAGGCCCGCACTGGAAAAAGGGAGGTAGTAATGGATCAATCGACGACAGGGGACCAAGCGGTCCTAGAGGAGCAGATTCATCTAAAGGGGAGGCCACCATGGGTATTCTGTAGGATATCCACCCAGGCTCGGGGATAGAAACTACCCCATATAGACATTCCCGAGAACATCATCTTCCAAAAATATTTGGATATCTAGGATGTCAACTGGAAAATCATCAACCTGTATGAGATGTCGCATCATCTGAACCATCTCAGGATAGATTTTCCGAGAATCAGCCCCATCAGGGCTAGCTTTCCGGTATCCAAGGCGGAGTCGGAGAAATACCTAGCTGATTTGGAGGACATCGTGCACTCCTGGGGTGCCATGCATCCAATTAAAGGCCATATGATGGTGTTGTTGGATTGAACAACCCCACCGTAGTTGTCAGCTGCAGAATTTAAGGAGCGCTTCCCTTTGCCGGAAGAATCAAACAAATACTCTTGGGGTTAGGAGGCTAGTAGAGGGAGCCCTTTGTAAGAGGGTAAAGTTGGAAATTCATACCAAGAACTCGAAATGTTTTTAGAGTTCTTCTAGGTAAAAACCATGATTCACTTCTTTATAATCTTCTTCTAGGTTACTTTAGACCCTTCACTAACATTTAAATTGAACAGGAGGGCCTCATACACAGAACCCATTCTTTCCCCTGGTAGATGCGGTTGCGGGGCCTTCAGGATCAACGCCTGTAGCTATGGCGATTACTTCATCCAATGGGGCCAGGACACCCGAGGTTATTCTTCTCAATTTTTCAAACTTCCCATCAATATAGGGAGGGCCACATATCGGGGTCCCCACAAAAACCACCCTAGAATGAGACCGAGAATTCGATCTTTCTATGTCCCCTTTACAATATTCTTGATGCCACTCATTGACCAGGCTAACTGAGATTTGTGCCCTTTTTGGTACACGCAGTTCTTTAAATGGCATGGATTGCATTGGAGATGTTGGTTTGTACTTTTGGAGGCACCTTTACCAAGGGAATGTTTGTGGTCGTGGAGGAGGATATCTAGACTAACCAAACTATGGCACTCGTGATCACTGGTGGGACCATTATAAGGGTTGATCCTGAAATTATTGTACTAGGATCCGACAATTAATATCGATCAGATAACAAAGGTCCTTCCAAACCTGATCAGATACGAGATGCAGACCCTGCTAACAAGTTCTTGGGGGCATTCCCCACGTATGATCCCACCAACCCCACAGACTAGGACAAGACAACCACTAATGAAGTGGAGATAAAAACAGTCTATCGCTAGTCATGGAAGCTGATCAAATGCTTCTTTGATGACACCCCTAAAGCACAATGGATAGACCAGATGGAGAGACTTCAGTTACGACTGCGTCAACTGTGTGATGGGGGTCAAGGCCCAATATCCCCTCATGCTTATCTGATATCTCAAGGTATATAAGATTCGAATGTATGGTCGTGGACTTGGCATGGGTTAGCAGTGGAAAAAAGTGATTAAAATAAATATGGTCCAAGAGACTGAAAACGAGATTCAACAGTTACAGGTCCAGACAAATGTGCATTACTCTTTCCCCATCACGCAATCTGGGCTCATATCGCGGCTGAAGGCCCATCTAGGAGAGGTCGAAGAGCATATGAAGAAAGCCTCTATGGAGATGGCTATCTTCGGGAGTGATGAGGAGTGGTCTTAGGTTGTAGCTGAGGAAATGTTCCCCATAACTACAAAGGAGGAATAAGAACTGAATAGGTGGAAACAGATCTTAGATGCCAGAAACCAGAGTGTTGCGGAGCTGCAATGCTATTTTGATAGGGTCAACCCATCTATGGGAGGAGTTTATATTTGGGTATTGTGATATATGTAACTTTTAAATGTGCCTTAATGTTTTTATTATTCATTTTATATGAATTCATGAGTTATATTATTCATTTTTGGTCTATTTCATTTTTGTTACATTCATGGAACATCCAGTTATCAGTCCCTAAGATCACATGGGTCAAACATGATGTGACAAACAAGGGCTGACCACATTGTCATTCCATCTGAATATAAGAGTGATAAAAAAACGTATGAAAATATGGGGTTCGAACAACCAATCTAGATATATATGAAGAAAGTAAGAGTCCTAACAAGAGAATGAGTACCTTAGAACAATTGACGTTCCATCTTCCCAATGTGCTCTTGTGCACAAGTGGGGTAACGTCAGCGTCATTTGGAATCAACCCAAATATAAGGGAGTGGAATGTTTGAATCATGATAACCCATATTTGGAACTTTGTGGGGGTGTCATGACAATGAAGGGTAACCACTGACACATTCAAAACACAGTATCCTTATTGTGTTAGCCTGAAATGGTGATAAAAAACAAGGGCTCACTATTGAACATATTCGAAACACAGGGCCTGACCCGAAATTCCATCCATTAGTCTTCCAGAACATTGTCCCAGGACAATATGCTAGCCATAGGCCGAGAATCCATACTATTAGGGGGTTATTTTAGACATGAAAGTGGAAGAGGATCTAAATAAAGGGAACACAAATCATGGAGGGTGGTGTGATGGGTTGTTCGAATGGATTCTAACACTCTAGAAATCATGCCACCATGGTGGAAACACATTAGGTGGGCTT
Organism: Viscum album; assembly: GCA_963277665.1. NCBI lineage: Eukaryota > Viridiplantae > Streptophyta > Magnoliopsida > Santalales > Viscaceae > Viscum > Viscum album. Next base: position 590,927,309 of record OY728126.1, read on the forward strand.
ATTTTTCTGATCAGGGATCAAACATACTTTTGATCAGGACCACTTTGGCAATGTCCTGGAATGCTCTGTAGTTTTACATCATACCAATAAGATCAATAGACATGTAGTTTTAACATCATATGGTGAGGATGATGCACATAGTTTAAATGTCATACTGTCTGGTTCAGGATCATGCCCAAGGGGCCAGAAGGGTCAATGCCCCTAAGGTCAGGCCCAAGGCGAAATTCCTGGGTGTTGCTACGTATCCCATAATGTTTATAATCAAGCCAAATATATTTATGAGAGTGTAGTTTAACATCATATGGGATGATGAAAGGAATTTGTGGCATGGATACACCATTACACGTCATACCAGAACTACTAAGCCCATTTGACGCGTTCTTGATGTGGGAAACAAGGAGTAGTGATGGGGCATTCCAAGCACAGGAGGGTATATGTTAGGGGTGAGGGGACATGAGGTGACTGATGTACCAATAAGGTTGACCTGCCTAATTGACGCACCATGATTTGCGAAGGGTTAAAGACGAGTCTATTGGAATTATACTTGAACATAAGGATGTTGAAATATGTGGATCATGATGCCAATGATCTGGAGCACAATAATGGTGGTGTGAAGAAAGTGGATAACTGTTTTCCATGTTCTAAATACAAACTCTATTTCATGTTATCCTAGAATGGGGAAAGACAAATGAGGGTCGATCACTGACCATGTTTGAAACATGGGACATGTCACAAATGTCATCAGAGGTCCTTAGAGATGTGGGCCCAAGACGGTAGGTAAGGCAATCTGTCTTGAGACTAGGTCGTAACGGGGGTCCATTCAGATGTGGAAGAGGATTGGGATGCAAATAATGGGCTCAAAAATTTTGGACATAGAACAAGGTAATGTCCCTATGAAAATTCTGCACTTTGGGATCATTGTCACAATGCATCTGATTACAAGAAAAGATGTATCAGATAGAGGGAGTTGGGTCCCTTTCCAACGACAAGGGTCTTGGAGTCGCATGCTTAAATCTTAATGGTCATTGGATGGTCCATAAAGGGGTCCCTAATTTAATGGACTGTGCGCAGGGCGGTGAAGTAGCCAAACCTAATGCATAGTTCCCATAGGGAGATCTTAGTTTAGGGTCATAAAACTCAGACCAGGTTGGGAAAAGACATGGGAGGAACGTGGTGTGGCCATTACAAAATCCGACGTGAATGAGAACCAAAGTGGTACTCGCCACATCACATGCTTCCGAAAGAGTTTGGGCTGAGAGGCAGGAGAGAGGGGAAGGATTTTAGATTCTTGGTGTTAGACACAAAGACAAGATGACTGGGCATTCCTACGTATCCCATGAGGATGGGAATCAAGACATACATAGTTCTTGAAGATGTCGTGTAGTTTAACATCTTTTGGCAATAACGTGGAGTGGTCTTAGTTTATGGTCATTGAGTTGGGACCATGAAGAACTGAAATAGGGAGACCCATGGTGAAGTAATTAATAAAACCCAATGTGAATGGGGGCACAAGCCCATACCACCACAATGTGCTCCCTGAGAAACTTCTAGGTCAAGGGACCAAATGTGAAAGTTAGACTGAGCCCAAGGAAAAGTGCACGGGGTTTCTTTCGTACCCCAAGAGTATGGGAATCAAGTCGTACATAATCTTGAAGGTGTCATGGTAAGATACCAATTCCAAAGATAATAAGGTCATATGGGTCGTGTCCTCGCACCAAATGAATTGGCATTTGATAGTTCTAGTTTGTCCTTTAGGATTAATGTTTGTTCTTTTTGTGAAGCGATGAACCTAGGATGGAGAGTATAGGTGTCTCCACAAGAATCAAGATATATATAGGCACTGAAAAATGGTAGGTGGGTGATCGATACAAAACATGATATCCCCTAAAGTGAGGACACCACGATGCAGTGTGGTTTTTCATCATGCGGCCAAGACGATATTGTCACGATTTAGGGTCATGTGATGGTACCAACCATGCATTTTAACGTTATTCAGTGTAGACGTAATAGTTTAAAGTCATGTTGGACTAGGCATCATAGTTTAATGTCAAAAGACTCAGACATATTCGGGATAAATGAGTTTCAAGAGGGGATGTGCACGGCGTGATAAAGCATACCTAATGTGGATGTGGACGAAGTCCACATCACACCAAGAAAAATTCCAAAAAATAATCCTCGGGATAAGGGGCCCGAAAAGGTTATAGAATATGGGGTAGGAGAGTCTAGATCTTGGAAGGGAAGTGTGTGGTGCTGCTCTTGAAAACCATACGTGAATGAAGACAAAAGTCCACAAATGCCACACCACGTAATCCTATATGGGTTGGGGCCTAAAAGGATGAACAGAAGTGATAATTGTAGAAAACTAAGCTGGACCTTCAGAGGAGGTGTCCGGGAATTCCTACATATCCCATAAGGATGGGAATAAATCTATACATTGTTCTAGAATATTACATATAAGTAGATCTTAGTTTAAGGTCTTAGAGATCAGACCATGATGAGGCGAAACACTTCCATGTGGGTGCAGACCTTGATCTTGTCCCTAACCCCATGTGAGTCTAACTCAGTGTGGGATACAAGGGAGGAAGAGGTCTTTTAAACACATGGGATACACTTAAAGGGGAAGTCAGTGCTGACCCCAAAATGAGTGCTTACCATAGATTTGTCCTCCTAACATGCAAATGTACACTGAGGGATATTACGAAGAGTGTTGAGATTCCACTTGGACATGATAGTGTGGAAAATGATGTGAATCATGCAACTGAAATTTAAGTCTTGATGGGGTTGGCGTGACGATGGAGGATAACTGTTGACCGTGTTCAAAACACAACATATATATCATGTGACCTGAAATGGGAACAATAAATGAGCATCAACCACTGACCATATTTTCAATGCGGGGCTTCTATCAATTTTTTGTTCAAAACCCTCGAGAACGTTGTCCTGTAATGGTAGGAGAGACCTTGTCTGAGCATCCATTCCACTTGGGGGTCCCTTCATATATGAAAGACAATGAAATCCCAAATTAAGGGGAACACATACCCTAAAAAATGGGTGAAAACAGGTCCATGTAGAATCGAACACTCCACACTCTGAATAATAGTACTCTTAGGCACATTTGTGAATCACCGAAGAGGGTTGAGGGACCCGACTTAAGAGCGTCCGACTCAAAATGATGAGTGTAAAAAAAGGGAGTGAAGGGAACTCGAGAGTGAGAGATCTACATGGTGTGGTTGCTACAAACCCGACGTGAATAGGAACTCTAACCCATACCACACCATGTACCCCTACCTTGGAAGGACTCAGGCCACAAGGCTAGAATGATAGGGAGGTTTCTAGGAAATGGGGTTGGGCCCAAAAAATAGACGTGCTGGAAGTCCTACATATCCCATAATAATGGGAATCAAGCCACACATTGTTCTTGAGAAGGACGTTGTGCAGTTTATCATCATGCAGCAAGGACAGTGCTGCTCTTAGTTTAAGGTTGGAGGGCTCAGACTGTAGATGCCCAGTTTAATGTCATATGCATGGGACAACTGAGTAGAGAGGGTGAATCCTCGTTCCTATGGAAGACCACAAAATTTAAACAATGATAGAGGATAACTATTGACCATGTTCACAACATAATATCTATATTTTTATGACATAAGGTCAAGGGGAAAAAAATTGAGCATCCACTGTTGATCGTGTTCTCAATACAGAACTTATATCAATTTTTCCTTTACAGTCCTCTATGGCCATCTCCCATAATGGTAGGAGGGCCCTTGGTTTGAGCATACATGCCTTTCTTGGGTCCTTTTGGAAATAGAAGATGATGGAAAACCATATGATGGGGCTCGTGAAGCATGGTGGGGCATGTGCTTTCCGAAAGGGAAATAAATGAAGGAGGGATGTCCCAAGGGGATATGTGTGAAACATAAATGTGCCCATGAAATTGAATGTCATGCTGGATAGTAGAAGATGAGGAGATCTTTAGGGGATATGGATACATGGTATTGTCATGATGAACTCGATGTGAATGAAGGAAAAATCCTACACCACACCATGTGTGTCGACCCAATGGGAGGTCTTGATGTTTGGGGCTAGGCCTACAGTTGAAATGTTTGGGAATTCATACATATCCCATAAGGATGTTAATCAAGCCATACGTAGTTATGAAAGTCCATGCAGTTTAGCATCGTATGGTGAGGATGTGTGTTGAGAGAAGAAAGTGGGGGGTAACATGGTGAAATCATTATGATCTTGACATGAGTGGGGCCAATGAAGCCATCATCACACCATGTGGGATCCTCCAAGAGAAATATACCCAGGGGGATAGTCAAAGATGAAACTTGGGGATGGACTCATGACAAAGCATCCAAGAATTCCTACGCATCCCATGAGGATGGAAATCAATACATACATAGTTCTTGTAGTTTAATGTCTTTCAGGAGGAGACAAAGTTTAACGTCTTGCAAGAAGACACACAGTTTAAAATCTTGTAGGATGACATACAGTTTAACATCATGTGGGATGAAATACTGTTTAACGTTATGAGGAATGACATACAGTTTAACATCATGTGGGACGACATACAGTCTAACATCATGGTGGATGAAATCTAGTTTAACATCATGTGGGACGAAATACATTTTAACTTCGTGTTGGACGACATATAGTTTAATGTCCTGAGGGATGACATATAGTTTAAAGTCATATCAGATGACATACAGTTTAACATAATTCAGGATGACATTTCGCAGTTTGAGGTCATGTAGGACTGGATAGATTACGGTCATGTAGGAACGGACAATTTAAGGACAAGTAAGACCAGACAGTTTAAGGTCATGTAAGACCCTTTTACTTAGGTAAATTATAGCTTGAGGAACTTTGAATTTTTGTGAGGATTTATTCGCTCACCATCCATGGTAACCAGGGAGTATGTGCCATTGGAGTAAACCCTGTGAATGACTTATGGTTCATCACATTTGGGGTCCAACTTGGGTGGCTTCCTGCCAAGTATCATTGGTGTCCCTAGGGCCATCAACAAGTTGCATTGCAAGATGGGAAAGAGGTGAAATTTCTTATTGACAGCTCTATAAATCTTGTTTTGATGCCTTTCGAGATTTTGAAGAGCACGAATCCAGTTCTCGTCAAGCGCTTCCAACTCATCTAGATGGATTTTAGGTACTTTATCTAATTCTTGTTGGTCATAAATAGTTGTGGACAATGAGGGAAACTGAATCTCAATGGGAAGAATGACCTTCGTTCCATACACTAGGGAATATGGGGTCACCTAGGTGGAATTACGAGTCATCGTATGATAATCCCAGAGGCCATTAGGGAGCTTTTCCAACAAACTCTTCTTGTTCATACCAATGATTTTCTTTATAATGTTAGATAGGATTTTGGTGAACGCCTCTATTGGTCCATTCTCATGCTCATGACAATGGGATGTATGGTTTGAACATATGCGGTACATAGCGTATAGTTTCTTCAGCTCAACTGCTAGAAGTTCATTCCATTATCGGTGAGGACGGCGTGAGGGACTAAAAATCCGTAGATAATATTGGATCTCAAAGATTCAATGATGGAATAGACCTTGACCTCCTTGAGTGGAAATGCCTCTACCCACTTAGTGATGAAATCTATTACGGTCAGGATGAACCTACACTGGTGAGCTGACCGATGTATATGGTTTTAGGAGAACGATTCCCCATACCGCAAATGGCCAAGAGTACTTGGTAGTGTAGAGAGGATTTGAAAGCTGTTACATAAATTTGGCATGAATTTGGCATGCATGGTACCTTTTAGAAAACTCGATGTAGTCATGGATTATTGAGGGCCAAAAATACCCCAGTCTATGGATCTAGTGAGATATTTCGACCCTGTCTAATGAATCCTGTAGGAATTAGCATGAACCTCATGAATGAATTGGGAAATCTCAACTCCTTGAATGAAATAGAGGAAAACCCCATCAAACCCACACTTGTAGAGGATTTTCTCATGACCAGGACCATCCTGGAGGGTAAACTGTCATGCGCGTCATCGAATTCACTCATGATATGCATGATCTATCGGGGTATTAATGTTTTTAAGGTACTAGACAAAAGAGGTTCTCCAGTCAAGATTCACATTTATCATTACATCTGGGGGACCTACGGGTCCGGACATAGAGACTCCGATAGTAAGGTGGCTTACCTACAGGTTGTCACCATCATCTAGACTAATGGGAGAAATGACTCTTTGGTGTGCCTTGTGGATAATCATATTATCTTATTCGAGCTTTGCAAGTGATGAATCTAGGATGTCTAGGGCATCATGCTAGCCATTCTGAGATCAAGGGACATGAGTAACATCTAGCTGAGATGAGTATTGAGCCATTACCTGTAGATTGTGTTCCAATAATGGTACGAGCTCTGGCTTTTTGATGACATAGTCACCGTTTATCTTCTATATTACTAGATCGGAGTCCCCTTTCACATGAAAGTGGGGAACGTCTATCTCGAGGGCCATCTCGAGGCTAGTAATGAGAGATGAATATTATGCCACATTGTTGTTGTAACATTCTGACAACATGAATGAATACAGCAGAATGTCTTGTGTTAGGGTAATAAAGAAAATACCCAGGCCTACTCTGTTGAGCCTGGGGTCATTGAGACTTCTATTGGTGGGGCTCCTGGATGCACCATCGAAGTGCATTTTCCAGCACAGCATGGCATGGTTTACCAAGAGAATCACATCATCAGGGAAATTGAGATCCATGAACTGGTCCGTAGGAGATGGATGGGTAATAATGATATCTTCCAATGCTTTCCCCTTAATAGCCTTATGAGGAAAAACCTGATGTTGAACTATTAAAGGATAACCTCCCATTGATCTTGACGTCCAATCAACATTTGGCGGTCTAGGATGTACTTCAGCAACTCAACTTGGTATACCAGTTGTACCTCATGATGCTAGAGGTAATTCCACAATTTCTGTACTGAAAATACTAGTGCAAGGAAGCTCTTCTCAATAGGGGAGTATCTACTCTCTGTATTGAGGATCATGTGACTGAGATACTAGAGACAGTTCTATGTCCCCTCATTATTCTTTTGGGTAATAAGGTAACTGAGAGACCATTATCAGGCGTTCACGTAAAGTACTAGTGTATTTCCAGAGATGGGTGGAATTAAGACATGAGTTTAGAGTAGGTACTACATGATTTCCTTGAAAGAAGTCTGACATTCCTCATCCCACTCATAGAAAGTGACTTTCTTCATTAGCTGAGAAAAGGGATTACACTTTCCGGCTAGATTCATAATGAATCGACGTATGTAGGATAAGTGGCCTTATAAACCTCAAAGCTCCAAGATATTTCTCGGGGGCGAAATTCATCTGATGGCATTGATATTTTTTATGTCAATCTTCATGCCCCTGTATCTGAAAATATAGCCAGAAACATTCCATAGGTGACCCCGAAGGCACACATTAATGGATTCATCTTCAGGTGCCAGGAATAGATTAACCCAAACACATTTTCAAGAACATTGAGATGGTTCTAATGCTGGAGATATTTTACTATGAGATCATCCACATAACATTCCACCAACATTCTGGGGATCAGCATAAATATGTGATGCCTATCCTGCTGATAGGTGGAACTTGAATTCTTTAAACTGAAGGGCATGACTAGGTAAGAGAAAGCACCATGTAGTGTCTTGAAGACTGTATAATCCTCATCCTCAGGGGCTTTTCAAATCTGGTTATACCTAGAGTACCCATCCATGGAATAGAGGGCTTGGAACCCAGTTGTATCATCGATCAACAATTCCATTATAAGAAGGGGAAAATCATCATTCGAACACTGACGTTTGAGATCTTGGAAGTCAATGTAGACTCTAATCATCCCATTATTCTTCCTGAATGACATAACGTTGGCTAGCCATTTTGGGTACTAGACCTCCTTAACGAAATTGGCTCGCATGAGCTTATCAACTTCTACCTCAACCATGGCGTCGTTAGAAGGGTGAATGTTTCTAGGAGGCTGCTTGAACCATTGATGATTTACCAGGAGATCGACGTAGTGGAAGGATACCTGAGGATATATTCTTATAATATCACCATAATTCAAAGATAATACATCGCATTGTTGTTTAAGAATGTCTATGTACTATTGTTTCTCCTTGAGGGGCATGGTGGAACTAATCAATGTGGGTTTTGAGTCTTCCTCTCTACCGAGGTTCACTTGTACCAATTCATCGACCGTGGTGGAGACACCCTCTTAAACGGTGGGGGAGAATACTCTAAATACTCTTCTACACATACAGAGTAGGGATCCATGGTGGGAGGAGTTTCCTCTGAGTCGACAGATCCCGATGGGAGGCCAGTACAAGCATGAGTGGTAGTGGACACCACATTGAGAAACTCATGTGCTACTGAAACCATAGAAATGAAGGCTGTTGATCCAATCCCATCTGGTATTTGGCCGAAGGGGCCACTCTTGATGATATCGACGCAATAGTGGTGCATCATCTTGAGCTGGTTAATTCCAGCCTAGTAAAACAAGCAAGTATGACTTGTTTTCATTTCCATGGGGTGGACATCCTGATACCTTATGGGAGTCGGAGGCTCCAGGATTACCAGAGGCGGATTTGTGTAGGAGTATGTTGTAATTTTATGGAATCTCTTAGACTTATGAATGTTTTCCCCCATAATTCTAAAAAAATTATGAATTGTCACATTTTTGGGGTTGTAGCCTCCAACCAGTGGATTGGAATGATGTAGGCAACATCTAGATCTGTCCATTGGTCAGTCGAAGCCATGGAGTGCTCAACCTCATTAGCCTGAATCTGCATTTCATTGATCTTGTAATAGTTGACATCCTGATAACGAGCTTCACAAGAGGAAAAGGGAGACATGTCACCATGAAGCACGCCCACTCAACCATTAAGGGAGTACCTGGGGCACTAGTGATATGATGAAGGAACTGTTGCATGCAGGTGGAGCCATGTCTTTCTCATCAACACATTATGGGCGGTGTCCTGGGAGACAACCATAAACCTGGTGCTGGAAACTAGGCCACTTAACTAGGTTTTCATGAAGATATTACCATCCAATGTATGTTCTGTCATGTCATAACCATTGATTCTAAGGTCAGAGGGACTTAGATCATCTTTGGACAAACCTATTTTTCACAATTTTTGAGTCAGTATTAGGTTGATTTATGATCCTGTGTCGACATGATAGTGACGAACCTCGACCCCATTAAAGAGGCCAATGATGTATAGTGGGATAATGTGCCCCTGTATGGGAGAACCTTAATCTTTTCTAGAGAACAAAAATATGGCTTCACATTCAAAATGGTTGATTGAATCGGCATGGAAGGCTTTTGTGACTGCTACCTTAGTCTCAAATTAGAGGGGTCTTATTAAAGCCCCAGTGAGGGCCTCACACATATCCCATGACAGTCGAAGGGCCTCAAGGATTGAGAGCTCAGATGGAATGCAAGAAAGACTCTTGAGAACATCGTACTTATGTGCCAGGCCTGAACTTCTGCTTACAGGTGCTCTCTCTATGACAGGAGGTTTGGTGGGCCCTACCGATTGGACTGACGACTGATTGGTGCTAGGAATATCCCTCTTCTCACTAGTCGAAGCCTGCAGAGTGACTATTGGATGATTGAGATATGACTGAGACCGGCCTATAGCAATGTGTGGCTGGTCATGACACGGTCGATGTGACTCTGCCCAATCCAACAATAAGAAAGGAGACGAAGGTAGACCTAATGGCACCAGATGAGGAGACTGTGCGTGCTGAGCACTGTGTTGGGCCTACTACCTATTTTTGGTAGCATTAAAAGTTGGGTTGGAAATACTGACTGAGGCACTCTGACAGCCCATATTTTCCCAGCTCCGTCGACAGCTGGGGACGTTAGGAGGATCCTCCTGGAACTCCTCATTTTCGAGAACCATGTAGGGGTTTACCAGCTCTATGGTATTAACCGAGGTGTACCCTTTACTTTCCCTTGAAGATTCATTCACTACTGGATGTAATCTGAGTGGAATCTTCATCATCAGGGGCATGAAATCATAGAGAGTACGGGATAAGGATGGCTTTGGTGGGGGACTTTTTTTCCCTATTGTTGTTGGTGTTTTCTCTTCTGAGAAGGGGACTGCAGAGGCAAAAATTCTGAAGTAGTAGATGTGGCTTTATAAGGCTTAGGTCGATTTAGGCATGCTCTAACACCATGTGCATGGGCGACTATTTTACGAGCCATCCAGTCATTATAGTTCTAGGACCCATGGTTAGAAACCTGATGCTGATTGCTGTCACTGTCACTGCTACTATCTGGCTCCATGAAGACACATGTCACCCATGCTGGAGTTGGCCCTAACTGGACTATGTTTTTATCCACCAAGTCTTGAAGCTAATATTTAAACACATAGCACTGTTTGAGGGTGTGCCCTAGGATCTGGTGATAGGGGTAGTAATTAGGGCGATCAGTGAGTTTTTCCTCTTTTATCATCCTGCATTCAAGAAAACATACAATTTTATGCTCTAAAGAAACTTGGGAAATTATTTGGACATTATCCTTATTGAATGAGTAGGTCTAGTTCCTCCTATCTAAGAAGCAGGCCCTTGGAGCATGATTCTAACGAGGGGATGGAGGAACCTGTCGAGGAGGTGGAGCCTGGTTTTCTCACTTAGGTAGTGTCGGAACATTGTGCCGGGGAACCTTCTGATTCTAATGTGGGAAATTCTCACCTGTAGGTTGTACCAGAGGTGGAGGGCCTCTGCGAGGCTATGGAGGTGGCTCCATGATCGTACCACGATTCACTGTTTTATTCCACCCTTAGACAGCTATTTTAAACAAGTTTTGTAATGAATATTCCAAATATACTAATAAATTAAACTTTATGATTGAATCAATTAATTAATTTTAATCAATATTATAATGGTAAATGTTACTTGTTTTTATTATTTCAATGTAAGAGGTGATGATTTAGAGGGCCCTTGATTAAGTGGAAAAAATGGTCCAAATTTGCATGGATCCATGAAAACCTGTTTGTTGTCGTTCTTGTATAGAAACTTATGTGCATCCAAATGGGATCATATTTATTTTACTAGTAAAAAATATAATGGGCTATAACTCTTATAAATAAATATGAGCCCAATTCGGCTGTCAAGGGGCCCAATCGAACTGATCTGTCCAAGGAATCAAATCTTCACAAATTCAGATGTGGTGTTCTATAATCTATCCATATCTTCAGATCCACTTGTCCAATTGATTCCAAACATTCTATGGAGATATTTAGGATGTGGGGATACAACATTCTATTTTTGTCAAAAGGGATATTCGGGTGTCTACGGGTCGAATCATGTGGTACAAGTGGATTAAAGAAATCTATGTACCAAAACAACCTTCCAATTTTTCTATAAAATGGAACCTTGGGCTCCCCATTTGGGAGTTTGGCCAAGAAGATAGGTGCTAACATTTTGGAGTCCCCGAGGTGTCATCTCAACAATGCTTTATGTTTTGGAGGCTATGGTAAGTTCTACCCCAAAATCTTTCCCTTCCTTTTCTCCCATGGGTTTCTAAACCCGTTGTGATCACCCAGGGAGGAACGTAATGTAATCCCGAGATTCATTTTTGTATTATATTGAATGATATTTTAAATTCCAAGTTTTATGTTGTTTTTCATCATCATCTATTTTAATTTTATTGAGTTATGTACTGGTATTTCATGCTCAACTCATATGAGGATGTTTGGGGGTACCCATTCATGTGGTGTTTCACAAACCGTTCAACACTTCCTTTTCCCCCTTTCAATTACGGTGTTTTTGGGGTTCATATTGGTCAATTGAACTCACATAAGAACTATCAAGGCCATGTAAATTTATTTCATGGTATCACCCAAAAATAACATACAAACATTGAAAACGCATCGAGTTCTTCGTGTGTTGCCTTGGTGAGTTTCAATTATGAAGTCAAACACAAATCACCGAATCATCGGTGGTGTCCAGCGAATCATTGTGTATTTTTGACTGAACCCTAGGAGGTATCCTAGTATAAACTCAGTAACATTCTGGTTCTAGGTGTTACAAACTAGTGATTAAATGATCATAACCCAATATCATGAAGCGATGAAGGATAAACATCATGAGAGTACCCTAGGTTGATCACGCTTAATTAATTCTGTTAATCTCTATATTGTTTTATCACTTTCATTTTCTATTTTCATCTTTAATAATAAAATCCCCAAGTTATAAAAATCATCATTCACCTTCTACATTCATAATAAAACCCCTTTTTTTAATTAATGATCTAAGGATCCTTTGAGAGAGAACCTAGGGTTGCTGCTATACTGTAGAAATTCTTGTCAAAATTAAACAACTAATTTAACGCGCTCGACAACGTGATCAAATTTTGGCACTGTTTCTAGGGAACCAACATCATTTTTTTATTTACTTTTATTTATTTATTTTACTTCTTAATTAGTACTCCTTTAAATACCCCACACCCATTTGGTTGTTTTGGTTTTGGTTTTTGTCTTTATTTTTGGTTTTTTTGTGTACTTTTTCACTCTCTCTCTATCTCTTCTTCTTCTCCATATCCCTCTCTATAATTCCATATTATAACATTATACTCTCTTTTCACCGTTCTTAAGCGATTTTATCCTTATAAAAAACAAACTTCACAAATTATTTTCCTGACCCGATCTGGTTAAGAAACACTACTTGAATTTGACCCTAAAATTGAAAATTCACTTCACACAAAAATCAATGCATCTAGAGAAGGTCAATCAAGTAACATTGAGGAACCCCTTTTGAAACCTCAAGAGGTCCTAAAAAATCCAAATTTGAGCCCAATCAAACCCAGGATAATATGGCTGCAAATAATCGAACTTTAAACTAATTGACCACCCCTAATATGGAGTACCAACATCCGTACATCTAATATCCTCTCATCCACCTACTTACCAAATTCCATGGTCTTCTTACTGAGGACCCTCACAGACATCTCAAAGAGTTTCACATAGTGCGCTCTACCATGAAACCCGAAAATGTCTCTGAGGACCTAATTAAGTTTAAGGCATTCCCTTTCTCCCTTAATGGTGTTTCCAAAGACTGGCTATACTATTTTCTTACCACAATTGGGGGCTAGAATGACCTAAAAATACACTTTATAGATAAGTTCTTCCCTGCCTCTTGAAATGAATCAATTAGGAAAGAAATCTGTAGAATTAGGCAATCACAAAGAGAGACCCTTCATTAATACTGGGAGATATTCAAAACACATTGCTCAGGCTGCCCCCACCACCAGATTAGTGAACAACTATTAATCCAATACTTCTATGAGGGACTTATTCCCATGGATCGTGGAATGATTGATGTTGTAGTTGGTGGTTCCCTAGTTGAAAAAACTATTTCCGCCTCTCGTGACTTAATAGCCAACATGGCTCAAAATGCACAACAATTTGGTACATGAGCAATTGAACCAACCTAAGGAGTTCATGAGGTAATTCATTCAGCCCTAGAACAAAAGGTGGATACTAAACATGTTGATATTCATACCCTTATAAGGCAATTAGCTCAAGAACAAGGTATGAAACTCAAGATACCCCAAGCGGAATTGGTACCAACAAGCACAAGGTATGAAACCCTTTTATCCATCAACATCTCAAAAAAATCCTCCTCCTCCCAAATCTGAACCAAGACTTGAAGATATGGTGAAGAAAATGGCAACCCAGAACCTCCAATTCCAACAAAGTGCACAATCAGAAATTCAATACCTATGAACTCATGTGGTAAAATTGGTGAACACCATCGGAGAGCTTAAGATGCAAGGTTCTGGACAACTACCATCTCAACCCATTTCCAATCCAAAAGATACAGGTAATGTATGTGCAATTAAACTTTATATTGGTAAATAAGATTCTCCTTCTATTGATTCTATGCAACAGGCATGTTCCCCTCTTTAAAACACCCCTTCCCAGCCCTCAAAAATTTCTTGTAATGAAAAAAAAATAAAAAGGTCAATCAAATTATCGTCGATGATTCAAATGAACAATAAATTCCACTTCATTTCCCTCAAAGACTTTCTAAATCTAAGAAAAAATTTGATAATGATATTGACAAAGAAAAAATGGATACATTAAAAAAATATCAAGTTAATATTTCATTGTTGGATGCAGTCAAGAAAATTCCCCATTATACAAATTTTATTCAAGAACTTTGCACCCATAGACGAACGATGAAGGGGAATGACACAGTCAACTTGGTGAGGAATGTCTCAGCCTCGATTCAACCAGAAATTCCAACCAAATTCAAGGATCCAGGCAAATTCACGATACTATGTACCATATGGGAGACCTTATTTTCTGATGTTATGCTAGATTTAGGTGTTTCCATTAATGTGATGCCTTACTCTGTGTATACCTATCTACAGGTTGGAGAGATTCAACCAACATGCATTGTCGTGCAACTTTCCAACCGGAGTACAACACATCCAAAAGGAGTGATTGAGGATGTCCTTATACGAGTGAAGAATCTCTTCTTCCCTGCTGATTTCTATATTCTTGAGATTGAAGATACTTGAACCCAATGACACGCTCCTCTCATACTTGGGAGTCCATTCCTTAAAACAGCAAAGACGGTCTTCAATGTTCACAATGGTACGCTTTCCATGGAATTTAGAGGAGAAAAGGTAAGTTTTAGCATCCTCGAGGCTATGAAACATCCCATTTAAGAGCACTCCACTCTTCATGTCTATTTGATGGAAGTGCTCTCAAACGATGCTCACACGCACAATTCTCTCCTCAACCCAAACTCTGATTCATTTTTGTTTTCTTGACCCTTGGATGATTTGTGTTTTAATTCATGTTTTGAGTGTTGGGTGGGTTCAGAAAAGTGTAAATTTTTCACTTTAATTGATGATTGAGTTCATTTTGAGGTATTCATGACCGTCGATGATTCTACAAATCTCATTTCTATAGATTCTCAATCTTTAGAGAATAAACATGACCAGATAGATAGTTTAATGGACCTAACTCGCCCTAAATATCCTCCCTCAATCCAGAAACCCCCGGTGTTAGAACTTAAAAAACATCCTTCTAATTTAATGTATGCATATCATGACGGTATTGACCAATTGCCCATTATTATTCCCAATAACCTCTCTCCCCAACAGGAATCAAAACTACTCAAATTTTTGAGAGAGTCTAAAAAGGAAATAGGATGGATATTGGCTAATATTCCTGGGATTAGCCCATCTATTTGTATGCACCATATAATTATGGATGATGGGGCTATGCCCGTATGAAAATCTCAATGCCGGTTGAATCCCACTCTCCATGAAGTGCTAAAATTGGAAGTCAGTAAATTACGTGATACATGGATCATTTATCATATATCTGATAATAAATGGGTTAACCCAGTGCAAATTGTGCCTACAGAACAAGAATAATAGTTGTGGAAAATGAAAGGAATGAATTGGTTCTAACACATTTGCGGAACAGTTGGTGAGTCTGTATTGACTACCGTCGACTGAATCAAGAAACACAGAAGAACAAATTTCCATTACCTTTCATTGACCAAATGTTATAAAGATTGGCTGATAAGTCCCATTATTGTTTCCTTGATGTCTATTCGGGTTATTTCCAAATCCATATACCCCCTGAGAACCACGAAAAGACAACATTTACTTGTCCATTTGGCACATTTTCATTCAGAAGGATGCCATTCGGTCTATGTAATGCTCCTAGTACTTTTCAGCGATGTATGTTGAGTATTTTCTATGAATACCTTGAGATTTGTATGGAAGTATTTATGGATGATTTCATGGTATATGGATCTTCTTTTGTTGATTGTTTGGAACACCTAGGTTATGTCCTCCATCGCTGCATTGAAAAAGATCTTGTTTTAAATTATGAGAAATGCCATTTTATGGTTGAGTGGGGGATAGTTCTTGGGCATGTCATTTTAAATAAGGTAATTCCACTTGATAAACCTAAAATTGAATTAATTTCAACCCTGCCATATCCAAAATGTGTTCGTGAAGTGTGATATTTCTTAGGTCATGCTGGTTTTTACCGCCAATTAATTAAAGACATTAGTAAGATTGCACTTCCATTATCCCGGTTATTGCAAAAAGATTCTGTGTTTGTGTTTGATAAAAATTTTGAGGATGCATTCAATTCAATAAGAAAGATCCTCACATCACCTCCCATCATCCAACCACTAAGGTGGGATCTCCCCTTAGAGCTTATGTGTGATGCCTCTAACTTTGCGGCTGGGTCAGTCTTATCACAAAGGGTTGAGAAGGCTCCTCATGTCATTGCATATGCCTCACTTATCCTTGAACCTGCCCATGAAAACAACATAATCACTGAAAAAAAATTCTTTCTATTGTGTTTTCTTTGGAAAAATTCTATTAATATCTTATCGGGTCAAAAATCATCGTCTTCTCTGATCATGATGCCTTTCTTTTCCTCCTAAAGAAACCGGAAGCCAAGCCCCGCCTCATTCGGTGGATGGACCTCCTCCAAGAGTTTGACCTTGATATTAGAGATAAGAGAGGAGTAGAGAATGTGGTAGCTGACCACATTAGTAGAACTTACCCAACATTGGACCATCATGTTGACTCACCCCTACCCATTAGATAATTCTTCCCTCATGAGAACCTTTGTGATGTTGTGGACCTTAACCCCTGGTATGTAGACATTGTGAATTTTCTAGCAACATCTAGGGTCCACACTAATTTCAGTATTTCAAAATCCCAGACACTTAAGAATGATTCTCATTGGTTCATTTGGGATGACGCATACTTGTGGAGAATTTTTAGTGACCAAGTAGTTTTTCGGTGTGTCCCTGACCATGAGTTCACTTCTGTTTTGACCTTCTCCCATACTTTAGCCTGTGGGGGCCACTTTGGCTCTCAACTTACAGCTCAAAAGGTTCATGAATCAGGACTTTATTGTCCAACATTGTATAGGGATGACCATAGATTTTTCAAGTCATGTATTCATTGTCATTTCCTTGGTAATATCTCCAAGAGGAATGAAATGCACCAACAACCCATGTTATTCTGTGAATTTTTTGATGCATGGGGCATTGACTTCTTGGGGCCTTTTCCAAATTCATTTGGATTTTTATACATTTTATTGGTTGTTGAATATGTATCTAAATGGGTGGAAGAAAAGGACACTATGATCGATGACTCTAGTATGTTTTTTGATTTTGGGAGGTCTTAGATTTTTAGTAGGTTTGGTTTACCGAGATTCATCATAAGTGATTAGGGTTCACATTTTTTGCAATCGCAACATGAAAATTTTTCTTCGTAAGTTTGGGGATGATCATAAAGTCTCCACTGCATATCACTCCCAAACTAACAGACAAGAAAAAATCTCAAATCAAGAAGTTAATCAAATCTTGGAAATAACGGTACAACCCAATAGGAAAGATTGGAGTTTGCGCTTGGATGATTCACTTTTGGCATATCGTACAACTTTTAAAACCACAATTGGAATGTCACCATACAGGATTGTGTTTGGAAAGGCTTGTCACCTCCCGGTGGAGGAAGAACACCGTGCATATTAGTCTGTTAAACAATGTAAAATGAATCTTTCAGATGCATGTGAGCATAGGAAGCTGCAGATTCAAGAGTTGGAAGAAATTAGATGTGATCCATATGAGATATCCCAGATCTATAAAGAAAAAAAGGCTATCCATGATAGCATGATTCATAAGTGGAAGTTCCATATTGGTGAGAAGGTCCTCATGTACAATTCCAGGCTTAAGCTCCACCAAGGTAAGCTTTGTTCTCGATGGCTCGGTCCTTATACTGTTACTAATTTTTACCCTTTTGGTGTAATAAATATTTTGCATGAGCAGAGTGGATGAAGTCTTACCATGAAGGGGTAGGGACTTAAACTCTTCTATGAGGGTTTTCTGAATAATCTGGTGGAGTAAATCCACCTTCTTGACACATCATAGCAATAAAACACACCAGGTTTTATCCTTCCTTCTCACATTCTCACTTATTTTAGTGACGACACTGCACATTCTTGGTGTGGGGGGGGGGGGGGGTGGATAAATTCCTGGGTTAGTTAGGAATTTTCATCGTTTTCCCCGTTCTTCTCTTTTTTCCTTCTTTATGGTATTTTCATTTTTTCCCATAAACAATTTTGAAGTTCCAAGATTTGGTGACCATAAAGGGGGTAAAGTAAAAATACCATAATGAAGGTAAAAAAGAATGTATGTATGAATTTCACATCAGGGAGTGATTTTTAGTGAATTGGTTTTCTGTCAATGATATAAATGGTCGTATCTATGTGAAACCTATGAGATAATTGATGCCCCTTATGTGATTAGTTTGTGGGAAAACTGTGTCACTAATATCTCCAAAAAAAATTCACCAAACAAAAAAGTGTGAATATTTCTTACTTAATATAAGGTAAATATATGTCAGGTTAGTATTTTTCATCTTTAAATGATATTTCCATACATTCATTCTTTTTTCGATCTGTTTCATTACTATACCAGATTGACCTATGTGTGTGTACCTAATGTCCGACTATTGTACAACCTCAAAAAAATTGTTTGTGTCTTTGGAAGGTCACAAACCACTCCTACTCAACCTTTGATCTTGTTATAACTATTGAAATTAGTGTCATGGGGAGACCAAACAAGGGTTGAGTGATGAGTGTGAGATTTTTTCCAAATGCAATTTCTAAAAAAATGAAGGGAGGGATGAAATGTTCGACATATGGTGATATATATGTTGTGAGATTATGGTTTGACTATTGGGAATGCTTAAGTGAGTGGGTCTTGAAATAATATTGGAAAGGATGTAGGGTAGGTTCTGTGGACGAAATCATTTAAGATAAAAAATGTTAAAATAACCTATGTTTATTGGATAGAAAGTGAAAAGAATATCATGGAATGGTTTTCACACACACACATGGAGAGTTAGTTTCACGATTGACTTCTAAATTCCTTTCTCAATTTGGTATCATGAATCTTTTTTAATTTCACTATGATATGATTTACGAGACATCTTTTTCTATTTTCAGTAGGAAGAACTCCTTGTTGTGGTTCATGCACTGCTCAGATTACATTAATTAAAATTTACTCAACTATTAAATCTTCATGATTTTGGGAATATATATATGCATATTTTTATTTGGATTTGTGACTTTATCCAGGAGTGAAAATGTTTAGGTGTTGGGGTGTGATCGTACCACGATTCACTGTTTTATTCCACCCTTACACCATTATTTTAAACTTGTTTTGTAATGAATATTCCAAATATAATAATAAATTTCACTTTATGTTTGAATCAATTAATTAATGTTAATCAATATTAGAATGGGAAATGTTACTTATTTTTATTATTTCATTGTTGGAGGAGATAGTTTGGAGGGCCCATGATGAAGTGGAAGAAAAATGGGCCAGAATTGCATGGATCCATGAAGACATGTCCATTATTGTGCTTGTATAGAAAATTTCGTGCATCTAAATGGGATCATATTTTGTGTACTGGTAAAAAACTATAATTGGATACAACTCCTATGGAGGAAGCCAAGCCCAATTCGGCCACCAAGGGGCCCAACCAAACTGATCTGTCCAAGGAATCAATTCTGCACAATGTCAGATGTGGTGTTCTAAAATATGTCTATATCTCTGCATAAACTTGTCCAATGGACGCCAAACCTTCAGTGGATATAGTCAAGAAGTGGGGCTACAAATTTTCAGTTTTGTGAAAAGGGAGATTCTAGTGTCTATTGGTCAAAACATGTGGTACAAGTGGATTGAAGAAATCTGTGTTCCAAAAACACCTTCCAATTTTCCTATAAAATGGCACCTCGAGCTCCCCATTGGGAAGTTTGGCCAGGAGGCAAGGTGTTACCATTTTGGAGTCCCCAAGGAGTCTTCTCAACACCCCTTGAAGTTCTGGTAGCTATTGTAAGTTCTACCCCAACATCTTTCTTTTCCTCCTCTCCCATGGGTTTCTAAACCCCTTATGATCACCTAGGGAGGAACATGATGTAATCCCGAGCTTCATTTTTGTATTATATTGAATGATCTTTTTAATTACAGGTTTTATGTTCTTTTTATTCATCATATATTTTAATTTTATTGATTTATGTACTGTTATTTCATGCTCAACTCATATGATCATGTTTGGGGGTACCCATTCATGTGATGTTTCACACACACTATTCACAACTTCCTTTTCCCCCTTTTAATTGTGGTGTTTGGGTGGTTCATATAGGTCAATTGAACTCACATAAGCACTGTCCAGGCTATATACATTTTTTTCATGGATTCAAAAATAAATAACATACAATCCTAGACAGCGCATCGAGATCTTCGTGTGTTGCCTTGGTGAGTTTCAATTATGAAGTCAAACACAAATCACCCAATCATCGGCAGTGTCCGGTGAATCATTGAGTGTTTTTGACTAAACCCAAGGAGGTATCCTAGTATAAACTCAGTAACATTCTGGTTCTAGATGTTACAAACCAGTGATTAATAGATCATAACCCTACATCATGAAATGATGAAGGATAAACATCATGAGAGTACCTCAGGTTGATCACACTTAATTAATTCTGTTAATATCTACATTGTTTTATCACTTTCATTTTCTATTTTCATCTTTAATCATCAAACCCCCAAGTTATACAAAACCTAATTCACCTTCTACTTTCATAATCAAAACGCTTTATTTTAAATTAATGATCTATGGCTCTGTCGAGAGACGACCTAGTGTTGATGTTATACTGCAGAAATTATAGTAAAAAATGAAACAACGAATTTGACGCATTCGACAACGCGATCACTCCACTAGTAACAACATTAGTTGCCTGGGGGGCTCTATTTGATTCACTATAGTGGCCTAAGCTTGGTTGGCCCATCTCACGGGGATTGAGGGTGGAAATGGATGTCCCTAGATGGCCTATTGCAAGGCTTCTACTAAGATATGGGCCTTATCAGAGAAGCCTCGGAATCCCCTAGGGTTGTTTTGGGTTATCAAAGAAGGGACCAGTTCTGTCTTGACATTCCCTACACACATCATCAGCAGTTTCTCTTGAGTCAGTGGCCGGTCAAGGGAGTATTTGAGCTCTTTCCACCAGGCGACAAAGTCTGCAACATGCTCATCACACCTCTACTTGCAATTGAATAGGTCTGTGATACTCATCTTCCCAGTGGTGGAATTGAATTGGTAGAGAAATTTCCTACAGAGGTCTTCCCAATTGGCTACCGATCCGATGGGGAGCTAGTTGTACTAGACAAATGATGCCACCTCCAATGTCTGTATGAATCATCGAAGTTTGAAAGTCTCTTAATACACTGGAGTTCCCAACATGGTCCCACACCATGTGATAATGTGGGATCAGTGTTGTGGCGGGTCTCATGTCCCATTTAAGGGGGGAAAGGTGGGATTTATAAAACCCGAGTCTAATGGCATATCATCTACCGAAAGTGGATAAGGCTTTCCATCACGTAGGATTGCCACTTGCCACATCTCCAACACTTCGTGGCGGGAGATTAGTGCCTCACTACGGCAAAAAAGGCATTTAGCGGTGGTTTTTTTCGTTTCGCGGCGGTTTAAACCGCCGCTAAATCGTGCGTCGGGAAACTATTCGCGGCGGTTTTCAAAACCGTCGCAGAACGTTTCGCGGCGGTTTTTTGAGCGGCGGGTTTTTTTTTATTTTTTTAATTTCTTTTAATTTTATTTAATTTTTTTTAATTTTTTATTTATTTATTTTATTTCGTATTTATTATATTATATTTATTTATTTATTTTATTTTATTTATTTTATTTTATTTTATTTATTTATTTATGTATTTATTTATTTTATTTCGTATTTATTTTATTTTATTTATTTATTTATTTATTTATTTATTTATTTATTTATTTATTTATTTATTTATTTATTTCTTTTATTTCGTATTTATTTTATTTTATTTATTTTATTTATTTATTTTATTTCGTATTTATTTTATTTTATTTATTTATTTATTTATTTTATTTATTTATTTTATTTTATTTATTTATTTATTTATTTATTTATCCATGCATGCATATCCCATGCCCATGCACATGCATGCCCATGCAATATAAATAAATCCTGCGTTTGGTGAGATTTGAACCTCTAACCTCCTGCATATTTTACAAAGACTTTACCACTCCAGCAAGCTCGCCATGTGGTTAATAAACAGAAATTAATATACTTATATATATTAATTGAAAAAACAAATAATAAATAAATAATAGATACAAACTCGATAATAATAAATAATAAATAATAAATAATAAATAATAAATAATAAATAATAAATAATAAATAATAAATAATAAATAATAAATAATAAATAATAAATAATAAATAAATATAAATAATAAATAATAAACAAATATAAATAATAAATAATAAATAAAGATAAATAATAAACAATAAAGAATAAAGAATAAATAATAAATAATAAATAATAAATAAATAACAATAAATAATAAATAATAAATAATAAATAATAAATAATAAATAATAAATAATAAATAATAAATAATAAATAATAAATAATAAATAATAAATAAATATAAACAATATATAATAAATAATAAATAATAAATAATAAATAATAAATAATAAATAATAAATAATAAATAATAAAAAAATAATGCATAATAAATAATAAATAATAAATAAATATAAATAATAAATAATAAATAATAAATAATAAATAATAAATAATAAATAATAGATAATAAATAATAAATAAATATAAACCATAAATAATAAATAAATATAAATAATAAATAATAAATAATAAATAATAAATAATAAATAAATAAAAATAATAAATAATAAATAATAAATAATAAATAAATATAAATAATAAATAATTATAAATAATAAATAATAAATAAATAATAAATAAATAATAAATATAAATAATAAATAATAAATAAATATAAATAATAAATAAATATAAATAATAAGTAATAAATAAATAATAAATAAATAATAAATGTAAATAATAAATAATAAACAAATATAAATAATAAATATATATAAATAATAAATAATAAATAATAAATAATAAATAATAAATAAATATAAAAAATAAATAATAAATAATAAATAATTAATAATAAATAATAAATAATAAATAATAAATAATAAATAATTATAATAATAAATAATAAATAAATATAAATAATAAATAATAAATAAATATAAATAATAAATAATAAATAAATATAAATAATAAATAAATATAAATAATAAATAATAAATAAATAATAAATAAATAAATAATAAATATAAATAATAAATAATAAATAATATATAAATAATATATAAATATAAATAATAAATAATAAATAAATATAAATAATAAATAAATATAAATAATAAATAATAAATAAATAATAAATAAATAATAAATATAAATAATAAATGATAAATAAATATAAATAATAAATAAATATAAATAATAAATAAATATAAATAATAAATAAATATAAATAATAAATAAATATAAATAATAAATAATAAATAATAAATAATAAATAATAAATAATATATAAAGATAAATAATAAATAATAAATAATAAATAATAAATAACAAATAAAGATAAATAATAAATAATAAATAATAAATAATAAATAATAAATAATAAATAATAAATAAATAATAAATATAAATAATAAATAATAAATAATAAATAAATATAAATAATAAATAAATATAAATAATATATAATAAATAAATAATAAATAAATAATAAATATAAATACTAAATAATAAATAAATATAAATAATAAATAAATATAAATAATAAATAATAAATAATAAATAATAAATAATAAATAATAAATAAAGATAAATAATAAATAATAAATAATAAATAATAAATAATAAATAATAAATAATACATAATAAATAATAAATAATAAATAATAAATAATAAATAATAAATAATAAATAATAAATAATAAATAATAAATAATAAATAATAAATAATAAATAATAAATAATAAATAATAAATAAATATGAACAATAAATAATTAATAATTAATAATTAATAATTAATAATTAATAATAAATAAATATAAATAAATAAATAATAAATAATAAATAATAAATAAATATAGATAATAAATAATAAATAATAAATAAATATAAATAATAAATAATAAATAAATATAAATAATAAATAATAAATAATAAATAAAGATAAATAATAAATAATAAATAATAAATAATACATAATAAATAATACATAATAAATAATAAATAATAAATAATAAATAATAAATAATAAATAATAAATAATAAATAATAAATAATAAATAATAAATAAATATGAACAATAAATAATAAATAATTAATAATTAATAATTAATAATAAATAAATATAAATAAATAAATAATAAATAATAAATAATAAACAAATATAAATAATAAATAATAAATAATAAATAAATATAAATAATAAATAATAAATTAATAAATAATAAATAATAAATAATAAATAAAGATAAATAATAAATAATAAATAATAAATAATAAATAATAAATAATAAATAATAAATAATAAATAGTAAATAATAAATAATAAATAATAAATAATAAATAATAAATAATTGATAATAAATAATAAATAATAAATAAAGATAAATAATAAATAATAAATAATAAATAATAAATAATTAATAATAAATTGTAAATAATAAATAATAAATAAATATAAATAATAAATAATAAATAATAAATAATAAATAATAAATTGTAAATTATAAATAATAAATAACAAATAATAAATAATAAATAATAAATCATAAATAATAAATAATAAATAATAAATAATAAATAATAAATAATAAATAATAAATAATAAATAATAAATAAATATAAATAATAAATAATAAATAATAATAAATAAATAATAATAAATAATAAATAAATATAAATAATAAATAATAAATAATAAATAATAAATAAATATAAATAATAAATAAATATAAATATAAATAATAAATAAATATAAATAACAAATAATAAATAAATATAAATAATAAATAAATATAAATATAAATAATAAATAATAAATAATAAATAATAAATAATAAATAATAAATAATAAATAATAAATAAATATAAATAACAAATTATAAATAAATATAAATAATAAATAATAAATAAATATAAATAATAAATTATAAATAAATATAAATAATAAATAATAAATAATAAATAAATATAAATGATAAATAAATATAAATAATAAATAATAAATAATAAATAATAAATAATAAATAATAAATAAATATAAATAACAAATAATAATTAAATATAAATAAGAAATAAGAAATAAATATAAATAATAAATAATAAATAAATATAAATAATAAATAATAAATAATAAATAATAAATAAATATAAATGATAAATAAATATAAATAATTAATAATAAATAATAAAAAATAAAAAATAAATAATAAATAATAACTAATAAATAATATATAATATATAATAAATAATAAATAATAAATAAACATAAATAATTAATAAATATAAAGAATAAAGAATAAATAATAAATAACCAGTTACAAATAATATATAATAAATAAATTAAAGTATATTATAAATAATAAATAATAAATAATAAAGGAAACACATGAAAAAGTATGAAAAGACGTGATAAAGGATGAAAAATCCTGAAAATGCATGAAAAAGGACGGAGAAGCATATGAAGAATGAGGTATTAGAAAGAATGAGAACGCATGAAAACTCATGACAACTCTGGAAAACTCCTTAATAATTCAGCATAATCATCATAATAACCCACAAAAAACCATTGATAAAGATAACAGGTCATGGAAACCCAAATAAACAGTAATAAATGGAGCTACCATTAAAACCCGTCAAAACGGTCATAAAGAGACAAAAACATTAGACTCACATTAACGGAGATAACTTAAGATCCGAGAGTCCGTTTTAGATCCGCGACCTGTCAAATCAAAGATCCTGAAACGATCTTCAACCTAAAAGGTGAAAGATTCTGAATGGACAGGTGGATCGGAAGTTACGACCATTTAAAAAAAAGCTGATGGGGAACGGGTGCTAGAAACAAGACATTGAAAAACATAACAAACCCGATACCCACTAAAAAGGTCATAACATATGATCTAGGAGTGCATGTGGGTGCCGCAACCAGTCAAACTGATGCTCATGGAACGAGCTATGATCTGGAAGGTGGAGGAGGCCGAACTGACACACGGATCAAAAGTTAGGTCCGTTTAAAGACAAGTTTGACGGGACACCGGTGACGGAAACAGGGTTTTGGAGGCGTTCAGAGGGGTTTTTGGGGTCGAGAAACTCGATAGAAGCTTGCTTGTGTTGAACTGGTGTGTAGCTCTCTTCACTGGCTTCGATTTGATATGTGGTAGAGCCCAAACGGACACCCGGAGAGAAAGTTATGGTCGTTTGAAGTTGGAGAACTTTTTTCAACTTTTTTATAATTCTAATATCGTCCACACCTTAGAACGTCTCAAGGTTTTGATTATATGTGCCTCTATATCTCTTCATGAGCTTCGATTTGACTGGTCGTGGCACTTCAACGGACGCCCGGATCAAAAGTTATGGTCGTTTTACTGATTTCGGGGTTTCTCACGTTTTTTTATTTTGATCATTTCATTTCACGACGGTTTTACCGAAACCACCGCTATTTCGCGGCGGTTTTTTAAAAAACCGCCGCTAATCCTTGAATAAAATTAAAAAAAATAAAAAAATAAGTTTTTTTTGCCGTTTAGCGGCGGTTTTTAAAACCGCCACGAAATGCCAGCCCGAAACGCATTTCGCGGCGGTTTTTAAAACCGTCGCGAAAAAACCGCCGCTAAACGGCGGTTTTCTCGTAGTGCCTCCATTAGATCATTCGGGTGTGGGTTCCTATCTTGATGGGGATCCCTGACCACCAGCGCATTAGGTGGTTCTTGAATATGATAAGTAGGCCCAGTGACTTTTGGTGCAGATGGCAGAAAGACCTATAGAGCAGCTGGGTGAACTTGAGCTGGGTCCTGAGGATTTTAACACTGTTTAAGAGGATTTGACGACACATACCGCACCCTCTTTCTGAAAGTTCCGGCCTCAAACCTATCTGCATGGGCAGGATGATCAGGGTCACCAGGAGGCAGTTCGCTGAGGGGATGTTCTTCCAACCCATGCTACCCCGACCAAGTAACATCGTAGTCTATCTGTCACTCTACAGCATGTTTAGCAAGGAGTTAGTCAACCATCTTCTTATGTTTGATGAGTTACTGATGCAATGTATATTTTTCAGGATCATCTTATGCCTTCTGCACTAAGCCATATGGATCTAAGGGTTTGATAGCTCTGAGTTACTCTTTACCCTTGTTGAGATTTTGGCTGAGGGCCAATAACTTAGTGGGCACGAGAAGACTGAACAGTTTTTTTGTTGATGTGTAATCCTGAAAAACATATCCAAGAGGCGTGAAACTCCCTTGGGGGGGGGTCCTCTCCAATAATATCTATCTTGGTCTCACCTCCTAGAAGGTTGAACATATTAGCCATGACTCTTCCTAGAGGCATATCCTCTATGTCACCCAGAAAATTGGGTTGGCGCTCGGTAGAACATAAATGGAAGGCCGCGTACTTCCCCTAGCCACAGATTTTCAGGTGGGTAGAAGCCTCCTTGATTATCATGTGGAGCACTTTAAAACTCTGTATGCATCATTGTTGGAGGGTTCTATGGCGACTTGGTGACTCATGCCACTAGGCCACGAAGAGTGTGGCCAAAAAACCAACAAACATTGTTGGCAGATGTCTTCAAAGTCTTCCTTAATTATAGGGTAGACCACTCTTCAATGATGAAGATGGAAATCAGTTTCCCATAGGGTCTCGCGAAGGCATCCAACCTCTTCCTAGGTGAGTGCTTCTGGCGCCCTGAAATTTGGCGCTGTAATAGGCCAGAAAATCCCAAGCAAATGGTCTACTGCAAGAATATCCCACAAGCTCCTTGTTCTAGATTTGGGGTCTAGCCCTTTATTTTACCACTTGTCGACCGGAGGTGGCTGGGGAACTGGTAGCGATACCGAAGCAGACCATTGAGATGGCAGCTTGGTTGGCGGAGAATATGGTGACCGAGCAGACAAACCACTGCATCTAGGGCTATCCTCCAAATAGTGTCGTGACTTGGACACCACATCACGATAAGAGGGATGGAAAAAAATAGTTTTTGGCATAGGTACTACGGATACTGGCGATGGAACACACTGCTAATCGTCTTCCATTTGTCCCCAGAATAGCTATCCATGATCTTTAGTCGAGGTAGAGAGTGATTCTAGTCATGATGGTGGTGATTGTGTGGCTAGAACCAATGGAGTTGAAAAATTTTCATCCTCCTAGATATACCTATAGAGGGAGGTGGAAATCAGAAGGACCTCACATTCTAGAAGTATGATACTGTTGTTCCTTGTTCCGGCCCTGGCCCTAGACACAAAGGATCTAGGCGAGGGTTCCATCATATAGTCGTTTTCTACCTCAGAATATGTGAAGTAGACTGGTTTAATCTCGATTACGATCATCTCGGTATTATTTTTTATGTCGGTGATGACCCACCGTCCTACCATGGGATGGTTCTTCGGGATATGGAAGATTTTCGGCACGAGGATGACCTTCGGTCATACTGGTGTTGGGGCAGAGAGGATTTTCTCCTGATTTAGATGGGGTGCGAGGAGAACCTTGATAGACGTCAAAGGGAACATGGGGTGAACCTTCATGTCCACTGACTGATGTACCGAGAGAATCTCTGTGGAAAGTGATGGAGCGGGTAGGAACTCCGCTGGAGCTGATAGGAGCACGGGTAGGACCACTGTGGTGGGTGATGGAGAAGCAAAGTTGACCTTCACCCCTCTGATTTATAAGTCGAGGAGGTCCTTTTCAAGCTACTGTAAGGACATGGGGAGGGACCCCATTCTAGAGATTTACCGGACATGCAACGTCCCCATATTGGTGGCCTATGGATGAAGAAATAACTCCATACCCGATGTAATTAGTGCGAGAGAGGATTCTATACTAAGTTTCACTTCCATGTGGAGAACCCTCGTTCAGACTAATGGTAGCACCGGTTGGACATCCATAATGAGCTTGGAAGAGGGGAGGACTCATGTTCTCCCTGGTGGCAGTACATGGAGGACCTTTGTGCTGGGTTTCGTTGCTAGGGGTCTGTCCGCGGCGGCCACTACCTACGCTGACGACCAAGAGAATCGACCTAGCTCGCCTGTGGGGCAGTTAGGGCCTCGATCTGGGTTGGTTATATAAGTTCCCCTACTCATTATACATAGGGGGATGATGATATATGTCGGTGGTAGTGTGAGCCACATCAGGTGCTGACGTCTGCACCCCTTGGTGGGCGTCCTTCTTCGACATGTGACCGAAGATGGCATCAGGTCAGCCTAACTGGGCCGACATTACAGGTATGTAGCTTACCTACTCCTCGACTCATGGGACCAGGTGGCGGTGCTAGGGCGGCCTAGTGGGAGGCCTTCTTGGGAGCCCCTAAAACAGGATCATGACCAGACTGGACCAGACATCCCCAACCTCTCTGGCATAGGGGATGGAGTCATTAAAGTGTTCTGGGGAGGGGCTCCAAAAATGGATGTATGTCAGAGTGGGCAGCAGTGACTCCCTATAATTCCCATGGGGGAGGCGGTGTTGATGAGGCACAGATTCCTCTAAATCCTGGTGGGCCATATCCTCTATCAGAGTATTACCATCCTCCTCATATCAGCGAACGAGGTCGTTTTTCACCCTTCGTTGTACAAATTTAGAAGGGGAGACGGGGCATGGGATCCCAACAAATGTGATTATGGAAGCTGTCACAAAAGCATTAGAGCCACGTGGAGTTTCCACGTTGGCACTTCCCCGAGACTTCCATCGGTGGGTGGGTGGCGATTGTATTCTTGATGCAGTATATTGGTTCTTGGAAGGTAGGGAGATTAATCCATTAGTGTTACAAAAAGGAAACTGACTTCCAGTGCCCAACATCACTCTATCTTCCCTGAATGTTAATAAGAATCCACATTGACAATGTCACAGATCATGATTCCCATTGTTTTGACTACCCCGACTTCTTGGGAGTTTTACACCAGGCCCGCTATTTGCTTGGTGGGACCTGACACCAGATAACAAGATCTGGTGTCAATAAAATCCATTGAAGTGTCAAAATCTACTAATCTCCATATTGAGGATAAGAAATTCACATTGGGTTCACCATTTCTGTTTTCGACGCTTTAACTAGGGAGAGTGCATATGTCTATTTGAGGATGATGAGGATGTGCTGACAGTTCCCCTACATTCCCGCTTTCCAAAGGCGTGTGGCAGATGTCACTTATTCAGGGACGTTTTTTCCTTGACCTAAATGGGATAACTAGATATCGGTTCCTCCTTTCATGGATTCCTCCTTGGAACTCGTTCCCTTCTCTGAGTCTCCCTTGTAGATTAAGATGTTGTTCCTGAAACACTTCCAAGTTCCATATCTTTAGGGACGCGAGTTAATTAAACTTCTTCTACTAGGACATTCCAAGGGGTCCAGCCAGGGAAGCAGCCTTCGGTTGGGGGAGTAGTCACGTTGGACATCACTGGCATGTCTAGACACTGGAACACTAGCATGTCTGGGTTCCTTTCCCATATTATTGGGCTTCTCAAGGGAATGGAATCTGAAGGCATCCCACATCAAATGTGGGAAATTATATGTCATAGGCATGTATCTATGTTTTTCCTCAGCTTCTCATGTTTAATACAGGTTATTCCACAAGTTTAACATTTAGCGGAGATAGATTGGTCTAATTGAAACACTAACTAGAGTGAATCATATGGGGGCAACCCCTGGAAGGAAACACTGATGTTGGGGATAATGCATGGTTAGTTAGCTAGTTGTTGGTAAAGGGAATGAGAAGTGAGGTGGCATGGTCCTACCAGGATGTGGCAGCCCTGATAAGAATTAGGATGGATGATGGAGGGTTTAGACTTGATGAAGAATGAAATGAAACCGACGTGAGGACAGCAATGAGGTTGTGCTTGAGTCTCTAAGAGACATCCTATGTGTCCTCGTGGCAGGGAATAAAAGTCCTCGTAGTTCGGTGGGGTGATAAGACACCTAACGAGGTGACCTGTGTGAGGAGGACCCAGAGAATGTGGAACCTCTAGGTTTGGGAATGGAATTGGGGTGGGTGCTAAGGATAGCGATCCAATGACATGCTGGGACTTACACATGATTAGAGGCCCAAGAGTTAGTCTGACACGAGAGGGGAAGATTAGAAATGTGGGTCCAAATGGAGGGGACTACAGAGGCATACCACTGTATGGGGTCACAACAGCTTACCTCTAGGTGGGGATCACAATGGATTACCGTTGGCTTGGGTCACAGCGGCTTATCACTGAATGCAGATCACAACGGGTTACCACTAGATAGGGGATCAAAACTTCTTACCGCTAGATATGTGATAGTTTAGTGTCATGAGGGATAAGAGGGGTGAACATATTACAGTGGTACTAGATGGGGGTGGACTATTGTGATGTTATTGGGACTAATGGGTGTTGGGCTTGAACCTCCGGGAAGCTTTCTACATACCTTTACATGGGATGTATCAATGTCCATATAGTTCAGGAGTGTTTGTTGAACCGACATGAAGTGTGTTGAGAGCAATGGTTGTTGGGCCTGAACCTCAGAGAGGCTTCCTACGTAACTTTTCATGGAAATGATCAAAGTCAATGTTGTTCTGATGGTGTTGGTGAAGCAATGTGAAGAGAGTGAAAATCAATTGTTGTTGGTCTTGAACCTTAGAGCGGATTCCTACGTACCTTGTCTTGGCAAGGATCAAAGTCCCCATAGTTCAGAAATGGTGTTGGTGAGCTGACATGAAGGGATTCGGGACCAATGGTTATTGGGATTAAACCTCAGGGAGGATACCTACATACCTTTCCTAGGAAAGGATCAATGTCTGCATAGTTCAGATGATGCTTGGGGCTTATAAACTAAGGTGGCCCATTGAGGATTCCATGATCGATGCTTACTCTAAGACCACGTGAGTCATGCTCGGTGTGAGATACAATAGGTAGCAAAGACTTGATGATCACATCGTGAATGGTTCTTCTATGGGAAGTGGAGTGAGGCTGACACGTAGTTAGCAGCCCAAAATTGGAACAGGGGATTACGTGTGGTCCGTAGGCCCAAGAGGAAATAGGGATATACACGTGGTTAGTAGCCCAGGGATATGAAGATTGGGTCTTACTCCAGGATGGAGGCCTGATGCAGACAAATCCCAAAGGGAGAGAGACTTGGCAAGGAAGAGAGAAGGGATATGGTCCCCCCCACCTCTAGAATTTGGCCAGGAAGAAGATAAGGGGAGCAGAGATGCTGCCTCCCACAAGAGAGGTTGGGATATTACACTAAGGTGGTTTCCCTTTTCCTATAGATATAAGTCATTCCGATAAAGAGGATGTCATTCCATGTGAGGAGTGATCTCAATCCTGTTGAGAGAAGTGGGTGTTGTGAATTTCGGAGATGGGGGACCTCACGTATGATTCATGGGGCGGGGTCACATATTAACGTCATGGGCTGAGGATGATGGCACTTGGCCATTTAACATCCAGAAGCTTGGATGAGGTTGGTTCCTTCCACACCCCTATGACATACATAACTGATACCCACCCACCCTTGGGGAAGGGAAGGCATCAAAAATTTCATGGTGAGGGGGTGTTATGGAGTGATCCATTGAGAGTTCCACGTTAGTGTGGCTATGTGAAGAATCAATAGTCGTTAGTGTGCTTATGCGAATAAGCAAGATGCTAAGAAATTCATCAGGAAGTACCATTCAAGGAAGATTGAATTTAGTTTGTGAAAATATGGAGGGTCGCACGTGTAAGGGAGTTTTAGATCAAAGAGGTTCATAGGTAGAAGCCCCGTGATGATCTAGTGCTCCATGTAGCAGAGGGACTTCGAGAAAAGGTATACTTCCTGATGTGAATTCGCCTAGCCTAGGCATAGGGCATTGGTGAATATGGAAGGTTTTTTATAAAGTGGAAAATCATTCTCATAGTATTGCTTCATGAAGCAAGGGTTCCTTGAGAAGTATACCATTAAAAATCATAGCATTGCGAAGCAATGTGCTTTGCGAAGAACAATGGACCTACCTTAGCATGTGGGTCACATGTGCATGGAGGGTATTTGTGGATGCATAAGTGCTCCATGATGACCTAAGTCCCATTGGGGATCCCCTTACTTCACGGAGGCCTGTGGGATCCGTGAAGGGAATCCCTCTTTGAAGAGGGGTTGAATTCAAGCAAAGGGGGAGGCACATCGTGATGCTAAAGTACCTTGAAAAGCTCATGGTTCATAGAGCTAAAATTGCTTCTTGATTTGAGATATAAGAAAGATAAAGGTCAGAGGATCCATCCTTTGGGATTGAGGGGATCCAATTATTTATAGGCAAGAGGTGACATGAAGTAGAGAATTATGAGTGTGAAAACACCTGTCATTTTATCGTAATCGCGAAGCCTCCCACCTTTTTATGCCATGGTGGATTCATAAACGTCAAACGAGTTCATGGAGCCTCCCGCCTCTTTGCTGTGAGGAGGCTTTGCAAATGTCAAAAGGGTTTGTACAGCCTCCTGCCTCCTTGCAATGTGGTAGCTTTTCAAACTTCAAATGGGCTCACAGAGCCTCCCACCTCTTTGCTATGTGGCATCTTCATAGAGGGGAAGCTTTGTGCCGGTCGCGGCATTGCGGGGACTCTGCGAACAACCTTCGCAAGGCAGCCCCTAAGGCTTTTCATTTGTTCTTGTTCTTCCTAAATTTTGGCACTAACAATTTTTAACCTAACACCGTAACAATGCTACCAGTTAAAGAATTCATAAAGGACCAGACACCAAAACATTGATACTGGTTCCAAATCTCACTGTGATTGTCTCACCATGACTGTCTCACTGTGACTGCCTTACTGTGACTATGGCACCCAGACTATCTCACCACAATTGTGACACTGTTCCATACATAACCATTTTTATATCATTTCCAATCATTTTTTAGTTGTTTCTAATGGTCATATTTGAGTTATTTAATGACACTAATATAATCAATGATCATTTTCATTCTTGTCAGAAGAAAATACATGGTATGAGTTGTAGAGATTGTGCATCTTGTTATCTCCAACACAATCACCCAAAAATAAAATTCAAGTGTGGAACTCGAGTAAAAATGTAATAGTAGTGGAATAAATGTGAAAAAAAGAACACTAATGCATGAAATAACAAAATGAAGAACAAAATTTTAATTCCAACAATATATAAACAAAGAATAACCTACTATGGACCATCTTGAAATAATCTGTGTAGCAACTAAAAAGAGAATAGGAACATCCCACTAACCAAAAACCCATATCACTCAACTCACAACACATTTTTTGAGAAGAGGATTTGAATATTTCATATACTACATACAAGGAGTCCAGAGTTTCATTTCAAGACACATAGAGCCTTCTAAACTTAATCTCGTTACATTTCACTCTATTGTGCACTATTTTATTACACTTTGAGTAGTGTGTGTATCTGAATTAAAAACACACATTGTATCCTGCACTAAACTTGTGGATATAAGATATCCTCACTAAAATATCTTTTATACCTTGTTTCACCCATATGTAATTGTCGAAGAGGTCATGTGTCACCTGGTTTTCAGTTTTCCCACTTATAATAGTGGAAGAGGTCTTCTGACCTGGACAGTCTTGAGTACTATTATCAAACCTGATCCAAAGTGTGCATCAAATATTTTTGTATATATTTCTAGGTTGTATGTGATTACCAAATAGAGGGGACTATGTAGCATCTTGAGACAAAACTACTTTTCTGTATGATGTGTCTTTCAAATTAGTTTTTCCCTGTTTTAACTCATGTTTCAGAAAACTAAATTTTACATTGATGGTTAGTTGGGGATTATAGTTATAATTTTTTTTTCTGTATTAGAATAGTTTCATAAGTTGTATAAATATTTTATATTTCTATTAAAGAGAATTAATCAATATTTTAAGATGCTATTTGAAAAATCAAGATATTATAATTTTACTACCTTAGTTAAATGAAATGTTTTATTTTGAATAGTGGGAACCATTTTAATTGAATTTTTTATCAAAAATTTTTATAAGAAATCAATTCACTCCACTCTTGAGTTTCTTACTCTAAACAACATTTGGAATAAGAGGCTATTTTTAAATCTTTTATTTCAAAATTTTAAGTCTGTTTTAAAACCATCTTCAACTGGGATTTTAGTTGTATTTTAAAGATCATTAAACTTCTGTTAGTTTTAAATTTCTAGTTTATTAAAATAATAATTATTTATCATGGATAATATATTTTAATGTATTTTTACTTATATGCCTCCATTATTTAATGGGTCAAATTATGCACAATGGAAAAACTAAATTGAAAATGAACCTAGAAAGTATGGGTTTTTAGATTTGGCCATTAATTTATATGGATATAATATTATTAATACTAATAAGAATACATGGGATGACTCAACTAAGGCTACCTATAAAAATAACTGCAAATAAATTAATTCCCTATACATTTTTTAGGATACGAATTGTTTAATAGAATTTTTTCATGTAAAACAACCCAGGAAATTTGGGACACTTTATCTGTCTCACATTAAGGAACCTCTAGTGTTAAGTAAATGAGACTTAACACATATAATATTAAATAAGATAAAATTAAAATGAAGCCCGATGAGCCTATTTCTGACATGTATCTCAGGTTTAATGAAATCATGAATACCATGATCTCTCTAGGAAGAGATGTTACTTCCCAAGAGAAAATTAGAAGAATACACATATTCATATCAGATAGATGGAGAGAGACAACTATATCTATTAGATAATCATGTGACATATGCACGTTTCCTGTAAAGGAGGTGATAAGAAATTTTTTGATGTATAACAATGAATTAAAAGTAAACAAGGAAATGGAAGACGAACCAAAGAGAATGTCATTGGATTTCAAAACCAATACTTCCAAAACTGAGGAAAATGATAGGATAAAAACTCATTCTGACAATAAAAGTACTAAATATTCACCATATGATAGTGATGTTTAAATGGTATAAATATCTAGCCGATTTAAGATGTTTTATAAAAGGAAGAAATTATTTAGGAATCCTAACTACAAATATAAATATGACAATGAGGACAACTATAAAATGGACTTGAAGAAAAGTGATACATCCAATGAAATAGTTTTTTATGAATGTAAGAGAATAATACATGTAATGGTTAATTATCCCAAGATAAAATATAAGAACAGATATGAGGAGAAAGACATAAAGTATAAAAAGTACATTAAGACAACATGGAGTTCTTCTGGGGATAGATCAGGTGACTCATAGCCTTCGCATAATGAAAAGGCTGACAATGCCAATATCTGTTTTATGAAAAACACATATAGGGTAACCCTTGAGTCTCCTATATAAAATTATTATTATTATTAGGGTGAAAGAGAATATGAAAATATGAAAAATGAGGAAATGTTTGAATATATAAAAATGATAGAATACACTTTTAATGAACTAAAATATAAATGAAAATATTTAAATAAACAAAATCATTAGACTACCACTTTTAAATCTTAACTTGCTATAGGAAAAGTGAAAAATTCTCAACTTCTTTGGGAGAAAAATTAACATAAATTTTAAAATTAGAAATTAAAAAGGGATCTTGAAATATTTTCCAATATAAAATTAATCTTAATTTAAATTCTTTGTAAACAAATATCTTATAATTATACTACTATAATTGGATACCAACCACCAAAAAGGAATATAAAAAAATCATTTTTTATCAAAATATGGAAAATCTAGCTTTATTCCATATTCTGGTAAATTTCCTGAAAGTTCCAACTATGATAACTCTTATACAATTTAATTTTTTATAAAAAATAAAGTATATTTTTCAAATACATTTCATGCTGCTTATAAGAAACCCATAAAGAAAGTATGGGTTCCCAATGCACTTATTTCTAATGTTTCTGGACCCAAGAAAATATGAGTATGAAAATCTTCTATTTTTTATCCTTATGTAAGAAATTTTTTTGAAGAGATCCTATAAAATTATATGATATTTGGATAGATTATATTCATAAAATATGATAGGAGATTACTAATTCTTCAGGAACCTAATAAAAATTGATGGTGGGCATGTCACTTTTGGTGACAATACTAAAGGAAAAATAATTGGCCTTTTACACATACGTATCTCTAACTATGTTTTAATTTATAATGTACTTTATTTTTATGGATTAAAATATAATATGATTATAATTTCATAATTATGTGATGATTTATTTCATTTTAATTTTGAATATTATGGATGAAATTTTTTTAATTCCAAGAATGAATTAGTATTTTCTGCTTTTAGAAATGAAAATATATATATTGTTAACTTAGAATCACTAGTTTCTCAAATTGTTTCTTGCATAAGTGTATTTCACAATGTGTCTTGAAATTTTCATTGATGTCTATAATACTAAAATGTACGCTCACTTAAAAATATTACATGAAAAGGCTTAGTCAAGTATGTACCCAAATTTGAGTTTCTAAATAACAATGTCTGTAATCCTTATCAAAAGGGTAAAAAACATAAAAACTCCTTTAAACCAAATAAAGAAGATTCAAATTTTCAACCTCTTTAGTTGGTTCACGTGGCATTATATGGACTTTCTAGAGTCTCAATTCTTAATGGGATGCACTGTGTCTATGTTCTTGTAGATTATTACACTAGATATTATCGAACATCTTCTTTGATCACAAAATTGAATATTTATATCCTTTCAACAAGTATGATAGGACGTTAGAAAATCATAGTGGCCTTTGAATTAAATATATAACAAGTGGCCATGGTTGTGAGTTTGAAAAACGGGAGTTTGAATCTTTTTTATCACAAAATTACTATATTAACAACTTATATATCCCTAGGATGCCTCTACAAGATGGTTTTATAGAAAGAATAAATATAATCTTACATGAAATATATAGAACAATTATTAATTAATATTACCTACCTATCAACTATTGGGAATAATATGTTAATACAACATGCTATATAATCAATATATTCTTTATTATACCAATCCTTAGAGAACTCCCTATGAGTTATGGAACAATGGAAAACCCAAGGTTAATTACATCAATGTTTTTGGTTATAAAATATATATCATTAACAATAAAGATAATTTGGAAAAAGGTTCCTCTAAGAGTGATGAAGTAATTTTTCTAGGTTATTCAATTTCTATTAATGCCTATAGAGTCTTTATTGAAAGAACAAAATGTGTAAAAGAATCTATACAATTGAAATTTTATGAAATAGATCCTCATGAACCTAATACCTCCCTAGAAATTCATGAGGATGATATGTAAAATCTAGAAATAACTGCTAAATCATATTACCATTACATAAAGGAATCTGTTAAAATTTCTAGTTCTAGAAATTCTCCAGATTCAAGCCGTAATGAATCTGAACCTGATGAAGAATCAATAATTACAAGTCATTATTTTTCTTGATATATTAAAACCCTTAAAAACCATCATTTAGATACTATTGTTTTCTATTTATAAAAAGGAATTCATATTAGAGCATCTCTACTAAATCAATATGAACATCAAGCTTTCTTATCATAGCATGAACCAAAATAAATCAATGAGGCAATCAAAGATGAATTTTGGGTGATGAAAATGAATGAATAATTAAATCTGTTTGAAAGAAATAATGTCTGAAAACGTGTGGATAGACATAAAGTCATCATGACCATAGGAACTAAATGGGTGTTTAGAGATAAAGTATATGGATCTAGCACCATAGTAATAAATTAATCAAGATTTGTTTCTCAATGTTATAGTCAAGAATAAGGTATTGACTATGTGTAATATTTTTCACTTGTTTCTAGACATGAAGCCATTAAAAACTTTGTTTGAATATGCTTCAGATCTAAATATCAAACTCTATAAAATGTATATCATGATTGCATTCCAAAATGGTTATATAGTTGAGGATGTTTTGTTGAACAACCCCCGGTTTTACAAACCCTCTTTCTCCAAATATTTTTTTTCAAATTATAAAAATATTTATATGTTTTAAAGGAAGCTTTAAGAGATTGGTATGATAAACTAAGTAGTTCTCTTATTTCTAATGGTTTTATAAAAGGTATAGTACATACTACTCTATTTATGAAAATAATTTATAAGGATGTTCTAGTTGTTCAAATCTATATTGATGATATTATTTTCATATCGTAAAAAATATACTTATGTGTTGACTTTTCAAAGATAATGAAAAATGAGTTTGAAATCAATTTGATGGGTGAGATAAAATTATTTCTTGTATTTAAAATCTTTTAAAATGAGTTTGGTATTATTTTAAATCAATGTAAATATAACAAATATATTCTAAAATGTTTTATTTTAGATAATACTAAAAGTAGTGGTACTCCAATGAGTACCACTGGTATATTGGATCTTGATGAGAATGGTAAATCGGTTGATCAAACCACATACAGAGGAATGACTGGGAGTTTACTCTACCTACCTGCTATTATACTGGATATTATGTTTATTGTGTGTATGTGATCTCATTTTCACAAAAATCCAAAAGAGTCATATCTTCTTTATGATAAAATTATTTTCAAATAACTCAATCATACTACTATCTTAGGACAGTTTTATCCAAGAGGACAGTCATTCGACTTTTTCAGCTATTTAGATGATGATTTTGGTGGTTTCAGTTAGATAGAAAAATAACCTTTGGAAAATTTAATTTTTTGGGAAGGTAACTAGTTTCATGGTTTAGTAAAAAGAAAAATTTTGTTGCATTATCGACTGTTGAAGATGAATACAAAGATAATGGTGGTTGTTGTGCTCATATTTTGTGGAAGAAACACACCTTTCTAGACTATGGATATCAATTCAGTCATGTGCCTAAATATTATGATAAAAAAAGTTTTATTACCATATAACATAATCTTGTTTCACATTCTAGAATAAATAATAGTAATGTAAAACATCACTTTTTGAGAGATCATTTTTAAAAAGGTGATATTACATTATAATTCATTGGAACAGAACATCAGCTTTCTGACATTTTCAATAAGCCATTAAATTTTGAAAGAAATAATTACATTATACATGAATTAGGAATTGTTAACTATTATTGAACATGATTACTGTCTCAATTTAATATCTCAGTTTACTATGTCAGGATTACTGTCTCAAGATTACGGTCTCACAAAATTATATCTTGTGTTCACTATCTCGTTAGTTACGGTCGCACTATGTCAAGTCACACAGTAATGTTGACACTGTGAATGGTTATACCAATCTCAAAACATTATTAATTGTTTCATTATTTTTAAATATTTATTTTTGTATTGAATGTTTTATTTACCACCCTTTTGATTTTTGCGATGTTGGAACTCCCTAAATGATACATACTTATCACTTCCCTTTTATCGAGCTCACTTGACATGAAACTGAAACCCTATGTCTACCTCAAACAACAATCCCTCTTTCTCATCCTTCGCGAGCCCACATTGAATGAACAGGATGCAGCATTCATCCTCATCGACTCCTAAGTAGTGGTGGTCTTAGATGAAACTGAAGATGGCTCCTCTTGTAATGCCAAAGAAGTTGCTGAAACCTAGTCTTGAGGATTGATAATTCATGCCCAAATACTAAATTTTTACAAAGTGTCTCTTACCTTGTAAGTATATTGTTCTATGTGTTCTGAAAGAACTAGGATGGTTTGATTGGTTTTATAAATAAAAGAGACCCATTTATACAAAGATTGCTTTTTTATTTTATCAGTATGTTAAGTTTTTTTTCAATTCTAAGGACGATTTTGTGGTTAGAAGCTGGGAAAATGATCAAAGAATCACTTTTTCTTCGATGTTATGGGCTTCCTTCATATGAATACATCATGAACGTATTTTGGAGAACATGAAAATAAGTACTCCTCTGCCTAGTGATGTGTTTATCCTAGAATAGTCACTTGGAAGTTTGACTGGGAATAAGAAGAAGAGAAGGCCAATTGCTGCCAAAAATGTTGGTGAGTCAAGGTTGTTATTTATGTTCACTAAAAATCTCATCTTCCCAAGGAAAATATATTCCTCTAATATTATGTATCAAGATGTATTTTAAATTCATCTTCTATATAATGGACATAAAATAAACTTGTGTAAGTATATTATACTTCACATGTGTGAAATGCTTAAAACTACTTCAAAGTCCACTTCCATTTTCTATTCACGGTTTATATCAGCTATTATTATATCCAAAGGTGTGGTTGGACAGAATTATGAAGTGCTCAAGTAATGTGATTTTTGTATCTATAAATCTATTTAAGGAGAATAAAAATAAGCTGGAATCCATGGCAGAGATCATGGGTTGAGGATAATTATAGGTTGTATGTTTATTTTATTTCTATTGAAAATCCCTCCAGACCTAAAAATATAGCTGATCATAGATTATAAGATGATGAGATTGTGGAATATTTGGATGATGAAATAGAAGATGATGTTAGTGATGGTTTTTTGAGAGTATTTCATAAGATATCACATCACCCTACATGTGATGCTAATACATGGAAAAGGTTAAAGATGTTTTTAATGGAATTGTTAGTATAAAGAAAAAGATTATTGTTGATAAAGATCTTACTTTTGAGAAATATTTTTCTATTGATAAAGACCTTAATTTACTAGAAGAGATGCACATGTTTAGGGGGAGATGCACCTCATCTTAGAAAGTATTCAACTTCCAAATCATATTGACCAAGATTTTGGGGATACATGATATAAGTTTCCCAGTTATTTGGATATGGATAATATCCAAGAGGCCTTGGTAAAAGGGATTGATATTTCAAATCTATTTTAGTTGATACCGATATATTCCATGGGATGTATCCTATGCTAAGTAATTTGAACTAGTTTTAGTTTTTGTTTCTAATCCTGATCAATAATATTGTGAGGTTGTTAATCATTGTGATCTGAATGTTTTTGGTGATAACTTGCTGCCCTATTTTGGGAAGCTGCAAAAATATCATCCTTCCCCTATAACATATCTCTGTGAAAGGGATGTTTCACAGCTATTATAGAAAATTCTATAGCAGAATCAACTCAATGTTCTTCATGAAATTCAGGATGTTTGGATTGAGAACAAACTTTTGAGTGATGAGGTAAAATATCTAAAATCTATGGTCGTATATATACAGAGAACCTTGAAAACTAGTCAAGATCATGTTTTTCATCATATTGAGGATGATATTGAAAATATACCATATAAGGTTGTGAATCTAATTCAACCAAACCTGATTACAGTGTATGAAAAGGTGGTTGAGAAAAACACCAAAAGTGCCAATGAGATGCATGGGCTTGTTGATGGACTCAATAAGAAAATCAATGAATATAAAGGTTGTTTACAAGAGGTTCAAAATCACATTAGGTATATCACATCATTTTTTACAACTTCATATACCTATGGAAAACCATATTGGGCTATGGATAGTGACTTTATCAGAATACTTTTTAATTAAAATCTTCAGTCAGTGTTGAGTGGTGTTTATTAGGAGAGTCTCTCTACTATAATCAAGAACAGTTACCATGTACTTGATTTGATGTGGGTCCATTAAAATAATTCCAATTATTATTAATAATAAATCTCTAAAAAAGTGTACTTCTACTTTAAGATAATTTATTCATAGATGGGGATAACCAATCACTTCATGTAACATGTAGAGAATTTAAAAATACCTCTAGTCATTTGAATATTCATGGATAAAGTGAAGAATATGAAAGAATTAACACCCATTCTTGAGAAATTTTTGTAAAATAAAGATGATTTTGATAAGGAAATGTTGTATAGTGGAGTGATAATCATAGAATTTATAAAACTCTTGAAGAATTATCTCTATATTTAGAGTACAGCAATTGTGGCTCCAGCAACTACTCCTTTGTGGTCTGGTCTACCTTCTACAACATATCCTTCTACCTCAACATATTTTCCTCAAGTTACTATGTCTCGTTCTCAGTCTCTGAGTAAGATCAAACATGTCATTATTGAGAAACCTTTTCATCGGTCTTCCACCAGACCTATCCTTTCACCTTCTATCATTGATGGGGTGTCGCTGCCTTCCCTAATTACTACTTATACCACCTCTCCGTCTTCACCTCTTGCTTCTTAATCTGATGTCTCTGACAATGGAAAAGCTATGTCTACTGACTACACAGAGAAGTGAAAGATTATTTTTATAGGGATTTGTTTTATTTCCTTTCTTTATTTTAATGGACTCTTCCGATTTTTATTTAATAGATTGTGGGTTGTTGTTGGTTCTTAAATTGTTATTTTCTATTTTTATTTTTCTATCTTATCTTTATGATAATACCAAAATAGAGATAAATAATACAAAGGAATTTAAAGATGAGAACATATCTACACTGATATTCTAAAGGGGACAAATAATAAGGGGGAGACATAAGGGAAAACAATTTACCTTTATGTTATTTATTAAATATCTGCTTTAATATATTGATTTGATAAGTAATTTGTTTATTTCTAAAATAATTGACTTGTAAATTCCACGATTTGTGATCATAAAAAAGGGGGAGATATTTGGAATCATCATGTTTTAATGCTCACAAATCTTGTTTGGTTGTTTTTGGACTCCTCATGTTTTAATGCTTACAAATCATTTTTTTACACTCTTATAACTCATGTTTTAAAATCCCACAAGATAATGATTCAGAAACTCACATGTCTTGTTTAAATCATGTATACTATGATTAGTCTTATTATATTATGTTATAGTATTATAATTTTTAATCATAATCCATTCTATAAATATTTCTTCTTAAGATAGCTTACATATATTTTGCTAAGTCAATGAAACTGTAAGCTAGCTATCGGTTCCAGATTTTTTCAATGGACCTGACATTATTTCCATGCTACCATTTCTAGGACATGGTAACAAGAAACCATTCAGAATTTTGACCATGGAATAAACACCTTTATCTAAGACATCATTTCCCTGACATTGTAACTATGCTACTTATTCCTGAATTCAGAAAGGAACACACACCTCAACTTT
This sequence comes from Viscum album, assembly GCA_963277665.1. Taxonomy (NCBI): domain Eukaryota; kingdom Viridiplantae; phylum Streptophyta; class Magnoliopsida; order Santalales; family Viscaceae; genus Viscum; species Viscum album. The sequence continues at coordinate 590,971,484 of OY728126.1, forward strand.
ATTATTGGTTCCATATCTCAATGTGGTTGTCTCACTATGACTGCCTTACTGTGATTATGGCACCGTGAATCTCCCCACAATTATGACACTGTAACATACTTACCCATTTCTCTCCATTTTTCAACTAAATTTAAATGTTGTTTCTTATGGTCATATTTGATTAATTTAATGGCACTAATATAATTAATGATATTTTTCAGTTCTGTCAGAAGATAGTACAAGGTACTAGGTGAGAGATCGTGCATCTTGTGAAATCCAACAAAATCACTCGAAATAAAAGAAAAGTGTGGCACTGGAGAAGAAATGTATTAGTAGTGGGATGCATGAAAAATATAATGACACCCATACATGAAACGACACAATAAATGAAAAACATTCAATGAATAATGGCTATAAAAAAATAAAAATTTATTGTGAACCATCTTGAAAGCATCTATGTAACTACTCAAAGGAGAATATAAACATCCCAAAAGACAAAAAATCAGAACACGTGACTCAAGGAACTCTGTTTTCAGAAGTGGAATGAAACCTTACATCTGCTGCATCCAAAGAGTCCATAGTTTTATTTCATTACACATAGAGCCTTATAAACATTATCTAATTAAATTTTCCTCCATTGAACACATTATTAGTACTCTTTGAGTAGTGTGTGAATCTGTTTTAAAAGACACTATGTCTCCTACACTAAACTAGAGGATACAATATATCCTCACCCAAATATCTATTAACAGCTTATTTCACCCCTGTATAACTTTGAAAGAGGTCATGTGTGACCTGGATGTTATTTTTCCCATGTAGAACTGTGAAAGAGGCCTTGTGAGCTGGACAGTATTACTATTGTTAACCTATATCCAAGTCGTGGATCATTTATTTTTATATTTGTTTCTTAGGGGAAGGTGATCAAAAATTGTAGTGGAATATGTATTATCTTGACACTGAACCACTTCTTTTATCCACTTGTTATTTCAATATAGTCATTCTCTATTTGAACTCATATTTAAAAAAACTAAAATTTAAATGGATATATCGTCTTGGATAGTAGTCATAACTATTTTACTTATTATAATATTTCAAAAGTTGTATCAATATATTATATTTTTATTAATGAGAATTAATCAATCTTAAAAGAAACTATTTTAATAGTCAAGCTATTATATTTATAATACCTTAGTTAACTAGCCTATTTTATTTTTAATTTGGGGTTCCTTTTTTAAATAAAACTTTTAACAGATATATTTATAGGTACTCATTCCACCCCCTCTTGAGTGTCCTAATTCGACTGACACTAATAACACATTACCTCATCAACACTAGCTGATGTCAGAATTATTGATTTTTTTGGACCATAAAGGAATCCAACATTGATATGAAAATAGACTAAAACCTTCAAGAACCCATGAATATCATAGAATTACAACCATCTAATACATGGGAGATCTAGGAATGGTCAATAATATTTTTTTTGTAGAGAAGTTCATCCCTTCTCTAAAAAAATATGAAAATCTTTAGAGGCCATAAATTTGCTTCTATAAGAAACTGTCTAACTGAATCAAACAATGAATCAAATAGATTTACACATTGTGAAATATTTAAGGTATATAGAATTATTATTGATCATGGGTTTAGTAATTGAAATCAAGGATTAAGAATGAATTAATCTATCATTCCACGTGGAGGGGATCCATACATATATTTAAAATTTCAAGATAAAAAATTTTGAATGGGTTAAATTAAAGAAACTATATAAGAGGAAGAGGTGGAATAAATGAAAGGGATAAAATATTAAAGGATTGGAGAGAAAAATGGAGGTATGGTAGGAGTTAAAAATCTGAGAGTGTATTTCAAGGGATGAGTTTATACTAGAGGAGATTATTTATAACAAGGATGATAGATCTGGGATTCCTCTTGAGATTATTTGTAATTATCTCCGCTTGTTATTATTTCCATATTTGAATGTGATATTTCTTAGGATATACCATAGTGTTTAATCATGGGAATAAATATTGATTGAGATTCATTTTCTTTTAATAGTGAATGATTGGAGTTGTGATTTTCCTACTAATATTTACAAAATCATTTTTATTACTATTATGGTATTTATCATGTGTGAGTATTGAAGGGATAATGTAATTTCATTAAAACACTAGAATTACACACCCTATTTTCAGTAGTTGCATTATTGGTGTGGGGATTAATAAAATATTGAGCCTACACAAAGAACACGAGGTAAGGAATTGTTAAACTTGGTGAGGGTCATGTAGTTGATTGATGCACAACACATGTGTAATTTTAATCCATTACTATGATGACTTTAAACATTTATATTGGACTCCCAAACTCATGTGATAGTGGAAGAACAAACACCACTAAAATTTGTGCTTATTACTTCTCTAAAGGATACTAATGGAACCTTATGGGGACTTGTATACTCATTGGAAAGACATTCGAGTTTCTTGAGAGGGTATCCTTGGGTAGCTAGTGGTGATAGCTAATGGGTTGGGAATATATTCCCTCATATGGAATGTCCAATGGGGCCTTTATATAAACTGATTAGAATACTTTATTTTATGAACTCATTGGGAATGAAAAACTTTGGCTCACAAGGATTCTCCTGGGGGAAGATCTATAGTTTTTCATCACCCATAAGATTGAGATACCAAGAATCAATTAACTCTATATCATTTTATATGATACCATTTATGGGATTTATTAGATATCTCTTTTCATATTAATAGTGGAAAAAGTAAAAAAATCCATGACAATATTGTATAAGAGAGGAATCTATCAAATGATGTGAGTAAAAAATAAAATAACAAACCACACTATACAATATGTTTTTCTTAATTAATGATGTGTTTGATTGAGTATCTTCATTAACAACAAATGATTACTTTCCTTTTATAGTATCATATAACCATTAAAGAATTTAATGATTTACTAAGGCCTCTTCTCAAAAAATGAACACTAACACTACTCTATTGAAAGAACATTCTAGAATAGAGATAAAGATAATATCAATTATATAACAATAATTTCTAGTATACCAAATGATGTCCATAAATCATCTTTATACTGGCCATATTGTGTAAATAAAGTGTCTTATTGAGTTATTATGTTTTGAATGTTTTGAAATGGGAACATATTTTGGATTCCACATCATTAATTAAATTAATTACAAAAACTATGTTTAGTAATATTTTAATCAAAAAAAAAACCTTATAATGAATCTTTATCAAAAATACACTTCATGGTAAGTATGGTTGTTTCACTAGAATGATATCATTTATTATTCCTCCATATGCACCATGATATGGTAAAATACACCAGTTTACTTCATAGCCAATTATGCAGTATCTTTCAAAATAATATGTAATGATCATTAGTGGAAAAAATACATCAATCTCTAACATTCACATATGATATATAAAAATTATAAACACAACACAACTCTGTGTGAATCCATGTAATCCTATGATTATTATAATATCTCTTAATTTTTAGAAAAACACCTCATACAAATATAAATACTCATTCTAGGACATTATTTTTACCTAATTAAACATTTTAGTGTTTATTAAAAATATAAATTCCATAATTTATTAATGTAAGGAAAAGGGGGAACTAGAAAAACATCAATACTACATAGATTATAAAGGGATATAGAATGATCTCAATAAAACACCCTCATATCTCGATATAAACATTCCTACTATAAGATGTATCTATATACATATTATTTAAAAGTTTATAATCCCTTTTCTCATGATATTGAGTATCCAATTAATATAGAACATTTCAATCTAGTATATTATATCACAAATACTAATGATTCTCTAAAACAAACATAATAGTTTGAATGCATACATCTCTTTCCATTCATCTGAGTATCCAAGAATTGCACGTATCTCAAACCTAATCAAGGATATGCGTTTTCCCAGTATAATTTAATAAATGGACTGTATGTATTTCCCTATCATAAAATTGGATAAATCAAATCACTGATAATATCTTACAAAAAACATGATAAAAAAACACAACCACCTTGGATTTTCTTGGTCTCATGGATTATTTATGAAAGGTATATATGAATGAAGGTTCTCATTATAGGTACATTGATAACCTCATATAATGTGGATTAATAATAATCATACACCTCTCTATATATCAATGAATTTATAACATTCCATGTGATTTAATTTATAGGGTCAATTAATATAATAAGGTATGACTTATTATCTTATAAATCTATTAAATTGTAATATAAAAATAATTATAGAGTGTATAATATTATACTCATTATAAACCTAACATATCCTCAATAACAATAATACTCTCATATTATCATCAATTAAGGATAATTAAAAAATTATACTGTTAGTGTATATTATTAATCCATTTTTATTGTAACATTAAAGCATCACACACGATGGAATGATAAGTTGATATATCCTTTATTATAAAATTACGATACATTACATATAAAATACTTTCTATACCTGATGAATTGAATACTAAAAAATTCATCATTTTCTTGATGTGTTTTTATGTCCCAACCCAATGTGTCTCAAGCCATGAATCCCCAATCCTTCTTCTACAGGCTAGGAGCGAGCATCCAATATTGAGTAGGCTATCACACACATTGGAGATCATAGCCTATGGTACATATATAAATGTACCCACATAACCTCCAAGAAATAGTGTTGAGATATATAAAACTAAAAAAATATGTTCATACATCTATACCAAACTAAGTACAGCAGAAATAAAAAATGGGAAAAATACATGCCCACAAAAAAAGACTATAAAAGTGTCCAACCTACTCAGTATGAGTGGATTTTTGTCAAATTCACCCATAATTATATTCCATTGTCCATCTCTGGAAATTGCCCATGTTAGTCAATCTCACTAATCTCTACCTACATTGGGTCCTCTTATGTATTTGTCAAAAGGATTATGGTCCGAAAAAGACACAAGGAATGAGGGAAAATCCCAAGAAGGGGTGAGTATAATTATAAGGACCTGACCTTAAACCTTACATAATATTGAATTAAATGAATAATTCACATTGAAGATCTTTTCAGTTTTACAGTTTTAGAGAATTAGAACATAACTATTACATATCAGAAGATTTCAAAGTATACACTTCTACACAGTTTCCATTTTTTAAAACATGAACTCTTGAAAAAAAAGAGTCATGTCTAGTTCCAGGTTTTTAGAAAACATGACTTATCCATGATCCCATCCTTGACCCTAATCTTCTTTAAATCTTTTGAAAAACATTTCTAAAACTTGGGATGAGCATAAAAAGCTCAGTAAGGGATACACAAAGAAGAAAAACTATTAGTTTTTCTAAAACAAGTAAACCATGAATACTTTAACATAAGTAAATCATTTCACCTTTTTGAAGAAGTAAATACTCTTCACAGAATAAAAGATCATTACTTACCATTTTTGAGACCAAAATATTTCCATAAAACCCATATAAAGAACACATAACATATAAAGGTAACTTTGGACATAAACATACTTAAATGGAATAACCATACGGTCGACTTCCACACATATCACTAAATGGAATAGCCATACGGCCAACTTCCATACCCAATGCATTGGAGGTTATAACGTAACCACTCATCCTGGTATTCACGGCACCACCCGTCATTTGGTTTATCATGTAACCATCCGTCAAATGTCCAAGTACCATTATAAAATAAAAATAATGAAAACAAATATAAAGGAAAGAAAACATTTCCACAATTCAATCAAAATATATCACTTAAATATATTGATATAACAAATCCATTATCAAACCCATTTTCAATACCAAACTACATAAAAGAGTATATGGTATTTATTTTCTTATAAAAACATTACAACTTGTTGAAAAAGCCAAAGATCAAATAATACTTGTGGTGGAGGAAAAGTTCATTGTCACCGCTAATATTAAAAGAAAAATTCCTTTTTTTCATTTAGTAAAACGCTTCGAAGAAAAATATTCCCATTTAAAAGTCAAGGGTGTTTATACAGAGTATATAAGAAAGTTGTGTATTAAAACAAAATATGCCACAATGAAAGGAGATTGAGGCGAAGTCCCTTACAAAGATCATTTTGTAGATAAAATAAATCTATTATGTGTATTCACTATAAGTACACATAAAGAAAGTATAAATACAAGATAGGACATAATCATAGAATGATATAATTTGAAAGTAGGAGATTAACACAAAAAACGGAAATTGGGTTAAGAAGTTCCCTTACCTCGTGTCCTACTTCACTTGATTGTTTTTAATCTCTTGAATAATAAACTAAAGTTAATTTCTACTTGCTTAAGAACCTTTTTCAAGTTTCTTATTCCATTTATATCACTTTTTACCATGTTATAAACATTATTTAACCATTTAAGTTAATAACTTTTGCTTTGTCGATATTTGGTACTTAAGTCAGAAATGGACTTCTTATAATTACATATTGTTCATGTGGTCAAAGGTTCATTATATCCAGAATTATATTCATGATTTATATATCATATATATCATATATATTCAGCATATAAATTTATTTATAATAGTATATAACATATGGAGGTATTAAATGAAATGCACCGTTCATGGAGACGGTAAGCCGTACGTACGCATGAACGCTACTTTCATTTATATTTCTTATTTTAATGGAATTTAAACATAATGATACGTAGTTATATTATAATTAATGTATAATATCATATATAATATCATCAAATATATCCTTTATACATCCCACATGAGTCATTAATGAGTCACATCACTTTGAGGGGGCGGTAGTCCGCACTTCCTCAAATGAGATTATTGTATTTACCCACTATGGAAACCATAAAGGCTTTCTATAAATGGAAAATACAGAATCATAAAGAAAACATAAGCATAATATATATCATATATAAATATAGTTCCATCATAATGGCCACCATGAGAGGTGGTAAGAGGTAATTGAACAATCATCGTTTCGTGAGGCATTAGTTTTCCATCCATAGAAACATTTTTTTATTCACCCATTAGATGGAGGTGTGTGTCTGTGTAGTTCGAATACATATCATAAAAACATCCTAGTATATTTAGGATACTGGTTTTGTTAAAAAATAAACAATTAAAAAAGATTTTAAGGGTTGTAGAAGTAAAATAAAAGAAAACAATTTAAGAGAAACTATTACCTTTAATTTCAGTAACTCCCTTTGGTTTGAACCAAAGGTCTTCTTGAAGTGCCTTATGCCTAAATTAAGGCTTCTAGGAGGATTAGAGGGATGTAGGGAGATTAATTGGGCAGAGGTTGGATGATCTAAATTTCTTTAGATGTGTGTGTAATTGGTTAAAAGTGGTATCCTTTTATAAGGGGGGATCTTTAGGAAAGTTTGATAATATTATTTTATTTTATAATTATATTCGTTTTATAATTGTCCAAAAATCATTAAAGATAAAGATAAGATGACTTGTGATCTAAATAAAATCATCCAATCATAATTGGAAATGTTTTGGATAATATTTTAATCATTATAATCTTATTTATTTAAATCATTTATTTATGAGGTAAATAGTGCAACTATTTTGTGTCATAAATAATTTAATTTATTCAATGTATAAAAATTATAAAAAAATACAATGATGTAGGAATTATTTTATATTTCCAATGAATATTTATAGTTGAAAATAAGACTTATATAACACCATATAAAATTTAATTACTAAGATTTTTGTTAAAGTCAATTTTGTCTTTACATTAAATTAGTTAATCCAAATTATCATTATCACTTCCAAGTGGATAAAATGGGACCCACAATCGACCCAAAGATGGCCATGGTCGTAAATGACTCAAATAATAGAATTAGGAATATTTTAACGGTAATTTTATATTATTATAATATTATTTTTTTACCCATATTTACCTGATTTACAATTTAACCACGGTAAGTAAAATAGTTACTGAAGTAAATATTTAAATTTTCTAAAAATATAAGTTACCTATTTACAAAATTTGGACATCCTGATTAAAAATATGGAATCCATTTTTCCAAAATTCAACACACCGAAGTGGAATAAATTAATTTAAAATTAATTCCTGTTTTCAAAATAAAAAACGTGTTTTTAAGAATTAATAACTATCAAAAGATGGGTTGTTGATTAAGTAAAATTTCAAAGTGAAATTACATGCAATGACCAAAATTAGATTAAATGGTAAAAATATATTCTAATTACAGTTTAAAACAAATTAAAAAGATAATATAGACATATTATTTAATTAGATTAAAAGGCACCTTTGAATTAAAATAGTGTATTTTCACTATTCATTAAATAATGATCTTTATCCGAAAAATACCAAAAAATTACCCACAGTAAAATTTGATGTCCCAAATCTAAAGAAGAATTTTATTTGGTCAAATATAACATGTATAAATGACCAAAACTAGATTTAAAGATGGTTTTCCATTAAAAGGCGGTAAATCAGCCTTTTAATGTAAATTATGCTTAAAATTAGATTCATTCACATTTTAAGCATCTAACGTTTTTGGATAAAAGTAAAGACATTTAAAAAACATGTATAATCATATTTTAGTTGGTTTTGTTAATTCCCTCCAATACAACAGCTAGGAGGTAACTACCATTTAAAATAATATTATATTATTAGTGTGCAACGTAAGATTTCAAAGAAACTCGTTGTTGCGTATCGGGTAAGCTACCGAACATAGAAACCCCATTAAAGTAAAATTAATTTTTAATTAATAAATATTAATAAATATGAGATATGTATTTTTCTTTATTTACCTGGGATGTTACAATAATGATAATCAGTAAGGGCCCCAAATACCCAAAAGAAAAGGGAGAAACTAAAAGTCAACATTCCTATCTACCTAGCCATAGCGAACTGAAATGAGAGAGAAACTCCATCTTGAAACAATAATACTCTTAACTTGACTAGTCATATCATAAAAAATGGTGTGTCATCTGAGATTTAAAAACAACACAATGAAACCCATAAATACAGCTAGATATACTCATCTCACACACAAAGTATCATGAGGTTCCGACCTCACAGCCAGCAATAAATTCCTATATGAGACTCAAAAGCAATTCCCGATCAGAAGTACACACTCCATGATCCTAGCCAACCCCCAAAACACTCATATGAGAGATAATGTCAATCAAGAACCAATCTACCTTTCGAGATGGTATGTATGAGAGATTCCAATCAGTCGGGTGTCAAAAAGATAATGGCGCAACACTAACATCCCAAGGGGAATACATATGAGAGAACACACTCATCATATATTGCCACTAATCACATCACACTAAAACTCGGCACATATCAATTTTTAGATAGGTGATCCCTCCCATCCCTTGTAGGGGACACAAAAAACTATACAGGTAACACAAATATACTCTACCTTCAGAAAGAGAATACCTCCCCAAATCTATTGGGGTTCAAAGCATACCCAATATTGAATATCATAACCCACATCTTCTCAGATAGGGGATCACTCCTAGGGCCTGCTTGAGGATTCTAGAAACCCAATATTTTTACCCAATTATCTATATCTATTAGGGGATCACTTAAAATATTCTTTGGGAGACACCAAAACAAAATCTAACATCGTAGAGATCATAAATCTCATTAATAGTATCTTCACATGTGTGGTGTTGGACATGATGATTCCAAAAACCTAATCTTGTATTACTCATGAAGTAAGGTATCATCTACACAATGATGCCCCAAACCCTACATATTCCAACTACTAAGTAGGGGATCATATATTTGATGATTCCCCAATTATATGGAAACTGCCCACTATGTAGGGGATAGTACTCTCATTGATACAATAAACACTACAAGGATATCTTGCTATATAGTGGATCACCACCCAAGTAGTGTTAGTCATGGAGATTCTGAGAACCTGATCTAGGAAAAACAACACGCTATAGGACCCCCTCTACCTCTCTATATGGATACTACAACTCTGACCATATGATAGAGGATACCACCCTAACCTCTATAGAGGGATAATACAACTCTATTCAAGCTCATCGTATCCAAAGGATCACAATCATTTACTAAGGATGTAATACCACAAATACCCTCATAGAGAAATGACCAACGGATTTCAATTAACCACAATTGGCCAAAACATCGCTAACCCAAGTGATCCTCGAAGTTGCCTCACCTCGTATCTCTTAAGACAAAAATGTGTCCACCATATCATTCTATATGAAAAACTAATTAGGATAGTTTACTCACAAGTGGGAATATAAAATCTTAAGGGAGAGATGTGAAATGTTAAACACCCCCAAGAGGAGACTACACAACCTGTAAAGGGTTTTACATGGGGTTTGACCCCTCCATAGCACAAGACCATGTATTCCATTCACACGTCTTATCCATCCATGATAACCACACAGTGTGTACACATTGGTACATAGCATGTGCTATCTACACAGTGCCTTGGCCATGTATCTTTCTTATTCATATGTCTAACACCCCATTCCTTTCTACTCCGTTCATGTACTTTTACATAGCCATGTACCTTCACATGACCTCCCTAGCTATGTCGTCAGGTCATAAGATATGGGGTCAATACATAGTGTGTATCCTAGGTTACATGGAATTTAGTCCCAAAAACTTATCTCCCTTAAAAGGGAAGAATGTATAGTGTGTTCCTCTATTCTACATGTCGTTTATATGGGATATCAATTGAGATATCACTTGCGAGCTTCCAAAATAACCCACATTCACCCGAAAATACACATATTGACCCCTAAGGGTTCCCTATAACGTTTCTAAGAGATCTAAAACATTAAGAGGATTCCTAAACAAGGAGACAAGGGATTAAAACTCAAATATACAAACTCATGGAAAAACATCAATGATTATATGTCAAATTAGTTTATATAAGCTACTGCTACTCGACTTGAGAGCGATCACGATCAAGATCAAAGATCAATGACTCCTTGTTTCCTTAACTAATCCTTGAATAATACATTCATCTAAGGGAAAGAGCGGATGGAACAACTTTCATGCGCACCAAAGAGTAAGTGGGATAGGAAGGATTTAATTTTTTTTAATAAATCCTCCTATTTAACTCCATGATATCACACGCCCATCCAACTCACATATGGCCAAAAATCCAATACCAACAATTTTTATGTCATGCATAGGTTAAACATGATGTTATCAACCCAATTGTGGTATCAAAAATCAGATTCAAGACTCCGTTTGGTTGTTATTTTATGTCTCTATAGAAACTATTCATGTTTGATGAAACATATATAATATTTTTAATATCATTGTGTCGAGGCTCTCTGGCCCCCGGAAATCTGCGCCAACTCAGCGCATGGATTTGGAAATAATCATAAGAATATTAAAAAATTATTATAGGTCAAAAATTATGTCACTAAATCCACCACAGCATAATGATTTTGATCACAAAAAACATAATTTTGAGGAACATGGGAAATAAAATGACATTTCAATTAGGACTCCCATGTTAGAGAGCTCGTAAATACCACCACGAAGGCCACCAAGGATTATTATGTTGTGCACAAGCATGGAATTATGGTAACTATATGGGCAACCACACCCATATCCATCTCAACTAGGTCAACATCATGAAACTAGTGGGATGTTTCACCTTATCTATAATATGTGTGGAAAACCAAGAAACCGGTCCATCTACAGTCGTAGTTTCTAGAAGAACACCCCCTCACTAACCTGAAATAGTTAACAAAAAAACCATACTATTAACACACAAGTCAAAGGAATGCATCAACCGCAAATTGATACTACATATTTTGGGTAGCACTGACTGGCCCACATGATTCTTCATCAAAAAACATGAATGTATCATATTGGGGAAATAGTGCATCATTCTTGTGAGTCTGAATCTATGTCAAACTGAACCACGCCCTCCATAAGAATCTCAGGTAAAAGATTGATGCCAAAGATGCGAGGATACCAACAAAGAAACAAGGCTACCAAATCACACACACTGGGTCTTACCAGTTGATTATCCACTAAAAGAGCCTAATATTTATTGTCTATATTAAAATATTTATGTTATTTAATAATATTAAACACCATTTTTAGTTCATTTTACACTTTGAACATTATTTCACATTATGATTGTAATTACTTCTAAAAATATAGTATTTCATGGATCATTCTTGAACACATCATAAAAAAATGGCCTTGATTTTATTTTCAGGCCTCTCATTCTATAAGGAACAATTCATGATTTTGGATCACTTGATGATTCTATTTGGAAGACCACCAAAGTGGGTTTTATATCAACAATATTCATGGCAATGTAAACTGGACGACAACCTAATAGAAGTATTGTATCAGCCAATATTTGATCGCAATGATACTAAAAATTGAAATTAATATAGAATATATTATGGGGAACATTTTATTCAATTGTAGATGAAGCACATTTAGATGTTTTAATGGAGTTTTAGGTGGACAATGTTGATGATGAAATTCTGGGCCAAATTCTGCAGTCTAGAGACACATCCCACCATTTTGATAATACCCTGCAAACCAAAATTCAATTTTGTGGCTGTTTTACTAGATGTTAGTAGAAATTTTGATATCCATTTTTTTCTTCTACTTCCCTCTCAAATTATTCCATCTAGAAGGTCACTTTGGAACCTCTGTTTGATGGATGCAAGGTGGCTGTAACATGGTTCAATGGAGGAAAAGTATCCTCTCAATTAATTTTCCACCGACCATAGCCCACCACCAATAATTGAAGAGACATGGACAGATGGGGACTCAACCAAAGGCTTTCAAAATTCTTATTTATGTTATTGGTTCTAGAGGAGTTGATATTTTGGAGATGTGTTTTCATTGTACCATTATTATGTCGATTTTCCTTTGTGATGTTCTTCTTTCTCATGTAATTTGTTCGAATCACCTTTGTTTTTAATAAATGCTATTCTTATACTCTTATTATTTTCTTCTTCATCTAATGTTGATACTGTTTCATCAAGGTCTTAACTTAATCCTGCTAAGACTTCTGTAATTCTTCACACAATGGTGGAGTGATAATTATTTTTTTGTTTTTACTTCCTTAATTCCACCCTTTTGAGTCAATTTCATACTTCTATTGATAACATGTCATAAATGGAGGGATACAAATTTTATGTGTTGACCCAAGAAAAAGAAATATATTATATTATATGTTATTTCCCACTCTATAAATGTTTATTCATTTATATTATTTTATTTTATTTTATTTAATGATTTTCTCTCTTCCTCTTCATTATTGAATTTTGTCTCCCCACTTTTATGTGGTAATAAGATAATTTTACTTGGAGTGGCCAGGAATATGATATTAAAAATTTATATGTGATTTTAATTCGATTTTGAATGTGTTTAACTAGAAATTGAGGAGTTTAGTTCGAATTGAATCCAACTCAAGTTAATGAAATTGAATTTTTTTTTTAAAAAAATCATCCAATCTATCTGTTGTAATTGCCTCGAATCAACCCTTTCTCATAAATTGAATTCACTTATACCAGTTTGTGTTTATTTAAACCCATATAAAATCAACCCATTTTGGCACCTTCCTAGGAAAAAACAATCCACATAATTTGGGTTTATGTAGGTTTTTTAGGTCTATGAGGATTCGACAACCCAAGATAAACTACATGCGACCACTTAACCTTAAGAACGTGGTTAAATTTGGCCAAGACCAAATTTTGGCACCATTTATAGGACCTAATTAAGTTATATTAGACACTATCACACTTTTCTCACCCAATGTTCTCTACTATCACCCCCATTCCTCTTATCTTTTCACCTTTCTGTTTGTTTTTGTCCTAAAAAACTCAAATCCTAGTTTCAGTCTACTCTAATGGAGTCTCTTCCACATTACCAAATCAAAAACCCATGTTGGAATTAAATTGGAAATCATTATTTGTAAGTCCATAAACTAGTGAATTTATTTGATAAATCTTTTAATGATCACCCCGCACTCTGTGATATGCACAATCATTTAAATGATGATTGTTTAAAGGATAAATTTCCAACCCTCTAAAGGATGGATGAAGATATCAATCTTGTGAATTTCCATAATGTTCAGCCTCATAAAAATTCTATTCCTCAAAAATTAACTAAATTATTGTGTACTAAAATGGAGATAATTAATTCTATGGTTTCACCTTTGAGATTAGATCTACAATGCATTATTACTTGTCAGGATCTCATCTCTAAACTGATTTTCCCTTATATAACCTTACATGGAGTTTCTTATTTCCCAAAAACCACTCATGAATTTATTGATTAACCAACCATTATAATTGGGGTCGATAAATTAAATCAATAAATTTTTTAATTGTATTTTAATTAGCAGGAAATTTATTTCATGTATTCATAAGAGAGAAATTTGACATTGTGGATTGAGTGTCCCAGTTATAGCTCCATTGATTATTTTTTAAAAAGACCAATCACTGAAACATTGAGATAAATCACAAAATTTTGTTCCATACCCATTCCTAAAACTAATTTATATAATTTTTTGTTAAATATTATATTTAAAAGAAACCAATTCTGTTGAAATTTTTTTAAAATAAAATTCAGTTTGATTCAATGTCCCAACCAATGTCTGAAAGTATTAGCGAACCCCACCTCAAATTCAGGGTCCTTACATCCTGTCTCGAGTATTAATTTTTGGTGGATAATAAAAAATATTCTATCATAATTTTATCCTCTCTTGATTATAATAAATATAAAATTATAATTGATGTTTTGAGAAATATTAGAATGATAATTGGAAGGACCCTTATCAATATTCATGGGATTATCCCACTTATTGGGACCTATATAATATTACATCAATAAATTTTAACACCTTCTTATAAACCCCATTAGATAATCTATCACAATATAATTGAAGCAGTGAAAAATTTAATCCTTTAAATTTTAAATTTTGGTGTCGGATAAGTTGGAGGGTTCATATCGAGATAATGAAATTAAATAAAGCGCTTTATAAAATAAAACTCGGCTTCAGTGTGGATTTTAGTTTATTACATTTTGTGTGTGTTTGTGTTTTTTTTAAGGTTAACTCATGGGGTTCCCGTTGTGTTCTAATTGTTTTTGTGTTTATGACTCATGGGCGGTAGATATTCCTGAATTTTTAGGAAAATCACATGTTTGTTCAAACATACTCTTCTATCATCGATGAAGTGTCTTCGAGTGGCATGATAATCAAACGAGTAATCAAGAGAATAATAAAAATAAACTTCAAAAACTAAGAGAATTTATTCCATGTTTCTTATTTTAAATTCTTTTAATAACTCCTCTCTTATACCTCTACCCCTTCTAAATGTTCTTTTCATTAAATACTAGATACAATGTCTTTTTAAGTTGTGGGGGGGGGGGGATGAAATAAAAAATTGTGTGCATAAAAAATTGCGTGGAAGGAAAATATTCATTAACCTTGAACACTATAATACATATTTATCACTTGGAAATTGTATATCAAATAATTTTTCTGGCCTTGATTTTGATTTTAATGCATGATTAAATCCATGTGCATAGATTTTGGAAATTGCGATTGTCCAACATGATTTTTTCCCGTTTATATTTTTATCCATTTTAAAACAAAGAAATGAACATCCACTATATTGGGGGATATTTGTTTGATTTCTTGGGGTCCCATAATAAATTTAATAGTTTTTGTGATTATTTTAATTTTAACATGAGTATTAAAAAAATAAAAAAAAATTGAACAAACAAATCAATTGCACATAGAGGAATGGATTAACCAAATGTGTGGGTTTCGTCACTTGGGGATCATGAAACCGTAATTTTCAAGACATGTTTGGTCATTTTTATCTCTATTTTTGGTAATTTGAATTTGTTTAGGATTGATTTAACTTGAGATGATTCCCCAAGTATGTGGGATTCACTTGGTTCCCTATGGTCTTTGAGTCCGGGAGTCATCAACATAGTCTTGCTATATAGGTTGAGTCGATTGATCTTAATTTCAATTACCAAGGAAAAGTTACATAAAAATATAAAAATAAAAAACATAAAAACATAAATACACATCTTAATATTAAATTTTGATTCTGTATAGTGCTTCCATCTTTTCTCCCTTGAATAAAGATGAACCAACATGTCTATTGTGACACACTACACTTCATCCTACTTAATTGAAATTGGATGAAATGTGGAAATGAATTTGAAAAAATGAATGGTCTTAGGCTTGGAAGATTCCTCCGAAACTAGATTGTTTTTAATTATTTTGATGGGTTTCATAATTTTTTGGGATTAGGTCTCTGGGTGAGCAATGTGTATTAATTTTTTTTTTGGAAAAGGGAATTTGAATTTCATATTTTTGAGATATATTTATCACATGACTAGAAAAACTGAATTTGTGGGTGTGATTAGATACTATAAGAGTATAATATTAATTTATTATATTATAATATTCTTGTGCTTTGTAAATCATAAAGACCATTTTTAATTCATTTTACAATTTGAACATTATTTCACATTATGATTGCAATTTCATCTTAAAATGTACTATTGCATGGTACATTATTGAACACCTAATAAAAAACAAAATGGTCTTGATTTTATTTTCTTATTTTAGTTCATGACTTCCAATATATAAAGAACAGTTAATGGTTTTGGAGCACTTGAATATTCAATTTGGAAAACTGCCAAAGTGGGCCTTGAACCAACCACATTCTGGACGAAATGAACTGGAATGTAGCCCAATATAAGTATTGTACCAGTCAATAATCAATCCCAATGATTGTAAATATTGATCTGAGGATATATAAAGTCATAGAAAACATTTAAGTAAACATTGTCCCATGGTAATTCATATTTTTTAATGGATTTCTAGGTAGCCCAAGTTGAAGATGACATTCTAGGCCATATTCTACAGCCTAGAAAAATAGTCCACCATTTTGATCATATCTTGAAAAAAATTAAATTAGTCATGATATTTTATAGGTTGTTAGGAGACGTCTGAAGATCTATTTTCTTCTTCTCAGTCCCACTAAAATTCTATCATCTATACGGTCATTTTGTCGCCCCTTTTTGGTGGATATAAGTTTGTTATTTCTTCGTGTCAAGGGTGGAAAAGTATCCTTTCCATAAATTTGCCTGCCATCATTAATTGAGGATACTTGGATAGATGGGGGACCATCCCAAGGCCTCCAATATGACTATTTAATGTAGTGGTGGTGGAGGAGTTGAGATCTAGGAGCTTTGTTTTTATTGTAATGTTATTATGATGGTTTGTCATTATAACGTTTTTCTATCTCATGTAAGTTGTTTGAATCACCTTTTTTAAATAAAAGTTATTATTCTACTCTAATTATTCTTTTATTCATATCATATTGATATTTTTGCCCCATGGTGTGAACTTATTGACACTAAACCTTGTGAAATTATTCAAACAACCTTGGAGTGATCATTATTATGTTGTTCTTACTTCTTCAATTATGCCCTTATGAGTCTATTCCCTGCTTCCATTGAGAATAGGTCATCAATAGAGTGCTAACCCTTTTATTGGTTGATCTAATGGAGTAATAATGGGTTGGTTTTGATGTTATTTATCACTCTATTAATTTTTACTAATTTCTTTTAATTGAGTTTTGTTATTCAATGATTTTCCCTCTTCCTATTTCTTGTTGGATTTTATCACTCAAAGTTTATGTTATAATAAGATCCTTTACCTTGGAGTGATCATGAAAATGATCCTACAAGTATATAGGTGATTAGAATGTGTTTTTGAATGTGTTTAACCATTAAGTGATGAGTTTAGTTCGAATTCATTGAATGATTCCGGATCAAGTTAATGAAATTTAATTTGTTAAAAAATGTAATTTCATCCAATCCATCCATTGTAATAACCCAGGATCAACCCTTTATCATAAATAAATAGTGTTAAAAGAGTGGGGGATTAACTGGAAGACCGCCCATGTAGTTCACTAAGACTATATAGATCCACAACCAACACTATCAAATTAACAAGGTGCTCAAAAGGTGGGGGCATAACTGGCAGACCACCCAGTGGTCTATCCTCAAAATCAGTTCCCTTCACTAAAGCCTCAAATTAGGGGGGATCATCACCAAAATCCTACTGCAAAACCCTGTCTGGATGTCGCCATGGAGGCATTCTAAAATACAATAAAGATGCACCATAGTTAAAGAGTATAAGTGGATATTTGACTCAATAATTAAAAGTAAAAAACCCAAAACTGAGTCCTATATGATTCATCTACCACTAATTCTATATGACTATTGTCCTTATTTACTAGGTTGAAAATCTGTACATCAGAGTCCATGTGAATGGATACATCAACCACCGGACCAAAAATGGAGTCCTAGATTAAAATCTAGACTTGAAACACCCTAAAATTGTTTCTCTGTATCCCAAACCAAGATTAGGACACTATGGTCCCAAATGGTAACCTAGCTCTAATACCACTCTATCATGACCCGACCCAATGAGGCTGATGCTATGACTACCTATGGCCACCTCCATAGGCCATGGGAAAGAATCTAGTGTTGAGTAGGCTATTAAGAACATGGAAGGCCTTAGACAAAGGTACCTATATGTACGCACCCACATAAAACTCCATGAAATAGTGTAGATATATATAAAAATGAAAAAAATTATGTTCATAAATCTATACCAAACCAAAGTAAAGTGGAACTAAAAATTTGGAAAAATACACACCCACCCAATGAAATACTATGAAACTATCCAACCAGATTAGTAGAAGGGGATTACTATCAAATGCACTAGCCGATAATCTCTTCATCCAGTTATGTAAAATAACCTGGTTGGTCTTGCTCACTAATCTCCGCTTACATAGGGTCCTCATGAGACTCTATCGAAAGGCCTTAAACCTATATAAGAAACAAGATGTGTATGAAAATACTTAGAAGTATAGAGTATAAGGATACTCAGTAGGTTCCACAAATTCCCATAAAATGTGAGAAAATAAGTGGAAACAATCCACTCAACCCACCCCGAGGGAACCCAAATGAGAGAGAAACTCTATCTTGAGATCATCCTTGGCTAAACAAGAACAGTCAGGTCATGCCACTTGGCATGTCATCCAATATGTGGAAACTCCACAAGGAAAAAAATATATCCAAATATACTCATATCAGACACAAATTGTAATAATGTTCCGAACTCATGGCCAATGAAATGTTCTTACAGGAGACTCAATAGAAACACTCGACCAAAAGTACACACTCCATGAACCCAATCATACAATATGACACACATCTTAGGGATACACTCCATTGGGAACCAAAATACCATCCCAGATGGTATGTTCAATAGATGAAACTTGATTGGGTATCACAATGTTAATGGATCAACATAGCCATCCCAAGGGGAATACATCTAATAGAACATGCTCTTCAAATTTCTCAATCAAGAACATCATTCTGAAACATAGAGAATCTCATTACTCAGATTTAGAATCTCATCCATCCATAAAGGGGGAATAAACAGACCCTTCTAGAACCATGAAATGTCTCAAACATAATAAATAGAATCCCTCCAAGGATTTTCTATGGGGACACTACAAACCTTCTCTAGAAGTCTTAAGCCACATCTCCTCGAATAGAGGATCACTCCTAAGATCATCTACAGTAACTCACAACCCCAATATGGTAACCCAAAAAATATCGATCGTATAGGGTCTAACTCCCAAGATTCACTAGGGGACACCACAACCCAATTTTATGTCCAGAATATCATATTTCTCAAATAGAGGATCATCAGCCATGTTGTTTTGGTCACAATGATTCCACAACCTCCATCTAGTATAACTCATGAATTAAGGGATCACATACCCAATGTTTCCAAGAGTCCTACATATTCCAACTACTGAGTAGGAGACCATATACTTGAGGTTGTTGCAACCCGACTGAAACTACACATGGTTTACGGGATCGTACTCCCAACTACACCACAAACTCTGCATGTCTATCCTAATAGATATGGTATCACAACACATGTAGTGTTGGTCATGAAAATTTCAAGAACCTTATCAAGGGAATATGAAATGCTAGAGGATCCCCCCTAGACTCTCTGAATGGATACAATAACCCTAATTATAATCTAGAGGATCCCACCATGGCATCTCTATAGGGATACTACAACTATACCCATGCTCATCCTATTGAGGGGATAACAATCCTATACCGAGGACATATTGTCACATTTATTGTCATAGAGAAATGATCATGGGTGTTCACTCAACCACTACTACCCCAATCATCACTAACCCAAAATATCCACAATATCGCCTCACCTATCATCTCTTAGTCCCAAAACATGTCCACTGTCAAGTTTTACTTGGATGAATAACCAAGATATGATACTCACAAGACTGAATCGAAGCCTAGAAGGAAGAGTTGTGAAAGGAGAAACTCCTCTAAGAGGAGACCACATGGCATGTAAGGATGTCTGTCTAGCCTGTGACCCCTCCTGAACCTCTTATTGTGTATTCCATTCACATGGATCAGTTATCTATGTTAACCACGTGTCATGTACACCTTAGTACACGTTGAGTCCTAGCTACATGATCCCTTGGATGGGTCTCTTTCCCATAGTCATGTATGGGACCACGTGCTCGTGTACTTTGTTAATATACTTTTACATGACTTTATGCCTTCACATGGCCTCCTTTTTCATGTTCTTATGCCACATGACATGGGGCCACTACACAGTGGGTAACCCATAGTACATGGCGTGCAGTCCCCAAAATTCATCTTCCTTAAATGGGAAGAACCAACTATGTTTTTTTTCTTTTTAAATTTTTATGTAGATGGGAAATCCATCAGGATAACACTTGTGACAAGCTCAGATCAACCCCTATCACCCTGAAACACATAAATCAACCTTGAAGGGTTCCCTATCAAGAATCTATGGGATATATAAAATAAAAATGATTCATAAACAAGTGGAAAGATAAATAATACTCAAATATACTACCTCGTGAAAAATGTACAAGGATTCATGTTCAATTCATTACACAGAAATTGCTGCTACTACTCAATCCAAGAGATGTCATCATCTAGATTGAAGATCGACGATGCCTCATTTCCTTCATTCTGTCTTTGAGTTGTAATTTTGTCAAATGAGTGGAGGGGAGGGTACTCCTTCAATGTTTACCACATATTAAGGGGTGATTTATTTAATTTAAATTAAATCAATCATCCCTCTTATCTTAGTTCCCTCACACACCCCTCCATCTCAATTTCAACTAAACACTCAGAGCCGACAATGTTTATATCGCACCTAGGGTAAACATGATGTTCTAAAGTCAACTGTACAATAATAAATAAGAACTATGATTCTTCTCTTGAGTTATTACACATCGACAAAAAAACATTTCATTACTGATAAAATATTTTCAATATTTTTAATTTCATTGGTTTTGCCTCTCCAAGCCATGGAAATCCGAACTAACTCAGTACCTGGTTCTAGAAATTCTCATAGGAATATTTTTAATGTATTACATGACAAAAACAAAGGCAATACAGGAATTTTATTTAGGAATGGTTTTATAAAAAAAATCCACTACATCATTATCTGTAGCTACCAACCAAATCATTCCATCACCCCTCTCAAAAATAATTGTGACAATATTGTATTTTTTATGGTTTTTCATCTTTGGTGATATTGGGGTTCCCTAGAATGATACATCACATCATTAATATCATAGCGATTTTCAATTTATCCATAAATTATATGAATTACCACAGCATTAGTGATGAAATTATAGATGAAAATAGATTCCTTCACAATATAAGATGTGGTGATATACTTTTCTTCAATTGTAGAGTACTCAATGGATTCTGGTTTAGAAATATTCTAACTGATTTACCCACCATTTTGGAAAAACAAAAAATAATATTGAGATCTCTTTCCTTTATTCATATTGGAAAATAGAATGAGTGTAACCACTTGCAATGATCTCCTTATCACCTATAAAGACCATTAATATATCCACTAAATCAATCTGTTGAATCCCACTTGGATTGGTTTCATATACAATAGTTATGATAAAGTAATAAGTGATATTGAGACATTTATATAATTAATAATATAGGATAGATACTATTTATGATGAATAAAAAAACCTATCAATTTTTTGTAACACTTTAAATGGTTTTTAAATATTACCCATATTTATTCCATGAAACATTTGTAAGGACCCTTCATATGGTTCTCTATGATTAACCTCATTAGCACATTACCATTTTTTTTGGATTATTCCAAGAAACTGAATTTATCAATATATATGTATATATATTTATATGTAATATGTATGCTATTTCACCAATGTTTTTCATCAAGAATGATTTTCTCAACCTTATATTTATAAATTAAAAATTCAAGAAATAATTTTTTAGGGATTTTTTCATCAACATAAAATATCAAAAATGTGAAATCACTATAACTAAGCCAATTATACTCATAACAATAATATACGTTCTAAATGAAACAAAAATATTTTACAAAATCATTTAACTATATTTTCTAACTGTAAAAATATTTCTTCAAACAATGGATATACTATTACAACTTCCAAAATAAAGAAAATTATCTATAACATCAAAACAATCAGGTCAAATCATATAAACATCCTTAAAAACATTCTCATTATAATATGACTTTTTAAAATCCATTTGATATATCTCACAATAAAAATTAGTTTATATAGAATGAAATATCTAAATGTAATTAATAATCATAATTGAAGAAATGGTTTCTTCATAGGCAACATAAATAATTTATTTTAAACCCTTTTCCACTAGTAAATTCTTATAGGCAGACACTCTACTATCCATGCCAGTTTACCTTTTGGAAACCCATTTTCACTATCAAGGTTTCACCCCTTCATGTTTATTTTCTATTTTCCAAACACAGTTAGTGTATATTTATTATATCTATTATTTCATATATTTTATAAATTTTTAATAATCATAACTCTCATTGGAATTTGATATGTAGTCAATTCATCATATATGAACATTTATTAAATATCATATTTATAAGAATTGTATATCCTTAGGGCTCCTAAAAAATACTACAATAACATTGAGGTTTTAGCATATCTGGATTCGATACTTCTTCTATAACTCTTTGCGGAACCAACTCAAATTTCATCATAAGAATAATTGTTATTTATTGGTGTTAAACATCCATATGTTCATCATTCCCCCAAATGAATCCTCATATAATGAATTCCATATCAATAAATAAACATGTATAAGATGAAAACACAGTGTAGTAAATAGGATTATAGAGATAATATCCCTTATATTCCATTATATAACTAAAAAATACAAATTTTTTTGACTTAGGGTTATCATTATTATAATTCAAATGTTATATGTATGATTCACTAACCTAAATCATTCTAAAAGACATAAATATACATTTTCCAATAACTATTTCATATATTATATTTATTAATGATTTATGTGGATTATAATTTTGTAAGAATTATGATGTTTCCAAATAATATCTCTAAATATAATTATTAAATTCTGGGATACTCGTTGTTGATCGAATGATGCGCAAAAAGGCACAATTAACATAGTTAGACACATGATTCCACAATGGTTTTCTTGGAGTTTTGATTTGTGAAATAATTTTATATCCCTCAAAGGATTAATAAATTTTTGAATGAACTATTCAAAACATTAATTTGAATAATGAATCTTAATACATTGGTCCAACTGATTATATACGCTGTTTTTAAACTCTTTAAAAGTCTCAAACATGTGTAATATAAGAAACAGCTAAACATGCCAACAATAATAATCAGTACAAGTTAATGATTACCTATGAACTCAACTTTTTTTGTACTCATTGGAAATATACATCACTATGTATAAGATTCAAATTCTGAAAATTGTTTCACCTCTTCCTATAATTTGTTTGTGTTTATTTTTCCTAATAAACAAGATTCACATGTGTTAAATGATTCCTAATCGAATGAATCAAACAATATATCCTTATTGTGTATTTTATTCCATTTATACTTTATATATCCTATTAAATAGTTATAAAGGTTAGAGGGGTTTGAGTAAACATTTTCATAATTATTCTAGACAATATATATCATATTATCCATATAGAGAATTTATAAATCATTTACCATATTCTCAATTCCCTAAAACATATCATTTATATTTTTATAAACCAAATATTTCACATAATAATAAATTAAAATAAAAAAAAATACACAAAATATATGGAAAATAAATTTCAGTTTATGGTAGGAAAATAATAACAGTTTACCAATCTGAGAGATAGTCCACTTGGTTGAAATAAATCATGAGATATGACCTCGAATGTAGAAAATATTTTCCCAAAAAAAAATGTATATATACAACACAACTTTATCAAATGATATCCTATTTTTTTACTATATGTTTATCATCATAATTTTTTGTTATGTACAGCGTTTCTAATACCCTTGAGTCAGGGTTGGATAAATTGACTTCTATAACTTTCAAATCCAAATTGTTTTAATTATTCGCTTTGAGAAGACTTTTTGAACATAGATTCTAATATAGAATTATGTAACATGTAATACTAATAACAGGAATCAAAATTAAAACTATTATTCTTTCCATATTATTAAATAGATAAATATATTTGGGTTTGTATCATGTATTATATCTTTAAATTAAGGAATTTTAATGGAAGTACTCCCACTAAAATGGTGACTTAATACATCCTTACATTTAGTGGAAAAAATTCTATATTTCACTATGTAATGTGTCTACTTTGGAGTACATACCATCATTTATTTATTTACGTATATTTTCATAAAAATCATATCACATATGAAACTTGGATAGTTTAGTGGACAAATATTTTCCCAAATATATATTATTGAACAAAAAAAATCTTTTCTTATAACATACAAATCATATTAGGGTATCAAAAAGATGTGTATCCCAAATAATACAATTGAATATTGGTATATTGTTATATTTTTTCACAAATATTTATTATTCCATATTCAAGATAAGCCAAGGGAACCTTTCTTTGGAATAACAAACCAATTTAGATGATTGAGGCCTCAACATGAGGTTTTTTGGGATGTAATCTAATGGCTAGTATTTATAGGGTTTCATTATAATGACTCTCCATATTAATATATAACACATAAATATTAAATACATTACTATTACAACATATTATATAGTTATTATCACATGTTTTATTCCTTTGTGTTTTCATTCTTATAATGATTTTTGTTTATGAATCCCTATTCCACCCACCAAATTAATTTGTTCCAACAATATTAATGGAAAACTACTTACACAAGTCATTGTTTGTGTCACTCACCCCAAAATTGAACACATACACATTTTAAAAAATCCAAATTCTTCCCATGCATAATGTATATGAAATTATTATCAAGTAATGGTTTATAATTATATGAAATTAACAATCTCCACATGTATAATCATAATCCAATAGATCATCAATGCCCAATTTTCTATAGAAGGAAAACGTTTCCAATACCATGAGAATCCAATCACAACTATGACTCCTAATATGTATAAACTATATTCAAACTCTAAATTCAAGCTGATAAATTTAATTAAAAACTAATTTCATGGTAGATGAAGTCTAAATTTTAATTTGTTGTATGTAGTATGAAATGAAAATATTATATGATGAAATATATCACATAGCTTTTTGCACGCATAACATTCAAAAAAATATTTTTTTTAATATATTATTATTAAATTTAATTAATTAATTAATACTTTATTTATTTTCTAAACATGAAAAAATGAATTTTATACAATCATCTACACCAAAATAAATTTTCTTATAGTATGTATTTATGAATTTTTTCTTGGTTTATTATTGTGTATTTTAATAATAGTTTTTAAGATTCATTACAAAAATATTCTTTTCCTTAAAATTATACTCAAATTGGTTTTCACCAAAACCTAGGGGATGCTTTTTTTCATTCTAAAAATTTCTTGTATCAACCCAATTTTGAAATATATTTTTTTGCTTATTATATAGCCAACCCATTTAGTTAAACATTTATCATTTTTAATAATGTCACGGTGACACTCATGGTGAAGCTTTTCTATGACATAGTTACTACCAAACTATTACATTGATCATCATCCTATGACGATAGGTTTTCTTTGACCTTCATGTGATTCCTGAAATAACCATTTTAGGAACATTATTCTATATCTGTGTAAAAATATGAACTAAAATTCGTGTTTTTATAATGTTAATGTCCTGGTCAATTGAATAATGTGTATAAATATTCATTTTGAAGGTGAAATAATGTGGTGTTTGGTAAAACCCATTTAAAAATTTATAAACTGATCTTTATCTGATCAATTTACCACCAACCCATTTTTTGATTCAATTGATTGGGAGATTATAGCTTCACTTATCTAGAAACATCCTACATGGAATCTATTGGAAAATATTAGAGCACTTAAATATAGAGACTCATTGGGAATTATCCTCTTTGGATTGCAATAAAGCTCATTGTTGGAGATTCATTCCTCATCACCCCTCATATTTGAGAGTTACTATTAATTTTTTTAATCAACAACCATTATTCTGATAACAATGATGGGTTTTGTAGAACCTCTATATTCCTATTATAAGGGAAATAAAAATATTAAATCCTTGGAATTATTGATCAATAGATGAATAAAAGTTAATAAATAAGGGTAAAAATAAAATTATATACCTCACTATCTATTTTTTTATTGGTCATGAGTTTAATCGAGTTGTCATTGAAACAACCAAAGGATTTTTTCTTTTATAGTATCTAAAATACAATGGAATCAATCAACTCTTTGGAAAGACCCATTCTTTATATTGGTGTCTTAGAACCTATTCATCCAAATAAAATGGTAATAATAGGGATTTATGGGATTTTTACTTCTAATAATAATCTTTATAGAGGCCCATGAATCTTCTTTATATATGACTCCATTCTTGAATGAAATATACTTTTGAAGTTGGTAAATTTAAAATCATTTGAAATAGGAAGAATATTTGGATTCCACCTTAATAATTAAATGAAAAGTTAAAATTATCATTAATATCCATTTAAATAGCACATAATCATATGATATTTTATTTCTATATATATACTATGAAATGGTATAATATACCAAATGATAACACTAAACATGATGTGGTTGAATTCACCATTACATGGTTAGTGGTTCAGTGAATAAAATTGAAAGGATTTTTACACCCATTCGTGATCATTATGGAAACATTGTTAATTTTTTAAATGTCTATTTACCTTACAATAAATCAATACATATTGTTGAATTGAACCCTTAATTTCCATTTAACTTTGGGTTGATTTATCCTGAATAACCATAAATCGCTTTGACAATTTAATATATTATCTATTTCAAACTTACCTTTAACACTCAAATAATTAAACATTTTATTATATATTTGTTCCTTTGGAAAAGGATAGTACTCAAAAATTTAGTGATGCACCAATCCAATTCATTAATATAATAATTTTTCTTTGAAATAAATATTTTTTCTAAGAACTATTGGGTCAATTTTGATTATAATAAGTGATGTTTCTTTTTTTAGTAAAGATACAAAGAACATTTAATAAATCATAAAACAATAAAAATTTTAAAATTTTAACACAATATAAATATATGTTTTATTGTTATTTCCTTTATATATTTTTTTAAACACACATGGATATCATTTTCTTCCTTTTTTATTCTTATGTTACCCAAACATTGTACTTCATTGTTCTATTTTATATTTTATGAAATAAAAATTTTTTGGTGGAAGGATCTATATGATAATTTTTTTAGAATATTATCAAACCTTATACTTCTATTTTTTTAATGTGAATAATCTAACCAAAAGGAATCAATTGATATGGACATAAAAGGTAGAAAATATGAATAATAGTCCCACAAGAAATATTTCTAATGCTGTGAATATCAAAAGGCACCCAAGGAGTATATTTACACAAAAGAACCACCCTCTTAGACTATATGTAAAATTGAATATATTATGCAGGTGTTTGATAGTTTGGTACACTTCATAGTAAATGGGGACCACAACGGCACATCTAATGTGGTTGTGATTAGGGTTTCTTATATAGTTCCTCCAATTCCTTTTTTATTATTATTCTCAAAACAAACACTTTGAGGATAATGTGGGAACTGTACATGACAAAAAAACACCACATTGACACATCCAAAATTCAAAACAGTCCACAGAATCAAAAATTGAAATGAGATTCAACACAGCGGGAACTATCGCATCAGCGAATCCTACAAATCCTACAACCGCTGCATCGAGGAAAGCACGAAGAAAGTGATGTCATCATCATCACCTGTAGTCATCAACACGTCGTCACCAACCAAATAGAACACCATTTCCATAACCATCACTGCACCACATTGTCTTCACCATCCTACCACTGCACGAGACATTGGAGACCATCAGAGACCACCAGTAATGCCAAAAAAATCTCACCATGCCATTGTAACCCATCCAGCCAGTAACAAACAAATCACAAAAGCTGAAAACAAGCCAGAACGCTATATGGAAAAGCAAAAACCATTGATATACCACTATGGAGAACAAAATAGGAAAACCATCTCCTAAAACATGAGGAAGAAAACCAAAAAACATAAACCAGTGTAGAAGAGCTATGTGTAGAACGATGGCAGCTGCCAAACCACACCTCCCAAAACCTGGTTGTTACCACCGCTCTGACTCCGACCAGGAGAGGAGATGCAGAACATTCGGTCAGAGCAGTCTATGGGCATCCAAGAGCTCCAAATAGTGGCAACGATAGATGAGAAAAACTAGGAACAAACAAAACAGGGGAAAGCTACCAGTAGCACCTTGAGATTCGTCGACCTCCAAACCGGGCAAACCCAAAATCACCTAGAACCACCGCTCCATATCCGACCTGGATTGGCGCAGTGGAATAGAAGGTCAAATCCATGGAAAGGGCGTCTGAAGGCATATGTAGGAAACCCAAGGACCTACTTTAAGAAGAATCATCCTTGCAAAGAATGAAACTGGAGCGCCTTCACCAGAGTGAAAGTGAAATGCAGAAGGATAAAACCAGGGAGAGCCGCATTAGCATGAGGGGAAACCAGTGTCGAAGGAGGAGAAACCGCTGAAAAGGGTGAGGGAGATGCAAAAGCACCGAATAGCAGGGGAAATAGTGGGAGAATCATCTCCAAAGGAGGAACTGTAGAACAGGGAGACGGAGATGCGAGAGCACCGAAAGCAAGAGGGGAAACCTACGTCGAAGAAGAAGAAACCCTAAGAGAGGGAGAAGGATATGCAAGAACATCGAAGACCAGGGGAGAATAGATCCATCTTGATTATTTCTTATATAGTTAGTTGGGTGATTATTGTACTCTTTCCAAACTAATTATATGATGATCAATAAATACATGGTGGTTTATACTATAGGATCCATACCACCAAAAAAGATGGGGATATTTTATAATATATTCTATATAAAGAGATTAAAACTCATGTATATGATTATAAGAAACCCAACACAAGTATAATGTATTTATTTTGTAATATTATATTGCATTTAAATTTGAATATTTGATATTTATGAACACTAAGTAAATTCTTAGATATTTTCTAATGATAGAAAAAAGAGGAGAATAATCATTAAATGTATATAAAAACAAATTTCTTTGTAGGATATTCTTATGATTGGGTACAATACTACTCACTTTATTTCATTTTTCATTTCTTTTCATATCATTCACTATAGTTCCCTAATGCGATGTATATGGATTATTATGTATAAACCAAGGGTGGGTGAGTGTAGTGAGTGAACATATATGTTGTGTCTGAGCAATAAACATGAAAATATAATATCTATCATATGGAATGTGAGAAACATTGTGACACACTATGATTTTATGGTATGTCTCTTTTTAAATTTATTCTATATAATATATTACATTGTAGAAAACACTGAGCTTAGACAAACTATAAAAATTTTATTATTTAATTATGATAGTTATCAATTAGATATTGGAATAGAAGGAATGAATTTGATTAACATAATAATAACAATATTGTTTTCACATTTTTATAAAATGAATTCATTGGTTATGAATTAATTAGAAATAAAATGAAAACCCATTGAACATAGAGGATGTGTTTTTATAGAAAAATATTTTTATGCCCAAAATGGTATTCAATATCAATAAAATAATTTAATACCAATTAGTGAAATATATTAAATAAATGTATATTTTTTATATTCAATAAAATGTGTTTAAATTTATCGAATAATTTTGATAGTCTTATGATAATAATAAATCCAAATTTAAGCATAAAAATCTATCTTTTTCTAAAAGGAAAATTTTCAACCTTTTAATGGTGTGCCTATTTTGAAACTAATTTTTTAATGTTTTATAAGTTTTGTTTGATAAAATAAAATTTATTTTTTAAATCTGTATATCAAAATTATCATATGGTGAATTTTTTGGTATTTTTGTGACACATTTCATTTTCTTGCTGAATAAAGGAATATAATACATTTAAATTGAAAACTGTATTTTTTCTATTATGTTTTTAAAGATAAATTATTTTTTAAGTAGGATAAAAAGTATAATTAGTATAAAAAATACATCCATAAATAAATTTAGGACATTATTATTAAATTCACATTGAAACTTTATTGAAAACATTCCAAACTTTTGAACTCTTCACATTAAAACCCCGCTTTTTCGTTATGTCTACTGGATTATTATTAAATCTAATTTAAAAAATTATGTGAATTGAATATGGTAAAATGGATTATATATTAATAATAATAAGATCAAATTTATTTTCTGAGGTGATTTTAATTTATATACATGAAAAAAATACTGTGGTAAACAAATGATTTACTGTAGTACAAGTAAAATAGTGCCAAGGGTTATAGTTATGAAGTAAAAGAAAAGCATACCTAAAAAATGCGGCATTGAATGTTTGGTTGTGGAATTTTTCTAACTAAAATAGAATTTAGAAAATTAGTTTCATCCAAAGTTATGGAAATTAATTCCCCCTCAATGTGGTTGTCCTTAAATATAAAATAATCATTTTTTAATCACTTAAACCCACCTATACTAAACTATTAATACCGCTCTTTACCAACCCATTTCAACTCCCAATATTTGATTCTCTTAAAATATCTCCCCAAACCATTATTCCTTACTCTACCCAAATATATGTGTTTCTTGTATCACTAAAATACAAAAATAAAATCTCATCAAGGGGTCTTCTAAGGAGGTAACATTGAAGAAGTAATATTCTCGAAACACCTCTACAATTATGTTTTCTTATTAAATTTGTCCTCATATCTTTCAGTCATCAAGTCATAATAATTCAAAAATCAATTAAATTATATAATTTTAGGCTTCAAATTGAATATCATATATACACCCCTTTTTATTTCATTTTATTATTCAAATAAGTGAAACTATTGTAAAAAATTATGTCTGTTTATCATCCCTAAGAATAATAATTTTTTGTTTTCCCAAACCAAATTAATGTCATGTCATAAAAGTGTTATTCTAGTTAAAATAGATTTAAATAATTAAATTATAATCTATTTCAATTTCTATATCAAATACGTACTCATAATATAAAATAAAACAAAACAAGTTTGTGACACTACTAGAAAAATAGCCTATACCAACGTTTTGAAACCATTGGAATTGGCCTCTAAACCGTTGGTATATCCTATACCAATGGTTTGTAGAACTATTGTCTAGTAAGCTGTTGGGATACGTCTATACCAATGGTTTTGAAAAAACCATTGGTATAGACCTATACCAACTATTTTCAAAACCATTGGTGTAAGTAATATGAAAAATCTATACCAAAGGTTCCATAAAAGCGTTAGTATATATTTATTACAAAAAAATCATTATGTTGGTTTTGATCCTAGTAACTTCGATTTAGGATTAAGTGACCTAACCGATAACCTAAATTGACATTTGTGAACATAATTTCATAAATATATATTTGTATTATCATTAATATTCTAAATTTTCATTTATTTAATGTTCACTGTAAGAAGATTCCATAAAAAATACATGTAACTATACCAATGGTTCTTACAACCGTTGGTGTACACCTAAACCAATGGTTTTGAGTACCGTTGGTATATATTCTTGTATTTTGGGACCTATACTAATGGTTTTCGACAAACCATTGGTATAGGTCCATATAAGTGACATATACCAACAGTTTCTCCAAACCGTTGGTATTGCTCCCCCCTATACCAACAGTTTTGGGTAAACCGTTGGTAAATTCCCAAATTATTGACCTATACCAACAATTTAGGTCAAACCATTGATTTAGGCCCACATAAGTGAACTATAACAACGTTTTTTCAAAAACTGTTGGTATATATCTTATTTTCAGTAGTGTGATGTTCGGAAAAACAACTAAAATAAACTATATATTTATCATTAATATTTTTTATAATGAATCATCCTCATGTAAGAAATAAAATTGACATATGGGACCATTAATATTAATGTATATTCATTAATACTATTCCATTCCACTTCAGTAGTTGTAATACCAGTTTATAATATGATCTATAATTATACACAACACACCCGATCATGAGTCCTGAAAATAAACGCACCTAAAACCATAAAAATAATGAAATAATATTAATGAATGGGCCATTATATGTTATAAAATAATATTATAAGGTATTATAAATATTAATATATTGTTTTATAGAGTTAATAACATTATTTAAAACATTATAAAAAAAGAAAACTAATTCTACACTGAAAGGAAGCGTGGGGTAATGGTTTTCTCATCTCACTTTTTTACATATGTGAGATACATTCCATATTCACAACTTCATCCATGTGTGTGGTGTCTGTATTTTTTTTGATATATAATATCATGAATCTCATTATATTTAATAAATTAAATGTATTTATTGATAATAATTAATTTTATCTTACATATGATTAAACTAATTACAAATTTGTAAGGGATTTTTTTACTCAATTGGCATTCATTCCACATGAGTAGTTCTTCCAATACGAATAGTTTTTTATTTTAAATAAGTTTGATTCATTTTTATTATTTAATGATTTTAAGAATTTACTAGACTTAATATGTGATTAATGCGACTCACTATAGCCAATCGATGCATTGATATGTCTCATTAGAAAAACCAGATCAGGTTTTATCCAAGTTCTTACACATTTATTTTCATATGTATTTGATGAGGCATAGATAGAATGTTTTCAAATATTCATAATTATGATTTCCATCATTATATATCTAGTTATTGATTTACATGTAATTATTATATTATTATAATATATATGGTTATGTTTTATAGCTTGTGTGATTATTTTTATTACCTTATTTTGTCATATTTTATTATTTCCATGTGATTATCATGTTTTTTATTAATGGCATGTGTGCTTATTTATTTATGTAATCATTTTTATTATCCATATTGACTCATTATTGCTTTAAATATACATGAAATATGCTGGAAATTTGAGCTAACCCATATATTTTTTCCATTCCCAAGGTTATGAAGAAGGGATCTTTAAATAGTTTTTCATGGATTTAGTTTATCACATTTTTTTATGTATTATGTTTTAGTTTCATATCCCTTTGTAAAATTTGTTTCATCTATGTATCTACATTACCAAGAATAATAGATGATTTGGTCTATTGGGATGTGATTATTTGTATATTATTACAATGTAATAAATTAACCATAGGCTATATTTTATTAGGTTCGAGTTTTTTGTAGTTGGTATCTAAAGAAGATTAGTAGAAACTTTTGGAACTAGATTAAAGAAAAATTACAAATTAGAGAAAAATAAACATGTGATATAATTTTAAGACAAGTATGACTAAATGATATTTTCCTACATATTTGGTAATTATCATTGATAACCTAAGTTAAACATACAACCTATAAATGATTCCTCATGACTATGTGATAAATATCAATGATTAGTGCCTCTAACACTCTTTTTTTTTAAATAATGGATTTAGCTTGAAGGAACTAATTAAATGTTTAATACATTATAAAATATTTTGATTATTAACCAAATCAGATGATTACTAGATGATGATGGGATTATTCATAATAAATTATCAGGATATATGATTAGAAACGCACACCATCACTAACTCCCTCTCTCACCAAATAAGAGAAGGATAAAAGATCACTGATAGATAGATTGGTGGATATCGTAGAGAAATGAAGATTCAGTTTTCTATAAGATTTAAATGTCATAAGAAACACACAATTGAATGTCAAATATTTTTTTAGACTGGAAAGAAGTATATAAAGCAACAAATGTTTGAGGAAAAATAAAATGTTTAGAATAATTTTCTCATCACAACGTAATCTATGGTTGAATGTTTTAATAGTGGAATGCATGAGCAATATGAAAATCAATTTCCTAGAGGGGGGAATATATGATGAAATAAAGATATTTTCTATGATTAATAGTTATACTAGTGATGATGATGATGGTACTACAAGTGAAATATAAATTGAATTGAGAATAAGATGATAAAGTGTTGATACTGGTTTAAGAATAAAGTGGAATTAATAAGTTATTTTGTAGATAGTTTAAATAATTATGTTATAAAATTATTAGTGATATTATAGTTTTAATATTCAAGATATATATAAGAATTTTCCATAAATACTTCTTCATTAATGATTTGGAATCATGTGATGAATAGTACCAGTAACCAAGAGAAGTTATTCTGTTACAATTTGGGCTTTTGTAAAACAAGTGATTTGGGTACAATAACCATAATATGTGTTTTCTATTGTGATAATAAATATAAATATTGTTTGTTACCATTAAAGTGTCTATTTATTTGAATTTTAATTCTATATTCACTACATATTTGGATTTAAGGATTATATTCAACAACTTGAGATCATATTATTTGAAGCATGATTGTTTTCATTAATGATTAAAGATGATCATGGCATTTATATGTATTTTATATAACAATAATATATACATTATGTTGTCAGGAAAATACGATGTTAAGGTTATTTTGGAAATTTATGAACCATACTCATAATGATTTGTTCTTCGAGTAAGGATAGACTTTTTTAGATCAATCTTAATATTAACTACTTCTGGAATTTATTAAGTTGAACTTTGTTTATTATTATTTGAAGTTAATGTATGATTTATAATATATAATATCATGCGCTAACATTTTTTATTTATTTAAACATTTAGTGTTTTAAGGACTGACATTTGAATCTTATGATTCATAAAAGTTCCTCAAGCATGAAAAATTAATCTTGAATATCCATCCCGAGGGATAAAAAATGAAGTGGGGATAGATCAAAGAACAAAAAATAGAATAAATTATTTTTATAACCTGAAAAATAACCATGAATGTTTAATTTCCCTAGTATTTTCTATATAATAAAATAATCCATAAAATATAGGAAAATGATTTTGGAGAAAAAATATAATCATTCATTTTTCATTGTTAGAAATTTGTGGCCCCTTTAACCAATCACGAATGTTTTATTTTGTGGTGGTAGATGTTTTTATAACCATGTTCTATATCACTCTACATACGAACATGATATTTTTATTTCACTTCAATGTCCTAGTTTTCACTTTCCTCTAATTATATCCTATTCTAATGCCAAATATGGTGGTTATCTTCTCATTTCCCTTTACCTCTTATTAAGAAGGTATTTTATTAACCCTATTTATGATGTGGGTTTCCCAAAAATGGTTATTAATGTATCAAACTTTTAATTTTAAACATAAATTTTAAATTTAGAGGATGTAACTTAGTTAAGGAGGGGAGAATTTAAGAGACCAATATATTATGGTATGTATTTTTCTAAATTCAATCTCTTTGATAGCTTACATTACACATAACCCTAAGATTAAAAAACTATTAAAATATAATTATTTAATTATTATAGTTATCACCAAGATTTTGGAATCGTTGGAATGAATGAGATTATCTAAATTATGAAAATAATGTTAACACTATTTATAAAATTAATTAATTGGTCATCAATTAATTATAAATAAAAATGTAAACTAATTGAATGCCAAGAAAGTGTTTTTATTAAAAACAATTTTTATTCCCACAATATAATTTTATATTAATAAATTAGATTAATATATATTAATCAAATATTTTAGTTAAATTAAATTTTATACATTCAAAAAAATTAATTTAACGAATTTAATACGTTTTACAGGATTGAGATAAGAATAAATATAATTTTAAGAATAAAAAGATATATTTATCTAAAAGGAAAATTTCCCACCTTTTAGATAGTTCCCCTAACTAAAAACAAAATATTATCACTTATATAAGTATTATTTGGAAAAAAAATCATTTTTGAAAACATTATACCAAAAATATATTATGGTGAATTTTGATTATTTTTCTGATAAGTTTCATTATTTGATTAATACAGAAAAATAATGAATTTTAATGGAAAACCACATTTTTATATAATTTATATATATAGTTAAATTATTTTTAAAGTGTTTTT
Source organism: Viscum album (assembly GCA_963277665.1). Lineage (NCBI taxonomy): Eukaryota > Viridiplantae > Streptophyta > Magnoliopsida > Santalales > Viscaceae > Viscum > Viscum album. Next base: position 591,008,107 of record OY728126.1, read on the forward strand.
AATGTATATCAAGTTAAAGTTTCAATCTATAAAACCAATTTAATTATTTTGAATCAATTTCACATTAAAATTGGATATAAAAACATTTCAATATTTTAAACTCCTCACTTTAAACCCCCTCTTTTTGGTTGTCTATATGAGATTGTTTTTATTTTCAATTTTTATATATATGTTAGTGGAATTTGGTAAATTGGATTCCTTTTTTTTAATCATAAGGTCAAAATCATTTTTTAATACTGTAATCATTTTTAGACATAAAAAATTAACCATCGTAAAAAAATTATTTATCACAATATAGCTAAAATAATGACGATGGTCAAAGTTAAATGGTAAAAGCTTAATATATAAATAAATGAAAACATTTAATGGTTATATGAGTTATTTAAATACTATAAAAGGAAATTAAATTATTAATTTCTATAAAAAGGAATGTATATTAATGCCACCTCAATGTGGTTGGATTTAAATATAAAATAATCATTATATTAATCACTTAAACCCACCTCTCCTCATGTATAAATTCTACCCCATATTGAATCAAAAGCTTAATATCCCCTAAAATATCTTCCAAAAACAATCCTTATAATTCAACCCACATCCAATTATTTATGGTATCCTTAAAAGAACAAATCTATGGTCCTCAAAGATTCCTTAAGGGAGGTGATATTCATGAGGTAATTTTCTAAAAACACCTCTCTTATTTTCTTTTCTTCTTCTGTTTTCTCCCCATCTATTTCATACATAGGGGAATAATAATTCAATAATAATATAGATACTGGAGTGTTATTTTTTTGTTTTATAATCTTATATCCAATCCATTTTAGTACCTCCTATTTTTCAAAGAAGCGAAACTATTTTACAAATTATCTCAGTTTACCGTCCCTATGAATAATGATTTTTTGTTGTCCATTAAAACCTTCAAGGATAGTCCTAAAAATTGTAATTCTAGGTAAATATGATATAAATGGTTTTATTATTACCTAGATAAACTTTTGGAACTAATATATACTCAAAATTGTAAATAAAACTAAACTAGTTCAGGATGTTCAGATAAACCACATAAATAAACTAAACATTTATCATTAACATTTTATCTAATGAATCATTCTAATGTAAAAAATTAAAATTGTAATATGTGACCATTAATACTTATAGAAGTTAATTAATACTATTTCAATACACCTAGTTATTTTTTATCTCAATTTAAAATAACAATCATAATTTTAGACAAATAAACAAGTCAGGAAACCATGGAACAAACACAATCAAAAATATGAATACAGAAAAATATTACTAATGAATGGGTTACTAGATGTCCTAAATTCACCACACAAGGTATTATAAATTTTAATATATTTATTTAATGAGTTAATAACGATATCTAAACCATTATTTATGAGGTTATATAATGCTACAGTAATGGGAAGTGTGATGTAAGTGTTTTCTCATCTCAATTTTTACTTCTATGAGATATATGCCATATTCCCCACATAATACTTATATGTGATGTATGTACTTAACAATAACATATCATATCATGAATCTAATTATATTCATGGTATTTTATATATGTTTTGATAATGATTAATTTTATATGTCATATAGTTCAACTTATTACAAAGTGGTATTGGAATTATTAAACCAATTTCCATTCATTCCTTATGACTAGTTATTCCATCATGGATAATTATTGTTTTTTAAGGCATGTTGATTCATTTGTAATATTTATTCATTGAAGGTATTAATTGGACACATAAATTGAAAGGTTTTTTATATTATATCCCCTCACTGCATTGATAAGCCTCATGAGAAAAACAAAATTGGGTTTTAGAATAGGCCTTACCAATTTATTTTCATATGTCATAGTAGAGCCCTCAACGGTAATTTTTTTAGATGTCCAATATTATTCATTCCATAATTATCAAACTAGTTATTTATTTCCTTTTAATTTTTCAAATAATATAATATTCATGGTTATGTTTCCCATATCATGTGATTATTTGTTTTTTTATTAGATAATATGTTATTTTTTCAATGTTATTCTCAATTTATTGATTAATGGAATGGGTTCCGGGTTATATACCATAAAATTTTGTTTATCGTAATTTATTCATGATATCTTTCACTATACATGACCCATCCAAAGAATTTTATCACACATATCTTTTTTCCTTTCCCCAGGTTCTGAAGAAGAGACCACTTAATGAGTTTTCAAGGATGAATTTCATCACCTTTTGTTATGTATTATATTTTATTTTCATTTCCCAATGTAAAATGGATTTCATGTATTCATCTATATTACCAAGACTGCTAAAATATTCAATCCTTCAAGTTGAAAATCATTGTATATTATGCCAATTTCCTAAATTCAACTTTGAATATGGGATACTACTGTCAACGTTTTGATAAACATACCCTAAAAACATATAGAATCATTATAAAAAGAAAAAGAAATTTTGTATAAATATATTTTATTTTAGTGAATTTTAATTATCTACTTATAAAATATAGAATTGGAATTTTAATTAATGTTTGTTGTCTCTTGTAAGATAATAACACATTATAATGATAACATAACAGATAATAAGGTAGGATCTATGAATTGGATTAAAATGGGTGGTTAATAACCTACATCATGTTTTTAAAAACATTAGTCACAAGGTGTGCATAAAGAACATTCCATGAATAATGAGTGTAATGGAACACTAATATCCAACCACCGATATACTATTTTCATTATTTTTTTGTGATAAATAACCTTATGGGATTCCAAATATAATAGTTTATTTAGCTCTCTATTAGCCCCACTCAATGAAGAAATAAAAAATGAATATTTTCTGGATTAAAAAAGGTATTTATTTTCCTACTTGTTGAAGGGGATTGATATTGAGGGGAATATAGAACCCAGATGGAGAAGGGGAAATTAATTTATAATATTATCATTTAAGATATAGTATATAATTTTGATACCATGTAGTGGATTTGTAACGTGAAGGAGAAGAAATTTTGAAGGTGCAAAGAGTTTAATTTTTAAACTACTCTCATACTATTTAATGTTCATTGAAATGAGAATCTAATATCAATTAGAGTGAAAAAATGGGTTAGAAATTTTTTTCAGAAAAATTACGTGATGAAATGTAATCTCACAATTATATGGGGATGTGATTAACATGTTATTTCCATTTTAATTAATTTTTATATATTTTGACTTTTTATTTATTAATGTTTTTGTTTATATAAAATTATATTATTTATGAAAAATATAGAGAAAATTTTTATAACATGTCTCAAAATTATGAAAATACATGAAAATCGTATACACTATGAAGAATGTTTTATGGTTATGATATTTTACATTTGTATGGTGTTTTATAATTATGGGTACCCAGTTCATGAAGAAAAAATTAATGAATTGGAAGGATGTTAAATTTTTTATTCAAAGATAAGAGATAAAAATAAGAGGAAAATAGTGTACCTTGTCAGAGGTTGTGAATAGAAAACCTCTAAAATTTATTATCAAGTCTGTATGTACGCATCTCTATGATATTAAAAATAAATTGCCTAATTTTTATTAATGATTTTATGCAGTATTTTAGATTAAATTAAAGAATTTACAAGCTACATGATAGTATACAATGGGATATAGAAGACTAATAAACTGGGAAAAAATATAAATTAGTATAATAATCCAAGTTTGGTGATATATTTTTCAACAGATATTTTCTCATCCCAATTTAAGATAAATCATTATCTTCCTAAATAGTATTATAATATCCATCCAGAATACATCCATGCACCAATGTAATCCCACCTTACAACTATAATGACATTGAGATGGTAACATAAAATCAATTAGAATATTTAGAGTACTATTCATAGAAAACGTAGTGTGGAAACCGAATTCAAACTATGTTATACATATAACAATATCTACATTGTGGGGATCTATATTTGGGAACATTGAACACATTATTGATGAATTTTGAAAAGTAATATTTGCTACACAACATACATTACCCGCATTTTCCTAGTGTTAATTGAATATTTCAACTAAATATAGTCTATTTTCTCAATACAATGTTTTTTAGAATAAAATAACTATTCATTAGTGCATAATTGTTGACTCATTTCTGGCCTTTATGTAATTATTTTAATCAATGTATCTATCATTGATCAAAAGATAGACTCAACACTTTTCTAATCCATGAACATCATCCAATGAAAATCATTGAATGCATGTGATATGAAAGATCAATCAATAAGATCATATGATGTTCATGAAGATCATGTCCACTCAATATTTCACACATGAAAAACTTATGTTATCACATATATTCCCCAATACCAAACCATCTTACAATATCAACCAATTACTCAAATAGAATTCCACATATGGTAAAATTTTAGAGATTGTATAATATTAGATTTTATGAGATAAAACATTAATATAAAGTCTTAAAAAATAAGAAATAAATATTATAATGTATAAGGGATCATAATTCAATTTCCACATGTCAATATAACACAAATTAATGCAAGATAAATATTATATAAATTTTATATGATGAAGAGGAGGGAATAAATAAAGGGACCAAACATTAGAGTGTTTAAGAGAATACATGATAGATGAAGAGAGTTACTAATCTATGTGAGGATTTCCAATGATGAGGTTATATTATAGGATATTATCTAATTTTTGGAGTAGTTGTTTAGTAGTTACATTAAGATAATTATAACATAAATTTTCCACTTTTTGTTTATTCATTTTACATTGATGTTTTTCATTCAATACTATAGTGTCTAATCGTGGGAATAAAATTTTATTATGTTTCTTTTTATTACCTAATGTGAATGTTTTATGTTTTTATTCTACAGTAAAATTTCAATAAATTCATTTTTGTTAGTGGGGGTGTATTTATTGAGTTTTATTTATGGAGAAGAATTAGACACCCATATAACCACGAGACTTCCAAACACTAGTTCTCAGTTGTTTACATATGAGTTTGGGGGTAGATAAAAATATTAATTCAACATTATTAACACAAGTAATATAATTTTCAAACATGGGGTGGTAATAATGGTTGATTAAAACACTATACATGACTGATTTTAGTCTATACCTCTTGTAACATGAAAAATAATGATTGAACACTCAAACTAGTGAGATAGTTTCATCATAATCACCACAAAAGGTGTATTTATTTATTTCCATAAGGATATTAAGTAAAACTTATGGAGACATGTATTATTATTAGAATGACAAGGGGGTTTCTTGATAGATTATAATTTTGTAAGAAATTGTATTTTCTCATGAACTGTGCTGATCATTGTGGAAACCTGATTTTTTTTGTTTTCTTTATATTTCCCATAAAATTGAAGGCTACTTTAAATATAATTCAACCCTTGATAGACACTCTAAATTTTTTATATTTCACCATATATTCCCATACATAATTTTTACTATTTCATATTTCTATATGTTTAATTCTTTCCTTTAACACTCAACCAATGGTAGTTTCAATTCTATATTTATACTTGTTGATACTATATGGTGCTCCCTAATGAAGTGATTCACTAAACATGTGCACATGCTAGGGAATATACCTTAAAATGATTGATTTGTTTAAGAAGTATAATCCATACCAAAAACATATATACGAACACACGGTATCCAACATGGATCCCAACAAGTACATCCTCTATTTAAAAATAATAAATAGGTGTTTGGATATATGGGTAATCCTAATAAAATGTATTCATATCTAATTCATCTCCATGAAATTGATTAAAATGACTTATTAACATTCCAATAGCCTATAAATCTACATAAGAGGAACCTATTGAAATTGAATTTATTAATAAGTAGGTCTTTCCCATCAATAATACTCCTCATGCATGAGAAAAATATTTTAGAGGCACATATTCGGGTTTAACCTGCAAGAAATCAAAAGATACTAAGTTAAACAGGGTTAGAATAGGGGTTTCACTTGTTTGAATAATAAATTCACTTCCTATATTCTCATTCCTCTATATGTATGGTTTTACCAAAAACTAGTTATATTATTAGGACTTGAATGTAATTCTAGATAAATCATTGAAATTGTTATTTACATAAATTGTTTTTTAGGGAAATTCTGACTTAATTTATAAAACATTATTCTAAGAATATTCCATCTAGAGGGATGAATTAATGACTCAATATTATTATATATGATAACTAATTAATAATTACCCTTAAATAAAATAATTAATTATTTCTTGAAACAACATAATATATATGTGAACACATTGGATAATTTTTTTTATTACCCTTTAAAATCTGAATAACGATGAAATGTTCATCTTTGTTGTAAATTGGTGAGAAGTCTCCCCCAATATCAATAAATACATAACAAAAGTCATTGAAATTGGTCCCAATAATTCTCAAGGAGAACCACTATTTTAAAAAAATAGTATGTAGTCCATTAGGTGTCCCAAATTTGGGATTATCTTCATCATATAATTCTTACACATTACTATTCCTCAATTGAGAAAATATATAGATGAGTAGAGAATTTAATCATATAAGAATTACCATATTCAAAATAATTCCCTATATGCATTGATTTGATGGGGTGATACTCACATGAATTGATTTATAAGACAACATTAATGTAAGGATACATGTTTTTTAGGTACATGTGGTTCCCATGAAATTGGTACCTATCTCTCCCCCACAGTAAGAGGCTGGGATTATTTTTTCCCTTGATTATGCATAATAATATAAACTCCAAATGTAAATTTCATCTATGTTATACCCTTGAAATTTTCATTCATAAATTCCCAAATAAGAGACATTCTAATAACTACTATTGTTTATTTGTTTTTTAGGGAATGGATATAATTAGTCCAACCCCCTAATGATAGTTTTACAGTTAACTTATATATTCACCGCTGTGGAGTTATTCTATAAATTGGAATTGGTGACACCATTAATGGATGTTAATTTAGAGGATATATTCACATTTTTCATGTCCAACATCATTACAAGATTAAGAGTACTCTATACCATCCTCATGTATAGGTCATTAACTTATATAAACATGTGTTATATAATATTTATAAAAATAAATTGATTCCTTTTAATCACTCTTACCTCTCCCATACAACAGCTAATTGGAATATATATGCATATAAAAATATACTTTTGAGAATTCTACAAACGACGTTGATTGAGGAAAAGAGAACTAGTCCAAACAATATCCTAAATGTATTATAAAAAAGTCACTCCCTTATACATACCTCCACCTAGAAAAAAACACATAACCCATGGTGCATATAAAATGAGAAATGTTACTCATAGAAGTAATGTACCACTAACTTTGAATGGAAATCTATGATTATGTCATCAATGAAGCATTATTTTAATTTCATTTAATCAAAATAGAGACACAGTCAGAAGAGAATACATGTGTTTCGTAATAAGGATGATCACTTTAATTTCATGACCCACACATTAATCAATAAGTTTTGTCTTTGATCATTTATTCTATGAGACATGGTATTATCTCCGAATGCATCCATTATACTAGGGAATAAGCCTCAAAAAATAGAAATGGAATTAGAAGGGACTTATCACATTCACAAGGTATTCCCAAATGGTGTATATTCCATAGAGAAAATTATAAATGAGTATATTATACCTCTCATCAATATGAGGATATTGATGATGTCCTTCATGTTATTCACTCTGGTTCACAAATTCCTAGTTGGATGAATATAATCATGTAAGGACTCGTATTTATCAAGGTACGTACCACATTTAGTTTTGGCTGAACCTCTTTTTCTGTTTTTTACTTCTTCTTTAAACCATGATGGTCGATAATTTTCTTGGGGATTGAGATATTTCTCTTGGGAAAATGACATAATGTTTTGGGTATGTATCTTTTCTTTAATTAATGGTGTCTTGGTATAAATGTATCAAAGGGTTACGAGGAATCTATGTGAGTTTAAAACATTATGAGGTGGATTAGGATATTTTTTTAAAATATTGGATGAGTGCTATTTTCTAGAAACTTTCACATTGTAAAAATGTTACAGAACATGAACCCATTGCCAAGAAGATGTATAAACTAGCTCAGGGAGTGAAATTGTTACTCAGTATGAAACAGTTTCATGAACTGAAATTGTCGATTAGGTTTATTTTCACCTAATGTGAATAGTTTTTTGATATATATCATAACATAAAAAAATCATTTCATTAAAGGATTTTACATCATGGATATCTCATGACTAGTGGGTTCAAACTAGGTTGTGAATATTCTTTTATTTCATTCATTATGAATCCTGCTCTCTCAACCCATAGGGAGACTCAAAATTATTTTATAGCGTTTTTGACCCATATTAATATCTTGATCATGAATTTTATTTCTAATGAGTTCCTTTTTTGTTTTTTGCCTCTCTTTCATTTGTCATATATTGTCAGGGTGAGATATCTCTGTCGAGCTGGGTTTTGATCTTGTATGATTTGGTTTCTTCCGTGTGATCTCCATCATATTTATCCATCATTGGAAATATCAATTGAGTATGTTACTTTAAATCACTAGATAAGGTAGGTGGTCTATAAAAAACCATTTAGTGGGTTTCTATTTGATCATGTAAGTGAAATATATTGTGATTTCACCAAAACAAATGTTCATTTTAACTTACAGAATAATGGGAGATGATAATCATGTGTTTCTAATACCCTTGAATCCCTTTGGATTAAATAGAATTGTGACATGACATGTAGTTGGCCATAGTTCGAATCTACCGTAGAACAATAACAACAAATATACTGGATTAAAATGTGATTTATCAGGACATGAGACCTCATGTGAAATTATTGAGTATATTCATTTTTAAAAATAAATTAATTTATTATCAAATTAAAGATTAATGGAAAAAATGATAATTTTATAAATTGACTATTATGAATTATGGTGTTTTTGTGGTATTCTTTCCTTTAATAATTTTGTTTTGATTTCTGTAGAAATTATTATATAAATGGTTGGGTTGGTGAAGCTGAAATTATTTTATAAGGGTATTTTATTAATGATTCTGAATTGATTATATAAAAGGATTTTCCTGTTGATGCAGAAATTTTTATATAATGGGATATTACTAATGATGTTGCATTGCTTATGAAAAATAATTTTCCCAGTTATGATGATATTATTAAATAGAGGGCCTTTATCAGTTTTTATATTATTCCATGGATGTGTGGTTGTGGATTTAGAGGCTATGCTATATTCTCAAATACATTGTGGCATGGTTCTAAATAATTTTAATTATATATTTGTAAAAACAATTTAATTAATAATATATTTTATCGCATAATTTCATGAATGTATTATCAAACATGTTTTCTTTAGACACGATGGTGTCAAACTACTGAGTATTACTCACACCGTATTTAGGCCTATGGTTGGTACATGATCGGATTACCTGGATGATGGTTTTGATAAGAGAAGGGGCCTTGTTGTTGATTTTTTCTTCCAGTTTGGGTTAGATCTTAGAGAAAGGATATATCGGGGATTCAAGACAAATGTATTTTTAGTTATTGTGTTGGATTTTACTTCATATGTTTGAATTATATCATGTTATTTAGTTACATTCCATCCTAACATTGCATGGTCCACTATTATTTATTTTACATCAGATTAAAACTTATCTTCCAGTTGTGTGTTTTATAGTTTCTTCTATATTTATCAATATGATATTTTTAAATTTTTGTCTTAATTTTAACTCTATATTGTGGGTTATATTTTCCTCACTATGTTCTTAAGACCCATGCTACTAGTTATAATCCTTTGAAATATGGTGATTCATGCTTGTGGTCTACTAACCAACATTATTTGGTCATGTGAGAGATTTTTATACTAGGGGATGATGTAATGTGGTATAAGAGGTTTAGGTTTTATTTTCTAGTACATTATTATTTTGTATTGGTATAAAGGCGACTAATATGTTTTGGGACTTGGTAAGTACTGTGCGTATGGAAGTAGCTGACTCATGTATGGGGGGAAACATAGGAACATAGCGATGGGATTGTTTTTCAGGATGTTCACTTATTACAGTTGGTATTATTTCAACTTGGGTGATTCACATTTTGAGTAATGTTTTAGTTTATTGAGATTTATAGTTGGGGCCGGGTATGGTACGAGATGAATATTCATGTATCCTGATAGGAACATAGGGATATAAATTTATATGAATTGTTAATGATAGGGACATATAAATTTAATCTGATATATTTTTCTACATGAACTACAAAATGAGATAATATTATTTATGACAAATGAAATGAATAAACATTTATTTCATTCCAATTAACTAGTTATACCTTGTTCAGAGAGACCACGATCTTATGGTTCTGTATTGTGGTCACCTATATCAGTTGACCTTTTTGTTATCCATTATTCTAAAAAGTTTGTTTTTCATGTAGAGAACATGCATATTTCTCATTTTTTATTTCATTCTTTAGAGATAGGAAATAAGAATGATCTTAATACTGCTAAAATAGAGATTTTTATTTCTATTGAGGATTATATGGATATTCACCTTCATGGAAACATCTTAAGGGTCATAAAATCCTTGGAATGAGAGACTGTTCACATCATTCAATCGATTTACGAGTTAACAAGAGAGTTTCAACTTTAGCGTCCACCTATTTTTATTAGTGGGGGATAACCCTATAAATTATAGTTTTGGATCAAGAGACTCTAGAAAATATTTAACCACCTTGAGAAACCCATATAAAGTAGGTTCAATCTTTCTATATAAAAGTTTGGTGGACCAACCAAGCATTGGTGGGACAATATAAAGAAAGATGGGAATGAAGAGGAGTTCTCCCGAAAAGAAATCAAGGTAGTGTTTCTGAGTCACTTATATAAAAAACATCAAGGTATGTGAAGGCTCATTAATTCATGAATTTGACACAGAAGGGTATGTTAGTAATGGAATAAATTGGATATTTCACTAAATTGTACTGATTTTTACCATCTTCAGTAGTGACTAAGATTTCTAGGGTGAGGAGTTTTCATTATGGCCATAGTTAGGAAATAATGTTATATGTGAATGTTTCTCACATGAGAATATTTTTAGACATGATGAATCAAGCTCTATTCATGTAAGGTAATATGAGAGTGGTGCTGAGTAGTGGTTGGGCTATTCTTGTAAATAGAATTGGGTGCAATTCTTCTAGTAGTATAAGGGACACCTACTATAGTTATCACCATTGATACATAAGTAAGATCAGTTGGGTTAGTGAGAAATCATCTAAGGATAATTTTCCCTTGTAGTTATATTAGTTTTACATGTTTTTTCATAAGTGTCCTCAATGTCCATACCCTACATCAGTGTGCCATGCTTGTAATCAGTTGGGCTACATGTAGAGGTTTTTTGGGTGAATATAGTAACAGACTATAGGAAGATTATCATGAGAGGAACTAAAGTCATGGAAGGTCTTAGCTACCCCTCAGTAGATCCGTTTCGTGATTTACACTATATTTTCAAGTCATGGTAATTTATGTGGTGCCCAATTGTACGAGTAGTTGTTCCAGGAAGAGGAAACAATACTATAGAGTCTAACTGCAGCCTACAGAAAATGTGTGAGTTAGTTTTAATCTGTGTAGTCTACTATGGCTTGTTTGGATGCGAGAACATCTAACATTATATGTACCATTCTAGTACCATCTACATTATCTTGTGTCTTTTTGATATAGGACAATCACATTCAATTATATCATATATCTTTTAAAATAGTCTGTATTTGTTTGTGAAATTTATGGATGGTGTCCTAACCATCAAAACACCCTTGAGAGTCTAGTCAATATATATATATAATTATAAGGTATGTTCTCTATAAATTGGTGATTACCATTTCTCTTAAGAAAAATTTATTCTAAAAATTATAGGTTTATATTTTATGCATGGTATGAATTAGCTATTTATATACTGGGATAATATCAACAATTATAGGAGGAGAGATATCTTTATATCTATTGACAGAGGTAGCTATTTTCACAAGGGTTAGTGAGATATTTATTTTGGTATTATAAGAATAATTTAGTGTATATTAGAAGGTGGCTGATAACCATAAAAGTAGTAATAAATATTATGCTGATTAGTGGAGATGACAACTATTGTTTGAGGTTCGTCATCATGTTTTCCTTTGAGGGTCTCCTAGGTTGGGGAAATTCTAATTAAATAAATTAGGGAAGATGGTAAATAGGTTTTGGGGATGTTAAACTTATTTGAAAGGGTAATTCTAGTGGCATACCAATTATCCCTTCCATAGATCCATTGTGTCATGCATGACATGTTTCACATATTGCATCTTCATAGATATCATCCAACCCCTTCTGATGTGGTAGACACAGATGACATCACGATTTGTGTAGAATATTCCTTTTCCGAGAATCTAATATATAATATGCAGAGTAGTGATAATTATATTTAGGGAAAGATTATAAATCAAGTTTGAGTAAAGTGAAATCATAGGCCTGTCGAAGAGGATACCTAGGATAGGGAATCAAATATACAGGCACATTGGTTGGACTTGTTCACCCTGACCCTATAGTGATGCATGAAGTATCTCAAGGATAAGTTGTTATATGTTGTGAAGATGGAATATCTTTCCCATTTCTAGTTCATTTTCTATTTGGGGTATAATTAAACTTAATTTTAGGGTTTCTTTCTTCTTCAACCTATGGTGGTCGAGTCTCTCTATGGAATATATAGCATTTTGGGGGGTAAATGACCTAATATTTGGGGATTTTTTATTCTTTTAATTATTAGATTCTAGGTATAATTATTTTAATGAATTTTTAGGGTTCTCTATGAATTTTTAGGATTCAATGGTAGTTTGGTTTCTTTCTATATGAAATTTTTTGTGTGATATATGTTGTTCACTTTCAGATCAAGAAAATAATACATGACGTTAACATGTTTCTTGTAAAACAATGTGAACTAATTTATGGTGTGAAACGGGTACACACTGTGAAACTATATCTTCATGTAAAATGTTCTATCTGTGTTATTTTTCCCCAATATTGTGTTTTTTTCAACATATATTATAAATTAATAAATTCACATTGTAAAAGGGATTCACACAGTGAATATCTTGTAACCATAAGTTTTAAAGAATGAAATATGTGTGGTTTTATATAATATACCACAGATCCTCTTATCTCAAACCCCAGAGAGAATGCAAGAGATTTTGGAGAAATTTATTCCCTTCCAAATGTCTCAAATCATTTTATTCCTAGTGAGTTACTTTGTTCCCCCCCCCCCCCACTTCTATTTTTTTTCTCAATTTTTATATTGAGATCTCATGACTACCAACAAAAATGGATTAAATCTTCTATGATGTTGGTTTCTCCTTGTGAAATCCTTCACCTCCATCCCTAATTGGAATTCTTGATTTCGGGTGTTTGGTTGAATCACTGGATAAGGAAGGTGGTCTATAAAAAACCCCATTAGTCTATTTCTCTTTAATCTGGTTTGTTTCCTATTAATTTATTATACTAACATAACATGTAAATTTACTAATAGAATAATGGGTGATGATAATCATGTGTTATGACTACCCATAAATCCCTTTGGATATAATAGTGGTGTGACCTCATTTTCGGGAACTCATAGGGTAAGCCGACCTTAGAATAATAATTAATTGGTAAATGTATTAAACTGTGATTTAGCAGAACATGATAAATCAGGGGATTGTTCATGGTAGATTAACATTAGATAAAGGGTTAATCGATTATTAAATTAATGGTTAATTGATAAAAGATTGTAATTAGAAAAATTAATGTTTTGGATTATGATTTCATGTTGTGGTATTCTTTTCGCTATGACTTATGTTTTGATTTATGTTGAAATTCTTATATAAATATATTTCCCGAGTGATGAAAAAAAATTTATATAATGGAATTTCCTAGTTATAATGAAATTATTATATAAATGGTATATCCTAATGATAATGAAATTATTATATAAAAGGATTTTCCAAGATATATCGAAATGATTAAATAGATGGATTTTCCCAGTTATGTGATTCTACCCTGGATATGTGGTTTCGGTTAGCAGGGTTATACTATATGCCCATAGATACTATGGTATAGTGCAGAATCAGGATAGTTGTGTTTTTATTAAATTTTAATTAAAAATATTGTTTATCACATTATAGGATGCACTTATTATTAGACAGGTTTTTTTATTAATGGTGGTGTTGACCTACTGATTTTTACGCATAACATATTTGGTAATCCATTTTCAACCCTAGAAGATTACATGGATGTAGGTTTGGGAAAGATAAATTGACCTTGGTGTAGAATGTTTTTTCTCAGTTTGGTCAAATCGTGGAGATAGAAAAAAACAGGGTATTTAGGACCATGGTTTTTTGAGTTTTTGTTTCTTATTTTCCATTATCTGTATGAATTCAATCATGTAATTTAGTTATATTCATGTCTGACATTATCTGGTTCATTATTATTTAACTTACATGGTTCATCCCATATCTTCTTGTTATATGTTTTATTATTTCCTATATTTCATTTAATCTGATATTTTTTATTTATATTTTATTGTAACATTGTGGCATTAAGTGCAATCTCTAAAATACATTATCTACACCCCTAATTCTAGTTAGCATCCTCTTTCATATGGGGAGGAACACTTGACCACAAGTATCCAACCTAATTTGGAAATATGGGAGAGTTCCAGATTGGGGGATGTTACAAAAATATATGGAACATGTTCTTCATAGAATCCCCATAAAATATATAGTATTAATTCCATGTTCCATAACTAGAAAATAAAAATATATAAAAATATTCATTGCATTACTTTAACTTCTATATAATTGGTCCTTCCTACATGACCATATAAAACTAAATCAAGGTTCATACCCTATATGACATGATTTACAGACATAAGATCCTAATATGAGTAAGTCTTAGTATATAAATAACTCTTCAATTGTATACCTTCATTAAATATCTTGGAATAGAATAAAAGGAAAATAAATACACAATTTATATCAATAACAATGTATATCTTTTTTATTGCCAAATGTATGATGTCATTTTCCTTAAATAATGTTATAGAAAAAAATTCAACGTGTGTTTTCAAGGTGATATATGTTCTAAATAATGAATATATTTGAATTAAATATTCAATAAATTAACCTTCAATATATGATTAATTTTCTATATTTTTTATTTTTCAAAACATGTAATTATTTTGAGAGTTCTTCCATATGGTTCTGCTTGTTTGGTAGTTGTCATGTGGGGTCTAAGTGCGGTCTCGGGTTTAAGTCTCACTGAATACTTCAATGTTGAATTAGTATATAATTTCTATTGTATTTCTCCCCCTTAATTCTATTGTAATTATTTTTAGAGTTCTATCAAAAAAATTGAAATATTTTAATGGAAACTAGAGATTTCCCAATTTTTCAAGCATGCAGCAGTTTTGATTAATTTTATCTAATATCCACTTCCCTTACAGAACCCATCCATTTTAATGGTTGTCAGTGTTAGGATCATTTGTTTCCCATAGATTGATGAACATTCTCTCTCCTAGGTGTATCTTGTATCCACTCATATAAACATCTAGACGGACCTCTAAAATCCCTCCCCAAACCCACATCATCATCTGGTGAAAGGTAAAATTGGTTTCTAGAAATTAATTCATTTTGATGAAACCTTATCATTTAGTTCTCACATATTTCTGTAAGACCACTAGCCTTCATCATTCTCTCATCATGGGAGTAGAGATCATAAGATATCGGTGTCCTAGCCTAATTCCACTCTAACTCTTATTATTCATAAGGATCCTTTAGGCATGAGTTGTAGTGTTGGGATAAATCTAAGAAATTACACTTCACCAGTAGTATTGTGTCAACCATTACACATCTATCATTGGATTGGAAATATATCCATATTATTGGTAGGATAATTTCTATCTTCTAAAAACCAAAACTTTTTTATTATATGGTCTCTTACTACTACTATTATCCCATTTTATACTACTCTTTCCACCCATTTTCTCAAATTCATCCAAGTGTATTTATAATTGTATGTGTAAGAGAATCAGCACTGCTATAGATGTTGATGGTTCCCAATCTTTCTCTCAGGTGGCTTTATGCCCTGTTTTCTACTCAAACATTTTTTTGTAGTCTGGAAGCTGATACTATGGGAAAATCGAGCACCCAATATAGTAGCATATACCTAAGTGTGATGGTTTGAAAGGGATATATTCTAATAATATATATTTTTTGATTACTATGAGTGTTCAAGGGATACAAATAGAAACCATGGGCTCTTGGACCCATTCCACTAATGAGGTTAGTCATATCGGTAACACAGGTGTCCAACAGAAATTGACAGCTCATGTGGTCACTCATAACCAATTTTGATTCCTTGGGGTCATTATCAACCATATATTAATTGAAAATTGAGTGGGTTGGTAAGATACTTCCCTAACAAGGGATTCCCATTAATGGTTTTGGATAAATATGATATGGAAGAGTTTCTAGGTAGGGTGATTTCTCACTCCATTAATCGTCACTCTAATTTCATGCATGATAGCTCAAAATTTTTATTTGGAGAGGGAATTGGATGCTTTTTGGGTATCTATGATGATGATTATTTTTTATCATATATTCATGTATGTGGCTTTTCACTACCATGATGTTGAATTTTTTGTGATTCTCACCCAACCATAAAGTTATTTATGGAAAAAATTATTTTGTTGTGATATTAATGAATAAATATTATAGTCCTTGTGATGAAAATATGTCAATTTATAGATGATCCCATAGATGAGGTATGATTTTTTTCATTTTATTGATAGGGTTTATAAATTTATTTAATGAGTTATATTTTTAATTGAATGATACGTTGGAAAATGTAAAAGTATGTATCATTGCATGGGTGTTTTATGTAAATGGATTCATAACCAAGGATCCATGTAAGGGATCCACATCAGTTTCAACCATGTATGAAGATTTACATAATGATAAATAAATCATGAGGACTTATTGAAGAATAGAACTCGACATAGAAGTAAATCCATGGATGAGCCACAAATTAATGGGTGGTCCATATATGATAAAATTTATATATATGAGTCAAATCCATGAATAATGAAACTGTATAATAATATTAGAATATATGACTTGGTATTATTATTAGAATAAAGGGGAGTGTATGAGGCTCACTTCATAGTATACCTTCAAATATGGTGAATGGGTCACATATGATATATTCACAATAAGTGTTACTCTTATTATATGTGGACATCATAAGATAATTGATTTATTCATTATATTTTGCATCCTAAGATATATTATATCTTAAAAAATCAGTTACTTTAAAAGAATCTAAGAATGATAGAAATACTTATTTCAAAGAGTTTGTGAAATTGAGATTTAATTTCATTCTGTTGTTTCCTTATTCTTCAAGAATTGAATGAAAAAAAATTATATTTTTTACTCAACCTGATATTTTGGCATCAACTCAGGGGCATTATAATTTTATTTGAAGTGCATAGATGGTATCTATGGCACAATAAGGTCTTCCTTTTCATAAACACGTGAGCGATATGAAAATGTAAATAATTTAATGTATATTAAATTTTTGGATTTTAGGGTTTTTATAAGAGATAAATATAAAGATTCGTTTAAGAAATATTTTTCATAGATTTTAATGAGCTTTAATGGATGATTCAAATTGGGATTATTTAGATTGATTTAAAATATGAGATCATTGTTGTTGCTAATGATCATGGATTTTCCAAAATTCCATTTTGAAAGAAATTATTTAGTATATAATTTCAAGAATATATATGTTTTGAAAAGTATAAAGAAGGTGTACTTGAATATTGGCAGAGCTCAGGAAAATATATACTAAATTTTAGTTCCCATGAACAAGACATAGATATGTATTGAGGAGAGAATAAGTATGTTGAAGTAATGAAATCTTAAAAAGCATAAGAAGAAGATGAAGATAAATTTCATTCCCAATAATTTAGATGTCTAATGGTGAATCGTATTTATGAATATATAGACTCGTTGTTTGAGAGTGATTGATGAGATCTATATTGTTAATATAAAATGTTATTAAATGAAATGTACACAGAAAAATAAGTTGATCATGTTTTTTAATAATCAAAAATCAATATCTAGTGGCACAAAATCAGCTTAGATAAAAAAGAGTCCTTCCTTATTCTAGTTCACACATTATAGTGAAAATTTATAATCTCATTTAGGAATAATGATTAAATTCATAGTGGGACTCTAAGTTGATTAGATAGGTAAAATCCAAAGTGTATTGACATAGTTATATAATGTACGAATCAATGACTGGGGGGATTATTTGATCCTGGGAATGGGTAAAATTTTCTATCCAAACCATTATTTTTTTTGTTTTTTCATTCTTTATTTAAATTACTTGTTTGGTAATGGTGAGTAACTCATGTTGAGAGGATTATAAAATTAATGATTCAATATGATCAAATTAAATTGTGGATTCATAAAAAGATATCATCAGTTCATCCCCCATTAGAGGTCCAGCCAATCATAGCAACAAGATGGTGTATTAACTCTAATCCCGGTCACCTATAATGACTCATGAAGTTTCTTTCCATATATAGTGAAAACTCTATTAACAACCTAACTATCCCTAGTTTTAATTATAAGAACATCCATAGTTAATAGAACAAGATTCTACCCTACCTTTTATTACTTATCATAGAGGGGGGATATAATCCAATAACTAGTTTTTCACATATTCCAAAGGGAACCCCAATTCCATTTTTTGATAATGAAATTTTGGAAGATTAATCCAATCCCAAAAAAATTATTTTGAAAACTCTCTTAAGAATGGTATATGTAAAGGTTATGGCTCCCCAAACCACTAAGGATATTTGTGATAACAAGAATATAAGTAATTAAGTTGTTCTAAAATTTTAATAAGAAAAACTATGAGTCTGTAGTATTGGATTTGATGATATATGAATGCATGATAATGATAATAGTGAATAATATTTTACAAGATTTATTGAAATTGTGAGAAATATTTAGAGGTTTTTGGAAAATATTCATTACTCTATCATTGTTTAATAGTTGATGAGCGACTATCTAGATTAGTTTTATGAATATCTATCAAATTTATGAGATAAAGACGATATTTAATATGATGTGTTTAAATTTTATTTCTTCTTTCACTTCCTTCAAATGTTCTGAAATTATTATGAAATAAAAAATCCAATAACTTTCATATAATGATATGTTATTATATTAATATGTTAACCTATATCCATATCATATTCAATTTAAATGGAAATAAAATGATTAATCATGTGAATTATTCACTAGAACCTCACGAACCTATGTAATTAATTTTACACAACCAAATTTAATTGACTTATATAATTATGGATTTCAGATATTTTTTTTATATTTAGGACATTAATATGATTTTAGAAATATAATATCATTTATACCTTATTACCTTTATATCTATTTGTAAATGATAATGTTGTTGATGAATATGTGTGGACTATCGCCTGCACAAATCAATGTGCAATGTTTATTCTATTATTTTTAAATTGATGGTAATAAGGATAGATGATGTAAATATTAATGTATATATAATATAACAATTATTTTTTAATTTTCAAATATATTTTACCTTTATTTCATTCAATTAGTTAAAAATGGAAATAATGTTCATTCGTACATACGACCTACCACCCTAATGAACATTGTAATTAATTTTTTTATATTTATAATTTATGGGATAATATTAATATATATTGCAACACTCTAGGATTTTAAAATGTGAACATCCTATTATATAGCATACACAACATGAAACCACAAGCTCAGAAATAAATAGAACAAACTAAAAATTAAAAATATATTTTTTTCTTTTAAATAAATTTAATCTCATAAATAGGTTGAATTATACACTACAATGACATAAGATTTCATTACACGTAACACTGGGTTTATCTTTCATCTCATGCAATCCTGAGTTTAGCTTGTGTTACACAGAATACCATGATTAAATAAAACATGAGATATTATTAAAATATTATTATTTTATATGATAGTTAACACCTTGCTATAGGAATAAGAGAGTATGAATAGTACTGACTAAATTATGAAAATTAATTTTACCTATTGATTATAAATAAAATACAAAAATAATATCTTCTCAGAAAAAACTATGTTTTTTTTTAAAATAGATTTAGTCAAGATATATGAAAACAATTTGAAATTAATTTTGACCACTTTTAAAATATTTATTTAATAAAATGAAAATAATTTTTAAAATCATAATATCAAAATTATCTTAGGGAAATGTTATGAGATTTTTTTAAATTTCTTCTTCTTTCGATGATTAATAAAAAATACATAATTTTAATTAAAAAATGCATTTTCATTCAATAATATAAAATGATAAAATTTAATTTTAATCAGTTTTAAAGTATAATTAGTTCAATTATATATCAAATAATGAAATTTAGGTTATTTAAATAATTTTTATATCGATTTTTTTATAAAAACATTATAATCTTTTGAATATTTTCTCTTTTAAACCTCGCTTTCTCATCAATTTTGTGGGATTAATTTTATATTAAAATGTTCCACTGATTTGAATTAAATATTTTGAAAAGGTTTAAATATTTTTAAATAAAATATTTTTTATATATAATATGTTCATATTAAATTTTTACCAATATAAATAGTGAAAACATAAATTATTATTTATCACAATTAAGGTAAAATTGGATTTACCGAAGGTTAAACTAAAAAGATGAGTGCTAAAATGACATACCAACATGTCCAATACCCATTTTCTAGTTATATTTCACCCCTAATCACCTTAAGATATATTTTTATGATTTTTTGGGATATTTTCCCATGAATGTCACCTATATAAAAATTTAGGTAAAGAAAAAGGAAAAAATGAATCTTCTTTTCCTTTAATATCTATAATGCTTTGGGATATAAAAAAACCACATATGATCATTGGTAAATATTATTTTGAAATATAAATTATATTTTTATCATGATTATTTATTTGAATTTATTTAGGTGGAAGAATTACCATAAATACATGGGAAACGCTAGCACATGAATTATTTTGTTTATAATTAAATTATATTAACGGATGTGAAACTATTATAAGCCATGTAAATTAAAATAATTATTTTTGTTACATTAATTTTTTATATGATAATATCATGATGAATATTTGAGAAACTAATGTATTTTAAATCCATAATTTTCTTGATATTTTAAAATTCAAATTAAATTACTAATGATAAAATTTAAATTAAGGTTATTTTATAATAAATGATATTTTATGAAATGGTTTAAAAGTACTGAAAACCAGATCCTATTCTATGTGATATTAAAATATCATTTAATATAAATTATTTTCAATTAATTGACTAATTATTATTTTACAATGAATATATTTATCTTTAAATGATAAAATGTCGTCTAGCATAGTTGATGATAAAATAATATTTTTGCATATTACATGTGCTTCTCTTAAAATTAATTTTCAACACAAATTAGGTTTTTATTTGAAAAAATGGATATAATAATTATAAATAATGGGTTTTAATTATCTATTAATTATTATTTTATTTTATACATAAAGGATAAAGTAACTCGGTTAATGTGACCAGTGATCATGATAAAAAAACTACAAGTGTATAATAAGATAAAAATAATTAATATGTAATTGCATGACTTTTTTTGTGTGGTAGAGTTTTTAAAGAAACAATAATTTATAAAATCCATTAATGACATATTTTTGAGTCACATTAGGTAATAACAAACTCCCAATAGTGAATACATTTGAGTATTTAAAAAATGAAACCCTCTTCAATTATAAAAGGATTCTCACTCCCCTCAATAACTCACACCACTAAAGAACATTAAATCAACTAAACCCAACTCAAATCACATAAAAATTACCTCCTAATATAATGGAATCATTATTTTCTATGACATCCAACCTATGATGATTTTAGTGAAAACCTAAAAAGGATTCTAGAAGAATATGTAATGTTCTTCAATGATCATTTTTATTTTATTTCTTCCTCTACATAATAAAATTAATATTAAAGCTGATTGGTATAATAAACTCAAAATATTAGATATTTTTTTATGTTATGGTAATGACTTACAACCATATATACATTCATCAAATGGGTTACAAATTCATCATTCATATGTACGGTAGACCACCACCTTGCAAACTGATGTCATTCGGTTTTCCACTACCACATATAACAATTTCCTATAGTCATGTACGTAATGTATATATATTATATTTATAACATAAGTATACGTATTAAGTCATTATATCACTATATTTTTTTTTCTTTCTGTTATTTCAGAGTTACAATAATGTCTCTCATGTGTACGGTGAACTGCCACGTCATGAAGCGATGTGATTGGTCTCCGAGTAACACATTACATTGAATTTGATAAGGATAAAATCATTAATGATCTGTTATGGGAATGAAATAATTTTTAAATTCAATAAGTATTTATCATTATCTAAGGAACAAATATATCATTTTATTTCTTAATTTTCACTCACATTAAGATGGTAACCTCATTTGTGTTTATGAGGACTACCGCATTCACAAAGAGATTTGACTATTTTTTCATCACCACAACACATGGATGATAAGTATAATTATATTTAATTAAATAATATTATAATATTATCATTATGAAAAGTTAGACTATTACTTTCCACCTTTTTATAATGATCGTTGTAAAATGGAAATGTCACTCATGTGTTTGTATGACCTATTATCTCCATGATTGTAACACGCTTTATTTCTCAAAATAAAATTTCATGATTGGTATTAAAACTATATTTGATGCATAAATATTATAATATATAATTGATTATTATTCTATATATGAGTAAAATATATAATATTCTTAAGAACAAAAAATTTTGTGATAAAAATGAATGATAAAATGAGGAAATTAACACCTCGAATAATTAAAATAATAAAATATTATTAACAAAACTTGTCATATAATATTAGTAAAGAATCATATATTATAATATAAATGTTAATATTGTTATTTTTTACCTTAATTATTTGTTTAAAACTAAAATAAAACATTTCAATTCATTCTCAACCAAAAGAAAGGATGAGTTGATGGATTTCGTCTCAATTTACATTAAAATAAGCCTTATTCGTTATTATGAACCAATTACCATTTATATGGTATATGTAATACCAAATTGATATGTAATAACAAGATGAATTTAAAAATCATTTTATTTTATCTTTCACGTTTAATGATTTCATCCATGTAGATTTGTCTGGAAAATTTCCACGAGGTAATTTTTTTTATACAATCTCACTTTCTTTTGTGATTTTAATCTTTCCCTTGAAACAATCAATTTTTTTGAACATTTTTATTAGAAATTTAATTTATATTAAATATTAAAATTATTGTGTTATGTAGATGATTATTTCATATACCATATACCACTTTTACAATTTGTGTTTACTTTGATTTTTATTTCCCTAACGGGGAAATATTGATAAATTAATATCCATTACTCAAAACTAATATTTTATGATTAGGAATATTGATTCATGAATTAAATCCACCGGTTGATATTTGAGGCATAATTTTAACTATTGTGATGGTTGGGTTCCATCATTACATGTACCCTTAATGCATTTATAGGTCTCAGAGGATAAATTTGTTTGGCCAAATTCAAAGGGTTTCTACCTACAGTTTATACCATCTTATGAGTGTTCTTTCTGTTAGATGTATCATATTCCCAATACATGACATCCAATAATTAAGAATTTACATCATTAATAATTAATTTATTATTTTCCATGATATTTTTCACAATGATATTATTTATGGATGTATTTCCTTCAAAATGAATTGATTGTATATAAATTGTTTTCAATTACATACCTTTACAAATTTTTTATTCCTTATCTATTCATGAAATAATATTCTTTGAGTTGAATTTATTTTCAGTTATTTACATTACACTATTTAATATTGATTATTTATTAATGATATATTCTACTATATCTATCCCTTACTATAATTTTATCTCACCTTTATTTTTTTCCCTTTTCCCAAGATATGAAGAAAAAATATTTGAATGGGTTATCATGGATGGATTTCATTTCCTGTTATTATGTATTATGATTTATTGTGTACTACTTGTGTATAATGGAAACCATGAATGTATATATTTATAAAAAACTACTAAACTTATTTTTCTTTCATATTTTACCCTCTGTATCAAAGATAATGTAATAAAGTAGACATCGTCTCTGGGTTATCAGGGTCTTGGTCGCAAAAGTAAGTATCATAGGAAGTTTAGTAGAAACCTTGGAATCTATATTATGGAAAACATATATTAATGAACATAAACCAATGGTAGAAATTGATGATATGAATATAATAACACCTTAATGTTTTGGTATTATAGATTTTATATGGTTTTTTATAAAAATACTTCCATGTCGGTATACTATAAATGGGTGTGGTTCTTATATAGTGGTACACAGGGGAAATAAATATGAAATGGTTTCATTGGCCTTAAACTACTTATCAAAATGTTAATGATAGCAAGACTAAATGTGCAACTGTTTTATATCTACCATGAAAAAATCTCAAGATAATTAAAATTTTCATTAAAAACTTTTAGGATGGAGTTCAAAATAATGATATCCCAAAATAAACCTGGTTAATGATTATGATATTAGATATTCATGTATTTTTCAATTTGTGTTATGTATTTAAATAAATTTGGGATTATAAATTATTTTATATAATGATATCTTCTAATTTATTGTATGACACAATTTATAAATGGAACCTAGAAAATAGAATGATAACCACATCAATGCATGAAATGAAAAGAGTACAAAAGAACATTTCCATGATGGTATTAAGTAAATATTTTAAATGGAAATTTTCTCCCAAAAAATCTTATTATACGAGGAAATAGTATCATGAACTAATAATATATAGAAATAATTCTCTATGTATTATCACTTTTAAGGGAAGTAATATAATACATGGATGGTATGGAAACAAAATAAAAAGGGAATAAGGGAAAAATAAACTTTCCCACAAATGAAGATTATAAAAAGAAACAGCCTATTAATTGTATAAAATGACTAGATGTTTTCTACATGTTTGGAGAGATGATCCATTATGAATGTGATTTCAAGGGTAAGAAATAATATGCCATTATATAATGATTCAACTATAAAGAGATGGGGCACTGCACAAAATAATGTCACAAGCATCAAAGCAATATACCTCAAACAAATCTAAAAGATCATGATCAAGATTGATCTATTACCCAAAAAGAAATGGAAATATTAGGGTTCATGTGTTTGGATTCAATAATTATTCCATTTAATTATTTTATCAATTATATCATATTTATAATAATTATGAATCATATATGGATTGTACCATCGTGTTTTTTTATTATGGATTTAAAATAGGTTGTTGAACAGTCCTGATGAACATGAAAAATAATTCAGGTTCAAGTTTAACTTCCTGTAAAATAAAATATTGAGTGAAAGATACCCCTTAATATGTTCATGAAAATGTGATAAATATATGATTAACATGGAAAAGGTAAATTGGATAATACTAAAAAGCTTGTGGCTATTTAATAATTTCATAAAAAGGTTTTTTAAACTATCATTGATGAGGTTTAAGACATTTTTGGATTTAAGGAATATATCAAACAATATGTGTTTAACATAATGATTAAGGAAGATTTAATTTTTTTTCATAATGTTTTTGTATAATTCTGGTTATTACAATGTTTCAAGAGAATAAATGATGTATGTATTCACAAGTTTAGTTTGTAACGATTAGGAGATACTTCATATTAGATAACTATGACTAACTATATTGGTTTTGGAAAGTATTTTTAGATCGATAGAAAGTATTTTCACACTTGTATGGATATTATGATCCAACTAAAGTGAATTTTAGTCTACGGGGATAAGATTCAATTTTTGAATACTTTTTACTTATATTAAGGGAATAATTTTAAATTGATCAAAGAAAACCAAAGGATTAAATTGTAGTTATGAAAAAAACATTTATCTATATTTGATTTAATACATAGATAGTAAAATAATTTCCCTATATTAGGAAACAAATATTAAAATAAAAAATTTATCCTATTATACTCACATTCAATGAAAAATATGGCCTTTTAAATGATCAATGATTAATGGTTTTTGGGACCTTAACATTCTGTTGATCATTCACTTTCTCATGATCAATGATCCAAATCACTCTCTTTAATTATTTATTAATTCCTTCAATGTATATATCTTTAATTTAAACAAATATTCCCTTACATGAAAACCTAGTTATGTGTTATTCTATATGACCTTTTTGCATCCCATTCTCTTATATAAAGAGGTTGTTTTATCAAACCTTCTCATTATGTAGGATTTCAAAAGGGCTATTTATAATTGAAACCCCTTAATTTCCAATAAAATTTTTATATTGAGAGGATGATATTTATTTATTGTGTAGACAATATAACACCCAAAAATTTTAAAATATAAACATTACACCATATAGCATATATGAACCGAAGTAGTAATATTAAAAGGATATTTAACACCTCAAGTCACTATGATATATTTATTTTAAGAACATTAATTCAATATATTTAGTAGTTTTCATTACATTAAACAATATTTTTACTTGACTGAAACAAAATAATTTTTTTATATGTCATTACCTCCATACCTTAGTTTAGATTTTGTTACACAAAATACCGATTTTAAATTAAACATGAGATATTATTATTATTATATTATTTAATATGATAGGTAACACCTATCCATTGGAATAGACTAGTATGATAAATAATAAATAAATAATGAAAATAATTTTTATCTATTGATTAAAAATGATATAATAATCACTTAATAGAAAAATAAATGTTTTCTGAAAAACAGTATTTTTTTCTAAAATAAATAGTCATGCTTCAAGAACATTATTTAAAATTTATTTTTACCACTTTTAGAAAAACAAAATTGGAAAATTTAAATTCAGTTATGAAATTAAAAAATCCATCCGAAATTGAGAATTTTGGTTGATTGGTAAAATAATTTTGAGACCTAAAACAAGTCAAGAGGGCCTAAAGTAGTGCAAACCCAAGGCATCAATGCAAACCAGACTAATGCACTCAGTAGGAAGGGAGCTAGTAAAATTAAAAATAATAACAATATTGATAAGATAATCCCAACATGCCAACAAGTCTATGATGTTTTTCATTCTATAAAAATATGAAATTATAATATCAAAATTATCTTAATATTGTTTTTTCTTATTTTTATAAAATGTTTAATTTTTTAATGAATAGTTAAAATATTGAATTTTAACTAAAACTACATTTTTGTAAAATAACATGTAATATAAAATTATATTTTTACATGGTTTTAAAGTAAAATTATTTCAGTTGTATATCAATGAATCTTATTTAATTTATTGGAATAATTTTCATATTGAATGTTCATACAAAAACAATGTAAACTTTTGAACCTTTTTTCTTTGAAACCCATGTTTTTCATTATGCTTGTGAGATTATTTTTAAAATATATAAATTTATATATATGAATTGAATTTTTATAATGGGTTCAATATTTTTAATCGTAATATTTTATATTACCTAACATGTTTAACTAAAATTTTTAACAAAATTAATAGTTAAAATATTAAAAATTATTTACTCTGGTTAATGTAAAAAATGGGTTTACAAGGGGTTTAAACTATTAAAATAATTGTTAAAATGGCCTAACATCATATCCAAAACCCATTAAATTTTATTATTTTAATCATTTTCACTATATAATTTTTTTTATGAGTTTTTGTGACACTTCTTCAACAATTGGACTTGTATAATAGGTTATGTAAATAAAATTGAAAAAAATGAATATTCCTTGCATTTAATTTCTACGAAGATTTGGGTTAGGTAAAAAACAACACATGTTTGTATACTAATATTATTTTTAAATAAAAATTTGTTTTTTATCATGATAATTTATTTTAGTTTTTTATTGGTGAAATAGTTATATTAAATGATTATAAAATTCCAATGAATGAATTATTTAAATAATAATTAAGTGAAATAAATTATAATGTGAAACATTATCTTTGCATGTTATGGTTGAAACATTATCTTTGCATGTTGCATGACCTTATGTTGAAATTAATTTTCAACACACATAGGATTTTTTTGACAATTTTTATTTAATATTTATAATTTTTTGGTCAGAATTATCTATATATATCATTATATTTTAGGAATAAAAGTTATATTAACATCGTTAAAATGATTAATTCTTATCTTAAAAAACAAAAAGGGTAAAATTCTGTAAACATAAATACTAAGGAATAAAATGATAAAAATTGTGTTTATATTTTTTTAGTTGATTTTTTTCCTAACATAATAATCCCACCACTTTATTAGTGATTTATTTTTGAGGCACATGAGGTAAGAGTGACCACCCAATAAGAAATACTTTTGAGTATTTACAGAAATCCCCCTACATATATTATAAATGGTCACTCACTGCCCTCACTTACTAAAACCTCTCATGTTATTTGGATCGACCAAAGCCAACCAATATCACTTCAAAAATTCACTCCCATCAACCTATAATCATTATTTTTGTAATAAATCCAACCTGTGAAATATTTATTGCAAGCCAGGGGAGGATAATCAATGAAGAGGTATCATTCTTCGACAATCATTTTTTATTTATACCTCCACTTACTGAATTATTATTAAACCATTATGTTATAATACCTTCAGTATCTTCCATATACTCATTTTTCTTATTTTAACGTAATTACATAAAATCACCTCAACTTCAATCAAAACAATTATGAAATCATCATTAATGTGTATGTTAGATCACCTCCTCACGAACTGATATCATTCGTTCTTCCAACACCACATATCATAGTTGGGTATGATGACAACTATATACTAAATATTTGATATTTATAATATAATTTTACCTCTATATGTAACTTTTGTAACATCTATTATTTAGAAGATACTATAACATCACATGTGTGTGTGATGGACTATCGCCTCGTGAAGCAATGTGATTCGAATTTCAATAACACTTTACCTGAATGGTGAGAAAGATATAGTAAATGATGAATTTTGATATAAACGAAAAAAAATTATATTAATTACATATTGATCATTATTTAAATATAATATATATTAGTTTATTTCTTAACATTTTAGTCTCTTAAATATGATCACATCGTTTGTGTAGATATGGAATACCACATTCAAGAAGTGATGTGACTGTCTTTTCATCACAACACCACATGGATGATATTTATAGTTATATTAAAATAAGTAATATTATAATTTCTTCATTATATAAAGTTAAAATATTACTTACCTCATTTCTATAATGATGGTTAAAAAAATGTAAATGTTACTCTTGTGTATGTACCACCTACTATCTTTAAGATCATAACGTACTTCAACTCAAAAAAAATCTTTCATAATTGGTATTAAAAGTATATTTAACATATAAATATGATAATAATTTAATTTTTATTATTTTATAGATGATAAAAATATATAATATTCATAATAGATATATCTTTCATGACAACTAAGGAATGATTTAATAATAAAATTTACACTAGAAATAATAAAAATAATGGAAAACTATTAATGAATGGGTAAAAGGATGTATTAAAATAATATATATTATATTATAAATAAAAAAATGGTTTTCTTGTATGTTAATTAATTATTTAGACCCACTATATAATATTTTAAATCATGTTCCACCGAAAGGAAGCTAGAGGTAATGGATTTCATATAAATTTACATTTTAATGGGACTTATTTTTTATTTTTCACAAATTGCATTAATTTCATTTATATAATGAACCTCTTACATGTAATAATATGATACATTTTTAAATAATGGTATTTTAATTTTCATTTTCAATCATTTTATCCAAGGGTATTTTACAAGAAAATTATCAACTGGTAAAAGTAATTGTGCAATCTCACTTTATTGTGATTATTAATTTTTTCTTTAAAAAATCACATTTAATGATCAATTTTATTATAAATTTACTTTATATTAAATATAAATATTATTGAGTGATGGATATAATTATTTCCTAAACCTTATACCAATTTTATATATCATTTTTACATTGAATGTTTTTTGATTAATAGGGGAAATATTCATAAATATGTATTCTTTACTCAATAATGTTATTTAATGATAAGGAAAATTTATTCATGAATTAAAAATATTATTTTATATATGATAAATGATTTAGACCTCTAGGGATGAGTGGGTACCTCTATTATATAGATCCTTGATGCATCGATAGGTCTCATGAAGCAAATCATGTTATCTAAATTAAAAGAGATCCTACCTGTAGTTTAAACTGTCTTGTGAATGATCTAGAGAGTAGCGAAATCATATGCCAAAGACATGATAAAAAATAATTAGGAATTTCCCTCATTAATAATTAATTTATCAATACCACTAATATTTCTACAATTATATTATCTCTTAATTCATTTCATTGTAATTTTATTAATTCATTGACATTTGTTTTTTGTTATTTACCTTTCCATATTGATTATGCCTTATCAATTTATCAAAATTTAGTTATTAAAATGGTATGTATATTTATTTTTTCACAATTATGTATTGAATACTATTTATTCATTCATGATAGCATTCATTGTACTTAAACCTTAAAGAGAATTTGATCTCTTATATATTTTCTCACTTTTTCCCGGGATATCATGAAGAAATATTTGAATAAGTTTTGAAGGATTCAGTTCATTTTCAACTATAATATATTATGTTTTATTTTTTATATTAATGTAAAATGGGTACAATATGTGTATCTGGTTATCCCAAACTACTGAAGTGGTTGTTTCTTTTGGATTTGACCCTCTGTATCTATGTCAATGTAATAAATAAAACACAGGCTCTGATTTACTATAGGATAAATCAATATATAAATAATAAATATATATTGTATTTATATCATTGAAAAATTATGGATATGGGGTAACCCTGATCAATATACAAGGACTAGAACTATCAAACACGAACACGCATGTCACACCCAAGATTTGTTTTATTCTTGGATTCAATTCATTTATGTGTCTCGGTTTTTATATTTCGAACCATTTATAATAAATCTAATTTTTTGAGGTAATTTTTCTATTAACTATTGTTATTTATTTTTTCCATTATGGTTTCTTTGTGTTTTTGGAGAAAATGTAAAATTAGGGACCTACATTCCTAGGTAACTATGTAAAAGGTGGTGGTTTTTGGGAAGTAGGTTCCATACGGATTACATGCAGTAAGTTAGGTCAAGCGGGCTAACCGTGTGGTATGTGTCTCTTAGATAAAGATGGGGAGAGGTTGTCGTATGGTTAGGAAACCTATGTTTGAAAACCATGCATTATAAAAATATAAAATTTCTCATTGTGCCCCCTTGGGATTTTACCACAAATCCACAGTTGCTCGCCCTATTCGAGCTCTCCAATCCCAGGTTTCTTCTCCCCATCCCATGGGTACCATTGATATCCTTTTCCTCCGTATATTTGAAGATATTTGTCTAAGATTCATCATGTAAGTGTCATTACATCTTGATTTCCCTTATTTCCTTATGTTTCTCTTCTTCCTTATCTGGGTTATTCCCTAGTGTGTTGTGTGCCCTATTTTGGTTTAAATCTTGACTTTTATGGCCCTATATTGATGGTTTTGGTTGGATCTTTCCTTTATATGATCTTATGGTGGTGAAGATTTGGTTTTGAACCAATTTGTGGATGTTTATACACATTAGGTTGGTGTTTCAAGGCCTTGACATTGTTTTATGATATTAATATGCATTTTTTAATTAAATGTGTACCATAGTTTTTTTGGTGTGAAATAAATTTTTGAATTATATTCTCTTGAATTCCTGATGAAAGTGGATTTTCCAAAGGGAAATGTTATGTTTGTGTATTTTTTATTGTAATGTAATTTAAAAATAGTTTTATTCTTTGTTTGGAAAGTTTTAAATGAGATTTTAAAAATATTTAAAAGTGGGAATTAGTTTTATAAATTCAATGAGAATTTTTTAATTTGTATTCCTTTGTTGTGCACCCTAAGTGTGAATTCAATATTATTTAAATGAGGGGAAGCATGTTTTAAAAATGAAATGTTTTATGTGTGGATTTTAAAGGGGATTGGCCTATTAAACTGGTTGATCAATTGTGATCTCTTCTTGTTTTTTTAAATGGGGATCTACAAATTTCATAAGTGGTGGTAAACATATTTGAAAGTG
Organism: Viscum album; assembly: GCA_963277665.1. Taxonomy (NCBI): domain Eukaryota; kingdom Viridiplantae; phylum Streptophyta; class Magnoliopsida; order Santalales; family Viscaceae; genus Viscum; species Viscum album. Next base: position 591,040,561 of record OY728126.1, read on the forward strand.
GATTTGGTGTGTGTAAAAGGGAATGGGGTCTAGTTTATATAGAATCACGATTTCTTGATGTATTTATAATACTCAGAATGTGAATTTGAAAAGGATGATTTTTGTGAATTGTGAAATGTGAATTTGAAAACAAGCAGAATCCCGATATCAAGGTGGGATGACTGGATCTAGTATTCTAGTGATACTAAAGTGAAAAGTCTCAATTTTCTGTAATAGATTGACACAAGTTGATACGGACATTAAAAGTATCAGTTTCAATAACATGGACTGACTATTAATGCACTAAATCTACTATGATGATGATTGAAGACCACTAAGTCGACGGGGTGTACCTACGTAGTAGATCATTCATATGGAACCTGATGGTTATGGTTACTATACAACATTTCATTGAGGTACATTATTTTAGTGTCTCAATCGAGCTACATTACACCTAAGGATTTACCAGTGGTGCTCTAATGTGACAAGAGACATATATGATGTGTTCCCATCCATAGGTATATGGTATACCTTGAGTGTATTTTATTTTTAATCAATTTTGTTGATAAATTGTTTTCCTTGAAATATTTCTTCTAAAAGTGTATTTCTAAAATCAAAATTTGGTTTCCTTAAAAAAATTATTTTTTAAAAAATCTTAGTATGGAAGTGCGTATTAATTTGTATCTTAATGTTTTATCGTGAAATCCTTCTAATTTGTTAGGTATCCCACTGCGATTTGTTTCACACACTAAATACATATTTGGGTGTATGTGGACTTTGTTATGTATGTCCCAGGTAAAAGAATGATGTGGCATGGTGATGTTAGGGATAAAGTTTCATGTTATCCTTGTTGTAGGTATTAGTGGTGGTGGATTAAGGATAATGTCATTCATGTTGTACAGAGGTTTTTGGTGTGTCTTTTGTTTTACACTTCTAGAAGTATTTTTTTATTTAATGTTGTAAGACCTTGATTCTGAAATTTTTTACTTCTTATTGTGTTTTGGTTATTCGTTGTTGAAATGTTAATTTTTTTAGTTGATCATGTTTATATAATTTTCTAAAATCATTCCCAAAGTATTTTAATGATACCTATGAAGTATTTTATAGCCCGTATAGATCAGGAAAGCCCTTTGGACTATGACATGGATTGGGCCCAGTTTTGAGTTGGATGGAACCCCAGTTTGGTTAGTGATAAAATATTATCAGAAGAGGTCACACTCTTTTTGGGTCACACTATTTGGGAAATATTCTAGATAGATTGGATCTAGGACTATTGGGGCTTGAGGTTCCAGTTGAAAATAGTGTGCCTAGACATCACTCCTCATGACCAGACTATAGCTTCTAGGGTAAGTCATATTTATTTTGGTTTCTTGGATATTTTTGTTGGATTTTTTTTTGGCATAAGAAATGGGATTTGGGATAAAGGTCTCAATGAGCTCATAGGGCCTATAAATTGATGTGAATTTTATAATATTGTCTAAAAATACATTTCATGATGGTAGTGTGATTTTCATATTGCCACAAACCATTAGGATAAGTCCCCCAATAGAATTAGTATCTATTTGTAAATTTTTTTATGTCTCCAAGGGTTCTTAAGATTATTTTATAAACCTTTTTTTGGAAACTGTGAAAACTAGATTTTATTAATTTTAATGGTTTAGTTTTTGGGAATATTGAAAATGATTTTAAATAATTATGTTTAAAAAAGCTTTAGTATAGTGGATTTTTATAAAATTTATTTTGATTAAATTGGGATTATTCCATCAATTATATTAAATTAACAAACAAAACATGTGGTTATTGAAATTCATTGTATAGAAAATATGATATATATTAAACAAGGACTTGGAAATATTTTTTAAATGGTATTTTTGGAACCATATAAAATGTTTTAAAATGGTATGAATTGGAGTTTTTGGATTAAATTCATTGAATTGTATTTTTAGAATGATGAAATAGATTTATGTGTGGAGCTTGAAAATGGTTTTGATTTTCAGGATCGTGACATTTTGTAAAATTTAATAAATTTTTGAAATGGGATGTGAAATTGACAAATTTCAGAGTGGGTTGAATTTTTTTATGAAATATTGATTTTTTTTTTACCTTTGGTGTTTCTATGAGTGACCACATGTATGTATACATGTGGATTGTCAATGACGTGATATGATACGCTCCCAATTTTGCACAAAGATATGCATGTGTGGTACTCTATGAAAAACCTTTGTTGAGTGTGAAACCCTCTAGAGTAGTTTTATTTTATAAGTGATTTTAAGAGGAAACATGATGATTCTGTAAAAAGAAGGTGTGTGGTGTGTCTCTTGTGATTTGAGAATGTTGTCTATGAGGTGTTTCGATTTTTATAACTCTCCTTGCTTGAATGATGTTTTAGGTTTTCATTTTTTTTGATAAAATGGGGTTAAGATGATGGTTAGTGGTTTTAATTGTAAAATCTTTTATGAATTTCTTCAGTTATTTCAAATTTTTTATTTAAGTGTTTTTTGGAACATTTGGTCAATGGACGAGTTTGATTAGGTCATGGATATCCTTGTTGTCTAGTGTACCAACCCATAAAAAATCTATGTGTACTCAAGGTGTGGCCATAGGTATCTCATCATTTTTAGACCCTCTAGTTGATCAACATAATGAATTTATTCTTGAATTTCATAAATTGAATCCCCTTATTATTTTTTGATCAATAAGATTCTCTCGAAGTGGAAAAATGGATGCAGGTAATTGAATGAATCCTTAGTTATCTTGAGTTTCATGCGTCATAAAAGGTGAATCTTTCCACCATTATGCTTAAAGGTTCATCCTAGACATAGTGAAGGGAAATTTCATTAATGAAAATAAGAATGATGTTTTTTTTATTTCCACTGTGTTAAAAAATATTTGTATCTTTGGTAACTTCCTTCTAGAATAGGATCATGATGTGCCATTAGTGTGGAAAGGTTAGTTCTAAGAAGCTATTGTGTCTGAATTATTCCAAGATTGTTAATTCCTATGGATTCATAGTTCACCTATAATGGTTGTGTTTGGTGGAAATTTTTTATTTCGTGATTTTTTTCAAATGAAAAATTAGATGTTATTGAATCTCTCAAAAAATTCTATTTTAACATAGGCATGTTTTATTTCAAGAATTTAGAATTTATCCATTTTTTATGGAGGGGTATTCCTTATGTTATTTTATTTCATTGTATCTCATTCGATGTTAAAAGGGATGATGAATGGGTATCTTCTATGTCCTTATCTAAGTGAGGTTCACTTTAGAGGAACATAGACTCCCATAGTATGTAGTGTTTTTTCGGTTCTTCCTAGAATAATGTATGGTTGTTCATGAGACTAAAGAGGGTGTTATATTCGTGGATTTTCATGTTTTGGATGTAAGGTAGTAGATTTTTAAAACATTAGGACTCTAGATATAGGACCTATAGTGAATATCACAAACAGTCATGAACCCTAGGGGTGTTAGGGACCTTAACCAAGAATTTGTCTCTAGTGCAGGAAAAAAAGACAGTTTAAAATTATTATCTAGCTATTTCATTTTGAATGGTCTTTTTTTGGTAGAAAAGAGATAAAGTCCTTGTTTTCTAGAGGTGGATCTATGTTTTATTATCCTTGTACAATTGACCTTTCCTTATTGGTTTTGTTTATAACAATTCTCATGGGTGGGTGTTTCCCTTTTCAATAGAGAGGTTACTTGTTCTATGATGGTCAGTTAATTTGGTTTTCTCCTATAGGGTAGAGACCCACTATGGGTCTCGATGATATTTCATGTATAGTAAGTTAGTTCTGTTCATTTTAATTTTTGGGGAGTCCAATTGGGACTCATCATGTTGATAATATAGATTAGTTTTCGGTTCTATGTTGGTAGTTGGTAGCCTCATTTAGAACAATCTAATTCTGAGTTCCTCCCTTGACTAAATGTTTGGGTTGGAGTGAACCCAATGGTTTAGTGAGGCAAGGTTGTAGATGTGTTTCTAAAAAAGGGGTTTGAGTTCATTTTTTTCATTTTTTGGAAAATGGTATGAGTCTCAATAGGTGATTTCTATTATGATCTTGGATTTAGAGGGTTGAACATCTAGTTTTGTGGATTCCTTTCTTTTAATAAATTTATTAGAGGTATTTCATCTTTTTGGGGGTAGAAGGTGTGTAGTGGGAAGTCCATTCTGGCCTACCAAGTTAAATATTGTAAATATCTATTTCCATAAATGTTATTATTATTTTCATCTTGTTTGGTGTTTTTTTGGAATCTCTATAATTTGTGTAGAATTAATTGCTTTTGTATTTAGTTCAGACCTTATTTTAGCTTTCTATGGGTAGAAAGCATTGTGGTGGGATGAATTTTAACACCAGGGTTTTGTTTTCATTCTTGTATTTGGTTCATTTATGGGTATTAGTTTATTATTTGGAATGAGATCTGATATGTCTGAATTTTCAAGTTACAGTTTCTATTTACATGTGGTCTAGCTTTTTCCAAATGGGTTTTCATTTTGTTTTTGGTGAAAAATTAAAAATCTGGTCCATACAGCATGTCGTGCATGGTTGGATCATGGTTAAGGGGAATCATGTGCCCCAGCCCAGGTAACAATGTTTTAGGTGGTGGTTTTTGGGATGTAGCTACTGCATGTCTAATGCACAATAATTTTGGACCTGTGTGCCAACATTGCACGATGCCTAAATCTTAAAAATTCAAAAATTCACATCGTTTCCTCTCTGTATTTTACCACAAATCCACAGTTTCCCACCCATTCGAGCACTCCTACCCTAGGCACTTCATCCACCTCCCTTGGTTCCCTTTAATTTCTTTTTCCATGGTATATGTGGTTTCTTTTTCCATGATTCTTCAAGTATGTGTCATTTATTCTTGATTTTCCCTCTTTTCTAGGGTTTCTCTTCCACCTTCTTTTATGTTTTGTTCACCATCAGGTCGGGTGACCTATTTTTTGTTGAATAATTATTTTAAGGGCTCCTTCTTGATGTTTTGGCTAGATCTTACCTAGTTAGGATCTTCTGGTGGTGCAATTGTGGTTTCACACTGATTTATGGATGTTTCTACACTTAAGGTTTTTTTTCCATGCCCTAACATTTTTCAAATTATTTTAATATAATTTGTTTATTTAAACATGTTATATGGTTCAATTATGTGGTGAGAAATAAATTTTAGATGTTTTTTGACATCTATTCATGATGAGAGTGTATTTTCTAATGGAAAATCCAATTTTTTCTATGTTATATTGTGATTTTTCTTTAAAAAGTTTTTATGCTTTTGTGGAAAATACTAAAGGGGGTTTCAATGGGATTTCGTGTTTTAAATGATCTTTATAAACTATACGATGTTTTTTGAATATTAGTTTCCTTATTTCGACCCTTAGTATGAATTATAAATTATTTAAATGATGGGAAGAATGTTTTAGAAATGAACTTAGTTTATATGTGTATTTTAAAGGGGATTTTCCATAGAATTCTCCAATTAAGTTTATGCATTCCTTGTGTGTTTTAAAATTGGGATTTATGAATTGAAAAATAGGTGGTAAACATATTTGAACATTCTTTTGGTGTTTGTAAAATAGAAATAGGTTTAGTCTATGAAAAATATTCAATTTATAATGTATTTATAAGTCATGGCTTGTTTATGTGAAAAGGGTGCTCTATGTGACATGTGAAATGGTAATTTGAGAGCAAAGGGAATCTTAGGTATTTAGGTTGGATGACTAGATATTGTATGCTAGTGATACAAAAGTGGAGAGACATGGTTACTTCAGGTGGATTAACACTAGTTAAAATAGATGTAGAATGTCCTAGTTGCACATAGATGGATTGAAGATTATAAAAATTAAAAAATTATGATAATGGTTTGAGACCACTAGTCCCATGAGGAATCCCCTCCTTGTGGATTGTGAATGTGGAGGCTGATGGTTGTGGTTGCTATACCACCTTTCACGGAGGTATGCGTTTCTAGTGTCTCACTCAAGCAAGATTACCACCAGTGATTTACCGATGGTTCTTTAATGTGACATGAGAATTATTTTATGTGGTGAATCTGTCAGTATATGGTGGAAATTTAGTTTATTTTGTTTTTAATAATTTTCTTTGATATAGTTTTCTTTGAATTTTTTACTCTATAAGTAAATTTATAAAAATTTTGCCTCAAAAATGGTTTTCCTTAAATTTTATTCTAAAAAATGTTTCAAAATCTTGTTCGGGAAGTGCGGGATAATTTTCCTTTTAATTTTATATCATTGAATCATTTTTTTTGTGGTATCCTACTGGGTATCAGCTCACACCCAAAATACACCTTTGGGAGTGTGTATATTTTTTTTTGTATGTCCTAGGTAAAATCAATTTGTGTCATGGTGATGTTTAGGGATTAGGTTTCTAGTTATCCTTATTACAGGTGTTGGTGGTCATGGACTGAGGGAGATATCCCTCAAGTTTATTGGATGTTTTGGGACATTTTTTTTCTTTCCTTTCATGGTATTATTTCTAGTTTTTAATTTAAATTTTTAAAAAATTTATTCAAACAATTGTTACATCTTGTTTGGTTTGGGTTATTCATAGTTAAAATGTCTATTTTTGTTGGGTGGTCACGTTTATGTTATTGGGTTAATTTTTTTAAAAATTATAGTAATGATACCCATGAACTAGTTTCTATCCCATGGTGATAGGTAATGCCATTTTTTCCTTTCCACGGACTGGTCTGAGTGTCGGATTGGATGACTCCCCAATTTGGTTCACGAAAACACATAAAAAACAAAGCAGTTATCACCTAAAACAATTATTTTAATAGAAAATTAATAATAAACCACTGATAGAAGGATATAAGTAAATATTATATGATATTATATATATGAGTATGTTTTGGTATTTTTTTATAATTAAGATATACTTACTAAACAATAGTTTTGAATATGTATGAAGGAAATTAATCTCGAGGTAAGGGTTTCTTGTCTCACTTTTACTTCTATGTGATATATTCCATATTCACCCATTATTTCTTTTATATTTTTTAAATACTCACCCTTTGATAATTTATATAATTTATCTCTTTATCTTTATCGTATTTAAAGTACCATTAAATGTTATTTTATACATGGCAGTTATGATTATGAAGTTACTTAAGTGGTAAATTCGTGTTTCAAAATCTCTATATTATTCCAGATTATTTATGATTAATTATGAATTCAGAGAAGGATATGAACTATATATCATGAATAAAATTAATTTTCTTCTCTTATGGTAATTCATGAATTTTTCAAGTAATAGTACCATTTTCATCTCATTCGTAATTAAAATGATTCTGAATTTATTTAATAAATTCTAACATTATTTCTATCTTTTGTAAAAATTAGTTTTCTTCAATATCTATCCTTTTTATAAACATTTTCAATAATCTTTTCAGTATTTTCAAAAAAAAATTAAGAAATAATTTTTAACGATGTATTAATTTTTACAAAATTTCTTTAAAAGAATCTTCTTTTAATTTTATGATCAATTTACTTTTTATCCTTTTTTAGTATAGTCTGAAAGGAATATTTTTTTAATCATGTGTGGAATATATATAAATAAACTCTAACATGACAACTCATTTATTTAATTTATCATATATTTGTTTAAATGTTTCATTTCAAATAAAATTTATTTCCTTGTATTTTTGATGTTTTTATTTTTTAAAAGTAATTTTCAATTTTAAAAAGTTATTTTTCTCAAGATTGTTTGTAAGAATATTTTTGAGCCATTTATATTCATTAATAAAATAAACCCTCTATTTTACATATGATTCAATTGGAATATCTTATAATAACACCATCTTTATACTTTATTTGGATGGTTTATGATCAATTTTTCTAGGGAGCATATTGATATTTTATATACTAGTTCTTTCTAAGTAGATAATTTTTTATTTTTGAAACATGTTAACTATGTTGAATTGATTATTAATATAGTGAAACAATTGAAATTATTAAGTGAAAGGTAATCCCTAGAATTACATATCCCCTCAAATAATTAGTAGGTCTCATGAGAAAAACTATATTGGGTATTGGTCAAGGCCTTACACATTTATGTACGATTCATTAGAATGGGTCCATGAAAATATAAATTTCTTAGAATGAGGTCTCGGTGTTATATCTTAGATTTATGAAACTACACAATACATTATTATGAAATCTATTGTTGATTTCCATGTGATTATTTGATTTCTATGGTGTCCACTGATAAGTTTCTAGTGGAAGTGATTATTTATTTGGCATTCTGAGAACATCAATTATTCTTTCAATATTATTCATGCATTATTTATCTTCTATTGTATTCTTGACCATAATAAAAATCTAATCTCTCCCATTTCTTATGTTTCATTCCCTGGGATTCTAAGATGTGTATTATGATTGATATGTTAGGCTATTATAAAGGGAATAATGGTATTCTCAAGAATTTATTATGTAGTATTTTATGATTTCAACTGTAAATATGAAATTCATGTATGTTTCTAGTTTACCATTACTATGAAACTATTTATATTAGAGGCTTGTATCTAGTTCCACTATAATAATGTAACCACTGATTCTAGGCTACTAGGATAAGTTTATTTATTATAGGAGTGCGAAAAAGATGTGTTATGCATTACTATGATATTAGAAAAAGTTCCATGTGGTTTTAAACTGAAGAAAATTTAGAATAAAGGAGAATAAAAGTCAAGATTTTCTAAGAGTAGAAATAATTTATGTAAGTAATCCAATGAAATAAAGAAGGTCCAGGAAAAATAATTTATAGTTCATTAAGGAAAACTAGTTTTCATTAAATAAATAGAGAATTCTAAAAGAGATATTGTAGATAAGGTAAATTAAGTGGTTTCAACAAATAAGTATGAAGAACATGTGAATTCAACCACTGGTGATGACTTCAATATTCAAGATAAGCTATCTGATAGTTGTGATGATGTTTGAAATGAAATGAAGGACTATATGACCATCTTTCAAACTCAATAACAATTGATTACAAATCTAATGCACAAATTAGAAAAAGGGGAATAATTTTACTTAATTAATATTGTGAATAAAAATTCTTGAAACAAATAAGTTCAATGGATGAAGCTAAGAATAAAACTTGTTAGAGATCAGAATAGAAAAATGGATATAAATAATTCCCACAATGGTGTGATTAAAAATGGAGAGAGGTCATGGATAAGAGGAACTCTCAATATTTTTTTTTACTACTAAGGAACAAATACTTATCACTTTGTTTCCTTATTTTTTTTTTATTTTTTACTAACTTGTAAGGAATTGATGAAAAAAGATGATAACATTATACACTATAAAAAAAGAATGTCTGTTTCTTATATTTTTCTAAATACCCTGAATCGAATGAAGTGATTGCATCACATGAGGCTATGAAAAGGTGATGAGAAACTATCAAATTATAATCATGTTGTGCATATGGGATTTTTGAAAAAAAAACTATTTATACCAAATGAGGTATTATAACACACTTAAATCCCTTTTCTTAATTATATCTGATATATTTATAAAGGGGACTATTGTTTGATTAAATGATATTCAAAAGGGGGAGTGTGATGAATTTCATAATAATTTTTTTATGTTCATTTTGAGTTGTGTGAATGGTTAATTATTATATAATAATCCAATTTAAATATCCCCATAATGAGGGCTGATTTGGTATCACATGAATGTGAATTTATAGAATGTATTTATCAAAATGTTTAAATCTCTATTGTTTTATTAATTGGGTTTGCCAACATAGATTAAGAGTTTACTAGATAAAGGATCATTGTAATGAGAAAACATGAGGTGAAATCCTTTTATCAATATATAATCAAGTTATGATTCTAAATGAAAGGGGGAGAACCATATTTTTTATAATTAATATAAAAACGATGAGATGTGAACACCCATATATTCTATTTGAAGTTATTACCAATAAGGGGAGAGATGAATGACTTTAAATTTTGTTAAAACTAATTGGGTATTTCCAAAAAATACAAAATGAGAAATTGATGTTTCAAAAAGTATGATGTAGTATTCTGGGAAACAATGATGTAAGAAGTAAAATTTTGTGTCTGTTATAATTATGGTCAATTTTCTACCTATTAAACAACATGGTAGCAAAACATCAATTTTTAATCCCCATATATGTGACTATTGTTGGAATATTATTATTGTTTAGGAAAACTGATGACGTTGAAAGTAATGTATATATTAATTTTCAAAGACTGAAGAGAATCCATATAGTTGTAGATATTGAAGCACCAAATTAATGAATAAATATTCTAGATGATGTGAATAAGATAAATCCATTGAAGGAAGATCCTTTGAAATTGGTTTGAGGTACTTTTGTGTTTGTTTAGAATACTTGGATTTTAATTTAAGAAGATATGGGAATAATAGATTAAAATAAGTAAAAATGACAAAACCCCGATTAATGTAAAAGTGATGCGCATAAAGTGATTCACAACTAAGGATCCACATATAAGTGAATCATGTACGTGTAAATCTATGCGTGAGTCACATATGTGTAGGAACATATTGACTAAGTGCATGTGTTCATAAGATATTATATTTTAATAATAAGTGGAAGTAATATATTAAGTTCACTTCATAAAATACCTCCATGTATGGTGAGGGTATAGTGTGTAATAATTGCACAAGAGGTACTGCGTGTATGATATTATTATCATATAAGATATGTCATGCATGCATGATATGAATCTTTATAAGATATGTTCTATCTTAGAAAATAAATAAGTTTTGATGATAAATATAAATAAAAAAATTATTTCTATTGAAATTGGAAAATTTGGATTAAATTTGATAATTCTCTTTCACATTTGTTCAGGTAAAGAATGTAAAAATTATATTTTTTATTCACATTGAGATTTGAAAATAAATTAAAAGGTTATTCTAATTATATTTTATGTGTTGAAATGAGATAAATTAATTAATAAGGATGTTCACGTGATAATAACATGAGTTCCAAACACCGATGGATAATTCATAAGATTTTACACCCATAGATTCTATGATATTTCGAAGAGAGAAATATCCAGAAAATTATTCAATGACATGACCAATATTTGAATTAGTTTAAATAGAATATTAAAATATGGATTTAATTTAATGATTTAAAATATTAAATAACTTCCATTTCCAATTAACATGGTGTATAGAAGAATAAGAACAATAAGAAGAATAAGAAGAATAAGAAGAATAAGAAGAATAAGAAGAAGAAGAATAAGAATAATAAGAAGAATAAGAAGAACAAGAAAACCCGCTTGTTTATGTATTTAGAATATTGAGGATGAACTAGATTGTTTACCATCTGGAGTGAGTGTTTGAGACCATTAGATCTAACTAACCATGTTTTTTTCAAATATACCTCCTTATAAAATATTATAATCAATATGTTGATCCACATGAAATAATGAAACCAAAAAAATTAGATTTTTGTATGTTGATCGTACAATTGGTAGGTATATATAGTGGTAATAGATTTATCAAATATATATAATTATAGATATATATATATATATTAAAATAAAAAAATAAAATTCACTTTAAATATCAACTAAACTACTATAAAAAGTAACTTATAAAATATTTTTTCAAACATTTAATTATTTTATATTATAATATTTTTGTGAATAATGTATTAAATCATTTTTAATTAGTAATTTATATGAAATAATAATAATATATAATAAGCAAAATTTTATTTTTCTATTAATATTAGTTTTTCCTATATTTTATGTTTTTAATAAAACAAAAATTGTACATTTTTTCATGTGAAGTTTAGAAAATTAACTTAATTTTTTGAATTATCATGTAAATATTATATTTAGATGTTTTGTTATATTTGTCTAAAAAAATTATTTTTAGTTGGATAGTGAAATATAAAATTTTAAAAGTAGAATTTTTTATACAATTATTAGTTTATAGGAATGATTTGGAAATTTATAGAAGACATTTATACAACAAAAATGTATTTTAATAGTTATATTATAGGTTTAAAATATTAAATATAGTTTACAAGCTTATAGTTAATGTTTTATATCAGCAGTTATATTTTTCTCAGGAAATTATTTTTAGTAAATTATATCAATATTATTTTTAAACTATTTTGTTTATGTTTTATAAATTCAATTGACTAAAATTTATTTTTAATTTTAAATAATCATTTCAAAATTATACAAAATAGACCATATTATTTTTTAAGCATAAAGGATAGTTTAATTAGGAAAAATAAGTTAATTGGGTAAAAGATAAAACTACAAATGTAAATAAATCTAATTATAATTATATTTTTTTAAAACTTTTGTGGGACTATGTGTTTGATACCTTTATCAACTAAATCACTTCTTATATCCATTATTTATCACTTGTAGAACTAAATTATTTGACATTACCTCCCTTTTAATAAATTAATTCAGGTATTTACAACAATACAAACACATTTCACATATAAATGGGACTCTATACTCTTCACTTCCCCTTACTCCACAACCTTTGATGTTTTAGTAAAAATCCATGAAAATCACTTTTAAACTCCATGAAAACATAAATATGTCATTTTTTCTCCAAATACCATTCCAAAAATTTTAACCCCCTTCATAAAAAAGATAATATGAGCAGTATGGTATAGACTTCTAACTACTCATATCTCTTTTTTGTTTCTAGATTTGCAATTATTCTATCTGAAATTCCAATACAAAATTCCTAAAATGATAAAATGATTATCAATAGTATAATTGTTTGTTATTAGTAGGATAATAAAATAATTTTCTGTAAGTTATAGAGATTTTTTTTAAAAAAAGATCATTTTGTAAAAATTCCTATACGAAATGCAACACCAAGCATAAAATACCCATGTAATATATTATTTAATTATGATAGTCATAACATAGATGTTGAATTAGTGAGTATGAATAAGATTAAATGAATTGTAAAATATACACAATATACCTAAAAATTAAAATTTGTTGATAAATTCTTAGTAAATAATCACTCAGTTTTTAGTCGTCATTTTATTTCTAAAAAAATACACTCTCTTCAATAATTGTTTTTATTTTCTTTAAGGAGAATATTTAATAATTTATTCTATACATTTTAGAACATTTATTTTATAAAAGAATATAATTTTTTTTATTTTCTCTTATATAAAATACTTTAGGGTGAAATGTATGATTGTTTTTGAATGATTGGTTTTTCGGAGAATTATGAAAAATATAATTTTTTTTAAAATTTCCATTTTTCCATTAAATCTTGTAATTTAATGTTATATTATATTTCTGATATGGTATAATATTGAAATATGATAAATTTTATTTTTAATAATTTAATTAATTTAATTTTAGTCATTATTTTTTATTATTTATCTTTAGATCAAATTTTATGCTTAAAATTGTTTTTTCATAAAACAGTTCTTAAGTGCATAATGGTTTTCCATATTAAATAAATAAAATAACCCTAAATTAATAATTAATTACATAAATATTATATATAATTTTTCTGTAAAAATTAATGTAAAATAATATAATGTATATTAATAGTCATATAGTTAATATAATATCATAATTTAATAAAAAAATGTATTTCCCTAACAAACTAATTTTCGTCAAGCATTGTTGAATTATTATAAATTGAATTTATGCTACTCATATTAATTGAATTTGATAAAATGGTTTCCAAATTTATAATATTAATAATTAATATTGTGTTATAAGTTTAACTTACTTGTTTGTCTTAATGAATAGTAAATGTAGTAAAAATTTAATTTTGGTGTTTGAAGTTTGAACGGTGTTTTCCATGTTACATTGGTCTGTGTTAAAATTATTTTACCACACACAAATTATTTTTTTGTTAGTTGGATTTAATATTTAGTTTCATTGCATGTAAATAATCTAATAATTGTGATTTTATATTTAGGCTTAATGTATAAATTTCATTGGTAAAAAAAACTAGTTACCATGGGGGAAACTAAAATGGTAAAAGTGATTATCCTTAGTGTTAAATAGAATATTTTGTTTGAAATATGATTCATTTTAATTTTATAATGTGTGGATAGTCTGTATATACCCTTCAATACATTATTTATCAATTTCAGAGGAACTTGGTTTTGGAGTCACTATCCATTATTTAATAGTTTTGGGTATTTATATGAATTCCATTACTTCTAACAAACAAAAGTTAAAATCATATCCTATTTTATTAATACATCAAAGACAATTGGTTCTACCATTACCTTTAAAAATTACATGTTAGATTATATTACCAAATTCTTGAGGCCTATTTTGAATATGAAACTCTCTTAGTAAGGCTTTTGGTGAAAACATAAAGAGGTCATTTGATGAATTAGGATCATTATTTACTGAGAGTTTTTCTATTTATTTCATCTTCTAAATCATTAAAATATACATCAACCATGGTGATAAACAAATCAGTATCTCCTATAAAATAATTTGTTTTTATATTAATGGAAAACCCTATATTATTCTCCTCTTCAATCAAATGGGAAAAAAATCAGCATTTATTTGTACGACAATCAACTGCATCAGGAACCAATATAATTCAATTTTTATCACAACCCCTAAAATATGGATTTAATGATGGAGTTAAAATATGTATATATGATATTATTTAAAAAAATATTACTCTTTTAATATAATATATTATATAATTTCTTACATTTCCATCTATTTTAAATGATAATGTTGTTCATGAATTTTGAGGATTACCACCTCCTTGAAAAGATGGGATTCGTTTTTCATAACCACATTACATATATAATATATAAAATTTATTTAATTAAAAATACTATAATGTAGATAATATAATCCTTATGTGGTTATAAAATAGATCTTACCATAATTCCTTCAAAATTGTTGAAAAACATAAACCTTACTCTTACGTACATACGACATACCATCTCTAGGATCGTAACATAGTTAATTTATAATAACCATACTCATAGTTGGCTTAAAATGTATAATTAGGGTATCAAAATTTTAATTATTCCATGATAATTATTTTTTGATTATGGAACAAGGACCACTTTTACCATAATCAAACTACAAAAGTAATTTCTGAAAATATGAATTGAATGACATCTAAACGACTGATGTGAAATTAATTAATTATAAAAAGGTTTCAAATAAAATAAAAAACTATAATAAACATGGATGTTTTTATTAAGAAATAAATTAATTAACATATTTTTATTATTTAGAAATATATAGAATTTATTTGATGAGTTAGATCTGAGGTAAGGGATTTCATCTCAATTTCACTTTACGCATATTTTAATGTTATGAACCTAATTTATTTGATATCATGATTACACTACAATTTTACTTGTTATATACTTTATCAATCACACATATTTTTATTCTATGTTTCAAATCATATTATTTTATCCATGGGTATTTCACATTAATGTTATGAAATGTTATTTATTTCATAACTCAATAAGTTTTCATTGGGTTATGTTACTTGTTATTTGTCTTTTAAATTCAAAGATTATGTGTGTGATGAATTTTGACTATTATATGTTTTATTTAAACTTTTTTTATTTTTATTTAATTTTGACAAATATAATCAAATATTTTATTAATTATCACATCAACGGTAATATAATTGTAATATATTTCCTCTCAATTTTCCACTAACTTAATATGTATTTTCTATTATGAACCCATTTATTATTATTAGGCATATTTAATTCCCCATTGATATATTTTATCCTGAATCACTTTATAATTATGTTATTTAATGTGTCATTCAATGTTATTCCTTTAATGGGGGTTTGGATTCAAAAGTTTCCAATGTGGTATGGTTTTATGCTTTAATCTGATTTTAATAGTGATTGTTTATGCTTGAATTTATACTTCAATGAAATTATATGATAATCGAATGAAATACAATTTTTATTTTATTATTATTTTTTATTCATGAAGAATTAATGTACTAATACCATTTTACATTATTGGGTACATAAATTTTTGGAGAATTGTTTTTAATAAAATACAAATTTATTTATATTTTAAGTGGAAAACTAATTTTTTTCACTATCCATATTTGTTTAAAAAAAATAATAATGTTTTCAATATTATCCTATGATTTTTTAATTTCATTTTTACCCATACTTGAATTTTTAGAAAATGTTTTTAATGGAATCTAATTTTCATTTTCTGAACATGGTATTTTTTGACATTTAAAGGAAAATGATAATGGATTCATTATTTTAGCATACAAGGATTGTTCAGAATTATTATGATTACAGGACTTATAATTATTTTGAAAATTTATTTTCATGTTTATAAGGATCATTAAAATGAAATTTATTTCCCTAAAATTAAAGATATTTTTAGTTTTTAAATGTTATTTTCAAATTAAAATGTGGATTTTCCTCAAGAACATTTTTTGTGATCTTTATATGTTATTTATAATAATCAAAAACAAAAACCCTTATATTATAATCTAGGGATATATTTTAATGAAACCATCCTTATTCTTTATTTGGATGGTTTATGATTAGTGTTACTATGGAATGTGATGATATTCCCTTTCATGATTTATTTTTTAAGTTTTTACTTTCCCTTAAAACAATTACTTTCTTATGATCACTTAACCTTAAATTTCCATTAAAAATCCATATTCATTTTACCATGGATATAATTATTTCCTAAAACATATAATATATATATATATATATTGTTTATTTTTATTTTTATTTTTATTTTTATTTTTATTACCAGTTAATTATTAATAATGTCACAAACCAACCGAGTCAACCCTGAACTGATCACTCGAGTCAGCCCGTGACAAGGCCTGAAGGGCATTCATGATCCCCATAGGATGGTAGCTAGTTTTGACCACCAATGAAAAATAGTTTGGAATGATTTATTCACATATGTAAAAGAAAAAAAATATAAATTGAAAAAACATATAAACACTAGTAATGGGATTAAGATAAAGTCGAGCAGCCAAACATACCTCCATGTGACCCTATGGGTCACCACTTGACACTAAACCATGCACACTACAAGATCAATACAATAATATAACCTGAAACAGAATAGATAATGTAGTTTTGATCCCTGAGATGCTCGTTATGAGTGCTAAAGAACAACATATCCCTATTCTCTTTCCTATAAATGAAGCCCGATCATTCTAGTTTGAAAAAAAAAAAGACATAATAAAATAATGATTTTGATTATTCACAAATTCATGTCACATGTTTAATGTTTTAAAAAAAGAACTTCTATTCCACTATAATTTCAAAATAGTTTCAATCCATGAATTAACGTTCCAAAAATTATAGGAAATTAGTTTAAATTAAAAATTTGGATTTAGAAAAGATACAAGATTGAAATGGCTAAAATGGGAATCATTTCAAAAACACCATGTCACATGCGAGCACCATGGTGAATCCCTATAGGTCTCTAGAACAACAGGGTCCCTAAGAACCTTGTTTCTTAGTGAAACGTGGCTTAGAAACTACGACCATCACCATAATCATGCATGAGCCACAAGTAGGGGAAACCACATATAACCTGCTGGTCTCTAATCATTATAATCATTTAGTTGGTGTAGTAATCTTCAATCCTTCGAGAAAAAACCTCGATGAACCACTTCTTAATTATCTAGAGTACTAGTCCTAGTATACCAAATTGTTTCCCAAGGTTACCCATGTTCTCTATTTCAAATTGTGGTGAGGTTTTTTTAAGAAAACATATATAAAAATATCCCTTCTATTATCTAAAAATTCATTCAACACCCCCCCAACTGATCTCCCTCCATAAGTGCATTCCCCTTTCTATGTCACACAATAATTCACAGGACTGAACACTAAGAACATATCACAAATAACATAATAAAACTCACATCAAATTTATTAAATTAGGGGGTTTCCTCAATAGGGGTTTTCCACTTTTGTAAACCATTATCAAAGTGAGAGACATAACTCATTTCATTACAAGGAATATCTTCACTTTGGAAAACATGTTCACATAAGACATTTATGTTTTAAAATAAATTTGAAATTACAACTAGATAACCAAATAAAGACACATTTAAAATAGACTTTAAACAATTCCTAAGTCGGTCAACCAATTTAAGAAAGACAATTTACCATTTAACCTTTATTTTTCACCAAAACAGTTGCACTTGCGAACATACCAAATCATGAAATGTACACATTTTAAAATCTTATAAGAACCCATATTCATTCAAAATCAATTTTCAAAACTAATATATAGGCCAAACATTATGGGAACAACCCACCACACTACCAAAATCATTTTAGAACCCACTTTTAAAGATATATCATTTTGTACCAATTGACCATTGGAAACAAAATACATTTTCCAAAAAAATGTCCACAAAATCTATCAAAATGAAAAACACATTTTGAAAACATAGATAAATTATTTAAAAAAATTCATAACCATATCTAACAATCACAAAAATATCACATAGACTATAATTATACTACATAAATATAAAACATATTTCTAAAACAATAATGATATTATGGAATCCAAATTAAAGGGTTTGGCATAGCCTACCTATCTCATGGATGAAACAAAACAAACATTCAAGATGTTGCGCTTTATAACTAAAAATTTTTACCCTCACACTAGTCATATCCTCCTTCACATACATGTAAGGACACTTAGCCCCTATACACACACATTCATGGCCATGAACATGCGCAAGGGGATCCATACATATATGCTTATATACATATACCCGTCTCCACTAACCTATGTACTCATTTTAATATTTATACATAGGAACACCTATCCCCATACATGTATATTCAATGACATGGATAAATATACACATAAATGGGGAACCTATATATATATATAGACACACACACACACTTACCTATGCATACCCAAGTGAGTCGCCTTAGACCCAGTGACTCAAGACTAGAAAGAATAGTCCAACAGACTACACCATAAGTACTGGGGATCTAAAAATACCCAAAAGATGAAAAATAAATTGAGTGAAACAATGCATAAAATAAATTTTTTTACCTTGAATAGCGATAGTGGCCTAAATTGAAGAAAACGCATCGCCTATGGTGGCAGTTTCAAAAACATGAACCCAAAGGTCCCGAGGGACTATCTACAAAACCTATTGAAGGAAGAAACTCAAAAATATATCAATATTAAACCTAGGGGTTTTGTTTGAATGAATAGGGTGACGGGGAGACCTAAAATAAGAAATAAATAGAAGTGAAAGAGGAGAGAAAAACATACCTTGAAGGATCAGAACAAAATATGGTGCAAAACAAGTTGAAATCTGATCCGGAGAGGGAGACTGGTAACTGGCATCACACAAAGAAAGGGATCGACTAGGGGGTGTCATGTGACAGTGAGGTCCTAAGGAAGGAGGTTGTGTAGAAGTAGGTCTGGCCAAATGGGGTTCACCTTGGAAAAGAGGCCCTGACCATGGAGGTTGCATCGTGACTTGGGTTAAAACAAGGGGGGTGGTGTGTGACACTAACAAGATATTAGAGAGGCGTGACCTAGAGGGGGAATGTACCATTAAAATTTTATAATCCAAAACTAATAATAATAATAATAATCCTAAAATAGTAATAATAAAAATTAAATTATTATTGTTAACATTTATTAGAACATTTATTTATTATTATTCCCCCACTTAATTATTGTTTAAATAGTCTGCTTTTTAACTCGTAATTAATTTGTATATCAATTTTTAAAGAGAGGATATCACGCATGGTTGAGAAAATCGTACTCCAATGGTGACCAATTCCATTATCTCGATTACAGACCCTCACACATGATTAAAACATAATTACTCTTGATCATAGACAACATGTTAGCATGACCCCTTTTTTCTTGATTTTTTTAAATTTATCCCATAGAAACATAAAATCAAAATGAGGATGGAAGTAATTAAAAAAATTAAAATAATTATATTTATGTGGTCGAGGTGTGATAATTATACCCACCACAAAAACTATCTTCCCCTAGAAAGTCACTCAGCCAATCGAGGAGTCAAACTCGGGATCAAAACTGAATGAGGGAAAAAAATTGTGAACATAGTGTGTCCTTTCACTATATCAGTCACACCCAACCCTCTCAAAGAGAAACTGCAATGAGAAGAACCATGAGAAAATTAGGTGTGTTCTCCCCACCACAGGAACCCAATTAGCATGGAAAACATTGAGACTCATACCACGGGCCAACTCTAGAACTACCAATATGAACAAAAGCGAAAATTCCCAACCTAGACCAAAACTCTCAAACATAATAACTCTCGAAGAAGTCTCAAAAAGATGAATGGTGGTTCTCCCATACATTTAAGAACTTACAGCTTATTCCAACCATCACAAACCAACACAGGAAGTTTCAATCAAAACCATAATCCCTTGACAAACAAGAAAACCCATGGATAGAGTTCAATCCAAATAATGAACTGAACCACAATTCATCATTTTTGCAAGACACGAGCATCTACAAGATGAACATGAAATAAAACAAGAACGATCCACAAATGGTCTAACCGAATGAGGGGGAAAACCATTCAATGAATAACATATGAGGTGGCACAACCACTAAAATTACAAGCAAATGAGAACAATATGCCTTCTTATTAAAAAAATTGGGAATTCTAAGAACAAAGACCACAATGAGAAAATGAGACTTCTACGTCTCTTATAAAGAACAAAACCTCCAAATATGAGGAATCCACAAAAGATAAATTTAAACCATCCACATTGCAGCACAAGAAAAAAATCCAAACAGGGGATCTACACATCAAACGATTCCTGACTGCGTGAAAATATTCACTTTGAGAAATATGTCTAGACATCTAATGTCTTGAAGAATCTTCTTCCCTACAGTCAAGAGATAAAGATCCAAACTAAAACATCTTTTTATTTGGTGAGACTCACATAACCCATCAAAATGACCCTAGAAACTGCTCTAAACCAAACAAATATTTGGAAGTCACTATGTATAATACATTCTTTTGTTTTTCAGATAATTAAGGTTGGATACAAATTAAGAAGGTTTTGGTGTGGTCTATGGGGAGGGAAGGATTCATCTCCACCACTCAATTCAGAGTTTGGGTAGAGTCGTCAATAGGAATATATAGATAAACACTCATTCATAATTTCATAAAAAACTCTAACAACCTCATTTTTAAAATGTAACACCACTTAGGATAGCCAACACGAATTCCAAAAACTGAAAATTCACCTAAACATGGTGGAAATCTTCCTAGTTTCCTACTATCCACTCCTCGCCAAGACTTTTCTGGGGAATACATAAAAACAAGAGGCACAAAGCCGAATCAAAATGCATTATAAAACAAAATCCCACATATCTATCATAGACCAAATCTTAAATAAAAATCATCATTCTAATCACAATTCACTATGGAATAACGAAGATCCAACGAAGTATGACACCAAAGATGAAAATAAAACAATAAAAATTTTCTAACTTTTCAAAACATTTAAAAAACCAAATTTGAAAGACATTTTTTAGTAAGAAAAACAACTTAGATACCCCCATTGGAATTCCCTGAAGTCTCACATATATATATCCTTCTGCTCGATCAATAACCCATCCACACATACCACCAACTATCTACTCACCACATACATACATCCATATATGTGATCATTCATATAAATTCCAAGGATCTATTCAAATAATTTCTCATTTCCACAACACATCATTAAATTCATATCCCAAATCACCAACCAAATTTCAGTTCACAATCTAAAAATTATTTCCAAAATTGGAAAACAATTTCGAAAACACTTTCCAATTTTTCCTTTGAAACCACAAATTCCATTAAAAGGAAAAAATCCCATTTCAAAAACAATTTTTCCAATAAAAAAACCACATTAATTTTTTAAAACAATGTTTCCTTAAAATAATTTTCATTTTTGAGATCCACTCACACCAACCAAAATGAATGTAAAACAAAACTCACATCAAAACATCCCAAAACAAGGAACTAGTGTCTATGCCAACCCAAAAACGTGGCCTATCAGACCATGCTCTGAGAGAGTATCAACCACATGAACTACATTTAATCATGAACTGAGACTATACATGGATAACTAGTCCATCAAAGCACGTTGCGTAACACGAGATCACTCCCTTTGTAATCCCTTATCAACACATACCAAAAAAATGAAAATTTCAAATCCCAGACTTCCCCAGCCAACTCAAGGCTCAAGAAACGAAAGGGTTCATGATGTCCTTCCCACGTCTACCTCTTGAGTCTCGGTTATCCTAATCTTATGGATAGGTGACACCATAAATAAAAATATCCACCTTTGATACCATTTTTTCACAGACTATCTTAGGTCAAAACTAAACCATTAACATGATTCAAACCATTACAAGGCCCAAAGGGCATTCACAATCCCCACGGGCTGGAAATTATTGTTGGGATCTATAGTAAAACAGTAAGGAATAATTTTTCCTCATAATAAAAAGACAAATAAATAAATAAACTAAACAAAATAAATAAACACTAGAAGTAGAAATAAAATAATGTTGCCCAGTCAAATATACCTTCAAATAACATCTTGGGTCACTACCTGACACAGAACTACACTCGCTAAAAGAGATATACAAAACATGAACCTAAAAATTAAAATATAAATTATGTGTGAGAACCGTGATTATTTATAGGAATGAAAAATAACAACAATTTCATATTCCCTTTCCTATAAAAGAAACCCAATCATGCTAGTTTTAAAAATAAGAAATAATAATATAATGTTTGTCATTCTTTTCAAATTCAAGTAACAAGTTTTCATTTTTATGTAAAGATCTATTATTCAACTATCTTTTCAAAATAGTTTTGAAGCATGAATTAACAATCCAAAATGAGTTAAAATTAGTTTAAATACAAAAAAAGTATTCTACAAAGGAAAAAAGTGTGAGTTAACTAAAATGAGAATCATTTCACAAACATGATGTCATAAGCGATCACCAAGGTCAATACCTATAGGTATCAAGCAAAAATAGGGCCCTAAGAACCTCATAACTCTATAAAACGTGGCTTAAAAACCACGACCACCATTATTATCATACACGAGAAACTAGTAGGGGAAACCCTCATAACCTATTGGTATCCAATCATTATAATCATTTATTTAGTATAATAATCTTCAATCCTTCTAGATGAAACTCAGACAAACTAATTTCAAATCGTATAGCATACTAGACCTAGTCTTCTCACCTAGGTACTTGGGGTTTCCAAATTGATCTATTTCAAATGGTGGTGATGTTTTATCAAGTAAAAATACATAAAAAGATCCCTTACTTTTTATAATAACTCATTCAATATCCCACCACTGCTCTTCATCCATTACTGCATTCCCCTTTTTAGGTCACACAAAAATGAACAATACTCAACCCTAGGAACATATTACAAACCACATATTTTCACTTAAATCACTTTTTTAAAACTAGAGGGATATGTTAAGAGGGGTTTTCATCTTTTTCAAACCATTCTCAAAGTACCAAATTTGCTTCGCTGCTTTTTTAGGAATATATTCTCTTTAGAAAACATGTTCACCCAATATATTAATGTTTTAAAATCCATTCAAAATACAAACTAGATAACAAACACACATCCCATTTAAACAAACTTGAAACAATACCTAAGTCAAGAAAACATTTTAAGAAATACAATTTCCCATTTAAACTTAAATTTACACCAAAACAGATGCACTTACTAACATAAAAAGGTCATAGAATTTAATCTTTTCAAATACATTCAAGAAACAATATTCATTCATAATCAATTTTCCCAACTAGTATACACCCAAAAAACATTTGGTAGAAACCCACCAAACACCCTAAATCTTTTTAGAACCCAATATTAATGATATATTATTTAGGACCGATTGAGCATTACAAATGAAATACATTTTCCAAAACAATGTTTAGAGCATTTATCAAAAAGAAAAATAAACTTTGAAAAAAAATGAAAAATTAAGAAAAACATTACGTTACCATTTCTACCAATCACAACCATATAGAATAGATTATAATTATACTATATGAATATATAAAATATTTATAAAACAATAAATAAATTATGTAATTAAAATTAAAGGGCGAAATAAAGGGGACCTACCTCAGGGTGGAACAAAACTGAACATTTGGACCTTGGTGCTTTTTAACTAAAATCGGCTACACCCCACTAAGAATATTCACCTTCACATACATGAATGGATTCTTATCACCTATGTAGAAAACTGCATGGCCAAGAATAATGTTAATGGGATCATTATATAGATTTTTATATGCATATACCCATCTCCACTCATCTATGTATGAATTTTTATATAAATACATTGGTACACTAAGCCCCAAACCTTTATAGTCAATGTCATGGATGAATATTCACATAATGGGGGAACCTATATATATATATATATATATAGTTATATATTCACATAAAGGTGATTCAGCTTAGACCCGACGAATTGAAACCACAATGTAGAGTCCAACACACTAAGCCATAAATACTAGGGACCTTAAAACAGCCAAATGATGAAAAATAAATTGAGAAAAACCATGCAGTTGATGAAAACCCATACCTAGGATAGAAGCAGCAGCCAAAATTGAAGCAAAATGTTTCACCTTCAAGGTCTGTTTCTGAAACACAAGCCCAAATCTCTCAAGGGACCATCCGCATAACCTATCAAAAGAAGAAACAATGAAAAAACAACAATCCTAACCCTAGGGTTTTCATTCGAATGGATAGTTTGGTGGGGAAATATCAAATTGGCTGGAAACGGAAAGAGAATAGGGGAGAAACCTATTCCATGAAGGATTAAAACAAAGTCTTGTGGAAACCCGATTGAAATTCGAGTCAGAGAGGAATCCTGGGAGAGGCGTAGTGTGCGAAAAGGGAAAAAATAAGGTGGGGTCATGTAATGGTGAGGTCACAAAGAGGGAGGTCAAACATATTTATGTTTGACCAGAAGGGGTGTAAGCTACATGAGAGGGCTCATGAATGGTGTCCACATTTCACCTATGGTTACAGGGAGGGGGCTAGTGTGTGACACTGAAAGTAGAGGGAAGAGGTCTGACCTCAAGGGGGGAAAGCTCCCCATCAATTTTTCTTATACCAAAAATAAAACTTATAATAATAATAATAACATTAACAATAATAATAATAATAATCTTAATAATAATAATAATAATCCTAATAATAATTATATTGTTATTATTATTATTTATTACAAAATTTCATTATTATTACTTCTCTACATAATTATAATTTAACTAATTATATTTTTATCTTTTAAAAACTTTAAAAATCAATTTTTAAATACATCGTATTGTGCATGGTTGAGTAAATTTTGATTCAATGGTGACAAATAGAACTTTCCATATGACAAACCCTAACACACGACTATCGCACTGTTACTATAAACATGGCAGTACCCATGAGCCAGACGCCTTTTTCTGGAAGAAAATATTAAAATTCAACCCAAATCAGCCCAAAATCAAAATAAGGGTGGAATTAAATAAAATAATTAAAAATAGTTTTTTTGATTTTTGGGTGTGACAGATAATTTGTATTCATTACTCAATTATTTATTTTTTTGATAATGGAAATGTTTTAGAAATTGAATAGGTAATTAAATATATGAGGAATTTTTTGTTTGCCCAAAGGGTCTAGACGAGTGGAAAAGGTTTTGGGGTGTTGGGAAGTACATGGGTTCATGTATCCCTATATCATGTATGATTTTGTTTTTGGTTATATTTGTATATTTTTAGTTTCCCTTCCCTAATAGTTGGTAATTATGAGGAATGATTTGTACAAGCAGGGATAGATTGGTCTTATTTATAGATATCCCATTGATTCATCAATGTGTATCAAAATAAAAATTAGTATGTTAGAACTAAATTAGTTGTTAGTGTATACCTACCCAACAATTAAGCTGTCATTCCCCATGTAAAAATAAATATTTCTTGGTATCTATGATAATTATATCTAATATTGTGTCATTTCTCTATTGATAATTTATTTTTATGGTTATCAATTATATTAATAAATTATTATTATAATTGGATGCATTTCATGATCATGTTATTAAATAAATGTAATTTATTTACTATAATTTACCTTCAAAATAGATTATGACTTATTTACTCTTGATAGATTGCATTGTACATAACCCTAACTAAAAATCATAACTGACCATTATTTTGTTTATATTCCACAGGATATGAAGAAGTAATAATTGAATGAGTTCAAGGATAAGATTTTATTTATTTTAAAAATGTGGTTTTTTTGGTTTTCAAATTTATGTGACATTCACGAATTTATCCAGTTTAATAATATTATTAAACTATGTATTCCATCGGTATGTGATCACTTGTATCTTATGCCATTGTTTTAATGTTAGTACTGGAACAAGGATACCAGCGATAAGGTCTTCACAGTTGGTATAATAGGATGTTTAGTAGAAAACTTGGGTACTAGATTTTGGAAAACATATAGATGGGAATATAACATTATTCTTGAAATTGAGGATAAGGAAATCTTTAGGATAACATTACAATGTTTTTTAAGGTGGATAATAAATGTGTTTATAGAAATACATCATTGTCTACATAGTGCATGTGGATACAGTTTTAGAATATATGATTCTAGTGGTAATAACCTTGAATATGGGTGGTCTTTTATATCTAATCCATTATTCCTTTGCACTGTGAGCATTCCATTTCTTCACAAAAAATTTGAATATATTAATAACAATTCTTTGTTTAAATCATATTATATTATTGAACCATTAGGATTAATTAGATAATATAACATATATAAACCTATTATATCTCATAGTTATAGGGGATAAACAAAAATTATGATTATTATAAATTAGATCATATGATTACAATACTAGTCAACCCTTTTAAGGATCTATTTTTTGGTGTTTAATACGATTAATGATTTATTGGGGAATATATTATAAGAATAATCATTTTTTTAGGATTATGAAGTGGTTAATGATACTTTGGATATGTTTCATTTGTTAAATGTATATCTTACTCATTTGTATAAAATGTGATTTTACATGAATTATTATTTTGGGATAAAACAATAATTTTTTTGATTGTTGATGTAAATTGGGGTGTAGGGTTATTTATTTACGGAATGATTTAAGTTTATCTTTTTATTTAGGTACTAAAATTAATGTGAATTCATTTTGGGAAAAAACATAACATATGGTAACCATTTTTTGTGTTGGTTGTTATATGAATATAGGAGGAATATATTGATATCATTTTTTTGAATCATGTGACCCTTTTACAAATTATTTTTGTGCTTAATGAATAAAAAATTCACCAAGGATATTCATTTATTGGATTATCAAATCAAGTTTAAATTGATCAAAGAACAAATTAAGGATGAAATTGTTGTAATGAAATAAAAATATACGAAGTATATTTTTATGTTTTTTATCATTATAAAAAAATTACTCGATCATTGCTAAAAGGATTATAAAATAAAAATTTTAAACATTTACATTAATTTCCAATGAATCAATGGCCTTTTCCCGTATCACATATATATGGATTTATGACCATTAAACTTCTCCAAACCATGTTCTCAATCACTCACCATTAGAACTTGGTAATTATTTTTCTCATGAAGTCTTATATATTATCATTTCAATTTTATTATTCTATTTATAATCCTATTTTTGTGATGACCTTCATATTTCATTTTCCTACTTTGCAAGAGGATGTTCTATTAACACTTTTATATTATGGGTTTTCCAAAAAGGAATTTTAAAATTTTAAACACTTTATCTAATACAAATATTTCAAATTTTGAGGATTAAATATAATGTAGTTTGGGAGAATGTAACTTAGTATGTTTTAAAATAACATTATAATATATATAGTATATTACACGCAAGGTTGGGAATAAACAACCAATAAAATATATTACCTAACTATAACTATTATAATATGGAAATTTAGATGGTGGGTATAAATATGATTATATAAATTATGGAATATATAATTATTAATTAAATAATCAAATTTATTCGTAAATTCAATGTAAATAATCAATCAATTTTTGGTAAACTCGTTTTATTTTTAATAAATAAGTTTTCTCTAAACGTTTATTTTACTATATTTCATGAGAAAATATTATTACTAATATATCAAAAATTTATAAATCTTTTTTGACAAAAAGGATATAATATTTTAAATCATAATATCCAAATTATTCTAGGGATAAATTTTTATATATTTCTAAAATGATTGGTTTTTAGTGAATAGTGATAAATATCGAATTTTTAAAACTGCCATTTATTTTCCTAATATCAAGAAATTAAAATAAGATTATATTTTGGATTTTGAATTGAAGTTAAATATGATGAATTTTACTTTGAATAATTAAATATATATAATTTGAAACCGAAATTTTCATGATTTTGTTAAAGATCTATTTTTATGCATAAAAGCACATTTTTTCCTTAAATTGTTTCAATTGAATAATGTTCATCCATTTTATATAATAAAAATAATCCATAATGAGAAATTATTTAAAATAAATGTCAAGATTATATATCTATATATAATTTTAACATCATATGATGAATAATAATTGTTTAAGAGTTAGAGTAAAATCATATATTCCTGGAAAAATTATATTTCTTGATAAACCAATTTTCTTTATGATTTATGGGATTATAAAAAGTGAATTATGAACACTTATAGGTGTTTAATTTTATAAATTTATTAAATATTTAGAACAATAATTATTAATATTATGTAACAAATCAAATTAATTTTTGGACTTAATAAATAGTATAAATAGTAAAAATTTAACTACCACATTTATGGTTAAAACGTGGTTTTTAAATAATGTGTGATGGCATTAAAATTAATTGAACATAAAAATCGGATTTTTTTTGATAAATTATATTAAATATTTATAACATGTGCATCCAGATTATCTAATAAGGATCATTTTTGGATTCATGTATAAATTACCAACGTAAGAAAACTTGTTATGGTGGTTGAATATAAAATAGTAAAAGTGAGAATTATTAGTGTTAAAGGGAAATCCACGATTAAATAATATTTATTTCTTATTGGTGGTGGTGTGGATAGACCACATCATCCCTTGAAACTAGTATTTTTTAGGTACTTTTTTTTTTGACTTACCATTATTTATTTATTTTTGTATTTAAAAAAATGCAACAACATATTACTAATAAAATGCCAGATCAACCCTTATTTTAGCCACACATAAAAATCATTTTGGTTAAAATAAATACTACCCAAATACCATAAATAATTCCCTTAACATGTCCTATAATAATATTTTTATTATAAAATATGCATAGGAATGATTTTTGTGTATACCTAAAGATGTTGTTCGAAGTAGTGTTATCATTCATTACTGAGAGTATTTTATTTATTTCTTCATCAACCACATTAAATTCCTCATCAAAACTAAAAATATAATAAAATAAATATATAATAATATTATAATATGTTTTTAAAATAATTTCATACCCCATATTAATCTCCTCTTCCATCAAGTGGGAAATAAAATCATCATTCATGTGTATGAAAAACTGCCACTTCGTGAACAGATCAAATTCATTTCCATCAACACCGCTCATAGTTATTTTTAATGATATATTTAATATATATATATATGTATACATATATATAAATATATAATTTAAATTCATGAAATATTTTTCATTCTTTAAAAAAATATTTCATGTAATTTCATACCATTCCTTTTGTTTAAAAATGATAACAGTGATCGTGTGTGCAGGTGGATTATGAAATCCATTAAACAATGTGATTTTATTTTCATAAAAATATAAAATGAATTATATATATTAGTGTATTTAATAAAAATATATTATATTTCAGACATAATAATCACTCAATAAATATAAAATAACACTTACATTCCTTTCATCATGATCATTGAAAAAAGGAAAATGTTACTCATTCTTACATACGACTTACCGTATCCATGATTATAATGGGGATCAGTTTTCCAAAACATACATCATGATAGATTTACAATTTTAAAATGGTTTATAAAATAATAATTATTTTATGATTATAATAATGTAGATGATTTAATAATGACTTATTTTACCATAATAAAATGTCTAAAGTTGATTTGGATGTATGAACTAAATATCATCAAAACTTCTGATGTGAAATTAATTGATTAAGTAATAAAATATTACAGAGTATTAATAAAATAAAAATTATAAAAACATGAAAAATATTATTAAGAATGTTAATAATTAAATGAAAATTTATTATTAAGGAATATAAAGAACATATATGATGAGTTGGACTAAAGATAAGTGATTTCATCTCAATTTCCTTTCATTGGAGCATATTTGATTTTTTTATTTACATAATATCATTTATATGGTGAATACGATTCCTATTTTAAAAAGTACTTCATTAATCCTTCATAATTCAATCTATTTAAAGTTAAAATTCATATTAATTCATCCAAATAGATTTTAATGCAATTATACCATGTGGTAAGTGTTTTATAACTAAACTTCTTTTCATTGGGTTATAATACTTATTCATTGAAATTGATATTCTATCATTACATGTGTAATAAATTTTGATTATTTTATTTTTTATTTCCACGTTATTTATATGTATTTACAGGTCATATATATAAAAAATTCATTTATTTATCCAATCTTCAATAGTAATATATTTGTAAGAGATTTTGTCTCAATTTACACTCCCATGATACAAATTTGGTATTATGCTCCAATTTATTTTTCTATGTACTATATACTACCACATTGAAATTTTATTTCATTAATGTCTTTATATTTATGGTATTTAATTTTTAATTATAATTTATTCCTTTCATTGGGGTTAGAATTGAAGAGTTACTATAGAGTTGTGGTTAGTGATTTAATCGCATTTTAATAAGGATTATTTATTTTTAAATTATCAGTTATTGAAATTATTTGATCATTGTCTAATAAACCACTATATTTTTCTCATCCAATAGTTATTAATTATTTTTTCATATAATATTACTATTTTATACTCTTTTTTAATTAAAATTATTGGAAGAGTTTTTTAATAATAGATAACATTATATATTTTTTGGTGAATATTTATTTTCTTCAATATCCATGTATTCTAAATAGATTTTAAAGAATGATTTTAATATTATGTTATTGTTTCTAAAATTTATTTTTACCCAGGATTGACTTTTAAAAAAAGGAATATTCTTTTTATTTTCAGAATAAGTTATTTTTTTACCTTTTTATAAAAAAATGCGAAAGGAATATTGGTTTTAAGATACTTGGCATGTATAGTATTTAACCATTGTCATGACCATTCATTATTTTTTAAGATTATTTTAATTGTTTACATGGTTTTTTTCAATGAAAATGTTTCTCCTAATATTTAATAAATTTTATCTATTTAAATTTCATTTGCAATTAAAAGGATGTTTTCCTTGAGAATAAATTAAATGATATATTTTTATATATATATTGATCATCCACAACAACCCTTTATTATAAAATGTTTACATATTGTAATGAATCCATACTAATTCAACCTCTTGATGGTTTATGATCAGTTTCATCAGGGAAATCAATGATATTCAGTTTCTTAATTATATTTTTAGTCATTAAATTTTACATGACACATTGACAACAATGTAATCATTGAACATTACATTTTCATTATATAATAATATTTTTTTATCATAGATATGATTATTAAATAAATCATATAGCATTTATGTATACGGTGATTTACACTAAAAGTTATTTTACTGGATGGGGAATTATTATTTATACATATTCACTTCTCAGTATAGATATTTATTTATAATTTATATTATTGATGAATTTAATTGATCCTTAAATATATAAGTAATTAATTTTACATGAAGTGATATGTGGGGTTTTGTTATAGATAGTCACTCGACGCATAAACAGGCCTCATAAGACAAATCAGTAAGATATCACTAAATATTATTATGGTGAATACCTTCGAATTGAGTAATCTATACTGAAGAAAGATGTCGAAAATGTTGATATCGTGACATTTGATATCAAAAAATACAATAATAAGCATTACATTCATTTAGAAATTAGTTATTATCAAAAATGAGATTTTTTTCATTTATATTATCCATGGAGGAAATGTTTTCTCATGTTATTGGTTAAATGACATGCATTTTCAGGTATTTACTTTTTCATATTGATTATTCCCTTTAAATGAACTATAGGTTCCACTGTATGTAACCTATAATGTTCATTTGAGCTCAACCTTATTTTTTTCCTTTCCCTTGCATATAAAGAAGAAATATTTGAATGAATTCAAGGATTTAGAATTTTTATTTCAGTATGTTTTATTTTATGAATTTAAATTTAATGTGATATTCAAGTATATATATTTTTTACCAAGACAACTAAACTATTTGGTCTTTCCATATGTGATAACTTGTATCTTATGCTAAAATAATAAAGTTAAAAAATGACTCTGAACTACTAGGTATTAGGTATTTACATGTAATATCATAGAAACATTAGTAGAAACCATTGGAATTGGATTTAGAAAATCATAAAATTGTGTACATAACCCAATGATTAATATTGACGATAACTCTAAGTATATGAAAACATCTTAATGTTTTGGAAAGGTAGATATACAGAGGGTTTCATATAAATAAATTCTTTTCTAGATACAACCACTAAACTAGGTTGTGAAATAGATGCATCTAGGGGTATCAAAAATAAAAGTGTAGGTTGAGCATATCTTAGTCATCATTTGCTGTGCATATTTAGATTTTCCTTGCAACGAACCTAGTTTGACAATAATAGGAGATACGCTTTGGTTAACTCATATATTATTTATGAACTATAAATATGAGTTAGAAAATAAAAACTATGAAATCAATGATATTCCATAATAATAATGGATAAACATAAATTATGATAAATATAAGTTTGAACATATTTTTTAGGTTTTCCATTGAATTTTAAATGTTTTCTATTATTAGAGGTTAATAAGATGAAATATATTTTTGGAAACATATTATAAGTTCCAATATTTTTTATTTTTAGGAATTTAAATTGATTAATGATACTTATGATATGTTTCATTGTTTTTAAATACATTTATCACATTGG
Source organism: Viscum album (assembly GCA_963277665.1). NCBI lineage: Eukaryota > Viridiplantae > Streptophyta > Magnoliopsida > Santalales > Viscaceae > Viscum > Viscum album. Next base: position 591,073,765 of record OY728126.1, read on the forward strand.
TTTTACATGTCATTTAAGATGAAAAATTATTTAACAAAATTAAATTTAAATTTTTTAATGTTGAGTTTATTTGGGTTGTAGTCTTATTTATTTATATAATTATTTAAGTTCACATTTGGCATGGGACATTAAAATGATGGTGTATTCATTTCTGGAACTATTATACGTTATGCAATCCATTTTTTATATTTTTTAATTTCTAAATATAAGGGGATATATCAATATCATTTTTTGAATCATGTAAACTATTTTGTGTTGATTTTTTGTGCTTTAGGAATAAAAAAATTATATTGGATATTTATTTTTTTGTAATAAATGATGTGAATATTGATCAAAGAACAATTAAATGATGAAAATATCCTTATGGAAATAAATGATATAATGTATGTATATTTTATAGTGTTATCTTATGTGTTATCAAATGAATTCATCCACTTTAAGAAAAGGATATTGAAAAAATGTTATTTATTTACCTTCGTTTTTACTAAATCAATGGTATTTTCACCCATAATTCTTTTTCTTCATGGTTGTTAAATTTCTTCTATCAATGTTCTCTATCCCTCACTATTATTCATTGAGATTATTTTCTCCTCTATGTACATATTTTCAATTCCCAGATACATTATCATATTTATAAAACTTGTTATGTAATGAACTTTTATTTTATTTTCCCTATTTTTATAAAAAGGAATCATTAACACATCAATGATTTCAGTTTTACAAATAAAATCAAATTTCAAACCCATAATCTCTAAGAACATGTTAAAATAGTGATGATTCAATCTATAGATGTTTGTGGGAATGTGACACCACATAATTTTAAAATAATAAAATTATACTAGATATCATATATAACACACAACCACAAGCTTAAATGACCCATGAAATATATTATCTTAATATCATCACTATGTTGGTACCAAGTTGAATGGAGAAGTAAGTTTGAAGAGTTATCCTTTACAGAGTGTTGTATTTATTTGTCAAAGAAGGTAAATCAATTCACTTTGTAAAAGGATCAGAAACCCGACGATGCTTTTCTGATTTTTATTTCACAAATATCATAAGTTAGGAAAACTTTTCATGAAAGCCTTATAAAGGAAAGAGGGAGAAATTATGATTCCAATCTTATACAGTTTTGATTGGAAGGAATGATGATGCTGGAAGATGGGATGTTTCAGTACTTCCCATTGTCACTCTAACGATGCTAAAGCTTATATATCAAAGGATGCATATCACGATAGTGGAATTCGTGATAAAAACTGAAGAGTGGTTATGAGAAGCAGCAAAGAGAGAAATAACAAAGCAATGGACAATCTGGGGGTGGCATAAAAGCACAGTTTAATGTGGCGTCGTTTTCCAGTGTTTGCCAAATTTTAGGGCCCGAAAATCAGGAGATGAAGATGTGTTTTTGAAAACGGATGGAGCATGCAAGATTGAAGATGGTTTAGATTTTTTTATTAAAGGCATGATTCAAGGAAAGAACATCGAAAAATGACAAAGGCATTTAGTCCACAGAAATTTAGGCATGTTGCGCGAAAAAATAAAGTGGTGCGCGAAATAGTAGTGGGTTTCGCGAAATATCAGTGGGATGTGTGAAATATCTGCGGGATGTGCGAAATATCTTCAGGATGTGCGAAAAAGATAGTTGTGCCCGAAATAACGATGGGCTGCGGCAAAAATAAAGGCTGCGTGAAATGTTGGTGTGGTGCGCGAAATAGAGGAATGATTTTTTCCGCGCAAAATGTGTTATGAGATCAGAAGTTCGAAAATTTTAAAAGGCTTGAGGTGCACAAAATATTGGAGCATGGCGCGAAATATGAAGTTGCGTGAAAGATTTTTTACGTGCATGAAGGGGGTTTTACACGTGGATTAGTGTTTTCTGTGCGGGGTCAAAAATGCCTATAAATATGAGGTGAAGCCCTCTAATTTTTCAATGCTCGATACTTAGAAGAAATCCTGTGCTCTGGTGTGCATAAAATTATATGCTAAGTGAGTTGCATGAAAAGGAAGGAGTTTGCACGAAAAGAGGACATCTGCACGAAAAGAGAAAAGGTTGTGTGAAAAAGGGAAGTTGCGCGAAAAAGTTTTTCACACCAAAACGGAATTTTTACGCGCAAGGCATTTTAATTGCGTGCAAGATATCCAAAAATTTGTGAGAAAAATTTGGGGCCTTCGCACATATTCAGTTGTGCATATGGGAGTTCTTACCAGCTTTTGTGTAAAAAAGTGACGATCTGTACTTCATAGAATCCATCAGTTCAATTGTAAAGAAGCACTGAAATACCGTAATTCCCTATTTATGCTAAAAGGGTGCACACACACTTTCGGATTGTTTTCTAAGTGCTACACGATGGTTAATAGCGTTCTATTAGCGATTTTGGTGCATGCCTTGTCCTCTATAAGTGTGCCAAAGGCGATGATCAGGTCCATTGATAGAGTTTTAGCACATTTCATATGGGATGCAGCGGGAGAAGGGAAAAGGCAATGGGTGTCGTGGCGTAGGATGGTGCGGCCCAGTAGCGAAGGAGGGATTAACGTCGGGAGTTTGGAAGTCACTATTCACTCCATGCGGGTGAAGCTTGCATGGGAAATCATTGAGGATCGTACCCTCTGGGGGACGCTCATGCTACAGTGATACAAGGCTGGTGGTTGATGTTCCTCAGCTAATGGGTCGCCCTTTTGGACTTCAGTGAGCAATATCATTATGATGTTTCTCTTGTTATCCCATTGGATCATCGGGGAGGGCCTTATTTCCTTCTGGCATATTAATTGGTCAGGCTCTGTGCTGGGGTACCCGGGGTGTCCGGCCCCTACCATCTCATTCAGGGAGGTGATCTTATACCCCCACTTCTTCATATCATTGTTGGATGCAAACCAACAAGAGTTTTACGACTCGATTAGCATGAGCTCCGGGCATGAAATGTGCATTTACACTCCTTCATCCTCGGGGTTTTTCAGTTCAAAGGAGTTCTGCAGATTGAACCCTTCTCAAGGGAAACACAATGGATGGAGTGATCTGGTATGGGGTAACAGAGTACCCATTAAACTTAGTTTCCTCTCTTGGAGGATTCTTAACAATGAACTTCCTTCTGATGATAACATTAAACATTTGAGAATCAGCATGGCTTCCTGTTGCCAATGCTGCGTGTTCAAAAACAAAGAGAGCCTGAGTCACATCTTCTTCACGGGTGAATGGGCTCGTCAGATGTGGAGTTCCTTCAGAATTATCACAGCGTATGTCCATCCTGGTGTTAACATCGAGCTCTTCATGAAGCATTGGGTTAAGGGGGCCATCGTCTCAAGAACGGACTCAGCGGCGAGGCGTGTCATTTTCATTGCGGGATACTTGGTTTTATGGCAGGTAAGGAATCATGCCCAGTTAGAGGGGATCCCATCCTCAGGTAGGTCGATTGTGGCCAGAAATAGGTGCCTCTTGTATGATTTGGTCGATCTGGAAGGCATCAAGAAGGAGGCACCGTCCCTTTGCGTGCTCTACAGTTCGAGGAGTGTAGGTGCACAGAATGCAGCTAGTCTACTGGGGAGATGGATCTAGTGGATACCTCCTAGGGATGGCATCAAACTCCACACAGACGGCTCCTGTAGTATGGGTGTGATGCGTGGAGGAGGGTTCATTCGGGACTGTCAGGGGAGAGTGGTGATGTATTTCTCGGTTTATTATGGGAGTGGCACTCCTATTCGGGCGGAGGCTAACGCGGTTCCCATTGGCCCCACCATTTGCAAGAAGAGGGATATTATTATTAACCAGGTGGAAACTAACTCCAAGATTTTTTATGATGTCGTAAAGGGTAAAGGAACCATTCTCTGGTCCATCTCCTATACCATGAGGGCTTGCAAGCTTCTGCTTAACAACAATGTGAGAGTCACACATACATGGAGGGAGCGGAACAAAGTGGCGGACTATCTAGCCTTTCTTGCATATCCGGGTTTCTCGGTTTGTTTCCTTTCTAAATTTTCTTAGTTTAAACCATAGGGGGTGAACCTTATACGGGGAGATGCCCTTGGGCTACAGTACTTTCATCCCCCCTAGGTAGGGTCACTTGTTTGAATTGCTTTGCTTTGTCTCCCTTAATAAAAATTGTAATGTTGGATGGATGTGGTATTGGATTATTTCCGTACCATACCAAGGACGTAGCTACTCTTGTTGAGTAGTGAACCTTGTAAATATTGTGTTCTTGTGGTTGTGTGTGTTCAGCAGAGAGTAAAATATTTAACAGGAGGTAAAGGTTGTATCAATTCTACGGATACATAAAAAGAAAATGATATCATTGATTCACCCCCTCCCCCTCTCAGTGATACTTGGATCCTGACTGGGAACTTCACATTATAACCTATCCATTTAATTTTTAGGTAAGAATATATTTAAAAGAATTATTAAATATCTAAAAAATTTATAATTAATAAAAACTCATTCATACATGCTTTGAAATTAATCTCTGATTTTTTTGAAAATACATTTTATTCTTCCAAAATATGTTCTCTTAAAAAATGATTTTATTACTATTCATGAGAAAATGTTATAATTAATTTAATTAATTTTTAGAAAAATTATTCATTTATAGGATATCATTTTTTAAATAATTATATAAATTATATTATGTAGAAATTTTCATTTTCTTTTTAAATTTATGGTTTTTTGGTGAATATTGAAAAAATAATTTTTTGTCAAACTGACATTCATTTTCATTATATAAGGAAATTTACATATTTATTATATTATGGATTCAGTCTTTAAGTGTAATATGATCCATTTTAAAAAAAATAATCAAATTAAATTTATTTCAATTATGATTTTTGATGATTGTTCTATAGATCTATTTTTTTCTTAAAAATAGATTTTGTCTTAAAACTTTTTTTAAGTTCATAGTATTTTTCCATTTTAATTAATTAATATGACCCATAATGATTATTTATTTTAATGAAATATATATATTATATATAAATTTATTTGAAATTAAATTCATATAACTACTAATATTGTTCATAGAGTTAATGTAAAATAAATTTTTCCTTGAAAATTTATCTTACTTAGCAAACTGCATTTCATCATGCGTTGTGAAATTATTATAAAATAAATTTATGAAAATTATATAAATTGAATTTGATAAAATTGATTATATATTTATAATTATATTAATTAATATTAGGTAATAATTTCAACTTATTTTTTTGTTTAATAAATGGAATAAATAATTAATAACTAATTACCATGGTGAAGGTTAAAATGGGGTTCTACGTGTTACTTGCACATTTGTTAAAATAAATTTAACACAAAATAGTAGTTATTTATGTTTTAAAATCTATTTAATATTTATAATAAATGTTTATATATTATTTAATAAATTCAATTTTATTTTTAGGGTTATAATTTAAATTACATACTTCAAAAACAAATTACCATGGTGAAAACTATAATAGTAAAAGTGAGTAACCATAGAGGTAAAGGGAATAACATGTGTAAAACATTTTTATTTTTTTATCTTGGAGGTTTAGATTAAAAATATATTCCCCCAATAAAATATTTATTATTTTTGGAGGAACATGGCATGGAAGGTTCATCCCATTTTTAGAATACTTTTGTGTATTTTCTAAAATGTTACTCCTTCTCACAAATAAAAGGGTCCCTCCTCTCCTATTTTTATCACAATTCAAAATCCTTTTTCATACAAATACCTACCTAAATAAAATTATTAATTCATTTAACACATCCTATAGGCCTTGGTTTTATAATAATTCCCTTTTATGAATGATTTTGATGCAATACTAAGGAGGTAGTCTGAAGAAGAGGTATCGTTCTTAACCGAGTGTTTTTTCTTTGTCTCTTATTCTACCTTGAAATATTCATTAACCATACTAATATAAAAATATCATTATATCTTAAATAATAATATTATATTATGTAAATTTCATTCCCTATATCCATCCCCTCCTCCAAAATATAGTAAGTGAAACTATAACACCTGGAGATTTTAAAAGATGAAAATTATGTTCAATGGAGTAAATGAGATGAAACACAAATCATAGAAAATAATTTTACTCCATGAGCCTTTAAAATATATTTACTTATAAATATATTTAATCAATTTAATAGTCTATGGTACAGAAAACATTGATACTTTTATGTTTGATATCATATTCAACACGTAACCCCAACCTTAAATTACCCATGATATATATAACAGTTAAAATGGAGTCATTAAATTGGAGGGTATAAATATTATTCACTAATTATAAAATATTAATATAAATATTTATTTATATGTATATTTCTTACACAATATTAATTATTGAAACATATTTTGAAAATAATTAACCACTTTTCAGTAATGTTATTTCATTCATAAAAAAATGGTTTTCCTTAAAAATATATTTTTTCGTTTTCATTAAACAAATACAATAATAAATTTCAAGGTATTTTATAAAATTTATTTGAAAAAATTAACTTCTTCTTTTAATCTGAATACAAAAATGTACTTTTGGATAAATTTGGTAACTTTTATAAAAATATTTATTTTACAGTGGATTATGAAAAATAATGATTTCTATAAAAATACTCTTCATTTTTAATAAATTATGAAATTTAAAAGTACCAAGAGGATGTTAGTATTATTTTTAGAAAAATATGTAATCATTAATTATTTTTAGAAAACATAATTTCTTTTCAATCATAATTATTTTGGATTTTATAGTATGTTTATTTATGGGTTTAAAAAAGGTGTGTTTTCATGAAAATTTTTATTAATGGGAATAATGTTTCTCTATTTTAGTAAATTAAAAGAGTACCTAATGCATAACATTTTAAATGAAATTTTTTTATTATTTATCAATATATTTTTATTGATATTAATACAATAATTATTATTGGATGTAGAAAACCATTTTTTCTTGAAATATAGACTTCTTGAAAAGTCAATTTTTATTGCATCTGTGGTTTTTTTATAATATTATTTTTTCAACATTGAGTAATTTTATTTTAAAAAACATAATTTTTTAATTAATAATGTTAAAAATATGTGTTAAAGTAAATTTTTAATATTTTTAGAAAAATATTAATTTGTTTGATGAATGGTGAAAAGTACTGAGTTTAAATTGAAAATATAATTTTCATTTAATTTATTTATAAATATAAATTGTATCAGAATTTTGTATTATATTGAAATTATTAAAATTTAATATAAAGAACCTGACTTAAAACATTACTTAATCATGAATTAAATGAATAATTCACATTGAGTATATTTTCAGGTTTAGAGTTTTATAGGATTAGGCTATTACTATTACATTTCAAAAAAATTCAAAGTAGACACTTCTACTCTATTTTTATTTTTTCCAACACACAAGAACTATTGAAAAATACAGTCATGCCTCATTCCATGTTTAAGATATCATTACTTTTCCTTGACCTGATCTTTGACCCTATTCCACATTAAGTTCTGTGAAAAAAATTCAAAAACATGGGATGAGCATAAAAATCTCAATAAGGTATACACAAAGAAGGAAAACTTTTTAGTTTTTTCAATCAAAAACTAGACCATGAATACTTTAACATAAGTAAAACTTTTCACCTTTTTTAAGTAGTAAATACTCTTTACTGAATAAAAGATAACTAATTACCCTTTTGTAACCAAAATATTACCATAAAACCCATATAAATAACACATAACATATAAAGGTAATATGGCACATAAACATACATAAATGGAATAACCATACGGTCAAATTCCACATATATCACTAAATGGAATAGCCATATATCCAACTTCCATACCCAATGAATTAGAGGTTATAACATAACCACCCATCCTGAATTATCCCAGCACCACCCGTCATTTGGTTTATTACGTAACCACCCGTCAAATGTCCAAGTACCATTATAAAATCATAACACATAAAACATATAAAAAGGAACGAAAACATTTCCACATTTAAATTGAAATATATCACTTCAATATATTGATATAACAAATCCATTATCAAAACCATTTTTAATATCAAAATACATAAAATAGTATATGGTATTTATTTTCCTTTTAAAAACATTACGGCTTGTTAAGGAAGCCAAAGATCAAATAATACTCACAGCGGCGGAAAAGGTCATTGTCACCCCTTACGTAAAAATCCATTCCTTTTTTCATTTAGTGAAATGATTTGTAGAAAATGATTCTCTTTGATAATTCAATGGTGTTTATACAGCATATAAAATAATGTCGTGTATTAAAACAAAATATGTCTCAATGAAAGGAGATTGAGACGAAGTCTCTTACCTCGTGTCTAACTTGACCTGTTCGTTCTTTATTCTCCTAAATAATAAACTAACGTTAATTTATACATGATTAAAAAAAATTCAAGTTTATTATTCCTTTTATATCATTTATCACCATTTTATAAACATTACGAAGTCATTTAAGTTAATAACGTTCGTTTTGTCGATATTTGGTACTTGAGTCAAAAATGAAAAACATATAGTTACATGTTGTTCAAATGGTCAAAAGTTCATTATATCTAGAATGATTTTCATGATTTAGATATCATATATATCATATATATCCAGTATATACATGTATTTATAATAGTATATAACATTTGGAGATAAAAAGGGAAATGCACTGTTCCTGGAGACGGTAAGCCGTATGTATGCATGAACGCGACTTTCATTTCTATTTTTTACTTTAATGGAATTAAAACATAATTATGAAGTTTTTAGTCAGGATCCAAGTATCACTATGAGGGGTAGGGGTTGAATTGGTGATATTTATTTCTTTTCATGTTTCCTTTTTTTTGAAACAACCTTCGGCTCCTATTAAAGAGTTTCTTCCCTGCTGAACACACACAATCACATGAACACAAGATTTACAAGGTTCACTACCCAACAAGAGTAGCTACACCCTTGGTAAGGTACCGAAATAATCTAGTACCACATAATCCACTAGAAAACAATCTTTTGATGTTGAATACAATGAGGAGGATATACCCTTACACTCCTGTAGCACTTGGAAAACAATCCTCAAGTGCGTGGGCACCCTCTTAGCACAAATAGGGAATTAAAATATTTCAGTGCTTCTTTACAATTGAATAGTTGTATTCTCTGAAGTACAGATCTTCACATTCCAACCTAGAAGCTAGTAGGAACCCCTAGAGTAAAACAGTTTGCGCGCCCACTTCCACTTGTACGCCCTATACTTGCGCACCTACAACTTGCACGCCTCTTCTTGCGCGCTAATACTTGCACGCCACAACATTCGCAGCAAGACCCGTGCGATAGACATGTGTGGAAGACCTGCATGACAGACTAGCGTAGAAATACTTTCACGGAAACACTTGCGCGGCAACAATTGCGTGGCCGCACTTGCATGCCAACCCTTGCGCGCCAACACTTGTGTGGAAACCCTTACATGGCAAAGCACTCTCTACTACTTGCACGCTCAGAGCTCAAATTTTCCCTTATCTTTTCAGCATGGAAAAATGAGGAGGAAAGTCCTCTATTTATAGGCTTTTGGTGACTTGCACATCACATAGACTTGCTCGCCAATACTTTTACGCCGCTCCATCACTTGCACGCCGCTCCATCACTTGCGCGCCCTTCCATCACTAGCACACCACTTTCTTTCCTTTTTCATTTTTGATATGATGACGTTGGAATCAGAATTGTGAGAAACATACAATTGAGTGCCACTTATACTTGCACGCCACACTTGCGCGCCACTTATACTTTCACGCCACACTTGCACGCCACTTATACTTGTGTGCCACTTTTTGACTTGCGCGCAAAACTTTAACTTGCACGCCTTTTTCCTTTGTCAAATTTTGATGTGATGATCCTGAATTATGGCATGTGCATTCCATATAATTGTTCACCAATACTTTAACACCAATACTTTCATGTCAATACTTGCGTGCCACTTTTGACTTGCACGCCACTCTTGACTTGCGCGCACCTTTCTTTCCTTTTCCAAAAACACTTCTTTACTCCCCCTATCCTTCATAAGTCTTGAATCACATGTTCTCCAAACTTATGATATTTGTGAAATACAAAATATCAAAGAATCATCATATTTTATGGTTCTTTTACATAGTGAATTGATTTATCTTATTTGACAACAAAATACAACACTCTACAAAGGCTAACTCTTCAAACTTCCTTCTCCACCCAACTTGGTCCAAACAATCTCCCCCTTTGGATTTTGTTGTCAACCAAGATTCATAAATCACTAAACTTTGTAACCTTATGAAATGGATTACTTATCAACAATTCTAAGCCTACGAGAGCTAACTCATTGTAGGAAACAAGAATTATTGACAGCCAAACCCATGTTGTCCAAAGACAGTGAATATGGAATCTCATGTTCATATCTCATCAGCCTTCTTTAGAACATCTTTTAAGCTTCTACTTTAGCATTCTTTACTTATTCAACATTCCTACAATACAAAAACAAATTGTTTTCTACAACCAATCCAACAACCTGTTAGAATAGTTCACACACACACATGTTGGATTCACAGCATACCCACAACTCCCCCTTTATGCATGCATCTATAAGGATAGATTTATGAAACTATTCTCCCCCTTGAAAATAGTATCCAATGGAAAGATGAGATTGGGGACAGAAACACGTACCTTAACCATGGTGATAAGGAGGTTGGACACCCATGTTCAACCTCAATTTTTCAAATGGTTCCCTCGGTAACAGTTTTGTGAATATATCTGCAACTTGTTCAAATATAGGAACATACTCCAGCCTCAATTAATTCTTCTACACTTGTTCATTGATGAATTGGTACTTTATATCAATGTGTTTTGAATGAGAATGTTGTACTGGATTTCATGTAAGATTTATTGCACTCTGATTATCACAACCAAAGAGTAATGGTAGCTTTACTTAAACTAGTAGATCTTCCAACTGAGTCTTCATCCACATTAGATGATTTACAGCTTGAGTAGCATCAACATACTCAGCTTCCGCTGTGCTAAGAGTTACTGAATTCTATTTCTTGGTATGCCAACTATCACAACTTTTCCCCAGAAAAAAACTCCACCAAATGTGGATCTTCGATCATCCACATTTCCTGCCCAATCAGCATCAGAATACTTGAATAGATCAATATTTCTTGATCCATCATACCTGATTCCTAAATTTGTTGTGCCTTTGATATATCTAAGAATTCTTTTTCCAGCAATCAGATGTGGTTCTTTAAGGGCACTCTAAAATCTTTCACATAAAGTGACAATAGACGATGTCAGGTCTTGAGGCAGTCAAATACAATAGACTTCAAATCAGCTTTTGAAACTCTTTCTGATCAACTTCATTTCCCTCTCTATATTTAGACAACTTGGTTCCCACTGAAATTAGTGTCGAAACTGGTTTCGAATTTTCCATTCAAAATTTCTTCATAAGTCCCTTAGCATACTTTTTATGAGACAGAAAAACATGATTCTTCTTCTATGAAATTTGTAGCCCAAGAAAGTACTTCATTTCTTCCAGCATGGAAATCTCAAATAAATTCTTCATCTCCTCAGAAAAGTTTTCACATGATCTTTTATCATTTACAGTAAATATAATATCATCGACCTTAACAATAATTATCAGTGAAAACTCCTAACATTCCTTGATGTAGAGATTGTTGTCAACTCTCCCTTTCTTAAAGTTCATCTTCTTTTAGCAAGTATCTAATTTAGAATACCATGCTCTTGAAGCCTGTTTTAGCCCATACAAATCATTCTTCAACCTGCACACATAACTTTCATCCTTTCCAATAACAAATCCACAAGTTTGATCAATATAAAATTCCTCATCAAGGTCACCATTTAAGAATGCAGATTTTACATCCATTTCAAAGATTTTGTAACCCTGTTGTGTAGCAATAGAAAGAAAGATTCTGTTTGTTTCTAATCTTACCACCGGAGCAAAGGTTTCATCAAAATCAATGCCTTCAATTTGTGAATACCCTTTTGCAAACCAATCTTGCTTTGATTTTTATTACTTAACCTTATTCATTCAGTTTTGTTCCGAAAAACCCACTCTGTACCAACAATGTTCTTGTTGTCCGTTTTAGGTACAAGTTCCCAAGTATCATTCTTCTCTATCTTATCAAGCTCTTCATTCATTGCATGAACCCATTCAAGATGCTCAAATGCTTCATTTACATCATTCGGTTCAACTTTAGAAAAAAGAGATGTATGTGGGATAACATTCGAAGTTCTTCTTGTTTGAACCCTCGAATTTTTATCTCCAACAATGTTCTAAGCCTCCACTTCCATCCTCAACCTAGGATGAGTTTCTTGAACTCCATCTTCATCACTTGAGATTTCTGAGTCGGATTCATCTTCTTGAGTAGGATTCACACTGTCTGCAACATTATCATAATTGTTAACAAAATCTTTTCTATCCGGCTCAACTTTCACATCAACACATGATTTCTTTTCTTTCTCAAAATTTTCAACAACTTTTACATCTGAATAATCAATAATTATTCTTGTTTCATTGTTGAGACATCTATATCCTCTTCCTTCTGGATCATAGCCAAGAAAAATTCCATCATCTCCACTTTTCCCAAACATTCCAAGTTTTCCACCTTTCTTTTTTATAATGCATGGACTCCCAAATACTCTTAAGTGTTTCAGAATTAAAGTTTTTCCATGGAACATTTTATAAGGAGTCATATCTGAGTTTGGTCTAAAGAAACATTGGTTCTGAATATACACAGCATTGCTCATGGATTTCCTCCAATAATAATGAGAAAGACTATGCTCAAGCAACATAGTTCTCCCCATTTCCACCAATCTTCGATTCTTTCTTTAAGAAACCCCATTTTGTTGAGGTGTGTATGGTGAACTGAACTAATGCTTAATTTCATGCTTCTCAAGATAACATTGAAAATCTCCATTCTTATACTCACCACCATTATCAGTTCTCGACTTCTTCACTGAATACTCACATTCCTTTTCTGCTTTCCACCTTATACTCTTAAACATTTTCAGAGCCTCTGAGTTATGTCTCATGTACACAACACATCTACTGAAGAACCATAAATTTCAAGGAAATTTTTTTTCCTTAATTTCTTTGGGATTTTACGAGTACGCAGTTTCTAACATCACCTGATTCTGAGGCCTGGTGTGCCCGGAATCATCTTCCAAAGTGTAGCTCGGGTACGTTCAGTGAACAAATGAGTGGGTTTTCATAACTTTTGAACTGGTGCTCAGAATCGAAATCTGAGGGCACCGATGAAACCGCAGCACTGGTAATTTATTAGGAACACCTTTTTTGGACGTACCTTTACATGGGAGGAGTTGTTAAAAATGTGAAGAATAAAAATATAGTTGTTTTACAATTATATTTTACTTACACCACTAGTGGTTTAAGAGTTATGGGAAAGGAAGTTGTGAGGAAGTTGGGGTGGGGCCCACACGAGCCCCCACCTCCTTAAATTTATAACACCCCATAAAACACCTAATTGTGTAACACATCCTCTCCCCCTCTTAATTATAAGTCACCTCTCTCATTAAATTATTTTATTAAGTTAATCGATGTATTTAATTAAGAGTTGAATTTTGGAATTCATGGCATGTGTTAATAAAATATACCTTCCTTATTTTATTTGTGGGATTTAGTTGTGTGATGAGATTCTGAGAAAATACACAAAGCCTTGGGGATCTTCATCTTCTTCGTTGGAGAACACGAGGAACACCAAGACTTTGATGAAGAACATTGTCTCCGCAATGAGAGATCGATGTACCGTCTCATCTCCTCTCCACAGCTGGTGTGTGACGCCTTCCCCGAAGAACAACGATGCGACTTCCTTCGTTCTTCTTCTCATGTAAAAGGAAGGGAGATGCCATTCCTCCTCGGACGATCTCCATCAATGTGTACGGAGCCTCACCCCATGACACCACTTTCCACGACACTCAACGATCGTTAACTCATTATCAAGGTAGGGAATTGTTTTACATTCAAGATTAATTTATGATCTTCGTTGACGTTTATTAAGCCGCCTATTATCAAGATAATGGGAGGAGGTCAGATCGCACGAAAACGGCCGAACCTCCTCCCCATGGTTGTTATTTGTTTCTCTATGGTTTGGAACGGAGGCGGCGCGGTGCTGTCACACCACGAGGGAATGAGTAAACCGTAGCCGGAGCGGGCTGCGATGAAGAAGCGAGGCGTCGTCGCACCGTGCCAAAGCTGAAGAACCTGTGTCCAAGGTCGGGCCGCGACGTCTTCACGCCGTGCCGGACGGACAAGGGCCACGGCCTAATCCGTGGCTATGCAAGGGAGGGCGGCCGGAATCTCTGGCTGCTGGCGCTTCGAAAGGGCGGGACTGCGGGGTCCCGCGGCGGCGGCTCCGGCTGGCCAACTGGGTCAGCCGTTCGGAAGAGGCCGGGGGTCGTAACCCCCAATAGCAGACAGGCGCCCCCCACTACGGGAAAAATGGGTATTTGCGACGGGTTATTTTCGACGGGATTTATTCCCGTCGCAAATAGTCCCGTTAAAAACTTATTTGCGACGGGGGTCTTTACCCGTCGCAAATAAGTAGGCTTTTGCGACGGGGAGGCCTTTCCCGTCGCAAATAATTTTCCCGCGATTAGGCGCCAAATCGCGGGAAAACTATTTGCGACGGGAAAGGCCTCCCCGTCGCAAATAACCGGCGGCGGTAAAAGGTATTTGCGACGAGAAAGTATTCCCGTCGCAAATACTATGTTATTTGCGACGGGACCGGTCGCAAATAACTATTTACCGGTTGACCGTAATAAATGCGGGTCAAGGTATTTGTGACGGTGCCCGTCGCAAATAATACTATTTGCGACGGGAATCCCGTCGCAAATGGACCCGTCGCAAATAGTCTAACCTATAAATACCCCCATCCGTTTTTTTCAAATCATTCTCATTCTCCACCTTCTTCTGCTCTAAAATTTCTATTTCGAAAGTTGAGTTTTTGTTCAGTTTAATTTTTTTCTTCGGAGCTGTTATTAAAGTTTTGAAGAACGATCAGAGCTCATCAATTTCCAAGGTATTTATGTTCATTTTAATTTAATATTTATTTTTAATTTTTTATTAGTTTCAATTATTTTTGATTAGTTGTAATTTAATTATGTTTACATTGTTTTCTTACTTAATAAATTTAAATTATTAGTATTGTTCATAGTTAATGGTAATTAGGAATAATTTGTAATAATTTTTAATAA
The DNA here is from genome assembly GCA_963277665.1 of Viscum album. Taxonomy (NCBI): domain Eukaryota; kingdom Viridiplantae; phylum Streptophyta; class Magnoliopsida; order Santalales; family Viscaceae; genus Viscum; species Viscum album. Next base: position 591,088,961 of record OY728126.1, read on the forward strand.
TTAAGAATAAATATTAATAATTAAGAATAATTAGTAATAATTAGTAATAATTACCAATAATTAGTAATAATTACCAATAATTAGTAATAATTAAGAATAATTAAGAATAATTAGTAATAATTAAGAATAATTAGTAATAATTAAGAATAATTAGGAACAATTATCAATAATTATCAATAATTAAGAATAATTAGTAATAATTAGTAATAATTACCAATAATTAGTAATAATTAGTAATAATTAGTAATAATTACCAATAATTAGTAATAACTAGAAATAATTAGTAATAATTAGCAATAATTAGTAATAATTAGCAATAATTAGTAATAATTAGCAATAATTAGTAATAATTAGTAATAATTACCAATAATTAGTAATAATTACCAATAATTAGTAATAATTAGCAATAATTAGTAATAATTAGTAATAATTACCAATAAGTAGTAATAATTACCAATAAATAGTAATAATTATCTATAATTAACAATAATTAACAATAATTAGTAATAATTAGTAATAAATACCAATAAATACCAATAATTTGTAATAATTACCAATAATTGCCAATAATTACCAATAATTAGGAATAATTAGGAATAATTAGGAATAATTAGGAATAATTAGGAATAATTAGGAATAATTAGGAATAATTAGGAATAATTAGGAATAATTAGGAATAATTAGTAATAATTAGGAATAATTAGGAATAATTAGGAATAATTAGTAATAATTAGTAATAATTAGTAATAATTAGTAATAATTAGTAATAATTAGTAATAATTAGGAATAATTAGTAATAATTAGTAATAATTAGTAATAATTAGTAATAATTAGGAATAATTAGTAATAATTAGGAATAATTAGGAATAATTAGTAATAATTAGGAATAATTAGGAATAATTAGGAATAATCAGGAATAATCAGGAATAATCAGGAATAATCAGGAATAATCAGGAATAATCAGGAATAATCAGGAATAATCAGGAATAATCAGGAATAATCAGGAATAATCAGGAATAATCAGGAATAATCAGGAATAATCAGGAATAATCAGGAATAATCAGGAATAATCAGGAATAATCAGGAATAATCAGGAATAATCAGGAATAATCAGGAATAATCAGGAATAATCAGGAATAATCAGGAATAATCAGGAATAATCAGGAATAATCAGGAATAATCAGGAATACTCAGGAATACTCAGGAATAATCAGCAATAATCAGCAAAAAAAATTATATTATCAATATTTATGAAAAAAATATTAATATTATTAAAATAATAAAAATTTATAAAATATTAAAATTATCAATATTCACAACAGACTTTCCTCTATTCTTAACATTTCAAATCATAAAGGGTCGCCAATTGTCAGGTCATGCGCAATAAAAAGTTTGTGTCAGCCATGTCCAATGTAAACTCTATAATTGTCCTTGCATGGTTGATAACCTCGCAAGTAATGTTGCAATCAGACAAAACAAGTCATTCCCTTCTTATCTATAAGAATTATCTCACATGAACCTTTACATAGACCATTCTTCCTTGAAAATTTAAGGGAAAAATAATATCCCCTCAAATTTTTAAGGAAGAATGGTCTATGTAAAGGTTCATGTGAGATAATTCTAATAGATAAGAAGGGAATGACTAGGTTTGTCTGATTGCAACATTACTTGCGAGGTGATCAACCATGCAAGGAAAATTATAGAGTTTACATTGGACATGGCTGACACAAACTTTTTATTGCGCATGACCTGACAATTGGCGACCCTTTAAGATTTGAACATGTTAAGAATAGAACAAAGTCTGTTATGAATATTGATAATTTTAATATTTTATAAATTTTTTATTATTTTAATAATATTAATATTGTTTTTTCGTAAATATTGATAATATTTTTTTATTACTAATAATTAGTAAACAAAATCTGCTTGGATAATGAAGGGAAAATTTATAATCATCTCCACAACGATGATTACCAAATTTCCTTTCATTATTCAAGCAGTTTTCCTTTTGCTAAGTATTGCTAAGTATTGTTAAATTAGTAATAAATAGTAATAATTAGCAATAAATTGTAATAATTAGTAATAAATTGTAATAATTAGTAACAATTAGTAATAAATTGTAATAAATTGTAATAATTAGGAATAATTAGGAATAATTAGGAATAATTAGGAATAATTAGGAATAATTAGGAATAATTAGGAATAATAACCAGTAATTACCTATAATTACCAGTAATTACCAATAATTACCAATAATTACGAATAATTTGCAATATTTAGTAATAAATACCTAAAATTAGGAAAAATTAGAAAAAATTAGGAAAAATTCTCAATAATTAGGAAAAATTACCAATAATTAGAATGTAAAATACTTCTATTATTTGAATGTAAAATACTTCTATTATTTTTATATTAATTAAAATAACTTATTAATATTTTTTTATTTTTGAATTATAATTGTAATATTATTATAATAATTAAATCATTTATTAATATTCTATTATTTTTTATTTTTGAATTATAATTCTACTATTATTATAGTAATTAAAATAATTTATTATTTTATAATTCTATTATTATATTAATTAAAAAAATTTATTAATAATTTATTTTTTTTATTTTTTTTATAGTATTTGCGACGGGTCCCGTCGCAAATACTATTTATAGTATTTGCGACGGGATACTATGCCCGTCGCAAATACAACTATTATTAATAGTTTTTTATTTTTTTTTAAAAATAGTTTTTGCGACGGGTCCCGTCGCAAAAGGTATTTGCGACGGGTCCCGTCGCAAAAGGTATTTGTGACGGGACCCGTCGCAAAAACTATTTTAAAAGTTTTTTTACAAAAATACGGAATACTATTTGCGACGGGGAGAATGCCCGTCGCAAAAAAGGGCTTTAGCGATGGGCCCGTCGCAAATAAGGGCAGTTGCGACGGCGTTTTCAGCAACGGGCTATTTGCGACGGGGTCCCGTCGCAAAAAGCCAATTGCGACGGGATCCCGTCGCAAATGCCCCGTCGCAAATACCTGTATTTCTAGTAGTGCCCCCCCATGTGGGGGGCGACCGTTTCGAGACAAGGGGGCAGCGCCCCCCCCCCCCCCCCCCCCCCTGTTTTCCGCTTGGCCGAAACGGCCGAGCTGCTGGCCACGCGGGCTGCGCCCACGGTAGGCCCGCCGGCTGCGCCAGGCCGGACCGCCCGCACCGGCCCGGACAGCCCACGCTGGGCCGGACTCGAACCCGGGTCGGGTCGACCCGGTTCGGGCCACCCATGGGGTTTTGGGCTGGGTCGGTCTGGGCCCAAACCCCCCTAAAATCGGGCAGATTCATTCAAACGCCCGTAACATGGGCTACGGACTCCCGATCGATGCACCGTCAGTTGAGATGTGATCTTTGGATCGAGAAGGTCGTTTCAATATATTACACTCAAGGTTTTGGAGATTTTTGTGTACATCCGGGTTGGTTCGTACACAAATACAACCGGGCCTTCGGAGCGGAAACACTTATAACTTGAGCTCCGGACGTCCGATTGTCGTGTAGTCGACTTTGTTGGATTCATCTTAAGAAGAAGGTTCTTTTGGCATACTACGCTCGAGGTTTGGATATATTTTGAGTACGGTTGGGTTGGTTTTGACTTAAAAACCAACAGGGCCCTTGGGACGAAGAAGCCAATAACTCTCAGACTAGGCATCCGATTGACGCGCCATATGTCACGTTGAGTTCCTATTGTCGAGAAGGAACTTTGGGATACATCTAATCTGGACTACGTGTCAATTGATGTATCGACCCCCCTTGGCTCATGGAGCAGACCCTCCCGGAATCGAGCATGCTGTGTGTGGGAACCCTAGAGCTGGCTGCGACTGCGACGACGATGACTACTGTACTGGAATCCTCCGTCAGTTCGGCAGTGATGACGACCGTACTAAAATTTTATGTGGGTTCGAAGGTGAAAAATATTGTTCTTGTATACTATGTGGGTCCGGAAGTACGTGACTACTGTTCTTGTATCATACGTGGGTCCGGTAGTATTTGACTCTGTACTTGTATCCTACGTGGATCCAGGAGAGTGGCCGGTCTTCTTTCCTTTGTGGGTCCGAAAGCTTAGCTTGTCTTGAATCCTATGTGGGTCCGACAGCTTAGATGAATCAGTGGCTACATATGATCATCTCTATCATCTTACAAATAAGTATACATGTGTGAGCTGAGTCTTGACTCTCAATCATTATCTTCGATATGATTGTCTTGCTTTCCTGTGTCGATTAGGTTTTGTTATCTTGTGTGGATTAGCTTGTGCTATCCTATGTGTACTTGATCAAACTTGGGCTCGAATATTGGAGCCAAACTGGAATTTATGACTTAAGTATATGTATGGGCATATACCTATGTAGATTTGGTTGTTACTTCGTGATTGTAACTTTCCTTTTTGGTTTATCCTTCGTGGATTCTGGGAGACCTTCGGGGGGTCTCGGGGTCCCTACTGAGTAGCGTATACTCACCCCTGCACGGGCTATGACTGCACTACGTTGTGTTGGATGCAGATGACAGATAGCACTGATCGAGGTAGGAGCTCGTGGAGCTGGACAGTACCTGGAGGTGGATCACTAGACGATCCGTGCTCAGGAGCGGACGGATGGAGCGGAGGAGCAGAGGAGACCATCTGTACCCACCCTTCTGGTGGTATTTCCCAAGGAGGGCTCAAACTTGATGTTTTACTTTTCTGCTGTTGTACTCTCTTTTCAGTTGTACTTTACTTTCCGTTGGGTTTGTATTCTGGTCCATTTACTCCCAACACTTACTTTTGTTTTCAGTTTACTTAGTGTTTACTTCCTCTTGTGTACTTTGTGGTGTTTTTTTAATTTATAAAGGCAATTCCTTCCCTTTTCATCAGGATTTACGCCTTTAGTGCTAGTCTCCAACCCCTGGCCTATGGAAGGCGGGCTTGGGGTAGTCACGACATGGGCCCTAAGGACGGGTCATGAAAAATTGGTATCAGAGGAGTTTGGTTCTACCGCAGAACTCAGGACTCTGATCATTATTCTTGGTGAAGCAGTAGTGTTAAGGTTATTGAGTGTGGTTATCAATCCAGGGAGTCCAGTGTTGGTGCGGTGGCCGACATATCCATACACCAGGACCCTGACTTCTAATTTCTGACTCAGTGCACGAAAACATTGATTGCATGTGTGTTTCAAAAGTTTTCTTTGTGATTACTTTGTGTCAGCTCACTAGGTATACTATATTGACCATGGAACACCTGTCTATTTTTGGGATGTCCCCATGATGGCATCCATCTAGGGTTCCAAGATTTGTCTGAGACGAAAGCCCACCGAGCGATGAGGGCTCGGTGCAGGGCCCTATTACAGTGTAGGCGCTGGCGATACCTCTACCCGCCGAGCCACCGATGCCACCAGCCCCAGCCGCTGAGAGTGCATGTCGCCTTAGTCCACTGCATGAGTTTCAGCGTCAGGGACTGCCAAGGTTCTGTGGGAGACGGACCGTCAGGCAGCCGAGGATTGGCTGGAGGCTGTTGTATGAGTTTTCGGGTCAGTAGGGACACCAGCTAACCTCATGGTGATCCTTACAGCGAGTCTCCTACACGCGGCAGCAGGCAGATGGTTGAGCCTAATTCTCTAGGTCCATGACAAGGCATCCCTACTATGTTCGGAGTTCGAGAGCCTCTTCCACTTGGAGTTCATCCCAGCCACCCTTCGTGCGGTGCACATTCAGAAGCTACTACAGCTACGGCAGGGCAGAATGTCGGCATCCCGGTACTCGGCAAAATTTACCGATCTCTCACGCTATTCGATGGACATGGTATGAGACCCATTATTCCAGGCCCGGACCTTCGAGCAGGGACTGAGGCACGAGATCAGGGCATCAATGATCTCCCTCAGCATTCTGACGCAGGCAGGAGTACTGGAGCAAGCCCTTCTTGTAGAGAGCTTTATTGCTGAGCCTACACCAGCAGCGAGACCTACCGTAGGGCGACACGTAGCAGAGTCTTCTACAGCTGGTAGTCGATGGATTTCATAGGGGTTCAAGCAGACCAGACCATCAGGAGGAAGACCTCAAGACACTGGTTCAGAGGTACGGGGCACACGACACAGATCCAGTCTTACGAGGAGCATACAGTGCTATGTATGCGGCGGGCAGGGCCACATGGCTCGTGACTGCCCGACCCACCGTGCAGAGGAGCAGTAGACGGTTGAGGGACCACCCATGCTGAGGCAGAGGGTTGACCGTGGTGGTTCGCAGAGAGCAGGCAGATGAGGAAGAGGAGCTAGCCGATCATCAGGTGGTGGGAGACACTTTGAGGCTTTACCACTACCACCACCAGGAGGTCCACAACGACCACAGGGAGCTGGCGGGAAGAGGCAGGATCAGCTTCAGGCAGTAGAGGCCTACGACCATGGTGCACTAGAGAAGATTCGAGTTACTAGCTGCGTCTACTCCACCCTTGCTGCAGTTCTTATAGACACATGAGCGAGTCATTCGTTCATTTCCGCTGCCCTTGTTTGGAGCTCAAGATTCTGACGGAGTCGTTGCCTCGATCCTTACGGCTAGAGACTCCTACGGGAGAAGACTCGACGATTACGCACTGGTGCCGGTAGTGTGATCTTACTCAAGGAGGAGAGATCTTCGGTTGGGATCATCTGGTAGCAGCGTCGTGGCCTTACGACGTCATATTGGGCATGGATTGGTTATCTACAATCCATGCTCATATCGACTGTATTAGGCGCAAGGTGCAGTTTGTCCGCACCGATGGGAGAAGGTTCACCTTCACCAGCGAGAAGGAAGCCTTTGCAGTGTAGGATGGACTCACGCAGAGGAGAGGACAACTGATCACTCATTAGTTGGCTAGCCTCATCCTTGGAGCAGTTGACGTACGGAGTCTGACTTTTCCTGCAGTGGTGGATCAGTATGCGGACGTTTTTCTTGATGATATTCCAGGACTACCTCCACGAGGAGAGGTAGACTTCTATATTGACATGTACCCCGGGACCGCCCTGATATCTACTCCAGCATATCGAATGGCTCCCACTGAGCTTTGAGAGCTACAGGTACAGCTGGTGGACTTGCAGGTCAAGGGATTCATTAGACCCAGTGTTTCACCCTAGGCTTCCCTGATTTTGTTCGCCAAGAAGGTGGATGGGAGCTTGCGACTGTGTGTCGATTACCGTCACCTGAACCCGGTGACCGTGACGAACAAGTATCTGCTACAGAGGATTGACGACCTCTTCAATCAGTTCAATGGAGCACGGTGGTACTTGAAGATAGACCTCAGGTCAAGCTATCATCATCTCAGATTTCGAGACAGGGATGTGTAGAAGACGGCCTTCATATGTCTGTATGGCCGCTATGAGTTCTTGGTTACACCTTTTGGTGTAACCAATTCTCCAGTAGTGTTCATCAGTCTCATTAACAAGATCATTCAGCCTTAACTTGATCGATTTGTTGTAGTCTTCATCGACGACATATTGATATACTCGACCACTGAGGAGGAGAACACCTACCACTTACAGGTTGTACTAGACACACTCCGAGAGCACCAGATTTATGGTAACTCTAGAAGTGTCAGTTATGGATACGGGAGGTCCACTTCTTGGGACACGTCATCTCGGAGGTAGGAGTTGTGGTGGATCCTTTGAAGAGCGAGGCAGTACTATCTTAGGAGCCACCTAGGAGCGTGACGGAGGTACGGAGTTTCTTGGGTCTAGCTGTGTACTATCGGAGGTTTTCTCTAGACTTCTCCAGAATTGTGGCACCACTTCCAGCTTTGATGAATATGGGGAAACCCTTCGTATGGTCAGATAGATGTTAGTAGAGCTTCTAGGAGCTGAGACAGAGATTGACCAGCGCACCTATCTTGAGGCTACCGGAGGAGGTAGTAGGGAACTTAGTCTACTGTGATGCATCAGGGACCGGACTCATGTGTTTCCTAATATAGGAGTGGGCGGTGATCACCTATGGATCACGACAGTTGAGGAAACATGAGCAGAACTACGCTATCCATGACCTGGAGTTAGCAGTAGTGGTCTTCCCTCTGAAGATGTGGCAGCACTATCTGATGGGAGAGCGCTTTACAGTCTATTCTTACCACCAGAGTCTCAGGTACATCTTCCCGTAGAAAGACCTGAACCTAAGACAACAGTGATGGATCAAGTTCCTCCAGGACTATGAATTTGAGATAGTCTATACTCCTATAAAGGGGAACGTAGTAGCTGATTCTCTCAGCAGGAGGATGGGCATTCAGCTACTTGGAGAGGCGATAGAGCAGATAGCCGCTTTGCAGATATCCTTAATGGATAGAGATGGGGCAGACTTCCTTCAGTCGCTCACAGTCACACCTCCACTTCTTCAGCGGGTCAGAGAGGCACAATGTGGGGACGTTGACTGTGAGCCGCGGTGTGCACAAATATCCTCAGGACAGGCACCTAATGGATTCTTTATATGAGAAGAGAACATTTTCCTTTTCAGAGGACGTACCTTGGTACCAGCTGCTTTACAGGAGGAGGTGATGAGAGAGTTTCACACTTCCTCTTTAGCAGTACATCCAGGAGTGGCGAAGATGTACTAGGATCTCAGATGACAGCACTGGTGGCCGGGTATGAAGAAGGTTGTGGCAGAGTTCATTTCTCGATGCCTCACCTTCCAGTAGGTGAACCTAGAGCACCAGGTACTAGCAGGCTTGGTACAGCCCTTGGAGGTCCCAGAGGGGAAGTGGGACGGGATATCTATGGATTTCGTGACTGGTCTTCCACATACTTCCAGAGGACATGACTCCATTTGGGTGATTGTAGATTGACTCACCAAGTTGGATCACTTATTACCTATCAGGGAGCAGGGCTCAGTGGAGAGCTTATGATGGCTCTACGTTCAGAAGATTGTACGACTTCATGGTGTGCCATCATCTATCGTCTTCGATTGAGATGATCACTTTACTTCCCATCTTTGGAAGGGGTTGCAGGAGGCATTTGGGACGTAACTATGCCTGAGAACCACCTTTCACCGTCAGACGGATGGACAAATAGAGAGGAACATTAAGAATCTCGAGGACATGCTCCGTGCATGTGTCCTCGACTTTGGTCACATCTGGGAGGGTCACCTACCCATGGTAGAGTTTGCATACAACAACAGCTCCCACTCCACTATCGGGATGGCACCATACGAGCCATTGTACGGCCGACCATGCTGTTCACCTTTGTGCTGGACAGACCCTGTGGAATCAACACTTGTACGACTAGAGATGGTCCTGGCCACGACAGAGAAGGTCCAGGTCATCCAGGAGTGGATGAGTAGAGCTCAGAGCCGACAGAATTCTTATGCTGACAGGAGACGGAGACCACTGGAGTTCGAGGATGGCAGGCACATTTTCTTGTGGGTCTCACCTCGACGTGGATTACGGAGATTTTTCCAGGGCGGCAAGTTTTCTCCGCGCTTCATAGGACCATTCCAGTTTCTCATCAGGGTAGGCGAGGTGGCTTATCGCCAGGCTCTACCACCTCAGTTGCACCGGGTGCACGACGTCTTCCACGTATCTTAACTGAGGAGATACGTGCATTACCCGACACATATCATCGACCATGGGGAGCTGGACATTGATGATAGGGAGACTTTTGCGGAGGTCCTGGTGAAGATTGAGTATCGATAGGAGCGTGTCCTGCGTGGGTGGTCGATTACTATAGTGCACATCAGGTGGTAGCATGGGAACCTCTAGGAGAGCACTTGGGAGCGGGAGGCTCATATACATGATCAGTACCCTCATTTGTTCCCCTAGTTTGTGATGTATCTTTACGGGGACGTAAAGCTCTGAGGTGGGAGTAATGTAAAGACCCGTAAATTTCAAGGAAATTTTTTTTTCTTAATTTCCTTGGGATTTTAAGAGTACGCAGTTTCTGATGGAAATTGATTCCGAGGCCCGGTGTTCCCGGAATCATTTTCTGAAGTTTAGCTTGGGTACGTTCAGTACACGAACGAGCGAGTTTTCCTAACTTTTGAACCAGTGCTTGGAATCGAAATTCGAGGGCACCGATGACACCACAGTGCTGGTAATTGCTTAGGAACACCTTTTTCGAAGATGTGTTTGCTCGGGAGGAGTTTTTAAAAATGTGAAGAATAAAAATATAGTTGTTTTACAATTATATTTTATTTACACAACTAGTGGTTTAAGAGTTAAGGGAAAGGAAGTTGTGAGGAAGTTGGGGTGGCGCCACATGATCCCCCACCTCCTTAAATTTCCTAACACCCCATTAAACACCTAAATGTGTAACTCATCCTCTCCCCCTCTTAATTACAAGCCAACTCCCTCATTAAATTATTTGATTAAGTTAATCAATGTATTTAATTAAGAGTTGAATTTTGGAATACATGGCATGTGTTAATAAAATAAGCCTTCCTTATTTTATTATTGGTATTTAGTTGTGTGGGGATATTGGGATAAAATACACAAAACCCTGGGAATCTTCATCTTCTTCATTGGAGAACGCGAGGAACACCAAGACTTCGACGAAGAACGTCGTCGCCGCAAGGAGAGATCGACGTGCCATATTATCTCCTCTATGAAGCCGGTGTGTGAGGCCTTCCCCGAAGAACGACGAAGCACCTTCCTTAGTTCTTCCTCTCATGTCGAAGGAAGGGAGAAGTCGTTCCTCCTCGGACGATCTCCATCAACGTGTACGAAGCCTCACCCCGCGATGCCGCTTTTTGTGACGCTCAAGGATCATCAACTCGTTATCGAGGTAGGGAATTGTTTTACATTCAAGATTAATTTATGATATTTGTTGATGTTTATTAAGCTTTCTGTTATCAAGATAATGGGAGGAGGTCAGACCGCACGAACATGGCTGAACCTCCTTCCCATGGTTGTTATTTTTTTTGATATGGTTTGGTACGGAGGCGGCGCGGTGTCGTTACACCGCTCGGGAATGAGGGAACCGCGGCCAGAGCGGGCCTTGGTGAAGAAGCGTGACACCATCGGGCTACGGTGGAGGGGTGAAACACCGTCGTGCGGCGCTGGATGGACAAGGGTTGCGACCTAAGTCGCGGTTGTGCAAGGGAGAGCAGTCGGAATCGCCGACCACCAGCACTTCGGAAGGGCGGGATCACGGGGTCCCGCGGCGGTGGCTCAGGCCGGCTAACCGGGCCAGCCGTTCGGAGGAGGTTGTGGGACGTAACCCCCGGCGGAAGATAGGCATGCCCCCTCCATGTGGGCCCCCCCCCCCCCACATTTTTCGCTCGGCCAAAATGGCCGAGTTGTTGGCCACGCGGGCCGCGCTTGCGGCATGCCAACCTGTCGCGCCGAGCCGAAACAGGGCCGGGCCGCACCAGCCGGGCCGGGCTGCGCCCTAATGGGTCAAACCCAGACCCGGGTCGGGTCGACCTGGTTCGGGCCGACCTAGGGGGTTTTGAGCCGTGTCGGTCCGGGCCCAAACCCCTCTAAAATCGGATAGATTCGGTCAAACCCCCGTAAATTGGTCTACAGACAATTGATTGACGCACCGTCAGTTGCAATATGATCCTTGGATCGAGACGGTCGTTTCGGTATATTACACACAAGGTTTCAGAGAACTTTGGGTACGGTTGGGTTGGTTTGAACACAAAACCAACCGGGCCTTCGGAGCGGAAATGCTTATAACTTGAGCTTCGGATGTCCGCTTGACGTGCCGTCAACTTTTTTGGATTCCTCTTAGTGAGAAGGTTCTTTTGGCTTACTCTACTCAAGGTTTGGACGCAGTTGGAGTACGGTCGGGTTGGTTTTGACTTAGAAACCAACCGGGCCCCTGGGACGAAAAATACAATAACTCTCAGACCGGGCGTCCGATTGACGCATTGTCTGTCACGTTGAGTTCCTATTGTCGAGACGGAACTTTGGGATACATCAAATCCTGACTACATGTTAGTTGATGTATCGAACCCCCTTGGATCGTGGAGGGTACCCTATCGGAATCGAGCATGGTGTGTGTGGGAACCCTAGAGCTGGCTGCGATTATGACGACAATGACAACTGTACTGGAATCCTCTGTGGGTTCGGCAGCAATGAAGACCGTACTTAAATCCTATATGGGTTCGACGGCGAAGAAAATTGTTCTTGTATCCAATGTGGGTCCGGCAGTATGTAACTACTATTCTTGTATCCTACATGGGCCCGATAGTATTTGACTCTGTACTTGTATCCTACGTGGGTCCGTCAGAGTGGCTGGTCTTGTATCCTTTGTGGGTCCGACATCTTAGTTGGTCTTGTATCATATGTGGGTCCGACATCTTAGATGAATCAGTGGATACATCTGATCATCTATATCATCTTACGAAGAATTATACCTGTGTGAGATGAGTCTTGACTCTCAATCATTATCTTCGATATGATTGTCTTGCTTTCCTGTGTGGATTGGGTTGTGTTATCCTGTTTGGATTGGATTGTGCTATCATGTGTGGACTTGATCGAACTTGGGCTCGAATGTTGGAGCCGAACTGGAATTGATGACTTAGGTATATGTATGGGCATATACCTAAGTATATTTTGTTGTTACTTCGTGATTGTAAATTTATTTTGTGGTTTATTCTTCGTGGAGTCTGGGAGACCTTCGGGGGTCTCGGGGTCCCTACTGAGTAGCGTATACTCACCCCCGCACGGGTTATGCCTGCACTACATTGTGTTGGATGCAGACGATGGAAAGCGCTGGTCAAAGTAGGAGCTCGTGGAGCTGGATGGTACCTGGAGGTGGATCACTGGACGAGACGTGCTCAGGAGCAGACGGTTGGATCCGAGGAGGAGTGGAGACTATCTGTACCCACCCTTCAGGTGGAATTTCCAGAGGATGACACAGACTTGCTGTTTTACTTTTCTGATATTTTACTCTCTTTTTAGTTGTACTTTACTTTCATTTGGGTTTGTATTATGGCCCATTTACTCCCAGCACTTACTTTGGTTCCAGTTTACTTAGTGTTTACTTTAGCTTGTGTACTCTGTGGTGTTTTTTTACTTTATAAAGGCTATGCCTTCCCTTTTTATCGGGATTTACACCTTTGGTGCTAGTCGCCAGCCCCTGGCCTATGGAAGGCGGGTTTTGGGTAGTCACGGCACGTGTAACACCCCGAGCTTCCACGACATGCTTCTCATTCAATAATGCAATAGCTTGCATTGTATGCAACTTTGAGTTCTAAAACACCGCGACTAATCAAAGTAGTCGTTATGAATAGTAATAACCACTTTTTAAAATTATAGAAATTTTATATTTCAAAATGGACTTCATTTTTTTATTCGTAATATCGAAATTATCCAAAGTTGAATTTTTTGTAATTTTCTGAGAACTTCCAATTTTTTATGAATAGTGAAAATTACTTAAAAACAAATTTTTTAATCAAAATAATTTATAGTGATAAATTATACTATTTAGTGGTTTTAAAGTATAATTAGAATATATTTTTACCATTTTATCCAATGTTGGTCATTAGAATTAATTTAACATTGAAATTGGATATAAACAATTGCCAATCTCTTGATATAAATTGTTTCTTAAAAACACGCTATTTGTTGTGACAGCGAGAATTAATTATAAAATAAATTAATGCAACATATATGTTTGGAATTTTTTAAAATAGACATCATTTTTGAATTCGGAATATCAATTATATGTTAGGGTGAAATTTTGGCATTGTTCTGAAAAACTTCAATTTTTGATGAATAGTGAAACCACTAAGTGGTAGTTAAATAACTGATTTTTCGTTTAAATGAAATATTACCACTTCTGTGATTTGATTTTCAAAAATCCGACATACATGGTTGTCATTAAGAAGTAAAATGTGGTTCAATGAGATTAAAATAATTTTTTGGTGAATAGTAACTTTTAAGTTCTTAATCGCAATTAGAGGTAATTAGTGTAGTTTAAGGTAAAAATAATGTTTTAATAATATTAGATGAGCTTGACACTTGTCCTACTCCTATAGGATGAGTCATGGCCGACCAAGACAACCCATGGGTCAACTTGGGGACCCCATGGAGCCACTTTTGTTGGAAAATGACATTAATATATATGTATTTAATGTTAAAATTAAATTGACACAAACATGGGTTGTTTTACTAAAACAGTATTTAAGTGGGGTTACACAAGTCCAAATTTTGACTATAAATATTCATTAGAAAGATAAAAAGATTTCCTACATCATATTATTTTTTTTATAATTTTTAGGCATTAAATATATTAAATTATTTATGACATCATGATGATGCAGCGATGACCTCATTATTTAACGATTTAAATAAAATGGAAAGATAATGTAATATCTAAGACCTACACATGTCCAAAACCTATTGGATGAGGAGATTTCGAACCCTTATCACCTTATCCTCTAATAATACAAGTGTGGGACCTTTAGAATCCGAAAATCATTTTATAATAGAATAACATTTCATTACTTTCCAAAAGTTCCCCTCCTCTCCACTTATAAAAGGCCCCCACCTCTACCACCTCATTCACACTTTCAAGCCATTTGGATCGGCCAAACTCTGCCCAAATACTCTCCCAACTTCCCCCTATTACTCCTAGAATCCTCAATTTGGGCAGAACTCTTCCCAAGGAAGCCTTTGGCTCAAATCAAAAAGAGTTACCCGATTTTGAGGTAATGTCTTCTCTAATGTTGTTTTGTTTTATTTTTCTTCTCCAACCCCATAAACTCTTTTTATTAATTTCTTTTGTAACAACACCAGTATCCTAAATATACTAGGATGTTTTTATAACAATTATTTGAGCTACACTTACACACACCTACATCTAATGGTTAAAGAACATACGGTTTCTGTGGATGGCGAATTTCTGCCTCACGAAACGATGATTGTTCAACACTCATATAACACCTTCAAAGGTGGCCATTAAGATGTCACTATATTTATATATGATATATAATATGTTTATGTTTTACTTATACTTCTGTATTTCTCATTTATGGCATAATTTATGATTTCCATTATGGGTAAACGCGATAATTTCATTTTAGGAAGTGCGGACTACCGCCCCCTCAAAGTGATTTGAATCGTTAATGCCATATGTGGGATGTATAAAGGATGGAGTAAAAGGTATTATACACTATATTATTCTGTAATTATATTATACATTTATATCATTATGATTTCATTCCATTAGATATGAAATAGAAATGAAAGTAGCGTTCATGCGTACGTACGGCTTACCGTCTCCATGAACGGTGCATTTCATTTCTTACCTCTAAATGTTACGTAATACTATGAATGAATGTATATACTGGATATATATGATATATATGACATCTAAATCTTGAATATAATTCTGGAGATAATGGATATTCTAATACATAAACAACTTGTAATTATAAGAAGTTTATTTTTGACTCAAGTACCAAAAACCGACAAAACGACCGTTATTAACTTAAATAATTACATAATGTTCATAACATTGTAATAAGTGATATAAAAAGGATAATGAAATTGAAAATGGTAGATATTAACTCTATTTTATTATTCAGGAGGTTAAAGAACGGTCGAATCAAGTCGGACACAAGGTAAGGGACCTTCTTAACCCAATTTCCATTCTTTGGGTTAATCTCATACTTTAAAATTATGTCATGATATTATTATATCCTATCTTTTATTTGTAATTTAATTATGTTTACTTATAGTGAATACACATAATATATCTATTTTATTTAAAAAATGATCTTTGCAAGGTACTTTTTCTCAATCTCCATTCATTGAGGCATATTTTGTTTTATACACAAATTTCATTTATATGGTGAATAAACCCCTTTGATTTTTACGTTTATTCAAAAGGAATCTTTTTATACGAAGCGTTTTGCTAGACGACAAAAGGGAATGTTTTTCTTTCTGTACTTATGCGGCGACAACGACTTCTCCGCCGCCGTGACCATTATTTGAGTTTCGGCTTCCTCTACAAGCCATCACGTTTTTTTTAATGAAAAATAAATACAAAGTTTTAACTTTCTTTTATTCTTGTATTGAAAATGGTTTTGAAAGAATTTTTATTATATCAATGTGTTGTATTGATATCTTGTGATTGAAATGTGGAAATGTTATGTTTCTTTTATCCATGTTTTATGTGATACGATTATGTTATGGTTTATGATATGTTTACACATATTCATATGAGGAATGCATTGGACTTAATAAGTGACGGGTGGAGCCCGCTATAGCTCCTCGATGCATCGGTAGGTCTCATGAGACAACTAGATGTGGAATTGGCCGAGGCCCTTTCCCAATTTGATTTATGGTTTTGGCCAAGGCCTTAATCATTTTAGACGTCTTGGCCGAGGCCTTGACAAAATGTTTCAGAATGTCTGGCATTATGCATTCCATCATTATGAAAGTGGTTATTGATATTGCATGTGATTATTCGACCAGTAGAATATCCATGTGAGTAAGTAAATGGAATTATTTAATTTTATTTTTTCCATATTATGCTGAAATTAAAGTTTAAAAAGGATTTTGTTTTAGTTATACATTGCCTTAAATGTTAATGTTTATTTATGAAAGCTTCCACAAAATTGTTATCCTTACTGACCATCTGAGCTCACCCCTTTCAATGTTTTAATATTTTCCAGGATGTGAAGAAGTATTTTATGAATGAACTGCAGGGATTGTCAGAAGAGGATATGAGTGTGGACTATGGAGACTTTGTTATTGTAGTTTTTCACTTTTTGATGTAATGTAACATTTACGAATGTATCTAGTGTTTCCAAGGCTACTAAACTAATCGGTCTTTCGAGACTTGATCTTTTTTTATCATGCCAACGTTACGAAGTAACGCACCGACTATGGGTAGCTGGGGTCGGGGCATTATAGTTGGTATTAGAGGCAGTTTAGTACTAACCTTGGAAGCTAGATTTAGATAAACTATGATTAGAGCACATAGCCCGAAGATAGACTTTGAGGATTAGTATAGAAGAACTTCCTAGAATTTTGTTATTGTAGAGATTTTGTGAGTTTTCCGAGCAATACATCCCGGTCTGGATACAAGCAGGTAGAGGCGGCTCTGGCATAGATGTACCGAGGGTTAAAACCTGAAAACACCGTTTTGAGCTAGACTCGAACGGGAATTGGTGCACGACAACGGGCCTTGCTGCACTCTTGGTTACGACACTCCCGGGGGATATACTTAGGATAATTCTCATTTTCTTTACAAACCACTATGAACGGTTATGAGTATATATTTCCCCAAATAAAACCTTTTTATGATTATGGATTATATCCATAAATAGTTCAATTTATGTTAAGTATTTTACAAGTATGGAATTATGTATTTTGATTCATAAACTAATCTAGTTTATGCCATTGTTTAGAAATGGCTCCTAGTGGAAGGAATGGAAACCATATCAATGCACGCACTCCGTGTAGGGATTTCCCTCCTGCTCAAGATAATTATTGTGGATCTGGAGATACAACTAGTGCTGATCAACTTATTACCATACTGGGACAACTCACACAAGTTATGAATAATAACCTTACTCGTATGGATCACCCTGATCCACAACGTGGAGGATCAATGTTAGACCGCTTCATGAGGCAACAACCACCAACATTTAATGGGGGTACCAATCCGTTAGTAGCTTAGCAATGGATAAACTCCTTAGAGAAAATATTCCATGCCTTGGGGAGTAGCGAAAGGGAGAAGGTTGTCATGGCAGTTTACCGCCTCACTGGAGATGCCGATCAGTGGTGATCAATGATACAAAACACAAAGGAAGATGATGACGTATCGAATATGGAATGGAGGGAGTTCAAAGAGCTTTTCTTAGAAAAATACTTTCCTTGTGACCATCAAGCAGATATGGAAATGCAATTTCTGAGTCTGAGGTAGAAGGAGGATGAGAATGTCGCAAAGTATGAGGCTAACTTTACAAGGTTAGCGAGGCATGCTGCCGATTATATACGTAACCCAAGGAGTAATATTGGTCATTTCTTTGATGGGTTAAAACCATTTCTTCGTCGAGCTTTAGTATCACAATCCTTCTCATCATACGAAGATATTGTCTCGTGTGCTATCAAGACAGAAAAGGAATTCTCTAAGTCTTATGACAACAAAGTAAAGCAAGAGAAGAAGAGAACGGTGGAACAAGAGACAGATAAAGGGAAAAATGGAAAGAAGGATTTTCCATTATATGATATTTGTGGGAAGAATCACCCTGTTACTTGCCTAAAAGGAATGGGAGTTTGTTATAAATATGGAGAAAAGGGTCACCAGGCTCGTGATTGCAAGGGAAAGAAAGAGGCTATCAAAGTTGAATGCTACAATTGTAGAGAAATGGGTCATTATGCAAATGAATGTCCTAAGCGTCAGGGAAACTTACCTCAGAAAAGGGCAAGGGATCAAGGACAATCTTATGCTATTACTATAGTTGAAGTATAATAACTAATGTATTGGTGCTTTTGGACTCATGGATTATATTCTGGTTATTAGAATAATGTGATATATATATATAAGAATTGTACTGCAGTACTTGTTGATTTCAGTAATGTTTTAATATGATGAAGGTAATTATATTTTTTAGTATGTGACAATAAGAGAAAATTTACTTTGTTTGGGGAATCTGATAAATTGATTTTGGAATTAAGAGACCTTTTAGAGAAAGTCTGGACAGAGGTATTTTGGATAACTATAAAGGTTGGAGTGCATTAAGTTGATCTTTGGATAGTATTGTTTAAGGTTAAAAAATTTATGAAGATTATTTTTGGAATATTATAATACTATAGTTTTAGGAAAAGGACAACCTGCAGGGTGGGGCATAACCCGTCGCGTCGGACAAAGCTGCAGGAATCGAACCCACAACCATAGTGCGATAGGCCTTTATTTCCTACCACTAGCCTACAGGAAGTCCCTGGTTATTACAAAATAATTTTACTAATCTAAATGGTATGTGTTAACATTTGTAACCTTATACAATTAGGATAAGTATAATATTTTTGAGTTCTATTATCTTTTTGAGTGAAAGATGAGTTGAAGGTTGAAACTCTAATTGTCAAGCATAAATATATATATACCTATATTTTACTCAATGAATAAATTAATTCTTAAACTTTAGTAAAGGGTTATTAAAACAAAAAAATGTGTTATCCTAATACCATATGTCTTTTTGAACTGATGATATTTTAAATCAACATAGATTGAAGGCTTTGAGGCCCTCAATTTGACAGTTGATTGTGATTGATGACCTCAATCACTCCCTACAAATATTTACGTTTTTCCTCCAATTATATGTCTCTAATTTCCACCAATGTTCTCCTAATCGAGATCATAATTGGGTGGTGACTTTTTGATTTCCCTTTCCCTCTTATTAAGGCTAAATTTTATTAATCTTATTTCCGATGTGGGTTTTCCTCAAAGGTATTTTCTCTTTTCAACCTTTTATTTTCAAAGAAAAATTTCAAATTGTGATAATGCAATTTATTGAAGGAGGGGAGAATGTAACACCCCGATCTTCCACGATACGCTTCTCATTCAATAATGTAATAGCTTGCATTGTACGCAACTTCGAGTTCTAAAACACCGCGACTAATCAAAGTAGTCAATATGAATAGTAATAACCACTTTTTAAAATTATAGAAATTTTATATTTCAAAATGGACTTCATTTTTGTATTCGTAATATCGAAATTATCCAAAGTTTAATTTTTTGTAATTTTCTGAGAACTTCCATTTTTTTATGAATAGTGAAAATTAATTAAAAACAACTTTTTTAATAAAAATAATTTATAGTGATAAATTATAATATTTAGTGGTTTTAAATTATAATTAGAATATATTTTTACCATTTTATCTAATGGTGGTCATTAGAATTAATTTAACATTGAAATTGGATATAAACAATTGCCAATCTTTTGATATAAATTATTTCTTAAAAACACGCTATTTGTTGTGACAGCGGGAATTAATTATAAAATAAATTAATGCAACATATATTTTTGGAATTTTTTAAAATAGACATCATTTTTGAATTCGGAATATCAATTATAGCTTAGGGGGAAATTTTGGCATTGTTCTGAAAAACATCAATTTTTGATGAATAGTGAAACCACAAAGTGGTAGTTAAATAACTGATTTTTCGTTTAAATGAAATATTACCACTTATGTGATTTGATTTTCAAAAATCCGACATACATGGTTGTCATTAAGAAGTAAAATGTGGTTCAATGATATTAAAATAATTTTTTGGTGAATAGTAACTTTTAAGTTCTTAATCGCAATTAGAGGTAATTAGTGTAGTTTAAGGTAAAAATAATGTTTTAATAATATGAGATGAGCTTGACACTTGTCCTACTCCTATTGGATGAGTCATGGCCGACCAAGAAAACCCATGGGTCAACTTGGGGACCCCATGGAGCCACTTTGGTTGGAAAATGACACTAATATATATTTATTTAATGTTAAAATTAAATTGACACAAACATGAGTTGTCTTACTAAAACAGTATTTATGTGGGGTTACACAAGTCCAAATTTTGACTATAAATATTCATTAGAAAGATAAAAAGATTTCCTAAATCATAGTATTTTTTTATAATTTTTAGACATTAAATAAATTAAATTATTTATGACATCATGATGATGCAGCAATGACCTCATTATTTAACGATTTAAATAAAATGGAAAGATAATGTAATATCTAAGACCTACACATGTCCAAAACATATTTTATGAGTATATTTAGAACCCTTATCACCTTATCCTATAATTATACAAGTGTGGGACCTTTAGAATCCGAAAATCATTGTATAATAGAATAACATTTCATTACTTTCCAAAAGTTCCCCTCCTCTCCACTTATAGAAGGCCCCCACCTCTACCACCTCATTCACACTTTCAAGCCATTTGGATCGGCCAAACTCTGCCCAAATACTCTCCCAACTTCCCCCTCTTACTCCTAGAAGCCTCACTTTGGGCAGAACTCTTCCCAAGGAAGCCTTTGGCTCAAATCAAAAAGAGTTACCCGATTTTGAGGTAATGTCTTCTCTAATGTTGTTTTGTTTTATTTTTCTTCTCCAACCCCATAAACTCTTTTTATTCATTTCTTTTGTAACAACACCAGTATCCTAAATATACTAGGATGTTGTTATAAGAAGTATTTGAGCTACACTTACACACACCTACATCTAATGGTTAAAGAACATACGGTTTCTGTGGATGGAGAATTTCTGCCTCACGAAACGATGATTGTTCAACACTCATATAACACCTTCAAAGGTGGCCATTAAGATGTCACTTTATTTATATATGATATATAATATTTTTATGTTTTACTTATGCTTCTGTATTTCTCATTTATGGCATAATTTATGATTTCCAATATCGGTAAACGCGATAATTTCATTTTAAGAAGTGCGGACTACTGCCCCCTCAAAGTGATTTGAATTGTTAATGCCATATGTGGGATGTATAAAGGATGGAGTAAATGGTATTATACACTATATTATACTGGAATTATATTATACATTTATATCATTATGATTTCATTCCATTAGATATGAAATAGAAATGAAAGTAGCGTTCATGCGTACGTACGGCTTACCGTCTCCATGAACGGTGCATTTCATTTCTTACCTCTAAATGTTACGTAATACTATGAATGAATGTATATACTGGATATATATGATATATATGACATCTAAATCATGAATATAATTCTGGAGATAATGGATATTCTACTACATAAACAACTTGTAATTATAAGAAGTTTATTGTTGACTCAAGTACCAAAAACCGACAAAACGACCGTCATTAACTTAAATAATTACATAATGTTCATAACATTGTAATAAGTGATATAAAAAAGGATAATGAAATTTAAAATGGTAGATATTAACTCTAGTTTATTATCCAGGAGGTTAAAGAATGGTCGAATCAAGTCGGACACAAGGTAAGGGAACTTCTTAACCCAATTTCCATTCTTTGGGTTAATCTCCTACTTTAAAATTATGTCATGATATTATTATATCCTATCTTTTATTTGTAATTTAATTATGTTTACTTATAGTGAATACACATAATATATCTATTTTATTTAAAAAATGATCTTTGTAAGGTACTTTGTCTCAATCTCCATTCATTGAGGCATATTTTGTTTTATACACAAATTTCATTTATACGGTGAATAAACCCCTTTGACTTTTACGTTTATTCAAAAGGAATCTTTTTATACGAAGCGTTTTGCTAGACAACAAAAGGGAATGTTTTTCTTTCCGTACTTATGCGGCGACAACGACTTCTCCGCCGCCGTGACCATTATTTGAGTTTCGGCTTCCTCTACAAGCCATCACGTTTTTTTAATGAAAAATAAATACAAAGTTTTAACTTTCTTTTATTCTTGTATTGAAAATGGTTTTGAAAGCATTTTTATTATGTCAATGTGTTGTATTGATATCTTGTGATTGAAATGTGGAAATGTTATGTTTCCTTTATCCATGTTTTATGTGATATGATTATGTTATGGTTTATGATATGTTTAAACCTATTCATATGAGGAATGCATTGGACTTAATAAGTGACGGGTGGAGCCCGCTATAGCTCCTCGATGCATCAGTAGGTCTCATGAGACAACTAGACGTGGAATTGGCCGAGGCCCTTTCCCAATTTGATTTATGGTTTTGTCCGAGGCCTTAATCATTTTAGACGTCTTGGCCGAGGCCTTGAAAAAATGTTTCAGAGTGTCTGGCATTATGCATTCCATCATTATGAAAGTGGTTATTGATATTGCATGTGATTATTCGACCAGTAGAATTTCCATGTGAGTAAGTAAATGGAATTATTTAATTTTATTTTTTCCATATTATGCTGAAGTTCAAGTTTAAAAAGGCTTTTGTTTTAGTTATACATTGCCTTAAATGTTAATGTTTATTTATGAAAGCTTCCGCAATATTGTTATCCTTACTGAGCATCTGAGCTCACCCCTTTCAATGTTTTAATATTTTCCAGGATGTGAAGAAGTATTTTATGAATGAACTACAGGGATTGTCAGAAGAGGATATGAGTGTGGACTATGGAGACTTTGTTATTGTATTTTTTCACTTTTTGATGTAATGTAATGTTTACGAATGTATCAAGTGTTTCCAAGGCTACTAAACTAATCGGTCTTTCGAGACTTGATCTTTTGTGATCATGCCAATGTTACGAAGTAATGCACCGACTCTGGGTAGCTGGGGTCGGGGCGTTACAGCACGGGCCCCGAGGACGGGTCATGACACAAGTAATGCGAGTAAAGTCATCAATGAAAGTAATTAAGTACTTATCTCTATTTGTTGATTACTTGCTCATTGGTCCACATACATCCAAAAGTATAAGTTCCTAGGGTTGTTTTGAACGAATTTCAACTCTCTTATGAAAAGAGTTTGTAATCTTCCCTTTTTCACAAATAGTGCAGCGCCAATCTCTTCTTCTTGATTAATCAGGCATATCTCGGACATTGTCTCACATTGATAACGTGCACATATTTCTTTGACACATATTCCCCAGCCTTTTATTCCATAACTGATTTTCAACCACTACACCCATGTTACAAGAGTTATGCACTTCACCAACTGGGAACAAGTTCCCTTTAGTATGTTGGCCCCTTGTAACTATATTTCCATCATTATCACTTTTCACAACAAATATATCTTTACTGAAGATAACATTGTTGCCCTCATCACAGAGTTGTGACACACTAAGCAGGTTATGTTTCATCCCATAAACATATAGTGTTTTCCTGGATTTCATATTTTCTTTTCCAATGATAGCCTATCCAACACCTTTGATCCTTCGAGATTCATCATTTCCAAATGTCACTATTCCTTCTTTGAAGTCTTTCACATTATTCAGAAGCTTTAAGTCTCCTTTCATATGAGAGGAACATCCACTATCAAGAATCCAAGGACGTTATCCTTTTGTATATTTCAAAGAAGTTTCGACAACAAGAGATTTTAGTTCTTCCTTTTCCTTTACTTTCTGTTGTGCTTCCTCCAACTTCCTAGCCAAGTTAATGTGTTCTGGCTAGACAACCATGCACTCTTTCTTTTCGAACTTATCAAACCTGTCGCTTTTTTTCTTTTAAAAACTCTAGCTTTTGAGAATTATTAAGAATCTTTTTTTTCTCTGGTAACACACTAAGGTAGCCCTTGGGAAGATGTCCAGGTCGTTCACATTTTTCACAAGTAGTTTCCAGTGGTTGGAACCTATTCTCAACATTCACACCAGTATTCTCAGATATCTGCTGAAATTTATTCGGAGACTTTCTATTTTGAAAGGGTATACTCATCCTCAATCCTTGTCTTTCAAAACTTGTGGAATAGCTGTAATATTGTTGGTTAAACCAACACATATTTTCCATGTGTCTGAATCCACCACAATACCATCAGTAACCATAGAAAGAATATTTGCCTCTAAAATGTCTACGCTGATCAGAGTTGTGAACATGCTTCTCAATGACCTTCTTAGTTAAACTCTGCTGATCATGAACCTTTATGTTTACATTTTTAACTCTCTTCTTTGGCTCAGATTTATTAGTACCAGCGGTATTAGAAGACTTCTTTAACTCAAGATTTTTATGTACTTCTGATTTTTCAGTGTTGATGACTTTGTCCATATACATGATCTTTCCAGCCTTATTCTTATCAGAACTAGTTCAATCGTTCCTTTCAACCTTTGTAGATAACTTTTGTAGATCCTCATTTGGTTCATTATTACCGGAACATTAACCAACTCCTGAGATAGATTGTTTGAAACTAACATTCATTTCTTTAGCTTGATAAATTATTTTTTGGACAAGTTCCAACTCCTCTTCTTTTTATTTCAGCTTTACTTCAAGATGATCATTGTGATTCTTTGCATTCTCAAGAGAATTCTTCAGATCATCAATCTCTTTTTCTATATTGATATTATCATCATGAGAAATTTCTACATTGTTTAATGTGGAATTTTATTTTATCAACTTCTTGTTTTCCTTCTCAAGCCTTCTGATCTTTCTCAAACATTCTTTCAGATCTTCTTTTAGAACCTATTCAAGTTGAGTTTCTTCTTCTTTAGTACTACTGCTCTCATAATCATCATTATTCACTGTTGCAAAAAAGGTACTCTCTCTAGCTTTCTCAGCAACATATTTTTCATATCCAGTCTCACTATCATCATCTTCTTCACTTTTTTAAATCAAGCTTCTTCTTTTTGATTTGAAGAACTTTTTATCTTTACCTCTTCCAGAATATTTATCTTCTCTACCCTGTTTCTTCCATGAACTTCTTAGTCTTCTGTCTTCCACATCACTATCTTCATATTTCCCTTTTTTAGGACCATTAGCCGCAAAGTGGACAACTTCTCCACATTAAAAACATTTCAAAGGGATATTCCCTTTGTATTTCCCTGTTCCTCTTTTCACATTTTTAGAAAAAAAAGGAAATTATTTCATCAAAAATTTGGCATACCTCGTTTTCAGAGTCTGATTTACCAGATTTATCTTCAATAAGGATTTTCTTTGAATTCTATTTCTTTACAACTTTGAAATACATTTCTCTATCAACTTTTGATTTGCTCTTCATATTCTTCTCCCTTATCATTTCATAAGTTATGAGAGTTCTATGAAAATCATCCAGAGATAATGTTTCAGGATCTCTATTCTCCAGTGATGAAAATTTAGCATCAAATTTGTCGGGAAGAATTCATAAGATATTTTCAACAAATGTAGAATCTTCAAACTTTTCACCAGGACATCTTATTGTACTGTCAATATCATTTATCCTGGTAAAGAAATCCCCAACATATTTAGATTCTCCCATTTTCAAGTCTTCATACTCCAGTATCCAGATTTGTAGTTTATCCTTCTTCACTTTTGTATTTCCTTCATAGAAGTTCTTTAGTTTGTCCCAGATTCTTTTGGCTGTAGAAACACCTTTCACTCTTAAAAATTCACTCTCAGAAAGAGATGAGAGTAATGAATTTTTAGCTCTTCCATCATTCTCAAGATTCTTATTATCGGAAAGAGTAAGTGTAGCCTTTTCATCAATACCAAGAAATCCATCTGTTGTAGTTTCAAGAACGTCATATCCAAGATACATAACATAAGGAATCATTCTGTCCTTCCAGATGTGATAGTTCTTTCCATCAAAAATTGGAATCCCCTTACTGTTCACACAATTTAGATTCTCCATCACAACTTCTCTTCAACCACTTAAGCAAAGAATAAATGAAGGCAACCTACCTCTAATACCAATTGATGTTCCCTGTCAGGATCCAAGTATCACTGAGAGGGGGAGGGGTTGAATCAGATATATCTATTTCTATTTAGGTTTCCTTCTTTTTTAAAAAACTTTCACCTACTATTAAAGATTTTCTTCCCTGCTGAATATATACAATCACAGGAACACAAGATTTACAAGGTTCACTACTCAACAAGAGTAGTTACATCCTTGGTATGGTACAGAAATAATGCAGTACCACACAGTACACTAGAAAAAAATCCTGTGATGTGGAATACAACGAGTAGGATATACCCTTACACTCATGTAGCACTTGGAAAAAAATCCGCAAGTGTGTGAGCACCCTCTTACCACAAATAGGGAATTGCAATATTTTAGTGCTTCTTTACAATTGAACAATTGTATTCTCTGAAGTACAGATCTTCACATTCCTACCTAGAAGCTGGCAGGAACCCCTAGAGCAAAACAGCTTGCCCGCCTACTTCCACTTGCGCGCCCTATAGTTGCGTGCCTACAACATGCACGCCTCTTCTTGGGCACTGCTACTTGCATGCCACAACTTGCGCGCCAAGACTTGCACGACAGACTTCCGCATCAGAATTTCATGGCAGACTTGCACGACAAAACTTGTGTGGCAACACTTGTGCGGCAACACTTGCACGACAACACTTGCACGCCAACACTTGCGCAGAAACACTTTCCCACCAACACTTGCGCGCCAACACTTGTGCGCCAACACTTGTGCGGCAACACTTGCATGGAAAAGCACTCTCTACCTCTTGCGCAATCAGAGCTCAAATTTTCTCTTAAGTGTTGAGCATGGAAAAATGAGGAGGAAAATGCTTTATTTATAGGCATTTTGGTGACTTGCGGGTCACATAGAGTTGTGTGCCAATACTGGCATGCCACTCCATCACTTGTGTGCCACTCCATCACTTGCGCGCCCTTACATCACTAGCACACCACATTCTTTCCTTTTTAATTTTTGATATGATGACGTTGGAATTTTACTTGCACTCAACATACACTTGCGCACAATTTATACTTGCAGGCCACACTTGCGCACCACTTATACTTGCGTGCCACATTATGACTTGCGTGCCAAACTTTAACTTGAGCGCCATTTTATTTTCTTTGTCAAATTTTGATGTGATGATCCTGAATTATGACTTGTGTGTTAGATATACTTGCACGCCAATACTTGCGCGCCACTTTTTAATTGCGTGCCACTCTTGACTTGCGCGCCACTTTCTTTACTTTGCCAAAAACACTTCTTTAATCCCCCTATCCTTCATAAGGCTTGCATCACAAGTTCTTCAAACTTATGACATTCATGAAATACAAAACAGTAAAGCATCATCATATTTTATGGTTCTTTTACAAAGTGAATTGATTTATCTTCTTTGACAACAAAATACAACACTTTGCAAAGGCTATCACTTCAAACATCCTTCTCCATACAACTTGGTCTACCCCTTTGGATTTTGTTGTCAACCAAGATTCATAAATCACTAAACATTGTAACCTTATGTAATGGATTAGTTATAAAAACTTTTAAGCCTACGTGAGCTAACTCATTGTAGGAAACAAGAATTATTGACAGCCAAAACCATGCTGTCCAAAGACAGTGACTATGAAATCTCATGTTCATATCTCATCAGCCTTCTTTAGAAAATCATTCAGAACATCTTTTAAGATTCTACTTCAGCATTCTTTACTTCTTCAACATTCTTGGAATACAAAAAAATTGTTTCCTACAACCACTCCAACAACCAGTTAGAATAGTTCACACACATACATGATGGATTCACAGCTTACCCACAACTCTCCCTTTATGCATGCATATATAAGGATAGATTTATGAAACAATTTCCCCCCTTGACAATACTATCCAATGGAAATATTAGAGTGGGGACAGAAACACATACCTTAACCTTGGTGATAAGGAGGCTAGACACCCATGTTCGGCCTCAGTTTTGCAAATGGCTCCTTCGGTAATGGTTTTGTGAATATATCAGCAACTTGTTCAGATGTAGGAACATACTCCAGCCTCAATTCATTCTTCTCCACCTTCTCATTGATTATGTGGTACTTTATATCAATGTGTTTTGAATGAGAATTTTTTACTGGATTTCTTGTGATACTTATTGCACTCCGATTATCACAACCCAAGAGTAATGGTAGCTTTACTTCAACAAGTAGATATTCCAATTGAGTCTTCATCCACATTAGTTGAGTTGCAGCTTGTGTAGCAGCAACATACTCAGCTTCCATTGTGCTAAGAGTTACTAAATTCTGTTTCTTGGTATTCCAACTAACAAAACATTTCCCTAGAAAGAAAACTCCACCAGATGTGGATCTTAGATCTTCAACATTTCCTGCCCAATCAGCATCAGAATACCCGAATAGATCAATATTTCATGATCCATCATACCTGATTCCTAAATTTTTTGTGCCTTTGATATATCTGAGAATAATTCTTCCAACAATCAAATGTGACGCTTTAGGAGCACTCTGAAATCATTCACATAATGTGACAGCATAGACGCTGTCGGGTCTTGAGGCAGTCAAGTACAATAGACTTCCAATAAATTTTTGAAACTCTTTCTAATCAACTTCCTTTCCTTCTTCATCTTTAGACAACTTGGTTCCCACTAAAATTGGTGTGGAAATTGGTTTCAAATTTTCCATGCCAAATTTCTTCAGAAGTTCCTTGGTATACTTTTCTTGAGATAGAAAAACATGATTCTTCTTCTGTGAAATTTCTTCCCAAAGAAAGTACATCATTTCTCCCAGCATGAACATCTCAAATAACTTCTTCATCTCCTTAGTGAATTTTTCAAATGATCTTTCATCATTTCCAAAAAATATAATATCATCGACCTAAACAATAACGATCAGTGAAAACTCCTGACATTCCTTGATGTAGAGATTGTTGTCAACTCTCCCTTTCTTAAAGTTCATCTTCTTTAAGCAAGTATCTAATTTATAATACCATGCTCTTGGAACCTATTTTAGCCCATAAAAAGCCTTCTTCAACCTGCACACATAACTTTCATCCTTTCCAATAACAAATCCATAAGGTTTATCAATATAAACATCCTCGTCAAGGTCATCATTTATGAATTCATATTTTACATCCATTAGAAAGATTTTGTAACCCCGTTGTGCAGCAACAGCAATAAAGATTCTGATTGTTTCTAATCTTTCCACCAGAGCAAAGGTTTCATCAAAATCAATGCCTTTAATTTGTGAATACACTTTGTAAACCAATATTTCTTTGTTTCTTATTACTTTACCTTCTTCATTCAGTTTGTTCCGGAAAACCCAATTTGTACCAATAATGTTCTTGTTGTCTGGATTAGGTACAAGTTCCCAAGTATCATTCTTATCTATCTGATCAAGCTCTTCATTCATTGCATGAACCCATTCAGGACTCTCAAATGCTTCATTTACATCATTCGGTTCAACTTTCGAATAAAGGGATGTATGTGATGTAGCCTTCGTTGTTCTTCTTGTTTGAACCCTCGGATTTTTATCTCCAATAATGTTATGAGCCTCCACTTGCTTCCTCAACCTAGGATGAGTTGTTTGAACTCCATATTCATCACTTGAGATTTCTGAGTCGGATTCATCTTCTTGAGTAGGATTCACACTGTTTGTAACATTATCAGAATTGTTAAAAAAATCTTCTCTATCCTGCTCAACTTCCACATCAACATATGATTTATTTTCTTTCTCAACTTTTTCAACAACTTTTTCATCTGAAGAATCAATAATTCTTCTTGTTTCATTGTTGAGACATCCATATCCTCTTCCTTCAAGAGCATAACCAAGAAAAATACCAACATCTCCTCTTTGCCCAAACTTTCCAAGGTTTCCACCTCTCTTCTTTAAAATGCATGGACTCCCAAAAACTCTTATGTGTTTCAGACATGGAGTTTTTCCATAGAACATTTCATAAGGAGTACTTTTTGAGTTTGTTCTAAAGAAATATCGGTTCTGAATATACAAAACAGTGCTCATGGATTGCCTCCAATAATAATGAGAAAGACTATGATCAAGCAACGTAGTTCTCCCCATTTCCACCAAACTTCTATTCTTTCTTTCAGCAACCCCATTTTGTTTAGGTGTGTATGGTGAACTAAACTCATTCCAAATTCCATGCTTCTCAAGATAACATTCAAAATATTCATTCTTATACTCACCACCATTTTCAGTTCTCAACTTATTCACTGAATACTCAAATTCCTTTTCTGATTTCCTCCTGAAACTCTTAAACATTTTCAGAGCATCTGACTTATGTCTCAAGTACATAACACAAGTAATGCGAGTGAAGTTATCAATGAAAGTAATGAATTACTTATCTCCATTTTTTGATTTCATTCTCATTGGTCCACATACATCAGAATGTATAAGTTCCAAGGGATTTTTTCAATGAATTTCAACTCTCTTATGAAAAGAGTTTGTAATCTTCCCTTTTTCACAAATAGTGCAGTACCAATCTCTTCTTCTTGATAAATCAGTCATATCTCATACACTGTCTCGCGTTGATAACTTTCACATATTTCTCTGACACATATGCCCCAGCCTTTTATGCCATATTTGGTTTTCATCCACTACACCCATGTAACAAGAGTTATGCACATCACAAACTTGGAACAAGTTCCCTTTAGTACATTGTCCCCTTGTAACTATATTTCCATTATTTTCAATTTTCACAAAAAAATCCATCTTTACTGAAGATAACTTTGTTGCCCTCATCACAGAGTTATGAAACACTAAGCAGGTTATGTCTCAGCCCATCAAAATATAGTGTTTTCCTGGATTTCATCTTTTCTTTTCCAATGATGGTTGATCCAACGTTCTTTGATCCTTAGAGATTCATCATTTCCAAATTTAACTGTTCCTTCTTTGAGGCCTTTCACATTATTCAGTAGCTTTAAGTCTCCTTTTATATGATAGGAACATCAACTATCAAGAATCCATGGATTTTTTTTTGTAGATTTCAAAGCAGTTTCGACCACAAGAGATTTTTGTTCTTCATTTTCCTTCACTTCCTGTTGTGCTTCCTCCAACTTTTTTGCCAAGTCAATGTGTACTAGCCAGACAACCATGCACTCTTTCTTTTCAAACATATCAGACTTGTCCCTTTTTTATTTTAAAAACTCTGGATGTTGAGAATTATTAAAAATATTTTTTTACTCTGGTAACACACTAAGACAGCCCTTGGCAAGATGTCCAGGTCGATCACATCTTTCACAAATAGTGTCCAGTGGTTGGAACTTATTCTCATATTTCACACCATTCTTCTCAAATATCTAGTGAAATTTATTTGGAGACTTTTTATTTTGAAAGGGTTGACTCCTCCGCAATCCTTATCTTTCAAAAGTTGTGGAATAGTTGTAATGTTGTTGGTTGAACCAACACATATTTTCCATGTGACCGAATCCACCACAATACCAATAGTAAGCATATAAAAAATATTTGCCTCTGAAACATATATGTTGATCAGAGTTGTGAACACTCTTCTTAATGACCTTCTTAATAGAACTTTGCTAATCATGAATGTTTATGTTTACATTTGTAACACTCTTATTTGGATCAGATTTATCAGTACCAGTGGTATTAGAAGACTTCTTCGACTCAAGATTTTTATGCACTTTTGATTTTTCAGTGTTGATGACTTTGGCCACATACATGATCTTTCCAGCCTTGTTCTTATTAGAACTAGTTCCATCATTCCTTTCAACCCTTGGAAATAATTTTGGTAGATCCTCATTTGGTTCATTCTTACTGGAAAATTCACCAACTTCTGAGACAGATTGTTTGAAACTGATATTCATTTCATTAGCTTGATAATGTTTTTGTTGGACAAGTTCCAGCTCTTCTTATTTTGCTTTCAGCATTACTTCAAGATGATCATTGTGATTCTTTGCATTCTCAAGAGAATTATTTAGATCATTAATATCTTTTTCCATATTTATTTTATCATCATGAGAAAATTATTCATTGTTTAGTGTGGAATTTTCTTTTATCAAATTCTTGTTTTCCTAATCAAGCCTTCTAATCTTTCTCAAACATTCCTTCAGCTCTTCTTTTAGAAACTGTTCAAGTTGATTTTCTTCTTCTTTAGTACTACTGCTCTCATAATCATCATTATTCACTATTGAAAAATAGGTACTCTATCTAGCTTTCCCAGAAACAGATTTTTCAGATCCAGTCTCACTATCATCATCTTCTTCACTTTTCGAAAACAAGCTTCTTCTTTTTGATTTTATGAACTTTTTATCTTTACCTATTCTAGAATATTTATCTTTTCCACCTTGTTTATTCCATGACCTTCTTGGTCTTCTGTCTTCTTCATCACTATCTTCATCTTTCCCTTTTTGAGGAAAATTAGCCGCAAAGTGTTAAAAAACACCACATTAAAAACATTTCAAAGGGAGTTTCCCTTTGTATTTCCATGTTCCTCTTTTCACATTTTTAGAAAAAAAGTAAATTATTTCATCAAAATTTTGTCATACCTCGTTTTCAGAGTCTGATTCACCAGCTTTATCTTCAATAATAATTTTTTTGACTCTCTTTCTTTACAGCCTTGAAAGACATTTCTCTATTAGCTTTTGATTTTCTCTTTATAGTCTTCTCCCTTATCATTTCGTAAGTTATGATAGTGCAATGCAAATCATCCAGAGATAATGTTTCAGGATCTCTTCCCTCTAGTGATGAAAATTTAGCATCAATTTTTTCGGGAAGAATTCTTATGATCTTTTCAACAACTGTTGAATCTTCCAACGTTTCACCAAAACATCTGATTGTACTGACAACATCATTTCTCCTGGTAAAAAAATCCCCAACACATTCAGATTCTCCCATTTTCATGTCTTTATAAATTAGTCTCCAGATTTGTAGTTTAGCCTTCTTCGCTTTTGTCTTTCCTTCATAGATGTTCTTCAGTTTGTCCCATATTCCTTTTCCTGTAGAAATACCTTTCACTCTTAAAAATTCACTCTCAGAAAGAGATGAGAGTAACTCATTTTTACCTCTTCCATCATTCTCAAGATTCTTCTTATCGACAGGAGTAAGAGGAACCTTGTCATCAATAGCAAGAAATCCATCTGTTGTAGTTTCAAGAACTTCATATCCAAGAGACATAAGATAAGGCATCATTTTTTCCTTCCAGATGTGATAGTTCTTTCCATAAATATTCGGAATCCCCTTACTATTCACACAATTTAGATTCTCCATCACAACTTCTCTTAAACCACTTCAGCAAATAATAAATGAAGGAAACCTGCCTCTGATACCAATTGATGTTCCCAGTCAGGATCCAAGTATCACTAATAGGGGGAGGGGGTGAATCAGTGATATCTATTTCTTTTCATGTTTCCTTCTTTTTTAAACAACCTTTGCCTCCTGTTAAAAATTTTCTTCCCTGCTGAACACACGGAATCATAGGAACACAATATTTACAAGGTTCGCTACTCAACAAAAGTTTCTACGTCCTTGGTATGGTATGAAAATAATCCTGTACCACACAATCCACTATAAAACAATCCTTTGATGTGGAATACAATGAGTAGGATATACCCATACACTCGTGTAGCACTTGGAAAACAATATGCAAGCGTGTGTGGACCCTCTTAGAACAAATAGGGGATTAAAATATTTCAGTGCTTCTTTACAATTGAACAGATTTATTCTCTAAAGTATATATAATCACTTTCCTACCTAGAATCTGGCTAGAACCCCTAGAGAAAAAACATCTTGTGCGCCCACTTCTACTTGTGTGCCCTATACTTGTGTGCCTGCAACTTGCACGCCTCTTCTTGCGCGCTGCTACTTGCACGCCACTACTTTCATGGAAAGACCTGCGCGGAAGACTTGCACGGAAGACTTGTGTGGCATATTTTCTCAGAAACACTTTCACGGAAACACTTGCATGGCAACACTTGCACGGAAACACTTGCGCGGTAACACTTGCATTCCAACACTTGCACGGCAACACTTGCGCACAAAATAACTATCTAATACTTGTGCGCTAAGAGCTCAAATTTTCTCTTAAGTGTTGAGTATGGAAAATTGAGAAGGCAAGTCCTCTATTTATAGGCATTTTGGTGACTTGCACGTCACATAGAACTGCGCGCCTATACATGTGTGTCGCTCCATCACTTGCGCGCCACTCCATCACTTGCACACCCTTCCATCACTAGCGCACCACTTTCTTTCATTTTTCATTTTTGATATGATGACGTTGTAATCTGACTTGCACGTAACATACACTTTCACGCCACTTATACTTGTGCGCCCCACTTTCACGCCATTTATACTAACGCGCCACTTTTTGACTTACACGCCAATATTTAACTTGCAAGCCATTTTATTTCATTTATCAAATTTTGATGTGATGATCCTAAATTGTAACCTTCACATTACATATACTTGCACGCCAATTCTTGCACGCCAATACTTTCGCGTCAATACATGCACGCCACTTTTGACTTGTGCGCCACTCTTGACTTGAGCGCCACTTTCGTTCCTTTGCCAAAAAAACATCTTTACTCCCTCTATCCTTCATAAGTATAGAATCAGAAGTTCTACACACTTATGATATTTTTAAAATACAAAACAACAAAGCATCAACATAGTTTATGGTTCTTTTACAAAGTGAATTGATTTATCTTCCTTGACAACAAAATACATCACTCTACAAAGGCTAACTCTTCGAACTTATGTCTCAATCCAACTTGGTCCCAACAAATTATACATAGGTATATTATAATTCCATTATAATATCATATAATATAATTAACTCCATCCTTTATACATCTCACATATGGCATGAACGAGTCATATCACATTGAGTGTGCGGTAGTCCGCACTTCCTCAAATGAAATTATCGTGTTTACACATAATGGAAACCATAAAAGTATGATATAAAAGAAAAATACAGAAAAATAAATAAAACCAAAAATAATATATATCATATATAAATACAGTTCCATGTTAATGTCCACCATGAGAGGCGGTAAGAGAAAATAAAACAATCATCGTTTCGTGAGGCGTTAGTTTTCCGTCAACATAAACAGTATGTTCTTCACCCATTAGATGGAGTTATGTGTAAGTGTAGTTCAAATACTTCTCATTAAAAAATTATAGTATATTTATGATACTGTTTTTTTATAATAGAAAATAATTAAAATACTTTAGGGGTTTTAGAAGTAAAATAAAACAAAATAATCTAAGAGAAACTATTACCTTTAATTTGGGTAACTCACTTTGGTTTGAACCAAAATGGTTTATTGAAGTTCATTATGCCTAAGATAAGGCTTCAAGGTGGAGGAGAGAGATGTGTGTAGCTTAAGTGGGTAGTGTTTTGATGATCCAAAAGTCTTGAGAGTTGTGAGGAAGTGGTTATAAATGCTCTCCTTTTATAAGGGGGAGGAGGGGCACTTTAAAAAAGTGTGAAAATAATATTTTATTATATAATGATATTCGGTTTCTAAAGGTCCAGAAATCATTAGAGTCAAATATAAGATAACTCATTGTCGAAATAAAATCATACATTAATAATTGGACAGGTTTTGGATGTTATTTTAATATTGATGATCTTATTTATTTGAAGGATTTTTTAATAATGTAAACACTGCATCATTATTGTGTCATAAATAATTTAATTTATTCGATGTCTAAAAATTATAAAAAAAATACCATGATGTAAGAAATCATTTTATATTTCCAATTAATACTCATATTCTAATAGATAACTTATATAACACCATGTAAAAATTTATTTACAAAGATATATTTGTTTTCGTCATTTTCTTCTTTACTTTAAATTAATTAATCTAAAATGTCATTATCATTCATAAGTGGCTCCATGGGGTCCCAAAATCGACCAAAATATTCCCATGGTCCTCCATTACACATATAATGAGGTTAGGCTAGGTGTTAAGGTAATTTGTAATTATTGTAATATTCTTTTTACCTTGAATTACTCAATTTACCTTTAACCGTGGTAAAAAAAAGTCAAAAGTTATTATTCACCAAAAATTATTTTCATCTTATTGAACCCCATTTTACTTACTAATAATAACCATGTATGTCAGATTTTTTAAATTCAATTCACATAAGTGGTTAAATTTCATTTGAATAAAAAATTCTGTTTTTTTAACAACTACTAAGTGGTTTCACTATTCATCAGAAATTGAGTGTTTCCCATTTATTACCATTGGTGTCTCCCACGGTGATATGACTATTTTCGGTGGCAGAGCTTGAGATGATGGTCGCCTAACCCTAATGGGGTAGGTGGCTCCCCCCCCCCCCCCTCCGATGCAAGCTGGAGGGAGGTGGATGAGAAGATGGCCTCGAGGCGGAATCGTTTCACCCGATTTTCTGACACTAATTTGTATCCTCTGTTCCCTGAGATTCAGATCGTCCCAAAGGTTCATGGCTTTCAGAACGGTGACCCAGTGGTCCCTCTTTTGGCTCAGGAGATCATGGAAGCTGAGAATCTCCTCGATCTAACCATGATTGCGTGATTTAGGAAGTTTCGACCTTCGGTGGATGATTTCGACAGGTTCGTCGCCAAATCTTGGGGACTTCAGTTTCAGCCGGTTGTTGGTTTGCTGGATAAGCGGAGTTTGATGGTCCATTGCTCTTCATTGTAGGACATGGTTTGAGTGTTGTTGTTCGCTCCCAGGAAGTGCGGAAGGTATGATTTTCATTTATGCAAATGGTCCTATGATTTTCATATGAACCGCGATTCCCCTCTCATTCCGGTCCGGGTAATCTTGCCCCTGCTTCCCCTTTCCTTTCAAAACCCAGCGATCATGCATTTGTTGGGGAACATGGTTGGGCACTTTCTATGTGTTGATTCTCGTACAGCCTCAGTTATCCACCCGATTAACCAAAGGATGTGCGTGGAGGTTGATTCCTCTAGAGTATCAGTGGAGACGATCTGGATTTATGCTGCTGAGGAAATCTAATGCAAGCAGCCGGTAATCTTCGATCATTGGATGGATTTTTGTTCAGTTTACCATAGACTGGGTCACACCATGTCTTGCTGTCGACGTGATGGCCTCTGGAAATTTGATGCTGTGAAGGATGGAGGTATTTCGAAAGGGGATCACGAGCCAAGAGGAAATGGGTTCAGTATTGCTGAACACCCCGATCCTGCTGCAAAGCAGGGTGAAAACCCCTCAGTGTCTAGTGTTTTTAGCAGACTCAAGGATGATCTCAGGGATAATGTCTTTGATACTAATGTTGGTAGGGAGGCTATGGAGCCCTCCTTGCAGACTCAAGATAATGCTAACAGTGGTGCACATCAATTCATGGGATGTGGTCTTGACCATTCAACAAATACAGATGATGCGGAGCAGCCCCTACTGATCAGCACTGAACTGGTCAGTGCTGATCCATGCTCCTTGAACTGGTTCCCAGCACTAGAGGGGAGGATAATAAGGAACGTAATGCAGGGGAGAAGGATGGGAAGTATGATTCCTCCTTAGGCGACCATCCTCCATGCGGTTTGAGCTCTGGAATTCTGCCATGGGTTGTTTCTTCTACCCAACCCCCTGTCGTCTTGAGCAACAGGTTTGAAGGACTGAATGAAGTGGATTCGAGAGTAGAACCATCTTCCTTGGACGAGGAAGTAAAAGACAATAGGAGGAGCATCGATGGCCTCACTCTAGGAGGTTGGACCATGGGGCATGTTCACCCAGAGTGTGCTCTCGGTGGAGGGGAGACAGAATTCGACGAGGTCAGTAGGAGGTTTTCTGATGAAGATCCTGGTTCAAGAAGCAATAGGAGTAAGAGGATAAGGAGGGGCAGGAAGGACTATTCCTCCTTGCCTCCTCCTTTGAGGACCCGATCAGCAAGGAAGATAATGGTTGAGAAACTGGACAAGGAGGTCAGGTGTCCACTAAAATCATGGGAACAGCCTGAAACTTCCTCAGACTTGGTTCTATGTTCGGATGATGTAGTGACTGAGCAGGTGCTATTTCTCAATGTATCGGAAGAGGATGTGGCCAAGATGATGGGCTGGAATCTAGAAGTGGACCTTAATGAAGAACAGTATTTGTGGGTTGAAAAACAGGACACGATTCTGGTTAGAGGCTTCAATAAAGGGTTGATCAGACTCGAGGAGTACATGTAGATCTGGAATAAGCTGACCTCTTCTTTTGAAGATCTGATAAGGGGGGATCCACTTTTAAAGGTCTCTAATTTAACCTAGAAATTTGTTAGGGATATGAATTCCGGTAGAACTCAATTGGTTTTCAATGATTATATTTATTTCTTCCCTGACTAATGCTTTGTTGAGTTACAATACTTATTGTGGGTGGAAATGTTGGAGGGTCAGATAGGCTCCGACGGGATAGAGCACACTGCTACATCCTCTGAAGGTCATTTGGGATGTGTCTGATTCAGAGGGATGGCTTGCCATCGGGAGGGACTATGCTTGCATGGGATCGCCGAGTGGTCCTTCTTTGGAGCTAGCGGTTGCTGCTTTTACTTGGAAGAGGTTTGTTCTGGTTTTTTCTGTTGGGATATGTTTGGTGTTTTTTGGAACTTATGGTTTCCCACTTTTACCTCAAAAGTGTCTTTCTTTATAAAAATAATAATTTTCAGCAGTATTCATCAGAAATTTATGTTTTTCAAACAAATACCATAAATTAAGCCTAATCTATATTTGATATTCCAAATTCAAAAATGATGTCTATTTTACAAAATTATAAAAATAAAATTTTAATTAATTAATTTAAAATTAATTCCTTTTGTTAAGAAAATATCATGTTTTTAAGAAACAATAACTATCAAAAGATTGACAATTGTTTATATCAAATTTCAAAGTAAAATTAATTATGGTGACCAACGTTGGATTAAATTGTAAAAATATATTCTAATTAAACTTTGAAACAAATTAAAAAGATATTCTAACCCTATAAATAAATTATATTAAAACACATTTTTAAATTAAAATTCAAAATTTTGCACTATTCATTAAAAAAATGAACTTTATCGAAAAAATTCAAAAAATTTACACAAAGTAAATTTTGATGTCCCACTTCCAAATAAGGATTTTATTTCGTAAAATAGAATGTATTAAAGTGAACAAAACTATATTTAAAGTGGGATCTCCATTAAAAGGTGGTAAATTGATCTTTTCATATAAATTATGCTTAAAATTAGATTCATTCACATTTTAAGCCTCTAACATTTATTGGATAAAAGTAAATACCTTAACAATCATGTATAATAATATTGTAGTTAGTTGTGTTCATTCCCACCAATACAATGGCTAGAAGTTAACTACCATTTAAAATAATAATATTATATTATTAGTGTGCAACGTAATACTTTCAAATAAATCTGTTGTTGCGTATCAAGTACATTATCGAACATTGCAACCCTTTTAAAGTAAAATTAATATTTAATTCACAAATATTAATAAATATGAAAATCTCTTATTCTTCCTTTACCTGGGATTTTACATCCTTCCCCGCTTTTGAAAATTGTGTCCTCGCAATTTTTATTCACTTATCAAAACAGGTGGGGGTATTTATCCCTCATAGAATTTTCAGATTCCGACGTTGCCTCTTCAACCAAGTGTTTTTTTCAAAAAACCTTTACCCAGTGAATTACCTTATTCCGCAACACTTTCTCTCTACAGTCATGAATATGGATAGGTTGTTCTTCATAAGAGAGATTCTCTCCCAACTGAACTACCTCTGGACTCAAAACATGAGATGGACCTGGCATATAATTTCCCAACATCAAAACATGAAAAACATTGGGTAACTGGTACAAACATGAAGGTAAGGCCACTCTATAAGAAACTGATCCAGCATTCTCCGGAATTTCATAAGGTCCAATGAACCTCATAATCAACTTCCCCTTCTTACCAAAATGCATCGCATTTTTTCATAGAGAAACTTTGAGAAATAAATGATCACCTCCCTCAAAATAAATATCACTCCTCTGGTTATCCGGATAAATTTTCTGTATGCTCTGAGCTGTTCTCACGTGCTTCAGAATCAACTGAACTCTCTCTATCATATCTTCTACCAATTCTGGTCTCATCATCTTCCTTTCACCTACTTTATCCCAAAAATATGGAGTTTGACAATGCTTTCCATATAATGCCTCAAATGAGCCATATGTATACTAGAATGAAAATTGTTATTAAAAGAAAATTCAACCAAATAAATATGTTAGTCCCAACTTCCCAGATAATCTAGTGAACAAGCAGATAGCATATTCTCCAAGGTCTAAATTTTTCGTTCTGACCGCCCATCTAATTGAGGATGAAAATCTATACTAAAATTTAATTCAGTACCCAACGACTTGTGAAGGCCTTTCCAAAAGTTAGAAGTAAACCTGGGATCACGATCAGATAAAATATAGTGGAGAACTCCATGCAACCTAAATCTCTCTTTAACATACAACTGAGCAAGTTGATCTAGATACAAAGTATCTCAAATAGGAAGGAAATGAGCAGATTTGGTCAATCAATCAACTATAACCCATATTGCATTTTTACCTCGAGATGTGTTCGTTAATCCCACAACAATATCCATGGATATATTTTCTCATTTCCACTCAGGCACTGGTAACGGTTGAAGCATCCCTTTCAGTAACTACCATGCTGCTTTAACCTGTTGACAAGTCAGTCACTTCATTGTAAAATCAGCAATATCTCTATTTATTCCATCCCACCTGTAATACATCAGAAGATCTCTTTACATCTTAGTACTACCAGGATGAACTGAAAATGGAGAGTTATGAGCTTCACATAACAACTCATTCTTCAACTGTGAATCACAAGGCACACATAATCTCTTTCCAAAAATCAATACATAAACATTATCGATGTTAAAATCATGCAACTTACCCTTCTGAACCAACTCTGCCTTTTTCTGCAACTCACTGTCCTCTTTCTGCACTTGCTTTATTCTGTTTGATAGAGATGATTTCACTGACACTTGAAACAAAACAGAATAATTTCCTACACCAACAAATTTTATGCTAATGTTCATTAAATCAAAAACCAAAGGATATCGTTCCAAAAGTATCATGGTTAATGAGACATTAATTTTTCGACTCAAAGCATCAACCACATTATTTGACTTTCACAGATGGTAATGGATCGTGCAATCATAATCCTTGATTTATTCCAGCCATCTCCTCTGTCTCATGTTGAATTCTTTCAGAGTGAATATAAACTTTAAACTTTTTTGGTCAGTATATATTTCACATTTTACTCCATACAAACTATGCCTCCAAATATCTAAAGCAAAAACAATAATAGGTAATTCCAAACCATGTGTAGGGTAATTTAACTCATTTGGTTTCAACTGACGTGAAGTATAAGCAATTACCTGATCATTCTGCAATCGGACACAACCAAGTCCTTTCAATAAAGCATCACTATAGATAACAAACTCACCATTTTTGGATGGCAATGCCAAAACTGGAGCATTCTCCAATCTTCTTTTCAATTCCTGAAAACAATCATCACATTCTTTTGTCCAAATGAACTTAACACTTTTTCGAGTTAACTTAGTCATTAGACAAGATAACTGTGAAAAAGTTTCTATAAACCTCCAGTAATAACCATCCAAACCAAGAAAACAACAGATCTCTGTTATATTTGTGGGTCTTGGCCATTCTTCAACAACTTTTGTTTTAGCAGGATCAACAGTTATGCCATTTTTTTGAAACAATGTGACCAAGGAAAAAAATTTGTTGTAACCAAAACTCACACTTTCTAAATTTACATAAAGTTTCTTTTCTTTTAAGGTTTTCAAGAAAACCCTTAAATGACATTTATGTTCCAATTTAATTTTGGAGTAAACCAAAATATCATCAATGAACACAACCACAGACTTATCCAAGAACTCATGAAAAATTCTATTCATAAGATCCATGAATATAGAAGGTGCATTGGTTAAACCAAAAGGAATAACTACAAATTCATAATGGCGATATCTAGTATGAAATGTGTTATTTGTAATGTCTGCTTCATTTATTTTCAACTAATGGTACCCCAATCTCAATTCAATATTCAAAAAATACTAATCTCCCTAGATCGGATCAAAGAAATCATCGATATGAGGAAAATGATACTTCTTCTTAACAGTGATGTTATTCAATAATCTATAATCAATGAAAAGTATCATTGAACCGTCTTTCATTGTAACAGACCAGACAAGAGCACCCCATGGTGATGTGCTAGTTTGAATGAAACCTTTATCTAATAACTCCTAAAATTTCTTCTTTAACTCTAAATGTTCAATTTGAGTCATTTGATAAGGGGGTTTTGAAATTGTCTTAGAATCAGGAACTAAGTCAATAGTAAATTCAAGTTCTCGATCAGGTATCATACCAGGAAACTCATTAGAAAAAACATCGAAGTTCTCATTTACCACTGGGACATCATTAATCTCAACAAATTCTTTATTTTCAACAATATGAGAAAGGTAACATTAATTTCCATCTTTTAATAGTTTCTCAGCTTAATTATATGTTATCAAAAGTAAGGGTTCATTCTTGTACACAAACTGTAAATCTTTCTGAAATGAAACCTCTTTAGCTTTGTAGTCAATCTTAGCATAATAAATAGAGAGCCAATCCATGCCCAAAATAACAACAAACTCTACTATAGTAAAAACATTAAGTTTTGTAGGTAGATTCTTCCCGTACACAAGGATAGGAAGGTTTTAATGTTTACTTTTTCTCTCAACATTTCCTCTAGGTGTTTTACCATAAGTTTTGTATTAATATCTTGAGATGGAATTCCCAATTTTTAAGAAAACTTATCTGAAATGAATGAGTGTGTAGACCCTTAATCAAACAAAACATTGGCATAATCTGAACAAACAAACAGTGTACCTAATACTACTTCATTTGATGGCCTAACATCTACTGAAGTAGTTGCAAAGGATTTTACCACCCCTTTCTTCTTGTAGTCTAGATGCTTCCCCTCTATTTAGTTCTTCACTAGACACTAATTTTCATAATGACCCATTTCATTACACTTAAAAACATCTTACCGATGGCTTTTCATCGCCTGCTTGATCATCTTCCTTACAATTATGAGCGATATGACCAGACTTACCACACCGGAAGTACTTTCCAGACATTGATAAACATTCTCGAGGATGATTTTTACCAAACATCTCACGGGTTTGATATTTAATTTTCTTACCACCAGGTTTCTTTGATAAATTCATTCCCTTTTTCTGCCAACTAGACCTCTTATTCTATTGTTTATCAAAGAACACATGATCATCAGCAAACTCTATTTCCACCTTCTCTGAACATCGAACAAGTTTTTCATAACTTTTGAACACATGATAGGATAATTCTATTCGATATTGTGGATTCAGTCCTGAGTAAAATAGATTTATCTTACTATAAATATCTCAGATAAAATTTGGTGGATACCTTGCCAGTCGAGTGAACTTTGCTTCATAAGCAGCCACTGAGTCATCCTCCTACCTCAATTATAGGAATTGTTTTTCATTCCTAAGACGAAACACATTAAGAAAATATTTCTCAAGAAACATAGCTTTGAATTCATCCCAAATAAGAGTATCAATCTCCTCACTATCCCAAATATGTTTCACCATCGACCACCACTGATCAGCTTCACCTTCAAAATGGAAAACTGCAAGACTAACTTTTGTTGTTCTGAACACCCCATTACATCGAAAATCTTCTCCAGTGCTTTAATCCACCCTTCAGCTAGAACAGGGTATGATGATACCCTGAATTATGGGGGATGTTGCCTCATGAAATACTCTACTATTGACAAGTTCCTCTGTGGTTGATCTAGCTGATCTCGTGCATGGATACCACCACCCTTTATATACTGATTCAGTTGTTCCACCACTGTAAAAAACTATTCCATTCTAATTTCGATGATCTCAGGTTGCTGATTTGGAAGGTTGTATTTCTCCTGATGTCGTCCCAACAAAGCTATCATGTTTCCTCTGCGGAAAACCATTCTGAACACAGAAAGATCTTAGGTGAAGCAACACGATAATCTATAAATACAATATCATTTCAATATTACCATAAATTAATTTTTGGACATTTATTTAATGATACGCTAAGTCATAAAGTTGTCTAAACCGACCTATGATACCAAC
Organism: Viscum album; assembly: GCA_963277665.1. Lineage (NCBI taxonomy): Eukaryota > Viridiplantae > Streptophyta > Magnoliopsida > Santalales > Viscaceae > Viscum > Viscum album. The sequence continues at coordinate 591,133,311 of OY728126.1, forward strand.
TATAAGGACCCGGCCTTAAAACATTACATAATCATGAATTAAATGAATAATTCACATTAAGGATCTTTTCAGGTTTAGAGTTTTAGAGAATTTGGCCATAAATATTACATTTCAAAAAAAATCAATTTAGACACTTCTACCTAATTTCCATTTTTTCTACAAAACAAGAACTCTTGAAAAAAAGATTCATGTCTAGTTCAATGTTTAAGACAGCATGACTTTTCCTTGATCCAATCCTTGACCCTATTCCAAATTATGTCCTGTGAAATTTTTTTTCAAAAACTTGGGATGACCATAAAAATCTCAGTAAGGTATACCCAAAGAAAGAAAACTATTTAGTTTTTCAAAACAACAAGTAAACAATGAATACTTTAACATAGGTAATACTTTTCACCTTTATGAAGTAGTAAAAACTCTTCACTGAATAAAAGATCACTACTTACCCTTTTTTAACCAAAAGATTACCATAAAACCCATATAAAAAACACATAACTTGTAAAGGTAACATGGGACATAAACATACTTAAATGGTATAACCATACGGTCGACTTCCACACATATCACTAAATGGAATAGCCATACGACCGACTTTCATACCCAATGAATTGGAGGTTATAACGTAACAACCCATCCTGGTTTATCACAGCACCACCCATCATTTGGTTTATCACGTAACCACCCATCAAATATCCAAGTACTATTATAAAATCAAAACACATACACCATATATAAAGGAAAGAAAAAAAATTCACATTTAAATAAAAAATATCACTTAAATATATTAACATAACAAATCCATTATCAAAACCGTTTTCAAAACCAAAATATGTAAAAAAGTATAAGGTATTTATTTTCCTTTTAAAAACATTATAGCTTGTTAAGGAAGACAAAGATCAAATAATACTCCCGGCGGTGGAAAAGTTGTTGTCACCGCTTATGTAAAAAAACATTCCTTTTGTCATTTTGTAAATTTATTCATAGAAAAATATTCCCTTTAAAAATTCAAGGGTTTTTATACAGCATATAAAAGAAATTTGTGTATTAAAACAATATATGCCTCAATGAAAGGAGATTGAGACGAAGTACCTTACCTCGTGTCCGACTTGACCCATTCGTTCTTTAATATCTTGAATAATAAACTAACATTAATTTCTACTTGCTTAAGAACATTTTTCATGTTTATTATTTCTTTTATATCACTTATTACAATTTTATAAACATTACGTAATCATTTACGTTAATGACATTTGTTTTGTTGATATTTGGTACTTGTGTCAAAAATGAAAACCATAGAGTTACAAGTTGTTCACATGGTCAAAAGTTCATTATATATAGAATGATATTAATGATTTAGATATCATATATATCATATATATCCATTATATAAATGTATTTATAATATTACATCACATTTGGAGAAAAGAAATGAAATGCACCGTTCATGGAGATGGTAAGTCGTACGTACTCATGAATGCAACTTTCATTTCTATTTCGTACTAAAATGGAATTAAAACATAATTATAAATAGGTAAATTATAATTTCAGTATAATATCGTATAATATAATTATATCCACACTTTATATGTCCCACGTATGGAATGAACAAGTCATATTATAGAGAACTAAGTCTGACGTACATGGACATTACATTACTTTTACAGAATACTTAATACATAAAAAAACAAACACCCAAGGACCGTAATAGTTTAGTGTCTTTGGAAACTCGGAAAAATAATCTTCCTAATCATGGTGAAAGTTATTCAACATCTCCCATAAAGATCTTCCCCTTTTGTTTTCTTACCTAAAACTTTTCTTTATATCCTGGGTAAAAGAAAACACAAAAATGGTGAGATCAAATGCTCAGTAAGGGTAAACATAGAGAACATAAAATAATCCATAAACATTTGAACGCAAAAACATGAACATAAAATCTAAACATCAAAATCTTGAGCAAAGACATAAATCTTGGAAGTACGTAAGGCATATATCATAAAGGAACATCAATCATGATAAAATAGCATGAGAATAAAACATGTAATTTTGGAAAACCATTAAGCACATGCTATGATTTCCATAGTAGCCAAGGCATTGCTTCCAAGACAATCTTAGTGGACAAAGTCCCATTCTTAATCGAGTTCACTTCTCGTTCTAGTCCTGTATCACTGAACGAGATTAACTTACCATTCCAGCCATGTTTATCTCATGAGATATAAATCTTTACGCAATGCATTGGAGGGAGATATAGGTCCCCCCCATTTCATAATGAAATCATTCTATCTTGTGCCAAAAAATAAACATACATCATTCATAATAACCCAATGAATAAAATAGGCTTCATAAACATCATCCCATCATCACATAATCCATATAAAATAAATGGATATAATTTCATCATAAGAAAAATCAAACCATGTAAATAATATATAAATTATACTTGAAACTTAATCATACATATTAATGTCATCTTAGATAGAAAATAGGTTTGAAAAAAACTTGAAATCAATTATTGAGGAAAATATCCTTTCTTCTTCAAAATCATTTTATTCTCTCAAAATGACATGAGATTTTAAAAGAAAATTATTTTGTTTAAAATAATCTTTAAATTTTGAAAAGTAAGCTTCATGGAAATAAGGCATTAATAAACTATAAAAATCCATTCACGCCGTATAAGTTAAAAAATCATTCTCCTCATACTTTTGCTGGAAAAGTAAAAATGTTACTCGTATGGTAAAAAAAAGATAGATACCTTCCATAATATGTGGTAAAATTCAAAAATGGGTATTAAGGACATTAAACATACATGAAAACATTTTTAGAAAACATTGACATGGATGATAACAATAACCCCAGTAAATACTTACGAATAACAATCTTGGATAAGAAAGAGATTGGAATAGTTATCCCTTACCTGAGGTCTGATGTGCTTCTTACGTATTTGAACCTCCTGTATAATTATTTAAATAATGTAATTGACTTATTACAGAATAATATTCATTTTTATGATATTATATATGGTTCACTTGTGACTTTATATTACCCGTTCTTTTGTAAATTCTATGTTAAAGCAGCGTTTTGGGTAAAATCGTTTTATTTATCGTACGTGTTTGGAATTGTTGTTATTGATATTATTATTACTTATATAATGTTATAATTACTTCCATAATGTAAATCATGATTTATATATCATAAATATTTAGTATATATATATATATAATAGATAGATAAATGAAATGAAATACACCGTTCATGGAGACGGTAGGTCGTACGTACGCATGAACGTTGTTTTCCTTTCCTTATTGACTTGAATAGAAGTAAGTAGATGAAATATATATATACATTAATACAGTAGAATTATTTTGTCAAATATATCATTATTATTCATTATATATACTTTATAATCATTCTTGAATGGTTAATTTAGAAAATGAATCTCATCGCGTCGTGGAGACGGTAGTCCGTACGTACGCACGAGCGATGATATCGTTCCCATAATTATGTGAATGGAATTGGAGTTGATGACATAATTTCTAAGAATCAGTATAATTTTATAACAATCATATATTTTTATTATTTACACCATTATACCCATCCAGCTAAGGTGGTGGTGGGAAATAGATTACACCACAGCGTGGAGACGACATTCTGTATGTAAGCACGCGCGGTGATTTCATTTTCTGTAGGATGGATAGATAGTGAAATAGGGTTTTTTAATATTTATAATAACATTTCAGTATATTATTGATACTGATGTTATCACTTTATAATGAAACAAATAAATAAGAGGAAGTATAATAAGAAAAAAACTTGAAAGAATCGGTAGAAGAGATTACCTCTTCCTTGATGTGTCTCTTCTATACTTCCTCTTAGGGCACTAGATTTGGTCTTTTTAGAATACCAGAACCTATATGATATAACTAGAGATGTTGATAAGAGAAACAGTCAGGGGTTAGCTGAGCCAAATGGCTTGGAAGGATTGAAGTTGAGAGAAGAGGGAGTGCCCTTTTATAAGAGGGGTGAGGGGCACCCTAGGAAAAACGTAAAATATTATTTTATAATAAAGTCATATTAGTTTTATAATGGCTCCAAATTGACTTATTTCGAAGATAATGTGTGGATGGGTCGAAATACTCTCAACAAATAGGTGTTAGATAAGCTTAGGTTACTATTTTAACCTTATCATTTAGATTTAACTCTAAGTTAAATAATTTTATTTTTACCGTGTCTTCTTGTTTTCTTACACTATATGGTTAATAAACATACCATAACAAGACAAAAGAACCACAAGTAGTTCATTATTAATATATATAACCTTATATTGTCATTTAGCTGAACATTAGAGTTTTAGGAATATAATAACAATTAATAATATAATATATTTTTTAAAAACTATTTTATGACAATTTTAACACTATTTGGAAATTGATTTTTGTGAAAATCATAACAGAATTATTAGTTCGAAAAAAGTTAATTTAATCAATACTAACATTTCATATTAACCTAAAAAATTAGTGGAATTTACAAAAAGTCTCAAATTACATTTATTTGGGTGTTTATAAAATCAATTTAGTTAAAACTTCATTAATAAGGTAATTACTGCATCATCATTATGTCATAAATAAATTACATTATTTAATGACTAAAAATTATAAATAAAATACCATTATGTAGGAAATATTTATATCTTTTTAATGAATATTTATAGTTGAATTTATCTTATGTATAACCATATATTGAAAATTATTTAGTTATTAAACTTTGATTTTAACTATTTTAACTCTTCTTTAAATAAAATAATAATAAATGTCATAATCTAATCCATGTAAACCTAAATGATAAAATTATATTCCAAAGATTGTTTTTGGTCGAATTATACTTATCAAATAGAATTAATACATGTGTTAGGGTAAAAATAATATCATATTTACCTCTAATTACCCTATTTACTTTTAACTGTGGTAAATAAAAGTAAAAAGTTACTATTCAACAAAAAATATTTTTATCTTATTGAACCACATTTTACTCCTTGATATTAACCATGTCTCTCAGATTTTTGAAATTCCACTAACAGAAGTTGTAAAATTAAGTTTTATGTACATTTTCAAATTCTCCTAGGAGGTGGGTAAAAGACGGTGAAAAGTTCAATAAAATTTTTATATATCTAAAATTATTATAAAATGACTCCAATCATTAAATTGAACTTATATAGGTAATATATATCAATTTATACCTAAAATAAATTTAAATAAAATAAATAATTATTTAAATAAAAAGTCAGTTTTTAAATAGTAACCCAGTGTTTTCACTATTCATCAAAAATTGAAATTTTCAGAAAAATACCAAAAATTCACCCTAGGCTAATTTCGATATTCCAAATCCAAAAATGAAGTACATTTTGAAAGATAAAATTTATTAAATTTTAAAAATTGGGTATTACTATTCATAACAGCTAGTTTATATAATATTTTAATAACATATCGTTGTTTAGTGAAACTCGGTATTGCGTACAACACACAATATCATGGAAGGTTGCGATTGCGTGTAATGAAATCCAAGTCAGTGTTTCATGTAGCGCAAGATTCATTTGTTGTTGCGTATAACATAATCAAAACCTATTTCATTTATACATTACACAAAATCTAAACTTAATGTTGCGTAGAATAATTTTCACAAAACGAACTTGAAATTGTGTTTAACACGATCCAAGAATAGTGTTGCAAATACTACAAGATAATGCAGTGTTGCATATAGTACAAGATAGTCTTTGTGTAGTGTATAATATAATACAACATAGAAATTAAAAAAATATATCTCATAAAATCTCAGGGTGTTACATTCCACCCCCCTTAAAATGAATTTCGCCCTCGAAATTCATCGGGGTTATAAATTGTTTACTCCTCGAAAGTTTAATTCATAGAAACCCACATCGTAAAAAGAAATACTAAAACTTCATTTTAAAAAGTAAAGTCAGAATCATAATGGTCACCCAAAATAAATCAGCACTAGGTTTCAACATAGGACAACATAGGTGAAAATATGGATATGGAAGAGAAATCTAACCATCAAGTTCTGATGGAGAGTGGTAGAGAACATGTCTATGAAAAATCCATCAATCAAAAAGCTATAAATTTATGATGATTTAAGGTACCATCTGATTCATCAGATATGAGAGTACTATGACGACATTTTTCATTTTCAAGATCATTTCCCTAACGTTGGAGAATTTTTACATAAGGAGAAATACTCACTTGAATTCAATGTAATGTCATCGTTGGTCATTCCAGGAACAATTTCCACTTTATCTCTATTTAAAGAAATTAAGTTGAATTTTTCATTCATGAAGTTTCAGCAGATCATGCGATTGAATGATAAGTCATCCCATCTGTTTCTATCACAAAAATGTTAACATAAGTTATTAAATATACATAAGTCCATCTATGGTGAGATTAATCGTATATGATTCCAACAATGGACTTATACTTCATCAAGCATACTGCTTAATAAAATAAAAGAAGTTTCTACTAACGAGGGACTTCTTGTAGGCCAGTGGTAGGTAATAAAGGTCTGTCACACTTTGTTTGTGGGTTCGATTCTCGCAACCCTGTCTGACGTGACGGGTTGTCGCCCATCTTACAGGTTGTCCCATTTTCTGAAACTACACTATTATAACATTCCAGAAAAAATTTATATCCTTAAAAAATACTATTTGATGTCCAAAATAATCCATTCCAATCTTTAGGCTTATCCAAAATACATATGTCCATTCTCATAGTATAAAGAAAATTATTACTTCAAATTTCACAAAACAAGAATGTGAATACCATTATATATCCACCATATATCATATGATATATCTTATTGGTCACATTACAAACATGTGAATTCCTTAATCATTCATTCTCTTCAAAGATGAGTACCTATTGATCCTTAGTGAAAACATGAATGTTGTCAAAAGTTAACTCTTTCCACATAGCAAAATCCCAAAATTTTGTATACTCAAACCATGATATCACTTTGACCTTATATCAGTCATGAGCTCATTAATACTATCAAAATTCTCATTATCTCCTTATCCTTTCATTATTCACATATCATCTACCTTCCAAAATATTGGAATAACCTTTCATGGTTACCAGTACCATTCATCATATACTTTCAAAAACTCAAGGAAAGACAATAGTGTAACAATCCATAGATTTTTCTTTATTCCATAGTACCATACATTATTCTTGATAAACATACAACCATTCCTCTACCTTCTTAAACCACTGACTGAGCTTCATCATTTCTTTCATCTCATATATCATTTATAGTCTCTTCATCATCAACCACATAAATACTGACATATGACCATACTGATTCTCTTCATGAGATTTTCTCTTAGGGCATTTGTTTAGATAATGCTCGTACATTCCACATTTAAAACATTTAACCATTGTTGATGTCTTAGAAATACCATTACCCTTGTCCATGGTGTTAACTAAACCTTTCCCTTTACAATTACTAGCTTTGTGTCCTTCTTTTCCACACCCAAAGCATCTTCCAGTTCCTTAGAAATATTCTCATTGATGCCTCTTCCAACATGATTTACATGAGGGAAAATTATCTTTATTTCCTCTATGATCATCATGAAACTACATCTTTCTCTTATTATCTACGTCAGGAAACATACCAAAGCTGATATTATTAATCATATTATGAGATTGATGATTAGGAATAATAACGATGTTTGGACATCCAAATCCCATTTCATTTGGTTTCCCATGAGGAATATCATTCCATTGTCCATCATATTCTCCATTAACATGAATCCTCTTGTTTCCTTCCATTTCTTAAAACCCAAAAAGAATAGTGTGAGAGGTAAAAATCATAATCAAGGGGGAGTAACTTCAATATCTAACATCTTAGGTTTAATTCTAATATCATTTCCATAATTCTAGGACTATAACCTATAATTATACTTAACCTTAGGGACATCCCTAGACATACCTCCGAAATATCTCTAGGGATCTCACTAAATTTTTCACATCCTAGTTTCCAAATGTTAACTAAACCTTTCCTCTGATACCAACAATAGATACCCAAGCTGGACGTACATGGAAAGTACATTAATTTTCCGGAATACTTAATACATGACAAAAACAAACACACAAGGACTGTAATAGTTTAGTGTCTTTGGAAACTTGGAAAAATAATCTTTTAATAACGGTGAAATATCTTCAACATCTCTCATAAAGATCTTACCCTTTTGTTTTCTTACCTAAAACCTTTCTTTATATCCTGGGGAAAATAAAACATAAAAAGGGTGAGCTCAAATTCTCATTAAGGGTAAACATAGAGAACATAAAACAATCCATAAACATTTGAATGCAAAAACTTGAACATAAAATCTAAACATCAAAATCTTGAGCAAAGACATAAATCGTGGAATTAGGGAAGGCATATATCATAAAGGAACATCAATCATGATAAAATAGAATGATAATAAAACATGTAATTGTGGAAAACCATTAAGCACATGATATGATTTCCACAGTAGCGAAGGCATTGCTGCCAAGCCAATCTAAGTGGAAAAAGTCCCTTTCTGAATCGAGTTCACTTCTCATCCCAGTCCTGTATCACTGAACCGGATTAACTTACCATTCTAGCCATGTCAATATCATGAGATATAAATCTTTACCCAATGCATTGGAGGGAGATATAGTTCCCACCCATCTCATAATTAAATCATTCTAACTTGTTCCACAAAATAAACTTACATCATTCATAATAACCCAACGATCAAAATGGGTTTCATAAACAGCATCCCATCTTCAAATAATCCATATAAAAGAAATGGATATCATTCCATCATATGAAAAAAAAACCATGTAAATAATAGAGAAATTATACTTGAAACATAATCAAACTTGATAATGTCATCTTAGAAGGAAAATAGTTTTGACAAAACACTTGAAATCAATTCTTGCGGAAAATATCCTTTCTTATTCAAAATCATTTTCTTCTCTCAAAATGCCATGAGATTTTAAATGAAAATAATTTTTTTGAAAATAATATTGAAATTTTTTAAATTAAGCTTCATGGAAATAAGGCATTATGAAACCGTAAAATTCTATTCACGCTATATAAGTTAAAAAAACATTCTCCTTGTACTTTTGTCGGAAAAGTCAAAAAGTTCCTTGTATGGTAAAAAAATGAAAGATTTTATCCATAAATTGTGGTAAAAGTAAAAAATGGGTAAAAAGGACATTAAACATACCTGAAAACTTATTTAGAAAACATGGACGTGGATGATAACAATAACCCTAGTAAATACTTACGAATAACAATCTCGGATAGGAACGAGATTAGAATAGTTATCCCTTACCTTAGGTCCGATGTGCTTCGTACATATTAAAACATCCTGTATAATGTTTTAAATAATTTAATTGACTTATTAAAGAATCATATTCATTGTTATTATATCATATATGGTTCACTTATGACTTTATATTACCCGTTCTTTTGTAAATTCTATGTTAAAGAAGCGTTTTGGGTAAAATCATTTTATTTATCGTACATGTTTGGACTTGTTCTTATTGATATTATTATTACTTAAATCATGATTTAATTACTTCCAGAATGTAAATCATGATTTATATATCATATATATTCAGTATATAAATATATAATAGATAGATAAATGAAATTAAATACACCGTTCATAGAGACGGTAGGTCGTACGTACGCATGAACGTTGTTTTCCTTTCCTTATTGACTTGAATAGAAGTAAGTAGATGAAATATAAATATACATAAATCCAGTAGCATTATTATGTCAAATATATCATTATTTTTCATTATATATACTTTATAATCATTCTTTAATGGTTAATTTGGAGAATGAATCTCATCGCGTCGTGGAGATGGTAGTCTGTACGTAAGCACGAGCGATAATATCGTTCCCATAATTATATGAATGGAATTGGAATTGATGATATAAAAACTCAGAATCAGTATAATGTTATAATAATCATATATAGTTATTCCTTACACCATTATACCCATTCACTTAAGGTGGTAGTGGAAAACAGATTACACCACGGCGTGGATACGGTATTCCGTACGTACGCACGCACGGTGATTTCATTTTCCGTAGGATGGATAGAAGGTGAAATAGGGTTGTTTAATATTTATAATAACATGAAAGTATATTATTGATACTGATGTTATTACTTTATAATGAAAAAAAAATAAACAATATCAAGTAGAAGAAGAAAGAAACTTGAAAAAATCGGTAGAAGAGATTACATCTTCCTTGACGTGTCTCTTTTATACTTTCTCTTAGGGAACTAGAGTTGGTCTTTTGAGAACACAAGAACCTATATGATATAACTAGATATTTGGAGAATAGAAATGGGCAGGGTTTGGCCGAGCCAAATGTCTTGGGAGAAGTGAAGTTGAGAGAAGAGGGAGTGCCCTTTTATAAGAGGGGTGAGGGGCGCCCTAGGAAAAACGTAAAATATTATTTTATAATAAAGTCATATTCGGTTTATAATGGCTCCAAAGTGACTTATTTCGAAGATAATGTGAGGATGGCTCAAAATAATCTCAACCAAGAGGTTTTAGACAAGTTTATGTTACTATTTTAACCTTATCATTTATATTTAACTCTAAGTTAAATAATTTTACTTTTACCATGTCTTCTTGTTTTCTTACACTATATGGTTTATAAACATACTATAACAAGCCAAAAGAACCCCAAGGAGTTAATTATTAATATATATAACCTTATATAAGTCATTTTTCCAAACCTTATATTTTTAGGAATAGAATAATAATTAATAATATAATATTTGTTTTAAAAACTATTTTATGTCAATTTTGAAACTATTTGGTAATTCATTTTTGTGAAAATCATAACAAAACTATTAGTTAGAATAAATTTAATTTAATAAATACTAACACGTCATATTAACCAAAAAATTTAGTGTAATTTATAAAAAGTCTCAAATTACATTTATTTGGGTGTTTATAACATCAATTATTTTAAAACTTCATTAATAATGTAATTACTGTATCCTCATTATGTCGTAAATAATTTAAATCATTTAATGACTAAAAATTATAAATAAAATACAATTATGTAGGAACTCTTTTTATATTTCTAATGAATATTTATAGTATAATTTATCTTATGTATAACCATATATTGAAAATGATATAGTTATTAAACATTTATTTTAACTATTTAAACTCTTCTTTAAATAAAATAATAATAAATGTCGTAATCTAATCCATGTGGACCTAAATGATAAAATTATATTACTAAGGTTGTTTTTGGTCTAATTATACTTATCCAATAGAATTAATACATGTGTTAGGGTAAAAATAATATCATTTTTACCATTAATTACCCTATTTACTTTTAACCGTGGTAAATAAAAGTAAAAAGTAACTATTCACCAAAAATTATTTTTATCTTATTGAACCACATTTTACTCCTTGATATTAACCATGTCTCTTGGATTTTTGAAATTCCACTTACAGAAGTGGTAAAATTATGTTTTATATAAATTTCCAATTCTCCTAGGAGGTGGGTAAAAGACGGTGAGAAGTTCAATAAAATTTTTATATATCTAAAATTATTATAAAATGACTCCAATGGATTACATTGAAATTATATAGGTATTTTATATCAATTTTTACCTAAAATAAATTTAAATAAAATAAATAATAAATTAAATAAAAATTCCGTTTTTAAATAGTAACCCAATGTGTTCACTATTCATCAAAAATTGAACGTTTTTAGAAAAATACAAAAAATTCATCCTAGGATAATTTCAGTATTCCAAATCCAAAAATGAAGTCCATTTTGAAAGATAGAATTTCTTAAATTTCAAAAATTGGGTATTACTATTCATAACGGCTAGTTTGTATAATATTTTAGTAACATATCATTGTTTAGTGAAACTCGGTATTGCGTACAGCACACGTTATCATGGAAGGTAGCGATTGCATGTAAAGAAATCCAAGTCAGTATTGTGTGTAGTGAAATATTCATTTTTTCTGCGTATAACATAATCAAAACTTATTTCATTTATACATTAAACAAAATTTATACTCAATGTTGCGTAGAATAATTTCAACAAAACGTACTTGAAATTGTGTGTAACACTAGCCAAGAATAGTGTTGCATATACTGCAAGATAATACAGTGTTGCATATAGTAAAACCAAATATTTGTGTAGTGTATAATATAAGACATCAAATAAATTAAAAATAATATATCTCATAAAATCTTGTGGTGTTACACATATCACTTTGAGGGGGTGGTAGTCCACACTTCTTCAAATGAAACTATCATGTTTACACATAATGAAAACCATAAAGGTATGATATAAATGAAAGTTACAGAAGCATAAATAAAAAATAAACATAATATATATCATATATGAATACAGTTTCATATTAATGGCCACCATGAGAGGCGGTAGGAGATAATCGAATAATCATCGTTTCGTGAGGCGTTAGTTTTCCATCCACAGAAACAGTATGTTCTTCACCCATTAGATGGAGGTTTGTGAAAGTTTAGATCGAATCCTTATCATAAAAACATACTAGAATGTTTAGGATATTGGTTTTGTTATAATAGAAATAAATAAAAGGAGTTTATGGGTTGTAGAAGTAAAATATAACAAAATAAAACAAAAGAATTTAAGAAAAATTGTTACCTTTAATTTGGGTAACTCACTTTCATTTGAACCAAAATAGTTTGTTGAAGTGTCGTCTAGCTAATTTAAGGCTTCTATTTGGAGTAAAGGGATGTAGGTAGATTAATTGGGCAGAGTTTGTACGAGAAAAAAGGCTTGAGAGGTGTGAGTAATTTGATAAAAATGGTCTCCTTTTATAAGGGGGAGGAGGGGCTCTTTTGGAAAGTGTGAAAATATTATTTTATTATATAATGATATTCGGTTTCTAAAGGTCCAAAAATAATTAGAGACGAAGATAAGATTACTTATGGTCAAAATAAAATCATCCAATAAGAATTGGACACGTTTTGTATGTTATTTTAATATTTATAATTTTATTTATTTAAATGATTTATTAATGAGGTAAACACTGAATCATTATTGTGTCATAAATAATTTAATATATTCGACGTCTGAAAATTATAAAAAAATAACATGATGTGGTAAATCTTATTATATTTCCAATTAATATTTATAGTCGAAAATATAACTTATATAAAATAATGTAAAAATTAATTTACAAACAGATATTTTTTATGTCATTTTGTCTTTACTTTAAATTAATTAATCTAAAATGTCATTATCATTCATAAGTGGCTCCATGGGGTCCCAAAATCAACCCAAATATGCCTATGGTCTCCCATTACTCATCCAATAAGTTTATGACAAGTGTTAAGGTAATTTTGAGTTATTATAATATTCTTTTTACCTTAAATTACCCTATTTACTTTTAACCGCGGTAAATAAAAGTCAAAAGTTATTATGCACCAAAAATTATTTTCATCTTATTGATCCAAATTTTACTTAAAAATAAAAACCAGGTATTTCGGATTTTCAAAATTCAATTCAAAGAAGTGGTAAATTTTCATTTAAAAGAAAAAGTCTGTTTTTTTAACTAGTACTAAGTGGTTTCACTATTCATCAAAAATTGATGTTTTTCAGAAAAATACCAAAAATTCAGCCTAAGCTATATTTGATATTATGAATTCAAAAACGAAGTCTATTTTACCAAATTCTAAACATAGAAGTATCATTAATTAATTTAACATTAATTCCTGTTGTTAAAACAAATAGCGTGTTTTTAAGAAACAATAACAATAAAAATATTGACACTTGTTTATGTCCTATTTCAAAGTGAAATTAGTTCCAATGACCAAAATTGAATTAAATGGAGAAAATATATTATAATTACACTTTAAAACAAATTTAAAAGACAATATATCCATATAAATATATTATATTAAAACACAGTTTTGAATTAAAATCCAATATTTTTCACTATTTATTAAAAAATTAACTTTATCGGAAAAATTCCAAAAATTTACACAAAGTAAATTTTGATGTCCTCATTCCAGAGAAGAATTTTATTTGGTCAAATAGATTTTATTAAAGAAAAGAAACTGTATATAAATTGGGTTCTCCCTTAAAAGGTGTTAAATCGACCTTTTAATGTAAATTCTGTTTAAAATTAGATTCACTCACATTTTAAGCCTCTAACTTTTATTGGATAAAAGTAAATACATTTAACAATCATGTATAATCATATTGTAGTTAGTTTTGTTCATTCCCACCAATACAGTGGCTATGATTTAACTACCATTTAAAATAATAATATTATATTATTAGTGTGCAATGTAATATTTTCAAAGAAACTCGTTGTTGCGTATCTGGTACGCTATCGAACATAGAAACCCTTTTATAGTAAAATTAATATTTAATTCACAAATATTAATAAATATGAAAATCACTAATTCTTCATTTTCCAAGTATTTTACATTTAATATCAACTAATACCATTTATTTCATTGGAATAATTTTCATATAGTGTTTTGATTTAAAAACATTGAAAACTTTTGAATATTTTCCCTTTGAAGACTTGATTTCTCGTCAAGTCTATAGGCTTAATTTTCAATTTAAATTTTCAATTTATCTGAATTTAATTTTAAAAAATATATTTCATATTTTGAATCAGGATAATTTATAATATCTAATATAAAAAACATAATTTTTGGACCAAAATTTATTGTCAAAACTTTTAAAAAATAATTATAATGATTATGGTGAAAATATATTTATCAAAGTGTTAAACTATGATGATAAGGGTGGAAATGACATACCAACTCATCAAAAACCCTTTTTATATACATATTTAGATATTATATCTTCTATAATATAATGGACCATTTTGGATGCTTATGACATGAGGAAAATGTGGATATGATAGAACATTTTCAAATAATTACATATATACCACTCACCTTACATAAAAAAAGACAAACCATCTCCCCTCCTATTCACACCCTAAAATAACATTGAATAACCTAATATATACAAAAATATGTTCCAAAATTTCTTTAACCTCATCCTTATATCCTTAGTTTTAGATTTAATCTATCCTAGGAAGTCTTTTGGTGTATACCTATAGAGGATACCTAAAAAAGAGGCAACATTCTTCCACAAGAATTTTTATTTTATTTATTTCGTCACATTATAAAATTATTATTAAAAAATGATTATTTATTATCCTAGATATATTAAATATATTGGATTATTTTTGTAATATTTTATTGACCTAAAACCATCTCCACTTATTCTTAAAGGGTTACAAAATCATCATTCCTGTGTACGGCAGACTACCACCTTGCGAACAAATGCCACTCATTTTTTCATTAAATCCTTTCAGGGTTGGGTATGATGATGGATGAAAAAATATATTTTTTATATATTAAATTATAATACCTATGTATTAATTATATAATATATACATTTTTACTTTCCTTTCCATAGGGGATACCATAATGTCGCCCATTTGTACCGGAGACTACTACCTCGTGAAACGATGTGATTTTTCCTTCGCTGACTCTTTACATAGAATCAAAGAATAGCATATTTAATTAATTACTATGATATAAGTTAAATAAATTTTAAATTCATGACCTTTTTATCATTATTAAATTATAACAAATCATTTACATTTTTTAAATGAAAAATATGATATCATCGTTCAGGTATGTCTGGACTACCGCCTTTACGATGCGACGTGACTCACTTTTCATCACCACACCGGATAGATGATATATATATATAAATTATATTAAAAGAAATAATATGTTATGTATGATATTATTATTATTATTTAAATTAAAGATATAACTTCTCACTTTTCCCTAATGATCATTGAAAAATGGAAACATTACTTGTGCATGTGTACGACATACCATCACCATGATCATAACATAATTAATTTCTCAAAACTATATATCCAGATTAGTATTAAAAGTATACTTGATGTAAAAATATAATAATTAAGTTATTATTATTATTTTTTAGATGATGTATCTTTATAATATACATCTTAACTGAATCCTTCATAACAAAACACGAATGAAAAAACAAGTAAATTAACACCAGAAACACTTCAAAATAATGGATGGTTATTAATTAACATGAGATAATATGCTATAAAAGGATATTATATGATATTATAAATATAAATACGGGAATTTAATAATTTAAAAATAAGGATAAAACCACTGAAAAATATGTTAAATCATGATAATCTAAAATTAAGCGTGATATAATAAATATCTAGTCTCTTTTATATTTGAGAGACAAGGAAAATTCATTCCTTGCTTATTTTTTTTTTATATATATCCCATTTGAAATTTTAGATCATGAATCCCATTTATTTAATGATATATAATTTTAAATTTTATGTTACAATTTATTAGGTATAATAATTCCAAATATTACTAAGGCAGTAATAGATCTTTTCCAAATTTTTTTTCTTGCGACATATGACATATTATACACCTCTATTATTTTATGAGATGTATATAAATAAACTTTGACATGTAATATAATGAATTTATTTATTCCCATTATTTTTCAAGATTCATTTAATGTTATAAATTCATGTATGTTAAGATTCTATGGTACTAAAGGGGTAAAACATTGATAATACAATCTCATCATTTACCATGATTATTTATTTTTAAGTCTCTAATGTTGAAATATTTTGATCTACCTCTCAAACATTATCCTGAATTTTCATATCCTTTAGGTATTAAGGATATTTTCAGCTAAAATTAAAAATATTTCACTATTTTATAATTAAAATAATTGAGAAAATTTTTCAAAGAAAATTCATCTTAATTTCTCTCTCTCGTTGAAAACCAATTTTTTCAAAAACCATGTTTTATAAAATTGCCTTCAAATTTATTTTTAATTATTAATATGATTTATTAACTTCATTTTTATCCATGTTTAAATTTCTATAAAAAAATTAATAGAATATTCAACTCAGTTCCTAATCAATGTCCATTTGGCTTTTACTGCAAATGAGAATGGGATATTTGTACTAACATGGATGAAATTAAAATAATTTTTCATTACTATGAGCATTATTTTCTTTGAGGCATAATTTATATGTTTTAACTATTATTTTAAATTAATATGATTATAATAAAAATTAATTTTTCTTAAATGGAAAGGATAATTTCCTCGAGAAATGTTACAAATGTTTTAATAAAAAGATCTATTATAGGTTTCTAAGGTTTTTTTAATGAAAATTAATTTCATAATTTTTTATGAATATTTTGTTTATCAATGTTATTTTCAAGATGAATAGGTTATTTCCCATAAAATTTAATAGTGAAATTTTAATGGTATTTTAATTAATAAAAATCAGAACCCTGATTGTTACTTATTCTCTATTGGGAATATAATTTTATTGATACCGTCATCATTTAATCACTATAGAAAATAATATTATTTCAAAGAGAGAAAATGAAACCCACTTCTTGTACACTGTTTAACTATGTATCAAAGATATTATAGTTGAATTTTTTTATTTTTTAGGGTTAATCATAGTTCAAATATATTGGTATGGAACCCATTAATCTTTCCAATGTTAATAATATTTCAGTGATATTTTTGTTAAACCCATTTATTTTCCATGTGTTAATAATATTTCTATGAGATTTTTTTGATAGCATTTCCTTCCCATGGGATAATCAAGTAATGACAGTAAAAATGGTTGTTTTATGAGTTTTATAGTTATTAAAAATATATTTATACTTATTTTTCGATTTTTGAAATTATAAATGACCAGTACAACTCAATAGCAAAGAGTGGACTCATTATACCTTATACGATGGAAAATCTAAAATAGTTATCAATGATACAATTATAGATTTTGTTATGGGGAACCCCATATTTTGTTGGGTGAGCCCATTATAGATAATATGACAGGTGAACCAAGATATATCTCTAATGCATTGGATAATGATTAAGTTATCTGAAGAAGTATATTAGAAGTTATCCATATGGTTATTCTAATTGTACAGGTTTCAAAAGGGTTCTATGTAGATTTAGTTTTAAGATACCAACACATTGTATATATGATCTAAATGGGTGTATAATGTTTCCTTTGATCAAAATATATATCACATGGATAAAGATTATTTATTTTTATAACTCTTTCTATTTTAAATCATTGTTTCATTATTCAATATTGATGATCTAGCTATTCATGAGTATAAATTATTGTATGATTCAATATTGTACTCTGATTACATCACCATACCCTTATGGAAATCATATACACTTTTATTAATCTCAATTGTTAATGATTATGTCTAACCTTACTATTAATTTGAGCTCACACTTCTTATCTTTAATCTTACCCATGTTATAAAAATGATTTTGAATTAAATATTTCTAGAAGGTATTTTATTAGGATGATGGGGATGAGTTAATTTGAAATAAGAAAACTTGGGTTAATTTGGAGGAGTTCTCATATAATTACATGGGTATTGTTAATATTGGACTTTTCCAAGATTTTATAAAACTATAAAATTAAATGGAAATTTATAATGTAAGTTATAAAATTTTTCCTTTTGATATTTTATGGTTTGGACAAGGAAAAAATCAGGTCACAATTAGCGGTATCATGTTCAAAAATGTAATACTCATTTATTTTTTAAAAAATTTGGGATTATTGGTTCAGGTTTATTATTGTTTTTATCAAAGTTCAATTATTATAACATTTATGATTTTTCTATTTTAATTTTTGGTTATTTTAAGATTTATGGATACTATCATAAAAATTTAATCATAAAGAATATCATATGTTTAAATCCTTAAAAACCACATTTAGGTTTTAAGCTATGGTATCATACTGTAATTAATTCCCTTTTATGATATTTTTTATAAGGTATAATTTTTAAAGTTATAGTGTTACATGAATAAGTGGTTTATTTTTCAAATTTCATATGGTGAATAAGTGGTTTATTTTTCTTAAATGCATTATCATGGTATTTTTCGGCTTGAAATTAGAAATTTATGAGAGAACCTTTGTCATTAAACTGATCATTAATTTTAAGTTTATTGAGGTTATCTAGGACGTAGTGTTATAGAATGATTTAGTTCTATCTTTTGGTATTACTGATGAATTTTAAATATTAATTTTTTATATGAAGCCTCGTTAATTTTGGGAATTATATTACAATGTGTTGTCCAGTTTTATTTTTCATAATGTCTAACAATAAGGGGGGGAATTTCCCCTTTTATGGTTATGTTGTCTTTAAAATTTTATTTTAGTGATTCATGTAAGAATAATTCATCTTGAATACTCATAATTTGGAGAAAAATATGTAATTATGGTGTAAATTGACAAAATAATGAAATTTTTTCCCTCAAGTAGCTATATTTACTTATCCTCTTGGTCTCGATGTAAAATAATACCTCAACTCTAAAAAAGGTATTTGAAATAAAACATTTCTCCAATTACATTCATATATAATGAATTATATGCTATTATAGATCGTCATGTATTTGGGATTTTGAGGCCCTTAACACTATATGGATCATTTAAATTCTTGTGATCAAGGACCATAATCAATATATATAATTATGGGTGGTTTTCTCCCATTTTCACCAATATTTTTTTATTTGGAATCCTTGTAATGTTTATTTTTATATACAATTTTCACTTACCTTTATATCATACTAAGATGTTTTTTTATTAACCCTTTCTATGAAATATTTTTACAAAAACTTAATTTCCAATTTCCATCTATTGATTATATAGATAGAGTTCAAATAGGGAAGAAGAAAATTATAAAGGGTGGAAGGAGGATGTAACACCCTAAAATTTGAAAAAAAGAAAACTATGAATGATAGTTTGAAAGACATGAAACACTGATCATATACAAGAATGTAACTACTTGATACTTTAGAATATATTTATTTATAAACACATTTAAAATATTAAATATTTTTTGGTACACATAAACCTGATATATTTATGTTCTATTAGGTATTAACTATGAAATACTGAGCTTAAACAACCGATAATATATATAACTATTAAAAAATAGTTGTTAAAGTGGGATAAATGAATATTATTAACTACTTCATCCAATATATATATATATATATTCTACTAAAATTAAATTATTGAAAACTTTTTAGTAAATATTAATTTTTTTTTAGTAAATTGATTTTATTCTTTAAGAATGTGTCTTTTTAAATAATTGATTTTTTATTCTCTTCTCATGAAAAAAATAATCTAACCAGTTTCATTAACCAATAGATTTTTTTATGAAATTAACAATACCTTTTCTTCATAATTTTTTTTTACTTATGGTGAAATTTTGGAATAATTCTGAAAATATTGACTCTTTAGTGAACAGTGAAATGCGTCTACTTTTATTTATGTCATTGTTTTCAATATATTTAGAAATTTAAAGGAAAACTATATTTTGAATAGTATTACAAGAATCATAATTATTTTTTTATATTTATCCAACATAATTTATTTTGACTCATCATTATTTTGGATTTTAGAATAATATTATTTTTTGGATTTAAAAAATGTTTTTAAATGTTTTAAAGTGCATAATGTTTCTAAAAATTAATTAATTATAAGGTACATAATTTAGATTTTGTAAAAATAATATTTTATATATCGATAAATTTTAATTTTTATTCACATAATGATTGTTATAGAACAAAGAGTTAATATAATATCATCTTGTGTTTGAAAATTACACTTTTTAAAAAACCCTCTTTTTCATCACCTCCTTGCGTCTTGTATTAAATTTAATTTATTATAAATTTTTAAAATTTAATTATAAATGATAATAATTTTTTGAAAAATAATTTCAAATTTATTTTATAGTGAAATTTTAATAATTATTTGTAATGTATAATTTTTTTTGAAGAAAAGTGAAAAATATTGAATTTTTGTTTAAAAATACCATTCAGTTTAAATTATTTGTAAAGTTAAATAATATTTTCAATTTGTTAGAAAGTAATATTAGATAACTTTTATGTCAATTAATATAATTTGGTTCTCCATAATAATTTTTATATTTCATTTTGTTAAGAAAACATTGTAAACTTTTGTACATTTTCTCTTTTAAAACCTACTTTCTGGTTACGTTTGCTGGATTAATTCAAAATTATAATTTTCCATGTATGTGAATTTAATTTTAGAAAAATTTATTAAATATTTTTAATCATAATAATTTTTAATACTTAATAAGTTATACTTTATTATTTACCAACATGAACAATGAAAACAATAAAAATGTAATTGTTGTGATTAAGGTAAAAATAGATTTATCGAGGGTTAAACTATAAAGATATGGGTAAAAATGACTAACCAACATCTCCAAAATAAATTTTATGGATATATATCAACCTTAAATATTATAAAATATATAATTTTTCATTTTTTATGCTTATATGATAATAGATATGTAGTTATGATTGGATATTTTCAAAAATATTACATTTATGGCACTCACCACACTTATAGAAGTTCACCCACTGTCCTCTCTTCTTCATTCCATACAACATATAAGATTCTATAAATAAATACCCAAATAACCTAAAAAATTCAATTCAATAATTCTATAATAATTGTTTTAAGAATAAAGGAAACATATGAATGCTTTTTTTTTCATACATAAGAGGACACCAGATAAATACATAATGTTCTTCAATGAGCATTTTTATTTTATTTCTTTCTTCACATACTTAAACTGTTATTAAAAACGTATTAAATAATTAAATAAATATAATAAATATACTATTATGTTTTTATAATATGGTAATTACCTATAACCATATCCACATATATCAAATGGGTAATGAAATCATCTTTCTTGTGTACGACAAACCACAGCCTCACGAACTGATGTCAGTCATTTTTTTCATTACTACATATTATAGATGGGTATGATAATGGATATATGATATATATATATATATATGTATATGATATTGCCATTATTATACCTCTTGAGTAATTATATCATATTTATCTTTTCTTACTTTCCATTATGCAGGGGACACGATAGTATCAGTCGTGTGTATGTTGAACTACCGCCTCATAATGCGAGGTGATTCAAATTTCAATAACTCATTTCATGGAATGAAATAAGGAAAATGTTTCTTAATATATGCGATATAAATTAAATAATAATTATATTCATGAAATATATTTCATTGATAAAATATAATATATCATTTTCTTTTTTTACACTTAAAAGATTATAACATCATTTCTGTATGTGTGGATTGCCACCTTAATGATGCGATGGGATTATATTTTCATAATAATTCCACATGAATGATATATATAAGAATACATATAGCAATAATATGTTACATATGATATTATTTTAATTATGATAAAATAATATATCACTTACCATCTTTCTATATTGATCATTGAAAAATGGAAATGTTACTCATATGTATGTATAACATACCATCTCCATTATCATAACATACATAATTTCTCCAAAAAATTTATCATTTTGGTATTAAAAGTTTACTTTATGTATAAATATGATAATTATTTCATTATTATTTTTATTTTAATGGAGGAACTATTTAATATTAAAAATAAACTAGAACCTTCACTATAAAACACAAATGAGAAAATAAAGAAATTAACATTTGGAACTATGAAAATAAAGAAATATTATTAATCAATGACTAATAAAGTTTTCTAAATGATTATATATGATATTATAAATAATAAATTTCTTAATAATTTAATAACATGTCTAAAACCAAATTATAGGATGTTAAGTAACGATCAATAAAAAGGAATCATGAGGAAATGTATTTATAGTCTCTAATTTATTTGTGGGAGGCCTACGAAAATTCACCACCCATTTCTTTTGGGTGGTGTATATCATTAACGTTTGACATGTTATATCATGAATCCCATTTCATTAATGATACTTAATGTTTTTTTTGTGACTATTCATTAGGGATTGTGATTCAAATTATTACTAATGTGGTATTCCATTTTTGCCTCAATTTTCTTTATTGAGACTCATTTCATGTCATACACCAATTTTTTAATAAGGAGTATTTAAATACCATTTGACATGTTATATAAGGAATTTTTTTATTTCAATGATATTAAATTTTTCATTTAATGTTATCCTTTTATGGGGTTACTATTCAATGTTACCAAACTTTAAAGAGTTTGTGGTTATAATCTTATCATTTATTAGGATTATTTACGATAAATTATTCAATGTTCAAATATTATGATGAATGTCCAAATAATTCTAATTAGTTTTCTTATACATTTTATATTCAAGATATATTTATATAATAGTTCTATTTTACAAATCTTTGGTAATTTAAATAAATGAAAAAAATATATTCTAGAAAATTCACCTTTTATTTCTCTATTAGGTATAAAACATTTTTTCATCCATAACAATGTTTTTAAAAAATTTCTTGATAAGTATTTTAAGAATTCATAAAATGGTGTAGAAAATAATGTTTTAAATTTTTTGAATTTTTATAAATTTTTTTAAAGGGATCTTAATTTCATTTTCAAAATAATTTCTATTTAGATTTTATAAAAAAATGTGAAAGGAATATATATTTTAATGTGTACGACATGAACAGAGTTTTTCATTGTCATTACAATTACTTTCTATAAGGATTACTTTCACTAAAATATATGAATTACAGAAAGAAAAATTTATAGAAAGAAAATATATTTATTGGTAAAAATGAGAATTTACAACTAATATTACGTTTTATTAGTATTTATTTTATGTACCAACACTTATTTTATCAACATATATATTTGTTAGTATTTATATTTTAACACCAAAATTTTTTTACCAGTGGTTATATATCTTTGTTTATCAAACTAATACCAAATATTTTTTACTAACACTTGAATCTATTATTCATAACAAGTATTACTTAAAAATCTATTTCTATAAATATAATCTCTATAATAAATCATTCAATAATAATAACTAATTATGGGAAACCAATTTTTTTATAGAATATTATTTTTATGACCAAATTCATAATTTAATTTTTTAGGTTTTGTTTAAAATATTTCATTTATTGATTTTAATTTTTTTATTTTATCTAAGTATAAACAGTGACTATATTTTCTAATCATTTTCCTTTAATAAAAATTTAAATACTTTTATAAAATATTTAAAACATTAAAAAAATGTCAATTAATAAAAACAATGAATAAAAATATTATCACTAATAAAAAATAAACAAATTAATTAAAAATTATGCTGAAATATATCATTAAAAAATATACAAAATATTTAACATGTTAGAAGAGATATTTAATAAAATATTATAAATTTTTTACTAAAAATTTATAATTCCAACAAATATTTTATTTTATTAATATTATTTTTAGGTGCTGATAATTATTTTTACCAATAGATATATTCATTGATATTAATTATTTTATACCAAAAAATTATTTACCAACATTGAAATATTTTTTATCATATCAATATCAACAATTTTTTACTAAAAATTGAACATATTATTAATAATATTTTTACCAACAAATTTCTTAACATTAAAAAATAGTGTTAAAATAAATTATCTAATAGAAATAAATCATTTCAAAAATTTAAATATATATATTTATGTATTATCTAATGGTAAGACATATATATTCCAATAATAACACATTTTTATACTCTAAATTATAATAATAATAATTAATTATTGATTAATGAAATTGTATAGACCTGGAAATTCCACGTAATTGTTTTTAATTAATTGGAATTTTTACAAGTCTGTGAAATTTGACGACACGTGATTTTAAGACCCAAAGACCCCAGAATGGAATTTTTGAACTTTTTCTAAGGTACGTTCAGTAAATGTGCGGGCGACGATTTCTATCTTTAGAATCAGTGCTCTGATAAAAATTCTGAGGACATCGTTGAATATGCAGTGCTGGGATTCTTTTTAGGGAAACATAATTTCGACCAGCAAGGGCCGGATGAAAAAGTTAATATTTGGAATTTACAAAAAAATAACTCAACAAGTTATTTTATTGGTTTCCTTGTAACTATTGAGCGGTGGTGGTGGGATCACTAGTTTATCATATCATTTAAGGGTCGGTTACACATGGTTGTGTAACCGCACCGTTGGGGGAATTAATAGGTTCATTGATTAAATTTATTAGTGAACCTCATTAATTTTGTGGTGGGTTGGTCTCCTCTTTTCTTATATTTAAATAAACCTCAGGCAGTGCTTTTTGGCACTGAAGAGAGGAACCTCTGACAAAGTGTCGGTGACATCTTTCACCAATGTTGAATGGAGCTTCTAAGATTGTTGATGGATTTGAAGATGAGAACTAAAAGACATGAACCTTCTCCTTCATTTGAAACACCCTCGAGCATGGACACTCGTTCCTCATCTGTAGAAACATCTAATGAACTCGAGGTATGGGGTTTCTTTGTTTCCCTATGAGTCGTTTCCTTCATCAAATGCTTCTCGTGTTATTATTCTAATGTAGATGGCACGGGCCAAATGAAAAAGGCTCGGACCCTCCGCCGTACTCGGTTATGGTTGCATTCTTTGTGGGTGACCAGAGCATATGGCAGTATGGTGTAACCAAGGGCTGCACGAAGTAGGAATCGTCTCGGGAGGTCCGTAGGCGCGGATCAGAATAAAAATGGACCACCAAAGTTTTATCAGTGGATCACAGAAGCTACGCTGGTGCGACTGCATTGGTCACTGAGGGAGGTGGCGGCCAGCACCCACTGGACAATAAGAAATAGTTGTTCCCAAAGGTGCTACAGTGGACAATAGAGCAGACGGCCAGCGTCAGCCGCGTTGAAGCGGGGCGACGCACCACTAAGGAAGGGCACGGCTTCGAGCCGCAACAGAGGGTGGACCCGCGACCGTGGGTCAATTGGGGGTCAGTCTATGCAAACCAGATTGGTGGTGCAGTGCCATCTAGTGTCACAGCTGAGCTAGGTGGAGTGCTGCGGAGGAGGGTCGTCACTTCAAGCTATGGGGGAGGGCGGACCCGCACCCGTGGGTTTGTAACGGGCCGGTCCACGTGGATCGGTCAGGAGTTTTGGCGCCAACTAGCACAAAGGATTTTAAGACCCAAATAGTCAAAGTTGTTTAGGAGGGGAGTAGACCCCACATGCTCGACCTATGGGCCGAGCGGTTCCGCGGCCCGGTGGCCCGCGCCCCGCCAGATGTACTGGTCGGACCCGTGATTTAGCGGGTTGAGCCCGTCGCCAGCGGTCCGAACCAGGCCTAGCCATACTTGGCCAAGCGCATCCCCCTTTGGGTCGGGCCTGGTCAGGTCAGTCCGACCGGGTTAAACCGTACCCAGACCCCTTTTTCCCTATTACGCTTAAACGGGTGTATCTTCTAAACTGCATGTCCATTTGAAGAACTGTCTAAGGAGTCAGAACCAATAGGATGAGGTGGTCCTTTTTAGATACTCCACGAGATACTTGGAGCAATATAGAGATTGGTCAGGCTGGATTGTACCATAATCCAACCAGGCCCTCACCACTAAAATACCTATAACTTACTGACTGGGCATCTAGTTGACACGTCGTCCACTGCGATGAAACACTTATGACATGGTGGTTCATCTGGTCACTTCTTTAGGGACTTCATTCAGGTTCAAATACGGCCAATGGATTGAGGAGCGGTTCTCTCAAGCATGCTATGTGTGGAACCCTGCGACTAGCTTA
Source organism: Viscum album (assembly GCA_963277665.1). Classification (NCBI taxonomy): domain Eukaryota; kingdom Viridiplantae; phylum Streptophyta; class Magnoliopsida; order Santalales; family Viscaceae; genus Viscum; species Viscum album. Next base: position 591,160,080 of record OY728126.1, read on the forward strand.
GATCTAAAGACAATTGACATTCATATCTGTGTGACTCAACGGCCCCATGGGAAGCACCTCAGTGTGATTTTGTAGTCCCATAGTGGGGCACCGCTCTGTGTGACCCGGAAGACTCACAGTACGTGATGGGGTGGAGTACCTATGCAGTTCATGGTTAGTGGGAAGCACCTCTGTGTGACTTGGCAGTCCCACTATACTCGATAGAGTAGTAGTTATCCAGCATCTGAGGTGTTCAACAATGTGATTGATGATGCTACTGTTACTACCCTATAATATACCTAGTGTGAGTTGCCTTTTTCTTTGTGCTTTGTGATTGAGATCCTGATTTGTGGTTTTTCCTCTATGGAATTTTGTGAGACCTTTGGGGGTCTCAGAATCCCAACTTGGTATTGTTATAATCACCCTCCACAAGTTTCCCCCGCACCTTATTGAGTCTTGTGCAGACGATGGTCATCTTTGACTGAGTCTAAAAGAGCTAGGACTTGATGGTGTATAGATGTGACTAATGGATGTGGAGAGTTGCAATGATGAGGTGTAGCTACCCTTCAGGTAGGATCTTTGGAGGATGACCTCAGGGGTTGTTTTCCCCTTTTTAAATATTTCCATTTCAATTGGGCTTGTATACTGGCCAATTTACTTTAGTACGAACTTTTATACTCTGTGGTGGTTTTTAGTTGTGCCTATACCTTTCCCCTTCCATTGTGTTTTACTTGTGCACATTCCACCTTGTATGTGTGTGTATAGATTTTGAGGACATGTTTTCCAATTTTATGGAAATGCCTTTCTAGTTCTAGTCTCTAACCCCTTTCATTTGGATGGCAGGTTTTGGGTAGTCATGATAAGAGCCCCGAGGGACGGGTCATGACAAAGTGCTATCAGAGGGCAGTCGGTTCCCCCTCAAAGACTGTGAGTCTAATGTTTTGTTTTGGTGAAATAGTGTTAAGTGTTTTCAGTCCGACTTTTAGATATAGGGAGTCCAGTGTTGCTAGGGTGACCGACATATCCATACACGATGACATTGAATTATATTTCCCGATGAATACATGAAAACAATAGTGGAATAAGTTCCTTATTTAGTTTAATAAGAGTCACCTCACCATATATAACCTTTTAACAGTGGTATATCTTGATCTATCTCAGCATGCCTCCATGTGGACAACTAGCCAGTATCCAAATTTGTGGTCATGAGGACGGCCCCCCAAGCAATGAGGCGCCTGTTCAGGGACCAATGCATGAGATGACCCCACTAGGTGGAGCACTAGTGCTACAACCACTTGATGGTAAGAATATACTACCAGCAGTTCCGGTAGATGATGTTCGAATGCTCAGTGACCTACATGAGTTATAGAGACAGAGGCCTCATAGTTTCAGGGGATAGATGGATCCTCTGGTCATTGAGGACTGGCTAAAGGCTATGACTCGGGTCTTCCACTTAGTTAGGACACTGTCTGACCAGATGTTGATCTTGGTAGTGATCCTTATGTAGGTTTCAATAGGGAGACAGTGGAGTTTGACCATCCATACTCACGATGAGGTGAACCTCACTTAGGTTTAAATGAGGAGGATTTTCTGGGAGGATTTTTTTCCAGCAATGTTGCACTCTGTTCGCATTCAAGAGCTACTACACCTAGAGAAGGGCAGCATGATAGTGGTATAGTACTTGGATATTTTCACGATGCTTTCCTGATACTCCACAAACATGGTGAAAGACCCTTTATTTAGGGATCTAGCCTTCGATAAAGGACTCAGGCATGATATCAGGGATTTATTGGGGTCTCTCAACATCCCTATCCAAGCCGGGGTGCTGGAGTGAGCCTTTGTGATGGAGAGATTATTGGCAGAGTAGGATCCTATAGTAAGATTTTCCAGTATACCCAAGGTGGTAGAGTCCTCGGCAGGCAGTAGACAGCAGGCACATGGACTCAACTAGGCCAGGACATTCAGAGGCCGACCGCAAGACTTGGGGTCGGATGTGCGAGGCTCCCAAGACAAATGGAGTCATATGAGGGCCAGGATTTTCTTTTTGTGAAGTGGGTAAAGTCACATGGTGTGTGACTACCCAAACCATCATATGGATAACCAGAAGACAGTTGAGGGGTCGTTGAGACACCGGCAGCTGTCCAAGCAAGGAGGTTCGTAGGGCGACTGATGTGGTATGGGAGATGGCTGAGCAACAGGTAGTGGGTAATGGTTCGAGGTGTTACTACCAACACCCATAGGTGTTCCACCCCATCCTTCGAGAGTAGGTGGAAAAGGGAAATCTCATCTCTAGACCGTAGAGTCTTATGACCACAACACATCATAGATTATTGAAAGTACGATCTGTGTCTATTCCACCCTAGATGAAATTATTATAGACATAGGCGTTTGTTTCCTCTGGAATTGGGGATGGCCTTGTTGATTGAAGGTTAAAACATTCCAATTGGTTTCTAACGGGTTTGTTCATATAACCAGAAACATCCAATGATTCAATATCTATTTGGACCTACTTTCCAAAGGTAGGCACTCATTAGTTATAGACTGATGAGGCTTAAGAATGTGCATTGGTCGAGAAGATGGGAGGTCGGACTCATCACAACTTTTGAGGGGAATTATTGTCGACTCCGGGACTCTCTTTATATATTTATGTTATGTTCGTGAATCCTTATTACATTACCAAGTATAAAATGAGCTTTCCTTTAGATCTGACAATCAATGATTCAATATGTAGTAAATTTAGAGAATCTTTTATATGTATTCGAGGATCTTAATCGATAGAGAATCATCTGTGTTTGTTAGAAATTATTAGTCATTGGTATCCTTCAATACATAAAATTCTCTTGGTCATTATGATGACCATGCTGGTTTTAAAGACACTCAGTGGGGAACTTGAAGTTTATTGTCATTCAGAAGGACATTGCTTATTTAAGAGTTGGGATCGTACCTGCTGATGGGCTACCTACGTATCATTTGTTTTGGAAAAGGAATCATAACCCACGTATTTTTAGTAAGGGAGTATGATTTTTATGAATAATTTATGGCTCAAAGAAATATTTCATGATTACTTTTACACTCTAATCTCACGTGAGTCATGATCTGTGTGAGAAACAAGAGGTATTGGTGAAACCAGAAAATTGTTCCATGAAAGATGCAATGATGTGGGGCTTATGTATGTATGACTGCCCAAAATGGATGAGGATTAAGATTTACTTCAGGGAATAAATCCAAAAACAAGGTCCATAAAGGTATATGTACTTCATGGATATTTAGGTACTCTAACTTATGGCTTACTCTTGAGGAAGATTCCCAAATTAGGAGGGGCCTCATGATTGGTTTTTAAACCTGATAAGGAATCCCAGATCAAAAAGTAAATTAATACTAGTTAAGATAAATTAAGACTGGGTCTTACTTCTGAGAAGTAGGCCCAAGTTAAAGGGATTGGAAAATTAAGGGACTTGGGGATTACTCCTAAAGAGGATGCCCATATTTGAGACGGTGGATTACTCCTGAAAAGGAAACCTAGGTTAAGGGAATTAAGGTTTCAGGCTTACTCCTAAGGAGGATGCCCAAATTAATGAGAATTTGGACTGGGGCTTACTCCTGAAAAGGAGGCCCATGAATAGGGTTTTCTCATCTTAAAGGATGAGGTTGAATGAATGAACTCTCTAACTTTAGTGATATAAATATGTGTAAATCACTAGGTTTTGAGAGATGTTCCATGGTACTCCATTCAGATAAAGAAGTCAATCAAGAAAACATGCCATAAATGGATTTGAAGAGTGTCTTGAAGACTGAATCTTGAATAGGAGAGGTGGAATGGAATAAGAAGGGTTAAATGGGCAGGAAAGGCACCCAAAAAATTGAAGGGCACGTAAGTCTTGGCTGGCGCGCAGGTACTGCGTGGGCGCGCAAGTCCTGGGCGTGCAAGTATACCTGCGCGGCACATGGGTACTTGCGCGATTGTTAACCAGTAGGGTAATACTTGGGTGATCCTTGATCAAAGCCTTTAGAATTATCCCGAGGTACTTCCAAAAGAGTGGCGCGCAAGTTTCAATGAGTAGGTAAATAGGCGAGCAAGTGTTTCCATTTCCCTTAAGGGCGTAAACACTTAGGCGCGCAAGTGTTAGTGATTTATAACACTTAGACCATATTCCTATTGCTTATACCTTCCATTCTAGGTAAAGAATTACCTTATAAGTGTTCGGAAGACTTGAAGAAGAGACTTGGGTGTTCAGAGCTCTGTATCTGAAATATGGAAAAATCCCTCTCAAAATGGGGGGCCCACCTGGGGTATTTATAGGCTGGAGAGGACCCTGGGCGGTTTTCAAAGAGGGTGTGCAAGTCACTTGCATGACCATTATGTGGCGCGCAAGTATACTTGCACGACATTGAGGGAACTTGTGCGGTGCACGTGCCTTTGAAGCCTTGTTCATGCCTTTATCATTTTTTTATGTTTTCTTCAAAGGCTAAATCAATTTGTGCTAAGTCATTTCCCTTTCCATTCCTTTAGACAGTGTGATGAAAAGGAGCATCAACAAAATTCCCCTCTCATAGTTGGATCTAGAAGAATAAGGATGTTACTCTGAGGAAATGAAGAAAACCAAAGGGAAATAGGCGCGCAAGTTTTCAGCGCGCAACACTCGTCGTTCATGTGCGACTCGCATAGGGCTAGAGCATATGGGATTTAGGCGTGCAGGTGGCAGGCCTGGCCTATAAATATGTGCTCATTTTTCGCGCATAGCACCAAATTCTGAATTTTCAAGCTCTCTCCATGTAGGTCCACTTTGCCGCGCATGTTTCTCATTTTTTCCACTTTTCTTTGTTGTCGCGCTGCTGTCAAGGTATCCGGACATTCACGGTGGTACTTGCGCTCCAAATACTTGTGCAGCACGTTATACTTGCGCGACACATCTACACCTGTGTTCCAAGATCATACTTGTGGACCTTAATGCCTTTTCCATTTTTCTGAATTCCTTCACAAACTTTATGAAAAATAAACCCATTTAAGAGTTAATTTATTCAACTTTTGTGCAGATTCAATGGCTCCTAAGAGAATCGGAATGGCTGACGAACTGGAAAGCAAACTTCTTGATGATATGATGGAAATCGTTGGCCACGATTACTATACTATCTGCGATATCACTCTCCCATATTTGGCTAAGTATCTGAAGAAATATCACTTTGATTTCCCACAAATCACTTATCTACCTTTGTACGGTTATGGTCATCTGCAAGAAGTCACTATTCCATAAGCAAAGAACTATCTCCCATTTTCGTGGTTTCAGAATTACACCAACTTTGCTTTAGCAAATATCTCATGTGGAGGAGGATTTATAAATGCTGGAACAGTGGAGAAGGCCCACATGATGCATTATAACCCTTGTACGCCAGATATGAAACCTCATAAGCCTGATCTGTAACCACATTGTCATCTTTCAATATTCCTAAATGCTCAAATGGATCAATCCATAGGCTGGAAGAGAATTTGGGACTTCCGTCGTAGGGGAGTTTTGAATCCAACTTGGATGTGGGCATACTTGGTACGACAAACCTGTTCAGAGTTTGTCGAATATCTGAAATGAGTTGCGATATACGAAGATGTCTGGGTTGGGAAAACATATGTTTACAGACATGATAGCTTCATGCTGGAGATACTCAGTCATTGGATCCTAGAAACCAATTCTTTCCATCTAACTCATGGATAAGTAGGCATCAGTCTGTGGGATGTCCACAGGATCTCAGGGGCTCCAATTTTGGGCGATATGTATGATGAATTAATTCCTCCTAAGGTGACTTGGAATGATTCAGAGAAGACTCCTGCTTTGGCTCAGGAATTATTTAAAATCTTCCATAGGCTCAAGAGTTCATAGACCTCCTTAACTCATTCTAGAAAGTATATTCATCCAGAGGAGTGGATGAATATATTTCTTATTGAGAATAAAGATAAGGATCCAAAGGAGAAGGAGCTAAAGGAGAAAGGATCCAATAAAAAGAAATCTAAGGATAAGAGGCCCACCCGTCCTACCACCTGTCCAAAAACCGAGAAGAGGGGTACTCTTGGCACATTCTGGCCAACTCAAGAAGCACGAGAGTTCGAGAAGTGGGTATATGAGGTGAATAAAATGATCCCAATGAAGACTCCTCTGGTAGGATTCATGGCTTTGTGGCTTAGCTTTTATCACTTTCCAGTCAGGGACTCGAAGGGAGGCATCAGGCCAGGGACCTTCGTTATTGCGGCAAGGTTGGGTGAGGGAAATATGGTTGGGTTGGCTACCACCATTTTAGTAAAGATTAACAGGAGTTAAATTCATGTATTCATGGGTAAATCTCCTTTGATAATAGCGGGACCATTCAATGATTTATTGGGATGGATCGCCACTCACTTCAGGACTTATAATGTACAGAATGGAGTAAAAATTCCTGGAAGTTCTTTCAGGCCATCAGTGCAAGAATTCTCTGGAATTTCCCCATTAGATCTTAATTCCTATGACATGAATGTGAGGCTAAGTATGTTTAAGTAATTAAACTTCTTTCCCTATGGAAATCCCCCAACCGGGCGGTTTGTTGATGATGGAACAACCCTCTTGGATTTGAGGGAATACACGATGGCCTGCAGAGATTGTGTGCTGGTCTCCAGGATTGACGGAGAGATTATATGTGAGGCCTATGCTCCATAGAGATTTTCACGACAATTCAAGTGTTTGAAATAGATTGTTGTATCTTCCCCTATATATTTTAGGTTAGACACACATCCGATGGTTTCTCGGCAACTGTGGTTGCTGACGTCTAGGGAGAAGACTGGGGCGGTGTTTGATCTACCGGTTAAAAAAGCGGCACATAACTTGTCTATATGGTATGTCGAGCACTGGATAGTATCATACCCTAAAGAGGTGCTGAATCACCCAGTTTATCATGTGGGGAAAAGGAAGAGGACTGTAGAGAAAGGAACCCTTCCTCATTAAGGTGATGCTTCCCCACCTGAAGCTGATTTGCTAGATTCCTCCTCTAAGACTGATTCACAGGATTCCCATGATGGGGATGATGAGTCACGACAAGTGGAAAAGCGGACTCGTGCCCGATATAATCCTCCGGTTAGAATCAAAAGACCTACTCCATCAACTCCTGGTGAGTTAATTCATTGTGGTAATTTAATCACCATCACTTTATAAAGAAATAAGTCTTATTTTATTATTCTCTATCAATAGGTGCAGGAGTTGGGAGGAAATTGAAGTTGAAAATTGCAGGACCTTCCTTGCAGCCTTCTGGTACATGCAATGAATATCTACGACCAGAGGCTGTCCAGACATGGAAGAGTCTATATTGTGGTACTGAGACTACCTGGCTGGATTTGTGCGAGGGTCTACAACTCCCTGGAATAGGGAATCTCGTGGCTTCTACAGATATCCAATATGCGGATAACCCCAATGAAGTGTGGGATTACATCAGAGATATGTAAATGCTCATATATAATACTGAAGATTCCATTCCTGTCACCAATCTGGTGAAGGAATTGATAGATCTTGGCGCCGATGAGGGGACTGGTGAGGAGTGGCACGATTATGTGGCCCCTGAAGATGTAAGTGTTTTTCTTTCCTTAGTTTCCTTGAAACTTGATTCAAGTCAAGGATTTTTTAATTAATGAAATTATTTTCTGCATCCTACAGCTTGCAAAGAAATGAACTACTGAAGTTCCTTCACCACCGTATAGCCCTGGTGGTACTTCCATTGGGGCCGCTGATGAATCTTCTCGTGAATCGGGCAAGATATCACTGGGCCAGCAGACCATGAATAAGGAGTTGGACATGGCCTTCCATTCTACAATTCAAGTTCCAATAAGGGAGATTTTTAATACTCCCAAAAAATCAAATAAGCAAAGACATTAGAGGAAGAAGTCCATAGCTAAACACTTTATTAGTAGCGGTAATTCCTTCGGATAATCATGAATTTATACCCATGAAAATTTTTCTCATATTTCTGAGGATTGCGGGAGATTCTTAAATTTCCCCTCTGAGGGAGAGTACTGATCCTCCTATGAGGACCACGGAGGGTGCTATGGAACAATCAAAAATTCAGGCTGACTTGGCTGCTCCTGGAAAAGAGCCAGCATCTGTTCCTAGTATCCCTCCAGCTGTTGTTGCACGAAGAGAAGAACCTGCATCTGGTTAGTTAACAATGCTTCATAAAATGTTGAATGAAACATCTACTAAATTCCATTCTATGGTACTTTAGGATCAACCCCTTCATTAGAGCTTTTGGAGGCTATTGCAACTGATGCGGTGATTTTATCCGAAGCTACTGTCTAGGTCTAGGGACCACAGGATGAAGGTCACCAAGAAGACACATCAAATGCTCCCACTGGTGAGACTAACCAATATTCTGAGATGAAATTAGATGAAATGATGGAACTTGGTGCATCTTTTGAAGATTTTATAAATCATGTTAAATTACCATGTAATTTAGAAGATTGTGGATGTGAGTGTTATCCTTCGTCCTATTAATAAAAACTTTTTATTACATGTCTAATCATGATTGGTTAAAATTTGCAGTTTTGTCTGAGAAAGCTACTGAACAACCCATGCCTGAAGGGGGTACAAAAAATCCTACCATTGCAGAGACATTAGCACAAGTGGAGCTAAACCCAGAAGAGGTTCCTCAAACTCATCCTGAAAATCCTGTTGAAGCTAGGAAAGATGGGGAGGAGCCTTCTCAGGTTGTTGATCTACCATTGGGTAAAGAATAATAATATTTGTGATTGTAATTAATTTGCAAGACAACTGATTATTTTGTTATCCTTTGAAACTAACCAAAGATTTCAATTAATTATAAAGGGCCATCAATTACAGTGGTTAGATCTGGAGGTGAGGACTCAGCCTCCACCCCAACGGAAATTGAAAGTGAAGAATCTTAGGTCATGGGGGAAGGAGTAGAACAGGGCACTTACCTAAGTGCATTAATCCTAGATTACATGCCCCCTGTGATGATGATGTTGAATCAGAACCAGAGGTACTTAAGGTGCTCAACTTTTCACGATGCAAGGCATGGAACAACATATGGAAAATCATATCTGAGGTGCCATTATAAGAGCTGTCATAGAAGATCCCTTGATTGTCGTCCTTGTTCGTCATGCTAGGACTTGGTGGTTTTGGATATGAAAAGATCCATGCCACGGTGAAACAGGTCATTTTCAGGAGGGAGCAGGAGAAAAAGTGTCGTGAAGATCTGAACATGGTGAAACTCTCAGCCAATATTGGTGAATTTGAGGATGCAGTATCCCGAGCTAAGGCTGATTATGCTTCCAAAATGAAGGATCTGAAGCATAAAATCAAAGATAAATTCGTCCAGCATATGTACCTCCAGCAACAGTTAGATGTTGTTACTGGGGAACTAGACTAACTCAATAATTCATTGGAGGGAGCTCAAACAAATGGTAAGAAGGCCGTCGTGGATCCCAAGAAATCACTCCATCAAGCTGAAAAGAGTGAAGTTGGTCAGGTGCACGAACTTCAAGTAGCTGCTGATGAAGCTCAGGATGTTGTTCATTAAGTGAAGACTTATGTTGACAGCCTCTTGTAATTTCTTAGAAATGAGAAGAGACTCCAATCTATGGATGTCCTTCTAATTATTGTGCATCAAATGGAAAGAATTCTTTCATCTTCAATCACTTGTTCACATATTTTCCTGCTACCTGCTTTAAATTTTACCTAATCCAATGGGCCAAGTAAGATTAGTTTTATTTTTACAAGGATTATTATAAATAACCCTACAATCATTGAATCTTTTAATTGCTCAATATTACCTAAATCATACAAAATGTATGTTTAGTGAGCTAGCACTTGAATGTTATTCAGAGTTCCCTCGTCTTTTGTGGGCAGTTTAAAGTCATGCACGTTGGACATAAAGAGGCTAATGTTTAAGGTCGAAATAGCTTTGACCGAAATGGATTAAAACTAACTCAATTCCTTGATAATTTATCTGAAAACATATTACCACACTCAAGTATGAGGGAAAATATGTAAACTATGACATAAGAAAATTTGAATCTAAGGAATGTTATTAAAAGGAGCTAAAAATGCATTACAAGAAGTAGTTCCCAAGAATGAAGTTACCATTATTTAACACACCTGTTAGAGGGTTGAATTATGCAGGTCAACCTAAGGTAATTAGCTGCATAGTCAAATAATAGCATCTTTTGGTTGACAGGTCCGTTATGTAGACTGTTTATGCAGGGCTGCCTAAGGGAACGTGCTGCATAGTCAGGCAAAATAACTCTCAGAAATTTACTTTTCTATTACTAGAAAGCCAGTGGAAGTTTATGAGGATTCAAATTTCTCAAAGCATAGATTTTGCTGTATGGAGAGAGGTATTTGAATATGGAGAAGATATTTCCAAACAGAATTGTCTAAGAATTGGATAACTGTTACTCCTACGAAGGTCTGAACCAAACGTAGGGAAGGAAAATATAAACCATAGACTTGGATAATTTCAGATCATGAAAAAGAGTATGGGACAGATATGTTAAGGATAGCCATTTTTTTCAGATCCCTACATATTGTCATTAAGAAACCCAAGGGAAAAAGATATTTTCCTCCCAAGAATGAAGTTACCACTATTTGACAATAACATTAGGGGGTTAAATTATGCTGGGCCGCCTACGGGAATTGGCTGCATAGTCAAATAATAGCATCTTTTGGCTGACATGTTTGTTATGTATACTATTTATGCAAGGCCGCCTAAGGGCACGTGCTTCATGGTCAAGAAAAAGAATTCTCAGAAATTGGACATTTTGTGACCAGAAGTCACGATAAGGGTTATGAAAATCTGTAAGTATTCAAGATTAGGATTATGACACATAAAGATGGGTATTGTCCAATGTATTCAGAGATACACAGATCAATGATAACCATAATCATGTTGTGGTTGGATCCTGAATTGAAATGTTGGACTTCACTATGTATCCCATAAGGATGGGAATCAAGCCATACGTAGTTATTAAACTACTTTTTAATGTCGTGCGGGAGAAAAATATAGGAGATCTTAGTTTAGGGACATAGATCTTGGACAATTTATAAGAAATACACAGTGTGGGTTTTCACGGGGAATTTTCAGCCAAGGGACTGAAAGTGGAATTTGGGGTTAGGCCCAAAAGACTTGGGGCTGGATTCGAGGGACACTTGAACATTCCTACGTATCTCATAAGGATGGTAATCAAGCCCACATAGTTATAGAAATACCCTCTGTAGAAATTTGTTTCGTACATGTGAAGGGTGAAAGGGGGATTTAGTGCAATGATGGTTTAACCCAAGATAAAAGGTTCGGGCATTTCCATGTATGCACGTAGTCTTTGGAATGAAACATGATTAAAAAATCAATGTAAATAATGGTTCCCTCTCAGGTGAGGGTATCAAAGAATATTGTAGTTTATTGTCATAGAGGACAAAAAATGTTGTACAATTTAACATCATATATCAAGGAAGAAAGTGAACCAATGTAAAGATATTGATTCTGGGGACAGTTTCACGAATCAACATCGTATGAGATGGAGGTGAACCGATGTGAAGAGATTGACTTTGGGCCTGAACCTTGGGAGGTTGACTATGTACCCAGCCAGGAAGGCAAGGATCAATGTTAGCGTAGTTCAATTAAAGAATGAATTAATGATCAAGTTGTTCTTGGGGACAACGACCTAAAAAATGATGTTTGGACTTACGTGTGTTTAGCGGCCCAAAGAGGGTGTTATGGTAGAAATTTGATAAGATCACGTGAGTCATACTCGGTGTGAGAAACAAGAGGTAACAACAACCTTAATGATGCACAGTTTAATGTCATGTAGTACAAATTAAGGGACTATGCAGTTTAAAGTCTTGCAGTTAGGACTATTGCTGCTACACAGTTTAATGTCACGTAGCAGGGACAAAGTACAGTTTAATGTCATGTAGAACATATTAAAGGACTTTTGTACAGTTTAGCGTCATGTAGCTAGGATGATGAGGACAATATAGTTTAACGCCATGTTGGACGAAAGGCGGACTGTGTAGTTTAATGTCATACTGTAAGGACAAAAGAGAACACATTTTAACGTCATGTTGGACGTATTAGGGACTTTTTCACAGTTTCATGTCATGTTGGATGAAAAAGGGACGATACAATTTAGCTTTATGTTGGACGAAAGTGAGAATAGTTTAAGGTCATATGCATGGACAGTTGGTTATGCAGTTTAACGTCTTGCGGGACGTAAGGGACTTGCAAATAGTTTAAGGTCTTATGCATGGACCGTTGATTATGCAGTTTAACGTCTTGCTGGACTTAGGGTCATTTTATATAGTTTAGCATCATGTAGCTTAAACGTTACAGTTTAACGTCATGTTGGATGAAAGGGATGCAAATAGTTTGAAGTCATATGCATGGACCGTGGATGGTGCAATTTAATGTCTTGATGGACATAAGATACTTCTATACAGTTTAGCGTCAAGTAGTTAGGACATCACAGTTTAACATCGTGTGGGAATAAAGTGATTCAAATAGTTTAAGGTCATATGTATGGACCATAACAATGTATTTTGTGTTTATAAAAAACAATTCTTCAAAAATATGGCATTGGTTGGAGTAGTGATGAGTTCTCCATCCATTGAGATTAATGAATAAGCACCATTGGAATAGACCTTATGTATTGAAAAAGGTCCTTCCCATTTTGGCTCAAGCATGGGAGGTCTCTTTCCTGGAATAATTGGAGTTCTGAGAACTAATACCAATTCTCCCTGAATGAATGAATGAAGATGAACTTTTTTGTTTAAAGATCGTGCTATTCGATTCTGATAGACTTCCAAGTGGTGCAGAGTGCACAATCTTTTCTCATCAACCATTCCAATTCATCCAATCTCTTTTGAGACTGTTCATCTGTAGATTATTGATCACAAATGGATACTCTAAGCAAAGGTAATTGAACTTAAATGGGCAATACTTCTTCTGTTCCATATACCAGTGAATATGGAGTTGACCGCGTTGTAGTGCGGGTAGTGGTCCGATAAGCCCATAAAGCATGAAAGAATTTATCAGGCCATGACTTCTTATCTTTATCCACCATCTTTTGCAGTATATTAGACAGAGTCGTGTTGAAAGCTTATATCTGGCCATTGGCCGCTGCATGATACCGAGATGAATGATTGGATTTAATGTTGTATTCTTGATAAAACTTCTTCACCTCGGATGAACAGAAGTTGGTGCCATTGTCCGTCAATATGGTATGAGGGACACCAAATTTGGTAATTATGTTTGACTTGATGAAGCTAACAATTATTTTAGAACTGAATTCCTTGAGAGGTATTGCCTCTGCCCATTTGGAAAAGAAGTTAGTTGTAGTAAGAATATACTTAAGCTGCTTGGCCGTAGCTGAAGGGTAAGGTCCCACCACATTCATTCCCCATGTGGAAAATGTCCACGAGTATTTAGCTATATGAAGAAACAATGGAGGTTGATGAATGAAGTTGGCATTTACTTATCATGAATGACACTTCTTTGTGAAATCAAAACAATCTTGTATCATTGAAGTCAAAAAGTATCCAAGCCTTCAAATCTGATCAGACGGTCTATGTCCAGATTGGCGGGCACCACAGACTCCTGCATGCACTTCTTTCATGACAGCCATTGTATCTTCACCGTTAATGCATCTGAAGATAACTCCATCAAAACCATGCTTGTAGAGAATTTTCTCTAGGTGGTCTGGGCGATCATAAAGATTAAAGTTGACCACACGTAGCCAAATTTGTTCTTTCTCGGCTCTATCAGGTTGAAGTGTTCCATTTTGAAGGTATTCCCTGATAGGTGCCATCCATCCCGTAGTGTGACCATATGGTTCAGATATGGGACTAATTTCATTGATTTCCTATGTTCTAATCTGAACATAAGGTGACATTGTACGACGGTTGGCAATACTGATGGTTGTCTCATCCTGATTTGGATCTTCCAGAGTTGTGGCTATATTAGCCAGTGCATCAGCTTGGGCATTTTGTGATCTTGGGACATAATAAAATGTCAGTTCCGAAGGAAACTCCGCCATTAAATCTCTGACGTAATCATACAAAGGGATTATTTCTTCTTTTCTAATGTCATAATCCCCATTGAATTGTTTGATTACCAGGTCTGAATCACCTTTCAACTTTAAGTGATTCACTTGTGCTTGAAGCGCCAACTCTAATCTTGCGATGAGATCTTGGTATTATGCTTCATTATTTGTACCACCCCCCCAATAATGAGAAGGAATAAGGTAGTACTGCCTTTTCTAGAGAAATGAGCACAATTCCCAAACCAACCTTGTTGAATTTAGGATTTTCAATTTTCCTCCCTAATGGACTTGTGGAAGCACCATCAAAGAACATTTCACATGTTTTAAGGCTTTCTTGAATAGAAAATACTTATTCATCAAGGATATCAATATATGAAGATGTGTCTTCCACTGAAGGGTGTTCAGCAAGGAAATCAGCTAGAGCTTGGCCCTTAATTGCCTTTTGAGACACATATTGAATATCAAATTGCTGCAGGATAACTGCCCACCATTCCAGACGTTTTGTAAGCATTGGACGACTAAGTATGAATTTGAGCGGGTTATTGCGAGATACCAATTGGACCTCGTGATGTTGCAGGTAGTGTATCAACTTCTGAACTGGAAAGATTAATGCCAGTCAGCACTTCTCAATACTTGAATATCAGGTTTCTGCTTCAAGAATAGTCCAACTGAGATATTACAGGCTGTTCTCATTCCCATCATCATTTTTCTGAGCAAGAAAGGCACCCAATGATTGCTCTAAAGCTATCGCATAGAGGATAAGTGGTCTTCCTTCAATAGGTGGCATAAGTACCGGTGGACTCAAGAGATATTTCTTGAGAATATCGAATGCCTTTTGACATTCTTCAGTCCACTAGTAAGTGACTCCCTTCTTCATCAATTTGGTGAAGGGTAAACTTTTTCCTGCAAAATTGGCGATGAAACGCCGAATATAGGCTAAGTGTCCTTGAAGTCCTCTCAATTCATTCAAATTTCAAGGTGGTGACATACCAAGGATTGACTTGGTCTTCTCAGGATCGATTTCGATACCATGATGGCGTACAAAAAAGCTATGAAAGTTTCTTGAGGTTACCCCAAAAGCACATTTTAAGGGGTTCATCTTCAAATTATGTTGCCGAAGTTTGTGGAATATGATTTCCAAATCAGCCAAGTGATTAGAACTTTGTTTAGATATGACCACAAAATCTTCCACATAACATTCAACAAACTTCCCTAAAAAGGGTTTGAAGATACGATGCATAGCACGCTGATATGTTGTGCCTTCATTCTTTAGGCCAAAGGGCATTACCCGATAAAAAAACACACCCTGAGAGGCTCTGAAGGCTGTAGATTCCTCATCTTCTAGAGCCATTCAGATTGATTATATCTTGAATATCCATCCATGAAGGAAAGTGCTTCATAGCCAGCTATTGCGTCGATTAAAAGTTCTGTAATCAGAACTGGAAAATCATCCTTAGGATAATGCCCATTAAGATCTCTGAAATCAATGAAAACTCTAATTTTCCCATTCTTCATTTTCACTGGGAAAATATTAGCCAACCACTTAGGATATTTAACTTCTCTGACAAAGTTAGCTTTGATAAGATTATCCACTTTAGCCTCAATTTTGGAAGCATAGGTCGGGTGTGTTCTTCTAGCAGCTTGTTTGAATCCTTGATGTTCTTCTGGAAAACCCAAACGATGAGTGGCAACATCAAGATCAAGCCATGGCATCTCTGTATAGTTCCAAGCAAATATATCTCGATTTTTCTTTAGAAAGTAAATATACATCTCTTGTTCTTCAAGAGTCATGGCCGCACTGATTAAAGTGGGGTTTGGATCTTCTTTTCTACCCAGATTGATTTCTTTGAGTTCATCCACAGTGCTAGATATAGCCACTTCAAATGCTGGAGAAGCATCCCTGATATCTTCCTCTACTTAATCAGTATGTTTTACTTCTTCTATTTCTACTTTCATAGTAGATGATGAAGCAGAATTTCCATAATTAGAAGAGATGTTAAAATTTGAAAATCCGGAAGAAGAAGCTTCCATTTCTGACCCGATTGATGACGAAGGGTCTTCTTTGGGTAATAAATAGGAGATAATGGATTGGGAGTTGACATCATCCTTAACCTCTATCATTGTTATAACTTCTTCTATCCTAGTTAGAGAAGTATAAACTTACTAGATTTCAGCATATGACATGAAGACATCTCCATTTAAACTTTCATCATTGCCTTGTGGATCACCAATTTCTCCCATGTTGTCTGGATCGATTGCTATAATTGAGATTATGGAAGTTTCCATAAGAGTATTTTGATTTGGGTCTATCTTATCAATTTGACTGATAGGTAACACATAATCTGAACTCACATGTGCTTATGGGTTTATTGGAATCTTTTCCAAACCATACGGAGCATTAACTTTGGTAATCTCTTTTGTTGTGGATTCCTCTTTTCCCTTCATGTGGTAGAATTCCGCCTCAATGTATTGAGATTCACATGTCTTGAATGAGGCCTTATCACCATATAATGTCCCACCTTGACCATCAAAACAAGACTTGAGACATTGATGGTATGATGAAGGGATAACTTCATGTCGATGTAGCTAGGGTCTTCCAAGCAAGATGTTGAAGGCTGAGTCTTGATCAATAACCATGAAATATGAATTGGACACAAGATCTCCAAACTGAGTTCTGAGTTTAATCTCGCCCAGTTGTTCTTGTTCATTTATATCATATCTTTGTAACATCATGGTAGAAGGAGATAAATCAGATCTCGAGAGGCCCAATCGACGAAGTGTATGAATGGGCATGAGGTTGAATCCTGAACCATTATCAATGAAAGCTCTTCGGATGTCTAACCTTTACAAATAAGTACAAAGGTCTAATATGTCCATGCACGACATCATCTTCATCTTCATCTGTGAAAGATATCACTGCATGGAATTCTGTAGGATTATTCTCTATATGGTAGACTTCAGCTGCAGCAATTTCAGTCTCAAACTCTTGAGAGCTTGACAAAGCCTCAATGAGTGCCTCCCGAAGATCCTTTGATAAATTCAAGGCATCTAGAATTGATAACTTGGCTGGTACATGGTCCAGGTGTTTCAATATATCATACTTTTGATCCAATGGTCTATGTTTACCAATAGGAACATGTGTTTTAGCAGGTTCCTTGGAAGTTTATGCTTTGGAAGTTGATGCATCTTGTACTGGGATAGGAGTTGGTAATACTCCTGGATTGGGAAGATTAGACCGATTAGGTCTATTTACTTGCTGAGAGGAAGTAGATGGATCCTTCAATCGATCTTCCAGAATAATTGTGCTAGGGCTGAGTCTGCCTTGTGTGAAAGAACCTTCTTGTTCTTGTTGAGCTTGTTGAAGGGATCTACCATGCGTTTCTGCCGCATACACAGTTCTAGAAGGGGTAGAATTGGAATAGTGGCCTCTGAAAGATCCACGTCTTCCCCTGTATCCTGAGCCTCTGGAACTTCCTCTGATTCCTCTATTTGATATAGGGAATTTAGGCTCATAAAAATCAAAACTGTGACTGGCATATGGATCTGTTAATTGAATCATATT
Source organism: Viscum album (assembly GCA_963277665.1). Taxonomy (NCBI): domain Eukaryota; kingdom Viridiplantae; phylum Streptophyta; class Magnoliopsida; order Santalales; family Viscaceae; genus Viscum; species Viscum album. The sequence continues at coordinate 591,177,680 of OY728126.1, forward strand.
AACATAACCAACGATCAACTCTTCATCTGATGAAAAATCTGTCTGATTAGCCTATTTAGGTTGTTATTTTTAGTGGGGAGGTGCCCGTGAATTTGAAGTAGATGGCATGAAGTCTTCCAGAGTCAAAGACAACTTAAGATTTGACCCATACTCATCTTCTTCTGATTCTTTTTCTTTCTTTTAATCATGTCGTTTATTTGAGGATTTTTTCTCTGATGAAGAGAGTTTTGCTGCGGAATTTATGGCAGAAGGCACAATTGGTTTCTTCAATTTTGTTCCCAAAATAGAATGAGTTCGGTTGATCGTCTTTCTGACCATCCATTCATCATACTTTTGTGCATTTTTGTTCTTAACTTCTTGCCACTCGCCTTCCTCCTATGGAACTGTAGTAGTAAAACATGCTACCTGAGCTGAAGAACCTTTTAATTTGACTTGTCCTGAGTCGACCATCTTTTTCAGGAGGTCTTTGAAGACAAAACACTCTTGGATGGGATGACCCAACATTTGATGAAATGGGAAATAGTTGGTATGGTCTTTATCTCCTTCCTTATTTGGCCTCTTGGGCCTTAGCAATTGAACCAAATTATTTTCCAGAGCCGAAATGAAGTAACCAGGAACTTGTTCATTTCTAAAAGAGTAAACTTTGGTTTTTAAATCCTCAAATTGTTTTTTTCTTTGATCTATTTGATCATCTTGACGAAACGGCCTCTATTGTTGATTCTTAGGAGGTGGATCCCTTTGAGAAGATGAAGTTTTTCAAGTAGAATCTGGTACAGGTGATTGTTTATGCATAACTGTAGTAGTATCTACTTTACCCATTCTCTTTCCTGGAGCTGATGGAATTACATGAGCTTTATCCTTAGTCTTTATAAGATAATAATCAATCTATTGAGCGATTCAAGTAAGGTCTCAAAACCCTCCTGTGTATTTCACAGGGATCAACGGCCTGCGTAATTTGTCACACAGATTTTTCATACAGATGGGAAATAGTTCTTCTTGAGGGAGTGCTAAGCTTAGGAAATATGCTAATCCCTTCCAGTGAGCAATGAAATATGAGACCCTCTCATTATCCCTTTTCTTAGAGTTTTTAAGATCAAAAACTGTTGTCTTTGGCAATGTTGAGCTGAACTGAAGAAGGAATTTTTGGCAAAGATCTTCCCACTCGGTAATTGACCGTGATTCAAAGCTTGTATACCAAACAAAAGATGTTCCTTGCATGGTTCACATGAAGCATCTGAGTTTCACTACTTCTTGTTGTTCCGGAGTTCCCATCGTAGGATCGCAACAAGACACGTAATGCGTCAAATGCTATTCAGGATCGACTGATCCATTGAAAATAGGGAATATAGGGTTCCCAAAACTTGATGGGGGAAGGATTGAATCTACCCATTCAGGGTATGATCTCTTTTCTGGTTGAACCTGCACATGCTTCCCTTCCATATTCTCTAACCGAGTTATTAATGACTCAATGGTAGTTATTATCTTTTGAGAAACATCTGGTTGAACTTGGACTTCGGAAGGTGTAATAACCGGAGCTGGTACAGATGTGGTGGCCGGTAATGCAACTAATGGTAGCAGTGCCAATTTTTGTGGTACTTGACCCGTAGGATTAGACCTGGGAGGGTGTACTGATAGAGGAGGATATTCCTATTCCATCTCAGTACCTGCAACAAACTCCCTTGGCTGTATGACTCTAGCACACTTAGTAGGAAGACTACCTTGAAGTAATTCTACATTCATCCTCCTCAATTCCTTCATTTCTTCCTCTTGTTGTGCAAATCTTTTCTCTAGTGAGAGCGATTGGCCTTCTCCAGAAGAAGGGTATGTAACTTGATTCTTTCCTTTCCCCTTGTTATCTCCCTTTCGGAGAGGGGGAAGTGGGTTACTTGAAGTATTACCTAGATTCTAGGTAATCCTTTGATTTTGTGTACGTGCACCTTCTTCATTTGTGTATGTGCATACAACTTCTCAAGCAGGAACCTCTTCATATGAGTCCCCTGAGTGAGCCTCATGTTCTAGGGGATCATAAACAATGGCATTAATGACATTAATTGATGCATAACGCATCGTATCCCTTCTATCAGCATTTCTATGATATTTTCTTCTTCCATGCCACTGACAAGACATTGCCTTTTGTTGATTTGATCCCTCAGGAACATCTTGGAGAACTATAATTTGGAGAGAATCTCCTGATAATTTGGCTCTTCGTTCCTCTTGTGTCTTCTTCCCCAATCGAGAGAAGACCGAATTTCCCTAAGGAGGGGATTGATGATTTGAAAATGTCCCCAGTCTGGTGGACTGGGGCTGTTCCTACTATCTTTTCTCAACTCCTCGAATCCTATTTATTGATTTTGAGGGTTGGGTTAAAAGTGTCCCTAGTCTTGAAAGCTGGGGTGGCTGTTGACATGCTATGTCTGAGACTTTCTTAAAAGATATCCGGATCTTGCAGACCTTAGTCCGGAAATTATCTAGATGCATCAATCAACATCCACTTTTTTCATCTGGTTCAAAATACCGTTGGATGATTTCTGACACTTCTGTCACTTGATGATGTGCTTGCTCCATTTGAGAGGCTTGTTCAATATTCTCATTTTCTTGATATAGGAGCAATTCAACAACTTGTTCTCTATATTCTTGATTTTGATAAGAAATAGATGAGTCCTGTTCTAGGGAAAGATTTTGATTACAAACAAAACCCATTGACTGTGGCCGGCCATGGGAAATAACATTGCATGAGACCATTTTCGGTGGGCTTTTCTAACTGGAGAGTACAGTGAAATGTAGTACTCCATGAACACCCCATCCCCGGACATGAATACCACATGGGGCATTGGAAATTAACTGGTGCAATCTTCTTAGTGCGCCAAGGCATGAATGTTGAAGGGATCTCTGCTACATTTCAGCCTTTGGATATCGAGGGACTGATAGAGATGCCAAATCAATCTGACGTTATAAACCTTCTATTATCTTAACATGATTTTCATATTCATCATAATATAATACTTTCTTTTTCAAATAACAAAGAGTTTTCCATATGTTAAGACAAATATCATGAATTCCATCTTCCATCAACATCTCTGGAATGTCATACTGAGAGTCAGCAAAAGGCCAAAACATGACTGGCACTTCACCCTTCGCCAGCTGTTTTCTCATGTTCAACATTTCCTCTTTATCATTTAATGAAGATTCTTCTACCTGTTTATACCATATCTGGTTGTTTCTTGTTGCTTCATCAGATGCAACAAGACTGGTAGATAATCCATTGATCAAACTAGAAGATGAATGACCTGGGGGTGGTTCGGAGAATGACCTACACCCTGGGCTATCTTCAGGTTGAGAAAGGATTTCACCTCCTAGAGATGAAGCATCAGACATGACTGGGTTCGCATTTGCAAGGGCCTCTAGATAAGAGGGATTTCTCAGCACTACATTTTCCACTTGAGTATTTTCCGGGCACTGTGAATCACTACTGCGGAGAGGAATTTAGCAGCGAAATTCATCATCATGGAAAGGACCACCATGGTGGGTTACAGAAAAAGATGATATCTCTTGATCCTTGGTCTTCTGGCCACACAGAGGGTTATTATAGCTCTCATCTGAAGATGAAAATTCAAGATCGAATGAACTATCATGAATCAAGCCTTCATGAGGAAGTGTCTGTTGAAGACCTTCTGAATTAATGTTCCCACTATTGGGAAATGAGGGTGTAGAATCTTGGATTAAAACAGCTAATTGTCTGAGGGCTTCAAGAACTCCATCATCGAGCAAGGCCTTGTTACAGATTGGCTCTTGGTCTCTTGACTGTGCTGGATAGGTCTTCTACTTAGACGCCTTCTTACTTTCCTTGGAAACCAATTTTGGATTAAAGTGGCTACTCTGAGCAAGTGTATGTGCCTAATCATGAGAGATGTCCAGGTTAGGCTGACGATCTCTACTCAAATCAGGTGTATGTGTCTGACTTGGTTGTTCGTATGATATGGGGGAATATGCCCCACAACCCTCTTGGACTAGAATAGATGTGTGTGTCTATTCTGGAGTGAACTGTTTATTTGTCACTCCACTGGTAGGGATAGATTTATGTGTCTTTCCCTGAGATGCTGCTGAAGCTATTATAATATCCTAGAAAGCATCCAGAATATGAGAAGGGATTTTCTTCTACTCATTTACCATTGATAGAATATTCTTGGTGAATTTAGCTACTGGAACGAGGATATGTTTCCATTCTGTGCTTGGAGTAGGTGTGTGTACCTGCTCTTATCCTCCTTTTCCTGTCAGTGAATCCTGACAGTACTCAAGTGTGGGGACAGAGAGTTGAGTATGCCTCCTGTTTGTCGCCGGAGCTTTCCGACTGACTTCTCTGAGTTCTCCCAAATGAGACTGTTGGTAGGCTTGATCAATACTAGCAGGTGTATGTGCCTACTGATTGCACTTTTCCGAACATGGTTGACGAGCTCCATCATATGTAGTCAGATGAGCCTGCTGACTAGACGATGATGTATAAACAGGTGTATGTTCCTGCCTATAGTACTCTGCCATAATTTCCTAGCAGGATTGGTGTGATGCTGCCAGACGAGTCTGCTGGATAGCGGAATTAAAATGGACAGGTGTGTGTTCCCGCTTTTTACTTGCCACCAAGTTAGGTTGGTGGAATTCTGCAGAGATGGCAGAGATGAGAACCTGCTCACTGTTGATCGGATTTTGCCTCTGGCAATTCGTATTGCCTACTCGGGTTTGAGGAACCTGAGCTGAACGCCTGGAGTCGATACCATCATCATGTTGAGGGTGCACTGCCGCACGAGTCTGGAAGAGATTGTTGATGGGATCCCTTAGGAAGGACTCTTGTCTCGTTCAATTAAGGCCCTGAGGGACCTTCTCATTCATCTCCTCAGAATATGGGAGTGAATGGTGATTACATTCTGGGGATAACAACTTGAAACGGTTGGAGACGGTGCTTAGCACCGCCTGCTTCTTGGTCGCTGGTCGTCGCTATTTGGATGACCAGGTTGAATTATTGACTTGGATGGCTTGTCTAGTAGGCTCCAGAGTCGGAATAGTACCTTGTTGATGGTACTCTTTAACCGGAGCATTTGATACCCAGCATAGGTGATGTCGTCCTTAGAGCGGATGATGATCCAGCAGGAGTAGCAACAGTGGCATTTGCAGCAGAAATTTTCACAGGTGACGTATTCATGGGTGTAAACTTGAGAGAATCTATTTTCATAATGCAGAAGATCTTGGAAAAGAGTGCTTGTTTGATATAACAGACATAATCAAGATAATTTCAGACACTACATCTTTTGGATGAGAAAATATGTTATTGATTTATTTGTTGGCCCTCTCACTGAGTTTAAATAGGGGCCTAACAAATAAGCAAAGCATTATTTTAACTTGGTTAAGGATTCACGTCAGGTTCACCATTTTTTGTTTCCTCTCGAATTGGGGATGACCTTGTTGATTTAATTTTCAAACATTCCAATCGGTTTCTAACGGGTATGTTCGTAGAACTGGAAACATCCAATGATTCCATATCCATTTGGACCTACATTCCAAAGGTATGCACTCATTATTTTTGGATTGATGAGGCTTAGGAATTTGCATTGGTTGAGAGGATGGGAGGTCGGACTCATCAAACCTTTTTGAGGGGATTTATTTTCTACTCAGGGACTCTCTTTATAGATTTAAGTTATGTTCTTGAATCCTTATTACATTACAAAGTATAAAATGAGCTTTCCTTTAGATCTGACAATAAATGATTGAATATGTAGGAAATTTAGAGAATCTTTTATATGTATTCAAGTTTCTTCATCGATAGATAATCATCTGTGTTTGTTAGAGATTCTTAGTCAATGGTATCCTTCAATACATAAAATTCTCTTGGTCATTACGATGACCATGCTGGTTTTAAAGCCACTTAGTGGGGCACTTGAAGTTTATTCTCATTCAGAAGGACATTGATTATTTCAGAGTTGGGACCGTACCCGCTGATGGGCCACCTACATATCCTTTTTTTGAAAAGTAATTAGAAACTATGTAGTTCGAGTAAGGGAGTATGATGTTTATGCATAATTGATGGCTCAAAGAAAGATTTCATGATTACTTTTACAATCTAAGCTCATGTGAGTCATGCTCGGTGTGAGAAACAAGAGGTATCGGTGAAACCAGACAATTCTGCCATGAAATATGCAATGATGTGGGGCTTATGTATGTATGACTGCCCAAAATAGATGAGAATTAAGATTTACTTTAGGGAAGAAATCCAGGAACAAGTTCCATAAAGGTATATGTACTTCATGGAGATTTAGGTAATCTAACTTGGGGCTTACTCCTAAGGAAAATGCCCAAATTAGGAGGGGACTCATGATTGGGTTTTACTCCTGAGAAGTAAGCCCAGATCAAAAAGTAAATTAATACTGGTTAAGGGAAATTAAGACTAGGGCTTACTCTTGAGAAGGAGGCCCAGGTTAAAGGGATTTGAAAATTAAAGGACTTGGGGCTTACTCCTAAGTAGGATTCCCATATTTGAGATAGGGGCTTACTCCTGAAAAGGAAACCCAGGTTAAGGGAATTAAGGTTTGGGGCTTACTCCTAAGGAGGATGCCCAAATTAATGAGAATTTGGACTAGGGATTACCCCTGAAAATGAGGCCCATGAATAGGGCTCTCTCATCATAAAGGATGAGGTTGAATGAATGAATTCTCTAACTTTAGTGATATAAAGATGTGTAAATCAGTTGGTTTTGAGTGATGTTCCACAGAACTCCTTTCAGATAATGAATTCAATCAAGAAAACAAGCCATAAATGGCTTTGAAGAGTGTCTTGAAGACTGAATCTTGAATAGGAGAGGTGGAATGGCATAAGAGGGGTTAAATGGGCAGGAAGGGCACCCAAAAAATAGAAGGGAATGCAAGTCCTAGATGGCGCGCAGGTACTGCGTGGGTGCGCAAGTCCTGGTCACGCAGGTATACCTGCGCGGAACTTGGGTACTTGCGTGATTGTTAACTAGTAGGGTAATACTTGGGCGATCCCTGATCAAAGCCTTTAGAATTATCCCGAGGTACTTCCAGAAGAGTGGCGCGCAAGTTTCAATGGGTAGTTAAAGAGGTGTGCAAGTGTTTCCATTTCCCTGAAGGGCAGAAACACTTCGGCGCGCAAGTGATAGTGATTTCAAACACTTAGACCTTATTCCTCTTGTTTATACCTTCCATTCTAGGTAAAGAATTACCTTATAGGTGTTCGGAAGACTAGAAGAAGAGACTTGGGAGTTCAGAGCTCTGTATCTGAATTATGGAAAAATCCTTCTCGAAATGGGGGGCCCGCCATGGGTATTTATAGGCTGGAGAGGACCCGAGGCGGTTTTCAAAGGGGTCGTGCAAGTCACTTGCGCGACCATTAGGCGGCGCACAAGTATACTTGCATGACAGTGATGGAACTTGCGCGGTGCATGTGCCTTTGAAGCCTTGTTCATGCCTTTCTCGATTTTTTATGTTTTCTTCAAAGGCTTAATCAATTTTTGCTATGTCATTTCTCTTTCCATCCCTTTAGACAATGTGATGAAAAGCAGCGATAATAGTGTCGGTCACTCTTTAATTTCCATGAAACTAATTCAGATCTTGAGTATTCTGATGGATCCATTAGATAGATCCTTATGATTAGATATTTCTACAGGAGATAATTTGATGATTACACATTGGTGCAGACAGTGTAAGCTCACTCTATGAGGAGATAACTTCGGCTGGGATCTCCTACATGAAACGTTGATGCCTTGCGACGTCATCTAGGGTACAAAATGGTTATCCATAGTCCATGATCAAATTGACAGTTTTAGGCACAATGTGTGGAGTGGCTGTGATGATGGGACCAGTTTTTCCTTCACAGGTGATAAGGGAACCTTTGCAGCACAAGATGGACTTTCTCGGAGGTGGGTGCAGCCAATCACTAATTAGTTGGCCAGCCTTACCCTCAGAGTAGTTGACGTGAGGAGTCTGATTTATCCTGTAGTGGTGGACCAATATGATGATATCTTTCTTGATTATGTTCCAAGACCACCTCATTGTAGATTGGTATACTTCAAAATTGACATGTACCCCGAGACAACACCGATATCAACACCATCATATCGAATTGCCCCCATGGAGCTTTGTTCGTTGAGGGTAAAATTGGAAAGATTTTAGATGAAGGGATTCATAAGGCCTAGTGTTTCTCCTTGGGAAACCCTGATTTTGTTCTCCAAGAAGGAATATGTGAGTCTGAGGCTTTGTGTGGACTATCGGTGCCTGAAACTGGTTACTGTGAAGAACAAGTATCCTCTTTCAAGGATTGATGATCTCTTCAGCTGGATGAAGGGAGAAAAGTGGTTTTCAAAGATAGACCTCAGAGAAGGCTATCATTATCTCAAGGTATGGGATGATGACGTACCGACGACAACCTTCAGATGTCGTTATGAACAATAAGAGTTCTTGGTGAGGCCCTTCGGAGTGACCAATGCTCTAGAAGTGTTCAGGGGGATCATGAATATGATCTTCCAACCTTACCTTGATCTCTTCGGGGTAGTCTTCATTGACGAATTCTTGATGTTCACGGTGACAAAGGTGGAGTACACTACAAACCTACATATAGTTATAGATACACTCTACGAGCACCATCTTTATAGAAATCTATCTAAGTGCCAATTCTGGATACGGGATTTCCACTTCCTGGGGAATGTTATCCCAGATGCTGGAGTACCTATGGATTCGAAAAATATATAGGAAGTGATTCCTTGGGAGCCACCCGGGAGTGTGACCGAGGTGCATAGATTCATGGTATTTGCTGGGTACTATTGAAGATTTTTACCTGACTTCTATAGGTTATTTTCACCCTTTTCATCTTTGAAAAATAAGGTGAAGCCTTTCTTGGGAATGGAGAAGTTCCAACTGAGTTTCTAAGAGCTAAGGTGGAGACTGACGAGTTCCCCCATATTAAGGATACCAGAAAAGGGTGTTGTGTATGTTGTCTACTACGACGCATCAGAAAGCAGACTAGGTTCTGTGATGATGTAGGAGCGAGTGGTTATTGCCTCTGTCTCAAAGAATTTTTGACATTATGAGAAAAACAATGCAACCCCTGACCTGGAGTAATCAATAGTTGTCTTTGGGATGAAGATTTGGTGTCACTACTTGATGGGTGAATGGTTTATTGTTTACTTTGATCACAAGAGTATTAGATATATCTTATCATAGAAGGACCTAAACCTGAGGCAGTGATGAGGGATGTAGTTCCTCAAAAACTATAACTTTGAGATAGTCTACACTCCTAGGAAGGAGAACGTAGTAGTAGATACGCTCGGCATGTGGTCTGGACTGAAGTTGTTGAGTAAGGAGAGAGAGTAGTTCACTATGTTGAGGATATCATTCGTGGATAGAGACAGAGCATCTTAACTTCAGTCTATGACTATCACTCCCCCACTCCTACAGCGAGATCAGGAGGCTCAATTTTGGGATATTGACTGTGATGCCCGATGTGCTTAGATATCCTCAGGGTAGTCTCCTGAAGTATTTTCGAAAGGTGGGGAGCACGTAGTCCTCTTTAGAGGATGCACCATGGTATCAGTGACACTACGATAGGAGGTGTTGATAGATTTCCACACATCCGCTTTTATGGTACATCCAGGTGTGGAGAAGATGTACTAGGACCTTCGTCATCAGTACTGGTGGCCAGGGATTAAGAAAGACGTGGAAGAGTTCATTTCATGATGCCTCACTTTTCAGCAAGTGAAGGCTGAGCATCAAGTACCATCAGGATTAGCTCATCCATTTGAGGTTCCTGAATGGATGTGGGATTGTGTCTCCGTGTACTTTGTGAAAAGGCTACCATGTACGTCCAGGGGAAATGATTTCATCTAGGTGATCGTTGACCGACTCACTCAGTTGGTGCACTTCCTACCCATCTGGGATAATAGATCAGTAGAGGGATTGGGATGTCTCTACATTAAGAGACTGTAAAGCTTCACGGGGTCCCACCAATGATCATCTTAGATATTGACACTCATTTTACATCACTCTTGTAGAAGGTATTGCATGTGGTGTTTGGGAATCAGCTATGCTTGAGCACCGCCTTTCACCCTCAGACAGATGTTCAGACGGAGCGGATAGTACAGACACTCGAGGACATGCTTCCTTCTCGTGTCCTTGATTTTGGCCGTAGTTGGGACCACCACCTCCCATTGGTATATTTTACATACAACAATAGTTATTAATCCAAAATCGGCATGGCTCCATTCGAGGCCCTGTATGTGTGACCTTGCAGATCACCTCTATGCTGGACAGACCTAGAGGAGTTAGCACTTATGGGTTTAGATTTGGTACAGGCTTCCACAGAGAAGGTGTAGATCATCCAAGAGTGGATGAAGATTCCACAGATAAGACTGAAGTATTTTTATGATATGAGATGGAGGTCCTTGGAGTTTGAGGAGGGAGTCTATTTCTTCTTACAAGTCTCACCCCGATGAGGATTATAGAGTTTTGGTTGGGCGCCAAGTTATCTCTGAGGTTCATTGGAAATTTTCAGGTCCTCAGCAGAGTATGCAAGGTGGCGTACCAACTAGCTCCTCCCCCAAGATGCACTGGGTGAATAATGTTTCCATGTGTCACGGCTGAGGAGGTACGTGCATGATCCATCGCACGTTATCCACTGCGGAAAGTTGGAAATTGATGACGGGGCGATGTTTGTGGAGTTCCCAGTGGAGATAGAAGATTGATAGGATCAGGTAATTCATGGATAGTCTATTCCTCTAGTGCGAGTCTGTTGGAAGCACATGAATCTCCAGTAGAGCACATCAGAGCGAGAGGCTCAGATACATGCTCAGTACCCCCCCATTTGTTTCCCAATCTTTTTTTTAATCTTTTAGGGATGAAAATTCCTAATGTGGAGAAAATTTAATGACATAGAAATTCCATGTATTTTTTTAATTATTTATAATTATTACAAGTTTTCGAAAATTGATGGCACGTGATTCTAAGGCTCGTTAACCCCGGAACGGAATTTTTGACCTTATTTTATGGTACATTCAGTAACCATGTCAGCGATGATTTATATCTTTTTAATCGGTGTTCGGATAAAAAATTTAAGGTACCATTGAATCCACAATTCCATGATTCTCTTAAGTTAAGCGTAATTTCAACCAGTAATGGTTGAAAAAAAAGATAACTTTTGGACTTTACAAAAAAAAACACAACGGGTTATTTTATTTGTTTCCTTGTAACTATTGAGCGGCGGTGATGGGATAGTTGGGTTATCAGACCATTTAATGGACAATTAAACATGGTTGTGTAACCTCACCATTGGCATAATTAATATGCTCGTTAATTATTTTTATTAATAAACCTCATTAATTGTGGGGTGGGTTGATCTCCTCTTCTCTTCTTTTTAGACAAATCTCGGGTAGGGGTTTTTGGCACAGAAGCGAGGAACCTCTAACAAAGTTTCAGAAAATATCTTTTACCCATGTAAAATGGAACTTCGATGACTGTTGGAAGATTTAATAATGTGTTTCAAATGATGTGAACCTTCTCCTTCATCTGCAACACCCTCGAGCGTAGACACTCCTTCCTAATCTGCAGATACTTCCAACGAACTCGAGGTAGGGGTGTTATGTTGTTTACCTATGAGTTGTTTTCTTGATGAAATGTTTCCCATGTAATTATGCTAATGTGGAGGGTGTGGGCCACACAAACAAGTCCTGAAACCTCTGCCAAACTCGGTTATGTTTGTGTTTTTCAGGTAAAACTGGAGGATATGGCGGCAAGGTGGAATCAAGGGCCACACAGTGTCGGCGTCATCTTGAGAGGAATGTAGGTGCGTAAGAGTATAAAAATGATCCACCATAGTTTCACTGGTGGCCCATAGAAGCTACGTCGATGCGGTGGTGCCGACGATTGAGGGATGCAGCGGTCAAAACCCGCCACCCGTGAAGGAATGGTGGTGCCTGAAGGTGTTGTAGTGGAAAAATTAGTGGCCATACAGCATCATGTATGTTGAAGTGGGGAGGTGCGCCATGAAAGAAGGTCACAACGGAGGGGGGACCCATGTACATGGGTCCATTGCGGTTCGGTCTGCATGGACCGGCCTGGTGGTGCGGTGTCATCCGGCACCACTGCTGAGCTGGGCAGCATTCTACGGCGACATTACATGGAGGAGTTCTATGGATTTGGGCCGCGATGCAATTTGGGAGGAGAGTAGACCCCCCTCGTTCGTCCAACGGTCCACACCCATCCAGGTGGGCCAGGCTGGCCCCGCAGTCTAGCGGGCCGGACCCGTGGTCCAGCGAGCCTCACTCGCGTCGTGTGGGACGAGCCCATGACCCATTTGTACTGAGCTAAGCCCCGCACCATTGGGGGTTGGCCCAGTGGGCTGGGTTGGGTCAGTCCTATTAGGTCATACTGTACCCGGACAACTTTTTTCCCAGTTACGCTTAAACGAGTGTATCTTCTAAACCCGAAGTCTATTTGATGAACCGTCTATGGTGCCAGAACCCTTAGGACAAGGTGGGCCTTTTGAAATACACCATGAGATACTTTAAGAAAGTTGGAGATTGTATGGGTTGTATCATACTATAATCTAAGTAGGCCCTTGGCACTAAAATGCCAATAACATACATATTGTGCATCTAGTTGATGCGTCGTCTATTGTGATTGAACCATTATGACATAGCAGAAAATCGGGGTACTTTTTCGAGGTACTTTGTACCGGTTGAAATATGACTAATGGCTTGAGGAACGATTATCCCAAGCGCTCTACGTGCAGAACCCTGTGACTGGATGAGACCAGAGGACTGCTAACTTTTGACTTTATGTGACTCGATGAACCAACGGGAAGAACCTCTATGTGACATTGCAGGCCCACATTGTGGAGGGTCTCTATGTGACATGGCAGACCCATGGTACTCAACAGGAGGAGTACCTCAGTATTCCACGGTGGGGAGAAGCTCTGTGTGACATGGTAAAACCATGATACATGATGGGGATGAGTACCTAAGCACTTCAAGATTAGTGGGAAGCACATCTGTGTGATTATTCAGGCCCATGATACTTGATAGAGGAAGAGTTATCCAGTAGCTAAGGTGTTCAAAGATGTGAAAAATGATGCTATTATTAGTACACTAGAATATTCCTGGTGTGAGATGTATTTTTCTTTTTTTGCTTTGTTATTGAGATCATGCTTTGTGGTTTTTCCTTTTTGGAATTCTGAGAGACCTTCGGCGGTCTCGGGGCCCCTATTGGATAATGTTATACTCATCCCCACACGGGATTCCCAAGCACCTTGTTGTGTCATGTGCAGACGATGGGATGGATTAAATGAGTCTCGAGGAGCTAGGACTTGACGATATATGTAGGTGACCGGTGGACGTGGAGAGCCATAGTGATGAGATATACCTACCCTTAAGGTAGGATCTTTGGCATACGACCTCAAGAGTTGTTTTCCCTTTTTGTTGTATTTCCATTTCAGTTGGGCTTTTATACTGGACCGTTTACATCAACACATACTTTTACAATTTGTGGAAGTTTTTAATTGTTGTTGTACCTTTCTCCTTCTGTTGTGTTTTACATGTGCACAATGTTCCCCGTTAGTGTGTGTACAGTTTTTGAGGTTTTTCCTTCCCATTTTAGCAAAATTCTTTTCTGATTCTTGTCGCCAACCCATGTCCTATAGAAGGCGGGCTTGGGGTAGTCATGGAAAGAGACCTAGGGGATGGGTTGTGATAAAAATAAATAAATATAACATAAATTTATTAATAAGTAATCTAAATTTATAACATCCTTAGGAATATCTACTCTAAATTTGAAAAGTCCAAAAATTAATAATTTTTTAGAAATAATATTTTTATATTATATAAATTTTTTTATTACACTTATTAACTTCATCACACACCCCCAATTTTATCTACCCTGAAAAAGAATTCCCATGATAAGATTCCCTAAAAACCTTAAAATAAGCAACTGAAATGGATCTCTGATTCGTATCCTGTCAGTTATTCATCATTGGTTCACAGTAGTTAGTTCGATTCCATTCCATAATTTCTACTTAGGTTTCATTTCATTGACCTTATATTTGTCGCCACGGGTTTGTATCCATCCATTCAATGCTATGTTATCCTAGGTTTCATTTTATTGACCACCCCATTGTTTTTCTAGTATCATCTATTCTCCATATTCTATTCATCCTTTATGCATGTTATTTACTAACCATATCTTATAAAATCCACTAAATATTCATCATTAATGTCAGATAATTTTTTATTACTCTGGTTAGATTCTTATTTTAATAGTTACATGATGTAGGCACATTTTTGTGATACATTTCATGGTGATAACTTTCAATATTTGAATCAAAATTCAGTCACTAGGTGGCCTAGAGGTGTTTAAACTAACTGAGGGGGAATCTTAGAAAATCTCATAGATTCTTCTCTCAGAAACACCATAATCCCAAATTAAAAACATGAAATTGAACCCCATCATTTTTTAACGAGGTTATAGACTATAATCATCAAGTGTCTATATTTTTTTAAAAAAATATTTATTAGAGCCATATGGTTTCATTATAGTGATTGTTGGTCTTTATAGTTTATTTATGGCTTCAAATATTTGTGGCATATGATTTTTATATAAATTCCCACCATTCTAGTTCCACTTCACATATGTGGGTCTAGGGTAGTATGTATCTTATGATTCTAGGTGATTTTTTTCATGGATAATGGGATAAATTTTTATTACTGAATCAAAATTATTATTCTTTAATTTAGAAGTAGTGATGGATTATTTGTTGTCCTAATGGTGAAACCGGTATTTGATGTCTATTTTCCCAAAATTATGATGTATTGATTGTCTTATTTTACTTATAAGCAGTGAACTATTTGATGCCTTCTTGTTATTGACTTTGGAAAAGTTATTTATCGATCAACAGATTCTTGGGATTTTAGTTCTCAATGTTTTTATACCTTTTATTGGATTCTTGTAGGAAATTTTTATGGAACTCCTAAGTTATGTATTAAAATCTAGTGATTATTGGATATTCTTATAATACTCGTTTTTGATCTGAAAAGTCATTCAAGACTGGTTCTTCATTTAGTGTTTCCAATATAAGAGTGATGTTTTGGAATTTTAAAATGTTAGAAGTGTTTGCGGGTGACCCAATTTTAAATTTATTTTGTAAATATTGCAATAACTAGGGTGAAATATTGTTTCACATTGATCAAATGATCTTTATTTAAGGCCTTTAAAATGCGTTTTTTTGTACAATAGTTCAACACTTTATGGGTGTTAGATTCTCCCAGAATTTAAGTATATGATGTTGTTTTTAGTTAAATATATCACTAGCGATTCTTTTTATCCATCTTGAAAGATTAAAAATCAATGTATTTGATGATATTTTTGATGATGTGATTTCCCCTACTTAGATTTTTCATCCATGATTTTTGTATTTTAACTCTCAACACATCGGTATTTTGATCATTGGTGATGAAACAAATTTTTTATTTTGGTTTCATTATACAATATAGTTAATGTATCTCAATGGTCTTACTAATGTGTCTCCTAGAGGATTCATTTTTTTAAGGGGAGTTTGTGTTCACTTGTATATTTTTCTTTTATTGGATTATGTGATTTCAATATAAAAGTTGTTATGTTTCAGGTAGGTATGATGCAATGTGATATTTAGTATGTTCTTTTTTATAATATCACCATGTATCTAACTTAAAGAACTAATGAGGAAATCTCATTACATCTCAAGTAGGTATTTTAACATTTTTTCCTTAATAAATTTATTTGGTGCATGAATTGGGTTACCAATTCATGTCATATTTTTTTGAAATAAATCTATAGCAATGATTCTTGAATATTTCTTCACAAAGTAACTGATGAGGTAATTATCATTATCTTATTTTAAATATATGGAAAGGTAAAGTGATATATAGCATTTATTTGTGGCTAAATATTTTAATACCTATAGATTATACTATTTAATCATTAAACAATCACTACAAAAAAAGTAATTTATTCCATTGAAAATTTAGTGATATATAATATATTTATTGATTAAATGGATAAATATTAATAGATATTATTATTTCAGTGTATTTTATACATACCATCACATGTAAATACCCTTGAGTGGTACGCATGAATATCATTTTAATACTGGTACAATATCTTTCCCTCATACAAAAATCATGGAATTTTCATCCTTAAATATCCTTAATATTTTATTTTTAAGATTATGGAGTATGATTTATACAATTATATATAACAAATTTCATAATGGGTGATCATTAAAACCTATTTGTAATCTTTTTACATTACCCCCTCTAATTTATTAATTTAATCCTTAGATGTTTCCTTTCTATCAATCATTTCCTAGTTATCTATTATATCGTTATTGTAAATCTTCTCCATTGATGAATATTTTCTGATTTCTAATTTATTTGGTGGATTCTGTTTTTGATCCCACTATATTTAGGTCACCTGGTTATTTTATTTTTTGAATTTTTGACCGTATTAACTCAAAACTCACTAAAATTTCAAAAGAATAATATTTTTTTTTAATTCCTATATTTTTTTGTAATATTGGATTATTATTTTCAAAGAATCATGTTGATCTTAATATATGGAATAAGGGATTTTTAAGGGAGTTTTTTAAACTACATGGAAATTCTATAAATGTATTAATGTGAATACGATAATGATACATCATATACAACAGGTAACTTAAGTTCATGTTTTTTTTCAGGTTTATTTAACTTATATTGAATTGTATGCTTCTGATCCACCACTTTACTTGATATAGTGCATGACATATAAGGAGAAAAATCCAAATTAGACGACCCTGATAATGGAAAAATACACTCACTCTTTCATGTATTTACACCAAGAAATATCCTTTTTTAAATTGGATCAAGATAAAAGAGATGAGAAATTCACTTTGACATGCATGTAACCTCCAAATATTATTATTAATTATGTTGTTGTGATATATTTAAAAAAAAGTCTCATAAAAATGGAGTCTCGAGTTGGGTCAAGGTGATGTCTACACCATATTTGAGTTCTATAGTTCATCAAGGTGATCAAAGGAAAATAAGGGGCTATGTGTAACGCCATTGCAAATCTGTAGAATCTTTGAGCTCATTTCCATTGTCTATAGGAGGTCTAGTGGCTGAGCCACTTGATATTCATTGATTTTAATGATTAGAACAATGCAAGGAGCGGTAATATAATTTGTCGGTGGTATGTGTATAGTCTGTTATTCAGGTTCATTTAGGGTGGAGTTCTAGACATGACTAGATCAAGGTTTGAGATAAGGATTGTGTTTACTGCTCGAATTGGTGATGGGAGCTTACTATAATCAACTTGGGTTGGCCACCACTTCCAACTAAAAAAAATCCCAATTTTCACTATTTGATCTCAATATTCAATTTAATTGAAGGTGTTCAATAAAAAACAGCTCTTGGTATCACTAAAGGGTTCATTTGGTGGATGATTACATGTGTTTTTGGGTGCCAATCTAAAATTTCCCCTTATCTATGTGTTGTTTTCTTCGTACTACCAAATACTCAAGGGGTTTCAACTTATCCCTCTATGGTAGTATGCTTCTTCTAAAATAATACATCTTCTGATATTTTTAAGGAGCTACCCAAACAAAAAAAAAATTTCTATTATATATATATACAAACATATTGGTTGTTTCAATAGTAAATATAAAGTGAATATTTTTTATATTTTATGGCAGATGAATGCATAAAAAATTTGAGTTTTTTCCGGTTTTTTTCTATTGTTCTAGATTCATATTTAGATTGAATAAAAGTAAATTAAAAAAAAATCAGGATGTATATTGATTGTTTAACAGATTAATTTTCATTGATGGTTGGTTGGAATTTTTTTTTGTTCCACATATTCAATTCATTTGTTTTAATTGACTTTCTGTTTCTTTAGAGAACTTTGATTAGTTTTCAGGTTGTTTCATTTGTGTGTGTCCAACTGGATGATGCACCAATTAAAAGTGTGTTCTTTTAGTAGGTTATATGATTGGGGAACGATGTATTTAATAATTGGTATCATTCTATTTAGATGGTTTTTCTCTATTACATAATGTGTTATTCACTTTTTGATATTTATTCTTTTATTCACCCATTTCTATGATGGGTATGGTTTTTGGTAGTGCGGTGTAGATCATGGAGTTGAATAGTGTTGCATAACAGCGGCTGGAGGTTCTCCACTGGTGTTGGACATGAATTGATTTCTTTCCTCCAGTGGCCTACATGGGGGTGATAAAAGATCTTTTTCGGGAGTAACTATTCTTTTATCTCAATGGGTGTTGGAGGATATTAATCAGAAAAATGCATAACCTTCTTACATTTGGGGTTGGTTTTTTTGTGCTTTTTATTGCCTTTTTAGGGATCAATAAAGCTTAATAATGTTTCTCTCGAGTTTCTCGTGAATTTAATTATTAATATATTTAATCTTTTTCTGTGTTTGAACATGAATTAAAGTGTCTTCATTTTGATACTTAAAACTAGTGTATTATACATGATAAATTAATAAATATAATATGAACTTTTACTATCAATAAAAATTTATCATTAATACTTAAATTTAAATTATAAACAAGATTTTATATCATGGTAATAT
Organism: Viscum album; assembly: GCA_963277665.1. NCBI lineage: Eukaryota > Viridiplantae > Streptophyta > Magnoliopsida > Santalales > Viscaceae > Viscum > Viscum album. Next base: position 591,196,333 of record OY728126.1, read on the forward strand.
TATTACCAATAGATAAATTTTTTATATGAATATATTTCTAAACACTTTGAAAAACATATATATTATCTATTGTAATTAATATAATTATGAAAGAATTATTTTATTTGTCGAGATAACATTTAGTGACAGAGTTTTTACCAACATTTTAATGAATGGGATACATATGTTGGTAAAATAGTTTTCCAATAGAAAATGTATATTTACAAACAGATATAAACCTATCGAAAAAATTAAATGCTTTGTAGTGTTTAAAAGCCTTCAACGATATTTTAAAAGAAAAGGATTTTAAAAATTGTTGAATTTTCTCAAAATGAATTTATTTTCATTTTTATTGTATTTATATTCATCAATATAAAAACCTTTTTTTATGTATTCTATAATGGAAATATAGTTTTATTAATACCATCCTCATTCTTTCCCTAGATGGAATTGTATTTTTTTCAAATTGATTTTTATGAAACTCATTTCTCTTCTATGGTATAACAATATTTCAAAGAGATTTATAAGGAACCCATTTAATTTCCACATGTTAATCATGTTTCAAAGATATTTTTATGGAACCTATTTATCATCAATGAGTTAATCATGTTCCAAATAGATTTTTGGGTAAATTTTTTCTTTTTCATGTGTTCATCATGATTTAATGATATTATTGTGAAATATATTTATTTATAAAGTTAAATCTATTTATTAAAGGAATAATAGTTGTATAATGAGTTTTAAAATGAATTATATTCCCTTTGTACATTATTTGTGGTTCTTCGACATTATATACAAAGGGCAAAACTAGATAGTGTCAGGTCAAGCCATTAAAGATTATACAATTGGGAATACTAAATAGCACTATGTGGGTAAATTATATCTTATATTATGGGGTGGCCTAGCTAGAACAAGGTGATTCAATTATATATAACATGATGGGTGATTCTTGATAGTTCTCTAATTCATTGGGGGAATTCTTATCTTCTCCAGAGAATTATATTGGATGTCATTTATATGGTTATTCAAATTGTATATGTTCTATAATGGTTCTACTATGAAAATGTTCCATGATACCCACACATTTTATCTATGATTTCCAATGGTTTATAATAATTCCTTTGACCAATATTTATATCATAGGTCTGGTAACTATAGATGTTTATGAATATTTCCTTTTTAAAATCTTTATTTCATGATTTATGATTTATGAAAATGGTATTGATGGGTATTATTTATTTTGGGATTCGTTTATGTCATCTGATTAAGTTTTCAGACCCTTATTCACTTTTCTACTCATTGAAAACATTGAAATGTTAATTTTTATGTTTACCCTTACAGATCATTTTAACTCTCCCATCATATGTTTCATATTCATCAAGTTATAAATAATGAGGTTGAATGAATTATGTCTATCAGGGATATTATATGTTTGATGATTATGACTTAATAGAAAATAATAAAATATTGATTAAGTAGGATAAATGTTCATTTAAGGACAAAGGCCATGTTTTTGTAAGAGTATTTTTTAATTCTCAAAACTATAATCCAAAAAGGTCCTTGAGTATATAATTGATCCATTATTTACTTTTGATCTAGAATGGTTAAGTTGGGAATTTTATTCAAAATTATCAGTATTAAATCCAAAAAGGTAATGTTTATGATTTTAGCACCAGATCTAAGATTATGGGTTTAGGGTTGTTATAGAAACCATCGTCCATTTTTATGGTAGAGTACCACCTCATGATCTGATATAATTCATTCTCTATATCCATTAATAATAGAAATTTTTAAATATCGATCTACTATTTATATATATGATATTCATGAAATAACTTTTGTTGTGGAAAAACAATATATAAAATATTTTCTACCATTTAATTCATTTAAAAATGATAACTTTGTTTAAGAATACATGTGGAGTACCACCTCCATGAATTTATATGATTCATTTTTCATAAATACATCACATGAAAACTATATTTATTTTTATTTAATAAAATAATATCATATTTATGATATAATAATCATTTTTTAAATGTAAAATAACACTTAGCTTCTTTCCATCGTGATCATTGAAATATGGAAACGTCACTCATGCGTACGTATGAATTACCATCTCTATGATTATAACAAAGTTCATTTATAAAAACCACACTTCATGGTTGGTTTAAAAATTATAATTATTATATTAAAACGAATGTTATGTCATTTTTATTATTTTAAAGATGTCGGGACAACGATCAATTTTACTATAGTAAATGTACAAAAGCATTTTATGGAAAAATGAACTGAATATCATCAAAACATCTAAAGTGAACTTAGTTGAATAACTAATTAAACACAACTTAGTATTAAATAAAATTAAAGTAACTATATAAATAAAAACGTTTCTTAAGATAGTAAATAATTAACCTATGTTTATTATTATATATGATGAATAATGTACATGCTGAGTCATACCTGAGGTAAGAGATTTCATCTCAATTTCTCTTTATTGAGGAATATTTTAATGATATTCATCTAAGTTATTTTATATGGTAAATACACTACCCCTTTTGTATGATTTATAGTGAATCCTTCATAATTTTGGCTATTTTAAGTTTCAATTAATTTTAATTCATCCAATGGGGCTTCACATGAAATTATTTAAACAGTAAGTGTTTCATTACTCAGTTTATGGTTTTAGGTTATATTACATCCTCATTATCACTGACATTCTAAGATTATGTGTCTATTTAGTTTTTATTTTATTTTATTTTTTTTAATTTTTTATCTGCACCAATATTGGATATAGATTATAAATTCATTGATTAATTATCACTTCAATGGTAAGATCTTTATAATAGATTTCATTTGAATTTTCACTCCTTATATTTGGTATTATAAACCTACTTATTTTTGTATGTCATATCTACTTCCATTTTTAAATTTTATATAAATAATCTCATTATATTCAAGGTATTTAATGTTTAATTTTATGTTATTCCTTTCTTGCGAGTTATGATTCGAATTTTAACAAAAAGTAATGTTTTATTCTTCAATATCATTTTAATCACGATTGGTTATACAAGATTCTTATTAAAAGAAATTATTTATTTTTTATAAAATAAACACTTAATTTTCTTATCCCCTAGTAATTCATGATTTTTTCCAATAACTTTACAATTTTATTCTATTTGGAAGTTAAAATTGATGATAAATTTGTTTTAAGGAACATTTAAATTATTTCATTTTTTAGACAATAATATTGTTTCTCCCATATCCATGTTTTTGAAAAAATAAATAATTTTTTATAATCATATCCTATTAGATTTTTACTCATTTTAACCCATGGTTTCCTTTCTACAATATAGTTTGAAAGGAATAATTTTTTTTAAAAAAAATGTAATATTTGAATTTTTACAATAAATATGAAATGAATATTAGTTTTAACAAACATAGATTGTACTGAATTTTATTTCCATCATTACCACTCATTGATTTAAAGAGTAATTTATATTCTTACGATGTTTTTTTATAGAAAATATTTTAAGAAATATTATTTAATATTTTTCGTTTTAAAATTGAATTTAAATGTAAAAAATTTATTTTCCTAAAGAATGATTATAATTATATTTTTATGGTATTTCTATTCATAAACAATAAAGACCTTTTTATTCACCACAAGGGTTATATTATAGTGTTACCATCTTTATTATTTCTATAGATGGCTTATGATAATTTTTTCAAGGAAAGTATTAATATTCTCATCGTTGACTAATTTTTCAGTCATTAACATTCACTTGAATGATTAAATTTCTTATGATAATGGAATACTACACTTTATTTAAATATCCCTATTCATTTTATTATAGATATTAATATTTCAATATTTTATATGTTTTAACTAATCAATGTTTTACACAGATGAACAACTAAGTTATTGGGGAGTTATTGATAATCCATATTAACTACCTAATATAGATACCTATAGACAAGATAAATTTTTTAATGAATTGAATTAATCATTAAATATATGATAAACACATTTGATATATAGTGATGGGTGGAGCCCAGTTATAGAAATCCCCTTAATGTATAAATAGGTGTCAAGAGATAAATCATTACTCTAGAATTAAATGGTTTTCAGGTAAATACCTACCCATTGATTAAAAGTTCTTCATGATGTTCATGAAGATATTGATATCAGGATTCATAATATCATGAAATACATTATTAAAATTTTATTTCATTTAATATTAGGTTCTTATTTTTTATGATATTACATCATTTATTTTATCCATGGATGTAATTTGTGATCAAGTTATTTATCAAATGACATGTGTATTTAGTTAATTACCTTTCTATAATTATTATGCCTTATTTACTTCTGATATATCCGACTTTATGTATCTCTTTTGAGGAATTTTATCTTAATCTTATTTAGTTTTATTTCCCCATGATATGAATAATGAATATTTGAATGTGTTTAAGGATGAATTTTTTGTACTTTCACTATGTGGTATTTTTTGTTTTTAAATTTAATATGATATTTAAGAATGTATCTAGTTTACCAATACAAATAATATATTATATTATTAAGGACGTGATCAATTATAGATTATGAAAATGTAATAATTAAACTACTGACTTTGGGCTATAATAGAATATGTGATTACATTAACCACCCTTCCATTTTCATTTTTGACTCCACGAAAAAAATTATAACTGCCTAAAATGAATTATCTAAAAATTTAATTTAATAAATAATGATGATATATATGACATGATTAAGATTCTTACATAAATAACTGTATTTATCTTTTCCCTCATATTATGAAAATGAAATCAGTATCCATGCAGACATGAGGACTACCACCTTCAGGAATCAATGTATTTCATTCTTCATTACCACCATTCAAGGAATGTTATAAGAATGGATTAAAGGATAAAAATAATTTTTTAGAATTCAGTTAGGTTCTAGGAACAAAAATTTAACAACCTATTATTTAAATGAATGTTAATAAATAATTATGAAATAAATCATCATAAACTAGTGAATTTAAAAGGGGGGGAAATTTTCATACTATGTAATTATTTCATACCCATCACTTTTTTCCAACATATATCACAACCCAAAAAGGGTCAGTAGTGGTGGTTTATTCATTAAATCTTGTGGTTTAAACCACCACCAAATAGTTTAGCGACAATTGTTAACACTATCACGTATTTCATGGTCTCAATTCATTTAGTGGTGTTAATTTTAATTTAGTGGCAGTTTTGTTAAATGTCATTTTTGGGTCATTTAAAGGTTGTTACATGTTTATTTGGTTGTAGTTTTTTATAAAAAAGATATCTTTGGAATATATAAATAAATGAAAAGAAACCATCAAGGAACATTTTAGAGGTGATTTCTATTACTGGTGGTTAAAAGAAACTGCCGCTAAACATTTAATATAAAATGTATTTAGCGATGTTCACTTAAAACTGCAGCAAAATCAGATTTATTTTTTTAGAAAAAATTAACCCAAAACTATAAATATAAAAATATAAAATATAATAAACTAAAACATAAATATATGATAAACTAATCATACATATATCATACATTTACATTCATATAAATACATTCAGTCATCATAAACTCAATCGAAGTAGCCCATACATCTATCAATATACATATATAATATATCCAATAACAAACCATAACCAATATACATCCATGTCACGACCACCACTACATATGCCTTCCTTCAAATTTGTTCATCAATTGAAACCCACAACATCATCTCACCAACTGTAACAAAAAAGGAAAACTAAATTAAAAACTACACATAATAAATCAAAATTACATTAGAATAGTTGATAAAATTTAAACATACCATAGAAACTAAGAACCATTACAAATTCCTTATAAATAATTTCATTGATCAGAATGGCCAACCTCTTGCCTACTTTCAGCATCAGTCACCTACAATGAAAACAAAAACATTTAATAAATGGTATTCCAAAGAATAAAGACACTGAATATAATCAAAATACTGCACATAAAATTTTTTAATGTGTTAATAAAAAAGAAGTAATTTTAAAATTAAAAATTAATATATAATGTGTGACACTTTGAAAACATAAAAAATCTACTTAATATCAGATTCAATAGTTGAAACTAAAAATACACTACTAAATATTCTAATTTACTATTAAAGGGATGTGTGGTGTTCTTGAAATTTACTTAATATTTTTTAAAATATTTTTATATAAAAACATATCATATATTTCACAAATAACACAACTATTTTTTCCCACGATTTCGCATCAAAATGAGGTTATTTTTTATGGTTTTGAGAATTCTAGGCATGTTTTATGGTTTTTAAACACTAAAAATTAATTTATGCCCATAACAGCCAAACATTAATTCAGAATGATGTGTTGTGAGTTGCCATATTTCAAAATTAATTCTAAAGTCGGTTTGCCATTGTTTTTGGGAAATACGACATCATTTTCCTAGTTTTAACCCCCCCCCCCTCCAATGTGTTTTTATAGGCATTAGTGCCTTTTAGGAGTGTACACAGAGTAATTCCCACCACAACACATGTTATATTGAAGTTTTTTATATGTGTATATGTCAAAAATAGCTCATTATTTGTTGTCATGTGATTTCACATCAATCTGAGGTTGTTTTTTATTGGTTTTTACAATTCCATGAATGTTTTAGTGTTTTAAAACAATAAAAATGCATTTTAAGTCATAACGGGAAACCCGTAATTTGGAATAACGTGTTTTTGAGACATAAATTTTACAATTAAATTTATGTTTTTTCCCGGATCTTAGGGAAATCCAATATCTTTTCCCCAGTTTTGACCCCATCACACTTGTGTTTAATGACTTTTGTGCCTTTTAAAAGTGTATAACGAGTAATTTAGACCACACCACATATCAAAATTATGTGTTGTCTATGAATACACATAAAATACAACTCAACTATTGTTCTCCCATGATATGACAATAATATAAGGTTATTTTATATAATTTTTACCATCCCACGCATGTTTTAGTGTTTTAAAACACTAAAGACATTTTGACGGCCATAACGGGAAAAATGTATTATGGAATGACAAGACATTAGTTCCTACATTTCAAAATTATATCTATGACCCTAGTCTTATTATTTAAATGAAATATGACATCATTTGACTAGTTTTTAGACCCCACTTGTTTTAAAGGATTTTTTACCTTTCAGAACTGTATACTGAGTAATTCCAACCACATTGCATGTCATATTGATGTGTTCTCTATGAGTACTTATCAAAAACAAATCAGCAGTGGTTTTCCCATGACATAAAATCAATATGAGGACTTTACTACGGTTTTTATGGTTCCATGAATGTTTTAGTGCTTCAAAACACAAAAACATTTTTACATCCATAACAGGAAAACTATAATTATGAATGATGTATCATTGGTTACTATATTTTACAATTAAATCAGAAATTGTTTTCCCATGAATTCATAGTGATCCAAGGTTCTTTCCCATGTCCCCCCCCCCCCCGACACTTGTTTTTAAAGGATATTCTTCCTTTATAAAATGTAGAAATAGTAATTTTGATGGAACCACATGATGAATTGATGTGTTGTTATAATATACACAAAAAAATCAACTTGGTGGTGGTTTTCTCATGATTGCACATCAATATGAGGCCATTTTCTATGATTTTGACCATTCGATACACATTTTTAGTGTTTTAAAACACTAAAATTGTGTTTATAGCTATAATGGAAAAACTATAATTTAGAAGGATGCATATTCTACTATTAGATTTAGAAATTAAATGTACAGTTTTCTCCTATTATTTCATGGCAATTTGACGTCATTTTCCTGATTTTTACTACCTGACACTTGTTTTTAAAGGTCTTTGTAACTTTTAGAAGTGTATACAGAGTAATTAAAACCACACCACACATAGGATTGATATTTTCTTTTCTTGTACATTTCACAAACAACTCAGTGGTACTTTTCTTAGGATTTCAAATTAGTCTGAGGTCGTTTTCAATGTTTTAGACCATTCCATGCATGATTTAGTGTTTTAAAACACTAAAAACACATTTATAGCCATAATGGGAAAATTGTAATCCATAGTGATGTTCCATGAGTACTAACATTTATAAACTAAATGTACAGTCATTTTTTCATTCTTTCAGGTAAATATAATGTTGTTTGAATGGTTTTGACCTCTAAAACATGTTTTAAAAGCTTTTATACCATTCAAATGTGTATAGGTAGTTATTCAAACCACACATCATGCAATATTGATTTGTTTTCAATGTATAAATAACAAAAATAGCTCATTGGTGGTTTACCCATGATTTCACATAAATCTGAGGTCATTTTCAATGGTTTTATCCATTCCATGCATATTTTTGTGTTTTAAAACACAGAAAACGTGTTTACAACCATAATAGGAAAACCTTAATTTGAATTGATATATTTCCAGTTCCTACATTTAAAAATTAAATCTTTAGTCATTTCACCCGAATCTTAGGGGAATCCAACATTTTTTCCTATTTTTGAACCCTGAAACAAATTTCTGAAGGCTTTTGTACCTTTTATAAGTATATACCGACTAATTTTAACCTCACCATAGGTCATATTGATGTGTTGTCTATTTTTACATGTCAAAAACAACTCAAAATTAAATATTTAGTCATTTTACGACCATAATAAGAAAATCATAATTTGAATTAAAATATTGATAGTTCATACATTTAAAAATTAAATCTTTAGTCGTTTTACCTGAATCTTAAATGAATCCAACATTTTTTTTAGTTTTGAACCCTAAAACATATTTCTGAAGGAATTTGTACCTTTCAAAAGTATATACCAACTAATTTTAACCTCGCCATAGGTCATATTGATGTGTGGTCTGTTTTTACATGTCAAAAACAACTCAACGATGGTTTTTCAGGATTGAACATCAATATGAGGTCTTTCTCTGTAATTTTTACCATTCTATTAACGTTTTAGAGGTTTAAAATACTAAAAAAGTGTTTATGATCATAATGAGGAAACTGTAATTCAGAATGAATTTTTATCAGTTCCTACATTTCTCAATTAAAACTACGGTCATTATTTCATGATTTTAGGGAATTCTAAATTTTTTGTCCATGTTTTGACCCCCCCCCCCCCCCGTCAATTGTTTTTAAAGGTTTCTATAATTTTGAGAAGTCTATATCAAATACTTATGACCATACCTCGTGTCATATTGATGTGTTGTCTATGTGTACACATAAAAAACATCTCAATTGTGTTTTTCCCATGATTTGGATTCAATATACGGTAGTTTTATATGGTTTATACCACTACATGAACATTGTATTATTTTAAAAAACTACAAATGTGTTCACAATCATAATGGGAAAATCATGATTCTAAATGATGTATCGTTGGTTCAAATATTTCAAAATTAAATATATCATTTTTTTTGTTTATTTTTGGTCAATATGACATTATTTTCCTAGTTTTGACCCCCCAACACTTGTTTTTAAATGATTTTGGACATTTTGGAGATATATACTAAGTAATTCAAACCACATCGAATGTAGGATTGATGTGTTGTCTATATTTATAGGTCAAAAACAACTCATTGGTTTTTGTCATGTGATATCACATAAAAATGAGGACATTTTCTATGGTTTTCACCATTTCATTCATGTTTATGTGTTTTAAAACAGTAAAATCACATTTACAGCCATAACGGGCATACATAATTCGAAATAGTATGTCATCAATTCCATCATTACAAAATTAATAACATAGTCATTTTCTAGTGATTTAAAGTGAAATCTGAGGAATTCTTCCTAGTTTTGACCCCACAACACTTGTTTTTAAATGCCTTTATACCTTTCAAAATTGTATACTAAGTAATTCCAACCACACCACATGTTTTATCGATGTTTCTTTTATGCATACATGTCAAAAACATCATCAGTGGTTGTCCCATGGTTTTATAAAAAAAACTAAGGTTGTTTGTTATGGTTCGTCTCATTCTACATATATTTTAGTGTTTTAAAACTCTAAAAAAGGGTTTATATCTATAAGTGGAAAACAATAATTCATAATGACATGTTGTTGGTTCCTATAATTCATAATAAAATCTACGATCATTGTGTCGTGATTTCAAGGCAATATCATGTCTTTTTTCTAGTTTTGACCCCCTCACATTTGTTTCTAAAAGTTGTTTTACCTTTTAGAAGTGTATACCTAGTAATTATTAACAAATCACATGTCTTATTAATTTGTTGTCTTCACATAGACATAAAAACAACTCAAATGAGGTTTTCACATTATTTCACATCAATATGATGTCTTTTTCATTGTTTTTACTATTCAAAACATGTTTTAGTGTTTTAAGACATCCAAAATGTGTTTATGGAAATAATGGGAAAACTATAATACAAAATGGCATTTCTTCCATTCCTATATTTTACAATTTAATTTAGGGATTTTTCACATTATTTTAGGGCCATCTAATATCACTTTCATGATCCCCCCTAATAGTTGTTTATAAAGACTTGTGTACCATTCGAAAGTGTATACAATGTAATTCTAACCACACCACATGTTATATTAATGTTTTTCTATGTGTACATATAAAAAACAACTCAAAATGGGTTTATTATGATTTCTCATCAATATGAATCAATTTTCTATGGTTTTTACTGTTACATGCATGTTTTAGTGTTTTAAAACACTAATAATGTGTTTACTATCAAAATAGAAAAATTGTAATTCATAATGGTGTGTAGTCAGTTCTTATAATTCAAAACTAAATATACAATCATTTCCTTGTGATTTCATGTCAATATTATATAGTTCTACTTGTTTTGACCCCTAACTTTTTTTTAAATGCTTTTGTACCTTTCTTAAGTGTTTACCATGTAAAAACCCCGAAAAATTATTGGATTGATTTCAATCAAATGGATTATGATCTATCATTTTTTATGTGTAGTAATCAACAACATGTCATTTCGACACAAGATGTGGTTGGTATAACTCTAAATGCATATTTTCTATATAAAATTTTCATTTCAGTTATATTTAGGGATGTTATATGAGTTCTATAAAAATTTGGGAATGATAAATGGAATTTTGAATTTACATCAACGAGATAAGATATATAGTTATAAATTTCCCTGGGGATTATTCCGGTCAACCACTGAAATACAATAACTAAAGCAAGTTCAATTGTTGACTACCACTGATTCAATTTTTCAGTATAGTAGTCTAGTTCTTGCAAATTTTCTTTCAATATTCTAATTTCTCTTTGTGATTCCCAATCAATGACACTACTCGAAGCCCCTCCAGGTTTAGCAGAAAAGGATAACACTTCCCTATCAAAGTCTTCTTATGAAGTATACTTAGAACCCATCCTAGTACATGTCTAAGATTATACTTTCCAAAAACTATTCCTACTACATTGTTCTGGGAAACTGATGTTGATTATGAGGGGTTCACATCCTAGAAATATTTAATCTTAATCAACTATTAGAAATATATTAATAATTATTTTTTAAAATATCTAAACATCATAATTTTATCTAATTATTATGATTTTTATTAGTATTTATTTTTATATCAAAACTATAATAACTTAATATTGAAAATTATATTATAACAACAAAAAGACATAAAATAAATTAATTAGGGTCAGCTAGATGTATCAACCAATTCTAAATTGGCATCATTATATCCATTCTACTAGCCCCGTTTATTGGGGTTTAAGGATTGTTAGCTGTTATAAAATATTTTTCATTATTACATTTTTATTCTAATTAAATTATATCAAATGGTAATGAAGAATACTAACTCCAATGTCTTTGTTATAGTCATTTACAAAAACTATAATCAGGTTTCAAATACACATTAAACCACATCTCTTTTCAGCTAATAGGGTGACCTAAATACTTATAATTTATAAGAAAATGTAAACAAGTCATAAAAAAACCTTGTATTATAATAAAATGATATAAATGACAATGAATAATATACAAACCAAAATTTTTTTTTTTCTTAAAAAAATTATAAGACCCAACAATGTGATAAACAACATTCTTATTATGATTCAGAGACTATTTTTAAAATAATTCCTATAAAAAATAGAAACATTAATAAAAAAATATAATTTTGTTATGTTTATTCTATTATTATACAAAAAAATATGAAACTATCTCATCAGATGAATCTATATTGATATTGATAAGAATCTTTCATTATTTATGAGAAACTAATTCATGGAGTTTCTCATACATTTTTCATTAGCATAGATGAGTTTCATTAAACTCATTCTATAATATTTATTTAAAATCACTCCATTTCTTGCCAAAATCTTTTAAAGATCAAGGGAATAAAATAGAGTCAAGGAGATAAAAATGAAAAAACATCTAGAAATTAAAAATATAACACTTTATTAGTATATTAAAAACACTAAATCATGTATTTTAAATTAGTTTTTAATTAATATTAAATTAATATTACCTTTACCTGAGTAAAAAGTTCCTCATTTTTCCAAACTATTGGAATATTCCTCTAATATCTATAATTATTGGAAAATATTACCACTTCATAAGAAAGATACCCAAGTATCTTCCTATATACTCTGGACGCATCACTGAATGGCTCCCCAAACACATCGAATTGAATGATAATCATAAACTCTTTCAGGCCACATACATCTTCCATGTTAATATTTGTATCCCTTCAATATTGTTCTTTATATATTTGAAAAATACATTAATATTTTTATAAAATATAATGTTTTTTTGAAAAATAATATACATACCAGTAATGGTAGCTCGCTAGTATCACACAGATGAATGGGTGATGAACTTCACTATCTCCGAATATTAATCAGGTAGTGGGATACAAACTAAATCTGGGGAAACTATTGGCTCCCTAGCCATCTAAGGTATAACCAAATAACTAGGATCCAGAGAACACTATGGAAGTGGTGGCGTTCTCTGAGATACTGATCAGATAATATCCATAAATTTTTTTTGTCCTTATAATTTTGGCATTTCAAATTGTTAAAGTATATTAAAAGTATAAAAAACATAAAAAAATCATTTTCAAAATGAAAAATAAAAACTAGAACAATGTATATATGTGCGAAACACATATCAATGAGAAATGGTAATATATTTTCATTACTAATTTATACATTAAATTATCTTTATCATTATTTACTTTATTATTAGAAACCTCAATTTGCGATTATTTCATCATTTCCACCCTATCTTGAAAGTTTTACTATTTAAATATTAAAAAAAATAAATGTTTTGTGGTTGATAAAGTACACTATCACTAAGAACCAATTGATATTCATCGTCCATATCATATAATTCTATCTTCTTTGAGTGTACAAAAACACTCTAACATTCATATATTTTATCATTTACATAATAAACCATCTTTGTTTGTTAATACAAGATAAATAGATAATGTTTTTCATCCTCTCTTGTATCTATCAAATGAGATAAGTTTACAGAAGTAAAATGTAATGAATATTTCATTATACCCCTATCAATGTGGACACACTAGAATTTGAAAAATACAACTAATAACTAGCCAAGATAGTTTAATTCAATTATATCATTCAGATTACCATAAATTCCGACCTTTATAAATGAAAATACACCACTATTCTGAGTTTCCAATTCTTCTTCATGATAAATATTATGAAAACTAAAGCCATTAATATTTTAGTCATCAAATCTATTAGCCTACATTATAGGACCTTGATCGGAAAACTTTAAATCATTCGATATTTTAGCTCGATTTTCAACATTCATTATCTAGTAAAAAAGATATAAGATATTAATTTTAACATAGAAAAAATAACTATAGGTCAATAATTGGAATATGGGTATATACTTACATGAAGGGAGAAACATTATAAAATCATCTTATTAACATATTTGTTTAATTCCATCTCATTTTGAACTCAACCCTTTATTTGAATCTTTTATTATAGTCACAATTGTTCAATAAATGGATATGTAATAATAATATTGAGTATCAAATATCCATGTGCTTATATAAACTCCAATTAAATCCATGTAATGTTTTACCTCATTCAAACTGGTTATCCAAAAGTTGTAAATACCAATGAAAGGTTTTCAAAAAGAGAATTGGTGGGGATGTCATCATCACATCTAACACGATTAAATCTAGTCTCAATCAAATCAAAATATCAAGAACTAAAGTTCATGCACTCTTCATCTATGCAACCTTATTAAATAGAGCATTATGGTTGACATTTATTCCTCACATATGATTTTAAATGACATATATACCTGATGTAAAAAACAAAATAAAAATACTAAAACATTTTATGTAATGATTTTATATAATTAGATTGACCAAAGGAAATAAGAAAATATCAACATGCCTCTCAATTTTATACATCCATCGATAGTGTACCCATCCACCATGTTTAGCTTCTTCAACCAAATGAAAAATCAAATGAATCGTGAAAGTGAATAATGAAGTGGTAAATAACATATACAAATGACATAGTTGCAAAACAATTATTTATGTATGTTTATCAAGCTTGGTTATATTTAGATTTTTTCCACAAATATCTCTGAAAAGGGTTCAAAACTCAACATGAACCATAGTTAGATTATCAGGGAATGTATTATTCAAAGTAAATAGCAAAAAAAGATCCATCAAAATATGTGAGTCATGACTTTTCAATCAATGTAACAATTTATATTTTATGTCACTGCACCTTGATATGTTACTTTAATTTCTATCTGGAAAATTTATATTCTTTAATGTTCAATGTAATTTGTCTTTCTCATGATTTTTCAATATACAAATATTCAATGCATACTTGTAATTATCATTTTCTGACAAACCATGCTTTATATTCATTAGCTCCAAATACATATGAGCATTATGGTGATCTTTCGATTTTTACATCTCATTAAGTCCAGTAAAAAATTTGATGGCAGAAAATTTTCTTTTCAATATGTGTTATGTCAAGATTAAGATGTGTCATATTAAACTCCCAATAATTACTTTTAGAAAAAAAGCTTCTTTTCCAGTTTTGTGTTCCAGAAACTTCAAATAGTCTACATCGTACCCTCTCCCCCATCTTTAAACTGATTATATTTTACAAATTCTTCAGTTAAATTCATTGACTATCCCAGTACTTTTTAATAAGATAACACCATCGATGAATTTCTCATTTCAAATTTTTCTTTTCATCTGTCTTGTTAAACATGAATTTATTGCAAGCATCAATAAATCGACGATGATGCATGGAACACCAATTTCTATTGTGAGTTAATCATTTAATATCAAAATCAAAATTATAATCTGGAAAAACCAAACCAATATGAGTGTTCCAACTAGATAAATTCCATAATCTAAAAAATCAATAATTATCCATATTAAATAATCATGTATTTTTAATAGTTTTCTTGTTGACGCATCATATGTTTCTATTCCATCATCACATAATTTTCTTAATTCATTGATTAGAGGATGAAGGTATAAATCAATGTAATTTTCTTAAATTTTAATTCTAAGAATAATCATAGAAATAATGAAAGAAAACTTCTCCATACACAACCATGGAGGTTGATTATAGGAGATCAACACAATTGAAATATGTTATAATTACGACATACAATACTAAAAGGGTTAAAACCATCAGAAGCCAATCCTGAGAATACTTTCCTAGGATCTGAAGGAAACTCTTGACATAGAGAGTCAAACATCATCCTTGATGTTGAATCATTTTGATGTCTCATAAAGCCATCATTTCTATCCTGATCACTCTACATCACTTTGTATATAGTCTTTTATGACATTTACAATCCTTTCAAGTATTATTTTGGAGGAATGTAATGAAATGTCTTTGTATGAGTTTTTTTATTCCTATTATTCCTAGGGTTGCATTGATTTATAATGTCATTGTTTTTTGTTGAATTCCATGTGCTTTTATGACATCTTATGAATTCTTCTTCATCAAACTCTTCTCTACATTAAGGCATGCAATAATAAGGGAATGCATGTGTCTTTGTATAATCAAGTTCATGTTTGTTCATGACATTATTAATGTCATAGAATGATTATGGGTTATTAACTACACTAAATTCATCATGAAAACTCTAAAATCATGGAAATTTCTTTGTCAATAATTCCACATAGACACTTTATATGACACAACATAGGTAGAAAAGACAACTTTGAATACTTTACACACCCCTCGTACAGTTCTTGATGTCTATCTTCAACTAATTTGTAAAACTAATTTTTTTTGTCACATAGTTCTAAGAAATGTTAACTTAATTAGGATAAACTGAAGGTCCTATTGAGAGATTAAAATCTTGTACATTGTATTCAAGTTACGTAACAAATTTCAAACTGAATTATCCTCTACTGGTTCACTTTGAATTTCATTAATAGTATTGTAATTGTTTTGACTTTCTATAAAATTTGATTCACCATGAAAAATAATACATACATATTAATTGAGAATCTATTACAATATCAAATGATCATATAATTCATTTTTATCCCACTATCACTTAAATTTACAATCAGGAAACATAAATTTTATTCTACCAACCACTGATTGGTTTTCAATTTGATAATTATAAATTCTTCCAAACCCTTGGCATATCAAGGTTTATTTCAATGTAAATTAATACAAATATTATACAATGGTATTTCATTTTATTATCCCTCTACATTAAAATATTAAGATATAAATGTTTATTTAAACTGGGAAAATCAAAATTAAATATCACCCAACTTCTCCATTGAATCTTTCATAAAAACTATATACTAGTATTGATTGAATCAAATAATGACCATTTTTTAAGAAGGTTCATATATATAAACATGAGTCAAATAAATTATTATTATTTAAAAGTATAGATTAATAATGACATAAATTAGATGACCATGACATTTTAGAACAAATGAAACCCATTAAATGATCTAAAAGATATCAAATATGCCTTCCTAAATTGAGAATTGTAAGATGAAGCGTCTTTCTCGGTAATGATAAAATTATTATTTTTAGTTTAAATAAGGATCTATACGGGTTAGGATGAAACTCAAGAGCATGGTATTTGTTGTTAGATACATGTTTAAAGTAATTAATATTTAATGATGGAATGTGGGAAATAGTCTCTAAATTAAAGATGATAAAGATGTATCAATTTTTAATATTCTATATGTAGATGATATTGATTTTATGGGGAAAAATAATTCTGTGTTTTATAATAGAGTTCTATTTATGGATGGTTAATTCAATTGAAAAATTAGCTACATTGATCAATATCCAAACCATTTTCGAGGGTCTAATTAACATGAAGTGAACCCCTTTAAAAATATGAATGGAAAATATACTTTAGTTTGATATCACAATTCATTATGCATACTAAAAATATTCAAATCTCTATGTCTATATTCTGTTGAACCAGTTTAGTGTGACTTCATGCTGTTCTAGGGATTATACGAATCATCTTTGTTCACATTATATCTAATCATATGTTCAATAAATTTGATTTAAACATAATAAACATGATGTTAACATAAATTTAAATAATGTATATTGTGATTTTCAAATAAAATGATAAACAATTAGTCATCTGGATTAAAAAAAACTACACACTATAATTAATTCTCTTAAAAATTGTGTTATTTAAAATAAAATCAATGAAACTATGTTGGTTGTTCTAGTTAACATAACCAACAATTGATTATCATGCTTATTAAACATTACCCAAACTACTCTATCAATATTTGATAGATTTTATTAAACTAAATGATTTCTCACATATGAATAAAACATGAAATATTCTGATAAATTTAAAAAGGGTCTAATATCCCATTCTTATGGTTGTTCTCTATAGAGACCTTTCCAGGGTTGGCGATGAAACCATGGGTGAGCCAAAAACCCTATCAACAATTGGTCATGAGTTGGAAAATTTTCTCAATTATGTATAGGTCAAAAATTGGAGGCATTAACCTACAAAGACCAAATTGGAATTCAGTAATATTAAATACAAATTGTGAAATTATTAAAGATATAGATTCCATAATAGACTTATATAATAAATAATTTTTTTAAAATTTAATAAAACATAACAATAATTAATCAATATTATAACACCAAAAAAATAATTGTAAAATCCATATAACACATTATAAATAAAAGTTACACATATAGATTACAGTATAATGAATGGAAAACAAATTCCATACTCGTTTTATCTCCCATGGTCTTCCATTTGATACTACTCAATAAAAGATTTAGGGTGGGGGTGATGAAAACTTTATGGGGGTATGCATTACTGTTTAGGTGTGTATTTGAGCAGTAGAGAGGGGGGTTGCGGGGGTTGGGGTCAGAGGGGGGTGTCATGGTTTTTTATTTCATCAGTGATAAGAGAGGAGTTTTGTCATAGGGGTGGGGGAATGAGGGTTGTGGGGTCAGGGTTTCCATTGGGGAGAGGATAAGAGGAAGTCGAGGGTGGGAGGGGTTGGAAAGGGGTCAAGGAAATGTAGATGGGGTGGGGGAAGGGGAGGAATTATTGTTTTTTTATCTTTTAACACCGGTGTAATTAACACTACATCTAATTTCAAAAATAGTAAAAATATAGCAGTGGTTTGATCAAACATTCGCTATATTATTTTTATTTTAAACCCGATTTAATTTGTCTTACTTACCATAACCACCGCTAGTAAACAACTTCTAAGAAGCACTTTTTTCTATTGAATCTAATTATAATATTTCACAATAAATTCAAATAATTATGCTACTAGTATAATTTTATTACAACTAAATCACCTAAAAATCATCTAGTATTCATGGTATGTTCACGTTTGGTCTGTATAGTAAAAATACTTGAAAAAAAATAAAAAATTATATTGTAATGACCCAAACTATCATTAATGGAAATCCATCTTGATTTAATTAAATGTATCTTTATGTAAAATGTTTATATAAAATGTCAACTTCTTTAGTTTTATTTTAATAATTGTGATCATTTCTAATATATCCATTGAATAGTGACCCTAGGATTAGTATAAATATTGGGATTTAACAATCTAATTTACTCAGACAAAGGAAGCGATGGCCTCGTCCAGTATAATTACTCCATACGAAGCCCATTTTTCGAAACTCAGAAAATAGGTAGCATCATTGGGCTTCGTTTTTGAGAAAGACCAAGCTGAGCTTGAATATGTTAAGCTCGATTCGGACTGCCTATGAGAGAAATGTAAGTTGATAGATATTACCACCCGGGCAATGTTTTCAGAGCCACCCCAAGAGTCTATCACCATCGCACACCTTACTCTTCAGTCTTATGTGGGTTTTATAAGGGGTTATGTAACAAGACCTTATCACTATGGTTATGTACATTATTTTTGTGTATAATAATTAATATACTTTCATTTTATTATTATTACCTTGTAAATAGTTTTTAAAGCAAAAATAGTGTTTTTAGTTAATATTTAACTAAGAAATATATTTTGATGAATTAATGGATTTTTGAATTATATAATATTTTAATAAAATATTATTATTATTATTAAATTATGTTTTATTAAACATAAATGATCGTATAATTTTATGAATTCAATTGTAATATTTATTAAGGTTTAAAATCCATTTTTGTCAAAACCCATGAATTTTTTATAAATGTTAGTTTTTATTTTAAAAGTAAAAATTAATATATTTAGAAAATTATTTAGATAAAATTAATATTATTTTTAGAATCAGGGTGTCTAAATTATCAAATGGTGAATTTTTCATAATTTTTTGAGACAGTCAAATTTTTGGGTAAAAATTAAATATTGTTTAAATATATAATGTGTTTTATGACATCATAATGAACCAATAGTGATGTAATAAAATACTATAATCATTATGATTGGAAAATAAATGTTTTAAAATTACAATAATGTTATTTTGGGTTTGTTTTACTTATTTTAAAAAGAATTAATGGACCATTCAAGACATATTAATCATCTTGTCTTTTTAAATTGTTTTCCTTGGGAGTGAGACTCACCTCCACATGATCTACCCAATTATTTTAAGAATTTATGAAATTGTCCTTATAAAATATTATTTTAAATTTCCATTTTCCAAAAACCATTGGAAACAACCATGGTCTAGTTTGTGGTTTGGATTAGTTTAAGGTGAGGGTCCCAAACCTAAATAATAAAGAATTCCCTCACATTTCTTATATAAACCCACCCAATCTCTCACTTCCTCCACACTCAAAGACTTTGGAGTTATTCCAACCTCTTCCCTCTACTATATATAATCCTCTCAAGGTGCCTCAGGCTCCCAATAAGCCTCTCTTAATCCACTCTCAAGCCTTTGGAAGCACACTTCCAAGTAAGGGTTTTTCTTCCTTTCTCATTTTTGTCCAATTTTCTTAATGTTGTTATACCCTTTTAATTTAAATTATAAATATTGGGGTATGGTTTTTCACCTCCCCTATACTTCCCTATTTATGTTTTAATTATTTTATACCCCTTTATCTCTCAATAAATGCCTCCCATGTACACCCGTTACTTGGCCGAAATTCTGAAAGGAATTTCTCTCTACTCATTTACATTCAAGAAATTCTTTTGTATCATGAATCTAAATTCAATAACATTTGTTGGGACAGGTATCTATTTGACCCCATTAATTTCCATATCATGTAAATATGATGAAGCACCACTTTCTCTCTCATAAACCATTTTTATGAATTCTTAAGTCACATCGTTACACTTCCGAAATTGCACCGATTTTCCAAGCTAATGCCATTGTGTAGTGAATACCATGCCCATTTCTCTATTAAGAGTATTCACCTTTATGCTCATTTACTTATTGATTATAATTTTTCATGTATTAATTCCACATTCCTTTATCATTCAGTAACTAATACAGTTTTATGAATCCATTTTATATGATCCATGAGGCACACTTATGCATGAAATGAAAGGTTTAAGAAGGGTGCGCCCTTATAGCGCTCCAGTGCATTGGGTAAAGTATATTATCATGATACGTCATGTGAAATGGGTGTTTACTCATTCTAATTAATGTTAAAATATTTTTTACTCTTGATTCATGTGCAATGAGGATTTACTCATACTCCATGTGCAATGAGTCATGGCTCATGCTAATTCTATGTTAAGTGTTGTTGCCACATTTCCATGTTATGATTATCATGATTTATCATGCCTTTATGTTTAATCTTATCTTGTTATCTATTGATATGCCTATTTTCTACCATGTATTTTATACCTCATGTTATTCCATGATTATTCCCTTACTGGGATTTATAGCTCACCCTTTTTTATGCATGTCCTCAAGTTATCCCATGAAATGTTAAGTACGAGAGAATGTAGTGGTCATGTAAAAAAAGTTTTAAATAAAGATGTTGTTTTTCATGTTTTAAGTGGTTAGGTAATGATCTTAAGCCCCAAATACACTATACCTATTGATCTTCTATGTTGTATAAAGTAAAGTTTATGTAATAAATTATGTTTAATTGTGTAATAAAAGTGCAGGGTTGTCATATATATCATAGTTGAAAATAAAAACAAATTTAATGGTAGAATGTGATATAAAAATTTTAATAAATATTTGGTCTTTTAAAGATCCATCGATATTTTATTCAATAATCAAGAGAACAATGTTCATTGGTTAGGAAAATAACCAAAGGGTTTGTATTTTTGATTTCATCTTCATGGATAAAGAATGAAAAACTCCACAACGAAAATAAAAAAAGCATAAATTATTAAAGGAAATCCATTATAGTAACTTTAATGATCTTTGAGTGATGAAATTTGGATGAAGGAGGAATACTGGAACCGCCTGTATTAATCTACTACAACTAATCAAAACTATAAACATGAAACATAGTAAAATAGGTAAAGACCGTCTATTTAACATATAGATAATGATTATAAATGAAAATTATGAATATATTTAGGTATGAATATAATTTTAAAATAATTTAAAATTATATTTATGTTTTTTAAAATGGATTTTGAGTAAATTTATTTCAGATAATATCAATGTTAGGGGTTATATGTCTCAATTTATAATTACTTGAGAAATTATTCTTATTATAAATGTTGTTTTTTTAATTATTTATTCAATACCAAATTAATTTCATGTGTTGAAACATGTAAATTTCTATGATATTTTATGGGTCATTTATAGATGCACCGATTCTATTTTTTTTTGAATCATGAATTCCATGAGCCGTAAAGTACTTTTTGTAATTAAAATCACATTATTTTAAATTTTCAGTTTCTATTGAACATCATCATTCAATGATCCATATATTTAATATTATAATTTTACATATTATTTTTACTTTTATCCCTATCAAGAAAAATAGTTATTAATCCAAATAAGCTTGCATGAATTATTTTATTTACCATAAAATTATAATATATTTTGATTATTCCTATCTTCTTAAGTTTATATTTCTCTTAAATGGATCTTTTGTTTGAGATCATGTTCTCAAAAACAACTAATTTTCTCTATTTATATTTAAAATAAAAATATGTATCAATTCTTGTGATCTAATTACTTAACTTTTAAATATATTCTATGTTACTCTTTTTTAGGATTTGGCTTCTATTTTACACTTCTTCTCAAAATAGATCTATTTTATATGATGTTAAACTTCATTAATCACCCATAAATGTCATTATGAAGTTATTGTTTTGGGTAATTTAATTTTTTATCAATTTATTTACATTATATGGTTATTTATATATATATTGAAATGTAATAGGAAAAAAATTCTTATTCCTAATTTTTAATGATGAGATGATTTGATGTTTTCGTGTCTCTCACATGTGAATGTTAAATATTTACATGATAGGTGGGATTTATATAGCTCTCCAATGAATTGGGTAAATATTTACTCATGAGATAATGGTGGAATGAGTAATGATGCTAGATAAAAAATGGGAAACATGTTTTTATGCATAAATCACTCTAGGAAATGAGTTGTAGTTCTAGATTATCTAGGAAAATATGTTGATATTTCTGATCCACTAAGGGAAATAGGCTATGAAACTTGATACCCTATTAAAAATTAGTGGTGATTCATAATCAAAAATTTTGTGCTTCTAGGATTGTGTTGGTGGAACACTTATTTATATGCAACTATTCTATGATCCTTGGATCATGATTTCTGTATTTAAGTTTTCTATTCTTTACGATGTGTTATATGTTTAATCATATGGGATTTCTTTTTCTCATAATATTCTATATGATATATTTTTATTGTTATATATTATTTGGATCATATATTTATCTCATATTTTTTTCTTCTATTTTTATAGTCTCACCCTATGTAAAATATTGATATGTTTATTTCTCCATGATTGGGTGTTTTAGTTCAATGCTTACTTTTTTCTATATTTCCTTGGGATTGAGGATGATTTGAACATGGTAGATGTTTAGAATATATCTAGTATGATGAAATTATTGGAAAATTATCAAATTAATTTTAAAATATATTTCTTATGTAGTCAATCTCTAAATACACTAAACCTCATAACACATTGGATGTTGAGTTTATTTTTTAATTTATTGTTTAATTATAGAAATGATATTGAATAAATTCGTGTATAGTTTTGATCAAATTATCTAGTATTAGACCATGGTTTAGTTATTTTTGTATATTACTTTTGTTACCATTTGAATTAGCATTATACAGCCTCCGAGAAAACCCTTTTTAAGAGTATATGTATTGTATAACATCATTAAATAATAGTCAATCCTTGAGTATGTGGTTATACTAGTAAGACATATTTACATGCATAAAATAAGTGGATGAAGTTGTAATGTCCTAACCCAAGTTCCTCACACATTTTCCCCAAGACGGTTAGTCACATAACCTCAGGTGTGCCTCCCAATATGTCAGAGGATTCAGACAAAAAGAAAAGGTCTAATATTGATCTTGTTAAGAATATACCCTCTTTATAAAAATAACACAACAACATATGTAAAAAAAACATTATCCAAATGATATTATCAATAACTAGACAAAACAAGTGTAACATGATGAGTGAAACATGAAATAAAGTTTCCAACCCAAAGTAGTAGAAATTTCATGTCATGTATGTGAAAATTGTCAAGTAAAACCCCTAAAAATAAGACAATAGAATATCCATGAAGGTCCCAAAACCATGTTTGGTTCCCCTATAATGCTTCAAACCACCTCATCCATCTATTTTAAGGTTCTTTCCCATATCTTGTCTTACAAACATGAAATTCATTTGGGTACTGATCAATAAGACCATGTAGGACATGAGTTCAACATTTTATGCCACCACAAACAACATATAAAACAATATAAAATCTGTAAAATTGTATGAATTTATATAAATAATAAATTAAAATACATTATGTAAACACTTACCACATTTAAATAATTCATTATTTAACCACACAAACCCCTGGGTTCCCAAACACTCCAGAATTCCCAATACTTGTTTGTTCCCACACTAGAATCTTATCCATAACACAAACCCAATACATAATATGTTATAAAATATGTGTTTTAATTATCTATTTCACTTAAATACATAGCATGGTAACATGGAACCATAAACCAATGAAAATCTAATGGGAGTATAATGTCGTGTTTGACACCCTGTGGGTACTTGAAGCCTATATCCATGTCCCACTCCGTCATGTCACAAGGGTATTTTGAGCCTCGGTCCATGTCCCGCAGATATTTATCATATAATGTTATTTGGATCCCCAACCCTTATCCAACACATTCTTTTATTATATGGGTATTTCGATTCTCAGTCCCTATGCCACACACATTTATCAAATACATCATAAATAACACAATATCTTACCGAAAAAGATTAATCAACGCTATCCCTTTTTTATCACTATTTAACATCATGGTATACCATTACTATTTATCTGAATCAATATGGTTTTTCAATTGAATCACATTGGAAAATATGAATGATTCTCTATTAAACCATGTCCCAATATTTCAATCATGTAACGCATAAACACATTATGGTCAATTCAACCATCTTGTATTTATCATTTCTAATTAATTAATTATCACATTAGTTGAATAATCATAGTGTCCTAATTTCCCATCTATTCCACAATTAAAATATTACATTAATTAATTAACTTATAAATTATTTCAATTCACCAACTCCAATTGCCCAAAATTTAACCCAATTCATTATTAAATTACAATTAACTTAATTAAATTCATTCTCCAATGCCCATGAAAAATCATTCAAATTGTAATTATACAATTACATACACACAATTAAATAATTACTATGGGATTTCTAATTTAGATCACTGACCTCAAGAACATTGACAACCGCTCGCCAATTAAAATCTAGAATTTAAGCGCAACAAACATGATCAGGATGAAGAATGAAATCAAGATCCAAAACCTTGTTACAAGATTAAAATAATAATGAATCACCAATCTTAAATCTATAATAATTACTAATGGAATAAAATCATCCAAATTTTATTAGGAAGAGATATAGGAGATAGAAGAAACTTCACGAGATAATAATCTCTTACTAGGAGAGGTGAAGATCCTGAAACTGGGATTTTATTCATCATGATATGTGGTGGGAATACCTTATAAATCATCACGAAGCTTCCAAAAATTAGTGGAAATGTCTATGGATGATTTTGGGAAAATTAGGGTGGTTTTCAAGGCCTTTGGGAAAATTTAATCTATTTTTTGGGGTTTAAAATTAGGCATGCATGGTTTCCTTCCCTGGGAACATGGTTTCCACTAAGAGTGAGCCTAACTATGCACCTTATCCTAAGGATATCACAACCACTACTAATAGGGTGAAAAAGTTTCTAAACCAAGATTCAACCATGAAATACCCCAATTCATGGGGTTAAATAGTTGGCTAGGGATGGGTTCACCATTTTGGAAAACCGGGCGCCAACTATGCATTTCTCAATGCTCTTCCAAAATTTTCAAATTTTTCCAAACACACCCAAGAAGAAACTCGAAAAATATATACTCAAAAAAGGAAAAATATTACCTATAAACGAGCTTGATAAATCTCTAGAAAAGCTCAAGATCTTACAATCTCTGTACCATATTACATCTCTTCCTCAAGCTATACTCACAAGCATCATTAAGAGTTTGAGACAAAAATATTAGGTCCCTAATCCCACATATATGCTTATCTCACACAATTTACCTCTTGAAAAAATAGATTTTTCCACAATACATGAACTAATAACATGATAATTCCCTACAAGACATTCACATTGTGATTAAATACACATATCATATGCTTCTCAATGGATGCATTGGTATCAATCTCAATATCATCCACATCGATCACATGATAAGGTTCAAGGTGATATCCCAAAAGTTTTGACACATGGAAAAAATTGTTCATAAAATGGTATCTTTATGGAACAGCCAATAAGTACACAAGATTACTAATTCTCCCCATAACATCAAACAGTATAAAAAACTGGAATATAACTTTCCTTTCCATTGAATTCTATGCAGAACCAACCTTGCGGATTCTCGAAGCACCACATGATCACCCTCTGTAGACTCTAGGGTTCATCAAAATCTTTCATCATAAAAATTATTTCTTCTTTGAGTTGTAGACATACATTTCCAAAATATCTGAGAATATTATGATGTCCTTTTCTAGATACTTGGTCCTAAAAGCACTGACACAACCTCCTCCATCCAACATAGAGGTGATCTGTATGGTCTAACGTAATAATCCTCAGATGGTGAAATGTATATAAAATACTGATACTAATTATTGTAGGAGAACTCAACATGTTATAAGTGATTCTTCCAAGACCCACCAATGTCATGGGCACATTATCATATCATATCCTCTAAGACATGTATGATACTCTATAACTTCACATCCTTCTATGGGTGGAAATATATACTAAGTAGAACCTATATCCTTAAATCCTTCTACATTTCATGATAGAAACATGAATTAAATCTTGGGTCATAGTTTCAACCAATACACTGTGCCACCCTGTGAAGATGGAACGTCTCCCAAACATACAATAATCTAAACTAATCAACTAAAAAATTCTCTCATATAGGCAATAAATGTGATAATTTTATTAGTAGGTCCACAATAACCCAAATATCATCATTTTTATGAGGCAACTAGGGAGACACACCATAATGTCCATGGTAACCTCATCCCACTTACATTCAAGAATGGGAAACTGCTGTAATAAACCACTAGTTTGGTGATTCATGGCCTTCACTTATTTATATGTGTATCATCATTTCATGAACCATCCAATCTACTTTTTCATGCCTGGACACCAAAATGGTTGTCATAAGCCACAATAAATTTTGGTCACACATGGATCCACCTCCCACTTTGAGGCATGAAATTCACACATCAGTTCTTCCTAGATACTCATTGGAACAACAACATGATTATTCATATATATGATCATATCCTCATATATAGTCCAATCAGAAGATGACTCCCCACCATAAAGGATTTCACTCAAGGAAAACATTCTGGATATTTATACTACATTTCACAAATCTAGTTCAAAAGTATAGAATCCACTGAAAGTATTATAAAATTTATCTTCTCTCGGCCCTCTAGATCCACAACATGCATCCCAGCCAGTAAATTATTCACTTTACCCTCAGTAATAGGATCCTGAATAGCTCAAGACATATTTTTCTATTTAAGGTGTTAATAACCCTATTTATATTCGTGGTGTTTATTATAGATCAATGTCAAATGAATTCATAACCTCAACCCATCTTCGTAGCAGAATATTCAAATATCACTATAAAAAGATATTCTTAAATCTATTATGGTCATTAAATATAGTAAACGTTTGAACTAATAGATGATGTTTCCAAAAAATAAAAGCATAAATAGTTGTTGATAAACCTAGGTTATTTGTAGGGTAGTTCCATTCAGCTGGCCTCAAATTCAAAGACTCATATTCCATAACTCGATCTACCTACATCAACACTTCTCCATGCCCTATTCTAGAAGCCTCACAAAACATTGTGTGCTCCTCACCTAGATTGGGTAGGATCAATATTGGTTCCATGTAAACAATTATTCTCCAATACATAGAAGTAACTCTAGCATGATTCCAACCATTCCATATTTTTTCATTTGTGGTCAATCCTGCAAGAAGTTATTCCAAATGGGAAAAGTCTTGGATGAACCTCCAGTAATACCCT
The DNA here is from genome assembly GCA_963277665.1 of Viscum album. NCBI lineage: Eukaryota > Viridiplantae > Streptophyta > Magnoliopsida > Santalales > Viscaceae > Viscum > Viscum album. Next base: position 591,224,572 of record OY728126.1, read on the forward strand.
AATAACTCTATAAATATATGGATATCGAAAAAAAATATTGGGTTGCTCCCAAGACCCAACTAACTAAACCTTATCTGTGTCCATTGACACACATTCCTCTAAGATGATGTGACTACATGAGTTTAAATAATCAATCCAAAATTGACACATACATAGTGTTGTGTATATTAAATTATCTCTTAGTGTACTGATGATGATGTCAATATTTTGGGAATGGTCATCATGAGTTCTGAAGTACACTAAGACATTATCCAAAAACACTACCACAAACTAATCAAGGTTTGGATGGAATATTCTATTCAACAAGTCCATAAACAGTACTGTTGCATTCATTAGCCCGAACAATATCATGAAGAACTCACATAGGTCATACCAACTTTTAAAAGTATTCCTCAGTACATAAGATGGTTGAACACTCAACCGATGATACCCTGATCTCAGGTAAATCATTGAGAATACACTATCTCTTCTCCACTGGTCAAAAAATCATCGATATTGAGAATAAGATATTGGTTCTGCATAGTCATATTTTTTGACTTTTGGTAGTCAAAACAAAAATGCAAAGTCCCATAAACCTTCATAGAAAACAAAAATTATGAACCCAATGTCAAAATACTCAGATGGATAAACCCCCTATCCATAAACTCTTCCATTTGATTATTAAGCTCTTGAATATCTGTTGGTGGAATTCTATAAGGTGGAATAGAAACTAGATTTTCACCCGACATGAACTCAATCGTAAATTCAACATATTTATCATGTGGAACCCCTGAGAAGTATTCCAGAAACACATGCTTAATATTTTATAATTAAAGTTGAAATACATCAGGATTCAAACCCCAAACGTCCAAAATTGGACATGCACACTAAGAGGTAAAATTCCCCAGTTGATAGTGAACTCGCCCTACATGAACCACCATGATATCCCACTATCCATGGTCGAGATTATTTCTAGTTATTCTTCTTTAGTAGCACTAAATGTGGTCTAGGAAGGATATTAATCATCCCATACCAATAATATGGTCTAAACCTAACATATCGAGAATATAAAAATCCAAACTGAAATGATATTCCCCGACCATGAGAGAACACTCATTTCACAAACAGAAGTCACTCAAACATACTCCTAATGATGTATCTATCACCATAACCCCACTCATTAATGACACCACTAGGGTAAAACATTCACATGTTTTGTATATATAATTTAATAAGATGAGCCATTGTAAAAACTTCACTAGAAATCATAGAAGATACAATAATAGAACATCTAACTAGTGACAGTATATCCCGTTAACCACTAGTGTATGCTGGATGACATTTAATTATCCTTACCCTCTTTCCTATAATGTATTATGAGTCCCCTATGTTGTAAAACTCTACTGATATGGGTTTTATTTCATAGAAGAACCTCATCCACTGCCTCTCCCTCAATCTCCATAAGAACTACAACTACTATACTGATATGCCATAGAAGACCCCCTTCTAACACTCTAGTTCTTTCTAGCTACTCTATCACTACCCATCTGATGAGGGTTCATTCAGAACCACTATAGATGTCCCCTATAATAGAAATCTCATCACTCTACCAGTGGTTGGAGAAAATACCTGCAAAATTGTCCCAACCTACCCCACGGGTGGACAAGAGCTTAGGTAAGATCAATGTAACTGATCCTCCCCCTGGCTACTCTTATTTTGCATGATCTAGTAAAAATTATCGTAACGATTCTTCCTAACCTCGGAAGACATACCTCATGATCACCCACTAGAAAACACATGTCCTCCAATGGAAGCCTAATTCAGGTTCCCATAATATATGAGAGCTTCATCCCCCACATTAGAAAACCCTTTTAGGTGGATGATATTTACTTGGGACCTATTGTCACATTTAAGCCTATCATGGAAAAGGATTTCTACAATTGTATCATCCACAACCAATGCTAAATAAAAACACTGTAATTCTATAAATCATATAGAATTCTCTATCACAGACACTCCCAAGAGTCCACGCCATAAAATTGGCTGCCCTCTTTTGTCTCTATGTCGATGGATAAAATTTCCCTAGGATCTTCTCTAAAAACTCCTTCCATACCACACCATTATCATATCCAGTCTGAGCTAGAATATCCCACTAGTGTTTTGATGATCCTCATACATATAAGTATACAACTTTAACCTCTTCTTATCAAGATTGACTAAATAGTCAATTATAGTATAGATGGATTCAATCCATAACTCAACTTCCTTAGAAATATCCTCTCTAGTGAATGTCTGAGGATGTTGTAGCTGAATCTCTCATATCCAGTCATACATACTCTTCACAACACACACTGGGTGTCTCTCCATAAACTTCCTAAAGCAAGAAAAGTGCTCACAAAATATCTCTCTATCACCTTCACCTGGAAGTATCGGTGCTTCAAGATTCACTATGGGAGGATCATTTCCAGCCATGTCCTCCTATTGTCATATCATCAAATGTCATAGTGGAGGAAAACATATAAAGTTACAAACACAAGTCTCATTACATATAACATAACATTAACATGATTACATAGATTCACATAAATCTATAACATCTTATCCACCAAACCCCGCCACACGATCAAAACTAAGGCACTATCACTACTGTTAACTATCCACCATCTAGGTCATAGTTAACAAGGGTAAACACATTCTCATTTTTCATACTTCTCATTTGAAAACCATTTAAAAAAAATTAAAAAATTTTAAGGTCATATTCAACGCCTTTTTCAGTTCAATTTCAAAATAAAGGGAAAACATTTCACATTCAGCAACTCACCCAAAAAATTATTTTCTTGTGCGAGAATAGAATGGTTCATGTCAAAACAATTCATGACTGTCCATAAAGATACAAGCATACTCAACACCCAGAAAATTATGGGTCATGATTCCAATATTTTAAAAACACCTAAAGATAATCACATCCCCAAAATAGTGCATCATCTAAGGAGAAATAGCATCCACTCATAACAGAGAAAATCAGTAATAGAAATCCCACCCTTGGAACATTCCCAAATAGTAAAGATATATAAAGATAATTAAAAATTCGTTTGATAACATTTTGTAACATCCCAGCCCGAGTGCCAAAAACTGGTGCCCTGAGCCGATCAGTCACATGACCACAGTCTATCCACTCTATCTGCCAGAGGATGCCGAATAAGAGTGAATGTTTAATATTAATCATGGAGAGACTATACCCTCTTTATCAGTGTAGTGCAATAAAGAAATTAAATAAACAATATCCAAATGATATAACCAAAAACTAGACAAAACCAGTATCACATAATGACTAAAATAGAAAATACCACATCAGAACCAAAATAATAGATATGTCATGTCCAGTACATGCCATGATTCAAATAAAAACTCAAAAATAGGACACAAACTCCAAGACGGTCCCGACACCAAGTCTGGTTCCCTCACCCATGCTATATCTGACATAGTCATCTAACGTAAGCCTCTTTCTCTTATCTTGTCATGCAAACATGTACACTATTTGCATACCAATTAGGAAGATTTGGTAGGGTGTGAGTAAAACTCAGTAGGACATCACCAATGGTGTCTAAAACAATATCCATACAATAACAATGTATTTGGTTGTATAGAGAATAAACTACATTACATAAGTAAACAATTATCACATTTAAATTATTCTTCATTTCACCACATAAACCACTAGGTTCCTCAAGACCCCAGAACTCTCAATACATTCTTCGTCTCATCTGAATGTCTAATAAATTACACAAACTCAATTCAAAATTCGTTATGTCATGTGGGATTTCAATATCAATTTCATTTCAATTCCTTACACGACCACTTGGAACTATAGTTTAGTGTAAATGTAATGGGAGCATAACATCGTGTCGAACACCATATAGGTATTTGGAGCCTCTGTCCCTATCCAACTTCATGATGACACATGGGTATTTAGATCCTCAATCCTTATCCGACATACATTTATCACATATTAGTAATGGAGCCTCAGTACATGCCCCACAAAAATTGATCACATATATCACACAAAACAGAATATCAAACACATAAAGGTTAATCAAAACTAACCCTTTATAACTATTTCATTTCATGGTATACCATTACAATTTTTAATAATCAGCATTGTTCCTAAATTTAATCACACGAAATAAAACGACCCATTCAACATTAAACCGTTCTACAATATGTTAACCATATTACCCATTAATTCATTAAGGTCAAGTCAATAATCTCGTAATGATAATTGTTAATTAATTCATTATCATATTAATTGACCAATCACTTGTTCCCAATTTCCTATAAATTCTAAAATAACAATATTAAATTAGTTAATTAATTCGATTCACGAAATCCAATTTCCCAAACATCAAATTAATTCATTATCACTTGGGTATTAAATTAATTCAGTTCAATCTCTAATGCACTTTCCCAAAACTACCACACAACAGGAAAAAGGAAGATCTTAGTTTTATCAGTGCTAAACAGAAAGCACAGAAAAAAGTTGGGTCATTATCAGTGCTAACTAAAAGCACTAATAAATGTACCATTTATGAATGATGATAATGGTGTACCATTTATGAGTGCTTTTCTTAATGCTGATAAATGATAGATTTATCAACGCTATTTTTAGTTTTAATAAAAAAATAAACAAAGAAATTATTAATTTATATAAAATTATTATATTTATATTCAAAAAAAATATATTTTTATACAATAAATAAAAAAGAATGTTTATAATTAATTTAGATTTTTTAATAATTCAAATACATATATAATGTTTAAAAAATGTATTTCTAAGATTATATATATATATATATTTAAATAATTATAAGATTATAATAACTTTCATTAAATAGTATATTTATATTAGATTTATTAGATTTATATTTTTCAGATTTATTAGATTGATTAGATTGATTATATTTATTAAATTTATTATATTCATTATATTTTTTATATTTTTTATATTCATTGTATTTATTATATATATATTTATTTTATTTTATTTTTAATTAATATATATATATATATATATACTTTTTAAATATATATATTTATAATTATAATTATAATATATATATGTGTGTGTGTATCTAAATAATTTGTCCAAAAAACTATATTGACCATGCCAGAGTATAATTGGCGTGCATATATGTCAGGTATCATCATGAATGTTCAATTATACATTACACCCTTCTTATTATTCATGTTGTCCACATGTGATGGCTCATTTTTTATTATGTATACTTTCCTCGGTATATGATTAATTCTTGTTACCCATATGAACTATTATATATGTTCTCCAAAATACATATATAATTACATTAAATGTATTTAAAATATATATATTTATTATATTTATAATTATTAAATTTTCATTTTATATAATTAATTTTTAAATATAATTATTTGTATTTATAATTATAACTATATATATATATCTCTCTCTAAATAATTATAAAATTACAATAAGTACATATTATATATATATATATATATATATAATTATATAAAATTATTTCTAAATATATTTATTTATAGTTAAAATTATAACTATAAATAATTATATATATATATATGTAAATACTTATAAATTATAACAAATATATTTATTATTATTATAAAGTTATAAATATATATAATTAAATAAATATATTTACAAATATATACGAATATTAAAAAATAAATGAAAATAATTAAAATTATAACTCCAAAATAAATAAAGATATATTTAAATAACTAAAAAATTATAATAAATATATATTAATTATATATATTTATATACAAATTTTTATAAATAAATACAAATAGTTGAAATAAGAATTCTAAAAGAAAATAGATATATTTAAATAATTAAAAAATATAATAAATAAGATAATTATATATATTTAGGAAATTGAAAATATATTTTTTAAAATTTTATAATTATTCAAATATATATATTTATAATTATTTCTAAAAATAAATATTTTTTATTATAATTTTTAATTACAAATAAATAAATATTTATTTATAGTTATAAATATAAACAAGTATATATTTATTTTCATAATTATTAATTTGTAAAAATATATATTTATAATTTTCATATATAATCTTATATATAATTAAATAAATATATTTATAAATATATACAAATACCGATAAATAAATAAAAATATGTATATTTATATTTATAATAATAAATAAATACATATATCATTAAATAATAATAAAATTATAATAAATATATTAATAAAATTATAAATCTTTGGAATATAAATTTGTTATAATTTTATAATTATTTAAATACATATTTATATAATCATAATTATAAATAAATATTTATTTATATTCATAATTATATATATATATATATATATATATAATATTATAAAATTAGAAGATATATAGTTATACATATTGATGATATTATAAATATATTTATAATATATATTTCAATGATTATAACCATAATAAATATATTTCTTAATATTATATAAATATAAATAATTTTATATTTATTTATATATGAAATTATAAATAAATTTATATATATTTATCATATACATTTTTTTAAATATAGATAATAATATAAATAAATTATTAGCATTATGTCATTATCAACGGTAAAAAAACGATGATAAATGCATGTTTTATCAATGCTTTTTATTTTAGCATTGATAAAACAAACCTTTATAAATGATTTTTATCTAACACTAATAATAGCATCAGATGCTTTTATAAAGAATCTCTAATAGTCTCTGTCATTCATGCACCCTTCAAGCTCTCACAGAAGTCGACCCCTACACCGCCATCCTTTATGCCACTGACCCCTCCTCCGCTAGGTCCCCTCCTCCACCATGAATGCTCCTCTACTGCAAACCCACCTCTATTGTGACCCCTCCTTCGTTATGAACACTCCTCCTATGTGAACACTCTTAAGTCGTGAATGCTACTCTGCCGTGGACGCTCCTCCACGATGGACCATCCTCCGCCGCAAACCATCCTCTATCATGGACCCACCTCCACTACAAACCATTTACGCCATGACCCCCCCCCACCAAACTTTCTTAATGACCTTATACCTCAATATTTTGGTGTTTTTGACTTTTATCCAACAAGGAAAAATCAATTAAGTCTTTTTTCTATTCATTTCTACCTCTTTATAGGTTTTTCATTCCACCTTCTTCAGTTCTTGTTTTCCAGTGGGTTTTTTGAAATAATGTTGGTCAAATCTTATGTTGTTTGGTAAAATATTCATGTTTGAGTTTGTATCATTCCTTAATAGGGTCTTTCTTAGGTGTGTTTGTGGTTTCACGCTGATATATGATGTTTTCCAACTATGTGGTAGGTGATTACATGCTTTTAAATTATTAGATGATTATGATTTTCTTGTTAGTTTGTTATATTTGTTCCCTGTATTTTTCTTATGGTGTTAAACATGTTTTGGAAATGGTTTGACAAGCATATGTGATAAAAGATAGTTTTTGAAAATAAATTGGTTATATTTCTTATGTTCATTGTAGTGGTGTTCCTTAATAATGTTTTATGCCTTGTGTGAAAGGTGACAATTGTTTATTCAAAATATATTTAAAGGTAAAAATATGTTGAAAATCGATTTGTCCAAGGGTAATGGATTATTTTGTGTTTTTTGGCTTCCTTTTTGTGTAGCAAAAATGCATATTTGAATTGTGAAAGTAATGTGAATTGTGCTGTGAAATAATTTTTATGTGAAAATGATTTTAAAATGGGGGGGGGGGGTTCCACTTTCTTGAATCATAGTTTAATATCCCAACACAAAGGTTATAATTTGATCACATCAGTGAGGCATACTATAAATTTTACCTTGTTTAGGATTTATTTTGAGGTAGTTGAAATGAATAAGAAGTGACTCACCATTAAGTGATAGCAGGTTCCATATCAAATGATGTCTTTCTCTCCTTTTTATTTTATCCACAACTATATTCCATTTAGACCATATATTAGAGGGGGTTCCTCCTTTGACTATGCAATAATCATACTCCTTGATCCCCCCTCTACTAAACATACACATTTATTTATCAACGTTGTTGAGGTATGTCCTTCTTACCTCTTGGATCTGAATTATCTTGGACACACATTTCAAAAAAAATCCAAATTATTTCATCTCATGGCTTCCCATTCCACTGAACACCTCTCTTCGGACTAATTCAAAATCTATGTAACTTTTGAACTCTCCATGTGTAGAAAGGCCATTTCCCCCCAAATACAAAATCCTCCACCATCGAATATAAATCCAAACCTTACCCATTTCAATGGAACCACTACTTTGTTACTAGTGAAATTCAACTGAATCTTAGAAAACCATTTCACTAGAGAAAACCCAATTGTCTTCAGACCAATACTTTCTATTGAGTCCGCATAAAATAATCACCATATGTTATGTAACAATGTTTTAATACCACTTTTTTATAACTGATGGTAGAATAATAGAATGATCTAATACCACCAGTTGTATTCGGTACACATCAAAAATCTTGTTGTTAAACCTATAAAACAAAAAATAAACCCCCGAAACATGCACATAGCTAATGAAATGCCAAAACATACATGAATTGGAACAAATCCCCAAAACTGATATAGCATAACATAGAAGTAAATAAATATCTAAGTCACTGCATCAGATCTCTAAATTCTAGTTCCAATAACCTAATGGTTTTAAAAATACGTCCCCTAAACGAAAATGTGCATTAAAGAATAAATACATTTCATAAATAGAATAAGCACACCACATGAAAATTTTATTACTTGGAAAAAAATAATTTTTCATAGGGGAATAAATAGATATTTTTATTAAGGGATCAATTGGGTTATAAGGGAAACATATATTTTTTATCCCTACCTATCCAAAGCAACATTAGACACATTCTGGACACCCTTGTCAAATAACCATAACAACACATGTATTGAATCCTTCCACCTACAAGCACTCTATATTGAATCCCTTCAAATGGAAAATGATATATTTCATGTGATTATCAAATAATATTTTTTTATCATTATAGTTTTATATATAAATAGATAAATTATTATTTTATTACAACTTTAACAAAATATATGAATGAATTATAAACTATTGATATTCAATGTTATAAACTGGTCATAGAATTTAGGTCGATGCATTCATCAAAGGTACATAACCTAGAATTTATTTATGAAATTTTATTTTAAATGTTCTAGACTATTTTGGGATATGATATTTTTAACCTCATGAATGAGTTTTGTAGAGATAAAAATTCTCTTGAGACTTATAATGGTACTCACATGACATTGATTCTAGTGGTTATTGATCGGAGTTAAATTAAGGATTTTACAACGACTAGTCTTTGTAATGTCATTTATAAAGTCATTTTTATGATTTTATAAAATATAATTTGGAAAATCATACCATATGTTGGATTATTACCATTTTAATTTTCTTATTTTGGCTTGATACATGATTTACATAAAAGGATTTAGAAAGAAACATCGTTTTTTCTAGTGATGAGTTGTATATGGAAATTATTTTTCTGAAAGGAATGAAACTTGAGAAATTTTTTATTATGAAATGGGTTCATGATTATAGATATTATTAGGCGTATTTATAAAGTAAGGAGCCAATTTATTTGGTGTGAGAAAAGGTTCATTTGGATAATGTAGTGTTTATAGTAAACTGGAACAAGAGTGTTTCACGGTTGTGTTGTGGTCAGTGACTATGGGACATATCTCTTGGGACTCTTGTTTTGTGGTGAAGGATAATTTAAATAACTGGAAAATGGATGATTTTATAAGTGAAATATAAGGGTGGGGAAAAAATATCAACTACTTATATAAACTATTCTTATTACACTAAACTTTGGAATAATGTGATAAAATCATAATATACATATTGATTTTGGATGAATCGAGGTGTTTTCTATGTATCTTTTATAATTTGACTCACTTGGAATTTATGCCTTTTTGAAAATGCCTAAGTGGATCTTTTAAAATGATTCATGTGTTTTAAACTATTTCTTATAAATTTATATGTGTTCTACATACCTTTTTCGATTGTAAATATATTTAGAACTATTTAAAAATATGTCATGGATTTAGGATTCATGCTAAGTGTTTGTCAAATCACTTGATTTGATTTCATAAAAGGATGTGCATTTTTTAAGCATATTTAATGCTTTTTTCATTTTAATAATGGGTGTGTTATGTTTAAATGAAAATTTGTAAAATATAGATGGTTTGATCTCAATTTAAATGATTAAGATTATTAGGTCATGAAGTTGCCTTGAATGCTTTAAAAAAGGAGTTGTGGTTTTTTAAAATCTAGTTTGGAACTGATTGGTTTATATTAAATAGGGTGTGTTATTTTAAAGACAAATTTGTGAAAAGGGAAAAAAATTTTAAATGGGATTTCAAGTTTGATTTTACAAATAGTACTCAAAGGAAATATGAAATGTACGTTTTTTAAAATCTTTTAAGTTTATTTTTTATTGAATTTGAAAAACCATTACATATATCAATGTTTTGTGTATTAATTTTGTAAATACTAATTTTAATTATTTAAATAGGATGGATATGAATGAAGAATGGATGATTTCTAATCATTTGACAAAGGAGTATGAAGATGAAGTGAAAAAATTTCATCATGTTTGCAAAAGATCATTCATATAATCCTAATAAAATTCATTGTCTGTGTTGACACTCTTATTATTCAAGAATAATTAGTCCAAAGGAATTGGAAGAACACATGACCTTTCACAAAATAGATAAAGGTTATAAATGTTGGAATAACCACTGGGAAAATCGAATGTAGGTAGTGATTGGGGTAGCACTGCATTTTATGGATCATCTGACCAGATTAAAATTGTGAATAGTTTAGAAGATCGTATCGAGGATGTGATTACCGATGTGAATGATGGTAATGATCGTATAGAGGAAATGATAAGGACAGTTGAATATGACATTTTTGATACCCCAAAATTGATTGAAAATTTAGAGAGTTCTACAAAGATGCCATTGTATTCTAGTTTCACTAAATACATGACATTTTCAGCCGTACTAAACTTTTGTAATTTATAACTTAGAAATGGATGGAGTAAAACTCATTTTACAAAACTACTTCCTCTCCTGAATGAAAAGATCCCAGAAGATAATGAGCCAACGAGATGAAAATAAGATTCCAAATGAATGCTAAGATCGATGGGTATGATCTATGAAAGAATAAAAACCTATCCAAATGACTATATAATAATTTTTATGGACTATGGAATGTTTATAGAATCCCCAATGTGTGGTGATTATCAATACAAGAAAGATAAATGTGTTCTTATGATAGTTTTATGGCAAATGACAATAATTACAAGGTTTAGGCACTTGTACATAAGTGATGAGACTTCAAGTCAATTGACATGGAACTTAGAAACAATAATTAATGTTGAGAAAATACATCACCTGAAAGACTCTTCACATTGGAATAAAAATGATCATGAGTATCCTAAATTTCAAAATGAGCCGAGAAACCATTGTCTAGTGTTATATACAAATGGAGTGAATCCTTTTGTTTTTTAAAGAACCAATCACAGTACATGGATGATTATGTTGTTAAACTATAAATTACAACCTTTGTTATGCAAGAAAATAAAATGCATCATGTTACTTAGGCTTTTATTAGAACCAAAATAACTGGGTAATGATATTGATGTTTATTTGGCTCCATTGATTGAGGATTTGAAATTATTGTTTGATCTATGTGTAACATTGTATTATGCTTACATTAGTGAATATTTCACATACAGAGCCATATTGTATAGGATGATAAATTACTTTCTAGCTTGTGGAAATTTTTCAGGATATAGAATTAAAGGAACTCATGGGTGTCCCATTTGCGAACAAGGTACACATTCAATTAGGTTTAATCATTCATTAAAACTTGTGTTTCTAGGACATCATAGATTTCTAACCCATTGATATAAGCACTAATGTTGTACAACATCATTAAATGGATGTATAGAAGTATGTACAACACTATCTCCACTAAGAGGTGATCAACTATTTGAGAATGTAAAATATGTGGACATTTCTTTTGGTAAATTTTTTTTGAAAAACTATATGAAAACCAGTTGGAAAAAGGGACAATTTTTTATTGAATTTCTATACTATAACTTTCTGTACTTCATACATTTTCTTGATGTTGTGCATATTGAAAAAAAATTATTTCATATGGTCATCACCATGTTTTTAAATGCACTCAGGAAAACCAAGGTTGGAATTAAGGATAGGATTGACATGGTTAAAATGGGAATAAGAGAAGAGTTGGCACCAATGACGGGTGAAAACGAACATTTCTTCCTTCTATTACATACACTATTTCTAGGAATGTCATATTTTATTTTGTCAACATATTGAATGATGTAAACATTCTAGAGGGGTATTTATTGAATATGATGAATATCATTTCAATGAGAGATTTAAAGTTAATGGGTCTAAAATCGCATTACTTCCATTTTTTGATGATAGATCTAATTTTTGTTTCTTTACATTGATTTTTTCCAAGAATTTCTATTATACATTACTAAGATCTATTTATTCTTCAAATCTATATATATCAAAGGTAAAAACCTAGAAGAATTGTTGACTATAGAAAGAGAAATTGTCGTTATATTTTGTAAATAAGAAATGTTCCCCCCATTGACATTATTTGATATTATGGTTCATTATAAGGTTCACTTGGTGAGATATATTTGATTATGTGGTCCTGTACACTATATATGGATGTACCCTAGTGAACTGTATGTGAATATTTTTGAAAGGGTGTGTAAAAAATAAAATTTGGCCAGAGGGTTGTATTATGGAGTGATATATGGCTCAGAAAGTTGTTGAATTCTATATCAAATATCGGTCGGATGTGGAAAGTATTGGTCTACCAAAATTTCTTCATATGGGGAGGCTTATGGGTAAAGGAATTTCTAGAAGAGAGGTTTTTACAGTCAATATTATAGATCTAAAGTTGTCCCACCATTACGTTAGTATAATAGTTTGGATGTTGAACCAAATTTAGAAACCAAAAAATAAATTCTTAAGCATTTGATTCCGTCATGGGATTAAAAATGGATATCAAATACACATAATTGATAGTTTATCAAATGGGTTAAGATCTATATTTTTAAGGCCTCAGATAAAATTTTGAACTCAATTTTAGAACGACTCTTATTACTTGCCGGAGGACCAAGTGTGAATGTATTATCATATAATTCTAATGTAATTAAGGGTTATAGATTCTATACTAATGAAAATGATGAAGATAATACCATGAAGAATAGTGGAGTAAAACTTGTGGCTGAAGTGATTCATGTTTCTAGTGATAAGAACAAAATTTAAATTTATTTAAATATGTCATACTTGGGTATCATCAAACAAATGTGGTAGTTAAATTGTGCAATATTCAAAGTGATGATTTATCATTGAAAGTGTGTTGAAATAAGGAGTGATGTTAAAATAGATTAATTGGGATTCATGAAAATTAATTTCAATAAGAAAGGGTACAATGATGAACTGTTTATAATGGAATCACATACAGTACATGTATTTTATGTTCCAAATCCTACAAACCAAAACTGGTCAATTGTTCTATTATCAACCAAAACCACTAAAGAGTTAGATGAAAATTCATTAGAGGATGACCCTTTCATTAGGATGAAATAATAATTTTGTAGTGGTCCCAATGTATTCAATGATTTTTATGTTAGAGGATACCATAATCAAGGTATTTGGATAGTCGATGGAGGGGTCAAATCCCATGACCCATAAAAAGAGAGTTCAATAATTAGGTAATATATATATTTTATTTCATATTGTTACCTAATGTTATTATCAGTTAGCTGATGATTTTATTTAATAATTATTATCTTTTAAACCACTTCCCTAGATAATGACTTATGTATATGTTAATTCTCTCAATCCCTTGGAAGAATAAGTCTCTCAACCTGCTCCTGCTTGCAGTGTAGAGGAACAACATGTTTCTCAACCTTCTACTGCTCCCAGTGCAGAGGTATGATAGGGTTGTCAACTTGTAGTTTCTCCCAGTGTAGGGGTACAACCACCTTCTACACATTCCAATGTTAAAACTCTGGAGGAACATATTGATGATGTTGAATCTGAGTAAATGGTGGGTGATGAAGCACCAACGGTGCAGAAAAAAATGAGCATTGTTGTTTCATGGTGTTAGCGAAAATCATTGTGGAAAACGAGAAAGGAATAAAAAATGAGGTCGGATGGAATATGCAGGGCCAACATGTTAACCCTAATAAGTCAATGTCCAGTAGTTACATTGGAATCATCACTCGGCAATGTGGGCTGGTTGATGTACATTTGTGGAACCATGTTGTCTCCAAACTTAAGATGCTGATGTGGGAAGAGATAATGGTAACATTATGATATCATTTCTTTAATTTTATAAAAAAATCAAATAATGAAACATTGACTCACTCTTCAGCATCCCTTTTAGAGTGCATTTATAGTAGATGACTCGCTCAAGGATGATGTATAAAATATTTCTAGAAGGATTGGTGGAAGATTTCACATAATTGTAATGAGATATCATCTTAAATATGTTGATGGGAAAATAAAATTCCACCCACCTCTTATTTATGCACACTTGATAACCCAATCAGCAATGGATGTGTTTACTGTTCATTGTGAAAAGTAGAATTTTTAGGTACATTGTGTTTGCTAATACATGGTTTGACAATACATGCATTAATCTATTTATTTTTAGTTTCTTATTTATAAAATTACAACTATGTCCTGAAAATAAGGAATGGGAAGCAAAACTAGCGTACCCTTATTATAAACCAAGGATCAGGTACGCTTTAATTGAAAAAAAATTGGTATGTATCTACTACAATACATTTATGTGATATAAAAAAACATTGTAATTATGTTCCTCTTTTTATATATAGATTGAGGAATCCAAATCCAAATCCACTTTCATCCCATTCCATGTACTATTTATGGAGGCACATGTAAATAAATATGAGATAATAAAAGATGAAAACTCACAAAAACTGTGGGAAACAAGTTTCTGTATGAAATAATAAAAAGAAATTCCTTTAAATCGCTATTACATAACAATGACTAAATATTTTCCTATGTTTTTTCTCTGACCTGGTCACAAGAATTATAAACACCCACACCAGATGAAAACATACTTTTGATGGCCTTGAAGTGGCCAAAAATGTATGTTCGCGTCAAAGGTTTGGGTTTTGGGGTGACACCCCAAACATATTTTGAGAAAAAAACAAGAGATGGATTAAAGTGAATAAATTATAAAGATGAGAGAACGAGTAGATATCCTTGAAAAAAAAATCCAATGGAAGCTAGAGATGCTAGAAACATTGATGGGAGAGGCAAATAGAAGTAACAACTCAAGAATAACCAATTTGTGAATATCCCCCCCCCCCCCCCGCCATCATTGAGGTGATACACTCCCATTAAAAAGCTATCTTAAATGAGGTAATTAGTATTCTAATAATTGTTTTTGTAAAATTTGAATCAG
Source organism: Viscum album (assembly GCA_963277665.1). Classification (NCBI taxonomy): domain Eukaryota; kingdom Viridiplantae; phylum Streptophyta; class Magnoliopsida; order Santalales; family Viscaceae; genus Viscum; species Viscum album. Next base: position 591,240,134 of record OY728126.1, read on the forward strand.
ATAGACACTAATACCTTCCCAATATATTTATAATTAAAAATATAACTAAATATATATTTATTATATTTTTTAATTACAAATAAATATATATTTATTTATAGTTACAAATATAAAATAAATATAAATTTATATAAATAATTATTTATTTATCAATATATATATATATTGATTTCATATATAATGTTATATATAATTAAATAAATATATTTATAGATACATACAAATATTGATAAATAAATACAAATACTTATATTTATATTTATAATAATAAATAAATACAGATATAATTAAATAATTAAAAAATTGTACAAAATATGTTAATTATATCTATTAATAAAATTATAAATATTAGATATATAAATTGTTTATAATTTTATAAATATTTATATAGATAAATATTTTTTTTATTTATAATCATAATTATAAATATATATTCATTTAAATAATTATAAAATTAGAATATATATAGATATATATTTTGATAATCTTATAAATATATATAATAAATATGTTTATTATATATATATCTAAGATTATAACTATAATAAATATATTTATTATTATTTTTTGAATATTGATAAATATATATTTATTTATAGTAATAATTATATATATATATATATTTATCATATATATAATTTAATATATATATATATATATATATATATAATAGTATAAATAAATTATTTATATTATATATTTATCAATGCTAAAAAAGCGCTGATAAAGGCATGTTTTATCAGGGTTTTTTATATAAACGCTAATAAAACATACCCTTGTCAGCAATTTTTATCTAGCACTAATAAAATAATTAGACTCTTTTATAAAGAAACCTAAACATTTTCTGTCATTCTCACACCCATCAAACTCTCGTAGAAGTCGACCCCTTCACTATCGAACGCTATTCCACCAACCCCTCCTCTACCACGTCCCCTCCTCCTTTGTGAACCCTCCTCTGTAGTGAACACTCTTCTACCATGACCCCTCATTCATCAGGAATCCTCCTTAGATGTGAATTCTCCTCAATTGTGAACTATCTTCCCCAATGGATTCTCCTCCGCTGTGGACCCTCCTCCACCGCATACCCTCCTCTATTGCGGACCCACCTCTACTACGATCCCATTTCCACCATGAACCCCCCCTTTATGCTTTCTTAAATCCCTTAACACTTGATATTTGGGTGTTTTTTACATTGATTCATCATGAAAACATCATGTTAGTATTGTTTCACTTCATTTATCCCTCTTTTTATAGTTTCTCTTCCCTCTTGTTGAGTACTTATTTTCTAGTGGGTTTTTTTACATAATTTTGGTCCGATCTTATGTTGTTGGGGAAAATATTAATGTTTGATTTTGGATCATACCTTAATAGCTTATATATGAGGTTCATTTGTGGTTTCACAATAATTTCCAAAGTTTTTCATGTGTGAGGTGGGTGCTTGCTTTTAAATTATTAGATGATTTATATATGCTTTCTTGTTTTCTTATATTTTTTCTATGCATTGTTCATGTGGTGAGAAACCTTTTTTTGAAATTTTTTGACATGAATATGTAATGAAAGTTGGTTTTTGAAAATAAATTTGTTATGTATCTTATTTTCTTTGTAGTGGGGTTCCTTGAGAATGTTTTATGCCTTGTGTGAAAGGTGAGAATTATTTTTTCAAAAGATATTTAAATGTGAAAATGCATTGAAAATGGATTTATCTAAGGGAAATGGACTTTTAGTGTCTGTTTTCTTCCTTGTTGTGTACCTTAAATGCATCTTTAAATTGTGACAGTAATGTAAATCATGCAATAAAATATTTTTATGTTAACATGATTTTAAAAAGGGGATTTTTCGATATGATTGAATCATTGTTTAATATCCCAACATGAAGGTGATAATTTGATCCCATTTGTGAGTCATACTCTGAATTTTCTATTGTTTGGTCTTTATTTTGAGGTTATTATAAGGAATATGAAGCGACCCACCACTAAGAGATGGCAGGTTCTAGATCAAAGGAAGGTTTTCACCCCTTTTTATTTTATCCATAACCATATTTAATTTAGACCATATTTTGGTGGTGGTAACATCTTTAACAATGAATGAACCATAATCCTTGATCCCTCCATCTACTACACATCCACATTTAATGCTCAATATCATTGAAGCATGTTATTATTCATTCCTGGATCTAAATTCTCTTGGACACACCGTTCAAAAAAATTCATAATGCTTTCATCTCATGGTTTCCCATTCCAATGACCACCTCTCTTCTGACTAAGTCAAAATCAATGTAACTTTTAATCACTCCAAGGGAAGAAAGCATATTTTCCCACTAAGTCTACCTTCTCTACAATTAAATATCAATCCTAACCTTTCCCATTTCAATGGACCACTACATTGTTACTAGTTCAATTCAACTAAATCTTAGAAAAAAACTTCACTAGAGGAAACCCTATAGTCATTAAACAAAGTCTTTCTATCAAGTCTTGATAAAATAATCACTATATGTTTTGTAAACAAGTTTTAATAAAATTCTTTTATAACTGATAGTAGAATTGGAACAATATCGGATAACCCTAGTTGGATTTAGAACACATCAAAAATCCTAATGTAAAACCTCCAAAACATAAATTGAACCCTCAAAACATTAACCTGGCGAAGGAAATTCTAGAAGAAACATAATTTGGTAAAAATCCCTAAAACCGATATACTATAAGAAAGAAGTAAATCTATAGCTAAGTCACGACATCAATCCTCTACCTTCTAGTTCTAGCAACCTCATGGTTCTTAAAATACCTCCCCAAGATGAAAATGAGAAATAAATAATAAACACATGACATAAATGGAATAATAACACAACAAGAAAATTTTGTTGTTTGGATGAAAGTCGTAATACATAGAAGAATAAATTGATATTTTTATTAAGGGATAAATTTTTTTATAATGGAAACATATATTTTGTTTCTATACCTATCCAAAGCTACATTATTAATATTTTTGACACCCTAGTCAAGTTACCATAACAACATAGGTAATAAATCTTTCCACCTGCAAGCACATTGTAGTGAATCCCCTTAAACTGGAAAATGATATATTTCATGTGATTATGAAATAATATTTTCTTCTCAGCATAATTTTATATCTAAATAGTTAAATTATTATTTTATCACAACTTTAACAAATTATATGAATTAATTATAAACTATTGATATTAAATTTAATGAAGTGGTCGTAGAATTAAGGATGATGCATCCATCGAAGGTACATAACCTAGATTTTCTTTATGAAATTTTCTATAAAAGCTTCGAGACTATTTTGGGACATGATATTTTGAACAAAATGAATGAGTTTTGTAGAGGAAAAAATTCTACGAAGACTTATAATGTTACTCTCATCATTTTGATTCAAGAGGTTATTAATATGTGTTCAGTTATGGATTTTAGAATGACTAATCTTTGTAATGTCATTTATAAAGTCATTTTTGTGCTTTTAGAAAATATACTTTGAAAAATAATACCATCTATTACTTTAGTACCATATTAATTTTATTATTTTCACTTGAGACATGATGTACGTAAAGGATCTGGAAAAATAAAAGGTTTCTTCTAGTGATGAGTGGCATAGGGAAATTATTTGGGTGAATGTAATGAAACTTTATAAATTTTTGATTATGTAATCGGTTAATCCATATATATTTTTTTGAAGTATGTATAAATAAAGGGACCAGTTTATTTTTTGTGATCCATGGATCATTTGGATAATTTATTGTTTGTATTAAACTAGAACACAAGTGTTTCATGTTTGTGAGAATGGTCACTTACTATGGAACATATCTGTTAGGACTCTAGAGTTTTGGTGAAGGATAATTTATCTAACTAGAAAATGTAAGAGTGTATAAGGGATATCCAGTTGTGGGGAGAAAAATATCAATTTCTTATGTATATTTTTATAATTACACTAAACATTGGAATAATGTGATGAAATCATATAATATTGATTGATTTTGGAAGAATCGATGTATTGTTAGGTATCTATTATAAATTCCTTCACCTGGGATTTATGTCTTTGTAAAAATTCTTATGTGGATCTTTTAAAATGACTCATATGTTTAGAAATGTTTTTTAAAAATTTATATATGTTCAACATAACTTTTTTGGTTGTAAATATCTTTAAAATGATTTAATCAATTAACATGGACTTAGGTTTCATTCCAAGTGTTTCTTAACTCACCCGATTAGATTTCATAAAAGGATGTGAATGTTTTGAATGAATATTTAATGTTGGTTTCATTTTATCTAGGGGTGTCTGAAGTTTAAATGATTTTTTTTAAAATATAGAGTGTTATATCTCGTTTTAAATGACTAATATTTTTGGGTCATGAAGTTATAATGAATAATTTAAAAAAGGAGTTGTGGTTTTGTGAAATCGTGTTTCAAAAAGGTCAGTTTATATTTAAATTGGGTGTATTATTTTGAAAATAATTTTGTGAAATTGGTAGAATATTTAAATGAGATTTCAAGTGTGATTTTATAAATATTTTTTAAGGGACATCTAAAATATAGTTTTTTCATTATCATTTAGGTTCATATTTTTATATAATTAGGAAAACCATTATGTTATATCAATTTTTTGTGTATTTATTTATAAATAATAATATTTCATATTTAAATATGATAGATAAGAATAATCAATAGATGGATGCCAATCGTTTGATAGAGGTGTATGAAGATGGAGTGAAATTTTTCATTAGGTTTTCAAAAGATCATGCATGTGAACCTAATCAAATTATTTTTCCTTGTTTATGATCCTGTTATTCAAGACTAATTAATCCATAGGAGTTGGAAGAAAAATTCAACTTTCATGGAATAGATCAAAGTTATAAATGATGGAATAAACACTTGGAAAATTAAATTTAGGTAGTGAATGGGGTAACACTACATTTTATGGATCATCTGATATGATTACAATTGTAAACAATGTAGAAGACTATATCAAGGATGTGATTACCAATATGAATGATGATGAAGATCATATAGAGTAAATGATAAGGATAGTTTAAGATAAATTTTATGATACCCCAAAATTCATTGAGAAGTTAAAGTGTTGTGAAAATAAGCCATTGTATTCTGGTTGCACTAAATATACAACATATTCAGCCATAATAAACCTATATAATTTGAAAGCTAGAAATGGATGGAATGAAACTAGTTTTATGAAACTACTTACTCTATTGAATGACATGCTCCCATAAGATAATGAGATCGCGAGCCGAACATACAATTCCAAACAAATGTTACGCTTGATGGGTGTTATGTTTGAAATAATACACGTCTATCCAAATGACTATATACTATTTTTCAAGGACCTTCAATTAGTTACAAAATCCTAAAATTGTGGTGCTTATCAATACAAGAAAGACAAATGTGGTCATATGATATTTTTATGGTAAATTCCCATCATAAAAAGTTTTAGGCACCTATATGTAAGTGATGAGACTACAAGGCAATTAACAAGGCACATACATTCAATAATTAATGTTGGGAAAATATATCACCTGGAAGACTCTCCATAGTGGAAGAAAATTTATCATGAGTATCCTGAATTTGGAAATGTTCCAAGAAAAATTTCTCTTTTTTATCTATAGATGGAGTGAATCCTTTTGGTTCTCAATGAATCACTCACAGTAAATGGATGATTATGTTGTTAAACTATAAATTTACACTGTGGTAATGCATGAAATGAAAATATGTCATGTTATAAATGATTATATTATGACCCAAAAAATGGGTAATGATATTGATGCTTATTTACCTCTATTGATTGAGGATTAGAAATTATTGTGTGATCTTGGTGTAACATTGTATGATGCTTACATAAGTGAATATTTCACTTTGAGAGACATGTTGTACAAGATGATAAATGTCTTTCCTGGTTATGGAAATTTTTCAGTATATAGCATTAAAGGAACTCATGGGTGTCCCATTTGCGAACAAGGTACATAGTTAATACAGTTGAAACATTCAAAGAAAGTCATCATTGTATGACATCATAGATTTATACCCTAATGTAATAAGTACAGATCTTTGACAACATCATTATATTGAAGTTTATAAGATTGTACAACGCTCTCTCCACTAAAAGGGGATCAACATTTTTAGAAAGTAAAAGATGTGGACACTGTTGTTGTTAAATCATTTTTGAAAAATAATACGAAAACCAGTTGAAAAAGTAGATTATTTTTTTTTTGAATTACCATAATATAATTTTTTGTAAATCATAAATTTTCTTAATGTTATGGATTTTGAAAAAAAAATGTATGTGATAGGGTAATCATCATGTTGTTAAATTCACCCAGAAAAAAAAGGTTGGAATTAAGGCTAGGTTAGACATGGTTGAAATGGGAATATGAGAAGAGTTTGCACTTGTGAAGGGTAAAAAATGAACATTTCTTCCTCCTATGGCTTACACTCTTTCCAAGAATTAGAGATATTAGTTTTGAAACATATTGAATGATGTAAAGGTTCTAAAGGGGTATTCATTGAATATCATGAACATCGTTTCTGTAACATACAAGGTAAATGAAGAATAAGATATTTTCATATTTATTAATATTTTTTAATTAAATATTAATTTTACTTTAAAAGGTTTGGTATGTTCGATAGCGTACCCAATACGCAATAATGAGTTTCTTTAAAATCTTATGTTGCACACTAATTATATAATATTATTATTTTAAATGGAAGTTAACTCCTAGCCATTTTATTGGTGGGAATTAAAATAACATACTAAAATATGATTATATATGTTTTTTATATGTTTTTACTTTTATCCAATAAAATTTAGAGGCTTAAAATGTGAATGAATCTAATTTTAAGCATAATTTAAATTAAAAAATCGATTTAACACCTTTTAATGGAGAACCCATTTTAAATCTAGTTTTATACACTTTAATACATTATATTTAACAAAATAAAATCCCTCTTTAGAATAGGGACATCAAAATTTACTTCATGTAAATTTTTGGAATTTTTCCTATAAAGTTCATTTTTTAATGAATAGTGAAAAATATTGTATTTTAATTCAAAACAGAGTTTTAATCTAATTTATTTATATGGTTATATTATATTTTAAATTGGTTTTAAGGTGTCATTAGAATTTATTTTTACCATTTAATCCAATTTTGGTCATTGGAATTAATTTCACTTTGAATTTGGACATAAAAAAGTGTCAATCTTTTGACAGTTATTGTTTCTTAAAAACACGCTATTTCTTTTAACAAGAGGAATTAATTTTAAGTTAATTAATGAAAATTCTATGTTTATAATTTGGAAAAATTGACATCATTTTTGAATTTTTTATATCAAATATAGCTTAGGCTGAATTTTTTGTATTTTTCTGAAAAACTTCAATTTTTGATGAATAGTGAAACCACTTAGTAGTAGTTAAAAAAACTGACTTTTTCATTTAAATGAAATTTTTCCACTTCTGTGAATTGAATTTTAAAAATCCAACATAAATTTTTGTTATTCGTAAGTAAAATGTGGTTTAATAAGATGAAAATAATTTTTGTTGAATAGTAACTTTTGACTTTTATTTACTGCGGTTAAAGGTAAATATGGTAATTCAAGGTAAAAAGAATATTATAATAATTCAAAAATTACCTTAAAACTTTTCCTAAACTTATTGGATGAGTAATTTCCTACCATGGTAATCCTTGGGTCGATTTTGGTACCCATGGAGCCACTTATGAATGATAATGACACTTTAGATAAATTAACTTAAAGACAAAAATGACATAAACAAAAATATTTTAGTAAATTAATTTTTATATGATGTTATATATTTAATAATTTGGAAATAAATATTCATTGGAAATATAAAAATATTTCTTACATCATGATATTTTTTTTATAATTTTTAGACATCGAATAAATTAAATTATTCATGACACAATAATGATGCAGTGTTTACCTCATTAATAAATCATTTAAATAAATAAGATTATAAAAATTAAAATAACATCCAAAACCTATCCAATTATTATTGTCTGATTTTATTTCGACCATGAGTCATCTTATCTTCTACGTTAATGGTTTTTGGACCTTTAGAAACTGAATATCATTATATAATAAAAAAATATTTTTACACTTTCCTAAAGAGCCCCCCCCCCTCGTATAAAAGGAGACCATTTCTAACCAATTCCTCACACCACTCAAGCATTTTGGATTGTCCAACATCTACCCAATTAATCTCCCTACATCTCCCTTTTCAACCTAGAAGCCTTAACTTAGCCATAAGGAACTTCAACAAACCATTTTGGTTCAAACCAAAGGGAGTTACGCAAATTAAAGGTAACTGTTTCTATTAACTTCTTTTCTTTTATTTTACTTCTCCAACCCCTAAACTCTTTTTATTCATTTCTTTTATAACAACACCAGTATCCTCAATATACTATGATGTTTTTATGATATGTATTCAAAATAAACTTACACACACCTCCATCTAATGGGTGAAGAACATACTATTTTTCTGTAGGGAAAACTAACGCCTCCCGAAACAATGATTGTTCGATTATCTCCTACCGCCTCTCATGGTGGCCACTAAGATGGAAATGTATTAATATATGATATAAATTATGTTTATGTTTTATTTATTCTTCCGTATTTTTCTTTTATATCATACCTTTATGGTTTCCATTATGTGTAAACACGATAATTTCATTTGAGGAAGTGTGGACCACCACCCCCTCAAAGTGATATGAATCATTAATAACATTTGTGGGATGTATAAAGGATGGATTTAATTATATTATATTATATTATAATATAATTATAATATAATTATGTATCATTTTGTTTTAATTCCATTAAAATAAGAAATATAAATGGAAGTATCGTTCATGCGTACGTACAGCTCACTATCTCCATGAACGGTGCATTTCATTTCTTACCTCCAAATGTTATGTACTATTATAAATACATGTATATAATAGAAATATATGATATATATGATATCTAATCATGAATATAATTCTGGATATAATGCACTTTTGACCATGTTAAAAACTAGTAACTATATGGTGTTCATTTATAACTCAAGTACCAAATATCGACAAAACAAACATTATTAAATTGAATGATTACATAATGTTTATAACATGGTAATAAGTGATATAAAAGAAATAATAAACTTGTAAAAAAGGATACTAATCAAGTAGAAATTAACATCAGTTTTTTATTTATGATATTAAAGAACTAACGGGTCAAGTTGGACATGAGGTAAGGGACTTCGTCTCAATCTCCTTTCATTGAGGCATATTTTGTCTTAATACATGACTTTATTTTATATTTTGTATAAACACCCTTGAATTTTCAAAGGGAATATTTTTCTATAAAGAGTTTTACTAAAATACAGAATGGAATGTTTCTTTTAATGTAAGCAGTGACAATGACCTTTTTGTTGTCACAAGTATTATTTGTTATTTGGCTTACTTAGCAAGACTTAATGTTTTTTTTCAAGGAAAATAAATACCATATACTCTTTTATGTATTTTGGTTTTGAAAATGGTTTTGATAATGGATTTTTATGTCAATATATTTAAGTGACATATTGTGATTGAAATATGGAAATATTTTCATTCCATTATATTTGTTTTATCTATTATGATTTTATAATGGTAATTAGACATTTAACGGGTGGTTACTTGATAAACCAAATGATGGGTGATGTCGTGATAAACCATGATTGGTGGTTACGTTATAACCTTCAATTAATTGGGTATTAAAGTTGGCTGTATGGCTATTCCATTTAGTGATATGTGTGGATGTTGACCATATGGTTATTCCATTTAATTATGTTTATATCCCAAGTTACCTTTATATGTTATGTGTCCTTTATATGGGTTTTATGGTAATATTTTGGTTACAAAAGGGTAATTAGTGATATTTTATTTAGTGAAGAGTATTTACTACTTCATAAAGGTAAAAAGTTTTACTTATGTTAAATTATTCATGGTTTACTTATTATTTTGAAAAAATAACAGTTTTCCTTCTTTGTGTATCCCTTACTGAGCTTTTTATGCTCATCCCAAGTTTTTGAAATGTTTTTCACATGACATAATGTAGAATATAGTCAAGGATGGGATCAAGGAAAAGTCATGCTATCTTAAACATGGAACTAGACATGAATCTTTTTTTCAAGAGTTCTTGTTTTGTGAAAAAAATGGAAACTGAGTAGAAGTGTCTACCTTGTTTTTTTAAATGAAATGTAATAGTAATGGAATAATTCCCTAAAAATATAAACCTGAAAAGATATTTAATGTGAATTATTCATTTAATTCATGATTATGTAATGTTTTAAGGTTGGGTCCTTATAGTTGGAATCAGATGTCGGTTTAGACAACTTTAGAAGTTAACGTATTGTTAAATAAATGTTCATAAATTAATTTATGGTAATATTAAAATGAAATAGAATTTAAATATTACGATGTTGCTTCACCTAATATATTTTTGTGTTTAGAATGGTTTTCAACAAAGAAAACAGGACAGCTATCTTGGGACGACATTAGGAGGAAGAAAACCTTCCAAATTAGCAACCTGAGATGGTCGGGATTAGAACTGAATAGTTTGTTGCAGTGATGGAATAGTTGAAAAGGGCTATAAATGGTGGTGTTATCCATGCACGAGATTATCTAGATCAACCGTAGAGGAACATGTTAGTAGTGGAGAATTTTAAGAGGCAACATCCCCCATCATGAAGAGGATCATCTAACCCTGTGCTAGCTGAAGGGTGGATTAAAGCACTGGAGAAGATGTTCGATGTTATGGGGTGTTCATAACATCAAATGGTTAGTCTTACTATCTACCATTTTGAAGGTGAATCTGATCCGTGGTGGTCGATGGTGAAAAATATTAGGTATAGTGAGGAGATTGATGCTCTTGATATGGATGAATTCAAAGGAATGTTTCTTGAGAAATATTTTTTTAAGGTGGTTCTTCTTAGGATGGAAAAAAATTCTGGGAATTGAGGTAGGATGATGACTCAATGGTTTCTTATGAAGCAAAGTTCACCCGAATGTCAAGGTATGCACCAAATTTCATCTAAGATATTGATAGTAAGATAAATAAATTTTACCCAGGACTGAAGCCATGATATCAAAGAGCATTATCCCCCCATGAGTTCAAAAGTTATGAAAAACTTGTTCGATGTGTGCCCAAGGTGGAAATGGAGTTTTCCGATGATCATGTGTTCATTGACAAACAACAGAATAAGAGTTTTAGTTGGCATGAAAAGGGAAATAATTCTTCAAAGAATCCTAGAGGTAAGAAAACTAAATATCCAACTTGTTATAAGTGTGGTAAAAAGAATCCGGGAGAATATTTATCAAAGTCTGGAAAGTGCTTCTGTTGTGGTATGTCTGGTCATATTGCTCATAACTGTAAGGAAGATGATCAAGCAGGTAATGAAAATCCATCGGTAAGATGTTTTTAGTGCAATGAAATGGGTCATTATGAAAATGAGTGTCGGGTGAAGAAATCAACTGAGGAAAAGCAACCAAACTACAAGTATAAAGGGGTGGTCAAGTCCTTTGCAACTACTTCAGCAGATGTTGTGCCATAAAATAAAGTATTATCAGGTACACTATTTGTTTTTTCAAGTTATTCCACTATGTTGTTTGATTCAGGGTCTACACACTCTTTCATTTCTGAGAAGTTTTCTATTAAATTTGGAATTCCATCTCAAGATATGAATATGCAACTTATGGTAAAAACAACTGGAGGAAATGTTGAGACAAAAAGAAAACAGATGAACCTTCCTATCCTTGTGTGCATGAAGAATCTACCAGAAAACCTTATTGTTTTGCCTCTAGTAGAGTTTGATGTTATTTTGGGCATGGATTTTCTGTCTCCTTATGAAGCTAAGATTGAATGCAGAGAGAAAGAGGTTTCATTTCAAAACTATTTACAGTTTGTGTACAATAATCAACCCTTTACTTTGATAACATATCAGGAAGCTAAGAAACTAGTAAAAGATGGAAATGAATGTTACCTTGCACATATTGTTGAAGATTAAAGAACTTTTAAGATTAATGATGTGCCAGTGGTAAATGAGTTTCTTGATTTTTTTCCTGATGAGTTTCCTAGTACTATACCTGATCTTGAAGTTGAATTTACTGTTGATTTAGTTTCAGATGCTAAGATAATTTCAAAACCCCTTTATCTAATGGCTCAAATTGAACTTTTAGAGTAAAAGAAGAAATTGTAGGAGTTATTAGATAAAGGTTTCATTCAACCAAGCACATCAACATGGGGTGCTCCTGTCTGGTTTTTAAAAAAAATATGTTTCAATGAGACTTTTCATTGATTATAGAGCATTGAATAACATAACTGTAAACAAAAAGTATCCTTTGCCTCATATCTATGATTTGTTTGATCAGCTCTAGGGAGATTGATATTTTTCAAAGATTTACTTGAGAATGGAGTACCATCAGTTGAAAGTAATGGAAACAGACATTCATAAGACTGTTTTTCATACTAAATATGGCCATTATGAATTTGTGGTTATTCTTTTTGGTTTAAAAAATACACCTATTTTATTCATGGATCTTCTGAATATAAATTTATGACTGTTCTTCGATAAGTTTGTGGTTGTGTTCATTGATGATATTTTGGTTTATTCCAAAAATTAAATAGGAACATGAAAGTCATTTAAGGGCCGTCTTGCTAACCTTAAAAGAAAAGAAACTATTTTGGAAATTCATAAAGTGTGAGTTTTGGTTACAACGAATTTCTTCCCATGGTCACATTGTTTCAAAAAATGGCAAAACTATTTATCCTACTAAAACAAAAGTTGGTTAAGAATGTACAAGACCCACAAATATAAATGAGATCCGTATTTTTATTGGTTCTTCAAGTTATTACCGGTGGTTTGTTGAGAATTTTTCATGGTTATCTAGTCTAATGACTATGTTAAATCAAAAATGTGTTAAGTACCTTTGGAAAAAAGAATGTGATTATTGCTTTCAGGAATTGAAAAGAAGACTAGTGAATGCTCCAGTTTTGGCACTGCCATCCAGAAATGGTGAGTTTGTCATTTATAGTGATTCTTCATTGAAAGTACTTGGATGTGTCCTTCTGCAGAATATTCAGTTAAATGCTTTTGCTTCACGTCATTTGAAACCACATGAGTTAAATTACCCTACACATCATTTGCAATTACCTCCTGTTGTTGTTGCATTAAAAGTTTGGAGGCATCATTTGTATGGAGTAAAATGTGAAATATATACTAATCAGAAAATTTTAAAGTATATATTCACTCAGAAATAATTGAACATGAGATAGAGGAGATGGCTGAAATTAATCACAAATTATTATTGCATGATCCATTACCATCTGGGAAAAGAAAATAAATTGGTTGATGCTTTGAGTTGAAAATGTAATGTATCTTTATCCATGCTATGTTTCGAACGATATTATTTAGTTCTTGATTTAATGTACCTTGGCATAGAAGTTGTTGGTGCAGGAAATTATTCTGTTTTGTTTTAGGTGTCAGGGAAATCATCTCTATCAGAAAGAATAAATCAAGTGCAGAAAGAGGATAGTGAGTTGCAGAAAAAAAGTAGAGTTGGTTCAGAAGGTTAAGTTGCCTGATTTTAACATTGATAATGATTGTGTTCTGAGGTTTGGGAAGAGATTATGTGTGCCTTGTGATTCAAAGTTGAATTATTAGTTGTTATGTGTAGCTCATAGTTCTCTATTTTCAGTTCGTCCTGGTAGTAATAATATGTACAATGATCTTCGAGAGTATTACTGGTCGGATGGAATGAAAAGAGATATTGTTGTTATTACTATGAAGTGTTTGAGTTGTCTGTAGGTTAAAGAAGAGAGGAAGTTAATGAAATGGATTCTTCTATCTTTACCAGTGCCAAAGTAGAAATGGGATAATATATCCATGGAATTTATTGTGGGATTATCGAAGACATCTCTAGGTAATAATGAAATCTAGGTTATAGTTGATCTATTGGCTAAATTTGCTCATTTCCTTCATATTCGAGATACTTTGTCTCTAGATCAACTTGATTGGTTGTATGTTAAAGATATAGTAAGGTGTCATAGAGTTCCCCTCTCCATTTTATCTGATCTTGATCTCAGGTTTACTTTTAACTTTTGGAAATGCTTCAAAAGTCATTGGGTACTGAATTAGATTTTAGTACGGCTTTTCATCCTCAATTAGATGGGTAGTTAGAATGAAAAATTCAGACCTTGGAGGATATGCTATGTTCTTGTTCAAAAAATGACTAGGGAAGTCGAGACAAACATAATTATTTGGTTGAATCTTCTTATAATAACAATTTTCATTCTAGTATACAGATGGCTCCTTTTGAGGCATTATATGGAAAGCGTTGTTGCACTCCAGCTTTTTGGGAAGAAGTAGGTGAAAAGAAGTTGATGGGACCCAAATTGGAAGAAGAGATGGTAGTGAAAGTTCTGCTGATTCAAAAGAACATGAGATTAGATCAGAGCATACAGAAAATTTATACGGATAACCGGAGGAAGGATATTTCTTTTCAGGTATGTGATCATGTCTTTCTCAAAGTTTCTCTATGGAAAAGTGTGATGTGTTTTGGGTAGAAGGGAAAGTTGAGTCTGAGGTTCATTGGACCTTATGAAATCCTATAGAAAGTTGGATTAGTTCCGTACAGAGTGGATTTACCTCCATGTTTATCCCAGGTACACAATGTTTTTCATGTTTCGATGTTGAGAAAGTATATAGCAAATCCATCTCATGTTTTGAGTCCAGAGGTAGTTCAGTTGGAAGAGAATCTCTCTTATGAAGAACAACCAGCCTAGATTTTTGATCGTAGAGAAAATTTTTTGCAGAATAAGGTAATTCACCAGGTAAAGGTTTTGTGAAAAAACTATATGATTGAAGAGGCAATGTGAAAATCTGAAAATGCTATGAGGGATAAATACCCCCCACTTATTTTGATAAGTGAATAAAAGTTGTGAGGATGAAATTTCCACAGGGGGGAAGGATGTAACATCCCAAGTAAATGAAGAATAATAGATTTTCATATTTTTTAATATTTGTGAATTAAATATTAATTTTACTTTAAAAGGGTTACTGGGTTCGATAGCGTACCCTATACGCAACTACGAGTTTCTTTGAAATCTTATGTTGCACACTAAAAATATAATATTATTATTTTAAATGGAAGTAAACTCCTAGCCTTTGTATTGGCGGGAATGAAAAAAACTAACTACAATATGATTATACATGTTTGTTTGATGTATTTACTTTTATCCAATAAAAGTTAGAGTCTTAAAATGTGAATGAATCTAATTTTAATCAAAATTTACATTAAAAGGTCGATTTACCACCTTTTAATGGTGAACCCTTTTTAAATAATGTTTTGCTCACTTTAATACATAATATTATACCAAATAAAATCCTTATTTAGAATGGGGACATCAAAATTTACTTTGTGTAAATTTTTGGAATTTTTCTGATAAATTTCCTTTTCTAATTAATAGTAAAAAATATTGTATTTTAATTCAAAACTGCGATTTAATCTAATTTATTTATTTGGTTATATTATCTTTTTAATTTATTTTAATGTTTAATAAGAATATATTTTTACCATTTAATCCAATTTTGATCAGTGTAATTAATTTCACATTGAAATTGGACATAAACAAGTGTCAATGTTTTGATAGTTATTGTTTCTTAAAAACACGCTATTTGTTTTAACAATAGGAATTAATTTTAAATTAATTAGTGCAACTTCTATATTTAAAATTTGGTAAAATATACATCATTTTTGAATTCATAATATAAAATATAGCTTAGGATGAATTTTTAGTATTTTTCTGAAAAACTTCAATTGTTGATAAATAGTGAAACCACTTAGTTTTAGTTAAAAAAATAACTTTTTCATTTAAATGAAATTTTAGAACTTCTATGATTTAAATATCAAAAATATGACATGCATGGTTGTTATTATATGTAAAATTTAGTTCAATAAGATGAAAATAATTTTTTTGTGAATAGTAACTTTTGACTTTTATTTACTGCGGTTAAAGGTAAATATGGTAATTCAAGGTAAAAAGAATATTATAATAATTCAAAATTACCTTAACACTTGTCCTGACCTTATTGTATGAGTAATGATTAACCATGGGCATCCTTGGGTATATTTTGGGACCCCATGTAGCCACTTATGAATGATAATGACACTTTAGATTAACTAACTTAAAGTAAAGAAAAAAAATAACATAAACAAAAATATTTTAGAAAAATAATTTTTATATGGTGTTATATAAGTAATATTTTTTACTATAAATATTCATTGAAAAGATAAAAAGATTTACTACATCATGGAATTTGTTTTATAACCGATTCCTCAGACCACTCAAGCCTTTTGGATCGTCCAACCTCTGTCCAATTAAGCTACCTACATACATATCTTCCACCTAGAAGCCTTACCTTATGCAGGAGGCACTTCAACAAACCATTTTGGTTCAAACCAAAGGGAGTTACCCAAATTAAAGGTAACGGTTTCTCTGAACTTCTTTTCATTTATTTTACTTATCCAACCACTAAACTCTTTTTATTCCTTTATTTTATAACAACACCAGTATCCTCAATATACTGGGATGTTTTTATGATAATGATTCAAACTACACTTACACACACCTCCATCTAATGGGTGAAAAACATACTGTTTCTGTGGATGGAAAACTGACGCCTCAAAAAACAATGATTGTTCGATTATCTAAGACCGCCTCTCATGGTTTCCATTAATATGGAACTATATTTATATATGATATATATTATGTTTATGTTTCATTTATGCTTCTTTATTTCTCATTTATATCATACCTTTATGGTTTCCATTATGTGTAAACATGATAATTTCATTTGAGGAAGTGTAGACTATTGCCACCTCAAAGTGATATGACTCATTAATTCCATATGTGGGACGTTTAAAAGATGGATTTAATTATATTATATGATATTATACTGGAATTATAATATACCTAAATATCATTATGTTGAAATTCCATTAAAATAATAAATTGAAATGGAAGTAGCGTTCAAGCGTACGTACGGATTACCATCTCCATGAATGGTGCATTTCATTTCTTACCTCCAAATGTTATGTACTATTATAAATACATGTATATACTGAATATATATGATATATACGATATCTAAATCATGAATATCATTATAGATATAATTAACTTATTACCATGTGAGCAACTAGTAACTATATGGTGTTCATTTGTGACTCAAGTACCAAATATCAACAAAACAAACATTATTAACTTGAATGATTACATAATGTTTATAACATGGTAATAAGTGATATAAAAGAAATAATAAACTTGAAAAAGGGTTCTTAAGAATGTATAAATTAAGTTTAGTTTATTATTCAGTATATTAAAGAAGGAACGGGTCAAGTCGGACACGAGGTATGGGGCTTCGTCTCAATCGCATTTCATTGAGGCATATTTTGTTTTAATACACGCCTTTATTTTATATGTTGTATAAACACCCTTGACATTTCAAAGGGAATATTTTTCTACAAAGCGTTTTACTAAATGACAAAAAGGAATGTTTCTTATAATATAAGCGATGACATCGAACTTTCTGTCTCCACAAGTATTATTTGTTCTTTAGCTTCCTTAACCATCCATAATGTTTTTTTCAAGGAAAATAAATACCATATACTATTTTATGTATTTTGGTATTGAAAATGGTTTTGATAATGGATTTGTTATGTTAATATATTTAAGTGATATATTTTGATTGATGTGTGGAAGTGTTTTATTTCCTTTATATTTGTTTTATGTGTTATGATTTTATAATGGTACTTGGACATTTGATAGGAGGTTATGTGGTAAAACAAATGACGGGTGGTGTCGTTATAAACCAGTATGGGTGGTTACGTTGTAACCTCCAATTCATTGGGTATGGAAGTCAGCCGTATGGCTATTCCATGTAGTGATATGTATGGAAGTCGACCATATGGTTATTCCATTTAAGTATGTTTATGTCCCAAGTTACCTTTATATGTTATGTGTTCATTATATAGGTTTAATGGTAATCTTTTCCTTACAATGGTAAGTAGAGATATTTTATTCAGTGAAGATTATTTACTACTTCATAAAGGTGAAAAGTATTACTTATGTTAAAGTATTCCTGGTTTACTTGTTGTTTTGAAAAACTAACAGTTTTCCTTCTTTGTGTATCCCTTACTGAGCTTTTTATGTTCATCCCAAGTGTTTGATATGTTTTTAACAGGACATAATGTGGAATATGGTCAAGTATGGGATCAAGGAAAAGTCATGCTGTCTTAAACATGGAACTAGACACGACTCTTTTTTTCAAGAGTTCTTGTTTTGTGACAAAAATGGAAACTGAGTAGAAGTGTCTACTTTGTATTTTTTTTAAATGAAATGTAATGGTTATAGCCTAATTCTCTAAAACTAAAAATTTGAAAAGATCCTTAATGTGAATTATTCATTTAATTCATAATTATGTAATGTTTTCAGGTCGGGTCCTTATAATTTCAATAAGCGATTTAATGTTAAAGGGTCTAAAATCATATTAATTCAATTTTTTGATGAAATATCTAATTATTATGTCTTTACATTTATTATATCCAAATAATATCAATTATACAATAACCATTCTCTATTTCTTCTTCAAATCTATATGCATCAAATCTATAAACCTGAAGAAATTGCCAACTATGGAAATTGAAATTGTCATTATATTATCTGAATAGAAAATAGTATTCTCATCGACATTATTTGATATGATGGTTCTTTATATGGTTCACTTTGTGAGAGAGATTCAACTGTGTGGTCCTGTACACTATAGATGGATGTACACCACTGAATGGTATATAAGGATTTTGAAAGGGTGTGTCAAAAATCATAGTTGTCCAGAGGGTTGTATTGAGTAGTGATATATTATTTAGGAAGTCATTGAATTCTATACTAAATATCCGTCTAATGTGGAAAGAATTGGTCTTCCAAAATCATGACATATTGGATGGATTGCGGGTGAAGGAATTTCTAGAGGAGAGGTTTTCACAATCAATATTGTAGATCGGGAGTAGGCCAACCTTTATATTTGTACAACTGTTTGGATGTTAACCCATATTTTGAAACCCAAAAAAAATTCTTAGGCATTTGAATCCATCATGGGATGAAAAATGGATATCAAATACACATAATAGAAAGTTTATAGGATGGTTTTAGGACCATATTTTTAAGGAGTCAGATGAAAATATGGACTCAATTTCAGAATGACTTTGATATCTTGTCAGTGGACCATGATTGAATATATTATCATGAAATTCTAACGTAATTAACAGTAATATATTCTATACTAATGAACATGATGAAGATTTTTAAATGAAGAATAGAGGAGTAACACTTATGGCGCAAGAGATGCGTGTTTCTGGTGATAGGAACAAAAAATCAATTTTTGAAAATATGTCATACTTTGGTATCATCAAACACATACGGGAGTTCGATTATACAATATTCTATGTGAAAAATTTTCAATGAATGTGGGTTGAAAACAAAAGTGATATTAAAATAGATGAATTGGGATTTAGGAAAATTAGTTTTAGTAAGGAAGGGTACAAAGACAAATTTTTTATAATGGAATCAAAGTTAGTACAAGTATTTTATGTTCCAGATCCTAAAAACAAAAACCAGTCAATTGTTATATTATAAACCAAAACCACTAAAGGGTTAGATTAAAATTCAATGGAGTATGACCCTTTCATTGAAGCATTTTAATCATTTTTCAATGGTCCCAATGTAGACGACATTTTATATGTCATGGGAGACCACAATTAAGGTATTTGAATAGTCTATAGAGGGGAAAATCTCATCAGCCTTTAAAAGGGAGTTCAATAATTAGGTAATATATATTCTTTATAACATGCATCATGTTACCTTATGTAATTATCTATTCGTTGATTCTTTTATTTAATCTAAATTAACTATTAAACCACTTATATAGATAATGACTTATGTATGTGTTGATGCTCCCAATCTGTAGAGACCCGAAGCCTAATGTACATGGGCATTACATTACTTTTGTGGAATACTTAATACATAACAAAAACACACACACAAGGACCGTAATAGTTTAGTGTCTTTGGAAACTTGGAACGTAATCTTCTAATCGTGGTGAAAGATCTTCAACATCTCCCATAAAGATCTTCCCCCTTTTTTTCTTACCTAAAACCTTTCTTTATATCCATAGGAAAAGAAAACATAAAAGGGTGAGCTCAAATGCTCAGTAAGGGTAAACAAAAGAAATATCAATCACATCATATTCATAAGAACATAACATTTTGGAAATCTTAACCTGCAAAAGAGATCATAATATTATAACATGGGATAAATCATAGTAGTAAAATGTAATCCCAATAATCATAACTTAAAACATGAAACTTTCTGGCATACACACATAATCATAGAGAATCATTTATTATTAGTCAAGACTCATTTCCAAGACTATCTTAGTGGACAAAGTCCATTTCTGAACCGAGTTCATTCCTCATTTCAGTCCTGTTTCACTGAACCGGTTTAATATACCGTTCCAGCCATGTCTATCTCATGAGATATAAAATATTTACCCAATGCATTGGAGGGAGATATAGGTCCCACCCATCTCATAATGATACCATTCTTATGTGTGCCACAAAATCATAAATCATACATCATTGCATAACCCATGTAATAAAAATGGGATTCTTAAACATGGCATCATAAAAAAATTCATATAAGATAAAGGAATTCATAAAAATAATTCCATCACAACATAATCAAATCAATGTAATAATAGGGATAGAAACAGAAACCTATATTATCTTAGATTGAAAATAATTTTGATAAAACACTTGAACTCCATTTTTGAGGAAAATATCCTTTCTACATCAAAAACATTTCCTTTCTTAACATGTCATATAATTTTAAACTAAAACAAGTTGATTAAAAATAAAATTGGAAACTTGTAAATGAAGCTTCTTGGAAATAATGTTTTAAAAATCCATTCATACCGCATAAGTTTAAAAAAACATTCTTCTCGTACATTTGTCAGAAAAGTCAAAAAATACCTCGTACGAAAAAACGACAAATGATTCCTTTCATATCTTTTACTAAAAACTCACCGAAGGGTAAAATTGGATTTAAAAAATTGTAGGTGTATGGAAATAATATTACATATTGAGGAAACATGGATGTGGATGATAAAATACTCCCCAGTAAATTCCAAATTATAAACAATCTCGGATAAAAATGAGATTGTGGTATTTCCCTTACCTTAGGTCTGATTTGCTTCGTAAGTGTCCGAACCTCCTATATAATGATTTAAATAATGTAATTGACTTATTAAAGAATCATATTCATTCTTATGACATCATATATGGTTCACTTAAGACTTTATATTACCCATTCATTTGTAAATTAATGTTAAAGTCGTGTTTTGGGTAAAATCATCTTATTTATCGTACGTGTTTGGACTTGTTGTTCTTGATGTTATTATTACTTATATCATGATTCACTTACCTAAAAAATGTAAATCATGATTTATATATCATATAAATTCATTATAAATCCAGCATATACAATCATTTATAATAGTACATAACATATGAAGGTAAGAAATGAAACGCACCGTTCATGTAGACGGTAAGTCGTACGTACGAATGAACGCTACATTCATTTCTATTTATTATTTTAATGGAATTAAAACATAATGATACATAGGTATATTATAATTCCAGTATAATATCATATATAATATCATTAACCACATCCTTTATACATCCCACATAAGGTATTAACTAATCACATCACTTTGAGGGGGCGGTAGTCCGCACTTCCTCAAATGAGATTATCATATTTACCAACTATGGAAACCGTAAAGGCTTGATATAATTGGGAATTAAAGAATCATAAAGAAATAATAAACATAATATATATTATATATAAATATAGTTCCATCATAATGGCCACCATGAGAGGCGGTAGGGGAAAATCGAACAATCGTCGTTTCGTGAGGCATTAGTTTGCCATCACAGAAACATTATGTTCTTCATCCATTAGATGGAGGTGTGTGTAAGTGTAGTTATAATCCTTATCATAACAACATCCTAGTATTTTCAGGATACTGGTTTTGTCATAAAATAAAGGATTAAAAAGATTTTAGGGGTTGGAGAAGTAGAATAAAAGAAAAAAACTTAAGAGAAACTGTTACCTTTAATTTTGATAACTTTCTTTGGTTTGAACCAAAAGGACTTCTTGGAGAGTCTTCTGCCTAATTTAAGGCTTCAAGGGGAAGTAGAGAGATTTAGGGAGCTTAGTTGGGCAGAGTTTGGACTAGCCAAAAGTTCTGAGAGGTGTGGGGAATTGCATAGAAGTGGTCTCCTTTTATAAGGGAGTGGAGGGGCTCTTTAGGAAAGTGTGAAAACATTATTTTATTATAAACTTATCTTCAGTTTCAAGAGGTCCAAAACACATTAATGTCGAAGATAAGATGACTCGTATTCGAAATAAAATCATCCAATAAGAATTGGACAGGTTTTGGATGATATTTTAATCATTTTAATCTTATTTATTTAAATCATTTATTAATTAGGTAAATACTGCATCATTATTGTGTCATAAATAATTTAATTTATATGATGTATAGAAATTATAAAAAAATACCAACATGTAGGAAATATTTTTAGATTTCCAATGAATATTTATAGTCCAAAATATAATTTATATATCCCCTTATAAAAATTAATTTCTAAACGATATTTGTTAATTCCAATTTTGTCTTTACATTAAATTAATTAATCTAATGTGTCATTGTCTTTCATATGTGGCTCCATGGGGTCCCAAAATCGACCCAAGGATGCCCATGGTCGGCCAATACTCATCAAATAAGATTAAGACAAGTGTCAAGGTAATTTTGAATTATTATAATATTATTTGAACCTTGAATTACCCTATTTACCTTTAACCGCAGTAAATAAAAATTACCGTAGTTACTATTCATAATGCCCAAAAATAAAAAGTAGCTTATTAACATAATTTGGACCCACTGATTCCAAATATGGAATCCATTTTTCCAAATTCCATACACAAAAGTTGCAGAAATTAAATTAAAATTAATCTCGTTGTCGAAAGAAAACGGGTTTTTGTTTAAAACATTGCGAAAGATTGAATTGATTTAACCTATGAATTCAAGGTAAAATAAATGCTAATGACATAAATTATATTAAATGGTAAAAATATATTCTATTTATACTTTAAAACCATTAAATATTATAATTTAACCACATAAATTATTATGATGGAAAAAGTTGTTTTTAATTAAAATATAGCGTGTTTTTACTATTTATTAAAATATGAAAGTTATCAGAAAAATATCAAAACATTATCCAATGTAAATTTTTATATCCTGATTCAAAAGAAGAATTTTATTCTGTCAGATTGAACTTATAAACATGTCAAAAACTATATTTAATGTGGGTGCGCCCTCAAAAGGCGGCAAAACTGTATTTTTTGAAAAATACTTATTTTACCCGAAAAATTTATTTTGTTCTCATACCATGTTATAGAAAATATGTAAGATTAATAATAATGTTATTAAATTCAAAATTTAGTTAATACTATTCATAACGGCTAGTTCATAATAATATTATAATAATATATCATTGTTTAGTAAAACTCAGTATTGCGTACAACACACGCTATCGAGGAAGGTCGTGATTGCGTGAAATGCAAGCCAAGTCAGGGTTGCGTGTTATACAAGAATCCTTCGTTGTTTCGTATAATAGATTCCAACCATATTAATTTTGTGGAATACTTAATACATAACAAAAACACACACACAAGGACCGTAATATTTTAGTGTCTTTGGAAACTTGGAACATAATCTTCTAATCGTGGTGAAAGATCTTCAACATCTCCCATAAAGATATTCCCCCTTTTTTTCTTACCTAAAACCTTTATTTATATCCTGGGGAAAAGAAAACATAAAAGGGTGATCTCAAATGCTCAGTAAGGGTAAACAAAACAAATATCAATCACATCATATTCATAAGAACATAACATTTTGGAAATCTTAACTTGCAAAAGAGATCATAATATCATAACATGGGATAAATCATAGTAGAGAAATGTAATCCCAATAATCATAACATAAAACATGAAACTTTGTGGCGTACACACATAATCATAGAGAATCATTTCTTATTAGTCAAGACTCATTTCCAAGACTATCTTAGTGGACAAAGTCTATTTCTGAACCAAGTTCATTCCTCGTTTCAGTCCTGTTTCACTGAACCTGTTTAATCTGCCGTTCCAGCCATGTCTATCTCATGAGATATAAAATCTTTACCCAATGCATTGGAGGGAGATATATGTCCCACCAATATCATAATGATACCATTCTTATGTGTCCCACAAAATCATAAATCATACATCATTGCATAACCCATGTAATAAAAATGGGATTCTTAAACATGACATCATAAAAAAATTCATATAAGATAAAGGAATTAATAAAAATAATTCCATCACAACATAATCAAATCAATTTAATAATAGGGATAGAAATAGAACACTATATTATCTTAGATTGAAAATAATTTTGATAAAACACATGAACTCCATTCTTGAGGAAAATATCCTTTCTACTTCAAAAACATTTCCTTTCTTGACATGTCATACAATTTTAAACTAAAACAAGTTGATTAAAAATAAAATTGAAAACTTGTAAATGAAGCTTCTTGGAAATAATGTTTTAAAAATCCATTCATGCCGTATAAGTTAAAAAAACATTCTTCTCGTACTTTTGTCGGAAAAGTCAAAAAGTACCTCGTACGAAAAATGACAAAAGATTCCTTTCTTATCTTTTACTAAAAACTCACCGAAGGGTAAAATTGGATTTAAACAATTGTAGGTGTATGGAAATAAAATTACATATTGAGGAAACATGGATGTAGATGATAAAATACTCCCCAGTAAATTCCAAAGTATAAACAATCTCGGATAAAAATGAGATTGTGATATTTCCTTTACCTTAGGTCCGATTTGCTTCGTAAGTGTCTGAACCTACTGTATATTGATTTAAATAATGTCATTGACTTATTAAAGAATAATATTCATTCTTATGACATCATATATGGTTCACTTATGACTTTATATTACCCAATCTTTTGTAAATTAATGTTAAAGTAGTGTTTTGGGTAAAATCATCTTATTTATCGTACGTGTTTGGACTTGTTGTTCTTGATGTTATTATTAATTATATCATGATTTACTTACCTAAAAAATTTAAATCATGATTTATATATCATATACATTTATTATATATCAATCATATACAAGAATTTATAATATTACATAACATATGGAGGTAAGAAATGAAACGCACCGTTCATGTAGACGTTAAGTCGTACGTACGCATAAACGCTACTTTCATTTCTATTTATTATTTTAATGGAATTGAAACATAATTATGAATAGGTATATTATAATTCCAGTATAATATCATATATAATATCATTAACCACATCCTTTATACATCCCACATAAGGCATTAACGAATCACATCACTTTGAGGGGGCGGTAGTCCGCACTTCCTCAAATTATATTATCGTATTTACCAACTATGGAAACCGTAAAGGCTTGATATAATTGGGAATTAAATAATCACAAAGAAATAATAAACATAATATATATTATATATAAATAAAATGCCATCATAATTTCCACCATGAGAGGCGGTAGGGGGAAATCGAACAATCATCATTTCGTGAGGCGTTAGTTTTCCATCACAGAAACATTATGTTCTTCATCCATTAGATGGAGGTGTGTGTAAGTGTAGTTCTAATTCTTCTCATAACAAAATCCTAGTATTTTCAGGATACAGTTTTTGTCACAAAATAAATGATTAAAATTATTTTAGGGGTTGGAGAAGTAGAATAAAAGAAAACAACTTAAGAGAAACTGTTACCTTTAATTTTGGTAACTTTCTTTGGTTTAAACCAAAAGGACTTCTTGGAGAGTCTTCTTCCTAATGTAAGGCTTAAAGGGGAAGGAGAGAGATTTAGGAAGCTTAGTTGGGAAGAGTTTGGACGAGCCAAAAGGCTTGAGAGGTTTGAGGAATTGCATAGAAGTGGTCTTCTTTTATAAGGGAGTGGAGGGGCTCTTTAGGAAAGTGTGAGAACATTATTTTATAATAAACTTATGTTAGGTTTCAAGAGGTCCAAAACACATTAATGTCGAAGATAAGATGACTCATATTCCATATAAAATCATCCAATAGAAATTGGACAGGTTTTGGATGATAGTTTAATCATTTTAATCTTATTTATTTAAATCATTTATTAATTAGGTAAATACTGCATCATTATTGTGTCATAAATAATTTAATTTATGTGATGTATAAAAATTATAAAAAAAATACCAACATGTAGGAAATCTTCTTAGATTTACAATGAATATTTATAGTCCAAAATATAATTTATATAGCTCCTTATAAAAATTAATTACTAAACGATATTTGTTAATTCCAATTTTGTCTTTACATTAAATTAATTAATCTAATGTGTCATTGTCTTTCATAAGTGGATCCATGGGGTCCCAAAATCGACCCAAGGATTCCAATGGTCGGAAAATACTCATAAAATAAGTTTAATACAAGTGTCAAGGTAATTTTTAATTATTATAATATTATTTTAACCTTGAATTACCCTATTTATCTTTAACCGCAGTAAATAAAAATTACCGTAGTTACTATTCATAAAGCCCAAAAATAAAAAGTATATTATTAACATAATTTGGACCCACTGATTCCAAATATGGAATCCATTTTTCCAAATTCAATACAAAAAATTTGCAGAAATTAAATTAAAATTAATCACGTTGTCGAAAGGAAACGGGTTTTTGTTTAAAACATTGCAAAATATTGAATTGATTTAACCTACGAATTCAAGGTAAAATAAATGCTAATGACATACATTATATTAAATGGTAAAAATATATTCTATTTATACTTTAAAACCATTAAATATTATAATTTAACCACATAAATTATTATGATGGAAAAAGTTGTTTTTAATTAAAATATAGCATGTTTTTACTATTCATGAAAATATGAAAGTTATCAGAAAAATATCAAAACATTATCCAATGTAAATTTTTTTATCCTGATTCAAAAGAAGAATTTTATTCTTTCAAATTTATCTTATAAACATGCCAAAAACTATATTTAATGTGGGTGCACCATCAAAAGGCGGAAAAGCTGCATTTTTTAAAAAATACTTATTTTACCCGAAAAATTTATTTTGTTCTCATACCATGTTCTAGAAAATATGTAAGATTAATAATAATGTTATAAAATTAAAAATTTATTTAATACTATTCATAACGTCTAGTTCATAATAATATTATAATAATATATCATTGTTTAGTAAAACATAGTATTGCGTACAACACACACTATCGAGGAAGGTCGCGATTGCGTGAAATGAAAGCCAAGTCAGGGTTGCGTGTTGTGCTAGAATCCATCGTTGTTTCATAAAACAGATTCCAACCACATTTTATTTATACATTTAATATATATATAAAAAAACACACTCAATGTTGCGTAGAATGACTATTATAAAACGAACTTGAAATTGTGTGTAACACGATCCAAGAATAGTGTTCCGTATACTGCAAGCTAATACGGTGTTGCGTATAGTACAAGCTAAACATGGTGTGGTGTATAATAGAAGACATCAATGTAATTAAAAGAATATTTTTCATAAAATCTCGGGGTGTTACACAATCCCTAGTCACAACAGGTCTCCAAACCTGATGATAAATGTAGTAAAGAGGAACAACATGTTTCTTAACATTCTTTTGCTCCCATTGCAGAGGTAATATAGGTTTCTCAACATGTCACTACTCTTAGTGAAGAGCTACAACTATCATCTACACATTCCAATGCCAACACT
The DNA here is from genome assembly GCA_963277665.1 of Viscum album. Classification (NCBI taxonomy): domain Eukaryota; kingdom Viridiplantae; phylum Streptophyta; class Magnoliopsida; order Santalales; family Viscaceae; genus Viscum; species Viscum album. The sequence continues at coordinate 591,268,155 of OY728126.1, forward strand.
CTGGAGAAACATATTGATGATGCAGAATCTGAGTAAATTGTGGGAAACAGAGCACCAGAAGTGTAGAAAAAATATCATTGTAGACTGATGGTGTTAGAAAAAATTATTATGAAAAAATAAAAAGGCATCAAATACGAGGTCGGATGGAATACATAGGGCCAGCATGTCAACCACAACAAATCCATGTTCGGTTGTTACATTAGAATCATTACTCGGCAACATGGGCCTATTGATGTACATCTGTGGCACAAAGTTATCTCGTGGCTTAATATGCTAATGTGGGATGAGATTATGGTAACATTGTGATATCATTTCTTTAATTTACTAAAAAAATAAAAAAATAAAATAATGAAATATTGACTTATTCTTCAGCATCCCTTGTAGTGTGAATTTATAGTAGATGACTTGCACAAGAATGATGTATTAATGATTTCTAGAAGGATTCATAGAGTATTTCTCACAATAGTAACGATATATCATCTTAAATATGTTGAAGGGAAAATAAACATGCACCCACCTACTATTTATGAACACTTGATAACCCAAGAAGCATGGGATGCATTTATTGGCCATCGTACAGAGTGTTATTTTTATGTACATTGTGTTTTTAATATTTGGTTTGGAAATACATGCATTCACATCATTGATTGGTATTTTTTTTATGAAATATAAACTGAGTTTTGAATATAAAGAATGCGAATAAAACCCATCATACCCCACCATAAAACAAGGATGGGGTATGCTTCACTTAAAAAAATTATTATGTATTTTGAATCTATTGTAATACATTTATGTGACATAAAACAACACTGTAACTATGAGGAATCCAAATCCAAAATCCACTTTCATCCCATTCCATGTACTAAAGATGTATTCACATATAAATAAATATGGGTTACTAATAGATGAAAACACAGAAAAAAACTATGGGAAACATGTGTATGTATGAAATAATAATAACAAAATCATTCAAATCACTATTACATAACAAGGATTACATATTTTCTTACATTTTATATATAACACAGTAATAGGAATTATAAACACCCACATCGGATGCATACATACTTTCTCTGGCCTTGAAGCTGCCAGAACTGTATGGTCATGTCAAAGGTGAGAGTTTGGGGGTGACACCCCTAACATATTTTGAGAAAAAAATAGGAGTTGGATCAAAGTAAAGAAATTAAAAATATGAGATAATGAGTAACTATCATTGATAAACAATTCCAATTTAAGAGAGAGATTCTACATACATTGACACAATGGAAAAGAAAAGAAACAACTAAATAAAAACTAGTGTGTGAAGATCCCACCCCACCCCCACCAGCATTGAGGTGATACATTCCCATTAAAAACTATATTAGCTGAGGTAATCGATGTTATACTAATTGTTTCAATGAAATTTGAATCATATAGGCACTGAAACCCTTCCATTTTTGATATTTTATAGGGTGAAAATGATTGTGAATTGGTTATATCAACACCAACCCATCACCATGTAGTAAGGATTTTGGTGTCCAATAAATAGAAGGACATGCTACACAATAGACCACTGCTAATAGGTCATGTTAGAGTGTCGATTAACATATCCCATGGTACAATCGTAGAGATAAGTATTCTAATATATGGTGATGACATTTAATAGGTCAAATAAGATCTTGTAACATTCATCGCAAGGCCTTCACATCTTGTGAATGATATTTCGACAAGGAGGTATTCATTTCTGTTGCCTTTTTTTAAGGAAAACCTTTAACATTTAACAATAAAAGGTATGAAATGATGAATTTTATTATAGATAGACAAAGGGAAGGGGTGAAACTAAAGAGCAGCTAAAACCCATATCAAGGATCAACTAAACAATTTAAAAAATCTACCAAAATCACCTTAACCCCACCTGTTATATATCCACATTTTTTAGAATTTCAGGTTCATTTGGATACAAATATGAATTATGGTCATACTTCGACAATTTATTTTGAATAAAATATATATGGATGTGAATATATAGACTTAATTATTGTTGAGAACATGAGTTAAATCCTAAATTATTATTTTCTTGGCGGCTCAGCTGTAAATGATTACATGAGGAATGTTTTCCTGATTTGATTTTCCAAAAACCGATATACTATGTTAATTATAACTAAATACATTTCATATTTTTCATAGGTGTATATATAAAAAAAATTGAGGGTATATCCCCATGATCAAAAATTTGGACTCATGAGTCCTTACATCACCTCTAAAGAACAATAAAATATATATTCCAAGAAAGAGGCTCAAATAGTGACAGGCCTACTCAAATCATTTAATAGAAAAAATACTAATGACAGACACTTCGTAATACCAATGTTACAGGAGAAAAACTCTAAAATTTAATCATATAAAATATATTTTCATGTTATCCTTTTCTTATTGATTTTTTTGGTTTCTTATGTAGCATTGGATGCACCTTGTGGAAAATTTCGATACTCCAAATTTTTATTTCTTGGATGCAATGCATGGATATCCCACAAACTAACCACACATGTTAGAGTTTGTAAATTTTTAATACACTACACCACAATTTTATAACTAAACATCTAGTTGTATAATATATAACATCTTTTAATGTGGAATCTGTTGTGATAGGGTGGTGCATCAATATCCTCTATATCATGCAATGAATCTAGGGGATAAAGACGAGAAACATTTCAAGTACTAAGACTGGACAAGTATCAATGTATATATAATAAAATTGCATTATCCAAAACATATCAAAAGAAAATACTTATTTTTCTCAGTGTTTTTGTAGTGTCTGAAACAAACAAACTAAAAAGTATGTGGTTATTACGTTTAAAAATTTATGAAAGATAACATACTTCATCGACAAACTAGCATCCCTAAAAAAGTATTTTCAAATATAGTTACTATTTCATTTAAAGTATTTATTAATACTTTGTGTATTTATATTTTTTCAGTACTACTATGAATTTCTAAAAGACTAATGTTCAAAATATAATGTATATTTGTTTTGAAATGAATAGGTTGCATACCTGATGGAAGAATGTACAAAAATAGAATGAAGATGTGAATTCCATAAAAGTAGTTGATTACTCCATATTTATGTTTAATTTAATTATTTTTAGTATTACTCACATGTGAATTATTTTCTTATATAAGTGAATTCCTTTGTTTAAGCTGGGAATTTTTGTTCTAAATGGATCATGCTCATGAGAGATTAGACTTGGAGGTAGAAACAAAGATAATGACAATATGTAAATGGGTCAGGAACATATAAAGGTTAATTCCTAATACTTATGTTATCCTTATATAATAATTGATATCTCCCTTGTTTACACATATTGTGTATCTTTGATCTCCCTTTCTATGGTTTCATATCCTTAGTTTATGAATAATGGTTTTAGAAATTATATATCTTTATAGTAAAGAATAACTTATTAAGAGACTGTTATGAACTAGTTATTTTTTGTTTCCATGTTTCTAATAAAACCTAACCTAAACTATTCTGGAATGGATCATTATGTTATGAAAGGAACATTAATATACTAATATGTTATATCTTTGTATGAAATTTTTGGTCTATATGGTTGTTTTCATAGTAACTGACCTACTAAAAACCGATCAAATGCATTCAGTTGTTTCGATACTATAGGGAAATTATCCATAAGATATTTAGAACATGTAAAAATAAACCCCAACTTATTAAAATGCACGATGTGACCGGTGTGATTCAATGTCTCTTTTTATTTAATATTGACATTATTTTTATAAAAAAGAACTTATGATATGCTGAAAATTGATCAAACGCATTTAGATTGTTTTGATACTTTATGACAACAATATATAAGTCATTTGTGAAATATAGGAATCAACCAAACCTCAATATGTTGCATTATGTGAATATTATGACTTTAGGTGTACACTTTTTATATCAAATTAACAATAGATTTAGCAAAATGAACAAGTGACATGCTGAAAACTAAGAAAATGCATTTTGATTGTTTTGATAATTTAGGACAACAATCCATTAATAATTTTTATGTGTAAGAATAAATCGAAAATCAATCTGAGGCACAGTGTGAATGTTATGACATTAAGTGTGTATTTTTATATTATATTAACAATATATTTAGAAAAAAATAAGTGACATTTTGAAAACTGAGAAAATGTATTTAGATTGTTCTAATACATTAGTAAAATAATCCATCAATAATTTTTGATGTATATGAATCAACCACACCTCAATATATCGAATGGTGTGATCAGTAAGACTAAAATATTCCATTATCAGTTTAAAATTGACATTTTATCTCAGAACGTGTCACTCACTGAAAACCAAGAAAACACACTCTGGTTATCTTAATAAATAAGGGTAATAATTCAAAAGTTCTTTGTGATGTGTGTGAAGTAGTCTCATGTCTAACAGACGCAATATGTGACCAGTATGACCCAAAATGCGTATTTCCAGTTTAAAATTACATTTGAGTAAAAAAACACTACTTACCTACCAAAAACTAAAGAAACTTATTCTGGTTGTTTTGATACTTTAGAAAAATGATCTATACATCATTTTTTATGTGTAGGAATCAACTTCACCTCAATATGATGCACATTGTGGCCGATATGACTCAAAGTGTCTCTTTTTATTTAAAATTGACATTAATTTTATTAAAAGAATAACTGGAATAATAAAAATTGAGAAAATGTATCCAGATTTTTTTGATAATATAGGATAAAAATCCATGATTCATATTTGATGTGTAGAAAACAACCCCACATCAATAAAATGTATGATGTGACTAGTATAAATCCAAATGTGTCTTCTTACTTAAAATTTACATTAATCTATGTAAATTGAATAAGTGACATTCTGAAAACTAAGAAAATGAATTCAGATTGTCTTGATGCTTTAGAAAAATGATCCATTAGTCATTTTTGAAGTGTATTAATCAACCAAAACTCAATATAATGCACAGTGTGACTGTTATAAACAAATGTGTTAGCTACCAGTTTAAAATTCACATTTTAGCTCAAAAAAGGTGTCACTCACCAAAAACCAAGAAAAAACTCTCTCATTGTCTTCATAATATTAAAAAACGATTCATAGGTCCTTGTGATGTGTATAAAGCAGTCTCTAGTCAAACCAATGCACGATCCAACCAGTATGACTCAAAATGCCTGATTTTAGTCTGAAATGATATGTTAGTGAAAAACACAACTGGAAAATAGAAACCCAAGAAAATTTATTTAGATTGTTTTGATACTTTAGGAAAATGATCCATGAGTCATTTAGTTTGTGTTGAAATAAAACCGGCATCAATACAACTCAGGATGTGACAGGTATAACTCCATTTGTGTCTTTCTATTTAAAATTTTCATTAATATAAGTAAAAATAACAAGTGACATACTGAAAACAGGGAAAATACATTTGAATTGTTTTGATAATTGAGGAAAAAAATCCATGAGTCATTTGTGATCTGTAGGAATCAATCAAACCACAATCCAATGCACGATGTGACCCATATGACTAAAAGTGTCCATTATCATTTTAAAACTGACATTTTATCACAAAATGTGTCCCCCACAGAAAACCTAGTAAATGCCCCTTGATTGTCTTAATAATCTAGGATTGTGATTTGTAAGTCCTTTATGACATGTAGAAGTAGTATCTGTTAAACTGATGCATGATGCCATTGGTATGACTCGAAATGTGTGTTTCTGATTTGAAATAATATTGTAGTAAAAAAACACAACTTACATACTGAAAGAAGAGAAAATTCATTTGGATTTTTTTGATACATTAGAACAGTGATCTATGAGTCATTTCGTGACGTGTAGGAATCAAACACACCTCAATCTGAAAAATGATGTGACTAGTATAAATCCAAATGGATTATTTAAATTTGATATTAATTTTAGCAATAAAAAAAGTGACATACTCAAAATAGATCAAATCTATTAGGATTTTTTTTATATTTTAGGAAAATAATACATAACTCATTTGTGATGTATAGGAATCAACCCCGCTTCATTAAGAAGCATGGTGTGACCGATATTACAGCAAATGTGACTTTTTTTAAAAAAAATTATTAATTTACTCTTTCATATTAATAATTAATTCATTTATTTATAGTATTTCTAAAATGATATTAGTTTTTTTATATATGTGGAATATTTTTCTTGAGTTGGGATGATTTATTCGGGAACTAATACCATGGTCAGGCATTTTTGTGAGGGGGTCACGAATGTTAAAAGATGAAAAATTAATGATTTTAACTATTTGTTGGATAATTTTAAATGTAATTATATAAAAAATTGTTTTAAATGTATATAGCAGTGTTTTTTTGTAAATACCATGGGTTTATATTTTTATATTCACGATTTCAATTAAATTTATATATCATTTCTTTCCAAACCCTTGTGTGTGCAACTTGTTTTTTTCATTTGTGTCGTGTATCAACTTCTTTTGTCCTTATTTCTTCTTTTCATAAATTTATTACAATCTTCTTTATTTTGTATAGTGAATCCATGTGAGAATTTTACTGGATTAGATTACAATATTTTCGACTATTTTCTGAAGGTTTTTGAGGGGTGTGCTGTTATATAAACTACACATCAAAGGTGGCTAGGACTTTATCAACACAATTTCAAGTGATGAAAAAGTCCCCCTTAATCATCTCTAATTAAATCACTAATTAAGGGGCTCCATTATCCATACTAGAATAGTAGTGATAAAGGGGGGCCTTTATCTATTGTTTTTTAGTACTGATAAAGGACCCCCTTTATCAATTCTTTTTTAGCGCTGATAAAGGGTACCCCTACCTTCGTTGAGATTAACAACACATTTTTTCACCATTTAAAGCTACTTATAGAATTTTTAAAAGTGTTATCTATATTAGTACACGCATGGAAATTTCAATTACAAAATTACATACATGTATTCAATTTTGACAACCTACCTCAAGATTGTTGATGGATTCTTTCCAATGGAAATCCCTAATTAAAGATGAACAACCTAGATCATAGGGAAGAATGAGTTATAGATCCAAAACCTATATCCATGTTTAAAAGAATAAAAATAAATCAAAACATAGTCTTGAACCATTACCAATAAAGGAAAACTATACCCTTTTTATCCGAAAAGAGTGATGGGAGAGAGGGGAAATGAAATCGGATGAGAATATCTTATCAGGAGTGGTTCATATCTTTAATATAGTTTTTTATTCATCCAGAAAAGAGGTTGTAATAACTTAGAACTCATCTAGAGGCTTCCAAAAATGATAGTAAATGTTTAGGGCTGAGTTGGGTCAACTTAGGGTGAATTCCAGGGTTTCATGAATTTTTTTATCTTACAGTTTTTGGGGGAGGGGGTTAAAATTCATCATGCATAGTTTTCTTATTGGGGTGCACGTTAATCCAACCTGTCTGACAACTATGAAACCCCCCTATTCTGGGTGTTTCATGGCATATTGTGGAATTTTGAATGGGTTGGAAAAACCACACACCCACCATGAACTCCCAAAATCCCTTCCAACACATTCTAATTCCACCCAAAAAAACCAAGATAAATACCATCCAAGATATACTCAGAACAATTAAAAGGAGTACCTGTAAACGAGATCGAGAAATCCACAGTAAAGGTTGGGATCTAACAACAGGCTTTAGAATAGATGTACCAAGGTGTAGTACCTCTGAAAACATAATATTGGGTATTCAATCAACAATGACTTGGTGCATGAAAAAGATATCTAAATGTACAACTAGTTTGATACTCATTAGGGACATTATTTTTCTAATCATAGAATCTTTACAAATAAAATTGAATGATTGATTACCTTTTTACATTAAGGGATTATGTTTTTAAGTATTTGATAGCCCAACATAATATAACTTTTGATTAATAGAGGGTGAAATAAAGGGATTATGTGATAATGTGATGAATCAAAAGGATAATTTCTTTTTAGTTTGAATCAATTTTATTTTATTTTTTATGATACTTACCTTATTAGGTAAAATATTTGTCACTCATGTTTAACTATTTTAGTTTTAGAGAAGGTTCGAACTAGAAGAAATAATATTAATAATGGGTGTGAGGGACAATGTAATGACTAACCCATTGAAGAAAATAATGGAGGGGGGAAGGATTATAACACCACATGGTAATATTTACATAACTAGTGGAAAAATATGATTCCACATAATAAATATGATGTCAATTGTTTTCAAAAATGACATAATAAACACATAGAAACATTTTAGATCTACTTTAAATAGACCGATGCTAAATATATTCATGATTTATATGTTTCATCAACTTTTCTTAAAAATAGATGCCATTTTTAAAAAAAATCATTATAGGTATTTATAAACGAACCCTCTAATATTTTTTTAGCATTTGACATCAATTTTTAATAAAATCGAGGTGGTGATATGTTAAAAAATAAATACATCAGTTTTAATTTTCATTGTCATCAAGGGTAATTTTAAATAATTACCCAAGTTCAATTATGTTTCATTCATTCATCTTGCTTTTTTGTAGAAACCCTAAAATATGTGGCACGTGACCCTCCAACCAAATTTATTTGCCTCAATATTCCCCAATTTATCCATTTTTTAGATTTATATTAATCATTTTTGTCCCATATAACATCCTCCATGGTATTCATTTGATGCATTCTACGCATCAATCACAATTTTGGATTTGTATTTTTTCACCATGCCATTTTGGAGTCATATTGTTTCATTGTTTAAAATCATAGGTTCTTCAATCGTCATTTCGGATCTCTTCATCATATATCTGAAACACCTCTATAATTTCTAAGTTAAATTTTTATTTTTTTTTTCTTTTTAGAATATTTATTTATTTTTCGTCAGTTTTAAATTATATTCATTTATTTTTTTATATATACATATTTTTCAATTATGAATAACTTTTTTTAATAGTTTCAAATTTTAAAGGCATTTGTGATTATAAATTATTATTTTATTGTGTAATTTATTTATCACTTGAATTTTTTAAAATTATAATTATATATATTTATTATTGTTAAAAATATTATCCTTCACCTTATTGATAATTAGATGATGAATGATAAGAAATTTTAAGATTCAAAAAATTGTTTTGACACTACCATATCTCCAATATAATACAAAATTTTTAGTAGGATTACTCCAAAATAGTTCATGAATAATAAAAAATGTATAACATATTGGCCATATTTTTAAACAAATATTATATTAGTTAAATATACTAATTTAAATTTTATTTATTTTCAATTAACAAATAAATTTAATATTTACTTTTTTCCATAAAATCAACAAATATATAATATTGTGTGATTAAATAATGTTAATAATTAAATTATAATAAATTAAATTATATTCAAATAAAAATATACTAGGAATTAATATATTAAAATTAATATAACTATATAACTTTTATTATATTAAATCACTTTTTTTCATTTAATTAAATATTTTTTATTTGTTAGTATATCTCTTTTTAAAAAATTTACTTAAATTTTTTAATAAAATGTTGTAATCATTGTGTTTAATTGTTTGTTATTTATCAATAAATTGTTAATTGATTGTTTTGATTATATATTTTTAGGTTTAGTATTTATATATACATATATATAAATGTTTTAATAAATTAAACATTTATATTTTGATCTTAAGTAATTAATGGATTGTAATTTAGTAAAATTAAAAATAACCACTGATTAATATGATAAAGGAATGATTGATTTATTGGAATTTTATTAAGAATCGTTTCAAAAAAAATCTAATTTTCACTTGATGTGTGAAGTGATTGATTAAGAGAAAGTTAAATTCAAAAAAAATAACGGATCATATGATTTTAAATGAATTCATCTATATTTATAAACTTTTGATTAGACATGGTGAAATTTTAGAAAATACGACATTTAATGTTTATAGAAATATTCATCAGGACATAGACTATCATATTTACGAAATAATCCATGATGTAGGTATTGGGTACATAAAAAAACTACTAGACTATTGTATGGATATTATGAGATACCATTATTCTTAGGTTTCATGAAATTTATAGTTTTATCAATATTTATTATATCAGTTCACATAAAATAAATACATGGGTGGAGTGATAGAGGTTTCTATGAATTTATTGACCCATTAAAAGAGTTACTTTTAGAATGAAATGGGCTTCCAGATTCCAATTATGACGTAAATAAAATACTAGGTCTTAAAGGATTAGGTTATAAAAATATATAGTATTTCCCCCATGATTATTTGTTTTTTAGAATTTAATATAAATTTTTGGCATGATTTACTAAATATGGGACATCACAATATAATAAGGATTAAAAATTAAACTTCAATTCATTCCCATGTAACATCATCAATCCTACCTCTAAATCAATTTGGTATCTTCCAAAAATTCATTGTTTGAAGCATCAATTTCCAAATTAAAAATATGAAAAAATGTTGTGATGACATATAGATGAGGATGGATCTAAGGGAAATATATGTTACTCTATGGGTTCCCCATATTGAAAGAGATTTGACAAAAAGTATCTTTATTTTTTATGTGAATATAAAAATCACATAATGGGATTGTTCAAATAAAGAATAAATTCATATTGGATCCCCAATATCCATCAATGTTCAAGACCTCTTTTTTGGTAGTTTACAAATTTTCCCAATAGATATTTGGGAAGAAATAAAATGTATTGAAAAGAATGTTGACTTCTAGGCCAAAATAACCATGAAAAGATATTAAAATGTGTCTTTCACCAAGGATTTTTTATTTTAAGATTATACATGATACATGTATTTCATTATATGATAATGTCACTATAAATGAATTTTTTTTCATAAGGATTCATATTAGGTAATATCATTAAGGTACATATTGAATGTCCAATTTTTGAAGAATAAACTTAATATTGACCATTTCAAAATGAATAAAAAATATTTTACATGGGAAAAATACACTATTGGAAAAACAACCTATACCCATGGTTTAAAACCGTGGGTATAGCCCCCAAAACCGTGGGTATAGGCTATATCCACGGTTTTGGGAACCGTGGGCTGGAACGGCGTCGGTATAGGTCCCTAGCCTATACCCACGGTTTTCCAAAACCGTGTGTATAGGTGTTCGGCCAACATGTCACGAAACATATTCAATTTCCACAGTGTCAAAGGGCTTTCCCCATGGTTTCAAAACCGTGGGTATAAATCCTAAAATAATGTGGTCGGCGGGTTTCGAACTGCAACCTCTCCGCTGAAGACGAAGCACCTAACCACTACACCAACACTGATTTTATGTATATATATTTATATATAGTTAAATATAGTAATATAAACCATGGGTATAGAGTTAAGAACTATGGATATAGGACTCCTACCAAATAAATTTCCTTCCCACGAAAAAAAAAATTCCCGCGCACACATGGGAAACCTATACCCACGGTTTTTCATAACCGTGGGTATAGATATTTTAACCCCGACCTATCCCCACGGTTTTCCCCAAAACCATGGCGATAGGTAACCGTATACCCACAGTTTTGGAAAACCGTGGGTATAGGTGAATTATCAGGACCTATCCCCACGGATTTGGAAAACCGTGGGGATATACCCCCCCTATACCCACGGTTTTGGAAAACCGTGGGTATAGGTTCTGAAAATTCACCTATACCCACAGTTTTCCAAAACCGTGGGTATAGGGTTACCTATCCCCACAGTTTTGGGGAAAACCGTGGGGATAGGTCCATTTTCCAGTAGTGATAATATATTTCGGATTGTATCATCCTCATCATAGATTGAAAAAACCATTTTATAGTATTTAAAAATAAAATATCCCCCACATCAACTTTAAACTTAAGAATATTAAAACAAGAAAAAAATATTTATTTCACATTTGAAATAAACGAATTTATGGTCATAAAATTAACTTGGAAGATGTATTCTATCTTATTTTAACTACCTTAGTGAATTTTTTTATACATAAACATACCATTTACATTATTCATGTTTAGAGAAACATATGTGACAGTTTTATTAGAATATTGTCTGAAAAAAAAAGTGAAAAAATTAGATTGATTTCAAGAATGTAAATGATATCCATGGGAATACATTTTCAGTTAGATCCCACAATTAAAGGTGACTGAACATATTTACCTAACACTTTCCACACATTAACCATGAGTGAGAAGATAAATATTTTCCCTTTCCTAAATGGTTTAAAAGTACACATTAGATTTATTTAAATGTGATTAATTAGGATTCATTTAAGTGATTTTAAATAAATATGTTTGAAATATCCTTAGTTCTATATACTGATTCATCAAATTATACTATTCACATTGTATGATACACATTAGATAACTATTATAAAATCTATCAACATGTAATGTTATTTTTTCAAATTCAATTGTATTAAATTCCTTAATCTAAATTTTTTATATATATTGTCTAATGATGCTTACATCACACTTTGTTTCCAATATATGCTTTCAGACCATCATTTTTTGATATAATTATTCATCGACTAATTCATTTATTGTGAGAGATAAGAATATGTGGTCTTGTTTATTTATATTGAATGTATCCTTTTGAAATATATAAGAAACTTTTAGAGTCGTATGATAAAAATTATTCTTGATGAGAGGCCTCTATTAAATATAAATATTTATCGAATGAGGTGGTTGATTTTTTAATGATTATTTATATTTTGTGGTAAACTATGGTCTTCCTATATCTCAAAATTTAATATATTATAGTGACAGCATATGGATTTAAGGATTTAAGGTAAGGTTTATTCCTTAAAATGATGTAAAGTATGCATATGTAAAAATTTCGAACAATAAATATGAGGTCCAACTATATATATATATATTTAATCGAATATTACTTGATTTAGTGTATAATATACAGAAAGAAATGAAAAATGTATGATTATTGTGCATAAAAATACATTTTGTTTCATCATTTAAATAAATATTCCACACATATTTCTCTGTATAAAAACATTGAAATGGTGGTTAAATATGTTGTCAATTAATGTTCTCACAGGGTATGATTTGGATATTAATCATTACACATTTTACAAAAAAAAATCAAAATAGTGGAAAAAAATCAATAGTGGGATAATACTAACATTCAAAATAGTGGGATAATGGTAATTATTGAAGAATTTCATTTTTGAGTGAAAATCATATACTCTCAATTTATGGATCAAAGGCATATTTTTTAGTTTTTGAGGATATATGAGAAATTCATCATACTAAATTTTGAGTAATAGTGTTATAGTGTAACTAGTTGGATATAAAAAATGGTGTAAAACATGACGATTATTTTTTTTACACTTGTTGTTATGAAATTATTTTTCTGCAAAGATGAATCATTTATCATAGTGCCACATGAATAGAAAATATTTTATGTTATTGGCCTTTGAAATGACATGTTTTGGTCATTTTATAATGGAAAATAGTTCGTTTAGGTGATGAGGATGACTATTTTTTATAGATTTATGTGATGTTTCATTATATATTATGTAAATTCTAGATGATAACAATGACTATAATTTTGACATATTCTATGTTTTACAAAATCATCATGTTGAAGGGATATGGAAAAATAATAATTTTATATCCTAATAGTTAAGGAAAATGTTTATACTTTTTGAAAATTTACACATGTAGAAACTCTATTTTTTAATTTTTTTTAAAATCTGTAAATATTTATTATTTCTAGGATTTGTTTGCTACATTTTAGATTCATCATTTCTGGTAAAATATTTTTTCGATTGAAAAAAAATATTTACATCATTTTTTTGTTTAAATTTATTCCTATAAAACATTTATTGTCACTGTAATATTAAAATTTATAAATATTATTCATTTTTTCCATATTTGAATTAATTTTTACATATACAAGTTTAATTTATACATATTTTTGAGAAGTAATAAATATTTTTTCGAAACATACACATGAGTGACACTATTTTCATACTTACATATTTTTTTAATAATTTCAATTATATATTCAACTTTTTAATAATTTATTGGTTCATAGAATAAAATTTATTTCATCTATTTAAATGAAAAACATAGAGGGAGGGGAAAAATTACTGAAGTACAAGTAATTTTTTTCCATATTATAATATATTCAGTTTTTAAATTATTTATTACATTTAAACTTTTAGTTTGTCAAAAAAATATACACTTGATTATTGGAGAGCCTTATATGGTGGGGTCTTCTTCTTCTTATCCAAATAGAATGATTCCTTGGCATTGTAGGCAAGTGTTTACGTGTTTACTAAACCATTCACTCTCTCATGAATATCAATGATATATATTAATGTTGATGATAATAATAATCCAATAGGCCCAAATAAAAAACAATTTTGGATTTATATCGCTATAGAGATCTGTTTTAGGATTCACATTTTGAATAATAACCAGAAGTCTGTCGATAAGATGAAGAAAGAGATAATGTGGGGGAGAAGATGGTAAAATGTAACATTTTATTTTTTTTATCTCATTATTGAAAAATTATATATTTTATATTACTAATATTTAATGATTTCAATCACATAATACATTCATAATTCAAAAAATGAGTGTAATTAATAAAAGGAACATGAATTTAGGGGTCATTCACGGGATATGTTATAAAAAAATTGACCAAAAAATATGTTTTTAAGATGTTATAGAATGAAAACCCATGCCTAAAGTATGGGTATTTATATTTAAAAATATGGATTATTATTTTTTAAAAAAATATGATGAAGAATATATGTTATGATAAATATTTTATATTATAAAATTTATTTTATATGAAATGATTACATATTCATTTATTTTTATGTAATAGGCATCTATGAGATATCACAAAGAGATCATGATGTAGAATGTATACCCTTGTACATTATATTGTGGAGGGTATCATTTAATGGACAACAAAAATAATTGAGAAACGTTTCAAACATTAAAAAATAAATCGAGTAGTGGTCTAGAATTGTTCTTGTCTGGCCATCCATATTCCCCAGTCTATATGAAAAATGGAAAAATAAAGAATAAAATAATGAATATTTTCTTACATATAATTCAAAATAAGTTACTGATAAAATTGTAAGAGATTAATTTTTATATTTCTAGATTGTTTTTATTTTTTAAATTAATTGTACTAATATAACATTTTATTATATAATTTCTAGATAACCATCACAGGAAAGATATATAAGGGACTTTTATCTCTGAGGTTAAGATTCACATTCCAGTTACTACCTTAAGAAATCAAGAGCACCTAGGTTGTATATGATGATATGAGTTGGGTGTTAGTATTAAAAAAATTGTTTGCAAAAGTATGAAATTGAGGGATGTAGAAATAGATTCTATAATAGTTGGGATGAAAGACCTAAAACCATCCATGGGGAATCTAATAAAATTATCCATTCATAATATATTTAAAAAAATGACCCTGCATTCCCAACTAGAACATACTACCTACTCATATTCACATCTTCCTTATTTGGGCCCGAACATTTACTGTGAGTTCTATCTGGGGGGTCTCATTGTGTATATTATTGCGTACAGAGACAAACATATTTTGGGGTAATTTTATACATCACAAGATTATTTATATGGTTTAGGTAATAATATCATTACATGTTATCGTGAAACTAAAATCTATCATTCCATTTCCATCATAAGAGGTTACCATTGTTAAATATTATGTGTATTATTTTTTACTCTACCCTTCTAGCCTACTTCATCAAGTTACATATGATGTATTATTTATATTTTAAATATAATTTAAATTTGATTGAATATAACTAATATTTTTCATATTTAATTTATAAAGGAGTATCTGAAATCAAAATAACCAGTACAAAAGAAAAAAAGGTTTAGGAACCAACAACATTGGATATATCGAACATTTATCATTTTATAATAATATTATCCCATAATTATTCTTTTATTGATAATATTTATATTTTTTAAATGAATTTTATATAAGTGGAAGATATTATACATCAAAAATATTCAAAAATGATGTCATTGATCTTTTTAGTTTTGATGATCTCATCAAACATGTTCTTTTTTTGTTGTCTATTAAATAATTTTTTTTTTCAGTTTTTCATTCTTTAAATAAATATTAACAAATGTTTCTTAATTTTATACTTCTTTAATTAAGTATCTACACATTCCTTTCATTAAAAATGACACCACTATTAGTTATAAATTTAAGGATCAAGAATACATTTCAATTACTATATAATATTTGAGTGATGACGTTACATATATATATATATATATATGATAGATTAGAAAATAAATTTATTGGGTGTTTTCTTCCATTCATTGATAATAAATATAAATAAGATAATTATGAACATATATTGATAATAATTTTAATAATTTTTATGATTTTATATTGTATCGTTAATAAGATTTTAGTCTTGTTCTTCCCAAATGAAGGCACAATATATTGGTTTTCACATTATTATGAGGTGGTCATAAATGTTTTATAAATTTTGTTAAAAAATTAAGTTTTCCATTTTTTAATAATTTATTTCATCTTAATTATTATTGTTATACATGGTTTTGTGTTGATATATGAAAATACAAGACATAAAAAAAGTTTAAAAATTATTACTTGTTGACAGAGGATCCAAATAAAATTTGACATGTGTAAGAGAAGGAAAATAAAGATTATATAAGATATTATATTTTTATTTTATAAATATGATGGTTTTTAATGTCATTTTAATGTTTAATTACAACAATATCATCATCAAAAAATAATTTTAGAATGTGTCTATGTTGTTTTTATTTTCATGTTTAAGATCATCAAAATTCAGGTGATAACTAAATTTTAAAAGGTTAGTTAAAATAAAAATTTTAGGTTTATTTATAAAATATGATATTTTTAATATTATAACATTAATTTCTATAGTATGTTATTAATGATTTCTTATTTTATATGGACTAATACCTTTCCCACATTTGATGATTATTAAAAAAAATATTTTTCAGGGATGGTTAATTTGTTAATTTATAATCATGTATCTCTATTTTAATTAATAAATAAATAATAAGTATTTAAACAATTGTTTTCTAGTTTAGGTTGGTAGATTCTATCTATTTTAATAATATATTTATCTTATATTTTTAGGGAACATATATTTTAATCTATTTTTAGTAAAATTAAAACATTCAATTATGGATTTTTATAAATTGATGGGTAATCTTTTAGGGATGACATTCAACGTCGGGTTTTAACTAGAAATGATGTCAAAAGTAACATCCAATGTGATTTTAATTGTAAAAAATATATCAGAATTATTGTAGTTTTATCAAGGCTTTCAACATTATTTTTGTGTAAAAATTATCCTTTGAAGACCTTTTCAATATCAATTTTACTGTTAAAGAAAAATAATATTATTTCTTCACCATTTTTAATATCAATTTTTTAGTTAAACGTACATCGAGATACACAAGGAAAATAGTTTTTTAGAAATTTTGCATCTACTTAATTTAATAATTGATATCAAAATAACATTATTTTTTTCAATATTTCTACATTGGTAAAATCAATAAAATGAAGTGGAAGTTAATTCAAAACATCATTTTTTTACCAAATTATGAAATTTTTAAATCACATAAAATTAATTTTTACATCTGGTTTCCACATCATTTCTAGAAAAAATAATATCAAAACCATTATGTTTAACATCACTAGGATCAATTTTAGTTAAATTTATATATTGGATATTTTAAAAAAAACAATGATATAAATTCATTTACACTTGTTCCCAACTCTCACATGTTATAAATGATAGAAAAATCACATTGATGTCATATAAACACTAATAAAGAAAAATAATTCTTTGATTTTTTGATATGGAAACATTAACCCTCCATTATTGGATCTTATAATCCACTTATTACCATGAAATGTATCTATTTGTATTAATATTGAATAGTCTAATCATTATAAGAACATAATTAATAATAAATATATTTTAACCATTATCAATGGCTAGTTCAATCAACTTAAAGGACCTCAATACATCTAAAAGATTAAACATTGATTTGGACATCATTAATTAGGGGTTAAATGAGAGGATGTTTAAATAACAGCATTACAAATAAGATACAAACACTATAAATTTATTGTGATTAAATTTAGACTGACTAATTCCTCGTCCATATTCATGCATCGATTTAATAGAGTCCCTATACACTACCTTGTTAAATTATTCTTTTCATTATAGATGATATTCATATATACTCAATGTGAAAGGAAGAGAATGAAGAAAAATTACCAATTTTGTTAATGATCATGATGAAGGAGAAAATATATGAAAATTTTAGAAAAAATGAATTTTGGAGGCATAAAGAGTCATTAATGAGTGATATGATCATAAGAAAGGGAATTTAAGTTGATCCATCAAAGAGATAAGCTATAAATAATTTACCAAGACCAGCCACTGTAATCATTATCCATAATTTTATTGGATTAGTATAGTATGATTGATCATTTGTTAAGAACTTATCTTGGATATAAAATGAACATTCCTTGTAAAAAATGAAGGGTGTAATTTAATTTAGATATAGGAATGTAATTAATGATTCATGTAAATAAAAAATATTTTGGTCACTGATATTATACATATGTTACCCAACTATAGAGAAGGGTTTTTAATATATTGTGTTTGTTTAAATATATTGGGTTATGTCCTGAAAATTTACAAGAAAAATTCATATGATTTACACCAATTAAGGACTTGTGAGAGAAATTACACAAAACATGATTTGGAGTGGGCGATAGTGATATTTTTATTAATGATTTGATGATATTATCTATAATTAAAAAATTATGATATATATACTGATCAAAAGATCATGAAATATATATTAACCTATAATGTGGTCAATGTGAGATATTAATATGGTTGGAGTTGAAACAATATTATGAAAAAATCAATTCTATACCACCCCCGTAAGAAAAATAAGGTCACTAAGGCTTTGATAAAAAAAATATCATGTTATCCAATCTATAATGAGAATTGGAAAGGACCATATACTTATGTATTTCCAATTTATGAATCTTGAATTCATAAGGGAATGTGGTAAATACTATCTTTTACAAATTATTTCCTAACCACACATTAACATATTGATCAAGAAAATCCCTATAGATGATTTAGTTATATAATAAAGGTAGTGAATATTATGTAGTTTAATTTTGATAAATATATATTTTTATTATTTTTGTCATGGATATGTGTCCAATAAATGATTGAATTTAAGAAGTATCATTTGTATGATTCAAATGAGTTATCCTTGTCTATTCATCCATGAAGTAACATGACGTATAAATACCTAAATCTAATCTCTTGTAGGGATATCTATAATAGAGAAGTTGTATAATCTCTATCTAGATTCATGGTATCCCAGTATTTTAAGTGTGAATGAAAAACATTCTAAGGGTATATTTCCAAAATTATCCATATAATTATAGAAGTCGGAAAAAATAGCCATGGATTCTTTCATAAGACTCCTCATTATTTCTCAGTTCTATATTTTTATTTTTTTAATCAATCACCTTTGGAAGTCTACAAATTTGTTTTCCGTCAAATAAGATTCCTACCTTAACAAAATAACTAAGACATACATACGGTAATTAGTGAGGCTGAATAGAGTACCAAAATACATTTTATTTGGTAAATATATGGTGATTGAATCCTTATCGTGGGGGTGGTGAAAAATAGAATTATATTCTCCCAATATATTGCACGGTGGATGTCCCTGAGGTCAGTCTCAAGGAAGCCATATCGACTTTCCTAGAGATTATTCCTAATAATTTTTTGTATTATCGAATAATTTTAAGGAATTAAATGAAAAACCTGTGAAAAAATAGTTATGAAATGAAGTATTTAATAGTGAATAATAATTATAAATAGAGGAAAGAAGAGAAAAGGAATGAAATTAATGTTATAAATGGTGGGCTTAGATCCTAGTGTATCTACTCTCCAAATACATATCATGGATTAAGTGATTTTTTAGATAATTTTCCAACCCTCTCATTGTATATGATAAATATTTTGATTTATACACATATATATAAATTATAATGATAAAAAATTGAACAAAAATTTCTTTAAGTGTATCAGATTTATCCAAAATGTGAATAAATCACCTAATTAAACGTCCATAACCAAGAATTTTATACTAAAAAAAGTGATCATAATGACATCATCAAAAGAAAATTCTTCTCCAAGAAATTTGGTCCAGTGTACAATGAAATAAAGGGTAGAATGATAAAAGGGTGAAGTAAAAGAAAATTCCCTTTGATATTTGTGATCCCACATCACTATATACATTGTTATTTTCCTCTAAGAATAAGGAAGAAGATAAAGATCAACATGATGTTCTGATCTCTAAGTAGAATTAGAGATTCACTTCCTGAGTTAGGACTCATGGTTTATCTGTTCATCTATAAATTTTTTAGATAATACATATGGGTAAGAAACAAGAAATAACGTTTTATTTAAAATTTTTAAAAAGTATCATAGTGGAGTGAAATGGACATGGCACACCCTCAGGCGCTTGCCATTATTTTTTAGTGATGTTCCAATGAAAGGAGATAACATTCTATAATGAAATGTTATTCCGAAATAATTTTTTATATAAACTAATAACCATAATATCAATATTATATGTTCTCTACATGTATGGCTCAAAGTATATGATTGATGGAATGAAATATTGTTCATGTCTTAATTAGGTTCTGATGATCACCATTTCCTTATAACCATCTAACTTTATTTAGCGAGGAAAATAGAAAAGATCCAAGTTGACCTTATCATTATCACCTCAACTTTTGGAATTGAACATTCCCATGTCTCAATTTTCAGGGCACCAAAAAGCTTAAATTAATTTTATTAGGCCTAAGAAAGATTAATCATGTTATGGTCTTGTGCAATTTGAACAAGGTACTTTTAATTATTTGGTATAATGAAACCCAGTGTGACATTTATTTAAATGATATTAACCTTGATGAAGATGATAAATCTCAAGTTATCTTTAAATATATTCTCATTGACCCCATACACCAATATTATATAGAATACAATGATCTTGTTTCTTCATCATCATTAAAAAACGAAGGATTTTTCATTAAAATATGTGTACCTCCCAACATTTCTATCTTTTGGAACTCGATCCATCCAACAAACAATATCCCATATCATTGGAAGAGGATATCCACATCTCAATTTCAATATTCAATTAATAGTAATATCAATTTGAATCCTCAAATTGTTACCATGAATTTTTTTCCATTATACTGGTTCATCTAGCTTTAGTAACACGTATGATTCAACTACATATCTCAACTCTTCATCAAGCCAACCAAAAAATAACTTATCAATAGTTATTTGTCAATAAGATTATTCCAATAGCTATGAACTAGAATTAAATATGGTGGTGTAGATTTTTCTAATTCAATAAATGTTTCAAGAATCTGGCATTGGAACCTCTATTAAAAGGGAAAATAGTAATTATGGGTTCATATTATTCACCTACTTCCTTTTCATCTTACACATAGTGAAAATCAATAAAAAGATTTTCTTTAATTAAAAGTAGGAAACCACTTTCCATATTCATCAAAACTAGAATTAGAATCAGTCTCGTGATTCCTCTCTAGAAAGTTCAAGATTTTTTCATTATTGCGATGGATTCATTAACATCAAGATTTCAAATGATGGGACTCTTATTTAATTCAATCTCTTCATACCTCAGATCAATTTCTTTAATCAATTATATTGTTCATGTCCTTTACTGAAATGATGATCTTTGAAAATCTTTAGTTCATCTCTACGGTATTCACACCAATAGTTTTTCATCAATACTTGATTAAACTTATTTAGTAGATAATTTTTTGATTAAATTTTTAATAATTCTAAATTTAGGATCTCTAACATCAATTTGAAGTGTTACTCAAGTTTCAGTTCATTGAACATGTACTCGGTCGTCATGTAGTCAACATAAATTAAGGTTTCTACACATATAAGATTATTAAAGGATGGATCTTTGGAGGGGGGAAGGAATATATGAAGAGGTGTACATTGGAAGAGGGATATGTGTAGGATGAGGCAATTGTAGTCGAATGACGAATCAATATTAGGTGGCTTCAAGGTAACAAATCTCATCTATTGGAAAAGTAACAGTGCACCCACGGTCAGAGTAATATTATTATTATGGTAGGGGGATCATGGTAGAAAAATTCCATGTATAAAAGGGTACAACCTTGTATATATTATTAAAAATAAAAAATTTATAATTTATAGAAAATAAATAATCAAATAAAAATTTCAAAGAAACAATAATTAAATTTATTCAAATACTAATAATTTCAAAAACAAATCACAATTCTAGAAATTATATTTATATATGGTAAAACCATTTATGTGGAAGAATAATGTCAAACATATCAAAACACTTTAAAAACAATACAAAATTTATTTTTGAAATTTGAATCATAAATTGAAAACACAAAAATTATACCACATATTCCAAATTAAAATTCTCTTTAATAAAATTACACGTATTATAACTATAATATGTTTAACATTCCAACAAGGAATAATGAAAAAACCATTTCTAATATAAAATCATCATAAAAAATCATGAGAAAAATATTTTCAATTAATATCATTGTAATGTAATAATTTAAAATTACTAAAAAAATAAAAATGAAAATGTTTTAAAATTAGAGGCTCAAAACACAAATTCTTTCAATATTTTAAATGATAAATTGTTTTCCATAAAAATACACACTATTCAACAATTACCTGTTTAAAACATTTATTTCAATTCCAAAAAAAATAATTCATAAAAAATTTAACGGAAAAAGCATATTAAATTAATTTCATATCAAATTCCATCACACTTAATCAATTTTACTCCAATAAAATCATACCTTTGATACCAATATTTCACACTAACTATCATTAATTCATACTTAATTTCCAATACAAGGATTTCTAACAATTGATATTCAAGTAAAATTAAATATATATCAAGAAGCATTATAATCATTAACTATCTCCTATGTTTCACAAACCTATGTTCCATTTTCCACTTCCTTGATAAATCATAAATTAAAATTTTATAAATAAATTTACCCATTCATCATCTGGTTTCAACATTCCCTACACCATAATGATTTTAAATTTTACACCTATAATGATTTATTAAAAATTTTCAAATAATTTATTTTTTGCAAAGATATTTTCAATGAAATAATTTTATTTACAAATAGAATTACTTATTTACACACACACCCAGTGCCTAATGTCTTGGAGAGTTGATGTTGGATCTCAATTTCCAATTTTACTCTATATTAAAATGAAAGATATTAATATTCATTATTTTTTACCCTTGAGGTGTTCCATTTCACTATTTCTAATTTAATAGGTTAAAGTTAAATATTCATGGTTACATAAGCTATAATTTCAATTATCAAGAAAATATAACCTATCACACTCAATTTCGTAGTTTTCAAATATAATTTATTTGAAAATAGTGGAAAAAATCATTCAATTATATCAAATTAAAAAATAGTGGGATCTCCCAAAAAATATAGACAATATTATCAATAGAATAAAAATTTCAAATTCAATTTTTCAAATCTAAAATCAAATAAATATGTTATTTATTAACATGGAGAAGATCGTAAAATAATCATAAAAGGGAGGCAGTTAGGAAAAAACTAGGGGTATTGATGGGTAAAACAATTATACACTTAAGGCACATTTTAAGACCACCATCACACAAACATAAAACTCAAAATTTTCCCCAATGATGAATTACAAGGTTTGATTACAATTTCATTCCAAATAGATTTATCATCATTCATCTCATGTGTTATTAAAATGATTTCATGAAAGTTAAACAAAATTCATTTCCTACACATCTAAACCAATTTCTAAAACATTTTTTAAAATTTAATACTTTAGTAATTACAATCAAACACATGTATTCACAATTCTTCTCAATAAAATATATATTTCATCATAGACTACTCCACATATATAATTTTTAATTTAATGGAATTGTAAGGGTGTAAGAATGTTTTCAAACTATTATTCTAATTACTTTTAAATAGATTAGATGTGTGGAATCTACACAACCTTATAATATTATAGGTTAAAAATTTTCAAAATATCTAGGAGAATTCCCCCACACTTAATTCTTAGAAAAATAAAAAAAATTAATAGGTGGAATTGAAATTTAAATAATTGAAATGAATACTACTAGAAAGAAGCATCATGTTCCATCAATGTTCATGAAAGAAAAATCCTCTATAAGATTTCAGAAATAACTTTCAATAGAAAATTAATTCCCTTAGATTTTATAAATAGAGATAAATTATTAATATACTTGTTAAATAAAATAATTAGTAACCAATTTTTTCACTAGTAAATTTTATCCCAATTTTCATGATTTTGTAGATTCTCTTCAAAATTGGGAGGGATTATTCAATTGTTTACCATTTGGGAGTTGGTTTCGATGTATTATTAATTCACCTTAAATATGCACATCCTTGTTATTTCATATAGGAATAAATCAAAACAATTAAACAAAAAAACTCAAAATATAATAAGGGAAAAATAGAACACAATATATTCATGGAATAACCCCAAAGGAGTGATGTATTTGAACTATTAAATTAGGGGTAATACTTGTTTCGACCCCAGTCCAAAGGAAGATATGGTTTTTTCATAAAAAACACCATATGTTATTCACCACATCTACAATAAATTTGATATTTTATAAGATCCCCTAAGAAGATTCATTTAGATCACACTCTTTGAACATAACACACCTATGGTATTATGGAATTGGAATTAGATTATATGAGAACTTCCCCTCTTCTAAATAAAATAAAATGTTTTGTAGAGGATATAAAACCCATTATAATAGATATTAATTCTATTTTAGTTTATTAAAATACATAATTTATTTATTTTAAATATAAAATGTTTCGACATCTACTTTTTACCTTAGTGTTCTAGATAAACAAGTTTTCTTCCCTTTTTATAATTGTGGGTTCATAAAATTCAAACTCGTATTCCTTTTTTGTTTTATAAAGTCCATAAAACAATTTAAATAATTAATATGAAACATAAATATATGATCTTGTAAAATCAATATCAAAATTTACTTCAAATAGAGAAGTATTATTATAGTTTAGAAATTTTTCCATAAAATTATCAACTCCATTAAGATATTAATCTTGTTCTTCTCCAAGTGTAAGAGATTATTCTTGAAATATTTCAAGTGTAGGAGTGAGGTATTCAAACACATAAATCCTCTATTCAAAATATATTATGTCGACTGTGGTATCTTTTAAAGAAAATTAAATAATGTATTGTGCTGGTTAAATCTTTCCAAACAAAGAGAAATGATTAGAAATGTTAATATAGTCAAAATCATTACAATTATTTTGATGGATAAAATGACCACTTAATAGTTTTCCTAAATTATAAATTTCAACAATTCCCATATCTTTTTATCCCAACAAACATGTTCTTGAATGAGCATCTTCAAATTCTAACTTTGTAGTAGTGAGAATGTTAGTCATGAATTTTGACAACTCCAACTTCTTATATCTCATTTGGTTTTTTTCTCCTTTCATATTAAACGATATAAAGAAAAATATTTATTGGGTTATTGGATAACTAACAAGTTAGTATGGTTCTTAATAGTTAATTTCATAGCTTCATGAATGTTCACAATCCACTTATTGTAAACCAGATCCACCATTATAAGAGTCTTTCCTTGCCGATCCACTCTAATTTTAGTGAAATGTTGTGCGAACAACCTCATCATTTGTGAGTAACAACCATTTTAGCATCAATGATCACAAAATATCATCATTTTACTAAAAATATTGAAATAATGACACATCATCATAATTTCCTTGGAAATTAGAGTATTCTAACAGTGAATCTGTGTAGAAAATGTTGGTATATTTCATAGTTTTTTTCTCTATTTCTTTTTCATAATAGTAAAAAAATTTAAAAATTGGAAGACCCACTAAGACAAATGTTTATTCCCCAACAATTATTCCAATTGAAAATTTCATTTTTTTTCTTCATTTATGGTCACAAATTAAATTATAATATCATTAGATATATCATAGTTTCTAACCTCATGGTAGGTATTGAAGAAATAGTGTCGAATGAAATTGTTATTTTTCCAAAAATATATTTGTGTTTTTAAATAACATGAAACCGTGAATTAAAACAAACATGAAAACATAATGAAGAAAATAGTGATGGATAAGTGAATAAAAACATGAAATTGAGTAAATATGTAAAACAATAAAATAAATTTACAAATAATATACCCAATTCATTGTAGATCTACTCCAAAAATACCTATCTTGGACCTCTAGATGGTTCATATAATATTGCAACTCCCACTCAATGCATTATTTATCACTCTATCACACACGAATCTCACCAAAAATGATGAAAACCCAAACAAATAACCCTTTCTTGTGCATTATATTTCTCCCAAAAGGGAATAAAATCTCCAATATAATGACATCATCAAAAAATCTCTCTCGAACCAAATTTATCCTAATGTGATCATCAACCAGACAACCAATCCTACAGAATTGGTCCTGTGGACTAATAAAATAATGGGATAAATATGAAGGGGAAAATAAATAGACATTTAAATTGGGTGGATATTCTCTTGCATCACTATTTCCACAATAATGTTACTCTAATATAATTAAATAATATGATTATAAACATGAATTTTGGATCTCTAATCTAATTTAGAGATTAAATACCTAGATTTAAATTCATGGGCCAGCCCATCATCTCTAAATTTTTGAGTTCACAACACATGAAGAAGTAATTGTGTAAAATATTATATTTATATATTAAAAAAAGAGTTACAACGGAAGAAAATGAGAGAGAAAAAATAAAATACATTTTAGGACCCATGAATCAAGAATCAAGGAATTCCTCTTATATCCAGGAATGATCTACAGAGAGTGAGTATATAATCATTTTATTAAAAAAAATATACAGAAATGTGGGGACCTAGAAATTTTACAGTTACTAAAATACTTGTGGTAGACTCTTGGGTACTTTTGAAAAACATTTATTGAAGTCGCAGTGAATTCATTCATCATCCTATAATGAAATTCACTTCCCCTCTCATTTTTATTCCCTGTAGTGACCTTGGTCTCCATATCAGTTGTTCTCCACATAGAAGTTTCAAGGGGTTTGATTGATGGAATCAAAAATTTCCCATGTCATAGTTAAATTATTATAAATAATATTTCATTTCAATCATCATACCTAATTTTTCAAGGTAAACATAAATGATACAGGTTGACCTTGATGGGAGAATATCATATTTGGGAATGTAGTTTCACTATTTCTAAAAATTTAGCCCCCCTACAAGTTTAAAATAATTTTTTTGTGCCTAGTAAGTTTAACCATATCAATGGATTGTGTATTGAGTCCCAGATATAATTTATTAGCTGGTATGGTGTAGCCCATTTTGACATTTACATAGGTAATATTCAACTATTTGTGTATGTTGAGGCTCAATTTATCATTTAATATATTCTAATTGACACCAAACTCTAATTACCTTCACATGTTGAAGCACCTGTCTCATATTCCTAATGAAATGGACTCAATTATTCATCAAATTTAGTAAGAAACCCAACTATTCCTTCTTCTAGAAACCGAACAGGACAAAAAAATGTGATTTTAAAACATTATAAAAATTTAATTATTTCTAAGTAATCTTTTTTAACCAGAAAAATGGTGATTTTCTTCTCAACATAATTACCTACAATCGGTGACTATTATACTCTATCAGTTGGTACAAGAAACACATCTTATATAACCACATATCTCTCCTCTTTATCATACTATCCATTAAGAAACTTTTCTACATGCAGTAGACAATGAGAATTATTAAATTGGCAGTGTAGTTTTGTAATAGGCGGTGGTATTGATTATCCATTTTTAAGATTTTGTACAAGAATCTAGAATGTGCTCCTCTACAAACCTAAAAACAGAGTGTTGGGGATCTTGAGGTCCCCACATTGAATCTTTTCATCCTTCATTATGAAAAAAACAAAAATAAATTTTTTCTTCATTATCATATAAAAAATCACTACCTAACATCATTGTAACCAATCATAGACTAAGACTCATGCTTCATCACTAAAAAGTTCAAGATTCATTTGGTATTGTGATTGGTTCAATAGCTTCATGCATCAAAATGAATATCATTATCTATAGTTCAATATATATCAACCTTAGATAAATTTCTTTATAAAAATAAATTATCTTAGTCATTTAGTGAAACTATTATCTACACATTGATTCTATTCATCTCCATCGAATTAAAACCACTATTACATATTCAAGTGATGGTTTATATGAACATTATTTCATCCTTGTTGTCAATAGGTATGAATTTGAAATTGGGTATCTCCATATTTAATTTTCACTATCACTCATCTTTTGTTTCATCAACCTTGACTTCTTTCATCACCTATTCAACATAGAAAAAGGGTTCATCATAGAAAAAATTAATCGAAGGTGGATACATAGAGCGGTAAATAATACAATTTAAGAGGTATATAGTGGTAGAGGGATCTATGGAGAATAAGAGACACATAGCCAAACAGTAGTTCGAAAGTATGTGGTTTCATGGTAGTGTGTCCCCTATGTTTGAATATTCTTAGTTCACCTACTTCCACAATAATATTATTCACAGTATATACGAACCATGGTAGAAATCCATAAAGTTAATGGGGGATAAAAATAGTAATAGGTACGAAAATACAAAGATTTTATAATTCATTGACAAAAATTATTAATTCTATAAAAAAAGAAGTTTCTAAAATTATAAATAAAAAAAATTCAACAAAATATATTAATATTCATATATATATATATATGAATAAGCAATGGAAATGAAAAAAAAGAATCTAAATCACTTTAACAACTACCCAAAATTTATTTAAAAACTATTCATCCAAAAGTATAAATTTAAAATTTAGAAAAAGAATTCAAAATTGAAATTCAGACCAAGAAAATAGTAGGTATTCTAGAAAAAAGATGTTAACTATTCCAATGTTGAATAATGAAAAACTTTATTTCTCCATTCAAAACATCATACAAATTCAAATGATAAAAATATTTTGCACAAATATAACTATCATGGTTGGTCATAAATATATATATAGAAATAAAAACCATATAACTTTTGAAATAAATGGAAATAAAATATTAATATTTAAATGATTTTTAAAGAAAAATAGTTTTCATTAAAATTAATCAATATTAAATAATTCCCCAAAAAAAGAATTTTTCACTTCCAAAAAACATTTTTATTTTTATGAAAAGGGATGTGAAATAATTTAATAATTTAATTCCATGTTAGAATTTTAGGATTCACTTTATATTCTAGAGAATTATTCAGGATGCATTGGATATAGATTTGAGTTTCAATTTTTTTTCCTTGTCAAATAGATGGTCAGTCCTATAAGACTATTCAGACACCATGGGGTATACTGAGATATTGTTCAATGTATTTCCTAGGATGTTGGGTTCAACACCTTCCCCTGATAGGCATATCATATAACACCAATTATCATTCTACATTGAAATCAGAACTATATATATCGCATTATGGAAAGATATATAGGACTCCAGCATGTTAAGAGGAAGCTAAATAGAGGATGTTGATAAGTTAGATCATTTTATAAAAAATTATAGAGATGTTTTAAACCATTCAAAAATTATGAAAGAGGCATGAACCTGATAGAACATTTATGCTAATAATAGTTGAATAGATCTAACAATTAAAGTTGGTAAAAAGTTATTCCTTCAAATAAATCTATGGAAGAGAGTAATGTTATTTTGAAAGAATGGGATGTTAATACATAGATATATAAGACTTTGAAACATCCATGATCATGTTAGGGTCACATCCTATCTCTTAAAAATCCCCTCACACTACACTCAAGTTCATGGTGTGCTCCAAAAATATATATTTGGGATGTTCGTACTTGATCCATCACATTTTCTATGGTCTGAAGTACTATAACAATTTCATGACATTTTATATGAGGAACAATTTGCACTAATATTAGATTTAATTGATAAGGCATTGAGAAATAGGACCACCCATATAGTCAAATATTTCAAGAGAATAATTATATCGAGGATGTTACACACTAACCTAAGGATGTAATAAGAGAAAATAACCCTTAATTATAATCATCCATGTAACATAATTTTTGAAATGAAATTCTTTTTAAGTGGGTAAAATGTATCAAACTGGGTTTTGGAAAAATAATCCTCCTTAAATAAACACTATTCTTGATAGATTTCATCACACAAAATACTGAAACCAAAAAATGTATACTATTATAAGTCATCTATAGAATTGAAGGGTATAAACACTAGTAATAAATGTAAATATATATATCAAAAGAAAAAAATTCAATTCACGTTAAATACTGACTAAACTAGTGAATATAAGAAACAAATAAAATTTTTTTTAAAATTTTTTTTTCTCCATGAATATAATATATTATTATAAAGAAAGGATTAACACAAGTTTAAATATAAATTAATTGGAGACATGTAGATGAAATGTTAATATACAATAAGTAATTTTACATTAAAAACAGTTTTCTCTATATTCTATCATTTCAATGGAAAATAAAATTTATAATAGTTATGATGTGAATTAAAAGAAATTAATTGAATTTTTTATTTATCATGGAAACATTATCTTAACAAGAATATTTGATATTATTCTAAGAAAATATATTTTTAAGTGAATAGTACTATATACTATTTTTAAAAATACCATTCTTTTTTGGGAATTATTAATTTATAAAATAGATTTAGAAATTTATGAAATCACTTTCAAAGAAAATAATAATTTTATGCATCTTTTTATAAATTAAAATATATATATATTAGTTTAAAATCCAATATTTAATGTTTCATCACATATGTAATATTATTCTGAAGAATATTTTTGATACTATACATAATTACAATTTTAAGATTCATTTTTATCACTTATATAAATTGATTAATATTAGATGTATTTCAAATTTTTAATCAACAGACCAAAATTATATAATATAGACCATTTTATTTTTACTCATAATTGATAATTTAGTTAGGTAAAAACTAATCAACATGGTAATAGGAAAAATGGTAAAAGTAAAAATAATCAGTGTGTAATAAACATAAATATGTTTCAAAATTTTGTATAAATGTGTGGTTGTTTCCTAAATAAACCATATACCTTATCCAATCCATTATTTTATAGTTTTTGAGCCAAAATTCTTTATAGTGACTTCCAATTATAAATTATTTATTGGTATTTACAGAAATGAAATCCCTTTTCAAATATAAAAGGGGTTATCATATAATCCCATCCCCTCACACAAAACCACCCTAATTTCATACAAAAATATTCGCAAACCACTCCTAAATACTAAGATACACTTTAAAGTGGTTATTTTATTTTCAATAGACAATCACTCAATGATTTAACCCCCTTCTTAAATGAAATAGTCTCTGTAGTGAGGTATAAATTTCCAACCACTCATTTCTCTTTTATATTTCATTAGGGGGAATTATTTTTCCATAGTTAAAAATTCTCCATATTAAAATGATAACATAACCATAAAAATAACTCTAATATGTTATTATAATGAAGTTACATGAATCGACCACCCATCCATTTTCAATTAAGAAAAAAAACATGAAACAGACTTGTGTGCGGACTACTGGCTCTAATCATAAATGTGTCCGGTTTTCTTTCACTACATAACATATATGGTATAAAGTAGTAATTTATTAATAATTATGATATATATATATATTTTAATTATTAAATAAAGAACTATATCTCTCCATTATCATGTTTTATGAAAACAAAATGATCATCCATGCATATGTGCAGAGTGTGCCCTCCATGGATCGATGTAATCCATTTTCATTATCACCTTTAATGGTTGGCTATAAGAATAATTTTAAAGTATAAATATTATTTTTAAGATAAGGATATGGTTAATGAATAAAAAATTGAATATCTAATTAAGGATATGAATGATAATAAATAGTTATAAAATAAACTTTCTTAAATAAGATAACTAATAAAAAATAATTAATTCATACTTTTTAATTTATTTATTCCCATTAATTACTATCCTATTTATTTTTAATTTAGATATATCATTATTATAAACAATAAAAGAATTCATTATTCCACTGATATAAATATATTTCCACTAAATCACATCACAATCATCAATTAATCATGGAGGGTTCACATTGGGGTCAGGTTAACCACATAATATAATAATACAAAAAAATTATATCACGGGTGAAAATGAAAACATAATTAATGGTATAATAATAAATAGATATTTAAATAATTATTTGTTTTTTGTTCTGGAAAATATATATAATTATTTAACTCAATAATAAAGAAAAATATTTTTGTTGGTTTAAAATTTCAATGAAGTGTGGTTATTGTTGATTTTATATATATGGATAAAAAATGACACAGTCAACAAAGGAAATATATATAAATATAATTAATCCATTAAAATAACATTGATTACATTATAGATATGTAAATGAAAATTATAATGAATTCTAACACTACTCCTACAAAACTATTTCAAATGACCAAAACTATAAACACCCAATGTGAGAAAATAGGTAAAATTGAACTGATATACATGTGTACAATGATTATAAATAAAAAATATAAATAATTATAGGTATGAAAATGGTTATTAAATTATTAATTAATATAGTTGTGTTTTTTTACAGAATTTCAGAGCACATATATTGCATATAAGATCAATGGAAAGGGTTACCTATCTCAATTTCAAATTACTTGAGAAATTATTCTAATTATAAATCATTTTTTTTCAAATTAGGTATTAAATTAACTAGTACATTAATTTAGTATAATAATACTAAATTTAATTCCATTTTAAGTATTATTTCTAGAAATCTATCTCATATTATTTTGATTAAAACATCCCTTGAGTTGTAAGGGACTTTGGTAATTCATAATTTTTTATTTGAATTATAACGTTTTCTTGGAAATCAACATTCAATGTTCCCAATAATAAATAATGATATTTTATATATAAATTAAAACCTTATATTTATAAGTAAATTAGTTATTACTCCAAATCCCCTTATATTAAAGATTTTATTTCCTATAAATTAATAATATATGTTGAATAATTACCATCCTCTTATGTTTTAATTTCTCTAAAATGTCTCTTTATTTTAATACCAGGTAATCACATAGATCCAATTTTATAATTTATTATTTTGAAATCCAAATATGTATCAGCTCATTTAATCTTTTTACTTTCATTTAAACATAATATATGTTATTCAATTTTATGATTTGGATTTTATCTTCCTCTTAATCTCAAAAACTATTTATTTTCCCTAGACTTATGTTTTATAAATCACCTTTTCAAGGATTGAATAGAGTTACTATTTTGGGTGACCAGACATAATATTAAATAATCCAGTTTATGTGGTTATTTCTCTAATACCTTCTGAAATTATTGTTAGATCCCTACTAATTCCCCTTATTTAATAAAGTTTTTATTTAATTTTTTCTTACGGAACAAAATTTTATACATATTCATTATGTGATGGTGTCACCAATATATCTCTCCAATGAATTTGGTAATGCATTAAATATCATTAGATAATGGTTAAATGAGAGGTGATACTAGATCCAAAATTGGGAACATGAGTTTATTTTGGATCCTCTATGGGACAAATATTATGATGCATGATCCCATTTGGAAAACATGTTATGATTATTGATCCACTGGGGGAAATAGGTTGTAATGGCTGATCAACAATGGTAAATACTTGGTGTTTTCTGATTAAAAATTTTGTGTTTCTATTCTTATTTTAGTTCCACACTCCTTTTATATGAAATTGTTCTATTCTCACTAGAACACAATTTATATATTATCTTTTTTAGGTGTTTACGCCATCTAATATTTTTGATCAAATGGAATTGATTATTCTTTTATCATTTCATATCAATTATTTTTATTATTTCATGATATTTTAAAAAAAATATTGTATCTTACTAATATTTTCTTATATGATTTTGATCTCACAATGTGTTATATTTTGATATGATTATTTATATATTACTGGGAATTTGAGCTCAAATTTTTCTTATGTTTCTAATTCCCAAGGAATAAGGATGACTTTAATATAGAATATATTTAGAATATGAACTTTAATGAATAAATTATTGTTTTTTTCAGATTAATTTTAAAATAAATGAATTTCTAACTAATCTACAATGACACTGCAGCTCTCGATTATTAGGATGTTCAGTTTATTATGTGTTATAGTTTTTTAATTATGGAAATGATATAGCATAAAGGCATGTTTTACTTGGGGATCCAAATCAGTTATAATAATAACTATAATCTATCAATGATCTTAAAATAATTATACATAACCCTTCTAGTTGATATAGTTTTTTGATATAGGAAGATCAATAAAAAGTAGTGCATTTGTATCTTGGTGCATATGTTTGTCTTCCTTATTTTAGTTCATACCTTATATTGGAATATTATACTCTCCTAAGAGAATTAGAAGTATAATATTATTTAGAGTCTAATATTATTATACTAGGATGATATATGGTGTTACCATAAATAAATACATAGAATTATCCATGATTTGGTGTAATAACAAATCACGACAAGGAGTAGGGCTTTCTCGCAAATTTTCATAAATATTTAGGAAATGTTACTTCTTTATTTTTTATGAATATGATTATACGGTGTCTAATTTCATTTTAGATGACAAAGTCTTATCAAATTAAATAGGATTAATTAAAAAGGTGGATTCAAAAAAAGATACAATTGATTCACCCTTCCTCAAGGTAGTTCAACTTAACATGGGATCAATAGGATTGATTATTATTTTATATGATATTTTTCAACTCTCTTGTTTCAAAATTCAAAACCATACATAAATTTCATACCCTTCAATCATATATTATATGTTAAGGTTTTGGATCTCCCTATTTTATATTGTGTCAATAATTATTCCCTTACACTAGGATAAAACATTTTTTCCTCCCTTGTGCATGAACTAGGTTTGAGAATATACAATAATATTATAAAACTATATGTAGGCTGATTTATTTTTTAATAGGATAGATAGGGAAATGAAAACCACTTCAATTGTTCCAATGAAAGATTCACCACTTAAAATTACCCGGGAATGCATTTATGTGACTTGTATTGAGATTCCATTCGAAAACCCCATTGCATGATAAAATTCCCCTTTACTAAGAACTACTTTTGGATTCCTACTAATATTATGTGATACATAATGATACCCAGAGAACTGATCTTAGTCATAAAATCATTTTTCACTATAAATTCATTCCTCATTTTGATTTATTTTTGAGATATTTTCTATTTAATGTCTCATTTTATCCATTATCCTCTCAGGAGGGTACCCCATTTGTACCATTTCTCCTAAAAATTTAATAAATGTATATAGATACCTCATCTTGAACTATGTGTGGATTGATTCTTGGTATAATGGAATACACTGTGATTCCCTGGTGTCCCATTCTTTTCCCAGAAAAATATTTATCTTTCAACTCCCTTATATATTTTTTTATCTCTATGAATTTAAATAATGTAGGGAAATTAAAAAATTCCTCATTTCCCTCATAAGGTTACTCATATTGGCATCAGGTTTTACTACTTCATGATGGGTTTTTTGACCCTTTTGTTCAAATTGGCCATCTAACTCCATTGTTTGTTCAAATATGCATGACACTAAAAGATAGAACTATTTTCATCAAAGTAAAATTAAATTAAAATTCATCCATAATGTGTTCACAATGATTTATCCTTATACTTTAGCCATATATAGGTTAAATATGTATGAACTTAAACATTAGGAATAATTTGTTGAAATATATGTTACCGTATAAATTATCCATACATTCTTCAAATATGTGTGACTTCAAACAATACTCATGTTTTTCTTGATGTAATATAATGTTAAATACTCATACAAGATACAATAAAAACCCTAAAACCCTATACTTTTTTGCATGATTAAGAGAAAAAAACTCTATTTTAAGTTGAAAATCAAAAAAGGAAGGCTTGGGAAAATGTTTTTCTCTTTCCCATTGAGCCATATCTTGCAACCCTTGATGAAAATTATGTCACAATGTAATAAAAAACATGACTAATGGATTAAAATATTTAAAATTTGAAATGGATTTGGAATCACTTGAATCTCGTGTCATTGAAAAGGTAATTTATTTTTTTATTCCACCAACTATTTCAATCCAGTCTCTTTATTAAAGTGTAACACCCTGAGTTTTTTAAAAGATTTTTAAAAATTAATTTAATATTTTTTTTAATTTTTAAATTTCATGCAACACTGAATATTGATTTTTTTATCTAAAATCACTATCTTTGGATTGTGTTATACGCAAAACCAAGTTAAACTTGCGCTACACAAAACATCAAGAACATAAGTCAATAAAATATCTAAAGACAATATAATATTTTAAAATTTTTAATAGATTTAATATATTCTATATTATATGAAACCCATGTAATAATAATTTTAGCATTTTCTTCACATAATAATGAGTTTCTTTGCTGACTTGTGTTACATGCAATGCATACTTTTACCGAACAATAATATATTATTAAAATGTTATTATTTAACATATTTCGATATATCCAAGCGGTTAAATTAGATTTTATAAATATTATTAACTAAATGATGAAAATATATGGCTTACACAAGATATAAATGAACTCATTGGTTAAATATTACTAAGAAATAGATATAATAATATATTTAAAATAAAACAATTGTTTTAGTTGAAAACTATCATTATACTCACAAAGTTGTTTGCCTTAATAAATTAAATTAATTAAAATTAAACATTTATATAAATTAAATATATTTTATATATTCAATAAAAAAACTTATATTTATCATATAGATTTTATAAGCATAAGATAATAACAAACACAAGTTTCACTCAAAATCATTGGTTTTATAAAGGCAATTTTACCTCCTTTTAAAAGAGAGCATATTTTAACTCCAATTTTTTAAATTTTAATAAATATTATATATCTAAATAAAATTCATCTTATAAATAGAAACATAGAAATTATATAAGGGTGTTTTTTTATATATCTATGAAGTTTTATTTTTTAATGAATAGTGAAAATAGTGAATTTTAATTCAAAAATTATTTTCCATATAATTTATTTATAGTTTTAATTTAATTTTAATTTGGTTTTAAATTCAAATTATATCAATTATTTATCAATTAAAACAATTATGGTTATTGAGATCATTTTCACATTGACATTTAATGTAAAATCAACGCAAATGTTCGAATGTTTTTCTTTTAAAAACTCGCATTGTCTTCCTCTCTGTGAGATTAAATATAAATTATCTTCTACCACTACATTGAATGAAATATGAAAAATTGTTTATATATTTGTAATAAGAATAATTTATAATTTCTTATATGTTAAACTTTGTTTTTCACAAAAAATATGGGTGAAATTAGTTAAAATTAATTACAATGATTAAGGAGAAATTAAGCTTAATAATTTACAAGACCTTAAACATAAGGGCCAAAACAACCTAGAAAATTGTCCAAAATAAATTTCAGGACAATATATTGTCCTTTAATCCCTTTTATGAAATTTTTTCTATAATAGGTTCCACTTTAAATGGTAACAACGTGGGTGTAATTCCATTTTCCAAAATATAAAAGACGGCCACTCCTCCCCACTATAGAAATGCCTCCTCTCCTCCCACTTACTCACACCTCTAAAGACACTTGGGATCAAAAAATATCCACAAAAATAGTTCCTAAACATACCTTCACCAATATTATAATCCTCACGTTGTTAATTAATCCATCTATGTAATCTCTTTGGTGAAAAACAAAAGGAGTTACCCAAAGAATAGGTAATATCTTTACTAATGATCTTTATTTATATTTCCATTCTGCACCACCTAAATTATATTTATTCAATGATTATAAAAAACCATAATCTTTTATGCCTACACTTACACACACTTTCATATAATGTTTAATGAACATACTGTTTATGTTTACGGTGAATTACTACCTCACAAAATGATGATTCTTCATTTTTACATTACCAAATTTCATGGTCGATGCATGGTTAGGCTAAATGTTTTGAGACAAACTATGTGAGGTGTATATATTAATTAGGAGGTCAAAAATGGTCGATGCATGGTTTGGATAAACATGCACCCAAACTCTGTGGTAAGTGTTTTTAAGAAATTAAATTAAATTAAATTAAAACTAAAGCATCTCAAATCCATACCCCTCCTCCTTCATAACCACACGATGCACCCCAAAGGGTTTTCCCATCACCATTCACTCAAACCCCTCATAAAATCCTCCAATGACCACCATTATTTTGATTTATTTGCAGATTATCCTTAGATCCATCATAATAAGGACTCCCTCTCATTCTCCTCCCCATTTATAGCCATTTTTTGGTCTATCCATAACCCGGTGAGGTTTGGCCAAAATATAGTATTATGGATAACTAGATTTTCAGCCTCTTATATGGTTTTAGGAAATTTGAGGGGTCTCTCAGGTCGTGTTCATGTGTTTGGCCGAAACCATTGTCAAAGGCGAATCACTTTGGCTCGATTTGTTTCACCAATGATGGTTTAAGTTGAAATTTGATTTGTTCTTCGATGTGGATTAATTTATAATTAGGGGTTTTGTAATTTAGGAATCCATGGTAATTAAATTGTGGTGTTTTGGTCCTTTACAAAATAAATTTTAGTTCCTATTAATGTCTGTGGTGGGTTTTGACCATTTTGGAGGGTGTGCACACATATAATCAGGTATGCATATATATAAATTTATATATCATCCATTTGTGGGTTCCCTCATGGAACGGGGAACACTTGCATTGGGTTAAGGGATATATATATATATATAAGGTATGAAGTTATGTGCTTGCACATGTGGAGAAATTCTGGGTGGATGTTGATAAAAATATCAAATGCTGATTATTAAATTAATTCCACCCTCAGGTTGGGTCCCTTTCCAAGTCCTTATATTTTATAAATGAGTTAATAAATTTCTTAATGCACTTTCATTATAATTTAATTACAAAAGTGAATTATTTAGATTAAATGCCTCATAAATGGGAATTTATCATGTTTCATGATTTAAATGCTATATGTGATATTGGATTGGTGTGATAAGAAATATCCCGATTTTTTAATAACAACCCTGCAACAGAAGTGCATTGTCTTCAAGATAAAATTTGTTATTAGACTTTTTATACTTTCATGGCTTGTTTAATTGATTTTTTTATGTAATGAAGTTATATTTGAAATATGGAATGTATAGGATATTTTCCCTAATGGAATTATAAAAACTGGGTTTCCATTCATATATTATTAAATAACCAATGCACTATCTATGTTCTTGGTGTGGTTTTTATATTGGAATTACCCAAGTATAACGTTTTTTCAAAATTTTCATTTTAGTGTTTTGACACGTTTGATCCACCGTTCGGGTGTGCCTTGGCTTGACCTTTCTAAGGGAAATATTTTCTATATTAATTTTTTTACTTATCTTGAGAATTTTATAATGAAAAGTACCATGTATTCCCATTACTTGACCCCCCTAAGGTAAGCAATTCAACGTGATAATTAAATTTGAAATTGAATTTGGCATGTGTACTAAGTATATTACATGGAATACTAAATTTAATTGGATAATAGTTTACATGTATTTAGCACCCCCTACCATGTAAATGTAAGGGAGCAGAGTGAACATTTATTACTGAAAAATAAAAGTTGTTTGACTCAACTTGCCTTGTCATTATAATGAAAGTAAATGGATTGAACCTTAAAAATTATACATATGTCTTAATTATCAAAATAAAAGTTGTTTGACTCAATCTTGCCTTGGATTCAAGAGGGAATGCCTTGAGAACTCAAGGACCCCATTCAGATTTCTTGGATACAGCTTTCTTATGTTGATACCTACCTAGAACCCAAAAATTGCCTAACTTTTGATGCCTGGTATGACTCTATTGGATCTATCGTGTAGTACTATAGGATTCCTTGCATACACTCATTATATCTAGAATTAACCAGTATGTTCCATGGTTAAAGCCCATTGGGACCAGTCATTGATTAGCCCAGTTTTACCCTATAATAACTCTTCAGACTTAGTAGGCATCTTATTGTAGAACACCTTCAAATATGCTCCATGGATTACACTCTTACCCATTTACAAGATACAGTTATTACTAAGTTGGTGAACCATAAAGTCTACATTTCCTTGGTTATGACCTTGTAACATCATTATTAAAAATCATTATAGGTTACCTTGTTAATTCTTGGAACCTCAATATCTTTCTCATGTTAATTACATATAAACATGATCAAAATAATTAAAGACCTAATTATAGCTTCCAACACCAGCCAAGGGATGAAGCAAGTATAACCATTAGGTGTCCCCTAAGAACCTGGACTAGTGATGTTTATTTATTCAATCTGTTATTATTCTATATATTATCACACTATTTGATTTATATTATGCTATTTGGATTGGTCTAGACATCGGTAGTGTTGGACTACTGAGATTTATATCTCACACTCCACTCGGGTCTCCACTACACTGGTGTACCTGGGTAGACTTTTTTGTTCTCAAAACCTTATACCTTGTTATTGTGTGCTTGTACATGGGAGTTATGGGAAAAGGACTGAGATGGATCTAAGGATGCTCGTGGATATTTTCCATGGGCCATTAGTAACTTTTATTTGTTTTTGTATTCTATTAAAAATCATATTGTAATGTTACTACTTTCAAATATGTTTCATTACCATTCCATGCATGCACGTGTTGTATAAACTGGTATTGACCGCTTAAATTCAGTTTTTGTTATAATATTTATCTTAAGCTGCTTTATCATTTATTTGTTACTTCTTCTTCAATTGATTGTTATGAACTCCATTATACCTATGTGTATCTCTAATAAGGGGATATATTCCCCCAACAATCACCTCCTCAGACCCTTGCTGCAATTACATAGCCTCTGGCATATGGGGAGACATGTTTGAGGCAATGTGACCCATCGTTCTGGCTACTGATTTAATGGTAAGATGGCTGAGGTTGTTACAGGGGAAATAATGTAATGGTTTTCTTGGTCACAATTCTGAGTCTTTGAGACAT
The DNA here is from genome assembly GCA_963277665.1 of Viscum album. Classification (NCBI taxonomy): domain Eukaryota; kingdom Viridiplantae; phylum Streptophyta; class Magnoliopsida; order Santalales; family Viscaceae; genus Viscum; species Viscum album. The sequence goes on from OY728126.1 coordinate 591,309,558, forward strand.
TTTTTATATTATGAAATATGATTCTTTTTCATGGTGGTATATTAATCTACTAACCCAAGAATTTTTAATAATTTAATATCTTTTAATTATTTTGATATATTGGTCTATGGAAATTTATTTTTATAAAATTTCTATTCACACAAGAGTTACCCTATTCATATGATTTTTTGTTAACTAATTTTTTCTAATTGAGTTATGATATTTTCCTTAAACTTATTTCATATAAGTAGGGAATATTCATCTATTTTATCATTTCATAAGTTATTCACTAATTATTTAAAATTTAAATACACAATCCCCCTTTCAAATATTTCATTCATAGTAGAGTATGTTTCCCATAAGAGAAATTGATAACTCAAATACCAGTTCCTTGAGTTATAATGTTTCATCTTGAACATTTCATTGCCATATTTGGGTTCTCTTAGCATAATATTTAAATATATGGTATTTTTAAATCTTATTTTGGAATGTAATGATTTAATAAAAATAAATTTTTAGTGTTATTTTCATAATTTTTGTTTTCAAAAAATGTAATTTCATAGTATTAAAATGCATTAATTTATAATAAAATGTTTTATCTTTGGATCCATATTTCCTATGTAAAACATTGTGTCATTTTTTATTAAATTTTATTATTGATTATTTTTAAAAATATATGTTTTCAAAATATTTTACTTCACCTTTTTCAAAATTTATGTTTGAAATTAAAATGTAAGTTTTTTTATGTAAATGTTAAAAAAAATTCAAAAATCTCTTTTTTATTTTCACCACCATTTTACTTTTCATATTCAAATGATTTACACTGATAGGACTTATTTTTTCTAGTTTAATCTATAATATATAGAAATATATATAATTCATGGGATTGATCTCAGATTATCAAAAAAATTGATTTCTTATCCCTTCTTGTTTGGTCTTATTCAATCAATTCTTTTAAAATAAAATTTTTTAATCTCTTTTGACATTCTTATGTGACTAAATTATAACATCTGGGTTGTGTTATTTTCCAAACATGAGCCTTACCTCTCTAGCTATATTATGATTATGTTTTTCCCTTATTGAATTAGTTTATACTCATTATTCTCTATGATGTGAACCCAAAATATACAAAATTTATATTGGTTTATGCTCAACATGAAAGATATTTTATTTATTAGTTGGGTATGTGTGGATATTCTTGATGGTTATTTAATGCTATGGTAGGTTAATTATTCATTGAAAATTTTAATACATGATTATTATGTATCGACATTCCATGTTTTTTTTATCTTAATCCATATGATTATTAGAAATGTTTATTTATTAATTTTGTCAAATGATGAAAGAATTGGACATAACTAAGTGATGGGTAAGACCCTACATTATATAGCCCATGGATACATAAGATGTTATCATGAGTCAAAACAACATGTTTTTTTTTTGTTTATACTCTTCCCCATATCAGTATAATGTATTGGCATAAGTGTTAGTTTCTAATAATATAAAGATACTCAAAAGAGATTAATTGTGTTCTTTTACAATTCCTGAAAGATTTAGAATTTCATATCTCTTTATATAATATGAATATATACATAGTTCTAACCTTTAATCAATTTTATTCATATTGAATAGAAAAGAGAAGAATTGATTTTTTTTTATAGTGGTTTGGGGCATAAAGATCCCACAGTCCACTCTACTAACACTCTCTTAGAGAGATTGATTATTTTCACTAGATAAATCCTTTTATCAAAAGACCTTCACAACTGAGTGAATGTGGTTAAAACCTTTACAGTAAAGATTTTACAAGGACTTATTCTTCTTTTATAGGGATCTAAAAATATCTATATATTAGTCCAAGAATATGACACTCCACCAATGACTGAGTACGAGCAAATAGTACTTTAGAAAATCAATAGTAATTGATTGGATTGAGAAAAAAAATTAGCTCAAAATTTTTATAACAATTGACATATATTAGATCATCATCTTTATTGATATTTTTTTCCAGAAACAAAAAATTCTATGTAATCCCAGTTACAAATTTCATCATTAAATACAATAACTAAAAAACAACATCATCAAAAAATGATCAATATCCACACAGCCCAAGATAAAAACAATTATGTTTAGAAAGTGTATCTATTACCAACAATAAAAAAGATATATTAAAAAAGGAATATCCTCTTGTAAATGATATTACACGTGGAATGTACAAAATAAACTTTATTTTCTTCCGGTTGAAGAGATCCAAGAATATCACTAAATAAACCATGGGTATTTGAATTTAATACAGTAAAATTATATATTATCTTCCCTTAAAAATAATAAAGATTTGATATATTCAATAGGATCTGTTTAATCATCCTTTAAGAATATTTTAAAATATATTTAATTTTGGTGAGACACTTAAATAAAACCCACAAAATATCTTTAAATTAAACTCCGTTATTAACTAAGTAAAATGTGGGGTATCATCAAAAGTATGAATGAAAATTTAAAGTTAACATCAAAATGTAGGGTTTTTAAACTATACATTAGTTTCTAAAAATTAGGGTTTCTTATCAAAATTATGGTTCCTGATCCATACATTTTCACAAATATAGGGTATCTGATCCATAAATTTATTCCAAACATAAGGTTATAGAACTATATGTTCCTCCTACAAATATAGGTTTTGAACAATGTTTTTAGATTTATTTAAAACATTTTTAGAAAACATTAAATAGAGCCTCTGAATAAGACAAATTTCTCAAGAACTATAATACCAAAAAATATAATGTAATTAAATTGGTAAGACAAACAAGGGTATTTGTGATTATCAAAATCAAAAATATTCACATATCATTGTATAGAAAATATATTACCAAAAAATATACCCCTTTTTGATTATCAAAAAACCCATAAATCTAATACTAATTGAAAATATATTAAATTTAAACTAAAAATAAAATATAGACTTTAAATAGAAATTGTTTTCTCATTAAATGTTTTATAAACTATGAATAAAGAAACAAATATTATTAATATTTATAAAAAATTCCAAATAAAGAAATTTATTTTAAATAATAAAGATTAAAATTACAAAATTATATTTCATTTATTTTCCTTGTTTAATATATCATATTCAAAATAATTTTTGTATTTACCCAAATTTTCTCCCACTTTTTTGACATAAAAATGATGTATCAAAAATGGTTTAGCAAAATTGGTTGGGAGAAAGACCCTTTATAAAAAAGAGATAAAGAAATAGCAAAACCTTTTCAATTCAAATAAGTGAAAACCCATTATAGGATCGTAGGCCCAAGGATAGAAATACCTAAACTTTAATGGACCAAGAGCCCAATGTGACAAAACCAATAACAAAGCCAACATCCATTAATAATCCAAAGAACATCTGGCCATTTTTAAACCTCCATCTGTTAACATAAAACCACCATCACCACCGCCAAGCCACCCAAACCACCTAAAACACCACGTACCCACCACTGCTATATCCCCAAAACATTGAGGCCAAACCATCACTACATCTAGATCTCTACACCCAACAGAGCCAGCCTCCAACCAATGACTATCATAGGTCTATCGCCACTACCAAGTCACCTATATTCCATACCACACCAAGCGATACTACGCACAAACACTCGAAGATCCATCGCGATAGCTAGATCTACACATGAGTCCACTGATGCATCCTCTTCCACCCTCCATATGGTGAAGCATTGTCGCCACCTTCTCCTACTACAATCTTGTCTTGAGGTCGATGTCATGCTAGTCTATAAAAGCCCCCACCCCATCCTAAACTACCACTGCACACCCAAGGATGTACGCTAGAGAAAACTAAGACTTTTTTATACCACTATTCACCCACAATAAGCATTTTATTCTAGATATTCCCCCAAATACAAGAGAAACCCTTGTGGGTTAAAACCCTAGAAATATCAAGATCCCCCACTGAAGCAGAGATCCCCCTTCTTATTTACATTTTACATTAACTAAAAAAGGTTTAGAGAAAAATTAATATAGAAAAAAATGGAAGTTAATGTTTTTTTACACTAGGATACAAAGTATTCAAGTTCATTCACAATAGATTCAAAGATAACAATAAATAAATAAGAACCTTTTTCTTGAACAAACATGTTTTATTAAAAAAATTCTAGTATTATAAATAATAATTGACTAAAAAGCTATAAAGTTGGAAGAGATTGAGGAGATGGTTCTGGATTAGGCAAGGAGTTAGTTTTGTATGAACATAAAACAATCTTATAAACATACTTTTTTCTTCCATCATTACCTTTAAATTTTGATCAAACATCTCAACCAAAATTTTCATTAAATACTTTGAGTCATATCCTATTTTAAAATTTCATTTAAAATAATGTTCAAAAACTCATCAACATTTTCCTTAGTCTAAACTAATCACTACAAAATATCAAATAAATAGTTAATAAGTCTTGTTATACATGAATCCTCAGAGGTTAATTTCATAAAAATATATTTTTTATTTATTAATAGAACAATATGTGGGGAATTATCACAATAAATACTCTTTATCTGGTCATTTATGGAAGATAAAACCATAGTAATAGATGACCCATCAAGAAATTATCATACTTTGTTTCTATAAAACTAGGTAAGATCTTATTTCGTAAATATTATCCAAATTTTACTATAAAATTATTCAGCTATGGTATTTGGATATTTTTCATATAGAAAAGAAAAAATGGCTAGATATCCTACATTCCTTCTTATAAAAACTCATGTACCCTTATTTCTTATTAAAATTTCTGAAGGATGATACTTTATGCTTCTAGGTTTTCTTGGTATGGTGATTTCAAGTTCATTAGTTTCATATTCATCTTGACTAGACCAAATATCTTCATATTCTTGTTTATTTAAAAAACCAACATTAAGATAATAAAGTCTCGCATTGTCTATAGAATTTGTAACATCATTAGTTAGATTATTTTTGAGAAAAGGGGTCACTTTCCTCAAACCTCACATGAACACTTTCATTAATTATCTTCAAAAAAAATTATACACTCTATGATTTATAAGTAGAATAATACCCTTTTAATTTTTATTTATTGGATTTTGGAAAAAAAATTATAAGCATTATCCTTACTATTAATGATATAAATTATGTATCCAAAAAAATTAAAGTGTTTCACTTCATGTTTTCTATTATCCCATAGTTCAAATGGTGTATTTATTATAAAGGTTCTTATTAAATATCTATTCATGATTTTAAAATTTGGGATAATATATTATACCCAAAAATAGGAAATAAGACTATATTCATTCAAAAAAATCATTCCATTTCTTGAATAGTTCTATTTATTATTTTGAAAATTCAATTTTTAAGTAATTCATGGAGAATGTAAGGTGTGTTTAATATCCATATTTGAGAAAGAATAATTAAATTCATGATTCTTAAAATTTTCAATATAATCACTTATTAATGACATTATTTTAAAATCTTTTCCATTCTGATCAATTTTAAAAAAATTACAAAAATAAAGATAGAATCACTTTTAGGTTTTAGAAAACAAACCCAAGTAAATTTTGATAAATCATCAAAAAAACATAAGATCTTCCATCTTAGATTTCAAATCTTAATGGTCCAAAAAATACATGTGGATAAGTTCTAGTGGTTTGGATGTAGCTACATTGTTAAAATATTTGAAGGAGACATGTGTTTCTTTTCTATTTGTAAGGAATCACATAATATAACATTATAAAATTTATGATTAGTAAAATAAGAAACTAAACATTTCCTAAATAATTTATATAATTTAAATACATTAAATGGTCTAATTCTCATTCGAAAATTCTAAGATTCCTTTATCTCAATAGTTAAACACTTTACTTTTTTGTTTAGACAAGGAATTAACCAAAAGTGTAATCATTCTAAGTTTAGGGTGATCTAAATATAAGAAACTTATATTTAAAAAATGTCATTCATTATTAGATAAATCAATATAAAAACCAATATCGTAGAGTAAAGAGGCACTTATCAAATTATTCTTCAACCCTTGAATATGTATAAATTTTTTTTATCAAAAATTTATTTTGGATTTCTAACGAATCCAACTCCAAAAATTTAGCCTTTTTCACTATCACCAAAGGTAACCAAGACTACATCTAATTATTCTAATATAGGAAAATTAAAAAATTATTTACTCATGTATATTAATTATACATTATCCAAATACCCGAGTTCATTTTTTTCTTAAGACATTTTTCTAAAAACGTTTAAAAAATTATTGTTTTGGTATAATAATTTTCTTGTGTCCACCTATGTCAGAAATCAAGGATATGGGTAACCATATTTTCTAATTTTTTAGATATTTATTAAAATTTATTTAGTCATATTTCTATAAAAAATCCTTTTTTATTTAAATACTCTCGGTAATTATTGAAGCACATTTATTGTAATAATTACCTTTAATTCCATAACAAAAATAAGTGATACATTAAGAACTTGCTAAAAAATATTATTTATACAATTCTGATTTTTTTCCTATCTTGTTATTATATATTTATCATTTTTATGAAAAAAATTTCTACGAATCTACTTTAGATATTCTTATCTAATATTTAATATATTATAAGCACTTTTGAGTGACTTAACTTTAACATGTATCTCTTTAATTATGTTTTCATGAATACTGATGTTTGAGGTAGAGTTGTTACATTTTTATTTTTAGTCCAAGTGTTGTTTTAACATGGAATATTATTCTTTTAAAATAAAAATTTGAATATTTTTTATGATTTAGAATTTTAAATAAATATTAATACATTTTTTCAAACCTTGAAAAGTAATAATATACTTTACTATTAGAATTACTTTAAGATTCAGAAGATAGAAAATATAAAGATTATACCACCTATTATTTTTTATCCATAAGGAATAAATTTTATTTTTATTTGGTTGGATATTTTTATGAATCACATTTAGATTTACTGTTAGATTCTTCATAAAAATCAAAATATTCCATCATAACTTTTCTTTCTTTGTTCTCATAATCTGTTATCATATGATATTTTCTTTCTTTTATTTACATTTATCTTTTTTCTTATTTAAGTTGTGGATAATCAGGTTTGACATTTTCCATTTTCTTATATTCATAACATCTTACTTCTTTAAATCATTGACAATTTTCATGTAGGACTTCTTGAATCATTCCTTATTAATATAAAATTTACTGAATCTTCTTTTCTAAGTGAGTCAGTTCAATTCTAGAATATGAGCATTCCAAGTAATTTTGAATTACTAGATCCTATTTTGATTTCATTCCATATTTTTTAAGTAGTAACATTAAGAGAAGTATTTTGTCATTTTCTCATCCATTGATCATTAGATTCAACTATCATTTCTGCTTCATATACCACTAGTGTCCAAATGAATTCTTTTACTGTCTATTTTGAGACGGGAGTGGATTTTCAAATTACAGTTTATATCCCATTCCATTTAGTGGTTTTTAAATCTTGATCTTCTTGTTTAATTGGATCTCCCAAGGAATAAAAAACATTGTGTATTTAAGTCAATCTTCCGTTCATCTGAGTAATGTGTTCACAATCATTCATTCAAAACGTGTCAAATTCTTTTTTTAGAATTGTATCTTAACTACATGACAACGTGTGTTCCATCATATGAAACAATAATATTTTACCATTTCTCATAGTAATATTTACATTAATGTGAACTATTAAACTAATTTGGACTAGTTCTACAAATAGTAGAAATCTTGGATTGGGAATCGGCGTCATATTCATCTTCTTTATCAGAATCCCATGTTTATAGATTTTTAAGGATTTCATAATATTTTAAATTCATCATGAAATATTTGAATCCTAGTATTTTCAAATAAATAATCCTAAATGATATCTAAAATAAAATATTCTCTACATTAAAATATGGATCACAGATCAAGGACATACCTTCTTTTGGATATGTCATTCAATGTTATATTTATATAGAATTTTTACTTGATGTTTCTAAAGATTATCAGTCATCTTCAAAAATCACTCCTCTAGTACCAATTTGTAGGTCTTAATAATAAAAGGATACACTATAGTATAGGTGAATTTTTTTATTTTAAAAATCTCGACAGATTCAAAATTTTATCACTCTTAAAATAAAATGATTACACACAGTGCTCTATTCATTAATCAATGTTATGTAGAGGAAAATAGATAAGAATAAAGAAATAATTTTTTATACTGGTTTGGGGCATAATGATCCTATATTCCTCTTCACTAACACACTCTTAGAGAGACTAGTAATTTTAAAAATACGTGTCCTATTATCAAAAGTCCTTCAAAATTGAGTATAAGAAGTTGGAACTATTATAATAAGCTTCTTATAGGTCCTTATGGTTCTTTTATTGGTAACCATAAATATTTATAGCTTAGTCTTAGAATATCAAACTTCACTAATGATTTAATATGAAACTTTGATACTCCAAAAATCAATAGTAAATGATTTTGTTGCGAAACATATTTATCGTAAAGTTACAACATACACTAATAGGTAACAGATTGTATTCTACATAGATACAAGTATTCATTAAGTAAATTCTTTGATTTTATCTTGGTTTCAAATGATCTTCATGAAATATAGAAATAGAATAGTAGAAGTAAAAACAATAGTTCAGCAGTCACACAACACATGATTGAAACATGTATGAATCCCAAGTGTATCTCTTCATAATAATAGATACATTGTATTAAAAAATATAACTCTTCTTGTAAACAATTTTATACGTCATATTTGACAAGAGAAACATTATTTTATTTTGGTTGAACATATTCATGAATATATCCTGATAAATCATTAGTATTTTAATTTAATATATTCAAATAACATCACAACATCACTTAAAAATAGAAATGATTTAATATATTGAACATGAGACTTTGAATTATTCATTAATTAGCTTTGATAATATATTTAATTCTAGTAAGAGGGTTGTACAAAATGTGTAAAATATCTTCAATTTAAACTCTTTTATTGACCATATCAAATTTAGGGTAACATCAAAAGTATGGTTGAAAACGTATGGTTATCTTAAAGACATTAGGTTGTAGAACCATACATTTGTTTCTCAATCATAGGGTTTCTTTTCTAAATTAATGTTCTAGATCCATACTTTTACCATATTCAAGGGTATCTTATCCATATTATTATTCTAAACATAATTTTTAAGAACCATACATTCCAATTAAAAAATTAGGGTATAAAAAGTATTTCTCTATTACTTTAAAAAATATCCAAAATAGATAAAAAAAAATTTACCCTTTAAATAAGATAAATTTATTAATAACTATAATATTTATATACACATAAATTAATTTCATTAAGAAAAAAGGGTATTTGTGTTCTTCAAAATCAATAAGATTCATAGAGTATTGTTGAGGCAATTCATGCCCAATAATAAAGGTTTGACATCTTTCTTTAGATGTATAACATCATTCATTCTATCAGCATGTGATCAGTATTTATTATTATCCATGTTTTTATTAATTGTAATTAATGTTGAATGCTCTTAGATTCATTTTGTTAAGGAAATATTCAAATTATTTATCTATTCTATAATACATTATGTATGTTTATGATTTGATAGCTTCTGTTATATGCTTCACTTTTTGAGAATTTGAGATCACCTCTTAGTATTGTTTCCCTACCATAAGTTATGAATAAATTTGTGAAACATGATATGTCTAACATGATATTTGTGTAAAACAATTATTGTATTTTTGAAGAAATATTATGGATTATTTATTTTCTTATATAGTGGGATAAAATCAATTAGTTGAGAAATCCATAGATTTTTAGAAAAACAAATTTCTTAATATTCTAAATATCTAAACCTAAGAGGTATTTATAATGTATGTAATAAAATATTTTCTTTATTTCTTGTAATTATGGGATAGTAATGTCTAAAAATCTATAGTTGGAGTTGAATCCAGCATGTAATGTCTATATTATTCACACCAGATCAAGGAGTGTCGGTTTAAGGTGTTATAATACTTATATAACCTCAAAAGGCACCACTATAGTGATTATCACACAATCTTACATATTATGGCATTTCTTATGAAACAAAACTAAACTACATTGTTTTTTATTCTCTTAATAGGGATAAAAAGTAATCTTATTTTATGGACTCAATTGAAACTCCAGAAAAAACTACATACCGCTACTAAAACATTATTTCATCATATAACACTTTAATCCCCAATGTAACCTCTTAAGTCTTCCTAAATGACACAAAATTATAGAGTAATATTACACCTTCATGGGAGTCCTTCAATAAAAAAATAAACCCTCAATATTTTCATGATGGCACGAAAATAAAACTTAGCATTAATTCATACCAGTATACATTGAACTATACCATAAAACAACTCATGGTTCTCTAAATATATTAAACAACACCACAATATATTCAAAATCCCTCCTGAATGGTTTGAAACTCTACAATCACCTTAACTGATCATAGGATACCATAAACCATAGCATAACCATGACACAAACCATTCAATTTCTCTTTGGATGGAGTAAAATTAAAGAAAACGTTCCTATATGATAGTAAAATAAAGGGGTATCTCCTCCCTCATGTGATTTCCATGAGATACCCGATTACAGGGTGATTTAAAATCAAGAAGAGTCAATCCAAAGGAAAAAAAATATCAATCAATATCTCTTAAATATGTATTTTACCCTCCATGATGACATGTTATGTAAAAAATAGGTATTGATAAATGGATGGATTTCATAATCATAATATTAAATATGTGATAGATAGCCATAACATGAAAAAAAAAGTTTATGGGATGAGTTTACATTCAACTAACTCAGTTTTGTTATTTGATCTTCAAACAATCATTAAATATCCATAAAAAACACCCTCCATTGAAAATATTAGATATTATACAATAGAAGTAATAAAGACATAAAAATTATTGAAACCTGAAACCCCCCCCCCCCATAATTGAGGATGAAAAGAAAAATCTTTTAGTATTTTTTAGAAAAAATTGTAAAGGGTATGTTTTCCTAAGAAAAGTGTGCATGTTCATTAAATATCATGTTTACCATACATTTTATTATATAGGATCCATGATCATTAATCTTCTCAAGAAAGTTTCATGAAACATATATCATCTATATAGATAAATATCTCCCCATTTACTATAAATACCCAAAGTCTTCTATAATTTTTAGGATCTGATAAATATTGAAAAAATTTAGAGTATCATATGGACTCTTTGAATCTTGAATTCCATTGGGATTATTTCCCTTCCCCATTATGTATGTCCATCAAAAAAGACTCAAGAGAGGAATTACAATTCACACAACCCATGTTCCTCACTTAACATTCATGATCTATATATCCTTATGAGATTCCCTCAATATTAGGTCTACACAAAACCTCCATGTGAATGATCAATATATACAAACTACATATAACATAAACTCTTTCAAATTTTGATGGTTTTTTTCAAAAGAATTTATTCTATGTTATAGGAATACATGAATTATGAATACTCTAATAGATCCATTCACAATTATTCATAACTAAATGTAACAACCCATGATTGTGAATCAATTTTTAGAACCATCTATGATCACTGAGTCAATATTGGAACTATAAAAAATCTCTAATATCTTAATGAAAACATTTGTGATCATGAATCCTACACTATAATTCATGTACTGTCAGTTCCAATAATCTATAAATACTTGGTGGTATGTATTTAGGAATTAAATTGTCCAATTTTAATATCACTTCACATGAGTTCTATTTAAATCTCATGAATTAAAAATATGATTTCACACAAATATAATAGTGGATATTTTTATGTCAATAACAATCACCACCCATATAATTCATCATTCTCCTCTATTTCTTAATATGCATTCAATTATGCACACATTTAACATTTAGGACCCTTTCGTTTGAGGATTAATGAAATCCTTCAGTGGAATACCAGGTTATAGAGTTATTGAGGCTTTTAGTTACTCACTAGGGACACTAATATGATATATAAACTATATTTATTTTTTTCCCATGAGGCCCCAGGTAATATCATGGATTTTTTGTGAAACACTTATCAATTTTACACTCACAATATTTATACTCCCAACCTCATCCACGTATTCTATCCAATGAAAAAAAAATCTCCAACCATTTCATACCTCATATTAATTATGCAATTCTTTTCATTTCATGTTTCCAATAATCATAGAATTACATATAGACTCTAATCCATTCTTGGGTGATCCCCCCCAGTATTCTCTAATTTCATTATATAAATTAAAAACATATGGCCTTTAACCTTGTGCACAATTACAAATTAATTTATACTATTTATAATATTTCATAGTCTTATAACATTAAACCATAATACAAAGTTATCATAAATTCATTACCTAAAATGGAACTTTCTAATTCATTAATGCATGACCTTGAAATGAGATACTACAATCCTTATCACCTAACCATAAGATGAAATACATGTCACATTAAATGTAATAGAACTATATGGGTTTTGATTCCCTTCACAATGATACATAAGAATCCAATTTTTTACACCCAATACCAAATAAAAAATTACTTATATCACATACACAAAATTTTTATCTTCCTAAGAGACCTTAAATACAATTGTACCCTTATGTATCCCTAGGAAACCTTATACCCAGCATAACTCATATGTACCCCTAGGATACTAAAAATCCTAGAATACCCTTAACCCTTCAAGTATGGAATAACACATTATTGTATCGCTTTATTTAATCATTAAATAACTCAAATACCATCATACCCTATGTCTTTATGGGTGACTGTAAATTTAAATATAACATTTAAGTATTCTAAAGAGAATATAATTCTAGCTTACCCATAATACTTCCAGAGTGGTATGAAACAATATTACATCCCTTCTTATATTATTGGGTGAGAATATATCCTCGAATAATCTCTAACTTTTCAAGGGGGTCTTTAAATCCATACATAACCACTTATTTCTTTCTAACAGAATTTAAATCCCAATGTACACTTATATCATCCTTGAATACCATAAATCCCAAAACACCTTTAATGCTCCATGGATGAAAATAAACTATATCATAATAATTTAAATATAACTAAGAGACCCTAAATCACAATTTAATTGTTTATATATTTATAAAAGTCACTAAATCATATCACAACCCCATAGTATTATAAAGATAAATTAAATCCTATTGTACCCTTATGTCTTCAATGGAGACAATAATCCCAGAGTAACCCATTATTTCATCATAGAGGACGTTAAATCAAAATATAAACCCTTAATTATTCTATGGAGACCTTAAATTCAAAAAACTATTATCTCTTTCTGGAATACCTTAAATCCAAATATATTCATAATCAATCCTGAATGCATGAAACTCAAGAATAATACTTTATGACTCTTTAAGAGACCATAAAACCAAATTAAACCCTTTAAATGTTCTATTGTGACATTAAAACCCTGTTTAACCCAATAATTCTTTTTTGGAATCCCCTAATCATAGAGTACTCTTAAGGAATCCTGGGAAACCTTAAATACTAGTTTACCCTCAAGACTCCCAGGAAGACATAAAAATCTATAATAACCCTTTAAATCTTCTCAAAATACATTAAATAAAAACATACCATTAATCCTTCCTAGATTACCTAAACATATAGGATAAAATTATGTCCTCATGGGAGACCTTAAACCCCAAATGTAACTACAACACACTTCTTTGCATGCCTCCCTTTATTGAAAACAATTCTCCACTGCCTTCCAATATGGATATAAACTATAGAGGTATCTTTTAACTTGTTTGATTCACATGAAATTTCTCATTATTTGATTATTTAAATTTTATTAGTGTCGATAGAAGTAAAAAAATTAATATTCAGTCTCTCTCTAATAGTTATTCACCTTTCCATGCTGGAATGTGATATAAAAAAACTATTATTATTGGATGGAATGATTTCACAAGAACATGATTAAATAAAAACAGAGATATCTAGACTAATAAAAAATATCATGAATGAAATTATTCAATCTACAATATTCTTTGTTTCAATGTGTGAGCTTTGAAGTGTAATTAATTTTCCCTAATGACCACCCACCTTGGAAAAGTGGGTATGTGAAAAAATAAAAGCGAAAAAACCATAAACATAATGATATATATATATATATATGAAAACTAATATATATATAATAGTTTTGGGTGTAAAATAAGTATATTGGTCAGAAAAAAATCTTGATTAAAATAATCATCAACTTCAAATTCATATACTATGAAATTGATAATAATTTTAATAATTAAACGCATGAGTTTGGGATAGTGGAGTGACAATGATTAGTGGTACAAGATAAATTCATGAGGCATAAACCACAGGTGGAATTATAAGGGGGCATGATCAGATAAAATGAAAGGGTTTTTTTAGTATTGAAATTTAAAATTCTACAAAAGGACACCATTATTTGTACTTGATAAATGGTGTCTTCACCAATACTAAATCTTAACTAATAAATTTCAACCTATCTCCACACTAACAAGTGATAAAAAAATTATCCTTTATCTAGTATATTTAAATGTGGTGAGATATTCCCCACTTTTTAAAATATGGTTCATTGGTATTGGTATATTTTAAATAAGATTTTAGTTGATGTTAATTATATTATGAACAATGATAAAACCAATAATACTTTTTTGGTACATGTTATTGAGGAATATGACTTTCTGTTAATGATATCTCCATGTAGAACTGACTAAGACTTGTAAAAGAAGATGTGAGTAAGTAAAGGTTAATGTGAGATGTCAATGAATGTGGGATTGAATCATCAAGTGTAGAATGGAATCAGTATTGATGTTGCAATAGGTTATTTCAATATCTCTATCACCAAACTTCTTGAACCAATAATAATTCCAATATAGATATTTATTAAATTAAACTATATTTTACATGCATTAATTGAATATATTTGAATCATGATTGATCTTTCATAATTTATTCATGTGATATTTGACCAAAAAATAAATATTCATAGGATGTAGAGGGAAAATACCATAATATTAACAATATCTTTAAAAAAATTAAAAACTAAAAAAAATTATCCCTATAATAGTTCATATCCTTGGACATAATGTATCTCTTTATATAACTCTTATTTACTATAAAATCATCTTGATATAGAAAAATTATAAAAGGATTAAAACCATTTTTTGGAGAGATTTTTTTTCTGCAATAATGGATCACGATATGATTTTGATGTTATTATTTCCTTATACACTATATTTTTTTAGATGTGATAAGTAAATATTTAAAAATATTGTATTTATGGAAAATAGTGTTACACTTTTTATCAGAGAATCATGTTATGAAATTTCTCATTTTCCATTTATATTTAATTATGCATTTTATCTTAATAATAATGATGTTATATATTTTTTTTTTTGAACAATCAGTCATTTTAGAACATATGTATTTACTATTGTTTACTATTTCATTTCTCATAAGATAATTTCCTATATATTATTCTTATTTCAATAATATTCTCTATTATTTTTTAAAATAAACATACATATGGATAATATATTATTTATTTTAAAAAATATTTTTTGAAAATTAAGAGTCATTTATCTCCATTCTTTTTTTTGACTTTTCATTTTTTTATAAATGATTTACAGTTTAATATTTTTTTTATCTATTCTAAACCATTTTTCCTAGATGGTGAATAACATATATATTAGTGTCTATTTTTGAAATATTCCATAAGGGAGAGTAATGATACTAATAATAATTTCAAGTTATTGGAGGGATTACAAATAACTAATAATAATAGTAATTAATCTAATTTATTTTATTTTATCATAAATATTCTAAAAATTTATATATTTTATTATTTGTAAATAGTTTTTTTGTTATTTATTAATTAAAACAAATTTCATGAAATAATAATTGAAAATTTGATTAATTTAATTTTATAATTATTCAACTTTTATTTTTATGATATTTCAAAATTGAAATATAAATTTATGAGATATATTAGTCACCAAAGTGATTAAATAATTAATTTAATATTGTTATGTAATATGTGAAAATAATTATGTATCAAAGTTATAAAGACACGTAAATTTCAAGGAAAATTTTTTCTTAAATTCTTTGGGATTTTACAAGTAAGAAATTTCTGATGGCACCAGATTCTGAGGCCTGGTGTGCCCGGAATCAATTTCTGAATTTTAGCTCGAGTACGTTCAGTGAACGAACAAGTGGGTTTATCTATCATTTGAACCATTGATTGGAATTGAAATCTTAGGGCACCGATGGAACCGTAGCGCCGGTAATTGCTTAAGATGACCTTTACTGAAGGTGCATTTTCTTGGGAGGAGTTGTAAAAAATGTGGATTAAATTAAAAGTAAAATAAAATTGTTTAACAATTTTATTTCATTTTCTAAAGTGGTTTTAATATAAATGGGGAAGTTAGGTTGGGACCCACAAGTTTCTAACTACTCATGTTTGGATATTTGTGAGGTGGGGCCCACACAAGCCCCACCCATTCACATTCCCTAACCCCTTAACTCTCCCCCTTTAATCTTGTTAAACCCCCTTGTAATTAAGTGGGTGACTCCTCCTATCCCCTCCTTCCCCACATTAAATCATGCCAACACACTTAATCAATTAAGAGAGTTATGTGTTTGAATTTTAAAATTGAAATGCATGGCATGAATTAATAAAATAAGATGAGACTTATTTTATTTTGGTTAGTCTGGTTGTGTTGAGAGAATGGGGAAAGATCTCTTGTGTCTTGAAAAACATCATCTCCTTTGTTTGAGGAGAGAGCTCTTGTGTCTTGAAGAAATTCATCTCCTTCATTGAATAACGCCAAGACTCTGATGAAGAACATCAACTCTACGACCCCAGATTCTTCTTCCTTTTCCTCCTCCATGTCATGGAAGGAAACAATGACGTGGGAATTCGCCAACGACGTCACACTTCGTTATCACCGTGATAAAAAGAGGAGACGTCGCTTCCTCCACGGACGCTCTTTGTCTACGTCTACAAAACCTCACCACGGGACACTGTCAACCGCAACACCGACGTTCATCATCGTTTGTTGAGGTAGGGGTTAAGTTCAATTTTTAATGAATTAAAATTGTGCTTGTTTTGTCATTGGACAACTCTTATACTATTGCTGATTGTTATCATCATAGCGGGAGGATATTGGACCACGCAAACACGGCTGATCCTCCTCCCATTTTTATTGTTGATCATCGATGAAGTTTGAGGCGAAGGCGGCGGGGTGCCCTTGCACCGCGCAGGAATGAAAAAAACTGTGGTCGGAGCAAGCCGCGGCGAAGATGAGTGGCGCTGACACGGCATCCAGGTGAGGCCGAAGGAGGGTGCGGCCAAGAGCGGGCCGCGACTGAAGGGCGTGGTGCCACTGTGCCGCGCCGGAGCATCAAGGGGGCCACGGCCGGGGCGGGGTGTGGTGGAGGGGCGCGGCATCGCCGCGCCGCGCCGGTCAGACAGAAGTCATGGCCTAACGTCGCGGCGGTTTTTCAAAGGGGCATCCGGCCCCCGGTACCTCCTGGAGGCGGGACCCAAAGGGGTCCTGTGGTTACAAAAACTCCGGCCTTTACGAACGGCCAGGCTGAGTCGCGCCAGCCGGGATGCGTTGCACCATGCTTCTTGGGCCGGGCTGCTCCCAATTGGGCTGGACTTGACCCCGAGTCGGGTTGACCCGGTTCAGGCCGACCCAGGGGGTATTAGGTCGGGTCAGACTGGGCGCAAACCCCCTATTTTCGGACCAGGTTTGTTCAAACGCCCATATCTTGGGCTACGAACCTCCAATCGACGCACCGTCAGTTGAGTTGGGATCCTCGTATCAAGATGGTCGTTTTAGTATATTACACATGAGGTTTAGGTGAATTTTGGGTATGTCCGTGTTGGTTCTAACCCGAAACAAATCGGGCCCTTGAAGCGGAAACACTTATAACGTAAAGACCAGACATTCGAATGACGTGCCGTCAATCACGTTGAATTATTCTTAGTGATACGGTTCTTTTGGCTTACTACACTCGAGGTTTGCATGCAGCTAGAGTACGTCAAGGTTGGTTTTATCTTAAAAACCAACCAGGCCCCTAGGATGGAATGGCCAATAACTCTCAGATCGAGCGTCCGATTGACGCACCATCTGTCGCGTTGAATTCATAATGACGAGACAAAACTTTGTGATACATCAAATCTGGACTTCATGACAGTTGATTTATCGACCCCTTGGCTTGTGGAGCGGACCCTCCTAGAATCGAGCGTGCTGTGTGCGGGAACCCTAGAGCTGGTTGCGAATGCGACGACGATGGCGACTGTACTTGGATCCCATGTGGGTTTGGCAGTGAGGATGACTGTACTTGGATCCTCTGTGGGTTCGGCAGCGATGATGACTATACTTGGATCCTACGTGGGTTTGGCAGTGAAGGTTACTGTACTAGGATCCTACGTGTGTTTGGCAGCGATGACTTCTGTACTTGGATCCTACGTGGGTTCGGTAGGGGAGATGATTCAGAGGCTACATCTATCATCTCCACCCCTCTTCGTGAGTAGTATACCCGTGTGATTTGAGTCTTGACTTCAATCTATATCATCAATATGATTGACTTGCATTCCTGTGTGGATTGGGTAGTGCTTTCCTATGTGGACTGGGTTGTACTTAGGCTCGTGAGTTGGAGCTGAACTGGAATTGATGACTTAGGTATATGTATGGGCATATACCTAAGTAGAGTTGGTTGATACTTCATGATTGTATCCTTCCTTTGTGGAATATCCTTTGTGGATTCTAGGAGACCTTCAGGGGTATCGGGGTCCCTACTGAGTATCATATACTCACCCCTACATGGGCCATGCCCGCACTACGTTGTGTTGGTTGTAGATGACGGACAGCGCTGATTGTGGTAGAGGCTTGTGGAGAGGAACGGTACCCCGAGGTGGAATATCAGGCGGGACGTACACAGAGCAGACGGCCGGACCTGAGGAGCTGAGGAGACCATCTATACCCACCCTTCAGGTGGGATAGCCGGAGGATGACACGGTGGTTGCTGATTTACTTTACTGCTGATGTACTTTATTTTCATTTGTAATATACTTTCAGTTGGGTTTGTTTTCTGGCCCATTTACTTTTCAGGATTACTTTTTTACTTAGTTTACTTAGTGTTTACTTCATCTTGTGTACTCTATTGTGTTGTTTACTTGTATAAAGCCAATGCCTTCCCTTTTTATTGGGATTTACGCCTTTGGTGCTAGTCGTCAGCCCCTGGCCTATGGAAGGCGGGCTTGGGGTAGTCACGTCATGGGCCCCGAGGACGGGTCGTGACAAATTGGTATCAGAGGAGTCGGTTCTACCGCAGAACATAGGACTCTGATAATTTCTTTCTATGAATAAATAGTGTTAAGAGTATTGAGTGTGGTTATCAGTCCATGGAGTCCAGTGTTGGTGTGGCGGCCGACGTATCCATACACCAGGACCCAGACATCTGATTTCCGACTAGGTGCACAAAAACATTGATTGCATGTGTGTTTCAAAAGTTTTCTTTGTGGTTACTTTGTGTCAGCTCACCAGGTATTATGTATTGACCATGGCACACCTGTTTAATTTCATGATGGCCCCACGATGGTAGCCAGCTAGGGTTCCGAGCTTTGTGCGAGATGGCAGCCCATTGAGCGATGAGGCCTCAGTGCATGGCCCCATTACAACGGAGGCACCAGAGTTACCTCTACCCACCGAGCCACCGATGCCACCATCCCCAGCAGCTGAGAGTGCACGTTTCCTGAGTCCACTGCACGAGTTTCAGCGTTATAGGCCGCCCAGGATCTGCTGAGAGACAGACCCTCAGGCAGCCGAGGATTGGTAGGAGGCTGTTGTTTGAGTCTTCAGATTGGTAGGGACACCAGAGGATCTTATGGTGATCCTTGCGGAGAGTCTCCTGCATGTGGCAGCAGGTAGATTGTGGAGTCTGATGCTCTAGGTGCATGACGAGGCATCATTACTTTGGTCAAACTTCGAGAGCCTCTTCTGCTCGAAGTTCGTTCCCGCCACCCTCCATGCAGCGCGCATTTAGGAGATACTACAGCTGCAGCAGGGCAGCATGATAGTAGCCCTGTACTCGGCAAGATTTACTGATCTCTCGCCCTACTCCACTGACATGGTACGGGACTCATTCTTCCGGGCCCGGACCTTCGAGCAGGGACTGAGGCATGAGATCAGGGCTTCGATGATCTCCCTCAGCATTCTGACGCAGGAAGTAGTACTGGAGCGAGCCCTTCTTGTGGAGAGATTTCTTGCTGAGCCTACACCAACAGCGAGGCCTACTGTAGGGCGACACGTAGCGGAGTCTTCTGCAGCCATCAGTAGATAGATGTCGAAAAGTTCCAAGCATACTAGACCATCTGGTTGGCGTCCTCAGGATACTGGTTCGGAGGTGCGGGGCACATGCAGCAGAGCCAGTCATTCGAGAGGTAGGAAATGTTATGCATGCGGTAGGCAGGGTCACATGGCTCGTGACTTCCTAACCCACCATGCAAAAGAGAAGAAGACGGTTGAGGGACCACCCAAGAAGAGGCAGAGGCTGGATCGTGGTGGTCCACAGGGAGCAGGAGGACGAGGCAAAGAAGCTGGTCGGGCAGCAGGTGGTGGACGACGCTTCGTGGCTCTACCACCAACACCACCAGGAGGTCCACCCTGACCACAGGGAGCTGGCTGGCAGAGGCAGGCTCAGCTTCAGGCAGTGGAGCCCTACGACCACGGCTCACCTAAGATGATTTGAGGTACTATCTGTGTCTATTCCACCCTTTCTATAGTTCTTATAGACATAGGAGTGAGTCATTCTTTCATTGTCACTGCCCTTGTTTGGAGCTCAGAGATTCTGACGGAGCCGTTGGCTCGATCCTTACGGTTAGAGACTCCTATGGGATTAGACCCGATGATTACGCACTGGTGTCGGCAGTGTGAGTTTACTCTAGGAGGCGATAGATTCGGTTGGGATCTTCTTGTAGCGGCGTCGAGGCCTTACGACGTCATCTTGGGCATGGATTGGTTATCTACGGTCCATGCTCAGATCGACTACATTAGGTGCAAGGTGCGGTGTGTCCGCACCGATGGGAGCAGGTTAACCTTCCTCGACGAGAATGGAGCCTTTGCAGTATAGGAAAAACTCACATAGAGGATAGGGCAGCCGATCACACATCATTTGGCTAGTCTCATCCTAGTAGCAGTTGATGTGCGGAGTCCGAGTTTTCCAATTGTGGTGGATCAGTATGCAAACGTTTTTCTTGACGATGTTCCAAGACTACCTCCTCGCAGAGAGTTAGACTTCTATATTGACCTATACCCCGGGAAAGCCCTGATATCTACTCCAGCATATCGGATTGCTCTTACTGAGCTTCATGAGATGCAGGTATAGTTGGAGGACTTGCATGGAAAGGGATTTATCCGACCCAGTGTTTTACCCTCGGCTTCCCCGATTTTGTTCGCTAAGACGGCATACGGGAGCTTACGACTGTGTGTGAATTACCATCGCCTGAATCAGGTGACCATAAAGAAAAATTATCCACTTCCGAGGATTGACGACCTCTTCGATCAGCTTAAGGGAGCATGCTGGTTCTCAATGATAGACCTCAGATTGGGTTATCATCATCTCAGAGTTCGAGATGAGGATGTGCAGAAGACGGCCTTTAAGTGTCGGTATGGCCACTATGACTTCTTGGTTATGTAACCAACACTCCATTAGTGTTAATGAGTCTCATGAATAGGATCTTCCAGCCTTACCTCAATCAATTTTTCATAGTCTTCACCGACGACATATTGATTTACTCGACTATTGAGGAGGAGCACGCCTACCACTTGCATGTTGTACTGGACACACTCCGAGAGCACCACCTTTATGGTAAGCTCTCGAAGTGTCAGTTCTGGATTCGAGAGTTCCACTTCTTTGGGCACGTCATCTTTGAGGCGGGAGATGTGGTGGATCCTGCGAAGATCGAGGCAGTGCTAGCTTGGGAGCCACCTAGGAGCGTGATGGAGGTGCGGAGTTTCTTAGGTATGGCTGGATACTATTGGAGATTTGTGCCAGACTTCTCCATAGTTTCAGCACCACTTTCAGAATTGATGAAGAAGGGGAAACCCTTTGTGTGTTCAGATAGATGTCAGCAGAGCTTCCAAGAGCTGAGACAAAGATTGACCAGTGCACCCATCTTGAGGCTACCGGAGGAGGGGATAGGGTATGTAGTTTACTAGAATGCATCAGGGACCGGACTTGGGTGTATCCTGATGCAGGAGTGGGATATGATCGCTTACGGTTCATGATAGTTGAGGAAGAATGAGCAGAACTATGCTACCCATGACCTGGAGTTAGCAGTAGTGGTCTTCGCCTTGAAGATGTGGCGACACTATCTGAGGGGGGGAATTCTTTACAGTCTACTCTGACCACTAGAGTCTCAGGTACATCTTCTCACAGAAGGACCTAAACCTGAGACAGTGGTGATGGCTCGAGTTCCTCCAGGACTATGACTTTGAAATAGTCTATACTCCTGGGAAGAGGAACGTAGTAGCTGATGCTCTCAACAGGAGGTCGGGAATTCAGCTACATGGAGAGGCGGTGGAGCAGCTAGACGCATTGCAGATATCCTTCATGGATAGAGACAGAGCATCCTTTCTACAGTCACTCACAGTCACTCCTCCACTACTTCAGTGGGTCAGAGAGGCACAACGTGGGGACGTTGACTGTGAGACGCGACATGCACAGATATCCTCAGGACAGGCACCTGAAGGATTTTTTGTAGGAGGAGAGCACGTCATCCTTTTCATAGGAAGTACTATAGTAACATTTTCATTACAAGAGGAGGTGTTGAGGGAGTTTCACACTTCTCCTCTTGCAGTACATACTGGAGTAGAGAAGATGTACCAGGACCTCAGACGACATCACTGGTGGTCGGGTATGAAGAAGGTTGTGGCAGAGTTCATTTCACGATGCCTCACCTGCCAGCAGGTGAAGGCGGAGCACTAGGTACTAGCAGGTTTGGTACAGCCCTTAGAGGTCCCGGAGTGGAAGTGGGATGGAATATCTATGGATTTCATGATGGGACTTCCACGTACTTCTAGAGGACATGACAACATTTGGGTGATTGTCGACCGACTCACCAAGTCGGCCCACTTCTTACCTATTAGAGATCAGGGCTCAGTGGAGAGCTTGTGACACCTCTACATTCAGGAGATCGTATGGCTTCATGTTGTGCCATCATCTATCGTCTCTGATTGAGATGCTCACTTTACTTCCCAGCTTTGGAAGGGGTTGTAGGAGGCATTTGGAACGCAGCTACACCTAAGCACCACCTTTCACCCTTAGATGGATTGTTAGACGGAGAGGACTACTCAGACTCTCGAGGACATTCTCCATGCATGTGTCCTCGACTTTGGTCGTATGTGGGAGGATCATCTTCCTTTAGTGGAGTTTTCATACAACAACAGCTACCACTCCACCATCGGGATGGAACCATACGTGGCATTGTATGACAGACCTTGCAGATCACCTCTGACGCATATCATCGACCACGAGGAGTAGGATATTGATGACGGGGATACATTCCTGGAGGTCCCAGTGGAGATCGAGGATTGACAGGAGCGGGTCCTATGTGGACGATTGATTCCTCTAGTGCTCATCAGGTGGCAGCACGGGAAACTCCAAGAAGCACATGGGAGCGGGAGGCTTAGATTCTTGCACAGTACCCTCATTTGTTTCCCTAGTTTATGATGTATCTTTACGGGGACATAAAGCCCTGGTTCGGGAGTAATGTAAAGACCTGTAAATTTCAAGGAAATTTTTTTCTTAAATTCCATGGGATTTTATGAGTACACAGTTTTTGACGGAACCTGATTCTGAGGCCCGATGTGCCCGGAATCAATTTCCGAAATTTAGCTCGGGTACGTTCAATGAACGAACGAGCGGGTTATTCTATCTTTTGAAACGGTGCTCGGAATTGAAATATGAGGGCACCGATGCAACCGCAGCACCGGTAATTGCTTAAGAGGACCTTTACTGAAAGTGTGTTTGCTTGGGAGGAGATGTAAAAAAATGTGGATTAAATGAAAAGTAAAATAAAATTGTGTTACAATTTTATTTCTTTTTCTAAAGTGGTTTTAATCTACATGGGGAAGTTGGGGTGGGACCCACAAGTTTCTAACTACTCATGTTAGGATATTTGTAAGGTGGGTCCCACATGAGCCCCACCCATTCACATTCCCTAACCCCTTAACTCTCCCCCTTTAATCTTGTTAAACCCCCTTGTAATTAAGTGGGTGACTCCTCCTCTCCCCTCTTTCCCCACATTAAATCATGCCAACACACTTAATCAATTAAGAGAGTTATGTGATTGAATTTTAAAATTGAAATGCATGGAATAAATTAATAAAATAATATGAGACTTATTTTATTTTGTTTAGTCTTGTTGTGTTGAGAGAAAGAGGAGAGAGCTATTGTGTCTTGAAGAACTTCATCTCCTTCGTTGAAGGAGAGAGCTCTTGTGTCTTGAAGAACTTCATCTCCTTCGTTGAAGAACGCCAAGACTCTGATGAAGAACATCGACTCAGCGACCCCAGATTCTTCTTTGTTTTCCTCCTTCACGGAAAGTAAGGAAAAAACGATGCAGGAATTCACCAACGATGTCACGCTTCGTTCTAACCGTGATAAAAAGAGGAGGCGCCGCTTCCTCCTCAGATGTTCTTCGTCGACGTCTACGAAACCTCACCACGTGACGCCGTCAACTGCAACACTGACTTTTGTCATCATTTGTTGAGGTAGGGGTTAAGTTCAATTTTTAATGAATTAAAATTGTGCTTGTTTTTTCATTGGGAAACTCGTATACTATTGCCGCTTGTTATCGTCATAACGAGAGGAGATCGGACCACGCAAACACGGCCAATCCTCCTCCCATTTTTATAGTTGATCATTGATGACATTTGAGGCGAAGGCGGTGGGGTGCCGTTGCACCACGCGGGGACGAAAAGAACCACAGCCGAAGCAGGCCGTGGTGGAGATGCGCGGCGCCGTCGCGCCATGCCGGTGAGGCCGAAGGAGTCTGTCGCCAGGAGCGGGCCGCGGCGAAAGGGTGCGACACCGTCGCGCCACGCCGGAGCATCAAGGGGGGTACAGCCTGGGCGGCCCGCGGCGGTTTTTCAAAGGGGCGGTCGGCTGAGCCGGCCACCAGTGCCAACTGGAGGTGGGACCCAAAGGGGTCCCACGGTTATAACAAGTTCAGCCTTTAAGGCCGGCCGTTTCGGAAAGAGGGGAGCGCCCCCCCCCCCCCCCTGCGCACCCCGCTCGGCCGAGAGATGAGCCGCGGCCGGCTTCCGAGCCGGGCCGAAGGCCACGCGGGCCGGGCTTCCCGCACTGGCCGTGCCGACCGAGTTGGGCCAGGCCGCGTCCAATTGGGCCGGACCCGGACCCGGGTCGGTTCGACCCGGTTCAGGCCGCCCAAGGAGTATTGGGCCGGGTCGGACAGGGCCCAAACCCCCTATTTTCGGACTAGGTTCGTTCAAACATCTATATCTTGGGATACGGATATCCGATCGACGCACTGTCAGTTGCGTTGGGATCCTTGGATCAAGACGGTCGTTTCAGTATATTACACTTGAGGTTTCGGCGAAGTTTGGTATGGCCCAGTTGGTTTGAACCCGAAACCAACCGGACCCTTGGAGCGGAAACGCTTATAACATAACGACCGGACATCCGAACTATGTGCCATCAATCACGTTAAATTCCTCTTAGTTAGACGGTTCTTTTGGATTACTCTAATAGAGGTTTGGACGCAGTTGGATAATGGTCGGGTTGGTTTTAACTTAAAAACCAATCGGGCCCCTGGGACGGAAAGGCCAATAACTCTTAGACCGGGCGTCTGATTGACGCGCCGTTTGTCGCGTTGATTTCCTAATGACGAGAAGGAACTTTGTAATAAATAAACTCTGGAATTCGAGATAGTTGATGTATCAACCCCTTGGCTCGTGGAGCACACCCTCTTGGGAATCGATCATGCTGTGTGCAGGAACCCTAGAGTTGGATGCGACTGCGACGACGATGGAGACTGTACTTGGATCCTAAGTGGGTTCGGCAGTGAGGACGACTGTACTTGGATCCTCCATGGGTTTGATAGCGATGATGACTGTACTTGGATCCTAAGTGGTTTCGGCAGCGATGGTTACTCTACTAGGATCCTACGTGGGTTCGGCAATGACGACTTCTGTACTTGGATCCTACGTGGGTTCGGCAGGGGAGATGATTCAGAGGCTACATCTATCATCCCCACCCCTCTTCTTGAGTAGTATACCTGTGTGAGGTGAGTCTTGAATTTAATCTATATCAACAATATAATTGACTTGTTTTCCTGTGTGGATTGGGTTGTGCTTTCCTGTGTGGACTGGGTTGTACTTAGGCTCGTGAGTTGGAGCCGAACTGGAATTGATGACTTAGGTATATGTATGGGAATATAACTAAGTATAGTTGGTTGATACTTCATGTTTGTGTCCTTCCTTTTTGGAATATCCTTTATGGATTCTGGGAGACCTTCGGGGGTCTTGGGATCCCTACTGAGTATCGTATACTCACCCCTGCACAGGCCATGCCCACACTACATTATGTTGGTTGCAGACGACGTACAACGTTGATCGTGGTTGAGGCTAGTGGAGTGGAACGGTACCCGGAGGTGGACTTTCAGGAGGGATGTAGAGGGAGAGGATGGTCGGACCTAAGGAGCTGAGGAGACCATATATACCCACCGTTTAGGTGGGATAGCCAGAGGATGACTCGGTGGCTGCTGATTTACTTTACAGGTGTTGTACTTTGTTTTTAGTTGTACTGTACTTTCAGTTGGGTTCGTATTCGGGCTCATTTACTTTTTATCATTACTTTTGTAATCAGTTTAATTATTTTTTTACTTCATCTTGTGTACTCTGTTGTTTTATTTACTTTTATAAAGGCAATGCCTTCCCTTTTTATCAGGATTTACGCCTTTGGTGCTAGTCGCCAGCCCCTGGCCTATAGAAGGCGGGCTTGGGGTAGTCACGACACGGGCCCCAAGGATGGGTCGTGACAAAAGTAATATAAATTTAATATTATTTTAGTAATTCTGAGTAAAATAAAATTCATTATTATATGATATTTACTAATTTTCCAAAGAATATTTACGTGCATTAAATGCACTATGTGTTGACCTACCATGGTTCCATAGTAATTTTCCAGACTGCACACCATGAATAATTCCTACACATCATGTAATCAGCATTTTTTAAAGGTGGATAACATAGATAAAAGAACTATCATGTAATTAAAACACTTTTTTATTTAATACATAATGTGTATAGGATAGAATCTCTGTAACTTGATATACACAATGTGTATCCTTTCTCCTTCTAGGTATGTCCAAAACTTCTAAAATATGTATATTTTGAGTCTCTAAGTGTTTACTATAGACATATGGTGAAATTAAGTACCATTTACTTTAAATATTTATGTATAAATATTGAATTTAATTAATTACTTCATTAAACCTCACTAATATATGTTTATTATGTCATTAATTTAACAATTCATGACCATCGTTAGGTTTTATTCTATATTTAATTCATAATTAAATCCACCTAGTATTCAAATCAATGAATAATGTATAGTAATTTTATATTAAATTACCAACACATAAAATTTTATAGGAAATATAATATTCACATGTTCTATTTTTCATTAATTTAAATGTACACACTATGAAATTATGAAACATGTCTTCTATTAAATATATTTTTTGGGTACATTTTATAAAATAAAAATTATAAATAATAGTTTCTATTGTTCCTTTATAAGATTCTTATAAGTAAATATTTGTGTAATAATATTATTAAAAATAAATAAAATATTTTATTTTATTTTATTTAAAATAAAATCTATTAGAAATTACTAAATGAATGGATGGCATAATATGAAATGAATTATTTAATTAATAAGTCCATTAATCATATTAATTTGAGAACATTTAACTTATCAAATAATGAGTTGAATTGAATTCTAAGTAGTTGTTTTAAATGAGTAATCATATAATGGGTATGACCAATCACCATCATTGAACATACCTATGTATGTATTGGTTTTATTTAATTTATTTTAAATACAAGACTTTGTAATCATTTTTCATAAAACTAAATATGATGGCCTTCGTGTCATACCTCACACATTTAATATTTCATGCCTTATTATCAAAGGTTGCTTTCTTTAATTCCCCCAAACCAATCCTTTGGTTCCCCTCACCTCTCTGTGGGTTATTAAATGCATGTAATAAAAGGGGTATCTAAAGGAATATGGATTTGGTTCAAGATAAAACTGAGGTGAAGGTAGTTTATGGGATTACTGAGATTCAACTAAAACATTTTATGCATTGGTGGAAAAGTGGAATGCTTCAAATCATGAGAAGATTGGAAAAATGGGTTTTCACCTAGGGTCACAAGTTGATTTATTATCCTCTAAATATATATATCATTATATAATCCCATGTACTCACAATTTATATATTTTTCTTTTGACTATGAATGATTTATTTTATGTATTCATGTTCATGATCACTAAAATAAATGAACTAATATAAAATGATCCAATTATAATAAATGGGTTAGGCAGAATGTTTTTATCAAAATATGGTTAATCCATAAAGTGAAATAAAATTTATATTAAGAATACATGAAAAGGATATAAAAAGAAAATTTTATACATAATAAATAATGTAACCATATAATTAAGTGTCAGTCTAACCCTCATTGGGACATTTAAATTTATCAAGGAGTTCTTATGAATGTTTTCAGTTTACATAAAGAATTTATATCGAGAGGATTATACTATGCTAGAGATGATTCAACTAGAAGGATCATGTTGAATAAATTCCGAAAAGTGTTTCTAGAATGGGTAATCCACTAAATAGATCATGCAGCTGCAATCTTACATTGGGAAAAAACATTCATACCTAAATACAATCTAAAAATTGACCATGCCATCTCTTGGGATATGAGAATAGAAATCTAAATTGTTTCCCCAGTAATTTCTATAAAATTAGGTATTCTATGTTCAATGGTGAATGTAATTGACACTTTATAAAATAGTTGGAATCTTGAAAATCATTAAATTATTATGAATCACATAATTGTAAATAAAGATAAGTACTAATTATATTCCCTTTTATTTTTTTAGAAAAACTACAAGTTCATAAACCAAATCATATTATCAATTATGGAGGAGGACTATATATTAACTAAAAGTAACTTTTTGGAATGCATTAAATACCTAAAAATCTTATTACGCCATGCGTGGATGTTTTACATGCTAGAATAATCAACGCCCAGTAAAACTACTAAGGTGGTGAGTATTGAGGGGTTCATTTTCAGTGATATGAACCTAAGTGATCTAGTTTCCATTTAGTGTTTAATGTTGTCAATCATGTTTAATTAACCCATGAAGTCCAAAGTAAACATGGATTCTTATATCATTCTCTATAATCATTATGATATTTATCAAGATAGATCAATACATGAATAGTTTGAGATATATAAGTAATTATTCATAATATTGTTTGGATAAGGCATGATAGTTGTACCACACATAGTCCAACTATTTGGATACATTTATCATCAAGGTGTTTTATAGTTTACACTACATCATGAATTTATTAGAAATATCATTCATTCATTTTTTAAATTAGATCTTCTCTAGTATTGTTATTAATTTCGATATGAAAAACAAAGAGATGTATCTCCCACATCTTCTCACTTTACTTCACCAAGAAACTACTGATTTTATGTCTGAATAACCTAATGTACTTATATTGAAAATATGAAATGGTGGGGATAAGAGTTCTAAGACTAATTCTAAGAATAAATATTCTTCATAAATACATTATAAGAATAGAATTACCAAAATAAAATTAATGAAACATGACGTTTTCAATTATTCATGTTAGAAAATGGGACCCTAGAAGAAAATGTTCACCCAAATAAAGAAGAAAGAGAATGCTTCTGGTGCATTTATTATCCTGTATAATCAATTTCTTTTTAATGTTATTTAAATTAATAATAACTTGAATTGCTTATAAACTTATTTCAATACATGAACAATGTATAATCAAGAAGATATTTGGAATAATAAACATAGTTATACCTTGTGATTTTGTTATTGGGGAATACCACCTCATGTTGCTAATTTCAAAGGCCTTGGTTTTGAAAGCTTGTTGTTATCTGCCACACATTTCTAAAAATATTATATTTATTAGCTGACATTATAAATTTTGATTTATTTTAAATATAGAAATAAATTTTTCTTCTTTTTTGAAACATAAATTTTTTATCATATGGAATATTTAATTAAAATCTATTACTTTTATGAATACAGAAACCATGTAATAAAAATCGATAAAGAAGTTATATCACATGATTGATACCACACCCAACTATAGAATCGCCAGCTTGGTCATGTAAACAAAATGTGTTTGACTATATAACTCCAAGATGTACAGTTGGATTCATATGAATTGGAAACCCTTGGTGTGTGTTATGCTTGTTTAGAATAAAAAATAACCAAACCACTATTCACTAGAAAAGGTGAAAGGGCTATTGAGCTTCTTGATTTGGTACATATTGATGTGTGTAAGACATTTTCGGTTGAATCTATGGGTGGGTACTCAAAATCTATGTCATTTATTGAATAATTTTATAGATGTGTATATGTATTGTTAATGAAGTATAAGCCAGATTCCATTGAAAATTCAAATAATGTAAGAATGAATTTAAGAATCATCTTATAAAAAATATTATTAAACTATCCTAAAATGTTTTTAGATAATATCATAATCAAGTATTAAATGATTATTTTCAAGAGCTTGGGATTTTATCACAACACATTCATTTTTATACACTATAATGGAATGATGTATGTGAAAAGAAGAACAACTTTCTGTTAGACATAGTAAGATAAATGATAATTTCTGCGAGTATTCCATTATGATTTTTCATAAATGCGTTATAGAAATAAACACACATAATATATAATGTTCCAACAAAATCTTCCATTGGTATTCATTACCAATTATAGAGTGTAAAGAAACTTGTTTTTTTTCTTACATGTTTCGGGATTTAAATCTTTTATTAAGGCCTCTTCAGGAAAAACATTACACTAAAAAAAGTGTATATTAATAAGATAACATAAGGTAAGAAGTGATATTACATATACAAACCCCCATATAGAATGGAAATAATCATGTGAAATTCCATGTTACTTGATAGGGATAAAATATATAAAATAAATAGAGGGGGTGAGATAGACTTTGATGAAGTACTTGTTTAGGATACACAAGAGTTGTTATAGGAACATAATCTACAAGGCTCTATGGGAAAAAATAGTATAGACACACAGGAACTACGTAGTTCAATCGGATAGGTTAGAGTACATGAAAGATATTATTTTCCAGTCATCAAGGATGGTCACTCATTATTAGTTTGTAATATTTATCATGTAACTGATAAAGAAGAAGTAAGTGTCATTGAAGTTTCCACGGTGAATGAAGCTATGAATTTTAAAATGGATTTCATGTATCAAAACCAATTCTAGATTTTATTAGATCTCTAATGGATGTAAATATCATTTTCTGGGAATTATTAATCAAGAAGAAGATGGACATGGATGGGAAATTCAATACATATAATTCATGAATGGTAGGAAGAGGATTCAAACAACATCCTAGAATGAACTATAATGAAACTTATTTACTAGGTCTTATGTTGAAATCAATCAGAATTAGACTTTCCAAAATAACTTACAATGACTATGATATTTTGTAGATTTATGTCAAAATAACCTATTTTAACAGTATCCTTTATAATGATGTCTATATAAAAAAAATACAAATTTATTGTAACACCAAAGGTTTACAATTAGGTAAACATGTTTGAGAGACCCATTTATGGATTAAATAAGGCATCCATGAAAAGAAAATTTTGGTTTGATGAATATTTAATAGAATTTAATTTATTAAATAATGAATATGAGTCGACTATCTATAAATATTAAATTGGTATTTAGATATTTTACTAATTAGTTTTTATCAAGGACATACTAATTACTAAAAAATAAATACCACTCTTACGGTCTATCAAAGCTTGGTTGAACACATGCTTCACCATAAAGAACATCGGTGAAGAAAAAAATTTTATTGGGATCAATATACACTATGATATATCCAATATACTATTAAATCGATATAAAAGTACATATAATGATAAAATACTAAATATATTTAGTATGTAAAAATCTAAAGGGATTAATGTTTGTGTCACATTGAATTTATTATCCTATAAATATGTATTCGCATACACAATAAGAGCGACATAGTATTGAAAGGATTCAATATAAATTATTGAATGGTAAAATCATGTATGTTATGTTGTGTAATAATATTAATGTTTTTAATTCTTTAAGTATTGTAATAATATATCAAGATGACCTAGTTGACCACCATTGGATAGAAATGATGACTATAATTAAGTAAATTGGGTGAAATACGATGTTTTCCACTTTCTATGAACCACATGTGGAGCAAGTAATCACAGGATATCTAGATTCTAGATTCCAAACATATCAAGATGATGAAAAATAATTGAGATTATACATAATCACACTCAATGGAGGTGATTTGTGTAAGAAGAGATCAATGTAGTAGGTGTTCATAGACTTTACCATATAGTGTAAGTATATTATTCTTTATAAAGTAGCTAATGAATTATTTTGGATACGAAATTTAATCTAATAGAGTGACATGATTACTAGAAGTAATGATCATATTACACTATAATATGATAATACTAAAGTAGTGGATCTCACAAAGGATCCATGATCACATCAGTAGATGAAGTGAATAATTAGAAAAATATCATCTATTGAGGGATTTGTTGAAGAGAGCTGAAGTCGCAATGATTAGACTCTCCATGGAAGGGTCCTGTGATATGGGTGCAATGAAAGGTGGGGGTGTGGTCCATGACTCCGGGGGGAAAATGGTTATGGATTACTCCTCGTTCTATGGAAATGGAACTTCTCTTCAGGATGAAGACAAAGATCTTCTCTCTGGTCTCACCTTATGCATGCAAGAGAGCCTGGCCTTATCCCAAGTGGAAACTGATTCCAAGGTCCTTCATGATTCCCTAAGTGGTAAAGGTTCAACTCCATGGTCCATTGGATACATGGTCCGTAAATGCAGAGTTATTATTGCCTCCAATATTCAAGTCTCCCACAATTAGCATGAGGGCAACAAGGTTGCGGATCATTGGTGATCTTTAGCGGATCAGAGTTCTATTAGTACTCGTATCATCTCTTTTAACTGTATGAATCCTGAGGGAGTGAACCTGGTCATAGGAGATGCCCTTGGCCTACACTACTTCAGGCCCCCTTAGTCTGGGTCTTGTTATTTCCACTTTGAAATAAAAATTTGATCTTGGATGGATTAATAGTTTAATGTGACTTTAATGTAATAATGTCTCAGAGTATCTGTCGCATTGATTAAGGCGTATCAGTACCCCACTATAATAATAACATTAAAATCTCATGATGATATTCTTAAAAACTTTTCTAAGGTAATATAACATTATATGGTGGGATACATTGTATGTTTAACATCAGGTGTGAATACTTCTAAGAAAATGATATTTTATCTCATGAATTTAACACTTTGTAGTATCCAAAAAGACAGATTTTTTTGAACTAACCCACCAGTAGGAATTAAACATGTTTATATGTATTTTTATATTACTTTATTTAATAATAATTAATGTTCCCTAGATTTTAAGATAATTGTTAGTGAATCTCATGAATCACACACTTAGATGTATTAATGTAAACCATGATAAAACTAGTTCATAGTAATTTTTGGTTTTTTGGGTGCATCATGAAAGACATTATACTAATGAATATGTTGTGGAAGGATTTATCCCCTCCATACATATGGAAGTTCATATTTTACACCCATGGTTGAAATATAACTACCACATTAAATTCCATGGATATAGTATAATGAAGAGTTTATTTTAGATATTCAAACAAATACAAATCATGAATATAGGTAAATGAAATGGGTGTGAAACTTACATGATGAGATATCATAAAAAAATAATTATATTACACACAAAAAAAGATCATATGTTACTATTTAAATTGAGACCTTATGTTCTACCTATTTTTTGTCTTTACCCACTAATAGATAGTAATTATGGAATTTAGGAAATCCCACCAAATTCCAATGAGATATAATACTATAGGGTCACAAAATAAGTTTTTTCATTGATATTAATTTATTTCTATATGAATTTAATTACTAGAGTAAATGTTATTCTCAACATGAAAGTATACATTTATTCAGGTTTCATTAATCAGATAATTTAAATAAATATTTACTTGTCAGGTAATTATTTAATTATAAAAACATTTAATATTTCTATAATAAATGAATAATTATTTA
This sequence comes from Viscum album, assembly GCA_963277665.1. Taxonomy (NCBI): domain Eukaryota; kingdom Viridiplantae; phylum Streptophyta; class Magnoliopsida; order Santalales; family Viscaceae; genus Viscum; species Viscum album. Next base: position 591,344,139 of record OY728126.1, read on the forward strand.
TTTGGGAATTTGATAAATTCTAAGAAGGACTATAGGAAAAAGAATGGTCTAGAGACAAACATTAATTTTCTATCTAGTAAAATAATATGTATCATTATGCCCATTAGTTCTCACCATGAGAAAATATAATTATTATTATTACATTTCATGGTATCATATAATGTTTAATATATTTTTTAGGGACCATTATGAAATTAAATAATATTTAGATCTTAATCATTTCTCTATAAATTGGTTAATATATCTATTGTGTATATTTCGATCGACATGGAGAAGTTCCTTCATAAATAATTTGATATAGATTCTCATTCTTCATCTATCTACACAAGAATAAGAGTTAAAAGTGATTCTTCAATATCAAAGGAATTGTCAAAGAAATCATAGTGAAAAAATTGAGATGATCAATCCACTATGCTAACATGTGAAAATCATCTGCATTATTTTGAGATCAAAAGATCATGTGTGGATCTCCTCAACATGGATCCTACACATTTATCCTTAAAGAACAATGACAACTGACCAAAATGTTTTTTCGGATGATAATAATATTCATAAAAGATAGATATCAAGACAAAGGTGTTGTTTCTTATAATTAATATAAATAAATTATAAATTTAACCAGAAAATATATTCTCTTGGTTTCAGAGAACCTCTTTATCAATATTATTTAGAAATTTTTATTTGTTCATGAGTTTTATGTCTTGTAAAATATTCGAAATGATTTATTAAATCAGATATTTTTCAATCATGATTGGATCTAATAATAACTTATATTATTCCTTAAATAACCAATTATAAATAATAGAAAATTAATTTAGGTTCCTTCGGGAATATTCTTCATAGAACCCATAAAATAATCCTTATAAATGTAAGAAACTACTATGTTATTTCCAACATACTTTCTTGAAGAATATAATCATTTCCTAATAAATTAAAGAGCTATATTGGACTCACACATCATCATAAACAATTTACAAGGAATATAAGATAAATAAATAACATCAAAGGTTTAATTTCCACTATAAAAACTCATATAATATTATTTTAAATCCTTATGATATATCATTTTTGGTATTCACATAAAGTAAAGAGAATATTAATTTCTTTTGATAAAATTCAATAAAAATTTACAAGATCAAGTTAAAAATAATTTCACCGAAAATAAAAAAGTTAAATTTTAGAGTAATATTATTAAAGAATAATAGAATTGATGGAGATAAAGTTAACTCATTCAATGTAATATGATAAAATATATCTTTTCATTACTTTGATAAAATGTACCTCATTCAGATAATGAAGAGAATATTCTTTTTTATTATTTATAAAGATAGTAAAAGGAAATGAAAAACTAATATTATAAACTATTTATGAGTAAATAATATAATCTAAAAATTAATTAAATAAAATATAGGTAGGAATAAAATGAGTTTTAAGTAATACTTACTAAAACATAAAACATTTTTAAAGGAAAATATCTTACCTCAAGTACCACTTGTCACATACATTCATTAACTACTATATAATGAAAATGTATAAATTATTTTATTTATTTATAATTTTTAAAATATTAATAAATTTTCATTAAATAATTTATTACATTTATTTCAAAGAAATATTTATTTACTTAATCAGTTGAGTCAGCATCGGTTTTTCTAAGGGCGTTTGGTTCACAATTTCAAAATGGATTTATTATATTTACCAGAGTTAAATATTTTTTTACATCATCTCCTGAATTTTTTCATGAAATTCTTATCATTTATATTTGATATATATTATTCAATGACCACACATTAATGGAATAAATTAAAAATAAATCACATCTCTTCATGGGGGTTGTAGTCTATGCATACACAAGAAAGATATTATCAGTTATTCAATGGATGGAATGGTATGAAACTTTATGATATATTATATTCCCATAATGATAATTATTTAATAAATATTTTATAAATTATTTAAATATAAATAATAACCATACTTTTGGGGTGGTTATTAAAAAGGAAACACATATGTTCATGATGGTAGTAATCCACACGTATGTGAGAGCAATGTTTTCATTTCCCATATGATGGAAATTGAGATGAAAAACGCTTACACCAAAATAATAATAAAATTTCCTTATAAGGAGGGTAAGGATGTTATTATCTTGGGTTGGAAAAAGAATATTTTAAGGAGATATAAGAATAAATTAATGTGAAGTTTGTCATTATATATTATACCTACTCAATTGATAAAATCTCTGGCAGACACCTTAATCCTTCTTGGTTTGATCTCTTTTTGTGATAAAGACCTCTAAGATGTGGGGAATAATTTTAATAAGATATTTTGTTGTGTATTTTCTAAAATAAATATCTCAAAATGTGTGAGGAAGAGAGGATAGGAAGTACCCTTTTATACGAAAGGGTAGGGGAACCCTTGGAAATAATTAAGAAAAATATAATATAAATTATTTTCATTAATCAAGTGTAACAAAATTAAAATATTTAGAATTTATTATTTTAACGAGTTGAAATACTTAAGTTTAATAAAATTTCAAAATTTTATGTGATATCCATGTTTTTTACTATATAGTTGTAAAGAGAGTTAAAATAAAATAAAAATTGATCCATAAGTGAAAAATGGTTCATATTCTATACAATATTCAATTCACCTATCTCTGTACATGATTTTTTTTTAATTTAAAATTTTCAGTTAAAATGTTATTTAAGAAAATACACTAGTAGTGTCATTTTTAGGACTATTCAAAATGTTTGATATTGATGACATCAAGATAGTAATGTATGTCAATTAAAAAATTTTAAAACACCACTAATATGTTATATTTATCAACAAAATTCATGGAATAAAATCATTCCCCAAAATTGTATCACCCTGGTATTTAGAAGAAGAATATTATGTTTTATTGGGTATTTGACATGTAACAACAAGCTTAAATGCCCCATAAAATATATGACCATTATAAAAAATTCATTAAATAGATGGTTCATAATATTATTAAAATATATATATATATCTATATGTCCTACTAAATTTTAATTTTTTCATAAATTCTTTGTAATCATCAATTGATTTTCAGTAAAGTAGTTTTATTCATCAAAAATATGTTATCTTCAGACATTATTTTTACTGATTTTTTGGATAAAATATTATAATTAATGTTCAGTTATTTTTTTAAAATTATTTGATAAAATTAAAATCATTTCTTAAATCATCATATAAAAATTATCTTAGGGTAATATTTATGGTATTTTTCAACAAATATTTATTTTTCTTTGAATAAGGAGAATATCTAATTTCGTAAAACTATCATTCATTATATATAAATTATATAATTTAAAAGTAAACATATTAATTGAATTTTATTTCAATCGACACTAATTTTACATATTAATAATTTATCAAATTAATTAAAATTGAATCACATTTACAACATATTTTGGTATAAGTTTATTTTTTGGTTTAAGAACTATTTTTTTTAGAAAACTATTTTATAGTGCATAACTTTTCTCCATTTTAATTAATTAAAATACCAAATGAAGAATGGTTTAATATAATTTTTAAATTATATATCTATAAATACTAGTTTTAATTTATATAACTGTTTTTACAAGTCAAATAGTTAAAATAATATCTTCTTATGTTTGAAAAATACATTTCTTGAGAAACCACTTTTTTATTGTGGTTTATAGATTTATTTTAAATAATTTTCCACAAAAAAATTGAATATTTTTTTTTAAAATTTATTCCATATTTTGAATCATAATAATTTAAGTTGATTTTTTTATAATGAATAGTGAAAAACAATAAAAATATTTTACCCTGGTAAATGTGAAAATGATTTTAGAGGGGGGGAAAACAAAATAGTACGCATTAAAATTACTTATAAAAAATTACAATATATTTTTAATGGACATATGTTTACCTTATATTATAATAGTCTCTATAATGGTCCATTTTTTGACCCTTTTTAACAAGAACATGACATAGCATTATTGAGAAACTTTGAAAATTTACAATTGTCCCACTCACCACACTTATAAAATTACGGCCCCTCTCTTCACTTTTTCACACATTAAAAGAAAATTATTTTAAAAAATAATTTCCAAAATACATTATATAATTATATTCCCCTTAAATATATAACATGGTTTAATCATAAATCCATCCTATAAATGCTTTTTTTGTTAACCTATGGAGGTTCTCCGAAGAAGAGGTATCAAACATAATAGAGCGATTTTATTTTATTTGTTATTCTACCTCCTTTTAATAATATTAAATTTTAATGAAATAATAAAAAATATATATATCATATATTTATAATATAGTATGTTAATTTAATAAACTAAATCCATCTCCTCTTTAATTAAATTAGAAATAAAACAATCATTTTCATGCACAGAAGATTACCGCATTGCGAACTAATGTAATTATGTTTCAATCATCACCACTAAAAACTCATTAAAATTATAGAATTTATATTTAAATATTAAAATAATTACTTATTTATAATTTTTAAATGATACTATATCATTTTTCATCTTACTTTTCAACTCAATGAAAAATGATTGCATCCCCCATGCGTATGTATGGACTACTGCCTCCATGAAGTGATGTTCTTCTTTTTTCATCACCACATAACAAGGGTAAAATATATATGTATATTTAAATAAAATGGTATTTATTTAATTATTATAAATATATAAATATAAATTATCACTTAACTTATTTCCATAATGATCATTGGAAAATGGAAACGGTAATCATGTGTACGTACGCCTAACCATCTCTATGTGTGTAACGAAGTCAATGTCCTATAAAAATTATTCATGGTTGATTTTAAAAGTATAATTAGTTTATAAAATTTAAAATTATATAATTATTATTATGGATATTATTAAATAATAAACCCTTAGACCTTGGTTAACTTACATAAACTATTTTGAAAATGTGGACTGAAGGTCCTCAAAACACACAACATGGACCTAACTGGTTCAGTATTTAAATATGACCTTAAAAAGAAATAAGATAAATGATTTTAGTATAAGTTATTATTCCTATAATAGGTTATTAATAAAATAAATAACAGAAATCGTTTTATTATACATGATTTAATGGATATACTAGAAAATTCTGTACTTGAGGTAAGAGTTTCTCATCTCACTTTTATTTCTGTGAATAATATTCCATATTCACCAATTATATTTATTATATAGCATATATATTTCACCTTTTCTATTTTATATCATGAATAATTAATAATTTATTGTATTATGTGTCTCAAAATGAATTATTTCATTAAATGGTATGTGTTTTGTTTGTTACTATGTGGTAAATGGTTTCTCTACTTAAATTCCTTTCATTAGGTTACAATACTTCTTCATTGAGTCTGTTGTGGAATGGTTATAAAAGAATTGATGTATTAATTTTTTTATTATATATTCCCAACATATTGTTGTGTGTTTTTTATTTTTATAGATAATATCTCCATTTATTAACTCTTAATTCAATGATATGAAATTTGTAAGGGTTATTCATCTCAAAACAACATCCATTGAGATGTAATTTTATGATATGTACCTATTATATTTTATAAGATATCTATACTTTCCATTTTACATGTAATAAAAATAGTATCATTATTTTCGTGATATTTATTGTTTCATTTGTGGTTATTATTTCATGGGGAATATGATTGAAAAGTTACCAAATGTGAAAATCCATTCTGATATAGTCGGCTTTCATTTTAGGATTGTTTTTGTTGAATGTGATTTTAGAGAGAAAAAATATCTTATTTTTCTGAACCACATATTCTTTAATCTTTTATGGTTATTAATTTGGTTCAAGTGTTTAATTTCCATTTCATCCATTATTTATTAAAGGAAAATTAAGAAAGTTTTTCATAAGTGATACTGATCATGTATCTTTCTTTAAATCCGGAATCACTCTATTCTATATCCATGTTTTCTAAAAAATCACTAAAATGTTATTTTGTAAACATTAATAACTTCATAATGAAATATTACATTATCTCTATCATTTTTTAAAATGTTTTAAGAATGAAATTTCACAATTATTTCTAAATAACTCTCTTTTGACTCCCTTTATAGAATGACTGAATGGAATATTTATTTTTAACATTTAAAATAAAAATAGATTTCCACCCTATCATGACCAAATTTTCTTTTAAATATTCCATTATAGGATTTAAAATGTTGTTTTCAATGTAAATTATTTTTAAAATGTTTTTTAAAACATTTCGTTTTCAAAATTTATTTTCATTATGAAAAGATAATATTCACCAAGATTGTTTTCAATTATATATTAATAAAATTTACATTAATCAAAATTAAGACCCCTTGATTTTACATATGATTCATTTGATATATTTTTAAAATAATATAGTCCTCACTCATTCTCTGGTTGGATTATGATTATCTCAAATAGATTGTTATGGAACCCATTTCTTTTCCTTGGTTTAATCATGTTATGAACGGAATAATGGAATCTTAAGAGTTTTATGACCAAATTTAAGTTCTAGGTACTTAATTTAGGATTTGTTTATCAAAAATGTTTTATACAACAGGTTGATCCCAATTATAACTCATGGGTGAGCCCAATATCACTTATAATATGGGTGCACCCAAATAGTGTTCCAATAAATTTTAATGGTAGTCGACCATATGGTTATTCCATTTATAATAATTTTATGAAGTCTCTCTTAAGATGATGTTCCCAGATACCAACATGTTTTCTTTATGGTTTCTATGGTTTTAATAATTCCATTTGTCAAGATTGATATCACATGGCTTGTTATTATGGATTCCTATTACACTTCCCTTCGTTACATCATTATACAATGTTTCTTTCATAAGGGCCCCAGTATTGATGGGCATGATTTCTATTTTTTGTGATCATGGAATCTAATTATTTCATCTTACCCTTATGAAATTTTTATTATCATTGATGAAATTAATTTTTTATTTATTATTTTTACACTTAATTATCATTTGAGCTTGAATTTATTATGTTTATTTATCCCCAATATATTAGTAATGATGTTAAATTAGTTATATTAAGAATTTTTATATAGGTATAATACTAATGAACTATTTTTAAATAAGAAATTATAGGTATATTGGAAATGATACTCTCGTTATGTTTTTGGTATTTTCTCTTTATGAAGTTGTCATAATTCAGTAAAACTCTAATCCTAAATGTTCATTGGGTATATATATGTTCAAAATTTTCATTTTATTTTGTGTGTTTTGGATGAAAAAATTGGTCCACATTCATTAGTATCAATTGAAAAAATAAAAAATTTATGTTTTTAGCTCTGGATTTTAGAGTCTTGGTTTGAGGATGTTAATGTTGGTATTAGAGGAGTGTTTAGAAAACTTTGTATATTAAGATATTTTCATGTGATGTAATAAGATGTTTTAGTAATACCATCATTGTTTTATAAGTTTCATGTTGTTAATATGTTAAAAGTCATAGACACCCATTTTATTTTTTAGGCAATGCAATTTTGATGTGATCAATGATGTTTTGGGAGACGTCTTACTATGGTAAGGTATAAATAACCCTCAGGTTTAATGTGAAGTATTAATTGAGGATAAATTCAATTAATTCTGTAGTCATATGTTTAATGGTTTTGGTGACCTTTTGGGTTTATTATATCATTGATGTTGAGGTAATTATAGGTTATTAAAATTTGGGAATATATGATAGAGAATACCAGGAGATTGAAATTTGATTTGGTTATTATGTGATTAGTGAAAAATATTATTATTTTAGAAAACATTATGTGGTTATGGTAAAAATAATAATATTATATTTCATTTTAGGAATAAATGTTGAACTATATTTTGGTATCATATATGATTTTAAAGTTTATTTGTATTCATTCATGTTATTTATGAAAATGAATTTCATATCTTGATGATTATATGATTAGGGAGTACACTTTTTGTCATGATACTACAAGACCGATTGATGTTATATGGATATAAATGTAAAATTTATCTTATAATAGTACATGGAAAATTAATTTTATTTCATGGGTTTCAATATTAGCCAAGAAAATTTTTATGAATTTTAACGACATTTATTTATAGAATGATTTGGTTTGAACATTGTTTATTGATATTGGATTTGAGAGATTGAAATAGTTTTATTCATATAAAGGTTTATTCAGTTTGGGAATTATCTTGTGCTAATGATTTTGGTTTTGATTAATGTGTGAAGATCAAAGGAAGAGTATTTTATAATTTTTATAGATAATTTGATCCATTGTATCTACACTTTAGTTCATTACACATGAAAAATTCATATGGAATACTAATTGTTTAGAGAAAAAGATGATATTATGCAGGAATTGGATTAAAGGACGAAATTATATTTATTATTTAATTATATTTATTATTTTATAAATATATGTGGTAATAGAATTACTATACACTTGGAAAAATATCTTGAAACAAATAAATCATATTAAAATCATTTCTGAAGAAATCAATAATCTTTTTTCATACCACTTTTCATTATGGTTTTGTGGTTATTGAATTTTTCAAGACCATTAACTTTATTATTTTCAAGGATCTATGAAACCCCCCATTTTTATTCACTAATAAGGTTTTTTATGTTCATATATTCACCTACACAAAGTCTCTCCTACTTGGAAACCTAGTTGTTTCGTATTGCAGATGACCTATGTACTTCCCTTTTCTCTCCAATATGGAGGATGTTTTATTATCCATTTTTATGATATTAGATTTCTATAAAGTTAATTTAAAATATAAATCCTTTTATTACTAAGATAATTTTCAAGTTTATTGGATTCAATTTATTATGTGGGATAATTTAGCACTTTGATATTAAAAAAATATTATGTTTGATTGTATATTCGACCTACAACACCAAGTTTAAATAACCCGAAAAAAGATATAAATATTATAACATATCCATTAAATTTATGGGTATGAATTGTAATAACTAAATTATTAAGTAAGTGTATATTTCCTACTCAATATAAACATAGTGATAATTTATTGGTAATTAATTAATTCATTTTATGTAAATTAATTTTATTCTTCAAAAATATGTTTTATTCAAATGATTTTATCACTTTTTCTGAAAAACTATTATAAATAATATCTATATATTTTGAAAATTAAATTTTTAAAATTAAATTCATCTTTTTAATCATCATATTGAAATTATTTTTTGGTTCAATTTTGGGATTTTTCGAAAAATATTTATTTCTCAATCAATAGTGACAAATACGAATTTTTGTTATATTATTATTTATTTTAAATAATTTATATAATTTAAAAGAAAAATTTTGAATTTATTTTGATTTGATGTAAAATAAATATTAATTATTTAAATTTAGTCCAATTAATTACATCGAAATCATCTTTATACAGAATTTTAGTATATTCTTATTTTTAGATTAAAAATATATTTTTCAAAAACCTATTTTAATGTGGATATTATTTCTCTATTTTAGTTAATTAAAATAAACCCTAATAAAAATTGATTTGAATTAAAAGTATAAATTATATATTTATAAATATTTATTTATATTCATATAATTATTACTAAAATTTATAGAGTAAACCTAAAATAATATTATAATTGAAAAGTACATTTATGAAAAAAATGCTTTTTCATTAGTTCATGGGTTTTGTTTTAAATTTAATTCCACCAATTATGGGGGTTTATTTTTTCTAAATAGATGGAAGATTTGGAATCATAATAATTTATTTTATATAATATTTTTCTAATTAGTTTTTTCAGAATGAATAGAAAAAACAATAAAATAAATTTCTACAATTATAGTGAAAACAGTTTTACGAGGGGTTAAACTAAACACGTTAAGTGTTAAAATGACATTATAAAATTTATAAATTCAATTTTAGGGCCATGTTTTGAAATTATATCATGTTTTTCTCAATAATTTTACTTTTTGGATCATTGTGACAAAGAATGTGACATGAAATTACTGAGAAACATTGAAAAATTACAATTATGCCACTCACCTCACAAATAAAAAGCCACCACCTATTCTATCTTCTTAACACCATAAAGGAAAATTGTTTCATCAAAGTCCTATCCAATAAGAGTATCTATTTACCTACCTATGACATATACCCCTTGGGTTTGATTATAAATCCACACTACGAAGGATTTGGTGCTAACCTAATGAGGCAGTTTAAAAAGAGGTATCGTGCTTAAACGAGCATTTTTTTATTTGTTCTTCCACCATATCCAAATATTATTTTATTCTGATAATATGATTAAAACATAGCTATAATATATTTATATGTTATTATATTAATGTAATTACTGGAATAAAACTCATATTCTATCAAATAAGAAATGAAACCATCAATCATTTATATGGTGGACTACCTCCTCACAAACTGATGTAATTCATTTTTCATTGATACCTCTCATTGATATTTATAATAACTTAATTAATGTTTATATATGATAATCATGATATTTTTATAATTCTGAAAATGTAATATTTCATTTTCTTTCTTACATTTCCTCACACTGAAAAATGATAACATTATTCATACGTACGTGTGGACTATCCCCTCTATGAAGCAATGACAAACTTTCTTCTTCACCATGTCATTTGAAAGATGCATATAAGTGTATTTGAAGAAATAATATTAGATTTATGATATTATAATAATTATATTGTGTCAAAATAATACTCACCTTCTTTCCATAATAAACTTTTAAAAAAGGAAACATTGATCATGCATACGTATGACCTACCATCCCCATGATTGTAATGTAGATCATTTTTCATAACCATTATTCATCGTTTATTTTAAATGTATAATTTATATATAATAATAGTTGTTTCATTGATATTATACTATATATGGGGTCTCAAAGACCCATTTGACTACAATCACTATACAAAAGATGTTCTGAATATATGGATCGAATGCCCCTAAAACACTGAACGAGGACTTAACTAATAAAGTATTTAACTTTATACATAAAAATATATAAAATAAATGATTTAATATTACATAATTAAAACTATAAAATGTTCTTATGATATAAAATAATTTATGTATGTTTATTATACATGAGTTAAAGGACATGACTGGAATTTCTGGACTCGAGGTAAGGGTTTCTCGCCTCACTTCTATTTCTATGATTCATATTCCATATTCCCCACTTATTTTCATTATGTGGTTTATATACATCTCAATTTATATGTTATATTGTGAATCCTTCATAATTAATTTTATTATTATTTTTAAAATTGAATTATTTCATCCATGGGTATTTGAATTGAATGTTATTAAGTTGTAAATGGTTTCTCAACTCAATTTCCCTTTATTATGTTACCACCCTTCTTTATTGACTCTACTATGTACTTATTAGGCATGAATTTACATATAAATTTTTTTATTATATATTAAAAAAAACTTGTGTGTATTTTTATATGTTACACATAATCTCTTCATTAATTAACTCTCAATTTAATTATATGATCTGTGTAATAGTTATTTATCTCAAATTCAGTTTCATTGGGACATATGATTAATGATATAACGGTATCATATTTTATAAGGTGTATATACTTTCCCTTTGATAGGTAGTTTCAATAATATATTTATTTAATTTTTATTTAATGTTTCATTTTATTTCATTCTTTCATGAGGATTAAGATTCAAATGTTTCCAAAGTGGAAAATGAATTATTAGATAATATTCTTTATTTTCAGGATTATTTATATTAAAGGTTATTTTAGGGAAAATAATATGATCTAATTTTATATAAACAAACAAATTTTCAACTCTTATGGTTATGAATTTTTTTCATACGTTTAATTTCCATTTCCTCCATTATTGATAGAAGAAATATAAAGAAAGTTGGTTTTAAGTGATAATGGGGTTTTATCTTTCATTTTATCCAAATTCTCTCACTTATAAATCCATGTTTTCTAAAAGGTTTTCAAATATAATATTTTCTAAACCAAAATTATTTCCTAAATCCATTTTACAAGATCTTTTACATTCTTTTAAAATGTTTTAAAAATGAAATTTGTTAACATTTTCAAAATGGGTCAATTTTGACTCCCTTTACACAATGTTAGAAAATTGAATTTATTTCTAATTTGTATAACAATATTGGATTTTTTTAGATATCCTGACTATAATTTTTTTCAATAATATTTTATATTTTTTCAATTTTTATTTTCAATAAAAATTATTTTCAAAATATTTTTTGAATATTTAGTTTTAAATTGTGATTTTCAAAATTAAAAGGTGTTCCCCCTCAAGAATGTTCTTAATGAAATTTTAATTTTGTTTCCCACTCATTAATTTCAAAAACGATTGATTTTAGTAATTCTTTATTAGGGATATTTTTTATTGATACCATCCTCGTTATTTCTATGTATGTATTAATATTTTTTCAATGAGATTGTCACCAAAAACAATTGTTTTGCATAGGAAAAATTGGTTATGAAAGAAATAATGGTTGTTTTATGATTTTTATTATCAAATAAAATATATATGTACATTATTGTGGTTTTGGTCTTTGGAAATTGTTTATATGATGTTTTGATTCCCATTATAGTTCACATGCTTTCCCAATATCACTTATACGATTGGTGAACCTAGATAGTGCACCAATGCATTAGGTACAGAAGTTTACTGAAAAATTTATTACATTTGTAATATTTATTTAGAGTTCTATAAATATTATGTTACAATATAAAAATAAATTTCCATTATACGTTCTATGGGTTTAATGATACCTTTAATAATGATTCATATCTTATGGATCGTGATTATTATTCATATGACTCTTTACTTTATTAAATACTTCTACCATGTTTCATGTTTAATGATTCTAGTATTGATTGGTATGATTTATTTTAAGATATGATATTTAACTCTATTTATGTCATACTAAACTTTTTTAATTTTTATTCTCTTTGACAAAATTCATTTTTTACTGCTTATGATTACCTTTACTCAGAATTTGACAAACACTTCTTATGTTTCATCTTACTATGTTTATTAAAAAATAGGTTAAATAAATTATGTCTATAAGCATTTCATATAGATAATGGTGATTAAATATTATGATATAAGAAAATATGGTTATAATGGTAAAGTATCTCCCTTGATGTCATGGTCCTTTTTTGTAAGATAATTTCATTATTATACAAAACTCAAGACCTTATAGTTCCTTAAGAATAAAAGTGATCCAAAATCCCTTTAGATGTTTTATGTTTTAGTCACTATTAATTGTGTAACATTCATCAGCACTAAAGCCTAAAATATGGTGTTTATTGTTTAACATTAGATTTAGGAATGAAATTTATATACAGTTACACAAATTGTATTAATTTTAATTCTTTTATAAATTCTTTAATTTTCTTAATTCTTGCACAAGCACTATCATAATATTGTGTACGAATTTAAGGAAATAATATCATCACTTAAAATTAAAAAAAAATAATTACTGTCATAAAAATATAAACTATTTTCAAAATTAAATTTTATATTCGTTGATAACATCTTCTTATCATTGTGTGAACATATTGGGGTAATTTACAATTGGAGTGTGATATTTTTTAATTTTATTTATTCAAAATTATATAGTGTTATTTATCAATGAAAAATGGTAAAATTTATATTTTTTTAAAAATATTAATGGAGTTGCAAATCTAAAAAATCCGATATAAATTATTCAAGATTTATATATTTCTTAAAATCCTTATCCTATTATTTTTAACCTTAATTAAAATTATTACACTTAATAAAGTGATAAATATTTATAATTATAGTTATTCACTGTCAGCAAAGAATTATTGACCAATTTAAAAAAAATAACACATTTTTCGAATATGTTATCCATTTTATAAAACTCAAAATATAAAGATGTTAGAAATTACATTTAATAAATGTACACAAAATACATAAAAAGATTTTTTAAAAATACCGAATTTAAGCATAAAAAGGATTTCATAATGAAATCAAATAAGAAGTTGATTTACAAGAAATTTTTTAGTTAAAATATAAAATTAATGTTTTTAGAAATTTTGATCAATAAAAAATGGAATGGAACCTTCCAACCCTACTATTGAATATAGAGACCGTAAATTAGTTATTAATTTGAATAAAATAAAATTTATGTTCAAAAAAGTCATTCATTGGTTCCTAAATTAAAATTAATGTTTTAAAATACATAGTTAAACTCATTTTACATAAATTTAAATGAATAAAATGGTTTAAAAAATTTAAGTTAATTCTTACATCATAATAATATCCTAAAAGTAACAATTATTTAAAATTTTGTATTTTCACTATTCACCACAAAATGAATCTTTTTAGAAAAACATAAAAAATATCATCCAAAAATAATTTTGATATGACAATTTTAAAAATGATATCATTTTTATCCGATAAAATTTATAAATTTTATTAAATTACTTATATTTTTTCTCACAAAAAGTAATTGACCTTATTTAGGGAAAACATATTTTCAAAGCATAAAATGGTTTTTCTAAAAAATAATTACTTATTTCCTAAGAATTTATCAATACTTTTTTACAACAAATATTTTTATATTTGGAAATTCAATTACTTATATACATATACACCAATTCAATGACTAGGTTATATATGACATATTTATATTATATTATCTCATGGTCATTAAAGCTCAATATTGTGTATCTTGTATGCTAGCCAACCTAGTCTTCTTTAAAATCTAAATGTGTTACAAAAAGAAAGATTTCGGTGGTATCATTTGTTTATATACCTTATTATTAATAAGATACTTTAACATCAAATTATATAGATAAAAATAACATTTTAATATAATTATAAAATTACATTGAAAAATAATAATAAACAACCTTTATGATTTTATATAAAATAATTTCAAATGAAATAATTTACAAAAAAATGAGAGTAGAAATTACATTAGAAAACTATGAAAAATTTTAATGGAATATTCACGATGAGTATTTAATAAAATTACAAGGAAATGTGATCCTATGGAAAGCGTAAAAACATATTCCTCTCTCACTTTTCTAAAGAAACTCTAATCCAATGAGAAATATCCATATGATATCATTTAAGTATAGTTAATGACTTCCAAAAAACAATGAATATGTACTGGAATAATAATAAAAAATAATATGGTTTAGAGATAAAGAGTATAAAAATTCCCCCAATGGAAGTCTAATCTTAAACATAATTTAATTCAATGTTAGATTGGGAAGATATTATTACATAGTTAGTAACATTTGAATCAAAATATCCTTAGAGGGAGAATAAGAAATGGAAATTTAAATACAATTAATAATTAGGGAATTATTATAAAATACTTAAATGTGTAATTACATTCATTATATAAAATAAAATAGGTTCATAATACAAAACATTTATTAACAATGTAAAATAGAGATGAATAACCCAAACCATGGAATACTTATTTTTAGAACTCTAACAAATATCTTGTATAATCAATTAATGGTATTATTCATATTTATAATACAACAATTGATATCTTTTACTTATTAAAATTCATTTTTAATTCATTATTACCAATATACATTTTTTATTTTTAAAATTAATATTTTGGTGTCAAATGTTCCATTTTAAATTAGTTTTTGTTCACTAGTTCTAGTTCATGCTCATTTGTCATGGGTTACTCGCCTATATCATATTGAAGGGTATGTATTATAAATTTTTGATATAGTTATGTTGTTCTATGGCCATTCGAGGGAACTTATTGTAACAATTTGCATGGACCTTCTAAAAACACTCTTTTCAATCAATAATGAATGAAATCAAAAATATTTTTTTTTTAATGTACATTGACATATTACCATTAAAAACTTATAAAAAATAATAAATTAATGATAATTTCATCATGTTACCTTTAGTTATGTTTTCTTCGTCATCTATGATATAAACATTATAATATTTCTCTTATAGGTGGTAAAACCAACAGAAATAATACCATGTTATAAAACATAAATGAAAAATAACATATTATTGTATAGTATTGATATCAATTACATGTAATATTAATGACTGAAAAAAAAATTATGAGATTGATATATCATATTCATGAGGTTGTTTATGAAGAAGATAAAGAATAATGATCATGAGGGAGATAACACATATGTTGAACACTTCAATATCCTACTAGAGAGCCTCTTGGAAATGATGGATTTGATATTAATTATGACTATAGTTTCCAAAAAATAAGAAAGGGTATTTAGAGAGATAATTTTAGAAAGGGTTAATGAGAATAATGAAGGAATGACATGTGTTTTTTCTAGAGTGTATCTGTCCATTTATGGGGGATATGGGTTTTATTTTGGAATAAATTATTTATTAGTTTATAATTTTGGCCATAGTGTAACACCCAAATGTTTTAAAATAATAGTATTTTTTATAGGTTGTGATACAAAATACATTACACTTAAATGGACTGTTAAACTTTTATAGGAATAATAACTACAAATAATGATAAATTCTAATATATTATGAGGTTGAAATAAAAAACAACTTGATGAAAAGAACATGTGGAGTAAACAAATATATATATATATATATATATAAACCACAAACATAAAACATTTATCTCTTTAATTCACCATGAATACAATAACCCCAAACAAAACTATGGAAATAGGGAAAATAATTTGGAATACAATAGACATGATGATATATGAGTAGACGAATAAATTTGAGTGATTCATGTAAAGATATATATAGAAGTAAAATATGACCATTATATATTAGGTCATTCAATACATAACTATGGTATATATATAGTCATTATATATATAGTTTTTAAGTCTATTTAAATAATTTTTTGTTGGAAATGAAGGTAATGTATTTTTAAGGTAAAAGAGATATTTTTTATAAAAAAAATTTTATGTGCACAATGTTTTTTTAACATAATAGATTAAATTAATCATTATTAATACATGATTTCAATTAAATTTTATTATTTGAAGTTATTTATAATAAACTAAGATTCATTTAATTATTATTATATTTAAGGAAATGATAATATGTTCTTTTTATGATTCAAAAGTTCATTTTCCTTAAAAAATTATTCTTTATTTTGTAAGAAAATTTTATAATTATCATCATCCACTATTGAAAATTTATTTAAAAAAATTAACATATTTTTTAAAATTAATATTTAAAAATTAACTTGGGGTCAATTTTTTAGGTTTTTCTGAAAATATTTATTTTCTAGTGAATGATGAATAATATTTTTTTACTTAAAATAGTATTTTTGTTTTATGAATTTAAAAAGTTGTATTTTATTTAAAAATATTTTAGAAAATAGATATATTATATTTTATATAATTCAATTCCACATTAAACAATTTAATGTATGAATTTGGTAAAGAAACATTCGTATACACAAAAGGGTTTTTTCTGAAAAATCTATATTTTTTTGTGTGTTGAGTTATTATATAAAATTAATTTCTAAAATTTTTTGAAATTCAATATTCAAAAATAGATTCCATATTTTAAATAATGATTAAAATTTTTCTAAACAAGGCCATTTTATTTTGGTTCAATATAAATAGTAACCATAGTAATTTTTTGTTACTACTGTAAATATAAAATGGGTTAATTAGGGTTAGAAACTAATGTGATAAGGATTGACATTCATTTTAACACTTTCTATTATTTAATATCATGAGTCTAATTCTTACATATTCATAAATAATTATAATATATTACATTTTTCTATTTACAATATTTATTTTCCATTAAAATATTTATTTAAATATTGAAGTAAAAAATATCACATTCTTGCTTTTAATAACTCTAATATTTTATGGTTAAGATAAAAATATATATTTTCACTAATAACTTTTTTTAAGGATAATTTTTTTTCATGCTATTTTATTTTTATTTTTTAATGATGAAAGAATTAACATAAATTCTTGTGCACTAATGATACAATTCTTATGAAAGAACTAGAAAAATAAAGTAAATTATTCTAAAAACTCTCAAAGTAATTAATTTTTTGGTAGTTATAGTGTCCCATGATTTTTATAGATCAATATAACATATTAGTGATTTTTTAATGGTTTATATTCTAATTATACTTCTATCATGATGGCATTTGTCAAAACCCATCCTCGGGGCCCGTGTCGTGACTACCCCAAGCCCGCCTTCCATAGGCCAGGGGCTGGCGACTAGCACCAAAGGCGTAAATCCCGATAAAAGGGAAGGAATTGCTTTTATAAAAGTAAAGGAACACAACAGAGAACACAAGCTGATGTAAACACTAAGTAAACTGAGTACAAAAGTAAGTGCTGGAAAGTAAATGGCTCAGAATACAAACCCAACTGGAAGTACAGTACAACTGAAAAGAAAGTACGACAGCAGTAAAGTAAATCAGCAACCACCGAGTCATCCTCCGGTTATCCCACATGAAGGGTGGGTACAGATGGTCTCCTCAGCTCCTCAGGTCCAACAGTCCGCTCCGTGTATGCCCCACAAAGTGGTCCACCTCCAAGTATCGTCCCACTCCACAAGACTCAAACATGGTCAGTGCTGTCTGTCGTCTGCATCCAACACAACGTAGTGTGGGCATAGTCCGTGCAACGGTGAGTATATGATACTCAGTAGGGAACCCGAGACCCCCGAAGGTCTCCCAGAATTCAAAAAGGATAAACCACAAATGAAAGATATACACACGAGGTATCAACCAACTCTACTTAGGTATATGCCCATACATATTCCTAAGTCATCAATTCCAGTTCGTCTCCAACTCACAAGCCCATGTACAACCCAGTCCACACAGGAAAGCACAACCCAATCCACATAGGAAATCAATTCAATCATATCGTTGATAATGACTGAAAAATCAAGACTCATCTCACTTAGGTATACTACTCACGAAGAGGGGTGGAGATGATAGATGTAGCCTCTGAATCATCTCCCCTGTCAAACCCACATAGGATCCATGTACAAAAGTAGTCGTTGCCGAACCCACCTAGGATCCTAGTACAGTAACCATTGTGGCTGAACCCACGTAGGATCCAAGTAAAGTTGTCCTCACTACCGAACCCACGTAGGATCCAAGTACAGTCATCATCGTCATCGAACCCACGGAGGATCCCAGCACGGTAGTCGTCGCAGTTGCAGCAAGCTCTAGGGTTACCGCACACAACATACTCGATTTCGGGAGGGTCCTCTCCTCAAGTCAAAGGGGTGGATACATCAACTATCATGAAGACTAGAGATTATGTATCCCAATGTTACGTCCCACATCATAGGGGAAAAACCAAGCAGAACATGCCAAAGTCACGGAGAACAAGACAACCAATCCATTTTCCTAAAGTACACGGCGTGTAGGTAAGCAATACATGCCGTGTCATCAGACACTGGGTACTTCCTGTGTGAAACGGCCCGTGTCATGGGGCTGGTCATGTAAAAAGTAACTACACAGTGTGTGGTATGGTTACACGTCGTGTCTTCAGTCCACGGGTACTATCTGTGTACTACAGCCCGTGTTGAAGGGATGTACATGTAGAAAGTAAGTACACTATGTGTGGTATGGTTACACGCTGTCTCCAAACTTCTAGGTTCAACTCCGTGTACGCTGGCCATGCCTGGCCTTGTGGTGGAGTACCTTCCCGTGTACTCCACCTTGTGTCCGTGTATTCACGGAATACACGCCGAGTCATCACGAAGCCGCTTCTGCCATGGTGAAGGTAGTACACGCCATTCCTCTTGTCCGTGTGGTTCTTCCTGTGTCCATGTATCTCCCAAATTACACGCCATGTCCATCGTATCCTCTTATGACAAATAGTGTGGAGAGTACGCACCGTGTGTCTATAGTCACACGTCATGTGTTACTTTTCTAATGTCCGAAACGGAAGCTACAGTACGCTTGTACTACACTACGTTTTCTTATGGTGTACACGCCGTGTATTCTGGAATTTTTAAGAAATGACGCCTCGGACAAGCATGCCTCCTGAGGTCTCTGTTCTTCATTCTGATTATCTGATTTCAACAAAACTTCTGCTTCTAGGTCACTCCGATGCTCTGAGGTCTTTTACGATGTTTTTGGGCCTCCGATCGGCTCCGAAAACATAACTTGATTCACCGATCAAGAAAGCTTGAAGAACTCCACAAATTCACAAGAACGTCGGAGGAATTGGTCCATGTTAGTTTGGTCTGGTCCTTTCTGCATTAGTCTAATAACAAGTGGTTTAAGAGGAACAACAACATGGAAGTAAAACCAATCATTACCCAATCCAAACACACCCCTACCTTGAAGAAAGTTCGCGGTTGTCAATCGCCATGGATGATGGCGTCGCTGGTGAATTCCCACGTCGTCGGTGTATCCTCCCTTGTCACGGAGGAAGAAGAGGATAGAGAAACTAAGCCGCCGAGTTGACGTTCTTCATCGGAGAGTTGATGTTCTTCGTTGGAGAGTTGGAGTTCTTTGTTGAAGAAGAATTTCTTCCAAAGCAACTAGAGCTCTGTCCTCCAATTCCCAACACAACGAGCCAACCCCCAAATAAAATAAGGCTCCTCTTAATTTATTAAAACATAAAATGCATTCAAATTACAAAATTTAGACACTTAATTCAATTAATTGATTAAGTGTGTGTTGGCATGAATTAATGAGGGAGAGAGAGAGGAAGAGGATAGGTTTCACAAGTAAAGATGGGTTACAAAATTTAAGAGGGAGGTTAGAGGAGTTTTAAGGAATGTGAAGGGGTGGGGATCATGTGGGACCCACCTTAAAAATATCCTCACATGGGTAGTGAGGGGCTTGTGGTTCCCACCCCAACTACCCCATGTAGTATATAACCACTTGGATAAAGAATAAAAATTGTTCCATAATTTTTATTCAATTCTTTATTAATCCACACATTTTAACTTCTCCTCCTGTGAAAATGCAACCGTGGTATAGGTCCCCTTAAGCAATTACCGGCATTGCAGTTTTATCGGTTCCCTCGGATTTTAATTCCGAGCACTGGTTAAAAATATAGAAAAACTCGCTCGTTCATTTACTGAACGTACCCGAGCTAAACTTCGAAAAGTGTTTCCGGGCACACCTAGCCTCGGAATCAGGTGCCGTCAGAAACTGCGTACTCATAAAATCCCAAAAAATTTAATAAAAAAAATTCCTTGAAATTTATGCGTCTTTACAGCATCATAGTCAAATTAAATTAATATTGTAAAAAAGGCGATAATTATATTTTATGTTAAATAAATTTTTATTAATTTTTTAAAAAAAATTATAATAATCTAGAAAGGGGAATTTTTTGATTATAAATGGTCTAAGATTACATATATTTTCAATTTATTAGTTTATTATCACCTTATAAGAAAAATAATAACCCTCTTAAATTGAAAAATTCATTACGCCGGTTAACATTAAAACTATCCATCCAAGTGTTTAAACAAAAATATTTGGTTTAAAATGATATCTAATGATATATAAATTTGAATGGGTGATTATAATAACATCATAATCTCATTATAATTTAAACCATTTCATTTTGGAAACATTTAACATGGTTTAGAAAGATATTGGATTATAATATTACGTATATCTCCGAAAAAGACATTATGGGTATTTTATAATAAAAATATATTATTAAATGATTTTAAAATAAAAAAAAATCCATTAATTGGCCAATTTTATGGGATGTGGTTGAAAATATCATCCACATTGCATTTGAGGTTTACATTTATTTTGTACGGTAACTTTATTGACCGCTAAAAATTAAACAAAAATCATGATATCAAACTATATTTCAAAAGGATTAATGAGGGTTAAAGCTAAGAGTTAAGGGTGAAAACATTACCAAAACATGAAAAAAATTTATTTAATGAGATTATTATATTAACTATAATATTATATTATATTCATATAAATTTAGTTCCATTTTTTCATGATAATAATTTTATATTTATTTATAAAATTATGTAATTCCAAGAGTTCCCCTCTCCTCACAATGAAAATGGATCTTAATCTCATCTCTTCCTCACACATTTTAATCCTTATACAACATAAAATAACGTAAATAATATATTAATTTCTTCATTACCCAAAATCAATATCACCCTGTATTTCCAAAAGACCATCATTTCAAGGATTAAGGTGTATGCCAAAAGCGGTTTCTCAAAGAAGAGGTAAAACTATTGGTTGGGCGTAGTCTAGTTTATTTCTTATTATATATAATATAAATATATGTTATACATAATGAAAAAATTACTTTTATATATTAAATATAATTAATTTTTATTATGATGAAGGAACAACCATTATCAACCTTCTTCCTATCTATTAGAAAATGATAATGTTGCTTTTGTTAATGTGTGGAAAACCACCTCTGCGAAGCGATTAAAATTGTTTGTCACTTCATTTTTACATATATTTTAATAATTATAAATAATATATATACATATATATATATATATATATTTGATATATTTGAGTTAATAAATATTCTATATTGGTTCATTTTTATCTGTATTTATATCATTCTATCATTTAAAATGTAAAAACAGCAGTCATCCATAATTATGGCCTACCGCATCAATGAAAGGTGCAATTAGTTTTTTTTCTATAAATTTTATAGATGAATATAAATATGTTTAAATGAATATATATATAATTTATATAATGATTAAAATTCTAGAGATAATCGAACCATGAAAAAAGTAAAAAGTCTCAGACTTCCAGACTGAAATATGCAAGAAAAATGAAGTTGTTATAAAATAGAACAATGATTTTAGTAAATAATTATTAATAAAGGGGTGATAAAATATAATAAGTAAATAATATGTGGTTTGATATATATAATTACGGTTATATACTGTATTTTAAATAGATCTATATTTTTTATATATGACGTTCAAATGCATATGAAGCGAGATGAGACTTCAAGTAAGGGATTTATGTCTCAAACCCATTTTAATCCAGATTTTTTATACTTTAATTTCCATTAAAGAAATTATATAATACCAATATATTAAATTCCAATGATTTTTCTTTTCCTATACTTATTTCAAAAGTTTTTATATTTTCTTACTTTTTCCACTTGTTGTAATTCCAAATGGTTTTGAAAATGTTTCTAATGAAAAGACAGCCTTATATGTCCTCTTTGGGTCAAAAAATCTTTTTCCATCACAATATTTTGAAAAATTATTTAGATAATTCTTTTGATTACTATCTGATAACATCATTTCCCATGATTGAATTTCTATAAAAAAATTAAATAATATTCTTATTATTTTTTGAATGAGGTACTTTTTACTGATACTGATAATGGAATCATTGTTTTAACATATATGGAATGAATATAATTTCCCACCGTCATGACCACTCAATGTTTATAATATTCTTTTTCCTTTCCCATGTTAAATTTCAAAAAAACCCATGATATATTAGAAATATTTTCATTTGTAATAAGTGATTACAAAATGAATAGGGTGTTTTCCATAAGAAACATTCTAGTAATCCTTAAAAGAATTTTCATTTATGAAAACATACATTACTATTAATTATGATTTACTAGATATATGATCCAAGTATGCCATCCCTATTATTTCTCTATATGGTTTAGGATTATAATTATTACATTTTTATGAAAGGATTTCATTTTCCATGAATTATGATGTGATGAATAAATGAGATTTAATGAAACCTATTTTTATAAATAGTAAATGGTATGATGATATGATGAATGTTTTATGATCCATTATGATATATGTGTTTGGATTTAATTTTGTGATGGATGGGCCCTATATTATAAATCCCTCCACTGCATTGGGAAATTCTTTTTATCTCATGAGATAATTATGGGATGCAAGTTGATGTGCTCATTTCACTATGGTAAAAAGATTGGGACACCTAATCGACTATAGAAAACAAGTAGATATTCATGATCCACTATAGGAAATATGTGACAATGAATAATATGTTATGTTATAAGAAAAAAAATTAATGCCTAATCTAGTATTATTTTATGGTCTAATTAATTAACTGTAACATATGTAATGGGTTCTATACATAAGATGGTACCATATTATTATGAAATAATTTTAATCTTATGATCTGAACATATGATTCTGGATTGACTTATGATGATTCATTACACTTAATTATCATTTATTTTGAAATAATAATGATTTAATTCATGACTTGTGATTATGATATATGATAAATTTGGTTTTAAATAATAATGTTAAGATCATAATGTCAAATTATTACTCTTATATTATTATTGCATATGATCATTTATTGATATCTCCATTTTTTACCATTAATAATCATTTTGGATCTTCCATTTATTTTGTTTACCTTACCCATGTAAGGATTAAAGGTTTAAAATATTTTATGTCTAAGAAGAGTACTACGTGGGAAGATACTTTTGGGAGATGTCAATGATCATTCATGAAATAAGAAGATTGTGCATCTAATCTCCAAAGACACCAAACCTTAATGTTTCAATTATGGATCAAAAATTTTATAAATTGAATATTCATCTAAATTTTTTTAATATTTATGTATGAAATTAGTGGGTCACTAATTTTTTCTCAGTGCACGGTTTAGTTAATCATAATAAATTAGGATGATAAAACATTACAAATAATCCTAATGATTTGTCTATGTATAGGATAACATCCTATTGTCTTAGTAAGGTAGAAATTATGTTTTTTCTCTAAGAAATGAATCCCTATCTCAATACTATAAGTATATATGGTTTGGAAACATATGAATTTTGTGGTAATAACCCTAAAAAGAGATGGTTAAGTATATCTTGACCATCATTCTAATTCACGGTGAATGTTCCCTTACTATGCACCTTGTTTGACACTCATGTGGTATATTATTTGGGTAATTCACTTTTTCATTGTGAACCATTATGATACATTTTAATATATAATGACCAAGGATAACCTAGGCTAAACCTAAAGTGTCATAGATTTAAAATAAGATTTAATTAACATGAAAATATATAATGGATTTTTATTAATTACATGATTTCTCTCTATAATTATTACAAATTGAATCATATACTTTGAATTTTGGTTTTAGTAAATTGTTGGATCTAAAAGACATCATGATAAAAATGAATGAGATGAACAATTTTATGATTGCCTGATTGAACAACCAAATGAAATGAGATTTGGAATGTGAAACACTATGACTATTCCAAATAAGATAACTAATTATGTGATTAAAATCCTCGAATTGGGTGAGCATTCTAACACACCTAATAAGACGATGATGGGGTTACTTGATGATCATGGGGAATGAATATTCACCTTCTTAAAAGTTGAGAGTGTTGGATGAATCACTCAACAGAATGACTCAAAGTAACAGGAAGATTTTTTCTATTTGGGAATGAATGACATAGTGATAGAAACTTCCTAGTAAAAATGAATCAATCAATAGAGGAAAATTAAGTTTATACTAATGTACCATTTAAAGTTTAATGTAATATATATAAGGAATATCTGAATTATAAAAGTAAATTATCAAATTCAAGGGTTAACTCATAGACCAAGGAAAGACTAATCCTATACAAATTATTAAAGTGAAAGGATTGAAGTGTATACGTATTGTAATCTGATACTTACACTATTATAGATTTAGTAATGATAATTAATCTATATATTACTAAAAAATATTTCATTTTTATGGATTTGAAAACATTTTTTGAAAGGTACTGATAACAAAGAAAAGTAATTTATTGGAAATGTGATAATTTTAAGCTGTAATTAAAAGATGATTGGTATTGATGAAGTAAATGGGATACTATTGGTGAACTTTAAATTAGTTTTTTATTTGATAAAAAATTATTTATGTTATATTTGATGATTTTATTTCATTTTTTAGACATATAGAAAATATACAATAGTTCGTTTATTTATTTTAGGAATATGGATAGTTTTGATTTTTGGAAGCACATATGTTTTCATTGAGCATTAATAGTGATTCAGGTTATTAGTATGTTTTAAGGTAATATTTGTTCAAGATATTTAAATATTATGGTATATGAAATTGTGAGGTACTTCATATTTTCTAGAAAAAATAAAAATTTTGATATTGGATAGAAATTTTAAAAATCATTTGGTTTCTTGAGTTTTGAATTTGGTAATACATATTTTGGACGATTATTGTGCTTAAATTATTATGCAATCAATTAACTAAAACATTTAGAGTTTTTATTGTTGGTTTTAGAGATTAATATATTTTATTTATCCATATTTGTTCACTTGTGTTCACTATTTTTATTTTGGTAAATATATTGAGATATGTGGAATGACATAGGGATCTTAGGATTCATTAAATGTTTATTTTAGTGCTTCAGTAATAAAATCTTCATCTTGAATATTCGTTTCTTGGATTAAGTAATTATATAAAAGTGTATTAGATTGAATAATTTCAAAAATGATGTAATTGTGATTGTGAAAATGAAACAAATCAAATAAGTATATTCTCTCTTCTATTCTATCACGATAGAAAAAGAATCCATAAACATTAGGAAAATGGGATGGCAATAAATTTTTAACCTTTTAAATTAATTTCTTCTGAATTGATTTTCTTTTAACCACTCCCTAATTTATTTACTTATTACCATTAACATTCCTCATAAAAAAAATTTCTATAACTCTCTCTTAGAACATGGATGATATTTTTCTCCTCCATGTTAATATTTTAGCTTCCCACGAATGTTATCCTTTTATGGGTATCTGACAATGTATTATTTCCTATAACCTTTATGTTTCCCATTTTACCTGTTTAATAGTATGTTTTATTATTCCTTTTTATGGAATGAATTTTTAATAAAGTTATCTTTTAAATGTAGAACCCTTGATTAATGTGCTCATGTTCAGATTGAGAGGATGCAATTTATTAAAGGGTGGAGAAGTTAACTCACTGATATTTTAAAAGAACACTATGATTAATAGATTTTGATCCATTAAACATAAAACTAAAATGAACCATACTAATTTAATTGGAATAATTTATGATAATTAATGATAAACACTAATATATTATGATGAATTAAAATGAAACCATATAAAGTAAAGTACAATATATGTAAATGAACATCTATATAAAAAATACAAAACAAATAGATAAAATTTATCCTCATGGTTGACTATAATGTTTTAAATCCCAACTAAAACTATGAAAAAAAATAAAATAATTAAGAATACAATAGGATTGATGAGAGATGTATAAATTGTGTTTTTTAGAAAGTTGTAGGTTTATTTTTCATTCAGTGTTGATGACGATGGTGAATCATTTTTCTTGTTGTTTGGATGCCAACTGGAATTTACTCTATCTGACGACGGCACTGGAGATGATGACATCACTTGGATTGGAGGACGACAGTGAGTAGACGACGGTGAAGAGATGATAGAGAAGGCGATAGGATACGATGATGGCGATGGGATGTGACAATGGGGTTGGTATGTAGACACTCTGTGACCCGACATATCAAGCCTCGTTCCATGCTGTGGAGTGGCCTGATTTAGTGTTACCAGAATCGAGGATTAATAAAAGAATGGTTTGAATTTCAATCATTTTCTCTTGGGTGCAAATGTAGGGACAATCAGGTCACTCATGGGATTCATGGTGATCTCATTGAATTAACTTTTTAACGACTCGATTTTTGAATTTTTTGGGATTGGGAATTTTGAATTTCCACAATGTGTTATGTTGAATTCTGTGTAAGATGTGTGGGTTCCCACTTTCCCTAAAGTGGCTTTATGAAAATTTACAAAAATTATTTTGAGAGAGAAGTAAATGATTATATTTTAGTGAAACATGTTAAGGAAAATACAAGAATGTAATATGACTATTATATATATTTTTATTGGATAAATAGTCATTTTATATATATATATATATATATCAAAAATATATTTATTAGGTATATTTAAATATAAATTCATTGGAAATGAAGATAAAATTTGTTGGTGAAAAAAGTGATATTTTCAATTAAACTATGTTTTTGCATAATATATTTTTGACATAATATATTACATTGAAAACTATTAATATATTAATTTAATGAAACATATAGATTAGAAATTCATGAGAATAAACTAAGATTAATTTAATTATTTTTATTTAGAAGGAAATGAAAATAAGGTCATTTTACAGTTCAAACGAACATTTTTTAAAAAAATCGTTTTAGTGATTTCATAGAAAAATATTATAATTATATTCCTCCATATTCCGATATGTTACTCTAAAAACTTATATTAATTTTTCAAATAATTATATCTATATTATTATAGGGTAAATTATTTATAGTTTTTCTATAAATGTTAATTTTTTTGGGAATTGTCAAAATTTCAAATAATTATGGAAAACGGTATTTTTATTTCATTCATTTCAATAGATACATAAAGTCTTAAAATAATTTCAAAGTAATATTAGTTATATTTTATTAAAAATAAAATCATTAATTTAATTAGAATAAACTTTATGGATGCGTGTGTAATAAAAAAATTCATGCTTGTAAGGATTTTTTCTAAAAGAATGATTTTCCTTACGTTTACTATTTATATCTTAAATTAATTTTTTCTATATAAGGAAATTTAATTATGAAAAATTTATTTCATAGTTTCAATTAGGAACCTCAAATTTGGTATATAGGTCCCCTTTATTTTTTTCAATATGAATAGTAACTATAGTAAATTTGTGTTATCATGGTAAAGGTAAAATGGGTAAATAATGTTTATAATTAAAGTGACAAGGCAAGAATTTCATTCAAATAGTTGAAATTACCTAATTGGATGATTCTAATTCATCCCTGGTCATAAATTATTCCAAAAATATGAATTTTTTTTACTTTAACATAGATTTAGAATGTTATAATATTTATGTAAAAGATAAAGTCAAAAATGTCACATCCATAAATTTGATATTTTTAATATTTTGTGATAAGGATAAAAAAAATAAGTTCAGTTATAAATGTTTATTTGATGAATAAATGATTTTTTTTTCATGTTAGTTTTATTTATATTTTATAGTGATTAAATAATTTCAATAAATGTTTATGAAACATTGAAACTTTTCCTGTCCATTAAGAAAAAAATAATGTAAACAATTTTAAAAAATATAAATGTAATATTTTTGGGTGATTTATATTTTTTCACACATTTTTTATTTAAATATAAAAAAATTCATTTTCTAACATTTTATATTCAAATTAATTTACGATCTTTTGGACTTAAAAGTGGAATTAAATTAATACTGTGAAGAATTACATTAATGATATTTTTTATTAAATAATAATATTTTAAATTATTTTAAAATCATAAAAAAATTTAAAGAGGAAAATTATGATTCTAAAAGTAAAAAAAAGTCTTATAATAACCATTTATGAGTAAATTTTCACCATAAAATTAAAATTATAACACTAAAATATTGAAAAAGGCATTACCGTGATTAAGGTTAAAACTAGTTAACCAAGGAATAATGAAACAAATAACGTTTAAAATGATATATTAACCTATATAAATTTTATCGGGTTATTATAATAACACCATAGCCACATTATCTTCAAATCTAAGTCATTTTGGAACTTTTAAATATTAGTTAGACAAATATTGTATTTTAATATTTTGGGTATTTAAAAAATGACATTAATAATATTTTATAATATAAAATATTTTATTAAAAGATTTAAAATTAATAAAAATCACATTTTTATAAAATTTAATGGGATATGGATTAAAATTTCAATCATGAACCACTTTTTGGTCACTTCTCTTTTTATGGGTACTTTCATAACCCCTAAAATGTAAATAAACATTTATATCCCAGTTTTTTAGAAGGGTTAATAAGGGGTTAAAACTATGAGATAACGGCTAAAACATAACTCAAACATGTACAAATATTATTTGATGATATTATTTAGACTCATCCTCATTTTATATTTTAATTATATCAATTTGGATACAATTTTTACTTGAAAATTAATTTATAATAATTTAATACATTAAGTAATTTCAAGAGTTCCCCTCTCCTAACAATAAAAAGGTAATATCCTCTCCTCTCATCCTCACACATGTTGGGACTAATATAATGGAACCTACCATATGTGATATCTTTCAAGATTCTTTTTCCACATTCTATATATTTTGTTCACTTGAAAAAACTATTCTTTCAAGGATTTAGGTGTAATCAAAAATGGTTTCTTAACAAATATGTATAACTCTTAGACGATATTATTCAATGTTATTTATTCATATAACTACACTAAATATATTTTCTTACAATATATAATTGTTGATTCTATTTATTAAATATAAATAATAGTTATTATGGTGATGTAACAACATTTACCACCTTCTTCCTATCTGTTAGAAAATGTTAATATCACTTGTGTGTACGTGTGGACTACCACATCCCAGAAGTTATCTTATTTTTTTTAACTTCATTTTTCATGGATTTAAATAAATATAAATTTAATAATATATATGACATATTTGAAATATTATTGATTCTAAAAAAGATTAATTATTATTTACCATTCTTTTAAGCCATCTATTAAAAATTGAAAACAAATTTCATGTATTCTTACAACCTAATGTATCCATAAATGATGTGATTAATTACTCTTTTCCATTGTTTATGGATGAAACTATATATATATATATAATGATTATATATGATATTTATATCAGGATAAAAAAATTGGAGATAATGGAACCCAGAACAAAGTATAATGACCAAGACTTCAAAACAAAAATATCCATAAAAAATGAGGTAGTTATCCCCTTTAATTGTTATTTTAATAATGAATTGGTAATCAAAATGTGATAAATGTAATGACACATATTTTAACTAATTTTATTTTGATATGTTTTTTGTGAAAATTCTGAGACCGAATGCTGAGACGGCTTGCGATTCTGAGGCACGATGTTCCCAGAACAATTCGTTGAAAATGTTATCTTTTTAATTGCATGCACGCACAACTTTCCTGAAAAAGAGGAATATCTTTTAAATTTTTGAATAGATTAAAAATATGAGGGCGCCATGGATCTCAAAATATCAGCTTTACCCTAGGTTTGACCTAACTTTGGTCGGTATTGGTCATTGTAAGAAAAAGTCACCAAGTGCATAACAATAAAAAAAATAATTATTTTATTTTAAAATACTAAGAACTGATGAATAGAGACTCGGATTGGAAATCTGATACCACCATTTAGTTTGTAATGTGATTTTTCCCTAGGTGATGCCTACCATCTACCAGTGAAAGTCGGCTGTGAACAATATTTTATGGATGTTTTAATGAATAAAATAAATTGTGAGTTTATTTTATGTTAACATTATGTTGACACAATGATGTTGTTTTATTTTAAATTAAGAATTACACAGGAAACCATGGTTAAGAACATTTCCCTAAAAAATCTTTGGAGGCTCTGTAGAGAATCCATATAGAATTATCTTAACATCGATGACCTACATCGGGATCAGAGATCATTCTTGACGGATCTCCAATGGCAATCAACCCTTGACATTAAACGATCCATATCCCACGAAGGAAGTTTTATTTATGATTTATATTCCTCATTCATTATTTCCCCAATAAACATATTTCAATCCACAAACAGATTGATTTATATTTTGATTATTGTTGTGGGATGGGTTATTGTTGCGGGATTATCAAGAGATTAGTGTATCCTATTTTTTATCCTTCTAATGAGAATGAATCGAGGATAATAGAAAAAGGCCAATTTTTGTTCTTCAGGAGTTCTAGATATTTATCTCCCCTGTTCTTGGAATTATTTTTTGTTGGATCCTCATGATCATGGATCTAATTCTTGGGAGGCTCCAAACATGATTGGACCCCAATATTGGATGCAAGATTAAACAAATGTGGATCAATGTATCTCAGGACCCACGTATCACAAAGCTATTTTTGTTTTGGAGAATGGAGCATTGGAGGGAGAATTGAAAGCTGTGGAGGGAAGGATGTTGGTGATAGGTGTTGCAAAACGTCACGGTGCATCTAGTGACACATGGGATGTAGTGGAGCACCGTAGGATGCATCATCCATGGAACCCAGCAGGGTCGTGTGACACTGCGAGGTGGTCACTTGGATAGGGGAAGTCACCTCAGGAGACTGTGTGATCCATAAAAACCATGAAAATGGACTGGTTTTGGAGATCGGACATGGTCGGGCGGACAATGTGGGTCAGGCGCAGCCGAAACTGGCGAGGCCAAGTTACCCAGGTTGACCCAGCTAATCAGGTTAGAGCCAGTGGTTCAGGGTGGACCTGAGTGTCCAAATCGGGCCATGGTCAACTTTGGTTGTCGACCGAGTTATTGCACGTCCATGGGAGCTCAGGTGTAGTTGACTATCGTGGTAGCTCGAGCTACCGTGGGGGGGTCGACTTTCATAGTTCTTCCACAGCCTATTGAACCCCTTTAAGAAATTTTCAAATGTTAAAAAAATTCCAACCGTACATTCGTTTGATGATCCTTCTATTATGTTAGGACCCTTACGGTGAGAAGGTCATTACTATATATCCTATGTGGGTTTTTGTGGGAGTATTCATACAAACTAATGGATTGACAAGTGGGTACTCCCAGAGTGAGCGTGCTTCGAGTAAACATTTATGTGGATGGTTATGACCTAGAGACTGTGTGTCTTATAGAGACTGTGTGTCTTGTAAATATTGGGTGTCTAATGGAGACTATGTGTATTGTGGAAATTGTGCAGCTTATAGAGAAAAATGTGTCTTGTTGAGACTGTGTGTCTTACAAGATTGATTATATCTCGACATTATTGATATATTTATTATAGACTTATATATTTGTGGAGTTGACTATGTATTCATTCATGGTATTTCCTTTATAGAATTCCTTTATGGTATTTTTTTGTAGTATTACATTGTGATATTCCTTCATGGTATTTCTTTGGTGGTCTTGATTTTTTTTATTTCTTCGTGGTATTTTAATTGTGTTATTTCTTTGTGATTTCGAGGTGTCCTACTGATTATTGTTTTACTCACCCAAACATGGTCTTTTTCTATATGTATCATGTCTTGTGCATATAATCGACTCATCGACAGAGTTCCAGGAAGACCAGGACCTGGCAATGCATTCTTAGAAATAATAGGTGAAGGTGTTTTTTGGAAACATTTCCGATTATAGTCTCAGTACCTCTTAATTTATAGGTTGGACTTGTGGTTGCAGAATTTTTCCTTTTGGTGGACCTGTTTTGGCCCTGTTTACTTTCGAGTACGTTCAATGTTGTAATATAGTTATAGGTTATATTGGTTTGAATGTATTTTTCACTTAGTTTTTTTACATTTCATGATTTTCGTCTTCGAGATTTGTCTGTGCATACATGTACTTTAGGTTAATGCCTCCCATTTGTGGGATATGCCTACTCAGTGCTAATCAACAGTACATGGCCTATTAGAGTTGGGCTTGGGGTAGTAACAACGTGGGGCCCTTTGGGATGGGTCATGATAAAGAGGTATCATAGGAGGTCAGTTCTACTTTAGAATTGGGAGTTTATGATGTAGGTTTTGGGTAACAGTGTAAAGTGTTTCGAGTTCATCTATGAGGCAAGGGACTCCAACATTGGTGTGGAAACCAACGTATCTATACACCAAGACTCTAACTACCTGATTTCTGACTTGGTACATGAAAGCACTGGTTGCAGGGAAAATAATGGTACATGAATAATCTAGGAATGGTTTGTTTCTTCCATTTCCTTCTTGAGTACACTCTCCAAATATACTATATTGATCGTGGTATATCATTTTTCATTACAGGATTTCCCCACGTATATATCTACCTAGGATTCCATTGTATGATCACATGGATGATCTTCCAAGTGATAATCCATCGGTACATAGTCCTATAACAATGATAGAATTTCTATGTGGTTTACCAGCAATACCACCCCATGTCGATAAACAACTACTACCAACACTACTAATTGAGGATGCATGCAGATAGAGTGTGTTGAAAAAGCTTCAGAAGTAGGAAGCTCTCTGTTTTTGGGGTGATCCAGACCCCTAGCCATCTAAGTATTGGATGGAGGTAGTTACAGATGTCTTCTACCTTGGAAGGATGCCTTTCAACACGATGACATCCCTTGTCGTGAGTCTTTTTCAGTGATCTACCAGAAAATTGTGGAGATTAGTAACTTGGACACATGATGACCTGACTGTCTCTTGGGTAGAATTCGAGCATTCCTTTAGGGAAGAGTTCTTTCCATCCATGTTGTGGTTGGTGTGTACACAGGAGCTTCTGCATCTACACCAAGGCAGTCATACTGTGGCAGATTATTCGGTGGGATTTATCGGTCTTTGATGCTACTTCACAAATATGGTATAATACTTGTTATTTAGGTCTTGAACCTTTGAGTAGGTCTTGCACCTAGATATCAGTTCATCTATGATATCCCTCAGCATTCCTAATTATTTTGGGGTACTTGAGTGATCCCTACAAGTGTAGAGCTTTCTAGTAGAGCAGGCACCAGCATTCAGCACTACCAATAGTCACTAGGTAGCTAATACCGAAAACATAGGTTGTCGAAGATAGTCACAGGGATAGAATCTGGTCAAGTGATTTTTGAGATAATCCCATGACATAGGATTAGCATTGCAGGGCTTCCAGGGCTTCTCAAGTCAGGTGAGGGACATGATGTGTTACTCGTGCGATGGTCAGGGACATCTAGCATTAGATTCTCTAACCCATCATATGGTCGGTCAGAAGATGGTCAAGAGACAACCAATGAAGAGGTAAAGATAGAAGCAAGTTTGTCTGTAGGGTGTCTGATGTTGAAAATAAATAAGTCAGAAGACATGAAGTGGAAAAAGGTTCAAGGTACTAGACCACCACCCCCTAGGTGGTCCACGAAATGCTTAGGGAGATGGTGGACACAGATGAGGCCTACTATACGTGATGGAGGATTATGCCCCCAAGGATCTAGGGATGATTATAGGTACAATCTATATCTTTTCTACCCTAGAATAATTTTTGATAGAAATAGTTTCCCATCATTATTTAATTTCCACAAACCATGTTCGAGGCTCAGAGATTCTTATTTAGCAATTGACTCAAAACTTACACTTAAATAATCATATGGTTGTATATTCGATGATCACATGCTATTATTGACGGTGTGACCTTACACTTGGTGGTGGGAGTTTCAGATGGGATCCCTTTGTAGTGGCATCGAGGAATTATGACATCATTCTCAGTATGGACTGGTTATCTGCAGCTCATGCTCATATTGATTGTTTTAGGCACAAAGTGTGGTGTATCCAAAATTATGGGACTAGGTTTTCATTTGACGGTGAAAAGTAAATGCAGGAAGCATAGGATGGAATCACATATAGAAGGGTTCCTCCGATCACTAATCAGTTGGAAAGCCTGACCCTTGGTATAGTGGATAATTTGAGTTCACAGTTTCATGCAGTTGTGACATAGTACGAGGAAATATTTCATGTGGATGTTCTAGGAATACCTTTCCATAGGGAGGTAGACTTCGGAATTGATTTATACCCTGGGACTTCCCTGATATCAACACCTACATATCGGATGGATCTCATAGAGCTACATGAGATGAGGGTGTAGTTGGAAGTCTTTTAGAAGAAGGGATTTGTGATACCCAGTGTTTTAACCTGGGTGGACCCAGTTTTGTTTTCCAAGAAGGCATAAGGGATCTTGTGGTTATGTGTAGACTTACGTTTTCTGAACTAGGTGACCATGAATAATTACTATATACTATTGGGGATCAATGATATCGTTGATCAGTGGAATGGGGAACTGTGGTTCTTGAAGATTGACCTAAGATCTGGCTATCACAAGCTATGATTACAGGATGAGGATATACTGAAGACAGCCTTCAGATGTAGTTATGGCCACTATGAGTACAAATTGATTCTGTTTGGTGTGATAAAGTCCCCAATAGTTTTATTGAAACTATGAACCAATATTTCATCCATACTTAGTCCGGTTCATGGTGGTCTTCATTGATGACATCCTAGTGTACTGGGCATCTGAAGAAGAGCATGCAAGACACTTGAGGGTGCTCCTAGACACACTCAAAGATCATCAACATGATATAGATGCAATGGATATAGTTCCTACAAGACTATAATTTTGAAATTTTCTATAATCCTCGGAATGGGAATATGGTGACAAATTCTCCCACCAGAAGATCCAGTTCGCACTTGCTGAAGGAGACATTGGAGCAGTTTTCCTTGTTGAAGATATCCTTTGTGGATGGGGATGGAGCAGCTTACCTCCATTCGATGGTTGTTACCCCTCCAATATTACTAAAAGTCTGGGAGGCACGTATTTGGGATACCTACTATGAGACATTACATGCTCATATGTATATAGGGCATTCCCCTAATTGATATTCGAATAGTGGGGAGAATGTCATTCTTTTCAAAGGGTAAATAGTAGTACCCGTGGTGTTGTGGGTGGAGGATTTGAGGGAGTTCCATACATCCCATTTGGTGGTATTTCCAATTGTGATGAAGATTTACTAGGACCTCTAATTTCAGTTTTTGTGGCTAAAGATGAAAAAGGGAGTTATAGATTCCCTTCTAGATGCCTCACTTGTTTGTAAGTGAAGTCTGAGCAGTTGGTTCCAACGGTTTTGACTCAACCCTTTGAGGTTCTATAATGGATGTGGTATGAGATATTGATAGAATTCATGATATTTTTACCATGTATGTTCATGGGAAATGATACCATCCGGGTGATCATAGACTAACTCACCAAGTCTGTCCACTTCCTAGATATTCAAGAGCAGAGTTTAGTAGAGAGCTTGGGATGCCTAAATGTGCAAGAGATAGTTCAACTACATAGAGTTCCATTGAGGATAGTCTCAGATAATGATGTTCTAATTACATCCCTATTGTGGAAGGGATTTTAGGAGGCATTAAGGACACAATCACACTTGATCATAGCATCTCACCCATATATAGATGGGCAGACTAAGCAGGCCATTCATGTTCTAGAGGACATGTTGCTGTTGTGCATGTTAGATTTTGTCCATAGTTGGGAGGATCACCATCCACTGGTGGAGTTGGAATACACCAATATTTATCACTCTTTCATTATTATGGAACCATTTTAGGCCTTTCCCAGGTGACCCTACAGGTCACCACTTTGCTGGACTGACCTAGGAGAGTCATCACTCATGGGCCCAGAGTTAGTCCGAGCTACCACAGAAAAGGTACAGATCATCCATGAGCGGATGAGGACTTCATAGAGACAACAAAGGTTTTATTCTGATTAGTTTTTTATGCCTTTATAGTTCTTTTAAGGAGACCACATATTCTTGAAGTTCTCACCTTGATGCATATTGTGGGGATTTTTTTCAAGGTAGAAAGTTGTCTTTGAGGTTCATCAGACCTTTCCTGATACTACGTCGAGTTGGCAATTTGGTGTACCACTTGGATCTAACTTCGTATTTAGTTATTTTACATGATTTCATCCATGTTTCAAAATAAATGAGGTATGTACATGACCCATCGTACTTCATTGATTCGGGAGAGATGGATATCAACAATGGGGATACTTTTACTGAGTAAATAGTGAATATTGAGGATCCATAGGAGATGATCCTTCATGGGTAGTTGATTCCTCTAGTGCATGTTCAGTGGAAACAAAAGAATCTCCAGGAGAGAACATGGGAGTGGGGGGCTCTATTTCATGCTCAGTTCTCTTATATGTTAGAGTATCCCTTTGTATTGGATTTTAGGGACATAAACCCCAAATGTGGGGTGAATGTAATGACTAGGATTTTTCTAGATTTTATTTTTATAAATTATTTGGGGATATTATAAGACCGGGTGCTAATATAGAATTCGATTTTGAGGACCAATGTACCCATAAAAATTCTTTGAAATTTGTTATGATTTTAATAGCAAGATTTTGTGTATTTCCTAAAAAAGTGGAATATAATTTAAATTATTTCCAGGATCAGAAATATAAGGGAACTATTGAGATCAAAATGGTGGTTTTAACCTGTGTGAGACCTATCTATGGTCAATGTGGGTAATCTAAGAAAAATTATCCAAAGAATTAACTATAAATAAAATAATTAAATAAAATTATTTTATTTTAATATCCCAATAACTCATGAATGGTGACTTGGATTGGAAATCTGATACCAAATTAAGTTTGTAATATGGTTTTTTTTAATTTAATGCCTAAAATTGGATATCATGGGTCGGTTATGGAAAAAAAATTAGACGTTTTAATGAATAAAATAAACTATTCATTTATTTTATTTTAACATTATGTCGACATAGCAGTGTTGTTTACTTTAAATTAAGATCTTGGAAGCGAACCAAGGTAAGTCTTATAACCTTGGAAACTCCCTGGAGGCTCTAGAGATAATATTTGAGAATTATCTTGGAAATGATGACGAACACCAGGATCAAAGGTCATTCTTGAAAGATCCCCAACAACAATAAATCCTCGACATCGAATTATTCATATCCCTGGTATGGCATTTGATTTCTGATTTCATTTCCATGTTGTCTATTTCCATGATGAGCACGCGCCAATCCCCAAAAATATTGATATGCGGTTCAATAATTATTATGGGATGGGTTATTATTGTGTGATTATCATGAGATTAGTTTATCCTCTTCATTTATCCTTCTAATGAGAACGAATCGAAACCGGTACGAAAAAATGACAAGGTCCGTTCTTCAGTTATTCTTGTGCTTCAT
The DNA here is from genome assembly GCA_963277665.1 of Viscum album. Taxonomy (NCBI): domain Eukaryota; kingdom Viridiplantae; phylum Streptophyta; class Magnoliopsida; order Santalales; family Viscaceae; genus Viscum; species Viscum album. Next base: position 591,382,907 of record OY728126.1, read on the forward strand.
CTCCCCTATTCATGGAATTCATTGTCTATGGATACTTGTGATCGTGAATTGACTTACTGGGATGCTCTGAATGTAATCAGACCCCTAGATTGGAGGTAAGATGAAACAGAAGCTGTATTAGTGTAGCTCAAGACCCAAGGATCATAGAGGTGTCTTCATTTTGGAGATTAAAGCATCGGAGGAAAATGAGGGACTGTGGAAATAATTTTATTCAATGGAACACAATAGAAGGGAACATCTGGAATCACATGGGACATAATGAAATTTTGTGTGACAGGACAGAAACTTCGCATGGTACGCAGCAGTCAAGGATACGGTCGGTGGCCGTGTGTCATGGTGGGGAGCCCACGTGGACCGATTGTAGTTTTTGTGGGTGAATAAGTGAGCCGAACTGACCTTGAAAATGGACTGAGTTAGGTTATCATTATAGAGCAGCATTAAGGGTTGGGTTGGTGATGTGGAATGTGCCCAGATGGATCAGGTCAGACCCAGTCAGCTAGGTCAACCCAGTAGATCGGGTCCGACCTGGGCGGCCAGCCCGTGCCATAGTTGATCGTGCTGGTTGAACACAATGGAAAGTCGAGCTATTGTGGGACGGTCATACCTGGTGGTCAATTTTGTTAGTCAACTGGCATGGTCGGTCCACGGCCTAGTGAACCCCCTTTTGAAATTTTCATCTAGCCATAACATTCAAACATAAAGGTTTTTTGACAAGCCATCTACAACGTTGGGACCCTTGCGATGCGATTATTAATTTGAGATATAGTAAGTGAGTTTTTTGGGAGTATTTATATGACCTAATTTCATGAGAAGTAAGATATCTTAGAATAAGCGTGCTCTGAGTAAACATTTTTATGGCTTGGTGTGATCTAGAGATTGTTGTTTTATAGAGTTTGTGTGTCCTATGGAAGAAATTTGTCTTACGGAGACAAAGTTTCTTATCAATGCTATGTGTCTTATAAAGACTATGTGTCTTTTTCTGACTATGTGACTTATTGGATTGAGTATATCTAGATGTTATTGATATATTTTTTTAGACTTATATCTGTGTAGAGATGACTATATATTCATTCATGGTATTTTCATTGTGGTAATCCTTTGTGGAATTTCATTTGTTGTATTCCATTTTTGAATTCCTTCATGATATTTCATTTGAGGTATTAATCTGTAGTATTCCTTCGGGGTATTTTTTTTATTCTTTTATGGTTTTGAGGTGTCCTACTGAGTATTGTTATACTCACCCCTTTGCGTGCTTTGCCTGCACATGTCGTGGCTTGTACAGATGATCGACTATTCAACAGATTTTTAGGAAGACCATAACAAGGTGATGATGACATGTGAAATCAGACAGTCTGAGGTGTGTTCCAGAAGCTTTTTCGATTATATTCTCAGTACCTCTTACTTTACTGGTTGGACTTGTGGCTACAGACACTTTTATTTTGGTGGAATTTTTTTGTCCCCATTTACTTTCCACTACATTCACTATTGTATTCTAGTTTTGGGATATAGTAGTTTGAATACTTTGTTTACTTAGTTTTTTTACATTTCAGAATTTTCGGCTTGGATATGTCTATGTGCATACAAGTACTTTAGGATAATTCCTCCCATTTGTGGGATATTCCTACTCTGTGTTATTCACTGTCCCCTGGCCAATTAGAGGCAGGCTTGGGGTAGTCACGGCACGAGCCACTCTTGGATGGGTCATGAAAATAAAATTTTGATGTAAATAATATATTTTATGACATATATAATTGCAGTTCTATAATAGATTTATAATACATCTATCATCATTATATAGGAGGCTGGAGCATGTGAAAATCCAAAAGAAACATGGGGTAAGGGATTTATGTCTCGATCAAATTTTAATCATGATTGTTTTTATTGAATATAAATAGAGGATATTATATGATAAAACCCTGATAAATTCCAAAAATTATTCTTTATTATATTTATTTTTTAAATTTTTAATATGTAGTACAATTTTCCACCCTTTTGAATACAAAATGTTTTTGAAAATGTTTTTTAAAAAAGCTAACCTTATTTCTCATATTTTGCAAGGTAAATTTTTTTCATCTATTTTCATATTTTATAAAATGTTTTAAACAATTTTTATCACTATTATAAAAAAAATTAAAATTACTTTTCACCCATTTTTTTAATTTCTATAAGAATGTTTCAAATGATTTTTCGTATCATTTTCCTAAAGAGGTATATTTTTATGAAAAGTGAGAACGAAATGTTTTTTGACACACACTATATGAATATAATTTCTCACCATTAATACTACCCAATATTCTTATGATTTATTTCATATATTCAATGCTTTATTTAAATGAATAATTTTTCCTTGAAATTTTAGAAATATTTTTATTTAAAATAATAGATTTCAAAATGAAAAAATTATTTTCCATTAAAAATATTCCTATGATATTTTAAAGAATTTGTCATCTATATTGACATACTATGATGTGAATTATTATTTAATAGGAAAATGATTCAATGATACCATCCTTATTATTTCTGCATATTGTGTATGATTATGATTATGGTATTTTTTTAATACCATTTTTTAGGTTGTTCTTTGATGAATTCAGAAAATGGTTATGAAACATGTTGTACTTTCATGGGTTATGATATGATGATATGATGAATGATTTAAGATATTATGGAAATCATAAGTATGTTTTTCATAATATTATGTGTGGGATCATAAATATATATCTCTCTAATGCATTGAGTAATTTTTTTCTCATGAGATAATTTTTTGATATGAGTTGATTTTTTGTTCCCCTCTGGTAAATCAGTTAGGACCCTTATAAGAAATAGGTGTTGATTATTGATACCCTATAGAGAATAAGTGATAATGCATGATATTTCAATATATGGGAAAGACCTATTGATTCATGATCCACTACTATTTTATACTCTGGATAGCTAACCATTATATATTAAATAGCTTCTACGAATATGATGGTGCAAAATTCTTATGAAATATTTTTTTATTATCATATGATCATATGTTTCTTGATTGATTTATGGTGCTTCCTCACATTTATGATTCATGTTTTCTAAAATGATAATGTTTTATGACATCACTCGTGTTTATTGTCTATGAAACAATTCAAATTAACTTCACAATTTATGATCATAATCTCATACCCTTATAATTAACTTATTCTATCATTTGATCATTGGTTGATATCTCTCTGGTTTACCCTTACTATGAATTTAGCATCAAACCTTTCTTATGCATCCTTTCCCCATGTTATAAAGAAAGGATTTAAGAAGGGTCTTTTTAAAAAGAGTACTATTCGGGAATACCATTCTATGAGATTTTGAAGATAATTCATGAAATAAGTTGATTGTGTATCTATTATACAATGACACTAAACCATTACAGTTTTGGATTGTATCATAATGTTATATATTGAATATTCAACAAAAATGATGTAATATGTATGTATGAAAACATAGTCTAATATAAAAAGACTATAAATAGTATTTATTCTCAAAAAATATATTGGATTATGATTGAATAATAGATGGTGATTTGATGTTATAACAAAATAAAAACCAAATGGAATCTTGGAAGATATAAATTTCTAGTAATGAATCGAAAATCATTTTTTATTAGAATTAATTATAATTAGGATCAAATATTTATAAAATAGGTTAATAAATTAAACTTTTTAATGAAAATATATTATTTTACTCTTTAAATTTATTTATATCAATAAATATGTTTTATAAATTTTTATGTTATAATCATATCATGATGATGACATAATTGTTACATATATTCATAAAGACTATATTTTTATTATTCACTCCTATATCATTTTTTAAAATAATGTCACCACAAGCTAATTTTTAGGTAATATTTTCAAAAAATAAATTTATTTTATCAAATTTATATTATATAATTTTGATATTAAACTTTTAAATCTAAATACTAAATATAAAATAGAAACCATTTTTATAAATAATGACTTTTAAAATGTTCATAATTTTTAATGTTATTTTATATTAATTAATAATTAAAAACTGTTAATATATTATTTAATACATTTAGATACTATATTTTCTCATAATAAACCTTTAAAAGGGTTCAATGTGAATTATTAGGATAAAATACACAACACTTAGAAAAAAAATATTCATCAAAAAATATATCTTTTTAACACTAAAGCGTTTTTTTGTTTCTAATTAATTAATAATTAATATAAGGATATTTATTATTTAGATATAAAAATAAATTTCAGAAAATTTTATACAACAAATATAACAAAATTAATCGTTACATAGAAACATATAATAAAATCAATATTTTTAAACAATAAATTTTATAAATGAATAAATAAATTAGTGTTCCTTATAGACACATAATTATATATCATATGTAATTAATCTTTTGTAATTAGTCCTTTATTTTTATCAAAAATATATTATTGTTATAATTATTTAAAATTAATATATTCAATTAAAATGAGTAATTTTTAAAAATATTTTCTTTAGAATAAATGGTATTTCCCCAAATTAATTAGTATATTTTAATTATATTAATAATAACTTTTTTACCAAATAAATTACTCATAATGTATATTTTTTAATTTCTAAATAATCTTTATGTATAATAACTACATCCTTGAAATTCCAGTCTATTAACATGTTTAATAATATTATAAATTACGGTTATATACTCATTTAAAACAATCAAATAATGTCCATATATACACTATATATACAACATATTAAGTCTATTTTAAATTCATATAAGAGATATCTCCTAACATTACTTTTATATAAGGGTTTTACATAATTATTTCATTATTCCTAATAAAATATATCTTTATTTTATTAGTTTTAATAACAACAGCTCTCAAGTGTAGAGGTGATCAAGAGAATTTATAATTTATACAAAAATTATTTTTGAAAAATTATTTTACCATTTTAATTTATACATATTTAAAGGATATAATCATCCAATGAATGTAATAATATAAGGTATATAACACATTATTAAATGTACTTTTATTTTAATACTAAATTATGAGTGAATAAATTGTTGTTAATTCGATTAATTTATTAAATGAATTATTTTATACTTATATTTTACTTCATTATCAATAATAAAAATAGTCACATGAGGAAATCAAATTCCTACTTAAATCTAGAATTCTATTTTCTCCCCCTTTAAAAAATGGCATCCCCATAACTTTTCTCTCTCTCGCAAATAAAATGTGATGGTGGTATTCATAACATAGTCCGGAATCAAGATATAGTTTCTATATAAATATCTATCTTATTATATTTTGTAACATTAAGAAACTCATTTTTTCTTTTATAATATACATATATTTATATTTTAATTTCTTATAACCATTGGTGCTAAATATGCCTCCTTGTTTGGAAATAGGATGTTTCTAGAGATATACCTTCAAAAAACTCAATTTATTTGATTATGTTATCAATCCAATACTAAATCCAAATTGGTTTAAATAATATCTGATAATTTCATAGTATATAAACATGGTTTTAATATCCTAATCTTTTAAAATAAAATTATGTTTGATAGTGTATACAACACACAACACTGAGCTGAAACAAATTAAAAAATATTACTATTCAAATATGATTGTTATCACTGAGCCATTAAATTAGAGTGAATGAATTCTAATAACGGTATTACGAAATATATATTAATTTCATACTCAAAAAATTATTTATTAATTATTATGAAATAAAAAAATTATGAAAGTCATTTAATTTTTTAAAGATAAATTTTCATTGAAAATGATTTTTATTGCTTTTTGTGGTAAATTAATATAATATATTTTAAATTTTAAGTAATGTATTAGATAAAATAAACCTTATTTTTTTAAATAAGTATATGAAAATTATCTTAGGGGGTATTTTTGATATTTTTTTGATAGATTTATTTTCTTGTGTACAGTGAAAAATAATTATTTTTATTGAATACTATATTTTTTCAACAATTGATAAATCCCCTTTTTAAATTTTTTTAAACTAAAATTATTTATTTAAAATAATTAGTAATAATATTTAGTTCATTGGAATTAATTTTATGATTTTATTAAATATAAAAAAATTAATACTTAAAAGCATTTATTTAAAAAATTATTTGTCATTACATTTTTCATTTTAATGATAAATTAATTTCTTATAATTAAAGAAATTCAATATTGATAAATATATTCAGTATTTGGAATAATAAAATCCAAATTTTTTAAATATAACTCTTTTATTTATAATAATAGGGAATTGTAAAAATATTAATTGTTGTTACCCTAGAAATGGTAAAATGTGTTAGTTTAGGGTAAAAATAATTTGATACGGACTAACAAGTAATCCTAATAGGTTCCTTATTTTTATTAGAAGTGTATATTTTTCCCATAATCATTAAAAATTCTAATATACGACTATTCTATATTTGGTCATAATTTTGACCTTTATAATACTTATATGATAGATTAAGAAACAAATATCAATTTTCTTCTCTTAATATCTATTATATTTTCTCATTGGGATAAATACAACTTATATTGAGTTATAAATTTTAATTATAAGGATAAATTATTTTTTATCATGTTATTTTATTTATAAATTTTCAGGTGATATAATTATTTTAAATTGTTTTCAAATTATGATGCATCAGTTATTTAATTAATATAAAAAATGATTTAAATAATAAAAAATGTAATATAATTCGAATTAATTATAGTATTCCCTTACTTTTATAGAATAATTTGACATTTTATTGACTTGTTAAATAATTATATTTGAATTCCCTATTTTTTAAATTTATTTATAATCATATTAAATAAATAGTGTCAAAAATCGACATTACTAATATTTATAATCATCTAGTATATTTTTTAAATGATATAAAAATAATAACAATATTAGGTTCAAAAACTTTAATTTAATGTTTCATAAAAGATGAACCATGGTCCATTTATGGGACATTTTTACTCATATAATAAAATTTAGGACTCTTAAATAGTTGGAATTTTTAATATTATAGTAATGGTCAAGAGGGTTAATGAGGGGTTAAAGCTAGAAGATAAGGGTGAAAAAACTAAAACATGCCAAAATTTTATTTTTTGATATTATATTCACTAGTCCTAATCCTATATTTGAATTATAGAAAATTTGATCCATTTCTACATGAAATATAACTTATATTAATTTAATACTTTAAGAAATTCAAAAAATGCACCTTCACTCTATTAGGAAAGGACACCCCTTCACTAAATTATTTACACCACATTGGTCCATATATGTCAAAAAACACTAAAAAATTAACTTATAAACACCATTAACCATGTTCTACTTGTTCTAGTACCTCAAAAAGTCTTTCTATATGTCACTTATAAAGAGATCTAAAGGAAGTCTACCGATAATGAGGTAATTGTATTTAATTAATCCTTCAATTCTATTTCTATTTCTACTTTTTATTAAAGTTTTTTATCCATCATATTTTAATAAATATAGTATCAATTATATATTTATATGTTATTATTATTATATTACAACCATATTCCATCTATTTTCTATTCTATGAAAAGAAAAAACATCGATTATGTGTACTTATGACTTATCGTCTCCAAGTAGCAGTGTAATAAGTATTTCATTAAAATTTGATATGGATTGTTATAAATATAAGGATAAATAATATATATGATATTTATGAAATAGGCAACACTTTTAAATTATAATATCATATATACCATCTTACCTTCTAATCCAGTGGAAAATGAAAATGTCGCTCGTGCGTACATGTGGACTACCACCTCCATGAAGCAATGTGATTCATTTTTCATTTAAGATTTACATTGATGAAAATAAAGAAATATTCAAAAATTATATATATTATATATTATATAAAAAATATTCTAAAATTATTAAATATTAATTACCTTTATTTTTCTATCTATTGAGAAGTGAAAATAGTGTTCATGCGTACAAATGGCAACCGTCTCCACAAACGGTGAAATTAATTTTTTTTTATATCCATATTATATTGATGAATATAAATAAATATATTTAATATATATAATATTTATATCCTGAATAATTCTATATATTTGATGGAATCATAATAAATTTAAAAGGACTTGAACTATCGAATTAAAACAAACATGAAAAACAAAGCATGTAATAATACAAATAATGATAATAGTATATAGATTATTTATAACGGGTCATAAAATGTTATAAAAGGATCATATATGAAATTATATATATGTATATTGTTCTTGAATATTTTTTATAATATATCTATATTTATTATTAATGGGTTTAAAATAATATACAATCCATTTAAAACTTGACATAAGGTGAATTTGTCTCATTTTCCTTTCATTGAGGAATATTTTTTATGGACCAAATTTATTTTATGTTTTGTATATACCACCCTATTTATGTCGTTAAAATAATTGATTATGATAAATAAAATTTCCCTTCAATATCCATATTTTTTGTATCTTGGATATTCTTACTTTCTAAACTATATATATTTTATATATACATTGTTTTACTTGTAATGTTATTTGATTCACTCTGTAATTATTGATATTATGTATTCTATACTCAATAATTATGTTTTTATATAAATAATATTGGTCATTATTTCAATATATTATTTGATATATGAATACTGGATTGTATATGCAGTGATAGTAGGGGCCTAAAATTGATAGACCCTTGATGCATCGATAGGTCTCATGTGAAAAAATCTATTCGCCAAACTAAATGGGTCATTATCAATAGTTTAAAAATGTATTGGAAAATGTCTCTTCAAAAGAGATATCATGATTAATAAGATCATGACATTGAATTGTATGAATTTCATTCTTTATAATTTAGTTATTATGATCCATGATATTATCGCATTGATATTATCCATTTATTCATTTTGGAAACAAGTTGTTGATTAAATGGAAAGTGCCTCTTCTTATTTACCTTGACATATTGAGTATTCCTTATTTAATCAGGATATATTAACTATAAATAACCCTTGATAGTAATTTCATATATCCCTTATTTATTTTTCTATTACCAAGGATATGGAAAATAAATATTTGAATGAGATTCAAGGATTAAGATCTTTTTCTTTTGTGAAGATTTATATTTTATATCTAATATAACAAGAGAATCATATTGACATCTGGTTATATCAGACTTCTAAACTGATCAACCCTTGGTGATGTGATGCCCTGTATCCAGGTCAATATAATAAATTATCAACTGGTTATAGGTTTCTAGAGACATGGTTGGTGTATTTGGTATCATAGGATGATTAGTTGAATCCTTGGGAGCTTGATTTTAAATGAACAAATCTAACATGAGAATTATGATAATCCCCTATATATTTGAGTAATTTTTAGAGGAATTTTTATTTTATGCATCAATATTCCTTATGATTATGATCTAACTCATTGTGTTCCATAATTTAGTGATGGACTCTAATGGGAGAATGAAAGTAAATACATGTGGTCAATGTAGGGATTTCCCCACTGGGCCAGCCAATGTAGTTGGTGTTGAAGACGAGAATTTCATGACCATATCAGTCTAAATAGTCCAGGATGTGTTGAATAACCATGCATATATGGAGAAAAATGATGTTTCATGACATGGTACATATATATTGGATCATTCCACATTATAGGAGACTCCATCTTTTAGTGGAACTACTAATCTAGGGGTAGTCGAGTAATGGATAAAGTCCCTACAGAAGATATTTCTCACCAAATGATTTAATGAAATAGAAATGGTTATATAGGATTTATATTGTCTTATAGGTGATGTTGATTAATGGTTTTTATTGATCATTAATAAAATGAAGGAAGAAGAAATATAAAATATGGGGTGACAAACCATTAATGTAATATTACTTGACAAATATATCTATCAAGATAAAACAAATTAAATTAAGATAATGTTCCTCAACATAAAGAATGTAGAAGAAGAATTTTTTTATAGTATGATTATACCTTTACAATATTATCCATGTATTATATAGATTATATATGTAATCTAGAGGGAAATATTAACCGTTATTTAAAATGAATTAATCCAAACCACTAAAGGGAACTGGTTTCTCAAAAAATTTCATCACATAATGAAATACTATTGATTGACATCAAAATAGATAATGAATTTCATTCATCCTATATCTTAAAGGGAAATAAAGGAAAGAATATTACTACCAAGAACCATCAAAAATTTAATGAATCAAAAATAGAATAGGGGAATAATGAAATTCCAATCATTGGAAAATTAAAGAAAGACATCTATGAAAATTCTTTAAGGGCATGGGAATTTTTTTCAAGTGTAGAGATTGGTGTCATATAGATAATGAAATAAAGGGGAATAAAAAATTCAATGATTTCTAGTTATTTAATTGTAGATAAATTGGTAATTTTCACACTAATTCTGGAAGCATCAAAAGAACATACTACAGAAGTTGTTGAGGGGTGAAGTCCAATCATATTCTATTAACACAGATGAGGTTGAAGTTTCTAATGAGTTGGTGGAATTTAAATTAATTATAGATCTAAATTAATCCATTGCTTTATTTTATTCTATACCTTCACAATATTTCACAATATCTATATTTTCCATGAAAATTAGATATTTTCCTGTCACCATAAGAAGGGGTTTGTAAGTCAAAACATATAGTGGAAATCTTACCACAACAAAGACGTGTCAGTATAATCCCATGATGAACCATATTTATTCCCTATATACAGAATTGATTATTAAACATACATTTTATTTTGATATATTACATTATATGGATGATATTTCAAAAAATTACTGAAATTTGTATTATAAATTGAAGGAAATTATGATTCCTAATGATGATTTAGAATTCCTTAACTGTAAAGTGGACACATAATCATCTAAGTCATGTCTAGATCCTCCTCTAGTATTAATTCTGAATGATATTCATGGGAATAAAAGAATAAAAATTATATATATGATAAATTTAATATTCAAATTAAGAATATACATATTGTCTAGGGATACAATGACGTATTTAATGAAGAATTACATGGACACCCACCTAAATGTGAGGCTGATTTTTCTGTTTATTTATTCCTTGATACAAGACTTTTATCAAAAACCTCCCATAGAATAGCCACTATAGAATTAGTGGAGTTTAACAAATAACTACAGGATTTTTTGGAAAAGGGATTTATGCACACCAATGGTTTACCTTAGGGAGCCCCTGTAATATTTTGTTAATAAAAAATATGGAACTATGAGGATCTACAATCACTATAGCGAAATCAATTATATTATTCTAAATAATGAGTATCTTTCATGTCTCATTAATGAATTATTATGTCATCTTCATATATCTCAATATTTTCAAAGAGTCAACATTATTTTTTTTATCGCCAATTATTAGTAAGTAAGAATATATTCTAAATAAATATTTTCAAACTAGGCATGGACATTTTGAGTTCATGGTAATTCTATTTGGATTATCTAATAAATCCATTGTTTTTTGGATCTAATGAATAGATTATCGAAGAAATATGTTGATATTTTCTATGTTATTTATTGATGATATTGTAGTTTACTCTATAACACATGTGGATCATTAGAATCATTTTTAGATCATTCTTGAGACACTCAGAAGAAAAGCGATATGTGTGGAATTTAGAATGTGAGAATTATTTCTTTTGAAGGTTTCTTTTCATGGAAACATTTTCTCAAAATATGTAATCTTATTTGATACTAAAATAAAAATTTAGAAAAATAATGGATTAAAAAATGAACATAACTGAGGTATCTAGTTTTATTGGTTTAGCAGGTTACTATAGACAATTTTTTCAAAAGTTTTCGTGTTTGGATAACCTGTTATCCAATATTACTCATAAAATTTATAAGTTAGTATATAAAAAGAAATGTGAATACTTACTTTAGCAATTAATTATGAGATTAATTAATTCTATTACTTTGAATCAACCATTAAAAAATGATGAGTTTTTTATATATAGTGATTCATCAAAGAAGATACTTGGTTGTTTCCTTATGAAGAATGATAGACATATAAAATATGGATCAAGGTAGTTAAATACTCATGAAATTAATTTTCCAACTCTAAATCTTGGGTTCGAATTTGTAATCTTCTCTTTGAAGATATAGAAGCATTACCTTTATGGATAATTATGTGAGATATACAAAAATCATAAGATCCTAAATTAAGTCTTTAGACTGATAGGACATCACATGTGGAAAAGATGATGGGTCGAGCTACTCAAGGATTATGGTTTCTCAATACAATAGCACGCCAGAAAGAAAAATAAGGTAGTTAATGCATTGAGTGGGAATGATCATGGAGTTCTGGTCAAAGTTATGATTAATGTGTATAATATGTTCAATGATTTAGTAATTATGGATATGGGAATTACTATTAAAGTGGAAACATCACTCCTTTTTAAAATTATTTTGAAACCATCTTCATTGGAAAATATAGAAATTTCAAAACCAAGTGATTGGAATTTATAAAGGAAAACAAAATTCTTAAATAATGGGAAATTGAAACACTTCATTAATTAAGATGGTGTTCTATAGTTTTGAAGGTCGTTATGGGTTCCATGAATACATTATTTTCAATGAGAATTACTCGATGATTCTTATAACTCTAATATCTTTGTGCAATCTTATTGCACCAATTTTTACGTATATTTTTAAGGAACATATTTGTGGGATAATATGGGGTGGGAAATTACTGATTATGTGTCAAGATGTTAGGTTATATAAATTTAATGGTTGGGAGAGATCATTATAGTGGATCCATGCAACCTCTACCTATTCCTATATAGAAACGGGATGACATTATAATGGAATTTTTCATTGTATTACCAAAGTCTCCAATAAATATTGATTTAATAAGTTTTATTGTTGACCAGCGTACCAAATATACACATTACCTTACTATAAGAGAAGATTTAAATTTTTATAACCTTTTGTTAATATATATTAATGAAGTTGTAATACTTCATGGTGTAGCTATATCAATTGTGTCTGATCACGGTCCCAGATTTACATCAAAATTTTGGAAGATTCTTCCAAAGGATCTGGATACTAAGCTTCATTTTAGAAATTCTTGTCACCCTAAAATGGATGGATAGTCGGAAAGGACTATTAAATATTTATAAGACATAATTAGGTCATTATCATATGAATTTCAATGAATTTTGTATCACTAATTACACTTGGTGGAGTTTTCCAATAATAATTGCTTCCATTCATGTTTCAAATAGTGTAATATGAAACATTATATGGAAAGAGATTTCATACTCCAATATGTTGGAATGAATATAGTGAATGATAAAATTTAGTCCCAAAAACTTTTAAGGATATGATGATGAAGGTAAAGTCTATTCAATCCCACATTAATTCACTTTATATCCAACAAAATATCTATGCCAATAAATGAAGGAATTATTTTACATTTCATGTAGGGGTCACATTTTCTTGAAAATATCTCCATGGAAATATGTTTGAAGGTTAGAAAATCAGGGAATCATATCCCTAGGTACATCATACCTTTTGATATTCTATAAAAAAGAAAGAGTAGCTCAATGATTGTAAAATTCCCCCAAGCCTCCCTAAAGTGCAGGATGTGTTCAATATCTCTTAGTTAAGGAAGTATATTATAGACAGAGTTCATATATAAAAAATTGAATAAATTTAACTATAACCTTATCTATCATGCTATGAAGAGCCTATCCAGATTTTTAAAACTAGACAGTAAATATTGAAGAATCAGATTACTTTAATAGCTAAAGCACTTTAGAAAAATATAAATGTAGAGGAATCAACATGGGAAACCAAGGATGTCATGAAGAAGAACCAATATCATTTTTATAGAACTTAATATCTATGAATATTTTAGGTATGAAATTTTTGTAGGATGGGATAATGTAACATCTTGATATTTTAAAATATCACCATTTTCTATAGAATATACAACACATAACACTAAGCTAAAACGAACCAGAAAAATTTTATTATTTAAATATAATCATCAAAATCTAGATATTAATTTTGAGTGAATGAAAAAGAATAATACTAAATGAAATACATTTTAAGTACATACTCAGTCAAATTTTATTAATTAATTCTTCCAAAAAACCACTCAATTTTTCCATAAATTCATTTTGTTCTTTAAAATATCATTTTCTTCCAAAATATTTTAAATTAAGTTTAATGGAAAAATTAATATAATTATTATTTCTTAATTTTTAAAATTTATTTTATAAAATTAAATATCATAATAGTATAGTTATCTTAGGGTTATTTTCTATTATTTTTTTGAAAAGATTTATTTTCCCGTGTATAATAAAAAATATTGCATTTTATTCAAAACTAAATTCAAGTTTCAACCATTGAAAAATGTGAATTTTGATTCAAAATGGGATAAAATAAAAATCAGATATTTAAAATTATTAATAATATAATTTTGTTCATTATAATCAATTTTACGATTTGACTTGGTATAAAAATATTTTTATACTGAAGTATTAATTTTTCAGAAAAAACAGTTTTTCATGGTGTTTTGAGTTTTAATAATAAATTAATTAATTAAAATTATATAAATTGAATCATGAAAAATGGATTCAAAATTTGTAATTATGAGTTCCAAATGTGATAAAAAGGACCATTTTATTTAATTTCATTATGAATGGTAATCATAGTAAATTTTGTTACCACAATAAAGGAAAAATGGCTTAATTAAGGTCAAAAAATGAGATAAAGACTAAAACGTTACCCTAAAACTTGATTTAATTTTATTTAATTATAATATTTCATTAATAATCAGAAAAGAGTCGAATATATGACTTTTTTTCATTTTCCCATGATTCGAACTATTATATTACTTAAGTGAGAGATGAGGAAAAAATGTCACTTTTCGTCTTCTAATATCTCTAATATTTTATGAAAGATAAAAATTAAAATAATGATAAGATAAAACACTAATTTGAAATATAAATTATTTTTTAACATGATAATTAACTTATAATTTTTCATTGTGAAATAATTTGTTGAAATATTTGCAAAATGCTAAGACGACATTCATTTAATTAATTGAAAAATACAATAAACGATTTATAACAACCTGAGATTTTATGAGATATATTTTTTTTAATTTCTGTCATATCTTATGTTGTATGCTAAACCAATATTATCTTGCATTATACGCAACACCATATTATCTTGCAGTATACACAGCACTATTTTTGGATCGTGTTACACACAATTTCAAGTTTATTTGATAGTAGTTATTATACGCAAAATTGAGTGTATATAAATATATATAAATTTAATGAATAAATAAAATATGGTTGGATTATGTTATAAGAAACAATAAATATGCCTTTCACTATACGCAACCTTGACTTGGTTTGCTTTATACGCAATCACGACCTTTAATGATAGCGTGTGTTGTTTGCAACACCGAGTTTCACTAAACCGCGATATGTCATTAAAATATTATATAAACTAGCCATTATGAATAGTAATACCCACTTTTTGAAATTTTATAAATTTTAAATTTCAAAATAGACTTCATTTTTTGATTCGGAATATCAAAATTAAAATATGGTGAATTTTTGGTATTTTTCTGAAAACTTTCAATTTTTAATGAATAGTGAAAACACTGGGTTACTATTTAAAAACCAACTTTTTATTTAAATAAATATTTATTTTATTTAAATTTATTTTAGGTAAAAATTGATACATAATACCTATATAAGTTCAATTTAATTCATTGGATTCATTTTATAATAATTTTATATATATATAA
Source organism: Viscum album (assembly GCA_963277665.1). Lineage (NCBI taxonomy): Eukaryota > Viridiplantae > Streptophyta > Magnoliopsida > Santalales > Viscaceae > Viscum > Viscum album. The sequence continues at coordinate 591,398,757 of OY728126.1, forward strand.
ATTTTATTGAAGTTTTTACCGTCTTTTACCCACCTCCTAGGAGAATTTAAAAATTTACATAAAACTTATTTTTACCACTTCTGTGAGTGGAATTTTGAAAAACTGAGAGACACGGTTAATATCAAGGAGTAAAATGTTGTTCAATAAGAAAAAAATAATTTTTTGTGAATAGTAACGTTTTACTTTTATTTACCACGGTTAAAAGTAAATAGGGTAATTAAGGGTAAAAATGATATTATTATTACCCTAACACATGTCCTAATTCTATTGGATAAATGTAATTCTACAAAAAAACAACCTTAGGAATAAAATATTACCCTTTAGGTCCACTTGTATTAGATTAAGACATTTATTATTATTTTATTTAAAAAAGAGTTAAAATAGTAAAAATTAAAGTTTAATAACTAAAACATTTTTAATGTAGAGTTGTACATAAGATAAATTCAAATATAAATATTCATTATAAATCTAAAATGATTTCATACCTAATGGTATTTTATTTATAATTTTTAGACATTATATAATTTAATTTTTCTTATGACACAATGGTGATGCAGTAATTACCTAAATAATGAAATATTAAACTAATTGATATTATAAATACCCAAATAAATGTAATTTGGGACTTTTTATGAATTACAATAATTTTATATGTTAATATGACATGTTAGTATTGATTTAATTTCCTCTTTTTTAACTAATCATGCAGTTATGATTTTCAAAAAAATCAATTACCAAATAGTGTCAAAATTGACATAAAATAGTTTTTAAAAAAAATATTATATTATTAATTGTTATTCTATTCATAAAAATATATTTTTAGGCCAAATGACTTATATAAGTTTATATATATTAATAATTAACCACTTTGGGTTCTTTTGTCTTGTAATAGTAAGTTTATTACCATATAGTGTAAGAAAACAAGAAGACACGGTAAAAGTTAAATTATTTAACTTAGAGTTAAATCTAAATGATAAGGTTAAAATAGTAACCTAAACTTGTCTAAAAACTATTGGTTGATATTATTTAGACCCATACCAACATTATCTTCGAAATAAATCAATTTTGAGCTATTATAAAATGAATATGAATTTATTATAAAATAATATTTGAAGTTTTTTCCTAAGATGTCCCTCTCCTCTCTTATAAAAGGCCACCTCCTCCCTCTAATCTTAACAACAATTTGAGCCTTCAAGATCGGCCAAACCCTGACCATTTCTCTTATCCACTTCTTATAAACATTATAGAGGTTCTGGTCTTCTCAAAATACCAACTCTAGTCCCTTAAGAGTAATCTTATAGAAGGTGTGTCGAAGAAGAGGTAATCTCTTCTACCGATTCTTTCAAGTTTCTTTCTTCTTCAACTTCTTCTTATTTATTTGTTTCATTATAAAGTAATAACATAAGTATCTATAATATACTTATATATTATTATAAATATTAAACAACCTCATTTCATTTTCTATCCATCCTACGGAAAATGAAATCATCACGCGTGTGTACGTACGGAATACCGTCTTCACGCCGTGGTGTAATCTGTTTTTCCACAACCACCTTACTTGGATGGGTGTAATGGTGTAAAGAATAGCAATATATAGTTATTATAACATCATACTGATTTTGAGATATTATATCATCCACTCCAATTCAATTCAATAATTATTGGAACGATATCATTGCTCGTGCGTACGTACGGATTACTGTCTCCACGACGTGATGAGATTCATTCTCCATGTTAACCAATCAAGAGTGATTATAAAGTATATATAATGGCTAATAATGAAATATATGACATTATAAAGCTACTTTATTTATGTATATATATATATATGTCATCTACTTACTTCCATTCAAGTCCATAAGGAAAAGAAAACAGTGTTCATGTATACGTACGACCTACCATCTCCATGAACAGTTTATTTCATTTCATTTATCTATCTATTATATATATATATATATATATATACTGAATATATATGATATATAAATCATGATTTACATTATTTAAGTAATTAAATCAAGATATAATTAATAATAATATCAAGAACAACAATTCCAAACACGTACGATAAATAAAATGATTTAACCCAAAACGCTGCTTTAACATGGAATTTAAAAAATAACAACTAATATAATGTCATAAGTGAACCATATATGATATAATAGCAATGAATGTGATTCTATAATAAGTCAATGACATTATTTAAATCATTATACAGGAGTTTTGGATATGTACGAATCATATCGGACCTAAGGTAAGGGATAATTATTCCAATCTGATTCTTATCCGAGATTGTTTATTTGTAAGTATTTACTGGGGTTATTTTTATCATCCATGTCCATGTTTTCTAAAAATGTTTTCATAAAAAGTTTAGTATTCTTCCATGTATGTTTAAATTCATTTTTAACCTTTTAAAACTTTTACCATAAGGTTTGGAAGAAATATTTCTTTTGTTTACCATAAGATGTACTTTTTGCGTTTTCTGAAAAAAGTACGAGGAGAATGTTTTTTTAACTTATATGGCATGAATGGATTTTTACGGTTTCATAACTCATTATTTTTTAAGAAGCTTACTATACAGTATTTCATGACTATTTTCAACTAAATACTTTTCTTTTAATATTTTATGGAATTTTTTAAAAATAAAATGATTTTGAAGAAGAAAGGATATTTTCCTCAAGAATTCATTTCAAGTGATTTATCAAAACCATTTTCCGTCCAAGTTGACATTATTTCATATGTGTATGTTTCAAGTATAATGTCTCTATGATTTACATGGTTCCACTTTTCTTATGATAAAATGATATCCATTTGTTTTATATTGATTATGTTATGATAGGATGATGTTTATGAAATCCATTTTTATTCTTTGGGTTATGATCAATGGTTTATGTTTATGTTGTGGCACAAGTAAGAATGATTTCATTATGAGATTTGTGGGACCTATATCTCCCTTTAATCAATTAGGTAATGATTTATATCTCATGAGATAGACGTGGCTCGAACGGTAAGTTAATCTGGTTCAGTGTTACAGGACTAGAATGAGGAGTGAACTCGATTCAGAAAGGGACTTTGTCCATTAAGATGGTCTTTGCAGTAATGCCTTGGATACTATAAAAATAATATCATGTTCTTAATGGTTTTCCAAAATTACATGTTTTGTTCCCATGATATTTTATCATTATTGATGTTCCTTTAGGATATATGCCTCGCGTACTTCCAAGATTTATGTCTTTGCTCAAGATTTTGATGTTTAGATTTTATGTTCAAGTTTTTTGGATTCAAATGTTTATGGATTGTTTTATGTTATCTATTTTTAACCTTACTAAGCATTTGATCTCACCCTTTTAATGTTTTCTTTTCCCCAGGATATAAAGAAAGGTTTTAGGTAAGAAAAAAAGGGGAAATATCTTTATGGGAGATGTCGAAGATCTTTCACCATGATTAGAAGATTATCTTCCAAGATTCCAAAGACACTAAAATATTACGGTCATTTGGTGTCTATTTTTGTTATGTATTAGGTATTCTTCAAAATTAATGTAATGTCCATGTATTTCAAGATTGGGTCTCTACAGTTGGTATCAGATGGAAACGTTTAGTCAACCTTTGGAAACTAGGATGCGAAAACTTTAGTGATATTCCGAGAGATATTTCTAAGGTATGTTTAGGGATGTCCCTAAGGTTAAGTATAAGTATAGGTTATAGTCCCAGAATTACGGAAACGATCTTAGTATTAATCCTAATATGATATATATTGAAGGTACTCACCCTTTATTATTATTTTTCCAAGCATGATTTTTGCCTCTAACACTATTCTTTTTGGGTTTTAGACGATGGCTGGAACCCAGAGGAACTGTGTTGATCAATTTAATGGACAATGCAATGATTTTCCTCCTGAACAAATCAATATTATGGGAGATGGAGTGAAAATTCTTATTGCTATAATTACACAAGCTATGAATCATTCTGGACTTAAAATGAGGAGAGAAGGGAACAATATTCTATTGAGTCCTTCATGAGGCAACATCCACCTTCTTTTAGTGGGTATTCTGATCCACTTGTTTCTGAACAATGGATTAGTACTATTGAAAAGATATTTTCAATACTTCACTGTTCAGAGTATGAAAAAGTCATTTTGGTTGTTTACCGGTTAGAAGGCGATGCAGACCAGTGGTGGACTCTAGTTAAAAATACAAGGCCCCAAGATTAAATTGAATCCATGGAATGGAATGAGTTCAAGAACTTGTTTTTCAATAAGTACTTCCCTTGTATTATTCGAACAATGATGGAAAAGGATTTCCTTGAGCTTATGCAAAAGGATGATGAATCTATTGGTATATATGAAGAAAATTTTACAAGGCTTGAAAGGTATGCATCTGGATTTATCATCCAACCTAAATGTAAAGTTGATCGATTCTTCAGTGGCATAAAACCAAGTCTTCGAAGGGAATTAGATATAAGAGACTTCAGTAGCTATGAAGAAATTTTATGTTGTGCTATCAAGGTAGAAATGGAAGTTGGTGTTACATATCCATCTCATGGTTTTGACAAGAAACAAAATATGGAGTTCATGGATAAATCTCAGAATAATGGTGAAAAGAATATGAATGTTTCTTTATGCTCAAAGTGTGGAAAGAATCATGGTGTAGATTGTATTAAAATGACTAGAAAATGTTTTAAGTGTGGAAAATAAGTTCATCGAACAGCTGAGTGTCGAAGTAATGGAAAAAGGGTTGCTAATGATGTGAATAAAGAAAAGACTATAGAGAACGCACCACCAACACTTCAATGCTTCAAGTGCAAGGAAATGGGGAATTATGCTAATCAATGCCCTAATACAAGGGTTAATGATGATCAATGTGAGAAACCACTTAAGTTAAAGGATAAAGGGAAGTCACATGTGATCACTATTTGTGATTTTGAGTATGACAATGATGTTTTTTAATGATTAAGTTTTTATGTAATGGGATTTCAAAATAGTCTCATAGAATCTCATTTATGGTATCATGGAATTTTGGAATGTCAATATTTTGGTTTTCAATAATTATATGGTACCGGTAACCATGAAAAGTGATTGTAATATTTTTGGAAAGATGATGATATGCGCATAATGAAGGTATAAGGAGAAAATAATATGTTTGATAATATTAATGAGCTCATGACTGATATAAGAAAAAGTGATATCATGTTTTGAGTATATAGAAATTCTGAGATTTTGGTATCTCGAAAGAGTTAACTTTTAACAACATTCATGTTTTTACTAATGTTCAATGGGTATTCATTTTTCAAGAGAATACATGATTATGGTATTCACATATTTGGAATGTGACCAACAACAAGATATATCATATGATATATAGAGGATACAAGATGGTATTTACATGCTTGGTAGAATGACCTCTCTAGTAATATTGTTCCTTATACTATGAGATTGGAAGGAAGTGTTTTGGATAAACCTATAGATTAGAATAGATTAAGTTAGACATCAGATAGTATTTTTTATGGCTAGAACTTCTTGTCATGTTATAATATTATAGTTTAAGAAAAAGGACAACCCGTAGGATGGGTGACAACTCGTCACATTGGACAAGGCTGTAGGAATCGAACCCACAACTGAAGTGCGACAGGCCTTTATCTCCTACCACTGGCCTACAAGAAGTCTCTAGTTAGTATAAACGAGTTTTATTTTATTAAGTGGTATGATAGATGAAGTATAAGCCAATTTTTGGAATCATATACGATTAACCTCACCATAGATGGACTTATGTATATTTGATAAATTTTTCTAACCTTTTGTTTGAGACAGATGGAATGACACATCATTCTATCACATGATCTGCTGACACTTCAAGAATGAAAAATTCAACTTCATTTCTTTAAGAGAAGAAGTGGAAAATGTTCAAGGCACGAACAACAGTGAAATTGTACTAAAATAAAGTAAGTATTTCTTATAATTCAAATTATTCAACTTTAGGGAAATGATATTGAAAACCAAAAATGTTTTCCTAGTGCCCTTATATCTAATGAATCAGATGGTACCTTTGATAATCACAAATTTATGGCTGTTTGATTGTTGGCTTTTTCATAGCCAGGTTCTCTACCACTCTCTAACAGAACTTGATGGTTATATTTCTCTTCCATATACATATTTTCACCTATGTTCTCCTATGTGGAAACCTAGTGATTAGTCAATTTGGGTAACTTTTACATTTCATACTTTAGTTTTTAAAGATAAGTTTTGGTATTCCTTTTTACGATGTGGGTTTCTATTAAAGAAACTTTCGAGTAGTAAACCATTTATAAACCCGACGAATTTTGAGGGATAAATTCATTTTAAGGGGGTAGAATGTAACACCCTGATATTTTATGATATATATTCTTTTTAATTTCTTTCATATATTATGTTGTACACAACACCAAGATTATCTTGCGCTATACACAACACCGTATTTGCTTGTAGTATACACAACACTATTCTTGGATCGGGTTACACACAATTTTATGTTCATTTTATAGTTGTTATTATATGCAACATTGAGTGTGTGTATATATATATAAATTCAATGAATAAATGAAATATGGTTGGATTCTGTTATACGCAACAACAAAGGAGTATTTCACTACACACAACCCTGACTTGGTTTTCTTTACACGCAATCGCGACCTTCCACGATAGTGCGTGTTGTACGCAATACCGAGTTTCACTAAACAGTGATATGTTATTAAAATATTATATAAACTAGCAGTTATGAATATTAATACCCACTTTTTAAAATTTTATAAATTTTATCTTTCAAAATAGACTTCATTTTTGGATTCGGAATATCGAAATTGGCCTAGGGTGAATTTTTTGTATTTTTCTGAAAACTTTCTATTTTTGATGAATAGTGAAAACACTGGGTTACTATTTAAAAACCAACTCTTTATTTAAATAATTATTTATTTTATTTAAATTTATTTTAGGTCAAAATTGATACATAATACCTACATAATTTCAATGTAATTCATTGGAGTCATTTTATAATAATTGTAGATATATAAAAATTTTATTTAACTTTTCACCGTCTTTTACCCACCTCATAAGAGAATTTGAAAATTTACATAAAACTTAATTTTACCTCTTCTGTGAGTGAAATTTTGAAAATCCGAGAGACACGGATAATATCAAGGAGTAAAATTTGGTTCAATAAGATAAAAATAATTTTTGTTGGATAGTAGCTTTTTACTTTTATTTACCACGGTTAAAAGTAAATAGGGTAATTAAGGGTAAAAATGATATTATTATTACCCTAACACATGTCCTAATTCTATTGGATAGGTGTAATACGATGAAAAACAACCTTAGGAATAAAATATTCCCCTTTAGGTCCACTTGGATTAGATTAGGACATTTATTATTATTTTATTTTAAAAAGAGTTAAAATAGTTAAAATCAAAGTTTAATAATTAAAACATTTTTAATATAAGGCTATGCATAAGATAAATTCAACTATAAATATTCATTATAATGATAAAAATATTTCATACCTAATGGTATTTTTTTTAGAAAATTTAGACATTATATAATTTAATTTACTTATGACACAATGGTGATGTCGTAATTACCTAAATAATGAAATATTAAAATAATTGATATTATAAATGCCCAAATAAATATAATTTGAGACTTTTTATGAATTCCACTAATTTTCTAGGTAAATATGACATGTTAGTTTTTATTTAATTAACTTTTTTGAACTAATCATGTTGATATGATTTTCACAAAAATAAATTACCAAATAGTGTCAAAATTTTCCTAAAATAGTTTTTTAAAATAAATTATATTATTAATTGTTATTCTATTTCTAAAAATCTAAGGATTGAAAAAATGACTTATATAAGGTTATATATATTAATAATGAACCTTTTTGGGTTCTTCTGGATTGTTATAGCAAATTTATTAACCATATCGTGTAAGAAAACAAGAAGACACGGTAAAAGTTAAATTATTTAACTTAGAGTTAAATCTAAATGATAAGGTTAAAACAGTAACCTAAACTTGTCTAAAACCTATTGTTTGAGAGTATTTAGACCCATACCCGCTTTAGGTTCGAAATAAATCAATTTTTAGCTATTATAAACCAAATATGACTTTATTATAAAATAATATTTTAAGTTTTTTCTAAGGTGCCCCTCTCCTCCCTTATAAAAGGGCACCTCCTCCCTCTACTCTTCACAAAACATTGAGCCTTCAAGATCGGCCAAAACCTACACATTTCTCTTATCCACTTCCCTATCAACATTATGGAGGTTCTGGTCTTCTCAAAAGACCAACTCTAGTCCCTTAAGATCAATCTTAAAGAAGGTGCGTCGAAGAAGAGGTAATCTCTTCTACTGATTCTTTCAAGTTTATTTATTCTTAAACTTCTTCTTATTTAGTTGTTTTATTATAAAGTAATAACATAATTATCTCTAATATACTGATATGTTATTATAAATATGAAACAAACCCATTTCACCTTCTATCCATCTTACGGAAATTGAAATCAATGCGCGTGCGTACGTACAGAATATCGTCTCCACGATGTGGTGTAATCTGTTTTTCCACCACCACCTTACTTGGATGGGTATAATGGTGTAAAGAATAATTATATATAGTTATTATAACATCATACTTATTCTGAGATATTATATCATCCACTCCAATTCAATTCAATAATTATGGGAACGATATCATCACTCGTGCGTACGTACGGATTACTGTCTCCACGACACGATGAGATTCATTCTCCATGTTAACCACTCAAGAATGATTATAAAGTATATATAATAAATAATAATGAAATATATGACATGATAAAGCTACTGGATTTATTTATATACATATATGTCATCTACTTACTTCCATTCAAGTCAATAAGGAAAAGAAAACAGCCTTCATGCGTACGTACGGCCTACCATCTCCATGAACAGTGTATTTCATTTCATTTATCTATATATTTTATATATATATATATACTGAATATATATGATATATAAATAATGATTTAAATTATGGAAGTAATTAAATCATGATATAATTAATAATAAAATCAAGAACAACATGTCCAAACACGTACGATAAATAAAACGATTTTACCCAAAACGTTGCTTTAACATGAAATTTACAAAAGAAAGACTAATATAAATTCATAAGTGAACCATATATGATATCATAACAATGAATATGATTCTATAATAAGTCAATGACATTATTTAAATCATTATACAAGAGGTTCGGATACGTACGAAGCATGTGGGACCTAAGGTAATGGATAATTATTCCAATCTCATTCTTATCTGAGATTGTTTATTCGTAAGTATTTACTAGGGTTATGTTTATCATCCATGTCCATTTCTTCTAAAAATGTTTTCATAAAATGTTTAGTATTATTCCATGTATGTTTAAATTCATTTTTACCCTTTTATGACTTTTATCATAAGGTTTGGAAGGAATCTTTCTTTTGTTTACCATATGAGGTACTTTTTGACTTTTCCGACAAAAGTTTGAGGAGAATGTTTTTTTTAACTTATACAGCATGAATGGATTCTTACGGTTTCATAACTCCTTATTTTCAAGAATCTTACTATACAAGATTTCATGACTATTTTCAAAAAAAACTTTTCTTTTAAAATTTCATGGCATTTTGTAAAAAAATAATTTTGAAGAAGAAAGGATATTTTCCTCAAGAATTCATTTCAAGTGTTTTATCAAAACCATTTTCCCTCCAAGATGACATTATTTCATATGTGTATGTTTCAAGTATAATGTATCCATGATTTACATGGTTCCACATTTCTTATGATGAAATGATATCCATTTGTTTTATATGGATTATGTTATTATGGGATGATATTTATGAAACCCATTTTTATTCTTTGGGTTATGATGAATGGTTTATTTTTATGTTGTGGAACAAGTAAGAATGATTTCATTATGAGATGGGTGGGACCTATATCTCCCTCCAATTCATTGGGTAAAGATTTATATCTCATGAGATAGACATGGTTGGAATGGTAAGTTAATCTTGTTCAGTGTTACAGGACTAGAACGAGGAGTGAACTCGATTCAGAAAGGGACTTTGTCCACTAAGATGGTCTTGGCAGCAATACCTTGGCTACTATGTAAATCATATCATGTGATTAATGGTTTTCCACAATTAAATATTTTTTCCCCATTCTATTTTATCATGATTGATGTTCCTTTATGATATATGCCTCATGTACTTCCAAGATTTATGTCTTTGCTCAAGATTTTGATGTTTAGATTTTATGTTCAAGTTTTTTGCATTCAAATGTTTATGGATTGTTTTATGTTCTCTATTTTTACCCTTACTGAGCATTTGATCTCACCCTTTTTATGTTTTCTTTTCCCCAAGATATAAAGAAAGGTTTTACGTAAGAAAACAAAAGGGGAAGATCTTTATGGGAGATGTTAAAGATCTTTCACCATTATTAGAAGATTATGTTCCATGTTTCTAAAGACACTAAACTATTACGGTACTTTGGTGTCTGTTTTTGTTATGTATTAGGTATTCCGCAAAAGTAATTTAATGTCCATGTATGTAAATATTGGGTCTATACACGAATTTAAAAATACTAAGTAATATAATTTGAATGAAATAATGTGTCCCAAAAAGTTAATACATATTATTAATGTTTTGTTGTTTTAAATTATTATATTATAATTTCCTCCATGAAATGATTTATTAACTATCATATTAAATGGGTAATGTCAAAATGACCTTAATAAAATTTTATAATAAATAATATTTTCTTAAATGATTTATAACTGAAAAAACATATTATGATAGGCCAAATGAATTTTATATGGAACAAAAATTCAACCATGTTTCATTAATGAGTCTTTTCTCCTCATATAGTAACATTTTTGACTCCTAAAGGGTGGAAAACAACAATATTGCGGTAATTGTCAAAAGGGTTAAGGAGGGGTTAAAACTGTAAGATAATGGGGAAAAAACTTAAATTTTATAACTTTTTTTGGATGATGGTACATTGACTAATACTTAACCTATATTTTAATTACATGAATTTATAACCATATATACATTAAATATAATTTATATTAATTTAATACCATAAGAAATTCCGAGAATTTCCCTCCCCTCTCTTATAAAAAGAAATCTCGTATCTCAATTATTCACACAAAACTAATCAATATTGCTTGAAAAACTCTTTATATTTCCCATATAAACAACCCTTATCCAAGTTATAGAAGTCATATTCCTTCATAATGACCGATCATAGCTCCCTAATAAAGATATATGAAGAAATTTTACTGAATAAGAGGTATTCATCTTCACCGAGTCCTCTCAGCCTTTTTCTTCCTCTACATCCTCTTAATGTTTTTAAGGCTTCCTAATATTTTAATTATTATAAAATAAATTTATTGATATGTTATTATAATACATAGAAACCATATTCCATCTCTTTTTCATCGTAACAAAATAGAAAACATTGTTCGTGCATAGGTATGGATTACCATCTCGACATAGTGATATAATTCGTTTTTCATTACCATTTAACATAGATTGTTATAATTATGGAAATAATTCATATATAGGGTATTTATTTTTAAATACACTTCTAGAATTATATTATAATTTATACCTGCTTATCTACCAATCCATTGGAATACAATAACCTTGATCATGCATATTTGTGCACTACAACCTTTATGAAGTGATGTGATATGTTTTTCATTTACACATTACATGGATGGTAATAAATTTATATTTAATGAATATATATATGATTTTATAATGATTACTCAAATAGTGATTATTATTTACCATTATTTACTTCCATCATTTGAAAATTGGAAATAATATGCATGCGTACATATGACCTATGGTCTCCATGAATGATGTAATTCAATTTTCCATATCTATTTTTTATGGATGAAATTATATATTTATATATATATATATATTAAAATATTTAATTTTTATTTCATTAATAAAATTATAGAGAAGATGGAACTATAATCAAATTAAAGGGACTATAACTAATAAATCAAAACATACATGAAAAACTAAGCATTAAACTCCCGAAATAATGATAATAACAATAATATTGTATATAAAAGTTTGAAAATTGTTATAAATGATTTATATATGAAATTATAGATATTAATATGGTTTTCTAATTAATTATAATAAATATAAATTTATTATAAAGGATTTTAAAATCAATTATAAGGAAATTCAATATTTATGTAAGGGGATCTCATCTCAATTTCTTTTTATTGAGGCATATTTTAATGTTATTCACATAATTTCATTTACATGTCGTATATACTACCTATTTTATTTTTTATGGTAATTATTTAAAAAAATAAAATTTTCCATAAATATTCATATTATTTTTATCAGTAATATGTTTATTTTTTTAATCATATTGCATTTCTATATACGGTATTTTACTTTTAGAGTTATTTTATTGAGTGCGGAATTATAGATATTCCATATTACTAACTCGATGTGTATATTTTTTGTAAGAAATATCTTTCATGACATAAATGTTTTATTCAATATATGATGAATTCATTAGATTTGCAGTGATTTATGGGACCTGAAATAATATATCCCATTGATGCATTGACAAGTATTATAGGAAAAATTAGTTGGAAAAATTAAATTGTTCATTACCCAAAGTGTTAAACTATCTTCGTAAAAGTTAGTAGTTGTAGGTTGATCATTGTGTCTAAGATCATGACATCCAAAAGTATGAATTTTATTTTACTGAGAATTCAGTTATTATTATCATCTAGATTACTGCAATTATATTGTACATTGATTCGATTATTTCTCCTGTTATTGATTAAATGTATTGTGATTCTAATTATTTAACTCTCCATATAGATTATGCCTTATTTACTCATTATTGATTCCATGGTAAGTACCCCTTACCATGTGTTTGATCTAACCATTATTTTTTTCCATTCCCCATGATATGAAGAAGAAATATTTGAATGAGTTTCAAGGATGAAAAATCTTTTTTTTAAGTTTTATATTTTATTTACAACACAATAAGGGAATCATGTATGTATCAAGTTCTCCAAGACCACTAAACTGATCGATACATGGTGATTTGATCCCTTATATCTATGGGAATATAATAAAGCAACCAATTTCCTTGGTTTACTGGATTTTGGGTTGTTACAATACTAATATGAAATTTTAATAATAAAATTTATTGTCTAATGACACTTTAATTTCAACCCATGATACATTCAGTTTAAATTTGACACTATTAATTCGAATTATAACTCATTCAGTTCGACCTATATTTCCATATGTTTAAGACTCTTAATATCAATAACATAATCCCTAAAAATAACTAACCCAAAATTATAATGACCATTTTTACTATATTATTTACCCAAAAATCATGGAAACCAATACTCTTAGAAACCAACTCACCTTTATCCTCAAACAAAATTAATCACGCATATATTCAAAACCCAATAAATATAACTTTAATCGTATATACTCTAAATTATTATATTAATATTTCTCAAAAATTAACTAAATCACCATGCCCCCATATCACTATTAAATAACCAAGAATATCAATAATTATCAACTTAAATCAGTTATCCCTTTATCCCCACTAACTATAATTACCTCAATATCCAATGACATACCAACCTAAGGGGTTATATGTTCCTCAATAATGTATTCTTCCTTAAACTAAATAAATATCTAATAAATTATCATAACTCTCCTTAATATCTTATCATATATGACCCCAAAAGGGTATATATTACTTTGAATTTTTGACTAACTTAATCTTATTAACCCATTATAGTACCAAAAACTCTGAAATTATCCCCAGATAATAACATCATAAACTCTAAAGTAATATAAAACCTTCTTTGATATCAATTATATCAACCTAAGATTAATCATTGAAAATTACATCACTAACATACCCAATACATTTTTGGTTCAGTGTTTTAAAGAATTAGGAAAAACCCCTACATAAAAAACCATATAAGAAAATGATATTTTTTCTACTAAAATAAACACCGAACGAATATATTATACAAAATTTCATCAGCATATCCTATATTTTTTTCACAAATTATTCTATTATAGACATATCATACATAATATGATTCTTCATAACCATGGGAAATATAATCATAAGAAAGGGTAGGATTAAATTCTATGTAAGGTGTGAAAAAATGAGGTATAAAAAAGATATCATAAGTGATAATTCGATAGGCATGTGGGTATGAGAACATATTCAAGGTACAGGAAAGTAACATGAGGTAGTCATATCTAAATAAAAAATGGATAAAAATGACTATTAATTACATTAAACTTTCAACATGAAATATAAAATGTCGAATAGGAATTTTGAATCCTGAGATAGATATCATAATCTATGGAAGTATAACATTAGAATGTTTCGTAATAATGAAATGTTTCATATGATTATGTCACATACATATTAATATAAAATCATTTCTTATATCTTGGATCACTACCATGTCTGTCATCATAGAGTGCAAAAATTTGCAAAATTTATTAGGTTTACTCCTCAATACCTCACAAGAATGCTCTTGAGATAAAAGGATTTCCCCAATACAATGGAGGATTAAATCATTCCAGGCCCACCTAACAGACAAAAAGAGTGGATTGGTTTCACTCCAAAGTCTCTTATATATCACATCATGAGATATAATTCATTACTAAATGTATTTAAATTAAATATAATTCCTAGAAAACTCGTCAAATAATGAAAATCCATACATATGTGTTCATAATAAATATAAAAACATTTAAAATTATGTCAGAGCAAAAATAACCAATGGGAAAGAATTGGGTTCTGTGAAAAATTCGACAGAGAATGATAATAGGTCATAAAAATAAATAAATATAGTGGTATATTTACATCACACATTCAATGAATCGTAAGATACTTTTAATGATTTTAAAATAGATGAAAATCACTTTTTAGGATCATAAGAAATTAAATTTTAAATTAATTAT
Organism: Viscum album; assembly: GCA_963277665.1. Lineage (NCBI taxonomy): Eukaryota > Viridiplantae > Streptophyta > Magnoliopsida > Santalales > Viscaceae > Viscum > Viscum album. Next base: position 591,413,798 of record OY728126.1, read on the forward strand.
AAATAATGACAACAATATTAATTAATTTTTTAAAAATTAATTAATTTATAAAAAATAATTGAAATTACTCTGTAAAATCATAAAACTAATAATGTAATATTCATAGAGAATATTGAAAAAAAAATTGTGGAAAATTTGATGGGGATGAAAGAGTAAAAAATAGATTTATTTCACAAAAATGTACATAATGTCAATTATAATAAAAACTGACCAAAAGAAATCATTAAACTGCAGAGAATTAATTACATAAAATAATGAATATGGACATGAAGGGAAAAAATATAGTTGTTTTCAAATATTAAGAAAATACATGTTTCTATATTCTAAATCTAGTTATATACCCCCTTCAATTCAAAATGACATTAGAAAGAAACCATTATAGCCTTGGTATTTTTTAACTAGAAACCCATTAAAGATAGAATAGAAAAATGATTGTTAATTAAAATTAATAAAAATATGTAAAATATCTAGTATATACACCATATAAATAAATATAGGTTCCTATAACAAAATATGTCCCAAAGAAAGAATATTAAGATGAAAACTCATGTCTTCAATTACTGATTTATCGGATGCACTATCACCTTATGTATAAAATAATTTGGTTAATTATTAAAATTTATAATAAAACATTATCATATTAATTTTTCTTAATAATTTTAATTTATATTTTCTTATTAAAAATATATATTATCATTAGAAAAATTAATATTTGGGTGTTAACACTTCAATTTTCCTTATATGCTTTGGTTTGGTGGTTCCCATCATTTCTCGAAAGTCATGTGTTAATCATTTTTATGTCGTTAGTGAAGATTTATTATATGTTTCTTTGAGATATTTCTATAGTTGAATAGTCATTTATTGGAACTAATATTAATTGTTTTCATATAATGTATAAAAATATCCTTTTAAAATGATTAATGTATTAACAAAAGAATTGAATTTATTAGTGAATATAAATTTAAACATTACCATTCAATAATTATTAAAACATAATAAATTAGTTATTGTTCCATCAAGTAAAAATTATTTATTTTTTTAATTTTTTCATGATTTAAACATTATAACATCTTTCTTTTAGGAGGTATAACCAAAAAACAATGAACATGTTATACCTATTGAATTGCACATGAGCCTCGGCCCGGTTGGTAAGGGCTCCTTATGTGAATCCAGGAGACCAGGGATCAAATCAAGGCAGAGGCATATTTCAAAGGGTACTGTAGCAATACTGTAGTAGTACTATAGCAAAACTGTAGTAGTATTGTAGCAGGTACTGTAGTAGGAACTATATCAGGTACTATTTGGCACTGTAGAAGTCGGTACTATTCCTCCATTTGGGCCTTCAGGTCACCGATTAGGTTCCAGATTCCTTAAAGGCCTTCGATCCAACCATACCTTCAGGTCAGTAAGGCTTTCGGGCCACCTTAAGGCCTTCAGGCCACCCAAAGTATAGATACAAACTTGACAACCTACAAGGAACAAGCTCCCTAAGAAGGATAAGAAAGGATCTTTCATCGTAGCAAAAACTAAATGGATTTCAAGAATGAGAGGGTATGGCACCTGCCATTGGGAAAAGCCTATGTATGCAGAGGAAAGCCTAGCTGAACAGCTATGCGAAGGTGGAGAGCTGATTTCATGATGAATATGTTGGGGATCAGTAGTACCAAGTAGTTAGTCTGGGTTGTATGTAATTTTTGAAGCCTACGGGCAATGAATTCCTCTAAGGCATATGAGCCATGTAATACTTACACCTTTGGTCCTTATAAGGGTTCCACCTCACCCCTTAAATGGTGGATTATCAAAAAATCAATTAAAAATGAAGGCCTTCGGGCCATTGGAGTTGTACCTATTGAATTAGTAATAGATTGTTAATTTAAATAAATAATATATGATTTATATAAAATTAATTATTTTGAAAAAATGTAATTAATTTTCAACATCATATTCAAGAGGATGTGGATAATGAATGTAATTAATAATGATTATAGTGATGATAATGGAGATGGATCCCCACTCTCCTAGTGATCGCTCTCGACTCCAAGCCTCATCTTTTCTCTATTGTTTGTTGCGTTTCATGCTCTCCCCAGTGTCGATGGATTTTTCTCCTCCAGATGCCTCATTGTCCCTATTTCAAGGGTTTCTTCACCTAGAACTTTGGTTTGGGTTCAGTATCTCTTTCCTCCAGTTTTTTGTCTTCTTATCAACGTTGGGTCCTCTTATTGGATACTCTGGATTCCTTCTCTCCAAGTTCTTTCTCTTCTGGTTCTATAGAGTTACCTCACATTCTCCCCCCTCACCCTTGTGTTGCCTATCTAACCTGACACACACAACCCCATCTTTGCTAGGTGTGTTGGTTCATCAAATGGGTTTGGGATAATTGTTGTGGGAGTAGGAGTAACACGGGATTATATTCTTTGGTGGTTCTCTTATTCAATTTTTCTTGATCTATTTGGGGATAATTTTTGGGGTTTCAATCCTTAATTCATCTCATGGTTTCAGTTCAGTATTCCCCTACTTTTTTCTATTTATTCTAGTTATTAGTTTTTTTCTCTATATGGTTTCTTATTTTATTGTTAATCCTCTTCTCAGGTGGCACTGTTTACGGTTTATTTTTGGCTATGGTTTTTTGGTTTTCTAGAATTGATCTTGGAAAAAGGATTGTTCCCTCGAATTCTTTCACTGATTTTACCCCACCCCATCCTCTAGTCCCATTTCTCATCACCAGGTCAGTCGAGAGTGGTGGTTCTTCAGAGTTTGGAATGTGGTGTTTGAGGAGTCATCGATTCTCTAGGGTGTGAGCCCCTAGCTTGGTTGTTCAGTGATCGTGAAGTGCGGTTGGTGGAGTTTGACATGGTTGATTGGGTCTTCTGGTGTCGGTAATTAGCTAAATCAATTGATTATGGTGTGATGTTTTATTATTTGTGTGTGACAAAGATGATAAATCCCCTTTTGATGGTGGCAGTGGATATCAGTGGTGCTCTACGGCAATCTGGTTTGGTACGGATAGGGCAACAGTCACATTAGGTATGTCACTCGAAGAAGGGTGTGTGACATAAGGTGATCATTAATTAAGATGAATCATTTATCAATATGGAGTATGAAATATTGTATTTTTAGTTTTGTATATTCTTGTAAGGCGGCATTGGCAGTATGGTTGTCTATAGTGGATTTTGAATTTGGGATTTTGTATGTTGTTTGTTGATTTTATAAGTGGGGTATGTGCTGGTGATATGTGGAGGTGTATGTATGGTTCCCACTTATCCAAAAATTAGTTTCATAAGAAATAAAAAATGGATAGATTTTGGAGATGATAACACTTATTTTGAAGGATTTAATCTACTCTTGTAAATGAGGGATTTATGACTTATTATTTTGACTAGAGGTTCCCAAATGTGAGATAAGTTTATTCACATTATATTTCAATAATATATACAATAAAAACCCAAATCAATGATGTGTTTTAATGTTTGGTGAAGATTGGTACTACTATAGGTCAAAGGGGGTGTTACTTTTGAATAGAATATTGATTATTTAATTATTTTGGAAAAATGCTGTGAATAAAATTGATTTCAAGGACATTTATTACTTTATAAATAAATAATATGGTTCTTTGAAAATAAAACCAATCTTAAACCAAATTTTATATTAGAAACACTTAATTAATGGTAAATAATCAAAAATTGTATTTTATTAGATTTAAATTTAAATCTAGTTCCAAAATTCGAAATATAGGTTTATAAAATCAACTTATTATATCGAAATGGATAATTTATTTTCCTATATCCATTTTTAGATGAGAAAAATGGTATTATAAATTCTAAGTTTCAATTATATCATGATGATTTTAAAAAAATTATGGCTATTCATAAAAACTATATTTTTACTAGTCACCCAAAAAAGAGACATTTTAAAAAAAAATACCGTTATATAATTTTGATGTTATAATTCCAAAAATTAATTTTATTTTATCAAATCATAGTTCCAAAATTCAAAATTTAAATTTCTAAACAAGATAATTTTGAAAAAAGAAATGTTTTTTATAGTAAAAATACTTTTAAAACATTAAATGTTATTAATATAATTTCATAATAATTAATAACCAAATTACTATTATTATAATATTTTAAAATTTTATGTATAATCTTTTATTATAATCATTAATTAAAATTGTTCAATTTAATTTATTACGATAAAATACACAACAAACAGAAAAATAAATTCGTTAAAAAATAATTTTTTTAATAATAAATGATTTTTCATTATTGTTTACTAATTCATGATCAATGGATGAAGTGTTATTCGTTTTTTATATAGAAGAAAATAAATTTCTAGAAATTTCATTCAACAAAAATGATAAAGTTTAATTTAAATAAAATTACATAATACAAACATTTTTTTAACAAAAACTTATTAGCCTCGAATAATGAAGTTAGTTTTCCTTATAGTTACATTCAAAGATCTTGAACTTGTGAGGAGGTGCACACGTGTTGTAATTTTGTTTAACTCATTTTTTTGTTAATAAAATTATTCTTAACATTGCGAGGGGATTTGAGGGTGTTATGTGGGTTTGGAACATGCAATAGGGAAAAGGTGGCCAACTAGTGCATAATTAACAGTTGGCAAGTGGTTAGAGTTAACTAAGGGACATTCCCCAAGAGACTATTTGGATTCACCTCTTTAACAGAGGCAAGAACATGTCCACCAAATGGTTTTTCAAACCATGTGGGTGGAACAGTCAAATTGTGTAGCTTGTCCCTCCCCTTTGGAAAAGACTAGTGCTCAGATTGGTAAAATTTGTTGGTTACCTCAGGTCACCATTCTACTTAGAACCCTCTTGGAAATATGTATCAACATGGTTGGAAAATGATTTTTATAACTATACAGCCAAATTTTTTGTCTCTTAAAATTGGAAAAAATGTATTCTTTTTCTACCAAGCATTAATTGTTCTAACTCAATATTCCCCCATTTCATCCTCCAATAGCCTAAGTGATGAACCTTACCCTCTTAAACTATAAAAGGATGAGTCATCTTCATTTCATGTTTGTTTGGTGTTCCTTTCTATGTGAATTGAAGATCTAGGTGAGTCTAGCACTAATGTTCTATCTATCTTCTAGAAAAGGCCTTGTGTAACCATTCGTCTTCTTTCAAATCCCCTAAAACACTATTTTTTAGAATATTCTATATTTGGGATTTGAATTTTATTTTAGTTCAAATCAAGTACTATGGTTAAGTGAGAGATTTTCTAAACACATGAAGTAGGTGGTCTACAAGTTATATCACATACTCTTATTGTTTTTTACGTGTATTTGGTTGTATCATTGTACTGTTTTTATATTCATTTTTTATCCTTGGTAGTAAATTATAATTTAGTTAATTTAATTATGAATTGAACCCCACATGAACTTTATGGGATATATTAAGGGTCATTAAGCTATGTTAAAGGTTTCCCATAATTTTTTCGAGTCTATTTGACAAGGAATTTGATTCCTAAATAAGTAATTGATTTTTTTATGAAATATAACCAATGACAATTATGTTTTTCATGTTAAATATTATATAGGTGGTAATTTTTGCTAACTTCAATATGTTTAATGAATTATCACATATAAATGGTTAATGTGATCAATGGTTAATGAAGCATGCTCTTGTAAATAAGTGGAATAAGAGGGGTATTGAAATGAGGCTCTACTCACATGGTTTAGACTAAACTGAGGCTCTAATCCAACCCTTGTATTTCATGTTTTATGATGTCTTAAAAAGACTCTATACTCCTAATGACTGGACATGATGTCGTCACCTATAATGCGGTGATGAAGAAAGTTGATATATATATATATATATATATATATATATATTGAAATGAATGTCTCTACAATGTGGGTAACATAACTCCTCTAATCCATAGCTTAGATTAATGGAATTGGATGAAGATAATTTGATGAAAATGGTTAACATATGGAAATAATGGATAAAGTGGCTAATTCAATTATGTTAAATAATGGAACCGGATTAATTTATTTCTTACTTTATTTTTATCAAACTTATACCTACACTATTTGGGATACGATTTTATGTAGATGTTATTGGTTGTTTCCTTCTGATTTGTACTCACAGAATACCTGAGCCACTATGGGTTACCTGAGCAGTCTCCATGGTTGCTGTTCCAAACAAAGGAAAAGGTCATATTCTATATCATTGATTTAGGGTTCAGGGATGTCCCTAGATGAAGGAAATGTACATGGTGTTGATAGCCATCAAGGGTATTTTTAAGAATGTATATTTTTTTTATTACTTATATTTGGAACAATATCAAAGGGCATGTAATATTTACTATTTGGTTATGGAAATGTACCATGTTTTGAGTAGTCGATATAGGATTCATTTTCATTGTAAATATTGTTTTTATTTTTTAATTTCAATGATGTTTCTTACTTATAGAAAGAGGGTATAGTATCCACAAATATTTCATTAGACCCTTGATACATATCTGAAACCTCTAGAATAAAAGGAGTTTCACCTGAGTTCATCTGGTTAGCCAACTTGGGGACCAATTTTAGTGTCACCCGGGTTATGGTGTTACAATATGATATTAAAGAAGGTATTATTTTATATGGTTTTAGTATTTGGGAATGGTATATAAGATATTATGATGTTTTGGGCCTTGTAGATGAGATAATTAATGGGAGTATTTGACCTATGTGTGGGGAAAACCCAATTACCCATGGTGGGATTGTTTTTTGGGAAATTTATTATTATAGATGAGTGTTATTTAACCTTGGGTGATGAACATGATGTGTGATGTTTTTTTTTTTGTAATATTTTTCTGGTGGGAAGTAATGGAATAATGTTGTGCATACATGAATCATTATAGGAACTTGGAAATTTAGGTGGCATGCATCATGATAGGAATAAATGAGGAAAACATGTGGGATTCGTGGGATAAAAGTTTTTTTCCCTTGAAATTTTGAAGAAATCGTCTCTAATAGTTATGATAAAATATTTTGAATATAAGGGGTTAAATATAATGGTTCAAAATTTTTTCTAATAATAAAATTATAACTATTTAAATAATTAAAGGATATTAAATGAGAGGGTTTATTATGGTGTTTAATGTAAGGATGTTGTTTGAAATTTTGGTTTCCCTATGATTTACAAGACCCATGAGATAAATGGTTGAGGGTAGTGTTAAAGATGTTAATTTACATAGTAGGAATGTATATATTGGGTAATTAATTTTTAATATATTCAATCCCTATTTTATATTTTTGGGAAACTTATGTTATGTTTTATGAAATCTGTGTTTGACATTGTAGAGATATGCCACCATAATGATGTCTACTAGTTAGAAGATACAAGGACATCGTCGATGATTATCCTCTAGTGGTCAGGAAAGAAAACCCAATGGTTTTAAGTAATAGAGGGGAATAAAAGTTACATGGGAACATTTTTCATTTTATATAGATGGTGTAATGAGACCCTAGGATGGTTGAGGTGAGTTTTTTTTATTTGACTGGAGAGTTTCAACAGAATCACCCTCTGATGTTCTTTATAGAGGGTGGACATGAAAGACATATGTTCAAGATAGATTACATTAAAATTATTCTTAATCACATTGGGATCCATCCTATGAAGAGATTCAAGTTGGAGACATAAATTTTGTGAGTATTGGAGAGTCATTGGTGGGATATCCCTGTTCAGACCGACCATGACGAAGATATTTTATTGAACGATGACCAAAAAATATTTCTAGAATATTTCTATCTGGAGACTCTAATACTTGAGAGAGATATATAATTTATGAGTTTTTATCAAGGTACTATGTCCATAAAGGGTTTTGTTGAATGATTCGTTGACCTGCAACACTTTATTCCAACATTAGTAGGGGATGGGGCAGTTACAAATAGAAATTTTCTTGATAGATGAATATTTGATATCAACTCCCCTGTAAATATCCTCAATTTAAAGAGGATTTATAAGGTGTTTGATTAGTATCTAATTTCATAAGGGATCCTAAATGAGGATTATATTGGTTTAAATATGATTTTAGTTGGGTGATCTAGTGGTATAAATTCCAATAGCATGAATTTTTGTTTTATGTTTTTTCATCAGTGTTGTGTTAGATAGACTAGGAAAGTAAGTGGATTGGCCTCTTAAGTTAGAGATCTCATGTTCTTCTATCAGAGTCATATGGAAAGAAAAATGTGTGGTAATTATAACCAAACACAAATATAGTGTTGAGTATACGAAAGTATGGGACACAGAATTAGGTTTTGTAGTTACCCCCGATATGTGGGATGTGGTGGAGGATCAATATCAATAAAGAATACAGGTGGGGGTCTACAACCCTATATAAAGAGGGAATTTGGAGTTTTACCGATTTTAGTAGTCAAAGTTTAGAAAGTTTTTCTTAAATAAATGAGCATCCTTATCAGTAGGGTAGTTCTATAATGACCCAGGATTAACATACATGGATAGTAAATAATTTTATAGGAATATTCAACACATTACAAAAGTACATTCTTGATAACTATAATAGTTTAGTGTATTTGGAAACTTGTAACACAATCATCTAACTTGATGAAAGATCTTCAATGTATTATACAAAGATCTTACCCATTAATACTTCTACATAAACCCTTTATTTATAACCTATGGAAAGGAAACCTAAGAAAGGATGAGCTCACATGCTCGATAAGGGTAAGTAAAGGATATATGTAATCATAACATGAGAATAAGGGTATGAGAACATGAGAATAACATTTGAAGATCATACCCTACATATCAGATATCATATACATGATTCATGGCATAGATATTGTATGTTCATAAGACATGAATCATAAAGAAAGTAATATCATAAGCCATTGTAGCATATCTTAGGAATAAATCCTAGAATTTTTTGTATACACGTAAGAATATAAGATCATTCCCTATAAGTAAAGGATCATTTCTAAAACCAACCATGGAACTTCATGGGCGATACCCCTACTAAGTGAGACACGCCACCATCCCCAATCACAACCCTTTCCTTTTTTCTAAATTAGCGCACTCCCCATATCATCATAGTAGTCAAGTTTCTCTTCTAAGATCATCTTTGTAGTCATGGTTCACTCCAAAGACTGTCTTAGGGGTAAAAGTTCATTTTTGAACCATGTTCCCTCCCCATTCCGTCCATGAATTTCTCATGACATATAAATCCTTACCCAATGCATTATAGGGAGATATAGGTCCCCCTAGTCACATAATGAAATCATACATACGTGTACCAAAAGATATTAATTACTCCAAATCCATATTTTTGTATTTTTAAAAATCCACTTTAAGGATAAATGGTAACCTTACATTCCAAATTCAAAACCATATAACAACTTGAAAAAAAACTAGATTATAGATTTAAAAAATGTTGAGACCAACGCGCCAAATTCAATATTTGAAAATACTACATAGTCAAGGCTCACTAGGAATAGTATTAATGTGAATAGTTTCCCATAGTGGATTGATTTCACTCCCCATTCCATTATTTTATTTTTCAATTCTCACTTTTAATACTATCGAAGTGGAAATCCTATAATAAATTGGGATCACACCCCATTCTAGTTCATGTTATATCATTAGATGTCATTATTGTACATATGAATTAGAGTTATATTTTATTCTAGGAAACCTATTAATATAATTAAAATATTATATAAGTTTACCAAAATATCATGAAAAAATTCATCATAGAATAAATGTTGTAAAAGAAACTATTGTCATGAAGATTTCACCACAACTTAATTAAATCATGGGAAAGTAAAAGATTTTCATAGAATCAACCACAAAAAATCATCATCATAATCCATATAGAGAAATAAAGAGGATGGTATCATCAATAAAAATACGCACTAGATTTTGAGTAATATTTTAGTATGTTTACATTGGTGAAAATTACATTTAGGAGATCATTTGGGCATTTAATTGAAAAAATTAAAATATACATTTCCTTGGATCTTTTTTAAAAATAAATATTTCTATAATCTTGATAAAATTATTTTATTTTAAAATAACCATGGTAAATTTTAATAGAATATTCAAATATATTTAAGTTAATATATGTGCTAAATTCCATTAATTGGGTAAATTATATAACAAATATTCCTTTCACTCTTTTTGCAAATATTCATAAATTACCTATTTTTAAATATTTGTAAAAAAATCAAAAAAAGTAAAATTAAGGTGAAATATGGTTTAATATGACTTTAAAAATTCATTGGATCATATAAATGATCATTTTTTGAAATCATTTTTAAAATATGTATATCTTAGTGAAATATTCCTCACCTAAAAATAAGAAATAAGAATGGATTTTCTTAAAAACATTTTCTCAATCATATTAACTACCAAAGAGAGGAAATTATACTAGAATCATGAAAATTACAAAAATAACAATATTGGAATAAGAATTTTGGTGTTTAAATATAAGGATCATATAATTTCCTTCAATATAAATTCAAAATAAATAATTCCAAAAATAAATGAGATTGTGACACAAGCCATTATGACTTGGGTAACTTTTGAATCATAATCCCTTAAATGAAAAACATAAAATTAATATTTAAATTAATTAAATGTAAATATATTCATGATATTACATATCTAATAGTATGTATATACATTATTTAAACATAAATTGTTTCCTAACATGAAACATGGCTCAAGGAAACATTATTGGGATGATGAACTCTTACATCTAGTCCTGTATTTCTTCCTATGAATAAAAACATCCATATAATAAATGTATATTTATTATACATATACTATAGAACCATATTTATATATATATTAATATATACCATTCACATATAATTTTCAATTTTCATGCTATTAAGAATACTTCATTAAAATCATTCTACTTCAGAAAATTGGTATGTTTTCCAATCATGTTTCAGGTTGATGATTTGTGTATTTTCTACCTAGTTAATGGTAACATCTATTAAATGTATAAACTATTATAACCATTCATATATGGTGGTTATTAGAATTTAATTACATCACTTAGTGGAGATTTTATCGCATATGTACACAGAAGTAATGATTCCATTTTTCAATACTCAGAACAAAATAATGGGAAAAAATAATTCAACTTCATAAATAATTATTATATCCTCTATATAATATATAATCATTAAATACACATATATATATATATATGTATGTATATAAGAGGCAGTGATAATAAACAAACCACATCTCTTTGTGAAGTAGTTAATCCAAAATCCTGCACAAGTGATGTTATCAGTCCCCAAAGAATTGAAAATGGGATAAAAATGGGGTGTACCTTAAACAAGATAACAAATTTTCATGTTTTAAAAACTTATTTTTATTCTAATATAATAGATATGTTAGTTTTTATGGAATATTAATTTGAAATAAACTTGAAATAACTATGTTAATAGTTATACATCTTCTTTGTAAAACATCCTTTAACTTATACCATAATCCTTTTTGGTTGGTCTTTTGGTGATAAAAGGGATTCTATATCAAAGAGGTTATTCTTTAGAGTTTATTTAGTTATATATTTGTTTATTTTAATGGATTAAGTGGTTCTCATTACTAATAATAGGTGGTTCCATTTTATATGTTATGTGGGTGGAAAACTTGTAAATACTTGAAACTTTATTATATTATATATTTCTTATTAATGTCATGTGGAACCAAATTAACAAATAATTTAATATAAGAGGGATATTTTTAAAATAAAATTAAAAAATTAAATTAAATTAAGTTTTTTTGTGATTTTTTCAAACTTATCTATTAGTTTTACCTCCCTTTTATCCATTTTAATCCTTACCGTGATATCAAGATTTTTACCGTGATAACTAATCATTAAGTAAAAATATTATATTCACCTTCTTAAATAATATTAATTATAAAATTAAAAAAATGGTATTCTTTTTACACTATAAGATTTTAAGATAACCAAGATAAAAAACATAAATAAAACATATATTTCAAGATTTAAATAAAAAAATGATAAATACTCTCACAACCATAGAACCGCAAGGTTTATTGTATTAGAGTTCAATTACATAAAAATATTATGTTTAAAAAGGTGCATAAAATTATCCATATTCACACTTAATTATAACCCTTTTATGATATCTCGAAAGATATAATTATCTTCATAATATGGGGATTGGAAACATAAGAAGCATGTTAGATCTGATGATGAGTAAGTGAAAAAATATCCCATAGTATTTGATTGTAAACTTAAAGGGGAACATAAAGATTGGAATAAATTTATTTATGAAACATCATAAAATTATATATGATAATCATAAAACTTTTTGTGGAAATTAATGGTCACAAAAAAAATTAAGGAAGTAGTCATGTTATGATATGGCTCAAAATACTTCTCCATAATAATAAAAATGTTAGTATGATATAGAAGATAGAAATACTAAAAAATAAGCCATAATAATAAGAACCTAAAATTTAATTGAAACAAAAATGAATCCTGAAATTGTGTAGTAATTTGATAATAAACTAGGAAATTTTTCAAAAACGTATGCACAAGAAAGCCATTGTGATAAAATTCATTATACTCATTCCTATGTGAACAAACTCGTTTTTTCCATGATAGAATATATTGAAAACCCATTATTTCCACACCTGTGTGAAACAAAATTCCATGATTAACTACCTCATGAGATATAAAATCATACCAATTAATTAAATGGTAATATTTTATCCCACCCATCATCATCCATACATATGTGTTCAATTTAAAATTAATTATAACCCTATCTTAAAGAACCCCTTAAAATGGTTTCTTAAAATTTTTTAAAAACACCACATAATATGAACAAAAGAATTAATAGAATATGAAAAATATCATTTTCCAAAATTAATCATATCAAAAAAACATATAAAGGGTGTTCAAATCATTACATCATGAGGGATAACCCTTGTATAAATATATAAGTTAAAATAAAAAAGTTTTTACAAAACCTTTAAATCATTATTACAAAAGATGATTTAAAATTTAATTTTAAAAAAAAAATTATCTAATTTAAATATAGGTCTTGTGAAAATATTATTATAAGTCATTCCACATCAAATATTCTTGAAAAGGAAAAAAATGAACCTAATAATTCAAAAGTTTTAAATAATGAGAATAAAAAATTTCTCAAGTAGTTAAGGAAATTTCATAAAAAGAGAACATCAGAGAAACATTGAAAGAATTTAATTTTATAAAGGCTATACAAGAAAAATTGAATAATATGATGGATAATATATAACTATTTTTTACTTAAATAAAACACTTTTTATTAAAAAATCCTAGAAATGGAATATAGGATGCATTGGTATGAATGAGACTTATTATTACCAATGTTACAAATTTATTTTGGAAACCGTCTTATCAAAGAAGTGGTTATTTATAGTTAGAATTTGTTTCCCAAGAAAACAAGTTTAAGTACATTATGAAATGATTAAATTTTTCTATAATGGAAAACATGAATATTATATTAAATTGAGAAAATCAATAACCTAATGAATCGGAAATTGAGTGTTTCGAACCCTTAAAAATATTTTAAATTTTTAATAAAACCCCTAATTTATTTAAAAGATGGAATAGAAGAATAAATATCCTAAAATATAATAAAATCATGATAAAAAATATTAAAAGGGTATTTTATACACCACTCTGAAGAAAATGTAGTATATAATATGATATATTACTTAAGAGGTGAAATTTTGATACAAGAAACACATACCTTGAATTCTCGTGTAGTTGATTGCACTCTAACCTTATATATAAAAATCATAACTATATTAATAAAAAAATTCATAACTTTATTCATATACATAAAATTTTATAAACATAACTATTAATTATTCTCTCTGTTTATTTTAATTATTAATTATCTATTTTCAATATTAGGTGCGAGTAATCATGATCATTTGGGAAAATTTTCAGAATTAGTGGTGTTGTTCTTCATTATTCTATAAATTTTCATCCTTCATACATTATAAAATTTACATAAATTTATGGTTTTCATTGTTTATACTGTTATAGATTCATTTTATGAGTGTTTATATTTGATTCATTTGGATGAAACTTGAAACAACAATGTTTTAGGTATTTAATCAAATAAATGGTGGTATATTAATTAATTAGCTAAATATTTATATTACTAATAAAGAACCAAAAAATTATTATTTAATTATTAATAAAAAATAATATGTTTTCAATTATATACAATATATCATTTTATATCATTTTTCTTATTGGTGATAAAACTGGCCCATCAAAAATATACATAAATCAATGTTTAATGTACGGTTATAAGATATATTATTTAGTTATAATTTCACTATAAAAAAATTTATAATGTAATTATTTTGATATTACTATATTTATGAACATGAATTTTGGAGATTAATATAAACAATGTAAAAGAAAAATAAGTTTTCACTTATAAATAAACATCTTTTCCTCTTAGTATATTCATTTTTTGCGACTTGTATTATAATGATTGTTAATTACTAATATTACATATATAATGCATAATTTATTTTTATATAATATATATAATTACATAAGTAAAATATGTATTCACTAAATGTATTTATAGAACCTTCCATTAAAATCTTGTCAAAAAATAAAACATGTTGTTCGTGGAGGCAGTGGTCTATAGGCGTGTGTAAGCACCGTTTTCATTTTTTTGAAAAAATTGGTGTGAAATAGATTATTATTTTTCCTTGAATATAAAATATATATATATATATATATTATTTATAAAAAATTATTATATACATATGGTTATAATGGGTTTAGAGAAGTGTGGATGAGAGTGATAGAGAAAGGAAGTTAAAGGGAAAGTAATATATACGTTAAGAATTCTGATATTATGTTGATGCATCGTTTAGGGGTGAGGGACAAGGGGAACTGTTTTGAGTTAGGAGAAATCATAAATTATATAGGGGACTTATAATATGTTTTTTGGGTAGATTTTCATGGGAATTTAGAACTATGTTGTGGCTTGAAAAGGGTGTAAATGAGTCCCTTTTGTAGCTGAAAAAGTGGGATAAATCTTCAAAGAAGAAATTTAAGTAAGGGATTAGAATTAAATTTAAATATTATTATGAGATTTTGGTTGTGCAACTTTGGTGACAGAAGTATGAATGAATTTATACCCTAGAAAAGGTGTTATATAAGTTCTAACAATCAATGTGAGCTAATAAAATTAAAACCATTATATATCTTTCATTTTAACACTTATTAATCTTGATAAAATATTAATATTGAATATTAATTTATCTATAAAAATATAATATAATGCTTCTTAACAAATATAGATTTGTTGAATCTGTGTTTTTAATCCCTTTAATCAAATATAATTTTTAAATATAGTACTCTTATATTTTAAATTAAAATATATAATGTGTTGGAAAACTATTTTTGTAGAAAAAATTTAATTTATTCCTTCAATATTCCTAATATAATATAACATTGATTTAAAATTATTGGTGTGTCAATTATTTTATATATATTTTTAAGCATAGTCTTGGAATATAAATTTAAAATTGATCCATTAAATTTAAAACAATACATAACATTAAGAAAAATTTCATTCTTTAAAAAATAATGGTTTTTCAGTGAAAAATAATATATAACCGGGTAACTAAATTTTATACCTAAAATGAAATTATCCAAGTGATTATTTTGATTATTCTTTCAAAAAATATAAAAAACATTTTATATGATATAATTTAACAAATTTATAGAAATTAATTTTAATATATATATGCACAGAACATAAAAATAATTTTAAATAACATGTATCTTCTCTATATTTGATCATATTTGTTTTATTAGGTAGTCTTATATACTTTTAATAAATAGTTAGCATCCAATGATACTAACCAATTTAGCAGATATAATATAATAGAAATTCTTTATAATTTTATTAAGGTAATGTTTTTTTTTGTATGCTAGTGTAGTGTTGGGTGCATGTCAAGCTAATGACATGATATTAAATTAATGAAAATTAAGTACTAAAAGCAAGGGTCATCACATTATATCTCCTATAAAAAGAAAATCCCAATAAAACTTTTATTATATAGAGAGAAACATTTGAAGGTAATTATCTCTCATTACATCCTCTGGTTCCCATATACATTTCTCATATTTTAATTCCTCCAAATAATATTAACTAGATAGGTGATATTATTCTTTATAACCATGTCTCATCTATCCAAGATTTCCATAGTTTTTTCTTTTTATGTAAGTTTGTGTTACAATTATACAACTTTTGAGCTTAGTACATTTCATGGTTCTGGAATATACTTAAAATAAATATGTCGAATACATCAACCACTTGGGTGATGGTCATAGAGATATCTATGTGACATTTTACGACCCTGACTTTGTATGGGATCTCAAAGGGGCCGATTTATCTTGGGTACAACATCCCATTCTTCCCAATCATCAAAACCGACTTCCAAGGAGATATTTGAAGGAACACATTTTCACTAACTTTGAATCCCATATTTATTTAATTTTTATCTCCATGTCTCTTATTTCAACATTTTTCGACTTTCATATGTTTTTTAATGGTATGAATCTTCACCATCATTTATTATGTAAGTTTGGGACCTATTAACTTCATATATCTAACATCTTCACCGAGAGTTGGATACCTACATATCATCCAATAAATATCTTCATATGAGAATTCCAAATCATAAAATAAAAATTGTTTTTATATGGGAACACTACAAAGGGGAGGTGTTTATCCCAACATCCTTTTAAATAAATTTTAAAATATCTAAACATGGCCTCAAGTGTTTAAAAGGTCCACTTATTTAGGATAACAATCTAGGGATGATAAGTAGTGCTGAAACTCAGATCCATATCCAATGCATTATGAATACCTCTCCCAAACATCAAGGCAATCCTCATATCCTAATTAGATACAATGTTTAGTGTAACTCCATATAGAATTACCACATCCCTTTTGTATAACATGTTGAGATAGTCATGAGAGAAATCTATTTTAATGGAAATATAATATGCTAACTTTATAAGGTGATCAACCACAAAAAAAATTGGATTGTGGAATTTAGAAATTTTGGGGAGTCCTTTATTGAATTCCTTGGTGATTTTTTCCTATTTACATACTAGTATAGTTAATGGTGGAAACAAACCCCTATAATTTTTTCATTCATCTTAACTTTATTTCATAAAAATCATTGAGATGCATATTTAGAAATTTATCTCTACATGTTATCGAATTAGAAGTTTTGTTTTTATCTCTATAAATCTCATTACTACATGAATATATCTACAAGGATGAGATATTTGAATCATCCAAATGGTCATAATTTCATTATGTTTTTTATGTAACAGACATCTGGTTTAAAGAAAATAGAACTCCCCCTTTATCAAAATTTATCTCCTAAATATTCATTACCTTTTTATATCTTAACTTCAGCTTTATGGGATTATTTGATCTATACATTAATTAATGTTATATCATTTGGTAGGGAATGAAAATATTTAAAACCCCCTATAATAATTTTGTGAGTCATCCACTATAAAATAATGTATGTTGTGTCTTTTTCAATATTTATCAAGGATAGGGCATCGTGATCTTTCCTACTCAGAGCATCAACCAACTTATTTTCCTTCCTCAAGTGGTAATGAATTGGTAATTTGTAATCTTTTATAAATTCAAAAAACCTCATTTAAATCATATTCCACTCCTTATATGTATATACAATGGATGATATTTTTATCAATATGTATATATATATATATGAAAATTTCCTCAGTACAATTAATGTTACTACATATTTCATGTGATGAACCTTACTTCCAACTCAAAATAATATGCTGCATAATTTTACTAATGAGTCATTAATTTTTGTGAGGTATAGGAAATTACCATATCAAAATACATGAGGGAACAACATAAACACTTTTTTGAAGAATAAATAAATATTACAACCCCTTCCCCAATGCATGTTAATTAAGTACGAGATCAATAACCAACCTTTTTTTAGTTCCATGGAACATTCTTTACATTCTGGTATCCAAATAAACCTCACTCCCTTCCATGATAACATGGATTTTAGATATGATAGCTATGAGAAATTTCTTACAATGTGTCAATAATACCCCTCCAACCTAAGAAATCTATATATCTTGGTTTTAGATGTTGGCCTGATATATTTCTTAACAACTCGTATCCTTGATGGATATACTGATAATCCCATTACTATGATTACATGATTCTAGAATGATAATTTTTTTCATCTAAAATTTACACATGAAAAATTTGGAGAATAGTTTCTCCTTTCACAATTCCATTAATGAAACTTATAAATAATCTTCATGATATTTTTTTATCATTGAATATATAATAATATCATCTATAAAGATAACCAAAAATTGATGAAGGTATCCTCAAAAGACTCTATTAATTATATCAATTATGGTACAAGGTGAATTTTAAATTGTAACAAGAATCACTACAAATTTATCGTGTATTTACCTTATATGAAAATATGTTTTAGAAATATCCTCCATTTTAACCCTTAATTGAAGGTACCCATATTGAATTTTAATCATTATCAAGTATATATCTCTTTTGAGTTATTCAAATGGATCACTGATATGGGGTACATGATAATTTTTCATGATCCTGATTTTATTATTCTCATGATAATCAATAAAAATATGAGTTTATCCATCCTTTTAAAAAATAGTATTGGTTCACACCATGGTGAAGTAAAAGGGAGAATAAAACCCTTGTCTATATTCTCTTACAATTTATTCATTTATTCCACCAATTAAATGGGAACCACTCTACATGAGACTTTTGAGATATGCATTGATCCAGGTATGGGTTCAACTGAAAATTCAACCTCTTGCTCTAGGGGAGGATTATGTATTTCATCTGAAAATACATCACTATATTCTAATACAATAAGCATTTATTACATTTTGACTTCTTATGTGATCATTTGGGTTAAGAGTCCCGCATTATTGGGTAACATAACCCATATTATTAAGTTATATTCTCTAGTTAGATCATAATAATACTTCCATTGATACATAATAATATAATGATTTGGTATATGAAATGATATTTTCTTATCCCAATATTTTATAATTTATTTATACAAGAAAATCCAATCCACTACCAATATTATATCAAATACAACCAAAGGTTGAATAATTTGATCTACATGAAATATAATCCAACAAATTATAATTATAGAATATTTATAAATCTTATATGCCACCATTATTCCACCATGGGACTCCACTAATTTTTAATTATACATTACATGGGTTGGTGATACTCCATTCTTAGAAAACATGTGTGATATAAAAGAATAGCTCAAACTGGAATCTAATAAGGTATTATAAGACCTAAAAAATAGAATAAGTATAATTTTCATCACTTTATTATTATCATCTACCCATACGGTACTGATCATGAATTACATTTCTTGTTCCAAAAGATTTGGATATTATTAAGACCTATTTTTATCATTTTCCTAAGGTTTTGGAAATTGGTATGCATAATATCAAATTCATTTCGCATGAATCATTGTAGTGTGGGTGGATCGTTAGATGATATATTATTCTCTTCTATTTATCTAATTAGATAAATAGCCATAGTTCAATAGTTATAGGATTTTTTTCCTTATTTATCGCACATAAAACAATTCATTGATCCCACGAGATAATTAATTTTGTTCTTTATGCCAATATTTTTGTACGTAGTAAATTAGACATTCTTACCAACAAGTGTCTTATCATTATATAATCCTTGTTATTCATTTTCCTTTTGATTCCACAAAAATATTAAAAGGTTATATATTTCATAATTACCTTAAGAGAACATCCACAAATATCTTCATATCTACAAATGTTTATTATTTATAATGCACATTGAATACTAGTCTTTATTAAATTAACATGGAGAAATATTTTTATCTCATTAATAAACATGAAACTATAGGAAAACCACATGATTCTTTGGAAATTTTCATCATATGATTCAATATATTTATCCCAATTTGTCTTTAATTCTGTGAATGGAAACCCCATTTTTGTGGGAAGAGTCTGTGGAAAATACTATGTGAAAAATATTTTCATTAAATAATTTTATACCATAGAGTCTACATCATCCTTTTTAGTGGTGTTCTAAATTAGAATCCACCACTAGTCTACATTTCCTTCTAAGCAATTGACTTCAAAAATGATCTTCTCTTGGTCTGGGCAGTGGAGAATGCAAACTATATTTATCATTCCATTTAATCACTTCCTAGAAACTAGTTTAATAGATGACCCACTAAGAGAAGGTGGTTATTTCATCATAAATTACATGAATAAGAGTTTTTTTCTTCTTTATATGTTATTAAGATCAACAAAATTTTCGTTGTTTCCCACAATGTGAGATATTTTAGAGAATTTACCATGAGTTTTTTCATTACAACGCTTATATCATTAGGTTTTCCATTAAGAAAATCATCAAATAATTTATTGCACCCATTTTTAACATGATCAATTCAACATCCCTTGTTACCTCAACTGAAGTTAATTTAAGAATTATTATACATAATCTAATGAATGTAAATATAAGGAATCTATCAATAAAAAGAGGATTTATGAAATGCCATGAATGCATTAGACTATGAATCTATAGGTTTCAATATACATTACTCATATTTAATTTTCCAAATTAACTAAATATATATTCAGATCATTTATTATGGTTTCTAAATGGGTTTTTAATTAACCATAGAATATTCTCTTGAGGTTTCATACTAGATATGTAGTTATAGTATTTTTTTAGGCATTTTGTGAGGATCAAAACAACGCATACTAATTTTTTTTATGATTATTACCCCTAGGTACATGTGTTCTGGAGTTTTCATCCATTAATAGTATCCAAATGTGGAATTTATTTCTAGTAAAACCACAAAATATCTATGCTAACAGAGAATGAGGATGTTAACCTATAAGCATAATTATTCTAATTATTATTCTAAATATCTCTAAATCAATCCATAAAATAACTATAATAATATCTAAAAATAACTAAACATTCTGGGATACAAAACAAATAATCCCAAGATAAATATAACCTAAATAATTCATTAATACCATGATTTAAATAATACATGTCACAAATAATCTCACAACTTGAAGACCATAAGATTAAATTTTTTGGATATTAGCTACAAAAAAATCTTATTTTACAACCCAAACAATCATTTATCTATAATCACAAACCTTTAGATATGATTCTAGATATCAAACATGATATAATCATCTTGATAATAAGAGTATTAGGAACATATGAAATGGGTGTTCTCAGATCCTCAGTATAGTAAAACATATCATAATGTATTAGATCATAATCATGAAGGATAACATGAGGAATATGATAAATATATTATTAAAATATCATAAGAAAATATATGGAAATCAAAAAAAAATGTTTCATAAATATAAGATCATAAAAATATTTTTAAGGAATCATAAATGTTTTGAAATGGATAAAAATACATCTCAATAATGACAAAACATGTTATTATAATATAAAAGTGTGGAATAAATTAAAAAATATTAATCATGAAATATTTCAGTTTAATTGAAATGAAATTCATCTTGAAATTGTGGAATATCTTAATAAGAAAATTTCAAATGTGTCACAACTATAAGTATAAAAAACCTGTGTGAGAAAATAGTATATACCCACACCTATTTAAAAAAACTCAGTATATCCATGCATGAAAATGTAAGCAAACCCATTATTCCCAAACATATATAAAAAAAATATTTCTATATACACTTAACTATATAATCATATATAAAAATAAAAAATGCATTTGTTTGTAATATAAGACCCTTATAGTCATCAACTATACATATTTCTGCTACTTAAAATCAATCATCATTATATCTTAATGAACATGTAAAAAAGGAAGGTAATTTTAAACTTTTTAAAAAAAACAACATAACATGAACTTAAGAAATGAGAGGACATAAAAAAGTTTCATTTTCTATAAAGAATCATATAAGAATAACATATATAGAGTGTTCAAAACATTACATCATGAGATAAATCCCTTAGGATAAAATATAAGTGAAAATAAAAAAGTTTTTACAAAACATTTTAAACGATATAATAAAATATGAACTGAAAATTACATTCATAAATAATTTTAATAATGAAAGATAAAACTTTTGAAAGTATTCCAAATAAATTAACATTAAAATTAATCATAAATCATGCCAATAATTCTTGAGTGGTAATTTTTACAAATGAGTTTATTTATTTAGCCTTCAATGCCTTCTTAAAAAAGAAAATTTGAGAAAAAATAAAAGCATTTAATTTCATAAAATCGATAATGTATGGAATTACTAAATTAGGTTTAATAAAAAAATTATTTATTTAAATAAAATTATCTCAACAAGAAATAAATTTATAAGGAAGATATGATTCATTGGTAAGGATATGAGTTATTCTTTCCAATATTACACATTAATTTTGGAAGAAAATATTAATAAAAATGTTATTGATGATTGTAAGTAATTTTCCTAGAGAAAAATAGGATATACCATATAAAATTAAGATATTTCGGATCAAAGAAAACTTGAATATTAAATTCATGTATGAAATCATATGACCTAATGAATAAAAAATCGAGTTGATGAAACCCTTGCATTTTTGGAAAAAAAATTATTTGAAACCTCTTGAGTGAATGAACATGTAATAAGACATTGAATATAATTAAATATTTTATAATAATAACCAAATATATGAAACAGTTATTATATACACCGCTATAAATAAAACATGGTGTATATAAGAAATATCTCTCCAGAGTAGAAATTTTGAGACAAAAAACCCTTACCATAAATTATTTCACAGTGGACCACACTATATCCTATTATATAAAAAATATAACTATCTTAATAAAAAATTATGTAGAATTTTATATATCCATATAATTTAAGAAAATAATTTATAATAATTCTCTATATGTATATTAGTTTGTTATTATCTATATTCAATATAATTTTTGTGTAATATGTTTTTTATGGACTAGATTCATAATTAGTGTTTGTTTTTTTACAATTATCCAAAGGTTTATTATTAATAGATAAAATATTTAATTTAATTTAAGAGTTATAATAGATTAAAATCTTATAGATTCACTCTTTGAGAGTTTTTTCAATGGTTTTTATAGATGAAATTGGTGATAGGCTTGATTTAGTGGTTTTTAACAAATAAATTGTGATATCATAATTAATGAGTTAAATGTTTATATCAAAAGTGAATAATGAAAAATTTTATTATTTACTTGATAATATCAAATATTATGTCTCAAAATAAGAAATTTATGGTGACTTATATCATTTTTCATATTAGTTGTTAAAATAGACCAATATGAACATGTGTCAATATATGTCCCAGTATGGCTATAAAAGATATTCTTTTGTTATATTATCACTATCACAAAATTATATTGAAATTTTTTAGATTTTACTTATGTGATTATTTATAACTATGATTATTTATAAGAATAAGGTAGAAGTAAAATAATTTTTCACTTATAAAACAACCACTTTCAACTTGGTATATTTGTTTTTGTTGGGTTTTTTATAAGGATCGTTTATTGTTAATATTAATTATGTAATCAAAATTTTATATTAATAGATTAAAAACAATTATATAAGTAACATATATATTCTAAAAACTAATTTATAGACTCAACCATGAGATGGTGGCAATTAAAAATTAATTGTGTCGATCATGGAGGAGGTTGTATATACACGCGCATGAGCAACAATTTCATTTTTATTGATCAAATGGGAGGGGAATAGAAAATGGTTAATACATAAATATTATGACATATAAGTATATTATTTATTATGATTTTATTATATACATAAATTTATTATGGTTTTATAAGAGGATGGATGAGAGAGTTAAATAAAATAATTCAAAGTGTAAGTAATACTTATGTTGAAAAAAAATTCATCTTCTTAAGTACCATTTCTATATGAGGTACTGGGGGAACATAGATGAGGGTATATGCCTCCAAAATTGTAAAGGGTATCTAAAAGAATTAAAATGATCATATTTTCATATAAATTACATACTATGGGTGAGTCTTTAAAAGTGTATAAGTGTGCCCCATTTATTGGTGAAATAGAGGGATAAATCATTGGCAAAGAAAGTTTAGTAAGGGGTAAGAATCGAGTTGAATAATAGTTAGGTGTTTTTCTTAATAAATGTTAGTGATAAATGTAACTAGGACATTACCACCAAAAAATGGTATTGAATAAGGTCTAGGTGAAAAATTGATTCTATAGGTTTCAATTTACATTAGATTACCCATTTTAAAAATTATTAGTCTTGATCAAACATTAATCATTTTCAATAAAAAAAATTATAATATTCCTCTAATGAGAAAAATTATACATGTTCGATTAAAATTTTTACTCTATTTATTCAAATTCAATTTTTAAATATAGGAAAATAATCTTTTTTATTTAAAACATATAATGTTTAGAAAAATTTGTTTTTTTAAATAATTTTAAAAATTAATTGTGCGTAATCTTATTTAACATTGATTGTAAATTTTTAGATTACTAATTAATTTATATATGTGTTTAAAAATAATATTATCAACTTAATTTAAAATAAATTCATGTAATTTTATATAATATAAAATATTTATCAAAGTATTATTATTTGAAATATAATCAATTTACTATTATAACTAATATTTACCATGGTGACTAAATTTATTCATAAAAAAAGAATTACACCCCATTACTAATTTGAAATTTTTTACTGCAAATATACAATCTAATTAAATATCTAAAAATATTAAAAATTAATTTAATTATAATCATACATAATGCATAATTTTTTTAAGCAATAGGTATCTTCTAAGCATAAAATGAAAAACAAATTAAACATTTTTATATGGTTTTTATAAATGGTTACTTATAGTGATGCAAACCAACTTAAGTGCTATAATGTAATGGTAATATGTAATAATTTTATAAACGAATAAAGGTGTTTTATTTTAGTTCGGTTTTGTGGGAAATAAAATATACTCAAAAGGTGTTTAATTAAATAAATTTATTTAATAAAATTAAATACATTTATAGAATTTTTATAATTATTTTAATTTTTTTTATATCTACTTAGAAAACATATATCAACCATTTTTTTTTGATAATGTATTTGAAGCATAAAATTTTTTTATTCTCATTTAATTCCTTCAAAAAACCATTGGATAATATTTTATATATTTAGTTAAATAAATTATATAAAAATTTCACTAAAATAATTTATCAATAGTGATAAAATCATTTTATGTTGATGAAATATATTACGAGAACAAATAGTTCTCTGAAAAATAACACCTTCTACCTTCAAATAAATTTTTATTCATTTATATCTACTTTATAATATATGTATGAATGAATTTTCATTTGTCTAAATTCAAAATTAATATATTTCATCACAAATTATAGATCATTAGTGATCATAATATATAAAAAATAAAACACTTTGAATAAAACATATAACATAATTAGGTTTAACATTTAATTCTAAGTAATTATTTCATAGCAATTAGTCTACACTTTTTTATTAACTAAATTATTTTATATTTTTTACATAATTTAGTTATTCCAATTCATACCCACTAATATAACAACTATGTTATAATCATAGAATTTAAAAATAATATTTTATTATTATATTCTGGTATGTTTATGTTCAAGGTTGCATATAAAGAAATATATCTAACACTATGAATTTAATAATGGTAAATATTAACTCTAAAATACTGGGGTATTTCATTGTACCCACTTGTATTAATTTTTCCCACAAAATTATATTACACAAATATAATCAAAAGAGGATACCACCGCCTCATTAACTCCACTGGTTCCCTTATAGAATTCTCAAATTTATGGTTTCACCCTAAAACATTTACCAGGAGAGTATTATTATTATATAACATTGTTACTCTTTGATCCATAATCTCCACAAGTTCTCCTCATAAATAATTTCATCATCCAGTGGTAAAATATCTATGTTCAATACAAGTTAAGGATCAATTATATACTACATCAAAGTGATTAATATAACACATCGTAAACTTAAGAGATATTTTGTGGAAGTTTCGATATATAAAAAAGCATCCAAATACAATTTAAAATTTTTTAGGGGTAGATATATTTGGGTCACATCATTCCCTACTTTCAAAATGTCAGAAACTTCTTCCAAGGAGATATCAATGGGAATACCTTGTCACTAACTTTGAATTCTAGATCTCAACAATGATTTTCAGAATAACTTTTTAGTCAACTCTGAGATTCCTTTAAGTGATGATGAATTATTTTAACCTTATATACTGGTCCTTAAGTAAGCACATGTATCGATAGATTTTTTTCTCTAACTTTATCCTTGAATAGTATTGTTCAAAACTTCAAATCTTATAAGGATTTGTAAGGATCCATTTTAATGCTTGAGTTGAAGCTATTGTGTTATGAAAATTTAACTAAAGGAAGGTTTTTATCCAAAATAAATATTAAAATACATATATCTATGTTCTTATTATCTTTTACGGATTATATTTTACTCACTTATTAACCATCTATATGAGTATGAAATACATTATTAATGATTAACCCTATATTCAATTCTTAAAGATTACTTCCCCAAAAACTCAAGGAAAACCACATATCTTGATTAAAAAAAATATTGTTTTACTCTATGTAACATTAAAATTTCTGTAATGTATATCCCACCAAGCTAATGAATATATAAATATTTACAGAAGGACATAAAATGAAATAATTTTGTATGTAGATTTAATGCAACCCAAATGAAATTATGGCCTTTAGATGTTTTGGAGATTTTTGTTTTGAAATCCATGGTGATTCTTTCCTATTTTCATTATAGGATGAGTAATGTTTTTAATGTACCCTTAAACTTCTATCTCTCACACATATATTTATTATATAAGAAGCATCAAGTTACATAATTTGAAATTTCATTTTTCATGTTGTCCAACCAAAAATGCTCTTTGAGATCTCTATACAACTTCATACTTCTAGGATGAATGGAGAATGATGAAAAATAATATTCATATAACAGCCCTTTCGTAAATTCTAGTATTGATGAGAAATATACTCCATTCTAGAATGTCATCATTCCATCATAATCATGATTGAACTCAAGAACTTGTCTCACCTTCTTCTATAGTCATGCATCCCCCATTTGTGTCTCTTTAATCATTACATAGATTGATAGTTGAACACTCATCTGTGAAAGATAGGATCCATCCCCATTACTCAACATTTCAAGACCTATCTTATGAATAACTATATATATTGTATCTAATTCAATTTTTTTTGTGGATATACAATCATGTTCCCATCATCATAGAGTATTATCTACCATGGTCACCTTCCTAGAGTGGTAATGTATTGGGTAATCATATTTTTTAATCAACATAAAACATATCATTTTGAATATATTCAAATATTACAATTTCAATATATAATTAGGGATATTACTATCAACATATATACATATAACATATTTTACCATAAATATAATTCCTCCATAATTTCAATGTTGGGTCTCCCCCCAACCATTTTAGAAAAATACCCCTATGAATAGGTATTAAAACCCATATAATTGATCTAATTTCAATTGGATTTTCATGTTCATACTCAAAACTATAAACTATAAGAGTTTGATTCATAATATAAAATGTAACATTACTTACTTAGTAATTGGTATAGTCTATATATAAATGGATCAAATCCATTCCCAATATGAAATCAAATTTTGATATAGTGTGAATGAAATGAATTTTAGGAATAATATTCTAATAAAAAACTATCTGAGAGAAGTTATATTTCTGATATATATTCATCATACCTTTAGAATATTTTATATTTATAATAAAAAAAATATTTATCAGTGAGTAAATTTTATGTTCTTAACAAAAAAATTAGTCACAAAATAGTGGATCGAATAAGAATCAAATACAATACCCATAGTTCTTGAGTAGATTATTAGTTCATCTTACTCCACTTTGTTTTTTCTACCCAATTTAATAGTTGTGACTAAATTATATTCCCCTTGAACGGTTGGTCTTATGATTTAATAAATATCATAATACTTATTATCCCATGTATTATATAATTGAATATGATACTTTTCAAATTTCTTATATTCATGAAATTTAACTGTTAATGTTACCTTATGGTGAAATTTATTTCCCATCATTTCATCAATTGGAATATTTAATATTAATCAAAAACAATTCTTCATTATTCTACCCTTTTCCACTCATAATGAATTTAGTTTTTCCTTTAAAAAATATACTGGAGTTCTCTTCCAATATTCTTGACATGTGATAAGTTGAATGTACTTTCCAATGCAGTCTTAAGCACTTGTACATCCATAAAACATAATTTTTCAATTTTTTAGGATATAAATTATCTTTAAGTTCATAAATATAATTTGATATTTTTTATTCATAATAATATTATTATTTTTAACCCAAAATCATATTCCATTTGGTTTCTCATGTGGATGTTCATTTCATTGGCCATTATATTCATTGTTCACATAATTGCTCTCAGTGCCAACCAATGAATAAAACAAAAATAGTTTTTCTTAGTATCAATCAACATTAATCAGATTAAAATATCATATAATCAAAAAAAATACACAAATAAATAAATTATGACACCATATATAAACCTAGGACACATTAAGTTCATCATATAGAACATTATGTTGATCATAGGTTTTCCTAGATTTTTTCAAATGGTTCGTCATATTGGTTCATAAAGAGAGTGAGAATTAACCAATTTATATCCCCTAGTAGTGTAAAACTATGATTTCATTTTATCCCCTTTACCATTCACCAAGTAATGATAAAATTAATACCTAACCAAAATTCACAAGGTTATTACCACTAGGTGAAACTCTGCTGGATAATAAAAAAAATATGACATCGTTTTAGATGATTATTTAATACATCTCATAAAAATAAAAACCCAAGAATCATAAAGGTGTAATTTCTTTGGATACTATATACATAATAATCATTTTTAATGAAGGATATTCAAAATATCCCAAAAAATTATTCTCATATATTAACCTTCTTACAAATACCCACTTGAGAGCCATTATTTAAAATTTGGGGAAAAATAACATGATAAAGGGTGATCGCATAAGCTCGTTAAGGTTAAACATAAAATATATCAATCAACGATCATATATGGGAATATGATAAGCCTAAAGAATGTGGATTGTTTCATAATATCTTTTCTTTATTTAATAATATAAATCCTTAATGTATAAGTACATAGATGGAAATCCCCTTTAATAGATCATTTGAACATTTCTTCTAAAACCTAGTGAAACAAAAATACATTTTTTTAGAAAAATATTAAACTAAAAAATCATGGAATATGGAGAAAAAATTATCAATCAAAATAAAAATGGAAATAGTTAGATAAATATTCAATGAAAAAATCATTCATGATAATGGGAAAATATTTTCATTTCATGTTCGTTAGAACATATATTTCCTTTAGAAATTTTATAAGAAGTTATAAATAACTAGTTCCAAAAAACATTATTAAAATACCATTTTAACCATCAAAATTAAATTATAATATATTTTGTAATTAAATTTAAAAATAATTAAATCATATAAAACAATATTCATGAAAACATTTTAATGAACATACACATATATGAAAAATCTTCCCTACCAAAGACGATAAAAAATAAATTATTCATAAAAACATTTTCTCAAAAATTTTAAGTACCAAAGGGTGGAAAATTTTAATATAACATTAAAATTACATAAATACCCATAAAATAAGATAATATATTGGTTTTTAAGGATAATAACCATTGAATTTCTCTCAATACAAATTTAGCATAGACAATCCTGAAAATGAATGAGATTATAACAAAAACCCTTACCTCAAGTCTCATCCTAAATTGTATGCATTAAAACATCACATAATATAAATAGATATTTATTATAAAATATTTTAAAACCCATATTAATACATATATAAGCATATAAGATTTACTTATGGAATCTTATTGGCTTTTTATTATCATTTCTTTATTAAAATTTCCATTTTGGGTGATAACTGTTTTGATTTTTCAAGCATGATTTGATTTGGAAGTTTTGGTCCTTATAAATTGATTGATGTTAAATAATATAAAAGTTTAATTATATGATAATTATAATATATAAACATTATATACACTTATTATTCATTAAAAAATTTGGTGATGAAAAATTAATTACATTACTTTACAGAGATGGTAATATGTACAAACAGATGATGAATGTGTTGAAATTTTGTTTAATGTAAGGAAAGAATGGTAATAATAATTAACCTACAATAAATAATTATTATTTTAATAATATAACATATTATAATTTAATATATCCCCAATACCATACATTTAAATCAGATATGTAAAGTGAATCACATCACATCATAGAGGTAGTAGTCCACATGTACGCAGAAGCAATGTTATTATTTTTCAATTGATGGAAAGTTAAGAAGATATATAATTTATTTTAAATAAATAATAATAACTATGTTATAAATATCATATATAAACATTAAATCTATCATAATTTCAAACTATGAAATATTTTAATGGAAAATGATTTGTATCACTACACAGTGATGGTAGTCCACACTTACGCACAAGGGATACATTTATTTCCCATTTAATGGAAAAGAATGTGGATAAATTTTATTCCATCATTAAGATAATAATTTAATGTACATGTGATAATTTTTTTATAATATTTTAATTTTTAAGTTATAAATAAATGAGGTTAAAGAATAAGTGAAATAACTTCTAGAACAAGGATAGCGATTATTAGAATATTTTTTTATAGTTTGGTTGAGCTATGTGGATCATGGTGGTGTAAGGAATAGAGTAATTGTGTTGTCTTTTTATAGTAAAGAAAATAACACACTTCAGCTTACTTAAAAGATATAAATATAATAAATTATTTTTCATGATCAATTGAATCCAAGATGATGTATTTTTAATATAGCATAAGGATGATTCAAAATCAACTCATAAAAAAACAAATTAAAAGTTTAGGTGATGTTTTAATAGTTATATCTATGTTTTAACCCACATTTACCCTTTTAATGAATACCTTTATGTCAATGTTTTTTACTATTTAGGGGTCAATGAAGTTACTATAAAAAGAAAACTGACCCATAAGTGGAAATGTATAATATTATAAACCATATTCATTAACTTGATTAAAGATAATATTTTTATTAATTTTAAATCATTTTATAAAATATTATTTCCATAAGATACCGTTAAATGAATTTTCAAAACAATCAAATATTTTTACTTATATAGACATCAAGATATAATTAGAATTAACATATGGACATTTAAAAAACATTAATTTTTAATATTTATCTAAAAATTATTGGAACATAATAATTTATCAAAATGGTTTTATATATTTAATTTTTATAATCATTTATTTGATTTGGAAATTAAATGAATAAGCATTGGGTAAATGTTACTTAATCCCTTAAGGTCATTATTCAAAAACGAAAAATGAAAAATACATTACCAAGATTATAAAAATTATTCTTATTTCATGTAACCATTTATAAATTAAAATAGATAAATTTTATACATATGAAAAAATATTACATATATGAAAATAAAGATAGTGACCTTTTGTATCTATTCTTTACAAAATAAATTATGCTCATTATCAAAGTAATGGGGAAATAAATTTTCAAGACATCAACAATAAGATTATTAAATTAAAAATTAACCATAAAATTAAATAATGGAATGTTTTTTATATTTATAGTTAATATGAAACAGTTTACCCTTATTTTATCAATTTTATACTTATCGAGGTGACAAATATTTACCTTGATTATTATTTATAATGATTAAAAATTAGGCACTATTTACCAAATTTAAACATCCCAATTCAAAATATGAAATCAATTTTCAAAATTTAAATTATTTATAATTGGTAGAAATAACTTTAATATAAATGGGTAATATTCAATAACACATGGTTTCTATAAAAATGTATTTTTAATCCTAAAAATCAACATGCACGAAAATCTAGCATAATATTGATTAATTGGTAATTAATTATATGATATCTAATTAATAGATACTTATGAAACTTAATGATAAATTTTAAAACATAAATATACTATTAAATAAATTTATTTAATTAAAATAAATTATTATTTAACATAAAATGGTATTTTACACTACTCATTGAAAAATAAATCTTTTTATAACGATCTAAAAAATCAACCTATGTTATTATTTACATACTGATTTAAAAAAATTAATTTCCCAAAAAAAATTTATAAAATGAATGAAATTATATTTAATGTCAGAAAAAAAAATTAATAAAACCATTTATAAATAAAATATATTTTGAAGCATAAAATTAGTCACTAAGTATTATGAACTAATTATTTACGAAATTAACAATAAATTTTATTTGTGTAAAATATTCATAATATATTTCATAATGTGGTCAATACTATTCATACATGTAAATTTATTAAATATGTTTTAATGTATCACATTTTGTTTTCAACTCGGTGTTGTGTATGAAGCTAGATATTAAGAACCTATAATTTATATAAAGGAAAATATATTCTAAAATATCAGGGTATTACATTATACCCTCTTAAATAATTTTCATCATTGAATTTTAAATATCACTTACCATAATTAGTTTATTTTGAGAAACTAATAATATCTTATGTAGATTATATCTTGATAACCAATTTTTATATCACTGCTTGAAAACATAGAATTTTCTGATAAAATATTTCTAAAATAATATATTTATCATTTATCAGACTCATGAGTTTCCAAAAATATACCTTGATAGTTGTGTGATACCCTCCACATAACACTCAATAAATTTATTTTTCTCTCATATTAGATAAAGAAATAATTTACCATCAAGGTATTGAATATGAGATAATAAACATACATGAATTCCATAAGTATAATTTCATCCTTTAACTATTCTTAGAGTAGTTTTTAATTCTTTCTTTATCTCATATTCTATATTATAAATAAGCATAATGAATATTAATTATTATTGAACCATTAATATTAACTTATAAAATATCATAACATTCATATAATAATCTAAATTCATTCCAAATTTTGGTATATATTTACCAATACTGAAATGGTTATCACAAGTTACCAAATATGAATAAATATTCACACATCGCTCTCCAAAATCTCCATAAAAATTCATTATTTTAACATAAATCATTCCATAAATATACATTTATAAAACACTTCATAATATTCTAGAACAAAATTGAAACCCAAATATTAGAATGATTTGATCACATATTCTTTTTTGATCAACATAAAAATTATTTATAAATAATATCAATAGCACATAGAATAATATGAAAAAAATTATATACCCTTATCATATTTTCCTTATAATATTATAATAATTTACATAAATATCATGAATACCTATAAATATATAATAAATATTATATTCTTCAATAAATTTATAATACAAAAATATGATAATTTACTTGACAATATAAATCAACACTTTATTCCAACTAGACATTACTATTTAAATGTTTGGAACTTTTTAAGGGTTATTAATATCTTTCTCATGTATTTTATAAAAAATCATTACTATTAAATATATTTTTGAGGTTATGAGTACAATTTTAAATGTGTTTATATATACATAAATAAAAGATACTATAGAACAATACATTGATTTTACATGATTCTTATGGCCATAATATCATTACTAAAACACTTCTATAACATAATAAATTAATTCCAATAAATAAAAACTTCAATCATATCACTTCAATGATTAGCATAAAATATTTTTTTCCATGGTATTGGAGTTATCCCATAGATTAGGGCATTTAAATGGATAATACCCAAGATCCCCACACATTAGTCATTGAAAAGTAACCGGTACATTAAGATAAAAATAATTTTCTTCAATAAAACACTTTATTTTTCATCATAAATTACTTTTTATATGCCTTTATTTCTATAGAAAACATCTTTACGTTCCAATAACACATTTCATTTGGTTATTCCTATGATATACATGACATGTGGATGAGGAATCTGTTTCCCTCAATGGAAATCATCAACTACACTCCCATGCATCTCTATTTTTCTGATATTATGTGTGTTAATAAAATAACCCATGTTGAGGTTATTAATCATGTAATGGGATATCTAGTTAAGGATAAAAAAAAGTTATGATTTCCATCTGTCATTTCATTTATTTGTTTATGAGGGAAATAATTTAGCTTTCCATTATATTTAGTGTTCAAAAAATTCCTCCTAGATCCAGTGACTGACTAAAACCAAAGTGAAGAGTGTGAGAAACAATAATCATAGTGATAAATTATTAAACCAAAAAATTCATGGAACATTTCTTTTAATTATAGGTTTATCCTAGTTCATACATGTTCAAAATTTAAAAAAAATATCTAAATTCTTAATAATGGTTCATAGAAAATATTTAAATTAACCCAATATTATCCCGCATGAGTGTTTATCTATGTTTATAATACTAAGTCCATTCATTGTAAAACAGTAACTATTGAGTTAATACCCAATATTCCCCTTTTATATTTGATACCCCTAGGTGAATCTATTCCACATCTATATCCACTTTCTAGTATCTTTATAGATATATATTTTCTTAGAAAATTACACAAAATCTACATTTCTAGAATAGTATGATACTATCATATAATTTGACTTATCCTTAAAGTTTTATATAATTTTTTCCAATATTGACAATGAAAAACCACTAAACCCTATTCTGACACTATTTGAGGTGATCCAAATAGGACATACCTTACCATTATATTTTTTAGATGAATATTAAATACATAACAATGTTTTTCTCATCCCAAAACTACAATGGTTTGTGACTTCAGATACATGATATATAAACATCTCGTTTTATAAAGGATAGTCAATATCTCCCATAATTTTCTTCATATTAGTACCCTAATTAATATATCATACTTTAAACCTTACATCAAAACCTAGGGAATAAAAATATAAGAAAGGGTGAGTTTATATTCCTAGTAAGTGTAAACAAGGTAGATTTAAATCAACAGTCATACAAGAGTAAAAGGGTATGATATCATAATAATAACATAAATATATCATACCCAATCAAGAAAATATCATTAATCATGAGTCACTGAATAAGGATTTTTCATAAAAAATGAAAAATGTTATAAGTTTTAAGAGTAATAAATAATAAATCAGGGGTCATGAGAACATATCAAAAACATAGGAATATAACATAATCATAAGACTATAAAAATTTAAAAATATATAAATTGTAAAAGGACCACTCATTAGGTTAAGGAAATCAAATTTGGTCCCCAGATAAAATTATGGTCATGAAATAGAGTCCCCAATTAAACTTAAAGACATGAAACTAGGTCTAGACTTAACGTTGTGAAATTAAAATTATGTTCACACATAATATATTTATCTACTTAGTTATCCATCAATAAAAAATTCATTAGAGGGTGAAAATAGACCCAACCATCACATAATCTTAAACACTAAATGTGAAACAATATCATAAAAACATTCATTAATTCATCATATCATAATCTATTGAAAGGAAACATGTTTCAAAAAATCATCCTCGTATCATCATCATCACCATAATCTATATAAAGAAAGAAATTGGATGGTGTAATAAGATCATATACCTAATAAATCATAAAAAGTGTAGAATTATGAAATATAGGAAAAATTTATATAAAATATTATTTTAAAAATTCAGTGAAGACATGTGGAAAGTATCATTTTCTTTTCATAACTTTTTAACCAATAAATACATCAATATAGAGAAAATAATTTTCATTGAATATTAAAATGGAAACATTTAAAGAAGAATTTAAATAATTTAATATTTATGAAGGTAAGAAAATACATTTATGTAAAATGAATTAAAATAGTGATTTATTTCACACATATCTGTAAGAAATCATAAATTTTCATTTTGGAAAAAAAGACAATTTTAATTGTTAAAACATTAGTAATAAATTAAAATCTAATTGTAAATGAGTTCAAGATATCATTATATCATACAACATAACATTCTTGAAAATATTTTAATGAACATTGATATAGAAAAATAATATTTCCAACCAAAGAGGAAATATAGTTGTATTTTATTAAAAACATTTTCCTGATTATTTTAAATACCAAAAAATTGGAAAACAGAACTGTTAAATGAAAATTCCATGATTAACTATAAGATATAAAAATATATTGAGTTTAACGTGAAAGAACCTAGTTTTTTACTAGGGTATGGATCCTTTAAATTTTTATCTAATTTAGTTTTATGAACCTTTTATGGATGCCTAATGATTTCACAAAGGTCACATGGGTGTCTCGATCTTGTTTGAGAGATGTCGTCCATCTGAGATCTGATTTATCATCAGTTTGTCACGTTGGATACGCAATATTAAATACTCGAGTCTCCTTATTTCATTATTTGTTTCTCTTACTCTCAACCAAGTTATTTAGGTATAAGTATTTATGATCATTTTTTAGATCTATTCTGTTCCAAGCTAAATTAGAGGCTGATACTAGATGAGGAGAGTCGTATGAGTACGAGGTGGGTTCCATATAACACATCCCTCAAGTTAATTGATTTTGGAATTGGCCTGTGGGGCATGTCGATTACATTGGGTTTTTTTATTGATTTTATATTCCTTTCTTATACTCATTAAAATCTCATGGTTATGTTATTTACAAATATGTGATTAATTATTGGTCATTACATCAATGATGTCCAACACCGCATATAGGGCGATATTCCATAATTGAGTTTTTTTTTTGTTTTGACCCTTTTCGTCCATTGTTCAGGTGTGATCGAGCATGAACACACTAATTTTAAGGGTCTATACATTAAATTCCAATTGAATCATGTAATTTTGAATGGAAAGTACCATGTCACTTCCACTTAACCCACCTAGGGTAAGTTCCTATGTGTAATTAGTAATTTAAAATGATAAATTGGTAAGTATGTGGTATGAATATGACTTGGTCATATTAATTGAAAATGAATGGTTGGTTCTATTCCATAGAACCCATTTCCAATTATGGTGGAAGGTAGAGGATGAACTAAATTAAATGATTATGATACACATAGTTAAATTAAATGGTTAAATACAACTTGGCCTTGTCAAACTAATTAAAGGAAAGGGTTGA
Organism: Viscum album; assembly: GCA_963277665.1. Classification (NCBI taxonomy): domain Eukaryota; kingdom Viridiplantae; phylum Streptophyta; class Magnoliopsida; order Santalales; family Viscaceae; genus Viscum; species Viscum album. The sequence continues at coordinate 591,451,202 of OY728126.1, forward strand.
ACCAAAGGAAAATGATAAAAGGCATCATTATAATATTGAATTATTAATTTAAATGAATCAAATGTGAGTTTAATCTTTATTCACATAGACCTTGATATATTTATCATAAGGCTTTACTCGTGTTGTCTTTTGGATTCCCAACGGAATTCCTTGGTACTCGAGGACGCCACTCTGATTCATGGATGCATGTTTCCAAGTGCAAGACCCTCCTTGGAACCTGATCCTTGTCTACCTTTGGATTCCCAGTATGACACCATAGGATCACATCATTATTATTATAGGATGCCTCATATATACTCCTTGGATCTAGTATGACATGAGGTGACTTGGTGACATCCTTGGTCTCGTCCATTTCTTATCTCGTGTTTTACATTGGATGAATTCATTAGACTATGTTAGAAACATTTTTGGGGTAATTCCTCAGACAATACTCCTTGGATTACACTATTACCCCTAGATAGACACAGTTACTACTATGTTTGTGGCCCCTTAGTTCTAGGTTGCCTTGGTGATTACCAGGGAACCACATCCTGTTAAGTTATAAACAATGCTTGCATTATTACATCCTAGAACCAACACTATTATTACTATTAGAAGGTGATGTCAGTTTTTTTATGCCTCACACAACATGTTAATATAATTTGGTGATCAATTAATTAATGAATTGGGTACATGTTTTGAAACCCGCCAAAGGTCCAAAGCAGTTACTTGGCATTTAGTTACATTGTACTGCATTACTTTATATATGCATGCTTCCACACTCATACATTTACATTACATGGGTCAGATGTTATAGACACCATTGGTGGTGGCCCCCTGATATTTATCTCACACACTCTCTAGGAACCATTTGGTACCTGGGATAGATTACATGTATATAGGTGTTGATAATGGGAAGCGTAATTCTTCAAATACTTTATAGCTTGCTGTACTAGGATAGAGATGGTATATGATGACTCATTTATAGCTCAGGATGCATGGGATAGTTTATTTAATTCCTTTTCCTACAATGGGTCTTTTATGTATATTGATACTCAATATCCATGTTTCCCATAATACTAGATACATAACATATCATTATTAGTTGCTTTATGCTATTCCAGTAATTTCAGTTATTGTTATCCTTGTCTCTTTTTATCGTGCCTTCTATTTACATATATTTCTTTCATTATTTTATCTCTTGTTTTATGATGTATTTCATACAATATTATTCACTATAATAATGAGGGAATAGTCTCCCCATGGACTCACCCTAGGCCCTCACTGCTAGTCAGTGGCATCTGGCATTTGGGGAGATGAGCTTGAGGCCATGTGGCCCACCGAGCTTAGGGCACCTATTAAGTGGAATCTGGGTCCAGGATGTCACAAAGTGGTATCAAATAAGCTGCATTATAGATTTATTATTTAGAGACAATATGTTAGAGATTAGAAATTATAGTAACTTGGTTATGAGTTGTTATTTGGTGTCTCAAACCCATGTTTGGGGTAAAATATGGGTCTCTGAAATTACAATTTTTTTCCTAATTTTTTTTATTATAGTTGATATCATTTCACTATTGTGTAACACACATACTATGTATAGTTTATTATTATTATGATTGATAATTACATTCAATAATTGTCTCAATGATATGTGGTTTATTTCCATTTTTATATGCATCATATATGCACCAAGAATTCATATGTCTTGCATATTTTCATTCCATTTTTGTGCATTTCATTACTTTTAGTTTCTTGTTATTCCTGTGATTGTTGATTGAGCCTTACTTTATATATATGCTTTACTACTTTGGGTTCATTATTGAGTGATTTACTACTTCAATTCATGAGGTATTATGGGAACTCATGGTTTTGAATGAGTAGCTTAACGAATCAAGCCTTTAATTATAAATTCAAGTGGGAGTTAATCTCAGTGATAAAGAGTATGGTCCCTTATTAACTAAGATAGAAAACTCATTTTAAATGAGAATTTATATAAGTTCTAATAAAATTATAACATAAAAGTGAAAGGGTTTCACATCCTTGTCCCATATTCTCATTCTTATGAAAGGTAAAGGAGTGAACCTGGTAATTAAAAATAAAATGAAATGAAATATTTGCAAATAAATGACGAGGAACGGTACTATTGAATTTACATCTATTTGAACCCCTGAAACATATAACTAAGGATTTACTAATATCATGAAATCTAAGTATGGGGTTTTGGTAGTATACTTTGGTTAGTGATCTTCTTTGTGTTCATATTCTATTAGTGATTCTTTTTAAGCTTATAAACTTGTTTTGAGGTGTGTACTTTGAAATTGTAGGCTAATTATACAAAAATGTCCATGTGTCGTACACTAGGAAGGTGGTGATGAAATGGAACAAGAAGTGGTTGGCCCAGATCCAGAATATTACCTCCATGAGTTTCACTAGGGTAACCTCCTATTGTAATGGATCCAAGAACTAATTCCCAAGTTCATGATAGTTTCTTACGTCTGATGCACTCCATGCATGGAGCTCCATGAGCTGCACCTATGATGGATAATCTAACTTGTGATTTCTAACTGTAACATCTAACAACTTTTTTAGGGAATGGTGATCTAAAATATTCTTAGTATTGGATATAGGCCATCTTCTCTATCTTTGATCATCTAGAAATTCTTCCATAGTAGAGGGAAAAATTTTCTACTTGCATGTTGCGTGACTCGGGTAAGCGCTGGTAGGATGTGCTTACCCAAGATGATTATCATCAGGACATGGTATGGGATGATTTACATATGGCCTTATATGATAATTTCTTTCCTTATACACTGAGAGCTAACAAAGACAGAGAGTTTAGTCATCTTGAAATGGGTTCTATATCAGTTATGGAGTATTTAACAAGTTTTAGGGAGTTTCGGTGCATTGAATCGCTTCTAACTGCTGATGAGGTTTTTTGTGCTAGATGTTTTGAGGATGGGCTCTAGTATAACATCCATACTCATGTAAATGTGTTCCACCTACCTAACTTCTCTGATATCATAAATCAGTCTCTAATAACTTAGCACAACCAAAGGGATAACAACAGTGTCGGGTATAGAGTATCAGTACCATGATAGTCTAGTAGTTTTTCGGGTGGCATAAAGTGATACCTCGAGTTTTCTGGTCAAGGAAATGGAAAATAGGGTACATGTGTAGGAATCTTATTTGTATGAAATTACTGTAGATGAAAGGGGAATCTGAAACCTCAGTGTTATATATAACCACCCAAGTGTTGGGCTTGTGTCCATATGGGGCATCTTCATCATTTTTTGTAGGAAATATACATTAGCTTCTAGTGGGAGAGGATCTGCACTATCTCCAACTACACAAGAAGTTTATTTTATGATGAATCAGGTGGGGAGTTAGAGTAGCACTAATAGGACTGGTTGAGGAGGAGGTCATGGACATGGTAACTAGACCCCTGATCACCAGAAATTCTAGCAGAGTAGTTTTGATTGTGGTAGTCCTACTATTGCATTAGGTTGTGGATCAGGTCAGTTGCATGCATTACAGTCGATACTTGAGGATCATATTTCAAGAATATCTATAGTATGAGGTATTATTCAAGTATCCTCTATTATAGTATCTATTTTATTTGATACATGTGCTTAACATTTTTTAATCTCCTGCTATATTTTGGAAGTACTTCAGATGGAAATTCATATTTACTCTGGTGTAATGACCCTAGATACACCGTTAGGGGTACGATCAGAGGTAATACACCCATACAGGGACTACCCCCTTGAGTTAAGTAGTTATTACTTTATATGGGACCACTTTGTTTTTGAGATTATGGGCTTCAATTTCATTCTCGGGATTCATTAGTTTGTTTTGTATCATTCCTTTTTTGACTGCTGTCATTGAAGGGTATAATTTACATCACCAGAGGGCATCAGTTATCTATATAAGTTTGATTGGGATGCCCAAGATAGGAGAGCTGGACTAGAGCATCAAGGTCTAGGTGGGGTGATCTCCCAGATTTCCAATCACTTCATGGAGGATCAGGGTTTGCTTTATACTAAATTCCCTCAAGTAGTATATAATTTTAGGGATATCTTTACCAATAAATTATCTTTCTTACCTCTATTTTACAATCAATATTATTATTTGAGATGATTTAATTTCCATTATCCCATATTGGATGGAACCTACTAAGAACTGGGAGCTCATGTGGCAGTTAGAGGATCTAGATGCTAAATTTTTTATACGTCCTAGAAATTCCTCTTGGGGTTTTCTTGTGCTTTTAGCTAAGAAATTGGATGAGGCCTTTCATCTATATGTGAATTATATATAGTTGAAACATATTACTGTTAAGAACTGGTATCCACTACCTCAAATAGATAATCTATTTGGAAAACTCCATGGAGATAAGGCCTTTTATAAGATCATCCTAAGATCGGGATATCATCAAGTGTGAGTCGAACCATCAGACATACCTCGTATATCTTTCCATAGAAGGTATGGTCTGTATTAGTACCTATTTATGTCATTCAGTCTTATAAACTCACCCATAATTTTCATGGATCTAATGAATAAGGGGTTCCATTCCTATTTGGATTCTTTTGTCGTACTCTTTGTTGATAAATCCTTCTTGTATTCTCACACTCATAACGATCATATCAATCACCTTGAGATCGATCTAAGTACACTAAGAGTGCATCAGCTTTATGCTAAGCTTTCTAAGTAACTCTTCTAGATCGAAAAATTTCACTTCTTGGGTAATACTATCTCAAAATAGGAAGACTCTATTGACCTAGAGAAAGTTAGTGTTGTGGTTTCCTAGAAGAAAACTAAGAACGTGTTTGCCATTTCGAGTTTCTTGGGGATGGACCGACATTATAAGAATTTCATAAAAAATATCTCGAGCCTTTATTCTCCTCTTACTGGCCTTAAAAATAAGGGTTTTAGGTTCCTATGTCTAGAAGAGTGTGAGAAATCATTTAAAGAGATAAAAGGGAGGCTTTTCTCAGCACATATTCTCATTCTTGTAAAGGTTAGAGAAGGATATATCACCTTTCGTGATACATCTGGCATCCACCTAGAAGCATTGTCGATGTAGGAGGATAGAGCCGGTGTGTACAGATCTTGACAGTTGAGGCCAAATTTGAAAAATTACCTAAAACGTGACCTTGAGCATGCAACAATTGTATATGCCTTACATTGATGGAGACACTATCTATTGTTTGAACACTTTTTGGTGTACATAGACCAAAATATCCTCAAATATATATTTTCATAGTGCGACTTGAATCTCATACAATGATGATGGGTCGAATATATTCAGTCCTTTGATTTTGAGCTTTCCTATACGCCTAGAAAAGAAAATGTAGTCACTAATGCACTGATTCAAAAAACTCAGAACCATGTCATATGGGAATCCAGTGATGAATGAAGTCGATGGCCATATTTAATAAACTTCAACTAGATTTTCTTGAAAGTATTGATTTATCTTACCTCTTGGCCTTGATAGTTAACTCTTCCCTACTTGATAAGTTTAAGAGAAGGCAATTTTCAGATCCTGAAGGCTTGGTTCTCCTTGATAGTATATCAAGAGCACACCCACCTCCAGATTGGTCTATGGATAGAGATGAAATCCAATGTATCCATAAGCATCTCTGGGTTCCTATTGATATGAGAGAAGATTTGATGAAAGATTCTTATGCTTCCTAGTGGGCGGTTCATCTAAGAATCTCAAAAATGTATCTAGATATGTAACGCCAGTACTGGTGGCTTGGGATGAAATGTCAGATGACAGGATTTATCACTAGGTTTTTTGCCTGTCAGCAGGTGAAAGCAGAGCACCAAAGACTTGTAGGATTATTATAGATGATTCTATTCCTGGAATAGAAATGTAAAGATATCATTATGGATTCCATATCCATCTTACCAAGATCATCAAGGGGTAGTGATTCTATATGGGTGGTTATTGACCTACTAATAGAATTATCCCACTTTATTCCTATTTGGAAAACTTTATCAGTTGGTGAGATGGGAAGACTGTATGTCCATGAGATCATATGAATACAAGAGGTTCCTCATACTATCATTTTAGATAGGGATGCTTGTTTCACATCACTGTTCTAGTCAGGTTTGTAGAAGGATATGGGTACATTGGTGCTTCTAAGAACATCTTTTCACCCTTATACTGATGGGAAGTCAGAACAGATGATACTAGTTCTAGAGGACATGATTCGGGAATGTTTCCCTGATTTCATTGGTTCTTGAGAGAATCATATCCCTCTCATCTAGTTTTCCTATAATAATATTTTTCATGTGACAATTAATATGGCTCATTTTGAGGACATGTATCGTAAGTCATGTCATTAACCCATATGATGGCTAGAGGGAGGTGATGCAGTCATACTAGGTCCTCATCCCGTACAAGAGACATTGGACCAAGTTTACCTGATAATGAAGTGTACGACTACTTATCAATAATGAAAAAAGCTTTTTCCCACTATTCAATCAAGAAAAAAAAAATTTCTCATCGACATCAAAGACCTTTAGAGTTCAAGGCTGGGGATCATGTTTTCTTGCAGGTATTTCCCAGGATAGGTCATAGATAGTTACAGAATAAAGGGAATTTGTTGCCTCATTTTTAGGGTCTTTTTTTATTTTGGAGCGAGTTAGGTCAGTAGCCTATCGGTTTCTATTACCGCATAGGTACCATACTATGCATGAAATATTTAACATTTCATAGCTTCTCCATTATCATGTTGAACTATCTCATAATTTTGATCACAAGGAAGTATATCTTGATGTAGATACTTTATTTAAGGAGTATCCTATATGAATCATTATCCATAGTGCGAAGAATATTTGAGGTCGGTTTATTCCTCTAGTATTAATTTTATGATAGCATGGTTGTGTACAAGATGATACTTGGGAGTGAGAGGTCATCATACTTTCACAATGGCCAGAGTTGTTCTCAAAAATATTTTTCCACCCTTAGAAGGTTAACTCGGGGACAAGTTCCTTTAAGGGGGGAAGGCTGTAAGAACCCAATTTTTTAATCAGGTGTGGATCCTCTAAATTTTGGTCTAATTCAAACTTATGGACCTTTTTCTGATACCTAATGAGTTTACAAAGGTCATAGGGTTATCTAGGGATTATTCAAATCCTGGAACCCATCTTTATGAAAAAAATGGCCCTATCGCATGGTTAGAGAAAACTATAGGGGTAGGGTGTGTGGTTAGATACAACCGTGAAAATGGTATGCATTTTCAGAAAAAATCAATTCTACATAGTTGGCACATGATTTCTCTAACCATGTGGCCTAACCTTGCGAGCGCCCCTCTTTTCTATGTACCATTTCATGGTTGGCACATGGTTTGGAAAACCATGCGATCAAACTGTGCACAGGCTATTTTCCCATAGAAATGACCATTTTTACCTTAATGATCTAAATATCTTAACCCTCCTTCTCTATTCTGAGTTCTAATGGACTAAACCCCCTTCCCTCTCATTTTGGAGCTCCATGAAGGCCTAAAATAGGGATTGAGAGATCTCCTTCATATGGGATCTGATCGAGCTTCTATTTTTAATGTTGGATGCGAAATGGTAATTACATGACTCTCCTTAATTAGTTTTATGTTTCTCTTACTCTCAACCATGTTATATAGGCATAAGTTTTTATGCTAATTTTTTATATCTACTTCATTATAAGCTGAATTAGAGGATGATACTGGAGGAGGATATTCATACGAGTACATGGTGGGTGGTCTATAACTCATCCTCCAAGTTCGTTGATTTTGGAATTGACATGTGGGGACCATCAATTCCATTAGGTGTCATTTATTGAATTTATTTACCATTCTTATGCTTATTAGAACTAAATTGTTAAGATATTTCCAAATATGTGATTAATTTTTGGTGGTTACAACCATGAAGTCTAACACCCCATATGGGGGGGTATGCCATAATTGAGTTTTTAGTTTTTTGAAACATTTGATCCATCATTTGGGTGTGCTCTATCTTGACCACACTAATGGTAATCCTCCTTATATTAAATGCATATTGAATCATGTAATGGTGAATGGAAAGTACCATGTCGCTTCCACATGACCCACCTAAGGTAAGTTACTAATTGTAATTAGTTGTTTAAAATGATAAATTGGAAAGTATGTTGTTTGAATATTACTTGGCCATATTAATTGAAAATTAATAGTTGGTTGCATGTCGTAGCACCCCTTTCCACTTATGATATAAGGTATTGGATGAACCAATTTAAATGACTGTGATATACATAGTTAAATTAAATGGTTGTATGTTACTTGTCTTTGTCAATCTAATGAATGGTAGGGCTTGAACCAAATGAAATTTATAAAAGACATATTTACAATATGGCCTTATTACATTAAATGAATTAAATGTATGTTGACTCTTTATGAACATGGACCTTGAAATATTTATAGGAAGTCTTGAATCATGTTATATTTTAGATTCCGAAAGGAATGCCTTGGTACTCCAGATGCCACTCTAATTCAAGGATTTCTATTGCCAAGGTTGATACCCTCTTTGGAAACTAATTTGTGTCTACCTTAGGATGATCAGTATGACTCCGTAGGATCCCTTCATTATTTTTACCAGATTCCTCTGATACACTCATTGGATCAAATGTGACTTGAGATGACTTGTTGACATCCTTGGGCTTAACCATTTCTTATCTCCCATTTTACCTTGGATGAATTCCTTAGACTCGATTAGAAAAAATATTATGGGAATTACTTAGAAAATGCTCCTTGGATTACATTCTTACCGCTATCTAGACAAAAATACTACCGAATTAGTTGCCCCTAAGGTCTATGTTTCCTTGATGATTACCATTAAACCACTTTCTATTTAGTTATCAATCATGGTTTCCTTGTTAAATCTTGGAACCTTACCTATTTATACTATCATGAGGTGATGTCAGTTCTATCTATACCTCATGTAACCAATTAATATAATTTTGTGATCAATTAATTAATGAAATGGTTACACTTTCAGACACCAACCGAGGGGTGAAGGAGTTATTTGGAATTTAGTTTAAATGTACTTATTTACTTTATATATTCATGCACGCACACTGTAAAATTTTAATTATATTGTCTGAATGTTATATACATCATTGGTAGTTCCCCATGGAGATTTATCCCATACCATCTTTAGGTTCCATTTGGTACTAGGGGTATATTATATGTATGAAGTTATAGATAATGGGAAGCATAATGCTTCAAATACTTGATTTCTTGATAAACTAGGATGGAGTTGGTACAATATTATCGAGCTATAGCTTGTGATGCTTTAGATAATTTATGTATTTTATTTTAATACAATGGGTTTTTCATTTATGCTTTCTACTTCGTTTCCATGTTTTCTAGATTACTAGATACATGACATGTCATCATCAGTTGTTGTATGTTATTCCAGTTATTTCAGTTATTTTTATCCTTTCCACTTTTCATTTTGCCTTCTATATCCGTATATTTCCTCTTCTATTTTATCTTTTGACATGTCTTAGATGCTATCTGATACAATTAACTCTGGTAATGAGGAATAATCTCCATGTGGACACGACATAGTCCCTTGTTGTTAGTCGGAAGCCTTTGGTGTCTGGGGATATGATTTTGAGGCCATGTGTCCCATCGGGCTCGAGGCACCTACAAAGTGTCATCCAGGTCTGATACTTCACATAAAGGATAATAACTATATAATTTCCCTCAATAGAAATTTAGCACATACCATCACGGAAACAAATGAGATTGTAATATAGACCCTTACATTGTGTATCATCATGTTTTGTATAAATTAAAACCACCAATATAATAAATATATATTTATTATTAATATATTGAAGAAAAATATTAATACGTATAATATTGTATGTGATTTGTTTATAACATCTTATCAAATTTTTATTAAAAATTATTTTCTCTTTTTTACCTATTTCATTTTTCATGACTGTTTCAATTTCTCGGTTCCAGTCCTTCAATATTGATAATGGTTCCATCACCTCCAGAATGTTAATAATTTCATAAGAATCATATTTAATCATTATATAAACTTTTATTACTATTAATATACAGTGGTTATGAAAAATGAAGTACATCACTTTGTAAAGTTAGTAATCTATACATTCACATGAGGGATGTTTCCACATTTCGATGGATGGAACAAAAGAAATGTAATAGAAATTCACTATTGCATAATAATTATTATATCACAAATCTCATATAAATTCATTAAATATATATTTATTTCCATCCATTTATAGAATAAATGAAAAAATGAATAGCATCATTTTGTACAGGTGGTAGTTGACATGTACTCATGAGGAACGTTATCATTTTCCAACAAACTAGTAGGTTAGAAGGTATATAAGATCTTTTAATTATGTAATAATAATTTTTCATTATTATAATATATATATATCAAACCATAATAACATCCAATGATGAAATATGGTCACATAAAATAAATCATAATGCTGCATGGATATAGTAATCCAAACGTACACACAAAACAATACTTTCATATCCCTCTTAATGGAAAAGGAGAAAGATGGAGGTTTCTTTCCATAAACGTCATGAAAATAAGAATATATAGGATATAAAGATGTTATTATATTGTAATTCATAGGATCTAATTAGTTGAGGTAAAATAATAATTAAAATTAAAAATATAGATTAAAACTATTAACTCCTCTTTGAGAGACCTCTATTAGATTTCTTTTTTATGATCCTAGAGATGGTATACTGAAGTGACTAGTATAAAATCCCTACACTTTATTTAATATTTAAACCTGATTTATTACATAAAATTTCACTTAGTAGAACTCATAATATTGAGAGGTCTGGTGTCTTCGGGGTTTAATAGCATTACATAACAACTTAAAACATCAAATACAAAATCTTTATTGAAAACTTCTTTGACATGACCAAAATACACTTTCATACTTAAAACTACATGGGATAACCTAAGGACATACATAAGCAAAGGGTGATCCATGAATCCCGTTAAGGAAAAAAAACGGAATAACATGAGGATAATAGTAAATGTTAGACATGGCCTATCAATGAGTCATAAAGTAACATGAATAACAAGGCATGATATAGCATGATAATCATGACATGTGAAAAGTGGCATCATCTTAAAACATTGTATCACAAACATAATTCAAATCTAAACCACCAAGACTTCATGCTGGAAAAAATTCCCATAAAGGAATCAGGTACATCCCCATCCCAACATAAAGTATATTGATAGTAAACATTACCTAATGCATTAATCACTATCGTGGTTCACCCTTTATAATCATTTCAATCTCAAACTTTATTGTCCCACATAGATCATATTACATGGATTCAATCAACATCAAAATTTTATTCCACAACCATGGAATGTGGAATAAATATATGAAAGTACAAAATAAATAAGTATATGTGAAAATTTATAATACCATTTATATAGAATTGGGTATAGTATTCACAACACGATTATTTTGGAATAGAAAATCGTTGTGTAATTTCAACAGCATAACAGTGTCATATAGAAATTTATAAACTGGGTTGATGAGAGATAAATGGGTATCTAATAATGAATACCTAAAATGGGAAGTAAGTGGTAACATGGAATTAAATTCTTCAAAATACTTAATTTTAAATAGAATGTGTGACATAATAAATAATCTTAAAGGATGAGGAGAAAGAAAAATGAAACCTTACAAAATTTCAGCATGGTAACTAGTGTACGTAAAAGTTATGAGTAAAGTTAAATAAGAGTGAAAGGGTATATAATAATTTATAAATCAAGTATAAAGTATGAAAAATTGGTAATAATTTATTCTAACATAATTAAATGTAAATGAAAAGGTTACATCATAAATGAAGTGATTGACTAAAAGAAGAGTGAGAGAATCCCTTACGGAATTTCATCCTAGTAACGGATTTGGTAACGGTCATAATGAGAGAATATAAACGATCTATAATTAATATAAAATCAATATAATAGTATGTGAAATATTATAAATTAATTAAAATGTAACAAATTGAAAATAGGAAGGCTAACTTCAAGTAATGTTCCTGAATTGAAAGGATGAGAGGGAGGTGAGGATCCCTTACTTCGATGTGTGACTCCAAAGGCTTGGGAGAGGCTTCTTGGAAGATTGGTGCACCTTTTGAGGACTCTATAGAGTAGGGAGAAAATATTAGATTATATGTAAGTAGTTTTAGTGAAATGAAATTAGATATTCAGTGGGTTTATATAGGAAAAGAGGGGGGTTTCTTTATTATTTTGGTTTTGGACACAACATAAAAAAATATTCAAAACCAAAAACCATATCATTGCTATTTCCTATAGTTCTTGATAAATGAGAGTGGATTACATTATTTTATAAGTCTAAGAGCCTAAGATAATAAAATATTTTCATTTATTATGTGGAGGTGAGTCGCACTTTCAAAGAAATGATTTTAAAATCTTAAGGTATATTATAAATCTTTGAGGATTCACTTAATATTTATAAATTAAATAAAATAAAAATAAAATAAAATTATTTTAAACAAAAATTATATATTTGTCTGAATATTCCTTTTATATTATTTATTTCATCATTATTGGTCCATTATGTTGTCATAAAACATGCTATATATTTAGACAGTCTTTAATTTTTACCCAAACATTCAACTCACTCAGAAATTTATGAAAAAATCCCCATTGAATAATTTCAACGTACTAATTTTAAAATAAGTTTCATTTTATCTAAATATTTTTCCAAAATATTTTATTTTTCAATTATAAAATAAAAACAAACATTTTTCGAAAATGACGGGTTGTTTTAACTATAATAGTTTTTAAAACCTAATAAAAATTACATTTGACTTCATAAAAATTATATGATCATTTAAATTTAATAAAAATAATTTAATAATAATATTTTATTAAAATATTATTTATTTCCAAAATATATTAATTAATCAAAATAATTTTCTTATTTGAATTTGAATATTAACCAAAAATAATATTTGTGCTTTAAAAATAATTTACAAAGTAACAATAACAGGAAGAAAACATATTCATTGTTCTATACATAATATTATTTCTAGGGTCTTGATACATATCCATTTATTATACATGAATATACACTAAGATTAAGGTCTATGATGGTGGGTCTTTCATGGGGTCATTTGGTGAACATAGTTTGGGTCATGATATCGATGATCTTGAACTTCTCTCATAAATGGATTCACTCATGCTTAACTTGTGGGATCTTAAAGTGGGATTGGTCTAGGTCAAAGCCCATAAATTCTACCTCCCTTAGATTCTTCGATAAATGGGCTTCATAGGGAATAATCCCACTAGTTTAGGCCATCACGTCCTTTATCTGTGTCAAAAGGATTTGTTAAAACCCTATATTTATACAAGTCATGTGGTCATTGTTCAAAGACAATATTAAAAATGGAAATGATACTTAACAGTTATTTAAATTTAATTGGATTTAATAAAACAAAATAATTTCATGTGTTTTCAATATCCATAATATATTAAATAAAATAAAAATAAAGGAAATATTAATTATAAATTTTCGAGTCACTACAGCCTTCCCCCCTTAAAAAAATTTTCCCCTCAAAATTTCTTTTTCCCACACTGAAATAAATGAGGGTGACTCTTCACCTCCTCTAGTTCCAATTTTTCTTCTTCAAACTTGTGGTTTCTCCACAACACCGTGATGAGGGGAATTGTATTATTTCATAGAACTTTTTCTCTACAATCTAATATATTCACCAACTTCTCTTCATAGGAAAATTCATTCTCCAATGGCACCACCTCTGGATTGAATACATGTGGTGGGTCTGGTTTGTACTTCCTCAAGGGGGATATGTGGAATACGTCATGTACTTGAGGTAGTTTTTGTAGGAGTTCTAGTCGATAGGACACCACTCTGATGTGGTCAAGGAAGGGTCTATGTACTTTGGACTATTCTTTCCCTTTTTACCAAATCTCATCACTCTCTTCCATGGAGATATGTGGTGGAATTACATGTCTCCAATATCAAACTCTAGGTGTCCTCAACGATTATCAGCATAGATATTTTGTCAACTTAGAACAAATTTGATGTGTTACTAGATGGTATAAACCTTTTATGCTATTTATTTGATCATTTTAGGACCAATATGTTTTTGTTTCCCAACATCATCCGAACATGTAAGTGTTCTACACCTCTTCCCATAAAGGGCTTCATAGGGATCCATTTGGATGCTCATGTGGAAACTATTGTTGAAATAGAACTCTACTAGAGGAATATGTTGGCCCCATCTACCATTGAAGTCCATTGATAAACCAATTAACATTTCTTCAAGTGTTTGGATAGTCCTCTTGAACTTTCCATTAGTTTAAGGGTGATAAGCCATACTGAAGTTCAGCTTAGTGCATAGAGCATGCAAGAGACTTTTCCAAAACATAGAGGTGGATCTTGGGTCCCGATTGGATACAATCAATAGTGTTACCCCATTCAATTTTTCCAATTCTTGGATGTATATATATTCTATTTTATCTAGTGATAAATACTCTAAAATCATAATTAAACATGTAGTATTTAGAGTATAACCCACAACAACCCAAATAGTATTGTTTCCCTTGGATTTCTTTATAACTCTGGTGACAAAGTCCATGGTGATGTTTTCCTATTTACATATTGGTATTGTTAATGGTTTCATCATCCCCTTGGACTTTTTCCATTCATCCTTCACTTAATGACATACCAGACACTTTGATGAATATTTTGTGATCTTATTCTTCATATTATCCCACTTATAGTGCTCTTAGAGATCTTGATACATATATGTTTTTTTCTTTAAAATGGAATTCCCATGTGTGTCCTTTTCGATCCCTCCAAACATGGTAACCCCACTCCGCCATGAAGAGGTCACTGCCCTAAGGTAGAGCCCCAGCTGGGGAAGGATCTGTTTCCAGCCGAGGTGGTAGAGTGTCTTGGAGGGTGACAGCTCGATCGACAATGGTTCGTCAAAGCAATTTGTCATCACATTGGGTCACACCTCATTTTTCCCACCCAGTTGAGATCGAGAAACCCGACAAGACGGGTGGATCCCGGGGGAGAGCCTCATCCCGAAAGAGGACTCCAAAGATTCAAACCCTGAACCTCCCAAAGAACGGTGTTGTTGTACCACTCTCCTACACCACCACGCCACCACCGAAGTGGCCAAACGGGTTGTTCGGTAACAAGGTATTGGGGTGCCCTCCCCACCTGCATGCCGCACATCACCAGCGAGGCCCAAGGTGACCAACCCTTAGGCTTAGGCCAGTTCCCAACAGGGTAGAGGGGCCCACGAGAGGTTTTCTAGTATATAGTGTGCATTTCCTTTTGAGGATTAGATCCCAGAAACTCAGGGTTAGGATGATGCCGCCTTTAACCAACTCACCCGTACCTCGCGGGCATCTTGATACATATATGTGTTTCCTAGGTGAATGGATAAAGTCAAACAATGTGTATCATCCAAAAGTTAATTATTTAGCTTAGGATTTGATGGAACACATAATCTTGACCCAAATCTCATAATTCTTTCTTCATTAACATTGAACTCTGAGGATTTTCATTTTCTGATAGTTTCCACTTTCTTCTAAATTCCCACATCATCTTTTTTAGTATCCTTTAACCTTTATAAAAGATACGGTTGATAAATAATTTGTGAAAGTATTTATGATGTTCCTTTATTTATGATTACTAATTACATATTATTCAACTTTAAGAATATCGAATCCTTCTAAATTCTCATCAATTATAGAATTGATGGGTCCTCTATAAATTGATCACCTTCCACCATATTCACTTTCCCAGGATAGTAGTGGATAGATTAGTCATAATCTTTGATGATCTATAACCATATTTGTTGGTTTATATTAATATATTTCTACGTGAATATATATTTGAGACTTTTTTGATCTGTATATATTTCACACTTCTCCCCAAAGAGATAATGCCATTGGATTTTCGATGCAAAGATCATAGTTTCTAACTCCATATCATGTGTGGATTATTTTTTCTCATTAATTTTCAACTATCTTTAGGTTTAGTAAATGATTTTTTCATTTTTCATCAACACGCATCTCAATCCCTTCTTCAAAGAATCACTAAAAAGTAAGAAAAGCTCCCCACTTGTGGGTAGTGTGAGAATACTAGTAGTGATAATCCTCCTTTTCAACTTAATGAAACATTCTTCACATTCATCATTCTAAGAAAACTTAACAACCTTACAAGTTATCTTGGTCAGAGGGTTTGACAATCATGAGAAATTTCTCCCAAATCGATGATAATATCTAGCTAACCCAAGGAATCTATGGATATCTTTTAGGTATATTGGCTTCGGCCTTCCATAAATTGTTTTTATTATTTTAAGGATCCATGGATATCTAATTACTTAGGATGATATGACCGAAGAATGAGACTTCCTTCGACCAGAAATCACATTTCTTGTAATTTTCATAGAGCTTCTCCATTTTCAAGGTTTTGAGCATAGTGGTCAGATTCTCCTCAAGATCCTCCATGGTTTTTGGATTATATTAAAATATCATCTATAATGACTAATAAAAATTTGTTAAGGTAATCTCTAAATACTCTATTCATCAAGTCCATGACTATTGTTGCGGAATTAGTGAGTCTGAATGGAATCACTATGAACTCACTATGCACGTACCTTATACGAAAAGCATTATTTGTGATATCCTCCTCACTCAACCTTACTTGGTTATATCCTGACCATGTATCCACCTTAGATAGGTATTGTAATCCATGTAGCTGATCGAACAAGTCATCAATTCGTGGAAAAGTATACTTTTTCTTTATCGTGGTTTTTTGAGCTCATGATAATCATTGCAAAGGAGCATTGACCCTTTCTTCTTCTTGATAAAGAGGACAGGTGCACCCCATGGTGAATAAATTGGGTATATAAACCTTGTATCTAGATTCTCTTGTAGTTATTTATCTGGATCCTCAAGTTACACAGTAGTAGTTTTATATAGAGTCTTGGATATTTGCAGCACCCCAGGTATAACCTTGATTGAAAACTCAACATCCCTACTTGAGGAAGACCATGAAATTACTTGGGAAACACATCAGGTAATTCCCTCACAATAGGAATGACTTGGATCATTTTTTGTTCCTTAGACTCAATAATTTGATCCAGATATGCTTGCTTGTATGGAAATAATATCCATTCTTGAGATGATGGTGCTAAAGAAGAGTCATCCACCTTCATGAAATTGTATATAATCGAGGGTCATTTCTCCATATAGAGATTGATTTCCCTCTTGTAGCAATTTATGTTGGATCTATAGAGGTAATGCAAATCTATTCCCAAAATTGTATCAAATTCCACCAAGGTAATTATGACAAGGTTTTCTGGGATTTTTGATCCACAAATTATGATAGGGGAGATTTATATACATGGGATACAATAATTTCCCCATTTATGTTTTCATTAACATATATACATCCATAATTTTTGGTAGTTATTAATATTTCCACTAAAATTTCATGATATAAAGGAATGAGTATTAAAATAATCAAGAAGTACGTTCACTATTATTGAATGAATAGCTAGTGTACCTATCACTACTTCACTGTTGGGATTCACTTCGTTGGTAGTGATGGAAAAAGATCTCCCATTATACCTTGGAGGTTATTGGTTACCTCCAAAAACTCTTGACATAGGGTAATGGTTCACAATGTTTCATGGATCCTTTTATTTTTAGAAATGAACATCACATTGAGGGTTGACTAAAGCATTCCTCTCCTCTATCACATTGGCGGTTTTCTCATGTCGGAAGTCATTATCCAGGATCCCTTCTCTTCTGCACAAAAATCATTTCCTTGTTCCCCTTAGGAAATTTCCAGGGTGCTTTTTCCACACCTTTGGCTAGTGGGGTATTGGAATTTCTTATCACTGCTGGATTTATCAATCAAAATGCTAGAATCAAAGTCCACTTTCCACTTATTATCCCCATGATACCCCTAATGTTCACTGGTCTCCATCTCAACATTGAGATCACATCATCCAAATTCCTCATAGCTTTCAAACTCATGGATTTCCAAGGATGTTTTTAGCCTTGGATTTATCCCAACAAAGTAGTGGTCAACATTGTATTTGAGGGTAATGAAAAAACTAGAAGAATATCATAAAAGTATTGTAAATTTTTCCTCATACACTCCAACATATTAATTGTCCTTTTACTTGAGTGCAAGAAAATATCTTTCCATCTTAAAAAGGAGGGTTTGGGGAAAATATTTATCAAAAAACATTTTCCATAATTCCTTTCATTCTAATGATTTGATCGCTTCCTCAAGCTTTATATTCTTGATCAATTTCCACCACTAATCAGTTTCACCCTCTATAAGATAAATAGTCAAAATAAACTTTTCTTGTTTGGAACATTTAAGGATAGATAATATCTTTTCAATGGAATTGAACCATTTCTCAGCGATTAAGGTAATGGACGGTCAACTGAAATTAAGAGACCTTTGTCTCATAAAGCTCTCAACTATAGGTTTCTCTCTCTTAGGGGTGTGGAGGTGGTTTCTCCTTCTAGACCAAGTTTCTATATGGAACATGAGTTAACAAAAAGAGTATTGTGACAAAAAAATTTATTCCAACCCTCATAGGGTTGGGAATCCCATCGGGGGAATCCTCAAAATTTCCTTCACATAAGTTTTTAGCATGATTCATCCTATTTTCACCCATTGGATAGAATAAAAGGAAAATTCAGTATTTTTATCTTAAAAAATTAAACCCATAAACGGGGATCTAATGACATTAAAGTGATATGTTATAAATTATATTTATCACATTAATATATGAGTTTCTAGGATTCCGTCTTTGTTATCCATGATTTTCTTCCAAACATATATTCTAAGGGGAATTTATTTTCCCTAATAAGGTTTTGTAATGATATTTTGAATTTTCAAAAGAATATCTCTTAAGAGTTTCAAACGAGGTGTATAGTCAGGCTCATTTTTGTGTACCAAATTACCTAGATGCAGGCTTAGAACACCTTATCAAAGTTGTTAATTTTATGTATATATGGGTCAGAACCACGTCCACTTGTAGTATCCATGAAGGGATGTATTTTCTTGATAGACCACTAAATATATACTTAACAATATTCAAGGATGATTTACAACACTTAGTATTATCCCTAAAGGTTTTCATTGGGGTTTTCTAATCCTAATCTAAATAATAACTAAAAATATCCTTGGATACCAACTATAACCACCCCACTCTTAATTTCATATTTAAACATGATTTATCATATAAAATTTCAATTAGTAGAACTCATAGGATAGAGAGGTGTAGTGTATTTGGGGTTTCGAAGCATTAAATAACAACATAAAACCTAAAATGAAACATCTTTATTGAAAACTTCTTTGAAATGAACAAAAAAACTCCTTCGTACTTAACACTTCATGGGAGAACCTGAGGAAATACACAAGAATGGGGACAGATATAAATCTCGGTAAGGGAATAAATATTTAATAACATGAGGATAATAGTAAATGTTATACAAGGAATAAATGAACACAAATAAGAAGGCATGATATAGAATGATAATCATAACATGGGAAATGTGGCAACAACTTAAAACACTGCATCATAAACATAAGTCAAAGCTAAGCTGCCAAAAATTCATGGTAGAAAAAAGTACGATAAAGGAATCCAATACATACCTATCCCAAAATTATGTACCATGATACTAAACATTACTATAAGGACCCAAACTTAAACATTACATAATCATGAATTAAATGAATAATTTACATTGAGGATCTTTTAAGGTTTATAGTCATAGAGAATTAGGCCATAACTATTACATATTACATCTCAAAAATTATAAGGTAGGAACTTCTACTCAATTTCTATTTTTTTCATAAAATAAACACTCATGAAAAAAAGAGTCATGTCTAGTCCCATGTTTCAGATAGCATGACTTTTCCTTGTTCTCATGCTTGACCCAATTCATCTTTAAGTCCTGTGAAAAACATTTTGAAACTTGGGATGAGCATAAAAAGCTCATAAGGGTTATAAAATAAAGAAAGAAAACATTAATTCATCAATACATTCAAAACATAATCTCTTTAACATACCTCATAAAATCATACGATTTATGAATAACACATAGAAAACATAAATCATAAAGTTAAATTGTGGAATCCATATCATACTTACATTGCATCTATCATAGCTACATAGGGAGTCATGTTGGAATACCCAACACAGTATATTTACTAAATATCTTAGGAGAAACATTCACTTTTAACTTCGCCACATTACCCAATGCCTTAGAGAGCTATCTCGGCATCACCTGCCTTAGGTTTAATACGGAACCACCTGTATACATAATAATTCCCAAGAATATTTATAGTCGAAACGATAACTTATATGTAACGTCCTGGTTCCAGGTACCACTCCACGGGTTCCCCGAACCCGATTTTCCATGTGACCTCAAGTGCATTTCCCCAAATACCAGAGGCTGCCGACTAGTAGCGAGGGCCCAGGTCTGATAATGGGGAAATTGTGCCCTCATTTGTCAAAGTGTAGCACAGCGGAATATAAAATAAACGTACAACAATAGCGGAAGCAGTAAACCATACACAACTGATATTAAAAACTTCAGTAGATATAACCAACCAGTATATAAAATAATTAAACATGCCACAATTCTATAAAAACAGCCAGAACATGTTACACTGCAATACAACACGATACAACTGAAGTACAAGTACAGGAAAACAAAACAGAATATCCAGAGGAATCACGAGCCAATGATCGGTCTCATACTCTCTTACTCCTCAGCAGCAATAAAATACATGTATAAGGACCCTTTCCCGTATCTACACCTGCAGAAACGTAATCTTTTTGGGCTGAAAAGCATGACCCAAACAGGTTGTGAGAAATAATCTCATTAGGAACCCACCAAAGGCTCGTGATCAACTATGTGTAAAACATGCAACAATAGTGTGCAGTAGAAAAATGAAATAAAGTAAGCAGTACTAAAAATTAACTAACTTAAACAATTATATTTCCATTTTAATATCCATTTAATCATTTAATTTAAAATATCACCACAGTGAATATTCTAATTAAACAGCTAATTTCCATAGACACGTAAACTCCAAACCTCAGGTAAAGAGTATCCAGCACAAGAATCCGCCCACAGGCATACGGATATTGCCCACAGGCATAAGAAGTGTCGCCTACAAGCATAGAATCAGCTGCCCATAGGCATGGAAGAAGTTGCCCACAGGCTACACTGCCCTCAGGATAACAGGTAATTGGTCCATTCACAATAGGTAAAAAAGAAATGTACATGCAAAAAAATCAATTCCTCTCAAGGAAATTCTATAATTATTATAAAGGCGCACCCTCGGGTATCCTGGCCAAACGGCTAAACAGAGGAACGCACCCCCCGGGGTGGTTCTGGATCCAAGCAGTGATCCCAAACAGCATTTTAATATCACATTAAATTACCTGTACAATTCTAGGTATCTAAAATAGCCACGGAATCAGCCACATGACACCCAAAATATGGGTTTGTAGCTCAAAAACACACAAAATGCACAACAGTTGGAAATAAACACCAAGCCACCTACCTTAAACGCCAACGAACATTATATGCGAACGTAGATTCCAGAAACACCCAAGAATAGAATAGATCTGAAGTAGAATAAACTCTTTTTAAACGTAAATAACTCCCATTAGGGGTATAATTGGTAAGAGACACACCAGAAGAAGGAAGTTCTTACCCGCGCAGTTCCAACGAGATCGTCCAAGGTGGAAACGGATTCCCGACGAACACTCGGCGGATCTCCAAAGCTTTGGCCTCCTCTCCTGAGCTCCCTCTTCTCGTTCTAAGCCTTCCCTATGAACAGGGGAGGCTACTGCACATTTTAAGTGAACAAAACAAAGTACACGGCATGTACTTCCGAGTACACGGTGTGTACTTCCCATTTTTTAAACTGTTCCTCTGGCGGATTTCCACCAGCGTGGCATTGTTCACCTACCGACATGACTACACAGCATGTCTTCATGAGTACACGGAGTGTGTTGTCGCACAGCTGGCCACCGCCTTACTATTCACCTACCAGCTGACTACACGGCGTGTAAAGGACCACTACACGGCATGTAGTCGGTTCCTACACCCTTCATCCCCGGCATGTCCACATGCCCCGTGTACTCATCACACATGGCCATAAGTACACAGCATGTGGAAAAAGTACACAGCATGTACTTCCAAAATTTGTGATTTTTCCCCATTTTCCATATTTTCTCAAAAACCCTTAAGGAAAAGAGAAAAGAGAAAACTCGTACCTCAAGAATAAGAACCGAGTTCTTACAAACCTCCCCCCTTAAATCAATTCATCCCTGAATTTCCCTTCCAAGGGTGGTGAAGATATAGCTGAGAATAACTTTGGACACTAAGAACGTACATCGATTTCCCGCTCCCAAGTTTCGTCTTGCACTCGGCCATGCTGCCACAGCACCCGTAAGAGAGGAACTGACTGACCTCGGAGAACCTTCGTGCTCCTGTCAACGATATGAATTGGATGCTCCTCAAAGGATGAATCCATCTGAAGCTCAACCTCCTCTGGTTGAAAGGTGTGAGACGGTTCTGAATGATAGCGGCACAACTGAGATACATGGAAGACGTCGTGCATGGCCCGGTACCTCTGTGGTAACTACAGCCGATAGGAAACCGGCCCGACTCTCTCCAGAATCTCAAATGGCCCCACATACCTCAGTGAAAGTTTACCCTATCTCTTGATCCGCTTTTGTCCCAGCCTCGGAAAAACACGCAAGAAAACTTGATCCCCGACCACGAACTCCAAGGGTCGTCTACGGTGATCAACATAAGATTTTTGATTAGATTGTGCAATATCCATCCGCTTCTGAATCAACTGGACCTGCTCAGAAGTCTCCTGCATTAGATGTGGTCCCAGTAAAGCCGCATCACCTTCCTCTAACCAGCACAAGGGTGATCGGCATGGCCTACCATATAAATCCTTGAATGGTGTCATCTCGATAGTCGCCTGAAAACTATTATTATAGGCAAACTAGACTATGGGTATGTGCTTCTCCCAAGAGCCCCCAAAGTCTAGGACTCATGCACGCAGCATGTCCTCTAGCACTTGTATTGTACGCTATGACTGGCCATCTGTCTGAGGGTGGTAAGCTGTGCTCAGAAGCACCTGTGTACCCAGTGCCCACTGAAAGATCTACTAGAAACGAGAGGTAAAATGGGCATCCCTATCTGAAATGATAGAATGAGGGACCCCATGAAGACGTATGATCTCTCGGATATACAACCTTCTGAGCTCGTCAACACCGAAGGTATCCTTGATCAGAAAAAAGTAAGCTACCTTCGTGAGTCTGTGCACAACAACCCACACTGCATCATTTCCTCAAGGTGACCTCGGCAAACCAGTCACGAAGTCCATCGCGACATCATCCCATATACACTCTGGAATAGGTAACTGTTGTAACAGTCCGGTTGGCCTCTGATGCTCCACCTTCACCTGCTGACAGGTGGAACACCTCGTAACAAAACTAGCTACCTCTCTCTTCATACCCAGCCACCAGTACTGACGTCTCAAGTCACAGTACATCTTGGTAACCCCAATATGAGATTCCCAAATAGAAGCATGAAAATCCTGCATAATCTCCTTGCGTATATCCTTTGGAACCCACACTCGTCCATGGAAATGCAGAATTTCATCATCGCCTATCTTCCAACCGGAAGGAGGGTCCTCACTTGCCAATGACTCCCATAGAACTAGGCCTTCTGAATCAGATAGATGTCTCATCCTCACTCTATCCAGGAGGGTAGAAGTCACATCTAAAGATGAAATATAAGTCTACCCCTGACTGTTATGAACCTCCAAATGCATCTCAGAGAACAAAGCCATGAGCTTCCACTCATCACTAGCCTCTTGCACAGCCTATATCTGAGTCTTCCTGCTCAGCGCATTAGCTACTGCATTACCTTTACCAGGTGTATAGGTAAGCTCGAAGTCGAAGGACTGAAGTTATTCAACCCACCTTCGCTATCTCAGATTCAAGTCACGCTGAGTAAATATATACTTGAGTCTTTTGTGGTCGGTGAAAACCACAAAATTCTCTCCCAAAAGATAATGTCTCCAACAGCGCAATGCATGAACAACTGCAGCCAACTCGAGATCTTGTGTCGGGTAATTCCTCTCATGCGGCCTCAACTGTCGGGACCCGTACGCAACAATTCGGTCACCCTGCATCAACACAGCTCCCTTCCCAATACCTAATGCATCACAGTAAAATGTATAGCTCTTCCCCTACTCTGGGAGTATCAAGATCGGTGCTGATGTCAACCTTCCTTTCAGGTCCTGAAAGTCTGTCTCGCAAGCTTCTGACCAAATGAACTTCACACCCTTCTAGTCAAGCCCGTAAATGGTTCTGCTAAGTGGGAGAAGTCTTGTATGAAGCATTTGTAGTAACCATCCATCCCTAAGAAACTTCGTATCTCAAACACGTTCTTAGGCTACTCCCAGGAAACTATTACTCTCACCTTCTCTGGGTCTACTGAAACTCCTGCCTCTAAGATGATATGACCCAAGAAGTGAATATGGTCCATCCAAAAGTGGCACTTTGAGATCTTAGAATATAGCCGATGCTATCTCAGTGTACTCAATGCGATCTCAAGATGGGTGGCATGGTCGTGTCAAGTTTGAGAGTACACCAAGATGTCTTCCATGAATACTACCACAAAAGAGTCTAGATAAGGATGGAACACACGATTCATCAGAGCCATGAAAACTATGGGCGCGTTCGTGAGTCCGAACAGCATAACCGCAGACTCATATAGACCATACCTGCTCCTGAAAGCCGTGAGAGGTATATCAGATGGTCTAACACGTAGCTGATGATATCCGGATCTCAAGTCAATATTCGAGAACACTCGTTCTCTACAAAGTTGATCAAAAATATCATCAATCCTTGGCAAGGGATATCGGTTCTTGACCGTTAGCTGGTTCAACTTCCGATAATCCACATAGAGTCTGAGGGTACCATCCGATTTCTTCGCAAAAAAGACTGAATAACCCAAAGGAGGAGTACTGGGTCGGATGAAACCCTTTGCCTATAACTCCTCTAACTGCCTCTTGAGCTCCTTCAACTCAGGTGTAGCCATCCTATAATAAGGAATGGACACCGGCGCTGCTCCTGGAACAAGCTCAATAGAGAAATCCACCTCTCGCTCCGGAGGTAGACCTGAAAAGTTGTCTGGGAAGACATCCCTGAAATGATCATAAACTGGAGGGAAATCCTTCTGACAAGTCCCCTGGTCATCCAGATATAAACTCGCAATCTAGGATGTGACTCCACCTATCCCATGATGCTCTGGTCCAGCTTGACCTACCTGAACATCCCATTCACCCTTGAATAGAAACTCTCCGCCCACTGGTGACGCGAAACTCACCCGGTGACGATAGCAATCTACAAAGGCTCGAAAGGTAACCAACCAGTCCATCCCGAGAATGACGTCATAAGTTGTCATCTCCAAGACATAGAGGTCCCAAAGAAAGTGACACCCACCAACCTCGAGGGGGAACTCCTTGAACTGATGCACACCAGCCGTTCTAATCCCTAACGGAGTGTATAGAGTCAGGATATCAGAAAAAGAAGAAACACAGATCCCAAGGCTCTCCACAACGGTTACAGATATGAAACTACGTGAAGAACCCGTATCGAAAATTACTGAAGATAAAACATAAGTTACTAGAATAGTACCTCTGACTGTAGAAGGTATGGGATCCTACTCCTGCTGGGTCTATTGCACTGCATATTCTTGTCCAGTGTCATAGCCTTATGACACAGCCTCACTACCGTGATCTGTCCTGCCCTACTGCCTCTGAGATCCTGGTGTCTGGATACCATGGCCACAACCTCCATATCTGCCTGCACGCCCTGACGTATTCCAGTTTTCTGACTGGTAAGAAGCTGCTGGTCCTTCTCCCGTACGCGGAGTCTGCACAGAACCCCTCTCACTAGCCATCAGTGGAAAATCCCTGCAAAAGCACTGCAGATGACCCATCCTGCCACAAGCTCGGCACTCTACTAGGTCTCACGGACACTGCGGTCTTTTGTGCCCCTCTCTGCCGCACTGGTAGCACATGACCTGGCCACCTGAAGCATTCTTCTGACTGATACTGCCAACCTGAGGGAATTCCATCTGTCTCTTCCTCTTTCCAGCAGAAATAGTACCAGTAACTGGTGCTGTACCGCCCTGTCCCACACCACTAGATTCCCGCAGGTTTCTCTCTGTAATCAGCGCCTGATTCACAATAGCGTGTACTGAAGGTAACCTGAAAACATTCACCAGCGCTCAGATGTCATACCGAAGGCCATCCTCAAAACGTCGAGCTCTCAACATCTCATCACCCACCAGCATGGGTGAAAAGCATTGAAGCTCGATAAAGCGAGCAGAATAGTCCATCACCGACATAGCGCCCTGCTGTAGATTCATGAACTCTCGAGCTCTATCCACCCCCAGCATCTCTGGGAATGAGAATTTATAGAATACTGCCTGAAAATCTTCTAATGCCATGTCTCTATGATGTTTTGACTAGGTGGTAAAATCACACCACCTCTTGGCAGAATCACACAGCATGTATGTCGCGATCTTGACCCTCAGAACTAGAGGCGTGTCAAGAAGCTTGAAAATAGTCTGCATCAATCCTATCCAAGACTCTGTAGCCTGTGGTCTTCCATCCCTTGAAAACGTAGGTGGATGCTGTTATTGGAAGATACGAGTCAGCTAATCCATAGATGTAGCAGCCTGCGGTGCTCCCTGAATGGTCTGCATAAACCGCATAAAGCCTTCACGGAACTGTGCATCTGCGCCTGTGTCCAGTATAACGGCTGGCGCCACATCTGGCTCTGCTTTAGGATCAACTGGTATCCCATGGATCACCATCTTTGGATTATAGTCGTCGCCTCTCTCCTGGTGAACAATGCACGTTCGTGTTGGCGGCATGACACTACAAGGTCAAATGCACACCTTAGAACAAGATTATCAAAGACTGAAAATGAAGGGACCAAAGGGGAACAGAAGGAAGAAGGCATTTAAAATTTTCAAAACAAGACTACACGGTGTGTATACTGACTACACAGCATGTACTTGACTTCTCATCCCCTGCCTGGGTCCTTCTGCACGGCTAAGCCACATAGCCCCTGTTTGAACAAAACTACAAGGCGTGTATATCATCTACACGGCGTGTATGGTGTTATTTCCAACTGCCTGTGTCACTTGTGACACGACTGACTACTCGACTTGACACTACACGGCATGTTACACTCGTACACGGCGTGTACACCACCCCATTTCCCCGTCACACGGCTAATTCCACGCGGTCTGTCCTCAGACAAGACTACAAGGTGTGTCCCACAGGTACATGGCGTGTACTAGACGAGCTCTACCGACCAGTGTTGTTAGTTACACGGCCGGACACACAGCTCACACTACACGGCGTGTTTTATATACACACGGTGTGTACACAAAGGATTTCAACGACCCGTGTTGTTAGTTACACGGTCGGGTCCCCAGGTCGCACAACATGGCGTGTTCTTCATTGACACGGCATGTTAAAGAAACGACTACACCGGCCCGTGTTTGTTAGTTAAACGGCCGGGTCTCTGGGTCAACACTACACGGCGTGTACATCCGTTACACAGTATGTTTTCCCCAAGCACTTCCCTTCCCCGTGTCACCGCCCACACGTTTTGTGACATAGTTAGAAACTACACGGCGTGTTCTCAGGGTACACGGCGTGTACTCAAAAAGTTTATTTTTCTTCCCAAACAGAAGAACATGTATGACATGTTTAAGTACTACATGGCGTGTATACTGGGTTTCCAGACAGTATGCCTTAGAAACTCCTCTGAAACCCAGAAAACACTAAAAAACAACACCTAAGTGCCAAATTCCGATCCGTGAGGGCCCATACTCCCCACGAATAAAAGTTTGACATCTTATCTGTGTTATAAAAAAATAAACAATCAATGATCCACCAAATTTTGGTAAATGTGGGGCCATACTCCAAAAAAAACCAAATTTTGGAATCCATTCGTTCCACAGGTTTATACAGAAATACCCTATCACATAGCAAGTATTTATCAAAGCATCTATCACAACAACATGCTTTTCTAGCACAATAACTATCACAACAACATGCAATTTCTAATGCACCTACATTGCATGGAACTATGCATGGCATGTGATATCTAGCATGTGCTTAAATGATGCATGAGGTGGAATACCCTCATCTCATCGGGTTGCAACTAAATAGAACCCATAGATAAAATATCAACAGCACAATCACAAGTGTGTCACCCTTCGGTGAAAATAAATTTAACTGTAAAATTGAAAAATCAGAGAAAAAATTGCAACACGAGGTAAATTGGCTTTTCCCTGTACACAGGTTAGCTACGCCCGGGCACAGCTCATTACCAACTACCGTTCTTGTCATGTCCCTAACTAAGGCTCCAAATAGTATGTCAAAGAAAATAAACACCTTTGATACCACTTTGTAACATCCCGGTTCCGGGTACCACTCCACGGGTGCCCCGAACCCAGTTTTCCACGTGACCTCAAGTGCATTTCCCCAAACGCCAGAGGCTGATGACTAACAGCAAGGGCCGAGGTCTGATAGTGGGAAAACTATGCCCTCAATTGTCAAAGTGTAGCACAGCGGAATATAAAGTAAACGTACAACAACAGAGGAATCAGTAAACCAGACACAACTGAAATTAACAACTGTAGTAGATATAACCAACTAGTATATAAAATAATGCAACATTCCTCAATTCTATAAAAACAGCCAGAACATGTTACACTACAATACAACACGATACAACTGAAGTAGAAGTACAGGAAAACAAAACAGAATAGCCAGCGGCATCGCGATCCAATGCTCGGTCCCATGCTCTCCTACTCCTCAGCAGCAATCAAATACTTGTATAAGGACCCTTTCCCTTATCTACACCTGCAGAAACGTAATCTGTTTGGGCCGAAAAGAATGACCCAAAGAGGGTGTGAGAAATAATCTCAGTATGCACCCACCAAAAGCCCGTGCTCAATTGTGTGTAAAGCATGCAACAATAGTGTGCAGTAGAAAAATGCAATAAATTAAGCAGTACTAAAAAGTAACTAACTTAACCAATTATATTTCCATTTTAATATCCATTTAATCATTTAATTTAAAATATCATCACAGTGAATATTCTAAGTAAATAGCTAATGTCTTCAGACACGTAAACTCCTACCCTCAGGTAAAGAGTATACAACACAAGAATCTTACCACAGGCATACGGATATTGCCCACAGGCGTAAGAGGTATCGCCCACAGGCCTAGAATCAGCTTCCCATAGGCACGGAAGAAGTTGGCCACAGGCTAAATAGTATAGTGCCCACAGGCTAAATCACAACACTGCCCTCAGGCTAATAGGTAACTGGGCCATGACCAATAGGTAAACAAGAAATGTACACACAATAAAAAATCAATTCCTCTCAAGGAAATTCTATAATTATTATAAAGGCATGCCCTCAGGTATCCTAGACAAACGGCTAAACATAGGAACGCACCCTTCGGGGTGGTTCTAGATCCAAGCAGCGATCCCAAATAGCATTTTGATATCACATTAAATTACCTATACAATTATATGTATTTAAAATAGTCACGGCCTCAGCCACATGACACCCCAAATACGGGTTTGTCGATCAAAAACACACAAAACGCACAATAGTTGGAAATAAACACCAAGCCACCTACCTTAAACACCAACGAACGTTATACATCAACGTCAATTCCAGAAACACCCAAGAATGGCGTAGATCTGAAGTATAAGAATATCCGTTTAAACGTAAATAACTCTCGTTAGGGGAAGAATTGGTAAGAGACACACCAGGAGAAGGAAGCTCTTACCCGTGCAGTTCCAACGAGATCGTCCGAGGCGGAAACGAATTCCCAATGAACACTCAGCGGATCTCCAAAGCTTCGGCCTCCTCTCTCGAGCTCCAACTTCCCATTCTAAGCCTTCCCTGTGAATAGGGGAGGCTACTGCCCATTTTAAGCAAAAAAACTATGTACACGGTGTGTACTTCCGAGTATATGGCGTATACTATCCATTTTTTAAACTATTCCTCTGGTGGCTTCCCACTAGCACGACATTGTTCACCTACCAACATGACTACACGGCATGTCTTCACGAGTACACAGCGTGTGCTGTCGCACCACTGACCACCGCCTTACTATTCTCCTTCCGACTGACTACATGGTGTGTAAAGGACCACTACACGGCGTATAGTCAGTTCCTACACCCTTCATCCCTGGAATGACCACACGCCCTATGTACTCATCCGACACGGCCAGAAGTACACGGCGTGTGGAAAAGGTACACGGCGTGTACTTCCAAAATTTGGGATTTTTTCCCATTTTCCATAGTTTCTCAAAAACCCTTAAGGAAAAGAGAAAAGAGAAAACTTGTACCTCAAGAATAAGAACCGAGTTCTTACATTATATAACCCTATGTAAAAATTAATTTACTAAAATATATTTTTTTATGTCATTAATGTATTTACTTTAAGTTAATTAAAATAAAGTCTCATTATCACTCCCAAGTGGCCCCATGAGGTCCCAAAATCGACCCAAGGATGCCCATGGTTGGAGGTGTATCAACCAATAGGATTATGACACATGATTGGGTAATTTTATATTATTATAGTAATATATTTTTACCCTTATTTACCAGATTTACCCTTTAACCACGGTAAATAAAATATTTACTAAAGTAAATATTCATAATGTCTAAAAATAAAACTTACCCATTTACACAATTTGGAACTCATGATTCCAAAAAAAGAATCCATTTTTCCAAATTAAAAATATATAAGTGGAATAAATTAATTTAAAATTAATACCCGCTGTCAAAATAAAAGGTGTGTTTTTAATAAATAATAACTATCAAAAGATTGACACTTATTTATGTCCAATTTCAAAGTGAAATTAATTTCAATAACCAAAAATGGATTAAATGGTAAAAATAGAATATAATTACAATTTAAAACCAATTAAAAATATAATCTAACCACATAAATAAATTATATTAAAAGGTAGTTTTGAATTAAAATACAGCATTTCTAACTTTTCATTAAAATTTGAATTTTATCAGAAAAATACCAAAAATTTACCCAAAGTGAATTTTGATGTCACGATTTTAAAGAATAATTTTATTTGGTCAAATAGAACAAATGAAAGTGACAAAAACTATATTTAAAGAGATTTCTCTATCAAAAGCCGGTAAATCAACCTTTATGGTAAGTTATGCTTAAAATTAGATTAATTCACATTTAAAGCCTCTAACGTTTATTAGAAAAAATTAAAAACATTTAAAAAACATGTATAATGATATTGTAGTTAGTTATATTTATTCTCGCCCTTAAAATTTCTAGGAGTTAACTACCATTTAAAATACTAATATTATATTGTTAGTGTGCAACGTAAGATTTCAAGGAAACTCGTTCTTGCGTATCGGGTGCGTCATCGAACATAGCAGCCCCTTTAAGGTAAAATTAATATTTAATTCACAAAATATTAATTAAAAAGAATATCTATTATTTCTTTATTTAACTGGGATGTTACATCCTTACCCCCTTTCGGAAACTACTTCCTCACAATTTTATTCACTTATCAAAAAAAGGGGGTATTTATCCCTTATAGCATTTTCAGATTCCCATGTTGGCTCTTCAACAATATGTTTTTTGCAAAAAACCTTTACCTGCTGAATTACCTTATTCCGTAATAATTGCTCTCTTCAATAAAGAATCTGGACTGGTTATTCCTCATAAGAGAGATTCTCTTCCAACTAAACTATCTTTGGTCTCAAAACATGAGATGGATCGGGAATACACTATCTTAACATTGAAAAATGAAAAACATTGTGTACATGGGATAAACGTGGAGGTAAAGAAGCTTTGTGCGCAACTGATCCAACTTTCTCTAGGATTTTATAAGGTCCAATGAACTTCATACTCAACTTTCCATTCTTACAAAAACACATCACACTTTTCCATGGAGAAAATTTGAAAAAGACTTGATCACCAACCTCAAATGAAAGATCCTTCCTCTGGTTATCCTCATAACTTTTCTGCCTAATCTGAGTTATTCTCATGTGCTTCTGAATCAACTAAACTTTTTCTATCATCTCTTCTACCAATTTTGGTCCCATAAACTTCCTTTCACATACTTTATCCCAAAAAGCTAAAGTTCGACACCGCTTTCCATATAATGCCTCAAATGGAGCCATCTGTATACTAGAATGAAAATAGTTATTTTAAGAAAACTCAACAAAAGAAATATGTTGGTCCTAAATTCCCTAGTAATCTGGGTAACAAGCACGTAGCATATCCTCCAAGGTCTGAATTGTTCATTCTGATTTCCCATCTCATTGAGGATGAAAAGATGTACAAAAATTTAATTTAGTACCCAATGACTTCTGAAGGCCTTTCCAAAAGTTATAAGTAAACCTAGGATCATGATCAGATACAATGGAAAGGGAAACACCATTCAACCAGGCTATCTCTTTAACATACAACCGAGAAAGTTGATCTTGAGACAATGTATCTTGAATAGGAAGGAAATGAGCCAATTTAGTCAATCGATCAATAATAACCCAGATTGCATTATTCCATCGAGATGTCTTTCATAATCCCACAACAAATTCCATGGATATATTTTCCCATTTCCACTCTAGCACTGGTAAAGGCTGAAGAAACCCTTTTAGTAACTGCCTTTTTTCTTTAACCTGCTGACAATTCAAACACTTCACATTAAAATTAGTAATATCTATTTTCATTCCATCCCACCAGTAATACTCCCGAAGATCTATGTACATCTTAGTACTACCAGGATGAACTGAAAACTGGGAACTATGAGCTTCACATAACAACTCATTCTTCAACTGTGAATCAAAAGGCACACATAATCTCTTCCCAAACCTCAAAACACAATCATTATCAATGTTAAATTTATGAAAATTACCTTTCTGAACCAACTCTACCTTTTCCTACAACTCATTATCTTCCTTATGTGCTTTCTTTATTCTGTTTGATAGAGATGATTTCACTGACACCTGAAACAAAATAGAAGAATTTCATGTACCAACAACTTCTATGCCAAATTTCATCAAATCAAAAACCAAAGGATCTAATTCCAAACTTAACATGGTCAATATAGCATTAATTTTTCGAATCAATGCATCTACTAATTTATTTTCTTTTCCTGAATGATAATGAATCATGCAATCATAATCCTTTATTCATTCCATCCATCTCCTCTATCTGATGTTCAATTATTTCTGAGTGAATATATACTATAAACTATTGCGGTGAGTATATATTTCACATTTTGCTCCATACAAATGATGACTCTAAATTTTTAAAGAAAAAAACAAAAATATCTAATTCCAAATCATTTGAAGGGTAATTTAACTCATGAGGTTTCAACTGACATGAAGCATAAGCAATTACCTAATCATTCTGCATAAGAAAATATCCAAGTCCTTTCAACGAAGCATCACTTTAATTACAAACTCACCATTTTTGGAAGTTAGTTCTAAAACTGGAGCATTCACCAATCTTCTTTTCAATTCCTGAAAACAATCATCACGTTATTTTGTCCAAATGAATTTAACACCTTTTTGAGTTAACCTAGTTATTTTACTAGATAATCATGAAAAATTCTCAACAAACCTCAAGTAATAACCTTCCAAACCCAAAAAACTATGAATATCAGTTATATTTGTGGGTCTGGGCCATTGTTTAACAACTTTTGTTTTAGAAGATCAACAGTTATGACATTTTTTTAAACAATTTGACCAAGGAAAAAAAATTTGTAACCAAAACTCACAATTTCGGGATTTCCCAAATAGTTTCTTTTCTTTTAATGTTTGAAAGAAAACACTTAAATGACTTTCTTTCCCCTCTTTACATTAAGAATAAACCAAAATACCATCAATTAACACAACCAAAAACTTATCCAAGAACTCACAAAAAATTATATTCATAAGATCAATCAATATAGCAGGTACATTGGTTAAACCAAAAGGCATAACTACAAATTCATAATGGCCATATCTAGTACGAAATGCAGTCTTCGGAATATCTGCTTCCTTTACTTTCAACTGATGGTAACCCGACCTCAAGTAAATATTCTAAAAATAATTAGCTCCCTAGAGCTGATAAAACAAATCATCGATATGAGGAAAAGGATACTTGTTCTTAACAGTGATGTTATTCACTACTCTATAATCAATGCAAAGTCTCATTGAACCATCTTTCTTTTAAAAAAACGAGACAGGATCACCCAATGGGGATGTTCTAGGTCAAATGAAACCTTTATCTAATAACTCCTCCAATTGTTTCTTTAACTCTAAAATATCAATTTGATTCATTTGATAGGGGGTTTGAAATTGGATTAGTATTAGGAACAAAGTCAATAGTAAATTCATCTTCCCAATCAGGTATAATACCAGGAAACTCATCAGGAAAAACATCAAGGTACTCATTTACCACTAGCACGTCATTAATCTGAACAGTTCCTTTGTTTTAAACAATATGTGCAAGGTAACATTCATTTCCATATTTTACTAGTTTCTTAGCTTCCTGATATGTTACCAAAGTAAGGGTTCATTCTTGTACACAAACTGAAAATATTTCTGAAAAGAAACTTATTTATCTCTGCAATCAATCTTAGCATGATAAACAGAAAGCCAATCCATACCCAAAATAACATCAAAATCTACTAGAGTCTAAACAATAAGGTTTGTAGGTAAATTCTTTCCACACACAAGGATAAGAAGGTTCTTAAAATTTCTTTTTGTCTCAACATTTCCTTCATGTGTTTTTACCATAGGTTCAGGATTCATATCTTGAGATGGAATTCCCAATTAACTATAAAACTTCTCAGAAATGAATGAATGTGTAGACCCCGAATCAAACAACACATTGGCATAATATGAACAAACAAACAGTGTACCTGATACTACTTCATTTGATGTCCCAACATCTACTAAATTAGTTGCAAAGGATTTCACTGCCTATTTCTGCTTGTAGTCTATCTTCTTTCCCTCAGTTGAGTTCTTCGTTGGACACTCATTTTCATAATGACCCATTTCATTTCACTTGAAACATTTTACTGACTAT
Organism: Viscum album; assembly: GCA_963277665.1. NCBI lineage: Eukaryota > Viridiplantae > Streptophyta > Magnoliopsida > Santalales > Viscaceae > Viscum > Viscum album. Next base: position 591,486,479 of record OY728126.1, read on the forward strand.
AAATCAGATTTTGTCTTACCATTGCCCAGCTCTTTTTCAGTGCAATTATGAGCCTTATGTCCCCTTTTACCACATCAGTATCACTTACCAGAATTCAAAAAACATTCTGCATCCTGATTTTTACCACAATTTTCACAAACTGTAAACTTAAGTTTCTTACCATTAGGATTTTTTGAAGAGTTCTTCCCTTTCGCCTGCCACCTCAACCTCTTATTCTGTTGTTTTTCAAAGAACACATGATCATCAGCAAACTCTATTTCCAACTTCTCTGCACATCAAAAAAAATTCATAACTTTTTAACTCACGAGAAGTTAAATCCCTTTGATACTTTGGCATTAATACTGAGTAAAAATGATTTATTTTACTATAAATATCTCATATGAAATTTGGATTATACCTTGCCATTCGAGTGAATTTTTTTTCATAAGTAGCCACTGAGTAATCCTCCTGCCTCAATTATAGAAATTGTTTTTTCATGTTAAGACGAACCACCTTAGGAAACTATTTCTCAAGAAACATACCTTTTAATTAATCCCAATAAATATCATCAATCTTCTCAATATCACTGATATTTTTTTACCATCGACCACCACTGATCAAATTCACCTTCAAAATAGTAAACATCGAGACTAACCTTTTGATGTTCTGGATACTCTGTGATAATGAAAATATTTTCCAGTGCTTTAATCCACCCTTCTCCTAGCACAGGGTCAGATGATCCTCTAAATGATGGGGGATGTTGCCTCATGAAATGCTCAACTACTAACATTTTCTTTTGTGGTTGATCTTGTAGATCACATGAATGGATACCACCACCATTTATAGCCTCATTCAACTATGCCATCATAGCAACAAATTGTTGAGTTCGGATTCTAACCATCTTAGGTTGCTGATTTGGAAGGTTTTCTTCCTCCTAAAGTCGTCTCAGCATAGATTCCATGTTTCCTCTGTGGAAAATCATTTTAAACAGATAAATATCTTAGGCAAAGCAACATGGTAATCTGTAAATGTTATATCACTTCAATCTTGCCATAAATTAATTTATGGACATTAATTTAACAATTTCATAACTTCCAAAGATATCTAAACCGACCTCTAATACCAACTATAAGGACCTGGCCTTAAACATTACATAATCATGAATTAAATGAATAATTCACATTAAATATCTATAAAGGATTAGAGTTTTAGAGAATTAGTCCATATTTATTTCATTACATCTAAAAAATTACAAGGTAGACACTTCTACTAATTTTCCATTTTTTTCATAAATTAAAAACTCTTGAAAGAAAAGAGGCATTTCTAGTCCCATATTTTAGATAGCATGACATTTTCTTGATCCCATCCTTGACCCTATTCATATTTAAGTCTAGTGAAAAATATTTCAAAACTTGGAATGAGCATAAAAAGCTCAGTAAGGGTTATAAAACAAAGAAAGAAAACATTATTTCATTAATGCATTCATAACCTATGCTCTTTAACATACCTCATAAAATCATAGGATTTATGAATAACACATTGAAAACATAAATCATAAATGTAAATTGTGGAATCCATATCATACTTACATTGTATCAATGATAGCTACATAGGGAGTTACGTTGGAATACCCATCACAGTATATTCCTTAAATCTCTTAGGAGAAACATTCACTTTTACCTTCATCACGTTACCCAATGCATTGGAGAGATATCTCGGGCTCACCTGCCCTAGGTTTAACACAGAACCACCAATATAAGTAATAATTTCCAAGAACCATAATATAATCATAACACATAACATAATCATTAAGAAAAGATTACATTCCCAAATTGCAATCATAATATATATTTTCAAGATATTGAACAAGATATTGAAATAATAAATCTGAAAACCATTTTCAATACCAAAATACGTAAAAGAGTATATGATATTTATTTTTCTTTTAAAAACATTTCGGCTTTTTAAGTAAGCCAAAGATCAAATAATAGTCGCGGTGGCGAAAAGGTCATTCTCACTACATACGTAAAAAATTAAAAATTGTTTTTATAGTTTAGTAAAACACCTTGTATAAAAAGATTCCATTTTATTGAAATGAAAATTCAAAGTTTTTTATATATCTTATAAAAAATTCAAGTATAAAACAATATATTCCTCAATGAAAGGAGATTGAGACAAAGTCCCTTACCTCATGTCTGACTTGACTCGTTTGTTCTTTAATCTCCTAAATAATAAGCTAAAGTTAATTTATACCTTCTTAAGAACCTTTTTCTTGTTTATTATTCTTTTTATATCACATATTACCATGTTATAAACATTATTTAATCATTTAAGTTAATAATGGTCATTTTTTCGATATTTGGTACTTGAGTCAAAAATGAACTTCTTATATTTACAAGTTGTCTATGTGGTCAATAGTACATTATATCCAGATTGATATTCATGATTTAGATCTCATATATATAATATATATCCATTATATATATATATGTATTTATAATAGTTCATAACATTTGGAGATAAAAAATGAAATGCACCGTTTATGGAGACGGTAAGCCGTATGCACGCACGAATGTTACTTTCATTTATATTTATTATTTTAATGTAACTAAAACATAATGATACATAGTAATATTATAATTTCAGTACTATATCATATATAATATCATTAAATTCATCCTTTATACATCCCACATATGGCATTAACGAGTCATGTCACTTTGATGGGGCGGTAGTCCGAACTTCCTCAAATGAAATTATCATGTTTACCCATAATGGAAACAATAAAGGTATGATATAGATGAAAAATACAGAAGAATAAAGAAAGCATAAACATAATATATATCATATATACACACAGTTCCATAATAATGTCCACCATGAGAGGTGGTATGAGATAATTGAACAATCATCGTTTCCTGAGGTGTTAGTTTTCCATCCACAGAAACAGCATGTTCTTTAACCATTAGATGGAGGTGTTTGTAAGTGTAGTTAGAATACTTCACATACCAAAATACTAGTATATTTAGGATACTAGTGTTCTTATAAAATAAAGGAATAAAAAGAGTTTAGGGGGTTGTAGAAGTAAAATAAAATAAAAGAACTTAAGAGAAGATGCTACCTTTAAATTGGGTAACTCACTTTGGTTTGAACAAAAAGGGTTTCTTGAAGTTTCTTCTGCCTAAGTTAAGGCTTCTAAGAGGAGTAGAAAGATTTTGGGAGCTTAATTAGGCATAGGTTGGATGATCCAAGGGGCTTTAGAGGCGTGGGGAATGGGTTAGGGGTGAGGGATTTTTATAAGGTGGAGGAGGAGCTCTTTAGGAAAGTGTGAAAATATTATTTAATTACATAATTATTTTCTCTTTAAAAATGTCCAAAACTTATGAAAGTAGAATATAAGATGACTCATGGTCAAAATAAAATAATACAATTAGATTTGGACAGGTTTTGGAGATTATTTTAATCTTTATAATCTTATTTATTTATATCATTTATTAATGAGGTAAACAATACATTATTATTGTGTCATAAATATTTTAATTTATTTATTTTTTAAAAATTATATAACAAATACCATGATATAAGAAATATTTTTATCTTTCCAAAAATATTTATAGTAGAAATGATAATTTACAAAACCCTATGTAAAAATTAATTTACTAAAAGATTTTTGAATATGTCATTTTTGTCTTTACTTAATTTAATAAAAATAAAGTGTCATTATCACTCCCATGTGGCCCAATGAGGTCCCAAAATATACCCAAAAATGTCCATAGTCAGAATTTTATCAACCAATATGATTAGAACACATGTTAGGGTAATTTTATATTATTATATTAATATTTTTTACCCTTACTTACCAGATTTACCCTTTAACCATGTTAAATAAAATATTTACTGAAGTAAATATTCATAATGTCTAAAAATAAAAGTTACCTATTTACACAATTTTTGGAACTCTTGATTCAAAATATAGAATCTATTTTTCCAAATTCAAAACATATAAGTCATATAAATTAATTTAAAATTAATTTCCGCTGTCAAAAGAAAAGGTGTGTTTTTAAGAAATAATAACTATTAAAAGACTGACGCTTGTTTATGTCCAATTTCAAAATGAAATTAATTACAATAACCAACATTGGATTAAATGGTAAAAATATAATCTAATTACACTATAAAACCAATTAAAAATATAATCTAACCATATAAATAAATTAGATTAAATGGCAGTTTTGAATTAAAATACAGCATTTTTCACTTTTCATTAAAAATTGAATTTTATCAGAAAAATACCAAAAATTTACACAAAGTGAATTTAGATGTCCCAATTCTAAATAATAATTTAATTTTAACAAATATAACAAATAAAAGTGACCAAAACTAGATTTAAATATGGTTCGCCATTAAAATATGGTCAATCAACCTTTAAGGTAAATTATGCTTAAAATTATATTAATTCACATTTTAAGCCTCTATATTTCTTTGGATAAATGTAAAAACATTTAACAAACACGTATAATCATATTGTAGTCGGTTATATTTATTCCCGCTATTACAAGGCATTAACTAACATTTAAAATAATGATATTATATTGTTAGTGTGCAACATAAGATTTCAAAAAAAACACGTAGTTGCGTATCGGGTATGCCATCGAACATAGCAACCCATTTAAGGTAAAATTAATATTTAATTCACAAAATATTAATTAAAAAGAAAATTTATTATTTCTATAATTACCTAGGATGATACAATTACCCAATGCATTGAAGAGATATCTGAGCACGCCCTTTATAACCATTTCAATCTCATGTTTATGTGTGTCACATAGATCATATAACATGGATTCACTCAACATCATAATTTTATTCCCTAAACTAGGAATGTGGAATAAATACATGAAATTACATGATCAATAAGTATATATTAAAAAATTTGAATACCCTTGATAGGAAAATGGGTAAGGTATTAACTACATGATAATTTTGGCATGGAAAATCACGGTGCAATTTCGACAGCATAACGACGTCATATAGAGATTCATAAAATGGGTTGATAAGAGAGAAACGGATCTCTCATCATATAGAAATGAAATTTTTAGTAAGTTAGAACACTTAATGACATTACCCAACATAAGGAATTGTAAATATAATGCATAACATTATAAACAATCTTGAAGGAAGATGATAAAGAAAAAGAACCCTTACAAAATTTCAGCATGGTAGTGGGTGTACGTCAAGGTTCGTAGGATAGTTAAATGAGAGTGAAAGGGGATATCATCATTTATAAATCAGGTGTAAATTAATTGGGATAGGTAATATTGTATCCCAACAAAATAAAATAGATATTAAAAAGGCATATCATACATAAATTTCTTGATTAAAGAAGAGAGGGAGAATCTATTGTGGAATTTCAGCATAGTAGCGGCTTAGGTAATAGTTAAAATGAGATAGGATAAATGAACTATCATTAATATAGCATTATTTGGACATTATGAGAAATATTATTAATTAATTACAATGTAAAAAATTGAAATTAAGAAGACTAACTTCAAAGAATGTGCTTGAATTGATAGGAGGAGAGGGGGGTGAGGATCCCTTACATGGATGTATGACTCCAAAGGCTTAGGAAAGGCTTGGTGGGATATTAAAGGTTCCTTGGGAGGAATATAGGGGTTAGGGATAATATTTTGGATAATCTTCAAGGATTTTGTGTTAATATAAATGGTAGGGCTCTAGGTGGGAGATGGTGGAGCTTTCATGGGGTCGTTCGGTGAACATGGTTTTGGCCATGATCTCGATGAACTTGAACTTCTCCCATAAAAAAATTCACTCATGCTTAAGTTTTTGGATATCATCTTGGAATTGGTCTATGGAAAAGACAATAAATTATAACTCCTTTGGAATATCTGGTAAATGGTCTTTATAGGGAATGATCTCACTGGTTGAGGCCATCACTTTGTTTGTGATAAAAGGATTTTTTAAAACCCTATATTTATACTAGTATTGTGATCACTATTCAATGTCTATATTAAAAATAAAAATGAAACTTATTGGTTATTTAAATCAAATTGGATAAAATAAAACAAAATAAGTGAATGTTCTTTCTATATACATAAGACATTTAATTAAAACAAAATATAAGGAATTTTATTCATAAATGTTCAGGTCGTTACAACCAGAATCTATAGAAATTATATAAAAATAATCATAAGATTGTTCTTTCATGGATTGGTTGAACTATGTGGATTTTTTTGGTATGAGTAATAGAAGATATGTGGTGTCATGTTGTAGAGGACAAAAATGAAACAATTAGAAATACATAAAAATTTAAATATAATAAATAATTTTTAATGTGAAAGTGGAACCATGTTGATATATTTTGATTCTTGTATGAGTATAAGTCTATAATCTCTCATTAAGTAAAATTTATACATGTTTAGGTGATATATTAACCTGTATCCCTTAGTTTTACACCCGGCTAACCCTTTTGACGACTTCTGTGATATCAATGTTTTTTACACATTAGGGGTCCTAAAATTTATTATAATAGAAAAAGTGACAAATATATGGATAATGGTATATATTATCAACCATATACCATTTAGAGGAATAAATATATCTTTTTTATAAATTTAAATCATTTTATAAATTATTATTTAACATAAGATACCGTTAATGTCATTTTCAAGACTACCCTAATAGTTTGATATTAAATGCATCATGATATAAATGGAATTTAAATATAAACTTTTAAAACATAACTAATATAATATATTTTTCTAAAAAATCCATTGAAATTAATAATTAAACCAAATTTTATTATATTAAATATCATTAAAATTATTTATTTTATTTTTTTATTACTTGAACAAGCATTGTTTTAGTGTTTTTTAAGAATGTAAATTTATTATTCAACTACTAAAAATTAAAAACAAAAAAAACATAATAAATAAAAATTATTAATTTTTCTTATAACCATTTATTATTGAACAGAACCACTTTTTATACATATGAAAAAAATATTAGAGGTATTAAAACAAATATAGTGATATTTTGTATTTATTTTGTACTTGAAATAATAATAAGGTTATTATAAAAGGAAAGTGGAAGTAAATTTCTAATCTATTTATGATAAGATGTTTATGTTATAAATTAACCAATGAAATGAAATAATTTCATATTTTTGGTATATTTATAGGACTTATCCCCCAATTTTTATCCTATTTTATATGTCTTACCTTTACTAAGGTGACAAATTTTCCATTGTTATTATTCATAATGATTAAACTTAATAGTAAAATATTTTCCAAATTTTAAAATTATTATTAAAAATACTGGATCAATTTATGAATATTCAAATTATTTAAGTTTTTAAATTAAATATTAATACAAATGTGTAAAATTCAATTAGAAACAATTTTAAGAAAAAAATATTTTAAATTCTAAAAATGAACTTTTATCAAACTCAAGTATAATAATGATTCCTATATAATTAATTAGATTTTAAATAATTAAATGATTATTATGATGCTTTAATATAAACTTAATGATAAAATTTTAATTTTAAAATTCTTGGTTTAATGAAAATAAATAACTATTTTACAAACTTAGGCATTTTCACTATTCACAGAAAAATAAATATTTTTAGAAATATCCCAAAAAATCACCGTAAGATAATATTGACATATTTATTTGAAAAATGATATTCAATTACAGAATCAAAATTTATTAAAAAATGTAGAAATTAATTATAATATCCATATAAAAATTAAATAAAACCATTTTTGAAGAAAATATAATTTTTGAAGCATAAAATGATTTTACTAAATATTAAGTAGTTGTGAATTATTCATTAGTTTTTTTTAGTACAATAAGTATATACACATTTCCTAATGTTGGGAATCTTATTCCTACCCATTAAATTAATATTCAGGTTATAATATATCATGGTTTGTTTTATACTCACTGTTAAGTATTAGGAAATTTATAGTAGAGTTAAATTTTATTTGAAGAGAAACATATTATGAAATATTAGGTTGTTTCAAGAATATATTGGAATTAATAGACATTAGTTTTTGGTATAAACATCAGTATATAAAATATTTTTATTTTTCAAAGATCACTCTTAAGAATATCATAGTGGATTGACTCTTATATTGGAATGGTTCACTTCTCATTCCATGATTTTCATAGTCAAGGTGAATTTCCAACACTATCACTATAGATAGATCCCCATATTTGATCGATTTCACTCACTATTACATGATTTCATTAGCAAAAATTCACTTTCAAGACTATCATAGTTGACAGAGTCCCTTACAAAACTAAGGTTACTCTCTATTCCAGTTCATATTAAATCATAAGATATCTTTTATATTCCCAATTCATTATAGGGATATTTAATTCCACACCCAAACAAAGAATAATGAAAATATACATCATTTCTATTAAAGATCATAAAATACATTATTATAGCGTAACCCATTGAGAGAAAATTGTTTCATAGAGATTTCATCATAACATAATTAACATGTGGGAATATAATATGTTTCAAAAAATTATCATCAAAATATCATCATCAAAATAAATTTGGAGAAATTAAATAGACGATATAATTATAAAAATTACCTACTATATCATAAGAAATATTAAAGGCTATTTACATATATAAAAAATACTATTTAAAGAGTATTTAAAAATTTCATTGAAGGTAAAGGAAAGTATAATTTTACTATGGTATCTTCAAAAGCTAAAAAATTGGATTATTCTAAAAAAAATTTCTCATAAAGTAAATATTGAAGCTTATAAGTGAATATTCAATGGAAATAATGGTTTATATAGAGGGAAAATCTATTTTCTTAGTAAACCTTAAAACAGAGATTTTTTTAACACATTTTTTCAAATAAATTCAAAAGATAGCATGTATAGAAATTATTTTACAAATTATTATATTAAAAAATTGAGAATAAATTATAATATTTTGTAAAATGAAATTAAATAATAATTGGTTCATAAAAAATAATATTCTTTGAAATAATTTAACAGAATGCTGATTTGGAGGGGAAAGATTCCCAACCCAAAAGGAAGAAAAATGATATATTTTCTTAAAACAATTATCTCAATAATTTTAGTTACCAAATGAAGGAAAATGTATGGAAAACATCAAAAACCTATAAATAAATAGATTATAAGAAAATAAATGGTGTTTTAAAGATAATTATAAGTAATATCCAACAATTTAAATTTAACATATACAGTTATGAAATGAAATGAGATTGTGATATAAACCCTTACCACTTTGGAAACCATTGAATCGTAAACCCCATGAAAGTAATAATCTTAAAATAAAATTTAAATAACATTCATATAAATAAATTTTTTATATATCATATCAAATGAAGGTTTAATACACTATATAAACACAAATAGGTTCATAACATGAAACATGTCTCAACGAAACAATATTCAGATTAAGAACACATTGCTAAAGTTCTATCATCCTTTGTATGTGTAAAAAATAGATTTATAATAAATATTTATTTATTTTTTATATATTCCAATACCATATTAATATATATCCTAATATGTATCACTCTATTATATTTTTCAATTAACCTTTTATTAACAATTATTCATTAGAATCATTATTAGAGTGAAAAATGGTCTATTTTTATGCATGTCTCAATTCGACTATTCCAGACAATACACCTTGGTAATGATGACATAATATTAATAATATAAATTGTTTTTTAAATATATTATATAATAATTATATAATATTTTATGAACATCCATATATTTTTTTGATTAAAAATGAATGATATCATTTCGTGGAGATAGTAGTTCATAAATACAAATGAGTAATGCCTCTGTTGTTTCATTGTTTGAATAAGAGCAAGGTAAATATTAATTAAATATTAAATAAAATATAAAATAATATATTCATTAAATCCAACTATATAACCATCCATAAGAAATAATGATGAAAATTAAAACCCAACTCCTCATGCAGTTATTAATTCACATTTATATAAGGGAGAAGTTTTCATTTCCAATGGGATTGAAAATGAGATGAAAATGGAGAATACCATAAACATAATAAAATTTTAGTATATTGGAGATAATTATTTTATTTTATCCCAATGGTTATAATAAGTTTGAGGGAGGTGGAAGATGAAATAAATATGAAAGAATTCAGTTAGGAGTTTTACTTCTTCGTTTGAAAATCTCTTTTAGATTACAAATAAGGCCTTATAGCTTAGTATTTTTATAGTTTTAGGACCTCTAGATCCTATATAGGGTTTTTGGGAGGTTGTTTGGGTATATATTGGCTTTTTTAAAGTGAAAGTTTTTACGAAAATGTGAGAATGGATTGGGTCCTTTTATAAATGAGTTGAGTGACAAACCTGTAAATACATGCAACATTATAATATAATATATGCCTTAGACATTTCATGTGGCTCCAAATTTCAAATTATACAAATAAAATAATGATAAATTGAAAATAAAATAAATTAAATTAAATTAAATAATACTTTTTTGATATATTTCATTCCTTATCTTTAAGGTTAACCCCTCTTTTAACCCATTTTACCCTTTTGTTTTAATAATATTTTCACGATGTTAACTATTCATCATGGACAAAAATTAAGTTTGAATTATTACCTTATATTAATTAATATGATATAAAATATGGAATAAATATTAAAATATTACATTTTAATATGTTTTTGAAATTATTTAAACATATATATATAACATGTAAAACTCATTTTTAGGAAAAATGTATTTTTAAACATAAAAATAATTTTGTTCACTTTAATTACCCGGTAAAAACTAATAGATAATTGTAGATATATTTTATTGAATATATTATATAGAAATTTTGATGAAATTGTTCTTATGTAGTGATTAATTGAATTTATTATGTTAAAATTCATCATGCACAAAACAAATTATGGAAAATAACACTTTTTTCCTTCAAATAAATTTATATTCACTTATAACCAATAAAAAATAAATATATGAATGATAATTCACATTTTTAGATTCAATACCAATATATTGAGTTATAATCATATTTCATTAGTGATCAAAATAAGTATAAAAAATAATAAATTGAATAAATATAAAAATAAATTATTTTTAATATTTTAAAATTGTGTATTTATTTACTAGGAATTAATAAATAATTTTTCATTATAGAAAAATGCTACACATATTTTTAATAATTTAATTAGTCATATTCCTAAACTCCAATAAAATTACTACACAATAAAAATATCTTTTTAATAAGAATATTTCTATAGTATATCATAGTTACTTTATGCTCAATGATGCATATAAAGAAACTTATGAACACGTTGAATTTAATAAATAGAATTAAATATTCTAAAATCTTAGGGTTCTATAGTTTTCAATTAAGATGTATCTTTTAAATGGAAACACACATATTCAATCATACTGACCAAAACTATATGTTAAATGGACATATAGTTTATTCCAACACATCACAAATGTATTATATATCTTTACCCCAATGTATTAAGACAATATATGTGTTTTTTATAGGTTTTGAGTATTCGATGTTTGTTTTGAACTAAAATGTCAATTTTAAATTGAAACCATGCCCATTTTTCATTCCATCCACAATACATGTCCTCTTTATATGTTATTAATTACCACATTTCATAAATGGATAGTCAATTATTTTGTAAAAGAATCATAAAAATCCTAACACATTTTTACTATTTTGTCTATGTGAAGGATGTTTTAAACTAAAACATGAAATTTAAATTGAATGAAGACTTTTTTATTTATAACGGCTACACCTCATATCATATTAATATGTAGTTAATTTATATTTATCATAAATGAATAAATAATTACTTTCTTAAATTATCATTACAATTCCAGCATGTTTGATCAATTGTGAGTATATGGAACATTTTTTAATATATATGTCACTTTTAAAAAATACCACAAACTTTTAGTCAGATTGACCAAACCTTTTATTAAATAATCATGGGGTTCATTCGTAAACATAGCATATAAATTTTTAATAATTTACCTAATGTATCAATACTAGATGAGCATGTTTTCTAATTTTTTAGTATGTGACATGTGTTTTGAAATAAAATTTATGTTTTAAATTAAAACACAAAACTTTAGTTAAACCAATACCACTATGTGTCAAATTATTTTTTAGTTAATTTATAAATTTCAAAAAGGATTTAATGATATATTTTATTATTTATAAATAAAATATGAGTGTTTTTTCATGGTTTTTCAGTATGTGTCATGTGTTTTGAACTAAAAGGTCACATATTAAACTAAAAATATGAAATTTAATTCATAAAAGTAACATCACATGTATGATTGACAGGTGGTTAATTATTAATTTTTGAATATGGATAAATAATCATTTGACTAAATTATTATGTAAATATACATGTTTTCTCTTTTTTTATTATATGAAGATTGTTTTGAACTAAAATTCAAATATAATATGGAATAGAATTTATTTTAGTTATACAGGTCAAAAAGATATTGCATTAACTTGAGTTTAAATCCCACAAGTAAAAAATTAATTATAAATACTTTTATTAAACTATCATGAAAATTATATCTTGTTTTATATTTCTTGAATATACATTATGAATTTTGAAATAAAATTTATGTTTAAAATGAAAACACACACTTTCAATCATTCCAAAATCATCTTGAAAAAAATTATGTCATGTTAATTTATATATTCCTAAAATAAAGTATTGATCTTTTCCCATAATGTATTAAGTAAATAAAATATTTGTTACTTCTTTTTCAATATATGATGCTTGTTTTAAACAAAAAGGTCACTTTTAAATACAAAAATATACTTTTATTTATTCTAGTCACACTATAAGTCAAATTTATTTTTTGTTAATTACTACATATTAAGGATAAGTGATCATTTTCCAAGATTATCATGATAATATGAACACTATTTCCCTATTTTGAGATTATGAAGAACATTTTATTCTAAAATTCTAGTTTAAAATTCAAAACATGCACTTTCAGTTATACCTCGCACACTAGATGTCTAAATGATGAGTAGTAAATATTTAAATATAAAAATTAATAACCTATAATTTCCCTAAATTATCAAAATAATTTCTGTACATTTTTATTGTTTCTACTATTTGATTAATGTTTTCATCTAAAATTTCCTTTTAAAAAGAAAACACTCGCTTTATTTCATACAAACCACACTATGTGTCATATTGATATGATGTTAATTACTACACATAAAAATGAATTGTACATCATTTTACTAAATTAGAAATACTATATGATCAGGATTTTTGGGATTAAATAACGTGTGTTTTGAACTAAAATTTTACCTTTAAATAAAAACTTTCACTTTCTTTTATACCAGTAAAACTGCGTACTTTATTATGTGTAGTTAATTAACAAATTTCAAAAATGGTTCACCTAAAATTTTTATAATGTATATTGTTCATTCAAATGTGTGTAGTTACTTTTTTGGACTACATTAAGTGCATTTTGAACTAAATTTCTAGTTTTAAATTTGAAACATGCACTTTTAGTGATACCTAGCCATGATGTACTTTAGATTAACATTTGATTTATTATTACATGTAAAAATGAATAACAATTCATTTTATAAAAGTATCATGACACACTGGTCATTTTTTCATTGTTTTGAGTATGCAATATAAGTTCTCAACTAAAATGTCACTTTTAATTGAAAACACAATGTTTCATCCATACTGGTCACATGATGTATTGAATTTTTATGAGGTTAACTCCATTACATAAATTCTAAATTACCAATATTTTTTTAAAAGTATCAATATTATGAGAAAGAAAAAATTCAGATTTTGATTCTGTGATTACTTTTTTTAAGTAAAAAAATCTATTTAGTTCTACCTATACTCATTTTTATATTTGAATATTTCATTAATATTTTAAAATTAATAGGTTAATCCCTTGGTATTCTTCTAAAATTTCTAAACTATATTAATCTATTATTAGTTGACTTCTCCTCAATCAGTTCCACTCTAATTTTTCATCATACAAATTCAATTTCATTATTATATTTTTTTGTATGTCCACATTTCCATATTAACATTTTCCTTTTTTATACTCATTTTATATGTTCAAGGTGTACTATAAAATGAAAAAGTCACTACAATAGAGATTATTTGGTATAATAATAGTCTTATAAAATTAACTATTCAATTTTTAAGAGAATTTTATGCTAATAATGCACACCATAATTTTTTCATCATTTTACCAGTCCAGTTTGAATATTATTAGAGAAATCTATATTAATATCTTCATAAACTTATAGAAATGTGCCTAAATATGTTAAAAAATAATTTTCATTATAGTGTGGGATCCCAATATCATATCCATAACATTTTGATACAATCTTTTACTAAAACAAAAATCTATATATTTTGTGTTATTCTTACTAAAAAGTAATTCTATTAAATTGTAAATTCTCTCCCCATAAATTTTACATAAAATGATTAGAAAATTAACTAAATAATAGGTAGATAAATCATATTTTCTGAAATTAGTGAAATAAAAAAAGTTACAAATGTTATTGGAAACCACCTATTCATGGTGTTATCAAACATCATGTCACCATGTAATTTACTTATTCATTCTAAAAGAATTAAATTTTCTCTTTTGAATGTGTGTACGGTAAGATTCCATGATAATACTAGTAAACCATAGATAAACTAATAGTTAATAAATATTTTAAATGAAATTTTAATTATATATAAAAATACCTCTTTGGGGATGCTAGTTTTTGGATGGTGTGTTATAACTTTATAATTTTTCAAATAAAATAACTACTAATAATGTGATTACATTATTTGGGACACTTCAAAACTATTTATAAAATATGTAACTTGTTTCAATATTTTTTTATAGTGTAATATTATTATATATACCCTAGTAGTTATCCTATTATAAAAAGCAATACACATCTTGTGAATATTGTAAATATTAATACGAAGGTATTAATAATAAATAAACACCACAGTATCATAACAAAATGGTTAGTAAAATATAACATTAAATATATAAATTGAAATTTATTTATAAATATTGAATGTATTTTATTGATCATTTTTAAGGTATGTGACATGTTTTTTATTTAATGTATATCCATGAATTTAATCCAAATAATATATATTTAGAGTACCAAAATTTATCATGAAGGGACTCCAGTGATTCTTAAAAAGATAAAAAGGAATATCTAATTGATTAAATGAAAATATATTTTATATGATTAATGTATAGAGTTTTAACCATGCATTGTAGGTATTAAGAAGATAATTCTTTTTGTAATTTTATTTTCCAATATCCTGAAAAAATTTTGTTCTCTTACTAAAAATTCACCTTTATCCATTCATGTTTTTTTATGTTATATGATGATTTATTAGTCCAAAAAAATTATAGTGAATTTACTTTACATTGAAGTGATATATAAATATATAGAAAATATGAATACTATTAAACTAAAATAAATAAATTAGATCAATTATTGGACATGAAAATTATAAATATGTACCTTATGTATTCATACATAGCCAAGGCTCCCAGTCATTCATGCTTGAGAATTTAATTAACACTCGCTTGAACCATCATTTCAGAAATGGACTTTACATAAAAAATTTCTTCATATTCATGATAGAACATATTTTAATCCTTTAACATTGTATATACATGAAAATGTAACATTACTAATTTGGGGATTTTAATTTCCTAGATAAAGCTAATCTTATAAGGTCCTTTTGATAAATGTGTTTATCCCATATATTAAATTGACTCGACCTAAAATCCCCCCTTATATTTTTATTTATATAATAAAATTACTTATATTAAAACTTATTTTAGTAATTTTAAAATGTTTTTAACTTAAAATAAATAATAAATGTTGTACCTCGTTATCATTATTTATCTTTATAAGATTAAATGACCGTCGTATGAAATCTAGAATAACAATATTTCCATTTATACATCAAGATAATCAAGGGGAATAGGTAGCTCGATGTTTAGAACATGACATGAATGAATCCCTACTCTTGTGTGATCTATTAAATTTTTTTATTATATATAATATCTCTTTGGATATTGTTTATTATACCTCATTAACAAAGTGATTGTTGGGTGTTAATATATATAAATCACATTCAAATTCACCAAAAGTAGTTTTTATATAATAAAGTTATTGATATATATTTGATTCACAAATATAAGTATCTATTATTGAAAAATATATTAATTAGTTAAGATAGAATTTAGGGGGAATGTATAGCCTAAATTCTCGGGGTGTAGTGGTGAATTCATTTTGCCTAATTTTTTTAAACATTTTTGTAATGGATTTTAATGGGTTTTAATCAATATTTCCATGTAATTAATTGTCTGTTTAAAATATGGGAAAATTTTATGAAATAATATAAACAAAAAAAGGATTGAAATATTGAGATTTGGTTGTTTTGAATTTATGGTGAGATTTTTTCTATTTCTTCGGATTTATTTAGGTATAAAATCATCCACCAAAAGTTAACCCCAGACCCATGGGTTGTATGACATTTACCAACCACAAGAAAAGGATGAAGGGCCACGATAACCCACTGAGGGGGCCTTCTTGAGTTTCTGGGAGGTGTATCACGCTTCCCAATACACACAACAATTGGGATAAGGCATCTAGGCCCATACATGTTGATATCAAACATGTTGGTTTTTTGTGAGCGAATGCGGGCACTGATCCCCAATTTACATGGTCTTTTAATCTAATTATACCACAATATTTAATTTATGTGAGAGATCAAACGGTTATAACTATGATATTACACAAGCTCATGTATGTTTATTGTTCATAACTAATGAAAACAGTGCCAGTTTATGCCTCTGCACCACACCCAAACATCAAACATTTCTCTCCACCGGTCATCGCTACCTTTCATCCTCAACATCAGTAGACTATCCTATACACTCTCTAGACACCACCATGGATTGCACCTAATAATATTTAAATAACTATTTAATGATAATGAACCAGTCTTGGGATAACAATTGATTACATTAAATGAATTGGTTTACTTTAGTGAAGATCATTCGAAGAGGATGACAGCTTACAAGATGAAGAGGAGCTCTCTCTAGCAACAATGAAGGATAGATGGTTTGAGGAGGATCATTATTCCATTGGTCTTTATTATACATTTGGTATGAAGGCTACAGAATAGGTTGTTATTATACACTATGGAGATTCCATTTTAGGTAGTGGCATGTTTTCAAGTAAAAGTATGGGATACACTATGGAATAACTAGAAACATAGTATCCCAAGTTTGAATAAAATGTGTTGTGATGTGGTGTTATTTATTCCTTATAAGGGTGTTAACATTGGTAGTGGTAATGTATCTCAGTAATTTATCCTTTAGGGAGATGCATTATTGACTTCTTAATGGGTTGTGGGGGTGTGTGAATAGGCAGTGTAGTGTTTTTATAAATCCCAGACATCAAATGGGTTCACCGAGTTGAGTTTGGCTATGCAGTAGATCACTTCAAAATGGAAATAGTGAGTATGATAAAAAAAATTATGTTTCAACTATTTGAGAATTTGTTATACCATATCCATGCTAGAACCAAATAGAGAATAATTGGCTATGTCACAATTATTTTTCCTCTGTTGAGGAAATCGATGCACTTAGATATTAAAATACATGATATTCTAAAAGATTCAATGATGTTATTTCAAAGAGATACATCTGAAGACTAGATTGTAAAATAGGAAACATGATATTGATGATTAAAATGGAGAAAAAAGTGGGGAATCTCGCCTCTATAAATAATATTTTTTGTGACATTAGAAATATAATGGAGGATTCATGGACTGATACTTCTACTCTATTTTATTTCTACCACTATAGTTTAGTATATTTTCTGTAACACATGCATTATATTTTATTAAAGTGATTCATCCTTCTTATTTCTTAGTTTAACTCTTTATCTCTATCTCTATTTCTCATTATCTCCTTCTTTCTATCTAATTCTTTCTACTGTGTCCTCTTACACTAGACAATTAGTGAAAGGATAAATCCATGGCCTCGAGGGAGGATATAGTGTTCCTGAATTCCAAGATTACATTATATATTATTTAAATCTATTTATGGTGAATGAGAGTTATTTTCATGAGTGCAGAGAATTTCTACTATGTAATAGATCTTGAATTCATCTCCATTCATTTATTCATATATTTTACCTACCTTTCATGGAATAAAAACCCTTCAAAATATATAATTGAGTTTTCAATTGATGAAATAGAATACAGTGGTGCTAGGTCCATGATGATTTCATACTCTAGATTGTTTTTTGATATCAACCTAGATTATAGGAGGTGGTGGAGTTTAATGGTCCAAATAATGTCTCCTAAAAATTAAAAGATACACATTAAACAAATAAAAGGATCTTAGTACATTAATTAGATTACATGATTTAACTATCAAACAAAATTTAAACAAAAATGTGCATAATTATTTAACACAAGACTAAACATTAGGGTCATGTTCATTATTTTAAAACCACATTTTTTCAATGTATGTTAGAATAGTTTATATTTTCATTCTTTCTTACATCTCTTTTACTTTCCCTCATAAAATCTTAAAATCAAAAAAATATTAGCTTAGGTGAATTAGAATTAGTGATTGAATGACTGTGAATCTCTTCCAGTGAGCTAACCCCAGTCATCCATTGTTCTTCACAAAAAAAATTAATATTATATTTTGAAACTTCGTACTACATGAATCCATCAAAACAATGAATCATTATCTGGGAGCCAAATAGTTAATTATTTTCATTGTGTTTTCACATTATAAATAGTTTTACTTTATTTTCTAAAAAACAAAAAATATTTTTCTACCATGATGTTTTCAAAGGACGAACAATATACATAGATAAATTAATATCAGGTGTAAGAACCAGTGTTTTACAATGATAAAGGGGCCCACCAATGAAGGGATAGTGATCTTCTAGTTCTAGTTCTAAAGATAATGAGTGGAAAATAGATATTAATATCACTTAATGAAGTGATATAAATGTTCAATCTACTCACTAATAAAATTTACAGGCCAAAGTCCAAGGAGGAATGTAATGCTCTAACAATAGAAGACTGGAGTCAGTGCATTACTTTATTACATTGGAATGATTACAATGAATCAAATCCAAAAGTAAAAAATGTTTTAGAACTTTTTTAAAACCAAAATACATACATGATACCCATAATAAATTAAGAAAATAAAATAAATCATAACATTAATAAAATTTCATAATCCATTAAATTCATTCAATGGATTCTTCTTCATAACCAGGGGAAAGAAAAAAATAAGTGTGAGCTCAAATTCTTCATAAGGATAAGTATAGTAGAATAAGTAATGGATCAATGAGAATAAATCAACATGTTGATATAAATAACTGTGAACACATGAAATTCAAATAATTGGATAAATCATAATCAATATGGTTGAGATGAAATCCCTTACCTTAATGTTCATTTTGGTTGAAAACTATTTAAACTGATATATAATGGTTTTAAACAAGTTATTAACTTAATATATAACAATATTAATATCTATGATATTATATATAGTTCTTTATAACATATTATTACCCATCCATTAATAATATTTTATCATTTTCAACATTTTGGGTGTTAATTTCCATGTTTATAAAGTATGTCTTGACTGGTTATTTTTGTTCCTATTAATTTTATAATGATTTAGTCATATAATGAATTTAAACAATGATGTAAATATTATATATATTCATTACATATATATTTATAATAATCACTAAAATATGGATATAAGAAATTAAATACACCATTCAGGGAGATGGTATGTCATACGTACGCACGAACGTTGTTTCCATTTTATTATTGTATTAAAAGAACGAAAAGTAAATTTTATATATGTGTGTGTTTGTTTGTTTGTTTGTGTGTGTGTGTATTTATTATGATTCTAGTATCATATTTATGTCATATTCTTCACATATTATTATTAAATACATATTTAATATAGTTTATGTATAGCATGAATGAATCTCATCGCTTTGAGGAGGCAGTAGTCTACACATCCAAAAATGATGTTATCATATTCCTAGAAAGTATAAAGCATGATGGTATGTGTTATATAAAAATTAAATAAACATAAAGACATTATAAAAATAATATATATCATATAAATAATATATATCATATAAAAACTATAAATCCAACTTTATTCCAACCCATTAAAATTTGTAATGGACGGATGAACTATAATAGTTTATGAGGTGTAAGTCTGTTGTACACACAAATGATGATTGTGTATCCAATTCGATGTAAGTTTGTGTGAGTTTATGTAGTACCATTGACATAATAAAATCTTAGTATATTTAAGATACTAAGGTTATTGTATAAGAAAAATATAATAATAATTTAAGTGGTGGAGAAAGAAATAAAACAAAAGTTCTCATTGAAGAACGTTACCTCTTCTTCAGGTAACTCTCATTGGTGTCACCAAAGGACTTACTTGGTTTTCTTTTTTAAGAATTTTAGGACTATAGGATTATGGTAAGGAAGTTTTTAGACTAATTTTTCATGTTTTATATAATCCATATCACTTGAGAGGTGTGAATGATTGGGATGGGTGAGTTCCTTTTTATAATAGAGGAGGAGTGGAATTCTAATAAATATAAAATGGTAAACACTAGAGAAAGGCCTCTCATAAATAATGTGCCTAAAATAATAAACAAAACAATATAAAATGTATTATATGGTCTAAATATTTTCATCTAATAGGATTTAAACATGTTTTTTGGACATTTTTTCCCTTAATCTTAAGGTTTAGTCCCTTGTTAAGCTTAATGTTACCTTAATCACAATAATTAATTATAATTGCATTCACTAATCATTTTTTAAAAAAAATTATCCTTAATATATATTATAAATTATGATGATTCCAAATATGGAATAAATTTTTCTGAATTCCAATCACATAAGTTTCAACTATTTATTTAAAATTAATCCCACCAACGGGATGAAGAAGGAGGTTTTTAAAGTAAAAATGTTCATAATTTTGAAATTTTTTTATATCCAATCTCAAAGTGAAATTGATTACAATGACCTAAATTGTATTAAAATATGTAAAATTTATCTCATTAAAATTTAAAAAACATATAAAATATAGTTAAAACTCATAAATATATTATATGAAAAATTATTTTTCAATTAAAATTCAGCATTTTTCATTATTCATCAAAAAATAAATTAATTCAGAAAAACAATTCAACCTAATAAAATTTTTATATTATTATTCAAGAAATGAATTATATTTTGAAAAATAAAGTTTATAAAAGTATCAAAAATTTTATTTAAAATTTTTTATCCATTAAAAGGTGGAAGAACTACCTTTAGAAAAATATAGCTTCTAATGCATGAAAATGGACTTCTTCTTATCATTTTCCTCTAGAATCTATTGGAAAAATATAAAAAATATTTTTATTTAATATATAATATATATATTTAATTAATATCATTCAATAATATTAATTGATTTAATATATCAAGATAAAATTCATTTGTTAGCATAAAAATAGTTTTTTATAAAAGCATTCTGTTTATATTCATTTAGTTTTTATAATTATTTATAATTAATTGGTAACCAACGAATTCAACCATATATTTTCATAAGTTTTTTAATCATATTGATAAAAAAATTAATGGTTAGGAGATAATTTTCAATTTAAATAATAATATTCATAGTATTCGGTAAGATTTGAACCTGTGTATAACACAAGCCATCAAATAAACTCATTGTGTGCAGTCTAAGATAAAAATAATTGTTGTCTGTGTTGAAATATACAGTATAGATTGAATATATTTAAAATAGTAAATATATTTTAATTTCTCAGGATATTATATTCCCTTATGTTCTTGGTTTTGCGTATCATACATGCTATCAAATATAATGTTCTTATTTTAAAATTTTGGGGTGTAACATTATCCCAACCTTTAAAAAATTACATCTTCATAGTTTAAACATGGTCATGGTAATTGAGGGTTTGATATTTAAAAATAAAATTCTATTTAAGAAACCCACATCATAAATTAGGTTAATAACACATCTTCTTAATAAGAGGGAAATGGCAGTACAAATATCTTCTAGAATAATCACATAACTTGTTTTTTGAGTATGAGAGAATAGGTGGGAAATTAAAACATGTACATAGTAGTGAAAACTAAAACTCAAATACTGAGGGAGAGTGATATAGAATATTTCTAGCTGAAGTTTTATGTCCATAAATTCATAAACCAATGCTATGAAAAAAGATCATTGTTACCATGAAAAATGATGGTAATAGGACAAAAAAATTCAACGCCCTTTTCCTATAGTTTTGTAAATATTTCATTCTATGAATATATCTAAATATAAGTTTCTATTTCATAAACACAATCTTATCCTCTATTTGTAATTTTATAACTCTACTTCATTTCTTTTCATAGGCAACATCATGTGGTGAAATAATACATTATCCTATAAAACCTTGTCCAATGATCAACAAAAACCATTTCCTAAATGGTCAAGCTTCTAACACTTCTAAAATATTATGATCTAAAACTTAAGAAAGAAGATCATAGAATTTAAAAAATGATATTATCAACAATTCCCAAAATAACATGAAGTATTTCTTAATCATCACATACCAACATGTGAATGCATTATTCTTCTATTCTCATAAATCATGGTAATAACTTGAATTACCATTAAACATTATTAAAAACATGCATTATTTATTATTCATTATGTAAAAAAACAATATTGGATATATTCATTTAGTCCAAAAATTATGTAAAATCCATCAATGATAGAATAAAGCACATTTTCAAAAAAATATTTATCGGTTCCAAGGTATTCAGTAATACCCAATTTACATTATCTATATCAATCATAAATTTACCCAAAAACAATTATCTAGAAATCAGGAACAAATTAAGGATTGTATTTCCCTTAATAATATTTTCTACAAGAAGTTTAAGTAATCATAGACTAATTTTTCTTGGTTATTGGTACCGTTCAACTTGTGCTCTCAAATCCTTAACAAAGAAGTACTGCAGTGCAATCCTTGTGCATTGATAATACTTTTAATTAGGATATAATTGATAAAATAAATGTACAACATTACTAAAGGATTAAACCACATAAGAACATTAATCATTCCATTTTAGTTGTATCAATAATATTATCCTGAACTTGAACCCTGAGCTTCTTCGAAGTTATATTCTATTGATTCCTAGGAAATTTATTTGTGTAGTGCCCCATCTCCTTGCAGTTGTGACACTGAATAACATTGTTTTTATCATTTCCTTTCCATTATTTTTCTTATTAACCCATATCACCACACTCATAAAAAACTCATAATCCCTTCAAGAATTTTCTAGGATGATTCTTTCTATATTTATCACATGTAGAAAAATACTTCATTCCCTTCTCCCTTTATCCCTAATTCTCTCGGTCTTCCTCTTCTTATCTTTCTTCCATTTGAATCCATTGGACTTGGAGAATTCTTTATCTGGATTGAAAGAATATAAAAAAATTTCATCATATCAATAAATATTTTGTGATACCAGCACCGTTCTAAGACTTGGATTATATCCTTCAAAACAGTGGGCAATATTGTACTCTATGTGGTGTATGTAATCTATAGCATACCAGGACATCCTTGTAAACGTAGCTTTATAATTAGAAACACTTTATTCTTTATTTTTCTTTAAAATAAAGAAATTATCTTAATCTAATTTTATTTTTCCAAAGGTAAATATTTATAAAATAAATCCTCCTTAAAGGATTTCCACTCCCTGAGTTATATTGATTTTTCCTCCCTAGTATTCTGGATCAAATGCCACCATGGATCATTAACGCCTTTGAGACAATAAAGTGAAAGTGTAACCTTTAGCTCTTCACTACATCCCAAAGCCTTAAATATCTTCTCTAGATACATAGTCCATTATTCATATACAATTAGATTAGTAGTCCCACAAAACTTTGAAAGATTTTTCCTCATATGATCCAGCAAAATATATTTTTTTATGAAATAGGTTCCTCTATTCAAGAAATGTTATTTTTTATAACACGATTAAGCTTCCCCGATATAGCCATAATTATCTCCATTTCAATACCAGTTGTATAGGTTTCCTCAATTGGTAAACTTCTACATTGGCCATGAGTATTCATACAATTATTACTTCAAGGTTCCATTTATAAATAACGGTATACACTATATTAGATTATAAAATTATGTAACAAATTTTTTAATCCCTAAAATAGTTAAATACTAATCATAAATTGAAAATTTTATGCTTATAAAATCTTTTACTCATAAACTTGTTTTCATTTGGAGGTCTATTTATACTTATCCTTAAATTTTACCTCCGGGTTTTGTTTCCTAATATATTTTTTCCTAAATCTATTTTCTAATGTTTCTGATAAACTTTCCCTAATACCAATGGTAAAGCTCTAACCGTAAAATCCTAGAGTCAGTGACTTACGTTATTACCTCAGCATTATTATAGGGAATCAAACCCAAGGAATGAACATTTTCTAGTTTCAGAAAACTAGATTACATACATGATACCCATAATACATAGGGAAGAAAATAAAGTATAACTTAAGTAAAATATCATTATCCTTGAAACTCATTCAAAGGATTCTTCTTCCTAACCTGGGGAAATGAAACAAAATAAGGGTGATCTCAAATGATCAGTAAGGGTAATTACAGTGGAAGCAGAAATTAATTCATGAGAATAAATCAACATGGAAAGGAAAATAACTGAGAACACATTCCATTAAAATAAATGAATAAGGCATAATCAATATGGAAATATAAATAAATAAAAGACATTTCATTTAATCAATAAGATGAGAATGAAATTCATCCATAGATAATGTCAAAACAAAAATATCATGGATAAGTAATAATAATAAATATTAAATTGTCAATAATGGAAATTTTTATTTATTGTAAGTCATGTCTGAAGCATATGAAAACCTATACCATCAAGACCTTTTACAAGATGGTTTAAAACTATATGTATAAATCCGTTTAATTTGGAAAAACTAATTTGTCTCATGAGAACCTATCAATGCATTGAGAAGATATATAAATACCAGTCCTCATCCTTCAATACCAATCTAAATAATTCATCACATATTGAGTAATCGATGTAATTAATAAACAATTTTCCTTATCAAATATACACATTATGTAAATAATTTTGATTTATCAATATTTCCCCTAATAATCAACTAACTAACTAATTAAAAATGAAACGCCTCGACCCCAGTTACCCAAATTTAGTGCATTATTAAATAAAATTTTCATGATCATAAAAGATCAAGTCTCAAAATACTTATTAGTTTAGTAGCCTTAGAAACACTAGATACATTCATAAGGTTTAAATTACATGACAAAGTAAAAAACTACAACAACATAGTCTCCATAGTCAACACTTATATCCCCTCATAATATCCTTATAGTTCAGTCATAAAATACTTTTTCACATCCTGGGAAAAATAAAACATAGAAAGGGGTGAGCTTAGATGCTCAATAAAGATAACAATATACTGGAAACTTTCATAAATAAGCATAAACATTTAAGGAAATGTATAACTAAAACAAAAGCCTTTTAAACTTGAACTACAGCATAATATGGAAAAAATAAAATGAAATAATTTCATTTTCTTATTCACATTGATATTCTACTAGTCGAATAATCACATGAAATATCAAAAACCACTTTCATAATGATGGAATGCATAATTCCAGTCTATCATAACCACATGGTCAAGGCCTTGTTCCAAGACTGCAAATAATATTTTTTCAAGGACTTGTGCCAAGACACTAGTTTGTCTCATGAGACCTTCCGATGCATCGAGGAGCTATAGCGGGCTCTACTCGTCACTTACTAAGTCCAATGCATTCCCATATGAAAAGGATTAAACATAACATACACATTCGTATTAAAAATGGAATAAGAAATTTCAATAATTTATCCATAAACCATGAATGGTATTAAATAACACATCCACAGTCAAACATTTTACAAAACCATCAATACAATATGGAAGTTTTGTATCATAATAAATCAACTTCAAACAAACTTAAAATCCATCAAACGATGTTGACAGAGATGAAATCAAAACTATTTGAGAGAAATATATCTTTTTTTGAAATCACTTAAAAGTCTTATAATTATAAAAGAAAACATTTACATTGAAAATATTCTTATAATATTTTAAGGGAAGCTTCGACGATTTTATAACTGTGGAAAATATCTGCACCCACCGTATAAGTTAAAAAAATACATTCTTACCTTAATTTTGTAGAAAAGGTTAAAAAGGACCTTGTTTGGAAAACGACCGAAAGATTCCTTTAAAACATTTTATAAAAATACAAACAAGGTTATAAATGACTTTAACCCATAGTCTATTAAATAGTAAAAAAAATTGGAATACATTTTTAAGAAACATGGATGTGGATGATAAAGAGGTCCCAGTAGATACTTACATAAAAACAACCTCAGATAATAAAGAGATTGTGAAATTAACCCTTACCAATTTGGTAACTTATGAAACATAGACCCCACGAAATAATTATCATAAAATGAAGATGTAAATACACATAAATTAATGTGTATTACACAAAAAATTAAATTATGAGAAGTACATACACCACACAAAAGAAAATGGAGGTAATATAACATGAATCTCATGGGAATAATGAGTGAGAGGAAAATTCCTTAACTTGTACTTTTACTTGGTAAAGGTTAGGTTCACCTCCTGTATAATAGTTAAATCATTTTTATTAAATTATACAAGAATAATATACATAAATATAATATCATATATGATCTTCTAATATTGCTTTATTAATAATATTTTAGTATTATCATTGTTTTGGGTGTTAATCGATTCGTTTTCCTTTATATTATTTGTTATGTGAGTCACATTTATTGTGGATGGGATGTATATTATTCATATACAGAATTATATCAAGTCCTTAATCATTATTTTTAATCATCAAATGAAAATTAGTCTTGAATGGATACGATGGGGAATGAATCTCATCACGTTTATGGAGACGGTAATCCGTACGTACGCACGAGCAACAATATCATTCTTTTGATTTTAAAATATTATATAATTGGATGTTATATCATATATACAGAATAATTATAATGTTATATTTATTATTTACATCAATTTCACATCATTATTATACCATCCAAAAAATAATTTATTGAATAACAATTACACCACGACGTGGAGACGGTAAGTTGTATGTACGCACGTGTGGTGACATGTCATTAAAAGGATGGATAGAATAATGAATTTTTTTGTACCATATTTATAATAACATAAAAGTATATATAATATACTGGACTTATTATTTTATAATGGAAACAACAAATAAAAAGGAAGTGGAAGAAGAAAGGAACTTTAAAGAGGTGATGAAATATTTATCTTCTCCGGGTTCTTCTTTTTGATTTGATCAAAATGGATCCTTAGGATGGCTTTATGACTAAATTAAGGCCTTTAGGATGAAGGGAGGACAGATGAGAGGGTATTTGGTAAGAGTTTTGCTATGCCAAAAGGCTTTTAAGGTGTGAATTTGAGGGAATTGGGAGTTCATTTTTATAAGAGGAGTGAGGGGCACCTTAGAAAAAGCTAGAAATATTATTTTATAATAAATTCATTTTTGGTTTGTAATGGCTCCAAAGTATATTATTTAAAGTATAAGGTGGAGATAGGTCTCAAACCACTCAACCAACAGATTTTAGATAGTTTTGGGTCACTACACTAACCTTATCTTTTAGATTTAACTCTTAGTTAAATAGTATGACATTTACCATGTCTCTTTGTATTTTTATATTATATGGTTAATAAACTTAATATAAACTTCCAAGAGAACCCCAATTGGTTCATTAATGATAAAAATATCATTATATATGTCATTTTTCCAAGACTTGTATTTTAAAAAATATTATATCAATTAATAATATAATATTTGTTTTAACAACTCCTTTATGTCAATTTTGACACTATTTAATAATTGATTTTTGTTAAAGTATTAAAAACTTTATTAATTCAAACCAAATTCATTTCATCAATCCTAACATGTCATATTAACCTATAAAATTCTTGTATGGTATCAAAACTTTATAATTATATTTATTTTAACATTTATAATTCCAATTATTTGATTCTTTCATTAATAAGGAAAATACTCCATCATCATTGTGTCACAAATAAAATTAATTATTCAATGTCTAAAAATTATAAATAAAGTACCATTATGTAGGAAATATTTTTATATTTATAATTAATATTTATATTTGAAGATATAACATGTATAACCTTATTTAAAAAAATTACTAAAAGATATATGCTTATGTCATTTTTTTATTTACTTTAACTTAATTAATGTAAAGTGTCATTATCACTTACAAGTGGCTCCATGGGGTCCCAAAATCGACCCAAAGATTCCCATGATCGGACATGTATCATACAATAGGATTAGGACAAATTTTAGGGTAATTTAATATTATTATAATATTATTTTGTTTACCATTATTTAAAGGATTTACCCTTTAACCATGGTAAATAAAATATTTACCAAAGTAAATATTCAAAATGTCTAAAAATAAAAGTTACCAATTTACAAAATTTGTACCCCATGATTCAAAATATTGAATACATTTTTCTAAATTCAAAACACATAAGTGTCAGAAATTAATTTAAAATTAATTCCCGTTGTCAATACAAAAAGCTTGTTTTTATGAAATAATAACTATCAAAAGATTGACACTTGTTTATGTCAAATTTAAATGTGAAATTACTTATAATGAACTAAATTGTATTAAATGATAAAAATATAGCATAAATATACTTCCAAACCATTCAAATTCATAATTTATCTCTACTAATTATTTCTATTAAAAAGTTTTTTTTAATTAAAATTTAGTAATTTTCACTATTCATCAAAATATGAAAGTTATCAGAAAAGTACCAAAAATTCACCCTAATCTAATTTCAATATTCCGAATCAAAAAATGAAGTCCATTTTGAAAGATAAAATGTATAAAATTTCAAAAATTGGGTATTATTATTCATAACGGCTAGTTTGATTGGTTGTGCTGTGTTAGAACTCGAAGTTGTGTACAACACACGTTATTGTATTATTCAAAGAGAAGTGTACCATGGAAGCTTAGGGTGTTACATTCCCCCCTCCTTCAAATAACTTCATCCTTAAATTTCTAGAATATTACTATATAAAAAAATTAGGTGGTTCTTCATCATTAGTTCCCCAGGTTCCCACTTTTCCCCTTCCATCTTATGGTTTCTCCATAGAACTTTTACCAGATGAGTCGTCTGGTTTCTCAACACTTGTTATCTGGTATCAAGAATCTTGACGGGCTCTTCGCAATAAGACAGATTTTGTTCCAGTTCTAATTCCTCATATGTGATTACATGCATTGGGTCAGGCATGTATTTTCTCAACAGTGATACGTGGAACACATCGTGAACTTTGGAGAGACTTGACGACATTGCCAAATGGTAAGCTATAGCCCCAATTCATTCTAGAATTTCGAAAGGTCTGATGTACCTAGGAATCAATTTACCCTTCTTACTGAAATGTATAACACCCTTCCATAGAGGTACCTTCATGAAAACATGATCTCCTACCTAAAATCCCAAATCCTTTCTCCAGTTATCAGCATAGCTCTTCTGCCTACTTTGAGCTACTTTGATGTGGTTATGGATTTCCTTCATCTTTTCCATAGTTTCCTCCACAATTTATGGGCCTAAGAGTTTTCTTTCACCAACATCATCCCAACAGGTTGGTGTGCGACATCTCTTTCCATATAACACTTCATATGGTGCCATCTGAATAATTGAATGGAAGCTATTGTTATAGGAAAATTATACCAGAGGTAAAGATTGATACCACATACCTAGAAAGTCAAGTGATCAAGATCTAAACATATATTATAAGGTTTTAATAGTCCGTTCTTATTGTCCATCAGTTTGAGGGTGGTAGGCAGTACTCAAATGAAGTTCAGTATCCATGGATTTCTGAAGACTTTTCTAGAATCTTGAAATAAAATGGGGATCATGATCAGAAATAATCAATAGGGGTACTCCATGAAGTATCACAACTTCATTAATATATAGTCTTACAAGATGTTCAAGTGGTAAATCTTCTCTTATACCAAGAAAATGTGCTGACTTGGTAAGATGATCAATAATGACCCATATCGCATCGTTCTTTCTAAGAGTCTTTGGTATTCCCATGACAAAGTCCATTGTAATATTATCCCATTTCTACTCAGGTATGGAAAGAGGTTGCATGATTCTTCCAAGTTGTTGCCTTCCAGCTTTCACTTGTTGACAAACAATATATCTTGACACAAAATCAATAATCTCCCTCTTCATGTTGTCCCACCAAAAATGTTCCTTCAAGTCTCTATACATCTTAGTGCTACCAGGGTGTATAGAGAAATTGGAACTCTGAGCATCATCCAACAATTCCATTTTTAGATTAGGTATATCGGGAACACAACTTTTCTTCCCAAATTTTAAAATTCTATCTTCATACACAAAGTCACTCAATATCCCATCACTCACAACTTTAATATTCTTTTGAAACTCTTCATCATCGGTCTGAGAACTATTTATCCTTTCTAGTAAGGATGGTTTGTAAACCATTTGAAAAAGTATCTATGTTTCACCTTCCATGGTAATTCCCATATCCATCTTCACTAGATCCATGAAAATAGGATCCCTTTCAACTCTCATCTGGCACAAAACTCCATCATCCTTTCTACCCAAATCATCTTCCACATTATTTGCCTTCCCCGGGTGGTAGTGTGTGGTGAAATCATAATCCTTGAGTAGTTCAATCCATCCTCTTTGCCTCATGTTGAGTTCTTTCTGTGAGAAAATATACTTCAAACTATTCTGATCGGTATATATCTCACATTTTTCACCATTGAGATAATGTATCCATATTTTCAAAGTAAATATTATAGCTACTAACTCAAGATCATGAGTAGGATAGTTTTTCTCATGAATTTTTAGTTGTCGTGATGCATAGGCAATGACCCTATCATTCTGCATAAGGACACAACCAAGTCCTTTCATTGAAGCATCACTATAAATAACAAATTCATCATTCCCCGATGGTATATTCAATATAGGAGAATTGACTAATGTTACCTTCAGTTCTTCGAAACATTCTTCACACTCTTTTGTCCAAAAAATTTTTACACCTTTACATGTGAGCTTCGTTAATGGGTTATCCAATTGGGAAAAATTCTGGACGAAATATCGATAAAAACCTGCTAAACCAATAAAACTGCATACCTCGGTTATACTCATTAGTACTGGCCATTCTTGGATTGCTCTTGTCTTAAATGGATCAATAGAGATCCCATCCTTAGAGACAATATGTCCAAGAAAAGAAATCTCTTGAAGCCAGAATTCACACTTGCTAAACTTCCCATATAATTCATGTCTTCTAAGAGTCTTCAGAATAATACGCAAGTGATTTTCATGATCTTCATAGCTTTTGGAGTATACCAAGATATCATCAATAAATACCACTACAAATTCATCAAGATATTCCTTGAAAAATCTGTTCATTAGATCCATTAAAACAGAGGGTGCATTAGTCAACCCAAAAGGCATTACTGTAAACTCGAAATGCCCATACCTCGTTCAAAATGTTGTTTTCAGAATGTCTTCCTTCTTTACACACAACTACTAATATCCATATCGAAGGTAAATCTTTTAAAAGTATTGAGATCCATGAAGTTGGTCAAATAAATCATCAATGCGAGATATGGGATACTTGTTCTTTATTGTTATAGCATTGATCTCCCTATAGTCAATGCACAACCTCATAGATCCATCTTTCTTCTTAACAAAAATAATAGGGGCTCCCCATGGAGAAACACTAGGGTGAATAAATCCCTTATTACTCAATTACTCTAGTTTTTTCTTTAGTTCCACTAATTCCACAGTGGCCATTCTATAAGGGGTCTTCGATATGGGTAATTAACCCGGAATTAAGTCAACAGAAAACTCAATTTCTCATTCTGGAGGATGTCCAAGTAAATCCTCTAAAAAAGCATCAACATATTCTTGCACAATAGGTACGTCCTCTATTCAAACATTCCTTCCCTCACACATAGTTATTTCATTCTCTTCCTCCCCAATAATTGAATACAGTTGAGCTACTGGGGGTGGATCTAGATAAGAATTAGGTGGTTACAATTCTTCTCTAAAGATGAGGTACTCCTTATCATTATCAAAAATTGTAACCACCTTCTTCTTATAATATATTTTCGCATCATGGTCTGAAATCCAATCCATACTGATGATTATATCAAATTCCATCATTTGTATGACGATGAGATCAGCAGATAAATAATGTTTATATGCCTTAATGGGAACCGATTCACAAAACAACAAAACATTGTTGTATTGATACTTCCCTTAAGAGTTTTGACTGACAACTCCCTTGTTAAATCAAATTGGAAATATCTAATTTTCTAAGAAAACTGAGAAGATATTAAACAATGTGATGATCCATAATCAAATAAAGCATTGGCTAAACTTGATGAAACCATTAAATTACCTGCCACCACGTCTTTCGGAGCTTCAACCTCAGCAGTAGTGATCGTATAAGCTTGGCCTTGATCCCTTGGCCTTTTTTGAGGTATGTTTCCTTGATGATTAGGACATTCATTTTCATAATATTCCATCTCCCTGCAATTTTAGCATTTAACATCAGTAGCTTCTTTCTTCCCCTTGCAATCACGAGCTTGGTGGCCTTTTTCACCACACTTGCAACAGACTCTCATCCCCTTCAAGCAAGAACTGGGGTGTTTCTTCCCAAATTTACTGCAGGATGTATATTCAACTTATCCCTTCTATTCCTTATTTCCATTTCCAAAGTGATCATAAGATCTCTTCTTCTCTTTCTTTGCTTTAAATTCATAAGACTTAGAGAATTCATTTTCTGTCTTGATAGCACATAAGACAATATCTTCGTATGACAAGAAGGATTGTCAGACTAATGCTCGATGGATAAATGGTTTTAACCCATAAAAGAAATGATCAATATTACTTCTTGGGTTACGTATATAATCTGTAGCATGCCTTCTTAACCTTGTAAAGTTAGACTCATACTTTGTAACATTCTCGTCCTCCTTTTTCCTCAGACTCATAAATTTCCTTTCTATATCTGCTCGATGGTCATGAGGAAAGTATTTTTCTAAGAAAATCTCTTTAAACCCCCTATATTCCATATTTTATACTTCATCACCTTCCTTTGTGTTTTGAATCAATTACCACCATTGATCAGCATCTCCAGTGAGGATGTAAACTGTCATGACAGCATTTTCCCTTTCACTACTCCCCAAGGCATGGAATATTTTCTCTAAGGAATTTATTCATTTCTCTAGTACTAATGGATTTTTACTCCCATTTAATTTTGGTGTTTGTTACCTCACGAAGCGATTTAACATTTATCCTCCACGCTGCGGATCAGATTGCTCCACACGAGTAAGGTTATTATTCATAACCTGAGTGAGTTGTCCCAGTATGGTGATAAGCTGATCAGCACCAGTTGTATAACCATCTCCACTATAATTATCTTTAGTAAGAGGGAAATCCTTATATGGAGTGTGTACATTGATACGACTTCCATTCCTTCCACTAGGCTCCAATTCTAAACAATGGCATAAACTAGATTAGTTTATGAATCGAAATACATAAATCCCAACTTGTAAAACACTTAACATAAACTGAATAATTTATAGATATAATCCATAATAATAAAAATGTTTTCTTTGAGGAAGTATATACTCATAAATACTTCATAATGGTTTTTAAAGAAAATGATAATTATCCTAAGCATATCCCCCGGGAGTGTCGTAACCATGAGTACAGCAAGGCCTGTTGTCGTGCACCAGTTTCTGTTCCAGTCTAGCTCAAAGTGGTGTTTTCGGGTTCTACCCCTAGGTACATCTGTGCCAGAGCCACCATTACCTGTTCATATCCATACAAGGATGTATTTCTTGGAAAAATCACAAAATCTATACAATACCAAAATTCTAGGAAGTTCTTATATACTAATCCTCAAAGTCTATCTTATGGTAATGTGCTCTAATCAGAGTTTATCGAAATCTAGCTTCTAAGGTTTGTACTAAACTTCCTCTGATACCAACTATAATTCCCTGACCCCAGTTACCCAGAGTCAGTGCATTATTACATAAAATTGGCATGATCACAAAATATAAATTCTCGGAAGACTGATTAGTTTAGTAGCCTTGGAAACACTATATACATTCATAAGGTTTACATTACATGATAAAGTGAAAAATTACAACAACATAGTCTCCATAGTCCACACTCATATCCCCTCAGACTATCCATGCAGGTCAATCATAAAATACTTCTTCACATCCTGGGAAAAATAAAACATAGAAAGAGGTGAGCTCAGATGCTCAGTAAGGATAACAATATATCGAAAACTTTCATAAATAAGGATAAACATTTAAGGCAATGTATAACTAAAACAAAATCCTTTTAAACTTGAACTTCAGCATAATATGAAAAAAATAAAATGAAATACTTCCATTTTCTTATTTACATGGATATTCTACTAGTCGAATGATCACATGAAATATCAATAACCACTTCATAATTATGGAATGCAAAATGCCAGACTATCATAACCACATAGTCAAGGCCTTGTTCTAAGACTATAAATATTCTTTTTTTCAAGGACTTTTTCCAGGACACTAGTATGTCTCATGAGACCTACCGATGCATCGAGGAGCTATAGTGGGCTCCACCCATCACTTACTAAGTCCAATGAATTCCCATATGAAAAGGTATAAACATAACATAAACATTTGTATTAAAACTGGAATATGAAATGTCAATAGTTTATCCATAAACCATGAATGGTATGAAATAACACATCCATAGTCAAACATATTACAAAACCTTCAATACAATATGGAAGTTTTGTATCATAATAAATCAACTTCAAACAAACTTAAAATCCATCAAAGGATGTTGACATAGATGAAATCAAAACTATTTGAGAGAAATATCTCATTATATAAAAGAT
Organism: Viscum album; assembly: GCA_963277665.1. Classification (NCBI taxonomy): domain Eukaryota; kingdom Viridiplantae; phylum Streptophyta; class Magnoliopsida; order Santalales; family Viscaceae; genus Viscum; species Viscum album. The sequence continues at coordinate 591,521,724 of OY728126.1, forward strand.
ACTAGAGTTATTATTTTATAATGGAAACAACAAATAAAAAGGGAGTGGAATAAGAAAGGAACTTGAAAGAGATGATGAAATATTTACCTCTTATTCGGGTTCTTCCTTTTGATTTGATCAAAAGGGCTCCTTAGGTTGGATTTATGACTAAAGTAAAGACTTTATGATGAATGGAGGACATTTTAGAGGGTATTTGGTCAGATTTTTTCCGATCCAAAAGGCTTTGAAGGTGTAAATTTGAGGGAAGAGGGAGTACCCTTTTATAAGAGGAGTGAGAGGCACCTTAAGAAAAGCTAGAAATATTATTTTAAAATAAAATCATTTTCGGTTTCTAATGGATCCAAAGTGGATTATTTAAATGATAAGGTGGGGATGGGTCTAAAAACACTCAACCAAAAGTTTTTTGATAGGTTTTGGTAACTACATTAATCTTATCGTTAAGATTTAACTCGTAGTTAAATAGTTTGACATTTATCATGTCTCCTTGAATTTTTATATTATATGGTTATAAACTTATTATAAACTTCCAAGAGAACCCAAAGTGGTTCATTAATGATAAAAATATCATTATATAAGTCATTTTGCGGAACCTTAGATTTTTAGGAATATTATATCAATTAATAATATAATATTTGTTTTAAAAACTCCTTTATGTCAATTTTGACACTATTTAATTATCGATTTTTTTAAAGTCTTAAAAACTTTATTAATTATAAAAAAATTAGTTTAATCGATCATAACATGTCTTATTAACCTATAAAATTTTTGGATGGCATCAAAACTTTCTAATTATATTTATTTTAACATTTATAATACCAATTATTTGATTCTTTCATTAATATGGAAAATATTAAATCATCATTGTGTCATAAATAAATTTAATTATTCAATGTTTAAAAATTATAAATAAATTAAATTTATGTAGGAAATATTTTTAGCTTTCTAATTAATATTTATAGTTGAATAGATAACATGTATAACCCTATGTAAAAATTGTTTTACTAAAAGATATATGCTTGTGTCATTTTTGTATTTACTTTAACTTAATTAATATAAAGTGTCATTATCACTTACAAGTGGCTCCATGGGGTCCCAAAATGAACCCAAAGATGCCCATGGTCAGAAATGTATCATCCAATAGGTTTATTACACGTTTTAGGGTAATTTAATATTATTATAATATTATTTTTTACCCTTATTTACCGGATTCACCCATTAACCATGATAAATAAAATATTTACCGTAGTAATTATTCAAAATGTCTAAAAATAAAAGTTACATATTTATAAAATTTGGATCCCATGATTCCAAATATGGAATCCATTCTTCTAAATTCAAAACAAATAACTGTCCGAAATGAATTTAAAATTAATTCTCGTTGTCAAAACAAAAAAGCATGTTTTTATGAAATAATAACTATCAAAAGATTGACACTTATTTATGTTAAATTTAAATGTGAAATTACTTATAATGAACTAAATTTTATTAAATGATAAAAAAATAATCTAATTATACTTCCAAACCATTCAAATTCATAATTTATCACTATAAATTATTTTGATCAAAAAAGGTTGTTTTTAATTAAAATTTAGTAATTTTCACTATTCATAAAATATGAAAGTTATCATAAAAGTACCAAAAATTCACCCTAAGATAATTTCAATATTCCGAATCCAAAAATTAAGTCCATTTTAAAAGATAAAACATATAAAATTTCAAAAAGTGGGTACTAATATTTATAACGGGTAGTTTGATTGGTTGTGGTGTGTTAGAACGCGAAGTTGTGTACAACAGACGCTATTGTATTATTCAAAGAGAAGTATACCGTGGAAGCTTGGGGTTTTAAAAAAACATATGTAAAAATGTTATATGGTTTATGAAATAACAATATCCATCACCTATGAATGTTTATATTTAATTAAAATTTAACTTTGAATGGAAAATTATTATAATAAAGTTATTCTTTCAAGATAAAGTTGATAATTATAAAAGAAAGTGAGGTTGCAAAGATAAATTTTACCACTTGGTAATTGTCAAGTCAAACCCCTTGGATAATATAATTCAAATTGAAACTAAAAATACCATGAACTATGAGTGAATCATGATGTTAATAACAAATTTTTAGTATATACACCAAACTAAAGTAAATTGGTTCATAATAACAAATAAGTCTCAATGGAATGTAAATTGAGACGAAATCCCTTACCTAACACTTCTTTTTTGGATGTACTCCCTTTAACCTCTTGTAAAAAAATTAATAATTTTATTAACATGTTATAGAACTATATTAATTTGTATTAAATCATATACAATCCTTTTATAACATATTTTAACTCATTTATTAAAAACCTGTCATCATTTTCATCATTTTGGGTGTTCATTACCTTTTTTCGAGTATGTATTGACTTATTATTTTTATTCCTACTAATTAGATCATAATTTAATCATCTCTAGAATGTAAACCATTATTTAAATATTATATATATATATATATATATATATATTTAGTGTATATGTATTTAGAATAATCAAAAAAATGGAGATAGGAAATATAATACACCATTCATAGAGATGGTAAGTCGTACGTATGAATGAATGGTGTTTCCATTTTATTTTTATATTAAAACAATGAAAAGTAAATTATATATATATATATATATATATTATAATTAAATTATCATATTTATTCCTTATTTGTGACATATTTTTATTAAAACCATACTTACTTCATTCCATGTATAGCGTGAACAAATCACATCCCTTTGAGGAGGCGGTAGTCCATACACCCACAAAAATGTTATTGTATTCCCAAAAAATAGTAATCATGAATTTTATATGATATCCTTTAAAATATTCCAAAAATAAATTTCATGGGAAATCAAACATTTTAAACCATTTTTAATAATCTTTAATAATTAACATATTTTCTTGAAAATGTGGTTTTTTATTTTATAAACCAAAACAACCATTTTCAACAACATGCTGATTGAATTTTCAAAAAAACTGAATTGACTCTAAATTTGAAACTAACCATACAAAGTACAATTTTCACCAAAAATGGTTAATTTATGATTAAAACTAATTTATTCATTCTTAATAAATTTCAAAATAGAATAAACATGAATTCAGGAAACACATTAATCATAAGAATAATGAGCAGTATAGAACCACCTACTTGGAATATCTGAAATAAAACCACAAAAAATATAGCATGAGTCGCCTATAATGGAAAACATTGAACCAAGGAATCTGTAACTTTAGGGAAGAGAGAAGATATAACATAGAAACAATTCCACATTGAACACTCTAGGTCTAACAAACCCCAAGGTCACTATATCTTATAGGAAAAATGAATCAAGAGAATAATATAGATCAAAGTCCAATAAGATAAATACATATATGATGAATATTTCTTTTTCTATATTTGATCCACTAACATATGAGTTTGGGAAAACAGTATTTTCTTAGGAGGCTCCCAAGGTTTAAATAGTATGAGTTAGGTTGGAGGGGGAAAAGAAAATAAATAAAAGGGGGATCTGGGTATAATTGCATTACTGCCCTCACATTAACCTGCTTCTAGTGACACCACTAGATAGTTGGTTTCCCTTATTATAAATCATATGGATAATACATAAACTTTCTATCCACTATCCATCCCACTAGAAGGCCAATGGATACATACAGGTGGGTCGGTGGCTACAACAAATATTTGTAGCAACTTTCCAGCCATCGGCTGGCCTGTGTCCCTCATCAATGAGTCGGTGGACCATCTACTGTTTAAAATCCCCAATACATGGTGCGCTAATAGTTCAATGGTTTGGTCAATCCTTCAACACAACAACACACATAAAAACAACATCGAGGAGTGGCATATCAATGAAATAAAAACTGTGATGTTACAACTCTTCCCATCAAAGATATTTTTATCCTCAAAAATCTTCCAGTAAAAAATATAGATAAATTATGAGTCAAAAAGTAACTCCCACACATAATTTGAGAGGTGAAAGGCCTAAAAATAGATAAACACTCACCCAAAAAATAAATCACCATGTGTAGATCTAAAACAATGGAAAAAATTATTCTAAAGAATCTTCAAATAGGCCCTCTAAGGTCTCTACACATATCTGAACAATAAACCAACAATAATCAGAAGGTAAAAAACCAGAGACCTAGAATATGTCTCCCCGCCATTTAAATATTCACTAAAATGGGAGAACATGAGAATAATATATTCCAAGAACACATCCCTTTATTCAAATAAAAGGCCTCCATCATTATCCATAATGAACCAATAAGAGAGGAAACTAAAAGCTAAAAGGAGAGGTACACCCAAAACACTACAATGATTCCAACAAAAAAAAGTTTCTCAGGATCCACTAATGATTCAAATAAACTCAATAAAGGAACAAATCTGACTTGGATTCATACTTTAGGAAAGTACTTTATAGTAATATAAGATATCAAACATAGAGCCTCATCACTCGATGATATTATCAAAACATACATTGTCACTACTGAGTTCCTAATATAATAAGTATTTTTATTGTGCTAGTCACTCTAGTATATAACCAAGGTCCAACTAATAATAACTAGAAGGATCATAAACAACAATAATAGTACACAAAAAATCTGTATTAATCTCACAAAATCATATATCATTTAACACATCAAGATTGATCTCTAACCAAGAAGGCACAAATTAAAGGATACCATGGAAAAAAAACAGTCCAAATGGTATCCATAACCCTCCATAGGAAGATACCCATAGGAGGAAACAAATGGTCTTTTGGAAGAAAAAAACTAAAACTTTTAAAATTTCCTTGAACAAGATTCTATTCCATCCCCAAGATCACAATAAACCTAAAGGAATAGAAACCATTTAAGTTGAAGGATAACCATTCGATCAAGAACAACAACAAAGATAAAATAAATAGATCTCAAGGAAATATTTCCATGATCAAAAAGATAAAAACCATAAGGATCCCAAAATAATAAGCTCATCAAGAACTGACGAACTGCAATAAGGAAAACACAAGAAATTGTTCTTCGAAAAGTGGGGTCAACAAAATAAACTAGAATCAAATCCCATAATCAAATCATATGTTTATTAAAAAATTAATATGGATATATCCTTTTTGTCTTAAAGCCTTAGTTGTTCTATAGTTAGGAGATGATGAACCTTGACTGAAACTTACCTTTTTGGTAACCCAACTTACTAAACATCTTATGGTGACCCAAATGGATACATTGATTAAAACTCTCTAATCATTCACATAGAACGTCTTTGAATAACTAGGTTCCTCACATTATAAACACATGATATTCCTCATCTTTCTATGAAAAAATTTACATGCTCAACCAACCTCAATTATCCTCTATACGGGACATCATCAATTAATACAACCATGAATGATGAATTCTCCACTTCCTATATATTTTCTAGATCCTCTTCAACTGATAAATAAATTTAAAGAACATTCATATAAGAGGTCAAAAATTATATTGATTTTAAAGTTCTATGGATTTTGTGAAGTCCTCCTTTAAAACAAAGAGCCTTGAGAAAGTCATCACTAATAAGATCATGTTAAAAACACATCAAAATTGAGAATTTATTACCATACTCTTTAAAAATTATTTTTATGATTCAAACACATGATCTATGATTATTTCCCATTCACATTATTGGGGAAATTTTACTTAATAAAGGATGACATGAAGAATTTCCCAGATATTATTCCTTACTAGTGGGTGGTAACCATGAATTCCTACCACTATTAGTCAGGTCCCTTAAACAAGAAAGATACATACTTAACCTTTATAGTATTAATATTATTGATATAAAAATATATATATTATTAAAATTCATCTATACACTTCATTTATTCAGGAGAACCCTACTCACCTCTATAAAAAGGTGGAAAAGGATACAAGAAAACAAAGATAGGATACAAAATCTTTAATGACCTAAAATCCACCACTTGATTCAGATACCATGTAGTGTTTTCAACTTGAGATACAACTTATGGATGGCATAAAAGACTAATATGAAGAATGAACTAGTGATTTTAATTTCTAAATTTCTTGTAAAACATTATAGGATACATTCAGTACATCACAAAACATAGGCACATCAACTCAAGTACAAATAATATCCAAAAAGAGAAAAAACACAAGACAATAGATTTCAAATGAAGCCCTAAATTTTTTTTATCAAAACATCACTATTTCTAAAACTAAAGAAGATTTTTTTTATTTATAAAACATTATGCTTTCTTTCCCAAATATGAAACCTTGATATAAATTCATCAGAATCATAAAATATTTTAGTAATTCTTGGAACATATTATATGGTCTCAAGACATTAATCCCCAAATTCCAATTTCAAAACCATATCAGTTTTAAATCCATTACCAAACAAAAACTACCATTTATTAAACATTCCTTTAACACATTACATTGGATTCTTTTAATATCATTCTTCTAAACCAAAAATTTCATAAAACACAATTCTTAGTAATTGATAAAAAATAAAAAAACTCAAAAAAATTATTTTTAGTTATAAATTTTATTTTTAAAAATGATTTAAAATCATCACCAAATTAATTTAACTTAAATAACCAAATAAGTCCATGAAACAAACCACATACAATATTGTCAATTCAAAAACAAGAACCCAAAAAAATAACCTCACATAAGTTAAGTTATTTTGGAATAAATTTGATTTTGTTTCGAGTTCAGAGTTAGAGTGGGAGTATAAATTACATGATACCATCAACTATTAAAAAACCCGCCAACCTTACAATAGTTCATGTATTGACTTCCAGAACAACTATAAATACTCCTCATGGTTTACCCAACTCTGAACTGTTGTGCAGTTCTAGTCATATATTTGTTCCAACCAAAAAATTATAAGGGATTACCAAAATCAATAACCACTTATATAGAATATAAATATCATCAATATAATGAGAAAAATAACTCAAAATAAATACTCAAGTCCCCACTTTCTGTGGTTACACAAGTCTCATCGAAAAGGGTGTTGATCATGAACTTGTTTGCAAACTACAACTTGATTCACAAAATGTTCTTAATCTCTTTTATACCATGAATCACACCAAATATATAAAAAAAGCTATTTGAAAGACATAATCATTTAGAAATAATCCTCCTTTCATTCCAATTGTAAAAAACAATCCAAAAATAACATTTGAAGTAGAAACCTAACAATTTATTCACCATCCAAAAGAGCATTATCGATCCCCATGATTTTGCAACAAGTGCTCGATCATCAAGAAACAAAATTTGGGAATACTTTTTCCCATATATAAACGAAATTAGTCAAATAAAAATGCATAAACTTCAATAGATTAATAAAAAAATAAAGCCTCAACTAGATACAAGGAGATGATACACAAAACATCCAAGAATAGAAAGTAGAAACAAAACTACCACAACATATATCCCAGTGTTCCATGACCACTCGCCATGACCCATGTCACCTATCCATTGGTAAAAAAGATCAAACCCAAAAATTAAGATAATGATAACATAATCACCTACTATAAAAATATTAAGTCTGCAACACCAAATGATATAAATAGTGTGTGATCTATAGAGCCTTGTAGGATATAACTAAATATTCAATGTAGCTTCTATACCAAACAATTAAGATATGATAGTTTTAAAAAAACTACAATGACATGATATTTTTAATCCATTAAAAGTATACTATGTTCTATGAGTTTTGTTACAAATTACACCCAATGTAAACAAACTGCAACATAAATTGTGCGAATTTTTTGTTCACAGCATGAAGTATGGGAATTTATTTATTCAAAACACAAAGTGTGGGAATTGGGTTTGTTAATAACATGAAATTGATAAAAAAAATATTAGCATGAAGTGTTGTTATTTTATTAATCACACCATGAAGTATTGTCATTTTATTTTTTACAATATAAAGTGTGGGAATTTGTTTTGTTCGTAACATGAAGAATGGGAATTTTATTATTCACAATGAAATACTTTTCTTATTATTATATTTATGAGATAATTCATTGTTATATAAAATGAAATATATTTCTATTTCTATGATTATTTCAAATTTCCAAGTTGTTTATCAATCAATTCTTGATTTTTAAATATCATTTCATTTCTATGAAACTCCATGTTTTCATGATTATGCCATATTTATTTTTAAAGTATCCCTTGCTTTTATATCATGATCACATGTTATATGACTAAAAATATGTGTTCTGAGATAGGTTATATATTTTATGATTCCTGGATAAACATTTTATAATATTATGTTTTTTTATCTTGTTTTATGATTATCATCTATGGTATTGTGATCTTTTATTAAGATATTTATATCCTCTTCATTTTCTTCTCCATATTTATGATCTAATAAATTAGGATATATGCAACTCTTAATGAGCATTTTACAATTTTATATTTACAATAAATACGTTATTAAAATTATTATATCATTTGGTATTTCAATAAAGGGTCTAAATAATCATGATTATAGAAAAATCTTCACATGTGTAGTAAAATGAGAAGTTTTTATAGCTAATACCCAAGACACTAAGCCTTTTGGTCTTTGAGTTATGTGATTCTTTTGTATATATAGAATATCAATCAAGAGATTAATGTATTATTTATGTCATGAGTATCCAGAGTAACTATTGGTTGTATGAGAGAAAGTTTGGGCCATTTTGGATATTATATTTTTTATTTTTAGAGATATTTCTAGTTTCCATTAGTGTTAGGGTTAGGTAACATTAGTTAAAACCCAAGATTTGAGTCTATGTATAGTATAAAATCTATGAATATTGGTAAAGTAATTATTATATGGTATTACCTAGAAATGTATACCTTATTGGATAAAATAAGTGGATAATGGTTCTGCAATAGTAGTACATTGGTTAAATAACCATAAAAAGAGAATATTGAGTATTAACACAATCGTCGCTTGGTGAAGGAGAAATATTCCTAACTAAACACTTGTTTTAATACTCCTAATATATATACTTTTCTTGAACATATTATCTTTATGGTCTATAATAAAGGATAAAATTCCAAGATATTTTGAGAAATTAAGTAGAGAAGTATGAGAGAAGAAAACTTAATGTATCCTAGGTAAAACTAAGAGAGTTGTAGGATTAAAAAGCATGAAATAGTTAAAAAATTATCATAGGTTGAAAATAAGGTTTCATTAGAGAAGAAATCATAAGTATTGAACTCTCATATTCATATACATTAATTTTTTATGATATAATCATAACCTTTTTGTTTTAGTATTTGGTCAAATCAATATCAAGGAAATGAATCTGTTAATGATATATCACTATTAAATCCTAAGAATCTTATTTAGTATAATTATTTTTCCCTTATAATGAAATATAATTATGTGGATATCTCAATGGAAGATATATATGTTGAGTTTCTCATTGATTATATAACTTATTCCTTCATTAGATGGTAATTAAAATTGAAAGCACACAATTTATTTAAGGGGGGTATAATGTAATGAAATAAGATTTTTAATCATTTAAAATAAATAGTATATTATATACGTTTTAACACACACTACACCCAATTTAAAAAAATCACAACATGAAGTGTGGGCATTATTTTCAGTTCATGGAGTGTTGGATTTTTTTTACACAACATAAAGTGTGGGCATTATTTTTTTTCATAACATGATTCCTGGTCATTTTTTTACAAAAAAATCATGGTAATCTAGTTTTTTAAAAAAATCAAATGTGAGAATTTTCTTTATCATAACATAAAATATGATCATTTTGTTTAACCATAACAAGAAGTGTGGCAATTCTGTTCATTCACAAAGCTATAATCTCTATATGATTATGTTTTTTCTATAATTTATTGTTATATGACATTATATATTTCTATATGCCTTTTATTCTGACACATTTCCCAATTGATTATCATGTTATAAAAAATTTTCATGTTTCATTTCATTTCCACTAAATTCCATGTTTTCATGATTATGAATTATTTTTTTTAAAGTATTTTCCACTTTTATATCATGTGAACGTGTTATATAAAAATATGTGTGTGTTTTGATCAATTTAATATCTTCTATGTTCCTTAATAATGTTTTTATGAAATTATGTTTATCCATCATGTTTTATGGTCATCATAAATGGTATTTTGATCTTTTATTAAGATATTTATGTCCTCCCCATTTTATTCTTCATGTTTACGATCTCATATATTATGATATGTCTTTACCTTACTGGGAATTTGTGTTGACCCTTTTATTATGTTTCTAATCCTCGAGTTACGAATATTATTATATCATGTGAAATATCAAGAATGTTTCTAAAGGAGAACAATTATGGAAAAAATTTCACAAGTGAAGTAAAATAAGCTGTTTTTATAGAAAATCTCTATGACACTAAACCTTTTGGTCACTGGGTTATGCGACTATTTGAGGGATATATAATCTAAATCAAGATATTAATGTATTATGTATGTTTGTATTAGCTGAGGGATCTATAAAACATGATTATTCCGTTATAAAGAAAGAGGGTTAAACATGATCATTTTTATAATAGTAAAAAAGACAAACATGTGGTTAGAAGCAATATAGAGTAAAAATCAAAACATTTTCCATTTTATAATACATTTAGGAATCACCAATGAAAATACATAACAAAACATTTTTGAAACAAGATACATAAAAGATTTGAAAATAGTTTCATAACCTAAAGTTATCAATTCATAAGGAATCTTTGAGCTAGTACAAACTATCATGGAATAATACATCATATTATGGAAATTACTTGGATAAATAAATTATATCATGGTTATTAGGAAGATAAAATAAATTTTTTCAATGTTTAAAGTATATTACCAATTAGTGATCAAATGGTCATAATCATATATCAAGTATTACTGTCATGTTTTATGGTCATATGCAGTGGTAAAGTCTAAGATACATTATTGAGTCCACAAAATATGAGAAAAAAACCATGATAAAATTTATTCAAATGTTGAATCTATCAAGTATACAAGCTCATAGAATTTATGAACACCCACCTCCTCATAACACATCCCAAGCCTAAATCCATGTACTCTAAGGACACATTTGTTAGGGAGTTATTCCACAATATCCTAGAATAGATCTAGAATCACTCATCAAGCTATCCAGGTTTACAATAACTAGTCAAAAAGGTGGGTGGGATAATAAACAGTAAGGATCTCAATAGATATCCATCATGGAATCATCATATAAAATCATAATTACATCATATAAAAAGTTAACATCTCACCCTCTCCCCTAAGATACCTCAAAGTGTAAAACCCCTATTTCATCACCTTTCATCATGTACTTTAAGAAACGTTTAACATGGATAATCATACATAGGGGCTTATGAAAGAATTTTCATCATAATAGAATTTATATCTCAAAGTTCCCAAGATGGCATTAAGAAAATCCATATTGATAAAAAAAATTATAAATTTAATAAAATGTCACTTTGATCCGTAAATGTTGAAAAGTAAAAATATGTCTGCTTCAATTAAAAATAAATTTAAAGGGCCAATGGTGCCTTTAAACAATGAACATTAAAAATACAAAAAATCCCCCATTAAAATTTTGAAACATAATTTTAATAAACCTTTCCAAAACAAACCATCACATCTTATCCTTTAATTTATTCCAAAAATACATTTCAAGGGAATCAAAAATTTCTAACCATTTATATAAATATTATATAATTAAACTATTTCAATAAAAATGAGTCTTACCATTTCATAAACCAAAACCACCATGTTTAACAACCATAAAAATCCATTTTGAAACAAAACATTAATTATAAATGTTAAAATAACCATGTAAAATACTATTTTTATTGAAAAGTGTCATTTTATGCTTTAAAACAATTAAATCACGCTTAACCAATTTCAAATGGAATAAACATAAACTCAATAAACACCTAAATTACAGTAAGAAGAAACATCATAGAAACACCTACTTGGAATATCCAAATTCATACCACAATGAATCGTATATGAGTCACCTCTAATGGTGAACACTAAGTAAAGGAGGTGGGATCTTGAGAGAAGCAAGAAGAGATCCTATAATCACATTTCCACATCCAAAATTATATCTCCAACAAAGAAAAAAGATATTATAGCCTCTATAAATACTAAATAAATATAATAAGAGAGATGAAAGGACAAGAAGATAAATATATATCATAATAGGATCACCTCTTTCAACAAAACTTGGATTCGCCAAGTGATTTGTTTTATAGATCCAAGGAAATTCCAAGAGGCACCCAAGGTTCGAGTGCTCCAACTTTGGTTTAAGGGAGAAGATAAAATAAAAAAATTGGGGGTTATGAGTTGTAACTATCATGCTACCCTAAAGCTAACCCTTGCCTATCGACAGCACCATCTAGCCAATGGACCTCATCGGCTAATTGGTGGCTAATACAGAAATTAAATAACCATCATCCATCCAACTGGAAGTTTAGTAGACCACCTACAAATTTAAAAGATGTATGTCATGATCCACACTTTCATAAATGTTATAGTTCATCCTTATACCCCTCCGGACACATGAATATGTTTCTAATGAGTGGTATATTGATGAAATAAAAATTAGTATGTTACACTTATAAAATTTATTTAGAAGTATAGATATAGAGAACAAAACATAATGATAATTCCATTGTAAATTCTTGAAATAAAATATAATGTATAGAATATTTTATATGAATTTGTTATTACTACCTAAAAATAATATAACATGATTCATAATTCAATATTTTATTCTTTAACTAATTAGTATATATCATTTTTTAGAAAGGATATATAATGGTAGTAAAAGAAACCATGTCAACAATTATAAATAGTTTATGTTCTGGCCTACTGAGAAAACTAATAAAGCTTTTCCTAATTCTGAGAAAATCATCATTACATTAAGGAATATAACTTATGTTATGGAAAAACCTCTCACAAGGGACCAACCTATTTTCCTTAACTAAGGTGTAATAATATTGGATCATTTAATTAGGAAACAACCTCTATATTTTAATAGAATAACAATCTATTATTAGTGGATCTGTGGACTAAATATCTAGAGAAGATAATTATTATATTGTGGTATAGTGAAAGGGAGTATACTATGATGGATATATATCATATAAATGGATATGCTTATTAATGGTGGTCATTTATTGAAAAATATTAGAAGGGTGAGAGATAAAAAACATGGAATGGAGTGACTCTAAGGCATTATTAATTGAGAAATGTTTTCCTTTATATTAATAAGTTGTTACGAAAAGTAAATTTTTGATTTATAGAAAAATTAATACGAAATTACTGATGGGAATTAAGAAAACTATCCAAGGATAAATAACCACATTTATCTAGGTAGTGAAATTAAGCGAAAGTTTTAATTTTTATGACTTAAGAAATTTTGAGGGGAAAATTTTAATTTACCTAAAAAATGATATCATAATAATTTTTTGATGGTTCCTCTATTCTCTAAATAGTGAATTTTCTCTTGGGATATAATTTTGTGGGATTCTAAGATGCATGTATTTTACATAATATTTTAATATTTTTTAAATAAATATTAATCATTGTGTATCCATAGATGTTAATATCTACCAAAAAAGTACTATATTTAAATTCTAAAATTGTGGTTATATTCATAATTGGTTGTTTTATCTAGGTGAGGTATAGCCTTATTTTAGGTTCAAGGACCTAACTTGAGACTTTTATATATTATTTTGTTTTATTTTATTTTTTATTTCTCCAGTCCCTCTATTCCTTCCAATACACCCAAATATTGAGGGTTTTATCTATTTTCACATGATTTTATCCCTATATTCAAGGAGAGAGAGAAAGGTTCCAACTTCTTCCAAGGATCAAGATTAGGACCGGATCGGGGTGTAGTGACCATGGAGTATAGATTTGAGCTTGAAGCTTCATTGAATTCACCTAAAGAAAGGTTGTATTTTGATTTTTTTTTTCATTGTTTCTATATTTTATTCACCATTTTAAATTTCAATCATGTTATATGGACTGCTAGGGTAGTTTTATTGTCTATATATAGATGATTTGGGGAAAAAAGTGTGTTTAAGAAGAATCATGGGGGTTTTCATTCAAGAAACCTGATCACACACTTTATTCCTAAAAAACACATGTACTTTGTTCTACATTTTATTGAAAGAGGTAATATGACTACAGAGTATATAATTTATGAGAAAACATCATGTATCACTATTGGTACACAACCTAGGGTGTGGTCGATTACTCGGTCAGACACCCCATGTGGGGTTATAGAGTCTTTGGTACATGACCAGACCACATTTGTAGTATACAATCATCTATCGCGTGAAGTACCTATCCAAATACATGTGAGCTATATATTCAAAAACCTTGTATTTATTACATGTAGTTCATGATTGGTACACATCATGTTCATAGGTTTCAAATTCTAGGATAGATTGATATATACAACCAAAGTAAGGTATTTAAAGTGGACAATTTTTACATCGAGTTGCATTCTATATTTTGTTTCCTAAGAATAGGTTTCCTTGTTTTAATTCCCTAAAGCCAAAATAGAACAAGTTAATAGTAAATTCCAAAAAATATCGCATATAACATGAGAGTAAATTACTTACCTCTATCAAATTTTGTTGATGAGATTATTTGGATCTAATGAGATATGATGGAGATAATTTTCCTTAGGTGGGGGTTGAGAGCACTCTTAAGGGGGATGTGTAATGAGACTAAGGTGAGGTTCATGTGTGGATGGATAGATGACATGGAATAATATTTATAAGGTCTATATTATGAGATAGTCTGAACTCTCTACGTAATTGGGGTCAGATTATGATGGGAGGTCAGATAAGGTTTTAGATCAGCATGTTGAGGCTAGGATAGTATTGATCCTATGGGTTGGGTAAACACTATGTAGAATTAGGTGTGGATTGGTTCCAGTGAGAAGATATTAGGATGGGACTAGAGGACCTTGGTGTATTCCCATGCAATAATTATGGTAATGCCAATGGTTTTGTCATGATGAGAATGTGAGACCAAGATTAACCTTGCAAGAATAGTCCAAGTGTATTGATAGAGACAGAGGCACAGTTAGATATGTGAGGTTGGGCATCAAGATACTTGTAACAAAGGGACGATCTAGTGATCTCATGGGATAGGATATGGTGGATTGTTTGTCATGGGATTCCCCAAGTGTGTGATATAAGATATTCTTTTAAGTAAGGATTAAAATTCCCTTGAGTTTCCTATTTATAAAAGAAATTACAAGGAGAACACTATTTCTATCAATGAGAAATTATGTGGAAAGTGTTATTCCCCCAATATGATACCATATGAATTCTAGAGATACCCCATTGGGTCTTTCATTTTTTCCTGGTGACAAATGGATTCCTAGGATACTTCCTGGGATTTGACATTTATTCCAAATGATATATAAATATCTAGAATATTATGGTTTAAACATTATACAGTATGAATACCTAGGATACTTCCTAGGATTCTGATTTTATGTTAGATGAAATATTAATTCTTTGGATTACTTATTTGGATGCATGGAATACTTCCTAGGATCTAGCATTTAAGCCTGATCACATATGGATATCTAGGATACTTCCTAGGATATAGTTCTTTCACCTAACACTTTTATGGATTCGATAGATATATCTTAGGATATAGTGTTTATATCTAATGACATATGGATTCCTAGGATACATCCTAGGATATAGTTATTACACCTGATAGTATATGGGAAACCTATTATTATTTCTAGGATCAATTGTTTACACCAAATATGTGTCAAGTATATTATAAGATAATCTATGTGGGTCGCTCTACCCCCCACCCCTCATTATTAATTGTATATAATTATGTTGATAGTATAGGAATGCATTTATAAAACCCTATACATGATTATTCCATGTCTTCATAGACATCTGACACTGGATGAAGCTGTTATGGTTAACCTTAGGTGTCATATTAGAACCCATGGATCAAAGGTGATTTACTTATTTATTTATGAATCAAGTTATTATTCGAATTGGTAGGGAAAATCATGTGTGGATACACTTTTTTATAAAATTATATATAAGGGGAACGGTTATGGGTGGCCTACTAAAAAAAATTCTCACCCATGATAGAGAAACCCTGGTTCACATACCGACCATATGTATACTTTTATATTTATCAAGTGATGCGTAATAGATAGGGAGGAGGCCTAGTCTTTCATAGTAGGGCTTGATTGTAACATCCCAGGTAAATAAAGAATAATAAATTTTCATATTTATTAATATTTGCGACTTAAATATTAATTTTACTTTAAATGGGTTGTTATGCTCGATAGCGTACTCGATACGCAACGATGAGTTTCTTTGAAAACTTACGTTGCACACTAGTAATATAATAATATTATTTTAAATTGTAGTTAACACGTAGCCGTTGTATTGGTGGTAATGGATAGAAATAACTAAAATATGATTATATATGTTTTTTTAAATTTTTTTTACAATAAAATATAAATGCTTAAAATACGGAAAGAATTCAATTTTAGGCATATATACCCTAATTTTCACTAAAGGTTCACTTATCGCCTTTTGATGGAGAACCATCATTAAATATAGTTTTGTTCACTCTTATACATTCTATTGGACCAAATAAAACTCTTCTTTAGAATCGGGACCTCAAAATTTACTTTGTGTAAATTTTTGGTATTTTTCTGACAAAGTTCATTTTTTAATGAATAGTGAAAAATGTTGTATTTTAATTCAAAATCTATTTTTAATCTAATTTATTTATATGATTATATTATCGTTTGAGTTGGTTTTAAAGTGAAATTAGAATATATTTTTACCATTTAATCCAATAGTGGTCGTTGGGATTAATTTCACTTTGAAATCGGACTTAAACTAGTGTCAATCTTTTGATACTTATTGTTTCATAAAAACACGTTATTTGCTCTGATAGCGGGAATTAATTATTAAATTAATTAATGTAACTTATATGTTTTGAATTTTGTAAAATAGAAATCATTTTTGAATTCGGAATATCAAATATATCTTAGGGTGAATTTTTGGTATTTTTCTGAAAAACATCAATTTTAGATGAATAGTGAAACCACTAAGTGGTACTTAAAAAACTGATTTTTCATTTAAATGAAATTTTACCACCTTTGTGTTTTGAATTTCAAAAATCCAACATACATGGTTGTCATTAGGAAGTAAAATGTGGTTCAATGGGATTAAAATAATTTTTTTGGTGAATAGTAACTTTTAAGTTTTAATCGCGATTAGAGGTAATTAGTGTAATTCAAGGTAAGAATAATGTTTTAATAAAATGAAATGAACTTTACACATGTCCTACCCTTATTAGATGTGTCATGGCCGACCAAGACAACCCATGGGTCTATTTTTTGGACCCCATGGAGCCACTTGGGTAAGATAATGACATTAATGCCTTTTATTTAAAGTAAAAGTAAAAATGTCACAAACATGAGTTGTTTTACTAAAACAATTTTTAAGTGGGGTTATACAAGTCATATTTTTGACTATAAATATTCATTAGAAATATAAAAAGATTTCCGACATCATGATAGTTTTTTTATAATTTTTAGACGTTAAATAAATTAAATTATTTATGGCACCATGATGATGCAGCGATTACCTCATTATTTAACGATTTAAATAAAATGAAAATATAATGTAAAATCTAAGACCTAAACTTGTAAAAAACCTATTGGATGGGTGTATTTAGAACTCTTATCACCTTATCCTAGAATTATATCAATGTGGGACCTTTTAAATCCGAAACTCATTTTAAAATAAAGTAACATTTCTTTACTTTCCAAGAGTGCCCCTCCTCTCCTCTTATAAAAGGCCCCCACCTCTACCACCTTACCCACACTTCCAAAGCCTTTGGCTCAGCCAAACCCTACCCATGTTTTCTCTCCACATCCCTCTCTAACACTTATAAGTCTCACTTGGGGCAGAAGTATTCCCAAGGAAGCCTTTGAGCTCAAATCTAAGAGAGTTAGCTGATTTTAAGGTAATGTCTTCATTTGTGTCCTTTTGTTTTATTTTGCTTCTCCAACCGCCTAAACTCTTTTTATTAATTTCTTTTGTAACAACTAAACTATCTTAAATATACTAGGATGTTGTTATAATAATCTTTCGAGCTACACTTACACACACCTACATCTAATGGTTAAAGAACATACTGTTTCCGTGGACGAATTTCTGCCTCACGAAACGATGATTGTTCAATATTCTTCCAACACCTTCAAAGGTGGCCATTAAGATGTCACTATATTTATATATGATATATAATATGTTTATTTATTCCTTAATCTTCTGTATTTTTCATTTATGGCACACCTTCATGGATTCCATTATGGGTATACGTGATATCTTCATTTTAGGAAGTGCGGACTACCGCCCCCTCAAAGTGATTTGATTCGTTAATTCCATATGTGGGACGTATAAAGGAAGGATTTAAAGTTATTATATATGATTTATGTTACATATAAATGATGAATATAATTATGGAATTAAAATACACATACCTTTCATTTAGTTTTAATTCCATTAATATGACAAAGAAATGAAAATAGCGTTCATGCGTACGTACGGCTTACCGTCTCCATGAACGGTGCATTTCATT
Organism: Viscum album; assembly: GCA_963277665.1. Taxonomy (NCBI): domain Eukaryota; kingdom Viridiplantae; phylum Streptophyta; class Magnoliopsida; order Santalales; family Viscaceae; genus Viscum; species Viscum album. Next base: position 591,540,426 of record OY728126.1, read on the forward strand.
TCTTACCTCTAGATGATTATGTAATATTATAAATACATTTATATGCTGGATATATATTATATATATGATATCCAAATCATTAATATCATTCTGGATATAATGAACCTTTGACCACACGAACAACATGTAATTGTAAGAAGTTCACTTTTGACTCAAGTACCAAATATCAACAAATGACCATTATCAACTTAAATGACTACATAATGTTCATAACATGGTAATAAGTGATATAAAAGGAATAATGAACTTTAAAAAGGTTCTTAATCTAGAAGAAATTAACTCAAGTTTATTATTCAGGATGTTAAAGAACGATCGAGTCAAGTCGGACCCGAGGTAAGGGACTTCGTCTCAATATCCTTTCATTGAGACATATTTTTGTTTTATACACCACTTTATTTAATACGGTGTATAAACCCCTTTGACTTTTACGTTTATTCAAAAGGAATCTTTTTATACGAAGCGTTTTACTAAACGACAAAAGGGAATTTTTTTGTCGTACGTATGCGGCGACAACGACTTCTCTGCCACCGCTAGTATTATTTGGTCTTTGGATTCCTCAACAAGCCGCAATGTTTTTAAAATGAAATAAATACCATATACTCTTTTATTTATTTTGGTATTGAAAATGGTTTTTATAATGGATTTTTATGTCAATATATTTATGTGATATATTGTTATCAAAGTGTGGAAATGTTTTCTTTCCATTATATTTGTTTTATGTTTTAGGATTTTATATTGGTACTTGGACATTTGGCGGGTGGTTATGTGATAAACCATATGACGGGTGGTGTCATGAATACCAGGATGGGTGGTTACGTTATAACCTCCAATGCATTGGGTATGGAATTCGGTCGTATGGCTATTCCATTAAGTGATATGTGTGGAAGTCGACCGTATGGTTATTCCATTTAAGTATGTTTATATCCCAAGTTACATTTATATGTTATGTGATCTTTATATGGGTTTTATGGTAATATTTTGGTTACAAAAGGGTAAGTAATGATCTTTTATTCAGTGAAGAGTTTTTACTACTTCATAAAGGTGAAAATTATTACTTTGATAAAGTATACATGGTTTACCTGTTGTTTTGATAAACTAATAGTTTTCATTCTTTGTGTATCCCTTACTGAGCTTTTTATGCTCACCCCAAGTTTTTTTGAAATGTTTTTCACAGGACATAATGTGGAATAGGGTCAAGGATGGGATCAAGGGAAAGTCATGCTATATCAAACATGGAACTAGACATGTTTCTTTTAATAGTTTTTTATTCTATGGAAACATAGTAGAAGTGTATACTTTGTAATATTTTGAGATGTAATAGTTATGTTCTAATTCTCTAAAACTCTAAACCTGAAAAGATCCTCAATGTGAATTATTCATTTAATTCAATATTAAGTAAGTTTTAAGGTCGAGGCCTTATAGTTGGTATCAAAGGTCGGTTTAGAAAACTTTAGGAGTTAGAAAATTGTTAAATTATAAGTTAATTTATGGTATGACTGAAATGATATAGCATTTAAAGATTACCATGTTGCTTCACCTAAGATATTTCTGTGTTCAGAATGGTTTTCTGTAGAGGAAACAAAGCAGCTATGTTGGGACGACATCAGGAGGAAGACAACCTTCAAAATCAACAACCTGAGATGGTCGGAATCGGAACTGAACAGTTTGTTGCAGTGATGGCACAGTTGACTCAGGAGATAAATTGTGGTGGTATCCATGCATGAGATCAGCCAGATCAACCGTAGAGGAACATGTCAGTAGTGGAACATTTCATGAGGCAACATGCCCCATCATTCAGAGGATCATCTGACCCCATGCAAGCTGAAGGGTGGATTAAAGCACTGGAGAAGATTTTTGATGTCATGGGGTGTTTAGAATATCAAAAGGTTAGTCTTGTTGTTTACCGTTTTGAAGGTGAAGCTGATCAGTGGTGGTCGATGGTGAAAAATATCAGGGATAGTGATGAGATTTATGATCTTCACTGGGACGAATTCAAAGGTATGTTTCTTGAGAAATATTTTCCTAAGGTGGTTCGTCTTAGGATGGAAAAACAGTTCCTAGAATTGAGGCAGGAGGATGACTTAGTGGCTGCTTATGAAGCAAAGTTCACTCGATTGGCAAGGTATGCTCCAAACTTCATACGAGATCTTGATAGTAAAATAAACCGTTTTTACTCAGGGTTAAAGACAAAGTATTGAAGGGATTTAGCTTCTAGTGAGTTCAAAAGTTATGAAAAACTTGTTTGATGTGCAGAGAAGGTGGAAATGGAATTTGTCGACGATCAGGTGTTCTTTGAAAAATGACAGAATAAGAGGTCTAGTTGGCAGGCAAAGGGGAATAATTCATCAAAGAAGCAAGGAGGTAAGAAAACCAAATATCCATCCTGTGAGAAGTGTGGTAAAATGCATCCTGGAGAATGTTTATCCAAGTTTGGAAAGTGCTTTCGGTGTGGTAAGTCAGGTCATATTGATCATAACTGTAAGGAAGATGATTAAGTAAGCAATGAAAAGTTAGCGGTAAGATGTTTTAAGTGTAATGAAATGGGTCATTATGCAAATGAGTGTCTAATGAAGAACTCAACTAAGGGAAAGCAGCCAGAATACAAGCAAAAAGGGGTGGTGAAATCCTTTGCAACTACTTCAGCAGATATTGGGCCATCGAATGAAGTAGTATCAGGTACATTGTTTGTTTGTTCAGATTATGCCAATGTGTTGTTTGATTCATGGTCTACACATTCTTTCATTTCTGAGAAGTTTTCTAGTAAATTGAAAATTCCATCTCAAGATATGAATCCTGAACTTATGGTAAAAACACCCGGAGGGAACGTTGAGACATAAAGGAATTATAAGAACCTTCTTATCCTTGTGTGCAGAAAGAATCTACCAGCAAACCTTATTGTTTTGCCTCTAGTAGAGTTTGATGTTATTTTGGGCATTGATTGGATTTCTGTTTATCATGCTAAGATCAATTGCAGAGATAAAATGGTTTCTTTTCAGAAAGATTTTCAGTTTGTGTACAAGAATGAACCCTTGATTTTGATAACATATCAGTAAGTTGAGAAACTAGTAAAAGATGTAAATAAATGTTACCTTGCACATATTGTTGAAAATAAAGGAACTATTTAGATTAATGATGTGCCAGTGGTAAATGAGTATCTTGATGTTTTTTTTTTTGATGAGTTTCCTGGCATTATTCATGATCGGGAAGTTGAATTTACTGTTGACTTAGTTCCTGATTCTAAGACAATTTCAAAACCCCATTATCTAATGGCTCAAGTTAAACTTTTAGAGTTAAAGAAGCAATTGAAGGAGTTATTAGATAAAGGTTCCATTCGACCTAGCACATCACTATGGGGTGCTCCTATCTTGTTTGTTAAAAAGAAAGATGGCTCAATGAGACTTTTCATTGATTATAGAGCCTTAAATAACATTACTGTTAAGAACAAGTACCTTTGCCTCATATCGATGATTTGTTTGATCAGCTCCAGGGAGTTCAATATTTTTTGAAGATTGACTTGAGGTCGGGGTACCATCAGTTGAAAGTAAAATAAGCAGACGTTCCAAAGACTATGTTCTGTACTAGATATGGCCATTATGAATTTGTAGTTATGCCTTTTGGGTTAACCAATGCACCTGCTGTATTCATGGACCTTATGAATAGAATTTTCCATGAGTTCTTGGATAAGTTTGTGTTTGTTTTCATTGATGATATTTTGGTGTTTTCTAAAACTAAAGAGGATCATGAAATTCATTTAAGGGTTATCTTGCAAACCTTAAAAGAAAAGAAACTGTATGGAAAATTCAGTAAGTGTGAGTTTTGGTTACAACAAATTTCTTTCCTGGGTCACATTATTTCAAAAAATGGCATAACTGTTGATCCTGCTAAAACAAAAGTTGTTGAAGAATGGCCAAGACCCACAAATGTAACTGAGATTCGTAGTTTCCTTGGTTTGGCAGGTTAATACCGAAGGTTTGTTGAAAAAATTTCACGGTTATCTAGTTCAATGACTAAGCTAACTCGGAAGGGTGTTAAGTTCATATGGACAAAAGAATGTGATGATTCTTTTTAGGAGTTGAAAAGAAGATTGGTGAATGCTCCAGTTTTGGCACTTCCTTCCAGGAATGGTGAGTTTGTTATCTACAGTGATGCTTCGTTGAAGGGACTTGGTTGTGTCCTCATGTAGAATGATCAGGTAATTGCATATGCTTCACGTCAATTGAAAACTCATGAGATAAATTACCCTACACATGACTTGGAATTAGCTGCTGTTGTTTTTGCTCTAAAAATTTGGAGGCATCATTTGTATGGAGTAAAGTGTGAAATATATACTGATCACAAAAGTTTAAAGTATATATTCACTCAGAAAGAATTGAACATGAGAAAGAGGAGATGGCTGGAATTAATCAAGGATTATGATTGTACAATTCATTACCATCCGGGAAAAGCAAATAAAGTGGTTGATGCTTTGAGTCAAAAAAGTAATTCTTCATTAACCATGCTACGTTTAGAACGAGCTCCTTTGGTTTTTGATTTGATGAAATTTGGCATATAAGTTGTTGGTGCAGGAAGTTCTTCTGTTTTGTTTCAGGTATCAGTGAGATCATCCCTATTAGATATAATTAAGCAAGCACATAGGGAAGACAGTGAGTTATAGAAAAAGGTAGAGTTGGTTCAGAAGGGTAAGTTGCTTGAATTCAACATTGATAATGATTGTGTTTTGAGGTTTGGGAAGAGATTATGTGTCCCTGGTGATTTGCAGTTGAAGAATGGGTTGTTATGTAAGGATCATAGTTCCCCATTTTCAGTTCATCCTGGCAGTACTAAGATGTACAGGGATCTGCGGGAGTATTACTGGTGGGATGGAATGAAAAGAGATATTGCTGATTTTACTGTGAAGTGTTTGACTTGTCAGTAGGTTAAATCAGAGCGGCAGTTACCGAAAGGGATTCTTCAGCCTTCACCAGTGCCAGAGTTGAAATGGGAAAATATATCCATGGAATTTTTTGTGGGATTACCGAGGACATCTCGAGGTAATACTCGAGGTAATAATGCAATCTAGGTTATTGTTGATCGATTGACTAAATCTGCTCATTTCCTTCCTATTTGAGATAATTTCTCTCTAGATCAACTTTCTCGATTATATCTTAAAGAGATAGTCAGGTTACATGGATTTCCCCTCTCCATTATGTCAGATCTTGATCCCAGGTTTACCTCTAACTTTTGGAAAGGCCTTTAGAAGTCATTGGGTACTGAATAAAATTTTAGTACAGCTTTTCATCCGCAATCAGATGGGCAGTCAGAACGAACAATTCAGACCTTGGAGGATATGCTACGAGCTTTCTCTATGGATTATCAGGGAATTTGGGACCAACATCTTTCTTTGGTTGAGTTTTCTTATAATAATAGTTTTCATTCCAGTATACAGATGGCACCATTTGAGGCATTATATGGGAAGCGGTGTCGAACTCCAGCTTTTTGGGATGAAGTGGGTGAAAGGAAGATGATAGGACTAGAATTGGTGGAAGAGATGGAAGAAAAAGTTCAGTTGATTCAGAAACACATGAGAACAGCTCAGAGCATACAGAAAAGTTATACAGATAACCAGAGAAAGGATCTATCTTTCGAGGTAGGTGATCATGTTTTTCTCAAGGTTCCTCCATGGAAAAGTGTGATGCGATTTGGTAAGAAAGGAAAGCTGAGTCCAAGGTTCATTGGACCATATGAAATTCTGGAAAGAGTTGGATCATTTGCATACATAGTGTCATTACTTCCGAGTTTATCTCAGGTACACAATTTTTTTCATGTTTTGATGTTGAGAAATTATATGCCAGATCCATCTCATGTTTTGAGCCCGGAGGTAGTTCATTTGGAAGAGAATCTCTCTTATGAAGAACAACCCGTCCAGATTCTTGACCGAAGAGAACAGGAGTTGCGGAATAAGGTAATTCACCAGGTAAAGGTTTTGTGGAAAAACCATATGGTTGAAGAGGCAACATGGGAATCTGAAAATGCTATGAGGGATAAATACCCCCACTTATTTTGATAAGTGAATAAAATTGCGAGGACGCAATTCCCAATAGGGGGGAAGCATGTAACATACCAGGTAAATAAAGAATAATAAATTTTCATATTTATTAATATTTGTGAATTAAATATTAATTTTACTTTAAAGGGGTTTCTATGATCGATAGCGTACTCGATACGCAACGATGAGTTTCTTTGAAAACTTACGTTGCACACTAGTAATAACATAATATTATTTTAAATGGTAGTTAACACGTAGCCATTGTATTGGTGGGAATGGATAGAAATAACTAAAATATGATTATATATGTTTTTTTAAAATTTTTTACAATAAAATATAAAGGCTTAAAATACGGAAAGAATTCAATTTTAGGCATATATACCCTAATTTTCACTAAAGGTTCACTTATCGCCTTTTGATGGCGAACCGTCATTAAATATAGTTTTGTTCACTATTATACATTCTATTGGACCAAATAAAACTCTTCTTTAGAATCGAGACATCAAAATTTACTTTGTGTAAATTTTTGGTATTTTTCCGATAAAGTTCGTTTTTTAATGAATAGTGAAAAATGTTATATTTTAATTCAAAACCTTTTTTTAATCTAATTTATTTATATGATTAGATTATCATTTGAATTGGTTTTAAAGTGAAATTATAATATATTTTTACCATTTAATCCAATAGTGGTCGTTGAAATTAATTTCACTTTGAAATCGGACTTAAACTAGTGTCAATCTTTTGATACTTATTGTTTCATAAAAACACACTATTTGCTCTGACAACGGGAATTAATTATTAAATTAATTAATGTAACTTATATGTTTTGAAATTTGAAAAATAGACATCATTTTTGAATTCAGAATATTAGATATATCTTAGGGTGAATTTTTGGTATTTTTCTGAAAAACATCAATTTTAGATGAATAGTGAAACCACTAAGTGGTACTTAAAAAACTGATTTTTCGTTTAAATGAAATTTTACCACCTTTGTGTTTTGAATTTAAAAAATCTGACATACATGGTTTTCATTAGTAAGTAAAATGTGGTTCAATGGGATTAAAATAATTTTTTTGGTGAATAGTAACTTTTAAGTTTTAATCACGATTAGAGGTAATTAGTGTAATTTAAGGTAAGAATAATGTTTTAATAATATGAAATGAACTTGAAACATGTCCTACCCTTATTGGATGTGTCATGGACAACCAATACAACCCATGTGTCGATTTTTGGGACCTCATGGAGCCACTTGGGTAAGATAACGACATTAAGGCCTTTTATTTAAAGTAAAAGTAAAAATGTCACAAACATGAGTTATTTTACTAAAACAATTTTTAAGTGGGGTTATACAAGTCAGATTTTTTACTATAAATATTCATTAGAAATATAAAAATATTTCCTACATCATTATAGTTTTTTTTATAATTTTTAGACATTAAATAAATTAAATTATTTATGACACCATGATGATGCAGCGATTACCTCATTATTTAACGATTTAAATAAAATGAAAATATAATGTAAAATCTAAGACCTAAACTTGTCAAAAACCTATTGGATGGGTGTATTTCTAACCCTTATCACCTTATCCTAGAATTATATCAATGTGGGACCTTTTAAATCCGAAAATCATTTTAAAATAAAGTAACATTTCTTTACTTTCCAAGAGTGCCCTTCCTCTCCTCTTATAAAAGGCCCCCACCTCTACCACCTTACCCACACTTCAAAATCCTTTGACTCAGACAAAACCTACCCATTTTGTCTCTACATATCCCTCTATAACTCTTAGAAGCCTCACTTTGGGCATAAGTCTTCCCAAGGAAGCCTTTGAGCTCAAATCTAAGAGAGTTACCCGATTTTAAGGTAATGTCTTCATTTGTGTCATTTTGTTTTATTTTGCTTCTCCAACCCCCTAAACTCTTTTTATTAATTTCTTTTGTAACAACTCCAGTATCTTCAATATACTAGGATGTTGTTATAAGAATCTTTTGAGCTACACTTACACACACCTACATCTAATGGTTAAAGAACATACTGTTTTCGTGGATGGCGAATTTCTGCCTCACGAAATGATGATTGTTCAATATTCTTCCAACACCTTCAAAGGTGGCCATTAATATGTCACTATATTTATATATGATATATAATATGTTTATTTCTTCCTTAATATTCTTTATTTTTCATTTATGGCACACCTTCATGGCTTCCATTATGGGTATACTCGATATCTTCATTTTAGGAAGTGCGGACTATCACCCCCTCAAAGTGATTTGATTCGTTAATGCCATATGTGGGACGTATAAAGGATGGATTTAAAGTTATTATATATTATGTATGTTACATATAAATGATGAATATAATTCTGGAATTAAAATATACATACCTATCATTTAGTTTTAATTCCATTAATATGACAAAGAAATGAAAGTAGCGTTCATGCGTATGTACGGATTACCGTCTCCATGAATAGTTCATTTCATTTCTTACCTCTAGATGATTATGTAATATTATAAATACATGTATATTCTGTATATATATTATATATATGATATCCAAATCATGAATATCATTCTGGATATAATGAACCTTTGACCACACGAACAACATGTAATTGTAAGAAGTTCAGTTTTGACTCAAGTACCAAATATCAACAAATGACCATTATCAACATAAATTACTAAATAATGTTCATAACATAGTAATAAGTGATATAAAAGGAATAATGAACTTGAAAAATGTTCTTAATCAAGAAGAAATTAACTCAAGTTTATTATTCAGGACGTTAAAGAACGATCGAGTCAAGTCGGACCCGAGGTAAGGGACTTCGTCTCAATATCCTTTCATTGAGGCATATTTTTGTTTTATACACCACTTTCTTTAATACGGTGTATAAACCCCTTTGACTTTTATGTTTATTCAAAAGGAATCTTTTTATACGAAGCGTTTTACTAAATGACAAAAGGGAATGTTCTTGTCGTACGTATGCGGCGACAACGACTTCTCCACCGCTGCGAGTATTATTTGGTCTTTGGCTTCCTCAACAAGCCGTAATTTTTTTAAAATGAAATAAATACCATATACTCTTTTATTTATTTTTGTATTTAAAATGGTTTTTATAATGGATTTGTTATGTCAATATATTTATGTGATATATTGTGATCAAAGTGTGGAATTGTTTTCTTTCCATTATATTTGTTTTATGTTTTAGGATTTTATATTGGTACTTGGACATTTGGCGGGTGGTTACGTGATAAACCATATGACGGGTGGTGTCGTGAATACCAGGACGAGTGGTTACATTATAACCTCCAATGCATTGGGTATGGAAGTCGGTCGTATGTCTATTCCATTAAGTGATATGTGTGGAAGTCGACCGTATGGTTATTCCATTTAAGTATGTTTATATCCCAAGTTACATTTATATGTTATGTGATCTTTATATGGGTTTTATGGTAATCTTTTGGTTACAAAAGGGTAAGTAATGATCTTTTATTCAGTGAAGATTTTTTACTACTTCATAAAGGTGAAAAGTATTACTTTGATAAAGTATACATGGTTTACCTGTTGTTTTGATAAACTAATCGTTTTCATTCTTTGTGTATCCCTTAATGAGCTTTTTATGCTCACCCCAAGTTTTTTTGAAATGTTTTTCAGAGGACTTAATGTGGATTAGGGTCAAGGATGGGATCAATGGAAAGTCATGTTATATAAAACATGGAACTAGACATGTTTCTTTTAAGAGTTTTTTATTCTATGGAAACTTAGTAGAAGTGTCTAGTTTGTAATCTTTTGAGATGTAATAGTTATGTTCTAATTCTCTAAAACTATAAACCTGAAAAGATCCTCAATGTGAATTAATCATTTAATTCATTATTAAGTAAGGTTTAAGGCCGGTCCTTATATTGATCATATTGATAGGGATTTGGATCCTATTATGGAGGTATGAATCAAGGATGAGAGTATGAACACTATATTATTTTATTTATTTTACTTTTTTTTTACATGTTATCATTATGATGGATGATCATTTGGTATGTATAATCGTATGATGCATTCCATTATTATAGAATGGTTGCTCTATTTATTCTATATACACTGACTGTATACCATTAATTATTCATGGTTATTTCATATTTTCTTACCATGATAAAATGGTATAGTCTCGCCATAGTAACACCTTAGATCCTTACTACTAGTTGGAAGCCTCTGGTATATAGGGAGGTTCACTTGAGGTCATGTAGCATCACTAGTCTGAAAACTAATGAGTGGTCATAGGATGGGGATGCTACAAACGGGTATCAAATAGTCTCTTTGAATTCCTATTTTGGAATATAATTGGAATAGAATAAGGACATGTTAGATCTTATTATGGACTATTGACTAGTGTAATGTGAATACCTTTTCTAATGGTAACTACAAGTTAACATTGATATGGGATTTGATGTTCTTATATTCCACTGTTATAACTAAAATATATATTCATATATAATATGTGTATTTTGGAATACTATTATTTATTGTTATCTCTTGGACTATTTGAAAGATTCTTGTGTACTAGAATCATTCATTACACATAGGAATCACATCACATTTTTTGTGCTTGTATATAATTTATATCATTAATGATAGAGTGATTAGTTATTTACAGTGTCAATAATATCTTTTTTAGTGTTTAAAAATATAATTTTTTGGTGGAGTTCTAATTATCTCAAATAAATTATTTCTTATAATGATACATCATGTAGATCATATAGAGGGTTGTTTATTAATGAAGACTATACATTCCCACAATGTAATGTATGTATGGTGAGCCCTAGTTGGTAGGTATAGTCATTGAGTTCTTTAATGATAAACCCCTTTTGAATGATTGGAAATAGTTTTAGTTAATTAAAGCATAAAAATGATATGATTTTTCTCCAAATATCTTATTGGTGTCATTATATATAACATAACCATATGATTTTGGTTTACTCAAAATAGATCACAGTAGTGTGATGTTTCTATATAGTAATGGATGATATTTTGATCCTCAATGGGGTATTCTGGTATATAGATTCAATTTTACAATTAGTTTTCTAGAGTGGGATGATGACTTGGTATGTGATGCATGGTATATATGTATATGAGAACCCTAGAGTGGTTATTTTGGAAGGAAAGACACCTTATGATATTTGAAATGGGTGAAGAGACATCGCAACATGAGTGGTAACCTATGTTACACATGGTTTATGGGATAGGTGTGAGAACCTACTACTTTGAGATGTGACTCAGGATATTGGTGAGTTTATTTCTATAATTGAGTAGTATAGTGTTAAATTACTATAGTATAAATGATTTTGATACATTAGGGTAACCCAAGAGAGAGGTTTTAGACTAGGATTGTGTTTCTTACAGAGTTAAAGCATGGATGGATACTTTTATTTTGATATTTAGGCATATGAAGTGTTATGAGATATGTGGTATAGGAATGGGAGATGTCTAGGGTTTTCATGATGAAAATCACTTTGGGTTATTTTGGTTTCAATGATAGATTTCAAGTGTAGGGGTTGGTAGGATTCCTGGTCATATTGATATTAGTTGTGTTTCCCAATGATATTGTGGACTATTGTCTATATGGTTGGCTCTATGATGGATACAGTGTAATAAGATGCTTTTGGTATAAATAAATTCCTAAGTGATGGGTGATCTAGTCATAAGACTAAGCATAGGTGATATATCATGGGATTGTTGAAAAAGTGTAAAGTGGTTCTTTTGAATAGATGAGATCAACATGCGGTGCTGCAAGGTTAATTTTTTAAGAACATGAGCCTATGTTTGATGATTTTTGACTCTTAGTCTTATGATTTAGGTTGTGTGATCAGGTTTTATGGGAATATACACCAATTGAATTTGATTGATCACAAAATGAATAGTGCATGAGCACCTACGAGAAGGTTCTTTAGAGGATCACTCTACCTCAATGGTGGAGAGTGATAGTTGTTATGGATTTTTGGGGAATGCATTTATGTGTGAGGTAGATTGTGCATCAGGTATGTGTTATACCTATTTAGTAATGAATAGAAAAAAACCATGTTCAAGCTGAGGATCAATGATCCTAATGATATATTTATGGGAATGGTTACTATGATTTGGAGAAGATGTGGAATGTCTCTTTTGTTATAGATAGTGATGTATGGTATCAGGTTTTCAAAAGATATGTGAGCATGGATCAAGAAGAAATACATGCATATAATAATGGAACCTATTGAGGTTACACTCAAGGAGTGCTAAAAGAAAATCAATATGGGGGGATTTAACCATTTTCCAATGGAGAGTGTGACCCCCATTGTAGATGCAATTCTATTGGATGTCAAGGTAGAAATTCCTGGTGATCCAGATATGGGTAGAAGTTAGTGTTTTGTTTTATTTATCATGAATAATTAAGAAAACCATGTCCAAAAATTACTTGTGATAACAGACAGAGCCGGGACAATATAGGTACAATCCTTGTGTGGGAAGTGTTATTTGTGGGATTAGACCTATCGTTGGAAGGTTGATATTGAATCAGGATACTGGTGAACATATATATCTGGTTTTCTCAAGTTCTATGGTGATTACCAGATTCAAGATATAGAAGTGTTGTTGGAAAGAGTCCATATATTTTCATTAAGATCAATATTTATTTTATATGATTCGAGAATGATTTGGACTAATGGTATGATGTTGATTGGGGTGTGATCATGATGGTTGGTTGGTTTAATTGATGATCCAACTATGGAATTAAAATGAGTATTGGGTTTGGACTTTAGTGTGGTTTTTTTTGAGGTTCTCTTAATTCCAATGGGAGTTTAGGCTTCTGGTACAAGTGATGTGATATCATATTAGCATTTGAGATTGACTATTTTGAGTAAAGTTATTCCCATAGAGGGTCATCTAATGTGTTTCTATTAAATTAGGTGTCATGATTTGAAATTTTCATTGAACGGGATGATGGATCACTAAAAATATATTTTAATTATTCATTTTTATTGTGGTGATCACCATGAATCGAAATTATCCCATGTGATATGAATCTTATAGTCAGGGAAATCATAATCTTGGGGATAAATTGGTTAACAGAACTAGGGTTTCAAGGGAGAGATAGGTTTTTTTGAATGTCTTCTTGATATTGGTGATGGTAATGAGTAAGAGGATTTGTTTTATGATAAATGTTGTGCCTTGTGTTTGGTGTAATGTAGAAAAATATTATTTTTTATTATGGGATATAAATCAACAAGTTGATCATGAATTAGTGACAAGGGTAGGTAAATATTGTTGGTTGAAAGACTATTGATGCTTTTCTAGGAAAATAAGTATTGTACTGATGAGGTTGTAAAGATATGTTTTCTTTCTAATTGTGGAATTCATAGAAAATTTAAATTTCTTGCACATGATCCTCAACCCAGTTGGTGAGGACTCCTTAAGTGCATCCACGAGACCCAGGTTCGAAACTAGGCGGAGGCATATTTATAGGTTACTATAGTAGTACTATAATAGGTATTGTAGCAGTACTGTGTGGGTACTGTAGAAGATACTACAGCATAACCAAATTGATTTATAAGAATGAGAGGGTATAGAAACGACATCGGGACCCACCTGTGTTTGCATGAAAATCCTAGCCAGATGGTAATGCAAAGTTGGAGAGCTAACATCACGATGCAGATGCAAGGGAGAGGTAGTTCCTTGTAGTTATAGTCTGTTTGAATTCCTTAAGACTTTCAGGTCATAAAATCACTTAATCCTATGGTCCATTTAATCTCTAATCCTATGGGCCTTATAGAGGTTCCCCATAATCCCTTGATAGGGAGTTATCAAAATTAATAAAAATAAAGGCCTTCGGGCCATTCAGGTAAGAAATTTAAATTTCTTGGTCTTAGGTGATTATGACGGGTAAACTGATAATTTACCCAATAAAATTATTTCATAATAACTTTTTGATGGTTACATTAATCTCATAATCGAGTTATTTTTCCTTTTCTAGAATTTGGTGAGATTCTAAGTCAGATCTATTTTTCATAATTTGTTAATATTTATTAAATAAATATTAATTATTATGTAAATGAAAATATTGATATATAATAAAAATTTCCTTGGTTGAAATTATGAATTTCTGGTTAAGTCTAGTATGGGTGGCTTGCCTTAGTGAGGTGTAACCTTTGTTCGAGTTCCAGGTCCCGGGTCGGTCCTTTAAAAAAAATTATTTATATTTTATTTATTTTATTTTATTTCTACCATCCCTCTATTCCTTCCCATATAAGAAATGAGTGAGTGGTTATCCCTTATCATGTGATACCAAGCTAAGAGGTAAAGTGGGATATAAATTTGTTGGATTTATCTAAGGATTATGAGCAGTACTAGATTAGGGTATAGTGGACATAGAGCATGGATCCAAGCTAGAAGCTTCAGAAATTTCACCACGATGTGGCCCATATTTTTAATTTTACGTTTTTCCTATTTTATTGGAGATTATAAATTTTTATCCAGTTATATAGAATTTTGGGGTCACATTATGGCCCCAATGGGGATGCATTGTAGATAAACGAGGGTTTCAATAAATTTGAATAGGATTTTCAATTATAAAACATGATCATATAGTGTGAAGTTCAAGAACAGACATTGTGTGTTCTTCATTTCCATGAAATATAAGGATGGTGATCACACTACATGTAGTCTATGAGGAAATGTTATGTATCATCATTTATACATGACCCAACATGTGGATGAGTACTCATCTAGACAAACAATGTGGGGTATATTGTGTGTAAGGTACATGAGAAGAACTTGTGTATGTTACAAAGCCAGACACCATGTAAAGTACCTGACCAAACATCATTTGAGGTATATGAACAGATACCTTCTATGTGTTATATTTCATAAATTCCTTGTATCATCCATAAAATTGAGTTTTAAATGTCGGTATGGGCTGAGATAAAAGTCCAAAGTAGGGAATTAGGGGGGAAATCATGTATACCAAGGAACACATTACATATTGTTACCATATAAGATCTTTCTAGTTTTTCATACCCTAGATCCAAAATTGGACAGCTGATAAGTTCATTCTGAGTAATTTTTCCATATATAACGTGATGGAAAAGTGAATACCTCTTTTAGTGATCACTGGAGATATTATTTTGGGATGATGGGATATAATGGAGTGGATTTTCCTCTAGGTTGTATATTGGGATCTCATTTAAGGGAGATAAGAAATGATACTCAGGTGAAGAAAATGCAGATGGATAGATGACTTAGAATAGGATTTCCATGGTTCATAGTGTTAGATTATCTGGACAGATCCCGGTAAGAAGGGTTGAGTTATAATGTGAGGTTGGATGTGGTTTTTGATTGGAATATTGAGGATAAGGTCAAATAGAGCCTATGGTCTAGGTAAAAACAATATTTTCCAAGGTGTGTATAGGTGTTAGTGAGAAGAGGAAAACACAGATCTAGGGGTCCTGGAGGATGCCCTTGTGAGTGAGATAGATGGTCCTTGTGAGATTAACATGAGTGGCTAAATGGATATCAAGATGTAGTATGAGATGTGGGGTGAGGAATCAAGAGACTAGTACCCTTGTGATGGGCTGGTGAGATTATGGTATGGGATATGGTTCTCAATTTATAGTTGGATGCTATGAGTATGTGATATGAGATATGTTTCATGGAAATGAGTTGTATTACCCTAATTTACCTAATTATATGTCATATTATGAGGTGGGATATAGTTCTTTTAATGAAATATTATATGGTGGTCATTATTCCCCTTTATATAATACTATATGGATGGTTAGGATACTTCTTGGGGTTTATTATTAATGCTTGATGACATATAGATCCCTAATATATATCCTAGGATTCAGAATTTAAGTTTGATGACATATTAATTCTTGTTGTATTTCCTAGGATCTAATGGTTTATACCTAATACATTTAATCTTGGCTCAGTTTTTATTCCTGAGGACATAAGTATTCTTAATATTCTTCCTTGGATATGGTTCTTTCACAAGATTATTCTATGGATGCCTAGGATACTTCCTAGGATTCACCATTTATTCTTAATTACATATGGATTTTGAGGATACTTATTATGATCTGGTGATTTTATATGATACTTCTATGGATTCCTATAATAATTACTAGGATTGAAAGTTTATTTATGATGACATATGGAAGTATAGGATATTTTCTATGATCTGATTCTTTCACATCATACTATGTTGGATTCCTTGGACACTTAATTGGATCTAGTGTATACCCATGATATGTTTTGGGTATATTATGATATGGAATCTGTGGGATGCTTTACCCCCCCCCCCCCACCGCCCCCAAGTGATCGTATATACTTATAATGATATTTTGAGAGTGCATTTTCCCAACCCTTATAATGATTATTCCATGTGTTCACAAACATTTAAAGCTATGTAAACATTTATGGTTGACATTATTTGTCACGTTAAAACATGTAAATCAGTATTTATTTGTTTTTTTATTTATTGAATGTGGTTATTATTCTTTTATGATTGAAATATCACATGCTCATGTACTTATTTATGACAACACTAGTTCAGGACACCATTATGGGTGGCCTACTAAGAATTTATTTCCCACTCACTATATGAGAACCCTCGTGTATGTTCAAACCTTATGTCTTCTTTTGGGTTAAGCATGTGATGCATAATGGATAGGGTAGAAGATTAGTGTTTTATAGAATGGGGATTTTAAAACTAGATTATCAATACATGCTACATGTTATGTATAACATATAGAAAAAGGATCACCTTATTATATAATGGACTAAATATAAGCCTTAAAATAGAATTAGTCTCACATGAACGTTCATCATATGAATAGATCATGACAAGTGAAATCAATACAAAAAATTATTCACTAATTATTATATTTTCTAAAGAAAGGATAATAATAACAGGATAGATAAGTTCCATACATAAATATTTTTGATGATGAATAATAAATGTGGGGAAAAATCAAACATATAATAACTATGGAAAGAAACATCCAATGGTTTGACTAAATGGTTTGGGAGTTGGTTTTATGAGTATAGGTAAAATCTATCATGAGCATGATTGAAAAGGAAATATACATTCAACCTGTAACACCAGGATATTTTTATGAAATATATTTTTTTTAAATAATTTTATTTCTTAGATATCTTGTTTCACATGCAACACAGGCTAATCTTTCATTATATGAAAGACCAAGTTTCTACAAGATATTATTTTATTATTATATTTATTTAAAAAAGATAATTATAACCTAGATAGTGTGGTAGAAGGTATGAATAGGATTAAATGGATTATTAAATTATTGTTTAAACAAAATTAATTGATCAATTAATTATAAATTAATGCAAAACCTTTTTTAAAAATAAAGGAAATGTTTTTCAGAAAAATTATTTAAATATGAACAGGTGTGTTTTATTCCAATAAATAACAAATAACTCTTTTTGAATTATATTAATAATATATATATATATATATATATTCAATTTTATGTTTAACATTAATCTTATTTATTTTATAGACATGATATAAGGACAAATCCAGTTTTATGCGTAAAAGAAGTATTTTACTAAAAAGGAAGTTTTGTTGCCTTTTAATGGAAACCCCATTTTAAATATAATTTTTGACACTTTTATAATTTTCACATAACATAATAAAATTATTATTTTATATATAGATATAAAATTTTACTTTGTATGAGTTTTTATTATTTTTCTTATATGTTCTCTGTTTTGATGAATTGTGAAAAAATATGAATTTTAATTGAAAATAGCTTTTTCATCAAAATAATTTATAGTATTTAATTATATATTTGATTTCTTTTAAAGTATAATTAGATTAAATTTTTATCATTTCATCCAATTTATGTAATTGGAATCAATTTCACATTTAATTAGGATATAAAAACATGTCAATTTTTTGGAAGTTTTTATTTTAAAAACTTGTTTTCAAGTTTCATCAATAGGATTATTTTTAAATACATTTTAAAAAATTATGATATTTTAATTATGAAAATTTTATTCCATATTTATAATCATATGTTTCAAATTTATTAAATAGGTCCCTTTCATTATTTAAAATATGAATATTAACTTCTGTAAGTTTTATTACCACCGTTAAGGGTAAATCAGATAATTAAGGGTAAATATAATATTATAAATTTTATAAAACTATCTAAAAACTTAACCAAATGTTTTTTTATAAATATAATTATACTCTTAACACATAATAATATAAATTTAATAACTTAATTGACACTTTTCCTAAAAAATGGATTAAATATTTTTAAACTCCAAGGTAGTGAAAAAATGTCACACTCTTACATTTAATATGTATAATATTTTTAATATGAGATAAAATATAAGATATTCTCAAGTATATATATTATCCTGGAATATAAAATTTTCTATACATCATATAATTTTTTTATTTTTTATTGAAGAGAAAATTATCATAAGTAATTACAAAATTATGAAGTGGTAATTATTCAATTAATGAAACAAATAACAAAATGATATTAGAAACATTAAAAGAAATATAATTTTAATTAATTATGGTGGAAAAAAATTTCTAGGTGAATATAAAATGTTATGGTTGTATTAAATGAATTTTTTAGAAGTAATATTTCTGTATTTGTTTTCTTAAAGTCAATGTTATGAATAGTTTCAAAATTGACACTTATGATATTTTATGAAAATAATATATTATAAAATTATTTAAAAAATAAAAAATATTAAATAAGTATGATGGGGTCATATATGGTCTAAAATATCTTATATTTTGGTTTTATGGTCTAATTGAAACTTCATATGTAAAAATTACATCCACTTATTATTAAAAACTTTGTCACCATATTTAAAATTAAAATGGATTGACTATGGGTTAATCAAAATGATAAGGTTAAAAATAACATCACAACTTATCAAAATCTATTATTTTGTTATAATAAAAACTTTATCATATATTTTATTATAATAAATGTAATTTTTTAGGTAACTATATTGAGATTGATTTTATTATAAATTAATCTTTTGAGAAATTTGAAAAGTGCCCCTCCCCTCTCTTATAAAAGGGAATCTCTCCCGCTCTTCGCTTCACACTTCAGAAACCATTTTTTTCGAAAAAAATCTATCAAAATATTCTCCAAACAACCCTCCTTTAATCCTATAATCCTTAATTCAGTCATAAATCCATCCAAATGAGTTATTTTATGAAAATCAAAAGGTGATACCCAAAGAAGAGCTTACGATCATCAACGAACATTGATGTTTAATTTCATCTTTAAACCCCATAAATTATTATTATTTCATGTCCATATAATAACCTTAGTATCATCAATATAATTAGATTTTTTTACATTAAGGGTTCTACCAAGACTTACACACACTTCCATCTACTGGGTAACGAACTTACCATTCATTTGTATGATGGACTATGTCCTCACAAAACAATATTGTTTATTTTTCATTTACCATGTCTCATGGTTAGTAATTATGATGGTCACACTATTTTTATATGTTATATATGTTATTAATGATTTATTTATTCTTATGTAATTACTATATAAAACATACCATCAATATTAGCATTTTATGGAAATATGATAACTTCTTTTGTGGACTCGCAAACTACCGCCTCCTCAAAGCGATGTGATTCATTCATACTTGACACTGAATGTATTAAGGGTTAGTTTAGTGAAATTATATGATATACATGACATAATAATTATACCCGAATCATATTATAAATATATATACATATATGTTATTCACATAATTATTTTCAATACAACATGAAATAGAAGTAATGTCCATGTGTACGTACGGCCTACCATATCCATGAACAGTGTATTTCATTTTCTATTTATATATTTTATAGATAATTATAAATACATATATAATGAATATATATGATATTTTTATCATTTTTATCGTTCTGTATATAATAAAATCATGATCCAAGTATGAGGACCAAGAATTACAAGTCAAAACATGTACGAGAAACAAAGCGGTTATTACCCAAAACAGAACTTAAACTTGGAATTGTTAAAAATAGGGTAATATAAAGTCATAAGAAAATCATATATGGTATTATATATATTAATTTTTTTATTTAATAGATTTATAATTTACTTATACTTGTTATATAATAATTTTTCACAAGTAGGATGAGAGTGAAAACATAAGGTAAGGTATTTCTGTCAAACTTTCATTTTCCGAGAGATACAAGCCATGTTCACAACCTATTTATTATATGTGGTGTATATACTATCCATGAATGTATTTTATGACTCCTATACTAAATATTATGGTATTTAAATATCCATACAATTTTCTTTCTTTTATGGAGCAAACTATTCGACTGATTACAAAGTGGTAAGGGGATTTCTAGTCTCACTTTTATTTATGCGAGACTTATGCCATATTTTACACTAGTTTCTTTTATGTGGTGTATATATTAACCATGAATTTATTATATTATACTTAACCTTATATTAATGGGTATTTATATATCCTTTTTAGGATCTCTCTTTCATGTGGTTTACGGTCCAAAAGTTACCAAATTGGTAAAGGAATTTTGTCTCAATTTTCCTTCTTTGAGACACATGTTATTTAATGCACCTATAATCATTTATGAGGTGTATATACCATAGATTGACATGTTATATCATAAATATATTTCTCTCATGAAATTATATGATTTATTTAAAGTTATTATCTCTTTAGTTGGATACTTGTGTTCCTTCAAAATAATGTTTTCTAAAAATGTGTTAAAAGTGTTTTACATGATCTTATAATAATTTTCAAGGAAAAAGGGTTACAATTATGTTTAAAATGGTTTTCAAAGATTAATTTATAAGTTTTCAAGGAAATTTTCAATGAATAATGTTTGATAAATTTTTTAATATTTAAAAAGTGTTTACATAAAGGAATGGATATTTTCTTGAAGAATTATTTCAAGTAATCTTTAAACCCCATTTTCCTTCTAAGACAAAATTATTTAACGTTGCTTATGTTTTATAGGGGATATGATCCAATAATAATATTCATATTATTTCTTTTAATTTATTATGTTATTTATGGATTGATGTTTATGAATTCTGTTTCATTACCATGATTTATGTTATGTTGAAATATTTATAAAACTCATTTTTTATTATGGGTTCTAATATGATTTATGTTCTTCTAGAACACATATGTATGGTTTTCATTATTTAACAAGTGGGCCCTATATATCCCACCAATGCATTTGTTAAAGATTTATATCTCATGAGATAGTGATGGAAACAAGTTGATGGCCTTGATCTACTATAGAAGATGGGGAAACCATATCCATAATAAAATATGGGGAAACCTGGAAAACTATAAAAAGATGGGGAAACCCAATATACTATGGGAATATGGGGGAAATTGATTTCTTATAAGGAAAGTTCTATAATTGGAGATTGGGTTGTGTCCCTCGTAGTAATTTTTTTCCCCATGAAGTGCCCTGTTATGTTTTGGTAATGTGACTTGACTTATAGATAATGATATTACATGTTTATGCATTTTCAAAAAATTCCATGTCTTATTATTATGTTATGCTTCAAAGTTTTATACTATTTCTTTCCTTATTATTTGTGTCTTATGAAATGAAAATATTAATTCCATGACTTGTGTATATGATATTTGATGTTTAGGGTATGATTTTCAATTGTTATTTTCATGTAATCATACTCCTTATGTTCATGTTATACTTGCATATCTCCCTTGTTTAACCTTACTGAGCATCTGATCTCACACTTTCTTATGCTTCCTTTTTTAAGTTTATAAATAAAGGTTTTAAGTAGGAGTACTAAATAGGAATATATTTTTGGGAAACATTGAAGATGTTACACCAGGTTAGAATAATGTGTTTCAAGTTTCCAAAGGAACTAAACTAGGATGGTCCTCAGGCACGTGTTTGTATAATGTAATGAATATTAATCTAAAAAGATATAACATCCACATTTAAAAGGTCTAGGTAATTATAGTTGGAAACATAGGAAATGTTTATTCAATCATTTTAAACTCAGATGAGAAAACTTTAGTGACATACCTAGAGGTATTTCTAAGCATATGTTTAGTGATATCCTTAAGGATAAGTAGATTATAATCTAAAAATTTTGGTATAGATCATGAATAACCAAGGATTAAACCTAATATATTGTTGACTTAATGTAATTTATCTTTATTATGAGGTTTTCATAGTATATTTATAATTTCTCACACTATTTTTGGTTTTACTCAATAGTTGAAACTAAAAGGAACTGGGTTAACATTGAATGTGATGGAAAATTTTATGATAAGAAATGAAATTGGATAATGACTGAAGTAAATGATGTTTTGATTATTCCTGATTAGAAATCTCATATTTTATGAATAATCTCAAATTCAGTGAGTTTCCCAAAACAATGAAAAAGAGAAATATGGAATTTTATGAACCTTCATGTGGTTATGAACATAGAGGAAAGAAGATTCAACTTCCTACATGTCAATAAGGTGGGATGAAAAACCTATAGGAATATCTAAAATGGATGGAAAGATGCTATATTTCTAGAAAAGAGTCCACAGAGTAATAAATTTTCAATGAGTTTAATATCTCATGTCTAGGGAACATTGGAATTATCCAACTCAATAACCTAGGCCAATAATTTACTTCTAGACCAAGGAAGGAATAATTTCATGCCAATCATTGAAGTAGAAGGATTAAAGTATTTAGATTCAAGTATAATATTGTAAAGGTAATTTTATGGTATTGTGGAATAAGGAAACATCTCAGAATTGGTCCACTGTAGTTTTCCAATAAGGATTTGAGAGGATATGTTTCATGGTACTCATAACCTTGAAAAGTGGTTGAGGTGGTAAGATGGTATTTTTGTAAAACACATGATAAAGGGAATGATAACCCTTAATATGTTCATGATGTTGTGAAAATGGAATAAATATATGTTTGATTATGATAAAATAAATAGGATAGTATTGATGACCTTGGGACTAATAATATGGCAATATGTTTTATGATATCATGGATTCAGTTTATAGAATTTTTAGAATTGTGTTATGAGTAAAGTGTTAATTTTTTTAACCATTCATATTTTCACTGAGGTTTCATTGTAATTCTGGTTATTACTATGTTTCAAGAGAATACGTGATGAACGTTTTCACATATTTTGGTATGTGACAAAAAAAGGGTAATTAATGGCATATGGTTGATTAATGTTAAGATGGTTTTTGAGAAATTTTATTGATTTTCAATATAAAATTTTATATTTTCATCTTTTGGAAGGGTTAAAAGGATAATAATTTAAAAAAGGTTTATGTTAACCTTTTAATGAGGTTTTAGTGATTAATGTGTTTTAATATAAGTATTTACATATATTAGATAAAATTTTAAAACCATTTTCTTATGATGATAACTAGAAATAAAAGGAATGTCTTATCATCCCATTATGGATCTTATGATCTACCATTTCTTCAAGCATTAAAGTTTCAACTGCATTTTTTTGAGTAAGAGGGGAAGAATAATTGATCAAGTCACAACTAATGGATGAGATCGTGCTTACAAAATAGAATAAAATCAAGTAAGTATACCTTATTTTGAAAATTATTAAACTTTTTTTGAAAGAGTCTTGAAAATAAAATATTTTCCCATTATAATCATTTCAAATGATATCAAAGAACTTTTTCAAGCCTCTTTGGGTTATGTCTTTGTGATTGTGAACTTTCTCCTGATCATGTTCTCTATCACTCTCCATTCGAACTTGATGGGTAGTTTTATTATAGCGACACAAGCCTTTCATATATAACATTACATGATTTTAAGCATAATTATACATTAGAGTACAAGCCAAGGATCGTTAAGTCTAGCATCTTGGAAGACTAGGTACATAAAACATAAAACATGGGGTTAAAAAAAATTCTTTATTTAATCTCCATAAATATATTTTAACTTCCTTTGAGCCCTTATGTCACGACCCGACCCTACCCGGGCTCGAGCCGCAACTACCCCAAGCCCGCCTCCATAAGTCAGGGGCTGGAGACCAGTGTCGAAGGCACAAAAACTCAGGGAGGCCTTTGCTTAAGTACCTGTACACACACATGCAGCACACTCAATGCAAAAGTGCAGAGTAAAAAGGAAAGAAAAGGGAAACTGCTATAAATAAACCATAAAGTGCATCAACCACTGAAAGTACAAAGCAAGTGCTGAAAGTAACTGAAAAAGAAAAGGGGAAACATGCACCCAACCAAAAAAGTGCCACAACCCGGCAATAGGTAAACAGAAAGGAAAACAGCTAGAAGGGTCCTCCACCTGGAACCCGACTCCGACCACCGCACGTGGTCCATGCTCCTGAACTCCTAAACTCCACTAAAGTCACGACCAACCTGTCTGTCTTCTGCAAGGGCACACCAAGTGCGGGCAAAGCCCAAGTAGGGGTGAGTATAAAAATACTTAGTAGGATACCCCGAAGGCTTGAGGGAGAAAAAAAGGATATACCGAAGGGTGATAAGTAGAGCGAACATGGAATAGTGGAGGGGTACAACTGAAAGTGCAGTAAAGAGTCCAGCTCAACCGAACAAGAGGAAAGAAGGTAGACTCATCCAAACACAAGGAGCTGGAAACGGTGAGAAGATGAACTTCCCATCGAGTATTCACTACCTATAGTAGGAAAGTGGAATCGTCCAACCATGATAAACTAGACACAGAAAGCACGTGGCATACCCCGCGCGTCTTCGCCTCTCCTAGAAGGAGAGTAACCAAACCCAAGAAGTGGGTACTGGAACAAGGTATATACATATCCTTATGCTCAATCAAGAAGCCCGAACAACGTCGTAAGGGGATATCTATCCCGTAGCTCAACCCAAGAAAAGTGAGTTTCCAACAGTCCCATAAGTAACATCATCGATGCCCAGCATCCCGCACGTCTGCCCCGAACTACAATTCAAAGGGCTCAGATCACCACACCTCGACACTATCTGCTTTGGGTGGCACTAACTCGCCAGCACGGTTTTAGGTTGCGTCTCGGTGGGGAAAGTTCCCATCGTACTTGAGAGTTCCGGGTTAAGTCAAACCACACCTCGTCACTGCCCCGCAGTCGAGAGGTCTCCTCAAAGTCAAAGTTGTCACATCACTGACCCGTACAAACAAGGGTCCCACTCCGGTAGTGACGGAGTAGAGCCACAGACTAGCCTAGTATAAAGGAATGAGTCTGAAATACCAATGGGTGACTCACTGCCCAGCCCTGTTGGAGGTTAATTCATAATAAGATATCGGGTTATCCACTACCCAGCCCTGCTAGAGGGTAATTCATAATAAGATATCGGGTGACGCACTACCCAGCCCTACTGGAGGGTAAACCCTAATACATCATCAGGCGACCCACTGCCCAGCCCTACTGGAGGGTAAACCTGGAAGAAGTCGACGGGTGACCCACTGCCCAGCCCTGCTAGAGGGTAAACCCGGAACCAGACGACGGGCGACCCACTGCCCAGCCCTACTAGAGGGTAGACCCTAAAGAGTCATCGGGTGAGCCACTGCCTAGTCTCTGCTAGAGGGTAAACACTGAACAAGTCGACAGGCGACCCACTACCCAGCCTTGCTGGAGGGTAGACCTAAAATAAGACGACGGGTGACCCACTGCCCAGCCCTGCTGGAGGGTAGACCCTCAAGAGTCATCAGGTGACCCACTGCCCAGTCTCAGCTAGAGGGTAAACCCTGAGAAGTCGATGAGTAACCCACTGCCCAGCCCCACTGGAGGGTAAACCCAGAACTGCTCTGGCCATCTCTACTGGATGGTACAACACTCGTCAACCGAACACGGAGTGGGTATCCCGCAACCATCTGCTCCAGAACAAGACCAGGGGAAACCACTCAACCCTGCTGATCTAAACCATCGAGCACAGAGCCGGGAGAAAAACTCAACCCCGCTAGTCAACAAACAAGAACCGAGAGACCCTCTATGTCGTGAGAGGTCAAAGGTAGGCAAGGCAGAACACGGCACACACATGGGGCCCACATAATGTGTGGCCCCAAGTCAATCCCCAACCAATCACACAAACAGTCTCAGGTAAAAACCACACGTACCTACAAGCACTCTTGTATACTCCCAGAGTATACGTCATTTTCAGCACAAGGGTTATCGTGCACACAGCACCCAACGTCAACGCGAAGGCGTGACGTAACATATCCAACTTGCTGCCTCAAAGACTGGGGCATGGACAACCACATCTATTCAAGAATTACTTCACTCACACGGAAGCGCACGTGATCACACGCCAAGGGTCCGCTACAAACACAGTAGAAGACCCCCCCCCCCCCAGGGCACCTTCACATTTCCACATTTAATAAGATCACGTATGAGCCTCTATTTGCCTGAACAGATTACACCGTTGTAATCCCAACGGAAAAACACGCGAGATAGACTACTCACTCGCCCGAAATGGTTAACCGGTGAAAAATGTATTATTCACCATAACCAACCCCGTGCGGGGCCCACCCCAAGATCCAGAAACTGAACAAACGGATCATGCCACTACAATCCCCTTGGAAAAACACACGGGATTGAATACTCAACTACCCAAAATGGATACCCAGTGAAAAAGGTATTATTCACCGTAGCCAGGTCGGGTCGGACCCACACCACGTCCCCGAAAAAGGGCGGGTGAACTGCATCATCGCAATGCTCTCAGAAAAACCTGTCAGAAGCACTACTCACTTGAGCGGAATGGATATCAAGAGAAAAAGATACGTTCCGGCTCCCCCGCGCACGAGCGGTAACATGCAGGACCCGCACCGCAGTCCCGAAGCGCTGCCAACGGATCGCACTGTTGCAATCCTCTCAAAAAAGTACACAAGATGGACTATTCAATTGTCCAAAACGGTTGCCCGATGATAGAGATGGAAAACCACCGTCAACGCCCAAACGGCCATCGTGGGCCCCGCACCATCGTGCTGAATTAGAGTGGGCGGATTTCACCATTGCAATCCCCTCGGAAAAACTTCCAGAATTGACTGCTCGTACGCCCCGAACGGACACCCGATGAGAAAGTTGTGCAATGCTGCACGCAGCTCGAAAGACTGGCAGTGGGGCCCGCGCCTCAACTTCAGCCTCAACGCCTGGAACCACCCTGCAAAGCTCTGCCTCGGTGCCAGGGTCGCATCACCGCGGACGGCTCTCAAAACGGACTTCGGATGTGTCTACGCCGCTCAAAACAAGAATTCTCGGGAAGCCCGCTAAGCTGATTTACGCACGTGTCGTGCCGCCGAGCCTCTTGTCTTGGAAGTTAAAACTCCCAAAACCACCGCTCCGCCCGTCGGAGCTCGTCGGACCACCCTGCCGACCGCTAGAAACACCTCCAAAACCCACACTTTTCGTCGGACGATTCCGGATGCCTCGGAGCTTGGAATTTCGATCTGAAAGGATCGTTAGAGAGATAATTTCACGGACTACAAAACCAGGGGATTTGTTTGACAATCAAACAAAAATTCGACGTATTTTTATGTTTCAAAGGATGTGGGGAATTAAAAACAAAACTGCAATGATCCTACCTCTTGGGCGATACCCGGAGCTTCACGGGAGTCTGTCGCCGCACCGTTGCCTTGCCGGAGTTGCCTCACCAGAGGTTCCTCACCGGAGTGGAGGAGGAGAGGGAAGGGGTTGCCCAGGCTAAGAAGAAGAAGAAGAAGAAGGGGGGTGTTTAAGTAGAAAAAAATTATTTAACCACCCGCCCGGCACGCCCCAACTCCGCTCCCGACGTAGACCAAAAGGAGGCCACCCCTGGGGTAAACACGACGCTCCGAAAGCAACGGTGGTCTCAGAATTTTAATCTGAGGCCCCGTTCAAATGTTATAAAACTGAACGCCCAAAGCCGCCAAATTACGAAAACGCCCCTGGGGCCATTTTTCACAGACGGCTCGCGCCTGGGAAACTCACACCCCTCCTAGGGTAAATGGCACGTTCCGGACTCAAAGGTGCCTTCGGTTTTCCAATACGAGCCACCGTTTAAGAGATACCTGAGTTTCACCATTACAAGAATAAATTAATTATTTAATTTATCCGTTCCACGTTCCGAAAGCGAGCGAAGGGTCCAAACGTCCCGCGCCGACATGCTTTATGTTGTTTCTAGGGTAAACACCCCATTCCGGACCCATCCGTACACTCGGATCTCTGATCCAGAACTCTATTTAGGAGTTATCTTATTTATTAGGCATTTCCAGTGTGAACACACTAAAAATTTAATTCCGGCCACTCCGGGGCTCGGAATCGCACACCGTCTGAAGGAACTGCTATGGAATATCATCAAGAATATTACAAGGTGTTTCGTAGCAAAAAATGGGTTATTACAGCATTCCCTCCTTCAATATTTTTGTCCCCGAAAAGCAAAACCAAGGAACAACTCTGGGTACTAGGCCCACACCTGGTTCCCCCATACCCAGAAGAACTCTCGCATAGATCTACGCCACCACACACTGAACAAAGGATTTGATCTATTCACGCGAGGTCTGTCCTCACCGATGTCGTGCATAGGAGCACGGACACCTCTTCTCGGGTGAGTCACGTGGGAGATGTCACGTACCCAAACCAGCCTTTGGGGTTAGGGTAAGGTAGTAGGGAACCTCTCCATCCCACTGCACGATCTCAAACGGCCCGAAGGCTCTTGGGGGTAGCCCACCTCCCCGACCGAACCTCCATGTCGCACGCCGCGACTGGAATCACTGCCCGCACCTAGAACAAGGCCCAGTGATTCCCTCCTTCAGAATATCCATATGGTAAAACACCCAAGGATATCTGGTCACTCAAGATTTCAAAGTCGATGTCTCTCAAACAAGACTCTCTTACACGCTCGGAGAGTGATGGAGTCATCACCATCGACTAAAGAAAAAAAAGGTCATATGCCTTTTATCATACCAACAAAGGGTTACACCGACGCCCCGCGCCACCCTGGTAACACCTCAAGTAAGGAGCAGGGAGAAAAGATTCTCACATAGAGAGTCTAACAATTCTACCGCAAAAACTAGAAGAGATGTAGAGCGTACCTCTCATCACTTTATGCTCTGTAGGATCGTAGACATCCAAAGCTCGCGGCTGTCTGTGGTCCCAACTGTCAGCTCCCGGAGCCTGATGTGGACCACCTAGTGGTGATGGGAAGACCTTGTAAAGCCATCCCCCACTCCCAGCTCCTCTCGCTCCTCTGCTAGCACCACCTCACTGGGTACTACTTCGATCACGACACTACCTACATCGTGGTGGTGCACCTGCTGCCTACCCGAGGCTCTCTGCATGCCTGGTCGGGCAGTCCCATGCCAAGTGACCTCTCCCATCACAAGCATAGCACCAACTCTCTCCGGGCTGCACCAGTGCCCTCCGGTTCCACTGTGGTGTACGACCACTACCCTGAGTCTGGTTGTCATAAAACCACCTGCGTCTATGTTCTGCTTGCCGACGCCCGCTAGCTGCGGCCGACGTCTCGGATCTGACGTGCCTGCTACCACCACCAACTCTAGAATGTGACAGGAAACCCTCTGTCACCAACGCCTTCTCTAGCACCCCGGAATATGTGGAAATGCCCAAGGGTACTATGACAGCACAAATCTCTCAGCGGAGACCCTACTCAAAATTCTGCGCTCGGATGTTGTCGTCATGGACCAAGTCCGGGTAAAGGCGTGCTCGGTCTTCAAAACTTGCTGCGTACTCGGGAATCGTCATCCCTCCCTGCTAAAACTGTAGGAGATCCTGAATCCGAACGGAGCATAAGCAGGAGGGGAAAAACTCCTCATGAAACAACAACTAGAATTCTCCCCACGAAAGAGACGACTCGTCAAGAAACTGAGTCACCAGACTCTACCAACACCGAGCTGCTCCATGAAAAAGGTTGACTACCAAAGCCACTCTCCGATCTGTCGGTGTCTGCACAAGCCTGAAATGGAAAACCACTGCCTCTAGCCAAACCTCTGCTGCCTGAGGGTCTAGCTCACCACTGAACCTCAGCGGTCTATGCCGCTGGAACTCACGGAGCATGCTCAACCTGCGCTCAAGCTCAGCCTGCTCTACTAAAGCTGTCTGCTTCTCAATAGGTGGGGGTGCTGCTACCAGCCCACCCGGAGAAAGGGGCTCACATGATGGGTCCTGGACTAAGGCCTCGTAGCTCACAGGGTCGTCGTCACGAACCAAAGCTGGTATCCTGGCTGGCTGTCTTCACGGAGACAACATGAATATTATCAAGGAGTGCCACAATCAGATGAGCATATATGTATATACCAATAACCACGATGGGGAGCTGACTCAGGAAGGACAGTCAAAGACTCAATCCTATGTGATGCACAAACCAATTTTTCCCAACAACAACTGTCTCAGCGTGCCGAGTCGACAAGCGGGTTATCAGGGTCCTGGTGAATGGATACGTCGGCCGTCGCACCATCACTGGACTCCCTGGCCTAAGAGCCGCTCTTGAGACATGTTAACATTATTTCCCTAAATCCCAACCAATTCCTTTTATTTTATGGACATCCGACTAGCGTCCCAAGGAACGAACCACCTCTGATACCACTTTGTCACGACCCGACCCTACCCGGGCTCGAGCCGCAACTACCCCAAGCCCACCTCCATAGGCCAAAGGCTGGCGACCAGTGCCGAAGGCACAACAACTCGGGGAGGCCTTTTCCTAAGTACCTGTACACACACACCCCGTACACTCAATCCAAAAGTGCAGAGTAAAAAGGAAAGAAAAAAGGGAAACTGCTATAAATAAACCATAAATTGCATCGACCACTGAAAGTACAAATCAAGTTCTGAAAGTAACTGAAAAAGAAAAGGGGAAAACATGCGCCCAACCAGAAAAGTGCCACAACCCGACAATAGTTAAACAGAAAGGAAAATAGCTGGAAGGGTCCTCCACCTGGAAACCAACTCCGACCACCGCACATGGTCCACGCTCCTAAACTCCTAATCTCCACTGAAGTCACAACCAACTTTTCTGTTGTCCTCAAGGGCAAACCAAGTGCGGGCAAAGCCCAAGCAGGGGTGACTATAAAAATACTCAGTAGGATACCCCAAAGGATCGAGGGAGCAACAAAGGAGGTATTAAAGGGTGAGCAGCAGAGTTAACATGGAATAGTAGATGGGTACAACTGAAAGTGCTGTAAAGAGTCCAGCTCAACCCAACAAGAGGAAAGAAGGTAGACTTGTCTAGACACAAGGAGCTGGAAACGGTGAGAAGATGAACTTCCCGTTGAGTCCTCGCTACCTATAGTAGGAGAGTAGACTCATCCAACCATGAGAAACTAGACACGGAAAGCACGTTTCATACCCCGCACGTCTTTGCCTCTCCGGGAAGGAGAGTAACCAAACCCAAGAAGTGGGTACTTGAACAAGGTATATACATATCCTTATGCTCAATCAAGAAGCCCGAACAACATCGTAAGGGGATCTCCATCCCGTAGCTCAGGCCAAGAAAAGTGAGTTACCAACAATCCCAGAAGTAACACCATCGATGCCTAGCATCCCGGACGTCTGCCCCGAACTACAAGTCGAAGGGCTCAAATCACCGCACCTCGACACTATCCGCTTTGGGCGGCACTAAATCGCCCACACGGTTTTTGGTCGCGTCATAAGGACGCGTCTTGGTGATGAAAGCACCCCTCATACTTGAGAGTTCCGGGTTAAGTCAAATTGCACCTCGTCACTGCCCCGCAGTAGAGAGGTCTCCTCAAAGTCAAAGTTGTCACATCACTGACCCATACAAACAAGGGTTCTGCTCCGGTAGTCACGGAGTAAATCCACAAACTAGCCTAGTATAAAGGACTGAGTCTGAAATACCAACAGGTGACCCACTGCCCAGCCCTGCTGGAGGGTAATTC
The DNA here is from genome assembly GCA_963277665.1 of Viscum album. Taxonomy (NCBI): domain Eukaryota; kingdom Viridiplantae; phylum Streptophyta; class Magnoliopsida; order Santalales; family Viscaceae; genus Viscum; species Viscum album. The sequence continues at coordinate 591,572,357 of OY728126.1, forward strand.
ATAATAAGATATCAGGTGACCCACTACCCAGCCCTGCTGGGGGGTAATTCATAATAAGATATCGGGTGACCCATTACCCAGCCCTACTGGAGGGTAATTCATAATAAGATATCGGGTGACCCACTGCCCAGCCCTACTGGAGGGTAAACCCTAATACCTCATCAGGCGACCCACTGCCCAGCCCTTCTAGAGGGTAAACCTGGAAGAAGTCGACAGGTGACCCACTGCCCAGCCCTGTTGGAGGGTAAACCCGGAATAAGATGATGGTCGACCCACTGCCCAGCCTTGCTAGAGGGTAGACCCTCAAGAGTCGTCGGGTGACCCACTGCCTAGTCTCTGCTAGAGGGTAAACCCTGAACAAGTCCACAGGCGACCCACTGCCCAGCCCTACTGGAGGGTAGACATGAAACAAGATGACGGGGGACCCACTGCCCAACCCTGTTGGAGGTTAGACCCTCAATAGTCATCAGGTGACCCACTTCCTAGTCTCTGCTAGAGGGTAAACCCTGAGAAGTTGATGAGTAACCCATTGCCTAGCCCCACTGGAGGGTAGACCCAGAACTCCTCTGGCCATCTCTACTGGATGGTACAACACTGGTCAACCGAACACGGAGTGGGTATCGCGCAACCATCTGACTCCGGAACAAGACCAGGGGAAACCACTCAACCCTACTGATCTAAACCATCGAGCATAGAGCTGGGGGAAAAACTCAACCCCGCTAGTCAACAAACAAGAACCGAGGGACCCTCTACGTCGCGAGAGGTCAAAGGTACGCAAGGCAGAACACGGCACGCACATGGGGCCCACACAATGTGTGGCCCCAAGTCAATACCCAACCAATTACACAAACAGTCTCAGGTACAAACCACACGTACCTACAAGTGCTTCCTTATGCTCCCAGAGTATACCTCATTTTCAGCACAAGGGCTATCGGGCACACAGCACCCAACGTCAACGCAAAGTCATGACGTAACATCTCCAACTTGCCGCCTCAGCGACTGGGGCATGGCCAACCACATCTATTCAAGCATTACTTCACTCACACGGAAGTGCACGCGATCACACACCAAGGGTCCGCTACAAACACAGTAGAAGAACCCCCCCCCCCCAAGGAACCTTCACATTTCCACATTTAATAAGATCGTGTATGAGCCTCTGTTTGCCTGAACAGATTACAACGTTGTAATCCCAATGGAAAAACACATGAGATAGACTACTCACTCGCCCTAAACGGTTAACCGGTGAAAATGGTACTATTCACCGTAACCAAACTCGTGCGGGGCCCACCCCAAGATCCTGAAACTGAACAAACGGATCATGCCACTGCGATCCCCTTGGAAAAACACACGAGATTGAATACTCAACCACCCAAATGGATACCTGGTGAAAAAGGTACTATTCACTGTAGCCGAGTCGGGTGGGACCCACACCACGTCCCCGAAAAAGGGCGGGTGAACTGCGCCATCGCAATGCTCTCGGAAAAAACCCGTCAAAAGCACTACTCACTTGAGCGTAACGGATATCCAGAGAAAAATATACGTTCCAGCTCCCCGCGCACGAGCGGTACCACGCGAGACCCGTACCCTGGTCCCGAAGCGCTGCTTAATGGATCGCACCGTTATGATCCTCTCGAAAAAGTACACAAGATGGACTATTCACTTGTCCAAAATGGTTGCCCGGTGATAGAGATGGAAAACCACCATCAACGCCCAAAAGACCCTCGTGGGCCCCACACCATCATGCCGAATGAGAGCTGGCGGATTGCACCATTGCAATCCCCTCGGAAAAACATCCAGAATCGACTACTCGCACGCCCCGAACGGATGCCCGATGAGAAAGTCGTGCAATGCTACATGCAGCTCAAAAGACGTGTCGTGGGGCCTGCGCCTCAACTTCAACTTCAATGCCTGGAACTAACTTGGAAAGCTCCGCCTCGGTGCCAGGGTCGCATCACCGCGGACAGCGCTCAAAACAGACTCTGGATGTGTCTGCGCCGCTCAAAACAAGAATTCCTGGGAAGCCCGCTAAGCTTCTTTACGCACGTGTTGTGCCCCCGAGCCTCTCGTCTTGGAAGTTACAACACCCAAAACCATCTCAAAAATCCCGCCTCGACGTCAGGTCCGCACCGCCGCAGACGGCGCGCAAAACGGACACCTGTGGCGAAAATGACGGGTGTCCGAAGTTGGAGGGGCGAACTCCCCCACCCCCCCCCCCCTGGAAAGGATCGGTCGGGTCCGGCCGGTCCGACCGGTCTGGACCGGTCCGCACTGGCCAGCCCGCGTCTCACCTGCATGACCCAACCGGGGACTCCGGGTCCACGCCGCGCCGACCGGCCATGAGGCCGGTCGCGGTCCTCCGCAGAGACCCGCCGACCGCGGGTCTCTGTCGTCGCGCGGGGTCGCGCACTGCGACCCCGCCTCGCCGTCGCGCCAGCCAGCGCCGACGGCGCCCCGCGCACCTCGCCCATGGTCGGAGCCCGCCGCTGCGATGCCTCTGCCCGCTGCTGCGTTTCCCTCTTGAAGCTGCCTGTGCGCCGCCTGAACCACCGCCTGGAGTCGCTCCGCCTGCCAGAGCTCACCGGACCGCCCTGTCGATCGCCGGAAACACCTCCAAAACCCGCACTTTTTTCCGGACGATTGCGGATGCCTCGTAGCTCGGAATTTCGATCTGAAAGGATAGTTAGAGAGATAATTTTACGTACTACACAACCAGGGGATTTTTTCGACAATCAAACAAAAATTCGATGTATGTTTATGGGTTCAAAGGATGTGCGGGAATTAAAAACGAAACTGCAACGATCCTACCTCTTGGGCGCTGCCCGGAGCTTCACGGGAGTTCGCCGCCACACCGCTTCCTTGCCGGAGTTGCCTCACCGGAGGTGCCTCGCCAGAGTGGAGGAGGAGAGGGAAGGGGCTGTATAGGCTAAGAATAAGAAGAAGAAGAAGGGGGGTATTTCAGTAGAAAAAAATTACTTAAACCACCCGCCCGGCACGCCCTGACTCTGCTCCCGACGCAGACAAAAAGGAGGTCGCCCCTAGGGTAAACACGATGCTCTGAGCGCAATGGTGGTGTTGGAATTTTAATCTGAGGCCCCATTCAAAAGTTATAAAACTGAACGCCCAAAGCCGCCAAATTATGAAAACACCCCTGGGGCCATTTTTCACAGACGGCCCGTGCCTTCGAAACTCACACCCCTCCTAGGGTAAACAGAACATTACAGACTCAACAGTGCCCTCGGTTTTCCAATCTGAGCCACCATTTAAGAGATACCTGAGTTTCACCATTAAATGAATAGATTAATTATTTAATTTATCAGTTCCATGTTCCGAAAGCGAGCGAGGGGTCCAAACGTCCCGCACTGACATGCTTTATGTCATTCCTAGGGTAAAAACCCCATTCCGGACCCATCTGTACACTCGGATATCTGATCTAGAACTCCGTTTAGGAGTTATCCTATTTATTTGGTGTTTCCGGTGTGAACGCACTGAAAATTTAATTTCGGCCACTCCGGGGCTCGGAATCGCACACCGTCTAAAGGCGCTGCTCTGGAATATCATCAAGAATATTCCAAGGTGTTTCGCAGAAAAAAATGGGTTATTACACCTTACATATCCATAGGGTACCCTGGGGAACATATGAACAAACAGATGAGCTAAAAATCCCAATAAGGGAATTAACATAAGGATACATCTTAAGTACATGAGTTAGGAGGCATGATATAATGATAAAAAAGAATGGAACATATTAAATCATATAATATAAGCATGGGATAATATAAACATGGAATCATATAAATGTGGTAGAATCATAAGACATTACTTTAGTACAGATCAAGGCTAACTGCCTATCCTATTTCCCATTTTAGTACGGGTCAAGGCAAACTACCAATCCCGTTTCACATTGCATCTCATGAGACGTAACATTACCCAATGAATTGGAGATATATCTAGGAACATCCATCTAAACATTTTTATGAATATTCTTTCCGCATAAATAATATTTCCACACCAATTATCATACATAATCAACCATACATAAACATAAGGGTACCCATGGAAAATATTAGGTACCACAACCATGACATAAATCATAACCAATGTTCATATCATGAAAGTGTCCATGAAATAAAGGAATTATACATGGAAATTAAATAGGAAAATATCATGGTACGTGATGTCAAAAATTAGTGACAACTTGTAAGAAATGTATTTGGGAAATTTTAGCATTAAAACATTTTCTGCGGTTTTAAGGAAAATACTATAAATCTTTTAAAATAGAAAAGGTAAAAATATTTTATATAAAACCATAAGTGAACTAATAAGGTTTTCATAATAAAAATACTTATTTTATAAAGACAATGGTGGATTAAAACAAAATATAGAGTGCACATGAAATTGGGTAAGAATTCGGGAAGTTCCCTTAAAACATGATTGCTTATCCGGGGTATCGAGATGGGAATCACTAAAAAACACGTACATACCCAAAATAGAATGAGGGATGGATCATGGAACATGAGTTTGGAGAATATAAACAGTATGTATAAGTTGTACATATAAGGAAAATACAACTTCATTTGGGTAAAAAGGAAGATAGAGAAACCTGAAGGAGTAAAGGAGGTTCGGGTGGAATTCAATACAGATTATAAGAATGGTATCAGGTGTACCTAAAATGGTTTTTTTGAGAGAGAATATGGTTTCTAATAACACATAAATCATGAGGTAAGTATGGGGAAGTTGTGAAATAATACCCCCTTATTAGGTATCACACATAAAATGGAAAAACCTAGAGGACAATCTTGAAATAAAAGTGAAATGAGGAGGATCCCTTACCTTAAATTTGTTGGTGTTCTCCACTTGAAATTAGAGTCATGAATAAAAAAATTAGGTTTATTAATAAGTAATTCAAGAACCCTTTATATATTTAATTGGTTTTTTATAATCATTTTATGTTCATTCATAACAGTTTTGATTGGTTATGAGGTTCAATTTCATTATTCAGGCTCGTTTGTTTTCTTGATTTTAATGACGAGTTCACTTATATTTATGTTTGGATAAACTTGTAAGATGAAAGTGGTTATATAGCATAGAAGTTATGTTATATTAGTTAACATATTGGATATTACATGATTTTAAATTTAATTTGGTTACTTAAGGTGAAATCGAACTATTATATAAAACCAAACTGACAACTAATTTTTTTAATTGGTGGGTTTGATTACAAAGAACATTTTTTGATTTATAAATTAATACCATCTGTAAAAAAATATTACAGAATAAAAATAGGATATATTTCATATATATAATCTGGTTCAATCATAAAAAAAATGGTTTCATGACCAGATTTAAATATGATAAAAGAAATTGATAAATCGTTGTCCTTGAATGTGTTAAATTAGCACATCTCAAACGGTGCTTTCATTCCTTTCAAATAAAATGTGGGGAAAGGAGAGAATATAATGAAAAATCCCATTCGCATAAAAACATTCTAGTACATGTATGTTACTATAGTTATCATACTATTTGGGTGAACGGAGGTGAGGAAAGAAATAAAAAGAAAAGAAGGAATTGGAAAGAAGAATTTACCTCTTGAAACTTCCTCCTTTGAGAACCTCTTAAGGGGAGAGGTTTTTGTATATTGAAATGGATAGGGGATTTTGGAAATTGGGGAGGATATTGGGGAGATATTTGGAAAGAATATAGGCAAGTAACAAGGCTTTAGAGGAGTGAAAAGAAGAGGTAAGAATGGGTGGTATTTATAGTGGTGGGGAGGAGGGTTTTCATAATTTTTTAATCATTAGTTTATTATTTCTTCACAAAATAAGGAATAGTAACTATTCCATGACCAAGAACAATAATAAATGAATGTGAATTCGAAACAATTAGTCTTACATCTGCAGATCATCATCAATGACTCAATTAATTCATTATTTAGCATTTATTGTGAATTATCGGATTTTACTATTCATAAAAAATTCTAGTATTTCAGAAAAATTACAAAAATTCACCCTAACCATTTTTCAGGGTGTAGAATCCAAAAATGAAGTCCATTTTTTAAAAATAATTTTCCAGATATGATTAATTTAATATTTAATTAAAATCATAATTTATTATCAAACCCCAGTTTTAAAACATTCATTTACTTATTCTAAAATATAGGTACATAATTTCACTTGAATATTATTTTAATACTATCATAGTTAAGGTTAATATTAATTAGGGTATATCACTATTCGTAAGGGCATGTTACTATTCATAATGGTAGGTTACTATTCACCGAAAATTAATTTTTTCTTATCTGTCTCCAAATAACTTACTGGTCACAACTGTGTATGTCGGATTTTTAAAATTCCAAACACAGAAGTGAAAATCCTATGATTAAAGGTCACTTAGCACTTAGAATTTCATTATGTTGTGTTATCGTTGGATTTTATGACATAATTATAAGAAGGGAATTTCTATTTAAAAACATTGGGTCGTTACATTCTTCCTCCTTATGAAATTTCACCCTCAAAATTTCATTTTACATTCGAAGATATAAACAAGTGAGGGAACATCTCCTTAATTGCCTCCTCTAGTTCCCAAGGATCTTCTTCAAACTTTTAGTTCTTCCACAACACTTTGAAAAGGTGGGTTGTCTTGTTGTATAGAACCTTATCTCTTCAGTCCAGAATCTTCACTGGCTTCTCCTTATAAGAGAGATCATCTTCCAGTTAGACCACCTCTAAGTTCAATACATATGAGGGATCAGGTATGTACTTCCTTAGGAGTGATACGTAAAACACATCATGAATTCAAGCCATATTCAGTGGAAGTGAATGTTGATAGGCCATGGCTCCTATGCAGTCAAGGATATCAAAGGGGAGAATGTACCTTGGGCTTAGCTTCCCTTTCTTTCCAAACCACATGAATATCTTCCATGGTGATATTCGAAGGAAGACTTTATCTCCAAAGTCGAACTTTAAGTCCCTTCAATGGTTGTTAGCATATCTCTTTTGCCGACTCTAAGCATCTTTGATGTTTTTTTGGATGACTTGAACCATCTCTGACATCTCTTTCACAAGATCGGGTCCAAGTAACTTTTTTTCTACAACTTCATCCCAATAGGTTGGAGTTCTACATCGCTTTCTATACATATCTTCATACGGATCCATCTAAATACTCGATTGGAAGATATTTTTGTATGAGAACTCAACCAATGGGAGATGTTGATCCCATCCACCTTTGAATTCTAGAGATCAGGCTCATATCATATCTTCAAGCACCTAAATAGTTCTTTCAGATTGGCCATTAGTTTGGGGATTATAGGTCATGCTAAAATTTAATTCAGTACTCAAAGCATGTTGAAGACTCCTTCAGAATTTAGATGTGAACCTTTGGTCACAATCAAAGACAATTGATAGTGGAACACCATGCATTCTCACCACATCCTTCACAAATATTTTTGAAAGTTTTTCAAGCGAGAGTTCTTCCCGAATAGCGATAAAATGGGAAGTCTTGGTGAGTCGGTCAACCGCAACCCATATCGCTTTATTTCCCCTCAACATATTTGGGAGAACCATGAAAAAGTCCATAGTGACATTCTTACGTCTCCACATGGTTATAGGCAATGTTTGAATCATCCCTTTTGACTTTTTCACTCTACTTTAACTTGATAACATACCAAGAACCATGATATATATTCCGCAATATCCTTCTTCATGTTATCCCACAAGAAGTGCTCTCAAAGATCACGGTACATCTTGGTACTCCCAAGATGGATAGATAATGCTGAGTTATGTTCATTGTCTAATAGCTCCTTCTTTATCCCAAGTGATAAAGGCACACAAAGCCATGTTCCAAACCAAATCACACCATTATCTTTGATATGTAACTCTTGTAGCTTCCCTTCCTTTACTGCATTCCCCCTCTTTTGTAACTCCACATCATCCCATTGTGCTTCTTTAATCTTCTCTTTAATGGATGGTTGTGCAATCATTTGGGTAAGGTAGGATGTCTCCCCTTCCCTTATGATTTCTAAATCCATCCTTTTCATATATAAGAAGTTAGGTTCTTTATCAATCCATAACATGGATAGAGTAGAAGGTTCCTTTTCTACATAGATCAGCAGCTACCTTGTTCGACTTTCCAGGATGATAGTGAATAGAGAAACCGTAATCCTTGATTAGCTCTAACCATATCCTTTAACACATGTTGAGATCATTTTGTGTGAATATATAGTTTAGGCTCTTGTGGTCAGTGTACATGTCACACTTCTCACCATAATGGTAGTGCTGCCAGATCATCAAGGAAAAAATCATGGTTTCCATCTCTAGATCATGCGTCAGGTAGATCTGCTCATGGATATTCAACTGTCATGAGGCATAGACTATCATGTTATCATTTTGCATGAGTACACAACCCAAGCCTTTATTTTAAGAATCACTTTGTATCACAAAACATTCTCTACTTTTCGGTAATATGAGTAAAGGTGATGTGATCAGCCTTCTCTTTAGCTCCTAGAATCTTACCTCACATTCTTCTATCCAGACAAACTTTACCCCCTTCTGTGTCAGCTTAGTCATTGGGTTTGACAATCGTTAAAGGTTCTTCACAAATCATTGATAATACCCAGATAAACCCAAAAAGCTACTGATCTCCATTACGGAATTTGTCTTGGGCCACTCTTCAATTGACTTTATCTTGGAAGGGTTCACAGATATCCCTTTGCTGGTGATAACATGTCCCAAGAATGAAACTTCCCCCATCCATAACTCACATTTACTGTACCATGCATACAACTTCTCACTTTGCAAAGTATTTAAAACGGTATTGAAATGCTCCTCATGTTATTCCTTTCTATTGGAGTATATCAGAATATCATCAATAAAGAATACCACAAAATTTTCAAGGTAGTATATAAAGACTCTATTCACTAAATCCATGAAAATTGTTGGAGCATTACTGAGTCCGAAGGTCATCACTATGAACTCATAGTGTCCATACCTCATTCGCAAGGCAGTCTTGGGAATATCTTCCTTCCTCACCTTTAACTGATGATATACAGAATAAAGTTCCACCTTATAGAAATAACTGGCCCTATGAAGCTGATCAAACAAGTCATCTATCCATGGTAGGGGATACTTTTCTTTATCGTGCTTTTATTGAGCTCACGATAATCAATGCAGAGGCGCATTGATCCATCCTTCTTCTTGACGAAGAGGACTGTCGCACCCCAAGGTGAGGCACTCAGGTGTATAAAACCCTTCTCCATATTCTTATGTAACTGATTTTTTAGTTCTTCCAACTCTACGGTGGCCATTCAATAAGGTGTCTTTGATATAGGTAAAGATCTAGGAATAATTTCACTTGAGAACTCAATCTCTTGATCAAGAGGAAGAACAGGCAGCTATTCAGGTAATACATCTATGTAATTCCTCGTGATGGTCATATGTATTCAAGCATGATTCTCTCCTTTTTCACAATCGTTTGAGCTAGAAATGCTTGCTCATAAGGCAACAATATCCATACATGAGATGAATATTATAAAGTAGACTCATTTTCCTCCTTACACTTGTAAATAATCGGAGGATGCTTCAAGATGTGAAGAGTAATCTCCCTTTCCCGACATTTGATGTTGGCCTTGTATAAAGATAGACAATCCATGCCCATGATAGCATCGAAATCCACTAAAGGAAGTATGATGAGATTTTCTGGGAGGTTCAATCCATAAACATTAACCAGGGAGGAGTTATAAACCATAGACACAATGATTTCCCCATTCTCTGTTCTCACAGATAAATTTTCCTCCAAATTTTGAGGTGGTGTTTGAATAGTTCTACTAAACATGCAAGATATGAAATAATGCATAGAACCATAATAAAATAGTACGTTCACTATTCTTGAATGAATAACTAGTGTACCTATCACCACATCATTTTCTGGCTCCACCTCAGTAGTAGTGATATAATAATCCCTTCCTTGCTTCCTTGGAGGTTGTTGTTGATTACCTATGACAACCCTTGGCTTAGGGAAATTGTTTACATAATTCTCATGCCCCTTAGAGTTGTAACACTATACTTCTAGTTGAGTGTTGATCTGAATATTCATTTCTTATTCAAAATTAGTGGTATTTTTTATATCCCTTCAGCAGTTCTTATCCAGATGACCAAACTTTCCACATTTGAAGCAATTCTTGGTTCCCTTCAGATAGTTACCAAGATGCTTCTTCCCACAATTTTTTCAAGGGAAAAATTTAGGCTTCTTTCTATCATGGGATTTGTTTGATAAACCACCCACGTTGTTCTCCATTATCCTCTTCTTGTCACTGGGCCCACGAGACCATTGAGAGTCTCTAATCCTTATTTTAACCTTGAGGTCACAATAGACAATATGATCATAACTGTGGAAGTCTTGAATCACCAAAATTTTTCATAATCTTAGCTTTAGTCCTATAAATAATCAATCCACCTTACTTTTGGTGTTTATAAAAAATCCAAAGGCGTACTTTGAAAGCCTTGTAAAGTTTGCTTCATATTCCCCGATGGACTCATCTTACTTCTGTTGGAGTCCAAGGAAATCTCTTTCCATCTTGAGATGAAGGGTTAGAGAAAAATATTTTTTGAAAAACATCCTCTTGAATTCCTCCCAATCAATGGAATCAATTTCCACTTGGAAATTTGTTTTCTTGATCAGTGTCAATCACTGATCAGCTTCCCCATCAAAACGATAGACTACCAATACAACCTTCTCTTCTTCCAAGCACTAGAGGATGGAGAATAGCTTTTCAATGGAGTTAATCCATTGTTCCACAAGGAGAGGTTAAGAAGATCTGCTAAACCTGGGAGTCCTTTTCTGCATGAATAATTCTATGGAAACTTGCTCTTTCCTTGGAGGAGGAGGGTATTCGGAATGATTCAAGTTATTATTCATAACTTGATCCAGTTGAGCATGTACAGTCATGAAATTTTGAGCACCCGCTCCCATCATATCAGGCATATCATTAAGGAAGTCTTCACATTGCCTATTACATTGGTTGTTGGAGCATGTTCTTCTATTTCCCTCCATTAAATAAGAAAAAAACATATAATTAGAGGTCTTGAATACTTAGCTATTGAGAATAAAAATGAAACTTTGAATAAAAGATGATGAACTTATAAATAATAAGTATATCCTAACTTGTGATTCCTTAGGTTTAAATCTAGGTTATCCTCGATCTATTTCTTAACTTATATTCTTATGGGGGTTTTTTCCCCTTAATAATGGTTTGTACTAAGATCATGAATCTACAAAAGCATATCCCCCAAGAGTGTAATAACCAAGAGTGTAGTAATGCCCATGGTCAAGTACCAGGATACCCCAGGTCAATCTCGAAACTCCTTGTCGGAGTTTTCACTCCTAGGTACATTTGTTCTAGAGCCTTCTCTACCTACACGTATCCAGATAGGGATGAATTTTCTTGAAGAACCACTTACTCTAGACTTACCAAAATTTAGGCATGTTTTATTATACTTCATCTCATCCTTAAGGTTCTCACTAAGTTTATATATTCCTAATCTCAAAAAATAACTAGACCATCCTTTGATACAAACTATAGTGACCCAATCCTTTTATATATAACATTACATGATTTTAAGCATAATTATACATTAGAGTACAAGGCAAAGATCATTAAGTCTAGTGTCTTGGAATACTAGGTACATAAAATATAAAACATGGGGCTAAAAAAACTTTTCTTTATTTAATCTCCATAAATAGTTCCTAACTTCCTTTAGGCCCTTATATCTGCATAGGGTACCCTGGGGAACATATAAACAAAGGGATGAGCTAAAAATCCCAGTAAGGGAATAAACATAAGGATACATCTTAAGCGCCTGAGTTAGGAGGCATAACATAATGATAAAAAAGAATGGAACATATTAAATCATATCATATAAGAATGGGATCATATAAAGATGGAATAATATAAATGTGGTAGAATCATAAGAAATTTCATTAGTATGGATCAAGGATAACTGCCAATCTCATTTCCCATTTTAGTACGGGTTAAGGATAACCGCCAATCCCGTTTCACATAGCATCTCATGAGACTTCACTTTATAAAATTAATTATAAATCTATCTGGGCACACCCATATCTACATTTTCATGAAAATTCTGGCCACATAAATAATCTTGCCACACCAATAATCATACATAATCAACCATAAATAAACATAACGGTACCCATGGAAAGAATTAGTTACCACAACCATGACATAAATCAAAAACAATGGGCCTATCAATAAAGTTTCTATAAAAGAAAGTAATTATACATGGAAATTCAATAAGCATATATCATGGTATGTGATTTCAAAAAGGATTTACAACTAGTAAGAAATTTATTTGGGAAATTTTAGCATTAAAACATTTTGTGCGGTCTAAAGGAAAATATTATAGAGCTTTTAAAATAGTTAAGGGAAAAAAATTTATATAAAACTAGAAGTGAACAAAGAAGGTTTTCATAATATAAATACTGATTTTATAAAGACAATGAAGTCTTAAAATAGAAGATAGAGTGCCCTTGAAATCGGGTAAGAATTCGAGAAGTTCCCTTAAAACATGATTGTTTATCGGGGGTATCAAGGTGGGAATCACTAAAAAACATGTATATACCCAAAAGAGAATGAGGGATGGATATTGGAACATGATTTTGGATAATATAAAAAGTATTTATAAGTTGTACATAGAAATAAAAGACAACATCATTTGGTTAAAAAGAAATATAGAGAAACCCGAAGGAGTAAATCAGGTTCAGGGAGAATTCATTATGGATTTTTGGCATGGTATCAGGTGTACCTGAAAGGGATTTTTTGAGAGAGAATGGGATTTATTATAACATATATTTCATGAGGGAAGTATTGGGAATGTGTGAAATAATACACCATCATTAGGGATCACACTTAAAATATAAAAACATATAGGAAAATCTAGAAATAAAAGTGAAATGGGGAGGATCCCTTACCTTAAGTTCGTTGGTGTTCTCCACTTATTATTAAAGACCTGAATAGAAAAATCAGGTTTATTAATTAATAATTCAATAACCCCTTATATATTTAATTGGTTTTCTATAATCATTTTAAGTTCATTCATAACCGTTTTGATTGGTTATGAGGTTCAATTTCATTGTTCGGGCTCGTTTGTTTACTTGATTTTAATGACCGGTTCACTTATATTTATGTTTGGATAAACATGTAATATGAAAGTGGTTGCCTAGAATTGAAGTTATATTATATTAATGAACATCTAGGATATTACATGGTTTTAAATTTAATTTTTTTACTTGGAGTGAAGTTGAACTATAATATAAAACCAAGTGACAATCGTTTTTTCTAATTGGTGGGTTGGATTACAAAGAACATGTTTTGATTTATAACTTAATACCATTTGTACAAAAATATTACAGAATAAAAAAAAGATATAAATAATATATATAATCCGTTTCAACCATAACAAAAGTGGTTTCATGTCCAGATTTAAAGATGATAATAGAAATTGATACCTCATTGTCCTTGAAAGTGCTAATTTATCACATCTCAAACGGTGCTTTCATTCCTTTCAAATAAAAAGTGGAAAAAGGAGAGAAGATAATGAAATATATCATTAGAAAAAAAAAATCAGTAAATGTATGTTACTGGAGTTATCATACTATTTGGGTGAAGGGAGGTGAGGGAAGAAACAAAAAAAAAGAACATAAAAGAAAAGAAGGAATTGGAAAGAGGAATTTTCCTCTTGAAACTTCCTCCTTTGAGAACCTCTTAAGGGGAGAGGTTTTGGTATTTTTAAGAGTATATGGGCTTTTGGACATGGGGGAGGATCTTAGGGAGAGATTTTTCTAGAATATTCTCAAGGAAAAAGTCTTGAGAAGAGTGAAGAGAAGAGGTAAGAATGGGTGGTATTTATAGTGGATGGGAGAAGGGTTTTCATAATTTTTTAATCATTAGTTTATTATTTCCTCACAAGATAAGGAATAGTAAGTATTCCATGACCAAGAACAGTAATAAAAGGATGTGAATGCTAACTAATTGGTCTTACATCAGCAGATCATCATCAATGACTCAATTAATCCATTATTTAGCATTTATTGTGAATTATCGGATTTTACTATTCTTCAAAAATTCCAGTATTTTAGAAAAAATCAAAAAATTCACCCTAACCATTTTTTGATGTGTAGAATCCAAAAATAAAGTCCATTTTTCAAAAATAATTCTATAAATATGATTAATTTAATATTTAATTAAAATGATAATTTATTATTAAAACCCAGTTTTAAAACATTCATTTACTTATTCTAAAATACAGGTACATCATAATTTCACTTGAATATTATTTTAATACCATCATAGGTAAGGTTAATATTTAGTAGAGAATATCACTATTCATAAGGGTATGTTATTATTCATAAGGGTAGGTTACTATTCACCCAAAATTAAGTTTTCCTTATCAGTCTCCAAATAACTTACTGGTCACAACCGTGTATGTCAAATTTTTGAAATTCCAAACACAAAAGTGACAAACCTATTTTTAAAGGTCACTTAGAACTTAGTAGTTCATTATGTTTTGTTTTCATTGGATTTTATGACATACTTATGAGAAGGGAATTTCCATTGAAAAACATTGGGTTGTTACATTTTTCTTATATGTCCACATTTTCACTTTAAACCTAGGTTATCCTATTTTGAACCATAGTTATGAGTTACTTTGGGTAAACCATTCATTTCCAAATTTCCATTTTTAAAAGGATGTTTCAGAATTCATTTTTCTAGTGTGGGTTTCTATGAAAGAAACTTTCAAGTGTTAAACATATGATAAAACAAATGAATTTAAAGGGATAGATTATTTTTAAGGGGGGTAGAATGTAACACCCTATGATTTTAATGAATTTTTTAAAAAAAAAATTCAATTTTTTTTATATCATGTGTCACATGAAACACCATCTTATCTTGTGTTATACGTAAGACTGAATTTCTAAAAAATCTCATTTTTCTATTATACATATTTAAAAAAGATAATTATTATCTAGATATAGGAATTAAAGGTATTAATATAATTAAATTAATTATGAAATTATGGTTTGAAAATAATTCTTTGATCAAATAATTATAAATTAAGGCAAAACCTTTTTTAAAATTAAAGGAAATGGTTTTTTGAAAAATTATTTAAATATGCACAAGTGTGTCATATACCAATAAAAAAACACCCTTGTTGAATTATATTAAATATATATATATATAATATTCAATTTAATGTTTAACATTCATATTATATTTTTTATAAACTTGATATAATAACAAATCCAATTTAAAAAAAAAAGAAGT
Source organism: Viscum album (assembly GCA_963277665.1). Classification (NCBI taxonomy): domain Eukaryota; kingdom Viridiplantae; phylum Streptophyta; class Magnoliopsida; order Santalales; family Viscaceae; genus Viscum; species Viscum album. The sequence goes on from OY728126.1 coordinate 591,587,688, forward strand.
ATTTTTCTAAAATGGCAGTTTTCTCGCCTTTTAATGGATAACCCATTTTAAATATAATTTTTGAAAATATTATAATTTTTATATAAAAAATAAACCTCTTATTTGATATTTGGATATAAAAATTTACTTTGTATAAGTTTTTTTTATTTTTCTGATAAGTTTCATGTTTTGATGAATAGTGGAAATATAGTGAATTTTAATTAAAAATAGGTTTTTCATCAAAATAATTTATATTTTTTAATTATATATTTGATTGGTTTTAAAGTATAATTAGACTAAATTTTTTTTATTCAGTCCTATTTAGGTAATTATAAAAAAATTCATATTGAATTCGGATATAAAAAATGGCAATCTTCTGGACGTTTTCACTTTAAAAACTCGTTTTATTGTTCCTTCAATAGGATTAATTTTAAATATATTTTAAAATATTATGTGTTTTGAATTATAAAAAAAAATATTCCATAATTATAATCATAGGGTCCAAATTTACTATATAGTTCCCTTTTATTTTTGGACAATGAATAGTAATGTTAGAAATTTTTATTACAATGGTTAAGGGTAAATCAGGTAACTAAGGGTGAAAGTAATATTATAAATATTATAAAACTTCCCTAAAACATGAAAAAATGTTATTAGATGAATTTAATTTGGTATTTGATGCATAAAAATATAAATTTAATAATTTAATGGACCCTTTTCCTAGAAAATGACTTAAATATTATTCAACTCAAAGGGAGTGACAAAATGTCACACTCTTACTTTTAATATATATAATATTTTTAATATGAAGTCAAATAAAAGATATTCTCAACTATATATATTATTATTAAATCTAAAATGTTTATATACATTATATAAATTTATTTCTTATTTTTAGTTAATAAATAATGATCATAAATAATTATAAAATCATGACGTATAAATTATTCAACTAATAAAACAATGAATAAAATAATATTATAAATATTAAAAGAAATATAAATTTATTTACAAAGGTTATTGACTAATTATATAGTTTAGTAATTAATGTTATATTTTTATTAAATAAATCTTTTTGATTCAATATTTCTGGATTTATTTTCTTAAATTCAATGTTATGGATAGTGTCAAACTTTACACTTATGATATTTTATGAAAATGATATTTTATAAAATTATTTAAAAATCATAAAAATATTAACTAAGTTCAAGGAGATTGAATATGGTGTAAAATATATTAAATTATCCATTTATGTCCCAATTTACACTTTCTATGTAAAAATTAAATTCGCTTAATATTAGACACATTATTACAATAGTTAAAATTAAAATGGATTAACTAAGGGTTAATCAAAATGATATGGTTTAAAATAACATAAAAACTGTCTAAAATATATTTATTTATGAGATTAAACCCTTATCATTTCTTGGATTCTAATAAATGTAATTTTAGAGTTATTTTTATGGATATTGAATTTAATATAAATTAATATTTTTTGAAATTCCAAAATTGCCCCTCCCCTCTCTAATAAAAGGGTACATCTCCTTCTTTTTAGTTCACACTTTAGAAAATATTATGATCGGACAAAATATATTTCAATATCCTCTCAAAATCTCTCTCTTTATCTTAGAATCCTTAATTTGGGATAAAATCTAACCAAGGGTTTCCTTTTTTAAAATTAAAAAAAGATACCCAAAGAAGAGGCAACAATCATCAATGAACATTGTTGTTTTATTTCTTCCTTGAACACCATAAATTATTATTATTTAATGTTTATATAATAACCTAATTATCTTCAATATACTTATATTTTTTAATATTAATTTTTCTACCTACACTTACACACACTTCCATCTAACGGGTAACGAACTTATCTTTCATGTGTACGGTGGACTACTGCCTCACGAAACAACGTTGTTCATTTTTCCTTTACCACCTCTCATGGTTGAGAATTATAATTTACACTATACTTTTATATTTTATATATGGTATTTATGATTTATTTTTTCTTTTATAATTATTATATAAAACATACATTCATTCTATCTATTTTTTGGAGATACAATAACTCCATTTGTGGGCGTGTGGACAATCGTCTCCTCAAAGCAATGTGATTCATTAACACTTTACATGGAATGTATTAAATATGGTATTAAAAAATTTATATGATATATATAAAATTATAATTCTACTGGAATGATATTATATATATCTTTCATTTACATACTTTCCTTCAATATGACATGAATTTGAAGCAACCTATGTACGGCCTACCGTCTCCATGAACGATTTATTTAATTTTCAATTTATATATTTTATAGATAACCATAAATAAATATATAATGATTATATATGATATTTTTATGATGTTTATATTTCTGTATATAATTAAATCATGATATAAGTATGAATACCTGGAATAAAAAATCAAAACATGTAAGAGAAATAGAGTGGTTATTATCTGAAACATAACTTAAAAATGGAATTCCTAGTAATATGGTAATATAAAATCATAAGTAATAATATATGGTATTATATATATTAATATTTTTCTATAATATATTAATAATAAACTTATATTTATTATACATGAGGTTTTCACAAGTTCGACGAGAGACAAGATATAAGGTAAAGGATTTCCATCTTACTTTTATTTTCCGAGAGATAAAAGACATGTTCACCACATATTTCTTATATATGGTGTATATACTACCTGTTAATGTATTTTATAAGTCTTATCCTGAATATTATGGTATTTAAATATCCATATAATTGTATTTCTTTCATATAGAATACTATTTGACTGATTACAATGTGGTAAGGGAATTTCTAGTCTTCCTTTTATTTTTGTGAGACTTATGTCATATTTACCACTTGTTTGTTTTTTGTGGTGAATATACTGACCATGAATGTATTATATGATCCTAATACTTAAATAATGGGTATTTACATATCCATTTTACGATATCTCTTTAATGTGGGTTACGGTTTAAAACTTACCAAATTGGTAAGGGAATTTTTATCTCAATTTTTATTCTTTGAGACACTTGTTATGTTATGAACCTATATTATTTTATGAGGTATATATAATTCAATTTGACATATTGTTTCATGAAAATCCTTATTTTCATGATATTATAATATTCATGGAAATTTATTCTATCTTTAGTTATAAAACTACTCCTTCAAAATAATGTTTTCTAAAAATGTTTTAAAGGTGTTTTACATGAACTTTTATGTATTCTCAAGGAAAAATGATTTAAAAGATGTTTAAAATGGTTTTAAAATATTCATTGATAATTTTTAAATTATATTTTCAATTAAAAATGTTTGATAAATGTATTATTATTTAAAAAAAATTCATAAAGGAAAGGATATTATCCTCAAAAATTATTTCAAGTAATCTTTCAAAACCATTTTCCTTCTAAGAAAACATTATTTGACGTTACTTATGTTTTACATGGGATATGACCCGATGATACAATTATTATTCTTTCTTTGAATATTTTATTTTTATTTTAGATTTATTTTTATGAATTTTTTTCTTTTCCATGAGTTATGTTATAATGAAATGTTTATGAAACTCATTTCTTTTTTTGGGTTCTAATATGATTTATGTTCTTTTGGAACATATATGAATGGTTTTCATTATTTAATGGTTGGTTCCTATATATACCTCCAATGAATTAGATAGATATTTTTATCTCATGAGAAAATAGTGTAAAATGTTGATGGGTTTGATCCATTATGAAAGATGGGGAAAACCGAACTACTCTGGAAGATAGGGAAACCTGATCCACTATAGGAAGATGGGGAACCCGATCCCCTATGGAAAGATGGGAAAACCTGATCCATTACAAGGAAATTAATGTTACTTTGGATGGTCATGTGTCCCTCATAATAGGTTTAGACCCCATAAATTTTCTTGTTATGTTTTGGAAATTCACCTTGACTTATAGAGAATGATATTTCATGTTTATGTGTATACCAAAAATTCAATGTCTTATTCTTATGTTATGATTTCGTGGATTATTATCTTAATTTACTTATGATTTTTGTTTTATTAACTACCAATATTTATTCCATGACTCATTTATATGATTTTTGATGTTCATGGTATGATCTTAAAATGTTATTTTTATGTTCTAATACCCTTATGTTCATGTTATGCTTGGGTATCTCCCTTGTTTACCCATACTGAGCATCTAATCTCACCATTTCTTATTTTTCATTTAAAATGGTTATAAATAAAGGTTTTAAGTAGGATTATTAAATAGGAATATCTATGTGGGAAACACTGAAGATATTCTACCAGATTATATGAATGTTTTTTCTGTTTCTAAATGCACTAAAATATTATGGCCCTCAGGCATGTGTTTGTATAATATAATAAATATTCATCTAAAAATATGCAATATCCATGTTTGAAATTTATGATTCATTATACATAAAATTTCAAATGATTAAATTTCTAGGTGATGTGACACTATTCTAATTAATTTCATAATCATAATGAGAATAAAGATTATCAGATAAGGGAACAAGGATGGGTTTATAAAATTACTACGATGGACTTTAAATTCCCAAATGAATAGATTGTAGGTACCCTGATCCGAAAATCATTTTTTTAATACTTTATTTGATTCTATATCTAAAAAATATTTTATATCCTATATGTTTTCAAAAAAACATTGAATCATCCCATGATATATTGTGGAATTATTATTCAATTAAATAATTAAATAGAAATTTTATTATGACAAAAATATAATTTTTTGTTTCTGTTAAAATTAATATAGGGTATCTAAATGAAACCATTATTATTATACCACTGGTTGAATTTTATATAATTCATAATATGTATTTTATCTCAATGTATTATTAAATAATTTTATACTAAGAGAGATAGATTACAATCTAAGGTGTGGGAATAGAAAATATTATTTTTAAAGTACATACTTAGTTTTAGAAGTCTTTTCAAGAACCACCTCTAGTGAAAAATCTTAGAAATATTTAGTGAGAAGGGGAAGATCAAATAAAGATAAGAATATAATAATAATTTTGGATGTAATCGTTTTAGAAGATTTCATTAAGGTATATTCTAATGAATTATTTTGATATCAATATGATCATGATGTTTTATTCTCTATTGACCTCATCCTAGATACAAAATCCATATTTATTCTAACATATAGAATTACACTAGTGGAATTTTTGGTATTAAAGAATATACTACAGGGGTTATATGGTAATGAATTTATATTCCCTAGGGACCTACCTTTGGGATCACTATCATAATTTAAAAAAGAGATGGGTTTTTTATAAAGTTGTATATCAATTAGAGGTAAGTAAATATCATTACTATTATAAACAAGTATATGCTTCCAAATATTGATGATTTATTTCATAAACATCAACAATTTTAATAATTCTCAAAGATTTACCTTATTTTAAATTATCAAGAAATGATTGATAAGAAGAATGACCTAGAAAATACCACTTTTTATAGAATTTATTGGTATTATCAGTTCATGGTAATGACTTTTTGAATAAAAAAAATAACTCTTAGTGTTTATGGATAGGATGAATAATTTTTTAGAGAGTTATTTTGAAAAATTTTGTATGGTATTTATTAATTATATCTTGATATTCTCTAATAACTTTGAAAAGCATGAGATAAATCTGTAGATTTTTATTAAAAATATGAGAGAGAAGGAATGATATGATAAATTTGGTAAGCATAAATTTTGGCTTTAATAAGTTGATTATATTTTCCTAATTTCTTCTAAGGATGAAATATCTATTGAACCATCAAACACCAGTGTATTTTATAAGAACATAGTTCTTATTTAAGGTATAAATCCTTTTACTTCCATCAATTCTTATTTTAAATGTTTAAGTATGGCCTAATGTGAATTCCCTTTTAGTTTATGGAGGTTTTGGGGGTTCCTAAGGCTGGTTTGGAGCCCGAAAACTAATTCTTGGGGTGAAAATGGCCTATCACACAGTTATTTGAAACTATTCGGGGTAGACCATGTGGTTTAAAAAATCATGTGAGGTAGTGGTAGAGGGAAAGAATAAGCCGAACTATTTCATAATAACTGTGTGATTCAGGTTGCATGGTCATGAAGACATCTTTACAATTTTAACAGAGGAAATTGTCACAGTTTGGGCACGGTTAGTCAAACCATGCAAGCAAACCATGAAGTTTCCATGTTCCTATAAATAACCATACATGCTTTGCAAATGGTTTTTCAAACCATGTTCCTAAACTATGAGACCCCTTAAATTTTGGTAAATTTTATAATTTTAAAATAAATTAAATCCTTTTTAAAACTTAATTTTTCTCATTTATTTCAACGAACAGTAGCCACAGATGGAGAACTCCCATTTTAAATCCTATACTCAGATTTGCGCTAAATTCTCTATCTGATCTCAAAATCAATGGTCGTTCATCTCATTGGATCCATAACAGTATCAAATCTATTAATTTTTATCCATTCTTCATTCTTATGGATATCGATTGTCATATTTAGGTGCAATATGATTTCCCCTATTATTTTGTTCTTCATTTGTTCTTTAATTTTGTCTAGATATAAGCTGAATAACAAGAAGATATTGGAAGAGATATCAACTATGAAACTAAGGTAGGTGGTTTCATGAGTTTCACTTAAATTCGAGCTATTTATATAAAATTTCCTATTGTGTGCCAAATTTCTAGGAATCTCATTAAATTAAATTGACCCCTTAAATTGTTGGGAATGGCCTATGTAATTAAAGATGCGTGTAATGTTTGGTTTTGGGTAAAGAACCATGAAATGTAACTTCTATCAGTGGGTTGAATATTGTACTAGCCCTCAATGGATGGATTTTGACACTTAGATTCATTTGTGGTGTGCTTTTTCCTTACTATGGTTTTTAAATGGATGAATTGAATTATAAATCAAATGATTAATTGAGTTGTGTTATGAATTTCAAATTAATTGATTAATGGGAAGGGATGAGTTAAAAAGACCCTTGGCCCTTGTATTTGTATAATATTTTTGAAGCTTGAGTTTAAAGTTTAAGATTGAGTGGATTTTTATTGTATATTCCCATTTTAGTTAAGTGATGTCTATTTCATGAAATTCCTTGATTAAGCTTGAATTGATTTTTTTATTGAAATTCCCATGTGATTAATTGTGATCCAAGTCTCAAAGTATAAACAATGACTTGAATCACCTCTTGATATGAGTTTTAATTAGATTTTCTTGGTTTTTACTTTGATGAGATTAAATGATTTTGATTGCTAAATACCATTGGTGACATTTGGATTCAAATGATGAATTCCATAGATGAACTCAATTGGATTGAACATTGATTATTCCTGAGTGATACTTAGACTCCCTAGTAGACTGTCAATGATGGAATCTGATGATCGACTATTATATACATAGTGAGACTTGGGATCCAAAAGGATTTCCAAGGATGGACTTAAATGCGAATTGATTATATATGTCATTGGTGATACTTGGGGATCCCTTAGTGGACTTTCTAGGACAGAATAGAATACTAGGGATGTTATACCACACCTAGAGAGATACATGGGTTCTTGAAAGGTTCCCCATGGATGAGTTTATATAGTGTTGGTTTAGAGTATACCTAGATTAATACTAGGATTCCCACCTAGGAATTCCAAATAATAGATCAGGTTCTAAATGGAATAAAGAATTATATTACTTTTATGATGCATCGACTAAGAAAAATAATAATCTAGGATTTGATATAGACTTACATATTCAAGAGGACTTGTTTAGGAATACATAAATGCATGTGCTTATGGGGGATGCTAGGATTTATGCCAGGTCCTGAGACATGATTATTAAATGAGTTGTTAGCTAAATGAGAATGTTAAATGATAGAGGCATGCCTATTAAATCAGAGACTTACCTTTTTAATGAAACTGATTAAATGAATTGGTCATAAAATGGGAACCCATATTATAAGATGTATACTTTTGAGTAAATCCTTTACTTATTTTTACTTCCTACACACTATCTATTATATATATTCATTGACTGATTGGAGAATATTCACAGGATGGCAGCAACGGGAGAGGTGGGAGAAAACCCTAAAACTGGGGATCCAGGGGAATATATGGTGGTTGTTTCGAATGAAATTTCAAATGTGGATCAGCATTCGGGCCCCTCTTCGGAATGCATCGGCCATAAGGAGATGTTTTCGGTCGCGAAGAAACCTTTTGGGGTGCTTGATTCTGCTCCTCCTGTGGCCGTTGACCTATGGTGGAAGTTTTCATACATTGTGAGGGTTGATTTTGGGCCTGCTTTCTCCTTTGATGCACCTCCAATTGGTTGGGTGATTAAGAAGGGGAAGGTTTCTCATGTGTCGTCCAATCAGAAGGCGGTTGAAGAGAGGGATAACCTATGTCGGTTCTCAATAATTTCCTGTGTTCTGATTCCCAAGGGTGAGAGCCTATGGAAATTCAACGATCTGACTAAAAGGATTGTGGAGGTGTTGGGTTTTGAGGATTGGAGCATGAATGAAATGGGAAAGGGGTATTATCATGTGGTTTTCCCTTCAAATGAGTGTAAAATAAGGGCGTGGAGCAAGTGTACCATCCCGCTGCAGCCTGGTTTTTTGAATATTCAGGAGTGGGATCGCATTTTTGATCCCATGACTATCTGGAAGACGTATTCTAAAATATGGGTTCGGATCTGTAGGCTGAATTGGTTCTATTAGCACCCAAGGATGCTATGGGACATCGCCTCTGCTATTGGTAATCCTATTCAACTAGATCAGAATACAATCAACCCAAGGTTTGGGCATTTTTCTCGAGTATTGGTGGAAGTGGATATGTCAGCCACTCTTGTGGAGGAGGTTGTTCTGACAATGCAGGATGATAGCATGAAGTTGGACATTGTCTATGAACAAAAGCCTAAATTCTGCTTGGGTTGTTTTCTTTTTGGTCATCTAATGGTTAAATGTATAAGAAATAAGGAATGTAGTGTGTGTAAATTGAAGGGGCATGATGATGCCACATGTAGGATGAGGAAAGGGAAGGAGAAGTATTCACATGACCCCCAGGATGAGGAAGCTGTCAATCCAAGGGTGATGGTGGGGACTGTCTCAACTGTGTGCTTGGACCAAATTTTGAAGGAAGGGGCTTCTTCTGGACAGCATGTTGAGCCTCATGAAGGGCAGGAACCTTGCTCGATCCGGGATACAGGGGTGGTGGAAGGTCCTTCTAGGGTGCCCAGTGATGTTGTCCCTAGTGAGAATGTTTCACAGGATACTCTTGTAGTGAAAGGTACCCCTCAATCAGTGGAGGGTGTGTTGATTTCTAATGTGGAAGGTCCAACGGTGGAAGCTCGGGTGTCCAGTGTTGCAGCTGCTGCACATGATCTTTCTATAGTGCATGGCACACTTCAGTTTGTTGAGGATGTCACACCTCTTTTATCTCCTGTTATAAATGGTGGTGGTCATGTTGAGGCCTTCGTTGTCTCTGATCTGGGGGGAGTTTCATTCAGACTTTTCCCTCCAAAGCTACCAAGAGGGAACCACAAATGTGTAGTGACCTTTCTCACCTGAAAGATCAGAATAAATTCACACCCTTGAATGGGATATTCTGGTCTAATGATGTTGATGAACCTCAACCCTTTGATCCAGTTGTTTCCATTACTGATAGTGCAGCTAATTATACTATGGTGAGTCCACCTGTGCAAGCTGTAATTTCTATCATAGGGGTTGTCATTACCCATGCGCCTCAATAAGTTGAGGACTCTGTACATGTTGTGGTCAGACCACATTGAAAAGATGAACCTTCCAGCACAGGGGTTGCAACCTCTGTCCAGGAACCTCAACGCATTGGGGACACTGGGGATGTTTCCACTGCTATAGTGCAGGGTGTTGGGGATTTGATCAGTAAGCCTGGAGCTGCTTCTAACCTGCAGGATCCAGGGAAGAAGGGAAAGGGGAGGAAAGGGAAAGGCAGAACGCCTTTGGTGACACAGGGTGGCCCCCAGACAAGGGGTAAGACCCATCCTCAATGAAGGTCTTTTTATGGAATTGTCCAGGGCTGGGGAACTCCCAAATGTCTAGAGCCCTTTGACATTACATTGTGGCCCATAAGCCTATGCTGGTTGGAATTGCTGAACCAAAGTTTCTCTTTGACAATTGGAAAGGTTTTAAATGGGATTCCATTGGGTACAAGTTTGTGGCACATGACATGCATGAAATTGGGATGGATCATTTGTGGGTATTTTGGCATGAGTCCATCTGTATTACCTCCAGCTTGGACAAGTCTCAGAGTATTTATCTATCTTGCAGTGTTAATTATTATGTTTTTTCAGTTTCATTTGTTTATGCCTCCAATTCTTATATCAGGATAAGGGAGTTATGGGAGGAGATTAAAGTGACCTCTAGGTGAATGGATCATCCATGGATTTCTGTGGGAGACTTTAACATAGTTTTGAGGCCTGAGGAAAAAACTAGTGGGAATTTCAACAAGATTTTTGCTTCAGATTTTTCCATTTTCATTGATCAGTGTAATTTTGTTGACGTCTCGATTTCTGGATCTGAGTTTACTTGGTGTAGATACACCTGGATTGGGATTCAAGATAGCATTATTGATAAATTTTTTGTCCAGATGAGTGATTAGGATGTTTCTAATGGTATCTATGGCTTTAAAATCCATAAAAATCACTCATATCATAACCCGATTGTGGTGGACATTAACACATAGTTTTCAAGGTCAGGTCCTCTACCTTTTCGGTTTAATAATGGGTGGATCAATGAACATAGATGTAGGGAAAAGGTATTAGAAGCGTGGATGACTAAACCGATTGTAAGTCCTCTCTAGAGGTTTGCTGCGAAATTGAAATATCTCAAGGCTAGTCTTAAGGAATGGACCAGAAAGTCTTTTTTTAAAATTGATTTTGATATCAAGGAAGCCGAGGAGGAGCTTTCATCTGCTCAAAACCATAACCAACATTAGGATAGCCCTTCCTGAGCGGAAATTCTGGCTCATAACAAACTGGATGATCTTTTAAAAATCAAGGAGAGGTTGATTAGAAATCAATTGAATGTTAGATGGTTAAGGGATGCAGATAGGAACTCTAAGTTTTTAGATAGGTTGTATCAGGAGAAAAGAGCATGAACAAGGGATAAAGCAATCAGCGTTAATGGTAATTTATTTACTTCTGAAAATGAGATTGCTCTGGTGGTTGTGGAGCACTTAAAGGGATTGTATTCTGAAAATGGACAGGTTAATACACATAGAATGGTGGAAAATATCAACTCATGCATTGGGGATTATGACAACCAGCTTCTTCTCACCCCCCCCCCCCTCTCAAGGAGGAAATTTAAACAGATCTTTTATCATTAAATGTTGAGAGTGCCCCTGGTCCAGATGGGTTCACTAACAAATTTTTTGTGCCTTTCTGGAATGTTGTGCAGGATGATCTTACCTTGTCCATCAAAGACTTTTTCATTCATTATTACTTTCCATATGGGATGAACTCCTGCTTTATTTCCCTATTACCTAAGAAAGGTAATGCTCTTGACATAAAGGACTTTAGGCCAGTGGCTCTGGGTAATACTATCCCTAAGCTGATCAGTAAGATCCTTATGAATAGACTGGGTCGGTTGTTTGGTGATATGATTACTGCAAATCAATTTGGTTTTGTTCCTGGAAGAAATATTAAGGAGTGCCTTTTCACTACCTCAGAAAGTGTCAATCACATGAGAAAGATGGCGAAAGCATGAAACTTTGATTTGAAAATTTATATTTCAAAGGCCTTTGACACACTTAAATGGATATTTCTTTTGGAGGTTCTTAAAATATATGGTTTCTCTAATGAGTTTATCAAATTGATTAGCACCATTCTCTTCTCATCAAGGCTGTCCATTTTGATTAATGGTACACCTAGGGGGTTTTCCCATGTACCAGAGGTGTGCGACAAGGGGACCTACTCTCTAGTATTTTGTATGCTATTTCTGAGGACTATCTTAGTATATGTATTAATGATCTTTCACACATGTGTATGTATAAGAGAATTCGGGCTGGTATGAATGAATTTTTTCCATCTCATTTGTTTTATGCTGATGACATTATGCTGTTTGGGCAAGCCTCTAGGAAAACTATTTCCTCTATTAAGGCCCTTTTTCAACATTATGAGGAAGTGGTTGGTCAAGCGATAAGTTGGGATAAATCCTTCACTGTTTTTGGCAATGGTGTCATGACTGGGAAGCATAACAGGATAACTAGATCCCTTGGGGTTAAAAAGGGGTCTTTGCCCTTTCAATACCTTGGTGTTCCCTTATTCCGGGGAAAGGTGAAGAGGAAATATTTGGAGGGGATTTACTCTGGTATTCTCAATCAACTTTATAGCTAGAAAGGGGAGGTGATGTCCATGGCTGGGAGGAAATGTCTTGTCAACTCATTGATAACATCTAAATTTTTTTACTCCTTATCTCTTTATCAGTGGCCCAGGGGACTCTTTCACGACCCGTCCTTAGGGCCCATGCTGTGACTACCCCAAGCCTGCCTCCATAGGCCAGGGGCTGGCGACTAGCACCAAAGGCGTAAATCCCGTTAACTGGGAAGGCATTTCCTTTATAAAAGTATACAAAAAACCACAGAGTACAAGCGGAAGTAAAACACTAAGTACAAAAATGAAGTGTTGAAAAGTAAATGGGCCAGAATACAAACCCAATTGAAAGTACAGATACAACTGAACAAAAGTACAACAGAAAATACAAACAGCTGGAAGAATGGAAGCAGCTCCTGGGTCGTCCTCCTCGGATCCTACCTGAAGGGTAGGTACAGATAGTGAAGCTCCTGGATTGTCCACCACGGATCCTACCTGAAGGGTAGGTACAGATAGCCTCCACAATGCTCTTTCCCGTCAACCTCCTCCGAGTGTCATCTCGTCATGAAGTCCACCACCGGATACTATCTCGTCGTGAGGTCCACCTCCGGGTACCGTCCAGTCCTCAAACACTCGGCCTATGCCTGTGTTTTCCATCGTCTGCAACCAACACAACGAGGTGCGGGCATAGCTCGTGCAGGGGTGAGTATAACGATACTTAGTAGGGACCCCGAGACCCTCAAGGTCTCACAAAATCCAACAAGGATAACCAAAAAGAAATATCTCAACAGATAACCTCTACTTAGGTATATACCGATACATATACCTAAGTTATCAAGTAACCCATCTCAATCATGAGGGAACACAAAGATTATGAAATCAATGGATAACCACTGCCCAGGTATATGCCCATACATATACCTAAGTTATCAAGTAACTCATCTCAATCATGAGGAAACACAAAGATCATAGACTCAGATCAAACCAAGATTTTCATTATCGAAATCGTAACTACTGAAGATCCTCATCTTTAGAGTGTACAGTGGTCCTGTCACGACTCTGAGGTACTGCTCACTAACCTAAGACTGCTGAGATACTCTATCTGTCTAGTACTGTGGGCCTGCTGCTACAACCAAGCACTTCCCACCTTGGGTCTGCCGCTACAACCAAGCGCTCCCCCTCATAGCCTCCAGAGGTACTCCTTCTGTTGAGTACCGCGGGTCGGCCGCTACAACCAAGCGCTCCTCCATCGTGGGTCTGCCGCTACAACCAAGACCTTCCCACCATGGGTCTGCCGCTACAACCAAGAGCTCCTCCACCGTGGGTATGCCGCTACAACCAAGCGCTTCCCACCGTGGATCTGGCGCTACAACCAAGTGCTCCCCCTCATAGCCTCCAGAAGTACACCTTCTATTGAGTACCGCGGGTCTGCCGCTACAACCAAGCGCTCCTCTGCCGTGGGTCTGCCACTACAACCAAGTACTCCCCACTGGGATATCTAAAACTCACTGAGTCCATCGATCATCCGTCGTCAAGTCTCAGCCGGTTACACGGTCTCTGTACTCCGCACGCTCGTCTCCAGGAGGGTACGCTCCACGAGCTACTGTTCAATACTACAAGTATCAAAAATTCCCATGAAGAAGTATATCAAAGGACCGCCTCATCATAGGGGTCTCAACATGAGAGACGGCGCATCAATCGGACGCCCAGTCTGTGAGTTATTAGTCTTTCCGTCCCAGGGGCCCGGTTGGTTTCGTGTGCGAACCAACCCGACCGTATCTCAACTGTACCTCGAACTCTCATAGGGTATACTCATAGGGACCATTTCTCAATGTGATCACCAACGCCGCTGACGGTTCATCAAACGGATGTCCTGTCTGAAAGATATTAGCTTTTTCGTTCCAGGGGCCTGGTTGGATTTCAAGTACAATCTAACCCGGCCATACTCCAACTACGTCCAAAACTCGGGAAAAGTATTTCAAAAGTTTTTTCTCATCAATAGGAATCCAACAAAGTTGACGGCACGTCAATCGGACGTTCGGCGCTCAAGATATAACCATTTCCGCTCCGAGGGCCCAGTTGGTCTCGTATTCGAACCAACCCAACCATACCCAAAGTTGTCTGAAACCTTGAGTGTAATATACCTAAACGACCACCTCGATCCAAGGATCGCATCTCAACTGACGGTGCGTCGATCGGAGGTCTGTAGCCCAAGTTATGGGTGTTTGAACAAAAACAGTCCGAAATGCCCCCCCCCCCCCGGGTCGGCCGAACCGGGTCGACCCGACCTGGGTTCGGGTCTGGCCCGGCTGGACGTGTCCCGGCCCGACTGAGCGCGGCCCGGGCGCTGGCGCGGCGCGACGCCCGCGTGGCCAGCGGGTGCGGGGGTTTCAAACCCCCGCGGTCGATGATCTGGCAAGGCTTTAAGCCGCGCCGACCCAAATCTGGAACGGCCTACCGTTCCGGTTCACATTCCACTGCCACGGCTTAGCAGCAATGGTTTGCTCCGGCGGCGCGCCATCGCCGCCTTCAGCGGACCACCGGACGCACTCCGGTGGTCCGTTTCGCCTGCCGCCTTCGCCAACAGTCCTCCCGGGACCCGATCTTTACTGTGAAGAGATTCAAACACCATTTTGGCCCGATTCGTCTTCGCCCGTTGATTCTCATGTCAATTAAACAACTGCGGAGTCTTCGATTCACCTTTACGGCCCTGACTCTGGCCGCGGTTTCGTTCGGCCTCTACAGCGCGGCGCAATTGTGGTACGCTTATTTTCCGATGATCCTCCTTGTTTTGCGTGGTGCCTTTGCACCGCGCCGCCTTCTTTCAAACAGCAATATCACAACAACAAAAGGGAGAGGAGAGTCGTTCGTGGTCGGGCGGTCCGACCTCCTTCCGTTAAGTTGATATCAAGCAGAAAAAATACACAGACAAATAACGAAAAAGGATAACTCATGAACAAAATCAATTAACCCCTACCTCGAAAAGACGTCACGCGTTGTCAAGTCGCGGAAGTCGATCGTCGCGGTAGAATGGTATAAATTCTGTCGTCGTCGGAGTGACCTGAGGAAGTGACATCTCCTCTCTTGTCGTGGAGGAAGAAGAGGATAAAGAACCATGATCGCCGAGTCGTTCCATGTCGAGGGGTCGATGTTCTTTTTCGGAGAAGAACTATTCTTCACGGAGAGGATGATGTTCTTCCACCCAAGAGGAACTTCCTCCTTCCTTTACACAGGAGCTCCTTCCCTTTTCTTCAAACACAAAGGTGCCCAAAATAAAATAATAGGTTCATGCTATTATTTTATTAACACAAGTAATTTCAACTTTTCAAAATTCAAACTCTTAGTTAATTAATTGAATAGGCTCAATTAATTAATTAAGGTGTGTGCTGGCGAGAGTAAATGAGGGAGAGAGAGAGAGAGAAAGTGAAGGGCCACTCCATTAAAGATGAGTTTACCAA
This sequence comes from Viscum album, assembly GCA_963277665.1. Taxonomy (NCBI): domain Eukaryota; kingdom Viridiplantae; phylum Streptophyta; class Magnoliopsida; order Santalales; family Viscaceae; genus Viscum; species Viscum album. The sequence goes on from OY728126.1 coordinate 591,603,493, forward strand.
ACTTAAGAGGGAGTTAGGGAGTTTAAGAGGAATGTGAAGGGGTTGGGGTTCGTGTGGGCCACACCTCTCCTTTATTCTCTCATTCATCCTCACATGGGTAGTTAGGTGTCACCCCAACTTCCCCATGTAGGATAAAACCACCTTAGACTTAAAAATAAAATTGTTTCACAATTTTATTCATTCCTCATTTAATCCAAAAATTAAAATTCTCCACCCTCACAAACGAAACTTCAGAATAGGTGTTCCTAAGAAATTATCGGCGCTGCAGTTTCATCGGTGCCCTCAGATTTCGATTCCGAGCACCGGTTCAAAAGTTAGAAAAACCCGCTCGTTCGTTCACTGAACGTACCTTAGCTAAACATCGGAAATTGATTCTGGGCACACCAGGCCTCGAAATCAAGTGCCGTCAGAAACTGTGTTCTTGTAAAATCCCAAATAAAATTATGAAAAAAATTCCCTTGAATTTTATGGGCCTTTACATTACTACCACATCAGGACTTTACGTCCCCGTAAAGCTATAACACAAACTGGGGAAACAAAAGTGGTATTGAGCACGCATCTGAGCCTTCCGCTCCCATGTGCTCACCTGGAGGTTCCCGTGCTGCCTACGAAAACGCACAAGAGGAATCGACCATCCTCGTAGGACCCACTCCTGTCGATCCTAAACCTCTACTGGAACTCTTCAAAAGTCAACCCATCACCAACTTCTAGCTCCCCATGGTCGATGATGTGCGTTGGGTCAAGCATGTATCTCCTCAGTTGAGATACGTGGAAGTTTTCGTGCACCTGGTGCAACTGAGGTGGATTGGTCAAGTGGTAAGCCACCTCGCTTACCCTGCTGAGGACCTGAAAAGTTCCACTGAACCTCAGAGATATCTCGCCGCCTCGGCTACATCTCCGTAAACCTCATCGAGCTGAGACCCGTGTAGGAACGTGGTCGCTATCCTCTAACACTAGAGTTCTCCCTTTCCTGATTAAAACTGAAACTCAAAACTCCTGCTGCCATGAGGGTAAGGTTGGCCAACCTAAGAATGATCGGCTACACCCTCCCATACATGAGTTTAACCTGTGCTGTCTGAGGTTTCTTTTTCTCCGACCAAGGAAAACCCATCCCGACATTTGCCTAATACCATCAATTTGAGTATGAATAGTGATTTCCAAATCCATACTCAAACTAACGTCGTAAGTCCTCAACGCTGCCACCAAGAGGTCCCAACCGAGACTCTCGCATTAAGGGTTAGATCACACCGTCGGCGTAAGTGTGACTATCGAGTCTCCTCCCAAAGGTATCTCCAGACGTGAGGGTCAATTCAACGGCTTAACTGGAAACTCTAGGTCTGGGACTAGATTCATGGAAGGAAGGGATGATTCGTATCGATGTCTGTTACTACAGAAGCTTTTAGTGGACACAGACTGTCCCTCAAAACATTCATAGAGCCATTGGGTCACTCTCCTTGACCGTATGCAGCTACTTTCTTTCCCTGCCCTCCAGCTCCCTAGGCCTGGAGGGAACAACAAAGGCGGGTGGTTGTAACATGTTGAAATGTACACTACCTCATGCTGCTCTCCTAGCTCTACCTCCACTTCTGCTGCTTTGTAGATTTATCTGTCCTTAACATTTCCTCTTCTTGAAACATTTGGATGCCCAAGTCTCTGAGACTGGCTCCAACTTACTGCATTCCAACTTCTAACATTCTCTAGTTGTATTCATTCATCCAAAGAACATTCAACCTCAAGGTTCTCTCTAGCACCCTAACGTGAGTAGAAATGCATAGAGGAAAAACTGCTGGCTCGAATATCCATAAACACACCATGCTCAGAGGTCTGAGCTCTATAGCACTGATCAAATCGAATTCATCGAGTACTCGGAATGTTCGGTACGCCTCAATGAATTCTCAACTACCGACATGTCGTCCTGCCGAAGCTGTATAAGCTCTAGAAAACTCTCTGCCACCTCCTCAAGCTAGTCCTCGGCCTCCTGTGAGTCAGGTTCGCCTCGGAACTTAAGGGTATCTGATGTTAGAACACGTGTAAGGTAGTAATCCTACATGTGTCACCTATGGGTACCGCCGGTTGTAACTGCAGACCAACAAGTAGTGATGTATAGCTTAGACACTACCCGAAGGCACTATCTCAGGCATCGGTCCACGTACCGAAGCCTCATCGCTATGCGGACCATCATCATGGTCACTCACTGGAAAACACTAGTATCCAAGTCCACCATCCACTATACTGATGTCTCAACTAGGCGAAAAACTCTAGCAATCGCCTCCTGCCAGTGCTTTACTGTCTGGGAATCTTCCTCGCTTCGTAACCTCGGAGGTCGCTGCTGCTGGAACTCATGCAACGTGCTCTGCCAGCGTGAACAGTTCGCTAATAAGGCTGGTGGCATCTTCTGCCCAACAGGTGGTGGTGCTGTTGGTACACCACCCGAGGGTGCCAACATAGAAAAAGGGCCCCGTACCACATCCTCTTCGCTCGGTGATCCGTCATCGAGTACTCTCTCAGAACTCCAACTGACTGTCTGCATGGAGACATCCTGAACAGATACGACACGGTCAAATGATTTATAACTGGTGAGATGACCTGTTTTGAGCTAACTTTAAAACTCTTGGAAACACACACGCAATCAGTGTTTTTCGTGCACAAAGTCGGAAATCAGTAGTCACGGTCCTGGTGTACGGATATGTCGGTTGTCACACTAACATTGGACTCCCTGAACTGAAAACCACACTCGGTACCCTTAACACTATTACTTCACAGAAAGAAAAAGATCAGAGTCCTTAGTTCTACGGTAGAACCGAACTCCTCTGATACCAATTTGTCATGACCCGTTCTCAGGGCCCATACAGTGAGTACCCAAAGCCCGCCTTCCATAGAACAAGGGCTGGCAACTAGCACCAAAGGCGTAAATCTCGTTAACTGGGAAGGCATTGCCTTTATAAAAGTATAAAAAACACCACATAGTACAAGAGGAAGTAAAACACTAAGTACAAAAAGGAAGTGCTGAAAAGTAAATGGGCCAGAATACAAACCCAATCGAAAGTACAGCTACAACTGAATAAAAGTACAACAGAAAAGACAAACAACTGGAAGAATGGAAGCAGCTCCTGGGTCATCCTCCTCAGATCCTACCTGAAGGGTAGGTACAGATAGTGCAGCTCCTGGATCGTCCACCACGGATCCTACCTGAAGGGTAGGTACAGATATCCTCCACAACGCTCTCGCCCGTCAACCTCCTCTGAGTGTCGTCTCTTCATGAAGTCCACCACCGGATATTGTCTCGTCGTGAGGTCCACCTCCGGGTACCGTCCAGTCCTCGAACACTCGGCCTCCGTCTGCGATGTCGGTCGTCTGCAACAAACACAATGAGGTGCGGGCATAGCCCGTGCTGGGGTGACTATAATGATACTCAGTAGGGACCCCAAGACCCTCAAGGTCTCACAAAATCCAACAAGGATAACCACAAATAAAGATCTCAATAGATAACCTCTACTTAGGTATATACCCATACATATACCTAAGTTATCAAGTAACCCATCTCAATCATGAGGGAACACAAAGATTATGAAATCAAAGGATAACCACTACCTAGGTATATGCCCATACATATACCTAAGTTATCAAGTAACTCATATCAATCATGAGGAAATACAAAGATCATAGACTCTTCTCAAACCAGGATTTTCATTATCGAAACTGTAACTGCTGAAGAGCCTCGTCTCTAGAGTGTACAGTGGTCTTGTCACGACTTCTAGGTACTGCTCACTAACCTAAGACTGCTTAGGTACTCCATCTGTCGAGTACTTTGGGCCTGCTGCTATAACCAAGCGCTTCCCACCATGGGTCTGCCGCTACAACCAAGCGCTCCCCCTCATAGCCTCTAGAGGTACACCTTCTGTTGAGTACCATGGGTCTTCTGCTACAACCAAGCGCTCCTCTGTCGTGGGTCTTCCGCTACAACCAAGCGCTTCCCACAATGGGTCTGCCGCTACAACCAAGCGCTCATCCTCCATGGGTATGCCGCTACAACCAAGCGCTTCCCACCATGGGTCTACCGCTACAACCAAGCGCTCCCCCTCATAGCCTCCAGAGGTACTCCTTTTGTTGAGTATTGCGGGTCTGCCGCTACAACCATGCGCTCCTCCACCATGGGTCTGCTGCTACAACCAAGCGCTCCCCACTGGGCTATCCGAAACTCACTGAGTCGATCGATCAGTTGTCGTCAAGTCTCAGTCGGCTACACGGTCTCCGTAGTCCGCACGCTCGTCTCCGGTAGGGTCCGCTCCATGATCTACTGGTCAATACTCCAAGTATAACAAAGTCCCACGAAGAAGTATCTCAAAGGACCGCCTCGTCATAGGGGTCTCAACACAACAGACAGCGCGTCAATCGAACGCCCGGTCTGTGAGTTGTTAGCCTTTCCGTCCCAGGGGCCCGGTTGGTTTCGTGTGCGAACCAACCCGGCCATATCTCAACTGTACCCCGAACTCTCATAGGGTATACTCATAGGGACCGTTTCTCGACGTGATCACCAACTCCGCTGACGGTTCTTCAAATGGACGTTCGGTCTGAAAGATATCATCTTTTCCGTTCTAGGGGCCCGGTTGGATTTCAGGTACAATCCAACTCGGCCATACTCCAACTGCATCCAAACCTCGGGCTAATTATTCCAAAAGTTCTGTCTCATCAAGAGGAATCCAACAAAGTCGACGGCACATCAATCGGACGTCCGGCGCTCAAGATATAACCATTTCCGCTCTGAGGGCCCGGTTGGTCTCGTATTCGAACCAACCCGACCATACTCAAAGTTCTTTGAAACCTTGAGTGTAATATACCGAAACGACCGTCTAAATCCAAGGATCTCATCACAACTGACGTTGCACCGATCGGAGGTCTGTAGCCCAAGTTATGGGCGATTGAACGGAAACAGTCCGAAATGGGGGGTCTGGGCCCGGCCCGGCCCGGCCCAACCCCCCCTGGGTCAGACGAATCGAGTCGACCCGACCCAGTTCCGGGTCCGGACTCGCTGGGCGTAGCCCGGCCCAGCTGAGCGTGGCCCGGCCTGGCCTGGGCGGCCCGGGCCGGCCTGGCGCTGGCGCGGCGCGACGCCCGCGTTACCAGTGGGTGCGGGGGTTACAAACCCTCACAGTCGACGATCGGGCGCGGTTTTAAGCCGCGCCGCCCCAAATGCGAAATGGCCTGCCATTCCGATTCACATTCCACCTCCGCCACCTTCTGTGGACCACCGGATGCACTCCGGTGGTCCGTTTCGCCTGCCGCCTTCACCAACAGTCCTCCTGAGACCCGATCTTTACTGTGAAGAGATTCAAACACCATTTCGGCCTGATTCGTCATCGCTTGTCGATTCACACATCAATTAAAAAACTGCAGAGTCTTCGATTCACCTTTGCAGCCCCGACTCCGTCTGCGGTTTCATTCGGCCTCTACAGCGCGGCGCAATTGCACCGCGCTTCTTCGCCGATGATCCTCCTTGTTTCTGCGTGGTGCCTTTACACCGCGCCGCCTTCTTTCAAACCACAATATCACAACAACAAAAGGGGTAGGAGAGTAGGTTGTGTTCGTGTGGTCCAACCTCCTTCCGTTAAGTTGATATCATGCGGCCAAAATACACAGAAGAAGAACGGAAAAGGATAACTCATGAAAAAAAGCAATTAACCCCTACCTCGAAAAGACGTCACACGTTTTCAAGTCGCGGAAGTCGATCGTCACGGTAGAATGGTATCAATTCTGTTGTCGTTGGAGTGACCCAAGGAAGTTACATCTCCTCTCTTGTCGTGGAGGAAGAAGAGGATGAAGAACCGTGATCGCCGAGTCGTTCCATGTCAAGGGGTCGATGTTCTTCATCGGAGAAGAACCGTTCTTCACGGAGAGGATGATGTTCTTCCACCCAAGAGGAACTTCCTCCTTCCTTTACATAAGAGATCCTTCCCTTTTCTTCCAACACAAAGGTGCCCAAAATAAAATAATAGGTTCATGCTATTATTTTATTAACACAAGTAATTTCAACTTTTCAAAATTCAAACTCTTAGCTAATTAATTGAATAGGTTCAATTAATTAATTAAGGTGTGTGTTGGTGAGAGTAAATGAGGGAGAGAGAGAGAAAGTGAAGGGTCACTCCATTAAAGATGAGTTTACCAAACTTAAGAGGGAGTTAGGGAGTTTAAGAGGAATGTGAAGGGGTTGGGGTTCGTATGGGCCCCACCTCTCCTTTATTCTCTCATTCATCCTCACATGGGTAGTTTGGTGTCACCCCAACTTCCTGATGTAGGATAAAACCACCTTAGACTTAAAAATAAAATTGTTTCACAATTTTATATATTCCTAATTTAATCCACAAATTAAACTTCTCCACCCGCACAAACGCAACTTCGGAATAGGTGTTCCTAAGCAATTACTGGCGCTGCGGTTTCATCGGTGCCCTCAGATTTTGATTCCGAGCACCGATTCAAAAGTTAGAAAAACCCACTCATTCGTTCACTGAATGTACCCGAGCTAAACTTCGGAAATTGATTCTGGGCACACCGGGCCTCGGAATCAAGTGCCGTCAGAAACTGCGTTCTTGTAAAATCTAAAAGAAAATTAAGAAAAAAGTGCCCTTGAATTTTATGGGTATTTATAGACTCATTAAGGAGCTACAAAGTCTGGTCAGAATCTTTATCTGGACAGGTTCAATTCATGAGCACAAGCTCATTACTGTTGCTTGTAAGGAGTGTATCAAGCCTGTTGAATTTGGGGGTCTTGGGGTCAAGGATCTCAGGAATTTTAATGATGGCCTCATTGTGAAGTTCACTTGGGGTATAATCTCCAAAGATAATTCTGGTGATTTTTTAGTTAACCGCTTCAAAGACAGGTTAATGAATGGTTATAAATATTACCTTTCTTCATATGTTTGGGCTTCTCTCAAATGCTCCTTCATAAAGATCACGAATGACACAAAGTGGTTGGTTTTTTGTGACTCTAACCTCAATTTTTGGAACACGAATTGGCTTGATCGGCCGATTCAAGAAATTATGGACATTCCCTCTGGTGTTGGGAATCTCTCCATTGCTGAATTTGTTTCTCATAAGCATCCTTTTTACAGCATGATACCTCCTCAGGTGGAGCTGGAATTTCAAGATTATGTTATTATAGATTGTGACACATTGATATGGAAGCATAATAGGAATGGCCAATTTAATAGTAGAGATCACTATCAGTTGGATTGTGGAGGCTATTTTAGTTCACCTGCATGGCTCAAGAAATACAGGTCCTCTTTCATTTGGCCCTCTCACTTCTTTCTTATATGGAGAATTTGGAAGAACCGTGTTCCCAGTCATGACCAGCTTAAGCGTTCTAGTTTTATGTTTTCATCAGCATGTTACTCATGTATGAGTGCTGAAAAAGATGTCCAGCACCTGTTTATGGAGTGTGCATATGCCAGGCAGTTGTGGGATTACATTGGCGATATGTTCGGGATGCAAGTGCACCGGCTACCGATGCTGGATCTGCTTGTAAGGTTGTCTGATTTCTGCTATAGTGAACATGTGCAGAATTTTCTCCTGGTGGCTATTGCGGCTATGATTTCAGCCATCTGGGCTACTTGGAATGTTTTAGTTTTTGAAGACAAGAAGATTCCCATTTGGGCTGGCATGATAGAGATTCATCAGGAGGTGTTCGCTTCCTCGAAGTTCCAATATGGTGCGATGTTTAACACAATTTTGGACTTGCATATTATGCGGTTACTTGGGGTTTATGGGTAGCCTCGAATTTCGAAAATGACCAGGTATATTCGCTGGATTCCTCCAATCAGCCCATGGCTCAAAGTTAATGTGGATGGATCTACTTCCATTGCACCAGGCCCATCGGGGTGCGGTGGTGTTTTTCGTATGTATTGTGGCTTTGTGAAAGGATGTTTCTATCAATTCACCGGAGTTGGTGTTGCTTTTGAAGGTGAGTTATGGGTGATTTTGTATGTTATCAGGTATGCTATTTTATATAATTGTAACATGATATGGATTGAAACAGATTATCAACTTGCGGTTCAATCCCTACAAACAAGAACGCAGAATGTGCCTTGGTGGATACTACCAAAGTGGGTTAAATGCCTCAATCAGGTTAGTCGCATAAACTTGATTGTCTCGCATGCTTTTCGAGAGATCAATCAGGTGGCAGATGCTCTTTCCAAGAAGGTAATCATGGTGATGGATATGGTATGGTCGTTCATGATCCCTGATTACTGCTCTTCACTGGTGGAGGCAGATATGCATGGTGTTTTTCACCCTTGGTCTTGTAATACTCTCTATGTTTCCTGACTCTCTTTTTTCTTTTGCTTAATAAATTTTTTCTTGGGACCTGTTTTGACCAGATCCTGGACTTTCTTGGTCATTGACTGATTGTAACTTGAATTTAGGTGGTTTATTACTACGGTTATATCGCACACCCTGTTTGGTCCACCTTTGGTTAACCAAATAGATTATATGATCTTAGGTATTGATAAGGGTAATCACCCTTATACATATTCATTATTTCTTCATGGGAGTAGGGGATCATGGGACCAAGATGAGGCTTCAAATTCTACTAGGAGACTTTGGACCTTTTTTACTTTTGTTATATGTATTGAAAATCTTCATTTTATACCTTTTTATTTGTTTTGTAGATACATAAGACATTTATCTTCTTTTTGTACATGATACATCTTCTAGCATTGTTTATATTAGTCTTCTATTGTTTACCTTGTTATCTATATGTTTTACTACTTCCGTTATCTATATGTTATATATATTTTGATGTGCTACTCTCTGGTGATGAGGGCATAGTCTCCCAATAGACACACCTAGGCACTTGCTGCTAGTCAGAAACCTCTGGCGTTTAGGGAGATGTGCTTGAGGCCATGTGACCCACCAGGATCGGGGCACATTCAGAGGAATATGAGTCTAGGATGTTACAAAGTGGTATCAAGGGGTCTCTTTTCTGGTTTGATTTAATATTTGGAGACTAGATAAAGGGATATAAATTAATAGAAATTTGGTAATGAGTTATTCTTGGGTATATCTAAACTATGTATAGAAAAAAACCAAATTACCGCGAATTAAATTGTTAAATTCAGTATTTTATGAATTACAATTTATTTTATTCCACTGTTGAGTGACAAACTTTATTAATGGGGTTATTATAGATGCAATTATAGGTTTTATTGTGTTTCAACATAATGGGATGAGGGTTTTACATATCATTCATCATATAGGTGCTTGTTAAAAATTACATGCCATTAATTATTCTATGGAATTTAAGATGAATTACTTATTTCATGATGTTGTGATAGGTTCCATGATAGATATTCCTTATTTTTTGATTGGTATACTGATATGGGTTATGGTGTGAATTATGTGGATTCCAGACTTTGGTTCCTAAAGATTATGGGCCCTCACGGATTATAATTTGTTGAAAAACATGGAATAACCTTTAAAATGAATTGTGATAAATGTGAAATGATTATGGATTCAAATGAAAATGAATAAATGGAAATGAAAGAGAAACTTGAGTTTTTTATAGAAGAAAACTTGACCAAGACCCGACCTTAGTAGTGGGAAGTGGGTAGTATATCTGGCTTGTATATGTTCTACGCGTCACCCAGACCTGAATCATGGAGTAGGAAGAGGGGTGTATTCTTATAGAGAAATGTTTTACCTATCCTACTAAAATATATATGATTTGAGATAAAAAAATTGATAAAAATCATGATCTGAGGTGCGTGTTTGGAATTGTAGAGGCATTCCACCATGAAGACCTCTATTCATACGCCAAGAGGGAGGTGAAGACCACACTCCATATATAGTAGTCCATGGGCTACCAGTGGATCCTTGAGTTATGCCAACTATGGCATCGATTTTTGTACCAGAACCATGTGTTGACGTACAGTTCCAAGAGGGGTTCTTGAACTTCATGAAGATCATTCAGGGAGAAGTGTGACCTACACTAACTATGGCAGAGCTGATGTGTTATTTTGAGCTACAACATCGGCCCATGTTTTTGGGGGATGGTGGACCACATGTTATGGAATCATGGATAGAGGTCATGTTATCTATCTTTGATAATATTGAGGTGTATTTTGAGAGGAGGGTAAATCTCATTATGTATATTCTACATGATTCCTCCAAGATATGGTGTGATTTTATAACTTATATGGATTGTCATCAGGAGATGGCCTAGTGGAATTTTCATAAAGTCTTCTAGGATTATTTATATCCCAAGATGCTGAGGGCCAATAGATCCTGGGATTTCTTACACATAGAGTGGGTGAATTTTTTATAATTGTGTATTCAGATAGTTTTATTGATCTCTAGTTCTTCTCACCTGTTCTGATGGGTGACGAGTTATCAAAATCTAGGAGATTCGAGGATTGTATCGGTTAGGAAATCTGATCACAGGTGAATGTATTTTAGATGGCTATTATTTATGGGACAGTGTATCAGGTTCATATTAAAGAGTGTAACCTGAGAGAGGATAGAGGTGTGAGAAAAGGCGGATCGGAATCTAGATCTAGTATTGCACCAACTGGTAGTAGGAAGCGTCATCTAGATCTTATATGGGGTGATACCATTATCTAAAGCACATACTCTGGTATCATACTGAGGTGCTACCAATGCGGTAGGTTGGTACATACAGTGTATGAGGTAGCCATTTGGGTGCCAACCTTGTGGAAATATGGTCCATCAATAGATCTTCTGTAGAATGGTTCCTCCAACAACCAATGAGAGTGGTTTTGTGTTAACTCAACATTTAGGGGAAGGGTCAGTAACTTCTCATCAGTTAGGGTGCCAGATTAAAGCTTTCGGATCAGGCCAAGGTGGTGTTCAAGTCTGTGGTAGTCAAACACTAGTTTTATAGTTACGTCATTGTGGATCAACTTATGGTATCTAGTCATTATCATAGTATCTTTGTTTATTCCAGGTATAGACAGTGCAAAAAACCCATCATGAGAAGGATCCAAGAACTTCTACTATCAGAATTACTAGTTTAGTAACCTCTACTTTAGCATCTAAAATTTTTTATTCAGGGTATTCACATAGCTTTATATCAGTTCCTATTATAGAGAGTCTTGGGCTTAGTTTTCATACTTATTATGTCTTTATGATGTTTGACACTCCATTGGGGATTAGAACAGAGGATGTACGTCAGTGCAGGGAGTGCCCCCATGAGATTGGTGGGTGTCACTTCATATGGGACCTATTTTTCCAAGAGATGATAATATTTTATATTAATCTTAGGATGGAATTATTGGTATTATTATATGATTTTTTATTACTATCAAAATAGGGTGGCCTTCACAACACCATAGTGTGTCATGTTTATTCACCATGGTGAATAGGATTCCCAGGTGATACGAGCTTGACATGAGGAACAGGGGCTGGGTTGGATGACTTCCTAGACTGCAATTTTATATCTAGATAATTAAGGAACACATCAAGTTGATTTCCCTCCAGTTTTTTATCATTTCATGGACGTCTTCCCAAACTAATTTTTAGGAATACCTCTATTGAGAGAGGTAGAGTTATCTGTCAATCTAGTTTCAAGATCTTCACTTATATACATTCTTCCTTACAGGATAGATACTACTAATATACAAGAGCTCAAGAGGAATTAAAATGATTTAGAAGCAAAGGGTTTTATCTAACCTGGTACTTCTCCATGGGGTTTTCCAATCCTTTCCACAAAAAGGTGGATGGAACTCTCAAGGTATGTGTGGATTACTAGAAAATAAATCAGTTAATGGTTAAGAACTTGTATCCTCTACCATGGATAGATGATCTCTTCATACATCTCCAAGGATCTTGGGATTTCACCATGATTTATGTGATCTCTGGTTATCATTAGGTGCATGTTACACCATCGAACATTCCTCGCACATCCTTTCATAGTAGGTATGTTCTATACGATTATTTTCTGATTTCATTCACTCTCATGAATGTGGTAGAAATATTCATAGAACTTATTAACTGAGAGTTCCATCCTTATCTTGATTCATTTGTGGTGGTTTTCATGGATCATATCTTTGTGTATTCTCATAATTTACACGACTATGCCAAACATCTTGAGATTGTATTGGATACACTGAGAAAGCATCTATTATATTCCATGCTCATAAAGTTACACTTTTGGAAGGATCATATTCACTTCCTATGTCATATTATTCTAAGGATATGAGTATCAGTAGACCCATAGAAGGTGAGAGTTGTAGTTTCCTAGGAGAATCTCAATAACATATTTCAGGTACTATGTTTATTAGGGATAGATGGTTAATATAGGAATTTCATATAGGACTTCTCACACTTAGTAGTTCTACGAATGGGCTTGACTAAGAAGGGTGTGAAGTTTTTATTGTTAGATACCTATGATACGACCTTTCATGAGATGAAATGAAGATTCAAATCAGTGTCGATACTAATTTTTACATAGTGAGGAATGAGTTACATCGTGTATTGTGATACATTGGGTATTGGGCTAGGAGCGGTTATTATGCTGGTAGATAAAGGCATGGTTTATGATTCTCTTCATTTGAGTCCATATAATATGAATTACTAGACACACGATCTTGAGTTACCTTCAGTTGTTCATGCATTACGTTGTTAGAGACATAACATAATTGGAGATATTTTTATGGATTAAATAGACCAAAAAATCCTTAAGTATATACATACACAGTATAATATTAATCTGAGGCAACAAAAGTGGGTTGATTACCTATATTCTTCAAACTTGGAAATTACCTGTATTTGTAGTAGAGAAAATGCAGTGGTCGATGCACTGAGTAGGAGGACTTAGATATAGGGAGTGCAACAAGCCAATAGCAAGTGGAAGATCATGTATTGGTTCTCTGAGATTCACCTGGATGTGCACAACAATCAGGGGTAGACTTTTCTATCACACTTAGTTATGACCTCTATAATTCTGGATACAATGAGGATGAGGCAGATATCAAATTTTGAGTGCCTAGTCCTAAGTGAGTGTGTGGTAGGTGAGGACCCTCTACTTGCTTGGACCATAGGATAGGATGAGATTCTTTATATACATGGTTATTTATGGGTTTTATCATACATTCATGTGGAGAAAATGTGATATTTTCATGATTTTTCTTAGTATGTGAACCCAAGTGTCACTGAGATGTATTGGGATTTAGATCTTCAGTACTGGTGCCCAGGTATGAAAAGAGATGTACCTATTTTTTATGAGATGTACCAACTATCTACAGGTGAAGGTGGAACACCAGTGACCACCTGGACTTTTGTATTAGCTACCCATTTTATAATCTAAATGGAAGGACGTCACGATGTATTTCATGATGGGTTTACCGAGGTCACCTCAAGGTATTGACGTCATATGGGTTGTTGTTGACAGGCTTCTAAAGATTTCACATTTCTTGTAGATCAAGGAAACCTTTAGTGTTATGATCTTGGGAAGGTGTATATCTGTTAGATAGTACAACCGCATGGGGTCCCACATTCTATCATTTCAGATAGGTGTTGCTTGTTTACTTCTCCATTAGGGAAAGGGATACAGAGGGAATTAGGTAAATTGGTGATTTTGATCCCATCATACCACCCTCATACATATGGCCAGTCAGAGCACACTATTCGGGTTCTTGAGTACATTCTGAAAGCATGTGTCCTAGATTTTAGGTGCTCTTGGTAGAGGCATATACCTCTAGTTGAATTCGCCAACAATAATAGATTTATACTACTATACAGATAAATCCTTATGATGATTTATATGGTAGGACATTTTGGTCACACCTTTGTTGGTTAGAGGCGGGAGAGGTAGCCATTTTTGGGCCTCATCTTGTTTAAGAAACCATAGATCATGTGTAGTTGATTCAGAAGTGAATGGCTACTTTTCAATCTCATCATAAGTCATACACTGATTACCGCAGATGACCTCTAGAGTTTGAGGTTAGGAATCATGTTTTCCTATGTGTTTCACTGAGTCTGGTACATAATAGGATGAGGAGATAGGTTAATATTTCACCATGGTAATTCGGGTCATTCAAGATTCTAGAGATAGTCGAGCTGATAGCCAGTCGGTTGTAGTTACCTCATAGGTACCAAGCCATGCAAGAGTTTTTCCATGTTTTTCAACTCCAATGATATTATTCAGTCCCGCCTCATGCCTTTCAACTCAAGTAGGTTGAGTTACAGGTATATGAATCCTTTTAGGAGCATCCTATATATATATTTTGGATCATAGCATGAAAGTTCTCCAAGGCTATCACATTCCTCTAGTACGGTTGTTGTGGTATCAGAACCTAGTACAGGATGACACTTGGGAGTGGGTGGCCGATGTATGATTAGAATGTTTCAAGTTATTCTCAAACATTCTTGACCACCCTTGAGATAGTAATTTAAGGATAGATTTATTTAACGGGGTATTTTATAAGAACTATGTTCTTCTTTGAGGTGTGTACCCTTTTATTTTTGTCAATTATCAGTTTAAATGTTTAAATATGTCTTAATGAAAATTCCCTTTGAGGTCATATAGGTTTTGGGGTGTCTGTGGCTGGTCCAGATCCTGGAACCGAATCCATAGGGTGAAAATTGTATGGTGCAATGTTAGTTGAAACTGTACGGGGTAGACCACATGACATAAGTAATTGGTAATTTTTCATGGAGTACCACATTCTCTTGTATCTAATCAGGATTTTAGGTTTACTGTTAAGTTCTTAAAAAGTATTATGTTGTCTCTGGATGTAGAGTTAAGTTTCAACAATGATAATCATCCTTAGAAAAATGGTTGGTCTGAGAGAACCATTCAAACCATTGAGGATATATTGATATATTTTTCTCTATAATTCAAAGTTGTTTTGGATCAATACCTTCCCCTTGTCAATTTTTCTTACAAAAATAGATATCACTCAAGAATCTAGATAGATCCTTATGAACTACAATATAGAAAAAAGTATATAATCATGATGTCTTGGAGTAAATTTGAAGAAACAAATATATAGGGACCTGATCTAGTTAAATAAATGGTAGAGATGGTTAGAATCATTTAACAACACATAATGGTAGTATAAAGTCAACATAAAATTTATGTTGATAGTCATCTGAAGGATAATGAGTGAGAAGTTGGTGAAAAATAATTTTTATTAATTTCTCCATGGAATATGGTAATTATATTTGGTAAGAAAGGAAATTTTATCCCTAGGTGTATTTTCCCCTTTGAGATTCTTGATCAAGTAGGAATTAAAGCTTATCACTTGGTGCTTCTACTGAACCTCACTCATGTTCATGATGTGTTTTATGTATCTATCCTAAAAAAACATGCCTGAATTTTCACATTTTATAAAGTTAGAGGTCATAAAACTACATCAAGATATATTTTATAAGGAACAACCAATGAATATTCTAAATCATACAGAGAAAGTGCGATAAAACAAGAACACTCACCTGGTCAAATATTTGTGGGAAACCACCATTTTGAGGAAGCTACATAGAACCTGAGGATATATAGAGGTAGAATTATCCTAATTTGATTATATATATGGGATATAATTTATATGTAAAATCATTTTATGGTGGGTAGAATGTAACACCAAATTATTTTATGAAATTATTTTTTAGGTAAATTTAATCTCTTTAAAAGCATACGATACATGAAACTCCAAGTCTAAATGAACTGAAATATAGTATATCATTATAAAATAGCCACTAAGTTAGAGGTAATTAATATAAATAATTGAATTATGAAAATAATTTGTTTTACACATGTAAAAAATGACTTCTTTTGTTATTAATTAATTATAAATTAAAATAAAAACTAATTAAAATAAAAGATGTGCTTTTCTAAAAAGTTGTTTTTTATACAAGAAATTTGTGTTTATCTTAATAAATTAAATTGATCAATATTAATGAAATATTTTTATAAAATTTATATATTATATAAACAATAAAATGTTTTATCATAAATTTTATATTTCCTATAATTGTGATAATAATAAATTCAGTTTTATACTTAAAAATAATATTTTTCAAAAAAACGATTATGTTAAGTTTGGTGAAATTATATTAACATTAATTATTCTCACATTTTTAAAATTTATTTTTAAAAATTAATTTAATTTTTTAAATCAAATTTTCAAAATTATCTTAGAGTCAATTTTTTATAATTTTCTAAAAAGATTAATTTTTCAATGAATAATAGAAAATATTAATTTTTATTAAGAATTATATTTTCATTTAAAAGAATTTAAAAAGTTTTGTTTTCTTTTAAAATGTTTTAAAAGTAAAATTACTTAATATATATTATTATTGAATCAATTTATTTCATAGTAATCAATTTTATATTGGATTTTAATATAAAAACATTTTGTACTTAAGAAACATTTTTCTTTAGAAAACCGAAATTTCATCATGCCAGTGGGTTTAATTTTAAATTAAATATTTATACTTATGTGAAATGGATTTGTTGAAATATATTATATATTTTAAATCCAAATAATTAATATTATTTAATAATTTCAACTTATTTTTCGTTATAATGTATAGTAAAAACCTTAAAAATTAATTACCACGGTTATGGTTAAAACGGGTCACTAGGGGTTAAACCAAAAGATAATGGTATTTTTTCTAATTAAAATTTTATAATTTCTATTGAATGGAAATATATATAAATTATAATATCCATATTATAATATATGTTCATAAGTATGAATTTTTCTTAGTAATGAATTTATAATTTTGTATTTTTTTAGGAAATTTCCAAGTGGGTCCCCTCCCCCACTTATAAAAAGACACCCCCTATAATCTTCTATACTCACTTCAAGAGCCATTTTTTTAATAAAATAATTTACCAAAACAATTAATTAAATCCCTAACCATGACATAGAGTTACTATTTTTATAATAAAACAGTCCTATGAAGGTTTTAGTTATAATCCTAAAGAGGTTTCCTAAAGAAGAGGTATAGTCCCTAACCAAGCATTTTCTTTTTATTTCTTCTTTTAAGTACTTAAAATAATATTAACTTACGATAATATAATAACACCAGTATATTCCATATGTTTTATGTCATTACATTAATTTAATAACCTATATCCATCTTCTCTTCCATCAAATGGGAAACAAGACTATTAATTGTGTGTATATCAGACAACCACCTCACAAACTGATGTAATTAATTTTCCATAAGTATCTCTCCATAATTGATATAATGATATATTTAATAAATATATATGATATTTATTAAATAATTATATATTTTTAATTGTAATATCAACATATACCTTATTACCTTATAATCCATTAGAAATCAATAACATCGTTCAAGCATACGTGCGGGCTACAACCTCCACGAAGTGATGTTATTCGTTTTTCATTTTATTTTAATGTTGAAGTAAATAAGGATATACTTAATGAAAATATATTATATATATGATATAAAAATTATTCTATAAAGTTAAAATAATATTTACCTTTCTTTAATCGTATTTGTTCAAAATGGAAACAACATTTATGAGTACGTACAGCATATCCTCTACATGAATAGTGTAATTAATTTCCTTATCTATAACTTTTATGGATGAATATAAATGTTTATATAATTATTATATATGATATATATCCTTATTAATATTTTTTTTATTATGGAATCATGATCAAATTACTAGTACCAAAGCTATCTGACCAAAACTAACATGAAAAACAAAGTAATTATCACTTGGAATAGTGATTTTAATAAAAACAATATCTTAATAAATGGGTGATAAAGGGTTATAAGTAAATAATATTTATTATAATATATATTATTATGGTTCTATAATATATTAATAATAAAATTATATTTATTATACATGAGTTTTGAATGTGTCATAGTAAAGATGAAAGTTGAGTTAACAGATTTTCATCTCACTTTTATTTTTGTGATACACATGCCATATTCACCACTTTTTTATTTTATTTGGTGTATATACTTCCCATAAATGTATTTTATTATTATTATTATGAAATTTATAATTATTTAAATATCCATCTAATATTCTCTCTTTCATGGGCCTTATGATTCAAAAGTTACCAGAGTTGTGAGGGTTTTATGTTACAATCCAATTGTTTATCCAGATTGTTTATGGTTATGCTTACAATATTGAAATTATATGATCTAACTCCAAATAAACTAATTTATTTTATTATCCTATAGTTATTTATTTAAAATACTTATTTTCCTTTCATTTTTCTATCTTTACATACTCAAGATACTAAAATAATGTTTTTAATGAAAGGTGACTTCATTTCTCTCTTTGGTTGAAAATATTATTTCTTCCATATCTATTTTTTCTAAAAACGTTTGCAGGAATATTTCTATATTAATCTATTATTTTTTAAATTAATTTTTACCCATGTTTGAATTTTTTAAAAATGGTTTAAAAAGAATATTATTGTCACTTTCAAACATCAAGTGCTTTTAACTTTTTACTAAAACAGTGAAAGGAATATTTGTTTTAACATATATGATATGAATAGAATTTTCTATCATCATCAATGATTAACTATTTAAAGATTCCTTTACAAGATTAAAAGGTTATTTTCCAATAAAAATTCCATTAATATTGGAAAAAAATATATTTAAATAAGTTATTTCCAAGTGAAATGTGATTTTCTTTAAGAAATGATCTAAGTGGTATATAAAGGCATTTTTATCTATAATGACTTCTCTGTATGTTACTTAAGTTTTACTACAAATTTAATCTAATGATAATATCCTTACTATTTATCTATATTTTTTATGATTGTGGGGATAATATGTTTACCAAACCCATTAATTTTCCATGGTTTATTCTGTGATAAATTGATGAAATTATTATACAACCTATTTATTTTCCATGGGGTCTATTATGATGAGATGGTTAGGAAAACTATTTATTTATTACGGGTTACGATATGATGAGTGATTTATGATATTGTGAAAAAACATCTATTTTATTTTCATTATTTGATGGGTAGGAACAGAATTATATAAATATCTAATTAATTGGGTATTGATTGATATGTCATAAGATAAATAAGACTAGAAGAGAGAGTGAACCCAATTTAGTAAGAGTCTTTATCCACTATGATAAACTTGGGAGTGAACCTTGACTACTATATTGTTTTGGGGAGTGAAACCATTCCACTATGATAGTATTGGGAGTAAACCTAGAATATTTTGATGGTTATGGTATTGAACCCAATACACTATGACAGTCTTAGAAATATTCCCTCAATACTAAGGAAGTTATTTTCTATGATTATGTTCATGCGAAAAAATCTATGTCTTATGCCAATGTTGTGATCTCGTCACTCGTATTCATTTATCCTTAATTATTCATGTCTTATGAACTATCAAAATTTATTCCATGACTAAATATTATGATATTTTGTATTCATGATATGGTTTTCAAATGTTAATCTCACATTCTCATATTGTTTTTCTCATGTTATGCTTGTCTGATCATTGGTATCTCCCTTTTTCCCCTTACTGAGCATTTGAGACCACCCTTTATTATGATAACTTACCCCATATTGGGAAGAAATGTATTATGTATGACATGTTTAAGAAGGGTGATAGTTATGAAGAACTTAATGGGAGGTGATGTCGATCACTTATGAACCAATTATTTATATATCCAAGTTTTCAAAGATACTAAAAAGATATGATTATATCATGGATCATTATGTTATATATTAAATATTCATTTAATAATATTTGATATCTATATATGAAAATAATGTGAAGTTATACCATATCCATTTAATAGTCTAAGGCGTTCATATAAATATCCTCCCACACAAGATGAAAAATCCCCTTAGGGTAGAGTTCCATGGATACACCTCACATATCTAATCCCCAAGAAGCATTTTGACGAACAAATAATGATATCCAAACTATTGTGAATATTGATTCATATCGGTAATATATCTATATCACAAACCATAATTTTTCAAACTATAAACCTCATTCTCAGGATGTGGTCACAATAATTGGTCACAAGTCATCACAAATTATGTATCATAAATAATAAAAAAGCTAAAAAATAATAAAAATCGGACCATCATCCCATTATAATAAAACAAAGCATATGGATATCTCTACAGCATCGCCCTTACTACCCTATTAGGTTACACATGTAAGTGATATTAAAATGTTAAACACCTTCACAAGTGAATGGAATTGTTAGTTAGACCCAAATACCACACTATTAGTTCACCCTAGACATAACCTAGCCCATACATCTTATTATATCCACCAATCACCCAAATGGATATCTCTAATATTATCCTCATATATAGAATATTTTCCTCTATTTTTATTCCATTTAACCCCTAAGACCCATCTATGAATATAACCACTTCAACAAGGCCAACTTTATTACATTGATAACAAATTAAGAACCTCAAATGGACAATTCACACATCTATATGAAAATTATACCGTAAAACCTCATAAAAAATTATAATATAGTAAGGAATTATTACTTAAATCAAAATGGAATAAACATTTCAATTCATTATCTCTAATTGAATTTGATTTATTGAATCCTTAAAATCATCCATGAACCTTCACAATTTGTGATTTACAAGAGAAACAAGGAAACATTGAAGAAAAAGGAACTTAGGTTATAAATATCATTAGACTTACTAAGAAGAATATCTCATAGAAAATCAAAATTTAAGAAGACAATAATCAATTAATATCTCCCAATATGGGGGAAGGAATGAGGATATTATAGAAAAAGGGTGCACCAAATGGTTTTTTTTAAAATTGTATAGTTTTCCCCTTTTTATACTTAATAGATAAATTAATAATTATTATGGAAAAATATGTAAAAACTCATAAAACTAAATTTCTAGAAAAAAAATATGACCCTTTTCTATGTTTAATCATGCTTATGGGAACCTTATATATCACCCCTTAACTATTTTTATCAATTTTTACAAAATTTTGAGTCTCTATGTATCAAATAAATGATTGATTTCAATTTCTCATTCCTAAAATCATCCTTTAAATGTACATATTTAATTTTATTTCTATAAATTATCCTCAAAAACAAATCTACTCATATTATGGAACTACATATATACAAGTTTTGGAAGATCCCAAATGACCTTAACATATCATCTACCATCAAAATTCACTAAGTTTGAGACCCTTATGTATCAATGAAAATACCCTTACGTATCACGAGTACTTTAAACACATTAATATTTTCATAATTATAAGTATTAAGAAGTTACCTTTACATATCATGAAAATAATACTACATATCATCTATGTTACTATTATATATTAATCCACTCATATCGATACTGATACATTTTTTCAAATCTCCACAGAATGAATCATTCGTATTAGAGAGATACTCTAGCATAGTAAAAAAGTTACAATAACAAATGAAGAGTTTTCTTTTATTTATCAAAGGTTATTCTAACAGTTATCAAATTTCTCTTCTCCTATACCAAACTCAACATCAAATGGATATTATTATGATGGTTCTATTTTTAGTAAAACTTCTTCCAATAGATCCACTTCTGGTAGATCCCTTCTAGACCATGGATATTCAACTCTACCATCATCATTCAAAGATCTGAATTTAAACCTATATATTTTATCCATTCATTAGTTCCCACACTCAAATAAAAAATAGTATTAACATAGCTAAAATGTTCATAAATTATAACCTCTATACTATTTAAGAAAGGAAGCAACAAGATCAGTGAAAGGCTACAACATCACATAGTCGTACATTATCTCTAAAAACCTAAATTTTATATAATTCTAATAAAACTAAAAAATATTACAAGAATCATACCACAATCATAAAATCCAATAATTTTCAATAAATAAAACCCAAAAATATATTTTAACTTTTATAGATCTTCCAAAACCCACCTATAGTATAATTTTATAACCGTACAGCCTTCGATCACAAGATAACTCTAAATACTTGATCTATGAACTTTAATGACACCCCCAACACCTCTAACTCATCAATATTAAGAAAAAATTCAATAAAATATAAGAAAAATCACCTCAAACTCAAGGGGTTTTATAATTGGGTTATTGCTTATGGGTATTAGCAATTGAGATCTCATGATTAGAACTATTTATCTAATGATCAGAATCTAGTTACTATGATCCCAGAATCAAAATGGTAGTTTCCATATCTTCATATCTAGAGAAATGTAGTCCATAAAAACCATCAATATATCGTATTGGTTTTCCTAGTCCACTACGTTATGTTTTATAGGTGTTATAGTTTACATAAGTGGGTTTATAAGTTGGTTGGGAGTGATAATGTAATTTTTTCTCATTGAAATAAAATTAAGGCATGATCTTAACAATTACACATTGTGGCTTTCCTCGATTCATCAAGGTTATAGTTGTGGTCATTGTGTTTTGATAAATTTTATAAAGAATATTAATTTGGATGAACTTGGATATCTTGTGGGATAAATATGTTGTGGTACAATTAATATTATGGTAATACCTATTTTTTATTTCTTGGTTTTTTTTAGTTTTATTATAATTTTTATCTACTATATAGAAGAGGAAAAAACATTTTTCTTTATCATTATAAAACAATGACGTGTTTTAGTGACCTAAACACTATGGTATTTTTATGATTTCACTGGAGGATTCAAGAACCAATTCATCGTATATAGTGTTCATTTCCTAGATATTCCCTATTATTTTTGAGTGACCAAAATGGCTAAAAAGATTTGATATAAAATCAATATTTTAAACTTTATGGTTTATATATTGACATTGACTCAGATAAACCATTCCACTATTTTGACTCATCCTGTCATTATTTTCTCACTAGCGATTTTAATAAAAAAACTACCCATCTCCTTTTATTTAATTCCCTTTATTTTTCTTCAATCATATGAGACTATCGATTATCTTATTGGTTAATTTTTATTAAACTTGAGGTTTATTGAGACCTCAGATTTAAGAAACCATATTATTTTGATCTAAGGTGTGTCTCTCATCTTTTTCGTTCATTTTTTTTTATTTTGAGGATCTTTGATAAGGTCTGATTCTTGGTTTCTATAACATGCTGATAGAATATTTATGAAAAGTTAATGTGTTATTGGTAGTTGAATGATCTTTATGATTTTATTGGTGTTTGATCATCAATTTATTTCCCTTCTCTCATTTTTTTTTTGTTTGATCTTTGTTTGAGGTGGGTCATTAAGATCCTCTCCTTTATTTACTATCATTGATCTAGATTATTCATAATTTGTTTTTATCTAGGCAAGGAATTGTAATAATCTACATGATGATAAACAAATAAATTAACCAGGGATATTAGTAAAATACTCTTTACATGTATTCCCTTCTTATTATTATATTGTTTCTTGATTTATAAATTTGTTTATAATATTTTTTTGATTCGGTGTTTCTTGGTTCTATGAAAAAAATTAATTTTGAAAAATAACTAATAATAGTAATGAATTAAAGATGTGAAAATATATAAATTTTTATTTCATATTATTATATTAAGTAAAAAGTGATGATTTGTTAAATAAAATATAAGGAAAATTGATTTTTATTTTAATTATATTATTATTAATTATATTTATGAGTTATTTTGGTAGTGGTAGTTTTTTAGATGTGTAATTTGTGATATAGTGATATAAGAGGTGTTATTTTTCATTACTATGGTGTATTGATGTGGTTGATTTAGTTAGTTAGTGTAGTGTATAGCAGTGGCCTAGAAAATGGAATTATACTAAAATAATTTAATAAGTTAAATAATGAAGAATGATAATGAGTTTATACTAACTAAATTAAGTAATGGGTAAATTAAATAAATGTTGTAGAAATATTATGTTGAAATTGAAATATAGAATATGTGAAAGTTGAAGTGTGGTTTTGGGAGTTAATATGACTAATTAGTAAATTTGGATAATTCATGATTAATATGGGATTGGTAATGAAATATGAAATGGGAAGAATATGTGTGGTTGTTTTGTTTTTATTGTGTGGTTGTGGTTTTTTATGTGGTTTTTTAGAGGTAGAAGCAATTATTATTTTGTAGTAGTGGTGATGTGGCATTGGGTTATGGTTTTATAGGTGGTATGATACAAGGTAGACCATAGGTTGAGAATATTTATATCTATATATCTTCTTATGTTTTTAATTTCTTATGCACCACCACCAGAGTCAAGTAACCTAACAAAAAACTGTATGAAATTTTGGATTTTGAGTATACACCCTCACCCAGCATGTGGGTAATATAGATGTCTAACCCCAAATACCACAATATCTTCCATATATAGTGTAGTTATTTGGTGATTTGGTGGTGATTTGGTGATGTGAAAATGATGTGGTGATGATGTGGTCATGTTCTAATGCATATATGGTAGCGGTTATATAATTATAGTATGTAGAATGTTGTTGTGGTATGTTGTACATAGATTTGCTATGCGAATGTGGTATAAGGTTTTTGTGGGTGGATATGGAAAGGTAGGTAGTTACAGTATGTATTATTTTGGGTTGTGAGGTATACTAGATCAGTGATGAAGCATATTTATCATAACATTATAGATATATTATTATTCTATTTGTATAGAGAATTGGTGAGTGGGCATTTGTGTGGTTAGGTTTGTGGTTGACCTAGGTTAGGTATTGAATCAAATTCAATGTTTATTTAATGTGTATTTTTTATTATTCTACCATATTTTAATGATAGTGTTTATGGATGAGCCAACAAATTATACTTGTACGCTCACTCCACCTTCTATATAGAGTTTTGATATATTTTCTGTCTGGATTCACTAATTTGGTTGGATATAACACTAGAGATTCAATTATAGTAAATGGAAATTTTATTTTAATAAAACTATAATACAATTCAAGTTTTAATTTTTCACAGCACAAAAAAAATAATTTTATAGGATTATTATTTATTTTGAACTTACTTGGTCAAAATAATCCTCGAAAGAGTTTTTAAAATTTTCCCTTAGAAATAAGCTTTAATGAATAATTAAAAATACAGTATTTAACTATACCTCTTTTTATTTATACTAATATGTTATAATAAGTACAACCAACCATGTATATACTATCAATTTTGTATAAATAAAGATAATATCATTTGAAAGTAAAAAAGTATATTTTTAAGAATTTTTTTTTAAAAGTATATTGTCTTTCCAATTTAATTAATTAAATTAATATTTAATTATAAAATAATTAAATAATATTTATATAATATATATCTAACTATTTGAATTTAAATAATACTATGTTGATTACTATTCATATAGTTAATGTAAGATCATATTATTCTTAAAAAATGTATTTATTGAAAAACTATTTTTCAACCAGTTTTATGGGATTATTATTAAATTATATTATATAAATTATTTTAAATAAATTTGATAAAATGGATTTAATATTTTTAATCATAATTTAAATTTTTTTTAATAAGTCCAAATTAATTTTTCATTTTAATTAATAGTAAAAATAGTAAACATTTGTCACCATGTTTAAGGTTAAAATGAGTTTACCATGGGTTACACTAAAAAGATAAGGGTTAAAATGACATAAAAACTTTCTAAATCCCCATTGGTTGGTTTTATTTTTATAATAATTATATAAAATTATAATATTATTCATTTTGGATCAATTTTTCCAAGAAAGTTACTTGAAATTATTTTAAAATTTTGAAAAATTACAAGTGTGTCACACACCTCGATTATAAAAGATCACCTCCTATCCTCAATTATTCACACCTATTAAAAAAATTACCTCAACCAAAACCTTATTAAATAGATTACCAAAATCCTTATTCATTGTCTAGATCTTATTTTCTTCCTATAATACCAACCTTAGGGTTCTTAAGAAGATATCCAAAAGAGGATTTTCTAAGAAAATGTAATTGTCTTCACTGTTCTCTTTCTTTTTTATATATTATTTTACCACCTTCAATTATGTATAAATAATTAAAATATAATAAAAAATGGAATATAACATATAATTATATATTATTAATTTTATTTAGGAATATTTATCCTTATCCTTATTCATCAAAAGGAAAACAAATCCATCGCTCATGCATACGGCGAACTACTGCCTCACGAACTGATGTAATATTTTTCCATCACCAACTCACAAGGATAGTCATAATGATGGAAAAAATTAATATATATTACAATAATTAAATTATATTTATTCTTTAAAATTAATATTTCATCCACTTCCTTACCCTTTCATCCATTAAGGAAATAATAATGTCATTCGTGCATGCATATATTCTACCATCTCCACAAAGCGATGTGATTCATTTTCCTTGTCAATATTTCAAAAATGATTAAAAACTGTATATAATGAATAAATATTATATTTATAAAATTATTATAATTATTTAGTTAATGTTACCCTGGTTATAATAAATAGAGCTTCCTCGATAAAACATGCATGAGAAAATGAAGCATTTAACACCCAAAACAGTGGTAATAATGAAATATTGTTAACATACGAATGATAGGATGTTATAAGAGGGTCATATATGATATTATAAATATGGATATTGTTATATTATAAATTAGTATAATGTTTAAAACCATTATATATGAGGTTAAATCATTTTAAACTAAAGGGAAGCATGAGGTTAGGGATTTCATCTCAATTTCCATTCAATTGAAACATAATTGATATTATGCACCAATTCACATTTATGTGGTTTATATAATAAACCTTTGATATATTTAACATAAATAACTTTTTATTCATTTTGATTAATTGTTTAATTAAATTTTATTATTTTTAGGTGTTATAATTAAAAAAGTACCAAAGAGGTAATGATTTATTTTACATTCTCATTTTTTTTGGATTCCCTTAATTTTCATTCAAGAAATATTATAATACATACTTAATAAAGTACATATATTTTATTATCCTTTAGATATTTAAGGATTTTTCATATTTTCTTACAAATTTTCCTCTATTTATCACTTGAAACAGGTAAAAAATGTTTAAAATCAAAATGTATTTTATTTCTCTTTTAATCAGCTATATTTTTTTCCATGTCAATATTTAAAAAAAATGTTTTAAAAAAATACTTTTTATTAATAAAATAATTTATTGAGGATATTTTATGTTATCCTATAATTTTTAAAATATTTGAAAATAATATTTTTAATGTTTTCAAAAATATTCATTTTCAAATTTCTTGTAAAAATTAAAAAGGAATGTTTTTAACATATACATCATTAACAAAATTCCCTATCACCATAATAGTTTTATAATATTTAGCTTCTTATACATGTTTTTTATTATTTTACACATAAAAATATTTAATGAAATCTTATTTTGATATTACACATTCATTTAATTTACTTTTTCAAAAGGATGTGATCTTATTACAAAACCTAAATTTCCAATGAACCAATGGCATTCTATTATCACATATTAATTTTGTGGTATTTAACATTATCTTGAAACATTAACTCTCTTGTGATCATTATAAATTAAATTTCCCTTAATTATAAATATTACTTGTATCATAGATATGATTATTTTCTAAACTTTATTTCATTTATTCATACAGTGCTTTACTACGAAAGTTATTTGATTGGATTTGAAAAATAGTGATTAATTCATATCATTTACTAAATATAGATATTAATTGACATGTAATATTTTTTATGAATTGAATTTATCCTTAAATATATGTGGAAATAATTTTACATTTAGTGATGATTGAAATCAGTTATTGATATCCCCTTGATACATCGATAGTTTTAATGAGACAAAGCAGTTGTGTGAAATTATTTAATGGGTTTCTTGTATATACCTACACATAAATTAAACTAACTTGGCATAAAGTTTTGTTGGTATATATATCATGATTTTTTAATAATTAATTCCAATTTTAATCATTTCCTTCACTAAGAATTTTGTTGTAATCATCCATGAGATATTTTCATTAATATTATCCATAGATTCATTTCAAGATCATTTTATAAATTAAATGAAATGATATTTTAGTTATTTACTATTCCATATTTATTAAATCTTATTTACCTATAATAGATTCCATTTTACTCACCATTACTAAGAATTTAAGATCACTCCTATTTTTCATCCTTTCCCCAGGATATAATGATGAATTGTTTTAGTGATTTTTAAGGATGTAGAGAATTTTCTTTTATTTTGTTTTATATTCTATTCCCAATGTAAAATGGGAATCATGTGTCTATATAGTTCTTTGAGACTAATAAACTAATCAATACTTTTTGATCTGATCCTTTTATCTTATGATAATGTAATAAAGTAACCAATAGCTCTAGGTTATTAGAGTTAGGGTTATTATAGTTGGTATCAGATTATGTTTAGTAGATACCTTGGGAATAAGATTTAATAAAACCTACATTAGAGAACATAACCCTATGATAAAGTTTTAGGATATGTCTAATTGTGGAATAATATTAGAAATGTTTTTTAAGTAAGATATTATATGGTTTTCCTAGAAATACATCCCTATCTTGATACTATAAGTGAACTTGGTTTGGGAGCATATGTATCTAGGGATAATAAACCTAAAAATAATTGGTCGATTATATCTCATCTAATATTTTGGATCATGGTGAATGGGACCTTACTAAGAATCTAGTTTGACACTCTCTAGGGATATTCATTGGTTAATTCACATTTTTTTCAAACCATTATAAAAAATCAAAAAATATGTTTATGATTCAAATATATCCCCAAACAAACCTAGTTTATGATTATAATATTATAAATATATAAACTTTCAATTTATGTTAAGGATTATACCAAATTTAAATTTATTTATTATGATCTAAAATTCATAATGTTATGAAATAATTCAGTATATTCTATTGTTTAGAAAAGATTTCAAGAAAAAAAAATTGTATCAATACTTGTGGTCAATTTATAAATTTCCCTATTGGGAAATACAATACAATGGGTGTGAAAGATAAAAATATTAGGCCATATTAGGGTAGATGAACCAGTTTATAACTAAAAAATTTTCACGTATGGAGTAACATGATGGTTCAAAACATGATACACCTATATTTAATCATTTTATGTGACAAAAGTACCCATATTTTAATGAAACTATTAATCTAATGGTATATGGGTAATAGATTAAGTCACTCAAAAAGATATTTCTATCCATGGGATGTGATGAAAGGGAAAAGGTTATACTGGTATTATATTTTCTAAAAGTGATGAATATCAATGGTGGTCATTGATTGAGAATACTGGGGAGGAAGAATAAATAGAACACATGGAATTGAGATCTTTTAAATTAATATTCTTCGACAAATATTTCCCTCGTGATCAATGAATTGAATTGAATAAGAAGTTCCTTAGATTAAAGAAAAATAAAGAAGAAAATGTTATAGAGTATGAGGATACCTTTACAAGATAGGTCAGGTATGTTATGGATTACATACATAATACTAAATTCATGATTGATTTTTTCTGTAAGGGGATTAAGCCAAGTCTCATAAGAGCACTAATTTCTCAAATTTTTTAAGCATATGATGAAATAGTTTTATATTCCATCAAAATAGAGAAATAATTTTATAGATTTTTATATATTCAATGAAAATTAAGAGATATAGGGGTCATTTGAACACAAATAAAAAGGTAATTCATTAAATAATCAGAAGAATAAAATGAACCAATTTCCATCATGTGAAATTTTTCAAAAGAAACATACTGAAAAATGATTTAAGTGCATGGCAGTTTATTTTAAGTGTGTATGTAAGTTCCATTTGAATGATGAATGTGATTTAAAGAAATAGAAAATAGTTATCATGTGCTTTAACTATAAATAAATGGTGCTTATTCAAATTAATTCCCAAATAATCAATATAACATACCATATAAGATTCTAAGTGGATAAATCCAAGCTTATGAGATCACTATAACATAGGTAAAAGTTATTATATATGTGTTCGAAGGTACATTAATCATATATTTTAATTTAGTTAATTATTTATTATATTTGGGATCTATGAAAAAATTTATATCTTATAGGTTTTCTAAGAAAATTAGACATTCACCTCGCACTTTAAGAAGGGATTTTTCAATCCAAATTCATAGTGGATTTTTTGCTATAACAAGGATCTATCAAGTGGTTCCCATTATAAAATATCAACATTCCCTTTTTGAAAACTTTATTATTCTACCTATGGTGTACTTTGATAAAATCCTTTTTATGGACTGCATTTAAAAATATAATGAAAACATTTAAATCAAAGAGAATAAAATTTTTATTTAGGATTAAGATATGTAATTCCATATCTTTATAGAGGATACATCATCATTTGTGTCATGTCTATATCCACCCCGAATTTCTATTAAAAATTAGATTCTTGAGGAAGAATAGTAGACACATCTTACGAATGGAAATGGTAATATTCAAATTGATTATATACCTATTATACCAAAATACATTGATGTATTTACTAAGGAATTTCTTGTAAATCCATAAGAGTTAATGTTTAGTTTTTAATTAATGTAATAACATATACAAGAACTATATAAAAGACTCCTTGTAGAATGAACACTATGGATTGGTGGAGTTAAAGAAAAATTGGAGGAGTTTGGAAATAAGGGATTAATATTCCCTAGTATTTCACCTAGGGGATCCCTTGTTCTTTTTATCAAGAAGAAATATGAATTTATGAGTTTGTGCATTGATTATAGGGGAAAATACTATTATGATAAAGAAAATGTGTACTCAACCTCACATCGATGACTTATTCTATCAAATTCACAAAGATAAATATTTTTCAAAGATTGGCCTTTGTTTAGGGTATCAACAATTGAAAGTAAATAAGGAAGATATACCAAAGATATAATTTTGAAGAAGATATGGACATTATAAGTTTACAATATTACCATTTGGATTTACTAATGCACCATTTATTTTTCTAAATCTGATTAACAAAGTATTCAAGGAATATCATGATTATTATTATTTTTTTGTATTTATTAATGATATCTTGGTGTATTATATAATATATAAGGACTGTGAGAATTAATTTTGGACTATTATTGAGACTCTTATAAAAAAAGAGTTATATGATAAATTTATCAAGTGTGAATTCTATATTGAAAAAGTTTCTTTTCTTGGAAATATTTTCTCCAAGAAAAGAATATTAGTTGATCCCATAAATACAAAGGAAGTAAAAGAATGGCCTACGCCAATGAACATAACTGAGGTACATAGTTTCATTATTTTGGCAGGTTACTATTTGTGATTTTTTCAAAAAAATTCTGGATTGGATAACCCATTAACAAATATTACATGTAAATGGGTTAATTTTATATATATATAAATTAATGTGAAGAATAATTTGAATAATTGAATAGGATATTAGTCAATGCACCAATTTAGAATCTACCATCATTAAATGATGTGTTTTTTATATATAGTGATGCATCAAAGAAGGGACTCAATTGTTTCCTTATGCATAATGGTAAATTTATAGCTTATAAATTAAGGTAGTTAAATATTAATGAATAAAAATATCCAACCCATGATCTTTAATTACAATATGTAATATTTTCTTTGAAGAATTAGAGCTGTTATCTCTGTATAGAAATATGTGAGATATAAATAGATAATAAGATCCTAAAGTATAGCTTTTTATAGAAAGAGATAAATATGAGGAAAATGAGATGTATCAAGCTACTCAAGGATTATAATTACACAGTACACTACCACCTAGCTAAGGAAAATAAGGTAAAAATGCACTGAGTAGGAAAGATCATGGAGATCTGACCAAAATGATGTTTGATAGGGATCATGTGTTCATAGATCTATTAAAGATATATG
Source organism: Viscum album (assembly GCA_963277665.1). NCBI lineage: Eukaryota > Viridiplantae > Streptophyta > Magnoliopsida > Santalales > Viscaceae > Viscum > Viscum album. The sequence goes on from OY728126.1 coordinate 591,635,351, forward strand.
TAGGAATTATTAAGAATGAGGAGACATCACCCCTTTTTTTAAATTATTTCCAAGTAATATTTATTAGAAAAAATAAAAATTTCTCAACCTAATGATGATAATTTTTAAAATAAAATTAAATCTATGAATGCTTTGAAATTAGAAAAAATATATATATAAAGATGGTGTTCTGAAATTTGGAAAGAGTTTATGTGTTCCATATATATCTAATATGAAAAGGGAATTATTGGATTATTCTCATAGCTATAGTTTCTCAATACAGCCTGGTATTACAAATATGTATAGGGATTTTATGGAACATTTTTTTCAAGAAGATATGACGTTGAAAATTGATGATTTTGCATCAATATTCTTGGTTTATCAATAGGTGAAGGTTGATATACAAAGTCTTAGAAGAGTGTAACTAACTAACCTAGATACCCACCCAAACGGACATCTGACCCAACCCATCACATACTTGAAGGGTGTTATAATTCCCCATGGGCTAGAATCTAGAACCCAAGCATCCATAAAAACTAGAGGGAATGATTAAACTCAACCTGATGTAGAAAACATAGCATGTACATATATATAGTAAGAATAAATAGAAGAAGAGAAAAACATGAAATATATTCCATAGAGAAAAGAAAATCGTAGAAGTGATATAATCCAAAAGTAGATAAACAAACTATAAGGTAAGAGTCCAACAAAAAAGGACAAATCCCAATATGGGAAATAGCTACTCCATGTGATTAATGAACAACATCCCATTATCTCACCACCAGCTACCCAAATCACCTAACATAAACCTCATTACCTCAATGTGCCTCCTTAACTTTACCTATATCAACATACATAACAAAGTTTATACACCATGGATGGGGTGGACAAGGTGTGAGCTAACAAACTCAGTTGGATCCCAACTAGGTGTTCTATAAAAAGTATATGGAAAAAAATCTAAACATTCTCAGCATTAAATAAAATAAGTAATGACAATATTTTAAATAGTATTTATATCAAAATAATGTTAATACATTCCCTTTTTTCATAGTTTAAAATAATCCAAGTAAAACAGTTTCAAATAATCCTGGTAAAACTGTTTCAAATCATATCACATGTACCAAAGAAAGTAATCAAATCCAAGCAGTATAACTCAAAATCACAGGTTAAATCATGCCAAGGATCACTATAGTTATTTCTAGAAAGAATATTCAAACCCATACATAGAAAATTTTACACATCAAGTCTCTAGATATATGAATCGATTCTAGAGAATAGAGGAACACCCCAGAAAGTGAACCTCCCAACATTGTCAATAAGTCCCTTGAAAATAGGCCTATAGAGTAGGGGAAAGCCCCATGAGTGACCCCCCCCCCCCCCCAAATGGTATAAATGGATGAATTCTATTAAAATACCCTCCATATAAGTACCCAATGATTCCTATGTGCTTCATTTTCAAAACAATTTCATTAAAAAACTACTTGAAATCCATTTTTGAAAACCCATTTCACAAAAAATTAAAACTGCTCATTTTATTTTTTACCAAAACAAGGTGAAGACCATATTGTCAAAAAAACCCATTTTCACAAACAAATAAAAAATCAATCATTCCATTGTATTTATAAAACAATTTATAAAACCATAGTAGTCACTGTTCTTCCAACACAGTTTATAGATGGAACCACCTACCTCAAACTTGGCTCCGACGCACCAACAAATGGATCCAAAACCACTGGAAGGAACACAGAATAAAAAATATAGGCCATACCTATTATTCCCACACTTCAAAATCATATTAAAAAATAACTAAGTTCAGTATAGAGGTTTGGTCACACATACCTCAAAGAACTCATACCCTCCATGCCACAACTAATAAAAGACCAACCCCTAGAAGAGGATCACATATTGAATTTTGAAAGGATCGATAATAACATCACCACAAGATCAATAGATTTAAAATATTAGTGCAATGGAACTACTACAATCATCATCAATAAAGAAGCAGAATGATCATCTTACTAGAGAGATATAGCACATACACCATCAGGATCAATAACCAAATTAAATGATCTAAAGAGATCAGAGGTCACCAAAATTATATGGGATAGTTATTAGGTTTTGAGAGAGAATACTCTACATCAAATGAAAATAAAATCATACATGTAGTGTAGTTAAAATCTATGGTCCTAAACCATTCATGATGTGAAAACCTTTCATAACGTGAAGTTCATAGTTTACAATATACACCAAAAAATGTGTCACGTCAGATTAAAAATAACTTCAATCAATTTTTTCATGATGTGAAACAGTTTCATAGATTTTAAATATATCATCATCTAAACTAGTTCACGGCATCAAAAAATTCACATCATGTAACCAGTTCACAACATGAAAATGTCCAACATGTAGTTCATAATCTAGATTCTATAGAAAAAATCTCGAACCACCTCTTAAGATTTTTAAATTCTTAGAGAATCATAAAAATCCTTTGAAACATTTATACCTAAAATCCATTAATTGAAACAAACATACATCTCCAAAATTTAGTTCATTTTCCCAAACAAACGCTCACCATCCTCGAAAGGTCTGAAATCTACCCAAAAAAAAAGTGGGATGATAAATACCTGAAGGAAGGTAACAGGTAGTTACAAACTCTCCACCATAATACTTTTCATCATTGGTAAGTCATGTGGAATAATTGATCTCTAGAAATAGGTGAGGCCACTAATCCCTCATTGATGTTACACGCTTCTTATTATTATAAGAATAAGTTCCTTATTTTTATAAAACTATGAATAACATGATAGATTTCCCATGCAAGACTCTCACATGAGAGTCAATGATCTCCACTGGATTCTCCAGAATAGAAACTTCTAGCTCTAACTTAATCTATTACAAACTCAAAACATGAGTGGGATTAGGATGATATTTCCTGAGTTGATATATATAAAAAAATCATTTATACCCATCAGTAGAACCATAAATGAAAACTTATATACGAACTACCCAAGATGTTCAGTGACCTCAAACATTACATCATATCTCAGAGTCAACATCCCTTGTTTTCCAAGACGAAGGTAACCCAACCAAGGAGAAATTTTTAAGAAAACCTAATCACTAGTAAAAACTCTAAAGGATGACGTCGATGATCTATATACAATTTCTTATGAATCTAAGTTGTAACCAGACACCAATGTATATCCTAAATTCTCATCTACATATCTGGAATGAGACTCAGTCCTACCGAAGAGGTCTCGCCATCCTCTACCTAATAAAGAGGTGACATTCATGGGTGACCAAACAAAGCCTCAAAGGGATCTATTATTATCAAATATTAATAAATATTGTTATAAGAAAACTAATATACTCCTATATGGTTATCCTATAATACACAAAAATACAAGTCATAGGCATAGAGCATATCCTCAAGTATATGAATAGCACGCTTCTTCTGATCGTGTATCAATGGATTATAAGTTGTACGCAACCTGACCTGAGTCCCCATCACCTCCTGTAGACCCTTATATAACCATGAGGTAAATATAGGATCCCTTTTTAAAAAATTTCATTGGGAAGCCCATGTAACCTTAAAATATCTTACACATACATCTTACATAATTATTCAACTTTAGCGGTGTCCTTGATCGGAATGAAATGAGGTGACTTTGTCAACCGATAAATCACAGCCAATATAGGATTATTCCCTCCAATATTCCATGGTAATACAAAAAAAATCCATGGACATCTTGTCACATTCCCAAATGAGTGACATAATAGGGTGGAGTAATCCCGAAGGTTTTAGATGCACTTAACTTATCTGTTGGAAGTTTTAACAGTGGGAAAAATATTAAAAAATGTCATATTTCATACCCAGCCACCAAAATCATCATCTAATTTCATGATACATAATTATATTTCTCAGATGAACATACCATGAATAACTATTATAGTTTAGAAAACTAAGCTCCTCATAGATGTTGGTTCAAAAGAACGATCCCTAAAATAGAGAATACCATATAAAGGGAGACACCTACCAGAAATGGTCTCCCCACTAAAAAAGGATTCTCAAATTCTTATAAACTCATCATTATATTATTGGCCATATAAAATAGACTTAATAATAGATTATAAAAAATAAACATTGGTCAGAACCATGCCTGAAAAATCCTATTTTCCATCTATATGTAAATAAGTGAATAGTTACATAAGGTTTCACTCATCATTCAATTCTAGAATAGCCTATAATGGAACTTTCTTATTGAGAGTGCCTACAATGAAATTCCCCTTCCTTGGAATATAGGCGATGTCAAAGTCAAATGTTTGAAGGTATTCTACCCACTATATCTATCTGAGATTCAATTCTTTCTAAGAAAATATATAGCTCGAGCACTTATGATTATAAATTACTATGAACCTACCAATAAAGAGATAGTGTCACCAAAACTTAAGTTCATTCATAACAACGAAAATCTCAAAATTATGAGTGGGGTAATTTACTTCATTTTTTTGTATCTGATGAGATCCATAATCAACAAAATGATCATCTTGTATAAGCATTTAACCCAAAAAAATAGTATAAGCATCAAAATACACCTAATACTTCATACTAAGATCATGTAGGGTCAGAATATGATCTGATGTCATAATTATTTTCAACTCATTTAAATAATACTAAAATTTCACAAACCATATGAATTTCACCCCTTCTATGGTAAGAGAATTCAAAGGTGATTCAATATTTAAGAAAACCTTGATGAACTGTTAATAATATCTAGTATGAGAAAGGAAACTTCGAATCTAAAATATGTTTTGTGTCTCCTCCTGTGATAATATAGCATTCACTTTCTCAGGATCAACTTGAAAATACATTCTCATAAATCATGTTCTCCAAATAACTTCACTTCTTGGATCTAGAAACTATATTTTAAAATCTTCCCATACAAATGATGACTCCATAAGATTTCTAAAACAAAACTCAAATGGTGCTCGTACTCATGTTTGGATCTCGAATAAACCAAAATATCATCCATGAACACTACCAAAAAAATGTTGATAAACTCATGGAATATTAGTTTCATCAAGTGCACAAATACTTTAGGAGCATTAGTAATAAAAAATGCATCATAAGATATTTTTAATGGCTATACTGACTCTTGAAAGAGATTTTCAGTATATCAGACTCCTGAAATATGATATGATGATAACCCATCCAGAGATAGGTCTTCTAAAACCACTTTTCCCCCATCAACTAGTTAAATAAATCCTTCATGTGGGGTAATAGATACTTATTTTTAACTACCACTTGATTTAACTTTTAATAGTCCACACACAGTCGGAGTGAACAATCTGTGTTCTTATAAAGAGCATAAGGGTTTCCTAAGTTGAAACTCTATGGTGAACGAAACCTTTCTCCACCAAATCATCCAAATATATTATGATCTATTTTATATCAATTTGTTTCATGTGATATGTGGGTATTAAAACTAGCTATGTACCTATAACCATATCAATCATCAACTTGGAATCACACTCTTGAGGAAAACCAGAGAATTCATCTAGAAAAATCATTAGGAAATTCCCAAACAATAGAGAAAAGATCAATAATAGAAGAAATTTCTCCAGGTTTAACTAATATAGTTGAAAAAAAAACTCATGAGCTATGGGTGGAAAGGTCCTATATGACCAGACCATGGATCCCACTCTCCCTAAAAGACCATAAAGATCCCATTTGCAGCAAATAAACAACACACTGATGATAACAATCAAAATCAGCATGGTGAGAAATAAGTTAATTGATCCCAATTATGATGTCAAATAAATCCAGATAGAGAATGAGGAAATCCCAAACTAACTCTACATAAGCTATTATAAGTGAAAAAGAAGGGCACCAAAATCCATACTCCTTCCTCTTCCCAATAGGTGTCACCAACTCCATAACAATGGGAATTATCTTCATCTAAATTTAAAACATGTAAAAATATGGGAAGAAATAAATGTTTGGGAGGAACTGATACCAAATAAAGTAATACCTATAGATGATAAAATAAATATGGTACTTTTAACTATCATTGGGACCCTGTCAACCTCTGTTAAAAACACATATACTATGTAAAGATGCTTTATTTCTGAGGTATGTGGCTAGAGCCCTGTATTCTTTAAAGAATATAACTATGCCACAGTAACCTTTAGAGATCAAAATCCATAACCATAAATAAGCGTAGATATAGGCTAAGAGAATCTATATAAAAGGTTATATTGGGAACAACTATTACCCATCTTTGCTGGTGATAGATAAGAATTTTAGGTGTCTGACCTTACCACATTGATAGAATGTTAGGGGCACACTATAGGATATAATTGATGGGGAAGAGGATTCCCATTGTTGAGAACAACCTCCACCACCCCTTTAATACTCATTCCTCTACCTCTTCCTTCCATTCACACCACTAAAGATTACATTAGGTGGAAAAGAATGGTAAGAATGTCTGAGCTTTCTTATCATATCCATATCTTCCATCATAGCTCTATCTACCGTCTCTACATAGGTATAAAGCTTCATCATAAATACATATGATCTAATATCCTATTGAAAACAAAATAGGTTCTTTAGAGAATTTATTTGATCATTCTTTACTACCTCTAGAGAAAAATAAACTATCTTGTCAAACTGATTGGTGTACTTTGACACTAAACGCTCTTCCTACTGCAAGTATAGGAACTCAATAGTCTTTTAAATCATCAAATACTTTGTATAGAACTATTGTAATAAAAGAGTCTTTAAATCCTTCTATTACAAGCCCATATCTCTATCCACTTATACCATAGAATCCCACCATCGCATGATGGGACCCTTGAGTCAAAAATTTGTGCACAATACCTTGATATTTTTAGGTTTATCAAAGAATAATTAGATAAGATTGATATTTTCTAGCTAGTTATCCACCTATTGAGGTTAATTAGTATATATAATGAATGGTTAAATCTCATGTATGAACTCACATGATTGATCCTTTTCTCCTATAGATCCTATATATACCCCCAACAACTTCATGATGCACTTGCGGTACATTATGTTCCATAGCGTGAACTTCTCACATGATAGTCTATATAAGATTCTAATTTAAAGGTAGATTCCCTTGAGGAGAATCCCCTACATACTTCTATAGACCATATAGAAGATATCTTCGAGGAATATCACTGCACAATGAAGATAGAAGAAGTTGTCAAATGATTGGAAAATCTCATTTCAAATCAGAAAACCATATAAAAACTGAGATTAAGATCACAAACTAAATGCAAGAGACACACATAACAATATCCCATGGAAACTTAAGTCTCATCATGGAAAGAGTTATCTAGGCACTCACCGCAACCTACCCTACAATTACTGATAATCATATCTCTATCCTACCAACTTCACAAAACTAAGCACCAAACCTACCCTTTAATACCAAAACAATAATTAACTGACCTGGATACCAACCCTAAACAACTCGTCACATAATCGAATGGAATTCATGATCCCCATGAGATATTGACTAGCACCAAAGAATCAACAACAACATGAGGGTACTATTTCAACAAACCTAAAGCATAAAACATGGAATATGTATATACACAATGGAAAGAAATTGTGGAAGAGAAAAACATGAAATATATTCTATGGAAAAAAGGAAACAGAATAAGAGATATAACCCAAAATTAGCTAAACAAACTCCAAGGTATGATTCCAATAACAAAGGAAAGCCTGAATATGAGAAACATATACACCATTTGATAAGAAGAAAACATCCATCTATCTCACCACTAGCTAACCAACTCAGCAGACAAAAACCCCATTGCATCACAGTGGAACCTTGCATTCCCCTACATTGAAATGCATAATTAGGTATACACACCACCAAAGGGGTGATGAAGTTGTGACATAATAGGATCAGTACGATCTCAGCTAGGTGTTCCATAAAAAGTCTCTATACAGAAATTTGAACATGGTTAAGTTTAAATAAAATAATGGATGATAATCAATTAAATATTTTTTATATAAAAGGCAAGGTAAAACATTCTCCTTCATCCATAGTTTGAAATAGTCCAAGTAAAATAGTTTTAAATAATCCAGGTAAAATAATTTCAAAGATGGTCACATTATTAAAACAAGTAATATAATCAAAATAGAATAATTCAAAATCATAAGTAACATCACACCAAGGGTCACTAGAGGTCATGATATCTAGAACACTTGTACCCAGGCATAGACAATTGCAAGCATCAAGTCTCTATACATATGCATCGAGTATAGAGAGAAAAGGAACACCCCAAAAAGTGAACCAGCCAACAGTGTCAATGAGTCCCTAGAACAATAGGTCTAGGGAGGAGAGGAACACCCCCTGAGTGAACCCCCTAATGCTATCAACTAATGAGGCCTATTACTAAACCATCCACCTATGTACACAAGGCTTCACATGTGCTAAATTTTCTAAATTATTTCATCAAAACCCTTCTTGAAATCCATTTTAAAAACCCATTTCACAATTCTTTGAAAACAACCATTGTTATTTTTATCAAAAAAATAGAAAACCATCATTTTAAAAAAATCACACACTCACAAACAAATTAGTCAATCAATCATTACATTTTTTTTATAAAACAATTTATAAAACCAGATCAATTGAGGTTCATCTAACACAAGCTAGACATGAAACCACCTACCCCAAACTTGGGTCGCACACTCCCACAACTGGATCCAAAACTACTGAAAGGAATGAAAAACAATAAAAGGAGTCCCTAACTATGATTCCCACACTTCATTATCATATTCTTTAAAAACTAATGTATAAGGAGAGGTTAGTTCATACATGAATTAGAGAAATTTAATTTGATTCACCACAACAAACAAAGGACCATTCCTCAAAAGATGATCACACAATAGATCAAGAAAGTATCAATAAGAACATCACCACAATATCATTATATCTGAAAACATAGTGATATGGTGCAGATGAAACCAATGTAAGAAAATAAGTAGAAAGATCACTTACCTAGAGTGATGTAGTGCATGAAACTTGAAGATTAATCACCAAACAAAAAAAATAAAAGGACCAGAGGTCCCCAAAATCTCATGGGAGAGCTCTTAGTTTTTGACAGATAATCCAGCATAGAAAATTAAAATAAAATCATACATTCAGAATGGTTAAAACTTCTGGCTCCGAAACATTCACAATGTGAAACCCTTTCACGATGTAAAGTTCATGATTTACAAGATACACCAAAAAAATAAGTCTATTTGGATTAAAAATAACTCAAATATAAATTTTTAGAATGTGAACTAGTTCCATGGCCTGTAAACCATTTATTCTCTAAACCATTTTAGGACATCTTCTCTATAATAAATTTTTATCATGTAACAATTTCATGATGTTAAGTATCTTGAAGTCATTTCATAGTCTAGATTCTATAGAAAAAACCTAAATCACCTCCAAATATTTCCAAACCCATCTAGAATCCTAAAAATACTTTAGTAAATTTATTCCCAAGTTCTATTAATTAAAAACAGTATACATCCTTGAAATTTAAGTCATTTTTTCCAAAAAAAATTACCTATGTCCTCAAAAGGCCCAAAACACAGCCAAACAAAATGGGAAACAAAAATAGGGATGAGAAATATGTAAAAGAAAGTAATTGTATGTTATAAGGAGTTGTGAAACCTCTAATTATTCCTATATGTAAATGGGATGACATTACTATGGAATTTATCGTAAGATTAATAAAGACACTAAATAATGATGTAATATGGGTTATTATTTATTATCTAACCAAATATGTACATTTTCTTGCTATAAGAGAATATTAACCTCTTGAGCGCCTATCATGGAACTGTATTAATAAAATGGTAAGACTTCAGGAACACTTATTTCAATTTTGGATGATCATAGACCATGATTTATATTGAAATTATGGAAAATTCATCATATATATCTTTATACCATGATTCATTTGAGAACCACATAACATCCATAAATTGATGGGTTATCCGAAAGGACTATTTAAACATCATAATGAATGGTGAGGTCTTACCCACTTTACTTTAAAGGTATATAGGATCAGTATTTACCTTTGATAGAGTTTTCCTATAATAATAGATTCCATTCAAGTATTTAAATAATGTCATAAGAATCATTATATGGAAAGAGATTTTGTGCTTTAACTTTTTCAGATGAAGTTGGTGAAAGGAAGCTTATATGATGAGAACTTTTTAAGAAGACAACAACAAAGACAATAATTATTCAAAATAATATTAATGTAGCTTAAATTGGGAAAATGGATTGTGTTTATAACCTAATGAAATATTTAGTGTTTAAATTTGGAGGTCACATTTTCTTTGAAGTGTCTTTATAGAAATGTGTTAAGAGGTTTGGAAATAAGGGGAAATTAATCCCCATGTACATCAAACCTTTTTAAATTTTTGAAATAATTAGAGTTATAACTTTCCAATTATAAATTTCACCAAGTATATCTAAATTACATGATGTGTTTCATATATCATTGTTAAATATGTACATTACAGACCCAATGCATGTGCTCACCACTGAAAAATATATTTGGAACCAGATCTATATTACTATGAAGTGCCTATCCAGGTTCTAGATACTAATGATCTAGTATTGAGGAATAAGATCACTTGACTGGAAAAATTACATTGGATAAATCATAAAATGGAGGAATAAACATAGGAAATAGAGGACGTTAGGAATAACAACAACTCTTATTTGTTTATAAATTGATATCGATCAAAATTTTAAGGAAGAAATTTTTATATGAGGAAAAAATATAACACTTAAACATAAATTATAGTAAGTGAAAATTTTATTTTAATAAAACTATAATAAAATTCAAATTTTAATATTTTATTTCATAAAAATTCTAATTTTATAGGTTGAATGTTGATTTTTTACTTATGTTGTCAAAATAATCCTAGAATGAGTTTTTGAAATTTTCCCTTAGAAATAGGATTTTATGAATAATTGAATATGTAGTATTTAACTAATCCTAATTTTATTTATAATAATATTTTTTAATATTTATAATTAACCATGTATTGAGTTTCAATTTGATATAAATATAAATAAGATCATTTGAAGGTAAAAAGGAATATTTTTCAAAAAACATTGTTTTAAAAGCATAATATCATTCTATTTTAATAAATTAAAATAATATTTAATGATGAATTCTTTAAATTAAAATTATATATTATATATATTATTATATAATTTTATATCCATATAATGATGATTATGAGTTATATAGTTAATTTAATAAAATCTTAAACTTTAAAATTGTATTTCTTGAAAACTGGTTTTGATACATTTTGCGGGTTTATTTTGAAATTAAATTCTTTAAATTTTGTGAATTAAATTTGATAAAATTGATGCCATATTTGGAAATAATTTTTTTAAAAAATTTAATAATTAAACTTTCATTTTTTATCATAATTAAGACTAAAAACAATTAAAATTTATCACCATGGTTAAGGTTAAAATAGATTTATTGGGGGTTAACTTAAAAAGATAATTGTTAAAATGTCCTAAAAACTTACTAAAACTCCACTGGTTGGTTTTATTTAAAACCTTAACCCTATCGCCTTCTAATATGAGCCATGTTTTAGCCTTTTTTCCAAGAATTTGACTTGAAATTATTTAAAAACATGGAAAAATTATAAGTGTGCGACTCACCTTAGTTATAAAAGGGTGCTTCCTCCCCTCACTTATTCACACCTATTAAGACATTTATATCAACCAACCACTACAAAAATATATATCCAAAATACTTATCCATGATATATATCTATTGTTATTCCCAAAATACCAACCCCAATGTTCTTAATGAAATATCCAAATAAGGTTTATCTAAGAAAAGGTAATCATCTTTAGCAAGCTCTTTATTTTTATTTGTTTTTTAACAAATTTAAATTATTTATTAATAATTCCAATATAATAAAAAATATATACCATATAGTAAAATATTATTATATTTATTTTATAAAATTTATCGATCTCTTTCTCTATTTAGTGGGAAACAAAAATATAGCTCATGTGTATGGCGGACTACCATCTCATTAACCGATATAATTTTTTTCATAACTGACTCAGATGGATAGTCATAATGATGGAAATAATGAATAAATATATATAATAATTATGAGATTATAATGATTCTACTAAATCAATATATCATCAACTTCCTTAACCATTCACCCATTAAGGAAATGATAACGTTACTTGTGCATATGTATGGCCTATTATCTCCACAAATAAATGTGATTCATTTTCCATGTCTAAATTTCAAGAATGATTCTTAAAATATATATAATGAATAAATATGAAATTTATAAAATTAATATAATTTGGTATATGGTTTTAATTTATCCTATGCACAATAATCATAACTTCTATGACAAAAGAAGCATGAGAAAACAAAGCAGTTAACACCCGAAACAATGGTAATAATGAAATATTATTAGTGTATGAGTGATAATATGTTATAAGAGGACCATATATCATATTATAAATATGAATATAGTTATTTTATAAATATATACCCTGTTAAAAACCATTATATAGGAGGTCAAATAAAATTCAACTAAAGGGAAGCGTGAGGTAAGGGATTTCATCTCAATTTACATTCCTATGAAACATATTTAATATTATGTGCTTATTTACTTTTATGTGGTGTACATGATTCCAATTTTATATATTTATCATTAATAATTGTTTATTAATTATTATTAATGTTTCAATTCAATTTTATTCTTTCGAATGGTTTTAGTTTAAAATTTACCAATGAGATAAGGATTTTTAAAATCTCATTTTTTTGTGATTGTCATAATTTTTGTCGAACGAGACTTATAATCCAACCTTCATAAAATCTATATATTTTATTATACTATATGTATTTAAGGATTTTTCATATTTTATTATAACTTTTCCTCTCTTTTTAACTTGAATCATGCAATGATATGTTTAAAAAACTGATTTTTTCGATATTAATCTGATATATGTTTTTTAGCCCATATTTTTTAAATTTTTTTTACAAAAGTACTTTTTATTAATAAATTATTTATTGAGTAAATTTTGATTTATTATTTAATTTTTTTAAAAAAATATTAAATTAACAATTATAATTTTTTCATAAAGGTTTGTTTTTGACATTATTTACAAAAAGTCAAAAGAAATGATTTAAATGTATACGTTATTAATAGACTTCAATGCTGCCATAAATGTTTTATGATATTCAGCTTATTCTACACATTTTTCAATATTTTAAAATTTTAAATATTTATTGAAAGATTATTTTAGTATTAAACTTTAATTTTATATATTTTTCCAAAGGACGTTTTTTTAATAGAAAAAACTTATATTTTCAATGAATCGATGGTCATCTCTTATCTCTTATTAAAATTTTCATCATTGTATTTCTATTGGAACATTAAAATTCTAGTAATCATTAGAAATTACATTTATCTTAAATACTCATATTTCTTATATCATGGATATTATTATTTCTTAAATTGTATATCATTTTTACATACAATGTTTCACTAGGAAAGTTATTTTATTGACTGGGGAAAATCTTGATAAATCAGTATCGATTTCTTAATATGGATATATATTGATCAGAAATATTGTTTATGAATTGAATTGATCATTTAATATATGAGGAATTCATTGAAAATTTGTGGGTAGATCTTAGAAGTAGATAGATACTTGACGCATCAATAGGTCTCATGAGACAAGTAAGTTGGTCAAAATTGTTAAATAGGTTTTTGGTACATACTTACCCATTGATTACAATGACTTGGAATAAGGTTTGGACATTTTAGATATCATGACGACTAAGACTTAATAAATTCATTCATTCATAATTCAGTTGTTTTTATCCATGAGTCTATTTCATTGATATTATCAAAGAATTCATTTTTTTCTCAAGTTATTGATTAAATGAAAAAAAATTCAGTTATTTACCTCTCTATATTGATTATACCTTATTTATCCATAATAGCTTCTATTATACACACCCTTACTGAGAATTTTAGCTCACCCTTATTTTGTTTCCTTTCCTTTGTATATGATTTTGAAATATTTTAATGAGTTTCAAGGATTCAAAAGCATTTGTTTCTACTATATTTTATATTTTATTCATAGTGTAAAATGGGCATCGTGTATATATATGGTTCTCCAAGACTACTAAACTGATCGATCCTTTAGGATTACATCTATAACACCCTGAGATTTAAAAAAAATCTATTTTATAGTATAAAGGATATGCAACACTGATTTTATCTTTCATAACATGCAACACTCAGTTTAGCTTTCAGTACATGTAACCAAAAGATTTTTATTCTCTATAGCACATTCAACATGAAATGCTGAACTTAAATGCCCTATGATATAAATTCCCATTATAACCTAGACATAAAATTTATTTGTATAAAGATTATTAAATAATTTATATATAAATAAAAATGTATATATATATAAATGTGTAAGAACCCGGTTTTTTCTATAAAAGACTTTGGAATATTCTTGATATTATTCCAGATCAGTGCCTTCAGACGGCGTGCGATTCCGAGCCCCGGTGTGGCCAGAATTAAGTTTTCAGTGCGTTCACACTGAGAATGCCAAATAAATGGGATGACTCCTAAATGGTGATCCGGATCAGAAATCTGAGTATACGGATGGTTCTGGAATGGGGTTTTTACCCTAGGAACAACATAAAGCATGTCGGCGCAGGACGTTTGGACCCCTCGCCCGCTACCGGAACGTTAAACGGACAAATTAATTAATTAATTTATTCGTTTAATGGTTAAACTCAGTATCTCTTAAACGATAGCTCCGATTGGGAAACCGAGGGCACCGTTGAGTCATTAATGTGCCTTTTACCCTAGGAGGGGTATAGGTTTCACGGGCGCGGACCGTTAGTGAAAAATGGCCCCGGGGGCGTTTTCGTAATTTGGCGGCAACGGGCGTTGAGTTTTATAACTTTTGAATAGGGCCTCGGATTAAAATTCTGAGACTGCAGTTTTACTCGGTAGGTGGTGTTTACCCTAGGGGAGGCTTAATCTTGACCGCCCTGGAGGTTTCAGATGTGGGTCATTTGAGGGGTTTAAATTAATTAAACATTTTTATTAATTTTATTTATAACCTCTCCCCCCCCTTCTCCTCCTCCCCTCCTCTGGAGAACGCTCCCAATCAAGGAGCTCCTCCTCAATCCCTCCTCCTCCACCTCTCCGGTGAGGCGAAATAGCTCCGACAGGGCGCGACAGCTCCGGGGGATCGTCGGCGAAGCTCCGGGCTATGCCCAACAGGTTGGAGTTTTCGTTTTGAGTTTTCTAATTCCTGCACCAATTTTGATCCCAATTTAAAGCATCTAATTTTTGTTATTTCTTCGAGAAAATCCCATAATAGTGTAGCATATTTTATGGGCTTTCCATCGCTCTTTTCGTAATTGAAATCCGAGATCGGAGGAGATCGCAATCACACGTCGAAGTTTCCGGGTTTGGTGTTTTCCGGTGGACCAAGGCGGTCCGGCGAGGGTTCAGGCGAGCCGGCTCAGCGGCAGTCCGGGGCGGCTTTAGCAAGCGTCGGTGAAGGTGAGGCCGAGTGGGGGTCGGCGTCGCAGTCGAGTGGTGTCAGCAGGCCGGCACAGCGGCTCGGTGACGCGGCGGGGCTCCTAAGGTCGGGCGGTAGTGGTCTTCCGGGCGAGGCGGCTCGCGGTAGAGCGCAGGCGGCGCAGGGGAGCCAGTGCGAGGTTGGGTGTCCATGGAGGTGCAGGGCCGGGACGACGAGGCGGCGTCGGCTGCGGGAGGCGGAGGAGCCGGGGGCGCCTATTGTGGTCGGAGGAGGTATCCCCGAGGCGCTGACCTCGGGGGTGGAGCAGCAGACCAGGACACGCGCGGCGCGGCTCCTGCTGGGTGTCAACAAGGACCGGCCAACTGGCCGGTCGGTTGAGAAGAACCGGACCCACTCGGGTCCGGTGGCTTGAGGTAAGCCGCGGCCAGTATGTCGTGGCATGTTGGACTGGACCCGCGGCTGGGCCGCAGGCCAGCAGTCCAGGACCGGGCCGACCAGTCCGGACCAGCCCAGTTGGCCCCCCTATATTCGGGGGGCCGTAATTTCCAAACGGCGTGTCCATTTGACGCGTTGTCTGCGGCTGTGGAATCATATCGGAAAGGCGCCCTTTTTAAGATGAGTCCTAGGTTTTTTTAGGTTTTGTTCCCAAAGGCGAGTGATCCGAAACGTGTTAAGTTAATAATAATAAATTATTATTAAAATTGCGACGAACATGGCTCGCGAGCCGGACGTCCGTTTGACGTTCCATCAGAGGCGCGGTGGCTCTGGAGTTGTGACGGTCCTTCCAAAGTTGGTTCGGAACCTTTGCGAATTGGTTTCATTACTCGGTGGCACGAAACACCAAATGTTAGTAATTAATTAATTGTTGCGTCGGACCTAACTCCTGTTTGGGATGTCCGATTGACGCGCCGGTAGCAGCAGCGTGACCCCAGTCCTCGTGCGGACTTTTTGAGATGCTTTCTGAAGTGATCAGGTTAGAGACAGCGTGCGGGCCCCATAGGTCCTAGATTGCACGTTTTATGATGAAATTTCGTTTTTCCACCCGACATCCGTTTGGGGTGTTTGAGCACTGCATTCAGTGTGTTTTTCTGAGGGGGTTGCAACGGCACAATCTGCCCGCCTAGATTTGGGCTTGAGGTGTGGTCCCCACAGGGCCCCATTTACGTATAGCGCGGGGACTGACAGCTTCTACATCTGGAGTCCATTTTAAGCGCCGTCAGCGGCGTCGTGGCCCTGGCATCGAGAGGAGGTTGACCAGGGTGGTTTCAGGTGATGAAGCCGGAGTTGAGGCGTGGGCCCCACGTGCCGTCTTTTGAGCTGTGTGTAGCGTATTGAGACTTTTCCATCAAATGTCCGTTCGGGCGGATGAATAGACGCAGTGACATGTTTTTCTGAGAGCTTCATGATGGCACAGTTCGCCTGACCATTTTTGAGATAGTGGTGTGGGTCCCACCCGGGTTGGCTACGACGAATAGTACCTTTTTCACTGGGTGTCTGTTTTGGGCGATTAAGTAGTCAATCTCGTGTGTTTTTTTGAGGGGATCGTAGTGGTGTGATCTGTTTATTCAGTTTCAGGATCTTGGTGTGGGCCCCACATGGGCTGGCTAAAGTGAATAGTAACATATTCATCGGTTGACCATTTCAGGCGAGTAATTATTCTATCTCGTGTGTTTTTTCACGAGGATTACAACGGTGCAATCTGTTCCGGAGAGCGGAGCCCCTTGAGTGATCTTATTAAATGTGGAAATATGAAATGGCGTTGGTCATGGGCTTCATTTGACGTACTCCGAACATATGCACGGTAGCGGTGCTAGTGACCCCCAATGATGGCGGGCACTGAACCTCTACTGGGTGACTTGTTCCGGAATTGGGTGGTTGCGTGATACCCACTCCGTGTTTAGTTGTCTAGTGTTGTAATATCCAGTAGAGATGGCCAGAGCAGTTTCAGGTTTACCCCCCAGCGAGTCTGGGCAGTGGTTTGCTCATTGACTTCTCAAGGTTTATCCTCTAGCAGAGACTAGGCAGTGGGTCACCTGATGACTCTCGAGGGTCTACCCTCCAGCAGGGCTAGGAAGTGGGTCATCTGTCATCTTGTTTCAGTTTTACACTCCAGCAAGGCTGGGCAGTGGGTCACCCGTCGACTTATTCCGGGTCTACCCTCCAGCAGGGCTAGGCAGTGGGTCACCCGTAGACTTCTTCCAGGTCTACCCTCTAGCAGGGCTTGGAAGTGGGTCGCTTGTCGGCTTATTCTAGGTCTACCCTTCAGCTGGGTTGGGTAGTGGGTCACCCAATATCTTATTATGATTTTACCCTCCAGTAGGGCTAGGCAGTGGTTACCCATTGGCATTTCAGACTCAGCCCTTCTTATGAGCCTATTCGGTGACTTTTCTCTGTGACTACCGGAGCGGGACCCTTGGTTGTACGGGTCAGTGATGTGACAACTTTGCCTTTGAGCAGATCTCTCGGATGTGTGACAGTGACGAGGTGTGGTTTGACTCAACCCGAAACTCTCAAGTACGAGGGGCGCTTTCCCCACCGAGACGCATTCTTTTGATGCGACCTAAAACTGGGCGGGCGAGTCAGTTTCGCCCAAAGAGGATAGTTTCAAGGTGCGGTGATTTGAGCCCCTTGACGTGCAGTTTGGGGCAGATGTGCGGGATTTTGGGGCTTTGATGGTGTTTACTTCTGGGACTATTGGCTACTCACTTTCTTGGGCTGAGCTACGGGATGGAGATCCCCTTACGGCCTTATTCGGGCTTCTTGATTGATCATAAGGATATGTGTATACGTTGTTCCAGTACCAACTTCTTGGGTTTGGTTACTCTCTTTCCAGGAGAGGCGAATATGTGCGGGGTATGCCACGTGCTTTCCATGTCTAGCTTCTCATGGTTGGTCGAGTCTACTCTCCTGCTATAGGTAGCGAAGACTCAACGGGAAGTTCATCTTCTCACCATTTCTATCTCCTTGTGTATGGATGAGCCTACCTTCTTTCCTCTTGTTGGGTTGATATGGACTCTTTACTGTACTCTTTACTGCACTCCTTGTTGTACTCCTTTACTTTCCCATATTCCATCTACTGCTCACCCTTAGGTACCTCCTTTGTTGCTCCCTCGAGCCTTCGGGGTATCCTACTGATTATTTTTATACTCACCCCTGCTTGGGATTTTCCCGCACTTGGTGTGCCCTTGCAGACGATGGACATGTTGGTCATGAATTCAGTGGATCTTAGGATTTTAGGAGTGTGGACCGCATGCGGTGGTCGTAGTCAAGTTTCAGGTGGGGGACCTTTCCAGCTGTTTTTTCTTTTGATTACCTATTGCTGGGTTGTGGCACTTTTCTGGTTGGGCGCGTGTTTTTCCCCTTTTCTTTTCAGTTTAATTTCATCACTTTCTTTGTACTATTAGAGTTCGATGCACTTTGTGGTTTATTTATAGCAGTTGGTACTTTTCTTTTTCTTTTATTTTGCACTTTTTCATTGAGTGTGTTGTGTGTGTGTGTACAGGTACTCAGGCAAAGGCCTCCCTGAGTTATTGTGCCTTTGGCACTGGTCGCCAGCCCCTAGCCTATCGAGGCGGGCTTGGGGTAGTTGCGGCTCGAGCCCGGGTAGGGTCCGTTCATGACAAATTGGTATCAGAGGTGGTTCGTTCCTTGGGATGTTGTTCGGACGTCCCTAAAAAGGAATTGGTTGGGATTTAGGGCAACAGTGTTAACGTGTCTCGAGAGTGGCTCTCAGGCCAGGGAGTCCAGTGATGGTGCGGCGGCCGACGTATCCATTCACTAGGACCCCGATAACCCGCTTGTCGACTCGGAATGTTGAGACACTTGTTGTAGGGAAAATTGGTTTGTGCATCACCTAGGATTGAGTCTTTGACTGTCCTTCTTGAATAAGCTCCCCATCACTATTGTTGTTGTGATATACATATATGATCATCTGATCACGACACTCCTTGATAATATTCAGGATGTCTCCATGAAGACAATCATCCAGTATACCAGTTTTGGTTTGTGACGATGACCCTGTGAGCTATGAGGCCACAGTCCAGGACCCATCATGCGAGCCCCTTTCTCTGGGTGGGCCGGTAGCAGCACCCCCACCTGTTGAGCAGCAGACAGCTTCAGCAGAGTAGGCTGAGATTGAGCGTAGGTTGAATGCGCTCTGCGAGTTCTAGCGGTAGAGACCGTCGAGGTTCAGTGGTGAGCCAGACCCTCAGGCAGCAGAGGTTTGTCTAGAGACAGTGGTTCGCCTTTTCAGGCTTGTGTAGACACTGACAGATCTTATGGTGGCTTTGTCCGCCAGCCATTTTCGTGGGGCAGCTTGGCGTTGGTGGATTCTGGTGACTCAGTTTCCTGACGATTCATCTCTTTCGTGGGGAGACTTTCAGTTGTTGTTTCGTGAGGAGTTTCGCCCCTCCTGCTTACACTCCATTCGGATTCAAAATCTCCCGCAGTTTCAGTAGGGAGGGATGACGGTGGCCGAGTACGTGGCTAGTTTCGTAGACCGGGCACGCTTTTACCCGGACTTGGTCCGTGATGACAACATCTGAGCGCGGAATTTTGAGGAGGGTATCCGCCGAGATATTTTTGATGTCATAGTACCCTTGTTCATTTCCACATATGTCTGGGTTCTAGAGCAGGCACTGGTGACAGAGAGCTTCCTGTTACGTTCTAGAGTTGGTGGTGGCAGCAGGCACGTTGTAGCCGAGATGTCTGCCGCAGCTAGCGGGCGTCGGCAAGCAGAACCTCGACGCAAGTGGCTTTCTGACAACTGGACTCAGGGGCATGGTCACACACCACAGTGGTGCTGGAGGGCACTAGTGCGGCCCGAAGAGAGTCGGTGTTGTGCTTGCGATGGGCGAGGTCACCTGGCACGGGACTGCCTGACCAGCTATGCAGAGAGCTTCGAGCAAGCAGCAGGTGCACCACCATGATAGAGGCAGCATCATGATCAGAGTAGCGCCCAGAGAGGTGGTGATAGCAGAGGATCGGGAGGAGCTGGTAGTGGGGGACGACCTTACGAGGTCTTCCCATCACCACTAGGCGGTCCACGTCAGGCTCTGGGAGCCGACAGTTAGGACCGTGGACAGCCGCGAGCTTTGGACGTCTACGATCCTGCATAGCATGAGGTGGTAAGAGGTATGTTCTACAGCTCTTTTACTTTTTGTAGTAGAATTGATAGGCTTTTTGTGTCAAATGCTTTTTTCCTGGCTCCCTATTTGAGTTGTTACCAGGGTGGCGCGGGGTATCGGTGTAACCCTGTGTTAGTAAGGTAAATAAAAGCATGGGACCTTTTTCTCTAGTCGATGGTGTCGACTCCTTCGCCTTTCTAGCGTGTAAGAGAGCCTTGGTTGTGGGACATTGACTATGAAACCTTGCGTGACCAGATATCCTCATGTGTTTCACCATATGGATATTCTGAAGGAGGGAATCACCGGGCCTCGTCCCAGGTCCAAATGGTGATTCCAGTTGCGGCGTACGACATAAGGGTTCGGTCGGGGAGGTGATCTACCCAAGAGATACTTTGGGCCGTTTGAGACCATGCAAAGGGATGGAGAGATTCCCTACTGCCTTTCCCTAACCCCAAAGTCTATAGTGGGTGCATGACATCTCCCATGTGGCTTACCTGAGGAGACGTGTTTGTGCTCCTATGCACGCCATTGGAAAGGGAGGACCTCGCGTGAACATATCAAACCCTTTGGTCTTTGTTCGGTGACACGGGACTGTGTAAGAGTTCTTCTGGGTACAGGAGAGCCAGGTGTGGGCTTAGTACCCTAAGTTGTTCCCCGGTTTTGCTTTTCAGGGATGAAAATCTTGAAGGAGGAAATGATTTAAGAACCCATTTTTTTCTATAAAAGACTTTGGAATATTCTTGATATTATTCCAAAGTATCGCCTTCAGACAGTGTGCGATTCTGAGCCCCGGTGTGTCCGGAATTAAGTTTTTAGTGCGGTCACACTGGGAATGCAAAATAAATGGGATAACTCCTAAACGGTAATCCGGATCAGAAATATGAGTGTATGAATGGTTCCGGAATGGTGTGTTTACCCTAGGAACAATATAAAGCATGTAGGCACGGGACGTGTGGACCCCTCGCCCACTACCGGAACGTTAAACGGATAAATTAATTAATTTATTTATTTGTTTAATGGTTAAACTCAGTATCTCTTAAACAGTGGCTCAGATTGGGAAACAGAGGGCACCATTGAGTCCGGAATGTTCTGTTTACCCTAGGAGGGGTATAAGTTTCGTGGGTGCGGGTCGTCGGTGAAAAATGGACCTGGGGGCGTTTCCGTAATTTGGCGGCCACGGGCGTTGAGTTTTATAACTTTTGAATGGGGTCTTGAATTAAAATAATGACACCTTCGTTGTACTTGGGAGGTGGTGTTTACCCTAGGAGAGGTTTAATCTTGACCGCGTTGAAGGTTTCAGATGCGGGTCATTTGAGGGGTTTAAATTAATTAAACATTTTAATTAATTTTATTTATAACCTCTCTTTCACCCCCCCCCCCCCCTTTCTCCTCCTCCCCTCCTCAGGAGAACGCTCCCAATCAAGGAGCTCCTACTCAAGCCCTCCTCCTCCACCTATCCGGCAAGCCGCGACATCTCCGGCGGGGCGCGGCAGCTCCGGGGGATCGCCGGCGAAGCTCCGGGCTACGCCCAACAGGTAGGAGTATTCGTTTTGAGTTTTTTAATTCTTGCACCATCTTTGATCCCAATTTATAGCATCGAATTGTTGCTATTTCTTCAAGAAAATCCCATAATTGTGTAGTATATTTTATTGTCTTTCCATCTCTCTTTTCGGAATTGAAATCTGAGATCGGAGGATATCGCAATCACACGTCGAAGTTTGCGGGTTTAGTGTTTTCCGGTGGACCAAGGCGGTCTGGCGAGGGTTCAGGCGAGCCGGGTCAGCGGCGGTCTGGGGCGGCTTCAGCAGGCGTCGGTGAGGGTGAGGCCGAGCGGGGGTCGGCGTTGCGGTCGGGTGGTGGCAACAGGCCGGCACGGCGGCTCGGCGATATGGCGGGGCTCCTAAGGCCGGGCGGCGACGGTCTTTCGGGCGAGGCGGCTCGCGGTCAAGCACAGGCGGCGCAGGGGAGTCGGTGCGAGGCCGGGCGTCCGTGGCGGTGTAGGGCCAGGACGGTGAGGTGGCGTCGGTTGCGGGAGGCAGAGGCGACGGGGGCGCCTATCGTGGTCGGAGGAGGTAGCCCCGAGGCGCTAACCTCGGGGGTGGAGCAGCACACCAGGACCCGCGCCGTGCGGGTCCTACTGGGTGTCAACGAGGACCGGCCAACTGGCCGGTCGGTTGGGAAGAACCAGACCCGCTCGGATCCGGTGGCTTGAGGCGGGCCGCGGCCAGTGGGCCGCGGCATGTTGGACCGGACCCGCAGCTGGGCCGCGGGCCGGCAGTCCAGGACCGGGCCGGCCGGTCCGGACCGGCCCGGTTGGCCCCCCCAATATTCGGGGGGCCGTAATTTCCAAACGGCGTGTCCGTTTGACGCGCCGTCTGTGGCTACGGAATCGTATCAGCAAGGAGCCGTTTTTAATATGAGTCCCATGTTTTTTTTAGGTTTCATTCCCAAAGGCGAGTGATCTGAAACGCGTTAAGTTAATAATAATAAATTATTATTAAAATTGCGACGGACGGGGCTCGCGAGCCGGACGTCCGTTTGACGTGCCGTCAGATGCGCGGTGGCTTCGGAGCTGTGACGGTCCTTCCAAAGTTTGTTCGGAACCTTTTCAGGTTGGTTTCATTGCTCGGTGGCATGAAACACCAAATGTGAGTAATTAATTAATTATTTAATTAATTAATTAATTGTTGCGTCGGACCTAACTCCTTTTCGGGATGTCCGATTGACGCGCCGTCAGCGGCAGCGTGACCCCAGTCCTCATGCGAACATTTTGAGATGCTTTCTGAAGTGATCGGGTTGGAGACAGGGTGAGGGACCCACAAGGCCTAGATCGCACGCTTTACGATGAAATGTCGTTTTTTCACCCG
This sequence comes from Viscum album, assembly GCA_963277665.1. Lineage (NCBI taxonomy): Eukaryota > Viridiplantae > Streptophyta > Magnoliopsida > Santalales > Viscaceae > Viscum > Viscum album. The sequence goes on from OY728126.1 coordinate 591,658,946, forward strand.
ACATCCGTTTGGGGTGTTTGAGCACTGCATTCTGTATTTTTTTCTGAGGGGATTGCAACGGCGCAATCCGCCCGCCTAGATTTGGGCTTGAGGTGTGGGCCCCATAGGGCCCCTTTTGCGTATAACGTGGGGAGTGACAGCTTCTACATCCGGATTCCGTTTTAGGGGCCGTCAGCGGCGATGTGGCCCTAGCATCGAGACAAGGTTGACCAGGGTAGTTTCAAGCGATGATGTCGGAGTTGAGGCGTGGGCCCCACGGGCCATCTTTTGAGCTATGTGCAGCGTATTGCGACTTTTCCATTAGACATCTATTCGAGCGGATGAATTGTCGTAGTGACGTGTTTTTTTGAGAGCTTCACGATGGCACAGTTCGCCCGACCTTTTTCGAGATAGTGATCTGGGTCCCACCCGGGTTGGCTACGATGAATAGTACATTTTTCACCAGGTGTTTGTTTTGGGCGATCGAGTAGTCAATCCCATGTGTTTTTCTGAGGGGATTGCAGTACTGTGATCCGTTTGTTCAGATTCGGGATCTTGGTGTGGGCCCCACATGGGCTGGCTATAGTGAATAGCACCATATTCACCGGTTGACCATTTCAGGCGAGTAAGTATTCTATCTCATGTGTTTTTCCACGAGGATTACAATGGTGTAATATGTTCATGCGAGCGGATCCCCTTACGTGATCTTATTAAATGTGTAAATATGAAAGGGCGTTGGTCCGGGGCTTCATTCGACATACTCCGAACCTATGCACAGTAGCAGTGCTAGTGACCTCCAATGATGGCGGGCGTTGAACCTCTACTGGGTTACTTGTTCTAGAATTGGGTAGTTGGCGATACCCACTCTGTGTTCGGTTGGCCAGTGTTGTACCATCCAGTAGAGATGGCCAAAGTAGTTTCAGGTTTACCCTCCAGCGAGACTGGGCAGTGGGTTGCTCGTTGACTTCTCAGGGTTTACCCTCTAGTAGATACTAGGTAGTGGGTCACCCGATGACTCTTGAGGGTCTACCCTCTAGCAAGGCTGGGCAGTGGGTCGCTCGTCGTCTTGTTTCAGGTTTACCCTCTAGCAGGGCAGGGTAGTGGGTCACCCGTCGACTTACTCCAGGTCTACCCTTTAGCAGGGCTTGGCAGTGGGTCACTCATCGACTTCTTCGAGGTCTACCCTTCAGCAGGGCTGGGCAGTGGGTCGCCTGTCGCCTTATTCTAGGTCTACCCTCTAGTAGGGTTGGGCAGTCGGTGGCCTGATGATGTATTAGTGTTTACCCTCGAGCAGGGCTGGGCAGTGGGTCACCCGATATCTTATTATGATTTTACCCTCCAGCAGGGTTGGGCAGTGGGTCACCTATTGGCATTTCAGACTCATACCTTCTTATGAGTCTAGTCGGTGACTTTTCTCCATAACTACCAGAGTAGGACCCTTGGTTGTACGGGTCAGTGATGTGACAGCTTTGCCTTTGAGCAGATCTCTCGATTGTGTGACAATGATGAGGTGTGTTTTGAATTAACCCAGAACTCTCAAGTACGAGGGGCGCTTTTCCCACCGAGACACATTCTTATGACGCGACCTAAAACTGTGTGGGCGAGTCAGTGCTGCCGAAAGCGGATAGTGTCAAGGTGCGGTGATTTGAGCCCCTTGACATGCAGTTTGGGGAAGACGTGCAGGATGTTGGGGCATCAATGGTGTTTACTTCTGGGACTATTGGTTACTCACTTTCTTGGGATGAGCAACGGGATGGAGATCCCCTTACGACCTTGTTCGGGCTTCTTGATTGAGCATAAGAATATGTGTATACCTTGTTCCAGTAACCACTTCTTGGGTTTGGTTACTCTCCTTCCAGGAGAGGCGAAGACGCGCGGGGTATGCCACATGCTTTTCATGTCTAGCTTCTTGTGGTTGGACGAGTCTACTCTCCTACTATACGTAGAGAAGACTCGATGGGAAGTTCAACCTCTCACCATTTCCAACTCCTTGTGTATGGACGAGCCTACCTTCTTTCCTCTTGTTGGGTTGAGCTAGACTCTTTATTGTACTCTTTACTGCACTCCTTTTTGTACTCCTTTACTTTCCCCAGTTCGATCTACAGCTCACCCTTCGGTACCTCCTTTGTTGCTCCCTCGAGCCTTCGGGGTATCCTACTGAGTATTTTTATACCCACCCCTGCTTGGGATTTGCCCGCACATGGTGTGCCCTTGCAGATGAGAGAAAGTTTGGTCATGACTTCAGTAGAGATTAAGAGTTCAGGAGTGTCGACCGTGTGCAGTGGTCGTAGTCAGGTTCCAGGTGGGGGACCCTTCCAGCTGTTTTTGCTTTTGTTTACCTGTTTCCGGGTTGTGGCACTTTTCTGGTCGGGCGCGTGTTTTACCCCTTTTCTTTTCAGTTTACTTTCAACACTTGATTTGTACTGTTAGAGTTCGATTCACTTTGTGGTTTATTTATAGCAGTTGGTGCTTTTCTTTTTCTTTTACTCTGCACTTTTTCATTGAGTGTGTTGCGTGTGTGTGTACAGGTACTCAGGCAAAGGCCTCCCTGAGTTATTGTGCCATCGGCACTGGTCGCCAGCCCTTGGCCTATGGAGGTGGGCTTGGGGTAGTTGCAGCTCGAGCCCGGGTAGGGTCGGGTCATGAAAAAATGTCTTACTCAATATAAACTATTGATAAATTTTTATTAAATAATAAATCAATTTTTAGTAAAGTGATTTTATTCTTCAAAGATATGTTTTCTTCAAAAATGATTTTTATTGATTCCATGAAAAAATATTATAATAAATTTTTGGAAAATTTATAATATTTATTTAATAAAATGAACTTTATTTTTTGAATAGATATATCAAAATTTACTTTACATAAAATTTTTGGACTTTTCGGTACATATTGATTTTTCGGTGAATAAGGAAAATACTGATTTTTAATAAAAAAACCTTTTCTCATAAATAAATTAAGTAATTTAAAAGTATTAATATGTTTTGAATATGTTTTAAAGTAAAATAATTATTATTTAGTTATATTTGGTCCACCTAATTATAATGAATCAAATTTATATTTCTTTTTACTATAATTTTGTATTTGGGTTTTAAAATGGGTTTTTCTGAAAACACTTTTAAAATACATATTGTTTCTCCATATTGATTAACTAAAATAATACCTAATGGGGATTTTTTAAAAATAAATTTATATATTATATATCATTATATATTAATTTAGATTTATAAAATGAATATTACTAGTTATAGAGTTAATATAGAATCATCTCTATATAAAACAATATTCTTATTAAAAACTCGTTGTCTCACTGTGTCTGCATAACTAATGTTAAATTAAATTTTTACACTTATATGAATTGAATTTTGAAAAATAGATTCCATATTTTCAATAATAATAATTTATATTACCTAATAAGTTCAACTTAACTTTTAACCAAAATGAATAGTCGATTTAGTAAAGAAAATAAATTATCACAGTTAAGGTAAAAATTTATTTACTATGAGTTAAAAAAATTATAAAAGTGAAAATGACCTAAAATATTATCTTAATTTTATTAAATAATTTTATTTATAAATTTTTCATTAATGTATCTAAAATATGGTAATTCCTTTCCACTTTCCTTTGAATATGACCCATAGAATAAGTTAAGTAACAAAAAATAAAAATAAAAAGAAACTTTACCTCCTTTTAATTTCTATAATGCTTTGGGATATAGAAAAAAACATAGGATTGATTATTGAAATTATTTTGAAATATAAATTTTTTTTATCATAAAAATTTATCTTTAATTTTTAGATATGTAATAGTTAATTATAATGCTTAAGAAATGAAAATGTAGTAATTATATAGTTAGAAATTAAATGAAATAAATGATAATAAAAATATTAAAATTGAAGTAAATTGAGTGAATTATTATGTTATATTAATTATTTAGATTAATATATCATTTAAAATAGGTATTATAAAAATATTTTAAAATTCCATATTTGTATTGATATTTTTTTAATTCAAATCAAATTGATAATATCAAAACTTACATTAATGTTATTTTATAATAAATTATATTTTATTAAATGATTAAAAATTATAAAAAACCTTTGTTCTTCTAAGTGATTTTTAAATTTTACAAAATATATACTATGTCCCATTAATGTACTACTTTTCATGTTATAATTAATATATTTACCAACAATTAGTAAAAAACTTTATCAGTGTAGTTATGGTTAAAGTGGTGTTCTTCATGTTACTATTTCTTGGGTTAAAACTAATTTTCAACACACAAAGGATATTAATTTTATAGTTTGGATTTAATAATTACAATCTGTTGTTATAAATTGTATAATAATTCTCACTTCAATTTATTCTTAATGGATAAATTACTTAGGTTACAAAACTAGTTAACATAATGAAAAAACAAAATGAAAAAAAATAGAAAACTTAGGTGCCAAAGAACAAAATGATTTAAAAATGTGGTTTATTGTGAGGGGGGTGTGTTTATAGACCCTATAATCCCTTAAAAACTTTAATTGTTAATTTTGGATCCATTTTAGTTAAATTTTTCCTCCTACAAGTGAATACTTTTGAGTATTTACATGAATTTCACTCCTCCTCAACTATAAAAGGGCAATCACTCACCTCACTTATTCACGCATTTAATGCCTTTTCTCAAAAAAATCTACAAAAATCAATTCCAAACTTCTCTAAACTCAACATATAATCCATGTTTTGGGCATAAATTCAACCTTTCAAGACATTAGTTCAAACCTAAGGAGGATACCCGAAGAAGAGGTAATGTTCTTCAATGAGTGTCTTTATTTTATTTATTTATCCACCTCTTGAAATTATTCTTATACCATGATGATATGAAAACCTCATTATCTGAAATATAATGAGATTTTTATGTTAATTTTATAATCTAAAACTACACACACTTCTATCAAATTGGTTACAAAGCATCATTTGTGTGTATGGCGGACAACTGCCTCATGAAACGATGTCATTCATTTATATATTACCACCACTCATGGTTGGGTATTATGATGGATATAAAGTTTATATATGATATTTATAAAATAATTGTATATTTTAAGTCATTATATCATATATACCCTTTTTATATTCTATTTTGTAAGGGATGTGATGATGTCGCTCATGTTTACAGCGAACTACCACCTCGCGAAGTGATGTTATTCAGTTTTCACTAACGTGTTACATGGATGGTAATAAGGGTAAATATAATAAATTTATGTGGAATACATGAAATATTTATGATTTAAATGTAATATTTACAATTATTTAAATATAAAATATCATTTTGTTTTTACCCATTCTCTCATTGAATAAATGATAACACTGTTCACGGACGTGTGAACTACCACCTCCTCGAAACGATGTTATTCCGTTTTCATCACCCCATTACAAGAATGATATATATAAGTATATATAATATTATAATATTATATTTATAGTATTATTATAACTCTATAATGATAAATTTTACTTACCTTCTTTCCATAAATATCATTAAAAAATGGAAATGTTACTCATGAGTATGTACGTCCTACCGCCTTTGTGATCTTAACGTAAACCCATTTTTCAGAACCATTTTTCATGATGGGTTTTAAAATTATAATTAATGTAAAAATATTATAATTATTTCATCAATATCATTCATTATATTTTTAAATAATGACCTCTTTGACCATATTCAACCTACAAAAGTCATTTTTGACACATAAGCCAAAAATGGTCAAAACATATGACTTAAGATTAATTGATTAATTAATTATATATAAATTGTTTAAAATTGAAATAAAATTAATAATAAACTTTATAAATTATATAAATAGATTAAATAATTAAAATAAGTTTATAATTTATGAATATAAAGCCACATGTGACAAGTCAGACTCAATGTAGGGGTTTTCTCGTCTCATTTTCATTTATGTGATATATATATCATATTCACCACTTATTTTTTATGGTGTATATACATACCATGAATGTATTTAATTATTAATATACTTAAATTTATGGTTATTTTTATATCTATTTTAGGATCCCTATTTTGTGGGGTTTACGATTTCAAATTTACCAAAGAGGTAACGGACTTTTGTCACAATTTTTCTTTTTTGAGACTTATATCATGTCATGAACCTATTTAATTTAATGAGGTGTATATACATAACATTTAAAATGTTATATCATGAATTTATTTATTATAATTTCATTTTAAATTTCATTCATTTTTACTCTTTATAAAATGTTTTCAAATGAATCTTATGTCACTTTCAAAACAATACCCATTTAGATTTTACTGAAAATGTGAAAGGGGTCTACATATCATTATATAAACAAGGAAATTTCATAAATTTTTAATATGTAAAAGGATTTTTATTTTATGGATTGAATTTAATTGCCCTCCTTTATGACCATAATTTATTTAAATCTTACATTGCAAGTTTTCAAGGTTCTTTTTAAAAATTTGTTTTAAAAGTGATTTTTAAAGAAAAGGATTTTTAAAATGTTTTGTGTTTTAAAAAATTATTATCAAAAGAAAAAATTGTATTTTTCTCAAGAATTTTTTATTTATATTTTTATTATATTCCCATTCATAAACATCAACAACTCTTGTTGTAACTTATTCTCCACTTAGGATATTTGGTATTGACATCGTCCTTATTCTTTCTGTGGGTGGAATAAGATTATTTCAAATAGATTGTTATGAAACTTGTATCTATTCCATAGCTTAATTAGGTTTCAAAGAGATTTTTTTGAAAGTTATTTCTCTTACATGGGTTAATCATGTTACAAATATATTGTTTTATAAGCTATTTTTTCTATGGTTTAGTCATGTCTAAAAGAGATTAACATGAAATCAATTTATTTTCTATGGGATAATCAATTTATTAAGGGAATAATGAATATTTCTATGAGTTTTATGATGAAACGAATGCTTAATTGAATTTATTCACGAATTGTTTCTTAGAAATTATATAATATGGGAGCACCTAGATAGCACAAGGTGATCCTGATATATCTTATACGATGGGTGTGCCTACATAATTCCATAATTCATTGGGTAATGATTATGTTCTCCGTATAATTACATTGGATGTAGGTTATATAGTTATTCGATTTGTAATGGTTATATAAGGGTTATGTATGTGTTCTCTGAAGATGATGTCCCAATATACCAATATTTTTTATTTATGGATGATATGGATTTATGATGTTTCACTTGATCAATATTGTTATCACATGGCTCGTGATTGTCGGTTATTACGAATCTTCCCATTATGAAACCCTTATCCTAGGTTTTCATGTTTCATGATCCAGGTATTGATGGGTATGGATATTGTTATGTTATACTCAAACACGTTGATTATGTCATCATACCCTTATACTCTTCTTAGTCTAATTGATGACATTCATTTGGTATGTTTTATGTTTTCCATTACAGATCATTTGATATCACCCTTATTATATTTCATTTTCCACTGGTTATAAATAATGAGGTTGAACAAGTTACATCTAGAATTTATTTTATAAGGATGATTATAATGTCTTAATGTGAAAAATAAAAATCTTGGATAAGTGAAAGAAATGATCATTTAAAGTCATGTGAATTATTCATGTACGAGATTTTCCAAATTATCTAAAACTGTAAACCTGAAAGGTCCTATAGAATGTAAGTGATCTAATTTTTCCTTTTGATATTTTACGGTTTTGATGAAAAAATTAGGTCAAAATTATTGTCATTAAATCTAGAAATGTAAAGATTTTGTTTTCACCACTGGATCCAGTAGTGTGGGTTTGAGGCTATTATAGTTTGTTTCAAAGGTCGATTTAGATAACTTTGGAGATTATAATTTTTTTCATATAATATTATATTAAGGATTATGGATAGCATCATAGTTCTTTAAGATTTGGTATGATCATAAGTTCAAAGTCATGGATTCCTCATTTGAGGGTTTTAAGTCATAACAATTTTGAGGTTATTAATGAAATTTTTTGAGATGTTTTGTTAGGTTGGTCTATTTTTAACCCCTCTAATCAACATGTAATTTTATTTAAGGATAAATTATTTTTAATGTTTAAAGAAGACGAAAAGGATAACCCATATGTTGGGTGAAAACGCATCGAATATGGAAAGGCAGTGGGGCTTGAACTCGTGATAGAAGGGTGACAAGGGTGTAGAAACTAACATTGGACTACACAATATCCTTGTTAGTATGAAATTTTTATAGGAAAATATTATGTTTATTTTAGATATATATAGGATTATATTTAAGGAATAACATTTGATTTATCAAAGAATAATATATGATCAAATCCTTCTAATTTTTAGGTTTTGAACTTAGTGATAAAATGATTGAATTATTTTAAGGATATTAATTTGTGGAATAGTTTGGTCTTAACATTGATTACTACCATTTTGAGATTAATGTATGAATTTTTATATTGGAAATAATAATACTATGTTCTAACCATTTTAGTTTTGGTTATTGTATAAAGATTGGAGGATTATATTGTTATGCTCTTAGGGATATATGGTCCTCTAAAAGATTATTTTAGTGATTTAGGATTGAAAAAAATCATCCTGAATACACATCATTTGGGTAAAAATATGATATTGTGGTATAAATTTATTAAGAGATTAAATTTTACTGATCAATTATATTTCAATATTCTCTTACTCTAGATTGTAAGATAATTCCGCAACTCTAGGAAAAGGATCACGAAACAAAATTAGTATCCTAGTATCTTCAATTCCAATAAACCAATAGCCTTTTAAATCATCATAGATTTATGGTTTTGAGGTAATTAACTTTTCGTTGATCATTCACTTTCTTATGGTCAATGAACTCAATCACTCTCTATAATTATTTATGATTATCATTCAATCCTATATATGTTCTCCTATTTCTAAACCTAGTTATGTGTTATTCCATATGAACTTTTTATTTCCCTTCTCCTTTTTTATGAGGATCTTTTATTAACCCTTTTTATAATGCGGGTTTATAATAAAAGTATTTTCAAATTTCCATCCTTTGAATGTAGATATAAAGTTCAAATTATGAGGATGTAATTTATTAAAGGGGGGATGTAATAACCCAAGATTAAAAAAAAATTATATTTGATAGCCTAAATGAAACACAAAACTAATTTTATCTTTTGTTACATGAAAAAGTAATTTTATCTTAGGGTATATGAAACCCTGAGAGTTTTTTTCCTGATATCATATTTAACATGAAACACTAAACTTAAACAACTCATGATATATATTACAATTATAACCTAGTTATTAAATTGGTAGGAAGGAATAGTATTAAATACTTTATGAAATATTTAAATATATATATATATATATATATTTACTACTCAATATAAATTATTGACAAATTTTTATTAAATAATTAATCTATTTTTAGTAAAGTGATTTTATTCTTCGAAAATTTGTTTTCTTCAAAAATGATTTTTATTGATTTTCATGACAAAAAATATTTTAATAGATTTTTGGAAATTTTAGAAAATTTATTTTTTAAAATTATTTTCACTTTTGGAATTGGAATATCAAATTTTACTTTGGGTAAAAATTTTAGACTTTTCGGAAAGTACTGTTTTTTGTGAATAGTGAAAAAAAATTAATTTTGTACATAGATATTTATATTCAATAAATTAGGTAATTTTAAAATATATATACGTTATGAATCTGTTTTTAAGTAACCTAAGAATTATTTATTTTTATTTAACACACTTAGTTACTTTCAATCAACTTTATGTTGGTTTTTAATATAAGTTTGTTTTTGGGTTTTAAAACATATCTTTCTAAAAACAATTTTATAAGGAATAATATTTATCCATTTTAGTTAATTAAAATAATCCCTAATGGGGAATTTTTTAAATGAAATTTATAGATTATATATAATGAAATATTAATTTATATTTATATAATTATTATTATTAGTCATAGAGTTAATATAGAAAAATATTTTTCTAAAAAAATAATCTTCTTCAAAACCTGATGTCTCACCACATTTGCAGAATTAATGTTAAATTAATTTTTTCCACTTTTGTGAATTGAATTTGGAAAAAAATAGATTCCATATTTTTAATCTGAATAATTTATATATTTTAATATGTTAAACTTAATTTTTTAAAAAATTAATAGTGAATTCGGTAAAAAAATGAATTACCATGATTAAGGTAAAAATTGATTTATCGAAGGTTAAACAGAATGATAAGATTAAAAATAACAGAAAATATTATCTTAATTTTATTAATTTGGGTTATTTATTTATTTTCTATAAATTTATCTAAAATATGGAAATTCATTTCCACTTTCCTTTGAATATGACCCATATAATAAGTCAATTAAACCAAAAGATAAAAAAGATTCCATTATTCCTTGTAATTTACATAAAGCTTTGGGATAGGAAAAAAAACATAGGTTAAGTTATAGATATTATTTTAAAATATAAATTATTTTTTGTTATCATAATAGTTTGTATTTAGTTTTTAGAGATGAAATAATTATATAGAATGCTTAAGAAATGTCAACGCGCTATTTATTAAGTTAGAAATCAAATGAAATAAATGATACTAAAAATATTAAAAGCAAAGTAAATAGGGTGAATTATTTTGTTAAATTAATTTTTTATATGAATATATCATGTAATGAATTTTTTTAATAAATACCTACTATTTCCCAATAATGGACTAATTATTATTTTATAATGTATATATCAATCCTTAATTAGTAAAAAACATAGTTTGTGTGTTTAAGGTTAAATGATGTTTTTACGCGTTACTTACGCTTGTGTTAAAAAAAATCAACACACATAAGATTTTAATTTTATAATTTTTATTTCATAGTTATAATTATTGGGTATAATTTTTCTTATAATACTCACTTTAATTTATTTTTAATGGATAAATTACTTATGTTAGAAAACTAGTTACCAACCAAAATGAAAAAAATAAAGAAACTTCGGTGTTAAGAAACAACAATCTTTAAAAAATGTGTTTTATTGTAAGGTGGATGTGTTTATCAACCATATAATTCCAAAATAACTTTAATTATAAATTTTCGATCCACTTTTCATAATTTTTACCTCCCATTAGTGAATACTTTTGATTATTTAGAAGAAAATAACTCCTCCTCAACTATAAAAGGGCACTCACTCCCCTCACTTCTTCACACCTAGAAAGACATTTTTTTCAAAAAATATATTAATAAATCACTTACCAACTTCCATAATATCTTCTTGAAATCATTATTTATGGTATAAATCCAACATTTGAAGGCTTTAGTGAAAACCAAAGTAGGATACCCAAAGAAGAGGTGATGTTCTTCAATGAGCATCTTTATTTTACATCTTTCTCCACCTCTTTTAATTATTCTTATACAATGACGATATAATAGCCTCATTATCTTCCATATAATAATATGTTATTATGTTAAGGTTACAAACTATAACCACAATCACTTCCATCAAGTGATTTTTGAAATCATCATTTATGTGTACGGCGGACAACCACTTCGCGAAATGATGTCATTCATTTTTTCATTACCACCTCTCACGGTTGGGTATGATGGTGGATTTAAATTTTATATATTATATATATAATATAATTATACATATGGAGTTATTATATCATATATATCAATTTTTTATATTCCATTACTTAATGGATAAGTTAATTTCACTCATGTGCACGACGAACCACCACCTCACAAAGCGATGTGATTCATTTTTCACTAACGCATTACATAGAAGGTAATAAGGGTAAAGATAATAAATATATATGATATAAATGAAATATTTATGAAATTATTGAATTATTTATCATTCTTAAAATATAATATATTATTCTCTTTTTACCCTTTCACTCAATAAAAAATGATAACGTTATTCGTGGATGTATGTACTACCACCTCCTTGAAGCGATGTGATTCCTTTTTTAATCACCACATAAAAAGAATGATATATATATATAAGTATATATAATTAAATAATATATTATTTATGATATTATTATAATTATATAAATAAAAATTTTATTTAACTTCTTTCCATAAATATCATTAAAACGATGAAACGTTTACTCATGCATACGTACAGCCTACCGTCTCCATTAACGTAACATTAGCTCATTTTTCATAACAATATTTCCTGATTGTTTCTAAAATTATATTTTATGTACAAATATGATAATTATTTCATCATTATTATTTTTTATATTTTTAAATAATGACCTCTTTTACCGTAGTCAACTTACAAAATTCATTTTTGAAATATAAGACAAATATGGTCCAAACATCTGACATAAACGTAATTTATTAAGTAATTATATATAACTTTTTTATAAGTAAAATAAAGGTAATAATAAATACGAAAAAATTTCTCAATAAACTAAATAATTAAAAAATTTATTATTCAGTAATATAAATATACATGTGACAAGTTGGACTCAATGTAAGTGTTTTCTTGTCTCATTTTCATTTCTGTGATATATATGCCATATTCACCACTTATTTTTTGTTATGTGGTGTATATACCTTCCATTAATTTATTTTATGACTATTTTAATTAAACTTATTAGGATTTATATATCCATTTTAGGATCTCTCTTTTATGGGGTTTACGGTTTCAAAGTTACCAAAGCAGTAATGGACTTTGGTCACAATTTTCCTTCATTGATACTTAAGTCGTGTTGTGAACCTATATTATTTTATAATATATATATACATAAAATTTTACATGTAATATAAATAATTTATTTTTTTATAATGTTATTTTATGTTTCACCTGTTTTTAATCTTTATAAAATGTTTTCAAAGCAACCTTTTTTAGTTTTGAAAATGATGCCCATTTCGCTAGTACCAAAAATGTGAAAGGAATATTATAATAATTTTATGAACATGGAAATTATCTAAATTTTACAATTAAAAGGGAATTTTATTTTACATAATGTTTGGTATTACCCTCTGTTATGACCATAATTTCTTTGAAGCTTGTTTTTCAAGTTTATGAGGTTATTTTTAAAGAATTTTTTTTTTAAAAGTAATTTTTGAAGAATTTTTTTTTTCAAAATGTATATTTTAAAAACTTATTTTCAAAATTAAAATTATATTTCCATCAAGAATTTTTTTATTGATATATTAATGATATTTTAATTCATCAATTTTGAAAACCATTTTTTTACATATCCTTCCCTGGGAATATTTTTTATTGATACCATCCTCATTATTTCTCTAGATGGAATTAGATTGTCTCAAAGATATTATTATGAAACTTGTTTCACTTCCATAGGATAATCATGTTTAAAAGTGATTTTTATGAAACATGTTTCTATTACATGGTTTAATCATGTTTCAAAGAGATTAATATGGGAAATATTTCTTTTCCAGGGGTCTATCATGTTTTAAAGAGATTGACATGAAACCCATTTCTTTCACACGGTCTAATCAATTTATAAAGGGAATATTTATTGAATATATGTGTTTTATAATGAAATAAAATATCTATATGCTTTATTAATGTAGTGGTTCTTGTAAATTATATATTATGGGTGCGCCCATATAGTATATAGTGGTCCTAATATAGCTTATATTATGGGTGTTCACAAATAGTGCTCCAATACATTGGGTAATATTATGTTTTAAGAATAATTATATTATAAGTTGGTTATATGGTCATTCTAATTGTAAGGGATATATAAGGGTATTTTAGATTTTCAATGAATATGTTGTTCCAAGATACCAATATATTTTATTTATGCTTGATATGTATTTATGATGTTTTACTTGATCAAGATTAGTATCACATGGATCCTGATTATTAATTCTTAAGATCTTTTCCATTATTAAACTCGTATGCCATGTTTTCAAGTTTTATGATTCATGTATTACTGGGTATGAATATTCAAATGTTATTCTTATACAATTTTATTATTTCTCCATAACCTTATGCTCTTCTTATGCTCACTGATGACATTCATTTGATAATTATTATGTTTTCCCTTACCGGGCATTTGAAATCACCCTTCTTAGGTTTCATTTTCCCTAGGTTATAAATAATGAGGTTGAACGAGTTATGTCTATAAGGTATTTCTTATGGGTGATGATGATGTATTAATTAAAAAACAAAATTTGTTTTAATTGGTATAAATACTCATTTAAATTCACGTGAATTTTTTATATAAGATTTTTCCTAATTCTATAAAAATAAAAACCTAAAAGGCCCTCCATAATGTAACTAGTCCAATTTTTTCTTTTGATGTTGTATGATTTGGATGTAAAAAAATGGGTCACAATTATCATCATCAAATCCATAAATTCAAAGATTATGTTTTCATCATCCGATCTCGGAGTACGGGTTCAGGTCATTTATAAGATCCATTGTATCTATAACAATTTAATAAACTAGACTCTATCATTGGGTTTCTAGAGTTGGGATTATTATATTGGACATTACCATCTCATGGTGTAGAAAGTTTCAAGAGTTGGAGTTAAATACTAAGGAGTTATTCCTTTTTGTTATTTTTATGGGATATGATATGTTTCGTTTTTGTATGAAATTAAAATTATTATTTTTGGATTATGGTTATTACTATCTATTGGAGTTGGTGTTTATTAGTGGTTCTTTAATTATTAATATAATTTGTGTGGTTAATTCATCCCATATTGTATGTTATAAACACTCTTGTTATTCTGTAACCCTATCCTATTAGAATTGGTCATTATGGATCACTCATATCTTCATTGTTATCCAAAGAGGGGTTCTAGTGGATTCAGGCCAAGATAGTGTGGTAACATAGAAAGGATTGAAAGTTAAGATAAATTTTATACTTAGGAATATATTTGGAATTATAATCACTTAGTAGGAAAATAATATCATATGATATTATCATGTTATCTTGGTGGGGAGGCCAGATATGATGTAGAAAATTCCCATGTCATCCAACTCAAGAACTGTGTTAACCCTATTGAACACACTAAAGTGAGATTATACTAACTACATAGTAGAGATATAGGTGTGGTATGTGAATCATGCTTGTTCTTATATGTGTTTGAATTTACTATATCATGGGAAATAAAAATGAATTTAATTAAAATAGAATAAATGGATTCTATATCCTGGGTTTTGGTGTTTTGTTCTGTAATTGTTGAGATAGTTTAAAAAAGTAATACTTGTATGGTTTTGACTAGTAAAAAGTATCAAAACTTTATACAAAATCATATATTATCTAATCCTAAGGAGTAGGATTCATGAAGGTATAATTTTCATGAGTTTCAACATCAAATTTTGCTAAAGTATGAGGGGACTTCATTCAATCTACAAATATAAAAGAAAACTAGAGAATCTTTATATCAACTCCATTTTTATTCCTTAAATAAAGGTGTATTTAATTCCTTTGGGAGTTATATTATTGATAGTTTTATGTTTTATATAGTGATCATGATGAGTCTAATATGATATTGGGCATGTTTTAGAGGTAGTTTTGAGTTGATATCTTATCTTCTATTCTAATCGTATCATGGTGGAAAGAGTTTCATATAATTCAATAGAGGAT
Source organism: Viscum album (assembly GCA_963277665.1). Taxonomy (NCBI): domain Eukaryota; kingdom Viridiplantae; phylum Streptophyta; class Magnoliopsida; order Santalales; family Viscaceae; genus Viscum; species Viscum album. Next base: position 591,674,510 of record OY728126.1, read on the forward strand.
CTCTAGTGTGGGAGAGTATGTGGTGTTGTTTAATAACCTTATCAATTATTATTATAATCTTATTCCAAATGATTATGTGAGGGAATAACATTTTGTCAAGTCTTTATATCTGTAGATCTATAAATGTGTTATCTGTATAATTATCCCATCGTATCTTGAGGTGTGGATAAAGATTAAGGTGACTAAGAATATATTGTCATGAATGAGTTAATCTCGATAGGTAAGTCATCAGAAATTCTTATAAAGTGTAGTTTGAGATATCGGTTCTTTCTTAATCAATATTTTTAGGTTTTGGATAGTGAGGAGTCATTCTTAATTTTAATTACCCCATTTCTCCAAATCCAATAGGTCTTGATATTCCAATAGGGGCTCTAATGTATTTTTTATTCTATAAATGGTGTAGAAATAAGTAATTTTAGGCTATAAACTTCTTTATCAGTTAGCGTGGAGATGGAAATCAGTTTCAAATATATCCTCAATAATTACTTCCTATTAGGACTTTTCAGTAGCAATCATGTCTTAAAGTTTCAGTATATATAATACAATATATAGTTGATAGAGAATGGCTCTAAGATATTACCCAACCATAAGGATATAAGGTTGAGTATGTTCAACTTAGTGAACATATTTAGGGGAAGCAGGGAAGAGGAATAGGGCATGGTTAGTTTCATGTTTTGAAGTTTCTAATTTCTAAAAGACCAATGAGAATACAAGGTTTAATTTCTCTATATTCTACCTAGTTTATGATTTCATCAATTTAAAAAATTCACACTTCTTCATTTAAACTAAATTATTCTAAGAATTGGAAATTAAGGTGGATGGAATTTTAGTGCCCTTAGTGATGGATACACCATTTGGATATCAATCTAAATTTCTAAAGGTGTGTTATAGGTGTGAGATGAAAATTGGGCACCACCATTCATCCAAATAGTTTTTTTATATGAAACCATATAATGCCATTATTCGTATGGATTAGTTTAATAGAGTGTGATCTATTATTAATTACTATATGAGGAGTGTTTTATTACGTGATGTGGAAGGTGTGTGAGAAATTTTCATTTTCTATCATGGTTATTAAATATAATACGGATTTTTGGAGCCTTTTTAATCTCAATTAGAAGAGTTAGTGTTAGATTTAATGGAAGTATATGTGAAAGAGTTTTTAGATATGTGGATGAGTCTCTATATGCTTCTCTAGATGAGGCCATAACACTACCCTCTCAATGTGACATCATATTTGGGATAGAGTTTCGAACTATGGTTTACCAAATTTTTATATCTATATATAGGATAGGAACATTCAAATATATGATATTTGTAGATTTAGAATAATGATACGATGAACAATGGTTTTATCAGGTTTAGTTTTTTTTCATTAGGGTGCTCTGGTGTTGTGTGAAAATAATATAGATATTAGTTTCTATTTTTTATTAATTATTGTTATTTGAACCTATGGAAGGGGAATAACCATTATCTTTATCCAAGGATTAATGAAATTTTCAATTAGTAAAAGTTAACTAAATAGTTTCTAAATATTTATTTGAATTTTGGGCATCATCATATGATGATAAAGGATAAATATGTTCCAATGTTTTATTTTAGGTATTGTTATGGGTACATTTATTTCATAGATATTCTTTTCAATGACACAAATTCACAAATGATACTCATGGTATTGGTGAATTTGGTTTTCTTTGAGTTTCTAGATCAATATTTTTTCAGTTTTCATCAATGATATCCTAGAGTATTCAATGTCATAATAGGGCCATACATAGAATTTAAGGGATATTTCAGAGATCTTCGTATGATATGATATATATGGTATGTGGTCTAAGTGCATGTTTTATACAATTTTGGAGCATATCCTTGGATATATTGTGTCTCAAAAGGGTGGAATATATTATCCTTTAATGATTAAAGTGGTTGTTTCTTGAGAAATATCTAAGAAAGTTATAAAGTGGTGAAATTTCCTTAGTCTTGTGGCTATTATAAGAGGATAATTTTTTATTTATCTCAAATCATGGGACCTTTTACAACTTTTTTAATGAAGTACCAAGACTTATTATAAATAGATTTATGCTATGTGGAATTTTGGTACCTTAAGGAGAACCTAATAAATACTTATGTACCTTAGTTATTGGAAGATGGAATCATGTTTGAGGTATTTTTTAATGATTATCATCTTAATATAGGTTTGTTATGAGGAAAGAGATAGAAGTGGTATCTTACAAATCATGACTATTATGACATCATGAGTATAATTAATCCACTAATGATCTTGAACTTATAGTGGTAGTGTTTTTTCTAAATCTATAACATTATTTACTTATCAGTAGTCATATTTTTTTATTCATAGATCCCAATATCTTATGATATATCTTCTATTAGTGATATTTAAATGTGTTTTAGTGGAGATAGATGTAGTTATTCTAGGATTATTACTTTAATACCTCTTATAATTTGATGAAAGGTACTATTGAAACTAATTCACTAAGTATAAAGTCATGTGGTTTTTATTTTTGAGATGATTAATATTAGTAAAGGATAATAAAGGAGAATGAATCTTTGAATTTGGATTGGAGGAATTTGTAAGTAGAGTTTACCATGATAGAAGGGAATTTCAATTTATTTCATGGCTAATTTGGCTCCATATTTGGGTAGATTTGATTCCATATAGGTAGTTGTGGGTCATTTTTTGAATTCAGCTTATTTCATAGAGATTATAGAGTTTAGTGTATTGGATTATTTAGTGAGGATTTATATGGTTGATGTGGTGAATCTTCATGGTATTTTGAGGATGATCACCTCTGATCGAGATCTTCATTTTATTGAAGAATTGTGTAAGAGTCTGTAGTATTGGTTTCTATCTCAAGTATCCCTCAGCACTAATTTTTTTCTTTAAAGGGATATTAAGAGGGGGAATATTATCTAGAAACTAGAGAACATAATACATTCATGTTTTATTGATTTTCAATGCTTATAGGAAAATAATTTTTTTATTTGAGTTTTCCTATAATAATATTTATCACTCATCCATATGTATATCTATATTTGTATAATTGTATGGGTGGACTTGTATATCTCTATTGACATGGAATGAGGTTGGATAGTTAATGGTTCTTGGAATAAATTTGATATAGGGTGAAATAGAGAAATTATAGTTGTTTATTGAACAAATAAAGGCTTCTCAGGACTATTAGAACTCATATATTGATCAGAGTAGGATGCATTTGTAGTTTAAGGTTAATTACCATGTGTTTTTGGATGTTTATCCTTGTAGTGGGTACCATATATCCTTTATAGGTCATGTGATTTCTCATCATTTTGATAGATCCATCGAGGTGTTAGTGAAATTTTGAATGGTGTAATATTAGTTACGCTTCCACCATAGTTGGATTGTGTTCATGATGTATTCTATGTGTAACATATTCAACGATATCATCATAATGAATCCCATGTAATTTATTAGGTAGATCAAATGTTAGAGAGTATTGTACATTCATTAAATAATAGTTTAAATTTATAACTTTCTAGAGAAGGTGCTATGTGAGTAAATCATTCCTTTAGTTTATGTCTTTTAGAGGCATGGTAGCTTAGATTAATGTAGATTGGAGAAAAGTTCATAGATCAGGTATCATTATATAGAGTTTTTTTGAGTTTTTAATTCTTATTTTGATGTTAATATTTTTTTTTATTGATATTATATAATTTATTCCACCTCTTTATTATGTGATAATATTTAAGTTGGAGAGATTCCAATCTAATAGGTATTTAATGGTGTTTTTGATTTTTGAGTATATTTTCTTCCTCCAATGTTTTGTTTGATTCTCGAAAAAAAGAATCATTTAATAGGTATCTAATATATATTACAAGATTTTCTTAGTCCCCTAATTAAGTTTTTGTATGTTTTAGAGTTGTCAAAAATGATTTTTTAAGGGTTTTGGAGTGATGTAATGTGTGTTGTTCATATATATGAAATTATTTCCCCAAAACATTTTGGTTTTCTTGGGTTTATCATGATTGTAGATATGGTAATGGTAGTTTAATCACTTTTATATATAACGGGAGTTAGTATGAGTCAATTTCTTTTCTAAGGAAACTATACCATGGCCTAAACTATAATATGGTCATCCCTATTTTTTATATTGTGGTTTGGTTTGAGTTTTGATGGAATCCTATCTTCCATAAGGAGAAAGAAAATTCCAGATTTTATTATCATGGTAAAAAAACAACATGTTTTGGTGATCAATACATCATGATCATTATATGGTTTGAATGAAGGATTAAATTACAACATCATATTCTATAGTTTCTATGTCATGTTTTATCATAGGTGTGTTCAATGGAGTAGAATAACTGGTAAGATTTGTGGGAGGAGGGTAATTTTTAATTTCCTATTTTTCATATCATTGTTGACTAATCTAAACCATATTTTTATTTAAACATTCCACACCATGGTTTTCTCACCCAAAGTTTTATTATCATTTTTTCAGGCCTATTTATTTATTTTTTTCTCTTGTTTTCTCTAGAACCTTAAGTATTTTTAGTTCCTCCTCTTGGAGTTTTTTATTCCCTCGATGATCTCTTGAGTGCTTTGCTACAAGTGATTATGTATTTGTGATATAAAGGGCACGTATCATCCATTTCCTTCTAAAATTTTCATTTTTTTCTCTCAAGTAGATATAATAGAGTTTTTTCATAGTTTTTATGAAGTAATGATGAATTATTTATGTATAGTTTATGTGTTATAGGTTATTGAATGTTCCCTTTGAGTTTTTGGGAATTTTATCATCAATTTTATTAATTTATATTGGAATTGTATTGTTCAATATTTTTTTAAGGTTTATAATTATTATTATCTCCTTTATTTAACTTTATTTTTGTGTATTAATAATTAATTAGTTTCTTTGGGTTAGAATTTGTAATTTTCCTAATGAAGCTAAATAAATAAATTTATGAGTGAAGTCAATTGAAAATGTTTTGAATGTTTCCCCTTGTTATTACTAGATTATTGACTAATTGATATTTATGTTGAGTATTCTATTATGATTTACTTATTGTTGTTTATATGAAAAAATATTTTAAAATATATGAATAATTGAATGGTGGTAATGAAATAAAGAAGTATAAATCTATAAATTTTTGCTTGATATTAATTTTTTGAGTGTAAAGTTGTAATTTATTTAAGAATATATTGAGAAAATGAAGTTTTTTTATTTATATTGTGTTTGATTATCTTATTGAACTTGTTGAAAAATTGGTGAATTTTTTTCATGTTCTTTCTTGTTTTTTTTAGTATAATAGGTGTTTATGTGGTTTACTATTGTTAGGGCTTAATACGGTTGATGTAGTTAGTGTGTCTAGTGTGTTGAAGTTTTCTTGGATATCGAAGTTTTCTAAAATAGTTTAATAAATTAAATAATATTGTGTGTTAATGGGCTTATGGTGAATAAATGAAGTGACGGGTATGGTAAATTAAAGTGGTTGAAATAATAAAAGGTAATTGAAATATAAATGATGTGAAATTTGAAGTGTATATGAATTAATTAATATGGGTAGTGGGTAAATATAGATATTTCATGATAAATTTGGATTTGGTAATGGAATATTTAATTTTAAGAAGATGTGGAGTTATTGTGTGGTCATTGTGTGGTTGTAGTATTGTCATGTGGTGTTTATAGAGTGACAACAGATATTTTGGTAGGAAAACAGTTATGTGGTATTCAGTTATGATTGGAGTGGTTGTTTGATAATAAGTGGGACCTAGGTTGGGATTATGTGTATCTATATATTATCACATATTTTATATTTTTATATTCACCACCACCTGATTTGGGTAGTATATCTAATGAAATTTTGAGATTTTGGGTTTCATGTGTAAATTAAATATCCAATATGTTGATGATTTAAATGGTTTACTAATCCCCCCTATCGTTTGAATGTAGTAAGATTATGTGGAAATGTGAAAATCATGTGTAAAGGTGGAAATGATATGGGGATGATGTAGTTACATGAAATTTGATATGTGGTAGTGGTTATGTGGTCGTGATATGTGGTATGGATATGGAATATGGATATTGTTTGTGTCATATGGTTTTAGTATGTAGATGTGGTATGAGTTTGTGATTTGTCAATATGGAAGTGATAAGATCACTAGGTTGTTTGTCGTTGGGATGTGAGGGCTATGATATCAGTGAGGAAGAATGTATGTGGTTTCTTCCTTGATATATATTTATTTTTACTATATTATTCTATTTTTATATGGATTTGGTGGGTGAAGATTTTTAGGTTGTGTAAGTGTTTGGTCTGATATAGGTAATGACATGGTTTCACCATATATTCACTAATTCATTTGTATGGTTCTTAAATATTGGAATGAGTTTTCTAGGGAAGAACCCTATTTGGAATACTTTTTTTCTTCATCCTATTACTCTATACTATCTTCACATGTTTATAAGGTGTATTTGTTGATCAAGTCAGGCATTACTAACTTATGATGTGATGAGTTTCTAGACTTAGATTTGTTTTCTTAAGAGTTTTAGGTTTTTTTATTTTTCATAAATATGTTTGATTTTTGTTTTGTATGAAATTACATTCATTATGTTGGGATTATGGGTTTTACATTTTATTGGAGTTTGTGTTGATTGGTTGATATTTTATTATTTAGAATATTTATAAGGTAAATATATCTTATATCTTCTATAATATACCCTTGGTGATAGACACTAACTTTAATACTATTAGAGGTTTATTTTAGGGATTAATAGCATCTTCACTACTATCCTTCTAGAAAATCTAGTGGATGTGGGTAATAAAAAAAAGGCTACCAATATATATTATATCACCAAGACCTAAACCACTAGTAGATAAGATGGGTTTAGTACCAAAAATAATTTGAATTAAATATTGATTTCACCACTTTAAAGGGTAATTTCAGGGTATATTCTCTTAATAGGAAGATTCGTACATAGGTGGTGTTTTGGTTTAGTTATGATTGGTATCGTGTATTACTCTTTATCAAACTCTAATTAGATGGAACAGAATTTCATGGGATGGTTTTATTGATATATATAAGTATCACCTTATCATTATTTATATAGGGTAAAGATGATTCAAAAGGATAACTAATACTTCTAGGTGATAAATTAATTCATATATTATAGGGAGTAGCTTGTAGGTTAGACAAAAGGTGTTGGTAACATCCTATACTTAGTGATGGTACCAGTGAGTATAAAGGAGGATCCAATGTGAGATTCTTATACCTCTCAATAGTAAGTATAGATTGGGTGGATAAATAAGTACCATGATATATAATTCTAATTCTAGTGTACATAAATGAAGAATAATATAGAAGGATGCATTTCAAGATGCTTTACCTATCATCGAGAGAATGATTCCAATTCTAAAACATATATACATTACTATATGGAAGCTATAAAAGGTCAAATTTTATTTTTTTTATGGGTATTCCAAGGTTTCTCTGAGGTATAGAAACAATGTGGTACATTGTAGATAGTTTGACCAAGGTACCTCTTATCTATTAGATAGACCCAACCATTCAATGACCACGGTAGATTGTATGTGTGAGAGATGGTATAATTATATGGAGTGAATATAAGTATCATGTTAGATCAATTTATGAGATAAAAAACACATTTTTAGTTGGGATTCTAAGAAGAATTAGGAAATCAGGTGATTATTAATATAATTTACCCTCCAATTACTAATAGATAGTAATATCATATAATCAGGGTGCTTGAGGAAATCATTTGATCATGTGTTCTGGGTTTTAGTAGAGTTTGGGAGAACCATCTAATATTAGAGTAATTATCATATTTAAATAGTTATCAGGAATTAATCCAAATGGTTCCCTTTAGGGTGATACATGGAAGTCCATGTTATATTTTTTACTGAATATATTTAAGGGGGAATTAGTGATTGAACCAAGTCTCTTACAAGATATTTCAGAGTGTATCTAGAGAATTAGAAAGTTATTGGACACAACTTCGAGTAAGTAGTCATATTATGTGAATAGAAGAAATCAACCTTTGGATTTACATATAGGTTATTATGTATATATTAAAGTGCCACCAAAGTTAGTACATTGGAATTTATTTAGGTAAAGGAGGATATTTCCCCTTTATATGCCTTCACTCAATATTCTAAAGAGGATCATAGGAGTTGTGTATTGAATGGAACATACTTTGTGATAAAAAAACTATGCATTACATATTACATTTATATTATATATGTTTGTTCCACTAGGTCAAATACCCTGAGGGGGGTGAATCAGGGTATGACAGATTAAAACAACTGCCCCTTTTGATCTTGTTTCATTATTAAATAAAACTCTCTTCTCTCTCTTTCCCAAAGAAAAATATGAACAAAAATTAACGCATACATGAGACACATCAATTTTTACTTGGTTCAACCTCATTGGGCTACGTCCAAGAATCATACAACAGCAATGATCCAATATACCAAAATCACAAAAAGTGCACTGCTATTCACAAAATTTGGAGTGGACTCACTATCCCTCCCAGTTTACAACTAATTACAATTTGAATGTTCACAGCTCTCTTAACCGGAGTGTGCCCACTACTTCTTCAAAATATCCACTTATAGTTTATAGACTTGTAGGTCCCTTAATTATCTCAAATTAATGCATCCTACACTATATGTATATGCTCTATTGATGTCTCACTTTCATCCACAGATGAGTACAACATTACTGTAGGTGTACTAGGAAACATCCAAATTTCAAGCAACCGTAGGATGACTTTCATGCTACTTTAATCACAATGTGGAAGTGTTAACTTTATCAAGGAAAACCTAACTGTGAACTACTCCAAACTTGCATGACACAACCTTGTTATGCTCACAACTTGCGCGACACACACCATTTTACATCAAACTCACTATTGACACACAACTACCATCTGCAACACAACTTTTGAATAACTCACTACTTGCACGACCTCACCACTTGTGCGACCAAATATTTGATTCAATCTAAGTGTTTAGATTCTCCCGAATTAGTGGGGTAACCACCTATTTATAGGCATTTTTTTGACCTTGTGCATGAGGTGCACAACTTTCCCCCAGATGTGTTAGTCCATTCGCCCAAGCCTCTATTGTGCAACTCACCTTGTGTGGCGCTCCATAACTTTCATTACCTTCTTTACTTTTACATGTTTTCATATTATGATTTTTTAAATATGAATGGAGTAAAAATTTCCACGCCTCTTTGACACAGGTGTGTAACGCCCTTTTCCAAAAATATTTTTCTCCATTCTCCGATTTTCAGACACAAAAATTTGGCAAACACTGGAAAACGATACCACCTTGTATACATTCTTTTTGTACCACCTGCAGATCATATATTCCTTTTTCAATCCTCTTTGTCAATATATATTGTCAAAAATATCTTTGGAACTCCACAAAAGTGTATAGAAAGCCTCTTTTTCAACAAACACAGTCAGCCAAAAAATGCTACAATGTTACCTTGAGGAATTTTTTCCCAATAATATCCCTATTTGGGCTTGTTGACAACTATTTCATAATTTGATACCTATTTATAGATTCATACATATTATACTAGAATTCGCTTTTTTATTAATATAACAATCAAGTATTTACTCAACACATACTCTAAGCCCACATGATCCATGCTCGGCTTGAGAAACAAGAGTATAATGGAAATTTAATCAATGAATAACTTCATTCTATTCCAAAACCACTCTTCTAATTTCATCAAAAACATCAGTTGTCATGATATATATCCTTTGATCAATCACTTCAAGCATTTTTAGATTTAATACTCCCCCTGTCTTGTTGCTCCCCCGATCTCACTGCTCCACTTTTCAGCCTCTCTCTTTTTCTTGACTTCTCCCATTTTGTAAAAAAACATAAAGGCCATGATTTTGAGGTATGAAACAGGTTTAAGAACATTGATCAGTACATTAGAGTTAAATACCCCATACCTATAGGATAGGGGTCCCACATTGACACCTTTTCAAATGTGGGGAGTCAACAAAACCCCCATAGCCAGTCGATTCCTCTCAGATGCTTCTTTGTGTAAGGACTTTGTTAGAATGTATTCAACATGTAGTTATGTAGGCACACAATCCAACTTTAAAAGACCTTTCTCTACCTTATCCTTGGTAAAATGATATTTTATTTCAATGTTATTTGTACTTGAGGGATGGACTTAATTTTTTATAATAATTATAACACTTGAATTATCAAAATGGATTCCAATCAAAGACTTCAACTCAATTACCATATCGTTAAGTATATGCTTCATCCATAATAGTTGCATGCATGCTTGAGTGGCCACAATATACTTATCTTCTATGATGCTCAATGAATGCAATATTTTTTCTTACTTAGCCAACAAATACACAATCCACCCAGATATAAAACACCTCCTCACATTGATTTCTTATCAGCTACAGAACCAACCTAATTTTCATTTATCTATACTTATATCTCTAGCTGATATTTATCATTATATATCAAATTTAAATCCAAAATGACTTTTATATACCCAAGTATTCTTTTAACTCCAGGCATGTGGCTTTCTTTAGGATTGTTTTCATATCTCACTGCTTGGTAGGTAGAAAAAACAATATCAGGTATTTTTGTTATCAAGTACAGTAAAATTCCAATGATTTTTCCTATATTCTATGATATTAACTACCTTTTCACCATCATCTTTTGAAGTTTAATCCTGATAGCAACCATAGTTTTCATCTCCATGGAATTTTTCATTCCAAATATTCTCAAAACCTCCTTGGAATATTTGGATTGACAAATTAAAGCTTCATTCCTTCTTTGTGTCACCTATAAATCAAGGAAGAACATTATCTTATTAATCATTGACATTTTGAACTCACTTTTCATGAATTCATAGAACTTTCTACATTATGCTTCATTTGATCCACTAAATATTATTTCATCTATGTAAACTAACACCATCATCCTTTTATTACTATCATTATTGAAATAGAGATTGTAATCAACTCCACCACACTGATATCCAACCTTCGTTAAATACTGATCTAGCCTCGAATATCATTATTTGGGTTCTTTCTTCAATGAATATAGTGCCTTCTTTAGCCAAAAACTTTGTTCTTATCTTTATGATTGAGAAAACCATATGTAAAGTGTGATACAGATAAAACATCATCACGTCTCATTTCTTTTCCCCTAAACTTGGCCTTTCCTAAGCCAACTATATTCAGGACTTCATAGTTTCTAAATTTGACAACTCCTTATTTTTTATATTTTATTCCTGTAACAATATCCTTATTTCCTACCATTTTTGATGTGAAACCACTGTCAAGGATCCATACACAAAAATGATTTGATTATTTAAGGGAAATTTTCACAACCACTACCTTCTCAACTCTTTTCATTTTTATCCATGTTTTTTAATTCATACTAGATATAGATTGACAACTGTGATCTTCTTCTAAATATGATAGACTAGCTTCATCTTAAAAAGCTGAAAATTGTTTTTTAATTTTCATCTCACCTATTGATTCTTTGATTTAGTGCTTTTTACCACTTTTATTCTTCTTCATCACATTCTTATGCATGGTTGATGTACAATATATATCCATGTTCCAAAGTCCTCTGATCCAAAAACAATGACCCTCAAAAGATATTCTAGAGTATCATGATCTATTTGATTTCCACTATTGTTCTTCTTCCCTTCTATATCACTTTTCTATGGAACACAAATTTTTTGAGTGTCCCATATTTCCACAGCAATAACACCTGATGTAGGGTATATTCCTATGTGTAACTTCTAAACCACTAGATGCTCCTTAGGTTCTCTAAATATTATAATTTTTCTTCTTTTCCAAATAGATCTTCAATCTTAGAGCGGGTGATTTTGGTCTGACTTCAACCATGATTTCCTTTTATTTTTTATTAAGCCCCATACTAGCCTTATCATTTATATTTGAATATTTATTTCACTCTTTTGAACCTTTATACTCCACTTATTACTATTCTATATTTTGAAGGATCTATTTTCTTGATATCACATTGGGATTCAAGATTTATTCTTGATCCTTAACTTCTCATGTCACAAACCGTCCCCTGGGGCCCATGTCATGACTACCCGAAGCCCACCTCCTGATTTCCAGGGGCTAGAGACTAGTGCCAAAGTAATTATCCCTTAAGTGGGAGGAATTTTATTGAGAACTATTTTCACACATGTACACACATCCAACCCACAATGATGAAATGTAAAAAATCAGGCCACTAAGACAACCACTGAGAGTAAAAGTAAAAAACAAGAAGTAAAGGGGCCATTATAAAATCCAAACAAAAAGGAAAGTACAAGATCCTAAATTCCGTATATGGTAAACACTACCAAAAACTTCCACCATAGCATTTTCTCCACAATCTTTTCATTTCTCTATCTCTTCAACCATAGATTCATCTGAACTGTCACATTATTATAAAACAATATTCTTCTTTTTGAAGAAATTTCTCTTAAAATTTTTCTTTCCTTTCACATAGGATAAATACTTCTTCATAGGGATTTAAATTCATCCTCATCATCTTATTAGAACATATTTGGGAACTATGCTGCAAGATGACCAACCTTTCTATAACAAAAGAAGTCTAGTGGAAGTTTCCCTTTGAAATCTCCTTTTTCTATTTGAAGGTTTGAAGAAAGGAATGACATTACCCCATATGTCTCTTCTTCTTCCTGAAAGTCTTTCATGGGGAGCTTCTTCATGGACTTAAATTCCACCAATTTGGAATTCCATTTTTCCACGGACTCAATGTCCTCATTTCTCATCTCATATGCGACAAGAGAACCGTGTAAACTATCCAACGTCATCTCCTTTGGATATTTATCATCCAACACTAAAACCTTCAGATTGATATGAAATGGAAGTATTCTCAAGATGAACTTGATGATCTTTACATATTTAATAGTTTCTCCAATACCACACATTTATTCCACAACAACATTAACCCTATCAAAAAATGCATCGAAAGACTCATTTGGGTTCATTATTAGATTTTTATACTTGTTCCACAGAACTTGTACCTTTGCCTCTTTAACCTTTTAATCACTATCATAGATATTTAGCAACTTTTCCCACATAGCATGTGATGTCTTGAATGAAATCACCTTCGTATAGATTATATTGGATAAGGCTCCCTATAATGTGTTGATTCCTTTGGAGTCAGCATCTAATTCACTTCCTTTAGCTTCTGATAAAGCACCATTGTTAATATTGGATAAAATAACATGCATTTCTACTATAAACACATCCAATCCCAAATATTGGAAGTATTGATGCATCTGATTCTTCCATAACTGAAAATTATTCCCATCAAAGATCGGAATCACTTTGTGATTGATGACCTTCACTGAGATAGAAACATATATATTATCCTTTTCTTCTCATACCAATTGGTCGGTACACTAGGTCAAATACCATGAGAGGGGGGTGAATTAGGGTATGAAATATTAAAACAACTTCCCCTTTTTATCTTGTTCCATTGTTAAATAAAACTCTCTTCTCTCTCTTTCCCTTAGCAAATATGAAAAAAATTAACGCATACTTGAGACACAACAAATTTTACTTGGTTCACCCTCATTGGGATACATCCAAGGATTATATAATAAAAAGGTATTGATGTACAAAATTCACTAAAAACAAGCTATTTTTTACAAAGTTTGGAGAGGACTCACTATCCCACATGGTTTACAACCAATTAAAATTTTAAGACTCACTAATCTCTCAACTGAAGTGTTATCACTGCTTCTTTAGATGATCCTCTCATAGTTTATAAAATTTTAGGTCCCTCTATTATATCCAATGAATGAATCCTCTAATATATTTATATTCTCTATTTATGTCCCACATTAATCCACTAATGAATACAACTTTATTTCATGTGTACTGGGAAACTTCTAGCTTTCACGCAACCTTAGGTTGTCTTGAATGATAATTTAATCACAGCACGCAAGTGTTAACTTTGTCACAGAAAACCCAAATTTTTCACTAATCCAAACTTGTATGGCACAAACTTATTATAGTCAAAACTTGTGTGAAACACACCCTTTTATTCCCAACTCACTATTGGTGCACAACTACCATATGGAGTGTAACTTCTGAATAACTCACTACTTGTGCAACCTCATAACTTGCATGACCAAAGCTCCAATTCACTCTAAGTTTTTAGATTCTATATAATGATGGGGTATCCACCAATTTATAGGAATTTTGGTGACCCTGTTAATGAGGTGCATAACTTTTTCCCAGGTGCGCTATTCCATTCACCTAAGCCTCTATCATGCAACTCACCTTGTGCACTGCTCCATAACTTGCATGTCATTCTTTCCTTAGCCATATTTTGATGTTCTGATTTTGAAACATGCATGGTGTGAAAATTTTGAAGCCTTCTTGACACTGGAACACAACTCCCTTTTACAAAAAAAATTCTCCATTATCCAATTTTCGAACCCAAAAATATGTAAAACACTATAAAAAGGGGCGACCTTGTATACGTTCTTTTTTTTTACCACCACTGAATCACCCATTCCTTTATCATGGTTCTTTGTCAATATAGATTGTAAAAAATATCTTTTTAACTGCACAGATCCCTTCAATTGTTTTGTTTTTGGATCCTGGGGTTTACAAGATCGTGCGGTGGTGGGGCTTCTTAACAGAAAGAATTTTATGATCAGATTTGCATCGATGGAGGATCTTATTACTGCATGGTCCAAGGATCCTTTCAAATGCAATGGGATTTTCTTCTATTTTATCCAATGGACGTTCGATTTCCATATGAATTGAGACGCTCCAACTGTTGTGATATGGGTAAGCTTCCCTAATCTCCCGCTTCCCTTCCAAAATACTTCTATTTTACGGTTACTCGGAAACCTTGTTGGTCGCTACTTATGCTCTGACAATAGAATAGAGGCCGTGAGCCATCCTATTTTCCCTTGAATTTGTGTGGAGGTAGATGTATCCAAGGTACCAGTGGATTGGGTGTGGATAACAGTTGGAGAAGAGTTTTGGTGGAAACAAGTTGTTGTCTTCGAGTCGTGGACTGACCATTGTGGGTCATGCGGGCGACTAGGACATCTTGCCGATGTCTTTGATAATGGGCATCAGATCAAGCAGGTTCTTCTTCATGGTAAAGATCAGACGAAAGATGAGGTAAGACCAGAAACACAAGGGACTGAAATTGATCAAGAGGGTCTAGGTCTTCCCTTTTTTAATAATACTATGGCCGATAGCGACCCTGTTCGGGCCAAGCCTTCTCATAACGGATTGGATGAACCAAGGGTCGCTGATATATTTATGCATCTAAGGAATGATCTGGCTAGTCCACATCCCCGAGGGTATTCCCCTTCGGTCCATACAGTGGTGGAGAGTCCTATCTCCTATGCAGGGGTTCTGCGGTCTGACAGTGTTAATCGACATGCAGCGGTGATTCAAACTCCTTATGAGGGTGTGTCGAATGGTGGAAAGTGGTGTGGGTCCCCAGAGTCACGCTTGATGGAGTAAGATCTTATGAGGAGGCCCAAGAAAAGTAATCCATCTCTAATGTTATGTAATTGTTTTGATGGGTTGGATGAGGAAGGGTCTGAACATGAGCTATGGTCGATCCCAGGGTAGGAGATGCAAGAGGCAGTGGAAGTGCATTCCACTATTTTATCTGAGGCTGATTATGAGGAAGAGATCTCTAGTCAAAAATTGGTGGATTTTGAGGAGGGTACTCAAGTAAAAGGGCTTCATAGTTTGAGGAAGAAGAAGGGTTTTAAGGGGACTAGCGATGCAGGGGGATGGATTGTGGTTGAGGGGAAGAAATCCAAAGTCCGGAAGGACTATTCTCAGCTGCCGAAGCCGATGGAGACAAGGTCGGCCAGTAAGGCCAAGGTGAAAGTAGATGCAACTGCGGACCAAGTTCAGGGTAGTAAGAAGATCATGGTTCTTCAAAAAGTAAAACAATAAACCGAGAGTCGAGATCTTAAAAAACCAAAGCAGGGGGAGGAGTTGGGAACAGTGGATGAGACAAATGGGAAGGATCTATTAGATCTACTTATATCTTCAAATAAAGAAATGCAGGAAGAGTCCATTAAGCTCATAGACTCAGAGAAGGATAAGAGAAGAATATTAGAGATGGATCTTTGAGGTGATTTCATCAAAGATTAAAGGGATTGGATCTACAAACAAGACCTTCTTTTAGCATGCAGCTTTAATGAAAGAAAAATCAATGCGGAGGAGTACATCCAAATATGGTACAAGATTTTCAACTACTTTGAAGACCTTGTCAAAGA
Organism: Viscum album; assembly: GCA_963277665.1. NCBI lineage: Eukaryota > Viridiplantae > Streptophyta > Magnoliopsida > Santalales > Viscaceae > Viscum > Viscum album. Next base: position 591,690,837 of record OY728126.1, read on the forward strand.
TGATTCGGATACAAAGGCCCATGCCCTTTATTGGGGGTTGTATCGGGTATGAAATTCCAATATCTTTAGTCTCACTATTAATGACTTTTTGATTTCTTACTATACCTAAAGCTCTCGACTTGTATGGTTTCCCACTTTTCCTCAAAAGTGCTTTTGGAAATAAAAATTTAATCTTAGTAGTATTGAGTTAGTTAAATGATTTATTTATGGCGTTTATATGATTAATTAGGTATATTTTTTAATATTTTTTTTGTTGGAGGAAGATAGGAGAGGAAATTTTGGAAATGGAAAAATTTGGAAAACATTAACAAGTGCAGAAGAACACCACAAAAACATCAATGGGATAAAATAGTGTTCAAATTGACTTTTATAAGATCGTCTACCCACCACATAGAGTCCAATGGTTAGTACCAAGGACCCAATGTATCACGAGAACATTGGTGGAGTGCCCTACTATCTTAGAGGAATCCCTAACCCCATCCCTCTAATTTTAATGAGGTATTTTATGGTATTTTGGTATCAAAAATACATTTAACTTATTTATATTCCTCCCCTCATCCCATGTGTGCATCACCTCCCCTGCTAATTTCCTCTATTGTATTTGTTCATATCCTCTCACTTTTTAATAGAATCAAATTTCATCCACTACATTGATCATTATTTGATTGGGATAACATCACATGCCTCCTAGTTTTTACTTCCTCTCATTGATTTTTACCTCTTCAATCTAGATCCTTTTTATGTATTTCTCAAGTATTTGGATTTCTATTGATTAGGGATGATTATATCAATAATCATATTTTTTATCACTTAATAGTTAAAATTAGGTGGCCCCTATTTTTATTATTTATCTATATGTGATATATAATTATTATGAAATGTGGGCAATGGTGAGTGAGTGATAATAGTATAAAATGGAAAAAAAAATCAGTTTATTTATGTTTTAAGAGATGGTAAATGAAATTTCTTGAATTTAACACCAAAACCCTAGGACTCAAGCTATGATTTCACAAGGCCTAAAGCATATCTACCAATAACCAAATGCTGACAACTATTTACAAGGGATAAAACATAATCATTGGAAAATGATTTACACTCATAATAAAAGAACTAAATATATAAAATGTACATTCCATCTATAATACAATACCATTACATTGAAAATTATCCTTATACAAGAAAATAAAATACCAAACATGGTGCATAAAAAATAAATACCATCATGCATAACACAACATATACAACTAAATCAGGCAAGGCCTGTCCACAATGGATATTTCAATACCTTCTATAATTTATAATCGAACACTTCCATGTCTAATATAAACATAATTATAATAATAAAACACTAGTTAACATCAAATCCTTTCCCCTTCCTACAACATAAAAAAATATCCACATGAACTAATATGTGTGGGTAGATGTGATTACCTGAATACCCATTAGAATTTGTCCATATTAAACTCATGAATTCTCAAGAAAGATGTATTTCCAACTATATAGTCAATGTTATTGAAAATAGTTAAACAAATTTTATAAAAAATTTATCATGTAGTTTAAGATAAATTAAAAATAGCACATGAAAACATATCATGTCATTTTTTCCCAAAGAAAGAGTATCCCTTCCTATTTTACCCCAAATATCCATGAAAATGTTTTCCATAAAAAAATATCGGAGACATGATAAATATCAAACATATACTATTAATACAAACTTATAATCATATAATTCACCTTTTTTATTATCACCTATCTAAGACTTTCCAAGAATAGTGACCCTTCTCATCTATGTTATGAAAAATTATTAATACTATAAAACAATTTATCTTCCCTTCCCTCTATTTTTGGTACTTCTGGATCATTGATCATACTAAAAAATATTTAAAATACTATTTTTTTCTTATTGAAAATAGTTTTCTAAAAAACATACATCAAAATACATTATAATAAATTCAACTAATTTATGATATAAAATCATTTGTTTTTAAAAAACTTGATTTAAAACCAAATTCCATATTTTTATTGATAAAACCCCAAATCCAACATTTTTTTCAATCCAAAAAAAATCCAATTTTTAGTGAATCAATTACAAAAAATTATTTGATAATAATTCACATCATAAAATAACCAAAAACTATATCAACCACACTATAAGAATTCATATTCTATAGAGTAATGAATACGATCCATCTAACTTATGTGGTGAATTCCTAATGATCCATGAAACCTTGGATCTAAAGTCAATGATCATGATCAGATCCATCAAATCATAGATTCAATAACACAAGATCATGATTCTTATGTTCATGTTTCCAAATATTTAATTCTCCCTCTCATGATCAAATATGATAATATAGTTCCATATAGAGAGGGAAAAAAATAATTATAGAAAAATAGAAGGATCCAACAACTAAAGAAATATTTAAGATTAAACATTTGATATGATCTTAATCTATTTTATTCCAGTAGGAATCACATTTTTCGGCGATATACAATAACCAAAACCATTCCAAAGAAGGCCCTAAGTCTATAAAAATCCAAAATAGGCTATTTATGTGGGTTAAGAAGGCTAAACAGATTTATAAAATACAAATCAAGTAATTTTTTAATACTTTATTGGTTAGTATATATATCCTGGGAAACCACATTCCTAATTTAAAAATACCCCTTTTCTAAAAAACCAAGTTACACGATTATCCTTCGTGTATTTTTCCCTTGCCAATGTGAAAGTCTCTTACTTATTTTTGGTCTTCCATAATTAGATTGAATGATTTGGGATACCGTGTGTATATTAATTCACAAAAACTTAGTTCCCCAAAAACTTCAAATGTATTACCAAAATATACTCAAACTCAAAATGTGACATACCTATTAGTTTTAGTGTGTCAGATTCCACCCCACATAAAGAATTATTAATCCCACAGAAACCACTATGATTAATTATTCATGAATTACATTATAAATTAAAAAATATTATGTTATACTCTCCCATGAGTCTCATCAATAATTAACCAAGATTACAAAACTCTCTCACTAAAATAATACTTCATACTCCCATGATATTCCTCTTTAGATCAACAGTCCTTACTATACATTCAATAATGGTTACATCTAGTTCCATATCCACTATATCAAAAAGAAGAACATGAGATGGATCTATTTGTTACACTATTGGTTTAGAAACATATAACACATCATTAACTATATAATATATTGGTTAAAACTATAAATGATAATCCATTACCCTAGCATGCTTAATAATCTCAATTGTTCCCATAGATCATGTTTCTAGCTTCGTTTGAATCTTGAATTATAAATGTCTCAACCACGGTGACATTTGGGAAAGTACTTGATCCCCAAAAAACTCTAATTATTTTTTCAAATATCACTATAACTCTTCTATCAAGTTTGATATATCGATAATGTCTTAAAAATTATATGAATTTATCCTATCATTACCCACGCCAAACTATCTCCAAATAGAGATTATTCTCCATTTTTTCAAAAAAAATTGTGATAAATATAGGCTTCAAGATATTTCATTAAACGAAGACATAAAATTTATGTATGATAAATATTATTCTAAAACAACTCCAACAAAGAAACATGGTCTTCACATGATATCCTTAAATATAGTATACAATACCAATACATATCCTCTAATGTGTGGATGGTTCATTCTGATTTCTCATTTATATAAGGATGAAATTATATAATCTTCTTCCTCTGGATACTTATCACCTTTTTGGTCCATTATAAATTGTTGAAGTAAACTATGGATGCCAATATAACATGATTGAAAAAGGGACTTCATGAATCCTACCACTTCCTTTACATATATCTTACCCAAGTATTATACTAATAACTCTACGAGATGGAATATAAATGATCCAACTTCACAAATAAATAAACAATCACCAATATAGAATGAATATTCCAATTTGACTTAGGTAAACCAACCAAAAATCCATTATGATATCCTCTCACATCTATATCAAGATAGGAAAAGGTTGAATAAGTATTTCTAGTTGCAAATTATTAACCTTCACCTGTTTAAAAGTCAAACACCAAGGCATATAATCAACTATGTCTTGCTTTATCCCTTCCCACCATAACTACAATCTAATACCATGATACATATTTTTCACTCATTGATGAATAGACTAACAAGAGTTATTAAATTTATTCATAACATTTTACTTGAAATATAAGGGGGTCATAAATCCATCTTCGAAATAGAACATTGATCCATCCACTAGAAACCTCCCATTAATGATCACCACACAAATTAATATCTCACTAACCATATTACAGTAAAAAAATGTAACCTAACCCTCTATTACCCAATAAAAAAGTATATAAGTGAAGCTGATCCAATGTAACACCATAATTATATCCCCCTCATGAGCCTATATATTCAAATATTACATCAATCCTACTAGTTTCCACTAACTCACCAATTTCAACACTACTTGAGTAATCCTACTCAAGGCATGTGCTATAAAATTAACCTTACATGGTGTATAGAAAACATAAAGTTTGATGCATGAAGATATTCCACTCATCGTCATTGAAAATTTTTCAAATCCCACTAATAGAAACTATACCAAAGTATTTTTTGATCTAAATACACTATAAACCTTTCTCCAAAAAAATAATGTTTCCAAATATTTAAGTAATAAAAAAACACCACCATCCCTATATCATTTGTGGGATAGTTATTCTTATTTGATGATAATTTTCTCAACATGTACATACTAAATTATCCCATTTCACTTATAGATTCCCTAATATTACACCAAATGCATAAAAATATACTAAAATATCTCTTTAAATTCATGTAGGATAAAAAATAGAAAAGAATTAAAACACCAATTTATCTAATTGAAAGATCAATAAAAATTGTATTCCCACTCAAACATTACACTATTTTTATTTAACTTCATCTTCAGTGGTTAAACATTAAAAATACTTGAATGAAGAATCTATAGCATCCCAAATATTCTAAGAAACTTGAAACTAAGAAAGTACTATTGGTATGATCACAAAACATTACCACTTTATATTTATCTGGTTCAAATAAAATAAATTTCACATAAAAAACACATCCAAAGTACTTTAACTTATATATATATACCTAACATCTGGATAGCTTTACATATAACATATGCTTCCATATAATTTATATAACTATTATTAAATTATTTTTGTGATTTTATTCAATCTAAAATAAACTGGAATATCAACTAAAAACACTATAATAAATTATAAAACATATTTATTAAATATATTATTCACATTTAAAATAAAAAATATATATAGGATTAGTAACCCCAAATTTAATCAACAAAAACTCATTATATCTATACATTCGCCTGAAATATTTCTTCTGAATGTCCACCCCATTCACCCTTAGATAGTGATATCCTAATCCCAAGTTAATCATTGAAAATTATTTATCCACCTCCAAAATATCAAAAAAAATAATGAAAGGAATATAATAGTTATTTTTCACTTGAACCTAATTCAGATTCACGTCGTTAATGTATAACCATAATATAGAATAATCATACCCAGAAAAAAGAACTAGAATTGAGAAAAGTGAAACAACCATTCATATAAATTAATTTCTCTCTAAATCTTGTAACATAACATTTTAATCTAAAAATTCTTTAGGAATTATAAGATATAAAGGGAAAGAGATTAGAATAATCCCATGAAATAAGTCAATAGATAATTCTGGGTCTCACGCTAGTGTAAGTAAAGAGATTATTCATGAAACATATCCAATAAATATTCTACCACCACCAGAAATAGAAATTGATTCCCTAATTTTACTAATTAAATATCCAAACTAACCAGTTGAAATGTTAAATTTCCAAGGTATTTAACAATCAATCAATCACGACTCACAAAAAAATCCCCCTCTCATTTAAAATTTAAACCACTTCTATTATGTGAAGTAAAGGAATCTATATGTTTGTAATAGAACTTTTGATCCTTGAACCTTACCATCTGATCCATTATAATTATTCTAACATATATTTTTTTACTATCAGAACCAAGAATTCCATTGAGATCTTCCCTTCACTTATCATAATGTAATAAAATAATAACCCAAGTACTCATTATACCCTTTCTCTAAGAGGTATCTCGATCATCACTGAATAAGGAATTGACTTAAAATAAATATAGAGTTATTATACTAACCATGAAGATATAAATGAATGATACACACCCATTTTAAATAAAGAATTGACTATAGTTAAATCAACAAGATGAGTACCTATCACTTTTACAAGTTCTGTATTAAACTCAAAAAACATATTCCTTATAATGAATAGTTATTTATAATTATTATTAATTTGATCTTGTTGAGGATCACCACTGTTACTTTCCTCTTATTCAACTCCAACTTACTTTAACTGTTATGTAGAAATACAAGATCCAAGCCTCTTATTATATCCTCTGGAACTATAATCCGAAGGGGAATAATTTAAAACCCTATTTAGGTTCCCAATAAGCCTATAATAGTGGCATACCCTAGGTTCATTAGTTTTTTTCAGATTTTGTTATGTAGTTCTACCATGCTGATGATACCCAAGTAGTTTATCCCACTTAGATAAAATCAAGCTAGCTGACTTCTTATGACTACCTCCCTTTTGAGAGTTATACCATTTCTCCTACAACTTACTATAAAAATTCTCAAATCCCTTATTTAAGGCAATAAATGTATTATAACCCTTATAATCCATCATATATTCTTATTTCATAGATTTTATATTCACCCTCTTTATATATGTGAGTAAATAATGAAAATTTACATTGGAATGAATCTCTAGTAAAAGTTTTATCTCAAACCTTTGTTTGTTTATATTATTATTAGTGAGATGATATGGTGTGAAGTGAATAATACTTGAAAATTATTGTGCATACTCAATCATTTTCATATTCCCCTACTCAAGTTTTTATAACTCCTGCGACTTCTCAACTTCAATATCTCTATATATAATTGTTGAATGAGAATATTCAAAAATCAAATTCTTATAAAATCCAAATATTAATATTCTTTCATAATTTTCTCATACCCTTATGAGATTCTATTTTGAGAATGTAGGTAAAGATATTTACTTGAAATTACATGTGTATAATGAAAATAAAATTTTTTTTTGATCTTATCTAACCAATCCTCAACTTAATATACTCCTTTATAACCCCTAAATACAAGAGTATTTTTCCTTAATAAATATGAGGTTTGATCAACTGCCTTATTACACTCGTAATGTCTATCCTTTCAAAATACTTGGATCTCAAAGGATATTGAAATAAAAAGTTTAGAAATATTTTTTATTTTCATATTTCCTTCCTCAAAAATAGGCTCTTTATGCATAGGTGCCTCTATAAAACCATAAAAAATATTGAATGAGAAACTTTGCATAAATTATATTTTCTTATACCATAATACTATAATGTTCTCAAAACTCGTGATTTTGATTCTCTGTTGAAGTGGTTATATTCACCTTTTAATGATTCGTTCCTTACTAAAGGCTTGTCTCACATAATAAATCAAAAATAATTTCAACTAATTTCCTTTCAAATCCAAAAAATTTTCAAAATAATTTTAAATAACTTTCAAAAAAAAATGCAATAAATACATTTTTTTAATATATGAACATGTATTTCACCATTATGCATGTATACAATGATGTAAAAATATATTACCCATCCAACCCATCATAGGTGTAGACACCTACATGACACAATTGACCAACATCCTATAAGGGATCATTTGAAAGCTTATCTTACCCAAACTCATAGTAAACTCAAGTTTCTCAATAAAGTGGTAAGATATGTCAATTTATTGGTACCAATTGAATCTTGAAAATTCAAAATAACTATCCATATATATTTATCAAGACCTAATTTCTGGAACAATTCTCTGATGCCATTTTTTAACCACTTGATGAGAATATCAAAACCACAAGACCTATGTTGAGATAACCACAATGCCTTAAGAACAATTTCCAATCATCGGAGGATAGAAACTAGATCTAAGGGGAAAATATAATATTGGGAGGTGATTTTCCCTCATAATAAAATTAAAAAAAATATTAAATTTAGTTTTCATTTAAAATTAAAAACTACTAAATTAAATAAACCAATTTAATATAAACATAATAAAAAATATATTTTTATGGAAATAAACACCAACATGTCCAACTTATCACAAAAAAAACTAAATTAGATAATTCTTATCCATAAAGAATACTTTAACACCTATAAAAATTTTCTATAAAACAAACTCATCCACTTTAAACATAGGTCCTATAATCCATCCTTAAGTAACATAAAATCCTTTTCATTTATTACATCATTGAAAAAGTTATTTATATTCACACCAATGTATAGTTAAGTATGAGTAGATTATTACCCATTAATATTTCCCCATGTAAAACCCTTTCCTTACCAAAAAAAATATTTATTTCCAAAATTTTCATCAATTATATTTAAAATAGTTCAACACATTTTAAAAATGAAGTATTTTATCCAATTATTTTAAATAAAACTAAATAATTTCATGAAAACAATTCACATAGTATTTTCCTAGAGATAGAGCAACCCTTACTAGTTTTTCCCAAATATCTAAGATAAATGTTAGCCATAAAAAATTCTTAATACATGAGTGATATTAATGAAATAGCATAAATATGGGTATATGATCATACAATAAAAACATTGTTGACCATCCCCCACTCAAGTGTTTCCTGTAAAAATAACCCTTTACATCCATGTTTGATAGAGCTCTTGTTACTGTCAATTGATTTCATAGGATTTTAACTGTTTATGAAACTTCAAAGTCATTCTCTATACACCAAATTCATTTAATTTCTAAAAATATATTTCCTTCAAAAAATATTTTTTTGAAAGATATCTTTTAAAATTAATTATATTTAATTAAACCAATTTAGCATAAAAATCTACACATTTTCCAATAAAAAACTGTTTAAAACCAAATAAAATTATTTTTCAAAAATCTAAAAATTCAAGTTTTTAAAATAATAAAACCTTAGTTTTTATTAAATGTATTTCATAAAAATATTTTATAACAATTAAAATCATGTAAATGGCCCAAAATCATAGCAACCACATGAAAATGAATCAAAATACATTTAGCAACTGATAAATGTAGCATCCCAGGTATTTATAGAATAATACTTTTTCATATATATGAATATTTATGAATAATATATTAATTTTATGTTAAAGATGATGATTTCTCTGATAGCATACTCGATACACAACAACAAGTTTCTTTGAAATCTTACGTTTCACACAACATTAAGTTCTACTAAAAAAATAATATAATAATATTATTATTATTTTAAATGTTAGTTAACGTCTAATCGTTGTATTTGAATAAATGAATAGAACTAATAAAAATATTATTACACATTTTCGTTAAATGTTTTTACATTTATCCAATAAATATTAGAGGCTTAAAATGATAATGAATCCAATTTTAATCATAAAATACTCTAATATTTTTAAAAGCTCATTTTACCGCCTTTTGATAGAGAGCCATTTTTAAAAATATAGATTCTATCACTATTATATGTTCTATTTGAAAAAATAAACTTCTTATTTTGTAGCGGGACATCAAAATTTAAGTTGGTTTAAATTTTGGTATTTCTCTAATAAAATTCATATTTTAATAAATAGTGAAAAATACTGCATTTTAATTCAAAACTGTATTTTCATCTAATTAATTTATATAGTTATGTTAACCTTTTAATTATTATTAAAGATTAATTGGATTAAGTTTTTATAATTTAATAAAAAATTTGTCATTATATGTAATTTCACATTGAAATTGGACATAAACACATGTTAATCTTTTGATAGTTTATACTTCTTAAAAACCCTCTTTCTGGTTTTGACAACGAGAATTAATTTTAAATTAATAACTAGAATTTATGTGTTTTGAATTTTAAAAAATGGATTCCATATTTTGAATCATAAGGTGTAGAGTTTTTAAACAAATAAATTTTATTTTTGTATGTTATGAATAGTAACATTAGTAATTATTTTTATTTACCATGGTTAAAGGGTAAATCTTGTAAGTAAGGGTAAAAAATAATATTATAATAATATAAAACTACCATAAAACATTTCCTAATCCTATTTTATTACATATTTAATACCATGGGCATTCTTGGGTTGATTTTAGGACCTCATGGATCCACTTGGATGTGATAATGACCTTTTATAATTTTTAATTTAAAGAAAAGGGAAATATAATATAAACATATATCTTCTAACTAAAACAATTTTAATTTGGTTTATATAATTTATCTCTTATACTATAAATATTAATTATAAATATAAAAATATTTCCTACATTATGGTATTTTATTTATAATTTTAAGTCATTAAATAAATAAATTTAATTATGACATAATGATGATGCAGTGATTGTTTCATTAATAAAGGATATAAATAAATGATATTATCAAAAATAAAATAAATATTATTTAACCTAATTAATGTCATACAAGAATTTTCTAGGTTAATTTGACATGTTAGGATTTATTCAATGTTTTTTTTGAAGGAATCAAGTTGTTATGGATTTGTAAAAAAGTCAAGTATGAATAGTATACAAAATTGGCATAATTTGTAACTTAAAATATAAAATAGTTTATTAAATGATATAAAATTAATAAAAAACTAGGATTAGTATAAATTCTTAATATAAGTCCAAATATTTCATAAATTATTTTTTGTGGTTTGTTTGACATGATATGGTAATTACATTAACCTATAATGTGTAAATAACATGATATCACTATATGATTAAAAAAGGTAAAATAAGGGTAAAACCTAAAATATAAGGATAAAAAAATATAAAAAACTTGTCTAAAAATTATTTAATGATTTATATTCTAACAAAAATTATATTATATTCTAATTAAATGAGTTTTGGGCTATTCTTAATCGAAATTGAATTTATAATAAAATAATATTTCAAGACCTTCCTAAAGTGCCTATCCTCCCTCTTATAAAAGGACACCCCCTCTACCAACTTACTCACACCTATAAAGCCACTTGGATCATAAAAATTCAGATTAAATAATCTCCCAACATCCCTAATTTCCTCCTATAATGCTTACCTTGGGTATAAGGAAAATCAATAAATTATTTTGGCACAAATCAAAAGAAGTTATCTGATTTAGAGGTAACGTCTTATCTCAAGTTCCTTTCCTTTATTTTCATTATCCAATCCCTATGATCTTATTATAATTTTATTAAATAAAAAAACAGGTATAAAAAATATACTAGGTGTTTTTATGAGACACTTATACACACTTCCATCTAATGGATACGAACACCCTATTTTTGTGTACGGTGAACTAAGGCCTCAAAAATTGATGATTGTTCAATTTTCCCCTACCACCTATCATGGAGGTAATTATGATTTAAATATATTTATATATGATATATATTATATTTATATTGTATCTATTCTTCTGTAATTTTTTTTTACAACATACTATTATGCTTTCCATGATGTGTAAATACGATAATTTCATTTGAGGAAGTGTGGACTACCGCCCCCTAAAAGTGATGCGACTCAATCATGTTGTACATGGAACATATAAAGGATGGTTTTATTAAAAATAAGAAACATATATGAAATAAATATAATACTGGTATTATAATATAAATTCATATCATTTTATTATTATTCTTTTAATATGAAAAATTAATGAAAGTATCGTTCATGTGTACGTACGGCCTAACGTCTCCATGAACGGTGCATTTAATTTATTATATCCAAATATTATGGATATTATAAATCCATATATAATGGGTATATATTATAATTAAATCATGAATAATATTCTAGAGATGATGGACTTTTGACCATATGGACAATTTATATCAAAAAAATTTCATTTTCGACTCAAGTACCGAATATCGACAAACCTACTGATATGAACTTAAATAATATTTTAATTTTTATAAAATGATGATGTGTAATATAAAATTAATAATAAAATTGAAAAAGGTTCTGAAGAAATTTTAAATTAACCTAAGATTATTAATCATGAATATAAATAATGAATGAGACAAGTCGAACTCAAGGTGAGGGACTTCATCTCAATCTCTTTTAATTAAGGCATATTTTGATAATATACACCTTCTTCTTTTATATAGTGTATAATAAACCCCTTTGAATTTTAATTTCATTCAAAGGGAATCTTTTTTCTATAAATTGTTTTACTAAATGAAAAAATGAATGTTTTTAACATATTCGGTGACAACGACCTCTCCTTCATCGTAACCTTTATTTGATATTTGGATTCCTCTATAAGACTTACTATTTTTTAAGGAAAAAAATCCCTTATTCCATTTTTAGGTGTTTTGGTATTGAAAATGTTTTTTGAAATGAATTGAATATTTCAATATCTTTAATTGATTTCTTTTTATTTCAAATGAAATTTTATTAGTGAAATATTGATATTTGAAATATATTATGTGTTATGATTATATAATGGTAATTGTACATTTGACATACGGTTACATGATAAACAAAATAATGGGTTGTTCTGTGATAAACCATTGATGTATGGTTACATTATAACCTCTAAAACATTGGGTATTGAAGTTGGCTATATGGAAATTCCATTTAGTGATATGCTTTGAATTCGACTGTATAGTTATTCCAATTATGTATGTTTATGTCCAAAGTTACCTTTATATGTTATATGTTGATTTCTATGGGATTTATGGTAATATTTTGGTGAAAAAAAGGTTAATCAGTGAGATAATATTCAGTGAAGTGTTTTTCTACTTCTTCAAGGTGGAAATTATTACTTTATGATAAAGTATTCATGGTTTTTATGTTATCCCAAGACTAAAAGTTTTCCTTCCTTGTTTACCCCTTACTGATATTTTTATGCTCATACCAATTTTTGAAATGTTTTTCACAGGACTTAAAGAAAAATATATTAAAGGATAGGATCTAGGAAAATTTATGCTGTTGAAAATAAGGAACGAAACATTTTTCTTTTTAAAGAGTTTTTGTTTTATTAAAAAAATGGATAGTTAGTGGAGGTGTCTGCTTGTAATATTCAAGTTGTTTTGTACAAATTATGACCTAATTCTATAAATCTATAAACCTGAAAAGATCCTTGACATGAAAAAAAGTTAAATTGTTGACTTATCTCAAGATTAATTATTTTTTAAGGTGAGGCCTTATAGTTGGTATTAGAGGCCGATTTTGATAACTTTAGGAGTTTGAATATTTTTAATAAAATATCCATAAAATATTTTTACTTTATCATAAAATTGAAATAGCATTTAAAGATTGACATGTTTCTTTGTATAAGATATATTTTTTCAGAATGATTTTCCATATAGGAAATAAGGAAGTTGTGATGGGAAGGCATATAGAGGTAAATAACCATCCAAATCAACATCCTGAGATGGTCAGAATCGGAACTAAATAGTTTGTAGGAGTGATGGATTAGTTGACTCACATGATAAATGGTGGTCATGTTTATTGATGGTATTTTGGTATATTCTAAAAGTTGGGAGGAACATGAAAGTTACTTAAGGATTATTTTCAAAACCTTAAAAGAAAAAAACTATATGGAAATTTTATTACAAGTTAATTTTGGTTGAAAAAGGTTTCTTTCCTTGGTCATATATTTTCTAAAGATGGCGTAACTGTTGACCTTTCTCAAACAAAAGTTATTAAAGAGTGTTCAAGACCTACCAATATCACAGAAAATTTTTAGTTTTCATGGATTAGAGAGTTATTACTGAAGGATTGTTGAAAAAAAATCTCAGTTATCTAGCCCACTAACTAAGCTAACACGTAGGGGATTTAAGTTCATTTGGATAAAAGAATGTGATGATTGTTTTTAGAAACTGAAAAGAAGATTGGTAAATGCTCCAATTTTGGCCCTACCATCCTGGAATGGTGAATTTGTAATCTACAGCAATGCATCATTGAAATGGATTGGTTTTTTCCTAATTTGGAATGATCGGATAATTGCTTATGTTTTAAGTCAGTTGAAACCTCATGAGCTAAATTACCCTACACATCATTTAAATTTTATGTTGTTGTTTTTGCATTAAAAATTTGGAGTCATTATTTATATGTCATAAAGTGTGAAATATATATTGATCCCAAGATTTTGAAGTATATATTCACTCAGAAAGAATTAAACATGATAAAAAGAAGATGGATTGAATTAATAAAGGATTATGATTTCACAATTAATTACCATTTAGAAAAGGAAAATAAAGTGAATGAAGATTTGAGTCGAAAGAGTACTACTACATTAACATTTCTATGTTTGGAACGAGATGCTTTTGTTTCTAATTTGATGAATTTTTTATTGGAATTTGTTGGTTCAGGGAATGCCTCTGTTTTGTTTTTGGTGGCAGTGAAATAATCTCTATCAAACAGAATTAAGCAAGTACATAAAGAAGATAGTGAGTTGTATAAAAAGGTATAATTGGTTTAGAAGGGTAAGTTTCTTGAATTTAACATTTATAAAGACTATGTTTTACGGTTTTCAAAGAGATTATGTGTGCCTTGGGATTCACATTTAAAGAAAAAGTTGTTATATAAAGCTCATAGTTCTTCATTTTCAGTTCATAGTGTAGTACTAAGATGTTCAGATATCTTCAACAGTATCACTGGTAGAATGCAATGAAAATAGGTATTTTTTACTCTACTGTGAAGTGTTTGAATTTTCAACAGGTTAAAGAAGAATGGTGGTTACAGAAAGAGATGCTTCATCCTTTTCCAGCGCCAAAGTGGAAATGGGAAAATATATCCATGGATTTTGTAGTGGGATTACCAAATACTTCTCAAGGTAATAATACAATCTAGATTATTGTTGATCAATTGACTAAATCTGCTCATTTTCTTCCTATTCTAGATACTATATATTTAGATCAACTTTCTCAAATGTATATTAAAGATATAGTTAGGTTATATGGAGTTTCTCTCTATATTGTTTCTAATCGTGATCTTAGGTCCACTTTTAACTTTTGGAAAGGCCTTCAGAAGTCATTGGGAACTGAATTAAATTTTAGTATAGCTTTTCATCCTCAATTATATGGGCAGTCAGAATAAAAATTCATACCTTGAAAGATATGATACGTGCTTGTTCAATGGATTACAAGGTAATTTGGGATCAACATATTTCTTTGGTTGAGTTTTCTTATAATAACAGTTTTCATTCCAGTATAAATATGGAACCATTTGAAATATTATATGGAAAGTGGTGTCAAACTCCATCTTTTTGCGATGAAGTAGGTGAAATGAAGTAGATGGGGCCAGGATTAGTAGAAGAGATGGCAGAAAAAATTCAAATGATTTAGAATCATAGGAGGATAACTTAGAGTAGGCATAAAAGTTATGCAGATAACTAGAGAAGGATCTTTCTTTTGAGGTAGTTGATCATGTCTTTCTCATAGTTTCTCTATGGAAAAGTGTGATGTGTTTTGATAAAAAGGAAAAGTCGAGTCCAAGGTTCATTAAACCCTATGAAATCCAGAAGAAAGTTGGATCAGTTGCCTATAGGGTGGATTTACCTTCAATTTTATCCCAGGTACACAATTTTTTTCATGTTTTAATGTTGAGAAAGTATATGTTAGGTCCATCTCATGTTTTGATCCCAGAGGTAGTTCAGTTGGAAGAGAATATTTCTTATAAGGAATAGCCAGAACAGATTCTTGACAGTAGAGAGCAAGTGTTGTCGAATAAGGTGATTCATTAGGTAAAGTTTTTTCAGAAAATATATATGGTTGAGGAGGAAACATGGGAATATGAAAATGATATGATGGATAAATACCCCATCTTATTTGATAAGTAAATAAAATTTTTGGGACGCAATTTCCAAAAGGGGGAATGAGGTAGCATCCCAGGTATTTATAGAATAATACTTTTTCATATCTATTAATATTTATGAATAAGATATTAATTTTATGTTAAGGTGGATGCTTTGTCTGATAGCATACTCGACGCGCAACAACGGGTTTCTTTGAAATCGTACGTTACACACAACGTTGAGTTATATTGAAAAAAAATATAATATTATTATTATTATTTTAAATGTTAGTTAACCTCTAGTTGTTGCCTTGGAGAGAGTGAACGAAACTAAAACCATAATTATTACACACATTTTTTAAATTTTTTTACATTTATCCAATAAATATTATAGGCTTAAAATGAGAATAAATCCAATTTGAAGCAAAAAAATACACTAATATTTTTAACAGCTCATTTTACCACCTTTTGATGGAAACCCCTTTTAAAATATATTTTTTGTCACTTTTATATATTCTATTTTATAAAATAAACTTCTTATTTAGAAAAGGGAATTAAAATTTTACTTTGGTTGAAATTTTGGTATTTTTTTATTAAATTCATAATTTAATAAATAGTGAAAAATACTACATTTTAATTCAAAACTGTCTTTTCATAAAATTTATTTATATATTTAGATTGTCATTTTAATTAGTTATAAAGTTTAATTGAATTAATTTTTTATCATTTAATCAAATTTTTGTCATCAGAAGTAATTTCACATTGAAATTGGACATAAATACATGTTAATTTTTTGATAGTTTTTACATCTTAAAAACCCTCTTTTTGGTTTTGACAATGGGAATTAATTTTAAATTAATTACTAAAATTTCTATGTTTTGAATTTATAAAAATGGATTCCAATTTTGGAATTAGAGGTTCCAAAATGTGTAAAAAAGTACCTTATATTTTTGGACATTTTGAATAGTAACTTCAGTAACTATTTTTATTTGTCATTATTAAAGGGTAAATCTGGTAAATAAGGGTAAAAAATAATATTATAATAATATTAAACTACCCTAAAATGTGTCTTAATTCTATTTTATGACATATTCCCGAAAATGGTCATCCTTGGGTCAATTTTATGACTCCATGGATCCACTTGGGTATGATAGTGACCTTTTTATAATTCTTAATTTAAAGAAAAGGGAAATATAACATAAACATATATCTTCTAACTAAAACAATTTTAATTTGGTTTATATAAATGATATATTCAACTATAAAAAGTAATTATAAATCTAAAAATATTTCCTACATCATGGTATTTAATTTATAATTTTTATAAATTAAATAAGTAAATTTAATTATGACATAATGATAATGGAGTGATTGCTTCATTAATAAAGGATTCAAATAAATGATATTATAAATATTAAAATAAATATTAATTGACAAAATTAATTTCAGCCAATAATTCTCTATGTGAATATTACATTTTAGGATTGATTCAATGTTTTTTTTTTTGAAAGAATCGAGTTTTTATAAATTTTTTAAAAAATCAAGTATGGATAGTGTCTAAAATTGACATATTTCATAACTTAAAATATAAAATAGTTTATTAAATGATATTAAATTATAAAAATATAATATTCAGAAAAATGTTTAAGATAATTCCAAATATGTCATAAATGACTTTCTTAGGTCTTTTTACATGATAGAGTAATTACATTAACCCATAATGTTTAAATAACATGATATCACTATAAGATAAAAAAAGGTAAAATAAGGGTTAAACCAAAAAGATAAGGATAAATAATATTCAAAACTTGTATAAAAATTATTGGATTATGGGTATTAGAACCAAAATCATCTTATTTTTTACTTAAATTATTTTTTGACCATTTTTAATTGAAATTAAATTTACAATAAAATAATATTTCAAGACCTTCCTAAAGTGCCCCTCCTCCCTCTTATAAAAGGCCACCCCCTCTACCCAATTACTATACCTTTAAATCCTTTTGTATCATCCAAATTCTAATAAAATAATCTACCAACATCCCTCCCTTTCTTCTATAATCCATACCTTTGGAAGAAGACAATTCAAGAAAGCCTTTTGGCTCAAATCAAAAGAACTTACCTGATTTAGAGGAAATTTCTTCTCTCAAGTTACTTTCCTTTATTTTCCTTCCCCACTCCCTATGATCTTATTATTATTTTATTACATAAAAAACAATTATCCTAAATATACTAGGATTTTTTATGAGAAGGATTCGAACTACACTTATACGCACCTCCATCTAATGGATACGAACAAGTTATTTTTGTGTACGGCAAACTACTGCCTCACGAAACGATGATTGTTCAATTCTTTCCTACCACCTCTCATGGTAGCCATTATGATGGAACTGCGTTTATATATGATATATATTATATTTATATTTTCTCTATTCCTTTTTAATTTTCATTTATAATATACCTTTATGCTTTCCATGATGTGTAAATAAGTTAATTTCATTTGAGGAAGTGTGAACTACTGCCCCCCAAAAATGATATAACTCGTTCATGCTACACATGAAACATATAAAAGATAGTTTTATTAAACTTATGATACATAAATTAAATAAATATAATACTGGTATTATAATATACATTTATATCATTTGATTATTATTATTTTAATATGAAAAATAAATGAAAGTATTGTTCATGCGTACGTACGGCCTACCATCTCCATGAACGGTGCATTTCATTTATTATCTCAAAATATTATGGATATTATAAATACATATATAATGGATATTTATGATAATAAAATCATTAATAATATTCTAAGGATGATGTACTTTTGACCATATGGACAATTTACATCAAACAAATTCATTTTCAACTCAAGTACTGAATATCAACAAACCAACCGATATGAACTTAAATAATTATGTAATTTTTATAACATGATTATGAGTAATATAAAATTAATAATAAATGTCAAAAAGGTTATAAATAAATTACAAATTAACCTAATTTTATTATTCAGGAATATAACGAATGAATAAGATAAGTTGGACTCAAGGTAAGGGACTTCGTATCAATCCCCTTTTATTGAGGCATATTTTGAAAATATACAACTACTTCTTTTATAAAGTGTATAATAAACCCCTTTGTCTTTTAATTTCATTCAAAGGGAATATTTTTTTCTATGACATGTTTTACTAAACAACAAAAGGAATGTCTTTAACATTTTTGGCGACAACGACCTCTCAGCCGCCATAACCGTTATTTGATATTTGGCTTCCTCAATAAGACTTACTATTTATTTTTAAGAAACGAAATACCTTATTACCTTTTTGGGTGTTTTGGTATTGAAAATAGTTTTTGAAATGGATTTAATATTTCAATATCTTGAATTTATTTCTTGTGATTTCAAAGTAAATTTTATTAGTGAAATGTTGATATTTTTAATATTTTATGTGTTATGATTATATAATGGTACTTGGACATTTGACGGGTGGTTACGTAATAAACCAAATATGGTTGGTTACATGATGAACCAAATGACAGTTTGTTCCATGATAAAACATGCACGGGTGGTTACATTATAACCTCCAATGAATTGGGAGAGGAAGCCGAATGTATGGCTATTCTATTTAGTGATATGTGTGGAAGTCAACCGTATGGTTTTTTCATTTAAGTATGTTTATGTCTCAAGTTACCTTTATATGTTATATGTTGTTTTATATGGGATTTATGGTAATATTTTGGTTAAAAAGGGTAATAAATGAGCTTATATTTTTTGAAGAGTTTTTACTACATCTTAAAGGTGAAAAGTATTACTTATTGATAAAGTATTCATGGTTTTCATGTTATCATAAGACTAATAGTTTTCCTTCTTTTTGTACCCTTTAATGAGTGTTTTATGCTCATCCCAAGTTTTGAAATGTTTTTCACAGGAATTAAAGAAGAATATAGTCAAGGATGGGATAAAGTAAAATTCATATTGTTTAAAACATGGAATGAAACATGTTTCCTTTTAAAAAATATATAAAAAATGGATAGTGAGTAGAGGTGTCTACTTGTAATATTCAAGTTGTTATGTATAAGTTATAACCTAATTCTCTAAAGATCTAAACTTGAAAATATCCTTGATATGAATTAAATTTAAATTATTGACTTATCTCAAGATTTATTAATGTTTAAGTTTGGTCCTTATAATAAGATCCACCTATATTATATGAAAAACACCCAAAAATCAATGAATCCCTTGATCTAAAGTCAGTGATCATGATATGATTCATTAAAACCAAGCATCAAAAATAGGATATCATGGTTCTATTTTTCATGATTACAGATAATTAAGACCATAACTCTAGACATAATCTAAAATATTGATCTATCTTGATGTATATAAACCTAAATAGAGAGATATATATATATATTAGAATAAATTAAATCATTGAAATCCAAGTGTCAATCAGATGTTAATCAATTCAATCCTATAAACAATCACATTGTTCATTAGAGGATAAGCCCAAAAATAACTCCCAAGAATCCTTAATTCTATTTAAATATAAAATTGGATGTTAATAAGGGTTTTTATAGTATAATCATAGTTTTGAAATAAAAAATATTTAACTGTTTAAGATACACTTGATTTAATCCACATGGTTTGAGATATTATATGCCTAAATGTAAAAACTCTCTACCTGAGAATATGGGTCACATAGTTAGTATTAATAGTATTTAAAACCATGAAAATAATGTTTTTTAATTATATACCACATTTTTAACCTCATATAGTTAGCATGAATGGTTTGGGAAATCATGTACCTAACTATGTGTATACCCCTATATCCCTATAAAGTCAAAATATCATACCAAGAATCCCTAAAACTAAAACGGGGACTTAATTTCTTGATCTATGGTGTCTCAGTATAGGTTCCTTGGATTCATAATAGACCATTATATTTGATGAATTTATTTTATAGTTGTTGATTAATCTATCACTTGTGGATAGTATGGGTAAATTTTGAATTGGAACATGTGGAGCGTGTTCCTTCATTTCAGTTGAGTTGTTTGACCTTGAGAGGTTCCTCTGGGAATTACCTCATTAAGGAGGAATTCATATAAGGTGGTAGGATTGTGGTTATCAGATTATTTGATATTTGAAATAGTTTTTAGTAGATTTTATGACTTGATCATCATATAAAGGTTGGTTATAGACTACATTGAGCCTTTCCAAGGGTGGTTAAGGTTGATTTTGATGTGTATAAGTGTATGATGTAATGGCCATGTGTAGGTTTCTTAGAGTTATGGGTTAAACTTTTATGGATAAAATTTGGGTATGATTGACTATAATTTCATTCCATATTATTAGGTTAGATATGGTTATCTTAGTATTTCAATTATTGAGAGTTTTGATGGGTTAGACACACACCAACCTAGTATCCCAATTCTTATAAGTATAGAGGGGTAGGACATAGTCTAACCTAGATTCCCAATTATTTTGATTATAAATGATTTGGACACATATCAATTTAGTATACTTATTTTTATGATTTTGGGTGGATTAGATATAGGTTGGATTATTATCCCAAGATTTATATAATTTTATAGGGAGACACGTTGTTGGACCACCTCTGAGATTGTTTTACTTAAAGTTGGATACATTTATGATAAATTATTTTAGGTGGAATTATAGGGCTAGTAATTTCACAAAGGTATAAATTTTTCCCATTAGATAAAATATAGCATCCCGCCATTTTATAACATAAACTTTCATTTCATTACACGGAACTGAGGATCGTTAAGGTTTAGTGTCTTGGAAACAAGGATCATGATACATAAAAAAAAACATAAAAACATTCTTCTTAAACACTTGAAAGGCTTCTCCTTTAGTTCATTCTATGTTCATTATGCATCTCATAACCTGGGGACATACATCAAAAGAAAGGGTGAGCAGAAGGCCCAGTAAGGGAAACAAGAGAAACATTTTACAAGTGAACTTGAGATACTTCAATAAGGACATGAAAAGAACTTTAAGGCATGAGAAAGAATTCATGAGATACATCATAATAAAAATAATCATTTTTCATAACTTGAAGATGTGGCTACAACATTTAATATTGACAATCGTTTCGTTTCACCAAGGTCCATCCCCAAGGTGTCGTTAAAAATTACCAAGGTTATTCACCAAGGCGTCGTTAAAATGGTCATCTCTAGAGATTAAGTCTTTACCCAATGCATTGGAGCGCTATCAGGGCGCACCCTTAAATTTGTCTTTATTTTCATGTGAGCCACATATATCATCATCAAACATTTCATAAATAACCCATATAGCATAAAACAAATGGGTTTCATTTCATAATCATAACGTTTCAAAAACTGCTTTAAAGACATGATCTTTACGTTACTTTAAACCCACGGAAAGGGAAAGCGGGTATCATGTATGTAAATCCCAGAATTTAAAATAGAACATTTTTACATATATGTGAATACCCCTTTAGAAATAGGAGCTTTGAGTATTCACTTTATAACATAAAATAATTTTGAGAAAAGAGAGGCATTTTGAGACGAGAATTCTGCAGCATAACGGCTAAGTTTCGGGGTTTTAGAAAACATTAAAATGAGAGGGGACATGGGTCACCCACTCATAAATGATCCATAAAACAGTAGGGTGAAAGAATAAGAAGGACATATGGACATGGTAATGAAATTTGAGGGACATACCATTTGAAAGGAAAAACATGGAAGGAAAAAGATTAGATTTCTCTTATGAAAATTCGGCAGCCTTACGGCGTCTCTTAACTTCAAAAGAAAATGATTTGACAAGATCAAATAGGGTCCCTCATCATATGATCATAAGAGATCAGTATGATATATATAGAGATCATACCCCAATATAACAAAAAGGAACTTGAAAGACATGACATGAAAATCGAACTTGAAAAATGTGAAGGGTGAAAGAATCCCTTAAAATTCGGCAGCCTAACGGCGTCACTTAAACTTTCATAAAACGAAATGATGAGAGTAAGAGGGGATCTCTCATCATATAAAAATGAAAGGTCAGTAAGAAGAATATAAAAGAACATCCTCTCCCATAAAAACATGGAGCATAATAGGGATGACATAAAAGGGATTACATGAAAAGAAAGAGAGGGGTCGGATCCCTTACCTTAAAATGTTACTCTTGAAACTCAAAGGATTGGACCTTGAGGGCTTGGGGGCACCTTGGGAGGACTCTTTGGAAGGTAAGAAGACCAGAACTTCGTTGGGGGAGAGTTGGGAGTGAAAACTAAGGGAGGCAAGGGTGGGTATTTATAGGGAAAGTGAGGGGACAAAGCATTAATGGCCAAGGGACACCTCACTAGTGGTTTTGGCAAAACCATGGGCTTGCCCATGGTATTTGCCCATGGTATTGGCCACTTGGGACACCTCACACCTTATCCTACTATTCATAATTCGACCATATTGAATATATACTTAATACATCATTTAATGATGTCATTAAACACCCGTAACTTAAAAACTATACTTTCACTATTCACCGAAAATTCAACTTTCTCAGAATAATCCCAAAATTTCACCTTAACCAAATATCAATGCTCTGATTTCAAAAATGAAATCCATTTTATAAAAATAATTTTCTAAATATTTTTAATTTAATTTTTAAATAAAAACACTATTCATCGAAAATTCATTTTTTTCAGAAAAATCCCCAAAAATTACCTTAACATAATATCGATGCTCTGAGTTCAAAAATAAAGTCCTTTTTATAAAAATAATTTTCTAATTATTTTTAATTAAATTTTTAATTAAAAAATACTATTCATCCGAAAAAACTAATACTTGAATAATAATTTATGAAACCGTTATTTAACCATTTTATTGAATCACATTACTTAATCTAGGTGTCTAAATTATATTAAAACTTTCTTTGAGTGAAATTACTAATCCATTTGGTCATATTACTAATCCTAAGCGTAAAATCACTATTCATAATTTACTATTCATCAAAAATTAAGTTGATCTTATTAGACTCCAAATTCCTTAATGAACACTTTTGTAGAAGACCATTTTTTGAAAATCATTACACATCATTAGTTATTTAGGGTTTACATATATATTTCAAAATATCCCTTTTTCAAAATTCATCAATAAAATATATTCTAAAATTGTCTAGACATTTGAAATTTCACAAACATCACTAAAGGAAGAAATCTCAATTTATTCACCCGAAAGGATTACACAAGGAAACTAGGGTCTCATCACATAGCCCCTTATAACACTGGCATAAGACCTAAGTGTAAGGTGTGCTATGGTGAGAGAATCTGAGGGAGTCTCAGATAACATTGCCCTAGTAGCAATCTCCACTAACTTGAACTTCTCCTGCAAGCGTTTTCGTTCAAGCTTGACACGCTGGAGCTCGTCTTGGGCTTGGTCCAAAGCGAAGCCCACAGATGCTACCTCCTTCCCAAGCTCTGATAAGTGGGCTTCGTAAGGGTTGAGTCTACTGGATGAAGCCATCGACTCCTCTTTCTGCATTAACCATTAACATCTTATTAAATCAATAAGAGTAAGTTAATATACTACTCAAAAAGATTGGGTCGTTACATTCTTCCCCCCTTAAGAAATTTCGTCCCCGAAATTTATACTTGAGGCCTAGTCGAAAAGGTGAGGGTACTTTTGCTTCATTGTTTCCTCCGGCTCCCAAGTCGCTTCTTCGTACTTATGATTCCTCCACAACACTTTCACAAGGTGGGTAGTCTTGTTTCGTAGGACCTTGTCTCTACGGTCTAAGATCTCCACTGGCTGCTCTTCATAAGAGAGGTCATGTTCAAGTTGTACCACCTCTGGGTTCAGTACATGCGAAGGGTCGGGTATGTACTTCCTCAAGAGAGATACATGGAAGACATCATGAACTTGAGCTAGGTTCGGTGGAAGTGCTAGACGATAGGCCACTGCTCCTATGCGATCAAGGATTTCATAGGGGCCAATGTACCTAGGGCTGAGCTTCCCTTTCTTCCCAAACCGCATGACTCTCTTCCATGGAGAAATTCGAAGGAAGACTTTGTCACCAACACCAAACTCCAAGTCCCTTCGACGATTGTCAGCATAGCTCTTCTGCCGACTCTGAGCAGCCTTTATGTGTTGTTGGATGGCATGAACCTGTTCCGTCATCTCTTGCACGAGATCAGGCCCAAGAAGCTTCCTCTCACCAGTTTCATCCCAACAAGTAGGAGTTCTACACCGCTTTCCATACAGAGCTTCATAGGGTGCCATCTGAATACTCGCATGGAAGCTGTTGTTATAGGAGAACTCAACTAATGGGAGGTGTTGATCCCATCCACCTTTAAATTCCATTGAGCATAATCCCAACATGTCTTCGAGTGTCTGAATAGTCCTTTCAGATTGGCCATCAGTTTGAGGATGATAGGCCGTACTAAAATTCAATTCAGTGTTCAGAGCATGCTGAAGACTTCTCCAGAATTTTGATGTGAATCTTGGGTCACGATCAGATACGATGGATAGTGGTACCCCATGCAGCCTTACCACTTCCTTCACGTATATCTTGGCAAGCTGATCCAGAGAGAAATCTTCCCGAATAGAGATAAAATGGGCTGTCTTGGTGAGACGGTCCACAATAACCCATATCGCATTGTTTCCTTTGGATGTTTTTGGGAGACCAGTTACAAAGTCCATGGTGATATTATCCCACTTCCATACTGGTATGGGTAGCGGTTGTAATACCCCCTTAGGAAGTTGTCTTTCTGCCTTTACCTGCTGACACACCAGGCACCTTGTAGTGTAATCGGCAATCTCCCTCTTCATGTTATCCCACCAATAATGATCACGAAGGTCTCTATACATCTTAGTGCTTCCTGGATGTATAGAGAAGGTAGAGCTATGAGCTTCATCCATCAGTTCTTTCTTTATCTCCGGAATAGATGGAACACATAGTCTTGTACGAAATTTCAATACACCTTCTTGATCAATATTGAAATCAGGGAACTTCCCATCCTTTACAGCCTCGAACTTCTCCTGCAGCAAAGGATCTTCTTTTTGAGCCTTCTTGATCCTCTCTAGTAATGAAGGTTGAGAAATCATTTGGAATAGGGTTGATGATGTCCCTTTCCTTATAATTCCCATGTCCAGTTTTACTAGATCTTTAATCAAGGGATCTCCCAGGATCCTCATTGTTGCCAGAACAACAGGATCTTTCCTGCTTAACGCATCCGCGACTTTGTTTGCTCTTCCAGGGTGATAATGAATTGAACAATCATAGTCTTTAATAAGCTCCAACCATCTCCTTTGTCTCATGTTCAATTCTTTCTGAGTGAAAATATACTTTAGACTTTGGTGGTCAGTGTATATATCACATTTCTCCCCATAAAGATAGTGCCTCCATATCTTTAGAGCAAAAACAACTGCCGCCAGCTCTAGATCATGCGTAGGATAATTCTGCTCATGAATCTTCAACTGTCGAGATGCATAAGCAATTACTTTGTCATTCTGCATGAGGACGCACCCAAGCCCTTTCAGAGATGCATCGCTAAAAATAACGAATCCTTCTCCGATAGAGGGTAGTGTTAACACCGGTGCAGTAACCAATCTCTTCTTCAGCTCTTGGAAACTTTCCTCGCACTCCTTTGTCCAGATGAACTTAACCCCTTTTCGAGTCAACTTGGTTAGTGGATTAGAAAGCCGTGAAAAGTTTTTCACAAACCTCCTATAATATCCCGCTAAACCAAGGAAACTACGAATCTCAGTTACTGTTGTGGGTTGAGGCCACTCCTCCACAACCATTGTCTTTGCAGGGTCAACCGAGATTCCTTCATTGGTTACGATGTGCCCCAAGAAAGCCACTTGTTGTAACCAAAACTCACACTTGCTGAACTTCCCAAAGAGCCTCTCCTTCCGTAGAGTTTTCAAAATAACCCTCAGATGATCTTCATGCTCCTCACGACTTTTTGAATATATCAAAATATCATCAATAAAAACTACCACAAAGTTATCAAGGTAGTCCTTAAAGACTCTATTCATCAAATCCATGAAAATAGCAGGAGCATTAGTCAAGCCGAAGGGCATAACAGTAAACTCATAATGCCCATATCTTGATCGGAAGGCAGTCTTTGGAATATCTTCCTTCTTCACCCTCAGTTGATGATAACCAGATCGAAGGTCAATCTTAGAGAAGAATTGAGCCCCACGAAGTTGGTCAAATAAATCATCAATTCTTGGAAGAGGGTATCTATTCTTCACCGTAATCCCGTTCAGTTCTCTATAATCAATGCATAGCCGCATTGATCCATCCTTCTTCTTCACAAAGAGAACTGGTGCTCCCCAAGGAGACACACTCGGTCGGATAAACCCCTTCTCCAACAAGTCTTGGAGTTGTTTCTTTAGCTCCTCTAGCTCCACATTTGCCATTCTATACGGAGTCTTTGATATCGGTTGAGACCCAGGTACGAGTTCAATGGAGAACTCTACCTCTCTTTCTGGGGGAGGTCCAGGTAACTCCTCAGGAAATACATCCATGTATTCCTGAACAATCGGAACATCTTCAATTTGTATGCTCCCTTTCCTTTCTTCCTCATCACCGATTAACTCCATAAAGAAAGCTATAGGAGGTGCTTCTAGATAGGGATCAGTTCGGGATATCTCTCCTCGGAAGATAACTGTAGGTCGTTCATTCAAGACTACTGAGATTTCCTTACTTCTGCATTTGATCTTAGCATTATACTTTGAGAGCCAGTCCATCCCTAGTATAACGTCGAATTCCATCATGGGAATGACTACTAGATTTGCGATAAGATTGTGCTCACCAAAGTAAACACTAGAGTCTCTAAACACTGTTGATGCATGGATAATCCCACTTGGAGTCTTGACTGACAACTCTACCTCAAGCAATTCAGGGATTGATTCTATATTCTTTGCAAACTTGGAAGAAATAAAGGAATGCGTAGAACCAGAATCAAATAAAGCACTTGCTAGTTTTGAGAGGACAACAAGAGTACCTGCTACCACATCATTCGGAACTTCAACTTCAGTTGTTGTGATAGCGAAAGCACGACCTTGCTCCCTTGGCCTCTGCTGAGGTTGGTGGTGATTCCCCTCCACCGCCCTCGGATTGGGACATTGGTTAGCAAAGTGCCCAAGCTGTCCACACTTGAAGCATGTGACTTCGGGTAGGGCCAGAACCATCTTTCCTCTGTCGTTAGTGTTGGGAAGCTGAGGCTTCACCTCACTATTACAATTCCGAGCAATATGGCCTCCTCTTCCACACTTGTAGCACTTGCCACTTCCGCTCAAGCAGTTCCCCAGATGATTCTTCCCACATTTATTGCATGTGGTAGGTTGCATTTGCTTTCCACCTCTTCCCTGATCAAAAGACTTCCCTAAACTGGGCTCCAACGATCTCTTCTTTTCATTTGGCTTATGAGACCACTGTGTCTCACCAAACTCCAGCTCGACTTTCATAGCACTTCGAACTATTTCTTCATAGCTATCATAGTCCCTGTTGGCTAGATTCTTCCGCAGATGAGGTCTTAGTCCGCCAAAGAATCTATCAACCTTCCCATTAGGGTCCATGACAAAGCTTGAGGTATAATGGGAAAGCCTTGTGAAGTTCATCTCGTAGCTTCCGACAGATTCGTTCTCCTTCTGCTTCAGCTCGAGAAACTCTTTCTCCATTTTCGTCCTCATGGAACGAGGGAAATACTTGTTAAAGAAAATCCCCCGAAATTCTTCCCACTCCATAGCTTCCATCTCTCCTCGTGGCTTCGTGTTTTTGATCAGTGACCACCACTGATCAGCTTCTCCCTCTAGGCGGTAAACAGCAAGGGTGACTTTTTCTTGTTCCGAACAATGAAGTACAGAAAAGATCTTTTCAATGGAGCTTATCCATTGTTCCGCAACCAATGGGTCAGTAGATCCACTGAATGTCGGCGGTCGTTGACGCATGAAGGACTCAACAGAAAGTTGTTCCCTTCTTGGTGAGGTCGGCCTCTCAGCTTGATTCAAGTTATTACTCATAACTTGAGTCAGTTGGTTCATCATTCGCATGAATGTTTCCATTCCGGCTTCCATCGGAGGGCCATCAGCACATGGTGCATTGCGGTCACCATCGGCACGGTTTCTCCTATTGCCCGCCATTTTCTAAAAGAATAAAACCTTAGTAAGAAACTTATTTCATTTATGAATCTTTTAACTAAGACTTAATGCTTAGACAATTACACTTTTCTATAATTCCTTCATAATGATTCATATAAAGCTTGTGATTAACCAAACATATCCCCCGGGAGTGTCGTAACCAAGAGTGCAGCAAGGCCCGTTATCGTGCACCAGTTCCCGTTCGAGTCTAGCTCAAAGCGGTGTTTTCGGGTTTTACCCCTATGTACATCTGTGCCAGAGCCGCCTCTACCTGCTCGTATCCAGACAGGGATGTATTTGTTTGATAAACCACTTACTCAATACTTACCAAAATACCAGGAAGTTTTCCTATATTTAAACTTTTCTATAGGGTTCTTCCTAAAGTTTTTATATCCTAATTTCCACAAATAACTAAACCATCCTTTGATACCAACTATAGCATCCCGCCATTTTATAACATAAACTTTCATTTCATTACACGGAACTGAGGATCGTTAAGGTTTAGTGTCTTGGAAACAAGGATCATGATACATAAAAAAAAACATAAAAACATTCTTCTTAAACACTTGAAAGGCTTCTCCTTTAGTTCATCCTATGTTCATTATGCATCTCATAACCTGGGGACATACATCAAAAGAAAGGGTGAGCAGAAGGCCCAGTAAGGGAAACAAGAGAAACATTTTACAAGTGAACTTGAGATACTTCAATAAGGACATGAAAAGAACTTTAAGGCATGAGAAAGAATTCATGAGATACATCATAATAAAAATAATCATTTTTCATAACTTGAAGATGTGGCTACAACATTTAATATTGACAATCGTTTCGTTTCACCAAGGTCCATCCCCAAGGTGTCGTTAAAAATTACCAAGGTTATTCACCAAGGCGTCGTTAAAATGGTCATCTCTAGAGATTAAGTCTTTACCCAATGCATTGGAGCGCTATCAGGGCGCACCCTTAAATTTGTCTTTATTTTCATGTGAGCCACATATATCATCATCAAACATTTCATAAATAACCCATATAGCATAAAACAAATGGGTTTCATTTCATAATCATAACGTTTCAAAAACTGCTTTAAAGACATGATCTTTACGTTACTTTAAACCCACGGAAAGGGAAAGCGGGTATCATGTATGTAAATCCCAGAATTTAAAATAGAACATTTTTACATATATGTGAATACCCCTTTAGAAATAAAAGCTTTGAGTATTCACTTTATAACATAAAATAATTTTGAGAAAAGAGAGGCATTTTGAGACGAGAATTCTGCAGCATAACGGCTAAGTTTCGGGGTTTTAGAAAACATTAAAATGAGAGGGGACATGGGTCACCCACTCATAAATGATCCATAAAACAGTAGGGTGAAATAATAAGAAGGACATATGGACATGGTAATGAAATTTGAGGGACATACCATTTGAAAGGAAAAACATGGAAGGAAAAAGATTAGATTTCTCTTATGAAAATTCGGCAGCCTTACGGCGTCTCTTAACTTCAAAAGAAAATGATTTGACAAGATCAAATAGGGTCCCTCATCATATGATCATAAGAGATCAGTATGATATATATAGAGATCATACCCCAATATAACAAAAAGGAACTTGAAAGACATGACATGAAAATCGAACTTGAAAAATGTGAAGGGTGAAAGAATCCCTTAAAATTCGGCAGCCTAACGGCGTCACTTAAACTTTCATAAAACGAAATGATGAGAGTAAGAGGGGATCTCTCATCATATAAAAATGAAAGGTCAGTAAGAAGAATATAAAAGAACATCCTCTCCCATAAAAACATGGAGCATAATAGGGATGACATAAAAGGGATTACATGAAAAGAAAGAGAGGGGTCGGATCCCTTACCTTAAAATGTTACTCTTGAAACTCAAAGGATTGGACCTTGAGGGCTTGGGGGCACCTTGGGAGGACTCTTTGGAAGGTAAGAAGACCAGAACTTCGTTGGGGGAGAGTTGGGAGTGAAAACTAAGGGAGGCAAGGGTGGGTATTTATAGGGAAAGTGAGGGGACAAAGCATTAATGGCCAAGGGACACCTCACTAGTGGTTTTGGCAAAACCATGGGCTTGCCCATGGTATTTGCCCATGGTATTGGCCACTTGGGACACCTCACACCTTATCCTACTATTCATAATTCGACCATATTGAATATATACTTAATACATCATTTAATGATGTCATTAAACACCCGTAACTTAAAAACTATACTTTCACTATTCACCGAAAATTCAACTTTCTCAGAATAATCCCAAAATTTCACCTTAACCAAATATCAATGCTCTGATTTCAAAAATGAAATCCATTTTATAAAAATAATTTTCTAAATATTTTTAATTTAATTTTTAAATAAAAACACTATTCATCGAAAATTCATTTTTTTCAGAAAAATCCCCAAAAATTACCTTAACATAATATCGATGCTCTGAGTTCAAAAATAAAGTCCTTTTTATAAAAATAATTTTCTAATTATTTTTAATTAAATTTTTAATTAAAAAACACTATTCATCCGAAAAAACTAATACTTGAATAATAATTTATGAAACCGTTATTTAACCATTTTATTGAATCACATTACTTAATCTAGGTGTCTAAATTATATTAAAACTTTCTTTGAGTGAAATTACTAATCCATTTGGTCATATTACTAATCCTAAGCGTAAAATCACTATTCATAATTTACTATTCATCAAAAATTAAGTTGATCTTATTAGACTCCAAATTCCTTAATGAACACTTTTGTAGAAGACCATTTTTTGAAAATCATTACACATCATTAGTTATTTAGGGTTTACATATATATTTCAAAATATCCCTTTTTCAAAATTCATCAATAAAATATATTCTAAAATTGTCTAGACATTTGAAATTTCACAAACATCACTAAAGGAAGAAATCTCAATTTATTCACCCGAAAGGATTACACAAGGAAACTAGGGTCTCATCACATAGCCCCTTATAACACTGGCATAAGACCTAAGTGTAAGGTGTGCTATGGTGAGAGAATCTGAGGGAGTCTCAGATAACATTGCCCTAGTAGCAATCTCCACTAACTTGAACTTCTCCTGCAAGCGTTTTCGTTCAAGCTTGACACGCTGGAGCTCGTCTTGGGCTTGGTCCAAAGCG
Organism: Viscum album; assembly: GCA_963277665.1. Classification (NCBI taxonomy): domain Eukaryota; kingdom Viridiplantae; phylum Streptophyta; class Magnoliopsida; order Santalales; family Viscaceae; genus Viscum; species Viscum album. Next base: position 591,722,952 of record OY728126.1, read on the forward strand.
AAGCCCACAGATGCTACCTCCTTCCCAAGCTCTGATAAGTGGGCTTCGTAAGGGTTGAGTCTACTGGATGAAGCCATCGACTCCTCTTTCTGCATTAACCATTAACATCTTATTAAATCAATAAGAGTAAGTTAATATACTACTCAAAAAGATTGGGTCGTTACATAAAACATGGGATCCTCACACTAATCATTTAGAATATTATGATGCATGAAAGGTTTCGTATCAAGGTGGCTTGTTCAACATACTATGAAGTGACTTGGTATTGTATGAATGATTATTATTTCAATATCTTTGTAACACCCTAACTCCAGTAACCTAGAGCCAGTGTTTAATTTATTATATCGGTACAGGATATCATAGATCCCAAAATGTTGTATCAATCAATTTAGTATCCTTAAATAACTAGATAAGTACATGATTCTCATATTACATTTGAAATATAAAGTACATATCATAATAATATTATGTAATCCTTGATATTTTTCATAATATCCTTATTCATATCATAGATAATGGAAAAAAAATAAATTGTGATCTCAAATGATCAGTAAGGGATATATACAATAGAATCTATCATGAGAAAATAAGTCATAATCAATATGGAAAGGAAAATACCTCAAAACATTTCTTATTTAATCATTAAATTGAAAACAAATGTATCCATATATAATATTAATGTAGTAATCTTAGGGATAATAATAAAAAAAATTCTAAATGAAGGAAATAATTAATGTTGAACATCGTGATCTTAGGCATCGTGATATCTCTACCATCAAATCCTTGTGCCAAAAAAATGTAAACTATGCATAGGCATACACTAAAAAACATTTCATTTGGAAAACTAATTTGTCTCATGATACTTGTCGATGAATTAAGGGGCTATATAATTTTAGGCCCAACTCGTCATTTTTTATCCAATTAATTACTAATATATTGAAATTAATTCATAATATTATGTCTTATCAATAAATATATGTATTAAGTAACGAATATGGAATATAAATATATCCCCAGTCAATAAAATGTAATTAAAATTCAAACACCATATATAGAAATGGTATATAGTTCAGTAAATAATCATATACATGATACAAAGAATATGTATATTTAATAGAAATTAAATTTCCCATTGACCAAGATAAATAGAATATTTTAAGAGGAATTTAATGACCACAAAATTAATAATAGATAGAGATGGCCATTGATTCATTAGAAATATAGGTTCTATAATAAAATAATATCCTTTTGATAAATAAATAAAATAGAAGATAAATGATAAAATAAGATTTATTTAAGTAGTTTTATATATAAAACCTTTAAAAACTTGTATAATAATGTAAGATCTTGGAACAATTATTATAGTGGAAAAATTCGTTAATGTTGTATACGTTAAGAAAATAATTCCATTTTACTTCTTGTAAATAAAGTTAAAGACAACCCTTTAAAAAAACATTATAAATATTCCTTTAAGAATTTTAAAAAGTAAATGATAATTTAAAATGTCCGTAATAAATAATTTGATTAAATAAAATGACTTTTAAAATATGTTTGAAAAATATAGACATTGAAGAAAAATATTCCCAATCAAAAAGATAAATAAGATCATCCTTTCTTTAAAACACTCCTATTGATAGAGTAACTTGAATTCAACCATTAATAATTATGAATAAATAGATATTAATATAAAATACTTCAAATTGACAGTATATATAGCATATAAATTAAATAGGTGTATAATACCAAATATGTCTCAATGGAGTGTAAATTGAGATAAAATCTCTAACCATACGTTCAAATTACCTCATAAGTTCATTTAATATTCTATATAATAAATTTATATTTATTATAATTACATAACAGAACAATATATATGATCCATTTATTATATTTTATCACCCTTTTTTAATAATATTTTATTATTATCAATATTTTGGGTGTCAACTACTTCATTTTTCATGTATGTTTTGATTCGGTAGTTCTGGTCCTTATACATAGATTATGGTTCCATAATTTCCAGAATGTTAATAATGATATAATTATCATATATAAATCTTAGATATATCATTATTATCATCCATTTAAATAAAAAATGAAAATTGGATCATATCACTTCACGAAGGTGGTAGTCCACACGTACGCATGAGGGACGTTATCAATTTCCAATGGATTGGAAGGTATGAAGTTATATATGATATTATAATTAATGAAGAATATTTATATTACAAATACCATATATATATTCATTATTTATATCTTTATATACATCAATGTAATGTAGTTATGAAAAATAAATTACACTGCTACGTGGAGATGGTAAGCCATACATACACATGAGCAATGTCTTCGCTTTTTTGTAGGATGGAATAGAGATGGAATATGGTTGTCCCATACTTATAATTATATATTAGTATATTTATGATACTATATTTATTATTTTCGGATGGGTACAACAAATTAAGAGGAAGTAAAATATGAAATAAACATGAAATAGTCGGTAAACACAATTACCTCTTCTTCAGTCGACTTCCTTTAGATCTCCTCTTAAGGGGATTAGTTTCGGTCTTTTTGAAGGGTCGGTATCTCTAGAACTTGGATAAGGATGTTAATAATGAGTTTTTTCAGGTTTTTTCAAGATAGTTTACTCAAACTGGTGTAAATAAAAGAGAGAGTATGTGCCCTTTTATAATTTAGTGGTGGGTATTCTTAGAATTTCTTAATCTATTAAATTAGTATAAATTATTTTTTATGTAAAAATGGATCAAAAATTTATAAAATAAGTAATAATCAGGTATTATCATACTTATTCTTCATGAAATTATATTAAAACTAAATTATAAGGGATGAGTTTTGAGTTCATAAAAAATGGTACAAAAGCAACAAAAAATAATAGAAAAAAAACCACCACATTGTAAAGAAATTAATTTTTTTGTGTCTACGTTCCCAATATCAAGAAGCACATAAATTTATTAGGTTTTAAGCTATCCAATGATAATTATTGGGCATCCCAAGAGAGATATAATAATAGATTGATATTTTTATACACAAATATTACATCTATTTAGATGAATATTAATTGAAAAACAATACAATCCATGCCAGAGTCATAAAGGTTTAGAGTATTTTGAGATTAGATATATAATATTTTTATTTTAAGTAAAATATTTAATATTTATTATAAAGATCATCCCACATAGTACTCTTCATAGGAATAACCTACTAACAACATTCTTTATAACTTCGGGAAATGAAATATATGAAAAGGGTGAGCTTAGATGCTTAGTAAGGCTAAGCATGAGAGATATAAATCAATCATCATATAGAAGTATAAGATAATAATAATGGTATAAGATCATGAAAATAACTTAAAATTTTCACACCCAATCTGAAAAATATCATAAACATGAGTTATGGAATAAAACATTATCGTTTAAACATGCATGAATCATAAGAATGACAAATCATCATAACTCAATCATGAACTATAATCTCATGTTATGAATGCATATAGCATCATCTTAATTATAGAAACCATTTAATATTACAAGGTTATATAACAAGACCAATATATCATATATCAAAACATGTTTCCCATAGTGGATTAAGCGCTTCATCTTGTTTTCCATATCAGATCAAGTACATTGACTTGTTTCCCATAGTGGATCAAGCACATTGACTTGTTTCCCTTAACTATCTCATGAGATATAATAATTTAACCATTTACTTAGAGTGATATATAGTTCCCACATGTCACATAATTAAAACTATAAATATGTGTTCCAATGGATTATAAATCATTCATTATATCATAACCCATGAAAATAAATGGGTTTCATAAACATTTCATCATAGCATAACCCATGGAAAAGAAATTGGTTTCATAAAAATTTATTATTTCCATCATAAACATAAACCATATAGAGAAATAACAATGATGGTATCCTGGAATCTTATCCCTAGTAAATTATAAGTAGCATCAAGGGTTTTCATCTTAGATGGAAAATTATTTTGAGAGATCACTTGGAAAAAAATTGTAGAAAATAACTTTTCCATTTTAAAATCACATCTATTTAAAATACTGAACCCTTTTTAGTGAAAAAAACTATTTGAAAATAAATTTTTAAAGTAATATTTAAGTAATTGGGGTTGCATGATGATGATAAAATATTATAATGTTGTACAAGTAAAAAAATATTTATTCCATATTTTTATTGGAAAAATCACAAAGAACCTAATTTAGAAAATGACAAAAGGATTCCTTTAAAATCGTTTTGTAAAAATAAAAATATGGGAAAAAATGATTTTTAAAAATTTTATGAGAATACTAAAAATAATTTTGAAAACATATTTATAATACATGGGAATGGAAGAGAAATATTCCCCAGTGGAGACTTAAACATAAACAATCCTGTATAATGATGAGATTGTGAAATAAACTTATACCTCTAGTATCGCCTTTCCTTATTCATGTTCAAACATAATATATAAAAAGTATAGATTTATTATAAAATTATTCCAGAAATAAATATCTATCATACCATGTATTATTTATTTATAACATATTATCATCTGTTTATTAATAATTTTTTATGAAAATCTCTATTCTTGGTGATAACTATTTTGTTTCCCAAACATGTTTTGGTTCAGAAGTCCCAATTCCTATACTTTGATCATGTTATCATCATTTAAAAAAAACTTAAACGTGGTATAAAATAATAAAAATTATTTATATACATATTTATAATCATTCATAAAATTTAGATATATAAAAATGAACTATATCATTTAAAGAGACGGTAGGTCGTACATACGCATAAATGTTGTTTCCATTTTTTGAATCATGGAATGAAATAAAGGTAAATAATAATTCACCTTTAATTAATTATTATTATATAATATATACACATAAAATTTATCCTTATTACCATCCATGAGAAATATAAATGAAAAATGAAACATCGCATCGTGGAGATGGTAGTCTATATGTACGCACGAATGACGTTATTGTTTCCCAAAAGAATGGATGATAATAAGGTAGACATTATATTATCATTAAAAAAATTATAATAATGTCATAAATATAATATATAAACATTAAACTCATCATAATTACCCTCGATAAAATATGGTGATAAAAGAGGAATTGTATCTCTATGTGGAGATGGTAAGTTGTACATACGAATAAGCGATATTTTCACGTCTTATTTGATGGTATATAGGGTGTATAATGGTGTTTTAATAATCATAATAACATTTAATTATATTTAGGATACTAAATTTATTATTTTATGATAAATATCATTTATTTATAATAGGTAAATAAGAGTGGAAAATAATTGATTGGTTAGATCGATTACCCGTTCTTTGAAATGACTCTTTAAGATCTCCTCTAAAGGGATCTAGGGTTTATCTTTTGGGAAGTGAAAAACCTATAGAATATGGATATGGAATTCCATAAGAAAATTTTGTAGATTATGGTTGAGCTATAAGGCTCAAATTTTTGTAATGAAGTGAGGGAGGAGGTGTCCTTTTATAATTGAGGTGATGGGAACTTTTAGAATTTCATTAAAAATAAAATTTAATAAGACTATTCTGGAGAAAAATATATCCAAATGGTATTTAATTCAAACCTAGGGTGGAATATGGTTGAAATAAAATAAAAGATAAAATTTTTATAGGTTTAAGTTCTTTTTTTAACCTTATATTTTGGATTAACCCCTTAGTTAACTTATTTTAACATTAATCGTTATAACATATTTTTCACTGTTAAAAGGTTATAATTTTATATATATGGTAAATATTGTCTCATAAATGGATAATTTATGATATTTTATACCATATATTATCCCATTTTCCTTATTTATGATTTTAAAAAAAATTAAATAATTTAATAAAATATTATTTCATAAAATATCTTTATTGTCAATTTTGACACTATTTATTACTTTGATTTTAATAACATAGAGAAAATAATTATAATTTGAACAAATTATTTTAACAGGTATCCAATATATTATATACATCTATAAAAACTTTACACCAACTTAATTATCTCAAATTAAAATACTTCTAATATGTTTAATATCATTTATTTGATTTTTTCAATTAACTGAATATTTACTACATCAGAGTTGTGTAAGTATTTAGAGTAAATATTTAACTCCTAAAAAGTATAAATATATTTCCATCATGAATAAAATTTAATTAGGCACAAATTTTATCTGAAGAATCATTCATAACTAGTTTTTTTCATATGTGAACACATAAATGATATTTAAAAATAAGAGAGTAATATTTTTTCACTTCCTTTGGATTAAATAATATATAAGTAATTTTCATGGAAATGTTCTTATTAATTAACTAAATTTAAAACCATATATTTTAGGTATTGAATTTAATTCATCCAACAAGAATTATTATGAAAAATTATATCCTTATCACTTATTTTTAATCTAGATTAACCCAATTTACCCTTTACTAAGGTAATAAATTTTACCACGATTATTATTCATATTGACTAAAAAATGGATTAATTACTAAATTCAAACCTTCTCATTCTAAATAAGTTATTAATTTTATATGATTTAATACCAATAAATGGAGTAAATTAATTTTAATTTAAGTGCGAAAATGTGACAAAAACCTCTTTTTAGGAAAAAAATATATTTTTAAGTTTAAAACTGTAGTTATTATTAGCCTATGTCTAGAAAAATATTTTTTTAACATTTAATATATTTGATCAATAAATAATTCATTAAAATAATTCACCAATATTTATTGATTTAATATATTGATATAAAAATTATTATAAGCATAAAATAATTTGTTTCCAAAAAACATCACTTTTATTTTAAAATAATTTCTTTATTTTTAATTACAATCATGTATTTATTTTATAAATTTATAGATCATATATTATTCATAATTTAATTATTACTATTCATACTCAAAAATCTAAAAGTTAAGTGATAATGGACACATAATATTTTAAAAATGTTACAGGGTTCATTTAAACTCATTGTTGTTTGCAATGAAAACTACCGAAGAAATAAAATTATTTAAAGAGAAATATTTCATAAAAAACTAAGCATGTTACATTATAACCCACTTAAAATTAATTTCAACCTAGAAATTCATCACTTGGATACAAATATATGAGGTTAACTTTGCCTCATCACATCCTTACATTCCCATATAGATTCCTCAAATTGGTGGTTTTGATACAAAAAAATTAATCACGTGAGTGGTCTTGTTTCATAAAACTTTCTCTCAGTGATCCAGAATCTCAATGGGTTATTATTCATTAGAAATATTTTGATCTAGTGGTATAACCTTGAATTTTAGTATATCTGAATGATCAGTTATGTACTTTATAAGGAGAGACACATGGAACACATCATTAACTTGTGAGAGAGTGGAAAAGCCAATCGATAAGCTACCATCCCAATATGATCAAAATTTTCAATAGGACCGATTTACCTAGGTTTTAACATGAACTTATTTCCATATCTAATCACTCTATTCTAGGGAGATGTACATAGGAATATCTTTTCACCCACTTCAAACTCCAAATCTTTTTTATTATATTCTACATAACTTTTTTATCAACTCTGAACTGATCTTATGTGATGTTGAATAGATATAACCTTCTCTTACATTTCCTAAACTATATTAGGTCCTAATAACATTATTTATCCAAATTCATTCCATCATGTTAGATTTATACACTTCTTAACATTGATAGATTTATAAGGATCCATTTGAATGTTAGAGTAAAAGTTGTTGTTATAAGAAAATTCTACAAAAGGAAGGCATTGATCCCAACTACATTTGAAATCCATGGATCAAAATTCAACATTTATTATATAGTTTTAATGATACTATCAGAATAAGAATATGTCTTAGGATGATAAGCAGTGTTGAAACTTATCTCCCTATCCAGATCCTGCTAAAGACTTCACCAGAACATTGAGCTAAACCTTGGATCCTAATCAGATATAATGGAAGGCAGTACTCCATGAAATCACACCACTTGTTTAATATATATTTTTTCAAGATGATAAAGGAAGAAATATTATCTAATAGAACTAAAGTGTGATGAATTCATAAGTTGGTCAACTATAACCCATATAGCATTATATCCCTAAGATGTTTTTGGTGAATCCGATGAAAAAATACATGGTGATTTTTTCTCATTTCCATTCAAGTATGGTAAATGGTTATAACATCACCTTATACTTTTATCTCTCACCTTTAACTATCTTTCAAACCAGGCATCAAGAAACATACTATGTAATATCTCTATTCATGCCATCCCACAAAAAATACTCCTTCAGGTATCTTTATATCTTTGTACTTCCAAGATGAATAGGGAATGATGAACTATATGACTCATCTAATATCTCCTTCAAATCTATTATAGTTGAGACACATAAAAGGTTCATTAACATTATTATTTTTTTACAATCAATATTGAACTCAGGAAAATTTCTCACATTATTTTTCATCTCTATATCTTTCATTTGTGCCTCTTTAATCCTCACTTGGATAGATGGTTTAACATTCATTTAAGATAGACAATATTTATCCCAGTTAAATTTTCCATATCTATTCTTTCTAAATCCATATATATTTGATCTTTTTTATCCTCATCATAGATAAGTTAACATGATCCTTTTGGATCAAATAATTATCTACCTTGTTCACTTTCTTAAGGTGATATTGTATTGAGCATTCATAATCTTTAATCAACTCCAACCATCTTATTTGATGCATGTTAAACTCCTTCTGAGTAAAAATATACTTTAAAATTTTTTGATCAGTATATATGTAGCACATTTCTCCATATAGAAAAAATCTAAAAATATTTAATTAAAAAAGTACAATAGTTAACTCCAAATCGTGATTTGGGTAATTTTTCTCCTTAAACATCAATTGGCATGAGGTATAAGCTATCCCTATATAATTTTTTAGGATAAAACCTCCCATTACCATATATTATGAATCAAAATAGATCACAAACCTTTATCTACTATAGGGTAGTGTCAAAATAGGTTCACTAACTAACCTTCTTTTCATCTCCTTGAAATTATATTCAAATTCCTCTATCTATATGAACTTAAATCCTCTCTGATTCAACTTTGTGAGTGGATTAGATAATCAAGATAAATACTTCAAAAATTGTCTATAATATCCATCCAACCCAAGAAAACTTTGTATTTTAGTCACCATGTCTGGCCTAGGAAATTTATCAATAACATCAGTCTTTTAAGGATCTCCTAATATACCCTCGCTTGATATTATATAACCCAAAAATGAAATTCTTTGAAGCTAAAATTCACACTTGGTAAATTTTTCATAAATCATTTCCTACCTTGTTATCTTTAGCACAATATCCATGTGATATTTATTATCTTTATTGGTATTTCAATATACTATAATATCATCTATAAATACTACCAAAAACTGATCAACATATTCTCTAAATACTCTATTCATTAAGTTCATAAATATATTTGGGGAATTAGTAATACCAAAAGGCATCATAATAAATTCGTATTGTTTATACCTTTTATGGAATTACATCTTGTGTATATCCTCCTTCTTGAATATCAATTTATGATATCCAAAATGATGATAAATCTTGGAAAATTATTGAGTGTTGTGTAGTTGATCAAATAAGTCATCAATACAAGGTATAAAAAACTTGTTCTTTATTTTAATTTTTTTAATCTCTTGATAATCATTCAAAATATGTATTGAACCATATTTATTATTAAGAAATAGAATAGGTGAACCCCAAGTTGATTCACTAGATCATATGAATCCCTTATCAGGATAATCTAGGAGTTTATTCTTTAATTCCTACAACTCAATAAGGACCATTTTATAAGGGGGTTTTGAAATAGACAAAGCACCATGAATGAGTTCAATTGAAAACTAAACTTCTTGATTTGGTGGAAGACCAATAAATTATTCATTAAAGACTTCAACAAAATCTCATACAATATGTGTATCCTTAATGTAGAGTTCATCCATATCCATATGAGATAGATAAACTTCATTTATAGGAACTAATAACCACAAGATGGAAATAATTTCCATTATAAGTTCATATTCATCATTTAATCTACAAATGATCATAGGTTCATTCAAAATATGAAATTTAACTTTTCTTCCTAATAAATTAATAAAGTATCCATATAGATAAATTCAATCCATGCCAATAATCACATCTAATTCAACTAAAGGTAGAATCACAAAATTTTTAGAAAACACTTTCCCACAAACTTAAATCAGAGAAAAAATATAAAAATGAGATGCGGTTGTTGTCCCATTATGAGTTTTCATAGCTAACTCAACATCTAACTGTTGAGTTGATATGGTGATGCCCTTAGCATATTATTTATAAATAAAGGAGTGAGTGGATCTAGAATAAAATAAGACATTATATATTATCGAGTGTATGATAAGTGTACCTTTCACCATGTCATTATCGTAAACCACTTCTACCTTTTGATAAAATGATAATTCCCTTTGCCTTTAGGCATAATAGGTTTTTTGTGTTGATCATCAAAAACCTTCAGATTCATACACGTGTAAGAATAATTCCCATAATCCTTTTATTTAAAGCATTACAGTAAGGGTGGTTCATCATTTGGCGTATTCTTTTCATTTATTTCATTAACCAACCTATTCATCACCTTTAGAAATTCATGGGATTTTTTACCAGCCTATGAACATTTAAATAACCTCATAGTTACATTAAAATACATACCTTGATGTATTTCCCCAAATTTATGGCATGTAGATGGCTGTAATTTCTTTCCACCATATTGTTCATTCTAGTTTTCATGAGAATAGGTCTTTCTTTTCTAATCAAAACTAAGGGAATAGTAGGAATCTCCAATTTCCATTTCAAATTTGAGTTCTCATCAAATGAATTCTTCATAACTATGGATGTATCTTATAGATTATTCCTTTTGAGTACTTGATTTTAGGCTACTAAATAATCAATCAATTTTAATTTTAGGGAAGAGAATTAGACTATAGTCATACCTTGAAATCCTTTTAAAATTTTCCTCATAGGTACTGATGGACTCTTCATCCCTTTTATTCAGCTCAATAAATCCATTCTCCATATTTATACATAGAATATAAATAAAGTCCTTACTAAGGAATATCCCCTTAAACTAATCCCATTCCATGGATTAAATTTCTTCCTCTTGGATCATATTATTCATAATATTCCACCATTGATCAACTTCGCTTTCCATATGATAAATAGTTAGGACAGGTTTTCCATGTCCCGAGCATTGAAGAATATAAAATATTTTCTCAATTATGTTGATCCATCACTCAGAAACTAGATGATTAGAAGACCCAATAGAATAAGGTGGATGTTACCTCATGAAAGATTCAATAGTATTTTGTTCTGTCTTATGATCATTTGGAAACTATGTATGATTCATATCCTGAGAACATTGTGTGAGCATAGTAGTAATATTCTACATTACATCTCTAATAAAATGTAGTTTCTTATATAGAAAATTATTTCATTTTCAATCCCATTCAGCATTTATATGATTCATTTGGGTTCAATCCATTGACTAAAACCAAAAATAATGGTGTGACAAACAATAATCATAGTGTAAAATCACATAATTATAAAAAATCATTTATAGTATGTCTAAATCATGACACATTCTTCTTTGACACCTTTAGTTTAACCTAGGTCATTAATAATTGTTACCAAAACATTAGGAGTTTATCCTATACCTAGAATAATACCTGGGGTTTTTATAAAATTTTCTAATGTTAATCTCTAAGTATTTACTATACCCCACACTAATACCAACAATAACATTCCGAGCTTTTTATACACAAATATTACATATATTTAGATTAATATTCATTACATAACAATAAAATTCACATGAGAACCATAAATGTTTATAGCCTTTTGGGAGTAGATATATAATTTTTTCATTTTATTAAATATCTTCAACATATCTCATAATGATCTTTCTACATAGTACTCTTCATAGGCATACCCTACTAAATGATTCTTCATAACCTATGGAAAGGAAACATAATAAAAAAATATCTTAAATGATCTATAAAGGTAAGAATGGGATATATCAATCGATGATCAAATGAAATAATAATATAATCATAAGGGTATAATATCATAACCATAACTCGAAAATTTCATACCCAATCCGAAAAATATCATAAAAATGAGTTATAGAATTAAACATTAGCATTTCAAAATACACAAACCATAAAAATGATAAATCATAATAACTCAATCATAAACCATAAGATTGTATCATAAATGTGTGTGGCACCATTATAAGTATAGAACCCATTTCATATGTCATGGTTATCTTCCAAGACCATCAGATTGGGAATCAACACATATTTTACATAGTGAATCTATCACTTCAACACGTTTCCCATAACAGATCAATAATATCGACTTGTTTTCCATAGAGGATCACGCACTTCAGCTTGTTTCCCTCAACTATAACATGATATATAATACTTTACCTAATGAATTGGAGGGAGATATAGGTCCCATAGATCACAAAATTAAAACCATACATATTTGTTCCAGAGGATCATAAATCATTCCTCATAACAAAACCCAAATGGATTTCATAAACATTTCATCATAACATAACCCGTAAAAACGAAATGGGTTTCATAAGAATTTCTTATTTTCATTGTAAACATAAATAATCCAGATAAATAATAAGGATGGTATACATGAATCATATTCCCATTAAAGTATAAATAACATCAAATTATTTCATATTAGATGGAAATTATTTTTAAAGATCACTTGTAAAAAATTTGTGGAAAATAACTTTTCCATTTTAAAATCACTTCTCTTTAAAAACTTCATAATTTTAAATAAAAATATTTTTATTCAAAATAAACTTATAAAGTTTTAAATTAATATTAAAATTTTTGAGCCATCTTTATGGATAGAAATTCCACTAATTCTGTATAAGTAAAAAAACATTCCTTCCATATTTTTGTCAAAAAAGTCACAAAGAACCTCATTTAGAAAATGATAAAAAGATTATTTTTAACCCGTTTTTTATAGGTAAATCATGGGTAAAAATGATTTTAAGAAATTATATGTTAGTATTAAAAATATTGAATAAATTTTTATAAAATATGGTCATGGAATATAAATATTCATGAGTGAATAATTACATAAACAATCCTGAATAATGATGAGATTATGAAGTAAACTCTTACCTCAAGTCTCAAATTTCCTTATTCACATTAAAACCTCTAGTATAACAAATATGTATTTATTATAAATTTAATCCATAAAATATATCTATAATATCATGTATGATTTATTTATATAATTTTATCACCCATTTATTAATAATTTTTTATTAAAATCACTATTCTAGTTTATAACTATTTCGTTATCCATAGATGTTTTGGTTTGGCAGTCCTGGTCCTTATACTTTGATCATGGTCCAATAATTTTAAAATTTTAAATCATGGTATTAAAATAATATATATTCATCATATAAATATTTATAACCATTTATAAAAATTAGAGATAAAAAAATGAATTACATCATTTATGGAGACGGTAGGTCGTACGTACGCATGAACGTTGTTTCCATTTTTCAACTGATGGAATGAAACTAAGGTAAAGAATAAATCAACTTTAAATAATTATTATTATATCATTTATATCATATATATTCATAAAATTAATCCTTATTACAATCCATTTGAAATATAAATGAAAAATAAATCACATCGCATCGTGGAGATGGTAGTCCATACGTACACATGAGTAACGTTATCGTTTCCCAAAAGATTGGATGATAAGAAGGTAGAAATTATATTATAATTAAATAAGTATAACAATTCTATAAATATAATATATAAAAATTAAACCCATTATAATTCCCATACATAAAATATGGTGAGGAAAAATGAATTTTATCGCTATGTGGAGATATTAAGTCGTAAGTACGCATGAGCGATATTTTCACTTCTTATTTGATGTGAAAGAGGGTGTATAATTCTATTTTAATAATAATAATAACATTTAAAAATATTTAGGTTAATTAATTTATTATTTTATGATAAATATCATAGATTTATTGGAGGTAAATATGTGTAGAAAAATAAAGTAATCAGTTAGATCGATTACCTCTTCTTAGAAATGACTCATTTAGATCTATTATAAATGGCTCTAAGGTTTATCTTTTTCAAAGACCATCACCTATATATTTTGTATATGGAAGTGGAGAATATATTTTCTCAGATTATGGTTGTAACACCCCAACCCCAAATTCCTAGATCCAATTCATTATTTTAATACATTGGTATGATTACAAGGAATCAAATCCCAAAGTACTGATCAGTTTAGAAGCCTTGGAAAATAGATTACATACATGAACTTTTCATTAAAATTAAAAACATAAAATAAAACATTGATAATACTTTTATAATTCTATTTTTATCCTAGCTTAACCCTGAATATAAATCATAATACACTTCTTGGTATCCTAATAAAATAAAACATAAGAAATGGGTGATCTCAGATGCTCAGTAAGGTAAAAAATATAGCAGAAGCTTTCATAAATAAGCATAAACTTTTAAGGAAAGTTAAAAAATTAAACCAATATCCTTTTAAAAATTTTATTATTTATAATGTGGAAATAATAAATCCAAAAATTACATTTAAACATTCTCATGGATATTCTACTAGTCTAATAATCACATGTAATATCAATAACTAATCTCATAATTAGGAAATGCATAATGTCAGACATACCATACTGTTAAAGCATCATACCAAAACTATAAATAAATATACAATCAATTACTTGTGCCAGGACACTATTTTTTTTCATGATACCTACCGATACATTGACGGGCTATGGTGGGCTCTGCCTATTACTTATTAAGTTCAATGCATTCCTCGTATGATAAGGGTAAAACATAACATAAACATTTGTATTAAAATTAGCATATGAAATGTTAATAATTTGACCATAAACCATAAATTATATAAAAATAGTATATCCATAGTCAAATATATCATAAAAACTTCAATATAATATAGAATATTGTATCATAATAAATCAACCTCAATTAAGCATAAAATACAACAAAGGATGTTGACATAGATGAAATAATCTAATAAATTCATTAAAACTATTTGAGAGAAATATCAATTTTAAATTTTTAAATAATTTAAAACCTGCACAATTATAAAAGTAAACATTTCTTATGAAAATAAATTTTAATATTTTAAGGAAAGATTCAAAATTTTGAGGCATCATAATGGATAAAAATAGTCGATTGCGCTGTATAAGTTAAAAAAACATTATTTCCTAAATTTTTTTAAAAGGTTATAAAGTACCACATTTGGAAAACGATTGAAATTTTCCTATAAAATATTTTATAAAAATTAAAATATTTATAAAAATTACTTTAAACAATTGGCGATAATATTTTTAATTACATTTTAAGAAATATAGACATGGATGATAAGGATGTCCCAGTAGATACTTGTGTATAAACAACCTCGAATAAAAATGATATTGTGAAATTAAACCTTACATAAAAACCTTAAAATATTTCTCTTTAAAAAAAATTTAATAAACTTTAAAATATACATAAAAATTTCTTTACAATCCATTATATACATATAAATAGATATGTATGATAATATCAATAATATTTAAATGGAGAATGGATTAATTTTTTAAACATTCAAAGCATCCCATACCACTTTAAACATTTAAATAATAATATTAATATATTAAAATTAATATTTAAATACAATGAAGGTATAAGAACTCATTATATAAAATATAATAGGAGTATTAATTACACCACACATAAGACAAAGGTGGTAAAAATGGCTTATATCACATGAAAATTAAAAGTGAGACGAAATTCCCTTACCTTAAGTCCGATACTCTTTTTATTTATCTAAAACTCCAGTGTAATGGTTTTAGAAATATTATTAACTTATACAAGAATAATAATAATATTTATTATATAATATATGATTCTTTTATGGCTTTATATTACCTTTTAATTAATAATTTCCAAGTTAAATTAACATTTTGGGCAATAATCGTTTTCTTTATCACACGTGTTTTGACTTGTTATTCTTGATCGTATTACTTAGATCGTGATTTAATTCCATAATTTATAGAATTATTTACATATCATATATATTTTTAATATAAATATATATAATATATAGATATATGAAATGGAATACACCACTCATGGAGATGGTAGGTCGTCCATACACATAAACGTTGTTTCCGTGTTCTAATCGTATTGAATAGAAGTAAGTGAATGACATATATATGAATACATACATATATATATATATATATTATTACATTAGAATTATTATTTCTTATATTTCATACTTATTAATAATATATATTTTTATAATCATTCTCGAATGGTGAATGTGGAAGATAATTCACATAGTGTTGTGGAGACGGTAAGTCGTACGTAAACACGAGTAACGGTATCATTTATTTAATTGTTAAATGGTATGGAATTGGATAGAATATGAATTTTAAATAAATAGTATAATGTAATATTTATTATTCAAATCCTTTATATTCATCTTTATACCCATATAAATGAAGTGTACATGAAAAATAGTTTACACTGTGGCGTGGAGACAGTAAGCCGTACGCACGCACGCATGGTGATATTTTTTTTCATAGGATGGGTAAGAAGAGGAATATGGTTGACCCATAATAATAATAATATCTCATAATATATTATATTCTATATTTATTAATTCAATATGGAAAAAACATAGGAATATGAAGTTAAAGAAGAAAATAACTTTGAAATATGTGTTAAAACAATTACCTCTTTTTCGGGTATCTCGTTTTGATTTCCACAAAAGTTCTACTTAGGGTGTTGATATAACCAAAGTATGGCCTCTAAGATGTATTTAGGGATTTTGGGAGAGTAAATGGGTAGGTTTTTTCTGAACCAAATGGATTTGGATGTGTGAATTAAAGAGAAGTAGAAGTTCTCTTTTATAAGGGATGTGAGGGGCACTATTGAAAGATCATAAAATATTAATTTATTATAAATTAATTTTCTGTTTAAAATAGATATTAAGTAATTTATTTCAATTATAAGATGATTATGGGTCTAAATCCTCTCAACCAATGAGTTTTAGATATGTTTATGACATAAAATTAACCTTATATTTTGGATTTTACCCTTAGTTAAAAAGATTAACTCTTAGTGTGTCTTCTTGTATTTTTACAATATAGGGTTAATATTGATACTATAAAATTCCAAAAAAAACCAATTGGACAATTTATGAAATATTTGATATTATAAAAGTTAGTTTGAATAACATAATATTTTTATTACTTTTATATCATTTAATAAAATAGTATTTATTTTAAAATATCATTTATGTCAATTTTAATACTATTCAATATTTTCATTTTTTAGAAATAGAAAACCAACTTTATAACTTCTAGAAAATAATTCAAATATAGAAAAAACATGTATGAGTTATATATAAAGTTATATTATGTCATTAATTAAGTCAAATTATATTTATTTTAATATTTTTAATATCATTTATTTGATATCTCAATTAATTAAACTATTATTGCATCATAATTGCATCACCATTTGATTTATTTATTTAACGTATAAAAATTATAAATAAATTGTCATGATGTAGATAAATTTATTAAATTTAAAAATACTATTTATAGTTGACCATATCACTTATATAACCTTATATTAAAAATAAAATAGTTATTAGAATTTGAATATGACATTTTTAACTATTCTTTAAATAAAATATAATAAATTTCTTAATTAAACACAAGTGGATTAAAAAGAATCATATTTTAGAATTAAGATTTATTTTTGTTGAAAAAATGATTATACAACAAAATTAGGACAAGTGTTAGGGTAATTTTATATTATTGTAATATTATTTTTACCTTTAATTACCCTATTTTCCTTTAACCATGGTAAATAAAATTCAAAAGTTATTATTCACCAAAAATTATTTTGATCCTATTAGAGCGCATTTTTCATACTGATTACCACAATTTATGTCCTATTTTATAAATTAAATTCACATAAGTGTTAAAATTACATTTAATTATAAATATGTTTTATTTACTGAAACTTATATATTTAATTATAAATATGTTTTATTTATGTGAAAAAATTATAAATAAAATTTAAAAATTATTTATTACTATTTATATTACTATATTTAAAGGATAAGTTAAAAATATATCATTCAAATAATTTTAACACTAAAGTGTTGTTTCGAAAAACTCAATCTTGTGTGTTACACAAGCCAAGTCGGTGTTGTGGGAAACACAAGATATTGAAGATAACATTCCGTGAAATATTGGGGTGTTACAATGGTCGATCTAGAAGACTCAAAATGGTGTAATGAAGTAAGGGATGAGGTTTCCTTTTATAATTTAGGTGAGGGGAACTTTTGGAATTTTCTTAAAAAAATATATAATAAGAATATTTTAGACCCAAATATATCCAAATGGTATTGAATTAGAACATATGGTATTATATGGTTAACATGTAGTCAATCAATAAAATTTTTACAATTTTAAGTTCTATTTTAAACCTTATATTTTGGTTTAACGCCTTAATTAACCTATTTTAACATTAACCATGGTAACATATTTTTCACACTTAATAGGTAATAATTTTACATATAAGTTAACTATTTAAAGATAAATGGATAATAGATGATATTTTTTTCCCATATATTATCCCCTTTTTCATTATTTAATACTTTGATAATTTTTAAATAGTTTAATAAAATATTATTTAATAAAATATCAGTATTGTCAATTTTGAAACTACTCATCACTTTGACTTTAATAACATCAATAAAACACTTATAATTTAAAAAAATTATTTCAAAACATCCCCAACATGACATAGTCTTCTATAAAACTCTAGGATAACCTTAATTATCTCAAATTATAATACTATTAATATTTTTAATATAATTTATTTTATTTTTTCAATTAATTGAATAATTACTAAATCAGTATTTTGTAAGTATTTAAGGTAATTATTTAATTAATAAAAATTATAAACAAATTACCATCATTAATATAATTTAATTAGGCACAAAATTACTTTTAATATTCATTCATAACTAATTTGTTTCCTTTTTGAAAACATAAATGATATTTAAAACAAAGAGATTTACATTTTGTCACTTCCTTTTATTTAAATATCATATAAGTCATTTTCATGGACAATTTTCCATTAAATAACAATATTTAAAACCTTATGTGTCAAAATTCTAATTTTATTCATCCAATAAGAATTAGGATGATAAATTATAGCCTTATCACTTATTTTTAATCTAGATTAACCTTATTTACCCTTTACTGAGGTGATAAAATTTGAACCTCCTAATTATAAATATATGATTAATTTTATCTAATTCAATACCTAAAAATTGAAGAAATTAATTTTAAAGTAAGTGCACAAAATGTGAAAAGTCCATATTTTTAGGGAAAATAAATTTTTAAGCATAAAACTGGATTTATTCTTATCTTATTCTTAGAAAAATATTTTTTGAATGTTTAAAACATTTGATAAATATAAATTTCATTAAAATAATTCACTAATATTTATTAATTTAATATATCAATATAAAATTCATTCTATATATAAAATAATTTTTTTGTATAAAAACATCACTTTTAATTTAAAATATATTTTTTGTTTCTAATTTCATTCATGAATTTATTATATAAATGTATAGACTGTATATTCTTCATAATATAATTTTTACTATTCATACCCTCAAATATAATGGGTAGGAAATAATAGACAGATAATATTTTAATAATATTACATGGTTCATTTAAACTCGTGCTTGTGTGCCACGTAATCTATCAAAAAATCTAATTATTTAATGAAAAATATTTTATAAAAATATCATGTTGTTACAAAGATGATAATTATTTTCTAAAGACTCTTATTTCTCACCTAGAGTTGGTACACACTCACAATGTCACACCCAAAACTAGATTTTATTTTATTTTATTCTTTCCTTGATGTTGGATCATTTGGTTGAGGTTTGGGTTCAGTCCTTGATGATAATTTTTGAGTTTTGGAGGTTTTTGGTGTGTTTTTGCATTGTGCACATTTTTGTACTTGGTTTGAGAGGAAACTGTGTGGATGGTTAAGGATTAGGGTGTTTCCACTTCAATTTTTCCTTGTATAGTTTGACTTGCATGGTTTGTCCCAAACCGTTCAAGCCAAAGAGGTAATTGTGCAGCTCTTGGGTGGTGTCTTGGACAAGGCACATGAATTGTTCATGGTTTTGAGAAACCATGCGGAAAGAATGTGGGAGCCTCTGAAATTTTAATAGATTTAATTTCCATGGTTATTTCATGGTTTTCCAGGCCTTGTGTCCAGCCCAAGCGCACCCCCTTGGTAGGGTATACACGGTTGGCATAGGGTTTGGAAGACTATGTAGCTAAACCATGAAGGTTTCTCAAGTTCCTTAAAAATTTTAAATTCCCATCTTTTCCCTCTTATGATTCAACCCCAATTGGAATCCCTCCCATATTTTTCAACCTAGGAGCACCAAGGAGCTCCTAAAACCCGCTCTCTTTGGATCTATATCCTTCATGGTTCCCCCCTCAAGCTTCCAAGGTGATTTCTTCAAAGTTTTTTGCCAATTTTATCCTCTTATTCTTCTTCTCTTTTGGTCTCTTGGTTTCTCTTGTCTTGGTTCTTCCTTAGTAGAAACCTATAGTGATCGTTCGATAATATTGGTTGATTTCTTTGATGCTATGGTGTATGGATAATCTCTATGGCTTGGTTCTCCCTTCTCTTTGAGTTTCACTACATTTTCACACCATTGAGGTAGGTGTTTCTATAAAAAAAATTCTAAAACATTCCATTTAATGCTTGAGTGTTTCTAATTAGTTTATAAAAGTATTTTTCATGCTTGGTATGTGTTAATTTAATTAATTTTTGTGCTTTCATGTTATAAAATTTGTAAAATTAGGTGCTTTGGGTTATGTTTAGATTTGGTTATGTCTTGGAAAGTTGGTTTTCTTATGAATTAATTCTTGCATATGGGTTTGATGACCTCTATGGTTTGGTACTTATGTGTGGACTCTTATAATTAGTTTTGATGCTCTTTTTGATTCTTAATTTGAAACCTTTTTCATTTTATGGATTGAAAAAAGTGTTCCATTGGATGTGGTCACGTCCATACTTGCACGAGCTGCACATATGGGTAGGAACTAAAATGATAATGGATTCCATAGTAATTTCTACCTTAAACTCCAAATTTCAAACACATTTCCTTGTTTCTTTTTCTCTTATAGTACTTCTCCTTTCAAATGATTATTCTAAAACCCCAATAGTTCCTAAATGGTTATTTGGTTTCCAAATTGTCTAAAATATGGTTCTCAACTGTGTTTCCTAAAGTTTAGCCTGTTTGGAACTTGGAAATTTGATTTGGTAATTTAATGACACAAAAGTATGTTTGGAACCTCTTAAACATAAATGGTGTTTTCATATTGGTTTTGGTAATGGTTATGTAAATTATTGTGGAAATGGTTTTGGATAGAAAATTTTAAGGGACCATTGGGAATTGTGTGGTGTTTTGGGAACTAGATTTCAAACTCATGTGACATGTAGGTCTGTTTGGAACTTTGGAATGGCATGATGTGTTACATGAACCCCTATGGTAATCTTTTAGATGAGATGGCCTTTGTGTAGTTAGTGTTGAGGATTGGATAAGGCATGTATAGTGCAATATATTGGTTATGGTTAATGTTAAATGTGTGATGACCTCCTCATTCTCCCTTATACTATTATAATGGCTTTCCTAGTTTTCATCTAGATGGTTGAGTGGTGATTGTTTTCTAGTCCTGATTAGATATATTAGAAACCCCTAGGTAGAAGATACGCCAAGTAGTATTTTCCACTGGTGAGGCAAGATTATAGCAGTTAGGTTGCTTATTGACTATAGAGTTGCACCATACACTAGAAGGTGGTTCCAAATTGAATGTGTCTGAGTATTTCTTCTATAAATGTTTAGGAAATTCCCATGATTATATATCTGTTTGTTCCAACTTTAATTTATATCACTTTGGTAATTTATTTACTTTGTATTTGTATGCTTATAACTATTTCATTTTCTATATTTATGGTTTTTCTTGATATACCCTATTGATCACCATAGTTCAGATTCTTCCTTTGTTTTATTCAATATTTTGATTGTGTTTCCACATGACGTTTGGTTTCTAAAATTGGGTTTTTAAAATGAAAATATGAGTTTTCCAACCAAATTATGAAAACCTTATTTTCATAAATATATTTGAAAACTATCATTTATGGACTATTTTTTTAAAGGACATGTATGAATTTTGTGGTTCTCACCTACTGAGATGTTTTATTCTCATAACCTACTTCTTCCACTCGGTGTCTATAAAATTGATATTTTTTTAGGTTCAGGTTCTATTTAGGTTTCTTGTGGAGTGAGCCAGTTCTTATGGATGGTGGTGACTAAGAGGTCACATGAAGATCAGGTCAGTATTTTTTGTTCTAGTTTTGGTTTTATTTTGGTTTCTTGTTTTGGTTATTTCAATTCATTTGGATCTATTTATGTATCCATTTTGATTGGTGAATTTTTATCTGTTGTTGTGTGATCTGTTTGGTTTATTTTTTCTATTTATTATAGGGATAAATCACCTCCATTGTGATATATTTGATAATCGGCATTAGTTTCTAGCCTAGTAGAATCGATAATGCCTCTCGGGCCTTATCCTAGGACATCTTGGGTGATTGTTTGGGGGTTTACCTAAGTTGGTTCATGAAAAAATGGTATCAAAGTATCCCTTTGTTATTTGGGTAATCGGGTAGTTTGGAGATAGAAATTTTGGAACTCAGTAGGTTGGTATGGGAAGATCATTAGGAACTCTTGAACATTATAATACTCATGTAACTAGGGTAAGTCTAGGATTTTAGTATTTTATCTTGAATTGTGAGTTTATTCCATTGGTTTTTGTTTAGTTTTTTTGGTTTGGGGAATGATAATGGAAGTGAACTGATGTTAAATAGAGAGCTTTCATAGAGTAGTGACCCATGTGAAGACTGATTTCATGGTTCAAGATACATCCAATGGTTATTTCTAGATCATTTTATGGTCTACTAAACCATGTGGTCAGACTAAACATGACCACTAGTTCTCAATTTCTAATTTTCTTGTGTGAGTTGTGTTTCAGTTTAATTTTGGTGGCATAAGTGAATTTTAAAATAAAAAGTTGTTTTTGTTATGAGGGGTTTCAAAAGGAAAATGAATTTTTGGGATGTGGTTCTATTTAAAAATTAGGGTTGAATGTTAAAAATTCAATTTGAAAGTGAATCTAGAATTCAGGGAAAATGTTCGTGGAACAAAATGACTTGAAAATGAGATGGTTTTGAAATCAAAATGGAAATGGTGGTTTTTAAAAGAGGATCCTAGTTTTAACTTGAAATTTTTTGGATTTATGAGATGTTGTTTTGGTTTGTATAGTTCATTTTTTGTTTAGTTATAGTGTAATGTTTATTTGATTTTATATTTATTATGTTATTAGATTATATCTCATATAAATATCCCAAAGTTTTCTAGCAGTCTCCTCCAGTTGTTTGCACTACCCAGACTCCTAGTGGGGATGATGAGTCACATTCTTCTCATTTATTTCCAGTTTTCCATAGTGATTAAGGAAAATTACAGGTTATGAAGTAGCTTTAGAAAGCCAAATGTGGTTTTAGGTCTTTGGGAACTCTTAAATCCATGAGGTTTCATGTTGTTATAATTTATTTTGAAGGCTTGGGTTTGGATCGAAGAAAGGTGATTTCCCCATTATCATTGAAAGTTGGCATGTCTTGGGAAGTGTTCAAGACCACATTTATCTAATGGTTTACCTAAGGAGGTGAAGGTGAGGAAAGTGGTAGATCTCTTAGGCATTCCGCAAGGTCAACGGATGGTGAAGAGCTACATTGACTATTTTAAAGAGTTGGTCTTTTTTATTTGGATATAGTATCAAAGAATTAGCTAAAATATCCTCTCTTAATTTGGTATCTTCATCTAGATATCAAAGAGAAAGTTCTCTCATCTAGGAAAGTCTTGTTTGAGAAGCTAGTGGATGAGGCATTTTTAGCTAGCTTGGTTCCTAGAGTAAAGTCAATGGAAGCTGACGAACTAGTTTCTTTTGGTGATCATGAAGGTCCCCCACCTGGTGAGAAGTGTTTACCAAATGATCCCTTCTATGAGAATTCTTCTTTGATTGTTCCTTCTCCTCATTCATCGAACCATTAGGTCATGTGCTTCCAGTGTGGTGGGTTTAGGCATTCAAAGTCATCTTGTCATATTCATCCAAAGTATTGTCGATGATGTGTTCATTTAGACCACATGGAAATGTTTTTCAAGCATCATTATTATAATAGTAAGTCTCTCTTAGAGGGTTTCAACTCTTGAATATAGGGTATAAAAATCTTCAAATCACCAGGTCTCCATCTATATGACATGGTGTAGAGCTCTTCACACATTCAAAAAAGATTGGATGTGTGGGTCATTAACCCAATTTTTTCCCAATGTTAGAGTGGAAATGACATAAGTTCTCCTTGTTCTTGTTTTTTTTTTGTAAATAATTTTTGTCTCTATAATTTTTATAGCTTTGTACTCATGGATATATAGTTTATAATTGTGCCTTGTGGATATGAATCTTTAAGTGGTTATTCTTCTTGTGGATCATTCTCAGTCATGGGTGGTTATCATTAAGACATGCTGGTGTCTTGTGGAAATGATGAATTGTGGTTAGGTTTGGTGTTTGGTTTGAGTTTCTCTCATTGGGTTTCTCTTTGTGTTGGAAATTTTGTGTTGGTGTCGTCATGCTAGTTTGCTTTTAAAATAGTGGGTAGAACCACAATGGATATTCTTATAGATTTCTTTAATGTTGGTTTGGTATTACTTAAGCATTAGAAAAGGTTACACAGAGGTTTGTGGTTTTTATTAGATTCGTTTATTTTATAGCTTGAGCATTATTATTTGTTTTCCATGGTGAATTTATGGGGGAAGAAAGTTTTTATGGTGGGGGGAATTGTCACAAACCAACCCTAGTTTTTCTTTTATTTTATTATTTCCTTGATTTTGGATCATTCGGTTGAGGTTTAGGTCTAGTCCTCATTGAGAATTTTTGAGTTGTGGAGGTTTTGGGTGTGGTTTGCCCCTATTCACGATTTGTGTGCATATTTTGAGAGGAAACCATGTGGATGGTTAAGGATAAGGGTATTTATAGATCAATTTATTCTTTCATGGTTTGAATTTAATGGTTTGGACTAAACCATGTGATCCCAAGGGGTAACCATGAGGCACTTGTGTGGTGTCTAGGACAAGGCACACATCCTGTGCACGGTTAGAAGAAATTGTGTGGCAAGCATGCGAGAGCCTCTGCAATTTTAACAGAGGTAGTTTTCATGGTTGGTGCATGGTTTCCCAAGCCATGCATCCAGCATTTGTGGGTGCCCCCCTATTCTAGTAGGGTTCACATGATTTGTGCATGGCTTTGAAAAATGTGTGGACAAACCATAGGTGGGTACTTCATAGGTTTTGGCCCATTTTTTTTCTTTTTATCCTTCTCTCTTGGTATCTTGGTTTCATTTATATTGGATCTTCCTTGAACAAACCCTAGAGTGATGGATGACTAATTTTTGTTTATTTCATTGATTCGATGGTGTATAGATCATCTCTCAATATTAGTTCTCCTTTAACTTGCAGTTTTGTTGTTTTCAAACATTGTTAATGTATGTCTTTCCTTTCATTTCCATTATGAAACATTCTATTTGATTCTGAATGGTTTTTAATTAGTTTATAAATGTGTTTCTCATGATTGGGATGTGTTAATT
Source organism: Viscum album (assembly GCA_963277665.1). Taxonomy (NCBI): domain Eukaryota; kingdom Viridiplantae; phylum Streptophyta; class Magnoliopsida; order Santalales; family Viscaceae; genus Viscum; species Viscum album. The sequence goes on from OY728126.1 coordinate 591,748,935, forward strand.
TAATTAATTGTTGTGATTTCCTTTTGTAAAATTGGTGAAAATAGATTTTCAAGGGATTTCTATAAATATGCTTATAACTATATGTATAAAAATTGTTTGATGAAATAAACATTGGCCATTAAAAGTAAAATTAGATGCTTTAGCTTAATTTTGGATTTGTTTATGTCTTGGAAACATGGTTTTCTTGTGAATTTTGTCTTTTGTATGGGTTTGGTGACCTGTATGGTTTGTTACTTATGTGTGGAATCATTTAATTAGTTTTGATTCTCTTTTTTATTCTTAAATTGAATCATTTTGTATTTTATGGCTTCTAAAAAGTGTTCCTTGAATGTGGTCACATCTATATGTGTGTGAGGTAAAAATATGGGTAGGAACAAAAATTATAATTTCTTATATAGTAATTTTTACCACAAACCCCGAATTTCAAACACCTTTCCTTCTTTCCTCTTCCCTTATTGTCCTCCTTTCAAATGGTTCTTCTAAAACCCCAATAATTCCTAAAGAGTTCTTTGGTTTCCAAATGGTCTCAAATGTGGTTCTCAAATGTGTTTCTTAAATTTAAGCATGTTTGGCACTTTGAAATGTGATTTGGGAATTTAGTTACACAATAGGACTGTTTGGAACCTCTTTAACATAAATAGTGTTTTCAACTTGGTTTTGGAAATAGTTGTAGAAATGATTTTTGGATTAGAAATGTTAAAGGCTCGGTTGGCATTTTTCAGTGTTTTAGAACTGGTTTTGAAACTCATGTGACATGTAGGACCATTTGGAACTTTGGAATGACTTGATGTGTGATGATAACCCCTATGGTCATCCTTTCTATGAGAGATCCTTTTCATAGCTGGTCTTGGGGTTTGTAAAAGCATGCATGGTAAAATCAATGGGTTATGGTTAATGCCAAGCATGTGGTGACCTCATCATTATACCTTATACTATTATCAAGAATTTACTGGATGCCATCTATAGTATTGATTGATGATTACTTATAGTCTCGATTAGTTGGATTAGAACCCCCTATATAGAGGATAGTTTAGGTGGTATTTTCCACTAGTGATGTTAGTTTAGAGTATCCATATTGGTTATTGACTATTGAGTTTCACCATACACGAGTATGTGGGTTCAAACTGAGTGCATATAGTGATTTATTCTAGAGATGTTTAGGAAAATCCCACGATTACATATCATTTTTTTCATACTTTATTTTATATCAATTTGGTTATTTATTTACTTTGTATTTTTCTCCTTGTACCTATGCAATTTTCTATATTTATGGTTTTTCTTGATATACCTTGTTGATCACCTTATTTCATATTCTTAATTTATTTTATGTATTATTTGGATTGTGTTTCCACTTGAAGTTAATCTCTAAAATTGGGTTTTTAAAAGGAAAATATGAGTTTTGCCTTACAAATGATGAAAACCTTATTTTTTAACTAGCATTCATAGACTATTTTAGGAAAGTACATGTATAGATTCTATGGTTCTTACCTAATAAGATGTTTTATGCTCACACCCTACTTGTGACACTCAATTTTGGTAAAATATAGCTATTTTATTGGTTTGGGTTATATTCAAGTTGCCTGTGGAGCAAGTTGCTTCTTATAGATAGTGGTGACATAGAGGTCATGTGGAGATCATGTCAGTCTAGTTGGTTCCAGTTTTGGTTTTGTTTTAGTTTCTTGTTTTGGTTCTATCATTGTTTTTTGGATCTTTTTATGTATCTATTTTTGGCAGTGGACTATAATCTCTTGTTGCATGATCTTTTTAGTTTATTTGTTTCAGTTTATTATAGGGATAAATCATTCCCATCGTGATATCTTTTATTCCTGAAACTAGTTTTCATCCTTGGAGGATCGAGAACGCTTCTTAGGATTTTTCACAGGCTGGATCGGCTGACCGGATCAGGGTCAACTCAGATTGGTTCATAACATAGATTCCTCCTCAGTGTTGATATCTATATCCATTATCATTTCTAGAAAAACTCCCCCAAGAGAGACCTCTTGGATATCAATACCATAATTATTTTCTAGAACATCCTTTGAAGATTCCTCATCGAATGAAGATGGATTATCCATATAAGGAGGTGAGTCAGGGATAAGATCACCTTGCTTCACTGATCCAAGTTCATCATCTAGTTTTGGGGGGATCTAAATCAGCAATTTGAAGTGCCTACCTCTTAATATTATGAAAACCATCTTTTTCAACTCTATAAAGGTAAGTCCTGTCAAATTTATAAAAATTAATTGATTATAGTATAGAAAATGTAACGCCCCAACCCCAGTTACCCAGAGTCGGTGCATTATTTTAATACATTGGCATGATTACAAGGAATCAAGTCCCAAAGGACCGATTAGTTTAGAAGTCTTGGAAAATATATTACATACATGAACTTCACATTACAATTTCAAACATAAAATACAACATAGATGGTTCTTTGATATCTCCATTATTCCATTTATCTTAACCCTACATATCAATCATAATACACTTCTTGGAAATCCTCAAAAAATAAAACAAAAGAAAGGGGTGATCTCAGATGCTCAGTAAGGGTAAATAAATTAGCAGAAGCTACAAACTTTTAAGGCAAGATGTATAATAAAAAAATCCTTTTAAACATAAACTTGAACATAATATGAAAAAAATAAATCAAACATTACCATATTAACAATCACATGGATATTCTACTAGTCGAATAATCACATGTAACAACTAATTTCATAATGAGGGAATGCATAATTCCAGAAATTCATAACCACATAGTCAAGGCCTCGTACCAAGACTACAAATAAAATTTCTACCAACGCCTTGTGCCAAGACACTAGTTTTTCTCATGAGACCTACCGATGCATCGAGGAGATATAGTGGGCTCCACCCGTCACTTACTAATTCCAATGCATTCCTCATATTAAAAGGTTGAAACATAACATAAAAATTCGTATTAAAACTAACATATGAAATGTCAATACTTTATCCATAAACCATGAATGGTATATAAATAGCACATTCACAGTCAAACATATCATAACTCATTAAATATAATATGAAATATTGTGTTGTAATAAATCAATTTCAAACAAGTTTAAAATCCATCAAAGGATGTTGACATAGATGAAAATGATCAGTAAAATGCTTTAAGAGAAATACCCCTTTTTCATGAAATCGTTTAAAAGTATCACAATTTATAAATGAAGTAATTTAAAAGAGATTTTTGAATAAAATTGTCCCATACCAATTTGAAACTTTTGAAAATAATTATCATTTCAAAACATTCATGTCCATATAAATAAATCCTTAAAATCATTTTGTAAACATGGACATTGATTAAAAGGGTTTAGAAAGATAAATATTTAAAACATTTAAAATGATTATATAGTTAAATAGACCCTCACATAAAACCTTAAAATATCCCTTTTTAAAACATTTTTATGAAATATGGTTATTGATGATAAGTATTTCCTATAAAGTACTTACACATGAACAATCTCTGATAAATAATGAGATTGAGGAAATAACTCTTAACTTGCACTTTCCTTAGGTCGAGGGTACGTTTAACCTCATGTATAATGACCATTTTATGTTATTAAATTATACCAAAACCATATTAATATTTATTATATCATAAATGATTCATTTATGACTTTATACTACCCATTTAATAATTATTTTCATGTTAAATTAATGTTTTTGGTAATAATCTCTTTCTTTATCTTACGTGTTTTAACTTCTTGTTCTTGATCATATCATTTAGATCATGATTTAAATACTTCCAGAATATAAACCTTGATTTATATATCATATATATTTAGAATATAAATATTTATAATAGATAGATATATAAAATGGAAGGCACCGTTTATGGAGACGGTAGTCCATACGTACGCATAAATGTTGTTTCCATTTTCACATCGTATTGAACGGAAGTAAGTGAATAAGATATATGTAAGTAAATATATATATATATATATATATCCAGTAGAATTATTATGTCATATATTACATACTTATTAATAATATATATGTTTTTATAATCATTGATGAATGGTGAACGTAGAAATGAATCTCATCGCGTCGTGGAGACTGTAATCCATACGTACGCACGAGCGACAATATCATTTCATTAATGATTAAATGGTGTGGAATTGGATGGTAAATTAATTTTAAAGAGACATTATAATTTCATATTCATTATTTATATACATATTACTCATCATTATATCCATCCAAATAACATAGTGTTGAATAATAAATTACACCACGACGTGGAGATGGTAAGCCGTACATACGCATGCATGGTGACATTATCATTCATAGGATGGATAGAATAATTAATATGGTTGTTCCATATTTATAATAACATAATAGTATGTATAAGGTACTGGATATATTATTTTGGTATGGTAATAACAAAGAAATAGGAAGTTGAAGAAGAAAATAACTTTAAAGAGGTGATGAAATGTTTACCTCTTCTTCGGATTCTTCCTTTTGATTTGATAAAAAGGGCTCCTTAGGTTGGCTTTATGACCAAAGTAAGGCCTCTAGTATTAAGGGAGGAATTTTGGGAGGATATTTGTTCAGGTTTTGGCCGAGCCAAATGGATTTGGAGGTGTGAAAATAAGAGAAGGAGAAGTACCCTTTTATAAGAGAGGTGAGGGTCACTTTAGGAAAAGCTTGAAATATTATTTTATAATAAAATCATTTTCGGTTTATAATGGATCCAAAATAATTTATTTAGAGTATAAGGTGGTTATGGGTAGAAATACTCTCAAAAAATAAGTTTTAGACAAGTTTAGGTTTCCATTTTAACCTTATCTTTTAGATTTAACTCTTAGTTAAATAGTTTAACTTTTACCGTGTCTTCTTGTATTCTTACACTATATGGTTAATAAACTTACTATAAACTTCAAAAATAACCTAAAGTGGTTTATTAATGAAATATATAATATTATTTAATCTATTTGGACGAACCTTATATTTTTAGGGATATAATATCAATTAATAATATAATATTTGTTTTAAATATTATTTTACGTCAATTTTGACATTATTTGGTATTTTGTTTTTGTGAAATTCATAACAGTATTATTACTTCAAATAAAAATCATTTAATCAACCCTAACATTTTATATTAACCTATAAAATTAGTATAATTCATAAAAAGTCTCAAATTACATTTATTTGGGTATTTATAATATCAATTATTTCAATCTTTCATTAATGAGGTAATTATTGTATCATTATTGTGTTATAAATAAATTTATTTATTTAATGTATAAAAATTATAAATAAAATACCATTATGTAGGAAATATTTTTATATTTCTAATGAATATTTATAGTCTAATTTATCTTATGTATAACCCTATATTAAAAATGGTTTAGTTATTAAAACTTGAATTTAACACTTTTAACTCTTCTTTAAATTAAATAATAATAAATGTATTAATCTATTTAAAGTGGACCTAAAGGATCATATTTTATTCCTAAGGTTTTTTTTAGTCTAATTAAACTTATCCAATATAATTAAGACATGTGTTATGGTAATTATAATATCATTTTTACCCTTAATTAACCTATTTACTTTTAACCGCGGTAAATAAAATTCAAAAGTTACTATTCACCAAAAAAATTATTTCTATCTTATTGAACAACATTTTACTTACTGAGGTTAGATTTTTCTCTTGTATTTTTTAAATTCAACTCACATAAGTGTTAAAATTAAGTTTTATACAAATTTGCAAAAGCTCCTAGGAGGTGGGTAAAAGACAGTAAAAATTTTAATAAAATTTTTATATATTTATAATTAATATAAAATGACTCCAATTAATTGCATTGAACTTATATAGGTATTATGTATATATTTTGACCTAAAATAAATTTAAATAAAATAAATAATTATTTAAATAAAAATTTGGTTTTAACCAATAACTCAGTGTTTTTCACAATTCATCAAAATTTGAAAGTTTTCAGAAAAAAACAAAAAATTCACCCTAAGATAATTTTGATATTATGAATTAAAAAATGAGATCTATTTTAACAAATTAAAAACATAAAAGTTTCATTAATTAATTTAAAATTAATTCCCATTGTCAAAACCAAAAAGTGGGTTTTTAAAAAGTAAAAACTATCAAAAGATTGACACTTGTTTATATCCAATTTTAAAGTGAAATTACTTCTAATGACCAACATTGGACTAAATGGTAAAAATATAATATTATTATACTTCCAAACCATTCAAATTTATAATTAAACACTATAAATTATTTTGATTAAAAAAGTTGTTTTCAGTAAAAATTTAGTATTTTTCACTATTCACCCAAATATGAAAGTTATCAGAAAAACACCAAAAATATATCAAAACTAAATTTTTATATCCTTATTATAATGAAGAAGTTTATTTTGTCAAGTTTAATATATAAAAGTTTCAAATATTGGATTTAAAAACGTTTCACCATTAAAAGGTGGTAAAATTTCTTTTTTTGAAAAATATTTCTTTTATTTTAAAAAAATGAATTTGTTATTATATTTTGTCTAAGAAACACATAATATGGATTATAAAATTGAATAGAGTATAAAATTCAAATTTCAGTGAACACTATTCATGAGCGCTTTTGAATGGCTGGTTTAGTAAGTCTTGGTGCGCTTGAACTCAGTGTTGCGTGTAGTGCAAGTTATTGAATTACTTTGAAGAAATAGCGTACTATGAAATCTTGGGGTGTTACAGAAAAGAAGTTATGAATTATTATCATGTTAATAGTATAGGGATAGGAAGTCTTTGGTTTTGTTTCAACCCCAAACCGAGTTTATTATATGGAATCACTCCAAGAATTTACCTTGGAATCTAGAGTCATTGCAGATTAGACCACCTAGTTTAATCCTAGAAAATCCACTATAGCTCCTAGAATTCATTAACTTGAAGCTAAAGCATAGAAAATAGGTGTACCTAAATTTTTATTTTCCTTTAAATCCTATTTAGAGGTTAGATATGAACTTGTAAAATGAACCATGCCCTAGACAGGTTGTCCAATAGCCACATCTTGCACTGGATGACATTCAACAAACTTCTTCAGCATCTTCACCTAGACAGATAATGATGCAATAGAAAGGGTCGTATTTCCCTTTATATCACCCAATATCATGAATTATTCCTCATGAATATAATCATAATCAACAAACTCGTAATCCCTTGATATCTACTGATTGGCTTTGGGGTAATGCTCAAAGACCATGCTATATACCTTAACTATATTTCTACATAGGTGTCCTAATAGTGGTGGGATTTGATCACCATAGGATCCTACACATATGTTTCTGAATCAATTTAGATAAATTTTTTTTATGTTTCCACCCTTAACTTTTAGTTTTAACCCTCATTGACCCTTTTGAAAATTACCATAATATTAAAGTTTTATACACTTTAAGGGTCAAGAATGTTACTATGAAAGGAAAAATGACCTATAAAGGGGACATGGTCGATTTTTTCAACCATATTCAGTAATTTGGATGAAGATAATATTTTTATGAATTTTGAATCATTTAATAAAATATTATTTATTTTTAAATATCATTAATTTCATTTTTAAATATCATTAATTTCATTTTTAATACTATTCATTTAATTTAACATTAAATGCATCCAGAGAAAGATGGAATTTGAATATAATTATTTCACACATCACTAAAATGTCATATTTATCTATAAAATTCAGGAAACACAATAATTCATCCAATTTGTATTATATTTAATATTTTTAAAATAATTTATGTTATTTTTCTATTAACTAAATAAATATTGTGTCGATGTTGTATGATCATTTAACCTAATTATTTAATCACAACAAATTTAAAAATAAATTACCATGGAAAAAATAAATAATTCTTTAAAATATCATTCCAAAACTAAAAAAAGTTTTATTTATCCCTGTTCAAAAATATTAAAGATATTAAAATAATAAAATTGGTATTTTTTCTATATCTCTCCCTTAAATATTTTAAAAGTCAAAATCAAATAAATATAGAAAAAATTTTCCATAGTTTAAAAACTTATATGGACATGGAATAAGTCTATTATTAAAATTGGGTAAATTCAAGTTTTGATTGATTTTTAAGTCCATATAACATTTTTTAACTTTAATTACCCGATTTACCCTTTATTTATGTGATAAATTTTACCACAGTTACTATTCATAATGGCTAAAAATAAAAGGGGTCAATTTAAAAAATTTAAACCTGATGATTCAAAATATTAGATTCATTTTTAAATATTAAATTTATAAAATTGAAAAAAAAAATATAATATAAATATGTAAAATGAAATGAAAAACTATTTTTGAAAAAATGTGTTTTAAGCATAAAAATTAACTTATATCAAAATCATCAAAATTTCTGATTGAAATTATATTATTATAAATAAAATAGATCATGTGTAACTTTAATAAAAAATAAAAAATATAATTCTATTTTTAAATTTCTTTTTTTAATGAAATTAAATGATAGTATTTGAAAAATTAGTATTTTCATCATTCACTGAAAAAATCAATTATTACAAAAAAATCTAAAAATTTCACACTAAGTTAATTTTAATATGATGATTTCAAAAATAAAAATAATTTAAGAAAATTCAATTCATTATATTTTAAAACATATGTTTTAATATTGAATAAAACTATGTGTATTATTCTATTTTTTCTTTAAAATGAAAAGATTTCTATAATTGAAGCTCGAGTTTTACATTCTCCCCTCCATCAAAAAAAATTGTCCTGAAAATTTCTATAATTTCACCTCATAGATAGATTTTGATAGTTCTTCATCACAGTTTATTCAAGTTCCCACATCACCTCTTCTATATTATGATTTATCCAAAGTACCTTAACCAGTTGAGTTGTTCGATTCCTCAACTCTTGTTTTATGGTGACCAGAATTTTGATTGGATCTTCATAGTAAGATAAATCATGTTCTAGTTCTATTTCCTCATAGGTGATCCTATGTGTTTTATTTGGAATTTACTTCCTCAATAAAGAGATATAGAACACATTAGGTACATTAGAGAGGTTAAGTTTCATTTCCAAATGATAATCCATATATCTAATTCTTTCTAAGGTCGAATGTACCTGAGGATAAGTTTTCCTTTCTGGACAAACCTTATAACACCCTTCCATGGAGATACATTTAAGAAAACATAATCACCCACATGAAATTTTAAATATTTCCATTGGTTGTCAGCATATCTCTTTTTCCTACTTTTAGATTCTTTAATTTAGGTTTGAATATTCTTAACCTTTTTCATTGTCTCATCTATAAGTTCTAGGACCATATGGTTTCCTTCACAAACTCCATCACAAGAAGTTGGATTATAACATCTCTTATCATATAATTCTTTATACAACACCTTTAAAATTCTTGAATGCAATATATTATTATAGTAAAACTCCAAAAAAGGTTAATAATTATATAATATACCTTGAAATTCATGTGATAACGACCTCAACATGTCTTATAAATTTTTAATAGTCATTTCAGATTGTCCATAGGTTTGAGGGTGATAGGAAGTGCTCAAATGAAGCTTAGTATACATATCCTTCTGAAGAATTTTCTAGAATTTCTATGTAAATTATACATCATTATTAGAAAAAATTGAAATAGGTTCACCATAAAGTCTTACAACATCATTTATATAGAGTCATGTAAAGTTCTTAAGGGGTAGTTATTCACTTATAGTGAGTAAATATGCAGATTTGGTAAGGTGATCAATAATAACCCATAGTGCATTATTCTTTCTAGGAGTCTTTTGTAATCTAGTGAAAAATTCTATTGTAATTTCATACCATTTCCACATAGGAATATGTAAAGGTTTCATAAATCCTCTTAGATATTTTTCCTCATCATTAACCTATTGACAAACCAAAATTTTTTATACATAATTAGAAATTTCCCAAATCATATTATCCCACCAAAAAATGTTCCTTAAAATATATATTCATCTTAGTTCTTCCTATGTGTATAGAGAAATTTAAACAATGAGTATCATTTAGTAATTCACATTTCATATCAAGTATTTATGGAACACATAGCCTCTCTCCAAATTTTAGAACATCGTTTTCATATATGAAGTCTATAAATTTCCTTTCATTAAAAACTATAATTTTCTTTTGAAAATTCTCATCATCAATCTAAGATTTTTTTACCTTTTACAATAAATATAGTTTGGAAGTCATTTCAAAATGGAGTGATGATCCCCCTTCCTCAATAATTACCATATACATCTTCACTAAATCAATGAACATAGGATCCAAATCAATCTTCATTCGGGTTAGGAATCCATGATCTTGCCTACTCAATGCATCTGCTACATTATTTTCCTTCTCTGGGTGGTATTGTATTGATAAATAATAATCCTTGAGTGGCTCGAGCCATTTCTTTTGCCACATATTTATTCGTTTTTTGTCAAAATATGTATTTTAGGCTCTTATGGTCTATGTATATCTCACATACTTAACCATAGAGATAATTTCTTCATATCTTTAAAGTAAATATTATGGCTACCAACTCAAGATCATGAGTTCTATCATTCTATTTACGATACTTTTACTGATTATATGCATAGGAAATAACTTTATCATTCTGTATAAGGACACAACCAAGTCTCTTCATCGATACATCACTATATATCAAACTTCCATCATTTACTACTGGTATATTAAAAATATAAGTATTCACCAATATCCTCTTAAATTATTAAAAACATTCTTCACATTTTTTTATCCATGTGAAATTAACACCTTTACATGTAAGCTTAGTTAATTGGTTTTCCAATCTAGGAAATTTTTGAAAAAATCACTCATAGTAACCTTCCAATCCAATAAAACTATATACCTTAGTTGTTTTTATTGTTGTAGGATATTCTTTAGCTAGGATAAACTAAGATTTTATCCTTGGAGATAATATGGCCAAGAAAATAAAATTTCTGAAGCCATAATTCACACTTGCTAAATTTTCTATATAACTTTTTTTCAAGAGTCTCAAGAATGATATGTAAGTGATTCCCATGATCTTCATATCTTTTAGATTACATCATGATATCAAAAATAAATACCATGGAAATATTATCAAGATATTCCTTTATTACTCTATTCATTAAATATATAAAACTAGAGGGTGAATTATCCAATACAAATGGAATTACTATAAAATCATAGTTTCCATACCTTATACAAAATGTTGTCTTCACAATATATCACTTATTTACTCATAGTTGATGATACCTAGAGAAAAGGAAAATCTTTCAAAAATATTTATCTCAATGAAGTTGATTAAACAATCCATCAATGCAAGATAGATGATACTTTTTCTTTATAGTAATAGCATTTATTTCCCTATAAGTAATGCACATCCTCATAGATCCATATTTCTTTTTAAAAAAAGGACAATAAATCTTCAAGGTTAAAGACTAAGGTATATAAATCCCTTATCAAAAAAATCCTAGAGTTATTTCCTTAACTTAATAATTCCATATTTTCCATTATAAAGTGATTCTTCTATATAGTTCTCACATCTAGGATTAAATCAATGTAAAAACCAAATTCTTATTTTGGTTGATGTCCAGGTAATTCCTATGGAAATGCATCAATGTATTAATGTATAATAGATACATACTCAATTTGAATATTACCCTTTTCATTTATAGATTTTGTTTACTCTAATTACCTAAGAATCACTTTTGGAAGATCTGGTGGAGGTAGATCTGAATATAACTCAAATGATGAAGTCTCCCCTCTGAAGATAAAAAAATTTACATCTTCGTCATGAATCATAATTTTCTTATCTTGGAAATAATTTTATTCATTATATTTTGAAATAAAATACATACTAAATATTATATAAAAATAAAACATAGTTATAAAAATAAAGTCTACAAATACGGCATGTTAATGTTTCATAATGGGAACTAGATGACACATATTTTTTGAAGTGAGATTTCCACCCATAGTTTTGATTGAAAACTCCTTTCTTAAAGTGTTTGGGAAATATCTAATTTTCTTAGAAAATATAAAAGATATAAAATAAATTGAATATCCAGAATCAAATAAATCATTGTTTAAATTAGATATTGGGATTAAACTACCTTTCACCACATCTTTAGTAACTTCAACCACATCTAATTGGTCACGTAATCTTGACCTTTTCCCCTCGTTATCTTTTTTGGTAGGTTCCCTTAATGCTTGAAACATTTTTTTGAAAAATTCCCCATTTCTATATAGTTGAAACATTGGATAAAATTTATTACTTTCTTCCCCTTTTATTAATTTTCTATGTGACCCTTATCTCTACACTTTTAACAAGTTCCCATTACCTTTAATCAATTTCTATGATGTTTTTTCCACAATTTTCACATTATAGAGGTTGATTCATTCCCTTATTCTTCTATTACACTTTAACTTTTTTTAGTGCTCAGTCAAACTCTTATTCTCTTAATTTACTTTGAAGATATAGGATCTAGAAAATTCATTATCTATATTAATTTCAAATAATACTATATCATCATTTGATGAAAACATTGGAGAAACTAGTTCCGTTCAGAGACTTGTGTTAAAAATAAAAAACATATGGTCATTTTTCCCTCTAGGTTACATATGTAGTCTAAAGTATGCTTATATATTCTTGTGAAGTCACTCTCATATTCTACCACACTTTCTTTATCCTTCTACTTAAAGTGAGTAAATTTCTCTCAATTTCAACTCATTTTTCTCAAGTGATGTATTTCTTCAATAATATAACTTTAAAAGTTCTTCATTCTATGATTTTTATTTTTTGAACATTTTTAGTGTATAGGATCAATGAACACCAATGATCAGCATATCCTCTCAAAAAATATACTGACATAATAACATTTTAACATTTATTACATCCAAAATCAAGAAATATCTTTTTAAGATAATTAATCCATTGATATTATACCAATGGATTAGTAGTTCCACTAAAATATGGAGGCTTTTTCACATGAATAAATACAACATAGTTGAATCACATTATGGAACAATAGGTTTCTCTATTCAGGAAAGGTTATTTTTAATAACCCAGTTCTGCTTCCCTAATATAGACATTATCTACTTAGTTCCAACACCATATGTATTGTTTTTATTAAGAGTACAATCCCTACATTATTTAGCGATGTTGATTCCCTTTATTCTATTAGGTGTCGTCACTGAATAATGGCACACACTAAATTAGATAATAACCATAATGAATAAATCCATAAAATAAAATCCCTATAATAGTAAAAGTTCTCAAATACTATAAGGTATTATAATAATTCTCAAGTTAGCTATGTTTATTTAAAATATAGTTCCCAAGGTTTCTAATAAACTTTCCCTGATAGAAACTGTAACACCCCAGATCCAGTAACCTGGAATGAATTTTTACTTTATTACATTTCTATAAGATATAATGGACCTGACCATGTATATTTGATCAGTTTAGAAGTTTTTAATAACTAGATACAAACATGATTCCCATATAACATTATAAATATAAAATTTATATAATAATAAATATTATTGAAACTTTTATATTATTCATAATATCCTTATTTATATCTTTTTCAAAGGAAAAAAATAAAAGGTGGGCTCATATGTTGAGTAAGGGTTATGTACAAGAGAAGCTATCATGAGTAAATAAGTAATAATCAATATAGTAAGGTAAATAACTAAAAACACATGTCATTTAATCAATAAATTGAGAAAAAATGTATCTATGAATAACAACAATATTGTAATCTCATGAATAAAAATAATCGAATTATCAATAAATAAATTGCTTAATGTTGGACATCATGATATCTCTCCTTTCAAAGCTTTGTTCCAAGACAGTTTAAACAATGGGTAGGCATACACCAATAGCCTATTTAATTTGTCCAACTAATTTTTCTCATGAGGCCTATTGATTCATAGAGGGGATATATAATTTTAGTCTCCACCCATCACTTCATGTACAATTCATTACTTATATATTGAATTTAAATCATAATAATATTTCTTATCAATAAATATATGAAATATAAATAATTCCCTAGTCAATCAAATAACTTTCAAAGTAAAACACTATATGTATAAATGGTATACATTTTAGGAAATAAAAATATCAATGATACAGAGAATATGGATATTTAAGAGAAATTTAATATCTAAATGATCACAAGAAAGTGAATGTTTCAAGATAAATTTAATAACTATAAAATTAATAAGAGATAAGAGATGATCATAAATTCAGCAGAAATATAGGTTTTATAATAACATCATTTTCATCAAAGAAATAAATAAAATGGAATTGAAATATTAAAATAATATTTTATTAAATATTTTTATTTTTAAAACCATTGAAAACTTGTATAATATTCTAAGATCATAAAATGGTTATGGTGGTGGGAAAATCCTTTAACACTGTATATATTAAAAAAATCCATTTTCCTTTTTGTAAAGAAATTCAAAAATTACCCTTACAAAAAACATTATAAATATTCCTTTAAAACCTTTTAAAAAGTAAATTATAACTTAAAATCCCCTTAATAAATAATTTTATCAAATAAAGGGACTTTTGTAAAAGGATTTTAAAAAATGTGGACCTAGAAGAAAAATGTTTTCGGTCAAAAATAGAAAAAAGATCAGATTTTCTTTTAAAAATTCCTTGTAAAAGAGTAACTTGAATTGAATAATTGATTATAATGAACAAATATATATCCATGTTAAATATTTAAAATGAGAATTATATACACCACATAAATTAAATAGGTACATAATACCAAATATTTTTATATGGAGTATAAATTGAGATGAAATCTATTACCTCGCGTCTAAATTACCTCTTAAGTTATTTTAAACTCATGTATAATAAATTTATACTTAATTTAATTATATAACATAACCATATATATTTATAATATTACATATGATCAATTTATAATATTTTATCACCTTTTTCTTAATAATCTTTTATTGTTATCATTATTTAGGGTGTTAACTGCTTCGTTTTACATGTAAGTTTTGATTCCGTAATTTTGGTCCTTGTACATTGATTATGGTTCCATAATTTCCAGTATTTTTTTATGATATAAATATATTATATATCCATTAAATATATTCTTATTATCATCCATTTAAAACAAAAATGAAAAAATGATCACATCACTTTGTGGAGGTGGTAGCCCACACGTACGCACAAGGGACGTTATCATTTTCCAAAGGATTAAAAGGTAAGAAGGTATATATGATATTATAATTCTATAATAATAATTATTTAATAAATATAATATATATTTATTGGTTCTTTATTTATATCCATCCATGTAAATAAGTGATGAAAAATGAATTACATCACTATGTGGAGATGGTAAGTCATATATACGCACGAGCGATGTTTTCTTTTTTCATGGAATAGAAAAGAGATGGAATATGATTGTAACATAATCATAATAACATGTAAGTATATTTATTATAATTTATTAATTATTTCATGATGATTACAATACATTAACAGTTAGTAGAATAAGAAATAAACTTGAAATGGTCGTTAAAGACAATTACCACTTCTTTGGTTGACTTCCTTTATTTTTTATATTTATGGACCAAGTGTTAGTATTTAAGAATGGTAAGAACCTATAGATATTGAACAATTATGTTTATAAGGGAAATTTTAATTGGTTGGTCAATCTAGGTTTCTCAAATTGGTGTAAATAAAAGAGTGAGTGGGTTTCCTTTTTTAAGTGAGGGGAGGGGCATTCTTGAAATTTCCTAAAGTATTAAATTAATATAAATTAGTTTTTAGGTAAAAATGAAAAAAAAAATTGATATAATTATAATATGATATGATTATGAGTCAAAATACTCTCATACATTAAAATTTGGATATGTTTTGGTTATTTTTTTATCCTTATTGTTTATTTTTAACCCCCTGTTAACCCTTTTGACAATTAGAGTGATATTAAAGTTTTCTATCGTTTAAGAGTCATGAATGTTACTATAATCGGAAAAACATCCAATTAATGTACTATGGTTTATGTTTTAAAATATATATCATTAATTTTTAATAATTTAATATTTTTATTAATTTTAAATTATTTAATAAAATTTTATTTATTATAAAATTTTATTAATGTCATTTTTGACACAATTCATTTAATTTGACTTTAAATACATAAATACAAAGAGAAAATTATAATATAACCATTTACCACATCCCTAAAATGTTATATGTATCTATAAAATTAGTGTAACATGGTAATTCATTTAATTTTTATTACTTTTAACATTTTTAAAATCAATTATTTTATTTTTCAATTAATTGAATAAATATTGTGTCGGTGTTTCATAAGAATTTATGTTGACAATTCAAACACTAAAAATTTAAAATAAATCACCATGATAAAAAATAATTATTAATTAAAATAACCTTTTATATCTGAATATAAGTTTAAATTATACCTATCACAAAATATTATAGATATTAAAATAATAAATTGGCCATTTTTTCTTTATCTCTCACTTAAATTTTATAAAGTTAAAAATAAAATAAATAGGTCACAAGTCTTACATATTTTCAAAAATTGGTCAGAAATTACCTAACTCTATTCACAAAATAGGATAAAATCAAGTTTTGGTTTGATTTTTAATGCCTTGTCACATTATTTTTAACCTTAATTATTTTCTTTACTCTTTACCGATGTGATAGATTTTACCATGGTTTCTATTCATAATGCCTAAAAATAAAAGGGAACTATTTCATAAATTCTAACTTCACTATTCCAAATATGATATCCATTTTCCAATATCCAACTTATATAAGTGGAAGAAATTAATTTTAATATAAATTCCTAAAATACAATGAAAATTATTTTTTAGAAAAAAAAACATTTTTAAGCATAAAAAATAACTCATATCATAATCATAAAAATTATTGATTCAAATTAGATTATTCTAAATAAAATAGATTATATGTCACTTTAAGATAAAATCCAACATATAATGGTATTTTTAAATTTCTTTTTTTAATGAAAGGAATTGATAGTATTTAAAAAAATCGATATTTTTCACTGTTCACTAGAAAAAATCAATTAATTTAGAAAAATCCAAAAATTGTACCCTAATTTAATTTCGATATTCTGATTTAAGAAATCAAATTAATTTTAGAAAATTAAATTACTAAAAATTAAAAAAAATAATGTTTTAATCTTGAATAAAACTATGTGTATTTTGTTATTGTTTATTTAAAAAGTAAAGATTACTATAATTGAAACTCAAGTGTTACAATATCATCTTATACAAGAATCACATATATATTGTATTATTTTTTATTATTTTAATGTTTTCTTATAGAAAATATTTCTCACACACTGAATGTATACCTTAATGGGTGTGCAGACTTCATGGCCCATGATGTAGAAAATGGAAAGGCCTTGATGACATATTGGTGAGATTGAGTTGAGTGGAAAAGATAATGAGATGGGATTAGGCAAGGCTATGGGACCCATTTTGATGTGTCTCTATTGTTTTTATATTTTTGACTTCCTTACATTATTGGATCAACCCAATTGGTGATTCTTCAGTAGATGTAAGATTTGTATGAAATTACATGGGTTAAAATTTTCTTATAGCATAGTGATATGATTTATTTATTATTGGATCATCACTATAAATTCAAAATAATGCTTGAGGATATATAGGATGGTTTTCCTTTATTTATTATTATTTAACGTTGTCAGGATGAGGGTGCATACTTCTTATGATATTGATCTATCAAAATCTACTAATTAGAAGCCTTTATATTATGCGGAGTGGTGAATTAGTTCACATAACACTCTTACATGGCCTCATGGATAGGATCAAGCTTAGAGATTTCATGGTGCCACTATACAGAGGTTGTGGATGAAACTATATGGTTTACATAAATATTTTTTTTAAACTATAGTATAATAGGTTTGTTTTGATATATTTCTTTAATAATTAGAGATATGGATAGCGAGAGGTGTCTATCATGTGGTTATCTCTCCAAGAATTACCATGGATCGAATATATAAGCCAAGAATCAATACCAGGTTTAAGGGATATCTAAACACCAAAGGGGGGGAAGCTGATGGTCACCTAGAATGAGAGAAGTTGTAGGGTTGGGAGAAAACCCGAGTGGATGAAACATTTAGAGATGTACAACATCAGAAATTTACATGGAGTGTAAACCATTTAAATATCATGTAAATATCATATGATCACCCCTGTAAGAATTGCATTCAATATTTATTAGGTTAATTCCATCATTTAAATATCATGTAAATGTTGAGCTCTAGTTTTAAAAATTACCACCCAACTCTGGTTTTATCCCAACCCCATTTTTTTAATGGGGTTCTATTGGTTTTTGATGGTGATGTTGTGGTGTGGCATCCACAGATGAATTCAATTCTTATGGGGGTGATCAGAGATCCATTGTGTTTGTCTGTTCTTGGTTAAAGAACGTTGATACCTTTGAGGTAGTGGATTCATTTCTTACATTATTTTTTTATGTGCAATCATAGATTGAGAATGTTTTATCCCCTTGTATTGTGATGGAATTAACCTAATAAATATAAATCCAAATTAAATAAATTCGATAGCAATTGCATGATGATGTTGTTTCTTTATACCATGATAGCGGTTTTCCTCATAATTTTATAGATAGTGTGATTTCTATGCCTTTATTTATTATTATGTTTTTCTTTATGTAAACTGGTAAAGAATATAAATCCATAATTAATTGATAAATAATTTAGATTATGAATAATTAAATAAGAGGCATGTTTGTAATCTGGTGGTTAATGTAATTTAATGATAATCCAATTGATACAATGTGAATTTTTAATTAAAATTGGTTAATGAACCTGAATCATATTAATTCTTGTTGATAATAATTGAAAAGGCATGATAATTGAGAATTGTACTTCTCTATGGTTTTTGAAAATAGAATAACTGATAAGTGTATGTTCTTACTTGATAGCTTGTGTATAGCTTGATGAATTAGGTTTCCTATATTTGGAACATATTAATAAATGAATTGGTTAATTCAAGATGTAATAAGAACTAGTTGTATAAGGAAGATAATTTTCTAGGGCCTAAGTTTCCCATTTTCTTGATAAGGCTGGTTGACTTGTTTTGGAGGGCCTAGTTGTCGAGTTTTATATGCTTGTTTGTTTCCTGTTACTTTTAATGTGATCTAGATATGGGCCTTGTGTTATGAGCTTGGTTGGATGATCCTATAGGTATGATGTGTGATGTGGGGATGGGATTCTTGGATGTTATGTGACCCTAGTATGGATTGTATGAAATATGGGGTGGGGAGGCCTGGATGACATGGAAGCAGTTGATGTCTATGATGGTGAGATGCATTGGTATATGTATGTGGGTGTCAGGTATGGAACCAGAGGTTATGGAATGATTTAAAGATGGAATTACCTATTGATGAGATGTTGAGAGATATTATGCTCACTTGAATCGGTTTAATGGCCAATGGTCGGGTTCCTTGTTTTTTCTATATACCTTTCCCCACTGCTTGAGGGAACTAAATGTGCTTGGTTGCATGTTTTTTTCTGGTGGTAGATTAGGATTGTTTTTCTGAATTACTTTTATATGGAATAATGATAATGATGAATTTAATAATTATTTACCGATTGGTTTGGTTAATGATGGAATGTGATGTTTAAAAGATGTTAATATTAATAAACCAATTCCTTGGTTTGGATTATTTATGTAGCACATGGAGTTTATTCTGATGATAAGTGAAATGTAATGTAATGTAATGTAATGTAATGTAATGTAATGTAATGTAATGTAATGTAATGTAATGTAATGTAATGTAATGTAATGTAATGTAATGTAATGTAATGTAATGTAATGTAATGTAATGTAATGTAATGTAATGTAATGTAATGTAATGTAATGTAATGTAATGTAATGTAATGTAATGTAATGTAATGTAATGTAATGTAATGTAATGTAATGTAATGTAATGTAATGTAATGTAATTTAATGTAATGTAATGCAATGTAATGCAATGTAATGCAATGTAATGCAATGTAATGCAATGTAATGCAATGTAATGCAATGTAATGCAATGTAATGCAATGTAATGCAATGTAATGCAATGTAATGCAATGGAATGCAATGGAATGCAATGGAATGCAATGGAATGCAATGGAATGCAATGGAATGCAATGTAATCCAATGTAATCCAATGGAATGCAATGGAATGCAATGTAATGCAATGTAATGCAATGTAATGCAATGTAATGCAATGTAATGCAATGTAATGCAATGTAATGCAATGTAATGCAATGTAATGCAATGTAATGCAATGTAATGCAATGTAATGCAATGTAATGCAATGTAATGCAATGTAATGCAATGTAATGCAATGTAATGCAATGTAATGCAATGTAATGCAATGTAATGCAATGTAATGCAATGTAATGCAATGTAATGCAATGTAATGCAATGTAATGCAATGTAATGCAATGTAATGCAATGTAATGCAATGTAATGCAATGTAATGCAATGTAATGCAATGTAATGCAATGTAATGCAATGTAATGCAATGTAATGCAATGTAATGCAATGTAATGCAATGTAATGCAATGTAATGCAATGTAATGCAATGTAATGCAATTTAATGCAATGTAATGCAATGTAATGCAATGTAATGCAATGTAATGCAATGTAATGCAATGTAATGCAATGGAATGCAATGGAATGCAATGGAATGCAATGCAATGCAATGCAATGGAATGGAATGCAATTCAATGCAATGCAATGTAATGCAATGCAATGCAATACAATGCAATTCAATGCAATTGAATGCAATTGAATGCAATGTAATGCAATGTAATGCAATGTAATGCAATGTAATGCAATGTAATGCAATGTAATGCAATGTAATTCAATGTAATTCAATGTAATGCAATGTAATGCAATGTAATGCAATGTAATGGAATGTAATGCATTGCAATGCAATGTAATGGAATGTAATGTAATGTAATGTAATGTAATTTAATGTAATTTAATGTAATGTAATGTAATGTAATGTAATGTAATGTAATGTAATGTAATGTAATGTAATGTAATGTAATGTAATGTAATGTAATGTAATGTAATGTAATGTAATGTAATGTAATGTAATGTAATGTAATGTAATGTAATGTAATGTAATGTAATGTAATGTAATGTAATGTAATGTAATGTAATGTAATGTAATGTAATGTAATGTAATGTAATGTAATGTAATGTAATGTAATGTAATGTAATGTAATGTAATGTAATGTAATGTAATGTAATGTAATGTAATGTAATGTAATGTAATGTAATGTAATGTAATGTAATGTAATGTAATGTAATGTAATGTAATGTAATGTAATGTAATGTAATGTAATGTAATGTAATGTAATGTAATGTAATGTAATGTAATGTAATCTAATGTAATCTAATGTAATGTAATGTAATGTAATGTAATGTAATGTAATGTAATGTAATGTAATGTAATGTAATGTAATGTAATGTAATGTAATGTAATGTAATGTAATGTAATGTAATGTAATGTAATGTAATGTAATGTAATGTAATGTAATGTAATGTAATGTAATGTAATGTAATGTAATGTAATGTAATGTAATGTAATGTAATGTAATGTAAGGTAATGTAAGGTAATGTAAGGTAATGTAAGGTAATGTAAGGTAATGTAAGGTAATGTAAGGTAACGTAATGTAACGTAATGTAACGTAATGTAACGTAATGTAACGTAATGTAACGTAATGTAACGTAATGTAACGTAATGTAACGTAATGTAACGTAATGTAACGTAATGTAAGGTAATGTAATGTAATGTAATGTAATGTAATGTAATGTAATGTAATGTAATGTAATGTAATGTAATGTAATGTAATGTAATGTAATGTAATGTAATGTAATGTAATGTAATGTAATGTAATGTAATGTAATGTAATGTAATGTAATGTAATTGAATGTAATTGAATGAAATGGAATGGAATGGAATGTAACGTAATGTAAGGTAATGTAACGTAATGTAACGTAATGTAACGTAATGTAACGTAATGTAACGTAATGTAACGTAATGTAACGTAATGTAACGTAATGTAACGTAATGTAACGTAATGTAACGTAATGTAACGTAATGTAACGTAATGTAACGTAATGTAATATAATGTAATGTAATGTCATCTAATGTAATGTCATGTAATTTCATGTAATGTCATGTAATGTCATGTAATGTCATGTAATGTCATGTAATGTCATGTAATGTCATGTAATGTCATGTAATGTCATGTAATGTCATTTAATGTCATGTAATGTCATGTAATGTCATGTAATGTCATGTAATGTCATGTAATGTCATGTAATGTCATGTAATGTCATGTAATGTCATGTAATGTCATGTAATTTGATGTAATGTGATGTAATGTGATCTAATGTGATGTAATGTGATGTAATGTGATGTAATGTGATGTAATGTGATGTAATGTGATGTAATGTGATGTAATGTGATGTAATATCATGTAATGTGATGTGATGTGATGTAATGTAATGTAATGTAATGTAATGTAATGTAATGTAATGTAATGTAATGTAATGTAATGTAATGTATGTAATGTAATGTAATGTAATGTAATGTAATGTAATGTGATGTAACGTGATGTAACGTAATGTAACGTAATGTAACGTAATGTAACGTAATGTAACGTAATGTAATATAATGTAATGTAATGTCATCTAATGTAATGTCATGTAATGTCATGTAATGTCATGTAATGTCATGTAATGTCATGTAATGTCATGTAATGTCATGTAATGTCATGTAATGTCATGTAATGTCATGTAATGTCATTTAATGTCATGTAATGTCATGTAATGTCATGTAATGTCATGTAATGTCATGTAATGTCATGTAATGTCATGTAATGTCATGTAATGTCATGTAATGTGATGTAATTTGATGTAATGTGATGTAATGTGATCTAATGTGATGTAATGTGATGTAATGTGATGTAATGTGATGTAATGTGATGTAATGTGATGTAATGTGATGTAATGTGATGTAATGTGATGTAATGTCATGTAATGTGATGTGATGTGATGTAATGTAATGTAATGTAATGTAATGTAATGTAATGTAATGTAATGTAATGTAATGTAATGTAATGTATGTAATGTAATGTATGTAATGTAATGTAATGTAATGTAATGTGATGTAATGTAATGTAATGTAATGTGATGTAATGTGATTTAATGTCATGTAATGTGATGTAATGTCATGTAATGTGATGTAATGTGATGTAATGTCATGTAATGTGATGTAATGTGATGTGATTTCATGTCATGTGATGTGATGTAATGTAATTTCATGTAATGTAATGTAATGTAATGTAATGTAATGTAATGTAATGTAATGTAATGTAATGTAATGTAATGTAATGTAATGTAATGTAATGTAATGTAATGTAATGTAATGTAATGTAATGTAATGTAATGTAATGTAATGTAATGTAATGTAATGTAATGTAATGTAATGTAATGTAATGTAATGTAATGTAATGTAATGTAATGTAATGTAATGTAATGTAATGTAATGTAATGTAATGTAATGTAATGTAATGTAATGTAATGTAATGTAATGTAATGTAATGTAATGTAATGTAATGTAATGTAATGTAATGTAATGTAATGTAATGTGATGTAATGTAATGTGATGTAATATAATGTAATGTGATGTATTGTAATGTAATGTGATGTAATGTAATGTCATGTGATGTAATGTAATGTCATGTCATGTGATGTAATGTCATGTCATGTGATGTAATGTCATGTCATGTGATGTAATGTCATGTCATGTGATGTAATGTAATGTCATGTGATGTCATGTAATGTCATGTGATGTCATGTAATGTCATGTGATGTCATGTAATGTCATGTGATGTCATGTAATATCATGTAATGTCATGTAATGTCATGTAATGTGATGTAATGTGATGTAATGTGATTTCATGTGATGTCATGTGATTTGATGTCATGTCATGTGATGTCATGTGATGTCATGTGATGTCATGTGATGTCATGTGATGTCATGTAAAGTAAGGTAAGGTAATGTAATGTAATGTAATGTAACGAAATCTTATGTAGAATAATTCTAATGTTTAATTAATGACTAATAAATTAATTAATGGGAGGAAATAATAAAAAGAAATAAGTAATTAATGTATCTATTTTATATGATTGTGTGGTATAGGATATCTGGTCTTAGAATTGGAAACTGGGAGTCCGAACAACGTTAGGTGCAGTTGAGTCTTAGACTATATTGTTCCCATTATGTGGTTGTGAGCTATATTATATCATGTATATTCTATGATTTCATATGCTACCTCACCCATATTGGTTAGGTAAACTAACACTGAGTAGACTCTAGGAGGGTGTTTTCCCCAACATCCCAGTGGGAGGGTGGATGGATGACTACCCTGTAACGACCCAATCTTTTTGAGTAGTATATTAACTTACTCTTATTGATTTAATAAGATGTTAATGGTTAATGCAGAAAGAGGAGTCGATGGCTTCATCCAGTAGACTCAACCCTTACGAAGCCCACTTATCAGAGCTTGGGAAGGAGGTAGCATCTGTGGGCTTCGCTTTGGACCAAGCCCAAGACGAGCTCCAGCGTGTCAAGCTTGAACGAAAACGCTTGCAGGAGAAGTTCAAGTTAGTGGAGATTGCTACTAGGGCAATGTTATCTGAGACTCCCTCAGATTCTCTCACCATAGCACACCTTACACTTAGGTCTTATGCCAGTGTTATAAGGGGCTATGTGATGAGACCCTAGTTTCCTTGTGTAATCCTTTCGGGTGAATAAATTGAGATTTCTTCCTTTAGTGATGTTTGTGAAATTTCAAATGTCTAGACAATTTTAGAATATATTTTATTGATGAATTTTGAAAAAGGGATATTTTGAAATATATATGTAAACCCTAAATAACTAATGATGTGTAATGATTTTCAAAAAATGGTCTTCTACAAAAGTGTTCATTAAGGAATTTGGAGTCTAATAAGATCAACTTAATTTTTGATGAATAGTAAATTATGAATAGTGATTTTACGCTTAGGATTAGTAATATGACCAAATGGATTAGTAATTTCACTCAAAGAAAGTTTTAATATAATTTAGACACCTAGATTAAGTAATGTGATTCAATAAAATGGTTAAATAACGGTTTCATAAATTATTATTCAAGTATTAGTTTTTTCGGATGAATAGTGTTTTTTAATTAAAAATTTAATTAAAAATAATTAGAAAATTATTTTTATAAAAAGGACTTTATTTTTGAACTCAGAGCATCGATATTATGTTAAGGTAATTTTTGGGGATTTTTCTGAAAAAAATGAATTTTCGATGAATAGTGTTTTTATTTAAAAATTAAATTAAAAATATTTAGAAAATTATTTTTATAAAATGGATTTCATTTTTGAAATCAGAGCATTGATATTTGGTTAAGGTGAAATTTTGGGATTATTCTGAGAAAGTTGAATTTTCGGTGAATAGTGAAAGTATAGTTTTTAAGTTACGGGTGTTTAATGACATCATTAAATGATGTATTAAGTATATATTCAATATGGTCGAATTATGAATAGTAGGATAAGGTGTGAGGTGTCCCAAGTGGCCAATACCATGGGCAAATACCATGGGCAAGCCCATGGTTTTGCCAAAACCACTAGTGAGGTGTCCCTTGGCCATTAATGCTTTGTCCCCTCACTTTCCCTATAAATACCCACCCTTGCCTCCCTTAGTTTTCACTCCCAACTCTCCCCCAACGAAATTCTGGTCTTCTTACCTTCCAAAGAGTCCTCCCAAGGTGCCCCCAAGCCCTCAAGGTCCAATCCTTTGAGTTTCAAGAGTAACATTTTAAGGTAAGGGATCCGACCCCTCTCTTTCTTTTCATGTAATCCCTTTTATGTCATCCCTATTATGCTCCATGTTTTTATGGGAGAGGATGTTCTTTTATATTCTTCTTACTGACCTTTCATTTTTATATGATGAGAGATCCCCTCTTACTCTCATCATTTCGTTTTATGAAAGTTTAAGTGACGCCGTTAGGCTGCCGAATTTTAAGGGATTCTTTCACCCTTCACATTTTTCAAGTTCGATTTTCATGTCATGTCTTTCAAGTTCCTTTTTGTTATATTGGGGTATGATCTCTATATATATCATACTGATCTCTTATGATCATATGATGAGGGACCCTATTTGATCTTGTCAAATCATTTTCTTTTGAAGTTAAGAGACGCCGTAAGGCTGCCGAATTTTCATAAGAGAAATCTAATCTTTTTTCCTTCCATGTTTTTCCTTTCAAATGGTATGTCCCTCAAATTTCATTACCATGTCCATATGTCCTTCTTATTCTTTCACCCTACTGTTTTATGGATCATTTATGAGTGGGTGACCCATGTCCCCTCTCATTTTAATGTTTTCTAAAACCCCGAAACTTAGCCGTTATGCTGCAGAATTCTCGTCTCAAAATGCCTCTCTTTTCTCAAAATTATTTTATGTTATAAAGTGAATACTCAAAGCTCCTATTTCTAAAGGGGTATTCACATATATGTAAAAATGTTCTATTTTAAATTCTGGGATTTACATACATGATACCCGCTTTCCCTTTCCGTGGGTTTAAAGTAACGTAAAGATCATGTCTTTAAAGCAGTTTTTGAAACGTTATGATTATGAAATGAAACCCATTTGTTTTATGCTATATGGGTTATTTATGAAATGTTTGATGATGATATATGTGGCTCACATGAAAATAAAGACAAATTTAAGGGTGCGCCCTGATAGCGCTCCAATGCATTGGGTAAAGACTTAATCTCTAGAGATGACCATTTTAACGACGCCTTGGTGAATAACCTTGGTAATTTTTAACGACACCTTGGGGATGGACCTTGGTGAAACGAAACGATTGTCAATATTAAATGTTGTAGCCACATCTTCAAGTTATGAAAAATGATTATTTTTATTATGATGTATCTCATGAATTCTTTCTCATGCCTTAAAGTTCTTTTCATGTCCTTATTGAAGTATCTCAAGTTCACTTGTAAAATGTTTCTCTTGTTTCCCTTACTGGGCCTTCTGCTCACCCTTTCTTTTGATGTATGTCCCCAGGTTATGAGATGCATAATGAACATAGGATGAACTAAAGGAGAATCCTTTCAAGTGTTTAAGAAGAATGTTTTTATGTTTTTTTTTTATGTATCATGATCCTTGTTTCCAAGACACTAAACCTTAACGATCCTCAGTTCCGTGTAATGAAATGAAAGTTTATGTTATAAAATGGCGGGATGCTATAGTTGGTATCAAAGGATGGTTTAGTTATTTGTGGAAATTAGGATATAAAAACTTTAGGAAGAACCCTATAGAAAAGTTTAAATATAGGAAAACTTCCTGGTATTTTGGTAAGTATTGAGTAAGTGGTTTATCAAACAAATACATCCCTGTCTGGATACGAGCAGGTAGAGGCGGCTCTGGCACAGATGTACATAGGGGTAAAACCCGAAAACACCGCTTTGAGCTAGACTCGAACGGGAACTGGTGCACGATAACGGGCCTTGCTGCACTCTTGGTTACGACACTCCCGGGGGATATGTTTGGTTAATCACAAGCTTTATATGAATCATTATGAAGGAATTATAGAAAAGTGTAATTGTCTAAGCATTAAGTCTTAGTTAAAAGATTCATAAATGAAATAAGTTTCTTACTAAGGTTTTATTCTTTTAGAAAATGGCGGGCAATAGGAGAAACCGTGCCGATGGTGACCGCAATGCACCATGTGCTGATGGCCCTCCGATGGAAGCCGGAATGGAAACATTCATGCGAATGATGAACCAACTGACTCAAGTTATGAGTAATAACTTGAATCAAGCTGAGAGGCCGACCTCACCAAGAAGGGAACAACTTTCTGTTGAGTCCTTCATGCGTCAACGACCGCCGACATTCAGTGGATCTACTGACCCATTGGTTGCGGAACAATGGATAAGCTCCATTGAAAAGATCTTTTCTGTACTTCATTGTTCGGAACAAGAAAAAGTCACCCTTGCTGTTTACCGCCTAGAGGGAGAAGCTGATCAGTGGTGGTCACTGATCAAAAACACGAAGCCACGAGGAGAGATGGAAGCTATGGAGTGGGAAGAATTTCGGGGGATTTTCTTTAACAAGTATTTCCCTCGTTCCATGAGGACGAAAATGGAGAAAGAGTTTCTCGAGCTGAAGCAGAAGGAGAACGAATCTGTCGGAAGCTACGAGATGAACTTCACAAGGCTTTCCCGTTATACCTCAAGCTTTGTCATGGACCCTAATGGGAAGGTTGATAGATTCTTTGGCGGACTAAGACCTCATCTGCGGAAGAATCTAGCCAACAGGGACTATGATAGCTATGAATAAATAGTTCGAAGTGCTATGAAAGTCGAGCTGGAGTTTGGTGAGACACAGTGGTCTCATAAGCCAAATGAAAAGAAGAGATCGTTGGAGCCCAGTTTAGGGAAGTCTTTTGATCAGGGAAGAGGTGGAAAGCAAATGCAACCTACCACATGCAATAAATGTGGGAAGAATCATCTGGGGAACTGCTTGAGCGGAAGTGGCAAGTGCTACAAGTGTGGAAGAGGAGGCCATATTGCTCGGAATTGTAATAGTGAGGTGAAGCCTCAGCTTCCCAACACTAACGACAGAGGAAAGATGGTTCTGGCCCTACCCGAAGTCACATGCTTCAAGTGTGGACAGCTTGGGCACTTTGCTAACCAATGTCCCAATCCGAGGGCGGTGGAGGGGAATCACCACCAACCTCAGCAGAGGCCAAGGGAGCAAGGTCGTGCTTTCGCTATCACAACAACTGAAGTTGAAGTTCCGAATGATGTGGTAGCAGGTACTCTTGTTGTCCTCTCAAAACTAGCAAGTGCTTTATTTGATTCTGGTTCTACGCATTCCTTTATTTCTTCCAAGTTTGCAAAGAATATAGAATCAATCCCTGAATTGCTTGAGGTAGAGTTGTCAGTCAAGACTCCAAGTGGGATTATCCATGCATCAACAGTGTTTAGAGACTCTAGTGTTTACTTTGGTGAGCACAATCTTATCGCAAATCTAGTAGTCATTCCCATGATGGAATTCGACGTTATACTAGGGATGGACTGGCTCTCAAAGTATAATGCTAAGATCAAATGCAGAAGTAAGGAAATCTCAGTAGTCTTGAATGAACGACCTACAGTTATCTTCTGAGGAGAGATATCCCGAACTGATCCCTATCTAGAAGCACCTCCTATAGCTTTCTTTATGGAGTTAATCGGTGATGAGGAAGAAAGGAAAGGGAGCATACAAATTGAAGATGTTCCGATTGTTCAGGAATACATGGATGTATTTCCTGAGGAGTTACCTGGACCTCCCCCAGAAAGAGAGGTAGAGTTCTCCATTGAACTCGTACCTGGGTCTCAACCGATATCAAAGACTCCGTATAGAATGGCAAATGTGGAGCTAGAGGAGCTAAAGAAACAACTCCAAGACTTGTTGGAGAAGGGGTTTATCCGACCGAGTGTGTCTCCTTGGGGAGCACCAGTTCTCTTTGTGAAGAAGAAGGATGGATCAATGCGGCTATGCATTGATTATAGAGAACTGAACGGGATTACGGTGAAGAATAGATACCCTCTTCCAAGAATTGATGATTTATTTGACCAACTTCATGGGGCTCAATTCTTCTCTAAGATTGACCTTCGATCTGGTTATCATCAACTGAGGGTGAAGAAGGAAGATATTCCAAAGACTGCCTTCCGATCAAGATATGGGCATTATGAGTTTACTGTTATGCCCTTCGGCTTGACTAATGCTCCTGCTATTTTCATGGATTTGATGAATAGAGTCTTTAAGGACTACCTTGATAACTTTGTGGTAGTTTTTATTGATGATATTTTGATATATTCAAAAAGTCGTGAGGAGCATGAAGATCATCTGAGGGTTATTTTGAAAACTCTACGGAAGGAGAGGCTCTTTGGGAAGTTCAGCAAGTGTGAGTTTTGGTTACAACAAGTGGCTTTCTTGGGGCACATCGTAACCAATGAAGGAATCTCGGTTGACCCTGCAAAGACAATGGTTGTGGAGGAGTGGCCTCAACCCACAACAGTAACTGAGATTCGTAGTTTCCTTGGTTTAGCGGGATATTATAGGAGGTTTGTGAAAAACTTTTCACGGCTTTCTAATCCACTAACCAAGTTGACTCGAAAAGGGGTTAAGTTCATCTGGACAAAGGAGTGCGAGGAAAGTTTCCAAGAGCTGAAGAAGAGATTGGTTACTGCACCGGTGTTAACACTACCCTCTATCGGAGAAGGATTCGTTATTTTTAGCGATGCATCTCTGAAAGGGCTTGGGTGCGTCCTCATGCAGAATGACAAAGTAATTGCTTATGCATCTCGACAGTTGAAGATTCATGAGCAGAATTATCCTACGCATGATCTAGAGCTGGCGGCAGTTGTTTTTGCTCTAAAGATATGGAGGCACTATCTTTATGGGGAGAAATGTGATATATACACTGACCACCAAAGTCTAAAGTATATTTTCACTCAGAAAGAATTGAACATGAGACAAAGGAGATGGTTGGAGCTTATTAAAGACTATGATTGTTCAATTCATTATCACCCTGGAAGAGCAAACAAAGTCGCGGATGCGTTAAGCAGGAAAGATCCTGTTGTTCTGGCAACAATGAGGATCCTGGGAGATCCCTTGATTAAAGATCTAGTAAAACTGGACATGGGAATTATAAGGAAAGGGACATCATCAACCCTATTCCAAATGATTTCTCAACCTTCATTACTAGAGAGGATCAAGAAGGCTCAAAAAGAAGATCCTTTGCTGCAGGAGAAGTTCGAGGCTGTAAAGGATGGGAAGTTCCCTGATTTCAATATTGATCAAGAAGGTGTATTGAAATTTCGTACAAGACTATGTGTTCCATCTATTCCGGAGATAAAGAAAGAACTGATGGATGAAGCTCATAGCTCTACCTTCTCTATACATCCAGGAAGCACTAAGATGTATAGAGACCTTCGTGATCATTATTGGTGGGATAACATGAAGAGGGAGATTGCCGATTACACTACAAGGTGCCTGGTGTGTCAGCAGGTAAAGGCAGAAAGACAACTTCCTAAGGGGGTATTACAACCGCTACCCATACCAGTATGGAAGTGGGATAATATCACCATGGACTTTGTAACTGGTCTCCCAAAAACATCCAAAGGAAACAATGCGATATGGGTTATTGTGGACCGTCTCACCAAGACAGCCCATTTTATCTCTATTCGGGAAGATTTCTCTCTGGATCAGCTTGCCAAGATATACGTGAAGGAAGTGGTAAGGCTGCATGGGGTACCACTATCCATCGTATCTGATCGTGACCCAAGATTCACATCAAAATTCTGGAGAAGTCTTCAGCATGCTCTGAACACTGAATTGAATTTTAGTACGGCCTATCATCCTCAAACTGATGGCCAATCTGAAAGGACTATTCAGACACTCGAAGACATGTTGAGATTATGCTCAATGGAATTTAAAGGTGGATGGGATCAACACCTCCCATTAGTTGAGTTCTCCTATAACAACAGCTTCCATGCGAGTATTCAGATGGCACCCTATGAAGCTCTGTATGGAAAGCGGTGTAGAACTCCTACTTGTTGGGATGAAACTGGTGAGAGGAAGCTTCTTGGGCCTGATCTCGTGCAAGAGATGACGGAACAGGTTCATGCCATCCAACAACACATAAAGGCTGCTCAGAGTCGGCAGAAGAGCTATGCTGACAATCGTCGAAGGGACTTGGAGTTTGGTGTTGGTGACAAAGTCTTCCTTCGAATTTCTCCATGGAAGAGAGTCATGCGGTTTGGGAAGAAAGGGAAGCTCAGCCCTAGGTACATTGGCCCCTATGAAATCCTTGATCGCATAGGAGCAGTGGCCTATCGTCTAGCACTTCCACCGAACCTAGCTCAAGTTCATGATGTCTTCCATGTATCTCTCTTGAGGAAGTACATACCCGACCCTTCGCATGTACTGAACCCAGAGGTGGTACAACTTGAACATGACCTCTCTTATGAAGAGCAGCCAGTGGAGATCTTAGACCGTAGAGACAAGGTCCTACGAAACAAGACTACCCACCTTGTGAAAGTGTTGTGGAGGAATCATAAGTATGAAGAAGCGACTTGGGAGCCGGAGGAAACAATGAAGCAAAAGTACCCTCACCTTTTCGACTAGGCCTCAAGTATAAATTTCGGGGACGAAATTTCTTAAGGGGGGAAGAATGTAACGACCCAATCTTTTTGAGTAGTATATTAACTTACTCTTATTGATTTAATAAGATGTTAATGGTTAATGCAGAAAGAGGAGTCGATGGCTTCATCCAGTAGACTCAACCCTTACGAAGCCCACTTATCAGAGCTTGGGAAGGAGGTAGCATCTGTGGGCTTCGCTTTGGACCAAGCCCAAGACGAGCTCCAGCGTGTCAAGCTTGAACGAAAACGCTTGCAGGAGAAGTTCAAGTTAGTGGAGATTGCTACTAGGGCAATGTTATCTGAGACTCCCTCAGATTCTCTCACTATAGCACACCTTACACTTAGGTCTTATGCCAGTGTTATAAGGGGCTATGTGATGAGACCCTAGTTTCCTTGTGTAATCCTTTCGGGTGAATAAATTGAGATTTCTTCCTTTAGTGATGTTTGTGAAATTTCAAATGTCTAGACAATTTTAGAATATATTTTATTGATGAATTTTGAAAAAGGGATATTTTGAAATATATATGTAAACCCTAAATAACTAATGATGTGTAATGATTTTCAAAAAATGGTCTTCTACAAAAGTGTTCATTAAGGAATTTGGAGTCTAATAAGATCAACTTAATTTTTGATGAATAGTAAATTATGAATAGTGATTTTACGCTTAGGATTAGTAATATGACCAAATGGATTAGTAATTTCACTCAAAGAAAGTTTTAATATAATTTAGACACCTAGATTAAGTAATGTGATTCAATAAAATGGTTAAATAACGGTTTCATAAATTATTATTCAAGTATTAGTTTTTTCGGATGAATAGTGTTTTTTAATTAAAAATTTAATTAAAAATAATTAGAAAATTATTTTTATAAAAAGGACTTTATTTTTGAACTCAGAGCATCGATATTATGTTAAGGTAATTTTTGGGGATTTTTCTGAAAAAAATGAATTTTCGATGAATAGTGTTTTTATTTAAAAATTAAATTAAAAATATTTAGAAAATTATTTTTATAAAATGGATTTCATTTTTGAAATCAGAGCATTGATATTTGGTTAAGGTGAAATTTTGGGATTATTCTGAGAAAGTTGAATTTTCGGTGAATAGTGAAAGTATAGTTTTTAAGTTACGGGTGTTTAATGACATCATTAAATGATGTATTAAGTATATATTCAATATGGTCGAATTATGAATAGTAGGATAAGGTGTGAGGTGTCCCAAGTGGCCAATACCATGGGCAAATACCATGGGCAAGCCCATGGTTTTGCCAAAACCACTAGTGAGGTGTCCCTTGGCCATTAATGCTTTGTCCCCTCACTTTCCCTATAAATACCCACCCTTGCCTCCCTTAGTTTTCACTCCCAACTCTCCCCCAACGAAGTTCTGGTCTTCTTACCTTCCAAAGAGTCCTCCCAAGGTGCCCCCAAGCCCTCAAGGTCCAATCCTTTGAGTTTCAAGAGTAACATTTTAAGGTAAGGGATCCGACCCCTCTCTTTCTTTTCATGTAATCCCTTTTATGTCATCCCTATTATGCTCCATGTTTTTATGGGAGAGGATGTTCTTTTATATTCTTCTTACTGACCTTTCATTTTTATATGATGAGAGATCCCCTCTTACTCTCATCATTTCGTTTTATGAAAGTTTAAGTGACGCCGTTAGGCTGCCGAATTTTAAGGGATTCTTTCACCCTTCACATTTTTCAAGTTCGATTTTCATGTCATGTCTTTCAAGTTCCTTTTTGTTATATTGGGGTATGATCTCTATATATATCATACTGATCTCTTATGATCATATGATGAGGGACCCTATTTGATCTTGTCAAATCATTTTCTTTTGAAGTTAAGAGACGCCGTAAGGCTGCCGAATTTTCATAAGAGAAATCTAATCTTTTTTCCTTCCATGTTTTTCCTTTCAAATGGTATGTCCCTCAAATTTCATTACCATGTCCATATGTCCTTCTTATTCTTTCACCCTACTGTTTTATGGATCATTTATGAGTGGGTGACCCATGTCCCCTCTCATTTTAATGTTTTCTAAAACCCCGAAACTTAGCCGTTATGCTGCAGAATTCTCGTCTCAAAATGCCTCTCTTTTCTCAAAATTATTTTATGTTATAAAGTGAATACTCAAAGCTCCTATTTCTAAAGGGGTATTCACATATATGTAAAAATGTTCTATTTTAAATTCTGGGATTTACATACATGATACCCGCTTTCCCTTTCCGTGGGTTTAAAGTAACGTAAAGATCATGTCTTTAAAGCAGTTTTTGAAACGTTATGATTATGAAATGAAACCCATTTGTTTTATGCTATATGGGTTATTTATGAAATGTTTGATGATGATATATGTGGCTCACATGAAAATAAAGACAAATTTAAGGGTGCGCCCTGATAGCGCTCCAATGCATTGGGTAAAGACTTAATCTCTAGAGATGACCATTTTAACGACGCCTTGGTGAATAACCTTGGTAATTTTTAACGACACCTTGGGGATGGACCTTGGTGAAACGAAACGATTGTCAATATTAAATGTTGTAGCCACATCTTCAAGTTATGAAAAATGATTATTTTTATTATGATGTATCTCATGAATTCTTTCTCATGCCTTAAAGTTCTTTTCATGTCCTTATTGAAGTATCTCAAGTTCACTTGTAAAATGTTTCTCTTGTTTCCCTTACTGGGCCTTCTGCTCACCCTTTCTTTTGATGTATGTCCCCAGGTTATGAGATGCATAATGAACATAGGATGAACTAAAGGAGAAGCCTTTCAAGTGTTTAAGAAGAATGTTTTTATGTTTTTTTTTTATGTATCATGATCCTTGTTTCCAAGACACTAAACCTTAACGATCCTCAGTTCCGTGTAATGAAATGAAAGTTTATGTTATAAAATGGCGGGATGCTATATACCCACTCTGGCCTGGCTCTCTTCTATTGGTAGTTAATTTTTCTTTTATTGATAGCAGTTAGTTTCCCATAAATGTTTGTAAAGGGTTGTTTTGGATTGTAGTTATTTCACACACATGTATTACCAGATATAGTATCCAAAGGATTATTATAGGGATGATGTGTATAGGTTGTGATAGCTTGATGTACTTACATGGTGTATGGGCTATAATGGATTGAGGTATAATACCCAATGTTTGATATACATCATACAGGTTGTGGTGGATTCCAAAAACTATTTGGTTACCATGTGGATGTGTGATATGGGATGATGTGGTGATGTGATTCACATGGTGCATGTTGTGATGCCTTTCCCAGGTGTTTTCAGGCTGGCTTACTTTTGGAGAGAGATCTTCGGGATGTGTGAAGATGGGGAAGAGTGCCAAACCAGTGGGGAAGCAGGAGTGGGTTACCCTTGATGTTTTATTATTATATTGTATTCTCTCTTGTATGTGGTGCTTGTTGATAGTTATACATTGTGGGGCTGAGAACATAGTATACTTGTTTAAGTGGTAAGTTAGTTTCACTATTTTTCACTATGATTTATCAATATTTCTTTATATTTTTTCATGAGAGGATCCAGGGAGGATCTTACTTAGTATACTATTATGCTCACCGTATGTCTATATAAACTATTTTTCAGGTCAACTGAAGAAGTTTGGTGATCAAGCTGGATATTACTAGATCTGGGTTTAGCATGAGTTGTTCAGGCTTCATGGTCACTATCATCTTTACCTTATTGGGACTTATAATTTTCCTTTCGATTTTTTAGTATTGTATGACATTTCATGTTTTCACTTGGGTTTTCTTTATATATATCTCTGTGTGTGTGTATTTCTTATAAGTTATTGGTTGTTGTATCCTTATTATCTTTCTCTTTTGCATGTTTCTCTTAGAGGATGATGCCTCCTATATGCATTTTTATTATACCCTTAGTGCTAATCACCAACCCGGGGCCTAATTAAGGAAGGAATTAAGAAGACACCATATCACTCCCCTCATAAAGTCATTTTGGGGGGGGGGGTCATGATAGAGTGGTATCAAAGGTTCAAGTTGAGGGATAAAATGGAGTTTGGAGTTAAGCATAGGTGAGGTTGCATGGGTTGGTAGGGAAATGGTGCTAGCTAAGTTTATAAATAAATGTAAACATGGAAGACCAGCTAAGTCATGGGTATTTAGGGCCCCCTATGTTCTCATTAACAAACCTATAATTTTTCTAAGCCTACTAAATGAAGTGATATTGTCTATAGGATAAACACCTAGTAAAAAATCATGCATAATTCTTCTTTATGCCTATGATAGAAATGGGTAGACCTTGGAATAGGTTAAAACCTTAAAAAAGATAAAAAAAAATAATTAATTAATGTTAAATATTACATATTCCATGTTTAAGGGTTACAAAAAAAATCTTGCAGGTATGGCCCCAAGTCGATATCCACATCAGGTTTATGACAAATATGTTCAGTGGGATGTTCCATCAGATCACCACAGAGTAGAGGTTGATGACGATGTCACATGGAGGACACTCTGAGAGTTTCATCACCATAGTCTGTAGAAGTATGAGGGTTCCATTTCAGATGCATCCATAGATGACTAGTTGGAGGATGTTGAGATAGCCTTCAGTTCAATCTGTGCTTGGTAGGATAATAAGGTTTCATTGGATGTGGCGATGATTTGTGGAGCAGTGAGGCAGTGGTGGTTCTTGTTCCTCGTAGATCATGAGGATTCGGTAGTTTTATGGAAGAAGTTATAAGACCATTTTAGATCAAAGTTTCTTTCTTCAACCTCCAATGTGTCCAGTCTTCATGAGTTTCATACCCTTCAGTAGGAGATATCCAATGTGCAAGAGTTTGGGATCCATTTTAGGACCCTTCTGTGATGTGCTTTAGGCCTATTTCCAGATGAGGTGGACAAATTAAGGAATTTTGAGAAGGATTTTCATCCAAATATACACTGCCAGGTCACCCAATTTATGATAAATATGTATCTCAAGTTTCTAGAAATAGAATAGGTTATTGAGAGGACGTTGGCCAGAACTGGTTCATTATAAGAGGGGAGTCATCAGGATTCCTCATGAATTAGAGTTGTGGTCTGAGGTTCCCACTTGTTAGGTTAGAAGATCTTTTAGTTAACCTTGGTTAGAAACCAGCCCTCATCATCTCATTTATTTGGGGTCAAAAACTCTCAAACTTATTTCAAAGGATCATATTCATACTTTTATTAGAGAGGTTGAGTTCATCAGTGGCATGAGCGCTCATCCTTTATGAGTATCCATCATATTCTAGGTGTTCCTATTTAGGTTCCTCCATTTTGGAAGTTTCATCCAAGGCATCAGTAGTAGTTTAGTCCATTTTATGATTAGTATAGAGAAGATGGGGTAGTTATATGATATCCCTAAGATTCCTCTCATCCTTAGAATGAAAAGAATGGATTTGGATAGGGTAATTAGTAAGGTTAAAGAGTCTTGGAGCAAGTCATTTTTAGTTTCATGCTTTAAAATTTCCAGTACCAGGTGAGCCAGCCATCGTCTGGGATGCCCTTTTCTTGTTTTCAATATGGGTGTATGCTTTGTTTGATTCAATAGAAATGTACTTTTTTATATCACATACTCTCATCCATGCTTTGGGAAGTGAGTTAGAGAGGCTTCTGGTTCCATTGGCATTGACTACTCCAGTTAGTGTTCGATCTAACATGTATAAAGAATGTAGATATTGTGAGATAGTGTTGGGGAATCACTGCTCTTGGGGAGATTTCCAATGTTTATGGATATATCCATACAAAATCATACTCAATATGGATTGGTTTCATTCATTGCGAGCTATCATGGATTTATTTAAGAGGAAGGTTGTGTTTTATGATGCTAATGTAGAGCCACCAGCATTTTTTGGTGAGAGATACCCTTATTTTGGTTAGAGGCATGTTCCATATTTATCATATTTTATTTCTGAGTTGATGTTGAGTTCATTGGATCTTCACTAGATAGTCTTTCCCATGTTTTTCGAAGAATCCTTGGATTTATTTCCAAAAGAGGTTGTAGTGATACCACCTCGATGGGAGATTGAGTTTGGGATTGAGTTACAGCCAAGTGTGTCTCCTATCTCGATGTATCTATATGGGATGATTCCTTCGAAGTTGTGGGATCTGGGATTACAAATCAATGATCCATTGAAGTGAGGTTTTGTTCAGCCGAGTGTGTCAATTTGGGGTGCACCAATTTTGTTTGTGAAGAAGGTTGATGCTATTTTGTGAATTTGTATTGATTATCATCACTTGAACAAAGTGATAGTGAAGAAATTTTATCCTCTTCTGCAGATTAATGATTTATTCGATCTGCTGAAAGGAGAAAGTTTCTTCTCAAAGATTGATTTGAGTTCTAGATATAATCAGATGCGGGTGAAGGATGATGATATCCATAAGGCTTCTGTCTGTTGTCATCGTGAGAATTGTGATTTCATTGTGATTTTGTTCAATGTGTTAAATGCTCTAGTTGGGTTCATGGGGTTGATGAATTCATCTTTTAGAGAGTTACTGGATAAGTTTATAATGATTTTTATAGACAACATAATTGTGTACTTTATGTTATAGGAGGATCATTTAGAGCATCTATGTTCCATTTTGGTAGTTCTTATTCAATAGAATCTATTTGGGAGGTTTTAGAGAAAAAAATATGGGCTTGTGAAGTCTATTTATTGGGACATGTTGTGTCCTAGTAGAGAGAAGCTATGGATCCTACGAATATAGAGGTGGTTGTGTCTTGGATGGCCCCCAAGAAATTAGAAGATGTGTAGAGTTTCTTTGGTATTTTAGGCTACTATATGAGGTTCATAACCAACTTCTATCAGGATATGACTCATATGATAGCATTGACCAGAATGGATTAGGTGTTCTTGTGGACTCAACAGTGTGAGGCAGCTTTTGATTACCTGAAGTAGATGTTTTTTAGCACTCTAATTATTTTTTTTCAAGTTGAGTGAGTTCAGTTTGAATTTTTCTATGATGTTTCATGTCTTGTCTTGGGCTGCAATCTGATGTAGTAGAGATTAGTTGTTTATTATGGGTCTCAATAGTTACATACTCATGAGAATAACTATTCCACACATAATCTTGATTTATTGGTAGTGGTGTTTTCTTTGAATTTTTGGAAACATTACCTCATCAGTGAGCATTTTGGGGTTTTTAATGATCATAATATCTTGAGATATGTCTTCTTCGAGCATGAAATTAACTTGCACCAGTTTTAGTGGATGGAATTATTTTAGTACTATGAATTTTAGATTTTTTATACATGAGGCATGGGAAATGTTGTACCTGATGTGCTTATTAGGAAGTCACATAGTGATTTCGTGCATGAATCTATAGATTCATAGAGGGTAATGGAAGAACTCTTAGTGATGGATCCTGATATGGGAGAGGTTATAGGCAGAGGTTGTCTTTTTTAGATGAAAGTGGAGTCATCCTTGGTGCATCATGTGTAGGATTCCAAGTTAGGGGATTCTAAGGTGGAGGTCTGGAGAGACTAAGTATTTTATAGTGATTCCCTTAATGATTGGTCTGAGGATGAACAATACCGAGTGTTATTTCAGGGAAGGATTTTCATTCCTTCGACTACAGGTGATATGGTTCACTGGGAGGTCTATAATTCACTTTTGGTGGTATATCCTCACGTGAACAAGATGTACCAAGCGTTTAGAGGTCATATTTGGTGTCCTGGGTTGAAGCATACGGTTGCAAAGTCTGTTACTCGATGTTCGGTCTACCATAAGGTTAAGGTTGAGCATCGTGTTCCTGGTGGTTTGCTCCAACCATTTTATGTTCTCTAGTGGAAGTGGTACAAAATATAGATGGACTTCATTATCGATTTACCTTGAGCTCCAGGATACTATGATTTTATATGGGTGGTAGTAGATCATTTTATGAAATCATCCCACTTTATAGTGTTCAAAGAGTTGAGATCAGTGGAACTTTTGTTGAGGCGGTATCTAGAGTAGGTGGTGCAACTCTATGGAGTCCCAAGGACAATCATTCCTGATAGAGATCCTCATTTTACCTGTCAGGTGTGGAGAGGTGTCCATAATTATTTTGTTTCTCAATTATTCCTTCACACTACTTTTCATCTGAAAACAAATGATCAGACATAGAAGACCATCCAAACTCTTGAAGACATGATTTTCTCTCGTGTCTTGAATTTTAGAGGTTCATGGATGAGGCACTTACCCTTCGTCGAGTTTTATTACAACAATAGTTTCCACTCCAAAATTTTTATGGAACACTTTGGAGAATTTTATAGTTGACCTTTCCAGTATCTGTTATGTTGGACTAGGGTCGGAGAGGAAAAAATTCTCTGGACGGAACTAGTAAAGAATATGATAGAGGTGGTTTAGGTAATTCAAGAGAGAATTCAAGTAGAAAAATATTTCCAAATATACTATGTAGATCATAGGAGGAGACCTCTAGATTTCAACATTAGAGATCGTGTGTTCTAAAATGTGACTCCTCATTATGGGAAGTGAAGTTATGGTCATAGGAGTAAGATTTCTCCCCAATTTTTTGAACCTTATGGTTTATGATATGGTTTCATCTTGTTTGTTTTTGTGTATTTACTCTCATTTGAGATTCATCTCCCCTAGGAGAGTGTTTAGGATCTAGTTGTGGTTTTTTTATGGTTTCACGCTTGTTTCTATAATGATGTGGTTGAGCTCCTATGGTGGTGAGACCTTTGAGTGGTATCTCATGGGGTGGCTGTTTAGATGACCCATTTTCCCTTTTTTCTATCTGGTTTGTTATGGATTCTCAAGGATGAGAATTTTTTTAGATGTATCTAATATAAGGTCCCAAATCCATTTATCATGACACTTTGTGTGATTTTGAGGCTCATGGTTCTCATAGTAGGCTTGGAAGTGGTCTAGAGGGGTTTCCTTGCAAAATGCTGGAAGTGGGGATATTACATGTCGTGCAAGTGAGTTTCATGAATTCTACAGGGCTAGTTCATGATGTGTAATTAATCAAGGTTAAATAGTAATGAGGTGACATGTTTTTCAGAAAAAAAAATAGAACCCAACATTTACACAATGTGTAAATTCTTTACATTCTATGTAAATTCTTGATGTTGTACATCTTTAACTGTTTCAACCACTCAAGTTTTCACCAAAACCTACCTCTACTCTCATTCCAGGTTACCATAATCTCCCCCCCTTTGGAATTTTGATATCCCTTCAAGCTAGGATTTATTATTAACTTATGTCTTCAATTTTTGGTGATCCATGGTGATCCAAGGTGAGTTTATCCTTTTTTTTTCAAGTAGGTTCTCCCAGTTTGATCTTGTTTCCACCAATATCTTCTCTCTATGATATGTTGTTTGATTTCCCAGGTTTATAATGGGGTTCTCTTGGTTTTTCTTGGTGTGGTTGTGGTGCGTCATCCTTGTATGGGTATAGTTTTTTTGGGAGGGGTGATCTGAGATCCATTGTGTTGGTCCATTCTTGTGAAAAGAATGTTGAAACCTTTGAGGTAAAGGATTCACTTATTCTCTTATTTTATTTATATGAAATTGTAAATTGATAGTGGTTTATCCCCTTGGATATTGATGGAATTAAACTATTAAATATTGAACTAGATTAAAGAATTTGGATAGCGGTCACATGCCAATGTTATTACTTTATATCGTGATAGTGGTTTGCCTCATGATTTTTTAGATAGTTTGATATATATGACTTTATTTTTTAGCATGTTTTTTATGGAAATTGGTAAATAAAGTAAATCCATAATTAATTGATAAATAATTTGGATTATGAATAATTATAGAAGATAAAATTTTGTAATCTGGTGATTAATGTAATTTTATTATAATAAAATTGATGTAATGTGTGTGTTTAATTGAAAATGGTTAATGAACCTAAATCATGTTAATTCATTTTGATAATAATTGAAAATGAATGATAATTGAGAATGGTACTTCTCTAGAGTTGTTGAAACCATAATAAATGATAAAATTATGTTCTATATTGATAGCTTGTTATAACTTGATGCCTTCGGTTTCTCATAGTTGAAACCTATTAATAAATAAATAGTTTAATTCAAGATGGAATAATAATTGGTTTTGTGAGAAATATAATTTTTTAGGGTATAATTTGCCTATTTTCTTGAGAAGGTTGAGTGCCTTGTTTTGGAGGTCCCAATTGCCCAGTTGTTTATTCCTGTTTG
Source organism: Viscum album (assembly GCA_963277665.1). Lineage (NCBI taxonomy): Eukaryota > Viridiplantae > Streptophyta > Magnoliopsida > Santalales > Viscaceae > Viscum > Viscum album. The sequence continues at coordinate 591,791,412 of OY728126.1, forward strand.
TTTCATGTGGCTTGTGATGTGATCTAGAAATGATCCATGTGTTATGAGCCTAATATGGCTGAGCCTAAAGGTATTATGTGTGATGTGGGGTAGGGAGGCCTAGATGTGGTGTGATACTGGGATGTTTTTTTTATATATGGGGTGGGGAGTCCCGGATGATGTGGCAGAAGTTAACTCTATGATGGAAAGATGCATCGGTATATGCATGTGGCTATTAGGGATGGAATTTTAGTTGATGGAATAGGTTAAATATAGTCTTACCCATTAATTATATTCTTAGATTTAGTATGTTCTCTTGAATCTATTTAATGGTCTATAGTTGGGTTGCTTGTTTTTTTTTTTTGCATTCCTTTCCCTACTACGTGAGGTAGTTAGATGTGCTTGGTTGCATGTTTCTCCTTATGGTATCTTGGGATGGTTTCCCTAGAGTACATGGATATGAAATTATTCTAATAATGAATTGAAAATTTATTAACCCATGGGGTTGGTTGATGAAGGAATGAAATTTTTAAAATATGTTAATCTTGATAAACCAAGTCCTTGGTTTGGATTATGCTTGGAGGGCATAGACTTTACTCTGATGATTAATGTAATGTAATGTAATGAAATATTGTGTGGAATAATTATAATGGTTAATTAATAACTAATTAATTAATTAATATATGGAAATAATAAAAAACAGAATTAATTAAGTTAGCTCTTTTATATGCTTGTGTTCTTATAGGATATCTGGTATTAGTAGTGGCAGTCGGGATTCCAAGAAACATTAGCTTCAATTGAGTCTAAGACTTGGTTATACCCATACTATGGTTATGAGATATATTATATAATGTATATTTAGTGATTTCATACACTACCCCACCCATGTCGGTTAGGGAAACTAACACCCAGTGGACTCTCGGAGGGTGTTTTCCCCAACATCTTAGTGGTAGGATGGATGGATGACTACCCCTTTTGGCCCCACTCTCTTCTCTTGGTAGTTACTTGTGAAATTATGCATGCCAGTTAGTTTCCCATATATTTTTGTAGAGGGTTGTGATAGCTTGTGGTTATTTCACACACATGTATTACCAGATATAGTAACCAAATGATTATTATAGGCATGATGTGTATAGGTTGTGATGGCTTGAGGTACTTACTCGATGTATAGGCTATAATGGCTTGAGGCATAGTTCCCTATCTTTTATATACATTATACATAATGTGGAAAATTCTGAAAAAAACTTTGTTACTATATGTATATGTGGTATGGGATTATTTAGTGATGTGATTCATGTGTTGTAGTTTGTGACGCCTTGCCCGGGTGTTTTCTTAATGGCTTACTTTTGGAGAGAGATGCTCAGGATGTGCAACATAGGGGCAGAGTTAAAACCAGAGGTAAGGAGGTAGTGCAATACCCTTGATTTTTTATTATTATATTATATTCTCTCTTGTAGGTTATAATTGGTGAGAGTTTTCCATGGTAAGGTTGAGAGCATAGTATACCTGTTTAGGTGACAAGTTAGTTTCGCTATTGTTCATTATGCTTTAGCATGATTTATTTATATTTTTCACAAGATTCTCCAAGGAGATCCAATTTAGTTTACTTTTATTCTCACCCTACATCTATATAAACTATTTTTAGGTTGTCCTAATCAAGTTGGTGATTAGGCTGGATATTACTAACTCAAGGTTTAGCAGGAGCTATTTGGGATTTGTGGTCACTTTTATCTTTACCTTTTTTATACTTGTAGTTTTCCTTTGTATTTTTTAGTATTTTATGACATTTTATCTTTACACTTGGGTTTTCTTTATATATGTGTGTGTGTGTGTGTGTGAGCAGGTGTCGGTTGTTGTATCCTTCTTATCTCTCTCTTTTTCAAGGTTTTCTTAGAGGGTAATGCCACCTATATGTATGTTTATTATACCCTCGGTGATATCCCCCAACCAGGGGCCTACTGGAGGTCAGACTCGGGAATTCACCATCTATGTCCCCTCATTGAGACATCTTTTTGGGGAGGGGTTCGTGACATTGGGTATATAGTGATCGAGCTAGAAGAAAGAAGAGGCATATTCCAAGTCTCTTTTTAGGTGCATTTTATAGTTTTGGATTATAATGTTTTAAACAAGTGTGGCATTGTGAGTGAAATATTTAATTCATTTATTCATTTTATATGTTAGAGTTATTTTAAGGGGTTTTTATTGAGTTTATTATTATTTTTTAATTAAATAAAATAAAATTCCCCCCCACCTCCCACCATATTTGTGTCATAATAATTTTAGTTCAAGTCACCACTGAATGGCCTATTATGGATGATATTCGAGAGGGAGGTACCCTTGAACTCTTTATGAGCTTATGAGGAGTCCAATTGGGGTTTAGTAATGGAAAATTATATGTAATTAATTAATTAGAATAAAAAAATGTCATGAATCATGAAACATATTATTAAAAATAAAATTATGTTGGAAATGTTTTAATTATTATCCAATGAACCATATTTTAATATTATCAAATGTTTGAGGTGTGAAATTATTATTTATTGAATTTATATTAAATACAAAGATAAAAAAAATTATTTTATAATAGATTAATGTAATGTACATAATATAATAAATGAATTTTTTGAGTTCAAAAGTTAAACATCTATACATGGATTCATCAAGAGAGTAATCCTTACACTAAACATAATAAGTATCAAGATAATCTAAGACTCACAATCTTCTTTATTATCATGGAAACTTTCAACTCAGTTAAAATGATACTAACCATGTGAACTATGGTGTTGATGTTCTAACTCATGTGAGACAATACCCTTGAAAATATTAGGCCACACCATTTTCCTAGCACCATTTCATGTACACCCTCATACATGAATGGATTGTAGACTTAAGCATGTTTGTGAAATGGTCATCTTCTAACCAACTGATTTCCCATCATGTCCAAGGGGAAACTCATACTCATTTCATTGGATCCATGGTCAACCCACCATCCAAGTGGTTATACTAACCATTTATCTATAAACACAAACCCTTTATCACATTATTACACCTCTCCAATTCTCCCATGATAATGACCATCATGTTTTTGAAACCACATCCTTGAAAACCAAGGTATAACACTCTACATATTATAAGGTTTATCTATATTAAAAAATATTTTCTAAACCATGTGTAATTCCATGGTTTTTGGCTATTGGGTGAGTTAGTGGAGACTAGGGGTTGGTGTTTGAGTGGGAATCGATACGGGATGAATTTATACTATAGGTAGAAGTCAATGTAACAATAAAGGAAATTTTAATCTAGCATAGAGGCAATTTAAGATTGAGTGTGAGAGTTATGGGATTCTCACTACAACATTAGGGGTTTCTTTATAAAGTAATTTTCCATGTTATAGTAGTTTTTCAGGATTTTCTACTATCCCCCTAGAATAGTGGAATTGCACCATGAATCAAAGGGTCACGTTATTACATGACCCTGTGGTTGGGGCCTTACATTGTGACCTATATGATCATTCCTTAATGTCCCCCTTGTGTAGTTTTTTTATAATTTTAATTAAATTGGTTTAAATGTTAAAACCTATTAAAATTTATTTTCTCTATTTATTCCTCTAGGTAATACGGAGCCTTCCCCGCTTATTTTTTTAGTACCTCAATAGGGTATTAGAGTGAGATATACCCTAATTGGGGGGTAAACTAGGGTATACAATGAATTATCCAATTAAAAAATTAATTTAACTCTCACTTACCTAAAAATATCTTGACTTCTTAACCTTGAGGTTTACTTGATGTGATTTTTTTTAAATTGATTCAATTACCTTTCCACTTGACAAGAACTTATTACCAAATATTCGTTAAGGTTTCTTGAATCACTTTTGGTCTAAATGAGTAAAGTTAATAGGTATTTGTGAATTCACTTAGTTCACTATCACTAAGATATACCAAGGAGTATGCATTGAAAATTTTTTGTGCAATAAATCACCATAAATATCACTACTCTTCATAGGGGTCACTCCCCTTTACAAAGGTTTAGTGAAAGGCCACTTCTTCCCAAATGTCACTCTCCCAAAAATTCCTTTCAACATTCACTACCAGTGTAAATTTTAGTGACATTTTTCTTTTAAGACTATGAAATATATTAGTGAATATTTTTAGAGCCAGACGTTGAGATGGCATGAGATTCCAAGGCCTGATGAGCCCAGAATATATTTTTAAAAAATATTAAATATATTTTTATCACACCCAAGAAATTTTTAAAAAATAATGAAATATATTCTGAATGGATTCTTAGATTAAAAATCCATGACCATGGTTTAATCCAAATTATGGGGTTTACCCTAGGTAAAACCTAAGGTTGTTCGGCACCAGATGTCTGGTTTAGGAATCCATTGGTGGGTGTATTTAAATAAAATAAATTATTTATTTATTTACTTTTTTTATTAAAAAAATAATTAATTAATCTATAAATGAAATATTATAGTGATTGTACAAGGGTTATCTACATATCACTGTATAGAACTGAGAGGAGGAGGTGAGTGTTCTTCATTGGTGGATCGACATTGAACGATAGACAGCTATCGAATCAAGGTGGATTGGTTGATAGAGGACACATAGGATCATCCTCATCACAGGAAAACACGTTTTTCACCAATGATTGATCCATAATCTAGGTAGGACTCATAAATTGTGGTTTTATCCCTTTATTAAATGATTAACCATGGATTTTATTAATCTTCTTTTGATTTGTGATTTATATTCTATTCACATGAGCCCAAATTTTGATAAATTAAACTATTGATTTAATTTTATCTTATTTTTCATTAAATATCCCCTACAAATCACAAATTTTGTGATCATTAGACAATAAATATTGGACAACAATTATATCACCTTTTTTATTATTTCTTTCCCCCACACATTCTTTGCATTCTTCATTGTTGGACCATGCGGTCATGATTTGACTATTGTCGGGCAGATTCAAGTGCGATCGAACCCATGGTTTTGTGGTGGTTGTGTGCACAAAAATTGGATTTGATTTTTTTGGATGAATCAAAGATTATTTTGGTTATCGATGACTTCTTTGTAGATTTTGGATCTAAAATGGATATAGTAGTGGAATGGGAGGCATACTGGACACATGGTGGACCACCATAGGTGGTTGGAATCTAATTTTCATCCATCAGAGGCTTTTAAATTTACAACCAGCATCATTTCCTTTGATTTTAGTATATTTCAAGTGTTAAATGGCTATAAATAGTAATATAAATGGTGTATATGTGATCCTCGGTGAAGAACATATCTTTCTGCAAAAAACCTTACTATGCAGTGTGTAGTCCAGAAAAACACATGTTGTGAAGTACCCTGGATGCAATGGATAGGCTTTCTAGGTGGAGATAAGTATCACATGATATGTAGGACCCCCACATGCCATGTGACCCATTGCTGGAGGCCCTTTAGGAACTCTGGGAGTACACTGGAACAGACATGGTCAAACACACAGACACAACCAGGTACATAGTCTTGTACATGGCTAAGTACCCAGGTTGGGACACAGCTAGGTACACGGATAGGTGTATGGGCATAGGCTAACATACATGGGAATATCTAGAAGGAAACAAGAAGGTAATAAGTGGATAAGATAAACCATGTATAACCTATTAATTTTGTTTAGTATGGCATGGATTTCGAGTCGTGTTTATAGGAGACACGGTCAAGTGATAAGGTGAGGTCACACACCATGTACTTCTTTCTAAAACTTATTTATTTCATATCTCTTTAATTTGGATTTTTATTTTGTCCTAGAAGTAGCCCATACTGATCATTTTTTTCACATAGAATGTGATGGTAGACTTCATAGTGTATTTTTAGATGTGATGCAAAATGTTCCAAGTAGGATGTATCCTTATACAATGCTTAGTAATGGAAGTGATTAGGTAGGATCATTATAGATTTTATATAAAGACGGTCCTCCCCTATCACACTAGGGTGTGAGTCCTCTATAATCTTTGATTAGGTAAAGGTGGTACTCTCCTATCATACCAAGGTTTGGGTCCTCTATCCATAGAGATGGTACTCCCCTGTCGCAACAGGATTCTAGTGCTCTATTCGTGGAGACATTACTCCCATGTCGCACCATGGGGTGGGTCCTCCATACTCATTATTCTAGGCTAAGGCATTAATTCCATGTCATAACAAGGTGAGGTTCCTTTATCCATGGATATGATACTCCTCTCTCACACCAGCATGCAGGTACTCTATAATAATTGTTCTGGGTAGAGACAGTACTCCTCTACATGGGTGTGTGTCCTCTATATATGGTAACAAATCTCCTATATCACACCAGAGAATGGGTCACCCATATTTTTTAGATATTTATAGATATGTTACTCCCCTACACATTTGTGTGTCCTTTATCTACTAATTTCAATCCCCCCCCTTTATACCAGGATGTGGGTCCTCTATCTTTTTTATATTCCTCTACCTTGGGCTATAGAGAAATGGAAAGGTATGAGCCCTCCTCATGACTTCTTTGGGAAAATACATGAGATGTTGGGAATTAATAATGAACTTTTTTATCTTATGGAAAACTCATTGTCCTAGAATGGGTTGGGGGATGGATATTCCCTTCCTCTATTATCTATATTTATTATATGACCATATATATGTGATGTTGTTTTTTGTTTAAATATTTCTTTAGGTTGAGATAACTACTTCTATCATGTCTTCTATTATTCCCTATTTATTATTCATGGAATATTACTGGTTATATACATACTCACCCCTAAATGGGATTTTCTCACACATTTCATGTCTTATGTAAACTACAGATATATTGGAAGTGATTTTAAATGATAAAAGTAATACTCAGGTGCATTGACCATATACAGTGGTTGAGAATTGGAGACCAGGAGTTGAGATCTCTTAGTTTTACTTTATTGTAGTTTTTTTCAGGTTGGAACACCTTTTCTAGTTGGGAATGTATTTTTTCATTTTTATTTTATATTTCACTGTCGCACCCATTTATATTCCCATGAGGTTATTACATGCATGGTTTTTACTCTATATGTTGATGTATTTTATTATTATTATTATTCACTTATGGATGGATATGTTTTGGTGTGTGTGTGTAGGGGTAATTTATGAAAAGGAATCCCAATTTAGCTATACCTTATTATAACTTGTCGTAATACCATGGCCATAGAGGAAATTTTAGGGTTGTAGAAGACCAGTCTTCCTCTCGACAAGTGGTACCCAATGGGTTGGGCCGTTATAGATTGGTATCAGAGGCATGGTTCAACCTTGGGATAGTGTTTGGAGTTTTTTTTTTCTTATAGTTTTTTCTTAGTAATTTAGGCCAATGGTGTCAAAGTGTAATGAGTGAATCCTTTAGTCTAGGGAACCCAGTATTGGTGTAGTGACATATGTATCCATTCACTAAGATTCTAACTACTTACTTGTCAACTCGACATACTGAAACAATTGTTTCAGGGAACATTGGTGCATGCATCATAAATAATTGATTCCCTCCCCATATATATTTTCTCATGTGATCATGATAAATCTTGATTAATTTCATTATGTCTCCAAGAATACATCTAGCTAGGTAACTAATTCAGGATTGTGATGATGATTCGATGAGTGATGAGGCCTAAGTTTAGGGTCCACTTCATGAGATTTTTCATCCATGTGGAAAATTATAATCACCCTCACCTTTGGAGTACTAGATTATACCAAAAAAGTAGGATGAGGATGTGGGCGGGCTTAGCACACTCTGTTTTTTCCAACAATAGAGGTCATTGAGGTTCCATGGTGAGTCAGGTCCCTAAGTAGCAGTAGATTGGCTTGAGTTGGTGATATGATTTTAAAGACTTCTACAGACCCCATTTGATTAGATGATTGTTCCAATAGGAAATATTTTCCATGGAGTATTTGGGCACTAGTATACTATATTCATGAAGATGCATGATGATTCGACACTATCTTGTTCTAACTTCGAGAATCTATTTCATAAGGAATACTACCCCTTGTGATTGAACTCATTTCATATTCAAGAGATCTTAAAGTTGTATTAGTTAGGGATCATATTTATTGAGTATATCATGAGTTTCACTGACCTTACATGGTACTCCCTTGATATGATCTTGGATGGTTACTTCCAGGCATGGAAGTTCAAGTAGGGTCTCCGCAGAAACATTTCATCTAGTGGGTACCCCTGTGCATTCCAATGTATGTTGGAGTGCTAGAGTGGGTGATAGTGATAGAGATATTCCAATATAAGGGAATATATGCAGTTGGAACTGTTAGTAGTCATCCAAGGGCTGATTCATCTATATTGGCAGGCAAACAAGAGGAGTCGTGGCATAGTAGGTGTACCCATGATCAGACTCAAGCACATGGTCATATGGATCAGGGACCATGTTGAGGACCAGGGTATCCCAAAGAGAGGTAATGTTATACATGTTATGGTAATAGTCACATGGCACATGTTCTCCTAACCCAAAATGCTCAGGAGTACAGGAAAATAGAAAATGGACCGTCACGTTAGAGGCAGCACTGTGATCAGGGTTCACCCAGATGCGGTTAAGGAGGCCCTGAAGGAGGTGGATATAGAATAGGATTAGGTGGAGAAATTATAAGACTATTTTATAGTGGTGGATGAAATTTTAAGATACTTCCACCACCATAGCTATGGGGTCCTATTCTAAGCTCAGAGAGCTAGCGGTTAGGGTCTTGGGTAGCTACAGGCTATAAAGGATTATGACCTGAAATCTCATGATATGATTAGAGGTATGATCAATGTTTATTATACTCTTTGTTTAGTACTATTAGGAACTGGTGGAAGTCATTCCTTCACATCCTTACTCTTTATGTGGGAGATAGAGAACCTGGTTGAGACTTTATCCCAGTAGCTTTGGATTGAGGTTCATATAGGGAATGCTACTTTGATATCACTAATTTTCCAACAATACAAGTTATCACTTGGTGTAGAGTGTTTCTCATGGTATCTCATGGTTATAATAATTAGACATTATAACATCATATTGGTTATAGACTATTTTTACACATTCTGATCCCATATTTACTATCACCATAGATGATTAAGATGCCTACGGACGGATGGGATGAGATTATCCTTTATGAATAATAGAGATATCATGGTGTAGTGAGTGGGTCTTATGAGTATGAAGCTGAAACCCATATCCCATTAGTTTGTGATTTTTTCCATTGGAGTATTTGGATCTTTAATCATCTGGGTTTCTTTATTCATGGAGGATTATATGGACGTCTTCCTCAAGGACATTCTAGGAATACCTCTAAGGAGGGAGATGGAGTTTTATATAAACTTTAACCCTAGGACCATTCTAATATCTTTTTTTTCATATTGGATGGACCTGAATGTGATCCAAGGAATGATGGTGTAGTTAGAGTACCTTCAAGATCAGTGGTGGAAACTGATCAAAAACATGAAGTACAAAGAGGAAATTGATCCCATGGATTGGAAAGGATTCTAGAAAATATTTTTCAATAAATATTTTCCCAAAACTTTTCATCTTAAGATGGAGTGGTATTTCCTCTGATTGAAGAAAATGTAAGATGAATCTATCGGAGTGTATGAGGCAAACTTTAGAAGGCTTGCATGATACACCTCTAAATTTTTCATGAAAATATAAATCAAGTGGATCGCTTATTTAGTAGATTATGGTCGATCCTATGAAAATAATTGGTGATTATATACTTTAATGACTATAAAGAGATTGTATGTTGTGCCTTTAAGGTTGAGATGGAGATTGGAGACTCTCGGTGTTCTTATGGGCTCAAAGATAAAAAGAGAAATATGAAGTTTAATATGGAAGGATCAACAGATAAATCTCATGGAAGAAATAAAACCCAACATCCCATGTGTCTAAAGTGTGGTAAAAAACATCCTGAGAATTGTCTAAAGGGAACCAAGAGATGCTTCAAATGTAGAAAATAGGGGCATTGGGATAATCATTATTGAATGGATATGAAGAATCCCACTAATTTGGAGGACAAAAGGAAGGTCTAGATCAATGCTCATCTTGTAGTACAGTGTTTCAACTTCAAGGAACATTTGAATTATGTGATCTAATTCTCTAAGACAAGGGTTATTAGAGACAAACAATGACAACAACCTCCAAGGTAATAAGGAAGGGCATATGATATCACTACTGCTGAGGTGGATCCCAAAAATGATGTGTTTACAAGTACACTGGTTATTCATTTAAGAATAGTGAATGTACTATTTGATTGTGTTTCTATGAATTTCTTCATATCTTTCAATTTTTATATAACTATTCAGACACCACCTCAAAATATGTAAGTTGAGTTATCTATGAGAATAGCGAATGGGGAAATTATTACATCTAAATTGTATAAATCCTCCCTGGTCAATGTTTTTGGACTGAAACTCCTATAAAATATCATTTTACTTCCTTTAGTGGAGTTTGATGTTATATTGGGCATGTATTTACTATCTTTATACAAATCCAATATCAACTGTTGGGAGAAGGAGATCACTCTTCACATCCCAAGGAATCCTCCAATTCTATACAAGTGTAAGTAGGAAGATAAATATCCTTCAAAATCATCAACTCAAGTGTGGATATTATTACCTTATGAGAAAACATATATAGCTCAAATAACTAAGAAAAATTAGAGTATCATGCTTGAAGATGTACCCATTGTGAGGTATTACACCGATGTGTTCCCTGTGGAATTTCTCGGGCTTCCTCCTGACTGAGAGGTTGATTTTCCAATTGAACTTATATCAAGATATCTTCCCATATCAAATAAACCTTATAGAATAGACATCATTAAGTTGGAATAATTGAAGAAGTGGTTACAAGAGAATCTATACAAGGGTTTTTTATTCCCTAGTGCTTCACCATGGGGTTCGTTGGTCCTCTTTGTCAAGAAGAAGGATGGATCAATTCCCCTTATCATTGATTATCATGAGCACAAAAAAATCAAAATAAAGAACAAGTATCCCCTTCCATGGATAGATAACTTGGTCGATCAAATATGTGGGGATAATTATTTCTCTAAGGTGGGAATTTGATTAGGATATCACCAATTAAATGTGAATTAAGATATTCCCAAGACTGCCTTTTGAATGAGGTATGGACACTATAAGTTCATATTGATCCCCTTCAGACTCAATAATTCTTTAGTAATATTCGTGGACTTAATTAATAGAGTCTTTAGATATTATCTCAACAAATTTGTGGTAGTCTTTATAGATGATATTTTGATATACTCCAAGATAAAAGAGGGGCATGGGGAGCATTTGAATACTATGATAAAGTCTTTGCGAAGGGAGAAACTATATGAAAAGCATTATAAATATGAGTTCTAGATGTATGAAGTATCGTTATTGGGACATATTATCACCAAAAAAGGGATATCTATGGACCCTTCTAAGATAAAAGAAATTGAGGAGTGTCCCAGACCAGTGTATGTAATGGAGATCCGTAGTTTTCTTCATCTAGCTGGGTATTACTGATGATTTATAAAGAACATTTCATACTTTTTAAAGCTACTAACCAAGATAAATCAGAAGGGAGTAAAGTTTTTCTAAACTATTGAATGTGAATAATGCTTTAAAGAGTTGAAAAAGAGTCTTATCACTACACCAGTACTCACACTACCCATGAGTGGAGAAATATTTGTGGTTATAGTGATGAATCAAAGAAGGTATTAGGCTATCTACTAAAGAAAAATGATAATGTAATAGCCTAAACCCTAAGGAATTTAAAAATTCATGAGAAAAACTATCCCACACGTGATCTATAATTGGCGATTGTGATATTCGCGTTGAAAATATGGAGGAATTATCTCTATAAGGAGAAGTACGAGATATATACCGATCAAAAGATCCTATAATATTTATTCATATATAAAGAGCTTAATATGTTCTATAGAAGATGGTTAAATCTCATTAAGTTTTATGAATGCTCAATCCACTACCATCCTAGTAAAGTTAATAAAGTGGCAGATGATCTAGATAGAAAATATCCTACAACTTTATCAATGATGAGAATTGAGAAGGATTCAATCTTATTAGACTTAAAAAGAATGGATATGGGAATCATAAGAGAAGTAACATCATCATTCCTTTCTCAAATGATTTCTCAACCATCCCTTATAGAGAAGATAAAGGATACTTAAAGAGATGATATGGAAATTTAGAAGAAGGTGGAATCTATCAAAAATGGGAAATCCTTGAATTTTGAAATTAACGAGGAAGGAGTCGTAATATTTGGTTCATGACTATGTGTACCATGAAAACCTTGACATAAAGAGGGATATTTTTAATAATTCACATAGATCGAACTTCTCCATCCACCCAGGGAGCACAAAGATGTATCGAGATATCTAATAAAACTATTGGTGGGATTATATGAAGAAGTTGATCACTAAATATACATCAAAGTGATTGGTTTTTTAGCAATTGAAGGCTGAAATTAAAAAGTATAAGGGGATAATGAAACCATTACCTATACCTACATGGAAATGGGAAAACATCACTATGTATGTTTTCACTAAACTTCTGAAGAAATCTAGAGGAAAAATGTTATATAAGTTTTTATGGATTATCTTACAAAGACAGATCACTTCATTTCAATTTGAGAGGACTTATCACTCAATCAACATGCACATATATACATCAGAGAAGTGGTGAGGCTTCATGGAGTACCATTATCAATTATATCCAATCGTGATCTGTTATTTACCACCAAGTTTGGGAAAAGTCTCCAATATGCTCTAAACACTAAGATGAACTTTAGTATGTCTTACCACCCTCAAACTGATGGTCAATATGAGTAGACCATTTAGACACTAGAAGAAATGTTGAGTGCATGCTCAATGGACTTCAAAGGAGTATGGGATCATCATCTTCAACTGGTTGAGTTCTCTTTCAAAAATAGTTTCCACTCAAGAATCCAAATACACCCATATGAATCCCTTTATGGGAAGATATGTAGAACACCTATATGATGGGATAAATTTGGTTAATGTATGATACTAGGACCAAAAATGGTTAAGGAAATGGTAGAAAATGTGAAAACCATTCAGTAGCACATCGGGTTTCCCGATGTTGACAGAAGAGTTATACAGAAAATCATCGATGGGACATAGAGTTTGAGGTTGGAGATAAGGTATTCCTCCACATATATCCATGTAAGAGAGTAATGAGATTTGGTAAGAAAGGAAAGCTAAGTCCCAGGTATGTTGGGCCCTTTGACATTCTTGATCACATCAGAGTTATGGCATATCGACTATCACTTCCACCAACCGTGTCAAAAAATACATGATGTGTTCCACGTATCCCTCTAAAAGAAGTACATACCAGATCTCTCACATGTACTTAATTTAGAGGTCGTACAGCTAGAAAATGATCTTTGTTATGAGGATAATCTGATGAAGATCTTGGATCATAGAGATAAAGTTATATGAAACAAGACCACTCACCTGGTTAAAGTACTATTAAGGATCCATAAATACGAAGAGGTGACATGGGAATCAGAGGAAGCAATGAAGAAGAAGTACCCTCATCTGTTTTTACATTAGTATGTAAAATGAAATTTCAAGGGTGAAATTTCATAAGGGAGAGAATGTAACACCCTGATATTTTTTATCAGATATTTATCTTTAAATAATTTAATTTATTCGGTAGCCTATGTTGTATGCAACACCGATTTTAAACAAACCACAATATATTATTAAAATATTATTATTTTAACATGATTTTTATAACCTTAAAATTTAATTTAAGGGTAAAAATATAAATAACCATATTATGAAATATATTACTTTTTAGTAAATAAACACTTAATTTTTAATAGTTATGTTATTCTTCAAAAAATATGTTTTCTTCAAAAAAAAGATATTATTGCTTTCTATGAGAAAATAAATATATTTAATTATAAAACTTTTATAAAATGTATTTGATAAAAATAAAATTAATTTTTGAATTCATCATGTCAAAATTATCTCAGGATGAATTTTTTAGAATTTTATAAAAAGTTTGAAATTTTAATGAATAGTGGAAAATACTGATTTACATTGAAAATTGTATATTATTTTATAAAATTTACAAAGTAAAATTATGTTTTGTATTAGTTTTAAATTTTAATTAGTTTATTTTTATTATAAATATTATAATTTTTTACATTGAAATTAATTTTATACGTTAATTTAATATAAAAACATTTTGTACTTAAAAGGGGCATTTTTGGAAAATTTATTTTTCATTTCATTTTTTTAGTTTAATTTTAAATTAAATTATGCCACTTATATTTTTTAAATTTTGAGAAATTGATTTCATATTTGGAATCAGGAGGTATAAATTTAATAAATAGATCCCTTTTATTTTTTGTCCATATGAATAGTAACTATGGTAAAATTTATTATATCAGTAAAGGGTGGATCAAGTTAATCTTGATTAAAAATAAGTGATAAGGATATAAGTTTTCATAAAAATTATTATTTTATGAATTAAATTATACCCTTAACACCTAAGGTTCTAAATTTAGTTATTTAATTGACACCTAACCATGAAAATGACTTAAACATTATTAAAATCAAAGAAAGTGACAAAATGTCACACTCTTATTTTTAATAAGTATAATATTTTTAAAATAGGTTTAACTAGAAGATATACTCAACTATAAATATTATTTATAAATCTAAAATATTTACCTTTATCATGGTAATTTATTTAAAAAAAGGAATTAAATAATTACCCTCGATGCTTACTCAACACCGATGTAGTAATTATTCAATTAATATAAAAATTAAATAAATGATAATAAAAATATTAAAAGTAATATAATTTGAGATATTTAAGGTGATCCAAGAATTCTATAGATTACCATGACATTTTTAGGATATAATAAAATATTTGTTTTATATTTTACTTGTTGTCTTGATGTTTTTAAATGTCAAAGAATTGAATAGTATCAAAATTGACAATAATGGTATTTTATGGGATTAGTATTTTCTTAAATTATTTAAAAACTATAAAAAACATTAAAAAATAAAAAAATATTATATGATCTAAAATGTCATAAATTTTCCCAATTGACACCATATAAGTAAAAATTACAACCTTTTAATATTGAAAAAGTTTTTATCGTAGTTAAAATTAAAATAGGTTAACTAAGGGCTGATCAAAATGGTAAGGTTTAAAATAAAATCAAAATAAGTCTAAATTATATTGGTTGATGAGATTACAACCTTATATTATATTATCTTTTAATACATTTCCAATTGTTGGTATTTGGATAAAAATGAATTTATTATAATTTAATCTTTTGAGAAATTACAAAAACACCCCTCTCCTCCCTTATAAATACTACCCTTCACAACCTCTTTTCCTCACACCTCTCAATCCTTTAATCTTTAAAAATCTCTTATAAAAACTCTCCTCCCTACTCTCCACATGTCCATGTGATACTAGCCTCACCAAAAAACCATTTCCAAGTTTCTTAATGGATCTTTCAAGGACGTGATATTCAAGAGGTAACTTTATTTAACTGTAACATCCTGGATCCAGGTGCCACTCAACTGGTGCCCCATACCCAGTTGGCCACATGGCCTCAAGTGAATTTACCCAAATGATAGAGGCTACTGGCTAGCAACGAGGTCCTAGGGTGTAATAGTGGGGAAACTATTCCCTCATTATCAAAGTGTAACATAACGGAATAATAATATATAATAGCAGAAGTAGTAAACAACATACAATTGAAATAAATAGTAAAAGGCTGATAAGATAAATAACCAAGCATCATTCCATAAAAAATATGATGCAGCATGTCACGTGTTCTAGGAAATCATACAAACAAGTACATTTTAGCAATACACAATATATGTCTCAAAAGCACAAAAGAAACAAAAATAAACTAGGAAGCATCGCAAGCCTCGGCTCGGTCCCTTGCTCTCTGACTCCTAAGTAGCACATCAAGTACCTATAGCAGAGCGCTTACCCTTATCAACACCCGCAAACATATAATTCACTTGGTCCCAAAAGAATGACCCAAATAGGGTGTGAGATTAAATCTCAGTAGGCAACCACCCAAGGTAGGTGCCAATATGTTAGTGAATATATATAACAAGTAGTGTACAATAGTGAAATTAGTAAATAGTAGGTACTCAAAAGTAAGCACAACAGATATCTCAAAAGACAATGTAATCAAGTATAGGTGAAGACCGAATCCAAGCTTATGCTTTGGCTTGGAAGATGAGTCATTAGTCATTTCAATTATTTATTTAATTTATAACTGAGACCGGTCCTAACATCCTAAAGTGTAATTCAAGAATCACTCCTGGTGTATTTAACCAAAACCATATATTTGTGGTATAACATAACTCCAAACTAAATCCAAACCATCTATATAAGTATTTCATCAGTCAATCAGGGTTGAAACCCAATATATAATAATTTCAGCATGTGCCAAGGTCAGAACCTGGTATATAAGAATTTCAGCATGTATCAGGACCAAGTCCGGTGTATAATAATTTCAGCATAAAAAAACACATGTAACTTAAACTATTACTTGGTAACAACAATATAACTCATGTGGGAAAATCATTCAATTAACCAATTCCATTCTGAATAACCCATAAAAGAAATTCAAAGGCATTCTAATAGGCATCCTAGGCCAAATGGCTAAATGTTGATCATCCAAGGGAAAATGCACCCATGGGGTGGACCTCAATCCAGACTAATAATCTCAAACATGCCTTATAATCATTTAATAAATTACCTAATCAAAATTAGGTAACAAAATATGTCAATATTCAATTTAGGTGACACCCAAAAATGGTGTGTGGAACTCCAGCATATATAAACAAGTTAACATTGATCAAAAGGCATAAGACCAACTACCTTGTGTTAGTATGACTCTCCTCATCCAGCATCGAGCTCTAATTTGACCTAGAATGGAGTATATCTACAAAATAGGTATAAACACTTGACCTTAAATAACTATATCGACATAATAAATCATGAATAAAAATTCAAGAGGAATTGAGAGCTTACCGAGGGGAATCCAACGCATCTGACTATATTCGAATCGGAGAGAAAATGACGAAACGGGAGGCAAAATCCCGTTCGGATTTTCTTGGGTGCACTTCTCATTGAAGGGGGTCCACTTCTATCCTTCTGGAAAAATGATGCTACGGACTGGCTTAATCAACAAAAAAAAAATTAAACAGTGTGTACTTGAGACTACACACTGTGTCCGTACAACTCCTGGCTAGACCATTACATGGTCATGTACTAGGATTACATGGCGTTTAGCCCTCTATACACGACGTTTATATAAGAGTACATGGTGTGTAGTCCCCAGTCACATCATGTGATAGGCCTGCAGCCAACCCTTAACCTCTTTTCCCTAATTTTCTTAAGTATAAACTAAAAAGGAAAGACTCATACCTCAAAGGAAGAATCGAGTTCTTAAAAACTTCCCCCCTTAAATCAATTTGTCCCTAAATTGACCTTCCAAGGGTGGTGAAGGAACATCAGAGAATAACTCTGGCCATTATGATCAAATGTTGGCCTCCCTCTCCCAGGTCTCATCATGCACTCGTTCGTGATTCCATAACACCCATACCAAAGGAACATATCAACCATGAATAACCTTCATGCTATAATCCACAATATGAATGGGATGCTTTTAAAAGGACGCATCTTCCTGCAACTCCACTTCCTCAGGCTAAAAGGTGTGAGATGGGTCTAAAAAGTAACATCGCGGCTGAGAAACGTGGAAGATGTCATACAAAGCCCCGTACCTCTGAGGTAACTGCAAATGATAGGAAACTGGCCCAACCCTCTCCATAATCTCAAATGGACCGACATATCTCAGTGAAAACTTACCCTGTCTTATGATTCTCTTGTGTCCCAACCTCGATGAAACATGAAATAAAACTTAATCCCCAACCTTGAACGCCAAAGGTAATATGTGGTGATCGGAATAAGATTTTTTATGATACTGTGTAATAGCCATCTGTTTTTAAATCAACTAGACCTACTCAGAAGTATCTTGCACAAGATGTGGTCTTAGTAAAGTTGTATCACCCGCCTCCAGCTAGCACAAGGGTGATCGGAATAGCCTACCATACAAATCCTTATAAGGTTCCATCTCTATAGTCACATAGAAAACTATTATTATAGGAAAATTCAACCAATAGAATATGTGTCTCCCAAGGTCCCCCAAAGTCTAGGATGCATGCTTACATCATGTCCTCTAGCACCTGTATCATACACTCTGACTGGCCATTAGTATGAGGGTGGTCTATTATGATGAGAAGAACCTATTTACCCAGATCCCTCTAAAAACTCTACCAGCAATGAGGCATAAAGTGGGCATACCTATTTGAGATGATAGAATGAGGGACCCCATGAAGTTTTACCACCTCATGAATATACAGATTCCCAATCTCATCAACACTGAAGGTCTCCTTGATTAGTAAGAAGTGAGTGACCTTCATAAGTCTATCAACCACCACCTGCATAGCATAATTACCTATAGATGATATCGGTAATCCAGTCACAAAATCCATCGTGACATCATCCCATTTCCACTCTGAAATAGGTAACTTCTATAAAATCTTGGCTAGTTGTTGATGTTCCACCTTCACCTACTGACAGGTGTAACACCTCATAAAAAAACCATCCACTTATCTCTTCATACCCAACCACTAGTATTGATGATTCAAGTCATGGTACATCTTGGTAACTCTGGGATGCACTTCCCAAGTCGAACCATGAAACTATCACATCAACTCCTCACATATGTCCACTGGAACCTAGACACGTCTATGGATACGTAAGATCTCATCATCACCTACCGCCCAACCCAGTGGTGGATCCTCACCTGCTACACTCTCTCGTAGGACTAGGCCCTCATAATCTAATAGTTGTCTCATCCTCTCTCTATCCAAGAGGGTATAAATCACAACTAAAGAATAAAGGAAGGTCTATCCCTAACTATCGTGAACCTCCAAGTGCATCTCAGAGAACAACGCCATAAGATTCCACTTGATATTGGCCCCCTACACTGCTTGCATCTGAGTCCTCCTACTCAGTGCATTAGCCGCTGCATTGCCTTTTCCAAGTGTGTAGGAAAGCTCAAAGTCAAAATACTAAAGGTATTCCACCCACCTTCACTACCTCATATTTATATCACACTACGTAAAGATGTACTTGATACTTTTTTGGTCCATGTACACCACAAAACACTCCCCCAATAAGTAATTTCTTCAACAGTGTAAGGAATGAACAACCGCAGCTAACTCGAGATCATGTGTCAGGTAGTTCCTCTCATGTGTCATCAACTACCGAGACCCGTACGCAATGACTCTATCCCCATGCATAAGCACTACTCCCAGCCTGATACCTGATGCGTCGCAGTATACAGTGTTACTCTTGTCTAGCTCTAGAAAAATCAGTATCGGTGCTAACGTTAATATCCCTTTCAGATCCTAAAAGGTTGTATCACAAGAATATGACCATACGTACTTCATGCCCTTCTTTGTCAAGATCATCATCGGCACTGCTAAGAATGATAAGTCCTATATGAAATGCATTTAGTAACCATCCAGCCCTAGAAAACTCCACACCTCAAAGATGTTCTTAGGATGCTCCCAAGTAACTACTTTTATCACTTTCTCTGGGTCCACTGATACTCCTATCTTTGAGATGACGTGACCCGAGAAGTGAATATGATCTGTCCAGAAGTGGCACTTTGTGAGCTTAGCATATAACTGGTGCTCTCTCAGAGTATTTAAAATGATCTCAAGATGGTTGGAATGGTTTTTTCGATTGTGATAATACATCAAGATTTCATCCATGAAAACCACCACAAAAGAGTCCAATAAATGATGGAACACTCGGTTCATCAATGCCATGAAAACCATTGGCACATTTGTGAGACCAAAAGGCATAACCAAATACTCATATAGATCATACCTACTAAGAAAGGATGTATGAGGTATGTTTTCAAGTCAAACACGCACCTTGTGTTATCCTGAACTCAATTCTATCTTCAAGAAAACTCAATCTCCTCAAAGCTGATCAAACAGGTCATCTATACATGGTAAGGGATACCAGTTTTTAATCGTCAGCTGGTTTAGTTTCTAATATTCCATGCATAGCCTGAGGGTACCATTCACCTTCTTCACAAAAAGGACCAGTGAACCCCATGGAGAAGTACTGGGTCAAATAAACCCCTTTACCTACAAATCTTCTAGTTACTGCTTGAGCTCCTATAATTCTATCATATCTAGTATATAAGGAGGTACAGATATCGGTGCAGCTCCTAGTACTAGCTCAATAGAGAACTCTACCTCTCTTACTAAAGGTAAACCTGAAAAGCTGTCTAGAAATACATCCCTGAAATGATCAACCACTAGAGAAAAATCCATCTAATGTGTTCCCTATTCATCTAGATAAAAACTAGAAATATATGTTTCCACCCCACTCAACCCACGTTACTTGGGTCCATCTTGGCTTTCCTGGACATCCCACTCTCCCTTGTGTAAAAACGATCCACCCTATGGTGATTTGACTCACCCTATGGCGATATTAATCAAAAAAGGATTGAAAGGATACTAGCCAATCCATTCCAAGGATGACATCAAATCCTGCCATCTCTAAGACATTGAGATCCCAAACAAAGTGACACCCACCAATCTCAATGGGGAACTCCTTGCACTATCACACACATATCGTTCTAATCTCTAACAGAGTGTCTAGTTTCATAACATCATCAGAAGTGAAAACATAGAGACCAAGGCTCTTCACAATAGGCACAGATATGAAACTAGGTGAATCCCCTATATCAAAAAGTGCATAAGCTAAAATAGAGGTGACTAGAATAGTACCTCTAAGAGTAGAAGGTTCGGGATCCTACTCTACACTGAAAAAGTTTGTTGGCTTATATCACGGCCCTATGACACAGCCTGGCTGCCCTGAGTTAATCCACTCTACTATCTCTGAAAACCTAGAGTCTGGCTACATCATCCACAACACCACCTCATTATGAGCAGCCTGATGTATTCCAGTTCCCTGATTGGTGAGAAATTGTTGGCCCTACTCCAAAACGTGGAGTCTATACAGATCCTCTCTCACTAGCCGCCAGTGTGAACATCCTATAGAAGCGATATAAATGGCCCATCTTCCCGCAAGATCGACATTTAACTGGGTCCATATGGAAATAATTTTTTGTGTGCCCAATTTTTTTGCACTAGTATCACCTCACCTAGCTACCTAAATAAATGTTCTAACCACTATATTTGCTATGAGAAAGCTCCAGACGACGCTTTCTACTACCTGTTGAGACAGTACCAGATCTCAGTGTCGAACCGCCCTGGATCGCACCTCTAGTTTCCCTCTGATTCCTCTCGATAATCAGTGTCTAGTTCACTATAGCGGATACAGTAGTTAGAAGAAAGATATTCACCTGTGATCAGATTTCATGCTTGAGGCCATCCTCAAATCACCTAGCCTGTGAAATATCATCACCCATCAGAATAGGTGTGAAGTGCTGGAGCTCAATAAAACAAGCTGAGTAACCCATAATGGATAGATCACCCTACTCCAGATGTGTGAACTCTTGATATTTGTCATCCCTCAATGTCTCAGGATATAAATAGTCATAGAAGACTCTCTAGAAGTCTTCCTAAGGAATATCTTGAAAATTCCCCATCTAAGTAACCACATCCCACCATCTCTTAGCGGAATCACGCAACATATAAGTCGTGAGCTTGACCCTCCACCCAGGAGGCATCTCTAGATGCTCAAAGATAGATATCATGACCTCTAGCCATGACTCTACACCCTGTGGTCCCCCATACCTAGAAAATATGGAAGGATGTTGTTGTTGGAACACTCTAGTCATCTCAGCCATAGAAGTGGCTGGCTGAGGTGCTCCCTAAAAAGTCTGCATAAAGCACGTGAAGTTGTCGTGGAACTATACAGCACTGCCTACATACATAGCAACCACTGGTGCCTTAGTTGTCATGAATGGAGGATCATTTAGTAACTCATGGACTACCACCTATAGGGTATGCTTTTCACCACTCTCTTGGCGTACTATTGGAGGTTTTCATGGTGGAATTTCTCTATAAAGTCCAGAACATACACCTTAGTATGAGCTTATTCATCAAGGTACACAGTTCAAGATCATAAGAACTAAAAAGAAGAATAAAAGACTATAAAATTTACAAAAAGACAAGTACATGGTGTGTAGGAACCATACACAACATGTACACTTAATCCCTTACATGGTCATGTACTCCTGTTGGCTTAGGCATGTAAACACCCTAGGTACATGGCATGTTAGGACTATACAAGGTATGTACACTTAAGCTCTTACATGGTCGTTTACTCCTACTATCCTGAGCATGTATACACCCTAGGTACACGGCGTGTTAGTTAGGTACACAGTGTGTACACAAGTCTTCCATCTTGGCCATGTACTTATACATGGCTAGAGCTACATGGGTTTTCCTATATAAAACTACACAGGGTGTACATAAGGTACACGGTGTGTTCTGATCAAAACTCAACAACTCGTGTTTACTCTCACATGTCTAGTGGCACGGTCATATCCTACATGGCGTGTACTCATAGTACGCGACGTGTACTTAGAAAAAGTTTGTTTCTTCCCGAACAGAAGGACACATGGCGTGTGTTCATAGGACCACACACTATGTTGTCTGGGTTTCTAGATAGTAAGCCTCAGAAACTTCCCTGAAACCCCTTTTTTCAAAATAAATCAATGGTGTTCCAAATTCTGATCTGTGGGGGGCCATACTCTTCATGAATCAAAGCTTGGTATCCATATATAGCACATAATAACACAATTTATCTCCCATGGCCGAAACGTGATCCACCAAATAATCCAAGAGGGCCCATACTCCTCAGGGACCAAAGTTTGGTGTTCATCTAATTCAACCATAATACTTACCAGTACACATATCACAATATCATGTATATTTATCATGACATATATCACTACAACATGCAATCAGTAATGCTCTTTAAATGGCATGGTAATAATGCATGGCATGTGATTTCTAACAAGTGCCTATATAATGCATGATATGGTATACCCTCATCTCATCGGGTTGCAAAAAAATAAAACCATAATGATATCAATAATAACAGCATAAAATAAGTGTGTCACCCAATAGTGAAATCGGATCAATTTTAATAGAAAAAAATCCAAAAATCATAATTCAATTCGAGCAAATTTGGATTTTTCCTGTACATAGGGTAGCTACTCCTGGGCACATCTAATTACCAAACTCCATTTCCTTCCTATCCCTTTCTAATGTCTCCAAATATTAAGACAAACCAGAAAAGAAAACTCCTTTGATACCAATTTGTAATGTCCCAGATCTGAGTGTCACTCAATTGGTGCCTCGTACCTAGTTGGTCACATGGCCTCAAGCACATTTCCCCAAACGCCAAAGGATACTGACTAGCAGCAAGGCCTAGGGTGTGATAGTGGGGAAACTATGCCCTCAGTAGTAAAGTGTAACATAATGGAATAATAATATATAATAGAGAAAGTAGTAAATAGTATTCAATTGAAATAAATAGTGGAATACTGATAAGATAAATAACCAATTATTATTCTATACAAAAGATGATGCAACATGTCACATGTTCTAGGAAATTATCCAAAAAAGTACACTACAGTGATACATAATATATGTCTCAAAAGCACAAAAGAAACAAAAAGAGGCTAAGAAGCATCGCAAGCCTCATCTCGGTCTCATGCTCTCTGACTCCTAAGCAGCACATCAAGTACCTATAACAGGGTGTTTTCCTTGATCAACACCTGCAAACATATAATTTGTTTGGGACCAAAATCATGACTCAAAAAAGGTGTGAGAATAAATCCCAATAGGCAACCACCCAAGGTATATTCTTATCTATTAGTGAATGTATATAATAGGCAGTGTACAATAGTGAAATCAGTAAATAGTAGGAACTCAAAAGTAAGAATAACAGATTCTCAGAAGACAATGTAATCAAGTATAGGTGAAGACTGAATCCAAGCTTGTGATTTGTCTTGGAAGATGATTCATTTGTCATTTCAATTCATTATTAAATTTATAACTGATTCAGGTCCTGGCATCCTAAAGTGGAATTCAAGAATCTCTCCTAGTGTGTTTAACCAAAACCATATATCCATGGTATAACATAACACCCAACTAAATTTAAACCATCTATATAAGCATTACAGTAGTCAATCAGGGTCGAAACTGGGTAAATAATCATTTCAGCATGTTCTAGGGTCAAAACCCAGTATATAAGCATTTTAGCATGTATTAGGGTCAAGCCTGGTGTATAATCATTTCAACATAAAAACAACATGGGTAACTTACACTATTAGATGGCTAAAAATAATATAACTCATGTGGTAAAATCATTCAATTAATTAATTTCATTCTGAATAACCCATAAAATAAATTAAAAGGCATTCTCATAGGCATCCTAGGCCAAATGGCTAAACATTGATCATCTAAGGGAAAATGCACCCATGGGGTGGCCCTTAACCCAGACTAATAATCTTAAACATGCCTTATAATCATTTAATAAATTACCTAATTAACATTGGGTAACAACATAGGTCAATATTCAATTTAGGTGACACCAAAAAATAGTGCATGACACTTCAGCATATATAAACAGCTCGACATTGAGCAAAAGGCACAAGACCACCTACCTCGTGTTAGTATGACTCTCTTCGTCTAGCCTTGGGCTCTAATTCAACCTAGAAAAAAGTAGATCTACAAAAAGGGTATAAATTCTTGACCTTAAATAAAAATATTTAGATAAGAAATCAGGAAGAAAGTTTTAAGAGGAATTGATATCTTATCGAGGGGAATCCAATGCATTCGGCAGTGTTCAAATTGGAGATCAGACAATGAAATAGGAGGCAAAATCACGTTCGGATTTTCCTGGGAGCACTGCTCATCGAATAGGGGGTTTGTTTCTATCCTTCTGAAAAAATGATGTTATGGCCCATATTAATCAATAAAAAAAGTACATGGTGTGTACTTTAGACTACTCACTGTGTCCGTACAACTTCTTGTTAGACCATTACATGGTCGTGTACTGGGATTACATGGTGTGTAGCACTCTATACACAGCGTGTACATAAGAGTACATAGCATGTAGTCCCCAGTCACGTCATGTACCAGACTTGTAGCCAACCCTTGACCACCTTTCCCCCATTTTCTTAAGTATAAACTGAAAAAGGAAAGACCCATACCTCAAAGGAAGAATCGGGTTCTTACATCAACCACCTCTCTTAATTTCTTTTCTTCTATTACCTTCTCCTCACCTCATTCATCTATCAAAGCATAATAAATCTAATATCATGTATATACTTGAATGTTATATTTCTAATTGAATATTTTCTATCCAATCCTTTTTTATCATCTCCTTTTATTCAAATAAATGGAACCTTTATCCAAATTATGGAGATTAACCATCTCGGTGGATAATGAGTTTTCGTTTTTCATTATCGCCTTCATGGCTAGTTGTAAAACTATTATTATGGTTAAATAATATTGTAATAAGTATATTATAACGTATTCCTTGTTCTAGAACTAATATATATACATAAAATATTAAATAAAAAACTAGTTCATGATGGATGGAAAAATCTCCAAAATAAACTAAACATTTATCATTAATGTTTTATCAAATGAATCATCCTCATGTTAGAAAATAAAATTATATATGGGACCATTTAAACTTATATAATTGTAATAATACCATTTCATTTCACTTCTAGAATATTATTCCCATTCTAAAATAACTTGATAATTATATACAATGAACTGATCATGAAACCATGAAACAAACACTCCCGAAATGATGAAATTGAACCTTATAACTCATTTAAATAGCCATAAGGTAATGGATCTCTTAAAACCTCCATATTTCTTTTAGATTATGCTTTCTCTTTCATTATATCAATTTATCTCTTCATTATACTTATATAAATCTCCTATATTTTGTGTATATGTACCACAAATATGTATGTATCTCAATTCATCTTTCATTGATGGGGAATTACATGTTTTATAAGGTTCCATTCTCAATTACTCTAGATAAGCAAACCTGATTAAACGAAACTTCTCTTTTTCTTACCCATTTTCACATATACTCTATAAACTATTTTAAGCCACCAATATTTTTCTAAAATCACTCAATTTATCATGAAATACTATTTTTGTTCATTTCTAGTTTTATGGAAATAATTATGCCTTTATCTTATTTAAAGACACTTTATTTGTTTCCATAAAACCATGCTTAAGTGAAACATTTCTAAAGTTACCTAACCATTCTTTTTAATTTTTTAACTTCATTTGGACTTCATTATTCATGATATATTCTTATATTTCTTTTATTAATGTCCGATAATGATTTAAATCCCTTACTTCATGGATACCTTTATTAATGTCCGATAATGATTTTAAGCCACCAATATTTTTCTAAAATCACTCAATTTATCATGAAATACTATTTTTGTTCATTTCTAGTTTTATGGAAATAATTATGCCTTTATCTTATTTAAAGACACTTTATTTGTTTCCATAAAACCATGCTTAAGTGAAACATTTCTAAAGTTACCTAACCATTCTTTTTAATTTTTTAACTTCATTTGGACTTCATTATTCATGATATATTCTTATATTTCTTTTATTAATGTCCGATAATGATTTAAATCCCTTACTTCATGGATACCTTTATTATACACCCTTTGGTTATGCCTTATGATATGATTATGATACTCATTTCTTTCCATGGGTAACCCTTATATAAGTTTGGTACAATCGAAAGTGCATCACACGATGCTAAAAATAAATTTTAAATAAGCTGATGGCCCAAGGACTCGACCCCATGACCACACCCCAAACCCCAACCCACCCATACCACCCCAACCGACTACGAAGGGATTTCCATGGGTAACCCTTATGTTTATTCTTTGTGTTTGATTTTTTATGTGGCACAGATATGTATGAACATGTTAGGATGGGTGTGCCCAAATAGTGCTCAAATTCATTGGGTAATGTTTTAGTCTCATGAGACATTATGTATTGGATTAGGGAGTAAACCAAATCCATTATGGGGATTTATCCACCATGTGATATATTCTTGGTAGTTGGCCTTTACTCATGTTTATGTCATGTTATGTGTTTCTACCACTTTCCTACATTTCCATGATTATATGATTCCATGTTCTAAATGATATGATTCCTTATGTTTATTCATGATCCATGCCTTTTATGTTATCATTATATGTCTTCTAACTCATGTTATATGCTTTATTCTCATGTTTATTCCCTTACTGGGCTTTTTAGCTCATCTCTTTTGTCTATGTATTCCCCAGGTTATCCTATGCAATTATAGGAGCTCAAAGGGAGTTAGGAGCCCATTATGGAGATTAATAAAAATATGTTTTATTTTAGTTTCATGTTTCCTAATTATGTACCTATTATTCTAAAGACACTAGGCTTTCTGATCCTTAGATTGTATTTTATGGATAATTATACTTAAAATCATGTAATAATATGTATAAAAGGCTTGGGTCGCTATATGAAAAACCTAAGGAAACGAGTGGATAGTGATCTTGGTGTCTATAAAGAAACAAGATGTGATCACATGTGTAAGTTGTGGGGACATGTGTTTTATTGTTAAGCACTATGTTTACTTTTTTTAGAAAATACATTTTATATTCTAAGTTTCTATAGAAACTTGATTTCAGTCTCCAAACTTGCATCGTTGGGTTTTACATTCAATTTTTGTAAAACTAATTTTCCATTTAAATATAGAAATGAAATAATTGGATATGATACATTAAAGGATGGTCTTTTATATATTTATTTTCAAAGTAAAATTTATTATACACCCCACGCAGGCAGCTGTGGTGGTAGGGGGTTTGGGGTTTGGGGTTTGGGGCGGCGGTCGCGGGGTTGAGTCCTCAG
Source organism: Viscum album (assembly GCA_963277665.1). Classification (NCBI taxonomy): domain Eukaryota; kingdom Viridiplantae; phylum Streptophyta; class Magnoliopsida; order Santalales; family Viscaceae; genus Viscum; species Viscum album. The sequence goes on from OY728126.1 coordinate 591,819,428, forward strand.
GCCGCATCTTTGTAGCATGTGTGGATCTGCCCTTAGTGGTTGTAATAAAAAATTTAAAATTTATTATGATAAAATGTATGTTCATACTTGTATTAAAAGAAGTTTTATAAATGAAAATTCTTCTATGTTATGGCATCAGAGATTAGGTCACATCTCAAAAGAAGAGATTCAAAGATTAGTTCAAGATGGGGTACTTAGTACTCTTGATTTCACTGATTTTGAAACCTATGTGGATTTCATTAAGGGAAAGAAAACTAATAATCAAAGAAAGGTGTCAGTAGAAGTTCATCCATATTGAAAATAATACATATAGATATATATAGATCATACATGGATTTATATAACCACAAAATCTTCATTTCATTCATTGATGACTATTCATGATATATGTATCTATATATGCTTCATAATAAAAATGAAGCACTTGACGCCTTTGAATTTTTTAAGGTTGATATAGAGAAATGATGTGTTAAAAAAATTAATATTTTGAGGTTAGATTGTGGTGGATAATATTATGAGAGATACACTAAGGATGGATAATTTATTGGTCAATTTTCAAGGTTTCTTCAAGAAAATGGAATAGTTGCACAATACACTATGCCAGGTTCACCATATCAAAATGGTATATCTAAAAGAAGTAACCGAACATTAATGGACATGGTAAGAAGTATTCTTAGAAACTCTAAGTTACCTAAATTATTGTGGACTAAATCACTTAAAGTGGTATCATACATTTTGAATCAGATTCCAACAAAGGCGCATTAAAAAACACGTTTTGAATTGTTAAGAGGTTGGAAACCGATTTTGAAGTATGTACGTGTTTGGGGATGTCCTTCAGAAGTGTGTGTTTATAATACATGTGAAAGTAAGTTAGATAAGAGTACCATTAGTGGATACTTCATTAGATATGTTGAAAGTTCTAAATGATGGTGTTTTTATTATCCATCATTGAACATGATAATTTTGGAATCAAGAAATAAAAAATTTCTTGAAAATGACAAGATTAGTGGGAGTGATCTTATCAAAAAAATCCAATAAAGATCATTCAGAATATCAACCCTCTAGATCAGGTGATAGATTGATAATTGTTCATAACAAACCTCATTTTCAAACAAATATCATTCCACAAATGGGTGATAATCATCCTTTCGATCAAATATTTCAACAATAAGAAACTCTTGATTAACCAGTTGAACCAAAATTTCCTCAAGAAAATAGTGTTGAAACATTAAAAAGATCCACAAATATGATAAATCTATCAATTTTCAGTGATTTTATAGTATATATATAAGAATATGACTACAATATTGGAGCTGAAAATAATCCTGAAACATTTTCACAAGACACGAGTTGTAAAGGTCCAAATATGTGGTATGATTCTATTATGGAGGATTTTAATTCCATGCAGAGTAATGATGTTTGGGACCTTATTGGGTTTCCACTTGGTGTAAAACCTATTGGATTTAAATGGGTTTTTAAAACCAATACAAATTAATTAGGCAACATTGAGAGATACAAGGACCGACTAGTTGTTAAAGGGTTCACTCAAAAGGAAGGGATTGATTATACAGATACATTTTCTCTATTATACAAAAAGGATTACCTGTGCATTATATTGGAATTAGTAGCTCGTTTTGACTTTGAATTACAACAAATGGATGTAAAAACTGCAATTTTTTATGGTAATTTAGATGCAGAGGTATGCATGAAACAACCTAAAATATTCCTCTCTAGTAATGGTGAGCAGTTGGTGTGGAAGATCAAAAGTTCTATTTATGGTTTAAAACAAGAATCCTGACAATGGAATTTGTGGTTTCATAATGTAATTACTTCATTTGGTTTCAAAGAAAATGTTATGGGTCAATGTATATACTAGAATTTCAGTGAGAGTAAAATATGTTCTCTTGTTTTATACATAAATGACATTTTACTTTCCACTAATGATAAGGGTTTTCTATATGAGGTAAAACAGTTTCTCTCAAAAAAAATTAACATGAAAGATATGGGTGATGCAACATATGTCATTGGATTAAAGATTCACAGGGATAGGTTGAGAGGCATTCTATGCTTTTCTCAAGAAACCTATATTAATAAAGTTTTAGAGAGATTTCGTTTGAAATATTGTGCACCAAGTATAACACCCATTGTTAAGGGTGATAAATTCAGCTTTAACCAAAGCCCTGAAATGATTTTGAATGAGAATGAATGGAATACATCTTGTTTTCTTTTTTTGTTGGTAGTTTAATGTATTCCCTTGTCTACATGAGGCTTGGCATTAAATTTTTAGTGGGAATTTTGGGGCGATATCATAGTAATCCAAGTATAGACCACTGGAAGGTCATGAAGAAGGTATTGAGATACCTTAAGGTGACTAAAGACTACATTCTTATATATAAACTCACTCATAATTTTGAATTCATTGGATACTCATATGAAAACTTTTCTAGTTTTATTGATTCATGCAAATCAACTTCATGATATGTCTTTATGACGGTTGGTGGAGTTGTGTCATGGAAAAGTGTCAAAAAACACTAATAGAGACGTATACTATGGAAACTGATTTCGTTTCATGTTTTAAGGCCACTTATCATGGTGTATAGCTAAGGAGATTCATTTTAGGTCTTAAAGTTATGGATTATATTTCTAGGTTATTGAATATATGTTGTAACAAATCAGCTGCTATCTTTATGACTAAGAATAACAAAAGTGGGAATCGAAGTAAGCACATCAACATTAAGTACTTGGTCATAAGGTAACATGTTAAAGATAAAAGGGGGGTCATTCATCATATCACCACTGAATTGATGATTACAAATCCTTTGACTAAAGGCATGCCTCCATTTAAATTCAAGGATCGTGTAATATATATGAGATTAAGTTATACTTTGTAAATTTGTTGAATAAACAAAATTTTATTTGAAACTTCATATATTTAAATATTTCTCTCTTCAGTTTACATGCACACATTCATTACTTACAAAAATATTTTGGGGCTACATAATAAACTGTGTGGTTTAGGTTTGTTCATATGGAGAATAAACCGCGTGGTTAAGGTTTATTCATATAGTTATTTAAGATACATGATAAATTGTGATACATGGAAGAGAATACTCATAAATAATGCTATGATTCGTGTATTAAGTTTCTTTCTAAAGAGGGAGATTGAATTCATTCTCATTAATTGGTTTGGACCAAGTGGGTGAATGAAATAAATGGTCCATCAATTAATTAAGAATGTAATAAATTATGGGATAATAAATTATACATAAAATTAATATGTTACATTATGTTAAATATAATAAATTATTGTCTATGAATTTAATATACTAAATTCGGCTCATAATATTAATTAATTATTTTATGGGAATTGATCTTCATGCATTAACTTGTTGATGGAGTAAATTGGGGTGAGATATTGATGGTAGAACCCAATATAAATATTAAACCCCCTACACTCAGCATATACAATGGAGCATACACCATCTACATCCTCATGCAAAGTGTAGAAGATGTTTAGGTTTTGATTAAATTCCCTGTGTTTTACAATGACTGTAGGTAAGTGACGGTTTCTTTTCTTTAAATAAATTTCTGAAATTAAATATTTTACAAAATTTCTAATGCATCATTCTCACCCCTTTTCTAAATGCCTCACTATCTTTTAAAACAACTATCAAATCCTGTAATTTCTCGTCATTCATATGTTGGTTCAACAATGCATACCCTCCACCAAAAAGGGTATAAAAATGAGTCAGTTTCCATTAAATCTTTTAGTTTGTTAATTATCCATACAAAATTGTATTTTTAAATATTATATGTATTTTTTTGTTCAAATTGTAGTGTCATCATTGATCTTGAGAATATATTGTGATTATCATGTTATAAAATTTATGTATGTAAACAAAATTAACACAAAAAATGATTAGCTTTTTTTAATATGTTGTATTTCATGTGGAATCATTTTAATGAGGATATTAATTGTTTTCTTTATATTTATAGTTTTTTAAAACACTTCCTATACATAAAATAACTAGGGAAAAATATAGAAAAGTTGTTGATTATTTTCAGTTTAATTAAATTATAGGAATATCCTTCAAAAAAATCATTGTCTTCCACATGGATTGTTTTAAATAATCGATGAGCTTTTCCCGCATTAATTAATCTAAAACAAAAATCTAAATATTTTAGAAAACAAACAATAATATCTTATTTACATCTACAGTAACATCATCACTCAAATTAAATTTAAAAAAACCAATGTGAAAATATAATAAATGTCACATGAATATGTAAAAAAAAGACATCAATGAGGGCAAATGGCCAATTTGTTCAATTCGATTCTATAAAAATAAAGGTTTAGGGTTTTTAGAATAGGGTCATTTGAGTAAATATAACAAGTAAATTTTGTTTGGACCATCCCCCAGCCCTAAAAAACTCTCAGACCACCTTCCCCCAAAATTTTCTATTATTTCATCAACACTTTAAAAACATTTAAATATTAATTTTATCAAATAATGGTGAGTTTTTTTTATACTCTTTCTGAGAAAAAAAAATTAAACGACCTAGGTTAAAAAAATTAAAAAATATGTCACAAAGGTGGCATCGGCGATGCCGCCTTTGCCCTAAAACAATAAAAAAATCTATTTTAATTATGTTTTTATATATTTAAAATTTTAATTTTTTATTATTATGTTCGTATGGTTATATATATATAACTTGATGTTTCAACATAATTTATCTTTTATTCAAGTACGTGACTTTTCTAACCTATGAAATATAAACTATAAGACCGATATGAATGGAATTTTAAACATTGATTAAACATACAATAAGTAGTTGAAAATAAAAAAAATTCTTAAAAAATGTTGATAAAAAATAATTTATAAGCTTTCTAATCTACCTACTTGAAACTTAAAAATGTTTCAAGTACGTGACTTTGCTATCCTATATAATATAAACTATAAGATAAATATGAATAAAATTTTAAACATTGCTTAAACATATAACAAGTTGTCGAAAATAAAAATAATTTCTTAAAAAAATTTGGTGAAAAATAATTTATAATCTTTCTAATCCACCTACTTGAAACTTAAAAAAATCTCAAGTACGTGTCTTTGTTATCCTATATAATATAAACTATAAGACCAATATGAATGAAATTTTAAACATTGGCTAGACATATAATGAGTAGTCAAAAATGAAAAGAATTTCTTACAAAATATTGATGAAAAATAACTTATAAGCTTTCTAATCCACTTACTTGAAACTTAAAAATGTTTCAAGTACATGTCTTTGCTAGCCTATATAATATAAACTATAAGACCGATATAAATGAAATTTTAAAAATTGATTAAAAATATAAAAATTAGTCCAAAATAAAAATAATTTATTACAAAATTTTGATGAAAAATAATTTATAAGCTTTCTAATCCACCTACTTGAAACTTAAAAATGTTTCAAGTGCATGCCTTTGCTAGCCTATATAATATAAACTATAAGACTGATATGAATAAAATTTTAAATATTGATTAAACATATAACAACTAGTTGAATTTTTAATTTTTATTTATATGGGTCTTATAGTTTATATTTTATAGGCTTTCAAAGTCAAGTAGGTGACTTATGATCCTCCTTGATATTCATTCTTTTCACTCTCACTTCTGAGTTACTTTTCTTATATTCCTTTCATTGTCATTTATTTATTTTATTTATGAAACTCTTTATTTTCAACGAATTTTTAGATGATTAGGATATCTTTTAGATTTTATTTACATTGTTTTTATCTTGTAGATTTTTTAATCTTTTATAATTATTTACTTGAAATTTACTAATTATTTCTATGATTCAAGTAGTCGACTTTAAAAGCTGTCAAATATAAACTATGCCTAAAATATAAATGAAAACTGAAATAATGGATAAACATATAAGAAGAGATAATAGTAATAATAGTATTTTCATTTCAGTAAACATAAAACATGTAAATGAACATGTACAATCAATGTTTGTGTCTATGGCAAAGAGATTTTGTCCCACATGGTGGTCTGCGAATAGGACGTCCGTATCGAGTGCGCAGTGGAGTCAGATGACCTAGAGAGGGATGATCCTCAGGCACTGGAATATCGACTGGCGCATCCTCTATCTGTGTGTCAGGGGGAGGAGTTGTCAATTGCATCTCGTACTGCCATCCAGATCCTTCTCCCACTAGGGTGGTAGAAGGATCTACCTCCATCACAGTGGGGAACCAAGCCTACGATGGAGCTATACCCCAAGACTGTGATAGATCTAGAACCCAAGGTTTTTATGGATCTAGACCCCAAGGTTGTGATGGATCTGGAACCCAAGATAGAGAGAACTGCAGATATCTTGTCAGGAAAGACGGATCCCATGCCACCTGAGGCACATCCTGAATCGGCTGGTCCTAGACTACTAGAGGGCCAACCTCTGCCTGTGGAACGGGTGAGGCCTCACATGCAGCCCGACGCTATCTACGTTGTCGTGGTCGTGGCTCCTCAGCACCAACAGCAGCTGCAGGATGTTCCTCTGGGGAAGGAACTTCTTCTCTTTGGGACGGACGCGTGAAGATGCTTCCAGAAAGCGCATGAAAATATGCTCTCACCTCCAGCATTGTAGCATGGACGGCTGCCCGGCTAAAGACCCCCTCCTCTTCATCACTCATGCGAACAAGATGCTCTGTGCGACTTCCCTGTAAAGAGATTCAAATTGAATTAGAAAATATTTCAATAAACAAACTAATGGAAATTTATTGACTTACCATCCTCTGCATCTCTATGTCGGGTTGGGTAAGATACAGTATAGAATTCAGTCTATACCATGGCTCATACTCAACCTGATCCGAAAGAAATAATCGATTCATAAGAACACCCTAAATACAAAACTCTACACATCTGTGCCAATAGATAATAAAGATGACATGTACTCAGGTTCATTCATCATCTTGCCTCCCTATCAGCTTCATCCCATGAAGCCACTCTGTCTGTTTCAACGGAAATGGAATCGGTTGAGTGAAGCAAAACTAGCACATGACTCTATCAGGCTGTTTCCCCTCAATAATATGGAAGTGAATGAGGGGCACTACAGACATAGCATCCTCAAGCCCGATAATGAAGTATGATGTCAACTGGTTCATAATACTCCAGTATGGAAGCCATGAAATCTAAAATGACATGTGACTTTGTCAAAAAAGCGCCTAACTAAAAACCAAAATTGATGCTATTATTAAATATGTTAGACAGTGATAGGTTGTATATACATACCTGTTCAGGTAAGAGACGATCCAATTGGAGCTGATATACTCCCAAATGTTGTCTCAGAACCGCATCAAAATTGTGTCGCTGACACCACCTATAAAATACATCATCGATAGTGACAAATAATGAGAAATTAAAGTCAATAACTCATAATAGAATCAGAAACCAATAGAAATGACTGATCATACCAGCGTCCACATGGAGTGTCATACTGCACCTCCATCTTGACCATCAGACCAGCAAGCTCAGGGCAGAATGCGAGGATGCGCTCCCACACCCACATCTGAATAAGGATGACGCATCCCCCGAGACATGTGTGGTCCCTATGGGATAGCCTGCATAATGCTCTGTATGTGTATGCCAAGCAGGCTGATCCCCATCTGTACATCCCAGCCCAATCAAAGTCCTCTAGTAGGGGTAGATACATCATGTGCACGTGCATCCCCGAGTGATCAGTACACATGGTTCCACCAATGAGCTGTAATATATATGCACGGGCATAACGCATGACAGTCTGCTCGTCGTCATCATCCTATAAATGTGGAATCTGCAACTCCAACCAATGCATAGATATGTATTCTCCATCAGTAACCCTACTGTCAGAAAAAAATATCAACGCCTAACAAGCGCTGAGAAAGGTCTAGCTAAGTTACATGAGTCAGTCCAATAACGGGTCTCCCTAGATAGGAAGACTGAGAAGCACTGCCACATCCTGGAGGGTGATGGTCATCTCTCCCTCAGGTAGGTGGAATGTGTGTGTCTCTGGTCTCCACCTCTCAACGAAGGCAGAAAGTAGGTGATGATCTACAAATGTGAAATCTGATACGGCAAGGCCATAGAAGTCAGCACGGTGCAAGTATAGTATAATGGCATGTGGAGGCTCCCTGTGATGAAAATGGTGCGCTTGACGCACTCTAGTCGATCGATCTGCACCACCCTCTAACACGACCTGTGAAATATGGGTACGCTGCTGAGTGCGTAGTATGGTATCATCCATCTGCATATAAACAAATGAAATGAGTCGTAAGTGTAAAATATAAATATAACATTATGGTTAGAATAATGTTATGACTTGTAGAATGCAAGACGTGACATGTTTATTCACATTGTTTTATGAAGTTATTTTTACCAAAAGAAATATAATTCTCCATGTATTTTGGTTCTGAATGAAATAAATATAAAAAGAGGAAATAAGAGAAAAAAATACATGGAAAGAATTATGTTGTGAAATAATTTTGTTAATAAAAATATCTTTGTAAAAAATTTATTAATTGATACATGATTTAAGAAAATATATCTAGGTTTTTGGATTTTTTGTAAGGTTTTAGGGTTTAGGTTTATGATTTTTGGGTTAGGGTTTAGGTTTTAAGGTTTAGGGTTTAGGTTTATGATTTTTTACGTTTATGGTTTAGAATTCTGATATTAATAGGGCATTTAGATATTAGGTATGTGTCACTAAGATATACATTTTTGGAATAATGGTATACTAATTTTTACAATTGTAGAGACAATATTTCTAAATTATTGGGTCTTGAATTTGGGTTGACATATTTTGGAGGAGCTTTATGATTAACTAATTATGGATTAGATTAAAATAAACCATGGGAATAACTAATGATGTTTTAAGAATTTATCTAATTATCTATATTGAAAAACTTGTGTTAATCATTATGGTACTATTATTTCGTTATATAAAAGTTTATTAAAATATCAGACACATAATGTTATCAAAAACCATGGTAAAGGGAATATGTTTTAGGGTTAGGGTTTAGGTTTGAAGGTTTAGGGTTTAGAATTTTGATATCAAGGTTTAGGAAAGATGTTTTTGAGTTAAGTGTTCTGCTTTTGGATTTTGGGGTTTAGAAAATTGAGAACAAAAGAAGAGATAACAACATTTAATTTACAATATGAGAATGTCACAATGAAGATAATACATCATTCTGGCTGAGACTGTGAACTCAACCCAACAACGTTAGGGCATCGTTTTCAGTTATGACCTTCTTTATGACATATCATGCATCTCAAACTCTACCCTTGTTCTTGAGGCCAGTCCATCTCATTACGCAACCTACTAGCCTTAGGTATCCCATGAGGACGCAACTGATTGATGTCAGGTATCACTATTGGTTGGCCTTCGGGCATTGGGAAATAACGATACTTTCCGATAAGTGTCCATGGTGCAGCATAACATTTATAAATGGTATCTATCTAGTACACTATATCAACATATTCTTCTCATTATATGTTCACAGAGGCACATGTTGCGATGGCATGTGTGCATGGAAACCGTAAGGCCTGAAAATTTCCACATTGATATTGCCTTGTTTCCAGTAATACCACCATTTTTCACCGATACAATTTATGATGGGGTCTGAACGCTCTTGAACTTTAAATCGGGAGTCTTTTTGTCGAAAAAGGCAGACATGATAACTAGAAGATTCTTCAATATTTTTTTCAATCTCTCGTTGAAAGTGTCTTCCGTACCTTAACCCATGTTGTATTCCATCTGATGTTAGTTTTTGTCTATCAACAAAGTACTTCACACATCGATATAATGTCTCCTAAACTAGGGTGGCTATAGGTAACTTGCGAAGCCCTTTGAAGACATCATTGATGCACTCCACAATATTTGTCATCATGTGTTTGTACCTCTTCCCCCCGTCATATGCCAATGTCCATTTTTCTTTTGGAATCTGCATCATATAATCATAAACTTCTTAATTAGCCTGAGGAATTTGTTCAAAACATTCTTCAAATCGCCGCTGATCCGACTCATATGCTACACAGAATAGATGGTATTTCACATAATTTTATTTTATCTTTATGATGAAATAGTAAAAACTAACAAATACAATGCATACCAAGCATCATGATTGTCTTCTTTATCGGTTCGTTGTGGAATATTTTATGCACACTGCTAGAAATGTGTCTAATGTAGAACTGATGATGTGCATTTGAGTATATCCATGTATCAGGATCCGCATTGATTGCCTCGTTAATTGATCGATGGCTATCAGATATCAAATAAACACCCTGAATGTTGGTGAAATGGTTCGTGATACATGCCAGAAACCAACTCCATGATTCATAGTTTTCTTTCTCTATAATGGAAAAGGAAAGCGGAAGAGGTGAACAGTTTCCATCTTGGGTTGCTGCAATCAACAACACGCCCTTGTATTTTCTGTATAGAAATGTTCCATCAATCTGAATGAATTGTTTGCTGAAACGAAATGCGGAGATACAGGGAAGGAATGCCCAGAACAACCGATGAAATTGAACACGAGATGGATCAAATCAGTTATCATGAGACACATGTTCATTTGTATCCAGATGGAAGAAAACTTGGTTATGATGCCTCAGTATGACTAGCAATTGCGGCAACACCCGATATGAGTCATCCCAATCCCCATAGACCTTCACAATTGCCTTCTGTTTTGTCATCCATGCCTTATTATAAGAAATATTATAATCGAATTTTTATTGAATCCTCTCTTGCGCAAGGGCTATCGGAACATCTTGACATGTCCTAATCATCTCAACAACAATGGATGACACAAATTTTGCATCCAATGAGGTATGATCTTGTGTCAAGCTTGGCTGAATGCAAGTATGAGCTGCCTCAATCCTTGAGATTCTTGTAACATCCCGAGTCCGGAGCCCCTCCACTGGTGCCCCGTAACTGGTTCGCCGCATGACCTCAAGCGTGTTTCCCCGAACGCCAGAGGCTGCCAACTAGCATCGAGGGCCTTGGTGAGTCAGTGGGGAAACTATTCCCTCATTCGGTAAGGTATACAAGGTAAGAAACAACAATAAACAGCGGAAGTAGTAAACAACATGCATAACAACAGAAACCAAACAGCGGAAGAAATGCAGATATATAACAATGATGACAATAATGCAGCAGGTACAAGTATCTATGGAAAACAGCAAACACAACAACGTGCTGGAATATAACTGAAACCAAGTGCAAAAGAAAAACAAAGAAAGATCCTCAGCATCGCGAGCCACGGCTCGGTCACATGCTCCCCATCTCCTGGTGCAGTCAAGATCCTGAAGTAGAAGGGCGCTTGCCCTTGTCTATACCTGCAGCAACATAGTCTGCTTGGGCCCAAAAGCATGGCCCAAACAGGGTGTGAGATACAATCCCAGTAGGAAATCACCCAAAGATTTGTGCCTAACAGTCAATGAATAAATGGTAGTAATAAAACAAGAAGCAGTAAACGGAAAAGCGCAAACAGCTACAATCCACAGTTCTAACAAGTATAGCAGTCAACAACAAGAAGAAAACAGGTAACCCTCTAGGTAGATCTCACAGTCTAGCCCCTATGATTTAACCTCTAAGTACAAACAACCCTCTGGGAGGCACACACAGTCTCACCCCTCTGGTTCAGCTACGTAATTAAGCAGACTCTCTGGGGAAGCACTCACCGTCAATTCCCCATATAGTCTCGTATCGTGCTAAAGGCTCTCTGGGGAATCACTCAATGTCAATTTCCCCTATAGCCCGCGTCGTAATTAAAAGACTCTCTGGAGAATCCCTTCCGTCAATTCTCCACTTGGTCTCGCATCGTGATTTAAAAGACACTCTGGAGAAGCCCTTCCGTCAATTCTCCCTTTGGTCTGCTACTCTAGGTTCTCACAGTCCTGAGTAACTAAACATGATCAGCGTGTGTGTATCGTCCAAGTAAACCTCAAGAACTACTTGGCTATCAACTAAGGCTCAACAATAAAATAAAACAACAGTTCCACTATCCTACGACTAGGCATGAAAACTAGCAAACGCCAAATAGGCAGAACAAGCATGACAAAGCAATCTGAGCACAAAAAAATTACTCTAATCACAAGCAATAACCTCTACTAAAGAAATCAAGCAAAGCAGGCAAGAAACAAGGGCAAAACAGAAAACACGCAATACCCCGTTCAAGGGTATTGGTGGAATTTGCAAAAAATACTCAAAGACTTTCTACAGAAAGACACAAACCACCTACCTTGATCCTAGTAGATCGATATACGTGAACCTCGACGACAGATTCCCCTTAGAATAACGTAGATCTAAGAAAACGCACAAAATGTTCATCCCACGATAACTTGAAAACAAGGAGGAATCAAGAAACAAGGCTCAAGCAGAAGGAAGAACTCACTGCTGCGATTCCAACGCAATCGACCGTGCTCGAATCGGAGAACGGACGGCGAGGCAGGACTCCGTCGAAGATTCGGTCGTACGGACGCTCCCGGACGGTTGAAAACTGGAGAAGAAGATGTATTTGGGGTTTAGGCGCGACCCCGGTCCGTTTAATGAAAAAAAAGTACACGGTGTGTACTTTTAGAGTACACGGCGTGTACTTCGAATTTTCCGTACTCCAAAAAAAATCGGCCTCCGCCTCAGCCTTACACACCGTGTGTGTGGCCCGGACATGGCCAGCACACGGCTTCGAGCCAAAACAGAGTACACAGCGTGTACTCAAAAATTACACGGCATGTACTTTGAAAATTTCCAGAAAAACCATTTTTCTTAAAAACTCTAGAAAACAGAAAAACATACCTGAACGAAGGTCTGGGTTCTTACAAACTTCCCCCCTTAAGGAAATTCGTCCCCGAATTTCCCAAACGAGGTGGAGAAGAAGGATCCCCGAACAGCTCCAGCCACTGTGATCGTACATCGGCCTCCCTCCCCCAGGTCTCGTCTTGTACTCGCCCGTGCTTCCATAGCACTCGTACTAGAGGAACAGACCGCCCATGGAGAACCTTTGTACTATGATCGACAATCCGGATAGGATGCTCCTCGAACAATGCATATGCTTCAAGCTTGACTTCCTCAGGATGAAAGACGTGAGACGGGTCTGAAAAGTAACGTCGGAGCTGAGAGACGTGGAAGACGTCGTGCATGGCCCGATACCTCTGAGGTAGCTGCAACCGATAGGCGACTGGCTCCACTCTCTCCAAAACCTCAAACGGCCTGACGTACCGTGGCGAAAGCTTACCCTGTCTCTGAATCCTCTTGTGTCCCAACCTAGGTGCGACACGTAGGAAAATCCGATCACCGACCTCGAACTCCAGAGGTCGTCTCTGCTGATCCGCATAAGACTTCTGTCGAGACTGCGATGTAGCCATCCTCTTCCGAATCAGCTCTATCTGCTCTGAAGTCTCCTGAACAAGACGAGGTCCTAGCAAAGTTGCCTCTCCTGCCTCCAGCCAGCATAAGGGTGATCGACATGGCCTACCGTACAAAGCCTCGTATGGTGCCATCTGGATGGTCGCCTGGAAACTATTGTTGTAGGTGAACTCCACCAGAGGAATATGCTTCTCCCAAGAACTTCCAAAGTTAAGGATGCAAGCTCAGAGTATATCCTCAAGCACCTGGATCGTGCGCTCGGACTGGCCATCAGTCTGGGGATGGTATGCTATACTCAAAAGTACCTGTGTACCCAAGGCCTTCTGAAGTCCCTACCAGAACCGAGAGGTAAAGCGCGCATCTCTGTCTGAAACAATAGAGCGCGGAACTCCATGCAGACGCACAATCTCCCTGATGTAAATTCATCCTAGATCATCGACACTAAAGGTCTCCTTGATCGGCAAGAAGTGAGAAACCTTCGTAAGCCTGTCGATGACAACCCAAACAGCATCGTTCCCTCGAGGTGATCTCGGCAACCCAGTCACGAAGTCCATCGCAACATCGTTCCACTTCCACTCCGGAATGAGTAACTGTTGTAAGAGACCTGCTGGTCGCTGATGCTCTGCTTTCACCTGCTGACAAGTAGAACATCTCATGACAAAACCAGCAACATCCTTCTTCATACCTGGCCACCAGTACTGGCGATGAAGATCCCGATACATCTTGGTGACGCCAGGATGAACTTCCCAAACTGAGGAATGGAAATCTCGCATTAGCTCCTCGCGTATGTCTGCTGGCACCCATACGCGTCCTTGGAAACGCAAGATCTCATCCTCGCCCACTGTCCATCCAGGAAGAGGGTCCTCTCCTGACACACTCTCCCGTAGGACTAAGCCTTCCGAGTCTGATAGATGCCTCATCCGTACCCGATCAAGTAGCGTGGAGGTAACAGCTACAGAAGATAGAAAAGTTTGTCCCCATCTATCGTGCACCTCTAGATGCATCTCAAAGAACAGATCCATCAGCTGCCACTCACTACTGGCCTCCTAAACTGCCTGAATCTGAGTTCTCCGGCTCAACGCATCTATCACAGCGTTTCCCTTTCCCGGCGTATAGGCAAGCTCGAAGTAAAAAGACTGTAGATACTCAACCCACCTGCGCTGCCTCAGATTCAGATCATGCTGAGTGAAGATATACTTGAGACTCTTGTGGTCAGTGAAGACCACAAAGTGCTCTACCAGAAGATAGTGTCTCCAACAGCGCAAAGCATGAACAACAGCTGCCAACTCCAGATCGTGCGTAGGGTAGTTCCTCTCATGTGGCCTCAGCTGCCGAGACCCATACGCAACGACTCCATCTTCCTGCATAAGCACAGCTCCCAGCCCGATACCCGAAGCATCACAGTAAACAGTGTAGCTCTTGCCTGGCTCTGGCAAGACTAGTATCGGTGCTGACGTCAACCTCCCTTTCAGCTCCTGAAAGGCTGACTCACAAGAATCTGACCATAATAACTTCGCCCCCTTCTTGGTCAGACCTGTCAATGGTGCTGCTAAACGGGAAAATTCCCGAATGAAGCGTCTGTAGTATCCAGCCATCCCTAGGAAGCTCCGTACCTCAAAAACGTTCTTCGGATGCTCCCAGAAAACTACAGCTCTCACTTTCTCTGGGTCCAAAGATACTCCTGTCTCTGAGATGACGTGACCCAAGAAGTGAATCTGATCCATCTAGAAGTGGCACTTCGAGAGTTTAGCATAAAGTCGATGCTCTCTCAGTGTACTCAGAACGATCTCAAGATGGGTGGCATGGTCGTGTCGAGTGTGAGAGTACACCAAGATATTGTCCACGAAAACCACGACGAAGGAGTCCAAGTAAGGATGGAACACTCGGTTCATCAGCGTCATGAAAACTGAAGGTGCGTTCGTGAGACCGAACGGCATGACTGTATACTCGTAAAGACTGTACCTGCTCCTAAAGGCTGTCAGAGGTATATCTGATGGTCTAACGCGCAACTGATGATAACCGGACCTCAAGTCGATCTTCGAGAACACTATGGCTCCTCGAAGCTGATCGAAAAGGTCATCAATCCGTGGCAAAGGATATCGGTTCTTGACCGTCAACTGGTTCAGCTTCCGATAATCCACACAAAGCCGAAGGGTACCATCTGCCTTCTTCGCAAACAGGACAGGCGAACCCCAAGGAGAAGTACTGGGTCGGATGAAACCCTTAGCCTGTAGCTCCTCCAACTGCTTCTTGAGCTCCTGCAACTCAGGTGTGGCCATCCTATAGGGAGGAATGGACACCGGTGCCACTCCTGGCATGAGCTCAATAGAAAAGTCCACCTCACGCTCTGGAGGAAAACCTGAAAAGTCCTCTAGAAAGACATCCCTGAAGCGATCCACCACTGGAGGAAAGTCCAACTGTGGAGTCCCCTAGTTATCCAGATAAAGACTAGCAATCTGGGCTGTCACCCCTCCTAGCCCAAGATGCTCGAGTCCCGACTGACTCGCCCGAACGTCCCATTCGCCTCTATGGAGAAAAGATTCACCTTCTGGTGAGATGAAACTGACTCTGCGGCGATAGCAGTCGACGACTGCCTGGAAGGGAATCAACCAGTCCATGCCAAGGATGACATCATAGCTTGTCATCTCTATGACGTAGAGATCCCATAAGAAGTGATACCCTGCAACCTCGAGAGGGCACTCTCTACACCGACGTACACTAGATGTCCTCATTCCCAAAGGTGTGTCTAGTGTCAACGAGTCGGCAAAAGAAAAGATGCAGAGTCCAAGGCTCTCCACAACGGCAACAGAGATAAAACTATGTGTAGCACCAGTATCGAAAAGGGATGAAGATAAAACTGAGGCTACTAAAATAGTACCTCGAACAGTAGAAGGGTCGGGATCCTTCTCATGATAAGTCTGCTCCACGGCGAAAGACTGGCCTGCACCGCGGCCCTGCGCCCCTAACTGACCACTCTGAGCTGAACCTCCCTGCTGGTGCTGAGGGACTGGTGGCTGAACGCCACGGCCTCGACCTCCACCTCGCCCCGAATGGCCGGAAGAACTCCAGTTCCCTGACTGGTGAGAGACTGGTGGGGCTGCTCCTGAACGAGGAGTCATGGAAGAACCCCTGTCACCTGCTGCTTGTGGGAAAATCTGGCAGAAACGCTGAAGGTGACCCAACTTGCCGCAAGATCGGCACTCCACGGGGTCTCTCTAGCACTGCGGCCTCGTGTGCCCTGTCCGGCCACACTGGTAGCATGTCACCTGGCTGCCTGATGATGCGTCTCGCTTCCTCGAATCACCGTGCGTAGGCTCCCTACGGCGCTTCTTACTGTCATCTGAAGGAAAGCTATCTCTGGAAGCAGAACCACCCTGACTCGCAGCTCCAGAGTCTCTCAGATTGTGCTCCGCAATCAGTGCCTCGTTGACGATGGAAGTAATGGAAGTCAGCTGGAAGATGTTCACCTGTGAGCGAATCTCCCTCCTGTGTCCATCCTCAAACTTCCTCACCAAGAACACCCCACTCCCATCCCGAAGGGGTGTAAAATGCTGCAGCTCAGTGAAACGAGAGGAATACTCCATGACAGATAGAGTACCCTGCTCTAAGCTCATGAACTCCCGGGCTTGATCGGCCCTCAGGGTCTCCGGGTAAAAGTAGTCATAAAACACGCGCTGGAACTCCTCCCAAGTCATAGCTTGCTGCTGACCCGCCTGTGAGATCACGTCCCACCACCTCTTGGCGAAGTCTCGGAGCATGTAGGTGGCAAGCTTGACCCGCCTCTCTGGAGGCGTCTCTAGATGCTCGAATATAGTCAGCATGGCTTCCAGCCATGACTCTTCAGCCTGAGGTCCTCCCTCCCCCGAGAATGTGGGAGGATGCTGCTGCTGAAAGACCCGCATCAAGTCTGCCATAGACGAGGCAGGAGGCGGTGCTCCCTGGAAGGCCTGCATCATCCTCATGAAACCTTCCCTGAACTGTGCATCAGCACTTGCGACTGGTACAACAACCGGTGCCAAGGCTGGCTCGGCTGGGGGATCGACAGGAAGTCCCTGATCAGCCCTGTCTGGCGTCTGATCACTGCCTGACGACAGACGTACGACCGGAGGACATCTCAGAGGCATAGCTCTGAAAGATTAAAAGCACACCTTAGATCAGGAAAACAAGGATAGAGAACACAAGAGTACAAAACAGGGACAGGGGAAAAAACACACAAGATTGCAAAACACGACTACACGGCGTGTATACAACTACACGGCGTGTCTACTTAAACCACTGACATGGGCGTGTACTCCTGCCCTACGAGTCGTGTACACTTTAAACTACACGGCGTGTTGACCCCCACACACGGCGTGTACTAGAAACTATTCCCCTGCCCGAGTCTCCTTACACGGCTAACCCACACGGTCCGACTCAACCCGAGACTGCACGGCGTATTCGAATAAAACACAGCGTGCACTAGACGAGGCTTCGGCGGTCCGTGTTGTTGAATACACGGCCGTCTACACGGCTGGACCTTACACGACGTGCTCCGAACAAGCACGGCGTGCATAGGCGAAGGCGACACCGTCCTGTGTTGTTCGTGACACGGTCGGGTACCTGAGCAAGACTACATGGCGTGTTACGAACAAACACGGCGTGTGGAAAAGAAGGTCACGCCGGCCCGTGTTATTCGTGACACGGCCGGGCACCTGGACAGGACTACACGGCGTGTTCCCTACGGACACGGCGTGTTCTACCCGAGCTTCCCCGGCCCGTGTTGTTAGTGACACGGCCGGGTACACAGCTCCGAACTCACACGGCGTGTACCAATGGTACACGGCGTGTTCCCGAAGTTACTCCCACGACACCGTGTTCCGCTTACACGGTCAGTGACACGGCCTGAAAACTACACGACGTGTATCCAAAAAGTACACGCCGTGTATTCTGGGTTTTTCTGGGCAGTATCTCAGAAACTGCGCAGAATTCCAGAAATACTAAAACAAGGGAAAAGGTGCCAAATTTTGATCTGTGAGGGCCCGTAACACCTCAAGAACCAAAATTCGGCGTTCATTTTAAGCAAGGAACAAAGAAACAGTTTTCTAACACAACAGTAGAGAATCTATCAAACAACTATCACAATAGCATGCATAATCTACACAAAGTCTATCACAACAGCATGCAATCGCTAATGAATGCATGACATGTGATTTCTACAAGTGCCCATATGATGCATGAGATGGCATACCCTCATCTCATCGGGTTGCGACAGAAATAGAACCGAAATATCAAAACAATAACTGCACAAGTCATATGAATCACTCTAGGTGAAAACATACCAACCATAAAATCTCAAAACCATAAAACTGCAATTAACGAGGTAGTATGGCTTTTCCCTGTACACGGGTTAGCTACTCCTGAGCACAGCTTAATGCCAAGTACCGAATTCGTCCTATCCCTGGCTAAGGTCTCCAAACAGTAAAGCAAGAGAAAAAAACTGCCCTCTGATACCACTTTGTAACGTCCCGAGTCCGGAACCCCTCCACTGGTGCCCCGTACCCGGTTCACCACATGACCTCAAGCGCGTTTCCCCGAACGCCAGAGGTTGCCGACTGGCAGCGAGGGTCTTGGTGAGTCGGTGGGGAAACTATGCCCTCATTCGGTAAGGTATACAAGGTAAGAAACAACAATAAATAGAGGAAGCATTAAACAACATGCATAACAACAGAAACCAAACAGCAGAAGCAATGCAGATATATAACAATGATGACAATAATGCAGCAGGTACAAGTATCTATGGAAAACAACAAACACAACAACGTGCTGGAATACAACTGAAACCAAGTGCAAAAGAAAAACAAAGAAAGCTCCTCAGCATCGCGAGCCACGGCTCGGTCCCATGCTCCCCAGCTCCTGGTGCAGTCAAGATCCTGAAGTAGAAGGGCGCTTGCCCTGGTCTATACCTGCAGCAACATAGTCTGCTTGGGCCCAAAAGCATGGCCCAAACAGGGTGTGAGATACAATCCCAGTAGGCAATCACCCAAATATTTGTGTCTAACAGTCAATGAATACATGACAGTACTAAAACAAGAAGCAGTAAACAGAAAAGCGCAAACAGCTACAATCCACAGTTCTAACAAGTATAACAGTCAACAACAAGAAGAAAACAGGTAGCTCTCACAGTCTAGCCCCTATGATTCAACCTCTAAGTACAAGCAACCCTCTAGGAGGCACACACAGTCTCACCCCTCTGGTTCAGCTACATAATTAAGTAGACTCTCTGGGGAAGCACTCACCGTCAATTCCCCCTATAGTCTCGTATCGTGCTAAAGACTCTCTGGGGAAGCACTAAACGTCAATTCCCCCTATAGCCCGCGTCATAATTAAAATACTCTCTGGAGAATCCCTTCCGTCAATTCTCCACTTGGTCTCGCATCGTGATTTAAAAGACACTCTGGAGAAGCCCTTCCGTCAATTCTCCCTTTGGTCTGCACTCTAGGTTCTCACGGTCCTGAGTAACTAAACATGCTCAGCGCGTGTATATCGTCCAAGTAAACCTCAAGAACTACTTGGCTATCAACTAAGGCTCAACAGTAAAATAAAACAACAGTTCCACTATCCTACGACTAGGCATGGAAACTGGCAAACGCCAAACAGGTAGAACAAGCATGGAAAAGCAATCTGAGCACAAACAAATTACTCTAATCACAAGCAATAACCTCTACTAAAGCAATCAAGCAAAGCAGGCAAGAAACAAGGGAAAAACAGGAAACATGCAATACCCCGTTCAAGGGTATTGGTGGAATTTGCACAAAATACTCAAAGACTTTCTACAGAAAGGCACAAACCACCTATCTCGATCCTAGGAGATCGATATACGTGAATCTTGACGACAGATTCCCCTTAGAACGACGTAGATCTGAGAAAACGCACAAAACGTTCATCCCACAATAACTTGAAAACAATGAGGAATCAAGAAACAAGGCTCAAGCAGAAGGAAGAACTCATCGCTGCGATTCCAACGCAATCGACCGTGCTCGAATCGGAGAACGGACAGTGAGGCAGGACTCCGTCGAAGATCTGGTCGTACGGACGCTCCCGGACGGTCGAAAACTGTAGAAGAAGATGTATTTGGGAGTTAGGCGCGACCCCGGTCCGTTTAATGAAAAAAAAAAAACAAAGTACACGGCATGTACTTTTAGAGTACACGACGTGTACTTCGAATTTTCCGTACTCTGAAAAAAATCGGCCTCCACCTCAGCCTTACACACCGTGTGTGTGGCCCGGACACGGCCAACACACGGCTTCGAGCCGGAACAGAGTACACGGCGTGTACTCAGAAAGTACACGGTGTGTACTTCGAAAATTTCCAGAAAAACCATTTTTCTTAAAAACTCCAAAAAACGGAAAAACATACCTGAACGAAGGTTCGGGTTCTTACAATTCTCCAACCTCCAAATGTAATGTCCGAAATCACCCTCAAGCGAAATCTACAATCATCCACATACTTCTCACATTGTATGACATATTTACTATGACATGATTCGTGAACTATATAGCTGCAGTGCCTCTCAATGTGAAATCTATTTAGTGTGCTTTTTAATACATCTTTACTTGGAAAATTCCTTCCAATATATAAGGTTTTTTCCAACTCACTAAACTTATCCAGTACAACTCTGGGGAACTCAGTTGCCGATGTGAGAACATTATTATCAAATTCAGGCACATGTGTCATTACTTCTGACTAAGATGAAAGGAGTGTTGGATGATTTATTGTAGGTTGAAGTTGATGTACAGCTAATGCATTTCTTGAAACCTCCTTAACTTCCGTTGATCCCTCCTTATCAGCACTGTTGTCACCATCTGATCCGCCATTACGAAACTCCTCATCGAAATTCGGATTGACATGTATATCTGGGAGATCATCTAGGTTGTCATCTTCTACTGCATCATTTGGAATAGGCTCCATTTCATGGGGTGGACTGTCTTCAACCACTCCTATAATTCTACGACTTCGTACAACTGGACGTTGTTGTTGTACAGTAGAAACATCAATGTATAACTTCATCATGGTATCATCTGACCGTTGAGAAAATAAATTAATTGCTTGGACCCACTGCACATCAGCAACCAATGGACAAGCTAGATGTCACAGTGTTGTCAGGAATTGCAAATGTTTATAGCTCATAGACTTTATCTCTTGATCGGGTCCCAGATTTAAGGAACCACAAATTCTCTTTTGAAGGTCACTTATGGTTACACAATCAGTTGTACTAACCATAATTATTGGTTGTGTACTGTAAGAAGCTCCTTGCTCAATTTGAATAACCTCCACATAGTAGTACACACAAGCAAACATGACTCTCTACGTCAAAAATGTTTCTTTCATCAAAATTATGATAGTGTAACAAATATTAACAATGATGGTTAACCATATAATATTTATTATAATGTAATTTTAGAACGCCATTCTATACCCAAAAATATGCTAATAATGTTTCATTATATAAAATTTTATTAGAATATAAGTCACATAATGTTTTGAAAACCGAGGTAAAAAGAAGAAGAAATATCAAATTAGTCTATTTATCATTGAGAAAATGACAATTATGATCATATAAATTGAAATGAAGAACAACAAATGCATTAAATAACACGTGGATGCTTTATAACATACAATAAATTTGTTGACATTTTTCAATAGAATGTGGTTTGGATGAGATGAGTCTCACTTCAGATGAGGTAAAATCCAACTTATTTTTTATTGATGGCTCAATAACATCTTTGAAAGATGTGTACTTCACTTTTGAACTTTCAAAAGCTTTCGACCTTTTAATGACATATCTTAGATGTCATATTAGATGTCATTAGAAGGCCAAAAACTTTTGAAAGTTCAAAAATTAAGTACATATCCTTTGAAGATGTTATTAAGCTACCAATTATAGATAAACTGAATTTTCTCTCATGTACGAAGTGAGACTCATCTCATCCAAACCACATTCTATTGAAAAATGTCAATGAATTTATTGTATGTCATAAAGCATTCATGTGTTATTTAATGTGTTTGTTCTTCTTCATTTCACTTTATATGATTATAAGTATCGTTAGCTAATCATTATATGGATTCATGTTTTATTCATATGTTATTTATTAATTATTCTATAATTAATCATTGCTAATAACTATTATGTTTGTATCCAAACATAGATTTGATTGCTTAGATAACCACATGATCTTTATGCTACTAAAATTTCACAATACTTAATCTTAAGTTAATCTCTACTTAATCTATACTAATAACTATAATTATTTCAAACTGTATATAACTAATTACACAACCTAATAAAAAAATATTTAGAACTAACTAAACCACTTGAAAAATCAAATATTTAAAACTAAAAAGAATTCAATTAAATAAATAAAAAGCATTAATTTAAATAAATAAAAATACCACTAAATGATGATTCTTAAAAACTCGTACATAAAATAAATTTTTTAGAGAAAGACGAAGGTGAAAGTGAGGAGAAAGGGGGTATAGAGAGGTGAGTCA
Organism: Viscum album; assembly: GCA_963277665.1. Taxonomy (NCBI): domain Eukaryota; kingdom Viridiplantae; phylum Streptophyta; class Magnoliopsida; order Santalales; family Viscaceae; genus Viscum; species Viscum album. The sequence goes on from OY728126.1 coordinate 591,842,334, forward strand.
AAGTCGGCATCCCACCGTCTTTACCATGTCATCAATCCAGGGCATGATGGTGACTTTGCAAACGCATTTTACACCACATAAGATGTCAAAGTATTAATTAAGTATTAAACTCGGTAGGCCGACTCATATCGAAGTAAATCTATTGTTCAATGCAGCAGCAGCATAGACTACGCGGAATTATAAGGGCGTAATAAAACCGCAGATTAATTGAAACCTACAAGCGGCGGCCGTCGCTTCGTTGGATCGCTCTGAGCTTCACCCCATTTTTAAAGCTCAGAACCATGCCGTACTCGAACTCCGGCGGACTTTCCATCTCCGGCGAATGGCGGAAGACGTATTTCCGGTACAGATGGATCAGCGACAGCTTTATCTCCTGGACGGCGAATTTCTGGCCGATGCATGCCCGGGGCCCTATCCCGAACGGTGCGTGCGCGTATGGGTGCCGCCGCTGAGCTTCTTCGCAGCCGGGGTCAAATCTCTCCGGCCGGAACTTCTCTGGATCCGGGAAGTTCTTGGGGTCCTTGGCGAGAGCACCCAGCGCCAGCCAAACCCACGTTCCCTGCCCATCAATCAGCACTTCCATTGATGCCCAACCCTAAATATATGAACACTGTTCTGCACTACAACCTTCGGAAGAGTGTAGCCTCCGATCGCGACTTGCGTTGACGCCTCTCTCGCGACCAGTGGAGACGCTGTGTAAAACCTCATCGCCTCTTTAATCACCTGCGCTCACACACAAAATATAATACAGAAGCCACATATATATATAGGGTCTTGTTTTATTTTGAGTCAACCTGGTCAAGATAGGGGAACTGGTGGTGGAGATCATGAGCGGTCGGCATTCGATCTGGCGGCCCGAACCGGTCTATCTCCTCCACCACCTTCATCTCCACGTCCAGATGGGCAGCGATAAGGTACACGGTGGCGGATAAGGTAAAGGCGGTGGTGGTCGACCCCGCGAGCAGGTGTTCGTACGTCACAGCGCTGATGGTTTCCGGCGAGAACACACCCTCCGACTCCCTTGCCCCGAGTATCTGCGACAAGAAATCCTTGGACCGCCGGTCGTTCTTTTTCATTCTCCCGGCCACGAACTCGTTCAGACGACGGCTCAGTCTCCGGTTGGCCCGGTCCACCTTCCAGTCCATGGTGCCAGGGATCCTCTTCAGGATCTGCCTGCACGGCTCCTGGAGGAGGGGCGCGAAGAGACCCAGAACGACCGAGAAGGAGCCGGAAAGGTCCATCTTGAGGGTTGTGGTGGAGTAGACATGTTGGGCGACGAAGTCCGAGGCTTCGTCGCGGCGACGGCCGCCGCCGGTTGCGGGTTTGGTGAGGCCGAAGTCGACCCCGAACGCGGCTTCTCCGATCACGTCGGTGGCCATTTTAAGGGAGAAGTCGGAGAACAGGAAATCTTCATGGGGCTGCAGATTTCGAGCTGCGGGGTCGATGATGGCCTGCGTCATGGGCACCAGGGTGGAGAGGTGCGATGGCTGGTAGACTGACACTATGGTGTTCCGAATCGCCGACCATCTTCCATCCCTGCGGCGGAGCTCGAGTTATTGACATGATCAAGCCTTTCAATTTGACGCACCCGAAACCGTACCTGGCAAAGAAGACGCCTTTCCGGTGGACCGGGGAGGCTGCGATGGGGGAAGGGATGCTTCTGTTGGGCATCTCTTTGAATTTCTTTATCCCAGCCTCTCTGCAGAGCTCTGCGTCCGCTACAATTATTAAAGGCTGTCTGCCCATGTGGAACCTGTGTCGCCAGCATATGTGAGCTTCGTGGAGACTCAAAGCAAACTCGTTGTTCAGCCACTGAACGTGGCCGGAAAGGTTGGAATCTTTTTTGGTGACGTACCATTATTCTCTATTTTTAGTTCATCTTCATGAGGGGGTAACTATAGAGCTGTAGACTCACCTGAAGATGGGGCCATACTGTTTGGCAATGTGGGAGAAAACGTCAGGGCCGTATTTGGCTAGCAAGGGGAGGTGCCCTACGACCGGGAGTGCTGGAGGGCCGGGGACCCTCCGGACACTGCAGTAGGGTGCATAGAAGTAGTAAGCCAGGAGTCCCGCCAAAAGGGTCGTCCACAAAGCCGCCGGTCCAAATTGGGAAACTCCGGTGAGGGCGGTAGCCGTCAATCCTCGTACGAAGGAGTCGTCCCCCAGCAGCCCCATGTTTTGGAGAAGACAGAGAAGGCCTGCTTTGGCTGGGTTTAGCCTGGTGCACCATGCGTCCGTCTTTTATATAATGAAATTCCCGGAGACCGGTCGATGATGATGACGGCCCATTGTGGATCGACATGGTGGACCCGGGCGCGCTCATTTTTCAAACCCAGGTGGAACATCCCAGAGTCCACGCGCATGCTGCCCTCCCCTCCCTTTTATCTAATTGTGCTGCGCCACGTGGAGGCGGCCAACCCCTGCGACCCGGTTCCGGACCTCGATCCGCGTTCGGATCCTTTATTCGCCCGAAACAGGCTCCATGCAGGTGTTCATGTGATTCAAAATATGAATTTCATAATAAAAGTGGAAAAAGATAAATCATAACTGGAGTTAAAGTCGGAGAAGATGGTAAAGTTGCTATTAAAGTCAGAGTGGAAATTTTTTCTACCACTATAATAATATTTATCGTCTTATTTTGGTCGGGGTTAGTCTCGCTTAAAACAGTTTTTTTTTCCTTAGTTTTTCCAAAATATATATTAAAAATCGGTATACGTTTTATAATTTTTTAAAACTAAGACTTAAATTGGTTGAAACCTCACGTCTTTGGCCTATTTTGCCGCAGTCCAAAAGCAATCACTGGATTCAACGCCTTCTTAATTTCATTTTTGAAGAACTCGTCTATTTGAACCAAAATAATAAAAAAAAATGGTTTTTCATAAATTAATTATTTAAAAATTGGGTACAATTGTGAAATCCACGCACACCCTAGGAAAAAAATACATGTAAATCACTAATTTGATAACTTGATCCACGACCACACCCCAATCCCCTCCCCACCCGTACCGCCCCGCCCGAGTGTGTGGGGAAATTAATAATTATAATTTGGAATTAACTATTAGTAACTAAATAAATATTAGTGAACAATTATTGGTTTTTATTGATTTTTCAGTTTTAAATATACATACACATATTTATAAGCTGGAATGTGGTACTGCATCCACGATACCTTCATGGTTCAAAGGCATTCGCAGGCCCTTTATTTCTCCAAATGACATTCTGGTGATTTGGCGAATCTGGAAGAAAAGGTTACCGATTCAGTCTTCCCTTCAACTCACCGGTGTACACATTGCCTCGGTGTGTCCCATTTGCTTGAGTAATGAAGAATCTGTCCTCAATTTGTTCCTTGAATGTCCTCTTGATGTGCAATTATGGCTGTATTTACAGGCCATTTTTCACTGCAGTTTCACATTTTGTTCGGTTGATACATTCTTCAACTCGGTGCTTTAAATAGAAGCAAGTGAGCAAGTGAAAAACCTGCTCACTGCTGCTACTGTTTCGGTTTTTTCATACATCTGGAGAGCTCGCAATAGTGTGGTCTTTAATAATGGCAACCCCATGTTTAAGGAAGGTGTTTTGTTTTTTCACCGAAGCATTCAGATTGCTTCAGCACATCAATATGGAAGCATGAACAATGATATTTTTGACTTTACACTGTTGAAGACTCTTGGTGTAAGTGGCAGGGAGAGGCGGCAATGTGTGATGAAGTACATTAGATGGATTCCACCAATCCGTGATTGGTTGAAGGTCAATGTGGACGGAGCGGCCCATGGTGCACCGGGCCTGGCTGGCTGTGGTGGAGTTTTTCGGACTTCTCGGGGCTTTGTGAAAGGTTGCTACTTTCATTACATTGGGATTGGGCATGCGATTGAAGCGGAACTTTGGGAGATTATAAAAGCAATCAGGTATGCGGTCCGATATGGCTGGCGAAAGTTATGGCTCGAGTCGGATTCCTCTGTTGCTGTGCAGATCCTGAAGGATCGGTCCAGGAATGTCCCATGGAGAATGCTACCTGCTTGGATAAAGTGTCTCAAGCTTGCTGAGAGGATTTGTCTTGATGTCTCACATGTTACAGGGAGGCAAATCAGGTTGGTGATGCTCTTTCTAAAAGAGCAATTATGGAGGTCAGTTCCAGCTGGTCTTTTGTGTTACCCAGTTATTGCAATGACCTAGTGCATGATGATAGTGCTGGTGTTGTCTATACGAGGCTTTGTAAGGCTCCACTTCTTTGAGCTGTACTCTGTTGTTTATCACTTTTTTATTAATAATTTGGTGGGAGCAGGATTTTCCTGTCTCTCGGACTTTTTGGCAATAGTTTCGTATTTTCATAGTAATAAATATTAAATTAAAAAATGTATTTGTAATTAACTAGATATTAATTATTTACTTAATAAATAAATAATAAATTGTTTGTTAATTATAACTTAAATAATTTCAATTTATTATTAAATATTATTGCATAATTAGTAATTTTTTAATTATTGAATAATTAAAATTCATTAATACTTATTATAAATACTTAATAAATATTGTTATTGATGTTATTATTAATTAGTTTTATTTATTGATTGATTATTAGTGATTGGTTTATTAAAACTATTTATCATTAATTAATTATTAGTTATTAGTTAATTGTTAATAATAAATAACTATTACTTACAAATTATTTCAAAAATACCTAATTTCAAAATAATTACAGTAATTATAAAACAAAATATTTTTATTTGTACGTATTTGAATTTCTTTTATAAAGAAATGGCTTGAATAAAAAATTATAGTAATAACGAAAGTATATATATTCAAATTAATATTAATAATTATAATTCCAATATTTTATGGAAGTGCATTTTTTGAAATTTATTTATGACATCTAATTGGTTGACTAATGTTTGTATAATAATTTGAACATTATCAATAGTATAAATTAGTCAATGTAATCACAAATAATTTCCTTCCTACAAAATATATAAATCAATAAGTACAATTATTTTCATCAATGTCTATGATGCACCCACGCCCAGTCCAGAGTGTGAATGAGATACTACTACAGATGTGCCCTTTAACGGTGCATAAAAAGACTTTTAACAACGTTAGAAAATCGATGATAAAGGAGAGACTTTTATCAATACTAAAAAAACCGCTGATAAAGGTCACCCTTTATCACCGTTAGTTTAGCGGTGATAAAAGCTCAACTTGGTGCAATGTGTTGTTTGTATAACACCACGCCCAACAAAAACGTGTAACCTGTGTATGCAAAATATCTAATTTAATTGAAATAAATTTGACAACATGAATACAAAAGAACACCATTATATATGCATTTCAAACAATGTTTTGTACAATTACATTTACAATTATCCACAAACATATAAAAACATTAATGTTTCATCTTTTGGCACCCGTGATCCCCTCTAAAAAAAAGTCTGCTCATGATATCAGTTGTCGAACAAATCACCTCAACCCCAAGAAAAGAATCCACCTATATAATAAAACAAATCTTATATTAGTAATGATATAAAGAAATAAATCACTACAAAAAAATGGTCAGTAGCAGCGGTTTTTTTCATGAAGTGGTGGTGGTTTAAACCATCGCCTAATAGTGTAGCGGCGGTTATTAAAACTATCGTGTATTGCAAGGTCGCTAGTCATTTAGCGACGATTATTTTAATTTAGCAGCGGGTTTGTTAAGTGTTGTTTTTGGAGTATTTAGTGTCGGTTACTGGTTTATTTAGCGGCAGTTTTTTTAAAAAAAAATACCCAAAGGAAGTAAAATAAATAAAAGAAACTGCCGCAGAGCGGCGGTTAAGCGTAACCACCACTAAACATTTTATATAAAAAGTATTTAGTGGTGGTTACTTAAAACCGCCGCTAAATCAGGTTTCTTTTAAAAAAAATAATAAAAAAACTAACATATAATAAACTAAAATATAAATATATGATAAACTCATCATAAATATATCATACATCCACAATCATATACAAACATCCAGTCATCATAACCTCGATCTAAGTCAAACCATACATCTGTCAATATACATATACAATATATCCAACAACAACTCATGCCCAATATACATCCATGTCACGACCTCCATTGTATCTGTCTCCCTCCACATCATATCATCAACTAAAACCAACCACGTCATCTCACCAACTGTAACAAAAAAGAAAACAAAAATTAAAACTACACGTAATAAATTAGAATTACAGTAAAATAATTGATAAAATTTTAACATACCACATAAACTAAGAACCATCACAACTGCCTTCTGAAGAATATCGTGGATCGGAACGATCAACCTCCTGCCTGCTGCCGACATCTGTCACCTACAATGAAAACCAGAACATTTAAGAAAAGAAATGGGAAAGAGAAAAGACACAAAATATATTCAGAATGTTGCACATAAAATTTGTTATTTTTTTAATCAAACAGAAGACATTTTAACATAAAACAAATAATATATAATGTAAAACACTTTGAAAACATAAACATACTTATTTAAGATAAGATTCAACAGTTGAAACTGAAAAGCGATGAGTAAATATTCTTATTTACTTTTAAAGCGACGTGCGATGTGGTTAGAATTTACTTTAGAAACAAATTTTAAAGATTTTGATATCACAACAAGTCTTATATTAAAAAAAAACTCAGCAATGGTTGCCCCATGATTGCACATCAATCTGAGGTTGTTTGCTATGATTTTGACCGTTTCACGCACATTTTAGTATTTTAAAACACTAAAAATACGTTTAAAACCATAATAGGAAAATTGTAATTCAGAATGACGTGTTGTTGGTTCTTACATTTCACAATTAAATCTTCGATCGTCCCATGATTTCAGGAAAATCCGACGTTGTTTGCCTCCTTTTGACCCCGATACTTGTTTTTAAAAGTTTTTGTACCTTTTAGAAGTGTATACCATGTAATTCCAACCACACTGCATGTTAGACTGACGTGTCGTCTGTGCGTACATGTCAAAAACAACTCAGCGGTGATTTTACCATGATTGCACATAAATCTGAGGTTGTTTTCTATGGTTTTGACCGTTCCCCGCACATTTTAGTCATTTAAAACACTAAAAATACGTTCACAACCATAACAGACAAACCGTAATTCAGAATGACGTGTTGTCAGTTCCTACATTTCACAATTAAATGTACGGTTGTTGTCTCGTGATTTTTAGGGTAATCCGACATCGTTTGCCTAGTTTTGACCCACCGACACTTGTTTTTAAAGAATTTTGTACATCTGAGAAAGTGTATATCGAGTAATTTTGACCACATCGCACGTCGGATTGACGTGTTGCGTACACGTCAAAAACAACTTAGTGGTGGTTTTCCCATGATTGCACATCAATCTGAGGTCATTTGCTATGGTTTTAACAATTCCACACGTGTTTTAATGTTTTAAAATACTAAAAACGTGTTTACGACCATAACGGGAAAACCGTAATTCGAAATGACGCGATATCGGTTCCTACATTTCAAAATTAAATATACGGTAATTGTCCCAAGATTTTAGGGCAACCCAACATCATTTTTTTTGGTTTTGACCCCTTGACACTTGTTTTTAAAGGCTTTTTGTACCTTTTAGAAGTGTATACCGAGTAATTCCGACCACAATGTATGTCAGTGAAGTGCACTGTGTTGCATTTGTTGTCAATGAGGTATGTTGTTGTCAAGGAATGAATGGATGGATGTCAAGGAGTCAAGATGTGAATGTCAAAGGATGTGATGGTGATGGTGATGAATGGAGAATGGCCATGGTACTAAGATGCATGTCACTTAGGAGATTCACTAAGTGACATAGGATGTTGTGGTTGAAACATTCTCTATCAATATCTGACGATTGTTGAGCTGATCTTTAAGTTCATAGAACTTGTATCCTGATGATACAAAGTCACAACAATGTTAGAAGGCCGTGTATTGTATTCACAATGCATGAGGAGATGAAAGGGATCCATCCACAAGTTCTAAGTGGATGAAGTGGTGCTAATGAAGTCCATGCACTATCACTTAGTGTATGTGAATTTGAAGATGTTCCAATTTGATCTTTGATTGGATCAATGAAGATCATTGAAGACATGTTTGATTAAGCAGATCGGTTGAAGAAGTCCCTCCTAAGTGAAGAATACAAATTGATGAGGAGATGAGGAATTATGATGAAGAATATGGAGAATATGTGTTAGAAGAGAAGAGGTGAATGGCATTTGACATATTTCACTTGGGAGTACTTTGTTTTTATACAAAGTATTATTTTGTCCTTTGCCAAAAAATTGGCCAGCCAAGGGCCAGCCACGGGTTCAACCCCAAGGCACATGTGGGCCTAGGCGCCACGCCCATGGGGGATCCCATGGAGCAAGCCCAAGGCGGCAGGAGGCCACGCGGTGATCAAATCCGCGCAGCAGGGGCGCATAGCGCGCGCCCGCGAGAGGCAGCGTGGGCGCCAGTGGCGCGCCCGAGTGGCAGGGGTGGGCGCAAAGCGCGCCCGCAGAAGAACTCGGTGCGGGGCGGCACCGAGAGGGGAGAAGATGCAATTGAAGGGAGTACGGGACGCAGTCTTTGTTAAAGCGCGGATAAACTGCGCTCCGTTTCGATGTGGGACGGAAAATTTCGCCCAGGATCTGATCCTGGCCGTCCGACTCATCGCGCGCTCGATCTGGACCGCTCATCGCATCTCGCGCGAGATCTTCTGATCGCGGCCGTCCGATGTCTTTCAATCGCCCGATCCAACGGCCGGTGAGTCATCCACTACCTCGAGCCATGCCGAGGCCTCCCCGCGTGCCTCCGTCGAACTAGGAGCAACCCGAGCACTGAAGTCGAGCTCCCGACTGTCTTTCTCGAAGCCGAAGGCACCATTGTGCTCGTCTCTCCATAATGAACATATTCATGCATGAAAATATGCATGCATGCAATGAGATGATGAATTCGGTCAAGGCCGAGGCAAACGAAGCTGCCGAGGCCACGCAGATTCGTGCTTTGCATGGATGGGCCTAAACAGAAGGCTTGCATGCGTTCAAAAAATGCATGCACGTGAGGAAAAATAAAAAAGAGAACCCGCGTGAACAGAGAGAAGAAAACAAGATTTGGAGAAAATCTTGAAGATCCGAAATCTTCGGTGATTCGAGATTTATCACGCGGATGGACAGAGGCATCCCTCTGCATATATAAGGAGAGCTCGAGGCTCTCATTGAGCTTGCTGATCCTCTGAAGAGAGAAGTCCCGTGAGAAGCACTCTGTGCCTCGCGAAGTCGAAGCCCCGCGCAGCACCCTACGCGGCAGTGAAGCCCGGAGCACCCCTTGCTCCGTAAGGTTCCTTTTGCGCACTCCTTGCGTGAAAGAAGAAGAGGAGAAGACCCCTGCGCGCCTTCCCTTTGCGCGGCAGGAAGTACCCGGGGCAGTAGCACTTGCGCGCCCCGTGGTTGAGGTGCCTTGCACCCGAGGCCTTGCACGGATCTTGTGCCTTGTGCATCCAAGTGCTTGCGCGGCAGAAGAGAAGTTGGCCGCGGCTCAAGCATACCCTTGTGCGCCTCCTTTGAGATCAAGTGAAGAAGACCACCTACGGACAGTGGGTGTGTGCCAAGTGGAGAAGAGGACCCGAGGCTTTCATGCCTTGTGTGTGCACCAAGTGAAGACACATTTTGTGTGTGCAAAATTGAAGAACAACCTACGGGTTAAGGGTGTGCAACAAGAAGTGGGAAGAGGCCCAAGTCAAGTGTGTGCAAAACAAAGAACAATTTATGTGTACTTGAACAAGTAACAAAGAAGGCCGAACCTAGGTGTGTACAAAGTGTACACATTTAGAAGTTGAAGGAAGAGGACATCCACACTAAAGTATAACACACTTTTAAGTGTGTAATCAGAAGAAATAAAGTGTGTGAAGTTCAGAGAAGGTGTGTGCTTAAAGGATTATACCCTTTGTGGGTCTACTGCACCAAGAAGAGGAAAGGGGAAGTGCATGCATGCATGCATGCACATGAGCACGTAATCAAAGTTCAAATCAGTGAGTGTGCATTTGAGTTGACCAAGACCAGAGGATCTTGAAGAAATTGAGAAGGCCATGCAGTCAGTGCATGAGGATTCAGAGTTGCCATGCATTCAGTGCATAAAGTTGTTTTGAAGTGAGACTGGACCAGACTGAAGTTAAAGATATCAGTTGTCTGAGTATTCAGTAGTTGAAGAGAGAGGCCAGGTCATCCTAAGAGAAAGGAGATAAATCCTGAGCAAGACGAGAAGACCTGATCAACTCAAGTGATCAGAGGTACAGAGCAAGGCCAGCAGTCTTTATCCCAGACTGCTGAAGATACTTGAAGAAGCTTAAAGTGAAGAAGAGCTACTCGTGTGACTCGAGGAGCCAAGAGAAGACCCTGTGGGACTCAGGGAGAAGAAGTCTTCAGTGGGATTCTGGAGCAGGCCAGTGGGACTCTGGTAACACTGTGGGACGCAGTATAAAGACCCTCCTGTGGGACTCAGGAGAGATACAGTGGGATGCTGTATCGACCATTGTAATTCTGACAGATTATAGTGGAGAATCCATGTTGGGGTGTTTAACCAACATGGCAAGGACGTAGGCCTTTGGTGCCGAACCTTGTAAATCCTTGTGTCCTGTGCCTTTAAATTTACTGCATCATTCGAGGAAAGGCTGAGAGATACAAGAAGAGTGGATCGAGGCCTTAACAAGCCATAGAGGTTTAATTGATTAAGAATCAATTAGTAAAAAGTATTAAAGGATCACTGATTCACCCCCTCCCCCTCTCAGTGATTCACACTGATCCGGGCACTTCAGTCAGATTGACATGTTGTCTATGCGTACACGTCAAAAACAACTCAGTGGTGGTTTTCTCATGATTTCATATCAATGTGAGGTCGTTTTCTCTGATTTTGACTGTTCCACGCATGTTTTAGTGTTTTAAAACACTAAAAACGCGTTTACAGCTATAACGGGCAAACCATAATTCAAAATGACATGTCACCGACTCTTACATTTCAAAATCAAATATATGGTTATTGTCCCATGATTTCATAGCAATCTAACATCGTTTTCTTAATTTTGACCCATTGCCACTTGTCTTTAAAGGCTTCTGTACCTTTAGAAGTGTATACCGAGTAATTCTGACCACACCGCACGTCTGATTAGCGTGTTTTCTGCGTGTACATGTCAAAAACAACTCAGAGGTGATTTTCTCTTGATTTCATGTCAATCTGAGGTCGTTTTATAAGGTTTTGACCATTCCACACACATTTTAGTGTTTTAAAATATTAAAAACACGTTTACAACCATAGCGGGAAAATCGTAATTCGAAATGACGTGCCGTCAGTTCCTACATTTCACAATTAAATTTGTGATGTCTCGGACCCGGATGCCACTGAATAGGTTCCCTGAGCTCGGTGGGCCACATGGCCTCAAGCGCATCTTCTTAAACGGCTACTGACTAGCAGCGAGGGCCTAGGGTGTGTCCGTGGGAAGACTATGCCCTCATTACCAGAGTGTAGCACAACAGATAAATATAAATAGAGGTAAATAGCGAAATAAATATAAGTAAACAGTGGAAGCAAACAAAAGTGATAAATAGACAAGGATAATAATAACTAAAATAACCGGAATAACTGATGATGATATGTCATTTCACTAGAAAACTAGAAAACATGGATACAAGACCACATATATAACATGTCCCACAAAAGTACAAAGGAAATAAAAAGACTATCCCAAGAATCCCGAACTCTGGCTCAGTCATCTGCTATCAAGCTTCATCCTAAACAGCAAGCAATCAAGTGTTCGAAGCCGTATGCTTGCCTTTGTCAACACCGACATTCATGTAATTTGCTCCGGGTACCAAATGGTGCTCAGAGTGGGTGTGAGATAAATCTCAGTGGGCCACCACTAACGGTGTCTATAACATCCAGCTCGTGTAATGGAAATGTAACAGTGTGCAAGCATACATATATAAAGAAAAGCAGTACAATGTAACTAAATACCCAAGTACCTGCTTCAGCCCTCGGTTGGTGTCTGAACATGTAACTAGTTCATTAATTGATTATTACCAGTTTACAAATAAGTCACATGATATCCATAGTGTAGGTTCCAATATGTAACAAGACAACTTGTAATGATATTTAATAATGAAGTTCCAAGGTAGTAACCAAGGCAACGTTGACCTCAAGGGTCACCAACTCAGTAATGAATATAGCCTGGCTAAGGGTAAGAGTGTAATCCAAGGAGTATAGTCCAAGACATTCCACAATAAGATGCCTACTGAGTCCAAGGAGTTCATCCAAGGTAAAACGAGGCAAGGTAATGACTGGGCCCGATGGGCTTTAACCATGACACTTACTTTTCAAAGCTGGATCCAAGGAGTGTATCTAAGAGATCCTGTAATAATACATGAGGGATCATATGGTGTCATACCGGACATCCAAAGTTAGACAAGGATCTGGTTCTAGGTGGGTGTCAACCTAAGCAAGTCGTATCCTTAATTAGAATGGGGTTCCCGAGTGCTCAAGGTATTCCCTATGGAATCCAAGGCGAGCTTGAGTTAGGTCACTCTTATTTGATAATGATTTCATATAATATTTCACAAGGTTCAATCCATTACCTTTCATTAGTGTGGAAAGACTAATTGAGCATGCAACCATTTAATCAAGTCTTAATTAATCAATAAGTCCATTTGGTTCAAGCCTTGCCTTTCATTAGTGTGACAAGGCCAAGTAGCATACAAGTAACGCCCCGACCCCAGTTACCCAGAGTCGGTGCATTATTACATAACATTGGCATAATCACAAAAGATCAAATCTCGAAAGACCGATTAGTTTAATAGCATTGGAATCACTAGATACATTCATAAAGTTTACATTACATCATAAAATGAAAACTACAACAATATAGTCTCCATAGTCCACACTCTTATCTCCTCATACTATACCTGCAGGTCATTCATAAAATACTTTTTCACATCCTGGGAAAAATAAAACATAGAAAGGGGTGAGCTCAGATGCTCAGTAAGGATAACAATATAGCGAAAACTTTCATAAATAAGCATAAATATTTAAGGAAATGTATAACTAAAACAAAATCCTTTTAAACTTGAACTTCAGCATAATATAGAAAAGATAAAATGAAATAATGTCATTTACTTATTCACATGGATATTCTACTAGTCGAATAATCACATGCAATATCAATAATCACTTTCATAATGATGGTATGCATAATTCCGAACTTTAATTTCTGTGTCAAGGCCTCGTGCTAAGACCTAAGGGATAACTGTAACTGGAACCCAACCCGAAGTGCCTCTAATAACCGGACACCAACCCGGAGTGCCTCTAATAACCGGACACCAACCCGGAGTGCCTCTAATAACCGGACACTAACCCGGAGTGCCTCTAATAACCGGAAACCAACCTGGAGGGTCTGTTGTAACTGAACCCCAACCCGGAGGGCTTACTTTTATCGGTCCCCAACCTGGAACATACTAGTCCAACACATTCATCTTAAGAAGAGGATGAAATATAACATAAACATTTGTATTAAAAATTGCAAACGAAATGCCAAAACATTAATCATAAACCATTAATGGCATAAAAATAACTCATCCATAGTCAAACATATCACAAAACCTTAAATACAATATGGATTATTTGTATCATAACAAATCAACTTCAAACAAGTGTAAAATTTATCAAAGGATGTTGACATAAATGAAAATGATTTTTAAAACTCTTTGAGAGAAATACCCATTTTTCATGAAAACATTTAAAAGTCACTCAATTTAGAAAATAAGTCATTTAAAGACATTTTTGAATCAAATTGTCCCATACCACTTTGAAACTTTTGAAAGGAATTAACATTTTAAAAACATTCATGTCCATATAAATAAATCCTTAAAAACCATTTTGAAGACATGGACATTAATGAGAAAGATTTAGAATAATAAATATTTAAAACATTTGAAATGATGTTTTAGTAAAAAATGTCCCTTAAAAGAATCCCTTTGAAAACTCTTTCATAAAACATGGACATGGATAATAAATATTTCCCAGTAGATACTTAAATAAAAACAACCTCGGATAATAAAGAGATTGTGAAATTAACCCTCACCAATTTGGTAACTTACGAAACATAGAACCCATGAAAGAGGTATCATACAATGAATATGTAAATACAAATAAATTAAAGTGTATTACACAAAGAATACAATTATGGGCAGCACATACACCACACAAAAGGTAACAGTGGCAATATGGCATGAATCTCACGAGAATAAGGAGTGAGATGAAAACCCCTTACCTTGCACTTTCCTTTAGTCGAGGGTACGTTTAACCTCCTGTATGAAGACTATAGTATGTTATAAAATTATAACAGAACCATATTAATATTTATGATATCATAAATTATTCATTTATGACTTTATACTACCCATTTAATAATAATTTCCATGTTATATTAACATTTCGGGTAATAATCACTTTCTTTATCGTATGTGTTTTAACTTGTTACTCTTGATTTTATCACTTAGACCATGATTTAAATACTTCCAGAATATAAAAAATTATTTATTTATCATATATATTTAGAATATAAAAATTTATAATAGACGTATATATGAAATGGAAAACACCGTTTATGGAGACGGTAGTCCGTACGTACGCATAAACACTGTTTCTGTTTTCATATAGTATTGAACGGAAGTAAGTGAATAAGATATATGTAAGTACATAAATACTTATATATATAAATATATATATCTCTAGTAGAATTATTATGTCATATATTACATACTTATTAGTAATATATATTTTATAATCATCGATTAATGGTGAACTTGGAAATGAATCTCATCGCGTCGTGGAGACGGTAATCCGTACGTACGCACGAGTGAAAATATCATTCTTTTGATATTAATATAATATATAATTGGATGGTATATAATATATAAATAATCCTTATCATGTTATATTTATTATTTATATCAAATACACATCATTATTATACCCATCCAAATAATAACCACGACGTGGAGACGGTAAGTCGTACGTACGCACGTATGGTGAAATGTCATTCAAAGGGTGGATAGAATAATGAATTTGGTTGTACCATAATTATAATAACATCACATTATATAAAATATACTAGATTTATTATTTTAGAATGGAAACAACAAAGAAAAAGAAAGTGGAAGAAGAAAGGAACTTGAAAAAGGGTGGTGAAATCATTACCTCTTCTTCGGGTTCTTCCTTTTGATTTGATCAAAAGGGATCCTTCAGTTGGCTTTCTGATCAAACTAATGCTTCTAAGATTAAGGGAGGATATTTGAGAGGGTATTTGGGCAGAGGCTGGCTGAGCCAAATGGCTTAGAAAGTGTGAATTAGAGATAAGGGGGAGTGCCCTTTTATAAGAGAGGTGAGGGGCACCTTAGGAAAAACTTAAAATATTATTTTATAATAAATTCATATTCGGTTTCTAATGGCTCCAAAGTTGATTATTTAAAGTCTAAGGTGGAGATAGGTCGAAAAAAACTCAACCAATAGTTTTTAGACAAGTTTAGGTTACCATTTTAACCTTATCATTTATATTTAACTCTAAGTTAAATAATTTAACTTTTACTGTGTCTTCTTGTATTCTTACACTATATGGTTAATAAACTTACTATATCTTGCCAATCAAACCCCAATTGGTTCATTAATATAATATATATTATTATATAAGTCTTTTGGATGAACCTTAGATTTTTAGGACCATTATATCAATTAATAATATAATATTTTTTTAAAAAACTATTTTTTGTCAATTTTGACACTATTTGGTATTTGTTTTTTTGTTAAAATAATAACAACATGATTAATTAAAAAAAATACATTGAATCAATCCTAAAATGTAATATTCACCTATAAAATTACTGGATATCATAAAAATTTGAAATTATATTTATTTTAATATTTATAATACCATTTATTTGATTCTTTCATGAATAAGGTAATTACTGCATCATCATTGTGTCATAAATAAATTTATTTATTTAATGTCTAAAAATTATAAATAAAATAACATGATGTAGGAAATATTTTTATCTTTCTAATGAATAATTATAATCGAATTTATCTTATGTAAAACACCATATTAAAAATGTTTTAGTTATTAAACATTGATTTTAACTCTTTTAACTCTTCTTTGAATTAAATAATAATAAATGTACTAATCTAATCCAAGTGGACCTAAATGATAATATTTTATTCCTAAAGTTGTTTTTGGTTTAGATAAATTTTTCCAATAGAATTAGGACATGTGTGAGGCTAATATTAATATTATTTTTACCCTTAAGTACCCTATTTACTTTTAACCGTGGTAAATAAAAGTAAAAAGTTACTATTCACCAAAAATTATTTTCATCTCATTGAACCACATTTTACTCCTTGATATTAACCGTGTCTCTCAAATTTTCTAAATTCAGCTCACCGAAGCGGTAAAATTAAGTTTTATGTGAATTTGCAAAAGCTCGTAGGAGGTGGGTAAAAGGCGGTGAAAAGTACAATGAAATTTTTATATATCTAAAATTATTATAAACTGACTCCAATGAATTACATTGAACTTATATAGGTATTATATATCTATTTTTATATTAAATAATTTAAATAAAATAAATAATTATTTAAATAAAAATTCAGTTTTAAACTATAACTCAATGTTTTTCACTATTCATCAAAAATTAAAAAGTTTTCAGAAAAATACCAAAAATTTACCCTAAGCTAATTTTGGTATTTCTAATTCAATAATGAAGTCTATTTTACCAAATTCAAAACATATAAGTTGCATTTATTAATTTAAAATTAATTCCCGCTGTCAAAACAAAAATGTGTTTTTAAGAAACAATAACTATCAAAAGATTGACACTTGTTTATGTCCGGTTTAAATGTGAAATTATGTCCAATGACCAACATTGGATTAAATTGTAAAAATATATTCTAAATATAATTTAAAACCACTGAAATTCATAATTTATCACTATCAATTATTTTGATTAAAAAAGTTGTTTTTAATTAAAGTTTAGTAATTTTCACTATTCATCAAAATATGAAAGTTATCAGAAAAGTACCAAAATTTCACCCTAAGATAATTTCAATATTCTGAATCCAAAAATGAAGTCAATTTTGAAAGATAAAATGTATAAAATTTAAAAAAGTGGGGATTACAATTCATAACAACTAGTTTGATTGGTTGTGGTGTGTGTTAGAACTCGAAGTTGCGTACAACACAGACTGCTGTATTATTCAAAGAGAAGCGTACCGTGGAAGCTTGGGGTGTTACATTCTCCCCTCCTTCAATAAATTGCGTCCTCACAATTTATGCTTGGTATTGGAAACTTGGGGTTGACATTTCAAAATATCTTAGTTGAAATCCCACATCGAGAAATGGATTAATGAGGCCTCTATTTAAAATAAAGAGTGGTAAGTATGAAGGTTACTGAAAATAACATATACTAGGGTTCCATGTAGGAAAATATGATTATGGAAGAGAAATCTAACCATAAATATCTAATGGAGAGTGGTAGAGAACATGGCTATGAAAAGGCCAATAATCCTAAAGCCATAAATTTGTGATGATCTAAGGTACCATCTAGGACAACATTTTTGTTCTAAGTTCCTTTTCTTAATGTTGAGGAATTTATTTATGAGATTTTCTAAGATCATAAGGAGATATACTTACTTTATAATTAGAGTTTTATCCATTAATAAATTTCTACCACAAACTCATCTTTTACCACAAAACATAATACAACTCAAAAATACTCTATTTATCCTAATCGTATAGGGTTCCAAATATAATGAATTTATAATTTACATATCAGACCCTTTAAAAAAAGAAACTACATTATACCATCTAGGAACTTCACATAGTCCAGTGGTAGGCGATAAATCCCAATCGCACTATGGTTGTGGTTTCGATTCCCGCAGCTTTGTCCGACGCGACGGGCCGTCACACGGTCTGCGTGTTATCCTTTTATAAAAATCCAAAAATACCCTTTCAAACTTAATCCATTACAACCTTTAGACTTATCCAAAATACTACTATCCAAACTCACAGTCCAAAATTTATAAGGAAGTTAAACACAATGAAGATCCTTTTTTCCATGTAATAAATGTGAACACCTTCACCATGTATTATTTTAAAACATGGTAACATCCTGAATTACCATAAAACCTTATTGATTACATTCATGCTCCCTTATTCTTTATAGAATATTGGATATATTCCTTCTATCCAAAAAATTTATAAACTCCAACGATGAAAAATCATTAATCAATTTCCAGGTAGTCAAGAATATCCAATATAATTTATCCAAATCAATCTTGTATTATTCCAAAATCACTACCTCCATATCAGAACCATATTATGGTTTATCTTTCTATCAGTTATATATTTTCCAAAAATTTAACCTGGTATTGAGTCACTTTTCTTGGTTCCACACAATCTCAAGTCCTTAATAAAATAGTACTGTAGTACAATCCTTATTTATCTCCATAATTCATGTAACCAATATACTGTTGACACAACACTCAATGAAATAATTCTATAATAACAACATAAGAACACTAGTCATTCCTTTTTATCTGAGGTAGTTTCATAACTTGATCATTATCCAATAGCATCATTTGGTGCATACTCTGATGATTTGGACATTGGTTTGTATAGTGTCCCTACTCCTTGCAGATGAAGCATTGTACATTTGAAAATCTTTTCTTACCCTTGCAATCACGTACTTGGTGTCCTTTTTCTTCATACTTATAACAAACTCCCATTCCCTTCAAGCATTTACCAAGGTGATTCATTCCACATTTATCACATATTGAAAAATCCTTCTTTCCCTTATTCCCTTTATCCATATTTCTTTCTACCATCCTTTTCTTCTCTGGCTTCCCTTCAAAGCCACAGGACTCAAAGAATTCTTTACTTATCTTATTAACACATGATACTATTTCTTCATATGATGATAATACATGGGAGATTATTTCCCTTCTAAATTCTGGCTTAAGACCATGAATGATATGATCCTTCTTACTCTTTGGATCATGCGTATTTCTAGAGTTCTCATTCCTTCTACTAGGCACCATTTCTAAACAATGGAATACACTAGATTAGTTTATGAATAGAAATAACTAATCCCAAACTTGTAAAACACTTAACAAAAATTAAACAGTTTATAGATATAATCCATAATCATAAAAATGTTTTCTTTGAGTAAGTATATACTCATAAGCCCTTCATAATGGTTTGTAAAGAAAATGGGAATTATCCTAAGCATATCCCCTGGGAGTGTCGTAACCAAGAGTGCATCAAGGCCCGTTGTCTTGCACCAGTTCCCGTTCGAGTCTAGCTCAAAGCGGTGTTTTCGGGTTTTACCCCTAGGTACATCTGTGCCAGAGACGCCTCTACCTGCTCGTATCCAGAGAGGGATGTATTGCTTGGAAAACTCACAAAATCTCTACAATACCAAAATTCTAGGAAGTTCTTTTATACTAATCCTCAAAGTCTATCTTAGGGCTATGTGCTCTAATGAGAGTTTATCTAAATCTAGTTTCCAAGGTTATTGCTAAACTTCCTCTGATACCAACTGTAACGCCCCGACCCCAGTTACCCAGAGTCAGTGCATTATTACATAACATTGGCATGATCACAAAAGATCAAGTCTCGAAAGACCGATTAGTTTAGTAGCCTTGGAATCACTAGATACATTCATAAAGTTTAAATTACACCATAAAATGAAAACTACAACAATATAGTCTCCATAGTCCACACTCTTATCCCCTCATACTACCCCTGCAGGTCATTCATAAAATACTTCTTCACATCCTGAGAAAAATAAAACATAGAAAGGGGTGACCTCAGATGCTCAGTAAGGATAACAATATAGCGGAAACTTTCATAAATAAGCATAAACATTTAAGACAATGTATAAATAAAACAAAAGCCTTTTAAACTTGAACTTCATCATAATATGGAAAAGATAAAATGAAATAATCCCATTTACTTATTCACATGGATATTCTACTAGTCGAATAATCACATGCAATATCAATAATCACTTTCATAATGATGGAATGCATAATGCCGAACTTTAATTTCTGTGTCAAGGTATCGTGCCAAGACCTAAGGGATAACTGTAACCAGAACCCAACCGGAGAGTCTCTATAACCGAACTCCATCCCAGAGAGCATCTGTAACTGGACTCCAACCCGAAGTGCCTCTAATAACCGGACACCAACCCGGAGTGCCTCTAATAATCGGACACCAACCCGGAGTGCCTCTAATAACCGGACACTAACCCGGAGTGCCTCTAATAACTGGAAACCAACCCGGAGGGTCTGCTGTAACTGGACCCCAACCCGGAGGGCTTACTTTTACTGGTCCCCAACCCAGAACATACTAGTCCAACACATTCATCTTAAGAAGAGGATGAGATATAACATAAACATTTGTATTAAAACTAGCATACGAAATGCCAAAACATTAATCATAAACCATTAATGGAATAAAAATAACTCATCCATAGTCAAACATATCACAAAACCTTAAATACAATATGGATTATTTGTATCATAATAAATCAACTTCAAATAAGTGTAAAATTTATCAAAGTATGTTGACATAAATGAAAATGATTTGTAAAACTATTTGAGAGAAATACCCATTTTTCATGAAAACATTTAAAAGTCACACAATTTAGAAAAGAATTCATTTAAAGACATTTTTGAATCAAAGTGTCCCATACCACTTTTAAACTTTTGAAATGAATTAACATTTTAAAAACATTCATGTCCATATAAATAAATCCTTAAAAACCATTTTGAAGACATGGACATTAATGAGAAAGATTTAGAAGAATAAATATTTAAAACATTTGAAATGATGTTTTAGTAAAAAAAGTCCCTTAAAATAATCCCTTTGAAAACTCTTTCATAAAACATGGACATGGATAATAAATATTTCTCAATAGATACTTACGTAAAAACAACCTTGGATAATAAAGAGATTGTGAAATTAACCCTCACCAATTTGGTAACTTACGAAACATAGAACCCATGAAAGAGGTATCATACAATGAATATGTAAATACACATAAATTAAAGTTTATTACACAAAGAATACAATTATGGGCAGCACATACACCACACAAAAGGTAAAAGTGGCAATATGGCATGAATCTCACGAGAATAAGGAGTGAGATGAAAACCCCTTACCTTGCACTTTCCTTTAGTCGAGGGTACGTTTAGCCTCCTGTATGAAGACTATAGTATGTTATAAAATTATAAAAGAACCATATTAATATTTATGATATCATACATTATTCATTTATGACTTTATACTACCCATTTAATAATAATTTCCATGTTATATTAACATTTCGGGTAATAATCGCTTTCTTTATCGTATGTGTTTTAACATGTTACTGTTGATTGTATCACTTAGACCATGATTTAAATACTTCCAGAATATAAAACATTATTTATTTATCATATATATTTATAATATAAAAATTTATAATAGACGTATATATGAAATGGAAAACACCGTTTATGGAGACGGTAGTCCGAACGTACGCATAAACACTGTTTCTGTTTTCATATAGTATTGAACAGAAGTAAGTGAATAAGATATATGTAAGTACATAAATACTTATATATATAAATATATATCTCTTGTAAAATTATTATGTCATATATTACATACTTATTAGTAATATATATTTTATAATCATCGATTAATGGTGAACTTGGAAATGAATCTCATCGCGTCGTGGAGACGGTAATCCGTACGTACGCACGAGTAAAAATATCATTCTTTTGATATTAATATAATATATAATTGGATGGCATATAATATATAAATAATCCTTATCATGTTATATTTATTATTTACATCAAATACACATCATTATTATACCCATTCAAATAATAATGTATTGGATAACAATTACACCACGACGTGGAGACGGTAAGCCGTACGTACGCACGTATGGTGACATGTCATTCAAAGGGTGGATAGAATAATGAATTTAGTTGTACCATAATTATAATAACATCACATTATATAAAATATACTAGATTTATTATTTTATAATGGAAACAACAAAGAAAAAGGAAGTGGAAGAAGAAAGGAACTTGAAAGAGGGTGGTGAAATCATTACCTCTTCTTCGGGTTCTTCCTTTTGATTTGATCAAAAGGGCTCCTTTGGTTGGCTTTCTGATCAAACTAATGCTTCTAAGATGAAGGGAGGATATTTTAGAGGGTATTTGGGCAGGGGTTGGCTGAGCCAAATGGCTTAGAAAGTGTGAATTAGATAGAAGGGGGAGTGCCCTTTTATAAGAGGGGTGAGGGGCACCTTAGGAAAAACTTAAAATATTATTTTATAATAAATTCATATTCAGTTTATAATGGATCCAAAGTTGATTATTTAAAGTCTAAGGTGTAGATAGGTCGAAAAAAACTCAACCAATAGTTTTTAGACAAGTTTAGGTTACCATTTTAACCTTATCATTTATATTTAACTCTAAGTTAAATAATTTAACTTTTACCGTGTCTTCTTGTATTATTACACTATATGGTTAATAAACTTACTATATACTGCCAATCGAACCCAAATTAGTTCATTAATGTCATATATATTATTATATAAGTCTTTTTGCTGAACCTTAGATTTTTAAGACCATTATATCAATTAATAATATAATATTTTTTTAAAAAACTATTTTTTGTCAATTTTGACACTATTTGGTATTTGTTTTTTTGTTAAAATAATAACAACATGATTAATTAAAAAAAATACATTGAATCAATCCTAACATGTAATATTCACCTAGAAAATTTATGGATATCATAAAAATTTGAAATTATATTTATTTTAATATTTATAATACCATTTATTTGATTCTTTCATGAATAAGGTAATTACTGCATCATCATTGTGTCATAAATAAATTTATTTATTTAATGTCTAAAAATTATAAATAAAATACCATGATGTAGGAAATCTTTTTATCTTTCTAATGAATAATTATAATCTAATTTATCTTATGTAAAACACCATATTAAAATTTTTTTAGTTATTAAACATTGATTTTAACTCTTTTAACTCTTCTTTGAATTAAATAATAATAAATGTACTAATCTAATCCAAGTGGACCTAAATGATAATATTTTATTCCTAAAGTTGTTTTTGGTTGAGATAAACTTGTCCAATAGAATTAGGACATGTGTGAGGGTAATATTAATATTATTTTTACCCTTAATTACCCGATTTACTTTTAACCGTGGTAAATAAAAGTAAAAAGTTACTATTCACCAAAAATTATTTTCATCTCATTGAACCAAATTTTACTCCTTGATATTAACCGAGTCTCTCAGATTTTCTAAATTCAGCTCACAGAAGCGGTAAAATTAAGTTTTATATGAATTTGCAAGAGCTCCTAGGAGGTGGGTAAAAGACGGTGAAAAGTACAATGAAATTTTTATATATCTAAAATTATTATAAACTGACTCCAATGAATTACATTGAACTTATATAGGTATTATGTATCTATTTTGATATTAAATAATTTAAATAAAATAAATAATTATTTAAATAAAAATTCGGTTTTAAACTATAACTCAGTGTTTTTCACTATTCATCAAAAATTAAAAAGTTTTCAGAAAAATACCAAAAATTTACCCTAAGCTAATTTTGATATTTCGAATTCAATAATAAAGTCTATTTTACCAAATTAAAAACATAGAAGTTGCATTTATTAATTTAAAATTAATTCCTGCTGTCAAAACAAAAAGTGTGTTTTTAAGAAACAATAACTATCAAAAGATTGACACTTGTTTATGTCCGGTTTAAATGTGAAATTATGTCCAATGACCAACATTGGATTAAATTGTAAAAATATATTCTAAATATAATTTAAAACCACTGAAATTCATAATTTATCACTATCAATTATTTTGATTAAAAAATTTGTTTTTAATTAAAGTTTTGTAATTTTCACTATTCATCAAAATATGAAAGTTATCAGAAAAGTACCAAAATTTCACCCGAAGATAATTTCGATATTCCGAATCCAAAAATGAAGTCAATTTTGAAAGATAAAATGTATAAAATTTCAAAAAGTGGGGATTACAATTCATAACAACTAGTTTGATTGGTTGTGGTGTGTGTTAGAACTCGAAGTTGCGTACAACACATGCTACTGTATTATTTAAAGAGAAGCGTACCATGGAAGCTTGGGGTGTTACATTCTCCCCTCCTTCAATAAATTGCATCCGCACAATTTATGCTTGGTATTGGAAACTTGGGGTTGAAATTTCAAAATATCTTAGTTGAAATCCCACATCGAAAAATGGATTAATGAGGCCTCTATTTAAAGTAAAGAGTGGTAAGTATGAAGGTTACTGAAAATAACACATACTAGGGTTCTATGTAGGAAAATATGATTATGGAAGAGAAATCTAACCATCAATATCTAATGGAGAGTGGTAGAGAACATGGCTATGAAAAGGCCAATAATCCCAATGCCATAAATTTGTGATGATCTAAGGTACCATCTAGGACAACATTTTTGTTCTAAGTTCCTTTTCTTAATGTTGAGGAATTTATTTATGAGATTTTCTAAGATCATAAGGAGATATACTTACTTTATAATTAGAGTTTTATCCATTAATAAATTTCTACCACAAAATCATCTTTCACCCCAAAACATAATACAACTCAAAAATACTCTATTTATCCTAATCGTATAGGGTTCCAAATATAATGAATTTATAATTCACATATCAGACCCTTTAAAAAAAGAAACTACATTATACCATCCAGGAACTTCACGTAGTCCAGTGGTAGGCGATAAATCCCAATTGCACTATCGTTGTGGTTTCAATTCCCGCAGCTTTGTCCGACGCGACGGGCCGTCACACGGTCTGCGTGTTGTCCTTTTATAAAAATCCAAAAATACCCTTTCAAACTTAATCCATTCCAACCTTTAAGCTTATCCAAAATACTACTATCCAAACTCACAGTCCAAAATTTATAAGGAAGTTAAACACAATGAAGATCATTTTTTCCAGGTAATAACATGTGAACACCTTCACTATGTATTATTTTAAAACATGGTAACATCCTGAATTACCATAAAATCTTATTGATTACATTCATGCTCCCTTATTTTTTATAGAATATTGGATATATTCCTTCTATCCAAAAAAGTTGTAAACTCCAACGATGAAAAATCATTAATCAGTTTCAAGGTTGTCAAGAATATCCAATATAATTTATCCAAATCAATCTTGTATTATTCCAAAATCACTACCTCCATATCAGAACCATATTATGGTTTATATTTCTCTCAGTTATATATTTTTCAAAAATTTAACCTGCTATTGAGTCACTTTTCTTGGTTCCACACAATCTCAAGTCCTTAAAAAAATAGTACTGTAGTACAATCCTTATTTATCTCCATAATTCATGTAACCAATATACTGTTGACACAACACTCAATGAAATAATTCTATAATAACAACATAAGAACACTAGTCATTCCTTTTTATCTGAGGTAGTATCATAACTTGATCATTATCCAATAGCATCATTTGGTGCATACTCTGATGATTTGGACATTGGTTTGTATAATGTCCCTACTCCTTGCATATGAAGCATTGTACATTTGAAATTTTTTTCTTACCCTTGCAATCACGTACTTGGTGTCCTTTTTCTCCATACTTATAAAAAACTCCCATTCCCTTCAAGCATTTACCAAGGTGATTCATTCCACATTTATCACATATTGAAAAATCCTTCTTTCCCTTATTCACTTTATCCATATTTCTTTCTACCATCCTTTTCTTCTCTGGCTTCCCTTCAAAGACATAGGACTCAAAGAATTCTTTACTTATCTTATTAACACATGATACTATTTCTTCATATGATGATAATACGTGGGAGATTATTTCCCTTCTAAATTCTAGCTTAACACCATGAATGATATGATCCTTCTTACTCATTGGATCATGTGTATTGCTGGAGTTATCATTCCTTCTACTAGGAACCATTTCTAAACAATGGAATACACTAGATTAGTTTATGAATAGAAATACCTAATCCCGAACTTGTAAAAAACTTAACATAAATTAAATAGTTTATGGATATAATCCATAATCATAAAAATGTTTTCTTTGAGTAAGTATATACTCATAATCCCTTCATAATGGTTTTTAAAGAAAATGAGAATTATCCTAAGCATATCCCCTGGGAGTGTCGTAACCAAGAGTGCAGTAAGAACCGTTGTCTTGCACCAGTTCCTGTTTGAGTCTAGCTCAAAGCGGTGTTTTCGGGTTTTACCCCTAGGTACATCTGTGCCAGAGCTGCCTCTACCTGCTCATATCCAGACATGGATGTATTGCTTGGAAAACTCACAAAATCTCTACAATACCAAAATTCTAGGAAGTTCTTCTATACTAATCCTCAAAGTCTATCTTAGGGCTATGTGCTCTAATCAGATTTTATCTAAATCTAGTTTCCAAGGTTATTGATAAACTTCCTCTGATACCAACTGTAACACCCCGACCCCAGTTACCCAGAGTCGGTGCATTATTACATAACATTGGCATGATCACAAAAGATCAAGTCTCGAAAGACCGATTAGTTTAGTAGCCTTGGAATCACTAGATACATTCATAAAGTTTACATTACACCATAAAATGAAAACTACAACAATATAGTCTCCATAGTCCACACTCTTATCCCCTCATACTACCCCTGCAGGTTATTCATAAAATACTTCTTCACATCCTGGGAAAAATAAAACATAGAAAGGGGTGAGATCAGATGCTCAGTAAGGATAACAATATAGTGGAAACTTTCATAAATAAGCATAAACATTTAAGGCAATGTATAACTAAAAAAAATCCTTTTAAAATTGAACTTCAGCATAATATGGAAAAGATAAAATGAAATAATGCCATTTACTTATTCACATGGATATTCTACTAGTCGAATAATCACATGCAATATCAATAATCACTTTCATAATGATGGAATGCATAATGCCGAACTTTAATTTCTATGTCAAGGCCTAGTGCCAAGACCTAAGGGATAACTGTAACCGGAACCCAACCGGAGAGCCTCTATAACCGGACTCCATCCCGAAGAGCATCTGTAACCGGACTCCAACCCGAAGTGCCTCTAATAATCAGACACCGACTCGGAGTGCCTCTAATAACCAGACACCAACCCGGAGTGCCTCTAATAACCTGACACTAACTCGGAGTGCCTCTAATGACCGGAAACCAACCTGGAGGGTCTGCTATAACTGGAACCCAACCTGTAGGGCTTACTTTTACCGGTCCCCAACCCGGAACATACTAGTCCAACACATTCATCTTAAGAATAGGATGAAATATAACATAAACATTTGTATTAAAACTAGCATACGAAATGCCAAAACATTAATCATAAACCATTAATGGCATAAAAATAACTCATCCATAGTCAAACATATCACAAAACCTTAAATACAATATGGATTATTTGTATCATAATAAATCAACTTCAAACAAGTGTAAAATTTATCAAAGGATGTTGACATAAATGAAAATGATTTGTAAAACTCTTTGAGAGAAATACCCATTTTTCATGAAAACATTTAAAAGTCACACAATTTAGAAAAGAATTCATTTAAAGACATTTTTGAATCAAAGTGTCCCATACCAATTTGAAACTTTTGAAAGGAATTAACATTTTAAAAACATTCATGTCCATATAAATAAATCTTTAAAAACCATTTTGAAGACATGAACATTAATGAGAAAGATTTAGAACAATAAATATTTAAAACATTTGAAATGATGTTTCAGTAAAAAAAGTCCCTTAAAGGAATCCCTTTTAAAACTCTTTCATAAAACATGGACATGGATAATAAATATTTCCCAGTAGATACTTACGTAAAAACAACCTCGGATAATAAAGAGATTATGAAATTAACCCTCACCAATTTGGTAACTTATGAAACATATAACCCATGAAAGAGGTATCATACAATGAATATGTAAATACACCTAAATTAAAGTGTATTACACAAAGAATACAATTATGGTCAGTACAAACACCACACAAAAGGTAATAGTGGCAATATGGCATGAATCTCACGGGAATAAGGAGTGAGATGAAAACCCCTTATCTTGCACTTTCTTTTAGTCGAGGGTACGTTTAGCCTCCTGTATGAAGACTATAGTATGTTATAAAATTATAAAAGAACCATATTAATATTTATGATATCATACATTATTCATTTATGACTTTATACTACCCATTTAATAATAATTTCCATGTTATATTAACATTTCGGGTAATAATCGCTTTCTTTATCGTATGTGTTTTTACGTGTTACTGTTGATTGTATCACTTAGACCATGATTTAAATACTTCCAGAATATAAAAAATTATTTATTTATCATATATATTTAGAATATAAAAATTTATACTAGACGTATATATGAAATGGAAAACACCGTTTATGGAGACGGTAGTCCGTACGTACGCATAAACACTGTTTCTGTTTTCATATAGTATTGAACGAAAGTAAGTGAATAAGATATATGTAAGTACATAAATAATTATATATATAAATATATATATATATCTATTAGAATTATTATGACATATATTACATACTTATTAGTAATATATATTTTATAATCATCGATTAATGGTGAACTTGGAAATGAATCTCATCGCGTCGTGGAAACGGTAATCCGTACGTACGCACGAGCGAAAATATCATTCTTTTGATATTAATATAATATATAATTGGATGGTATATAATATATAAATAATACTTATCATGTTATATTTATTATTTAAATCAAATAAACATCATTATTATACCCATCCAAATAATAATGTATTGGATAACAATTACACCACGACGTGGAGACGGTAAGCCGTACGTACGCACGTATGGTGACATATCATTAAAAGGGTGGATAGAATAATGAATTTGGTTGTAACATAATTATAATAACATCACATTATATAAAATATACTAGATTTATTATTTTAGAATGGAAACAACAAAGAAAAAGGAAGTGGAAGAAGAAAGGAACTTGAAAGAGGGTGGTGAAATCATTACCTCTTCTTCGGGTTCTTCCTTTTGATTTGATCAAAAGGGCTCCTTAGGTTGGCTTTCTGATCAAAATAATGCTTCTAATATGAAGGGAAGATATTTTAGAGGGTATTTGGGTAGGGTTTGGCCAAGCCAAATGGCTTATAAAGTGTGAATTAGAGAGAAGGGGGAGTGCCCTTTTATAAGAGGGGTGAGGGGCACCTTAGGAAAAACTTAAAATATTATTTTATAATAAATTTATATTCGGTTTCCAATGGCTCCAAAGTTGATTATTTAAAGTCTATGGTGGGGATAGGTCTAAAAAAACCCAACCAATAGTTTTTAGACAAGTTTAGGTTACCATTTTAACCTTATCATTTATATTTAACTCTAAGTTAAATAATTTAACTTTTACCGTGTCTTCTTATATTCTTACACTATATGGTTAATAAAATTACTATATACTACCAATCGAACCCCAATTGGTTCATTAATGTCATATATATTATTATATAAGTCTTTTGTCTGAACCTTAGATTTTTAGGACCATTATATCAATTAATAATATAATATTGTTTTAAAAAACTAATTTATGTCAATTTTGACACTATTTGGTATTTGTTTTTTTGTTAAAATAATAACAACTTGATTACTTCAAAAAAAATAATACATTGAATCAATACTAACATGTAATATTCACCTAGAAAATTCCTGGATATCATAAAAAATTTGAAATTATATTTATTTTAATATGTATAATACCATTTATTTGATTCTTTCATGAATAAGGTAATTACTGCATCATCATTGTGTCATAAATAAATTTGTTTATTTAATGTCTAAAAATTATAAATAAAATACCATGATGTAGGAAATATTTTTATCTTTCTAATGAATAATTATAATCGAATTTATCTTATGTAAAACACCATATTAAAAATGTTTTAGTTATTAAACATTGATTTTAACTCTTTTAACTCTTCTTTGAATTAAATAATAATAAATGCCCTAATCTAATCCAAGTGGATCTAAATGATAATATTTTATTCATAAAGTTGTTTTTGGTTGAGATAAACTTGTCCAATAGAATTAGGACATGTGTGAGGGTAATATTAATATTATTTTTACCCTTAATTACCCTATTTACTTTTAACCGTGGTAAATAAAAGTAAAAAGCTACTATTCACCAAAAATTATTTTCATCTAATTGAACCACATTTTACTCCTTGATATAAACCGTGTCTCTCGGATTTTCTAAATTCAGCTCACAGAAGTGGTAAAATTAAGTTTTATGTGAATTTGCAAAAGCTCGTAGGAGGTGGGTAAAAGACGATGAAAAGTACAATGAAATTTTTATATATCTAAAATTATTATAAACTGAATCCAATGAATTACATTGAAATTATATAGGTATTATGTATCTATTTTTATATTAAATAATTTAAATAAAATAAATAATTATTTAAATAAAAATTCAGTTTTAAACTATAACTCAGTGTTTTTCACTATTCATCAAAAATTAAAAAGTTTTCAGAAAAAAACCAAAAATTTACCCTAAGCTAATTTTGATATTTCGAATTCAATAATTAAGTCTATTTTACCAAATTCAAAACATATAAGTTGCATTTATGAATTTAAAATTAATTCCCGCTGTCAAAACAAAAAGCGTGTTTTTAAGAAACAATAACTATCAAAAGATTGACACTTGTTTATGTCCGGTTTAAATGTGAAATTATGTCCAATGACCAACATTGGATTAAATTGTAAAAATATATTCTAAATATAATTTAAAACCACTGAAATTCATAATCTATCACTATTAATTATTTCGATTAAATTTTTTTTTAATTAAAGTTTAGTAATTTTCACTATTCATCAAAATATGAAAGTTATCAGAAAAGTACCAAAATTTCACCCTAAGATAATTTTGATATTCCAAATACAAAAATGAAGTCAATTTTGAAAGATAAAATGTATAAAATTTCAAAAATTGGGGATTACAATTCATAACAGCTAGTTTGATTGGTTGTGGTGTGTGTTAGAACTTGAAGTTGCGTACAACACAGACTACTGTATTATTCAAAGAGAAGCGTACCGTGGAAGCTTGGGGTGTTACAAGACAACCATTTATTTAATCCATTTAAATAATTTTTATAAATCCAGGTTCACTCTAATACCTTCCATTAACATGGTAAGGGGTGCTACAAACATGTAACCTATTATTCAATTACATTTAAAAAGGCCAAATCATATACTTAGTATACTTGCTAATTTCCATTTCACATTTAATTATAAAATTAAAGAACTTAAGTTAGGTGGGTCAAGAGGTGATCATACATGGTACTTTCCACTATGCAATTAACAATTTAAATCAGTCCATTTAATATAAAAAATATTTCCCTTAGAAAGGTAAAGCCCAGGCACACTCGAATGGCGTCTCAAACGTATCAAAACACTAAAACGTCAATTATGGAAAAACATACTACATAGGATGGATGGAGTTGTGGGTGTAACCCCTAACAACTAATCACATATTTGGAAAGAGTATAATCATACATTTCTAATGATTATAAGCATGACATATAAATTCAGTAAACGACACCTGATGAAATCGGTGATCCCTACACGAAAATTCCAAAAATCAATGAACTTGAGGGATGAGTTATAAAACACCCACCTTAGGCTCATATTACTCTTCTCTTCCAGTATTAGACTCTGATTTGGATTGCATTAGAGTAGATATGAGAAAATGGTAAAAATACTCACACCTCAATAACTAGGTCGAGAGCAAGAGAGACGAAGAACAGCTCGAACGGACTCAAGTACTTACCATTGCACATCCAACGTGATGAATGGAATATCAAATGGATCCTAGATAAAGGAGATCTATTAATCTCTATCTTAGACCTTCAAAAGGATTCCAAATGAGAGAAATTAAGGCTAATCCCACTGGAAATCGTAATAGGGAAGAAGGAGGGGCTTAATTAGATCATTAAGGGGAAAAAGGTAAAATTACCCAAAATTTAGCATGGGAACAGCTTGCCTGCACGATTTTACGAGCTGTGCACAAACCGTACACGAATACCTAGAGAAAGGGGAGTACCACACGGTTAGGTCGCACAGTTAGGGAAACCATGCGAGATGGCTCTACCAAAAAATGCAGACCATCCACAAGGTTAGATATAACTGTGCGCCCTTCCCAAACAGTTTATTCTAACCGTGCGAGAGGGCCATTTTTCCTAAAAAGTTGGGTTCCAGGCTCCGAACAAGCCCCATACACCCTTGGGACCTTCTCTAACTCAAAAGACATCCATATTAGGTTCAAAATAAAGAATTATACTGAAATTTAAAGGATCCATATCTGAGTGAAAAACCGAGTTCTTATAGTCTTTCCCCTTAAAAGAACCTGTCCCTGAGTTCACCTTCCAAGGGTGGTGAAACATTATCTGAGAGAAACTCTAGACACTGGTCATGTATATCGGCCTCCTGCTCCTAAGTCTTGTCTTGCACGCAGTTTTATTGCCAAAGAACCCACACTAGAGGGACAAACCGACCACGAGAGCCTTCATGCTCCGGTCAAAAACGTGTACTGGATACTCCTCAAAGGTATCATCGACATCTAACTCAACTTACTTAGGATCAAAGGTATGATACAGGTTGGCATGATATCTTTGAAGGTGTGAAACATGGAAGATGTCATGCATGGAACAATACCTCTAAGGTAGTAGCAACCAATAGGCTACCGACCCAACTCAATCTAGAATCTCAAATGGTCATATGTAATGAGGCAATAACTTCACTTGATTCTATAACCATCTATTCCCTAGCTTAGGCGATACTCGAAGGAAAAAAGATCCCCAACCTCAAACTCCAGAGGTTATCTACGACAATTGACATAAGATTTCTATCTATACTGAACAATAGTCATATTCTTTCTAATCAGCTGAACCTACTCCAAAGTCTCCTAAATGAGATGAAGAACTAGTATGGATACCTCACCTACCTCTAGCCTGCACAGGGGGTGAATGAAACGACCTACCATATAAGTCCTCAAAAGGAGCCATCTGAATTGTTTCCTAAAATCTATTATTATAGGCGAACTCAACGAGAGGGATATGCTTCTCCCAAGAACCGCCGAAATCAAGGTCACATGCTCAGATCATATCCTATAGAACCTTTATCGTTCGTTCTGATTTTCCATCAATCTAAGGGTGAAAATCTATGCTTAAAAGCACCTATGTTCCCATAGATTTCTGCAATCCCTGCCAGAACCATGATGTGAAATGAGAGTCCCTATCTAAAACGATAGTACGAGGGACCCCATGTAGTTGTATGATCTCACAGACATACAATCTTTCCAGCCCATCAACTAAGAAAGTCTCTCGATTAGGAATGAAGTAAACCACTTTCTTTAATCAGTCAATGGAAATCCATACAATGTCGCTACCTATAGGAGACCTAAGCAAACTGACTACAAAGTCCATGGAAACATCTTCTCATTTCCATTTCAGGAATGGAAGCGATTGTAACAAGTTTGCAGGTCTATGGTGCTCTACCTTCACCTACTGATAGGTGGAACACATAGTGATAAAGCACGCTATCTGAAATTTCATCCTAGGCCACCAATACTGGCGTCACATATCTTGATACATATTAGAGATACCTGGATAAACTCTTAACTGAGAATCATGAGACTCTTTCTCTAACTCCTCTCTCATATCTATAGGAACCCAGACATGTCCACGTATGCACAAGATGCCTTCTTTGTCCACAGACCAATCCGAATGTGGGTCTTCTCCTGATATACTCTCACAGATAACCAAGCCCTCATGATTTGAAAATTATCTACCCTTCACCTTCTCAAGAAGAGAAGAGGTGACTATCAAAGATGAGAGGTAATACTACTCGTGACTATCATGAAAATCCATATACATCTCAAAGAAGAGGTACATTAATTTCCATTCATCACTGGCTTCCTGTACGACCAATGTTTGAGTTTTCTGACTCAGCACATCCGCAACTACATTTCCCTTCCTAGGCATATAGGGAAGCTCAAAATCAAAGGATTGTAGATATTTGACCCATATTTGCATTCTGAGGTTCAATTCATGTTATGAAAAGATATATTTTAGGCTCTTGTGGTCCATGTACACCACAAAGTGCCCACCCAACAGATAATGTCTCCAACAACATAAGGCATGGAAAACTGTTGCTATCTTGAGATCGTGCGTCGGGTAATTTCTCTCATGAGGCCTAAACTATCGAGATCCGTATGCAACAACTCTATCCTCCTATATCAGCACTACTCCCAGGTCGATGCTTGATGTATCATAGAATATGGTATAACCTATGCCTGGATCTAGAAGAATTAGAATAGGTGATGAGATAAGCGTCCCTTTTAGATCCTGAAAGGATTTCTCACATGCTTATGAGCAAAAAAACTTTACACCCTTCTTTGTAAGACCAGTGAGAGGTGAAGATAGACATGAGAAGTCCTGTATGAAATGCCTGTAATATCCATCCAACCCTAAGAAACTTTTTATTTCAATAATATTCTTAGGCTAATCCTAGGAAACTACAACACTAACCTTTTATGGGTCAAAATTTACTCCTGATTCTAGAACCCAAGAAATGAACTTTTTCGATCTATAAGTGGAACTTAGCAAGATAAGAATAATTCTGATGCTCTATTAGTGTACTCAGAATGATCTCAAGATGAATGGAATGGTCATTATGAGTGTGAGAATACACCAAGATTCTGTCCACAAAGACCGTGACAAAAGAATCAAGATAGGGATGGAAAACCCTATTCATCAGAGCCATGAAAATGGAAGACACATTTTTATGACTGAACGAAATAACATGGTACTCATACAGAACATACCTACTATGAAAAGATGTACAAGGTATGTCTGATGGCCTTACTCACACTTGGTGATATCCCGACCTTAGGTTGATCTTAGAGAATTCCCTAGATCCTCAGAGCTGGTTGAAGAGATCATATATTAGAGTTAGTGGATGCCTATTCTTGACTGTAATCTGGTTCAATTTTTTGTAATCCACATATAGACATAAGGTTTCATCCTCCTTCTTAGAGAGAAGCACGGACGAACCCCAAGAAGATTTACTAGGTCGTATAAAACCCTTGGACTCTAAATCCTATAACTTCCACTTGATATCTTGAATCTATGTAGGTTCCATCCTATAAGAAGGAATGAAAACTGGAGCTACTCCTAGAACAAGATCGATCGTAAAATATACCTCTCTCCGAGGAGGTAATCCAGAACAATTATCAGGAAAGACATCACTAAAACAATCCACTACTGGAGGGAAATCTGCTTGATGTAAACTCTAATCCTCCATAAAGAGATTTTCAATTTGGGCGGTCACTCCACCTATCCCATGATGTTCTTGTCCTACTCTACCATCCTGGATATCCCACTCACCCTTATGTATATAACTGCTACCCTATGGTGATGTAAAAGAGACCCTACGATGATAATAGTCTACAAAAGAATGATACTAAACCAACCAATCCATACAAATAATGACATTGAAGGTTGTCATATAGATAATGAATAGGTTCCATAAGAAAGGGTAACTGCATACCTGAAGGGAATAATCTATACATTGGTGTATTACCTCTGACCGCACCCCTAACGGTGTATCTAGGGTCATTACACCATAGTAATACTGCATCTTCAGTTCGAGACTTTCCATGATATATTTAGAGATAAAAGAGTTAGAATCACCTATATCAAATAAATAAGATATTATGGCAGTTTTTACTAGAATAGTACCTAGAACTATAGATGGTCCCGTAACCGGATCCTCAGATATCGACTGTCGTGCATGAAAATGGCCCGATCCACTACCATGTGCAATAACTGGACTAACATGATCATAACTACTCTATTGGTTTAGCAGGTTATTATCAGTGTTTCGTCCAGAATTTTTCCTAATTGGCTAACCCATTAACAAAGCTCACACAAAAAGGGGTTGATTTTTTTTGTAAAAAAGAGTGTGAAGAATGTTTTGAATAATTGAAGAGAAGATTAGTCAATGCTCTTATCTTGACTCTACCATCAGAGAATGACGGGTTTGTTATTTATAGTGATGCTTCAAAGAAAAGAATTAGTTGTGTCCTTATGCAGAATGATAGTGTTATTGCCTATGCATCACGACAACTAAAAATTCATGAGAAAAACTATCCTACTCATGATCTTGAGTTAGAATCTGTAATCTTTACTTTGAAGATTTGGATAAACTACCTCTATGGTAACAAATGTGAGATATATACCGATCAAAAGAGTTTGAAGTTTATTTTCTCATAGAAAGAACTCAACATGAGGCAAAGGAGATGGATTGAACTACTCAAGGATTATGATTGCACTATACACTACCACCAGGGGAAGGAAAATAAGATGAAAAATGATTTGATTAGAAAGGATTGTGGAGTTTTGAACTAGATGAGAGTTGAAAAGGATCCTATATACATGGATCTAGTAAATATGGATATGGGAATCACCATTGAAGGTGAAACATCAAATTTTTTTCAAATGGTTTCCAAACCATCTTTACTATAAAGGATAAAGAGTTCTCAGACCGATGATGAAGAGTTTAAAAAGAATATTAAAGCTATGAATGATGGGAGATTGAGTGACTTTGTGTATGAAGATGGAATTTGGAAATTTGGAAAGAGACATTGTGTTCCCAATATACCTGATCTAAAAAGAGAATTTTTGGATGATGCTCATAGTTACAATTTCTCTATACACCCTGGTAGCACTAAGATGTATAGATATTTGAAGGAACATTTTTGATGGGACAACATGAAGAGGGAGATTTCTGATTTTGTGTCAAGATGTATGGTTTGTCAATAAGTGAAAGATGGAAGGCAACAACCTAGAGGGGTCATGCAACCTCTTCCCATACCTGAGTGGAAATGGGATAATATTATGATGGACTTTGTCATGGTACTACCAAAGACTCCTAGAAGGAATGATGCAATATGGGTCATTGTTGATCATATTACCAAGTCATCACATTTTCTTTCTATAAGGGAAGATTTACCACTTGAACGTTTAACAAGAATATATATTAATAAAGTTGTAAGACTTCATGGATTACCAATATCGATTGTTTCTGATCGTGATCCCCATTTTACATCAAGATTCTGGAAAAGTCTTCAGAAATATCTGGATACTGAACTTCATTTGAGCACTACCTACCACCCCCAAACTGATGGACAATCAGAACGGACTATTCAAACCTTAGAAGACATGTTGAGATCATGGTCACTTGACTTTCAAGGTATGTGGGATCAATGTTTACCTCTGGTAGAATTTTCCTATAACAATAACTTCCATTCAAGTATTTAGATGACACCATATGAAGCATTATACGGAAAGAGATGTCACACACCAACCTGTTGGGATGATGTTGGCGAAAGAAAACTCGTAGGCCCAGAACTTGTGGAGGAAACAATAGAAAAGGTAAAGGTAATCCAAACCCACATCAAAGTAGCTCAAAGTAAGCAGAAGAGCTATGCCAATAACTAAAAGAAGGATTTGGAATTTCAGGTAGGAGATCATGTTTTCTTGAAGGTATCTCCATGGAAGGGTGTTATACATTTCGTTAAGAAGGGGAAATTGAGTCCTAGGTACATCGGACCTTTCAAAATTCTAGAACGAATTGGGGATGTACCTTACCATTTGGAAATGCTGCCAAGTCTCTCCAAAGTTCATGATGTATTCCACATATCACTGTTGAGAAAATACATGCCTAAACCAACGCATGTACTCACTATGAGGAATTGGAACTAGAACCCGATCTGTCTTATTGCAAAGAGCCTATCAAGGTTCTTGATACAAGAGAATAAGTGCTGAGAAACCGGACGACTCGTTCAGTAAAAGTTCTATGGAGAAATCATAAGATGGAAGAGGCAACGTGGGAACCCGAGGAACTTATGATGAAGAACCACCAGATTATTTTTACGTAGTAATACTCTAGAAATTTTGAGGAGGAAACTATTTGAAGGAGGGGATAATGTAACACCCCAAGCTTCCACGGTATGCTTCTCTTTGAATAATACAGTAGCGTGTGTTGTACGCAACTTCGAGTTCTAACACACCACAACCAATCAAACTAGCCATTATGAATAGTAATACCCACTTTTTGAAATTTTATAAATTTTATCTTTTAAAATTGACTTCATTTTTGGATTCAAAATATCGAAATTAGCTTAGGGTGAATTTTTGGTATTTTTCTGAAAACTTTCAATTTTTGATGAATAGTGAAAAACACTGAGTTATAGTTTAAAACTGAATTTTTATTTTATTTAAATTTATTTTAGGTAAAAATAGATACATAATACCTATATAAGTTCAATTTAATTCATTGGATCCAGTTTATAATAATTTTAGATATATAAAAATTTTATTGAACTTTTTACTGTCTTTTACCCACCTCCTAGGAGCATTTGCAAATTTACATAAAACTTAATTTTACCACTTCTGTGAGTTTAATTTCAAAAATCCAAGAAACAAAGTTGATATTAGTAAGTAAAATGTGGTTCAATAAGATGAAAATAATTTTTGGTGAATAGTAACTTTTTACTTTTATTTACCACGGTTAAAAGTAAATAGAGTAATTAAGGGTAAAAATGATATTATTATTACCCTAACACATGTCCTAATTCTATTGGATAAGTGTAATTTGACCAAAACAAACTTTAGGAATAAAATATGATCCTTTAGGTCCACTTGGATTAGATTAAGTCATTTATTATTATTTAATTCAAAGAAGAGTTAAAAGTATTAAATTCGAAGTTTAATAACTTAACAATTTTTAATATAGGGTTAAACATAAGATAAATTTGACTATAAATATTCATTAGAAAGATAAAAATATTTCCTACATAATGGTATTTTATTTATAATTTTTAGACATTAAATAATTAAATTTATTTATGACACAATGATAATGCAGTAATTACCTAATTTATGAAATATTAAAATAATTGATATTATAAATATCCAAATAAATGTAATTTGAGACTTTTTATGAATTAAAATAATTTTATAGGTTAATATAAAATGTTAGGGTTAGTTAGATGATTTTTTTTGAAGTAATAATGCTGTTATGAATTTAGAAAAAACAAAATATCAAATAGTGTCAAAATTGACTTAAAAGAGTTTTTAAAACAAATATTATATTATTAATTGATATTCTATTTCTTAAAATATAAAATTCATCCAAAATACTTATATAATTATAGGTGTATCATTAATGAACCACTTGGGGTTCTCTTGGAAGTTTATAGTAAGTTTATTAACCATTTAATATAAAAATATAAAAAGACATGGTAAATGTCAAACTATTTAACTAAGAGTTAAATCTAAAAGATAAAGTTAATATAGTGACCCAAACCTATCTAAAACCTATTGGTAGAGTTTTTTTAGACCCATACCAACATTAGAATTTAAATAATTCATTTTAGATCCATTATAAACCGAAAATGATTTTATTATAAAATAATATTTCTAGCTTTTCCTAAGGTGCCCCTCACCCCTCTTATAAAAGGGCACCCCCCTTCTCTATAATTTACACCTTCAAATCCATTTGGATCAGTCAAAACCTACCCAAATACCTTCTAAACTGTCCTCGCTTCATCCTAGAGGCCTTACTTTAGTCAGAAAGCCAACCTAAGGATCCCTTTTGATCAAATCAAAAGGAAGAACCCGAAGAAGAGGTGAATATTTCATCACCCCTTTCAAGTTCCTTTCTTCTTCCACTTCCTTTTTCTTTGTTGTTTCCATTCTAAAATAATAAATCTAGTATCTTATATATACTGTGATGTTATTATAAATATGGTACAACCATATTCATTATTCTATCCATCCTTTGAATGACATGTCACCATACGTGCGTACGTACGGCTTGCCGTCTCCACGTCGTGGTGTAATTGTTATTCAATACATTATTATTTGGATGGGTATAATAATGATTTTTAATTGATTTAAATAATAAATATAACATGATAATGATTCTGTATATATGATATACCATACAATTATATATTATTTTAATATCAAAAGAATGATATTGTCGCTCGTGCGTACGTACGGATTACCGTCTCCACGAACGTGATGAGATTAATTCCCCATCATATCCATTCAAGACTAATTTTCATTAGATGATTAAAAATAATTTTTAAATACTTAATATAATTATGAATATGAATAAGATACATCCTATCCATAACAAACATTACTTACGTAACAAAGCATATAAAGGAAAACGAATCAGTTAACACCCGAAACGATGATAATACTAAAATATTATTAACAAAGAAATATTAAAAGATCATATATGATATTATATTAATATATATGATTCTTGTATAATTTAATAACAATTATTTCACCATTTTACAGGAGGTTAACCTACCCTCGACCAAGGAAATGTACAAGTTAAGGGTTAATTTCACAATCTCTTTATTATCTGAGGTTGTTTTTACGTAAGTATCTTCTGGGACCTCTTAATCATCCAAATAAATGTTTCTTAAAAATGTATTCCAAATCATTTTTAATATTTACTAGACTATGGTTTAAATTCATTTAAACCCTTTTTTTAATTTTATAAGATGTTTATAAAGGAATCTTTCCATCATTTTCCAAATAAGGTACTTTACGACCTTTTCGACAAAATTAAGGTAAGAATGTTTTTTTAACTTATACGGCGAGTGCATATATTTTCAGCTGTTATAACATCATAGAAGCTTCCCTTATAATCTTATAATAATATTTTCAAATATAATTGTTTTCTTTTATAATTACGTGACTTTTAAATGATTTCAAAATAGAAAGAGATATTTCTCTAAAAAGGTTTTGATTTCATCTATGTCAACATCCTTTGATGGATTTTAAGTTTATTTGAAGTTGATTTATTATGATACAAAAATTCTATATTGTATTGAAGGTTTTGTGATATGTTTGACTTTGGATGTTCTATTTTTATACCATTCACGGTTTATGGATAAATTATTGACATCTCGTATGCTAGTTTTAATACGAATGTTTATGTTATGTTTAAACCTTTTCATATGAGAAATGAATTGGACTTAATAAGTGATGGATGGAGATCACTATAGTTTCTCAATGCATCGGTAGGTCTCATGAGACAAACTAGTGTCTTGGAATAATACCTTGAAAAAATCTTATTTGTAGTCTTGGCACAAGGCCTTGACTATATGGTTATGAAAGTCTGGCATTATGCAGTCCATCATTATGAAAGTGGCTATTGATATTTCATATGATTATTCAACTAGTAGAATATCCATGTGAGTAATTAAATGGAATTATTTTGATTTATATTTGCCATATTATGATGAAATTTATGTTGAAATGGATTTTTTTAGTTATATACATTACCTTAAATGTTTATGATTATTTATGAAAGTTTCCGCTATATTGTTATCCTTACTGAGCATTTGAGCTCACCCCTTTCTATGTTTTATTTTTCCCAGGATGCGAAGAAGTATATTATGACTGACCTGCAGGGATAGTCTATGGGATCTTAGTGTTTTCTATGGAATCAATGTTGTTGTAGTTTTCCATTTTATGATGTAATGTAAACCTTATGAATGTATCTAGTACTTCCAAGGCTACTAAACTAATCAGTCTTTCGAGGCTTGATCTTTTGTGATCATGCCAATCATACATAATAATGCACCGAATTTGGGTTTCTGGGGTTGGGGCGTTATATCCTTCACCTATTGACAGGTGGAATACCTAGTGATAAAGCCTTTTATCTAATGTTTCATCCCATGCCACCAATATTGGCGTCACATATCTTGATACATCTTGGATATACCTGGATGAACTACCAACTGAGAAGCATGAGACTCTTTCATCAACTCCTATATCATATCTATAGGAACCCAGACACATCCATGTATGCGCAGGATGCTGTCTCTGTCCATATACCAATCCGACTGTGGTCTAGCTCCTAATATACTCTCATAGATAACCAAGCCCTCATTATTTGAAAATTATCTACCATTCACCCTCTAAAAGAGAGAAGAGGTGACTATCAAAGATGAGAGGTAATACTACTTGTGACTATCATGTAACTCCATATGCATCTCAAAGAATAGGTCCATTAATTTCCATTCATCACTAGCTTCCCATAAATCCTATGTTTGAGTTTTCCGACTCAACACATCCACAACTACATTTCCCTTCCCAGGTGTATAGGCAAGCTCAAAATCAAAGGATTACAGATATTAAACCCATTTTTATTGTCTGAGGTTCAATTCATGCTATGAAAAGATATATTTGAGGATATTTTTATCTGTTTATACTATAAAGTTCTCACCAAATAGATAATTTCTCCAGCAACATAAGACATGGAAAACTGTTTCTAGCTCGAGGCTGTGCGTCGGGTAATTTCTCTCATGAGGCCTCAACTGTTGAGATCCGTATGCAATGAACTATCCTCCTGAAACATCACTACTCCTAGGATGACACTTGATGCATCATAGAAGATGGTATAAACTATGCCTAGATCTAGAAGAGTTAGAATTGGTGCTGAGATAAACCTCTCTTTTAGCTTTTGAAAGGATTTATCACATGCTTCTGACCACAGAAACTTGACACCATTCTTTGTAAGACTAGTGAGAGGTGAAGTTAGATGTGAGAAGTCCTATATGAAATCTCTGTAATATCCATCCAACACCAAGAAACTTTGTACATAAATCACATTCTTAGGCTACTCCTATGAAACTACAACACTAACCTTTTCTAGGTCAAAATTTACTCCTGATTCCGATACCCAAGAAATGAACTTTGTCGATCCATAAGTGGAACTTAGAAAGCTTATCATAATTATGATGCTCTCTTAGTGTACTCAAAACAATCTCAAAATAACTGGAATGTTCATTATGAGTGTGAGAATACACCAAGATACCATCCACAAATACTATGAAAAAAGAATTGAGATAGGGATGGAAAACCCTATTCATCAGATCCATGAAAGTGGCAAAAAAATTTGTATGATGCAACAATATAACAAGGTAATCATACAGACCATACTTACTATGAAAATCTATACAAGGTATGTCTTATGGCCTTACTTGCACTTGGTGATATCCCAACCTTAGGTCGATCTTAGAGAATACCCTAGCTTCTCAGAGTTGGTTAAATAGATCACCTATTTGAGGTAGTGGATGCCAGTTCTTGACTGTAAGATGGTTCAATTTTTTGTAATCCACACATAAATGTAAGGTTCCATCTGTCTTCTTAGAGAAAAGCATGGGAAAACCCCAATAGGATGTACTAGTCCGTATAAAAACCTTGGCCTCTAAATCCTCTAACTTCCACTTGAGATCCTGAATCTCTATAGGTGTCATCCTATAAGGAGGAATGGAAGCTGTAGCTACTCCTAGAATAAGATTGATCATAAAATCTACCACTCTCTAAGGAGGTAATCCAGAAAAATTATTAGAAAAGACG
Source organism: Viscum album (assembly GCA_963277665.1). Taxonomy (NCBI): domain Eukaryota; kingdom Viridiplantae; phylum Streptophyta; class Magnoliopsida; order Santalales; family Viscaceae; genus Viscum; species Viscum album. Next base: position 591,885,974 of record OY728126.1, read on the forward strand.
TCTCTAAAATGATCCACTACTGGAGGTAAATCTGCTTGATGTAAACCCTGATCCTCCATGAAGATATTTTCAATTTGGATGGTCACTCCACCTATCCCATGATGTTCTAGTCTTTCTCTACTAGCCTGGATATCCCACTCACCCTTATATAGACAACTGATGCCCTATAGTGATGTAAAAGATACCCTATGGAGATAGTAGTCTACAAAAGCATGATATTGAACCAACCAATCCATCTAGATAATGACATCGAAGGCTATCATCTAGAGAACGAAGAGGTTCCATAAGAAAGGGTAAATGCCTACCTTAAGGGAAAAATCCCTACATTGGCGTATTTCCTCTGACTACACTCCTAATGGGGTATCTAGGGTCATTACACCATAGTAATACTGAATATCCAGTTCGAGACTTTCCATGATAGATTTACAGATAAAAGAGTTCAAATCACCTGTATTAACTAAATCAGATACTATGTTAGTTTCCATTAGAATAGTACCTCATACTATAGATGCTCCCATAACCTGATCCTTAGGTATCGACTATAGTGCATTCAAATGGCCTAATCCAATTCCATGTGCAACAACTAGACTACCATGATCATAACTGCTCTGTTGGTGCTGCTAGAGATTAGGGGTATGACTACTACGACCATGACCTCCTCCTCGGCTAGTCCTTCCAGTGCTATTCCAACTCCCCACCTAACGCGGTGCAAAAGAACCCACTCCTAAAGATGGAGCTGGTGTAGATCCTCTTCCACTCAAAGTTGGTGTAAAGGTTATGTAGAACCTATGAAGATGCCCCATACAGCTACAAGCCCAACACTCCATTGGGTCTCTATCACAATGGGGCTTCAGGTGCCCACGTCGTCCACACCAATGAAACACCATGGAGTTATAAAAACAGGTACTCTGGTTGTCACTGACCTGATGAGAAACCTCAAGGGAATGCTTCATTCCATCAGAAGAACGACTGGCCTGATGCGGCACTGAACCTTTATGCCCAGTAATATTTCCACCCCTCAGGTTATGCTTAGTGATAAGAGCCTAATTTACTATTTCAGAAAAATTAGGCATGAAAAATATATTCACCTGGGTAAGAATGACATACACAAGCCCATCCTCGAAGCGTCTATCACGCGAAAGCTCATCACCAGCTAGATGCGATGCAAAGAATTGTAACTCAATGAAACACACCGAATAATCCACAACTGACATAGAACCCTAATCAAGATGCATGAACTCTCTGGCTCTATCAGCTCTCAACATCTGAAGAAAGAACCAATCATAGAAGGCAGTTTGGAAATCAACCCATAACATACCCTGATGATGACCATACTGGGTAAGCACATCCCACCAACGCTTGGCCGAATCGTGAAACATGTATGTGTCAAGATTGACCCTATTCTCTGGAGTCATCTTCAGATGCTCAAAGATAGACAGGGTGGCCTCCAGCCAAGACTTAGTAGCCTATGGACCACCAAACCTTGAGAAAGTAGGAGGATGCTACTGTAGGAACTCGCAAGTCAGATCAACCATCATAAGTGAAACTCATGGAGCATAATGCATGAACTGCATCAGACTTAGGAAACTATCATGAACTTGGGAGTCGGTGCCCAGATCAGGTATAATAGGTAGTGCTGCATGTGTCACTCCTGGGGGTATGACTGATGGCTCAGAGCCCACCACATCGGGATCATGGTCGTCACCACCTTACTGGTGTACGATATTAGGACGTCGTGGCGAAATTGGTCTACAACTTCTAAGCACATGCCTCAGAATAAGAATTAAGCAGATATATAACAACACTTATGGAATCTAAACAAGGAAATACTCACTACCCAAGGCATACTACCTCAACTACCCACTTAAACAGCCAAGTACTGGTAAGTTCTCAAGTATACGTTTTATTTCATTTTTAAATTTAATCACCAAGTTCACTCCTTTACCTTTCATAAACATGACAAGGTGGGATAAGGATGTGAAACCATTTCATTTTAGATGTAATGTTTCACATTATAATGGATATCCATTCTCATTGGATTAATGCCCATACACCTTGTCACTGAAAATGACACCCATTTATTTATAGTATAATGGTTAAACTTATTAAATTACTCATCCCAACCCATGAGGTCCCATACACCTTATTATTTGAGATAGGAAATCACTCAATCACAACCAAGAGTAATATAATCATAAGATAACTATCACAACATCACTTAATAATCACAGAAATATCAAGTAATGAAAAGTAGTGAAATGCACCTATATGTCATGGAAATATGCATGGCATGTGAATTATAGGTGCCTATAATGATGCATGTAACAATGCTACTTGTCCTCATATCATCAGGCCAATGATAAAATATAATTTCAATCAGTAGAAAAATCAATAACACCACACAACATGTGCGTCACCCAATGGTGAAATAATATCAACTGTAATAGGCAGAACACAACAACAATTATATTTGGGGTAACTTGGATTTTACCCCAAACCTGTGTTTGTGATTCCCAAGCATGACTTATAACCAAGTCCCAGAAGTTCCTAATCTCCTGACTATTATATCCAAATAGTAAAGTAAGAAAAGAACCTGGCTCTGATACCACTTTATGATGTCCCAGACCCGGATGCCGCTAAATAGGTGCCCCGAGCCTGATGGGCCACATGGACTCAAGTGCATATCCCCAAATGCCAAATGCTACCAACTAGCAGTGAGGGCCAAGGGTGTATCTATGGGGAGACCATGAACTCATTACCAGAGTGTAGCAAAATAGATAAATATAAACATAGGTGAATAATAGAAAAAATATAAGTAAATAGAAGAAGCAAACAAAAGTGATAAACATACAAGGATAACAATAATTGAAATGACTGGAATAAATGATGATGATATGTCACGTCACTAGAAAACTAGAAAACATGGATACAAGATAGTAGGAATAACATGTTACACAAAAGTATAAAATAAATAAAAAGACTATCCCAAGCATCTCTAGCTCCAACTTGATTATTTTTTATCAAGATCCATCCTAAACAACAAGAAATCAAGTGTTCGAAGCCATATAATTACCTTTGTCTACACCCACATTCATGTAATCTGCCTCAGGTACCAAATAGTTCCTGGAGAGGGTGTGATATAAATCTCAATGGGCCACCACTAATGGTATCTATAACATCCAGTCCGTATAATGGAAATGTAACAGTGCAAAAGCATTCATATATAAAGCAAAGCAGTATAATGTAACTAAATAATCAAGTACCTACTTCATCCCTAGGTTGATGTCTGAACATGTAACCATTTCATTAATTGATTATTATCAGTTTACAAATAAGTCACATGATAGCTATAGTGAAGGTTCTGAGATGTAACAAGGAAACCTGTAATTATATTTAATAATAAAGTTCCAAGGTAGTAACCAAGGCAACATAGACCTCAAGGGTCGCCAACTCAGTAATGACTATAGTCTAGATAAGGGTAAGAGTGAAATACTAGGAATATAGTCCAATTCATTCCACAATAGGAAGACTACCGAGTCCAAGGATTTTATCCAAGGTAAAATAGGGATAAGCAATGACTAGGCCTAATGGACTTTAACCATGGAACCTATTTATCAAAGATGGATAGAAGGATTGTATCCAAGTCATCCTATAATAATACATGGGGGGTCCTACGGTGTCATACCAGGCATCCAAAGTTAGACAAGGATTGGTTCTAGGTGGGTGTTAACCTAATCAAGCCGTATCCTTGAATCAGAATGGGGTTCCTGAGTGCTAAAGGCATTCCCTATAGAATCCAAGGTGAGATCAAGTCAGGCCACTTCTATTTGATAATATGTTATATAATATTTCATATGGTTCAATCCATTACCTTTCATTAGTGTGACATGTCTAATTGATCATGAAACCATTTAATCAATTCTTAATTAATCAATAAGTCCATTTGGTTTAATCCTTTCCTTTCATTAGTGTGACAAGGCCAAGTAGCATGAAATCATTTATTTAATTCATTTAAGGAATTTTCATATATCAAGGTTCACTCCGCTACCTTCTATTAACATAGTAAGGGGTGATATATACATATAATCTATTATTTAATTATATTTAAAAAAGCCAAGTCATATACTTAGTATACTTTCCAATTTCCATTTCATATTTAATTATCAAATTGAAGCACGTAACTTAGGAAGTTCAAGTGGTGAGAATACATAGTAATTTCCATTATGAAATTAAAAATTTAAATCAATCCATTTAATATAGAAAATCTTACCCTTAGAGAGGTCAATCCCAGGTACACCTGAATGATGGCTCAAACGTATCAAAACACTAAAATGATAATTATAAAAAAACATCCTACATGGGATGGATAGAGTTGTGGACGTAACCACTAACAACTAATCATATATTTAGAAAGAGCATAATCATATTATTCTAATGATTATAATCATGGAATATAAATTCAGTAAACGACACCTGATGAAATCAGTGTCCCCACATGACAATTCCAAAATCAACAAACTTGAGGGATGGGTTATAGACCACCCACCTTAGGCTCGTAAAACTATCCTCCTCCAGTATTGGCCTATTATTTGGTTTGGATCAGATTAGATCTGAGAAAAAGGTAAAAACATGCACACCTCGATAACTACTTCGAGAGAAATAGAGATGAATAACAGATAAAATAGACTCGAGTACTTATCATTGCACATCCAACACGATGAAAAGAAGCTTGAATGAATCCTAGATGAAGTAGATCTCTTGATCCCTAGATTGGGCCTTCAAAAATCTCCAAAATAATATAAATGGAGGCTAATCCCACTAAAAATTTTAATAGGGAAGAAGTGGGGGATTAATTAGATCATTAAGGAGAAAAAAGGTAAAATTACCCAAAATTTAGCCTGTGTGTGGTTTTCTTGCACAGTTTTCCAAACCGTGCATAATCCATGCACAAGTACCTAAAGAAAGGGGCATATCACATGGGTAGGCCAAATGGTTAGGGAAACTGTGCGCCAAATGTGTGAGATAACTCTACCCAAAAAATCAGACCATCCACACAGTTAGATATAAATGTGATCCCTTCCCGCATGGTTTACTCTAACCGTGTGATGTGGAATTTTTTTCCAAAAAGTTGGGTTCCAGGCTCCAAACAAGCCTAATACACCCTTGGGACCTTCGATAACTCAAAAGGCATACATATTAGGTCCAAAATCGAGAATTAGATAAAAATTTAAATGATCTTTAACTGAGTGAAAAATTGGGTTCTTACAAAATCTATGGTTGTTGTCCTTTGATTTTAGGGAAATACGATGTCGTTTGCCTGGTTTTGACCCCACCAAAACTTGTTTTAAAGGGATTTTGTACCTTTAAAAAGTGTATAGAGAGTAATTATATCCAAAATTAACGTCATATTGATGTACTATTTGTGCATACACATAAAAAACAACTCATCAGTGTTTGTCTCATGATTTCACATCAATGCATGTTCGTTTTCTATGGTTTTGACCGTTCCATGCATGTTTTAGTATTTTAAAACACAAAAAACACATTTATGGCCATAAAAAACAAACCATAATTTGGAATGATTTGTTTTCAATTCATATATGTCATAATTAAATCTATTTTCATTGTCCTATGATTTCAGGGCAATCAGATGTCGTTTTTCTAGTTTTGACCCCCTGATAGTTTTAAGGGCTTTTATACCTTTCAAAAGCGTATAATGAGTAATTCCAACCACACTACATGTCGGATTGATGTGTTGTCTACGAATACACATAAAAAGCAACTAATTAGTGGTTTTACCAAGATTTCAAATCAATATAAGGTTATTTTATATAGTTTTCACCATTTCACACATATTTTAGTGTTTTAAAACACTAAAAAAGTGTTTAATACCATAATGGGAAAACTATAATTTAGAATGACATATCTTCAGTTACTAAATTTTAAAATTAAATATATGGTTGTTTTCCTATGATTTTAGGGAAATCTGACGTTGTTTTATTAGTTTTTACCTATTGATACTTGTTTTTGAAGGATTTTGTACCTTTTAGAAGTGTATACTGAGTAATTACGACCACACCATATGTCAGATTAACATGTTGTCTGCATGTAAATTTAAAAAAACTAAGTGGTGGTTTTCTCATGATTTCACATCAATCTGAGGTCATTTTATATAGTTTTTTCCATTACACACATGTTTTAGTGTTTTAAAACACCAAAACACATTTACAACCATAACAGTCAAGCCATAATTCATAATGACATGATATTGGTTCCTACATTTCAAAATTAAATCTATAGTCATTATATCATGATTTTAGGGAAATATGACATCATTTTATTTGTTTTGACCCCCCCTGACACTTGTTTTTAAAGGCTTTTGTACCTTTTATAAGTGTATACTGAGTCAAAACTGAGAAAAAAAGCTCAAATTATTTTCAAACTTATGGAAAATAATATATAATTCATTTTTGTCATGTAATAATCAACCACACGTCAATTCAAAACAATATAAGGTTGATATGACTCAAAATTCATGTTATATATATAAAAGTGTCATTTTTGTTTTATTTATAGATGTTGTATGTGTTCTTTGAAAATTTGTGAATGATCTATAGAATTTTGAATTTACCTCAGCAAGATGTGATATAAAGTAGGAAATTTCACTAGGGATCATGTTGGCCATCCAATAAAATTCAAAAACTAAAGCATTTTCTATTTGCGACCTCCACTGATCCTGTGTTTTCCTATAATAGTCTTGTTCTTGCACTTTTTATTTCAATATTTTAATTTCTCTTTGTGATTCCTGATCAACGAAACTAATCAAAACCCCACTGGGTATAATAGTAATGGATGATGCCACCCTAGCCAATGAAGTAGGCCTAGAACCCATCCCCTATACACATCTGGGATTCTCCTTCCCTAAAACTATTCCAACTGCATTATTCTGGGAAACCGATGGTGATTGTGAAGGGTTAACATCCCAAACTTCTTGAATTTTAACCCATTAATACAAAATATTAATAATGATTTTTTAAAATATATGAACTTCATAATGTTATATAATTAATAATTTTTTCATTATTATTTGTTTTTATCTCAAAAATATAATAACATAATATTAAAAATTATATTATAACAAAAAACAATCCTTAAAACCAATTAATTGGGGTCGTCTAGATGTATCATATGATGCCAAATTGTCATTATTTGATCCATATAGCTGGTCTAATTTAATTGGGTTTAAGGATTGTTTGTTGTTATAATATATTTTTTATCATTAGGTTTTTATAGTAATGAAATAATATAAAATGGTAATGAAAAGTACTTACTCCAACATCTTTGGTAGGGTCATTTAAAAAACCGCCATTGGGTTTCCTATGAACTTTAAACCACATCTCTATTTAGCCAACAAAGTGACCTAATTCATTAGCCTTTATAAAAAATGTAAAGAAGTTAGAAAAATCCTTGGGTTATAATAAAATGATATAAATAATAATGAATAAAATACAAACCAAATTTGTTCTTTTTTTTGAAAAACAATAAGACCCTACAATGTGAGGAATGAATTGATTCTCATGATTCACAATTTTGTTAGAAAATTACTACAAAAATAGGAACATTAATAAAAATTATAATTTTCTTGCGTTTATGTTATTAAGATACTATAAAATATTCAATTACCTCATGAGATGAATCTCTGTTAATATCGACAAAGATATTTCATTTCTCATGAGAAATGACTTCAGGAACTTTCTCATAAAATTGTAGTGATCTTAGAGAAGTGTCATTAAAATCATACCATGATCTTCATTTAAAATCTCTCTATTTCTTGCCCAAAATTTTCAAAGTCCATGGGCATGAAATAGATTCAGGGACATCAAAATGAAAAAACATCCAGAAATAAAAAATACAACACTTTATCTTTATATTAAAAAATTTTACTCATATATTTTAAATTAGTTTCCAAGGACTATTAAATTAATATTACCTTTACTTGAGTATCAAAGACCTAATTTTTCCAAGATGTAGGAATATTCCTCCAATATTTATAATTAATGGGAAATATCACTATATCGCAAGCAAGATTCCCAAGAATCTGGCCATAGATTCTAGAATTGTCACCAATAGGCACCACAAACTCACCAAATGGAATGATAATCTTGAATCCCTTTAGGTCCCATACATCTATCATGTTCATATTTTTATCCCTTATATGGTTGTCTTTATTTTCTTAACAAATGAATTAAACAATTAATAAGATATATTTTTTTTTTGAAAAATGATATACATACCAGTAACAATAACTCACCAATATCCTCTAGATGGAGGGGTAACGAACTACTCCATCACTGGAGGTGAATTATGTGGGGGGATACCAACTAAATCTGGGGAAATGGATAGATTTCTAGTAGTCTCAGGTACAATTGAATCACTAGAATCCACATAAGATGACAGTAATGGTGGTGTGCTTCGAGATACTGATCAGCTAAGATCCTAATTTTTTTTGTTCTTAGAATTCCTACATTTCAAATGGTTAAGGTATATTAAATGTATAAAAAATGAAAAACTAAAAGTTTTTTACAAAAAGAAAAGAAAAACTATAACAATTTAAATATGTAAGGAACACTTATCAATGAGAAAATATAATATATTTTCATTAACAATTTATACATTCAATTATCTCCATCTTCATTATCTTAATTGTTATCAACCTCCATTGAGATGATTTCTTCATTTTCAATCTCTCTTTAAAGTTTTACTATTTGGATATTTTTAGGAAAAAATGTTCAATGTTTTGTGGTTGATGAGGTTTACTTTCAAAAAGAAACAATTGATCTTCCTCACCCATATCATGCAAGTATCTCTGCTTTAATTGTACAATAACACTCCAAACTTCATGTATTTAATCATCTACATAATAAACCATCTTCTCTTGTGAAGAAAAAATAAATGGATCATGTTTTTCATGCTCACCAGTATCCATCAAACAAGAGAAGTTGATAGAAGTAAAATGTAATTAATATTTCATTATACCCTTATCAATGTTGACCCACTTACATTTGAATAAGACAATTGAAAACTGACCATGATAGTTTAATTTAAATATATCATTCAGTTTTCCATAGTATCCTACCTATGAAAATGTAAATACACCACTATTTTGAGTTTTCAAGTCTTTTTCATGATAAATTTTATGAAACCTAAATCCATGAATATTATAGGCATCAAATATCTTAGCCTGCCTTAGAGGACCTTGATCCAAAAACTTCAAATCATTTGATATTTCAGCTTGATTTCCAATATTCATTATCTAGAAAAAAATATATAATTTGTTACTTTTAACATAGAAAAAATAACTACACATCAATAATATGAATATGAGTATATACTTACACGGAGGGAAAACCATTCAACAAGCTCCTTATTAACAGTTTTTATTAATTCCATCTCATTTAGAGACCGATACCTTATTCACCTATTTATTTAAAACTGAAATTATTTAATAAATGGATCTATAATAACACTATTGGATAATAAATATCTATGTTATTATAGAAACTCCAATTTAGTCAGTGTAAAATTCAACCCCATTCCAATTGGTCATCCAATAGTTGGACACACCGATGATTGATTTTTAGAATTAGAATTAGTGGAGATGTCATCAACACATCCAACATGATTTAATCTAGTCTCAATCCCATCCAAATACCTATAACAGAAGGTCAGGAACTCTTCGTCTATGTAACCATAAGCAATAGATCCTTTTGGTTTAAATTTATTCCTCACATATGATTTAAAATGACCTAAGTACCTGATGGAAAAAAATAAGAAACATATTAAAAAAAATTTACACAATGATTTGATAAAATTGAATTCACCAATGAAAATAAAAAAATATCAATGTACATCTCAATTGGATACATCCATCGATAGTGTACCAGTCCAAAAATTTTATCTTATTCAACCAAATAAACAATCAAATGAATCATGACTATGAAGAATTAAAGGGTAAATAACATCTCCAAATGACATAGTGTCAAAACAATTATTTCTTGAAGTTTATCAAGATTGGTTGGATTTATAGTTTTTCCAAAAATCTCTCTGAAAAAGGTACAAAACTTAACTAGAACCAAATTTACCTTTTTAGGTAAAGTACTATGCAATGCCAACAACAAAAACTTCTCCATCAAAATATGTGAGTCACGATTTTTAAATCCATGTAACTTTCAATGTTTTAGGAAAACACACCTTGATATGTTAGTTGAATATCCATCTATAACTTTTACATTTTTTAAAGTTCGAAGGAATACATCTTTCTCACGATTCTTCATTGTAAAAATTTCTTATGAATACTTTTCATTCTATTTTTCCTACAAAATGTGCTTTATATTCATTGAATCTAAATCTATATGAGCATTAAGGTGATCCTTTTATTTAACCTGATCATTAAGAACAATAAAATTACATTATCACATTCTTTATTCTCAATATGCATTACTTCAAGATTATGATGTATCAAACTAAACTCCCAATAAGGAAGTTTGAAAAATATATTCTTTTTCTTCCATTTTTGTGTTCCATCTTCTTCAGATACTATACCCTGTACCCCTTTCCACCCTTCTTTAAAATGATGTCATTTTCTAAATTCTGTAGTGACATTCATCAATGGTCCCAAGATTTATGAACCAAATAACACATTCAGTTAATTTCTCATTTAAATATCTCCATTGAATTGTGGCTTGTTAAACATGAATTTATGAGAAGCATCAATAAATCGACAACGAGACATAAAAAATCATTTTATGCTATGAGGTAATCATTTTGGATCAAAATAAAAATTTAAAACTGGATAATCCAAACCAATATGAGTGTTCCAACAAGATAAATTTTCTAGTCCAGGAAAGTCACTAACTATTTACATTATAGCAATATGCATTTTGAATAGTTTTCTCATTGAATCATTATTGTTTCCATGCCATCATCCCATAATTCTCGCAATTATTTGATTAGAGGTTGAAGGTATACATCAATTTCATTTCCAGGAATTTTATTTCCAAGAATAATCATCAAAATAATGAAAGAAGTCTTCTTCACACACAACCATGGAGGTAGATTATAGGGGATCAAAACAACTGTACAAATTATATAATTAGAACTTAAAGTACAAAAAGGGTTAAAACCATTAGAATCCAATCCCAAATGTAAATTCATAGGATCCGATGTGCCTATAAGGGGCTTCATGATAGGGTTCCCCCTCCCCCACTGTGGTTTGGCTTCCCTCTCCTCGATGACTCAGGACGGTGAGCTCGTGGTGTGAGGTCTTCCAGTGGTGGTGTCGTCAGGCTCAAACATCTCGGCGCATCTCACTGTTTGCTGGACATTTCTCATAACCTCCCCTTTGATCTGGATAGGGATCACAAGGAAGCACAGTGAGGGTCTAATGTTTGAGTTTCCAACTGATGCGGTGAGGTTTCTGTCACGTTTCTGCATTGTCTGTGGGTCAGTTGGGCGGATCTGGTCGCTGTTTGCAGGCTTGAAGGCAGTGGTGGGTTTTCGGTTCAAGTGATTCTGGTTTGCAGTTTGGATCTGTGTACGTGTTCATTGGTGTTGGTTTGTAGTGTGGATCTGTGGTTTTCATTTGTTTCTTGGTTTTGGACGGTTTTATTCGGTTTATTTTGGGCTCGCAATTTGGTGTTTTGCTCTGGCGTGCTGTTCAGCGGCGTCGTCGGGTTGTGGGGATGGCATGGACGAGGCAACGGGATCTTCTCCCTCATGTAATTGGTGATTTTTTGTGGTGAATTTTGTGCGTGTTTCTATTTTGTGGTGATGTTTGGTGATTTGTGTGATTCGGAGAGTTTTTGTGATTTCGTTATGGAGGAATCTTCTATTGCCTTTGAGGAATCTGCCGCTGGTCTTGGTTGAACGTGAGTGTACCCTTTGTGCTGATGCTGTTATTGATGGGAATCTTCTGATTGAATTGGTTGTGAATCTTTGGTGTGTTGGCAACCAGAATTCTACATGGAACTGTTTCGGATGAGGTTTAGAGCATGAAGTTTCCACCTGAGCATGTCATTTAGATTTGGATGTTCGAGAGGGTATGGATCTGCCATCGGTACCGGGCCCGTGCAACCCTGCACGGGACGGCTTGCTGAGCGGTCATGCGATGGTGAAGACTTGTAATCATGGTGTAGTCACTGGGAAGAGGCAGATCATGTAGTCTTGCTCTGGTTATCCTCTTTAATGGTCTTTGTAGTTGTAAGGATCTTGCAGTTTCTCACTTTTTCTTCAAAAGTGTTTTGATAATAAAAAAAGTTAATTTTCAGTCGAAGAAAAATATGGATATAGAAAATCAAACATCTTCCATAATGTTGAATATTTTGGATGTATCATCAATACATCATTACTATCCTAATCATTTCACTTCATGTCGTATGCAGTTTTAGATGACATGAATAATATTTTCAAGTGTGGTTTCAGTGGAAAGTTACACACTACCTTTGCAGGAGTTTTCTTATTATGTTTCTTCCTAGGGTTGCATTGATTTATGCTGTCATTTTTGTTCATTAACTTCCATATACTTGTATGAAATCTTGTGCATTCTTATTTATCACACTCTTCTCCCTTGTAAAGAATGAAATCATTAGGGTATGAATGTATCTTTGTATAATCAAGTACAAATTTGTTGATGACTTTTTCATCACATAGAATTATACAGGGATCTTAGATTTAATAAATGCATCATAAAGAAAATTTAAAATCATAGAAATTGCTTTGTCAGTAATTCCATAGAGACACTTGATATGATACAACTTAAGTAGAAAAGAAAACTTTGAATACTTGGCACATCCTTCATACAGTTCTTATTTTCTATCTTCAACTAATTCATAAAAATAATTTTTTTGGTCATTGAAGTTCTGAGCAATATTAACCCGCTCAGATCAACCTAAGGTTATGTTGATCTATTAAAACATTTAACATTATATTTTGCAAAATAAAATGCGTCATTTAAAAAATTTCGAACTGGATTCACCTCTTCTGAGTCACTTTGTATTTCATTTATAGTATTTTAATTTTTTTGACTTCCCATAACATTTTATTCACCATGAAAAATCCAACATACATATAGAGCAGGAAACTGTTTCAATATAAAATTCTCATATACTTTGTTTATATTCAACCATCACTTGAATTTACAATTAGGACATGAAAATTTTATTCTACCATCCACTAATTGGTTTGCAATTGCGTAATCTAAAAATTATTCCAATACCTTGGAATATCGAGGTGTGTTTCAAGGTAAATTAATCCAACTTTTATCCATAGGTATTGGATTGTATTCTCCCCTTGCATTCAGATATAAAGATATAAATGTTTAATCAAACCAGTACAATCAAAATTAAATATCACCCAACTAATCCATTAAATCTTTCATAACAACTATAAAGGAAAACATGATGAATCAAATAATGAAATTTTTCTTACTAAACTTATAATATAAATATATGAATCGAATAAATTATTATTTCTCACAAACATAGATGAATAATGACATAAATTAGACGAACACCACATTTTATCACAAAGGAAACCCATAAACATTCTAAAATATATCAAATATGTCTTCCTAAATTGAGATTTGGAAGATAAAGTATTTTTCTCAGTAAAGATAAAATTAATTTTTTAGGTTAAATAAGGATCTATAAGGGTTAGTATAAGACTCAAGATCATGGTATTTGGAGTTAGATACATGCTTGAAAAAAATTATTTTTTAATGACAGAAGTGTGGAAAACAACCTCTACATTAAATATGATAAAGGTGTATCAATTTTTGATATTTTATATATAGATGATATTATTTTTATGGGGGAAAAAGATAATGGTGTATTTTACACTAGTATTGTAACTAAGGAGGATTCATTCCATTGAAAAATTAGTTACATTGAGAAATGTACGAACCATTTCCCATGATATAATTAAGACCAAGAGCACCCCTTTAAAAATATGAATGCAAAATATACCTTATTTGGATATCATGATATGTCACACATAACAAAAATATCCAACTATATATGTCTATATTCTATTTAACCTGTTTAGTGTGACTTCATGTTGTTCTAAGAATTATATAAATCAACTCTTTTCACATAACATCAAATAAAATGTTTATTCAATTTGAGCTAAACATAAAAAATATGATGTTAATATAAATTTGAATAATGTGTATTGTGATTTTCAAATAAAATTATAAAAAAATAGCCATTTGACTCAAAAAACAAACAAACAAACTACATACTATAATTATCTTAAAAATAATGTTAGTTAAAATAAAATCAATGAAACTATCTTGGATATTCCAGTTACCATAACCAATAATTGATTATCATGAATGTAAAACTTAACCCTAACTACTCTATCATTATTCAATAGATTTTATTAAACTAAATTATTCCCCACATATGCATAAAACATGAGGCATTATGATAAATTTAAAAATGGTATAATATCTCATTTTCAAGGTCTTTATCCTTAGATACCTTTCCAAGGCTGGTGATGAAACCATGTGTGACCCCAAACCCTAACACCAATTGGTCATGAGTTGAAAAATAGTCTCAATTATATATATGTCAAAAATTGGAGGCATTAACATATATAGAACAAAGTTTAATTCATTAATATCAAATAAAAACCATGAAATTATGAATGATCTAGATTCCATAACTGACTTACATAATATTTTTTTTTCATTTAGTACAATATAACCAAAATTAATGATTATTATAACTTCAAAAAAATAACTGAAAAATCCAAATAACACATTATAAACCAAAATTACATATATTAATTATTATTGAATGAATGAAAAATAAATTATATACTATTTTTACCACCCATGATTTTCCATATAATGCTACTCAATAATAGATTTAGGGTGAGGATGATTCAACCTTTAGGGGTGGGGGTTATGTTGCCGTCGAGGAGGGGATCTGAGCCGAGGAGAGGGAGGTCAGAGGGGGGGGGGGGGGTCTACGTCACCGCCGAGGAGGTGAACTGAGCCAAGGAGAGGAATGTTGGGGGGGGGGGGTCAATATCATCGGTGAGGAGGGGCACCGTGAGCTGGGAGAGAGAGGTCGGAGGGGGGGGGGGTCGCAGGGGTCGAGGTTGGAGGGGGGTGTCATGGTGGCCGGGGTCTCCAGTGGGAAGAGAGGATGTAGGTCAGAAGGGTGGGGGAATTGGGGTCGCGAGGTAGAGATCACTACTGGAGAAGGGAGGGAAGGAGGTCGGGGGTGGAAATGGTTCGGGCTGCATAGAGGGAGTGAGAAGGGGGATGAATTAAGGTTTTTTTAAAACATTTTGTGGCAGTTTAATTAAAACCACTGCTAATTGTTAAAATAATAAAAATATAGCAGTTGTTTGATCAAAAAATCTCTATATTATATTTTCTTAATAGAATTTAATTCACAGTGGTTACTAGATCTTCCACTAATTAACCTATTCTAAGCAACACGTTTTTGTAGTGAATTAAATATTAATATGAAAAAATACATTAATAAATGTCATTATTTAATAAAAAGGCACACTTGGAATTATATCGGTCACACTGTGCATTATATTGAGGTGTGGTTTGTTCCTAAAAATCAAAAATGAGTTATGGATCATTTTCCTAAAGTATCAAAATAATCCGAATGTGTTTTCTTAGTTTTGAGCATGTTACTTGTTTTTTTACTAAAATTAATGTCAATTTTAAATAATGACACACTTTGAGCCATACTAATCACACCATGCATCGTATTGAGGTGTTGTTGATTCCTACACATCACAAATGACTCATGGATAATTTTCCTAAATTATCAAAACAATTTGAAAGTGTTTTCTCAGTTTTTAGTATGTCATTTTTTTTACTAAAATGTAATTTCAAACTAGTTTCCCACACTTTGAGTCATATCAGTCGCATCATGTATCGGTTTGATGTGAGATTTCTTTATACACATCAAAAATTACTTAAGAATCACTATCCTAAATTATCATGACAATTGGAGTGTGTTTTCTTGGTTTTTAGCGAGTGACACATTTTGAACTAAAATGTCAATTTTAAACTGATAACAGAAACTTTGAGTCATATCGGTCACATCGTGCATCAGATTGAGGTGTGGTTGATTCATAAACATAAAAAATGACTAATGGATTGTTTTTCTAAAGTATAAAAAATAATCCTAATGTGTTTTATCAGTTTTTAGTATGTCACTTTTTCTTTTTTCTAAAATTAATGTCAATTTTAAATAAAAAGATACACTTGGAGTCATATCGGTCACACTGTGCATATGATTGATATTTTTTTGATTCCTACATGTCAAAAATTATTTATGGATCATTTTCCTAATTTATCAAAAATAATATGAACACATTTTCTTAGTTTTCATTATGTTACTTTTTCTTTTTATTAAAATTAACATCAATTTTAAATAAAAAGAGACACTTTGAGTTATACCGGTCACACCATTCATTATATTAAGGTGATATTGATTCATACATGTCAAAAATGACTTATAGATCATTTTCCTAAAGTATTAAAACAATACGAATGTGTTTGCTCGGTTTTCAGTATGCCACTTGTTATTTTTACTAAAATTGATGTCAAATTTAAATAAAATACACACTTAGAGTTATACCAGTCAAACCAAGAATCATATTGAGGCGGTTTGATTCATACATGTTAAAAATTACTTATGGATCATTTTACTAAAGTATCAAAAAAATATGAATGTGTTTTCTCAGTTTTCAGTATGTCACTTGTGTTTTTTACTAAAATTAATGTCAATTTTAAATAAATAGACAGACTTTGAATTATAATGGTCATACCATGCATTGGATTGAGGTGAAGATGATTCCTATATGTCAAAAATTACACATGGATCATTTTACTAAAGTATCAAAACAATCCAAATGAATTTTCTTGGTTTTGAGTATGTCACTTATGCTTTTTATTAAAATGTCATTTGAAAATAGAAACATGAAATTTGAGTCATATCACTCACATAATGTGTTATTTTGATGTGAAAATGACTCATGCACATAAAAAATGACTTATTAATCATTTTCCTAAATTATAAAGACAATATGAGCTCATTTTCTTAGTTTTTAGAGAGTGATGCTTTTTAAAATAAAATATCAATTTTAAACTGATAATAGACACTTTGAGTCATACCAGGAACATATTGTATCAGACTAAGGTGATACTAATTAATAAATTTTAAAAATGACATATGAATCATTGTAATAAATTATCAAAACAATATGAATGAGTTTTCTCCATTTTCAGTATGTCATTTTTCTTTTTTACTAAAATCAATGTTAACTTTAAATAAAAAGATGCACTCAGAGTCATACCAGTCACACCATGCATCAAATTTAGGCGTGGATGATTAATACACATCCCAAATTAATTATGGATCATTTCCTAAAGTATCAAAATAACATGAACATTTATTATCAGTTTTTAGTGCAACACTTGTCTTTTTTACTAAAATGTCATTTTAAACTAGAAACACGCACTTTGAGTCATACCGGTCACATAAGGTGTCTATTTTATGTGAGACTAATTCCTACTCATAAAAAATGAATTACGAATCATTTTAATAAATTATTAAGACAATATGTGTGTGTTTTCTCAGTTTTCAGTGAGTGACACTTTTTAAACTAAAATATCAATTTTAAACTAAAAACAGATACTTTTAGTCATACTGAGCACATCATGTATCAGATTGAGGTCAGAATGATTCTTACATGTTAAAAAGGAATTATGTATCATTTTACTAAAGTATAAAAACAAATTGAATGTTTTTAATTGGTTTTGAGTATGTTAGTTGTCTTTTTTACTAAAATTCCAACTTAAAAAAAGTCATACTTGGAGTCATACCGGTCACACTGTGCATCAGATTGATGTGAAGATGATTCCTAAAAATCCCAAATGACTTATGTATCATTTTAATAAAGTATAAAAACAATAAAAATTTTTTCTCTTGGTTTTAAGTACGTCACTTGTATTTTTTAAAAAAATTTCATTTTAAATTAGAAACATGGAATTTGAGTCATACCGGTCAAATAATGTATCGGTTTGATGTGAGATTAATTACTACACATCAAAAATGACTTATAAATAGTTGTAATAAATCATCAAGACAATTCAAGTGAATTTTATTGGTTTTCAGTGAGTGAAACTGTTTTAATTAAAATATCAATTTTAAACTGATTACAAACACTTTGAGTCATACCAGGCTCATCATGTATCTAATTGAGGTGAAGTTGATTACTATACATAAAAAATGACTTATGGATCATTTTCATAAAGTATCAAAATAATATGAATGAGTTTTATTGGTTTTAAGTACATCACTTGTGTTTTTTACTAAAATTAATGTCAATTTTAAATAAATAGACACACTTTGAATTATACCAGTCACATCATGCATCAAATTGAGGTGTGGATAATTATTACATGTCAAAAATTACTTATGGATCATTTTAATTAAGTATAAAAACAATACAAATGTGTTTTCTCGATTTTGAGTATGTCACTTATATTTTTTATTAAAATTTCATTTGAAACTAGAAACACACACTTTGAGTCATACTAGTCACATCGTGTGTCAGTTTGATGTGAGATTAATTCATACACATCAAAAATTAATTATGAATCATTTTTTTAAATTATTAAAACAATATGAATGTGTTTTATCAATTTTAAATACATGAAACTTTTTGAATTAAAATGTCAATTTTAAACCGACAATGGACACTTTGAGTCATATCTAGCACATCATGTATTGGATTAAGATGAAAAAGATTCCTATACATCAAAAATGACAAATGAATAATTTTAATAAAGTATTAAAATAATCCAAATGTTTTTTCTTCATTTTGAGTTTGTCAGTTGTCCTTTTTACTAAAATTACTGTCAATTTTAAATAAAAAGAAGCACTTGGAGTTGTACCGGTCACACTGTGTGTCAGATAGAGGTTTAACTAATTTATACACATCCCAAAGTCTCAAAATAGTCTTAAATACCAATTTTAACCCACTTTATATTGTATTTATTTCTCTAAGTTCCAATAATGAATATTGAGTTGATGTTTTTAGCCAAAAAACTTTTTTCGTCTAAGAACATTGACTCAATATAGAGTGATGCAGTTTGATAAAGAAATACAATGGAAAGGGTGGTAACATTGGCAGAAATAAACATGTTATCTCTTTTGTGGATTTTTGAAGATATTTGAAAGAAAAACATGACTTCTCAAAATATCTGTGAAAAAAACTAAATAAGTATTATATAAAAATGATAAGGAATTTAAATTATAAATAATAGATAAAATGATGACAAAATTAATTAAATAAGTATTAATAAATCACTTTTTAATTATGGTTGTATACATTCTTTACCTATTTCCTTATTGTCATTATCTTAGTTGCATCCTCAAATGAGCATGAGCAACTTAGAAGAAACCACCCTAACTCAAAAAAAAGAATCCAACTATATATGAAAACAAATACTATGTGAGTAATACCAAAAATAAATAAATAAAACATAAATGTGAAATAATAAATTAATTCTATAGACAATCATTTTACTATGAAAACATCAATACTACCTCTACGATTGAGCAGATATAGCATTGTTTCTCTTCCTATAAATTTAGTGGAGGTAACTTGAAGGAAAGTGATAAATGTCAACACTATAGGGGTGAAAAGGTTTGGATGGAGAAGAAGCTTGTGGAAGTTTTGGTGAAAAAAAAATTGAAATATGGATATAAGTATTCTAAAGTAAGTGAACTTTATAATAAATAATGAAAATTAAATTAACATTTAATTATATAATTTTTCAATAAAATAGATAAATTATATTGTAACATTACCTTTACATCTTACCAAAGGGTTTCCTTTGTTATAGTCTATTCTTCCATGGGATTGGTAACATCATCATTTGTAGAATACATTATCTACATGAGTATTCAAACATTTGATTTATATTATGTTAATGTAGTATATAATAGATAATATTATGAGGAAAAACAGAGTATATTAAAAAACACTTTTACCTTCTCATTGAACTCTAAGTTGTAGCCTCAAAGTCCAATCTCTCATGAGCATGAGTAGCTTCAAACAAACCAAACCAACTCAAACAAAGGAATCATACTATATAAGAAAACAATTCTTATGCAAGTAATACTAAAAATAAATAAATTAAACATAAATATGAAACAATCCATTACTTCTATGGAGGTCACATCTTCATGATATTTGTGTACAATTTTCCATCAAGTATGCTACCCATTAATTTCTAAGAAAATCTATATCATCTTTTGAATATGAGTATTTTTGATATTCATAGTAGTATTGGAAAAATATAAATACACAAAGGATTAATAAATATTTTAAGTAATAATAATTATCTTTAAAAATGCCTCCTGAGGGATGCTAGTTTGTTGATGGAATATGATTTATCTCATAAATTTACAAACACAATAACCACAATATTTTCCATTTGTTTATTTTGGACACTACAGAAACATTGTGAAAAATAATTTCTTTATTTTATATGTGTTTGGATAATGAATTATTATTATATATACCCTGATACTTGTCTAATTGTATATATTATTAGACTCCTTGTGCGCATGGGATGTCCTTATGCCACAAATTTCATGATATTTAAACAACAATCTATCATAAAATAATTCTCATTAAAACATAATATATAATATATAACTTTAATTTTAGTTCCAAAACGTTGGATGTAGTGTATTAAAAATAGAAAAAATCCATCATGTGTGATTGGTTTGTTGGGTATCCATGAAGTGAATCCTGAAAATAAATCTTCAGAGTATCCAAATTGACCACTATGAGCATTCAATTTTTCTTAAAAACATAAAAATGAATAAGTAATGAAAGAAATAAAAATATATTTGATATGATTAAAATTTATATTTTTACCCTTGAATTATTTTTATTAATAAGTTTTTGTCATCTGTAAGTTTGTTTTCAAAGGATTTGGCCAATTTTTTCACTATTTCTTCCATTTTTTGAATCTATTTCTTTTTGTTCTATAGAAGTGATGTGAGGAATAATAAGTCAAAATTTATGTTCATGGGTTATTCCCTTCAATTGGTATCTATATATCCACCTACAAAAAATATAAAATGTATTTAGTCATAATTAACATAGTATATCAGCTTTTTTAAAAACCAATTATAAAAACATACCTCATGTATACATTTAAAACTGAGCCTCTTATCCATTAATAGTTGAGGATTTCATTTAAATTTTCAAGAGTGATGTAGTATATAGCATCCTATCTATACATTTTTTCTTCAAAATCAAAAATGAGACTACTAACATTTTGTAACTTTGTATCTGCATGAACCTTCAATGTTAGTAATTACGAATATTGAATAGGCAGGGTAAAGGTGTTTTTGGAAGATATTTTTGATCAGTTGGTTGATCATTTACATGGTCTTGCGTCAGAATTTCATTTCAACCCCTTCCATATGTCTATATATAATAAAATTCATTAGTTTAGAACTTTTTTCATTAATTATTAAAGGTTTATCATGAAAAATACATTGGAAATGAATACCTTCTTATTGACATGTTTTTTACAAGATCTGATGGTCATGCTACGAATATCCCAACATTTTGGTGGAGTTTTATTATAATAATAGATATCAATCCACTATTTTTGTGGTGCCATTTTAATCCCTATATGAGATAATTTTTAGGTCACCCTTATGCTGGATAGATATGGGTGAGTCATATCTCATGGGAAAAAAGTTAGTGTAAGTGATGATAGATAAGGTTCATGTGATCTAGGAGTGGATGAGGACCACTCAAATCTATCATAATTCCTATGTAGACCATCGAAGGAGGCCTGTGTACTTTGAAGAGGGATACTATATGTTCTTAAAGTTCTCACCTTGATGAGGATTTCATAAATTTGGTCAGGGTGGTATTCTTTTCTATATGTTCATTGGTCTATTCTAAATTCTATGTAGGGTGGGTGAGGTTTCATAAAACTTGGATTTAAACCTATGGTTAGATCGGGTGCATGATGTATTCTATATGTCACAAATAAGGAGAAATTTTCATGAACCATCACATGTTATTGATTGGGGAGAGCTATACATCGAGGTTAGAGATAAATTTTTGGACTACTCTATGAAAATTGGATATTAATGGGAATTGAACCTTTGTGGGAGATCTATTCCATTGGTGGAATCCCTTTGGAAGCATGGAGACTTCCAGGATAGCTCGTGGGAGTGTTCCAACCAGATGTAAGCTCAACACCCTCACCTTTTTATGTAGATTACACTTTTTAGGATGAAAATTCCTGAATGTGGGAATATTTAATGACATTGATTTTTTACTATTAAACCCTATAATATTTTAAATGAGTGTCTTAAGCATGGAAAAAACATGGTTCCATAAATCTACATAAATCTACACATTCTACTAAGTGATGAGGGCAATGTAACTACTGAACAAAGCCTTCTTGGGGTTAATATCCTGGCTCTACATTCCATCTGACCTTGAATTTGATGCCTTTACTTTTCGCCTTGATAACTTTTTCTAACACCATCACTCTATGGTGATATAGTTTTTTCTACATCATTTATTCTTTTTCACCCACCATTTACTCAAATTCAACATCATCAATATATTGTTCCTTTGGATTGGTAGCATCAGAATATGCAGAAGGTCATTGTACTTCTGCATTGGGAGGAACAACAGGTTGAGAAACCTATTGTTCCTCAGGATTGGGAGCACTAGCACATGGAGAAGGTCATTGTTCCTCTACAATAGGAGCATCATCAGATTGAGAAACCTATTGTTCCTCATGATTGAGAGCACCAACATGTGCATAAGTCATTATCTGTAGAATTGGTTTAATATTTAATTTAGATTACATAAATGCTGCAATGAACAAATAATAACATGAGGTAATACAATGTATATTAGAATAAAATATAACATGATTATTTAACTCTCTCTTTTTTAAAGGATGAAGATATTTTACCCCTCTATTGAGTATCAAAATTACTTCATTGTGGTATCCCATAGCATACAAAATCCCGTCTATATTGGGAATACTGTGAAATGATTGTGATGTACCAATGAAAGGGTTATCCTCAATTGAATTTTCATCTAACACTTCAATGGTTTTGGTCTATAAAAAAAATTGACCAATTTCAGTTTAAATGATCTAGAATATAAAATACTTGTATCACCTATGATTCTATTATAAATGGTTTGCCTTTGTACCCTTCCTTAATGAAATCCACTTTCAAGAATCCCAATTCATCTATTTTAACCACACTCTTATTATCAACCCACTTTCATTGAAAAATAAACACTTGGAATTTTATATAATCCAACTCCCATATTTGTTTGATGATGCCAAAGTATGACATATTCACATAAATTGGATTTATGTTCTTATTACTAGAAACATGCATAGCTTCATCCACAAGTGTAACTCCACTATTTTTCATGGTACTACCTTGATCATGTTAATTTTTATAGAACATATAACCATTAATTACATAAAAATTATAAGATAATACATACACACTTGGTCCTCTGGATAGCCATAAAAGTCATTTTAAAATTAAATATAGATTTTCCTTGGACTCTTTAAAAATATGGCCTCAAAACCATCCTATAAACTATTGATTATGTGTATTTTATATCCATCTTTCAACCTTTTATGTATTCCAATGCCTAAGAATTTCTTTATGGGTTTCAACATATGGGGAAACCTTCAAACTATTATGAAAAACATAAAGGCGGGCTTGCTCCCAATCTATAATATTGATTGTGAAAATATCTCTTCTAGAAATTCATTCACCCACAAGATGACCGGTGTGATGAGATTTCAATAGACCAATGATTTCCACAACAGACAGGTAGTTGGTATAGAATTCAATGGCTTCCTCAACAATATATCACTATGCAATACAAACCTCTCTCCGAATTATATTTTTGACATACCCTTTAAAAATAATCATATACCATTCATTGGGGCACATCCATCTATAATATATAGAACCACATAGTCGAATATCTCTAAATAATTGAACCATCAAGTTAACCATCATATCAAAGAATGTTGGCAGAATTTTTTTGCCAATTCACTTAATATGATGATGATTTCCTTTTCTACAGTTAGAAATTTTTCTAGGTCTATAACTTTTCTTCATATAGCTTTAAAAAATAAATAGATCTTGGTTATTGTATTATGGAAATTCTTGGAAAAAATGAAACATAAATCTACATAAATTAGATCTTGCATCAAAATATGACAGTCATATGATTTTAGACCCTTTAACTTTAAATCAATCATTGACACAATATTCTTGATATTTGATGAATACCCCTATAGAACCTTTATATCATTCAAGAAGTTGTAAAAATAATATCTCTCCTTCCTAGAAAGAGTATAAGAATCAGTAGGAAGAAAATTTTATTTTCCACCCTTCACTGGCACCAACTCTTCCCATATTCCCATGTCAACCATGTCCAATATATCCTTAATTCCATCATTTGTTTTGGCAGGTTCATTTAGTAACATGCCAATGACACTATCACATACATTTTTTTTCAAAATTTATAACATCAATAAAATGTTTTACATACAGAAAATTCCAATATAGTAATTCAAAAAATAAAACTGATTGCTTTTTTTAACCATATTTCATAAGGTTTTTTGAAAAAGGATTACCAAAATTAGTATCCATGTATTTTAATTTCTCAAATAGTTGATCACCAATTATTGGAGACGATGTTTTATGTTCTTTTGAACTTTCATCGGATGATGTTTTCTAAGACTGGTACTTATATTGTTAGGGCATAAATCTACAATGTCCCAGAAACACATTTTTTGATGAATGTTTCAACCTAATTGATTGTGTACCTTATTCACAAATGGTACACCCTTGAGTTCCTTTAATTCTATATCCTGAAAAATTTCCATAATCCAAAAAGTCATTTATTATCCCGTAAAACATGGATCTTAATGTGAAATCTTCATTTCTGTAAGAATCACACAACGTAACACTTGAATCCCACAATAATTTCAATTATTTTATTAATGGATCCAAATAAACATCAATATCATTACCTGGTTGTTTTGGTCCTAATATAATCATAGATAACATAATTTATTTCTATTTCATGCATGACCACGATTGAAATTTATAATTTACCAACATAACCGGCCATGTACTATGAGTATTGTTTTAGAAAACAAAAATATTCACTCCATATATAGATAATGCAAGAAAAAGTTTTGTCAGCTCATTTCCAAATTCAGGATACTCATAATCAATTCTCTTCCAATAAGGAGAGTCTTTTAGGTGATGAATTTTACCATATTTATTTCTTGTATCTGCATTCCACATCAATTTTCTTGCAGTTTCCTCACTTCTATATAGGCACCTAAACTATAGAATGATTGGAAAGTACCATACAACTTTCTTAGTACCTGATTCATCTTTCATGTATCGAGAATCACTACACTTTGGGTATTATTAAAGTTATTTTTTTCCCTTGTTAAATAGTATACAGTCATTTGAATATACATGTATTCTTTTAGATATCATACCCATCAGACAGATCATTCATTTGGCATTGTATGTTTGGTTAGGGAGATCATTATCTTCTGGGAGCATGTCATTCTAGAGAGCATGAGGTTCATTAAAACTGGTGTCACTCCATCTGTTTCCTGCTTTCAAATTATACAACTTTAGTACGACTGGTAATGTTTTATATTTAGTGAAACCATCATACAATGTCGTCTTTTCACAACTCTAACTTCTCAAACAATTTTGGACAATCTTGTAGTTCATCTTTAAATGTCATTGTAATTTCCTCAATACGACCATCATCATCATTTACACTTGTAATCATATCCTCAATATTATCTTCTTCATTGTCCATACTTGTAATCATATCAGATGATCCATTAAATGTAGTTTTATCCTAGTCACTAGCTACATTTTCTTTTTCCCTATGTTTATTCCAAAATTTATAACTTTGATCAATTCTGTGATAGATCAAGTGTTCTTTCAACTCCTTTGGAATAATTAGTCTTGAATAACAACAACAGAAACATGGAAAAAGGATTTGAGAAGGGTTATATGCATGATATTTTGCAAACTTGATGAACTCTTTTGCCCCATCTTCATACTCTTTTGTCATACGATTAGTACCCACCCATTCTATATTCATATCCATCTTATTTGATTCAGTAATATTAATATTTAAGAAAATAAATAAATATGCCTCTTTGGTGGTGGTGAAGTGGTGAATAATATTTATTTATAGTTATGATTATAAATAAATACACATTTATTTAAATAATTATAAAATTATAATAAATATATTTATTATATTTATAATTATATATAATAAATATAATAAATATAATAAATATAGTTATTATAATTTTATAATTATATATATATATATTTATAATTATAATTATAAATATTTCTACATATTTATAAATATCTGTAGCGGGACTGTAGCGGTACTGTAGCAATGGAGAAACTGTAGCGACAATGACACTA
The DNA here is from genome assembly GCA_963277665.1 of Viscum album. Taxonomy (NCBI): domain Eukaryota; kingdom Viridiplantae; phylum Streptophyta; class Magnoliopsida; order Santalales; family Viscaceae; genus Viscum; species Viscum album. The sequence continues at coordinate 591,912,595 of OY728126.1, forward strand.
TAGTGGTGGTGGGTACTATAGCAGTAGTAGAAGTGATCATTGTAGTAGTGGTGGGTATTATAGCAGGCAGGTACTGTAGTATTACTATTCACAGAATGAGCCTTAGGCCAAAAAAATTCAAGCTTACAGACCATGTAATGGGCTACATGCCCACTGGGCCTTCAAGCCAAATATATATGATGTAATAAAGTGGGTAGTTGGGTGGGTTATCCCTTGTGGGGGGGGGGGGGTTATGACCTACCTTTTTGGCATGTATGTGTGTGTTTGATGTAATTGTACCCCCAAGAACCTAATAAAATATAATATATATATTAATAATATTTTTATTAAAAACTTTTATCAGTGTTGTGAATAAAACTGATAAATATAACCTTTATCAGTGCCAAAAAAAGCCCTGATAAATTATACACCTTTAGCAGTACTTTTATCTAGCACTGATAAAGGTGAGACTTTTATTAGTGCTTTCTACTTAGCGTTGATAAAAGCAGGTGCATCCCTTGCCCAGATCTGTGGTAGTGGGACACCCGTACCAAGATCGTAGACCTCGATGATGTAGTGGAGTCTGATGAGCTAGAGGGATAACTTCCTTAGGTACAAGAACCTTAACCATCTCCATCTCTATTTTTGAATTATTGAGAGAACTTATCATTAGGATGTCAATATGTTCACATGATCCTTCTCCCACCACATAAGTGGAAGGACCTGACATCTAATGAGGGGGCCATGAGACCTATGAAAGCTCATTCATAAAAGATGAAGGCATGGTAAATGACTCTTGATACATGCTTAGATCTGCTATACCAGACGAAAATTGTGGATATACTAACAACATGAATGGGTATCATGGGTACTAGTACACATCAACAATCGGTTGAGGCTAGTATGTTCGATGTGTTAACTCTTCCTATAGAACATGTGATGCCTCACGTGCAACCTGACATTATTTATGTCATCATCATCATGGATCTTCGACATCAACAACTGATGGAGGAGTTTTCTAAGTAATAACCTCTTCTCCCTAAGGTGGAAAATCAAATATACTATCATGTATAACATGATATGTTGTCATCATGTCACATGTTGCAACATGGTATATTTTTTTTGACTAAATAAATCTCCCTCCTTAGAACCAAACATGTGGATAATATGTTCTGGTTGAGTATGTTGTAAAGAGATTCAATCTGAACTAAAAAAATGTACAAAAAAACTACTGTAAATTTATTTACTTATGAAATCTTGGAACCCTCTACCGCGTGGCGTAAGATACAATATAGAATTCAATTTATACCATGATTCATACTCTAGATTCTATGATATATAAACTCACATAATAGGAATTCCCTCAATACGAAACAATGAACGTCTATCCTAGATGTCAATATATTGTGCATCTCATTATCTCTAGTCAACATCCTACCTCCCTGTCAGCTTCAGGGAATGAAGCATCACTGGTTGTTTGGGTGCTAATAGATTATGCTGAACCCATCCAAACTTAAACATAATTATATCAGGTTAGTGCTACACAATATTATTAAATTTCATGAGAGGCACTACACCCTTGGAATATTCAATCCTAGTAATGTAGTATGCAGGAAGCTAGTCAAATATACCTCAATATGGAAGCCATGGAATCTAAAATGACAGGTGATATTTGTTAAAATATTTTGTTACTAATTTCTAAAAATGATAATATTATGAAATTGATTAGTCAATAGAAAAATTTATATACTTACATAAATTGGTAGAAAACTATCCAACATGATATGGTATGCATCCAAATTGTGTCTCGGTGTTTTGATGAAATAGTGTGTCTGAATCCACATGTAATTTACAACATATAAAGTGATAAATAATAATAAATTAAGTAAAATATCTCATATTATCATCAGAAAACGATAAAGATGAGTGATCATACCAGTGTCTATACATAGCATCATGAAACACATCCATGGTAAGCTCTAGACTGAAAACAATAGGGGCTAGGGGAGGGATGCTCTCTCATGACCACATTTGAACGAGGATGATAAATCCCCTTAGATAAATTTAATCTGATCGACATGTAGTGAATAAATCTCTATATGTGTATATCAAGCATGAAAATGCCTAGCTGTATCTCCCATGATGACCAAAGTCCTCAAGTAGCCCCAAATACATCCTGTGGACATGCATACTGGAGTGATCAATGCACGTTATCCCTTCAATGATACACAAGATATATTCACCTACATGACTCATGAAAGTCTAATTATCAGGTTTAGTGGGTAAATGTGTGAATTTCATGTTAATCCATCTCATAAACAGAGAAATATCATTTATAATAGTATAATCTCCCACAATTTTTGGGCTTATCAATCACTATACAAGTTCTATCCAGTCTCTATGAGTGGGTCCTATAAGTGAAACACCCTTGATAGGATGAACAAGCATAACTACCAAATCCTATAGGTTAATGGACATCTCTCCCTTAGGCAAGTGAAAAGTGCGAGCCTTGCATCTCTATTTATCAATGAGGGTATCAAGGAGGTGAAGATCAATAAATGTAAAATCTAATAAAGCAACACCATAAAATCTAACGAATTGTGGGTATGGTATGATAGTAGATGGAGGCAGAATGTGATGATAATGGCGTGACCTACACACCCTAACCCGTTGAACCTCACATCCTAGTAGCATATCAAGTGAAACATGTCTATACTATTTAATGAGTAGAGTAATATCCTCAATCACTACACATAAATATGAAAAAAATATTAACTTTAAAATGTAAATATAATGTTATGGTGAGTAGAATGTAGTATATAACAGTTATATTAATACCATTTTCTCTTTATTAAGTTGATGACATGGATTGATCTTTATTTATCATAGATATTATTATACATAATTACATCTGCATTATTCTTGGAAACTCAATTTCATCATTTTCCATTGATCTTATTCTTAGATAAGAGTAAAAAATTCTCTCAATATCTCAGGTTTCAATAAAAAATGTAGAATAACCCTTACAAAGTTCAAAAAAACCATCAACATTACTAACCTTAGCCAATAATTTAATATTAAATTTTTCTCACTTACATATTTGGTGTCTCCTTACTTTTTACATTGAAAACACCTAATATCATAATATGGATTACCTTTTCTTTAAATTATATTATTTCACTTATTATTCCATTGATTCTTCTCAATTTTACTTTATTCAAGAGTCATTTTAAACATTGTATTTGAGTGATTATTTTCAAAAGGTTGATTTTCAAATTCACATGTAATATATTTTTAGAAGGCTGATTTTCAGTCACTAAAAATTTTACAAAACCACCCAAAATGTCGACTTGAGGTAAAACAATTGTAAAATTTTTAAATACTTAGGAAATTAAATTGTTTTCATTAAATACATCATCATGAATGAGAATGATAACTCCTTAAAAAAATGTTGGGGCACCTATTCCTATTATGATCTTCCCTATGACAGATGATGCATCTCAGATGTTAGCCTTATTCTTGATGCTAGTCTATCTCATTATAAATAAATCTGGACTTAATAATGCCTCATGGTTGAAACATATTGATTTTAGGTATAAATGTGGGTTGATCTTTGGGCATTAGAAAATGTAGAAACTCTCCAATAGTTATCCATGATGTATTATAGCAATTGGAAACAATATTGAGTCAATACACTAGATCAAAAAATGGTTCCCAAGATATGTTCACAGAGGCACATGCTGTAATGGATTGTATGCATGGAAACCACAATTACTGAAATTTTCTATATTCATAATGCCTTTTCCCTAGTAATAAATCAAATAATCGACCACTAATACCTATGATTGGGTTCTAAAACTCTATCACTTCAAACTGAATTACTTATCATTTGAACATTCACATTCAAAAAGTAAAAGATTCATTAATGTTCCTATACGTCCCCTTCTAAATGTGTTATCCATACTGTATCCTCTGATGAATGTAATCCATAGCCTATCTTCTTCTTTATATTAATTACTTTACACAATAATAAAATGTCACTTGAACTAGTCCATTATATGTAACTTGTAAATCCCATGGAAGATGTTACCGATACATTTAAAAATGTTTTTAGTCATGTGACCATACCTCTTTCCCCCATCATATTCCAATGACCATTTCAATTTTAGAATATGTATCATTTATTCATAAAATCCCTGATTATCCCTATAAATTTCTTCAAATAAATGTTCAAACCTTAACTAATCTGGATCATATGCTACACAAAAATGATCACATTACATATAAATTTACATTATCATTTTTTAAATGGTAAAAAATAAGAAACAGATTAAATACCAAGATTCATGATAGCCTTATTCATAACATCATCATGAAAAGTCTTTCACACATTATTGAAAATGTTTCAAATACAGTATCGATGATGTGAATTTGGGGATCTCTATGTAACATGATCTATATTTATTACCTCATTGATCTCCCAATGGAAATATATATCAAACATACCCCCTAAATGAGAGTGAAATTATTTCTCATACATCTCAAAAACTAACTCAAAGATTCATAATATATCTTCTCCACTATGGAAAATGCAAGTGCTAGAGGTGTATAATTACTATCTTGAATCACCAAAATCAGCAATACACCAGTGTACTTTCCATATAGAAATGTTACATCAATATTTATAAACTATTTTCAGAAAAAAAATATAGAAATACATGGAATTAATTCCAAGAAAAATCGATAAAATCTAATATGATAAGAATCAAATCAATTATCTTGCAACACATGTTTATTCATGTAGAGGTGGAAGACAAGTTGGTTGTTTAACCTCAATATTGATAACAATTTTGGAAACACCTGATAAGAGTAATCATAATCACCACACACTTTAAAAATTACCTTATGTTTCTCCTTTCATGCCTTCCTATAAGAAATATTGTAACCAAATGTTTGTTGTATCCTCTTTTGAACAAGGGCTACAAGCACATCTTGGTAGGTCCTAATCATCTTGACAATAATAAATTGAAAAACATTCAACATCTAATGATGTATGATATTGTGTTAGGTTAGGTTTTACACAAGTATGAGATTCCTTAATAATATAAATCCTTCATCCTATAAGAGCAATGTCAGGATCACCCTCAAGAGGAATATAAAATCATCACCATATTTTTCACATCGTATGAAATATTTTTTATAGTTTGATTCCTTAACTAAATATAGATAGTGGATCTAAATATAAAATCATTTAAGTATAAATTTATGGTTATTTTTTCTTGTAAGATCTCTTCTAATGTATAATGTTTTCTCTATTAAACCAAATCTATCATATAAAACTACAGAAAACTCAGTTGTAGGTGTGATAATGTTCCATTCAGATTAAGGAAAATGTTCCTTAGGTTCTAACTAAGATGTTTAGAGTTCTAGATGATTTATTATGCATTAATGATGATATAAAACTATTGAATTTCTAGAAACTTATTCCCTAACTTCTCCATATTCCTCTTCATAATCATTATTTTCTCCCTCCCTTCTATCATTTGACACTTATTCTTCATAAAATTAATCTTGCATCATATATGGACAGTCGGTTTGGTTTTATTCTTTCACATGATATGTAACAATCATATATTCATGGTTCAAACCTACTTAGAATACCCTTGTATAAATATGTATTCATAAAATAGTAGGATGGTACTAGATAGTAAAAACATCTATGTATAACTCCATCAAATAATTATAATTTCATTGGTTAAATAATGTTATTTTTGTAGCTAATCCTCATCATCAGCCAATTAATAATAAATATTTCATAGGTTATCATGGAATTAAAAATTTCTATACACTACTATAATTATGGGATTTATTATCACTAGAAATATCCTTTATTGGTGCTAAAAAATCACTAATGTTGTGATCAATTTTAAAAGTCATTGGATTTTATCAGTGCTAGAAATATAGATGATAAAAGTGACCTTCATCAGCACTAGAAAAACATTGATAAAGTGGACCCTTTATCGGTGATTTTTATAGCACTAATAAATGGGGACCTTTATAAGCACTTTTTTAGATGAAATGCCTCATTTTTTAGCACTAGTTCTAGCACTAATAAAAACCAAGCTGCAATAGTGTGAAAATATAATTACATCACACTACAATAACAAATAAAGAATTTGATTTCTATTAAATTTACAGCACAATAAAATAAAAAACACTATAAAATGATTAAAAACATTTAAAAATCATTGTATAAAATTACATTGATACATAAAATTTATCACAAACATTAAAAAATTCAAAAACATTAATGTTTTTCTGTCTTTGGACCCCGATCCCCTATCAAAAGAGCATGATCATACTACTAGTTGTTGAACAAACCTACCCTGATAAAAAAAAGAGTGTACCTATATAAAAAAATATAATGGAAGTAATACTAAAAATAAATAAATTAAATATAGATATGACATAATGCATTAATAAAATGCCATTTTTAAACTAAAAATATACACTTTAAGGCATATTGGGAACACTGTGTATCAAATTAACGTGTAATTATTACACATCACAAATGATTTATGCATAATTTCACTAAATTATAAATATTATATAAGTTCATTTTATCAAATTTGAGTATGTGATGCGTGTTTTGAATTAAAATGTCAATTTTAAATAAAAACATGCACTTTGAGTCATACTGGCTACACCATGTGTCAGATTGACTTGAAGCTAATTCCTACACATCAAAAATGATTTATGGATAATTTTACTAAAATATAAAGACAATAAAAGTGTGTTTGATTAGTTTTATGTGAGTGACAAATGTTTTTTTACTAAAATGTCATTTTAAACTGAAAATACACACTTTGAGTCACATTGATCACACCGTGTATCAGATTGATGTGTGACTAATTCTTATATTTAAAAAATAACTTATGGATAATTTTCCTAAATTATAATTACCATAAACGTTTTTTCTCAGTTTTTAGTGAGTGATGCATGTTTTTAACTAAGATGTTACTTTTAAGATGAAAACATACATTTCAAGTCATACTGCTCACACTATTTATTAGAAAGAGGTGTAGCTAATTCCAGCATGTCAAAAATAATTTATGGATAATTATATTTATTTATAAATAAAAATTTGAAAGAATTTTCTTGATTTTGAGTATGTCACACATCTTTTAAACTAAAATGTGAATTTTAAATAAAAACAACCACTTTGAGTCATACCAGTTACACTATGTATTAGATTGATGTGTGGTTAATTATTACACATCAAAAATGAGTTATGGATCATTTTAATAAAGTATAAAGATAATTTGAATATTTTTTCTTGGTTTTCAATGGGATAAACATATTTTTTAACAAAAATGTCATTTTAAACTGAAAAAATTCACTTTGAGTCAACCAACCACACTGTGTGTTAGATTGACGTGAAACTGATTCCTACACCTCAAAAATTATTTATGGATTGTTTTCCTAAAATATCAAGAAAATAAAAATTTATTTTCTTGTTTTTTAATGAGTGACACATATTTTTAACTAAAATTTCATTATTTACTAAAAACACATGCTTTGATTCATAATGATCACATCATATATCAGATTCATGCATGACTAATTCTTACATATCAAAAATTAATTATAGATCATTTTAATAATGTATCAAGACCACAAAAGTGCATTTGATTGGTTTTTAGTGAGTGAAACATTTTTTTAAATCACTATTGGAAAATGGGTTTTTACCCACACATCTATACCCACAGTTTTTTAAACCATGGGTATAGATAGTATTTTTTGACCTTTTCCCGTGGTTTTGTTAAAACCAGGGGAATACAAAAACTGATTTCAGACTTTTATTAGGAACTACTTCACAATTTTTCATTTTCATCCCCCACGTCTCTCCATGCCCTGGCCTCCCAACCTCTCCTACCCTCCCTGAACTCGATCTCCCACCCTCACCTCCGCCTCTCGTCCTTCGCCTCCCTTCTTCCGCTTTCTTGCCTCTACGACCTCCTTTGCCTATGAATCCTAGTCCCTACCTCCGCCTCCTAGACCTCACCACTATCTCCACCTCCTAGACCTTGCCTCCACATCTGAATTTGCCTCCACCTCTTCTGGACCGTCTCTGCCTCTGCCTCAACTTCCCAGCCCTCGCCTCTTCCTCTGCGGAAGCCTTCGCCACCGCCTCCTCCCGACCGCGGCCGCCTTCACCTCTGCCTCCACCTCATTAGATCTAGTTATATAGAGAAGGGTTTTGTAAGGTATTATCCCAAAACCCTATCATAACATATTATGAAGAATGAATATCTTCTATATGAGAGATAAATTTTGAGAGTAGAGGTGTCTCATACTCATGTTGTTGCACAATCTTATGAAATTACGTTCAAGCTACATGGGAACCTGAATTACCATTAGTTTTTGAATTAGTATGAGAATATGGACCTCCTAAGGGGGGGATAGATTTCAAAAAATCCAGGATATTTGGAACAACTCTTACAAATTTATAATGTGATGAAGATATGGATATAGTTATTTTAGAGAGTCCACCAATCTTTGAGATAGGGGCGATCTGAATTTCTATTCCTCTCCATTTAGTGAAGTAGTTACTCTAGATTATTTTTTCTATGATATGGGTGTATCATCTCCTATTTATGTTTATGGAGAGAAGGATGATTAAAAAAATGATAAATTGGATGATATAGAGGATGAACAAGTTAATAATAATGATAAGGCAAGTGATGGTAAAATGGATGATGATGAAGATGAAAATCCTATAAATATAGAAAAACTATTCTTGTTATTATTGAAAGGAATGATGAATCTATTAATCCAAAGTTTCCTTATATTTATTTTTTAGAAGCATTGGTTTAACCTGGATCTTATGAATATATATTAATGATTTTGTCCACTTAGCCTTCTCCTAGAGATATTCTAGTAAGTCACTCTCAAGAATAGAATATCTATGAATATTCTCAAAAAATAGTTGTGTAATAGAGGATTAAAAAGAAGAATATGAGGCCTCCCTTAGAGATATTTATTAACCTACTTATAATTTCCCTATTAATGTGGAATCATAGAGAAAGAATCATGAGTTATATTATCACTATTCTGATCTGGATAATGATTCCTCTTATGATGGTTCTCCTAATCAAGCACATGCTGGTCCATATCAACAAGATGAACCCTCTTCCGATCAACCTCCTATAATAAGTTCTATATATTTCATTTAGATCAAGAATTAACATTTGGATTTTTTGAAATAAGTTCTTTTTGCTGTTAGTTGGGACAATACTCATGACAAAGAGGAATATATTTTATACAATATTAAATTTTTTTCTCCACAAATCTGGCCAAGATTGTTCCTAAAAATAGATAATATAACTAAAGTGATTTAATCTTTCAAAAGATAAATTTGATGTTCTAGAATCCATATTATAGCCCTATAAGTTGAATCATAGATATGCTAGATATCATGGATATAAGATATCTCAAAGTGATAACCACTCCAACCAGACCTTCAAGAAACACATCAACACCTTATTCTACTCCTTCATTATCTAATGATGATGATTTTATTTTAATGCTGATACATGATGAAATTCAAAATATTTTGGACAATGTGAAGGATATTAGAAATCAATCTCAAATGGACACTTCTTCTCAAATAGAAAAAAATATGATTTAATTAAATATTAGTCCATTAAAACTACCAAATATTTTTTTTATTCAAGGGTGAAATTATTTATTATCTCAAATGGTTTTACACTAAATAATATTTTAAGATATGTATGTTTCTAATGTCCTTGTTTTAGAACCACTTTCTATTCATTTACCCCAAATCTATACCAATCATTACCTAGCCTCAACCTCAGATTCAATTACTTCCAAATCATCAATTCCAACCTCTACCTCACCTATACCTCCTATAGGACCTTTTGGTGTATATATATATCATCGATGGTACCCATTGTTTCATTGTCCTTAACCCATACATGTTAAATTAATTGGAAATGAAGCTTCACTCATTGTATACAAGTAGTTTTTTGGTTCTGTTTTAGATAACTAGTTCTAGATTATGATTTAATGGGTTCATTCTCCACAAGGTTCCAGTGGATTGGATGCCTTATTTAATAGGTGTATTTTTTGGCATACGACGAAGTCAATTTAAATTTGTGGAATAATTTATTTATATTTATGTATTTGGTTGGTTCTATATATGTCTATGGTGTATATTTTTTTCTTATTACATTCATATAGAAATTAGTTTATAATGATATACCAAGTACTTCCATCATACAATTTCTTGTATTCATTGTATAAGTCTTATTTTTAGTTTTCAGAAATTTCTAACATATGGATGATGTAATTAATTAGATTCATCTCATTTTTTTGATGTACCAATTAGATGATTATGATGAATATGTTATCTTTATTTTCAACACTAGATGGAGAAGTTGGAAAATGGGTAGATTGAAGACACTAGCAATGAGTTCACTGAACCAAGATTCATGACATCACCAAAATAAGGTTTGTAAACAAAATAAATATCCAATTATCAATGTTTTTATGGTTCTTCTACATCTTATTAAAGGGTTCCATGGTATTTTTTGTAAATTTTAGTAGGAGATCAGTGGAGGAAGAAATTGAATAGATAGTTTCATATTTCCTTCATTTTTTTCTATGACCTATTTATGAGATTATAAAAAGGATTAAAGTTTTGTTTTAATCCTAGTTTTGTATTTTACTTATTTTATATATGAAATTATTGAAGGATGAATATATTTACCCCCATTTTCCAGTAGTGATTGTGCAGATCCCATTATACCATCTTCTTGGAACATCCTCCTCCTTGAAGTGGATCATCAAATTTTCCCAAGAATTTATCTATATCCAAAATCTGATCTCATTACCCAAACATAAAGTCTTTAAATTATTGGTATTCACTTGGTTTGTACATACTGGGATAGAGTTTTGGTTTTTTATTGGTTAGATCTCATTATTGGCTCCAGTGACTAAGTTAAAAGATGTTTAACAGTCAAATTCAAATATCCCTACCATTAGGTTATTCCTTAATTGTGAGGATCCATCAATGGGTGGTTAGGGAATGAGAATTATCTCTTTAATTCTGGGATCCAAATCTAGTTTATTCTTTTTCCAAGAAAGTTTCTATGAACCTATAATCTATTGAACTTTCCATGTAGAATCTGAGAAGGTATATAGGTAATGAAGATCAAACACCAATGACCAGTGGTCATGTTGTAACTATTACTCATCCATTTAGTGAAATTATTGGGAGTTTCCCTAGAATTTGATATTGGATTGCCTGAGATGGTTTAGAATCATGATGTTGCTAGGGTAGTGGTTAACAGATTCACCAAGTTAGTGAATTTAATTCCAATTTAGGTGATGAAGTCTATAAAGATCTAGTAGTGGGGTATAAATAGGAATTCTTGATCTTGTATGGTGAACTGATTACCATCATCTCTGACATAAGCCATAGTTTTCTCAAGGGGCTGGGTGGTCATTTCATTAATTATTGGTAACCATATTAACCATGAGTTAAGTATACCTTCTTCTTTTCAAGGTACAATTTGATTGATCATAAATCTGGGTGGAGGTTCATAAATTTCATGTGATGAACTTTGGTAGTTCATGGGAGGACCATTTGCCTTTAATAAAGATTTAATATATATTTAGTTACCCTAAAATGATTCATATGTCCTTGTTTATAGCATCGTACCACCCTCTGTTTTAAACCTCACTATTAGGATGGAGGTTTGGAGAAGTGCTTACCATAAACCAAGTCTTGTGTGAGAAACTAATGAAGAGATTAACTAGTGTGAAGAAGCATGGATATGTCTTAGAACATTTTGGTATTTTATTAATATCATTTTGGTATTCCCATGAATTCTGTACATACTCAAATTGAGTCTTTCATTTTTAGAAATCATCCCATTATCCCCATATTATTCCCATACATCAATAAGAATGTGTTTTGTAATATTTTTATCAATGAAGATTTACTTGAGCATTAAAATTTATTCACCTTCATTATTCCTGAAAACTAATCAAGTTTCTTTTTTATTATAAATATTCTCACATAGTTTATCTTCTTAAAACTTAAGCTTGAATCATGATTATAAATAGAATCATTATATTCAAAGATCTAAGAAAAAACTTTAGTATCTTTGGGTTTTATTTCCATTAGAATTATCAATTATAGAGACTCAATTTTCAGAATTTAACACTCTTAAACTTCTATTTCATTGATATTATTTTCCATTTCCCATCATATTTCTGTTCTTTATTTTATTAAGATAATTAGGTGAAACCATTATCTTCATATTTATATTTTCCTTTCTTGTAGGAACATGAACCCATGGGGCGTTGTGGTTCTTATATGTTGGGCGATGACTTGTATAGTCACAAAAGATAGGTATGCTCTAGTTTAGTTTTTATTTTATTTTCTTTATCACATCGGCCACTTAGGCCTTTTACTGGTTTCTACAAATGGAGGGTTTTTATATTCTGATAAGGGGTCTAGAAGGGCACTGGAGGCAGCTACATGGTTTTCTTTGCATGGGAGGGAGATTGGGGTAGTGGAGGGATTAATTAGTGTGTTTTATTTTTTTATACCTTTGTACTATGTTGTTTCTATTCATTTTCCTTCGGTGTGGACGTATGACATACAGATGGGTCATGACAAAATTTTATTTATTTTCTACTGCTATTTTAATTAATTATTTGTGGGGGAAATCATTCCTACGTGGTGATTCCTTGATGCCCGAACACTTGTGTCTGCCTGTGGGCATATCCCATCCACCTCAGTGCATCCTAATATTCTTATATCAGATTCTATGTCTAAACCATGGGAAGGCCTAGAAAACAAGGATAATTAGAGAGGTATTGAGAATTTCTAGGAATTAATTGTGAATTCCCATGAATAAGGATCGAGGACCTTGAAATTTATAATGGGAAGATATGGGATACTATGAAATATATATTGATTCTTGAAATTACATGGGTATAAAAGGTGGTGAGATGATAATGCGTTGGGACTAATAAATAGAAATTAACATTCATAACCAAATTGATAATGTAATATCAGATCATGAGCTACTGTATATTGTTGGAGTTGATGATTAGACTCCATCCCAATGCAACTATATAAATACCTTTGTTCCAAAAATACTCTATCATACACTAGATAATTTGGTTTGAAATTCCTAGTAAAACTTTCATTAACATCATGGAAGGGCTTAGGACTTGTTAGCAGATCAAAACTAGGGTAAAGGCAGTTATTTCATTATCACATAAACTGAGTTGAGTGCCACACAACCCTAAATACAAAAGTATCCCCAAAATAAATACCCAAGGTTGTCTGTAACTACCTTTGTTCTCTAAAACAATGTCAGGAACAAGGTGAATCTTCCCACCGGTTCTTCTATAAAGATTTCATTAATTCTTAGAGCCACCCCACACAATTTTGTTTTTCCAAGGAATTCCACTCATCTAGAAAAGGAATGGTAAATGCCTCATGATAATTGGGTTCTTTGGATTGACTTGTCAGTCTCTGCAAGAAAAAACTAAATCCCCCTTGTAAGACTTAAAACTTTCAAACTTATTACGCCCATAAGCTGGGTGATTAATCCCTTGTTAAAGAAATCAAAGGGAGTGTCACATAACACATATAAAAGACATTTTCCTATTTTTATTCTTTATACTTCAGTTTTATAAGCGTAAAAACCTTCACCATAGTAAAATATGTGATCTAATGAAATCTGTGAATATCCACATTCAAACTCTCCTTTCGAATTCTTAAGAATCTTGACAGTTGAATCTTTATTTAAAAATCTCCATTTAAGAACCCAGTCTACTGAGTCTTCATTAAAAACTTTCCTTAAAAGAAAATCTCAAATATCACAACAGTGTATACTTCATTTAAGGCTCCAAATAACAAGGAATATATATTACCAAAAGTATTCATTCAAAACATCACTAGCATAAGACCTAAAAATTTGATTCATGAAACCATCTGAACCATGAAAGAGTTGCATTCACATGCTGCATGTTTTTCCTCATGAACACTACCTGTTATCCTGCTTGTCCACACCTACAACCATAGTTTCCATTCTATAATAGCTTCATGGAAGCTTATGACTCCCTATGCAACAATATTTATGAAGCCCATTGAAATTTTGTGTAACCTCATCCAACTAAACCAGTTAAAAATTTATTAATCATTCATGTATTTTAAATTAGTTCTACATTTTAGATATTAAGATCAATTATAGCTTTAATATATCAGCTACCTCTTCAATTCAATAGGTGAACATGATCCACACCCAATTTCCAACCTGTATCAACTTTCATCCATGCTCCAAACACAAATCAATATCTCCAAGTCATGAATGTCATTTCATTATGAAATTCTTCCATGCATACCTTCACCCTTGATCCTCTTCCAAGACTTATTCTTTATGTAAACACATCTAATTCACTCTTCATATATATATTTTCAACACATCTTCATGAAATAGATATTCATGCCATTATTCTTGAAAAATCCCACGACTCTTTAATCAAACATACCTCATTCATACCTCATATATTTTCCTTAAATCCAGCCAATCAAGCCTTGGTTGAAACAATCCCCCCTTTGGATGATCCTATTCTTGAATTAGTTTCCTCTTGTAGAGAGTTTAGTGGCCCTGTTCCTCCTATTCAAGAGAAGGTGAAAAATAACATCTTATGGGTTGATATAGTAGAGGAGTCTCATCCAACCTATGAGGTAATTTATTTTAAAGATGCTCTATCAAGGGTCATCTCTGATGAACAACTTGGAGAAGAATATGAGCATAGTAAAGATGAAATGGAATACGATGCACAGGCTGAGGTGGATTCCAATTACCGGCAAGAGAAATGAATGATTTCTTCAAATAATTGGAAAGTTATGTCAAAGATAGTGGCTTCCACTTTAGGGAAATCCAAGATCAAACCTTGAAACTTGGTTTCTCACTCCTCTGCCCCTAATTTGGGGAAATACCTTTCTGATATTACATTGGCTTCTAAGGATTTCAATAAGACAGTTGGTGAATCTCAACCTCTTGTATCTGTTGTTTGTAGTGTGCAATCAATACCTATGATGGAAAGTTATTCTACACATGGAGGTAATTATATTCTTCCCTCAGTTTACTCTTTATCAAACACTCTTGAAAGTACCTATCATATGGATAGTGCATGTCCAACTAGAAAACCAGTGAGTTGTGAATTATTCAATGTTCATATTTTGGATGCTGTAATTTCTTCTACCTTGAAGAGCTATAATGGACTTGGAGGATCCAATCCACCACTAACCAATAACACTGCTAGCCTAGTTCCTAGATCACCTGCTTTGTAGACTCAGACCTCTACTCCTGTTAAGGGTGGACACAACAAAGATTCCATTTCCTTAACCCCTTCTCTTAATGTAGAATGGTTTGGTAATTACACAACCTTGTCTTACAAGCAGTCTACTAGTGAAAATACTTCTTCCAGGGATAGTCATGGGTTTTAATATTTTGAGACACCCATGATAGATAAGGTAGAGAGCACACCGGGCACAAACCTGGCTCATCATGTTAAGGGGAATCAAAAATTAAAGGTGAGTATTCATAATTCCTTTGAATTGCTGGCATCAGGAATCAGTGAAGAGGATGGGAAAGCAAACAACTGGGTTTTAAGAGCTAAAGTAATGATGCAGCCATTTGATGTGGAAATTCTAGATGATTGAGATGAGCCACAGAGATGGTCCATGGATATTGGCTTACACTTTAGAGAAATATTTTTTTCTTATTACAAGTTTAAAAATGATGTCTTAGTATGCTTGACATCATCTTATGTACTATATCAACTCAATTCAGGTTACTGTAGAAACCCAGTGTAAGAAGGCTATTTTTTTTCATCCTCTATAAATCTTTCTTTGGCTTTATTAAGAGATAAATGATTGTGATGCTTCGTCATTAAGAATTTATTTAGGAATTTTCTGATAAGAACTTTTTTATTCTTTAAACACTTTGGCCAACTCTACTTATGTTTTAACAGGTTAAAATAATGCATTTTGGTTCCATTGTTTTTACATTTTGGTTTGTATTGTTTTGTAGTGGTTTCACAGGGGGGTGGGGGCTAGGTGCAGGGGGGTGCATGGGGGTGGGGCTAGGTGCAGGGGGGAGGGGGTTGGGTGTAGGGGGAGGGGGGATGAGTTTAGGGGGTGGGGATGGGTGCATGGGGGGAGGGGGGCTAGGTGTAGGGGGTAGTGGGGGTGTAGGGGGGTGTCCATGAGGGGGGGGGGTAGTGGGGGTGAAGGTGGGGGGGGGGTAGACAGTGGGGGTGCAAGTGGGGGGGGGGGGGTAGTGGGGGTGCAGATGGGGGGTGGGTGGGTAGTGGGGGTGCAGGTGTGGGGGGGGGTGAAGGTGGGGGGGGGGGGGTTGGAGTGAAGGGGGAAGGGGGTGTGGGGGTGTAGGGGAGGAGTGTCCAGGGGGTGTCTCTGGGGGGAGGGGGTGTCCGTGGGGGGGGGGGGGGTTCCGAGAGGGTCTGTGGGGGGGGGGGTGTTGTCCATGGAGTGTGCGATGGGGGTGCGGGTGGGGGGAGGGAATTGGGGGTGTGGGTGGGGGGGGGGGTGATGACTGGGGGGAGATTGGGGTGAAGGGGGTAGGGGGTAGTGGGGGTGAAGGGGGAAGGGGGTGTGGGGGTGTAGGGGGAGGGGGGGGGGTGTCCAGGTGGTGTCTATGGGGGGAGGGGGTGTCCAGCGGAGGTGTCTAGTGGGGGGGGGAGGGGGTGTACAGGGGGGATCCAGTGGGGGGTGTCCAAGGGGGGTGTCTAGGGGGTGTCCAAGGTGGGGTGTTCGAGGGGGGTGTCTAGTGGGGGGGTGTCTGGGGGGGGGGTGTCTAGTGGGTGGTGTCTAGTGGGGGGGGGTGTAGTGGGGGTGTCCAGGGGGAGGGGGTGTCCAGGGGTGTGTCTAGGATGGAGGGGGTGTCCAAGGGGGTGTCCAGGGGGTTCTGTCCAGGGGGAGAGTGGGGGGTGTCCAAGGGGAGAGGGGTGGGGGGGGGGGGGGTGGTTTCACATTGGTTCCATTATTTCTGATAATAACTTTTCTATTGTTTCACAGTTGTTTTCATTATGGTTTGCAAAATCAAGGTGAAACCAAGGTGGATAGCTGCTGTTTCTTGAAAAACCATCTATACCCATGGTTCTTTAAATTGTGGGTATGTGTGTTGTTAAGAAAAATATCTATACCCACTTTTTACTTAACCCTTTGTATATAATTTGTGCTGTAAAAATGTATACCCACGATTTACCACAATAGTGGTTAATATGGAATTTCAGTGGGCTATACCCACAATTTCTACAAAACCGTGGGTATAGGGAAATCCCGATGCCTCGGGAGCTCACGGTTCATGAAACCATAGGTATATCCTATACTCATTGTTTCATGGGATATACCCACAGTTTCAAACCTTGGGTATAAGGAAATTTTCCAGTAGTGACTAAAATTTTACTTTTAAACTAAAAACACACATTTCTAGTCATACCAGTCAAACTGTGTATCAGATTGAGGTGTGACCAATTATTATATGTCATAAATGAATTATGGACCATTTTACTAAAGAATCAAAATAATCAAAATATGTTTTCTCGATTTTGAGTATGTCAAGCATCTTTTGAACCAAAATATCAATTTTCAATAAAAACATGCACTTTGAGTCATACCAGCCACACCATGTGTCAGATTGAAGTGTAAAAACTAGTAAATATATTATTTGTGATGGGACTCCCTCATGAATTACTCATCACTAAAAAAACATCACAAAAGATACTTTTTTCGACAGTCCATCACAAAAAGTATGTTATGCAACAAGGAGCTTTCCCATCGCAAATATTTTTTTAAATGGGTTATTAATTTCCATGGGCCAAGTGTGCTGTCATAATAAATTATTTGTGATGAGTGAAAGACCCATCATAAATAAGTTAAATAAAAAAAATCAAAAAATCTAAATAATTTTAAAAAATGTAATAAATAAAATTTTAAACCTATAAAATAATAAAAATATTACACAAAATATTTTCATTTAAAATTTAACTTAATAAATATATACACCACACATCCATAATTTTGGAGGGGGAGGGGGAGGGGGAGATGAACCACTAGGAACTTTAGGGTCAGATGATAAAACATTAGGATCATCACCAGGTAGTACAACCACCTCGATGCTATGGAAGATATCATCATGAGTCTCATCAGCCATCTGAAACATTAAAATAATGTTTTCAGAAAATAATTGAAAACAAGTATTATATATATATATATATATTGACTATAACTAACAAGTAATTGTTTCATTATTTATATTCATCCCCATATTCGCATATGACAGTGTCAATATCTTCATATTCCTCCTTAATATAATTAATTTCTATAGAAGTTTCATCTTGATCATCACTTATTAATTCAAATTAATTTGTTACATCATCAACATCATTGCCACCATCGACTCGTAACTATGGGGTGTTGTCACGAACCTAATCTGGTCACCACCAAAACCGGCACCAAACCCAGCCCTTGACATGACCCGAAGGGTGTTACCTATCCCCACGGGCTGGCACAAGTGCCCGGGTATCATTAATTTAGGTTTGAGAACGATTTACCTGAGTATGAAAGCATAAAACTTTAAAAACAATCCATAATATAAATCTGAAATTTTTGAGCCAAACAAGACTTAAGTAAAAACCAGAAATGAGTACATTAGTTTAAAGATAATACAAGTGTTTCAAATAAAAATAATTATAGCATCAAGACAGACCCAAGGACTCCACAAAACTAGGGGTCATCGCCCCCAAGTAATCTCCACAACTCCGCACCAAGGATGGGAACTAACACCATGAACCGCCATCACCCTTAGCCTTTACTTTACCTAAATCAAACATAACCAAGTCTACTTACACCCAATGGGTGTAAGTAGGGTGTGAGCCTAATCCCAGTAGAATACCACCCAATGATTCCAAAGAGTAAGAAATACAATGTGAAGAAGCAAGCAGTTTTCAAACGCAAGGTAAAGTACTGTTAAAATTTCAAGAAATAAAACCTCTAATTGAAAATAGTTTTCAATCCAAAATTTTCAGAATATCAAAAAATTAAAATAGAAATGTTAGATACTGTAATTTACTTCCAAACACACCCTAAGACATGGGTAAATACTACAAATCCAATGAGCAATAACATTGGGAACACCCTTAGGCACTAGGTTGTCTTGGGCCCTATGTACCTTGTACCTCAGTGTAAAGTAACCATAGAAAAATCCTTTCTCGTGCACAAGACACTAGTAGAGAACATAACCATAACCTAGTGGTCTCCAATAATCATCCACATAGTTTAGTTAGAGTTTTCGTTATCCAAATGCTAAGTGAAACAGGGACAAAACCCATCCGGTCCACTAGCCGTACTAGTACAAATCCGCCCCACCTAGGTACCCGGGATTCCCCTTGTTTGCTCAATAAATTTCAGCATGAAACATAAATAAATTTTCATATAAAATACCATTACTGGTCAAACACAACCAATACAGCAGCTATCACATTTTATACCACTTAAAACACGCAACAAAACACTTAGATTTTTTATAAAACAATTCCTCAAAATCTCGCAGTGTTTCGGACACAAAACTCCTTATAAACCTCACTTGCATACTATGTGCACATTTTTAAGTTTCCAAAACATAAAGGAAATCCTAATAAATTTCAGTGAAAACACAAAAATCATTTTTAGGGCAACCCCATATGGTTCAAGAAACGACATCATTTCAAAGTCTCCATTTTTACACAACACAACTCTTAGAATTTCATGTGGTCACAAACACCATCAAAACCAGATTTTTCAGCAACAAACACAAGGGACAATAATTAAAAACAGTATTTTTATCCCTATTATAGTTCAATAAAATCAAATAGTTACTTATAGGGTATCCCCAATTAAACTAATAAAACATTTCTATGAAAAACCCCCTATTTCACATGAAATTGGCATTTAGGATTCATTTTAAATACAAACACCACTAAAACTATATTTTTCAAAAATAATAAAATTGAATAAGCATAAAAATACCATAAAAACAGTAGCCAATTCACAAAGATTTCATACACAATGGAATCACCTACCAAAACCAAGGAAACCCTTGAATCCTTTGTGCGAAAACTCAAACGCACCACCGCCGCACCTCAAGGAAGGTAAACCAGACATAAAACCAGAATTTCAGACCATGAAACACAAGATAAAATCCTAATTTTTAAACCCTACTTCCTAGACATTAGGAACCTCAATGATAATGGAAGAAACCCTAAGTAAATTGGATGTAACCCTACACAAATTGAAAGAAGAAAGGAGGAGAACAACTTACTTAAAATATCTTGTAGAAATCGCCTCCAAAAATACTAGTATATGATTTTATAAATACTCAAACCTTCAAGGGAGGTTCTAACAAGGATAGGTAGATCATTTAGGAATTTTAATGGGGGAAAAAGAGTAAGAATCAAAGGAGTTATGAAGGAAACAAATTACCTTTATAAATCTGCCCGAAATTTGATTTCTTCAGAAGTTTCGACCTAAAAAGCGATGCAAATAAGCTACAAAGAGTGTGGGAGGATATTGGATGCGCGGCTGGGTTCAAGGGGCGTGTTTGGGGCTTTTAATCACCGAAAAACACTTAAAAAATGAGTAATTTATTAATTAATAAAATTTTATTTTTAAAACTGGTATTGGGCTTTCGGGCAGGTCCAATCACTTAAATAAAAACCCATATACACCTTGGTTATGGATTTCAAAAGGCTCCAAATTTTAATTGTTGTGTTAATATATCAGGGGAGGACATTTAGGAGTTAGAATTAGTGAAAAATATTAAAAAATGAATAAGTTATAAAAGAAATAAAATTTATTTTTAAATCTGGAATTGGGCTCACGGTTTGGCCCAATTCATGAAAACTCACCTATTCTCCATAAAATCTTTGGAAACCCCCCAAAACAAAGCATTAATGGAAATTAAAATAAAAATACATTTAAAATAAGCTATGTATGTGAAAATTATTCCCACCATGAAAACTTTCCGCCCCGGAAAGTCACAGTAAGGCCAAAGCAACAACCAAACCCAACTGAGAAACCAAGAGGTACTCTCTTGCCAGGTTTCTCCCCCAAAGGCCATAACACCTCCAGTGATCAATGAAGGAAGGAATAATCTCACAAACCTGACTTACACCAATTTCCTAAAAGAATCAAGCACATTCAGGCTTTATCCCAAATGAAAACTCTTCAAACACAATCTGAACAATACTCAATCAATTTACCCAAATAAACAACAACATCGAACAAGGTTACAATTGCCTTACTATAACTAAACCATTGGTCAATCTACAATATCAATGTTTACCAAATTAAGATGTAGGTAGTTAGATATCTCCAAATGATAATACCTACTTCCCATACAAAACCAAGGAAAAATATGAGTTACTCATATGAAGAGACACAAATGGGCTCCCCACTGTAAGAGACAACTTAATTTTTTTTTTCCGAGACAGAATCAAGACACTAATAGGGGAGGCCCAAACAGACTCCCTAGTACAAGGGGTATACATAAATTAGAAATTTACAAAATAATATACATGATACCCACAGTGGGTTTTCCCACCATAAGAACCAACCATCTTAACTGACCAGCATGAGCCGACAACGAAAGACCCAATTTTTTTATTTTAAGATTTGGGAAGGGTGCAGGGTCAGTCCGCACGGTTTGGGAAATCGTGCACTAACTATGCTGATCATTCTTTCCACGTGGATTCCTAGGACACTATCATTACTAATCGTGCACAAAATGTGTGCTCAAACTTTCTAGCCAAATTTCCAACCATTCTCCAATGACTCAATGGAAACCAATGTGGGAGGGAAAGACATTAGGCGATGATATGGGTACAAGGCCCTCTACCTATTTCCACTGAATGAGAACAACAGAAGGAAGATGATGAAACCATAGGTTTAAACACTTTCTATCTTTCACACTGAGGATATGAAATTGTACAAGGGTTTAAACAACACTGGTGTTTCCCCTGACTACGCACCAGCTTCTCTCCGGGACCTATGGCTGGAGATCAAAATATTGAAGCATCTTCGGCCACGTAGTTAGGCTGTTGAAACCCCTATGTGGAAATTCTTCTTTCGGTGACACAAACAACTACACCTCATACCCCGATGGGTTCATCAAGACATAACACACTTCATAACCCACTTTACCAAAAATAGACATTTCACTGAAACAAGGGATCAGAAGATGCACACACATCGCACCTTGTTTCTTTGGGTGAGAAACAACAAAAGGGAAAGACACGTATAAACACCTTCCTCTAAGATAGAGGATTTGATGTTTTTCCCAAGGGAGACATAATCCCAACATAACATATAACCTTAGAGGATTGTGTGACCTTCACCTTTATGGTCAAAATAGAACACAACATCACAATGCGTCACTGAACATGACCCTTGCGATTGATAGAAACAATACATGGAACAGGACCATATTCAAAGTCCTTAAACAGCAGATAAGTCCAAAAAGTGTACACAATATCCTATCATGACCGAAATATCAAAATTTGTGGTTTAATAATAACTCTTTCTTCAAAGAAACTATAAATAACCCAGAGGCCCTCTTATACACCATCAAGACACTCATCCGTACTAACAACGAAAGAACACTCCCACCTTTGATGAATCAGGAAACATAAGAAACTAAGGTCTCCTTCAACCTTCCACAAGCACTATCCCACTACAAGAGGATGCACAAATCAGAGAAATGAATGGGTGTAGACTCAATAAAAAAATGTTCGATAAAATATTCTTTATATTGATCAACTGGAGGATTTTCAAACGGCGAAGCAAAACGGGTTGCACTTCAGTTGTGAATTAACCCTTAATGGGGGCGTACCTTATCCAATGAGAGAACCCAAGGACCCAACCAAGCTGGTTCATTGGTCAAAACATGCCACAAACCAGATCCAAACACATGAAGGGAACCACTGTAAAGGCATCCTATTTTTTTTTTCAAAAGAGACCACTAACCATCCCTACAACACAGCTTACCGACCAAACACAAACCCAAAACAAAGTTCAAACAGAAGGGGTTCTTGAACTCAAAACATCCCACAACATCAACATTTTCAAAAACCCATAATACAAACCATACCAAACTATTCATCAAGACATCATGTTTTTCTTTAAAACCAATTCTTTGAAAAAAAATGGTTTAGCAGTAAGCGTATCCACCAATGGTACCCCATAGGCCTCACACATGCATGTTTTTGTGCCACACCGGGCACCCTCCTCATATCCATCCCAGCACTCATCCAGTCATGCCATCAACCATCCATCATCCCATATAACCCCATGCATGTGGTCACTCATGGAAATACCAAAGGGTAAAACAAAACTTCCTTCCACTTTTCAAAAACAAAATGGTCAACCAACCCAACCTTTTTCTCAAAACTGCTAACAGTGAGATCTAAATCCCAATTCAAATCTTACAAAACATTTCATAAGGACACAACCATTTAGAAAAGAATACATAATTCAATAAAAACACATATTCATGCCTTTCACAATCATTTCAAAACATTTCAACCCATTTCAAAACACTTCTAATTTCATGAAAAACACCATTTCATAAATCTCCATTTAATTAAGAACTCAACTCTTCTCATTTCAAGACAAGGTTCTAAAAGTTCATAATTTTTTTTGTTCAGTAGTCACCAAACCCAAAATCCATCTTCCACCCCCACACAAAAATTCTAGAACACTTAATTCAATCCAAAACACTTTTCCATGGTTTAAAAAAAATTGCACTAGAAACATATTTTCAAAACCCCAATTAACATAGTTCATAATTTCAAAAGAGGTGTAAACACATAATTTACCCTTTTGAAATAATTCTGAAATTTCATTTATAGGCATAAAAAAAAAATAAAAAAATAAAAAATAAAACCATTTTCAATTTACAAAAAAATAACTTTACAAAAATTCACACTCCTTAAAGTGAAGTCATTTTTTTCTTAAAAAAAACCAAGTTTCCAAGATTCCAAAACAAAGAGACACAAGACAATGTGAGAGGAAACTAGTTTCGGTGGGTGACTTGGACTTATGGTTGGCAGACATATTCCAATCACTTCTCCATCACAGAGAGTATTCTAGGGAAATATCCAAGACTCCACATGGCTTTCCAGGCTATGCGAGCTCACTGAGATTATTCGCCCAACTCTCTTTTCATTTCCCATAGTCATCATTAAACCAAGAAAACCAAAGGACTCAGATAAATACATACTTCCCAGGGTGACTTGAATCCCGTCATGAGGTGTGCTGGCCAGGCACACTAACCATGACTGAAATTTCAAGTCCCAAAAATCCTAGCTTCAGACTATACTGACTCTTCCCCAAATAACATGACCCAAGGAGCGAACCTCCCTTTGATACCATTTTGTCACGAACCAAATCTGGTCACCGCCAAAACCGGCACCAAACTCAGCCCATGACATGACCCGAAGGGCATTCCCTATCCCCACGGGCTGAAAAAAGTGCCCAGGTATCATTAATTTAGGTTTGGGAACGATTTACCCGAGTATGAAAGCATAAAACTTTAAAAACAATCCATAATATAAATATGAAATTTTTGAGCCAAACAAGACTTAAGTAAAAACCAGAACTGAGTACATTAGTTTAAAGATAATACAAGTGGTCCAAATAAAAATAATTATATCATCAAGACAGCCCCAAGGACTCCACATGACTAGGGGTCATCGCCCCCAAGCTATCTCCACAACTCCGCACCAAGGATGGGAACTAACACCATGAACCGCCATCACCCTTAGCCTTTCCTTTACCTGAATCAAAAATAACCAAGTCGACTTACACCCAATGGGTGTAAGTAGGGTGTGAGCCTAATCCCAGTAGGATACCACCCAATGATTCCAAAGAGTAAGAAATACAATGTGAAAAAGCAAGCAGTTTTCAAATGCAAGGAAAAGTAGTGTTAAAATTTCAAGAAATGAAACCTCTAATTGAAAATAGTTTTCAATCCAAAATTTTCAGAATATAAACAAATTAAAATAGAAATGTTAGATACTGTAATTTACTTCCAAACACACCCTAATACATGGGTAAATACTACAAATCCAATGAGCAACAACATTGGGAACACCCCTAGGCACTAGGTTGTCTTGGGCCCTATGTACCTCGTACCTCGGTGTAAAGTAACCATAGAAAAATCCTTTCTCATGCACGATCCACTAGTAGGGAACATACCCATAACCTAGTGGTCCCCAATAATCATCCACATAGTTTAGTTAGAGTTTTCGTTATCCAAATGCTAAGTGAAACAGGGGCAAAACCCATCCGGTCCACTAGCCGTACTAGTACAAATCCGCCCCACCTAGGTACCTGGGCTTCCCCTTTTTTTCTCAATCAATTTCAGCATGAAACATAAATAAATTTTTATATAAAATACTATTACTAGTCAAACACAAACAATACATCAGCTATCACATTTTATACCACTTAAAACATGCAACAAAACACTTAGATTTTTCATAAAACAATTCCTCAAAATCTCGCAGTGTTTCGGACACAAAACTCCTTATAAACCTCACTTTCATACTATGTGCACATTTTTAAGTTTTCAAAACATAAAAAAAATCCTACTAAATTTCAGTGAAAACACAAAAATCATTTTTAGGGCAACCCCATATGGTTCAAGAAACGACATCATTGCAAAGTCTCCATTTTTACACAACACAACTCTTAGAATTTCATGTGGTTCACAAACACCATCAAAACCAGATTTTTCAGAAACAAACACAAGGGAAAATAATTAAAAACAGTATTTTTTCCCTATTATAGTTCAATAAAATCAACTAGTTACTTATAGGGTATCCCCAATTAAACTAATAAAACATTTCTATGAAAAACCCCCTATTTCACATGAAATTGGCATTTAGGATTCATTTTAAATACAAACACCACTAAAACTATATTTTTCAGAAATAATAAAATTGAATAAGCATAAAAATACCATAAAAATAGTATCCAATTCACAAAGATTTCATACACAATGGAATCACCTACCAAAACCAAGGAAACCCTTGAATCCTTTGTGCGAAAACTCAAACGCACCACCGCCGCAACTCAAGGAAGGTAAACCAGACCTAAAACCAGAAT
Organism: Viscum album; assembly: GCA_963277665.1. Classification (NCBI taxonomy): domain Eukaryota; kingdom Viridiplantae; phylum Streptophyta; class Magnoliopsida; order Santalales; family Viscaceae; genus Viscum; species Viscum album. Next base: position 591,938,855 of record OY728126.1, read on the forward strand.
TTCAGACCTTGAAACACAAGATAAAACCCTAATTTTTAAACCCTACTTCCTGTACATTAGGAAACTCAATGATAATGGAAGAAACCCTAAGTAAATTGGATGTAACCCTAAACAAATTGAAAGAAGAAAGGAGGAGAACAACTTAATTAAAATATCTTGTATAAATCGCCCCAAAAAAATACTAGTATCTGATTTAAAAAATACTCAAAACTTCAAGGGAGGTTCTAACAAGGATAGGTAGATCATTTAGGAATTTTAATGAGGGAAAAAGAGTAATAATCGAAGAAGTTATGAAAGAAACAAATTACCTTTATAAATCTGCCCTAAATTTGAGTTCTTCAGATGTTTCTACCTAAAACGCGATGCAAATGAGATGCAAAGAGTGTGGGAGGATATTGGACGCGCGGCTGGGTTCAAGGGGCGTGTTTGGGGCTTTGAATCACCGAAAAACACTTAAAAATGAGTATGTTATTAGTTAATCAAATTTTATTTTTAAAACTGGAATTGGGCTTTCGGGCAAGCCCAATCCCTTAAATAAAAACCCATATACACCTTGGTTATGGATTTCCAAAGGCTCCAAATTTTAATTGTTGTGTTAATATATCAGGGCAAGACATTTAGGAGTTGTAATGAGTGAAAAATATTAAAAAATGAATAAGTTATAAAAGAAACAACATTTATTTTTAAATCTGGAATTGAGCTCACGGTTTGGCCCAATTCATGAAAACTCACATATTCGCCATAAAAACTTTGGAAACCCCCCAAAACAAAGCATTAATGGAAATTAAAATAAAAATACATTTAAAATAAGCTATTTATGTGACAGGTGTAATCATCAATATTTGTGTATCTTCCTTGAAAATATGTATTTGGATTTGTCTCTTGAAAAATTTCAATTCCTTTACCTTCAATAGAACCATATTCACTTTTCATAAACTGATTTTCATGGGATTTTATTTTTATAATGCTCCAAAAACCAATTAAATCTCTTAAAGAAGAACAATAATTTGAATAATATATTTAGTGTTCTTGATGAGCCAATAAAATTTTTTCATTTACTACAATAAGGTTTTTATATTTAATATCAACGATTCCATGGAATGGATGAACATGCAAGCCTCTATCAGTATCAAACCAATGACATTTAAATATCATTACATAATTTTGTCTCAGATAACACTAATCAATTATTTCTTACAACATTCCATTAAATTCAACTTAACTTTCTCTATGATGAGATCCTCTTAATAAAACACCATTATTAATTATTATTTTTTGATTCACTATATGCACATGTATGAAATCGAAAACCATTAACCACATATGATTATAAGATTTAATCATTTTGGATAGTGGGTTAATCAATGCTCACAATCAATTAAAAATTTTATTAGCATATTGTGATACCTTCAAAATTGAAAAATAATTAACAATATAACAAATAATAAATTGACTTTATATGTTAAACCATAAACAATTTACTCTATTAGTCTTTGAAACTTGTAGGAAAAATTATGTTTTTGACATTTTCAAGAGTAGTTTCTATAATTTTTGGAAATTGTTTCTTGATATAATCATCATATAATTTGAAAATAAAATAATATTAATTAATTTTTTAAAAAAATTATATAATATGTGGTAGTATCAATCACTGTAAAAATTGTGTCATTTCTTCATAGTTGACTAGAACATATGTATGAGCCCTATGATGTTCATCATCTGAAAGAAACCATTCATGAAATCAACCAAAGACAAGTTGAGGCTGATTAAAAATTTATAATTGAATGTTTAGTGCATCATCAATAGTTATCTCATTATGACCCATTCGATTAAGTTTTTAAGGACATTCTGGTTGGAAATAATGGGAGTAGAAAAAAGAAAATTTCTCCTATAAATAAGCTTCTGCAATTAACCCTTCAACTGATGTTTTTTTATATAGATTTTTATTCTATTTTTTCCATACATATCTAATATGGATACATCCATCTGAAATGTACTAGTCCTCCACATTTTTTTTCATACAAAAAATGTAATATCAAATGTTCCGTTGAATAAAATAAATCTAGTGATTTTTTTTCCAATTTATATAAAATTAAAAGAATATATTCTTATAGTATAATAAGTGCATCATAGATTATTGTTGCTATATAGATGTCTCAAAAAAATATAATATTTCTATTGTCACATCCCAAATCTAAGAATTCAACAAATCTCTAAATCCAATTAGTTGAATTATTTCAAATATAAAATGATAATCATGAATTTTAATCCGGTAATATGATTTTTTGTGACACATATAAAAAAATTGAAAACATAAGCATATGGTAGTCTCAAATACACAATACAATGAAAAAATAATAAATGGGTTTTTTGGTAAAGTGTGTAAGTTGTTTTTACTTCATTAACTTCTGTGATCTATCATTTTCAAACAACTCAAGTTCTGGTCACCTGAAAATTTAGACAAGATCTAATCATGCATTTACATTATCTTTGGTCTTAACAGGTGTGTCCAAAATGGTATAAAATTTATTATCAAAATAGTTATTCTCAACATGCATTACCTAAAACATGCGACGAACTAACAAATAACACCAATATGGAAGATCCAAAAAATAATCCATTTAATCTAACTGCAATCTTTCCCAAAGCCATCTTTTTTTTCTTGGTTTATATTTTGTCCAAAGGTTATGGGATGTAATGAAGATACAATATATTTTAAATCAATACCTAAGATCATTTCTGGTGGTCCAACTTTTTCAATTTTACCTTTTTGAAATGATTTTTGTTCCTTCATAAAGGATGATCAATAGGAAGAAATATACAATGACTATCAAAAAGAAGATTTTCCCCATTGATGAGCATAAACAATTTTCTATCACTAATACAGTACATAAATGATTTTGGACCATGTGTACTCTATATAGTTAACATTTCATATATTGGGAAGTCACTAATTTTCCACCTTAATGTAGCTTTCATCAAGAAATTTTGTTTCACAACAACATCACATATATTAACACCATTACTCCACAATAAATTTAACTCATTAGTCATAGCTTTAAATAAACATCTATATTATTTTTTGGATGTCCTAGAATTAATAATTTCAAAAAGATATATGGCTCATTCATTAACATCCAAAATGGTAAGTAGTAAAGACTTATAAAGATTATCCCACAAGAATATTGACTACCATAAGAACCAAATAGACATAAAACATTATTAAAAAGACCCAATCAAACATTTTTGGATTCTGAATCAAAAAATTGATGCATCCTATCAAAATGTTTCCATGAATCACCATCACAAGGATTATTTAAGCTTTTACCAGTTGAAATATTGGTCTTGCACCATGAAATCAAGGACACTATGTTCTGAGACATAAATAAATGATGCAATCTGGTTGTAAGTGGTAAATACCTCAAATGTTTAATAAGAATCAATATATAATTCCCTAGTTGAGCCTATTTGTACCATGATTATCCACATGTAGGAAAACTAACTAAAGAATCATTTTCACTATAATATATGATTCAATCATTTGAACATTCATGAATCTTCTGATAACCAAGACCCAAATTACGAACTGACCTCTCGCTCTCATAGAAATTTGTATGAAACAAAATTCTTTTAGGTAAAATTACTTTAAACAAAGAGAATATTTGATCAAAATAGCTATTTGACATTCCATTATCTGATTTAATAGCCATAAAATTTGAAAACACTTCAAATTTACTTATCTTACAAACAATATATAAAGTATCCTCAAAAGACTTCAGCAACTCATAAAATCAAGATGGTTCTAACTTAGGAGTGAAATCAACATCATCCTAATTTTTGGTTTGTTGAAAATATGGACCGAACCAGTACAAAACAAATAGTAGATTAGAGGTGGGTTTTTAGAAGGTGTTATGCAGAACCCCCTCAAAATTATTTTTTGTATAATTAAAGGGGGTTATGCACAACCCCCTATAACCATCAAATTTAGAAGGGGTTATGAACATCCTCTAAATTAATTTTCTTTATAAACTATATGGGTTATATGCAACTCTTTATAATCAATGAATTTAGAGGGGGTTACGAACCCCTATAATTTCTTAAATTAGAAGGGGTTTTGAAACCCCTCTAAAATTTTTAACATTATTTTTTTAAATATTTGGTTGGATTTTGGAGGGGGTTTTGAACCCACTCTAATTTAAGAAAATATATGGGGTTCATAACCACCACTAATCAATGATATTAGCACAACCCCCTCTAATGTCTTAAATTAGAGAGGGTTCAAACCCCCCTCTAATATCTTAAATTAGAGAGGGATCAAAACCCCCTCTAATCTCTTAAATTAGAGGGTGTTCAAAACCCCCTCTAATGTCTTTAAATTAGAGGGTGTTGTGAACCCCCACTATTTAAAAAAACAAAATCTAATATATATATATATATATATATAATTAAAACACTATATATAATTGTATTTAAATACCTTATATGAACATATTAGATAAAATATTTATATGATTGTATTTAATTGTATTTATATGTATACATAAATATATTTTTATAATATTATTTACATTAATATATATTTATTTTTATAAATTAAATTTCATATAATATATTATTTACATAAATATATTATTTACATTAATATATATTTATTTTTATAATATTAAATTTCATATATATTTATATGTTTATTATTTTATATTATATATAAGTAATATTATATGATATAAAATTTATACAAATAAATATATATTAATGTACATAATATTATACAATTATATTTAATTAAATACATATATATTAATACGCATAATAATAAATATATGTATTGAAATACATTATATAAATATTTGTATAAATTGTATTTCATATACTATTAATTATATATAATATACATATTAATTATATATAATATAAATTTGTATTTTATATAACATTATATAAATATTTTTATAAATTGTATTTCATATATATGTATTTCATATAATATTAATTATATGTAATATTATATAATTTAAACAAATATATATATATATATATATATATATATATATATTAATGTATATAATAATAAATATATACATCGAAATAAATTATAGAAATAAAATTTTAAAGTCATTATATAAATATATTAAATAAATAGTTATATATATATATTATGTAAATAAACATGTATATAATATATAAATATGTATTTAAGTATATAAATATATTTATAAATATGTGTATATATATAACATAAATAGTATTATAAATTATATTTACTCAAATGCATGTAAATACACATATAAAATATATAGTTTATATAAATTTATAAATTTAATATAATGTAAATATATTATAATATAAATACATAAATACATAAATACATAATAGAAGATTAAATATATTAATTTATATAAAAATATATGTAGGTTATATATTTATATGTATTTAAATATTTATTCAGAAATTATTTACTTAAATAAGCTTCAATATATATATAAATATAAAAATGTGTGTATATTTAAAACAAATGAAGTTTCCATAGTGGTGGAGGTGAAGAAATTTTACCGTGCAGGTCGTAAGTTCGAAACCAACTAGCTCAAATTTTACAAGGGAGCGGCTTCATAGGAATTGCAGGGGGCATACGATGGCTATGCGGGGAACTGGAGGTGTAGGGAAGGTACGAGAGGTACTTTTGGTTGTGGGGAATTGGAGGCATAGTGAGGCAGGTACGAGAGGTATTGGAGGTCGTGAGAGGGTACTGGAGGTGAGGTGGCTAATACCCTAGTCTCACTAGTACTGGAGGTGAGGTGGGTAAGTCCAAAGGTACTATACGTGAACTGGATGCACGCCATAGGAGGAGGCTAGGGGAATTTATAAATTATACAATATTTTTTTAAAAAAAATATTACATGTGGTTTAGAATGTAATGAACTGAACATTTATGAATAAAATTCTCTTTCTTTTAATGTCTTATGGATATAGAAAACACATGCACTCTTTTTTTAGGGTTTAAATGGCCATTAATTTTCATCACTGTTGATAATATAACTATTGAAAAGTGATCACATAACTGATATAAATATAATTTTTAAAAAAAAAATCCTTTCGACACAGAAAAAGGAGAGGATGACCTCATCCAATAGGCTCGGGCCGTATGAAGCTCATTTTTCAGAGCTTGGAAAGGATGTAGATTCATTGGTATTCTCTATTGACCAAGCCCAAGCTAAGCTTCAACACGTTAATCTTGAACGGAATCACCTATGGAATAAGTTCAAGTTAATAGAGATTACCACCCGAGCAATGTTATCCGAGCCACCCCAAGAGTTTGTCACCATCACACACCTTACCCTTAGGTTTTATGCGAGTGTTATAATGGGTTATTTAATAATATAATAGTTAATTATTTTATGATCTCTTTCTATAAATAAAATCCCTATTCCATCAATTCCTTTATGAGAATAGTCTTTCTTAAAAAAGATGATGAATGTGATAAATTGATTATTCGGGAAAAATGGTAGTTTTGAGAAATATATAAATTATTATATTAAAATACTGTTTTTATTAATAATATTATAAAAACAATTCTTATAAATGATTATTATATCAGTTCCTTATCTTTAAATGATTAGGTAATCAGTTTTATAAAATTAATATTTTTATACAATAAAACAGAAAGTGTATTTTTTAAAGAATTTATTTTAAGGAATTAATGAATTTTTGAAATAATTAATATTATAATAAAATATTATTATCAAATTAATTTTATGAATATTAAATGAGTATATAATTTTTATGAAGTCAAATATAATTTTTATTAAGGTTTGAAAACTGTTTTTGTCAAAACCCGTGAATTTTCAATAAATGTCAGTTTTCATTTTAATAGTAAAAATTCACATATTTAGAAAATTATTTAGATAAAATTAATAATATTTTTTTAATCATGATGTCAAAATTATCCAACAGTGAATTTTTTATAATTTTCCGAGACAATTGAATTTTTGGGTAAAAATTAAATACCATATAAATATATAATGTGTTTTATGACATCATAATAACCCAATAGTGATGTAATAAAATACTATAAGGGGTATCTTTGACAAAATATATGTTTTCATTTAAAATAATTTAATTTTATATTTATTTTACTTATTTTATAATTCCATAGTGAATCCTCCAAAATGCATAATATATTTTAAGATTTTAAAATAATTTCCTTAAGAGTGTGACTCACCTCCACATAAGCAAAGCCATTATTTTAATAAATTACTCCCTTTAACTTATAAAATAAATAAAACCACTCCCATTTTTTCAGAAACTATGGGTAAAAACCATGGGATGGTTTGTGGTTTTGAATATTTTATTGTGAGGTGTCCAAAACAAAAATAATAAAGATTTCCCCCACCTTTCCTATATGAACCCACCCAATATCCCATTCCTCTTCACTAAAACCATTTGTAGATCGACCAAAATTTTCTCTCTACTCTCTATAATCCTCCCAAGTCTCCCTAATCTCTCAAAAAACCCCTCTTAAAGCTTTTGAATTCACATACTCAAGTAAGGGTTTCCTTCCTTTCTCATTTTGTCAAATTTTCCTTATATTGTTACACCCTTTTATTTTCAATTAAAAATGACAAGGTGTGTTTTTAAAACTCGCCCATACTACCCTTATTATGTTTCTATGATGGGGTACCTCTTTCTCTCTAAATAATCCCTCCCATGTACACCTGTTACCATGCCGAAATTTCGTAAGAGTTATTCCATTTCTCCTCTTTCTTCAAGTTTCTTTATTATGATACACCTTCTATTTATAAATTCCTTATTTTGGGACATGTAGATATATGAACCCTTACCATAAATTTCATGTATATATGATGATAGACCCCTTTCTCTCTCATAAAACATTTTTATTAATTTTTATGTCACGCTGTTAGGATGTTGAAATTGCACCGTGATTTTCCATGCCAAAATCATCGTTTAGTGAATACCATGACCATTTCTCTATCAAGGGTATTAATTTTTATGCACATATACCTTTTTATTGAGGAATTACATGCATTTATTCCACACTACTTGATCATGGACTGAATTATGATGAATAATGAATCAATGTTTTATGATCTATGTGGCACACTTAAGCATGAGATTGAAATGATTATAAAGGGTGAACCCTGATAGTGCTCCAATGAATTGGGTAATGTTTAGTATCATGATATTCCATGTGAAATAAGGGTTTAATCATGATAATTCATGTGAAATGTGGTTTTAATCATGCTAATCCACGTGTAATGAGCCTTGGCTTGTGCTAACATCATGTTTAATGTTGTTTTCACATTACCATGTTATGATAATCATGTTATTTCATGCCTTCATGTTCATGTTTCTCTTGTGCTCCATTGATATGCCTATTTCCTAAAATGTATTGTAATATTCTTGTTATTCCTTTTTTACCCACTTAATGGGATTTATAGATCACCTTTTTCTTATTTATGTCCTCAAGTTATCCCATATAATGCTAAGTACAAAGGAATATTGTGGTCATATAAAAGAAGTTTTCAATAAAGATCTTTTATTTTTTGTCTTAAGTTGTCATGTAATGTTCCTAATCCACAAAGACATTATAACACTCGATATTATGGGTTTTATTAAGTCCATTTTTATGTAATAAATCTTGTTTAAATGTGTAATAAAGAGCAGGGTTGTTATAGTTGGTATTAGAGGATAGGTTTAGTTATTTTTGGGATTAGGATTAGAAAACCCCAGTGAAATCCTTAGGGATACAACTAAGTATAAGAAAAACATCCCTAAATTTTGGTGATTATAGAGTAAGTGGTTTATCTAGAAAATACATCTCTATCTAGATACAAACAAGTATAGGTGGATCTGGCACAGATGTATCTAGGGGTAAAACCCATAAACACCGCTTTGAGCTAGACTTGAATGGGGGCTGGTGCACGACAACATGCCTTACTGCACTCTTAGTTCGAAACTCTTGAGGGATATTCTTTGGTAAATTAAAAATCTTAGCATGAACCATTATTAAGGGAGTAAAAAAAATCCCATAAAAATATCCATTATGAGATAGATCTTGGATAACTTAGATCAAAGCCTAGAAATTCATAAGTTAAGAAAATAAATGTAATTTATAAGTTATTCCTTTAATCCCATTTTATTCCCCTTTATGTGTTTAGTAGTTTCAAATACTTACCCCTAATTTTCCTTTTATTATAACCAATGTCCAGTAATAGGAGGAATCTGGCTAACAACCAATGTGATGGGAAATGTGATGAATGTCCCAACGAGATTCACAATCAAATGGGAGCTCAAGTAGGACATATCGTGATTGTGGAAAACAATTTATCAAAAATTATGATTAAAAATTGGTACTTTTTTGAAAGTCTAAGGACATAAAGGAAGGATAAGATGAAATCTCATGAAATTCCTTTTGATAAAGGTGATAAGGGAAAGAAGATCCAATTTCCATTGTGCAACAAGTGTGGAAAGAGGCACCAAGGGAAATGACATAAGGGGATTAGGAGATGTTTTAAGTGTATAAAAGAAGGAAAAAAGTATCCAATTTCCACGAAAGAATAGATAATGTGATGTATGAAAACAAAGTTCCATCTAAGGAATCTTACACAGTTCTATGTCATAAATGTAGAGAAGTCAGGCATTATCCAAGACAATGATCTATTACAAGGGCTGAGAAGCATGATGAGCATCAACAATCTCCATGATCAAGGGAGCACGAAAAGTTGTATTCTAAGATGGATAACAATGAATGAATTACATTTAACCACTACTTTAAAGTAGTTTATTTAATAATGTATTTCAATCCATGTCTTATTAGTATATCTTTTATGTTTTCTAAGAACATTGAGTCCCCACCAAAAATGATTTTAAATCATTATGGAAAACTTCTATAAGTATTTTATCACACGTTGAAGTTTTTGGGAATGTTATTCTTGAAAATATTACGAGTCCCCCATTTGATGCAATTTGAGGAAAAATGACTAAATCATTGCCTAAATATCAAGGTAGTTGAAAATTCATGAGAAAAACTATCCCACACATGATCTAGAGTTGGCTACTGTGTTCTTCTCTTAAAAAATATGGCAGTATTATCTATTTGGGAAGAGTGTAAAATATATATGGATCACAAAAGTCTAAAATATATATTCACACATAAAGAGATGAACATGCGCTAATGAATATGGTTAGAGCTCATCAAGGTTTATGACTTCTTAATCCATTACCACCCTAGGAAAGAAAACAAGGTGTCAGATGCTCTAAGTATAAAGACCCAACAATTATATAATTGATGAGAATTGATAAGGATATAATCTTCATAGATTTGATGAAGATGGATATGGGAATCATAAATAAAGGAACATCATAAATCATTTCAAAAATTATTGCTCAACCATATCTTTTGGAAAGGTTAAAGGATTCTCAAAAATATGATTTGGTAATTTAGAAGAAAGTGGTAACTATTAGAAAAGGGAAATCCTCAGAGTTCGATGTTAATGATGAAGGAATTGTGAGATTTGGGTCAAGACTATGTGTTCCAACAAATCTAGAGTTAATGAAAGAACTTTTGGATGATGCACATAGTTTGAATTTATCTATTAACCTAAAAAACAAAAAGATGTATCAAGATATCCGAGAGCATTATTGGTGGGATAATATGAAGAAGGAGATCGCTGAGTATACATCAAAGTGCCTAGTATGTCAGAAAGTGAAGTTTGAGAGAAAAAAGTCTACGAGGATGATGCAACCCTTACCCATACCAACATGGAAGTGGGAAAACATCACTATGGACTTTGTCACCAGACTTATAAAGACATCCAAAGGAATTAATGCTATTTGGGTTGTTATGAATCGTCTTATAAAGACTTCACAATTCATTGTAATTCGGGATTATTTCTCATTGGATCAATTGGAATGGATATACATCAGAGAAGTGGTAAGGCTGTATAGTGTACCACTATCGATTATATATAATCGAGATTCAAGATTCCTCCTCTAAGTTCTGGAAGAGTCTCTAACATGCTCTGAATACTGAGTTGAACTTCAGTATGACTTATCATCCTCAAAATGATGTCCAATCTGAGCGGACTATTCAAACACTTGAGGACTTGTTGAGAGCATTCTCAATGGACTTCAAAGGAAGATGGGATCAACATCTTCCTCTGTTTTATTTCTCTTACAACAAAAATTTTAACTCAAGCATCCAAATTAATCCTTGTAAAGACATTTATGGGAAGAGGTGAGAATACCGACATGTTTGGATGAATTTGGGAAGCGAAAAACTTCTAGGTCCAGAAATGGTTGAAGAAATGGGGGCAAATGTTAAGACCATACAGCAACACATTAAATATTCTCAGAGCCGACAAAAGATCTATGCTGAAAATCATCAATGAGACATAGAGTTTGATGTTGGAGACATGGTATTTCTCTACATATCACCATGGAAGAGAGTTATGAGATTTGGGAATAAGGGAAAGATTTTTCCAAGGTACATCAGACCTTTTGATATCCATGATTGCATTGGAGCAGTGGCCTATTGGCTAGCACTCCCACCAAACCTGTCTCCAGTACATGATGTATTCCTTGTATCACTCTTGAGGAAGTACATACCTAACCCATCTGATGTACTCAATCCAGAGGTGGTACCATTGGAGAATGATCTCTTCTATTAGGAGAAGCTAGTGGAGATCTTAGATCTTAGAGAAAAAGTTCTATAAAATAAGATGATTACCCTCATCAAGGTATTGTGGAAAAACCACAAGTTTGAATAAGAAACAAGGGAAACATAGGAAGTGATGAAGCAGAGTTAACCTCATCTATTTTAGTGTGTGAAAAGGAAATTTCTAGGGAGAAATTTCTTAAGGGGGGAAATATGTAACAAACCAAACATTTATGAATAAAATTCCCTTTCTTTTAATATCTTATGAATATAGAAAACACATGCACTATTTTTTTATTATTTTTTGGTTTAAATGACGGCTAAGTATTATTACCATTAATAATATAGTTATTGAACAGTGATCACAAGAATTATATAAATATAAGTTTTTAAAAAAAAAAATCATTTCAACACAAACAACGGAGAGGATGGCCTTATCCAGTAGACTCGGGCTGTACGAAGCTCATTTTTTGGAGCTTGGAAAAGAGGTAGAGACCCTGAGATTCACTCTTGAACAAGTTCAATCCAAGCTTCAACACGTTAATCTTGAATAGAATCATCTATGAGATAAGTTCAAGTTAATATAAATTACCACATGAGCGATGTTATTTGAGCTGCCCCAAGAGTCTGTCACCATCACACACCTTACCCTTAGGTATTATCTGGGTGTTATAAGGAGTTATATAATAAGGTATTGGTTACTTATTGTGTAATCTATTTCTATAAAAAAAAGTCATATTCTATCAAATCCTTTATGAGAATAGTATTTCTTAAAAAAATGATGAATGTGATAAATTGATTATTTGGGTAAAAATGGTACTTTTGAGAAATATATACATTATTATATTAAACTACAATTTTTATTAATAATATTATAAAAAAATTCTTATAAATGATGATTATATTAGTTCCTTATAATTAAATTATTAGGTAATCAGTTTTATAAGAGTTATATTTTTATATGATAAAATAGAAAAGTGTATTTTTTAAGAATTTATTTTAAATAATTAATGAATTTTTGAAATAATTAATATTTTAATAAAATATTATTATAAAATTACTTTTATTTAAAATAAATTAGTATATAATTTTTATGAAGTCAAATGTATTTTTTATTAAGGTTTGAAAACTATTTTTATTAAAACTCGTGATTTTTCAATAAAAGCCAGTTTTCATTTTAAAAGTGAAAATTAACATATTTATAAAATTATTTAGATAAAATTAATATTATTTTGGGAATCAAGATGTCAAAATTATCCAATGGTGAATTTTTCATAATTTTATGAGAGTCAAATTTTTGGGTAAAAATTAAATCCATATAAATATACAATGTGTTTTATGACATCATAATGACCCAATAGTGATGTAATAAAATACTATAAAGGTTATATTCGAAAAAATATATGTTTTAATTTAAAATAATTTAATTTTATATTTATTTGACTTATTTTATAATGCCTTACTAAATCCTCCAAAATGTATAATATATTTTAAGATATTAAAATAATTTCCTTGATAGTGTGACTCGCCTCCACATAAGAAAGGACATTATTTTAATAAATTAGTACCTTTAACTTATAAAATAATTAAAACCACTCCATTTTTTTTATAAAACATTGGCAAAAACCATGCGATGGTTTGTGGTTTTGAATATTTTATTATGAGGTGTCCAAAACCAAAATAATAAAGAATTCCCCCACCTTTCATATATAAACCCACCCAATATCCCATTCCTATTCACTCAAACCATTATTATCTCGAAAAAACTATAATCTACACTCCTTATATTCCTCCCAAGTCACCCCAAGCTCTCAAAAATTCCCTCTTCAAGCTTTTTAAGTCACACACTCAAGTAAAGATTTCCTTGCTTTCTTGTTTTTGTCCAAGTTTCCTTATATTGTTACACTCTTTTATTTTCAATTAAAAATGACGGAGTATGTTTTCAAACCTCCCAAATAATTCCCTTATTATGTTTTTATGATGGGATACCTATTCCTCTCTAAATAATCCATCCCATGTACACTCGTTACCATGCCGAAATTTTGTAAGGGTTATTCCATTTCCCCTCTTTCTTCAAATTTATTTGTTATGTTACGCCTTATATTTCCAAATTACTTGTATTGGGACATGTATATATATGACCCCTTACTATAAATTTAATTTATATATTATTATAAACCCATTTATCTCTTATCAAACATTTTTATGAATTTTTTATGTCACATCGTTAGGCTGCCGAAATTGCACCATGATTTTCCATGCCAAAAATCATCATGTAGTGAATACCATTCCCATTTCTCTATCAAGGTTATTCACATTTATGCACCAATAAATTTTTAATTAAGAAATTAAATGTATTTATTTCATACTCCTTGATCATGTAATGGATTATGATGAAGAATGAATCCATGTTTTATGATCTATGTGGCACACTTAAGCATGATATTGAAATTATTATGAAGGGTGCGCCCTGATAATGATCTAATGCATTGGGTAATGTTTAGTATCATGATACGCCATGTGCAATTAGGGTTTACTAATGATAATTCATGTTAAACGAGGTTTTAATCATGATAATCCATGTGTAATGAGCCTTGGCTCATGCTAACATCATGTTGTATGTTGTCTCCACATTACCATGTTCTGATAATCATATTATATCATGCCTTCGTGTTCATGTTTATATTGTGATCCATTTATATTTATATTGACTAACATGTATTGTATTCTTCATTTTATAAATTTTTACCCCCTTACTAGGATTTATAGATCACCATTTTCTTATGTATGTCCTCAAGTTATCCCATACAATGCTAAGCATGTTTAAATGTGTAATAAATACCAGGGTTGTTATATAGAGGGTTTTAAAACCCCCTCTAATATTGGTCTCAATTTGAAGCGGTTTCAAAAACCACCTATAATATGATGCATGAGACTCAATTATAGGGGTTAAATCCCCATATAATATTGGTCTCAATTAGAGGTGGTTTCAAAAACCGACCCTAATATGACGCATACGACCCAATTAGAGGTGGTTTCAAAAACCGACCCTAATATCACACATACGAATCAATTAGAGGCGTTTATAAACTGCCTTTCAAAAGCATCCCAGATTAGATGGGGTTTTAACCCCCTCTAATCTGGGATTTTTTGGTGAAATTAGAGGGGGTTTAAACCCCCTTTAATATAACTGCCACTAGTTGCAAGCTACTTTACCAGTACTTAATGAAAACTACCACTAACACAATGTGGTAGGAACATTAACGGTGGTTATAGGTTACCGCCACTAATGTGTTTAGAAGGGGTTACCCCTTCTAATCAGGGTATTTTTTTTGTAGTGAACATCATGTACTAAATATTGAAACCATGATGGTTTTGGAAAAAAATTATTAATATTTTCTATGAAACTATGTTCACCATATCGATACTAAAAAAACATAATATTTTCAAAAAAAATTCAATAGATGACCCCCAACATTTTCAAATGTGTCAAACCTCCTAAGATCAAATTTCTTACATGGACACTTAATTGTCCCTTCTGAAACAAATTCTAGTTTTGATGATGCAAATGATAAAAAAGCTTCAAAACCCTTAATATATACAAGATTTATACTAGAACAATTTGGATTTCTTTGATGATTTATCCAATTGTGATCATGTAACAACGAATGTTGTCGACTTCCTTGTTCCATATTTCTCTCAAAAATAAAAAAATAAAAAAATTGTTTATGATTAATTTAATATAAGAAAAAGAAGATCGAAAAAAGTGTAGAAAATTAAAATTTATAATTTACTTGTAAATATTATCAGTTTTATCTATTTACCACCAATTTTGAATTATTAGTGGAAATTTTTACTAATTATTGATAATTACCGCTAATTATAGGCAACGTTTATTAATTATTACAAATTATTACTAATTTTGACTAATTATAGAGAATTTTTATTAATTATTACTAATTTTGACTAATTGTTACTAATTAATACTAATTACCACTAATTATTACTAATTCTTACTAATTAGGTGGTTTATTAAGTGTAATTAGGTGATTAATTAAGTTTAATTAGGTGATTAATTAAGAATAATTAGGTGATTCATTAAGTATAATTAAGTGATTCATTAAGTGTAATTAGGTGATTCATTAACTATTGAGTGACTGAAAATCAGATTCTATACTATTTTTATCACCCATGATTGTCTATCTAATGCAAATCAATAATAGATTTAGGTTGAGGATGATGAAACCTTTAAGGTGTGTCTGCATTACCATCGAGGAGGGGATCCGAGTCGGGGAGAGGGAGGTCCAAGGGGGTGGGGGGTCCAAATCATCATTGAGGAGGGGAACCAAGACAAGGAGAGAGAGGTCGGAGGAGGGGGGGGGGGGGTCCACATCATCAATGAGGTGGGGAACTGTGAGTTGGGAGATGGAGGATGGGGGGGTCATGGGTGTATGGGTTGGAGGGGGGGTGTCACGGTGGTCATGGTCTCTAGCGAGATGGGAGGAGGTAGGTTGGAAGGGTGTGGGAATGAGGGTCATGGGGTAGGGGTCACCACCGGGGAAGGGAGAGGAGGAGGTTGGGGGAGGTCGGGGGTGGAAAGGGGTTGGGGTCAAGTAGAGGGAGGGGGAGGGGGAGGAATTAGGGTTTTTTTAAAAATGTTTAGTGAAACTTTAATTAAAAACACTGCTAATTGATAAAATAATAAAAATATAGTGGTGGTTTGATTAAACCACCACTATATTATATTGTTTTTAATCAGATTTAATTTGTTATAGTTAATAGAACCACTACTAATAAAATGCCACTAAGAAGCACTTTTTTTGTAGTGAATTAAACCTTAATACGAAAGAAAACATTAATAAAATATCAAATTTTAATAAAAAGACAAACTTGGAGTTATAACAGTCACACCATGAATTGTAGTGAGGCATGATTGATTCCTAAATATCATAAATGAGTTATGGATCATTGTCTTACAGTATCAAAACAATAATAATGTGTTTGCTCAGTTTTGAGTATGTCACTTTTTCTTTTTACTAAAATTAATATCAATTTTAAATAATGACACACTTTGAGCCATACCGATCACACCGTGCATCGTATTGAGATGTGGTTGATTCCAAGACATCAAAAATGACTCATGGATCATTTTACTAAAGTATTAAAATTATTATAATGTATTTTCTTAGTTTTCAGTTTGTCACTTGTGTTTTTTACTAAAATGTCATTTCAAACTGAAAACACACACTTTGATCCATACTGGTTGCATCATGTATTGGTTTGACATGAGATTACTTCCTACACATAAAAAAATACTTAAGAATCACTGTACTAAATTATCATGATAATCAAAGCGCATTTTCTTGGGTTTTAGTGAGTGACACATTTTGAACTAAACTATTAATTTTGAAATGATAACAAACACTTTGAGTCATACCAGTCACATCGTGCATTGGATTGAGGTACACTTGATTCCTACACATAAAAAATGAATCATGGATGATTTTACTAAAGTATAAAAAACTATCCTCATGCCTTTTCTCAGTTTTCAATATGTCACTTGTTCTTTTTACTAAAATTAATGTCAATTTTAAATAAAAATACACACTTGAAGTCATATCGGTTAAAAAATGTGTCAAATTGAGGTGTGGTTGATTCCTACACATAAAAAATGAATTATAGATCATTTTACTAATTTATCAAAATAATATGAATAAATTTTCTCAGTTTTCAATATGTCACTTGTTCTTTTTACTAAAATTAATGTCAATTTTAAATTAAAAGAGACACTTTGAGTTATAGCAGTCACACCGTGCGTCATATTTAGGTGAGGTCGATTCCTACATGTCAAAAAATGAATTATGGATCATTTTCCTAAAGTATCAAAAAAATATGAATGCCTTTTCTTGGTTCTTAGTATGCCACTTATTCTTTTTACTAAAATTAATGTCAATTTTAAATAAAAGACACACTTTGAGTTTACCAGTCACACCATGCATTATATTTATGTGGGTTTGATTCATACATGTTAAAAATAACTTAGGGATCATTTTACTAAAGTATAAAAACAATATGAATGCGTTTTCTTGTTTTTCAGTATGTCACTTATGTTTGTTACTAAATTTTTTGTCAATTTTAAATAAATAGACACACTTTGAATTGTAAATGTAACACTGTACATCATATTGAGGTGAGGATGATTCCTACATGTCAAAAAATTACATATGGATCACTTTCATAAAGAATAAAAATAATTTGAATTCATTTTCTCGATTTCGATTATGTCACTTGTTTTTTATTAAAATGTAATTTGAAACACAAAACACACATTTTTAGTGATACCAATCACATCGCACATCATTTTGATGTGATACTAGTTCCTACAATTCAAAAAAGACCTATTAATAGTTTTAATAAATTATAAATACATTCCGAGCATGTTTTATTAGTTTTCAGTGAGTGTCGTTTTTTTAACTAAAATGTCAATTTTAAACTGATAATGGACACCTTGAATAATACTGATAAAATAATGTATCATATTGAGGTGAGGCTAATTCCTAAACATCAAGAATGACTTATGGATCATTTTAATAAAGTATAAAAACAATCTGAATGTTTTTTTCTCTATTTTTAGTATGTTAGTTTTCTTTTTTTACTAAAATCAATGTCAAATTTAAATAAAAAGATGCACTTGGAGTTATACCTATAACACTGTGTGTTGGATTGAGGTGTGGATGATTCCTATACACCCCAAATGAATTATGTATCGTTTCTTAAAATATCAAAATAATATGAACGTTTTTTCTTGGTTTTGAGTGTTTCACTTTTCTTTTTTACTAAAATGTCATTTTAAATTGGAAACACACACTTTGAGTTATACCGGACACATCATGTATTACTGGTCACATCGTATGTCAGTTTTATCTGAGTGTGTTTTCTCGATTTTTAGTGAGTGGAACTTTTTAAACTAAAATGTCAATTTTAAACTGATAACAAACACTCTGAGTTATATCAGACACATCATATATTATATTGAGGTGAGGATGATTTCTAGACATTAAAAATGACTTATAAGTCATTTCACTAAAGTATCAAAATAATTTAATGTGTTTTATTGGTTTTGAGTATGTCAGTTGTCCTTTTTACTAAAATTAATGCAATCTTTAAATAAAAAGACGTACTTGGAGTAATAATGGTCTCACCATGCATTGGATTGAGGTGAGAATGATTCCTTCACATCCCAAATGACTTATGTATCATTTTAATATAGTATCAAAACAATATGAATGTGTTCTCTCAGTTTTAAGTATGTCACCTATCTTTTTTAATAAAATGTCATTTTAAACTGTAAACACGCACTTGGAGTCATACCGGTCACATAGTGTACCATTTTGATGTGAGATTGATTCCTACATACAAAAAATGACTAATGAATTGTTTTCCTAAATTATCAAGACAATTTGAGTTCATTTTCTTGGTTTTTAGTGAGTGACTCTTTTTGAATTAAAATATCAATTTTAAACTGAGGACAAACACTTTGAGTCATACTGGGCACATCGTGTATCAAATTAAGGTGAGGTAGATTACTACACATCAAAAATAACTTATGGATCATTTTCCTAAATTATAAAAACAATATTAATGCGTTTGATTAGTTTTCAGTATGTCCCTTGTGTTTTTTACTAAAATTAATGTCAATTTTAAATAAATAAAGAGATTTTGAATTATACTGGCCACACCGTGCATTGGATTGAGGTGTGACTGATTATTATATGTCAAAAATGACTTCTGGATCATTTTACTTAAGTTTCAAAATAATACGAAAGCATTTTCTTAGTTTTGAGTGTGTCACTTATGTTTTTTATTAAAATATCACTTGAAAATGGAAACACATATTTTGAGTAATACCAATCACATCGCGTATTGGTTTGATTTGTGATTGATTACTAAACTTCAAAAATTACTTATGAATCGTTTTACTAAATTATTTAGTAAATATAAGCATGTTTTCTCAGTTTTTAGTGAGTGAAACTTTTTTGAATTAAAATGTTAATTTTAAACCGATGATGGACATTTTGAACCATATCTGGAAAATTGTGTATTGGATAGAGGCATGGAAGATTCATACATATAAAAATTGATTGATGGATTGTTTTTCTAAAGTATTAAAACAATCGAAATTTGTTTTCTTTCTTTTGAGTATGTTAGTTGTCATTTTTACTAAAATTAAGGTCAATTTTAAATAAAAAGAAGCACTTGGATTCATACTAGTCACACCATGTGTCAAATTGAGGTTATTATTATTTATACACATACCAAAGTCTCAAAAAAATCCCAAATACCAATGTTAACATCCTTTATATTTGATTTATTTGTGTAAGTTCCAACATTGCATATTGATTCGATGTTTTTAGCAGATTTTTTTCCAACTAAGAACATCGACTCAATATACAGTTTTGTAGTTTGATAAAGAAATCCAATAGAAGGGTGGTAAAATTGGAATAAAGGAACATGTTATCTAATTTTTTTGTCTTTTTTAGATAGTTTAAAGAAAAATATGACCTCCCTAAATATCTGTTAAAAAAACTAAATTTGTATTAGATAAAAATGATAAGGAAATTAACTTATAAATTGTAAATAAAATGATGACAAAATTAATTAAACAACTAGTTGGAACTCAACTTTTCATGATGGTTGTATAAATTATAGACATATTTCCATGTCATTATTTTTTTTCAGTCTCTAATGAGCATGAGAAACTTAGAACAAACCACCCCAACTCAAACAAAAGAATCCACCTATATAAGAAAAAAATTACTATGTGAGTAATACTAAAAAGAAATAAATTAAAAATAAAAATGAAACAATAAATTAATTATTTATACAATGATTTTACTGTTAAAACATAAATATTACCTCTGTGATTGAGTTGAGCCAGCATTATTTCTCTTCCTGTAAAGGCAGTGGATGGAACTTGAAGGAAAGTTAAAAATATCAACATTGTAGGGGTGAAAATGTTTTGATGGAGAAGAAGTATGTATAAGTTTTGTTGTAGAAAGGGATGAAATATGGATATAATTATTATAAAGTAAATGAAATATATAATAAATACTAAAAATTAAATCAACGTCTCATTATATAATTTTTCAGTAAAATAGAGAAAGTATATCACAACATTACCTTTGCATCTTCCCAAAGGGTTTATTTTATTATAGTCTATTCTTCCATGGTATTGGTAACATCATCATGTGAAGAAGACATTGTTTTCATGAGTAGTCAAAAATTTTATTTATATTATGTTAATTTAGTAGAGAATATATAATATTATTATGAAGAAAAAAGTATATTAAAAAACACTTTTACCTTCTCATTGAACTCTAAGTTACAACCTCAAAGTCCAATCTCTGACAAGCATGATCAGCTTCGAACAAACCAATCCAACTCAAACAAAGGAATCCACCTATATAAGAAAATAATTCTTATGTAAGTAATTTTAAAAATAAATAAAATAAACATAAATACGAAACAATCTATTACTTATATGAAGGTCACACTTTGTGCTATTTTTCTAAATTCTGCAATCAAATATGATACCCATTTGTTTCTAAGAAAATAGACATTGTATTGTGAATATGAGTATTTTTGACAGTCATAGTAGTACTTGAAATATATAAATACACAAAGTATTAATAAATATTTTAAATGAAATAGTAATTATCTTAAAAAATACCTCCTTAGGGATGCTAGTTTGTTAATGGAATATGATATCTCTCATAAATTTACAAACATAGTAACCACAATATTTTCTATTTGTTTATTTTTGGAAACTATAGAAAAATTGAGAAAAATAAGTATTTTTTTAAATGTTTTTGGATAGCAAATTCTTCTTATATATACCTTGATAATTGTCCACTTGTAGAACTTGTTAGGCTCCTTGTGCGCATAGGCTGTCCTCATGCCATGAATTTCACGATATTTAAACATCAACCTATCATAATATAATTATCATTAAAATATAATATAAAATATATAACTTGAAGTTTAGTTCTAAATTTTTTGATGTAGTGTATTACAAATTGATAAACTCCATCATGTGTGGTATTTTTGTTGGGTATCCATACAATGAATCTAGGAAATAAATCTCTGGAGTATCCAAATTGACCGCAATGAGCATCCATTTTTCTTAACAACACAATAGGGAATATGTAATGAAATAAATGAAAATATATTTTATATTATTAAATTGTATATTTTTAAACCTGAATCATTTTTATTAAGAAGATTCTTTCATCTGTAAGTTTTTTTCAAAGGATTTGGATAGTTTTGTCACTATTTCATCCATTTTTTTGAATATATTTCTTTTTGTTCTATAGAAGTGATGTGAGGACTAATGAGTCCAAATTTATGTTCATGGGGTAATCCATTAAACTGATATTGATATATAAACCTATAAAAAATATGAAATTTATTTAGTCATAATTTACATAGTATATCATCTTTTGGAAAGAAATATTGAAGACATACCTCATGTATACATTTACAACTGAGCCTCCTATCCATTCATAGTTGAGGATTTAATTTACATTTTCAAGAGAAATTTAGTATATAGCATCCTCTCTGTAAATTTTTTCTTAAAAATCAACTATGTGACTAATATCATTGTTTAAATTTATATCTACATGAACCTTCAATTTTAGTAAATACGGATATTGAATGGGTGGGGTAAAGGTGTTTTCAGAAGATATTTTCAATCAGTTGGTTGATCCTTTAGATGGTTTTGAGTCGGCCTTTAATTTCACCCCTTCTATTTTTCATCTGTAATAACATTCATCAGTTTTTAAATTTTCTCATTAATTATTAAAGTTTTATCATGAAAAATAAATTGTAAATGAATACCTCCTTATCGATATGTTTTTTTACATGATCTCACGATCGTGCTACAAATGTTCCAACAACTTGGTGGAGTTTTCCTATAATAATAGATATCAATCCACTTTTGGTGTGGTGTCATTCAAGACCCTATATAAGAGACTTTGTAGGCCATCCCTATGCTGGATGGATATGGGTGAGTCATATCTCACGGGGAAAAAGTTAGCGTGGGTGATAACAGATAAGGTCCAGGTGATCTAGGAGTGGATGCGGACCACTCAAAGTCATCAGAATTCCTACGCAGGCCATTAATAGAGGCCTGCGTAGTTCAAAGAGGGAGACCACATGTTCTTGAAGTTATCACCTCGATGAGTATTTCATAAAATTTTCAGGGTGGTAATATTTTCCTTTGGTTCATTGGTCCATTCCAATTTCTATGTAGAGTGGGCATGGTTTCATACAACTTGGATTTAACCCTATGGTTAGATTGGGTGCATGAATTCTTCCAAATATAAAAAATGAGGAGATATTTGCATGAACCATCACATGTTATATATTTGGGAGAGCTAGAAATAAAAAATATAGACAAAATTTTGGATTATTCTATGAAAATTGGGTGTCAATGGGAATGAAACCTTTATTGAAGATCTATTGCATCAGTGTCACCCCTTTGGAAGCATAGATACTTCTAGGATATCTTATGGGATCCTTCCAAATAGATGTAAGTTGAGTACCCTCACCTTTTCATGTAGATTACACTTTTTAGGATAAAAATTCCTGAATGTGGGAATATGTAATGAAATAAATTTTTTACTATTAAACAGCTATAATATTTTAAATGAGTTTATTAAGCAAGGGCACAACATGGTTCCACGAATCTACATCAATCGACACATGATGCTGAGTGATGAGACCAATGCAACTAATAAACATGGCCTTATTGGGGTTAAAAACCTGGATTCCCACATTCCATATGACCTCTAATTTTATGCCTTTACTTTTCTCCTTGATAATGTTTTCTAACATATCCACTCTATGATGATCCTATTTTTTCTACATCATTGGTTCTTTGTCACCTACCATTTCATCAGATTCAACATCATCAATATGCTATTCCTCTAGATCGGTAGCATTGGTATGTGCAGAAGGTCATTGTACCTCTGTATTGGGAGCAACAACAGGTTGAGAAACCTATTGTTCCTCAGGATTGAGAGCACCACCACGTGTAGAAGGTTATTGTTACCCTACACTTGGAGTAGTAGCAGGTTGAGAAATTGGTTATTCCTTATGATTGGGAGCACCAACATGTGAAAAAGTCATTATATGTAGAATTGGTTTAACATTTAATATAGATTATATAAATTAAGTAGTGAATAGATACTAACATGAGGTAATATAATGTATATTACAATAAAATATAACATGATTATCCAACTCGCCTTTTTAAAGTATGAAGAGACTTGAAACCTCTATAGAGTATGCAAATCCCTTCATTATGGTCTCCTATGACATAAAACCCCATCTATATTGGGACCCCTATGAAATGATTATGACGTACCAACAAAAGGGTCATCCTCAGTTGAATTTTCATTTAACACTTCAATAGTTTTGGTCAATAAAAGAATAATTGACCACTTTTGGTTTATAGGATTTGGAACATAAAATACTTATACTACCTATAATTCCATTATAAATGGTTCTTCTTTGTTTCCTTCCTTACTCAAATCCAATTTCAACAATCCCAATTCATTTATTTTAATAGCACTCTTGTTATCAACCCACTTTCATTGAAAAATCAACATTTGGAATGTTTTATAACCCAACTCCCATATTTGTTTGATAATGACAAAGTATAACATATTCTCATAAATTGGATTTATGTAATTAGTAAAAGACATTCATCACTTCATCCACAAGTGTAACACCAATATTTTTCATGGTACTACCTTGATCATGTTCAGTTTTATAGAATATATAACCATTAATTATATAAAAATTATAAGATAATATATACACACTTGGTCCTCTGGCTAGCCATCAAATTCATTCTGAAATTGAATGTGTATTTTCATCTGACTCCTTAAAAATAAGGTCTCAAAACCATCTTATAAAATATTTATTATGTGTATTTTATATCCATATTTCATCCCGTTATGGATTCAAATGCCCAAGAATTTATTTATAGGTTCCAACATACGGGGTAACCTCAAAACTATTTTGAAAAATGTAAAGGTGGGCCTACTCTCGATCTTTAATATTGATTGTGATAAGATCTCTTCTAGAAATTCCTTCACCCACAAGACAACCATTGTGATGAGATTTCAATAGACCAATGCTTTCCAAATCAGATAAGTAGTCGGTATATAATTCAATGGCTTCCTCAACAATATATCGCTCCACAATACAACCCTCTGGACAATTTCTATTTTTGACTTAACCTTTCAAAATCTTCATATATCGTTAAAGGGGTACATCCATATATAATGTATAGAACCACATAGTCAAATCTCTCTCACCAAGTGAACCATCAAGTGAACCATCACATTAAAGAATTCTGGTGGGAAGAACATTTCAAATTCACATAATATGACAACAATTTCCTTTTCCATACTTGGGAATTTTTCTAGGTCTATAACTTCTCTTCATTTAGTTTTGAAAAAGAAACAGATCTTCATTCTTGTATGATGAAGATTCTTGGAAAAAAATCAATATAAAGCTACATGAATCAGATATTACATCAAAACATGACAGTCATATGATTTCAGACCCTTTAACTTTAAATCATTCAATGACATGATATTATTGATATTCGATGAATACCACTCTAGAATATTTATATCATTCAAGATGCTGTAAAACTAATATATCTCCTTTCTGGAAAGATTATAAGTAGCTAGAGTATGAAAAGTTCATTTTCACCCATCACTGGCACCAATTCTTCCTATATTCCCATGTCAACCATGTCCAACCTAGCCTTAATTCCATCATTTGTTTTGTTGGGTGCATTTAGAAATATTCCAATGAAACTATCATATACATTTTTTTCAACATGCATAACATCAAGAAAATGTTTTACATATTGAAAATTCCAATATGGAAATTAAAAAAAAATTGATAACTTTTTCCAATTAGATTTCACAAGGTTTTACGAATTTTTTTACCTAAATTAGTGTCCAAATATTTTAATTTCCCAAATAGTTGATCACTGGTTAGTGGAGACGATGTTTTACATTCTTCTAAACTTCCATTGAATGATGTCATCTAATATCGGTACTTATGTCATCATGGTATAAATCTATGATGTCCTAGAAACACAGTCTTCGATGAATGTTTCAACCTAATTTACTATATACCTTGTTTTTAAATGGGACACCCTTGAGTTCATTTAATTATATATCTTGAAAAATTTCTATAAGCAGGAAAGTCATTTATTGTCTTGTACAACATGGATCTCAATGTGAAATCTTTATTTCTGTAAGAATCATACAACGTAACACCAGAATCCCACAAGAATTTTAAATATTTTATTAATGGATTCTAATAAACATCAATATAATTTCACAGTTTTTTTGTCCTAATATAAGCATAGATAACATAATGTATTTTTGTTTCATGCACAACCATGGTGGAAAGTTATAATTTAGCAACATAACCAGCCATGTACTGTGAGTGCTTCTTTGAAAACCAAAAATGTCCACTCTATATATGGATAACATAATACAAAGGTTTCTCGACTCATTTCAAAATTCATGATACTCATAATCAATTATCTATCACTTAGGAGAGTCTTCCAGGTGATGAATTTTTCCATCTTTATTTCTTGTATCTGTGTACCACATCAATTTTCTTGTAGTCTCCTCACTTCCATATAGGTGTCTAAACCTTGGAATGATCGGAAAGTACCATACAAATTTCATAGGACTTGATTCATCTTTCTTGTATCAAGAATGAATATACTTTGGGGATTATTTAAGTGATTTTTGGTCCTTTAAAAATAGTATACAATCATTTTGACAGGAATGTATTCTTTTAGAAATTATACCCATCCAACGAAGCATTTATTTAGTGTTGTATGTTCAGATAGGGAACTCATTATCTTCTGGGATCATATCATTCAAGAGATAATGTAGTTTAGTAAAATTGGCGTGACTCCATATATTGACTACTTTAAAATTATACAGCTTCATCACGGTTGACAATGCTATATATTTAGTGAAACCATCATACAATGGCATCTTTTCATAACTCTTTAACTTATAAAACAATTTTGGATAATCACAAAGCTCATATTCAACTATTATTGTATATGATCTTCATCATCATTCACACTTGTAATCACATCCTTGATATAGTCTTCTTAATTTCCACACTTGTAATCATATCATATGATCTATAAAACACAGTGTTATCCCATTCACTATCTATATTTTTCTTTTCCCCGTGTCTATTACAACATTTATAACTTTGATCAATTCTGCGATAGATCAAGTGTTCTTCCAACTCCTCTAGACTAATTAGTATTGAATAAAAACAATATAAACATAGAAAAAGGATTTGAGAAGGGTTATAAGCATGATATTTTATAGGCTTGATGAACTATTTCACCCCATCTTCATACTCTTTTGTCATATGATAGGCATCCATCTATTGCCCAATTACCCGAATAGCCCGAAGGCCTTCTTTTTATTGATTTTTGATAACCCCCATTTTAAGGGTGGGTGAAATGAGGCACAACCCACCTGTACTGACATATTTCTTTGTCAACCCATCACCGATTAGGTTGTTAACCTCCAAGTCGCTCTTCTATCTCAACTGACAATAGTTCCTTCCCTACTAGGGCTCTCTCTAGAGTGATATCTTCATGGGAAGGGGGATTAACTTATATGAAGGGTTTTAAAAGGGAACACCTGGGTATTCCCTTTAGAAAAGAAATAGAAAAATAAATAAATACACAAAAGGTCCTTTCAAATAATGGGAACACAATATTTGAATGTTCCTAATAATTTCATCATGCTATGAAGGAAATGGGTAATTGAATTTAAGAAAATAATTACTCCAATGGTGGTAGGCGTTATCCTATAAATTCATCCACAATGTTCACCATTACTTTGTATGGGATGACTACTGATCAGAGCATTTCAATAAACATAGGTAAATTTCTAGAAGATATGGGGGTTGAGTCTCAAGAAATAAAATGCAATGACTACTTTTTGGGAGATATTATTGATGAGGTCATGATGGATATCATATGGGTTGGATGAGTCTCAGGAAAAAAGTAGGTTTAGGAGTTGAAATGGGGTTAAAAATTAATTCACCTTTTGCAAGAGTTAGTTCACGATGGATATCCTATGGGTTAGATAGGGTTAGTGAGATTCCCTTTCCATGGTGTTATTATCAGTCTATATTATGTAGTTTAGGTTTCGGGGGCACAAGAAGTATGTGATGGGTTTCACCCAAAATTTATTTTTTTCATGTTCAATAATCAATATGAGATTTACACAATGATAAATGTTTTGTTCAATAGAATTGAATTAAGTATACAAACAACACGAATCACACCAGAACCAGAGAGAGAGGTATATCACATATTATTTATAATTAATTTAATTAAATAATAATTACTTTGATATAATTATTTCTTCATTGATGGATCCGATAAAAGATCTGCGATGCACCATAATTACATTGTAGGAATCAAGTGTAGATTACCTCAAGAAATTATCCACATGTGTTACACAATGTCGCCAAAAGAATCTTTGGGTGCTTGCATGATAGATCTTTGTTCTTGCCTCATCCACCTTTGATCACTACGAGAATCACTTCCAAAGTGTTCTCCTTGATCTAGTGGAGGAATATTTCTCTCTGTTCTTGGGAACGATCTTGGAGAAGAGATATATCAAGGGGTTGAGATAAATCTCTAATTACATTGTGTATAACCAAACAAATGAATAGGATTATTGAGAAAATAATATAATTGGGTTTATATATCTCCAGGGTTAAAATAAAATAATTTCACAAGTTACCTTTATTATTTATTTAATCTCTATGGAACCCCATATAAATTATTATTATTATTATTATTATTATTATTTCTCAACATTTTCTTAACTTGTGAATTAAATTAAATATTATTTAATCAAATAATATTCAATATTTATTATTTCTGACCAGACCATTTAAACTCTTTCTTTCATTCCTCTAAAGTATTTATTGATCCTTGAATAATGAATATTTATCTATTAAATAAATATCACTATATTATTCATCAATAAATAAATAAATATTATATTCACTAAATAGAAAATAAATATTTATTAAATATTTCACTCACATTATATTCTCTTGAATAACTAGTGATGGAATATATGTGATCAAGTAAACATGAATAATTATTAAACCACATGTAGGAATAATTTTTTTATTAAATAATAAATTATAATATATTATTTAACTAAGATTCTGGATACACATTTAGCGTGTAACCCTCTAGGCCTCTTTCTCAGTGGCATTAGGTGAAGCAACTTAAAGTCTAACATTAGTGTATAACAACATGTCAAGGCACCCATATAGAACTAAGTTAATGTCGAAATGACATAATACCTCATATGGACACTTACTGTGTAATATATATCCATTTATCATGATATCTCAAATCAATCAGTTTCCATGCTGGTGCCATAAACCTATGTGCTCAATGTCTCTTTCATTGACTTCTCGAAAATTGAACTTGCCTATAGAAAACCATTTCCATGGATTTATTTAGGCTATATAATTTTCATCAGAGGACTTAAGATATCAAATTCCATTAAAGAACAGAAGGTACAAACACTTTCTTACATTATTTATCAATGCAATATTTCTCGTGACGCACCCAATGTATCCTACCTCTCCGTGAATAGCTGTCATCATAGTTATCATCAATACATCAAAGTAAATGACTCGTACTACTCATTAATATTAATCTTAAAATTTAAGGATCAATACACACATCAAAATATAGGAACATCCAATGACACATATAAATGTGAATTTCCTACTGGTGGGTCTCATCCTCATAATATCCTACTAGATAATACCAAGTGAGTACACCAAGAGAAGGTGCCTCAAAGCCCTATGAGTCTCCACCCCTGATATCCTGTATCATCTATGTCCATCAAATGATATAATCCCATTATAGAACATATATTTAAGAATAGTGTCATAGCACTTCTAGGTTCTCATGAAAGCGGAGAACAACTATGACCTTTTAGCGTGACAAATACTATTAAGACATTATCACATACTATTTTAGGCAGAATAAAAATCTTAATGTGATAAGAAGCTTATTAATATTCAAAAACCACGAATAAAGGTTATAATAAAGTACATAGAAATTGGTTCCAGGGAACCAACTCCAACAGACTCCCACTTTCACTAGAGAAAACTGCTGACAACCTTCAGTCTGCTAGCTCTCACATGATAATTATGCTTCTGCTGAGATAGGACTTTAGTCAAGGGCCCCACCAAATTACCTTTTGTGGGTACTCTTATTACTATAACTTCAACCCTATGATAAAAATCCCTCAAGAGGAGATACTTCTGGAGTATATGATTTGTCTGTTGGTGTGACCTTGGATCTTTTGCAAGATACACCCCTAAAGTATTATCAAAATACAATGTGATAGATTATCTACTACTAGGTACCATATCAAGCTCCTAGATAAAGTTTTGAATCCAAACAGATTTCTTGGCTGTATCAGAAGACACTATATACTTGGACTCCATTGTAGAATCAGCAACAACTGGATACTTTGAAATCTTCTAGCTCGTAACTCCTCCATTGAGGTAGAAAAAATATCATGACTATAACTTCAAATCATTCTAATATATATGAAAACTACCATCAGTATAACCCCTAATGACTAGATCCTCATGTCCTCCAAACACTAGAAATATATCCTTAGTTCTTATCAGATACTCAGGGATAGCCTTAACAGCAGTCCAATGACGTTCTCTTAGATCTTCTTGATATCTTCATACCATGCTCAATGCATAGGTAACATCAACTCTATTACATAAAATGGACTACATTATTGATCCTATAATTGAAGTGTATGAGATCTTACTCATTATCTCTTGCTCTTATTGTGTTTGTGGACACATTTTTTTGGAAAGACGTAAACCATGTGACACTAAAACTAATACCCTATTGGATTTTCCATACTAAATCTATTTAGTAAATGATAAAAATATATACTTTTACTTAGTCCAATTAGCCTATTAGATATATCACAAATGATCTTGATCCCTATAATATAGGATGCTTCACCTAAGTTCTTCATGGAAAAACACTTGTTTAACTAGTCCTTAACAAACTATAAGACTAGTATTTCATTTTAAATAAGTAATATGTCATCAACACATAATAATAGGGTAACATCTGAGTTTCCACTAAAACACTTGTAAACACATGGATCACATTTATTTATAATGAAACCCAATTATTTTAATGTTTCATTAGTTCAAATGTTCCATGACCTGGATGCTTTCTTCAATACATAAATGGATCTCTACAAATTGAAAATTTTATTAGCATCATCGGGAGTCAAAAAACCTTATTGTTGTGTCATATATAAATCTTCACAAAGGTTCCCATTAAGGAATACAGTTTTGACATCCATCTACTAAATCTCATAGTTATGGTAAGATACTATAACAAGTAGAATTTTTATGGATTTAAACATGGAAAATGGTGAAAAAGTTTCATCATAGTCAATTCCTTGATGTTGTTTAAACCCTTTATCCACTAGCCTTGATTTATAGGTATTTACTTTACCTTTCATGTTCAGTTTTCTCTTGAATACCCCTTTTCACCCAACAGGCTTTACATCAACTGGTGTATTGACCAGAACCCAAACTTGGTTTTGATAAATGGAATCTATTTCATAATTTATGGATTCTTTCCATCTTAAATATTATGAGATCTTTACTACCTCCTTATAATATATAGGTTCATTATTGTTAATCAATAATGAGTCACCATATTTGGTGACTAGAAAACTATATCTCTCTGGTTCTCTTACATCTCTTATGATCTTACGTAGTTCTTGTGCTTTAGAAACTACTTCTTCCACAAGGTTTTTTGGAATCTGTTCCTATTCCAACTCTTCTGTATCTTGAGAATCAAATGCATCCAAGTCAATTTTTCCCCCACTATCCTTTTTGTGTATATGATCCCTCTCAAGAAATATGTCTTGTTTGGAAAAAATCACATTATTTTCTGAGGGGTTGTATAGGTAGTATCCCTTTTTTTCTTAGGATATCCTATAATGATACACTTTGTGCCCCATGGTGATAGTTTTTTTTTTCTAAGAAGGCCTTAACAAAAATATATCACCTCCATAAATGTGTATATGACAAAACTGGTTTCTTTCCTCTCTATAACTTTAAGGGAATTTCATTTTCCACTTTATTTTGAACTTGGTTTAATGTGTATGCTACAGTTTGTAATGTATATCTCCAAAAGGATAATGGGATATCTGCACGACTCATCATCGACCTTTCCATGTATAACATGGTATAGTTCCTCCTTTCACTAACACCATTACACTATGGTGTGTAAGGTGGATTGAGTTGAGATATAATCCCAAACTGCCATAGAAAGTTGATGAACTCTTAGTTAAGATATTCCCAACCTCAATCCGATTGAAGCTTATTTATCTTATTACCAAGTTGATTATCTACTTTATTATTGAATTACTTAAATTTATTAAAGTAATAATACTTATGACTCATCAAGTAGACATAACCACATCTACTCAAGTCATCATTAAAAGTTATGAAGTAAGAATACCCACCTATATATTATACTAGAAATGGTCCATGCACATTAGTGTGTACCAATACTATTAGATCTATGGCCATTTCACCCTATCCACTGAATGGTGGTTTGGTAAATTTTTCTTTTAAATAAGCATGACATATTTCAAGTGGTTTTAGATTATTATAGTCTAAATAACCATCTTGATAGATCTTTGTCAAATTATTCTCATTTACATGACTAAGATAGTGATGCCAAAGTTGGGTGTTATATGAGTCATGTAAACATGATTCATTATCAATTACCAACATTTGGTTTTTGAAATTTAAAACATAAATAACATTATTTAAATGTTCCATAACATAACATATGTTATCCTTATAAAATAAACAACTTTTATTTCTGAACATGAAAATAAACCCATCTACATCTGGGCATGATACAAAAATTATATTCATGGTAACTGTAGTAAAATAATAATAATATTTTAAAACCAAAATCATTCATATTGGACATAAAAGGTTGTAGTTATCAATGGCCAGTGTATCCATCCTCACACCATTAGAAACTTTCAGATCCACCTCTCTTCTAGTAATATTTTATAATCTACTTTGTTCCTACATTTGGATACAGATGTTAGCACTACAAGATGTATCTAATACCCAATGTGTATATATGGAAAGATTACACTCAATAACAAATTCACCTTTAGCTTCCTATAGATTCTAGGTGTAGTTCCTCTTCCATTGTCCTGAATTTCTACATTAAAAACATACTTCCTCATTTTCCTTGCCTTGCCTCTTTATCTTCCTCTTCTTGGAAGGATGGTTCTTGGGAGCTTTAGACTATTTATAGGTCTTGGGCCCCTTTACCTTGTTCTTCCTTTTTTTGTTCACCATAAGGTCTATGGGTTTATCATGCCCCATTTACTTATCCACTTGGTGAATCAAAGTAAGAAGTTCCAAAAGAATCTTCTCATTATTTATCATATTGTAATTAACAATAAAAATGGAGAAGGTATTAGGTAGTGATGAAAGTATGATATCAGTACACAACTCATCGAGGAATTTAATCCCTAAGATGTCTAAGCATTTAATGTAGCCAATAAGATTGACTACATGAGGCCTATCTTGAGATGAATCTCCAAGATTAGTTGTAAAAATATAATTAGATATCTTATACCTCTCTTTTCTCACCTTCTCTTGATAGATATGATGAAGGAGAGACATCATTATATACTTATCTATGTCCTCATTTTGCTTCAAAAACTCATTGGACATGGATTATAGCATGAAACATTAAACATATGTGGAATCGTTCAAATGTTTTTGATATATTTTTAACTCTTAATCAATATCCTCATTTCTAGGCACTTTAGGAAAAGGTTATTCCATCACATATAATTTCCTTTCATGGTGAAGGATGAAACATAGGCGCCTTTTCCATTATAGGAAATTTGTGCCTGTGAGAAGGTTGTCCTTATAAAGTATAGATCACAATGATATGTTTGATTCCATTTTAAAATTATTTAAATAAAATAATATGAGCATATTTTTAGTAATTTATTTGATAAAATTTAGAAAAATAAATAAACATTATATTTATGAGTCTCCCACTATTTTATCAAAACCAAATAACCCTTACCATTAGCTTCAAAATAACTTATTTCTTGGACATCATAATTTAAAGGATCCAAATTTCTCTTCTCATTACCCCAAATTTTGTTAGTCAAGTAACTTGAATGGTTTTAGGTAGGCATTCTAAATGCTAACTGCATTAACTCATAGTTCCTTGATCTATTGAGTGGACTCCCTAAACCCAAAATCATTAAATTGGATTTTCTCAACCTTTTCCTCTCAGTTAAACCAAGTCATGCTTTTACAGTCATCCCTTGTTGCGAACTAAGTTGATTCAGCCCAAAATTTAAAGTTAAATATTCATGATAATTGAAAGCACCCCAACTTTGGCTGTTCAAGCACTTTGAACTATGGTTTGATTTTAACTAAAGTAGTGGAAGGATATACCAAATTAATATATATAATTGAGGGATTTTATACTTTTATGAAGAAATTGTAAATTATTGTATTTATTTCATTATTATTAATATTAAGTGTATTTACTCAAGTGATTAGCCATGTATAGGATAATATTTATGCATAATCTAATTTATTTTAGTTCTATCTTGCATTCTTATTAATTTCATTCAATTATGTGATCATAACAAAAAATCCATAATGAAATAACCATGAAACTTAACATAAATAAAATAATAAAGGGTATGATTATGATATTACTCTAATGATTAGTTTATCTATAATTTGATAAAATAACTGATTACCTAGGGGAAAAAACACATTGAACCAATGAAATTTCATGTTACAGCTTTCCACTCATGCACCAATGTGTCTCTATTGGATTGGTTTCTCCTCGACTCCAAAATTGAACCGCCACCATTATATTTGGAGCTCCATCCATTACAGATTCTTTTACCCACACATAGGTAAGGGGAAAAGGTTTAAAAAAAAGAAACCATGGGCACTCAGACCCTACCACAACTGGAAAATGACCATATACCCATAGTTTTGAACTATGGGTATAGCCCATAAAACCGTGGGTATTGGCTATAACCATGGTTTAGAGAACTGTGGGAGCTTATGTTGTTGGTATACATATAAGATATAACCATATTTTTAAAATTATATACCCATGGTTATAAATAGTGGGAATATTTTTATGCCACCATGTCAATAACCCTATACCCTCGATTTTGAAACCGTTGGTATAGGATTTAAAAATTTGTCTGCCGCGGGTTTTGATCCTTGGATTGCCTGTATACAATTCAATCACCTAAACACTACACTACATTGAGTTATCAGTATATAATTATATATTTACTTATATATATTTATATAAACTGTTGATATAGGTGGAAAACCATGGTAATAGTTTTTCCCACAGATTTTTTTGTGCCGTAATTTTTTTTTTCTACCGTAACATGGGAAATATATACTCACGATCCTCCAAAACCATGGGTATAGGCATGAAATATACCCATGGTTTTTGGATAAACATGAATATATTTAAAAAAAAACCCATACCCAATATTTTTGTAAAACCGTGCATAGTTTTTTCAAAAATCATGGGTATAGGTCTTGAACCAAACCCTATACCCACAGTTTTAAAAAAACAATGGGTATTGGTATACTTATAATGAAAGTTTTCTAAAAATAGTGGGTATAGGTGGTAATTTACAACCCATACCCATGTTTTACCAAAACTATGAGTATAGGTTCCCAAACAATCTCTATACCCACATTTTTTGGAAAACTGTGGGTATAATGTCATTTTCTAGTAGTGTAAATAATAAGATGAGAGAGGGCCAAACAAGAAAAAAATTTAATTTAATAATAAATTAAATGAAACCAATCACAGAAAATGGTCTAGCCTATGCTCATGATCATCTACACACATGAACCAAATTACAAATTTAATAAAAATATCATTAAATTCTTAATTTTTCTTATTTAAGATAAATCATGCTCAAATATATTGATTATTATCTTTAATTAATCAATTATTTTATCTGAATTATTATCCGATTTTATTTTGAGATTCTCATCCATTATAATTTTAAACAAATTAAATAAATTCATTTAAAATTAACTGTGTACATAAATATACCTTGGAGGCAACATGGTGAATACCCGTACGAATCTACACAACATGCATTATACTCATATAAAGTTTTACCATTTGTGACATATAGCATACACGACTTATCACATAATTTCATGATTTATATTATCAACTTAATTATTACATGAATTTCTTGATTTTTTTGGTTACATGTTATGCTTCAAGGCATGTAGAGTAACAACTATAATACGACTCATAGATGATATACAAATCTTAACATTACATATATATTAATTATATATATATATATATATTAAAAACCTATAACATGGCATATCCTATCAATTTAGTTACCACCTACAAGCACATGTCGATAATGTTTACATAGTATAATAAATAAATTTTAAATCTGCGTAATTCTTTAAAAGTACATGAAGTGTACAGACAAGCTATATGGCATGTATACCTCTCACTATGTATCAGAGGCACATGCCTAGGGACTAAACATGTAAACCATGCCTCATAAAATTGGAGTACAAGGAATGAATCATGGACTATACGGAGTGTTAACTTCAAGTTACATGGTCACTAGACAGGTAGACAGTGTACAGAATACATGGTCCATCTATGACTTAAAGGGACTACACGCCATGTATATGGACTACACGCCATGTAATCCGGATGACCATGTTTCTGGATGTACTAGTAAACATGTAGTGTAAGAATTAACTGCACCGCATGTCATAAATGCATAGAGATTGAGTAATCACTAAATTAACTCATAGTGAATTGAATACAAGTACATGACATGTAACTCTGGTTACACATTGTGTACTCCTATGTTGTCCAGCCAAAATCCATGGCACCTCCGGATGAGTTACTCGATTTTATTTTAGTCATAAAATTAATCATTTCTATTAGATCTATGAGAAACAAAAGAGGAATTAAAATATCTCACAATTCGGATTAAAAGAACGATTAAACTTGAATTGAAAAACTGAATTAAAAATTCATAAATCACCAATTTTTTTAAATAATTATAAATAATTTTGTGACTGCTCTGATACCAGTTGTAGGTTCGAGGTGTAGTGGAAGCATTCAATGGGTGGTGACCAACATTGCTTTTTGTCATTTTCAATGATCAATATAAGATTGACAAAGGGATAAACACTATTTTCAACGTTATTGAATCAAAGAAGACAGAAAACATGAATCACACTAGAACCAGAGAGGGATGATCATCACATATTATTTATAATTAATTAAATTAAATAATAATCACCTTGATGGAATTATTTCTTCATTAATGGATCTGGTAATAGATCTGATATACACTATCATCATGTTGTAGAAATCAAGTGAAAATTCCCTATAGTGGTGATCCACACATGTTCCATGAATCTCCAGACATCACTGAAAGAATCTCCACGTGATAGCAAGGTAAATCCATATGCTTGCATCACCCACCCTTGATTTCTATGAGAATTGTTTCCAAAGAGTTCTCCTTGATCTGGTGGAACTACCACAAAATTGGGTTTCTATAGTGCCACCCTTTATCAGTGCTAAAAAAATCACTAATAAAGGGGGGCCTTTATCAGTGCTAAAAAAAGCGCTGATAAGGGGTACTTTTAACAGTGCTAAAAAAAGTGCTGTTAAAAGTGACCCTTTATCAGTGCTTTTTTTAGCACTGATAAAGGCCCCCCCCCCTTATGAGAGCTTCTTTTAGCGCTGTTAAAGGGGACCCCTTTATCAGTGATTTTTTTAGTAGCACTGATAAAGGGGGAGCTTTATCAGTGCTTTTTACTAGCGCTGATAAAGTTTATATTTCAAAAAAAAATATTTCCTAAAAAATAATATATTGTTATATAAGTATATTTATATTGATATAAATATAATATGTATATTTTTAATATGTTTTAGATAAGTATAAATAGACTATTACATTTAATATATAATAAATTTAGTGAAAATTGATTTAAAATATTTTAAAAAATATTATTAATTAATAATTTTCTAATTATCATCGATTAATAATCATTTAATAATAATTTGAATACACAAAAATAGATCTAAAATAAGTTGAAAAATTAACTCAAACTTCAAACGCCCATAAATTTTGATCCGGGTGTCCGTTTTGAGCTTTAAAACATATCAAATCGAAGCTTGCGACAAGACCTAAATGATAATAACCCAAGGGAACCTTATGCCACATTTTTTGAGGCCCAAAAAGTCTTATAAGTCTGCCAAAACTAAGTTTTTAGTTGGGATACCCCGATTTTTTAACATTCAAACAGGTATAACTTCTGCTGCTTCGGCGGTGGCGCAGTCGTAGGTGGTTGAGGGCCATAACAGTGGTGTTCAGTGAGTGTAGGGATTGATTATTGGGAGCTCGTTCTTGGGGGAATTTCCACCTACCATGTACCGCTCGTCTTACCGGGTCACCTGGTATCTCACCGTGTGGGCAGAAGGGTGCACTTCAAGTAGCTGACAGATTGTTGTGTCGAACCATCACTGAATGAGGTGTTACCCCATGGGACGCTCTGTCATCTCAGATTGCAACGACACTTTCCTAGCTGAGGCTTCTCCGGATGACCTCTTCGTGGGGAGTGGGGTTTCTGGGTGTGGAGGGTTCGAAAAGGCCACTCCTTGGAATTCCCTTTTCAAAAGGAAACATGTATAACTTCTGATACATATGTCCTATAGTACTATACCACATATCATATCAAATATTGTTTCATTTTCTTCGATTTGATTGGTTGTAGAGTTGAAACGAACTTCTAGATTAGAAGTTATGGTTGTTTTAACATTCTTTGGATTTTCAAATACACACATATATGTATTTATTCGTAAATATATATGTATATATCTATGTGTGTGTGTGTGTGCGTGTGTTTGTTGTATATATGTATATATGTATTTATTTATTTATAAACACACATAACAAACATATTTTATAAATATATTTAAAACTAATCTTATAAATATTTATTAATATACAAATAAATATACAGATAAAAAATTATAACTATATATATATATAAATAAATATAAATATAAATTAATATATAAATAAATATATATACTAATATATGAATAAATATATATGTATTAATATAACTAAATATATTTATATTAATATAAATCTATGTTAATATACGAATAAATATAACTATATATATATATAAATAAATATAAATATATATTAATATACGAATAAATAAATAAATAAATAAATATATATATATTAATATATGAATAAATATATATTTATTAATATAACTAAATATATTTATATTAATATGAATCTATATTAATATACGAATAAATATAACTATATATATATAAATAAATACAAATATATATTAATAGCTGAATATATATATATATATATATTAATATATGAATAAATAAATATATATATATATATATTGATATAACTAAATATATTTATATTAATATGAATCTAAATTAATATACGAATAAATATTACTATATATATAAAACTAGATATATCATTAAATAGACAAAAAAACTAAATATATTTAGTGGTAAAAGTGCAGGCACACAAGGGGGGAGGTTTCGATTTCGAGTTCGGGTATAAGCAGGGAGGGGCGCGCAGGCATGTGGGGGATGCGCGGGCAAGGGCAACGCGTAAGAGGGTATGAGGGGGTCCGCCTAGTGCTGATAAGGGGGGGGGGGGGTCAAGTGCTGTTAAAAGCTCCCCCACATTATATATTATTTTTAATTTTTTTAATTTTTTTTGACTTTTATCAGTACTTAAAAAAAGCGCTGATAAAAGGTGTCTTTTATCAATACTGAAAAACCGCTGATAAAAGACCCGTTTTATCAGTGTTTTTTAGCACTGATAAAAGAGGCCTTTATCAGTGCTTTTCTGAGTGATGATAAAAGGGACCCCCCTTATCTTTGCCTCAGTTAACAATGCTTTTTAGCACTGTTAATGCACTTTTCTAGCACTGATAAAGTCCATCTTTGTAGTAGTGTGGAGGAAGATTGTTCTCCATTCTTGAGAGCAATCTTGGAGAAGAGAGATCTCACAGTTTTTAGAGAATTCTCTAATTCCGTTGTGAACAACCAATCAAATGAATTCTCTTATTGAGAAAATAATATAATTAGGTTTATATATTTATAGGGATAAAATAAAATAATTTCACAAGTTCCCTTTATTATTTATTTAATCCATGTGAAACCCCATATCCGAAAATAATAATAATATTATTTCCCAACATGCGATTAACTTTCAAATTAAATTAAATATTATTTAGTCAAATAATATTAAATATTTATTATTTCTCATCGGACTATTTAAACTTGGTTCGTCATTCTTCCATAATATTTATTGATCCTTGAATAATTACAATTTATTTATTAAATAAATATCACTGCATTATTCACTAATAAATAAATAAATATTATATTTACTAAATAGTAAATAAATATTTATTAAATATTAAACCCACATTATATTCTCTCAAATAACTGGTGATGCTTGAGATATATGAGATCAAGTAAACACGAATAATTATTAAACCACACATGGGAATAATATTTATTCAACTTGTTAAATAATAAATTATAATATGTTATTTAACTGCGATTCTGGATATACTTAGTGTGTGACCATCTAGGACTCTTTCTTAGTGGTATTAGGTGACATATCCTAAAGTCCAAGGTTAATATCTAACAACACACTAAGGCCCCCATAGAGAAAGAAGTAAATGCTATAATAAAATAATACCTCATATGGATGCTTACTATGTAATATAATCCCTTTACCATGATATCTCAAATCAAGCAGGTTGCATACCGGTGCTATCAACCTATGTGCTCGATGTATCTTTCTTTGACTTACTAGAAATTGAACATGTCTATAGAATACCTTGGTAATGGATTTATTTTGGATAAATCATTTCCATAAAAGAGTATGAGATATTAACTTCCATTAATGAACAGAGGTAACAAATCCTTTCTCACATTATTCATTAATGTAATATTACTTATAACACACCCAATGTATCCTGCCTCACCATGAACATCTGTAATCATAGTTTTTATCAATACATCAAAGTATGTGACTCATAATACTCATTAATAATAATCTTAAAGTATAAGGATCAATACACATGACCACATATAGGAACATCCATTGACACATATAAATGTGGATTTCCTACTCGTGGGTCTCGTTCTCATAATATCTTACAAGATATTACCAAGGATGTACACCATGAGAAGGTGCTTCAAAGTCCTATGATTCTACGCGCCTGATCTCCTATATCATTTATGTCTATCAAATGATATCATCTGGCTATAGAACATATATTTAAGAATAGTGTCATAGCACATCTGAGTTCTCATCATAGTGGGGAACTGCTATGACCATTTAGTGCAAAAACTACTCTTAGGACATTATCACATACTATGTTATGTTGAAGAAAAATCGTTATGTGATAAGAAGTTTATTAATATTCAAAAACTATCTATACTGGTTATCCTAAAGTACACAAAATTTAGTTCTAGGGAACCAACTCCAACATGTAGGAGGTGAGATTCAATGTATCTAAGAGATATATCAAAATTAATATGATCATATAAATATAGATAGAACCCTTTATGAGTAAACCATGGTCTATCAATGCAATTATAAAAAGGAATCTAATAAGTCCCCTCCTTAGATACAGTGCTGAACATGAAATCCCAAAAAACAAAGCTAATTGTGAAACTCATTCCACACTCAATTAAAATCATACATCCAACTTCTATCAATTATGATTTAAAACATAAAATATTTCATATAATAAAATAAATCTTAATTATCCAACTTATTTTTTTGAAAAAATAATAATAATATTACAAAATTATAAAATATAAAAGCATAATTTATTGAAATAAAATTTATGAAATTATAATAGCATTAAACTATTGATAAATTGAAAAAAGTATGGAGATATAAAAGTATAAATTAAAAAATATATATATTTATATTATTATATAAAATTATAGATGTATATAGAAGTATAAAATTATATGTAATTTATAAAATAATATATATTTTAAAGAAATATACATAATTTATAAATGTATACAAATTTATAAAACTATATAAAACTATATATATGTTACAAAAGTATACATAATTTATAGAAGTATATAGTTTTAAAAATTTATAAAAGTATAAAATTATAATATATAACAGTAAAATTTATGAAGGTATAAAAGTATAATAATTTATAACAAATAAAACTATAATTGTATATTATTTTAAAAATCTAGAAAGTTATAAATGTTTAAATAAATAATAATTTTTTAATTAAAACTATATATGTAAATATAATATACTGTAAAATTTATAAAAGTATATAAATTTATAAATGAATAAAATAATAAAATTACAAATATTTAATAAAAAAATATTATTAAATTATATTAGTATAATACGATATACTATAAAATTTATAAAAGTATTTAAATCTAAAAATGTATAAAACTATAAAATTATAAATGTTTAGAAAAATTTTATATATAAATTACATGATTATAATGACCAATATTCTTTTGAAAAAATTGAATTATAAATTAATCCACCACCATGAAAGACGCACTATTAGAAATCCCTATTTTTTAAAAAATGCACATGATTTATAGGAAAATCCAAAAATAAATTACAAAAATGTTACTCATAAAAAAATAAATATCCACAAGTTCTCTAAATCCATTTATAAATCAATTTAAAATTGTTAAAAATATTTTTTATAAAATTCAATATCTAAGCCTTTACAATTTCTTACAAATTAGTGTATTGAAGAAGCAACCCACCTTAATTATTATACCATGGAGAAATATAAAATATATAATTAATATATTAACCCTAATAATTCTCATTTTATACCTAGGAAATAAATCACCAATTCATCTTAAACCATAACATTTTATTACATAAATCTCTATTATATGAGTCACCTATGAACATGAAACTATTTTAAAAATATGTGTTCTATGTCTATGAACCATCTCAAACAAGGAAAATATACTTCAATTGATCTTCTATATGTTTCATCAAAAAAATAATGGTAAACCCAAGGCACAACCCAAGTCAATTTGAAAATTGTGTTCATTTCCCCTACAAATGCACTCTTTCCGTACTCCTTTCTCATAGATTATTTAACAATAAAGAAGAAAAAAAGGATACTTTTGGGTTGAAGGCATTTAAGATGAATTTTAAGGAGTGTGAAGAATATTAGAGAGGAAAATTGGTATATATGGAACTGAGCATCCATT
Source organism: Viscum album (assembly GCA_963277665.1). Taxonomy (NCBI): domain Eukaryota; kingdom Viridiplantae; phylum Streptophyta; class Magnoliopsida; order Santalales; family Viscaceae; genus Viscum; species Viscum album. Next base: position 591,982,129 of record OY728126.1, read on the forward strand.
TAATGGTATTCAACACTATATTTCTTATTTTTTGTTAACAACTATTAGGTATAATTCCAATGAGTAATTTATGGACTTTATAGAGACCTAATATATCAATTATTAAATAAATTTGAACTCAATATATAATATATTTTTAAAAACCTTATTGATATCTGACAATAGTGTCATTACTTTTGATGGTCTACTAAAGTTTACAATTTATATTTTCCCTACAATCACTAACCCTTGAAGCATAGTAAATTAAAAGTTTGGGGTAAATCACATGAGTAATAGGGAAGCCTAATTAAGATATATAATATTATTATTAGGACTCCATAATATTGTCAATTAATTATGAAATTAAACTGAACTAATTAAATTAACAAAACATAAATTAAGCTTAACTACACTTAAGCTAATAAAAATGGATGAAGATAGGGGAACCAATTTTAAAGGACAATTTTCATAATTTGGAACAATTCAACATCAATAATTAATTAATCAAATAAATTTCATGAGGATTATTAAATTAACTAGATTTTCTTGGTCATCCTCAAATAATTCTACCTAGGTTTTTCGATCCCTTTGGTCAAGGAATTATAACCAAGATTGGTGCAATAAAAATTAAAAAAATAAATGGAAGATGAAGGAGGAAGAAAAACTGTTGTGGAATGCTTAACCTTGAAGAATACATGAAGACGAGGTGAAATATAACTTATATTTTGAGAGGGTTTGGAGATGACGGTAGGGTTCAGTGGAAACGCTGGCAGCGGTCGCCAGCGACGATGGTAGCAACGGCGACAACTGTGGTGGTAATGACATGGTTCAGCGGTGACGATAGGGTTTGGTTGTGGAAGAGGTAGGGTTCAGCAGCAGTAATAGTTAGGTTCTATGAAAACTTAAAGGCATGAGGGAAGGAGACTCTATTAGAGTTATTTTTATAACATTGTGGAAGGCTTTTATCAACGATTTTAAAAAAGCACTGATAAAGAGTAGTTTTATTAGCATTAAAATAGAAATCACTAATAAAACACCTCTTTATTAGTGTTTTTTTATCACTAATAAAGATACCCCTTTATCAGCACTAAAATTATAGTGCTGATAAATAATAGTATTATTAATGATGATATAGGGATATCTTAATCAGCACTAAAAAAGCACTGATAAAGATCTAATGTTAATAATTTATTTATATTATTATATATATTTATAAAATTATATATATAATAAATAAATATATTTATTTATAATTATAACTACAAATAAATAAATTTTTATTTATAATTATATATATAATAAATATTTTTCTATATTTATATATTTATATATATTTATAAAATTATAAATATAATAAAAATGTTTACTATAATTTTATAATTAAAAATAAATATAAATTTATTTATAGTTATAATTATAAATAAATATATATTTATTTAAATAACTATAAAATTATAATAAATATATTTATTATATTTATAATTTTATAATTATATATAATAAATATATTAATTATATATATTTATAAAATTATAAATATAATAAATATATTTATTGTACTGAAAGGGGTCCAGGAGCCAGGAGAACCTAATCCTACCAAAATTTATTGAAAAATAAAAGAAAAAACATGAAGAAGATAATGTACGAGGTTAAACAAAGGAAAACCCCTCATCCAAAATAAAAACTATAAATGAGGAGAATTATGATAGTCCCCATAAACATGATATGAGATATCATCATTAGATTCCCATTATGACTGCAAATTCTTCTGATTGAAGAGTACAAAGTACGTTTCCCTGAGTTTAATCTGCTTCACAGTGAGCTCCTTAGAAGAACACTTGGTAGACCAACCATGCCCACATGCAACAACACAATCATCTTTTCCACATCCTCGACCACATTTTTTTGGATGATGACCCTATTTCCATGTATTAGTTTGTTGCCAATCCCTTTTCGGTTCTTCCCTCTCTGAGTGGAAAATGTTCTCCATGAGAGGTTGCTCCTTAGGGTTTTTCAAATGAGGAGATGTCCTATGTGAAACATTATTCATTGTTGGGGAGATATCAGTCTCCATATTTCTCTTTCCTTTACTGGACAAGGAACACTCTTGCATCAGTTCCTCATCTAATTCTTTATGTAAAACCCTTTTAAACTTATTTTGACCAAGTTCAACAATATCAGGCACTGGTTCTTTAGCTACAATTTCATCCCATGATTTTTTATTACATGTAGCCTGCTTCTCTTAATCATCCCTAGCTTACTGTTCAAGAGATTATGATTTCTCTATTGAAATGAACTCACCCAGGGGATTCAGTTCATAAGCATCTTCCCATCAGCTTATTGTGGGGAATCAACCACCTGAATGCTAGCACTAACAATATAATAAGGAGTATATCCCTTATTCATGGGAGGGCCATGTATTGAGTTCTTCCCATAATTCACAGGCACATGCATAGGCTTCCTCAACCTGTACTTAACTATAAAATTCACCTTTTGGGAGCATGTAGAGCTAATATAATACCCGTGACATTTGTCAATAGAATGTACTATGACCTGAAATTTTGACCAAAAAAGGTGATGGCATTCATAAACAGTTTTCATATTAAAATCATCTTTATTAGTTGAAAGGAAATTTTTTTCAATCACTATTGGTCCAAAATCAATTTCGATCAGGAACCTGGAATAAATACCAAATTTAGCCTCATCTGTTGCCTTATCAAGATTAATGTGGATACCGATTTCTGAAGCAATGTCAAACAAAATGGTGGAGTTCTAGAGAATTCATCTTAACCCCAAAACACAAACCCATACCTGGGTCTTAGTATTCGGGATTTCAAAAGGATTAAACCCGAAATCCCACTCTTGAATGAAAAACATCCCAGGATTCAACGAGATTGCACCAATCCCCCATGATTTCCTCTTTAAATCATTAGAAAGAAAAATCACATGAAAACAACTCCTACCCATCAGAATACAATTGAATTAACAGAATCCTTAGACCATAGAAATATGATTCACCAGATCATCCAACTTCCATGGCTTGGAACCCGATGGCAACACAAGACGCACAATAATAGAAAGCTTACAAATTGAAAATCACTCGTTAATCACATATTTTTTTTACCACAATATGAGCTATATATCCCTTTTTGAGGATACACTCTTGAGATCCTGATTTCAATAAAAATGATCTTCTTGAATGAGGTAGAAAATCCTCACCCTTTAGTGCTGCGTCTACCTACAGAAAATTTCCACCGGCAGAGGATGGAACCTCATCCACCTAAGGCTGATTCGTTTTATCTAAAGTTAAATAAACCACCACCTTCCCAGATGACAAATCATCCTCCCGATTATCCCAAAAATCCGATATGCACACCACTTCACAAATCACCACTACTTCAATCACTGATGCTTTATGTGAGTCGAAGCGACCTAGGATGAGGTAGACATCAGCCATGACTCAAACCAGCAGCGCCGCCAAGAAGGAACCCTAATCTCCATCAGCACATGACCGAGAGAAAAACCCATACCCGACCATTCTTCTATGTTTATTATATTTATAATTTTATAATTATATATAATAAATATATTAATTATATATATATTTATAAAATAAAAAATATAAAAAATATATTTATTATAATTTTATAAATAAATAAATAAATAAATAATTATTTATAATTATAAAATTACAATAAATATAATAAATATATTAATTATATTTATAATTTTATAATTATATATAATAAATATAGTTATTATAATTTTATAATTATTTAAATATATATATATATATTTATAAAATTATAAATATAATAAATATATTTATTATAATTTTATAATTATTTAAATAAATAAAAAAATAAATATATATTTATAATTATAGTTATAAATAAATATATTTATAAATTATTTATATATAATTAAAAATTTATAATTATAAATATAATAAATATATTTATTATTTAAATATATTTATTGTAATTTTATAAGTATTTATGAGAACATAATAAGTTCATGAGTATAACATGAATGAATCATTCCTAGTAAAGTATTGATCATAGAAAATGAGTCATCACATATATAGAAAACCTAAATAATATGGGTGTTAATGTATAAATGAACATTCATGAGTCATGAATACATAATATATGCATGCGTCATCATAATATAGATAATCTTAACATTTGGAAAATAGTAACCCACAATCATGTCCACAAATAAACTTATGATCATATAATGTCAATTATACTCACACATTAATATATAAACATAAATAACACCAATCATATCCATGAATATCATCAATATATCATGATCTATATATATTGGTCAACTTCATTGGAGACATATATTTTTTTAAATGTATATCTATTTATTTATAATTATAATTATAAATAAATATATTGAAAAAGTATTTATATATAATTATAAATATAAAATTATAAATCTATAATTATAAATATAATAAATATATTTATTATTTAAAAAAAATATTATAATATTATAATTATATATATATATTTATAATATTATAAATATATATTTTTAAACATTATATATATATTTGAACTATTAAAAAAAATATATTAATATATTATATTTATATTAATTATAAACACTCAATTCTTAATTAATGTATATAAATAAAAATTATTTTTGAATATATATATAATAATTATATATATGTGAATAATATTTTTTATTAAAAACTTTTATCGGCGTTGAGAATAGCGCTGATAAATATAACCTTTATCAGTACTAAAAAAAGCACTTATAAAGTATACACCTTTATTTGCACTTTTAGCTAGCACTGATAAAGTTGAGACTTTTATCAATGCTTTCTTCTTAGCGCTGATAAAAGTAGGAATATACATTTCCCGTATCTGTGGTAGTGGTACACCTGTACCAAGATCGTAGAACTCTATGATGCAATGGAGTCAGATGAGATAGAGGGAGAACTTACTCAGGTAATAGAATCTCGACCGTCTCAAGCTCCATTTGTGAATTATCGAGAGAACATGTCATCAGGATGTAAATATGTTCACATGATCCTTCTCCCACCACATAAGTGGAAGGACCTGACATCTGATGAGGGGGCCATAAGACCTATGAAATCTTAGTCATAAAAGATGAAGGCACAAGAAATGACACCTGATACATGCTTAGATCTGCTATACCGGACAAAAATTGTTTATATACTAACAATATGAATGGGTCTCAAGTGTGGTAGTACACATCAAAAATCAGCTAAGGCACATATGTTCGACACGTTACCTCTTAATATAGAATAGTTGATGCCTCACATGCAGCCTGATGTGGTTTATGTCATCATCTTCATGGATTGTCAACATCAACATCTGATGGAGGAGGTTTATGAATAGAAAACTCCTCTCCCTAAGGTGGAAAATCGAATATACTATCATCTATAACACAATACGATGTCATCATGTCATATGCTGCAACATGGTACATTTTTTGACTAAATAACTCTCCCTCCTTAGAATCAGACATGTAGATAATATGCTCTAGTCGAGTATGTTGTAAATAGATTTAAACTGAACTAAAAAAAATGTACAAAAAAAAAACTGATGTAAAGTTATTTACTTATCAGATCCTAGAACCCTCTACCACGTGGTGTAAGATACAACATAGACTTCAATTTATACCATAACACATAATCAATATTCTATGATGGATGAACTCACATCGTATTCATGCCTTCAATACGAAACAATACACATCTATCCTACATGTTAATATACTATGAATTTAATTATCTCTAGTCAGCATCCTTCCTCCATATTAGCTTTTGGGAATGAAGCACTCCTGGCTGTCTGGGTGCCAATGGATTATGTTGAACCCATCCAAAATTACACATAATTCTATCTGTTTGGTGACATAAAACATTATTAAAGTGTATGAGATGCACTGTATCCCTGGAATATACAATCCCAACAATACAGTGTGTGGGAAGCGAGTCAAATATACCTCAATATGGAATCCATGAAATCAAAAATGATAGGTGATATTTGATAAAATATTTTGTTAATAATTTTTAAAAATGATAATATTATGAAATTGATTAGTCAACAAAAAAATGTATATGCTTACATCAATTGGAATAAAATTATCCAACCTGAGATGGTATGTAGCCAAATTGTGTCTTGGTGTTTTGATAAAATATTATTTTTGACTCCACATGTAATGTAAAACATAGAAAGTGATAAATAATAAAAAATTAAGTTCAATAAATCATATTATCATAAAAAAATGATAAAGATGAGTGATAATACCAGTGTCCATGTGGAGTGTCATGCAACACATCCATGGGAAGCTCCAGACCAGTAATAATAGGGGCTAGGAGAGGGGTGCAATCTCAAGCCCACATCTGAATGAGGATGAAAGATCCCCCAAGATAACTGTAATCTGATCTAAATATAGTGAATAATTCTCTATATGTGTATATCAAACACAAAAATTCCTAGATGTATCTCCTAGCATGATCAAAGTCCTTAAGCAGCCCCAGATACATCATGTGTACATGCATACTAGAGTTATCAATGCACATTGTCCCTCCTACAAGCTGCAATATATAGTCACCTACATGACTCATTAAAGTATACTTATTAGGGTTAGTGGGTAAAGTTTTAATTTCATGTTAATCCATCTCATAGATAGAGAACTATCATTTATAATAGTATAATCTCCCAAATTTTTTGGTCTTATCAATCACTATACAAGTTACGAACAGTCTCTACATGTGGGTTCTATAAGTGAAACACCCTTGATAGGAAGACCGAGCATAACTTCCACATCCTATAGGGTAATGTCCATCTCTCCCTTAGAAAAGTTAAAAGTGTGAGTCTTTCATATCTATTTATCGATGATGGCATCAAGGAGGTGATGATAAGCAAATGTAAAATCTAATACAACAAAACCATAAAATCCAACACATAATAGGTATGGTATAATAGTAACTGGAGGCAGAATGTGATGATAATGGAATACCCTATGCACCCAAACCCATTTAACCTCACTACCTAGTAGCACATCAAATGAAACATGTATATATTGTTCAATGAGTAGAGTAATATCCTCTATCACTACACATAAAAAAATATTAAGTGTAAAATTTAAATATAATGTTATGGTTAGTAGAATTGTAGTATATAACAGTTATATTAATACCATTTTCTCTTTATTAAGTTAACAACACACATTGATATTTGTTTATCACAAAGGTAATTATACATAATTATATCTGAATTATTCTTGGTAACTTAGTTTCATCATTTTTCATTGATCTTATTCTCAGATAAGAGTAAGAACTTCTCTCAATATCTTAGGTTTCAATAAAAAAAATAGAATAACCCTTATATAGATTACAAAAACCATTAGAATTACTAACCCTGGCCAATAATTTAAGATTACATATTTTTTCACTTACATATTTGGTGTCTCTTTACTTTTTTACATTAAAAACACCTAATAACATAATATGAATTACCTTTTCAATAAAATATTTTCTTCTAAATCTTCTTCCATTGATTCTTATAAATCTTCCTTTTCTTCAATATTCCTTTTAAAAAATGGAGTTGATTGATTATTTTCGAAAGGTTGATTTTCTAATTTACTTTGGACATTTCATTACTTGCATGAAATACATCATCATGACTGAGAATGATAAATACTTCCAAAAATATTGGGGCACCGCTTCCTATTATGACCTTCCATATGATAGATGATGCATCTAAAATGCTGGCCTTTTTCTTGATTCTAGTCCATCTCATTCCGAATCCTGCTATACTTCATCACGTCTCGTGGTCACAACCTATTGATGTCAGGTATTAACGTAGGTTGATCTTTGGTCATTGGGAAATGTTGAAACTTTCCAATAGGAATCCATGGTGTACTATAGAAATTATCCATAGTATCAATCCAGTAAACTGGATCAACATATGGTTCAGATGATATGTTCAAAGAGGCACATGATGAAATGGCATGTGCATGTGGAAACCACAATGCCTAAAATTTTCCATAGTCATAATGCCTTTATTCTAGTAATTCCACCAACACTCAACCACTGCTACCTATAACAGGGTCCTAAAACTCCATCACTTTGAACTGAATTACTTCTTAATTGAACATTCAAATTAATAAAGAGGAATCTTAATTAATGCACCTATCAGTACTTTTCTAAAAGTGTCATCCATACCGTATCCCCAGATGAATGTCATCCATAGACTATCTTCATATTTCTATGAATTACATTACATAGTAATAAAATGTCTCTTGAACTAGGATATTATATGTAACTTGTGATTTCCATGGAAGACATCACCGATGCACTCCAAATTTTTTTTGGTCATGTAACTATACCTCTTCCCCCATCATATTCCAATGTCCATTTTCTTTTGAAATCTGCATTATTTAGTCATACTCACTGATTATCCCTAAAACTTCCTTTAAATCATTTTTCAAACCTTCACTAATCCAGCTCATATTCTACACACAAATGATTATATTACATATAAATTTTTATTATAATTTTGTTGACATATTAAAAAATAAGAAATAGATTATATACCAAGATTCATGATAGCCTTATTTATAGCTTCATCATGAAAAGTATCTCACACATTATTGGAAATGTGTCAAATGAAGTATTGATGATGTGAACTTGGGGATATCCATGTAACATGAGCTATATTTATTACCTCATTTATTTGAAAATGGAATTATATATCAATCATACCCCCTGAATAAGGGTGAAATTATTATTCATACATGTTAAAAACTAACTCAAAGATTCATAATTTTCCTTATAAACTATGAAAAATGTAAGTGGTAGAGGTGTATAATTAATACAGAAATGTTACATCAATCTATATAAACTGTTTATAGAAATGAAATACAAAAATACATGGAATGAATGCCTAGAACAATAGATAAAATCTAATACGAGAAGGATCAACTAGTTTATCTTGTGACACATGTTCATTCATGTCGAGGTGAAATATAATTTTGTTTTTTATCCTCAATATTGATAAAAATTATGGAAACACCTGATAAGATTAATCCCAATCAACACACACCTTAAAAAATACCTTACGTTTCTCATTCCATGACTTCCAATAAGAAATATTATAACCAAATGTTTATTGTATCCTCTCTTAAACAAGGGATACAAGCACATCTTGGCAGGTCCTGATCATCTTGATAATAATAAATGGAAAACATTCAACATCTAATGATGTATTATAATAGACTTGGTATTTATTACACATTTAAACACGATTTGTTAAATAAAATTTTACTTAATACAACTTAAAATATCAAGATATATAGCATCTTTAGAGCTGAGGAACATTACATAATAACTTAAAACATGAAATACACATCTTTATTGAAAACTTGTTTTACATGACCACAACATTCCTTCTTACTTAGTATTGCATGTGATAACCTGAGGACATACATAAGAAAAGGGTGAGTTGTAAATCCCAATAAGGGAGTAAACAAGCCATAACATAAAGAATAAAATACATGTTAGGTAATAGTCATTTCAATGGATCAGAAGAGAAACATGAATATAAAGGCATGATATAACATGATTATCATAACATGGAAATGTGGAAACAACTTAAAACACTGCATTATTAACATAAAAGAATTAGGTAAAACCTGGTCCCAATATGGTGGAAAAAATTCATAAAAGGAATTAGGTATACCCCTGTCCCAACATTATGTATCATGATACTAAACATTACCCAATGCATTAGAGTGCTATTAGGCCACACCCTTCATAATCATTTAAATCTCATGCTTAAGTGTTTTATATAGATCATATAACATGGATTCATTCAGCATAATCATTTATTCTAAAATAAAATAATATGGAATACATATATGTAAGTCCATAATCAATAAGTATATGTTCATAAAGGTGAATAACCTTGATAGATGAATGAGTATGATATTCACTACATGATGATTTTAGCATGGAAAATCGTGATGCAATTTCGACAAGATAACAACATCATATGGAAATTCATAAAATTGGTAGATGAGAGAAACATGGGTATATTATAATTTATACACAAAATGGATAGTGAGGGGATAATGGAACATAATATCATAAAATATGATATGGAATTTAATATGCATAATACAAATGAAGTGCTTGAAATGGAAATGAGAAGAGAGAAATCTATTACGGAATTTCAGCAATGTAACAACATAGGTAAGGGTATAAATGGGGGATGGAAAAATGATCCCTTATTGAAATAACATCAAATGAAAAGTAGGGAATTTATTATAAAAGTATTAAAATATAATCAATTGAAATTAAAATGACTAATTTCAAACAAGGTTCTTGAATTGAAAGGAAGAGAGAAAGGTGAGGATCCCTTACTTGAATGTGTGATCCCAAAGGCTTGGGAGAGGCTTCTTAGGAGTTTAGGGGTGCCTTGGGAGGAATCTAGAGAGTAGGGGGAAGAGGTTGGTTGAGATTAAAAGATATTTAGTGAAGAGGAATTGGTTCTTGGGTGGGTTTATATAGGAAAGGTGGGGGAATTCATTATTATTTTAGTTTTGGACCCTACACACTAAAATATTCAAAACCAAAAACCATCCCATAGTTTTTCCCACAGTTTATAGAAAAAGGGAGTAGTATAAATTATTTTATAAGTATAAGGGTTTAATATATTAAAATATTTATCTTTATTATGCGTAGGTGTGTCACACTTTCAGGGAAATGATTTTAAAATCTTAAAATATTTTATATGTCTTGGAGGATTCACTAAGGATTTATGAAATAAATTAAATAAACCTAAAATTATATTATTTTAAATTAAAAAATATATTTTGAGAAATATAACCTCTATAGTATTTTATTACATCATTATTGGGTCATTAAGATGTCATAAAACACATTATATATTTATATGGTATTTAATTTTTATCCAAAAATTTGACTGTTCAGAAAATTATGAAAAATTAACCATTGGATAATTTTGATGTCCTAATTCAAAAAAAAAATCTTAATTTTATATAAATTATTCTATAAATATGTGAATTTTCACTTTTAAAATAAAAACTGACATTTATTGAAAATTGATGGGTTTTGATAGAAACGGTTTTCAAACCTTGATAAAAATTACAATTGAATTCATAAAAATTATATGATCATTTATATTTAATAAAAGTAATTTAATAATAATATTTTTTTAAAATATTATTTAATTCAAAAATCCATTAATTCATCAAAATATATTTCTTAATTAAATTTGAATATTAACCAAAAATACTATCTGTGCTTTAAAAATCATTTACAGAGTAAAAATAATAGAATGAAATTATATTCATTATTCTATACAAAAATAATTCACATAATCATAATGATATTTTCTTATTACATATCCCTTTATTACACTAGCATACTCCCTAAGAGTAAGGTGTGTGATGGTGGGGCTTTCATGGGCCCGTTTAGTGACATGGTTTGGGCTATGATCTCGATGAGCTTGAACTTCTCCTGTAAATAGTTTCTCTCATAATTAAGTTGTTTAATATCAGCTTGGTCTTGGTCTAGGTCAAAGACCAGAAATAATATATCCCTTGAAAGATCTGATAAATGGGCTTCATAGGGTATGATCCTACTGGTTGAGGCCATCACTTCAATTGTCAATGTCAAAAGGATTTGTTAAAACCTTATATTTATACTAGTCATGTGATCCCTATTCAATGGCTATATTATCAATGGTAAGGATACTTAATGGTCATTTAAATCCAATTGGATATAATAAAACAAAATGAGTGCATGTTTTTTCTATATCAATAAGAAATTTAATTAAAAGAAATGTAATCTTATTCATAACAGTTTAGTTCGTTACAAACTTACCCCATTAAAAAATTTCACCTTCAAAATTTAATTTTACCACACTAAAATAGATGAGGGTAACTCTACTTCATCACTTACTCTGGTTCCCACGTCGCTTATTCAAAATTGTGGTTTCTACACAAAACTTTGACGAGAGGAATTATCTAATTTCATAGAACTTTTTATCTACAATCTAAGATATTAATTGGCTTATCCTCATAGGAGATGTCTTTCTCCAATGGTACCACCTCTATATTGAGTATATATGATGAGTCTGGTATGTACTTCCTTAAGAGTGATACATGAAATATATCATGTACTTGAGACAGGTTCGATGGGAGTGCTAGTCGATATGCCACTGCTCCGATGCGATCAAGGACCTAAAAAAGGCCGATGTACCTTAGACTAAGCTTTACCTTCTTCCCAAATCTCACAACTCTCTTCCATGGAAATTTACAAAGGAATACCATGTCCCCAACATCAAAATCTAGGTCTCATAGATAATTATTAGCATATATATTTTTTCAACTCTGATCATATTTGATGTGCTGCTGGATGGTATTAACCTTCTCCACCATTTCTTCGTCCATTTCTGGACCTAGAAGTTTTTTTTCCAACTTCATTCATAAATTCCAGTGTTCTGCACCTCTTCCCATAAAGGGATTAATAAGGAGCCATTTGGATACTTGAGTAGAAACTATTGTTGTAAGAGAACTCCACCAAAGTTAGATTTTGGTCCCATATGCCTTTGAAGTATATTGAGAAAGGTCTCAACATGTCCTAAAGTGTTGGGATAGTCTACTCAGATTAGCCATCAGTTTGAGGGTGATAGGATATGATGAAGTTCAACTCAGTGTTCAGATTATATTGGAGACTCTTCCAGAAATTTGAGGTGAATCTTGGATCTCGATCGGACACAATCAATAATGGTACTCCATGTAGCCTTACTACTTATCTAATGTATATCTGTGACAGTTGATCCAATGAGAAATACTCTCAAATTTCAACGATGTGTGTAGTCTTTTTAAGATGATCCATAACAAACCAGATAACATTGTTTCCTTTTGATGTCTTTAGGAGTCCGCTGACAAAGTCCATGGTGATGTTTTCCCATTTCCATGTTGGTATGAGTAATGGTTGCATCATCCCCTTAGACTTCTGCCTCTCAGACTTCACTTGCTGACATACCAAGAACTTTGATTAATATTTAGTGATCTCCTTCTTCATTTTATCCCACAAATAGTGCTCTAAGAGATCTCGATACATTCTCACGTTTCCTAGGTTAATGGAGAAATTTGAACTATGTGCATCATCCAAAAGTTTTTTCTTTAACTCTGGATTTGATAGAACACATAGTATTGATCCAAATCTGACAATTCCTTCTTCATTAACATTGAACTCTAAGGATTTACATTTTATAATAGTTTCCATTTTCTTCTGAATTACCGCGTCATCTTTTTGAGCACCCTTTAACCTTTCCAAAAGAGATGGTTGGGAAATAATTTGTGAAAGGATTGATGATGTTCCCTTATTTATGATTCCCGTGTCCATCATAATCAAATATAAGAATATTGGATCCTTTTCAATTCTCATTAATGATAGAATTGTTCGATCCATTCTACATAGAGAGTATTCCACCTTGTTCGCTTTCCTAGGGTGGTTATGGATTGTGAAATTATAATCCTTGATGAGCTTTAATCATCGTCATTTGTGAATATTCATATATTTCTATGTGAATATATTTTTGAGACTTTTGTGATCCGTATATATTCAACACTTCTTCCTAAAGAGATAATGCCACTAGATTTTCAATGCAAAGATCACCGCTACCAACTCTAGATCATGCATGGGATAGTTTTTCTCATGAATTTTCAACTACCTTGAGGTATAGGCAATGATTATTTTATTATGCATCAACACACAACCCAAGAACTTCTTTGAAGAATCACTAAAGATTATAAAAATCTCCCCACTTATGGGTAGTGTGAGAAAAGGGGCAGTGATAAGACTCTTTTTCAAATCCATGAATCTTTCTTCACATTCATTATTCTAAGAAAACTTGACTCCATTCCAAGTTATATTGGTAATAGGGTTTGAAAATCATGATAATTTAATCACAAATCATTGATAATATCCAGTTAACCCTAGGAAGCTACAAATATCCATCACAAATGTCAGCCTCAGACATCCCTAAATTTCTTTTATTTTGGAAGGATCCATAGATATCCCATTTCTTGTGATGATATTCCCCATAAATGAGACTTCCTTCAACTAGAAATCACACTTGTTGTACTTTACATAGAGCTTCTCATTTCACAAGGTCTCTAGTACAATGCTCAGATGTCACTCATGCTCCTCCTTAGTTTTAGAGTATATTATAATATCGACTATAAAGACTACCATAAATTTTTCAAGGTAATCTATAAAGACTCTATTCAACACATCCATAATGATTTCTAGAGCATTAGTGAGTCCAAAAGGCGTTATTGTGAATTCACAGTGCCCATACCTTGTATGAAAATAATTCTTGAAGATATCCTCTTTCTTCACCCTTACTTGATAATATCCTGACCGTAGATCCACCTTGAAGGGGTATTGTTCTCCACATAGTTGATCGAGCAAGTCATTAGTTCATGGAAAAGGATACTTATTCTTTATCGTGATTTTTTTGAGATCATGATAATCAATTAAAAGTCACATTGACCCATCCTTATTCTTGATGAAGAGGACCGGTGCACCCTATGCAGAAGCACTTGGGCGTATAAAGCCTTTATTGAAAATCTGTTGTAGTGTTTTCTTTAGCTCTTTAAGCTCTAAAAAATCCATTATATATGGAGTCTTGGATATTGGAAATACCATAGGTATAAGATCAATCAAGAATTCAACATATCTTCTAGGAGGAAGACTAAGAAATTCCTTAGGAAGCACATCAACGAATTCCCTCACAATAGGCATGTCTTTGAGGATGGTTTCTTCCTTAGAATCAATCGTTTTAGAAAGATATTCATGATCATAGGGAATTAATATCCATGCTTGAGATGATGGTGCTGAAAAAGATTCATCCACTTCCTTGAACTTGTATAGAATCGGGGCTCGATTCACCATATGGAGAGTGATTTACCTATCACGACAAATTATATTGGATTTATATAGGGAAAGCTAATCCATGATTGGAATTTTATCAAATTATACTAAGGGAAGTATGATGAGGTTCACTAGGAAGTAAAATCCATAAATTCTAATAGGAGAGGAGTTATATTCATGGGATGCAATAATTTCCCCATTTTCCATTTTCATCGACATCTCTACTTCCATTATTTTTAGTGATGTTTGAATTGTTCTACTAAACTTTCAGGATATAAAAGAATGTGTAGAACTAGAATAAAAAATTATGTTTGCTATTATTGAATAAATAACCAGAATACCTATCACCACATCATTGTTGGGATTTAATTCGGTGACAGTGATGAAAAAATCTCACCCTTTCTTCCTTGTTGGTTGTTGGATACCTCCGGAAACCCTTGTCTTAGGGAACATGTTTGCAAAGTGCCCAGGTTCTTTGCAGTTTTAGAAATGAATAATGCATTGAGTATCCAATGGAGAATTTCTTTCCTCTAACACAATAGTAGGTTTTTCTTATCAGTAATTGCTGGCTAGGTGCCCTTCCTTTCGACACTTAAATCATTTCTTCATCCTCTTTATAAAATTTATAGGGTGCTTCTTTCCACACTTTTGACAAGTGGGGTGATGGAATTTTTTAGCAGTGTTGGATTTTTCCATCAGACCACCAGAATTAAATTCCAATTTCTGATTCTTATCCCCATGATACCCATGAGATTCTTTGATCTCCATCTCAACTTTGAGGGTACATTGGAAAATATCCTCATATCTGTCAAAGTTGTGGATCATGAGGGATTTTCGTAGGCTAGGTTTTATCCCACCAAAGAAGCGGTCAACCTTGTATTCAGGTGTAACGAAAAAACTAGAGGTGTATCATGAAAGTTTGTTGAAGTTTACCTTATACTCACCAACAGATTCATCATTCTATTTATTGAGTGAAAAAAACTCTTTCCATCTTAATATGGAGGGTTCGAGGAAAATATTTATCATTTTTTTTCAAAAATCCTTACATCCCATCACCTTGATCTCTTCATCAGGCTTCATATTTTTGATCAATGTCCACCATTGATCAGTTTCACCCTCTATACAATAAGTATCCAGAAGAACCTTCTCTTGATTAGAACATTGAAGGATAGAGATGATCTTCTCAATGGATTTTATCCATTGTTCGGTGATTGAGGGATTGAATGATCCATTGAAAGTAGGAGGCCTTTGTCCCAGGAAGCTATTGATTGTGAATTGTTCTTTAATGTGGGGGGGTGGGGTCGGATGTTCCTATTGACCCAGGTTTCTATTCAAAACTTGAGTTAACTGAGAGAGTATCATGAAACATTTTGTGATTCCCACTCATATCATATTGGGCATCTCATTAGAGCAGTCATCACATTGATCTTATAATCAGTTGTTAGCCTGATTTCTCCTATTAATAGCCATTTTATAGAATAAAAGGAAAAAATAGGGGTAAATATTTTAAACTATTAAACACCTAAAGGGGAATATAATGACAAAAAAGGATAACTTATAAATTACATTTATCTCCTTAACTTATGAATTTCTAAGCTTCGATCCAAGTTATCCATGATATACTTCCTAACATATATTCTTATGGGCATATTTTTCCCTTAGTAATGGTTCATAATAAGCTTATGAATTTACTGAAGCATATCCCCTAGGAGTGTCGAACCAAGAGTGAAGCAAGCTCCATTTTCATGCACCAGTTCCCATTTGAGTCTAACTCAAAGTGGTGTTTTCAGGTTTTACCCTTAGATACGTGTGTTCCAGAGCCACCTCCACTTGTTCATATCTAGATAGGGATGTATTTTCTTGAAAAACCAAGTACTCTATACTCACCCAAACTTAGGGATAATTTTCTTATACTTAGTCTTATCTCTAAGGGTTTCACTGTAGTTTTCTAATATTAATCCCAAAAATAACTAAACCTATAATTTGATACCAACTATAACAAACCTGGTCTTTATTACACATTTAAAGATGATTTATTACATAAACTTGCACCTAATAAAACTAAAATTATTGAGAGGGATAGTTTATTTGGGGCTTAGGAACATTACATAACAACTTAAAATATTAAATACACATCTTTATTGAAAACTTATTTTACACGACCACAACATTCCTTCGCACTTAGCATTGCATGGGATAACCTGAGGACATACATAAGAAAAGGGTGATCTATAAAGCCCATTAAGGGAGTAAACAAAGCATAACATGAATAATAAAATACTTGTTAGGTAATAGGAATATCAATGGATCATAATAGAAACATGAACATAAAGGCATGATATAGCATGATTATCATAACATGGAAATGTGGCAACAACTTAAAACACTGCATCATTAACATAAAAGAATCAGGTAAACCACTATCCAAGCATGGTGGAAAAAATTCCTATAAAGGAATTAGTTAAACCTCTATCCCAACATAATATATCATGATACTAAACATTACCCAATGCATTAGAGCACTATCAGGGTGCACCCTTTATATAATCATTTCAATCTCATGCTTAAGTGTGCCACATAGATCATATAATATGGATTCATTCAACATCATAATTTATTCCATGATTGAATAATGTGGAATACATAAATTTAATTATATAATCAATAAGTATATATGTATAAAGGTGAATACCATTGATAGAAGAGTGGGTATGGTATTCACTACCTGATGATTTTGGCATGGAAAATTGTGGTGCAATTTCAGCAACATAACGCTGCCATATGGAAATTCATAAAATGGGTAGATGAGAGTGAAATGGGTATCTCATCATTTATAAAAGAAATAGATAGTGATGAGATCATGGGATATAATATACCAACATATGATATGGAATTTAATATGCATAATACAAATGAAGTGCTTGAAATGGAAAGGAGAAGAGAGAAATCTCTTACGGAATTTTAGCATAGTAACGACGTAGGTAAGGGTATAAATGGGGGAAGGTGAAATGATACCGCATTGAAATAACTTAAAATGGAAATTAGGTAATTGATTATAAAAGTATGTAAATATAATCAATTTAAATTAAATGACTAATTTCAAACAAGGTTCTTGAATTGAAAGGAAGAGAGAAAGGTGAGGATCCCTTACTTGGATATGTGATCCCAAAGGTTTGTGAGAGGATTATTGGGAGATTAGGGGTTCCTTGGGAGGACTATAGAGAGTAGGGGTCAAGGGTTGGTTTATATTAAAAGATCTTTTATGAAGAGTAATGGGTTCTTGGGTGGGATTATATAGGAAAGATGGGG
This sequence comes from Viscum album, assembly GCA_963277665.1. Lineage (NCBI taxonomy): Eukaryota > Viridiplantae > Streptophyta > Magnoliopsida > Santalales > Viscaceae > Viscum > Viscum album. The sequence goes on from OY728126.1 coordinate 592,000,382, forward strand.
GAATTCTTTATTATTTTGGTTTTGGACCCTATACACTAAAATATTCCAAACCATAAACCATATCATGGTTTTTCCCATGGTTTTTGGAAAAGGGTATTGGTATAAATTATTTTAAAAGGATAATTTCTGAATATATTAAAATATTTCCCTTTCTTATGTGGAGGTGAGTCACACTTTCAAGGAAATAATTTTAAAATTTTAAAATATTTTATATGTCTTGGAGGATTCACTAAGGCTTTATAAAATAAATCAAATAAAACTAAAATTATATTATTTTAAAATAAAACATATATTTTTCCAAATATACCATTTAAATTATTTTATTATATCACTATTGGGTCATTATGATATCATAAAACACATTATATGTTTATACGATATTTATTTTTTACCCAAAAATTCGACTGTCTCAGAAAATTATGAAAAATTAACCATTGGATAATTTTTACATCCTAATTACAAAAATAATATTCATTTTATCTAAATAATTTTCAAAATATGTGAATTTTTACTTTTAAAACAAAAACCGACATTTATTAAAATTTGACGGGTTTTGATAAAAAAAATTTCGAAACCTTAATAAAAATTACAATTGACATCATAAAAATTATACGATAATTTAAATTTTATAAAATTAATTTAATAAAAATATTTTGTCGAAATATTATTTAATTCAAAAATCCATTAATTCATCAAAATAATTTTTTTAATTAAATTAGAATATTAATAAAAAATATTATTTGTGATTTAAAAATCATTTACAAAGTAACAATAATAGAATGAAAGTATATTAATTATTCTATACAAAAATAATGCACACAATAATTATGCTATGGTATTGTTATATATCCCTTTATTACACCATCATACACCCTAAGTGTAAGGTGTACGATGGTGGGGCTTTTATGGGGTCATTCAATGAACATGGTTTGGTCCGTGATCTCGATGAGCTTGAACTTATCCCGAAAATGGTTTCACACATGCTTAAGTTGTTGGATATAAACTTGATATTGGTCTAGGGTAAAGCCCAAAAATGATATCTCCCTCAGAATCTCTGATAAATGGGCTTTATAGGGTACGATTATACTGGTTGAGGCCATCAATTCCTTTGTCTTTGTCAAAAGGATTTGTTAAAACCCTATATTTATACTAGTCATGTGATCACTATTAAACGACTGTATTATGAATGGTAAGGATACTTAACAGTCATTTAAATCCAATTTGATATAATAAAACAAAATGAGTGCATGCATTTTCTATATCCATAAGACATTTAATTAAAATAAATGAAATTTTATTCATAACAGTTTGGGTCATTACATGTATGATCTTGTGTCAGGTTAGGTTGTACATAATTATGTGATTCCTTAATGATAGAAATAATTCACCATATAAGAGAAATATCAGTGATCACCCTCAATAGGAATCTAAAATCATCACTATATTTGTCACATCATATGAAATAGTTTTCTATTTTTACTCCTTAGCTAAATATAAGTAGTGTATCTAAATATAAAATCATTTCAGTATAATTTTATGGGTATATTTTCTTAGAAAATCTCTTCCAATGTATAATGTTTTCTATATTAAAGAAAATCTATCCTCTACAACTCTGGTGAACTCAATTTTAGGCACGATAATGTTCATTCAGATTCAGGAAATTGTTCCATAACTTCTAACTAAGATGTTTAGAGTTCTAGATGATTTATCGTGCATTGATGCTGTTATAAAACTATTGAATTTATATAAACTTCTTCTCTAAATTCTCCCTATTCATCTTCATCATCACTATTTTCTCCTTCTATTCTATCATTTAACACTTCATAATCATCAAATTAATCTTTCATCATATATGTTCCATCAGTTTGGTTATTTTCTTCCACATGATATGTAACAATCACATATTCATCGTAAAAACCTACCTATAAGAATCTTTTATGAATTAGTATTCATAAAATAGTTAGATGTTGTAGATATTAGAAACATCTATGTATAACTCAATCAAATAATTATAACTTCATTGGTTAAATAATGTTATTTTTTGTAACTAATCCTCATCATCATCCAATGTATAAGAAATATTTCATAGCTTATCATGGAATTAAAAATGTATATACACTACTATAGTTGTGGGATTTATTGGCAATATAAATATATTTTATTGGTTCTAAAAAAGAACTAATGTTTTGAGAAGTTTTAAAAGTTGTTGGCTTTAATCAGTACTAGAAATAACGATAATAAAAGTTCCCTTCATCAATACTAAAAAAATGTTGATAAAGTGGTCCCTTTATCGGTGCTTTTTTAGAGCTGATAAAGGGTTCCTTTATTAGTTATTTTATAGAACTGATAAATTTATACCTTTATCAACACTTTTTTAGATAAATAACCCCATTTTTAGCACTATTTCTACCACTAAGAAAAATCAAGCTGTAATAATGTGTAGTTAAAATCACATAAAACTACAATAACAAATATATAATTTGATTTCTATTAAATTTACATCACAATACAACAAAAAACAATATAAAATGATTAAAAACATTTCAAACATAGGTTTATACAATTACATTGAGAAATAAAATTTATCACAAACATCAAAAAATTCAAAAACATTAATGTTTTTTTGTATTTGGACCCCAACCCCCTATCAAAAGAGCCTAATAATACTACTAGTTGTTGAAAAAACCAATAATGACAAAAAAAAGAGTTTACCTATATAAATTAATCTAATGTTATTAATACTAAAAAGAAAAAAATTAAACATAAATATGACACAATGCATTAATAAAATGTCACTTTTAAGCTAAAAATATACACTTTAAGGCATATTGGGAACACTGTGTGTCAAATTAATGTGTAGTTGATTCGTACACATCATAAATTATTTGTGCATAATTTTACTAAAGTATCAATACATTATAAGTTCATTTTATAAATTTTGAGTATGTTATGTGTGTTTTGAATTAAAATGTTGATTTTAAATAAAATCATTCACTTTGAGTCATACTAGATACACCATGTATCATATTGACTTGAAACTAATTATTACACATAAAAAGTAATTTATGGATCATTTTAACAAAATATAAATACAATTAAAGTGTTTTTGATTATTTTTCTGTGAGTGAGACATGTTTTTAACTAAAATGTCATTTTAAACTGAAAATCTGTACTTTGAGTCATATCATTCACACTGTGTATCAGATTGATGTGTGACTGATTATTGTATTTCAAAAATGACTTATGGATCATTTTAATAATTATAATAACCATAAAAATTAATTTTCTCAATTTTCTGTTAGTGACACATGTTTTTAACTAAAATGTTACTTTTAAGATGAAAATGTATACATTTTGAGTCATACTAGTCACACTGTGTATTGGAAAGAGGTGTATCTAATTACATCATGTCAAAAATGATTTATGGATAATTATATTAAAGTATAAAAAAAATTGAAAGTGTTTTCTTGGTTTTGAGTATGTCACACGTCTTTTGAACTAAAATTTCAATTTTAAATTAAAACAACCACTTTGAGTCATACCAATTACACTATGTATCAGATTGATGTGTGGTTAATTTATAAACATAAAAAATGAGTTATGGATCATTTTAATAAAGTATCAATATAATATGAATACTTTTGCTTGATTTTCAATGAGAGACACTCATTTTTAACAAAAAATGTCACTTTAAACTGAAAACACGCACTTTGAGTCACACCAGACACATTGTGTGTCAGATTGACATGAAAATGATTCCTACACATCAAAAATGATTTATCTATTGTTTTCCTAATATATCAAGACAATCCAAGTTTTTTTATTTGTTTTCAATGAGTGGCACATGTTTTTAAGTCAAATTTTATTCTATACTGAAAACACATGCTTTGAGTCATAATGATCACACTGTGTATTAGATTCATGTGTGACTAATTCATATAGATCAAAAATGACTTATGGATCATTTTACTAATGTATCAATACCATAAAAGTGCATTTGATTGGTTTTTAGTGAGTGAAACATTTTTTAACTAAAATTTTACTTTTAAACTAGAAACACACATTTTGAGTCATACCGGTCACACTATGTATCAGATTGAGGTGTTACCAATTCCTATATGAAGAAAATGAATTATGGACTATTTTTCTAAAGTATCAAAACAATATAAATATGTTTTTTGAGTTTTGAGTATGTCAAGCATCTTTGGATCTAAAATTTCATTTTTAATGAAAACATGAACTTTGAGTCATACCAGCCACACCATGTGTCATATTGAAGTGCCACAACTAGAAAATAGATTATTTGTGACATGTCATTTGCGATAGGACCCTATCACAAATGACTCATCTCTGAAAATAACATCACAAAAGATACTTTTTGAAATAAAGAGCTTTCTTATCGTAAATAATTTTTTAAATGAGTTATTGATTGCTGTGGGTCAAGTTACCCATCATAATAAATTATTTGTGATGAGTGATAGACCCCTCACAAATAAGATTAAAAAATAAAAAAAATTAAAATAAAAAATATAAAAATAAAAAATATCAAAATATAAAAATAACTTTAAAAATTGTAATAAATAAAATTGTAAGAATATGAAATAATAAAAACCTCACACAAAATATTCACATTAAAAATATAACATAATAAATATGTACATAATATTTCCATTACCGTGGAGAGGGAGGGGGAGGGAGATCTGGAAGAGGAGGGGGAGGGAACTCCATCCTTAAACCATAAAATAGTTGCTTCATGTACTCATTCTGCTGCTCCTTCCATCATCACATCTCCTCCTGCTAATGTTTCTATTGTCGACGGAGCTCATCCTAATCCCTATGAATGACCTCAATAACCTCACTCTGAGCTCACAAATTCTCCTCATACTATGAGACTGATGGGGAAGAATCTCCATGAGATCCTCTTAAGTTAGACACAAACCATGCAAAAATACTATAAAAACTACTAGGATTCAGTCGAGAATTGATACCAACTAATCAACCCTTCTCAAAAGCACACTGCATCGCCTACATTCATGCTGCATCATTAAATCCTGCTACACCGATGGCTTGACTCTCATCCTATGTTTGATAAGTCACAACCTCATATGAATCCATCTATTGTAATTTGAAATTCAAATAGTTAAAATATTACTTTTAGTTAACTTTAAAACTAAAAAAATATACTAACCACAATCTGACATTGGCGACCACATGTAATCTCTCTAGTGATAAGATCATTATACATCCTCTTATAAACATAAAACTCTATAATATTGGGATGTTCAACTGCCTATATGAGTATAAAATAATCATTTTACATTTAAAGTTATATAAATTATTAAAAAAATAATTTACCATATTTCGTTAATGCATACTGAATGTATGAAAAAAACTTGATGTGTAACCTCTTATCTCCCCCTGATTTTTCCGACCTAATGATGCTCTCCTCTGAAAACTATCTCTCATCTAGTATAAACATAATTCATACAAAACTTAAGATGAGATGTAAACAGGCCGATGATCATAGAAATATTGACCAAAATTCATGATTCCAATCTTCTTCATGGTTGTCCTCCTCAAATTGTGAAAAAACTAATGACAATGCTCATGCATACACACCTCTCAGGCCTCCCTGATGGAACTCATCATGTTATCATCAAAGAGATACCATAAAACCTAAATTTTTTAATAATATAAAGTTAATAATTAAATAAATTTCAAAATATATATTATTTATTTATGTATCATCCAATGATCAAACATGAAGTGTCGAAAATTAATGGGAACCTGATTCCACACCACCAATGCGTTAGAAAAATAGTTCTCCCCTACCCAAGAACTATATACAAAAAATTATGAAAAAATGAACAAATAATCAAACAATTAGTACATAAATAAATAAATTAAAAGTAATGAAAAATAACTACAATACACAATTGAACATACCTCTGCATGCATGGATCGAATTCAAGACATGGATGTCGCTCTAGAATAGGGTTAAGAATAATCAACCTAATACGACCCTAACTCCTCCAAGTCGATTATGAACCAATAGAAACCTAAGGGTCAGATGATAAAGCATTAGGCTTATCACTAGGTAGTATATCCTCCTCGATGTTATGGAAGATATCATAATGAGTCTCGTCAGCCATTCGAAACATGAAAATAATGTTTCCAGCAAATAATTTAAAACAATATATATATATATATATATTGATTATAACTGACAAGTAATTGTTTCATTCATTATCTTCATCATCATATTCGTATATGAAGGTGTCGATATCTTCATCTTCCTCCTCACTATCATCAATTTCCATAACAATTTTATCATCATCATCACTTTTTAATTCAAATTCATTTGTTACATCATCAACAACATCACCACCATTGAACTCTAACTGTGTGGTGTCATCATCTATATTCATGTTTCTTCATTGAAAATATTTATTTGGAGTTTTATATTGAAAAATTTTAATTCCTTTCACTTTAATAGAACCACATTCACTTTTTATATACTGATTTTCATGGGATTTCATTTTTATAATGATCCACCAATCAATTAAATCTCTTGAAGCAGCACAATAATTGGAATAATATATTTATCATGCTTGATGAGACAATAAAAATAGTTCATTTAATTAAAGAAGGATTTTATATTTAATATCAATGATTCCATGGTACAGATGAACATACAATCCTTTATCAATATCAAACGAATGTCATTTAAACATCGTTACATAATTCTGTCCAAGATGACGCATCCCAATTATTTCTTCCAACATTCCATGAAATTCAACTTAACTTTCTCTATAACGAGATTATCTCAAGAAAACAACACTATTAATTCATTTTTTTGATTCACCATATGCATATGCATGAAATCAAAAACCATTCACCACATATACATTATAATATGTAACCATTTTGGATGGTCGATTACTTAATACACACAATCGATTATCAATTTTATCATGATGTTGTCATACTTGAAAAATTGAAAAATAATTAAGAATATAACAAATAATAAATTGATTTCATATGCTAAAACATAAACAATTTACTGTACCAGTCTTTGAAATCCTAGGAATAATTATGTTGTTGATGTTCTTGAAGAGTAGTTTCGATAATTGGTGGAAATTGTTTCTTGATATGATCATAATATAATATAAAAGTAAAATAATATTAATTTATTTTTTTAAAAGAAATTAAAGAACATGTGGTAGTATCACTCACTGTACAAATCATTCCATTTCTTCACAGTTGAGCAGAGCCTATGTAGGATCTATGTGATGATCATCATTTGAAAGACACTGTTCAAGAACTCCACCAAATATAAGTTCAAGCCAATTAAAAATAGGTAATTGAATCTTCAATGCATTGTCAACTATTCCCTCATTATTACCCATTAAATTATGTTTTGAAGTAAATTATAGTTAGAAATAATGGGAGGATAAAAAATAAAATTTCTCTAGTAAATAAGCTTATGTAATTGACCCTTCAATTAATGCTTTGTTATATAACCTTTTCTTCAGTTTCTATATACTTATCTCATATGGATACATCCATTGGAACTGTATCAACCCTCCACATTATTCTTTATGTGCAAAATTTAATATCAAATATTACATTGAATCAAAGAAATCTGATGTTTTTTTTCAGTTTACATAAAATTAAAACAACATCTTCTTGAAATCTGCTGAGTTCATCATAGTTTGTTGTCACTAAACAGTTGTCACAGAAAAATATATGATATTTCTATAATTTCATCCCAAATTGAAGAATTTTACAAATATCTAAATCCAATTAGTATAATTCTTTCAAATATAACACAAAAATTATGAATTTTTAATCTAGTAATATGACTATTTGTGACACATCTAGAAAAATTGGAAACATAACCATATGGTAGTCTCAAATATGCAATCCACTAACAAGGTAATAAATGGTTTTATTTGTAAAGTGTATAAGATACTTTTCACTTCATTAAATTATGTGATCTATCATTTTCAAACAAATCAAGTTCTGGTCAACTATAAATTTGGAAAAGATCTAATCATGCATTTACATTATCTTTGGTCTTACCAAGTGTATCCAAAATAGTATAAAATTTATTATCAAAATAGATCTTCTCAATATGCATGTCATCAAACATGTGAAGAACCAACAAATCTGAACAATACGAAAGATCCTAAAAAATACTTCATTTAATCCAATTGTGATCTTTCCCAAATCCATTTATTTTTTGTTGGTTTATAGTTGGACTAAAGATAATGGGAGCTGATGAAGAGATAATAGATTTTAAATCAATACATGAGATAATTTCTAGAGGTCCAAAATTTTCAACTATACATTTTCTAAAATAATTTCTGTTCCTTCAAAAAGGATGATCAATAGGAAGAAATATGCAATAACAGTCAAAAAAATGGTTTTCCCCCATTTATGATCATAAATGTTTTGTTTTCACTCATACAGTACATACATGATTTTTTACCATGTGTACTCCATCTAGATAACATGACATATGTTGGGAAGTCGTTAATTTTACACATTAATGTATCTGTCATTAAGGATTTTTTTGCAACAACATCATAAGTATTAACACCATTAATCCATAAAAAATTAACTCATCAATCCAAAGCTTCAAATAAACATAGATACTATTTCTTTAATTTCCTATAATTAATATGGTTAAAAAGATATATGGATCATTCATCAACATCTAAGGTGGTAAGTTTAAAAAATTTATAAAGATGAGCCAAAAAGAATATTGACTATCATAAGAACTAAATGGATAGAAACCATTAGTTGAAAGACCCAATCACACGTTTTATGCTTATGAAGAAAAAGACAAATGTACCATATCAAAAGTTTTCCATGAATCAACATCACAAGGATTATTTAATATTTTACTAGTTGAAATATTGGTTTTGTGCCTTAACATCAATGACGCTATGTTCTGATACATAAATTAATAATGAAATCTGGTTGTAAGAAGAAAATACCTCAATTGTTTAACAAGAATCAATCCAGAATTCCCTAGTTGAGCCTCTTTATACTTCAATTGTCCACATGTAGGACAAATAACTAACACCTTATTTCTCCATAATATAAAATGCAATCATTTGAACACGCATTGTTTTTTTAGAGAACCGAGTTCCAAATTAGGAACCAACCTCTTGCTCTCATAAAATTTGTAGACAACAAATTTTCTTAAGGTAATAGTGCTTTAACCAAGGATAATGTCTAATCAAAATATATATTTGACATTCCATTATCTAATTTAATAGCCATAAATTTTTTAACCACTTTAAATTTTCTTATCTTACAAATAGGATATAAATCATCCTTAATAGACTTCAGTAACTCATAAAATTGATATGGTTCTACTCAGGAGTGAAATCAATATCATCCTGAGTTTTAGTTTGTTGAAAAGATAGACCAAAAACATCATGTTCTAATGTTTGAAACCATGATGGATCTATAAAAAAATTATTAATATTTTATCTAAAATTGTGTTCACTATATCGATACCAAGAAAACATAATCCTTTTGAAAACCAAAACACAATAGATGGCACCTAACGTTGTCAAAGGTGTCAAACCTCTTAAGATCACATTCCTTACATGGACACTTAATTGTCCCTTCTAAAACAAATTCTAGTTTTGATGATATAAATGATAAAAAATCTTCCACACCCTCAATATATACAGTATTTATACCAAAATCATTTGGATTCGTGTGACTATTTATCCAATTACAATCATGTAACAAAGATTGTTATTAAATTTATTGTTCCATATTTATTTAAAAAATAAAAAATAATTTTTTTATGATTAATTTGATATAACAAAAAGAAGATCGAAAAAAGTGTATACAATTAAAAAATTATAACTTACTTGTAAATATTATCAATTTTATCTATTTACTACTTATTTTTACTAATTAGTGCTAATTTTTACTAAATATCTATAATTACCACTAATTATAGGCAATTTTTACTAATTTTTACTAATTATTACTAATTATCACTAATTTTTTACTAATTTTTACTAATTTTGACTAATTATTACTAATTAATACTAATTATTACTAATTATTCCTAATTATTACTAATTATTGATAATTACCACTAATTATTCCCAATTATAACTAATTATTGATTATTACCACTAATTATTACTAGTTACCACTAATTATTACTAATTATTACTAATTAGGACTAATTATTACTAATTAGGACTAATTATTATTAATCACCACTAATTTTTACTAATTATTACTAATTATTACTAATTAATTCTAATTTTTACTAATTATTACTAACGTTTACTAATTATTACTAATTATTACTAATTACCACTAATTAACAGAAATGATGGAGACCATGGGCGGAACCCATGACCCCAAGAAAATTTATTTAAAAAAGTATAATAATATAAGATAAAAATGAAAGAACAACAGAAAAGGGACACACATGTCACCATCAAAACCATTCGAAGTATCACAATTATGCCCTTTGAGAATGACCACCTCTTCCACAAGCGCCGCCATGACCTTGCAGATGTCTACCTCTTCTCCATTGCTTTGGAGTGTGCTAATCACCATATTGATCATCCATATCAGGATCTTTCTCACTAATAAGTTCAAAAAATTTATCACCATCCTCAATATTGGTCACATCTATACACGCTGGTCTGGTATCCTTAGGAGAGTCATGAGATGTTGTGTCCCCAATAGAAGGACCCCCAGAGGTTAGACCAGCATGGAGATCCACAATCTCAACCTGCACAAGAGAAGAGGGACTAATACCACCATAAAAAAAGGACCGTGAGCCTTCCAATATCCTCCACTTATTCTTTACGCCCCTTTTATCAATGCTATCAAGATAAAAAGCATCAAAATCAGGATTGTTAATTGAGTCCAACATGGAAAAGAAATTGGGTGCGGCATCAAACACAACCTTCTTCACAGCAGCCTCCCCATTGGAAGAGGCAGACACTTTATTACCTGATTTTCCTTTGAGATATGAATGATGAGAATTAATCCTATAAGGAAAGGGAACCATGGTGTTTACTGCTTCAGAATTTGCTGGACCAACCATATCCTAAATAGGCATTATTGAATCAGAGGGATCCTGGAAAGTTAAAATATCATAAGGCCTTAAAGTCATCAAAGCTGTGTTCTTTTCCTACACTAATGACATTTTTTCTACTTCAGAGGAAGCTGGAGGAGTTGGTTCCTCTTTCTCAAAGCTAGCACGAGGAGTTCCACTTGCTGGACATGCAACAACCTGAATAGGTGCAAGTAAACCAGGGGGTGGAACATCCACCACTACAATATATACAGAGCATCCAACAAACTTTAAAGGAAAGGACTTGGGTTCCTTTTTCTATAACTTCAATTTTCTAATGTTAAAATATTTACCTTTATGATTCCCTTTCACAAGGTGATCACTCTCAAAATCGTCCTCAGGTAATTAATCAGGAGGATCATCCTACAAACCTGCCAGAAGACCCTCATTTTGGATCACCTTATCAGCTTCCTAAATGAAGGCATTAGAAGCAACTGCTATCGTTTGTAAAGGCTGTGAAACCATATCATCATTCAAATCCTTCTTATCCTCTTTCCTAGATGATCTTGAATTTTCCCCAATCTGAAAACTAAAGCCAGAGACCACCTTTGTGGAATCCGCAGTAGGCATTAAAAGCTTCTCCTTGTAGGAAGGCTTATAACCCTTCAAATCAGACGAGCCACCATGATTAAGAAGAGACTTATCTCGATCCTTGCACCCACCTTTTTAATCACCTCTCTCTATGCACTACCCATCATCCTTAGCCCCAACATCCACCGAAGGTAACTTAAATTTATAGTGATCAACTAAATGACCAGTCTTCTTGCAAAAAGAGAAGTCTATACCCTTACGAAATTGCTCTTGATCATGACCAATACAATAACAATTATGAAAGAAAGAGGGGACATTCTCATATTCAATGGATAATTAAAATTTGATTCATTATCAACTATAATTACCACTAATTATTATTAATTACCACTAATTATATCTAATTATTACTAATTACAGCCAATTATTACTAATTATTACTAATTATAACTAATTATTACTAATTATGACTAATTATGACTAATTAATACTAATTAATGAAAATAATTACTAATTACTAATAATTATTACCAATTACCACTAATTATTACTAATTACCACTAATTATTACTAATTACCACTAATTATTACTATTTTTTTACTCATTATTGATATTTTTTACTAATTATTTTTAGTTTTTACTAATTATTACCAGTTTTTAATATTATTACTAATTATTACTAATTAATACAAATTATCACTAATTATTACTAATTACCACTAATTATATCTAATTATTACTAATTACCACTAATTATTACTAATCACTGATAATTACTAATGATTACCACTAATTATTACTAACTACTGCTAATTATTATTAATTATCACTAATTATTACTATAAAGATAGATCTGATCATGGATTTGGTAACCCAAATCCATGACCCCACATAATTTTATTAAAAAGTAAAGTCAATCAAACATTCACACCATGGCCCATAGACCCACATTCTTGTACAACCCGAAATCCAACAACATGAAGGTACAAAATCCCAAAACATGAATGCCATAAGGACATGATGTCAGATGGAAGCTTCCAACCATGAATATCCTGCGCACCCGACTGCATTGATATGGTTAACCAACAAAATAAAACCCGAGAGCATCAGACGAACGAAGTTCCAATCAGCTGAGGATATCGTTGTGCCCAACGTTATCGCTCTCATGATCATTATCACCCCCAATGACCATCATTGGAGATTCCGATCTTCACGTCATTAGCAGTAATTTTCACTGTCGGTGTCCCATACTACCGATAGCTCGTGGTGCCTAAGAATATTGCGCTATTGACATCCCATACAACCGATAGTCATCCAAAACCTCCACAATTGGCCAAGTGGAAAAAATATAGCCTATCCCAAGTAAAAGATAGCCTGTCCCAAGAAAAAAATGTGTCTGGAATTTTCCCCCATGACACCACCATCGAGCCTCCGTCAAACAATGTCCACCACCCAAAAAACATCCCACCTGAGAATGAGTATCCTGACAAAATTGTTGAAAACCCTCATGAAATTTCAGTCATCACTAGCCTTTCCAAACAAAAATCTCATTCCGAGGTTGCATCCAGGACCCAAAGTCTTATCCCACATCCCAATAACCTTTTCTGGTCACCCAAGATCGAAGCAATCACCACCAGAAGTCATATCGACCAACCATCCCACCATCTCCACTGCAACAGATGACCTGCACATCCATAGGACAACTATCCTGATACAGTCTACACATCATTTCTCGAATTTCATCATTTCCAGATTCTCACAGCACCATAACCAATAATTACCACTAATTACCACTAATAATTACTAATTATTAATAATTACCACTAATTATTACTAATTATTACTAATTACTACAAATTGTTTTTAATTTCCACTAATTATTACTAATTACCACTAATTATTACAAATTATTACAATTTTTTACTAATTATTACTAATTATTACTAACCAATACTATTTAATACTAAATAATTTGATTAAAAAAAATTATTAACAATCAAAACTAAATAATTTAAATTAAAAATAATCACTATTTCTTAAAACCAATTACTGTAAAATAAAACTAAGTAATTTTAATTAAATCTAATTACTCCTAATTAATAATAATTATTACTAATATAAAAAAAATTAAAAAAAATTAAATACATTAAATAAATACCTTAAAATTAGATCTTCTATTGGATGAAAAGCCTGAAATTTGTTTCCTTTTAAAATTTTAAACTTATAAAAGTTTAAGGAGAAAGGTATGAGAGAAGAGGAGGAAATAGAAGTTCAATAGAGAAGGGAATGAAAAAAATCGGGTGGGGGTTATATATAGGTTCGATAATTTATGATGGGTTTCCTATCATAAATACTACTAAATGTTATTAATTACGGTGGTGGTAAAAATGATTATTCTCAATGGGTCCCATTGCAAATACTCTTATACCGAAATTTTTTTTGTGATAAGAGTTAATTCCCGCCACAAATGTAAACAATGAAGAAAAATATTTGCAACGGGACTATATTTCCATCGAAAATACCTTTATCAGAATTTGGCATGCAGTGTGAACCAAAGTTATTTATTATGGGAATATATTCCCATCGAAAAAACTATTTTTAATGACTATTTGTGATTGTAATTGATTCTAGCTGCAAATAGTCTTTATCGATGGGTTATTTGCGACGATCGACGGGTTCGTCAAAAAATCCAACTTTTCCCATAGTGTGTGGTTTAATACTACATGAAAAAAACAACATATGGATATTTTTACTAAATTATTAATATAATTTTAGTGTATTTTTGTAGTTTTCAGTGAGTCACACATCTTTTTAACTAAAATATCAATTTTAAAAATAAAAAACACAATTTGAGTCATACCAGCCACACCATGTATAATATTAATGCATAGTTGATTACTACACATGAAAAATTATTTATGAATCATTTTCCTAAAATATCAGACAATTCAAGTGTGTTTTATTTTTTTTAGTGTGTGACACATGTTTTTAACTAAATAGTCATTTTAAACTAAAAACACACACTTTGATTCATATTGATAACACAGTGTATCAGAATGATGTATGAATGATTCCTACACATCATAGATAACTTATGGATCATTTTACTAAAGTATCAAGTTCATATTCATGTGTTTTCTCAGTTTTAAGTGAGTGATACAAGTTTTTAACTAAAATGTCACTTTTAAATTGAAAACACGCATTTTGATTCATACTGGTCACACAGTGTATTTGATTATGGTGAATTTGATTATTACATGTCAAAAATGACTTATGGATTGTTTTTATATAGTATCAAAAAAACATTAATGTTTTTTGTTGATTTTCAGTGAGTAAAACACATTTTAAACTAGAATTTCACTTTCAAACTGAAAATACTCACTTCGAGTCATATCGGTCACACCATATATTAGATCAAGATTAAATTAATTCTTACATGTCAAAATTTATTATGGATCTTTTTCCTAAAATATTATTAAAATCCAAGTAGTTTTTCTTAACTTTGAGTATGCCACATGTCTTTTGAACTAAAATATCAATTTTAAACTGAAAACATGCACTTGTATTCATACCGGCCACACCATGCATCGAATTAACATTTTCCTTATTCCTACACATTAAAATTTTCTTATGGATCATTTTAAAAGTATTAAAACAATTTAAGTGTGTTTTCTTAGTTTTGAGTATGTTTAGTGCGTTTTGTACTAAAATGTTGATTTTAAATAAAACAAACACTTTCAGTCATACATGACACACCATGAATCAAATTATTGTGAGGGTGAATCCTATATATAAAAAATGAATTATGTATCATTTCTAAAAATTATCAAGAAAATATGAGTGTTTTTCAGGTTTTCAGTCAATTAAACATGTGTTGAACTAAAATATTTCTTTTAAATAGAAAACATGTAAATTAAGTCATACTGAGAACACCGTGTATTATATTGATGTGTGACTAATTCATATACATAAAAAATGCCTTATGGATCATTTTACTAAAGTATCAAGATAATATGAGAGTGTTTTTTTAGTTTTGAGTATGTGGACTGTGTTTTGTACTAAAATATTGATTTTAAATAAAAATACACACTTTCAGTCATATCATCCACACCATGAGTAAAAATTAAATAAATAAGTAGAAGATAAAAATTATAATAAAATTAAATAAAAAACCAGTATATAAAATAATGATAAAATTAACCAAATAAGTATTAGGAAGTCACTACATCATGATGTCTATATAGATTCCGACACTATGTATTCTGCCCAATAATTTCTAAAAAAATATATTTATTCTTTTGAATATGAGGAATATCAATAGTCCTGGTAGTGCTGGAAAAATATAAATAAAAAATGATTAAAGAATAATTTAAATTAAATTGTAATTATTATTGAAAATACCTCTTTGGGATGCTAGTTTGTTGATGGAATATTTTATCTTCCATAAATTTTCAAAGATAATAACCATACTCTTTTCTATTAGTTTGTTCTAGACACTATAAAAACCTTGATAAAAAAAATATTTTTTACACATGTTTTAATAGTGAAATATTATTATATATACCCTAATACTTATCCAAATGTTGAATTCGATAGGATTCTTGTAATCATGGACCATCCTCATACCATGATTTTGAAGATATTTAAAAATCATTTTATCATAACAAAATTTTCATTAAAACAAAATATAAAATATTTAACTTGAAGTTTTTTTGTAAAATATATAATTTAATGTAGTAACGATTGATAAACATCATCTTGTATGGTCAATTTTTTGGTAATCCATCTATTTATCCAATAAATAAATCATTGGAGTATACAAATTGAAATCTATGAGAAACCAGTGCTCCCTAAAAAAGGAATAAGTAATAAAAGAAATGAAAATATATTTGATATAATTATATTTTTGAGTTTTAACCCCAAATCATGGGTATAAGGAAGATTATTTCATCTGTAAATTTCTTTTCAAACATTTCATTCATTTGGTCCATTATTATTAAATATTATTTTTATTCTAATTACGTTTATTGTGTAGAAGTGATGTGAGGACTAACGAGTCTATTTTTTTTGTAGGGTTTTCCCTTTAAATAGTTCTCATATATATGCCTATAAAAAATAAAAAAAATATTATTTAACTATAATTAACATATTAAATCAGCTATTGGAAAAATAGATTATGAAAATGAGTCTCATGTATACATTTACAGCTGAGACTCTGAGTAATCCTTGCTTGAGGATTTCATCTACATTCTCAAGACCAAGAATGTCTATAATTTCCTCTCCATACATTTCTTCTTCAAAAATAAATGATGGTTATAGTACCACATTTTAACATTGTATTCATATATCCTTATAATATTTGTAAATGAGATAGTTGATTTATTGGGGTAAATGTACTCCTTAAAAGTCTTTTTGATTGATTGGTTGATCTTTTTGATTGTTTTAATTTGACCTTTTGTTTCCCTTTCTTTTTTTCTATAATAAAATTACTTGGTTCATGAATTTTTTCTTTAATTACTAATTTTTTTTTCATAAAAAATAAATTATAAAGGACATAACTCATTGTCGGTAGGCATTTTTACTAGATCAAATAATCATTCCATGAAATTTACAATAGTAAGTTTGACCATGTGAACATCCAGATCATTAAGGTGAAAAGGTATCTCAATACTCAACTCATGATCTACGTGAATCCATACTCTCAAATGAACTTTTATAAGTTATTTGTTGTGTAGAATATCTCCTTAGATACTGTAAACTCTAGCCCTCACAACAAAGAGATGGGTGGGTGTTGATAGATATAATTCACAATCAATTTCAACCATTATAATATTAATATAAGAAGGTATCAGTATCTGAAAAATTCATATTTCATAGAAACTATTGTGGAAAAATAAATTAACTCTGGTAAGTAAGTCCTTTCATGGGAATGGTTAGCCTTAAAGTTGGGGGGGTGGATATTCAGGTAGTGGCTGTTATTGTACTGTTTCTTCTATTTGATTCCATCCCATAACATTATTTAACAACTCAAACTTCCAATTAAGTTTTTATTATAGAAAACTTATTCATTCATGTATCTCCTCCATTTTCATATCTTTATCCCCTAATGAATTTCTTTTATCAAGATATTTTCGAGTTGACAATACAAAATTGGAACCTCTTACACAACCATATTGTTCTGGTTGCTTCAATTCCATTGAAAGAGTCATTCATCTAGTACAGGAAATAATTAATCTTGTATCTAATTTAGATAAAAAATATAGGAAAATAGTTTTTCATTATTATATAATTATTATTTTAATAAAAACAAGTTTTTATTATGTCATACTTACATATGATTCCCATACTCCTTTTGTAACACCCCAACCACTCTAAACTGGAGCCGGTGCATTAATAATCACATTGGCATGGTTATAAGGAATGAAAATCCCAAATGAACAATCAGTTTAGTATTATTAAAGAAACTAGATACATAGATGTGACTCAAATTACATTGGAAAAGGTTACAAAATACAATACATAATAAAAACTAAAAACTGCATCCACAAGAACTCAATAAATGATCTCCTCTTCATCACCTGTTGAAAGTAAAAAATGAAAGGGGTGATCTCAAACACTCATTAAGGGTTAAAAATAGTGGAATCATGGATCAATAATAACTTAATTGTAAACAATTTGACATAATCAATATGTCATGGTGAATAAATGAAAAACTCACACCATTAATAAATTAAGAATGAAACGACATCCATTGATTTTGTTATAGTGAAATCCTCATGGATAATAATAACTGATATTGAATAAAGATAATTATTATTAATAAGACATCATGTATCTGGAACATGATACCACAATACTGTAAAAATAGTTTAGTTTTGTGGGTATAAAGCCGTCTAATTTTTGAAAACAAACTCGAAGGGTTTGTCGCCAACTGATTTGTCTCATGAGACTTACCGATGCATCGATGGGCTGTAGCAGGCCCCAAATTCCTCTAAATTTCTAAAGAATTCTTTATACATAGATTAAACACAAGATTAGTATGACTTTACATTATCTATATAAAATAGAGGATACAGATTCATCAATATTTCCACAGTCAAAACAACAGTCAAAACAACATTCAAAATATATACCATATGTAAAATGGTATACGGATTAGACAATAATCATATCCATGATACGAGAATATAGAAATTTAAATGGAATATAATTTCAATTTAAAGGTGATCTCAAATGGGCAGTAGGTACACCACATAAGAAAGAGTATGTGCACAATACTAAGCAAGTCACAATGAAGTGAAAATTGAGACAAAGCTCGTTACCACGTTGTAATCAATTGAGTAATATAACCAAAAGTAAATAACCACAAAGTGAATCACAGAATACCATGAATATAAAGATAATAATTATAATATATATCAAATGGTAGTACAACTTTACCACATATAATAAATAAGAGGTGAACAATGGAAATCCCATAGAATTGAAAGTGAGATGAGAAAACCCTTTACAAACATTTCGACATGGTAACGAGTGTTCTTGTGAGGGGTTAATGAGAGGTAAAGGGGTATCCCATTATTTATATATCATAAGGGAATTATGGGGAAGGTGAAAAAACATACCACATCATTATTTATTAAAAATAAAAGGGCACAACAGAGGAGATATTCTTGAACAAAAGTGAGAGAGAGGATCCCTTACCTTATGCTCGAAGGTGTTCTTGATTGTTTTTAATGACCTGAATAATCATATTTATCTTCATTAATTAATAATTATAGAACCTCATAGACATTTAATTGATATGTTATAACTTTATTAGGTTCCTTAATGACCTTTTTTATGGGTTTAATAGATTCAATTTTATTGTTTGGGTAGCATTTCCTTCTTTGGTTTTCATGATCTGTTTACTTGTATTCTTGAATGGATGTTTGTTTGAAATGTGGTTAAACATACAGAATTGTTAATATAAATTATTAGTGACATTAAATATATATAAATTATCTTATAATTATTCTCTTTATATACCATGAGGATGACTCATTTGATGAGTTAAAAAATAAAAGCTTGGATTTTGCTTGGCGATTTTGTGCACCATAAACTTATTTTGTATTATTATTCCATATTATGAATGTGTAAGGATTCAAGAACATTAAAAATGATAAAATACATATATTATGATCCATTTCAACCATTGAAAAAATTTCATGACCACTTTTGAAGATATTAATTCAAATTGAAAACCCATCTTCCTTGAGTGTGATAAATTAATACATCTCAGACGGTGTTTCCATTTATTGTATAAATGTAGGGGAAAGAAGATTATGATGAAATATTCCATTAGAATAATGAAAATACAGTACCTGATGGAATTATCATGTAATTTAGATGAGGTGAGGTGAGAAGAGATCAACAAAATAATAAAACTTGTAAAACAATTTGAAAGAAAAGAGAAGAGAGGTTCACCTCTTGAGCACTCCTTCTTTAGAAACTCCTTAAGACCTTTTTTTGGCCTTTTGGTGAGACCAGAAGGTATTAGATGTGGGGAGAGGGCTTGGTAAGAGTATTCTTCAGAATCCAGGCAAGGCTTGAATCTTGAGTGGTGTGGGAGGAAGAGGGGTGGTTTATATAGTGGAGGGGAGAAGAGTTTTCTTAATATTATAATCATCAATTTATTATTTCCTTTTAAGACAAGAAATAGTGAGTATTCCATGACCAAGAATAGTAATATATGAATGTGATTTTGAGATTGGTTCTTATATCACTCATGATTCTAGGAATAGTTAATTTAAATTATAATGTATTTAGACGGTAAATTAATATATTTTAATATTCACCAAAAATTCAAGTATTTCAAAAAAATACCAAAAATTCACTCAAACCATTTTGAGATGTGTAGAAGCAAAAAATTAATTCCATTTTTGAAAAATAATTTCATAAATATTATTAATTAAATATTTAATTAAAATCAGTATTTAATCGAAAAATATAAACACATAAATTATTCATCTTCATTTTTAAGGTTCCTAAATTTATTTATACATTCATGGGTGTGGATACCATTCATAAGAGTCATATTACTATTCATAAGTGTAAGTTATTATTCATAAAGGTATGTTACTATTCACTAAAAATTAAGTTAATTCTATCAGACTCTAAATATCATCCTGAGCACAACCGTGTATGTTAGATTTTTAAAATTCAAATCAAATAGCTAGAAAATTTAAGTTTAATGGCTAGGTTATGGATATCTCATATAAGTAACCAAGTTTTGTTCCACAGTGGCTCAGTGAATCATGAAATTTAGGCTATATAATGAATACATTGTATTTAAGAGAAGTATACCATAAAATGTTTGGGTGCTACATTATCCCTTCTTCAGAAATTTCATCCTCAAAATTTTATGTATAAAGCCCACCAAAAAAATGTGGGTGGTTCTTCTTAATAACATCCCCGGGTTCCCATGTTGCTTCCTCTATATTCTAGTTTCTCTAAATAACCTTTACTATACGAGTTGTTTGATTTCTCAATACCTTCTTCCTTGTGTCAAGAATTCCGATAGGATTTTCACAGTATAAAAAATCAGGTTCCAGTTATATTTCTTCATAGGTGAGTATATGCGTTGGGTCTGGCATGTATTTATTCAACTATGACATATGGAACACATCATGAACTTTGGAGAGACTTGGAGGCATTTCTAAATGGTAGGATACAACTCTAATTCTTTCCAGAATTTCAAATGGCCCGATGTACCTAGGGATCAATTTCCCTTTCTTACCGAACCTTAAGACACCCTTCCGTAGAGATACTTTCAGAAAGACATGACCTCCCACTTGGAATTCTAAATCCTATCTCCAGTTGTCAGCATAACTATTCTACCTACTTTGGGATACTTTAATATGGCCTTGAATTGTCTTTACCTTTGTAGCGGTCTCTTCAATAAGTTCTGGGCCTATAAGTTTTCTCTCACCTACTTCATCCCAACATGTTGGAGTTTGATATCCTTTTCCATATAATGCATAATATGTAGTCATTTGAATAATAGAATGGAAACTATTATTGTAGGAAAATTCCACCAAAGGAAAGTATTGATCCCACATACCTTGAAATTCAAGAGGGCATGATCTCAGCATGTCTTTCAGAGTTTAAATAGTCTTTTTAGATTGTTCATCGGTTTGGGGGTGGTAAGTAGTACTCATATGAAACTCAGTATCCAAATACTTCTTGAGACTTTTCTAGAATTTTGATGTAAACCAAGGATCTCGATTGGACACAATCGATAGAGGTGCACCCTTAAGTCTTACAACTTCATTAATATAAAGTCTTTCCAGGCACTTAGTGGTAAATCCTCTCTTATAGGAAGGAAATGTGCTGATTTTGTGAGATGATCAACAATTACCCATATTGCATCATTCCTTCTAGGTTTCCTCAGTAGTCCGGTGACAAAATCCATCATAATGTCATCCCAATTCCATATAGGAATAGGTAGAGGTTGCATTACCCCTCTAGGATATTGTCTCTCTACCTTCACTTACTGATAAACTAGACACCTTGACACATATTCTGCAATTTCCCGCTTCATATTATTCCACCAAAAATATTTCTTCATATCTCTACACATCTTTGTGATACCCAGGTGTATAGAGAAATTTGAGCTCCAAGCATCTTCTAATAGTTCTCTTTTTAGCTTAGGTACTGATAGAACACATAACCTCTTCCCAAATTTTAGAAATCCTTTATACTCAAAGTCTGGAAATCTCCCATCCTTGACAACATTAATTTTCTTGTGCAGATTCTCATCATCAAATTGAGAGATTTTTATTTTCTCTAATAAAGATGGTTTAGAAATAATTTGAAAGAGGAAAGATGTTTACCCTTCCTTAACAATTCCCATATCCATCTTCAGTAGATCTATGAATATAGGATCTCTTTCAATCCTCATTTAGGTCAGGAGTCCGTGATCATTCTTTCTTAATGAATCTTCCACCTTATTTACCTTTCCTGGGTGGTAGTGTATTGAAAAATCGTAATATTTGAGTAACTAGAGCCATATCCTTTGCCTTATGTTGAGTTATTTTTGTGTGAAAATTCATTTCAAACTCTTTTGGTTCATATAATTCTCACATCTTTCTCTATTGAGATAATATATCCATATTTTCAGAGAAAAGATTATGGATGCTAACTCAAGATCATGAGTTGGATAATTTTTCTCATGATTCTTCAACTGTCTTGATGAAAAAGAAATAACTTTATCGTTTTTCATAAGGACACAACCCAATCCATTCTTTGATGCATCACTCTATATAATAAATCTATCACTTCCAGGTATAAGAGTCAAAATTGGAGCATTGAATAGTCTTTTTTTTCAATTATTCAAAGCATTCTGTACATTATTTTTTCCACACAAACTTAACTCCTTTACGTGTGAGCTTGGTTAGTAGGTTAGCCATTCGGGAAAAATTCTGAACGAAACGCCGATAGTAACCTACTAAGCCAATAAAACTGTTCACCTCGGTTATGTTTGTTGGCATGGTACATTCCTGGATTTCCTTTTTCTTTATAGGATTAACTAATATTCTATCCTTATAGATAATATGGCCAAGAAAAGAAACTAATTGAAGACATAATTCACACTTGCTAAATTTCCCATATAATTCATTTCATTTAAGAGTTTTCAGAATAATTTGTAAGTGATTCTCATTGTCTTCATAGATTTTTGAGTATACCAGGATATCATCGATGAATACCATAAAAAAGTTATCAAGATATTATTTGAAAACTATGTTCATTAAATCCATGAAAACAGAGGGTGCATTTGTCAGTCCAAAAGGCATCACTATAAACTCGTAATGCTCATAGCTGGTTCTAAATACTGTCTTAGGAATATCTTCCTTCCTCACACGTAGCTGGTGATATTCGAATCGAAGGTAAATCATCAAAAATTATTAAGCTCCATGAAGTTGATCAAATAAATCATTAATCTGAGGTAGAGGATACCTATTCTTTAATGTCATATCATTGATTTCCCTATAATCAATGCATAGCCTCATGGATCCATATTTCTTCTTGAAAAACAGGACCATGGCACCCCATGGGGAAACACTAGGTCGAATAAATCCTTTATCACTCAACTCATCTAGTTGTTTCTTTAGCTCTACTAACTCCATAATGGCCATTATATAGGGGTTTTTTATATAGGTCTAAAACTAGGAATTAAGTCAATGGAAAACTCAATTTCCTACTCTGGAGGATGTCTAGGTAAATCCTCTAGAAATAAATCAATGTATTATTACACTATATGCACATATTCAATTTTAATATTTCTTTCCTCACCCATAGATATTGGGTTATCTTCCTCTCTAAGAATTGTATTCAATAGAGCTACTAGGGGTGGGCCTAGATAAGAACCAGATGGCGAGGTCTCTTCTCTAAACATAAGAGATTCTACACCATTTTCAAAAATTATAACTTCCTTTTTCTTACAATAAATCTTCACATCATAGTTTGACATCCAATTCATACCGAGAATTATATCAAAGTTATTCATTGGCATGATGATAAGGTTAGAAACTAAATCACGTTTATGTGTCATGGGGAGGACTAGTAGACATGCCTTTGTTGCAATGATGCATCCCCTAAGAGTTTTGACTGATAACTCCTTTATTAAATTAAATTGGACATGTCTAATTTTCTTGGAAAACTGGGAAGATATAAATGAATGTGATGATCCATATTCAAATAAATTTTTGGATAAGTTTGAGGAAACAATTAAAGTACCTGCCACCACATCATTAGGAAATTAAACTTCCGCGGTTGTAATCTCATAAGATCTACCTTTCTCTCTTGGACTTTTCTCCACAATTATAGCATTGAACATCATTAAATTGTTTCTTAACCCTACATTCATTAGATAGATGACCATTTTCTCCCCACTTATAGCAGACTCCCATGCCTTTCAAGAATTTCCCAAGATGATTCTTTCCACAGTTCCGGCATAATGGGAATTTCTTCATTCCCTTGTTCTTATTTGGCGCTTCAACTTTCCCTTGGTTATCAGAGTACCACATTTTATCTTGGTTTACCTTGAACAAATTTGATCTAGAAAATTACTTCTCTGTTTTGATGGCACTTGATACAATTTTCATCATATGATGAAAATGTTTGAGAATCCAGTGCCCTTAAAATACTTGGCTTAATAACTTCAAAGAAATGATCAATCTTTTCTATCAAGTCACATACGTAATCTACGACATACCAAGCTGGCCTTGTGAAGGTAGACTCATAATTTATAACACTATCTTCTTCCCTTTTCTTTAAGCCAAGGAATTTCCTCTTCATTTCGGTTCGTTTCTCACGAGGGATATATTTTTCAAAGAATATTTCCTTAAAATTCCTCTATTTGAAATCTTATATATATTCTTTCCTTCATGGTATTCTGAATCAAGGACCACCATTGATCAGCATCGCCCTTAAGACAATATACTGCCAGTACTACCTTTTCATTTTCATTGCATCTTAATGCCATGAATATATTTTCAAGGGACTTGATCCATTGCTCAAAAACCACTGAATTAGTAGTCCCGCTGAAATATGGGGGCTTCTACCACATGAAACGATCCAACACAGTTGTGTAATGGTTATTCGTTACAACCTGAGTAAGTTTTCCCAATATGGTCATGATCTAATCTGCTCTAAAATTTACTGTGTTGACTTTCTAAGTGGGGAGATACCTACATTTCCCATGATTATTGATTTACCTTCTTCCATTAAATTCCATTTCTAAATAAATTCACACACTAGATTCAGGTATGAATCATAATTTATAATCTTAACTTAACAAAATACTTAGCATAAATTGAGATCCTACGCATGGATAATCCCAAAATTAGCAAAATGGTTTCTTTTAGGAATGATTTACATTTAAATTCTTCATAATGGATTTTAAATAAAATATGATTTATCCTAAGAATATCCTCCGGGAGTGTTGTAACCAAGATTACAGAAAGGCCTGTTTTCGTGTACCAGGATACCCTAGGTCAAGCCTAAAACTCTTTGTCAGAGCTTTCACTCCTAGGTACATCTGTGCCAGAGCCACCTATACCTGCTCGTATCCAGACATGGATGTATTTCTTGAAATATCCACATAATCTTTTCCTTACAAAAATACAAGGACATTATTTTGTGTTTTTCATCAAATACTACCTTAGGGCTTTGTTCCCCAATCTACGTTTTCTAATCTAGTTCTCATGTTTGCTACTAAACTTCCTCTGATACCAACTGTAACACCTTGACCCCTCTAAACTAGAGATGGTGCATTACTAATCACATTGGGATGGTTAGAAGGAATGAAAATGCAGAAGGAAAAATCAGTTTTTTAGTCTTGAATAATCTGGATACATAGATGTAACTCAAATTATATTGAAAAAGGTTACAAAATACAATACATAACAAAAACTAAAAAATGCATCCACAAGAACTCAATAAATGATATCCTCTTCATCTCTTATTGAAAGTAAACAATGAAAGGGGTGAGATAAAATGCTCATTAAGAGTTACAAATAGCAGAAGCACGGATCAATAATAACTGAATTGTAAATAATTTGACATAATCAATATGGCATGGTGAATAAATGAAAAACTCACGCCATTAATAAACTGAGAATGAAACCGCATCCATAAATTTTGTCATAGTGAAAAACTCATGGATAGTAATAACCAATAATGAATAAATAGAATGATTATTTATTGGACTTCATGTATCTAGCACATGATACCATAATACCATAAAAACGGTTTAGTTATGTGGGTAGAAACCCGTCTGATTTTTGGAAACAAACTCGAAGGGTTTGTCGCCAACTAATTTTTCTCATGAGACCTACTAATTCATCGAGGGGATGTAGCAGGACCCACCCACCATTTCATGTCCAAATAATTATTTATACATAGATTCAAAACAAGAGCATTATTCCTTTATATTATCCTTATAGAATAGAGGATATAGATTCATCAATATTTCCACAGTCAAAACAATATTCAAAATAAATACCGTATGTAAAATGCTATACGACTTAGACAATAATTATTTCCATGATATGAGAATATGTAAATTTAAATGGAATATAATTTCAATCGAAAGGTTATCTCAAATTGGAAGTAGGTACACAACATAAGAAAGAGTATGTGCACAATACTTATCAAGCACAATGAAGTGAAAATCGAGACAAAGCTCGTTACCACGTTGTAATCAATTGAGTTGTATGAACAAGATTTAATAACCCCAAAATGAATCAGAAAATACCCTGAATATAAATATAATCATTATAATATATATAAAATGTTAGTACACCTATACCATATGTAAGAAATAAGAGGTGAACAATGTAGATCCCACAGAATTGAAAGTGAGATGAGAAAACCCTTTACAAACATTTCGGCATGGTAACGAGTGTTCTTGAGAGGACTTAATGAGAGGTAAAGGGGTATCCAATTATTTATATATCATAAGGGTAGTATGGGGAAGGTGATAAAACATACCCCATCATTAGTTATTAAAAATAAAATAGCACAACAGAGGAGATATTCTTGAACAAAAGTGATAGATATGATCCCTTACCTTATGCTCGAAGGTGTTCTTGATTGTTCTCAACGACTAGAATAATCAAATTTAGATTAATTAATTAATAAGTCCATAAACTCTTAAACATGTAATTGATATTTTATAACCTTATTAGGTTCATTAATGGCCTTTTTTGATGGGTTTAAGAGATTCAATTTTATTTTTTTGGTAGCATTTCCTTATTTGGGTTTCATGATCCATTTACTTGTATTCATGAATGGTTGTTTGTTTTAAATGTGGTTAAACATATAGAATTGTTAATATAAATTATTAGTTACATTAAATATATATTAATTATCTTATAATTATTCTAGTTATATACCATGAGTATGACTCATTCGATGGGTTAAAAAATAAACGCTTGGATTTGTCTTGGTGATTTTGTGCACAATAAACTTATTTTGTATTATTATTCCATATTATGAACGTGTAAGGATTATAGAACATTAAAAAAGATAAAATACATATATTATGATCTGTTTCGACCATTGAAAAGGTTTCATGACTAGTATTTAAGATATTAATGCAAATTGAAAACTCGTCTTCCTTGAGTGTGATAAATTAACACATCTCGAATGGTGTTTTCATTTATTGTTTAAAAAAAGAGGAAAAAAGATTATGATGAAATATTCCATTAGCATAATGAAAATATAGTACATGTAAGGTACTTGAATTATCACAGAATTTGGATGAGGTGAGGTGAGAAGAGAGAAACAAAATAATAAAACTTGTAAAAGAATTCAAAAAAAAAAGAGAAGAGAGGTTCACCTCTTGAGTACTCCTCCTTGAGAAACTCTTTAAGACCTTTGTTTTTGGCCATTTGGTGAGACCAAAAGGTATTGGACGCAGGGAGAGGGCTTGGAAAGTGTATTTGGCTGAATTTAGGCAAGTATTGAATCTTGAGTGGTGTGGGAGGAAGAGGGGGGTTAGGGGTGGTTTACATAGTGGAGGGGAGAAGAGTTTTCTTAATATTATAATCATTAATTTATTATTTCCTATCAAGACAAGAAATAGTGAGTATTAAATGTCCAAGAATATTAATATATGAATGTGAGTTCATGATTTGGGTCCTTACATCACTCATGATTCTAGGAATAGTTAATTTAAATTATAATGTATTTATACGGTAAATTAATGTATTTTACTATTCACAAAAAATTCAAGTATTTTAGAAAAATCCAAAATATTCACCCAAACCATTTTTAAATGTGTAGAATCCAAAAATTAATTTCATTTTTCAAAAATAATTTCATAAATATGATTAATTAAATATTTAATTAAAATCATTATTTATTCAAATAATATAAACACTTAAATTATTTATCTTCATTTTTAAGGTGCCTAAATTTTTTTATACATTCATGGGTGTAGATACCATTCATACGAGCTATATTACTATTCATATGGGCAAGTTACTATTCATAAGGGTATGTTACTATTCACTAAAAATGAAGTTAATTCTATCAGACTCTAAATATCATCCTGAACACAACCGTGTATGTTAGATTTTTAAAATTCAAATCACAGAGCTGGAAAATTTAAGTTTAATGGCTACGTTTTGAATATCTCCTATAAGTAAGAAAGTTTTTCTCCATAGAGGCTCAGTGATTCATAAAATATGGGGTATCTAATGAATACAGTGTATTTAAGAAAAACATACCATAAAATGTTTAGGGTGCGACACCTTTTGTGTTTTCATCTAATATAATTCTATATTTATTTACACAAGCCTCATTTTATTTCACTTGGTGTGGGATGGAAGTGGATTTGGATTTTTATTCATCTATATGTATATAAAAAAGAAACATAATTATGTTGTTGTTTTATGACACATAATAGTTAACCATTTATTTAAAATAAATAACATTTTTTTCAAGTGAAATATACCCCATCCTTGCTTTACGGTAAGGGTACACTATTTTTAATGAACACTACTTGTTTTTATCACATAGTTATTTTTTCATAAATTAAAAATTATTAATCAAAGTGATTAATACATGTATTTCCAATTAAATTATTACCAATAACAATGTACCTGAAATGATGCATCCTCACAACAACCAATAAATCCATTCCATGTTTCTTGGTTTATCATGTGTGCATATATCTATGGTGGGTGAAAATTTACTTCCCCTACACTATCCCTGAGATGATGCTTCATAATAATTATATGAAAGTATCTATGAAAATTTTTAGTGACTATTAATACAAATTTAATTCAATAATCATCTAGTATAAATGCAGTCTAAAAGGTATAATAGAGAGTAAATCGACAATTAACTATTTTATTTTTTAGTAAAATAAAGAATGTATATCATAATTTTACCCTAATATATTCCCAAATTTGTTTCTTAATCATGGTTACAACACTCTATCCCATATCTACATCAATCAACATGTGAACTCGAGTAGTGAACCTGATATAACTAATAAAAACATACTTGTTGGGGTTAAGAGGATATTCATGTGCATTTTACCTAACCTCTAATTTTATGCCTCTACTTCTTGCCTAAGTAATTTTTGTTAAAACCATTATTCTATGGCACTCCTATTTTTTCTCAGGAATAGGTTGTTAACCTTCTAAAATTTCTCAGTTTCAACATTTACAATATGTTTTTCCTCATAATTGGTAGCATTGGAGAATGGAGAATCCATTATCCATAGAAGTGGTTGAAAATTTAATTTAGGTTACATAAATGTAGTAGTAAACATATAATACTGTTATATGAATTGATTTATATTTAAAAAATCAACCTGATTATTGACATATTTTTTTCCTTTAAAGGATGAAGATATTTGACACCTCCATTGAGTATCAAAATCTCCTCATTATGGTCTCATCTAACATACAATACCTTATATACATGGGGAGAACCATGAAATAATTATGATGTCATAATGAAAGGTTCATCCTTAGTTTAATTTACATATGACCCCTGGTTTCACCCAAATTTACCCAAGTTTTAAGGGTCAAGCGGTCGCTTGTAGTGTAGCTTGGGTTGTCGAATCCTCAGAGACCTAAGAAGAACCTTTAAACACTCAATAAAAAGAGATTAATTTTGGGCTATGAAGTGGCCAACTTGGGTTGATTTTTGATTTATTTGAAATAGAACTAAAAGATCTATGTGAATTCAAATTATGAGAAAATGAGTTGATCCTAGGTTATTGCTCGGAGTGGATTGAATGGATTCATTTTTTACGATTTTAATTTCATTAACTCGAGAAGGATTCATGAAATGAATTCAAACTAACCTCATCACTTACTGATTAAACACCTTCAAAACAGATGATAATCACCTATACACTTGTAGGATCATTTTCATGAGCACTCCAAGGTAAAGGATGTAATTAGCATATGAAAGTGGGGTGAATAAATTCAATAAAGAAGAGGAAGAATAAAAATCATTGAATGAAAGAAAATCAATTAAAAGAAATTAATAACATTTAGGGAGTGATAAATAACATTCAATCCATCCCCTTGCTACTCCCTTGGATCAACCCATAAAAGAGCTAGCCCTCCATTGATGACAAGTTCTCAACGGAAGCGGAAAGTAGACTTACGAGGGTGGAATTGAAGAAGTAAAAACAACAAAAATAACGATCACTCCACCGCTGTGTGAACAAAATCACAAGGTTTGGTGTGAATAAATTCACACCTTGAGGCAATGGTATCAATGTGATAAGAGGAAGAACATAACAATAGAAGAAGAAGAACTTTTATTAAAAACTAAGGTGATTCGAATAACTTACATGGGAAGGAAAAATGCTACAAAGACAATTTGGCATAATAACATTACAATCATAACAAAGCTCCAAGATCCTCAAATACTCCATCCCTACTGCCTTAAATAGTCATTTTGGAAGCCTTTGGCTGAGATCCCATCATCCCATGTGCCTTTAATTAATTTTGTTGGAGAAAGGTGGGTGGACATTTAATGCATAAGAGACTTTTCAGCTCTTGCCTCGAAGTTGCAGCCATCTTAAATCCACCTTAAAGACTCGCCTAAAGGTCCTTCTAGAAGGCAGAATTAGAGTGGTCCCTAAATTTCAGCCCAAAATAATAAATCTTTCGCGAGATATGATATAAATAGTGGGCTGTTTTTCTGGGACATAGAATCTGTCCCATAATTGAATCTTCAACTTGGGCTACCTTAGTAACCACCATTTAGGACGAATTAGCACTATCTCCAGAAGAATTATTTGTTCCTATATATGACTTATAGTCTCCCATGAAATTTGGACTTCATTGGTCCTGTATTGTGGGCCCCAAAGTCCGATCAGTGGGATGATATCCAATCTTCCTTCTCCAGAATTGTTTCCTTTCTTCGCCAAAAATCCTCCTAATCCTCTATGAATCCTCCATTGATCCCTGAATGAAAAATGTTCATATTTAAGTTTATATCCATTTCCAAAAATATAAAATTAAAATATGTATAATTACATTCTTTGAAATCAGATGAAACATTAGGCCTAAATTGGTGCATATTAGGCATGGAGTGCACAAATGAAGAGAATGGATGTTCAAAATTAGAATCCACTAACTAAGGCCCATAAGATCAAAAATAAAAATTTAATACCATTAAAATGTAATCAAACTATGTGTTTTTATTGGTTAATCACACCCCCCAACTTGAGTTTTTCTAGTCCCGAGCAAAATATATCTCACAAAAATGAAATTCGAATGACCTTTTCCAAAAACATACTAATACACATTTCTCACCCAAAGATCACATACCAAACAATTATGAAACCCATCAAAATCATTTAAAAAAATCTATGTCCATAGGTATATCTCAAGCCCAAGACCATTCCTTTGTTCAAATTCATTTCCATATTTCATCCAAATTCAATTAAGCATGATGAAGTGTTGTGCGTCACAATAGACATGGGGGTTCATTTCTATTCGAGGGAGAAAAGATGGAAGCTCTAGGAGCAATCAAATTTTAATAATAAGATGAGTATTCATTTTTTTATTTTCTTTTTTTTGGTTTTTTTTTTGCAATTTTTCCATGGTAATGGAAATTGAACTCAATTGAGTCAACCCATGTAGCAAGACTTTGCCGATGACTCCCAGACTTAAAGACCTTAGGGAACCAAGTGAAGCTCACATACTCGGGCATCATCTCGAGTTAACTTAATCAAAAACAAATTCAAATTACCAAAAATAGAGATAAAATGCCCAACTCTGGGCCAGACAACTATGGATTCATGATCCCCAAGTGCCGAAATCCACACATTAGGTCAATTCATTGCTCTACGTGCAATTGATTTTTTTTGAATACTCATGTTAAAATTAAAATGATCGCCAATCATATGCTATTTATTATGGGTCCCCAAGAACTCAAACTAAAACCCCACAATCTAGAGGACATGAATTGTGTTTTTTTATTAAATGGATGAAAATATAACAGTGAAAAATCACATCGGACAACCACACTTTCCAATATCTATGCACATGAACATAAACTTGCATTAAAATCAGAATCAAGGCATGAAAAATTATTTGATATCCAATTTCAGAGTTTGGAATGTGTGTTATCATGTTCAAGGTTAATGACATTTTTCCTTCCACACATTTTCATCTCCCCCCCAACTGGGAATAACACTGTCCCTAGTGTTTAAAAAATTGAAACATAGAAGGGGCAGGATATAAGTTCAACGAAGTCATTGAAAATGAAAATTATGGAATGAAGTCACCTGGTGGTTGATGTTGAAAATGAATTCCCATGTCTCCCTTCAGTTCTGGTTTATCTCCCAATGGCTTGGACGATTGTGACCAGCTTTTCCCAATGACCTATGACATGCCTTTAAATTTTTTTTAATATATATATATTTTTTGTATTTTTTTAACCTAAAAAAAGGTACAAATAACATAAAATGATGATACATTGTCTTCTCTTAAATTTCTGTGCAAGGTATTACTCAGGGATCACACCACGTGACACAGATGAATACGGTGCTCCCCTTTCATACCTATCCTTACTCATAAAATAAGAAAAGGTCAACAATCTATTTTTTTTAAAAAATACCTACAAAAATATAAAATAAAATAAACTGATGATACATTGTCTTCTTTATATTTTCTGGGTAAGGTATTACTTAGGGATTACACCGCGTGACACGGATGAATACGGTGCTCCCCTTTCATACCCATCCTTACTCATAAAAGAAGAACAGGTCAACAATCTATATATTTTTTTAAATAACAAAATGAAGAAGAAGAAAAAAAATGATTCACAAAGATTAGAAACATGAAGACCACGGGTTGCCTCCCGTGTAGCGCTTTTGTTTAAAGTCATTATCCCGACATGGATCCTAAATCTATCAATTTTTTCCGGGTTTATAGGTTGGCTCTGTTAACTCTACCTCTATTTCCTGTTTATTGAATTATTCAATGAATAGTTTTAACCTATGACCATTGACCTTAAAAATGTTACCACTTGTGGGATCCTGAATCTCTACTGCCCCATGTGGGTACACATGATGCACTATGAATGGACCTGACCATCTAGACCTTAACTTTCCCAGGTGTAAATGAAGTTTTGAACTATACAAGAGCATAGGTTTTCCCAGTTCAAATTGTTTGACTTTGATATTCCTAGATTGGTAGGCTTGAAATCTAGCTTTATTTATCCTTGAATTTTCATAAGCCTCCATCCTAAGTTCCTCAAGTTCATTAAGATCTAATTTCCTCTTTTCTTTGGCTAAAGAAATTTCGAAATTCATTTTTTTGATTGCCCAAAATGCCTTATGCTCTATTTCAATGGGTAAATGGCATGCTTTTCCATAAACCAACCTATATGGTGACATTCCTAGGATGGTTTTGAATGCTGTACGATATTCCCAAAGAGCATCCAAGAGTTTCTCAGACCAATATTTCCTAGAGGGGTTGACAGTTTTTTCAAGAATTTTCTTAATCTCCCTATTTTCTAACTCAGCTTGACCATTAGTTTGAGGATGGTACGCAGTGGAAACTTTATGAGAAATTCCATACTTAGACATGAGTGAAGAGAATGGGCGATTACAGAAATGGGTTCCACGATCACTGATTATAGCCCTCGGAACTCCAAATCTAGAAAAGATATGATCTTTTATGAATCAGATCACAACTTCATGATCATTAGTCTTGGTGGGAATGGATTCAACCCATTTTGAGACATTATCAACATCTAAGAGGATGTAGAGGTATCCCTTAGAGTTTGGAAAGGGTCCCATGAAATCAATTCCCCAACAATAAAAGATTTCAATGACCAGAATGGGAGTGAGGGGCATTTGATTCCTTTTGGAAATGGATCCTAATTGCTGACACTGAGGACAACTTTTATAGAATTTGAAGGAATCCTTAGTGAGTTTCAGCCAGTAGAAACCACTTTGGAGGACCTTTTTAGTGGTTTTATTTGTAGAAAAGTGGCCTCCACATGCCTCTCCTTGACGAAATTTTAGAATGGACTCTTGCTCAGACTCAGGAACACATCTCCTAATGATTTGATCAGGACAAAACTTGAAGAGGTAAGGATCATCAAACACATAGTGTTTGACATCAGAAAGGAATTTCCTCTTATCTTGGGTCCCCAGGAATTTTGGAATGTCACCCATCACCAAATGGTTTGCTATGCCAGCATACCAAGGGAAATCACTCACTGAATAGAGGTGCTCATCGGGAAATGAATCAGACACAGAGAGGTGGTGTGAGTTGTCTTTGAATTCCATCATAGAGAGGTGATCAGCTACACCATTTTCAACACCCTTTTTATCCTTAATGGTTAAATCAAACTCTTGAAGAAGAAGGACCCACCTAATTAATCTAGCCTTGGCATATTGTTTTTGGAAAAGGTATTTTAGGGCTGAATGGTCCATGAAGACCATGATGGGTGATCCTAAGAGATAAGACCTGAATTTCTCTAAGGAAAAGACAACAGCAATAAGCTCTTTCTCAGTGGTGGTGTATTTTATTTGTGCATCATTTAAATATTTTCTTGCATAAGCAATGACACATGGAGTTTTCTCACACTGTTGTCCTAAGACTGCCCCTACAACGAAGTCACTTGCATCACACATGAGCTCGAAAGGAAGTTTCCAATTTGGAGATTGCATGATAGGTGGAGATATAAGAGTTGACTTGAGTGTAGAGAATGATTCCTCACAACTTTATGTCCATAAAAATGGAGTATCTTTTACCAATAGAGCACAAAGTGGTCGAGAAATAGAGCTGAAATTCCTAATGAACCTTCTATAAAAGCCAGCATGTCCTAAGAAGGACCTCACTTCCTTAACAGTTTTAGGAGAGGGAAGGTGAAGAATGATGTCAACCTTATCTTTATCAACTTCAATACCTATACCAGATACCAGATGACCTAGAACATGTCCTTCCCTTACCATAAAATGGAATTTTCCCCAATTTAGTATGAGATTCTTATCCTCACACCTTGAAAAAACCTTTTCAACATTTAGAAGGCATCCCTCAAAGGTATCCCCAAAGATGGAGAAATCATCCATGAGGACCTCTAAATAATCCCCCACTATGTCCGAGAAGATTCCCATCATGCACCGCTGGAAGGTACTAGGGGAATTACATAACCCAAAGGGCATGCTCTTGAAGGCAAAAGTGCCGAATGGATAGGTGAAGTTTTTTTTCCTTGATACTCTAAGGAGACTTCGATTTGATTATACCATGAGAATCCATCTAGGAAGCAGTAGAATTGATGACCCGCCACTCGCTCGAGGACTTGATCAATAAAGGGAAAGGGGAAATGGTCTTTCTTGGTACAGGAGTTGAGTTTCCTATAGTAAATATATACTCTCCATCCACTGCTGACCCTTGTTGGAAGCGTCTCTCCATCCTTATTGGTTATTACTGTGATTCCAGCCTTTTTTGGAACCACATGGATTGGGATAACCCACTCACTCTCAGCTATAGGATAGATGATACCAGCTTTTAACAATTTCAAAAGTTCTTTTCTCACTACTTCCATGAGATTAGGATTGAGTCGTCGCTGAGGTTGACAAAATGGCTTTGAATCGGATTTTAGAACAATTCTATGAGTCCCGATAAGTGGGATAATCCCAGGAATATCAGATAGGGTCCATCCAATGGATTTCTTGTGTCTCCTAAGGACATCTAGAAGCATCCTCTCATGATTGGCTTCAAGAGAGGAAGAAATGGCAACAGGAAAGGATTGATTTTCCACTAAGAACACATACTTGAGTGATGAAGGTAAAACCTTAACTTCAAGATCAGAGTGGTTATCACTTTCCAAGAAAGGATGAGACTTTGTACTGAACTCAGTTTCTTTGTTCAGATTTCTTGACAAAATTGGTTCCTTGTGAAAAGAATTTTCATCCACTAAATTAGATAGAGTAGTTTCATGAATGGGTATGGACTCGATGTTATTGATTTCACCCATGGTATCATTGATTGGTGATTCTAGAAAATCATCAATAGAGCAATCTGAAAGATATTCAAGCCAAAGAGACAAATTTCCCTCATGTGAAAAAAGAAAATCAATCTCTTCTTGAATTAAACATCCTTTGGTAATTACTTGATTTTCCTTGAGTTCACTATCAACACTACCTATCCAATTAACCTAATGGATCTCTTCATCATCCCCATTTTTAGAGTTTTCATTGTAGATGTTCAAGTCTAGACTCATGTTTCCAAAGGTGATGGTCATGTTCCCATTTCGGACTCGGATAACAGAGTTGATTGTTGCAAGGAAGGGACGACCAAGGATGGTTGGGGTTTTCTCCCTAGGACCTAAGCTTGGGTGATTGTCAAGAACAATAAAGTCAGCTGGGTAAATGAAATTTTCAAATTTCACCAAAACATCCTTTAAGATCCCCTTTGGAACCCTAATACTACGATCAACAAGTTGAATTGTGACAGATGTGGGTTGGATCTCTTTTAGGACTAATTGGCAGTACACAACATAGGGGATGAGATTGAAACTAGCACCTAGGTCACATAAGGCCTTGACAACTTTGGTCTCTCCTAGTTCAACATTGATGTAAGGGCAACCCGAGTCTTTCAACTTAGGAGGAATGGTCCCTTGAATGGTGGTACTCACATTAGCAGCCAAAAGGACTTGGTTTTTATATGAAAATTTTGTTTTAAAAGTGCAAAAGTCCTTAAGGTACTTTGATTATGCAGGAATGGTTTGAATTGCATCGAGGAGTGGAATGTTCAACTTGACTTGTGAGAATATTTCCCTCAATGTTTCACTCAATTCAGGCTTGGTTTTCCCCCTCATGCGTTGAGGAAATGGGGCAGGTTGTGGGGTTGTTTTTTGAAGAGTTGTTTCTTTCACATTTTTATTAGTATCTTCAGTTGTTTCATGTGTTTCATTTGAATTTTCATTAGAGTTTGAATCTTCAGGTAGGTTTTGAACTATTGGTTCAGGTTTCTCAATTGATTACCCACTTCTCAAAATTGTCACAGCCTTTAGTTGTTCATGAGTTGTTTGAGTGCAACTTGTATCTCCCCTTGATGATTGTTGTGGAATGGACTGTGTGGGAATGGGTGCCTTTCCATTTTTGATGGTTTGAAGTTATTGTTTCAGGGAAAAGACTTCTGAGTTCATCCTTTCCATTTTTTTTCACAGTTGTTCAAGGATTGGGAGAGGGACAGATTGGGAAGGGGCTTGTGTTGGTTGGGTTATCCCAGGGGGATAATTTAGTTTTTGGATGGGTTGTTGGTATTGGAATGGAGGATGTTGGTATTGGACTAGTTGTGGTTGGAATTGGTTATGGTTTTGAAAATTTTGTGTAGGGTAGGGGTTTGGTCCTTGTGGTTGGCTAGGTTGTTGGTTATCTTTCCATCGGAAGCCTGGGTGGTCATTATACCTCGGGTTGAATGTGTTTGGGTATTTAGGCTTTTGAAAGTTTAGGGCATTGACTTCATTAGGTGGTCCTCCTAAAAGAACATCCTTGATGGGTGTAATGGTTGGGCAGTTGTCTGTTTTGTGGTCATGTTTGTCACAGATTGTGCAAAAAGGGTCTATAGTTTGGATTTCATGGATTTTCCTATGGTCTATCTCTTCAACCTTCCTAGAGAGTGCTGCAAGTTTCACCCTAAGGATTTCCTCTTCTCTAAGTGTATGCATTCCAGTAGTTCTTTGAGGCTTTTCAGAATAAGGTGATGTTTCCCATGTTTGGTTTTGTTCAGCAAGGATTTCTAGATACTCATAAGCATCACTTGGGGATTTGTTTTTAATGGTCCCATTACACATCATGTCAATGAATTGTTTGTTCCCTGGGACCAAACCTTCATAGAAAATTCTTACTTGTTCAGGAATAGAAAAACCATATTGTGGAACCATGTTTAGGGTGTCTTTGAACCTCTCCCATGTTTCATAGAATGACTCTCCCTCTTTTTCGAAAAAGTTTTGGATACTCTTTTTAAGTGAAATTGTTTTGTGGTGGGGAAAGTATTTCTTGTAGAATTCTCTTTTTAGTTGGTTCCAAGTGTGGATTGATGAAAGTCTCAGATTATTTAACCAGTTCTTTGCTCGATTCTTAAGTGATAAAGGAAAGAGCCTCATCTTATCTGACTCAAGTTGATGTGGTGAGCACATGGTTTCAACAATGTCATTGAACTCCTTGACATGAAGGTAAGGCATTTCTGACTCCATCCCATGGAAAGTTAGAAGGTGGTTTAGGAAATGAGGTTTAAAGACATAGTGGGAATCTCCTAGGGAATCATGCCTAATGAAAGAGGGTGCATTGGTCCAGGTAGGTTTAAGGTAGTCTTTCATGGTTTGATCGACTGCATTCCCCAAATTTGGGGTTGCCACATTTGGATTTCCATTTTGGTTCCCACCTGGGTTTATGAGTTGGTTTATTTGAATAAACTCCATTAAAATTGACTCAATATTTAACTCTAGGGTATTAGGAAGATTAGGATCCAATGGTGTACTTGAATCCCCTATCCCATGACTTTCCACCCTAACTAGTCTGTTTGAGTTATCGCGGGTGAAGGCAGACATGCGCCAAAATAAAAAAAAGCGAGAAAGGGAAAAGATAAGATATATTGGGTGAGAATAGAAGAATGTGGGTGAGGAAATAAGGTTTTTGTCTAAGGAACTTACTTGGTCCCCGACAATGGCGCCAAAATTTGGTTTCACCCAAATTTACCCAAGTTTTAAGGGTCAAGCGGTCGCTTGTAGTGTTGCTTGGGTTGTCGAATCCTCAGAGACCTAAGAAAAACCTTTAGACACTCAATAAAAAGGGATGATTTTTTTTCTATGAAGTGGAAAACTTGGGTTGATTTTTGATGGTTTTGAAATAGCACTAAAAGATCTATGTGAATTCAAATTATGAGAAAATGAGTTGATCCTAGGTTATTGCTCGGAGTGGATTGAATGAATTCCTTTTTTTTTATGATTTTAATTTCATTAACTCGAGAAGGATTCATGAAATGAATTCAAAATAACCTCATAACTTACTGATTAAACACCTTCAAAACACATGATAATCACCTATACACTTGTAGTATCATTTTCATGAGCACTCCAAGGTAAAGGATGTAATTAGCACATGAAAGTGGGGTGAATAAATTCAATAAGGAAGAGGAAGAATAAAAATCATTGAATGAAAGAAAATCAATTAAAAGAAATTAATAACATTTAGGGAGTGAGAAATAACATTAAATCCATCCCCTTTATACTCCCTTGGATTAACCCATAAAAGAGATAGCCCTCTATTGATGACAAGTTCTCAACGGAAGCGGAAAGTAGACTTACGAGGGTGGAATTGAAGAAGTAAAAACAACAAAAATAACGATCATTCCACCGTTGTGTGAAAAAAATCACAAGGTTTGGTGTGAATAAATTCAAACCTTGAGGAAACGGTATCAAGGTGATAATAGGAAGAATAGAACAAGAGAAGAAGAAGAACTTTTATTAAAAACTAAGGTGATTCGAACAACTTACATGGTAAGGAAAAATGCTACAAAGACAATTTGGAATAATAACATTACAATCAAAACAAAGCTCCAAGATCCTAAAATCCTCCATCCCTACTTCTTAAATAGGAATTTTGGAAGCCTTTGTCCGAGCTCCCATCATCCCATGTTCCTTTAATTAATTTTGTTGGAGAAAGGTGGGTGGACATTTAATGCATAAGAGACTTTTCAACTCTTTCCTCGAAGTTGTAGCCAGCTTGCATCCACCAGAAAGACGTGCCTAAAGGACCTTCTATAATGCCGAATTAGAGTGGTCCCTAAAATACTTAAATGAATCCCCGGATGTCCCCTAACATCCTGTAAAATTTCAGCCCAAAATAATAAACCTTTCGCGAGATATGATATAAATAGTGGGCTGTTTTTCTGGACCTCAGAATCTGGCCTATAATTGAATCTTCAACTTGGTCCGCCTTAATCACCACCATTTAGGACGAATTAGCACTGGATCCAGAAGACGTATTTGTTCCTATATATGTCTTATAGTCTCCCATGAAATTTGAGCTTCATTGGGCCTGTATTGTAGGCCCCACAATCTGATCAGTGGAATGATATCCAATCTGTCTTCTCCAGAATTGTTTCCTTTCTTCACCAAAAATCCTCATCATCCTTTATGAATCCTCCATTGATATATGAATGAAAAATGTTCATATTTATGATTATATCAATTTCCAAAAATATAAAATTAAAATATGTATAATTACATTATTTGAAATCAGATGAAACATTGGGCCTAAATTGGTGCATATTAGGCATGAAGTGCACAAATGAAGAGAATGGATGTTCAAAATTAAATTCCACTATCTCAGGACCATAAGATAAAAAATAAATGTTTAATACCATTAAAATGTAATCAAAATATGTGTTTTTATTGGCTAATCAAACCCACAATGGTTTTTGTCGATAATAG
Organism: Viscum album; assembly: GCA_963277665.1. NCBI lineage: Eukaryota > Viridiplantae > Streptophyta > Magnoliopsida > Santalales > Viscaceae > Viscum > Viscum album. The sequence continues at coordinate 592,041,526 of OY728126.1, forward strand.
AACAATTGAATACTTTTTTTACAAGATCTAGGAGATAAAATACTTGTAATTTCCATGATTTCATTATGAATAGTTTTTCCTTGTACCCTTTGTTGAAATCTACTTTTATGAATCCCAATTCATGAATTTTAATTTAACTATTATTATAAATCAACTTACATTGAAAAATAGGCACTTGTAATTATATATAATACAACTCTCATGTTTTTTGATGATGTAAAACTATGATATATTGACATAAATTGTATTTATTTCCTTGGTACTTGATTCTTGTATCACTTCTACAACAAGAGTAACTCCGCTATTTTATATTATATAGTTTCCATAAAGTTTTTTTGTATATAAAATATAACCATTAATTACATAACCATTATAAGATAATACATGCACACTTTTTCCTTTATATAACCATCAAAGTCATTGAGAAATTAAATTTGGTTTTTTAGTTGAGTTTTTAAAAATATGGTCTTGAAACCATCCTATAAAATATCAATTATGTGTATTTGATATCCAAATTCCATCCCCTGATTGATTCAAATTCCAAAAATTACTTTGAGGGTTTAAAAATATGATGCAACCTTTGAATTATTTTGAAAAAAATAAGGGTGAGAATGCTCATGTTCTATAATGGTAATTACGAAGACATCTATTTCAAAACTTCCTTCACCCACATGTATTCTATTATGATGATATTTTTATAGACTAATTCTCACCACATTAGATAGGTAGTTTTTATAGAATTCAAAAATTTCCTCAACAATATATTGCTCTATAATATAACCGTCTAGTTAATTTGATTTTTGACATACCCTTTCAAAATTTTCATATACCATTCAATGAGTTGCATCCATCAATAATGTCCAGGACCACATACCCAGATCTCTCTAACTATATAAACCATCATATATATTAATTAAAATGGTAAGAACATCTCAAATTAACATAATATGATAGAAATTACATTTTCTATAGTTGGAAATTTCACTAGGTCTATAACATTAATGCATATAATTTGGGAAAAGAAACAAAGCTTGGTTAATGTATGACATACATTTTTAGGAAAAATTAAAAATAATGATACATGCATTAGATCTTACATCACAACATAAAAATCAGGTGATTTCATACCATTTAACTTTAAATTGATTATTAAAATGATATTATTGATATTTGATGAATACCCCTCTGGAACCTTTATATCATTTAGGAAGTTAAAAAAATAGATATCTCTCTTGCTTAGAAAGTGAAAAAGTGGCAGGAGAAAGAAAACTCCATCTTTCACCCTTAAATAGAGTTAAATAATCTTGTATCCCCATATCATTCATGTTTAACATATCCATAATTATATCCTTTGTTTTTCTGAGTGCATTTAGTAACATTCCAATGACAATAGCACATGCATTTTTTTCTATATACATAACATCTAGAATTTTTTTGACGTACAAAAAATTCCAGTACACTAATTAAAAAAATTTAACAACCTATCCCCTAGAGCCCATGACATGACTCCACCAAGACCGCCTCACGAAGGCCAGGGGTTGGTGACTAGCACCAAAGGCATCAAGCTGCAAGTGAGAGGTATTTTCATGAGTAAATGTTCACGCACACAAACAACCACAAACCAAAATTAGAAGAAGCATAAGAATGCCACTAAAAAATAACCACTGAGTACGAGTAAATCGAAAGGTCAAATGGTCTAGAATAAAAACCTAAGAAATGGTAACTGAAAAATGAAGAGTACAAGTAAAAACTGTGAACAAGACGGTTGCTAAGAACCCCACCTGATGGTAAGAGTAGGGTAACTACAGGAAGCTATAGGAGTATGCCCTGTCTTCCTGATCTCACTAGGCCCTGCATGGTCCTAGGCCACCAAGTCCAACTTTTAAATTTCCATCATCTGCACCCAACACGTGCGAGCAAAGCCCGTGCAGGGGTGAGTAACACAATACTCAGTAGGGGACCCGAGTCTACTATAGAGAAATACCACAAAGTAACTGCAAATCAAATCCAGCAAGTAAGGCCAAAAAGTAAGACCACAAAGTAAGAAAAAAAAGTATGTAAAACTCACACCAAGTAAAATATAAATCATAGGAATAAGGTTTATCAGCTATAGTGATGAACGTTTAGTACTGTTGAGGGACTCATCCCTAACAAATCACTGCTCACCTGTCGGGCCACTAAGGATCCACACGGCTGCTGATCATCTACTGAGTCACTAAGGATCAACACAGATATTTCTCCTCTATCGGGACACTAAGGATCCACACATCTACTGCTCGTATTCCGGGCCACTAAAGATCCACATGGCTATTGCTCATCTGCTGGGCCACTAAGGATCCAGACGGCTACTACTCATCTGTCAGGCCACTAAGGGTCCACATGGATACTTATTGAGCCATCAGTCATACCTCAACCACCATGAATTCCCAAATAGAATAACTCAAAGGACCGTCTTGTCGTAAGGGTTGAAACGAAACAGACGATGCGTCAAACAGACACCCGGTTTGTAAGATATGGGCATTTTAGTAAAAAGGGCCCAGTTGGATTTGAGTTTAATCCCACCCATATGTATTCCAACCCCTGCCAAAACTCTTTTAGAGTATCTCAAAAGGATCACCTTGTCTCAAGGGTCCTTGTGCCATAGATGGTGTGTTAATCAGACACCTGTTCTGTGAGTTATTGACGTTTTAATAAACAGGGGCCGTTTGCATCTGGGCCCGGTCCGACCCGATCAGACCAACCCGAACAACCTGGACCAGGGGCCCCACATACCTGGGTTTAATTTGACTAACTTGACTTGAACCGGTTTGGGTTTTGGTCTGTTTGGTCTGGTCTAGAAAGTGGGCCAGACCCAATGGGCCTCACTGGACCCGACCCAGTTAGGCCAGGAGTCCAGCCCGCCGGGTTGTTCGGTGACCTGGTCTCGTCGGACTCGGCCCAAAGGGCACGAGTTTGGAATACTGGGCATGGGTACGACCTGACCCTCTGGCTGGGGCACGACCAGCCAAAAAGAGAGGGTCCGCCAAAGGCGGACCGGTGGCGTGCGCCCGAGACGTGGCTGCCGCCGCCACATCCCTTCCTTGTTCGAACATGGCCTACAAGGGGTGGGTCGATCCTCCCATGTGACGCCCGCCTGGAACTACATCCATCATCTACCATGACAGATGGGCCGCGACCTCCCATCCGCCGGGGTTGAGTGACCGCGTCTCGCTAGGTCAGCCGGGTGGCCCCGGCGTGGGCTACCGCTCCTCCATGCCACCACGGCCAACCAACTGCAGCCTCTTGCCACCGCGTTGCGCCGATGGTCACACCAACTCCCTTCACCCGTAGCCACTACCACGGGACACCGTCGGCCACTGGCGTGCTGGCGGTTCCTTCTGCAGGCCACCAAAGGTTCTCTGGTTGTCCGTTTGTCGATCTGTCTGCACCTATGGGATTTTAAGGCTTCCAACTTCACTATGACGACCTCGAAATCACCTTGCAGCCCTTTTGAGAATTCATTCATGAAGAACACACATGTGTAGGGGCTCAGACGTTGTTTATGTCTCCCCATGCCCCTCGCGTTATTAGTTTAAAAACATGGGGAGGTCCATGGATTGTAGTTCAATCAATACAAGTGATAATTTAATCCTGGATATGGACATCCCAAAAGAAGTCACCCTCCCACAAGAACACATGATCTACTGATCAACCTATTCGTGGGTTAATCAACATTCTTCGTTTAGAATAAGAATGGGGAAAATCATGAATCAAAACAAACCCCCTACCCTGCTTTGATGTCCGCTGCCTAAGCGTTCTATTTGCGGGGGTTCAAGCTTCATTGGTGATTGTTGCTTCTCAGTTTTGTTAGCTTTCGTTGTCATTTGTCACCCCTCGAATCCATCCCACCTGTGTTTTTTTGTTCTTATTTGGAGAGGAATTCAACCTTAGGTTCATCGGAAAATCCCCAATGTTCAATTCCTACTCTCCAACGTGTCACCTAATTAAAAAGCGAACACAACACAACATCTCTATTACGCTCGACATTGCATCGTTACGATGTTTCATTTATGAAATAGCTTAGTTGTTATGCTTGCACAAAAATCCAATAATGATACTCATTTAATGCGCCTTGTCTACGCACCGCTGCGCCACCGTCCACCGCTCAATGATGAGGAAAATAAAATAAAATAACTTTTTAAAGTTATTTTATTATTTTTCCGAAAAAGTCTGAAAATTAATTCTTCCGTCCAACCCTTGTCAGTCAAAGTAAAGTCCTTTTTAAGCTAATCCGAGTGTTCCGAGTTCAATGATGCCCTCATATTTTTGATCCGCGCACCAGTTAAAAAGTTATAAAAACTCACTTGCACGTTTATTTAAATGAACCTAAAAAACGTTCAAAAATTAACTTTCACCCTCAACCCGAGTCGGTCTTGGTTAGGCTCCACCTAAGAGGAACACACCCCCACGAGCTCAACAGTACTATCAGATTTGTAATCTGAGTTACCTTTTAGGAGTTATAAGGGTTTAAAAAAAATAATTGTTACTTAATTATTTTATTTATGAACAAAAACTAACTTCCATTGTTGGCCCGTTCCATCCAATGTTAGGATCTACCTAAGAAAATAATACCCTCACGAGTTTAGCGGCGGTATCATATTTTTAATCCGAGTCACCGTTCGTGAGTTATAAACATTTTAAAAATAAAATAATTTTATTTAATAATTTTGTTTACGGTTATACCATTTTTAGGTTTTCTCACTGGAGTTCTGTGCCGACTAAACTTAATTTGTGCCTAGGTTAAACCTGACATCCTGAATGCAACGGTACCCTCAAATTTATGATCTGAGAACCCGTTTAAGAGTCATTCTAATTTTTCATGAAAACCATTCATGTGTGCTATTTAAATCTTAACATTTTTCGACAGATCATTCTGGGCACTCCAGGCCACAGAATCGCATGCCGTCTTAGTGCCTGGTCTCAAAATAATTCTATATAAATAAAAAAAATTACATGAAAATTCCAGGGTATTACAAAAAATATCTATTTTCCAATAATTTTTCAAAATAGTTTTCAAAAAATATTTACCAAAAGCAAAAATCATATCCTTTATTTTCTGAAATAGTTGATCACCTATTAGTAGAGTCAATGTTGTATCTTATTATAAATCCCCATTAAATGATTTCATCCAATATCGATGTCAATGTTATCAGGGTATAAAACCTTGATGTCCTAGAAATAAAGTCTTCAAGGAATGTTTCAAAGTAAATGAGCATGTACCTTCTTCAAAAATGAGACACTTTGCGTTCCTTTATTTTTGTATCTCGAAAAATTTACATAAGTAGGAAAGTAATATATCATCTTGTACAAATTGGATCAAAACAAGAAACCTTCATTTATATATGAATCATATAGTGTAACACCTAAATCCCACATTAATTTCAGATCTTTGATCAATGGAACCAAATAAACATCGATATCAGTTTCTGGTTGTTTTGGTCCTGGTATAAGTAGATACAACATAATATATTTTTGATTCATGCATAACCATGGTGGCAAGTTATTATTTCCCAACATAACTGGCTATGTACTATGAGTGCTACTTTGTACACAAAAATTATTCATTCCATCTGCAGATAGCGCAAGATGAAGGATTCTTGGATTGTTCCAAATTTCCAAATTTAGGATACTCATGATCAATCTTTATCTGTTGAGGAGAGTTTGTTGGGTGATGAAGTATCACATATTGGTTTATTGTATCTGTGTGCTACATCGATTGGCTTGAATTCTCCTCACTTCCATATAGGAATATGAACCTTGAAATGATTGGAATGTAAAACGACTTGATTCAGCTTTCTTGTATTGAGATACACTACACCTTGGACATTTTTAAGTGATTCATGGACCTCACAAAATAATAAACAGTCATTTCGATAGACATGTATTCTTTCAGAGATCATACCCATTAAACATAGCATTCATTTAGTGTCATTTGTTTGGAAAGGAAGCTCATTATATTTTGGTATCATATCATTAAAGATAGAAATTAGTTTAGTAAATATGGTTTCACTCCATATGTTACTATCTTTTAAATTATATAGCTTCAGTATGGTTGACATTGTTGAATATTTAGTACAACCAGCATACAATGACATCTTTTCACACCTCTTTAACTTCTTAAACAGTTTTGGAAAATCATGATATTTATCTTAGAATATCATTTTCATTTTATAAATACGATCTTCATTATTGATTATACCTCTAATCATATCCTTGATATGATCTTGATAATCAGTCCCACTTGTAATCATATCATATGATCTATAAAACATAGTGTTATCCCAGTCACAAGCTGTATTCAACTCTTCTCCATGTTTATCCCACATCTATAACGTTGATCTATTTCATAACAAATCAAATGTTCTTCCAAATCCTCTAGACTTATTAGTCTAGAATAACAATAATTTAAACATTGAAAAAGTATATGAGTAGGTTCATATAAAGAATCTTTTGCAAACTTGATGAACTCTTTAACTCAATCCTCATACTCTTTTTTCATATGATTGATATCCATCCATTTTTTATTCATATCCATCCTATTGGATTCAGTAATATTCATTTTTAATAGAAAAATATACTGAAGGTATGAGATTAAAATCCTAAAAGGATATTATTTACACACACACACAGATATACACACATAGATATAATGTGATAGTTTTTTTCCTAAAAGTTTAAGGACTTAAATATTTTATAAACTAGTATTAATATATAAACACACACAAAGATATATAAATACTCAAACACACATACACACACACATATAATTTTATACTTATACATATAAAAACAAATGATATACACACACACACACATCTAAGAAAACATCAGAACTCATATAATGTTTCTATAAAACATCAATTAATCACACTATTCGATCATTCTCATTTCAAATATAGTCATTCATTTGAAAAAAAACTATAACCTAATGAATAATATTGAATCCATTAATATTTACAAGGCCTACAATTATTTATAACAATATGATCATTGATTTCTTATCTAAAAATTACCAAAGCTATTAATTCTACACCAAATTGATAAAAACCATTTGCATTCCATTAAACCCATTTAAATTTTCAATTAATATCAAATAATATTTTTTAAATTATTTCTTAGGAAATCCCTATCGATAGTCTATATTTATATGTGGAAAGAGGAATAGAAACCAAAAAATTAGGAAAATCAAGAAAAATTAGCAAACCAAAATGGAAAGCACCCTAAAAGGGTCGATTCAACCAAAAAAATAGCAAAGAATAGTGCAAAAAAACAGATTTCAGACAAAAACTTAGGAAAAGAACCGTTATGAATGAATAAGGAAAGATAAAATAAAAAAAATCAGGGAAAACACATTAAAAACTGAATGTGAATCCTTAAAAAACAAGTTTAGAATATCATACACCTTCGGTTAAAAGGTTTGATTTGTCCAAAATAAATGAGTTTTTTTGTTGAAGATAAATAAGGGAAAAACTCAAAAAAATCATAAAAACAAATAAAAGATCGACTTTACATCGTTAAAAACACATTCAAAGTTCAATTTGTATGATTTTGAGGTTCGATTTGACAAAAAAAAGAATTTAAATGTTGCATTAGTTCGATTATGTGAGATCTTGAATGAAACGGAAGAAGAAGTGATCTGTTGGGGTTCCATTTAAAAAGGGAAAAGGGTTTTAGGAGTGCTAAAAAAATAAGCATTGAGAAACACCACTTTTTTTGTTCTTTTTTAATGTTGATAAATTAATACCTTTATCATCAGTCAAAAACCACAAACAAAAGTGGTATTTCTCTGTGCTTAATTTTTAGCACAGATAAAATAAACTTTTATCAGTGCTTAATCTAGCACTGATAAAAATGTAAAAAATGAATAAAAGGGAAGTAATAAATAATATTAATTATATAAATTACAAAATTATAGAAAATGAATTATACTAACTATTTTTTTTGAAAAGACTGAATATCGAAAGCCTCTTTATTAAATAAAAGTAAAGAGAGATGGGGAACAAACAGACATCAAATAAAATGCATTCAAATAAATTAATAATATAAATTATAAACATTTTGAAAATATTAAAAATTAAAAAATAAATATGTATAAATAAATATTAAAAAATGAATAAATTTTGAAAATATAAAAAATTTACAAATATTAAAATTTAATAAATGATATTGAATGAATGAATATTAAAAATGAATAAATAAATTTGATTAAATTATAAATAATTTTAAAAAATTGAAATCAAAACATTTATTAAAAAAAAATTACAAACACATAAAAAATGAATAAAAATGAATAAACAAATAATATTAATTATATAAATAAAAAATTACTAAAAATAAATTATATAAACTTTTTAAATTATAAAAATATTAAAAATGCATTTAAATCTATTAATTTCATAAATTTAAAACATATTAAAAAGATTAAAACATAATAAACAAAAATGAATAAATATTGATCATAAAAATTACAAACATACTGAAAATATTAAAACATAGTAAATGAATATGCATAAATAAATATTAAAAACGAATAAATTCTAAAAAAATATAAATTAATAATTATTAAAAAATAATAAATAATATTAAATGAAAGAATATTAAAAATGGTTAAATAAAATTTAATAAATTACAAAAATATTTTAAAAAGTGAATTCGTAAGATTAATTACATGAATTATATAAACATATAAAATTGAAGAAAAATGAATAATTAAATTATATGAATTATATAAATAACAAAATTATTAAAAATGAATTATATTAATGATTTAAATTACAAAAATAAAATAAAAAATGAATTTAAATAAATAAATTATATAAATTTTAAACACTTTAAAAATATTAAAACTTAAGAAACAAAAATTAATAAATATTAATCATATAAATTAAAAAAATATTGAAAATATATAAACTTAGTAAATAAATATTAAAAAATTATTAAATTCCAAAAATATTAAAATTGAAAAAATAATATTAAATGAATGAATATAAAAAAAGAATAAATGAAATTGAATAAATCAAAAAAAAAATTAGAAAAGTGAATTTTTAACCTTAATTACATGAATTAAAAAAACATAAAAAAGGAATAAAAATGACTAAATAAATAATATTAATTATAAAAATAAAAAAATATTAAAAATTAATTATGCTAGCTTTTTGAAATTTCAAAAATATTAAAATTAAAATTTATTTAAATAAATTTATTATATAAATTTCAACCATGTTAAAATTTTTAAAACTTAGTATATAAATATGTATAAATTTCAAAAAAAATGAATAAATTCCAAAAATATTAAAAATTAATAAATATAGAAAACAAATTTATAATATTAACAGAAAAAATATTAAAAATGTATAAATAAAATTTAATAAATTAGAAAAATATTTTAAAAAACTAAATTCCTCAAAATAATTACCTGAATTACAATCACATAAAAAATTAATAGATAAATAGTAATATTATTAGTATTTTTTGATTTAAGTATTGTATTTTTTGTATATAAAATATATAATTAATTGTTAACCTTTACAATTTTTAATAATAACTAAAAATATTATTATTTAATTAAATGTATACATATTTAAAAATAAATAAATAACTATCAAAATTGAATATATTGCAAAAAACTTAAATGATTCAATATAAAAAAAGGATAAATATTAAAAATGAATAAATTAAATAAAATATTAAAAATAGAGAAATATTCAAAATGAATAAATAATATTAAATGAATAAATAGACATACACATTCCCTACATACACATACACACATACACACATACATACACATAAACATAAACATAGACATACATATACATACATATACAAATATACATACACAGGCATACATGTATGTACATGCATACACACATACATACATGAACACATGTATGTGCAAACACATACATAATGTTATATACCTGTTCATACACATATATATGCATACAGACACATACTATATAAACATACACATACAAACACATATACACATTTACATACATATACGTACATACAAATACATATATGCATACACATAATCATACATATATACATAAACAAACATACAAACATACACACTTTAACAACTGAGGTACTTAATGAATAATTGTTTTTCATTCTGGAATTAAATAGTTAAATTCATTATATATATAATGAAATTAGTGGTATTTATAGAAATTAAGGAATCTATACTAATAGAATAGTAATATCACCTATGAATGTATAAATAAAATTTATGAATCTTATAAGTGAAAATATGATATATTTATATCCTAGTATAAGTAAATAAATGTTTAAAAAATGATAAATTAACTGTTGGTTTTTTTGTAAAACAAAAATGTTTATTTACAATTTTATAAATAATATAATGATTTAAATGAAAATTTGTTTTCATAAAATAGAGTCATAAATTAATATTTTGTCTCATTTTAATTATAATATAATTTTATGGGACCTTATTTAAATTTTCAAAGTGTCATAAAATCGATTATAATATTAAAATCAGTTTTTTTGAATAACTGATGATTTTAATTAAAAATTAATTTTATAATATTTAGAAAATTATTTAAAAAAAATAGAGTTCATTTTTAAATTATACACATCAAAAAATAGTTAGGATTAATTGATGGGATTTTTAAAAAATAGTTGAATTTTTAGTAAATAATGAAATATGGTAATTTAAGATATAATTAAATAAATGAATTATTGAGTCATTGATGATGTATTAATGATGTATTGATGAGTTAATCACCCATTAGTTTGAACTCACATGCACTATTTACTGTACTTAGTCATAAGAATAAACACTATTGATAGCCTTGATCCAAAATAATAGACAAATGAATAAAAAAACCATCTCCTCTTCCTATTAATACCACCACTCACCACCCTTTCTCCTCACACATCCAAAGCCTTTTAGATTTTATAAATTCTAAAAAATTCCATTACCAATCCTATTACACACATCTAATACCTATTGGTCTCACTAAAATACAAAAAACAAGTGCCTTAAGGAGGTTCTCAATGAGACAACATTCGAGAGGTAAAATCATCCATTCTTTATCTTTTAAATTCTTTCTTTCTTTCTTTATTTCTACCTTACCCTCAACTCACATATCCAAAGTGTAATGATAAATCCAATATCATATATATACTAGAATGATATTATGTTAATGAAATATCTATCATCCATTCTATTATCGTCTCCTCTTATTCTAAAAACCGAAAACAATGTCTGTGACATGTCAATTCACCACCTTCGTGGATGATGAGTTTTCCTTTTACTTTACCACCTTCAAGGATGGTCATAAAAAAATTATTATGGTTAATATTTTTTTAATATGTATATTATATCTTTTCTAATGTTTTGGAACTAATTTATATACAAAATAATTAAATAAAAATAAAGTAGTTTGGGATGGTTGGAAAAACCGCCAAAATAAACCAAACATTTATCATTAATGCCTTATCAAATTAATCATCATTATATCATAAAAAATGATATATGGGATAATTTAAAATTATGGAAACATATCAATACAATTTATTTCTACTTTTTTAGTTTTTATTCCATTTGAAAAAGAACTCTGATAATTATACTCAAGGGAACCGACCATAAATCCATTAAAATAATGCTCCTCGAATAATGATTTTGATATTTATAACTCATCAAAATGGCCATAAATTAACTTAATAAATTTTTAATAAATAAAATATATGTTGAAATGGTTCTGAATTAGGCAATTAATGAATCTAATTTTATTATCTAGGACATTAAGTGTAAGTGCAAAACGCTTCCAAACATAAGGTAAGAGAATTCTTAACCCAATTTATATTCTTTGGGTTAAAATACTAATTCATTGATTTTATCATGCTAAGATTATTTGTGATATAAATTTTAATTACATTATGTTTTATTATGTGTCTTTACATTGAATATACTTATTCTATTCATTTTATTAATTCTCACTTCAATGATATGCTATTTATAAGAGAATTTCTTTTTAAAAATCCCATTCTCAAGTTATAACTATTTTTATTAAATAATTTTTTTTTCTTATAAGGCATAATCATATTTTCCCACTTTAATAACAACTTGTTGATTTTATGTTTCCTTTATAGTTTTATATGATTTTTTTTCAAATAAAATGTTCTCATTTATAATTTCTTGACTTCATAAAAATGAAAATTGATTTTAAAATGGAAAATTTATTTTCCTCAAGAATGTTTATTTTATACAAGATTTATGTGTTATGACCATGTTATGATTATTTGGAATTGTTATGATGATGGATGGTTTCATAATATACTGAGGTAGGGTGAACCTGTTATATCTCTCTAATGCATTGAGTAAAGGGGTGAAGTTAACCAGTTAGGTTTCTCCTAAGAGATTATTAGAATATATTGCGATGGTTATTCCAAGTGTAACCATAATTATCACTCCCTATATAGAAAATATAGATACATTATATGTTAGAGTTATATGAAATTGATTCCACAAGTTACCTTTTATGATTCATGTATTCTTTCTATGGTTTTATAGGAAACTTATGATTTCATAAGGTAAGATAAAGACGTTATGTTTTATGTGTAAAAGTTATAACTTTGTGAATTTTTTTTCATTCATGGAATAATAATTTATTTTTTCATTTTATATACATTTTTGAGATTTTTGTGCTCATACCAAGTTTTAATTTTTTTTACAAGGTTTGCGAATGGTTAAAGGAAGAGAAGAATTTAATTTTAAAGTTGCAAATTTTTATTATGGAAAGAAATCTTGTTTTGTTTTAAAAGTTTCATATTGTGAAAAAATTAATACTGAGTAGAAGTGTTTAATTTATATTATATGAGTTTATATGTATGATGTTATGACCTAATTATCTAAAAATATTAACCTAAAAGATCTTTGGGAATGTATGAAAGTGAATTCTAGTTGAATTAACTAGATTATGTAATGTTTAAGGTTAGGTCCTTAAAACTAATATTAGAGAAAGGTTTAGATAAATTTATAGGTTAGGATAATGTTAATATAATACTTATAAATGATTTTTTACTTTATTTTTAAGTTTAAATTATATATCATTTAAATATTACAATGTTACTTCATCTAAGATATGTCTGTTTAGAATGGTTTTCCATAGAAGAAATGGGGAAGCTGAAATAGGAAGGAATCTAGAGGATGATATCCTTCTGAATCTCAAACTTAGAATAGTGGGAATTGGAACTAAACATTTTGTGACAATAATTGATTAGTTTACATAGGCTATAAATTGTTTTGATATCCATAAAAAATATCGTCTAGATCAACATAAAAGTAATATGTCATTGGTGGAACATTTTATGAGTCAACACCCTTTTATATTTAGTGTATATTCTGACCCAATGGTAGCTGAATGGTGGATTAAAGCCCTATAAAATATTTTTTATGTAATGGGTGTTCAAGCCATCAAAAGGTTAGTCCTTCTATTTACTATTTTGAAGGTGAAGTCGACCAGTGGTGGTCAATTATCAAGAATATCAGGGATAGTGAGGATATTTATTCTTTGGAATGGGATGAATTAAACAATATTTTCCTCAATAAATATTTTTCTAAGGTGACTTAACTTAGGATATAAAACAATTCTTAGAATTGAGACTGGAGGAGGATTCAGTGGATAAATACGAAGCAAAATTCACTCGATTAAAAAGGTATGCTCTAAAATTTATCTAATATATTTATATTAAAATCAATAATTTTTCTTAGGATTGAATCCAAAATATAGAAGGTAATTGGCTTCTCCTGAATTCAAAAGTTACAAAAAACTTGTTTGATGTGCGGAGAAGGTGGAAATGGAGCTTACCAATGATCATGTGTTCTTTGACAACCAGTGGAAAAAGAATCAGGGTGGTAGGAAAAAGGAAAGAATACCTCAAATAAGTTTTATGGTAAGAAAATTAAGTTTTTGGTTTATGATAATTATGGTAAAAACATACTGGGGAATGACTTTTGAAGTCTGGTAAGTGTTTTCGATGTGGTAAGTTTGGGTATAAGGCTTGTAATTTCAAAGTAAAATATCATGGTAGTGGTAAGAATAATTATGATATATATACAATAAAATGTTTTAAATGTAATGATATGGGTAATTATGAAAATGAATGTCCGAAGACGAACCCGAATGATGGAAAACTGCCAGACTATAATCAGAAAGGTGTGGTGAAATCCTTTGCAACCACCTCAATAGATTTTGGGACATCTTATGAAGTGGTATCAGGTACATTGTTTGTTTACTCATATTTTGATAATATCTTATTTGATTCAAGGTCTATAAATTCTTTAATATATGAGAAATTTTCTGGTAAATTGGAAATTTCACCTCAAGAAATGCAGTCATAACTTATAATAAAAACACATGGGGGAAATATTAAGGCAAAAATAAATTATATGAATGTTCCTATCAATGTATATGGAATGAATTTACCTGAAAATCCTATTTTCATTCCCTTAGTATAATTTTATGATATTTTGGGTATGGATTGGATTTTTGTTTACCATTCTAAGACATATTGTAGAGCTAAAGAAGTTGTTTTTCATAAAGGGTCACAATTTTTATAACATAATGAACTCATACCATTGATAACATACTGAGAAGTAGATAAATTGTTAAAAGATGGGAATGAATGTTATCTTGCACATATTTTTGAAAATAAGGGAACTATTCAGATTAATGATTTATTGGTGGTTAATGAGTATTTGGATGTTTTTCTTAGTATTTTACCAGACATGAAGGTTGATTTTACTATTTATTTAGTCCGTAATGCTAAAACTATTTCAAAACCCCCTTATCAAATGGATCAATTAGAACTTATAGAATTGAAAAAGATGTTACATGAATTTCTAGATAAAGGTTTCATTCATCCAAGTACTTCACCTTGGGGTGACCCTATTTTGTTTATTAAAAATAAATATAGTTATATAAGGAATTTTATTGATTATAGAGTATATAATAACATCAATATTAAGAATAAGTATCCTTTACCTCATATCAATGACTTGTTTGATCAGATCCATGGAGATCTGTATTTTTACAAGATTGACTTGAGATCTGGGCACCATCAGCAGAAGGTGAAGTAGGATGACATTCTAAAAATAACAATCCATACTAGATATGGGAATTATGATTTTTTTGTTATGCCATTTGGTTTGAAAAATCCTCTAGCTATATTTATGGATTTATGAAAAAGATATTTTATGATTATTTGGATAAGTTTGTTGTTTTTTTTATTGATGATATTTTTGTTTATTCAAAAATTTATGAGGATCATGAAAAACATTTAAGGATTGTTCTGAAACCCCTAAATGGAAATAAGTTATTCAGTAAATTTAGAAAATGTGATTTTTGGTTACAAAAGATTTATTTTCTTGGGAAAATTGTAAATAAGGATGGTATAACATTTGATCCCACCAAAACAAAAGTGGTTAATGGATGGATGAGACCTAAAAATGTTACTGAGATTCATAGTTTTCCTGTATTAGAAGGTTATTATCGATGTTTTTTTAGAATATTTTTATAGTTATCTAGCCCACTAACTAATTTAACATGAAAAATGGTTAAATTTATTTGGATAGAATAATGTTATTTTTGTTTTTAGGAACTGAAAAGAAGATCGATGAATTCTATTGTTTTGGATATGTCTTCCAGAAATGTTGATTTTTTCATTTATAATGATGCTTCTTTAACGGGGCTTGGTTACGTTATGATGCATAATGATCAGGTAATTGCTTACTAAAACCTCATGAATTAAATTATCCCACACATGATTTAGAATCAGCAATTTTAGTTATTGCTTTAAAAAATTAGATACATCATCTATATAAATCCAAATAGGAAATATATACTGATAATAAATGTTTAAAGTATATATTTACTCAGAAGGAATTAAATATGAGGCATAAAAGATAGTTGAAACTGATAAAGGATTATCATTGCATTATCAATTACCATCCTAGAGAAGAAAAAAAGTGGTGGATGCCTTGATCCAAAAAAAATCATGCTATATTAACCATGTTATGTTTGGAACATGACCCCTTGTTAACGATTTTATGAATTTTGGATTGGAAGTTGTTGGTTAAGAAAATTATTCTATTTTGTTTCAGGTGTCAGTGAAATCATCTCTATCAAATCAAATTGAGAAAGCAAAAAAGGAAGACCGTGAGTTACAGAAAAATGTAGAATTGGTTAAAAGGGTAATTTTACAAAATTTAATATTAATAAAGATTATGTTTTTAGATTTTGGAATAGATTATGCATGCATTGTGTCTCATAATTAAAGAAAGAGTTATTAAGTGAATCTTAGTTCATCCTGGAAGAACTAAGATGTATAGAGACCTTCAAGAGTATTACTTGTAACACCCCAGGTAAATAAAGAATATGAAATTTTCATATTTATCCATATTTGTGAATAAAATATTAATATTACTTTAAAGGGGACGCTATGCACGATGGCGTACCCAATACGCAACAATGAGTTTTTTTGGGAATCTTGCATTGCACTCTAATAATAAAATAATATTATTTTAAATGGTAGTTAACGCCTAGCCGTTGTAATGGAGGGAATGAACAGAACTAACTACAAAATGATTATATATGTTTGTCAAGTATTTTTACTCTTTACAATAAATTTTAGAGGATTAAAAATGTGAATGAATCCAATTTTAAGCGTAAACATTCTAATATTCTTTAAAGGGTCGGTTAACCGCCTTTTGATGGCGAACCACTTTTAAATCCACTTTTTGACAATTTTATATATTATATTTGACAAAATAAAATTCTTCTTTAGAATCGGGACATCAAAATTTACCTTGTGTAAATTTTTTGGTATTTTTCCGATAAAGTTCATTTTTTAATGAATAGTGAAAAATGTTGTATTTTAATTCAAAACCACCTTTTAATATAATTTATTTATATGATTAGATTATCTTTTGAATTATTTTTAAAGTAAAATTAGAATATATTTTTACCATTTAATCCAATAGTGTTTGTTGGAATTAATTTCACTTTGAAATTGGACTTAAACTAGTGTCAATCTTTTAATAGATATTGTTTCTTAAAAACACGGTATTTGTTTTGACATCGGGAATTAATTATTAAATTAATTAATTCAACTTATATGTTTTGAATTTTTTAAAATAGATATCATTTTTGAGTTTGGAATATCAAATATATCTTAGGGTGAATTTTTGGTATTTTTCTGAAAAACTTCAATTTTTGATGAATAGTGAAACCACTAAGTGGTAGTTAAAGAAACTGATTTTTCGTTTAAATGAAACTTTGCCACTTCTGTGATTTTATGTTAAAAAATCTGAAATACATGGTTGTCATTAAGAATTAAAATGTGGTTCAATGAGATTAAAATAATTTTTTGGTGAATAGTAACTTATTAAGTTTTTAATTGTGATTAGAGGTAATTAGTGTAGTTTAAGGTAAAAATAATGTTTTAATAATATTAAATGACCTAGAAACATGTACTACTCTCATTGGATGTGTCATGGCTGACCAATAAAATCCATGGGTCAACTTGGGAACCCCATAGAGCCACTTTGGTTGGAAAATGACATGAATACCTTTTTATTTAATGTTAAAATTAAAATGCCACAAACATGAGTTGTTTAACTAAAACAATTTTTACATGGGTTTATACAAGTCAGAAGTTTGACTATAAATAGTCATTGGAAATATAAAAGGATTTAATACATCATAGTATTTTTTTTATAATTTTTAGATATTAAATAAATTAAATTATTTATGACATCATGATGATACAACGATGACCTCATTATTTAACAATTTAAATAAAATGGAAAGATAATGTAAAATCTAAGACCTACACATGTCCAAAACCTATTGGATGAGTGGATTTCGAACCCTTATCACCTTATCCTCGAAACACATCAATGTGGGACCATTAAAATCTGAAACTAATTCTAAAATAAAGTAACATTTCCTTACTTTCCAAGAGTGCCCCTCCTCTCCTCTTATAAAAGGACCCCACCTCTACCTCCTTACCCACACATAAAAAGCCTTTGGCTCGGCCAAACCCTGCCAATTTTGTCTCTCCACATCCCTCTCTAACTCCTTTAAGCCTCAAATTGGGTAGAAGTCTTCCCAAGGAATCCTTTGAGCTCAAACCAAAGGGAGTTACCTGATTTTAAGGTAATGTCTTCACTTGTGTCCTTTTGTTTTATTTTGCTTCTCCAACCCCCTAAACTCATTTTATTTATTTATTTTGTAACAAATACAGTATCTTCAATATACTAATATGTTTTTATAAGAAGTATTTAAGCTACAATTACACACACCTACATCTAATGGTTAAAGAACATACTGTTTCTGTGGATGGCGAATTACTGCCTCACGAAACGATGATTGTTCAATCTTCTTCTAACACCTTCAATGGTGTCCATTAAGATGAAACTATATTTATATATAATATATAATATGTTTATGTTTTACTTAAGCTTCTGTATTTTTCATTTATGGTATACCTTTATGGCTTCCATTATGGGTATACGCGATATCTTCATTTAAGGAAGTGCGGACTACCGCCCCCTCAGAGTGATTTGATTCGTTAATACCATATGTGGTACGTATAAAGGATATATTTAATGATATTATATATGATACCATACTGGAATTAACATACTATTATGTATCATTATGTTTTAATTCCACTAAATATGAAATAGAAATGGAAGTAGCGTTCATGCGTATGTACGGCTTACCGTCTCCATGAATGGTTCATTTCATTTCTTATCTCAAAATGTTATGTACTATTATAAGTACATATATATAATAGATATATATGTAATATATTACATCTAAATGATGGATATCATTCTGGAATTATAACATATATATATATATATATCTCATTTTGTTTTAATTCCATTAATATGACAAAAAATGAAAGTAGCGTTCATGCGTACGTACGACCTACCGTCTCCATGAACGGTGCTTTTAATTTTTATCTACAAATGCTATGGAATAGTATAAAATGAATATATACTGGATATATATGATATTTAAAACATCAATACTATTCTAGATATGATGTACCAATAACTACATGGATAATTATTTTCCAACAAGTTCAATTTTTGACTCATGTACCAAACATCGACAAAAACGTCTGATATGAACTCATATTATTAACCAATTATTATAACATTAAAATATGTGATATGAACTGAATAGTAATCTTTATAGGAGGTCCTTAAGCAATTATAAATTGACCAAAGTTTATTATTCAGGAATATAAGGAAATGAACAAGACAAGTTGGACTTGAGGTAAGGGATCCTACTCCTCTCTTTCTTTTTAAGTACACTCTTTTATGTCATTCCTTTTAAAGCTCATATTTCTTGTTATTGGGATGTTCTTTTATATTACTCTTACTGTAATTTTTATGTTTATATGATGAGAGACCATATTCTCTCTCATCAATCCATTTTGGAAGTTTTGAGTGGCACCGTTAGGCTGCCGAATTTTCGTAAGAGATCTAACCTCTCTCTTTTTTTTAAGTATTCCCCTTTATGTCACTTCTTTTAAGCTCCTATTTTTTATGTTGGGGGATGTTATTTTATATTCATATTTCTGTAAACTATATGTTAAAATGATGAGAGACCCTATTTGATCTCATCAATCCATTTTTGTAAGTTTTAAGTGGCGCCGTTAGGCTGCCGAGTTTTCGTAAGGGATTTTTCATCTCACTTTTATTCCCGTGAGATTTATGCTACATTTTCCAAAATTTCCTTTGAGTAGTGTATGTACTGCCCATTATTTTACTCATTGTGTAATATAATTTCATTTATGAGTATTTACATCAATGTTTTGTTGTCCTTCTTTCACGGGGTGTATGTTTCGAAAGATACCCATGTCGGTAAGGGAACCTTACACCCTCCTCTTTTTAAAAGACTTATTTTGTTATGTCTTTTAATTGACATACTATTATGTTGGGATATGTTCTTATATATCCTTATTGATGTAAATTTTATGACCAAGTGATGAGATACCATTTTTATCTCTCATCGACTCTTTTTCTGAATTTTGAAGTGACACCGTTAGGCTGTCGAATTTTTGCAAGGGAACTTCTTAACCCAAATTTGATTCTTTGGGATAAACTTGTACTCCTTGAATATGTCATTCTATGAATATGTGTGAATAACCTCTGACTTTTTTACACTTAATATCCACTTATATTTCATGTATTCATTTGTCACACATAATTATGTAATTGATTTATCCTTAATCCAAGGATACCGTCTTTGTATGGGACTTCGTCTCCATCTCCTTTCATTGAGGCATATTTCATTTTATACACAACTTTCTTTTATACGGTGTATAAAACCCTTTGACTTTTAATTTTATACAAAAGGAATCTTTTTCTATGAAGCGTTTTACAAAACGACAAAAAGGAATGTTTCATTTAATGTACACGGTGACAACGACCTTTTCCGCCGCCGTGAGTATTATTTGAGTTTCAGCTTCCTCTACGAGCCATACCTTTTTTTAAAAGAAAAATAAATACCATGTTTTACTTTTCGTTTATTTTGGTATTGAAAATGGTTTTCATAATGTTTTTATATCAATGTGTTTTATTGATATCTTGTGATTGAAAGGTGGAAATGTTATGTTTCCTTTATGCATGTTTTATGTGATACGATTATATTGAGGTTCTTGGGAATTATTATGAATACGGGTGGTTCCGTGATAAACTAAGGGCGGGTGAGCCCGATATAGCTCTCCAATACATTGGGTAACGTGAAGGAGTGAAACATTAAGGTTTCTCTGAAGAGATTTAGGGAATATACTGTGGTGGGTATTCCAAACGTAACCAAGAGGGTTACTCCCTACGTAAGAATGTTATGAATGCCTCAAGTTACCTTTATGTCTTATGATTTCTATGATTTATTCATGATATTATGAGGTATGTTAAAGTGATTATGCTTTATGGGTAAATTATGATTTCATTATTATGTATATATGTACTCATGTTTCCTTTACATACTTTTTATAACCCTTACTAAGCTTTTTATGCTCATCCCAAGTTTTTGAAATGTTTTTCACAGGTCAAGGGAAAGGTACAGATGTGATGATAATGTCAAGGAAGTGTCAAGAAAGAATCCATGTCTTATTTTAAATATGTTTCCGTTGATGGGAAAAATGAATACTGTCTCTTATGTAACCACTTTGTTTAAATGTGGAATGTAATACAAGTTTTATGATCTAATTATCTAAAACTCTAAACCTGAAAAGATCCTCAATGTGTAATCTTTTAATAACTCAAGATTAAGTAAGGTTTAAGGATGGGGACTTATATTACTGGTGGGATAGAATGAAAATATATATTTCTTACTTTACCATGAGATTTTTTTACTTATCAATTGGTAAAAGAAGAATGAAAATTGGGGATGCTTCAGCCTTTGATAATGTTAAAGTGGAAATAGGAAAATATATCTATGGATTTTGTAGTGGAATTACCAAAAACTTCTCATGGAAATAATTTTATTTAGGTTATTGTTGATCAACTGATTCAATATACACATTTTCATTCTATTTGAGATATTATGTATTTATATTAGTTTTCTTGACTATAACTTAAAGAGATAGTGAAGTTACATGGATTTACTCTCTCAATTGTATTCAATTGTGATCTTAGGTTCACTTAAAACTTTTGGAGGGGCCTTCAAAATTCATTGATAACTAAATTAAATTTCAGCACTACTTTTCATCCTCTATCTGATGGAAATTAAAAGTGAATAATTCATACATTGGAGGATATTCTTCGAACCTGTTCAATGGATTACTGAGGAAGTTGGGATCAACATATTTAGTTGGTCGAGTTTTCTTGTAATAGCATTTTAATTCCAGTATATAGATGGTTCCTTTTGAAGCATTATATGGAAAGAAGTGTCGAACTCTAGAATCTTTGGATGAAGTAGGTGAAATAAAGTTGATGGGACTAGAATTGTTAGAGGAAATAGTGGAGAAAGTTCAGTTGATTCAGCGACACTTGAGGAAAACTTAGAGCAGGCAGAAAAGTTATGTGGATAATAAGAGGAAGGATATATCTTTTGAGGTTGGTGATCATGTATTTCTCAGAGTTTCTATATGGAAAATTGTGATTAATTTTTTTAAGAATGGGAAGATAAGTCCATGTTTCATTGGACGCTATGAAATCTTGGTGAAAGTTGGATCAATTACCTACTGAGTAAATTTGCCTCTGAGTTTGTCCCAGGTACACAATGTTTTTCATGTTTCGTTGTTAATAAAGTATGTGCTGGATTTATCTCATGTTCTGAGCCTTGAGATTGTTCAGTTGAAATATTATCTTTCATATGACGAAAATTCTATTCATATTCTTGATTAAAGAGAACAAGTATTACGGAATAAGGTAATTCACCAAGTTAAGGTTTTGTGAAGAAGCCACATGGTTGAAGAAGCAACATGGGAATTTGAAAATTCTATTAGGGAAAGGTATCCTAACATTTTTAATATGTGAATAAAAATTATGAGGAATCAATTCCCAAAGGGGAAGATGTAACAACCCAACAACTTATAGAATAATTTGTTTTCATTCTGGAATTAAATAGTTAAATTTCTTATAAAATGTATAATGAAATAAGTGGTATGTATAGAAATTGAGGAATATAAACAAATAAAATAGTAACCTCACCTATGAAAGTATAAATAAAACTATGCATCTTATAAGTGAAAACATGATATATTTTTATCATGGTATGAGTAAATAAATGTTTTAAAAATCATAAATTAAGTGTTGGTATTTTTGTAAAATGAAAATGTTTGTTTAGAATTTTATAATTAATATAATTATTTAAAATAAAATTTATTTTCATAAATAGATCCTTAAATTAATATTTTGTTTTATTTTTATTATAATATAATTTTATGAGACCTTATTTAATTTTTCAAAGTTTCATAAAATCGGTTATAATATAAAAATTGGTTTTTTTGAATAAATGATGATATTAATTAAAAATAAATTTTATCATATTTAGAAAATTATTTTCAAAAAAATGGAGTCTATTTTTGAATTCTACACATCAAAAAATAGTTAGGGTTAATTTTTGGGGTTTTTCTAAAATAGTTAAATTCTTGTGAATAGTAAAATACAATAATTTATGATATAATTAAATAAATGAATTATTGAGTCATGGATGATGTAATGATGATGGAAAAATCTGTTAGTTTGAAATCACATGCATTAGTTACTATACTTAGCCATAATAATCGACACTATTGATGTAACACCCCAAGCTTCCGTGATACGCTTCTCTTTCAATAATGCAATAGCTTGCATTGTATGCAAGTTCGAGATTCTAACATAATGCGACCAATCAAAATAGCCGTTGTGAATAGTAATACCCATTTTTGAAATTATAAAAATTTTATATTTCATAATGGACTTCATTTTTGGATTTGGAATTTCGAAATTAGCCTATGTTAAATTTTTGGTATTTTTCCGAGAACTTCCAATTTTCGATGAATAGTAAAAAATACTTAAATTTTTTTTTAATCAAAATAATTTATAGTGATAAATTATACAATTAAGTGGTTTTAAAGTATAATTATAATATAATTTTACCATTTTATCCAATGGTGGATATTAGAATTAATTTCACTTTGAAATTAGACATAAACAATTGTCAATCTTTTGATTGATATTGTTTCTTAAAAACACGCTATTTGTTTTGACAGTGGGAATAATTTCTAAATTAATTACTACAATTTATGTGTTTGGAATTTGGTAAAATGGATTCCATATTTGGAATCAGAAGGTCCAAATTATGTAATTAATACAATTGTTTTTTTGACATTATGAATAGTAACGACGGTAATTATCTTTAATTATCGTGATTAATTAGTAATCGGGTAGTTATGGGTAAAAAAATAATCTCATAATAATAAAAAATGACCCAAACATGTATCCTAATTCTACTGGTTGTGTCATGTCCGACCATGAGATACCCTGTGCCAAACTTTGGGACCCCATGGAATCACTTTTGGGTGATAGTGACATGTTATTATATTATTTTTTTAAAGGGAAAGTATAACCAAAGTATGTATCACCCAAGTAAAACAATTTTAGTTTTGTCTATGTAAATGATATCTTAGAATATAAATATTCATTGCAAATCTAAAAATATTTCCTACATCATGATGTTTTTTTTATAATTTTTATACATTAAATAAATAAATTTATTTATGACACCATGATGATGCAGTGATTACCTCATTAATGAACAATTTAAATAAAATGAAAATATAAGGTAAAATATAAGACTTAAACTTGTCAAAAACCTATTGGATGAGTATATTTTGAACCCTTATAACCTTATCCTAGAAATATATAATTTTGGGACCTTGGAAATCCGAAAATCACTTTATAATAATGTAACATTTCATGACTTTCCAAGAGTGCCCCTCCTCTCCTCTTATAAAAGCCCCCCACCTCTACCACCTTATTCAAACCTTCAAAGCCATTTTGATCGGAAAACCTTTTCCCAAATACTCTCTAAACTTCCCTCTCTTACTCCTAGAAGCCTCACTTTGGGCAGAAGTCTTCCCAAGAAAGCCTTTGGCTCAAATCAAAAAAGAGTTACCTGATTTTAAGGTAATGTCTTCTCTTATGTTCTTTTGTTTTATTTTGCTTCTCCAACCCCATAAACTCTTTTTATTCATTTATTTTGTAAAAAAATTGTTTATTCAATATAATAGGATGTTTTTATGATAATTATTTGATTTAAACTTACACAAACCTTTGTCTAATGGTTAAAGAACATACTATTTCTGTGAGTGGTGAATTACTACCTCATGAAACGATGATTGTTCAATATTCTTTTAACACCTCTCATGGTGGCCATTATGATGAAACTATTTTTATATATGATATATATATTATGTTTATGTTTTCCTTATGCTTCTGTATTTTTCATTTATGTCATACCTTTATGATTTCCATTATGGGTAAACGCGATAATTTCATTTTAGGAAGTGCAGACTACCGCCCCCTCAAAGTGATTTGAATAGTTAATGTCAAATGTGGGACGTATAAAGGATGGTGTAAATGATATTATATATGATATTATTCTGGAATTATAATATACCTTTATATCATTATGTTTTTATTCCATTAAATATGAAATATAAATGAAAGTAGCGTTCATGCGTACGTACGACTTACCGTCTCCATGAACGGTGCATTTCATTTCTTACCTCTAAATGTTATGTAATATTATAAATGCATGTATATACTGGATATATATGATATATATGATATCTAAATCCTAAATATAATTATGTATATAATGTATATTTCACCACATGAACAACTTGTAATTATAAGAAGTTTATTTTTGACTCAAGTACCAAAGATCGAAAAAACGACCGTTATTGACTTAAATAATTATATATTGTTCATAACATGGTAATAAGTGATATAAAAGGAATAATGAACTTGAAAAATGTTCTTAATAAAGTAGAAATTAACTCTAGTTTATTATTAAGAAGATAAAGAATGATCGAGTCAATTCAGATATGAGGTAAGGGACTTCGTCTCAATCTCCTTTCATTGAGGCATATTTTGTTTTATACACAACTTTCCTTTATACGGTGTACAAACCCCTTTGACTTTTACTTTTATTCAAAAGTAATCTATTTATACGAAGCGTTTTACTAAATGACAAAAAGGAATGTTTTTTTGTCGTACATATGTGGCGACAACGACTTCTCCGCCGCCGTGACCATTATTTGAGTTTCAGCTTCCTCTACAAGCCATAACTTTTTCTTAAAATGAAAAATAAATACCAAGTTGTAATTTTCCTTTATTTTTTTATTGAAAAAGGTTTTGATATTGTTTTTATTATATCAATGTGTTTTATTGATGTATTTTGATTGAAATGTGGAAATGTTATGTTTCCTTTATGCATGCTTTATGTGATACGATTATGTTATGGTTTATGATATGTTTAAAAATTTTCATATAAGGAATGCATTGGATTTAATAAGTGATGGGTGGAGCCTGCTATAGCTCCTCGATGAATTGGTAGGTCTCATGAGACAAAATAGTGTCTTGGCATGAGTCCTTGACAAAATCTTATTTGTAGTCTTGGCACGAGGCCTTGGCTACGTGGTTATGATAGTCTGACATTATGCATTCCATCATTATGAAAGTGGTTATTGATATTGAATGTGATTATTCGACTAGTAGAATATCCATGTGAATAAGTAAATGGAATTATTTCATTTCATTTTTTCCATATTATGCTGAAGTTCAAGTTTAAAAGGATTTTTTTAGTTATACACTGCCTTAAATGTTTATGTTTATTTATGAAAGTTTCTGCTATATTGTTATCCTTACTGAGCATCTGAGCTCACCCCTTTCAATGTTTTAATTTTTCCAGGATGTGAAGAAGTATTTTATGAATGACCTACAGGGATAGTATGGGGGGGATATGAAGACAAGATTTTTTTGTTGTTTTGTTTTACTTTTTGATGTAATGTAAAACTTATGAATGTATCTAGTGTTTCAAGGATACAAAACTAATCAGTCTTTCGAGACTTGATCTTTGTGATCATGAAAATTTTACGTAATAATGCACCAACTCTAGGTAACTGGGGTTGAGGCGTTACAGTTGGTATTAGAGGTAGTTTAGTACTAACCTTGGAAGCTATATTTAGATAAACTCTGATTAGAGCACATAGCCCTAAGATATAATTTGATGATTAGTATAGAAGAACATACTAGAATTTTGGTAAAGTATAGATTTTGTATATTTTCCAAGAAATATAGCCCTTTCTGGATACGAGCAGGTAGAGATGGCTCTGGCACAAATTTACCTAGGGGTAAAACCCGAAAACACCGCTTTGAGCTAGACTCGAACAAGAACTAGTGCATGACAAAGGGCCTTACTGCACTCTTTGTTATGACACTCTTGGGGGATATTCTTAGGATAATTCAATATTTCTTTACAAACCATTATGAAGGGTTTATGAGTATATACTTCCTCAAAGAAAACATTTTTTTATGGATTATATCCATAAATAGTTCAATTTATGTTAAGTGTTTTACAAGTATGGAATTATGTATTTCGATTCATAAACTAATCTAGTTTATGACATTGTTTAGAAATGGAGCCTAGTGGAAGGAATGGAAACTGTATCAATGCACTCACTCTATATAAGGATTTCCCTCCTAATCAATATAATTATAATGGAGTTGGTGATACATTTGGTGCTGATCAGCTTATCACCATACTGGGACAAGTCACTCAGGTTATGAATAATAACCTTATTCGTATGGAGCACCCTAATCCGCAAAGTGGAGGATAAATGTTAGACCTATTCATGAGGCAACAAACACAAACATTCAATGGGAGTACAAATCCATTAGTTGATGAGGAATGGATAAATTCCCTAGAGAAAATATTTCAGGCATTGGGGAGTAGTGAAAGGGAAAATGTTATCATGGTAGTTTACCGCCTTACTAGAGATACTGATCAATGGTGGTCATTGATT
This sequence comes from Viscum album, assembly GCA_963277665.1. Classification (NCBI taxonomy): domain Eukaryota; kingdom Viridiplantae; phylum Streptophyta; class Magnoliopsida; order Santalales; family Viscaceae; genus Viscum; species Viscum album. The sequence goes on from OY728126.1 coordinate 592,069,135, forward strand.
CAAAACACAAAGGAAGATGATGAAGTATATAATATGGAATGGAGGGAGTTTAAAGATATTTTCTTAGAAAAATACTATCATCGTAACCATCAAGCAGATATGGAAAGGCAATTTCTGAGTCTGAGACAAAAGGAGGATGAGAATGTCGCAAAGTATGAGGCCAACTTTACAAGGTTAGCGAGACATGCTTTAGATTATATACATAACCCAAGAAGTAAGATTGATTGTTTCTTTGATGGGTTAAAACCATTTCTCTGTCGAGCTTTAGTATCACAATCTTTCTCAACGTACGAAGATATAGTCTCATGTTCTATCAAGATAGAAAAGGAATTATCTAAATCTTATGATAATAAAGTAAAGCAATAGAAGAAGAGAATGATGGAACGAGAGATAGATAAAGGGAAAAAGGGAAAAAGGGAAAGAAAGATTTTCCATTATGTGATAATGGTGGGAATAATCACCCCGGTACTTTCCTAAAAGGAATGAGATTTTGTTATAAATGTGGAGAAAAAGGTCACCAGGCTCATGATTGCAAGGGAAAGAAAGAGGCTGTCAATGTTGAATGCTACAATTGTAGATAAATGGGGCATTATGCAAATGAATTCCCTAAGCGCCGAGGAAACTTACCTTATAAAAGGCCAAGGGAGCAAGTCCAATCTTATGTTGTTACTACAGTTGAAATAGAATAATTATTGTATTTGTGTTTTTGGACTCAAGAACTATATTATGGTTATAAGAATAATGTGATATATATAAGGATTATGATTCAGTACTTATTGTTTTCATTAAGGTTTTAATATGATGAAGGTAATCATATTTTTAGTATGTGACAATAAGAGAAACTTTACCTTGTTTGGGGAATCTGATGAATTGATTTTGGAATTTAGAGACCTTTTTGAGAAATTCTGGATAGTGGTATTTTGGATAACTATAAAGGTTGAAATAAATTAAGTTTAACTTTGGATATTATTGTTTAAGGTTAAAACATTTCTGAAGATTATTTTTGGAATATTATAATACTATGGTTTTAGGAAAAGGATAACCTATAGGTCAGGGGATAGCCCGTCGCGTCGGACAAATCTACAGGAATCGAACCCACAACCATAGTGCGACAGGTCTTTATTACCTACCACTAGCCTACATGAAGTCCCTGGTTATTACAAAATAGTTTCCCTAATCTAAATGGCATGTGTTAATATTTGGAACCTTATACAATTAGGATAAATAAAATATTTTTGAGTTCTATTACCTTTTGGAGTGAAAGATGGGTTTGTGGTAAAAATTTATTAAATAATGAAAGTCTACATGACAAGTAAGTATATTTCCTTACGTTCTTAGTAAATCTCCTAAATAAATTCCTCAAATTTATGAATGTTAACTTAAAACAAAAACATTGTCAGTTAACTTTTCCTACTGGGGATTCAATGACCGTTTAACCAATCATAAGTTTGTGATTTTCTTGTAGTTAACTTTATCCTAATCCTATTTTCTACAACTCTCCATTAGAAATTGATGGGTTTTTCCTCCATATCCATATTTTCATAGAAACCTAGTATTCGCTATCTTGAGTGACCTTTTTTACTTCTCTTTCTTTCTTTTAAATTTATATTTTTATTAAACCTATTTTCGATATGGGTTTTCCACAAAGGTATTTTCTACTTTGAACCTTTTATTTTAGAAGAAAAATTTCAAATTGTGAGGATTCAATTTATTGAAGGAGGGGATAATGTAACACCTCAAGCTTCTATTATACGTTTCTCTTTCAATAATGCAAGAGCTTGCATTGTACGCAAGTTCGAGATTCTAACACACCGCGACCAATAGAAATAGCCGTTATGAATAGTAATACCCACTTTTTGAAATTATATAAATTTTATATTTTATAATGGACTTCATTTTTGGATTTGGAATATCGAAATTAGCCTATGTTGAATTTTTGGTATTTTTTCGAGAACTTCCAATTTTCGATGAATAGTGAAAAATACTTAAAAACAACATTTTTAATCAAAATAATTTATAGTGATAAATTATAATATTGAGTGGTTTTAAAGTATAATTAGAATATAATTTTACCATTTTATCCAATGGTGGACATTATAATTAATTTCACTTTGAAATTGGATATAAACAATTGTCAATCTTTTGATTGATATTGTTTCTTAAAAACATGCTATTTGTTTTGACAACAGGAATAACTTTTTAATTAATTACTACAATTTCTGTGTTTGGAATTTGGTAAAATGGATTCCATATTTGGAATCATAAGGTACAAATTATGTAATTAAGACAATTTTGTTTTTTTTGAAATTATGAATAGTAACAACGATAATTATCTTTAATTATCGTGATTAATTAGTAATCGGGTAGTTAAGGGTAAAAAAATAATATCATAATAATACAAAATGACCCCAAAATGTATCCTAATGATACTAGTTGTGTCATGGACGACCATGGGATTCCTTTTACCAAACTTTGGGACCCCGTGGAATCACTTTTGGGTGATAGTGACATGTTATTATATTATTTTTTTAAAGGGAAAGTATAACCAAAGTTTGTATCACCCAAGTAAAACAATTTTAGTTTTGTCTTTGTAATTGATCTATTTGAATATAAATATTCATTGGAAAGATAAAAATATTTCCTACATCATGATATTTTTTTATAATTTTTAGACATTAAATAAACAAATTTATTTATGACACCATGATGATGCAATGATTACCTCATTAATGAAAAATTTAAATAAAATGAAAAGATAAGGTAAAATAAATGACTTACACTTTTAAAAAACCTATTGGATGAGTATATTTAGAACCCTTATCACCTTATCATCAAAATATATAATTGTGAGACCTTTGAAATTCGAAAAGCACTTCATAATAATGTAATATTTCATGACTTTCCAAGAGTGCCCCTCGTCTCCTCTTATAAAAGGCCCCCACCTCTACCACCTTATTCACACCTTCAAAGCCATTTAGCTCAGACAATATCTACCCAAATACTCTATAAACTTCCATATCTTACTCCAAGAAGCCTCACTTTGGGCATAAGTCTTCCCAAGGAAGCCTTTGGATCAAATCAAAAAAGAGTTACCCGATTTTAAGGTAATGTCTTCTCTTATGTTCTTTTGTTTTATTTTTCTTCTCCAACCCCTTAAACTATTTTTATTCCTTTATTTTGTAACAAAAACAGTGTATTAAATATGTTAGGATTTTTTTATGATAAGGATTTTATTTACACTTACACACACCTTTGTCTAATGATTAAATAATATACTATTTCTGTGAGTGGCGAATTACTGCCTCACGAAATGATGATTGTTCAATCTTCTTTTAACACCTCTCATGGTGGAAATTATGATGATAATATTTTTATATATGATATATATTATGTTTATTTTTTCATTATTCTTCTGTATTTTTCATTTATATCATACCTTTATGATTTCCATTATGGGTAAATGCGATAATTTCATTTTAGGAAGTGCGGACTACCGCCCCCTCAAAGTGATTTGAATCGTTAATGGAAAATGTGGGACGTATAAAGGATGGAGTAAATGATATTATATATTATATTATACTGGAATTATAATATAAATTTATATCATTATGTTTTCATTCCATTAAATATGAAATATAATTGAAAGTAGCGTTCATGCGTACGTACGACTTACCGTCTCCATGAACGTTGCATTTCATTTCTTACCTCTAAATGTTATGTAATTTTATAAATGCATGTATATACTGGATATATATGATATATATGATATCTAAATCATGAATATATTTCTGGATATAATGGATATTTCACCACATGAACAACTTGTAATTATAAGAAGTTTATTTTTGACTCAAGTACCAAAGACTGACAAAACGACCATTATTAACTTAAATAATTACATAATGTTGATAACATGGTAATAAGTGATATAAAAGGAATAATGAACTTGAAAAAGAAACTTAAGAAAGTATAAATTAACTCTAGTTTATTATTAAGTATATTAAAGAATGATCGAGTCAAGTCGGACATGAAGTAAGGGACTTCATCTCAATCTCCTTTCATTGAGGCATATTTTGTTTTATACACAACTTTACTTTATACGGTGTATAAACCCCTTTTAATTTTACTTTTATTCAAAATGAATCTTTTTATACGAAGTGTTTTACTAAAAGACATAAAGGAATTTTTTTTGTTGTACGTATGCGACGACAACGGCTTCTCCACCACTATGACCATTATTTGAGTTTCGGCTTCCTCTACAAGCCATAACTTTTTTTTAAATTGAAAAATAAATACCAAGTTTTACTTTTCTTTTATTTTGGTATTGAAAATGGTTTTGATAATTTTTTTTTATATCAATGTGTTGTATTGATATCTTGTGGTTGAAATGTTGAAATGTTATGTTTTCTTTATGCATGTTTTATGTGATACGATTATGTTATGGTTTATGATATGTTTAAACCTTTTAATATAAGGAATGAATTGGACTTAATAAGTGAAGGGTGGAGCCCACTATAGATCCTCGATTCATCGGTAGGTCTCATGAGAAAAACTAGTGTCTTGGCATGATGCCTTGGCAAAATCTTATTTGTAGTCTTAGCACGAGGCCTTGGCTACGTGGTTATGATAGTCTGGAATTATGCATTCCATCATTATGAAAGTGGTTATTGATATTGAATGTGATTATTTGACTAGTAGAATATCCATGTGAATAAGTAAATGGAATTATTTCATTTTATTTTTTCCATATTATGCTGAAGTTCAAGTTTAAAAGGCTTTTGTTTTAGCTATACATTGCCTTAAATGTTAATATTTATTTATGAAAGTTTCTGCTATATTGCTATCCTTACTGAGCATCTGAGCTCAAACCTTTCAATGTTTTAATTTTTCCAGGATGTGAAGAAGTATTTTATTAATGACCTATAGGGATAGTATGGGGGGATATGAAGACAAGATTTTGTTGTAGTTTTGTTTTACTTTATGATGTAATGTAAAACTTATGAATGTATCTAGTGTTTCAAAGCTACTAAACTAATCAGTCTTTCAAGACTAGATCTTTTTGATCATGAAAATGTTACATAATAATGCACCAACTCTGGGTAACTGGGGTCGGGGCATTATAATTGACAGTCTTGATCCAAAATAATAAACAAATGAATAAAATAATAAAAAATAGACCTCTCCTCTCCCTATAAATACCACGCCTCACCACACCTTTTACCCACACCTTCAAAGCATTTTGACTTGTCTAAAATCTACCTAATTCCATTACCAAGACTCTTCCCCATGTCCAAGACTTTTTTTTCTCACCAAAAAACAAAAACGAAGTTCTTTAATAAGGTTCTCAAGGAGACAAAATTAAAGAGGTAAAATCCTCAATTCTTTCTCTTTTAAATTATTTCATTCAACTTTATACTCACCTATACTATCCAAAGTGGCATGATAAGTATAATATCATATATATACTAGAGTTTTATTATGTTAATATGATATCCAGCATCAAACCTCTTCTCTTCTCCTCTTATTCTAAAAAATGAAAACATCATCTGTGACATGTCGATTCACCACCTCCGTGGATAACGAGTTTTCATTTTCCTTTTAGACCTTCAAGTCTAGTCATAAAGACATTGTTATGGTTAAAAAATATTTTAATATATATATATATTATAAATTATTTAATTTTCTGGAACTAATTTATATACGTAAAAATTAAATAAAATAAAAGTAGCTTCAGATAGTTAGAAAAACTGCCAAAAACAAAAAAAAAATTATCATTAATATTTTATCTAATAAATCAACTTTATATCAGAAAAAATTATATATGGGAGAATTTAAAAATTTGAAAAACATTAATACCATATGTTTCCACTTTTTTATTATTACTTCTATTTGAAAAAGAACTCTGATAATTATACTCAAGGGAAACAACCATAAAGCCATGACACAAACGCTTCAGGAACCATGATTATGAAATTTATAACTCATCAAAATGGCTATAAATGAAATTAATAAAATGTTAATAAATAAAATATACGTGGAAAAGGTTATGAGTTAATTAATTAATGAATCTAATTTTATTATACTTGACATTAAGTATAAGTTCAGAACTCTTTTAGACAAAAGGTAGTGGAATTTTTAACCCAATTTCCATTCTTTAGGGTAACCTTCTACTTCATTAATTTTATCATGATAAGATTATTTTTAAATGAATTTTTATTATATTATGTTATATTATGTGGATTTACAACAAATATACATATTATATTATTTGATTAATTCTCACTTCAATGATATTCTATTTGTAAGGGGATTTCTTTTTTAAAAATCCTCTTTTCAATTTACAACTCTTTTTATTAAAGAAATGTTTTTTACTTATATGGAATAAGAAAAGTTTCCCGCTTTCATGAATCCTTATTAATTTTATGTTTAATTTATAAGTTTACTTGTTTTTTTTTCAAATAAAATATTTTCATTTATAGGTGAACGATTTATTAAATATGAAAAATGATTTCAAAAATTGAAAATTTATTTTTCTCAAGAATGTTTATTTTATACCATATTTATGTGTTATGATGATGTTATGGTTCTTGGGAATTGTTATTATGTTGGGTGGTTCCATGATAAATCAAGGGAGGATGATCCCATTATATCTATCTAATGCATTAGGTAAAGGGATGGAGTTAACCGATTAGGTTTATTCTAATAGATTATGGGAATATACTGCAATGGTTATTCTAAGTGCAACCATGATGGTTACTCCTTGTTTAGCTCATAGATCTACATTATATAGAAGAGTGGTAGGAAAAAGATGTCACAAGTTAACTTTTATGATTTATGTATGATTTCTATAATTTTATAGGAAACTTATGATTTCATAATGTAATCGAAAGAGATTGTATTTTATGTGTAAAATTTATAACATTGTTAAAATGTTGTCATTCATGGACTAACTGTTTAATTTTTCCTTTTTTGTCCCTTACTGATATTTTTGTGCTCATACTAAGTTTTAGAATGTTTTTTATAGGGTTTGAGGATTTTTAAAGGAATAGAATAACTCAAGTTTAAAGTTTTGATGTTTTATTATGGAAATAAATCATTTTTTATTTTAAAAGCTTCATATTGTGAAAAAAATATTAATTGAGTAGAAGTGTTTAATTTCTAATATATGAGTTTATATGTATGAGGTTATGGCCTAATTATCTAAAAATATAAACATAAAATATCTTTAAAAATTTATGAAAGTGAATTCTAATTTAATTAACTATATTATGCAATGTTTAAGGTTGGGTCCTTACACACACATACACACACTTGTAAAAAATGGTCTTTAATGTCAAAATTTTAAAATCAATTCTTCAATATTGATGTTAAAAGTCCTTATAAAATATTTTTAATGTCAATTATTTTATAAAAAATGTTAAAAGAGAACTTTTAATTTCAGTTCCTAAAAAACTGACATTAAAATTCCTAATACAGAACTTTTATCATTGGTTTTTTTTTGAAAAAATGACTTTAAAAGTTTACTTTTTACATCAGGTTTTCAAAAAAACTAACATAAAAAATATTCACCAAGTTTTATTCATTTACCAAGATTATTTTTGACTGATCATGTTTCTAAAATGGAATTACAGATCAAAAGTTATGTTCATCGTAAGTTGGATTTCTCTAAGAGAAGTCTTAGTGAAGTCCAAATTGCGACGACCATAACTTTTAATCGATAAGTCCATTTGAGATTCACAAGTAGTCAAAAAGAATCTTGGTAAATAAACTATAACCTCATAATATTTTTGACATATTTTTTAAAGTTACAAATGATTTAACAACAACTAAGAAGTGGGGGTGGGGGGGGGGTTGAATCAATTGTTCACTTTTTATAACTTTCAAGACTTTTAGAAACTTAAACCCTGAAATCTTTTAAATTTAATTTCATTATCATAGTTTAGTAAAAAATATTGCGTGAAAAATTTGGAAAGATAGTAAATCAAAAAATATTTACAAGGTTTGACCTCAGTTTGAGGACCAACATCCTTTCCATATCCACTCCCATGGGTGTATGGAAATTCACTATTAAGAAGAAGTGAATACAAATTGTGCCAACTCCCATTAGAAACCTTATATCTTCTGATAGGAATGATTATAATAATTCTCACCAGTTTATAAAGTCTTCATATAAAAAATTAAACAAAAACAAAAGAATAAATACTTTTTTTAAACTCCTCTACAAATTCTATGTCTGGAATCCTTAGTATGATGTGGTTAGGTCTGATTCTCTCAGCCCGATGAGGCTAATTCTAATGGAATTAGTATGATGAAGTCATTCTCAATATGAATTTCTCAAACTCTTCTCAACTACTCAGTATGATCTTCCTTAGTCTGATTGACTCAATATGATATTTCTCAGTTTGATAATCAAAACAACAAATGTACGACCTTCTAATGAGATATCTATCCAGAAAGAAATATGACTCAAATTCTGACTCAAACTTTATAGTGATTCAATGTTTCCACACATAAAAAATATTATAAAGTATGAATGTATTTTCCTTCTATTTATAGGCACTATAGAATGAAAAATTAGGGAAACTTGAAAACTTTCCCCACTCTATCAAATTAAAAAACTCTAAGATCTATGAATATTTGAATTTTAATTTTGACCATATAAACTATTCAAAAATATTCTAGAATATTCTTGAGTATTCTTAGTAACCAGCCTTCTAAAACTTTATAATGTTTCTTCAGTATGATGGAACTTCCTCAGCTCATTACGATGGAACTTCCTTAGCTCATTATGATAAAACATTCTCAGCTCATTATGATGGAACTTCCTAATTAGAGTCAATTTGATTGAATTTATTCCTCAGATTCAGTCTGATGGACTTTCCATTCCAGATTTTGTTTGATTGAATTTCTTTACTAGAGTCAATTTGATTCACTTTCTTTATCAGATTTAGTCTGATTAACTTTCTTTCTAAGAGCCAGTATAATTGACTTTCCTTCTTAGAGTCAGTTTGATGGAATCCTATAATGATGGAATTCCCATAACGATGGAATTCCCATTACGATGGAATTCTCATTATGATATAAACTTCACTATGAAACTTTGAAATTATTCAAACCTCGTCAACTATAACTCATTTAGACTTCTTAAAACTTATGCGTCTGATAATTCTAGATCCGATGCAAACTTTGTCTTGATTCTTGGAACCGATATAATCTTTATGATTCTTCTATTTATTCAAAAAAAATTATCATGAGAGTTTTCATGATTTATGAGAACTTAATGATTGGAAAATAATCATCCAAATTAAGGATAAATTTTTTAATAACTTTATAAATCCTGACATCACTGTCTCCATTTAACCTCTTCAACAACATTCTGACTTTCTAACTCAGTAACATCTTTCTTTGTCTGATTATGCTAAAGGAAAATTTACAGCAATCAATAATTTCTGCCACCAATTCTTTTGGATCCAATGATCTATATATTTGATTTCTCGGTGTAACTAAAAACCATCACCTTCAAATTCTCATGTTTATTCACACCGATGAGTTCATAACTCTTAAAACACAAAATCCTTCTTGTATCAGGACTCTGTCATGATGTTTAGAACTTTTGAGATCTTCATAGCATCGTATGACTCAAGTGAGAAAGTTTAATAACTTACTAACTCTTGATATAAATGTCTTATTTTACTCTCTTTGACATTATTTTGACTTCCTCAATCTAGAACTTATAAAATTTTAACCAACATCGAGTCTGATGAATCTTGAACATCATGTTAATAGATTTGAGTCTGATGGTACTTTCAATCAACAACTCTACAAAAATTCTACCTTCTATATTCCTTACACCTTCTACATCTGGAACTTCTCATTCCAAAAACCTATGTCTAGAAAATATCTTTCTTAAATATACAATTTCTCCCCCTTTGTGTTTGGGTTTGAACATTTCAACAACTTTCACCTATTTTTCAAAAAAATTATTTTATAAAAGATTATTTTTCAATAAATAAAACATCACAAATGTTCTTCAGTTTTGTAGTAAAAATAAACATTAAAAACACTTTTAACATCATTTTCTACTAACAATTAATGTAAAGTCTGCATAGAATACTTTTGACATCAGTTTTTTGAAAAACCAACTTTAAAAGTGGTTTTAACATCATTTTTTACTAAAAATTGATGTTAAAAATAAATATGATGTTGTATTTTGTTTTCTAAGATTTGTTTCCACTACTCGTGGATCTCAAACAAACTTAGATATCAAAAGTTATGGTCATGGGAAGATGTAATTCTTTAAGAGAAGCCTTAGAGAAGTCCAAATTTCGACAACCACAACCTTTCATCTGTAAGTCAGTTTGAGCTCCATGAATAGTCAATTTTATTGGGAAATGAACTACAGCCTGGTAAATATCTTTGATATCATTTTTTAGTATAAAATGATGTTAAAAGTGTGTTTTATAAATTTTGCATTATTTTTTAGTAAAGACCAATGTCAAAAGTAGTTTGTACATTCAACATCAGTTTTTATGACATTGATATGAAAATCGATCCTGTGATCTTTTAATGCTAATTTTATAAAAAACCAACATTAAAACCATAATATGAGAAGAGTTTTAACTTCAGTTATACATTTAATCGATGCTAAAAGTAAAATTTCAAATATGCGGGTTCGATATTTCAATTTTTTTATAATGCACATTTCAATTACACACCTAAATTTTAATACATCACCACCACAAATATTTTCATTTACAAAACATAAATCCTCATTCACTTTCTTTCAACATTTTCAAACTCTTAGATCCAATCAAATTTTCAACTCTTCTTCAATCAATGATTTGTGCATGGTATTTATTCTCATCATTTAATTTATTTATTATTATTTTCCACCATCTCTAAAAAACTTTTTAATTTTTATTATGATGAAAAAGAATTATTTCGATCAAGATACAAAGATAAAACATGCACATGAGATTCCCCAATTGATGTTAAAAATTTCTTATTGATCATTGTTTTCATTATCACGTGAATTTTTCCCTAAAAAGAATAGAAATAACAAAAAACAACATATCGATTTAAAAGAAACCCCCAAAATTATTGAAATTCAGTTGAATATTTAAGTTTATTCTTAGTTTTTTTCATTTGGTTTCTGTAATTTTTAATTCATGCTGTTGAAATAGTGGGTGCCCTAGACCCAACTATGTAGTACTTTTTGATTACCATATCATGGGTATAGTTAGCTATGCAAGATGTTATCTTACCATTATAGTGGATACTTTTCTGCATCCATTATATAGTGGTAATGTCCAAAGGTTAATTGTCATGTCGAGAGGTTATAAAAGATCCCAGGCTATAATGAGAACCTTGAGATACAATGACATTAATCTTAAATATATGTTCTATAGTCTATATACATCTTACTGACTAGACACAGTATATGTCTGACTATCAGGTGCTGGGGGATCATAAGCATTGAGACTTCTTCTCATGAAGTTCTCACTTGGTGATCCCTAGTAGTGAGATCCTGAGGACATACCCGCCAATAGGAAAACCACATGTTTTGGGTGTGATTGGTTTTTCATATCTACGGACATGTGTATTGGTGTCCTGAATTGAGACAATTGACAATGTATATCATTTGATTACGTGATTTGATGCAAGGAAAAAACCATGGCAGTAATGTCGTGGCGAGGTAGTTTGTGTTGGGTGCGTCGTTGGTGGTATGACGTTGGTTGAATGGTCAAGAAAGGCTTTGTCACTTCCATGTTTAGGATGTTGTATATCTCAGGCCTGGTTGATTAGGATGGTGCCACCTTCATAAGTATTTATCCAAATCAGTAGAAAGGAAAATCCGTCCAGATAGATCAACAATTAATAAAGCGAGATAAGGACGATGACACAAGAGTGCGTCCTGCTTTATGAGATATTTAATGACAAAGATATTATAGTACACAGTCAGTGTTCGTAGGATGGTAGTCGTTGCTATGACTATCCTTATCTCTTTAGGGGACATGATGAGTTGCTAGACTTCACTCCTGGTCTGTGGATTTTATTCACTGCTATCGAGATAATGGCCTAAAGGGTCACACACAATAGCATATTCAAGAATCCGCCCTAGTCAGTTGAATAGGTATATGAACAGAGTGGGCCCTGCCACGGGGTCCGAGCATTGTCCAAGTTGTCAATCACCAAATGAATTAAATAAATTCATTAATATTCAAGTTAGGAATATTTGGTGTTGAATTTATTTAATGTATTTACGAGTTTAGTAAATATGAGAAAATATTAATCGAAGGAATATTATTTTAATATTCCAAGTTCGTTTAATATTAAGCGGGATAGCGAGTCGAGTTAAATGTCTTGGATTTTATAAAGTAATATATTTCTTATATATTACAAGTATGTGATAAAAATAATAAATAATATTGGCGTAGTTTAGTCTGTCAAAATTATTTATTTAGTGGACATTGAAATAAACGGGGGCCGGGGAACCCAAACAGGTATTTCTCAACGTCTCTATAAATAAGAGAGGAGGCTATATCTCTTTTTTGTGCAATTAAATATTCATTATTTTGCATGGATTGAAAATTGAGAGCCTCTCTCTCCTCCTGCTTCTTAGAGAGAGAAGATATCGATCCAAGATGCTCAAATCAAGATCTCTCTTCTACATCGAAAGCTTCTCGATGCAGTGATCATCGGGATGTAGAAAGCATAATCAGATCACCGTTCTAGCATGCGGAGTTTGACGATCGACATTCCAGCAGATTTTGGAGCGCGTGTGGAGGATCTAGAGGGATCCTGCTTTGGATCCTTCAAGCAAGAATCGCCATCGACTATAGCAGTCGACCGCGCCTTCTAATTTGAAACATGTACATTTTCATTTTAATTTTGTGCTCTTTACAATCTACACGGGATTCTCAGACCTCTTCGGAGCTCAGATCATTGGCAATGACAAGTTTCATCATCCCACCGATGAAAATTTTAAAAACCCCGACCCACCGGATTCCGCTGTGGGCCCCAGAAACCTAACAGTGGTATCAAAACGATCACGTAGATTTTTTGAACCAAATAAAATTAATTTGAATAAAATTAAGTAGATGGTTTAAAAATGGTCAAAACGGATCGAACCGCTTTTCAATCTGATTTCGAATGACCAAGATATGGTCATTTGAAATTTCTGGAATGGATCGTATTCGTGTTTTTACTCGGGTTTTAAATTTTGTTGATTATTTCTGTTTATCGGGAATAATACAAGTTTTTTAAGAAATTATAATTATTATAATTATAATTTTATAAAATAATAATAATAATAATAATTAATTATTATTATTATATGATTAAAATAACAATAAATTATTATTTTATTATAATAATTTATATATTATTATAATAAAAGGATAATATCCTTTAGAAAAACTTTTTTTTAAAAAGAGGGTGAGATGACTTGACCTGCTAGTCAAGTCTTCAAAGAAACAAAAGGTGAAAGGGTGTTAACCGCGTGAACAAGGAAGAAAGCAAAAAAAAATGGGAATGGAAATTCCTCCCCGCGTGGAGGATTACAAAACAAAAATGTCGTCCCCCTGCTCCAATGGGTCACCGCGCATTGCCAGGCATCGCCGCCCTACAAGCGCTGCCTCTTCCGCCACCCTGTGGGCGCTGCCTCCGCTGCTTGCGCCAGCTCCGGCCAGACCCGTGCACAGCAGGCCGGCCCACCGGCCTTCCTCCGTTGGCCACCAGCCTCCGCCGCATCTCCCAGCAGGCCTCGATCTCCTACCTCCTCCCTCGCGTGCCGCCTACGCGCCTAGTCCGAGCCACCACAGGGTTTCCTCCGGACGAAACCATCGCAACAACAACAGGTCGGCCTCCACTCCTCCGGGCCGCCTCCAAGCCGCCGCCCTCGCCCTGCTCTCTCTTGGTATATCTAAAAGCCGCTGTCTACTCCCTCCTCCCGGCGCTCCAGCAGCTTTCTCACCGGCCAGCCAAGGTGCCGACTTCCGCCGCTCTAGGCGCTGTCCCCACCGCACGCCGCCCTACTCCAACCAAGTGCGGCCTCCCCTCACTACTATACAGCACAGACTAGAACCTCCGAGCAGCCTTCTACCATGACCGTGACCGAAGCGACCCGCCTTTTGTGCATGCTTGCTTCGGCGTCGGGCCGGCCTCCGCACAATGCACAGGCCGACCATTGGGCAGCTCCAAAAGCGTCCTCGGCTACCCGACCAATCCTTGGTCGAACCCTCTTTTCGGAGACCCAAGAGGCCAAAAGCCTCTCAGGTACCTCACGCTGCAAGACCCCCGCAACGCCGCCATTACAGCATTGCTCCCATGGGTGTCCCTACCTCCGGCCACCTCCCAGTCCTCCTAGCGGGCAGGTAACCCCTGACCTGGGTTTAGTTAAATCAATTAATGTAATTAATTAATTAAATAAATTAAATAAATTAATATATTAATTATAGTGAAAATAAATTTTAATACCCGAGATTAAATTAAATTTAATTTTTGTAATTAAATTAATTAATTAATTAATTTAATTTCAAATATTAAAATTAAATTAATTACATGACCGATAATTAATTAAATTATTTTAATTTATTAATTCATTTAATTTAATTAAATTAAATAAACATCATACTTATTTATGCGTTTTATTTTTATCGTGATGTAGTTACCCGACTACTGGTCTTGAGCATCGACACATGTATATTGATTTTTATTTAATTAATTATTTTAACTGTGTGCGATGCTTGTAAATTAATTAAATATATGGTCTTCGTATCATCTTTCATTTTTAGTTAAAATGTATAAGGACCTGCGTGTCCAATTCATATGATCTACATTTATACCCGAGTTCCCCTCACCTGCACGCGAGTACCTTTGTAATTCAGATGAAGACAAAAAGAAACGTGGACCCCGCCAAGATGAGGCAGTGCACGACGGTGCGAGACGACACGTGGACCACGCCAAGATGAGGCGGTATTCCAAGATGTGACATGGACCCCACCAAGACAGGGCGATGTTCCAGATGCGAAGCAAACATACAAAACAAGGGGAAACTGCATCATGAGTCAAACTTCGACTCAGGTACGATGTGCTTAGTTCGTTTAGATGCTCAAGACCAGTCGGGTAGTAGTTTACCTTTATGCATTTATTTTTTGTTTTATGCATTTTAGAATAGCGGGAAAATACATAAAATAATAGATAATAAAATGTATAAAGAATCAGCATGTGTTTTTCTATTAAAGTTCAGTTGAGAGCACGACAACATAGACAAAAAAGTTTAATAGAAATTGATTACATTCATTAATATAAAACCAATAAAACCTTCAAAGAAAATATTAAATCACAAACAACCTTCCATCATTAAAGTTTGAACAAAATCAGGTGTTTGAGGTGCCGATCATGCCTTAGCTGAGGGTGCCTCTTACTACCGGGGAGTTCTTATTCGTGTGGTGGGTCGACTTAACTAAAATTGCAGCAATGGGATAGCCTTAGCTAGCTTGTTGTAATTTTAGATGAAAGCGTTGAGTAAATCCGTAAATGAATTTTGAAGCTGGGACTTCACTCAGCAGATCAAGGAACCGCAAGTTAATGCGGTTGGCCAACCAAAAGCCTACCTTGGACCCTTCGAGTAGTGGCGTAGCCATAGCTAGTAGACTATGATTGAGGTTCAGGGATCCTTTCCACTAGAATACTCAAGAGTATTCCGATTCTAGTACAAAGGGTTTCTAGAATTTGAAAAAATAGTGGGATACCTTTAATGATTAAATAATCAGTAATGTCACATTAGGTAATCACATAAAAGTACAATCTGCTAAAGTATATTTGTAGATAATGGAAAGAAATACCACAATAAAATTGCGATAAACATTGGACAAAGTTAATGTCTAAACTAAGCACAAATTTCCAAAGAATATTATAGCCTCTCACACACATTACTACCATATCGGAAATCCAAGTTGCTTGTGTCCCAACCTGTTAAGCCACCTCAAGAAGCGAGGTTGTAAAACTACTTACAGGAGACTCATGAATCAAGAATATGATGGTTCTGTCATAATGCTATCATCAATGTCTAATGTTATTTTAGGTCTCTACATCAAGACATGGATGATGTTACATGAAGTATCATCTCCAAGTTCCTTTCAAGGAGAAAGTGAAGCAAGATTTGAATGTAGTGATTGCACTCGGTTTGTGTAAAGTGAAAGATGGTTCACAATCTTTCATGTCATACAATTCTTATACCTTTTACACCTAATTACTCTAGTTTAATTTAAAGGTAAAAACGAACGGTATAGAGTAAGCGCTTCATTACCTTTAAGGTAACATTTTCCATGTAATAAGAATATTGGAGATAATGACATATTTTATTCTTATGGAGAATACATTGAATGACAAGGCGAAAAGGCTTATGGAATGTTATTCTAAAGGCACCTTCATCATTTCCTTCAATGAAAAGTGGTTGGTTATTTAACAGAACATTATTTGCATCACATAATGAAATGAATTCATGGAAGTTTAAAAACTGAAATATATGAAGCAAGTACACGCTTCTCATTCAGTTTATATTTATCAAGTATATTAATGTTTCTAACATACTTCTTGGGTATTGAATATAATATTCCAATACCATATGTATTTTAATACAGTAACCAAGAAAGTGGAGAAACATTACTAAAAGTAAAGTGTCTTCTCCAAGCAGCTGAGAAAGGGTGATTCCTAAGTTAGCAGTGAGAAACGAATAACTTCTAATTGCCAAGAGATTGATTCAAATTGAACAAGTTGTAGAGTATAACCAAAAACATTTATCTCATGTGCCAATTTGGGAATGATGAGAAATTATTCCATATTTTGGAATGAATGTTTTTTGTAGTAACATACTCAACTAATAGTTCTCTGCTACTTGAATCAATGGAAATACATGATGAATATAAAATGTAAGACCTACCCAGTTGTGGCAATGTGATTCATTGTCAAGTAAAACTAAAAGTGGACATCAAATATATACCCATTATGTTATTTAGGCTCGGTACAGCTTAACATGTTTGGTATTATTGACATCATTAGTTTAGACAAAGAAACCTTTAGAAATAAAGGTACGCCACAATGCTTTCCGAGGTTAGTTCAAAAAGACAGTGTGAACTTTTCCAAAGAAAGCAAGACGTAAAGATACTTCATAAATTTACTATATGTAATTAAGTAATAGTTAAGTATAATTTTGGTAAGAAGATATGGGTTTCTTCAGATTTGCATGCCAAATAATATCTTGACCAAACCATCATCGATCATGATAATGTTTCATAGAGTAATTCCTAAATGCATGTTACCTTATCTACATCACCGTATTGATGTTCATAAGGAGGATCGATGAAGAGTCTTACATATTAACATTGATAATTTTTTTTAGCATGGATCAATTCCTAAAATCACATTTTATACATCAAATTTATGATGTAAGTTGTATCAATGTTACAACCTGCAAAAACTTCCATTATATTTCATGATGTGCTTTGAAAATAACGGCTTAAACCCATAACCAATATTCCAACTAAAATGACAAATGGATATCATACGAGTCATAGTATGATGGAAAATACATTATGTCATAGGACGTGTTTAGATGCAAAGTGTTTGTTAGGATTTAAAAAAACATGCAGTAAGTTAAACACATTGTGCATTTGAGGTAATTATCCTAACAATTGCTTAAGATATTACCTAAATCCCTAAGATAGAAAAGATGTAGTCAAGTATTAGACTACATTTCTATACAAGGGTGGACATCTCTATTAGAGATAGTGGGAGCGGAATTGACTTGGATTTAGTAAATAATCGAGATGCACAAATGGTTGGCATAGGGAACAAGTTCCACAAGTACATGTGGAATAGGCATGTTCTAGTGACACATACTGCGTAGGAAGAACGAAACCATGGTGATGGTTTTATATTCATCGCGACCGGTGATATATTATTCATTAAGAATAATAAAACCTACAAGTAAGAAGTATATGGAAACGAGCTAAGATTGACAAGATCAACTAAAATTCAATAATGGATTCCATTTATCAAATTGAAATGGGGCTTATAAATTGAATACTGCGGTGGGTATTCAAATGAAATGATACATGGATGGTACAAGTATGGTACCAAAAAGGCTTGATTGGTTATACCAAGGTGGTAAGCCTAAATCTATTAGAATTTTACTTGTCATAGATAATCTTATATGATTATTTTATTGATCATTCGATGTCAAGTTCATATTTCGTGGAAGGTGTCTATACGACGCAACCAGAAAGAGATGATGACATCAAATGATGCTAATAAGGGTTGAAAGTTACTAAAATCCAATTTTGGATTAAAGTAAGAAACAAGATCTTAGAGCATTCATTATAAATAAATCTTTGCCTTGTGTCTACCAAAGGTTAGTGGGAGTGCCAATGTTTTAGATATGAAATACGTTCGGCAACATATGGAAAATAGATTTTGATCTTACAGTTAGATAAGATCATGTTAAAAGCAATTCTACAAAGATTGACTTCAAGTAGCAACCTAAGTTCTAGGGAACCTGATCCACTGAGATAGATCCAAAGGTTGCTTGGTCCTAGTCAATCATACATATAGTGACACTGTATTGAAAAATACAAGTTGGAACAATTCAAGTTCAGAATTGTTGCCTATGGATTAATCTCTTCAAGATAATATGTTCAGAACATAGGAAGAGATTAAAGTTGTGAATTGATACCATATGCTTTAGAGATGGATCAATCACATATGCCATATTATGTACAATAATTGATACTTCCACGATATAATTTTTTATAGGCAGATATCAATTATTTCCAGGAGCACTGCAAGTGATGTAGTCAGAACTATCATCTTGTACTTCGGTAAGTACAAATGATATGTACCTGGAATATGGAGAGGAAGGTATGCTAGTTATGGTGGGACACATACTAGTAGTCCTTAGATCAATTTGATCTGGTATCACAGTTAGGAAAAGGAGATGAGCGAGTTAATCTCATAAAATCTCGTGGTAGCCATACCTACAAATACCGAGTACGTTGCAGCTTCTAAGGCAGCTAAGAAGCTGTTATAAATTGCAACGATTTGTTCCAATTCTTGGATTCACACCTAGTGAGAAAAGTATTATCATAATGAGAATTATGATATTATTACTAGCGAAGTTGTCAAGTTATGACAATGGAAAAAGTGATATACTCAGGGATACCTTATCTTGAGAAGTTTTACTCAAGAAGATGAGGTCACATATAATAGATATGACACGCAGCGAAAACATGGAAGGCCTTGCAATTAAAGACATTACTCAGTAGAAGCATGGTATTTATCATGTGAGTAGCTAACAAGTTTAGTTAGCAGGTTGGATCTAGTGCAAGTGGGAGTGTTGAAATAGAGGGCGCCCTAGAACCAACTATGTAGTACTTTTTGATTACCATATCATGTGTACAGTTAGATATGCATGATGTTATCTTACCATTATAGTGAAGACTTTTCTGCGTCCACTATATAGTGGTAATGTCCAAAGGTTAATTGTCATGTCGAGAGGTTATAACAGATCCCTGTCTATAATGAAAACCTCGAGATACAATGACATTGATCTTAAATATATGATCTATAGTCTAGATACATCTTACTGTCTGGACACAATATATGTACGACTATCAGGTGCTGGGGGCTCATAAGCATTGAGACTTTTTCTCATGAAGTTCACACTTTGTGATCCCCAGTAGTGAGATCATGTGGAAAAACCCGCCAATAAGAACACCACATGTTTTGGGTGTCATTGGTTGTTCCTATATACGAACATGTGTATTGGTCTCCTGACTCGATACCATTGCCAATGTATATCATTTGATTACGTGCTTTGATGCAAGGCGAAAACCATAACAGTAATGTCGTGGCGAGGTAGTTTGTGTTGGGTGCGTCGTGGTGGTATGACGTTGGTTGAATGGTCAAGAAAGGATTTTTCGCTTCCAAGTTTAGGAAGTTGTATATCTCAGGCCTGGTTGATCAGGATTATGCCGCCTTCATAAGTCTTTGGCCAAAGCAGTAGAAAAGAAAATCTATCTGGATAGATCAACAAATAATAAAGTGAGATAAGGACGATGACATAAGAGTGCGTCCTGCTTTATGAGATATTTAATGACAAAGGGATTATAGTACACAATCAGTGTTTTTAGGATGGTAGTCATTGCTATGACTATCCTTATCTCTTTAGGGTCCATGATGAGTTGCTAGAATCCACTCCTGGTCTGTGGATTTTATTCACTGCTATCGAGATAAGGGCCTAGAGGGTCACACACAATTACGTATTCAAGAATCCTCCCTATTCAGTTGAATAAGTATATGGACATAGTGGGCCTCGCCACGGGGTCCGAGCGTTGTCCAAGTTTTCAATCACCAAATGAATTAAATAAATTCCTTAATATTCAAGTTAGGAATATTTGTGATTGAATTTATTTAATGTATTTACAAGTTTAGTAAATACGAGAAAATATTAATCGAAGGAATATTATTTTAATATTCCAAGTTCGTTTAATATTAAACGGGATAGCGAGTCGAGTTAAATGGCTCAGATTTAATCACGTAATATATTGCATATATATTAAAAGTATGTGATAAAAATAATAAACAATATTGGCGCAGTTTAGTCTGTCAAAATTATTTATTTAGTGGACGTTGAAATAAATGGGGTCCAGGGAACCCAACAGGGTATTTCTCAACATCTCTATAAATAAGAGAGGAGGATCTCTCTCTTTTTTGTGCAATTCACTATTCATTCTTTTGCATGGAATGAAAATTGAGAGCCTCTCTCTCCTCCTACTTCTTAGAGAGAGAAGCTCTCGATCCAAGATGCTCGGATCATGATCTCTCTTCTGCATCGAAAGCTTCTCAATGCGGTGATCATCGGGACGTCGAAAGCATCGTCGGATCGCCGCGCTAGCACCTGGAGTTTGACGATCGACGTTCCAGCGGATTTTGGAGCGCGTGTAGATGATCTAGAGGGATCCTTTTTTGGATCCTTCAAGCGACGATCGCCATCGACTAGTAGCAGTCGACCGCGCCTTCAGATTTGAAACAGGTACGTTTTCATTTTAATTTTGTGCTCTTTACAATCTACGCAGGATCCTCGGACCTCTCCAGTGCTCGGATCGCTGGCGACGACAAGTTTCGTCGTCCCGCCAATTAAAATTTTTAAAACCCCGGCCCATCGGCTTCCGCTGTGGGCCCCAGAAACATAACCCATGCTTCTCATTTTTTCTTGGAAGCGAGTGGTATCTATCAAAACTCAGAGAGGTGAAACTTCTGATGGTCATAACTTTTGATCCGTAAGTCCATTGTAGCTCCACAACCACTCAAATTGAATCTTGAAAAAAATACTATACACCAATTTTCAGAGTTTCAATGTTTTAACATTGGTTTTTAGTAAAAGCAATGTGATTTTTTTTCATTTGGGTTTGATTCTTTTGTAAAACCGATGCGAAAACATACTTTTCACTTCAGTTTTTATCAAAGAATGACTTTAAAAACCTTGTGGAATCAGACTTTCGACATCAGTTTTCCAAAAAACTGATGTCGAAAGGTCAATATTTTACTTTTTGATGTCGATTTAAAAAAATAGACGCCAAAAGTCCTACTTTTAACATCGGTTACAATAATATAGGTTAAAACATGATGTTAAAATACAAAAAAAAAACCGATATGAAAACACCTTTTTCTATTAGTGACACATACACACATACATGCACATAAAATTACATGGATAAAGATAAAGATAAAGATAAAGATACAGATATAGATACTGATACTGATACACATACACATACACATAAAGATACACATACACATATGCAGACACAGACACACACACACACACACACACACACACACACACACACAGACAGACACACACATAGACACAGACACATACACATACACATACACATACACATACACATACACATACACATACAGATACACATACACATACACATACACATACACATACACATACACATACACATACACATACACATACACATACACATACACATACACATACACATACACATACACATACACATACACATACACATACACATACACATACACATACACATACACATACACATAAACATACACATACACCTACACGTACACAGACACATACACGTACACAGGCACATACACATACACAGGCACATACACATACACATACGCATACAAATACACAAATATGTACCCATACCCATACACATACACATACACATACACATACACATACACTTACACAAACACATACACATACACATACACATACACATACACATACACATACACATACACATACACATACACATACACATACACATACACATACACATACACATACACAGAGACACACACATACACACACAAACACATACACATACACAGACACAGACACATACACATACACATACACATACACATACACATACACATACACATACACATACACATACACATACACATACACATACACATACACATACACATACACATACACATACACATACACATACACATACACATACACATACACATACACATACACATGCACATACACATACACATACACATACACATACACATACACATACACATACACATACACATACACATACACATACACATACACATACACATACACATACACATACACATACACATACACATACACATACACATCCACATCCACATCCACATACACATACACATACACATACACATACACATACACATACACATACACATACACATACACATACACATACACATACACATACACATACACATACACATACACATACACATACACATACACATACACATACACATACACATACATATACACATACATACATATACAGACATATGCACACACACACACACACATAAACATACATATACACAAACATACATCTATATAAACACACATACATATACCGACACACATAACATATATAGACACACATAACACATATATACACATAAAACACATACAAATACGCATATACAAACATATATGTACATCCACATACATACACAAGAAAAAATATATATGAATCCATATACATACACATGCATACATATATATACAAATATATTTGCATATTTTAAATTATTTAATATGAATACAATTATATAAATTCAAATATGAACTATATTTAAGTAAATATATATTCATTTATATAATTATATAATTATTTTAATACAATATTAACATATTATATTTACATATACATTTTTTAATAAAGGTATATAAATATATTAATAAACATATTTATTAATTAATATATTATGTTAAATATAATAAATTATTGTCTATGAATTTAATGTATTAAATTCTACACATAATATTTATTGATTATTTAATGGAAATCAATCTCTATGCATTAATACTCTTTATCAACGATGTAAATTAGGATGAGATGTTTATGGTAGAACCCACTATAAATATTAAGCCCCCTACACTTAGTGGATATAATGGACCACACACCATTTACATCCCAGTGAAGAGTGTTAAAGATAAGGTATGAGGGAATACATAATTTCATTTTTATATTCTAGTCATATAGGCAAAAGTGATCGATTTTTAATCAAATCTTTTTGTTTGTGAATTATCCATATAAAATTATATTTATAAATATTATATTTTTTTGTTCAAATTGCAGTGTCATCATCTACCTTGAGAATATGCTGTGGTTATCATGTTATAAAATCTATGTATGATCTGAATGGCCTGAAGGCCTTTAGATTTTTTATTAATTAATGGATAATCCCCTTTATTTTGATCTATGTATGAGAGGTAATAAAAACAAACACAAAAAATAGTTAGTTTTTAAAATATGTTGTATTTCACATGGAATCATTTTGATGATGATATGAATTGTTTTCTTTTTATTTATAGTTTTTTATTACACTTCCTTATAAACATAAAATAAGAAAGTCAAATATAGAAAATTGGTTGATTATTTTCGCAGTTTAATTAAATCAGTGAAATATCCTTCAAAAAAAAAAATCCTTACCTTCCGCATGGGATATTTTAAATAACCAATGAGTATTTTTCCACATTGATTAATCTAAAACAATATCTATTTTACCATGTAAATATTTTTCAAAAAAACATTGATTTGAAAACAATATCTTATTTAAATCTATAATAACATCATCACTCACATTAAATTAAAAAAAATGTGAAAGAATAAAAAATTCCACATGGAAATGTAAAAAAAACAGAAATGAGGGATAATGACCAATTTTCTCAATTCAAACCTATACAAAGAACGGTTTAGGGTTTTTAGATAACCCAATTATGGTTATTTGAGTAAATATCACAAGTAAATTATTTTTTCAAAGAGATCTCCAGCCCTAAAAAACACCTCAACCACCTTCCCCCCAAAATTTTACACAATTTCATCAACACTTTAAAAACATTAAAATATTAATTTTATCAAATAACGAGGATGAAATATTCTAAAACACAAAAGATTCCAAAATATTTATTAAGTTTTTTCCCATATAGGAAGGCCAACAAAAATAAAAGTAGATCTATTATTCAATCCAGCAATATCATATCAACATTCTCATGTAGTACATAGAATTATAGTTGCAAAAAACCCTAGATTAATAGCAACACATTGAAACCTAAAAGTAGAGGTCGTCGATTCTTTTTAAAGTTTTTTATGCATTTTTAATTTTTTTTTACAAAAAATGTTTAGGGAGATTTTTTTCTTTCAAAATACTGCTGAAAGGCGGCATTGAAGATGCTGCCTTTCCACTGGGGCTGAAAGGCGGCACCCGCGATGCCGCCTTTCCCCTAATAAAAAAAATTTCAATTTTTTATGTTTTGTTTTGTTTATATATTTATTTATATATATAATTCATAAAAAATGTTTAGGAGGATGCCAAATTTTACCTAAAAAAAAAATTATTAGTTTTTAAAATTTTGTTTCAAAACCGCCTACTTGAAACTTAGAAATGTTTCAAGTACGTGACTTTGAAATACTATAAAATATAAACCATAAGACCAATACAGACAAAAATTTAAACATTAATTAAACATATAAGAAATTGTTGAAAAAACAAATCATTTCATAAAATTTTTTCATCAAAAATAATTTATAAGCTTTCAAAACCACCTACTTGAAACTTAGAAATGTTTTAAGTACGTGACTTTGAAATACTATAAAATATAAACCATAATACCAATATAAAAGAAACTTTTAACATTCGTTAAACATATAAGAAATTGTTGAAAACACAAATCATTTCATAAAATATTTTCATGAAAAATAATTTATAAGCTTTCAAAACCACCTACTTGAAACTTAGAAATGTTTCAAGTACGTGACTTTGAAATACTATAAAATATAAACCATTATACCAATATAAACGAAACTCTAAACATTCGTTAAACATATAAGAAATTGTTGAAAACACGAATCATTTCATAAAAATTGTTCATGGAAAATAATTTATAAGCTTTCAAAACGGCCTACTTGAAACTTAGAAATGTTTCAAGTACGTGACTTTGAAATACTACAAAATATAAGCCATCAGAACAATATAAACGAAACTTTAAACATTCGTTAATAATATAAGCAATTGTTGAAAACAAAAATCATTTCATAAAAATTGTTCATGAAAAATAATTTATAAGCTTTCAAAACTACCGACTTGAAACTTAGAAATTTTTCAAGTACATGACTTTGAAAAATTATAAAATATAAACCATAATACCAATATAAACAAAAATTTAAACACTCATTAATAATATAAGAAATTGTTGAAAACAGAAATCATTTCATAAAAAGTTTTCATGAAAAATAATTTATAAGATTTCAAAACCGCCTACTTGAAACTTAGAAATGTTTCAAGTACGTGACTTTGAAATACTATAAAATATAAACCATAAGACCAATATAAACAAAAATTTAAAAATTCATCAATAATATAAGCAATTGTTGAAAACACAAATCATTTCATAAAAATTGTTCATGAAAAATAATTTATAAGCTTTCAAAACCACCTAATTTAAACTTAGAAATGTTTCAAGTATGTGACTTTGAAATACTATAAAATATAAACCATAAGACCAATATAAACGAAACATTAAAATTTTTCTAATAATATAAGAAATTGTTGAAAAAACAAATCATTTCATAAAAAATGTTCATGAAAAATAATTTATAAGCTTTCAAAACCGCCTACTTGAAAATTAGAAATGTTTCAAGTACATGACTTTGAAATACTATAAAATATAAACCATAAGAACAATATAAAAAAAACTTTAAAAATTCGTTAAACATATAAGAAATTGTTGAAAACACAAATCATTTCATAAAAAATGTTCATGAAAAATAATTTATAAGCTTTCAAAACCTCCTACTTGAAACTTAGAAATGTTTCAAGTACGTGACTTTGAAATACTATAAAATATAAAACATAAGACCAATATAAACAAAACTTTAAAAATTTGTTAAACATATAAGAAATTGTTAAAAACAAAAATAATTTCATAAAAATTTTTCATGAAAAATAATTTATCCACTTTCGAAACCGCCTACTTGAAACTTAGAAATGTTTCAAGTACGTGACTTTGAAATACTATAAAATATAAACCATAAGACCAATATAAACGAAACTTTAAACATTCGTTAATCATATAAGAAATTGTTTAAAACAAAAATCATTTAATAAAAATTGTTCATGAAAAATAATTTATAAGATTTTAAAACCACCTACTTGAAACTTAGAAATGTTTCAAGTACGTGACTTTGAAATAATATAAAATATAAACCATAAGACCAATATAAATGAAACTTTAAACATTATTTAATTATATAATAAATTGTGGGAAACACAAATCATTTCATAAAAATTGTTCATGAAAAATAATTTATAATCTTTCAAAACCGCCTACTTGAAACTTAGAAATGTTTCAAGTACGTGACTTTGAAATAATATAAAATATAAACCATAAGACCAATATAAACGAAACTTTAAACATTCGTTAATCATATAAGCAATTGTTGAAAAAACAAATCATTTCATAAAAATTATTCATGAAAAATAATTTATAAGCTTTCAAAACCACCTACTTGAAACTTATAAATGTTTCAAGTACGTGACTTTGAAATACTATAAAATATAAACCATAAGACCAATATAAAAGAAACTTTAAAAATTCGTTAACCATATAAGCAATTGTTGAAAACACAATTCATTTTATAAAAATTGTTCATGAAAAATAATTTATAAGCTTTCAAAACTGCCTACTTGAAACTTAGAAATGTTTCAAGTACGTGACTTTGAAATACTATAAAATATAAACCATGAGATGAATATAAACAAAACTTTAAAAATTCATTAATCATTTAAGAAATTTTTGAAAACACAAATCATTTCATAAAATGTTTTCATGAAAAATAATTTATAAGCTTTCAAAATGGCCTACCTGAAACTTACAAATGTTTCAAGTATGTGACTTTGAAATACTATAAAATGTAAACCATAAGACCAATATAAATGAAAAATTTAAAAATACGTTAATCATTAAATAAATTTTTGAAAACATAAATCATTTCATAAAAATTGTTTATGAAAAATAATTTATAAGCTTTCAAAACCGCCTACTTGAAACTTAGAAATGTTTCAAGTACGTGACTTTGAAATACTATAAAATATAAACCATAAGACTAATATAAACAAAACATTAAAAATTCTTTAATAATATAAGAAATTGTTGAAAACACAAATCATTTCATAAAAATTGTTCATGAAAAATAATTTATATGCTTTCAAAACTGCCTACTTGAAACTTAGAAATGTTTCAAGTACATTACATTGAAATACTATAAAATATAAACCATAAGACCAATATAAATGAAACTTTAAAAATTCATTAATAATATAAGAAACTATTGAAAACACAAATCATTTAATAAAAATTGTTCATGAAAAATAATTTATAAGATTTCAAAACCACCTACTTGAAACTTATAAATGTTTCAAGTATGTGACTTTGAAATACTATAAAATATAAACCATAAGACCAATATAAATTAAACTTTAAAAATTTGGTAATCATATGAGAAATTGTTGAAAACACAAATAATTTCATAAAAATTGTTCATGAAAAATAATTTATAATCTTTCAAAACCTCCTACTTGAAACTTAGAAATGTTTCAAGTATGTGACTTTGAAATACTATAAAATATAAACCATAATACCAATATAAACAAACCTTTAAACATTCATTAATCATATAAGCAATTGTTGAAAACACAAATCATTTCATAAAAATTGTTCATGAAAAATAATTTATAAGATTTCTAAATCACCTACTTGAAACTTAGAAATGTTTCAAGTACGTGAATTTGAAATAATATAAAATATAAACTACAAGACCAATATAAATGAAACTTTAAACTTTCGTTAATCATATAGGAGTGAACCCCGCATCAATAGGATGCACGGTGTTGCTAGTATCACATACATCTATAATATTTGATGCATGAAAAAATTTTATATCTCACTTCATGGGACAATGAAATCCATTCTTTCACCTGCCATGTCCATATCCATATCAACATCTGGCCGCATAAGGGTATACTAAAAGATATGCCACATGAAATTCTCATATGTTCCCATTCCTGCAAATATCAACCCCTTCAACACCACCATGCATCCAACCATTATAATTTCTTTTACAATTGTCACCCCATTTCCCCAGGCCCAGTTGATCAGATGAAAACACCAACGATTCCACATAGCCCATCAAACTCTTCATCACAAAATATTTATTATTTATCATCTTCAAAAGAACACTGTAGGACCTCCTTGTTCTATCCATTCCAAACACTCACATACAAGAATATTATAAACATAAAAACCTAAAAATTTGTTGGTTTTTATGTTTATAGTATACTTGTATATGAGTGTTTGAAATGGATAGATCAAGAAGGCCCTACAGTGGCCTTTTGAAGATGATAAAGGATAAATATTTGGTGATGAAGAGTTCAATGGGCTATGTGGAATTGTTGGTGTTTTTATCTAATCAACTGGTCCTGGGGAAATGAGGTGACAATTGTAAAAGAAATTATAATGGTTGGATGCATGGTGGTGTTGAAGGGGTTAATATTTGCAGGAATGGGAACATATTAGAATTTCATGTGGCATATCTTTCAGCATACCCTTCTGCGGCCAGATGTTGATATGGATATGGACACGGAGGGTGAAAGAATGGATTTCATTGTCCCATGAAGTGAGATATAACATGTTTTCATGCATCAAAGATTATATATGTATGTGATACTAGCGACACCGCACATCTTATTGATGCGGGGTTGACTTCTATATGTTTAATTAATGTTTAAAGTTTCGTTTATATTGGTCTTATGGTTTATATTTTATAGTATTTCAAAGTCAAGTACTTGAAACATTTCTAAGTTTCAAGTTGGTAGTTTTGAAAGCTTATAAATTATTTTTCTTGAACAATTTTTATGAAATGATTTGTGTTCTCAACAATTTCTTATATGATTAATGAATGTTTAAAGTTTGGTTTATATTGGTCTTATGGTTTATATTTTATACTATTTCAAAGTCACGTACTTGAAACATTTCTAAGTTTCAAGTAGGCGGTTTTGATATTTTATAAATTATTTTTCATTTCTATAGACATAAAACATATAAATGAACATATACAATCAATGTCTATGTCTACGGTGAGGAGATCTTGTCCCACATGGTGGTCTAACACAAATAATTTCATAAAAAATAATTTTTCATTTCCATAGAAACAAAATATATAAATGAGAATAAAAAATCAATGTCTATGTCTACGATGAGGAGATCCTATCCCACATGGTGGTCTAATAATAGGACGTCCGTGGCGAGATCTATGGGGAGTCTGATGACTTGGAGAGGGCTGGTACTCGGGCGCTGGAACGTCGACTGTCATATCCTGAACCACTGTGACAGTGGGAGAAAATGTCAGCTCCACCTCGTATGACCCTCTTGATCCTTATCCAACCTCGATGGTAGAAGAACTCGACATCATCGTAGTGGGGAAAAAATCATATGCTGGTGCTATACCCCGAATCTATGATGGGTCTGGACCCCAAGGATGTGATGACTCTGGACCCAAAGGCTGCACTCCATATGGACCCCAAAATGGAGAAAACTAAGGATATCCTATCAAAAAGGATGAATCCCATGACAGATGAGGCACATCCTACATCGACTCAGACTGAACTACTAGAGGCCCGACCTCTGCCTATGGAACTGGTGAGGCCTGACGTGCAGGACGACGCTGTCTACATCGCCGTGGTCGTGGCTCCTCAGCACCAGTAGCTGCTGCAGGATATTTCTCTGCGGCAAGAACCTGCTATCTCCGTGCCAGACGCTCAAAGAGGGTCTCAGTAAACGCACAGACAGATGACCTCAGATCCAATGCCTGAGCATGAATAGCTTCCCGGTTGAATACTTTATCCTCATCCTCATCACTCATATGAATAAGTTTGTCTGTGTGACTCTCCTCTAAACAAATTTAAAATGAGTTAGAAAATAAGTCAATAAACATAGTAATATAATTTAATTGACTTACAGTCATATGAATCTCTCTATCAGATCGGGTAAGATACAGTATAGACTTCAGTATATACCATGGCTCATACTTATGCTACGCTGAAAGAGAGAACTGCATCGTAGGAACTCCCTGGATATGAAACTCTGTGCGTCTGTACCAACAATCGAGAAATACAGTATGTACTCGATGCCAGTCGTCATCCTGCCTCGCTGTCAGCTTCATCCCATGAAGCTGATCTGTCTGCCTCAGTGGTAATGGAATCTGCTGAGTGAAGAGAAACTGGTTCATGACTTTTTCAGGCTAGTGCCACTCAACAATATGAAAGTGAATGAGTGGCACTACAGCCATAACATCGTCAAGACCAACCGTGCAGTATGGAGGCAACTGGTCCATAACAGACCAGTATGGAACCCATAAAATCTAAAATAACATATTACCCTTGTTAGAAAAACTGTTAACTAAAAAAATATGTTATTATTAAATTTGTTAGACAGTTATGGATTGTATATACATACCTGATGGGGTAATATGAATTCCAACTCGAGCCGATATACGACCAAATCGTGTCTCGAAACTGCATTGAAATTGTGTCACTGACACCACCTATAAAATAAAACATTGATAGTGATAAATAATGAGAAATTAAAGTCAATAACTTGTAGTAGCATCAGAAACTGATAGAAATGAGTGATCATTCCAGCATCCACGCGGAGCTTCATGCAGCACCACCATCTCGACCGGCGGACCAGCAAGATCAGGGAAAAATGTGGGGATGTGCTCTCATGCCCACATCTGAATAAGGATGATGCATCCCCCGAGACCTGTACACCGCCTGTCAGATATCCTGCATAGTGCTCTATATGTGTATGCCAAGCAGGCGGATCCCCAGTTGTACATTCCTGCCCAATCAAAATCTTCTAGCAGGGGTAGATACATAATGTGCATGTGCATCCCTGAATGATCCGTACACATGGTCCCTCCAATAAGTCGTAACATATATGCACGTTCATAACACATCACCATCTGCTCATCAGCATAATCAGCTAAAAGTGGAATCTATGACTCTAGCCAAGGTATGGATATCGATGCTCCATCGATAGCACTACGATCAGACAAAATATCAATGCCTAACAAGCACTAAGTGTGGTCGGGCCAAGCTGCCTGAGTGGATCCAATAATGGGTGTCCCCTAGATAGGAAGACCAAGAAGCATAGCCACATCCTGGAGAGTGATGGTCATCTCTCCCTCAGGCAGGTGGAATGTGTGTGTCTCTGGTCTCCACCTCTCTACAAGTGAAGCTAGCAGATGATAGTCTACAAATGTAAAATTTGATACTACAATACCATAGAAGCCATCACAACGCAAGTATGGTATAATGGCAGGAGCAGGCTTTGTGTGATGAGAATGGTGCGCTCGACGCACCCTGATCAATCGATATTGACCACCCTCTATCACAACCTATGAACAATGGGTAGCCTGCTGACTCAGTAGTATGGAGTCATTCATCTGTATATAAACAAGTGAAGTTTTATTAGGGATTCACATCATGGATCATTCAAAAACTATAGGTGGTTCTGTCTCTAATCTATGTTGGATGAACCATGATTTCATTTTGTTTTATAATTTTTTTTATAAAATAATTGGCATGATTTATTTATTTTTTTAAAAGGGGTTTTTGAAAAAATATGGTTTCTGCTAATTTAGGTAAATAGATGGGTGTTTTTTAAAAATTTTGAAATGAAATGTGAACTAGTTTTCAAAGAATGTTTTTACATCAAGAAATGGTTTTTTGTTATTTTTGAATGTTATAATTCCCTTCCAAAATGATTTTATGTATATCTCACATGTGATCCTTGGGTATACAGGTGGAAGGTGTATTACTAGGGCTCATATTTTGATATTATAAGGGAGTTCACTTTTGGAGGTGTTATTCTATTACTAGATCAAGATTCATTTGTCTCTATGACTTCATTAACAATGTAGGAGGGTTCAATTTCTGGGGTGCTCCTCTATTCCCTAGAACTTTATGCATGAGTTATAGGGATTTGTAGGGTGAATTATTCATATTGATGTATGATTGTACTAGATAACCTGGTCATATGTTTCATGATTATTTTCTTTTGATTTTAGGATTTAAAGATTAAAGTTTCACATTTTGACTTTTGGATCTAGGCTTTTGGATTTCTTTTAACATTTTACAGTTTAGGTTAATGATTTGAGAAAACAATTTCAGGATTACAGTTTAGAATGTTAGGATTATGATATACAAAAGATGTTTGTGAATTTACTATTATGATTTTCAGTTTTGAGGGTTAGAAAACCAAGGTAAAAGGAAGAGATAACAATATAAAATTTACAATATGAGAATCTTTCAATAACGGCAATACATCATTGTAGATTAGAGTGTGAACTCGACCCAAAAATGTTAGGGCATCGTTTCCGATTATGACCATTTTGATGACATAAGGTGCATCTCAAACTCTGTCTTTATTCTTGAGGCCAGTCCATCTCATTTCGCATCCTGCTGGCCTTCAGTCTCCCATGAGGACGCAACCGATTCATATCAAGTACTACTATTGGTTGACCTTTAGGCATTGGAAAATAAGGAAACTCCCCAATAGGTGTCCATAGTGTAGCATAACAGTTAGAAATGGTGTTGATCCTGTACATTGGATCAACATATGCTTCCCATGATATGTTCATAGAGGCACATGCTATGATGTCATGTGAGCATGGAAACCATAAGGCCTGGAAATTTTCACATTGACATTTCCTCGTTTCTAATAATAACACCATTTTCACCGATTCTATTTGTGATGGAGTTCATCTTCTCTTGAACTTAAAACCGAGAGTCTTCTTGTCGAAATAGGCAGAAATGATAACCAGAAGCATCTTCAATATTGTTTTCAATCTCTCGTTGAAAATGTCTTCCATACATTAGCCCCTGATTTATTCCATCTGATGCTAGTTTTTGTATATCCACAAAGTACTTCACACAACGATATAATGTCTCCTGAACTAGGGCAGTTATAGGTAGCTTGAGAATCCCTTTGAAGACACTATTGATGCACTCTACAATGTTGGTGGTCATGTGTCTGTACCTCTTCCCCCCATCATATTCCAATGTCCATTTTTCTTTTGGAATTCGCATCATATAATCGTAAACTTCTTCATTAACCTGGTGGATTTGTTCGAAACGTTCTTCAAACTTTTGTTGATCAGACTCATATTCTACACAGAATAGATGAAATTTCATATATTTTGAATTTATCTTTACATTGATATACAAAAAAATAACAAATACAATGCGTACCAAGTCTAGTGATTTCCTTCTTCATCGGTTCGTTGTGGAATTTTTTATGCAAGTTTATAGAAATGTGTCTAATGCAGAACCAATGATGTGCATTTGGGTAACTCCATGTATCAGGATCTGCATTGATTTCCTCCTTAATTGCCCGATGCTGATCAGAAATAAAACAAACATCCTGAATGTTGGGTAAATGGGTGTTGATACAAGCCAAAAACCAACTCCATGATTCATAGTTTTCTTTCTCTACAACAGCAAAGGCAAGCGGAAGAGGTGAACGGTTTCTATCTTGGGTTGCCGAAATCAACAATACACCCTTGTATTTTCCATACAAAAATTTTCCATCAATCTGAATAAACTGTTTGGAGAAATGAAAGGCGGAGATACAGGGAAGGAATGCCCAAAACAACCGATGAAATTGAACATGATATGGATCAAGTTGGTTATCATGAGACACAAGTTAGTTTGCATCTAGATGGAAGAAAACTTAGTTATGATGCCTCAGTATGGCTAGAAATTGTGGAAACACCCGATATGAGTCATCCCAATCACCATAGACCTTCACAATCGCCTTCTGTTTCACCTTCCATGCCTTATTATAGGATATCTTATAACCAAATGTCTGTTGTATCCTCTCTTGCACAAGGGCTATCAGAACATCTTGACATGTCCTAATCATCTCAACAACAATGGATGACACAAATTCTTCATCCAATGAGGTATGATCTTGTGTCAGGCTTGGCTGAACGCAAGTATGAGCCGCCTCAATCCTCGAGATTCTCCAACCTCCAAATGCAATGTCCGGAATCTCCCTCAATCAAAATCTACAATCATCCCCATACTTCTCACACCGTATGGCATATTTTCTATGGTCTGATTCGTAAACTACATAGCTACAGTGCTTCTCAATGTGAAATCTATTTAGCATACTTTTTAATGCATCTTTACTTGGAAAATTCCTTCCAACATATAAAGTTTTTTCTATCTCACTAAACCTATCTCGTATAACTTCGGGAAACTCAGTTGCCGGTGTGAGAACATTATCTTCAAATTTAGGCACATGTTTCATTGCTTCTAACTAAAATGAAAAGAGCAGTGGATGATTTATTGTAGGTAGATCATGTTGTACAACTAATGCATTTATCGAAACTTCTGTTGTTCCTTCCTCATCAACACTACTATCATCATCTGTTTCATTATTATGAAACTCCTCATCTGATGTTGGGTTGAAATGTATATCTAGGAGATCAAGTAGTTTGTCCTATTCTGCATCATTTGGAATAGTCTCAACTTCATGGGGAAGACTATCTTCAACGACTCTTATAAGTCTACGTCTTCATACAATTGGATGTTGTTGTTGTATAGTAGAAACATCAACATATAACTCCATCATGGTACTATCTGATCATTGAGAAAATAAACCAACTGTTTGGATCCATTGCGCATCATCAACCGATGGAAAAGCTAGATGCTAAAATGTTGATGGGAACTACAAATTTCTATAACTCATTGACTTGATCTTTTGATCGGGTCCTAGATTTAATGATCCATGAATTTTTTCTTGAAGGTCACTTAGGGTTACACAATCAGTTGTATTAACCACTGTTATTGTTTGTGTACTGTAAGAAGCTCCTTGCTCAGTTTGAATAACCTCCCCATAGAAGTACACACAGGAAAACATTATGCTCTACGTAAAAAAAGGTTTCTGATCAAGATTTTGATAATGTAAGTGAAATTCAGAATGATAGTTACCAATATAAGTTGTATTTTATACTTTAAAGATGTAATTAAACAAATTATTAAAAATAAGTTGGATTTTACCTCACGTTCAAATAATAACTATTACTTCTAAACTATACAATCTTTATGATACTTAAATTTTAAAAGATCTTATATCCCAAACTAGGATATTTCTTATGATACTTACTAAATTATTATTTAGTTATTCAATAACATAGTAGAGTTAAATTATAAATAACATATACATAAAAAAAAAATAATAGCATGTTTCGAGCTTCTAGCTTTTCTTGTAGTGAATTGGATATTAAAATTTCAGAAATCCCGTTGTCACATGGGATTTCTGAAATTTTGATATTCAATTCAATACAAGAAAGGATAAAAGCTCAAAACATACTATCATTTATATTTTTAACTCTATATTATTTATATTTTTAACTCTATGTTATTTATATTTTTAACTCTATGTTATTTATATTTTTAACTCTATGTTATTTATATTTTTAACTCTATGTTATTTATATTTTTAACTCTATGTTATTTATATTATTTTAACTCTATGTTATTTATATTATTTTAACTCTATGTTATTTATATTTTTAACTCTATGTTATTTATATTTTTATCTCTATGTTATTTATATTTTTAACTCTATGTTGTTTATATTTTTAACTCTATGTTGTTTATATTTTTAACTCTATGTTGTTTATATTTTTAACTCTATGTTGTTTATATTTTTAACTCCATGTTGTTTATATTTTTAACTCCATGTTGTTTATATTTTTAACTATGTTCTTTATATTTTTAACTCCATTTTATTTATATTTTTAACTCTATGTTATTTATTTTTTCACTTTCAGTACATGTCATTTTTTAACTGTGTTGTTTTTTAACTCCATGTTATTGAATATCATTTGAATTGTATTTTTATTTTTAATTATTAATTAATTTCTAATTAGTCATTAATAATAATAAATATCAATATCATTACTAAATTATAAATTTATCATTTATTTACTTAGATATTTTAGTAGTTTATAAAGAAATATGTATATCTTAAGCATATCCTCCGGGAGTGTCAAACTAGAATGAATCAAGGCTTGTTTTCGTGCACTAGTTCCCATTCGAGTCTAGCTCAAATCGGTGTTTTTGGGTTTTACCCCTAGGTACATCTGTGCCAGAGCCACATTCACTTGTTTGTATCCAGACAATGATTTAATTTCTCAGATAACATATTCTTTATGCTACCAAAATTTCATTAAAAAAATCCTAAATTAATTTATACTAATGATAATTATAATTCCTAAATATATATAACTAATTAAACAACCTAATAATAATTACTAAATATATATAACTAATTAAACAATCAAATTAAAAAATTTAATAAACAAAAAAAAAAATTTAAAACTAACTAAACTACTAAAGACAATTCAACTAAATAAAAAACATTAAATTTATAAAAAATTAAACTAAAAACAATTCTACAAAATAAACTAAAAGCAATTCTACAAAATAAAAAACATTAAATTAAACATCATACCTCTAAAATCTTTCAAAAAATTTCAAACTCCAAAACTCCGCCACAATAGAGAAAAATTGAGAGGTAATGGATGTTTGGAAGTGAGGAGAAGGGGAGGGGGCGCTACCCTTTTATAGGGCTCGGAGGCAATGGCGGCACCGTGGGTTCCGCCTTCCGCAATATCATTAGGCGAAAGGCGGCCCCCGCGGTGTCACCTTTCTCATGATGTCATATAGAATGGCGGAAACGTGGGTACCGCCTTTGCAACATCACCGGTCCACGCCAGTAGTAGAAAGGCGGCATCCACGATGCCGCCTTTCACCCATAATGCAAAGGCGGCATCTACGATACTGCCTTTTAGGGGTATTTTGAAAAAAAAATTCGCCCTAACCATTTTTTGTAATTTTTTTTTTAAAAATGCATAAAAAAATATTCTTTTTATCACTATGAGCTTAACCCCATTTTTGAAGCTCAGAACCATGCCGTACTCCAAATCCAAAGGAATTTCCATCACCTATGAATGGTGGAAGATGTATTTCCTATACAAATGGACTAGTGAAAACTTTATCTCTTGGGTAGTGAACTTCTAGCTGATGCATGCCTGGGACCTATCTCGAATGGTATGTGAGAATAAGGGTGCCCTATGAATGGGAGTTCTAGAGGGTCGAGACCTTCCAGTCACTGTAGTGAGGTACAAAAAATTAGTAAGCCGGGAGTCCCACCAAAAGGGTCTCCTCCATGTAACACATAGCTGCCAATCCAAATTGGGAAACTCCAATGGGGGTATTAGCTATCAATCCTCATATGAAGGAGTCGACCCCCAATTGACCCATGTTTTCCAAAACAAAAAGAAGGTATGTTTTGTCTTGGTTTAGCTCGGTCCACCATGAGTCCATCTTTTATGTCCTGAAATTCACCAAGACTGGTTGATGATGATGATGAACCATGGTGGATAGACATGGTAGACCCAAGCGTGCTCATTTTTCAAACCCAGATGGAACATGATAGATTCCATGTGCATGCTTCCCTCCCTTCCCTTTCATCAAATTATGTTGCGCCACATGGAGGTGGACAACCACTATGATCCAGTTTGGGACCTTGATCTATTTTCATATCCTTTATTTAGATGAAACATGTTCCATGAAGGTGTTCACGTGATTCAAAATATGAATTTTATATTAAAAAACAAAAAATAGAAATCATAATTGGAGTTAAAATGGAAGAAGATGGTAAAGTAACTATTAAAGCCAGAGTAGAAAATTTTTATACAACTATATGTAGTAAAATTTTAAAAATAAATGGGTCATCTGATTTTGCAGTGGGTTTGTCACTACTACAAATATTCTCTTTAACAGCGTGTAAAAAGGCTTTTAACAGTGCTAAAAAATAATTTTTAATCTCAGCACTGATAAAAGGAGTCCTTTATCAGTGCTAAAAAAACACTAATAAAGGTCCCACTTTATTAGTGCTATAAATAGTGCTAATAAATGCCCCATCTACTGTAGTGTTCTATTTGTATAACAAGAGACTGCAACAACCCCCTATAACCAGTACACAACATATATAATTTAATCGAAATAAATTTTACATCATGAATACAAAAGAAAAAAACTACTATATATATATGAAATAATGTTTTGTATAATCACATTTACGATTACTATCCACAACCAATTTAAAGAATCAATGTTTTATTGTTTTTGACACCCGTGATACCCTCTGTGAATGGTCCTCCCATGGTATCTGTTTTCAAACAAATAACCTAAACTTGAGTAAAATAATCAACCTATATAGAAAAAATTCATATGTTAGTAATATTATAAATAAATAAATTAAACATTAATATGAAATAATACATTAAAAAATGTCAACTTTAAATAAAAACATACACTTGGAGTTATAATGTCCATAACGTGTATTGTATTAAGGTTCATTTGATTCCAACATGTTACAAATGTGGTAAAAATCATTGTCATAAAGTATCAAGATGATTCGAATGTGTTTTCTTGGTTTTGATTATGTTACTTGTTTTTTTAATAAAATTAATGTCAATTTTAAATAAAGATACATTTAGAGTTATACTGGTCATACTATGTATGATATTGAGGTTAAACTGATTCATATATTCCAAAAATTACTTATGGATAATTTTCCTAAAGTAACAAAACAATACGAATTTGTTTGCTTAGCTTTTAGTATGTCACTAGGGTTTTTTTTAGTAAAATATCATTTCAAACTAAAAACATGCACTTTGAGTCATACGAGTCACATCATGTGTTTGTTTGATGTGATACTATTTACTATATGTCAAAAATGACTTATGAATTAATTTAATAAATTATCAGAAAAATAATAGTGCATTTTCTTGGTTTTTAGTGAGTGACATGTGTTTTGAACTAAAATGTCAATTTTAAATTGATGACAGGCACTCTGAGTCATACCATTTACACCGTGTGTTGGATTGAAGTGTAGGTGATTCTTATATTTTAAAAATGACTCATGAAATATTTTCCTAATGTATAAAGACAATCCAAATGAATTTTCTCAGTTTTTAGTACGTCACTTGTTCCTTTTGCTAAAATTAATGTTAATTTAAAATAAAAAACACACTTGGAGTCATATCGATCACACAGTGCGTTGGATTGAGGTGAGATTGATTCCTACATATCAAAAAATGACTTATGTATCATTTTCATAAAGCCTGAAAACAATCTTAATGCATTTTCTTAGTTTTGAGTTGGTTAGTTGTCCTTTTTACAAAAATTGATGTCATTTTAAAAAAAAGACATAATTTGAGTCATATTAGTCACACCATGTGTCAGATTGAGGTGATTTTGATTTCTACATGTCTCAAATGACTGATGGATCATTTTCCTGAAGTATCAAAACAATACAAAGGTGTTTTCTTAGTTTTGAGTAGGCTAGTTGTCATTTTTTACTAAAATTGATGTCAATTTTAAATAAAAAGATGCACTTGGAGTCATAATGGTCTCACCACACATCAGATGGAGGTGCGGATGATTCCAACACATCCCAAATGACTCATGGATCATTTTAATAAAGTATCAAAATAATACGAATGATTTTTATTAGTTTTTTTTATAATGAACCACCCTGAGTCTACCCTGAATCGGTCACAAGGGACAGCCCGCGACAAGTCCCGAGAGGCGTTCCCAATCCTCCCAGGATGGCGAGAAGCACTAAGAGAATCAATAGAGTACACAAGGGAAAAATTTAACCAATATATAAACAAACAAACAAACAAACAACAGAATTAAATGGACAGGCCAAAATACATTTATATAAAAACTGAACTAAACATTATTTGTACAAGAAAATGAAAGTACAACTAAACCGACAACTCATCTGACCAAACCCGATAACCAAATAACTCCATGTGAACCTTCTGTTCACTCTCCATCATAATGATCACACATCACCCAAGGTGATCGAACTCAATCTGAAACCTACATAAAGGATAAAAACATAAGAAGACTATAGGCGTTAGTATTAAAACTCAATAGGTTAGCCCAATATTCTATTCCCAATGCACATCCTTTAAAATAAAATAAACATAAATTTCAAGTTTTAAATAAAATATATAAAGTTATGTT
This sequence comes from Viscum album, assembly GCA_963277665.1. Classification (NCBI taxonomy): domain Eukaryota; kingdom Viridiplantae; phylum Streptophyta; class Magnoliopsida; order Santalales; family Viscaceae; genus Viscum; species Viscum album. The sequence goes on from OY728126.1 coordinate 592,109,962, forward strand.
TTCCAAATGATGTCCCAAGATATATAAAACAAATTACCAGACAAAAACTTGCATGTTTTATAAACAAGAATGCTAGTAACAATTTTCAAAGAGGTGCAACTTCAAAATGAAAATAGTTTTCAAGAGGGCTATTTTAAAGAATTTACACTTTTAAATAAATCACACACACAACTGAATTTACCAACCAAACACACCATATTCCGATGATGAGTAAAAAATAGCCAATGCGCACAAGTCACTGGAACACCCCTAGGCACTAGTTAGTTATGAGCCCCAGGTACCTCGTATCTCGGTGAAAGTAACCATAATAAATATCTGTTTTCATGCACACGAGCCACTGGTAGAGAGCATACCCATAACCTAGTGGTCCCCAATATCATAATCATCATATTTTAGTTAGTGTTTTCATCGTCAAACTTGCTATGTGAAATAGGGGCCAAACCCCAGAGAATCACTATCATACTAGTACATGTCTGCCCACCTAGATACCTGGGATTCCCTTTAGTGATCAATCAAGTTACACATTTTATCAAATACTTTTTTCACAAAAAAATTCCATTAACAAACCATAATCACATAAACAACCCACAAGTATGCTTCACATTTCTTTCACGAATCATTAAACCACTAAACAGTTTCATAAAACAACCTCAAAGAGTATAATAAGGCCTTGCACATAAAATCCATTAAAAATGATCTTTTAAGGACACAAACCCATCAATAACATAACAACCCATATTTGGAATCCACAACACCAATTAATAAATCATTTTCATGGACCATAAAATTTCCCCAAAATATAGAACATGAAATACACATGGAAACCATTTTTATAAAAAAAACAAATTCCAAATGGGCCTTTAAGAATTTCTCAAAACTATCCTTTGAACAAGGTGTGAATTTCACTTTTATTAAGGAGGTTTATACACACTATTTACAGTAGAAAACAAAATTCATAAAAACCTTAAAATATTCAGGTTATATATTCAAAACACAACAATTTTCATTAGGATGTGAAATGGGACATTTTCCGACAACTCGGGCCAAAACATGTTGTTAACCAAAAAAACTTTGTTTCTAAAAGGAAATACAAATTGGAAATACATATGAGGTCCAAAAATACCATTTATCATTCTTCCAATTCATTTACAAATCCAAACAAATAATTTTGAAATCAAACATAACACATAAAATCCAACCGGACAATTTATTGAACACATGACATGACCTTTTAAACAAAATAATTTATTTTAAGCACTTGACCAAGAATAAAACACCAATTGCATGCCATATTTTATAAAATATACTATAAAATTTTAAAAATGTCGTAATATAGGTTCTAAACCTCACCAAATAGTTTTGAAAGATAGTTGAACATTCAAACAAACACTTGGTGTGCACTTTTATGACAAAACAAGACTACCTTTCACAAAACAAGGATTAAAAAACAAATTTTCACACCAAGAAAATTATCCAAATGATGAAAAATAATAATACACATATATATCAGATGAAAATAATAATAAAATGATTAATCTTAAAAGATAAAGGCATGTTAAAGGGACATCCTACCTCAAATCCTTGGCGTAATGGAAACACACACCCGAAATCACCCGCCACGGGTTTATAAACCCTAAAACTCTGAATACCAGACCTAAATGAATATAAAATCTATCAAAAACCATAGTATAACATAACCCTAGGTCGATAATGACTACAGTAGATTATAAAACCAAGATATATTGAATGGAGGAAGAAGAGGGAGGAGAAAGGTGAAGAAATCTCACATTTTCAACTAGAAAACTCTTCGTATTCCATTAGATCTGAAACCCTAGAGAAAATATAATGGTATGGAACTTCTTGAAGAGTCTCCGATGGTCTGGAAGAACCATAGAAAAAATATTTTTGAGGAAAAGATCACTAATTTAATGAGTTATGCATGAAACAATTTACCTTCTCAATTCTATACGATTTCTGAGACATTGAGAAAGTCATCCCTAATCCGAGACTCATATGAGATCAAATGAGGTTAAATAGATTATGAGGGTGAGGAAAGGTGTCTTTTATTGGATTAGGAGGTGAAATCACCAAAATATATTAAAAATTGAATTATATATAAAAGAAATAGATTATTTTTTTAAAACTGGAAATGGGCCCTCAGGCAGGCCCAATACTTGAATAAATAACCCAATTTCACCATTGTCATGAATTTATATGGGGTCCAAAAGTATATGAAAGTTTTAAAATTTCATTAGAGGCCAATTGTTAAGTGTAATGGGTAAAATTTTTTGAAAAAAAGGAGTTATAAAAGAAAAAAATTTGGTTTTTAAAATTGGAAATGGGCTCACGGTTGGCCCAAATCATGAAGTAACCACCCTTTCTTAAAAAACTCTTAAAAAAGAAATGGAGAAACCAAATTAGGGTGATTATACATAGATGAAACTTAAAAACTCAACATTCATCTCAAACAGGACCCAAAAAAAGTATCAGGATTTCAAATGAACCGGATCAAAACAAGGACATGAAAAACTGGGTGTGACAATTCTCCCCACAATTAAATCTTTCCGCCCACGGAAAGCCATAACACTTTCCAGATGAAAGATAAACACATAAGGATTCCCTATCAAAATGATCCATCATATCAATAAAAGGAAACATCATCAACCATCAATTGATGTTAAGCCTCTAGCTCAAAAAAAAACACACTAACTCAAACCACTTCCTGAGAATCAATGGAAATATCAAGCCACCACCTCCACAACCAAGCCAAGAACCCGATTGTTGGGCCTTCTCCCAATGAACCCAACAATCACCCAAACTAAAGATAACTCAAGATAAACAAATACTCTAGGGGGGGTAAAGAATGGAATCACCACCATTAATAAACAACTAGTAGTAGACAAGTTCTTGGGAAGAGAAATCAAAAAGACCTGTGGTGGGTCTCCCCACCATTAGAACCCCAATAGCAACTCTCAAACAGAGGGGACAAGAACTACGCCAACACTTTCTACAGGGATCTAGACCCCCACAACTCAAGGAGGGGAGGGAAGGGGGCCCAATAAGCATTACACTGAAACCAAAAAAGAAAAAAAGGAGCTACTCAACACTATCCACCTATGAATAGGTAATACCAATACCAAGCCTGATTTACAGAGGTGGTCCACACAAATGGACATTGATCGGAAACCCACATCTATGAAGGCATAACCATAGACACTGTGTGAGGGGTAAGTCCACCACACTTGTTGTGACAAATGAAAATTCACAGTAATGAGGAAACACAATATAGACATAGAAACTATCTTACCAAAATGGTGGAGGTAGGAGCCTGGTAAAGTTCCCCACACCTCTATAGATTTTCTGACTGCATGAAAAACTTCACTCCGAGGTCTATGGCTAGAGCCCTGAATCATGAAGCATCTGCTGCACTGCAGTCAGGTGTTAAGGATTACACCACTCAAAAAAAAACTCACTTGATAAAAAAAACACCTTCATCTAAATAGGAACTCATAGATACAAATCAAAATTATATCTCACTCAGAACGAGTAGCATAATGGACAAGGAATAAAACGAAATTCATCAACATCATTGAACAAAACTACTATGTCTACAAGAATTATCACAAATTGGAATCACTTTAAATCGATCCCAAATAGACCTCTTTTTCAACTAACGGGATGAGGAATTATTTTAGAAGGTGGATCTAGCTTGTGAAATATCTGAAAGAATCCTTAGGTTTATAAATTGGAAATCTTGAAAACATATAACTATCTGTGGCCACATCACAACATCCAACACATCTTTAGAAACCCACTGAACATTACTCTAAAATAGAGCCACCAACAAGATCTCATCTAAAGATACAACAAGAGTATGAATTCTAGATCACAAGGAAGATTACTGAATAAAAAGAACACTTATAATATATATAAAAATATATCCACAAACCATTGGTTTATAAAAAAAGGACACAATTTTTCAGGTCAAAACACTTTTGAAAAACAAACTAATTTGGTGGGTTTCCACATTCACCAATGGTGTTTCATAAAGTTTCACTCACATGCACATTTCCATGCCACGCTAGGCACCCAACCGCTATTCCATATAGGACACCCTTCTAGATATCAGTAAAACCATGCATGTGAGAACCCATGAAAACACCAACGGATAAAAAAATACAACATCATTCCAAAATCACTTACCTTTCAAAGGAACACTAACCACCAAGTCAAAAACCATTTTCAGATTTCACAAAACAAACCAAACCTCATCAAGAACCATTTTCTTAAAAACCTACCAATTTTCATTTTTAATAACTTTTAAAACAACCAAGCTACTCCAAACAACCCCTTCTCATTTTCAAAAATTCAACAAGGCGTCTTTTCATAATTTGATGGCCATTGAGACCAATACCCTTTCTTGGAAAATTCCAACCACTCAAAACCAATTTCCAAAACTAATTTATCAGATTCAAACACTTTTCAACATCCCAAAACACCCAAAAAATATTCAGAATTAATTTAAAATTATTCACACTTTCAAAACATTTTATTTCAACAAAACACAAGTTTAGATTAGGGAAAATCTAATCCTGTTAAATCATTTCCACTTCCTTCCCAAAATATGTTAAAAAAACACAAAATTACCAAAACCATTCTTATATTTAATTTTTGAAAACCTCCTTTTCACTTTTCCAAATCCAATCATTCCTTTAAAACCCATTTCCCTAATTCTCACACAAGGATTTTCAAAACAAAAATTCAAAATTCATGAAAGGTCCAAGAAACCAAAAAAAGGGAACTAGTGTTGGTGGGTGACTTGACCATATGGTTGGAGGTCATATGTCAAACACAACACCAACACAAAAAGACTTATTAGGACCATGCCCCCGATCCACATGGATTTCTAGGACCTGCAAGCTCACGAAGACCATTAGTCAGACTCCCCTTATCATATCCCAACACTAAACAATCAACAAGAATAAAAGACACTAATAAAACTGGACTTCCCATAGAAACCTGAGGATTAGAACAAGAAATAGTTCACGACGCTCTTCACGCACTTACCCCTAAAGTACCAATAATCCTAATCCATATACCTTGACATCCCCCAAATAATAAGGGCACTCTAAAAATAATGGTCTGCTAAGATCTGACCTCCTATGATATGATTTTGTCACGAACCACCCTGAGTCGACCCTAAACCGGTCACAAGGGCCAGCCCACGACAAGTCCCGAGAGGCGTTCCCGATCCTCCAGAGATGGAGAAAAGCACCAAGGGAATCAATAGAGTACACAAGAGAATGATTTAAACCATATATAAAGAAAAAACAAACAAACAATGGAATGAAATGGACAACCCAAAATACATTTATATAAAAACTGAACTGAACATTATTTGTAAAAGAAACTGAAAGTACAACTAAACCGAAAACTCATCTGAAAAAACCTGATAACCAAATAACTCCTCGTGACCCTTCTGGTCACTCTACAACATAATGATCACACATCTCCCAAGGCAGTCGAACTCAATATGAAACCTGCACAAGGGCTAAAAACAGAAGAAGACTATAGGCGTGAGTATTAAAACTCAATAGGTTAGCCCAATATTCTATTCCCAATGAACATACTTTAAAATATAAGAAACATAAATTTAAAGTTTTAAATAAAATATATAAAGTTATGTTTTCCAAATTATGTCCCAAGCTATATAAAACAAATTACCAGTCAAAAACTTGCATGTTTTATAAACAAGAATTCTAGGATCAATTTTCAAAGAGGTGAAACTTCAAAATGAAAATAGTTCTCAAGAGGGATGTTTTAAGGAATTTACAATTTTAAATAAATCACACACACTACTTAATTTACAAACCAAACACACCGTAAACCGACGATGAGTACAAAATAGCCAATCAGCACAAGTCATAGGAACACCCCTATGCACTAGTTAGTTGTGAGCCCTAGGTACCTCGTATTTCGGTGAAAGTAACCATAATAAATATCCGTTCTCATGCACAAAATCCAATAGTAGGAAGAATACCCATAACCTAGTGGTCCCACAATATCATTATCATCATAGTTTAGTTAGTTTTTTCATCATCAAACTTGCTATGTGAAATAGGGGCCAAACCCCACAGAATCACTAGCATACTAGTACATGTCCTCCCACCTAGATACCCGAGATTTCATTTAGATATCAATCAAGTTAAACATATTATCAAATACTATTTACACATAAAAATTCCATTACCAAACCATAATCACATAAATATCTTGCAAACATGCTTCACATTTCTTTCACGAATCAATAAACCACTAAAAAGTTTCGTAAAACAACCTCAAGATGTATAATGAGGCCTTGCACATAAAATCCATTAAAAATGATCTTTTAAGGACACAAACCCATAAATAACATAACAAAACATATTTGGAAGCCCCCAAACCAATTAATAAATCATTTTCATGGACCATAAAATTTCCCCAAAATTATAGAACATGAAATACACATGGAAACCATTTTTATAAAAAAACAAATGCCAAATGGGCCTTTAAGAATTTCTCAAAACTATCCTTTGACCAAGGTATGAATTTAAATTTTATTAATGAGGTGTGTAAATTAAATTTAAATTAGAAAAACACATTCATAAATCCCTTAAAATATTCTGGTTATATATTCAAAACACAACAATGTTCATAAGGATGTGAGATGGTCCATTTTCTGACAACTCGGGCCAAAACATGTTGTTAACCAAAACAAATTTGTTTCTAAAACCAAATCCAAATTGGAAATACATATGAGGACCCAAAATAACATTTATAATTCTTCAAATTCATTTACAAATCCAAACATAAAATTTTTAAATCAAACATAACACATAAAAGCCAACTAGGCAATTTACCGAACACATGACGTGCCCTTTTAAACAAAACAATTTATTTTAAGTACTTGAACAAGAATAAAACACCAATTGCATGACATATTTTATACAATATACTGTAAAATTTTCAAAATTTCATAATCCAGGTTCTAAACCTCACAAAATAGTTTTGAAAGATAGCTGAAAATTCAAACAAACACTTGGTGTACACTTTTATGACAAAACAACACTACCTTTCACAAAATAAGGATTAAACAACCAATTCTCACACCAAGAAAATTATCCAAATGATGAAAAATAATAATAAACATATATATCAGATGAAAACAATAATAAAATGTTTAATCTTAAAAGATAAATGCATGTGAAAGGGACATCCTACCTTAAATCCTTGGTGTAATGGAAACACACACCCGAAATCACCTGCCGTGGGTTTATAAACCATAAAACTATGAATACCAGACCTAAATGAATATAAAATACATCAAAAACCATATGATAACATAACCCTAGTTTGATCATGACTATGGGGGATTATAAAACCAATATATATTGAATGGAGGAAGAAGAGGGAGGGGAAAGGAGAAGGAATCTCACATTTTCAACTAGAAAACTCCTCATATTTCATTAGATCTGAAACCCTAGAGAAAATATATTGGTATGGAACTTCTTGGAGAGTATCCCATGGTATGGAAGAACCAGAGAAACAATAATTTTGAGGAAAAGTGCACTAATTGAATGAGTTATGTATGAAACAATTTACCTTCTCAATTCTGGATGATTTGAGAGACATTGATAAAGTCATCCGTAATACGAGACTCATATGAGCTACAAAGAGGGTAAATTGATGATGGGGGTGAGTAAAGGGGTCTTGGATTAGATTGGGAGGTAAAATCACTGAAATATATTAAAAATTTAATTAGATATAAAAGAAACAAATTATTTTTTTAAAACTAGAAATGGGCCCTCGGGCAGGCCCAATACCTGAATAAATAACCCAATTTCACCATGCTTATGAATTTATATGGGGTCAAAAAGTATATGATAGTTTTAAAATTTAATTATATTCCAAGTGGGAAGTGGAATGTGTGAAAAATTTTTGAAAACAAAAGAGTTATAATAGAAACAAATTTGGTTTTTAAAATTGGAAATGGGCTCACGGTTGGACCAGATCAGGAAGTAACCACCCTTTCTCCAAAAATTTTTAAACAAGAAATGGGGAACCCAAATATGGGTGATTAGACATAGATTAATCTTAAAAACTCAACATTAATCTCACCCAAGACCCAATAAAAGTATTGGGATTTCAAATGAATCGGATCAAAACAAAGACATGAAAAACCGGGTGTGACATTTTTAGTGTGGTAATTCTTCCTTTTGGTAAAATTAATATCAATTTAAAATAAAAAGGCACACTTAGAGTCATATTGGTCACACCGTGTGTTATATTGAGGTTCAGTTGATTTCTACACCTAAAAAATGACTTATAGATCATTTCCCTAAAGTATAAAAACAATATTATTTCATTTTTTTTGAGTAGTTCAGTTTTCATTTTTACTATGTCAATTTTAAATAAAAAGATGCACTTGGTGTCATACTGGTCAAACCATGTGTCTGATTGAGGTGTGGTTGATTTCTGCACATCAAAAATGACTTATGGAATATTTTACTAAAGTATCAAAACAATAAAAATGTGTTTGATCAGTTTTGAGTAGATCAATTTTCTATATTATTAAAATTGATGTCAATTTAAAAAAAAAGATACACTTAAAGTCATACCAGTCACACCATTTATAGGATTGAGGTGAAATTGATTTCTACATGTCTCAAATGATTCATAGACCATTTTACTAAAGTATGAAAACTATCTGAATGTTTTTTCTTAGTTTCAGTATGAAACTTGTTCCTTTTGGTAAAAATTAATGCCAATTTAAAATAAAAAGACACACTTGAAGTTATATAAGTCACACCATGTGTCGGATTGAGGTGAGGTTGATTCCTACAAAACAAAAATAAATAATGTCTTATTTTCCTATGTTATCAAAAAAATCCAAATGATTGGGTCCTAATCCTTGGAATGATTGGAAAGTACCATAAAACTTTCATAGGACCTGATTGATCATTATTGTATCAAGAATCATCAATATTTGGGAATTCTATAAGTGATTTGTGGCCGTTGAGAAATAGTATAAATTCATTATGAAAAATGTGTATTATTTCATAGATCATTCCCATCGAGCGCAACATTTGTTTGGCATCATATGTTTGGCTGAGAAGCTCATTATATTCTGAGAGCTTGTCATTCAAGAGAGAAAGTAGTTCTATAAAATTGGCGGCACTACATCCGTCAGCTTCTTTCAAATTACACAGCTTCAGTATGGCTAACAATGATGTATATTTAGTATAACCGGCACACAATTACATCTTTTCACAACTCTTTAACTTCTCAAAAAAATTTGGGTAATCACAAAGTTCATCTTCAACTATCCTGATCATTTCCTAAATAAAATCTTCATCACCATTCACATCTATAATCACATCCTCGATATGGTCTTCTTCAATGTCTACACTTATAATAATATCAGATGATCCATAAAACACAATGTTATCCCAAACACTAGATACATTCTCTTTTTCCCATGTTTATTACAACATTTATAACTTCAATCTATTCCATGATAGATCAAGTGGTTTTGTAACTCCTTTGGACTAATTAGTCTTGAATAAAAACAATATAAACAAATAAAAAGGATTTGAGAAGGTTCATATGCATGATCTTTTACGAATTTAAAGAACTATTTCACTCCATCTTCATACTCTTTTTTCATATGATAGACATCCATCCATTCTTTATTCATATCCATCCTATTTGGTTCAGTAATATTAATATTTAGTAAAATAAATATACAAAAGATGTTCAATTGAGATCTCTCCCAAAAATGCCTATTGAGTGTACTAGAAAGAGACTTAATGGTTTTTTATTCAAATATAATGAGTTTAAAGTTTTCTAAAATTCACTAATGAAATAAACATTATTTAGTATTATTTATTTAAGACGTTTGTTTCAATTACAAACATACTTTAATGGTGTTAAAACATTTATAAAGGCCATTTTTTGGAGCTAATAAAGTTTAATCATTTGTAAATGCATAAATAGAGACTTTTATAGAGATACACATCATTCATGATATATATATATATCAAAATAATTGTATAAAAATAGACTTTCTTTGATATTATTATATGGTTGCATATAGGCTAATGGAGGAAATTATAGGACAATCAAAATTAATTTCACCAAGAACTCACTATAATGAAAATCAATTAAAAAACCCCAAAACACTTTAATTTTATCAAGAAAACTGCCTAAAAATAATAATCACCCTAAAACACTCAGGGTTTTCGACTTCCTGAATTTCTAAAGATGACCAAACAATCTCATAACCTCGTGAGGATCTTGGACACCATAAAAAAGAAGGATGATGAATCAATAATTCATTAGGTGAAAAAGATCATTCCGCTACCACTCCTTTCATATTTTGGGAAAAGACAATCACTAGAAAAAATAAATTAAAATAATAAGAGGATTTTCCTTAATCATATCCTTAGAATAGACTTCCTACCCCATATCAAGACATTTCAAGGAGGTGAAATATAGCGACATAAAACATGAATCTATCTCCTTCATGTTTTAACAAACACTCAAACCACAAAGTCCCAACTCACACCAAGGGGTTAGATCCCGAATCACCATCCACATGAGAAAAAAACCCCACAAAAAATTTTCAAAATTTTCATTTCCATTAAAATTACAAGCCTATCCCAAGAGGTTTGAAATCATTTTTCAAACACATGCAACTTTGAAATCAATCCAAATTATTAAAAATGAAATCCATCTTTTTATGTTAAATCATTTCCACAAATTCCAAAAATGTTATCTAATTTTTCACAGTTAAATAAACCACATCGCAAACATTTCAAATTAAATAAATTCATTTTTACAACGAAATATTCAGAAATGGTTTCAAAAATTAATAAATTTATAAGACCCCCTTTTAATTTTAATACCAAAAATTCGATGTAAAAATGAAAATAGAAGAGAAACTATATTTAAAACATTTCAAAACCATTAAAATACTTTTCATTCCCTCAAAAATTTGGTTTTAAAATCAACTCACTCAATAAAATCTCCATTTCCATTCAAAAATATTTTTTTCCAAACACAAAACAAGATTTTATGTCCTAAAGCTAAATACAATGCATATGGAACCCTGAAATTCAAGATCTATCACATGAATGTGATTATAAATCACTTCATTCAAATAAAAAATCATTATACCATATATGAACTAATATAAGAATTAAAAATAATTCACTAACATCAGAAGAAGAAAAACATTTCTTAATAATAGAACAACAACAAGAATAATCATTCAAGAATAATTGAATTATTATAATAGAACAAATCTAATTAATAAGAATTAAAATAAAAAATAGACACAAACAAGATAATACCATATATTTGGAGGTATGGCAGTTATAGTGGGGTTCGACAGTAGGGGCGGTGGAGGCGGGCGGGGCGATGGGGGCAGTGAAGTTGGCAACGAAGGTGGTGGCAGGGGAGGTGGGGGTAGTGGAGGCAGCGGCTTAGGCAACAGAAGTAGTGGTGAGGGCAACGGTAGTGGTTGTAGTGGCTGCAAAGGAAAGGCAAGGGGACGCGGTGATAGGGGAAGTAAAATTGATGACAGCGAAGTTGTTGGCAACAGAGACGAGGGCAGCAGCGTTGGGGATAGAAGTAGCGGGGGAAATAGAGGTGGGGACCACATATGCGACAGCAGAAGCAAAAAAGGGGGGGGGGGGGCAGCAGAGGTGGTGATAACAGACGCAGTGGTTGGGACAGCAGAGGTGGTGATGGACCTCTAGTTCCATGAAAGATTGAGGCATGAGTAGGGCAAAGTTCTGATAGGGTTCAAATTATAAAAATATGAAAGCCTTTTATCAGTGCTTCTTAAAAAGTTTTGATAAAGTATGTTTTTTATCAGTGCTAAAATACAAAGCGCTAATAAAAAAGACCTTTATCAGTGCTTTTTTAGCGTTTATTTATAATTAAAAATATAAATAAATATATATGAATTTAAATAATTAAATTTTTAATAAATATATATAATTAAATTTATAATTTTTTAATTATTTAAATAAATATATATTTATTTAAATATTTATAAAATTACAATAAATATATACAATTAAATTTATAATTTTATAATTATTTAAATAAATAAATACTTATTTATATTAGTAACTATAAATAAATATATTTTTATTTAAATAATTATAAAATTATAATAATTTTATATAATTAAATTTATAAATTTATAATTATGTATGATAAATATATTTATTATATATAAACATAAAATTATAAAATTATAATAAATATATTTATTATAATTTTATAATAAGTTAAATAAATAAATATTTATTTATAATTATATATATAAAAAATATATATGTAAATATTTTTATATACTTATATAATTATATATAATTATATAAATATATACAAATATTTAAAAATATATTTATTACGATTTTATAATTATAAATAAATAATTACTTATTTATAGTTACAATTATAAATAAATATATATTTATTTAAATAATTATAATATTATAATAAATATATTATTTATATTTATAATTTTATTATAAATATTTACAAAATTATAAATATAATAATATATTTATTATAATCTTATCATTATTTAAATAAATATATATTTATCTACACTTATAACTATTAATAAATAAATAATTATTTATAATTATAAATAATAAATATATTTATTATAATTTTATAATTATTTACACACACTCACACATATTATTTATAATTATAATGATACAATTTTGTATTTATTTATAAATATTTGTATTTATTTATAAATATATTTCTATAATTATATATATTTATAAAATTTTAAATATTTTAAATATATTTATTATAATTTAAAATTATTTAAATATATATATATATATTAATATATTAATATATATATATATATATATATTTATTAATATATAAATATATCTATTTATAAAATTATAATAAATGTATTTATTGTAACTATATATACATATATATTTTAATTATAATAATAATTATAAATAAATATATTTAAAAATATTTTTATATATAATTACAAATTTATTATTATAAATATAATAAATATATTTATTGTAATTTTATAAGTATTTATGAAAACATAATAATTTCCTTGGTATAACTTGAAAGAATCATACGAGTGTCAATTTATAAATGAACATTCATAATGATGAATATATGCATGCACGTGATATCATAATATAGGTAATCCAAACATTTGGAACATAACTCAAAATCACATCCACAAATATAATTCATTATCATATAACATCAATTATATTTACACATCAATATATAAACATAAATAAATATATATTGTTTATTTATAAACTTATAAATACTTTTTTAAAACATTATATATATTTTGAATTATTAAAAAAATATATTATAATATATCATTTTTATATTAATTATAAACATGTTCTTTTTAATTAATGTATATAAATAAACATTATTTTTTAATATAAATATAATAATTATATATATATATATATATATATATTAATAATATTTTTTTATTAAAATATTTTCTCAGCACTAATAATAGTGTGAATAAAGCTATCCTATATCAGTGCTAAAAAAATGCTGATAAAGGTGAGACTTTTATCAACACTTTCTGCTTAGCATTGATAAATGCCAGCGCATCCCTTCTTAGAATTTTTAATAGTGAGTATTGCTTAAAACCATTTTTTCCTATCAAAAGAATAATATTTAAAATTGAAATAAGTTTTAAATTTTTCTAAAACTAAGCCTTAAATTACTTGAAACCCCTCATGTCTTTAGCTTATTTTGGCAGTCTACAGGCTTTAGGGGATTCAACACCTTATTTATTTCATTTTCACTACCACAAAACGGATTTGCGCAACGCCACCCTTTAATAATGCTAAGGAAACATTAATAAAGGGGGTACCATTATCAGCGGTGATAAATGGTGCTTTTAAAAATTCTAAAAAAAGCACGGTTAAAAGTACCCCTTTATCAAAATTTTTTTAGCACTGTTAAAATTGCACCCTTTATCAACACTTTTTTAGAAGTGCTTATAAAGACCTCCCCTTATGAGAATTTTTTTACTAGCGTTGATAAATGATATATTTCAAAAAATATTATATTTATTTAAAAATAATATATAAATATATAAATATATTTATATTGATATAAATAATATATATATTTTTTAATTATTTTTTAGATAAAACTAAATAGTTATTTACACTTAATATATAAAATATTTAATGAAAGTGGCTTATAAAAATATTTTAAAAATATTTTTAATTAATAATTTACTAATTATTATCGATTAATTTTTATTTAATACCAATTCAAAGAAAAAAACAAAAAAAAGTTCTAAAATAAGTTGAAAACGTAACTCAAAATTCAAACAACCATAACTTTTTATCTGGGTGTCCATTTCGGCTCTACCATATATCAAATTGAATCCTACGATGAGATCTAAACCTTTATGGCACAAGGGAACACCCTTTCATAGTTTTTGAGGAACAAAATAGCCCAAAAGACCTTCAAAACTGATTTTTTAGTCGAGGTATCCCATTTTTTTTACATTAGATGGGATTTCATCCTCGATTAAGAGGGTATTATTATCTTTTTTTTCGGGAGAGACTTAATTTATTTTCAAGTATTGCACTCATAAGGATATTATAAAGTTCAAATTTTTTCATTTTTCATAATGTATTGTTATTTATAATTAAGTATTTACACATATATACATATTTCGCACATAAAGATTTAATTTTATAAATAAATATATAAACACATTTACATATAAATTATCTTTATAAATATATAAACAATCTCTAAATAAAAAATTATATACATTTTATTTAAAATAAAAATATATGAATATTTATATACCAATATAATGTGTGTGTGTGTATATATATATATCTATGTGGGTCTGTATTAACAAATTGATATATATTATCTATATATTATAATATATGTATATAAATATTAATATATAATATATGTAAATAAACAAAAATATGTATAATTATATTTCTAGATACACAAATATATTATATATATATGTATATATTTTGTTTATTTGTATATTGTATATATGTATGTATTTATTTATTTATAAACACACACACAATAAACATATTTTTTTAATGCATTTAAAAAAGATCATATAAATATATATTAATATATGACTAAATATATAGATAAAAAATATAACTATATATATAAAAATAGATATATCATAAAATGTAGAATAAATCATCATGGATAAGTGGTAAGGGTCTAGGTGCACAAAGGAGAGGTCTTGAGTTCAAATATGAGGGGAGGTAGAGGTGTAGAGGCAGGTGAAGGGGGTTCCTAGCACTGATATACATTCTCTGTTTTTTTTTTAAATTTTGTATTTTTTTAAAAATAATATTTTTTGACTTTATCAACGCTTGTATTTTAGTGTTGATAAACACCCATTTATCAGTACTTTTGTTAGCATTGATAAAAGGGACCCCTTTTAAAAAAACTTAGATTAACAACACTTTTTTTGCACTTTTAATGGGGTTTTTCTAGCACTGTTAAAATACATTTTTGTAGTAGTGTTTGAAGATGGTGTGGAATCCCCCACACACCTTCTATTTGTACCAAAAAATGGATTTTCATAAATTAATTATTTTGAAATAATTATTAGAAATTAATAATTATAATTTATAACTAACTATTAGTAACTAATTAAATATTAGTAAACAATTATTGTTCTTTTTTGATTTTTCAGTTTTAAACAAACACACACACATACCATGATAAATAAATAATTATAAAAAAATTAATAATAGTTTATAAATAAATAATGTTAATAATAGTTTTATACTTTCATAGTAATAAATATTAAATTCTAAAAATAAATTATTTATATTTAATAAAATATTAATTATTAATAATTATTACATAAATAATTAATAAATTGTTTGTTAATTATAACTTAAATAGTTACTATTTATTAATAAATATTATTACATAATTAATAAAATTTTAATTATTAAATAATTAAAATTAATTAATAGTTTTTATAAATACTTAATATTTTTTTATTGATGTTATTTTTAATTAGTTTTATTTATTTACTGATTATTAAGTATTGATTTATTAAAATTATTTATAATTAATTAATTACTAATTATTAGTTAATTGTTAATAATAAATAACTATTACATACGAATTATTTAAAAAAACATAATTTCAAAATAATTATAGTAATTATAAAACAAAATATTTTTATTTGTATGTTTTCGATTTTTTTTATAAGGAAATGGTTTTAATAAAAATTTATAGTAATAATAAAAGTATATATATTCAAATTAATACTATTAATGATAATTCCAATATTCTATAGCAGTGAATTTTTTGAAATTTATTTATGAGATTTAATTGGTTGACTAATGTTTCTATAATAATTTGACCATTATCATTAATATATAGGACTTAATGTAATCTCAATTAATTTAAGTCATAAAAAAAGATAAATCAATTAGTAAAATTATTTTTCATCAATGTCTATGATGAGCCCTCATCCCACAGCCTGAATTCAGGATCAGAAAACCGTACCAGGATCCTAAACCTCTGCGATGTAGTGGAGTCTGATAAGATGGAGGGAAAAATTCATCAGGTTTAAGAACCTCAACTGTCTCCTTCTCTATTTGTGAATTATCGGGAGGAGGTGTTAGTAGGATGTCAAGATGTTCACATGATTTTTCTGTTGGAGTTGGTGGTCTAGAACCAACTACTTTGTACTTTATTCATTAATAAAAGCCTTATCACATTTATTTAAGAAATACATAGCCATTACTCGAGGACTAATATATGTGGTGGATGAAATAAAGAAAAATGGAAAATAAAAGTATATGTCGTGTATATTGAATATACACGCCTTGTAGTTTTATGGAAAATGAGTACACACCGTGTATTAATGATTACACGACGTGTAGTTTTTCCAGTCTGGATTTTAAGGAAATAAAATCGTTTTATTAAATAATATTTATTATAATCAATGTGGGCGAATGTCAAAGAATTAATCATTCAACATGGGATTTTTCAATAAGAATTAAGGAAATAAATAAAACACATAATGCGTTTATTTATTGTCATAACTCTATAACCTCAAACCCGATTATAAATATCCTCAGAACCCCAAAACATTTCCAGTTAGAATTGTTGTGCACAACAATTCTGGAGAGTTCTCTCAAGGCTGAAAGAACTCCTTCCTCCAAGAATGCTCTCAAGGCTGAGAGAGATCCACCACCACTGGATCGAGGTGATCTAAGGAGGACATCGCAAGTAAATTTTCTTTCATGCTAGCACCCAGGGATCCCTTTGGCGACATCCATAGATACATAAAGCACATGTTTGTCACCGCTAGAGGAATCCTACACCTGGATTCTACGATGCAACGACAGATCACACCAGATCATGATCGGAGACATCAACGAAGAAAGAATTCCATCAAGGTAATTATTTTCAATTAATTAAATTTATTATAACCAACATATGATGATCCTATCTCTATGGTTCCATGAATCCCTCTTTTGTTTTTCGTTCTTCGTTCTATTCCGAAGATCCGGCATTTTACATCGTGACAGATCTCGGATTGATCGTTGTTAACGCTAAAATTAAAGTCGGGCAAACCCACCAACGCGCTTCCGCTGCGCCCAGAACCTACAATTGGTATCAAGGGGAGTTTATATCATTGATTATAATTATTTAGTTTTTCAATGGTGATTTATGCATTTAATAATTTAGTTGTTTCAATTCAAGATAATCATTCTTAAAAATCTGAATCTCGAGATCTGTTCCTCCCCTCTCATTTCTCGTTCACCTTACAGAAACAAATTTTTATTTTTATTTTGATTAAAATAAAATATAGGAACTCATCCAGAGGTGCCAAATGCTTCTGGCCATACAACTCTAGAATACACGATGTGTATTCGGAAGTACACTCCGTGTAGTCTAGATTTATTGCATTGACTGATCTACCAAATCAGGCCATGTATTGGGTCCTATATAAGTCATTTATAACACCATGTGTTGACCAAGAATAGGTGGCACACACTTTCCAGATTTCACACTGTGTGGTCCAACTGAACACAGTGTGTAGTCCCTTCAGGTTAGGGTTGGACCGTGTACCCTGTACATGGCTTGCCCGACTGGAAATCGTGTAACGTAGATACTACACAACGTGTTCCCAAAAGAACATGCCATGTACTCACAAAATTTCCGAAGTACATCAACACGCCATGTCCCTAGGCGTGTACTTTGGATGGACAATGAACAAAAAGTACACACCGTGTAGTCGGAACTACACACCGCGTACTCATCCAAATTACGCAAATTTATTAAAATTTATTAATATATTATAAAAACCCCCGAGACATGTACCATAGTGCAGGCGTAAAGCTGTGGCACAAAACGTGATAGGTGTTATATATATATGTGTTTAATTTATCATCTGCGTAATTAATGGAAATTCATCGGGTTTCCTTCAAGGTACAAGTTAAGTACAAGGATAATTTTGAATGAATTTATTTGTTTAAAATTATGATGGATGAGAATCTCAATGAAATTTAGAAAAGGGTTTAAGATAATAGGATTGATTAATTAAAGATAATTAATTGATTTGAGTGTGATTTATCTTAAAAAATAATGATTAAAAAATTGAATGCTAGTTTTATTTATGCATAAATATCGTTGCATGTATGGATGATCATGAGCTAGAACGAGACCTTTGTATGTGAATGATTTCATTTAATTAATTTATTTAAATTAAATTTGTTGGCTTGTGAGCCTTCTCTTCATTAATATGTAGGGCCTGTGAACCCAAGGATTATTTTATGTAAAAGCCCCCTTTTACCCCTCACCTGCATGTGAGATAAATGCATATGTAATGGATGGATCTCCAAAGTTAGTGGAGGTGGCTTAAGTCAGGAGCCAAGGTGAAATCAATCCAAGGAGATACAAAGGTGGACAGGTGGAAAGATATAAACACGAACCCAAAAGGTTCAATGTGTTTCTCCCCAAGGTCTTGGGTTAGTTTATCAACCGCTAGATAAACTAACCAATAGAACAAGCTCATGATCATACCATTTATTTTATTTCTATCATTTTCATGGTTTATTTATTGTGGAAGGTTATACAAGCTCAATATGGATCCTTGCCACTAGAATATTTATGCAACATAATATTCTGAAGTCAATGGTGAGGGCTATTGGATTTTGATAAAATAATGGGAGACTAATAAGTATTAATTTATTTATTTGTCTCAGTTTTTATAATAAAGTAATAAAACTTTGTTCATCTTAATTTGTAGAAATGGCAAGAAAAATGACTTCAAAAATATCATTGTGAACCATACTTGAAAAGGAAAAACTTCTCACCGGCACCAATTTCCAGGAGTGGCAGAGGCGTTTACACATTATCCTTCACCATGAAAGGAAATTGTATGTGCTAGAAGAGCCTATTCTAGTTGATCCTGGAAAGGAGGCCAGTGATGAGGAACTATATCACTACCTAAAACACATGTATAATGCCACATATTTCCAGTGTTTCATGATATCGTCCATGTCTAATGAGCTCTTGAAGCAACCTGAAAACATGGATGTGTATAACATGATGTCTTACCTTAAGGATCTATACCAAGAGAAGGCGAGACAAGAGAGATATGAGATCTATAATGCTTTCTTTAAAACTAATCTTGGAGATTCTATGCCAGCTGGGCCTCATGTATTCAATCTTGTTGGCTACATTGAACGCCTGGACATCTTAGGGATTAAATTCCCAGATGAGTTGCATACAGATCTCATCCTATCATCATTTTCCATGACCTTATCAAGCTTTATTGTAAACTACAACATGATAAATAATGAAAAGAGTCTATCAGAACTTCTAACCTTGATTCACCAGGTAGATAAGGACATGGGGCATGAAAAACCCACAGTCCTTATGGTGAATAATTAAAGGAAGGACAAGGAAAAGGGGCCAAGGACTTATAAATGGTCTGAATACCCTGAGCACCGTCCTTACAAGAAGGGGAAGATCCATAGGTAGGGAAATGAATGGGAGGTGGTATGTTTTTCATGTGGAAAGCAAGGCCACTGGAAGAGGAATTGCACTCAAAAGTGTGGGGATGCTAAAGGTTCATTAGTTATCGAGTTTAATCTTTCCATTTCTACAAATTGGGTATTAGATACAGCTTGTGGGGCTCATATATGTATTCAAATGAAGGAACCAAGTAGATTTAGAAAGATTTACAGAGGAGAGGTGGATCTTCAAGTTGCCAATGGCGCAAGGATGACCGCGTTGGCTATTGGTGATTACCACCTCTCATTGACGACTGGGATGATATTGGTTTTACGTAACTGTTATTATGTTCCTAGTGTTACCAAGAACATAATTTCTGTATCTTGTTTGGATATAGATGGATTTATTTTCAAGTTTGGAAATAAGGGTTGTATCTTTTATAAGAACAACGTATGTTATGGTATGGAACATTTAAATAATGGTTTGTATGTATTAAATTAAGAAAAAAAGTGTTAGCAATCGATAACGAAACAAACTCACATGAATCATACATCACCGAGTTGTGGAATCACCGTTTAGGTCATGTAAACGAGAAGCGCTTGACAAAGCTCTACCAAGATGGTTATTTGGACTCTACTGAGCTAAAAACACTTGATAGATGTCATGCTTGTTTACAAAGAAAAATGAACACGCCGCCCTTCGATGGACAAGGTGAAAGGGCTACAATGCTTCTAGGATTGGTGCACACGAATGTGTGTGGAAATTTCCAGTAGAAGCTAGAGGTGGATATTTTTACTTCATTACTTTTACAAATGATTTGAGTAGATATGGATACGTCTACTTAATGAGGTATAAGTCAGAAGCATTAGAGAAATTTAAGGAATTCAAGAATGAAGTAGAGAATCATCTTGGTAAGAAGATAAAGAAACTTTGATCAGATTGAGGTGGAGAATATCTGAAACAAGAGTTCATCGATCTTATACGGGAGTCTGGGATTCTATCTCACCTCACTCCTCCTTATACACCACAGTGGAACGATGTTAGTGAAAGGAGGAACCACACCTTGTTCGACATGGTGAGGTCGATGATGATTCATGAAAATATTTTGTTATCCTTTTGGGGATATGAATTATAAACTGAAACATACACATTAAACCGAGTACGAACTATGGCGGAAAATAGAATTACATCCAAGTTATGGAATGGAAGGAAACCCACTTTGTCGCACAGATGTGTACGGGGATGCGAGGCATCTGTTAAGGCCTTATCAGGCAACAAACTAGCACCCCAGTGCACGGGGTGTATCTTTATAGGATATCCCAAGAAAACGAAAGGATATTACCTATATAACCCTTTTGATAAGAAAGTGATTGTCACCAGACAAGCCGTATTTCTTGAGAGGGAGCACATCCTCAAGAAGGATAGTGGGAGTAATATTTACTTCGATGAAGTTGATGCTCAAGATACACATGAGTTGGTATAGGAACAAGTTCCACAAGTCCCCATGGAAGAGGTTCTAGAAACACAATTACTATATAGGAGCTCAAGAGAGGTAAGGGAACTAGGGAGATTTGGTTTCCTAGTCACCAAGGATGGTGAATCATTATTGCTGGACAATTATGAACCTCTCTCCAACAAGGAAGCAATAGAAATCTCAGAAGCTTCAAGATGGCTAGAAGCTATGAATTATGAGATGGATTCCACATATCAAAACCAAGTCTGGGTTCTGGTCTATGAGCCAGTTGATGTAAAGCATGTTCGATGTAAATGGGTATTCAAGAGAAAACTGAACATGGAAGGTCAAGTTAGTACCTATAAATCAAGGCTAGTGGCTAAAGGATTCAGACAATGTCAAGGAATTGACTATGATGAAACCTTCTCACCAGTTTCCATGTTTAAATCCATAAGAATCATACTTTCCATAGCAGCTTACCATGACTACGAGATTTGGAAGATGGATGTCAAAATGTCATTTCTTAATGGGAACCTTCAGGAAGATGTCTATATAACACAACCAGAATGGTTTGTGACACCAGGTGAAGCCAAATGGGTATGGAAGTTGCAGGAATCCATTTATGTATTAAAGAAAGCATCCAGGTCATAGAACATTCGATTTGATGAATCAATAAAAGAATTTGGTTTCATTAAGAACGAATGTGAGCCATGTGTTTATAAGAAATTTAATGGGAATGCAATCATTGTCTTAGTAGTATATGTTGACGACATATTTCTTATTGGAAACTATGTACTGGTCCTACAATTAGTTAAGGACTGGCTGAACAAATGTTTCTCCATGAAGGACTTGGGTGAAACAGCCTACATTCTAGGGATGAAGATCATTCATGATAGAACCAAGAGAATTCTTGGACTAAGTTAAGGTACATACATTGACCAGATACTAAAGAGATTTAGTATGGAACAATCTAAGAGGGGATTGGTTCTAGTGTCACATGGCTTACATCTTTCTGTCCCCATACACAATAGGAGAAAGATAGAATGAGTAAGATCCTATATGCTTCAACTATAGTATCCATCATGTATGCCATGTTATGTACCAAGATTGATGTTGCCTATGCAATGATCATGGGAGGAATATATTAAGAAAATCCAGGAGAACAACATTGGACTGTTGTTAAAACTATCCTTAAGTATCTGAGAAGAACTAAGGATATGTTCCTGGTGTATGGAGGAGACGAGGAGCTTGTCATCAGAGGGTATGCTGAGGCTGGTTTTTAGACAAATCATAACGATCGAAAGTTGCAATCTGGATATGTTTTCTGTCTCAATGGAGGAGCTGTGAGCTGGAAGAGTTAAAAGTAGTCAGTTTTCGCCGATTCTATAATAGAGACTGAATATATAGCAGCTTCTGATGTAGCCAAGGCAGCCATCTGGATTTGAAACTTTGTCCAAGAGCTTGATGTGGTGCCTAGTAGTAAAGATCCTATCACATTGTATTGTGATAATATTGTAGTGGTGGCTCTTGAGAAAGAACCAAGGTTGCATCAAAAGACAAAGAATATACTACGAAAGTATCAACTCTTGATGGATTTATATCAAAGGGGTGAAGTTGTAGTGAGCAGAGTGTCCACGGAACAGAATGTGGAAAACCCCATGACTAAAGTCATATCTCAGCAGAAGCATGAATATCATGTGAGAGCTAGCGGGTTAAAGGTTTTTAGCAGTTGGCTCTAGTCCAAGTGGGAGTCTGTTGGAGTTGGTGGCCTAGAACCAACTACTTTGTACTTTATTCATTAATAAAAGCCTTATCACATCTTGATTGTTCTTCTGCATGACAATGCACGTGATAATGTCCTAAGGATAACTATTTCATTAAAGGGTCATAGCGGATCCCTGCTATGATGAGAAACCGGAAGTGCCATAACACTGTTCTTGAATATATGTTCTATGACCAGATGATGTTATTTGAGGGACACAAATAATACAGGCCATTAGGGGTGAGGGATTATAAAAATTTGAGTCACCTTCTCATTGTGTGCGCCCTTGGTAATATCTAGGAGGATATTATAAGAACGAGACCCGCCAGTAGGAAATCCACATTTCATAGTGTCATTAGATGTTCCTATCTATGGACATGTGTATTAGTACTTAGACTTTAAGATTATTATTAATGGGTATCACAAATCGCGCACTTAGATGTATTGATGAAAACTGTGATGACACACTATTCGCAGCGAGGTAGGATACGTTGGGTGCGTCATGAGTAATACTGCATTAATAGATAATCGAGAAAGGATTTATACCTTATGTTCCATAATGGAAGTAGATATCTCAGGCCCTTTGATGGAATTGATATAGCCTAAATAAATCCATGAACATGGTAAGGTATGGGTGAGTTCAATTCTAGAAAGTCAAAGAAAGAATAATCGAGCACATGGGTTGATGGAACTAGCATGAAACCTGCTTGATTTAAGATATCATGACAAAGGGATTATATTACACGGTAAGTATTCATATGAGGTGACACGTCAATGCGATGTCAATTTATTTCTTTTGGTTGCCTTGACCTGTTACTAGACAGTAATTTTGGACTTTAGGCAAGCCCACCTAATGACAATGAGAAAGAGGCCTAGAGGATCACACACTAAGTGTGTCCATGTATCTTAGTTAAATATTAATTTAACAAGTTAAATAAATATTATTCCCAACTGTGGTTTAATAATTATTTAAGGATGCCTGATCGCATTTATTTCGACACTAGTTATTCAAGAGAATATATTGTGGATGAAATAATATATATTTATTAGCGAGTAATGTAGTTACATTTATTTAAGAAATACATATACATTACTTAAGGACTAATAAATTTGGTAGAGGAAATAAAGAAAAATGGAAAATAAAGGTACACGCCGTGTATATTTAATATACACGCCGTGTAGTTTTATGGAAAACAAGTAAATGCTGTGTATTAATGATTACACGATGTTTAGTTTTTCCAGTCAAGATTTTGAGGAAATAATATCATTTTATTAAATGATATTTATTATAATTAGTGTGGGAGAATGTCAAGGAATTAATCATTCGACATGGGGGTTTTCGATAAGAGTTAACGAAATAAATAAAATGCGTAACGTGTTTATTTATTGTCATAACTCTATAAACTCAAAACTGATTATGAATATCCTCAAAATCCCAACACTTTTCCAGTGAGAATCGCTGTGCACAATAATTTTGGAGAGTTATCTCAAGGTCGAAATAAATCCTTCCTCCAAGAATGCTCTCAAGACCGAGAGAAATCCACCACCACCGGATCGAGGTGATCGAAGGCGGACATCACAGGCAAAGGTTCTTCTAAACTAGCACCTGAGTATCCCTTTAGCGATATCTAGAGATATGTGAAGCACGTGTGGATCACTACTAAAGGAATCCTACACTTGGATTCTAAGACGGAACGACGTATCACACCAGATCATGACTGGAGACATCAACGAAGAAATAATTCCATCAAGGAAATTATTCTAAATTAATTAAATTAATTATAACAAACATATGACGATCTTATCTATATGGTTCTGGGACTCCCTATTTTGTTTTTTGTTTTTTGCTCTATTCCGAAGATCCGACATTTTACATCATGAAGGATATTGGATTGATCACTGTTAATGATAAAATTAAAGTTGGAAAAACCCACTAATGCGCTTCCGCTGTGCCCGGAACCTATAATTTCTCCCATTGAATAAGTGTAAGGACTAGGCATCTCATGAGGGAGCCATATGACCTATGAATGTTCAGTCATAAAAGATGAAGGCATGAGAAATTATTCCTGATACGAGCTCAAAACAACTATACTAGTCATAAATTTTGGATATGCCGGCAACACAAATGGATCCAATGGGTGCTGGTACACATCAAAAAAAGGTTGAAGTTAATTTGTTCGATGCGTTACCTCTTCCTGCAGAATAGGTGATGCCTCATGTGTAGCCTGACATGGTTTATGTCATTATCATCATGGATTTTCCATATCAACAACTCATAGAGGAGGATTCTGAGTAAGATCCTCCTTCCCTTAATTGGGACAATCGAATATACTATCAAGTATAAAATGATACGATGCCATCATGTCCCGTGCTATAGTATGTTATATTTTCTGACTAAATACCTCACCCTCCTTAGGATTAGATATGTGGATAATATGCTCTTTTCGAGAATGTTGAAAATATATTCAAATTGAAATAAAAAATGGACAAAAATAACTAATGTATTGACTTACTATATTATGTAACCATTTACCATATGGTGTAATATATAATATATACTTAAATTTAAACCATGGTGTGTACTCAAGTTTCTATGACAAATGAAATCGCATTATAAGCCTGACCTCGATATGAAAAAATGCACGTTTATCCTAGATGTCGATATACTGTGCATGTAATTTTCTCCACTTTTCATCCTACCTCTAAGTAATATTCAGGGAATGAAGTTCTGCTGGATATCTAAGTGTTAATTGAATACACTGAAAAATCTAAAATTACAAATAATTTTATCTGGTTGGTGCCACACAACATTATAAAAGTGTACGAGGGAACTAAAATGGTGGAATTTTTAAGCCCAGTTGTATAACCATTGATTTCAGGTACTTGACCCTTTATTTATGTAATTTAAGTATATAAAATTATTGTGTTATGTTTTGAGAGGTTTGAAGGAGCTTTTTCATGTTTTTGATACTTTTCTGGAGGTGCACAATTTTTAGAACAGTTAGTAAAAATTGTAAAACACCTCTAGAAAATGTTCAAGGGGAAAAAGAGGTCACTAGGAAAGATCAAGGTTGGAACATAGTTTTGCCAAACCCTATGGATTCCCAAGAGAAAATATAAAATCCTACGGTAATTTGAGACAATGGATAACACATGGTTGGTGCATAGTTTTTCTAACCATTCAAGCCAACTGTGTGAGGGGTTAATTAAGGTAGTAGCTCATGCATTATTAGAACATTATTTTCCTAAACGTGCACCCTAACAATGTACCATTAAATTTAAGAACAAAGAATTGTGGTCCTAACTTTATTTATCCCCTTAAGCACTCATTTTCCCATAACCAAGTCATAACATGAATTCCTCTTCCTATAAAGGCTGGAGAGATAGTTTCTTTCAATCTAGGAGCAATTAATAAGATAATATAAGTTTATTAGAGGCCTTGATTCATTGGAAAGTTATCATTATTCCAGATTTTACTTAGATATATTCTTCTCCTCTATCTTGGAATCATAGTTCTGATCCTTTGGGGATAGATCTATGTTGTGTGATGTCAATCATGATGAGATAAGATTTTTTGTTGTTGAAGGGAACAAGATCTCTGGATCGATATAGAAGATGTAATCTAGATTTTTTAAGTTTTTGTGTTGTTAATTGTTTTCACCTAATTTTGAGATGTAGGTTGATTCTCTCTTGAATCATCTTTATTATAACTCTAAGTATTTATTTAAAATTGATTTAATTTCACGAAATTTTTGTGAAAATCATGTTATGATTTTATGGAAATTGTTTTTTGAATTACGGTTTTTGAAATTGTGAAAATCAGATGGCTTTTTGGAAAATCATTGTTTATAATTTTAAAATGGAGATTTTAAAATTATGTTTGGTTAATGAAAGTAAATTATTTGTTGAAATTATTTAGAGAAATAATGGTTTTTTTGGAAAATGGTTTGGAATGGATTTTGGCATACATGGTGGGTGTGTGTTCATGTGCATTTGGGATGGATAAGGGTGTGAAGTTTCCCCCATAAAAATGGGATGGATAAGGGTGTGTAGTTTCCCTAATAAAAATGGTTCACCAAGTGATGGCTTGGTGAAATTATGGCTCAACACTCACGAGTATAGGGAGGTACATGGTTGAAATGCATGTGTTGATGTGTGTAAATATATTCAGTATTCGAAATGGAAATGTTCAATGTTTTATAGAATTGTTTCATTTATTTCCTTGGGAAAACTATTTTGTAATGGAAAACTATTTTAAATTTGTTATAAACTACATTAAATTGTTTTAAAATATTTTATATAAATATGGTAACATGTTCTATCCTAGCGATGTGAGTTAGGAATTCATTGGGTAAATACTACTAGTTTTTATACTCACCACCTACTTGGTAATTTTCGTGTGTTTGGAGATGTTATAAATCAAGACATAGGTAAATGCAAGGCATCCCGGTTCTTTAGTGATGCATTAGGATACCTTAAGCATGGATTTTTGAGTTGGATCTTGGATATGGTTGGGAGATGTTGAGATGATGTCTTTTGTGTCTTGGATTTTTGTTAGTATTTGATTCCACTTTGTACTCTGATATGGTCTCTTGGTTTGGTTTTGTATTGGATTGTATTTATGTATTATTTCATCATATAGAGGTTTGGTTGTTTATGGTTATCTATTTTTTTTAATTTTATTTTCAATGGGAAAATGATCCGCCAATTTTTTATGAATTACTTGGAAATTATTTCCAACCTTTGGTGTCATGGAGCTGTCACCTAAGGCCTAGTAACACCAACCAAATCTTCCCAATATAATGGGAAAGAGGTAAGATGTTACAAATGGTATCAGTTTATTTGATCCTTGATATGGGATTAGTGTTAGTCTATCTTTTGGGATAGTAACAAGAAGTAGGATCATTGAAAATTTAAATGTAGAGCATAAAAAGGTATAACTAACCTATTTATGTTGAACTTCATGTTATGAGGGAGTTTGGGTACATTTGTGTTTTGAGACACTTATAAGAGTTGTAACCTCATTGTCATGGGTTTAGTCAATGATAAGAGCATGACATTCATTGATAATAATGGCTTTCTAATAGGATTTCATAATTCAATTTGAGTAAATGATTTATTATATGCGGTAAAAAGGCGTTGATCTTTAAAAATAGTTGAAAATGATTTGATTTTCAAAAAGCATAGTGGTATTTTAAAAAATGGTTTGAAAGTGGAAAATTTTGAATTTTGGAATACATTGTTGTGATATGTATGTTGTGTTAAATTTGAAAATGCTAAGCCTTCATTTTTTAGAGTGTGAAACTAAATGGAATTTTCTTTTGGTTATAGAAAAATGGCACCAGGTAGGCCCCATAGGAACCAACTGAAAGAGGATGCTGAAAATGTGATTTTACTTGAGCCACTGGGGAACCAATAGTTTATTAAGAGTATTTTCCAGGCTTTTCAATTCGTCGATTAAGGGAATATAATGGATTAACCTAATAAAATGGATCATTTGGTTCAGTTCCAAATACAAAATCCACATATTTTCATGGTGATTCAGAGTTGGGAGAAGTATAAGTGTGGTTAAATAAGATGAATCAATTCTTCAATTTCCTTGGTAAACCAGCTAATATGAAGTTAAAGCTGGCAATGTATATGCTAGAAGATATTGAATGCTAGTGGTGGGATTTAGCAGTCAAGGATAAATAAGACCAAGAAATTACATGAGAGGATTTTGATGACTTTTTCAACAAACAATTCTACCCTCACACATTCAAGATTTCTAGAGTAATATAATTCTTTAATTTTCAGTAATACAACCTCATTTTGATAGAGTATGCAGCTAAATTTACGAATTTAGTATTCTTTTCACCCCGAATTTGTTGCAAGTGCATCCTTGAAGGCTTGCATTGTTTAATCAGCATTGGGGTTATATATTTTCTCAATGATTTTCATGCATTGTATATCAGATTATACAAATATGGTAAATAGAGTAATGGTGGAATAAAGGGATGTATCAAAAAATATGATTGGAGGAATCATGTTGATACATATGGGAACTAGTGGGAATTGGTGGGAACTCTAATGATTTGAATAAGTGAATGAGTGAAACCTATTTATAAGGTGGTGGTATGACTCAAAATTAGATAGTGAGGTCAGTTAATCTTCCTCCGAAACCGAAGAGTAAGACATAATGTTTTCAATGTGGTTCACTTGATCACATTAACTGAGATTGTATGAAACCACCTAAAGCATGTCACAATTGAAACCATATGATACATCTATAGCATTATTGTCATAGTGCTCTGATATCGGGTGCTAAGGACACATCTCATGATTCTTGGGCATCGTATGCTTTGACGGGACAAGTGCATCAGAATAGATCTCATTAGAAAAACCCAGCAATCCAAGGTGATTATAAGAATACCATGAATCCTCAACCAGTGTAATCTCAATAGGATAATAAAGAACAAATATTATTTATTGAGAAATTATATTGACATAATCAAATGATCTTGGATGATCAATCTGATCCTTCGATGATGAGAGGCATGATTTTGTTAAATTATATACATATTTATGTTTGTTTTGATATGGGTGTGTCCCATTCATTTATTTATTATCATGATATTGATCTTTTGGGTTTACATGTTGAGATGATCCCTCTGTTTTGAAACTTCAAACTCCACTTGGCTAAAAATATTTTCAAGACTTTATGTGAAAATCATGTTCTATAACTATCCATGAGGCTGAATTAATTTGGTATTTCATTGTACTAGTAATGACCTGAACTTTTATAAACAAAATTCACCTTTTGATTTAATTAAATAAATTATTATATATTATAGACATAGGAAACACATGCACTTATTTGGTTTCATTATATCTTATCATATTTCAATGATCTTTAAGAATCATTACTATTGATAATATATCTGTTGAATAGTGATCACATGATTTATATAAATATAAGGTTTTAACAAATCCAATTGATACAAAGGAAGTGATGACCTCAATCAGTTGGATCGTACCATATGAAGTCCATTTATCGAAGATTCCGATGGATATAACATCAACAACCTTTACCCTTGACCAATCCCAAGCTGATGTCAAAAAACTTATGCATAACCAAAACCATCGGTACCAGGTCCATGCATCACTGCACGAGACAACTATCCGAGTGACAATGAGAATATGGAAGCTGGAATGATTGTTTTTATGTTGGGGAGGGGCTATCCTTGTTGATTTGATTCAGTTTTATGGATTTTGGTCCTTTAGGGAATAATTTAATGTATTATATCCTTAAAGTCATGTTGGTCTCCACTTCATCCCTTAAAAGGGGTTTATGATATAACAAAAAAATAATTTTCAGTCAGTCAGAGATCACAACCTAAACCATGTACGCCGAACCACCCCATTAAAGTCTCACTATCACACACCTTACCCTTGGGGAGTTTGCTAGTATATTAAAGGGATATGTATTAAGATCATAATGATATGAATATGTATATTTTATTTTCAATATAATAATGTTCATATTTTCTTCTTATCGTTACTTTATAAATGAATTTGAATTTTATAAAATAAAACAAAAAATGTATTTTTACTTAGTATTCATTTTCAATTAAGACATTTATTTTGATAAATTATTGGATTTTAGAAATAAATAATATTTTAATAAAATATTATTATTAAATAATGTTTATTAAATATAAATGATCATATAATTTTTTATGAAGACAAATGTAATTTTTATAAGGGTTCGAAAACCGTTATTGTCAAAAAACTTAGCATTTCTCAATAAATGTCAATTTTCTTATTTTAAAAGTGAAGATACAAGTATTTATAAAATTATTTTGAAAAAATGAATATTATTTATTGAATCATAACATCAAAGTTATCCAACAGTGAATTTTTCATAATTTTTCGAGACATTCAAATTTTTATGTAAAAATTAAATACCTTATAAATATATAGTGTGTATTATGACATCATAATGATCGAAAAGTGATATAAAAAATACTATAAACTATATCCATGACCAAATCTATGTTTTCCATTTAAAATATTGTGATTTTATGTTTATTTGAATAATTTTATAAAGCCTTTATGAATCCTCC
Organism: Viscum album; assembly: GCA_963277665.1. NCBI lineage: Eukaryota > Viridiplantae > Streptophyta > Magnoliopsida > Santalales > Viscaceae > Viscum > Viscum album. Next base: position 592,141,364 of record OY728126.1, read on the forward strand.
AAAACCATTAAAATATTTTATGGTTTTAAAACCATTTCTTTAAGAGTATGAATAACTTCCACATCAACAAGGGTATTATTTTATTAATTTCATCCCCTTTACATATAAAATAATTAAAACCAATTCCATTTGGACGAAAACATGGTAAAAACCCAAGTGAAGGTTTTTGGTTTTTGTTATTTAATTATACAGAGTCCAAAACCTAAGTTTGATAAATGATAAAGAATTTACCACTCCTTGAAAGGTGGATTATCAAAATCAATAAACAAATGAAGGCCTTTGGGCCATTGGAGGAGGATAAAGAATTACCCACTCATTTCCTATATTATCATACCCAATATATCATTTCACTTTTCTCAAAATCCTTGGATCACATCCATACTCTTCCCTCTACTCTATAGAGTACTAAAAATGTGCCCTAAGCTCTCAATAATACCCTCCCAAGAATCTGGAGTCAAACTCTCAAGGTACCAAATCTTTTCATTCTTCCCTTTATTCAAGTATCTACTTTATCTTATGTCTTTTATCCTCATTTCCTAATGTTATAATATGTTCTTCCATATCCTCCATACTACCCATTTTATGTCTAAATGATGACATACTCCTTTCACTCTCATAAATACCTTCCATGAACATTTATACACCCCTGTTATGCTATTGAAATTTCACCACAATTTTCCATGCCAAACAAATGTGTAGTGAATACCCATAACCTTTTTCCTATCAAGGGTGTTCACTTTTATGAACTTATACTTATTTTATCAGGTAATTACATGTATGTATTACTCACTTCATGATCATGTAATAAAATATGATGATGAATGAATCCGTGTTGTATGATCTATGTGGCACAATTAAGCATGAGAATGAAATGAAAGTGATGAGTGTGTCTAGAATTATATAGTGCTCCAATGCATTGGGTAATGTTTAGTCTCCTGAGATAAAATTCAAGGGATTATGGAGTGAACCTAATACATCGTAGTACTTTTTCAACCATTATGTCTTTGTAGATAGCCTTAACCTATGTTTATGATGTAGTGTTTTTAGTTGTTTTCACATTTCCCATATTTACTATATGATTATCATGTTATACCATGACTCATTATTCATTTTGATGATTCTCAACCATTTTATATATCATTAGTATTCCTATTATCTATCATGTATTTCATTCTTTATATTATTCCATCTTTATTCCCTTACTAGGCTTTATATCTCACCCCTTTCTTATATATGTTCTTAGTTTATCCCATGAATTTTTAAGTTTGAAGAAATATTTTGATCATGTTAAGGAAGTTTTCAATAATGGAAATGTATTATCTATTTTTAAGTTGTTTTGTAATGTACCTAATTCCAAAATACACTAGACTTCTTGATCTCCCAGGTTGTATTATGTGTACTCTTATATAATAAATTGTGAATTAATTTTTAATAAAGAGTAGGGTTGTCATAGCTATTAAGATAGATGTCTATGATATAATCGTACGTACATATTGGTTAAAAATATTCAAATATCACATCAACTATTATACCAAAAGGGTTAGTTTTACAATTGATAATGGCATCAAACATCTCTTTAGAGGAGATCATATTGTGAAGGAATGTGGATCAGGATTGTTGGAACTGGTGGTTTGAACTATCTCACACCATTTGGTATCTTTGACCTTATCATTGATATATGAGATCTGAATAAAGATTTTCCAACCATAGTTTATCAGTTCCTTTATGTCTTTCATGACAATTTATTAGGGTTTCCACCCAAAAGAGAAGTGGAATTTACGATCGGTATTTTACCAGGGACTAGTCCCATCTCACTTCTATATTATTTTATGGAACCAAAAGAATTAAGGGAATTAAAATTCCTGTTAGAAGAGTTGGAAATCCAAGGGTTCATTTAGCCTAGTAGGTCTCTGTGGGAAGCACTAATTATATTTTGTGAAAAGGCTGTTGACACAATTTGGCTTTATTTAGATTATTGTAAGCTTAACAAAGTTACGATAAAGAATTTGTATCCTATTAAAAAAAATTATGATATATTTGATCAATTGAGGGGAGCCTAATGGTTTCAAATATTGAATTCTGTTTGGGATATTAGTAATTGATAGTTTAAATGGAGGATATTCTGAAGAAAAATTTTAGGAGTAGATATGGCCATTATAGGAATATGGTTATGCCTTTAAGTATTACAAATGAACTATATATATTTTTATAATTGATGAATCATATATTTCAAAGCTATCTGGATTATTTTGTAGTTCTATTTGTGGATGACATACTAGTGTATTCTAGCCAAGGTTTCATTCAGCCTAGTAGGTTTCTGTGGGAAGCACCAATTCTTTTTTTTTGTGAAAAAGGTGGTTGACACACTTTGGTTTTATTTAGATTTTTGTAAGCTTAACGAAGTTATGATAAAGAATTGGTATCCACTTCAAAAAAATTATGATATATTTGATCAATTGAGGGGATACTAATGGTTTCAATTATTGAATTCCGTTTGGGATATAAGTAATTGCTAGTTCAAATGGTGGATATTCTGAAGACAACTTTTAGGAGTAGATATGAAAATTACAAGTATATGGTTAGGCCTTTAAGTATTACAAATGAACCATCTATCTTTATGTAATTGATGAATCAGATATTTCAAAGGTATCTAGATTATTTTATAGTTCTATTTGTGGATGGCATACTGGTGTATTCTAGGAAAAATTTTGAGCATGAAAAACTGTTGGTGATAATGTTAGGTATCTTTTGGGATCATCATCAGTATGAAAAAAATTTAAAAGTGTTATTTTTTGGTACAATAGGTAAGCTTCCTTTGTCATGTTATCTTTGAAAAGGGTGTTTATATGGATCCAAAAAAGATAGAAGTTTTGATCTCTTGGAAAACACCAAATAATGACTTTGAGATACATAGTTTCCTTGGCCTAGATGGTTATTACTGACGTTTTGTTTGTAAATTTTCATGACTCTTCATCATTGATATATTTGACAAGGAAAATTTTTCTATTCCAATATAATAATGAATGTAAAAATTCATTTTGAGATATTAAAGCTTTCCTTATATAATCACCAGTCATGATATTTCTAAAATCAAGAAAAGGATATGTGGTGTATTATGATTCTTTAGGATCTGGGTTAGGGTGTGTTTTCATGCAATTATATTATGCTATCTCATATGGTTCATGATAGTTATGCTTGCATGAGAATAAATACCCAACACACGATTTGGAATTATCTACTCTTTTCCATTATTTGAATACTTGGAATCATTACCTATTTGGTGAGAAATTTATATTGTTTATATATCACAATAACTTAAAGCACATTTTTTTGCAAAGATATTGAAATTTGAGACAAAGTAGATAGATGGAGTATCTTAAAATGTTTGACTTTTACTTAATGCATACACCGAGTAGAGGAAACTCTATAGAAGATACCTTAATCAGAAAGTCATATAGTCAGTTGGAAATAAAGGTTTCAGATCAATGGAAACTAATGTATGTCATAGTTGATATACACTTGGATTGTGAAGGATGAGGTAGTATTGCAGTTTTCTTTCCAATTTATTTTTTCCTTGATTTGGTTGGAAAGGTTAAGGAGGCACAAACATATGATTCTGAATATGTTTCTATGAGGTAAAAAATCAATGATGGGGAGACTATTGAGGGTTATAAGCATGATATAAGACCAGTGTTGTGGTTTCGAGATCAGACTGTCATACCTATGATTTTCCAGGAACAACTTCTTCATGATTACCATCATTTGAGACGGTTTGTTTTTCCTAGAATAAAAAATATGTATAAGGTACTAAAAGCAAAATTTTGGTTAGCAAGAATGAAAATAAAAGTTTCTGAGTTTGTTTTGAAATGACTCACCTATTAGCGGATTAAGATAGAGCACCAGTGACCAATGAGTATGTTGTAGTCTTTACTGATTTATGTGTGGAAATGGGAGTAGATATCAATGGATTTGTAATAGGTATACCAAGGAAGTTTTGGAGACACGATTTCATATGGGTGATAGTGTATCAATTCAAAAATTCATCCCATTTCATCCCTATTCATGAATCCAGTATGGTGGAATAATTTTAAAAAATCTATACATGAGAAGTGGTAAAAAGTCATGGATTATTAGTTTTGATAGTATCTGATCGAGACCCCGAGATTATGTCTCCATTTTGGAAGTACTTATAGAAATAAACTGGGAGTTAGTTGACTATGATCACATCATATAATCCTCAAATGGATAGAAAATACAAATGGATCATACAAACATTGTAGGATATTCTTAGGGATTGTGTAATGGATTTTGGTGGCTCATGGGAGGAGCACTTACCATTAGTGGAGTTCTTGTACAACAACTGTTATCAAGAATTGATACATATGGTTACTTTTGAAGCATTGTATAGGCATACTTTTCATTTTCTGCTTTATTGGGTAGAATTAGGTGAGACTTCACCAGTTGGACCAAGCCTTGTATAAGAGACAATAGAGAAAATTCATTTGATTAGGAAGAGAATGGAGATGGATCATAATCATGAAAAGTAATATTTGGATAATCATGGATGACCATTTTAATTCAAGGTGAGTGATTATGTATTCTTTATAATCTCTCCAAGTATTGGATATCGTCATTTTGGGAAGCATGGCAAGTTATCTCCATAATATATAGGCCCTTTTGAGATACATGAACACGTTAGAGAGGTGGCATATCTATCTTCTTTGAAACCAATGTCCAATTCAGTGCATAATGTGTTTCATGTATCTCAATTGAAGATGTACCAACCTGATTCTAACCATGTGATTATATGGGATCATGTTAACATAGATTCGGATGCTACGTAGGTTCATGTGCTAGTACAGATTGTGGATAGAAAAGGGAAAATATTATATGAAAAAAGCATCAGTCTAGTGTGAGTTTTATGGAATCATGGTTGGATTTAGGAGGAAACTTGGGAGCGTGAAAAGAAAATTTTGGAGTAATTTCCTAAGATCTTTTAAGATAATACTGGTTTTCAGCTTTCTGGGGATGGAAAGACCAATGGTGGGGAGAATGTAGCACCCCCCATTTTAGGGTAATTGACCCTTTATTTATGTATTTCAAGTATATAAAATGACATGGTTAAGTTTTGGGAGGTTTAGAGGATCCTTGTAATGTTTTTAGGCTTTTATATAGGTTCATGGTTTGATCACAATTAGTGTATTCCCTGAAATACTCCCAATAAACCGTGAAAGGTAAAATAGTGGTTACTAGGTAAGAGCATGGTTGGCGCCTAGTTTGGCCAAACCATGCAGATTCCTAGGAGAAACCATGTGAGCCTACTATTGTTTGAGATAGTGGCTAATACACTGTTAGTGCATGGTTTGTCTAAAAATGTGATCCAACCATAAAATGGGTTTCTCAATGTAGTAAATCATAAACAGTTAGTGCACAGTTTACCTAACCATGCACCCTAACCATGAACCGTTAAATTGTAGATCAAAATTTTTTAGATCTAACTCAGTTTATCCCCTTAATCACTCATTTTTCCCTAATTAGGTCATAAAAGAAATTCCACATCGTCCCAAGGTTGGATAGATAATTCCTTTCGATTTGGTAGTGATTTATAGGTTAATCTAAGTGTGTTAGAGGCCCATATTCATCGATAAGTTCTTGTTCTTCATGATTTTACTTAGATATATTCTTCTCCTATATCTTGGAATCTTAGATCTAATACATTGGGGGTAGATATATATTGTGTGATGTCAATCATGATGAGATATTATTGTTTTTTTGAAGGGAACATGTTCCAAGTCTGAATCTTGAATTTCTAAGATGGATTTTCGAAGTTATTGTGTCGTTCTTCGTTTTCACCTAAGTTTAAAATGTAGGTGGATTATTTATCAACTCATCTTGATTATAAATTGAATGATTTATTTAAAATTGATTTAATTTCTTGAAATTATTGTGAAAATAATGGTGTGATTTGATGGAAATTTTGGTTTGAATTATGGTTTTGGAAATCATAGAAATTGGATCACTTTTTGGGTAATCATTTTTTATATTTTTAAAATTTTGATTTTAAAATTATGGTTGGTTGACGCAAGTAAATTATTTTTTGACATGTTTTAAAGAAATAATGGTTTTGTGGAAAATGGTTTTTCATACATGGTGGGTGTGTGTTCATGTTCATTTGGGACAGATAAGTGTGTGAAGTTCCCCCCATCAAAATGGTACAGATAAGGGCATGATCTTCCCCTGTTAAAATGGTTTACCAAGTGATGGTTTGGTGAGAGGATGAATCACCAATCATTATTATAGGGAGTCCCATAGTTGAAATTCATGTGTTTATGTGTGGAAATATATTGAGTATTACAAATGGAAACTTGAAATGTTTTAAAGAATAGTTTCATTTATTTCCTTGGAAAAACTGTTTTGGATTGGAAGACTATTTTAGCTTTGTTATAAAATACTTTAAATTATTTTACACTATTTTATATAAAAGTGATAACATGTTCTATCATAGTTGTGTGATATGGGAAGTCATTGGGGAATTCTTACCAAGTTTAATGCTCACCCCCTTCTTGGTAACTTGGGTGAATTTGAAAATGTTAGATATTGAGACACAAAAAATGGCAATGTATCTCAGTTCTTTAGTGATGCATCATGATAAATTGGGCATGGATTATTGAGTTGGATCTTGGATATGTTTGGGAGATTTTGAGTTTATGTATTTCGTGTCTTGGAGTTTTTTTGGTCTTTGATTCCACTTTATACTCTGATTGGGTCTCTTGGTTTGGTTTTTTATTGGCATGTATTTATGTAATCATGCATCAAATAGTGGTTTGGTTGTTTATATTTATCTTATTTTGGTCATTTTATTTTTAAAGTGAAAATCATCCCATAATTTTTTAGGAATCCCTTGAAGTTTATTTCAAGTCTTTGGTGTCTTGGGGATGTTACCCAAGGCCTAGTAACACCCATCATCTCTTCCCAAGCCAATGGGTGAGGGGTGATATGTTACACTAGAAGTGTGGTATATAGGATGTTAGTCAAATATACCCCAATATAGATTCCATAAAATCTAAAATGATAGGTGAGATTTATTAAAATATCTTTTTTACTAATTTCAAAATACAATAATATTATGAAATTGATTAATCCTCAAAAAAATGTATATAATCACATTAATTGGTAGCAGACTATCCAACATGAGATGGTATGCAACCAAATTGTGTCTCCATGTCCTGACAAAATGGTGTGTCTGACTCCACATGGAATTTTCAACATATAAATTGATAAATAATAATCCATTATGTACAATAAGTCATATTAGCATCAAAAAATTATAAATATGAGTGATCATACCAGTGTCCACACATAGCGTCATCTAACACATCCATAGGAAGCTCCAGACGAGAATAATAAGGAATAGGGGAGGGATTCGCTCTAATTCCCACATCTAAATGAGGTTGAATGATCCCCCAAGATCACTAAAATCTGATTGTCTTGTAGTGTATAAAGCTTTATATGTGTATGTCAAGCAAGAACATTCCCAACTATATTTCCCAACATGATCAAAGTCCGCAATTTTCCCAAAATACATCATGTGGATATGCATACTGGAGTGATCAATGCATTATTTCCCTCTAATAAGACTCAATATATATTCACCTACATGACTCCTGAAAGTACACTTATTAGTGTTTACAAGTAAATGTGTGAATTACATGTTAAGGAAGCTCATAGATAGAGAACTATCATTTATAAAAGTATCATATCCCACAATTAATAGGCTTAGAAATCACTGTAAAAGCTATAGATGGTCTCTATTGGTGGGTCCTATAAATGAAACACATAGGATATGAAGACTAATCATAAATAACACATCCTTTAGTGTGGTAGTCATCTCTCCCTTAGAAAATTGGAAAGTGTGGGTCTCACGTCTCTATTTCTCAATGATTAAATCAAGGAGGTGATGATCAATAAATGTAAAATCTGATATAAAAACCCAATAAAAGCTAAAAAATCATAGGTATGGTATAATAGTAGCTATAGTTGGAATGTGATGATAATGGAATGCATTAAGAACCCTGACATATTGAACCTCATGTCTTGGTATCATATCAAACAAAACATATCAATACTACTCAGTGAGTAGAGTAATATCCTTTTTCTCTATACATAAAAATAGAAAAATATAAAGTGTAAAATGTAAATATATTATTATGGTTAGTAGAATGCAATATATAATAATTATATTAATACTCATTTTGTCTTTATTATGTTAATAAAATGGATTGATCATTGTTTATCATAGAGGGTATTATATATAATTATATCTTCATTATTCTTAGAAAATCAGTTTCATCATTATCCATTGATCTTATTCTCAGATAATAGTAACAAATTCTCTCCATATCTTAGGATTCAATCACAAAATTTAGGTGACATATTTCTCTTTACGTGCTACCAGATTCTCTGAATATCTCATATGTGGATCATTGTCATTCAAGGCTAGTGATCATGTATTCTTGATAATCTCTCTAAGGATTGAATATCATTGTTTTAGGAACTAAGAAAATTTATCTCCTCAATAGATAATCCATTTTGAGATACATTAATGGGTTGGTGAGGTGGAATTTTTTGGTGTAATGTAAACCTAGATCCAGATTCTACATTGATTCATTTGCGCATGAATTGTGGATTGGAAAGAGAAATTATTTTTTTGGGAAAAGAATCGGTCTAGTATGGGTTTTATGGCAGCATGGTTAGATTCAATAGGAAACTTGAAAGCAAGAAAAGGAAATTTTGGAGTAGTGGCCCAAACTATTTTAGTATAATGGTGGTTTTCTACTTTATGAGGATGGAAACACTAATGGCGGGGAGAATGTATCACCCCTAGTTTAGGGTACTTGAACCATTTTTTAGGTATTTTAAGTATATAAAATAACTAGGTTAAGTTTTGGGAGATTCAGAGAGGCTTACACATGTTTTTTGAGGATTTTATAGAGGTTCACGATTTAAGAATGATTAGTATATTCCATGAAAAACCTCCAAGAAACTGTGAAAGGGAAAATAGAGGTAACTAAGTAGGAGCACAGTTGACACATGGTTTGGATAAACCATGTAGATTTCTAGGATAAACCATATTGCCTTCTATCATTTGAGATAGTGTATAACACATGGTGGGAACATGGTTTTTCTAACCAGGTGATCCAACCATGTGAGGGGTTTCTTGAGGTAGTATCTCATGCACGATTAGGGCATGATTTTCCTAACCGTGCGCCCTAAACATACACCATTAAATTTTATACCAAAAAATTGTGGATCTAACTCAATTAAGACTTTTAAGCACTGGTTTTCCCCTAATTAGGTCATAAATGAATTCCTCTTCATCCAAAGTTTTGATAGACAATTCTTTTTAATTTAGGAGTGATTTATAAGCATATCTATGTGCATTGAAGGCTCATATTAATCGATAAGTGCTCGTTCTTCATGATTTTCCTTAGATATCCTCTTCTATTATATCTTATAATCTTATATCTAATCCATTGGGGATATATCTATGTTGTTTTATGTTAATCACGATTATATATGATTTTTTTGGTCGAAGGGAACAAGTTCTAAGTACAAATCTAGAAGATCTAAGCTGTATTTTTGATGTTCTTGTGTCATCCTTCATTTTCACCTAAGTTTGAGAGGTAGGTGGATTCTCTATCAACTCTTATTGATCATAACTTAAAGTATTGATTTAATTTATTGAATTTTTTGAAAATCATGGTGCAATTTGATGTAAATTATTTTTTGAATTATACTTTTGCAAATCATGGAAATTGGATGACTTTTTGGGAAACAATTTTTTATAATTTTAAGATTATGGTTGGTTGATGCAAGTAAATTATTTTTTTGAAATAATTTGAAGAAAAAATGGTATAGTGGAAAATGTTTTGGAATATATAGTGGGCATGTGTTCATGTGAATTTGGGATATATATGGGTGTAAAGTTAGCCCCATCAAAATGTGATGGGTAAGGGCATGATGCTTTCCCTATAAAAATGGTTCACCAATTTATGTCTTGGTTAAAGGATGACTCATTACTCATGAGTATAGATAGTTCCATGTTTGACATGCATGTGTGGATGTGTGGATGTGTGGAAATGTATTGGGTATTCCAAATGGAAATATGAAATGTTTTAAATACTTGTTTCATTTCTTTCCTTCAAAAAATATTTTGGATTAGAAAATTATTTTAGATTTGTTATAAACTAATTTAAATTATTTTAAACTATTTTATATTAATGTGCTAACATGTTCTATCCTAGTGGTGTGAGTTGGGAACTCAATGGGTAAATCCTAGTGAGTTTTATACTCACCCCCTTCTTTGGAACTTTGGTGCATTTAAAGATGTTAGATATAGAGACACAAGCAAAGGAAAGGTATCCTAGTTCTTTAGTAATGCATTTTGATACCATATACATGGATTATTGAGTTGGATCTTGGAGCTCATTGGAAGATGTTGAGTTAATGTCTTTCATGCCTTAGAGTTTTATTGGTCTTTGATTTTTCTTTAAACCAGTGTCCAGCTGGAGTATCATGAAACACATCCATGGGAATTCTAGACCAGAATAATAGGGGATAAGGGAGGGATGTGATCTCATGCCCACATCTAAATGATGATTAAATATCCACCAAGATCACTATAATCTGATCAACATATAGTGCATAAATCTCTATATGTGTATGTCAAACACAACGATGCCCAACTATATCTCTTAGCATGATCAAAGTCCTCAGTTAGACCCAAATATATCATGTGGATATATATACTAGAGTGATCAATGCATGCTATCCCTCAAATGAGACTCAAGATATATTCACCTATATGACACATGAAAGTCTACTTATCAGAGTTAGCAAGTAAATGTGTGAATTACATGTTAAAGAAGATCATAGATAGAGAAATATCATTTATAAAAGTATCATATCCCCTAATACATAGGCTTAGAAATCACTATACATGATCTAAATGGTCTCTACAAGTAGGTTCTAAAAATCCCACACCCAGGATAGGAAGACCGAGTATAACTATGACATCCTCTAAGGTGACGATCATATCTCCCTCAGTCAAGTGGAAAGTGTGAGTCTTGCATCTATCTTTCTCAATGAGGGAATCAAGAATGTGATGATCAATAAATGTAAAATCTGATTCAAAAATTCCATAAAATCCAACACATTGTAGGTATGGTATAATAATATCTTGAGGCAGAATGTGATGATAATGACATGACCTACGCACCCTAACCTGTTGAACCTCATGGATTGGTAGCTCGTCAAGCGAATCATGTCTATACTACTTAGTGAGTAGAGTAATATCCTATATCTCTACACATAAAAATGGAAAACTATTAAGTGTAAAATATAAATGTAATGTTATGGTTAGTATAATATAGTATATAACATTTATATTAATACCCTTTTCTATTTTAAAGTTAATAAAATGGATTGATCATTGTTTATCATAGAGATTATTTTACATAATTATATCTGTATTATTCTTAGAAACTCAGATTCATCATTTTCCATTGATCTTATTCTCAGGTAAGAGTAACATATTCTCTCAATATCTCAGGACTTAATAAAAAAATATATAATAACCTTTATATAGTTTATAAAAACCATCAACATTACTAACATTTTCCATCAATTTAAAATTACATATTTTTTTCATTTACATATTTTGTGCATCCTTACTTTTTACATTGGAAACACCTAATATTAGAATATGGATTAACTTTTCTTTAAAATATTTTCTTTTGATTTTTCTTCCATTGACTCATCACACTTTTTTATTTTCTTCATGAGTTCTTTTAAACACTGTAGTTTATTGAATATTTTTAGAAGGTTGATTTTAAAATTAATTTGTAATATATTTTTAGAATGTTGATTTTTAACCACTGAAACTTTTTCAAAACCCCCCAAAAGGTTGAATCAAGGTCCCACCCTAGTCATATTTTTAAACACTTAGAACATTACATTCTTTTAATGCAATACATCGTCATAGCTAATGATGATAACTCTTTTTAGCAATGTTGTGGCACCGCTTCCTATTATGAACTTCCCTATGACAGATGATACATCTCAGATGTTGGACTTATTATTGATGATAGTTAATCTCATTCTAAATTTAGTTGGACTTCCACATGACTCATGGTCGCAATATATTGATGTCAGGTATCAATGTGTGATGATCTTTGGGAATTGAAAAATGTTGAAATCTTAAATAGTAATCCATGGTTCACTATAGAAATTAAAAACAGTGTTGAGCCGGTACACTCAATCAACATATGGTTCCCAAGATAGGTTCACAAAGGAACATGCTATAATAGAATGTACACATTGAAACCACAATGCCATAAAGTTTCCACAATCACAATTCCTTTGGTCCAGTAATACCGCCAACACATGACCCCTACCACCTGTGATGGGGTACTGACACTCTATCACTTCAAACTGACTTAATTCTCAATTAAACATTCACATTCAAAAAGTGAAATATTCATTGATGTTCATGTCAGTCCCTCTATGAAAGTGTTAACTATACCATATCCCCTGAAGAATGTCATCAATAATCTATCTCTATATTTCTATATAGTAATTTACATAATAATGAAATGCCTCTTGAACGAGGATATTATATGTAACTTTTGAATCCCCTAGAAGACTTAATTGATTCACTAAAAATGGTTTGTGGTCGTGTGACCGTACCTCTTCCCCCTATCATATTCCAATGTCCATTTATATTTTGGAATCTGCATAATTTAGGCATACACCCCTTAACTTTTCCTAAAAATTCCTTCTAATAATTATTCAATCCTTCACTAATTTGACTGATATGATAAAAAATGATTATATTACATATAAATTTATATTATCATTATGTTGAAAAAGTAAAAAAATAAGAAATTTATTGCATACAATTATTTTGGATACCCTTATTCATAAATTCATCTTGAAAATTATTTTAAACATTTTTGGAAGTATTTCAAATGTAGTATCTATGATGTGAATTTTGGGATCTCCATGAAAAATTATCTATATTAATTTACTCATTTATTTCATGATGGAAATATATTTGCACACATACCCATTTAATGAGGGTGAAATTATTTCTCATACAAGTTAATAAATAACTCAAAGTTTCATAATTTTCCTTCTCTACAATGGAAAACTCAAGTGGAAGAGGTGTATAATTACTATACTGGGTTACCTAAATCAACAATAAACTACTGTAATTTCCATATAGAAATGTGACATTATTCTTGTATAGGTGGAAGAGAAGTTAGTTGTTTATCGCCAATATTGATAAAAATTATTGAAACATCTAAAAAGAGTAGTCCCAATCACCACATACCTTAAGAATTACCCAATGTTTATCCCTCCATACATTTCTATAAAAAATCTTATAACCATATTTTTGTATCCTATACTAAACAAGGGATACATGCACATCTTGGTAGGTCCTGACCATCTTGATAATAATAGTTGACACTAATTCAACATATAATGATGTATGATCATGTATCAGGTTAGTTTGTACACAAGTATGTGATTCCTAAATCTTATAAATCCTTCACCCTCCAAGAGTAATGTCAAGAATCACCCTAAAGCAGAATCTACAATCATCACCATATTTGTCACACAATATGACATATTTTTTATAGTTTTACTACTTAACTAAATATCAACAGTGGATCTCAATATAAAACCATTTTAGTAAAATTTTATGGGTATATTTTCTTGGAAAATCTCTTCTAACTTATTTTGTTTTATTCATTAAACCAAATATATCCTCTATAACTACAAGAAACTCAGTTGTTGGTGTGATAATGTTACATTAAAATTCAGGAAAATGTTCCATAGATTCTAACCAAGATGAAAAGTGTTCTAGATGATTTATCATAAATCAATGATGATGTACAACTATTAAATTTATAGAAAATTAACCTTTAAAATCACAATCTTCCTCCTCATCATCACTATTTTCTCCTTTTGTTCCACTATTTAACACTTCTTCAGCATAAAATTAATCTTGAATAATATCTAGGACATCGGTTTGGTTGTATTCTTTTTCATGATATGTAACAATCACATATTCCTTATATGAACCTACCTAAAAGACTCTTGTGTGCCTTTTTATTCATACAATATTAGGTTGGTACTAGATAGTAGAAACATCTATGTATAACTCTATCAAAGCATTATCTGGTTTTTTGTTAAATAATGTTATTTTTTGTAACTAGTCCTTAACATCAACCAATGTATAAGAAATATTTTATAGCCTATCGAGGAACACCACTACAAAAGGGCCTTTATCCTAACTAGAGAAGAACTAACTACTAGAGTGAGATTAAAAGTCCTATTCATTTATCAATACTAAAAAAGTGTTGATAATGGGGGAACATTATAGTGTGTTGTAACAGCACACTGAAGCACAAGTTCAACATGCTTAACAGCACACTACGACACCAAAAACATCAAGAAATAAGAAAAATCAAGTAAAAATACAAAATTTAAATGAAAAAATTTTTATAACACAAATACAAGAAAAAACACTATATTATAGGAATTTCAAACATTGGTTTATAGAATTACATAAGTATTAATTATTACATACATTCAAAAACAATAGTCTTCTATTTTCTTTTGATCCTAACCCCTGATCGATCAAAAAAAGTATATGTATAAAAAAATTATTATGTTAACAATAACATAAAAAAAATAAATTAATAGAAAGTGTCAAATTTAAACTAAACTTTGAGTCATACAAGAACTTTGTGTATTCGATTAAGTTGATATTGTTTCTTGCACATCAAACCATTTCTTATTCATATTCAAGAATTATCTTCAGGAAAATTAACTAAATAAGTATAAGATAATGATGATAATGAAATTAATTAAGGAATAATAAATAGAATGATGAGAAAAAAATCTAGGCTCATTTGCTTGTTTTTGGTGATGTGATGTGTGTTTTATACTAAAATGATACATATATGTTGAAAAGATTCACTTGGATCCATACCGGTTATACCATTCTTTAAATTGAGGTTCAGCTAATTCTTACACATATGAGATGACTTATGGATATTTTTCCTAAAGTATCAAAACAATATAAATGTGTTTTATTGGTTTTGAGTATACCACTTGTCTTTTTTACTAAAATGTCATTTTAAATTGGAAAAATGCAATTTGACTCATACTGGTCACATAGTGTGTTAGTTTGATGTTATATTGATTCCTACATGTAAAAAACGAATTATGAATAACTGTCATAAACTATAGGAACAATCTGAGCCTATTTTCATGGTTTTAAGTGAGTGAAGCTTTTTGAACTAAAATATAGATTATAAATTGATAAAGACACATTGAGTCATATAGGACACATAGTTTATCGAATTGTGGTTCAGATGGTTCATAAAAATAAAAAATTACTTATGTATCATTTTCCTAAAGTATCAAAACAATCTGATTGTGTTTTCTTAGTTTTTGAGTTGGTTAGTTGTCATTTTTACTAAAATTGATGTCAATTTTAAATAAAAAGATACACTTGGAGTCATATTGGTCTCACTGTGCATCAGATTTAGGTTAGAATAATTTCTTCACAACCCAAATAGCTTATGTATTATTTTTATAAGGTATCAAAATAATCTAACATTTTCTCAGTTTTGAGTATGTCCCTTTTCTTATTTACTAAAATGTAACTCATACCAATCACATCGTTTATTAGTTTGATATAAGACTGATTCCTAAAAAATAAAAACTGACTTATGAATCAATTTTTTAAAGTATCAAGAAAATCCAAATATGTTTTCTCAATTTTCAGTGAGTGACATTTTTTAAACTAAACTGTCAATTTTAAATAGATAACAGACACATTGAGTCATATAAGGCAAATCGTGTATCAGTTTGAGGTGATTATAATTCCTATACATCAAAAATGACTTATGGATTGTTTCACTAAATTATCAATACAATCTGATTGTTTTTTTCTTGGGTTTGAGTAGTTCAGTTGTTATTTTCACTAAAACTTATGTTAATTTTAAATAAAAAGATGCACTTAGAGTCATACTTGTCACATCATGTATCAGATTAAGGTGAGGCTGATTCATACACATCTCAAATATATTATGGTTTATTTTCCTAAAGTATCAAAATAATATAAATTTGTTTTATTGGTTTTGAGTACGCCACTTGTTGTTTTACTAAAATGTCATTTTAAACTGGAAATAAACACTTTGACTCATACCAATCACATGATGTATTTATTTGATATGAGTCTAATTACTATAAATCAAAAATGAATTATTTATCAATTTACTAAATTATCAATAAAATAAAAGTTCATTTTATCTATTTTTAGTGAGTGTCATTTTTTGAAATAAACTGTCAATTTTAGATTGATAAGGGGAATATTGAGTCATAGCAGTCACACCATGTGTCAAATTGAGCAGTGAATGATTATTATACATCTAAAATAACTTATGAATCATTTTTATAAATTATCAAAACAACTAGAATATGTTTTCTTGGTTTTGAGTATGTTAGTTTTGCTTTTTACTAAAATTAATGTCAATTTTGAATAAAAAGAAGAAATTGGAGTCATACCGGTCACACCGTCTGTTAGATTGAGGTGTGGCTAATTCTTACATGGCCCAAAGTCTAAAAAACACTAAATTATAATGTTACTATGTTTCCATTATCTTTCTACATAAAATTTACCACATTTTATATTGAATTTATGTTCTTAGTTGAAAAATATTTCTTGTTGTTGAAAGTAAAAAGAGTAGAGGAAGCTCATGTACCCATTATATCATAATAAGTCGCCACAATAGGCACACAAGTTTCCTCGACTCTTTTGTATTTAAATATAGAGAATGGTTTTTCATCTAATATCATCGAATTAATATGCAGTGTTGGAAGTCCAACAAAGAAAGAAAATTAAAATGGAAAACATGGTAACATTGGAGGAAAGAATCATTTTATATATTTTGTGGCTTTTTGTAGATAGTTGAAAAAAAAATATGACTTCAAAAAAGGTCAATGAAAGAAAAACTAAATAAATATTAGATAAAAATTATAAAGAAATTAAATTACAAATAATATATTAAATGATGAAAAAATTAATTAAATAAGTAGTAGGAATTCACCTTTTCTAGATGGTTGTATGTATTCTTGATGCATTTAATTATTATGATTATCTCAGTTGTAGGGTCAAAGTCCAATACACCATGAGCATGATCAGATTTGAACAAATCACTCCAACTCAAAAAAAATAATAATCCGCTTGTACAAGAAAACAATTATTATATGAGTAATAAGAAAAACAAATTAATTAATCATAAATATGAAACAGTGCATTAATTCTATGCATAATTATTTTACTATGAAAACATTGGTGAAAGAGGAAATTGATTTTTGGTAGTGAAAAACTGATTATATTAGATAATGTGATAATTAAATACTGACTTAAAAAGGGAGGGTTTATATGTTTTTATGATGAGAAGATAAAATTGATATATTTTTTTATAATTTGAATATGGAGATTGTTAATAATTAAAATAATGATGAAACACTGATATAAATTAGTGTTGAATTGAGTAGCTTATATGGGAGCACACAGGGATGTTATAGACTCAAAATAAGATATTTATGGTGAGGAAAATGGATATGGATTGTTAACTTCAAGAAATACAATAAAGGATGAAATCAATTAATAAAATTTCATTGGTGATCAGACAGTTTAGGTGAAAAATTAAAGGAGTAATACTCTAAAAAACCTCATTTTTTCCAATTGGAGACTAAATAATCTCTAGAGTCATGATAAGGATGATAATTGGATCAAATATATACATGAGGAGTTTGACATTAATAAGAATAATGTGACATGGGAAATTGTTCCAAGGCTAGAGGATATAAATGTTGTCAGAACCATGTGGTTTTTCAGTAATAAACTCATTGACTATAGAAAAGTTACTCAAAAATAAATAATAGATAATGTGCAAGTGGAACTCTTAGATCAAATGAATTTATATTTATGATAACTTTACTCTCCCCTAGACTGGTTGGAAACTATTTTATATTTTTTGGTTATTTTAGTTAAAATTTAGTTAAAAGTATACCAAGTGGATTTAAAATCTATGTTCCTCAATGGAGTTCTTAAGGGGGGAGTAAACATTGAGAAACTAGATGGGTGTATTATGGATTAAAATTAGATAAAGGTGTGATAGTTAAAGAATTATTTATATAAGATAAATAAATCACTGAGGAACTATTATTTAAAGTTGGATCAATACTTAAAAAAGCTTGGTTTTTAGCAAGGTAGAGTTGATCACACCCTCTACATCAATAAGGATAATGATCAAAGGATGTTGGTATTCATATATGTCGAAGAAATAATATTTGAGGATTAGACAAAGGACAATGATATTTTTTGTGTGGATTATATGAGGTATGATATCAAGAGTTCTATGATTGGTGAAACATTTTCATTGGTTTATAATCAAATCAAGGAAATCATATAAAATTAATTTCTCAATAAAAATATGAAAAATAGGTTTCCAAGTGATTTGCAATGGATAATTTCAAACTGATGACAACACCGACTGCTATATGGATGATTTTTTCAAAATTTGATGATTATAAAGAGGTAGATATCATGGAATATTGGTATTGGGAGCCTATTATACCTCACAACAACATGAATAATAAAACAAGTGCCTGAATAATAAGATCATGGAATAAAGAGATGACTCATTCAAAATGCACACATGTACATGAATAATAAAACTAGTGCATGCATGTTATGCCATGAGTTAATATGATGACCATATCTTATATTACAAATGAAATTCATGATTTTATATGCACTTTGCACATAAAACATGATAGTTTTAATTATTTAAAATAACTATTAATAATAAACATCAAATGATAATAAATTGTATTTATTTTAGAGGAATAAAATTGTAACGCCCCGACCCCAGCTACCCAGAGTCGGTGCATTAATTACATAACATTGGCATGATCACAAGAAAGATCAATTCTCGAAAGACCGATTGGTTTAGTAGCCTTGGAAACACTAGATATAATCATAAAGTTTTACATTACATTTCAAAGTGAAAAACTACTACAACAACAAAGTCTTCATATCCACACTATTAACCCCTCATAATATCCCTGCAAGTCATTCATAATTTACTTCTTCACTACCTGGGAAAAATAAAACATAGAAAAGGGGTGAGCTCAAATGCCCAGTAAGGATAACAATATAGCAGAACATTCAAAATAATCATAAACATTTAAGGCAATGAATTACTAAAACAAAAGCCTTTTAAAATTGAACTTCAACATAGTATGGAAAAAGTAAAATGAAATAATGCCATTTACTTATTCACATGGATATTCTACTAATCGAATAATCACATGCAATATCAATAACCACTTTCATAATGTTGGAATGCATAATGCCAGACTATCATAACCACATAGCCAAGGCCTCGTGCCAAGACTACAAATAAGATTTTGTCAAGGCCTTGTGCCAAGACACTAGTTTGTCTCATGAGACCTACCGATGCATCGAGGAGCTATAGCGGGCTCCACCCGTCACTTATTAAGTCCAATGCATTCCCATATGAAAAGGTTTAAACATAACATAAACATTCGTATTAAAACTAGCATACGAAATGTCAATAATTTCACCATAAACTATGAATGGTATAAAAATAGCACATCCACAGTCAAACATATCACAAAACCTTCAATACAATATAGAAGTTTTGTATCATAATAAATCAACTTCAAATAATCTTAAAATCCATCAAAGGATGTTGACATAGATGAAATCAAAATTCTTTTTAAAGAAGTATCTCCTTTTATTTTGAAATCATTTAAGGTCCATATAAAATAAAACATTTTCTTTGAAAATATTCTTATAAGCTTGTATGGAAAGCTTCGACGATTTTATAACGGCGGAAAATAACCGCACCCGCCGTATAAGTTAAAAAAAAACATTCTTACTTCAATTCTGTCGAAAAGGTTAAAAAGGACCTTGTTTTGAATACGACCGAAAGATTCCTTTATAAACCACTTATAAAATTCAAAAAGGGTATAAATGACTTTAACTCATATTCTAGTAAATATTAAAAATGTTTTGAAATGCATTTTTAAGAAACATGGATGTGGATGATAAAGAGATCCCAGTAGATTATTACGTATAAACAACCTCGGATAATGAAGAGATTGTGACATAACCCTTACCTTGTACTTTTCCTTGGTTGGGGTAGGTTAACCTCCTGTATAATAGTGAAATAATTTTTACTAAATTATACAAGAATCATATACATTAATATGATATCATATATGATCTTTTAATATTGATTTGATAATAATATCTTAGTATTATCGCCGTTTCGGGTGTTAACTTACTCATTTTCTTTATATGTTTTGTTACATAAGTCATGTTTGTTGTATCTTATTCATATCCAGAATGATATCAAGTACTTAAACATCATTTTTAAATCATTAAATGATAATTATACTTGAATGGATACGATGGAGAATGAATCTCATCGCGTTCGTGGAGACGGTAGTCCGTACGTACGCACGAACGCTACTTCCATTTAATTTTTATTTTAAAAGAATCGAATCCAAATGATACATAGGTATATTACTATTCCAGTATAATATAATATTTTATATATGTTACTTAAGTTCATTAACACCATCCTTTATACGTTCCATGTGTGGTATGAATGAGTCATATCATTTTAAGGGGGCGGTAGTCCGCACTTCCTCAAATGAAATTATCGTATGTATATACAACATGAAACGAATAATGGTATGAAATAAAATGGAATTACAGAAGCTTATATATAAAATATATATCATTAATATCATATTTAATTACATTTCCATCATAATGGCCACCATGAGAGGCGGTAAGATGTATTTGAACAATCATCGTTTCGTGAGGCGTTAGTTTGCCATCCACAGAAACATTATGTTCATCATCCATTAGATGGAGTTGTGTGTATGTGTAGTTTTAATCCTTCTTATAACAACATCCTAGTATATTGAGGATACTGGTGTTGTTACAAAAGAAAGGAAATAAAAATAGTTTGGGGGTTGGAGAAGCAAAATAAATGAAAATAATTTAAGAGAAATCGTTACCTTTAATTTTGGTAACTCACTTTGGTCGGAACCAAAGGACTTCTTGAAATGCTTTCTGCCTAAGGGGAAGCTTCAAGGAGGAGGAGAGGAATGTGGGGAGCTTAGTTGGGCAGAGTTTGGACGAGCCAAGTGGCTTGAGAGGTGTGAGGAATGAGTAGAAGTGGTCTCCTTTTATAAGGGAGAGGAGGGGCTCTTTAGGAAAGAGTGAAAGTATTACTTTATAATATAATTATATTCGGTTTATAATGGTCCAAAAATCATTGAGGTCGAAGATAAGATGACTAATATTCTAAATAACATCAACCAATAAGAATTGGACAGGTTTTAGATAATATTTTAATCATTATAATCTTATTTATTTAAATGATTTATTAATGAGGTAAACATTGCATCATTATTGTGTCATTAATAATTTAACTTATTTGATGTCTAAAAATTATAAATAAAATATCATTATGTAGGAAATCTTTTTAGCTTTCTAATGAATATTTATAATCGAAAATCCAACATGTATAACCCTATGTAAAAATTGTTCTTCTAAAAGATGTAAGCTTATGCCATTTTTATTTTTATTTTAACATTATTAATATAAAGTGTCCCTACCACATACAAGTGGCTCCAAGGGGTCCCCAAATTGACCCAAGGATGATCATGGTCGGGTATGTGTCCACCAATAAGGTTATGACACGTTTTAGGGTAATTTTGTATTATTATAATATTATTTTTTAACCCTTATTTACCGGATTTACCCTTTAACCATGGTAAATAAAATATTTACCACAGTAACTATTCAAAATGTCTAAAAATAAAAGTTACCTATTTACACAATTTGAACATCCTGATTCCAAATATGGAATCCATTTTCCTAAATTCAAAACACAGAAGTGGCAGAAATTAATTTAAAATTAATTCCCGCTGTCAAAACAAAAAGCGTGTTTTTAAGAGATAATAACTATCAAAAGATTGACACTCGTTTATGTTCGGTTTAATTGTAAAATTATGTCCAATGACCAACATTATATTAAATGGTAAAAATATATTCTAAATATACTTTAAAACCACTCAAATTTATAATTTATCACTATTAATTATTTTGATTAAAAAAGTTGTTTTTAATTAAAATTTAGTAATTTTCACTATTCATCAAAATATGAAAGTTATCCGAAATGTACCAAAATTTCACCTTAGGCTAAATTCGATATTCCGAATCCAAAAATGAAGTCCATTTTTAAATATAAAATATATATAATTTCAAAAAGTAGGTATTACTATTCATAACGGCTAGTTTAATTAGTTATGGTGTGTTAGAACTCGGTGTTGCGTACAACACACGCTATCACATTATTCAAAGAGAAGCGTACCGTAGAAGCTTGGGGTGTTACATTCTCCCCTCCTTCAAATAATTGCGTCCTCGCAATTTCTAGGGTATTACTGCATAAAAAGACTCGGGTGGTTCTTCATCATAAGTTCCTCGGGTTCCCACGTTGCCTCTTCCATCTTATGATTTCTCCACAAAACTTTTACCAGACGCGTCGTCCGGTTTCTCAGCACTTGTTCTCTCGTATCAAGAATCCTGACAGGCTCTTCACAATAAGACAGATCGGGTTCCAGTTCTAATTCCTCATAGGTGAGTACATGCGTTGGGTCAGGCATGTATTTCCTCAACAGAGATACGTGGAACACATCGTGAACTTTGGAGAGACTTGGCGGCATTGCCAATCGGTAAGCTACAACCCCAATTCGTTCTAGAATTTCGAAAGGTCCGATGCACCTGGGACTCAATTTACCTTTCTTACCAAAATGTATGACTCCCTTCCATGGAGATACCTTCAGGAAAACATGATCACCGACTTGAAATTCCAAATCCTTCCTTCGATTATCGGCATAGCTCTTCTGCCTACTTTGAGCTGCTTTGATGTGATTTTGGATTACTTTCACCTTTTCCACCGTTTCCTCCACCAGTTTTGGGCCTACAAGTTTTCTTTCACCAACGTCATCCCAACAGGTTGGTGTACGACATCTCTTTCCGTATAACGCTTAATATGGTGCCATCTGAATACTCGAATGGAAGCTATTGTTATAGGAAAATTCTACCAGTGGTAAGTATTGAACCCACATACCCTGAAAGTCAAGGGAGCAAGATCTCAACATGTCTTCTAAGGTCTGAATAGTCCGTTCTGATTGTCCATCTGTCTGAGGGTGGTAAGCAGTGCTCAAATGAAGTTCAGTATCCAGGGATTTCTGAAGACTTTTCCAGAATCTTGAAGTAAAACGGGGATCACGATCAGAAACAATCGATAGGGGTATTCCATGAAGTCTCACAACTTCATTAATGTATAGTCTTGCAAGACGTTCCAGGGGTAGATCTTCTCTTATAGCAAGAAAATGTGCTGACTTGGTAAGACGATCAACAATAACCCATATTGCATCGTTCCTTCTAGGAGTCTTTGGTAGCCCCATGACAAAGTCCATCGTAATATTGTCCCATTTCCACTCCGGTATGGGAAGAGGTTGCATGACTCCTCCAGGCTGTTGCCTTCCAGCTTTCACTTGTTGACAAACCATACATCTTGACACAAAATCAGCAATCTTCCTCTTCATGTTGTCCCACCAAAAATTTTCCTTCAAATCTCTATACATTTTGGTGCTCCCAGGGTGTATAGAGAAATTGGAACTATGAGCATCATCCAGCAATTCCCTTTTTAGATCAGGTATATTGGGAACACAAAGTCTCTTCCCGAATTTCAAAATTCCATCTTCATACACAAAGTCTCTCAATCTCCCATCATTCACAGCTTTAATCTTCTTTTGAAATTCTTCATCATCGGTCTGGGAACTCTTAATCCTTTCTAGTAAAGATGGTTTGGAAACCA
The DNA here is from genome assembly GCA_963277665.1 of Viscum album. NCBI lineage: Eukaryota > Viridiplantae > Streptophyta > Magnoliopsida > Santalales > Viscaceae > Viscum > Viscum album. Next base: position 592,165,444 of record OY728126.1, read on the forward strand.
TTTGAAAAAGCATTGATGTTTCACCTTCCCTGGTTATTCCCATGTCCATCTTCTCTAGATCCATGAAAATTGGATCCCTTTCAATTCTCATCATGTTCAAGACACCATGGTCTTTTATGCTCAAAGAATCTGCCACCTTGTTTGCTTTCCCCGGGTGGTAGTGTATCGTGCAATCATAATCCTTGAGTAATTCAAGCCATCTCCTTTGCCTCATGTTGAGTTCTTTTTGTGAGAAAATATACTTCAAACTCTTGTGATCAGTATAAATCTCACATTTTTCACCATAGAGGTAGTGCCTCCATATCTTCAAAGCAAAGATCACAGCTGCTAACTCAAGATCATGAGTAGGATAGTTTTGTTCATGAATTTTCAACTGTCGTGATGCATAGGCAATAACTCTATCATTCTGCATAAGGACACAACCAAGTCCTTTCTTTGATGCATCACTATAAATAACAAACCCATCATTCCCTGATGGTAGGGTTAATATAGGAGCATTGACTAATCTTCTCTTCAGTTCTTCGAAACATTCTTCGCACTCTTTTGTCCAAACAAATTTAACCCCTTTACATGTGAGCTTCGTTAATGGGTTAGCCAATCGGGCAAAATTCTGGACAAAACGTCGATAATAACCTGCCAAACCAATAAAACTACGTACCTCAGTTATACTCGTAGGTGCTGGCCATTCTTTGATTGCCTTGGTCTTAGAAGGATCAACAGAGATTCCATCTTTAGAGACAATATGGCCAAGAAAAGAAATCTCCTGAAGCCAGAATTCACACTTGCTAAACTTCCCATATAATTCATGCCTCCTCAGAGTCTTCAAGATAACGCGCAAGTGATTTTCATGATCTTCGTAGGTTTTGGAGTATACCAAGATATCATCAATAAATACCACCACAAATTCATCGAGATACTCCTTGAAAACTCTATTCATTAGATCCATGAATACAGAGGGTGCATTAGTCAATCCAAACGGCATTACAGTAAACTCGTAATGCCCGTACCTGGTTCGAAATGCTTTTTTCGGAATGTCTTCCTTCTTCACACACAACTGATGGTATCCAGATCGAAGGTCAATCTTTGAAAAGTATTGAGCTCCATGCAGTTGGTCAAATAAATCATCAATACGAGGTAGGGGATACTTGTTCTTTATCGTTATAGCATTGATCTCCCTGTAGTCGATACATAACCTCATAGATCCATCTTTCTTTTTAACAAAAAGAACAGGGGCTCCCCATGGAGAAACACTAGGGCGAATAAATCCCTTATTACTCAATTCCTCTAGTTGTTTATTTAGTTCGACTAACTCTACAGTGGCCATTCTATAAGGGGTTTTCGATATAGGCCTTGATCCAGGAATCAAATCAATGGAAAACTCAACTTCTCGTTCTGGAGGATGACCAGGTAAATCTTCCGGAAATACATCTACAAATTCTTTCACAACAGGTACATACTCTATTTGAACATTCCTTTCCTCACCCGCAGTTATTTCATTCTCTTCCTCCCCAATAATTGAATTTAGTTGTGCTACTGGGGGTGGATCTAAATAAGAATTAGGTGGTGACGATTCTGCTCTAAGAATAAGGTGTTCCTTATCATTATCATCAAGAATCGTAACCTCTTTCTTCTTACAATAAATCTTCGCATCATAGTCCGAAAGCCAGTCCATACCGAGGATTATATCAAACTCAATCATAGGTATGACGATGAGATCAGCAGATAAAGAAAATTTATGTGCTCTAATGGGGACTGATTCACAAAACTTTGTTGCAACGATACTTCCCTTAGGAGTTTTAACTGAAAACTCCCTTATTAAATCAAATTGGAAATATCTAATTTTCTTAGCAAACTGGGAAGATATGAAACAATGCGATGATCCAGAATCAAATAATGCATTTGCTAAACTTGAGGAAACCATTAAATTACCTGCCACCACGTCTTTCGGAGCTTCTACCTCTGCAGTAGTGATAGCATAAGCCTGGCCTTGATCCCTTGGCCTTTTCTGAGGTAAGTTCTCCTGACGCTTAGGACATGCATTTTCATAATGCCCCATCTCCCTGCAATTGTAGCACTGAACGTTGGTAGCTTCCTTCTTCCCCTTGCAATCATGAGCTTGGTGGCCTTTTTCACCACACTTGTAACAGACTCCCATTCCCTTTAAGCAAGTACCAGGATGTTTCTTCCTGCATTTACCACAAGATGGATATTCAACCTTTCCCTTCTTCCCCTTATTTCCATTCCCAGATTGATCAGCAGGTCTCTTCTTCTCTTGCTTTGCTTTAAAGTCATAAGACTTAGAGAATTCCTTTTCGGTCTTGATAGCACATGAGACAATGTCTTCGTACGATGAAAAGGATTGTGAGACTAACGCTCGACGGAGAAATGGTTTTAACCCATCAAAGAAACGATCAATCTTACTTCTTGGGTTACGAATATAATCACCAGCGTACCTCGCTAACCTTGTAAAGTTAGCCTCATACTTTGTGACATTCTCATCCTCCTTTTGTCTCAGACTCAGAAATTGCCTTTCCATATCTGCTCGATGGTCGCGAGGGAAGTATTTTTCTAAAAACAGATCTTTGAACTCCCTCCATTCCATATTTGATACTTCATCATCTTCCTTCGTATTTTGAATCAATGACCACCATTGATCAGCATCTCCAGTGAGGCGGTAAACTGCCATGATAACTTTTTCCCTTTCACTGCTCCCCAAAGCCTGAAATATTTTCTCTAGGGAAAATATCCATTGCTCAGCTACTAAGGGATTTGTATTCCCATTGAACGTTGGTGGTTGTTGCCTCATGAATCGATCTAACATTGATCCTCCACGCTGCGGATCAGGGTGCTCCATACGGGTAAGGTTATTATTCATAACCTGAGTAAGTTGTCCCAGTATGGTGATTAGCTGATCGGCACCAGTTGCATCACCAGCCCCACTATAATTATCTTGAGCAGGAGGGCAATCCCTACATGGAGTGCGTGCATTGATACAGTTTCCATTTCTTCCACTAGGCGCCATTTCTAAACAATGGCATAAACTAGATCAGTTTATGAATCAAAATACATAATCCCATACTTATAAAACACTTAACATAAATTGAACTATTTATGGATATAATCCATAATCATAAGAATGTTTTCTTTGAGGAAGTATATACTCATAATCCCTTCAAAATGATTTGTAAAGAAAATGAGAGTTATCCTAAGCATATCCCCCGGGAGTGTCGTAACCAAGAGTGCAGCAAGGCCCGTTGTCGTGCACCAGTTCCCGTTCGAGTCTAGCTCAAAGCGGTGTTTTCGGGTTTTACCCCTAGGTACATCTGTGCCAGAGCCGCCTCTACCTGCTCGTATCCAGACAGGGATGTATTGCTTGGAAAACTCAAAAAATCTCTACAATACCAAAATTCTAGGAAGTTCTTCTATACTAATCCTCAAAGTTCATCTTAGGTCTACGTGCTCTAATCAGAGTTTATCTAAATCTAGCTTCCAAGGTTTGTACTAAACTTCCTTTGATACCAACTGTAATGCCCCGACCCCAGCTACCCAGAGTCGGTGCATTAATTACATAACATTGGCATGATCACAAGAAAGATCAATTCTCGAAAGACCGATTGGTTTAGTAGCCTTGGAAACACTAGATATAATCATAAAGTTTTACATTACATTTCAAAGTGAAAAACTACTACAATAACAAAGTCTTCATATCCACACTATTAACCCCTCATAATATCCCTGCAAGTCATTCATAATTTACTTCTTCACTACCTGGGAAAAATAAAACATAGAAAAGGGGTGAGCTCAAATGCCCAGTAAGGATAACAATATAGCGGAACATTCAAAATAATCATAAACATTTAAGGCAATGAATTACTAAAACAAAAGCCTTTTAAAATTGAACTTCAACATAGTATGGCAAAAGTAAAATGAAATAATGCCATTTACTTATTCACATGGATATTCTACTAATCTAATAATCACATGCAATATCAATAACCACTTTCATAATGTTGGAATGCATAATGCCAGACTATCATAACCACATAGCCAAGGCCTCGTGCCAAGACTACAAATAAGATTTTGTCAAGGCCTTGTGCCAAGACACTAGTTTGTCTCATGAGACCTACCGATGCATCGAGGAGCTATAGCGGGCTCCACCCGTCACTTATTAAGTCCAATGCATTCCCATATGAAAAGGTTTAAACATAACATAAACATTCGTATTAAAACTAGCATACGAAATGTCAATAATTTCACCATAAACTATGAATGGTATAAAAATAGCACATCCACAGTCAAACATATCACAAAACCTTCAATACAATATAGAAGTTTTGTATCATAATAAATCAACTTCAAATAATCTTAAAATCCATCAAAGGATGTTGACATAGATGAAATCAAAATTCTTTTTAAAGAAGTATCTCCTTTTATTTTGAAATCATTTAAGGTCCATATAAAATAAAACATTTTCTTTGAAAATATTCTTATAAGATTGTATGGAAAGCTTCGACGATTTTATAACGGCGGAAAATAACCGCACCCGCCGTATAAGTTAAAAAAAAACATTCTTACCTCAATTCTGTCGAAAAGGTTAAAAAGGACCTTGTTTTGAATACGACCGAAAGATTCCTTTATAAACCACTTATAAAAGTCAAAAAGGGTATAAATGACTTTAACTCATATTCTAGTAAATATTAAAAATTTTTTGAAATGCATTTTTAAGAAACATGGATGTGGATGATAAAGAGATCCCAGTAGATTATTACGTATAAACAACCTCGGATAATGAAGAGATTGTGACATAACCCTTACCTTGTACTTTTCCTTGGTTGGGGTAGGTTAACCTCCTGTATAATAGTGAAATAATTGTTACTAAATTATACAAAAATCATATACATTAATATGATATCATATATGATCTTTTAATATTGATTTGATAATAATATCTTAGTATTATCGCCGTTTCGGGTGTTAACTTACTCATTTTCTTTATATGTTTTGTTACATAAGTCATGTTTGTTGTATCTTATTCATATCCAGAATGATATCAAGTCCTTAAACATCATTTTTAAATCATTAAATGATAATTATACTTGAATGGATACGATGGAGAATGAATCTCATCGCGTTCGTGGAGACGGTAGTCCGTACGTACGCACGAACGCTACTTCCATTTAATTTTTATTTTAAAAGAATCGAATCCAAATGATAAATAGGTATATTACTATTCCAGTATAATATAATATTTTATATATGTTACTTAAGTTCATTAACACCATCCTTTATACGTTCCATGTGTGGTATGAACGAGTCATATCATTTTAAGGGGGCGGTAGTCCGCACTTCCTCAAATGAAATTATCGTATGTATATACAACATGAAACGAATAATGGTATGAAATAAAATGGAATTACAGAAGCTTATATATAAAATATATATCATTAATATCATATTTAATTACAGTGCCATCATAATGGCCACCATGAGAGGCGGTAAGATGTATTTGAACAATCATCGTTTCGTGAGGCGTTAGTTTGCCATCCACAGAAACATTATGTTCATCATCCATTAGATGGAGTTGTGTGTATGTGTAGTTTTAATCCTTCTTATAACAACATCCTAGTATATTGAGGATACTGGTGTTGTTACAAAAGAAAGGAAATAAAAATAGTTTGGGGGTTGGAGAAGCAAAATAAATGAAAATAATTTAAGAGAAATCGTTACCTTTAATTTTGGTAACTCACTTTGGTCGGAACCAAAGGACTTCTTGAAATGCTTTCTGCCTAAGGGGAAGCTTCAAGGAGGAGGATAGGGATGTGGGGAGCTTAGTTGGGCAGAGTTTGGACGAGCCAAGTGGCTTGAGAGGTGTGAGGAATGAGTAGAAGTGGTCTCCTTTTATAAGGGAGAGGAGGGGCTCTTTAGGAAAGAGTGAAAGTATTACTTTATAATATAATTATATTCGGTTTATAATGGTCCAAAAATCATTGAGGTCGAATATAAGATGACTCATATTCTAAATAACATCAACCAATAATAATTGGACAGGTTTTAGATAATATTTTAATCATTATAATCTTATTTATTTAAATGATTTATTAATGAGGTAAACATTGCATCATTATTGTGTCATTAATAATTTAACTTATTTGATGTCTAAAAATTATAAATAAAATATCATTATGTAGGAAATCGTTTTAGATTTCTAATGAATATTTATAATCGAAAATCCAACATGTATAACCCTATGTAAAAATTGTTCTTCTAAAAGATGTAAGCTTATGCCATTTTTATTTTTATTTTAACATTATTAATATAAAGTGTCCCTACCACATACAAGTGGCTCCAAGGGGTCCCCAAATTGACCCAAGGATGCTCATGGTCGGGTATGTGTCCACCAATAAGGTTATGACACGTTTTAGGGTAATTTTGTATTATTATAATATTATTTTTTAACCCTTATTTACCGGATTTACCCTTTAACCATGGTAAATAAAATATTTACCACAGTAACTATTCAAAATGTCTAAAAATAAAAGTTACCTATTTACACAATTTGAACATCCTGATTCCAAATATGGAATCCATTTTCCTAAATTCAAAACATAGAAGTGGCAGAAATTAATTTAAAATTAATTCCCGCTGTCAAAACAAAAAGCGTGTTTTTAAGAGATAATAACTATCAAAAGATTGACACTCGTTTATGTTCGGTTTAATTGTAAAATTATGTCCAATGACCAACATTATATTAAATGGTAAAAATATATTCTAAATATACTTTAAAACCACTCAAATTTATAATTTATCACTATTAATTATTTTGATTAAAAAAGTTGTTTTTAATTAAAATTTAGTAATTTTCACTATTCATCAAAATATGAAAGTTATCCGAAATGTACCAAAATTTCACCTTAGGCTAAATTCGATATTCCGAATCCAAAAATGAAGTCCATTTTTAAATATAAAATATATATAATTTCAAAAAGTAGGTATTACTATTCATAATGGCTAGTTTAATTAGTTATGGTGTGTTAGAACTCGGTGTTGCGTACAACACACGCTATCACATTATTCAAAGAGAAGCGTACCGTAGAAGCTTGGGGTGTTACAAAAATAATAAATTTTCTTATTTGAAATATAAATATATATTTTGAAAGAATCAATTCCACTTAAAAATAAAAAACAAGACTATGGTATTGTTTTATATTATATTTTAAAAATATAAATACTTTAATGAATTTAAAACATGATTTAAAAATTTTAATAACTTGAAAATAATTTCATATACATATATCTACATGATATTTTAATTTTTGTTGAAAAATCTAAGTCTTTATTTAATGAAAAAATAATCACTTGCAATAACATAATCTGAATAAATGACTAATCAAAGTTAATTATTATAATTCTAATAAAATATAATTTTTATAAGAAAAATTCTTAGAATAAAAAATTGACATATGAAAATAAATTCCATTCTGAAAAATAAATCATGTTAAAATAAATAAATAAATAATATATTTAAACATTTATAATTATAAAAAATATATCATCTTTAAAAAAAATCCTTAGAATAAAAATTAATTTCCTTATTATTAAAATATGAACATGAAAATAAAATGGATAATCTCCCTTACTTAAATTGTAGAATATTTATTCGTCTTTTTATAGGCACAAAAAATCACTAGAAAAACTCATCCTATCTCCCTAATATTTGTGTGCAGTATAACAGTAAGATGAAAGTAGGACACACAACACTTAAAAGAATGAGGAAGGCCAAGTCAAACCATTGAGAAAAACACCAATTTATAGCCTAATGATAAAAAGTAATGGATTATATTTTATTCATTCATTCAGTGAGAAGATAGCCAAGAAAGATTTTATTGGGTCCACTTATATGAATTTTTATTTTTCATTGTTGTTTATATAATAGAAACAAAGAAGAAAATGACATAGAGATCAAACGGGATACATATATCGATTGAAAGTATAATTATTTTCTACTTTACATTAATCTAAACAACATAGGCTTTGTTAAGAATCTCGTACCTCATTCAAAAGAATAAACAATGAATTTTGGGCTTTTTGTTACATGATAGTTTAACTGGACTTGTTGGGATACACAAATGTGAGATGAGAAGGTTCATTGGATAACTGAGAGAAATTAGAGATATTGAAAAAACTGCATTTCATTTGAGTCTTGGTTTCATTAAACCCTTGAATCGCTTGAGCCTTGGATTCTTGCCTTGGAATAGTTGGATCCTTGATTCTAGCCTAGATTCAAGCTTAGATTCAACAATGAGGAGTGCCGATAGCATGTCAATTCCAGGGAGAGATTCAGATATCATGAGATGGTTCACGATGGTTAGGGTTCTGAAAATAGATCCTGAGACTTTTATCAGCGCTTCCAAAAAAGCACTGATAAAGATACCATTTATCAACATTAAGTTAATGAGCATTGATAAAATGAATCTTTATCAGTGTTTTTTAGCGATGATAAATACTTATAATACTTTTGAAAAATAATAATATTTTTTAAATGTATAATTATTATATATAATTATAATAATTATAATGATATTTTTTACAAAATAATATTTTTCTAATTATTTAAATATATATATTTTTTTTATAATTATATAAATATTTTTTTAAAATAATATTAATATCCTTATATACTTATATAATTATATATATATAAATATAGTAAATATATTCGTTATTTAAATAAATTTATTATAAATTTATATTTATTTATTTATAATTATATAAATAATTTTTAAACAAATATTATTTATTTACTTATATTTATAAATGTATAAAAATAATAAGTAAAAATTTATAAATATATATATTTACAATTATTTTTAAAAAATGTTTTTTTAAATTATTAATGAATATTTAATCTTAAGTGCATGCATGCAAAAAATTAGTAAAATTGATTAATTAAATGTTATAATATTGAAAATTTGGATAAGTTAGATTAATATAAATCATTAAAAAATGGATATATATTGAAATAAAGATGAATAAAAATTGAAAATATTAAAACATAGTAAATAAAAATATATAAAATAAATAATATAAATTGATTAAATTTTCAAAAAATTATTTGTAAGTGTGCTAATATATATAAAAATACATTAATTATGTATATTTGAAATCTATATAATATGTTTTATCTATTTTAAATTAAAAAATCAAATCATATTCAATTATATCCATTACTCGATGAAATTAGTCGATATTTTTAATTCTAATTAATTTTTAATTATAAACCATTATTCACTAAATATATTACTATTTAATGTAAAAAATAAATAATATTTTTTTTATTTTATAAATCATATTTATAAATATTCATATATATATATATATCTATATATTTAATATATACTATTTATTAACATTATCACAAATTATTTAGTTAAATTTTTTAAAATATTTTTCTAAATGTACTTATTTTTAATTTTTTTTTCATGTAATTTTATTTTACAAATATATATATATATATATATATTTAATATATTCTATTTATAATTTATATATAATATGATCAATTTATTCATTTTTATCAATAATTATATAATTAATAAATTTTTTAATATTATTTTAATAAATTCATTTTTATTTTTTATTTAATTAATTACTTCATTTTATTCATATTTTTATCAGTGATAAAAAATTTTTGATTAAGGATTCATTTATGGGTGCTAAAAATAAAGTGCTAATAAAGGGTATCCTTTTTCAACCTTAATCATAATGCGTTGACAAGGGACACCCTTTATCAGTGCTAAAAAACACACTAATAAAGGTTTCCTTTTACCAGTGCTAAGAAAACGTGCTGATAAAAGGTTCTTGAAAAAAAGTGCTGATTAAAGGAACCCTTTATCAGTGCTTGTTTTAGCACTGATAAGGGGTGACTTTATCACCTCTTTTTTCTAGCGCTGCTAAAGGCCATCACTGTTAAAAGCCTATTTTATAGTAGTGGAATGAAAATTTTCTACACACTACTATGGTTATTGTATTTATTAGCACTGGAAATATCCTTTATTAGTGTTAAAAAAGAACTGATGTTGTAAGAACTTTTAAAATTCATCATCTTTTATCAGTTTTAAAAATAGCGATGATAAAACCACCCTTCACCAGCACTAAAATAGTGTTGATAAAGAGGACCATTTATCGGTCCTATTTTAGAGCTGATAAAGGGGGCCCTTTATCAATGTTTTTTATAACACTAAAAAAGGGTGACCTTTATCATCACTTTTTTAGATAAAGGGCATCCTTTTTAGCACTGTTTCTAGCATTGATAGAAGACAAGCTATAGTAGTGTACTACTAAAATTACATAACACTATAATAAATCATATCGAATTTAATTTATATTAAATTTACATCAAAATACAACAAATAAACATTGCACAATGATTAAAAACATTTCAAACATCAGTTTATAAAATTACATTGGTACATAAAATTTATCAAAACATCAAAATATTTAATAAAATTAATGTTTTTTCTGTCTTTGGACCTTAACTCCCTCTCAAAAGATCCTAATCATACTACTCATTTCCAAACAAACCACCCCAACTAAAAAGAAGCATACCTATATAAAAAATTCATATGGTAGTAATACTATAAGGAAATAAATTAAACATAAATATGACACAATGCCTTAATAAAATTCACTTTTAAATTGGAAACATACACTTCAAGTCATACTTGGAACACAATGTGTCATATTAATCTGTGTTTGAAACCTACACAAAAAAAATGATTTATATATCATTTTCATAAATTATTAAGATACTATGAGTTTATTTTACCAATCTTGAGTATGTGATGCATGTTTTAAAGTAAAATATCAATTTTAAATAAAAACATGCACCTTGAGTCATATAGGCCACACTATGTGTTAGATTGACTTACAACTAATTCCTACACATAAAAAATTATTTCTGTATCATTTTCCTAAAATATAAAGATAATACAAGTGTGTTTGATTGGTTTTCAGTGAGGTACACATATTTTCAACTAAAATTTAATTTTAAACTGAAAATATGCACTTTGAGTCCTATCAGTCACACTGTGTATCATATTGACGTCTGACTAAATCCTATATGTAAAAATATTACTCATAGAACATTTTTATAAATTATCAAGACCATAGAAATGCATTTTCTTGGTTTTCTGTTAGTGACACATGTTTTTTATTAAAATGTTACTTTTAAACCGAAAACATGCATTTCTAGTCATATCGAACACACCGTGTTTTGGAAATATGTATGGCTAATTTTAACATTTTAAAAATGATTTATGGATAATTATCTTAAAGTATAAATAAAATTTTAAAGCATTTGATTGGTTTTCAGCATGTCACACATATTTTAAACTAAAATTTGAATTTTAAATAAAAACAAGGACCTTGAGTTATAATGGTTACAATGTGTATCAGTTTTATATGTAGTTGATTCCTGCACATCAAAAATAACTTATGGATCATTTTCCTAAATTATAAAGAATATGTGAGTCTATTTTATCTTTTTTCAATGAGTGACACACATTTTTAACAAAAACATCATTTTTAAACTAAAAACACATACTTTGAGTCATACTAGTGACATCTTGTGTCAGATTGATGTGAAACTAATTCATACACATCAAAAATTATTTATGTATTGTTTTACTAAAATATCAAGATAATCCAATTTTGTTTTCTTAGTTTTAAATGAGTGACACTTGTTTTTAACTAAATTGTCATTATATACTGAAAACATATGATTTGATTCATAATGATCACACTATATATCAGATTGAAATGTTTCTAATTCTTACACATAAAAAATGACTTATGGATCATTTTTATACTGTGTTAAGATAATAAAAGTTTATTTTTTTATTTTAAGTGAATGAAATTTGTTTTTAACTAAAATTTTACTTTTAAACTAAAAACACTCATTTCAAAACATATCTGTCACACCATGTATCAGATTGAGGTGATAAATATTCCTACATGTCACCAATGAATTATGGATTATTATTCTAAAGTATAAGATAAATTTAAATAATTTTTCCCAGTTTTGAGTATGTGAAGCGTCTTTTGAACTAAAATGTCAATTTTAAATAAAAACACATAGTTTGTTTCAGATAAGCCACACCATGTGTCATATTGAAGTGTGGTTGATTCTTATATATCAAAAATAACTTATGGTGATTTTTCTAAAGTATTATTACAATTTTAGTACATTTTCTTAGTTTAAAATTGGTGAAACATGTTTTAAACAAAAATGAAATTTTTTAAATGAAAAAACACTCTTTGAGTCGTACTGACCACACCATATGTATATTGTTGAATGACTAATTTATATACATAAAAAATGATTTATAGATAATTTTATTAAAATATCAAGATAATTAGAGTGCGTTTTCTTAGTTTTCAGTGCGTGAAACATGTTTTTAACTAAAATGTCATCTTAAATTGAAAACACACACTTTGGTTCAACTTGATAACACTATGTATTTAATTGATATATGAATTATTCTTATTAATTATAGATAATTTATGGATCATTTTCCTGAAGTATTAGGTCCATACAAGTGCGTTTTCTTAGTCTTCACTCAGTGATACAAGTATTTGACTAAAATGTCACTTTTAAACTGAAAACACACATTTTGAGTCATACTTATCACACAATGTATTAGATTGAGGTAAAATTGATTCCTACATGCCCAAAATGATTTATGGATTGTTTTCATAAAGTATCAAAATAATATGAATATTTTTTATTGGTTTTCAGTGAGTGAAACATGTTTTAAACTAAAATGTCACTTTCAAACTGAAAACACATGCTATGATTCATAATGGTCACAAAGTGTATTGGATTGAGAATAAGAAAATTATTTCATGTCAAAACTGAATTATAGATCTTTTTCCTTAAATATTAAGATAATACAAGTAGTTTTTCTCAATTTTGAGTATTTTATGCATCTTAAGATCTAAAATGGAAAATTTAAAAAGAAAATGCACACTATGAGTCATATCGGCCACACTGTGTTTCAGATTAACATGTTCCTGATTACTATATGAACTAAATGAATCATGGATCATTTTTTAAAATTATTAAAACAATTTGAGTGTGTTTTATCAGTTTTTGAGTATTTTTAGAGTATTTTTGTACTAAAATGTCTATTTTAAATAAAACACAGACTTTTAGTCATACTAGCCACACCATGTTTGAAATTGATTTGAGGATTATTCCTATATATAAAAAATTACTTACATATTATTTTCATAAATTATCAAGAAAATAAAAGTTTATTATGGTTTTCAGTTAGTGATGTGTGTTTTGAACTAAAATGTTTCTTTTAAATAGAAAACATGCACATTAAGTCATACTGGGAACACTGTTTATCATATTGATATGCATATGATTCCAAAACATCAAAAATACCTTATAGATTGTTTTCATAAAGTATCAAGACAATATGAGAGTGTTTTTAAGTTTTGACTATGTGAAGTGTGTTTTAACTAAAATTTAAATTTTAAATAAAAATATACACTTTTAGTCATACCAGACACATCATGTGTAAAAATTAACGGAATAAGTAAAAGATAAAATGGTAATAAAATTAACAAAAAATAAGTATATAAAATGATTATAAAATTAACTAAATAAGTATTAGGAAGTCGCCACTTCATGTTTTCTATATGCATTCTCACACCATTTATTCTGACTACTCCTTTCTAAAAAGAATCTTTTTCTTATTTTGAATATGTGGACCATAGATAGTCCTAGTATTATTGAAAAAATATAAATAAACAAATAATTAATAAATATTTTAAATGAAATTGTAATTATCATTGAAAATACCTCTATGGGATGCTAGTTTGTTGATGGAATATGATATCTTCAATAAATTTTTAAAAGTAATAACCATAATATTTTCCATTAGTTTATTTCAGACACTATAGAAATATTGATAAAAATAAATAATTTCTTTTGATATATGTTTTGATAGTGAAATAATATTATATACAACCTAATACTTGTCTAGTTAGAGAATTTGATAGGCTTATTGTGTTCATGGACTATCATTATACCATGATTTTTATAGTATTTAATCACCTCCCTATCATAACAAAATTTTCATTAAAACATAATATAAAATGTTTAACATGATTTTTATATTTAATTTAAGATATTAAAAATTGATAAATGTCATTATGTATGGATGTTTTTTTTGGTAATCTATCCATTGAATCCAAAAAATAAATATTTGGAGTATAAAAATTTATTGCAATGAGAAACCAATGATCCCTAAAAAAGGAATAAGTAATGAATGAAATGAAAATATATTTTATATGATTAGATTATTGAGTTTTAACCACACAAAATTGGTGTTAAGAAGAGTCCTTCATCTGTTAGTTTCTTTTCAAAAATTTCATCTAGTTGGTCCACTATTATTAAAGATTCATTTTCTTTCAATGAACATTGTTGTGTAGAGGTGATGTGAAGACTAATGAGTCTATTTTTTTATTCACAGTTTTTTCCCTTTAAATAATCCTCACATATATGCCTGTAACAAATAAAAATAGTATTTAACTGTAAGTAACATAGTATATTAGCTATTGGAAAAATATATTATTAAAATGAACCTCATTCATACATTTAAAACTAAGACTCTCTGTCATCCGTACTTGAAGATTTCAACTACATTATCAAGACTAAGAATGCATGAAATGGACTCTCCATACATATGTTCTTCCAAATCAATGATGGTCATAATACCATATTTAAACATTTTATACACAAGAACTTATAATATTAGTAAATTAGGTAGTTGAACTAGTGGGGTAAAGGTACTTTTAGAATGTCTTCTTGATTGATTGGTTGATATTTTTGATTGTTTTGATTCGACCTCCCATTTACCTTTCCTTTTCTTTATCTATAATAACATTTCCCGATTCATGATTTTTTTCATTAATCATTAAAAGTTTTGTATAAGAAATAAATTGTAAAGGGCATTCCTCATTGTTGAGAGGTATTTTTACAAGATCAATCAATTATGACATGAAAGTTACAATAACAAGTTCGACCATGTGAACATCTAAATCATCAAGGGGAACAAGTAGCTTAATGATCGAATCATGGTCTATATGAATCCCTACTCTCACATTATCTTATAGAAGTTATTTGGTGTGTAGAATATATCCTTGGATATTTCACACTGTAACCCTCACAACAAAGTGATGGGTGAGTGTAGATAGATATAAATTACAATCAATTTCACCCTCTAGAATATTAGTATAGGAATGGTGTATATGTTTTCTTAATTTATATTTCACAAAAACAAATCATGAAAAAATATATTACCTTTGGTAAGGCATAAATTTGAGGGGAATGGTTAGCCTCAAAGATAGAGGGGGTGGATCTTTATGTCATGGTTTTTGTTATGCTGTTTATTCTATTTGATTTAATCCCATAACGTTCTCTAACAAGTCAAAATTATAATTAATTTTTTATTCTTGAATACTTATTCATTCATAAATCTCCTAAATTTTCTTATATTCATCCCCTTGTGTATCTCTTTTCTCAAAATATGTTAGAGTTTTAAATCCAAACCCAATACCTCTTATGCAACCATATTGTTCTAGCCACTTCAAGGCCATTGAAAGTATTCATTCATATGGAACAGATGACAACTCTTGTGTCTAAATCAGATAAAAAACATAGTAAAATAGGTAGTAATTATTATATAATATTAATTTAAAGAATAAAATGTTTCTATTATGTCATACTTACATATTATTGAAATACTCTTTGTGTGTTTTTTTCTAATTTTATTTTGTATTTATTTACACAAGACTCCTTCTATAGAACATTACGTGAGATAGAAGTGGCTTTGAATTTTGATTCATAAAATGTATATAAACAAAGGAACATAATTATGTTTTTTTTGTTTCATGCCACATAAAATTTTACTATTTATTTAAAACACATACCATTTTTTGGAAGTAAGTCATACCCCATCCTTACTTTATGGTAAGAGTACATTGGTTTTGATGCACACTACTTATTTTCATCACTCAGTTATTATTACATAAATTAACAATTCCTAATCAAAGTGATTAATACATGTATTTCCATGTAAAGTATTCTCAATCATAGTGTACCTGAAATGATGACTCTTCATGAGGACTGATAAACCCATTACATATTTCTTAGTTTATCACATGTACATATATATATATATGTGGTGGGTGTAAATTTACTTTTCCTTCATTATCCCTGATATAATAATTTATAATAATTGTCTAAAAGGATCTATGAGATGTTCCAGTGACCATTAATACAAATTTTATTCAACAATCATCAAGTATAAATGTTTTCTACACGGGTAATACAGGGTAAATCCACATTTTTTATTTTATTTTTTGGTAAAATAGAGAAATTATTTCATAATGTTACCCTAATCTCTTCCCAAATTAGAACCTTTATCATGGTCACAAAACTGTGTCATGTATCTATATCAATAAACACATGAATTTGAGTGGTGAAACTAATATAACTAATGAAAATGGACTTGTTGGGGTTAATAGGATGGTCATGTGCATTATATCCAACCTTGAATTTGATGTCTATACTTCTCACATAAATAAATTTTGTTAAAATCTTCATGCTAAAACACTATTGTTTTTTATCAGAGAAATGTTGTTGAAGTTATACCATTTCCTCAGTTTCTACAATGTCAATGTGTTGTTCCTTAGTATTGGTAGCATCAACATGTGGAGAAGCCATTATATATAGAAGTTTCTGAAAATTTAATTTAGGTTACATAAATGTGATAGTAAACACATAATATTATCAGTTAACTCGGTATATATTAAAAACATCAACCTAATTATTGTCACCACTTTTTCTCTTTAAAGGATGAAGGGATTTGACCCCTCTATTAAGTAGAAAAATCCCCTCATTATGGTATCTTATGACATACAAGACCCCATAAACATCGAGACCACCACAAAATGATTATGATGTTCTAATGAAATTTTTTTGGACAATCATGAAGTTTATCTTCAAATATTATTGTCATTTCCTCAATACGGTCTTCATTATCATTTATACTTGTAATCATATCATTGATATGATTTTTATCAGCATTAACACTTGTAATCATATCAGATGATCCATAAAACATAGTATTATCCTAGTGACTATATAAATTCTACTCTTCTCCATGTTAGTCCAACATTTATAATGTCGATCTATTCCATGATAGATCAAGTGTTATTCCAACTCCTCTAGATTAATTAGTACTGAATAACAACTATGCAAACACTGAAAAAGGATTTGAGAAGGCTTATATGCATAGTCTTTTGCAAACATGATGAAATCTTTAACCCCATCCCCATACATTTTTTTCATATGACTAACATCCATCCATTTTCGATTCATATCCATCCTATTTGATTTAATAATATTTATTTTTAAAAATATATATAAGGTATGAGATTAGAATCCTAAAAGGCTATTTTATATATATATATATATACGCACACACACACACACATAGATATAATGTGATGGTTTTTTATGGAAATTTAAGGATTTAAATATAATACGAACTACTATTAACACACACACATAGATATATATAAATACTCAAATACACCTAAATAAAAATATTTATACTTTAATACTTATACATATAAAAATAAATGAAACACACACACACACACATATCTAAGAAAACAACATATCTCATATAATGTTTCTATAAAAAATCCATTAATCATACTCTTCAATCATTATCATTTCATATATAATTACTAGTTTGAAGAAAACCATAACCTAATGAATAATATTGAATCCATAAATATTTATATGGCCTACAATTATTTATAACATTATGAACATTGATTTCTTATCTAAAAAATACAAAAGCTATTAATTCTCCACCTAAATGATAAAAACAAATTAAATTCCACTAAACCCATTTAAATTTTCAATTAATATCAAATAATTTTTTTTTTAAAATTATTTCATAGGAAACCCCCATCGATTGTCTATATTTATATATATAAAGAGGAATAACGACCCAAAAATTGGAAAAATCAAGCAAAACCAATGATCCAAAAAGGAAATCACCCTAAAAGGGTCGATTCATCCAAAAAGAAGAAGAAAAATTTCAAAAAACTAATTATAGATGATCCCATAATGGAATAAATTTTACAGATGAACAAGGGAAGATAAACTCAGAAAAAATGATGAAAAACACATGAAATATCGAATGTCAATCCTTAAAAAAAGAAGTTTGTAAAATCACACATCTTCAGTAAAGATGTTCAATTTATAAAAAATAAAAGAGTTTAGTTTCTACAGATGAATAGGAAAACAAATCTCAAAAAAACCATGAAAAACACATGAAAGATCGACTATAAATGCTTAAAAGCATATTCGGAGTTTCATGCCTATGGTTTTGAGGATCATTTTTTCAAAAAAGTCTTTAGATGTTGTAGAGGTTAGATTCTATGAGATCTTGAATGTGGTATGAGGAGAAACGATCTGTTAGGGTTCAATTTAAAAAGGACAAAGGGTTCTATTAGCACTAAAAAATAAGTGTTGAGAATTGCCACATTAGTCAGTGCTTTTTTAGCATTGATAAATTAATACCTTTATCAGTAATAAAAAAACTTGGACAAAAGTTGTATTTCTGAGTGCTTCCTTTTTTAGCATTGATAAAATAAACAATTTTCAGCACTTAATCTAGCACTGATAAAAATGTAAAGAATGAATACAAATTAAAAAATAAATAATAGTGATTATATATATAACAAAATTATTAATAATTATACTAACTATTAACATTACAAAAATATTAAGAAAATAAATTTAAATAAATTTAAACAAATTAATAATATAAATTTTAAACTTTTTGAAAATATGAAAACTTAAAAAATAAATATGTATAAATAAATATTAAAAAATGAATAATTTTTAAAAATATTAAAAATTATTAAATATTTGAAATAATTAAATGATATTGAAAGAATGATTATTAAAAAAGAAAAAATAAATTTGAATAAATTACAAAAATATTTTAAAAAAGTGAAATCAAAATATTAACAACAAAAATTATACATAGAAAAAAATGAATTAAAATGAATAAATTAATAATATAAATTAATTAAATAAAAAATTATTGAGAAAGAATTATACAAACTTTTTAAATTAAATTTTTTTTAAAAATGTATTTAAATATATTAATTTTATAAATCTCAAACGTATTAACAATATTAAAACATAGTAAATAAATATGTATAACTAAATATTAAAAAATGAAAAAATTCAAAAAAAAACTATAAATTTATAAATATTAAAAATGAATGAAAAAGAATAAATATATTTTAATAAATTACAAAAACCTTTAAAAAATTGAATTCATAAGATTAATTACTTGAATTATATAAACACATAAAAAGTAAATAAAAAAGAATAATTAAATAATATAAATTATTTATATAACAAATTATTAAAAATATATTATATTAATGTTTTAAAACTTAAAAAATAAAAAATAAAAAATAATAATCATATAAATTATAAACATATTGAAAATATTAAAGCTTAGAATATAAATATGTATAAATAAATATTTAAAAATTAATAAATTTCAGAAATATCAAAAATAAAAAAATAATTTTAAATGAAAGAATATAAAAAATATATAAATAAAATTGAATAAATTACAAAAAATATTTTGAAAATTGAATTCGTTACATTAATTACATGAATTACACACACATAAAAATGAACAAAAATGAACAAAAATGAATAAAAAAGAATAAATAAATATTTTTAATTGTATAAATAACAAAATTATTAAAAATTAATTATTTTATCCATTTAAATTAAAAAATATTATAATTAAAATGCATTTAAATAAAAAGTCATATAAATTTTAAGCATATTAAAAATTTTAAAACTTAGTAAAAAATATGTATAAATTTTAAAAAATGAATAAATTCTAAAAATATTAAAAATTAATAAATATTAAAATAAAAAAATAATTTTATATGAAAGATTATTAAAAATTAGTAAATAAAATTGAATAAATTACAAATATATTTTAAAAAAGTGAATTACTAATGACAATTACCTAAATTTTAAACATATAAAAAATGAATAAATAAATCATAATATTATTGCTATTTCTTGACTTATGTATTGTATTGATTATGTATAAAATATATAATTAATTATTAAAATTTTGAATTTTTAATAATCATTAAAAAACTTATTATTTAGTTATATGTATACACATTTAAAAATATAAAAAAACTATCAAAATTGTATATATTACCAAAAGTTTAAAAGATTCCATATTAAAAATAGATAAATATGAAAAATGAATAAATTACAGAAAAAAATTAAAATGAAGAAATTTTAAAAATGAATAAATAATATTAAATGAATAAATAGATGTACACATTTCCAACATACCCATACACACTTATATACAGATACACATACACGTACACATACATACAGATGCACATACACATACACATACACATACACATACACATACACATACACATACACATACACATACACATACACATACACATACACATTCACATACACATACACATACCCATACACATACACATACACAGACACATAGACATAGACAAAGACATAGACATACACATACACACGCATACATGCATATACATGCATACAAACATACATACATGTATGCATGTGTATACACAAACACATACATATAATTATATACACGTACATACACATATATACACATACTACATAAACATATACATACATACACATATACACATACACATACTTACACATACATACACATACACACATACACATATACATGCATACAAGGACGTAAATTTACATGCATACACATACACATACACATACACATACACATACACATACACATACACATACACATACACATACACATACACATACACATACACATACACATACACATACACATACACATACACATACACATACACATACACATACACATACACATACAGAAACATAGACACACACACACACACACAAACATACACATACACAAATAAACATCTATATAAACACACACACATACAACAAATACAAACTCATACATACCCACACATATATTCATATACTTACGTGCACATACATATGTACACATACATCCACAGACACATGCATACATAAACATACATACACATAAAACATAAACATACACATACTACATAAACATACACATATAGACATATACATACAAACACATACAAACACATACAAACACCTACAAACACATACAAACATATACATATACATATACACATTCACATACACATATGCATATAGACACACACACACACACACACACACACTTGTACATACATCTACATTCATACATATATGTACATATATACACACACACCCACAAACACACTTAACACAAAACAATATGCATATACAAACATATATGTACATCCACATACATACACATGCATACATTTATATACAAATATATGTGAATATTTTAAATTATTTTATACGAATATAAATATATAAATTCAAATATGAATTATATTTAAATAAATATATATTCATTTATATATTTATATATTTATTTAATAAAATATTAATACATTGTATTTATATATTTATTTTTTAATTAATGTATATAAATATATTAATATTTTTTTATTAATTAATATAAATTTGATATTTTTATATATAAAAATAATCAAAAAAAGATTAATAATAAATTTTTACTATAATATAGTTATATAAATCATATTTAGATATTAAATTTACATATATATGTTATTGTTATATAATTAATTTTTTAAAAATATAAATATATATATATATATATATATATAAATCAAATTATTCATGTTACCTTTTATTAGTGATTTTTTAGCACTCTTGGGGGGGGGGGGGGGGTCTTTTATTAGCACTAAGAAAAGAACTAATAAAGGGATACCTTAATTAGTGCTAAAAAAGAGCTGAAAAACAGGCCCATTTATCTATGCTTTTTTTAGCAATGATAAATGTCCCCTTTATCATCACTTTTAACCAACGATAATAAAATTACCCCTCTATTAGTGCTTTTTATTTAGCACTGATAATGGTTAGCACTTAATAAATGTTAAACTGTAGTAGTGATATCTAATATATTTGATCTCCTGATCAGGTCTCAAATTCAACCAACCATGAATTCTAGAAAGAAGTTATCTTATGGTTAAAAAATCACTTACGATAACAATTAACATTAGTTATATACTATATGAATATCCTTGAATGGTTAGAATAACTTCCTAGTAGTAGTAGACCTAGGAATACATGATAGTCAATATAAAAAAATTGTTTGTGATCATGATTCTAATAGTGTAAACATTATTCACTATAAGGAATAATCATATAGATTTGAAAATGGAAAATTTTTGTAAAGTTATTTCATAATATATGAATATTATTATAATTTTAATAGATTATAAATAGATTGTGAATCATCAAAAGAAGATACTCCAAGAGTTTCAAATGAACAGTGTAGTTATGCCTCTTTATCGTGTACCAAGTGATGATTGAGTTAATACCCAATAAGACCCTTTCAGTATTATTACCTCTATGTCCATCTGTGCTGTATCCAGCATCAGCATGAAATATCTAGAAAAGGATGTAATTTCTTTAAAAACCACAGAAATCACTAAAATTTTAGAAATTTTTCTTATGTTTAGACTTATCCCTAAGGTTTTCACTAATGTTTTATAGTCCAAATTTTTATATTCCAAAAGGTACCTAAATATATTAATTAGTGTGAGTTTGGCGTAGTAAAGAGAAAATGAATCATCCAATTCATACACCCAAGAGTGTTAAACTAAGTTTGTTGTTAGGCCACATTGTCTTGCATTGAGTGATAATTGTGTTAATACACAATACATCCCTTTCTAGGTTATTACCCCTAGAAAAATTTGTCCCAAAGATTGAATCCACTTATTTATATTAAGAAAGGGTTACTATTGCTCAAATTACTAAAAAATATTTACTTTATCAATTGATTGATATGTAATATTCACTATGGTAAATAATTGTATAGGGTTGGAAGTGTAGTAAGTGTGATGTTTTTTCATGGTAATGATGTTAGTAAATAATTTATACTAATTGTTAGTAACCAAGTTAGTAATTGTTATCTAATTGTAAATAAATAAGCTATTACTTACCTAATTAATATTTAATTAATACTTTTGTAATTTTTAAATAATTGTTAATTGATAGTAAATTAATATTTAATTAATAGTTAACTTAAAGTTCCCGATCTGCATACTAGTTTCCCCAATCAATCTCTCTCACTCTCAGAGTTCTCTAAAGCTTCAGTTCTCCTAAACTGGACCTTGGTGGCTCACTTCATAAAACATCATCCATTGTTCAACACATATATCAGGTTATTTTTTAGTTCATGGGGATTATAGGATCATGCAACCGTTGGGCTTCTTGATAATCGAAATATTATGGTACGCTTTTCATCGGTGGAGGATCTAGACCTTGCTTGGTCTAGATCTCCTCACACATTCAACAGTTCCCGATTCTACCTATTTTGATGGTCCTATGACTTCCATATGACATGGGATACTATGACTATAGATCTCCGGGTAATTTTTACTGGTCTTCATATTCCTTTTCAAAACCCCTCTATTATCGGAATACTTGGAAATTTCGTCGGATATTTCATATGATATAATATTCAAACAAAATCAGTGTGTCATACCATATCCCCGTGTATATGAACAAAATATGAAGTTTCTAAGCCAACTGTTGATTGTATTTGGATTGTGGTGGGAGAGGAGTTTTGGTGTAAGTAATTAGCGACCTTTGAATAATGGATAGACTACTACTCTTCCTACCAATTTTTGGGGAATTTATCACTCATTTTTCGTCGTATCCCCTTATCCTATCATGGAGAGTTCATTCCCATTACTCAGAGAAAAGTTTTATCAGTTGAAGTTCCTTCTGTTAGTAATTTGGTTTTGGAGGAAGTGTGTATAGATCACCCTCTTGAGAAAGAGAAAGGACCCAAGAATATTAAACCAATGGTTGCTGTTATTATTGAAAATTTGAAGTGTGATGTGGGTGCTCAAAAGCCATTAGTGTAGATTCTTGAATTGGAATGATTGGACCATTAGATGGATTCTACTTCCTTTGTAGATACCGCGAGGCTTGGTGGTATGTACAATAGACATGACTTTGTCCCTGGTGTTGGTTCCAAGATTGGTGATAAAATGGGTTATGTTTCTAGACCACCTTATTCACTTAGGGTGTCTCTAGGAAAGAATGTAACAGTTTTACAAGAACAAGGATCATATGGAAAGAAGGATGTTCCAAGTTTGATACAGACTCAAAAACAGTTTTCTTCCTTTATTGTAAATGAGAAAGAAGCTGTGGAATCTGAAGGGTGGCAGACATTTATGCCAAGATGGAAGAAGAAACATGGTAGTTAAAGGTCCAATGAAGACACTTAGTTGAATGATAAATAGAATGAATCACAAAAAATAATGAATTATGAGCAGGAACCACATGGGCACACAAATATAAGAAATTCATCAAGGAAGGGGAAGAAAAGAAATATGTTATCTGGAAATTTTATAGTTCAAGGGGGGGGGGAATCAAGAACCTACAAAGTATATTCAAATTTACTAAGGATGATTATAACTAGATCCTTAGGTAAAAGAAATAAAGTTGGGATAGAAATAAATCAAACCAAAAAAGTGTTGAAGTGGATAATCATGAGCATGGTGAGGTAGGGGAGAAAGTTCCAAGTGACACCAAAATGAGGCCTAAATGTGAAATTACTAGATTGGTCTAGAAATAATTTCCTACTAGAGATCAGAATGAAATAATAGGGGAAATAGAAGTAGAAAAAAGTGTATGTTTGGAGCTTACTCTGCCCTCTAAGGAAGAAATTCCTGAAGGAGTCTTTTAGATTAATACAACGAAGGAGGAGGTCAATAGAATTTATAATAGAAGTCTATGATTTGTTACCAATGAGGAGAAAGGGTGTGGATCAATAAGAAATACCAAATTTTTTCTTGAGGCTTTAATGAACGGAAGTTCCGTTTGGAGGATTATATACATATATTGGACAATATGACTAGTCACTTTGATGACCTTATCAATGGTGATCTAGATATCTAGGTAAATAGTCTTTACTGGGAGTTATATTAGGTGTCTCATACCAATAATCCCACTCTCATCTTTAATAAATTTGTGAGATCTTTCTATGTGTAACACATCTTTGTTTTGACCGGCATTGTTTCCCACTTTTCCCACAATTTTTTTCCAAAAATAATAGTTAATTAATAGTTAAAAAGAATTTAATTATTAGTTAATCGTGATTTAATGATATGTTATTCATTAATTGATTATTATTTAGTCATTAATTAAGAAATAATAATTAATAGTTAACAAATAGTTAATTATAAGTGAATTATTTGTTAATTAGTAGTTAATTAGAAGTTTATTATTTGTTAATTATTAGTCAATTATAAGTTCATTATTAGTAATTAATTTTTAATTATTATTTTTATTTATGATTTATTTATATAATTATTTATTAGTTAATAATGTTTAGTTACCAAATTATATATTAGTCAATAATTATTGTTTAGTAATTATTATAAACTAATAGATGACATTAAATAATAATAATTTCATAATAATTATTTTATTACTAATTAAAACTAATTATTAATAAATTACTCAATATTCATCTTTAAATAACACATAATTACTTGCTAATATTAACTATTATTTACAAATTACATTTAATTAGCTAAACGACTAGGTATATAAAATAATTAAAATAAACTAAAATCTAAACAACCAGAAAACATTAAACTAAATTAGAAAAATACCTTTAAATAAAGCTTCATAAAAGTTTTACTCCTTAAAGACTACCAAGAGAGTTGTTAACTTCAACTCTAGGGAACAAAACAAAAAGTTGAGAAAAATTTAGAGATTGAGGGATCCAAAATGTAAGAGGTTTATAGAGAGGGTTCAAATGGTGGTGGTGGTGGGGGTGGGGGTAAAGGGGAGGGGGTAAAAGGTATTGATTTACTCAATGCATTTCACCTTTTATTAAGTGAAAAAATTGCCACCCCAATATATTTTGTGTAATAAAAGGAAAAATTAATTTAGATCATCAACACATTTTCCATGTCATTGATCTAATTAAAAGTTGTTGATCCCCTCAATTCCTTTCACCTTTTACCAAAAGGTAGTGCGGGCCTCAATATCTTCAAGTCCTAGTTAAAAAAATCAAAACCTATAGTTATTTTTCATATTTTTTTTTGAAAAACAAACCAAAAAACCCACTTTAAACTTATATATTTAATTTTTATCATAACAATGTTTTTTTGTTGGTGGGAACTCAAAGGTCCCGATAATTGGATTGGATGACTCACAATAATACATATAAATTTCACTTGACTGATCTTGTCTTGGAGTTTGTGAAGTCATTCCTTATTTGACTTGTTATGTTGTATAATGATAAGAACACAAAAAAACATTAAATGTAGTTGTTTGATTGGATCGTCTTTAGTATGAATATTAATAAAAGACATGCCCAAATTAATGATGCAGAAGTGGATCAAAAGAAATCTTTACTGGTTAAAAGTAAAATAGGTGAGAGTAAGATATATCAATGCCCCATATAATTACTTGACTCACTACCATATGAATATCAAAATGGATCACTATGAAGATATTGAAATAAAACTAAGAAATATAGTAGAGGTTAATTTTTTAAATAGTGTTTTTAAAAAACCATCGTCGTTTAGGGGAGGTTAAAATAATAGGAAAATAGTAAAATGCATTTTTTATTTAATTTTAATGATAATTTTTAAAACCTGTCAAAAAATGTATTAAAATTAATAATAATTAATAATTAATAATAATATATATATAAATAATTAAAAATTATTATTGTGTAATTCATATTTAATATTTTAAAATTAATAAAAATTAAAAAATAAAAAATACCAATTTTTAATTAATAATTAGTCATTATTTACTATTAAATATATCTTATTAATTATTAATTAATTGTGAATAAAATTAATTAATAATTAGTAATTAGTAATATAGTAATTAATATTTAATAATTAATAATAATAATATTTAATATGTAATTAATATATAAATATACAAATGTAAACACACACACACAAACACAAAAATTTATGTAAACATTATATAAGTAGATGTAAATGCACAAACACACATGCACACACACACACACACACATATTAGTACATGTAAATATATAAACAAATATAAATAGATATGAATATATAAAAAAATAAATAAGTAAACACACACACAAACACATATATTTAAATATATAAATATACATAAATGGATGAATACACACACACACACATAAAAACACACATAATTATATATAAATATATAGAAATATAATTATATATAAATCAATATAAATATATTAATACACATAAATAGAAATTATTATATAAAAATGGTTGCTAAATGTTTTAAAATTAATAAACATTTATAAAATTTAATAAACTATTAACAACATATATAATTAAAAATTAATAATTAGGAAAAATTAATACATATTTAATATTTTATAATTAATAATAAAATTATACATGTATTTTTATTATTAAAATTTTATTAATATTTTCCCATTATTACCTATTAAATATTTCTTATTAATTATAAATTACTCATGATTAAATCTAATTTGTAATCAATATTTAATCATATAATAATTACTTTTTAATAATTATTATCAAGAATTTGTATTATGTTTTTTTGAAAAGGTTGGGGGCCAAGCCCTTTTTATTGAACATTAAAAAGAAAGAACCTCTTTATACATTAGTAAAGGCTCCCGATTGGCATCCAAGAGGTCCTAGGTTCAACCACTATTGGGGGTAGGTACTATTGTAGTAATATACAGGTGGTGATACAGATGGTGATGCACAGAAGCAGTGATGTAGGCATAATTTAAGCCTGGTGACATAGGTAGAATGATGCAAACATGAAACTACACTAGAATTTTAGGTCGTGTTATGAGCTTAATGCCCACTAGGCCTACATGGCATGTACTAAATAAATAAGGCTTGATGAGCGGGCAATCCCTTGGGGGGGGGGACTATGGCCTGGCTTTCTAGCTTGTGTGTGTGGTGTGTGTGTGCGTTTGAATGTAATTTTACCCCAAACACCTAATATATATATATATATATAATTTTTAAAAATATATAATAATATATAAGAATACATGTGTATAATTATAAAAAATAATATATATGTAAATACATGTAAATATATTTATATCTTAATACATATACATATATATATTTATATTTAATTAGATATTGAAAATTATATTTATAAATAAGTAATTATATAAATTTATACAAAAAACAGATATATAATACTAGCTGGAGTTTCTTAACCGTTTTTTTCAGGTGCTCTATAATATATAGGGAGTAAGGATTTGAATCCCACCCATATAAATAAAAATAAATATTTGTGGTAGTTCATGGTGGACCGAGGTTGGCTGGGTCAATCCATGTTGTATCCATTTGGGTCATTCCTAAACTAGGGCTAGGTGGGGTGTGATAGGACCAAGTGAGGGAGGCCATTTGTGGGCATAAGTAAAAATATAAAAATAAATAAAAAATTAAAATATTTTTTAAATAATTAAAAAATAAAATATTTAAGAAAAAGATATTGGGAAATAAAAATCTACTGTGAAAAATAAACCATGAAATTATTCAAGACACTGTTATTTGTTTTTGTTTTTTAATAGGTTTCAGCTGAATCCCCTTTTTATTGAAAATGAAATAATAAACCCCTTTTGAGAACTAGGTAGAGTGGGAAACCATATAAGACACAGAGGCATGAATGGCTTAAAGAAACATTACCCTAAGTCCTTAACATGGTTTTGAATGATTGAAGGGAAGGAAACATCAAAACAGGCATTAAAAAAAGCCTCATCACCCCCTGTCAGACAATGTAATTGAATAATTAGTTGATAGAGATGCATTTTCACCCCATCCAAGAAGTTGTGTCATGATGGACAATGCAACATGGAAGAGCACCCCTCCAACCCACACTACTATGTAAGGGGAGGTCTATAATGAACCAACCCAGGTCAACTAGACAAGCCACCCAAACTGACCCATCATGTAAAATAGACACAACAAGAAATAAAACCCAGTCTTGAATATGAAAAAAAGACATACAACCCAAGTACAAAGAGGAAATAATTGAGACACCACTAAATACTTACAAATCAATCCAAAACAGGATAAACTAGAAAATATGTCAAAACCCTATGTGACCAACAATCACCTCTAAACCAACTAGAACTAAAGGAAACACAAACTAGATAAAACAACATGCTACATGATTCCATTTCCTTTACCCGAATCATATAATTTAAAATCTACAATTGCCCAAAGAAAAAAGTCAGGTGTGAGAAAAATCCCATTAGGACACCACCATAGTTTCTATACAAGGTATAATATGAATAATTCAACAATTCCAAATTTTAAAAAAACACTTTTAAAAAAATTTCATAAACCAAATACATTTGTAAATAATTTCCTTTTGGTTTTCATAAAATCATTTCATATTGTCAAAATAGAAATATGGAAAGTATAAGTGATATAAACAAGAAATAATATCCATGCATCAATAGGTAAGCAGGTAAACAAATATCTATGAAACAACCTATCATATCGATCTATGTGATACAACCTCATATCAAAGAAAACCTATGAGTACCAATCCATGATAAAAAAAATCACTCAACAAATAACCATAAAAGATAATTCACCTCACATTTGGGATCTAGCCTATTAGAAACTGCATACTAGACACTAAAAATCCTAATCAGGCATAACATTATATTCAACCGATATCGAGTCATGATAGTTGATATCGAAGAAGTTTATCTCCCTGTGGTACCATACACACACTAAGGATACTAGGATATATTTCCCAACACACCCAATAGTAAAAATATTCTATTGTCTAAATTCATTTCAAAACCATGCTCATAATTTCATAAAACATTTTTAAATCCAATCCAAACAACTTCAATGTTTGAAAACCCATTTTTGAATCAAGAAAAATTATTTAAAAAAAGACCCTTTATTAAAATATTTTTCTTTTTATGAAATCCTTTTAAACCACATATCACTTCTAATTAATGAACAACCTAAAGGAATTAATTATAAACAACATGCATTTTTTCAAATTAACCCATTGTATAAAAACACCTACCTCAACCTAGTAGAAACATAGCCGCCTTCAAAAATGATGACCAGAAACCAAGATAATAGCCTTTGAAAGAAAATATATTCTAAGAAACTAAAAAATATTGATAGAAAACAATATCCAATCACAAATATGAATACAATTGGAACCAAAATTGTAGAGACAACCAAATCCAAAGAACTAGAAGGATTACATACCTGGAGTGAAGCAACCCAACTACAACAATGATCAATCACTAAATGAAGCGATTTGAAATGGAGTGAATCAACAAAAATCACATAGTGAGAGCCTATAGGTCAAGATCAAGGAATACTAAAATGAATAAAATAATAAACCACTCGTTCAACACCCTAAAATACCAACTCACATCTATTACACAACTATAACCCCATTTCACATTGTGTAATCAACAAATCTAAAGTATGAAAACAACCCATCACTTTTTTTTATTAAAAACTTGATTTTTATCATTACATGGAGTGTAATCCCTTCATACTGTGTACTAGGTTTGTGGAGTCTTCCCTGTATTATTTACACATCATGTACTCACATTACATGATGTGTATTTCTCTTGTAGACTTAAAAAATCCATTTTATTGCATGGAATTCCAAAAAACCACATGTTTTCTCTGAACCTAGAGAGAAACACTAAAATAAATTAATAGATTTATACACAGAATACTTTAATTAAAACAAACAAAAATTACAAAACATTAGATCATTTTTCTCAGAAAATGTTCTCCATCCTTAGGAGTCCCAAGTCACACCTAATTAAAAAAGAATAAAAGTAAATAGATGGGAAAAATACCTATTAGAATGTAACATGATGTTACAATCTCCCCACTATAAACACTTTATTCCCCTAGAAATCCCCCAAAATCCTAGATCTATAAAAGAGAAGCCTGTTGATACCTCATCAATCATTCTTGATCCCTCATCTCATGGTTATTCTGTCTGCACTGCCATAGTACATGGACTAGAGGAATTGTTTTTTCATTCAATACACTATCCTGGAAATCCATAATATGATCTGGCTACTTGTGTTGGTCTCAAGATCAACATCCTCCCATCCAATAAAATATTAAGGATATGGTATATATCTAGTCAACTATGAAACGTGAAACATGTCATGGATAAATGTCAAACTGGATGGTAAGTGAAACTGATAGGACACCTGCCTTAGTCATCCAATGATCTCAAAGGGCCCCAAAAACCTCAGTTCTAACCTACCATTCTTACCCAACTAATGATGTCTTAAGTGAGGTTAAACTCTAATAAAGACCCGATCACTAACCCCAAACTCAATCGACCACTACTGATGGTATTCTTAAGGTTTTTTATGACTATGTGTTGTGATCAATCTCCTCTAGATCAAACACAACATCTTCATTGTCTCCTGAATGAGAATCATCCCAACCAAGGACTAATATCCCCATTCATCCCAGTATAAGGGGGATCTACATGGTAATCTTAAAAATCCTCTAAGGTGTCTATATTTATCTTATTTCGATAACTATTGTTAAATAAAAATTCAACCAAAGGAAAATTATTTTCCCAATATCCTCCAAAATCAATCACCCAAGACCAGAGCATATCATCTAAAACTTGGATAGTCATCTCTATCCATCCATCCATCTTCATATGATAATATTTTCTTAATTTAATTTGGGAACCCATCAAATCCTATAAATATTTCCAAAACAAAGATGTGAACATTGGGTCCCTATTAGAAACAACCACAGAGGGAACCCCATGAAGCTTCAAAATCTATCGCATGTACTAGTCCCCAAGTTACTACACTCTAATCATCTCCCTAATATATTGAAAAGGTACTAATTTTATGAGATGTTCAATGATCAGGAAAATCAAAACCAACCCACTTAGAGATCATAGAAAACCAACAATGAAATCTAGGATATATCACCATTATTCCGTACTGAAATGGGAAAGGGTTGAAACAATCCTGTATGTATCTGGTGTTACAACTTAATTTTATGAAAATTAAGGCACCGTAATAAAAAAATTTCAATTGACCATTTAATCCCCTTACACCAATACCGACATCTTAAATTATGAAACATCTTGTTTGTATCTAGGTTCACATACAAAAAACAATGGTTCCCATTTTCCAAAAACTCCTCCCTTAGGGAAAACAAAACAACCAACTAGTTACAGATGCACAAATCTCAACTAGGAGACCAAAAAAACTCTCCCAATTTCTCCCCACCATAAATAATTTTACCTAAGCATTGGAACTCCACATTTTATACCTTATCTAGACAAACTAGTTCATTAAAAGAAAAGTGAGTTTTTATCAAAGCCATTAATACATGTCCACCAACCTATTCCATTATCAAGATCATATTAGCAAAAAAACTCAACAGAGACCATTCCTCAACTGATTCCTTCACGGATTATGTCAGAAATTTTCTACTAAATGCATTGATAACAACTTTCCTTTTAATAAGGGTTTAAGAAATATCAAAATCAAAATTCTAAAGATACTCTACTGAGCTTCTCTGTTAAAAATTCAAACCTATATGAGTAGAAATATATTTCTATTTCTTATGGTTAGAATATAACATAAAGCACTCCCAAAATAGATATTGATGCAATATTTATAGTACGTGCATAACTGCTTCCAACTCAAGATATTGGGTAGGGTAGTTCTTCTAATGGGGGTGCAACTAGTGTGATCTATTGTCTACCACCTACTTTCCCTGTATCATGAAAGATCCAAAACCCATACTAAAATAATCTAAAAAAACATCATAACCCATTCCCAATTTTGAAATAATCAATACTTATACTGAAGTCAACCTCACCTTCATCTCCTAAAAAGATCTATGAAACTTGTTATTCCATTCAAACTTTACACCCTTCAAGATTAAAGATATCATTGAAGATGTGATCTCAGAGAAATCTTGATCAAAACATCTATAGTAACCAGTAAAACCGAAGAAGCTTTAGATCTCAAACACATTTCTGGGATACCACCAGGACGTAACTACCTGTACCTTTTCAGGATCTACTGAGACTCCCCTCTTAGATATCAATTGCCCCAAAAAATTCACTTCCTTGATCCAAATATCACACTTATGAAGCTTACCATATAGGCAATGTTAATTTA
Source organism: Viscum album (assembly GCA_963277665.1). Lineage (NCBI taxonomy): Eukaryota > Viridiplantae > Streptophyta > Magnoliopsida > Santalales > Viscaceae > Viscum > Viscum album. Next base: position 592,198,938 of record OY728126.1, read on the forward strand.
ATGTTCTAGGAATGATATTAAAATGGTCAATGTGCTCCTCCTATGACTTGGAGTACACCTAAATATCATCAATGAACACAAAAAAAATATTCCAAGAACCAATGAATGATATGGTTCATCAATACAAAAAAACTACAAGAGCATTAGTGAGACTGAATAGTATAATTAGAAACTCAAAATTCCCATATTGACCCCTAAGTTCCATCTTAGGCATATCCTATTCTCAAACCCTCAAATAGTGGTACCATGACTGTAGGTCAATATTAAAAAACCAAAAATCCCCTCTAAGCTGATCAAAGAGATCATTAATCCTTTGAAAATTATATTTTTTCTTAATAGCCACCCAATTCAACTTTTGATAATCAACAAAAATCCTGAGGCTTACATATGCATTCTTAGAAAATAGGACTAGTGAATCCTATAATGATGTACTAGGATAAATAAATCCTTTTTCCTCTATGTCCTAAAACTGGACCTTAATTTCCACTAACTCATCAGGTTCCATACAGCAAGACAATATATAAATGGGAATTGTACTAGGTAGAATAATTATAGTAAACATGACCTCTATCTAGGGAGGTAAACCAAAAAAATAATCCTGAAAGACCTCGGTGTATGCAAACACCATTATAGGAAGTTGACCACCCAAAAAACGGGTCAAATACATTAAGAAAGATCTCTAACAATTTACATGATATTACCCTAGCATAAGGATCAACAAGCCCTGCCCATCCCAATATATAATCCCACTCACCCTAAAAGACATGGGTGACCAAATCAGTAGATAAGATCTATACCCACCAGTGATAATAGTCTATTTGGGAATTAACAATGATCATCCAATCTATAATGATAATAAATTTAAGATGTCAGGATCAATCACTAAGAAGTCCTATTCTACCTCAAAGTCTGATATCATCACCCGACACGTGGGGCACTTGAAAACTTATTCAGAGCTATTTCACAATGGCATGAAAAGATCCAACAAGTACGGTATAAGTTTTGAACACAAGCCCAACATGTCAACTGACTTTGATGATACAAAAGAATGAGTAGAACCTATATCAAATAAAACTATAACCATATAAGACCATATAAACACTGTACCTCTAATAGTAGCTGGCCTTGATTCACATTCCTCTAGCACATACTCCATTGCACAAATTCATCCATTATTAGCCACATGAACATCTCCCTTATCTTGAGGATTAGAACCACGACCCTTGGAAGCATCTGTATGAACTTATGAACCCTTAGTGAAACTGGATCCTTCCCTACTTCCCTGAGATATAATTTCACAAAACACTATAGATGGCTATATCATCCACAAAGATGAAAAGTATTGGGAGCCTCTAAAAAGTTAGTCTTGGTATGACCTTAACATACACATTGGTAGTAGAAAACATGTTTCTACCCTCTCAAAGCCCCTGCAACTATTCCTGAAGAAAATTGACCACTCTCAAACTTCCTTTTCTGGCTAGAAGACCCACCCTGGATAGACATTAAACCAACTGAAGATCCACCCAAACCTATCTTCCCATCCATGTCTACCTTAGCCAAATATTCCTTATCAACTACCTCAATAAGGTTGGAAGGAGAATGAGTATCAACATCGACTAAATATCAAGACTTAGTCCTAGATAAAACCTCTAATCCTTTGGGTATTCATTAGTGACATGATCCAGTGGCAAATATACCAAATCATAAAAATGGGTAGAATACTCTAGAATGGTATGCTCCCCCTTCTCTAAGGTTATAAACTCCTTGGTCTTTTCCTGACACATTTTATTAGGATAAAACTTATGATTAAATATTTTCTTGAAAGATGACCAGGTAACATCATTGGTCATATTAGCTTATATAATGGAATCCCACCATTTCCTTCCCGATCCATCAAGAATATACATGAAAAAACCCAATTTAGAGTCTTCATGAGTATTCAAGAAGTTCAATATCCTTTCTATCTTCTCAATACACGCCTTGGATTCTTGGGACCCCTTGTCACAATGAAATACGGATGGATACTGCTTAATAAATTAAGATCCATAATTGACCATGCATCCTGGGTTCCCAACACCCACTTGACTAAGTGTCTAAATAGTATAGATAACAACTCCTACAAAAGTAGGGTCCATTGTAGGGTTATCCTGCAAAACCTATCTCGTAGATTCCTCTCTCAAATTTGGAAGAACTCTTCTTTGAGTCATTATATAAAAAAATTAAAAAACTAATCATTCTGATAAAATTCCAAAATTATAGGACTGAATTCAGGTATTGATATCAAAGGATTAAATAATTTAGGATTTAAAGCAACCAAAAATCTAAAAAAAAAACCATAACTAAAAAAGAATAAGTCTATTAAAATAAAATTCCTATATAATTCATTTAAATAGACTCAAACACCAAGTCTTAGTCCTAGTAAAAAGTGCCATACCACCCATGATAACTTGGACTCAATCACAGAAGTGAGCTAGTCGAGACCCTTTTCCACACTTACTATCTAAATTATGATGCTCCTAACTTCCATCTACCCAAGACACATAACAAAACTCAGGTAGTGTTAACACACTTCAATATGAGTATCCCTCTGATACCAAATTGTAATGAACCAACTCTGGTTAACTAGACAAGCCACCCGAACTAACTAGTCATGTAATATAGGCACAAAAAGAAATAGAAATGAGTTTTGAATATGAGAAAAAAATATCTAAAACTAGAGAAAAAAAGTTAAAACAAACAAGATACCAGTAGATCTATACAACTTAAGCTAAAATAGGCTAAAATAGAAATTATGGAAAACCTCATGTGACCAATAGTCACCTCCAAAAAAATCCGAACCAAAAGAAACAAAAAACAAAAGAAAACAAAATGCTACATAATTCCCTTCCTTTTATTTAATCCTATAATAAAAAATCTATAACTACCTAAAAGAAAAAAAGAGGTTATGAGACAAATCCCAATAGGATACCACCACAATTTCTATACAATGTATAATATGAATAATGAAACAATTCTAGCTTTAAAAACTAAATAGTTTTACAAATAATTTTCATGAAACAAATCCATTTTTAAATCATTTCCCCTTTAGTTTTCATAAAACACTTTCATATTATCAAAACAGAAATATGAAAAGTAAGAGTGATATAAATAGGAAGTCATATCTATGAATCAATAGGTAAGTAGGTAAACACATATCCATGAAACAACCTATCATGTGAAGCTATGTGATACAACCTTATATCAAAGAAAACCACTAAGAATCAATCCATGATAAAAATTATCATGCGATAAATAACCATGAAATACAAAGAACCTCAAATTTTGGATCTAGACTATGGGAAACTACACACTAGACACTAAAAATCCTAAACAATCATAATGTTGGATCCAACTAATATGGGGCCCTGCGGTTCAATATCACAAAAGGTTACCTCCTAGTAGTAACATATACACAATAAGGATACACATTTTTCTTTAATGAGGCACATAAGGTTACCAATTCAAAATTTTAAATATTTATTGCAAAAAAATATTCAAAATTTCATAAAATATTTTTAAATCCAAGCCAACTTGATTTAGTGTTTAAAAACCCATTTTTGAATCAAGAAAATCCATTTTCTAAGTAAAACCTCTTTCTAAAATATTTTCCTTTATAATAAATAATTTAAAACCACATATCAATTCTTATCAATGAAAAAACCAAATAAATTTATCAATAACAACATTAAATTTATTAAATTAATCTATTTTATAGAAAAACCTACCCCAACACGATAGAAAACTAGCCGTATTCAACAAAAGTGACTGGAAACCAAGAGAATGGACTTAGAAAGATAAAGTACACCAATAAAATGAAAAATATCAATAGAAATAACTATCCAATCACAAATCAAAACACAACCACAACCAAAAATGAAGCTGCAACTAAATCCAAATAAGAACCAGAAGGATTACATACCCAGAGAGAAGCAATCCAACTATAATAGTGATCAATCATGTAAAAAAGTGGTCTAGAAGGGAGGTAATCACCCAAAATCCCATAGGTAGGGCCTATGGTTTTAGAGGAAGTAATACTTCTATTAATGGAATAAGAAACCACTCACGCAACACCATAAAATCCCATCTCATCACTATTACATAGTGTGTAACACCATTTCACATCGTGTAATCCATGAAGGTCAAGTACACCAAAAAACCATCATGTTTTTATTAAAAATATGATTTTTATCATTTCATGAAGTGTAAACTTTACAAACAATATAAACTTTACATGTAGTGTACTCTCTTCACACTTTGTACTAGGTTTACGACATCTTCCCTATAGAATTTACATTCCATGTACTCACATTACATGGCATGTATTTCTCCTATAGACTGAAAAAAGTCCAAATTCTTACATGAAAATACAAACCAATTAAGACACTCTACAAACTTAGGGAGAACCCCAAAAATCCATTAACACATTTATACATGGACTCCATTAATTTAAAAAAAATGCATCCCTAAACTTTAGCTCATTTTTCTCAGCAAATGTTTTCATCCTCAAGAGTCCCAACACACACCCAATTAAAGAGGAAAAAAAAGTAAAGAGATGAGAAAAATACCTGAAAGAAAATAATGATATGTATAAGTACTAGATTATAGGTTCCAACACACCTATCTATCTTTAGATCCACCCACCCGATAAAGTAGCACTACTAGAAAATGGGTCTATACCCACAGTTTTCCAAAAAATCGTTGGTTTAGACTCACCTAAACCCAAAATTTTCATGAACCATGGGTATAAGTGAAATTTTATAACATATACCCACATTTATCGCTAAATCTTGGGTATAAGGTATCCGTGTAAGCGTGAGAAGACAAAAAATTGTGCGGGAATGCCACGAGAAAACTTATACCCATAGTTTACATTGAACCGTGGGTATAGGTGGCATATATACCCACAGGTTTCAGGAACCATGGGTATATCCTTTGGTATATAAGCCTATACCGATGGTTTACATTGAACTTTGGGTATATGTGGCATCTATACCCACATTTTTCTAGAACTGCGGGTATAACCTTCGGTATATAAGACTATACCCCTGGTTTATGAAAACTGTGGGTATATGGGCCCTTTTCTTGAGTGCAAAAAAATATGTACATGCAGAAATAATTTCAATTGGTGTTTTGGTGAGGCGCTTCAGCTATAGAGTAGAAACACGACTTTGAGACTCAGTGGCGACCTTTTATTTATACCAGGTTTTATAAATATATATAACATAATATAAATTTAGATGTATATATTAATGTAATTGGAATAGTTGTGGTTGTATTTAACGGTTATGCAGAGGCACGAGTTCGAAACCTGTAACGTGTTTTTTCTATACAGGCGGTTGAGATAAATATAATAATATATATATATTTATATTTATATAATTTTAATTATCACAGATGGGTTGGTTTGATGATATTTATTGGAGTAACAGGTTGTGAGATCGACTCTCACCATATGTTTTTTAACTAATAAGTACTATGTATATTAATATATATTTGCAGATTTATGTAAATATATATTAATATAAAGTGGATCAGTTGGTGTGGCGCTCACTATGTAAGCTGTAGGTCGTGTTAATGAAACTCACTGGGTGCGTTTAGGGATTTTTTTTACATTTTTTTGATATTTTATAACCACAGTTGTAGAACCTTGGGTATAGTAATTTTAGTGATATTTATACCCATGGTTCTAAAATCGTGGGTAAAAGTCTATGACACGGTGGAAAAAATCTATACCCACGATTTTCCAAACCATGGGTATAGGTCGTGGAGCTATCCTGATGCCTCAGTTGCCCACGGTTCCCAAAATCATAGGTATTGTTTATGCCCATGGTTTTGGGGGCTATACTTATAGTTTTGAACCCTGAGTGTAGGTCATTTTTCCAGTAGTGTAGAAAAGAACTTCCCACATTATCAACCTGATGCAATAAAAAAATATACTGAAAAATCTATTAATGAAGTAAATAGATGGGTACCCATATTTCCATCAAGAAGAGGAAAAATAAATGATGTTGGGTGTAATCCCACCAAACCAACTTTTGAGGTGACATGTCCAATGATATATGAAAAATTATATACCACTAACAAAATTCAACAAGACAAGAGCCAATGCTCACAAATCTATCAAACAAACAACAAACAAGCATCCCCAATAATCATTTCAAAGTCCAATTGAATGACCACACTCAAATCCTTATGTTACCCAAGATATTTATCACAAGACCCCTTCATGTTTCCTCCTTTTTGTTTTCAGAACCCTCTACACCAGGCTTTTATGGCTATCTTGCTTATGCAAAGCATCCAGATGCCCTCGCTTCACACACTAAAAATTGATTGCATGAAGTGCCTGGATTAACTAGGATGAAGGAGGTGGTTACCCACCCAGATCCATGGCATGTTCTCTCTTGGTCTATAAATAGGTATACTGAACCCCCATTTTAAACACAAATGGAGAGAAAGTGTAAATAGGTGATAAAAACCCAAATAGCGAGAGACCAAGTGATCTTAGACACTTGTGTACGATCCTAAGTATTTCTTTCACTTTTAAGTGACTTATTAAGTTGAAACCCCAAGGAATTAACAAAAACTAGGGGAAATTTCATCTTATTAAGAATTTAATACATACAACCTCATGAAATACCACTTCCCTATGATCCTTAAGACTAGGGTAAAGTTTCCTTATCTCATGGAGTCCACACTAGGGTGAAACTTCATCCCAAGCATTTAACCATTATAAAAATTCAACCTAAAACCCGTACGAGTGTGATACTCCACCATAATATCCATAGTAGTGAGATAATTCACCCAAACCTCTATATCAAGAAGACACATGTCCCAGGTACCATACTAAGGTGACACTTATCCTAAGTACTATACTAGAGTGACACTTTTCCCATACACCCAACTGGGGTGACCATTCTCTCTAGTTTTCAACTAAGACAATAATTCAACCACAACCCTATACTAGGATGCATTACTCACCCTAATGTTGCGAAAAAATTGGGATATCCAACAAAAAATTATTTTCTAGAAGAAGAGTAAAAGAGAGGAAAAAATAATTATAAAAATATCATATGAAACAAATAGATTTATTTGGTTTGGGAATAATCCCTACATCTAGGGAGGGGAAAGACAATGAACTATTTCAGGATTAAATTACATGGAAATTCTCAGAGTATAGAAACCCTAGCTCAAGTGGAGATCACAGAGAGATATGGTTATATACTAACCAATGTTTATGTAGTCCCAATATGCATAGTAATACCAATGTGAAATAATAGTGATGACCAAAATGTCCATGGACTTATAATACCATTTCCACGAAAGTCCAAGCTACTACTATATCTTGTCGATAAAGTTTTCACTAATATAATATCACTGTTAGTGTTTTCAGTCGTTTCTTCTGTAGTTATTAAGCATTAAAGTTGTATCAACATAATCCAATGGATTAGGCTACACCCTTCCAACTTCTAAGTCCATGGCTGAGCATGCGTTTGACTGGGTATCCTACCTTGGTTCCAAGACCGCTCATGCCTCCTAACCGGGCACCACTCTCACCTTGGTCACTTGGGAACCTACCCGCCTAGGCCTCTTCCATGACCACATGAGGTAAATTGTTAGGTCATGCACACGATCGTACATACCATAAACCATGTATTCAGTTGATAATGGGATATTCCTATATTTTCTTTCCAAAGTGATAGGACCTTGCATGTAATCATGATAATGTATTCCCTTGATAATGAGGAACCTTTACATGAGAATAATGGTTAAACCTACCTTAGCTGAATATGATTATGATGGCTGCCAAAGTGTCTAGTTGGCTTATAATGACCCATACTTTACATACATTGTTAATACTTCAAAATTGAAGCACACTTATTACAACATATGACAAAACCACAAAGGACCGTATAGGTATAGTGTCTTTAGAATCTGGGAAACATAAACAACTGGTTCATAAATCTTCTACAGTGTCTCCCATTTATTTCATCATATCTAGGGTCCCTTTTAGCATATTCTACTTAATATCCATCTTCCTGACCTGGGGAAAAGAAAACATAAAAGGGTGAGCTCAAATGCTCAGCAAGGGCAATAAAGGAAATAAAAATCATATCATATCTTTTTGAAAATCATAACCTGCAAAAGAGATCATAAAATATTAATAAATCATAGAAGTGAAAATGAGATCCCCATAATCATAACATGAAACTTGAAACTTTGTGGCATGCACACATAATCATGGAAAATCATTTCTTGTTAGTCATGACTTATTGCCAAGACTATCTTAGTGGACAAAGTCCCTTTCTGAACCGAGTTCACTCCTCGTTTCAGTCCTGTATCACTGAACCGAAATAACCTTCCGTTCCAGCCATGTCTATCTCATGAGATATAAAATCTTTACCCAATGCATTGGAGGGAGATATAGGTCCCACCCATCTTATAATTAATCCTTTCTTATGTGTGCCACATAATCATAAAACATACATCATAGCATAACCCATGTAATAAAAATGGGATTCTTAAACGACATGACATCATAAAACAACTCATATAAGATAAAGGAATTCATAAAAATAATTTCATCACAACATGATCAAATCAATTTAATAATAGGGATAAAAACAGAACCCTTTATTATCTTAGATGGAAAATAATTTTGATAAAATACTTGAACTTCATTCTTGAGGAAAATATCCTTTCTGCTTCAAAAATACTTTTCCTTTCTTAACATGTCGTACAATTATAAACTAAAAGAAGTTGATTAAAAATAAACTTAAAAACATGAAAAGGAAACTTCTTGGAAATAATGTTTTATAAATCCATTCATGCCGTATAAGTTAAAAAAAACATTCTTCGTACTTTTGTCGGAAAAGTCAAAAAAGTACCTCGTACGGAAAAACGACAAAAGATTCCTTTCATATTCTTTACTAAAAACTCACCTAAGGGTAAAATTGGATTTAAACTATTGCAAGTGGATGGAAACAATATTACATATTGAGGGAACATGGATGTGGATGATAAAATACACCCCAGTAAATACTTACGAATAAACAATCTCGGATAAAAATGAGATTGTGATATTTCCCTTACCTTAGGTCCGATTTGCTTTGTACGTGTCCGAAGCTCCTGTATAATGGTTTAAATAATGTTATTGACTTATTCCAGAATCATACATGTTGATATGATATCATATATGGTCATATTATTAGCTTCTTGTTAGTAATATTTCATTGTTACTTGTTACTCGGGTCTTTATAACTTTTTGTTCTTATGCGTGTTTTGTCGAATAAATTCTTATTCTTATCTTTAGGTTATAGATAATTCATTTACAGAATGGTATTAGTGTAGTATATACCATATTCATTCATTCAATTCATTTATATAATCATTATGAAATGAAGATCATGTAGAACGAGTCGCATCACATCGTGGAGACGGTATTCCGTACGTACGCACGAGTGATGATATCGTTCCTATGATCGTGGAATTGTATTGGAGTATATATATATATATTATTTCAGTATCAATATTACTTCATAATAATCATATATAGTTACTTATTACACCATTATAACCATCCTTGTAAGTTGATGGTGGAAAAATAGATTACACCACGGCGTGGAGACGGTATTCCGTACGTACGCACGCGCGGTGATTTCATTTTTCCGTAGGATGGATAGAAGGTGAATTAGGGTTGTTTCATATTTATAATAACATATCAGTATGTAAGTAATACAGATGTTATTACTTTATCATGAAACAACTAAAGAAGAAGAAGTTTGAAGAAGAAAGAAATTGAAAAGATCGGTAATGGATATTACCTCTTCTTTGGAACGCCTCTTTGAATCCTCCACTTAAGGAACTAAGATTGGTCTTTGGAGAAGAACAGGACCTCTAGGACTATTCTAGGGAAGTGGAGAGGAGAAAATGGCAGGGGTTGGCCGAGCTTGAGTGCTCAATTTGGTGTGAGGAGGAGGGGGAGGAGGTGCCCTTTTATAAGGGAGGAGAGGGGCACCTTAGGAATATCTCAAAATATTATTTTATATTAAAGTCAAAATCGGTTTATAATGGTTCCAAAGGGTCTTATTTCGAAGATAAAGTGGGGAAGGGTCGAAATCCTATCAACCAATAGGATTTAGACAAGTTTAGGGTATTATTTTAACCTTATTAATTAGATTTAACTCTAAGTTAAATAATTTAACTTTTACCATGTCTTTTTGTTTTCTTTCACTATATGGTTAATACACTTACTATAACATGACAAACGAACCCCAAATTGTTTATTATTAAAATATATATCCTTATCTAAGTCATTTGGCCGAACCTTAGATTTTTAGGAATACAATAACAATTAATAATATAATATTTTATTTAAAAACTATTTTGTGTCAATTTTGACACTATTTGATATATGATTTTTGTGAAAGTCATAACAGAATTATATGTTCGAAACAAGTTGATTAAATCAACATTAATATATCATAGTAACCTATAAAATTAGTGGAATTCATAAAAAGTCTTAAATTACATTTATTTTGGTATTTATATTATCAATTTTGTCAATATTTCATTAATAAGATAATTACTGCATCATCTTTGTGTTATAAATAAATTAAATTATTTGATGTCTAAAAATTACAAATAAAATATCATCATGTAGGAAATCTTTTTATCTTTCTAATGATTATTTACAATTGAATTTATCTTATGTATAACCCCATATTAAAAATTATTTACTTATTAAACTTTGATTTTAACTATTTTAACCCTTCTTTAAATAAATTAATAATAAATGTCCTAATCTAATCCAAGTGGGCCTAAATGGTCATATTTTATTCCTAAGTTTGTTTTTGGTCGAATTACACTTTTCCAATAGAATTAGGACATGTGTTAGGGTAATATTAATATCATATTTACCCTTAGTTACCCTATTTACTATTAACCGCGGTAAAAAAAAGTAAAAAGTTACTATTCACCAAAAATTATTTTCATCTCATTGAACCACATTTTAGTCCTTGATATTAACCGTGTCTCTCGGATTTTCGAAATTCCATTCACAGAAGCGGTAAAATTAAGTTTTATGCAAAATTCGGTTTTTAACCTACCACTTAGTGGTTTCACTATTCATCAAAAATTGAAAGTTTTCAGAAAAATACCAAAATTTCACCCTAGGCTAATTTTGATATTCTGAGTCCAAAAATGAAGTCCATTTTGAAAAATAAAATTTATAAAATTTCAAAAAGTTGTTATTACTATTCATAACGGCTAGTTTTAATAGCATATTGTTATTTAGTGAAACTCGGTATTGCGTACGACGAAAGCTATCGAGGAAGGTCGCGATTGCGTGTAAAGCAAGCCAAGCAAGTGTTGTGTAGAAAAAGATTCCTTTGATGATTTATATAACATAAAAGTCTCGGGTGTTACATTCTACCCCCCTTAAAAAGAATTTCGCCCTCGAAATTCGTCACTTTGTAACAAACAGATGAGGATACTTCTCCCTCATCATATCCTCAAGCTCCCAAGTAGCTTCTTCAAGTTGGTGGTTCCTCCATAAAACTTTCACCAATCGAGTGGTCTTGTTTCGTAGAACTTTTTCGCTACGATCCAGAATCTCTATCGGCTGTTCTTCATAAGAAAGATCTTGCTCCAGCGGTACAACTTCTGAGCTGAGTACATGTGAAGGATCAGGTATGTACTTTCTCAGGAGAGATACATGGAACACATCGTGAACTTGAGAGAGATTCGGTGGAAGCGCCAATCGGTAATCTACCTTCCCAACACGATCCAGTATTTCGAAAGGACCGATATATCTAGGGCTCAACTTCCCCTTCTTTCCAAATCTCATAACCCTCTTCCAGGGAGATATTCGTAAGAACACTTTATCACCCACTTCAAACTCTAGGTCTTTTCTTCGGTTGTCGGCATAACTTTTCTGTCGACTCTGAGCTGCTCTTATGTGTTGTTGAATAGATCTGACCTTTTCTGCCATCTCATCAACGAGATCAGGTCCTAATAGCTTTCTTTCCCCAACTTCATCCCAGCAAGTTGGAGTCCTGCATTTCTTTCCATAGAGAGCTTCATAAGGAGCCATCTGAATACTGGAGTGAAAGCTATTATTATAAGAAAATTCCACCAAAGGTAGGTGTTGATCCCAACCTCCTTTGAAATCCATAGAGCAAGCACTCAACATATCTTCTAGGGTTTGAATTGTTCTCTCAGACTGACCGTCTGTCTGGGGATGATAAGCAGTGCTGAAACTCAACTCTGTATCCAGAGTATGCTGAAGACTTCGCCAGAACTTCGAGGTAAATCTCGGATCCCGATCAGATATAATAGAAAGTGGTACTCCATGCAATCTTACCACTTCCTTTACATATATCCTGGAAAGCTGATCTAGAGAGAAATCCTCTCTAATAGGAATGAAGTGTGCAGACTTTGTAAGACGATCAACTATGACCCAGATAGCATTATTGCCTTTGGATGTTTTAGGAAGTCCTGTGACAAAGTCCATAGTGATGTTTTCCCATTTCCATTCGGGTATGGGTAATGGTTGTAACATCCCCTTAGACTTCTGTCTCTCAGCTTTAACTTGTTGACAAACCAAGCATCGAGATACATATTCAGCAACATCTCTTTTCATGCCATCCCACCAGAAGTACTCTTTCAGGTCCCTATACATCTTCGTACTTCCAGGATGAATAGAGAATGATGAACTATGAGCCTCATCCAGCAGCTCCTTCTTTAATTCAGGGATGGGAGGAACACAAACCCGATTCCTGAACTTTATTATCCCATCACAATCAAGGTTGAATTCAGGAACATTTCTCAACTTCTTTTGTAACTCGACATCTTCTTTATGTGCCTCTTTAATCTTCACATGTATAGATGGTTGAACATTCATTTGAGAAAGATAAGATTTTTCCCCTTCCATTATAATTCCAAGATCCATCCTTTGTAAATCCATAAATATTGGATCTTTTGTGATCCTCATCATGGATAAACTAGCATGGTCTTGTCGACTTAATGCATCTGCCACCTTGTTTGCTTTCCCAGGGTGGTAATGGATTGAGCAGTCATAATCCTTAATCAGCTCCAACCATCTTCTTTGACGCATATTCAACTCCTTTTGTGTGAAAATATACTTTAAACTTTTATGATCAGTATAAATATCACACCTTTCACCATAAAGGTAATGCCTCCAAATCTTTAATGCAAAGATTACCGCAGCCAACTCCAAATCATGTGTTGGGTAATTTTGCTCATGGATTTTCAACTGTCGTGAGGCATAAGCTATCACCATATCATTTTGCATAAGAACACACCCCAATCCCTTCTTGGATGCATCACTGTAGATCACAAACCTTTCTCCACTACAAGGCAGTGTGAGCACAGGTGCACTGGATAACCTTCTTTTCAACTCCTTGAAATTCTCTTCACATTCCTCTGTCCAGACAAACTTAACTCCTTTCCGAGTCAACTTGGTGATTGGATTAGATAATCGTGAAAAATATTTTACAAAACGTCGATAATATCCAGCCAAACCAAGAAAACTTCGGATCTCAGTTACTGTTGTTGGTCTTGACCATCTTTCGATAACCTCTGTTTTTGCTGGATCCACAGATATCCCCTCTTTTGAGATTATGTGACCCAAAAATGCAACTTTTTGAAGCCAAAATTCACACTTGGTAAATTTGGCATAAAGCTTCTCCTTTCTCAGGGTCTTCAATATAATTCTCAAGTGATCTTCATGCTCTTCCTTGCTCTTTGAATAGACAAGAATATCGTCTATAAAGACTACCACAAATTGATCAAGATAGTCTCTAAAGACTCTATTCATTAGATCCATGAAGATAGCAGGGGCATTAGTAAGACCAAATGGCATCACTATAAATTCATAGTGTCCATACCTTGTACGGAAAGCCGTCTTTGGTATATTCTCCCTTTTGACCCTTAATTGATGATACCCTGAACGAAGATCAATCTTGGAAAAGTATTGAGCTCTGCGTAGTTGGTCAAATAAGTCATCAATGTGTGGGAGAGGATATTTGTTCTTGATAGTGATCTTGTTAAGTTCTCGATAATCAATGCAGAGTCTCATTGATCCATCTTTCTTCTTAACAAATAGAACAGGTGCTCCCCAAGGTGACGCACTAGGGCGTATGAATCCCTTATCAAGATTCTCTTGGAGTTGCTTCTTCAATTCCTGCAACTCAATTGGGGCCATTCTATAAGGTGTCTTTGAAATAGGCAAAGCACCCGGTACGAGTTCTATTGAAAACTCAACTTCACGATTTGGTGGAAGACCCGGCAATTCCTCCGGAAAGACATCATCAAACTCCCATACAATGGGCATATTCTTAATCGTGAGTTTCTCACCAACCATTTGAGATAAATAACCTTCATTTAGTGGAATCAATACCCATAAGATGGAAGAAATTTCCACTGGAAGGTTATGTTCATCCTTGCATTGATAGACGATCGTAGATTGATCTGGAATATGAAATGTGACTTCCCTTCTTTGGCAATCGATATGAGCTCCATGTAGAGAAAGCCAATCCATGCCAAGAATCACATCAAATTCCACTAAAGGAAGGATCACAAGATTTGCAGGAAGCACTTTCCCACAAACTTCGATCGGAGAAGAATTATAAACTTTTGATGCGATTGATGTGCCATTAGGTGTTGTCACAGCTAACTCAACATCTAATTGTTGAGGTAATACGGTGATACCCTTAGAAAAGTCTTCAGAAATAAAAGAGTGGGTGGATCCAGAATCAAATAAAACATTTGCTACTTTAGAGTGGATGGTAAGTGTACCTTTCACCACATCGTTATCGTACTCCACATCGCCGGTAGAAATTGCATGTGACTTTCCTTTGTCTTTAGCCTTAAGAGTTTGTTGACGTCGACCATCATCATCAACCCTTGGATTTGGGCATTGATTGGCATAATGCCCCATCTCCTTGCACTTGAAACATTGAAGTGTAGTAGGATCATTCTGTGTATCCCTTCCTTTGTTTGCATCATTAGACATCTTCTTCCCATTATCACGGCATTCAAATGCCCGATGACCTTCTTTTCAACATTTAAAACATTTACTTGTCCCTTTAAGACAACTCCCTCCATGTTTCTTTCCACACTTTGAGCATAAGGGAAAGTTCATCTTCTTTTCAGTGTGCTCTTTAGAGTTTCCTTTGAATTCCATCTTCCTCTTCTTATCAAACCCATGTGACTGATGGGTTACTCCAATCTCCATCTCGACTTTGAGAGCACATCGAACGATTTCCTCGTAGCTATTGAAGTCCCTTATGGCTAACGCCCTTCGAAGACTTGGTTTTAAGCCACTAAAGAATCGATCGATCTTACTCTCAGGTTGGATAATAATACCAGAAGCGTACCTTGCAAGTCTTGTAAAATTTGCTTCATAGGTACTAACAGATTCATCATCCCTTTGCTTCAGTTCAAGGAACTCTTTCTCCATCTTTGTTCGGAGAATACGAGGGAAGTACTTATTGAAAAATAAGTTCTTGAACTCGTCCCATTCCATAGACTCAATTTCATCCCTTTGCCTCATATTCTTAACAAGATTCCACCATTGATCAACATCTCCTTCTAAACGATACACTGCTAGGATGACTTTATCATGTTCAGAACATTGAAGAACTGAAAATATCTTTTCAGTAGTACTAATCCATTGTTCAGCAACTAATGGATCAGTAGACCCACTGAAAGAAGGTGGACGCTGCCTCATGAAGGATTCAACAGAATGTTGCTCCCTCCTTTGCTTGTTTGGAAATCCTGCATGATTCATAGCTTGAGAAAGTTGTGTGAGCATGGCTACAAGATTTTGCATTCCATATCCCATATTGTTTGGTTGCTCAGGGGGACAATCATTGCATTGCCCATCGCATTCCGCATTAACACGGTTCCTTCGGGTTCCAGCCATTGACTAAAACCAAGAAGAATAGTGTGAGCAACACTAATTATAATAGGAAACCACATAATTCAAGAATAAAATTTTCATGCTTAAGGTCTTATCCTAGGTTATTCAAGTCCATTTCTAAAACACTAAGATTGTGTTCTATGCTTAGACTTATCCTTAGGGTTCTTACTAAGGCTTTCACATCCTAGTTTCCAAAGGTTGACTATACCTTTCCTCTGATACCAACTATAACGACCCATACTTTACATACATTGTTAATACTTCAAAATTGAAGCACACTTATTACAACATATGACAAAACCACAAAGGACCGTATAGGTATAGTGTCTTTAGAATCTGGGAAACATAAACAACTGGTTCATAAATCTTCTACAGTGTCTCCCATTTATTTCATCATATCTAGGGTCCCTTTTAGCATATTCTACTTAATATCCATCTTCCTGACCTGGGGAAAAGAAAACATAAAAGGGTGAGCTCAAATGCTCAACAAGGGCAATAAAGGAAATAAAAATCATATCATATCTTTTTGAAAATCATAACCTGCAAAAGAGATCATAAAATCTTAATAAATCATAGAAGTGAAAATGAGATCCCCATAATCATAACATGAAACTTGAAACTTTGTGGCATGCACACATAATCATGGAAAATCATTTCTTGTTAGTCATGACTTATTGCCAAGACTATCTTAGTGTACAAAGTCCCTTTCTGAACCGAGTTCACTCCTCGTTTCAGTCCTGTATCACTGAACCGAAATAACCTTCCGTTCCAGCCATGTCTATCTCATGAGATATAAAATCTTTACCCAATGCATTGGAGGGAGATATAGGTCCCACCCATCTTATAATGAATCCTTTCTTATGTGTGCCACATAATCATAAAACATACATCATAGCATAACCCATGTAATAAAAATGGGATTCTTAAACGACATGACATCATAAAACAACTCATATAAGATAAAGGAATTCATAAAAATAATTTCATCACAACATGATCAAATCAATTTAATAATAGGGATAAAAACAGAACCCTTTATTATCTTAGATGGAAAATAATTTTGATAAAATACTTGAACTTCATTCTTGAGGAAAATATCCTTTCTGCTTCAAAAATACTTTTCCTTTCTTAACATGTCGTAAAATTATAAACTAAAAGAAGTTGATTAAAAATAAACTTAAAAACATGAAAAGGAAACTTCTTGGAAATAATGTTTTATAAATCCATTCATGCCGTATAAGTTAAAAAAAAACATTCTTCGTACTTTTGTCGGAAAAGTCAAAAAAGTACCTCGTACGGAAAAACGACAAAAGATTCCTTTCATATTCTTTACTAAAAACTCACCTAAGGGTAAAATTGGATTTAAACTATTGCAAGTGGATGGAAACAATATTACATATTGAGGGAACATGGATGTGGATGATAAAATACACCCTAGTAAATACTTACGAATAAACAATCTCGGATAAAAATGAGATTGTGATATTTCCCTTACCTTAGGTCCGATTTGCTTTGTACGTGTCCGAAGCTCCTGTATAATGGTTTAAATAATGTTATTGACTTATTCCAGAATCATACATGTTGATATGATATCATATATGGTCATATTATTAGCTTCTTGTTAGTAATATTTCATTGTTACTTGTTACTCGGGTCTTTATAACTTTTTGTTCTTATGCGTGTTTTGTCGAATAAATTCTTATTCTTATCTTTAGGTTATAGATAATTCATTTACAGAATGGTATTAGTGTATTATATACCATATTCATTCATTCAATTCATTTATATAATCATTATGAAATGAAGATCATGTAGAACGAGTCGCATCACATCGTGGAGACGGTATTCCGTACGTACGCACGAGTGATGATATCGTTCCTATGATCGTGGAATTGTATTGGAGTATATATATATATTATTTCAGTATCAATATTACTTCATAATAATCATATATAGTTACTTATTACACCATTATAACCATCCTTGTAAGTTGATGGTGGAAAAATAGATTACACCACGGCGTGGAGACGGTATTCCGTACGTACGCACGCGCGGTGATTTCATTTTTCCGTAGGATGGATAGAAGGTGAATTAGGGTTGTTTCATATTTATAATAACATATCAGTATGTAAGTAATACTGATGTTATTACTTTATCATGAAACAACTAAAGAAGAAGAAGTTTGAAGAAGAAAGAAATTGAAAAGATCGGTAATGGATATTACCTCTTCTTTGGAACGCCTCTTTGAATCCTCCACTTAAGGAACTAAGAGTGGTCTTTGGAGAAGAACAGGACCTCTAGGACTATTCTAGGGAAGTGGAGAGGAGAAAATGTCAGGGGTTGGCCGAGCTTGAGTGCTCAATTTGGTGTGAGGAGGAGGGGGAGGAGGTGCCCTTTTATAAGGGAGGAGAGGGGCACCTTAGGAATATCTCAAAATATTATTTTATATTAAAGTCAAAATCGGTTTATAATGGTTCCAAAGGGTCTTATTTCGAAGATAAAGTGGGGAAGGGTCGAAATCCTATCAACCAATAGGATTTAGACAAGTTTAGGGTATTATTTTAACCTTATTAATTAGATTTAACTCTAAGTTAAATAATTTAACTTTTACCATGTCTTTTTGTTTTCTTTCACTATATGGTTAATACACTTACTATAACATGCCAAACGAACCCCAAATTGTTTATTATTAAAATATATATCCTTATCTAAGTCATTTGGCCGAACCTTAGATTTTTAGGAATACAATAACAATTAATAATATAATATTTTATTTAAAAACTATTTTGTGTCAATTTTGACACTATTTGATATATGATTTTTGTGAAAGTCATAACAGAATTATATGTTCGAACCAAGTTGATTAAATCAACATTAATATATCATAGTAACCTATAAAATTAGTGTAATTCATAAAAAGTCTTAAATTACATTTATTTTGGTATTTATATTATCAATTTTGTCAATATTTCATTAATAAGATAATTACTGCATCATCTTTGTGTTATAAATAAATTAAATTATTTGATGTCTAAAAATTACAAATAAAATATCATCATGTAGGAAATCTTTTTATCTTTCTAATGATTATTTACAATTTAATTTATCTTATGTATAACCACATATTAAAAATGATTTACTTATTAAACTTTGATTTTAACTATTTTAACCCTTCTTTAAATAAATTAATAATAAATGTCCTAATCTAATCCAAGTGGGCCTAAATGGTCATATTTTATTCCTAAGTTTGTTTTTGGTCGAATTACACTTGTCCAATAGAATTAGGACATGTGTTAGGGTAATATTAAAATCATATTTACCCTTAGTTACCCTATTTACTATTAACCGCGGTAAAAAAAGTAAAAAGTTACTATTCACCAAAAATTATTTTCATCTCATTGAACCGCATTTTAGTCCTTGATATTAACCGTGTCTCTCGGATTTTCGAAATTCCATTCACAGAAGCGGTAAAATTAAGTTTTATGCAAAATTCGGTTTTTAACCTACCACTTAGTGGTTTCACTATTCATCAAAAATTGAAAGTTTTCAGAAAAATACCAAAATTTCACCCTAGGCTAATTTTGATATTCTGAGTCCAAAAATGAAGTCCATTTTGAAAAATAAAATTTATAAAATTTCAAAAAGTGGTTATTACTATTCATAACGGCTAGTTTTAATAGCATATTGTTATTTAGTGAAACTCGGTATTGCGTACGACGAAAGCTATCGAGGAAGGTCGCGATTGCGTGTAAAGCAAGCCAAGCAAGTGTTGTGTAGAAAAAGATTCCTTTGATGATTTATATAACATAAAAGTCTCGGGTGTTACATGGCTTCCCTTGTCTAATAAATGGGCCTTGAATATTTGTGCCTCCTCATTAGGTATAATCCCTGAATATTCTTCCATTGATGATATCATTTCTTTGAATCATCAATGATATAGAGATACATATTTAGGTCTCCTACTGTGTAACATCCCAGGTAAATAAAAAATATGACATTTTTATATTTATTAATATATGTGAATAAAATGTTAATATTACTTTAAATGTAATTCTATGTTTGATGGCATACCCAATACGCAACAACGAGTTTCTTTGAAATCTTACGTTGCACACTAATAATATAATAATATTATTTTAAATGGTAGTTAACGCATAGTCGTTGTAACGACGGGAATGAACAGAACTAACTAAAAAATGATTATATATGTTTGTTAAATATTTTTACATTTATCCAATAAAAGTTAAAGGCTTAAAATAAGAAAAGAATTCGATTTTAAGCATAAATATTATAATGTTCTTTAAAAGGTTGATTAACCGCCTTTTAATGGAGAACCCTTTTTAAAAATACTTTTTGTCAATTTTATATGTTATATTTGACAAAACTAAATCCTTCTTTATAATCGAGACATCAAAATTTACTTTGTGTAAATTTTTGTTATTTTTTCGATAAAGTTCATTTTTTAATGAATAGTGAAAATGCTGTATTTTAATTCAAAACATCCTTTTAATATAATTTATTTATATGGTTAGATTATCTTTTTAATTGGGTTTAAAGTTTAGTTGAAATATATTTTTACCATTTAATCCAATGGTGGTCATTGGAATTAATTTCACTTTGAAATTCGACAAAAACAAGTGTCAATCTTTTGATATATATTATTTCATAAAAACAAGCTATTTGTTTTGACAGTGAGAATTAATTATAAAATTAATTAATTCAACTTCTATGTTTTGAATTTGGTAAAATGGAAATCAGTTTTGAATTTGGAATATCAAATATAGATTAGGGTGAATTTTTGGTATTTTTATGAAAAACATCAATTTTTGATGAATAGTGAAGCCACTAAGTAATAGTAAAAAATTGATTTTTTCATTTAAATGAAATTTTACCACTTCTGTGAATTTAATTTCAAAAATATGACATACATGGTTTTCATTAGTAAGTAAAATGTGGTTCAATGTGATGAAAATAATTTTTAGTGAATAGTAACTTTTGAGTTTTATTAACTGCAATTAAAGGTAATTAGGGTAATTTAAGATAAAAATAATATTATAAAAATATAAAAATTCCTTGAAACATGTCCTAACATTATTGTATGAGTCATGAAAGACCACAAAAATCTATGGGTCAATTTGGGGGCCCCATGGATCCACTTGGGTATGATAATTACATTAATAACTTTTTATTTAAAGTAAAAATAAAAATGTCACAAACATGTATTGTTTTAATAAACCAATTTTTACATGGGGCTATATAAGTTATATTTTTGACTATAAATATTCATTAGAAAGATAAAAATATTTCCTACATCATGGTAATTGTTTTTCAATTTTTAGACATCAAATAAATAAAATTATTTATAACATCATGATGATGCATTTATTACCTCATTAATGAACGATTTAAATAAAATGATAAGATAATGTAAAATCTAAGACCTAAACTTGTCAAAAACCTATTGGATATGTGGATTTAAAACCCTTATCACCTTATCATAGAAATAAATATTTTTGGGACCTCTAAAATCCGAAAATAATTTTATAAAAAAGTAACATTTCAATACTTTCAAAAAGTAACCCTCCTCCCTCTTATAAAAGGCCCCCACCTCTAACCACCTAACCACACCTATAAATACCTTGGCTTATCCAACCTATACTCATATTATCTCTCAAAATACCTCTCTTACTCCTAGAATCCTCACTTTGGGCATAAGTCTTTCCAAGGAAGCCTTTGGCTCAAATCAAAAAAGAGTTACCCGATTTAGAGGTAATGTCTTCTCTCGAGTTCCTTTCTTGTATTTTCCTTCTTAATTGCCCCTAACATTCTGATTAATTGATTCAATAAAAAAAGGTATACTCATTATACTATTATGTTGTTATGAGAAGTATTTTATTTACACTTACACACACCTCCGTCTAATGGTTAAAGAACATACTGTTTCTCTGGGCGGTGAACTGCCTCACGGAACGATGATTGTTCAATCTTCTTTTAACACCTTTAATGGTGGAAATTATTATAGAAATATATTTATATATGATATATATTATATTTATGTCCTCTATATTCTTCTTTATTTTATATTTAAAACTTACCTTTATGCTTTTCATGTTGTGTAAATGCGATAATTTCATATGAGGAAGTGTGGACTATCGCCCCCTCAAGTGATATGACTCGTTCATACAAAACATGGAATTTATAAAGAATGTATTTAATGAAATTATGTTACCTATATAACATATATATTATAATGTAATTATAATATATCTATATCTTATTTATTTTTAAAGTCCATTAATATGAAAAAAATGAAAATAGCGTTCATGGGTACGTACGACAAACCGTCTCCATGAACGGTACATTTCATTTCTTATCTCCAAACATTATGGAATATTATTAAATACATAAATAATGGATATATATTATATTTAAATCATGAAAACCATTCCAGAGATGATTTAATTATAACTACATGGACAATTCTCTTCAAACAAGTTCATTGTTGACTCATGTACTGAACATCGACAAAACACATGATATGAAATCACATAACTAACTAATTATTATAACATGATAATATGTGATATTAATTGAATAAAAAAGTTTAAAGGAATTACTTAAGAAATTATAAATTGAACATTGTTTATTATTCAATAATATAAATAAAGGAACAAGACAAGTCGGACTTGAGGTAAGGGGATTTCTTATCTCGCTTTTAATTCCGTGAGATTTACATTGTTCACCACTTATTTATTTCATGTGGTGTATTGTGTACTAAAATTTGATATATATTATCATGATTATATCTATATTTATGGTATTCTATTATTTATTTTATTCTTATTAACTTTTGGTCATACGACTCAATTTATTACAACTAGGTAAGGGGTTTTTATCTCACTTTTTATTCCCTTGAGATTTATGCTATATTTACCACTATCTCCTTTGAATGGTGTATGTATTGCCCATTATTCTACTCTTTGAGTAATATAAATCCTTTTATGGGTAAATAAATCAACATTTTATGGTCCTTATTTCATGGGTTGTATGTTTCATAGGTTACCAAATCGGTAAGGGAACCTTTCACCCTCTTCTTTTTAAAAAGACTTCTTTTTGTTAGGTCTTTTAATTTACATATTCTTATGTTGGGATACATTATTATATATCCTTATTTCTATAAATTTTATTTCCAAGTGACGAGATACCCTTTTTATCTCTCATTAACTCATTTTCTAAATTTTAAAGTGATGCTGTTAGGATGTCAAATTTCTGTAAGGGAACTTCATAACCCAATTTCAATTCTTTGGGTTAAACCTCTACTTCTTGATTATGTCATGCTATGAATATGTGTGGATGACCTATGATTGTTTTACACTGAATATCCACTTATATTTTGTGTATTTATATTTTTCACACATAATTATGTCATTTCTTAATCTTTTCTCTAATGGTACGATCTTTGATTGGGATTACATCTCAATTTCTTCTCATTGAGAAATTTCTTGATGATATGCAATTTTATTCTTTTATAAAGTGTATATACAAAGCCTTTGACATTCCATATACATATTATCTCTATACTCAAGTCATTTAAATGTTTTTAAAATGGTTTAATTTTATGTGGCTTATAATTTAAATGTTTAAAATGGAAAAGGACTCTTTTATTAAAACATTGTTTTAAATGGTTTTAAATATTTATTCTTTTAAAAATTTATCACCCATGTCCAAGTTTTAAAAATGGTTTTAAGGATTTATTTATATGGATATGAATGTTTTAAAACCATTTAAAAAGTTTCAAAGTGGTATGAGACACTTTATTCTAAAATCTCTTTTAAATGTCTTCTTTTAATATTTTCAAAGTATAAAGGGATATTTCTCTCATAGAGTTTTATTGATTTTATTAGATGTTTTTATTTATGTTAATATCATGATGTGATCTCTTGTGATTGAGATGTGTAAATTTTATGTTTATTTTATTCATGTTTCAAGTGTTATGATTATGTTATGGTTCTTGGGAAATGTTTATGAAATCGGTTGGTTCCGTGATAAACTATGGGCAGGTGAGCCCGATATAGCTCTCCAATGCATTGGGTAATGCGAAGGAGTTAAACGCTAAGGTTTCTCCGAAGAGATTTATGGAATATACTATGATGGGTATTCCAAATGTATCCATGAGGGTTACTCCCTAGGTAAAAATGTTATAAATGCCTCAATTTACCTTTATGTCTTATGATTTCTTTGAGTTATTCAAAAATCTTATGATTTCAGGAGGTATGTTAAGTGCTTATATTTTATGAGTAAAGTATGTTTTAATTGATTCTTATGTATACATGGACTAATGTTTTCTTTCCGTATTTTTATATCCCTTACTGATATTTTTATGCTCATCCCAAGTTTTGTAATGTTTTTCATAGGTCATAAAGGGGAATATGGTCAAGGATGGGATCAAGGAACTGTCATGCTATCTAAAACATGGAACTAGACATGAATCTTTTATTCAAGAGTTTTTATTTTTAAAAAAAAATGGAAACTGAGTAGATTTGTCTACTTTGTAATCATTGATATGTAATATTTATGTCATAATTCTCTAAAACTCTAAACTTGAAAAGATCCTCAATGTGAATTATTCATTTAATTCAAGATTATGTAATGTTTTAAGGATGGGTCCTTATAGTTGGTATCAGAGGTCGGTTTAGATAACTTTAGGGATTATGAGTTTTCGTTAGACAAATGGTTAGTCCCTATGTCTATTATTTCAGTTAAATCCTTGTTTTATAACTTTTTCAGATAAAGTAAAGTCAGTTACAAATGGAAGGAGAAGGATCTCAAATGACATTCCTATCTCTTCCTTAGGAAATGCTTGCAATAATTATTGCAAAGTCATGTTCAAATGACTGTGATACTTTTTATCACATACAACTCACTTGAAATAAGTTGTTTGAGATATCAAACACCTCCACTATACCTCGTTATCATCATGAATCATGGGTTGTATTTATAAAAATCATATTTTCACAATATTCTCATATTTTCTAGAAAGGTAAATATTATCAAGGAATTTTCAAATATTTTACATTATCACAAGATTTTGAATCATATTATGATTTTAAAAAAGGTGCTAAAGAAGGATACCTTTATGCAACGTATTTATATTTTATTTTACAATATAGTCTCTCAACACATACCTATGTTATTTTAAAAGGACCATTAATTGAAAGTTTCAACTCAAATTTGGTCCCACTATTTTATTGAAATCATGTATTATGAGATGATTTGAAATTATATGTCATACATGATTATTTTCTAAAACTATTTTTCTGTGAACACTCATATGACCCATGTTTTATAAGGTGTATTTGGATGGAGGAATAAAATGATTTTGAAGGATCTCTAAATCATTGTTGCAATGCATGGACCTTCTACCTACGTGAACAAGATGAGGATGAAACCAAATGGACCTCATGATCGAGGTATGATGTTCTTCATTTTGGGGATCGTTTTAATTTATCTTATGGTGGTGAAATAAGACTTCAGGAATTAAGATGTTGAGATCATAATGAATTTGGATGAAAATGAGAGGTATAAGGAAACCATTGAGGTTCAAACATGTTAGGGTTATTTTTGAGTTTTATAAAAAGGACAACCTGTAGGATGGGTGAAAACCCATCGTATCTGGTAAGGCCACATGAATCAAACCCACAACTGAAGGGCGACCAGGGCGCATCACCTACCACTGGCCTACTTGAAGTCCCTCGTTAGTATGACTTATTATTTTAGTAAAATTATTTTATAGAACAAGAATAAGTTTATTTTGGTAATTTATGTTTTATCAAATGGATATACTTAGTATAGGAAAATGATTTGGTGATTAAGTGATAAAGGTTGTGGTGAATGATGTTCTCCTTCTTTTGAGTAGACACTGTATCCCTAAGGAAGATAGAATACTATGGGATTTTAATTGTGAAATAATGGTTGAAATTTTATTTTGGAAGAATCTATGTTTTTATTGTGGACATATGATGATTTGGTTTATTTATGAAAATGATTAACCTATCGTGGAGGATATGTGATGAGGTTAATTAATTTTCAATATGAGACTTTAAGAGTAACTGATGTTATTTGGAGATAAATGTAAAGATTTACACTGGAAGACTATGTGATTAAATCCTTCAGAGATTTGAGTTTCAATATTAGTTTGGATTACTTTGAATAATTTTATGGATAGATGTTTATTTAATGGCCTTTCTTGAACCTTGGGTTATTTTTGTTGAATTTTGTAGATTAAGAGTAGTATTTAATTTTATAAAGGATTATCCTTTTTTTGGATTATCTGATCTTGTACTAACAATTTTGGTTTTGGTTAAGTTCTAAAGACATGGGAAATATATAGTTCATTTTTTGTGGATTAGGTGATTCTCAAGAAGTTGATTATAGCGCTCTTAATGTGAACAAGTCATCCTAAATACTCATATTTTGGAGAAACTATGAGTTTGTGTAAGAAATATAGTAAAGTAAGTATGTTTTCTTATGATTTAGTTAAGCTCATAAATAACTTACTCAATGAAAAGTAACTTAGAACAAAAATGTTTTCTGTAAACTTTTCCTACTGGGGAATCAAATACCGTTTAACCCATCACAATTTTGTGATTTTCTAGTGGTTAACTTTATTTTAGACATGTTTTCTATTGCTCTCCCTCAGAACTTGACCCTTTGTTTTCTCTTCCATATCCTTGTTTTCCTACATGGAATCATAGTATGGGTTAAATCGGGTAACCTTTGTACTTCTCTTTCTTTCTATTAAAGAGATAGTTTTACTGTCTCTTTTTACAATTTGGGACTTTCAATAAAGTTTTCGAGCCCAATTTTAAAATTGCAAGGACGCAATTTCCAAAAGGGGGGAAGGATGTAACATCCCAGGTAAATAAAGAATATGAAATTTTCATATTTATTAATATTTGTGAATAAAATTTTAATATTACTTTAAAGGAAATTCTATGTTCGATGGCGTACCCAATACAAAACAACGAGTTTCTTTGAAATCTTACGTTGCACACTAATAATATAATAATATTATTTTAAATGGTCATTAATGCCTAGCCATTGTAATTTAGGGAATGAAAAGAACCAACTAAAAAATGATTATATATATATTTTTAATTATTTTTACATTTATCCAATAAAAGTTAGAGGCTTAAAAAAATAAAAGAATTTGATTTTAAGCATAAATATTCTAATGTTATTTAAAAGGTCGATTAACCGCATTTTGATGGTGAACCCTTTTTAATAATTAATTTTTTCAACTTTATATGTTATATTTGACAAAATAAAATCCTTCTTTAGAATCGAGACATCAAAATTTACTTTGTGTAAATTTTTGTTATTTTTCCGATAAAGTTCATTTTTTAATGAATAGTGAAAATGCTGTATTTTAATTCAAAAACTCCTTTTAATATAATTTATTTATATGTTTAGATTATATTTTTAATTGGGTTTAAAGTTTATTTGAAATATATTTTTACCATTTAATCCAATGGTGGTTATTGGAATTAATTTCTCTTTGAAATTGGACAAAAACAAGTGTCAATCTTTTGATAACTATTGTTTCATAAAAACACGCTTTTTGTTTTGACAGTGGGAATTAGTTATAAAATTAATTAATTCAACTTCTATGTTTTGAATTTGGTAAAATGGAAATAATTTTTTAATTTGGAATATCAAATATAGCTTAGGGTGAATTTTGGTATTTTTATGAAAAACATCAATTTTTGATGAATTGTGAAACAACTAAGTAGTAGTTAAAAATCGAATTTTCTGTTTAAATGAAATTTTACCGCTTCTGTGAATTAAATTTGAAAAATACAAAATACATGGTTGTAATTAGTAAGTAAAATTTTGATCAATGGGATGAAAATAAGTTTTGGTGAATAATAACTTTTGAGTTTTATTAACCGCGATTAAAGGTAATTAGGGTAATTTAATGTAAAAATAATATTATAAAAATAGAAAAAAACCTTCACATATGTCATAAACTTATTTTATGAGTCATGGCCAACCATGAAAATCCTTGGGTCAATTTTGGGGCCCCATGAAGCCACTTGGGTATGATAATGACGTTAATAACTTTTTATTTAAAGTAAAAATAAAAATATCACAAACATGTATTGTGTTAATAATTTTTTTACATGGGGTTATATAAGTTATTTTTTTGACTATAAATATTCATTAGAAATATAAAAATATTTCCTACATCATGGTAATTTTTTTTATAATTTTTAGACATTAAATAAATAAAATTATTTATGACACCATGATGATGTAGTGATTACCTCATTAATGAAGGATTTAAATAAAATGACAATATATGGTAAAATATAAGACTTAAACTTGAATAAAACCTATTGGATGGGTTTATTTATAACCCTTACCACCTTATACTAGAAATATATCATTTTGGGACCTTCAAAATCCGAAAATCATTTTATAATAAAGTAACATTTCAAGACTTTCCAAAAGTGACCCTCCTCCCTCTTATAAAAGGCCCCCACCTCTACCCCCTTACCCCCACCTCTCAAGCCCTTGGCTCATCCAAACTATGATCATATTATCTCTTCACATACCTCTCTTACTCCTATAATCCTCACTTTGGGAAGAGTTCTTTCCATAGAATCCTTTGGCTCAAATCAAAAAAGAGTTACCCGATTTAGAGGTAATGTCTTCTCTCGAGTTCCTTTCCTTTATTTTCCTTCTTCACTCCCATTAACATTCTTATTATTTGATTCAATAAAAAAAATTATACTCAATATACTAGGACGTTCTTATGAGAATTATTTTATTTACACTTACACACACCTCCGTCTAATGGTTAAAGAACATACTGTTTCTGTGGGTGGTGAATTACTACCTCACGAAACGATGATTGTTCAATCTTCTATTAACAGCTTTCATGGTGGCCATTATTATGGAACTATATTTATATATGATATATATTATATTTATTTCCTTTATATTCTTCTGTATTTTATATTTAAAACATACCTTTATGCTTTTCATGTTGTGCAAATGCGATAATTTCATATGAGGAAGTGTGGACTACCGCCCCCTCAAGTGATATGACTCGTTCATGCCAAACATGGAATTTATAAATAATATAATTAATGAACTTATGTTAACTATATAAAATATATATTATACTGTAATTATAATATATCTATGTCTCATTTATTTTTAAAGTCCATTAATATGGCCAAAAATGAAAGTAGCGTTCATGCGTACGTGCGACCTACCATCTCCATGAATGATACATCTCATTTATTATCTCCAAACATTATGTAATATTATTAAATACATATATACTGGATATATATGATATTTAAATCATGAAAACAATTATGTAGATGATGTAATTATAACTACATGGACACTTCTCTTCAAACAAGTTCATTGTTGACTCATGTACCGAACATCGACAAAACGTATGATATGAACTCACATAATTAACTAATTATTATAACATGATAATATGTGATATTAGTTGAATAATAAAATTTAAAGGAAGTCCTTAATAAATTATAAATATACCAAATTTTATTATTTAGGAATATAAAGAAACGAACAAGACAAGTCGGACTTGAGGTAAGGGGATTTCTTATCTCGCTTTTAATTCCGTGAGATTTCCATTGTTTGCCACTTACTTATTGCATGTGGTGTATTGTGTACTAAAATTTGATATATGTTATCATGATTCTATCTATATTCATGGTATTCTGTTATTTATTTGATTCTTATTATCTTTTGGTCATTCAACTCGATTTTTTACAACGATGTAAGAGGTTTTTATCTCACTTTTTATTCCCGTGAGATTTATTCTGTATTTACCACTATCTCCTTTGAGTGGTGTATGTACTTCCCATTATTATACTCTTTCATTAATATAAATCCATTTATGGGTAATTAAATAAACTTTTTATGGTAATTCTTTCATGGGGTGTATGTTTCATAGGTTGCCAAATCAGTAAGGGAACCTTTCACCCTCTTCTTTTTAAAAAGACTTCTTTTTGTTAGGTCTTTTAATTTACATCTTCTTATATTGGGATAAGTTCTTATATATGCTTATTTCTGTAAATTTTATGTCCAAGTGATGAGATACCCTTTTAAATCTCTCAAAAACTCATTTTCTAAATTTTAAAGTGACGCCGTTAGGCTGTCGAATTTCTATAAGGGAACTTCTTAACCCAATTTCAATTCTTTGGGTCAAACCTATACTTCTTGATTATGTCATGATATGAATATGTGTGGATGAACTCTGATTTTTTTACACTGAATATCCACTTATATTTGGTGTATTTATATTTTTCACACATAATTATGTCATTTCTTTATCCTTGCTCTAATGGCATGATCTTTGATTGGGATTACATCCCAATTTATTCTCATGGATACATTTTTTGGTGATATGCACTTTTATTATTTTATAAAGTGTATATACAGACCCTTTGACATTCCATATCCATATTATCTCTATACTCATGTCATTTAAATGTTTTGAAAATGGTCTATTTTCATGTGGCTTATAATTTAAATGTTCAAAATGGAAAAGGTTTCTTTTATTAAAACATTGTTTTAAATGGTTTTAAAGATTTATTCTTTTAAACATTTATCATCCATGTCCATGTTTTAAAAATGTTTTTAAGGATTTATTTATATGGACATGAATGTTTTAAAACCCTTTCAAAATTTTCTAAGTGGTATGGGACACTTTGATTATAAAATCCATTTTAAATGTCTTCTTTTAATATTTTCAAAGTATAAAGGGATATTTCTCTCATTGAGTTTTAGTGATTTTATTAGATGTTTTTATTTATGTTAAAATCATGATGTGATCTCTTATGATTGAGATGTGGAAATTTTATGTTTATTTTATGCATGTTTTAAGTGTTATGATTATGTTATGGTTCTTGGGAAATGTTTATGAAATCTGGTGGTTCCATGGTAAACTAAGGGCGGGTGATCCCAATATAGCTCTCCAATGCATTGGGTAACACGAAGGAGTTAAATTCTATGGTTTCTCTAAAGAGATTTAGGGAATATACTGTGATGGGTATTACAAATGTAACCATGAGGGTTACTCCCTATGTAATAATGTTATGAATGCCTCAAGTTACCTTTATGTCATATGATTTCTATGATTTATTCATATATCTTATGATTTCATGAGGTATGTTAAGTGATTATGTTTTATGAATAAGTATGTTTTCATTGATTCTTATGTATACATGGACTAATGTTTTCTTTCCGTATTTTTATATCCCTTACTGAGCTTTTTATGCTCATCCCATGTTTTTGAAATGTTTTTCATAGGTCATAAAGTGGAATAGGGTCAAGGATGGGATCAAGGAAATGTCATGCTATCTAAAACATGGAACTGGACATGAATATTTTTTTCAAGAGTTTTTATTTTTTGAAAAAAATGGAAACTATGTAGATTTGTCAACTTTTTAATCATTGAGATGTAATAGATATTTCCTAATTATCTAGAACTCTAAACCTGAAAAATCCCTCAATGTGAATTATTCATTTAATTAAAGATTATGTAATGTTTTAAGGCTGGGCCCTTATATACTATGTGTAATCCCAAAAACATATATTCACCTGAGTCACCTACCAGGTTGAACACATATGTGAAACATATGCCCACAAAAAGAAATTAGAGCTATACCACTGGACCTATACCAAAGGTTTAAACAAAACGGTTGGTATAGATATCTTAGTGATACATTATACCAAATATTTTGTCCAAAACGTTGGTATAGGTATGATAGATAGACCCCATACCAATGGTTTTGGCCAAAACTGTTGGTATAGGTCCCTTGTAGAGACCCTGTACCAATGGGTTCTCCAAAACTGTTGGTATAAGTGAATTATATGGACCTATAGCCAAAAAATTGGTATAAGTCCATTTTAGAGACCCTATACCATAATGTTTTCCAAATAAATTGGTACAGGTTAGTAAATATTGATACCTATAAAATAGATTTTCAAAACCATTGGTATAGATCTATACCAATGGTTTTGAGAACCGTTGGTATAGGTACCCATATTTTTTATGGATTATTTTGTCAAATAACATTAAATACATAAAAATTTAAAATACTTGTAAATATAAATATATATATTTATGAAATTATGTTCAATAAAGTCATCTTAGGTTAGTGTTTAGGTCGTTGGATTATAAATGGGAGGTGCTGGGATCAAAACCAAGCTATGTTTTATTTTTTACGTTGCCTATACCAACAGTTTTGAAAAACTGAGGGTATAGGTTTTTCATATGACCTATACCAACAGTTTTACCAAAACCATGAGTAAAGGTCTATATTAACACCATAACATCCAACACCCCTCCAAACCATTGGTATAGACTATACCAATGGTTTGGGGACCTATACCAATGGTTCCAAACAGTTGGTATAAGTTTTTTTTATAGTCATGGGATAATACCCACATGTATCCTTCTTGATCCCCTAGAAGGACATGTACCTATTATCATGTGTAATCCCAAACTCCTCCTCACTAGACCATATTCCCCATGAGTATAATCATCCTTCCTTGTTTAGTTACCAACATATAGAAAAATATCATCCATATATGTGCCTCCTATAAGGTGTAAGCCCCTATGACACCCGCCGTGTCACTGGTAAATATAATTTTGAATTTTATTAACTATTTTGTTATCTTTTTGAGTTCCTAAGTGTTGATGGTTAAAAGGGGTAAATGTTTGCAAGAAATAACAAGGTATACAATTAGCGCGTAGTTATATAATCATATGGATAACTATGAAATGGTGATACAATGGGTGATAGTCAGATTTATCAAGGTTTGACCATAGTTTTTAAAACTGTGAAACACCCTTGAGTGACCATGAGGTTTTTTTTGGGGAGATAGTAGCCCCACATGGTTTTCCTAATTATGCGGCCTAACTGTGTTGTCTTGTACAACTCACTTAAAAATTGAAATTTACCATTTTACCCTGTTATTATTTATACCTATTGGATATAATTTTCCCACCCCATCATGCGCAATCCATCCCCCTTGGGGGTTTAGTTCCCCCTATCCTTTTTTATCAATTTCTACTTAGGATCTTGGTGGGTTGTCTTGAGATAAGTCCTATTCCTTAAGTTTTCATCTTCATTACACCTCCTATTACTTGTTGCTCCATTTTATAGAGATTTCTAACACTATAAGGGGCATTGAAAAAATATAGTGAATATCATGGGGGGTTTTGATTGATTTTATTATGTCTTAGGTGAATTATTCCTTGATATTCCTTTTCCTGGTGTTTTTTTTTTCAAATGTGATGTAGTTAGAAATATTTTCTAGGATAATATCTTTATTTAAGGGTGTTTTCCATGAATTATAATTAAATTTCTATTAATATTTGTTTTGTTTTGTTTAAATTTACATTTAAATGATTTATGATTAATGTTTATCCCATGTTTGATGTGATTCTTTAATTGTTTTATCAATTTGGGTGTTTAAAAAGGATATTAGAAATGGGGGTGGCATGTGTGCACCCCAAGTGTTTGATAAAGTGTATCAAAGTGGTTTTATAGTTTCAAATGGATTTATAAATAGATTTTATAAATGGTTTTATCTTTGAAAAGGATTTTAAATAAAATTGGTTTGTTGTTTTATAAAATATGCTTGGGAAATGGATTTTCATGGATTGAAACTTGTTTGTGAATATATTGGCATTGAGTAGCACATGGGTTAATTGGGGTGTGAGTGAGGGGTTGTTTGAGGGACTATGAGATCCTTCAGTTGGAAGTCCATGCAAGCTTCCATTTTGTGTTTTCAAGGATACATGGGAGCCTTTGGGTAGGAATATTGAGAGAGATTCAATTTGGTTACTCAGAGACTATGAGATCTCTTGGAGTTAGGCCCAAGAAGGATTATGATAGATTCCACTTTACTTATCTAGATAGCATAATTTTTTATAATCACTATTGATAGAACTAATGGTCAGAGACCTAGGTTCACATTACTCATTCCAAATTGGTTTATATATTTTATGCATTTTACTAGTTCCATGCTTGATGTGATGAGATGTGATATTCCTATTTTCAATTATTATGGTTATTTGATGATGTATTTTTATGCTCAACATTATTATGACTTGTTAGATATGCTGATAATGTTGTGAATTGTGCCTTTTTTATATATTTGAGGCATTTTGATTATTATTTGGATAACATATATTTTTTGGAATGGAAAACCAAAGGGATTTCCATGGTTTATTTGAAAATGGTATGTTTTCAAAGTGGTTTAGTTTTGAAAAGTGTTTTCAAACTAGTTTAATGCTTTACATGGGTAAAATACTTAAATATATTTATGGTGGTATCCTACTAGTCTTTGTTCTTCATAGATAAATATGAATTTCATAATATTTAGACTTTGTTTTGTAGGACACTAGTAAAGGTAAGGAAACCATGTACCTGGGTTTCTCTTATTGATTACCACTATCCATATTTTGTGGAGGAGACATGGTCTTTAAAGTTTTGAATTATGTGGAGTCATTTTTGGATTTTTTATCTATTGGGATGGATGTATAGTCCATGTTTTTATTATTTCTATTATTTTAAGTTTTGAGCTATGACTTGAGATACCTTGTATATATGAACTACATGACATGTTTTGTATTTGATGTTTATTTTGGTTTATGGTATCTACATTTAATTTGATAAGTTTATTTTGATGTTGTATATGTATTATTTAATATAAATATATTGGTGAGTCAATCCAATTATATGGGTGGGTCATGATATTTAACCATTGGAGAAGCTGTTCCCAAGAGGTTATTGATTATTCCTGGTACTTGCCGCTAGCCGGTGGCGATCAAGAATGCACATCAGACCGTATGATGGTATTTCTCGTGTGAAATTTTGAGTTTAAATGTTTTGGTTTATTATAAAATAGTATCATATATAGGTTTTTATTTGGGAGTTAGTGGTATAGTAGAGATAAGACCATTGGGAATCAGTAGGTAGGATTGAGGGAGTTCCTATCCAACTCTTCTTCATATAAAACCTCAAGTTTCCATGAGTAGTCTAGGATTGGGGTTACATTTTTAGAATGGTTATAGGTTGTTTTGATGATATTTTGATGTATTTAAATTTCAGTGCTAAGACTCGGGGTGCTAATGGGGGTTATTTAGAGTTTTTGTGGTGAAATAAGGAGGTTTGGAGGAGGCACATGACTAGTCCACATGGTTAGTAGTAAGTTTGTGTAGCCTATTAATCCTTGCCTATAAACTCCAGTGACACCCACATGATGGGTGAACAATTTTATTAACCGTGTGCCCAAACTGTTTATACTAGGAAATAATTGATATTTTTGGTGTTTTCCCCCATTT
This sequence comes from Viscum album, assembly GCA_963277665.1. Lineage (NCBI taxonomy): Eukaryota > Viridiplantae > Streptophyta > Magnoliopsida > Santalales > Viscaceae > Viscum > Viscum album. The sequence goes on from OY728126.1 coordinate 592,234,325, forward strand.
TTGTTTGGAGCAGCTTTTGATGCTTATAATAGACGTGACTCCACTATAGGGGTTCTTTTGGATTCATTTGGCGTAGTATGAGATTTAAATGTTCTTGATAAAGCTTGTGTTTTTGTTTCTTTAAAATGATGCCTCCCAGAATGACCACATCTAGGGATATAGAGGGTGTTATGGAGAATACCCTATAGATGACCCCTCATATTGATCCGTCTTTGGTGGTATCAATGATTTGTACGTTCCAATTCTTGGTTCAAGTGGGTGGCCGAGAGAAGACATGGATGGTAGACAATGATCAAGAGTTTATGAGGTAGAAATTTCTCGTGTTTTATAGAAATAAGGGACCCAATGAGCCTAAGGAGTGGTTGAAATTTATTGAGTGGATATTTGAGTTCTTGAAGACCCCTAAGACCTTGAAGGTGGTATTTTCCAAAAATTCACTTGAAGGACCAGGTAGAAAGCGATGGGAGTCGATGGTTCTCTCAAGGAGGCATGAGGATCTCACATAGACCACTTTAAATGTAGTTTTCCGAAGAAATTTCTAACTAGATACCTTGATGGTGGTCAAGGACCCTGAGTTATAGAATTTTGAGTAAGGGGATAATTTAGTGATAAATTATTCTTTCTGTTTTATTGAATCAGTACATATTTCTCAGGATATCCTCATGAATGATTACCTCAAGGCACAATATTTTGTGACAGACTTGAGGTTATAGATAATGATCATGATCATTCTTATCTATCTACTAACCTATTAAGAGGTATTGATAATGTGGATATAGAAGAGGAAAATTATACTAGTAAGATAGGTCTGAGTGGTGTTCCTTTAGTGGGAGGAAGCGAAATTTCTTTGTTAGGGAAGAAGCATAAGTGGGATGAGTCTCATCAGGGAAGTGGAAAGAGTGTCTAGTAAACATCAAGTTTAGATACCATGTCTTCTTCATAGAATAAGACTTTGGTTTGTTACCAGTGTTAGAAGTATGGACACACTAGGACTAAACACTTAGATACTTCTTGGACATGCTACATGTGTTGGAAGGGAAGGAATCTTAAATGCTTCTGTCTATTTCTTTCACAAGAGAGAAGAGTGGGATCCACGCTATCAAAGGGTTGTGAGGTGCAGTAATAGGTTCATAAGGGAGGAGGATCCCACCATTGTGGTAAGGGAGATTCCCACCAAGGTAAGAAGAATCAATGTGGTTTTTATCCAAGTCGTATCCATGATATAGAGGTTATTCTAGTGGACTCAGATTCCAGGCCAACCACTGTTAGAGGTATGTTGTTTATTACATATTCTATGGAATAAATTTTATTTGATAATAACATATACCATTCATTCATTTTGATGAAAATGATTGATGTTTTGGGTATGAAAGATTAGTTGATTTAATATGGTATGGTTTTTATAACCTCATTTATAGAAACCATACTTTTCTTACATTTATATTACATAATTTTAAAGATAAAAACCATAATATCTTTAAAAATCTAGGATCAAACAGTTTAGTGCCTTGGTAAAATTAGGTTTATACATAATAAAACATAAAAATTATTTAATTATTTCTTCTCAAGATTCTTATTGGCCCTCTCATTCTCTTCAGTACAAGTAATCACCATCGGATATACATTAATGAAAGTAGTGATCTAAAATCCCAGTAAGAGGATAAATAAGGACATGAATCACTATTACATGGTTAAACATAATAATCATCATCATAACATAATAATAGGTTCATTTTCATAATCATGATATGAATAATTAGATAAAGGTATGGAATGTGACAATATATAAAAATGAAACATCATGTCCTAGTGGTCAAATACCACACATAGTTGTGAATAAATCCTACATCATTTTCATGTATAACATATGTTCATAATTAAAAAATCATCATTGTGAACAAATATAACATCACGTTCAATTATATTTTACATTATATAATGAGATAAATCACATTACCCAATTCATTTGCGGGCAATATAATTATGGTCTACCCATCATATCAAAACATTTACATAATCATGCATGCCGCATAGAACGTATAACAATCCTAGCCATACTATAACCCATGGAAAGATATGGGTTTCATAAGAATTTAATAAAGAATACATTAATGAATAAAAATTGGGGTTACCAAAATAAAAAGGTTACAAAAAACTTGGTATAAGAATCATCAATCTTGAGTGAAGAATAAATAATATCAAGAGAAGTAAAAATATGTTTTTAGAAAGAAGAGTTCTTTTGAAAAATATTTGTGTTTGTTTTAAAATCAAGTAAAAAACATATATATACCTAAAAATAAAATTTAAGAATATCCATAATAAAATTAGTGTAAAATAGGGAAAACCTAAGGAAATGGAGTTGGGTACGAGAATCCCCTTACCTGAATTCTCTCTTAATTTCATTGCTTTTTCACCTCCAAAATAATAAAATTTTATTTATTAAAAAATTAATATAGAATAATTTATATTCATTTATACAAATATTTATCAATTATAGTCATTGGATAATATTTCTTAATTTCCATTGATGAAACTGATGCGTTTTGATATCATGTTTTCTTATATTTTTCCTATTTTGCTTTAATTTCACTATTTTGTTCAATGTAATTATTAAATATGTTCAAAAAGTTTAAAATACACATATTTATACATTTATATATAATAAATAATTTATTTTACCCATTCAAAGGGTTAGGGATATGAAAATAATTGGAAACATCCTTATTGGCAGTTAGCCAGCCGTTATCAGGAACATTATATAAATATGAAGATAAATATGTATAAAACGTAAATACTTTAAAAATAAATTTTTTAAATATTTTTAAAATAATTAATATAATTTTAAAATAATTCCTAATTAAATATTAGAATATTTTATTTTGAAATAATTTTTGAAAAGAGAGATAGGAGAAAAATAAAATTAGTGAAGAGTTAAAAAACATACTCTTTCTTTGATGCAACATCTGTTGTACAACACAATAAGTCCTTTCATTTTTGGAGTTGGATTACTCTTGAACGTGCCTATGGATTCTAGTAGGCCTAATAAGTATGATTTGGGAAGAGATATTTCTTTGAAATGAGTTATGGGAGTGGTTTTCCAAGGGGAGGGAGAGGGGTTATTTATACTTGATGAGAGGAGTATTTTTAGAATAAAATACAAAATAAAATAATATATCAAAAGTAAGACTTGTAATAGTAATTGTTTACAATATAAATCATATATTAATATAATATAATGAGATGAAGGCTTAAAATACCATTTATAATTCTAAATAATTAGTTTATTAAAAAGGAAAGTTGAAAGAATGAAAATTGTTATTCTAAAGAATCACTATTGACTTTATGTTTTGGAATGTTCTTTTTGTGTTTGGAAATTAAGTTTATTGTATTTTAATGAATCATTTATGAAATTAAATATAATATTTTCTAACCTAAATCAATATAAATAATTATTTCATTATTACATCATGAATCATGTAATTTGAGTTACACCGTTTATGTGAAAAACAATATTTTTATTATTCAATCGAAAAGTGATGTATTTCAAAAAATTACCAAAAAATAACCCTTGGATAATTTCAATGTGATAATTTGAAAAATTATACTAATTTTTTCAAGATATATTTATAAAATATTTAATTTTAAATTTTAAAATAAAAATTATGATTTTTATGAAATACTTTAAAATACAGTTTATTAATAACGTGCTTATATTTTCTTTGAGTTTTTTAATCAAGATATTTATTTTGTAGTATAAAATTTATATTTACTGAAATTAATCATGTTAAATATTATTTGTATCATAATTTATTATTTTAAGGTGAAATTACTATTCTAATGGTCAGGTTACTATTCCCAACAGTTTGGTTACTAATCCCAATGATTATGTTACTATTCCAATGATCACATTACCTCCTATAAATACCTTTACATTAATTCATTCATTATCTAACTAAATTAATATCAAGGTTCTATATTTCTAATTTCCATAACATTTCTCAATTTACAATTTTTTTTCTCTTCTATAGTGTTTGATGTGGGAGAGATGATTCTAGTAGATTGGGGCGATCCATATTTTACCATTTTAGATTTTAGATTTTATATTTTTTATCTAGTTGTAATGTTTGAAATTTTAATCAGTCTCATTACTGATTAATGAAAAAGTGTTCATTAATTAAACAATTTATTGTTGGTTTTCATACGTGTATAATACTATATTGTATAATATAACACAAATTTATTCACAGAGAAATTTTTTAATAAAAATATTGGGTCATTGCATACTTCCCCCAATTAAAAATTTCATCTCTAAAATTTAAACTTATATTATTGGTTGAGAATAAATGAGGGTACTTATGTTTCACTGTTTCCTCTAGTTTCTATGTGACCTCTTCATACTTATGTTTCCTCTAAAATAGTTTGACTAGGTGAGTTTTCATGTTCTATAAAAATTTGTCTCTTCAGTATAATATTTTCACCAACTGCTCTTCATACGAGAGGTCATTCTCTAGTTGCACCACCTATGGATTTAAAATATGTAAGGATTAAGGTATTTACTTCCTCAGTAGTGACACATGGAACATTCCATGAACTTGATCTATACTTTGTTTAAGTACAAGCCGATAGGCCACTACTCTTAGGCAATTAAGGATCTCAATGGAGACAATGTACCTTGGGCTAAGATTCCATTTCTTTCCAAACCGAATGACTCTATTACATGGTGATATTTGAAGGAATTATTTGTGTCTAACATGGAACTCCAAGTCTCTTAGATGTTTGTAAGCATAGTTACTTTTCTGACTTTGAGTATCTTTTATATGTTGTTATATGGATTGAACCTTCACTTTAATCTATTACACAAGATCTGCTCCAATTAGCTTTCATTCCCTCACTTCATCCCAACAAGTTGGGATTCTACATTACTTCACATATGGAGCCTCATATGAATCCATTTGAATACTCAAATGGAAGCTATTGTTGAATGAGAACTCAACCAATGGGATATGTTGATCCCATCCTCCATTAAATTCCATTTATAAGGCTCTTAAAATGTCCTCAAGCATATGTATTTTCATTTCAGATTGACCATCAGATTGGGGGGTATAGCTCATGCCAAAATTTAATTCATTACTCAAATAATATTGAAGAATTATCCCAAATTTTGAAGTTAAACTTGGATCATGATTAGAGACAATTGAAAGTGGAACCCCATGTAGCCTCACTACTTCATTCACATATACCTTGGCAAGTTTTTCAAGTGGGAAATCTTCCCGAATAGTGATAAAGTGGGTAGTTTTGGTGAGCCTATCCCCCACAACCCATATCGCGTTGTTTCCTTTGGATGTTTTTAGGAGACCAATAACAAAGTACATAGTGACATTCTTCCACTTTCACATGGGTATAGGTAATGTTTGGATCATCCCTATGGACTTCTATCACTATAATTTAAGTTACTAACATTCTAAACACCTTGAGATGTACTCAACACTATCCTTCTTCATGTTTTCCGACCAGAAGTTTTCTCAAAGATCGTGATAAAACTAGGTACTTTTCGGATAAATGGATAAAGTTGATCTATGTGGATTATCCAATATCTCCTTCTTTATCTAGGTAATGAAGGCACACAAAGCCTTATTCCAAATTGAATCACACCATCATCATAAATATGGAACTCATGTAGCTTCTCTTACTTTTTTTATTTTACCTTCTTTTGTAGCTCCATATCATCCCATTGTGCCTCTTTGAGCTTCACTTAGATAGATGGTTGGGAAATAATTTGGTCAAGGTAGGATGTATTCCCTACTATTATGATTTCCAGATCTATATTTTTCATTTCTACAAAGATAAGATCTTTATCATTCTGTATCATAGATAAAGTGGAAGGTTATTTTTTGCTAGGAGAATCAGCTACCTTGTTCGCATTTCCCAGATGGTTTTGAAATGATAAATCATAGTCCTTGATTAGATCTAACCATCTCCATTGATGCATGTGGATATCCTTTTGTATGAATATATACTTTAGGCTCTTTTGATTAGTATATATATCACAATTTTCACCATAGAGGTAGTGCTGCCAGATTTTCAAGGAAAAAATCACAGCTCCTAGCTCTATATCATGTGATAGGTTTTTCTCATGGATCTTGAATTATGGTCATAAGTATCCTATCGATTTATCATTATTAATGAGCACTCAACCAAAACCATTCTTTGAATAACCACTATATATCACAAAACCCTATCCATTTTTTTGTTAGTGTGAGTACAGGTGCAGTTATTAGCCTCTTCTTAAGATCCTTAAATCATTCATGAAATTCTTCCATTCAGACATACTGTAACCATTTCTATATTAACATATTTAGAAGGCTAGAAAATCATGATAAATTCTTCATAAAACGTCGTTAGTACCCATTTAAGCCAAGAAAACTATGGATTTATATGACACTAGTGGGTCTGGGCCATTCCCCAACTGCCTTTGTCTTTGAAGGGTCCATATAAATTCCCTCACATTTGATCATGTTCCCCAAGAATGTGTCTTTATTCAACCAAATTTCACACTTACAGAACTTATAAAACATTTTCTCATTCCTTAATTTCACCAGTACAATCCTTAGATACTCTACATGTTCCTCATTTTTCTTGGATTAATGAGGAATATCATCGATAAAAACTACGAAAAATTTATCGAGGTATTCTCTAAAGATTATATTCATCAAATAGATGAAGATTACAAAGGAAATAATAAATTTTAAGGGAATAAATATGAACTCATAGTGCCCATACCTTTTACAAAAATCAATATTCTAAATATATTCCTTCTTCACATTCATTTGATGATATCTAGAACAAAGATCCACCTTTGAGAGGTACTGTGCTCCTTTTAGTTGATCGAAAAATTCATAAATCCTTGGAAGATGATACTTGTTCTTTTTTGGTGATCTTTTTGAGCTCTGAGTAATCAATACATAGTCATATTGATCCATATTTCTTCTTAATAGAGAACTGGTTCACCCCAAAGTGATGCATTTGAGCATATGAAACCATTGTCCAAATTCTCTTACAAATACATCTTTAAACCCTCCATTTTGATCAGGGAAATTCAATAGGGGAATTTTGATATTGGAGTAGCTCCAGGTATGAGCTTTGTTGATAGATCTACCTCATGATCTAGGGGAATTCTAGGTAACTCTTAGGGAAATACATCACCGTATTCCTTAGCAATGGGAATTTCCTCCATGTTGATACCTTCTTTTGAATAAAAAATTTGAGAAAGTTATGATTCTTCATAGGGTATAAACACCCGTACCATTGATGGATTTTATAAATTAGGTTTATTATATTACTTTCATTTGTATAGGAGCATTGTATGGTTCAGAATAAGAAAAGATATTACCTTTTTTGGACAATTGATGTGTTTTCTATATAATGAGATCCAATCTATGAACAGTATAGCATCAAATTCCACTAAGGAAATAATTATGAGATTTTTTGGAAGAATCTTTGCACATATGCCAATATGTGAAGATTCCAACACTTGTGTTGAAATGATTGTATCACTAGGAGTTTTTACATATATCTATACTTCAGGGTATTGGGGCTTCGATAGTATAGTTCTAGTAAACTTTAAGGATATACAAGAATGCATAGAACCAGAATCAGATATTTTTTTCTTCTATTTTTGACTTAATAGGAAGTGTACCTTGTATAACTTTGTTTTCTTACCCCACTTAATAAATAAGGATGGAATAAGCTTTCCCTTTCTCCTCTATCTTTTGTGGCTACTGATGGAGATTAACCTCAAAGACTCAAGGTTTAGTGCACTAGATTTCATATTGACCTTGCTCCCTACAGTTGAAGCATTGATCAATAGGTGTTACATTAGGAGGTTCCCTACTTTCCTCAATCACATTGGCCAAATTCTTCATTTCCCTTAGATATTCATGAGTTTTTTTTCATTCTATCCTGCACTTGATGCGTTTCCTTATCCATTTGAGACAATTATCATGATTCTTTTCCCACATTTTTGACGTATGGGTATTTTGATTCTATTTCATCCTTTGTCATTTGAACCACCATCTTGAAATTTTATTCTTATATTTTTATCTTCATAAAAATGTGACCATTCTCTAAACTTTATCTCTACATTGAGATAACATCATACCAATTCTTCATGACACCCAAAGTTTCGAATTTATAGAGACTTTAAAAGGTGTGGTTTTAAAACAATAAATAATGTATCTATTTTTCAATCATTGTTGATAAAAAAACCTAAGGTATATCTTGAAATCCTTGTGAAGTTTTCCTCCTAATCTATAATAGATTCACATTTCTGTTTCTCAAACTCTATTAATTCTCTCTCCATCATTGTTCAAATAGTTTGAAGAAAATCCATGGTAAGAAATATTGTCATAAAGTCATCCCAATTCATCTATTCTATTTCATACTTTGGCTTGGTGTTATTTACCAACACCCACCATTTATTGTCTTATCAATCTAAATGATAAACCAAAAGAGTCACGTTATCCTTCTTGGAACAATGGATCACAGAAAAGATATTCTCTATCGAGATAACCCACTATTCTATGACAAGTGAATCAGAAGTTCCCCTAATCTTTAGTGGATGTTGCTACATAAAGGAATCAATGGCTAGTTGATCCTTTTTGGGAGAAGGTAGATGTTCCACATGATTTAGGCTATTATTCATATCCTGAGATAACTGGTTAAGTATTTACATATAGTTTTTAACTCCACCTCCCTTGGAATTGGGGATGTAGTTCGTGAAATAATTTCCTTGTCCCTCACACGGGTTGTTGGCCTAGTTTCTCTTAGTTCCCACCATTTTATAAAATATAAAATTTTTGAAAAAAATGTAAGTCACCAAAGAATGAATAAATAATTTATTCTTTTTAAAAATTAACTCCCAAGGCATATATTATTGGATCCTTATATTTAGATTTTTTTTAAAAAAGTTTCTTGGATGTCTACATATACTTAGTTTTATAGAAAGGGTTTTCACTAAGGTTCTCAAATCCTAATTATGAAATTAACTGAACCATGCTCTGATACCAACAATAGTGACCCTACTTTTCTTACATGACTATTACATCATTTTAAAGATAAACAACATAATATCATTACAAATATAAGATAAAATGGTTTAGTGTCCTGAGAAAATTAGGTTCATACATAAATGTTACATAATAAAACATAAAAATTATTTAATTACTTATTATCTAGATTCTTATTGGCCCTCACATTCTCCTTTTTACTAATAATCATTTGAGGATATAAATCAATGAAATAGGTGATCTAAAATCCTAGTAAGAGAATAAATAAGGACATGAATCAATATAACATGGGTGAGAATAATAATAATCATTATAAAAATGATAAAAATCAGTAGATAAAGGCATAGAATGTGGTAATGTAGAAAAATTAAACATCTCATCTTTGTGGTCAAATACCACACATTGTTGTGAAAAAAGCTAGCATCATGTCCAAAAAAAATATGTGCATAATAAAAACATAATCATTATGAAAAATGATATAATAATGTTCATGAATATTGAACATTGTCTCATGAGATGCATCATATTAATAAATACATTGGATGTATATATAATTCTGAGCCAACCCATCACATTATAATATTTACATAATCATGCATGCCATGTAGAACGTATAACAATCATAGCCATAACATAACCCAAGTAAAGGAATGGGTTTCATAATAATTTCATAAATAATACATTCAGTAATAAACATTGGTGATCCCAAAATAAAAAGGGAATAACATACTTGGTATAATAATCATCAATCTTGAGTGAAGAAGAAATAATATCAAGAGAAGTTAAAGATGTGTTTTTAGAAAGAAGAGTTATTTGGAAAAATATTTGTGTTTGTCATAAACTCAAAAAGAAAAAATGTATATACCTGAAAAGAAAAGGGAATAAAATTAAATAACATCTAAGTAACATTAAAAGAATATAGATGTTGAAATTGGTGTGAAAGAGGTAAAACCCAAAGAAATGGAGTTGGGTTTGAGAATCCCCTTAATTTAATTCTCGCTTAATTTTGTCTCTTTTTCACCTCCTAAATAATATTTATATGTTTATTAAAACAATGATATAGAAGTGAAATATATTAATTTATATAACTATATATCAATTAAAAACATTGTATTATATTTCTTAATTTCTTTTGATGAAATTGATGCATTTTTATATCATGTTTTCTTAAAATGTTTATGTTTTTATTCGATTTCTATATCTTGTTCAATGTAATTATTAAATAAGTTATATATGGTTAAAATAAATATATTTATACATTTATTTATTATTAATAATTTATTTTAACCATTCATAGGGTTGGTGATTTAAAAATAATTGAAACATATCCATTGGCAGTTAACTGACCGTTATTAGGAACGTTATCCAAATATATAGAAAGAGATGTATAAAACATAAATACAGTAAAAATCTAAATTTAAAAACATGTTAACATAATTAATATATTTTAAAATTATTCCTAATTAAATGTTACAATATTTTATTTCTAAATAATTTATGAAAAGAGATATAGGAGAAAAATAAAATGGGTGAAGAGTTGAAAAACATACTCTTTCTTTGGTGTAGCTTCTCTTGTATGACACTATAAAACCATTGATTTTTGGAGTTGGATTACTACATAACATGATTATGGACTATAATATTCTTAAGAGGGAATATTTTGGTAGATATTTTGATTTTTAATGGGTGGAGGGAGCGATTTTACAATGGGATGGAGAGGGATTATTTATTCTTGAGGAGAGGGGTATTTTTAGAATAAAATATTGAATAAAATAATACATCAAAGGTAAAACATGTAATAGTGATTTTTTGACATTATAAATCATATATGAATATAATATAATGATTTTAATACTTTTTAACCCCTTTATAATTCTAATTAATTAGTTTATTAAAAAGGAATGTAGAAGGCAAAAAATTGTTATTTTAAAGAATTACTTTTCACTTTAGGTTTTGGAAAGTACATTTTAGAGTCAGAAATTAAATTTATTGTATTTTACTGAAACATTTATAATATTAAATATAAAATGGATGAACCTAAATTTATGTAAAGGATTATTTCATTATTACATCATGAATGATGTAATTTCAGTTACACCAGTTATGTAAAAAACAATATTTTTGCTATTAACCAGAAAATTGAAGTGTTTCATAAAATTACAAATAAATAATACTTGGATAATTTTTACATGATGATTTCAAAAATAATATTAATTTTATGAAAATAAATTTATAAAATATGAAATTTTAATTTTTAATATAAAAATAATGTTTTTATGAAATACTATAAAATACAGTTTACTAAAAATGTGATTATATTTTCTTTGAGTTTTTTAATCATGATTTTTTTGGAATTATATAATTTATATTTAATTAAATTAATCATGATAAATAGTATTTATTTCATAATTTATTATTTTTAAGTGAAATTACTATTACAACAGCTAGGTTACTATTTCCAATGGTCAGTTTACTATTACTTACAACCAGGTTACTATTCCAATGGTCATATTACCTCCTATAAGTACCTCTAAATTACTTCATTAATTATTCAACTCAATTAATCTCAAGGTTCTTTATTTACATTTTCTATAATTTTTCCTGGTTTACTAATATTTTGTTTCTTTTCTATAGTGTTTTCATTACAGTCGATGATTATAGTAGAATTGAGCGATCCATATTTTCCATTTTTTATATTTTATATTTTTTATTTATTTGTAATTTTTAGAATTTTAATTAGTTTCATTAATGATTAATGTAACTATATTCATTGATGAAATAATATATTGTTGGTTTATGTATGTATATTATACTATATTGTATTTTACAACATAAATTTATTCCAAGATACAGATTTTATTAAAAACACTGAGTCGTTACATCATTGGGCTGGAAGAATGATCAAGGCATCAAGTTCCATGAGTACCATGTTTTGATAGTTGATGTAAAAATCATACGGGACTTCTTAGTTTTATACTTATACATTTTGTACCTTATCCTCAACATGAATTAGTTAATCATCTTCAACGAACTAGTTGTATGTTATCACTGCGGGGTCCAATTCCTTACTTCAGATGGGATCACTCGCATATTTCAGTGTGTGTGGGAGCCACAATCCTGGAAGGTAGGATCTTGTTTTTTGAAGTTGGGGTTGATATCATGCTAGTTTTCTAGGTTGTTTCTCAATTATGTTGAGCAGTGTTCAAATGGTAAACTTCCAATGGTCATGGATAGGTACCCCATATGTGTTTCAAGAGTATTTTTTTGGATTTATTCACTATAGAGAGGTCAAGTTCACTATTTATGTGCTCCCTAGGATGAGACTAATCTCCTCTCCATCATATCGGATGGATCTAACCAAGATGAAAGAGTTAAATGTTTAGTTATAGGATATTATGGGAAAGGGATTTATCCTCCCCAACATGTCACCATGGGCTTCACTAGTGTTATGTTAAAATAATGAGAAAAAGGCCTAATTTTCATATATTATCATAATATTAACCAGTTGACTATGAAGAATAAATACATATTTCCCAAATTTATTATATCTTCAACTAACTTAGGAGATCCCATTGGTTTTCAAAGATCGATCTGAGACCTGGGTACCACCAGTTGAGGGTCTAGGTAGAGGATATTCCAAAGGGCACCTTTCATATCCAATATAGAAATTTTGAGTTTTTTATGCATTTTTTGATTCACAATACTCGTGCATTATTTATGGAATTGATGAATAGGATCTTCTATAACATTGTGGTATCTTTTTAGGTTGTGTTTTTGGATGACAAATTTGTGTATTCCAAGATAAAGGAGGAGAATTCTGACCATATGGAGGATATTTTATGTGTTTTTAGAGAGAAACTAATATATTCTATGTTGTAAATGTTACCTTTTTAGATCCAAGAAGTGAGGTTTTTGGGCCATGTGATTTTGAGGTAGGAGTTTTAGTGGATCCAGAGAAATTTTTAGTAGCCATGTCATGGGATAATCCCTAGAATGTGTTTAGGATCTATAAAATTTTGGGATTGGATGAGTATTATAGACATTTTTTTTCAGGACTTATCCAGGTTAGATTCTACCTTGATAGATCTAGCTAGGAAATGGGTGAATTTTGAGTGGGATGAGAAGTTACAGAGTGGTTTTGAGAAGCTGTAGAACCATTTGACATCCACACCAACTTTTATTTTTCCTGATCCCAGGATAGCTTATACTATGTTTTGTGATTCTTTAAGTGTGGGTTTTGGGTGTGTTATTATGTAAGATGAACATGCAGGGGCCCATAGATCACCAAATCTCTACATGAAAGAGTGGAATTATCTAACCCATGACCTGGAATTAGAAGCTATGATGTATGCATTGACAATATGAAGACACTACCTCTTGAGGGAGTGTTTTATAGTCTATTTAGATCATAAAATACTGAAGAAAATTTTCAACTATAGGGTCTTTAACCTTAGACAAAGTCTCTAGGTGGAATATCATAAAAACATTGATTTCAATATTTAATATATGCCTTGGAAGGGGAATGTGGTCTCTAATGATTTTAGTAGGAAGATCCCTATACAGGAATATATGGAATTAGTATATAAATGGGGTATGATGAATTTATTTTCTGATCTATGTCCAGAGGTGAAGGAGGATAGAGAATAGGTGTTCTTAGCTAGTGTGAAGGTCACCACTCTCTCATCGACTAGGTTAGGAGTGAGCTGGTATCTAACCTTGAGTTCTAGTAGATTATTAGTGTATTAAATAAAGGGAATACCTTAGGTAATTAGTGTCAATACCCTAATGGTTCTCTCCTCTTCCAGTAATAGAGGGTATTTCCTTTGATCCTGAGGCAGGAGGTGATACATGAGGCACATCATTCCAGTTGGTCCATTCACCCTATGGAAACCAAGATGTTATATACATTAGGATGTCAGTATTGGTGGCCCAGAATGAGATGTTCCATGGAAGATTTTATTTCCAGGTGCTTGAACTACCAAAGGATCAATGATGATCATCAAAGACTAGTTTATTTGTTGTAGTTACCTCCAATTTTAGTTTGGAAGTTAGATAAGATATATATGTATTTCATGATATGGATACCTCAAACTCTAAGTGGGAATGATTCTATATGCGTGATTGTCGATTTTCTGACTAAATCCTCCCACTTTCTCTCAAATAGGCAGCCGAAAAGGTTAGAGGAACTTGAAAACCAGTATGTTCAAGTGGTTGTTCAAAATCGTGGAGTTAACTTAGTGATATTTTCATACCAGGATTATCATTTTACTTCTTAGTTTGGTAAGGGATTATTGGAGGCTTTGGTACCCCTGTTGAAGCTGATCACCACATATCACCTACAGATGGACAGTTAGTCTGAGTGGACTATCCAATATCTCAGGGATATATTGCAAGCTTATGTGTTTGATTTAGGTTGTTCTTGGTAAAGGAATCTTCTAATGGTCAAGTTTTCTTATAATTTATAGTTATTAGGCCTAAATTATGATGGCCCCATTTGAGGCTTTTTACAAGAGGCTATGATAATATCTTTTGTGTTGGGTTGTGGTGGGAGATCTTTCCTTAGTAGTATAGAGTCTCATCCAAGAGATGACCAAGATAGTGTGTCTAATTTATAAATGGTTAGAGACATCTTAGATTCTCCATAAGTAATATTCCAATTTTTTTTGCTACCTGTTGGAGTTTCAGGTTGGTGATCAGGTGTTTCTTCAGGTATATATTCGACTGGGTCACCGTCACTTGGGAAGGAAAGTAATTTTGGGGCCACATTAAGTCAGGCCATTCAATGTTGCAGAACCTATTGGGAAATGAGACTATTAGTTAGAGTTTCCAACACAACTAACCTCTATCCATGAATTATTTAATTTTTCCCAGTTGAATAGATACCATACAGATGCATTACATGTACTAGAGTGAGAATAATTAGAGCTTAATCCTGACACCACAATTATGGAGTAACCAATTTGTATCTTAGATTATTTGAACATGGTTCGCCATGGTAAGTCGATCCCATTGGTAATTGTTCTTTGGTAGTGATGTTTTGATAACAATGATACATGGTAGAAAAGGACTTGGTGAGGTAGTAATAGCCTCACATGTTTTCTTCTAAAGATGCTTTATGGATTTTTGGGATAATAAAGTGGAATAGTGGGGAGTTTTTGACACCCTCTAGGTCATAGGTACATCTAATTTTGATTTTTTACCTTTTGTTTTTTAGAGTTCCTTAGTACTAGAGGTTGAAAATTGGACAATTTAGTAATACTGAAAAAGGAACAAAATTAGTTCATGGTTTCTCTAGCCATTTTTATTACCATGCGAGGGTGATGAATTGGGTGACCGTGGGGTTTTTCATGGCTTGAGCCATGTTTTTTAAAACATAGGACACCCAAGGGTGACTGCATGGCTTAATTTTTGGGGAGATAGTATCCCACAAGGTTGGTGCAGGGTATTCCTAACCATGTGACCTAATTGTGTAGCCCTATCCAGCTCATGTGAAAAGTGGTCTTTTACCATTTTACACTATCATTTTTATACACTTTGGCCCTCATTTTTATTTTTTATCATGCACATACCATTCTCCTTGGTGGTGGAGTTCCTACCATCCTTTGTTATTTCTCTATGAGATCTTGATGTTTTAGATTGAGGTAAGTCCTCTTCCTTTAGGTTTCTTCTTCCTTTCCCCATCCACTTTTTTATTCCTCCATTTTCATGGAGATGTGTAACCCTATATGGGGTTTTTAAAAATCAAGGGTATTTTATTGGGGATTTTTTAGGTTTTCTAATGGATAAGTTTTTTTGGCCCTTATATTAGTATTTCCGGTGGTTTTCATTGATGGTGATGAAGTTATAACCATTTTTTAGGAAGGTGTCCCTATTTTAGGTAATTTTACATGTCTTACCATTAAATTTATAATAACCTTTAGTTTTTTTTGTTTTAATTACCATTTAAATGATTCATAATTATTTTGTTTCCAATATTTTGTGTGATTAATTTATGGGTTTGGAAATTTGTGTTTTTAAAGAGGGTTTTCCTAATGGGGTGGAATGTATGCACCCCAAGAATTTGATAAAATGTGTCAAAGAAGTTTTATAATTTCAAATGAGTTTCTAAAGAGGTATTATAAATGTTTTTACCTTGTAAAATTAGTTTTGATAAATTTTTTTATGAAATTTTCTTTGGAAATGGATTTTCATGGATTGGAACTTGTTTGTAATTATGTTATAATATAGTTGCCCATGGGTTAACCAGGGTATGAACAAGGGATTGTTCAAGGGACCATGAGATACTTTAGAGGGAAGACTATGTGAGATTACATTTTAATTTCTAAGGGACCATGTATAACATTGCAAAGGAAGAGCAAGAGAACTTCCATGGTTACTAAGAGACTGTAAGAGCACTTGGAGTTGGGCCTAGGGAAGACCATGAGAGCTTCCACATTTCTTATCCATCTAGAAAACAAACATATAATCACTCACAATAGGACTGATGGTAAGATAACTAGGTGAACATTACTCATGATAGATTGTTCAATATGATTTATTCATTTTACTTGGACCATGATTGATGTGATGAGATTTTTTATACCCATTTTCCATTATTATGGTTTTTTTGATGATGTTGTTTATTCTTACCCTTATTATTTCTTTCTAGATATTTTGAGAATGTTGTGACTTGGGACTTGTTTTTTAATTTGAGCCATGTTGAGCATTATTTGGAATTTTTTTTATTTGAAATGAAAAACCAAAGGGATTTCAAAGGTTTATTTAGAAAAGAGATGTTTTCAGAGTGGTATTGTTTTAAAAAGTGTTTTAAAACTAGTTCATTAGTTTACATGGGTAAAAGACTAAAATTGATTTGTGGTGGTATCCTACTAGGATTTTTTCCTCACACCCAACATATGAATTAGAGCATATATAGACTTTGTTTTTTAGTTCATAGATAAAGGAAAGGAAACCAAGTACTTGGGTGGGTCTTCTTGATTACCGCCATTCATGTTTAGTGGAGGATACATGGTATCTTAGGGTTTGGTTGATATGAAGCCATTTTGGGAATTTTTATCTATTGAGATGGATATATAGAACTTATTTGTATTGTTTCCATTCTTTTGAGTTTTGAGCCGTGACTTTAGATACCATATATATATTTCTTCCATAGTATGTTTTGTATTTGATGTTTGTTTTATTTTATGACATCCTCTTTTCATATGATACATTTATCTGGATGTTGTATATGTATTGTTTAAGTTCTATGGATGGGTCATTCTGATTTACCCAGGTCAAAACCATTCTCAAGCAGTTATTTATTGTGCCTGGTGCTTATCGCTAGCCTATGGTGATTGGGTATACATTTTGGGCTATGTGATGGGCTAACTCAGGTGATGGGTTGGGTCGACCTTATTCGGTTTGTTATAGCTCCAACCACATCCCCATTGTTGATCTCATCCTTAGTTTACTCAAGGATAAATATCCATATTTGGATTCCAATATGTTATAAGACTTAAATGTAAAACCCCACACCTTATTGAGGTAAGAACTTGTATAAATTATCTCCAAAACCTAGTTCTTCCTTAGTTTATATGAAATTGAAGTATTTACATGAAGTTAGAGTGGTATTAAAGGTGTTTTGGGATTTCGAGGCCTAGAAATTTTAAAAACGAAAGTTGTGGTTAGGGGAGAATGGTACCCTTAACCATGTAAAATATCAAAGAAGGCCATATGAATCTTATAACATATTAAAGGTGTGATTCACATGATTGGTGGATGGTTTACCAAAACCTATAGTCTAACCATGTGAGGTGTGGTTCCTAAAATAGTAGTAACCACATAGTTTAGAAAAATATTTGACCAAACATGTGGTATTCGAAGTGACTTAATTTTTTAGAATTTACCAAAAATCCCCTATGATTTTAAATTCCTAAAACCCTCATTTTGATTCCCCCATTCAACCAACTGCACCCCAATGTGCACCCAACATTCCTCCTCTTCTTCTTGGTTATTTGTCCGTTATTTGTTGATGGAATAAAGTTTCATTCATCCCTATGGTAAACTAGTGGTGAATTTATCATTATTTATAAGATCTTACATGGTTTCTTTAACTGTATAACATTATTATACTAGTTTTGTATATTATTCCATTTTTGGTAATTTCACCTAAGTGTGTGTTATATTCAATTTCAACTCAAATCAATATACCATATTGAAAGATTTGACTTATATGAGTCTAAGTTAGGTAGTTTTTGAACTATTCCTTAACATATTTCTCATTTCTTGAGTGTGTATGATGTGCGATTGCGTCGACCTAACCTGAAACTGACATAAAATTATAGATAAATAAATTTATCTCATATTTCATGTAATTAAACATTAAGGTGAGATGTGAATATTATTTTTGGTGAGTTTAGACATAGAAAATTTATTTTTAATGTGGTGATATAAGGGATTACTGAAACAAATATGACCAAGTGCATGCATGTGGATGACCAGGACATAACCAAGGATTTGGTGAAAGAACTTGAGATTTGAATCATGTTAAAAAATAATTAATTAAATTGAATAATATGATGATATGAATTTTTAATGAATTAAATATTTAAAATGGGTTAAAGAGACACTTTTTGATTTTGGGTTATTAGGGATTACCTCCTTAGGATCCATGGATACTTGGTTTTTAGGGGATATTGGGGATTACCTTCATATGATACATTGATAATTGGTTATTGAGGGATGTTGGGGATTAACTTCATAGAATCCATTGATACTTAGTGATTGGTGGATGCTAAGGATTACCACCCCTGGATCTCATGATTCTTGGTGATTTAAGGATGTTGGTGATTACCTCATCAGATCCAATGATAATGAAAATGATGGATTCGAAGGATTAACCCCCTCAGATCTAATGGAGTCTGGAAATAATGGATTTTATGGATTACCTCCCTCAAATATAATGGTATTTTATAATGGTTATATGATTCCATGGATTACCTCCCTTGCATCTAGTAATTAAAATGGTTATGTGATACATAGGATTACCTATTAGGATCTGTAAACTTGTGTAAACATGTGATTCCTTATGTTATGTTTTGTTTAGAGATATAAAGCACTTGCTGAAGCATGCATGATTGATCTTTGGTGTCACTATAGAACCTAATAACTGATGGTTGATGATTTATTTCATTTTACATTAATTATTTTTTACATTAGCATGCAATATTACTTGGACTAGATATTTTTATAGATACCATTGGAAGTGGCCTACTGATTCATACTCACACTATACTCTAGATACTATTGGTACCCGAGTTGAAATCATGGTATAGGGTAAGGGTAAGGGACCTATGAATGATGCTTAATTTGTTAACATGTGTAGATCATGGTAGATAGGATGATTCCTGGACCAATGACCAATTTTTTTAGAGTTTCATAGTTTTTTCCATTTTTTTTTTCAAATTTGAGATATTGGTGTATATGGTCTTCCATGTATATATAAATTTACTGACATGTATATATCTTCATTTTGATATTGATTTATGTGATTTATTGACACTTACCAAGATGTATGATCTATTATCTATTGGTTGTATGTTATTGTAATTATTTCTACTATTATTTTACTCCAATATATAGAAATAATTTCCCTAACATATCACTATAGAACCTCACTTCTAGTCAACAACTTCTAATATATGGGAAGGCATGACTGAGGTCTAATGATACTATTGGTATATTTAATGTTGAGTGGTCTCGAGCTGTCGTGATGTTATAAAGCGGTATCATAGCTCTTTATTTTGTCTTACTATTTGGGAAGGGTAGGCAGGAGATATAGAATATTCAAAACCTAATATAGAACTCGTTCAAGGGAGTAGCTTACCCATTTACTAGGGAAAGGATAATTTCCTAGGGATTATATTGTTGTTCTTGGTTTTTCTTTTATAGTAGAGCTATTTTACCTTGCATGAAACATATGATTTTCAGGTTATGGTTTATTGTATTTTTATTTATTTGGATAAATTGATAGAGGGTGTGCATACATGAATCATGATAGGTATATAGGAATAAAAATTCAACTACATGATTTCTTGTGATTGATTACATGCATACAGTACTTAGGTCGGTTATTTAAAGTGTTTGAATTAACTTATATTGTGTTTTCCCAAATAACTTGATGGTGACATCTTATCCAAGTGATTATTTATATGATTGGAAATTTAAATTTATGATCGATAAACCTAGTTATTCTATGTTATCGGTTAAATAAAATATTAAAAGAAAATTATAAAGTTTTTTCATCTATAAATTATAAATGGAATTTTAATTAATTGAGACTCATTTTTAAAATAATTGTTGAAAACTGAATTAAATGAAACGATATGAATGCTATATGTGAAATGATTATATTTGATTATGGGTTGATATATATAGAGAGATGGGACCTGAGTTGTGATACCATTTGATATGGGTTGTAAATAATAGTAGGATTTGATGCCTATTATTTCTTTCCCTAAAATTTGATATCAAGAAATATTATGGTAATATGTTCTAAGGAGTGTGTTTGGAATTGTAGAAAAATTCATCTACAATATCATCCAATAGAGTACTAGGAGGCTAGAAATGATTAGACTCTACCAATGTTTAGTCTAGATCACCCTATAACACCAAGGTAGGTGATGGATGTTCATATTTGATATAAATTTATAAGAGGCATACAATCAACAGAGAGAGAGGATCCTCATGATATGCCTCCAATGTCTGATTTAACCAAGGAGTTTTAGTTGAAATATCATTCATGATTAATTGGGGAGTGTGGTCCTTAGGTAGTTTATTTTTGGATAGAGTCCTTCCAAATGATATTTGATAATTTATAGTCACCCCTAGAAACGAGGGTGAACCTGAAATCTTATATGATTCAACATCTAGGGAAGTGTTATGGGGATATCCTAGTCTAGAAATATTAGTATTTGGGGTTGTATTTGAAGAATTTTGCATATATTTCTTCAATAATTTCTTTCTAGATACACTAAGTGAATACATGGTTACATAATTTATACACATCATGTAGGGATGAATGATAGTGATGAACTATGCTAATTGATTCACATATTTATAGTGTTTTTACCCGATGTTGGATGGAGATGAGTAAGCTAGGGAGAGATGTTTTAAAGATGTTATAAGGTATAAGGTCTAATTTTATATCAATATGTTTCACCTTCCATATTTTTTCGAGGATTCCAATTAATCTATTATTATTAGGAACAACCTGAGAAAAGGTTGAGATTTAAGGAATGTGTCATTTTACATAGGATAAATAGTGAGTTTTAATATAGTAAGTGGTGTTTCTTTGAAGGTTCACACTAGGGAGGTGGTGGATATTGTAGCATGGGTGGTAGTTTATATATGACTACTTATAATGGAAATTCTATTTAGTAAAATCAATGGAGTTTGACTGGCCATATTAGAGCACATTACGATTGATCGTAAACTGTGTGAAAATTATGTGGGAGGATGAGACACCTATAGATATTTTATAGGATTACCTAGTGGTTTCCCAATGATTAGGGATTCTGACAGGCACAAAGTTCTATATTGGGATCAGTTATTCAATAGTAGGTATGCAATGGAACCTCTATCGACTATTTAATACAAGGTAGTGGGTGCGGTTCCCATAGGAAATGGTGGTTGTACTAGCAAAATGGTGCTCTGTTGGAGAATTAGACAAGAGCTCAAGGATGAGTCATAAGATAGTTTCATGCTGGTCAACATACTCCCACCGACTAGGAGTATTGGTTATCTATAGTTTAAAGTAATATCTTAGTGACTTCTACATTCGTGTGAAACTTATTTGACATAAGAGCAAATCACACTTTCATATTGGCTCAGTTCATCGATGGATTGAGACTAAACATCAAGTACTTATATTGAGTGATATTGATTGATATACCATTAGGGGTGTGATTGGAGGCCATTTGATGGTGCATGGAATACAACCTTATGATTAGTGGATATAGCCTCTTTAGGGATTTATTTATATTAAATATTGAGAGATTCAATTTAATTCTAGGGATATACTTGTTAATACCATATCTATCCCACATATACTTATATAATTAAAGGGTATATTTTACATATTTAAATGGAAATAATTATTTCCATTATAGAAAATGCAAGGTAGGTCATGATGGGATTAACTATCGATAACTATGTGATATTACAAACCAAGTTAATAATCTAGTTTTTGATGTTGGAGAAATAAAACAAACAGTTTTTCTTCTCATTATTGATTAGTTAATGGATGTATTTCCTGGTGATTTATTGAGGTTTTCACTTGATATGGAGTTTATTATCAAGATCATGCTATGTTTAGAGCCTATATCCATTCCTCCTTATCCGATGGACCCTATAAATTTATAGTAGTTAAATTTTTAGTTGTAGGGATTAGATTCCAATGGATATAAATAGACAAATATATCTCCTTGGGGTGATATAGTCATATTCACCAAGATGGTGGATTGATCCTTGTGAATATGCATATACAATCAGAAGCTGAACCAAGTGATGGTTAGAAACTAGTATCCACTTATACACATCAATGACTTATTTGATCGATTTACTGGAAACAAGGCATTCCCTATGATTGATTTGATATTAGGTTACTACTAGTTGAGAGAGAGTCCTTAAGATATACCTTCCAATACATTTAAGAGTTTCTATGGTTTATATGTGTACCTGGTGATGTATTTCTACCCAATGAACTTAATAATAGTATTTATGGACCATAAGTATTGGGTTTTCCACTTATATATAGACACATTCATGGTATTTTTTATTTACGATATTCTCATATACTCTATGTCAATGGAGGGGATCATGTGGAATCCATAGGTTGTTTTGGGTACACTTATGGAGAATTAGTAATAAGAAAACTCTGAAAGTTTCACTTTTATATTGATCAGGTACACTTCTTGGGGAAAATTATATCTTAGTTTGGGGTGTTTGTAGACCCTGATAAGTATAATCAATTGATTCTTGGAAGATACCCATGAACATTTTTGACATTCATGAAATTTTGGGTTTTACTGATTATTACTGGATATTTATTCAAGGCTTATCAAATTTAGAAGTGACAATTACATTCTTGACCAAAAAGGGAGTGAAGTTTGTTTGGTCTTATTCTTGTAGGGCCACTTTTCAAGATTTGTAATGAAGATTGGGTGAAACACCAATCCTAACCTTAATCGATCTATGGAGGGTGTATACTATATAATATGATATATTAGGAGTTGGGTTATGAGAATTATTGATTCATGATGGTCATATGGTCACTTAAAAGTTTAGGTAGCTGAGGCCATATGAGTGGAAATATCTCACTCATGACCTAGAATTAACTACATTGGTACATTCCTTGAGGTGTTAGTGGAATTATTTGTTGGTCGATATGTTCATGGTGTATATTGACCATAATATCCCAAAGTATATTTTCTTACTATGAGACATGATCCTTTGATAGTGAAGGTTTGTTAAGTATTTAGAGTCTTTTGAATTAAAGAATTCATACTATCATTAACCAACATAGGTCATCCCTGAACTAAGAATTCGATCTGACCTGTTTCAAGGCACAATGGGTATTATCAACCCCTATAGAATGAAGACAAGGAACTGGGCATCAAGAACCACCTTTTTAAATGATAAACCTAGTGATCAACACATGCAACAAATAAAATGTAAGAAACTTGCAGATACAAAGTCAGACACTGGAAGACAAATATTACAAGAAAATACAGGTGATAATCTAAAATAGGTAAACCAATATAGTTGAGACAAAAAAACCATATCCATGTGATATGGGGATAACATACCACCTTGTCACTACTAAAATCTCACACCCCACTAACAAAAATATCCTCTGCCTATAATAGGTTCCTTTGTTTTAGTTGCATTAGATAAAATATGATCTATACACACCCAAGGGTATATACAAGATGTGAACAAAACAAACCCAATAGGATCCCACCAGGATTTTCATAGTTTTTATTTAATAAACAAACCAATTATGCCCATTTACAGAAAATAAGGGTATGAAATATAGTTTTTCAAAGCATAAAAAAATAAAATAAAAATTCACCCTTTCATATTAGTTTAGTAAACACTACCAAATAAAACCCAATTTTCAATGCATTCATAAATATCCATTTCAAAATAGAGCAACATAGAAATTGTTTCCTTGGGTATATTAGGTTCAGGTTATCTAGGATTCTCACTAGTGAATAGATATCCATGTGTGCATAAATACCTATAAAATGGGTCTAGAGATAGGAGAACACCTAAATAAGTGACCCCCTATCATAACATAGTTTATTTAGAGTTATAGCATAAATCCATTCTAGATAGATGAAAACTATCACATCATACTTCTCCCAAATATATACCTCTCATAATCACCCTGGGATTCCTTATTCTATAGACCACACTTTGAGTATTTCATTTTATAAACATCCCACACTTGGAGGATTTCATTTCATGGTTTTAATTATTTTAAGGGTATATCACACATTAATAATCAAACTTCCCTGGTAGAAAAGAAAAAATGCTTTGAAATCCATTTTTAGCATCAACACCAAGGGGAAAATCCATTTTAAAAATTATCCCAAAATAACACATCTTTGTAATCATAAATCACACCATTAAATTATTTAGAAATCCAATTTAAATGATATTGAAAGCATGGCTTATAAAACAATGGTTTTTTAATGAAACCACGTACCAAAAACACTTGAAATTTACAAAAATAGATTGGGATCAAAAATAAAAAGGGAAAAAGGGATCTTAGATATAAATAAAATACCCTGAATTATTAAATTCATATCAAGAAACTCAGATTAAAAAAACTCTAGACCAACCGAGATAAGGAAAACTAATTACCATAGAAATTACCATATTAGAACACAAATATATTAGTAGAAATGATATCTACCTTCCTTAATTATAGTGGATATTTAAGAAAACCTAGTATATCAAGACAAAACTCAAAGATATAGCCATAACATCCATTATCTATGGTTCCTTTCAAGAAGAACAGAGGTGATCTACAAAAATGACGAAGAAAAATGAATAAAGGATCTTATCATGATTTTCCTAGATCCAATATCGATAGATCTATTATAATAGATCTCTAGAAGGGTTGGTATTTCCAAAATCTCTAATAGGAATGCCTAAGGTTGAAATTTGAAGATCTAAGAGGAAAAATAATGTAAATGGGAGGTTTTTTTTGGGTTTTAAAAATAAAATTTTAAATTAATTAATTCCTATCACATAGTTTGGTAGTATGCTTTAGAAAACCATGTACCAAACATTTTCTTATTTCTGTATACTAAAGAATCTAACGATCTTGGTCACACATAACTATGTGCCAACCATGTTAAACGTCACAATCCCAAACCAACACAATCCACATAGTTTCTTAGGAATTCCACTTGTCTTGGCCTAACCATGTATAAATCATGCACATGCCTAGAAAACTTTAAAATTTACAAAAAAAAAAATCCAAAATGAATCAGGAATAGTTCAAAAAATAATGGTAAAAAAAAAAATATATGTACCTAAAAGTTAAATCAAGATATAAAATTTTCCCCACCATATCACTTTTTATTCCTAGAAAGTAAAGCTAAAGAATTTTGATCAAATAAAAATGATGCCACTACTCCCTCATCACCAATTTCTATTACCATGTCTTATTAAAATCCATTCCATGCTACTACTACAATCCAACCAATAAAACAAATTTTCCACATAGAACATATTTTTTAATAATTAATAACTTGAACTAGATATTTAGATATGAACATATCTAGTTCCAAATCAATCACTTACTAGTTGAAACATGAAAGGAATCAGGATGATAGTTCTTAAGTTGAGACACGAAGAAAACAACATGGTTAAAATTTAACTAAGATGGAAAATCTAATTGATAATCCTCCTTTATAGTATTCTCTATGACCTAAAAAGGTCCCAGGTATGTTGTAGATAATGTCCCTTTCCTTCCAAATCGGTGATGACTCAACTATGGAAAAAATTCAAGAACACTCAGTCACCTACCAAAAATAATATAGGGTGGCATCAAAGATCTACAGAATATTTATGCTAACTTTGATCCATATGTATTTTTTGAAGAATAATCTGAATTTTCATTGAAATATCATGAATAAGTCTTGTTCCCAAAAGAGACATATCACCCACCTCAGACTAATAAAGAGGTTATATACATTATCAAACATATAAAGACTCAAAGGGATCCATTTTGATGGGATAATAATAACTATTTTTATAATATGACTCAAAAAATTCCAAATGGATATCATAGTAGCCTCAAAAATCTATAATGAAATCACACTACATATCCTACAATATATCAATTAGTCACACTATCTTTCTGTACATGAGGATGGAAATACATACTCAATTTAACTTGAGATCCCATCACCTCCTGGAGTTTTATCCAAAACTAAGAGGTAAACTGGGGTTTACTATCCAAAATAATAGTAGATAACACTTTGTTTTACCTCATGATCTCTTAAATGTAAAAATTTACCAAATGTTCAACATTGGTGGTGTCTCAAATCTGAATGAAATGATCCAACTTATTTAGTTGATCAATCACCAACCATATAGAATTATTCCCTCTAGGAGTCCATGGTAACCCAATAAAGAAATATATAGATACATTATCCTATTTCTAGACAGGCACTGGGAGAGGTTGGAGAGAGAAAAAAGGATTTTGGTGTTTAGATTTAATTTTATGATAGGTATAGTAATGAGATACAAAATTAGCTATTTCACATTTCAAAATTAGCAAAAAACTAATACTTCATGTCAGAATATATCTTCATCATAATAGGATAAAAAATCACCTAGAATAATGAAAAACCTCCACTATAGACTTCCTCACTTATGAAGGAATGAAATATTAGTTTTTTTAAAAAATAATTAATTCTAGGGAGAGATACTACTCAAAAATGGTATCCCCACCATATAATAAGTTTTTGATACTTGTGAACTCTTTTTCCCTCTTTTGGACCGAAAAAATAATCTTTAGAACAGATGAAATAAATTGAGAACTATCAATAACCATACGGGTCACTTCCTCATTCATATCAAGGTGAATACATTAAAAGAGTCCCATGACATTTAATTCATCTTATGATTCTATAAATACTTCATAAAGAAAATTTATACTCATGTAGTTAGTAATAACACCCCCTTTCATGAGGTATAGGATATTTTGAAGTCAAATGTTTGAAGATACTACATCAATCACCTATATATAAGTTTTAGGTCCTTTTGAGAGAATATGTAACTTAAAATCTTATGGTTAGAATAGATAGAGAACCATTACCCAAATAGGTGATTTCACCAAATACTGAGAGCATGCACAATTACTATAAGTTCAAAATCTTGGGTGGGGTATTTCTTCTCATGTGGATAAAGATAAAAAGAATTTAATTCCATTAAATGATCTTATTTCACAATAAAGAAACTCAATCGAGCACCTGAGGCATCAAAATACACCACACAACCCTTCCCTACTTCTAAAAAAATCTGAATAGGTGCTGAGGTCAGTTTTCACATTAATTCATCAATGGAATTCTAACACATAGAATCCCATATTAATTTTACCCCTTTACTGGTAAGAGTAGTCAAAGACGATGTAAAAATTGAGAAGTATATTAAGAACCACTCATAATATGCTACCAAACCCAAGAATATTTGAATATCAACGACATTCCATGGCTCCTTGGTCTCACCTAAATTTTCCTATGTTTTTAGTGTTTAGCGGTCTCTTGTAGTGCATCCTGGGTTGTCAAATCCTCAATGACCTTAGAACAAACCTAAAAACATGTAAATTCTATGGATTTTCTTTGGATATAAACTGGACAAATTTAGATTGATTTTAGATATGTTTAATTGAAAACTAAGCGACTTAAGTGAATTCAATTTAAAAGAATGAGTTGATCCTCGGTTATCTCAAGGGGTGGATTAAATGCATTTATTTTTTCAACTATTTCAATTTCTTATATGTGAGATGTATTTATTAAATGAAATAACAATACCATCATCACTTATGAATTTCATACCTACACACCATAATACTAATCAACTATACTCTTGTAGGATCATATTTAGGAGCACTCCAAGGTAAATATTCGTATTAGCACAAGAAGTGTGTGGCCTTGAATTTAACAAGGGCGAATGATTTTAAAGATCATTAAAAAAAATTCTCAATTAAAATAAGTGATTAGACATTAATAGAGTGATAAATAACATCCAATCCAGACCCTTTATACCCATTTTGATCAACCCATATGTGGGTTAACCATCCATTAATGCTATGGTTTCAATGGAAGCGGGAAGTAGACTCACCAGGGATGAATTGAAGAGATGAAAAACAATGAAATAACAAACACTCCACCGTTGTGTGAAGGATTTTTCTCTTCGCTGTGTGAATAAATTCACACCATGATAAAAAATGTATCAATGTGTTAACAAAAATAACATAAAATGAGATGTAGAAGAATTTTTATAAATAAGAAAATGGTATTCAAGAAACTTACAATTGATTGAAGAACGTTACAAATAAAATTCGGCAGAATAATATTACAATAAAACAAAGCACACGAGATGCCTAAATACTCCAAACAAAACTACCTTAAATAGTAAATTTTGAAGCCTTGGGTTGATCCCACAACATTAAAAGTGTCTTCGATTAATGGTTAAAGTCCAAGGTGGATTAAAAGTTAAGGGAGAGTGGACTTTTCCACCCTTGACAAAAAATCCAAGTCAACTTGCATGCCTATGACAGGTGTGTAAAAAAGAGAATCTGGATGGCCGAACATGGGTGGTCAATAGAAGTGAAATATGAAAAAAAAGACATCCCCTAACAGTCTATAAAATTTCATCCTAGAAGAGTTTTTTTGTGATATGATTTAAATGGTATGTCATTTTTCTGGGATGCAGAATCTAGCCCATAATTTCATCTTCAACTTGGTCAACCTAGTTTTTTTATTAAAACATAAAAATTAGCTTGGTACAATGTTGAATTAAATGTTTCCCATGATGTATTGTATCTTCAGTTCAATTTTGATAATTATTGTGCATAGATCTTGGACTCTACAGTACTTTCTTTGGGATACTGTCTGGTTTACTTCGCCTGGAATGTTATTCGTTCATGACCCATTTTGGTGGTCTTCCAATGGGAATCTTCTAGTACTCGAAAATCATGAATTTTTTCTTATATCACGGGGGACCTTAAAAAGATATTAAAACAAAATTAGTACCATTTTTTTACGAGGTGTTAAAAAATGTACCATGTAATAGTGTATTTTAAGAAGGAATTACAATTATAATGTGAAATAATGTTTAATTTGTAAAATTCACTAAAAATGGTGTTCATGAATAATGAAGTACATGAATATTATAATATAAAAAATGAATATTAGCCAACCTTAGTGGCTAATCAAATCCCCAACTTGAGTTTTTCTTTTCCTGAGAAAAATGTATCTCAAAAATATGAAATTCAAATTCTCTTTTCCAAAAACATTTTAATACACATTGCTCACCAAAAAACCTCATACCAAAAAATTATTAATCCCATCAAAATAATTTAATACAAGGTATTTTTACAAGAATATGCAAAGCCCAATCCCATTCCTTTTTTCAAATTCATCTCAACATTTCATCCAATTTCAATTAAGCACGATGATGTTTTGTGGGTCACAATAGACATGAGGGTTCATTTTTATTCAATGGAGAAATTATGGAAGCACTGGGTGGAATAAAATTTTAATATTAATATGTGTATTAATTTCTTTTTTGATGTTTGTTTTTTTGTATTTCTTTCAATTTTTCCACAGTAATTGAAATTAAACTCAATCCAGTCAACCCTTGTAACAAGACTTTGCCAATGACTCCCAGGCTCAAAGACCTTAGGGCACGAACTGAATCTCAAATACTCGAGAATCATCTCAAGTTTATTAAATAAAAAAATTCAATTTACCACAAATAGAGGTAAAATTTCCTACTTTGGGCTAGAGAACTATGGATTCATGATCACCAAGTACCGAAATCCACACATTAGGTCCATCCATTTCTCTACGCGCAATTGAAATGTTTTGAATTTTGTTTGAATTTTTTGAATACTCATGTTAAAATTAGAATGATCACTAAAACTATGCCATTTATTATGGAGTCCCAATAAATCTAATTAATACCCCCAAATTCATAGGATGTACGTTATGTTTTTTAAATGGATGAAAATTTAAATGGTGAAGAATCACATTAGACAACCACACTTTCCAAAAATATGATCATGAACTTAAAATTTCCTTAAAATCAGAATCAAGGCATGAAAAATTATTTTATATTAAATTTCCAAATGTGAAATTTGTATTATCATGTTTAGGGTTTGAGGAATTTTTCTTTCCATGCTTCTTTTTTAATTTCAAAACATTTTTTAATTTAAAGTTTTTACGCACAAAAATTCAATTTTTTATTTCACCTCTCCCTAACATAAAACAACACTGCCCCAAATGTTTAAAGAAAAGAAGATTTATAAGGGTATAGAGGTAGAGGGGAATATTTATAAAAGTAAATTGAAATAATAAATATGGAACAAAGTCGCCTAGTGGTTGAATTTGAATTTTATGACGCTAATGATTAATCCTTCTATATTCATCTCACTCAAAGAGGCCTAATTAATGATGATAGTTTGTGTGTTTACACTTGTGATTTTCCTAAAATCCATCAATCTCGGTAGCCCCTGAATCTTACACCCCAAAACAATTAGAACACAATAAGAATAACTTGAGGTTCCCATAACTAAAAATAAAAAAACAAATGGAATGGAAAAAACATACTGTTTTTTACTTTGAAACTCCAACCTTGAGAGTAAATGTATAGGTAAAGGACAGGTTGCCTTACAAAAAGTGCTTTGTTTTATGTTGTTAGCCCGAAATGGACCCTAAATCTATCAGTTTTGTTTTTCGGGTTCATAGGTTAGATTAATTAACAACTATTTTTTTATTGTTTGTTGAATGATTCAATAAATGGTTTTAACCTATGAATATTGAATTTTAATAAAATACCACTATTGGGATCCTAAATATCTACTTCCCCTTGAGGGTACACATATTTCACTATGTATGGACTTGACCATCTAGACCTTAACTTTCTTGGGTGTAAATGAAGCTTTGAACTATAAAAGAGCACAAATTTTCTTGGTTCAAAGTATTTGACTTTGATATTCTTAGATTGGTAGGATTTAACTTTAGATTTTTTATCCTTTAATTTTCATAAGCCTCTATACTAAGTTTTTTAAGTTCATTAAGATCTATTTTCCACTTTTCATCGTCCCAAAAATGTCAAAGTTCATTTTTTGATTACCCAAAAGGCCTTGTGTTCAATTTAAACAAGAAAATGGAATGATTTTACAAAAACCAACCTATATTGTGACATTCCAAGGATATTTTTGAATGTAGTGCGATATGCCCAAAAAGAATTCAAGGGGTTCTAGGACTAACATTTCCAAGAGTGATTGATAATTTTTTCAAGAATTTCTGTAATCTTCCTATTCACTAACTTAGCTTGAACATTGGTCTGAGGATGGTAGGAAGTGGAAACATTATAAGAAATACCATACTTAGACACGAGTGTTGAGAAGGTAAATTTTCATAAATGGGTTCCACGATCACTAATAATTTCTCTAGGGATTTCAAATCTAGAAAATGTGCTCTCTTTCAGAAACCAGATCACAACATAATGGTCATTGGACTTAGTGTGAATGTACTCTACCCATTTTGAGACATAATCAACTAATAATTGGATGTAGAGATATGCCCTAGAGTTTGGGAAGGGTCCCATGAAATCAATTCCCCAAAAATCAAAGATTTCAATGACTAGAATGGGAGTAAGGGGAATTTGATTCCATTTAGTAACAGATCATAATTTTTGACATTGAGAACAAATTTGGAATAATTGGTAGGAATCCTTAGTGATTCTAAGACCATATAAACCACTTTGGAGTACCTTTTCAGTGGTTTTATTTTTGGAAAAGTGGCGTCTACATGCCTCTCCCTGACAGAATCTTATAATGGACTCTTTCTCAGACTCAGGAACACATATCTTAATAATTTGACTAGATAAAAACCTGAAGAGTTATGGATCATCAAAAAAATTATGTTTAATATTGGAAATAAATTTATTCTTAGATTTGGTCCTGATAATTTTAGAAAGTCACCCATAACCAAATGGTTTTCTATGTCATCATACCATTGGAAATCACTCACAAAATAGAGGTGCTCATCAAGAAATTAATCATACACAAAAATATGATGTGAGTTTTCTTTAGATTCAATCATAGATAGGTGATCAACTATTACATTATCAACTCACTTTGTATCCTTAATGGTTAAATTGAAATCTTTAAGAATAAGGACCCACCTAATCAATATATCCTTGACATCCTGTTTTTGGAAAAGTTATTTTAGGGTAGAATGGTTGGTGAAGACAAAGATGGGTGATCCTAAGAGATAGGACCTGAATTTCTCTAAGGAAAATAAAACGACAGTAAAATCTTTCTTAGTGGTGGTGTAGTTGATTTGTGCATCATTTAAAGATTTTTTCACATAATAAATGACACATAAAGTTCTCTCACACTGTTTTCATAAACTACTATTACAACAATGTCGCTCACATCACACATGAGCTATAATGGAAGTTTATAATTGGAATACTGCATGATAAGTGGAGAGATAAGATTTAACTTGAGTGTAGAAAATGATTCCTCAAAGCATTGTGTCTATAAAAATGGAGAATCATTCACCAATAGAGCACAAAGTGGTTGAGAAATAGAGTTGAATTTCCTAATGAACCTTCTATAGAAACCATCATGTACTAAGAAGGACCTCACTTCCTTGATAATTTTTGGATAGGGAAGGTGATGAATGATATCAACCTTAGATTTATCAATCTCAATCCCTCTATCAGAGACTATATTACCTATAAAAAGTCCTTATTGTACCATGAATTGTCATTTTACCTAGTTTATTCGGTGATTCTTATCCTATCATCTGGAAAAAACCCTTTCAACATTTTGACGGTATCCCTCAAAAGTATCCCCAAATATTTAGAATTAATACATAAAGATCTCTAAAAAATCCCCCACCATGTCCAAGAATATTCCCACCATGCACTGATGGAAGGTACCCGGGGAATTACATAACCCCAAGGAAATACAGTGGAAAGAAAAAGTATCGAATGGAAAATTGAAGGTTGTTTTTACTTGACCCTGAAAGAAGACCATGATTTGATTATACCCTAAGAATCCATCTAGGAAGTAGTACAACTAATGACCCTAACCTTTGTCAAGGACTTGATCCATAATGGACAATGTGAAATAGAATTTCTTGGTACTAGAGTTGAGCTACGTATAGTGTAACATCCCAAGTAAGTAATGAATAATAGATATTTTTATCTATGTCTATTAATGATTAAGATAGTGTTATAGAGGCTTAAAATGAAAATAGATACAATCTTATGCATGGAATACACTAATATTCTTAAAAGATTGTTTTACTGCCTTTTGATGGCAAACCATTTTTGAATCTATATTTTGACAATTTTATAAACTATGTTTGTCAAAATAAACTTATTCTTTATGATTGGGACATCAAAATTTACCTTGTGTGAATTTTTGGTATTTTTCTGACAATGTTCATTTTTTAATGAATAGTGAAAAATACTGCATTTTACATCAAAACTGCTTTTTAATATAATTTATTTAAATGATTAGATTATGTTTTGAATTGGTTTTGAAGTGAAATTAGAATATATTTTTACCATTTTATCCAATGGTGGTCATTGGAATCAATTTCACTTTGAAATTAGACTTAAACTGGTGTCAATCTTTTGATACTTATTGTTTTGTAAAAACACGCTATTTGCTCTGGCATCGGGAATTAATTATTAAATTAATTAATGTGACCTATATGTTTTGAATTTTGTAAAATGGACTTCATTTTTGAATTCGGAATATCAAATATAGCTTAGGGTGAATTTTTGGTAATTTTCTGAAAAACTTCAATTTTTGATGAATAGTGAAACCACTAAGTGGTAATCAAGCAAACTGATTTTTCAGTTAAATGAAAGTTTACCACTAATGTGTATTGAATTTTGAAAATCCGACATACATGGTTTTCATTAAGAAGTAAAATGTGGTTCAATGAGATTAAAATAATTTTTTGGTGAATAGTAACTTATTAAGTTCTTAATCACGATTAGTGGTAATTAGGGTAGTTTAAGGTATAAATAATACTTTAATAAAATGAAATGACCTAGAGACATGTCCCAACCTCATTGGTTGTGTCATGGCCGACCATGACATGCCATGGGTCAACTTGGGGACCCCATGGATCCACTTTTGTTGGGAAATGACATAAATTACTTTTTATTTAATGTTAAAGTAAAAATGACACAAACATAATATGTTTTACGAAAACAATTTTTAAGTGGGGTTATACAAGTCCAAATTTTGATTATAAATAGTCATTGGAAAGATAAAAAGATTTCCTACATCATAGTGTTTTTTTATGATTTTTAGACATTAAATAAATTAAATTATTTATGACATAATAATGATGCAGCGATGACATCATTATTTGACGATTTAAATAAAATGGAAAGATAATATAAAATCTATGAACTACACATGTCCAAAACCAATTGTATGAGTGGATTTCGAACCCTTATCACCTTATCCACGAATTATATCAATGTGGGACCTTTTAAAACCGAATTTTGTTTTCAAATAATGTAATATTTCTTTACTTTCCAAAAGTGCCCCTCCTCTCCTCTTATAAAAGGCCCCCACCTCTACCTCATTTCACACACTCTTCAAGCCTTTGGCTCGGCCAACCCCTACCCATTTGCTCTCTCCACATCCCTCTCCTCATCCTAGAGGATTCCCTTTGGGCATAATCCTTTCAAAGGAAGCCTTTAGGCTCAAATCAAAAGGAGATACACTTTTAAAGGTAATTCATTCTCTCATGTTCATTTGTTTTATTTTGCTTCTCCAACCCCCTAAACTCTTTTTATTTACTTCCTTTGTAACAAAACCAGTATCTTCAATATACTAGGATGTTGTTATAAGATTTATTTGAGCTACACTCTCACACAACTACATCAAATGGTTAAAGAACATACGGTTTCTGTGGATGGCGAAATTCTGCCTCCCGAAACGATGATTGTTCAATACTCATTTAACACCTTCAAAGGTGGCCATTATGATGTCACTATTTTTATATATGATATATAATATGTTTATGTTTTCCTTAAGCTTCTGTTTTTTTCATTTTGGGCATACCTTTATGGTTTCCATTATGGGTAAAACACGATATCTTCATTTTAGGAAGTGCGGACTACCACCCCCTAAAAGTGATTTGATTCGTTAATACCATATGTGGGATGTGTAAAGGATAAAGTTAATGATATTATATATGTTATTATACTGGAATTATAATATACTCTTATATCATTATGATTCCATTCCAGAAAATATGAAATAGAAATGAAAGTAGCGTTCATGCGTACGTACGGCTTACCGTCTCCATGAACGGTGCATTTCATTTCTTACCTCTAAATGTGATGTAATATTATAAATGCATGTATGTACTGGATATATATGACATATATGATATCTACATCATGAATAACATTCTGGATATAATGAACCTTTGACCAAATTAACAACATGTAAGTGTAAGAAGTCTATTTTTGACTTAAGAACCAAATACCGACAAAATGAACATTATTAACTTAACCGATTACATGATGTTCATAACATGGTATAAAAGGAATAATGAACTTAAAAAAGATTCATAAGAAAGTAGAGATTAACTCAAGTTTATTATTCAGGAGATTAAAGAACGGTCTGGTCAAGTCGGATACGAGGTATGGGACTTCGTCTCAATCTCCTTTCGTTGAGGCATATTTTATTTTATACACAACTTTCTTTTATACCGTGTATAAACCACTTTGACTTTTACATTTATTCAAAAGGAATATTTTTTATACGAAGCGTTTACTAAACGACAAAAGGGAATGTTTTTGTCGTACGTATGCGGCGACAACGACTTCTCCGCCGTCGTGACCGTTATTTGAGTTTCGGCTTCCTCTACAAGCCATACCTTCTTTTTAAAAGAAAAATAAATACCATGTTTTACTTTTCTTTTATTTTAGTATTGAAAATGGTTTTCATAATGTTTTTATATCAATGTGTTGTATTGATATCTCGTGATTGAAATGTGGAAATTTTATGTTTCCTTTATGCATGTTTTATGTGATATGATTATGTTATGGTTCTTGGGCATTATTATGAAGACGGGTGGTTCTGTGATAAAATAAGGGCGGGTGAGCCCGTTATAGCTCTCCAATGCATTGGGTAACGTGAAGGAGTGAAACGTTAAGGTTTCTCCGAAGAGATTTTTAGGGAATATACTGTGATGGGTATTCCAAACGTAACCAAGCGGGTTACTCCCTACGTAAGAATGTTATGAATGCCTCAAGTTACCTTTATGTCTTATGATTTCTATGATTTATTCATGATTTTATGAGGTATCTTAAAGTGCCTATGTTTTATGGGTAAAGTATGATTTCATTCTTATCTATATATGAACTCATGTTTCCTTTCCATGTTTTTTTTATATAACCCATACTGAGTTTTTATGCTCATCCCAAGTTTTTGAAATGTTTTTCACAGGTCAAGGGAAAGGTACATGATAAGATGATAGAGTCAAGGATGTGTCAAGAAATAATCCATGTTTTATTTTAAATGTGTTTCCATTGATGGGAATAAAGAATACTATCTTTATGTAACCACTTTGTTTATATGTGGAATGTAATGCAAGTTTTATGATCTAATTCTCTAAAACTCTAAACCCGAAAAGATCCTCAATGTGTAATCTTGTAATAACTCAAGATTAAGTAAGGTTTAAGGCTGGGGCCTTATAGTTGGTATCAGAGGTCGGTTTAGATAACTTTAGGAGTTAGAATTATATTAAATGATTATCCAAAAATATTTTTTTTCGAAATGATATAGCATTTAAAGATTACCATGTTGCTTCATCTAAGACATGTTTGTTCAGAATGGTTTTCCGCAGAGGAAACAGGGAAGCAGTGCTAGGAAGGCATACAGAAGGAAATAAACTTCCGAATCAGAATCCTGAGATGGTCGGAATTGGAACTGAACAGTTTGTTGCAGTAATGGCGCAGTTGACTCAAGCGATAAATGGCGGTGGTATCCATGCACAAGATCAGCCAGATCAACCGCAGAGGAACATGTCAGTGGTGGAACATTTCGTGAGGCAACATCCACCATCATTCAGAGGATCATCTGACCCTGTGCTGGCTGAAGGGTGGATTAAAGAACTGGAGAAGATTTTTGATGTCATGGGGTGTTCAGACAATCAAAAGGTTAGTCTTGCTATTTACCGTTTGGAGGGTGAAGCAGATCAGTGGTGGTCTATGGTTAAAAATATCAGGGACGCTGATGAGATTGATTCTCTTGACTGGGATGAATTCAAAGGTATGTTTCTTGAGAAGTATTTTCCTAAGGCTGTTCGACTTAGGATGGAAAAGCAATTCTTGGAATTGAGGCAAGAGGAAGACTCAGTGGCTGCCTATGAAGAAAGGTTCACTCGATTGGCAAGGTATGCTCCAAATTTTATCCGGGACCTTGATAGTAAAATCAATCGTTTTTACTCAGGATTAAAGCCAAAATATCGAAGGGAATTAGCTTCTCGTGAGTTTAAAAGTTATGAAAAGCTTGTTCGATGTGCTGAGAAGGTGGAAATGGAGTTTGCCGATGACCAAGTTTTCTATAACAACCAGCAGAAGAAGAGACCGAGGTGGCAGGAGAAAGGTAAGAATTATTCAAAAAAGTCTGATGGTAAGAGAACTAAGTTTCCAGTTTGTGATAAATGTGGAAAAAGGCATGCTGGGGAATGTCTTCTGAATTCTGGGAAGTGCTACCGATGTGGTAAGATGGGACATAAGGCTCGTGATTGCACTGAAAAGGATCAAGGTGAAGGTAAGAACAAATTTGATTTACAGTTAGTGAAATGTTATAAGTGCAATGAGATGGGTCACTATGCAAACGAGTGTCCGACACGGAGCTTGAGTGATGGGAAACATCTAGACTACAAGCAGAAAGGGGTGGTGAAATCCTTTGCAACTACTTCAGCAGATGCCGGGCCATCAAATGAAGTTGTATCAGGTACTTTGTTTGTTTTTTCAGATTATTCCAGTGTGTTGTTTGATTCAGGGTCTACACATTCTTTCATCTCTGAAACCTTTTCTAGTAAAATGGGAATACCATCTCAAGAAATGACTCCTGAACTTTTGGTAAAAACACCTGGGGGAAGTGTCGAGGCAAAAAGAATTTATAAGAATCTTCCTATCCTTATCTGTGGAAAGAACCTACTTGCAAACCTTATTGTTCTACCTCTAGTAGAGTTTGATGTTATCTTGGGTATGGATTGTCTCTCTATTTACCATGCTAAGATTGACTGTAGAGCTAAAGAAGTTTCTTTTTAGAAAGACTTTCAGTTTGTTTACAAGAATGAACCCTTACATTTGATAACATATCAAGAGGCCGAGAAACTTGTAAAAGATGGAAATGAATGTTACCTTGCTCACGTCGTTGAAAATAAAGGAACTGTTCAGATTAATGACGTGCCAGTGGTAAATGAGTATCCTGATGTTTTTCTTGATGAGTTGCCTGGAATAATACCAGATCGGGAAGTTGAGTTTACTGTTGACTTAGTTCCTGATGCTAAGCCAATTTCAAAACCCCCTTATCGAATGGAACAAATTGAACTTTTAGAGTTGAAGGAGCAATTGCAAGATTTATTAGAGAAATGTTTCATTAGACCTAGCACATCACCATGGGGTGCTCCTGTTTTATTTGTTAAAAAGAAAGATGGTTCTATGAGACTTTGAATTGATTATAGAGCCTTGAATAATATCACTGTTAAGAACAAATATCCTTTGCCTTATATCGATGATTTGTTTGATCAGCTCCAGGGGGCTCAGTTT
The DNA here is from genome assembly GCA_963277665.1 of Viscum album. Lineage (NCBI taxonomy): Eukaryota > Viridiplantae > Streptophyta > Magnoliopsida > Santalales > Viscaceae > Viscum > Viscum album. The sequence goes on from OY728126.1 coordinate 592,273,519, forward strand.
TTTTCAAAGATTGACTTGAGATCGGGGTACCATCAGCTGAAGGTAAAGGAGGCAGATATTCCGAAGACCGCATTCCGTACGAGATATGGCCATTATGAATTTGTAGTAATGCCTTTTGGGCTAACCAATGCACCTGCTGTATTCATGGACTTAATGAATAGAATTTTCCATGAGTTCTTGGATAAATTTGTGGTGGTTTTCATTGATGATATTTTGGTGTTTTCTAAAAGTAAAGAGGAGCATGAAATACATTTAAGGGTTATCTTGCAAACCTTAAAAGAAAAGAAATTGTATGGGAAATTCAGCAAGTGTGAGTTTTGGTTGCAACAAATTTCTTTCCTTGGTCACATTGTTTCTAAAGATGGAATAACTGTTGATCCTGCAAAAAAAAAGTTGTGGAAGAATGGCCAAGACCCACAAATGTAACGGAGATTCGTAGCTTCCTTGGTTTGGCGGGATATTACCGAAGGTTTGTTAGAAATTTTTCACAGTTATCTAGTCCAATGACTAAGATAACTCGGAAGGGTGTTCAGTTTATCTGGACAAAAGAATTTGATGATTGTTTTCAGGAATTGAGAAGAAGATTGGTGAATGCTCCAGTTTTGGCACTACCTTCCAGGAATGGTGAGTTTGTTATATACAGTGATGCTTCATTGAAAGGACTTGGTTGCGTCCTAATGCAGAATGATCAGATAATTGCTTATGCTTCACGACAGTTGAAAACTCATGAGGTAAATTACCCTACACATGATTTGGAATTAGCTGCTGTTGTTTTTGCTTTAAAAATTTGGAGGCATCATTTGTATGGAGTAAAGTTTGAAATATATACTGATCACAAAAGTTTAAAGTATATATTCACTCAGAAAGAGTTAAACATGAGACAGAGGAGATGGCTGGAATTAATCAAAGATTATGATTGTACAATTCATTACCATCCGGGAAAAGCAAATAAAGTGGCTGATGCTTTGAGTCGAAAAAGTAATGCTTCATTAACAATGTTGCGTTTGGAACGTGATCCTTTGGTTAAAGATTTGATGAACTTTGGCATAGAAGTTGTTGGTGCAGGAAGTCCTTATGTTTTGTTTCAGGTATCAGTGAGATCTTCTCTATCAGATAGAATCAAGAAAGCACAGAAGCAAGACAGTGAGTTGCAGAAAAAGGTAGAGCTGGTTTAGAAAGGTAAGTTGCCTGAATTCAACATTGATAGTGATTGTGTTTTGAGATTTGGGAAGAGATTGTGTGTGCCTTGTGATTCACAGTTGAAGAGAGAGTTGTTATGTGAAGCTCATAGTTCTCCGTTTTCAGTTCATCCGGGCAGTACTAAGATGTATAGAGATCTGCGGGAGTATTACTGGTGGGATGGAATGAAAAGAGATATAGCTGATTTTACTGTGAAGTGTTTGACTTGTCAACAGGTTAAAGAAGAGCGGCAATTACCGAAAGGGATGCTTCAACCTTTACCAGTGCCAGAGTGGAAATGGGAGAATATATCCATGGACTTTGTTGTTGGATTACCGAAGACATCTCGAGGTAATAATGAAATCTGGGTTATTGTTGATCGCTTGACCAAATCTGCTCATTTCCTTGCTATACGAGATACTTTCTCTCTTGATCAACTTTCCCGTTTGTATCTTAAAGAGATAGTCAGGTTACATGGAGTTCCTCTCTCCATTGTATCGGATCGTGATCCCAGGTTTACTTCTAACTTTTGGAAAGGCCTTCAAAAGTCGTTGGGTACTGAATTAAATTTTAGTACAGCTTTTCATCCTCAATCAGATGGGCAGTCAGAACGAACAATTCAGACATTGGAGGATATGCTATGAGCTTGTTCTATGGATTATCAGGGAAGTTGGGACCAACATCTTTCTTTGTTTGAGTTTTCATATAATAACAGTTTTCATTCTAGTATACAGATGGCACCATTTCAGGCATTATATGGGAAGCGGTGTCGAACTCCAGCTTTCTGGGATGAAGTGGGTGAAAGGAAGTTGATGGGACCAGAGTTGGTAGAAGAGATGGCAGAAAAAGTTCAGCTGATTCAGAAACACATGAGAACAGCTCAGAGCAGGCAGAAGAGTTATGCGGATAACCGGAGGAAGGATCTATCTTTCGAGGTAGGTGATCATGTTTTTCTCAAGGTTTCTCCTTGGAAAAGTGTGATGAGATTTGGTAAGAAAGGAAAGTTGAGTCCAAGGTTCATTGGACCATACGAAATTCTGGAAAGAGTTGGATCAGTTGCATACCGAGTGGCTTTACCTCCGAGTTTATCTCAGGTACACAATGTTTTTCACATTTCGATGTTGAGAAAGTATATGCCTGATCCATCTCATGTTTTGAGTCCAGAGGTAGTTCAGCTGGAAGAGAACCTATCTTATGAGGAACAACCGGTCCAGATTCTTGACCACAGGGAGCAAGTGTTACGGAATAAGGTGATTAAGCAGGTAAAGGTTTTTTGGAAAAACCACATGATTGAAGAGGCAACATGGGAATCTGAACATGCAATGAGGGATAAGTACCCCCATTTATTCGATAAGTAAATAAATTGCGGGGACGCAATTTTCTAAAGGGGGGAAGGATGTAACATCCCAAGTAAGTAATGAATAATAGATATTTTTATCTATGTCTATTAATGATTAAGATAGTGTTATAGAGGCTTAAAATGAAAATAGATACAATCTTATGCATGGAATACACTAATATTCTTAAAAGATTGTTTTACTGCCTTTTGATGGCAAACCATTTTTGAATCTATATTTTGACAATTTTATAAACTATGTTTGTCAAAATAAACTTATTCTTTATGATTGGGACATCAAAATTTACCTTGTGTGAATTTTTGGTATTTTTCTGACAATGTTCATTTTTTAATGAATAGTGAAAAATACTGCATTTTACATCAAAACTGCTTTTTAATCTAATTTATTTATATGATTAGATTATGTTTTGAATTGGTTTTGAAGTGAAATTAGAATATATTTTTACCATTTTATCCAATGGTGGTCATTGGAATCAATTTCACTTTGAAATTAGACTTAAACTGGTGTCAATCTTTTGATACTTATTGTTTTGTAAAAACACGCTATTTGCTCTGGCAGCGGGAATTAATTATTAAATTAATTAATGTGACCTATATGTTTTGAATTTTTTAAAATGGACTTCATTTTTGAATTCGGAATATCAAATATAGCTTAGGGTGAATTTTTGGTAATTTTCTGAAAAACTTCAATTTTTGATGAATAGTGAAACCACTAAGTGGTAATCAAGCAAACTGATTTTTCAGTTAAATGAAAGTTTACCACTAATGTGTATTGAATTTTGAAAATCTGACATACATGGTTGTCATTAAGAAGTAAAATGTGGTTCAATGAGATTAAAATAATTTTTTGGTGAATAGTAACTTATTAAGTTCTTAATCACGATTAGTGGTAATTAGGGTAGTTAAAGGTATAAATAATACTTTAATAAAATGAAATGACCTAGACACATGTCCCAACCTCATTGGTTGTGTCATGGCCGACCATGACATGCCATGGGTCAACTTGGGGACCCCATGGATCCACTTTTGTTGGGAAATGACATAAATTACTTTTTATTTAATTTTAAAGTAAAAATGACACAAACATAATATGTTTTACAAAAACAATTTTTAAGTGGGGTTATACAAGTCCAAATTTTGATTATAAATAGTCATTCGAAAGATAAAAAGATTTTCTACATCATAGTATTTGTTTTATGATTTTTAGACATTAAATAAATTAAATTATTTATGACATAATAATGATACAGCGATGACATCATTATTTGACGATTTAAATAAAATGGAAAGATAATATAAAATCTATGAACTACACATGTCCAAAACCAATTGGATGAGTGGATTTCGAACCCTTATCACCTTATCCACGAATTATATCAATGTGGGACCTTTTAAAACCGAAACACATTTTCAAATAATGTAATATTTCTTTACTTTCCAAAAGTGCCCCTCCTCTCCTCTTATAAAAGGCCCCCACCTCTACCTCATTTCACACACTCTTCAAGCCTTTGGCTCGGCCAAACCCTGCCCATTTGCTCTCTACACATCCCTCTCCTCATCCTAGAGGATTCCCTTTGGGAAGAATCCTTTCAAAGGAAGCCTTTAGGCTCAAATCAAAAGGAGATACACTTTTAAAGGTAATTCATTCTCTCATGTTCATTTGTTTTATTTTGCTTCTCCAACCCCCTAAACTCTTTTTATTTACTTCCTTTGTAACAAAAAAAGTATCTTCAATATACTAGGATTTTGTTATAAGATTTATTTGAGCTACTCTCTCACACAACTACATCAAATGGTTAAAGAACATACGGTTTCTGTGGATGGCGAAATTCTGCCTCCCGAAACGATGATTGTTCAATACTCATTTAACAACTTCAAAGGTGGCCATTATGATGTCACTATTTTTATATATGATATATAATATGTTTATGTTTTCCTTAAGCTTCTTTTTTTTTCATTTTGGGCATACCTTTATGGTTTCCATTATGGGTAAAACACGATATCTTCATTTTAGGAAGTGCGGACTACCGCCCCCTAAAAGTGATTTGATTCGTTAATACCATATGTGGGATGTGTAAAGGATAAAGTTAATGATATTATATATGTTATTATACTGGAATTATAATATACTCTTATATCATTATGATTCCATTCCAGAAAATATGAAATAGAAATGAAAGTAGCGTTCATGCGTACGTACGGCTTACCGTCTCCATGAACGGTGCATTTCATTTCTTACCTCTAAATGTGATGTAATATTATAAATGCATGTATGTACTGGATATATATGACATATATGATATCTACATCATGAATAACATTCTGGATATAATGAACCTTTGACCAAATTAACAACATGTAAGTGTAAGAAGTCTATTTTTGACTTAAGAACCAAATACCGACAAAATGAACATTATTAACTTAACCGATTACATGATGTTCATAACATGGTATAAAAGGAATAATGAACTTGAAAAAGATTCATAAGAAAGTAGAGATTAACTCAAGTTTATTATTCAGGAGATTAAAGAACGGTCTGGTCAAGTCGGATACGAGGTATGGGACTTCGTCTCAATCTCCTTTCGTTGAGGCATATTTTATTTTATACACAACTTTCTTTTATACCGTGTATAAACCACTTTGACTTTTATGTTTATTCAAAAGGAATCTTTTTTATACGAAGCGTTTACTAAACGACAAAAGGGAATGTTTTTGTCGTACGTATGCGGCGACAACGACTTCTCCGCCGTCGTGACCGTTATTTGAGTTTCGGCTTCCTCTACAAGCCATACCTTCTTTTTAAAAGAAAAATAAATACCATGTTTTACTTTTCTTTTATTTTAGTATTGAAAATGGTTTTCATAATGTTTTTATATCAATGTGTTGTATTGATATCTCGTGATTGAAATGTGGAAATTTTATGTTTCCTTTATGCATGTTTTATGTGATATGATTATGTTATGGTTCTTGGGCATTATTATGAAGACGGGTGGTTCCGTGATAAACTAAGGGCGGGTGAGCCCGTTATGGCTCTCCAATGCATTGGGTAACGCGAAGGAGTGAAACGTTAAGGTTTCTCCGAAGAGATTTTTAGGGAATATACTGTGATGGGTATTCCAAACGTAACCAAGAGGGTTACTCCCTACGTAAGAATGTTATGAATGCCTCAAGTTACCTTTATGTCTTATGATTTCTATGATTTATTCATGATTTTATGAGGTATCTTAAAGTGCCTATGTTTTATGGGTAAAGTATGATTTCATTCTTATGTATATATGAACTCATGTTTCCTTTCCAAGTTTTTTTTATATAACCCATACTGAGTTTTTATGCTCATCCCAAGTTTTTGAAATGTTTTTCACAGGTCAAGGGAAAGGTACATGATAAGATGATAGAGTCAAGGATGTGTCAAGAAATAATCCATGTTTTATTTTAAATGTGTTTCCATTGATGGGAATGAAGAATACTATCTTTATGTAACCACTTTGTTTATATGTGGAATGTAATGCAAGTTTTATGATCTAATTCTCTAAAACTCTAAACCCGAAAAGATCCTCAATGTGTAATCTTGTAATAACTCAAGATTAAGTAAGGTTTAAGGCTGGGGCCTTATATATAGTTAATACAAACTCTCCATCCACTACTGACCCTTTTGAGGAGAAGGTCACCATTCTAATTGGTGATCACAGTGATTCCAACTTTTTCTGGGACAACATGAATAGGGATTACCCAGTCACTCTCATCAATGGGGTAGATGACACCCACTTTCAACAAATTAAGAATTTATTTCCTTAACAAATCCATAATTTTGGGATTGAGTCTACTCTAAGGTTGATGACATGGTTTGGAGTAAGATTCCAGAACAATCCTATGAGTTCCAATTAGTGGGATAATCCCAGGAATATCAGAAAGGGTCCATTCAATTGCTTTATTATGCTTTCTTAGGACATCTTGAAGCATTATATCTTGATTGGATTTAAGATAGGATGAAATGAAGATATGAAAGGCTTGATTTTCCCCCATGAAATCATACTTGAGTGATGGAGGTATGACCTTAAATTCAAGATCATATTAGTTATCAATTTCAAAATATGGATGGGACTTTGTGTTGAAATTAGTTTTATTTTCCAATTTTATTGATATAATTGGTTCCTTGTGAATAGAATTTGCATCCACTAAATTGGAGAGATCAGTGTCATGAATGGGTATGTACTCAATTTTATTGATTTAACCAATGGTATCATTGATTAGTGATTTGAGAAAATCATCAAATGAGCTATCTAAAATATATTCAAGCCAAAGAGAAAAATTTCCATCATGTGAACAAAGGAAATAAATCTCTTATTAACTTAAACATCTTTCTATAATTATTTGATGTTCCTCTAGTTCATTGTCAACACTACAAATCCAATTTACCTCATGTATCTTTTCATCATACTTAATTTTAGAGTTTTCATTATAGATGTTCATATCAAGAATCACATTTCCAAAGGTTATTTTTAGGTTCCCATTTCTAACTCAAATAACTGAGTTGATTGTTTCTAAGAAATGATTACCAAGGATGATGAGAATTTTCTCCCTAGGAATTAATCTTGGATGATTTTCAGTGAAAATGATGTCATCAGGGTAAATGAAATTTTCCAATTTCACCAAAACATCCTTTAAGACCCCCTGAGGAACTCAAACACTATGATCAACAAGTTGAGGAGTAAAAGATGTGGGTTGGAGTTATTCGATCCCTAACTAACAATACATGGCATAAGGAATGAGGTTCACACTATTTACTAGATAAAAAAGGGATTTAACATTTTTTCTCTCTCCTAACTCAATATTGATGTATTAAGATCCTGGATCTTTCAACTTCGTAGGAATGGTCCCTTTAATGGTCGTACTCACCTTAGATACCAAAAGGACTTGGTTTTTATGTGAAAATTTCCTTTTAAAAGTTTTCTAGTCCTGTAGATAATATATGTATGTAGTAATGGTTTGGATTTCATTGATAAGGGTAATGTTCAACTTAACTTGAGAGAATATTTCCCTCAAAGTTTTATTAGTTCTGGTTTATATTTTCCTCCCATTCATTGAGGGAAGAAATCAGGTTGTTTGAGTGTTTGATGTGGTTGTGGTTAATTAACATTCTCATTGGGTTTTTCATAATATTTGGGTGGTTCTTCATCATTTTTTTGTGTTATTTATTCTTTTAATGGTTTTGGAATGGTTTGTTTAGGTTTCTCAATGGATTTTCCACTTTTTAAAATAGTCACTCCTTTTAGTTGTTCATGAGAGGGTTGTGTGTAACTGGATTCTCCTTTTAAATGTTGAGGACGGTACCACCTGAGTAGGCATGGGGGAGTTCCCAATTTTAATGGTTTTTATTTGATGTTTTAGGGATGATAAATCTGAGTTCATTTTCTCCATTTGTTTACCCAACTGTTTAAGGATTGGTATAGGAAATAATTGGGTAGGGGTTTATTCCGGTTGGTTTTTCCCAGGAGGATAATTTGGTTGTTGGATTGGTTGCTGGAAGGGTTTAGGTATTGGATAGAAAGGTGTTGTTATTGTACTGGTTGTTTTTGGAACTAGATATGGTTTTGAAAATTTTTTGGAGGAGAGGGGTTTTGTCCTTGTGTATGACTAGGTTGTTGGCCGGGTTGCTGGTTATCTTTCTAATAGAATCTTGGATGGTTATTATAACTTGAATTGAAAGTGTTTTTGTATTGTGGCTTCTGAAAGTTCAGAGCGTTGACCTATACTGGTGGTCCCCCTAAAATAACATATTTTATGTAAGGGATGGTTGGTTTGTTGTTAGTATTGTGGTCATGTTTTTCACAAATTCTGCACATAGGGTAAACAGTTTGAATTTCATAGAAATTCCTAAGATCGATCTTCTGAACCATCCTAGTGAGTGCAACAAGTTTTTCCCTAAGGCTTTCATCTTCCCTAAGGATGTGAATTACAATAGATTTGGGTGACTTCTGATAGTAAGTTGATGTTCCCCATTTTTTGTTTTGTTCATCCAGTCCTTCTATATACTCATAAGCATTATTTGGGGCTTTTTTTGAAGGTTCCATTACACATCATGTCAATGAATTGTTTTTTTCCCATACCCAAACCCTCATAGAAGATTCAAAATTGTTTTAGGATTGAGAATACATGGTGAGGTACCATGTTGAGTGTGTCTTTGAACCTTTCACGTGTTTCATAAAATGAATCCCCTTCTTTTTAATAAAAGTTTTAGATTCTCTTTTTAAGCGCAATTGTTTTGTGAAGGGGGGAGTATTTTTTATAGAATTCTATTTGAAATAGGTTCCAAGAGTGTATTGATGTAGGTCTTAGATTTTTTACCAATTATTTTCTTGATCCTTTAGTGATAAATGAAAGATCCTCATCTTTGCCGACTCAAGTTGATGTGGTGGGAACATGGTTTTGAACAATGTCTTTGAACTCTTTGACATGAAAGTATGTCATTTCTGACTCCATCCCATGGAAGGATAGAATGTGGTTTAGGACATGAGGTTTGAAGTCATAGTAGGATTAAACTAGGGTAGCATGACTAATTCAAGAGGGTTCATTGGTCTAGGTAGGTGTAAGGTAGTCATTCATGGTTTTATCGAATGCATTCGCCAAGTTTGGGGCTACCTCATTTAGATATCCATTTTGGTTCCCAGTGAGGTTTATGATTTGTTTTATTTAAAGAAACTCCATTAAAATGGGATAATTTTTTTGACTCTAGAGTATTTGGAATATTATGATCTAATGTAAAGAGTTCTCTAAGTTCACTTGACTCAGCAACCCCTAGACTATCCACCCTAACAAGTCAGTTTGACTGGTTATGAGTATTGGTGGACATGCACCAAGAAAAGTGAAAAACAAATGAAAGGGTAAAAGATAAGAGAAGTTTAGGCAAGAAAATAGAAATGTGGGAGAATGGAATTAGTCTTGATATGACTTAATTGGTTCCCTAGAAAAGGTATGAAATTTTGGTCTCTCCCAAATTTACCTATGTTTTTAGGGTTAAGCAGTCGCTTGTAGTGTTTCTTGGGTTGTCGAGTCTACAATGAACTAAGAAGAAACCTACAGACACGTAAATTCTATGGATTTTTTTAGGCTATGAATTGGAAAAATTTGGGTTGATTTTAGATTTTTTAAGCGAACAATAATATAATTATGTTAATTCAATTTAAAATAATGAGTTGTTCCTAGGTTATTGCTTGTGGTGGATTGGATGCATTTCTTTTTCAACTATTTCAATTTATTATATTTGATATGGGTTCATTAAAAGATGTAAAAATACCAAAATTACTTACTAATTTAATACCAACACACCCTAATACTAATCATATATACACTTGTACGATCATATTTATGAGAAATCCAAGGTAAAAATTCGTATTATCACTTGAAGTGTTTGGTTTTGAATTCAATAAGGAAGAATGAGTTTAAAGATTTCCAAAAAAAATTCTCAATTAAAATAAGTGATTATTAATTAAAGAAGTGAGAAAAAAAATCCACTCCAGCAATGTGATACTCCCTTTTATTAACCCATAATTTAGTTATCCCTCCATTGAAACTGTGGTTTCAATGGAAGCGGGAAGTAGACTCATGATGGAGGAATTGAAGAGGTAAAAAAAATAAAGAACACTCCATCGTTGTGTGAAGGATTTATCACTTAAATGTGTGAATATATTAACACCTTGATAAAATGGTATCAATGTGTTAATAGAAATAAAATAAAAAGATAAGTAGAAGAATTTTTATAAATAATATAATGTGATTTGAGCAACTAAGAAATTGAAAGAAAAATGTTACCAAGACAAATAAATAGAATACCATTACAATGTTACAAATCACATAAATGAAAAAAAATCCTCCAAAAAAACTCCATGAAATAGTAAATTTTAAAGCCTTGTGTCTATCCCCAAATAATCTAAGTCTCCTCAATTAATGGTGGTAGGCCAAGGTGGGTGGAAAGTTAAGGGAGAGTGGACTTTTCCACCATAGAAAAAAAAGCTGAGACAAATTTCCTGCCTCTAATAGGTGTGTCAAAAAGAGCATATAAATGGCCTATGTTGGGTGATCTATAGAAGAAAAATATGAATAAACGAATGTCACCTAACTGTATGTAAAGTTTCATCCCAAAAGAGTTTAGGGTTTTTGAGATTTGATTTAAATGGTGGGAATTTTTTTGGGCCACATAATATGGCCTAGAATTTTATCTTCAACTTGGGCCTCCTGGTGTTCCATTAAAAAATCTGAATTAGCTAGTTCTAGTATTTAGTGAAATGTTTCCCACAATTTTTTTATATCTGTAGTTCAATTTTATGAATCATTGGGCTTGGATTTTGGACGCTATAGTACTTTTATTGGGTTTCTATCTAGTTCACTTCACCTAGAATGTTCTTGGTTGAAGACCCATTTTTGTGGTCTTCCAATGTGAATATTTATGTACTTCAAAATTATGAATTGTTCCCTATTGCATCAGGGACCTGAAAATAAAATATGAATATAAAATAAATACCATTATATGTTTTAGGATGTTTTCAAAAATGTACCATGCAATAGTTCATTTTAAGAAGGAATTACAATCATAATGTAAAATATTGTTCAATTTTTAAAATTCACTAAAAATAGTTTCTATGAATAATAAATAACATGAATATAAAAATATAGACAATGAATATTATCCTAAATTAGTGTCTAATCACAACCCAACTTGATTTTTACTAGTCCCAAGCAAAATGTATCTAAAAAATATGATATTCTAATTCCCTTTTCAAAAAACATTTTAATACACATTTCTCACCAAAAGACCACATACCAATAAATTATTAAACCCATAAAAATCATTTAATACAAAGTAGGTTCATAAGCATACCCTAACCCTAACCCCAAGCCCATTACTTTTTTTTAAATTCATCACCAAATTTCATTCAATTTCAATTAGGTATAATGATGTGTTGTGTTTCATAATAGACATGGTGGCTCATATTTATTCAAGGGAGAAAAGATGGAGAAGTTAGTTGGAATCACATTTTAATATTATGAGTATTAAATTATTTTTTTTATGTTTGTTTTTTTTGTATTTGTTTTCTTTAGTTTTTCCATTGTAATTGAAATTGAACTCAATTGAGTCATCCCATGTAGCGAGACTCTGTCGATAACTCCCAGGCTCAAAGACCTTAGGGAACCTAGTGAATCCCATGTACTCGAGTATCATCTTGAGTTTAATCAATCAAAAAAAATTCAAATTACCATAAATAGAGATAAAATACTCAACTTTGGGCTATAAAACTATGGATTCACGATCCCCATGTGTTGAAATCCACACATTAGGTCCATCCATTTCTATTCGGACAATTGATTTTTTTTATTTTGTTTGATTTTTTTAATACTAATATTAAAATTAAAATGATCACAAACCTATGACACTTATTATGGGCCCCCAAGAACTCAGAATAATACCCCACAATCTAAAGTAAGTTCATTGTGTTTTTTAAAAGGATGAAAATTTAAACGGTGAAGAATCACATCAGAAAACTGTACTTTTCAAAACTATCATCATAAACTTAAACATGCATTAAAATCAGAATCAAGTCATGAAAAATTATTTGATATTAAATTTCAATGTGTGCAGTGTGTATTATCATGTTTAAGGTTTAAATATTTTTTCCTTAAATGATTTTTTTATTTCAATTTTTTTTTAAAATTTAATTTTTTGATGCACATAAAATCAATTTTTTATTTCACCTCCCTTAAACATAAAATAACACTGTTTTAAGTGTTTAAAGAAAAGAAAATTTATAAGGGTATAGAGGTAGAAAAGAAGATTTCTAAAAGGAAATTGAAATAATAAATATGTAAAAAAGTTACCTAGTGGTTGAAGTTGAAGTTCATGATGCTCTTGATTCTTCCTTTGATCTCCATCTCACTTAAAGAAGCCTCATCAATGATGAAAGTTCTTGTATGTACAACTATGATTTGCTTAAAAATCCATCAATCTCAGCATCCCTTAAATCATTTACACAAAAAAATTATAACACAATGGGAACCCCTTGAGTTTCCCTTAACTAAAAATTAAAAAAACAAAAGGAAAGGAAAAGAGCATACCATTTTAGTTTGAAACTCCAACCTTGAGTAAATATATTGGTAAAGGCTGGGTTTCCACCTAGAAAGAACTTTTGTTTAATGTCGTTAGCTCGACCTGGACCCTAAATCTATCTACTTTTTTTGGTTCATAGATTGTCTCAAAAACTCCTCCTTTGTTTCTTTTTTATTGAATGATTGAATGAATGGTTTTAACCTATGGCCATTTACTTTAAAAACACGACCACTAATGGGATCCTAAATCTCTAATACCCCCACAAGGGTACACATGATGCACTATGTATGGACCTGACCCTATAGAAATTAACTTTACTAGGTGTAAATGATGTTTTGAACTATACCAGAGCACAAATTTTCTCCATTAAAAGCCTTTGACTTTGAGATTTCTAGATTGGTAGGATTTAACCCTAGCTTTATTAATCCTTGAATTTTTATAAGCCTCCACACTAAGTTCCTCAAGTTCATTAAGATCAAATTTATTCTTTTCTTAGGCCAAAGAAATGTAAAAGTTCATTTTTTTTATTTCCCAAAAGGCATTGTGTTAAATTTCAACAGGTAAGTGACATGATTTTTCATAAACCAATCTATATGGTGACATTCCTAAGATGGTTTTAAATACTGTACGATATTCCCAAAGGGAATCCAAGAGTTTCACAAACCAATCTTTCATATAGGGATTGAGTGTTTTTTCAATAATTCTCTTAATCTACCTATTCTACAACTCATCTTTACCATTGGTTTAAGGATGGAAGGTAATGAAAACTTTATAAGAAATACCTTACTTATTCATGAATTTTGAGATGGGATGGTTGCAAAAATGGGTTCCACGATCACTAATAATAGCTCTAGGGATTCAAGAACTAGAAAATATGTGTTATTTTAGGAATCAAATCACAACATAATATTCATTGGACTTGGTGGGAATTTCCTCTACCAATTTTGAGACATAATCAACCACTTAAAGGATATAGAGATATCCTCTAGAGTTTGGGAAGGGCCCCAAAATCAATTCTCCAAAAATTAAATATTTCAATGACAAGAATGGGAGTGAGGGTCATTTGATTCATTTTGGTAATGAATCCTAACTTTTTACATTGAGGAAAACTTTGGAAGAATTGGTCGGAATACTTAGTGAGGTTAGGCCAGTAAAAACTACAATATATGACCTTTGTACTGGTTTTCTATGTGGAAAATTGGAATCCACATGCCTCTCTATAATAGAATCTTAGAATGGGGTCTTTCTGAGACTAAAGAATATATCTTATAATGATTTGATCTAGAAAAAAATTAAAGAGTTATGGATCATCAAACACATAGTGTTTGACATCAACAATAAATTTCTTCTTCTCTTGGGTCATAAGGAATTTTGGAATGTATTTCGTAACCAAATGGTTTTATATATCAGCATACCATGGGAAATAAATCACAAAATAGAGGTTCTCATCAGGAAATGAATTAAACACAAAAATGTGATGTGAGTTGTCTTTTAATTCCATCCAAGATGGGTGACCGGCTAAAACATTTTCAAAACCTTTTTTATCCTTAATGGTTAAATAAAACTCTTGATAAAGAAGTACCCACCAAATCAATCTATCCTTGGCATCTTGTTTTTAGAAAAATTATTTCAGGGTTGAATGGTTAGTGAAGACAATGATGGGTGATCCTATGTAATAGGAGATGAATTTATCTAAGGAAATTACAAAAGAAAGAAACTATTTCTCAGTGGTGGTGTAGTTGATTTTTTCATCATTTATTGATTTTATTTCATAAGCAATGACACATGGAGATTTCTCACACCGCCGTCCTAAGAATGCTCCTACAATGAAGTTAGTCACATCACACATGATATTGAACAAAAGTTTCTAATTGGGATATTTCAATGTAGGTGGAGAGATAAGAGATGACTTGAGTGTATAGAATGATTATTCACATATTTCTATCCAAAGAAATAGAGAATCTTTCCCTAACAGAGCACAAGACGGTCGAGAAATAGAGTTGAAATTCCTAATTAGCCTTCTATAAAAACCGTCATATCCTAATAAGGACATCACTTATGTGATATTTTATAGAGAGGGAAGGTGAATAATGATATCAAAATTATCTATATCAACCTCAATAAATCTAGCAGAGACCAGATATCCTAGAACAAGTCCTTCTTTTACCATGAAATGGAAATTCTCCCAGTTTAGGATGAGATTATTATCCTCGCATATTGAAAAAAACCCATTAAAAAATTAGAAGGAATCCCTCTAAATTATCCCTAAAGACTGAGAAGTCATCCATAAAGACATCTAAACCAACCCCCACTATTTATGAGAAGATTCCCATCATGCACAGTTGGAATGTACTTGGGGAATTACATAACCCAAATGTCATGCGCTTGAAGGAAAAAGATTCGAATGGAAAAGTGAATATTGTTTTTAATTGATCCTCTAAGGAGACCTAGATTTGATTATACCCTGAGAATCCATCTAGGAATCAGTAGAATTGATGACCCACCACTCGCTCGAGGACATGATCAATAAAGGTAAAGCGGAAATGGTCTTTCTTGGTGCATGAGTTGAGCTTTATATAGTCAATATAGACTCTCCATCCACTACTGGCCCTTGTGGGGAGAAGTTCACCATCATCATTGGTGATCACAATGATTCCAGCTTTCTTTGGAAAAAAAATTAATTGGGCTTACCCACTCAATCTATGAAATGGGGTAGATGATACCCACTTTCAACAACTTAAGAAGTTATTTCCTCACCACATTCATATGATTGAGATTCAATCTATGCCGAGGTTGATGACATGGGTTGGAGTTAGATTCATGAACAACACTATGTGTTCCAATGAGTGGGATAATCCCAATAATATCAAAAAAGGGTCCATCCAATTTCTTTCTTATGCTTTCTTAGGATATATAGAAGCATAATCTCTTGATTGGGTTCAAGATAGGATGAAATGACAACATGAAAGGATTGATTGTATCCTAATAATTCATACTTGAGTTTTAATGCCCTAAACCTCATTACAGAGAGTTGGCGCATTATTACATAACATTGGTATGATCACAAGAGATCACGTCCTGAAAGACCGAACATTTTAGTAACCTTGGAAGTTCTAGATACATACATAAGTTTTACATTACATTATGAAATGAAAAATAAGCATTGTGTCTCCATAGAAACACTCATATCCCTTAGCCTATCCCTGCAGGTTAGTCATAATATACTTCTTCACATCCTGGAAAAAATAAAACATAAGAAAGGGGTGTGCTCAGATTCTCAGTAAGGATAAAAATATAACTGAAACTTTTATAAATAAGCATAAACATTTAAGGAAATGTATATGACTAAAACAAAATCCTTTTAAACTTAAACTTCAACATAATATGGAAAAGATAAATCAAATAATTACATTTAATTATTCATACAGATATTATAGTAGTTGAATAATCACATTTAATATCAATTGAAAATTTCATAATGATATAATGAATAATGTTGGACATCATAACCACAAATTCAATGCCTCGTGCCAAGACTACGAATAATAAATTTTTCAAGGCCTTGTGAGAATACACTAATTTGTCTCATTAGACCTACTAATGCATTGAGGGGCTATAGTGGGCCCCACCCATCACTTACTAAGTCCAATTATTTCCTCATATGAAAAGAGTGAAACATAACACACTCATTCGTATTGAAACTAGCATACAAAATGTCAATACTTTAACCATAAACCATAAATCGTATAAAAATAGCACATCCACAGTCAAACAAATCATAACTCATTCAATAAAATATGTAATATTTTATTATATTAAATCATCCTTGATCAATAATAATATCCAGTAAAGGATTTTTACATAGTTGAAAATGATCAATAAAGCTCTTTGAGAGAAATATACCCTTTTCATGAAATCATTTAAAAGTCATGTAATTATAAAATAAAACATTTATTTTGATAATATTAATAAAATATTTTAAGGGAAGCTTATAAGGTGTTATAAAGGGGGGAAATATCTTCACCCTCCGTATAAGTTAAAAAAACATTCTTTCCTTAATTTGTTGAAAAGGTCATAAAGTACCTTGTAAGGAAAAGAACAGAAAGATTCCTTTAAAAATTTTTTATAAAAATTAAAACAATGGTATAAATGAATTTAAACCATATTATAGGAAATAGTAAAAATGTTTTGAAATAAACTTTTAAAAAACATGGATGTGGATGAGAAAAAGTCCCAGTAGATACTTACGTAAAAACAACCTCAGATAATAAAGAGATTGTAAAATTAACCCTTACCTTGCACTTTTCCTTCATTGAGGGTAGGTTAAACTCTAGTATAATGGTTAAATATTTGTTACTAAATTATAAAATGACCACATACATAAATATGATATCATATATGATTCTCTAATATTTCTTTGTAAATAATATTTCAGTAGTATCATTGTTTCGGGTGTTAACTGATTCATTTTTCCTTTATATGTTTTGTTAAGTAAGTCATGTTTGTTATGGATAGGATGTATTTGATTCATACTAAGAATTAAATTATGTTCGTAAAAATTATTTTTAAACCATCAAATAAAAATTATTCTTG
The DNA here is from genome assembly GCA_963277665.1 of Viscum album. NCBI lineage: Eukaryota > Viridiplantae > Streptophyta > Magnoliopsida > Santalales > Viscaceae > Viscum > Viscum album. Next base: position 592,290,747 of record OY728126.1, read on the forward strand.
AATGGTTACGATGGGTAATGAAATCTCATTACATTGTGGAGACGGTAAGCAGTACGTACGCACGAGCGACAATATCATTCTATTGATGGTGAACTACTATATAATTGGATGGTATATTATATATAAATAAACATTGACATGTTATTTTTATTATTTAAATCAATTATACTCATTATTACTCCCATCCAAGTAATGAAGTGTTGAATAATAAACTACACCGCGATGTGGAGACAGTAAGCCGTATGTACACACGTATGGTGACTTTGTCATTCATAGGATGGATAGAAAAATGAATATGGTTGTACCAAATTTATAATAAAATATCATTATGTATAAGGTACTAGATTTATTATTTTATTATGTAAACAACAAAGAAATAGAAAGTGGAATAAGAAAACAAATTTGAAATAGGTGATAAAATAATTACCTCCTCTTCGGATGCTTCCTTTTGATTTGAACCAAAGGGACCCAATGTTTGGATTTATGATAAATTTAAGGCCTATAGGTTAAATTTAGGGTAGTTGGGAGGATATTTGATTAGGGTTTGGATGAGTTAAATGTCTTTGGAGGTGTGAATTGGAGAGATGGGAAGTACCCTTTTATAAGAGAGGTGAGGGGCACTTTAGGAAGAGCTTGAAATATTAATTTATTATAAAATAATTTTCAGTTTCTATTAGCTCCAAATCAATTTATTTCAAGTATAATGTGGTTATTTATATAAATCCTCTCAAACAATAGGTTTTAGACTAGTTTATGTCTTTATATTAACCTTATATTTTAGATTTAACTCTTAGTAAAATAGTTTAACTTTTACCATGTCTTCTTGTATTATTATAATAAATGTTTATTAAACTTACTATAAAATACAAATTAAACCTAAATTGGTTCATTAATGACATATATATAATTATATAAGAACTTTGGATGAACCTTAAATTTTTAGGACTATTATATAATTTAATAAAATAGTATTTGTTTTGAAAACTCATTTATGTCAATTTTGATACTATTTAGTATCTGGTTTTTGTCAAATTTATAACAACACGATTAATTCAAAAGAAATTAATTAAATAAACCCTAACATGTCATATTAACCTAGAAATTTCGTGGAATTCCTCAAAAGTCTCAATTTACATTTATTTTAATATTTATAACATTTATTATTTTAGTCTTTCATTAATAATGTAATTACTGCATCATTATTGTGTCATAAATAAATTTAATTATTTAATGTATAAAAATAATAAATAAAATATCATGATGTAGGAAATATTCTTAGACTTATAATTAATATTTATAGTCTATTTTATCTTATGTATGACACTATTTTAAAAATGGTTTAGTTATTAAAATTTGAATTTAACACTTTTAACTCTTCTTTAAATAAAATATAATAAATGTCCTAATCTAATCCAAGTTGATAAAAAAGGATCATAGTTTTGTCTTAAGGTTTATTTTGGTCAAACTAAACTTATTCAATAGAATTAGGACATGTGTTAGGGTAATTATAATATCATTTTTACCTTTAATTACACTATTTTATTTTAACTGTGGTAAATAAAATTGAAAAGGTACTATTCACAAAAAAATATTTTCATCCTATTGAACCATATTTTACTTATTGATATCAACCGTGTCTCTCAGATTTTTTAAATTTAATTCTCAGAAGCAATAAAATTACATTTTATGCAAATTTACAAATGTGCCTTAAAGGTGGGTAAAAGAGGGTAAAAAGTTCAACACAATTATATATATATAATATTATTTTAAAATGACTTAAATGAATTAAAATTGAATAATATAGGTATTATGTATCAATTATTAATTTAAAATAAATTTAAATTAAAAACTAATTATTTAAATAAAAAGTCAGTTTTAAACAATAACAAAGTGTTTTTCACTATTCATCAAAAATTGAAAGTTTTCAGAAAAATACCAAAAATTCACCATATGCTAATTTTGATATTACAAATAAAAAATGAAGTCCATTTAAAAAAAAAATTTAAAAAATTACAAAATTTGGGTATTACTATTCATAACTGCTATTTAAACGGCTGGTTTGATTAGTTGTGGTGTGCTAAAACTCGAAGTTGCGTACAACACAAACTATTGTTTTATTCATATAGAAGCTTAATGTAGAATCATGGGGTGTTACATTCTTACCTCCTTCAAATAATTTCATCCTTCTAATTTCTAGAATGTTACTGCATAAAAAGATTCGGGTCGTTCTTCATCATTATCTCCTTAGGTTCCTATGTTGCATTTTCCATTTTATGGTTTCTCCAAAGACCTTTTACCAGTCTAGTCGTCCGGTTTCTCAAAAAATTTTTTTTCTGGTACCAAGAATCTTGACATGTTATTCACAAGAAGATAGATCAGTTTCCAGTTCTATTTATTCATAGGTGAGTACATGCGTTGGGTCAGGCATGTATTTTCTCAAGAGTGATATGTGGAACACATCATGGACTTTGGAGAGAATTGGGAGAATTTCCAAACAATAATCTATAAATCCAATTAATTCTAAAATTTCTAAGGGTCTGATGTATATGGGACTTAATTTACCCTTCTTTCCAAATCGTATAATACCTTTCCATGGAGATAGCTTCAAGAAAACATGATCTCCTACTTGAAATTCCAAATCCTTCCTTCGGTTATCGGCATAACTCTTTTTCCTACTTTTATCTCCTTTGATGTGGGTTTTTATAATATTCACCTTTTCTATTGATTCCTCAACAAGTTCTGGGCCTATGAGTTTTTTTTCACCAACATCATCCCAACAAGTTAGCATGGAATATCTCTTTCTATATAATGCTTTATATGGTTCCATTTGAATAATTGAATGGAAGCTATTATTATAGAAAAATTCTACCAGTGGTAAATAATTATCCCACATAGGTTGAATGAAAAGTGATCAAGATCTCAACATGTCTTCTAAGGTTTAAATAGTCCGTTATGATTGTCCATCAGTTTGAGGGTGGTTGGAAGTGCTCAAATGAAGTTTGGTATCTAGGGATTTCTGAAGACATTTCCAAAATCTTAATGTAAAATGGGGATTAGGATCTGAAACTATTGATAGGGGTAAACCATGAAGTCTTACAACTTCATTAATATATAGTCTTTCTAAACGTTCAAGTGGTAAATCTTTTCTTATAGAAATAAAATGTGCTGATTTGGTAAGATGATCAACAATGACCCATATTGCATCATTCCTCCTAGGAGTATTTGGTAGCCCCATGAAAAATTCCATCGTAATATCATCCCATTTCCACTCCGGTATGGGAAGAGGCTTTATGAATCCTCCAGGATGTTGTCTTCCAGCCTTCACCTATTGAGAAACCATACATCTTGACACATAATCCCCAATCTCCCTCTTTATGTTGTCCCACCAAAAATTCTCCTTCAGATCTCTATACATCTTAGTGCTACTAGGGTGCATAGAGAAATTAGATCTATGAGCATCATCCAACAATTCCATTTTTAGATCAGGTATATCGGGAAAACAAGGTCTCTTCCCAAATTTCAAAATTCTATCTTTATATACAAGGTCAATCAATCTCCCATCATTCACACCTTTAATTTTCTTTTGAAACTCTACATCACCAGTCTGAGAACTTTTTATACTTTCTATTAAAGATGGTTCGGAAACCATTTGAAAAAGTATCGATGTTTCACCTTCCGTGATTATTACCATATCCATCTTTACTATATCCATGAACATAAGATCCCTATCAAATCTCATCTTGTTCAGAACTCCATGATCCTTTCTTCTCAAAGAATCTTCCACCTTATTTTCCTTCCCCGGGTGGTAGTGTATAGTGAAATCATAATCCTTGAGTAGTTCGAACCATCACCATTACCTCATGTTGAGTCCTTTCTGTGAGAAAATATACTTCAAACTCTTGTGATCAGTATAAATCTCATATTTTTTACCATAGAGATAGTGTCTCAGTATCTTTATAGAAATTATTACCGCTGTTAACTCAATATCATGGGTAGTATAGTTTTGTTCATGAATTTTTAGCTTCTATGACGCATACACAATAACTCTATCATTCTCCATAAGGACACAACCAAGTCATTTCTTTGATGAATCACTATAAATAACAAACCCAACATTCCTCAATGGTAGAATCAATATAATATCATTGACTAATATTCTCTCTAATTCCTCAAAAAATTATTCACACTCTTTTGTAAAAACAAATTTAACCCCTTTACATGTGATCTAGGTTAATGGGTTAGCCAATCGGGCAAAATTCTGGACGAAACACCAATAATAACCTGCTAAACCAATAAAAATGCGTAACTCAGTTATACTCATTGGTACTAAACATTCTTGGATTGACCTTGTCTTTGAAGGATCAATAGAGATTCCATCCTTAGAGAAAATATGTCCAAGAAAATAAATCTCATAAAGCCAGAATTCACACTTACTAAACATCCCATATAATTCATTTCTTCTAAGAGTCTTTAGAATAGTGCAGAAGTGATTTTCATGATCTTCATATATTTTGGAGTATTCCAAGATATAATCAATAAATAACACTATAATGTTATCAACATATTCCTTGAAAACTATATTCATTAGATCAATGAAAACATAGGGTGCATTAGTCAGTCCAAAAGGCATTACTGCAAACTTGTAATGCCCATACCTGGTACGAAATGCTGTCTTCAGAATGTCTTCCTTCTTCACGCACAATTGCTATTATCCAGATCGAAGGTCAGTCTTTCAAAAATATTGATCTCCATGAAGTTGATCAAATAAATCATCAATGCAAGGTATGGGATACTTGTTCTTTATTGTTATAGTATTTATCTCCCTTTAGTCAATACACAACCTTGTAGATCTATATTTCTTCTTAATAAAAAGAACAGGGGATCCCCATGTAGAAACAATAGAGAGAATAAATCCTTTATTACTCAATTCCTCTAGTTGTTTCATTAGTTCCACTAATTCCACAGTTTCCATTCTATAAGGGGTTTTCGATATAGTCCGTGAACCCGAAATTAAGACAATGGAAAATTCAATTTCTCTTTATGGGGGATGTCTAGGTAAATCCTCTAGAAACACATCAACATATTATTGCACAATAGGTACATCCTCTATTTGAACATTCCTTTCCTCACCCATAGTTACCTCACTCCCTCCCTCCCTCCCTAATAATTGAATTTAGAAGAGCTACCGGGGGTGGTTATAGATGAGAATCATATGGTTATGTTTCTACTCTAAAGATAAGGGATTCCTTATCATCATAAGAAATTGTAACCTTATTCTTATTAGAATAATTTTTTGCATCATGGTCCTAAATCCAATCCGTTATAATGATTATTTCATTTTCAGTCATGGGTATGATAATAAGATCAGCAGATAAAGGAAGTTTATATGCCATAATGGTAACTGATTCACAAAATTTTGTTGCAATGATACTTACCTTAGGAGTTTTGACTGAAAAATCCATTGTTAAGTCAAATCATAAATATCTAATTTTCTTGGAAAACTGGGAGGATATGAAATAATGTGATGATCCAGAATCAAATAAAGCATTGGCCAAATTTGAGGAAACGATTAAAGTACCTGCCACTACACCATTCAGAACTTCAACCTCAGCAGTTGTGATCGCATAAGCTTGGACTTTCTCCCTTGTCCTTTTCTAAGGTAAGTTTCCTTGGTTATTAGGAAATTCATTTACATAATTCCCCATTTCTCTACAATTGTATCATTCAACATTTTCAACCTCTTTCTTTCCCTTGCAATCACGATCTTGGTGGAATTTTTATCCACACTTGTAAAAAACTCCCATTCCCTTCATATAAGTTCCAGGGTGTTTCTTACCACATTTACTGCAGGATAAAAATTCAACTTTTCCATTCTTCCCCTTATTTCCATTTTGAGAATGTTCAATAGATCTCTTCTTTTCTTGCTTTTATTTGAAGTAGTAAGACTTAGATAATTCATTTTCTGTCTTGATAGGACATGAGACTCTATCTCCATATGATGAGAAAGATTTTGAGACTAATTACTAATGGAGAAATGATTTTAAACCATAAAATAATCGATCAATATTACTAATTGGGTTATGTATATAATTTGCAGCATGCTTTGATAACCTTGTAATGTTAGCCTCATACTTTGCTACATTCTCATCCTCCTTTTTCCTCAGACTCAGAAATTTCCTTTCCATATCAGCTTGATGTTCACAAGGAAAGTATTTCTCTAAGAAAACCTTTTTAAACTCCGTCCATTTCATATTTGATACTTCTTCATCCTCCTTTGTGTTTTGAATTAATGACCACCATTGATATACATCTCTTATGAGGTGATAAACTACCATGAACACTTTTTCCGTTTCACTACTCCCCAAATCATGATATATTTTCCCAAAGGAACTTAACCATTGTTCAGCTACAAATGGATTTCTAGTCCCTTTGAATGTTGTGGATTTTATCCTCATGAAGTGGACTAACATTGATCCTCCACATTATGGATCAGAGTGCTCAATATGGGTAAGGTTATTATTCATAACCTGAGCGAGTTATCCCAGTATAGTTATAAGCTGTTCAGTAAGAGTTGTGTCAAAAGCTCCACTATAATTATCTTGAGTGGGAGGTCAATACCTACATGGATTATGTGTGTTGATTTAGTTTCCATTGCTTCCAATAGGCACCATTTCTAAAAAATGGCATACACTAGATTAGTTTATGAGTCACAATGCATAATTCTAAACTTGTAAAATACTTAACATAAATTTATCAGTTTATGCATATAATCCCTTATCATAAAAATGTTTTCTTTGAGGAATTATTTACTCATAAATACTTCAAAATGGTTTGTTAAGAAAATTTTAATTATCCTAAGCGTATCCCCCATGAGGGTCAAACCAGGTGCATAGTAAGCCTTGTTGTCATGTACAAGGATACCCCTGGACAAGCCCGAAACTCCTTGTTGGATTTTTCACTCCTAGGTACATCTGTGCCAAAACCATATACACTTATAGTATCTTTATAGGGATGTATTTCTTGGAAAACCCACATAATATTTAAATTGCAAAGATTTTTGGATTTTATTCTATACTTATCCTAAAATTCTATCTTAGGGTAATGTTCTCTAATAATAGTATTTCTAAATCTAATTTCCAAGGTTTCTAATAAAATTCCTCTAATACCAACTATAATTCCCTAATTATAGTTACCCAGAGGCAGTGCATTATTACATAACATTGGCAAGATAACAAGGGATCAAATCCTGAAAGACCGGTCATTTTAGTAGCCTTGAAAGTACTGGATACATACATAAGTTTTACATTACATTATGAAATGAAAAAGGAAAATTGGGTCTCCATAGAACACACTCATATCCCTTATCCTATCCTGGCAGATCAGTCATAATATACTTCTTCACATCCTGGAAAAAATAAAACATAATAAAGGGGTGAGCTTTGATTCTCAGTAAGGATAACAATATAGTCATAAATTTTATAAATAAGCGTAAAAATTTAAGGAAATGTATAAGACTAAAACACAAGATTTTTTAAAAAAAAGTTTACAATAATATAGAAAAGATAAATAAAATAATTCCATTTATTTATTCACATGGATATTCTACTAGTCAAATAATCACATGTAATATCAATAGCAAATTTCATAATGATGGAATGCATAATGCCGGATATCACAACCACATAGTCAAGGAATCGTTCCAAGACTAAAAATAATAATTTTTTCAAGGCCATGTGCCAAGACACTAAATTGTATCATGAGACCTACTAATGAATCGAGGGGCTATAGTGGGCCCTGCCCGTCACCTACTAAGTCCAATGCATTCCACATATGAAAAAGGTGAAACATAACATAATAATTAATATTGAAACTAGCATACAAAATGTCAATACTATAACCATAAAACATAAATTGTATAAAAATAACACATAAACAATAAAAAATATCATAAATCATTAAATACAATATTTAATATTTCATTATAGTAAATCAACCTCAATCTAGAATAATATCCAGTAAAGGATGTTGACAGAGTTTAAAATGACCAGTAAATTTTTTTTGGAAAAATATCCACTTTTCATGATATCATTTAAAATTCATGTAATTATAAAAGAAAACATTTATTTTCAAAAATATTATTATAATCTTGTAAGGGAATATTATAAGGTCTTATAATGGCGGAAAATAGACACACCCTCTGTATAAGTTAAAAAAACATTCTTTCATTAATTTGTCGAAAAGGTCATAAAGTACCTTGTTAAGAAAACAACAAAAAGATTCCATTAATTTTTTTTATAAAAATTAAAAAAGGGTATAATTGACTTTAACCCATAGTCTAGGAAATAGTAAAAATGTTTTGAAATACATTTTTAAGAAATATATATGTGGATGAGAAAGAAGTCCCAGTAGATACTTACATAAAAACAACATCAGATAATAAAGGGATTGTAAAATTAAATCTTACCTTGTACTTTTGTTTAGTCAAGGGTAGGTTAAACTCATTTGTAATGTTTAAATAATTTTTATTAAATTATAAAAGAAAAAAATACATAAAAATAATATCATATATTATCTTCTAATATTTCTTTGTTAATAATATTTCAGTAGTATTATTGTTTCGGGTGTTAACTGATTCATTTTTCTTTCATATGTTTTGTTACATAAACCATGTTTGTTATGGATATGATGTACTTGATTCATATTCAGAATGATATAATTTTCTTCAACATTATTTTTTAATCATAAAATGAAAATTATTCTTGAATGGTTATGATGGGGAATGAAATCTCATCACGTCGTGGATACGGTAAGCCGTATGTACGCATGAGTGATATTATGATTATATTGATGGTGAAATAGTATGTAATTGGATGGTATATTATATATAAATAACCATTAATAAGTTATATTTATTATTTACATCAATTATACTCATTATTATACCCATCCAAATAATTAAGTGTTGAATAAAAACTACACCACGACGTGGAGAGGGTAAGCCGTACGTACAAACGTTTGGTGAATTTGTCATTAATAGGATGGATAGAATATTGTATATGTTTGTACCATATTTATAATAACAGCTGATTATGTAGAAGTTACTGGAGTTATTATTTTATTATGGAAACAACAAATAAAGTGTTAGTGATAGAAGAAAAGAACTTTGAAAGAGGTGATAAAATATTAACCTCTTCTTCGGACCTTAAATTCAAGATCAGATTGGTTATCACTTTCAAAATAAGTATGGGACTTTATATTGAACTCAGTTTCTTTGTCCAAATTTCCTGACATAATTGGTTCCTTGTGAATAGAATTTTGATCCCCAAAATTGTCATGATCAATGTCATGAATGGGTATGGAATCAATGTTATTGATTTAACCGGTAGTGTAATTAATTAGTGATTAGAGAAAATCATCAAATGAGCTATTTAAAAGAGATTCAAGCCAGAGAGAAAAATTTACCTCATGTGAACAAAAGAAATAAATCTCTTATTGAATTAAACATCCTTAAATAACTCTTTTATGTTCCTATAGTTCACTATCAACACTACCAATCCAATTTACCTCATGGATCTCTTCATCATCCCTAATTTGAGAGTTTTCATTGTAGATGTTCAGATCGAGACTCATGTTTCTGAAGGTAATTGTCACGTTTCCGTTTCTAACTTAAATGAATGAGTTGATTGTTGATAAGAAGGGATGACCAATTATGATTTGGGTTTTCTCCCTAGGAACTAATCTTGGGTGATTATCAAGGACAATTAATTCAGTTAGGTAAATCAAATTTTAAACTTTCACTAAAACATCCTTTGAGACCCCCTTAAAAACTCAGAAATATTATCATCAAGTTGAAGAGTGACATATGTGGGTTGGAGTTCTTCAATACCTAACAGACAATACATGGAATAAGGAATGAGGTTCAAACTAGCTTCTATATCATAATGATATTTGACAACATTGTTTTCTCTAAACTTAACATTGATTTATGGACATCATGGATCTTTCTAATTTGGAGGAATGGTCTCATGAATGGCGGTACTCACATTAGCAGCTAAAAGGAATTGGTTTTTATGTGAATATTTTATTTTAAAAGTGCACAAGTCACTTAAGGTAATTTGAGTATGGAGGAATGGTTTGGATTTCATCGATAAGGGGAATGTTCAAGTTAACCCGAGAGAATATTTGCCTCAAATTTTCATTCAGTTCTAGTTTAGTTTTTCCTCTCATGCATTGAGGGAAGGGAGCATGTTTTTTTGAGTGTTTGGTGTGGTTGTGGTTCCTTCTCATTCTCATTGGGGTTTTCAAAATATTTGGGTGGTTCTCCATCCTTTTCTAGTGTTATTGAATAATTTAATTGTTCTGAAATTGGTTTTTAAAGTTTCTCAATGGATTTACCACTTCTTAAAAGAGTCATTACATTTAGTTGTTCATGAGAGGGTTGTGTGTAACTGGATTCTCCCCTTATGGTTGAGGATGAGACCACATGAGTAGGTATTCATTCCTTCCTAGTCTTAAGGTTGTTTAGTTCATGTTTTTGGGATTAGAATTCTGAGTTCATTTTCTCCATTTTTTATACAACTGTTCAAGGATTGGTAGAGGGACTGATAGGGTAGGGTCTTATGTTGGTTGGTTTATACTAGGTGGAAAATTTGGTTTTTGGATTAGTTTCTTGATGGGTTATTGGTATTGGATAGAACAGTGTTGGTATTTGACTGGTTGTGGTGGGAACTTTTTGTGGTTTTGAAAATTTTGTGGAGGGTAGGTGTTTGGTCCTTTTGGATGATTAGGTTGTTGGTTATCTTTCCAACGCAATCCAGGAATACCATTATACCATGGATTGAATGTTTTTTGGTAATGTGTCTTCTAGAAGTTCAGATAATTGATTTCTACTGGTGGTACCCCTAAATTAACACATTTAATGTGAGGGATGGTTTGGAAGTTTTCAGTCTTGTGTTCATTTTTTTCACAAATTGTGAAAACATGGTCAACAGTTGGAATTTCATGGAACTTCCAAAGATCTATCTCCTCAATTTTCCTAGTGAGTGAAAACAGTTTTTCCTTAAGGGTTTCCTCTTCTCTAAGGGTGTGAATTCTAACAGATTTGGGTGGCTTCTCACAATAAGGATATGTTCTCCATGTTTGGTTTTGTTCGACTAGTTCTTCTAGATAATCAGAAACATCATTTGGGGATTTTTTTTGAATGTTCCATTACACATCATGTCAATCAATTGTTTGTTTACTAGACCCAAAACTTCATAGAACTTTTGAAGTTGTTATGGGATTAAGAATCTATGGTGAGGTAATATGTTGAGTGTGTCATTGAAACTTTACCATGTTTCATAAAATGACACCACTTCTTTTTCAAAATAGTTCTGGATACTCTTTTTAAGCGCACTTATTTTGTGATGGGGGAAGTATGTTTTTATAGAATTATCTTTTCAATTGGCCCCAAGAGTGGATTGATGCAGGTCTTTGATTTTTTAACCAATTATCTTCTCAATCCTTTAGTGAGAAATGAAAAAGTCTCATATTAGCTTACTTAAGTTGATGTGGTGGTCACATGGTTTCAAAAATGTAGTTGAACTCTTTGACATGAAGGTATAGAATTTATAACTCCATCCCATTGAAGAATGGAAGGTGGTTTAAAACATGAGGTTTGAAGAACTAGTGGGCTTCCCCTGGGTAAGAATTTCTAATGAAAGATGGTTTATTGGTCCAAGAAGGCGCGATGTAGTCATTTATGGTTTGATTGACTAAATTCCCCAATTTTGGGGATTCCTCATTTGGATTTTCATTTTGGTTCCCATACGGGTTTATAAGTTGGTTTCTTTGAAGATCCTCCATTGAAATGGGATCTATTTTTGACTCTGAATTATTTGGAATATTAGGATCTAATGGAAAGATTTTTCTAGATGTGATTTACTCCCCAACCCCTGGACTATCCCCACCTAGGAAGTCGATTTTATTGGTCACGGGTATAGGCCAATATGCTCCAAGAAAAGTGAAAAACAAAAGAAATGGGAAAAGATAAGAGAAGTTTAGGTTAGAAATAGAAACGGGGAAAAATATAATTAGTGTTTAGATGAATTAATTGGGTCCCCAGAAATGGCACCTAAATTTGGCCTCTATTAAATTTACCCTAGTTTTTAGGGTTAAGCAATTGCTTGTAGTGTAGCTTGGGTTATCGAATCCTTAGAGTTGTAAGAAGAAATCTACGGACACATACATTCTATGCATTGTTTTTGTCTATGAAGTGAACAAATCTGGTTTTATTTTAGATATTTTTTATGTGAAAACTAATATACTTAGGTTAATTCAATTTAAAATATTTAGTTGATCCTACATTATCACTTGAGGTGGATTGGATGCATTTCTTTTTCAACTAATTCAATTTCTTTTATTTGAGATGGGATCATTCAAAAAATTAAAAATACCATCATCACTTATTTACATAATACCTAAAAAATATAATAATAATCACCTATACACTTGAAGGATCATATTTATGAGTGATCCAAGGTAAAGATTCGTATTAGCACTTGAAGTGTGCTGCCTTGAATTCAATAAGGATGAGTGAGTATAAAGATTATCAAACAAAATTCTCAATTAAAAGAAGTGATTAGACATTAACAGAGTGAGGAATAAAATCCAATAAATCCCTTTTATACTATATTTGATCAAACCAAAAGTGGGTTATCCCTCCATTGATGCTATGGTTTCGATGGAAGCGAGAAGTAGACTCATGAGGGAGGAATTGAAGAGGTGAAAAACAATGAAATAACAGACACTCCACCATTGTGTGAAGGATTTTTCACCTCAATGTTTGAATAAATTCACCCCTTGATAAAATAATATCAGCGCTTTAACAAATATAGCATAAAATAAGATGCATAAGATGTTTTTATAAATAAGATAATGTGATTTATAAACTTACAACTGAAAGAAGAAAGTTATAATGAAAAATCGGCAGAATAAAGTTATGATAAAATAAAGAAAATGAGATGCCTAAATACTCCTAAACCACTACCTTAAATAATTTTTTTTGGAAGCCTTGGGTTGATTTTTTAGTAGTCCTAGTATCCTCAATTAATGGTGGTAGGCCAAGGTGGGTGGAAAGTTAAGGGAGAGTGGAATTTTCCACCCTTTACAAAACATCCGAGCTAACTTGCATGCCTATAATAGGTGTGTCCAAATGAGAATATGGATGGAAAAATTTAGGTTTACCATAGAATAAAAATATAAATATAAGGATTTACTTATAATTTCTGTAAAATTTCATCCCAATATATTTTTTGGTTTTTGAGATATGATTTAAATGGTGGGATTTTTCGTGGGACGCAGAATCTAGCATAGAATTTCATCTTTAACTTAGATTTCTTGGTTTTACATTAAAAAATCCAAATTATCATAGTAAAATGATTAATGAAATTTTTCACATGTTTTATTTTATCTCCAGTTCAATTTTTGTAATCATTGGGCATAGATCTTGGCTGATACAGAACTTTTATTGCACTCCTGTCCAGTTCACTTTGCCCAAGAATGTTCTTAGTTCAATAACAATTTTGGTGATCTTCCAATGGAAATATTCAATTAATTTAAAATTGTTAATTGTCCCTTATATAATGGGGGACCTGAAAATAAAATATTAAAATAAAATCAAGGTGTTCAAAAATATACCATGAAATAGTGAATTTTAAGAAGGAATTACAATCATAATGTGAAATAATGTTCAATTTGTAAAATGAACTAAAAATTGTGTTGATGAATAATAAAGAACCTAAATATTATAATATAAACAATTAATATTAGCCTATATCAGCGGATAATCACTCCAATGTTAAGTAAGCTTTCAGTTTCCCATGATCAACTTAGATGCCACATCCTAAAACTAAATGTCATAATAAATTAACATCTCAAATCTAGAAATGATTTTTTATTAACCTAGAATAAATTTAGTAATCCATAAAGATTTCTAAAATTGAATTTAGGTGATTCTCATTCTAATCTCTAGTTTTTTATAATTTATAATGTTATCTCAAAATAGCATGACAAAGGAATCAAGGTACTAGTGAGAAACCTGATTAATCATGGCCATGAGAACAATTGGAGTGATATTAAGACCAAATAACATCATAAGACATTCAAAGCGGCCATACCCAACACTAAAGGTAGTCATTGGAATATACAACTCATTAACTCTTAGTTTATTATATCTAAAGTAAAGGATGTATTTTAAGAACCATATTTCTCCCTTTAATTGAATAAAAAAGTAATTGATTTATTGAAATAGACACTTATTCTTAATTATTTTTTGGTTGATCTAGTGGTAATAAACACATAAATAGGGATTCCCATCATCCTTTTTAGTAAAAAGAAATGGGGCTTCCCATGGTGACACACTTGGGTGAATGAATCCTTTAACTTTCAAATCATACAACTAATGCTTCAATTTATTCAATTTATCAAGTGCCATATGATATAATATAATAGATATCAGTTGAGTTCCCAAGTATAAATCAATCAAGAATCTCACTTCCACATGTAGTAGTAGACCAGAAAATTCAAATGGTAACAACTGGAGAAATTCTTTAACCACTAGTATAAACTCAAATTCTTAGGTTTTATCTTCAAGTTTAACTACAGAAGAAGATATTAATACCCCAATTTCCATTAAAGAATGTATAGATTAACTAGATCCTAGAGCCCATTCACTTTAAAATGCTAAAGATACCCCATCAGTGTCCTTGAAGAACAACCATCGATTATAATAATCAATTTTATATTTATGATCTACGAACTAATCTATATCAATAATAAAATAAAATAGATCCCTGTAAAGAACTAGAAAAATTGAAAACTATCTCAACTTTAGATATAGAGAAGTGACATGAGGGGTATTAGAAACCCACCTCCTTAAACTTTATGAGTTTTTTCATCAACACCATAACCAATGATATGAGATCCATTTGAATATTTAAATGATTCATGAAAAATGATGATATAAAATAATGCGAGACAATAGTATCAAAAAAGATATTTTTAAAGTTGAGGTAATATAGATAGTACCTCTAACAATTGCAGATCCCACATTAAATTCCACCAGATTCGCTTTCACTACATCCAACAACTTTGTTCCAGAAGTGAAAGGTTGGAGCCCTACTATATTTGATGTATCATATTATACTACAGACCCTTTAATAACTGACGAACCTATGACATAATATAGAGTAAAAGAGATTTTTAGAACTTATATAAGTGACCTTAGAAAACATATGAGTAATATATTTTAGGAGGCATAAGGAAATTACATCTTGTGTATCCCATATTTCCATAATGATAGAAATTCATATGACCACTTCTAGATGATGCTGAATGTGTCATATAATTCCATTATTGGGATCCAATACCACCAAATTTATGATCCTCATTCCACTTCATCTTTTTTTTTTTTCTGTGAGATATTGAAACTACACCTAGGTGGAAGAGGAAATCCAACCAAACCAACTTTCCTACCTTGTCAACCTCTTTCTTTAGGGCTCTATCAACCACATAAACATAAGAGGTAAGATTTAACATAACATCCTAAGAACATATATCATTCAATAATCCCATATGGAACCTCTAATACTTAAACATACCATTCAATAACACCTCTAGGAAAAAATTTACCAACTCAAAAAAATGGTTGGAATACTCTATCATACTATGATTACCTTTTTAGAGTGAGAAACTCCATATAGTAGGCCGAATTCAATGGTTCAAGATAGAGTTACTATAAAAACATGGTCTTGATGTATTTCCACTCCCAACCTTCATATTTTTTTTTCCTAAACATCCATTCCCTACTATCTTCTAATAGGAGTTCAAGCTTAAAGGTATAACATTTCACCTTAATTGAATTTAGGGTTTTCATAAAGTCAATTTTTTTAATATTCCCTAACTAGTATTTTACTTCTTGGGGATCAATTTTTTCATGGAAGGATGATGATTTCTATTAGAGAAAATTTTGGGCTCCATATTTATATCTCATAGTACTTGGTAATTAATATTAGATAAATAATCAACTTGAGAGACACATTTCACAACATCTTGTGGTAACTTAAGGCTCATTATGATTAGAGATAGTCAAGAAACTTCTTGTAAAATACCCCTTAATTCCTGAAAATAACATCTTCTATCTATCAATACATCCCAAAATAAGAATAATATGTGAATGAAACCATTATTTGATACCAAAATTTCATTTATAAACTCAAGTCATCCTTGAAATGGACACATAATCTAGAACATATTAAGGCGAGAAGGGAATTCCCAACCCCCACTTGCTGATGGAAAGTGACTTGGAATCAAGAACTACCTTTGGAAATGTTTTTTACATTATAAAACAAGCAATAAACATATGGAATAAATAAAATAAATGAAAAATTCCAATATAAAGTTAGCCAATGGAAGATAAAGAGTACAAGACAATATAGGTTCTAATTCAATACTAGTAAACCAAAGTAGATGTGACTAATAATAACCCATATGCATGTGATATTATGGATAACAACCCACCATGTCATTTTTAAAACTCCCACACCCCACCAACACAGATACCCACCTCCTTCATGAGTCACCTTACCTTTGTATGCATCAGATAAAATAATATCTACACACACCCAAGGGTATGTGCATGGTGTGTGAAAACCAATCCCAATAAGATCTCACAAAGTGTTTTATAATAATTTTTTAATAAATAAGAAAATAATGCTCATTTAAATAAAATAGTCATGAAATAAAGTCATAGCTTAAAATAAAACATGTAAATTCTCTATTTCTTAGTAGTTTAATAAAAATTACCAAATAAAACCAGTATTTCAAAGCATGCATAAATAACCATTTCATAAAGTAGTAATATATAAAGTGTGTAACAGGGTATATTAGGTATGGGTTAGCTTTTATCCCCAAACCTCGATGAACATATGAGTATATGTGCATCAATCCCAAGAATAACTAGCATAGGGATATGAGAACACCCCAACAAGAGAACCTCATGTCATGAAATAGTTTAGTTAGAGTTTCAGTGTAAATATATTCTAGGTAACCAAAAACCATCATAGTGTGATTTCCCAAAATATATCACCCTTAAAATTACCCAAGGGTTCTATATAACATAGTGTAAACTTAAATTATTTTATTTAGAAAACAACACACAATTGGAGGATTTTAATTCACAAATTTCCCATACATAGAGGCTTTTATTTCATAGTTCAAATCATTTCAAGGGAATATCACACATCAATAATCAAACTACCCATATTCACAATAAAACATGTTTTTAAATCCATTTATATCTTAAATATGAATGATACAATCCATTTTACAAAATAATCCCAAATTAACACATCCCAAAAATCATAAATCATTCCATTAAATTATTTAGAAAATTAATTTTAAATGAGGAAGAAAGCATGGTTTATAAATCAAATCCTTTTCATGAAACCAATTACCTAAAAAAAATTTAGTTTTCAATAATCAATTGAGATACACAAGCTAAATAGAAATATGAATCTTAAATAGAAAATATGACCCTAAATCAAGAAACCTATATCAATAAACTTGAATTTAAATAAATCTTGAACAACAGAGATAAGGAATTTTTTACCGAGATAGTTCTCAAATAAGTACACAATGATCTAGGTAGATCTAGTATCTACCATCCTTTATCATAATTAATATATAAGAAAACCCATTCTATCAAGAAAAAACTCATAGATCTATCCATAACATCCCCAATCTACGATTCCATTCAAGAAGAAATAAGGGGATATAAAAGAACAATGAGGAATAATGAAGAATGTGATCTTATCTTAAATTTACTAGATCAAATGCCTCTATGTGCACTATAATTGATATTAAAAAGGGATTGGATCTCTAAAATTTCAAAGAGGAACACCAAAGGTAAAGATCTGCAGCTGTTGGAGGAATAATGAGGTCAATGAGAAATGATTTTTGTTTTAAAAAAAGATTTTAGATTAATTAATTCCCATCACACAATTTAGTCACATAGTTTGCAAAACTTTGTAACAATAATGGGAAATTCCTCTATACTAGACCACCAAAAACCATACAGTTTCCCAGGAATGACACATGATTTGGACTAACCATGTACAAATCATGTACATTCCAATATAAATAAAACATTTCCCCTAAATTACCAAAAATGAATCAAGAATGGTTCAAAATAAAAATATAGTAAAAAAATAAAATATGAACTTAAAAGTGAAATATGGATATGAAACATATACCCATAGAAAGGGTGACTTGGTTATAAATGCATTATGTTAGAAGATGCAAGAGTAGGTATTCCAAGAGTCCAACAATGAGTAGTAGTTGATAGCCCTCAATGCAGCGATTCATCTTGATATATAAGAGTATAGAGGATAAAAAACCCTTTATGATTATTGCTTAAGTCTTTACACTTCAGTAGGGTGAATAGAATCCAACATTTAGATTTATATTTTCTTGTTATGAGGGAATATAAATGTGGATGGGATCCACCACAATATTGGTCTCTTTATGTAGAACAGATCCTTTATGTCTTTGGTTTTCTCATAGTTCCTATGATCATGCATGGGGAGTTGAATAAGGAATTTCATGCCTTGTATTGGGTGATACACCCAGGTTTGACTAAGATTTATCATGAAATAAGTAGAAAATAATAGTATATATGGATTAATAGAGACATGGTTTTCTTTTTTAGATAGTTCTTAACTTTTGAATAGGTGAAAGGTGAGCACCAATGACCCACTGGTCTCATACAACCACTACCCATTCTAAAATGGAACTAGAAGGATGTTGCCATGGATTTTGTGATATTTTTTCCAAGTAAAACTCATGATATAAATGAATTATGATCATCAATCAGATGACCAAAGAGTATTGCTTCCCAATGATTCAGGAAAACATCTTAGTTGTTGATTTGGGTAAGATTTATCTTCGAGAGATAGTGCATTTGTATGAGATTCCTCGGAGTATTGTTTCATATAGGGATGCTAACTTTACATTGAGTTTTTGTGGGGTATTATTGATGTATATTGGTATGAAATTATGTTATATAATTTCTAATCATACATAGTTGGATGGATTGTTTGACTATACTATTTAGATCTCAGAGGAATTTCTGGGAGAATGCATCTTGGACTTTAGTGGCTCATGAGATTACCACTCGAATTTGGTATAGTTTTTCTATAATAATAGTTATCATGATTTGATTCAGATGGATCCATTTGAATCCTTATATGGTAGTCCTTTATGTTCACCCCTATTTTTTCTATAGGTTGGTGAGTTTATAAGTATTTGGATGAGTCTCATTCATGAGACATTATAATATATTTAGTTTACTTGGAAGTGGTTGGAAACCACCAATAGTATAAAGAGGTTTTGTGATGACCGATAGTTCCATAATCTCGAGTTTTAGATGGGTGAATGGGAATTTTTATGAGTTTTTACTTGATTTTGAAATCACTGTATTAAAAGATAGGAAATATTAGTGCCTTGGTATGTGGGGAAACTTAATATAGTGGAGAGAGTTGTTACAGTGGTATAACAGTTGGTTCTTCCTTAACATTTCAGTTTTTTGCATGATATTTTCCAAATATCATAGCTTTGGAGGTATTTTCCCATCCCATATCATATAATCAATGCCAATGATATTGAGCTTGAGGCTGACACATCTCTTGAGGTGTGTCCCATCTATATAGTGAATCATAGAGAAATTACTGAACATAGAAAGACAGTTCCTTTGGTGTGAGTGTAGTGGTAGAATAACTATATCTATAACGCGATGTATGATCTTGAGTATGATATGTGGTCTTGATTCCTAGAGTTATTTTCTAATGATACTCAATGATATTTTGTAATTTATCTTGAGTATGAACTACTATATGGTAGGGAGGTTATAAAAACCATTCCTTCTTGAAATATGAACTTGTTTAAATTTTCAAAAAAATTTCTGGCTTCCTTAATTTATATGATATTAAAGTGTTTACATGGATTAAAGTTCCCACCAAGTTATTTTAGGAGTTGGTGGTCTGAAAATATGAAAAATGGAAGTTTCACATTGGGTCACATGGTTGGAACTTGATTATATCTAACCATATACCAAAACTATAAGGGAAAATATAGGTGGACGGTTCTCTTAACCATTTGAATTTTTATAGAAGACCATGTGAAAATTACAATATATTTTAGGTGTTTTTGACATGGTTGATTCATGGTTTAGCCTACCATGTGGTCCAACCATGAAAGGTTTGGTTCCTAAAATAGTGGGAACCGCATGGTTAGCTCATAGTTTGAAAAACCATGTGGCCAAACCATACAGTCTAACTGGAGAATTAAAATTTGGGAATTTACCAAAATGTACCCATGATTTTAAATTCCTAAAACATTATTTCTTTTTTACCAGAATCACGCCAACCCACACCCCCTCCTTCATCCTCTCCTTCTTAGTTATTTTTCATTTATTTCATAATTAATTCAACTTTCATTATTCGAAATGGAAATCTAGAGATGATTCTATCCTTCCTTAAATGATCTTTCTATGTTTCATTCGTTTTCTAGCATTATCACACCTATTTCAGATATTATTTCCTATTTAAGAGTTTTCATTTTATTCTCTTTCAAGTCAAATTAGTGGCTGATATTTGTGAGTTGGGTTATATGAGTCTAACATACATGATTATTGAACTATATCTCAAATTATTGATCATTTTTCATGTGTGTGTGATGTGGGGTTTCATCCACCTAATAGGATTTTAGATGAAAATTTAAATAAATAAATCAATTCCCTATTTCATGTAATTATAACTTACCATGGGACATGACTAGTCCTTTCGAGAGTGTTGACCTAGACTGTTCCTTTTTTAATGAGGTGACATAAGGGGTTCCTGAACCAAATGTGACTGAGTATATCTATGTGGATGCTCAAGACATAACCTTTTATTTTTTGAAAGATCCTAAGATGTGAATCAGGTGATAAACTCCTTTATTAAATTTAAAGAACCCAATATATTAATTTTAAATGAATTAAATAATTAAAATTGGATAAATATACACTTTATAATTTCATTATTATGAGGATTAGGTCCCTAGGATTCATTAGAACTTAGTGATTAGGGGATGTTAGGGATTACCTCTCTAGGATTCATTCATATTTTCGGATTGGGGGAGGTTAAGGATTGCCTCCCTAGGATCTAGTGATTCTTGGGGGTTAGGGAATGTATGGGATCACTTCTCTTGGACCCATTGATGACGATGGTGATGGATTCTGTGGATTAAATCCCTTAGATTCAATGGAATTTGGTAATGATAGATAAAAGGTATTACCACTGTCAGATCCAATGGTATATGATGATGGTTATGAGATGACTAGGATCACCTCCCTTGGATTTATTAATGAAAATGGTGATGTGATTCCAATGATTACATACTAGGATTTGGAATCATGTTAT
The DNA here is from genome assembly GCA_963277665.1 of Viscum album. Taxonomy (NCBI): domain Eukaryota; kingdom Viridiplantae; phylum Streptophyta; class Magnoliopsida; order Santalales; family Viscaceae; genus Viscum; species Viscum album. Next base: position 592,312,241 of record OY728126.1, read on the forward strand.
TCTTTAGTTTATGTTATGTTCACATATATCTGATGCTGGACAAAGCAAGAATGATCAAACCCATGAGTCACCTTAAATCCCAAGGGATGATGATAATTTATTTACAATGTTTTATTTTATTGATTTTTCACATCAAAATACACTATCACTTAGACTAAATATGCTTATATATTCTATTGGTGGTGTATTACTATGTTATACTCACCCCATTATCAAGCCACCAATGGTACCAGGGAGGATATAATTGTTATAGAAGAAGAAAAGGGGATGTTACCTATGAATGGTGCCTAATTTATTAGCTGGTGTGGAGCATGGGAGATGATACCAAGCTAGGAATCATGATCTATTTTGTGGAGTTTCCATGTTTTTTTACTATTAATAATTTTTGGGATATTTTGTATATAATGTTCCTTTTATTCATGACTTTCTTGACATATATATAACTTTATTTTAATATTGAATGATTTATGTTTTTTATTGCAACTTATTGTGATGTCTAATCCTTTATCTATCTAGTTATATTTTATTATCATTATTTTAACTATTATTGAACTATAATATGCAAGTATAGTATCGCAACCATAATACCATAGACCCTCACTACTATTCAGAAGCCTTTTGCATTTGGTGAGGAGCACTTGAGGTCCAGTAACACCATCGGTTCATACACTGTTGAGTGCTCTCAGGTTGATGAGATATTACAATAAAACCTATCTTCACTTAACTCGTCCACCATGATGAATCAAAAATTGTTTTCCATGCACAATCCACACAAAATATCTTTATATCTCCCCATTCTTGATAGAAATTTACATACCACATGATATTAAACTAGATGTATCGGTCCTACCTTACGATCCTAAATTATACAACTAAAACTATTTGGGATTTCATTTTTATTAACCCAGATATGTTGGATGCATCTTTATGGTTCAATAACAACACCCTAATACACATGTTGATAATATCATTTTGTATAATCCCAAATACATCCTCACAAAGACTTATTCCCAATGAACATCATCCCTACTGGGATATAATCCCCATGAACCACATATTAAAAGGAATATATTCCCCAAAATCCAACCTTTCCTCAATAGTATAGTTCAATATTATTCATTGTACTTCAATGGTCCATATTCCCTATGAGTCTAACCATGACTTCTATTTTTAGTTAACAACACACAAGATGATCCAAAAGGGATGCTCATGCATAAGTCCTAAAACAATCATTTCTAGAAACCTTCAACCTAGTAGTCATATCTACATGATTCTAAATTGAATATCATAACAACCATTAAACATGAAATTAAACTACTTGGAATAAGTTCTGGATGAACAAACCTAAAAGGACTTCACATAGTCATGACTCACAACCACAAAAGGAATCACATTTGTCCTTATCACCCAACCTTAAAAGGTATAACATGTCCCATTAAGTGGCGCTAAACTACATGGGTTTTGATTCCATTAATAGGGATACATAGGAAGTCCCTAATGGTTCAGATTATATATTTACAATATCTATTTACTCCATTGATAGAGATAATTTCCATAGCTTCCAAATTCTTGGATTTAATTTATAGCAACACTAACTAATAAAATAATTATGAAGAACCTATAATACGTATATATGTTTACATTAATGTGTGGTGTTGATTGATTAAATAGAATAATGGTAACCAATAGTAATATTATTACTAAGAAATATTTATTACCAGGTCTTAAATCTTTAAGATAGTCCCAGAGTTGGAAATAGTTTCCCATAGATGATGAGATGAGCCCAAACTCCCATACTCTCAACCCATATCCAACAAAATTGTCACTGGTAAATTCCCCATAACCACATTCTATTTGAGAAAAAGTTTTCACTAACTCAAAATGCCCACAAGCCTCGATGCATTTCAGAAAAATATTTGTAAACAAAATGTGAATCCTTTACCCATTAAAGTGATCAATTGATTATGAAACTTTTACATGTGATGAAACATTAACAATTTTTCTTATTTGTGATTTTAACTTTTAAAAACCCTCTCATAACTCCCTTTAATCAAAATGGAAATGTGAAATCCCGAATAAAAAATATCCAATGTCTTTGATTGACATATAAAATTTCTGAAACAAAGACCATGTCCCCTCAACCCACAAGGATTCTGTCAGCAATTCATTACCTTCAACACCAACCGGTGAACACCTTGGTATGAAAGTATCACCATAACCAGGGGTTCTTAATGGGATGGACTGTGGTGGTGTGTGTCATGTCTGCATGGACCAAACATAAAAACGTCTGAACTATTTAGACCCAAATTTAATTCAGGAATTGAAAATTAAGTTTGTCCTGATCCATATTTTAAGCATACTATTTCATAGGATGACCCACATTTATAATTATGTTAACTTAAAAGAATGATATTAAACACTTCTTATAATGGATTATTAAATATTAACAACATAATAATTATCACATAAATTATATTTTTTATATATATATTCCAAATATACTTAAATATATATATTATTCTCATAAAAAATGTTACCAAAAATTGAAATGACATTAATATAAAAAGAAAATAATTTATTCTTGGACCGTGGGTTGACTCACATTTTTGAGTCTAGTCCACTTGAACTGAAATATTTTTTCTACAATCCATTTAAATCCATTTTAAAATGTTTTTCATTGTTTATAGTATATCTCAAACCATATATGTGGGATGGTAGAAATGGTGATAGGTCAGATAGGGTAATGGAATATTGTCTCGGGGGGGGGGGGGTGAATAAACCAGATTAAAAATTTTAATCAAATAAATGGATTAATTATTAATTATCAAAGTTAATTATAGGATTAAATTTAATAAAAGGAAAAGTAAATGGCCATAGGTATGTTTTTTATATTAGTTCATCCCAATGTGGTTATACTCTACTCTTATACCTCTATAGTCGATGAGATATACTTTGAACTGATATGATTTTTGTGGGGGAATCATAACCAAATTACAGTATGCTTTTATAGTGGAGGGATAACCCTGAAACTAAATTTTGTATAGGGAGTAACTACCCAATTACAAACTAACTTCATATACTGTGAGTTACAACCTGATGAAAGAGAAGAAGAAATTCTTTTTCATGTAAAAGCCTAAACGAAAAAATAGAGAGTGTGTGGGAGATAAGAAATAGTGCTATAGATTCAAAAACCAGATGAAGGAGAAGATAAATAATGAAATCAAAGGTATTGGTTCTTGAGGATAAGATCAGTTCATATCAATAATTCAGTAGAGGTCGAAGTAGAAGAAATTCATACCTTAAGAGATTATCCAGGTGTTATAAGAGAGACCCACACAAGAATTTGTTTTGTACAGTAGGTTGAAAAGTTTACAGTTTTTGTTATGGAAAAATAGAGTATCAAAGAAGTAGCCCAACGTATTACTTGAAGTTTACTATCTCCTTTAAATAAGATATGTAAAGAAAAAATAAAAAACCAATCTTTATGCAAAGAAATTAAAATTTAAAAAATGGTTGAATTATTTAGGGGAGATAAATTTATCCTCCATAATAATAGAAACAACTATTAGTTGAATTTAAAACATAACGACTAATTCAAACCTATTTGAATAATCCTTTAAATAGTAATAATAATTTAAATCAATACCATAAAAATATTAATACTAATTAAAATAAATATTAAATACATTTTAATTTAAAATAGTGTGTAATTAAAAAATAATTATACTGTTTAAAATACCAAAAAATAGGATTGAATATATGCGTAATCAATAAATATTAATTTAGATAATAATAAGACCTAAAAACAATTAAAGATATAAATATTATAAATATATGAAAAATGATGTATGTGTACTAAAATAATTTGATAACATTTAAAAAAATAATTAAAATATTATGACAATACTTTACATGGATAATATATAATGTATATTAATTTTGGAAATAAATAAACTTCATAAAAAATAATTATAATTATGTAGTTAATCAAAATATAAAAATATGAAATTTTTTTTGAGTCGCCATTAATTCAAAAATGAGTCACCGTTAGTTCAAAAATGATTCATCGTTAGTTCAAAAAATGAGTCTCCATTAGTTTAAAAATGAGTCCCCCTTAGTTCAAAAATGATCACCATTGAGTGAAAATATGAGTCAACACTGAGTGAAAATTATCCACTGTTGATAATAAAAAGACTCACGATTGATGTAAATATGAGTCACCATTGAGTTAAAATATGAGTCACATGTCTCACTACTGGAATGTGGAAATGTACCACATGTCTGACATGTCTGACATGTATTAAATTTATCACATATCTAACATGTATCACATATCTCACATGTTTGACATGTCTCACCATTGATAATTAGAAATGGGTCACCATTGAGAAATATAAACGAGTGACGATGATAATAAAAGAATAATGAGTCTCAATTATTTATAATAATCCACCATTTTAAAGGAAATAATGAGTCACCATTTGTTATAAGAATCCAAAATTAGAAATGAATGAGCTTCTAATAGTTATAAGAAAACATTGAAAAGATCCACCATTCCAAAAGATATTCCATTAAACGGTGTCCACCACTAGAATAAGAAACATCCATCGTTGATGTAAAGTCTTTATCCACCCTTGAGATATAAATAGAAAAGAGAGATACTATCCAGGCATGAGAAGAGATTCAGTTAATCTATAATTTTAAAGCGACATCTTGGTTAAGCTTGGATTATATTCTGAAGGGATGCAAGGTGCTTTAATGAATGAAAAAGAAGCTTGAGAGAGATTACATGGAGTAAATAGGCTCATGTAAGAAGATGATGAATATTAATTCATCATTTTATATAAATTATTTGAAACAGAATATTTGGTGAATTTTTAAGTCATCTAAAAGGCTAAATTAGAGGTAGGTTCAAAATAATTCATTGAATGTAATTTCAATATATTTTTAATGAAATAATAATTTCTTAAGTTTTATAAATATAGAAGAATATATCATCAAAATACAGTGAAAACATGTTTTTGATACTCCAGAATGAATTACATCACTTAGGATAAATTTTAAGGTATGTAAATAACTTCTTTAGAATTTCATGTAGTTAAATTAAATTAATAAAAACTTTTTATATTTCAAATCAAACAAACACTTAATGATTCCAATTAGAAATAAACGAGACATGAGAGAAAAAGATATTTTGAATTCAATAAAATTTAAAATTGCAGAATTGTTGGAAGATATTCATACAATAGGATCACCCATTAAACAAAAAATTTAAACATTAATTTATTCTATTGGAATGAAGACAAATGAGTATTTTTTACAATGTAATAGGTTTCAAAATATTACAATCAGTATAATTCAATCTATAATTTTAATACTAAATAAAACTAAAAATAAGTTATACTAAAAATAATTATTGAAACCCAAAGGATGTATCATGTTTGGATCAAAATGAAAACATTATAGATATATAATTATTGCTCAACATAGTTTAATAATAATTATATAAACATGTAATATTTTAATTGAAACAAAATGGTAAAACTCCAATCACTATAACTCAATTTATAAAAAAATGTATATATTTTTTTAAAAAATATATCACATAATATGATAATAGGGTTTTTGATATTTAAAAACATTAAATAACACCTAATAAAAAAAATCTGAAATATATGCATTGACATGCACAAAAAATATACCCACTTTTTTTTTTATTAAAAAAAATAAAAAATAAAAAATAATTTTATCCCCTTTATTTAAACCAACAAAAAGATAAAACAAAAACTCCCCAAAACAAATTCAATAACAAAATAATTAAATTTCAAAAATTCCAAGTTCAAATTCAATTTTTTCAATCCAAGAAATGTCTAAAGGATTAGTAAATATGTCTCTGAGAGTATTTTTCCATAGGGATAAATTCTAAAACAATATCACCATTATTCACATGATCTCTAATAAAATGAAATAAAAGATCAATATTCTTTATTTTTGAATGTTTTAAAGGATTTTTAGAAATAGATATTGTAGATATGCTATCACAATAAATAGACCATTTATCCAGATAATTACCAAAATCACATAATGTTTTCTTAATCCATAATATTTGAGCATAATTGCTGGAATTAGAGATATTCTATGATTCTATAGTGTATAGATAAACAAGTAGTTTTTTCTAATAAGACAATTAAATTAAGCCTTTTTCATGAAAATTATACATACCTGATGTCATTTTTTATCAATTACATAGCCTCAAAAATTAGATTCAGAATAAGATATTAAATCAAAATAGTTATATTTTGGACAAAATTAATTATAAAAAATATTTCTTTTAATATATATATATTATTATTATTTTTTACAGCTTTAATATGACTCTCTTTAGGATCATCTTGAAATCTAGCACAAAAACAAACACTAAACATGATATCGGGTCTAGATATAGTTAAATATAGAAATATACCAATCACTCCCCTATAAGCTATAATATCAATAGATTTACGACATGAATTAACATCTAATTTACAATTAGTACCCATAAGGGTTTTCATGGATTTAGGTGAATCAAGAACACACATTCTAACTAACTCTTTAGCATACATAGATTGATTAAGAAAAAACCCATCCTTTCGTTGGGAAATTTGAAGTCTAATAAATAACTTTAACACTCCCATTAATGTCACTTCAAAATTAGTAGACATCAAAGTAAAAAATCATTACAAATTATTTCACTAGATGACAAAAAACTATATCATAAACATAAATTTATAAAATTAAATTATCATTAGAAATTATTTTAATAAAAATATAAGTATAAAAATTTCTTTTCTTGAAACCATTGTTTTATAAAAACAAATAAATCCTTTCAAACCAAGAACAATGTTTTTTTTGAGACCATACAAGGATTTACATAATTTAAAAACATGATTTGGAAATTTTTAATTTTCAAAACCAGGGTGTTGAGAAACATAATCTTCTTTGGTTATAAAAACTTTTGACTAAGAACTTTTTACATCCATTTGGAAAAACTTAAAACCATGAAAATAATAAAAATACAACAATATTATGATATCCTCTAACTTTGAAATCAGTGGAAATGAGTCTTCAAAGTCTATACCGTCTTCTTGAGAGCTTATTTGAGAAAAAGTATGTATTTGTTATGTAAAATATATACAAGTTCATCGAACTTGTTTCTAATGATCCACTTAGTTCCAAATACCTACTTATCCTAAGTAAATTTTACTAAAGACATAATATTATTTATCACAAACTAACTAATATCATATTTCATAGAAAAAAATCCAGTTATAATCATTCAAAGCATCATTAAAATTATTAAGAACAAAATCACAAATAAAATTAGAATTAGAAAAAAATTTAAAACATAATTTCAAGCTTTAACATGAGAACAAACATTTCTAATTAAATTTTTAATAGGATGAACTTTATGAGTATTCCATGATCTTGGATTAGTTCGATAAAGAATATGAACCTCCTAAACCAATTCATCCTTATCCTTAGGTTTTTTTCACTAAAACTAGAATCTCTAAATTAATCAACAAAAAAATTAGAATCGAAATTTAATTTAACATTTTTTCATCAAACATAACCTGAAAAAAGTATTCAATAACCATATTTATTTTATTATAAACTCTATAAGATTTACTATTAATATAATAACCAAGAAAAATGATTTCATCACTTTTAGAATCAAATTTATTGAAATTATCCATTGAATTTAATATAAAAACTTTAGAACCAAAAACTATAAGTAACCAAATTTAGATCTTTTATTTTTAAATAATTTATAATGAGTTTTCTTTAAAAATGGTGTAACAATAATTCTGTATAAAATATAACAATCAGAAAAAAATGGCGTTAACCTACAAATATCTATGTAAATTATATTCCCTTAACTGAGATTGATCCATTTCAATTAGAGTTGTATTTTTCTATTCTACAACACCATTTTTCTTTGGTGTTATGGGAGTAGAAAAATTATGAAAATAACCATTCCCTTAATTTTTTTTTTGAAAATATAAATTTTGAAATTCACCTTCTTTATCACTATGAATAAAAACAATCATTCAACCTTTCTTCATTTTTAAATTATTATAAAAATTAGTAAATCTAGATAAAGTATCATTTTTATGAGTAAGAAATTATACCCATGTAAATATTCTATAATCATCAATAATAACTAAATTATATTTCTTTCTAAAAAATGATACAAATTTGAGTAGGACCAAATGATTAAATATGTACTAATTATAAAGATATATAATTTCTGTTCTGATTGATATATCTAAAGGAAATTTTATTTTGTTTTCTTTTCACGTAAGAGTCGCAAATATGGAGCTATTTTTTTCTTTATGGAATGAAAATATGACACTTTTTCATGTTTAGAAAATTTATGTGTCATTTTAACATGACCTAAACATTGATTCCAAAGGATGTTTTCATTATTTCACTGAATTCAAACACTTAACATATTTAATAGTTATTTTAGAAAAATAAATATTGTAAGTATTTTATTTTATATTAGAATAAAATAACAATTAATCAGTTTTTAAAACTAAACATTTATTATTATGAAATTTAAATTCCATTCCATCGACACATAATTGTGATATACTACTTAATTTTTTTTCAAACCTTTAAAACATAAAATTTTAGAAATAAAGTGGAATTTAAATATCAAAATTACCAAAATATTTTACTTTTACTTTGGAATTATCTCCATATGTAAGAGTGCCTCCATGAAATGTGTTATAAGTGTTAAAAGTTTAAGGGTATCTTATCATATTACTAGATAATACACTATCCATATACCATATGTCATTCTTGGGACATCTATCACATTTTTCTTACAAAAAATCAATTACTTTAAAAAAATTTCACCAAAGCTACTTCTAGACCAATAAGATTAGTAATACATTTTTTAGGTGCCCATAAAAAATTTAAACAAGTATTGTACGGTACTCTAGATAACAATTATTTAGAAATATTAGTTTTTTTTATATCCCAAATATTGTTTAAATCCAAGAGAACAATCACTGTTATAGTAACATTTCATGACACATTTAAAATAAGTTACAGTAAAAGTAACCGTTTTGGTTCTGGCGCTTGGGATCTGTGTAGTTGATGGCTTGCTTATTCGAGCTCGTGAAGTGGATGGTTGGCTTGTGAGGTGCGATGAAGATTTGGTGAGCTCATTTGTCTTGGTGGTCACTAGTTCACTGTGGGATGATGACAACTTGGTGGCCAGTTTGTTGACGGTTGCCGACGGTGATGGTGGTGAAGGACGCCGGTGTAACTCCCCGGTGGCCTGGTTGATGTGGATTTTCTATGTTGTGTCTATCGAGGTAGGCCATGGATAGTTTTTAATGGACGGTGATGACGTGATGATTAAGAAGATTTGATGATGACAACGACGGTGCAGATGAGGCAGATGATGCAGTGGACTCGACGTTCGATGCTGGTTTCTGAGCAATCACGTGACGCGATGGTTCCTGGAACACGATCCGAATTTTGATTATGTTTTTGGGTATTGTGCCCCTAAAATTTGAATTTTGAATGTCCCTCCCTCCCTCTATAGGGTGTAATTCGGTCAGTTCCCACTCTACCCTCAAAGTGTCTTTTATGAAAATACCAAAAAAATGATTTGGCTAAACAGTAAAAGTTTAACCATTTTTACCTTTAAGAAAATGGGTTTTAATCATTTGATATAATATTCTATAATAACCAAAAAAATTTTATTTTTGAAATTTTTATTTAAATACATCATTTTATGATATTTTACACTTCCTTTAATAAAATTAGATAAAATTTTATTATGAATCTCAATTTTTTTTTTCAAAATTTGATTTAAATCTTGAGCATATTTCCAATTGTCATAAACTATATAATGAGAAGTAGAAGAAGTGTTTCTTAATTTTTTATTTTCTTATAAATTATCTTTATTTTCAGTATGTTTATTATATAAACCTACATCATTGAAAAAATATTTTCTTAATATTTAAATTTATTCATTTCATTCATGATTTTTTGGTTTTTCAAAATCACAATCAGAATAAAAACATCCATATTAAAAACTTATATCACTAAAATTATCCAAATAAGACATGAATCATAAGATATCTATTTAATTTTCATGTCCCAATTGATCACTGGAATCAGATTCCTATGTTAAACTCCAATTAGAGGTCAAATCCTTTTTTGTCTATTTATTTTTAATTACCTTTATTTTTTAGTATTGGATAGTCAAACTTGATATTCCATTTCTTTCTGTACTCATAAAATGTTTTATCTAAAGCATTTTTATTCATAACTTGTTTCTTATATCCATTGTGTTTTTTCTTTTTTTGGGTTTCTTTTAAACTAGTTATTTAATCCTTTCTTTTTCATTATTTTATAAACCCTGGTCACAATCTGATCCATAAATTTTTACTATCCTGTATACTATAATCAGAAGATTCAGTATTAAAAAAATTTACGAAGTTAACAGATGCATCTTTTCTTTTTGATGTATCCTCGTCATCTATGTTCTTCAGTTCCAATTCATGCTGAAGCAGTGATCCAATAAATTCATTGAGATTGTACTCATTGAAGTTCTTATTTTTTTCATTGGAGAACTTATTAACATTCCATTTATTTATTAGTTATCTAAGGACTCATTCAATAAGTATTGGGTTTTCCAAATATTATACAAGTGAATCCATTAAATTCACAATGCTTGTGAGTTGGTGGAATATTTGGTTTATAGTTTCATCTTAACCCATCTTGAAGTCCAGGTACTCTGCTCAAAGCATTCCAAGTTTCGTTTAGATCATTTTTTCTAAGTCAAGGTGAGTTACTTATAGAATCTTAGAAATTTCATGAGCTATATTACAAGAAGAAACATGAATAAAAACACTTCTCTTAATAAAAAAATATAAAATATTAATAACCTTGTAATTTAAAACATATTCAGTAACATCATGTCCAATAACTGTATCTTGGTCAGCTTATGGTAGACTGTATTATTTTTCCATGAATGAACAGTGCTCAATGCACATCTGTTTGAGGTATGCCTCCATTCGAGATATCTAGTAGCCATAATAACTTCCTTCAATGTGTTGTGGCTTATGTGAATCCCATTATCATTTGGGTTTTATCCTTTCATGTTATAAAATCTTTATCCTTAGACTATGAGGTCTAGTAATAGGCTAGCACAATTAAAATAAAAGAATACTCTATAGAGGGATTTCATTATTCTAAAAGGAACAAACTTTGATACCAATTTATAGTATTAATAAAGTTAATGAAAGAAATAATCTACACTTAAGAATATTATCCTTTGATACTAATCGATAAGTTAGATACGGTAATGAAATATGGTCTTGAGGGGGGAGGGGTGAATAAATAAGATAAAAAAATTTAATCAAATAAATTGAAAAATTAAATTAATTATCAAATTTAATAATAAGAGTTAATTTATCAGCAAAAAAAGTAAATGAACAAAGATACTTTTTATTATAGTTTGGTCCAATGTGGGACTAATCTACTCTTATACCCCTCTACTTGTTGAGAGATACATGTGTACTAATGCGATTTTTGTGGGGGAATCATAACCAAATTTCCAAATCCTATTATAGTGGTGGGATAACCATGACATTGAAATTTGTATAGAGTGTCACAATGTAATTACAACCTGAATTTAGATACCAAGAATCACAATAGAAACAATACTAACTTTAGAAATAGGTATCCACTTCCCTTAGATCCTGAATTTAGAATACGAGAGTCACAACCCTAGGAAAGAGAATATGAAATGAATTTGTATATAAAATCATAAATAGAAAAATAGATACTGTGTGAGAGTTGGAAAATAATGTTATAGACTCAAAAATTAGATGAAATAGAATATAAATAATAAAATAATTGGTATTGGTTCTTGAGGATTAGATCAGATTATCTCTTCAAAGAAGTAGAATTCAAATCAGAATATATTAAACCCCTGAGAGATTTTCTAGGTGTTGAAATAGAGTGTGACACCAGATGTTGGCTTGTACAGTAGGTTAAAAGGTCCACAACTTTATCTCATACAAAACAAAGTATTGAATAAGTAATCTAATGTTTTCCTTGAATTTTCCCGACACCTTTAAATAAGATATGTAAAACAATACTATCAAACCAATCTCTGGGGTAAAGTAAATAAAATTCAAAAAAATCGTTGAATTATTTAGGATAGATAAAATTATCCTCCATAATAATTGAAACAAATATCAGTTTAGTTAAAAACATAAAGGCTATTTAAATGCTATTAAAAATAACACATTAAATGGTAATAATAATAGTTCAAAGTTATCACATAAAATTAATAATAATAATTAAAAGAAATTAAATACATTTTAATTTAGTGAATCATGTAATTAAAAAGTAATTATACTACTTTAAATACCATAAAATAATATTGAATATGTTGGTAATAAATAAATATTAATTTAGATAAGAATGAGATCAACAGATTAATTCAAGAGATAAATATTATAAATATATAAAATTTTCTATATGTGTTATAAAATAATTTAATAATATTTTAAAACTAATTAAAATATTATAATAATTCTTCTCATGGATCATTTATAATATATATTAATTTTTAAAATTAATAAAATTCTTAAAACAAATCAATATAAGTATACAGTTCATAAAAATATATAATGATGAAAAACAGAGTATGAGTCACCATTAGTTCAAAAAATTAGACACCATTGTCTGAAAATAGGATTCACTATTGAGTGTAAATGATTCACCATTGATAATAAAATAAGTTACCATTGAAGTAAATATGAGTCACTGTTGACTGAAAATTTGAGTCACATGTCTCACAATTGGAACATGGAAATGTATCACATGTTTGACATGTCTCACATGTCTGATATATCTCACATGTCTCACTGTTGATAACTAGAAATGAGTCACCATTGAGAAATATAAATGAGTGACCATTGGAATAAAAGAATAACGAGTCACCGTTAGCCAGAAGAAGCCACTGTTAGAAAGTAAATAACGATTCACCATTAGTTATAAGAAGCCACTATTGGAAAGGAATGAGCTATCATTAGTTATAATAAAAGATGGAAAATATACACCATTGAAAAAGAGCTATCATTGGAGGGTTTCCACTGTTGGAATAAGAAATATCCACCGTTGTTTTAAACAATTCATCCACCCTTGAGATTTAAAGAGATAAGATAGTTGCTATCCGGGCATGGAGAAAAGTTTCAGTTGAACTATAAACATGTAATGCAAGCTCAATGAATCTTGGATGATATTTCTAAGGGAATCAAGGTGCCTACAATAATGAAAAATAATATTGATAGAGATTCCATGGAGGAAAAAGGCATGAAGAAGATGATGATGAATAATAATTCATCATTATATGTAAAGGCTTTGACATAGAAACTTAGGTGAATTTTTAATCAATCTAAATGACTAAATTTTAAGTAGGTAAATATTAATTAATTGAATAAAATGTCAATGTATTTCCAATGAATCAGTAATCTATTAATTCTGATAAGTGTATAATAATATGTCATTAAAATATAGTGAAAACGTGTTGTGAATACTAAAATAATAATTATAACACTTCAAACATTTTTATAGAATTTAAATGAAATTTTTTGAGTTTAATTTAATTTAATAAAATGAATAAAATCTATTTAAATTTATAACATAATAAACACTAAGTGATTTTGACTATAAATGAATGAGATATTAATGAATCAATTTTTTTTTTAATTCTATAAAATTTAGAATTTCTAAATTGTTGGAAGATCTTTAAACAATTGGAGAACCCCTAATAAAATAAAATCATACTTTAATTCATTCCAATTAAATAAAAATAACTGAGTTGTATTAAGAAAAAGGTTTTCAAAGAATCCAATCAGTATTGTGCAAGATATATTTGAAATAAAAAAGAATACAAAAAATAGTTTATACTAAAAATACTTTTTGAAACCAAAATCATGTATTATGTTTGAATAAAAATGAGAACATGATAGAGATAGAAATAGACTTTGAAATATTTTAATAAATTTTAGATAAACTTGCTATATTTCAAATGAAATAATAATTATAAAATTACAATGACAACAACTCAAGTTATAAGGAAAATACAGATAGGTTTTAAAAACATGTTTTCATATAAAATGATAAGAGAGTTTATGATATTTAAAAATATAAAATAACATGTAATAAAAACATAGAAATACATGAATGAAAATGAAAAAACACTTGTACTATGGGATCTAGTCCTTTTAATCACCCTTAATTGTAATTAATCCATTCCCAAAATAGAGATGACCCATGAATGCCTCTAAGATCTAAATGCCCATCAAACATATTATTAATGTTGAACCATGAAAAATCATTTGGCCCCTAATTACTTGTTCAACCAATTTTGGAAACTCTCCATATATATTTATAATTTACACCTCCCTTATCTTATATAGGTTGAGTAGGATGTGGATGTTTCTCCCACAACTACCTAGGGGATTACCAAGAGGTCTCATATTAACTGTCCCCATTAATTTCACTATGTAACCCTAACCCCTTAAAAACAAACTGTAGATATCACTTTAAATATCATAGACTTAGTTTTCAAGGATAAGAAACCTAGAATGAGGTATTAGATAAGGATACAGATTAAAAAGGTTTAATAATAGTCACATATTCTCAATCCCACTAAATAGGCCTGCCGACATATCATAGCAGTGACTATAAGCCATAATTATATCCTTACCTCTAACAACAAAGTCTTTCTGTATATTCTGATAGAAATAGCTTAGAATGATCATATCCCAACTCACCTTGAAAGAGTCTATTAGTATATCCTATTATAAACTGCATGGATCGATCATATTTCAACTCACATGATTGAATCTCATCGATATATTCTGACAGTGACCTCAAATCAGGACCATATTCATGTTCACATTCAAGAATATCATCAACATATCTTGGTGTAATTTTTGGAATAGGTATATATCCCCACTAACTCCAAATAATGATTTGAGTATCTCTTGAAGGAGGTATAAAATCAAGGTTATATCCTTGGTCACCTCATTATCTGTGAAGCTTTCTCTTAGGTTTTAGCAGTAATTCAAGAAATACCATATATCATTATCCCCATCCAAGTATATCATTGACATATTTCAGCAGCATTGCAAGAGAAGGCTTATATCCCTACTCATATCTAGAATGGCTATTGTCATATACCAATAGTAACTGGGAAATCACCTTTTATGGATCCCTCTCATGATGTTCATTAAACAAATTTTGTGACCCCACTTATGACAGAGGTTTTGAACCTAGTCAACTAATCAAGAATATCTAGAAGAACTGATCCCTAGGGAGAAGTAATAATCAAAAAATATTCACATACCCTTATTCCCATTGATGTACTTAAGGATCTTCAAAAAATTTAAACAGTGGCCTAAGAATATTTTGACTCATAATAAATAGAATAGGGTAGCTATGGTTACAGAGGTACTCCCCATGGTACCATGATTTGTGACTTTGGAGGCCCTCCTCATAGCACCAACCATGAATTTCCCATAGTGATATAAAGATAATTCCTAAATTTCATCCTCCTGAAACTAGTTGTTAATGTCTTTCCCATATCTCGAAGATCAATTTATGGGAAGGTTACCCCTTACCAACTGACTCGAAATTGAAAACCCTAAAGGTCCTCCCTATAGAATCCATTCCTAAAACACTTGTGGTCCTTGTTAGGGGATATGCCGTAGAGTTCCTCCTTATGAAAAAGAGAACCTCTAACATGGTTTTCCTCCCAATAGAAACAAATAAAAAACTCTTTATGAATTCCATCCCCATGGTTCTCAATATGGAGGTCCTCAAAAAATTATATATTTCTCTTACATAAAGGTCCTCCCCATGTTAAATCCATTACAAGGTCTCTTTAAAATCAATTAAAACACAATAATTCATGGTTAGAAACACATGGTGCATCGTCATTGATTGAAGATGATTCATCCCTATATATAGGGGATTTTAGTTAATGATAGCCTTCTATACCTCCCCCAGACCATACACCATTAGACGAGACTAATGAAATTCTGAATTACCTCACTCATATTTAAAAAGGAGTAAGGAAATGACCATTATGGTTTGATTATGTTGAGGAATCCCTCATAGAGGATGAGAAGATTTTCATAGTTATTTTAAAATAACTATCCAAGGAAAAAATACCAATCATGTTTTTGACCTTATCCCCTAATTTTTATGATTTTTTTGAAGCAATGATAGAGGAATATAGACCCTATCTATGTTGAAACATTTGGAAAAATATTCACCATTTTATGACTAGGTACCTACCTTATAGATGGTATTCCAGTAATCTAAAGATGTTAGAGGATCGTTTCCTCAATATTAATCTGGAAACTTTTTTGTGGTCTAAAACCTAAAGTTAGGGAGCCAACATGAGTGCCTCCAAAATGTGTGAATCATTATTATAAAGGAACTCCTCTAGATAATCACCGATTACCCACTGGATGTTTATATTAATCTTGGGTTGAATATGGTGCTCCATATTTCACCCTACTCATTGACCAATAATGACCATTACAAAAGGAAAATTGAAGAATTATTGCTTTGTTATAGGTCTTTGGCACTATTTTTTCATATTAAAATTGGTTTATCCTAAGAAATTATACCATTTTGAAGTCCAATAAGAGGCATAACCAATATGAACCAATCATTCATATAACCCTAAATTAAACTACCAAGAAGGTTAAACAAGATTCTCATTTTAGAAAAATAAATTACACATTAGTAGATCAATCCTTGGTGGTAAAAAATCACCCCTAAAATAGAAAATTCACCCAGATATTTCCTGAATAGAGGATATAAAGGTAAATAAATCCATGATAATAACTCCTATAGTAGTATTATCAAAGTATCCCTAACTCATAGGGTTAGGAGAATTTTTAACACCATATCCATTCCTAGGATCATCAAATCCATTGCTAGTATGTTATATGATAATGGTAGAGAAACCTAATTAGTAGACTCTAGGGTAGGGAGGATTATTACCTCCCCCTTCTCTAAGAAAATCAATTTTTCCATATTGTGAATAAATTTGTAGGAAACACCTTCATGGTTACTATCCCTCCCTGATCTATCTATATCATTGGGGGAATGCTCAATACATGATTCTCTAGACTCCATCTTGATCACCATTTATAAACCACTTCTATAAAATCATTAAAGAAATAAAGTGAACCCTCCTAAAGGATGTAAAATAATGTGAACCACCAGAAAGGTATATTTTATTGTGTATTAGGATCTATCACTCAATGTATGTTTATAGGATGAAAAATCTGTCTATTAGTTTGATGTGGATTTAATCGTTTTTTATTACGTACATCGATGAATGTCAATGGTTCCAGACCCAAAGACAGTATGAAGCATGACATCGATGAAGAAGAGAAAAATAAGGAGGCATTTATTCAAATTGTAGTTCACACTAAAACACATGAAAGAGTGTTCACCAATCATCAGTTATAGAAAAAATATCTGGGGGTTTCAATAAATATTTATATATTACTTTTCTAATAGGCATCAGCTAAATATTAAGTAAAAGGAGTGGATATATCTTTCCCACTATCCAAGTAAGATAAATAACTTTTAACTAGGGAAATCATTCTCAATATGAAATTTAGTTGGATAATCTAAGGAGACTCAACAATGAATTACTCAGAAGTAATATTCCTCTTGGTTGAAATTTTTCAGCTTAAGATGATGTATTTCCTTAAAAAAATTCCACTCAACAAAATATGGATAATCGATCAGCAATAGTTGAATCTCATCATCCAAATAACCTAAGGATCAAATTTATAATTTATTTAGCCTTTAAATTTGAGTATAATCATGAAGTTTCTAGCCTAGGGCATGGAAAAAAACTATTTAAAGTTAGAATACCTAGGAAAAATCTTGTTGAGTATCAATAATAGACCTGGGAAAGCTGACCATATCAGACTCCACTCTTTAACTCTGCTTTAGCTATGTCCCAAAATAAAATTCCATATAAAATCCTTGAATTTATCAAATATTTAATTGTTCAAATGGAATCAATAGAAGGTAATCATTATTAGTTTAGCCAAAGATGAATCCATATCCTAAATGATCAGACATGAATCCCCTACCACCGAATATTAGTAATCCCTCATTCCCAATATTTATTAATAAATGAGATAAAAAGAAAAATCTCATAAATTTCACATCCCGATATGAATCCATGATAGGGAAACTAGTTTAAAAATAAATGAAAAAAATTTGATGTTTTATACATACCCCTATAGGACTTGTATTTTTTTGGTACAAAAACCTACTTGGTGGGTCTATCACCAACTGGAAACATATATGATGATAGTTTCTTTATCAATTTCTTATATGTTTGGGAATAAAATAATCTTTTACCTTTATAATTATAGAAAACAAGATAATGAGAGAGCCTCATACTTTATCATAAGATGGAAGGGACTATCCTATTCACTGAATATACAAAATATGAAAGAGAAACTATTGAAGAGAGATATATATATATATATATATATATAATATCTACAATTAGTTATAGACTCATATCATTCCATTAAAGTATCCTGGTGGTTTACAAGACTTTATAGTAGTGGAAAAATTCCTAGAAGATTCTATTTGGAACTCTAGTGAAAAATATTATCCAGCACAATTAGAATAAGGGAAGAAACCTAGAAGAGTGAAGACCATGAATATCTTACTCAAATGAGCATAAATTCCAACTCTAGTAGCTAAACCTACTAAATATCACATGGTTCCTTAGCCTAAAATTTAGCAATAACAACAACAGCCTTATTAAAAGGGGAAGGAGAAAATTCACTAGAAGATTTTAGAGTATAAGAATAATGTTTATTCCATCCAAAAAGAAAAAAATTGGGGTATTTCATCACTACTTGAGAATAACATACTAAAACTTTTTTAGGTAAGAAAACCCAAAAAGGTTGTCCTAATATAACCAAATTAATTATTTACACTTTGATTGGATGTTGTAACAAATCATTCTAGATTTATTTGTTTTCATGGATATACTATAGGGGATGGTTTAGTTTAGGTAGGTCATGCTTGGAAAACCCTGATACAGGTGGCATGTGTCTCTTCTAACTTACTTGAATATGGAGAGTGGTATAAAATCCTAGATGAAAATGTCTAGAAGCTGGATTATAGAGTGTGTAGGATATTAGTTAACTGGGCATACACCTTACTCATGGATCAACTAAACCTGTTAGTTGTGAACTCATTTTCCCCAATAAATTTAGAGACACAATATTCATCATCATCTTCATCTAAATGTTTTCATAATCTGTACTGATAAAAAAAATATAGGAATGAGATCCATTGCTAGTACCCAAGAATGTTCAAACCCTATAAGATTTCTTATCACTATCACTAGGAGGATGGGTACCATCCAACTAAATGAGACACAAGGAATCATCAATTCCAATATGATTCTTATCAGATGAAGAGTCACATTATGTTTCAATCAATGTTATATACTTGATAAAATCCTTCATTAATGATTAATATTAATAAAAACCTAATTTATATATCAGTAATAAGGTCAGAAGTCACAGAGGCTGAGGAGGTTTAGGGAGATGAGGTTGTGTTGGACTCCAACCTTCATGCACTATATTTAGTGAAGTCATATATGTTGTATAAACCCATATTTAGGCACTCCAACCATCACAACAGGAATATTGATTTGATCCAGAGTCATGTAATGATCATTCATGTATAATTATACAAGAGAAATGATTAGTATATGTATGATTTTATAGTCATCATTGAGATTTAAAAAGTACGATTTTGATTAACTTATAAATTAAAAAAATGTCACCAAATTTTTCTCATAGAAAAGGCTTTCTAGAATAGTCTTCTTCATACCCAAGACTTCAAGATAGGGATAAGACTAATAATTGGAACCACCAACCCCTATTCCATAAGTATAGAATCATGAAACAGCTATTCATCATCTTGGATAGGCTATAAATATTTAGTGAACTTTACATATCAACAGAACTTAGGGAAGCCATCATTAAAGACCTTGTTATCCCTCAATAGTTTTAGGCTTAAATATCTATATTTGAGATATACCATAAAGATTTTGGATATATTTAATGAAACACAATCATTTTATTCATATAATAAGACAATTAATCTACTATAAATAGGCACATTAGACACTTTTACATTTTTTAAAGACTCAATGACATCAAAATCCATCAGGACATAATTGAAAATGTTTCCTAGATCAATTCCATATTGATATGAATCCTTTGATCCTTGGGTTATGATGAAGATGAATTATCTCTATCTAACCTGATAATCGAGGGAAATTAAATGATAAAACAAAAACCCCTCAGGAATATCAAGTTGAGGGCCCAATTTGGAGACCTAATTTCTAACTTTGAGTTTATAGTAGTTCACCAAGACACAGATTTAAATTTTTTACCTGGATGGATATAGATCTATATGCCTGAAATAGTTTCCTTATCATACCACCAATGTATGAAGAACTCTTATAATAGAAAAGTTGTTGTATTTTTTTTGAAATAATTTCCTCGTTGAGTCCTTTTAATATCAATATATGGACAAAATGTTCTATAAATGGGAGTGGAAACAACTGATAATAGATAATTCCATCCATATTCCTACCCCTAGTGGCCTATAAATTTTTTCCATAAATCCATCGACTGAGATCAATAAAGAATATATTTTTTATATAAACTGAATTTAGAAAAAAATAAAGGTATGAGAAGTATTTGGGTCATGCACATCACATTGGAAAATAAGTTAAAAAATATTATCATTTTCTTATAATATAATGTTAAGATAGACATTCCCGTTAAGTGTTCTCCATCGAAAGGGAAGAGTATTTTAGTACAGTCCGTGAGTATCAAACTTTCACTAGAGACACTTTACACAAAATAAGGTCAGAATAATATTTAGAAAACCCATCCAAGTATCTTTAATCAATTAGATATGAATCCTAGAATATGATGAGCATGGAGTTTGGGAACATTCAATCCTGTTATCATAGTGTCAATTTTGTTTTATAGGGGCAACAATTCATAAGAAGGATATCATTTTGATGGAGATAATAAAAGTTTTCCCATATTATCTACTAGATCCCATGTTCCCATTTAACCATTTCTTTTGATAATGATAAATTAGAATAAGTAAAATAAGAAGAAGAAGAAAGATCTCAGTAATGCACCTTTATTTTTTGGGGAAGGAATCTCAACCACTGTCGATGAAATCAAGAAACATAATCTAGGTATATAAAAAGATTTATGACCTATATTGATTAGTGATTACCCAACCCTTGGAGGATATGTTAAGTGAATATCTTTCCAAAAATAGTATTGAGATACATTTTCATATAACTATAAATAAATTATCAGATTGAATCTTGATGTCGATACATATCATTTGGGTATACTAGATAACTATTGTGGATATAAATAGGTAACAGGAAGAATGAATCCATACCAAAATTCCACTGTGGAAGCTAAAGTAGTCAAGATTCTGAAATCCAAATTTATTTGTGATATTCAATACCTAAAGTGGCTCACGAACATAAATACTATTTAGAAGAAGAACATGGGAATTTAGAACTATATTGATTACAAAGATCTTGACCATCACTTCCTAAAGAATGATTACACTGTATCAATCATAGAAAAATTGATTAATGTAATGGTTGGATTCTAGGACCTCTCCTTCATGGATGGATATTTGGGCTACAACCAGATCCCGATGTTCTTTAATGATGAGGAAGAAACCACATTTAGGGTTCCTCAAGGAGTATATTGATAATATGTAATTATCTATATCTTAATAAATGTGGGTTCAACACATCAATGTACAATGAAACATATATTCAAGACCATCCTAGGGAAGATCATGGAGTGAAACATAAATTATATGTTGTTTAAGTCTCCATGACATTATGATCACCTTTACATTCTTGAAACAATTTCAACAAACTTGAGAAAAAAATTGAGGATAAACCCCCCAAAAAACACTTTTATGGTAACATTAGTGAAATTACTTGAATTTATAGTATGATATCATGGAACAATGTGAAACTTGAGAATATTAGGGTTATATTTTCCATACCTCTTTCTCAAAACCTAAAAGAGTTAATAAGAATCTAAGTCTACCATTGTCACATTTGATGTTTTATAGTTAATATTTTCAGTAAAACTTTTCCCTTAAAAAAGATGATAAATATGGGGTCACCTATTAGTGGGATACATATTTTCAGAAAGAATTTAATATTCTTAGGTAGTATGTATTTCATCCATTGGTCTTGATTGAACCTATGAAATAGAATCCAATCATCCTACATATGAAAACCTTGAAGCACTCTATCAAAACCATACATTATTAGAAGAATTAAGCTGGTAAGGAGAATGTACTCTATTATCTCAATAGAATGATATTAGATGTTGAGACCAGATACTTTGATATTGAAAATAACCACCTTATATTTATTTTCACAGTAAAAAAGATGAGGAACTGATACAACACCACAAGTTCCACATTGTCTCTCTTTTTGGCCAACTGAAGTATACCCTTATCCATATGATGTAAATTGGAAATATGGAACTGTGGGATACCATCATTTAGTTATTTTTATCCAATTCATATCTTATAATGTGTTCAATTAGAAATAACTATCATAATTCCTTATAGTAAATCCTCTTCTCTAAAAGTTTTCATTTGATACAAAGCTTCAGGATGAATACATTTTCCTTATTTTTAAGGCTTTATGAACTAGTGAATGTACTTTGATGGTTCCCCTATAATCCTAATAAAGAGAGTGATGGAAATCCCAAAGCTAAATTGATTTGGTTTGGGTATTTTAATCATTTTCATAGTGATGGAAATTATATGTTACTCATTCCTCTTATTAGTGAAACATCATGAACTAAACCACCAGTTCTGTGCCTGAATACCACAAGAACTCATGTGCACCTCCCCATTTTCAAGAGGCTACTAACTAGACACAAGTTTATGAGTCTGTCAAAGGGGATACTATACCCTCAATATCATTTCTTCTTATTGGTAATAAAAAAAAAATATGATTAATAACTTGAGTAAACATGTGGAAAATAATAAATGAAGTACATGTCATACAATAATCAGGATCTCACAAAGTGGAAAGGTTCTATAGTGTATAATAAGCAGAGAAGAATAAGTAAATAGAAGGGTCCTATAGAGTCCTTCCTTATCCAATAACAGCTCTATGGTCACATGCTCATTTTTCCATATAAGGTCCCTTTTCCACGGCATGGTCTCTTGTCATGAAATCTATAAGTGCACAAAAATTCCAGAGTAGGGTGTGAGTACAAGAAATTTTAAAACAAAACTAATGTTTCCTTATCCTAGACTGATTTAGAATAAGAATATTTTTATATAATAAAGATAAATGCATAATGAGAATAAACATACAATTCAAGTCTGATCAGTCATGTGCTAAAAAATATGTTATAAACCCCTAACTGTACCTGATTTTGCTAAATTTATGAATTTTAATGAGTGATATGAATAGTAACCAAATTATCCATGAGGCTAGTAAATTATTAGTACGACACCCTCATGGAATCGTGCGAACAATCTACCTAACATCCTATTTTCACCAAGTGAATCATGGTACCCTATGTCCTTCAGTTTTCACTAGGATACCTCATGAAACATGATACTTGACAATCTTCAGGATACATAGAGTGCATGCTCAAAATTATCCCTACAGAATCCTCATATCTCTACCCAATGTTCAGGTCCGCCATCTCTATCTTTGTAATTCAATTACACTCTTCCTCTAGGGGATAAATTTTTCATGATGACACACTTATTCTAAGAACCAAGAAAAGTAAATCTAAGTAACGTAACATATATACAAGTAAAAAATATACATGTAAATCATATTAACTTGGGAAAAAAGTAGTGATAAGTAACAATATGTGATCACAATCAAACATGACAACAAGATACTCTTGTAAAACTCATGGAATCAAACATCACAATGGTGCACACAATCTACACTCCCACACCCACAAGTGATCACAGTCATGCAATATAATCAGTTATTCCAAAACATAAATTATATCATGGAGAAATTTGGAAGCGATATCCCAAGGGTTAAGGAAGTTCTTACCTCATAATTTTTAAATCCAACCTCAAGCTTCTTCAAAGATTCATCAGCCAAACCACATTATCCCACCAACTGAAATATGAAAACACACCAAGAAATAGTAGAACTAGTTTTTAACCAATATTTCAATGGTTCTGGAGTAATAAAAGTTGTAATAGGTCAATGGTATACGTAATTATTACGTGAGGTCGATCATCAGAAAAACACCATGTTTGGAAGAAATTATTGAAAATTTGGTGGCTCCACAATGTTAGTAGGTTGTTTTTGCATTTATTTGTACAAGAAAAAACCACCCTGAAATAGGGTGGGACACTATTGAGTAGAGGTACACTGGGAGAGGACCACAAAGGTGTTCAATAGGGTACTATTTTTTGTAACCATTGGAAAATTGACAACTTCCCAGTAGAGAGGGCACTGTAGTATAGAATCAGGCTTAGTCATTCTCCACTGAGGCATAAGGTGAAATACAACAATGTTGACTCATATTGGTAACAACTTGTTGTTCCAAGAATCCTTGAAAAAGTGAATAGGGGATAAATATTTGATAGGGTATTAGGAGGTTCAATCTGTGTGATAAACCCCTCATAAATCCTCATCAAAACTCCCTTTTCTATTTCAAAATAAAGGCCCCCAATTCAATTCCATAACATCCAATTAAAAAACATTATCAGCTGATGACCAACATGTTAGAACTACTATCTATAAATGATATAGAGAAGGTTTTATGGTATGGTATAATCCCCCATAACATTTCCTCCTTGAACACACCCTCCATTATGAAGGTTATGATGAAACCTCTTCTAAAAAACACCACTATGGAATAAATACTTATATTGCGGTGTGTCCTTGTATCTATTGAATAGAATGGGAGAACCTCTAGAACATAGTGTAGAACAACACCTTTTGGAAGAATGTTGATTTTTTTTTATCCTTCTTATGCTTCTCAAATCCCTTAGGCCTTTAATCAAACAAAACTTAACTCAAAATAAATTGGATAAATAGGATGAAAAAGTATTTTATTAAGGTGAAAAGATTCAAGGTTTTTCAATTCTCCCACTCTAAAGAATTATCATCCTTGATAAGAATATCTATGGTTCATTCTCAAATATCTAAGGCCACTAAGCTAAAATGTTATAATTTATCTCCCAAATATCACCTTGGATCCTTTCATGAAACCAGCAAATCTTGACAAGTGCTACCACCTTCCCTCAAATAATTTTCTCACCCTAGTTTATAATGGACATTAGAAACTCCTTATAAGATGCATGAGGATCCAATTCAATGTACCCATATTCGATAACATAAATGGGATAATCCATGTATCTATAGAGTTGTAACACATGAAACACATCATGTATATTTCAGTAGTGAGAGGGAAGATCTAAAAAGGATTCCATTTCCCTTAACCGTTTTTTGATCCCAAAGGGGAAACAAAAAATAGAGCTAGTTTTCCCTAATTTCTCATATGAAGGTTACCAAACTGAGGAGTCACTCACAAGAAAACATGGACACCCACTAAGAACTCCTAATTTATCCTCTTATGGTCAGCATAAGATCTATTTCTTCTCTGAGTATTGATCAAACTCTTCTAAATTAGCTAAATTCTCTTAGCAGTCTCTTGAACTACACTAGGTCATACAACTATTTTCCCACCCTCTTTATGCCAATAAAGAAATGAATGAAACGAACTCCCATAAATATCGTCATAAGGTTCCATCTAAATCTAATCCTAATAAATTTTACTATATGAGAACTATTCAAAGACCAGGTGATCATCCAATACTCAACCAAGGTACAAGACACAAGCTTATAGCATATCCTCTAGTATGCATATCATCTTCTTGGATTATCCTTTTATTTGAGATACACTATTCTAAATATTGGTCAATTCCCTAGGTCCATCTATAACCTCTTCCAAAACAATGATCTAAAACATGTGTCTCTATCTGAAACAATGCTGAAGGGAACTCCATAAAAGTTTATGATCTCACAGACATAGAGTATTCCTAGATCCTCCACTGAGTGTGTCTCTAAGATTGGTAAAAAGTGGTCAACTTCCATCAGTTGATCAACAATCACCTATAAAATTTCATGATCCATCAGGGTTCTCAGTAACCACAACAAAAATTCCATCGTGATGTCCTACCACATCTATATGAGAATAAGAAATAGTTGGAGCAACCCAATAGGGAACTGGTTCTTGCTCTTTACCCTCTAATAGGTTAGGGATCAGGACCCCAACCTAGCAACATCCCTATTCATTCTAAGCCACTAAGACATCCATATTAGGTCATGGTACATCTTTATTACACCAGGATTTATTACCCATCTAGAGGTATGGTAAAGTATCATTAACTCCTCTATGATGTAAAAAGGACTTACTACTCTCCCTTGTACCAAGATTACATCATCTTTATCCTTTGAACATTTGAGTATCAGATCAGCTCCAGCTATCTATTCCCGCATCATAAAACACTCTAGGATTTAATCCTATCCTAACTTTACTCAGTATACTAGAGGTTATATGACCACTAAGGGAGAAAATAATCATAGATCCCTGATTCTATGAAGAATCCGTCCTCCAATAATTCAAAAAAATCATATAGTTCTACTACTTATCTAAAGGCCTCTCACCTATCTACTAATCTACGTACATCTTATAGATAATAGAATCTGCAATTATATTTACTTTCCCTACTTAATAAGACATCTTTAGGTTGAACGTATGTGAATAATCCACCCAAAACCTATTTCTCAGGTTAATTTAACTCTTTGTGAAGACATTGTGAAGGATTTTGTGGCTCTTGTATATAATGAATATCTTACCAAAGAGATAGAATCACCAACACTTTATAGTGTGGAACAATGATTCTAGATCTAGATCATGGGTAGGGTAGTTTCTCTAATGGGTTCATAGTTGAAAATACCCATAGACTACTTCCTTTTCTTTCTACATCAGTACCACTCCAAGACCAGTGCCTGATGAATCATAATACAGAGCATAAAAAATACCAATCTTATGGAGTTTCAGTACTAGAACTATTTTCAACCTTCTATTCAATTCACGGAATTCCTCTTTAGTTAGTTTTGAATTCCATAATTTCACTCCCTTATTCATCATCATTTTCATAGATGATGATATTCAAGAGAATTATTAGATAAAAAATTAGTAATACCTTGCTAATGAAAGAAATATCCTGATCTAAAATAGGTTTCAATGACATATCTAGGATATGACTCCCTCAACTTTATCTTGTTATAAAAATATACCTAACTCAGACATCAAATTTCTTCATATATTCACCTATCGTATCCAAAAGTCACACTTTGAATATTTTTTGTAAATCCAATGCTCTCAAAGCATACTCAATACTATATCTAGGTGCTTAACATGCTTCTATGGTGTTATTGAGTAGAAAATATTACAAAAATGAAAAAAATGATGAAAAATTATAGATATGGGTGAACAATATTGTTCATATAGTCCAAGAAAACTGCAGGTATGTTCTTTAGTCTGAACAAAATCACTAAATACTCATATAACCGATAACAACTCTGAAGTGCCATCATTGGAATGTCTTACTAACTAACATGAAACTAGTGATAGCCCAATCAAAGATCAAGGTTGGATAACCACCAAGATATTTATAATTGACAGAAAAGGTCATCAATCCAATGAAAGGGATATCTGTTCCTCATTATAACATGGTTTAAATTTTGATAATAGATGCAGAGTTGAAGAATACCATATGTATTCTTAGTTAACAACACAGATGCACCCCACTGTGATGTAATCAGCATGATAAATCCCTTCAAATCTAATTCATCGAGATGCACCTTGAGTTCCTTCAACTCTGTTGTTGCTATAAAATATAGGGGTATCAAAATGGGTCATGCACCCAATGTGAAATCTAACATAAATTCCAATCCTATATCAGGATGTAGCCATAGGAATTCATATTAGAAAACATCATAATAGATATCTATCACTGGAGGAATAGTTGAGGGGCATGCCACCGATATTGCCAAAATATCAAAGCCTTCCATCAATACTGTAATTATCTCAAGCTAAATCAAGTCACACCGAAATCGTCTTGATACTATCTCCCACTCTTTGATCATTAAGAAATTATTTCCGTTTAGGGAAGTGAATGAAACACGTCTCTGATAGTAATTGATGTGATCTTAGAAGTTCTCCAGCTAGTCTATGCTAAGAATCACATCGAAAGTTTCCATCTCTAGGATCATGAACTCCCAAAGAAGTCCATAACCAATGAAAACTATAGGAAACTCTAGATATAACTGTAAATGGTCCACTTTCATTCTTAATAGTGTATCATGGGAGAATAAATCATAGGATAAATTGATTGGTAGCTCAAGCCCATCAACTAATTGAGATGATATAAAAGAATTGGAAGCACCAATATCAAATAATTTAGTATACATAGTGGAAGTAATAAATACCGCACCTCAAACTATAAATGGACACTATCAACTATAGTCTGGAGTATGATTCTGTTATGTAGGTGCAAAAATTATAATCCCTATAACCCTTTATCGATGGTGTATTACCAGTTTGAGTATACTGACGAGGACCCCTATCAAACCTTTGAATCCCTATTCACTTCTGTCTTAACCTCCCAGCTAAATCTCTAGCACAAAATAGATAGATATTTTCTATCTTTCCATATTTCAATCCCTGACTTTGGGGTTTTGGGAATACCCTACTATAGTGTCTGAAATTATAATAGTTGAATCCATATGGGTTACCTATAGATGTAACCAAAGAGACTAATATCTTCTTCACATGCATGAAATTACTCTACTACATGTCCCTGGCCTTTCACTTTCTTCCATTGGAAGTGGTATTTATAACTATTGTAGGAGGTACAGTCATATGAGTAGTGAATACTAGAGAAAGAAAAATTGTTTTTCCATCCTCTTAAATCATCTTGATGATCAAGACCTTCCTTAGAAACTCCTCGTATGAAGATAGTTTGAAGATCCAAAACTACTATCTACGGCTAAGTTGAAGTCCAATTTCGAACTTCCTAGCCTTATGTGCCTCATTACTATCCACACGCAAAGTAAAATGGAAAGTATAAGTAAAATGAGAGGATTATGTAGATACTATTTTCTATTTCTTCTATAGTTCCATGAAATTCATTGTTTAGTTGAGATTTATCATGTTAGGGAATAATTCTCTTGAAAACAATTCCTTGAAGGCCTCCAATGGGAGTCCCTCACATCATCCCACATGAACCATGAATCCCCACCAATTCCTGGTGAGTCCCTACAATATGAACACTTATAGATTTACCTTCCCATCCATCGATGTCTTAACAAGGTCAAATATACCCTATTTTAATTCCACCCAATCCTTGGAATCCTTTGGTTTGATATTTCCCTAAAACATTAGAGGATGATGAAGTTGGAAATCCCTAGATTAGTCTACCATGGATCACAGTGGTGGCTAGAATGAAACCCTTGCTTGCACTACTAGGGTAGGTGTGAGAATGTTATTAGGAGAAACTTGATCAGTTGGAGGTCCCACCAAACACCAATGAGGAAACATATTTTATATAATAAGGAATATTATGAATATACACCAACCCTAACCAGTCTATAAGATCACACAAGGTTCATCCTAGGATTTTACCCTCAATCTAAGGTATACCCTCCCAATACTGACCCTGATCTTCATCCTTTACAATTAGTCAAAATCATCATATATATATATATATATATATACACTAAAAAAAATAATATTTTTAGTTCAGATAATTAAATACAATAAATATATATCATAATAATAGGGAAACACACACACATACAAGCATATATCACACAATAAAGGAAACTATCCCAAAAAGATAACACAAATCATGAAATTTAATTAATAAAATAAAATATAGAGAAATAATATATATATATATATATATATGAATTTTTAACCTATATTCCTAGTCATGATTTATGTATCACCCAAGGTAAATTTAATCAACAGTAATTGCAAAAACATAATTTATCAAACATTAAGGAAACCTGGAGGTCAACCATATAGTGCGGCCCAGGAACTTTCATTGTTACCATATCCAAGTCCCAACCTTCATATATACTATCTAAACTTTCCAAAATAAAGTAAAAGGGAAGGAATAAGTTTGTGAGTCTTGGTCCTCTAATACCTTTTTATAACATCCCAAGCCAAACCATTGGTCTAGATCCTCAATACCACATGACCTCATGCATGCCTCCTTATATTAAAGAGCCTTCTGACTAGTAGTGAGGGTCTAAGTCTATCACTGGTGAGACTATTACCTTAGTATCACCACACAGAATTGGTAATAAACCAAACAAATGGTAAATAACTAGATTAAGAATGCAGAAACTAATGAACGGTATACATTTCATACAATAATAAAAACTAATTAAAGTGGAAACCCCATCCAGGGTTTTTACAGTAGAAAAAAGAAGTAAATAGTGGGGTACTTTGTATCCCATCATGGTCTGCTAGTAGATCCATGATCCCATTCTTATCCATCCATCATAGGTCCCTTACCCTTCACTGGGTCTCTATTCATGGAATTTATAAGCAGACTAAAATTCCCAAGTGGGATGTGAGTAAAATATTTTGTTGGACACCGCCAATGTGTCTGTATCCTTGAGTAATCATGTATAACCATTTTATTCAATAATAATGTTAAATATGTAATGGGGATAATCAAAAAATCCAAGACCATGTTTTTTTACACTAACAAAGCTACCGAAAACCCCCAATTGTACCAAATTCAGCTCTATTATGGAAGGATAATGAAAGATATTATAAGTAGATGGACTAGACATGTGGATAAAAAACCAATAGTACCGAGTCCTCATTGTGTTGTGTGAACATGATACCCGAAATACTCTAGTCATCAATTGAATCATGGTACCTAAAATTCTCTAGTTTTTACCAAGGTACCTCATGATACATGATACTCAATAATTTATCACAGGATATACACACACTTACATGTGATCATAACCAATCATGATCATCTGTTATGAAAAAACATAAATTATATCATGGTGACATGTGTAAATGATAACCTAAAATTTAATGAAATTCCTACCTCATTTTTATTAAATACAACATCAATGTTCTTCTAAGGCGTCATCACATGTACCATGTTGGCACACCAAATAGAACTTGATCAAATGCCAAGGACTCCTAGAACTGGTTCCTAAAAAACATGTCATGGGTTATAGAGTAAGGAAAGAAGAAATATTTCAAAGGGTAGAACCAATTATTACATGAGGCTGATCATCAAAAAAACCCCACAATTTGGAAGAGATTATTGAAAATGGGGAGGCTCTATAGTGCAATTTGGGTGCTACAATGTGAAGGTGTACTGGAAATAACCACCATCATTCAAGGTGGAATACCACAACATAGAGGTGAATTGGGAGAATAAAACCATGGTGTAGAGTAAGATAGTTTATCATGGAAACACTAGAAAACAACCACTTCAATGTTTGGAGGGAACTGTATTCTAGAACTGGGCTGAGTCATGCTCTACTGTGGTATAAAGAAAATTAATGTGGTTTGGAATCATCTCTAGAGACCTTTAGAGTTTCTGGACTTCTTGAAAATGTAAATAGGTGATTGGTATTTTCAAGGGTCATTGAAGGTTCAATCCACATGAGACATACCTCATAAAGTATCATAAAATCTCCCTCTTTAATTTTTAAATTAAGGTACCCAATTCAATTCTCTAACAATATATTGAATGCAACTATCACCTAAAGACCAATGGGCTAGCCCCTATATCTGTAAGTAATGCATATTCGGTCCCACAATATGGTATAAGCCCCCAAAATACATCCTCCTCAAACTCTCCCTCTATAGTGAAGGCTATGATGCTACCACTTCCAAAATGTACCATTATAGAATATCTCATTATGTTGTGTCATGACATCATCTGCATAGAAGTAATGTAATGCATCCATCTAGACCACAACATGGTACCACCCCTTTTGGAAAAAAGTTTTCCATAAATACTTTTTATGCCTACTTACACTTCTTAATGCCCTTATAACTTTATCCAAACATAGATCAACTCAAAAGAATAGAATAAAGAAGAAGAATAAGTCTTTTATTAAGGAAAAAGGTTTTAGGGTTTTACAATCGGTGGGATATATGAATAATTAGGCATAATATCAATCCCTAATTATTGGCTTGGAAATGGAATTTCAAGTACTAGTGGACCGATTGAACATAATGGGTCATTAGTATTTAATACTAAAAATAATAATAGGGGAATATACCATTAAAAAGGAATAGATTTTTACCCTGCATGATTCTGTATGAGGATTTATGGATGGATTCCACTCAAAACGAACACCATACCATATTCAAAATTCTTAAAATTCTCAAGAGTATGAACCGAGCAATACAACTAATTCTTTGGTATACCCATACATGGATGATATGGATATTCACATAATGTATCATATAGCGGTCTATCCATTCATCAACGATGACCTAAAATAAATAAACTAAATAAATACCACCCACAATTAAGGTGAGAATATCTCCTCACCAACTAATGATCTAGTTGGATGTATGTATCCCATAATAGAAAGCCACCAAAATATATTCTACCATTAGATTGTGCTAAGAAGGAATAGATCTGGTGGTGGGATGGAAACTTCATCCCCAATGATGGAAAGAATTATGAGAAATTCTCTACATACAAGGATTTTATAGAGTCCTCCCCTACTAAATTAAAGGGGGAGAGACCCTATCCATTTTGAAGTTAGTCCATGCTGGTGCCTGTGGTGATCACTAGTTAGGAGAAAAGTTATTCAAAAAAATCAAGAGACCTGAATACTTATTGAAATAAATAATGCAAGAATGTATAGAGTTTACAAATAAGTTCCATTCTAGATAGATTTTTTCTAAATTCATTCATCAATAACTAAAAATATTTCTTATTGAAAAATACTCTGGGAAATTTTCTATATGGGGAATAGATGTCATAAGGCCATATCGCCTAGTTACAACCTAATAGTTCATGTACCTTATTATTTCCACCAATTTATTTTACAAATGGGATGATGATATTTACCTAAAGGATATTTGAAAAAAGGATATCTTAAGTTTCATAAAGTATAACATCATTATTATATTTGGTTTCCATCATACAATATTGATGAATAACGACACCATGTTCTGTGCTTCAAAATTTAAATGGTTGTATCATGAGTGTAACATCTTGTTCAACCACTCATATTTCTATCGTACGTCAACCAATGATTCAATATATTTTTTAAGAAAAATATATCCAATATCCATTAGAAAATGGTAGACAAGGATAAGAATTATTGGTCATTCAATATCCTATATGCTATGTGGGATTGTCCAATAATAACTCATACTACCACATATAAAAACACATATTTTCATATATATAATATAGAGTTACTTCTCTCTATCGAGACCCAATTTCCTTCATTTCAAATTTCCATTTATAATAAAATCTCAAAATACAAGAACTCATAGATAATACTAAAATAATTAGACTAACCTTATGATAATATGTTTCACACACCACAAAATATGTGAGAAATAAACAATATGGTTCACCTCTATTAATTTTTCCAAGGATATATAGTGTTAGATCTAAGAAATACTATGTTACTTGGGAATAAAACCATGAAACCAGAACTGAAATAGGAAGTACCTTGCACTATAAATAAGTTATACTCTAAAGGATCTTTTTACTTGATCAAAATGGATAGGGTGCATATCATTCCTTCCCCCAATGCAATGTTTCTCAAGATATACTTGGCATAAATTCAAATTTGGTTCCCTTATCTTAGTAGTAATATGTTAAACCACATAGAATAAAATCCATTCCAAATTTATCTAAACTTATTGGAATAGGTTCTCTTTATAATACACTAAATTGAATAAAATTGAGTCTTAGTCACATTATATTAAACTACATGACATGTGTTCTATCACATATAAACACTAAAACTATTCTGGATGGTTTATTTATAAGACCTATTTCCCTTAAATGAGAGTCAGATCCATGTAAGAGTTCTCAATGCACGTGTTTCTCTATTCATTAATAAACACGATGGTAAAATACCATTATTTAATATGAATTACATTTGGATTATTTTTTTTTCATTATAGGATATGTAGAAATGTCCATATTTGATATCTTGGTCCCAATAACATGGTTCATATTGATCAAATTCTACTTCATATTGATACTAGAGTTCTCTTTATTCATGCAAGATTCTCAAAGATAACTCAAAACTAATAATAAAACACTTTATTTTTTATATGAGCTAGATCCATGAAAAGTCTGATTCCTTATCATATAACATAAAACAACACAACTTTTATTTCATCCTGAAAGAGCCTAAAATTCCTAGAGTGGTCCATTACATGGGACCCACCTACCTTATATATAATCCAAATGTTTATAATATTCCCCACATTATGATTTCTTATCCATGGATGTATGCTGATAAAAAGTGACCCATGTGTAATAGACTGATCTACATATGAGTCTTCCTTTCCATAGGGATTTGATAGTTAGGGCTATACTAGCGTACCCAGATGTCATAGTTCACCTAACCTATGATTTAAATCACCCCTTAGGTTAACCATGCATAACATACATGAATATTATATCATTTTATGGGAATATTAAATAAAAATAAAAACTGTACATGCTCTGGGACTATAATGGTTTAGTATCTTTGGAGACTATATATACAATCATCTTATTTAATAAAAAAATTGAATATATCCCAAAAATTTCTTCATGAGTAGTTTACTTCTTCGACACACCAAACTTAAAACCTTTCTTTATAAACCAGGGAAAGGAAATATAAAAAAGGGATAGATTAAATTATTAGTGAGGCTTAAAATAAGATATGTTAATCAATGATCATAATTGAGAATAAAATATGCACACGATTATGAGAACATGATTATAAATTACTGTAATCATATATAATTAATCAAATATTTTTAATAATTACTCAAGGAATAAGGATTTATCATAACAAAATTCATAATTCATAAATGTGAAGAATCATTAATAATCAACCATGAGTCTTGAGAAAATTTCATGAGCATAAGACATAAGTTTGTGGAATATGCATAAGGATAGAGAATACATTCCCTAGTCATGGATCACTACTAAGACTGTCAGAGTGGATTTGTTTTACTCCTCATTCCATCATTTTGTTAGTCAAGCCTCACTCCTAAGACTATCTTATTAGATAGAGTCTCTTACTAAATTGGGTTCAATTACCATTATAGTCTTTATTATCACCTGAGATATCCATATTTACCCAATGTATTAGAGGGTTATATAATTCTAGGCCAACCCATCACATAATGAGAACTATACATATATATTCTAAAATATCATAAAACATTCACTATATTATTAAATCATATACCAACGAAAATAAAATGGTTCCCTAAAAATATCATCGTCATATGAAAAACCATCCATATAAAGAATAATATTTATATAATTTTATTATATCCTAATTAAATAATAATTAATATCATAAGATGTTATCATCAATGAAAAAATCCTTTAAAAGATCATTGGAATATTTCTTGAAGAATATACCCTTTCCATTTTAAAACCACTTATTTAAAATCTAAAAATTTACAAAATATTATTGAAATTTTTTTCTTTGAAAATAACCATGGATGTTTATAAAGGAATCTTCAAAGTATTGAGCAACTATGATTTCATTAAATTCCATTCATTTTGTAATCATTAAAAATAATGATTTTTTATACCTTTGGTAAAAAGTACCACATTCAGAAATGAAAAGAAGATTATTTTTAATTTTTTTATAAAAAATCATGGGTAAATATTAATTTAAAAATTAATTTAATCATAGTAAAAATAATATTGAAAACATTTTAGTGAACATGGATTTGGAGGAGGAATATTCTTAATTAAAAGAGGTGAAACAAGGTCAGATTTTCTTAAAAACATTTTCTAATCCATTTGGACTGCCAATGAGAGGAAAAATGTAATAAATATTAAAAATTATATAAATAACCAGATTAGAAGAAAATAAAATGGTTTTATCATATAATGGTCATATAATTTTCCTCAATGTAAATTCAAGCATAAATAATCCTGATTAAAATGAGATTGAAAAACAAATCCCTTACATCAAGTTTGTCTTACTTAATAAGCGTTCTAACCACCTATATAATAAATATAATTTTATTATAAATATATTATATAACCATATTAATACATAAATTAAGATTTATAATTAATTTATAATTTATAATTATCCTTTTATTTAAAATTTATTTATTAAAATAAACATTCAAGTGAAAACAGGTCCGTTTTCCATGCATGTTTTTGTTCGATGGCTCTGAAACTTACAATTTTTTCAATATTTAATTATATAAAGTATATTATTAATTAAATAAGTATCATATCTATTCATAATATAAAACTTTATAATTATTCATATAATGTGCTGGTGAAAAATGGATCACATCGATTCACGGAGATGGTAGTCCACACATACACAGAATCGACATAATCAATTTCTTACGGATGAAAATGTAAGATTATAGATAATATATTGTAATTAAATATGTATAATTATGTCATAAATATCATATATAAAAACTATATACATAATAATAACTATCAATGAAATGTGGTAATGAATAATTGAATACATCACTTCATGAGGCTGTAGTTCGCTTTTACGAACAAACGACTCTTCGATTTCCCATTTAATAGAGAAGAAAATGAATATAGGTTTCAAAATGAAAACAATAAAATATAATTATATGGTATAAACTGATGTTACTATATCATAATATTTTTTTAGAATTAAATGTTGTAAATGAAAAAATAAAATGAAAATACTCCTTTAAGAGCTATACCTCTTCTTTAGAAAACATCCTTCAGATTACAAATGAATCCTTCTATAGTTGAAATTTTGATCAAAATAGGAAAAATAGATAATGATTAAGTATTTTAGTAAGGTTTTTTTAGGTATTGGATGATCTTGAAGGCTCATGAAGTGTTGGTATAAAGGTTATGTGGTGCCCTTTTATTTGGGAGGGAGAGGACACACTTTTAATTTTTCAAAAGATTAAAATATACTAATGTCTAAATCATGACATGTGGATCCAAATTAAACTATTTTTGAATATAATAATATATATGATAGAAATATACATATAAAATAGGATTTATATAAGTTTTTAATTAATTTCAACTGACTCTGGTAATCCATTTTAATATTTAATGCAATATTGAGTTTTTACCTTGGTTATTATTCATAATGTCAAAATATGAAAGTGAAATAATTACAAGATATGGAAATTATTTTTCCAATTATAGAGAAAATTTTATTAAATTCAATTTCTATAAGTGATAGATTTTAATTTAAAAAAAAATCAACAAAATGCGATGAAAAATGTTTTTTATAAAAATGTGTTTTTAAACCCAAAAATGAAGTTATACCAAAATCAAGTATAATGATGATTCCTATGTAATTAATTGGACTATTTATAATTAAAGGATAATTATTCTAATTAATTTAGGGTGGATCTTGAGTGGTAAGCTTCATAATAATATCTCAAAAGACGAGGGTTAAAATCATAGGAAACCCCTTGGGGGATTTAGGATGTAGGCAGTTGTCACGACCTGCCTTCACCAAAAGGAGGGAAGGGTCAGCAGATTGCCAGGCCATTCCTTCTTTATGTTGAAGGAGAGATAATGACCCCCGAAACCCGCCTTCAATAGGTCCCGGAGTGGCGACTAGCACCAAGGGTATAGGAAATTCTCGCAAATGGAAGGCATTACCCTTTTTATTTTATAGGATCGAAAGATAAGGAGGAGAAAACCCAACAAAACCAAGGTAAAAAGAAAAGTAAAGCCAAAAGTAAACCATTCCCACATGCATGTTTCAAAAGTGAAAGCCACAAAGTGCAAAAAGGTGTCTACAAGGTAAGTACCAAAAGAAAAGAGAAACAACTGCAACTGCTCCAAAAGTCCGAGCTAGTAAGGTCCTGCGTGATCCCCGAAGTCCTCCTAGAAACCTGAAAGAAGTTTTATATACGTAGGGTGAGCATACAAGTACACTCAGTAGGCAAAACCAAGACTCTCGTGCACAAGTGGGGGAACGTACTAAAGTTCCGTGAGACAAGAGTAAACCAAACACCTAACAAGGCAAACTATCCATCCCAGGCCTCACCAAGGCTCGCTCCCCAAATAACGCAAGTCAAGTAATATATATATAAGAGCACATCGATGTTTGGGTACCCCGCGCCACTTTCCCACTGGTTATTAAGACATCCTACGCATCGGACCAATCCCGCCATTCTCACCGCAGTCCCACTGCCACACCCGCCCGCACACACCTGGGCCACAACCACACGCAGTCCCACTGCCGAATCCCGCCCGCACACACCTGGGCCACAACCACACGCAGTCCCACTGCCGAATCCCGCCCGCACACACCTGGGCCACAACCACACGCAGTCCCACTGCCGAATCCCGCCCGCACACACCTGGGCCTCAACTGTCACATGTAACAATGCCTGCAAACACCTAGGCCAGAGTAACCACCGCCACGCCCGAAGACACCTGGCCCTCATCCCGAAGACACTTGGTAAACCACCTTCCGCACACACCTGGCCAACCACCACAACACCCCGCCCGAAGGTTCTTGGGCAAATAATGGACTTCAGGCCATCACAGCCTGCCCGAAGGTACTTGGGCTATCCGGGAAAGGGAGCAGAAAAGGAGCTAATAACCAGCCACTAAGTACAGTGTTGGGAAAAACACCCTTCCCCCATAAATGGGGGTGTTCGGCACTAAGTGCTCAACTTGGGTGGGGTGTGAATAAGAAACACAAAGATACAAGTATAGATACAGGTAACAAACACTCACCCAAAACTTAGGTTTTCCTAGCCAACCTACAGAACACAACACCACTGCGTCCGAGTCACAATTCACGACCCTTGCCCACAAAACCATTTGTCCCATTCTTGTTTCACGTTCAGTAAAATGTTCAATTAATTTTAAGCACTACTGGGCAACTACCATAAGCATAACCAAGGAAAGCGTCAAAAGCAAGGATCAACCAAAACACTCACACCCGGTTCTGTTAACAGAGGATCTCTCCCCAATTTGTGATATTTCAAGTAACCACTCGGATTTAAAACTCACAACCACCGAATCCATACCAACAAGAGATCCCATCCCCCAAATTCACACAGCCACCGAGAGTATAAAAGAACAGGGGATCCCATCCCCTCCCACATTTCCAGCAATCGGCCCGAAGGGAAAACAACCAACTACCACTACCAACACAAGTCAGGGATTTTCAGATTTAAAAGATTTAACACACTCCATGATTTCAAATTTCCGTGTGTTCTAACCGGGAGTTATCACAGAAGGGCTGATCCTGGTGCTTTCAATTATTCAACCGGATATACGTGGTTAACCAATTTTTACAGCAGGAGTTCACAATTTCAGCGACCCATTTAAAACATCACGAGGGGATTCATCAGTGCACATACAACGACCACCAACGACCTCAATTTTCAGAAACATAAACCAGTAAAACAAAAAGGGATGATCACAAGATAAAGCATAAACAACGATCACAACCCCTTCCCCTCCTTTCTTTATAACTTCGTTTATTATCTTCATTAAGGTTTGGTTCAACCAATTCCATAAGAACAAAAATAACGCCCACCCCGCATGATACACAAAAGTGAGAGATGAAAGAAATTCCCTACTTGTTGATAGATGATCGACGTTTAGGCCGGGGGCGCGGAACTTTACGGATAACGACGCGGCGGTCCCGATGCACCAGAAGAGCCACGATCAAAGAAGGGGGGGAAACCACGGCCTAACCCTTAATTTATAAGAGCCGGGAACGGTTGAGATAAAAACGCCGAACCGCGTAAGACGTGGAAGTCGTGGGTAGACCACGCGGCTTGACTCATCATTAATGGTGCTGAGTGGTTTAAACCGACTCATGAGCCGATTTAGTATTTAATTAAACTTTTGTGCGCGTTACTGGAACAACTTGGCAAGGCCGGGTGACGTCGGCCGGTTCCGCCGATCTGTCACACCGATCGGTCGCACCGATCGGTCTCGCCGATCGTTCTCGCCGATCGGTCTCACCGATCCGTACCCCTTAAGGATCCAGATTTTGGCAAAGGAAGGGGCCAAGGGGGGTCTGGGTCATCACATCAGATACCTCTTAAACGATTCTCGTCCTCGAGAATCACAACAAACCAGAAGGAAAGAGAGGGTCCGAACAACCATCTTCGAAAGATACCTCTTAGGAGTGAACCTCTGCTAACTAAAAACACTCTCCTGTCAAGAACTATGAAACATACCATGCCAAACAGCCCAGTCATGTGGGTTTGGGGAGTTCCCCTCCCCCATGTCAAGATATTATCCGCTTTGGGCGGCACTGACTCGCCCGCACGGGTTCAATCGCATCCACCTTAATGCGTCTTGATTAGGGGTCGGGTTCCCTCTTCCCTTTAGCCGGGGCTTTTCACACACAACAGAGGAAAGGAACTAGTAAATTTCATAGCAAAAAAGGTCAAACGTTCTACCATAGCAGGTACAAAAGGAACAAAGCTCAAAACAACTCGGGGTATTGGGCACGCATCTGTGCTTCCCTTTCCAACGTACTCTCCTCGAGCCCGCCATGTCTCCACAACACACGAACCAAGGGAATAGCTCGCCCACGAAGCACCTTCCCCTTGCGATCCTCGATCATCACTGGTTTTCCCACAAAGGTTACGTCGTCCTCGATGTCCAGTTCGCCCCAATCAAGGACGTGTGAAACATCGTGCAGATAATGACGGAGCTGGGATACATGAAAGACATCATGTATCCTTAGCAACGGCGGAGGTAACGCTAGCTGATAAGCCACTTCGCCGACCCGCCGTAACACTTCGAAGGGTCCGACGAATCTGGGGGAAAGCTTACCCCCCTTGCCGAACCTCCGTTGCCCACGCCGTGGGGAGATCTTCAAGAACACATGGTCTCCAACCTCAAACTCCAAGGGCCTTCTCCTGGTATCAGCATACGACTTCTGTCGATCCTGGGCCGCCTTCATCCTTTCCCGTATGAGCTGAATCTTCTCTGTCGTGTTCTGAACTACCTCCGGGTCAAGGATGCCTACCTCTCCTACTTCGTTCCAACACACAGGTGAACGGCATGGCCTCCCGTACAAAGCCTCAAACGGGGCCATACCGATGGTAGAGTGGTAGCTATTATTGTAGGAAAACTATACTAGAGGCAAGTATCGCACCCACGACTCTCCTGAGTCCAGAACACATGCCCGTAGCATATCCTCCAAGGTCTGGATGGTTTGCTCCGTTTGTCCATCTGTCTGGGGATGGAAAGCAGTGCTAAGGCGTAACTGGGTGCCAAACGCATGCTGCAATCCTCTCCAGATTCGTGAGGTAAACCATGCATCCCTATCCGAGACTATAGACCTCGGAACTCCATGAAACTGCACCACCTCATTCACGTACTGTCGTGCCAAAGCATCCACAATACTTGACTCCCTGATTGCCATAAAGTGAGCTGATTTCGTCAACCTGTCCATCACCACCCAAATGGCGTCGCACCCTCCTTGGACCTTGGGTAGTCCCGTGACGAAATCCATTGAGATGTCATCCCACTTCCACTCGGGAACAGCTAAAGGCTACAGTAGGCCTCTTGGAACCCAGTGTTCAGCCTTCACTTGCTGACATACTAAGAATTTGGCCACGAATTTTGCCACCGCTTGCTTAACTCCGGGCCACCAGAACTGCCTTTTCAGCCCCTTGTACATCTTGGTAACTCCTGGGTGCACTACCAGGGGTGAGTTGTGGAACTCACTGAGAACCTTGTCACGCATCACTATTGGAACAAACAAACCTTTCTGGAAAATCATCCGGTGCTGACCATCCTCTGTCCATTCTCTCAGAGCATCACCCTGGTCAACCCGATCACGCATCACTTCGCACTCGGGGTCTCCCCACTGAGACTCCTCCACTTGTCGAAACAGAGATGACTGCACTATCATCTGATATAGGCAGCCTCTGCCACTATCCATCTTCGCATCCAGGTGTAAGGAAGCCAACTCCTCCATTGCCTTCCAGGAATTTGCCGACTCTCGGACCGCATCCTTCTGCGTCCTCCTGCTCAAGGCATCGGCCACCACATTGCCCTTGCCCTCAGTATAAGATATTTCAAAGTCGTAGTCCTGGAGGAACTCCACCCATCTCCGTTGTCGCAAGTTCAATTCCCGCTGGGAGAAGATGTACTTTAAGCTTTTGTGATCTGTGAAGACCACAAAGCATTCCCCGATGAGGTAGTGCCGCCATAACTTTAGCGCAAAAACGACCGCTGCAAGCTCCAGGTCATGGGTGGCGTAGTTACGCTCATGGGGGCGTAACTGCCTGGACCCGTAAGAGATCACCCCTTGTTGCTACATCAACACGCATCCCAGGCCCTGTCCTGAAGCATCACAAAATACCTCATAGGCCATCCCTTCTTCTGGCAATCTCAACACTGGGGCACTAACCAGCTTTTCTTTTAGGTAGCTAAAGGACGACTCGCATTGCTCGCTCCACACGAAAACCTGGTCCTTCTTGGTCAAAGCCGTCAAAGGGGATACCACTCGGGAGAAGTTGGGCACGAATCTCCGGTAGTAACCTGCCAGTCCAAGGAATCTCCGGACTTCCGCCACACTCTTGGGTGCTACCCAAGAAACAACTGCCTCATCCTTTGATGGGTCGACTGCTACCCCCTGCTCAGACACTACATGCCCGAGGAAGTGAACTTCTCGTGTCCAGAACTTGCACTTTGACAACTTCCCGTAGAGCTGGTGCTGTCGGAGGACTTCCAAAACTGTCCTCAGGTGCTCTGCATGGTCCTTTTATGACCTTGAATAGATCAGGATATCGTCGATGAATACCACCACAAACCGATCCAGATACTCCCGAAAGATGGAGTTCATAAGCCCCATGAACACGGCCGGGGCGTTCGTAACACCAAAGGGAATGACCACGAACTCGAAGTGCCCATACCTGCACCTGAATGCCGTCTTCGGGACGTCGCTATCCTTTACCCTCAGCTGGTGGTATCCAGACCGCAGGTCGATCTTCGAGAACCATCCTGCCCCCTTCAGCTAGTCAAAAAGATCATCTATCCTCGGAAGAGGGTAGCGATTCTTGATCGTTACCTGATTCAGCCTCCTGTAATCGATGCACAACCTGAGGCCACCATCTGCCTTCTTTGCGAACAAGACTGGAGCACCCCACGGTGACGCGCTGGGACGAACATAACCCCTCTTCATCAGATCGTCAATCTGTATCCGCAACTCTCGTAGCTCCGAAGGTGCCATCCGGTAAGGAGCCATCGAGATTGGTCGAGAGCCGGGCTGCAGGTCTATCTCGAACTCGATATCACATCGAGGGGGTAGAGTCGTCACCTCCTAAGGAAAGACGTTCATAAATTCACGAATGATCTCTGGTACTTCCACCATTTCCGCATCTACTGATTCTTTCGTC
This sequence comes from Viscum album, assembly GCA_963277665.1. Lineage (NCBI taxonomy): Eukaryota > Viridiplantae > Streptophyta > Magnoliopsida > Santalales > Viscaceae > Viscum > Viscum album. The sequence goes on from OY728126.1 coordinate 592,356,115, forward strand.
AGTTCGGTCAACAAGGAGAGGAGAGGTTCCTCCCTCCTGTTTCCCTTCGGACAGCTCCGCTCGCCGGTGAAAGTAACACGCTGGCCGTCCAAACCGGAGAACACCACCCTTCTTTGGAAACAGTCGATGACGGCGCACACAGAATATAGCCAGTCGATGCCTAGGATGACATCGTACGGCTGAATCTGTAGCAGAAGGAGATCCCTAACCGACTGATGTGGCCCTAACATCAGTCTACATCCCCGACAAACGAACAGCAAGTCGGTCTGACCTCCAACTGGTGTGCTCAACACCAGGGGCACTGGAAGTCTCTCAGCATCTAGACCCAAGGCGCGGGCTAGACTGGGTGCAACAAAGGAGTGCGAAGCTTCGGTATCGAACAAAGCATAAGCAAGAGTGCTAAACACACTGATCGTACCTCGAACAACCTCTGGACCTGCTGGAACTGTTGCTTCTGCGGCGTGTAACTGTCCACGCCCAGCTCCCCTGCCCCTCGGCTGTCGGCCACCTCCCCGACCACGCCCTGGTCGAGGTCCCTGGGGAGCGCCCTGAGGTCAGCCTCCCCCTCCTATGTCTGCCTGCGGAGGAGTGGGAGATCGCTGTCCCTGCTGCTGCTGCTGGAAGGGACTGACTGGAAACTGCTGCTGCGGCGGACGCTGGGGATGACTGCCACTGCTGTACTGCACCCGATCGGGGCACTGACTCCGGAGATGTCCAGGGCTACCGCAGATGAAGCACCATGGTCCCGAGCCTGAAGGAAAAGAACGTGGGCCAGGGGATCGAAACTGAAACTGCTGCGGTCTGCTCCCTGCGGGTCGGAACCTGGAGGGTCCCGATGCCGGAGGCCTGGTGCTGACGGCCTTCCCCTTCGATGGTCCCAGCTGGATCCCTTCTCGTGACACTCCGCCCAGAGCATGCATCCTTCCCACTACTTCGGCCTTCTTCTGAACCTCTAAGTATGTCGGAAGGGTTAAGGGGGTAACAACATACTGGAGGGAGGGTCGGAGCGCCTCCTCCAAACGTCTTGCCCGAGACTCCTCATCGGGAAAGAGGTCCGGAGCAAAACTCAGGAGGTCCTTGAACTTGATTCCAAGTTCCCTCACGGACATGCTCCCCTGCTGGAGGGAGAGTAGCTCCTGCCTCTTCTCCGCCTTCATTGTCGAGGAGAGAAACTCCGCCCGGAACTCCTTCTCGAAATCTGCCCAAGCAACCTCAGACTCTTTCCTATTCCCCAGGTGAAGCATCCACCACTGACATGCCGCTCCTCGCATCTGGCTAACAGCCAGAGGAACCCAGTACTCGGTCGGGGCCCGAATCAGGCCGAAGGCTATGACTAGCTCCTCTAGCCAGCCTTCCGTCTTCATATCGGAGGTGCTGCCCTCATACTTCTCGAGGGCCTGTCGCTGGGAGGCTCGAAGAGTCTTCTGCCACTGGTCGTCCTCTTCCTCTCGATCAGCTCTCTGCCGATTGGCCAAAGTAGTCTCAGGGGTCTCGATCGCCTGTACCACACGTGGTCACCTTCCAGGTGCCATAGCTGCAAGGTAAACAAGGAATGCCTAAGCCCAGTAGTGCAAAGAAAATCGTTCTTAAAACTTATTAAGATTTAATTTATTATTAATTTCCCAAGACATCCCAGAAACACAAGAACACAAGTCATTTATGATGCATGTACCTTTCCTAGGGTCTCTACCCTGCAATCAGTGTGGCCTCACTTGGTCGTTCGGTAGGTCCAGAGTCCTTGCATCGGATCACAGGGGGCCCTAAAATCCCGTGTCCTAGCCGGTCCTCCCTGGCCTAATTCACGCACCAAGGTCACCCAACGCTGTTGCCTTACCACCCCATGCAATCCTCACTATGCCTAACTCCAGACTCTGTCCTATCTCTCAACCATCACCTCTGATACCATTCTGTCACGACCCGCCTTCACCAAAAGGAGGGAAGGGTCAGCAGATTGCCAGACCCTTCCTTCTTTAAGTTGAAGGAGAGATAATGACCCCCGAAACCCGCCTTCAATAGGTCCTGGAGTGGCGACTAGCACCAAGGGTATAGGAAATTCTCGCAAATGGAAGGCATTACCCTTTTTATTTTATAGGATCGAAAGATAAGGAGGAGAAAACCCAACAACACCAAGGTAGAAAGAAAAGTAAAGCCAAAAGTAAACCATTCCCACATGCATGTTTCAAAAGTGAAAGCCACAAAGTGCAAAAAGGTGTCTACAAGGTAAGTACCAAAAGAAAAGAGAAACAACTGCAACTGCTCCAAAAGTTCGAGCTAGTAAGGTCCTGCGTGATCCCCGAAGTCCTCCTGGAAACCTGAAAGCAGTTTTATATACGTAGGGTGAGCATACAAGTACACTCAGTAGGGAAAACCAAGACTCTCGTGCACAAGTGGGGGAACGTACTAAAGTCCCGTGAGAAAAGAGTAAACCAAACACCTAACAAGGCAAACTATCCATCCCAGGCCTCACCAAGTCTCACTCCCCAAATAACGCAAGTCAAGTAATATATATATAAGAGCACATCGATGTTTGGGTACCCCGCGCCACTTTCCCACTGGTTATTAAGACATCCTACGCATCGGACCAATCCCGCCATTCTCACCGCAGTCCCACTGCCACACCCTCCCACACACACCTGGGCCACAACCACACGCAGTCCCACTGCCGAATCCCGCCCGCACACACCTGGGCCACAACCACACGCAGTCCCACTGCCGAATCCCGCCCACACACACCTGGGCCACAACCACACGCAGTCCCACTGCCGAATCCCGCCCGCACACACCTGGGCCTCAACTGTCACATGTAACCATGCCTGCAAACACCTAGGCCAGAGTAACCACCGCCACGCCCGAAGACACCTGGGCCTCATCCCGAAGACACTTGGGAAACCACCTGCCGCACACACCTGGCCAACCACCACAACACCCCGCCCGACGGTTCTTGGGCTAATAATGGACTTCAGGCCATCACAGCCTGCCCGAAGGTACTTGGGCTATCCGGGAAAGGGATCAGAAAAGGAGCTAATAACCAGCCACTAAGTACAGTGTTGGGAAAAACACCCTTCCCCCATAAATGGGGGTGTTCGGCACTAAGTGCTCAACTTGGGTGGGGCGCGAATAAGAAACACAAAGCTACAAGTATAGATATAGGTAACAAACACTTACCCAAAACTTAGGTTTTCCTAGCCAACCTACAGAACACAACACCACTGCGTCCAAGTCACAATTCACGACCCTTTCCCACAAAACCATTTGTCCCATTCTTGTTTCACGTTCAGTCAAATGTTCAATTAATTTTAAGCACTACTGGGCAACTACCATAAGCATAACCAAGGAAAGCGTCAAAAGCACGGATCAACCAAAACACTCACACCCGGTTCTGTTAACAGAGGATCTCTCCCCAATTTGTGATATTTCAAGTAACCACTCGGATTTAAAACTCACAACCACCGAATCCATACCAACAAGAGATCCCATCCCCTAAATTCACACAGCCACCGAGAGTATAAAAGAACAGGGGATCCCATCCCCTCCCACATTTCCAGAAATCGGCCCGAAGGGAAAACAACCAACTACCACTACCAACACAAGTCAGGGATTTTCAGATTTAAAAGATTTAACACACTCCATGATTTCAAATTTCCGTGTGTTCTAACCGGGAGTTATCACAGAAGGGCTGATCCTGGTGCTTTCAATTATTCAACCGGATATACGTGGTTAACCAATTTTTACAGCAGGAGTTCACAATTTCAGCGACCCATTTAAAACATCACGAGGGGATTCATCAGTGCACATACAACGACCACCAACGGCCTCAATTTTCAGAAACATAAACCAGTACAACAAAAAGGGATGATCACAAGATAAAGCATAAACAACGATCACAACCCCTTCCCCTCCTTTCTTTAGAACTTCGTTTATTATCTTTATTAAGGTTTGGTTCAACCAATTCCATAAGAACAAAAATAACGCCCACCCCGCATGATACACAAAAGTGAGAGACGAAAGAAATTCCGTACTTGTTGATAGATGATCGACGTTTAGGCCGGGGGCGCGGAACTTTACGGATAACGACGCGGCGGTCCCGATGCACAAGAAGAGCCACGATCGAAGAAGGGGGGGAAACCATGGCCTAACCCTTAATTTATAAGAGCCGGGAATGGTTGAGATAAAAATGCCGAACCGCGTAAGACGTGGAAGTCGTGGGTAGACCACGCGGCTTGACTCATCATTAATGGTGCTGAGTGGTTTAAACCGACTCATGAGCCGATTTAGTATTTAATTAAACTTTTGTGCGCGTTACTGGAACAACTTGGCAAGGCCGGGTGACGTCGGCCGGTTCCGCCGATCCGTCACACCGATCGGTGTCGCCGATCGGTCTCGCCGATCGGTCTCGCCGATCGGTCTCACCGATCCGTACCCCTTAAGGATCCGGATTTTGGCAAAGGAAGGGGCTAAGGGGGGTCTGGGTCATCACAGCAGTGACTCAAGCATGATGCAGGAAGAGGGTGATGTAAGCATGATGTGCGAATATAGTGATTCATGCATGATTTAGGCTTGGTGATGTAGGTAGGATGATGTAGGCATGATTCTACACTGGTCGATCAGTCCATGTTCATATGCCACTTGGCCTTGGGCCTATGAGCTATGTAATGGGTCTCTCTCTAACTAGATTGAAAGAGGTCGTTTCTTTCATAATAAAAAGTGGATTCAATTCCAAATTAAAAAATAGAATTATTTTACTTTATGATAAAATTATAAGCACAATGATACATTTAAATAACTTGATTTAATGAAAAAATGAGATTTTTACAAAAAATTGTTTTTTCACTATTCACTTAAAATAAATCTCTTTTGAAAAATTGCAAAAAATCATCCTAAGATAATATTAAAATTATGATTTAAAAAATCATTTTAATTTAATAAAATAAAATTCATAAAAAATTTTATAAATTAATTATAATGTTCTCAATAAAAATTAAATAAAAACCATTTTTTGAAGAAAATATATTTTTGAAGCATTAAATGACTTTACTAAAGATTTTGTACTTATATATTATGCATTAAAATTTATGAATATTTTTCATAATATGGTTATTAATAATTATACGCATAATTAAAGTGGATAGGTTATTATAGTATACTATATCACAACACATTTTTGACTCTGGGATACATGTAAAACAAGATATCGAATAATTAATGATTATTTTTAATGAAAAAAAAATATGTAAAATATACGAGTGTTACATTATAAACATTATAAAATAATTTCACCCTTAAAATTATGTCACTATGATTTAAACAACTTAGGATACTTCTACCTCATCCCATCTTTAGGTTCCCATTTTTCTTTTTAAAATATAAGATTTCTATACAAAACTTTTACTTAGTTAGTGGTCTTGTTTTGCATCACTTTCTCACTTTGATCTATAATATCCATTGGGTTTTACTAATAATAGAGATAAATATATAGTGGTTTGATCTATGAGTTTATTACTTGTGAATGTTTAGGTATGTACTTATATAAAAATGATACATGGAACATATCATGAACTTGAGAAAGATTCTATGGAACCACCAAGAGATAAAAAACCACCCCGATACAATAAAGAATTTTAGAGAGGATGATATATCTAGGGCTCATATTTCCATTATTTTGAAATCTCAAAATATATTTCCAAGGATATAATTATATTATTAACTCGATTCCAACATTTAACTCTATATCTCACAAAAAATTATCGTCATAAATTTTCTATCAACATTGAGCCTCCCCGTTGTGCTGATGAATGGGTTCAAAAATATCTTACATTTCCTTAGTAACCTCAGGTCCTAATATATTTTTTCTCAAACTTCATCAATGTTTTTTTTCACTTCCTACAGTATAGGGAATTTTAAGGAACCATCTAAATGCTCGATTGATATCTTATTTTATTAAAACTCAACCAAAAAAGGTGTTTATCCTAACCACCTTTAAAATATATATAATTGGATTTAAAAATATCCTATAGAATTTGAATAGTCCTTTTAGACTAACCATATATTAGTGGATGATATGCAATTACAATGTTTAACATTATATTCAAACCTTGTTGAAGTCTTCTCTAGAACTTTGTGGTAAAACTCAAATCCTGATATGATACAATATAATGTGGTACTCCATACAACCTTATGAATTCCATAATTTACATCCTATAAAAAAGATAAAGAGAGAAATATTCTCTAATTTTAATTAAATTTCGGTATTCTATAGGGTGATAGATGAAAACCCAAATAGTATTCCACCATTTAGATATTTAGAGGAGTCTGATGAAAAAAATACATGGTGATTCTTTCTTATTTCCATTATAGTGTGGGTAACAATTATAAAATCCCCTTAAAATTATATCTCTAAACATTAAATTTATAACATATAGTTCTTATTTCCATTCTAGTGTGGGTAAAAATTATAAAATCCCCTTAAAATTACATCTCTAAACATTAAATTTATAACATATAGGATATCAGGATACATAATCTAGAATATCCCTTTTCATGTCATCCCACCAGAAATACTCTTTTCAACCTCTATACATCTTCATACTTCGAAGAGGAATAACGAACAATGAACTATGACATTTATCCAAAATCTCCTTATTAAATTCTAGTATTAATGGGACACATATATGGCTCTTAAACGTTATCATTACATTAAAATAATGGTTTAACTAAAGAACATTTCTCACCTTCTTCTATAGTTCTGCATCCTCCTTCTACACCTCTTCAATCCTCACATGGATGGATGGTGGGAAATTCACCTGGTAATTATACAATCTATCCAATTTCATCATGATTTCATGGATTATCTTCTACAAATACATAAATATTATGTCTCTTTAAATCCTCACCATGTAAAAACTAGTATGGTCCTTTTAACTCCGAGCATTAACCACCTTGTTCACATTCCCAAGGAGGTAGTGTATTGAGAATTCATAACATTTAATCAATTCCAACCATATAATCTGAAACATATTCCACTATTTATATGTGAATATACACATAAAGATTTTATTATTAGTATATATACCACTTTTTTCACCTTAGTGACAAAGACATTATATTTTCATTGCAAAAATCACTACTTCCAACTGAAAATCATGATTTAGGTAAAATTTCTTATGAATTTTCAATTGGCGCGAGGCATATACTATCAATATATAATTATTCATGAGTATAAGTCCTGATAACTTATTCAATGAATCACTATAGATCAAAAACCCTTCTTCACTATATGGTAGCATATATTAAGGTTCACTGGACAACAAGCCTATACCTGAGTGGCAATGGATCATGCTTGTCATCCGAAAGACTCAGGATAAAATCTAGGTGGGGGTGAATTTATGTGTTACAGTAGTAGGAATATAGTATATATTGTTTGATATTGTATAAATAACAACTATTCATCTTATTTGGGCCTTTGGGACATCGTTTTGAGACTGTGGGTCTTAAGGCCTTCGAGCCCACATTAGCCTTCAGGCCATAGGGCATTCAGACAACCTCAAGCCTTTGGACCATGGGATTTCAATCCATGTAGTAGAAGATCTAACACATAGAATCAGAAAATAGAATAATAGTATATCATTAGAAACCAAGAGATTAGAGTTAATCAGATTGGGATGTATGAGAGGGAATGATATCTGCCATCGATACTAGGAACTGTGCTACTCTGCATGGGGAAATGCTAGCTAATAAGCTATAAAAGGTGGGGTTGTAGGAAAATTAAATAAAGAAGATGGTGGTTAGGGGTAATTCTAGTGTATTCAGGGTATGTGGGCCTTTGGTTAATTTATTAGGCCCTGTACCTCTAGGCTTACAGATTATATAAGGGTTCCCTCTTAACCAGTTAAAAAAGGGTATTATCCAAAATATATAAAAATATTAATGGACTTTGAGATGGGTCATCCCAAAAGGTGAGTTTACCAATTTTATATTCATATACTTGGAATTTTATTCACATTCATCTATTTAAAGGAACTTTTATCCCTTCCATGTCAGTTTTTTTATTATGTTAAAAAAATTTGAGAAATCCCTCAAAAAGTCTTAGCAGTATCCTTCCAACCCAAGAAAAACACAGATCTTGGTTACCATTGTTGGTTTAGGACATTTTTAATAAATTTTATCTTATAAGGATCCACATATATACCCTCATTGTAGATTATGTGACTCAAGAATGTGACTTTATACATCCAAAAGTCACACTTGGAAAATTTAACAAATATATTATCCTTCATTAGCTTATTTAGAACAATCTTAAAATGTTATTTATTATCATCTTTTGAATTTTAATATACAAAAATATAATCTATAAATAATATAAAAAATTGATCAAGTTAATCTATAAATACTCTATTCATCAGACCCTTGAAGATAGTCGGGATTGGGAAGTCCAAATGAAGTCACTATAAATTCATAATGACTATACATTTTATGGATGGGTATATTGAGCATATCCTCCGTATTTACTCTGAATTTATGATATCCAAAATGAATTCAAATAATGAAAAAGTATTTATCTTTATATAATTGATCAAAAATGTCATCAATATGAGGAGGAGTATACTTATTATATATTTTTTTTGAGTTCTCAATAATTATTGCAAAGACACAATGAACAATCATTGTTATTAATAAAATGAATATTTTCACCCCATAGTGATACACTAGGGTGTATGAATACCTTAAAAATATTATATTTGAGTTTATTCTTCAATTATTGTAACTCAATTTGGGAAATTCTCTATGGACCCTTTGAAATAAGTGTAGCACCAATTATTCATTCTTTTGAAAACTCAACTTTATGATTTGAGTAAATCCAATGAATGTATTTAGGAAATAAATCAGCATAATCCTAAGAGATAAGAAAATATATGAGGTTGAGTTTCCCCATTACAATATGTGATAAATTCCCTTATGAATATGTAGTAATACCCATACAAAAAAGAAACTTCCATTGGAAGTTAAAATTTATCCTGACACCAAAATATGATCATAGTTTGATTCATAATATCAAACGAGACATACCTTACTTAGTAATTTATATATTATAAATATAAATATATCCAATACATTAACAAAATAACATCTAATTAAATTAGAGGAAAAATCCCATGATTGGTAGGAAACACATTCCCAAAAAATTCTATCGGAGGATTATTGAGAGTAGAAAACACCAATAACAAGAGTAAGAACTCATATGATTATTGAAATCATATATATGATTTTGAAAATTATGAAACCTTATTTCAACATATAACACTCTATGTTCATCTTATGTCACTGTAGATTGTCATCATTTTTCATAGGTTCTATCCTGTCATTCATCATAATTGCTCATAAAGAAAATGTGAATTAACCCAAATCATATTTTCCATGAGTGTCTAGCTAGGTGTAAAGTATTAGGACCACTCATCATACACTAGTAATGATCAAGTTAATACATAACCCACCACCTTTAAATTTGTTACCACTAGGTACATCTGTGTTACAACCACATCCACTTTACTTTATCGAGAAAGTGATTTATTTTATAGGAAGACTGCATAATATATGATTTAAAAAAACTTAGTATGTTATCCTTATCTTAGACTTATACCCATGGATTTCACCATTGTTTTCTAATTTTAATCTTTAAAAATAACTAAATTGTGCTCTGATACCAACTGAGGTTACCCGATCATAACAAACATAAATTTTATATGATTTTAGATAAATATTCCTTACATACCATAGTTATAAATGCTAAAACATTGTAAAGGTTTAGTATCTTTGTATATTAGATAAATAATCATATTATTTCATGAATTGTATTCAAAATATCCCAAAATTTTTGTGCCATATATTACACTTATTAAACATACCATACTCAACACCTTTCTTTATAACCTGGGGAAATGAAATATAAGAAAGGGGAGCTTAGATGATCAATAAGGGTAAATATAAGAGAAGCCAATATATGATCACAATTGAAATTAATGTAAGAATAAGGGTATTATAACATAATCCTAAATTACTACAATCATACCTAATCAATAAAATATCATTAATCATAAATCCCTACATAATTCATTGTAAAAAAAAAAGATATAAACGTATAAATGTGATGAATCATAAATAATCAACCATGAGTCTTGATAATACATCATAAGACTAAGACATAGGTATATGGAATACAAATAATCATTTATAATCATGTTATTAGTCAAGGATCTCTTCCAAAACAATCATAGTGTATTGTGTTCACTCCCCATTCCATCATTTCATTAGTCCAGGTTCACTCCCAAGAATATCTTGTTGGACAATGTCCCTTACAAAATTGGGTTAAATTTCCATTATAGTCCTTATTACCTCAAGAGAAATCCATATTTATGAAATTCATTGGTAGGAAATATAATTATTGTCCCACCCATCACATAATGAAAACCATATATATGCATGCCACCAGATCATAGAGCATTCATCATATCATTATAGTATAACTCATGGAAAACAAATAGGGTTTTATAAACATGTCATCATTATAATTATTAAACATATATATAAATAATAAGGATGATATCATTGGGTCATATTATTAGTAAATAATAAGTATCCTCAAATTGTGTTATCAAAGATTAAAAATAATTTTAAAATATCATTGGAGTATATCTTAAATAAAATACCCATTTCATTTTGAAATCAATTATTTAAAATATAAAAAATTCCAAAATAATATGGAAATAATTTTCATTGAAAATAACAATGTAAAATTTTAAAGTAATATTCAAATCATTGAGCATTTATAATGGGAATAAATTCTATGCAAGATCTAATCATTAAAAACAAATATTATGTTCATACCTTCAGTAAAAAGTACCTTATTCAGATAATGAAAATAATATTATTTTTAATTTTTTTTTATAGAAAGTAAAAAAGGGTTAAAATTAATTTAAAAACTCATTGGATAATAGTAAAAAAATTCTTTAAAACACATTATAGAACATGTATATAGATGTGCAATATTCTCGACCAACACAAGATAAATAAGGTAGGTTTTATTTAAAATCATTTTCTAAAACATTTTAAGTCATAAAGAGAGGAAAATGGTTCGAAAACAAACAAATTCCTGAAATTAATAGATAAAAAAATATTTTATCATAGAAGGATCATATAACCTCACTCAATGGAAATTCAAACATAAATAATTCTAATAAAAATTTGATTGAAACATAAATCCCTGACGTGAAGTCCATTAAGCATCATAAGATCTATAAACTAAGATATAATAAATATATATTTATTATACATATAATTTATAACCACATTAATATGTGACTTACTATGTATTTTTCATTTATAATGTCTAATTTTCCTTTTATTAACATTTTCTTAATTAAAATAAATATTTAGGTGAAAAATGGTCTATTTTCCATGCATGTTTCGGTTCAATGGTTATTTTAATTTCACCTTGGTCATGGTTTTATAATCTCAAGAATATTAATCATGGAATAAGTATTATATTTAATCATAATATACAACTTTATAACTATTTATAGTAAGTGGTAATATAAAATGATTCATATCACTTCATGAAGGTGGTAGTGCACACGTACGCATGAGCCTCTTATAGATGGAAAGGTAAGAATGTAGATAATATAACATACTTATGTTAGTTTAAATATTTCATAAATATCATATATAAAAATTTAATCTATTATTATAATCATCCATTAAATTTGGTGATGAAAAATGAAATACATCACTTCGTGAGGTGGTTGTCTGCACGTACACACGAATGATGCTTCTGTTTCCCATTTGATAGAGGAGGAGATTAATATGTTTTCTCCATTGAAATAATAACATCAAAATATATGTGAGACGATAATTTTATTATATCATCATGTTTATCACAAAATTTAAGGTGTTATAAGAAGAAATAAAATGAAACTACACAGTTAAGAGCTGTACCTTTTATTTGGACAACCTTCTATGACTTATACCTAAAGCCTTATAAGGTTGGTATTTTGATCCAAAACAACATATAGAGAATGGGGATAGATTTCGGTAAGATATTTTTATGAATATTGTACAATATATAAGTATAATTAGGTGTGAATAATATAGGAGAGGTGGAGTCATTTTATAAGAGAGGGAGAGGACACACATGGAATTTTTGAAAAGATTAAAATATATTAATATCATACTCAATAAGAGTGGATCAAAAATTTGAAAATTTTATAATGGAGGAAGATATAATATCTGAATATATAGGGTAAATAAGATTTATATTTTTTAATTAATTTAAACTCTTATATTTTTTGTTTAGCCCCTCTTTAATCCATTTTTTTACCTTTACCGTCATATTGAATTTTTACCTTGGTTATTATTCTTAATGTCCAAAAATGATTTTGGAAGCATTTAAATTTATTTAGATGATGATTCAAAATATATATTTAATTTTATAAAATTTAATTTTTATAATTGCTATATTTTAATTTAAAAACTAACCCACAAAATGTGATGAAAAACTGTTTTTATGGAAATGTTTTTTTAAACCCACAAATGAATTTATGCCAAAATAAAGTATAATGTTGATCCCTATGACATTAATTATATTAATTTTAATTAAATTACCCTTATATTAATTTATTATGAAATTTAAAACATAATAATACATTAAAAATATTTGATTTAATAAAAACAAAATTTTTTTTACAAAAATTTTTATTTTCCACTATTCACTTAAAAATAAATCCTTTCAGAACAATCCAAACAATTCACCATAAGATAATATAGAAATTATGTTTTAAGAAATTATATTCATTTTTAAAAAATAAAATTTCTAAAATATTTAAAAATTAATGATAATTATTTTACACAAAATGAAATAAAAACAATTTTTTTAAGTAAACCTATTATTAAATATAAAATGACTTCATTGAAGATTGATAACTTATTTATTATGAATTAAAATTTATAAATATTTTTCAGAATGTGGTTAATCCAATTCATACATATACTTTCAATGATTGGTTTATAATATTACACTATATCATGACTTATTTAGACTCTCGGTTGCATGTAAAACAAGCAATTGAATACTTCATGATATTTAGAAGGAAAAATATATGTGTAAAATATCAGGGTACTACATTCCCATATAAAAAATATATCCGGATTGATTTCTTTTTTCATATGGTTAATAATTATTCCCGGTTAATTAATCATTGGACCAACTAAGAATCCCATTGATATACAACCTCTCCCAGTGCATAGTCTCCCCATTAATGTTGGACCTTTCCATATTGGACTCTATATTAGGATATCACATCCTTAATAAAAAAGAATGTGTATTCATTCCTGAATTTTCCGTATATATAGTGACACATAGATCTTCTAAGATAGACCTAATAAAAGTTTCTATTCCCATAAATGGCTCTAATATGGGTTTAAAATTCCTTTCAGATATGGTTTCCTCACTTCCCACAAAAGGATATCCATTCAATTCATTACCATGTTCCCTTTAACATGTGTCAAATATGTTTAGAGGAATTATAGAAACTATGTGTGGCTTGATTCCTATTATTTTATGATACATAGTGACGTCTAGATTATTAGACCCTACAACATGTCTCATACAATTTAAACCATTACTTATTTCTAGTATATGGGGACTCACTCATGGAAAATGGGTTTCCATCCATAGGTTCATCACTAAGAAAAATACATTTTATTTTATGCACAATCTAGATAAAAAAACTATATACAGAATGGAATTCACTATACAAATAAAAAATTATGAACTCCCAAGTCCACTTCAAATGACTCTAAAATTATGAGAATCGGTCCTTATCGTATAACCCTAAATTAGATAACATTTATGTCCTTATCACATGAAATTAAACCACATAAAATATGGTCCACCATGAAAGGCCTTAAACTGCTTAGATCAGCCTTTTATACATGACTGGACTTCCCTATATGGGAGATAGATCCATGTAATAGTGACTATTGTGCCTATCTGTAAACATACGAATAGATAAAACCCCCCATTCCTATGGTAACCTGGATATCCAATCCTGGGTACCCACCATGAAGTTTATTTTTTTATAATCCTTACAAGAATAAAAATTTAAATATCCTATATATGAGATATATCCACATAGAGACTATTTAATATGAACTACATGTGTCTTAATTCTATTTATTTCATGATATATAGTGACTTTTGAACCAGATATTTCCAATTAAACCACAGATCATCATCCATTTACTACTTCTTTTCAATGGTACATAACAACTCAACCCTGGTTTTATTAGGAGTATAATGCCTTTAATACTTTCTAAGTACCCCCTTCATTTAAACCACACATTATACCTCATGTTTTTTTAAACACCATAAATCTTTCGTGGATACTAGCATTGATTACATTCAACTCTATGGGATACGATTGGTTGATAATGATATTTAGGTCACCATATTTTTCACTAGAAACTGGAAGCATATTTCATCTAATGGAGAAGGTCCTCTAACCCCATGTTACCTTGTAAACATTTGGGGTGAAACTTGTCATTGAAATATTATTTAGTGGTTTTCACCAACAAACTTGTTCCATATCATCACTTCCTAACTTAAATACCTCATGTCATGATTTATATAACAAATTTTCCCTATTCAAAATGTAATGGTTGAGCTTATCTCTTGATCCCCATTTGGGTTTTTATATTATACCCCCCATTAATGGTCTATTGAACATCACCTTAAAAATTATTCCCCACTCTACAAGATGGTCTGTATTAGTATAAGGATCTTCATTTACATCAGCTCATTCCTTTCTATTTCTATATAGAATGTATCACAATTTTTTTAAATTTTCACAACCTTAAACACTATAAAATGATAGTTAAAGCCATATGAAATTAAACTTCAGTCATTTTTAGTCAAATTTCTATGACCTTAAAATCCATCCATTATTGGTTATAGCTTTATGATTTTAAATTTAATCCATCAATGATTTAAAATTAAAGGCCCTTAAAATAAAAATAAAAGATATATAAATTCTTATTAGGTCAAAGAACAATAATGGGAGGCCTAGGAAAGAGCCAATTCTCAACTCACCAATCCATTACCTTTCATTTTTTATGAAAATGATAGATAAAAAATTGAATATGGTAAAAATATAGTAGAGTGAACTACATAGGCCTAGAAAAATTCATGCAATGCACATTAGACCCATTGGTTTAGGAAAAATTTATAGAAGACATTATATCTTATCTACAACATATGTGGTCAAATAAATTCATATTATATCCCTTAACTTTAGAATATTTTCAATATATGACAGTGTAACCTTTAGGGTTTTGAAACACTTAAATAATTTACTTTTCTCTGTAAGACTACTTCATTCCTTAATTGTTTGAATCATCAAAAGCCTTTCATGGTTATTAATAATGATATAATTTATCTCTAATGGAAACCTATACTTTTTAGTGATATTTATGCCTACATATTATAAACTAATAATGAGATATATATTTTATGTTAAGGGTAATGTCTTATTACCCCATGCATTTCAACAACATTGAAGTGGGACTCATCATTCAAATTTCGTGAACTGTCATCCTCTATATACTTGTTCCATCGCATTATTTCATGATTAAAATGACTCAAGTTATGGTTTAGAAATTTTTCAATATAATCATTCAAAATTATTTATAGTTCCATCTTTGATACACATTTTTAAATATACCCATTATTAAATTAAGAATATAACATCTTACCACTGTACCCCTTATGTTCTTTATTATGTGACCCTAAATCGCATTAAACAATTTTCCATTCTATGAATCTAACAATATGAAAATATCCATAGGATTATCTATATAATAATTAGCCTCCAATTCATGTTGGTTTTGTCTAATTCTTTCTATGTAAATCATATCCCACTTTGGTCAGGGTTTTTTGACTTTAAGATTCAGCCACCCTTTTGGTCAAATTAGTATGGCCTTAAATGTTAAAAAATCTTAATCTGAGAAGTATTAAATTACACTACATGACCTCACTAAGTTTTTGTATCCATTTTTATTGTTTGGATTCCATTCACATCAAGTGAACTTTGTCCTTATTGTTTTATATACTACTTCATATTTCAATTAAATTAATTTGACCTTAAATAGTAGCTACACCAGTCTTTCTTGCATGAACTCAAACTGTTAAAGGTAAGAGACATAGTTCATACCTTGTTGAATACATAAAAAGGGAAACCTAAGAGAAATTTTAGTCTCCACTATCTAATCAATGACCTCTTATAACCTAGAGAAAATTAAATCATTTAAAAAAAATCAAAGGGGAATGAAAAATTTCACATTGATAACCCGTAAAGGGAAACTAAATTAAAAATAAAGTTCAGACCCACTAAGCCTCCCCCATAAAAAAAATTAATTCCAAAAAAAAAAATATTTTAGAGCTGATAATATTGCCTTATAATAGGTCAATATGTTTTATCTAGTCCCCATTACTTGGGAAAACATTATTTCACCCCTTTGTTCCTCATATATTAGTTTATATGATAGTGAAAAATAAAAGAAGGTATGATCTTAGAGTGCTTGAGCCATTTTGAACATTAGAATCATTATTCCAAATTCTCCCTTCACTATTTTAATAATGTTGAGTCATTCAACTCTCTTATATCCCAATCAACCAAAAGTATCTTATGGTGATGGTACATATTCCACTATATCCGTACCATATATACCCATATATAAATATATGTCCATGAAGAAACCATGTTACATATAAGTGCGTTTTAATCTAATATTATATTAATGGTACATATGGATCTATATCCATCCTACCTATATCCGTCTCATTGTAAAAGATTTAGAGGAGAAAAATTTCATAACCCCTTATATTATAAACTCTCCCCAACTTATGGCGATGGTATATATATTTCCATATCAGGACTTCCAATATCTATCCAATGGAACATGTCTAATAGATAATGGAAGAATCCAAATTTTATTATTGACTCAATAATTATTATATTTTTATTTAATTGATCCACCCCCAATCAATGTTTAAATGAATATAGTTATCTTAATATTACTATTTAAAAGTTTTACGTGTTTCCATGAATTGATATCAGGATGGGAAACAATATTTAGAGTTGTTAATGGTTTATTTTAAAAGATTTTTTGATTCATCAAGTAAATAGGAAGAGGAATATCCACAAATCAGAGTCTCCTTTTAGTTTATATAAGGAAAAATTTATACGTAGCATTACACTATAGATTAAGATCCACTAAAGCATAAATTTCATCAATAGATCATTCAAATTTGAAAAATCTATATTGAATCTTATCTATATTCATAGATTTATATTCCTAAGTAGGGTAAAATATCACTTCTATGGCACTAGAATTTGTATCCCCACTCTTAAAATCTTCAATTATCATTTTATGATTCTCTAATATTCCATAAATTGTACTCATTTCATGGAGAAGGTGGTATGATATGATTTATCCGTCATTATCTACGAATTATTACTCCAACACTAACTCTGTTTAACAAGAATTTTTTAATGTACTAAATCAGTGAGGTTTGTGGAATGTGTCATTGATTCCACCCATGAAGTTATCTATTAGGAAAAACACTCCTACACTTATTCATGAATAATGTCCATCAAAATAATATGGATGTTTTGATAATGAAATAAACTATATCCTAGGATCATGAATATTTTGTGGAGCCTCTAAATTTTCTGATATAGGACTTTTATGGGGTTTTTTAGCAAAACATCGTAATTTATTTTCAAAAAAATTTCGAGGAATTTTTTTATAAATTAAGGGAATCTTGATTCATCTTAGAATCACTTACAAAAATCTATACATACTCCAAAACCAAGTAACTCAAAGAGATTATATTTTTATCACCCTCTAAGATAATAGGTACCAAATTTGTCTCATTATTTGTGTGTCCAAGAAGTTGAGTTATTAAGACAACAACCACTTCGAATGGTTCCTCTATTTTAATTGTAGTACTACATGTGATATGTAAGATATACACATTAGTTGGAGGTTACCATAATCATCCAAAGGAATTATGGATAATCAATTGTTTCCACTAAATCACTAACCTATTAAATGGTTTCCACTTCCTCTAGTGGGGACATTTTAGCATCACCCTCAATGAACAGTTCCTCTAATTCCATGATATAGACTTTGTTGGTTATCTTCATCATATTGTTTTGCACAAGAGGATAATCATCACCTCATACCATTTATCTATTGGGCAGTAGGTCTTGAACCTATCCCATTATGGTTACCTCATAAATTTTAGGGCATGGGTATCTTGATAAGGAGATCCATTAGGGAGTGTTCGGGGACTTCTTTAGGAATGAACACAATTGCTAATTTATAATATGTTTATTGTTCCACTGAAAGAGGGCTGGTGTCTCGAGCCTCTCATTAGAAAATTAAAATAGAAACATTATTTATATATGAATATGTTTGAATAAAATGTCTATGTTTGTATTCCAATAAAGGCTAATAATTTTAAAATCATAGGTTGGGGTGAATAATGCCCATAAAATTCTTTATTAATGTTTACAAACATTGATAATAAATATTAGACATCAAGGTATGTTAGGAAATACTCTACCATAATTTCAACTTCAGAAATAATTATAAAATCTATCTTGATAAATGAAATTAGAAGGGTGATATGAAAAATGTAATGGCTACATTCAGTAACTATACATGTTCCATCTACTCCTTGATGATAAGTATGAACTGGGTCATTGACTAGTTATCTATCAAATTAACTATTTAAAAACTAATAATTACTATAAATATACTAAATAGGGTTTAACCACATGGAAGGAAAATTTTGTGTGGCCAAAATCAATAAAAAAAATTAATAAAAAGTGATGGTAAAAGAAGTTGATGAAGCAAAGGTGATTGGATGAGATAAAAAAATAAAATAGAAAAATAGAGGAAGAAAAAATAGCTGATAGAGTTAGGGGAACTAGACTTGATTAATTGATAGAAAAAAACATTATATGTAAATAATAATAAATAATAAGTTTTTACAAAGGGGTGAATCACCTCACTTTCATTAGATAAAAGACCTTGCTAAAAAAACTATTGAGAAATTTAATTTATAGTAGAACTCCAGATAAAGATGAATCTTAATAGAAAATATCATAACACAACCTTTTCCGATTGGTATTTTGGTTTTATCTTACAAGGAAAAGGAACTATAATTTTTTATTGTCAGTACTTGGAGTAGAGTAAAGAGATTCTCATAAAGAAGAAAAATATAAAACACATGAAATATTTCCTTTAGTAATCAATAATTAATTGGATGCAAGAATAGATAAAATATATTTCAATTCATCCAACCTATTATCTTAAAAAATTTGGGTGCATATGCTAATAAAAAGAATAATCATATTCAATAAGTGAATCCGAGGATAGAAAAATAGGAATTAAGAGAAGAGGTGAAGAAACATCTTTGTTAATATATACATATTCCTATATATCCACAATCTTAAGACACTAACTCAATTCTTTTCTCCAGCCTCTGGGGAAGTTCTCTCTCAATATCATGCCTCTAGGATATCTGTATGTTTAGGTGTGGTCTGAGAGTGTGATCAGGACAACCCCCCTTTTAAATTGTGTAGGTCATTTTGTTAAGTTGAATTCTAAATCCATCCTGACAACTAGAACCATAGGTTTCAACCTCATATTTTCCTCTATATCCTCTATATAGTGTTCCTTCATTGTATATATTCTCATTATGTTAGCTGAGCAAATATACTTCCACTGAACGCAACAAACCCAAGTGTGGTTCCTTCCCTAGTTTGAACTCATCTTAATCATTTCATCAATTTTCCAATGTTTCCCAGATCAAGATCCACTTTCTTTGATTTTGGTTTCCATTTGAGAATTAGGTAACACAAGTATTTGAAATTTACCCTTAGAACCTTGATGTATCCCACTTTAGTGCCAACCTAACCTTTACACATTTCCATAATTCTAATAATCTCAATACTAATTAGATTATTTATTTCATATTTCAAGAATAAATTAAATTCCACAAATTATTTCAAATATAAAAATATTTAATTATGAAATAATTAATTTTAAGAGTCAAAGATTATCATGGAAAACACATTTTCAATAGAAAATACAATTTTTTTTCTTAACGTAGATGGAAAATCAAATCACAAAACATTTGATCATTTGTATACTAAAGAAACTATTTTTAATAATATATTAAATTAATTGTATATTTAATAATAGATTAACAAAAATTTATTCATTATCCACTGTACACTTAATGGGGAAATAAAATAACATTAAATTCAAAAGAAGGATGTGTAAAAATATATATAAATTGGACACATCAATCTCCACCACATAAGATATTTCATATCCTAATATAATCCATTAGTCAAATTTCATGGATGGAAATAGATCATAATAATTAAAATATAAAATTAAATACAGAAGTATTTTTCAAAAATATTCTTCTATATAGACTTTCACAAGCTGTCAATGTTAGTACCCTCTCAAAATAAAATTGTTTTAGTGAAAAGTTGGATTCATATTTTATAAAAAATTATTGTGTTTAATTTTTTTAAAACAATTAGACACACCTTAATTTTAATCCAACCTAATCTTATTAAATTATATTTATTGATTGAAAAATTGACACAAATAAATTCAAAGCGAGAGTAATTTAGACACACCATTGGATGGGATGGAAATGAAATTTATTAGTGAAACAATAACACGCCCAATAGTAAAAGAATAAATAATAAAGAATAAGGGCTTAAGAATAAAGTGTTCAAACTAGATTAGGATTTTCAATTCGTACCCCACATCAATGTATATTTTATGAGTTTAACTCAAACCAAATAGTCTGAAGAAAATTATAATTGTAAGAAATACTTGTAAAATTTTACTGAGTGATTTTTTAAAGAGGGTAGAAAACATGATGTTTATAATAAAATAAATTGGGTAATAGTGATTAAAATCCTCAAAGTGAAAAAATAGGCTTTGATATTGAAACAATGTTCCACCCAAAAAAATTCTTAATTGATTCTTGAATATATTTTTTTAAAAAAAAATTATGGGTTGCTGATACGAACAACATTGAAGTGTAGTTATCCACTTTTCAAGAACCCTCCCCCAAACATGAAACCAAAAATTTCCTAAAATAATGAGTCTAAATGTGGAAGAAATAATTAAAAAATTATTTTAAAAATAGGTTAATAAATTTAGTCATGAGAAGTCATGTTTTGGGGTTATATGTAAGATCAAAATTCATTTTGTCTCACTAAAACAGTTGACTTATTTACATCATAAACCAATTTTTTTCCAGTCACAACTAAAAACATTTAATAATATATTCTTTATAATACCTAATGATAGATTGGATGAAGGGTGAGGTATTCTCATCTCATGGTAGGTTGATTCATAGTTAGTTGAGTGACTACACCATATTGTCCATGCATCCCTTCGCAAGGTATGTTCTTCCTTTCATCCTCATGTTAACTCCATTACTCTTATAGTATCTTGACTAATGATCCAGCCATTATTTTCATGATTATTCAACTCACGTGTGGTTGGTTTTCTTATAGACTTTGGTATCTTGTATATTTATCCTATAAGTTGAGTGGCTGCATAGTTTATCCACCACTATTTCTTGCAGATGATTCTTATCTTCATATGGAAGCTTCATTTTATTTGGTGATTTATTAAGTTAAAAAATAATCACTCTACTATATAGTCACTTCATCACTTTTTATGGTCAATTTTCATATTGTGGTTTTTTATTTGTTTTATAAGCACTCCGTCTTATGGTCAATTAACCTTCCACAGAATCTTTTATTCTCTTTACACCTGTAATTTATATGGGATTTGATTTTCCATCGTAAAAGCTTCCTCGTGTGTTTAGTCATCCATGGGTGGTTCATAATTGTTATAAAATCCTGGGGTTCTTCCTATATCAGATTAATGGTTTATATGCAACCGAGTGAGAGAATTTTATTTGAAAATAAAAATACAAGAAAAGACATGGAAGACCATGAGTTTCCCCCATGCATCACATAATTTAAAGTCATCATCTAGAATGACCTCCTAAATTGTAACCATGATAATTTATTAGGTATGATTCAATGATGATTTAAGTTTTATTATTCTATATAGAACTTTTATCATATATTCTAAAAAATTCAATATTACCAACATCCTATAGTATAATTATTTTAATGTTCCAAGGTTTTAGGACTACAATTTCTATCCACTATTATTTCAAAACATTCAAGATCAAAAAATAGATCTAGTGTTAACGTCATCAGTTTAGGAATATTATTAAAATGAATAACATTATTTCCAAAATGATCTCCCATAATTTACACACTCAATCATTCAGAATAAGGTGCAATATTTTCTACAACTTTCTCTATTAAAACTCTCTATATACTCATAGAGTAAAATTTCTTGTTTAATGCTACAGTTTCTTCCTAATATTTCCCTAAACATTCCATAAGTTTGGGGAAATAAAATTCATCACTAGAGAAGTTTGTTTTGGTAGTGAAATAACTTTTATCTATTGTGGGTAACTTGTCTAAACTATTAGTATTGACTCTCTCAATAGGTTAAAAAAATTTAATTTCTATAACTTCGAATGTAAAATAACAGAAATTAGACCTAGCCTCAATTTTAAAACAATCAACGTCAATAAATGAAGTTGACTAGTCAAAATCCAAATTGGATGAAAATGAGGGCACTCTCTGAGAAATGAAGGTCTATGTGTAGTGTTCAGAAGCCTGGGAAGCATTCTCAATAAAAATACTTGGTTCTAGAAGGAACTTTTCCTAGTCTTTAGTAATGAGTCTCCTCATCAATCTCCTAATTCTTCCCAATATTTCTAGTTCATGTGTAGATTCAGAATAAAATTTATTGGCACTAAATATATCAAAATAATGGTGATGGAAACCCCTTTTGGCCTCTTCACTAAACACTTATTTAGTAATATCAATAGTTTTTCATATATCCATGAGTTTGGATCTCTCAAAAAAATAAAATTTTTCTTTATCATATTGAAATTGGAGGGCCATTTTACCTGTAGAATCCAAAATTATATAACCACTAGTATCTAATAATGGTATTTATAAGATGATTGGAAATTTTTTATCGCTTTCTATATCAAGAGTAATAAAACCGATCATAAAATTAAGATTCCCTAACTTGACTAACAGTTCATCCACCCTTCCATAGATATGAGTGAATAACATATCGATCAATTAAAGAGTCACATAGGTTGGTTTCAAGTTCCTTAGAATAAAACTATTTAACAATGATAAAGGAATTAATTTGATATTAATACCCAAATCACACAATTAGTTTATTTCACCAACTTATCAAATTTAAAATTGAATAACAAAACATCTAGGGTCATTTTATTTTTTAGGTAATTTCATCAACAACATATTATTTCAATATCCAATTAGATTGATGGTATCACATTCATCCCAATACCATTTCTTAACTAAGAAACTCTTGAGAAATTTGGTATATAAAGTAATCATGTTTAAAGATTTTAAAAATGGAATATTGATACTGATTATTTTAAACATCTGACTAAATTTTAGAAAGTCAGGTCCCGAATTCTATTGATTTACTCATTGGGAAAAGGGAATAATAAGGGTAAAATGTTTATTAGAAAGTTTAATTTTCACCTTCTCCCCCATTTTTTTTATTTCCTTATTTGATTAACTCTCACATAATTTTTATTTTTTCCTTTACTTTTTTAATTGTTGATTTATCATTTTGTTCATTTTAGACCTTGTTTCTAGGTTTCAAGTTTTTTCATTTTATAAGTTATAATTTTCATATTGAGTAAAATCCTCTATCTCACCTTTATATGGATTCACCCTAACTTTATCTTTTATTTTCAGGCCACTTCTAGTGGTAACAAATATTATATTATTTCTTGGATTGGGTTCACTTTTGTTGAGAATCTTTCCATTGTCTATTCATCCTAAACCTTTTTCCATATCACTCACTTAAGTTTATTGGTTATAAATATAAGTACCCATCCTTAATCATTTCATAATATTGGGTTTTATTCAAGAAATTTGTTCTTTCACTTTGAAGATCTTTTCAGTTTTAGAGTTTTAGAGAATTATTCCATAACTTGTACATAAAAAAAATCATAAATACAAAGTGGAAACTTCTGTTTAGTGTTAATTTTTTCTATAATACAAAAAATTAAAAATAAATAAAAATTTATTTCATTGAAAATATCGAAAACTTTCAACTTGACTGCATCCTTTACTTTATCCATCCTTAAATCCCATGAAAAACATTTTTAAATGCGGGATGAGCATAAAAAACACAGTAAGGTGTACACAAATAAAGAAAACCATTTGTAACATGAAAACATGAAAACCCATATAAAATTTATCATAAATAAAAAATTTTAACCCTTAATAATTAGTAAATAATTTATTTTTAACATAATCTCACGGCTTATCCATTTTTTTGTAATGACAAGATTAATATTAAACCCATAACAAGTATAGAAAACACATAATTGTATCTTGAGACATCATTATAATTTTCATTCTTGTAAATAGAAAAAAAATGTGGTCAAATTCAATACATTTAACTCTTAAAAATGGAACAACTATATGGTCTAATTACATACCCAATGCATTATAGGGATATCACATAACCACCCATCATTGGTTTATCATATAACCACCCATCATTGGTTTATCACGAAACCACCATTCATTAGTTAATCATGCAACCACCTTTAAAATGTCCAAGTACCATTACATTATCATAACACAAAAAATAATTAAATTTTCACCATTCAAATCATAAAATTACACTTTCACTGATAAATAAACATTACAATATATTGAAATAATCAATGTATTTTCAAAACCAATATTCAGTATCAATATACCCAGAAAAAGAGAAAGAGGGATTTATTTTTATTTTAAAAACATGAATTCTTATAGATGACTCAAAATATAAAAATTAACATAAAATTTACTTTATAATAGATTTATATCTATATAAATAAATATGTAAAATAATATGAAGAATATTGACATGGAGGAAAGGATTAAATATTTAAACATTCAAAGTGTCCCATACAACTTTGAAAAATTTTAATCATAACAATCATTAAATAATAAAATTTTAAAAAACTTTAAATATCATTAAAATAGATAAATTTCATGATATAAAAGGTCTAATGGGTTTTATATACACCTTATAATATAATAAAGGTGCATAATATCCAAATATGCCTCAACGAAAAGAGATTGAGACAAAGTCCCTTATATTCAGTCCAAATTGACACGTACATATTTATCTTACTGAAGAAGAAACTTATGTTAATTATTTACTTTTTTTAGATAATTTTTAAATTTTATTATTAATTTTAATTCACCTATTAATAAGACACATAAATTAACATAATGAATTAATTTTAAATCAAATGTTTTGAACATATTGGGTTTATGCATCAAAACATACTTAGGTAGGTCGAAAAAGGTCAAAGAGATAATTATATAAACATATATATAATAATAATCATGATATAATTATACTAATTATAAATAAATTATACTTTTAAAACCAATCATGAAATATGGTTATGAAAAATGAACCAATGTCCCAATCAAGGAGACGATATTCTGTACATACGCATGAGTAAGGTTTCCATTTTTTAATGATATTTATAGATATTTTTATAATTTTAATTATATAATAAATAACATATTATTTAATCACATATAATTATATATGAATTTATTTTTATTTAAAATTAATCACATCTCTTTGAGGAGGCGGTAGTCCACATGTCCACGAATGATGTTATCACCTTTTCAGTATGTGAAAAGGTAATAAAGAAAATGAAATAATATATTTCCAGAAAGGTAATTATATAATTAATATAAATTATATTACATTTATACCATATTTTTTTTAAAACCATCCTTAATATATTCCATGCAAAGTGTGAATACATCAGATCGTTTTGAGGAGGTGGTGGTCCACACTTCCACAAATGAGTTCATCGTATTCCCACAAAATATAAATCATAAAGGTATGTTTGATATAAAAATTAAGAAGTGTGTGGAAATAAAAAATATCAGATATATCAAATATTTTAATTATAACCATCCTTAATAAATTCTATGTAATGTGTGAATATGTCACAATGCTTGGAGAAGACGGTAGTCCAGACGTCCACAAATGATGTTATCGTATTTTCAAAAAATTGAAAGCATGAAGGAATGTGTCATGTAAAAATTACAGAATTAATAAAGAATTAAAAAAAATCATATATATCATATAAATACAGTATGTAAATCATAACTACCAACCATGAGAGGTGGTAAAGTAAAAATGAACTACATCGTTTCACGAGGTGGTATTTCTCTGTACGCACGATCGACATTATCATTATCTATTTGCTAGAAGTGTGTATAATTATAGGTAAATAACATAAAATTAAAACATATAAGTATTTCTAGGATACATTTTTTATTATATAATTATATAATAATAATAATTTAAGGGGTTGATAAAGAAATAAAACATAAGTGGTCATTGAAGAATGTTACCTCTTCCTTAGGCAACTCCTTTTGGGTTGCAACGAAAGACTTCTTTTGTATCATGTATTACCAAATTGATGATTCTAGGATGAGAGGAGGGATTTTGGGAGATTATTTGGGCCTGTTTTTATGATAAAAAATGATTGATAGGTGTGAGTATGTGAAGAAAGTGAGTGACATTTTCAGTGGAGGAGGAGTGATATTTTTGTAAATACAAAAAGCTAAACCCTATTGGTAGGTATCCCTTACTTTATGTGCCTATGATAATGAAATTATATAAAATTGGGGATATTATCTAAATTTTTCCCTAAAATTGGGTTTGGAAAAGTTTTTTTGTCCTTTGGCTCCTTAATATTAAAGTTTAACCACTAACTAAACTAATTTTTTTACCTTAACCGCTGTAATTAATTTTAATTTATTTTACTAATATTTTTGGTCAAAAACTATGTTGAACATAATATGTATTATAAATTATTATTATTCCAAATATTTAATCCATTTTTTTAAATTTCAATCATATAAGTGGTAGAATTTAATTTAAAATTAATTCCTCAGATGGGACGAGAAAGCTGGTTTTTAAAGTAAAAAGTTCAAATGTTGAAATGTTTTTATATGAATGTAAAATTGATTAAAATTACTTAAATTGTTTTAAATTATATAATATATATATAATTATACTTTAAGTCCAATTAAAAGTATAATTTAACACTATAAATGATTTAGATGAAAATGTAGTTTTCAATTAAAATTCATTATTATTAATATTCATCAAAATATAAAAGTTCACAGAAAAATACCAGAAATTTAGCCAAAGTAAAATTTGATTTTAAAATTTTAAAAATTAACGTTATTTTTTTAAAATATAATTTATAAAAGTTTCAAAATTTAGTTTATAAAACAAGTGCACTATTAAAAATAGGTAAAACCTTCTTTTTAAAAATATACAACTTTTTTATGCTTAAAATTAGATTTATTCTTATCTTAAGCCTACCGAACTTATTAGATGATTTTTTATTAAATATATAATAAATAGATTTAATTAATATCTTTCCCTAATAGTTATTAATTTAATTTATTAAGATAAAATTCCATCCTAGTTATAAAAATTGTAATTCATAAATACGCTTCCTTTATAATCAATTGGTCCTTATATTAATTTATAATTAATTAGTAACCAATGAATCGATTTTATTAACATGTGTAAAATATAATTTAATAATTCAATTAATCTCATTTATTCCTTCCATTTTAATATCAAGGTGATAACTATCATAATAATATTATTGGTATACTATTTTCTAGAAAGACTCAGGCTTATGTGTAACCTAAGCTATCAAAGAAACTCAATGTTGGGTTAAACAGAAGAAAAACATCATGTTTTGTGTGTTGTAATATAATCTATGAGTTTCATGTAACATAATCTATTAAAAAATTTAAATTAATTTGAAAGAATATATTTCATAAAATCTCTGTATGTTAAATTTAATTTCGAATTTATGGGATTCTACTTTAGTGATAAAAAACATCACTAAACCCTCTAAACACTAGTTTGAACATAAAGGTGCATACCCATTATAAAACTAAATGATTTCTGGGTTCGAGTACCCAATAGTATATATATGTTGTTTTACCACCCCATGATCACTTCAAGATAGGTTTGGTTATTTTTACACCCTAAATTATATTGATTTGAAAAAATATCATTGTTTCCATATCATCAAGATCCATAGTCCATAAAATGATCACTAACATCAGACTAAAATTGAATTTAAATGTTGGTGCACTAGTTTTTGGTGTAACCATACATCCCATAGTGGTTACATTATTCCCATAGATTTTTAGTGAAAAATGTAATAGCCTAAGGATTTGTTACACTCTAATTAATAACTCTCTTCTTAGAGAATTTATGTGGTGAATCTTGATCATGTTTTTCAAATTTTTGTTTGAGATATTCAAAAGTCATGTATCAAGAATCACATTAAAAAGATTGGTCTATAATATTTTGATGATATTGTGTGAGATTATTGTAGAATGTGTACATCAAAATATGAAGATCTAGTTCATGGTTTGGTCATTTCCTTAGTAAATATATGAATATGTCATATGTTTCTTAAAAAATATGTCCCTCATCCTAGATAAAGCCTGGGATCTTGTTCTTTACATTTATGGTGGTGTTCTTAGGATAGAACTTTGTGATAAAGGAATTCAAAATTTAGTCCCAAGTGTTAAAGGTTTATTTATCTAAATTTGGAAACAATCTCATAGATCTATTATTTAACCAAAAATGAAAGGTCCATATCCTAATATCCTCCTCACCAAACCCAGGTGAGGTACTTACTGCAAAAAACTATAAAAATATCTAATGAAATATATAGAATCCTTAGTGGGATAACTATTAATGGAGGGAATCATGGAGCGGTAAGGCTATTTGAATTCCTAATTTTTTGGACCTAGTGTTGTGCCTTATATGTGAATTATTACTAAAAATAGTTTGAAATTGGAACTCGTAAAGTATATACCTATCAGGTATAAATTCTATAGGTTTTGATGGATTCAGGTTCTGATTCTCATTAAAGTTTTAAACTCTTTGAATCTATTGAATTTCCATTTCATATTTCTTATTTCTCTTTATAAGGGTAGAATAATTATTTTGAATTTCAGATATGATTGTATTGAATACATAAGTAAATGACCAAGTGAGAATGAAAGTTTGTTTTAGGGAATTGATAGAAAAACAACACTACTATTCCATGTAAATAATTATAAGTACTGAAGTTGTATAGATCACTGAATTACATAACACCATTAGATAAATTTCCTCACTAGAAAACTCTCCTAAAAAACATTATTACTAATATAAATAAGGATAAGTAAGAGTCTTAATGGATATGAGAATACCATAACCTTTTCAAATTAGTACTTTAGTTTTATTTTATATAGTAATGGAACTATACTTTCCTCCTATCTGTACTTGGAGTAGAGGGAAGAGATGCCCATGAAGTAAATAAATAAGTTACTCTAAAAATATGTTTTCCAACCACAAATAATTAATATGATGTAATAAAATATAAAATTTATCTCAATTCACCCATCACAATCTGATAATCCATTTAGGAACTCATTCTAGTAGAAAAAAAGTATATTCTCTAAGAGAACTTGGTACAACACAAAATGAATTAATTGTTGAGGTGAAGAATAATCACTTATAAAACTAGGATCTTACTCTATCTCTATACTCCTAATCCATAGCCCAAATTTAGTTCTCCAAAATTGGGTCTCTCTCTAAATTAATCATGTTCCTCCAGGATCTATGTATATTCATGTGGGATCTAGGAGTGTGTTTCGGCTAGCCACCTTTTATAATTGCATAGGCCCTCTTATTAAGTCGCACACCAAATCCAGCCTCATGGATAATATTATTGGAAGAACAAATGTGTCTCTCTTCCATAGACATCAAATGGCATGCCTTTACAAAACATATTCCCATTCCACCACTTGAATGATGGTCCTTTATCTAAACTCAACAACACCATGTTCTCTTGCTTCCCCAGTTCAGACTCATCTTGAGGATTCCAGAAATATCCTAAAGTTTCCCATATTGGGATCCCCTTTATTTTCTTTTGGTTTCAATTTGAGATTTTTTGAAACCACACATTTAAATTTTATCCTCAGCACCTTGACATAGACCACCTGAGCACCAATTTGACATTTATGTACATCCCTAATTTCTATAACACCAATACTAATGAGATAAATAAATTCAAAATTTAAGAATAAATTGAATTCAATAGATGATTTAAAATATAAAAATATAGAATTATGAAATAATTAATTATAAGAATTTTATATTATCATGAAAAACATATTTTCAAAGGAAAATCACTAAAATGATGTTCTTAAAGTTGATAAAAAATGAAAGCATCAAACATTTGATCATTTAAATACCAAAACTATAATTTTCAAAAAAATAATCATTGAATTTTATATTATATAATATATTAATAAAACTTAATTAATTATCTGATAAAATATTAATTGGATAATAAAAACTCAACAAATTCAATAAAAGGATGTGGATAAATGTATCCAAAATAAGATACATCAATCCTCCACTGGCGGTGGTGATTGAAGCAGCTATTATAAACTTTCCTTCCACTATCGGTTTTAATAATTATATAATGTAAGGTAGGGTCACATCTTGATAATCTCATTATCAGTATCCCAAGATGAACTTGTATATTTCCCACTTTTAAATTTTAGATACTATTACTAAAGGAGTATGATATAAATAATCATATTAGAAGATAAACGTGGGTTCTATGATTGGAATCCTTCACCATTAAGAATGTTATTTTCATGTATCTCATCATTATTCTAGTGTCTAATCAAATTTGGGTAGGGTTTATATAGCCTTGTTTCTAGGGGAAATGTCTTAGAGGTGATAATATAAAAAGTGGGTCTAATCTCTCAACTTCCAACATCTCATTTTTTATATGATAACTCCCATTTGTCTAGGGCGTCTAATCAAATATTACCAATTATGGTGTCTCATGGAGTGTACTTAGGCGACTCTATAGTTTCTTATCACATCATCATTCTTTGTAAGAAAAAATGGTGATAGTTAAGAGAATATTTTATATTTAAGATACTATTCTTAATGAGGATATTCAATATTTATAGTTAGGGTTGATGAGTCCACCTCAATCCTCATTAGTAAACTGATTGATTACCCATTATGTGGTGCCCTAATTTTTTTAGTCGTAAAAATATCATAATGGGTGTCCTATTTTCAGTCGTATGTAGTATGATCTCATCTATTTAAGACAATTTCTAACCTCTTCAAAATTGGTTTTGAAACTAAATACTAGGGGAGCCTTCAGATTGTTATGTTTAGAAATATGATTGAATCCTTAAAGGGTGTTCCATAGTCTTATAGTGATTTTAGCCACAGGCCACATCCATAGCTGATGAATGGGTCTAAGGTACACATAATCTAAGGTTTTTCTATTATTTTCCCATTTGGGCCTCAATGAAGACTAGGGATCTTTCTATTTCAACAATTTTCTCAAATAATAATCTTTATCAGGGGCACTACCCTGCTATTTTTTGTTACATAGCCTTGTATTCAATTTATAATGTGTTGGATATTCAATTATTATCCATAGAAAGTGTTTGAGTAAGGAAAGCCAACATTAGCCCTATTTTTCTATTGGGACAACAATACCTATAATTTCCTTACTTACATGAGTATCTTCTCTATCATGAAATCCATTAGTGAACCCCTACTTAATTTTGGATGCATTGGAATTTATGTAAATGTCAATATGGTTTGTAAGACTCGTAAATGATATTTTAGTCAATATAAACCACTATAATGTAGTCCATCCTAGCCATCTTGTGTGACCATGATTTTTAGTTTTCACTATCATCATTTTTTGATGGGAGAATCAGCATAGGGGAAAAATTTGAACTCTCCATGCACACTCAGGAACTTCAAAACATTTTCTCCATTCAATGATGCTGGATTAATACCATATATGATATGAATAAATAGAATGATCCTAGAACTTAGGATCCAGACTTTAATAAGTATTTTATATGAATTAAAGTGAATAAATATCCACACCCATAGTATTTTTAATAGTCTCATGATGTAGAACATGAAATTTACTTTATAGATTTGCAATAATAAATAACAGAGCTTAGCCAGAATAAGTACTATCAACCCAATGGTCCCCCATTCAAGAAATTGGAAAACTACTATGAATGTACCTGACTTAAATACATTGAGTAAATCATGGTTTGGATATATTTACCCACCCATCAACAAGGTAATAAACCCAACTAGTTGAATCTACGGAGGGATTATTGTATTGAATTCATATCCCCACTCTTTGTAATATTCATGCTCTAATTAAGCCATTATATACCTATATCCCCCATTTTATGCAATAAGGGGAACCTATTTAGATTCTGTTAGGATGATATATCTCTATACAAGATCAATAAAATGTTCATCCAAATCTGAAAGTGTGTTATCTTAGTAAAACATGAGCCAAGATTGTAGTTCATCAAAGATCTCCCCAAGAAGCTTTTGGGGGAATGGATTCCTAATACAGGACTTAGAGAATTAGTGCCCCAAAGTCCTTGTATATATCAAAAATACTAACTAACAATTCTCCACAGTCCATATTGAACATATTATTCCATGTGATACAATTATTGAGTAACTCAATAAGGATGTTGATGTTATTATATATAAATTTATATCAAATCTAAACAAATTCAATGATTTTTACCACCCTCAATAGGTTCTTGAACTCAAAAAATGTCTGGCCGACCTGGTATGGATTCTTACACTGGATAATAACATGACCTATGGGATAGTGGTCCCAATCCTCTATCTACCCTTAGAATTGTTTTTTGGATTAAAATTGACTTATTGAAGATTAGTGGTGTGTACTGTGATATGATATGTTGGAATGATTACCTAGGGTGGCCTTAAAGTGGTGTAGTATATTTCCCTGTGTTACCTCAACCAAATTGATGCATGAACACCTTGATGATTTATTTTACCTCTTTATATATGTATACCCTGTGAACTAGGAGTATAGAAAATTATCTTTAACCCCTAGGACATCCACAATTATTATAAGTCTACGAATATATTTTGAAAAAAAAATCTTATACCAGATATTTCTAGTAGTGCTCTTGAATTTGAGATAATATGTACGACCTGCAATAGCTTGCACCACCATTCTCAATATCCTGGATTAATAATCCAATATAGGTAGAAAAATAATTTTCAATATTCATGTTTGAAGTGTGACTTAAAATTTTATAAAAATAGAATGTTAAATATTATCAGTATACTATAAGGGAATCTAATATAAAAATACCCAGGTTCAAAGATGAGACAAACACGAAGACCACCAATCAAGAATTTTACAAAGGGTAGAATTTTACATAGTGTATTGACATAGAAAAATTCTTAGAGGTTAATTCACTCAGATTTATTTTCCCCAGTTAATTCACCTAGGTGATGGTACTTGCTATGTTTAGAAAATTCCATCTCAACATGCTAATTCTAGAGTAAAGAAGGATGATATATGCTTACCATGAGTTGAGCATGGGACTTGAGTGAAAATATTATGAAAATGCATATTTTTAAATCACAATATTGCCTGGAAGGGAAGTGGTGTGAAACTATTTATAAATGAATTATAGGCACCATTCCTAAGTGCGAGCGCATACCATATACATCCCACAATGAGGTACTGACATGAATAGTACATTGCCACATCCATTCCCTAGTCCCGACCAGAGCACATGAACCTCATTTAATGTAATATTTTTTCCAGAGTTACAATTACATCAAAATTTTATCCTTATTATTCAAGTCAGATAAAATTATGAGGGTAATTTCTTTTCACTCTCTTTTGGTAAGGATGAAGGCTTCAATCAGATGGAAAATTTCCATCAAATTAAGGGGAAAATAGTGCCCAAACCCTTACAAATTCCCAAGTTATTTCACCTGACTCCCCTGTTCTCACCCCAAATTAACAATATTATCACCCTCCATACCATGATCATACGATAAACCTACTTCCTTGAACCACTTTCAACCCACCTCTTCATACACACAAGTATGGTTTAGAGAAGTACATAGATTGACTAGCGTACATGCTGTGGTCACCCACCTTGTGTTTCTGCATGGTTTCATTTGGTTAATAAATAAATATGATGAAATTTTTTTTAACACACATGGTGATAGAAAAAAAGGAGGGGAAGAGACCCCAAATATCGAGTTACCTAGGACATCAGAGCCACCTATGCCAGCTCACAAGTCTCTCCTTCCCTTTTATGTGGGTTATTGACAAAAAAACCTGGGGAATTATTGAGAAGTATAGTTAATTAAAAAATTATAATTTTTTAGTATATAATAATTTTTGAAATTACATCTCCCCTACGTTCCTTATAGACTAGGATGAACGCTTTATATCTCATGGAGTCCTCACTAGAGATAAACTTCATACCAGGCCTTTAAATAGGGTGAAACAAATCCGTAAAACCTATACATGGAAGAAAATTTTCCCTAGACTATAACTGAGGTAAAAATTATATCTAATTTCCATGATAGAGAGACAATTAACTTATTTACTATTCTAAGAAAATACTTCACCTAGGTACCCTACTAGGGAGACACGTAACCCAGATCCCCAACTAGGGTGACCATTCACCCTGTTCACCAACTAGGGAATCAATTTTCCCAGGTCTCTATACTAGGGTGGGCCGCTCACAATATTCCATGGATGAGTGTTCCATAATATAGGTCTCCCACATGGGTTCCATAACCAGCCAAGACTTTTACCTGGCACCACTCTCACCTAAATCCTTAACCTAGGTGCTTACCCACACAAGCCTCCCCCATATCCACTTGAGGTACATGACCATACCATACACTCTGAGTTTCATCCCATAGATTATATATTTCTTTGATAACGGGTTCTTATTAGGATTTCCTTATAGACAAATATAACACTTAAGGTAATCAGAATCATGTATTACCTTAATAATGATAGTTTATGTAATGAGAATATAGATAAAATCTTCCCCAGCTCAATATACTCATCTTCGCTACACAATTTTTGAGTTAGAATCCCTAGTCCACTTAATGATCCATGTATTCTTGATCCTCCCCATTAAGTATTATCTCTATACATGTCCTTATTTATATTATTATCCCTATGAATCATTAATGAGATAGGTATACAGATTTTGGGAACCAATTAGGTGTAATCCCCAAAACCTGTCTTCAGTCATGTCACATACCAATTAAAAGGCATTAGGAAAGACTATACATTGGCCCCACATGTATCCTTCTTACTACCTTGATAGGATATGTGTGTTTCATTAGGTGTAATACCCAACTCCTCCTCATCAGACCATATTCCCCATGATTATAGTCATCCATCCTCATTTAGTTACCAATAGATATAAAAAATATCCATTTATCGGGTTTCTACTTATAGTAATATCCAAACCATTTTCAATGACGATCTCATACCTAGTCTACTAAATGTTCCATATCTATATTCGGGATTAAAATCCACTATAATATTCAAAACTTATCTTCACCAAAATAATCCACTAGGCTAAATTATAAAGGGACTCCCAGGTATAATACCCACTGAATATATTACTATAACAACTTTTTGAATAGATTAAAATTGATTGTATGATGTTAAAAAACATTGAATTTTCATGAAATACAACCCCAAACCATGCCACTATAATTATGTGGGATTTGATTCTTGTTATCCATGATATGTAGAAAACTTATATGGGGTTTATTTCCAATACCCAGATACATATATTGGGCCTCCCATTAGGTGTAAGACTCAATCCATCCTCATCGATCTATATTCCCCATGAATCACATCTTAAATGGGTTATATTACCTATGAACCACATAATCAAGAGATATACTCCTTGTGATCTAAATATTCCCCAATAGTCTATATTCCACACAATTCATTAAACCTCAATGGGCCATATTCCCTATATATCTAACCACCCCTTACCTATTTGGTTACCAAAAAATTGGATTAACTAGAAAGCGACACTCATACATAATCCCCACACCAAAAATTTCTGAGAACCTTTTTCCTAAGAGTCCAAGATTAATGGCTTTTAATTTTATAGTTTAATAACCATTTCTCAATAAAATAAACATATTAGAATAAGTCATAGATGCACAACCATAAAGGAAACTTCACTCAGTCACATTTTTATGACCCTAAAGTGAACCAAAATGATCTTTATCACATGAACATAAAAGGAATGATGTTTCATGTTAAGAAGAACTGAACTAAGAGGGTTAAAATTCCATTCATAGGGTTACATATGAATCCCCTCTCATGGGATCAATCCCAACATCACAACACCTACCATCTGCGATGATGTAAAACAATTCAGTATTTACCAACTTTGTGAAATTAAATCGTCGACTTAGTAATGAAAAAATATACAAAGAGAGACTATAACAAATAAAGATATTTTTAACAATGCATGGTTTCAATTGATAAAAATAATATTTTTATTGGGTTGAATTCATGACCATATTTTAAATCTTTAAGATAGAATGAGAGTAGGAAATATTTCCCCACTAATGTTTGAGATAAGCTCTACCTCCCAACCTCTTAATCAATGCACAACCAATGCATTAATCATTATGTACTAGCAGCCATCTACCATTCAAAACTAGGTCTACACTAACTCAAAATTTAAGTGGTCTTGGATTCCCAATAGAAACAATAGTTTTTGGAGACCATTGTATATCATGTTGTGGTGGTTTGTGTTGTCACAAAATTATATAAATGTTTGGTTAAATCCTTTTTTTAATATAGTGATTGAGTAATGTTAAGTTTATTGAAACAACTATGATCCCATATTTTCCTTGAAAATAGTATTATTGTATTAATTATCTTACATTTTTTAAGAATCATATTCCCCGTGTTCATTATTTATGTTCAATTATCCAACCATTCGATTTTAGTGTAATTAACTATTTGATCAATAATAACCACTTATCCAATACTCAATTTTTTAATTAAGTTGGGAAATAAAAAAATTATATTCATATATTAAAACCTCTTATATTGTGTAATATGAATTTAAAAATAATTAATCATTGTTATCATTAATGTATAATATTGAAGGAACTAAGTATAAGGACCCAACCTTAAAACATTACATATTCTGAATTTTTAGACAAGAACATACATTCTTACACATTTAGGATCTTTTTAGGTTTATAGTTTTAGAGAATTAGGGCATAAAACATACATAACATCCCATAATCATACAAGTTCATACTCTAGA
The DNA here is from genome assembly GCA_963277665.1 of Viscum album. Taxonomy (NCBI): domain Eukaryota; kingdom Viridiplantae; phylum Streptophyta; class Magnoliopsida; order Santalales; family Viscaceae; genus Viscum; species Viscum album. The sequence continues at coordinate 592,393,668 of OY728126.1, forward strand.
AATAGTATCTATTTTTTTCAAAAAATTAAAATTTTCAAATAAAATATAATTTCTTTGAAAATTATTCATAAATTTTAAAAATATCTTCCTTCTTTCTCTTACACATCCTTATGACCTATGAAAAACATTTAAAAGCATAGGATGAACATAACAAGATCAGTAAGGGATATAAAGAGAGAAATAGTTATTCAATTGATTACACAAAAACCAATAAAACCCATTTTATAAAAACATATTAGAATGAATAGAAACATCATGTAGTTTCCTTGGTAAATATTTATCATATCACTCTTACAATCACCCTTACACATGAAATATCAATTCAGTCAACTTCCATCTATCTAGTACCCAATGATTTGGAGAGCAATAATGGGGCTCCCCAATCATATCTGTAAATATAATGGCCTCAAGACAACATAACTGAGTCCAGGGAACCTACCATAGTAATAAAGAATCATGAAATCACGAGAAACCACTCATTCCATATATATAAAAACTATTTTTTTTTGAATTTCATTAAAGAGACTTTAAAAATAATTTTAAATTTAAAGTCCCCTACAAATATAATATGAATATAAATAATATAAACAAAAATTACTCACACAAATAATCTCAATACAACATAATGATTAAAGTAGAAGGTTAACCCAATGAATGGAAATTGGGTTAAGAATTCCCATACCTCGGGTTCATATTACTTCAAATATGATTAAAACACTTATATAATGGTTAAAATAGTGTTATTAATACTTTAAATAATCATAATAATTTTTATAACACCTTCCATGATCATTTTATAACATCATTCCTTCCATTAATTAATAATATTTTGTTCTTTCCATTATTTCATGTGTGTCTTTACAGGATTTCCATGGTCGATTCGTGTTGGATCTTCTTGGGGAGTGGAAGTGAAACTCTATAATTAGAAAAAGTTTTTATTAACATGATTCTAGAAAATTAAATCATTCCATAAATCATTTTATATATTTTATAGGGATGAATCATTATATAAATAATTAGTGATAATTGTTAGTTTATTTTCATGAATTTTGATCTCAATAAACCAATTCTGTTTATTAATTAATAGTATGTATAAAATCTGGTTTTATAATATAATATTTAATATAATATGTATAATAAAAAAGTATTTAACTATATAAATGGTTTTATGAAAATATTTTAAGAAAGTAAGGAAAAATAAAGACACATCATTCACGATGTCGGTAAATCAACACATCATGAAAGGTGTTTTCATTTTGAGAATTTGAGGGAGAGGATAAGAAGTATGATGATGAATTTTTTCATAAACATGATAAAAATAAAGTATATATAAGAAAATGGAGCTTTAATTCCTCTTGTATAAGGGTAGGGGAAGAGAGTATAAGAATGTTAGGTCCACAAGGCTGAATACCCTGAGGCGGGGGGGGGGGGGGGGGTGAATTAGGGTATGACTAATTTAAAATTAAAGCCCATTCTGATATTGTTTCACTATTAATAAAAACACTCTTCTCTCTCTTTCCCATTTCATAATATAAACAGAAAGTATAGAATGCACAAGACACAACAATTTTTACTTGGTTAACCTTCACTAGGCTACGTCAAAGGAGCATACACTGAAAATGAGCTGATGTACCAAATACACTATAAGCACACTGCTATTTACAGGGTTCAGGATAAATCACTTCTATTCTCAGGCACACTAAAATTACAAATTTAGGGTCAACTCACTCCTTTCCCAAGGGTCACTCCCTGTTTGTCTCTCTCTGGCTCACTGCCAGTGGGGAGGATCACCTTCATCCTCTTCCATTGATCACTGCTCTGGAGAGGTTCCACTCACAGTTTATAGACCTGTAGGTCTCTTCATTATCACTAATAATTTCATCCTCCATTTTAAGTATATTCTCTATTGAAGTACAACTCTCACCCATATATGAATCTCTCTTTGCACCAAGGGTATCAAGAAATATTCCAGATTCTACGTAGCTGTGAACAACTATCGTGAAACAACCATACTTGGTGCCCTTCTCTAAGACAATGTGCAAGTGTCAACATGCAAGTCAAAACTGGGGTGCAAGTCCTCCTCAACCACTTGCATGATACAATCTTCTGAAACTCCAAACTTGCATGATGCACACCCTTTTACGTCCAAACCAATATTTGCGTGTAACAAACAACTTTCACACTTCTTCAAAAATTGGCACGTAAGTGTCACCAAACCACTTGCTCGATGCCTTATTCAACAACTCAAAACTAGCGCGACTCAGTTCCTTTCTCGCCCAAACCACCTTAGGTGTGCAAATATCACCTGGTGCGCAACTTATACTTGCGCGACCACACACCACTTGCGTGACCACCAAACCTGCGCAACGGGAACTCTGATTTTTCTAAGTGTTGAACTCTGCACCAAATGAGAAGGGGTTTTCCTGTATTTATAGGTATTTGGACACCCTACGCAACGGTGCGTATTTCTACCCTCGGCGTGCAAGTTTCGGTGCGCAAGTCTCTACTGCGCAAATCATTTGCATGACCAAATCTAAAAATTGGGCACCCCTTATCCCTTTTCCATATTTTGATGTACTGATATTGAAAAACATTAGGCACACAAGTTTCTTCTCCCGCAAGTACACGACCCGTAAGTCCCTTTACCAAAAACCACTTTTCTTCATTTGTCGATTTTTAGGCCCAAAAATTTGGCAAACACTGAAAAAAAGTGCCACCTTGAATATTCTTATTTTGTACCACCTCTAGATCATCCATTCCTTTGTCGACATTCTTGAATCAAACATTGATCGTTAACCAAAAATCTTGAACTCAACATGCCACTATGAAATCCCCTTTGTCAAAAAATTTGTATTTCAGAGTTTGATTTGTCAAAAATCACAACACAGATGTCCACTTTGTCAACAAACACAATCACCTCAAACATGCTTCAATGATACATTGAGGTATTTTTGATACAAAATATCCCCCTTGGGATTTGTTGACAACTCTTCCATAAGAAGATACATCATTAACTTTTCAGCCACCATTTGCCTATTGTGATTCCGATAACGATCAAGGATTTACCCAACACATACTCTAAGACCACATGAGCAATGCTCGGTGTGAGAAACAAGAGTAAATGAAAAGTTCATCAATGAATCACTTCAACTCTGACACCCACTGTTGACACCAAACTGATAACAATTTTTAGAAATATTCTTACTATCTTCCAACATCACTCTTTTACTGTTATCACGATCCTCAACTGTCATGAAATCTATTCTTTGATCGATGACTTCTTGCATCGTCGGATTTAATACGCTCCCCCTTTATCATTGCTCCCCTATCTCACTGCTCCCCCTATAAACTTCTCCCCATATCATTCATGATTTTTAAAATAGCCACATTGTCTCTCCCTTAAACAATCACTAGTTTTTCCCCCTTTGTCAACGATCCCAAAGGTCACTCCTTTGCAGTCTGTAATAGCGTAGAGAACACATATAAGAAAATTAGGGAAAAAACATTATACCTTGGGGAGAGGGGGTTCCACATCCACACTCTTTCAAGTGAGGGGAGTCGACTAAACTCCCAAAGCCAGTCGATGTTTGTCAAAAGATTCCTTGGGTAAGGCCTTTGTTAGAATGTCTACAACCTGTAGCTCTATAGAAACATACTCCAACTTCACGATTCCCTACTCAACCCTCTCCTTGATAAAATGATACTTTATCTCAATGTTCTTTATACTTGAATGATGGACGGGATTTTTTCTAAGACTTATAGCACTTGAGTTATCGCACTGGATTCTGATCGAAGACTTCACTTCAACTCCCATATCATCAAGCTGTTGCTTCATCCATAATAACGGTGTGCAAGTTTGAGTGGCCGCAATATACTCAGTTTCTGCACTGCTTAATGAAATGCTATCTTTCTTCTTTCTTAACCAAGTAATACATAGTCCACCAAGATAGAATGCACCTCCTAATGTTGATTTTCTGTCATCTGCTGATCCTGCCCAATATGCATCTATATAACCCAATAACACTGATTGAGATTTTTTATTATACATCAGACCGAATTCCACTATTCCTTTGATATACCAAAGTATACTTTTCACTACAAGAATGTGTCTTTCCTTGGGATTACTCTGATATCTCGCTACTTGGCATGTGGAAAAAACAATATCAGGCCTTGTTGTGGTCAAGTACAACAAACTTCCAATAATTTGCCTTCATTTTATGACATTAACAGCCTTTCCATCCTCATCTTTTGATAAATTCATTTGGGTAGCAAACAGAGTCTTCATATCCTTTGAATTCTCCATTCCAAACCTTCTTAAAACCTCTTTGGAATATTTTTATTGAGAAATGAATGTTCCATTCCTTCCTTGTGTCACCTGTAGACCAAGGAAAAATGTTATCTCTCCAATCATTGACCTTTCAAACTCATTTTTCATTAATTCAAAAAACTATCTGCAATAAGTTTCATCTGATCTGCCAAATATTATGACATCGACATAAACCAACACCATCATCCTTTGATTACTATATTTGCTAAAATAGAGATTGTAATCAACTCCCCCACGCTAGAAACCAAGATTCTTCAGGTACTGATCAAGCCTTGAGCACCATACTCTTTGTGCGTGTTTCAGCCCATCCAACGCCTTCTTCAGTTTGCAAACTTTGTTCTCATCCTCATGAATGAAAATACCATTTAGCTGATCAATATACAATTCTTCTTCCAGAACTCCATTCAGAAATGCATATTTTATGTCCATCTGGAACAATTTGAACTTTATTTGTACAACTATGGCTAAAAATAATCTGATTGTCTCCATCCTTGCAACTGGTGAAAATGACTCATCAAAATCTATTCCCTCTATTTGGGAGTATGCTTTTCACACTATTCGTGCTTTGTTTTGAACCACTGCACCATCTTCATTCATCTTGTTGCGATAGACCCACTGAGTCCTGATGACATTATTATCGCTGGTCTCGAAAAAATATCCCACGTTTGGTTCCTCTCAATTTGATCAAGCACTTCATTCATAGCCTGAACCCAGTTTTCATCTTCAGCTGCATCAACAAAGCATTTCAGATCTACCTAAGACAGAAAATATGTCTACTATAGTGACTTCATTATTCTTGTCTGAACTGAAGCTATCTGATCACCAATAATATTCTTCCTATCAAATTTCTTGTCGACTCTTTGCCTTCCTTTCAGACATAGAATTGACACTTTCTTGTTCATCATCAGTGTCCTATTCTGAGTCAGCATCTGCCACTTCTTCTCCTCCTATGTTACTTTCCTCTTCATCACTCTCATTAAGAAAATGTTCACTTTGCTGTTGAATGTTCTCTTTATTTTCCACAATAGTGACATCATTGCTCTCAAAAAATTTTCCCAGCCTTTTTTGAGGCATTTATATGATTTTCCTTTTCCCAAGTAGCCATGGAATATCCCCTCATATCATCATGACTTAAACTTCCTATGGGTTTTTTATTGAAAATGAAACACCTACATCAAAAGATTCAAAATTATTTCAACATTGGTTTATTTCCGTACCACATTTCATATGAAGTATTTCCTTTTTTCAGACACAACAGAAACCTGTTCAAAATATAGACCGATGTCAAAATTGCCTCCTTCCAAAATTTCTCTGGTAGGTCCTTCTCAATAAACATTGTTCTGGCCCTGTTGTTGATGATATGATTTCTCCTTTCAACTACTCGATTCTATTGGGGAGTTCTCACTGATGAAACTTGATGCCTTATCTGTGTTTCTCGAGATAGTATTCTACTTGACTGTTTGTAAATTCTGTACCGTTATGAGTACGAAGCTTTAGAATATTCTGCCCCAGTATCCTTTCTGATTCCCTTTTATACTGCTTAATACAACTGAACACTTCTATCTTATGGGTAATGAAAAATACCCAATCCATTCTTCTATAATCATTAATAAAAAGGACATAGTACCTTTGCCCATTTATGGCTCGTAGTGAGATCAGTTCACAAACATGAGCATGTACCAATTCGAGCACTATGGTTGATTTCTTTTCCTTTGGCTTGTATGTATTTCTGATGATCTTCTCTTGTTGGCAAGCATCACACTTATGAGTGTGATCACATGATAATTTGGGAAGGTCTCTAGCAGCATCACACTTTACCAGATCTTCCATTGATGGTTGGCATAAATGACCAAGTCTCTTATAACATAGATTGTTTTCCTCCTCTCTGGATAAAAGACACATATCTTCTTCTCCACTTACAAGGTAAATATTTCCCTTTGTCCTTTTCCCTTGTAGAACAACTGATCCATATCTTCCTTTCACAACACATATCTTCTTGGTAAATCAGATAGAGTGCCCAGAGTCACATAGTTTACTGACACTGAGAAAGTTATGACTGAGACCCTCTACTACCAAGATATCAGCACGTCTAATTTTTTTCCCCCAAATTTAGCCTTTTTGGAACCAATAATCTTCATCCCTTCATCGTTACCAAACATGAAAACACCTTCCTTTTCATATTTAATTCCTGTAATGAGATCCTTGTTACCTATCATATGGGATGTGAAACCACTGTCAAGGATCCATACTCTTGAAGGATCTAAAGCTTTAAGGGAAATTTTCGCAACTACTGCCTTCTCATCCTTTTTCTTTTTGATCCATGTCTTTGAATACACTCTCAATGTGATTTATAGAAGTTGATCTTCCTTAGAGTGTGATGGACCAACTTTATCCTGTAGAGCCGCAAATCGATTTTATTTTTTCATCTCACTTGATGATTCCCTAACCTGATATGTACGACTATTTGAGTTTTTCTTTGGCACATTCCTTTGTATGATTGATGTGAAATATCTAGCCATGTGCCCAAATCCTCCACAACAAAAACAATGACCTCCAAAGGATGTTCTATAATATTGAGCTCTGTTTGGCTGCCACTGTTTTTCTTGTTCCCTTCAGTATCTTTTTTCTATAGAACACACATTCTGTGAGTGATCCATCTTTCCAAAGCAATCGAAATAATATAAAAAACATTCCTCTGTGTGACTTATGAACTACTAGTTTTCCCTTGGGATCTGATGATATTATGATTCTGTGTTGCACCCAACTCTATCTTCATTCTCAGAGAAGGTTCTTGTAGTTTTACTTCACCCATGACCACTTTCTGTTTTTGTTCATGTCCCATACCAGTCTTGTCGTTGGAAGATGATTATTTCTTCTTTTCCACTGGAGGTCTATGCTCCACTTCTGACTTTTCAGTCTTTTGAATAATCTATTTTCCTGGCACTATACTGGGTGTCAAGAGTTTTTCTTGATCCTTAATTCTTTATTGCAGACCAAAAACTTCTTTTTCGAGTTCTTTGATGCATTTTACCTACTTCTTTTCTGTGTTAGTCAAACCATCAATTTCATTGTTTTGTTCCTCGATTTTAAGCTTATACTCAAAAATATTTTCTGAGCTCTCTAGTGTTGAAGATTTTAGTTTTTCAATTTCTTCTAACAACTCAGACTTTTTTTCATCTTGTTGTTGGATATAGAGTTTGGCATCACAAACCACTCTATTTTATTTCTTCGTTTTAACTCTCCAAATGTATATCTCCTCAAGAGATGATTCCAATTTGGCTTCCATATCAACCCTTCCTTCAACTTCTTCTTCTTCTTCTCTAACATCAGTTTCTTTCATTTCCTGAGAACTACCGATGACCGCCACCATGAAATTTTTCCCATGATCTTTGCAGTTTTATATATCTTCAAACTTTTCAACCTCAGACTTATCTAAAGTTTGATAGTATTGTGAAAGAAGATTCCTTTTCTTGAAGAAATTTCTTTTGAACTATTTCTTTCCTTACACATAGGCTGAAGACTTCTTTTTGGGGATTTCAACTTCATCCTCTTCATTATCTTGAGAATTATTTGGGAACCTTGATGTGAGATTCCCAATCTTTCTACATCTAAAGCATGTAAGTGGAGGTTTCCCTTTAAACTTTCCTTTTCCTCTTTGACGATTTTAGGTGAGGAATGAAATTACCTCATCTGTTTCTTCATAATTCTTAGAATCTTCAATGGTGAGATTCATTATAGCCTTAAATGCCAACTCTTTGGATTTCCCCTTTTCCATAGCATCATTTTCATCATTTCTCATTTCATATGCAACAAGGGTGCTGTGCAGGTTATCAATTGTCAGCTCTTTTGAGTCTTTATCTTCCAAAACAGAAACTTTTGGATTGAACTGAGGTGGATGTTCTCTCAGGATGTGATTCACAATTTTTATATCTCCAATAACTTCTCCAAGACCACTCATATCCTCCACTACAACATTTACCCTGTCAAAGAATGCATCAACTGATTCATTCGGGTTTATTCTCAGATCTTCATATTTTTTCCACAACACTTGCAGCTTTGCCTCTCTGACCTTTGTATCTCCTTCATATATATTTATTAACTTTTCCCACATGGAATGTGAAATTTTTCAAGACATCAACTATGTATATATAGGATTGGATAGGTCTCCCCCTAAGGCATTGATTGATTTGGCATCAGTATCCAACTCTCTATGCTTAGCTTTTGATAATGCACCACTATAAATATCAGCTGTTATTCCGTGCATTGATGCTGTGAATACACCCATTCCCAAAGATCAAAAGTAGTGTTGCATCTGATTCTTCCATAGCTGAAAATTGTTCCCGTCGAAGATCGGAATCCCTTTATGATTGGTGACCTCCATTGAGAGAAGAATTAATATCAACCTTTCCCTCGGATACCGATTGTTAGGTCCATAAGGCTGAATACCCTGAGGGGGGGGGGGTGAACCAGGGTATGACTAATTTAAAATTAAAGCCTGCTCTGATCTTGTTTCGCTGTAAATCAAAACACTCTTCTCTCTCTTTCTCGTTGAAAATATAAACAGAAAGTAAAGCATGCACATGAAACTTCAATTTGTACGTGGTTCACCCTCACTAGGCTACGTTCAAGGAGAATACACCGACAATGTGCCGATATACCAAATCCAATATAATCCCACTGTTGTTTACAGGGTTTGGGATAGATCAATTATATTCCCAGGCTCACTTCCTTTACAAAGTTTAGGGTCATCTCACTGCTTTCCTAAGGGTCACTCCCTATTTCTCTCTCTATGGATCACTACTAGTGGAGAGGATCACCTTCTTCCTCTTCCTGTGCTCACTGCTTTGGAAAGGTTCCACTCATAGTTTATTGATCTGTAGGTCTCTTCATTATCACTGATGAATGCGTCCTCCATTGTAACTAGATGCTCTGTTGAAGTCCAACTTACACCCGTAGATGAATCTATCTTTGCACCGAGGGTATCTAGCAATCTTCCAGCTTCCACATAGCCCTGAACCACTGCCGTCAAACAACTTTACTTTGTGCCATTCTCTAATCCGGCGCGCAAGTCTCATCGCGCAAGTCAAAACTGGCACACAAGTCCTCCTCAACCACTTTCACGACACAAGCTTCTGCAACTCAAAACTTGCATGATTCACACCCTTTTATACCCAAACCAATATTGGCATGCAACCAAAAACTTTCTCACTTTTTCAAAAACTGGTGTGCAAGTGTCACCAAACCACTTGCGCGATTCCTTCTTCAACAACTAAAAACTTTCACGACTCAATTCCTTTCTCATCCAAACTACCATAGGTGTGCAACTATCACCTGGTGCGCAACTTATACTTGCGTGACCACACACCACTTGCACGACCACCACACTTGCACGACGGGAGATCTAATTTTTCTAAGTGTTGAACTCTACACTGAATGAAAAGGGGTTATCCTATATTTATAGGCATTTGGACACCCTGTGCGACGACACGCAAGTATACCCTTGGTGCAAAATTTCGGTGTGAAAATCTCTACCGCCCAAATCACTTGCACGACCAACTCTAAAACTTGGGCGCCCCTTATCCCTTTGACATATTTTGATGTAATGATCTTGAAAAACATTAGGCGCACAAGTTTCTTCTCCCTCAATTACACGGTGCACCAACATGAATATTCTCTTTCTGTACCACCTCTAGATCATCCATTCCTTTGTTGACGTTCTTAAATCAGACATTGATCGTTAACCACAACTCTTGAACTTGACATGCCACCATGAAATCCACTTTGTCAACAAATTTGTATGTCATGATTTTCTTTTTCAACAATCACAACACAGATTTCCACTTTGTCAACAAACTCAATCACCTCAAACATGCTTCAATGATACATTGAGGGATTTTTTTCCCAACAAATAAAATAAAACAATTATAAAGAAAACACAAGAAGATTAGAGATGAATTTTACCACTTGATCTGTTGTTTTTTAGATCCCCCATAAGTCCTTTGGTATTGGCCTTTTGGTGAGACCAGTAGGTCTTGGACATGGGGAAGATCCTTAGAAAGAATTTAGAAAATTGTCAAATGTTTAGAGGTGTTAGAGGATGGGGGGGGGGTGAGTCTGGTTTTTATAGTGGGGAGGAGAGGTTTTCTATTATTTTAATCATTATTTTAGTATTTTTCCACAAGACAAGAAATAGTGGTGATTACATGACTAAATATAGTAATAAGTGCATGTGAGTTCTAGATAATTTCCAATTACATTAACCACGACTCAAGAATGATGTATAAATTCATTTATTTAGCACATTTCTTAAATTATTGAATTTTACTATTCATCAAAAATTCAAGTATTTCAAAGAAAAACCCAAAAATTCACCCCAACCATTTTTTTGACAAGTAAAATTCCAAAAAGAACCTCATTTTATTAAAATAATTTTTTAATATAAGAAATTTAATTTTTAATTGAAATAATAGTTAATTAGAAAAATAATAATTTTAAAACTATAACAAATTTTATAACACATTTAAAAATTAATCAGGGTCCCATAAAATTATCTTAAAACCATAAGAAAATAAAATTTTAATTTATGATTATGTTTTATGAAAATAAATTTTCATTTAAATTATTTAATTAATCATAAAATTATAATTAAATATTTATGTCTTACAAAAAAATACCAACACTTATATAATGATTATATTATCACTTATAATATGGCCAACTTATTATATATTCTGGGGTGAGGTTACTATACATGTGTATAATTTACTATTCATAAGGGTCATATTAATATTTATAAGTGTATGTTACTATTCACTGAAAAATTAAGTTGGTCCTATTAGAAACCAAATAATGTTTTTATCACAACCATCTTTGTCCATTTTTTGAAATTCAAAACCTAGAAGCGGAAAAATTATTTTAATAGGTAGTTTATTACTATCTCTATAAAACAAAGTGTCATTATGTAGAGACTCAATATTTCATGCATTAAATTAAATTGATTTGTAAAACCTTTGTGTGTTACATTCTCCCCACGTTTTGGAAATTATGTCCTCACAATTTTTATTTTCCTATTAATCAAGTGAAGGTACCTTTCCCACATATCATTTTCATATTCCCATGTTACTTCTTCAACAATGAGGTTTCTCCACAAAACCTTTATCTAGTGGATTTCCTTATTCTGCAATAATTTCTCTCTTCAATCAAGAATCTGAACTAGTATTTCTTCTTTAAAAATTTTATATTCTAGCTGAATTACTTTGGGGATCCAAACATGAGATGGATCTAGCATGTACTTTTTCCACATCATAACATGAAAAACACTGTACACCTGAGATAAAATCAAACACAATGTTTCTCAGTAGGAGAGTGGTCTAAAATTTTATAAAATTTAATAAGGTCCAATGAACCGTGAACTTGGCTTCCATTTTTTTACCAAAATGCATAATGCTTTTCCAAGGAGATATTTTAAGGAAAATATAATCACCTACCTCAAATGGAATATCTTTTCTCCTGTTATCCGTATAACTTCTCTACCTGCTATAAGCTATATTGATGTGTTGCTGAATCATCTAAACATTTTTTACACTTAGTATAGTAATTATGATCCCATAAAATTCCTATCCTTGAATTCATCACAAAATGCTGGAGTTTGACACCTCTTTCCATACAATTCCTCAAAAGGTTCCTTCTATATACTGAGATAAAAACTGTTATTATAAGAAAACTCAACTATATAAATATGTTGATCCCAACTTCCCTGATAGTCCATTGAACATGATAAAAGCATATCCTCCAATGTATGAATTTTACTCTTTGTCTATCCATCAGATTAAGGATGAAAAGTAGTGTTGACATTTAATTCGTGACCAATGACATCTGAAGGCTTTTACAAAAGTTAGAATTGAACCTAGGATCGTGGTCTAGTACAATGAAAATAGGAAGTCCATGTAACCTGAAAATATGTTTGAGGTACAATCAAGAAAGTTGATCCAAAGAGATAGTATCTTGAATAGAAAGAAAATGTATAGATTTAGTTAGTCGATCAACAGTAACCGAGATTACATTGTTACCCCAAGATGTCTTTAGTAGTCCCACAATGAAGTCCAGGGATATATTTTCCCATTTCCACTCTAGAATTGGTAAAGGATGAAGCATCTCCTATGGTAATTTCCACTCTGATTTGAACTATTGACATGTCAATCATTTCATGGAAAAATCAGCAATATATCTTTTCATTCCATCTCACTAGTAATACTCTTGAAAATATCTATAAATATTTATGCTATAAGGATGAACTTAAAACAGAGAACTGTTAGCTTCATATAACAATTTTTTCTTCAACTGAGAATCACAAGGAACACATAATATCTTACAAAACACCAAAAAACAATCCTAATTACGGTTAAATTCTGGAAACTTACCCATTTTAACCAATTCTACCATTTCTGTAACTCACTGTCTTCTTTCTATGCATACTTAATATTTTCTTATAGAGATGACTGCACTAAAACTTAAAACAAAACAGGTAAATGTCTTGCACCAAAAACTTCCACGCCAAAGTTTATCAAATCATTCACCAAAGGGTCACCTTCTAAACACATCATGGTTAATGAAACATTACTTTTCCAACTAAAATCATCAGCCCCTCTATTTTCTTTTATAAGATGATAATTAATCGTGCAATCATAATCCTTAATTAGTTCCATCTATCTTCTCTATCTCATTTTTAATTCATTCTGAGTAACTCTATACTTCAAAATTTTAGGGTTAGTATATATTTCACATTTTACTCCATACAGATGATGCCTCCAAATTTTTAAATGTGAAAACAACAATAGATAATTCTAAATCATGTGTAGGGTAATTTAACTAATGAGGTTTCAACTGACGTGAGGCATAAGAAATTACCTGATCATTATACATTAGAACACAACCAAGTCCCTTGGAATAAGAATATCTTTATACGATAAATTCACTAATTCTAGAAGATAAGGTCGGAACTGGAGAACTCTCCAATATACATTTCAATTCCTAAAAACAATCATCAAATTCTTTTTGTCTTGACGAATTTAATTCTTTTTTTATTTAACTTCGTCATCGGGCTAGATAATCGTGAAAAGTTTTCAATAAACCTCTAGTAATATCCTTCCAAACTAAGAAAAATATGAATCTCAGTTATATTTTTAGGTCTTGGCCATTCTTCAACAACTTTAGTTCTAGTAGGATCTACAGTTATGATATCTTTAGAAACAATGTGACCTAGAAAAGAAATTTTTTGCTACCAAAATTCACACTTTTTGAATTTTTCGTAGAGTTTATTTTCTTTTAAAGTTTTTAAAACAAACCTTAGATGTTTTTAAATCTCTTATTTAATTTTAGAATATAATAGAATTCCATCAATTAGCACAACCACAAAATTAACCAAGAACTCAGGAAATATTCAATTTATAAGATCCAGGAATACAACATGTGCATTAGTTAACCCAAATGTCATAACTAAAAATTCATGATGACTTTATCTAGTATGAAACATATTCTTTGGGATGTATGAGTATTTTACTTTCCACCGATGGTACTCCAAAATCAGGTCAACCTTCGAAAAATTCTGTGCTCCTGGGAGATGATGAAACATATCACTGATTTGAGACAAAGGATAATTTTCTTAATATTTATGTTACTCAAGAATCTATAATAAACGAAAAGTCTCATTGAACTATTTTTAATTTTATCAAACAAGACAGTAGAACCCCATAGTGAAGTGCTGGGTTGAATGAATCCTTCAATAATTATTACTGTAACTTCTTTTTTAATTCCAGAAGTTCCATTTGATCTATTCAATATGGGGATTTTGAAAGTGTCTAAGAATTAGGAACTACTTCAATAGTAAACTCAAACTCTCAATCTAGAATAAAACTAGAAAATCATCAGGAAAAATATCTAGGTACTCATTTACCACGGGCATATCATTAATCTAGATAGTTCCCTTATCTTAAAAAAATATGATCAATATAACTTTAATTTCCATCTTTAATGAATTTATTAGCTTCCCAATATGTAATTAATGGCATGTGTTCACTCTTGTACACAAACCCAAACTCCTTCTAAAAACACTTCTTTTCTCTAAAATATATATTATCACAATAAACATAAATCCATTTTATACCCAAAACAACATCAAACACCACCAGAGAAAAAAAACATGTATTATAGGTAAAATCTCCCCATAAGAAAAATGTAGGCATATTCTTATATTTTAATTTTTCCACAATATTTATTCTAGGTGTTTTTACCATGAGTTCTGGTTTCATTTCATGTGGTGGAATTCCAAATTTTTTAGAAACTTTTATACAAATGAAGGAATGTGTAGACCCCTAATCAAATAACACTTTTCAAAATCTATAAATATAAGAAATATACCTGATACCACCTTATTTTAAGGCTCAAAATATACTAATGTAGTTGAAAAGGATTTGGAAACACCCTTTTTCTTTCAATATTGCTAATTTTCTACTTGAGTGACTTGCTTTGGACACACATGAGCAAAATAAACCAATTCCTTACAATTAACACATCTCACCATCAATTTATCATTAATTTTCAATTTATTTTCCTTCAAATCACGGGACATATTCCCAAACATTCCACATTAGTAGCATTTACAATAATTTAAAATACATTCCCCAGGATTTTTTTTGCCACAATTTTCATATGAAGGGAAATTTATTTTCTTTCCTCCAGATTTCTTTGATAAATTAATACCCAATGTTTTCTAACCTGAATACTTCTTATTCTTGTCATCATAAGGCACATACATGTTAGGAAACTACATCTCAACTTTTTCAAAACAACAAATAAGTTTCTCATATATTTTCAACTCTCATGAAGACAAATATCTCTATAAAAATGATTTCAAACCAGAGTAAAATCTATTAATTTTAATATCAAAATCCCATTTAAAATCTAGAATGTACCTAGACAGTCTTGTAAAATTGTATTTATATACTACCATAAAATCACCGTCTTTCTACTTCAGTTCCAAGAATTGTTTCTCCATTCATAGTCGAATAGTTTTAAGGAAATATTTTTCGAGAAAAATACTATTAAAATCATCCCATTATTGATTATCAATATCATCTCTTTATATCATATTCTTAACCAGATTCCACCATTTATCGGATTCTCCTTCAAAATAATAAATGTCTAGTACTAACTTTTTATGTTACAAACATCCCATGAAATCAAATATCTTTTATATAGAATTGATTCATCCTTCAACTATCACTAGATCTGTGGTTCCACTGAATGATGGAGGATGTTACCTCATAAAAGTTCCCCAAAAAAGGCATGTTTCCTCCTGGTAGGTCAGGTTCCTCTCTAGCATGGATACTGCCACCATTTTTCACCCAAGTCAACTGATCCATTGATATAAAAAACTGATCGATTTTGATACCCACCATTCCAAGCTACAGATTCAAATAGATATCAGCCTCTTCTTGCCTTCCTACTTCAACTTCACTATTTCTTCTAAGGAAAACCACTAAGAACAGGCATATATTAGATGAAGAAACATGGAATTATTCAAATTCTATATCATTTGAAATCAAACATAAAGTAAAAATAAGTTATGGTATTTTATTAACATAATCCTAACCCCTAAAGTATTCTAAACTATCATCTGGTACCAACTATAATGACCCAGGTAGAAAAAATTACATATTCTTGAGTTTTAGAAAATAACATACATTCTTACACATTGAGGATATTTTTAGGTTTATAGTTTTAGATAATTTTGACATAAAACATACATAATATCCCATAATCATACATGTGGATACTGAAAAAATATTATCTACTTTTCCAAAATATTAAACTTTTCAATTAAAACATAATTTCCTTGTGAAATATTCATAAAATTTAAAATTGTCTTCCTAATTTCTTTTATTAATCCTTATATTCTGTGAAAATTATTTAAAAACATGGAAGGAGCACGAAAATCTCAGTAAGGGATATAATGAGAGAAATCGTTAGTTAAGTGATAACATAAAAACCAATAAAACACATTTCATAAAAACTCATTAGCATGATGAGCTCAACCCAATATAAAAAACTCCAATTTATATATAATATCAATAAATAATCATGAAATTCAGAAAAAACACTCAATATATATATATATAAACAATATTTTTTTTATTTCGTTAAAGAGACTCTAAAAAGGATTTTAAAAGGAAAGTCCCTAACAAATATAATAATAGTGAGAATTAATAGAATGGAATGGGTATTTCTATAATATAAATATACTTAATATAAAAAAAAATTAATCACACAAATAATCAAAATACTACATAACGAATAAAGTAGATGGTTATCCCAAAGAATGGAAATTGGGTTAAGAATCCCTTACCTCAAATTCGTTTTATTTCAAATGTGATCAGACCTCTTGCATAATGGATAAAAGAGTTTTATTAATAATTTATATAAGTATAATTATTGTTATAACACCTTATATGATCGTTTTATAACATCATTCCACCCATTAATTAATAATATTTTGTTCTTTCAATTGTTTCAGGTGCATTCTTTAAATGATTTCCACAGTCAGTTCGTATTAGATATTCTTGTCGAGTGGAAGAAAAACTCCAGAAGTGGAAGGATTTTTTATCAACATGATTAAAACATTTCATAAAATTACATAAATTATTTTTTATATATTTTACGAGGATGAATAATTAGATAAATAATTAGTGATGATCATTTTTTTGGTGAATTTTATCTTTACAAACCACTTTTGTTTATTAATTAATAGTATTCATAAACACTAGTTACAAAACATAATATATCATAGAATATGTAAAATAAAATATTATTTAACTATATTAATGGTTTTATGAACATATTTGAAGGATGTAAAGGACAATGAAGACACATCGTCCACGATGACGGTAAATCGACACATCACGAATGATGTTTTTATTTTGAGAATTAGAGGGAGAGGATAAGAAGTACGATGAAATATTTTTCCATAAACAAGATAGAAATATAGTATATTTATGAAACTAGATCTATAATGACTCTTGTATAAGGGGAGGGGATGCTTGTATAAGAAAATAAAATAATTAAAAAGATACACCAGAACATGAAAGAGGATTTTTACATTTTTATCTCTTCTCCTTGAGATCCTCTTTAAAGCCTTAGTTATTAGCATTTTATTGATACACGATTGTCTTGGACGTGGGTAAGTGAATTGGGAAGGGATATTAGGCAGAATTTAAACAAATATCAAATCTTTAGAGGTGTTAGAGGAAGGGAGGGTGTGAGGGTGGTGTTTATAGTGGAGGAGAGGATACGTTTTCAATTATTTTGTTATTTTGCCACTAGATAAGAAATAGTGATGATTCCATGACTAAATATTTTAAAAAGTGTATGTGAGTTCGAGAAAATTTTCATTTACATCATCCATAACTCGAGAATGATGCAGAAAACCATTTATTTAGCACATTTCTTAAATTATCGAATTTTACTATTCACAAAAAACTCATGTATTTTAGAAAAATACCAAAAAATAACCCCAACCATTTTTTGACATGTAGAATAAAAAAACAAACCCCATTTTATCAAAATAATTTTTTAAATATGAGAAATTTAATCTATAATTAAAATCCCAATTTATTCAAAAAATAATATTTTTATAACTATAGCTCATTTTATAACACTTTGAGAAATTCATCAAAGTCTCAAAAAGTTTTCTTACAACCATAACAAAATAAAATAAATATTTATGAATAAATTTTATGAAAATAATTTTTTATTTATATTATTTAATTAATCATAAATTGTAATTAAATATTTATGACTTACAAAAAAATACCAACACTTATATAATGATTATATTATCACTTATAAGATGCCCTACTTGTTATATATTCATGGGTTGAGGTTACTATATATTTTCCCAATTCACTACTCATAAGGGTTACATTACTATTCATAAGGGAATTCTACTATTCATAAGGGTATGTTTCTATTCACAAAAAATTAAGTTGGCCCTATCAGACTCCACATAACTTACTAAATGCAACAGTTTAAGTCCCTTTTTTAAAATTCAAAACACAGAAGCATCAAAATTATGTTTAATGGATAGTTTATAACTATCTCTTTAAAAAAAGTTCATTATGTCGAGACTCTGTGTTTCTTGCATTAAATTAAATTTATTTGTAAATCCTTTGGGTGTAACACAGATTATGCTGTAGAAGCATATAAATAGGTAAATTTGACTTTTTACACCAAATATATTTTAATACACTTTATTAGGTTTATAAATACCAGATTCATGACACGGATCTCATAGAATTAATTTTAGGTATGGAATGAAATAAAATAGTGCCTTGATTGAATAAAATGATCCCTATGTAATCCACTCATATATGGATCATTTTAGCTTTAAGGAAAAAAATATTCACCATATAGCTTGTACAAACTAACATCACAACCCCATGAATTCTATTATTCAATTATTGGGTGCTAGTGTGGAAGATTTATGTACTTTATGGTTCCGGAATAATCATAGAAGATCATGAAATCGATTCTCAAATATGGATCAATATATTCTTGATACTCCCTTTGGTTTCACTATGTAGAAGCTTGAGGTAAGGGATAAGAGGAGATAAAATATATGAATTCATGAAATTGTATTATATTACTATTAATGGAATAAAATAAGCCTTAATAGTTAAGTTTAAATTTCCAAATTTCTATTAATCCATTGTACAAGTTAAACCATTTAAACCTTCACAAAAAACATGAATAACTAAGTAAATATATCTTTCATGTAAAGAATATTTAACAATTTAACTTTGATATAAATATATTCCACATAATGAACAATGATCCATTAAACTAGCTTATTCCTCATGTGATTTTTTAAAAAATGTTGATTATGTAACACAGTTTGAATAATTATATTTTATCCGATTTACTTTTATAATTAAATAAATTCTGAATACCTTTAGAAATAAATTGATTTTTTATTATTCTATGCATTAATAATAAAATCGAGTTAATTTTCCTACACTCATTCATACTCAAAAATTCATCAGCTTCTATACATGGGACCCACTTCATCCAAAATTCAAATTCATAGGAATTGGTAAAACCTATAGATAAAAATTTTGTGTGACCCTCTAGGCCCTTATCTTGATATATTTGTAAAATATTTCTAGAAAATGAGTGTACCTTGAAAAGATTTTTATGAAAAAGAATATATTTTTAAATTACTTTATTTCTTTGGTATCTTGTGTTGCACACAATAACAAGTATAGATGAACAATGAAATTTTATTAAAATATTATATGTACATTATATCATAGTCATTAAATTAGTGGCAATGAATAGTGATAACTAATTTTTTAAGTAAATATAATGTTCAAACACAATATGAATGAATTGGGAAGTTATTAGGAAATATCACACTACTTTTAGTAAATTAATTTTGTTCTTCAACGATATGTTTCCTTCAAAAGTGAGTTTTTTTATTTTTGTGAGTGAAAATTAATATATAGATGTTCTAGAAAATTTATTTTAAAATAGTAGTTTTTTTAATTAAAAATTTAAAAAATTTTCTAAAATGATTGTATTGATAATTTTATAAAAATAATTATTTTCTAAGGAGTAGTGAAAAATACTAATTTTTATTGAAAATAATATTTTGTTTCAAAGTGTTTACATGGTAAAATTATGTTTTGGATTTGTTTTAATTTTTCATTAGTTAATTTTTATTTAAAATAATCTAATTGTGGTTTTGGAAATGGATTTTATACTTGAATTTAGTATAAAAACATTTTATATTTAAGAAAGGAATTTTTCTAAAAAACCATTTTGATTACGTTTTTCTGAATTAATTTAAAATTTAATTCTACAAATTTTGGTTTTGAATTAGATAAACTTATTTAAATATTTACAATCAGGCATCTCAAATTTGGTAATTAATAACCTATTTTAGTTAATATGAATAGTAATTGTGATAAAATGTATTACCTCAATAAAGGGTAAAATGGGATAATATGGATTAAAAATAAGTGATAAAGCCATAATTTTTCATAATATTTCTCTTTAGTTGAATTTAATTTTACTCTTAACACATATGTTTGGAAATTGAGTTATTTAATGGACAATTTCCCAGGAAAATGACTTAGATAATATTAAAAAAAGTGACAAAATGTTACACTCTTATTTTTAATTACTGTTATATTTTTAATACAGAGTTACCCAGAAAATATTCTCAACTATAAATATTATTTGGAAATATAAATGATTTATCTTAATCACAGTAATTTATTTAAATTTTTAATAATTTTATTGTTACCTTAAAATCACACACAATGCAAATACATTAATTATTCAACTATATGGAAAATAAAATAAATGATATTAAAAATATTAAAATAAATGTAATTTGAATTAATTAAGGCAATCGATGAATTTTATATATTATTATGGCATATTATAGGTGTATGAAATTATTATTTTTTGAATATATCTTATTTTCTTGTTTTTCTTAAATTCAAACTAATGAATAATATCAAAATTGACACTAATGGTATTTTTTGAAAATAATATATTATTAAATTATTTAAAAATCATGAAAATATTAAATAAGTAAAAAGGTGATAAGTTATGGCCATTAATATAAAAAATTGTCCATTTATTGTCCAATTTAATCATATAAGTAAAAAATAATACATTTTATTATTTAAAAAATTTATACCGTAGTAAAAAATAAAAAATAGGTTAACTAAGGGTTAAACAAAATGATATGGTTTAAAATATGAAAAAAACATGTATAAGTTATACTTGTTGATGTTATTACAGCCTTATATTATATTATCTTCGAATACATTTCCATTTGGTTGAATTTTTATATAACATTAATTTATTATAATATAATATTTTGAGAAATTACGAAAGTGACCCTCACCTCAATTATAAAAGTAAACCTCCTCCCTCACTTATTTTCACCACTTTGAGCCTTCTAGATCAATAATACTATATATATTCCTCTACTAAAATTCTTTATATACATTCTATAAGTGATGGTAGGACAACCCTAGAGACTATTAGAGGAGATCCAAAGGAGACATTTCAAAGAATAATAGGTTTGAATGTGAATAAAGAACGGAAAGTCTTAAGGTAAAGGAATTATTAACTAAAATTCATTATATTGAGTTAAAATTATACTTGATTGATTTTTTCATGCTAATATTTTGTGTGAAATGAATTTTTATTATATTATTTTGTACTTCCATAACTTTTTTGTGGATTTACAGCTGATAAACATAATCAAATTTTAACGTTCACTTTAATGTTATTTGTAAGTGACTTTATTTAAAAAACCACACTTTAATGTTTATTTTTACAAAAGTCAAAAGGAATGTATTTAATTATATGACATGATATTATTTTAAAAATTCCATGACTATTTAATGTTTTAAGCTTTCTATACAAGATTACAAGGTTCATTTCAAAGAAAATGTTTCATTTTTTAATTTCACAACTTGATTTTAAAAAATTTCTTCAAAATGGAATCTATATTTTCATCAAAAATTATATTAAGTGACATATCAAAATAATATTCCATATAATAAAAAATTATTTGAGGTTACTTATTCATTAATTGGGATATGATCCAAGAGTACCATCCTAATTCTTTCTCTTGTTGGTTTTTGTTTATGATGACATGATGTTTTGGAAATCTATTATGTTTACATTGGTTATGGAATGATGAAATATTTATGAAACCCATTTATTTTAATGTTTTATGATATTATGAATTATTTATATTCATGTTTCACACATATTTATGGTTTTCATTATGTGAGGAGTGAGACCTATATCTCACTCAAATGTAATGGTCAAATATTTATATCTCATGAGATTGGCATGACTAGAATGAGGAGTGAACACGGTTCAGTCATACATGGATAGAATGAGAAGTAAACCCATTTTAGTGATATAGGGTTGTAATATGAAGTAAACCTAGCTCATTAATATAGGTAAACAAAGTGGAGTGAACACAATTTAGTAAATGGCTTTGTAATCTATGATAGAATGGGCAATGAGCCTTGGAGAATATGGAAATGGTTTTTTATACTTATATTTATTACATAAATTCCATGAATTATTCTTATATTATTCTATCATGGATCATGTTTTCTGATTTCATTATGATTCATGCATTAAGAAATGCCATGACTTATTCCATGATTCACAATTATGACCTTTGATATACATGGTATAAATTTCAAAATTCATGTTCATGTTATTATACCCTTACCCTCATAATATTCTTATAAAATAAATATTATCTAAATTTTTTACCCTTAATATGAATCTGAGCTTACCTTTTATTAGGTTTCTTTCCTAGGATATAAAATATGGTATTAAGTATGATATGTTAATGGGGTTATACTTGTGAAGGAATAAGGGGAAAAAATATGTAGGTATTTTATGAACTAGTTGTTTATAATTCCATGTTTCCAAAGACACTAGAATTATAAAATTCTAGCTTGGAATTGTAATGTTATGTAATGAATATTCATATAAAGGATAGAATATCTTCATATCAAAAGTATGAGCCATTATATGTTTTATTATAGTAATTTTTATTAAACATTTTGAAACTAGGATGTGAAAACCTTAGTTTGATCCCTAAGGATAGGCGAGAGTATAGGTTACAATCCTAGAGTTTTGCTAATCATAATGAAAAACATAGGATTAAACCTAACGCCTCATATATTGAAATTTTATAATCTATTTCCCTTTATTATGTGGGTTTACAACTATGATTAGTATTTCTCACGCTATTATTTTTGGTTTTTGACAATCGTTGGAACCCAAAGGTACCATGTTAATAGTGAATGAGATAAGAAATGAAATGATTTCCCTTATGGGAAACAGAATTCTACCGAAGATGGCATGAAAAATATTATTTATATTATCACAAAAATTTATCAAGCTATGAATCATGCTAGAATTCTCATTGATAAAATGAGGGAACAACATTATTTTGAGTCCTTCATGAGGTAGCATCCACCTTTTTTTGTGGGTATTATAATACACTAGTGGATGAGAGATATATTAATTCCATTGAAAATATATTTTCTATTATCCAATTTTTAGAATATTATAAATTCATTTTGTATGTCTATCATTTGGAAGGTGAAGTAAATCAATTGTGGAATTTTATCAATAATATGAGGCAACTGGATGAAATTGACTCCATTTAATGGGATGAGTTTAAGAAGTTATTTTCTAATAAGTACTTTTCTCTTATTCTTTAAATGAAAATGGAGAATGAATTCGTTGAATTAAATTAAAAGGATGATGAATCTGTTGGAATCAACAAATCAAATTTAACAAGACTCACGATGAACACTTCTAGAATTATCATCCAACATGAATGTATGGTTTATTAATTCTTTAGTTTCATAAAACCAAGTATTTGAAGTGAGTTATCTATAATATACTTCATTATTTATGAATAAATCATCTGATGTTCCCTCAAAGTGGAAATGGAGGTCAGAGTTACGTATCAATCTCATGGTTTTGACATGAAAATGATGATGGAGTTAGAAAGAAAATATAAAAACCCTATAGAGAAGAAGAATAACTTTCCCTTATGATCAATGTGTGGAAAGAATCATGAAGGAAATTGTAAAAACTGGGATAGTAAATGCTTTAAGTGTAAAGGATAATGTTATTGGGAAATTGATTTTCTATTTTATGGGAAGAAGTTAGCTAATGATACAAATAGAGAGAAAGTTGTTTAGAATGCACTACCCACCCTCCACTGTTTCAAATGCAAGGATTTTGGGAATTATGAGAATCAATACCCTAATATAAGGATAATATAGATGATAAGACACATCAAAATCTAAAGGAAAAAGACAAAGGGAAATATTATACAATCACAGTGGGTGAAGTGGATAATTTAACTTATGGAACAATTGTCCTCCCCTCCTTAGTTGGGAATTTCATGTCTGTTTATTTATGAATGAGACCGACAAAAATATTATTGTTTATCCTTTATTAAAATTTCGTGTGATTATTTCTCTCTAAATGATTTTTGGAATAATAAAATCACCTTTTATATTCTACGGGTATAAGGTTTAATCTAGGATTCAAATGGAAATATTGTTATGAATTATATATTTTAAGCATATATAACACCTGGTAATATTAAGTTAATAGTTATAAATATTATCATGGGTTTATAAGTTTAAGGTTTATCATACGTTAAAAGACTTTGAAACCCCATTTTTAGGTTTTATTTGATGGATTTTTATAATGAATAATGATATTTTATGATAAATTTATATAAATGAAACCCTTAGGTTTAAAATATATTGACAAAGTTATTTGAGAAGGAATAACTTTAAACTCTATAGAATTATGATTAAAGTTATCAGGGTTTATCATAATTTTACTTTGAGATAATTTGGAGTTATAATCGATCACCTTAAAAAGTTATCACATTTCATTTCTATCAGAAAATATTTCACTTTGTATCCAATTTTCATAAAATACATTAAGTGGTAAGGTTTCATATAATACAACATTCAATTGTATTATATCAAAATCTAGAGTTCAACTAAATGTTTTGGGGAATTATTTAACAAGATCTTGATATATATTTTATTTTTATCAATACATATCATCCTCAAATATATGGTTAGTTTGAGAGTTCATACACTAGGGTATTTTTTAGGATCTTGTTCTTTGGATTTCAAAGTTAGTTGGGACCAAAACCTTTCTCAAGTTGAGTTTTCATATAGTAATGGAATTCAATTGAGAATTCATAGGTCTCATCATGAAATCCTTTATTGAATGAATTATAAAAATACAACATACTAGAATGAATTAGTAGAATAAAATTTATTTGGTGTTGATTAAGTTGATGAGAAATCAAAGATGGTTAGAGCTATTCAGTAACATGTAAGGATTGTACAATGTGGAAAGAAATGTTATACACATAATCACTAACACAATATATAATTTGAATTTGTTCATAAAGTCCTTCTATGAATTTTTATTTGGAATAATAAAGGGAAAAATAATCCCTAGGTATACCAGGCGCTTTGAAATTCTTGATCATATCAGTATGATATCCTGTCCATTGAAACTTACACTGAACCTCTTTCAGGCTCATGATGTTTTCCATGTATATCTCTTCATGAAGTATATACTTAATCCATCACATGTACTAATCTAATAGGTCATATCATTGAAGCACATCATTATTTATGAGTAATAAATGATCGATTTTGTTGATTGAAAAGTAAAAGATCTATGAAACAGGACTACTCACCAGGTCAATTTTTTGTGGGGAAACCGCCAATTTAAGGAAGCTACATGGGAACCTGGGGGTGTAATGAGGTGTAAGTATCCTTAGTTATTTATACCAAAGTGGAAAATTTCAAGGGAGAAATTCATTTTAAGGGGGTAGAATCTAACACCCAAAGATGTTTATGAAATATATATTTTTATAAATAATTTTATATCTTTGATAGCTTGCGTTGCATGAAAAAAAAATTTAGATGAACTAAGAAATATAATTTAAATATTATATTTCCATTATAACCTATAATTTCAATTGGGGGGAATGAATAGGAATATCTAATTTTTGAAATAAATATAAAATACCAACTCAATATGAAATTAATGGTTAGTTCTAAGTAAATGCCACAAAATGTTTTGTAAAGTCATTTTATTCTTCATCAATATGTTTTCTTTAAATATGAGTTTTTCAAAAAAAAATTTAGTGAATATTAATTTCTAGAAGTTATTGAAAATTTATTTGAGAAAATGATTTTTTTTTTAAATTCATAATTTCAGAATTATCTTAAAATTATTTTATTGATAATTTTTTTAAAAAAAATTATTTTTCAAAGAATAGTGAAAAATAATGATTTTTATTGAAAATTATATATTCTTTTAAAGTTTCTACTAGATAATATTATGTTTTGGAATATTTTTAAATTATACTAAGTTCATTTTGATATAAAATAATCCAATTATGGTTTTCAAATAGATTTTATACTTGAATATAGTATAATTAAATTTTAAATTTATAAAAAGGAATATTTCCAAAAAATTGTTTTCTTTTCATTTTGATGGTTTAATTTTAAACTAAATTCTGAATATTTTGTGTTTTGAATTAGATAAAATTAAATCAATATTTACAGACATGATGTTCAAATCTTTTGATTAAGTCCCTTTTATTTTTAGTCAATATGAATAGTAACTATGAATTTTTTTACCTCGGTAATGGGTAAAACATGTTAATACAGATTAAAAATAAGTGATATGGCAATAAAATTTCAAACTGTTAATTTTTTGAAAAATTTAATTATACCACTAATATATATGGTTTTAAATTTAGTTATTTAGTGGAAACTTTTCCATGAATATGACTTAGATATAGTTAAAATCAAAGAGAGTGAAAAAATGTCACACTCTAATTTTCAATAAGTATTGCATTTTAAATATGGTGTTAAAAAAAATATTCTCAACTATAAATAATATTTGAAAATATAAAAGACTTACATTAATCAAAATAATTTATTTATAATTTTTAATAATTAAAAAATTACAATATATTACCGCACAACACTGATGCAGTAATTATTTAATTAAATAAGAAATGAAGAAATGATATTAAAAATATTAAAATAAATACAATTTGAATTAATTAAGGTGATACATGGATTTTATAGTTGCTTTTGACATATTAGGGGTGTGTGCATTTTTTCTAAAAATATATATTATTTTCTTGAATTTCTTAAAGTCAAAGTAATGAATAGTTTAAAAATTAACACTAATGATATTTTATGAAAATAATATTTTATTAAATTATTTAAAAATAATAACAATATTAAATGAGGACATAGGAGATAATGTATGGTCTAAAATATCCTAAATTGTCCATTTATGGTCTAATTGATACTTATAAGTAAAAATTACAACCTTTTAATACTGAAAAAATTGTTACTTTAATTAAAATTAAAATATAAGTTAACTATGGGTTAAACAAAATGATAAGGTTTAAAAATAAAACAACTAAATAAAATTTATAAATTCAATTATTTTCTGATATTACAAACATATATTATCTTATCTTTTATTTCATTTCTATTTGGTGGTATTTGGATATAAAAATAATTTATTATAATTTAATATTTTTAGAAAATACAACAGTGCCCCTCACCTCAATTATAAAAGGAAACCTCATCCATAACTTATTTATTCCACATTAAGCGTTATAGATTAACCATAATATTCAAATGTATCTTATAAACTTCCTTAGATACGTTATAAAGGTGGCGTGCATCTTAAAATACTACCCCTAGAGCCCATTAGAGGTTATTCAATAGAGATGTTTAGAAGAAGAGGAGGTTTGAATGCGAATAAAGAAAGACTTGAATTGTGTTAAGGTAATTCTAAACTCAATTTTCTTTAATAGAATTAAAATCTTACATCATTGATTATGTCATACTAAAATTATGTTTTATCTTAATTTATATTGTTTAATTTTGTATTTAGACTTTTTTATGTGGATTTACACATTATATACATAATAAATTTTTAATGTTAACTTTAATGTTATTTGTAAGGGAAATTATTTTTAAAATCCTCATTTTATGTTTAAAAAAAATTATAATGTAATGTTTTTTAACTTATACATCATGAGTGGATTTTCCAACTTTCATAAGGCCACAATGTTTTAAATCTTCATATACAAGCTTACAAGTTTCTTTTAAAAGAAAATTTTATCCATTTTAATTGCATGGATTAAAAAAATATTTTCAAAATTGAAAGGATATTTTATTGAAAAATTATTTAAAGAGATTATTAAAACTAGTTTACATATAGGACAATAGTTTTTGATGTTACTTACGCATTATTAGGGACATGATACAAGGACACAATCCTTACTCTTTATATGGATAGTTTATGTTTATGATGGAATTATGTTCATGAAATTCATTATTTTTCCATGGGTTATGAAAAGAGAAAATGTTTGTGAAACCCATTTATTTTCTTGGGTTATTATATGATTAATGATTTATATTCATGTTTCACACATATGTATGATTTTCTTTATGTGATGGGTGGGACCTCTATCTCCATCCAATTCATGGGTAAAGATTTATATCTCATGAGATAGACATGAAGTAATGGGGATCAAACTCAGTTTAGTAATATTGAGATGGAACTGGAAGTAAACCCATTTTAGTAATACATGGATGGAACAAAAAGAAAACCTGGTTAAAAAATATAGGTTTGGAATAAAGAGTGAACTCGATTCAGTAAAGGACTTTGTCTAATTTGATGGTCATGGCAGTGATCCTTGAATAATATGGAAATAAATTTCTATTATTATGTTTATTCCACATATTCCATCTATTATGCCGATATTATGCGCTCATGGAATATGTTATTTTATTTCCATATGATTCAAGCCTTATAAACTGCCTTGATTTATTCCATCATTCAAGATTATGATATTTTATATGCATGATATACTTTTCAAATGTCGTGATCATTTTATTATACCCACATTCTCATACTATGATTATAAAATCCTTGTGGTCTCGCTTATTTTTCCTTACTGAGCATCCGAGATCACCCTTTCTTATGTTTCTTTTCCCTAGGAAATGACGGAGGGTATTAAGTATGATATGTTAAAAATGGTTATAATTATGAAGGAATAAATGGGAGATGATGTAGATATTTTATGAACCATCTATTTATTAATCCACATTTCCAAAGATGATATACCTATAGGGTTCCAGTGTGGGATTTTTATGTTATGTAATAAATATTATTCTAAAACATTTAATATTTATGTGTGAAGGGTATGGTCTATTATAATGAGAAATATCTAAAAACACATCATGAACCCTAAATAGATAGGGATATGTCATAGCTACAACTACCTCATACAAATTCTTACTATTTAATATAATACCTTTTCCTAGATATATTATCAATAAAGTTGGATAATTGGTCTCTTCAACCTATATACTTAATTTATATTTCTTTTAATATTTGAAATGAACTCATTAATGAACTACCAGAGCCATGGATTTAATCACATAGTTCCATTTTAATAAAATGGTTAGAAATATATTATTCTATAAAATTAGAAGAGAAAAATATTTTCTATACATGTTTAATTAACTCCATATCTCTTATGGTGTGCCCAATATATGCTATCTGACCATGACCACATGTCATTAAAATTTCATCCATATATAAAAGTATGAGATTCATGATATACGTTAATAATATTTTTTCTAAGCACTAATATACATTACTATAGATAAAAATTTCGAATGACATATATAACATGCGGTATTACCATTAGAAGATCTACCATAATAACCTCATGTCTTGAAGACTACAAATTTAAATTTTTTAAGACCCCTCCCCACACTTGAAACCCCAATTTTTTTTAAAATTATGAATCTAAATGTGGAAAAAAATTAGATTTATTTTCAAAATATATTGATAAATTTCATCATGAGATATAATTCTTTGGGTTTATAAGTGATCTTAAAATTCATTTTCTCTCACAAAATACCTGACTTATTCACATAATAGACTATTATTTTACCAGTCACAACTAAAAAAATTTATAAATATTTTTTTATATAATTACTTATGATAGATAGGCTATAGGGTTTGGTCTTCACTTTTTTCAGTAGGTTGATTCCTTATAAGTTGAGTGACTTCACTATGTGGTCCATATGTCCCATCATGTCGTCAGTTCTACCTTTCATCTTTTTGGTAATTCCATCACTTTTGTGGTAGCTTTAATGGAGATTAAACCATTATTTTTCATGATTATTCAACTCTGGTGTGGTTGGTTTTCCTAGAAATTTCAACAAATTCATATATTTACATTGTAAGTTGAGTGGATGAATACTTAATCCACCCCTTATTCTTGAAGAAGATTATTCTTTTTACAGGGTCGTTTCATTTTATTTTTAAATTTATTGAGTGAACACATAGTAACTTTAACATATTGTCCCTTCATCACTTTGTGTGGTCAATTTTCTAACCTTGGTGTTTTTTCTATAGTATAACAACTTCACCTTATGTCCGATTAACCTTCCAAAAAATATCTTCTTCTCTTTACACATGCGATTGATACAGGACATGATTTTCTATCCTAAAAGATTATTCAAAAGGTTTGTCATCCATGGTAGGTTGAGAATAGTGAAAAAAATTTCGGGTTCTTCTTGCATCTGATTAAGGACTGGTATGAAACTATGTGAGACTATTTTATTTAAAATTGAAAACAAAAGAAAAAAATGGAAGTCCATGAGTTTTCTCCCATGAAACACTGAATTTAAATTCCTCATCAAGAATTACCTCCAAATTTATAACCATGATCATTTAGTGGGTATGATTCATTGATGATTTTTATTTCATTATTTTATGTAAAATTTTTATCCTATCTCCTAAAGAATTAAATATTTCCAACATACTATAGAATACTCCTCAAATGGTCCACTGTTTTAGGACTATAGTTTCTATCTACTATTATTTCAATATATATAAGCTCACAAAAAGGATCAAGTGATGATGTTAACAACATTGAACTATTATTATAATGAAAATAATTACTTCCCAAAGCCTCTCCCATAATAGATACACTCAATCGTTCTAAATAAGGTGAAACATTTACTATAAGCTACTCTCTATAAACAACATATCAACTCTTAAAGTCAAATTTCTTGTTTAAAGTAGAGGTTTCTTCCTAATGTTTATCTATAAATTACATAATTCTAGGGAAATTAAATTCACCACTAGAAGAGTTTATTTCAATAAAGAAATACCTACTATCAGTTGTGGTAATCTTGTCCATATTCTTATTTTTGACTCCCACAATAGATTAAAAAAATTAAGTTTTTATAACTTTGAAAGTAAAATTACAGAAATTAGACCTATAATTTTTTTTTGAAACATTCAAGCTCAGGAAATGAGGTGGATTATTTTGAATCCATATTGGATAAAAAATGAGGGGACTATCTTATAAATGAATAACGATGAGTTGTGTTCTGAATCTAGGGAAACATTCTCAATGAAAAAGCTTGGTTCTAGAAGTACCTTTAATTAATCTTTTCTAATTAGTCTCCCAATCTAGCTATCAAGTCTTCCCATATTTTCTAGTTCATGTATAGATTCAAAATAAAATTTAATGGATATAAAAATATCATAATAAGGGTGATGGAAATACCTTTAATCCTCATCTATAAACACTTATTTAGTAAGGTCAATAGGTTTTTAGCTATCCATGAGTTCAAATCTATCAAAAAGCATGAAATTATTCAATATTATACATAGGTTGGAGGTCTATTTTACCCTTATAAACAATAATTATATAAGTAATATTATCTTATAAATTTTTTCCTAATATGAATGGGTCTTTTTTTATCAAACTTCATATCAAGAATAAGAAAATTAGGTGGAAACTTCAGATTCCCTAACATAACTAATAGTTCATCCACACTTACATATATATGAGTGACTAACCTAAAAACAAATTAAAGAGACAAAGGGGTTTGTTTCAGGTTTCTTACACCCAAATTATTGAAAAATTATAATGGAATAAATTTTATAGTAACACCAAGATCACAAAATAAGTTCCTTTCCTAACTTTATCTTATTTAACATTTAATAGAAAAAAATATTGGTTTCTTTTATTTTAGAGTTAATTTTATCAATAATATATTATTATAGTCTATAGTTATATTTATAGTATCACATTCATCCCAATCCCATTTATTAACAATGAACCTCTATAGAAATTTGGTTTATAAAGGAATCATGTTTAAATATTTCACAAATGAAATATTGATGCTGATGATTTTAAACATCTGAATGAATTTAAAATAGCAATGTTCCTCATTATATTGTTTTAATATTTGGGAAAAGGAATGAGAGGGGTATAATGTTGTATAAAATAATGAATTCTCAACCGCTCCCAAAAAATGAATTTTTATTTCCTTCTTTGATAAAATATCACTTAATTTTTATTTGTTAATTTTCTTTTTTTATTTGTAGATACATCATTTTATTATGTTAACAACTTTTTTTTCAAGGTTTTAATAATTTTAATTTTTTAAATTATCATTTTCATATTGAGTTGAATCCTCTATATCACCTTTACAGGGCTTCACCCTAACATTATATTTTGTTTTCAAGATACTTCCAGTGGAAACAAACATTATATTCTCTCTTGGATTGGGTTCAATTGTACAGAGAGTCATCCCCTTTTCCATTTATCATAATTTTTTTGAACATAATAACTTGAGTTTATATGTTAAAAATATATGGAAAGAACCTTACTCATTTCATAATATTGTGTTTTATTCAACAAATTACATTATTTCACTTTGAGGATCATTTCTGTATTGTAGTTTTAAGTAATTAGTTTATAAATCATAAAAAAATATCATCAAATAAAAGCCGGACACTTCCGATTAGTATACATTTTTCACATAATATAAAACTTTTAAAAAAATAAATATTTTTTTCATAACAAATCTCCACAACTTTCAAATTGACTCATTACTTTTCCGTACACATTCTTAAATCTCATGAAAAACTTTTAAAAATGAAGGATAAGCATAAAAAACTCAGTAAGGGATACACAAAGTAGAAGAATAATTAGTTCTTTAAAAACATGAAAACCCTTTGAAACATTATAATGAAGTAATAATTTTCACTCTTAATAACTAGTAAATAATTTCCTTTCAAAACAATCTCATTTCATATCCTTTTTTTGTAATCACAATATTACTATTATACCCATAAAAAGGATAGAAAACACAAAAATGTATCTTGGGATGTCATTATAATTCACATTTTTATACATGGAATAACAATGTGGTAAATGTCCATACATTTCAATATTATAAATGGAATGAAAATATGGTTGAATTCTATACCTAATGCATTTCAGGGCTATAACAGACCCATCTATCAATGGTTTTTTCCGAACCAACCATCATTAGTTTTTCACAGAACCACCCATTATTGGTTTTTCACATAACCAAGTGTAAAATGTACAAGTGTCATTACATAATCATAACACATACAAGATTTAAATTTTTAACATTTCAATCATAAAATTTCACTTGCACTCCTAAGTAAACATTTCAAAATATTTAAATAATCAATGTTTTTTCGAAACCCTTTTTCAATAATAAAATACATATAAAGAGAGAAATAAGGGTTTATTTTTCTTTTAAAAACAATATGGCTTATAGAGGAATCCAAATATAAAAATAGGTATAAAAGTTTCTTTATAATCCCTTTATATATATAAAAATAAATATGTATAATAATATAATGAATATTTACATGATGGAATGGATTATATCTTTAAACATTAAAAGTGCCCCTACCACTTTGAAACATTTAAATCATAAGACTCATTGAAGAATAAAATTGAAAAAAAAATTAAACATCTTTACAATAGAGAAAATACATAATATAAAATGTCAAAGTGGATGTATATATGCCAAATAAATGAATAAAGGTGCATAATATTAAGGTATGTATCAATGAAAGGAGATTGAGGCGAACTCTCTTACCTTGAGTCTAACTTAACATATGTGTCTTTATCTTCCTGAATAATAAACTTATGAAAATTATTTAATTGTTTGATAAAATTTTCTGGTTTATTATTAATTTAATTTTACCTATTAAGATGTCATATACATGTACCTAATCAATTATGTTTAAGTAAGATGTTTTGACCATATTCAGTTTATGCGTCAAAATTGACCATGGTAGGTTGACTAAGGTTAAAGTGGTCATTATATAAACATCTCAATAATAATAACAATGAAATAATTATAATATTCAAAAATCAATAATAATTTTAAAACCAATCATATATGATTTTTCTAAAAAATGAACCAACATTAAAATCTTAGAGATGGATGGTCGTACGTACAAATGAGTAACGTTCCCATTTTTTAGTGATTGTTATGGAAAGAAGGTAAGTGCCATTTATAATTCTAAAATTATAATTATATCATATATAAATTTTTATTTATTCATATATACTTATATATAGAATTACTATTATGTAAAAGGAATCACATCGCTTGGAGGAGGTGGTAGTCCACATATCCACGAACAATGTTATCACTTTTTCAGTGTGTGAAAAGGTAATAAATAAAATGATATATTATATTTATAGAAAAGTAATTATTTTCGGAATATAATATATATTTAATTTATATCACATATTATTATTAAACCCATCCATAATATATTCCATGTATTATGTGAATGTATCACATGGATTTGAGGAGGCGGTAGTCCACATGTCTATTGACGATGTTATTGTATTCACAAAAAATGGGAAGCATAAAGTTATGTGTTATATAAAAATTATATAAGTATTATTACATCATAAATATCATATAAAAATATTATTTACATCATAATTCTTATCCATGATAGGTGGTAATGAAAAAATGAACGACATCATTTCACGAGGCTGTAGTTCGTCGTACACACGAGCGCCATTATCGTTATCCATTTTATGCAAGTGTGTTTAGGTTTAGGTTGAAAAATAAACATAAAAACATCTGAATAAATTTATTATACATAATTTATTATATAATCATTGAATAATAATAATTTTAGGGGTGTATAAATAAACAAAACCAAAGTTCTCATTGAAGAATGCTACACCTTCTTCGGGTAACTCTTTTTGGTTTTCAATAAAGGAATTATTTGATTTTTTTTCTGCCAAAATTTAGGCTTCAAGGATAAGAGGAGGTATTTTTTAGCCTATTTGGGAATTTTTTTTGAGAAAAAAGGCTTGGTATGTGTAACTAAGTGAATAGAGTGAGTTTCTTTTTATAGTGGAGGGGGAGTGACATTCTTATAAATACAAAAAGTTAAAAACTATTGGGAGGCATCTCTTAAATCATGTGCCTCAAATAATGAAAAAAATTATATAAAATTATATATATAGTCTATATATGTGCACACAATTTCTTTTGGACAGGTTTCTAGGTCATTTTTCCTCTTATGATTAGAGTTTAACCACTAAATAAAATCTTTTTTCCCTTAATCACTCTAATAAGTTTTAATTGATTTCACTATAATTTTTGGTCAAAAACTTAGTTAACTTACTAGAAATTATAAATTATTTTTATTCCAAATATGCAATCAGTTTTTCCAAATTCCAACCACATAAGTGGCATAATTTAATTGAAAATCAGCCCCACATACGGAATGATAAAACATGTTTTTAAAGTAAAACGTTCACAAGTTTCAAATGATTTCATATCAAATTTAAATTTGAAATTAATACCAATGAACTAAATTTTATTAAATTATACAAAATATATGTAAAAATAGTTTTAAGAAATTTAAAATATAATTTTACACTATAATTTATTTAGAAAAAAAAGTTTTTAATTAAAATTCATTATTATTTATTGTTTATAAATATATGAATGTTCTATGAAAAATACCAAAAATTTACCCAATGTAAGTTTTTATAATAGAATTTCAAAAACATAGTTTATTTTTCCAAATATAATCTGTAAAAGCATCATAATTTAGATTTAAGAAAAGTGCCCCATTAAAAGTTGGAAAAACTTCATTTTAAAAACATTCCAATTTTTAGGATTAAAATTGGGTTTATTCTTATATTAAGCCGATAGAAATTATTGGATGAATTTAAAAACATTTTATTAAATATATAACAAATAAATTCTATTAATATATTTCACTAGTGGTGATGTATAAATTTATTAATATAAAACTCCATCCTGGTCATAGAAATAGTTTTTCATAAATACACATCCTTTATGTTCAATTAGACATTATTTTCATTCATAATTAATTGGAAATTAATAACTTCATTTTATAAACATTTGTAAACTATAATTTTATAGATCAGTTAATATAATTAATTCCATCCATTCCAATTTCTAGGTTATAAACATTATAATAATATTAATAGTATACTATTGTCTGATAAGACTCAGGTTTGTGTGCAGTATAAGTCATCAATGGAACTAGATGTTGCATGAAACACAAGATAAACTTGGTGCCTCATGTTACAAAACATAAACTATGTATTGTGTTTAAAAAATCTATTAAATAACTTAAATTAATTTTAAACAATATAACTGATAAAATATCAGGATGTTATAATCAATGTTGCATTAAGGGGATTCTAATCTAGTGATAAAACACCTCACTAAACCATATAAATATGAGTTTGAATTTGAAAATATATCCCCATTATAAAACTAATTTATTTGTGGGTTAAAGTACCCAAGGGATGAAATAGGTTATTTGATCACCCTATGATCTCTTCAAGATTGGTTTTTGTGATTTTTACACAAAAATTATATTTATTTGAAAAAGGATCATTGATTCCATATCGTCTTGATATATAGTCCAAAAAATGAGAACTCTCATCAAAATAAAAGGGAATATAAAAGTTGGAACATTAGCTTTTATTTTGACCATACATCCCATAGTGATTACATTATTCCAATAGAATTGTTTTAGTGAAAACTATAACATCCTGAGGATTTGATTCACCCTAATTAATAACTATATTCCTAGAGCATTTGTGTTGTAAATTTTTTGATATTTTTTCAAATATTTTTTTGAGCTCTTCAATATCCATGTATAAAAATTAACCTCCATAAGATTTGTCTGTAATATTTTGTTGTTAATGTGTGTGACTATTGTAGAATATATCCATCAGAATATTAGAATCAATTTGGTGGTTGTGGAATTGCCTTAGTAAATACTCAAATTCTTCTAAAGTTTCTTAAAATATATCTCCCTCATCTGGGATAATTCATTTGATCTTATGCCATACATTTAATGGGGTGTTCATAGGATAACAATTTTTGATAAAGAATTGAAAATTTAATCCCAAATGTTCAATATTTTTTTTTAAATTTTGAAACAATCTCATAAAAATATTATTTAAAAAAAATGAAAGGTCCATAACCTAATATCCTCCTCACTAAAACCATGAAAAGTTAATTATTACACAAAACTATAAAATATCTAATGAAATATAAATAATCCTTTGCGGGATAACTATTAAGGGAGGGAATCATAAAGATGTAATATTGTTTAACTTCATAATCTATTTACCTAGTGTTGTGCCTTATATTAGGGGGGGAACATTACACATAGTTGGAAATTGGAACTCCCTATGTCTATGCCTATGAGGTGATAATTTTATAGCCTGTGGTAGATCCAGGTTCTGATTCTCATTAAAGTTTTAATCTCTATGAATCTATTGGATTTCCATTTCATATTTATTATTTTTCTTTATAAGGGTAGAATAATGCTTTTAAATTTTAGATATGATAGTATTTAATCGATATGTAGAAGACCAAGTGTGCCTATAATTTTTTTTCAAGGAATCAATAGAAAAACAAAACTACTCTAGCATGTAAATTATTATAAGTACTGAATTAGTACATATTACTGAATTACCTAACTTCCATCAGATAAATTACCTCACTAGAAAAATATATAAAGAACTATTATTTCAATCATAACTTAATATGAGTAAGAATATTCATGGATAAGATCATACCATATCCTTTTCTAGTTATTATTTTAGTTTTATCTTCCAAGGTAGTGGAACTCGACTTTTTTTTCTACTAGTACGTGGAGTAGAGTGAAGATATGCTCATTAAGAAAAGAAATAGAGAAGTCTGGAATTTTTTTTACCCTCAATAATTAATTTGATTCAAGAAAATGAAAAATTAATTTAAATTCATCTATCCCAATCCCATAATACATTTAGGTACTCATGATAGTAGAAACAACAAGTATATTCATTAAGATAAATAGGTAAGCTAAAACATGAATTAATAGATGAGGTGAAGAAACATATATATTAAAACTAGCCACTTCTTTTATGTAGAAACTCTTAATCCATATCCTCAAGTAGGTTCTCTAGTGTTGTGTCTAGATATCACTCAACCATTACTCTAGGATCTATGTATAATTAGGTGGGTTCCAAGAGTGTGATACATCTCTCCCCCATTTTGAATTTCATAGGCTCTCTTCTTAAGTTTCCCAAAAACTCAAGCCTCATTGACAATATAATTGAAATACCCAAGGTTTCTACTCTATAGTTATCACATGGTATGCCTTTACTATATATATTACCATTTCAACACTTGAATGAAGATACTTTAACTAAATATAGTAGTCCCATGTGCTCTTTCTTCCCTAGTTCAAACTCAGATAGAGCATTCCATCAATCTTCAAACGTTTCCCAGATCCAACTACCCTTTATTTTCTTTTGGATTCAATTTGATAATTATGGTAACTACTCATTTGAATTTGTTACTCAACACCTTGAAATAACCCACTTGAGAATCAGTTTTACATTTATATATATCCTTAATTTATAGAAGATAAAAATTAATGAGATAAATCAATTGAAAATTTAAGAATAAAATGAATTCAATAGATGATTTGAAATATAAAAATATGGAATTATTGAACAATTAATTCAAAGAATTTGATATTATCTTGAAAAAAATATTTTCAATGGAAAATCACAAAAATGATGTCATTAAAGTAGATTAAATATGAAAGCATAGAACATTTGATCATTTGAATACCAAAACACAACTTTTCAAAAATGTATTCAATAAATTATATATTCAATAATAGATTATCAAAAATTAATTAATTATCTAATAAAATATCAATTGGGGAACCAAAAAACATTAAATTGAAAAAAATTAGGTATATAAATATATCCAAAATTAGACACATCACTCCCCCATTGGAGGAGGCGGTTGAAGAAATTTTCATAAAATCTCCCTTTACTGTTGGTTCCACTACTTCTATAGTGGAAGGTAGGGTTTTATCTTGAGATTCTCCTGTTTTTCCTCTCAGGATAAAGCTCCCACTTTGAGATGTTAGATACTATAAATAGAGGAATATGATATGAACACACTTATTAAAAGATAACGGTGGGTTCTAATATTGAAATGATTTTCCATTAATAATGTTCTTTGCAAGTACCTAGACATTATAGAAGTTTTTGGTCAAATTTTTAGGGTTATATAGCCTAGTGTTTTTGGAAACATGTTATAGAGGTGATTTGATTAAAAGTGGGTTTAACCTCTCCACTTCCCACATTTCCCTTTATCTATATGAAAACTCCCATTCCACTAGGGTTTCTAATACTATATCACCAATTAGGGTGTCACCCATAGTGTACATAGGATACTAAATAGTTTCTTATGAAATCATTGTTCTATATCTGAATGTAAGTGGTGATAGTTAAAAGAATATTGAATATTGAAGATAATTTTCTTAATGAAGATATTCATTATAAATTTTAAGGACTGATGAGGCCACCTCACCCTCATGAGTAAACCAATTGATTACCCCTTAAGTGGTGCACAAATTTTCCTATTCTTGCACCTATCACATAATGTGTATCCTACTATTAGATAGTATTAACTATCATCTCATCTATTTAAGACACTTTCTAGCCTCTTCAGAATTGATTTTTGAAATTAAAGACAATGGGGCCATAAAATTGTTAATTTTTGAAATATTAATGACACCTTGAAGGATAGTCTATATTATTATATCAATATCAACTATAGTCCATATACATAATGATTAATGGTCTTGTGGTACACATAATCTAAAGATTTTCTATTAATATCATCTTTGGATCTGCAAGAAGAATATGGATCCATATATTTCAACTATTTTCTCAAATATTCATCTTTATTTGAGGAACTACCCAATTATTGTTAGTTGGATAACCTTAGATACACTTTTTGATGTGTTTGATGTTCAATTCTATTCCATTGAATGTGTTTTAGGAAGGAATACTAATATTATCCTATGTTTTATCTTAGGCCACCATTACCTATAATTTTTATGCTACCATCAGGTGGTTCTCTATCCTGACATACATTAGTGGCACCCGTACTTGATATTGGATGTATTGGAATTGATGTTAAAATCAATATGGCGTGTAATAATCATAAACTATATTGTTTTCAATTTGAACCACTAGAATGCAGTAATTTATAGCCATCATTTTAAACCAAAATTTGTAGTTTTTACTATCATCATTTGTTATTTTGTTGATGGGGGATCACCATTGGAGAAAAATTTGAACTCATAGTGCACATTGAGGAGCTTAGAAACATTGTCTCTTTTCAATTATAATATCCTAGTACCATATACGAATTGAATAAATTGAATGAACCTAGATATAATGAACTATACTTTAATATGTATTTTATATTCATTTAAGTAGAGCGCTATCTAAATCCATTGTATTTGGAATTGTATCAAGATATAGAACATGGAATTCCATTTATATAAAGGAAATAATCTTAAATGGAGCTCAGATAGAATAAATACTATTTCCCCAATGGTCCTCCCTTATATAAATTGAGAAAATACCATGAATGTAATTGGAATGACTTCAATGTTTCAATCATGGTATGGATATAGGTATCCATTCCGAAACATGGTAAGAAACCCAACCAAGTGAGTCTAAGGTGGGATCATTGGACTGACTTCATAACCCCAATATTTGTAATGGTCATGCTATAATTCATCTAATATATACTACCTCCACCATTTTATTCCTGGAGGGGAACCTTTTATATGCTTTTAGGTTGGCTTATCTCTATACAAGATCAATAAAATGTTCATAACAATCACAAAGTTCCTTCTCTCAATAACACATGAGCTGATAACGTACTCTATCAAAGATCTCCCAAATAAGCTTTTGGGGGAATGAATTCCTCATACATGACTTGGAGAAATGGTTCCTTGAAGTCCTTATATATATAAAAAGACTAGCTAACACTTCTCCATGGTATTGGTTGAGCATATTCTTCCATGGGATCCAATGTTTGATTAACTTATGAGTGGAGTTTATGTTTTTATATACAAAGGTATATTAAATCCAAATGGATTCATAGATTTATTCCACCCTTAACTAGATATTAAACTAAAAGAATGTCTAGAAGACCTAATATGGAAATATCCTCTTGGGAACAAAAAATATATGGGTCATAGGTCCCAATCCTCTATCTATCCTCAGAGATGTTTTGTGGATTAATAATGAATGATTAAATAGTAGTAGTATTTCTAGTGCTCTAATATGTAGGAATGATTTTATAGGGTTGACTTAAAGGGGTGCAGTATATATCCAGGGGTTTCCTCAACCTCATTGATGTACGACCCCCTTGATAATATATTTTCAATCCTCATAT
The DNA here is from genome assembly GCA_963277665.1 of Viscum album. Classification (NCBI taxonomy): domain Eukaryota; kingdom Viridiplantae; phylum Streptophyta; class Magnoliopsida; order Santalales; family Viscaceae; genus Viscum; species Viscum album. The sequence continues at coordinate 592,435,350 of OY728126.1, forward strand.
GTGTGTACCCTATGACCTAAGTGTCTATATAATTATCTTATTTCCTTAGGACATACATATTTATTAGAAGGTTGTGAATACAAATTGAAATAAAATCTTACACCAGATATTTTTGGTTGTGATCTTGAATTAGGGATAGTATGTATGACCTGTGTTGTCTTTCACATCCATTCTAAACATCCAAGATTAGCACGAAGATACAGGTAGAATAATTTTCAATATCCATGTTTGTAGTGTGACATATCATTTTATGCATAGAGAAAGTAAAATAATATTAATATAATATAATGGAAGCTAATATGAAAAAGATAGGTTGAAAGTCGATCCAAACATGAATACCACCAAGAGAAAATTTGACGAAGGATATAATTTATCTTAGGGTGTTCACTTATCCATCTTCTCCTAGGATAATTCACACAGAATCATTTTACTAGGTTGTTTCACCTACTTGAAGCTATGTTCTATGTTTAGAAACTTCCATATCAACATGCTAAGGCCATATTAAATATGGATGATATACACACACCATGAGTTGAGCATGAGAATTGAGTGAAAATATAGTGAAAAGATATAGGTGTCATTATCAATACTGAATTGAAGTGAAGAGGTTTGTAACTATTTATAAAGGTAGACCATGTTCCATGAATAAGTTATTTTGCACACGACATGCATCTCACAGTCAGGTACGAGCATGAATAGTGCCTAGACATATCCCATGAACTAGTCCAAACCCAAACACATGACCCTCCTTTAATGTAATATTTTTTAATAGAGTTACAATTACATCAAAATTTTATTCTTCAAATTCCAATCAGATACAATTATAGGGATGTATTTTTTGTCACTCTCTTTTGAAAAGGATGAATACATCAATTAGATGGAAACTTTTCTATGAATCAAGGAATGAATGGTACCAAAACCCTTATATATGACCAATTTATTACACCCGAGTCACCATTTATCACCCCTTCTTCAAATTATTGTCAAACTCCACACCTTGATCCAATGATCAACCTACTTTCATGATCCATTTTCACCCCCACCTCTACATACACTAATGTTTGGTTTTGAGAAGTACATAGATTGACTAGTGTACATATGGTGGTCCCCAAATTTATATTTCTCCTTGGTATCCTTTGATACATAAATAAATATTATGACCAAGTTTTTTTTAAAGACATGGAGATAGAGAATAAGGAGGCGATTATACCCCAAATATAAAGATACCTAAGTGATTTGAGCCACCTCTACCTATGCCCAAGTCTCTCCTTCCCTTTCAGGTGACTTATTAACATAAAACCTTTGTAATTATTGTAAATTAGGTGTAATCCCATCGTTATAAGAATTTAATATATATATTTTTTTTCAAATATCCATCCTCTTATGTTCCTTAGGCACTAGAATGAATGGTTTATATCTCATGAATTCCTCACTAGGGTGAAACATCATACCAGGCCTTTAACTAGGATGAAACTTAATCCAAAAATCTATATCATGGAGAAACTTTTATTTATACTCCAACAAGGGTGAAAATTTTCTCTACTCTCCATTATAGGGATAAACTTCCCTTATTTACTATACTAAGGAAATAATTCACATAGTTACCCTACTAGGGAGACACATGACCGAAACACCAACTTGGTGGACGACTCACCGTGGTCACCAACTTGGGAATCAATTTGAAAAGGCCCCTATAATAGGATGTGATACTCACTATAATACACGGATAAGTGTGCCTTCATCTAGGTCTATCACCTAGGTTCCACACCCACATTAGTCTCTTATTAAGCACAACTCTCACCCAACTTCCCAACCAGGGTACCAAGCCCCACAAGCCTCCTCGATGACCTTTTGGGGTACATGACTAGACCATACACTCTGACCTTCATCACATAGATTATATATTCCGTTTGATAATGGGTTCTTACTAGGCTTTCTTCATAGATATATATAACACTTAAGGTAATCACAATCAATTATTATATTTATAACGATAGTCCTTGCCATGAGAATACTCATGAAACCTCCCCTAGCTCAATATACTCATATTGGATATAAAAGTTTCAAGTTGGTGTACCTGGTCCATTAAATAAGAAATGCATGTTTGAGAGTACTCCTTATGTATTAGATTCAGACATTTCCTGATTTATGTTATTATCCCTATGTATCATCAACGAGATACATATAAATATTTGGGGTTACTTTTAGGTGTAATACCAAAAAACCATGTTCACCCAAGTCACTTACCATGATGAATGAATTAGAGAAGAATATGCATGTTCCCCACATGTATCCTTACTAATCCCCTAATAAAACATGGGAATTATATTAGGAGTAAGACCCAAATACTCATCATCATACCAGATTCCCTATGATTCTAGTCATCCATCCTCATACTATTACCATTAAATATGAAGACAAAATCCGTATATGGGCCTTCTACTTGAAGTAATCGCCCAAAAAATCCTCAATGATGATATTATCTCTAGTGCACTCAATGTTCCATATCCATATACGGGATTAAATTATAATATAATCTTCAAAACCTATCTTCACTTGAATCAACCACTAGGCTAAATTAGAGAGGGACTACAATGTAAAATACCTTATCAATATCTTACGGGAAGCACTTTTTAAACAAGAACATATTGATCGTATGATTCTAAATAACATTGAATAGTCATGAAATACAACACTAAAATATACCACTATAATTATTTAGGTTTTGATTATTGAAAACAATGATACATAGAACACCTCTATGAGGTTTAATCCCAATACTATAATATAAATATTGGGCCTCCCATTAGGTGTAAGACTCAAACAATACTCCTCAGTCTATATTTCCCATTAACCATGTACTCAATGTGTTATATTCCCAATGAACCATAAGTCAAGGTCCATATTCTCTATGATCCAAATATTCCTCAATAGTCTATATTCCACATGATTTATTCAACCTCAATTGGACATATTCTATATACATCTAACCATTCCCTCACCTATTTTGTGACTAATAAATACGATGATATAGAAAGGGACACTCATGCATAAGTCCAATACCAAAAATATCTAGGAACATTTTTTTAATAGTCCAAGATGAATAAATTTGAATTGTGTATTGTAATACCCATTTATCATAGACAAAGTCAACTTAAAATAAGTCTAATATATATGAAATTAAAAGAACCACAGTGGTCATTTTCACATGGAATTAAAACGAATGATGTGTCATGTTAAGAAGAACTGAACTAAGAGGGTTCAGATTCCCTTTGCAGGGTTAGACATGAAGAACTTCTAATGGTCCCAATCCCAAATTCACAATACCTACCATCTCCCAAAATGGAGATAAATTCAATATTTCCCAACCATATGAAATTAAATCATAGAAACACTAATGAAAAGAATATCTATGGAAAACTTCTAATTAAAAAATCAAATAAATGAATGGTTTCAATTTATAATAGTAATATTATCACTAGGAAGGATTCATGACCATATTTTAAATATTTATGAGAGACTAAGTTTTGGAAATATTTCCCCAATAATGGTTGAGATATGCTCTACCTCTCATCCTCATGATCAATGCGTAACCAATGTGTCACACATAATGTCCTAGTGACCACCTAACTTTTAAAAGATGTGTAAAACAACTCATAATTCTAGTGGTAATGGATTCACTTAGGAAAAAATGGCATTTAGATACCATTGTATATCATGTTTTGGTTGTTTAAAGTGTCACAAAATTCCATATATGTTTTGTTAAATCCTTGTTTTCATATATTGAGTGAGTATTGTTAAGCGTATTAACACAAATAAAATCCCATATTATCCTTTAGAATAGAATTATTGTATTTTGAAATTTTTAATTTTAAATCACCGTTTAACCATAAATTATATTTCATGTGTTAAGAATCCTATGCCCCATGTTCCTTAATTATGTTCCATGTCCCAACCATTCTATTTTAGTCTAATTTACTAGGTTATGGATAATAACCACTTATCCTATACTCAAATTGTCAATTATGTTGGTGAATCATAATATCATATTGATATATTAATACCTCTTATGTTGTGTAATATGACCTTGAAAATAAAACATGATTATTACCATTGAGGGATAATATTGAAGGAACTGAGTATGCCTTAAAATCATTTGAAGAGGTATATTTAATTTTTTACACCAAATAAATCCTAATAAACTTTATTAGGGTTTTAAATACCTGATTCATGCTAAGGATATCAAGAAATTAATTTTAGGTATGGAATGAAATCAAACTAACACCTCAATTGAATAAAATGATCCATATGTAATCCACTATTATATGGATCTTTGTAGCTTTTAAGAACCAAATTATTCACTATATAAGTTCTAAAATATTTATTACAACCCCTTTAATTCCATTATTCAATTATTGGGTGCGAGTGTGGAAGATTTAAGTACTTTATGATGACGGAATTATCACTATAAAATAATGAAATTGATCTAAAAAATTTGATTAGTCAGTTTATGATACCCCTTTATTCCCTCTATATAAAAGGTTGAGTAAAGGTATAATAGTAGGTAAAAAATATGAATTCATTAAAGTGGATTCTAATACTATTCATGAAATAAAATGAACTTCAATAGTTACGTTTAAATTTCCAAATTTTTATTAAGCCATTGTACAAGTTAAACCATTTAAGCCATCCCAAAACAACTTGAATTACAAAGTAAATGTGTCATGAATGTCATTAATATTTTGAAATTTAATTGTAATATAACTAAATTACATGTTATTGACTATGATTTAATATCTTAGCTTATTCCTCCAATAATTATTTAAGAAATGTTGAATGTGAAACACTCATTTGAAAATAATAGTTTATCATATTTAGTGTTATAATAAAATAATTTGTGAATAACTTAAGAAATAAATTGATATTTAATAATTCAAAACATCAATAATAAAATATAATTAATTTACTTGTAATAATTCATGTTTATAAATTCACCAGCTCCTACATATGGGAGCCACTTCATCCAGAACTGTAATTTATAAGAATTTGGGGAACTTGTGGATACACTTTGTGTGAAAACCTATAGGCCCTTATCTAGATAGAATTTAATAATTTTTTTATACCATGTGTGTAACATGTTTATATTTTATGAAATTAATATATTTTTAAACTATTTTATTTTTTATAGCTAGCACTGTACGTAACGACTAGTTTAGATGAACTGTGAAATATTATTAAAATATAATATGTCCATTATAAGATATTTGTTAAAATGGTGGGAGTGGAAAGTAATGATTTTTTTTAAACAATTATAAAATTCAAACTCAATATTAATGTATTGGAAAATTCTTAAGAAATGTTACACAATTTTTAGTAATTTCGTTTTATTCTTCAAAAATATATTTTCTTTAAAAATGAGTTTTTTTTATTTTAATGAGTGAATATTAATATATAGAATTTATAGAAAATTTATTTGGAAAAATTTATTTCTTTTTTTTAATTAATAATTATAAATTATTTTAAAATTATTTTATGGATAATTTTCTAAAAAATATTTAGTTTTTATGGAATATTAAAAAATTATAATTTTTATTGAAAATTATATTTACATTAAATTTTTTTTAAAAGGTAAAATTATATTTTGGATTAGTTTTATATTTTCATTAGTTTTTCAGGTTTAAAATAATCCAATTTTGGGTTTTTAAATTAATTTTACACCTTAATTTAATATAAAAATACTATCTATTTAAAAGATATTTTTTTAAAATATTTTTTTCTTTGGTTTTTGCAGTTTAATTTTAAATTAAATTCTATAACTTTTATGTTTTTAATTAGATAAATTGTATTAAATATTTATAGTCACGATATTAAATAAGGTAATTGAGAACCTTTTATTTTTAGCCAAGTATGAACAGTATGTGTGGTAAACTTTATTAATTCAATAATGGCTAAAACGAGTTAGTATGAATTAAAAATAAGTGATAAAGCCATACTTTTTCATTATATTTATTATTAGAGGAATTTAATTCAATCTGTAACACCTATGTTTATAAATCGATGAAAGTGATAAAATGTCACACTCTTATTATTAATAAGTATTAAATTTTTAATATTGGGTTAACGAGAATCTATTCTCAACTATAAAATATATTTTCAAATATAAATTATTTATATTTATTATGGTAATTTATTTATAAATTTTAAGATTTAAATTGTTTCCCTAAATGTGTACACGACCCTGATTTATTAATTATTAAATTAAATGAAGAATAAAATAAATGATATTTAAAATATTAAAATAAATATAATTTGAATTAATTAGGATGATACATGTTTTTTAGATGATTATGAAATATTAGGGGTGTATTAAATTATTTGGTTTGAAGATATCTTATTTTCTTATTTTTCTGAAATTCAATATAATGAATAGTGTCAAAATTGACTTTAATGGTATTTTACGAGAATAGTATTTTATTAAATTATTTAAATTTCATAAAATATTAAATAAGGAAAAAGGGGAAATGATTTGTCATTAAATATCATAAATTTTCCATTTATGGTCTAATTTACAATTAATTAAAAAATCAAAACCTTTTAATATTGAAAATACTAATACCATAGTTAACATTAAAAAATAGGGTTAACTAATTTTTAAATAAAACAAGAAGGTTTAAAATAAAACCAAAATATGTTTTAATTGTTTTGGTTGAAGAGAGTAAAACCTTATCTTATATTTAAATCTATTTTCATTTGGTGGTGTTTTGATAGAAAATAAATTTATTATAATTTTATCATTTAAGGAATTCAAAAAGTGCCCTCACCACAATTATTAAAGGTAAAAAAATCCCTCACTTATTTTCACCACTTTGAGACTCCTAGATCGACTATTCTTTACAAATATATCTTCACAACTTCGCCAGATACATTCTAGTGTTACTGTTTTTATCAACAGACCAACCCAAGGGCCCGTTAGAGGATATCCAAATGTGGTGTTTCAAAGAAGTAGAGGTTTGAATGTGAATAAATAATGAAAATACTTAAGGTAAGGTAATTCTTAACAGAATTTCCATGAATTTAGTTAAAATTTTACTTCATTAATTATTTCATGCTAATATTATGTGTTAAATGAATATTTATTATATTATACAACAAGACCTCATTTTCCAACTTTCTTGACTCATTAATGCTTTGAATCTACGTATAAAATCTTAGAAGGTTCTTTTAAAAGAAAATGTTTTCCTTTTTAATTGCACAAATTTTAAGATTTTTTTTTCAAAATTGAAAGGATATTTTCTTTAAGAATTATTTCAAGCGATCTTTCAAAATCAATTTTCTTATATGACAACATTATTTGATGTTACGTTTTCATTACTAGGGATATGATCTAAGTATACCATCCTTACTCATTTTCTATATGGTTTATGTTTATGATGACATGATGTTTATGAAATCCGTTATGTTTCTATGGGTTATGAAATGACGAAATATTTGTGAAACACATTTCATTTCATGGGATATGATATGATGAATTTTTTATATTCATGTTTAACACATATATATGGTTTTCATTATTTGATATATGGGTCCTATATCTCTCTCAAATGAAATGGGTAAAGATATATATCTGTTGAGATATATAGGAATCAAATGAGGAGTGAACCCAATTCAGTAATACAAGTCGAAAACAATAAGTAAACCCAATTCAATAATAAAGGGTTGGAATGGGAAGTAAACCCAACTTAGTAATACATGGTTGTAATGGGGAGTGAACCCAGTTAAGTAAATGACTTTTTCTACTATGATTGTCTTGGTAGTGATCCTTGAATAATATGGAAATGATTTTCTCTACTTATGTTTATTCTAAAAATTCAATTTATTATTCAAATATTATACTCTTATAGCTCATGTTCTTTTATTTCTTGATGATTCATGTCTTATGAAATACTAATATTTATTCCACCATTCATGATTATGATCTTAGATATACAGGGTATAATTTCCTAATTTTTTTAATGTTTTTATACCCTTTTTCTCATATTAATCTTATGAAATCATTTTTACCTCCCTTTTTACCCTAACTAAACATCTAAGCTCACCATTTATTGGATTTATTTTCCATATGATATGAATGAAGGTATTAATTATGATATGTCAAAAAGGATTCTAGTTATGAAGGAATAAATAGAAGATGATGTCAACATTTTATGAACCAGTTTTTTATGATTCCAAGTTTCCAAAGACACTAGAACAATACAGTTATGGCATGGTTATGTAATTAATATTTATCAAAAATATTTAATATATATGTATCAAATTAATTATCCGTTATAGTTAGTATCAGAGAAAGGTTTAGTTTTTGTTTGTAAAAATGGATGAGAAAACCATAGTAAGATCCATAAAGATAAGTGTAGGTATATGTTAAAATCCTAGAGTTTTCATAATGATCTTGAATAACATTGGAATAAAACAAATGTATTATATATTGAAATTTTATGATAAATTTTCCTTATTTTTTAGTTTTACTACTATGATTATTCTTTCTCACACCATTTATTTTGGTTTTAGTCAATGACTGGTACCCTAAGGGACCAAATTAATGATTAATATGATGACAAATGAACTGTTTTTCCAAATGAGAAACTGAATGTTATGAGATATGGAATGAAAAATATTATTTCTATGATCACAAACCTATCTCAAGCTACAAATCAAGTTGGAATTCCAAATGAGAAAAAGAGGTAACAACATTCAATTGAGTCCTTCATGAGGCATCATACACCATATTTAAGTGGGTTCTATGATCCAGTAGTGGATGAGAAATGGATTAGTACTATTGAAATGAGATTTTATGTTCTCTAATTGTTAGAATATGAGAAAATCATTTTTTATGTCTATTATTTAGAAGGTGAAGTACATTAATGGTTGAATCTTATCAAAAATATGAGGCAGCAAGATGAAATGTACTCCATTGACTGTGATGAGATCAAGAACATATTTTTCAATAAATAATTTCTAAATATACTTCATACGATAATGTATAAGTAATTACATGAGTTAAAGAAAAAGTACGATGAATTTTTTGGAACATATGTATCAAATTTTACAAGACCTGTGAGGTACACTTCTGGCATTATCATCCTACTTGAAAGTAATGTTAATCGATTCTTTAGTGTCTTAAAACCAAGTATTTAATTGGGGTTTACCATAAGATACCTCATTAGATATGAATAAATCATAATATGTTCCATGAAGGATGAAATGGATGTTGGCGTTGAGTATCAATTTCATGGTTTGGACAGAAAATGAAGATGAGGTTCAAATGAAAATATAAAAACCATGTAGAGAAGAAGACATGAATTCCATTATTATGACATTATGTAAAAAATAATGGAGGAATTTATTTTAAGGTTACTTTTAAATTAATTATGTGTGGAGGGAATGGTCATCGGGAAATTGATTTCCAAAGTGATCAGAAAAAGTTAGCTAAAAATGAAAATAGAGAGAAAGATACACAGAATATACCACCCATAATATAATGTTTCAGATGCAAGGAGTTTTGGAATTAGGTGCATCAATTTCCCGATCCAAGGGATAATATAGATTATATGTTAGAACAAAATATGAAGGAAAAGGATTAAGGGAAATCTTATGAAATCATAATGAATGGAGTGGATAATGTTAATTAGGGAACACTTATCCTCCCCTCCTTATTTTGGAATTTCTTGTCTAATTTTGTATGAGTGAGTTGTATGAAAATATTATTATTTTTCCTTTAGTAGAATTTATAAGGCCCCGGACTTAAACATTACTTAATATTGAATTAAATGAATAATTCACATTGAGGATCTTTTTAGGTTTAGAGTTTTAGAGAATTAGGATATAACTATTACATCTCAAAAGATTACAGAGTAGACACTTCTACTATGTTTCCATAAAATAAAATCTCTTAAAAAGAAACATGTCTAGTTCCATGTTTTAGATAGCCTGACTTTCCCTTGATCCCATCCTTGACCCTAATCCACATTAAGTCCTGTGAAAAACATTTCAAAAAAACATGGGGTGAGCATAAAAATCTCAGTAAGAGATACACAAAGAATGAAAACTGTTAGTTTATCAAAACAACAAGTAAACCATGTATACTTTATCAAAGTAATACTTTTCACCTTTATGAAGTAGTAAAAACTCTTCACTGAATAAAAGATCATTACATACCCTTTTGTAACCAAAATATTACCATAAAACCCATAAAAAGATCACATAACATATAAAGGTAACTTGGGACATAAACATACTTAAGTGAAATAACCATACGGTTGACTTCCACACATATCACTTAATGGAATAGCCATACGACCAACTTTCATACATACTTAATGGAATAGACATATGGCCGACTTCCATACCCAATGCATTGGAGGTTATAATGTAACCACCAATCCTGGTATTCACGGCACCACCCGTCATATGGTTTATCACGTAACCACCCTTCAAATGTCCAAGTACCATTATAAAAATCATAAGACATAAAACAAATATAATGGAAAGAAAACATTTCCACACTTTGATCACAATATATCACTTAAATATATTGACATAAAAAATCCATTATAAAAAACCATTTTCAATACCAAAATACATAAAAGATTATATGGTATTTATTTCATTTTAAAAAAACATTACAACTTGTTCAGGAAGCCAAAGACCAAAAAATACTCGCGACGACGGAAAAGGTCATTGTCACTGCATATGTTAAAAGAAACATTCTTTTTTGTCGTTTAGTAAAACGCTTCATAGAAAAATATTCCTTTTGTATAAAAGTATATTTCAAAGGGGTTTATACACCGTATAAAAGATAGTTGTGTATAAAACAAAATATTCCTCAATCAAAGGAGATTGAGACGAAGTCCCTTACCTCGGGTCTGACTTGACTCGATCGTTCTTTAACGTCCTGAATAATAAACATGAGTTAATTTATACTTGTTTAAGAACCTTTTTAAAGTTAATTATTCCTTTTATAACACTTATTTCCATGTCATGAACACTATGTAATTATTTAAGTTAATAATGTTTGTTTTGTCGATATTTGGTTCTTAAGTCGAAAGTGGACTTCTTACGATTACATTTTGTTCGTGTGGTAAATGGTTCTTTATATCCAGAATAAAATTCCTGATTTTTATATCATATATATCATATATATCAAGAATATACATGTATTTATAATATTACATAATCATTTAGAGGTAAGAAATGAAATGCACCGTTCATGGAGACGGTAAGCCGTACATACGCATGAACGCTACTTTCATTTCTTTGTCATATTAATGGAATTAAAACTAAATCTGAGGTATGTATATTTTAATTCCAGAATTATATTCATCATTTAGATGTATCATTCATCATATATATCCATTATATTAATGTACTTATAATAGTACATTACATTTGGGGATAAAAATGAAATGCACCTTTCATGGAGACGGTAAGCCGTACGTACGCATGAATGCTACTTTCATTTATATTTCATATTTTTATGGAATGGAATAATAATGATATAGAGGTATATTATAAATCCAGTATAACATCATATATAATAACTTTAAATCCATGCTTTATACGTCCCACATATGTCATTAACGAATCATATCACTTTGAGGGGGCGGTAGTCCGCACTTCCTTAAATCAAGATATCGCGTTTACCCATAATGGAAACCATAAAGGTATGCCCAAAATGAAAAATACAGAAGCTTAAGGAAAACATAAACATATTATATATCATATATAAATATAGTTTCATCTTAATGGCCACCTTTGAAGGTGTTAAAAGAATGTTGAACAATCATCATTTCGGGAGGCATAAATTCACCATCCACGGAAACAGTATGTTATTTAACCATTAGATGTAGGTGTGTGTAAGTGTAGCTCAAATCCGTCTTATAACAACATCCTAGTATATTTATGATACTGGAGTTGTTACAAAAGAAATGAATAAAAAGAGTTTAGGGGGTTAGAGAAGCAAAATAAAACAAAAGGACTCAAGTGAAGACATTACCTTAAAATCGGGTAACTCCCTTTGGTTTGAGCTCCAAGGCTTCCTTGGGAAGACTTATGCCCAAAGTGAGGATTCAATGAGTAAGAGAGGGAAGTGGAGAGACAAAATGGGCAGGGGTTGGCCGAGCCAAAGGCTTTGGGAGTGTGGGTAAGGTGGTAGAGGTGGGGGCCTTTTATAAGAGGAGAGGAGGGACACTCTTGGAAGGTAAAGATAAGTTACTTTATTTTAAAAAGAGTTTCAGATTCAAAAGGTCCCACATTGAGATAATTCGAGGGTAAGGTGATAAGGGTTCTAAATCTACCCATACAATAGGTTTTGGACATGTGTAGGTCATAGATTTTACATTATCATTTCATTTTATTTAAATCCTTTATTAATGAGGTAATCGCTGCATCATCATGATGTCATAAATAATTTAATTTATTTAAAGTCTAAAAATTATACAAAAAAATACTATTATGTCGTAAATCTTTCTATCTTTCTAATGAATATTTATAGTCAAAATTATGACCTGTATAACCCCATGTAAAAATTGTTTTAGTAAAACATCTCATGTTTGTGTCATTTTTACTTTAACATTAAATAAAAAGTTATTTATGTAATTTCCCAACCAAAGTGGCTCCATGGGGTCCCCAAGTTGACCCATGGCTTTTCTTGGTCGGCCATGACACATAAAATAAGGGTGGGACATGTTTCTAGGTATTTTCATTTTATTATAATATCATTTTTGCCTTAAACTACACTACTTACCTCTAATCACGATTAAGAACTTAAAAGTTACTATTCACAAAAATTTTATTTTAATCTCATTGAACCAAATTTTTCTTCTTAATGACAACCATGTATGTCGAATTTTTGAAATTCAAAACACAGAAGTGGTAAAATTTCATTTAAACGAAAAATCAGTTTTTATAAGTACCACTTAGTGGTTTCACTATTCATCAAAAATTGAAGTTTTCAGAAAAATACCAAAAATTCACCCTAAGATATATTTGATATTCCGAATTCAAAAATGAAGTCTATTTTACAAAATTAAAAACATATAAGTCACATTAATTAATTTAATAATTAATTCCCGCTGTCATGACAAATAGCGTGTTTTTATGAAACAATAAGTATCAAAAGATTGACACTAGTTTAAGTCCGATTTCAAAGTGAAATTAATTCCAACGGCCACTATTGGATTAAATGGTAAAAATATATTCTAATTGCACTTAAAAACCAATTCAAAAGATTATATAATCATCTTAATAAATTATATTAAAAAGAGGTTTTGAATTAAAATACAACATTTTACACTATTCATTAAAAAATGAACTTTATCGGAAAAATACCAAAAATTTAGACAAAGTAAATTTTGATGTCCCGATTCTAAAAAAGAGTTATATTTAGTCTAATAGAATTTATAAGAGTGATCAAAACTATATTTAATGACGGTTTGCCATCAAAAGGTGATAAGTGAACCTTTATTGAAAATTAGGGTATAAATGCCTAAAATTGAATTCTTTCCATATTTTAAGCCTTTATCTTTTATTGGATTAATGTAAAAACATTTAAAAAACATATATAATCATATTTTAGTTATTTATATCCATTTTAGCCAACACAACAGTTACATGTTAACTACCATTTAAAATAATATTATTATATTACTAGTGTGCAACGTAAGTTTTCAAAGAAACTCATCGTTGCGTATCGAGTAAGCAATCGAACATAGCTACCCCTTTAAAGTAAAATTAATATTTAATTAGTAAATATTAATAAATATGAAAAATCTTTATTCTTCATTTACCTGGGATGTTACATCCTTCCCCCCTTTTGGGAATTGCGTCCTCACAATTTTATTCACTTATCAAAATAAGTGGGGGTATTTATCCCTCATAGCATTTTCAGATTCCCATGTTGCCTCTTCAACCATATGGTTTTTTCAAAAAACCTTTACCTGGTGAATTACCTTATTTCGCAACACTTGCTCTCTTCGGTCAAGAATCTGGACTGGTTGTTCTTCATAAGATAGGTTCTCTTCCAGCTGAACTACCTCTGGACTCAAAACATGAGATGGATCTGGCATATACTTCCTCAACATAGAAACATGAAAAACATAGTGTACCTGAGATAAACTCGGAGGTAAAGCCACTCGGTAAGCAACTGATCCAACTCTCTCTAGAATTTCATATGGTCCAATGAACCTTGGACTCAGCTTTCCTTTCTTACCAAATCGCATCACACTTTTCCATGGAGAAACCTTGAGAAAAACATGATCACTTACCTCGAAAGATAGATCTTTCCTCCGGTTATCCACATAACTTTTCTGTCTACTCTGAGCTGTTTTCATGTGTTTCTAAATCAACTGAACTTTTTTTGCCATCTCTTCTACCAATTCTGGTCCCATAAGCTTCCTTTCACCCACTTCATCCCAAAATGCTGGAGTTCGACACCACTTCCCATATAATGCCTCAAATGGTGCCATCTGTATACTGGAATGAAAACTGTTATTATAAGAAAACTCAACCAAAGAAAGATGTTGGTCCAACTTCCCTGATAATCCATAGAACAAGCTCGTAGAATATCCTCCAAGGTCTGAATTGTTCGTTCTGACTGCCCATCTGATTGCAGATGAAAAGCAGTACTAAAATTTAATTCAGTACCCAACGACTTCTGAAGGCCTTTCCAAAAGTTAGAAGTAAACCTAGGATCACGGTCGTATACAATGGAGAGAGGAACTCCATATAACCTGACTATCTCTTTAAGATACAAACGGGAAAGTTGATCTAGGGAAAAAGTATCTCGTATGGCAAGGAAATGAGAAGATTTGGTCAAGCGATCAACAATAACCCAGATTGCATTATTACCTCGAGATGTCTTCAGTAATCCCACAACAAAGTCCATGGATATATTCTCCCATTTCCACTATGGAACTGGTAAAGGCTGAAGCATCCCTTTTGGTAACTGCCTCTCTGCTTTAACCTATTGACAAGTCAAACACTTTACAGTAAAAGCAGCAATATCTCTTTTCATTCCATCCCACTAGTAATACTCCCGCAGATCTCTGTACATCTTAGTACTTCCAGGATGAACTGAAAACGGAGAACTATGAGCTTCACATAACAACACTCTCTTCAACTGTGAATCACAAGGCACACACAATCTCTTCCCAAATCTCAAAACAAAATCATTATCAATGTTGAATTCAGGAAACTTACCCATCTAAACCAACTCTACCTTTTTCTGCAACTCACTGTCTTGCTTCTGTGCTTTCTTGATTCTGTCTGATAGAGATGATATCATTAATACCTGAAACAAAACATAAGAACTTCCTGCTCCAACAACTTCTACACCAAAGTTCATCAAATCAAAAACCAAAGGATCTCGTTCCAAACGTAGCATGGTTAATGAAGCATTACTTTTTCGACTCAAAGCATCAGCCACTTTATTTGCTTTTCCCGGATGGTAGTGAATTGTACAATCATAATCCTTGATTAATTCCAGCCATCTCCTCTGTCTCATGTTCAATTCTTTTTGAGTGAATATATACTTAAAAATTTTTTGATCAGTATATATTTCACACTTTACTCCATACAAATTATGCCTCTAAATTTTTAAAGAAAAAACAACAACAGCTAATTCCAAATCATGTGTAGGGTAATTTACCTCATGAGTTTTCAACTGATGTGAAGCATAAGTAATTAACTGATCATTCTGCATGAGGACACAACCAAGTCCCTTCAACAAAGCATCACTGTATATAACAAACTCACCATTTTTGGAAGGAAGGTCCAAAACTGGAGCATTCACCAATCTTCTTTTCAACTCCTGAAAACAATCATCACATTCTTTTGTCCAGATAAACTTAACACCCTTCCCGGTTAGCTTAGTCATTGGACTAGATAACCTTGAAAAATATTCAACAAACATTCGGTAGTATCCTTCCAAACCAAGAAAACTACGGATCTCGGTTACATTTGTGGGTCTTGGCCATTCTTCAACAACTTTTGTTTTAGCAGGATCAACAGTTATGCCATCATTTAAAACAATGTGACCTAGGAAAGAAATTTGTTGCATCCAGAACTCATACTTTCTGAATTTACTATACAATTCCTTTTCTTTTAAGGTTTGCAAAATAACCCTTAAATGACTTTAATGCTCCTCTTTACTTTTATAAAACACCAAAATATCATCAACAAAAACAACCAACATTTTTCACCAGAGTCAACTAAGCCATCACTGCAACAAACTGTTAAGTTCTGATTCTGACCATCTCGGGATACTGATTTGAAAGGTCATTTCCCTCTGTATGACTTCCCAGAAAATCTGTTCTGTTTCATCTATGAAAAACTATTCTTAACACAAAAATATATTAGGGGAAGCAACATGGTAATCTATAAATGCTATATCATTTCAATCGTACCATAAATTAACTTATAATTTTACACTCTTCTAACTCCTAAAGTTGTCTAAACTGACCTCTGATACCAAATATAAGGCCCCGGCCTTAAAAATTACTTAATATTGAATTAAATGAATTATTCACATTGAGGATATTTTCAGGTTTATAGTTTTAGAGAATTAGGACATAACTATTACATCTCAAAAGATTACAAAGTAGAAACTTCTACTATGTTTCCATAAAATAAAAACTCTTAAAAAGAAACATGTCTAGTTCCATGTTTTAGATAGCATGGCTTTCCCTTGATCCCATATTTGACCCTAATCCACATTAAGTCCTGTGAAAAACATTTCAAAAAAACATGGGGTGAGCATAAAAAGCTCAGTAAGAGATACACAAAGAATGAAAACTGTTAGTTTATCAAAACAACAAGTAAACCATGTATACTTTATCAAAGTAATACTTTTCACCTTTATGAAGTAGTAAAAACTCTTCACTAAATAAAAGATCATTACATACCCTTTTGTAACCAAAACATTTCCATAAAACCCATAAAAAGATCACATAACATATAAAGGTAACTTGGGACATAAACATAGTTAAGTGGAATAACCATACGGTCGACTTCCACACATATCACTTAATGGAATAGCCATACGGCCAACTTCCATACATACTTAATTGAATAGCCTTACAGAAGACTTCCATACCCAATGCATTGGAGGTTATAACGTAACCACCTGTCCTGGTATTCACGGCACCACCCGTCATATGGTTTATCACGTAACCACCCGTCAAATGTCCAAGTACCATTATAAAAATCATAAGACATAAAACAAATATAATGGAAAGAAAACATTTCCACACTTTGATCACAATATATCACTTAAATATATTGACATAACAAATCCATTATAAAAAACCATTTTCAATATAAAAATACATAAAAGAGTATATGGTATTTATTTCATTTAAAAAAACATTAAGGCTTGTTCAGGAAGCCAAATACCAAATAATACTCGCGGCGGTGGAAAAGGTCATTGTCACTGCGTACGTTAAAATAAACATTCTTTTTTGTCGTTTAGTAAAACGATTTGTAGAAAAAAATTCCTTTTGTATAAAAGTATAAGTCAAAGGGGTTTATACACCGTATAAAATATAGTTGTGTATAAAATTAAATATTCCTCAATGAAAGGAGATTGAGATGAAGTCCCTTACCTCGGGTCCGACTTGACTCGATCGTTCTTTAACGTCCTGAATAATAAACTTGAGTTAATTTATACTTGTTTAAGAAACTTTTTAAAGTTCATTATTCCTTTTATATCACTTATTTCCATGTCATGAATACTATGTAATTATTTATGTTAATAATGTTTGTTTTGTCGATATTTGGTTCTTAAGTCGAAAGTGGACTTCTTACAATTACATGTTGTTCATGTGGTCAATGGTTCTTTATATCCAGAATGAAATTCCTGATTTGGATATCATATATGTCATATATATCCAGAATATACATGTATTTATAATATTACATAATCATTTAGAGGTAAGAAATGAAATGCACCATTCATGGATACGGTAAGCCCTACGTACGCATGAATGCTACTTTCATTTCTTTGTCATATTAATGGAATTAAAACTAAATGAGAGGTATGTATATTATAATTCCAGAATTATATTCATCATTTAGATGTATCATTCATCATATATATCCATTATATAACTGTACTTATAATAGTACATTACATTTGGGGATAAGAAATGAAATGCACTGTTCATGGAGACGGTAAGCCGTACGTACACATGAATACTACTTTCATTTATATTTAATATTTTTATGGAATGAAATAATAATGATATAGAGGTATATTATAACTCTTGTATAACATCATATATAATAACTTTAAATCCATCCTTTATACGTCCCACATATGGCATTAACGAATCAAATCACTTTGAGGGGGCAGCAGTCCGCACTTCCTTAAATGAAGATATCACGTTTACCCATAATGGAAACCATAAAGGTATGCCCAAAATGAAAAATACAGAAGCTTAAGGAAAACATAAAAATATTATATATCATATATAAATATAGTGTCATCTTAATGGCCACCTTTGAAGGTGTTAAAAGAATGTTGAACAATCATCGTTTCGGGAGGCATAAATTCGCCATCCACGGAAACAGTATGTTCTTTAACCATTATATGTAGGTGTGTGTAAGTGTAGATTGAATCCTTATTATAAAAACATCCTAGTATATTTATGATACTGGAGTTGTTACAAAAGAAATGAATAAAAAGAGTTTAGGGGGTTGGAGAAGCAAAATAAAACAAAAGGACTCAAGTGAGGACATTACCTTAAAATCGGGTAACTCCCTTTGGTTTGAGCTCGAAGGCTTCCTTGGGAAGACTTCTGCCCAATGTAAGGCTTCAAGGAGTTATAGAGGGAAGTTGAGAGACAAAATGTTCAAGGGTTGGCCAAGCCAAAGGCTTTGGGAGTGTGGGTAAGGTGGTAGAGGTGAGAGCCTTTTATAAGAGGAGAGGAGGGGCACTCTTGGAAGGTAAAGATAAGTTACATTATTTTAAAAAGAGTTTCAGATTCAAAAGGTCCCACATTGATATAATTCGAGGTTAAGGTGATAAGGGTTCGAAATCCACCCATCCAATAGGTTTTTTACATGTGTAGGTCATAGATTTTACATTATCATTTCATTTTATTTAAATCCTTTATTAATGAGGTAATCACTGCATCATCATGATGTCATAAATAATTTAATTTATTTAAAGTCTAAAAAGTATAAAAAAAACTACTATGATGTAGGAAATAGTTTTATATTTCTAATGAATATTTATAGTCAAAATTCGGACATGTATAACCCCATGTAAAAATTGTTTTAGTAAAACATCTCATGTTTGTGTCATTTTTACTTTAACATTAAATAAAAAGTTATTTATATCATTTCCCAACCAAAGTGGCTCAATGGGGTCCCCAAGTTGACCCATGGTTTTTCTTTCTTGGCCATGACACATCCAATAAGGGTAGGACATGTTTCTAGGTATTTTCATTTTATTATAATATCATTTTTTCCTTAAACTACACTAATTACCACTAATCGCGATTAAGAACTTAAAAGTTACTATTCACCAAAAAATTATTTTAATCTCAATGAACCACATTTTACTTCTTAATGAAAACCATGTATGTCGGATTTTTGAAATTCAAAACACAGAAGTGGTAAAATTTCATTTAAACGAAAAATCAGTTTTTATAAGTACCACTTAGTGGTTTCACTATTCATCAAAAATTGAAGATTTTCAGAAAAATACCAAAAATTCACCCTAAGCTATATTTGATATTCCGAATTCAAAAATGAAGTCTATTTTACAAAATTCAAAACATATAAGTCACATTAATTAATTTAATAATTAATTTCCGCTGTCATGACAAATAGCGTGTTTTTATGAAACAATAAGTATCAAAAGATTGACACTAGTTTAAGTCCGATTTCAATGTGAAATTAATTCCAACGAACACTATTGGATTAAATGGTAAAAATATATTCTAATTGAACTTAAAAACCAATTCAAAAGATTATCTAATCATCTTAATAAATTAGATTAAAAAGAGGTTTTGAATTAAAATACAACATTTTACACTATTCATTAAAAAAATGAACTTTATCGGAAAAATACCAAAAATTTACACAAAGTAAATTTTGATGTCCCGATTCTAAAAAATAGTTATATTTGGTTCAATAGAATGTATAATAGTGATCAAAACTATATTTAATGACGGTTCACCATCAAAAGGTGATAAGTGAACCTTTAGTGAAAATTAGGGTGTAAATGCCTAAAATTGAATTCTTTCTATATTTTAAGCCTTTATCTTTTATTGGATAAATGTAAAAACATTTAAAAAACATATATAATCATATTTTAGTTATTTATATCCATTCCCGCCAATACAACAGCTACATGTTAACTACCATTTAAAATAATATTAGTATATTACTAGTGTGCAATGTAAGTTTTCAAAGAAACTCATCGTTGCGTATCGAGTACGCAATCGAACATAGCAACCCCTTTAAAGTAAAATTAATATTTAATTCATAAATATTAATAAATATAAAAAATATTCATTCTTCATTTACCTGGGATGTTACAGAATTTCATTTGATTATCTCCCTATAAAATAATTTTCTAATAATTAAATCACATTTTATATTCTATTGGTATAGGTTTGAACCAACATTTCCAATGGAAATGTTTTTTTTTTGTGAATTATCTTTTGTAAGAGTATATGACTCCGGGTATGACTAAATTAAGAGTTGTGGATACTATCATGTGTTTATGAGTTTAAGTTTCATCATAAGTTCAGATTATTTGACACACACTTTTGAGGTTTTATGTGATGGGTGTTTATAATGAATAAGGTTATTTTGAGAGACATTTATAATAATTAAACCCATTGATTTGTATATAGTGAAAATTTAATTTTAGGGGGAATTACTTTAAAATTTATAGAGATATGATTAATGTTATTTGGGTTTATATTACTTTGACTTTGAGATAATTATGAGTTACACTTGATCACCATACAAATTAAAAACACTTTATTTCTATTAGAAAATATTTTTCTTTGGATCTAATTTCTATAATATACAATAAGGAAGTGGTAAGGTTGCATAGAACACCAAATTCAATTGTATTATATCAGAATCCATAGTTTACATCAATGTTTTGGAGAAGTATTCAAAAATATCTTGATACAGAAATAAATTTTATCACTAATTATGATCCTTATATGGATGGTTAGTTTGATAGAACAATTCAAACCATAGCGGATATGTTAGGATCTTGTTATTTGAATTTCCAAGGTGGTTGGGATCACATAGTCCTCATGTTGAGTTTTCTTTGAACAATAACATTAATTTTAGAATTTATATGTATCATTATGAAATACTTCATTGATTAAAGTATATAACTCGAAAAATCTAGTATGAATTTGTATTAGGAACGTTATTGGGACCTAAGAAAGTTGATGAGATAATAGAGAAGGTTAGATCTATTTAACAATAAGTAAGGACTATTTAATCTGTACGAAAATGTTATAAAAATAATCATGGAAACAATATAGAATTTTTAGTTAGTGAGAAAGATATTCTTTGAATTTATTCATGAAATAAATATGGTAAATATAATCCCCATGTATACAATCCCATTTGAAATTCTTCACCATATTGGGATGGTATTCCATCAATTGGAACTTCTGTCGAACCACTTGAAGGTTCATGAAATTTTCCATATATCTCTTCCGAGGAAGTAAATAACTAATCCATCACATGTACTGAACTCATAGGTCTTATAAATGTAGAATAATATTCAATATGATGAAGAACTGGTTGATTTTATAGATCAAATACAAAAGGATCTACAAAATGGGATTACTCACCATGTCAATGTTTTATCGTGAAACCACCAATTTGAGGATGCGACGTAGGAACATGGGGGCGTTATGAGGTAGAAGTATCCTAATTTGTGGATCCCAAATTGAATAATTTTAAGGTATAAATTTATTTTATGTGTTTTGTAATGTAACAACCCAATATTTTTATGTAATATATTTTTTTAAACAATTTGATTTTATTGATATCTTGGATTTCATGCAACAACAAGTTCAGATGAACCATGAAATATTATGAATATATTATATGTCCACGATAACCTAGAATTTAAACTTGTGGTAATTAATAGGAAAAACTAATTTTTTAAATAAATACAATGGTCTAACTCAATATAAATGTATTGGTAATTTCTTAAGAAATATCCGACGATTTTTAGTAAAGTCATTTTATTCTTCAAAAATAATTTTTAAAAATTTTTATAGGGGAATATTAATTTATAAAAGTTATAGAAAATTTATTTGATAAAATAAATTATAGTTTTTTAATTCATAATTTCATAATTATCTTAAAATTATTTTATTGATAATTCTCTAAAAAACATTTATTTTTCAAGGAATAGTAAAAAATACTGTTTTTATTGAAAATTATATTTTCTTTTATAGTTTTTACAAGATAAAATTATGTTTTGGATTAGTTTTAAATTTTTATTAGTTTATTTAGATATAAAAAAATAAAATTATTGTTTTTAAAATGGATTTTATAGTTGAATTTATTTTTAAAACATTTTATATTTAAAAAAGGCATTTTCTAAAAAATAGTTTTTCTTTTAATTTTTCACATCAATTTTAAATAAATTCTTCAACTTTTTGTTATGAATTAAATAAAATGAATTAAATATTTATAATCATAATGTTTATACTTTTTCAATTAATCCCCTTTTATTTTTAGTCAATATAAATAATAACTTTGTTAAAATTCATTACCTCAATAAATTGAAAAACATGTTAATATGGATTAAAAATAAGTGGCAAGGCCATACGTTTTTATCCTATTTATTTATGGAAAAAATTAATAAAACCATTAACAAATTGTTTTTTAAATTGAGTGATTTTATAGAAACTTTTTCTGAAAATGACTTAGATATTATTAAAATCAAAGAAACTCACAAAATGTCACACTCTTATTTTTTATAAGTATTATATTTTTAATATGGGGTTAACCATAAGATATTCTAAAATATAAATATTATTTGTAAATATAAATGTTTTATATTCATCATGGTACTTTATTTATAATTTCTAAGCATTAAATAATTACACTAAATAACAACACAATTCTGATGCATTAATTGTTTAATTAAATGAAAAATCAAATAAATTATATTAAAAATATTAAAAAAATATAATTTCAATTAATTATTTTCCCCATGAATTTTATTTATCCATATGAAATATTAGTGGTGTATTATTATTTTGAAGATAACTTGTTTTCTTCATTCTCATAAATTCAATGTAATTAATAGTTTCAAAATTGAAACTAATGATATTTTATGAATATATTAATTTATTATATTAATTTAAAATATTTTAAATATATAAAATAAGGATAGAGGGGATAAGGTATGGTATAAAATATTATAAATTTTCCATTTATCATAAAATTAAAATTATAATTAAAAATTAAAACCTTTTAATATGGAAAAATTTATTACTATTGTTAAAATTAAAATATAGGTTTACTAAAGGTTAATCAAAATGATAATGTTTTAAATAACACAAAAAAATTATAAATTGTTTTTACATATGATATTAAAATCTTATATTATCTTATTTTGTATCTATTTTCATTTGGTGGTATTTGTATAGAAAATGAATTTATTATAATTTAATATTTTGAGAAATTCCAAAAGTACCCCTCCTCTCAATTATAAAAGGGAACCTCCCCCCTCACTTATTTAGACCACATAGATCTTTATAGATCAACCACAATCTACCAATTTCTCTTCTAAACTTCCTTATAAAAATTTAATGGGTGGTGGTATTCTCAAAAGACCAATCCAAGAACCCATTAGAGAAGATCCAAATGAGAATTTTTGAAGAAGTGGAGGTTTGAACATGAATAATGAATGATAAGACTTGAGGTAAAGGAATTATAAACACAATTTCCTTTTTTTGAGTTAAAATTATACTTAATTAGTTATTTCATACTATGATTATGTGTGAAATGAATTTTAATTGCCTTATGTTATATTTACAGTTTTTATGTGGATTTAGAACTGGTATACATAATTTATGCTTAATGTTCACATTTAATTTTATTTGTAAGGGAATTTATTTTTAAAATAACCCATTGATGTTTATTTTTTAAAAATTCAAAAGTAATTTTTTTAAATTATAGTACATGAGATTATTTTCCTAATTTTATGAATTCCTAATGTTTTTAAGCTTATTATACAATCTTATAAGGTTATTTTCCAAGAAAATGTTTTACATTGTAATTTCATGGATAAAAAAATGTTTTCTACATGGAAATGATATTTTCCTCAAGAATTAATTTAAGTGATCCTTGAAAATAATTTTACATAAAAGAAAACATTATTTGATTTTACTTATGATTTACTATGGATATTATCCATGGATACCATCCTTAATATTTATCTGAATAGTTTATGTTTTTGATGGCATGATGTTTATGAAATACACACTGTTTCCATGGGTTATGAAATGATGAAATGTTTATGAAACACATTTATTTTCATGGGTTATTATACGATTAATGATTTATGTTCATGTTTCACATTTTTTATGGGTCTTATTATGTGATGGGTAAGATCTATATCACCGTCCGAGGCATTGGTTAATGATTTGTATCTCATGACTGGACTAGAATATGTAGTATAGATACGCTTATTTTTCTTTCATTATAATTACATCATTTCAATGATAAAAAATATAATAGTGTTAAAAAACTAGGATCTAATTTTTTAGTGTATTGGGAAAATTTGTACAAGACAGAAAATTTACATAATAAAACAAAAACATTACTTCTTAGTATAAGTAATCACCTAATGATATATTGTAAAGAAATGGGTGATCTAAAATCCAAGTAAGAGTTTTGATAAGAACATGAATCAATAAAACATTGATGAGAATAATCATAAACATCATGACATAATTATGGGATCCTCATCATAATCATGATTAGATTCATTAGAAAAAGGCATGGAATGTTCCAATTCATAAAAATGAATCATCATGTCTTAGTGGTAAAATACCACACATAGTTGTGAACAAATCTAGGATCATGTTCATACATAAAACAAGATCATAATCATAAAATCATTATTGTGAAAAATGATAGAATTATGTACATGAATATTTCACCTTATCACATGAGATACATCACATTACCCAATGGATTGAAGCACTGTATAATTCAAAGCACACTTTTCACATCATAACATCAACATAATCATTCCTTCCACATAAAATGAATATCAATCATTGACATAAAATAACCCCTGGAAAAGGAATGTGATTCATTTCATACATTTATAAATAAATTTTTTGGATTTCTAATTTAGATATGGAAAAAAATATTCTTTATTAGATTTATCTTTCTCAAGTAAAGAATAAACAACTCAAGAAGAGTAAATTTTGTTTTAGAAAGAAGATTTATTTTGGAGAATATTTGTATTTTTCATTAATACCATATTAGAAACATGTTTATCCCAAAAAATAAAATGTAAGAAAAGTGAAATTATATTTTAGAAGTATTAAAAGAACATCCAAAATGATATTTGTCACAAAATAGGAGTAACCCAATGAAAGGAAATTGGGTTCGATAATCCCCATTCCTTATGTCTGAATGCTTTATTATCTTTAATATCCAGGATAATAAAATTATATTCATTAATTAAAAAATAGATAACCAATTATACATGTATTTTATTTATTATAATGTTATTATATTCATTTATATCAATTATGATGAGTTATAGAGTTCAATTGTATCTTTCTGGAGTGTTTGTTTTATTGGTCTTCAGGATTTGTTTACTTGTACCCAAGTATTGAAGTTCATGTAAGATGAGAATAATTCTCCATAATTGATATTATATGTTATTAGTGAAATTAAATTTTCTTAATTATTATAATATATTATTTTTTCTTATATATGAGGATTATTCATTTGATAAAATGTTAATGATAATCTTTTAGATTAATTTGGGTGTTTTTTAATAATAACAAACTAGTTTTGTTTTATTATTTAATATTATGTATATATGTTAGTTATAAAACACAAAAAATATTATAACATAAATTTTACAATATATTTCAACCATTATAGCGGTTTAATGGCCAACCTTGAAGGCGCCAAAAGAAAATGAATGCTTGCTGAACTCGAAGTCAACAAATAAACACCTCATGAACAACGTTTTATTTTTTTGAATAAAAGGGAGAGGATAAGAGGTTAGATATTTATTATTACATTAAAAAATCAAATTAATTTATATATAAGATACTAGAGTTATATTGTAATGACCAAAAGTTTCATTAATGGAAATCCCTATTGATCTAATTAAATGTCTCTTTATGTTTATATAAAATGTCAACTTCTTCGGTTTTTTTATGAATTTTGACCATTCCTAATATAGTCGTTGAACAGTGGTCACATGATTAGTATAAATATAGGTCTTTAAAAAATCCAATTTACTCAGACAAAAGAAGTGATGACCTCTCCAAAAGAATTTCTCCATACGAAGCCCATTTGTCGGAGCTCAGAAAAGAGGTGGCGTCCTTGGGCTTCACTCTTGACCAAGCCCAAGCTGAGCTTCATCATGTCAAGCTCGAACAGGACCGTCTACGGGAAAAGTGTTAGTTGGTAGAAATTACCACTCGAGCGATGTTATCCGAGCCACCCCAAGAGTCCGTCACCATCGCACACCTTACCCTTAGGTCTTATGCGGCTGTTTTAAGGGGTTATGTAACAAATAAATAGTACTATGTTCATGTACATTATTTTTTTGTATATAATAATTAATATACTTTCGTTCCATTATTGATACATTGTAAATAGTTTTTAAAGTACAAATAGTGTTTTTAGTTATTATTTAATTAAGAATTCTATTTTATTAAATTAAGGGATTTTTGAATTAAATAATAATTTAATAAAATATTATTATTATTATTATTAAATTAATTTTTTTAAATATAAATGATCTTATAATTTTAGGAAAGCAATTATAATTTTTATTAAGGTTTGAAATCCATTTATGTTAAAACCCGTGAATTTTCGGTAAATGACGGTTTTTATTTTAAAAGTGAAAGTTAACATATTTAGAAAATTATTTAGATAAAATAAATGTTATTTCTGGAATCAGGATGTCAAAATTATCCAACAGTGAATTTGTCATAATTTCCTGAGACAGTCAAATTTTTGAGTAAAAATTAAATACCGTTTAAATATATAATGTGTTTTATGACACCATAATGTCCCAATAGTGATGTAATAAAATATTATAATATTTATTTCCGGCAAATATATGTTTTGTTATTAAATTAATGTGATTTTGGGTTTGTTTGACTTACTTTTAAAAGAATTAATGAACCCCTCAAGACTTATTAAACACCTTGCCTTTTTAAATTAATTTCCATTGGAGTATGGCTCACCTCCACATAAGCAATCCTATTATTTTAAGAATTTCGGACTTTTACCTTATAAAATATTTGTTTCCTCTTCCATTTCCCAAAAACCATTGGCAAAAACCATGGGATGGTTTGTGGTTTGGATTAATTTAATGTAAGGGGACCCAAACCTAAATAATAAAGAATTTCCCCACCTTTCCTATATAAACCCACACAAGCTCCCACTTCCTACTCACTCAAAGCCTTTGGAGTTCATCAAACCTCTTCCCTACTCTCTCTAAAATCCTCCCAAGGTGCCCCAAGCTCTCAAGAAGCCTCTCACAAGCCTCTCTCTAGCCTTTGGAAGCACACTTCCAAGTAAGGGTTTTTTCTTCCTTTCTCATTTTTGTCCATTTTTTAAAAGTTGTTTTTCCCTTTTAATTTCAATTATGAATGTTGGGGTATGGTTTCTCACCTCCCTCATACTTCCCTCTTTATGTTTGAATTATGGGAGACCCTATCTCTCTCATTAAATTCCTCCCATGTACACCCATTACTATGCCGAAATTCCGAAAGGAACTTCTCTCTCCTCTTTTACATTCAAGCAATACTTTTGTATCATGAATATAAATTCTGTTACGATTATTGGGACATGTATCTATATAAAATACATACAGTCCATTAAATATAAATATTATGATTATCCCCTTTCTCTCTCATCAACCATTTTGATGAATTTTTATGTCACACCGTTACGCTGCCGAAATCGCACCGATTTTCTAAGCCAATATCATTGTGTAGTGAATACCATGCCCATTTCTCCATCAAGGGTATT
This sequence comes from Viscum album, assembly GCA_963277665.1. Lineage (NCBI taxonomy): Eukaryota > Viridiplantae > Streptophyta > Magnoliopsida > Santalales > Viscaceae > Viscum > Viscum album. The sequence continues at coordinate 592,463,649 of OY728126.1, forward strand.
CACCTTTATGCACATTTAATTACTGATTATAAAGTTTCATGTATTAATTCCACATTCCTTTATCGTGGAATAAATTATTATGTTTTATGAATCCATGTTTTATGATCCATGTGGTACACTTATGCATGAAATGAAATGTTTAAGAAGGGTGTGCCCTTATAGTGCTCCAATGCATTGGGTAAAGTATAGTATCATGATACGTCATGTTCAATGAGTGCTGACTCATGATAATTCAAGTGCAAAAAGGGTTTACTCGTGTTTTATGTGCAATGAGGATTTACTCATGCTCCATATGCTATGAGCCTTGGCTCATGCTAATTCCATGTTAAGTGTTGTTGCCACATTTCCATGTTATGATTATCATGCTTTATCATACCTTTATGTTCATGTTTCTATTATGCTCTATTGATATGCCTATTGCCTAAAATGTATTGTACTTCTCATGTTATTACATGTGTACTCCCTTACTGGGCTTTATAGCTCACCCCTTTCTTATGCATGTCCTCAGGTTATCCCATGCAATGTTAAGCACGAGGAAATGTAGTGGTCATGTGAAGGATGTTTTCAATAAAGATGTTGTATTTCATGTTTAATGTTTTTATGTAATGATCCTAAGCCCCAAAGACACTAAACCTCTTGATCTTCTTTGTTGTATTAAGTGAAGTTTTATGTAATAAATCATGTTTAAGTTTGTAATAAAAGCAGGGTTGTCATAGTTGGTATCAGAAGATAGGTTTAGTTATTTTTGGCATTAGGATTAGAAAACCCTAGTAAAGCCTTAGAGACAAGGATAAGTATAGTGAAAAAAATCCCTAATTTTTGGTAAGTACTGAGTAAGTGGTTTATCAAACAAATACATCCCTATCTGGATACGAGCAGGTAGAGGTGGCTCTAGCACAGATGTATCCTAGGGGTAAAACTCGAAAACACCACTTTGAGCTAGACTCGAACAGGAACTGGTGCATGACAACGGGCCTTGCTGTACTCTTGGTTACGACACTCCCGGGGGATATGTTTTGAAAAATTCGCAAGCTTAGTATGAACCATTATTAAGGGAATTAAAAAAAATTCCCCTAAGAATATATGTTAGAAAATAGATCATGAAAAGCCTAGATTGAATCCTATAGACTCATGAGTTAAGGAAATAAAAGTTTATTTATAAGTCATCAACTTTTTTCTTTGGATTACCCTTTATGTGTTACCCCTAACTTTCCTTTTATTCCAGCCAATGGCTGGTAATATGAGGACTCGGGTAAACAACTGATGTGAAGATCAGTGTGATGACTGTACTAATGAGATGCCCAATCCAATGGGAGCGGGAATCACGAACTTTGTCACGCTTCTCTCTCAGATAACTCAAGTTTAGAATATAAACATAGGTCAAGAGGAACGTTCCACCCCCATAAGAAAGAACAAGTCTCTATCGAGAGCTTCATGAGACAAAGGACTCCTACTTTTAGTGGATCATTTGATCCCACGATCACTGAACAATGCATCAACTCCATTAAAAATATCTTCTCTATCCTTCAATGTTCTGAAAAAGAGAAGGTTCTCCTAATGGCTTATCGTATGGAGGGTGAAGCTGATCAATGGTGGAAGTTGATAAAAAATACGAAGCCTTAGGAGGAGATTGAGACATTGGAATGGCAGAATTTCTAGAAGATGTTTTTCGATAAATATTTTCCCTGCACCCTCCGGCCTAAGAGGGAAAGGGGATTCCTTTACCTCAAAAAAAAAGATGAAGAATCTGTTGGAGCATATGAGGAAAACTTCACAAGGCTTGCACGATATGCTTCTAGCTTTTTCGTTACCCCAGAATGCAAAGTTGACCGCTTCTTTTTTGGGTTGAATCCTAGCCTATGGAAAGAATTCGCAATCCGTGTCTTCGACAGCTATGAGGAAATTGTCAGATGTGCCCTCAAGGTCGAAATAAAGATAGGAGAATCACAGGGGTATCATGGGGATAAATAGTGTAATATGGACTTCAATGCTGGTGGTCCGATGGATAAGTACATTAGTGCTATGAAGATCCAGCACCCCACTTTCCAAAAGTGCAGAAAGAAGCACCCTGGAAATTGCCTCAAGGGGATGAGGAAATGCTTTAGGTGTGGAAGAGAAGGGAACCTAGATTTTAATTGTTGGCAATAAAGGCCTGCGGCTGCGATAGAGGAGATGAACACTCCGTTCTAACCTCAACGCATTGTTCAATGCTATAAATGAAAATAACCAGGACATTTTGAAAATCAGTGCCCTAATCCAAGGGTTTTCGGAGGCAACCAATAACCTCCAAGGCAGCAAGGAAGAGATTTTTCCATCACTTCTGCTGAAGTGAACCTTGAAAAATAAGTGGTGACAGGTATGCTAGTTATTCATTCAAGAATAGAGAACTTACTTTTTGATTCAGGTTCTACGCATTCTTATATATCTCAAAAGTTTAGTAGAACAATCCCAGCACCACCAAAAATCATGGAAGTGAAGATGTCGGTGAGTACGACAAATGGGGAAATCATTACATCCCATGAATATAAGTCATTCCCCATTATAATCTATGGATTGACTTTCCCAAAGAACCTCATCATACTCCCTCTAGTGGAATTTGATGCTATTCTTGGCATAAATTAGATTTCCTTATATAGAGCCAACATAAATTGTCAGGAGAGGGAAATTACACTCCATATGGATAATCGACCCCCAATTCTTTACAAGTGTAATGAGAAAGATGAATATTCTTTAGATCCATCATCTCAAGAATGGATATTACTGCCTTATGAGCATGCGTATCTGGCTCAGATGATTGAGTCCAAGGAAGAAACCATCTTTGAAGAAATGCCTATTATGAGGGAATTTGCTGAAGTGTTTCCCAAAGAACTACCTGGTCTTCCTCCTATAAGAGATGTTGAATTATCAATTGAACTTATATCCGGGGCTTTACCAATATCCAGGACTCCATATAGAATGGCTGTGGTAGAGCTTGAAGAGCTGAAGAAACAACTACAGGAGAATCTGGATAAAGGGTTTATACGCCCAAGTGCTTCACCATGGGGTGCACCAGTCCTCTTCGTCAAGAAGAAGGATGGGTCAATGCAGCTTTTCATCGATTATCGTGAAATTTAAAAAATCACAATAAAGAACAAGTATCCTCTCCCAATAATTGATGACTTGTTTGATCAGCTGCATGGAGCACAATACTTCTCCAAGGTGGACTTGCGGTCGGGATATTATCAAGTAAGGGTGAAGAAGGATGATATCCCCAAGACTGCTTTTTGCACAAGATACCAGCACTATGAATTCATATGAATGCCTTTTGGACTCACTAATTCTCCAGAAATATTTTTGGAATTAATGAATAGAGTCTTCAGAGATTACCTAGACAAATTTGTGATAGTTTTTATAGATGATATTCTAATATACTTCAAAACCAAGGAGGATCGTGAGGAGCATTTAAGAACTATACTGGAGACTTTAAGCAAGGAGAATCTCTATGAAAAGTACAACAAGTGTGAGTTCTGGTTGAAGTAAGACTCATTCTTGGTCCATATCATCACAAGCAATGGGATATCAGTGGATCCCTTCAAAATAGATGCAATTGAGGGATGGACGAGGCCAACATCAATAACAAATATCCATAGCTTCTTGGTGTTAGCTGGATATTATCGATCATTTGTGAGAAATTTATCACAATTTTCCAACCCTCTTACCAAGATAAATTGAAAGGGAGTAAAGTTTCTTGGAGTTATGAATGCGAAGAAAGCTTCAAGGAGTTGAAAAGCAGGCTTATCACTGTTACCGTCCTCACTTTACCCACACGTGGGGAACTTTTTGTTGTTTTCAGTGATGATTCAAAGAAGGGATTAGGGTGTGTGCTGATGGAGAACGATAAAGTTATATCCTATGCCTCAAGGTAGTTGAAAATCCATTAGCAAAACTATCCAACACATGATCTGGAGTTGGCGGTGGTGATCTTTGCCTTGAAAATCTGGCGGAATTATCTCAATGGAGAGAAATGTGAGATATATACTGACCACAAGACTCTTAAATATATATTCACACAGAAATAGCTTAATATGCACCAGAGAATATGGATAGAGCTCATCAAGGATTTGGACTGTGCAATCCATTACCACCCTGGGAAAGCGAACAATGTGGAAGATGCCCTAAGTAGAAAGGATCTAGCGATTCTATCCATGATGATAATTGAGAAGGATCCAATCTTCTTATAATTGATGAAGATGGACATGGGAATCATAGAGAAGGGAACATCATCAATCCTTTCAGAAATGATTGCTCAACCGTCTCTTTTGGAAAGGTTAAAGGATACTCAAAAGGATGATGTGGGAATTCAGGAAAAGGTGGAAGCTATCGAAAAAGGGAAATCCTCAGAGTTTAATGTTAATGAAGAAGGAATTATGAAGTTTGGGAAAAGTCTATGTGTTCCATCGAGTCCGGAGCTGAAGAAGGAACTTTTGGATGATGCCCATAGTTTAAATTTCTCTATTCACCCTGGGAGCACAAAGATGTATCGAGATCTCCGAGAAAACTTTTGGTGGGATAATATGAAGAAGGAGATCGATGAATATTCATCATAGTTCCTATTGTGTCATCAAGTGAAGGCAGAGAGGCAGAACTCTAAGGGGATGATGCAACCATTTTCCATACTAGAATGGAAATGGGAGAACATCACCAAGGACTTTGTCACCAGACTTACAAGGACATCCAAAGGCAAAAATGCAATCTGGGTTGTTGTGGATCATCTTACAAAGACTGCACACTTCATTTATATTCAGGAGGATTTCTCTTTGGATCAACTGGAAAGGATATATAACAGGGAAATGGTAAGGTTGCATGGAGTACCACTATCTATTGTGTCTGTCCGAGATCCAAGATTCACCTTTATGTTTTCGAAGAGTCTTCAACATGCTCTAAATACTGAACTGAACTTCAGTACGTCTTATCATCCTCAAACTGATGGCCAATCTGAGCGGACTGTCCAAACACTTGGGGACATATTGAGAGCATGCTCAATGGAATTTAAAAGAGGATGGGGTCAACATCTTCCACTGGTCAAATGATCCTACAACAATAGTTTCCACTCAAGAATCCAAATGGCACCATATGAAGCCCTGTATGGGAAAAGGTGTAGAACACCAGCATGTTGGGATGAGGTCAGTGAACATAAGCTGCTTGGACCAGAAATGGTCGAAGAAATGGTGGAGAACATGAAAACCATTCAGCAGCATATCAAGGCAGCCCAAAGTCAACAGAATAGTTATTCAGATAATCGTCGACAAGACCTTGAGTTTAAAGTTGGAGACTTAGTTTTTCTACGCATATCTCCATGGAATAAGGTCATGAGGTTAGGAAAGAAAGGGAAGTTAAGTCCAAGGTACATCAACCCCTTTGATATTTTTGATCATGTCGGGGATGTGGCCTATCGACTAGCACTTCCACGTACCATGGACAAAGTACATGATGTCTTTCATGTATCCCTCTTAAGGAAGTACATACCAGACCCTTCACATGTACTCTCTTCTGAGGTGGTACAATTGGAAGATGATCTTTCTTATGAGAGGTAACCAGTGAATATTTTTGATCGTAAAGAAAAAGTTCTACGAAATAAGACAATGCCCCTCATCATGGTGTTGTGGAGAAACTACAAGGTTGAAGAAGAAACTTGGGAATCGGAGGAAATGATGAAGCTGAGTTACCCACAAATATTTTAGTGTGGGAAAAGGAAAATTTTGAGGGCGAAATTTCTTAAGGGGGGAATATTTTAATGACCCAAAGTTTCATTAATAGAAATCCATCTTGATCTAATTAAATGTCTCTTTATGTTTATATAAAATGTCAACTTATTTGGTTTTATGTTATGAATTTTGATCATTGATAATATAGCCGTTGAACAGTGATCACATGATTAGTATAAATATAGGGCTTTAACAGATCCAATTTACTCAGACAAAAGAAGCGATGGCCTCATCCAGTAGAATTTCTCCATACGAAGCCCATTTGTGGGAGCTCAGAAAATAGGTGGCGTCCTTGGGCTTCACACTTGACCAAGCCCAAGCCGAGCTTCATCATGTCAAGCTCGAACAGGACCGTCTACGGGAAAAGTGGAAGTTGATAGGAATTACCACTCGAGCGACATTATCCGAGCCACCCCAAGAGTCTGTCACCATCGCACACCTTACCCTTAGGTATTATGAGGCTGTTTTAAGGGGTTATGTAACAAATAAATAGTACTATGTTCATGTACATTATTTTTTTGTATATAATAATGAATATACTTTCATGTCATTATTGATACATTGTAAATAGTGTTTAAAGTACAAATAGTGTTTTTAGTTATTATTTAATTAAGAATTATATTTTATTAAATTAAGTGATTTTTGAATTAAATAATATTTTAATAAAATATTAATATTATTATTAGATTAATTTTTATTAAATATAAATAATCTTATAATTTTATGAATGCAATTATAATTTTTATTAATGTTTGAAAGGCATTTCTATCAAAACCAGTGAATTTTCGATAAATGTCAGTTTTTATTTTAAAAGTGAAAATAACATATTTAGAAAATTATTTAGAAAAAATAAATGTTATTTCTGGAATCGGGATGTCTAAATAATCAAATGGTGAATTTTTCATAATTTTCCGAGACAGTCAAATTTTTGAGTAAAAATTAAATACCGTTTAAATATATAATGTGTTTTATGACATCATAATGACCCAATAGTGATGTAATAAAATAATATAATATTTATGTTCGTCCAAAATATGTTTTACCATTAAATTAATGTGATTTTTGGTTTGTTTGGATTACTTTTAAAAGCATTAATGAACCCCTCAAGACTTATTAAACACCTTGTCGTTTTAAATTAATTTCCACAGGAGTATGACTCACCTCCACATAAGAACCCATATTATTTTAAGAATTTCGGACTTTGACTTATAAAATATTTTTTCCCCTTCCCTTTTCCAAAAAACATGGGCAAAAACCATGTGATGGTTTGTGGTTTGGATTAATTTAATGTAAGGGGACCCAAACCTAAATAATAAAGAATTCCCTCACCTTTCCTATATAAACCCACCCAAGATCCCACTTACTCCTCACTAAAATCCTTTGGAGTTCATCCAACCTCTGCCCTACTCTCTCTAGAATCCTCTCAAGGTGCCCCAAGCTCCCAAGAATCCTCTCACAAGCCTCTCTCTAGCCTATGGAAGCACACTTCCAAGTAAGGGTTTTTTCATCCTTTCTCATTTTTGTCCAATTTTCTTTAAGTTGCAATTACCATTTAATTTCAATTATGAATGTTGGGGTATGGTTCCACACCTCCCTCATACTGCACTCTTTATGTTTGAATGATGGGAGACCCTTTCTCTCTCATTAAATGCCTCCCATGTACACCCATTACTATGCCGAAATTCCGAAAGGAACTTCTCTCTCCTCTTTTACATTCAAGCAATACATTTGTATCATGAATATAAATTCCGTTATGATTATTGGGGCATGTATCTATATAAAATACTTACAGTCCATTACATGTTAATATTATGAGGAACCCCTTTCTCTCTCATCAACCATTTTTATGAATTCTTATGTCACGCCGTTACGCTGCCGAAATCGCACCGATTTTCCAAGCCAATGTCATTGTGTAGTGAATACCATGCCAATTTCTCCATCAAGGGTATTCACCTTTATGAAAATTTTCTTATTTATTATAAAGTTTCATGTATGAATTCCACATTCTTTTATTGTGGAATAAATTATTATGTTTTATGAATCCATGTTTTATGATCCATGTGGCACACTTATGCATGAAATGAAATGTTTAAGAAGGGTACGCCCTTATAGCGCTCCAATACATTGGGTAAAGTATAGTATCATGATACGTCATGTGCAATGAGTGTTAAATCATGCTAATTCAAGTGAAATGAGGCTTTACTCATGCTTTATGGGCATTGAGGATTTACTCATGCTCTATGTGCAATGAGCCTTGGCTCATGCTAATTCCATGTTAAGTGTTGTTGCCACATTTCCATGTTATGATTATCATGATTTATCATGCCTTTATGTTCATGTTTCTCTTATGATCTATTGATATGACTATTTCATAACATGTATTATACTCCTCATTTTATTCTATGTGTACTCCCTTACTGGGCTTTATAGCTCACCCTTTTCTTATGCATGTCCTCAAGTTACCCCATGCAATGCTAAGTACGAGGGAATGTAGTGGTCATGTAAAGGAAGTTTTCAATAAAGATGTTATATTTCATGTTTTAAGTTTTTATGTAATGATCCTAAGCTCCAATGACACTAAACCTCTCGATATTATTTGTTGTATCAAGTGAAGTTTTATGTAAGAAATAATGTTTAAGTTTGTAATAAAAGCAGGTTTGTCATATATATTTTCACTTTTTTGAGGGTAGGTGAGTAAATAATGGGAAAACAAATGAACTTTAAAAGAAATTAAAAGAAAACAGAAGAAGATTTTACTTCTAGAACTTCTTCTCCTTGAGAAACTCTTAAGGGAAATTGGATTTGTTTTTTTGTTCAGAAAATTGGCTCTTATAAGTTGGGAAGAGGCCTAGAAAGAGTGATAGGAATAATTTTTATAATATTAAAATCTTTTATTATGTGGGGATAATAAATAGCGATGCGTGGTATTTACCGGGGAGGAGAGAAGTGTTTTTTCATTAGTTTATTATTTCATCTCAAGACTATGAATTGTTTGAAAATTATCACTAAATATAATAAATAATGAAGGTTATTTATAGAATATGGGCTTAAATCATCTATACATCATCCATGAATCAATAATTCATGTAATTGTTAAATATCATAAATTACGATATTTCACTACTCACGAAAAATTCAACTATTTTATAAAAATTCAAAAAATTTACCATGAAGCTTTTTTGACATGTAGAATTAAAAAGAACACCATTATGTGAAAATAGTTTTCTATATATTAGAAATTTAATTTTTAATTAAAATTAGCATTTATTTGAAAAATACAGGTTTTGAAATTATAACTACTTTTATGAAACTTTGAAAAATTAATTGAGGTCTCTTAAAATTATCTTATAATAATAAGAAAAAAATATTAACTGATGAATAAATTTTAGGAAAATAATTTTCATTTAAATCATTATATTATTTATAAAAATTCCAACACTTAATTTATCATTTTTAAGAAATTTATTTACATATACAAGGATATATTTTTATCATATTTTTATTTATAAGATGCATAATTTTTATTTATAATTTTATAATTGTTTTACTATTTTATTGGTTGGATAACTATTCCTAATAGTTATTTTACTATTCCAAGGGTCAGGTTACTATTACTTCAGTATATGTTTCTTAATTTCTATGAATATTACTTATTTAATTATTAATTTAGGATAATGGTGATTTAATTAGGATCATAATGCTATGAATGTGTTTTATATTATATAACATAATTATAAGAAGGTAAAAAAATTCCATTTATACAAGTTTTGGTCGTTACGTTATGTCCTTTTTTGAAATTTTCCATCCAAAATTCATTTTATATAAATAGGTGATGGTATTTATCCTTCATCACTTCATCTGGTTCCCATGTCACCTCTTTATACTTAAGGTTCTTCCATAGTACTTTGACCAGGTGAGTAGTATTGTTGTGTTGAACTTTATCTCATTGGTCCAAGATATTCATAGGATTCTCCTCACAAGAGAGAACATTTTATAACTGTAAAACCTCTCGATTCAGTGCATGTGAGGGATGTAGTATGTATTTCTTCAAGAGAGAGACATGGAATACATTGTGAACTAAAGACATGGTCGATGAAAGTGCTAGTATATAGGCCAAAACTCCAACATGATCAAGAATATAGAAGGGGCCAATGTACCTGGGACTCAACTTTATTTTTTCAAAAATCCCATTATCCTATTCCCTGGAGATATGTGGTGGAATACCATTTCTCCGACCTCAAACTCTAGGTCCCATTGATGATTGTATGCATAGTTCTTCAGTTGAAGTTGGGCTATATTGATGTGTTGCGGAATGGTTTTCACATATTCCACCATTTCATTGAACTTTTTTGGTTTTTAAAGCTTATGTTCACTGACTTCATCTCATCATGCAGATGTTATATATAATTTATCATAAAGTTATTCATATGGATCCATTTGGATGCTCGAGTGAAAACTATCATTGTAAGAGAACTCGACCAGTGGTAGATAATGGTCCCATCCTCCTTTCAAGTCCATATAACATGTTATCAATATTTCTTACAATATCTAAATATTCATTTCATAATGGTCACCTGTTTTAGGATGATAAGCCATAATGAAGTTCAACTCAATGTTTAGATCATGTTATATATTTTTTTAAAACATGGAGGTGAATTTCAAATCTCAATCAGATACAACTGATAGGGGTACTCCATCTATCCAGACCACTTCTATAATTTATTTCGATGAAATTTTTTCTATTGAGAAATCCCCTCAAATTGTGATAAAATGTGTTTTCCTTGTAAGAAAATCCACAACAACCCACATAAAATTATTTCATTTATATGTCTACAGATGTCCAGTGAAAAATTCCATTATTATGTTTTCCCATTTCCATGTTGTTATGGATAATGGTTCCATCATCCCCTTATATTTTTGTCTTTCATCATTCAATTGATGGCATACCAGGAACTTTGATATATATTGAGTGATCTCCTTTTTCATATTATCCCACACATAGTTCTATCATATATCTTGCTTCATCTTTTTGCTCCCTGAGTGAAAAGATAGGGTTATTCTATGTGAGTCACTCAAAATATCTTTATTTATATTTTTATTAGATGGTAAACATAGTCATGACCCAAATCATACAACTCCTTTCATAGAAATTTTAAACACTATGGATTCCCCCATTCTCATGGCTTCTACCTCTTCTTAATTTCCACATCATTTATTTGATTATTATTTATTTTCTCCACGAGGGATGGTTGAGAAATCATTTGATAAATGATTGATGATGTTCCTTCATTAATGATTCCCATGCATATACTTTTCAAAACTATGAAGAATGGATCCTTCTCAATTATCACCATCGACAATGTTATAGGATTTTTTTTACATATAGAATCTTCAACTTTATTATATTTTTTACAGTAGTAGTGGATTAAGAAGTCAAAATCATGGATGAGCTCTAACCATACTCACCAGTGCATCTTAGGACCATTCTTTGTGAATATATATTTGAGGATTTTATGATTAGTATATTTTTCACACTTCTTACCTTAGAGATAATGTCACTATATTTTCAATATGAAGATCACATTTTCAAATTCCAAATCATGCGTGGGATAGTTTTGTTCACGACTTTTCAACTATCTTAAGGAATAAACTACTAATTTATCATTTTTCATCAGTACAAAGCCCAATAACTTCTTTGAAGCATCACTGTTTGCAACAAAGAGTTTCCATCTTTTTTGTAGTTTGAGTACGATCGTGGTGATACACCTCTTTTTTTACTCTTTAAATTATTATTTTCATTCACAAGTCTAATAAAGCATTTCTCCCTTTTGAGTCATCTTGGTTAGTGGGTTTCAAAATCATGATATATTACTTAAAAATCACCAGTAATACCTAGATATACCAAGGAAACTATGGATCTATATTAAATTCGTTGTCCTAGGAAACTCTTTGATTGCCTTTTCCTTGGAAGGGTCAACATATATTCTTTTTCAAGTGATAACTTGCCCAAAAAATGATACTTCCTCTATACAGAACTCTTCTTTACTGAACTTTTCATAATGATTCATCCTTCAAAATGTCTTTAGCATAGTTTTCAAATGCCCCCTACATTTGACCTAGATCTTGATGTATATTAGAATGATATATATAAATACTTCCACAAAATTTTCAAGGTAATCTCTAAATACTCTATTCATTAAGTCTATGAATATTAATAGATCATTACTAACTTGGAAAGGCATCACTTTGAACTCATAGTATCCATACCTTGTTTGAAAGGTAGTCTTGGGAATATCTTCATTCCGCACCTTTTATTGGTGACATCCCAACCGAATGTCCATATTATAGAAATAAATGGCACCACATAGTTAATTAAATAAGTCATATATCCATGGAAGGGGACAATTTTTATTTATCATGTTTTTGTTGGGCTCTCGATAATCAATACAGGGGTACATTGATTCATCCTTATTTTTAACCAAGAGGACTGGTGGACCCCATGGGGAAGCACTCAAGCATATAAAACCCTTATCTAGACTCTATTGTAACCACTTGTTCAGTTCTTCGAACTCAATGGTGGATGTTCTATAAAGAGTTTTTTATATCGAAAGAGATCAAGGAATAAGTTCAATCAAGAACACAACCACTCAGTATGGAGAAAGATAAAGTAATTCTTTGTGGAACACATCAGTATAGTCTGTCACAATGGGCATGTCTTCAGTCATGATTATATCATTTGTCTCAATCATTTGAGAAATATACACTTACTCATAAGGAAATAATATCCACAATTGAGATGATAAATATGAATGATATTAATCTTTCTCTTAACACATGTATAAAATTGGAGGATTCCTCAGGATGGGAGGAGTGATCTCCCTTTCCCGATTGTTGATGTTGGATTTTTCTAAAGATATTCAATCCTTTCCCAATATAGAATCAAAATATACCAAAGGAAGTAAGAATATATTTTATATGAGTTTTATTCCAATAACATTAACTAGGGAGGAGTTATATACATTGGATGCCATAATTTCCCTATTTTTTGTTCTCATAGTTAACTCATCCTCCATATTTTGAGGTGGTGTTTGAATAGTTATACTAAACATGTAATATATGAAAAAATTCATAGAAAAATAATCAAATAGTATGTTTTATATTCTTGAATGAATAACTAGCAAACCTATCACCACTTCATTTTTAGGATCGACCTCAGTAGTAGTGATGGCATAAGATTTCCCCTTATCTTTTGGATTTGGTGGATGTTGACACTAATTAACCTCAAGGTGTCTAGATTTAGTGAATTGTATTTCATAGTGCCCTTTATCCCAATAATTGAATCATTTAACCATAGGTTGTTCTCCCATTTCATCCACTAAATTTTCATAATTTCTCATTTCGTTTTGAATTTTATGAGCTTGGTGGCCTTCTATCCCACACATTATGCATTTACCCATCCCTTTGAGACAATTCCCATGATTATTCTTCCAACATTTTTTACATGTGAGTGGTTGAGTTTTCTTTCAAACATTTTTATTAGATCCTCCAGCATAAAAATCCACCTTTATTTTATAATCTCCATATCCATGATACCATTCCCTATACTTCATCTTCATTTTGAGAGAAAATAATTTTTTTTTCCATAACTCCCGTTGTCTCTAATTTCTAGATCCTTTTGGAGGGTTTACTTTAAACTACTAAATATTTTTTCAAATTTTCAATCATTGTTAATAACAAAACCTAAGGCATACCCTGAAAACCTTATAAAATTTTCTTCAAAATCCATGAAATATTCAACTACATTTCTCCTTCAAATCTATGAATTCTATCTCTATCTTTGTGTGAAGAGTTCGAGGGAAATACTTGTTAAGAAATATTTTCTTAAAGTCTTCACACTACAACTCTTCAATTCCATCCTTCATATTTTTTTTCTTAATCAACACCCACCATTGTTAAACCTCTCTATATAAATGATATATTTCTAGAGTCACCATCTCTATATTTGAACAATGAATCATAGAAAAGATATTCTCTAATAAATTGACCCACTATTCTTCGACTAGTGAATCGAAGGATCCACTAAATGCCAGTGGGAATGGCCACATAAAAGACTCTATATCTTGTTTTTACCTCTTAAGGGAAGGAAAGAACTCCATATTATTTAGGTATTTTTTAATATCCTGAGATAGATTAGTAATAATTTCCTTGAAATTTTTACCTCCACCTCCCATGGCATTGAGAATGTTGTTTAGGGAATCACTACACTATCCCTCGCATTGGTTTTTGGACTAGTTTCTCCTGGTTCCCACCATTTTCTAATATAAAAAAGGTTTAAACAAAACATAAGTCAATAATACCTGAATAAATAATTTATTCCTTTGAGAAATTTTCTCTGAATGAATGTCTTGTGGGATACCTACGTTTAAATTTTTTCTAAAACAAATATTATTGGGTTCTTACATAAACTAAGTATCATAATAAGGGTTTTAAATAATTTTATCTAATATGAATTTTAAAATTAACTTAACCATGATCTGATACCAACTATAGTGACCTTTATTTTTTTAAAATTACTATTAAATCATTTTAATGATAAACAATCTAATAGTGCTACAAAACCAGGATCCAAAGGTTTAATGTCTTGGGAAAATTAATACCAAATATAAGATGGAAAAATTAAAACATAAAAATTATTTAATTCCTCATTATCAAGCTTCTTAGTGGCTCCGACACACTTCTTATTATAAGTAGTCACATGAGGATATACATTAAATAAAGGGGTGATCTAAAATCTTGTAAAGAGGATAGATAAAAAAATGAATCAATATAACATGGGTGAGAATAATAATAATAATCATAACATAAGTATTGGATAATCATCATAATCATTATATCAAGCATTATAAAAAGGAAGAGAATGTGACAATGTAAAAAAATGCAACATCATGTCTTAGTTGTCAAATACCACACATAGTTATGAATAAAGCTTGAATCATGTTAATGCATAACATATGTGAATAATTATAAAATCACCATTTTGAAAATATCTAGCATATTGTTCAGGAATATTGCACCTTATATCATAAGATACATCACATAACCCAATGCATTAGAGTGCTATATAATTTTGGACGCACTCAAAACAACATAAAATTTAAATAATAATGCTTGCCACATAGAACGTACATCAATCATAGACTTAAAATAACCCATTGAAATGTAATGAGTTTCATTTCATACATTCAATAATTTTTTGGGATTACCAAATAAGAATTGGGAAAACATATTTTTTTTGATTCATCATTCTTTAGTGAAGAAGAAGAAAGTCAAGATGAGTAAAAATGTGTTTTGGGAAAAAGATTTCTTTTACAAAATATCTTTATTTTTCATAAAACCAGATTTGAAACATGTATATCCCAAAAAAGAAAAATCAGGAGAAATAAAATTATATTTTAGGAGTTTTATATGAACATCCTCACAGAAATTTGTAACAAAATAGGAATAACCCAAATAAAGGAAATTGGGTTCAAGAATCCCCTCACCTTATGTATGAATTCATTCTTCAATTTAATATCACAGATAATAAAATTAGATTCATAAATAAATAAATAAAAAATATATTACACTTGTATTTTATTTATTATAATTGTATTAAGTTTATTTAAGTCTATTATGATGAGTCATACAGTTTAGTTTCATATTTCGGGATTGTTCGTTTTCTAGGTCTTTATGATCTGTTCACTTGTATACAAGTATTGTAGTTAATAGAGGATGTGAATAATTATCCCGAATTTAAATTATATTATATTAGTGAACTTAAATAATTTTAATTGGTCATATATATTATTATTTTTCAGAAATTAGGATTATTCATTAGATAAAATGTTCATGACAACCGTTTAGATTAATTTTGGTGGTTTTCGATCATAACGAACTAATTTTGATTTATTATTTAATATTATATATATATGTTAGTTCCAAAACATAAAAAAGGTTATAAATAAATTTTATAATCTATTTAAATAATTATAATGGGTTAATGACCATTTTTAAAGGTGTTAAATGAAAAATTAAAACTTGTCATCTTTGAAGGTGATAAATCAACACCTTACAGACGATGTTTTTATTTTTAGAATAAAAGGAAGAGGAGAATAGGTTTGATGTTGGATTATTTAATTAAAATAATAAAATTACAATATATATAATACACCATAGTCATAATTCCACTTGTATGAGGGTATGTGAGGAGGGAATAAGAAAATAAAACAACATGAAAAGAAATTAAAAGAAAATGGAAGAGGATTGTACCTCTTGAACTTCTTCACCTTGAGAACCTCCATAGGGAAATTGTATTTGGTATTTTGTTGGGAATAAAGGATCATATATGTGGGTAAGTGTCTTGGTAAGAGTATTATCTATATTTTGAATAGGCATCAAAGTTTGAAAGTTGGGAGGAGAAGAGGTGGTGAGGGGTGGTTTTTATAGGGGAGAAGTGGATTGTTTTTTCATTATTTTATTCATTAGTTTATTATTTTGGCTCATGATTACGAATATTTTGAAACATATAAATAAATATATTGAATAATGAAAAATATTTCAATGTTATGGGTGTAAATAATCCTCACATCATCTATGACTCAATAATTCTTATATTTGTCAAATACTATAAATTACAATATATCACTAATCACAAAAAATTCAACTATTTTAGATAAATCCCAAAAATTCACCCAAAACATTTCTAAATTTGTATAATTAAAAAATTAACTCCATTTTGTGAAAATAATTTTCTATACAGGATAAATTTAATTTTTAATTAAAATTATCATTTATTCGAAAAAACCAGTTTTAATATTTTATCTAATTTTATGAGATTTGGAAAAATTAATTAAGGTAATGAAACATTATATTATAATTATAAGAAAAAAAAATATTAATTTAGGAATACATCTTATGAAAATTTATTTTATTTTAAATCATTATATTAATTATAAAATGTTAAGAAAAATATTTATGTTTTATAAAAATACTAACACTTAATTCAACATTTTTAAGAAATTTATTTACTTATACTATAATATAATTATATAATATTTTCATTTATCAGATTCCTAAATACTATTAATACTTTAATAATTGTGGTTACTGTTTTATTTACTGGATTACTATTTCTAATGGTCATGTTACTATTTTAAGGGTTAAGTTACTTTTCCATCAGTAAATGTTTCATAATTTCTATAAATGTTACTTATTTAATTATTAATTTATGAGATTGATGAATTTATTGGGATATACATGATATATATGTGTTTTCTATGATATAACATAATTAGAAGAATCTTAAAAATTCCATTAATAAAATTTTGGGTCGTTATAATGAGTGAACCTGGTTTAGTAATATAGGGCTAGAATGGGTAGTAAAACTAATTCAGTAATATAGGGATGGAATAGAATGTGCACCCGATTCAGTAATACAGGGTAAGATTGGGGAGTGAAACAGTTCAGTGTAATATTTTGTTTCTATGATGATCTTCATTATTAGACTTGACTAATATGGTAATAGTTTTCTATTCTGATGTGTATGCCACAAATTACATGTATTATGAAAATATGATGTTCTCATGGCTCATGTACATTTATTTACCTTTGATTAATGTCTTACAAACTGAAAATATTTATTCCCTAATTCAATATTTTGATCTTTTATATGCGTGGTGTGATTTCCAAACTTTTTGATCATGTTCTTGTATCATTATGCTCATATTATGCTTCTAAAATCATTGTTACCTCCCCTATTTACACATACTGAGTATATGAGTGTAAGAACCCGGTTCTTAATTATGAGGTACGAGCTTCTTATTTTCTCTTTTCCATTAGTGTTTTTAAGAAAATAAGGAAAATGGAGAAATAATTCCAAATTTGGGAAGTACACACCATGTACTTTGTCCACATGCCAGGTAATTTTGTCCATGTGGAATGAGTACACAGGGCGCGTGGCCGTGTCAGTAATGAAGGGTGTAGGAACCAAGTACATGCCGTGTAGTAGTCCCTTACATGTCGTGTAGTCAGTTGGCAGGTGAATAGTAAGGCACTGGCCAGCTGTATGACTGAACATGTCGTGTACTCAAGGAGACAGGCTGTGTAGTCATGTCGTCAGATGAACAGTGCCACATTGGCGGAAACCTCTAGAGGAATAGTTTAAAAATGGGAAGTACACACTATGTACTCAGAAGTACACGTCGTGTACTTTGTTTTTTTTGCTTAAAATGGGCAGTAGCCTCCCTTGTTTACAGGGAAGGCTTAGAACAGGAAGAATTATCAGGGGAGGAAGGCCAAATCTTCGAGGATCCGCTGAGCGTATGTTCGGGATCCGTTTCCGCCTCCGACGATCTCGTTGGAACCACACAGGTAAGCCCTCTACTCTTCTTTAATCGTTCTTGCCGATTATTACTCTAATGGGAGTTATTTGAATTTAAGAAAGAATTCTTTTACCTCATACCTACGGTGTTCTTCGACATTTCAGAAAGCATCATTCGCGTATATCATTTGTGGGTGTCTATGGTAGGTGGCTTGGTGTTTATTTTCCAATTGTCGTGCGTTTTGTGTGTTTTTGAGCTACGAACCCATATTTGGGGTGTCGTGAGGCTGAGGCCGTGGCTAATTTTAATACCTAGAATTGTATAGGCGATTAATTAAATTTGTAAAATAGTTGTTTGGGATCAGTTCTTGGATTTGGGACCACCCCCGGGGTGATTCCTCTATTTAGCCATTTGGCCAGGATACCTGAGGGTATGCCTTCAATGTAAACATTTTGGAATTGCCTTGAGAGGAATTGCTTGTGTACTTATTGTTTACATGTTGGGCATGGGCCAGTTACCTGTTAGCCTGAGGGAAGTGTTGTGATTAGCCTGTGGGTAGTGTACTACTTAGCCTCTGGGAAACTTCTTCCGTGCCTGCGGACAGTTGATTCTCTGCCTGTGGGTGACACTACTTATGCCTGTGGGCAATATACGTATGCCTGTGGGCAAATTCTTATGTTTGGATACTCTTTACCTGAGGGTAGGAGTTTATGTTTCTTAGGACATTTGGATGTTTACTTAGAATATTCACAGTGGTGGTATTTTAAATTAAATGATTAAATGGATATTATATTGGCAATATAACTGGTTAAGTTAGTTACTTATAGTACTACTCACCTTATTGCATTTTATTACTGCGCACTATTGTTGCATGTTTACACACAGTTGGGCACGAGCCTTTGGTGGGTGCCTACTGGGATTTATTTCTCACACCCTATTTGGGCCATACTTTTCGGCTCAAACAGATTACGTTTCTGCAGGTGTAGATAAGGGAAAGGGTCCCTATACAGGTACTTGATTGCTGCTGGGGTCTAGAAGAGCATGGGACTGAGCATTGGCTCACAATGATGGTGGCTGTTCTGTTTTGCTTTCCTATACTTGTACTTCAGTTGTATTGTATTGTATTGCTGTGTAACATGTTTTCGGTGTTTTCATAGAATTGAGGCATGTTGCATCATTTTATATACTGGTTATTTATTTCTACTACAGTTGTTGATTTCAGTTGTGTATGGTTTACTGCTTCTGTTGTTGCTGTATGTTTATTTTATATTCCACTATGGTACACTTTGACAAATGAGGGCATAGTTTCTCCACTATCAGACCTGGGCTCTCGCTGCTAGTGGGCAGCCTCTGGCGTTTGGGGAAATGAACTTGAGTTCACGTGGAGAACTGGGTTCGGGGCACCCGTGGAGTGGTACCCGGAACCAGGACATTACAAAGTGGAATCAAAGGGGTTCTTTTCTTTGACTTACTATTTGGAGCCTTAGTCAGGGATATGACGAGAACGATAGATGGTAATGAGCTGTTCCCGGGAGTAGCTAACCCGTGTATAGGGAAAATCCAATTTACCTTATATTTCAATTTTATTGATTTTGCAATTTTACAGTTGATTTATTTTCACCGAAGGGTGACACACTTGTGGTGTGCTGTTTATATTTTATTAATGAGTTCTATTTAGTTGGAACCCAATGAGATGAGGGTATGCCATCTCATGCATCATTTAGGTACATGTTAGAAATCACATGTCATGGATAGTTCAATGCCATGTAGGTGCATTAGAAATTGCATGTTTTTGTGATAATTGATGTGCTAGAAAAGCATGCTGTTGTGATAGCTGCTTGATAACTACCTGCTATATGATAGGGTATTTTTTATGAGCCTGTTTGTAGAATGAACACCAAACTTTGGTTGTTGGGGGGTATGGGCCCCCATTGATCTGAATTTGGTGGATCATTAACTATTTATTATGTTATAACACAAATAAGATGTCAAAATTTGATTCGTGGGGAGTATGGGCCCTCATGGATTGAAATTTGGCACTTAGGTGTTGTTTTGTGGTATTTTCTGGGTTCCTGAGAAGTTTTTGAGGCATACTGTCCCGAAACCCAGTATACATGTCGTGTAGTACTGTAGACATGCCGTATATGTTCTTCTGTTCAAGAAGAAAAATAACCTTTTTGGGTACACGTCGTGTACCCTAATTACACGCTGTGTAGTATCTTCCTGTGTCTCAAACCTTGTGGGCGGCGACACGGGGAAGGGAAGAGCTTGGGGCGAACACACTGTGTAGCTTATGTACAAGTTGTGTAGTGTTGACCCGGAGACCAGGCCGTGTAACTAACAAAAACGGGCCGATGTAGTCATTTCTTGAACACGTCGTGTCCATGAAGAACATGTCGTGTAGTGTGACCTGGGGACCCAGCTGTGTAACTAACAACATAGGTCAGTTTAATCCTTCGAGTACATGCCGTGTGTATATTGAACACGCCGTTTAGGTTGAGCCATGTATACGGCCAGGTAACTAACAAACCGGGTCGACAGAGCTCGTCTAGTACACACCGTGTACCTGTGGGACACGCCGTGTAGTCTTTTCGGAGTACAGAATGTGTGGATTTAGCCATGTGGTGGGGAAAATAGGGTTGTTGACACACTGTGTGCGGGTGTAACACGCCATGTAGTGTCAAGCCGAGTAGTTGGTCGTGTCACAAATGACACGGGAAGTTTGAAATAACAACATAAACATCGTGTAGATAATATACACGCCGTGTAGTTTTGTTCAAACGGGAGTCGTGTGGCTTAGCCTTGTAGAAGGACCCGAGCAGGGAGGGGAAGTCAAGTACATGCCGTGTAGTCGGTATACACACCATGTATTCTTGTTTTGAAAATTTTGAATGCCCTCTTCCTCCTGTTCCCTTTTGGGTTTCTTCATTTTTGGTCTTGATAATCTTGAATCTAAGGCGTGTTTTTGACCTTGTAGTACCATGCCGCCTAGATGACCGCACGTTGTTCACCAGGAGAGCGGAAACGAGTATACTTCAGAGATGGTTGGACATGGGCTACTAGTGGATCCTCTAGCAGAGCCAGATGTGGCGCTAGCAGTTATACCAGACACAGACGCAGATGCACAGTTCCGTGAAGGCTTTATGCGGTTCATGCAGACCTTTCAGGGAGCATCATAGGCTGCCACATCTATGTATGAGTTGACTCGTATTTTCCAATAGCAGCATCCGCCTATGTTTTCAGGGGATGGAAGACAACATGCTACTGAGTCTTGGTTGGGGTCAATGCATACTATCTTTGAGCATCTTGAGACGCCTCTAGGGCTGAGGGTCAAGCTCACAACCTACATGTTGCGTGATTCTTCCAAGAGGTGGTGGGATGTTACCACCCATTTAGAGCATCATAGAGACATGGATTGGGAGGATTTTCATGCATTCTTATATGAATTCTTCTTCTTAGAGACACTGAGGAAAGATAGATCTCGAGAGTTCATGACTCTACAGTAGGGAACTATGTCGGTGGTGGGCTATTCTGCCCATTTCACTGATATTCAGCATTTTGCACCTGTTCTGGTGGGCGATGAGATGTTGAGAGCCCGACGTTTTGAGGACGGTCTCTGATATGACATCCGAGTGCTGGGGAATGTTTTCAGGTTTCTATCAGTACATTCTATTATAAACCATGCACTGATCACAGAGAGGAACTTGTGAGAATCTAGTGGTGTAGGATAGGGTGGTTCAGCACCAGTTACTGGTACTATTTCTGCTGGCAAGAGGAAGAGACAGATGGAATTTTCTCAGGGGGGAAGTACAGGTCAGAAGAATGATTCAGGTGGCCAGATCATGTGCTACCAGTGTGGTAGAGAGGGGCACAAGAGGCCATAGTGTCCACGAGACCCAGTGGAGTGCCGAGCTTGCGGCAGGATGGGTCATCTACAATGGTTTTGCAGGGCGTTTCCACCGATGGCTAGTGAGAGGGGTTCTGTGCAAACTCCGCATGCGGGAGTAGGACCAGTGGCTTATTACCAGTCTAGGAACTGGAATACGTCAGGGTGTGCGGGCAGAGATGGTGGTCATGGTCATGGTATCCTGACACCAGGATCTCAGAGGCAGAAGGATAGGACAACTCAGGGTAGCCAGGCTGTGTCGTAGGGCCGCGACACTGGGCAGACATATGCGGTGCAACAGACCCAGCATGAGAAGGATCCCTCGTCTACTGTCAGAGGTACTATCCTAGTAGCTTCTGTTTTATCTTCAGTACTTTTTGATATGGGTGATAGACATAGTTTTATATCTAAGACCATTGTAGAGAGCCTTGGGATCTGTGTTTATACTTCCTCTGATATCATGACGCTAGAAACTCCGTTGGGGACTAGAATGGCTAGTGTGTATCAATGCAAAGAGTGCCCCATTTAGGTTGGTGGGTTTCACTTTCTTTGGGACCTTTATGTCTTATAGATGACAACTTATGACTTCATTCTCAGTATGAACTGGTTGGTTCCCTTTTGAGTCATTGTAGATTACTATCGTCGCAGGGTGAGTTTCACGTCACCAGTGGGTGGAGAGTTTCTATACAAGGGTGAATGGGATGTTCAGGCAAGTCGATCTGGGCTAGAGCATCATGGGTGAGGTGGAGTCACATCCTAGATTGCGAGCTTATATCTGGATGAACAGGGGACTTGTTAGAAGTATTTCTCTCCAGTGGTTGATTGTTTCAGGGATTTCTTTGCGGACAACTTTTCAGGTCTTCCTTCAGAGCGTGAGGTGGATTTCTCTATCGAGCTAGTGTCAGGAGAAGTACTGGTGTCCATTCCTCCTTATAATATGTCCACGCCTGAGTTGCAGGAGCTCAAGAGGTAGTTAGAGGAGTTACATGCAAGGGGTTTCATCCGACCCAGAACTTTTCCATGGGGTTCTCCTGTCCCTTGTGTGAAGAAGGCCATCAGTACCCTCAGACTGTGTGTGGATTATCGGAAGCTGAACAAATTGATGGTTAAGAACCGATATCCTTTGCCAAGGATTGATGATATTTTTGACCAACTTCATGGAGAACGAGTGTTCTTGAAGATTTATTTGAGATTAGGATATCATCAGCTGCACGTTAGACCATCTGATATACCTCTCACAACTTTCAGGAGCAGGTATAGTCTATATGAGTATACAGTTATGCTGTTCAGACTCATGAACACACCAGCAGTTTTCATGGCTCTGATGAATCGTATTTTCCATCCTTATGTGGAATCTTTTGTGGTAGTATTCATGGATGACATCTTGGTGTACTCTCACACTCGACACGATCATGCCACCATCTTGACATCGTATTGAGTACACTGAGAGAGCGTTGGCTATATGCTAAGCTCTCAAAGTGCCACTTTTGGATGGACCAGATACACTTCCTGGGTCACATCATCCCAGAGGAAAGAGTTTAGGTAGACCTAGAGAAGGTGAGAGAAATAGTTTTTTGGGAGCATCCAAAGAACGTGTTTGAGATACGGAGTTTCTTAGGACTGGATGGTTACTGTAGGAATTTCATCCTGGACTTCTCCCACTTAGCAGCACCGTTGACAGGTTTGAATAGGAAGGGTGTGAAGTTCGTATGGTCAGAAGCTTGCGAGACAGCCTTTCAGGACCTAAAGGGATGGTTGACATCATCACCGATCCTAATACTCCCAGTGCAAGGGAAGATCTATAAAGTTTACTTTGATGCATCAAGTATTGGGCTGGGAGCAGTGTTGATGTAGGTTGATCGAGTTGTTGCATATGGGTCTTGTCAGTTGAGGCCACATGAGAGAAATTACCCAACGCATGATCTCAAGTTGGCTGTAGTGGTTCATGCATTGCGCTATTGTAGACATTATTTATTGGGAGAGCATTTTGTGGTTTTAACCAACCACAAAATCCTCAAGTATATCTTTACTCAGCGTGACTTGAATTTGAGGCTGCGAAGTTGGGTCGAATACCTTCAGTTATTCAATTTTGAG
Organism: Viscum album; assembly: GCA_963277665.1. Lineage (NCBI taxonomy): Eukaryota > Viridiplantae > Streptophyta > Magnoliopsida > Santalales > Viscaceae > Viscum > Viscum album. Next base: position 592,487,732 of record OY728126.1, read on the forward strand.
ACTGCATATAATCCTTGTAAAGGTAATGCAGTAGCTGATGCACTGAGCATGAAGACTCATACAGAGGAAGTGTAGGAGGCCGGTGGTGAGTGGCAGATTATGGATTTTTCCTCTGAGATGCATTTGGATGTGAACGATAGTCAGGGGAAAACCTATCTTGCATCTTTAGCTATGACTTCTACCCTCTTTGATAGAGTGAGGATGAGACAACTATCTGATTCGGAAGTCCTAGTTATACAGGAGTCGGTGGTAAGAGAGGACCATCCTCCTGATTGGACGATGGGTGATGATGAGGTTCTGTGTTTCTATTGACGAGTGTGGGTTCTAGGTGTTTTACGCGAGGAGTTGATGCGGGAGTTTCATGCTTCATCTTGGGTAGTTCATCCCGGGGTTACCAAGATGTACCGTGACTTGAGACATCAGTACTAGTGGCCGGGTATGAAGAGAGAAGTATCTGATTTTTTTACGAGGTGTTCCACCTATCAGCAGGTGAAGGCAGAGCATTAGAGACCAGATGGACTGTTAAAATAGTTACCCATTCTGGAGTGGAAATGGGATGATTTCATGATGGAATTCGTGACTCTTTTGCTGAGGTCACCTCGAGGAAATGATGTAGTGTTGGTTGTTGTGGATAGACTCACGAAGGTAGCTCAATTTTTGCTGATCACGGAGACCTTCAGTGTTGACGAGTTCCGGAAGTTGTATACCCGAGAGATCATATGTCTTCATGGGGTCCCTCGTTCTATCATTTCAGATAGGGATGCCCGTTTTACGTCTCATTTCTGGGAGAGTTTTCAGAGGGAATTGGGTACATAGTTGCTTCTGAGCACAGCTTACCACCCTCAGACCGATGGCTATTCAGAGCGTACTATATAGGTTCTTGAGGACATGCTGCGAGCATGCGTCCTTGACATTGGGGGCTCTTGGGAAAATCACATACCCCTAGTTGAGTTTTCATATAATAACAGTTTTCAGGAAAAAATTTAGATGGCACCATACGAGGATTTATATGGTAGGCCATGCCGATCACCTTTGTGCGGGGCAGAGGAAGGTGAGGAAGCTTTTCTGGGAGCACGTCTTATGTAGGAGACTTCTAAGCAGGTCCAGTTGATTCAGAAGCAGATGGATACCACGCAATCTCATCAGAAATCTAATTTTGATCGCTGCAGATGACCTTTGGAGTTCTTCGTCGGGGATCAGGTTTTCTTGCGTGTTTTTTGAGGCTATGACACAAGTGGATCAGTAGACAAGGTAAACATTCACCGAGGTATGTGGGGCCATTTGAGATTCTAGAGAGAGTCGGGCCAGTTGCCTATCTAATGCAGCTACCACAGAGGTACCGGGTCATGCACGACATCTTCCATGTATCTCAGTTGCGCCGCTATCATTCAGACCCATCTCATACATTTCAGCCATATGAGGTTGAGCATCAGATGGATCCGTCCTTCGAGGAGCATCAGATTCGTATCATTGAAAGGAGCACAAAGGGACTCTGAGGCCGGTCAGTTCCTCTCGAATGGGTTCTATGGAAGCATGGCCTAGTACAGGATGAAACTTGGGAGTGGGAGATCGATGTACGTGCTTAGTGGCCAGATTTGTTCACAACTTTATCTTCACCACCCTTGGAAGGGCAATTTTGGGACAAATTGCTTTAAAGGGGGAAGTTTGTAAGAACCCGGTTCATAGTTCTGATGTACGTGCTTATTCTTTTCTCTTTTCCTTAAGTTTTTTTGAGAAAATATGGAAAATGACAGAAAAATCCCAAATTTGGAAAGTACACGCCATGTACTTTGTCCACACACCGTGTACTTTTGGCCATGTGGAATGAGTACACAGGGCGCGTGGCCGTGTCAGCAATGAAGGGTGTAGGAACCAAGTATATGCCATGTAGTGGTCCCTTACATGCTGTGTAGTCAATCTTCAAGAAAATAATAAGGCGGTGGCCAGATGTGTGACTGAACACTCCATGTACTCAAGGAGACACGCCGTGTAGTCATGTCGGCAGATGAACAGTGCCACGCTGGTGGGAAGCCATTAGAGAAACAATTTAAAAATGGAAAGTACACGCCGTGTACTTTGTTTTTTTCAATTAAAATGGGCAGTAGCCTCCCCTGTTTACATGGAAGGCATAGAACGGTATGAAACCTCGGGGGAGGAAGGCCGAATCTTTGAGGATCGGCTGAGCGCACATAAGGAATCCTTTTCTGCCTCAGACGATCTCGTTGGAACCAAACGGGTAAGACCTCTACTCTTCTTTAACCATTCTTCACAATTCTTCCTCTAATGGGAGTTATTTGCATTTAAGAAAGATTTATTTTACCTCAGATCTACGACCTTCTTGGACATTTCAGAAAGCGCCGTTCGTGTATATCATTCGTGGGTGTTTATTGTAGGTGGCTTGGTGTTTATTTTCCAACTGTAATGGTGTTTTGTGTGTTTTTGAGCTACGAACCCATATTTGGGGTGTCATGAGGCTGAGTTCGTGGCTAATTTTAATACCTAGAATTGTATAGGTGATTAATTAAAGTTTTAAAACTCTTGTTTGGGATCAGTTCTTGGATTTGGGACCACCCCCAGGGTGCGTTCCTCTGTTTATCACTTTGGCTAGGATACCCGAGGGTATGCCTTTAAAGTAAAAATTGTAGAATTACCTTGAGAGGAATTGCATGTGTACTGCTTTTTTATATGTTGGGCATGACCCAATTACCTGTTAGCCTGAGGGAAGTGTTGTGATTAGCCTATGGGCTGTGTACTACTTAGCCTGTGGGAAACTTCTTCCGTGCCTATGGGTAGTTGATTCTGTGCCTGTGGGCAACACTACTTATGCCTATGGGAAATATCCGTATGCCTGTGGGAATATTCGTGTGTTTGGATACTCTTTACCTGAGGGTAGGAGTTTACGTGTCTGATGAAATTTAGATTTTTACTTAGAATATTCACTGTGGTGGTATTTTAAATTAAATGATTAAATGGATATTATAATGGAAATATAACTGGTTAAGTTAGTTACTTACAATACTACTCACCTTATTGCATTTTATTACTACGCACTATTGTTTCATGTTTACACATAGTTGGGCACATGCATTTGGTGGGTGCCTACTGGGATTTATTTCTCACACCCTATTTGGTCCATGCTTTTTGGCCCAAACAGATTAAGTTTCTACATGTGTATATAAGGGAAAGGGTCCCTATATAGGTACTTGATTGTTGTAGGGGTATAGGAGAGCATGGGACTGAGCATTGGATCGCGATGCTGCTGGCTGTTTTGTTTTTATTTCCTGTACTTGTACTTCAGTTTTATTGTATTGTATTGTGGTGTAACATGTTCTGGCTGTTTTCATAGAATTGAGGCATGTTGCATCATTTTATATACTGGTTCGTTATTTCTACTGCAGTTATTGATTTCAGTTGTGTATGGTTTACTAATTCCGCTGTTTCTATACGTATATTTTATATTCCACTATGATACACTTTGTCAAATGAGGGCATAGTTTCCCCACTATCAGACCTAGGCCCTTGCTGCTAGTCGGCAGCCTCTGGTGTTTGTGGAAATGCGCTTGAGGTCATGTGGTGAACCGGGTTCGGGGCACTCGTGGAGTGGTACCTGGAACTGGGACGTTACAATGAGCTCCCCCATTATTATGTTTATTTTCCACAGAATATGATGGAAGGTATTAAGTATGATTTGTCAAAAAGGGTTCTATTTATTAATGAATAAGTGGAAGATGATGTAGATAATTTTTGAACCAGTGGTTTATGATTCCACGTTTCCAAATAAACTAGACCTATATGGGTATGCTGTGGACTTGTTATGTTATTTAATGAATATTCATCTAAAAAATTTAATATCTATGTATGAAAATCATGATCTGTTATAATGATAAGTATATATAAACACATCATGAACCCTAAATAGAAATGGATAAGTCATAGACACGACTACCTCATATAAATTCTCATTTTGTAATATAAAACCATTTTCTTGATATCTCATAAAAAATGTAGTGTATTTGGTATCATCAAACTACATGATTAAAATATATTTCTTTGAATATTTTAAATGAACTTATTAGTGAACTACCATGGCCACAAATTTAATCATACAGTTCTATTTTAATCAAATGTTTTGAAATATCTTATTCTATTAACTCAAAAGCTATATATATTTTCTGGACTTGTTTAATTAATTACATATCACTTATGATGTACTTAACATATTATATCTCACCATGATAATATATCATTATAGTTTTAATATATAAATAAAATTATGAGATTCATGGTATACATTAATAATAATTTTTTTTGTCTAAGGACTAATATACATACCTATAGATTAGAATATGAAATGATATATATAACATGTGGTATTTCTATTGGAATATCTATCCTCATATCCTAAAAACATTAAGATTAACAATTGGAAAATTCATAATAAGAAGCCCCATCTATATATAATGATTAATAATGGGATATAAAAACATCATCTATGTTCTATTATGTAGATTTTATCTTGAGCATAATACATTTGTTTAAGAATAATGTCATGAAATCTCTATGATCTCATTATAGAAGGGAACTGTTATAATAATTCAATAAGTGAAATACTCTAGGGACATTATCACAATAATTTTATGTATAATAACACTAATCACGATATGAAATATTAAAAAATATTAGTATTATGGTAATAAAAACTACAAATTCTGCTTGTTATCGAGACCCAACTCTAACAGAATCCCACTTACAATAAATCCAACTACTAAAAAATTTTATTATGCTGTCACAAATTTTAAATTCAGGATTCATTTGAGAAAAGGATTTAGTTTATAGATGTGCCTCATTTTATTCTATAGATACTCTACTTAATGTGACTTAAAACTCTAAGAAAAAACTCTTAGGAGGAGATACTTATAAAGTCTATTTTTCACCAATTAATATGAATTTATCTCAATTGATAAAGACTACCATTACATAATTATCAAAATATAGAGTGAAATCATTTTTAATGATAAACATCAAATCAAGCTCCTAGATGAAGTTTTTTATCCAAAATAATTTCTCATAGCACCAGAAGCCTCTATATACACAAACTATTTTATATAATCAATGTATAATCACCATTTATAACTATTACAGATAAATTATTTTCTATCAAGGAAAAACAAATATATAGACTTTGATTTTTGATCATTGTGATTTATTTCAAAACTAGAATATTTTTTCCCTCAATTACTAGTGTCTCATCTCTTCCATAGATCTTGAAAATATCTTTCATACACCTTATATAATTAGGTATATTCTCTAAAATATCTAAATACATTTCTCCAGGGTCTATATGATACTTTTCTATCATGATGAAGGTATAGGAAACATCATGATTGGTATATATGAACAAATACATGATTGATCCTACCATTGAAGAATAATTAATCCTACTTAATATATACATCCCTCTAACTCTTCATTCTTGTGTCCAAGTACAATTTTTCTATGAATGATTTATAACATGTGAAATTGGAAATAATCTCATCTAGGGTTATTCTATATTGAATCTCTATAATAAATTTTCAATATATTTACTTGGAATTAGTCCAAGAAACTACTTATATCAATCACATGGGATATTTATCCCTAGATTATAGGCTATTTCACCTAATACTTCCTTGGATAATGATTTTTTAACCCACATTAAATGTCTATGTGGCTTGTATCTCATTTCCCATAATTAATATATCATAAGAGAATAATACTAGAAAATAAATACTAAAGTCCAACTAAACCAATTATATTCACTGAGATAACATTCATTTTTTATGAAACCAAATTATCTTATAGATTCATCAAAACTATTGTCCCATGATATTGATGCTTTCTTTAACCCATGAATGTATCTCTTCAACTTTGATACCATATTTTTATCCTTTAGAATCACAATACTTTTTGGTTGTGGCATAATAAAATATTCCAGAATGTTTAGATTAAGTAAATATGGACTAAAATAATTTTTCCAAATATTATAATCCTGGTAAACTGCTGTGTAAAGTAAAATTTAAAATAATTTTTGTATAAAAACTGGTGAAGAGTGTTTGTCCTAGCCTATGAATTGATGTTTCTTAAACTGTTTATCCACATCTCATGTTTTATGTTATGGAATTTACCATCCTTTCCATGTTTCTTCTATAATAACTTTTTGAAACCAATATGAATTACATTAATAGAAGGATATATGAAAAACAAAAATTGGTTCTAGTACATGGAATCCCTTTTATAATTCATAGTTCTTACCGTTTCACAAATTATATTATTTTCATTACTTCATTATATGAAATAGGGTCAAAATCAACAACTAATAATGTGCCAACTTTATGACTAGAAAACCATATATCTATGATTATCTAAAATCTATAGTGATCCTATGCTCTACTTGTGTCTCTGGAAAAAAATTATCCACTTGGATTCAGATAATTTTTTCTATGAGAACTCTTGTAAATTTGATCCTAAATTTCATCAAAGTACATCTTTCTCCCACTATATCTTTTAGAGATATTCTCCATATCACGAAAAATGATGTGTATTTCAACAATTAACTTTTCATAGGATGGGTCCTATATATTATGTCCCTTTATTTCATGGGATATCATATAAAGGTGCATTTTATACCTTGACATGTTATTTTATTTCAAGAGATAACCTTAACAAATGCTTTGCATCCCCACAGACATAGATTTAGCACAATGGATTTCTTCCAACACCATAACACATATGGGATTCCATTTTATGCTTTAGTTAGAACTTGGTTTAGTGTATATACTATATTATATATTGAATTTATCTAAAAGAATAATAGAACACATACATGGCTAATTATTAATCTCACCATTTACATTTAAGTAAGATTCCTCCTTTCACTAACACCATTACACTATGGTGTATGAGTAGGATTTATTTGATATAATATCCCATAAAACCTGAGATAAATGAAGAACTATTGGTTATTATATTCCCACCATGTTCTGAGTGAAGGTTCTTTATATTATTACTAAGTTGATTCTCTACCTCATTATTGTATTCATGAAATTTCTCAAAGGAATCAATCATAGAACTAATTATATAGACTTATCCAAATATATTAAATCCATTTGTAAAAGTTATGATGTAAGAGTTTCCACCTCATACTTCTACAAGAAAAGGTTTACACATATCTGTATAAATTGATTCTAGAATATCAATTTCTCTTTCATATATTCAACTAAATGATTTTTAGTCATTTTTCCTTTCCAAAAAGAAAGACATATATCCTAGTGTTTTAATTTAAAATAATTTAAGTATCCTTATTGATATAATTTTGTCAACTAATTCTTATTTACATGAATAAGATTTGTATTCCACTACTAGATGTGATATGAACTTCAAAACATGATTATTTATCAATTTTCAACACTTGATAATAATATTCTAGTACATAAGGACCATTATTCAAATGTGAAATCTCATAAAAAATACTATATTTCTAAAACTATAATATATTTTTATCAATCATAAAAATAAATCCATATATATCTAAACAGTATATGAATATTACTATCTAGGTTAAACATGTTATATATTAACAACAATTTTAAACTAAAATCAATCCAGTTGGTATTGCAAGATAGTTGTCTCATATATCCTGTATATCTAAGGTGATTCAAAGGATCCTTGGACTAGAAATTAGTTTTATAACTTTTCACCATTCCTATTTTATTTTACACTATAAGGATGAAAGGGTTTTCAGGCTCCATGTCCTCATCTTCCAAAAAAAGCAGAGTCATAAGATCTTTGAGAATTTTCTCTATATTTTTCATATTAAAAGTCAATATAAAATTTGAGAATCTATAAGGAAGTAATGGGATAAATAGGTCTATTTAAAATACCTCAAGTAACTCGAAACCCTAAAATTTTGAATGCTCAATGCTGCCAGTCATATTGACCATATGAGGTCTAGATGGTGAACATTCTCCAATATTACACATAATGTGTTCCTGGAAGATCTCATATCTATATTTTTTTCTTTCTCTTAATAAAGATCATGAAGATGAAACAACATGGTGTATACATCCATGTCTCTAGGAATATTTTGAGTCTCACTAATAATGGATGAAAACATGGTGCATTGTACATCCAATGCACCATCCATGTGTCTCAAGAATACAAAATGGTTATTGTTGGGAAAAAAACTCAAGGTATCATTGAATCATTTTTGAGGCGATTGTGTTTGTTGAAAAAGTGGACATCTGTGTTGTGATTGTTGACAAAGCAAACCATGACAAACAAATTTGTTCAGAAAGGGGATTTCATGGTGTCATGTTGAGTTCAAGATCTGTGGTTAATGATAAATGTTTGATTCAATAATTTTGACAATGGAATGGATGATCTGGAGGAGGTACAAAAAGAGAAGATACAAGGTGGCGTCATTTTCCAGTGTTTACCAAATTTTTGGGCCTGAAAATCAAGAAATAAAGAAAAGTGATTTTTTGAAAAGGTATTTTCGCACCATGTACTTGATGGAGAGGAAACTTGCACGCCATATGTTTTTCAATACCAGGACATCAAAATATGGAAAAGGGATAAGGGTCGCACAAGTTTTAGATTAAGTCACGCTAGTGTTTTTCACGACAAGGATATGGATGCCGAAAGTTGCACGCCGAGGGGAGACTTGCACACCATCACACAGGGTGTCCAAATTCCTATAAATACATTTCGACCCTTCCTCATTCGGTGAAGAGTTCAACACATAGAAAAATCAGAGCTCCCATCGCGTAGGTGTGGTGGTCATGCAAGTGGTGTGTGGTCGTGCAAGTAGAGGTAGTGCGCTAGGTGATAATTTTGCATCCAAGGTGGTCTGGGTGAGGAAAGAAGAAAATTGAGCAGGTTCTGAGTTTAAGAAAGAAGTGCCGCACAAGTAGTTTGGTGACACTTGCGTGCCAAGATTTGAGGAAGCGTGAAAATTTTTGGTTGCACACCAAAATTGGATTGGGTGTAAAAGGTTGTGCGTCGTGTAATTTTGGAGTAGCATAATATTATGTCCCGTAAGTGCTTGATGCGGACATGCATGCTAGTTTGGACTTACGCAATGAGACTTGCACTCCGGCTTAGATAAGGGAACCAAGTGAGGTTGATTCCCGACAGTGATTCAGGGCTGCGTGGAAACTGGAAGATTTCCCGATACCTTCGGTGTAAAGTGAAATTCATATATGGGTGAAAGTTGGACTTTAATAGAGAATCCATATACAACAGATGATGCATTCATTAGTGATAATGAAGAGACCTACAGGTCTATAAACTTTTAGTGGATCCTTTCCAGAGCAGTGAGCAAAGGAAGACGAAGAAGGTGATCCTCTCCACCGGCAGTGAGCCAGAGAGAGAAATAAGGAGTGACCCTCAGGAAAGAAGTGAGCTAACCCTAAACATTGTAAAGGTAGTGAGACTTGGAATAGAAGTGATCTATCCTGAACTATGTAAACCTCAGTGTGCTTATAGTGGATTTGGTACATCGGCACATTACCGGTGTATGCTCCTTAGACATAGCGTAGTGAGGGTGAACCAAGTAAAAATTGATGTGTTCTGTTCATGCTTTACGTTCGGTTTTTAATGTGCAATGGGAAATAGAGAAAAGAGTGTTTTTCTTAGTAGTGAAACAAGATCATAACAAGATTTAATTTTAAATTAGTCATACCCTGATTCACCTCCTCTCCGGGTATTCAGACTTGTGGACCTAACAATTAGTATCAAAGGGAAAGGTTTATATCATGTGGTTCTCTCTCAAATAGAGGTCACTAATCATAAAGGGATTCCGATCTTCGACATGAACAATTTTCAGCTATAGAAGAATTAGATGCAACACTACTTCTAATCTTTTGGAATGGACGTATTCACAACAACAATTCCTGGTGTAACCGCTGATATTAATAGTGGTACATTATTAGAAGCTGAACGTTGAGAGTTGGATGTTGATTCCAAAGAAATCAATGCCTTTGGGGGAGCCCTATCCAATCCTATATATACAATGGTGATTTCTTGAAAAAATTCACATTCCATGTGGAAAAATTTATTGAATATATATGAAGGGGATACAAAGGTCATAGAGGCAAAGCTGCAAGTGTTGTGGAACAATTGTGAAGATCTGAGAATGAGCCTGAATGAATCTGTTGATTCATTCTTTGACAGGGTAAATGTTGTATTAGAGTACATGATAGGTATTGGAGAAGTTATTGATGATATAAAAATTGTGAAGCACATCCTGAGAAACCTTCCACCTCAGTTCAATCCGAAAGATTCTGTTTTAGAATATAAAGACCCGAAAGAGCTGACATTGGATAACCTGCACAGACCCCTTATTGCATATGAAATGAGAAATGATGATAAAGATGCTCTGGAAAAGGGAAAATCCAAATAAGTGGCATTCAATTCCATAAAGAAGCTTACCATTGAAGACTCTCAAGAAGAAGAAGAGACTGATAAGGTGATGTCATTCCTTTCTTCAAATCTCCCAAGAGGAAAAGGAAAGTTTAAAGGGGAACTTCCACTAGCATGCTATTGATGTGGAAAGGTTGGTCATCTTGCGGAAAGGTGCCCCAAAAAGTTTCAATAAGAATATGATGAAGATGAAGTTAAAACTCACAAAAAGAAATCTTCAACCTACACGAAAAGGAAGAAGCAGTTCAAGAGAAATTTATTCAAGAAGATGAATCTTCTTTCACAAGAAATAGAAAGTTCAGATGAGTATGAGGTTGAAGAGGTTGAAGAGATTGAGAATGGCAAAGATAGTGGAGAAAATGATATGGTGGAAGTCGTCAGTAGTTATCAGGAGAAGAATGAAACCGAAGGTGATGATGAAGAAGAAGAAGTTGAGGGAAGATTAGATATGGAAGCTGAGTTATTGGCCGCTCTTAGGGAGATAGATGTTTGGAGATCCAATGAAAGGAAAGCTAACAAATTTGTTTCGTGATGCCAAACTATATATGCAGTAGCAGGAAGAAGAGAAGTCTGAGTTGATGGAAGAAATTGAGAAACTCCAGTTATCAACACCAAAGTACTCAGAATTAGTTGGTGAGAATAAACTCAAGATTGATGAATAGAAAAGGGAGATCGATGGCTTGAATAGAAAATTGAAGGATCAAGTCAAGTGTATCAAATAACTTAAAGAAGAAGTGGTTAGTATGTGACAAAAAATGAAGGATAAATAAAAACTCTTGACCCCCAATGTGATATCAAAAAAGAAGGTCATTTAGAGGATAGAAAAGATGAAAGAGAAGGATAGTAGTTCAGCAGGAAAGAAGCAGCAATTGAGCTCAGACGTTAAGGCTGATTCAGGGCTTGATCATAAACAAAAATCTGTGAAAATTGAAGTCAGACCACGAGTGTCCATCCAGAGATTGAAGTTTGATCTAGGAAAAAAGCAGAATCATAATATTCAAAGATCCCAAGGGAAAACCAGCAGTGAAAAAGTGACACATAGGAATGATCCTTATATTAGGTTCTATTGCTGTGGAATATGGGACACTCACAAAATGTGTGTTCTATAGTGAAGAGATACTGAAGGGAACAAGAAATATAGTGGAAAACAAACATAGATCAATATTATATAACATCCTTTGAAGGTCATTGTTTTTGGTGTGGAGGATTTGGGCACATGGCTAGATATTGCACATCAATCATACAAAGGAATGTGCCAAATAAAAACTCAAGCAGTTGTAAGCAGCAAGTTAGGTAATCATCTAGTGAGATGAAAAAACGAAAATAGATTTGTAGCTCTATAAGATGAAGCTAGTCCATCACACTCTAAGGAATATCAACTTCTCCAAACCACACTGAGTGTGAAGTAGAAGACATGGACCAAAAGAGAAAGGATGAGAAGGAAGTAGTTACAGAAAGTTCCCTTAAAGCTTCAGATCGTTCAGGAGTATGAATCCTTGACAGTGGTTGCACATCCCATATGATAGGTAACAAGGATCTCATTACAGGCATAAAGTATGAAAAAGTAGGAATTGTCAAATTTGGGAATGATGAAGGGATGAAGATTATTGGTTCAGGAAAGGAAAAATTTGGGGGAAAATAAATGAGACGTGCTGATATCTTGGTAGTAGAGGGTCTCAGTCATAACATGATCAGTGTCAGTCAAATATGTGACTCTGGGAACTCTATTCGATTTACCAAGAAGATGTGTGCTGTGAAAGGAAGATATGGAGTAGTTGTTCTACATGGGAAAATGACAAAGGGAAATCTTTACCTTGTAAATGGAGAATAATATTTGTGTCTTTTATCCAGAGAGGAAGAAAACAAGCTATGGCATAAGCGACTTGGTCATTTATGCCAACCATCTATGTAAGATATGGTAAAGTGTGATACTACTAGAGACCTTCCCAAACAATCACGTGATTGTACTCATACATGCGATGCTTCCCAAAAAGGGAATATCATCAGAATGACATACAATCCAAAGGAACAGAAATCAACCAGAGTGATCGAATTGGTGCATTCTGATGTATGTGGACATATCATAGCATGAGCCATAAATGGAAAAGGTACTATGTTCTTTTCATTGATGATTATATCATAATGGCATGGGTATTTTTCATTACTCACAAGAAAAATGTGTTCAGTTGCATAAAGCAATATAGAAGGGAATTAGAAAGGATTCTTGGGAAGAAAATTCTGATGTTCCGTACTGATAACGGTACAGAATTCACAAATAGTCATGTAGATGACTATCTCGAGAAACATGGGATAAGGAATCACGTTTCATCAATGAGAACACCCCAACAGAATGGAGTAGTTGAAAAGATAAATAAGATCATCAACAACATGTCCAGAACAATGCTTAATAAAATGGACCTACCTGAGAAATTTTGGAAGGAAGCAGTTTTGACATCAGTCTACATTTCAAACAGGGATCTGTTGTGTCCAAAAGAAGGGAGAACCCCGTATGAAATTTGTTACGGAAAGAAACCAACATTGAAATACTTTCAGATCTTTGGAAGTAAGTGTTTGATTCTTAAAAAATAAAACCACAGGAAGTTTGAGTCGTGTGGAGATGAGGGAATTTTTCTGGGCTACTCAAGGAAAAGCAAAGCATAAAAATGGTTTTACAAGAGGCTGGGAAAAGTAGTTGAGAGAAATGAAGTCACTATTGTGGAAAATGAAGATAATATTCAACAACATAGTTAATTGTTTCTTGATGAAAGTGAAGAAGAGGATAGTAACATAGGAGGAGAAGAAGTGGCGAATACTGTCTTAGAAGAAGACACTGATAATGAACAAGAAAGTGTTAAGTCTATGTCTGCAAGGAAGCTAAAGAGTCGAGATGAAATTGATAGGCAGAATATCATTGGTGATCATAAATCCCCAGTTTAGATAAGGAGAATGAATTCACTACTGCAGACATCTTTCCTATATTAGGTAGAGCCAAAATGCTTTGATGATGTAGCTGATGATGAAAACTGGGTTCAAGGTGTGAATGAAGAGCTTGATCAGATTGAGAAGAACCAGACATGGGAGATTGTTTCGCGGCCAATAGATAAGAATGTCATCGGGAGAAAATGGGTCTATCGCAACAAGATGAATGCAGATGGCACAGTGATTCAGAACAAAGAACGACTAGTGTGCAAGGGGTACTCCCAGATAGAGGGAATTGATGTTGATGAGACATTTGCACTTGTTTCAAGGATGGAGAAAATCCAATTATTTTTATCCATATCAGTGCAAAGAAAATTGAAAGTGTTCCAGATGGACTTCAAATCTGCATTTCTGAATGGGATTCTGGAAGAAGAGGTGTACATTGAGAATACAGATGGTTTTATCCTTCATGATGTTGAGAAAAATGTTTTTAGACAGAAGAAGTCGTTGTATGGGCTGAAACAAGCACCAAGATCATGGTACTCAAGGCTTGATCAGTACTTGAAGAATTTCGGTTTCCAGCATGGAGGAGTTGATTGCAATATCTATTTCAGAAATGATAGTAATAAAAGGATGATGGTGTTGGTTTATGTCAAAGAAGAAATATTTGGCGGATCAGATGAAGCTCAGTGTAGATAGTTTTTCGAATTCATGAAAAATGAGTTTGAAATGACAATTATTGGAGAGCTAACATTTTTCTTTGGTCTATAGGTGACTCAAGGAAAGAATGAAACATTCATTTCTCAATCCAAATATGCCAAGGAGATTTTAAGAAGGTTTAGAATGGGGAATTCTAAGGGGATGAAGTCTCCGGTTGCTACCCGGATGAAATTATCAAATGATGAGGATGGAAAGGCAGTTAATATCACAGAATAGAAGAAAATTATTGGAAGTTCTCTGTACTTGACTGCAACAAGGTCTGATATTGTTTTCGCTACATGCCAAGCAGCGAGATATAAGAGTAATCACAAATATATCCACATGCTTGCATTGAAAAGAATAATTCGGTATATCAAGGGCACGGTGGACTTCATCTTGACATATAATGAAAAATCTCAGATAGAGTTGTTGGGATATACTGGTGCCGATTGGGACGGTTCAGCGGAATATGGGAAATCAGCATCAGAAGGTGTGTTTTATCTTGGTGGACTATGTATTGCTTGGTTATACAAGAAGCATGATTTCATTTCATTAAGCACCGTAGAAGCTGAGTATATTGTGGCCACTCAATCTTGCACACAGTTATTATGGATAAAGCAGTAGCTTGAAGATATGGGAGTTAAAGTGAAGTCTCCAATCCGAATCTTGTGTGATAAATCATGTGCTATTAATCTGAGTAAAAATCCCATCCATCATTCAAGTACAAAGAACATTGGAATAAATTATCATTTTATCAAGGAGAAGGTGGATCAAGGGCTTGTGAAGTTAGAGTATGTTCCTAAAGAGCTCAAGGTTGTAGATATTCTGATAAAGGCCTTACCCAAGGAAGCGTTTGAAAGGTATCGACTGGATCTGGGAGTTTAGTCGACTCCCCGCACCTAAAAAAGTGTGGATGTGGGACCCCCCTCTCCCGAAGGTATGATGTGTTTTCCCTAATGTGCTGATATGCTTTCTCTACTCTGTTATAGACTGCAAAAAAGTATCCTTTGGATTTGTTGACAAAGGGGGAGAAAATAGTGATTGTTCAAGGGGGAGAGAGTGTGGTAATTTGATAAATCATGAATGATATGGGGAGAAGCTGACAGGTCGAGCAACGAGATAGGGGGATCAATGAGAAAGGGGGAGCATATTAAATTTGATGATTCTATAAGTGATCGATCAAAGAGTAGATATCACAACAGCTGAGGATTGTGATAACAACAGAAGAGTGGTGTTGGAATGCAGTAAGAATATTTCCAAAAACTGGAATCAGTTTGGTGTCAATAGTGGGTGTTAGTGATGAAGTGATTAATTGATGAAATTTTTATTTACTCTTGTTTCTCACACTGATCATTGCTCATGTGGGCTTAGAGTATGTGTTGAGTAAATCCTTGATTGCTATCAGAATCGCAATAGGCGAATGGTGGATGAAGAAGTATCGATGTATCTTTTTTTGGAAGAGTTGTCAAAAAACCCAAAGGGAGAGATTGTTAGGTGCAAATCCCTCAAGTTATCATTGAAGCATTTTTGAGGTGATTGTGTTTGTTGACAAAGTGGACATCTGTGTTGTGATTGTTGACAAAGAAAACCATGATATTAAAATTTGTTGAAAAAGGGGATTTCATGGTGGCAGGTCGAGTTCAAGAGCTGTTTTTAATGATCAATGTTTGATTCAAGAATGTCGAAAAAGGAATGGATGATATGGAGGTGGTACAAAAAGAGAAGTTACACGGTGGCGCCGTTTTCTAGTGTTTGGAAAATTTTTGGGCCTAAAAATCAACAAATGAAGAAAAGTGGTTTTTCGCAAAGGGACTTGAGAACTGTATACTTGATGGAGAGGAAACTTGCACGCCATATGTTTTTAAGATCCGGACATCAAAATATGGCAAAGGGATAAGGGTCGTTCAAGTTTTGGAGTTGGTCGTGCTAGTGTTTTTTGCGGTAGAGACTTGTGCACTCAAACTTTCACGCCATTGCGCAGGGTGTCCAAATGCTTATAAATAAAGGTCGGACCCTCCTCATTTAGTGAAGATTTTAACACTTAGAAAAATCAGAGCTCCCGTCATGTAGGTGTGGTGGTCGCACAAGTGGTGTGTTGTCACGCAAGTAGAGGTTGCGCGGCAGGTGATAGTTGCACATCCAAGGGGGTCTGGGTGAGGAAGGAAGAGAGTCGCGTAGGTTCTGAGTTGAAGAAGGAAGTACCGTGCATGTGGTTTGGTGAAACTTGCATGCCATGTTTTGAGGAAGCACGAAAATTGTTGGTTGCACGCCAACATTGGATTGGGCGTAAAAGACTGTGCGTCATGCAAGTTTGGAGTAGCATAATCTTGTGTCGCGCAAGTGGTTTAGGTGGACTTGCACGCCAGTTTTGACTTGCATGCCAAGAATTGCGCGCCGACTTAGAGAAGGGTGCCATGTGAGGTTGATTCCCAACAGTGAATCAGGGATGTGTGGAAACTGGAAGAATTCCTGATACCTTCGATGCAATGTGAAATTCATCTACGGGTGAAAGTTGGACTACAAAAGAGCATCGATATACAACAGAGGATGTATTCATTAGTGATAATGGAGAGACCTACAGGTCTATAAACTGTGAGTGGATCCTTTCCAGAGTAGTGAGCAAAGGAAGAGGAAGAAGGTGATCCTCTCCACCGGTAGTGAGCCATAGAGAGAGAAATAGGGGGTGACCCTTGGGAAAGCAGTGAGATGACCCGAAACATTGTAAAGACAGTGATCCTAGGAATAGAAGTGATCTATACCAAACCTTGTAAACAAACATGTAGTTAATGTGGATTTGGTACATCATCACATTGTGGGTGTATGCTCCTTGGACGTTGCCTAGTGAGGGTGAACCAGGTAAGAATTTTTTTGTCTTCTGCATTCTTTACTTTCTATTTTTATTGTGCAACGAGAAATATAGAGAAGAGTGTTTTTCTTAACAGTGAAACAAGATCATAACAAGAATTAATTTTAAATTATTCATACCCTAATTCACCCCCCTCTCAAGGTATTCATCCTTGTGGACCTAAAAGTTCTCTTCACTTTCATCCTTAAAAGGGATCATCAAGAAATATGGGCTCTAGTACATAAAAATTCTTCTATTTGCACAGTACAATGTGAAAGTGACTATACCACTCTTAGAAGTTAGTGTCAGTCAAGAGATTATATTTATCTAAGATAGATCTTTGGGATAATTTCATTGTTTAAGGAATTATAATTTTCTACTAAAAAAAATCTTATTTTTTGTAATTAATATTAATTTCCATGTGTGATGTAAAAAATTTTATTTTATTAATCTCCCACCATTTTATCGAATCCCAGTATCCATAACTATTGGATTTGCAATACACCTTATATGGATATTCTAGTGGAAGGTATTCATATTACCCTTCTCAAAAATATTATTACATCCTAATAAAATTAATTGAAGTTATTTAGGTATCCAGTTTTTAGAACAAAAATAAATCAAAGTTACTTGATCGATTGAATGGAATCCCCAATTTGGAAACTATAAACGAAAATTTATATACACATCCCACAAAATTACACTATATAATGCAAAAGAAACTAATCTTGATGATGAATAGTTAAACTCAAACAAAAAAATTCAATTAAACTTTTCAATAAATTTATGTTTCATAAACAGGGATAAAATAATAATTTAATATATAGTTTTATTATACATCTATTAATGGAAGGGGATGTATGAACTAATATTTTCATTGGTATATTTTTGTAGTTTTTATTCCACTTGGTGATTAAAATAAGATTCTATTTATTATATTATTACTCTATGATCATGATCACAACTCTAACCATGCATACATAGAAATAATTTATCACATATGTTCATTTATTTTATATTTTCAAATATGGTAACTATCATATATGAATTAATATCATTCAAAAATTACAAAATAATTAACTATAACAACCAAAATAATTAAATAATTATGTGATCATGAGATATTTTATATTGGTTAGTCAATCGAGTGGATGATGAATAAATTAATATGATTTTAGAATTTATTTAGTGATATCCAAACTCAATTTTTAGTTCATGTTAGGCTCCCATGCATTTTTCTTATTTGGTTCCACATCAGCTTTCATACTTGAATCACATCATAAAAAAATCCTCCAGTATTTACAATGCAGACACACAAGAAGGTGAAGGAAAACTAAAGTTGTGTGATTAAATTTTTATCACTAAAATGTGGATATATAGTCCTTTTTCCATTTAATGATGAAGGGACAATTTATAGACTGTTTGAAAATATATTTAATAAAATATTATCACATTTAAAACATAAATATGACAATAAAAATAAATAAATAAATACCCAAACATGTACGGGTTGGTCCCTACTTATTATTAGCCAACATGTAGTAAAATTGAATATTAATGTTAATTAATATAAATACAAATGTAGGGAATTTTAATGAATTTAAGTTGCAATAAAATAATTGTAATAAATAAATGATATGACTTGTGACACCAATTTTTTTTGAAAATTCCCCAAAATAAAAAATTAATTACTATGTTTTTAAAATAATTTTTAGGATTGTTTAGACCTAAAACATGTCCCTAGATGGTAACTAGGTCCTTACCAGGCCTCATTGGGCCATCCGAGTTAGGTTTTCCAAGACCCATCCTGACCTGAGTTGGGTGAGCTCATTGGGTGCCCGATCAAGCATAAATTACCCCATACGGGACGCACAAGGGGTGCCCTATGAGGTATCAATGAATATATATATATATATATATATATATATTTAAAAAATACTCTACACCCATGATGCACAGGAGTTTTTGTAGCCAACTAACCCCCAATCAATAGATAGTATTCTTAAAAGGTGCTATCAGCTTCCTAATGTAGTAGCTATTCCCAAGGTAGTGATGGTCATCATTAATGTCCATCTATTTTTATAGGGTGAGGTAAAATCTTCCTCAAGGATGTGTCATCCCACCTTTCTACCTTTTTTCAACCCCGGATTCATCCCACCTCTCTTGAGTATCTTGTTATGACCTAAAGAGAACAATCTTTGTGATGTTTCTCATCAACTCACTCTTTTTACATTAGAGTTATATGAAGCCTCAAACCTCTTGAACAAAACCTTGGGGTCTCAATTAATCTCTCTAAATCCATCAGTTGATGTGTTTGACATATTTTTGTTCAGATCTTGGGGTCTACAGGGGTGGCCAACCATTGGCCTCCTCAATAAGTGACGTATCATGGTTTGTTTCTCATTGGAGGAAGACCTGATCATCACCTTGTATGACACCCCCCGAACCAAAAATCGCTCCCATTTCTACCTATTTGGATGGTTTGATGATTTTCATATAAAATGGGATTCCCCAAAAACAACGTTTTAGGAATGCTTCCCCGAACTTCCTCTTCCTTTTCAAAACCTTTCAATTATCTGAAAGCTTGGGAATATGGTTGTTTATTTTTTGTGTTCAGATAATAGAA
Source organism: Viscum album (assembly GCA_963277665.1). Taxonomy (NCBI): domain Eukaryota; kingdom Viridiplantae; phylum Streptophyta; class Magnoliopsida; order Santalales; family Viscaceae; genus Viscum; species Viscum album. Next base: position 592,507,282 of record OY728126.1, read on the forward strand.
TATTTCTTGTTTATCGACCAATATCCTCAAACATTTTTTTCAAAGTATATGTTTAAAAAACTGCTGTGTAGTTAATTAGGATCTCAGTTGGGGAGAAATTTTGTTTGTAGACAACTCGTTTCCTTTGAGACTTGGATGAATTTGTGCTCATCATGTAAATTCCTGGGGCACTTTATCCATTCCTATCAGAAAGTAGGTAATACCTATTAGGGGCGTGGGTGGGGGTAATTTTTTCCCCTAGGATGAATGGGACCAATATTACTACCCTCTCTATTTATAAATAAAATACCAAAGAAACCCATATTGCTGATCCTCTTCAGAATGATCTGGTTAATGAGTACTCAGAACCTAAGGTAGAAGATATATTTGAATGATTAAAATGATAATTGGGTATATCGACTGGGATACCATAGGTCTAAGGGAATGTTATATCCCCAAAAAATGAAACTCCCACCTTTATGGATGCATTGAAAGTTGGAAGGGTGGGAAAGGGGAATAATATTACATAAGCAGCAGAAAACATTGTAGATTTCAATATAAATCAATCTAATGAAAGACCACTCTCTTAGATTCAGGATTCTCTTAGTCTGAATGTTTCAAAGAGGTAGAGGTCTCTTATCTAGAATTCACTATCTTTCTCTATGACAAACCATAATTGATTGAATTTATTTAAGGGGGATGGGAGGGAGAATATAGACCCCAGAGGTTGTTGTAAATATATTCCCAAATTGAAAAGGAAATACACTGGATCTACATCCCTTGAGAATACTTAACTGAGTGACAAGGAAACTGACTCACAACCAATAAAAGCTGAAGACCAAGACCCCTAAACCATAATGAGTGCGGGGTATGGTTCTAGAAATGGAAAAAAGGAAACCTTCTTTTTTGAAATCTCCCAATCAGTAAAAAATATACTCCTCTTAAGGACTAGTCCAATCTACCAAAATTCACAATCACCAGTTCCTCAAGTAATGATAAAAATGTTGTAGAAGAGACAAGGATGATAGAATCAATAAGTGATGAATATGTTTACCAGAATATTTGAACATATTGTATCCATGCCTCAACTTATAGTGTTAGGGCTGAGGAGGATAAAGGTGGAACAAGTATGAACTCAGAGATCTTGATGGGAAATCAGGATGATAGGGAGTCCATCCTTGAGCCAAAGACAATTTAATTTATTAGAAATAAAATGGGTGTAGAAAATAAGGTTTCTAATAGAGAATAAATTCAGGAGATCCTCCTCTATTCTAATGAATTAATGTTGGAGGATTATTTAAGATAAATATTTCTAAGGAGGATTCTCGTAGAATGTTCAAATGATCATAAACAGTTGATTATAATGAAGAGTGAGTTTATAGGAACTATAAACAGAATAAAATTTTGATTCATCTATTCAATGAGGGGAATTATATCTTAAAGGGACACATATATACATGAGAAAATATGACATTCCAATTTGAAGATCTCATCAAGAAAGATCCATATCTGAAGGTAACCTCTATCAAACGATAATTATATTGAGTTAATTATTCAAACTCTTTTTAATTTTGATTGTAATGAACAATTATTTTCATATTTTGTTTGAATTTAGGGAACTATGATTTAGCTGGTTTCCCACTCATCCTCAAAAGTGATTATTTAAATAAAAAAATTTACTTTGGAAAATAGAGGGGATTCCTTGTCAATGTGGGTGGTGTAATTCCACCACTTAATTTTTTTCTCTCTTACCTAGCACATGTATGGGATACCCTAAACCCATTCCCATCCCTTAGCTAAATACCTCTCTAAAAACTCCACACAGTAGTATAAGGTTCCTCCAGCTTTTTTTGGGTTTTGATTCTATATATAAATTAATTTAAATTAAATTCAATAAATGTTCTGACAAATCTTTGAACAGATATTTCATGGCCATTCAAATTCATATCGATGCACCATTAGTGGAATTTGGACCATATAAAATCTATCTATTCAAATTATGTTATATATATTTAAAATTTCAAGATAAATAATTACAAAATTTCCATTATACCATCAATGGAACCAAATATACTGTGAAACTATTTAAATAGGTAATTTTTTTTCTTTTTTACATAGAATATATATGAAGACACTTGTTTTGTTCAGAAATACCTAGTTCATTATAACTATCATGTGTAAATAATTTTATGTTTGAAATGAAATCAAAATGGTAGCTTAGTGGAATGATGTAATCCTAATGTAATTCACTCATATATTTTTAACCACAACTTAAATTTACTAAACTAAGCACCCACTAGATAATCCACATATGTACCATAGCCCCTAAAATAACAATATTTGATTCTCAGGTTCTTTTATGGAAGATTAAATTACTCTAAGTGACTTTAATAATAACAAATAGTTCACACGATCAATCCTCAAACTTTGATTGATCTATTCTGAATCTTTATTTGAATTTCTATATATCAAAATTTTAGAGATGGGATAAGTGGATATATGGTCTTCAGATTCAGTAAAATGGATTCAATTAAAATTCATAGATCAAAATGAGCTAAAATTGTTTGGTTTAAGTTTACAAAATTTCTATAAATACACTAGAAAATTTAAAATTCTTTAACTAAACCAAAAATACAAGAATAACTAAGTAAATGTTTAAGACATTTTATTATTCTTTTAATTATTTATTGTATGTTGAACACATAAAATGTATTAGAAAATAATATTTTATAATATTCTCTTTTATAATTAAATAACTTATGAATAAATTGGGAAATAAATTCAAATATAATTATTATAGAAAATAGAAAACTAGAATTAATTTAGTTACAATCGTTCACACTTAGATGATCACTAGTCCCCACATATGGGGCTCACTTCATTTGAAACCCCCATTCTATTAGAGTTGTTGGGACTTGTGGATATACTTTGTGTGTGACCCCAAAGGACATGATGTTAATATAAGTGAATCATATTCATAGAACAATAATGGTATCTAGAAACACATCATAGTCACTAAATAGACAAGGATAAATAATATCTAAGACTACCTTCTTTTAATGCACACTATGTAATATAATCTATTTGTCTCAATATCTCAATAAGTAGGTTTCATACTTTGTATCATTATTGTATACGAAAAATATATCTTTAATTTACTCTATGAAATGAAATTTTTGATAAACTACAGAAATCATGAATTTAATCAAGTAGTTCGATCTCAATTGAAGGGAAAATGAAATATTTATTCATTAACTAAGAAGTGGAAAATCATTTCCCACATATTTTTGAGTGATTCACATCACTTATGAGACACCCATCATATGATACCTTTCCATGAGAATTTTTCATCATGAATTTATTATATACATAAAAATATCTAATTCATGATATGCATTAATAATAATATCATGTCTATGAACCAAGACACATATCCATGGATAAGAATATACAATAAAATATATAACACATTGAATTCTTATTGGTTAGGTTTTCCTCATAACCTCACATCCTGGAGAATGACAAGAGTAAAATTCAGGAGAAGACCCCTCATTTGCTTAAGATAACTAAGTGGATGATATTCAGACATCATTTGTGTCATGTCAAAAAAATTTCATCTAAACTATGTAACATATTTTTAATATAAATACCCTGACCACAATAACACAAACTTGATGCCTTATTTTGCAACATTGGTACTATGAACAAGTTTTTTCATCCCAAAGGATTGAATAGTTTAGTAGATGTGGAAAAATAGATACAAACATAAGTTTTACAATACAACTAGAATGGAATAAAACATATCAACTCCATTGGAAATATCTATAAACACCTAGATTATCCCTACAAATCATTCATAATAAAAATATTGTCATCCTAGGGAAAAATAAAACATAATAAAGGGGTGCCATAGTATGCTCAGTAAGGTTCATAAATAAATATAAACAATAAAGAATAGGGAATAAATAAAATCACATTCCACTGAAACAAAATATTTAGCATAATATGGTAAGAATAAAAGATGAATAAATAGTTCCATATAAATTATCACATGAGAATAAAACTTAACCCTGGATAATCTACTTATAGAATAATCACATAGGATATATATTAGTAATATCATTATGAGGTAATTGATAATTTCAGACATCATAGACGTAACATCTAGGGTTCCACCAAGACACCATACATAAATGGGTGAAAACATGGTCTAGTTTGTCTCATGAGACCCATCGATGCATTGAGGGGTTATAGTGGGCCCCACCCATCATTTACTAAGTCTAATGCATTCCTCATATATTGAATAAAAATATATATTTAATAAAAGTGTCCCATACCATTTTGTAATATTGGAATTATAATTATAGTTGAAAGTACTCTAACAAAATCATTGAGAAAATCTTGAGAGAAATACCATTTTTCTTTGAAAGGAAGAGTTATTTTGTAAAATCAGTTTTATTTTTCAAAAAAATTAGATTAAAAACATGTATATGTAATAAAATAATATGAAATTAAATTTTATATAAGGAATATGAAATGAAAATTAATCATGAAATTTGGAAACTAAAGTGAAAACAAGTAAAAATAGTGTTTATGAAAATTTATAAATGATCCACTTCAGTATGGTTTGAGGGAAACAATAAAAGGGTATTTAAAGAGGAAAAATGAATGATAGTTATTATAAAACCATAAGTGAGAAAATATAGTTTTTATTGATAAATAATTTATTTTAGAAAAATATTAGTGGCCTAAAATAGATTATGAAGTGTACTTGAAAATGGCTAACAAATTGGAAAGTTCCCATAAATCGAGCCTGTTTGTTGGAAGGAATTGAAAAGTGAACCATATAAAACATATGTTTATCCCTAAAAAAAGATGAACAGATCTAGATATATGATTTTGGAACATATAAACATAATTTATAATAAATAAATAAAAATAAATAATAATTACTTTGGGTTAATGAGAGGGAAGTGTGACCCGAATTAAAAATGGAGGTTTGGGAAGAAACCATAACCATTTTGCAAACAATCAAACCATATACCCCATAAAATTATTGATAATGAAATAAGACATTTTATATGATATAGATAAAAAGATTCATGATATGATACATCAATGGGAAGTATAAATACACCACACAAAAGAAATAATGGTGAATAAGGCATATCTTATATAAACAACAGTGAGATGAGAAAACCTGTACCATATGTCTATAAATGTTATGCTCTTCTACTTAACATACAAGATAATCAAATTAGATTCATTAAAAATTTAATTAAAAACTTATTAAAAATTGATTTTTTAATATTGTTTTATTATGTTTATTTATGATTTTTGGGAGTCATAATATTCAATTTTGTCATTTGGAAGTGTTTATTTCCTTGGTTTTCACGATTGGTTCACTTGTATATATATACGAGAGATCATGTGAAATGGGAATAGTTTTCCAGAATTGAAAATATATGTTATTAATGAACTTGAAAAAGATTTAATGGACTTATATTTCGTTTTTACATATATAAGGGCTATTCATTAGATAAAATATTAATCATAATTGTTTATATTGTTATGGTGCTTTTTTGATCACCACAAACTAGTTTTTTCTTATGAATTAATATTATGTATATATACCAATTACATAACTTTAAATAATTTTTATTACATATATTAAACCCTAATTTAACCATAAAAATGGTTTTACTACCAACCTTGAAGACTTAATTGAAAAATGAAAACTCACCATCTAGGAAGGCTGTAAATCAACACCTTATAGTCGATGTTTCCTTTTTTAGAATAAAAATGGTGGAATAGAAAAGGATTCATGGTGGATATACCGTTATCAAAATAAAATTTCATTATATATAAGATACAAGATTTATCATTCATGTTTGGATAGAGGAGGTTGGGAAATGATAAGATAATAAAAAACTTGAATGAAAATTAAAAGAACAAAAGGGGATTTACCACTTGAATTATTCTCTTTGAGAACCTCCTTTAAGAGCATTGAAATGGTATTTGGGTGAAACAAAAAAGACCAGAAAGTGGGGGAGAGGTTTTTTAGAGGATATTGGAAGAATATAAGAATGATTCAAAGCTTTATAGGTGTGAGGATAAGAGATGGTGGGGGGTGTTATATATTGTCGAGGAGAGGGGGTGTTTCATGAATATTTTATTCATTGGTTTATTATTTTTGATCAAGACTACAAATAATTTTGATTACTATATATCAATATAGTATGTATTTCATGTGTGATCAAAAAAATGTTTCTTATATAATGCGTGATGTTTTAATTCATGTTTTGGGCTTAAATTGTTAAATATCGTAAATTACCATATTTCCCTAATCATTAAAAATTCACCTATTTTAGAAAAATACAAAAATTAACCATAACCCTTACATGAGGCACAAAATTAATAAACGGACCCCATTTTACAAAAATATTTTTCTAATTATGATCAATTTAAATTTTAAATAAAATTATTATTTACTAAAAAAATACCGATTTTAGTATTTCAACTGTTTTATGAAACATAGAAAAATTAATTAAGGGCATGTAAAATTATATTATAACCATAATAAAAAAATTAATTATTCATGAATCTATTTCATGATAATAAATTTTATTTTAAATAATTATTTTAATTGTTAAATTGTGAATAAATATTTATGTTTCACAAAAATACTAACAGTTAATTTATCACTTTAAAAAAAACCGTCTACTATTTCCTGGATATAAATATATCATATTTTAATATATAAGAATTTTAAATTATATATATAATTTTTAAGTTTATTTTACTATTAAAATCATAAATAAAATATTAATATAAATAAAATGACAGTTTTTTAGAAATCTGGATTTTTCATTATTCACGGAAAATAAATATTTTCAGAAAAATACAAACATTTCACCCTAAGATAATTCTGAAATTATTATTTTAAAACTGAATTTTATTTTATTAAATATAATTTATAAAAGCGTAAAAATTTGGTTTTAAAACAAGTGCACCATTAAAAGGAGATAAAACTACCTTTAGAAAAATTATAGCCTTTTAGTGTGTAAAATTGGATTCATTCTTATATTTTTTCCTAGAGAATATTTCTTATGAATGTAAAAACATTTATTTAAATATATAATATATAATTTTTATATTTTTCTCAATTATATTCATTGCCACCAATTTAACAGCTATTCTATAATGACCTTTTTAAAATTATGATATTTAATTGTATATTATTGTTTTTTATGTTTGATGTTGTGTGAATCCTATGATGTAGAAGAAATTAAATTTAATCAGAGAAATACCATAAAATATTGTGGAAGATCATTTTTCCATGCTTCAATAAATTGTTTCCTCACAATTGTAAATTTTACTTCAAAAATAAAAGGTTGATACTTAAAAATTATTTTGTGCGAAACTCACATTGGATATTGGGTTAATAAAATATCCTCTTAGTAAGAGGGAAAGGTAAATGTGAAGGTCCCCACAAAACAAATATTAAAAAATTAGAGAAAATTCGTGAAAATATAGACATGGAATAGAAATATAACTATCAATTTATGATAGAGTGTGATAGAAAACATGGATGTTAGAAAGTTTACCATCACAAATCATAAATTTGAGATCATTTAAAAGACTATTTATTTCATAGAATGAAATGTATAAAAATATTTTTTTTTTCAAAAATCATTTTCCAAGTGTTTTTTGTTTCTTTTACTATCCAAAAAATAAGTTGAGAAAATAAACACACATTATTTATTTCCACATAATAAGAATAATCTCATATTTTGGTTGTGCTTTGATCTATTTTCACTTTATACCCTACACATGGAAATGGATGTTCAAGATGATTTTTTCACATGTGAATCAATTTAAACAAATCATATGGTCCTAAAATTATTCATTTTACCTTAATTTTTTTTCTAAAACCAAGAAGTTTAATATATATTATCAACAAACAATAATTTTGAATATTTAATTTGATATATTACATAAGTATTTAATCTTAGGAATATCTAAAACTAACTATCCGTATTTAAAAAATTACGATGATCACTAAATTTACAAAATCAAATTAACATAAGATTATCCGAATAATGTAACTATTAATCCCACATAATAAATATATGAATACCTTGACACACTAAAAACTTTATGAAAACATGCATGCTTACTAATACATAAATAATAAGTACAACAATAAAATACTTATATATCTCATGAATATCATGAACAAGAATTGTTGATAAAATAATGAAATAATAATTCTTGAATCCAAACACGTGCATATTAATCATTCCTTTTCAAATGAGGTAGAAAAATATTCTTGTACAAGATCCCTTTGCTTCTTCTAAGCTATATTCCCTTGACATTTGGGACATTAATTTTCATAGTTTCCAATTTTATTGTTGTTAAAGCTCTATATATCATCAAAGATTTTCTTACACTTGAAATCTCAAGCATGGACGCCTTTACCTCCACACTTATAGAAAACTCTCATTCCTTTTAAGAAGGTACCAAGGTATTTTTCCAACAATTATCACATTTGGGAAAATTATTATTTCTCTTCTTTACATTATAAAACTTTTCCCTAGTTTTACACTTGTTATCGTGCTTCCATTTGAAGTTATAATATTTTGAGGATTGTTTGTTTGTATCATTAGCACATCATATTATATCTACATATGATGAGAATGTTTGGGAGACTTTTTCTCTTCGATAGATTGGAATAAGACCATAAATAATATGATTTTTCTTAATATTTAGATCAAGTGCATTGGTGAGGCTCCCATTCCTTCTGTGAGGTTCCATTTGTAAACAATAGAATACACAAAATTAGGTTATGAATCATAATTCATAATTTCTGACTAAAATAACCCTTAATATAAAATGGAAAATTTATGCATATCTATTATAATAATCATAAACATGGTTTTTTGGGAACATATTTACTTTTCAATCCTTTATAATGGGTTTTAAAGAAAATGGAAATTATCCTAAGCATATCTCACATGAGTGTCAAAACAGGTCTATAGTAAGGCCCATTATTAGCTATCAGGCTATGCTGAGTCAGGACCAATGCACATTTTTAGAGTTATTAACCCTAGATAAATTTGTAGTAGAACCATGTCCACTTTTAGTACCCATATAAGAATGTATTTTATAAAGACCCACATATTCTCTACCTCACCAAAATTATAAGATGTTTTTCTATTCTTTCCCTAAAATTATATTTTAGGGTCATGTTCTCTTATCTATATTTTATAAATCTAGTTTCCATAGTTTCTACTAAAATTCCACTAATAGTAACTCTAAAGAACCTTACCCCAGTAGTTCAGAGATAGTGCCTTATTTTATTAAATTAGTTATGTGAACATGTGATCTAATCCCCAAGGACCAAATAGTATTTTAGCTTTGGAAAACCAGATAAAAACATAAGTTTTATATTAAAAATTGAATGAAAAAAACATAGTAACTCCATTTTAAATATCCATAAACATTTAGATTATTCTTGTAAGTCATTCATAATACACATATTCACATCCTATGGAAAAATAAAACATAAGAAATGGGTGAGATCAGATGCTTAGTAAGGGTAATAAATGAAACATAAAATACCATAAATAAATATAAACAATGAATTATAGAGAATAAATAAAAAATCATTCAACAAAAAAATTGTCTTGAGAATAATATGGTAGGAATAAAAGCTGAATAAATAACATCATATAAATTATCAGATGAGGATGATACTTAAACAAGGATATTATACTAGTCGAATAATAAAATGTGAAATAAATTACAAATACCATAATGAGGGAATGAATAATTATAGACATCATCACCATGCTATCAAATATTCATCTAAGACACTATATATATGTGTGTAAAAACCTGGCTAGTTTGTCTAATGAGATATACTGATGCATTGAGAGGCTATAACATTCCCCACCCATCACTTATTCTAATTCATTACTCATATGTAAAATAAAAATATATATTTAAATAAAAGTGTCCTTTACATATTTTAAATATTTGAATCAAAATTATAGATGAATTTACTCTAATAAATTAATAGAGAAATTCTTGAAAGAAATACCCTTTTTCTTTCAAAAGAAGAGTTATTTTGTAAAATAATTTGAATTATTCATAAAAACATATTGTAAATATGTATATGCCAAAAAATTAAATAGAATAAAATTAAATTTGAGTAATATGAAAGGAATGTTCATACTAAAATTTGGAAATTGACGTGAAAACATGAAAAAAGAGGTTTAAGGAAACATTAGATATGATCCACTTTAGAGTGCTTTGAGGGAAAATAAAAAATAGTATTTAAATTGGAAAAAGGAAATATTTTTCTTCATAAAAACATAAATTAACAAAGGTAATTTTAATGATAACAGTTTTATTTCATAAAAATATTTTTCATTTAAAATAGATTCTGAAGAGTACTTGAAAATGGGTAAGGAATTGGGAAGTTCCCTTAAACAGAGTCTTCTTATCTGGAAGAATTTAAAAGAGAACCCTCTAAAACATTTGTTTCCCAAAAAAAGTAATATAAATTAGTTTGGATACATGAGTTTGGATCATATAAAATTAATTTGTAATAATTATATAAAAATAAATAATAATTACATTGGGGGAAAAGAGGGAGAATGTGTATCCTAGATGAAAAATGGAGGTTCGGGAAAAAACTCCTACCACATTGAAAACAGTCGAAATATATTCCCAATAAAATTAATGATCATGAAATAAGAAGTGTAGTACCATTTAGATAAATATATTCATGATATGATACATCAATGGTTTTTATGAATACACCACACATAAAAAATTGTGGCGAATAAGGCATATCTTCAAAAATAAGTTTTAAATGAGAAAACACATACCTTATGTTCGAGAGCATTATGAAGTTGTAATTGGCATCATGGATAATGAAATTTGAATCATTTAGAATTTATTTCATAACCCATTAAACATTTATTTTATTTATTATAATTTTATTAAGTTCATTTATTTTTTTTATTAGCTTTACAATTAAATTTTGTTGTTTGGAAGTGTTCGTTTCCTTTGTTTTCAAGATTGGTTCACTTGTATACATTTAATAAAGATCATGTAAAATGGGAATAGTTATCTAGAATTGAACTTATATGTTATTAATGAACATAAATAAGATTTAATGGAATATATAATTTTTTTCCAAGATATGAGGATGATTCATTGTATAAAATGTTAATGATAATTATTTAGATTATTTTGGCGTTTTTGAATCATTACGAACTTGTTTTGTCTTAGGAATTAATATTATGTATATATTATGGTCAAAGAACATTAAATAATTTTTATTAAATAATTGAAATCCCTTTTTAACCATGAAAATGGTTTTATAACCAAACATTAAGGAATAATTGAAAAATGAATTATCATTTTCCACGAAGGCTGTAAATCAACACCTCGCAGACGATGTTTTCATTTTTAGAATTAAAAAAGTGGAAGAAAAAAAGAAATTATGATGGATATAACATTATCATAATAAATTCTATTATATATAAGATACTAGATTTTTCATTCATATTAGGACATATGAGTGATGAAATGATAATAAAATAACAAAAAATGAAAGAAAATTAAAACAACGAAAGGGGGTTTACCTCTTGAATTTGTTTCCTTGAGAACCACCTTAAGGAACATTGAAATAGTATTTTTGTGAGACCAAAAAACACTAGAATTTTTGAGATAGTATTTAGATTAAATGGGAATTATATAAGAAATCATAAAGTATTTGGAGGCATGAGGATAAGTGGTGATTAGAGGTGGTATTTATAGTGTAGGAGAGGGGTGTTTTTTGAATATTTTATTCATCTTTTATTTATTTTTTATCCAAAATATGAATATTCGGGATTATTAAGAATAAAGATAGTATGGAGAGAATCTTATTTAAAACTAATGGTTTCTTACATCATTCATGATGTTTTTATTCATGGTTGTTGTTTAAAATTTTATATACTGTGAATTATTGTATTTCACAATTCATAAAAAATTCTACTATTTTAGAAAAATATAAAATATTCGACCTGACAATTTTTTGATAGGTATAATTAAAATATGGAATCCATTTTATGAATATAATTTTCTAATTATGATAAAGTTAATTTTTAAACAAAATCATTATTTACTAAAAAAATACCAATTTTAATATTATAACTCTTTTAGGACGCATTGAAAAACTAATTAAGGTATAATTAAATTATATTCTAATAACAATACAAAACAATATTCATTAATGAATCTATTTCATGAAAATAAATTTTATTTAAATAATTATTTTAATTATAAAATTGTGAATAAACCCTTTTGTTTCAAAAAAGTACCAACACTTAATATTATCCTTTTTAAAACATTTATCTACTTTTTCCAAGATATAAATAAATCATATTTAAATTTATAAGAATCCTAAAATTTTATTTATTATATCATAGGTGAGTTTCAAATTCAAATCCCAAATATACTATTAATATATAGAAAATTATTGTTTTATAATAATCAGGATTTTTTATTATTCATTGGAAAACAAATATTTTCAAAAAAATACCAAACTTTCGCCCTAGGATAATTTTGAATTTAATATTTTAAAAATTTTATTTATTTTATTAAATATATTTTATAAAAGTTCCCAAATTTAGTTTTAAAACATGTGCACCATTAAAAATCAGTAAAACTACCTTTACAAAAATATAGTCTTTTAATTCATAAAATTAAATTCATTAAGATCTTTATGCATATAAAATAATTTGGATGAATGTAAAAACATTTGATTAAATATATCTTATATAAATTTTATAATTTAATTATTAATATTCATTCCTCCTAATTTAACAATTATGTTATAACAACCATTTGAAAATATTGATATTTAATTGTATAGAATTGTTCATTTAAGATTGGTGTTGTATAAAACATATACTTTCAAAGAAATTAAATTTAATAAGAGACTTGAAAAAAATCTTGGGGTGTTACATTTTAGAATATTTTAAAATCATATCAATGTTCCCAATATAGTGGATAACTACTATAAAATTTTTCTATGAAAAAATATCTAAATAAATTACTGAAAAAATGTTATGTAAAAAAAACTCATCATGATATCATATACTAATAAAAATTAATATCTTTGTAATTAAAAGTATAATTTAGTTGGTTATAGAGAATACAATCCAATAAATATAAGTCGTGATTGATCATTATGAGCAACAACCCTCTGAATATTATTCACTAAAAATATCTATGAACTAGACGTTTGATCTATATTTTATAAAATAAAATATTTTCAATACCCATTTTTTACATGGATGATATAAACAGGAATTATTTTTATTATCTATGTAGTTGAGATATATTTTTGATCCACTTTTTTGATGATAAATTTACTCATAAGAAATATCACTCTTTTAATGACTGGTGGATTCTTTTTAATGATTTGTCTAGTTATTATAAAAATTTGATATTACTCTTAAACATGAATTATAACACTTTCCAGCATGATTGATTTTAATATAATACATGGTTAATATACTTTAACATTATTTATTTATCAACTAAATTAACAATTTAGGTGTACAGTAGACCTAGATATTACTAGATGCAACATTTTTTAACATCATCCACATAACAAAAAAAATTTATATTAGACATTATTTTTATTCCTTAAATATTAATTTATCAGATATTTACCTCATTTCCCAAAATATTCATTTAATTTTAGCTAGCTTATGTCTCGGCCAACTCCAAAATCCTTCTCCACCTTCCTTATAGTTAACAGAAAATTAAACATCAATAACCTAGTGTGGTTTAAAATTCAACCCCTTTGAATTAATTAGAAACCCATAACCCTTTATCAAGATTTCACAATGCCTTTATCCAACCTATAACTCTGGTACACATATTTAGGAATGAAATAAATTTTATCCCCTTATATCATACATCTTATCCAAACCTTTTTTAACAATTTAAAATGAAAAACAATCCTTGATTGTGAAATTTATATTCTCAATTCCTATCCATTATGAGTCTTTATATAGGTACAAAATGAAAATAGATGAATAGATTCTCCAAAAAATACAATAATTTTATCTTAATGTAAATATGAAAAAGAAAAACATTTCACCAACTCTCCCCATGTAATCCCAGCCGAAAAATATAATATTTATAAAATAATCCATAAATATAGTGGTAAAGTTAAATTTCTTCATATATTTAAAAAAAATGGAGTTTATACCTATGGTTTAACTTTTGATTTTGATAAGAATAATTTAATAAAGATTTAGTAAGAAAGTAAACTATAAGAAATTACATGGAAATATACTAGGTGTAAATTTACATATATATTCTTCATTACGATTTTTTTTCATGGTATCATATAAGAAACTTCAAGAGAGGTTCTAGTTAATTTATTTCTTTGAAAAATAAATTTAAGAACTCCTAAAAATAAGTCTAGTAAATAGAAATGATATTAATACAAAGTAACAAAAATTGGTATATCTAAGAATAACATTAAAAGTGTATAAAACAATGTTTAGTATATGTTTGTCCATAAGATAGTTTTTTAGTAAAAAATTATTTCTAAAGAGAAAGATAATGAATTATATGAATTAATAGAGAATTATAAAATTTATAAAGGAGTTAAGGATAAGAGATGTATTGAAACATCCCCAACTGGGTTCCATATATTAGTTCCCATATCCAGTAGGTCACATGACCTCAGGCATGCCTCCCCATATTCCAAAGGCATCCAACATGTAGCGAAGGTATGATAAGTCATTATTGGAGAGACTATACATTATTTGACGAGTGTAATACTGTAAAAAAATGAAAAAACAAAAGAAAAAACATTTATAAAAATAAAAAAACCAATCACTCACGATAATCAATACAGGAAATTTAATATCAAATTAAAGTAGAAAATGTTCCATGCAAATGTACATGAAAAGTGTCGAACATTTAAATCAAAATAAAGATACTAAAAACTCCCGAGTAGGTCCTAAATCACATTTGGCTCCCTCAACAATGATCTGTCCCGACTCAGCCATCTTTTAGAAGGCCCTTTCAACTAACTTGTCCTACATCCAGGAAATATATTTGGGTACCGATCATGTAGCCTATGTAGGGTGTGAATATAACTCAATAGGGCACTACCAACAATTTTTAAAACCAATACAGTCAATAAATATCATATATAGTTGTATAAATAAATAATTATAATGCATAAGTAATAGTTATCACATTATCCATTAATATTTATTAAACCACATAGACCACTGAGTTCTGAGGACACCATTATCTAAATACCCTCTCTAATCCACATCATTTATGAACCATTTTACTTATCCAATTCTCAATTAATTTTTTCAAATGGTATTTCGTTATCTGTTTTATTTTAATTTCAATTCTATAAATACTTTGAACCATAATCCAATGACGAAGTTTTGGGTATACAACTCCATGTCTAGAACCCCATTTATTACTCATACAAATTTATCTAGGGAACAAAATTTCATGTATAGCACTACCGAATTCTCAATGATGTATATATATCATGGGCGTATAACATCATGTATATCCCCCATTATCAATAATGTGCATATATGTTTGGTGTAGATTCCCATTTCTATGACCTCAAATTATAAACCATACATATAGATCTATCATTAGTGTAGAACACTATGTCTATCACCCCTTTCTAAACTGTGCATATGCATCATTAGTCTAGATCAACATGTATAACACCCCAAATCTCAACCATTTATTTATATCATTGTTTACATGGTTTATATCCTCATGTCTAATACCCCATTTCAAAACCATGATTAAGAAACATTAACCATCAAATCACAATTAACCACCACTATTTCCATTAATTAATTCATAAATTAATCATTCCAAATGCATTAATTAATTTGGAAATTAATTAAAAACATCAATTTCAAATAATAAATTAAATAATTGATTAACCATTTCACAATTTCAACATAAAATAATTAATTTAACAATTAATTATTCTTAATTAAAATTCAAAAATTTGATAATTAACTCAACAATTAATTATCCCAAATTTCCCAATCAATATGTTTATTATTAATTCACAAATTAATTGTCCATATTCGACATTTAATTTCTCAATCCAACAATCTCAATTCCATTATAATTAATTAACATAATTAAATATCAAATGAAAAATCCCAAGATCGCATAATTAATTCTCCAATTAATTAACTTGTTCAACAATCCCTAAATATAACAATTTCAAAATTACCTCAATTAATTAATTGACGAAATCAATTAATTCAATTATTGATTTCAATTGCTAAAAAACTTTATAAATTATTCAACTAGAATGTATAAAATAAAATCATGACTATGTGATTTGAAAATTAGAACACCTACCCTAATTATTTGATGAACAATATTCCAATGTAAATCCAAAAAATTGAGTAGCATAATGATGTATATAGGATTCAGATCTATTAACCTAAATCAAGATTTAACCAAATAAGATCCCTTAAATCTAGGTATAGACCAAAAAACCTAGACCTAGATTCATCAAATATAGATCTATATCTATAAAAAAAATAGAATACTGCATCCACCAAAATAAGGAGAGAACATATGAGGATGAATGGAAAAGTAATGGGGTAAGATCTACTTTCTGGGAGAGGGTTGGATCTTCAATTCTGGATTTTAATCACAAATAATGGAGGTTGGAAGACCATATAATCCCACTAGAAAGCTCCAAAAAAAGTGAAATACCTCCTTGAGTAAAGTGATGGTCGAAATAAGTGAGTTACAGGGGTTCATGGAATTTTAAAAATAATTCTCAGACTAAGTTAGAAGTCCCAAATGGTTTCTTATGTAGAGGGACATGGTCTTCAATAACTTTGCACCAACTGTGCACCTATTGTTTTACAAGTGCACAGTTTCTCTTTTTAGGGCATATTATTTTTCAAACATGTTCCATCCATGTGAACCCCAGTTGTATTTGGCTTCACGGTTTCTTGGGATGGGCATATAGTTCTCTCTAACTCTGCGCAAATCATGCACAACCCATTTTCGTCCATTTTTATTAATTTTCACCCAAACACTCCTCAATGTAAAACCCAATTGATAGATACTTAAATAAATAAAAAGTATCTAAATTGAAGTCTAATTCAACTCCAAAAAAGTTCAGGATCTTACAATCTACCCACCTTATAAGAGCTCATCCTCATATTGCACTTCCAAGAATCTCTAAGATTCCAATAAAAAATGATTGGGCCACTGATCCTACATATATGCTTCTATTTTTCTTGTTTCATCCTACACACACCCATATTTCCACAAAACATAAACTATCATCATAGTATTTTCCCAAAAAACCTTCTCACTAAAATCCAACACACATGTCAATTTCTCCTCAAAGGATGCATATAACTCAAGTTCAACGTTATCCACATCGATCACATGGGAAGGGTCGAGGTGATACCTCCATTTTTGTGACACATGGAAAATTTTATGAATATAACTGAATTTTTGTGGAAGGTACAATAGATACACCATCAGCCTAATTTTTTCCAAAACCTTAAACAATCCAACAAACTAGGGCACCAAATTTCCATATCTCTGTATGATATGGTGTCCCAACATAGACGACCCCCAAAGGAATACAAAATCACTCTCTATAAACTCTAGGGGTCATATTTTTATATTATTATATGAATTATCCCTACTCTGAGTGGTATCCATATATTTACGAATCAACAACACTTACACCAATGACTACTTTATGAGACTCAGTCCCAACAACTCTGACTCGCCTACCTCCATCCAATATAACAGTTTTTTGCAAGGCCTACCATAAAGTGCCTCATATGGTCCCACTTGTATCATTTCATGATATCTATTATTATAGTAAACCTCCATAATGAAAAATTTATTCTCCCAATATCTACCGAATTCAATCACACATACCCATAGGAAATCGTCAAGAACCTATATAGTACACTCCAATGACCCATCTGTTTATGGGTGGAAATTTGTACTCAATAACACCTATGTACCAAGTGATTTCTATAAGCCCTGTCAGATGCGTGAAGTGAAATGTGTGTCACAATATGAAATTATAGTTTGTGGAACACCATGGAGATGGTTTATCTCCCGAACATACAAATCTCTTAGAAGATCCACTAAGAAAGTCTCTCGAATAGGAAATAAATGTGATACTTTCATTATTCAATCCATAATAACCCAAATAGATTCATTATTCCTAACTGCATTTTGAAGAACTACCAAAAAATAATCTTCCAGGTCCCCCCACTTTAATTTTGGAATGGGGAACGACTATAGAACACCTCTAGGTTATTTTTCCTCTCCCTTTACCTACAGATAGGTGCAGCATCATGTCACAAACCTTGCTATTTCCTAGCCACCAAAACAATCACCATTGGCCACAATAAATTTTAGTTACCCTTAGATGTACCACCCATTTCAAGGCATGAAATTATAACAAGATCTCCTCTCACATGCTTATAGGTACAATAACCCGATTCCTAACATAAATGATCTCGTCCTCATCTATGCTCTAATCGAAAGGTGACTCCCCACCTTCAAGATTTTTCCTTGTGTTCAAAAGTCATGGTTTCTCATACCATCTATTTCAGATCCATATAAAAATAATATATCCCACTAAAACAAAAAACAAAGTCATCTAATTTTTAATTTCCTGAATCACCAGATGCATTTCATCCAGTAATTCCATTATTTTAAACTTAGAATTAGACTCCTGAACCATATGGGTCTGAGTTTTCCTACTCAAGGAATCAACCACATTGTTTCATTTCCTTAGAATATATGCTAGATCAAAATCAAAATAATGCATATAATCAACCCATATATTCTATCTAATATTCAAATATCTCTATGAGAAGATATACCAATAATCTCTTATGATTAGAAAACACTATAAACTTCTCACCCAACAGATAGTGTCTCCAAAAATTTAGAGCATAAACCACTATCTCTAGATCAAGGTCATGCATAGCATAGTTCTATTTATGTGGCCTCATCTATCGCGACCCATACACCGAAAATCATTCTCCTTGAATAAAAAAATCTTTATGAATGATCCCAAAAGCATCACAATACATAGGGTACTCCTCACCTAGATTAGGTGGGATCGAGATGGGTGCTGAATCCATACACTTATTCAACTCCTAGAACGAATTATCAGAAGATTCTGTCCATTCAAATTTATACCCTTCCTTGTAAAGCCCTAAAGTGGCACTTCCAATTGGGAAAATTCCTGGATAAACCTATAATAATATCCAGCTAATCCCAAAAAGATTCAAATATCAAACATGTTATTGGGATGCTCCCAAGAAACCCCTACCTAAACCTTCTCCTGGTCTATTGAAACACATTATTGCTAGATGATGTTCCCTATGAATTGTACATTATAATTCCAAAAATTATATTTAGATAGCTTATATTATAGATGTTTTTTTTCAATGTACTCTATATGATGTCAATATTTTGAGGATGATCGTCTAGAGTATTGTAGTACACCAATATGTCATCCAAGGATGCCACCACAAAATGATCCAGGTATGGATGAAATATTTTATTAATAAAGTCTATAAATAATTATGGTTCATTTTTCAACCCAAACAGAATTACGACAAACTCATATAGGCCATACCTGCTTCAAAAATCATTCAATAGTGTATCAGAAGTATGAAATGTCATATGATGATACCTGACCTCAAGTCGATCTTCGAGAACATGTAAGCTCCTCTGAACTGCTCAAAAAGATAATTGATACGCAGAAAAGGATATATATTCTTCAAAATCACTCATTCTAATTTCTAGTTATTAACACAAAAGTTTTAACTCCCATTATTATTCTTTTCAAACAACACAAGTGAAACCCAAGGCTATGTACTCAATCAAATAAACCCCTCATCCTCCAAATATTCAATCAGATTCTTGAGCTCTTAAAGATTTATAGATTCTATTTGTATGGTGGAATAGAAACCAGATCAACCCCAAGAATGATTTCAATAGTGAATTACATATCTCTCTTAGGTGGAAGCCCTACGAATTCTTAAAAAAATATCATTAAAATGTTCTACCACAGGTGGAATGAAATCATGGTTTACACCTCTATCAACCAATAGTAAACTAGAATCTTAGGCTATGAGCTCTTCCTATAGCTGAGTAGTTAGCCTTGTTCATCCTACCTTGATATCCCACTCCCCATGTTTAACATTCTGGTTACCCTTAGGAGACAAAAAACTCACTCTCCTTCAGTAAAAATCTATATTGGATCAGTGTGATACATTCCAGTCCATACCCATAATAAGGTCAAAACCTGACATATTAAGGATATAGAGATCCCATAGAAAATGATACTCCCTGAATTCAAGAGAACATCCTTTTCACATAAAGATGCCTCTAGACCATGCTCTGAACTGTGTATCTATTTTTATTATATCAGTAACAAACTCCACCTCCAAGATCAAATAAATAACAAAATTTTCAGATATAAATGAATGAGAGGAACCAATATCAAATAAGTGACTAACTAAAGTAGAATATACTATAAAAATACATCTCACTTTCTATTTCATAACCTCACTATCCAAAAGTGTTGGTTGCACCACATCCAACTAAATTAACCATATTCCATGTGATGTCGTCTGACTCCATTGAGTTGAAAAAATATTTTTATATGGATGCTCTTTCTTAGAAGAACCTCATCCAATGCATCTACCTCTTTACTAAGTAGAACTATAGATGCCAGACTGATATGGTGTAGAAGTTCCTCTTCCTACACCCTAGTTCTATCTATCTCCTCCATTATTAATTGTCTACCTCGGGTACCTTTAAAACCTCTATAGATGTCCCAACTTACCATAGGTTCGACACTTCACTGGTAGTATATGACAATTTTTATGAAAGTTTCCCATCCAACCACACTGGTGGAAAAGAACTTGGGTATGATCCTGAGCAGCTGACCTTCATGACTAGCCACTCTGCTTCCCTCTACTCTGGCTACAGTTCATATAATGAAACTTCATCCTCTTGGAATACTTACCTATTGATCATCTAGAAGAAACAACACGTCCACCACTAGAAGTCTCTTTCAGGTTACTCTCTGAGATGAGATCTTGATTAACCAGTAATGAAAACTTTTTCAGCTTGATGATATTCACTTGGGACATAATTTAACACTTAAGTCCATCCTAAAATAATTTTATGGAAGTGGACTCAACAGTTGCTAATTCTATCACAAATCAGAAAAAATTTATGAAGTGACCAGAATAGTCCATCATGGACATGATTCCCTGATTCAATATTGTAAACTTATCTTCTCTATCATATCTAATCATATCTTGGTAAAAGTGCCCTAGGAACTTCTCTAAAAATACCTTCCATAGAATACCCTCATTTTATCCAGTTCTCCCTTGAATGTCTCACTAGCGCTTCACTGATCCTCATAGAGTATAAGCAACCAAATTGAACCTCTTCTCAATAGGAGTCTTCAAATGGTCATGTATCGCCTCGATAGACTCAAACAAAAGCACAGATCAATGAGGCCCACCCTCTTCAATTAATGTGAGAGGTTTCTACAACTAAAAATCTATCATCAGGTCAAACATGTTCTTCTCAACCTGCCCTAGGTCCCTCCCCATGAGTTTCTTGAAGTGAGTGAAGTTCACTTGGAACCGCTCCCCTACTTCCTCACCCAACTCTATTGGTGCCTTAGGTTACACCATTAGAGGATCATCCATATCCATGCCCTCAAGTCATCCTCTCAACAAGCTTCGTCAAGGTGGCATAACACAAAAATTAAAAACACCCATCCTAGGACTCATAACACAAGTTTATCATAACTACGTTCGAGGAAAATAACAATAAGAAACAACAAGTATTTTCCCTGAACCTATTCACATGGTCAAAACTGTGGTGATCTCACTATTCTTAACCATAATACACCTAGGTCCCAATTAACATGGGTAAACATATTCTCATAGTTCACATTTCTCATTTATACACCCATTTATTCACATTATTTCATCATTTTTACAACTTCCAAATTTCTTTAGGCACAATTTTCGATTCAATTTAATAATCCAAGAAAATAGTTTATCTTGAACAACTTAACCAAAACCCATTTTTTCATTAATTAAAAAAATGATGTATGTTCAAAAAATAATCTTGGGTGCCTAAAATGATGCATGAAGGCTCAAATATCATTCCATTTGGGGACACAATTCAATCGTAGTAATTTTCAAAAACAATAATCATATGACACAACAAGTGTGTCACCCAAGGTCAAATAACATTCAATTATAACATCAAACAACAATAACAATAATCCCTTCATTGGAACTTGGGTTCTCTGTTATATATTGGTTAGCTACTCCCATGAATGTTGTAATATCCAATCCTTGAATCTTCCTAGCATCAGGTCTACATTTCCCCAATAGTATAAAAAAGAATAAAAAAGTAACTCCTTTGATACCATCTTGTAACACCACGACCCATGTGCCACATAACCGTGTCCTGAGCTAGTTGGTCACATGACCTTAGGCACACCTCCCCATATGAAAGAGGCTGTAGATTAGTAAAAAGGTTCTAATAAGTCAATAATGAGGATACTATACCATATTTTATCTGAGTAATACACCAAAAGAAATAAAAAACAATAGAGGAAACACATATAACTATAAACAAAACCAATGCCTCATGATATTAAATGAAGGTAATAAAATATAAAACTAAAGCATAAAAAATTCCATGAAAATGTATGTTGGAAGTGTCTGTGAAGAAACTAAAAAAAGGACACTAACTACTCCCAAGTTGGTCCCGAACCACATCCAGTTCCCTCCACCATTCTCCATCCCAACTCAGCCATCTAACATGGGGCCTTTTCCATTTACATGTCTTACATCCGTGAAATTTATTCTGGTACCGATCTGGAAGCCCATGTACGGTGTGAGTACCACTCAATAGGACATCACCAATGGTATCTAAAACAAATATAGTCTATAAAAAGTGTGTGTAATTGTAAAAATAAATAATTACAATGCATAAGTAATAGTGATCACATTATCAATTAGTCTTTGTTAAACCACATAAATCACCAGGTTTCTAAGGTCACCCATACCACAATACCTACTCTGGTCCACACTGAGTCTAAACTATGTTAATTAACCAATACACAATTCATTTCAACTAAGGGGGTTTTATTATCCATTTAATTTAAATTTTAATACCAGACCACTTGGAACCATAATCCAATGACGATGTGTTGGGGACAAAATTCCATGTCTAGAACCCCGTTTATCAATCATACATATTTATCATGGGCATAGAATGTCATGTCTAGAATTTCCAAATTCCAAATTGTGCATATATATCATGGGCATAGTACTTGGTGTCTAACCCCAATTCCCAATCATGTGCTTATATCTTTGGCATATGTTTCTATTTCTAACACCCCAAATTATCAACCATATAGATAGATCTATCATCAATGTAGAATTCCATGTCTATCAACCCATTTCTCAACTGTGGATACGCATCATTGGTGTAGATCTCCATGTATTACACCCAAATTCTAGACCACTTATTTATATACTTATTTAATGGGATTATATCATCATGTGTAATACAAATTTCACAACAATTATTAAAAAACTTAATCCTCTTATGAAAATTAACAACCACTAATTCCATTATTTAATTAAAAAATTAATTAATCTAAATACGTGAATTAATTTGACAATTAGTTAACAATGTCAAATTATGTTAATTGATTCCACATCGATTAACCATTTCATAATTTCAACACCCAATAATTAATTAACCAATTTATTATTTTTCATTACGATTCAACATTTTTATAATTAATTCAACAATTAATTATACCATATTTCCTAATCAATACGTTGATAATTAAATTTCAACTAATTATACTTATTCTACATTTAATTTATCAATCCAACCATCTCAATTCGATTATAATTAATTCTCATAATTAATTATTAAATCAAAAATCCCAATATCTCAAAATTAATTCTCCCATTAATTATATTGTTCAAAAATCTGTAAATCTCACAATTTCACAATTATCTCAATTAATTAATTTACAACATTAATTAATTAAAATTGGATATTTAATTGAAAAAAACTCTAGAAATTCTATAACTTGCATAAATGAAATAAAATAACAATTATGGGATTTGGAAGTTATACCATCTACCTTGATTCATTGAT
Source organism: Viscum album (assembly GCA_963277665.1). Taxonomy (NCBI): domain Eukaryota; kingdom Viridiplantae; phylum Streptophyta; class Magnoliopsida; order Santalales; family Viscaceae; genus Viscum; species Viscum album. The sequence goes on from OY728126.1 coordinate 592,531,582, forward strand.
GAACAACCGCCCTACGTAAATCCCCAAAATTTTCTAGCACAATGAATTATATCAAATCCAAATCTATTACTCTAAATAAAGATTTAACAAAACAAGATCACTTAGATCTAGGAATTTATTCACAAGCCTAGATCTAGATTAATAAAATCTAGATCTTGATATAGGAAAAAATATTTCATCCCCCAAAATAAGGATATAACATATAAAGATGAATGGAAAAGAATCCTAATGTGATCCGATTACTAAGAGAGGAGAAAAAATTATATTCAGGAATAGAATCAGAAATAAAATGGGTCAAACAATATTTTAATCCCAACAAAAAACTCCAAAAAACATAAAATACATCCTAAGGTTGAATGAGGGTCGAAATAGGTGTGTTTTGGGGGGTTTTAGGGGATTTTAAAATTAATTTTCAGGCCACTTTAGAAGACAAACATGGTTTGTTAGGAAGTGGTACAATGTTTTCCCTAACTATGGGACAACCATGAACCTATTATTCTAAGGGTGCATGGTTTATATATTTATGGAAAAATATTTTTAAAACTATGCACCATTCATGTTAACCCTCACTGTCTAGGTCTGTAGAGTTTCCTAGGTTGGTCACAATGTTTTCTCAAATTGTGCTCTAAATGTGAACAACCCCTTTTCCTTCCATTTTTCTTAACTTACACGCAAACACACCCCAATTTAAAACCCAATTTAAATGTAATAAAATAAATCTAAAAGTAACTAAATTAAATTCAGAGTCAACTTCAGAAATGGTTGGGATCTTACATGTATAATATCTTATATGTTTATAATAAAATGTATTCAAGTTCACACCCTCTTATTTTAATTTATTTAACCTCAATTTAAAGAAGGATATAATACCTAGATTTTTTCAGTTTTAATATTGAGTACGTGAAGTGAAAACTTTTCAATAGAAGGATAAAAAATTACATATACACATTACTTTTCTGTGTATATAGAAAATATAATAGAATAAAAAATATTTTAAACAATAAATTTTTGTTGATTTTGTAAATAAAAATACAAAAGATAGGGCATAAAAATATTAAAAGCGAGAAAGTTTTACAAATATAAATGATTATTCCCAATAAATTTAGACCTTATGATTTGATAACTCAATATTTTTTATATGATCAATCATTAATTATAAACTTATATGTTAATTCAATAGACCACATTAATCCTTTATATTGGAATCAAGATTGGAAAATCGAAATCCATGATCAGTGTAGTGTTAAGAAATATTATTTATAACAACCATCATGGTTTGACCAATCTGTTTGAAAATTATTGATGACTTTTTCATTTTCAAAAGAAATTCCAAGATGTAATAGAAACCATTAGTGAAAAAATTTATGAAATTAGATAATCAAAGCTTTAATTTTTTATTGTTTAAATGATGGTCTATAAAATATTATATTCCAAAAATAAGTCATAGAAAAATATAAACATATATATATAATGCATCAATATATAATCTTTTAAATAATGACTACATTTATTTATAAAAGGTATTAGAATATAGAATACTATAACTTTTATTTCTTATTCATAAGACCATATTAGGTTTATTTCTAATAGTTATTCCCTTTATTTTAAAAATATTAAACTTTAGAGTTGTTGTGATCGTTAGATTAAATTCCTATAGCTTTTATACCATTAATAAAAATATAAACAATCCGAAATGAAATCGTTAGTAAAATTTAAATGTGTACTATGATTATAAAAAAATCATTCAAAATATTTTATTATTTAAATAATATAATAATATCACCATTTTTATGAACATAATACTTATTGGATGAAAAATCATTAATAAAATAAAAAAATATAAAGGGTGACAAAGTTTAATAAAATTTAAAAATGCTAAAACTTTACTTCCCCTCAGATATTACTTATAATTTATTTTCATTTACAATTATTTATCCATATAATTCACAATATTATTTAGAATATGATTTAAAATCATTTTCTATAATTATACTATTTAAAAACTTTTACCCAAATATAACCGTCAAAAAGAAATTAGGGTAATAAAAGATATAGTTTTGATGATTTTAATTCTGAAGGAATGTTATCTTCTCATTCTAGATAAATTTGTAAATAAATAAATAAATTATAATTATATAATTTTATTTGTTCATTAATAATTATATTTATTAAATAATTGAATATAATTATTAAACAAGCCTAGAAAATAATATTAAGTAAAGAGAAAAAAATATATAATGGATACAATAAAGCATAATTTGATTCCTAACTAAGATCTCTTATTATTTAATCCTATAAATAATATTGATAAATAATTATATATCCACTCTAAATTACTCTCCAATATTTCTTACCCTTAAAATAAAATTTTAACAATAATTTTCTCATTATAAAAAGGTTGAGTTTATTGATGTTTGACATCATTATTATCAATATTTTCATTAAAATTTTAGAATAAAACTACTTGGTATTCAAAATTACCATGAATATAATTCATTGTTAGACACAAAAAACTCTACTAAGTGTTAAATATTATTTTTCTCAATATAGTAAATACATTTTTTCTCTATGATCTATTAGTTTTTTTCAAAGGGTTTCTCTTCAATAATGTATTCTGTAGGAAATGGTAGGTCATGTTTGGTATGATTGTGTTATGGTATAAAAAAATTATTAGATGCAGTATGATAGATTGGTTTTTTCAAGATTATTTTTATGACATGTTTAAGGGAATGAATATATTTTTAATGACCATATTTTTTCATTGTAAAACTTTGGAATATGTTAAAATATATTTTGGAGTTAGAAATGAAGTCAACATAGAATTTCAAGAACCGTAGAGCCGCAATATGGATATATTGAAAATATTATAATATATCAGACATGAATATATATTCTATAAAATAATAGAATATATTCTTATCGTTGTTTTATATAGGAAAACCAAGGCCCCTATTAAATCTGAAATGTAGGTTTTACCCTTCGAAAGATATAAGTTTAGTTGTCATTAGGCGTTTTGATAATGGGTAGTTGATATAGGATATTAGATATGATAAATTAATTTAAAGATTTACTTAATTTAATGTTTAACTAATGTCTAAACCATGAAAACACTATATTAATACCCCATTATTTCATTCTAAAGGGTTAGCTGTATAACTCAAGATATTGGGGGACAACCACCATAGGAGGAATCTTAAGGAATGATCAAGGAGATTAGCGGACATGAAATGGAACATGACAGATCCACTAATGGCCTCTCATGTGTTAATTTATTTGAAAAAGAAGTTTTTAGATCTCTGCAATGATAATGAATCATAATATTAATTTGTTAGTGATATTTCCGTTATTGAGGCAATAAATTTTTTTTGTTTGACTAATCTATATTTTTGATTTTTCCATGATAAATGAAAATTAATTCATGAAAATTAATTCATGGATCATATAGTGAATTTACATATGATTATTTCTATTTGATTCCTATAATTATGAATTTTATAATTATTCTTTACCCTATTTTTACACTAATTTATCTATTAATAGAGGAAGTCCAACCAGAATAATGGCCAAAGATCATTTCAAACATTAGTATTTCATTTTTTCTCCCATTGTTGAAAATTCACGAACAATATTTTTTGATATATGGTTTAACCATATCATGGGACTGGTTATTTTGAAATTGATTTTTGGCATAGTGGATTATTACTATGGATTAAAAATTAGGATTAAGGGAATAACTAAGATTTAATGATGATGATAGATTAAAAAATTGTATGAATGTTGTAGTATTTGTGAGATGGACCATTTGGGTGCTTCGAGATGGAGATGGCAGACATTTTTTTTGATAAGTGGGTGGGTGGAATCCATCCACCGATGATGATGTGATCTTAGTCAACTCAGATTTGATTTATTAAATGGATTAAGTGGTAAAATCAGGAAGGTACAAAACATGGAAAACATTGCATAACAGATCTTGGATTTATAAAGTATATCCTAATTTACACAACAAGTAGTTTGGATGAACACAAGATGTGTGTAACCCTTCTACACTGACTATGGTTTATGTGTGAAGATAAATGTAAGATGGGAATTTGAATAGTCCACATGCCATGTGGTCCTTAGGATGGTGACATTGTGTGTCCCCAAGGGTACATGGACAAGGACATGATCAGTGTGCATGGGAATAACTAGAGTATCAAAGAATGTGAATAAGTACATGTGCTCAAACATGGGTTGGACCAGACTTAGTGGAAAAAACCATGTGTCCCTGGTACATGTTTTTTTCTTTATATAGGGTAGGTTGAATCCCTTGTTTCCCTCAGTCCCATTTTAGTATCGGTGTGGCTGCATTCCCTTGATCCATCACTATGAGGGTATATTATGGTATCCCTTATATATAATTAGATTAGTGATCCCATTTATGGGTTAGTTTTTGATAGATTCAGGCATCCCTCCATGAGGAACTAGAAGGAATCCTCCATAATTTCCTGCCAACTTGGTTCAGGTATCCCATTTTCAACTCCGAAGGCATGAAATCCCATTTCTAGTGGATTACCTAAATCGTGTTAGGTATCCCCATAATCCTTGGGTGCGATCTTCTACTTATGTATCAAAATATCTTGAGTTATAGTTCATACTTAGTCATCATAGGTACTAATAGGTATGACCTATCATATTAGAGCCAATAATGTTAGGAGGATCCATGGAGTAAGTTCTATCATATGAGTGTTACCTTGAATCCTTGAGTGGAATCCCAAGGATGGCAGGGAGGACAAAACACACTTGGAGACTATGTGTCTTCCTTGATCATATTTGGGTTTTCTATTATCTTACCCATTGACTCACCTTTTTTGTGATATTGAGCTAACTATATATTGATTCATTATATTTTTTGATTTTTGGGTTTCATGCTAGATATGTATATACTCACCCCTCCATGAGGTACACGTCTACATGTCATGTATTATACAGATGAGATGCCTTTTGATGGAGTTTTAGGAGGAACATGACTATATGGATCTTAGTTGTGATATAAAAACCATATAAATATCCCATACTTTCATCTTGACAGAATTCCCCATTTTATTTATAAGGTTGTACACTTTTTAATTTATGGTGGGATTATATTTTAGCTTTCACTTTTACATACTCTTGTCATACTATGATTTTTGAATTATTTGTTTATCTTTTCCATATCATACTAGTATAATAATATGTTTTCATGTGAAAATGTAATTTAGTATAAGGTGTTTTATATGTTTGATATGTCTACTCGGAACTAGTATCTTGAACTTGTCCTATTGGAGGTACTCTTGGGGTGCCACACCTAGTATACTATTGTCCAGGAAGGCCCTAGTGGTTCGGTTCATGAAAGAGTGTTATTAGGTGATATGATGTCTAGGGAATGGAGGATGAAGCTTTTTGTATGAGTATTGTTTTGGGAAATAGAGAAACAATAATAATGTACTCATGTTTTTATCTTAGTCCAAGGAACCTAGTAATGGTGTAGTGACCAACATGTCAATTCACCAAGAATTTGATAACCTTCTCCTCATCTTAGTACATGTAGAAATTGGTTTCCTGGAAAAACATTGGTACATGAATCATATAGGAATGAGTTCTGTTGTATATGAACTTGTTGAGTCTACTCCCTATATATATATATATATATATTCTCTTTAAAAATCATATTCCAGGACTACTACGGGATTTCTTCATGAAAAAAATCAATTAGGATTTCGTAGTGGGTTCATGATTACAATCTATTTAGAAATGATGCTTTAGTCTAGGGCGTGCATAAGAGGTAGTTTCTCTTGGTCTATTTTCAATATTACCACCCCTCATTGAGTAGATGATTGGATTGGAAGAAGAAATGAATGATGTGGAAAGGCTAAGTGTACTTTAGGGATTCTATAGGTAGAGGCCGCTCAGGTTTAAGAATGTTCCAGAACACTGAGTATCTGAGGATTTGATCAAGGCAGTAGTGTGAGTTTTCGACCTTATAAAGACTCCTCCTAATAATATAGTGGTATTAATAGTGATATTTGTCCATGGAGAAATATGGATATGGTGGAGATTGGTTACATAAGAATATATCAAGGTGATCCTCTTCTAGGTTGAGTTTTCATGCAAATGTAGAGAAGAGTTCTTTCCAGGGACATTGTAGGATGTTTGTATCTAATATATTCTCGGGATCCAACAATATTGCATGACATTAAAAGATTATAAATCAAGGATTACAAACCTCTGATGTTATTCCATGTAATTTTTTTTGTGATGGATACTTTTCGGAGAAAACCTTTAACGGTTTCCATCAATGATATATCCATGCTGGAGTGGTATGAATTTTCATTCCTTCTTACATTGGGGTACTTGTAACACCCAGAGATTTTATTAAAAATATTCTTTTTAATTTCATTGATGTCTTGTGTTATACGTTACACCAAAAGGAGATTACACAACACGCATCATTGACTTTCCTTGCAATACACGCAATCACGGCCTTCCTCGATAGCGTGTGTAGTACGCAATACCGAGTTTCACTAAACAACGATATGCTATTAAAATATTATTAAAACTAGCCTTTATGAATAGTAATAACCACTTTTTGAAATTTTTTAAATTTTAGTTTTCAAAATGGACTTCATTTTTGGATTCGGAATATCGAAATTATCTTAGGGTGAAATTTTGGTACTTTTCGGATAACTTTCATTTTCTGATGAATAGTGAAAATTACTAATTTTAATTAAAAACAACCTTTTTAATAGAAATAATTAATAGTGATAAATTATTTATTTGAGTGGTTTTAAAGTATATTTAGAGTATATTTTTACAATTTAATACAATGTTGGTCATTGGATGTAATTTCACATTTAAACCAGACATAAACAAGTGTCAATCTTTTCATAGTTATTATCTCTTAAGAACACGCTATATGTTTTGACAACAGGAATTAATTTTAAAATTAATTAATGCAACTGATATGTTTTGAATTTTTTAAAATAGACATCATTTTTCAGTTCATAATATCAAATATAGCTTAGGCCCAATTTTTGGTATTTTTCTGGAAACTTTCATTTTTTGATGAATACTGAAACCACTAAGTGGTAGTTAAAAAAATGAATTTTTCATAAAACTTAATTTTACCACTTATGTGATTGGAATTTAAAAAATCTGATAGACACGGTTGATTTCAGTAAGTAAAATGTGGTTCAATGAGATGAAAATAATTTTTGGTGAATGGTAACTTTTTACTTTTTTTTACCACGGTTAAAAGTAAATAGGGTAATTAAGGGTAAAAATGATATTATTAATACCATAACACATGTTATAATTATATTAGATAAGTGTAATTCGACCAAAAACAACCTGAGGATTAAAATATGAACATTTAGGCCCACTTGGATTAGATTATGACATTTATTATTAATTTATTTAATGAAGGGTTAAAATAGTTAAAATGAAAGTTTAATAAGTATATCATTTTTCATATAGGGTAATACATAAGATAAATTAGACTATAAATATTCATTAGAAAGATAAAAATATTTCCAACATAAGGATATTTTATTTGTAATTTTTAGACTTTAAATAAGTTAATTTATTTATGACACAAAGATGATGTAGTAATTATCTTATTAATGAAATATTGAAATAATTGATGCTATGAATACAAAAATAAATGTAATTTGAGACTTTTTATAAATTACACTAATTTTCTAGGTTAATATGACGTGTTATTATTGATTTCAGTAACTATTTTCAAACTAATCATTCTGTTATGATTTTCACAAAAATCAATTACTAAATAGTGTCAAAATTGAAATAAAATAGTTTTTAAAATTGATATTATATTATTAATTGTTATCTTATTCCTAAAAATCTAAGGTTTGGAAAAATGACTTATATAAGGTTATATATATTAATAATAAAAAACTTTGGGTTTGTTTGGCTTCTTATATTAAGTTTATTAACCTTATAGTGTAAGAACACAAAAAGACACAGTAAAAGTAAAATTATCTAACTTAAAGTTAAATATAAATGATAAGGTTAAAATAGGAACCTAAACTTGTCTAAATTCTATTGGATGAGCGGATTTCGACCCATACCCACCTTATCTTTAAAATAAATCACTTTGGAGCTATTTAAAACCGAATTTGGCTTTATAATAAAATAATATTTTTTGTTTTTCCAAAGGTGCCCCTCTCCTCCCTTATAAAAGGGCACCTCCTCCCTCTCTTCCTCACACCACATTGAGCCTTCATGCTCAGACAACCCCTACCCAATTCTCTTCTCCACTTCCCTAGAAGCATCCTAGAGGTTCTGTTCTTCCTCAAAGACCAATTTTAGGGCCCTAAAAGGAGATCTCAAAGAGGCGCTTCAAAGAAGAGGTAATGTCTGTTAGCGATTCTTTCAACTTTATTTCTTCTTCCACTTCTTATTATTAGGTTGTTTAATTTTGAAGTAATAACATCAGTATCACTCATATAATGATATGTTTTTATATGTATGAAACAAACCTATTTCACCATCTATCATCCTACGGAAAACGAAATCACCGCGCGTGCGTACGTATGGAATACCGTCTCCACGCCGTGGTGTAATATATTTTCCACCACCACCTTACATGGATGGGTATAATGTTGCAAATAAACAACTATATATGATTATTGTAAAGTGGTATTAATTCTGAAATAGTATTCATACACTCTAATACAATTCCACGATCATGAGAACGATATCATCGCTCGTGTATACGTACGGACTACCGTCTCCACAACGTGATGAGATTCATTCTCCACGTTAACCATTCATGAATGATTATAAAGTATATATAATAAGTAATCATGAAACATATGACATAATAATGATACTGTATTTATGTGTATATATGTATTTCAAGTACTTAATTCCATTCAACTCAATAAGGAAACGAAAACAGCGTTCATGCGTACGTACGACCTACCGTCTCCATGAACGGTGTATTTATTTCCATTTACTGATCTATTATATATATGTATATTCCGAATATATATTATATAAATCATGTTTTATATTCTGGAATTAAGTAATAATGATCTATGTAATCATATGAATAATTACAAGTCAAAACACGGACGACAAATGAAACGAATTTACCCAGAACGCTCTTTAACATGGAATTTACAAAAGAACGGGTAAAATAAAGTCATAAGCGAACCATATATGATATCAAGACAATGAGAATGATTCTGTAATAAGTCAATGATATTATTTAAATCATTATACAGGAGGTTCGGACACTTACGAAGCAAATCAGACCTAAGGTAAGGGAAAATATCACAATCTCATTTTTATCTGAGATAGTTTATAATTTGGTATTTACTGGGGTGTATTTTATCATCCACATCCATGTTTGCTCAATATGTAATTTTATTCCCATACACCTAAAATTGTTTAAATACAATTTTACCCTTCGGTGAGTTTTTAGCAAAATCTATGAAAGGAATATTTTGTCGTTTTTCGTACGAGGTACTTTTTGACTTTTTTGACAAAAGTACGAGAATAATGTTTTTTTAACTTATATGGAATGAATGGATTATTAAAACATTATTTCCAAGAAGCTTCCCTTACGAGGTTTCAAGTTTATTTTTAATTAACTTCTTTTAGTTTAAAATTGTATGACATGTTAAGAAAGGAAAAGTGTTTTTGAAGTAGAAAGGATATTTTCCTCAAGAATGGAGTTCAAGTGTTTTATCAAAATTATTTTCCATCTAAGATAATAAAGGGTTCTGTTTCTATCCCTATTATTACAATGATGTGACTATGTTGTGATGGAATTATTTTTATGAATTCCTTTATCTTATATGAATTGATTTATGATGTCACGATGTTTAAGATTCTCATTTTTATTACATGGGTTATGCTATGATGTATGGTTTATGATTTTGTGGCACACATAAGAATGGTATCATTATGAGATGGGTGGGACCTATATCTCTCTCCAATGCATTGGGTAAAGATTTTATTTCTCATGAGATAGACATGGATGGAACGACAGGTTAAACTAGTTCAGTGAAACATGACTGAAACGAGGAGTGAACTCGATTCAGAAATTGACTTTGTCCACTAAGATAGTCTTGGAAATGAGTCTTGACTAATAAGAAATTATTCTCTATGATTATGTGTGTATTCCAAAAAGTTTAATGTTTTAAGTTATGATTATTGGGATTACATTTCACTACTATGATTTATCCCATGTTAATATGATCTCTTTTTCAGGTTAAGATTTACAAAATGTTATGTTCTTATGAATATGATGAGATTGATATTTCTTTTGTTTACCCCTACTGAGAATTTGAGCTCACCCTTTTATGATTTCTTTTCTCGAGGAAATAAAACAGGTTTTACGTAAAAAGAAAGGAAGATCTTTATGCGAGATGTTGATGATCTTTCACCACGATTAGAAGATTATATTCTGAGTTTCCAAAGACACTAAGCTATTAAGGTCCTTGTGTGTGTGTTTTTGTTATGTACTATGTATTCCGCAAAAGTAATGTAATGTTCATGTACGCCATGCTTAGGGTATCTACCGTTGGTATCAGAGGAAAGTTTTAGTCAACCTTTGGAAACTGGGATGCGAGAACTTTAGTGAGATCCCTAGAGGTATTTCTAAGGTATGTCTAGGGATGTCCCTAAGGTTAAGTATAGGTTATTGTACTAGAATTACGGTAACCCAAGATGCTAGATATTGAAGGTACTCCCCCTTTATTATGATGTTTTCCCTAGAGTGATTTTTGCCTCTCACACTATTCTTTTTGGGTTTTAGACGATGGCTGGAACCCGAAGGAACCGTGTTGATCAATGTAGTGGAAAATGAAATGATTTTCCTCCTGAACAGACAGATGTTATGGGAGATGGAGTGAAAAATCTTATTACTATACTTACAAAAGCTATGAATCATTCTGGGCTTCCAAATGAGCAGAGAAGGGAAAAATATTCTATTGAGTCCTTCATGAGGCCACGTGCACCTTCTTTCAGTGGGTCTTCTGATCCACTTTTTTCTGAACAATGGATCGGTACTACTGAAAAGATATTTTTAGTTCTTCAATGTTCTGAACATGATAAATTTATCTTAGCAGTATATCGTTTGGAAGGTGAAGCTGATCAATGGTGGAATATAATCAAGAATACGAGGCCAAGAGATGAAATTGAGTCCATGGAATGGGATAAGTTCAAGAACATATTTTTCAATAAGTACTTCCCTCGTATTCTTAGAACAAATATGGAGAAGAAGTTTCTTGAACTAAAGAAAAAGGATGATGAATCTGTTGGTGTATATGAAGTGAATTTTACAAGGCTTGCAAGGTATGCATCTAGATTTATCATCCAACCTGAAAGTAAAGTTGATCGATTCTTCAGTGGATTAAAACCAAATCTTCGAAGGGCATTATCTATAATGGACTTCAGTAGCTATGAAGAAATTGTGTGTCGTGCTATTAAGATAGAAATGGAAGTTGGTGTTATATATTCATCTCATGGTTTTGACAAGAAACGAAAGATAGAGTTCAAGGAGAAATCTCAGAATAATGGTGAAAAGAGGATGAATGTTTCCTTATGCTCAAAGTGTGGAAGGAAGCATGGTGGAGATTGTCTTAAAGGGACTAGAGAATGTTTTAAGTGTGTAAAATAAGTTCATTGAGCAGATTAGTGTCGAAGTAATGGAAAAAGGGTTTCTAATGGTTTGAATAAAGAAAAGACTGCAGAGAACGCACCAATAACACTTTAATTCTTCAAGTGCAATGAAATAGGGCATTATGCTAATCAATTCCCTAATCCAAGGGTTAATGATGATCGACATGAGCAACCACTTAAGGAAAAGGACAAAGAGAAGTCACATGCGATCACTATTGGCGATGTTGAATATGAAAACGATGTGGTGGAAGGATTAAGTGTTTATGTAATGGGATTTTAAAATAATGTTGTATATAGTATCGTGGAATATTGGAATTGGTCTATTGTGGTTTTCAATAATTTTATGATACCGGTAACCATGGAGTGTGATTGAGATATTTTTGGTAAGCCGATGGTATGCGCATAATGAAGGGATAAGAAGATAATGAGATGTTTGATTGTATTCATGAGCTCATGATTGATATAAGGACTAAGTGATATCATGGTTCGAGTATAAAGAATTTTGAGGATTTTGATATGTGGAAAGTGTTAACTTTTAACTGCATTCATGTTTTCACTAAGGTTCAATGGGTATTCATTCTTCAAGAGAATACATGATTAAGGTATTAACATGTTTTTAATTTGACCAAAAAGATATATCTTATGATATATTGGGGATAAATGATGGCATTCACATGATTGTTATGTGACATTTCAAGTAATCATTTTCTTTATACTATGAGCTTGGAACAAAGTATTTTAGATAAGCCTAAAGATTGGAATGGATTATGTTGGATATAAGTTAGTATTGTTTAAGGATAGAACTTTTTTCTATGTTATTGATGGGATGTTATAGTAATATATCTTTAGAAAAAGGACAACCTACAGGATGGGCGACAACCCATCGCGTCAGAAAAGGCTGTGGGAATCGAACCCACAACCGAAGTGCGTCTGGCCTTTATCGCCTACCACTGTCCTACAGGAAGTCCCTGTTTAGTAGAAACTAGTTTTATTATATTATGCAGTATGATATATGAAGTATAAGTGCATTTTAGGAACCATATATGATTAATCTCACTATAGATGGACTGACGTATTTTTTGGTAACTTTTCTAACCTTTTGATTCAGACAGATGGAATGACCCATCATTCTATCACATGATCTTCTAACACATCACGAATGACAAATTAAACTTAATTTCATTAAGGGATGAAGTGGAAATTGTTCAATTCACAAACAACAGTGAGATTGTACAAAAATCATGTAAGTATTTCTTTTAATTCATCAAATTTACGGAAATGATCGTGAAAACCAAAAATGTTGTCTTAGTGACCTTATATCCGATGAATTAGATGGTACCTTAGATCATCACAAATCTATGGCTTTGTGGTTGTTGGCTTTTTCAAAGACATGTTCTCTACCACTCTCTATCAGAACATGATGGTTAGATTTCTCTTCCATATAAATATTTTCACCTATGTGGAAACCCAGTGGTTAGTTCATTTGGGTAACCATTACGTTTCATAGTTTTGTTTTTAACTATTGGTTTTTATTATTCCTTTTTACAATATGGGTTTCTATTAAAGAAACTTTCGAGTAGTAAACCATTTATAACCCTGACGAATTTCGAGGGAAAAAGTCATTTTAAGGGGGGTAGAATGTAACACCCCGAGATTTTATGAAAAATAATCTTTTTAATTTCATTAATGTCTTGTGTTGTATGCTACACTAAAAGGAGCTTTCACAAAATGCATCATTGACTTTACTTGCATTACACGCAATCACGACATTTCTCGATAGCGTGTGTAGTACGCAATACCGAGTTTCACTAAAAAACGATATGCTATTAAAATATTATTAAAACTAGCCGTTATGAATAGTAATAACCACTTTTTGAAATTTTGTAAATTTTATTTTTCAAAATGGACTTCATTTTTGGATTCGGAATATTGAAATTAGCTTAGGGTGAAATTTTGGTACTTTTCGGATAACTTTCATTTTCTGATGAATAGTGAAAATTACTAAATTTTAATTAAAAACAACCTTTTTAATCGAAATAATTAATAGTGATAAATTATTAATTTGAGTGGGTTTAAAGTATATTTAGAGTAAATTTTTACAATTTAATACAATGTTGGTCATTGGATGTAATTTCACATTTAAACCAGACATAAACAAGTGTCAATCTTTTGATAGTTATTATCTCTTAAGAACACGCTATATGTTTTGACAACGGGAATTAATTTCTAAATTAATTAATGCAACTGATGTGTTTTGAATTTATTAAAATAGACATCATTTTTGAGTTCATAATATCAAATATAGCTTAGTCCTAATTTTTGGTATTTTTCTGTAAACTTTCATTTTTGATGAATAGTGAAACCACTAAGTGGTAGTTAAAAAAAATGAATTTTTCATAAAACTTAATTTAACGCTTCTGTGAGTGGAATTTCAAAAATCTGAGAGACACGGTTGATTTCAGTTAGTAAAATGTGGTTCAATGAGATGAAAATAATTTTTGGCGAATAGTAACTTTTTACTTTTTTTTACCACGGTTAAAAGTAAATAGGGTAATTAAGGGTAAAAATGATATTATTAATACCCTAACACATGTCCTAATTCTATTGTATAAGTGTAATTCAACCAAAAACAACCTTAGGAATAAAATATGACCACTTAGGCCTACTTGGATTAGATTAGGACATTTATTATTAATTTATTTAAAGAAGGGTTAAAATAGTTAAAATCAACGTTTAATAAGTATATCATTTTTAATCTAGGGTAATACATTAGATAAATTCAACTATAAATATTAATTAGAAAGATAAAAAGAGTTCCTACATAATGATATTTTATTTTTAATTTTTATACTTTAAATAAGTTAATGTATTTATGACACAAAGATGATGCAATAATTATCTTATTAATGAAATATTGACATAATTGATGTTATAAATACCAAAATAAATGTAATTTGAGACTTTTTATGAATTCCACTAATTTTATAGGTTAATATAACGTGTTATTAATGATTTAATTAACTTTTTTCGAACTAATCATTCTGTTATGAGTTTCAAAAAAATCAATTACAAAAGTGTCAAAATTGACATAAAATAGTTTTTAAAACAAATATTATCATATTAATTGTTATTTTATTCCTAAAAATCTAAGGTTCGGCCAAATTAATTAGATAAGGTTATATATATTAATAATAAACAACTTTGGGTTCATTTGGATTCTTATAGTATGTTTATTAACCTTATAGTGTAAGAACACAAAAAGACACGGTAAAAGTAAAATTATCTAACTTAAAGTTAAATATAAATGATAACGTTAAAATAGGAACCTAAACTTGTCTAAATTCTATTGGATTAGAGGATTTCGACCCATCCCCACCTTAGATTCGAAATAAATCAATTTGGAGCTATTTAAAACCGAATTTGGCTTTATAATAAAATAATATTTTTTGTTATTCCAAAGGTGCCCCTCTCCTCCCTTATGAAAGGGCACCTCCTCCCTCTCTTCCTCAGACCACATTGAGCCTTCGATCTCAGCCAAAACCTGTCCAATTCTCTTCTCCACTTCCCTAGAAACATCCTAGAGGTTCTGGTATGCCTCAAAGACCAATTTTAGTGCCCTAAAAGGAGATCTCAAAGAGGCGCTTCAAAGAAGAGGTAATGTCCATTACCGATTCTTTCAACTTTATTTCTTCTTCCACTTATTATTCTTAGGTAATTTAATTTTGAAGTAATAACATCAGTATCACTCATATACTTATATGTTATTAAAAGTGTGAAACAACCCTATTTCACCATATATCCATCCTACGAAAAATGAAATCACCGCGCGTGCGTACTTACGGAATACCGTCTCCACACCATGGTGTAATCTATTTTCCACCACCACCTTACATGGATGGGTATAACGGTGCAAATAAACAACTATATATAATTATTGTAAAGTGGTATTAATTATGAAATAGTATTCATACTCTCCAATACAATTCCACGATCATGAGAACGATATCATCGCTAGTGCGTACGTAGGGGCTACCGTCTCCACGACGTGATGAGATTCATTCTCCACGTTAACCATTCATGAATTATTATAAAGTATATATAATAAGTAATCATAAAAAATATGACATAATAATGATACTGGATTTATGTGTATATATATGTATGTCATCTACTTAATTCCATTCAACTCAATAAGGAAAAAAAACATCATTCATGCGTACGTACGGCCTACCATCTCCATGAACGGTGTATTTATTTCCATTTACTGATCTATTATATATATGTATATTATGAATATATATTATATAAATCATGTTTTATATTCTGGAATTAAGTAATCATGATCTAAGTAATCATATGAATAATTACAAGTCAAAACACGGACTACAAATGAAACGATTTTACCCAAAACGCTCTTTAACATGGAATTTACAAAAGAACAGGTAAAATAAAGTCATAAGTGAACCATATATGATATCATAACAATGAGTATGATTCTGGAATAATTCAATGACATTATTTAAATCATTATACAGGAGGTTAGGACACTTACGAAGCAAATCAGACCTAAGGTAAGGGAAAATATCACAATCTCATTTTTATCCGAGATTGTTTATACTTTGGTATTTACCGGGGGTGTGTTTTATCATCCACATCCATGTTTGCTCAATATGTAATTTTATTTCCATACACCTACAATTTTTTGAATCCAATTTTACCCTTCGGTGAGTTTTTAGTAAAATATATGAAAGGAATCTTTTTTTATTTTTCATATGAGGTACTTTTTGACTTTTCCGACAAAAGTACGAGAAGAATGTTTTTATAACATATAAAGCATGAATGGATTTTTAAAACATTATTTCCAAGAATATTCCCTTACAAGTTTTAAAGTATATTTTTAATAAACTTCTTTTAGTTTAAAATTGTATGACATGTTAAGAAAGGAAAAGTGTTTTTGAAGTAGAAAGGATATTTTTCTCAAGAATGGAGTTCAAGTGTTTTATCAAAATTATTTTCCATATAAGATAATAAAGGGTTCTGTTTCTATCCCTATTATTACAATGATTTGACCATATTTTGATGGAATTATTTTTATGAATTCCTTTATCTTATATGAATTGATTTATGATGTCACGATGTTTAAGATTCCCATTTTTATTACATGGGTTATGCTATGATGTATGGTTTATGATTTTGTGGAACACATAAGAATGGTATCATTATGAGATGGGTGGGACCTATATCTCCCACCAATTAATTGGGTAATTATTTTATATCTCATGAGATAGACATGGCTGGAATGGCAGGTTAAACCGGTTCAGTGAAACAGGACTGAAACGAGGAGTGAACTCAGTTCAGAAATGGACTTTGTGCACTAAGATAGTCCTGGAAATGAGTCTTGACTAATAAGAAATGATTCTCTATGATTAGGTGTGTATGAGACAAAGTTTTATATTTCATGTTATGATTATTGGGATTACATTTCACTACTATGATTTATCCCATGTTAATATGATCTCTTTTGCTGGTTAAGATTTCCAAAATGTTATGTTCTTATGAATATGATGTGATTGATATTTCTTTTGTTTACCCTTACTGAGAATTTGAGCTCACCCTTTTATGTTTTCTTTTCCGCAGCAAATGAAGAAAGGTTTTAGGTAAAAAAAAGGAAGATCTTTATGGGAGAATTTGAAGATCATTCACCATGATTAGAAGATTATATTCCGAGTTTCCAAAGACACTAAACTATTATGGTCCTTGTGTGTGTGTTTTTGTTATGTACTAAGTATTCCACAAAAGTAATGTAATGTCCATGTACATCAAGCTTAGGGTCTCTACAGTACTAGTGTGTTCCTTGGTTGTGGATAGATTTTTAGAGGATAAGATTCCATTTTATAGTTCAAGTAGTGGGAACCATGGCGCTGAGAGCTCAGTAGCTGGTAGTCAACATTGGGGATAAAGATCCAGGTCCACACAAATTTTGTAAAGACAATCACATGATATGGAATACACCGCATAGGTCTGTTAGAAAGAATCTAGTCTTCTGAGGGAGAGGTGATGTTACTCCTGTGATGGGTCAAGATATATCATGTGGTATTGAGTAATCTTCTTTGAATCTAACATGGATTCAGTTGATGGGCCACTACAAAAAAGGCATAGTCTTAAGAAAGGATGTCCACTGGGTGGCAGACTTGGAAGAGGATCTTGGAGAATAGTTGGGGCTGACCAATGTTATTCTACATTACCACCAATAATATCCCAACTGGTCAACAACTAGAACATAGAGCTAGGGGTATGGATCATGGGTAGCTATAGGTAGTGGACTCTTAGGATCTAGAGTCTTGATGTATGATTCAAGGTATAATTTTTGTCTGCAATACTTTAGCTATAATTATGATAGACATAGGTACAATCACCCTTTCCTTGTTAAATCCCTTGTTCGAGGTTTAGAGATTCTAGTAGATTTTTAGCTCAAATTTTTTATTTTGAGACTCCTAATATAAGAGATTAAATTTTGAAACACTTTTACTGATAGTGTTACCCTACACTTGGGGTATAGAGCTTCATGTGGGATATCATTATAGTTATGATGAGACATTATGATGTCATTCTAGGAATGGACATGATCATTGAATTACATGTTAAAATTAACTATTTAAGGTTGAGTATTCAATTCCTAATGGATAATGAGAATATATTTTTCTGTCATTAGGGAGAAATAATTCCAAGTAGAGAAGGATGTGATTGTATATAGGAGGATACAACCGATTACACATCATTTGGATAGTATGACCAATGGGGAAGTACATTCTATGAGATTATAGTTTCTTGTATTGATGGAGGAGTATGTGTACATATTTTATAAGGTTGTACAAGGATTACTGACCAATTGATTGATGAACTTATTGATAGACCTACACATATGTTCTACCCCATGATCTATGCCAAAATATCAAATGGCCTCAAAAGATATTCCACAGTAGAAGGTTTTATTGTAGGATGTGTAGAGGAAGGGATTTATTATACCCAATGTATCTCACTGGGTAACCCCAATGTTGTTGTCTAAGACTTTGGATGGGGGTTTGAGGTTAAGTGTGGAATATCATCACCTGAATTAGGTGACTATAAATTATAATTATCCAATAATGAGAATCAATGATCTCTTCAACCAGCTGAAGTGGGGAAAATTTTTCTTGAAGATACCCCCACCAAAGATGATGCAATAATGGGAAATAGATAATGAAACAAGATTCTATCCTACTATAGGCCCTGAGTTGGAGAACATCACTGAGGGTATAAAAAGTCACAATATTGGAGGCATTACACTCTTTAAAATAATATGATTATGAGATAGAATAAAAACATTGAAAAAATCCAACAGACTGTATAAAGTTAATCAAAAAACTATCCACTAATGCACGAATAAAATAAAACTCTTAAATATTGAAGTTTTGAATATAAATACAAAAATGATATGTCTATGGCCGAATCTCAATGGTAACTCAAACCCAACTGATAATTTCTAGCTCAGTTCTCAAAGTCCTCATGAGAACCTGAAAAATATTAATATATTTTGTCTTAGCATAGTAGGTATACCTAGTGAGGACATAACTAAGGCCTCAGGTACACATGTGAAGATATCATTCTAATGTAGCAATGAAAAAAAATAGTAGAACCAACAAGAACATACAATATAATCTAACTAAAACAATCCTCACATTAGATCACCCAACAAATCATACATCCAATATAATAATATAATATCGAAATAATAACATAGAAAGGTACCATGCTTCTTCCTTCCTACCAATTTTATGATCTCAAGCCTCAATGTTAAATGTCCTATGCTCCCATCCCTTCAACACATATCACATCACAATCCACTTGCACACACATCAACCACACGTCAAATCACATCCCTTCTTCACACACTTGTGACACACATCACATCACATCACATTATATTACATTACATCCCATCACACATTTACGACACATGGGACCATACATCACAACTCGTCCTAAAGAAACCTTGCACCACATATCCCATCTCATCCTAAAGACACCTGGGACCACACATCACGTCTCACTTAACAAAACCTAGGCCACATATCACATCTTTCTTGAAGACACATGGGCCAACACGTCAATGCTGAAGGATGTGTGAGGGAGAGAGGGTAGCCATAGATCCATATTACTACCCTCCTGGATGTTGGTGAAAAAACCTGGAACCGAAATCTTATGAGCATTGGTAAGATTATTCAACTCAGGTGGGGCATGTATAAAATGACATGAACAAACATGATGTATAGATAACACACAATACAGACCTAAGGTTTCACATAGAAAAAACTAGCACACACCCCGTCACCACCGCATACCATACATCTACTATTAAAACTAATGCTTCCACTTTATGCAACACACTACACAACCATCACACATTCCACACAACAGTTTCCACTATCACCTTTCAAGTTCCACCACTTTTCTTTATTACCATTTTCATTTAAATTTATATAACTCATTAAATTATATTCAATTTATTAATCACTTTTTAAATTTTCAACCCATTATATTCAATTTAAAAATCATTCCTTTATTCATTTCATTCACCATTTAAAATTATTTATTCCATAGATACATGATAAACTATCACAACCACACCACACAACTATTTTTAATGCACCAAATCACCCAAGCCACCTCAAAACACAACAACCACACATCTCATCCATCACAAAACCACAACAGCCACACACCACAAACATTACGTCACAACCACTATGCCAAAACCATTGCACAATAACAACTTTTCCACAACACACTACAAACCATATTGCATCCTTTCTAACAAACCATCACATCACTTCCCCCATGTACCCCATGATCTAAATGGCCATATCTATCATTTAACTACAACTTAAAGGCAAACAAAGCATTACTAAAAGCATTTCCACACACAATAGCTTCACAACCATTCTTCACATTTATTTTAGGGATTAATCAAATTACTTATTTTTATTAGAATCGATATTATCACTCAAACTATATACTTAGGGGAAACCAATTATTAGAAAAAAAATAAGTTCATTAACCATTTATCCAGGGTGTGATCACTCAAAGATACATCAAGGGCCATCATATATATATACCATAGTGCATTATAGGATTCCAACACCATTATTTTCAGAATTTCAAAAAGGCATTCATATCAACATAAAAAACATATACAAAACAGTAATGCTTGTGATGACTCACTGTATTCATCAATTTCAAACATGCTAATTTAATTATACAATTACAAAGACCCTTACTATCCACCCAAAGGTAAGAAGTAACCTAAACATCCTTTACATAACACGTAAAAGAATGAGAATGAGGATCCCCTACCTCAATGAAAATGGATGAAATCATTGTGCACTGTTGGGTGAAGAAGAAACCACCCAAGAACCACCACCAGATTGGAAACTAGTTGTTATGCCTAGAATACAACCTAATATCATCAAAATGTATCCTCAACAAATAAGCTGAACCAAACTACCCCACCGTAGTGAACATCAAAGAAGAACAGAGAGGAAACAAATGAGAAAGAAGAGGGAACTCACCAAAGATCGATGATTGGATGCCAATGATTGAAGATGGGAATTTTCATGTCAATACCTGTTGAAGGAATCTCAAAAAACTAAGGAGAGGGATACTAGATCTCCTAGAATGAGAGTATGAGAGTCGATGAAGCCATATGGTTTGAGAATCCTGAGCAGATGAAAATTTTTAAAGATGTAAAACATCAAGGATTTGGATAACATGTAACCCTCTTTCATGTTATCTAATCCTTAGGGATCAGTTTTCACTTAAATACACATCAACTTTTTATTATTTAACCTAGATTAATTAGACATTGTGAACCATCCATGTACAGGTTGGGAAACACTTTTACACATTGTGTAAATGTTACATAACGTTTTTTACATCTACTTCCTTCTTTTAAATATACAACACTTCCAAGCCCACTCAAGGCCTCCTCCAAGAACCTCGAACACCTAAAATAGATGAAGTTACATACCGAGAAGGAGCATACTATTACACAAGATACCTCTAAAATGATTCTCACCCACATGAAACCAAAACCAAGACTAAAAGAGAAATGGTCCAAAAAACCTACCCACAAGGTACCTCACAAATATATCATCACACCTCAACTATCACCACCATCCAACTATGCTAAAACATATGGTTATTGAACATTAAACTACACCACCACCACCACTCATTTGGAAAAACACTGCATCATCTGATACCATCCACAAAAACCAATTTTCTACACAACCAACTAACCTACACCAACCCAAACCAACAATCCACATTTCCCCAAACATAAGAATCAAGTAATCCTATACTCCATGTCAGGATATTGTCCACTATGACCAGCATTGACTATCCCACATGGGTTTAATGGAATCATAATTAATGCATCTTGATCAGAATTCATTTCTTCCCCTTTTAATATTGTCAAAACAGTATGAAACATCACCCATCAAGAGAACAACACATCTCATAACATAGAATGATCCAATCAACACAAGAAAAAAGGGAAAAACTCAAAAAATATCTCAATAATGGGAAGACATCTGTATTTATCACTCCCAAGTACTCTCCTCTAGGCCACCATGCCTTCATAAAACATGGACTAAGGTAATTTTCTATCCACATAACACCTTATCTCAACAATCCTGGATTTCTATAGGCCACTCCACAAACATTGCGCTATCCTCGATACCCAACTCTCCTCAATCAATGACATGAGATTCCTCAAGAATTTGACATACATGGAAAACTTTGTGGATATAGTATTGTTGTGGTGGAAATTCTGACTAATATTACACCTCTCTAATATTCTCCAATACCTAAAAGGGCCTAAATAACCTAGAATAAAGCAAACTCTCCCGACCAGACCTCAATTTCCCATGCAGAGGGGAGACTCTCAAGAATACATGTTCTCTAACATTGAAATTTAGGAGCCTCCACCTACGATTAGTTTAGGGCTTATGATGGTCCTATACCACCCACAATCACTCTCAGATAAACTATATTTTATCAGTTATTCTCTGCACAACATCATGACCAATAAATTATGACTCTCAAACCTCCATCCAACACAACAGAGTGATATAGAATTCTGTAAAATGCCTCAAACAGAGTAATAAAAATGGTTGATTGATAGATATTTTTGTATAAAAACTAGATTAGATTATGATTTTGTACCCAAGATCCACCAAATTCCTATATATATACCCACAACTTATCCTCCAACATCTGGATGATCAGCTCCATCTACCCATCTTTCTGAGGGTGGAATGCAGTGCTCATGAAAAACATGGATCCAAAAAACGTACTGCAATCCCATCAAGACTCACAAGTTAAAATAAGGATTAAAATAAGAGATAATGGTCCTCAATACCCCATGAATCATAAAAAAGTCATCCGAAAAATGCTTTTCCAAAACATCCATGACACTCGACTCAAGGATTTCTAGAAAGTGAGATAATTTTATCAATTGATCCAGGACCACCGAAAAATCACCACATCCTTCCTTCTATTGGGGTAACCCAATGATGAAATCCATTAATATTTACTCTAATTTGAACTAAAGAACATTCAATTACAATAAAAAACCTCCTGAAACATGTTGTTATTCTTCCACCTACTGAAAATCCAAATATCATGCCTTAAACTCCACCACTAACTATTTCACTACCATCCACAAAATATGTATCCTCAATTCAAGATATAACTTTTTCACATTTGGATATACTGATAAATGAATGCTAATAAACTTATAAATAATATACTAATTCATCATATGTGAGTCAAACAACCACCACTAGAACAACATTCAATTTCAATCGTCTTGTGACCATCCCTCAGGAGCATCACCCTAATCGACATGATCACAAATCAACTCTACCTCTGAGTCTTCCAATTGAGACTCCTCTATCCACTGCATCCAAGAAGACTCCAAGATCATTTAATAAAAAACTCAGTCATAGTTCTCTCCAACATCATGAGGAATTGCTGCAAGATCGTCCATTCCTTTTTGAACATCCACAGACTCATGAGCCACATCATCTCAAGAATTTTGACCGAACAGATCAGAAACTATATTAACCTTACCTAGGGTATAATAGATATCAATATCATAATCATAAAGAAACTCCATCCACCTCCAATAGAGTAGATTCAAATCCCATTGAGCAAAAACATATCATAGGCTTTTATTGTACTTCAGAACTAGAATGTGCTCATTAGTGAGGTACTACCCTCACACATTAGCGCAAAAAAAAAACTATTTCCAAATCTAGACCATTAGTGAAAAAATTATGATCATAAGGATATAACAACCAAGGAACACAAGATATTACAACCCAATGTTTCATTAATATGAATTCCAAGCAAAAATGGGGCATGTCACATGAAACCTCAAACAACACAACCTCCTTGAGAAATTGAATCACTAGAGAACTAACCAACTTATACTTTAGGTATATAAAAACTACCTAGACATTCCTTTACACACAAAAGTGAGGTCCTTATTGGTCAACACTTTTAGAGGTGATGAAACTCAAGATAAATTAGACACAAAACTCTCGTAATAGCCTGCATGAATATAGAAATTATGAACGTATTTCACATTCTTGGGTTCTACCCAAGAAAAAACCACTTAGACCTTCGATGGGACCACTGACATAAATCACACTTGTACAATTTCCCATAAATTTGGTGGAGTCAATGGAACTAAAAATCAACACTAAGATGCTCGACACTTTATTACTGAATTTTAGTAGACCAAGATATCATCGGTGAATACAATGAAGAACCGATCCATGATTTCATAAAACCTAGAGGTCATAAGCCCCATGAACACATATGGTGTATTCATAACATAGAATGAAATAACAAAAACATTAAGTTCCGATAACTATATCTGAAGGAAGAATTATAAATATCCCCAACTTTCACCATCAACTGGAGATATCAAGACAAAAAATTGATCTTTTGGAACCAATTAACTCCTATCAATTGGTAAAATATGACATCAATACTAATAAGGGGGTAATGATTCTTGACCGTTACTTGATTCATCCTATGGAAGTCTATAAAAAACCTTATACTACCATTAAATTTAATTGTGAACAACCATGAAGCACCCCATGAAAAAAACTGGGTCAGATGAAACCCCTCTTCATTATATCATCCACCTATAGTCTCAAATCATTCATGTTCATTGGAACCATTTGACAGGGATCCATTAAAAATATAGACACACCCAAATACAACTCTATTATAAACTTAACATAACACAAAGGAGATTCCTCTTGTGGAAAACATCAACGAACTCCTCCACAACCCTAGGAACACTCTCAACCCGAGATTCTACTGATATATCTGCAAAATAAAACAAAAGAGGCTCCACTTTCCTTTCACCCAACTGATAACCTCTCACTCAAATGACTGACACTCATTGGACCTCCAAATCTGAAAACATGACTCTCCTTCAGAAGTAGTATATGACCGTGTTCACAGAACACATCCAATATTTACCAAGTATAATATTATATGGCGGTATCTACAACAAGAAGAATCCCACAACCTACTGGTGCTGCACCATCACCAATATTCATTCCTAGAACACATCAAACAAGAAGTACGACCTCTAACAAGCATAGATAACACTAGGGTCACTGGAAGCCTCTCCAAACGTAGTCCAAATATATGATACAAAGCGAGAGAAACAAAGGAGTGCGAGGCCTCAAAATAAAATAGAACAAGCACAAGGGTGATAAACAAACCAATCGTACATCAAATAACTCCCAGATCTGCTAGAACTACTGTATTTAATGTGTGTATCTGACCATGTCTATCTCCTCTACCTCTCTAATTCTGGATTCCAGGGCTATTCTCTAGGCTGGGTCCATGTGGATGGGGACCATCTCTAGGCTTACCTCTACCTACTCTACCTACACTCGACTACTCAATTGAAACCTATGGTCTATACCACTGGAACTATCTCAGAGGAAACAATTGCTATTCAAAAGGGTCTAACCTTCCATCTAAAACTAGCCTCCCTGAGCAGTTGAACACTGACCATGGATAAAACATTATCTTTTATAGTTATGGCACAAAAATAAAAAAAATCACAAATTGTTACTAAAAACCACTTTTCCCTAATGATCGAGAGGGAAACTTCCATGTCCAGTTCCCCACAAAGCAGAACCCTAACAACCTGAACACCTACAACCCACAAAAATACTTAATCCTTCAAACACCCTGACAGAAACACTAATGGTGATCAAATCCCAAGGAAATATTCTACTCAATGTCCTCATCCTTTTTATGGACCTCTAGATATTTCAGGGTCATAAATGGTGTAATTACATATTTGATCATTGGATGAAAAGCCTCCTCCAGACACCATGATCCAAACACCTCATTTAGAAGAACATATGAAGTAAGGTGGAGGAGATCCTTTAACCTGATCCCAAGTTACTATATGCTCAAAATAACTTGATGAATAGAGATAATTTCATTTTTCTGGGTATCCCTCATCATCAATGACAAAAACTATGATCTAAATATCCCTAAACGTCAAGACACAATATATCTACATCCTTGTGGTCACAAATAAAAAACTTTCTCCACTGACGTGCAACAAACCAAATCTGACTAACTGCTAGTGGAACCGAAAACATTTCTCATTCTCAAATCAAAATGGAAGAGATATGGATATCCTCTATACAAAACTCCATCTATAATTTTGTTACACTCCCCTCATACTTGGGAAAAATATACTACTGAAAGGAACACAAAGCTTGTTGTCCTGCCTCATCCTCCTCTGCCGGATCAACCATTCGATTATCAACCAGATCAGCCTACTGAACCTCAACTACCTATAAATCTTCAGATGAAAAACAAGACCCATTCTTTAAGATAAGTAGTGATTTTAAGAAACATTTAATTTTATCAAATATTACTTAATTTTGTTCATTTTATTTTCCCAAAACACTTAATTCAAAAATGAAAACAATTCATTATGATGCATGTAGCTCTCATAGGTCTCTATCCAAAAAATCATTGAACCTCACATATTCATTCAATAATCATATAGTCCATGCATTGGATCATGGGGGGACCTAAAATCATGTGTCTTATCTGATCTCTCGGGTATATGTCACACACCAAGGTCAACTGGCACTACTACCTTACGAAACCATGTAGTCCTCACTATGCCTAACTACAAAATCCATCTCATCTCTTAACCATAAACTTTCATACCACTATGTCATGATCCTCTCCCACGAAAGATTCCTCATTTAAGGGAGAAAGAAAATGACCCCTCATGTCCCAACTCCAATAGGCCCCGAGTTGGAGTCTATTACCAAGTGTATAAAAATATCACAATATGGGAGGGATTAACTTCTATGAAAGAAAAGGATTGGTAGATGGGATATGAAAAAAATAAAAAACTCCAATAGACTATATAAAAGTAAACCAAAAACCATCCCACAATTAATGAATAAAATAAAATAGATACATATAAAAGTCTCCAAATTAAATACAAAAAAATACAACTCTATAGATTTTACTCAACAACAACTCCATCAAAGCTTGTAATTTCCATATCATTCACCAAAGTACTTTTGAAAACCTAAAAATAGTTTATATATTCAGAGTTATCATAATAGGTATAATCAACATGGATATCACCATGGAATCAAGTGCACATGTGAAAAGATCACAATAATGCACCCGTGAACAATGATTAGAACCAATAAGAACTTACACATGTAATCTTACCACACCCAACATCACAATGTCTCACACACAAAATCACACATCCAATATAATAATATAATATCAAGATCATAACAATGTAAGGAACCCCGTTGCCTATTCCCCACTAATTTTTTGATCTTATTCACTAACGTTGAATGGACTATGATCCCATCCCTTCCACACATATCACATCACATCCTACCCACAATCACATGGGCCAAACATCACATCACATCCCACCTACACACACTTGGGACACACATCACATCCCATCACATCACATCACATACCATCCCATATTGAAGAATCCTAGTATTCTATATCACAACTCATCCCAAATAAACCTAGGATCACACATCACAACTCATCCTAAATATACATGGGACCACACATCACATATCACTCAAAAATACTTCTTCACATATCACATCTCTCTCAAAGACACTTGGGCCAACATGTAACTACTGAAGGAAGAGTGGGAGAGAGGGGGTAGATAGCTATCCATATTTTTACCATATAGGATGTTGGGGAAAACACCCAGAACCTAGAACCTCTGAGCATTGGTAAGGTTATCCTACTCTTGTGGGGAACATATAAAATAACAAGAACATACATGATATAGAGATAATATACAGTACCCATCCCAAGGGTTCAAATTAAAAACACTAGTGTACACAACATTACCACCATATACCATATATCTGCCATCACAATTGATGCCACCACTATATGCCAAACACCAACAAACTGTCAGACAAGACACAAAATATTTTCATCTTTCATCTTTTAAGTTCCACCAATTTTAATCATTACATTTTTTATTTTACTTTACAACACCCATTAAATTATATTTATGTTATTAATCACATGTCAATTTTCCACCCCATTATATTCAATTTCCAACTCATTCATTTATTCATTTTATTAATAATTTTAAATTATTTATTCCATGGATACTTGTGAAACTATCATAACCACACCACAGAACTATCATCACCACATCACATCATCCAAGCCTTCTCGAAAGAGAATAACCACTCATATCATTCATTGAATAACCACAACGATCGTGTTCTACAACCACTACATCACAACAACTACGCCACCACCACTCTACAACAACCACTACACCACAAAACACAACTACCCACATTGAATACATGCTAACCAACCATAAAATCACTTCCCCCACAAAACACATGTCCCAGACAACCACATGTATCATCACTCAATGACTATAACTCATAAAAAGAATCATAAAGAAACCACACACAATATAAACTCATCTAGACATCAAATTTATTCAGGGGATTAATCACATTATTTCCTTATATAAGAATGTGTATTATCACACAAACTAGATACCTAGAAGAAACCAATTATTAGCCCAAAATAATTTATTTATCCTTTTATTTAGGGCGTGATGACACAAAAACATAAAAAGGGCCTCACATATATCTACTACAGTGCATGAAATGATTCTAACAACTAATATTTTCAAAATTGGAAATAGGCATGCATAATAGCAACAACAACATATAACAAAACAGCAACACATGTAATAAATCGACATACCCATAAAATTTAGACATGCTAATTTAATTATATAATTACACCGACCCTTAATATCCTCCCAAAAGTTTAAAATATCATGAAGATACAACAAAAATCACATAAATGAGTTGGAACAAGGATTCACTACCTCAAAAAATATTTCTGATCACATTGTGTTCTATAGGGAAAATAAGAAACCGCCCAAGGACAACTACCACATAAAAACATGTGGTTCAACCTACCCACACCATATTATATTTAAAACGTAACCCAAACACAAAACCCAATCCAAACTGCACCATGTTAGTGAATTTACAAGAAGAATAGAAATGAAAAGTATGAGAAATAGGATGGAAATTTCTATAGATCGATGATGGGAATCCAATGATCATCGATGGAAAGCCACAGATCAATCCCCTTTGAGGGAGTCTCAAAACAACAAGGAGAGGGCTACTGGATTACCTAGAATGAGAGTGAGAGACCCAATGTGTCCATAGTGTTTGATAAACTTGAGTGAATGATTTTTTTTGGATATATATCATTAGGTATTTACAGGATGTGTAATCCCATTTCACATCATATAATCCTTTAGGTTCATTTTTCAATGAGAAATGCATATCCTTTTTATTATTCTACCCCGATTAGTAACACATTGTGAACCAGTCCTGTAAATCCATGAAACACATTTATTCTTCATGTAAACATTAAAAAAAATTTACTCCCTCTAGTTACATGTTTTTAGCAGCCAACACATCTAGTCTTGTTGTATGCCTCCTCCAAGCACCTAAAACACCCAAAAAACAAAGAAGTAGCAGACTGATAAGGAAATACTATTACACACATTGATTTATCACAAGATTTTATTTTGAGAGGAGGATATATCAAAGATGAAATTCGGGTGCCACTATAGTCCTTATGAGTAATTAGTTATTCCCCTTGGCATGATGAATTCCTTAGAAGTGTTTATGAGACTCATGAATCAGATCTTTTTTCCCTTATTAGACATATTCATTATAGTCTTCATCGATGAAATAATCATATACTCATAATTATAGGTGGAGGAAATTATACATATGAGGATAATCCTAGACGTACTATAGAAGTACCAAATTTTTGGGAATCTATGAATGTATTAATTTAGGATTTTAGAGGTCCACTTCCTTGGACATGTTATCTTAAAAGAGGGTGTAGCAGTGGACCCAAAAATGGTTGACAAAAAGATAGTTAGGGATCCCCCCAAGATAACGATTTATGTGTAAATTCTGTTTAATTTAGTATATTATTATTATAGATTCATTCCAAGTTTCTATAGGATCAAATAACCTCTTACTTCTTTGAACTGAATGGGAAGACCTTTATGTGTATAGAGAAGTTTCAATCATGTTTTTTGGAGGTGTGGAGGTGGTTGATAATGCCCCAACACTAGTGAAGAAACATTATTTATCTTCATCTTTTTTTTTCAATTTTAACATCAGTTTTTAACCAACTTATACAAGGGTGACGTAAAAAATAAGGTTTTTAGCATCATCTTTAAAACACTGACATCAAAAATTTGAACAGACTTTGTATTTTTCATCGATTTTCATAAAACCCAATGCCAAAAACCATTCAATTTTTTTAAATGATTCTGCGTCGGTTTTTATGAAAGCCAAAAATAATAGTTAATGTTTTCTTTGAAATATATTAATTTTACACCTCATAAAAAAATCAAAATACCAATAATAGAAATACAATTTACAGCCATCAAACAAGTTTTATCAGTGACTAAAAAACTATAAAAACTTAATTACATTTAACATGTTAATCAAAAAATAATATATGACTTTGTATTATAAAGTTGAATTAAAAAACACATACCTAAAATTTACAACATGACCATTGTTGGTTATTGTTGAAGCACTTATTTGATATCATTTTGTTCAAACACCTATTTAAAAAAAGAATTCATTTTTGAACACTTGTTATTAAGAAAATGTAATTCCAATTAGAAATATTAAAATATATTTACCTTTAATCATAATCACACTTAAAAAATGGTTTGAAAACAAAGATAAAAAATGGTGAAGTTCAACTTTTGTCTACAAATCGACATCATTGAACATCTACAATAGTGTTGAATGATATAATATTAAAAGAAAAAATAATATGACAAAAATTATAAAATAATTTATATGAATAATTTTATAAAAAATTAGTTATTACCCCAGTAGTGATTATCTCATACATGAATATTAAAACATAATAACCACATTCAACATTTACTTTTTAACATTGACACTACATTTACTAAAAAATTAACTTGATAATTAAAACATATATATATATCAAAAACTAAAAAATAATATGAATAAAAAATATAATTACCTTTACTTTCTCATAGTTTATTTCATTTGGCTTCACTATTGACAAGTTATATTTGTCTACTTTTTTCCATGACTTTAATTTTCATATATTTCAACTAATAATAAATGTATAAACAATGATAATTAAACATAATGAGCTTATAAAAAACAAATAAACTTAATTGCCTAATATGGTGCAAAATATACTACAAACACCACTTAACAATGTGAAAACACAATATAATAATTTTTCACTAGTGTTGAATATGCCTAACATCCAATTATCCCTACAATACAAACAATTAACAATTAATGACATTATAATGAATATTAGTTCATAATTATGATTCAATTATTACCCATCAATAAATGGAAAAAATCAACACCCAATATTAATCATTAATAACCTCTCACATAAATATGCCTCTCTATTTTCAGTCGAATCCTATAGCACAACCATTGAAATGAATTTGATATCAATAAAAACATAAAGGGATGTGGTGTCATTTTCATCAAGCAGTGTGTATAGATACTTAATTAAAAAAGTAATATAATTATTCAATCTAAACCATCATTATTTTAAAAAATAAGAACCATAGCGTCAATTTACTTACATTAAAATCAATTAGAACACATGAACTCTAAGATCTTAAAAATTAATGAGATCCATAATGTCTTTTTTAAATATTCTCAATGGATAGTCTCTTCCACATATGTCAGATGACATCTGAAACTCATAGATATTTTAAAATAAAGAAAAAACCTAAGATAGTATATCTATCCCATAAAAAGTATCTGAATTATTTATAGTTGTTTATTTTTGAGCCTTTTTTTTTCATTTGTGATATTTATTTGGATTTTAGATACTCCAATATAAGTTAAATGTCATGAAAATTATAAATAATTTTCCATCCTATGTAATTAATATTTAAAAAATGCATATATATCATGAAATATGATGAAGAATTCCAGATGAACATAGTAAAAGAATGACCCATAAAATCCCCAAAGCTGGTAACCTCCATGGTAGGGAATGGTAGTAGAGTAGTATGATCAATAATATCATGAAGAAACACTCTAACCAAATCCATATGAATAGGCTTGTGATGTAAAGAATATACCAAAAAATGTGTGACTCTAAACACTATAATATGTACATCAGGATCTCCTACATAAAACTCACAGTATAATGTTGGGTCTAGGTGAGGAAGTGGAGGATCTGAGTAGGCAGGCTAAGTAGACTGTGACTTTCTCTACAATTATTCTAACATATTTAGCTACAAAACTACTTGAATTTTACATCCCATGTATTTTTTCATATCAATCAGTTGAGATTTTAAGGATTCATTTTTGGGGGTCTATTTATCATTTTCTTTTATGACCAAAAACTTTCCAAATACTAACACTAACCTCATATTTTATTATGCTACTGGGGTATTCTGGCTTTCATAAAGTAGTGGATAGGATATCAATCATACGCTCAGGCATAAAAGCACCATGTTTCGATTTCTACTGAAGTCCATCCTAAAATGGAAAATGAAAATTTTATATTAGTACTGTTAATTGAAAAATTATAAGAATTCCTAAAAAATAATAATGATTTATTTATAATTCATTCATCTACTTCTTTAGCTTTCTATATAAGATACATTTCATTTTTCTTCTTATATATCTCTTTCATTTCTCATGGTGGGTGGGTGGGGATGGAGGAACGAATTGTATCTCATCAGAACCACTAGTGTAGTGAGCACTTATTGGTTCAATATTTTCCTCAATCATTTTTTTCACCCACAACTGATACCCTACACATGATAAAGTATGAGGGTATAAATTTTCCAATTGGATTCCTTGATGGGATTTCCTTAGGGTCTGTTATACATAAAATAAAATAATAAGTAATTAGGTACATATATTACAAATGTTACAATATAATATAATATAATTGTTGGTGGGCTGTCCACGGGGGGAGGGGTTGTCCAGGGGGTAGGCAGGCTGTCCAAAGGGGTGGCGAGGCTATCCAGGGGGTGGGTAGGCTATCCACGGGGGTGGGGGGCTGTCTAAGGGAGGGGTGAATCAGTCACAACAAATCATCAAGTCATGTTTTATTATTTATAGATAAAATAATAGAGTTAATGGGACCTATATAATCACACAGATATTTAGGCACAACAAATCAATAAGCATCAAAGGTCAGTAATATTAGTAAAACATGTAATGGATCAATCTGTCCCTCATCACCATCACTATCATCACTATCATCATCAACCTCACCCTTGTCCTCATTATCAACCTTATCATCATCCCTTCCCTCCTTAATAACCTCCTACTCACCCTCGTACTCTGCCTCAACCTCCTCATCCACCTCCTCCTCCACCTCGCCCTCCTCCTCGCCCTCCTCCTCCTCCTCGGTCTCCTCCTCGCCCTCCTCCTCTTATGCCTTAGACTCCTCCTTTCCATAGTCTCAACCTCCAATAGAAATACCATGTGTCGTAACATATATAGAATGTATCGATGACATATAATCATTAGAATATGTGATATCCTCTGGTGGTAGTGTTGGACGTAAAACTTTCATCAGTTTCATAAATACACTATTTGACCTAGTAGACTGTTCCACCATCTCTGTAGACCTTTTTTCAGCCTATTCTGCCTATGCCTCAACCTGCTGGAACTTAGTGTCACTACAACTCATACCTAAGGGGAGCCAATACCTCGTCAGAACTATACTCTTCCCAGATTGGTAGCTTACTCTACTTGGGTGCTCATCTCCCAACACCGGATTTAAGTGATCGTTTGACCCAAAATTTTCAGGTTCATGGGCATCAAGGGCCTCTAAAGAATCCTATTAAAAATATAAATAGATTATTAAGTTACAAAATAGAGATTAAAACACTAATTATACAAAGTAAAACATACAATCAGCTGTTGAGTCGGTTCATTAACCACACTTCCATCTTTCTTCTTTCTACTCGAGAAAAACAGTTTGGCTCGAAGAACATGTCCTTATATATTCAATTTATACCTCAACAATGACATTTAAAGTAGGAAACCATAATTAAAAATAGGATACCAATAATTAATTTCATAACTAAAATTATATAACTACTTTCACAATCGAATAAATTATAGAGGTAGCAATAGAAAGAGCAATTCGTAAAGAAATATTATTAACCGTCATACCTGCTGCCTCTTATGATCTGGAATCGTAGTACGTCCCAATGTGTGGATGTATTTTTTATAATAATTTTTTCATTTCTTCCAGATGAATCTTAAATAAAATTCAATAAATACTATTAATGGAAAAGAATAAAGTTTTCATTTAAATACATATAATGTGATTAATAACTTAAATTGGGTAGTTATCCAATGAGTAGTCATCTGTCGGTACTATTCTAACGGAAAATAATCCATGACGGGGACCTCTTATAATTTTATTCCCACTCTATCACACCATCCAATGTACAAATCATGCTTATAAGCTCTCCAAAGCTCGCTTAAATCCTTTATATGTGCTGGCCGTGCACACTCACCATCGGGGTAATTAAATCGTAGCTGACACCACAATATTAATTCATATAAATAAAAAAATTAATATATTTCATTAAATATAAAATATTTTTTTACTCATATCTCTGTCCAAGCATTATCCTTGACTTCATTTGGTAGGTTTCTCCATGGGACGGGGCTAACAGGAATGATGTCAGATTATTTATCAAGCGTCGCCAAAAAACTCCAACATTGCCGCCCTGATTTTTCAATCATTTTACTATCTTCATTGTAGTCCACCATCAACTGCATGAGGCAGTTACACACTAATAACTTGCGTGTATGACCCTTCCCCCACCTTTTATTAGTATACATATCTATTATTAAACCAAAACAAATATTTTATCAATACATGTTTTAATGAAAATAAATAATAATGTAAAAATTTGTTCATGTTGTATAAGTTTATCTACGATAGTCTGATCAATGGGTGCTGCTGGATCTGCAGAAACTAAAGGAACACCATGTACAGATTGTGTGGGTCCCAATTTATGCTCCCCAGGGATAGTATCTAGTAGAGAAAGAGTCGAAGAAGATGGAATATAAAATCCCAAAGAGAAGGAAGAAAAAGTAGAAGAAGATGATAGGGATGGATGACCGAATGCAGGATGGAGAGTGGAAATCATCATCGGATATTGTATAGACAAGTGAGGAGGCTCATATGAAAAGGGTAGTGAAAACATGGGAGGCCTAAATATCCTGTGTGTCCCTAATGACACACTGGGATCAGAATGTGGGATGGTTGGTATGTCAGTAGGAGGGGCATGGTCTAATCAGGTACACTGACTAGATCGTCTAGATCATGTACCAACCCCCTCGTACGAACACCTAGAGTACTGGGACCACTACTAGGCTTCTCATCAAATAACTCTCACCTAATAGATAGATTCAGAAAAAATTATTAATAAAAATTAATCACATAACATTATATATTATTCAAATAAATATATTTAAAATAAAATACTCCCTGCATGCACTAGTGGTGGAATGCCGAACTCAGTCACGTGATGATTGTTGTCCATAATCTAATTTCATCACCTCTCTCCAATTTGTTTCATTTCTTGCATTAGAAAACAAATGTGGAAGTAAATAGAAAAATATAACTAATGTGTATCCCAAAAAACAAAGTAAATGAGAGGGGATAAGGGAATTCAGTGATAATTTAACAGTCCAGTGTTTTAGGCGAGATTGAAAAAATATATAATGAAGTTAATAAATCATACAAGATATAATAAATAAATTTAATTTTTAGTAGGATGGATTTTTACTAAGTGTCTTCAGTCTATTAAAGTCATGGAACATTGATTCAACCAAATTCATAAGGGGTAAAGCAGTTGTCAAAATTAAGGAAAAATTTAATTTCTTTAGCCTAGGTAGATGATGTAGGATTCAATACATGTTTTTCAGTAGAATAAAATCCATCATATTCATTACCTGGTAAAACTTTAATGAGAGGTATTAGGGTTTTACAAATTTTATACAAATAATAGTTGAATCATTGAAATGTTCACCAATTTCGAAATGATGGTTTCATAGGTTTGAATAATGTTCAATTCCAAATTTGAAAATGAAATTAAAATAAAATTGCAACCAATAAACATTGAAAATTCACATAATGGTCTAGTCAGATAC
This sequence comes from Viscum album, assembly GCA_963277665.1. NCBI lineage: Eukaryota > Viridiplantae > Streptophyta > Magnoliopsida > Santalales > Viscaceae > Viscum > Viscum album. The sequence continues at coordinate 592,568,160 of OY728126.1, forward strand.
AACATATTTGTAATTAATATTAAATCAATTTTAATAGTACCAACTTTAACAGCCCATTTCTAGGTAAACCAAAAGAATTGAGAACATGATTGGATGATTTTATATATTTCCCACCACAACATCAGGTTCATAGTCAACTCTGAAAATTGATCTATCAGAGTCATAAAAATTAATAAATGGATTGTTTCTAATGGTATTAGGGATGGTGTCAATTCTGTTATCGCCATCATAAAAAATATGCCTTGGAATTACTTCAATAATGACACCAAATTTAGGTTGAAGATGGTCTTTGACATAAAAAACATGTTTCTCCAATGATGAAAAAACATATGGTTCATCAATAGAAAGAGTGCGAGTCATATAAATTAATCGAAATACAAAATCATCAATAAATTTTCCCTAACTCATCATCGAATCAAACAACTAGCATTTCATTATCTTGACTCATCCATGAGAATAACAATCCAATATTATTATTTTTTCAATGACTCCATAATAACATACATTTTCAAATAGTGGTATAATATATGATGCACTAGCATAATAGTCTATTGTGGTAGTAACCATAACAACATAATGTTGTGTTATCGTGTTATTTTCTCGTTCAGTGTTAATAAATCTATACCCATTAATAACAATTGATTTACAGTCACAAACCACAGTATTTGGAGAAAAAGCCAAAGCCCTTATTTCCTCAGAGACAGAGTCAGCAAGGAAACTGAATGCCTGAAATATAAATCAATATTAAACTTAATTAAATATTTTTTTAATTATTTTAAACAATAATATTAATACCTTCAATTTTAACCAAGCAGAAAACTGTTTTCTATGCAAAGTCTCCCTCCTTCTCAAAGATAAAGAATGATGCTTTCTATTTATCATCGCTTTTTATTCCCTATAGATAAAAATAGGATTTTAATAACACACACACACAGATATATATATATATATATATATGTATATATATATATTAAAGATATATATATTTAATTTACTTACAAGATGTAGTGATCGAACAAATCATAGTTGAACAAAATAATGGGATGTGCCATCTCCCGCTCTTTCAAGGATTAATGTCGTCAATGTATATGATCTAGGAATTCCTCCTATTTGAGGAAGTGATGGAAAACTGGGTTTAATTTTCTCATAATTTTCATCTTTGTTTCTCGTTGGTCAGTTTATTCTTGTAGTAAGATTATAGAAATACATATAGTAGAAATCCATACATTCTTGAGCCAAGTAACCATTCACGATAGAACCTTCGGGATGATTCCTATTAAGGATATATGAATTTAATGTGTACATATTTATTTTAGTAGGATACATATAGTGAAAATAAATAGGTCATCCGATAAGTATTTCAGTTGGAATATGGATAGTCAGATGCAGCATGCTTATGAAAAATGATGGAGGAAATATTTTCTCTAACTCACAGAAAATTAATGGGGAATATGCCAATAATTTTTTTCAAGAAAGACTTGGAAAACTTCTTAGCAAAAAGATCTCTAAAAAATGGCACAACTGAAAAATAATCACCCTTATATTACTGGAAAAAATATGACAAATAGTTAATGGAATAAAATTATATAGAAGGATGTAATAATCATGAGTCTTCAAAGGTTTTAGCTTCAATTATCTTCTGTTGACCCGTTTGGATATGTTTCTTGAATATCCATCAAGAACTTTAATAGTCTCTAGTAATTCCAGAAATTTTTTTCCCTGTACATGTCAACACATAAGAAGCACATGAAACTTGTCATTTATTTTCAGTGATATGCACATGATGCAATTCTTTTCAGATGCCCCAATCCACTAAGTCACACCGAGACCATAAATAATATTTTTTCTTTCCCTTAAAATTTTGAAGAATCGAAAGCAACATTTCACATATATTTTTTTCTGTGTGAATTACATCTACGAAATGACATAAAAAATTTGTTGACCTATAAGAAAAATCAATGAAGATACTTATCTTCTTCCAACTGTAACAGGTTTCAGTGGAAACATTCTTTCTCTTTCCAAATTTCATTTGACCCTTCCCAAATGAAAAAATAAAATATTTCAATTCATTAATCACATCAGTTCTAGAATTATGATGAGGTGGATCATCGGTCTCCATGGTATTGTCAAATATTTAACAATTATTTCTATATGGATGGTACATTGGAAGGAATCGTGGATGTATCCTAAAATGAAAACTACAATGATGTTTCCGTCTTCTGGATCATTTATTCTTCATAAAAACAAGACATGATAGTTTTCCCTTTGTGCTTCATCCATACATCATTGTATAAATGTGTATAAAAACCTACCATGTTCTGTACGACATAAGCATATGACCAAACGAATTAAAACCATCACATGAAAGACCCAACCTCACATTACGCACGTCAGCAGCAAAATCGGGATATCGAGCATCAAATCTCAACCATGAAAATACATCCACATGATGAACTAACTCATCACAAGTATTCTTTCTCTTGGTAACATGCCATCACATTTTTATTAATATTTCATCAGACATAAAAATATTGTGGAGTCTAGGGATCAATGGAAAGTTCCACGTTACTTTCTATGACACACAATATGGTGTTCCATCATCTTTTGGCTTCCAGCGAGATGGGACACATTTTATACAATCATTTCATTCAGTATTTTCCACCCAGAATAAACTGTAATTTTTTGGGAAAACATGAATTTTGTTTCTAGAAAATCCACATTCCTCAACTAACTTCCATACCATATAGTGTTTTGAAGGAATACCTAGATCATCTGGAAGTACGTCCTTCAAGAATGTAAGAATTTAATCTATGGCAGTATTAGAAATACCATACATAGTTTTCCCATGAAACAATCAGATTAAAAATTCCAACTTTTTCATTTTACCGCATTGTCGATATATTATTGTCGTGGTAGCATTATTTAATTTTTTCACCTTGAAAACATCATCATTTTCATTAGACGCTTCATGTGTTCTCATAACAAAATATTATTGGGTTGGAATCCTTTCCTTTTCATGATGATGAATTAATGGAAACCGGTCATATAAAAAATTCTCCAATCCAGTCCTCTCATTTGGATCATTAGCAATTTAAGATGTCAATTTCTCCCTATTGTGATACCACATAGAGTAGTTTTTTTGAAAACCATATTTGGTTATGTGGTAGCTAACTTCTTCATGGCTCAACCAAGGTCTTACAACACAATTGTAACATGGGTAGGGTATGTGACCACAATTTGAAGCATTGTGAAATGAAAAATCTAAAAATATTTCCAAATTAATTTGAAAATAACTAGAGATCCGATCGGTTTCATATATCCATACTCTATCCATTCTGTAAAAGAAATCGTTATAAGTTATTTCATCAAAATCAATTCAATAAGATTGAAGTTTCATCGAAAATATATTTAAGTAAATGAGAATTGTTCACACTATATGAAACCATAACTGACACACTACTCTATATAAGAATCATAATATAAAAGAAAAAAATACTATATTTATAACAAAATAGCTTATAAGAACTATAAATGAGTGTAAAAAATCATGTACACTTGTGGAGGAGAATTATCCATGGGGTACGGGTGTCCAGGGGGCTGGGCGAGCTGTCCATGGGGGGTGTCTAGGGGGATGGGGGTGTCTGGGGGATGGTGGGAGGGTGTATAGGTGGGGTGGGTGGGCTGTCTATGGGGGCCGGGGGCTGTCCAGGGGGTGGTTGGGCTATCCATAGGGGTAGTGGGGCTGTCTAGGGGGTCATGGGTGTCCGGGGGGGGGGGGGATTTCTAGGGGTGGGGGAAGTCTAGGGGTACGAGGTGTTCAGGGGGTGGAAGGCTATCCAGGTGGTGGCTGGGCTGTCCAGAGGGTACGGGGTGGGCGGGCCGGCTGTCCACAGGGGTGGCGGGGCAGTCCAGGTGGTACAGGGTGCCTAGGGGGGCGGGGCTATCCACGGGGTGGTGGGGGGGGGGGGGGTCATCCAGGGGGTACTGCATGTCCGGGGGGGGGGGGGGGGGAGTCCAGGGGTTGGGTGGGCTGTCCAGGGGGGTGGAAGGGCTGTCCAGGGGGTCGGGGTGTCCAGGGAGGTGGACAGGTTGTCCAGGGGGTGGCAGGGCTGTCCATGGTGTACGGGGTGGGTGGGTAGGCTATCCACGGGGTGGTGGGGCTGTTTAGGGGGTACAAGGTGTTCAGGGGGTGGTTGGGCTATCCACGGGGGTGGCTGGGCTGTCCACGGGGGTGGCAGGGCATTCCAAGGGGGTGGAAAGGCTGTCCAGAGGGATGGGGTGTTTAGGGGGTGGGGGTGTCCACGGGGTTGTGGGGGTGTTCAAGGGGGTGGGGGTGTCCAACCCCAAACTGGGGTCATAAAATCCAATCTTTATCCAATTGTAGCATGATTTCATGCCTATTATAGATTATTGAGAATATTGTTGGTGTAAACCATGAATATCATACATATAAATCACAACACACCCAATTGTAAACACAACACTAAATATCATACGTGGATTAGATTTTATGAGCCATGTTTCGATGGGACACTACATAGAGGAGAATGAGACTTGTTATATCATTAGGTGATATGGAGTTGTACGGATGTTAAATTTGTATGAGATTAATATGGATTATGTATAAGAACCTGTGTGTTTTTTATTTGCAGAGATCAATTCTTCTTGGAAGGGTAAGAGTGGGTGTTGGTATGGAAATTCAAGAGAAGTCTTAACATGTGAAATAAACTATACATCAGTTATATTTGATTCCTATTTTTTTGTAGAGTATTAGAGTGGACAACCCACCCCTTCCCTGGACATCCCACACACCCACCCACACCCCTGCAGTCCCTACCCCCATAACCCCCTCCCAGATATCCCCCCCCACACTACCTAGACACCCCCACCACACCTGGATAACCCACCCCTCTCCTCCCTGGACACCCAACACCCCCTCCCCCACCTGGACACCCCACCCCACACCATTGGACAACCCACGCCCTAGACTTCCCACACTCCTTCCCCACCTGGATAGCCCACCCACCACCACCCCTGGACAGCCGGCCCCATCCATGGACAGCCCACACCCCCTCCCCTTCATCCCCCTGGTAGCCCCCACTAAATAGCCCACCGCTAACCCCACCTGGATATCCCCTGCCCCAACCCCCACTGGATATCCCCCCTCGGATAGCCCAGCACCTCCCTGGATCGTCCACACCCCCTCCCCCAACTGGACATGCCACCCAGACCTCCTAGACAAGTCACACCTCTCCTTGGGCAGCCCATACCTCCTCCCCCACACCCATATACCCCCTACACCCTACAACCCCTACCCCCTGGACAACCCACCCCCACCTAGATAGCCCCCACACCTGGAAACCACCTACCCCTCCTGCAGCCCCCTTAGGGAAATTTTATTTAAAATCATTTTATTCATTAAGAAAGGAAAACCATCATGAATTAGCCATTTCATTCCAAAAAACCCATTCAATTTATCAAAACATGACAAATTCAATTTATAAGGCTCTATGGGTCCCTTAAAAAATGTCATTGGGGGAAGCAGAAATCAACTAAATTGTTAATTCCAATTTAAAAATGGGTCCAAGCACTTAGGAGGTGCGGTGGTGTCTCGGAGGTGTGGTGGTGTCCAGGGGGCCTATCTAAGGGGTTGGGGTGGGAGGGGGGGGGGGTTGTCCAGGTGCTGGAGGGTTTCCAGGGGGGTGGGGGTGTCTAGGGGTGGTGGGAAGGAGGTTGTTGTTCAAGGGGTGGGGGGTGTACTTAGGGGGTGAGGGGTGTCCAGGGGGTGAGGGTGGTGGTGTTCAGGGGTGGGGCTGTCAAAGGGGGTGGGGCACTCTAGGGGTGGTGGGGGCGAGGGTGGCTGTTCAAGGGTGTGTGTGTGTGTGTGTGGGGGGGGGGGGGGGGTTGTCTATGGGGGTGAGGGATGTCCAAGGAGGGTGGGGGTGGGGGTGTCCAGGGGGTGGGGTTGTCCAGGGGTGGGGGAGGGGGATGTCTAAAGGGTGGGGGGTGTCCAAGGGGGTGGGGTGGTGTCTAGGGGGTGGTGAGGGAGGGGGTTGTCTAAAGGGTGGGGTTTCCAAGTTAGTGGGGGGTGTCCAGTGGGTGGGGGGAGGGAGATATTCAAGGGGTGGGGGTGTCCATGGGTGGGGGGTGTAGGGGGGTGGGGGCTATCCACTAGAGGAGGGGGTGCCAGGGGGGTGTATTGGCGGGTGGGATGTGTTTAGGGGGTGGGTTGGGGGTGTTCACAATGCCAATCCATCATCCAACCAGTGTCAATTCATCCTCAATATCAATACCTATAAATAAAAAATCCAAATCCAGTTTTAAAATAAACTAAAGTACACATAAACTAACATATCACCCCACTAAAAAAACCTTTTACCATGTTTGACGTGAAGAATAGAAAATAGAAAAGAAATAAAAGGGTTCGATACTTCACAGATAGCACGAACTCAAATTTAGATAAAATCAAAACACCAAATAGAAAAAAATAGAGGGATAACATTAAAACTAAAATAAAAATTACATTTTCGAAGTGTAGAAAAGAAATTTGTTTGATTGAAGTTGGTTTCACGGATGAGAAAACATTGGGAGGAGCTCTTGATTAGTTTTTGCAATCGGGCGAGTGGGAGCTGGGTATTCGGGGGAAAATGTGCCCAACAGTTTTTAAAAAGCATTGGGAAAGTCTCTCTTTACTAACAATTTTAATAAAACATTGGTGTATCTTAGAGAAACCAAATATTTCCCAAAGGTTTTGTCAAACTATTGGGAAATATTAAGTATATTTACACATTGACAATGGTTTGAATAAACCTTTGGAAAATGTGACCTTTTTTATAGTATAAAAATAGTTTGAAAAACAATTGGTATATATCCATTGGGAAAACATCAGATTTCAGTATTGAACTATACAACTTCTTTTAGTATCCTCTTTCGATTTATACCTAAAGACTTCATAGAATGGTTTTCTGATCAATCCAAGGACTCTATGTCACGAGTATAATTTTAAAGAATATATTTGGGGTGATATTGGATTAAAAAATTGATTTTGAAGTGTGGATAAGATAGAGAGGGGGTATCCTTTTTATAATTAGAGGGAGAAGACACACTTGTAATTTTTGAAAAGAATAAAATATACCCACATTTTTTACAAACCAAATGAATCCATAATGAACCATATACAAACCCTAGCCTTTTACATATATCATTACATGATTTTAAGCATAATAAAACATCAAATTACAAGCTAAAGATCATAAAATCTATTGTCTTAGAAGACTAAGTACATAATCAAACATTATAAAAAAAACTTTTTATTTAATATCCATAATTATCTCCTATCTTACATTGTTATCATACATCTGTCTAGGATAAACCGGGGAAAACATGAACAAAGAGGTGAGATAAAACTCCAATAAGGAAAAAAACATAGTAATGAAGCTTTATCACATGGGTTTGAAGGATAGGCAAAATGATATAAAATGGCATGGAACATGTGAAATCATAACATATAAACATGGGGACATATAAACATGGAGTCATAGTAATGTGGTAGCAACATAAAACATGACTTAGCACGATTCAAGTATTGTTTAACCTAGAGGATCATAGGTCAAGGTTAACGACCAATACCATTTCTCATGGTAGCATGAGTTAAAGATGACCATCAAGACCATTTCACATAACGAATCATGAGACTTTACTTTACCTAATGAATTAGAGCACTATCTAGGAATACCCATCATCACATGATCTTGAATATGCTTTCCCCATATATAATAGTACATAATCATTCATATATAAATATATTAAAAACCATGGAATGAAATGAGTATCATAATCAATCCATAAAGAATAATTTAATGGGAGGATCATATAAGTATCCATGAAAGAATGTAGATAAATCATGATCATTAATACGGAAAAATAGGCATATTTCAAAATAAGTGATTCCAAATTTATGTGATAACATGTAGAATTGTTTTTAAGAAACATTAAAAATTAAAACATTTTAGTGCGGTATAATGAAAAGGCACAAGGTTTGAGGGGAGTGAAGAGAATATGGGAGTGTGGGTGGTTTATATAGTGGAGGGGAGGTGGGTTTTCTTAATACTTTAGTTATTAGTTTATTATTTTTCAATTAAATAAGCAATATTAATGATTCGTATGTAAAACATAATATGTGCATGTGAGTTCAAACCAAAGGTTATTACATCATCCATGACCCAATAAATAGTGTATTTAACATATAATGTATATATATGGCAAATTTCCATATTTTACTATTCATAAAAATTCAAGTATTTCAGAAAAACCCAAAAAATTCACCCTTACCATTTTTTTATGTGTAGAATCAAAAAATGTAATTAATTTTTTAAATTGTTTTTATCAATATTATTTATTTAATTTTTAATTAACATTATAATTAACATGAAAAATACAGATTTTAAAACTATAACTGATTTTACAATGCATTCAAAAATTACACAAGGTATTATAATTATATATTAAAACCAGAGAATATAAATTTGGAAATTTATTAATGCCAATTCAAAAAAATAAATTTTCATATAAATTAATTAATTAATTGTAATTAATTATGTATAACTTAAAAAATATCAATACTTTTACTATGGTCATATTATCACTTATAAGATGCCTAAATTTTATTTATAAATTCATAGATGGGGATACTATTCTTTTGGATGGTTTACTATTCATAAGGGTCATATTACCATTCATAAGGGTAGGTTACTTTTCCTAATGGTTGGTTACTATTCATCAGAAAAGTAAGATTGCCTTATCAGACCCCAAAAATCTTACTGATAACAACCGTGTATGTCATATTTTCTAAATTCAAATCACCGAAGTGACAATATTATTTTTAAAGGTCACATTGTACTTAGTAGTTCATTGTGATATGGTTTCATGTGATTATATGAAATAATTATAAGAAGTAAATTTCCATTGATACAACATTGTGTCATTACATTTTTCCCCATTATGAAATTTCTCTCCCAAAATTTCATTTCACATTATTTTCCCTAAAAATGTGAGTGTAATTTTCCTTTATTACCTCCTCCAGTTCCCATCTTGACTCTTCGTACTTATGGTTTCACCATATTACTTTGACCAAGTGAGTAGTCTTGTTACATAGAACTTTATCTCTACGATCCAAGATATTCACGGGTTTCTCCTCGCATGAAAGATCATTATCCAATTGTACCACGTATAAAGAGAGTACATGTGTAGGATCTGATATGTACTTCCTTAATAAAGATACATGGAAGACATCATGTACTTTAGACATGGTAGGTGGAAGTGTTAGCTTATAGGACACAACCCTGACAAAATCAAGAATCTCGAAGGGGTTGATGTAGCAGGGACTTAATTTTCCATTCTTCCCAAACCTCATGAACTTCATCCATAAAGATATGAAGAGGAAAACGGTGTCTGAATTTTTTAACTCAAGGTCCCGTTGAGGATTTTCTGCCTATCTCTTTTTTCAACATTGGGCTGCCTTCATGCGCTGCTGAATGGATTTCACTATCTCCACCATTTCTTATCCTATCAGCTTGCGCTCACTGAATTCATCCCAACACACTAGGGTTATGTACCTTTTCCCATAAAGGTCTTCATATGGTGCCATTTGGATGCTCGATTGGAAATTATTTTAGTAGGAGAATTCAATTAGTGGAATATTTGGGTACCATCCTCCTATGAAGTCCATAAAATAGTCTCTCAACATATCTTCCAATGTATGAATAGTTTGCTCAGAATAGCCATTAGTTTGAAGATGGTAGACCGTACTAAAGTTAATTTTAGTTCTTAGAGAACATTGATTTTTTTACAGAACTTATATGGGAATCTCAGATCTCTATCAGATACAATAGATAGTGGTATTCCAAGCATCCATAGAAAATGTTGGCAGATTCTCTCACTACCATGTTGGTATGGGTAGTGGTTGCATCATCCCCTTGGAATATTTCCTTTCATCATACACTTTATGACATACCAAGAACTTTGATGTATACTAATCAATCTCCTTATTCATATTGTCCCACCAAATCAACTTGAAGCTGGCCTGGATGTTGTTCTTGTCTTGAATATCCCAGATTTAGAGATTTCAGTCCCTTTTTCCAGATTTATTGATTGTTTTTTCAAAGGTAGTTCAGAAAGAGCCTGTTCTTTTGGTATTTTTGATGCTACTTTCTTAGTTTTACTCTACTGGATATCTTGCTCTTGACTTCTGATTGTTATGATAGACATTTATTTCTAGTTGTCTTGAGCTTCAATATATTGGAATGTTGCTGAGTTTTTTGGAGTTTGTGTCTCTAGATTATTTCTGGGCAGTCATGATCAGTATGAGGATTCAGTTTGAGGTATTTTAAAGTTCTAGACTACTGTCTCACATATATGAATGTTTAACAGTTGATTTTGATCCTGAGTCTTTTTGTTTTCTGACTCCTCCTACAAAGGTCAGCTCATTTTATCGGTCTGGATGAAATGGTTTGGATTAATTGAATATGCCCAGTTATCTTTTGCTCTTTCTTGGAACTGGTTCTGATCTAGTCAGTGGAATTCTGAATGGGTATGAGACGAGATGGCTATTGGTTTCAACTCAACAGTGCAGGTGGTATGCAAATATGAAAAGTTCAGTCTGGTAAGTAGCCTACTTGATTTATTGGATGAAGCTCTCTCATAATGAACCAGCCTTGAAGCTTTGAGAAGACTCGTGATTTTGTTTGGCTAACTTTATATTTTGGTGTGCTTTTCTTGAGTTTTTTATTGTAATCTATTTAATCCCTACTGTTGTAAGCTAATTACACCTCGGGGATTGTTTTGTACTCTTTTGATTTTCATAAAATTCATTGGCGACATGAATTGGGAGACCAGTTCATGTCCCCAACTTCTCAAAAAAAAAAAGAGAAGGCTGAGTTATGTGCATCCTTCAAAATCTCATTCTTTAACTATGGATAAGATGGTACACATAATCATGAACAAAATCATACAAATCCTTCCTCACTAATCATGATTTCAAAGGATTTCCCATTTTCGAATGGCTTATACCCTTTTTTGAATTTCCATGTCATTTCTTTGAGAATCCTTTAGTTTTTCTATGAGGGATGTTTTAGAAAACATTTGATAAAGGATAGATTATGTTCCTTCCATAATGATTCCCATGTTCATCCTCTACAAATCTAAGAATATTGGATCCTTTTCTATTCTCATCATTGCTGAAGATGCAGGTTTCTTTCTACTTAGAGCATCCGCCACCTTTTTTCCCTTACTGTGGTGACAATGGATTGAGTATTCATAATCCATGATGAGATCTAACCATCTTTATTGGTGCATAATAATATTTTTTGTGTGAATATATATTTGAGAGTCTTGTGATCAATATATATCTCATACTTCTCCCCATAGAGATATTTATACTAGATTTTTAACACAAATATCACAACTACTAACTCCAGATCATGCATGTTATAGTTTTTCTCATGGGTTTTCAACTATCTTGAGGCGTATGATATAACTTTATAATTTTTCATTAGTACAAAACCTAAGACTTTCGATGAAACATCACTGAACACAACAAATATTTCTCCACTCTTTGAGAGTGTGAGTATAGGTGTAATGATAAGCCTTATTTTCAACTCATTGAATAAGCCTTCACTGTAACACCCCAAGATTTTATGAAAAATATTCTTTTAATTCCATTAATGTCTTGTGTTGTATTCTACACCAAGATTACATTGCGCTATACGCAACACCGTATTAGCTTGCAGTATACGCAACACTATTCTTGGATCGAGTTACACACAATTTTGATAATAGTTATTCTACGCAACATTGAGTATATATATATATATATATATATATATTAAATGTATAAATGAAATATGGTTGGATTCTGTTATACGAAACAATGAAGGATTCTTTCACAACACGCAACCCTGACTTGGCTTGCATTACACGCAATCACGACCTTCCTCGATAGCGTGTGTTGTACGCAATACCGGGTTTTAATAAACAATGTTATATTATTATAATATTGTCATGAACTAGCCTTTATGAATAGTATTAACTAAATTTTGAATTTTATAACATTATTATTCATCTTACACATTTCTAGAACATGGTATAAGAACAAAATAAAATTTTCGGGTAAAATAAGTATTTTTCAAAAAATGCAGTTTTACCGCCTTTTGATGGCGCACCCACTTTAAATATAGTTTTTGACATGTTTATATGTTCAATTTGACAAAATAATATTCTTCTTTTGAATCAGGATGTAAAAATTTACATTAGATAAAGTTTTGATATTTTTCCGATAACTTTCATATTTTAATGAATAGTAAAAACACGCTATATTTTAATTAAAAACAACTTTTTTCATCGTAATATCTTATGTGGTTAAATTATAATATTGAATGGTTTTAAAGTATATTTAGAATATATTTTTACCACTTAATATAATGTTGGTCATTGGACACAATTTTACAATTAAACCGAACATAAACAAGTGTCAATCTTTTGATAGTTATTACCTCTTAAAAACACGCTTTTTGTTTTGACAGCGGGAATTAATTTTAAATTAATTTCTGCCACTTCTGTGTTTTGAATTTAGAAAAATGGATTCCATATTTGGAATTAGGATGTTCAAATTGTGTAAATAGGTAACTTTTATTTTTAGACATTTTGAATAATTACTGCGGTAAATATTTTATTTACCATGGTTAAGGGTAAATCCGGTAAATAAGGGTTAAAAAATAATATTATAATAATATTAAATTACCCTAAAACGTGTATTAACCCTATTGGTTGATACATGGTCGACCATGGGCATCTTTGGGTCGATTTTGGGACCCCATTGATCCACTTGTAAGTGATAATGACACTTTATTTTAATTAAGTTAAAATGAATACAAAAATGACACAAGCATATATCTTTTAGCAAAACAATTGTTACATAGGGTTATATATGTTGGATTTTAGATTATAAAGATTCATTAGAAAGATAAAAAGATTTCCTACATAATGGTATTTTATTTGTAATTTTTAGACTTTAAATAATTTAATTTATTTATGACACAATGATGATGCAGCAATTATCTTATTAATGAAATATTGACATAATTGATGTTATAAACACCAAAATAAATGTAATTTGAGACTTTTTATGAATTACACTAATTTTCTAGGCTACTACGATATATTAATGTTGATTTCATTAACTTGGTTCGAACATTTAATTCTTTTATGACTCTCAAAAAAATCATATATCAAATAGTGTCAAAATTGACACAAAATAGTTTTTAAATCAAATATTATATTATTAATTGTTATTTTATTCCTAAAAATCTAAGGTTCGGCCAAATGACTTATATAAGGATATATATATTAATAATAAACAATTTGGGGTTCGTTTGGCATGTTATAGTAAGTGTATTAACCATATAGTGAAAGAAAACAAAAAGACATGGTAAAAGTTAAATTACTTAACTTAGAGTTAAATCTAATTGATAAGGTTAAAATAATATCCTAAACTTGTCTAAATTCTATTGGTTGATAGGCTTTCGACCCATCCCCACTTTAGCTTCGAAATAAGACCCTTTGGAACCATTATAAACCGATTTTGACTTTAATATAAAATAATATTTTGAGATATTCCTAAGGTGCCCCTCTCCTCCCCTATAAAAGGACACCTCCTCCCCCTCCTCCTCACACCAATTGGAGCACTCAAGCTCGGCCAACCCCTGCCAAAATCTCTTCTCCACTTCCCTAGAAACATCCTAGAGGTTCTGGTCTTCCTCAAAGACCAATTCTAGTGCCCTAAGAGGAGGTCTCAAAGAGGCACTTCAAAGAAGAGGTAATTACCGTTACCAATTCTTTCATCTTTATTTCTTCTTCCACTTCTTCTTCTTAGGTTGTTTCATTATGAAGTAATAACATCAGTATCACTCATATACTGATATGTTATTATAAGTATGAAACAACCCTATTTCACCATCAATCCATCCTACGGGAAAAGAAATCACCGCGCGTGCGTACGTACGGAATACCGTCTCCACGCCGTGGTGTAATCTATTTTCCACCACCACCTTACATGGATGGGTATAATGGTGTAAAGAATAACTATAAAAAGTTATTACAACATCATATTGATTCTGATATATTGTATAATCCACTCCAATTCAATTCAATATTTATAGAAATGATATCATCGCTCGTGCGTACGTACGGACTACCGTCTCCACGACGCGATGAGATTCATTCTCCATGTTAACCATTTAAGAATGATTATAAAGTATATATAAGAAATAATAATGAAATATATGAAATTATAAAGCTACTGGATTTATGTATATATATACATATGTATGTCATCTACTTACTTCCATTTCAAGACAATAAGGAAAGGAAAACAGCGTTCATGCGTACGTACGGACTACCGTCTCCATGAACGGTGTTTTTCATTTTATTTATCTACCTATTATATATATATATACTGAATATATATGATATATAAATCATATTTTATATTCTGGAAGTAAGTAAATCATGATATAAGTAATAATGATGTCAAGAACAACAAGTCAAAACACCTACGATAAATGAAACGATTTTACCCAAAACGCTTCTTTAACATGGAATTTACAAAAGAACGGGTAATATAATGTCATAAGTGAACCATATATGATATCATAACAATGAATATGATTCTGTAATAAGTCAACAACATGATTTAAATCATTATACAGGAGGTTCGGACACTTACAAAGCAAGTCGGACCTAAGGTAAGGGAAATATCACAATCTCATTTTTATTCGAGATTGTTTATTCGTAAGTATTTACTGGGGTGTATTTTATCATCCACATCCATGTTTCATAAATATGTAATATTACTTCCATCCACCTACAATTGTTTAAATCCATTTTTACCCTTCGGTGAGTTTTTAGTAAAAGAAATGAAAGGAATCTTTTGTCGTTTTTCGTACGAGGTACTTTTTGACTTTTCCGACAAAAGTACGAAGAATGTTTTTTTTAACTTATACGGCATGAATGGATTTTTTTAAAACATTATTTCAAAGAAGCTTCCTTTAAAAGTTTTCAAGTTTATTTTTAATCAAATTCTTTTATTTTAAAGTTTTATGACATGTTAAGAAAGGAAAAGTGTTTTTGAAGTAGAAAGGATATTTTCCTCAAGAATGAAGTTCAAGTATTTTATCAAAATTATTTTCCATCTAAGATAATAAAAGGGTTCTGTTTTTACCCCTATTATTACATGGATTTGATTATGTTGTGATGGAAACATTTTTATGAATTCCTTTATCTTATATGAATTGTTTTATGATGTCATGTTGTTTAAGAATCCCATTTTTATTACATGGGTTATGCGATGATGTATGATTTATGATTATGTGGCACACATAAGAAAGGATTCATTATAAGATGGGTGGGACCTAAATCTCCCTCCAATGCATTGGGTAAAGATTTTATATCTCATGAGATAGACATGGCTGGAACGGAAGGTTATTTCGGTTAAGTGATACAGGACTGAAACGAGGAGTGAACTCGGTTCAGAAAGGGACTTTGTCCACTAAGATAGTCTTGGCAATGAGTCATGACTAACAAGAAATGATTTTCCATGATTATGTGTGCATGCCACAAAGTTTCAAGCTTTATGTTATGATTATGGGGATCTCATTTTCACTTCTATGATTTATTCCATGTTAAGATATTATGATCTCTTTTGCAGGTTTTGATTTTCAAAAAGATATGATATGATTTTTATTTCCTTTTTTTGCCCTTGCTGAGCATTTGAGCTCACCCTTTTATGTTTTCTTTTCCCCAGGATATAAAGAAAGGTTTTAGGTAAAAAAAGGGAAGATCTTTATGGGAGATATTGAAGATCTTTCAACCCGATTAGAAGATTACGTTCCGAGTTTCCAAAGACACTAAACTATTACGATCCTTTAGTGTGTGTTTTTTTTATGTACTAAGTATTCCGAAAATGTAATGTAATGTCCATGTACGTCAAGATTCGGGTCTCTACAGTTGGTATCAGAGGAAAGGTTTAGTCAACCTTTGGAAACTAGGATGCGAGAACTTTAGTGAGATCCCTAGAGATATTTCTAAGGTATGTCTAGGGATGTCCCTAAGGTTAAGTATACGTATAGGTTATAGTACTAGAATTACGATAACGATCATAGAATTAAACCTAATATGTTAGATATTGAAGGTACTCTCCCTTTATTATGTTGTTTTCCCTAGCATGATTTTTGCCTCTCACACTATTCTTTTTGGGTTTTAGAAAATGGCTGGAAACAAGATGATTCACAATAATGGAGGATATGATGGACAATGGAATGATATTCTTAATGAGCAACCCAATGAAATGGGATTTGGATGTCCAAACATCATTATTATGCCGAATCAGCAATCTCACAACATGATCAATAAAGTAAAATTTGGTAAGTTTCCTGACTCGACTAATAAGAGAAAGATGGAGTTCCATGATGATCATAGAGGAAAGAAAGTTCAATTTCCCCTATGTAAATCATGTGGGAAGAGGCATCAAGGAGAATGTTTCAAGGGAACTGGAATATGCTTTGGGTGTGGAAAAGAAGGACACAAAGCAAGTAAGTGCAAAGGAAAAGGGTCGGTTAACACCATGGATGAGGATAATGGTAATGCTACGACATCAAAAATGGTTAAGTGTTTTAAATGTGGAATGTATGGGCATTATGCAAACAAATGCCCTAAGGGAAAGACTCATGAAGAGAATCAGTATGGTCATATGGGTAGTATTTATGTGGATGATGATGAAGAGACTACAAATGATATGTGAGATGAAAGAATTTTTGAAGCTCGGTCAATGGTTTGAGAATGTAGTGGCATGATTAAATGTTTATCATGTGTAATTTTGGAATAAAGAGACATCTATGGATTGTTACACTGTTGTCTTTCCTTGTGTTTTGAAAAGTGTATGATTAATATTACCAGTATCTATGAAAGGTTATTCAGATATTTTTGGAATGTAGATGATATGCGCATAATGAAGGGATAAGGAGAAAATTAAATGTTTGATTGTATTCATGAGCTCATGATTGATATAAGGACTAAGTGATATCATGGTTTGAGTATATAGAATTTTGAGGATTTTGGTATGTGGAAAGTGTTAACTTTTAACTGAATTCATGTTTTCGCTAAGGTATTCAAGAGAATACACGATTAAGGACTTTGAATGTTTGGAATGTGACCAACAAAACATATCTTATGATATATGGGGATCAACGATGATATTAAATCTCTGGTAATTGTTTTCACTATGTTATGAGAGTGGACTGCAGTATTATGGATAAGCCTAAAGATTAGAATGGATTATGTTGGACATAAGTTAGTATTTTTTAAGGATAGAAGTTTTTTCGATATTATTGATGGGATGTTATAGTAAGGTAGTTTTAGAAAAAGGACAACCTGCAGGACGGGCGACAACCCATCGCTTCGGACAAGGCTGTGGGAATCGAACCCACAACCGAAGTGCGACTGGCCTTTATCACCTACCACTGACCTACAGGAAGTCCCTGTTTAGTAGAAACTAGTTTTATTATATTAAGCAGTATGATATATGAAGTATAAGTCCATTTTAGGAACCATATATGATTAATCTCACTATAGATCGACTTATGTATATTAGTTTTTCTAACCTTTTGTTTGAGACAGATGGAATGACCTGTCATTCTATCACATGATCTGCTAACACATCACGAATAACAAATTCAACTTCATTTCTTTAAGGGAAGAAGTGTAAATTGTTCAATTCACGAACAATAGTGAGATTATACCAAAATCAAGTAAGTATTTCTTCTAATTCAAAATTTTCAACTTTAGGGAAATGTTATTGAAAACCAAAAATGATGTCCTAGTGATCTTATATCTGATGAATCGGATGGTACCTTAGATCGTCACAAATTTATGGCTTTGTGATTGCTAGCTTTTCCATAGCCATGTTCTCTACCACTCTCCATCAGAACATGATTGTTAGATTTCTCTTCCATATCCATATTTTCACCTATGTGGAAACCCAGTGATTAGTTTATTTGGGTAACCGTTACGTTTCATACTTTTGTTTTTAAAGATAAGTTTTGGTATTCCTTTTTACGATGTGGGTTTCTATCAAAGAAACTTTCAAATAGTAAACCATTTATAACCTCGACGAATTTCGAGGGCGAAATTCATTTTAAGGGGGGTAGAATGTAACACCCCAAGATTTTATGAAAAATATTCTTTTAATTCCATTAATGTCTTGTGTTGTATTCTACACCAAGATTACCTTGCGCTATACGCAACACCGTATTAGCTTGCAGTATACGCAACACTATTCTTGGATCGAGTTACACACAATTTTGATAATAGTTATTCTACGCAACATTGAGTATATATATATATATATTAAATGTATAAATGAAATATGGTTGGATTCTGTTATACGAAACAATGAAGGATTCTTTCACAACACGCAACCCTGACTTGGCTTGCATTACACGCAATCACGACCTTCCTCGATAGCGTGTGTTGTACGCAATACCGGGTTTTAATAAACAATGTTATATTATTATAATATTGTCTTGAACTAGCCTTTATGAATAGTATTAACTAAATTTTGAATTTTATAACATTATTATTCATCTTACACATTTCTAGAACATGGTATAAGAACAAAATAAATTTTTCGGGTAAAATAAGTATTTTTCAAAAAATGCAGTTTTACCGCCTTTTGATGGCGCACCCACTTTAAATATAGTTTTTGACATATTTATATGCTCAATTTGACAAAATAATATTCTTCTTTTGAATCAGGATGTAAAAATTTACATTATATAAAGTTTTGATATTTTTTTGATAACTTTCATATTTTAATGAATAGTAAAAACACGCTATATTTTAATTAAAAACAACTTTTTTCATCGTAATATCTTATGTGGTTAAATTATAATATTGAATGGTTTTAAAGTATATTTAGAATATATTTTTACCACTTAATATAATGTTGGTCATTGGACACAATTTTACAATTAAACCGAACATAAACAAGTGTCAATCTTTTGATAGTTATTACCTCTTAAAAACACGCTTTTTGTTTTGACAGCGGGAATTAATTTTAAATTAATTTCTGCCACTTCTGTGTTTTTAATTTAGAAAAATGGATTCCATATTTGGAATCAGGATGTTCAAATTGTGTAAATAGGTAAATTTTATTTTTAGAAATTTTGAATAATTACTGCGGTAAATATTTTATTTACCATGGTTAAGGGTAAATCCGGTAAATAAGGGTTAAAAAATAATATTATAATAATATTAAATTACCCTAAAACGTGTCTTAACCCTATTGGTTGATACATGGTCGACCATGGGCATCTTTGGGTCGATTTTGGGACCCCATTGATCCACTTGTAAGTGATAATGACACTTTATTTTAATTAAGTTAAAATGAATACAAAAATGACACAAGCATATAGCTTTTAGCAAAACAATTGTTACATAGGGTTATATATGTTGGATTTTAGATTATAAAGATTCATTAGAAAGATAAAAAGATTTCCTACATAATGGTATTTTATTTGTAATTTTTAGACTTTAAATAATTTAATTTATTTATTACACAATGATGATGCAGTAATTATCTTATTAATGAAATATTGACATAATTGATGTTATAAACACCAAAATAAATGTAATTTGAGACTTTTTATGAATTCCACTAATTTTCTAGGCTACTATGATATATTAATGTTGATTTAATTAACTTGGTTCGAACATTTAATTCAGTTATGACTCTCACAAAAATCATATATCAAATAGTTTCAAAATTGACACAAAATAGTTTCTAAATCAAATATTATATTATTAATTGTTATTTTATTCCTAAAAATCTAAGGTTCGGCCAAATGACATAGATAAGGATATATATATTAATAATAAACAATTTGGGGTTCGTTTGGCATGTTATAGTAAGTGTATTAACCATATAGTGAAAGAAAACAAAAAGACATGGTAAAAGTTAAATTATTTAACTTAGAGTTAAATCTAATTGATAAGGTTAAAATAATATCCTAAACTTGTCTAAATTCTATTGGTTGATAGGATTTCGACCCATCCCCACTTTAGCTTCAAAATAAGACCCTTTGGAACCATTATAAACCGATTTTGACTTTAATATAAAATAATATTTTGAGATATTCCTAAGGTGCCCCTCTCCTCCCCTATAAAAGGACACCTCCTCCCCCTCCTCCTCACACCAATTGGAGCACTCAAGCTCAGACAACCCCTGCCAAAATCTCTTCTCCACTTCCCTAGCAACATCCTAGAGGTTCTGGTCTTCCTCAAAGACCAATTCTAGTGACCTAAGAGGAGGTCTCAAAGAGGCACTTCAAAGAAGAGGTAATTACCGTTACCAATTCTTTCATCTTTATTTCTTCTTCCACTTCTTATTCTTAGGTTGTTTCATTATGAAGTAATAACATCAGTATCACTCATATACTGATATGTTATTATAAGTATGAAACAACCCTATTTCACCATCTATCCATCCTACGGGAAAAGAAATCACCGCGCGTGCGTACGTACGGAATACCGTCTCCACGCCGTGGTGTAATCTATTTTCCACCACCACCTTACATGGATGGGTATAATGGTGTAAAGAATAACTATACAAAGTTATTACAACATCATATTGATTCTGATATATTGTATAATCCACTCCAATTCAATTCAATATTTATAGAAATGATATCATCGCTCGTGCGTACGTACGGACTACCGTCTCCACGACACGATGAGATTCATTCTCCATGTTAACCATTTAAGAATGATTATAAAGTATATATAAGAAATAATAATGAAATATATGACATTATAAAGCTACTGGATTTATGTATATATATACATATGTATGTCATCTACTTACTTCCATTTCAAGACAATAAGGAAAGGAAAACAGCGTTCATGCGTACATACGGACTACCGTCTCCATGAACGGTGTATTTCATTTTATTTATCTACCTATTATATATATATATATACTGAATATATATGATATATAAATCATATTTTATATTCTGGAAGTAAGTAAATCATGATATAAGTAATAATGATGTCAAGAACAACAAGTCAAAACACCTACGATAAATGAAACGATTTTACCCAAAACGCTTCTTTAACATGGAATGTACAAAAGAACGGGTAATATAATGTCATAAGTGAACCATATATGATATCATAACAATGAATATGATTCTGTAATAAGTCAATAACATGATTTAAATCATTATACAGGAGGTTCGGACACTTACAAAGCAAGTCGGACCTAAGGTAAGGGAAATATCACAATCTCATTTTTATTCGAGATTGTTTATTCGTAAGTATTTACTGGGGTGTATTTTATCATCCACATCCATGTTTCATCAATATGTAATATTACTTCCATCCACCTACAATTGTTTAAATCGATTTTTACCCTTCGGTGAGTTTTTAGTAAAAGAAATGAAAGGAATCTTTTGTCGTTTTTCGTACGAGGTACTTTTTGACTTTTCCGACAAAAGTACGAAGAATGTTTTTTTTAACTTATACGGCATGAATGGATTTTTTTAAAACATTATTTCCAAGAAGCTTCCTTTAAAAGTTTTAAAGTTTATTTTTAATCAACTTCTTTTATTTTAAAGTTTTATGACATGTTAAGAAAGGAAAAGTGTTTTTGAAGTAGAAAGGATATTTTCCTCAAGAATGAAGTTCAAGTATTTTATCAAAATTATTTTCCATCTAAGATAATAAAAGGGTTCTGTTTTTACCCCTATTATTACATGGATTTGATTATGTTGTGATGGAAACATTTTTATGAATTCCTTTATCTTATATGAATTGTTTTATGATGTCATGTTGTTTAAGAATCCCATTTTTATTTCATGGGTTATGCGATGATGTATGATTTATGATTATGTGGCACACATAAGAAAGGATTCATTATAAGATGGGTGGGACCTATATCTCCCTCCAATGCATTGAGTAAAGATTTTATATCTCATGAGATAGACATGGCTGGAACGGAAGGTTATTTCGGTTCAGTGATACAGGACTGAAACGAGGAGTGAACTCGGTTCAGAAAGGGACTTTGTCCACTAAGATAGTCTTGGCAATGAGTCATGACTAACAAGAAATGATTTTCCATGATTATGTGTGCATGCCACAAAGTTTCAATCTTTATGTTATGATTATGGGGATCTCATTTTCACTTCTATGATTTATTCCATGTTAAGATATTATGATCTATTTTGCAGGTTTTGATTTTCAAAAAGATATGATATGATTTTTATTTCCTTTATTTGCCCTTGCTGAGCATTTGAGCTCACCCTTTTATGTTTTCTTTTCCCCAGGATATAAAGAAAGGTTTTAGGTAAAAAAAGGGAAGATCTTAATGGGAGATATTGAAGATCTTTCACCCCGATTAGAAGATTACGTTCCGAGTTTCCAAAGACACTAAACTATTACGATCCTTTAGTGTGTGTTTTTGTTATGTAATAAGTATTCCGCAAATGTAATGTAATGTCCATGTACGTCAAGCTTCGGGTCTCTACATTCACATTGTTGAGTCCTGAAGAATTTCACTTCCTTCTATGTCAACTTGGTCATTGGGTTAGAAAATCATGAGAAGTTCTTCACAAAATGTCATTCATACCCACCTAGACCCAGAATACTATGGATCTCCATTACAAATGTTGGCTTGGGACACTCTTCAATTTCCATTATCTTGTAAGGGTGTATAGATACCC
Source organism: Viscum album (assembly GCA_963277665.1). NCBI lineage: Eukaryota > Viridiplantae > Streptophyta > Magnoliopsida > Santalales > Viscaceae > Viscum > Viscum album. The sequence continues at coordinate 592,590,989 of OY728126.1, forward strand.
CTCTGCTGGTAATAACATGCCCTAAGAATGATACTTCCTCCATCCCGAACTGACATTTACTGTAATATGCATTTAGTTTCTCCCTTTTCACTAACTTTAACATTGTAGTAAAATTAACCTCATGTTCCTCCTTTCTATTTGAGTATATTTGAATATCGTCAATAAAGACTACTACACATATGTTATGGTAATATCTAAATACTCTATTATTTAAATCAATGAAAATATCTGGATAATTAGTCAGTCTGAAGGGAATCACTATAAACTCATAGCATATATACCTAGTTTGAAATGCAGTCTTGGGAATATCTTCTTTCCCCACCTTTACATAGTGATATCCTAGACTAATTTCCAAAATAGAGAAATAACTTTCCCCATGAAGTTGATCGAAAATGTTATCTATCCGAGGCAGGGGATACTTTTCCTTTGTCATGACTTTATTGAGCTCACCATAGTAAATGTAGAGGTTCATTGAACCATCATTATTCTTGACAAAAATGACTGGTGCACCCCATGGTTAAATTGAGTACTCAACCACTTGATCAAGAGGAAGAGTAGACAACTCTTCATGCAATATATCAGTTTAATCCTTCACAATAGGGATATCTTCGAGCATGATTTTCTCCTTTGTCTCAATCATTTAAGCTAGAAATGATTTCTAATATGGAATTAATATACACACTCGAGAAAATGATCCTAAAAGAGATCTATATTCCTCCTTACACTTGTATATAATTTTAGGATGCTTTGGGATATGAAGAGTGATCTCCCTTTCCCAATAGTTGATGTTATATTTTTGTAAAGACAGCCAATCCATTCCCAAGATAGCATCGAAATCTACTAAAGGAAGTATGATGAGATTTTCTAGGAGGTTCAATCCACAAACGTTAACTAGGGAGGTGTTATAAACCTTGGATGCAATAATTTCCCCATTTTCTCTTGTCACACATGACTTATCCTCAAAATTTTGAGGTGTTGTTAGAATAGTTCTACTAAAATTGAAAGATATGAAATAACGTGTAAACCAGAATCGAATAGTAGTTTCTATATTCTTGAATGAATAACTAGCATACATGTCACCACATCATTGTCTAGATCCACCTCAATAGTTATAACGACCCATACTTTACATACATTGTTAATACTTTAAAATTGAAGCACACTTATTACAACATATGACAAAACCACAAAGGACCATGTAGGTATAGTGTCTTTAGAAACTGGGATACATAAACAACTGGTTCATAAATATTCTACAGTGGCTCCCATTTACTTCATCATATCTAGGGTCCCTTTTAGCATATTCTACTTAATATCCATCTTCCTGACCTGGGGAAAAGAAAACATACAAAAAAGGGTGAGCTCAAATGCTCAGCAAGGGCAAATAAAGGAAATAAAAATCATATCATATCTTCTTGAAAATCATAACCTGCAAAAGAGATCATAATATCTTAACATGGAATAAATCATAGAAGTGAAAATGAGATCCCCATAATCATAACATAAAACTTGAAACTTTGTGGCATACACACATAATCATAGAGAATCATTTCTTGTTAGTCAAGACTCATTTCCAAGACTATCTTAGTGGACAAAGTCCATTTCTGAACCGAGTCACCCTCGTTTCAGTCCTGTTTCACTGAACCAGTTTAACCTACCGTTCCAGCCATGTCTATCTCATGAGATATAAAATCTTTACCCAATGCATTGGAGGGAGATATAGGTCCCACCCAACTTATAATGAATCCTTTCTTATGTGTGCCACATAATCATAAATCATACATCATCGCATAACACATGTAACAAAAATGGGATTCTTGAAACATCATGACATCATAAAACAAATCATATAAGGTAAATGACTTCATAAAAATAATTCCCTCACAACATAATCCAATAAATGTAATAATAGGGATAAAAACAGAACCCTATATTATCTTAGATGGAAAATAATTTTGATAAAACATTTGAACTCCATTCTTGAAGAAAATATCCTTTCTACTTCAAAAACACTTTTCTTTTCTTAACATGTCATACAATTATAAACTAAAATAAGTTGATTAAAAATAAACTTCAAAACCTATAAAGGAATATTCTTGGAAATAATTTTTTAAAAATCCATTCTTGCCGTATAAGTTAAAAAAACATTCTTCGTACTTTTGTCGGAAAAGTCAAAAAGTACCTCGTACGAAAAACGACAAAAGATTCCTTTCATATCCTTTTCTAAAATCTCACAGAAGGGTAAAATTGGATTTAAACAATTTTAGGTGGATGGAAATAATATTACATATTGAGTAAACATGGATGTGGATGATAAAATACACCTCAGTAAATACCAAAGTATAAACAATCTCGGATAAAAATGAGATTGTGATATTTCCCTTACCTTAGGTCCGATTTTCTTTGTACGTGTCCGAAGCTCCTATATAATGGTTTAAATAATGTTATTGACTTATTCCAGAATCATACATATTGATATGATATCATATATGGTCATATTCTTAGCTTCTTATTAGTAATATTTCATTGTTACTTGTTACTCGGGTCTTTATTGCCTTTTGTTCTTATGCGTGTTTTGCCGAATAAATTCTTATTCTTCTTTTAAGGTTATAGATACCTTATATCCAGAATGGTATTAGTTTAACATATATCATATTTATTCATTCAATTCATTTATATAATTACTATGTAATGATGATCATGTAGAACGAGTCGCATCACATCGTGGAGACGGTATTCCATACGTACGCACGCGCGGTGATTTCATTTTTCCGTAGGATGGATAGAAGGTGAATTAAAGTTGTTTCATATTTATAATAACATATCAGTATGTAATTAATACTGATGTTATTAATTTATCATGAAACAACTAAAGAAGAAGAAGTTGAAGAAGAAAGAAATTGAAAAGATCGGTAATGGATATTACCTCTTCTTTTAAACGCCTCTTTGAATCCTACACTTAGGGAACTAAGATTGGTCTTTGAAGAAGACCAAGACCTCTAAGATTATTTTAGGGAGGTGGAGAAGGGTTTTTGGAAGGGGTTGGCCGAGCTTGAGTGCTCAAATTGGTGTGAGGAGGAGGGGGAGGAGGCCCCCTTTTATAAGGGAGGAGAGGGGCACCTTAGGAATATCTCAAAATATTATTTTATATTAAAGTCAAAATCGGTTTATAATGGTTCCAAAGGGTCTTATTTCGAAGGTAAAGTGGGGATGGGTCTAAATCCTATCAACCAATAGGATTTAGACAAGTTTAGGTTGTTATTTTAACCTTATCAATTGGATTTAACTCTAAGTTAAATAATTTAACTTTTACCGTGTCTTTTTGTTTTCTTACACTATATGGTTAATACAATTACTATAACATGCCAAACGAACCCCATATTGTTTATTATTAATATATATATCCTTATCTAAGTCATGTGGCCGAACCTTAGATTTTTAGGAATAAAATAACAATTAATAATAAAATATTTGATTTAAAAACTATTTTGTGTCAATTTTGTCACTATTTGATATATGATTTTTGTGAAAGTCATAACAGAATTATATGTTCGAACAAATTTGATTAAAGCAACAATAATATATCATAGTAACCTAGAAAATAATTGTAATTCATAAAAAGTCTCAAATTACATTTATTTCGGAATTTATAACATCAATTATGCTAAGATTTCCTTAAAAGGGTAATTACTGCATCATCGTTGTGTCATAAATAAATTAATTTATATGAAGTCTAAAAATTATAAATAAAATATAATTATGTAGGAAATATTTTTATCTTTCTAATGAATATTTATAATTGAATTTAGCTTATGTATAAACCCATATTAAAAATGTTTTAGTTATTAAACATTGATTTTAACTATTTTAACTATTCATTAAATAAAATAATATTAAATGTCATAATCTAATCCATGTGGACCTAAATGGTCATATTATATTCATAAGGTTGTTTTTGGTCGAATTACACTTATCCAATAGAATTAGGACATGTGTTAGGGTAATAGTAATATCATATTTACCCTTAGTTACCCTATTTACTATTAACCGCGGTAAAAAAAAGTAAAAAGTTACTATTCACCAAAAAATTATTTTTATCTCATTGAACTACATTTTACTTACTGATATCAACCGTGTCTGTCGGATTTTCGAAATTCCATTCACAGAAGCGGTAAAATTAAGTTTTATGCAAAATTCAGTTTTCAACCTACCACTTAGTGGTTTCACTATTCATCAAAAATTGAAAGTTTTCAGAAAAATACCAAAATTTCACCCTATGCTAATTTCGGTATTCCGAATCCAAAAATGAAGTCCATTTTGAAAAATAAAATTTATAAAATTTCAAAAAGTGGTAATTACTATTCATAACGGCTTGTTTTAATAATATTTTAATAGCATATCGCCGTTTAGTGAAACTCGGTATTGCGTACAACGCAAGCTATCGAGGAAGGTCGCGATTGCGTGTAAAGCAAGACAAGAAAGTGTTGTGTAGAAAAAGATTCCTTTGATGATTTATATGACATAAAAGTCTCAGGTGTTACAATAGTTGTGATATAATAAGACCTTCCTTATTTCCATGGAGGTTATTATTAGCTGCCTCTGAAAACCCTTGGCTTAGGGAAATTGTTCGCATAATGCCCATGCTCCTTTTAGTTATAACACCACACCACTGGCTGAGCATTTATCTTAACCTTTCTTTCTTCTTCCACATTAGTAATATTATTCATATCCCATGGGATGTTCTTTTCTATATGTCCCATCTTTCTACATTTGAAGCAATTTTTTTCTTCCCTTTAGATAGTTCCAAGTATACTTCATCCCGTAATTTTGACATGTGGAATGTTTAATCTTCTTTCCATCATGAGATTTATTTTCCAAACCACCCATATTAAAATCTATTTTAGACTTCTTATCACAAGGACCATGAGACCGGTGTGAGTATACAACCTCCATTTCATCCTTGAGGGTACAACAAACAATATCATCATAAATTTCAAAGTCGTGAATCATCGACACTTTCCATAAACTAAACTTTATTTCACTAAAGAAGCAATCCAACTTGATTTTGGTGTTCATAAAAATGACAGAGGTGTATCTTTAAAGACATGTGAGGTTTCCTTTATACGCCCTGATAAACTCATATTCCTTCTTCTTGATTCTAAGGAACTCCCTTTCTATCTTGAGATGGAGGGTTCATGGAAAATATTTATTGAAAAATATTATCTTGAATTCCTCCCAATCCATGAAATTGATTTCCTCCTTAGACTTCATATTTTTTATTTGTGTCCACCAATGATCAATTTCCCCATCTAAATTATAGATTTCAAGTACAAATTTCATTTCTTTTTATCACTAGAGGATAATGAATATCTTTTCAATGGATTTAATCAACTATTCTGCGAGGAGGGGATGAAAAGATCCACTAAACATGGGAGGCCTTCATTGTATTAAGGATTCCTTGACAACATGCTGTATCCTTAGAGTAGGAGGGTTTTCCACACAATTCATGTTATTATTTGTAACTTGATATAGCTTAAAAAGTACAGTCATGATGTCTTGAGTAGCCATTCCCATCATATCAGGCATATCATTTGGGAAATCATCACGTTGACTATCACATAGATTGTTGAAACATGTTCTTATATTTAATTCAAATAACTAAGAAAATAAAAATACAATTTTGGGTCTTGAATACTTAGATATTAAGCATAAAACAGAAACTTTTAAACATAAAATGATAAATTTTTAAAGGAGAAGTATATCCTAACTTGTGAATCCCTAGGTTTAAATCTAGGTTTTCCTTGAGCTATTTCTTGAGTAATATTCGTATGAGCTCCTTTTTTATTCCCTTAATAATGGTTTGAACTATGTTTGTGAATTTACTGAAGAATTTCCCCAGGGATTGTCAAACTACGAGTGCAACAAAGCCCAATGTCATGCACCCGTTCCCATTCGCGTCTAGCACAAAGTTGTGTTTTTGTGTTTTACCCAGAGATACATCTATTTCAAAGCCACATCTATTTGTTTTTATCTAGGTAGGGATTTATTTTCTAGATAAAACACTTACTCTATACTTACAAAAAATTAGGGGTGTTTTTTTATACTTAGCCTCACCCCTAATGTTCCTAAAAAGTGTTATGATCGAAATATACAAAAATAACTAGAATATCCTATGATACCATATATAGAGACTCTATCATTTTAATTATATCATTAAATTAGTTTAATCATCATTAAACATAAACTTATATGCCAAGGACCGTGAAGTCTAGTGTCTTGGAAGAATAGGTACATAATAAAACATTATAAAAACAACTTTTTATTTAATCTAAAAAATGAGATCCAATCATCCATTGTGATAATAAATATGCAAAGGATAATCCAAGGATAACATGAAGAAAGGGATGATCTAAAAGTCCAGTAAGGGAAAAAACATAGTAATAAAGTTTAGCAAAAGGGTTAGAAGGCAAGGTATAATGATATAAAAAGGCATGGAACATGTGAAACCATAACATATAAACTTTTGGTAATATAAATATGGAGTCATAATAAGGTGGTAGAAACATAAAACATGACATAGCAGTCTTAAAGGATCATTTCACTTATAGGAGCACAAGTCAAGGTTAACCACCAAGACCGTTGAACATGGTAGAACAAGTCAAAGCTAACCGCTGAGACCGTTGCACATAATGTCTCATGAGACTGAACTTTACCAAATGCATTAGAGTGCTACCTGGGAACACCCATAATTACATGTTTATGAATATTCATTCTAGATATAGAATCATACATAATCAATCACACATAAGCATAAGTAAAATTATGGAAAGAAATGGGTATCGTAATCAATCCAAAAAACATAATTTAATGGGTGTATCAAACAAGTGTACAAGAAATAAAAATTGATCAAGAATAGACATTAATAATGTGTAATAAGAATATATCATAATAAGTGATTCCAAATTTATGTGATAACATGTAAAAGAGTTTTTAGGGAACATTAAAATTAAAACATTTTAGTGCGGTCAACCAACGAGCCTATACCAAAGTGGTACAGTATCTGGATTGGAATCCAAAAGGCATAAGATCAATTATTGGTCGGGTATAAATTCATAGGTTACTGTAGAAGTGCAGTACCAGTGTCGAAACAATAACAACAATGACATTATAGTGGTGGAGGTATTGTAGCAGCAACTGTATTGCAGCAGCCCGAGTACTACAGCAGTACTATTCCCCGGAGGGTCCTTTTGGCCAAAAAAATGGGATTTCATTTCTCTAGGCCATCGGGCTATGTAATGGTTTCCCATCTACCCTATTAAAAAGAGTCCTTTTATTTTATTTAATAATAAAATGAGAATTTGGCCCCAACCTTTAAAGAAAACATTTTAGTGTTGTATAATGAAAATATCAAAGATCATTTAAAATTAGAAATGGACTAATATTTTATATAAAACAAGAACTGAACCAAGAAGTTTTTCATGATAAATTTATTGCTTTTATAATTCAATGATTGATTAAACACAGATCGTATAGTTTACTTTAAATTTGTTAAGAATTCTGGAATTTCCCTTAAAAGGGTTTTTTTTATCAGGGTAGATTTAAGGAGGGAATCACATAAAGAATGTATATCCCTAGAAGACAATGATTATTAGATCTTGATACATGAGTTTAAAATTATTAATAGAAATTATAAGATGTACATAAATAGAATATATGATTTCATTTGGTTAAATAGAGAGACAGAATAACCCGAAAGAAAATTGGATGTTCTGGTAGAATCACCTTCGTTAAGTATGATGGTGTTCTCCACTTAATATTAAGGATCCGAATAATAAAATTTGGTTCATTAATTAATAATTACAGATCCTCTTTTACATGTGATTGATTTATTATAAACTTTTTATATTCCTTCATAATATTTTTGATTGGTTATGAGGTTCAATTTCTTTGTTCGGGTTCGTTTGTTTCATGTTCGGCTTACTTATATACAAGAAGATATAATCATGTAAAATGAGGATGGTTGTCTAGAATTGGATTTATATTTTATTACAAAAAAGAGAATAGGTTACATCTTTTTAAATTTCATTTGGTTTCTTGGAGTGATGATGAATAATTATGTTAAACTTTAGTGATAACCTTTTGGGGGTAATTGACGGTTTTTTATCACAAAAAACACTTTTTGTTTTATAAATCAAGACCATGTGTAAAAAAAGATTCCAAAACCATAGATGATACAAAATACATATATTATATCGTGGTTCATCAATGAACATTGTTTCATGTCCAAAATTGAAAATGATAACAAAAATTAAAAACCCATCGTCCTTGAAGGTGGTAAATTAACACATCTCAGATGGTGTATTTACTACTATTATAAAATAATGGTAAAGGAGAGATGATAATAAATTATTTAATTATAATAACAACATTATATTATATGTATGGTACTAGAGTTTTCATAACATTTGGATGAGGATTGATAAGGAGAGAAAAGAAAACAAAAGAACTAGAAAATAAAGTAAATGAGTTGAAAAAGGGAATTTACCTATTGAGTTAATATTTCTGGAGAGCCTATTAAGGGGATAAAATTTGGTGTTCGAGGAGGCAAAGGGATTATGGGAATGGGGATGGATTTTGGGGAGAGATTTGAGAAGAATTTAGGCAAGGAGTAAGGCTTGATGGGACTGAGGAGAAGAGGGGTGTGTGGGTTGTTTTTATTATGGAGGGGATGGAGGTTTTCTTAATATTATAATTATTAGTTTATTAGTTTTTCATAAGACAAGAAATAGTAGTGATTATTATAACAAAAAATAGTAATATGTGCATCTGAGTTCAAAACCAAGGTGGTTACACAAGACATGACTAAATAATTAGTTTATTTTACATATAATGTATATATCTGCTAAATTACATTATTTTACTCATAAAAATTCAAGTATTTTAGAAAATCCCAAAAATTCACCCTAACCATTTCTTGACATGTAGAATTCAAAAATGAAATCCATTTTCCAAAATAATTTTCTATATAAGATTAATTTATTTTTTAATTAATATCATAATTCACTTAAAAAATAAGTACTTTAAAATTATAAGAGATTTTATAATGCATTCAAAAATTACACATGTTCTTGTGAAATTATATTAAAATTGAAAGACATAAAATTGTTAATTTTTGAACAACATTTAGGAAAATAAATTATATTTTAAATTAATTAATTAAATGAAATTAATTATTTATGGCTTATAAAAACACCAATACTTTTACTATGGGCATATTATAATTTATTGGATTCTGAAATTTTATTTATACATTCATGGGTGAGGTTACTATTATTTTGGATGGTTTTCAATTCATAAGGGTCATATTACTATTCATAAGGGTAGGTTAGAATTCATAAGGGTATGTTACTATTCCCCAAAAAAATTATGTTTGTCTTATCAGACTTCAAACAACTTACATATCGGAACCGTGTATGTCATATTTTCAAAATTCAAATCCGATAAGTGAAAATATTAGTTTAATGGTCAAATAGTACTTAGTAGTTCATTGTGTTGTGATTTAATGTGATTACATGACATAATTATAAGAAGGGAATTTGTATTGATAAAACATTGGTTCATTAAAAAACATTCATTAAAAATTAGATGATCTATATTAAAAATATGCCCATAAAATATAAATTATACAGGTTGTTATGTCATTTGATCCTTTATCATTTTAGTTTAACCCTTAGTAAACCTATTTTAACCCTAACCGTATAAATAGATGTATAATAATTTTACTATTTATTATGAAAAAAATTAATTTAAAATTTTTACCTAATTTTAATTATTTGGATTTAAAATATAGAATCTAATATATTAGACTCAATTCTAAAAATTTGTCAAAATTAATTTAAAAATAAACCTATAAGGGCAGTGAAAATATGGTTTTTGAAAAAAAAGTTTTCTTAAGTATGTATAGTTTTTGTATTAAAATTAAATACTGAATTGATTCCAATGACCTAAATTATATTAAAAATAATATAGTTGAACTAATTTTAGTTTTAAAACCATTTAAATAATAATTTAACTTTTTAAACACATTTAAAAAAATAAAATTTTAAAATAAAATTAGTATTTTTTATCTATTTATGAAGAAATTAATATTTTTAGACAATTTTTAAAAATTCATTCTAATATAATTTTGAAATTTGGATATCAAAAAACCATGTTAATTTATTTAAATAAATTTTATAAAATTGTATAAAACTTAATTTTAAAAATAATTGTGCAAAATGAAGTGAAACCGATTTTTTTGGAAAAAACATAGTTTTTAGCATAAAATTGGATTGATTCTTATCCCATGCATAGAACAATATTAGGTGAATGATAATAATTTTTTTATAAATATATAATATATAAATTTTATTAAAATTATTCACAAATAGTGATTAGTTTAAATTTTTTAAGATAAAAATAATTTGCATGCATTAAAATAGTTTTTTTAGAAAAACATTTCTTTTACTTTCCAGTTATTATTATTTCAAATTAATTTTTTTTAAAAATATTTTGTGTTGAGACATATTTTCTTATTTTAAATGAGTTACCTATTTTATTTTGGTATATGATACCCATTACATGGACTATATTCCCAGAGGTCATTAAATCAATTAAATGGTCTGAATACACCAATTCATGTGCAAAGGACCCGCTTGTGAATAATACTGATCTTGTACCCATGTCGCTATATTACCTACTATAATATAACAATATCTAAAGTTCCTATTATAATTACCATGACCATTATAGTGTCACCACTTTTATAGTTCCGTTACTTCTATATTACCACACCAATGTTGCAACTGTAACCTGCACCCAATGGGTTTTGAACCCCAACCTTGATTTAGTACTATGAGGTGGTTACCATTGAGCCAAACACCAAATATAATTATTTATAATCAATTTATAACCAATGAATTTATTATATATATATATATAACATTCATAATATATTCCCAGGTTTAATTATGTATACCCTCCAGTTTAATAGTCTGGATACAGTGATCATATTTAAATAATATAATCCACGGGTCGTTTATTCTTCGTATTGTGTGATGTATAAACTATCAAACCTAATGTTCTTGTTTTAATATATTGGGTTGTTATGTTCTCCCCACCTTCAGTAATTTTCCTCATTATAATTTTATCATGCACTTAAAAAACTAGGTTTTTCTTTATTAAAATCCTTTTTTTAAAATCCCATATTGTAAATGGGGTTAACAAAAGTCCCTATTATTAAGAGATAAATGAATGTACAAAGGTCATCTAGAATAAGACATAACTGGGTTTCGTAGTGGGAAAAAATTATATAGAAGTGAACTTAAATACAAGGAAAAAAATAATAACCCCCAAATGTTTATTAAGAGTGATATAGATCGTTGATCACAATAAAGTGAATGTTCCTGATAATTTTAATGACAACCAAACCTTAAACTGGTGAGGAGTGAAAAAGACGATCGATTCATATGAAATGAAGTTAAAAAGATAATTTTTAACAATATTATTTTTCCAGGGTTGAGGAATTCATTTACGATCTAGACGAAGAACATAAGGAAATACATTAATCAATTTAAATCACAATATCATCTTTTACTCGAAATGATGAGTATTCAATATTTTTTGTTTATGCTTTAGCCACTAAAATAAACTTCTAATTGATCACATAATTAAAAAATCTATAAAAATAAATTACTTAAATCATTACTAAAATTAAAATAATTAGTATAGGTTGTCCAATTTGGAATAATATATTATACTAATATCTAAAATTTAATAATAATACCAAAATTGTAACATAAACAATTCCTTAAAAAACCATATATACCAAATATCACTAATAACCACAATATTAAAGTGTGTTTTATCCTCAATGTTTATCTCATACCCTTCATATCACACTTCAAAAAAAGTAATAGAATTCCTCCCAAATAATCCATTATGTTATTCCCAATTGTTATATATATATATACCAACATCATAAAACTTCTCACAAAATATCATTAATCAACTCAATATCATAAAAAGTTAAAAACTTTTATCCTATAATATGTTCCCAAAATCTAATTAATGTTTACTCATGAAAAAAATTAAATAAAAATAATCTCATACTAACTAGGAAATCACATAGGCCATTGGTAGTAACTATACTCTTATCAACCTTTTATTGTGGGTTCAAGCCCCACAGCCTGCCAGATGCGGTGGGTTTTCACCCTGACATGCTTGTTATCCTGTTTCCAAATATTATCTTATATAATTCCTATGATCTCCCAAATTGTTATAACCCTTATTTACTTCAAAATCAAATATAATATAATCATTATTGGTTACCAATTTCTTTAAACTTATGTCCAAAAAATATAAAATAATTATTACTCAAATAACCTTTTGACTAATCATATACTTAAGCAAAGGGATGTATTCTCATAGATGTTTCCCAAAACATCCTTAGTAAACTTAAACAACTATTAAATAAAACCACACAATGGGTATCTATACGTATAAATTTATGAACAACTGTATAAATATTAACCAAATTCACTATAGAAAAATACTATATCACCATAGCACATTATAGGTTTTCATAGGTTTTATTATTTCATTAATCATAATAATTTATTGAGAAAATGAATATTAGCTAAAGAATATCCCCCAAGAGTGTCAAAAAATTGGCACCATAAGGGTATACTCACCATACACTAGAATGATTTCCAAGATATACTCAAAAAACACTTTTTAGGTTTATGACCCACAGATGCATTTGGTCTAAAACCACATCCACTTATAGTGTCTAGATAATGATGTATTTCATGTAAAACCACATAATATATACCTTAATTTTTTTTAGATTTTATCCTATACATATAATTTTACTTCAAGTCAGTCATATGGTTATATTACATTATATATATTTTCCTAAATATAGTACCCAGAGTTTCTACTTGACTTTATCTGATATCAACATTCAAGACCCCGATTATAGTATCCTAGAGTTGGTGGGTACTTTATTACATTGAAACTAGATATAAATAATATCATTCAAAATGATCAAATAGTTTATTAGTCTTGGTAAACTAGATACATACTTTGATCTCATATTACATTTGAAAACATATAATACTGCACATTATATTCTCTAAGAACTCTATTATTCTCTCTAAAATTTTATTATATATCATTCATAGTACACTCCCTGAAATCCGGGGGAATGAAACAAAAAATAAGGGTGAGATTATATGCTCAGTAAGGGTTATGTACAGTGGAAAATAACTTGGAATAAATAAGGCATAATCAATATGAAAATGTAAATAAATAAAAACACATTCTATTTAATCAATATCTTGAGCATAATATTAATATGGAATAAATAAATTATGATCAATTATATCCATATAACAAATCAATTGAACTTGAAACATATACATTGATATCATAACTATTCAAATAATTAGATGGATATAAATAACTAATTTCATAATGATGGAATTCATAATTCTATAAATCATAAACTTAAAGTCAAGGTCTCATGCTAATACATCTTATATAAATGGGTAAGGACTCAACCAAATAACTAAACTAGTTATCATCATTTGACCTAATGATGTATATAGGGTATATATGATTTACCTCCAACTAATTACTAAGTATAATCCAATCATAATATAAAAGGTTATAATAATAATTTAATATATAATCAATATAAACATTTGTATTGAAAAACTTGCATATGGATTGTTAATAATTTCCCAGTCAATATGGTGATAAACCATCAAGGGAAAGATAAGGATGGTATCATTAAAACATATTACCAATGAATTATAATTAAAATGAATGTTTTTTTTCATTTTTTAGTAGAAATAAAATTGAAATACCTTTGAATTTTTTTTAGATAAAAATGCCCTTTTGAATTTGAAAATCACTTTTAAAAAATAAAATTTTCAAAATATTATGAAAAATTTTTATTTGAAAAAAACTTTTAAAAAATTGAAGGAAAATTTAAATCAATGATTGGTCATGATGGTGGTAAAATTCTGTTCATGTCAAGTATGTTAAAAGGAAGATCCCTTTCACATTTTTTGTAAAAATTCAAAAGGAACCTTATTTGGAAAATTAATTGATGATTCCTATTAATTTTTTAAGAAATTCCATCATGGGTAAAAATTTATTTAAAAAATAATTGGAGAATATTAAAAATATTCATGAAAACGTTTTTATAAAACATGGATATAAAAGAAATAGTATTTTTTACCAAAGAGAGAGATAAAATCTTCTTTTCATAAAATAATCTCAATCATTTTTAGTAGAAAATGGATGGAAATGGAAATATTACTTTAAAATTTCATTAATAACTGAATGATAATAACATATATTGGGTTTTCGATAGAGATATAAAATAATTCCCCAATCATACACTTAAATGTAACAATCTCAAAGAAGGATGATATTGTGAAATAAAACCTTACCGATTTGGTTAATTTTGAATCTAATCCCACATTTAATGAAATAAATTAAAATGAAACATTAAAAACATAAATATAAATATATTAATGATATAAATTAATCAATGGTTATTATATAAACTTTTTAAAATAAGTTAGGTGTATTACATAACATATGTCTTAAAGAAGACATTTTGAGATGAAAACCCCTTATAATAATCCTAACATTGAAGTGATATGTAATCAATGAATTGGTTATTTGTGTCAAGTGTAAATAAAAAGAAAGATCAAGGAATGAAAAAAATAATAAAAATTCACCACATACATAAAATTATAATATCAAATACAATGAATAATTTACATAACATAATGAAAAGAAATTGAGTTATGAAGCCCCTTACCACTCGGTAACATTCAAGTAGAAGCCCCATGGATAAAAAACCCAAATTTAAAATAATAAATTAAGTTATTTATGTTAGAATAAAGATAATAAATTTAAAATGGATAGTTTATACTTCATATAAAATAAATTATGGGAATAATAATTAAATATACCTAAATGAATGAAAATTGATATGAAATACTTTACCTCAGGTTTGACTTTCTTAGTATGTGTCCATACCTCAAATAAAATAAATATCGAATTACTATAAATATAATAAATAAAAATAATAAAATATATCATACCATATATGATTTAATTATAATATTTTACCACCCGTTTATTAATAATTCATTGTTAAAATCGTTGTTCCAGGTAATAACTGCTTTGTTTTTCCTGTATTTTTTTGGCAGTTTAAATACTTTTACTTTGATCATTTTTACATCCTATAATTTTATTAATATTTATATAAATATTATATATATTCATTATATATGTATTTATTTTAATTAATAAATGTTTGAGATAGAAAAATATATTACACCATTCATGGGGACGGTAGGTTAAAAGTACACATGAGCACAATTTCCATTTTTATCAAATAGAATAAAAAATGGTAAATAATATTTTACCATTAAATAAACATTTTAAGAACATATATATAGTATATATTCATTAAATATTTCATTTTTACCATTATTTTGTAAAAAATTAAAAATGAATCACATCACATCATGGAGGCGGTAGTCCGCATGTACGCACATGCATCTTTTCCATTTTCTAATGGATTAGAAGGTAAGGATTTTGATGTGATACTATAATTAATAATAATAATTATTTAATAAATATAATATATAAAAATTTAGTCTATCATTATATCCAACCGTGTGAGGGGGTGATGGAAACTGAATTACATCAGTTCGCAAGGCGGTAATCCTTTGTACACACGATCACCGATTTTGTTTACCAATTGGTGGAAGATGAGTTTAATATAGATTATTCAATAAAAATAATAATATATAAGTATAT
This sequence comes from Viscum album, assembly GCA_963277665.1. NCBI lineage: Eukaryota > Viridiplantae > Streptophyta > Magnoliopsida > Santalales > Viscaceae > Viscum > Viscum album. Next base: position 592,606,877 of record OY728126.1, read on the forward strand.
TTTATCATATTATCATATTTATTTATCATATTTTATAAATATTTTAAGGTTTTATGAGAAGAAATAAATCGAAAACACTTGTTTTAAGAACTATACCTATTCTTTGGAAAATATCTCTATGTCTATACCTAAATTCTTCCTAGAATGGTTTTATAATAATATTGGGGACTCTATGTAATGGGTTGGGATTTAAGGAATTTATTTTTATTGGTATTTTATGATCCAAAATTTTCTTTAAGTGTTAAATGGAGAGGATAGGGGATGTCCTTTTATAAGTGGGGAAGAAGACAAACTTGGAATTGTTGAAATGAATAAATTATACCCAAATATTGCACATAGAAAATGGATCCAAAATGGACCATTAAAAATATTATTTGATATAATATCTAAATATTTATATAAAATATATATTAGACAATATTTTAGGTAATTTTAACTCTAATATATTTAGTTTAACCCCTGATGAACCAGTTTTGACCTTAACCACAATAATTGATATTTACTATTTTAACTATTCATTATAAAAAAAAATTAAGTTGAACTTATTAAATAATAATAATTATAGTGATATCAAATATGAAATAAATTTTATAAAATTAAATTACCAAAAGTGCTAGAATTTAATTTAAAATTAAACTCGCAATCACGTCGAAAATATAGTTTTCCAAAGAATCTTTTTCCATAAGTATAAAACCTTTTTATATCAATATCTAATATATAATTGAATATAATTACCAAAATTTAATTATTAATAGAAAAATTTCACTAATTTCACTTCCAAAATAATTCAAAATAATATGGAATTTTTGAAATATTTAAATGAAAAGACAATTTCTAATAAAAAATAGAATTTTCACTATTCATCGAAAAATATTTTTTTAGAAAATTATAAATAATTCATTACAAGATAATTTTAAAATTATGATTTAATAAAGATATAAATTTATAAAAATATTTTTTTAGATAAGGAAAAAAAATTAATTTTTAATTTAAGTGCATAAAAATGCGATGAAACCGTTTTTTAGAAAAATAATGTTTTAAGAATAGAATTAGATTTTTACTTATCCCAAAATGGGAAAAATATTATATGAATAATAAAACATTTTATTGAATATTTACTATATAAATTTCATTAAAATTATACACCAATAAGGATTAATTTTAATTATTTAAGACAAAAGCACATTACGTTCATAAAAATAGGTTTCCAAGAAAAGAATATTTCATTACTTTTAATATTTTTTAATTCATATCAATTGATAACCAATTAATTGATTTATTCACGTTTAACAAATATAGATTTCATAATTTATTTATTAATATTCATAAATTACAATTTAACATTGAGGTTATAATATTCATATTTGAATAATATATTTGGTTAGTCATTAAAGAGTGATGTTTCATTTCATATATGCTATCGAACCAAATTTTATTCCTTTAAAATAATAAGGTGGTAAAAAAATTCTAATTGTTTACTTTTCACACATTTATTCCAGACTAGGTAAAGAATAAAAGATTAATAAAAAATATTTCTTAAAATAGTTTTGATAATATAACACAAATCCTAATAAAACTTGGGTGTTTTCAATTTTATTCATCTTCCCTTTTGATTCTATATCTTTATAAAATGTAAATCATTTCTAGCACATGATTGTTATAGTTTATTTATTTGATAATTCCCACCAAATAAAATAAATTAAATTTCTTTAATATATTTTTGTTCTTGTGATACAATCCATAACTTAAATATGTAAACCATTCTCCATTCTTGGTCAAATCCATTGCACAATATTACATGAAATATTTTACATATTTTTGATTTAGAATCTTTGTGAAATTCAAAATGATACTCTATATAATTATAATAGTTTCACATAATAATGTCAATATAATTAATATTTAAATTCCATAAAAACTAACCTAGGAAATCCTCCCTTTTATTATTCAATAATCCTTGCAATCTAATTCCTAAATTTCTGTCTTCATTCCTCTACAAAAAATTGATGAGTATCTTTAAGCTCATTTGAATGTATTATCTTCATTTTAAAATAATTTATGTCACCAATCACAAAAACCAATATATGTAGACATTTGTGGATTGGGAATCCAAGTCATGATGCAATTTATCTCAATCTTAATCTCCCTGAATCTAAGTATAAAACATAATATTTCACAAAAAATTATGCAAGTCAGGAAGGTTTATTAAAAACAATACAAATATAGTGTGAATTAATTCCTCTTAAATTTTGTAGATGAAAATATAATATTACATATTAATTGATAATAATAAATATCACTATGATTATACATTATATTTCTAATTTTATAACTCTTGATAAAATATATTTTGTATCATGTGAATATCCGACCTTTGATATAGTTTAGTTTCTTCAAAAAAATATATTACGAAACTCTTCAAAATATTTTATGCATATATAGAAATATATTCCCTTTTTTATTATCTGAAACCCTAAAGGATATAATGCATGAACTAATTATAATATGTATTCCTTCAAATCACTAAAAATTAACTTATATATTGCCGAATATATATTCCATTATAGATTTACAGTGTTCCCACTAACATATTTCCAAACATATGAAATATATATATAATGTAACCCATGAATTTGAAAAAATTATATGTTATTTATATAAAATATGTTACATATCATTTAAAATATTTCACACATCAATATGAAGCCTAGGACCTTTTCATTTTCACCTCTCCCCAAATATATTACATTTTTAGTGAAGTTCAATGACTCATCTAATTTTATGGTATCTATTGAAAAAATTATATCTCGATAAATATTCAAGAATATAACTCAACAATACTATTTAAACTTTAAAATTTTTAATACTTCAATCCTAATAATTTTATCACCACAACCTTAATAATTAGAGATAATAGGGTTTTCTATGCATTTCTTTATAATAGATACCTATTGAAAATAATTCCAAAAACATAATATTTGGTTCCAATAAAATTAGATAAACTCACTTAGATTGATTAAGGTCCAATTATATGAAGTAAAAAAGGAATAAATATGGTAATTATATAATAAATAAATTTCATGTTTTTTAATTTAGTTATATTCATTACAAAAATATTAAGTAATTTTTTCATAAAATATAAAATTGTTTTAACTAAAATATTTTCTTATAAGGGTTTTATTTAATATTTAAAATTTATAAATTTTAGAATTAGAATTATAAAAAATAAATTTTATTTTTTTAAATCATAATATAAAAATTAACATATGGTGATTTTGTTGATTTTTCAGAAAATACTGATTTTTTGTTGAATAGTGAAAAATACCGTTTTCTGTAAAAATGACAATTATTTTCAATCAATTATGTTATTTAAAAGCCACATTATGGTTTGAATATTATTTAAAGTTACATAATTATTATTTAGTTATAATAAATCCACAAAATTTCTTTTTAATCATATTTATATTGTATTTCAGTATAAGTATATTTTTGGGTTTTAAAATGGGATTTTTATGAAAACTTTTTTATAGTGCATAATGTTTCGTATTTTTTTAAATTAAAAAACCAATAATAAAAAATTATTTAAAATATTTTTATATATTATATATCGATATATATTAATTTTAATTCATATAATTATTTGTCATATATATAATATAAAATCAACTTTATCTTTAAAAATACACTTCTTGAAGACCATCTTTTTAATCACGTCAATGAGATTAATTTTAAATTAAAATGTTCCACTTATATGAATTTAATTTGGTAAAATTGAATAAATATATTTATTCATAATAATATATATTATATAATAATTAAAAAATTGTTTTTGACTATAATTATTAGTGAAAATAGTAAAATTTAATTACTGCCATTAATGGGAAAAAGGATTTACTTGAGGGTTTTGAACTGAAAACAGAATGGATATATTGTACTAAAAACTTGTATAAAATATATTTTTCGAAATATTTTAAAATTATCATGTATATGTCTCAAAATGTTTTTATTTTATATCCTTTTTCCCTTTGAAAAATGTAGCTACACTATTCTCTTTTCGAAAATTCTAAATGTGCCACTCATGCCACTTATAAAAGGCCACCACTCTCCGCTCCACTTAACACCTTCATATCTATTTGGATAAGAAAATAAATGCACCAATATCTTACTTAATTCCCTAAAAATTACTTATATATATTATATTTATGATAAATCCATCCTATTAAGTCTTTCTATTCTTACCAAAGAGGTTGTACGAAGAAGAGGCTCAGTGATTAATCACGCGATTTTATTTTATTTCTTCTTGCAATTCCGTAAAATCTTTTCGAATTAGGATTATGTTATAAAATTAGTTTATCAAATATAATTATATTTAATTATGTTGATATAATATCCAAAATACATCTCCTCTTCCATTAAATTTAATACAAAATCATCATTTGTGTGTACGGTGTACTACCGCCTCATGAACCAATGTCATTAATTTTCCATAATCACCTCTCATGACTTGTTATAATAATAGATTTAAATTATATATATGATATTTGTGTCATATTTAAATTTTTACATTTATAATATCTCATATAACTTGTCACCTTCCATTTTTTGGGGGATACAATAACGTCATTTGTTTGTACGATGGACTATCGCGCCTCGAAGCGATGTGATTTGTTTTTCATAAACACTTTACATGGATGGTAATAAGGTTATATTTAATGAATATATATTATATTAATGAAATGATTATGATATTAATTTAAAATTTATTATTATTAAAATATAATATATCATTTTCTTTCTTACAATGAAAAATGATAATGTCGTTCCTATATATATGTGGACTACAACATCCACAAAGTGATGTGACTTTTTTTCATCACTAAATGAAATTGATGATATATATAAGTATATTTAAATAAATAATATTGTATTTATGATATTATGATTATTTTTTAAAGATAAAATAATACATACCTTATTTCTATAATGATCACTAAAAAATGGAAACATTAGTCATGTGTATGTATGACCTACCATCTCAGTGATTGTAATGTAGTTCATATTTCTTAAAAATATTTCATGATTGATTTTAAAAATTATAATTTATTTATAAATAATATATTTATTTCATGATTTTTATTCTTTATATTTTAATATAATTACCGCTTTGACAATAGTAAACTTATAATAGTCATTTTTGATATATAAGCAAAATACTATAAAAATATGAAGTAAACATAAATGATTAACTAATTGTGTATATCAGGGTGAAAGTTAAAATAAAATAAATAATAACCCATAAAAGGTTCATAATCAAGTAATTAATAAACATAATTGTTTTATTTAGGATAATAAAGAATCTATTTGACAAGTCAAACTCTAGGTAAAGGACTTTATCTCAATTTTCTTTTATTGAGGCATATTTCAATGTTGTGATCCTATATTATTTTATGAGGTGTATATAAAACCCCCTTTTAAATGATATATAATTATTTTTTCTATGATTATTATATTTATTGTTATTTAATGTTATAATTTCTTGGTTATTAGGATTCAAATGCTTTCAAAGTGGTAAGAGACTTTTAAAAAACCCATCTTTTAATGTTTTAATTCTAAAATTATTTTTATTCCATGTACTTGATTTTAAAATTATATTATGAATAAAATTATACATAAATTATAGTTATATATATATATGTTCTGTCTTTATTCCAATTTTTTTTAAAATATAAGTCTTTGTAAGGATTTTTTATCTTAAAAAAGTAATGTTTTATTTTTAATATTTAGGGTGATAATGATTTCTTTCATCACCATAACCATTATTTGAATTTTAGATTACATTTCAAAATTTCATGTGATATTTAAAGAAAAACTATCATTAAATTTTTATGGGTATTTTGGAGTTGAAATTGTTTTTCAATTGTAATGTTTATTTTTATATTTTAATGATTTTTTCATATGATATTAAATAATTTATTAAAAGATTTTATAAAGAAAATGTAATATTTTATGATTTATAATTATGTTATAATTATTTTGATTTTTTATGATGTAGTGAGGGTCTGTTATAAACTAAGTATGAGATGTTAAATTATTTACCAAGGATAGGTGGTTTTATAATAAACTATGCATCAGTAGTTATGTGATAAACCAAGGATGAGTGGGTATGTGATATACCTTCAATGTACTGGGTACTCCGGAGATAAAGACTTGTCATATCAAGTATTCCGTATGTAATAATGTGAATGATGATGTACCAAGTTACATACAATATTTTTATATTCATTCAATGAGTTTTAATTTATTTCTTTGAGAAAAAAGTGTGTGTGATTTAATATGAAAATCATTTATTGAATTCACTCCATTAACTTTTTTATAAAGGTAAAAATTTCCTGGGTTTTCAATTTTTCCGCTAGATAAACTATTTTATTTATTTTTGAAACCCCTTCTTTGGAAATTTTATGCTCACCCTAAATTTTAATATGTGAACTAAGATAATTAAATTCATATACATAATTATCATCTCCATCCCATGAGATATCAGTATCACCTTACCAAATTCATTTTAGGGTTATAATGAAGCCAACTGTCAAATAATCATAACTCATTGAAATAAATGTCACAAGATTTTAAAAAATTTATCATATCATCAAATCATATCCCATGTAAAATAAATGTGTTTCATAAAAATAGCATAATTATAATCATAAAACATCTATAAAAAGTAAAATAATGGTATCATTGGATCATGTCCCCTGTAAAACATAAGTAATATTAAAATATTCTATCACAGATATAAATTAACAATAAAAGATCATTGGAATATTTATTGAGAAAAATAACATTTTATTATTAAGACATATATTAAAATATAATTTTTTTGAAACATTAAGGAAAAAATTTTGTTGTAAAAAACCTTGTGAACTTTAAAAAGAGGATTAAAATGCATTCAGTGTACATGGTGGCGAGATATTCCGTTCGTGCTGTATAAGTTAAAAGGAAACATTCCTTTTACACTATTGTAAAAAAGTAAAAAGTACCTTATTTGGATAATAAACAGAATATTCCTTTATATTATTATATATAAAGTCAAAATTGGGTAAAAATTACTTTAAAAACATAGAGGATAATTGTAAAACGTTTTATATATATTTTTATAGAAAAAAATTGACATGGAAGAGAAATAATTATTGACCAGATGGTAAAACATAATTGGTTTTCCATAAAAATATTCTTTTCAACTCATCAGTAATTAAATAGAGAAATACTAAAAGAAAAAATGTATTATCTAGGAATTACTAGGGTATAATAAAATTAAAGGGATTTATTAGATAAGGATCAAATAATTTCTTTGACAGAAATTTGAGTACAAATAATCCCGATTAAAATAGGATTGAAACATAAATATATTACCTCATGTCTCATTTTTCAAAATAGGAATTAAAACATCTTTTATAACAAATATAAATTTGTTATAAAAGTTTTATATAATTATACATATATCTATTAGACCATGTGTTATTTTCTTATGATATCTTATTACTCATTTGTTAATATTTTATTTTTTATATCACTCTTCTAGGTGATAAATTTTTTGTTGTAATTGCATGTTTTGGTTCAATAATCCCAATACATGTACTTTATTCATGGTTAAATCTTATCCAATGTTTTAATAGTGATATAAATATCAAATATATTCATTATATATATTTAAAGTCATCTATAAATGTTATAGATAGAAAATAATTAATTACACTGTTCATACAGATGATAGGCAGTATGTACAGATGAACATTGTTTCCATTTTTTGTCAAATGGAATGAAAGAAAGGTAAAAAATAATTCACCATTATATAATAATTATTATATAATAAATACAATATATTTTCATTAAATATATCTTTATTACCATCTGTGTCAAAATAAATTAACAAATAATTATCATCACTTTGTGAAGGTGGTAGTCCACACAAATACATGAGCGACGTTATCACTTTAAAACAGATAGAAGGGTTAAAATAATATAAATCCAAAAGTATAATTATATATTAAATATCATATTAAATATTTTATCCATTATTATATCCATCCATGAAAGGGGGTGATGGAAAATGAATCATATCGCTATATTGTGGTGGTAGTCCACATGTACGCATGGGCAATACTTTTACTTCCCATTTGATGTAATTAAGGGTGGGTATTGGTGGTTCCATAAATAGAATAAAATTTTATTATATTTTTGATAATGAAGTTATTTCTTCATTATTAATAACTTATATATAGAGGAGATAAAATATAAAATAAATTGAAATTGGTTGGGTAAGATGAGTACCTCTTCTTCGGTAGGTCTCATTTAGATCATTTATTAAGGGAACTTGGAATAGCCTTTCAATAATACCATAAAAATTAATTCATAAATATGAATTTTTATAAGAGAATTACATAGGTGTTTTCTCATATAAATGGTTAATTTAAAGACCCATAATTTTGATGTAATTTTTTTTAATTATATGGGAATTTTACGAGTCCGTGAAAACTGACGAAAAGTGATTCCAAGGCCCGATGTTCCTAGAATGAATTATGAATTCTTTTTTGACTATGTTCAGTACACTTTCGAGCAGGTTTTTGTAACTTTTGTTCCATTGCTCGAAATTGAAATCTGAGGACCCCGTTGAACATGCAAAATCGGTATTTGCTTAAAGAGACCTTTACTTAGACCACAGTAGGTTGAGGGTGAATGATTGTTTTTTACTTTTTCATGGAAAAATAAAAACAAAAATTGTTTAACATTTTTATTTTTATTTGATACTCCCATGTGGATGTTAAGAGGTGGGGACCACCCAAACTAAAACCCCCAATTTGAATCCATGGAGGTGGGGACCACCCAAACCCCACTTTAATGGATAAAACTTCTAAACTCCCTATCAATTACTCCTCCCATTTAATTGAGTAAATTAATTATGCCAACTCTCCATTTAATCAGTATTGTCATTTAATTAAGGTTTCAACATAAATTAAACGTATTTTAATTTAATATGGCATTTCCTCTCTTGGGATTTTTGGGAGAGTGTTGGGAAAAGGGAGGAGTTTGAAGAATCGTGGAGAAACACATCCTCCAACAAAGAACGCACTCCAGAATTGAAGAACGAGGATGATGTTCAAGCTGATTTCAGAAGCATCTTGCGGAAGCGACGAACGCCGACACCACTATTCCCAACGACTTTATCTACTTCCTCACGACCTCTATCAACAAACCTACATGGTATGGGTTTAATTATGTGTGATTATTGATTCCCATTTTCTTTCATTCTAAAAAAATAACATGGATCAACTCTCTAACTAGTTGATCCATGGATTATTTCTTTTTGCGGGTTTGGGAATAATCATTGCCGAAGGTTGTAGGGTTTGACTTTTTTCATGAAATATTAATTAAGCTGCTTGCTACTATCCTAACGCCGATAGTGTAGGTGAAAAAAACATGTCCTGAACTCTTCGTATTTTTCTTGAGTTTTTGTTATGTTCCTCACAATGGAAGAAGGGGGAGACTGGTGCCGGTGAATGGTACTTGTGGGACTCAGATACGGCGGCCGACACACTGTCGTTTGCGATGAAGGAAACAACACAACATCGGACCCCACATCGCATTGCGGCATGCGCGCCACCCCACAACATTCAGGTCACCCCACGGCCCTCACGCTGTCCCGCGTCCCCCGCGCCGCCCCACGACCCATGCACTGCCACAAGGCCCTCACGCCGCCCAGCAGCCCTCGCACCTCTGCGGGGCCCTCGCACCGCCCAGCAGCCCCCGCACTGCCCCGCAGCCCCCACGACGCCCCAAGGCATGCGCGCCGCCCCGCCGCCAGGCTGGGCTGCCCAGCGCGGGCCGGGACGAACCCAGCGGGTCGGGTCGAGCTGGATCGGACCTGACCCAGTCCTGTTTCGAACCATTTCCGCTTTTTGGCAATTACTTTGGCACCAAGTGGCTATTTGATGAACTGTCTACCATGATAGAAACCTTAGAGCGAGATGGTCCCTTTGGTATACCCCACAAGAGTTTTGGATAATGTTGGGGAACGGTCGAGTTGGATTGAGCATGAATCCAACTGGGCCCTCGGAACTAAAAGGATAATAACTTACAAACTGGGTGTCCGTTTGATGCACTGTCTGTTGCATTGAGAACCCTATGATGTGGCGGTCCTTTGGGATAATTCTTTGTGGGAATTCATTACAGCCGGAGTATCGACCTGTAGCTTGAGGCGCGTACCCTCCCGGAGACAAGAAAGCTCAGTGCGGGAACCCTATAGCTGGAAGTGGTGATGTACTAGGATCATGTGTGGCTATGATGACGTACTGACGATGTACTGGGACCCTGTGTGGGTCTGAGGACGTACTGGAAATCTACTAGGATCCTGTGTGGGTCTGACGAAGTACTGATGATATACTAGGATCCTGTGTGGGTCTGAAGATGCACTGACGATATACTAAGATCCTGTGTGGGTCTGATGGCGTACTGATGATGTACTAGGATCTTGTGTGGGTCTGACGACGTACTGGTGATGTACTTGGTTCTTGTGTGGGTCAGACGACGTACTGGCGATGTACTAGGATCTTGGGTGGGTCTGACGATGTACTCACAATGTACTAGGATCTTGTGTGGGTCTAACAACGTACTGATGATGTACTAGGATCTAGTGTGGGTCTGACGATGTGCAAACGATGTACTAGGATCTTATGTCTATCTGACGATGTACTAGGATCCGGTGTGGGTTTGAAGAGGTACTAGGATCCTGTGTGGGTCTAACATGGTACTAGGATTATGTGTCAGTCTGACGATGTACTAAAATCCTCTATGGGACTGATGATGATTTAGGATCCTTTGTGGGTCTTCCTCTTAACAGAGTAAGATGATTTAGTAGTTACATCTAATCATTTTCACTACTGCACCTAAGATATATTTGATGTGACCTGAGTCCGTACCTGTGTGGTACTTTCCTTTGTGTTAATACCTTGGTGGAATTCTTCTATGTGGTGTACCTATGTGGTAGTTACCTTCATGGTACTCCTTCCTTTGAGGAACAATTGAGCTTGGGATTTTGAGTTGGACTCTGTGTTTCCTCATGATTAAGATGAGCATACTCGATAACTTTGGTTTATGTACGGGTATATACCTAAGTAGAGTTGTCAGTTGATTTCATGCTATGCGGTTTATACTTTGTGGATTTTTGTGAGACCTTGAGGGTCCGGGGGTCCTTACTGAGTATCGTTATACTCATCACTGCATGGTATATTCACACACCTTGTTGTGTTTGGTGCAGAGGATGGATAACACTGATCGAGGCTGAGGGTACCTGGACTAGACAGTGCCCGGAGGTGGACCATACGGCGTGTTGGTACGCAAAGAAGATGGGTGAACGTGGAGTGCTGAGGAGGCGATATGTACCTACCCTTCAGGTAGGAATCTTGGAGGATGACCTAGTAGCTATCTTTTTATTTCTTCAGTTATATTGTATTTCAGTTGTACTTGTACCTTTACTATTGGTCTTGTATTCCGACCCCTCATACATTCATCACACTTTTTTCTATACAGTTTTCTTGTGTTCATATCTTTCTATGTGCTTGGTTTCATGTGTTTATAGGATATAAAGGCAATTCCGTCTTGGTTTTAGGGAAATACACCTTTCGATGCTAGTTTCTATCCCCTAGCCTATGGAAGGCGTTCTTGGGGTAGTCACGACACAGGCCTCGGGGGACGGGTCATGAGAAATTGGTATCAGAGGTAGGTTCTACCGGAGAACATATGACTCTAATCTTTTTTAATTTCAATAGTATTAAGGTAGTGAGTGTGGTTACCAGTTTAGGGAATCTAGAGTTGGTGTGGTGGCCGATGTATCCATACACCAAGACCCTGGCTTCTGATTTCCAACTCAGTGCAAGAAAACAATGATTACGTGTATGTTTTGAAGAGTTTTATTTGTGAACTCTTTGAGTATGCTCACCATGTATAACTTATTGACGATGGCACACCTGTTTCTTTTTAGGATGCCTCCACGTAGACAGCCAGCTAGGGTTCCGGATATAGTACACTTTGATAGCCCACTATGTGATGAGTCCTAATTTTAGGGACCTATTCCAGTAGATGCACCAAAGGAGAAACCACTGGTACCATTATTCGTTGGGCCACCAATTCCACTAGCCCCAGTAGTAGAGGGTGCATTCCACTTGAGCGCGTTGCATGAGTTCCAGTTCCAGAGGCCACCCAGGTTCAGAGGAGAGATGGACCCACAGGTAGCTGATGATTGGATGAAGGCCATGGTGAGAGTCTTCCGACTGTTAGGGACACCATCTAATCACATGGTGATCCTTAAAACCAGTCTTCTACAGGAAACAACAGGCAGATGGTGGAGCATGATGCTCCGGGTTCACGATGGGGTGACACTTCTCTGGGAAAACATTGAGAGCCAATTTAGGGAAAAGTTAGTACCATCAACTCTTCACGTAGTGCACATATCAGAGCTTCTTCATCTGCATCAGGGAAACATTAAAATGGATCAATACTTAGAGAGGTTCATTGACCCTTCACACTACTCCAATGATATAGAGCATGACCCATTCTTCAGGGCCCATACCTTTGAGTAGGGACTCAGGCGAGAAATCAGGGATTCGATTATTACTCTCAGCATACCGACATAAGAGAGGGTGTTAGAGAGATCCCTCTTTGTGGGGAGTTTTCTTGCTGAGCAGTATCCAGTAGAGAGACCCACCACCAGACTTCACATATTAGCGTCTTTTGTAGCTGGAAACAGACAGATATCACAGAGGTCCAAGAGAACCAGACCTACTAGTGGATGACCGCATGACTCAGGATCGGTTGTGCAGGGTACCAGAGAAAAATCCAGTCATGGGAGTAACATGTAGTGTTTCACATGTGGTGGCAGGGTCACATGGATCATGACTGTTCGACCCACGTACGTATGACCACCGGACGATCGAGGGACCGCCCAGGAAGAGACAGAGGTCCAACTGAGGAGGTCCGCAGGGAGAAGGATGACGTGGCAGAGGAGCTGGCCGTGCAACTGGCGGTGGGAGACGATTCAATATGTTATCACCACCACCAGTAGGTGGTCCACCCCGACTATAGGGAGCTGGAGGAAATGAGCGAGTTCCACATTAGGCAGCCGAGGCCTACGATCACAGTGCTTCAAAGTTGATACCAGGTAATATCTCTGCCTACTCCACCTAAGCTGTAGTACTTATTGACACATGTTATAATCATTCTTTTATTTCCACTTCCCTCATTCAGAGCATGGAGATTCCGATGGAGCCATTGGCTTGATCTTTACGGCTAGGGACTCTTACCAGAGAGGATTCGATGATTACGCACTTGTGCCGGTAGAGTGAGATTACTCTAGGAGGTGAGGTCTTTGGCTGGGATCTCCTAGTAGGGGCGTCGAGGCCTTACGACATCATCTTGGGTGTGGACTAGTTATCTACAATCCATGCTTAGATTGACTGTATTAGGCACAAAGTGTGGTGTGTCCGCACAAATGAGACTAGGTTTACCTTCACCGGCGAGAAGGGAGCCTTTGCATCACATGATGAACTTCCCTAGAAAAGAGTGAAGCCAGTCACTCTTCAGTTGGCTAGCCATACCCCTAGAGCAGTTGATGTAGAGAGTCCGAGATATCCTGTAGTGGTGCACCAGTACGCGGATGTCTTCGCTGATGATGTTCTTAGTCTACCTACTCATAGAGAGGAGGAATTTTACATTGACTTGTACCCGGGGACTACATTCATATCTACAACAGCGTATCAAATGGCCCTTGTGGAGAATCAAGAGCTGTGGGTATAGCTGGAGGACTTATAGGGGAAGGGATTCTTTCATCCCAGTGTTTCTCCTTGTGCAGCCATGATTTTGTTTTCCAAGAAGGTGGATCAGATCATGATACTTTATGTTGACTATTGGTGCCTGAACCAGGTGACCGTGAAGAACAAGTACCCACTCCTAAGGATTGACGACGTCTTCGATCAGCTGAAGAGAGCATGTGGTTCTCAAAGATAGACCTCAAATCATGCTATCACCCACTCAGGGTGCGAGATGAGGATGTGTAGAAGACAGATTTCAAATGTCAGTATGACCATTACGAGTTCTTCGTTATGCTATTCGGCATAACCAATACTTTAGCAGTGTTCATGGGACTCATGAATAAGATCTTTTAGCAATACCTTGATCACTTTTTGGTGGTATTCATTGATGTCATTCTAATCTATTCAGCTACCGAGGAGGAGCATGCCTATCATTTGCAGGTAGTACTAGACTCACTCCGAGGGCACCGGCTTTATGGTAAGCTCTTTAAGTTCTAGTTCTGGATCCAAGAGGTTCACTTTCTAGGACATGTCATCTTGTAGGCTGGATTTTCAATGGATTCAGTGAAGATTGAGGTGGTACTTGGTTGGGAGAAACCAAGGAGTGTGACAGAGGTACAAAGTTTCTTGGGTTTGGCAGGATGCTACTGGAGGTTTGTGCCTGATTTCTCCAGAGTTTCAGCAGCTTTATCAGCGTTGAAGAAGAAGGGAAAACCCTTCTTGTGGTCGGAGGGATTCCAGCGAAGTTTTCATGAGCTAAGGTAAACGCTAACTACTGCCCCATTTTGAGGATTCCAGAGGAGGGATTTGGGTATGTAGTCTACTGCGACACATTAGGGAACATGATCGAATGTGTCCTGATGCAGGAGCGAGAAGTTATCACATATGGTTCTCGACATCTAGGAAAACATGAGAAGAACTACACTTCCCCTAATCTGGATTTAGCAGCAGTGGTCTTCACCTTGAATATGTGGCCACATTACATGATGGGTGAGAATTTTACAATGTACTCTGATCACAATAGCCTCTGGTATATCTTCTCTCAGAAGGACCTAAAACTGAGAAATCAACATTGGCTTGAATTCCTCCTGGACTATGACTTCGAGATAGTCTATACTCCTATGAAGGGGAATGTAGTAGCAGATTCAATCAACAAGAGATCTGGTATACAACTACTAGGTGAGGAGAGGGTGTAGCTGACCACTTTTCAGATATCCTTCGTGGATCAAGATGGAGTTGTTTTTTTCTTCAGTCTTTTACAGCCGATGCCCCACTTCTTCAGCGAGTCAGGGAGGCACAACGTGGGGACACTGAATACAAGGCTCAACATGCTCAGATATCCATAGGACATGCACCTAATGTATTTTATGAAGGTGGGGAGCACATCATCCATTTTATAGGACATACCATGGTACCATTGTCTCTTTAGGAGGATGTGTTGAGGGAGTTACACACATCCCCACAAGTGGTACATCTAGGAGTGGCAAAGATGTACCAGGATCTTCGACGACAACACTGGTGGCTGGTAATGAAGAAAGTAGTAGCAGAGTCTGTCTCTCGGTGCCTCACTTGTCCACAAGTGAAGGTAGAGAATTTGGTTCCAGAAGGCTTGGTTCAGCCTTTAGAGGTCCTAGAGTGGAAGCGAGATGAGTTATACATGGACTTCATGATAGGAATTCCGTGTACATCCAGAGGTCATGATTCTATCTTGGTGATCATCGACCGAATCACCAAGTCGGGACACTTCCTACTAATCCGAGAGTAGGGTTCAGTAGAGAGCTTGGGATGCCTATATGTGCAAGAGATTGTGAGGCTACATGGAGTACCCTCTACATTTGTCTCTGTTCATGATCCACATTTTACTTCCTAGATATGGATGGGGTTGTAGTAGGCTTTTGGGATGCAACTTTGTTTGAGCATCACCTTCCAACCTCAGACGGATGGCTAGACTGAGCGGACCATTCAGAACCTCGAGGACATGTTGTGTGCTTGCATCCTCCACTTTGGTCGCATCTGGAAGGATCAATTTCACTTGGTGGGGTTTTCATACAACAAAAAATATCACTCCACCATAGGGATTTCAACTTTTAAGGCCTTGTACAGGTGACCCTGCAGATCACCTTGGTGCTGGACTGACCTAGGGGAGTCAGCACTCGTGGGACCAGAGATGGTATGGGCTACCACAGAGAAGGTTCAGATCATCTAGGAGTTAAAGAAGTCTACACAAAGCAAGAATAAGTCTTATGTCGATAGGATAATGAGATATCTGGAGTGAGAGGATGGTGACCAAGTCTTTCTACGAGTCTCACCTCGATGATGTTTGCAGAGATTTGGCTCGGGTGGAAATTTATCTCCAATGTTCATTGGACTCTATGAAGTGCTCAGCAAAGTTGGCGAGTGGGATTACCACCTAGTTCTTCCACCTCAGTTGCACTGAGTGCATGATGTATTCCATGTATCCCAACTAAGGAGATATGTGCCCGAACCTTCTCACATCATCAACCACGGTGAGCTGGACATTGAAAATGGGGTGATTTTTTTGGAGGCTCCAGTAGAGATTGAGGATCGACAGGATTTGGTCCTTCATGGGCAGTCGATACCTCTGGTGCGCGTTCGCTGGCAGCATGAGATCCTCCAGGAGAGCACATGGGGGTGGGAGGCTTAGATTCGTGCTCAGTACCCCCACTTGTTTTCCTAGTTCTGTGTTGTGGATTTCGGGGACGCAAATACCTAAGGTGGAGAGAATGTAAAGAACTGGAATTTTCATGTAATTTTTTTAATTATATGGGAATTTAAGAGTCCGTGAAAATTGATGGCGCATGATTTCGATGCCCGATGTTCCATGAATGAATTTCTTAAATTTTTATTGGGTACTTTCAGTAAACAAGCATGCAGGTTTTTGTAACTTTTGAACCGGTGCTCCGAATTCAAATTCGAGGACACTGTTGAAATCACAGTTTTGGTATTCACTTAAGGAGACCATTACCTCAACCACAGTAGGTCGAGGGTGAAATATTATTTTTCACTTTTTCAGGGAAAAAGAAAAAGAAAAAATTGTTTATTTTTATTTGAAACTGTCATGTGGATGTGAAGAGGTGGGGACAAACCAAACTAAAACCCCCAATTCGAATCCACGGTGGTAGGGACCACCTGAACCCAACATTTATGGATAAAACCTCTCAACCCCCAATTAATTACTCCTCCCATTTAATTGAGTAAATTAATTATGCCAACTATCCATTTAATCAATATTTTCATTTAATTATGGTGTCAAATTAAGTTAAAACTATTTTAATTTAAGTTGGAATTTCATCTCTTGGGATTTTTGGGAGAGTGTTGTAAAAAGGGAGGATATTTGGAAAATCATGGAGAAACACATCCTCCAACTAAGAACACACTATAGAATTGATAAATGAGGATGATGTTCGACCCTACTTCAGAAGCGTCTTTGCAGAAGGGACAAAAACCGACGCCACTATTCCGAATGACTTTGTCTCCTTCCTCGTGACATCTGTCAACAACCCTCTAAGGTAGGGGTTCAATTATGTGTGATTATTGATTCCCATGTTCTTCCCTTCTAAACAAATAACACAGATCAACTCTCTAACAAGTTGATAAATGGAGGATTTCTTTTTATAGGTTTGGGAATAATCATTGCCGAAGGTTGTAGGGTTTGACATTCATCATGCACGATTTATTAACCCACTTGATACCGCCCTAACGCGGAGGGTGTGGGCGAAACAAACATGACCTGACATCTCTTCATTTTTCTTGAGTTTTTGTTGTGTTCCTCGTAATGGAAGAAGATGGCGACCGGTGCCTACAAATGGCACCAGTGGGACTCAGATACAACGGCCGACACACCGACGACCACGATGATGGCAATGGTATAACCGCAGCCCCTGAGTCACCCCGTGGCCCACGCGCCGCCCTAGGCCCATGCGCTATCCCGCGACCCGCACGACGCCCTGTGGACCCTTTCCGCGCCTTACACCCCATGCCACACAGTGGCCCTCGCTTCGCCCCGTGGAGCCGTGTGCCGTATCGCGGCCCTTGCGCCACCCCGTGGCCCCCGCGACGAAATGAGACTACCACGCCGCCAGGCCGGGCCAGACCCAGGGTGTCGGGTGTTCGTTTGACAAACCGTCTACCACACTAGAAACCTTGGTGTTAGATGGTACATTTGTTATACCCCACTAAAGTTTTGGATAATTTTGGGGAAGGGTCAGGTTGGATCGAGCACGAATCCAACTGGTCCTTTGGAACTAAAAGGCTAACAACTTACCAGACAGGAGTCCGTTTGATGCACCGTCTTCTACGTTGAGACCCGTGTGGCATGGAATTACTTGGGATACTTCTTCATGGGACTTAATGATAGTTGGAGTACTGACCAATGTCTTGAAAACAAGAACCTCTCAGAGATAAGCGAGCATAGTGCAGGAACCCTATAGCTGGCTGTGGCGATGTGCTAGGATCTTGCATGGGTCTGACGACATACTGAAAATGTAATAGGATATTGTGTGGGTCTGATGACGTACTGGTGATGTACTAGGATATTTTATGGGTCTGACAATGTACTGACGATGTACTAGGATCATGTGTGGGTTTGAAGACGTACTGATGACGTACTAGGATCTTGTGTGGGTCTAACGACGTACTGACGATGTACTAGGATCATGTGTAGGTTTGAAGACGTACTAGCGATGTACTAGGATACTGTGTGGGTTTGAAGATGTAATGGCTATGTACTAGGATCTTGTGTGGGTCTTAATATGTACTAACGATGTACTAGGATCCTGTGTTGGTCAGATGACGTACTGACGATGTACTAGGATACTGTGTGGGTCTGACGATGTACTGACGATGTACTAGGATCCGGTGTGTGTCTGATGATGTACTAGGGTCCTTTGTGGGTGTGACTAGGTACTAGGATCCTGTGTGGGTCTTACGAGGTACTAGGATCCTCTGTGGGTCTGATGATGTACTATGATCCTCTGTGGGTCTGATGATGATTTAGGTTCCTTCGTGGGTCTGCCTCTTAAAAGAGTAAGATGATTCTGTAGTAACATCTAATCATCTTTAATACTGTACCTAAGATATACATTGTGTGAGATGCGTCTGTACCTGTGTGGGACTTTCCTTCGTGGTAATACATTGGTGGAATTATTGTGTGTGGCATACCTATGTTGTACTTACCTTCGTGGTACTCCTTTCTTTGTGAAGCATTTGATCTTTGGATTTTGAGTCTGAAGCTGTGTTTCCTTATGATTGAGATGAGCATACATGATAACTTAGGTATATGTATGGGCATATACCTAATTAGGGGTTTCATTTTATTTCATGTTATAGGTTCATCCCTTTTTTATTTTTTTTGAGACCTTGGGGGTCTCGGGGTCCCTTCCGAGGGCCATGCCCACACGTTGTGGTGCTTGGTGCAGACGACAGACAATTCTGATCGAGGATGAGGGTACCAGGGCTGAATGGTGCCCGGAGGTGGACCATACTGCCTGTGGGTACGCAGAGGAGATGAGCAGATGTGGAGTGATGGGGGAGGCGATCGATACCTACCCTTCAGGTAGGAACCTCATTGGATGAACCAATAGCTGTATTTCTCTTTCTTCTATTGTATTGTATTTCAGTTGTACTTGAACCTTTACTATTGGGCTTGTATTATGGCCCCTCTTACTTTCAACACTCTTTTTTCTATACATTTTACCAGTTTTTGTATCTTGTTGTGTGCTTGGTTGGCTGTGTTTACAGGATATAAAGGCAATGCCATCCCAGTTTTAGAGAAATATGCCATTCGGTGCTAGTCGCCAGCCCCTAGCCTATGGAATGTGGGCTTGGGGTAGTCACGACACGGGCCCCGGGGGATGGGTCATGATAGTTAAAACTTTTGTAATTAAAAGGGGGAAGGGTTTTTTTAATTGAGGGAAATGAAACACACACAATTACAAAAAACATTAAAATATAACTCAGTAATTATCCATCCAAATGTTTCCTAATGGAAATATATTCAACTAAAAAATGGGGAAAGGTTGAAAAATCATCAGAAAATAAAATTTCTACAGATTCTGGTATCATGTTAAACCTTATAATTTGGTTTAACCCCTTGGTTAACTGACTTTATTCTTAATTGTGGAAATTAATTTTTTAATATTAAAGGGTTATAATTTTACTTATAAGGTAAAAATTAAAAAAAAGACCAAGGTATGAAATTTTAGACCCTTTAACACCCTAATTATCTTCTTTTAATATTTTTCTTATTTTATAAATAATTTAATAATTTTTTTTCATAAAATACTATTAATGTCCTTTTATAAACTATTAACATAATTTGACTTTGAAAACAACATGAATGAAATGTAATTCGAATATAAACCTTTAAAACATGTCTAACATGTTATATGAATCTAAAATTTTTAGAACACAATTATTCAACAAAATTTCACAAATTTTAATATTGCTAATGTGATTTATTTTATGTTTATATTAATTGAATTAATATTGTGTTGGAGTTTTCCATGAATTTAAGGCAATCATTCAATAAAAAAAATTTAAAATAAATTAATATGATAAAAAATTTAATTTTTATTTCAAATAAACATTTATAACTAAACATGTAAACTCATTGTCCTTATTTAAAAATTATAGAGATATTACAGTCAAGTGAGTGACATTTTATATTTATTCAATTCATAAATTGATGTAAACATAATTATTAAAAAAAATGGAATCGATTTTCCATAAATTCAAATATTTTATGAAAATGGTCGATCTAAATCCATACAATAATATAAATTCAAGGGATAGAGTTCTTTTATAACCTCATCCCAAAGTCGTAACCTTATTTTACTCATTTTTTCCGTATTGAGGTGAAACAAATTTACTATGATTATTATTCACATTGACAAAAAATAAAAGGGACATATTTACCAACTCTAATTATACTCATTCAAAACATGGGATCCATTTTTCAAGATTAAATTCCTTTAATTGATAGAAATTCCATTTACAATTTGTGCGCAATGAAAATTGTTATTTAGAAGAATACATTTTAAGCATAAAACTAGATATATATTCTTATCTCATGCTTAGAAACAATATTAGATGAATATTAAAAAATTTGATTTAATATATAATATATTTATTTAAATCATTAAAAAATAGTGATTAATTTTCTATATTAACATAAAAATACATTATGCATATAAAAATAGCCTTTTTTGAATAATATTTATTTTACTTTGAAATGATTATCATTTTTTAATCAATTTATAAACAATGAATTCATTTTATAAATATATAAACCATAATTTTTTTAAAATTTATTTAGTGTATTAATGCATTCCAATAGAACAACTATGAAATAACTATATACTACATTACAGTTCATTTAGACTCAGGGTTGTGTGTATCATTTGTAATCAACGAAATTAAATTTATTTAGAGAAAAATATTTCCTAAAATACTAGGGTGCTATATTATAACTACCTTAAAATTAATTTCACCCTTGAAATTCCATCACTCCAAAACAAAAAATTAAAGACATATATTTTTTATCACATCATTTGGTTTCCATGTAGCTTCATATAACTTATGGGTTTTCCAAAAAACAATGACCAGGTGTGTGATCTTTATCTATGACAGTTTCTCTATTTGATCATGAATATCAACCAGTTTTATTTATAAGTAAGATCTTTCACCAAAGGTATGACCTTTGAGTTCTTCACATGTAAAGGGTTAGGTATTGAAATCCTCAGGGGATATGAATGGAAAAAATCTATATGAGGATGATAAATAATACTCAAACTAAAATCTATAACTAGAGTCTCTTGAAGACTTTTCCAAAACATCCAGCTAAACCTTTGATTTCAACTAGATACAATGGAATGTGGTACTATATGTGATTTCACATCTTCCATAATGTATATCCTAGATATATGATCAAGATATAAATCTTATGTAATGGTAATGAGGTATCCAACATTCATAATGTGATCAAATACAACCCAAATAAAATTGTACCGCTTATATGTTTTGGGGTATCAGACAATGAAATCCAATGTATTTTTTCCCATTTATATTTTGTTACTGGTAATGGTTTGTAACATTCCATTACACAACTGTCTTTAAGAAATAACTTGTTGACATACCAGGCATCGAGACACATACTCTAAAATATCCATTTTCATGATGTCCAACTAGAAATAATCCTTCAAATATATATACATATTTTTACTTCTAGGTTGTATTTAGAATGAATAACTTTGAGCTTCATCCAATAACCCCTTATTCAAACCTGGTATGATAGGAACACAAACATGGTTCATGAGACTTATCATTCCATCACATTCAAGGATGAACATAGGAAAATTTATTAGTTTCTTCTATAGTTCTGTATCTTCCCTCTATATCATTATAATTTTCACATAGATGGATTATTGAACACTCATTTGATCCAGATATGATTTATATACTTCCTAATATTTCAAATTATGAGTTGGGTAATTTCTCTATTGAGCCACTAATTGGCATGAGGAACAAGCTATCAACATATAGTTCTACAATAGGATACATCCCAATCCATTATTATATGAATCACTATAGATCGAAAACCATTCTTGAGAGTAAGTTAATATATTTATAGGTTTATTGACTAACCATCTATTTTTTTCCTTGTAATATCTTTCACATTCATCCATATAAGGGAAGTTGGCTCCCTTCTTTGTTAACATGCAGAGAAGATTAGGTAATTGTGAGAAATTATGTAAAAATAATCAATAATATACAACTAAAATTGTAAAACGAGGGATCTTAGTCATATTGGTTGTTCTGGACCTATATTAAATAACCTTTATTTCTAATATATCAAACAATATACCTTTTATGGAAATTATATCCCAAAAAAATGATACTTTTTGTTTAACAAATTCACACTTTGTAAAAGATTTATACATCTTCTCCATCCTTATGGTCATTAGTAAGAACCACAAGTGATCTTTATTCAGTTATTTTCTCTTAAAATATATTATAATATCATTTATAAATACTCAAAAAAATGACCAAGGTAATATATAAATACTCAATTTATTAAATCCATGAAGATAGAAAAGGCATTAGTAAGACCAAATTACATTTATATAAATATATAGTGTCCATACATTGTATAAAATATTTTATTGGTTATATCCTCCTTCGTGACCCTCAATTGTTGATATCCAAAATGAAGGTTAATCTTGGAAAAGTATTGAGATCTATTTCAGTGGTTAAACAAGTCATCAATACAAGGTAGATGATACTTGTTCTTGATAGTGATCTTGTAATGATCAAGATACTCAATTAAGAGTCAAATTTATCCATTATTATAATTAACAAAAAATAGTTGAAACCCAAGGTTAGGTACTTTACCAAATGAATCCCTTTTCAATATTCTCAAAGAGTTTCTTCCTTAATTTTTTCAACTCAATCAAGGTCATTATATATAGATTATTTGAAATAGTTGTAGCACCATTTATGAGTTCAATTGAAAACTAAACATAATGATTTAGTGAAAGAAAAGAGATATCTTCTTGATTATCATAAAAAAACATTTATACAATAGGATATTCCTCAATGTTGTGTATTCCCCCAACTATTTGAAATTAGTACCATTCATGGATAGGAATTAACATCCACATGACAGATTTAAGTTTCATTGGAAGTTCGTATTCGTCATCACACTAATAAATGATTCTAGGTTTATTTAGAATATGAAATGATAATTCAATTAATTAGAAATTGATATGGGATCTATACATAGAAATCCAATAAATTCCAAAAATCACATGAAATTATATTAGATGTAGAATTAAAAGACTCTTAAGATGCACATTTCCACAAATATCTATCAAAGAGGAGCTATAAACATTAAATGTGATCATCCTACCGTTAAGGGTCATTATTTATAACTCAACATCTAATCGTTAAGGTGGTGAGATGATACACTTATAAAATACTTTAGATATAAAATAGTGGGTAGATCCCTAATCGAATAAAATATTTTTATTTTTAGGGTAACTAGTAAGTAAACCATTCACAATGCCATTCTTCTCGTCATCTTCATTTGTGATAGTAAAGGCCTCTCCCTTATCGTTTTAGGGGGTTTTGAGGCCCACCATCCTTATTCGAACTTGGATTTACAAACTCATTATCATAATGAAAAATATATATTCTTCATAAGTATTAAAATTCATTTTCAGAATCCTTTTTGTTCTCTATTTAATTTTCTGAATTTTTCATCCCTCGTTGATAATAAATTTCCAGATAGTGATCCTTTCCACATTTTATGAAATTTCTAGTTCTTTTGAGATAATTTCATAAATGATTTCCTCCAATTTTTTTTTAATTTATGTTGGTATAATTTCCTCATCCTTGAGATTTAAAAATTGAGATTCCATGAAGCTCCATTTTCCCTTCTTGTCACCAATATAGGACGAATTAATGGAGTTACCAATCTTAATTTATATCTGTAAAGCACATTGAATGACTTATTGATAGTCAATAACGTTTATTATGAATGATTCCTTTTTAATACTGGGTTTCATAACACTATATAATCATTTAATTTTTCATTAATGGTTTATTATAAAGCTAAAAGAATACAATGTTAATATTGTAATGTGTTCTTCATTGGGACTAATGGATTCATCATCCCTCTATTTCAGCTCCAATAATTCCATTTAAATCTTAATAAAAATGAGTCATGGAAATTATTTATTGGGAAATAACCTATTAAACTCCTTCTATTCTATATAGTTTATTTATTCATATTTCCTTTTGTTCTTGATAATATGACACCATTGATTTGCTATTTTTACAAGCAATAGACTGTTAAGAAAACTCTCTCACGACCCAAGCATAGGAAAATGGATAATATTGTTTCTATCACATAGATCCATTTCTCAATAACTAGTGTATTAGAATAACCAAAGAAGGATAGTGAATGTTGTCACATAAAAGACTCAATAACATGTTACTTCCTCCTTGATCCATGTTATCATTCACAACCTAAAAGAATTGAGTGAGAATAGTCACAACCTATTGCATCCCAGCTCTGAATCCATTTTATTTCTCTTTCTCAAGTTCATTATATTGACCATCACATTCATTTTTCAAATTATTTATTCTTATTCCATCCATTTATTAAATCCAAAAACATGGAGTGAGTATCATGTTATAATAATCAATGTGAACAAACATATGTTCATGAAAAATAAACTCTTGAGATATCCTAAATTATGAGACCTTATTATCAAGCTACAACACCTTAGGTTAAAATTAGGCCATCCATGGTCATCATTTATTTAAATCCATCATAATGGTTTATAAAGAAAATGTGAGTTAACCCAAGAATACTCCCAGAAGTTTTAAACTAGGTGTAATGTAGTGGCACACCCACTATGCCCAAAAATGGTGACTAATATATACTAGACCAAGTATTTTAGGGGTTATTACCCCAATATTAATCTGTACCGTAACCAAATCAACATATAATATCTAGATAGGGATTTTTTTCAAGAAAAATCTCACTATCTATTTCTTACCCATACTTTAAGATATTATCCTATACTTAGACTTATCCTTAGGGGTTTCAAAAAATTTATATAATCTTAATATCCAAAGATTAACCAAACCAATATTTGATAATAACTATTGTGACCCATTATTCTCAGACATAAATATTAAATCTTATTAGATGAATATTCATCACATAATATGATGATACAAAATAGCACCATTGAGGCTTAGTTTCTTTGGAGAATAAATAAAAAATCATCTTATTTCATGAAGTAACTTCAAAATATCTCATAAGGATCTTCCCATATTATAAAATTCACATACATACTCTATTTAGAACCATCCATAAAAACATCGAGAAGGAAAACATAAGAAATAGTGATCTAATACACTTATTCAGGATAATCATTAGGGATATTAATCATTAGAGGATAATATGATCAATGGTTTTGATAACATATTCAGGTGTATATGCTCATCATAAAATATTTATACCTAGAGAAAAATAGATCATAAGTTCAAAAAAAATTTCATTTTCAGAATTATGATCAATAATAATGTCAGAGAAGTAATTATCATTAATGATTCATAATATAGGTATGTTTTATTATAATCATAATAAATCATAAACCTATAAACATATCTAAAAATAATAATTTTCACACATAATCTTGTGAGCATAGCTATAAATAGATCATGCTGACACATTAAAATGTGAATAAATCTATTAAAAATTAAAGCAAAGCCTTTTTTGTAAGAATAGATAAAAAGTGATCTTACTCACAATTAGTTATGTGAAAAAATATGTTCACAATCATTCAAATTATAGTCATAATTATTTCAGGAGATATCAATATCTATTTACCCAATGCATTGGAGGGATTTGTTGAACCCAAACATTAAATAATCATAATTCATTATGAATAATTTCATATGGTCATAAAACATTCATCACATTATCATAACATAACCCATAGAAAATAATTGGGTTCCATAAACAAATAATCATCATAATCATATAAAATACAAGAAATTAAAAAGTATGGGATCATTTGAACAAATACGCAGTAAAATAGAAGCATCATCAAAAGATTTTCTCATAGTTGAAAATTTCCTTTAAAAATCACTAGAATATATCTCAAGGAAAATACAATTTTATTTTTAAAACGTATATTAAAAGTTTAAATTACCCAAATATTGAGGAAACTATTTTCATTTAAAATAACAATGGAAACTTATAAATAATGTTTTAATTTACTATGTAGTCATTAATTCTAGAAATTCCATACAACCCATATAAGTTAAAAGAAAACAGTCTTATGACACATTTGTAAAAAAGTAAAAAAGTAAATCATTCAAAAATTTATGGGAATATTCCATTAAAAAATTTCTATATAAATTAAAAATTGTGTTAAAATTTATTTAATAAATCATAGGGTCATAGTAATTCTTTGGAAAAAATTTTAGACAAAACATGGACTTAGAAAAAAAATATTTTTTCACTGAATGGTAAAATATGATCTATTTTCCCAAAAAATATTATTTCAATACCTGATGTAATTAAAGTGGGGAAATTTAACGTAAAAATTTTATTCTATAGAAATATATAGAGGTTAATAAAATGAACGGGGTTTTTAGGTATGAATCTTATAATTTCCTTAATGGAAATTCTAATATAAAGATTCAAAATTAAAATATAAGTGAAGAATAAATCCCTTTATATAATGTCTCATATTTCATTATATATGTTCAAACATCATGTATAATAAATTTAGATTAATTATAAATATATTCTATAATGGTACTATTATCTATCATACCATGTATGATTTACTTATGACATCTTATCATCCATTTATTAATAATTTGTTATTAAAATGCCTATTCTAGGATATAAATGCTTTGTTTTTTATGCATATTTTGTTTATATAGATCCATCCTTTTAATTTGGTCAAGTTTATATCATCTCTATAATTTAAATTTTCATATTAGTATCATATATATTCATGATATATATTTAATTTCATCCATAAAAGGTAAATGTTTAAAACGACGAGTCACGTCATTCATGGAGACAATAGGTTTTATGTAAACATGAACAATGTTTCCATTTTTTGAAACATAGAATGAAAAAGTGGTATATATTTATTAAATTTTTTGGAATAATTATTATGATATATATATCATATATATTCATTAAATCTATCCTTATTACTATCCATTTCTAAATAAAATTAAAAAGGAATCAAATTACTTCGTAGAGGTGGTAGTCCACATGTATGCACGAGTGATGTTATAATTTTCCTATAGATGGATATGTAAGAGAGAAGATAAAATAATATAATTACATAAGAATAATAATATCGTATATATATATATAATCCATGGTTATAACTATCCATAAAAAGGGTGATGAAAAATGTATTGTGTCACTACCAGGAGGCGGTAGTCCACACGTATGCCCAATCAATAATTTTACTTCCTTTTTGATGGAATAAATAGTGGATATTGGTTTGTACATAATCATAATAACATTTAATATTTTTAGGATACTAAAGTTACTATTTGACGAGGAATAAAAAATAATAAAATGATGTAGTAGAATAAATTAATTGAACGCGGTCCGGTAATATGATGACCCCGTCTTCGGTAGGTCTCCTTTAGATCCCTTATTAAGGACCATTGGAATTTTCTTTCAAGAATAAAAGAACCTATAGTACATAACAATAGAATTTATGGATACAATTGAGGATATT
Source organism: Viscum album (assembly GCA_963277665.1). Lineage (NCBI taxonomy): Eukaryota > Viridiplantae > Streptophyta > Magnoliopsida > Santalales > Viscaceae > Viscum > Viscum album. Next base: position 592,635,051 of record OY728126.1, read on the forward strand.
TTGGTCAATTTATAAGCCTTAATGTGTTTTGTAGAAAATAAATAATGAGTGTCATTTTTAAATGGGGTAAAACATACTAGGAATTATAAAAAAGTTTTAAATAAAACACTATAATTATCAAGAAAAATGATTCAAAATGGATATAGAATTCGAGTGAAATAGAATAATGTTGAAATATCATGATCTAATGAAAATTTTATAGGTTTTTGTTTCATTGAAACATTATATTTTGCTTTAACACATTGGTTAACAAATTGTAATATTAATTATGGTAAATACCATTTTAATATTAAAGGGATATTATTTTACATATAAGGTAAAAATTGAATAATAAATGATCTGTGGATTACATATTAGACCCTTTATTATTGTAAAATACTAGAACTACATCCCATGTAAAAGTTACTCATTTATATGATCCTATTCTCATAAGCAGCAATCCCGAACATGTATAAGGGATCTTTCTCTTGTCTATACATATAGTCATATAATATGTTTGGGTACCAAACTGTAGCCCAAATCGGATGTGAGTAACAATAAAAGTAAAAAACCACTTAATTTTATAATGAAATCTAATGAGTGAATATAAAATAATGACATTGTGAATGCAGTAATAAAATATGTAAGGAAGTACATAAATAAAACAACCTATAATGGTCTGGGTCCCCATGGACACCCATCCTCTACTACCTACTTCTTCCTTATTCAAAATGTCCCTGAATCAATAGTTGTCCAGAATTAATTTAAAATGAACTCCATTTAATTATTTAGTAACATTTAATAAGAAGTCTCAATACCTAGCATGTCGAATTTCATCCTCCATGAATATATATTTACAACAGATGAAAAGCCAGGCTATCAATAAAGAGTAAGACACTGATGAAATCTATGCTTGTGATTTGTCTTGGAAGTCAAATAGTATAAATCATTTCATACATTTATTGATCAATTAATAACCTAAGACTATCCATGGAGCCCATTATTTATAATCTAAGCATCACACAAGGAATATCATGAACCAATCACCATATAAGGTCATCCTACACATTCCTTATTGGAATCCTGGTATTACTCTGGGTGTGGTATAACCACATTTCCACTCAAGATTGTCCTTTTAAATCCAATAAGGGATCCCAAGTATCACTCATGGAGTATATGATAATTTTACCTTTGCATCCATCCTTGTAAATCCATAATGATTCCAAGTATCACTCTGACATATAACAACCACTCCCCATGATTCCATCTTTAACATTCTATATAAGGAGTCTAAGTTTCACTTTGGAATATAACTGAAGTAGTAGACAAATAAGTCCATACATGGAGTTCCTATATGAATAAATGTGTCACCCAATTCATCTAACAACATTCATGAAATAAACTTTAGCTATATCTAGGTCATCACAAAAAACATTTCATTAAGTTTACAACTCAATTCACCAATTTACATCACATAGAAAGGGAAAACAACACACTTCAAGGGTGACCAAATTAAATGAAACCCATGGTGGTCCATTTAAATATATAACACACCCATGGGGTGGTTCCAATTTGTAATTCCCTGACCCTATTTACCCAGAGTCGGTTCATTATTACATAATATTGGCATGATCGCAAAAGATCAAGTCTCGAAAGACCGATTAGTTTAATAGCCTTGGAAATACTTGATACATTCATAAGTTTTACATTAAATTATAAAATGAAAAACTACAAAAACATAGTCACCATTGGCCACAATCATATCCCTTATACAATCCCTATAGTTCAGTTATAAAATACTTCTTCACATCTTGGAAAAAATAAAACATAGAAAGGGGTGAGCTCAGATGCTCAGTAAGGATAACAATATAGCGAAAAATTTCATAAATATGTATAAACATTTAAGGAAATGTAAGAAAAAAACAGGATCCTTTTAAACATGAACTTCAACATAACCTAGAGAAGATAAAATCAAATAATTCCCTTTACTTATTCACATGGATTTTCTATTAGTCAAATAATCACATGCAATATCAATAGCCCCTTTCATAATGATGGAATGCATAGTGCCAGACTTCATAAACACATAGTCAAGGCCTTGTGCCGAGACTACAAATAATATTTTTTCAAGGCCTTGTGACAAGAAACTAGTTTGTCTCATGAGACCTACTGATGCATCAAGGAGCTATATCAGGCTCTACCCCTAACTTACTAAGTCCAGTGCATTCCTCAAATGAAAAGGATTAAACATAACATAAACATTCGTATAAAAAATAGCATACAAAATGTCAATATTTTATCCATAAACCATGAATGTTATAAAAATAAAACAACCATAGTCAAATATATCACAAAACCTTCAATAAAATCTGGAAGATTTTTATCATAATAAATAAACCTCGATCGAGAATAATATCCCGTAAAAGATGTTGACATAGTTGAAAATGATCTATAAAAATATTTGAGAGAAATATAATTTTTTCATAAAATCATTTAAAAGTCACATAATTTATAAAGGTAGTAATTTAAAAGATATTTTTGAATCAATTTGTCCCATAACACTTTGAAACTTTTGAAAGGAATTAAGATTTTAAAACATTCATGTCCATATAACTAAATCCTTAAAACCATTTTGAAAAACATGCGAAATTAAGAGAAATGTTTAGGAGAATAAATCTTTAAATCATTTAAAATTATTTTTTAGAAAAATATTCTCTTAAAAATAATTCCTCTAAAAACTCTTTTATGAAACATGGACATGGATAATAAATATGTCCTAGTAGATTCGTACGTGAAAACAACCTCAGATAATAAAGAGATTGTGAAATTAACCCTTACCTTCTACTTTTCCTTCATCAAGGGTAGGTTAAACTCCTATATAATGGTGAAATAATTGTTATTAAATTATAAAAGAACCATATACATTAACATGATATCATATATGATCTTCTAATATTGCTCTGTTAATGATATTTTAGTAGTATCATCATTTCAGGTGTCAACTGATTCGTTTTCCTTTATATGCTTGGTTACATAAGCCATGTTTTTTATGGATAATATGTATTTGATTCATATAAATAATTATATTATATTCATAAACATTATTTTTAATCATAAAATTAAAATTATTCTTGAATGATTACAATGGGGAATGCATCTCACCACGTTCATGGAGACGGTAATCCAGACGTACGCACGAGCGACAATATCATTCTTTTGATATTAAAATAGTATATAATTGGATGGTATATAATATATAAAAAAATCATTATAATGTTATTGTTATTATTTACCTCATTTATACTCATTATTATACCCATCCAAATGATTACGTGTTTTAATAACAAACCACACCCCAACGTGGGGACAGTAATCCGTACTTACATACGTATGGTGACTTTGTCATTTATAGGATGGATAGAATAATAAATATGGTTGTAATTTTTTTATAATAATTTTATAGTATATATAAGATACTGTAGTTATTATTTTATAATGGAAAAAACAAATAAAGAGGATGTGGAATAAGAAAAAAACTTGAAAGAGGTGATGAAATATTTACCTCTTCTTCAGGTTCTCCCTTTTGATTTGATAAAAAAGGCTCCATATGTTAGATTTATTACTAAATTAATGCCTCTAGAATGAATGGAGGACATTTTATAGGATATTTGGGCAGTTTTTTGCTATGGAAAATGGATTTGAAGTTGTGATTTTGATATAAGGGGAGGTGAACTTTTATAAGAGAGGTGAGGGTCACTTTAGGAAAAGCTTGAAATATTATTTTATAATAAAATCATTTTCGGTTTCTAATGACTAAAAAATGAATTATTTTAAGGATAAGGTGGTTATGTGTCTAAAAAATCTCAACCAAGAGTTTTTATACGGGTTTAGGTCATCATAGTAACCTTATCTTTTAGATTTAACTCTTAGTTAAATAGTAGACTTTTACCATGTCCCTATGTATTTTTATATTATATGGTTAACAAACTTACTATAAACTTTCAAGATAACCTCAAGTGGTTCATTAATTTCATGAATAATATTATTTAAGAAATTTGGATGAATTGTAGATTTTTAAGAATTGAATTCCAATTAATAATATAATATATCTTTTAAAAACTTTTTTATGTCAATTTTGACCAAATTTGGTATTTTGTTTTTGTTTAATTTCTAACAGCATTATTACTTTGAAAAAAATTAATTTAATCAAACCTAAAATGTAATATAAATCAATAAAATAATTTAATTCATTAAAATTCTCAAATTATATTTAGTGGGATATTTATAATATCAATCATTTTAATATTTTATTAATAAGGTAATTACTACATCATCATTGTGTCATAAATAAATTTAATTATTTAATCTCTAGAAATTATAAATAAAATACGATTATGTAAGAAATTTTTTTATCTTTCTAATGAAAATTTATAGTAGAATTTATCTTATGTATTACCCTATATTAAAATGGGGTTTTATTAAACATTGATTTTAACCCTTTTAACTCTTCTTTAAATAAAATAATAATAAATGTTCTAATCTAATCCAAGTGAACCAATGGGGACCATATTTTATTCCTAAGTTTGTTTTTGGACTAATTACACTTATCCAAAAGAATTATAACATGTTTTAGGGTAATAATGATATCATTTTTATCCTCAATTACCCTATTTAATTTAAACCGTGGTAAATAATAGTAAAACATTACTATTCACCAAAAAATATATTCATCTAATTGAATCACATTTTACTTACTGATATTAACCGTGTCTCTTCTATTTTTGAAATTCCACTCATAGAAGCAGTAAAATTATGTTTTATACAAATTTGAAAATTCTTTTAGGAGGTGTGTAATGTACGGTAAATAGTTCGATAAAATTTTATATATCTAAACATATAATAAAATGAATCCAATGAATTAAATTGAATATATAGATACATATTATGTTTCTATTTTGAAAATAAAATAAAATAAAATAAAATAAATAATTATTTAAATAAAAATTCAGTTTTAACCAATAACAGAGTGTTTTTTCACTATTTATCAAAAAATGAAAGTATTCATAAAAATACCAAAAATTAACCCTAGGCTAATTTTGAAATTTCAAATCAAAAAATGAAGTATATTTTGAATGATAAAATTTATAAAATTTCAAAAAAGTGGGAATTAGTATTCATAATAGCTAGTTTGATTGGTCGTAGTGTGTTAGAATCTCGTAGTTGCGTACAATGCAAGCTACTGCATTATTCAAAGGGAAACATATCGTGGAAGCTTGGGGTGTTACATAATTCCCTCCTTAAAATAATTTCTTCCTCAAAATTTCAATAATTCTACCGTACAAAAAGATTCGGGTGTTTCTTCATCATATGTTCCTATAGTTCCCAAGTTTCCTCCTCCATCTTATGGTTTCTCCATAGAAATTTCACCAGACGAGTTGTCCGGTTTCTCATCACTTTTTCTCTTATATCAAGAATTTTGAGAGGCTCTTCACAATATGACAAATCAGGATTCAATTCAATTTCTTCATAGGTGAGTACATGTGTTGGGTCAGGCATGTATTGTCTCAACAGTGATATGTGGAACACATCATGAACTTTAGAGAGAATTGGAGGCATTTCCAAATGATAAGCTATAACTCCAATTCATTCTAGAATTTCGAAAGGTCTGATGTACCTAGGACTCCATTTAACCTTATTACCAAAATGTACAACACCCATCCATTGAGATACCTTCAAGAAAACATGGTCTCCTACATTATATTCCAAATCCATTCTTTGGTTATCGACATATCCCTTTTGATGACTTTGGGCTACTTTTATGTGGGTTTGGATAACCTTCACCATTTCCATTGTATTCTAAACAAGTTTTGGGCCTACAAGTTTTTTTCACCAACATCATCCAAACAAGTTTGTGTGTGACATCTCTTTCCATATAACACTTCATACGGTGCTATTTGAGTGCTAGAATTGAAAATATTTTTATAGGAAAATTATACCAAAGGTAAATATTGATCCCACATACCTTGAAAGTGAAGAGAGAAAGATCTCAACATGTCTTCTAAGGTTTGAATATTCCATTCTGATTGTCCATAATCTTGAGGGTGGTAGGAATTTCTCAAACTAAGTTCAGTATCCAGAGATATCTGAATACTTTTCCAGAATCTTGATGTAAAATGGGGATCATGATCAGAAACAATCGATAATGGTACTCCATGAAGTCTTACAACTTCATTAATATATAGTCTAACTAGACGTTCAAGTGGTTAATCTTCTATTATAGTAAGAAAGTGTTCTGACATGGTAAGACAATCAACAATGAACTTTATTGCATCATTCCTTCTACGAGTCTTTGGAATCCCCATGAAAAATTCCATCATAATATTTTCCCATTTCCACTCAGGTATGGGAAGAGGTTGCATGATCCTCCAGGCTATTGCCTTCCTGCTTTCACTTGTTGAAAAACCATACATCTTGACACCAAATCAGCAATCTCCCTCTTCATGTTTTCCCACCAAATATGTTCCTTCAAATCTTTATAAATATTGGTTCTAAAATGGTGTATAAAGAAAATAGAGCTATGATCATCACCTAACAATTCTTTTTTAGATCCGGTATATCAGAAACACAAAGACTCTTCCTAAATTTAAAAATCCCATCATCATATATAGAGTCACTCAATATCCCATCATTCACAGCTTTAATCTTCTTTTGAAACTCCTCATCATCAACCTAAGAACTTTTTATCCTTTATAGTAAAGATGGTTTGGCAACCATTTGAAAAAGTATTGATGTTTCACCTTCAATGATTATTCCCATATTCTTTTTCACTAGATCCATGAAAACAGGATCCCTTTAAAATCTCATCTGATTCAAAACTACATGAACCTTTCTGCTCAAATCATCTTCCACCTTATTTCCCATCCTCGGGTGGTAGTGTATTGTGCAATCATAATATTTGAGTAGTTCAAGCCATCTCCATTGCCCCATGTTGAGTTTTTTTTTGTGAGAAATATAAATCAAAATTTTGTGATCAGTACAAATCTCACATTTTTCACCATAGTGATAATGTCTCTATATTTTCAGAGTAAAGATTACAACTTATATCTCAAGATCATGAGTAGGATAGTTTTGATCATGAATTTTTAGATGTCGTGATGCATAGGAAATATCTCTATAATTATGCATAATGACACAACCATGTCCTTTCTTTGAAGTATCACTATAAATAACAAATCCATCGTTCCATTATGGTAGAGTCGAGATTGAAGCATTGACAAATCATATATTCAGTTCTTCAAAACAATTTTCCCACTCTTTTTTCCAAACAAATTTAACCCCTTTACGTGTGAGCTTGTTTAATGGGTAATCCAATCCGGCACAATTCTGGAAAAACACCGATAATAACCAGTTAAACCAATAAAACTACGTACCTCAGTTATAATCGTCAGTGCTTGACTTTTTTGGATTGCCTCGGTCTTTGAAAGATCAAAAAATATTCCATCCTTAGAGACAATTTGACCATGAAAAGAAATCTCTTGGAGCCAGAATTCACACTTGCTAAACTTCCCATATAATTCATTTCTTCTGAGGGTTTTTAGAATAGCGCACAAGTGATTTTCATGATCTTCATAGCTTTTAGAGTATACCAGGATATCATCAATAAATATCACTATAAAGTCTTCAAGATATTAATTGAATACTCTGTTCATTAGATCCATAAAATAGAGGGTGAATTAGTCAATCCAAAACTTCATTACTGTAAACTCGTAATTCCCATACCTGGCTTGAAATGATGTTTTTCGGAATGTCTTCCTTTGTCACAGACAACTGATGATATCCAGATCGAAGGTCAATCTCTGGAAAATATTGATCTCCATGAAGTTGGTTGAATGAATCATAAATGAGAGGTAGGGGATACTTGTTCTTTATTGTTATAGCATTGATCTCCCTATAGTCAATGAACAACCACAAAGATTCTTCTTTCTTTTTAACAAAAAGGATATGGCTGCCCATGGAGAAACACTAGGGTGAATAAATCCATAATTTCTCAATTCCTTAAGTTGTTTCTTTAGTTCCACTAATTCCAAAGTGGCCATTCAATAAGGGGTATTCGATATGGGCCTTGAAACAAGAATTAAATCAATATAAATCTCAATTTCTCATTCTGGAGGATGTCTAGGTAAATCCTCTGGAAACACATCAATATATTCTAGCACAATAGTTATATCCTCTATTCAAATATTCTTTACTCTCCCGTAATTATTTCACTCTCAACCTCCCCAATAATTTAATTTAGTAGAGCTACGGGGGTGGATCTAGATAAGAATCAGGTGGAAATGTTTCGACTTTAAAGATCAGGTACTCCTTATCATCATCAAAAATTGTAAGATCTTTCTTCTTAAAATAAAGTTTCACATCATGGTCCAAAATCCAATCCATACTGAGTATTATATCAAATTAAATCATTGGTATGACAATGAGATCAACATATAAAAAACATTTATATGCCCTAATGGGAACAGATTCACTAAACTTTGTTGTTATGATACTTTTATTAGGTGTTTTTACTAACAACTCCCTTGTTAATTCAAATTGAAAATATCTAATTTTCTTAGCAGACTGGGAAGATATGAAACATTTCAATGATCCAGAATCAAATAATGCATTGGCTAAACTTCAGGAAACCATTAAATTACTTTCCACCACATCTTTCGGAGCTTCAACATCAGTAGTAGTGATCAAATAAGCTTGGACTTGCTCCCTTGTACTTTTTTTAGGTAAGTTCCCGTAGCTCTTAGGACATTAATTTTCATAATTCCCCTTTTCTCTACAATTTTAGCATTTAACAGCCTCTTTCTTCACCTTACAATCATGAGTTTGGTGGCCTTTTTCACCACACTTGTAATAGAATTTCATTCCCTTCAGTAAATTAATGGGGTGTTTATTTCAACATTTACTATAGGATAGATATTCACTATTTCCCTTCTTCCCCTTATTTCCATTTCTATGGTGTTTATTAGTTCTCTTCTTCTCTTGATTTTCTTTAAAGTAGTAAGACTTAGAGAATTCTTTTTCTATCTTGATAGCAGATGAGACAATATCTTCGTATTATGAGAAGTATTGCGAGACTAATTCTAAATGAAGAAATGGTTTTAAACCATCAAATAATCAATCAATGTTACTCCTTGGGTTAAGTATATAATCTTTTACATTCCTTTCTAACCTTGTAAAGTTAACCTCATATTTTGCGACATTCTCATCCTTTTTTTGTCTTAGACTCAGAAATTGTATTTCCATATCTGATCGACAGTCATGGGGAAATTATTTTTCAAATAAAAGCTCTTTAAAATCCCTCCACTACATATTTGATACTTCATCATATTCCTTTTTGTTTTGAATCAATGACCACCATTGATCTTCATCTCTCATGAGGTTATAAAATTCCATGACAACTTTTCCTCTTTCACTACTCCCCAAAGCATGAAATATTTTCTCTATGTAATTTATCCATTGCTCAGATACTAATGGATTTGTACTCACATTTAATGTTGGTAGTTTTTGCCTCATGAAGAGGTCTATCATTGATCCTCTGTTTTGTGGATAAGGGTGTTCCATATAGGTAATGTAATTATTCATAACCTGAGTGAGTTGTCTTAGTAGGGTGATAAGCTAAATATCACCAGTTGTTTCACAAGCTCCACTATAATTATCTTAAGTAGGAGGGAAATACCTAACAGGATTACGTGTGTTGATATAGTTTCCATTCATTCTACTAGGCGCCACTTCTAAACAACGTCATACACTAGTTTAGTTTACAAATCGCAATACATAACTCCGAACTTGTAAAACACTACACAAAAATTGAACAGTTTATGGATATATTCCATAATAATAAAAAATGTTTTCTCTAAGAAAGTATATTTTCATAAACCCTTCATGATGGTTTGTAAATAAAATGATAATTATTCTAAGCATATCCCCTGGGAGTGTCGTAACCAATAGTGCATCAAGGCCTGTTATCGTGCACTAGTTCCTGTTCGAGTCTTCCTCAATGTGGTGTTTTTGGGTTTTACCCCTAGGTACATCTGTGCCAGAGCCACCTCTACCTGCTTGTATCCAGATAGGGATGTATTTCTTGGAAAACGCACAAAATCACTACAGAACCAAAATTCTAGGAAATTCTTCTATACCAATCCTCAAATTCTATCTTAGGTTAATGTTCCCTAATTAGAGTTTTTCTAAATCTAGCTTCTAAGGATTGTACAAAACATCCTCTGATACCAACTGTAATGTCCTAACCCTTCTTACCTAGAGTTAGTGCATTATTACATATCATTGACATGATTACAAAAGATCATGTCTCGAAAGACCGATTAGTTTAATAGCCTTGTAAATACTAGATACATTCATAATTGTTACATTACATTATAAAATGAAAAACTACAACAACATAGTCTCCATAGGCCACACTAATACCCCTTATACTATCCCTACAGGTCAGTTATAATATAATTATTCACATCGTGGGAAAACTAAAACATAGAAAGGGGTGAGCTTAGATGCTCAGTAAAGATAACAATATTGCAGAAACTTTCATAAATAAGCATAAACATTTAAGACAATTTAAGAGTAAAACAAAATACTTTTAAAATTTAACTTCAACATAATATGGAAAAGATAAAATCAAATAATTCCATTTACTTATTCACATGGATATTCTACTAGTCGAATAATCACATGCAATATCAACAGCCACTTTTGTAATGTTGGAATGCATAATGTCAGACTTCATAACGACATAGTCAATGCCTTGGGCCAAGAATAAAAATAATATTTTTTCAAGGCCTTGTTCCAAGACATTAGTTTGTCTAATGAGACCTATCAATGCATCAAGGATCTATAGCGGGCTACACCTATCACCTACTAAGTCCAACGCATTCCTCAAATGAAATTGTTTAAACATAACATAAAAATTCATATTAAAACTAGAATAAGAAATGTAAATACATTATCCATAAACCATGAATGGTATAATAATAACAAATCCACAGTAAAATATATCACCAAACCTTCCATACAATATGGATTATTTTTATCATAATAAATCAACCTAGATCAAGAATAATATCCCGTAAAGGATGTTGACATAGTTGAAAATCATCAATAAATATATTTGAGAGAAATATACCCTTTCCATGAAATCATTTAAAATTCACATAATTTATAAATTAATTCATTTAAAAGATATTTTTGAATAAAATTGTCCCATACCACTTTGAAACTTTTGAAAGGAATTAACATTTTAAAACATTCATGTTCATATAACTAAATTATTAATGCCATTTTGAAAACATGGACATTAACAAGAAAGGATTAGAAGAATAAATCATTAAAACATTTAAAATGATGTTTTAGTAAAAAGGACCCTTAAAAATAATCCCTTTGAAAATTATTTTATGAAACATGGACATGGATAATAAATATGTGCCAGTAGATACTTACGTGAAAACAACCTTGGATAATAATGAGATTATGAAACTAACCCTTACCTTGTACTTTTACTTGGAATAGGGTTGGTTAAACTCCTATATAATGGTGAAATAATTGTTATTAAATATACAAGAACCATTTACATTAACATGATATCATATATGATCTTTTAATATTGCTTTGTTAATGATATTTTAGTAGTATCATCGATTCAGGTGATAACTGATTCATTTTCCTTTATATGCTTGGTTAAGTAAGAAATGTTTGTTATGGATAAGATTTATTTGATTCATATACATAATTATATTATGTTCATAAACATTATTTTTAATCAAAAAATTGAAATTATTTTTTAATGATTATGATGGGGAGTGAATCTCAACGCGTTCGTGGAGATGGTAATCCGGTCGTACGAACGAGCAATAATATCATTCTTTTGATATTAAAATAAAACAAAATTGGGTGGTATATCATATATATAGAAGAATTATGATGTTATAGTTATCATTTACATCATTTATTCTCCTTATTATACCCATCCAAATGATGAAGTGTTTGAATAACAAACTACACCACGACATGGAGATGGTAATTCGTACATACACATGTTTGGTGACTTTGTCTTTTATAGGATGGATAGAATAATTAATTTTGTTGTACCATTTTCATAATAACATAAACGTATATATTAGATACTAGATTTATTATTTTAGAATGGAAAAAACAATGAAATAGGAAGTGGAAGAATAAAAGAACTTGAAAGAGGTGATGAAATATTTACCTCTTCTTCGGGTTCTTCATTTTGATTTGATCAAAAGGGCTCCTTAGTATGACTTTATGACTAATGGAAGGAATATAGGATGAAGGGGGGATAGTTGAGAGGATATTTGGGAAGGTGTTGGATGAGACAAATGGATTTGAAAGTGTGAATTTGAGTGAAGGGAAGGTGCCCTTTTATAAAACAGGTGAGGGTCACTTTAGGAAAATCTTGAAATATTATTTTATAATAAAATAATTTTCGATTTATAATGACTCAAAAATAAATAATTTAAAGTATAAGGTGGTGATGGGTCGAGAAACTCTCAACCAATAGGTTTTAGATAGGTTTAGGTGATCATATTAACCTTATCTCTTAAATTTAACTCTTAGTTAAATAGTTTGACATTTACCACATCTCTTTGTATTTTTAAATTATATTGTTAATAAACATACTATAATCTTCAAAACTAACCTTAAGTGGTTAATTAATGACACATATAATAGTATTTAATCCCTTTTCCAAACCTTATAATTTTATGAATAGAATACCAATTAATAATATAATATTTTTTTAAAAACTCTTTTATGTCAATTTTGACACTATTTGGTATTTTGTTATTGTTAAATTTATAACATCGTTATTACTTCGAAAAGAATTCATTTAATCAACACTAACATATCATATTAACCTATAAAATTAATGGAATTCATTAAAAGCCTCAAATTAGATTTATTTGGATATTTAGAATATCAATTATTTTAATCTGTCATTAATAAGGTAATTACTGCATCATCATTGTGTCATAAATATATATGATTATTTAATGTCTAAAAATTATAAATAAAATAAAATTATGTATTAAAGATTTTTATATTTATAATTAATATTTATAGTTGAATTTATCTTATGTATAACCCTATATTAAAAATGGGTTAGTTATTAAACATTGATTTTAACTCTTTTCACTCTTCTTTAAATAAAATAATAATAAACGCCCTAATCTAATTCAAGGGGACCAAAGGGGATCATATTTTATTCCTAAGGATGTTTTTGTTCGAATTACACTTATCCAGTAGAATTATAACATGTGTTAGGGTAATTATGATATCATTTTTACCGTTAATTACCCTATTTACCTTTAACTGTGGTAAATAAAAGTAAAAAGTTACTATTCACCAAAAGTTATTTTCATCTTGTTGAACAATATTTTAAATAATGATATTCACAGTGTCTCTCATATTTTTGAAATTCAACACACAAAAGCGGAAAAATTAGGTTTTATATAAATTTGCAAATGCTTCTAGGAGGTGGTTAAAAGACAGTAAATAGTTCGATAAAATTTTATATATCTAACCTTATTATAAAATGACTCAAATAAATTAAATTGAACAAATATATGTATTATGTATCTATTTTTACATAAAATAAATTAAATTAAAATTACAAATTATTTAAATAAAATGTCAGTTTTAAACAATAACCCACTGTCCATCCTCACATGGTATGTAGTAACTGTATGGACTGACCTACATGAATTCTACTAACAATGAAACTAGTTTGTTTCACCCCTAATGTTTGGTTCTAGGCCCCATACAAGCCTTAAACCCCACGATAACTAAATGACCTCAAGGGAATTCACATTAGACCATAAATAATCATGTAAACTAAAAATTGATTAAAATAAACAATTTTTCTCTTTTATAAAAAACTAGGTTATTATAAAATTCCCCTTAAATTAATTCACTCCCTAATATCACTTCCAAAGGCACTGAAGCATCATATATGAAAAACTATGGCCACAATTACAATACATCTACATCCTCCTCTGAGGTCTCATCCAGTGAATGACTGTGCTACCATAACAGACTTACTAGTGGAACTAGATGACGCTGAAGAACCTTTGTGGTATGTTCCACAATATGAATCAGATACTCCTCAAAAGATGCAACTATCTATAACTCAACCTCCTCAGAATGAAAAGAATGAGATGTGTATAAATGATAGCAGCATAACTGATATACATGGAAGAAATCATGCATGTCCAAATAAATCTGATGTAACTACCACAAAAATCCAACCATATCAACTCTCTCCAAAATCTAAAACAAACCTGCATATCATGGTGAAATTATACCCCATCTTCTGATCCTCCTATGTCCCATCCTTGGTGAAATAGCTAAAATACTTGATCCCCAACCATGAACTCTAGAGGTCATCTATGGTGATCAGCATATAATTTCTGTCAAGACTATGAAGTATCCATCTACTTCCCAATTAGATAAACCTACTCCATAGTCTCATGTATGAGATGAGGTCCAAGCATATTTATCTATCCTACATCTAACCTCCACAAGGGTGATTGAAATCACCTACCATAAAAATCCTCATAAGGATCCATGTTAATAGTATCCTAAAATCTATTATTGTAGCTGAATTCAAATAGGGTTATATGCCTCTTCCAAGAGGCCATAAAATATAGGACGCATGCTAGAAGTATATTCTCAAGAACCAGTATCGTGCACTATGACTGACCATTGGTCTATGGGTGGTATGTTGTACTCAGAAACACTTGTTTACCCAATTACCTCTACATATCTTGATAAAACCATTAATTTAACTAGGCTCTCTTATCTGAATCATTAGAATGAGGGACCCCATGAATTCAAACTATCTCACAGATATAAATTCACACAAGATCATCTATTAAAAATGAATATTTAATAATAAGGAAATGAGAAACCATTGTGATCATATCAACAAAAAACCATAATGACATCATTGCCTCATGGTGACCTCAGTAACCTAGTCATGAAATCCACTGTAAATTTATCACATTTCCTCAAAATAATTGGAATCTATTGTAAAAGTTCGGTTGGCCACTGGTGTTACTTCTTCACCTACCGACAAGTGGAACATCTCATAACAAAACCTGATACATCACTTTTGATACCATTCCATTAGTATTGGAAATATAAATCCTGATAAATAGCAGTGATTCCATGATTCACTACCCACGATGAAGCATGAAAGTATCACAACATATCCTCACACATGTCTGTTGATACCCATATGTGACTATGTATTATTTGAATCTCATCCATGCCTATAGTCCAACTAGGATGAGGTTTCTCAACTACCACACTGTCCTCAAACTAGGAACATAGAATATGACAGCTTTCTCATCCTCACTCGATCCAGTAGGGTATAGGTCACAACTAAGGATGAAAGATAATTCCTTCCCTGGATACCCTTTAGTTGAAAGTGCATCTTAGAGAATAATTTCACAAGCAACCACTCAATACAAGCCTATTGAATAGCTAGTATGTATTTTCTACTCTTTAGTGCGTCATCCACTTCATTTCCATTTCCTGGAGTGTAGGCCATCTCTAAGTTGAAATACTGTAGGTATTCTACCCACATTCATATCTCATATTCATATCAAACTATGAAAATATCTACTTGAGGCTCTTTTGATCTGTGTACACCAAAAAATGATCTCCAAGTGAATAGTGTCTCTAACAATGCAAGGAATGAAAAACTACAGCTAACATGAGATCACATGTTAGGTAATTACTCTCCTGTGGACTTAACTACAAAAATCCATTTTCCTTGCCTCTGTCTCCCTATATAAGAACACATATCATCCTGATACCTAATAAATCATAGAAAATATTGTAAATCCTACATGGATCTAGGAAAATTAGTATTGGTGATTAAGTAAATCTCTATTTTAGCTCCTGAAAGGCTGAGTTTCAAGCATATGACCATATAATCTTCACAACATTATTAGTCATGTTTCTGAGAGGTGCTGATAGTATTGAGAAGTCCTATGTGAAACACTTTTAATATTAAGTTATCCTCAAGAAACATTATTCCTCAAATACATTTTTAGTTTGATCTGAGGAAACTACATTTCTAACCTTCTCTGGGTCAACTAATACTACCGTCTCTAAGATAATATAACCTAGGAAGTGAATCTGATCCATCTAGAAGTGGTAATTTCTGATATAATCATAGAACTTGTTCTCTATCAGTATATACAATGTGATATCTAGATGTTAGGCATAGTTGTTTTGAGTTTGAGAATACACCAAGATATCATCAATGAAAATCACCACAAATGAATATATATTAGGATCGAATACTCAGTTCATCAGTTCCATGAAAACTGCTTGAGTGTTTGTGGGACAAAATAAAATAATCAAATACTCATATAGACCATACCTTCTATAGAAATTTCTGGGAGGTCTTTCTGATGTTCTAACATGAACATGATGATAAATAGATCTCATATTAATTTCTTAGAATACTGGAGCTCCTTAGAGATGATAAAAAAGCTCATCTATATGTATAAGTGGATACCATTTTTTATTTTATTGGTGGTTTAATTTTTAGTAATTCATTCATAGCCTAAGGTTACAATTTTCCTTTTTCACAAATAGGTCCAGTGAACCACATGGAGAAGTATGAGGTCAGATAAACCCATTTTCCTATAAACAATCTAGATTATTTATGAGATTATAAAATTAAATATTATCCATCATTTAAGGAGGAATGAATATAGAAACTACTCCAATAAATATCTTGATAGATAACTATACCTCTCTCATTGGATTTAATCCATAAATTCTTTCTGGGAAAAAATGTAAAAAATGATCAACCACTAGAGGGAAATCTTTTTGACATGTTCCAGGATCATCCAATATAAAATCTCAATTCGGGATGTCACCCCACCCAACCCACATTGCTCGAGTATAGCAGGACTCATTGGAAATCCCATTCACTATTGTGAATAAACTCTCTACCCTCTAGTGATGTGAAGGTCACCCTTTAGAGATAGAAATAAATGAAAGCATGAATGGGAACTAACTAGTCCATCTTGAGAATGATTTCAAAACCAATCACCTCAAGGAAAAAGTGGTCTTATATGATGTAACACCCACCAATACCAAGGGGGAACTCCCTGAGCTGACATAAATACTCTATTTGAATTACCAAGGGAGTATCAGGAGTCTTAAAACCATCATAAGTCAAAACACTATTCCCAAGGTTCTCCACAATGAGCATAGATATAAATCTATGAGAATATCCTATAGAAGATAGTGTAGATGATAAAGTAGTGGGTATTAGAATTGTACATCTCATAGTATAAGGTATGAGATTATATTCATCAGTGCTTAGTTGCACTGTATATATCTGGCCTGATCCACAACCCTATGATACATCCTCGCTATCATGAGTAGATCTACTCAACTATCACTAAATATTTGGGGTTTGACTATCCCAACCATGAGCACCACCTTGGTCTTATTAGCTATATATACTCTAACTTCTAGCCCAATCAGATTTTCCTCACCCTACTCCTGCGTTTGGTGTCAGTGTAGACTATATCTCACTATTTATTGGAGGAAAAGATCTATAAAAGTGTTTTTGAGGGACCACCTATTATAGGATCGACACTTGACTGGGTCTCTGAAACATGGATGTATCATATGGCTCGGTCTACCAAATTTTTGGCACCTCTCTTAGATAACTATGTATTTCTCTATCAATTAATGTTACTGCATGGAAGATCCAGACAAGGATTCCTACTACCATTCGATGTAGCTCCGAATCTAGAAGTCAAACCACCCCATCTTGCACCCCCAAACAATTTGATGTTACACTCTATGATATGTTATTGATTTCATATTTTTGAAATGGTATTAAACTTAATGACATTCCATTTTGATCAGATGTCACACATGAGACCATCCTCGAATCATATTTCTTAATATAACTCGTCACCTTTCAAAATAGGTGTGAATCATTGTAGCTCTATAAAATGGTCCAAATAATCCCTAACTAGTAAGAACCCTACTCTATGTTCATGATGTCTTGGGATTTATTATCCCTCAACATAATGGGATATAAGTAATTACAGAAGGCCATATAAAAATCCATACAAACCATCTCCCGATGAATATCATTATGAGTAATGACTTCCCACCATCTCTTGGTGGAATCACACACCATATAAGTAGAGAGATTCCTCCTCCTCTTGGGAGGAATCTCTAGATCTTTGAAGATAGACAACTTTACCTCTATCCACGACTTAGTAGCCTGTGGTCTTCCATCCCCCAATAGTGAGGGAGAATGTGACTGCAAGAATTAAGGCGCCAACTCTTCTATAGTCGGGGAAGGTTGTGATTCTCCCTGAATGGTCTTCATGAGACACATAAATCATTCAGATAATTGTTCCTCAACACATATGTTAAGTATCATCATTGGTAACTCAACTGACACTATTGGAGGATCTACGGGTAGCCCATTCCCCATCACCTATGGGGCATGATCGCTGCCATCATCCTAGTGTGTTATTAGAGGACTTCATGGTGGCATACCTCTAAAAATTCCCTGATTATATCTCATATAAATATTCAACAACCACTAAGCATGGGTATTTAAACATGATAGGTAGAAACCATCCCATTTAATAGAACACCCCTATGTCTTCTCCTTTAGTTGGGTACGATAAATGTATAGAGCATATAAAAGATATAGATGCTACCTAATTTCCACTACTAAGGTAGCGTCTGGGTCACATTCTCTACTATAATAAATTTTAGTTTCCATTTCATTTTCATGTTCATTTGCCATTTTATTTTCATTTGTAATAATTCGATTATTTTAGAATTCATTTTAAATGGTTCAACAAATCTAGATACAAAATGTCCCACACCCATCATGAATATATATATGGTGGCCACCTAATCAATTCTGTAACACGTTCCAGATTATCTTTCAAAACTATAGGTTTAACTGTCATAACACTTATCACAACATCAGAAAACAAGTAATGCATCCTAAATGGAATGAAAAAATGCATGTCATTTGATTCCTATCAAGTGACTAAAATGATTCATGGGATAGAATACCCTCATCTCATTAGGTTGAAACAAAATATTATCCACAATCATATCAATAACAACATCACATTTCAATTTCATCAACCAATGGTAGAATAAAATCAACATTAATAACCAAAATTTATTAAATAAGAATTTTCATTTGAGTTAATTTGTATTTTTCCTATACATGGATTAGCTATGACCAGGAAAATCTCATTAATAAATTCAAATTCATTCTTATACCTATGTATTTTCTGTAAATAATAAACCTAAAAAGGAAGGCTCTGATACCACTTTTTAACTTCTCGGACCTGAATGCCATTGAATGGTGCCTCGAGCCCAATTGACCACATTCCCCCAAGCACATATTCCCAAACACCAGAGGCAGCTGAATAGTTATTAGGTTCTATGGTATGCATATGGGGAGACTGTTCTTTCATCATCAGAGTGTATCCCAATATACATACAATAGTAGATAAGTCACAGAAGTAGTAAAACAATCAGACAAGGATAAATTCCCAAGATAGGAATATATAAATAATCCTAGAAGTGATCTTATATATATGATGATGATGATACAAGTCGTGTATCTAAAAAACAACCAAAACAGGTATACATGGAAGGTGTGAAATATATGTAAAAATACAAAAAAGACCAAAAAACGATCCCATATAGCATAATGAACATCATATTGGTCTTTTTTGTCCTCTTCTCATAAATAGTAATCAATAACTTCTTGTAGGGAACTTTCCATTGTCCACACCTACAGTCATATTGTCTGTCCATGAATCGAATGGTGGCCCAAACAGGATGTGAGATATAATCCCAGTAGGAAAACACCCAATTGAATAATTACATCCAGTTTATGGATATATAATAACAAAAATGTGCATGAATTTATATAAAATTTAATGAATACAAGATGCAAAAAACCTATAAAGGTATCAGTTCCCATAGAAACCCACCCTCTAATACATTCTCTAACCTTTGTTAGAATTCCCCTAAATAATAAATTAGTCATGTATAAATTTATAATCAAGTTTTTTTAATTATTTGGTCACCTTTAGTAATAAGTATCTGAACCTAGCACATGGTCTAACACCCCCCTCTGAAGAAAAGTGAATAACAAATGACTAACTAAGCTCTCAATAATTTCCAAACACTGACCAAATCCGAGATCATTCAATTTAATGAAAGGCACATCATATAAATCATTTAATAAATTTATTAATCAATTAGAAACCTAAGACCATCATTGACATATTTTCCACCATAATGAACACTAAATGATTTGAATATTACACTTCATGATTCCAATAGTTTTTAAGGACTATTTTCTCTTAATACATGGGACATAGTTTTTGTTTTTATATAAGTGATTTCAAAGAAAAAACATAATTTTCATCATGAAATGTTACAGTTAAATTATAATGGAATTTTTCATCAATGATAATATCATTTGAAATCATTTATTCTTTAAGAGGGATACAATCCAATGATACCATAAAGTTTTTTATATTGGTGGATTATGATTATTATTTTTTAGAATGATTATATGTAACATGTTTTGTTTCCAAAGTTTAATTATGTTTTGAAAACCATATATTTTACACAGGTTCTGCTATGATAAAATGAATAAATTTATATGAAACCCATTTATTAATAAAGGGTTATGAAATGATGAATGATTTATCAAATTATTTCACACATTTGTATGATTATAATTATGTGATATAGAGGCTTATAATTATATATTTCTCCAATTCAATGTGCAACGATGGATATATAATTAGATAAGAAGGGATGTAATGCGGAGTGAACCCAATTTAGTAGGGGACTCTATCCACTTCGATAGACTAGATATTGAAAATTAACTAACATGATGGTTTAGGGAGTTAACCCGATCATCATTGATAGATTTTTGAATGAATCGTGGCTAATATGATGGTTTGGGTAGTGAACCCAAACCACTAAGATAGTATGGGATGTGAGACATGTATACTAAGTAAGTAGTTTTCTATTATTGTGTGTATTCCACATACAGAAGTCTTAGGTCAATTTTATGATCACATAGATCATCTTATTTCATTCATTTATGATTTAGGTTTTATAAAATGGCATGATTTATTTCATTATTCATGTTTATGGTATATGATATCCTAGCTATGGTTTTTAATGTTAATATCACGTTATCATACCATTATTCTCATGTCAAGATAAAGTGACCATGGAAATATCCATTTTATCCCTAATAGTGCATCTGAGCTCACACTTTCTTATATTTCCATTCTATAGGTTATAAATAATTGTTTTAATTATAATATGTCTAGGAAGGGTTTTTGTTATGAAGAACTTAGTGGGAGATGATGTGGTTCATTTATGAATAAGTTGTTTATGAATCCCAGTTTCCAATGATACTAAATATCTATTATTCTGGTGTGGATATAAATATTTTGTAATGATTATTCATATAAAAATATTTTATATTTTTATATGAAAAATATTGGAATCTATTGTTGGTATTATGGAATTTTTTAGTTACTTTTTGAAACTAAGAAGAGAAAACTTCAGTGAGAACCCTTATGATATTTCTATTAATAGGAGAATATCCAAAGTTATTGTAATTAAACTAGTATTGTTTCCCCTAAAAACATCCTTGTCTTAATTATATAAGTGGACATGGTTTTAGAAAAGATGGATATAGGAGTAATAACAATGGAATGAGTTGGTCGAATATATGACAACCATTATTTTAGTGCATGGTGTCTGTTCCCTTACTACGCACTTGGGCTGATTTCATAGGGGATATTTTTGGGTTAATTAAAATTTTAATTATGGAACATCATGTAGGATTTAAATGGGTGATTATGATTGATTATTTATAATAAACCTAAGGTGGCATAGATTAAAAACAAAGTCCTAATTTTATTATTTAATAAATTATTTTTCATGTTTTGGTTTTTTCCTTCTATGATTATTATTTCTCACAATATAAATTTTTTTGGTTTAGTTAACAGATGAAACCCAAATGAATCGTGTTAATAAGAATGTGATGTGAAAAGAAATTATTTTTTACCTTAGAATCTACATTTTATGGGATATTGAATTCAAAATATTGTTTTTATTATTATGCAACATTTTCAAGTTATAAATCATTATGAGTATCTAAATGAGCTAAAGAGGGAACAATATTCTAATGAGTCATTCATGAGGGAACATCCACATTATTTTAGTGGGTCTATTGATTTAATTATTACTCACCAAAGGATCAGTACCATTTGTTATATTTTTTCTCTAGTGTGCATAACATGATATAGTTATTTTGGTTGTTTGTTATCTAAAAAGAGAAGCTTATCATTAGGAGAATATTGTCTAGAACATGAGGAAATGGGAAGAATTTGATCCCATGGGGTGGCTTGAGTTTATGATTTTTTTCAATAATTAATTTAATCACAATATATATTAAAAATGGACAAATAATTCCTTGAGATGATTCCATAGGATGATGAATCTATTAGTGATTGTGAGGCAAATGATTCACAACATGATTTGTATACTTCTTGTATTATCATCCAACCCGAATAAAAGATTGATTGCCTTTTTAGTGGAAAAAAGAATGTATTTTGAAGTGTTTTATCCATAATAAAATTTAGTAGCTGTGAAGAAATTATTTGACGTGTTAACAATGTAAAAATTGATATTAGAGTTTCCCATAATTCTAATGGTTTTGATAATAAAAGAAAGATGGAATTAAAAAGGGCTTATAAATATAATTGATAGAAGAATATGATACTTATTTTGTAATAAAATTTTGGAAGGAATCATAAAATATAATTTCATATGCGAACTGGTAAATGTATAATGTATATAAAAAAACTATCAGGCAATTGAATAACAAAGTTATGGGAAGAAGAAGTAAACTAATGATGTTGAGAGAGCTTTATATAATGCACCTCCCATACTCTTGTGTTTTCGATACAAGGAGTATGGAAATTTTTCTAACTAGTGCTAAAATAAAAGGTTAATGATGATGATCGATATAATAATCCTCTTAATCAAACTGATAAATGGAATTCTCGTGTGATCATTATTCCTGAATGGGATAACGAAGTTGTGAAAGCTGCACTTACACTATACTCTAGAACAACTAATATCTTATGTAGGAATCACACTACCACCTAAATAATTAGAAAATTAATTTTTAGTGAAAATCCCTAATGGTATGATGATAATAGATAAATTCTTAGATTATTCTCTAATTAATATTTTTGGGAATTTTGTTCATATGAATATTACTATTAAACCTTTGGTTGAATAGTATGTTATCATTGGAATGTATTGGATTTTTTACATAAATATAACATCAATTTACAATGAAGGGAATTAATATTTTATATTATTAATGAACCTATGATCATTTATCAATGTGAGGAAATATATGAAATTTTAATTTAAATCACATCTATTAGATGTGTCATGATTCGAATTCCAAAGGGATTTTTATCATTGATGTTTGGGGAGAAACTCTATACAAAATATATACCTATTGTGTATGAGTGTTTTGATTTATATTTATAAGTATTTCTTATTATTCCACTGAATTATGAAGTTGTGTTTTCAATAGAACTCTGACATGGTGATACACATATTTTAAAGACTCTATATAGAATTTCCTAGATTGAGTTGAGGAATTGAAGAAGTAAATCTAGTATAATCTTAACAAGGGATTCATTTGAAAAAAGGCATCACCATTGGGTATATCTATATTATTTATTAAGAATAATGATGGATCATTGTGAATCTATTATTATTATTGATATATTAACAAGTCCCCTATAAATAACAAGTTTCCTCTACCTCGTAATTATGACTTTTTGATCAACTAATTAGCGCTTAATATTTTCATAGATGTACCTTTATTTTTGATTTCATCAATTGAGGGTCATGAAAGAAGATATAACCATGGAAAAATTCCACAAACGTTATTGACATTTTCAATTTTTAGTGATTCCATATGTAATTACTAATACGCCCATAATCCTCATGGATTTAATGAATAGATTCTATATAGAATACCTTGGTCAGTTTGTGAAATTATTAATAGATGATATTTTTATATACTTTAAGAGTATGTAATAGAATTAAGGTTACTTGTGGATTGTAATAAAGACCAAAATGGGGCAGAAAATATATGACAAATTCACTAAGTTTCCCTTTTAGCAACAAAAAGTTTTATTTTTGGGACATATAATATTAGTAGAGGGTATAATAAAAGATCCATCAAAGATGGGAGATGTGTAACATTATCCCAGACCAACCACTATAATTGAGATCCATAGTTTTGTTGATTTGTCTTATTATTATAAATACTTTTTAGAGTATTTTTCTGGACTATCTAATCCATTAATAATTTTAACTCCAATAGGATCAGTGTTTTTTTATATTTATTGTAATGAGGAAAATTTCAAGAAAATAAAGAGAATGTTACACTACTGGAATACTATCCTATACCAATGGTTTGGAACCATTGGTATAGGCCTCCATACCGTTGGTATAACCTATACAAACAGTTTAGAGGACCGTTGGAATGTAAGCCATGGGGATAGGTCCATACCAATGGTTTTTGGAAAACCATTGGTATAGACCTATAAGAACAGTTTTGAAAACCGTTGGTATAATTAATATGATAATATAGACAAACGGTTCCATAAAATCGTTGGTATATGTATTTCTAAAAAAACATTCAGTGGGATTTGATCACATGACCTCTAGTTTATCATTTAACGACATAACCACTATCCTAACATGAATTTTGTGAATATAATTTCATAAATATATATGTATTATCATAATTATTTTAAATTTTGATTTATATAATGTTCTCGGTAAGAAGATTCGAGAAAAACATCAAAGGAACAATACCAATGGTTTTGACAACCGTTGGTATAGGTCCTTTGATTTTGGGGGCTATGTTGGTATATGGTTGAACTATACCAATGGTTTGGCAAAACCGTTGGGATATGTTCCCACCCTTTCCCAAAGGTTTGGCCAACCCGTTTGGAAAGTGGCCTCAAAGTATACTTTTCCCAACGGTTTGGCCAAACTGTTGGGAAAAGTGACATCAATGTGGGATTTCCTAATAGTTTGGCCAAACCATTTGGAAATACATACCCTTTCCCAACAGTTTTCTCAAACCGTTGGGAAAAGTGACATCAAAGTGGGCTTTCCCAACGGTTTGGCCAAACCATTGGGAAAAGGGACCTATACCAACGGTTTTTACAAACCATTGGTATAGAAGCGTTAGGAAATGTCAGATTTCTAGTAGTGTTAGTCAGCACACCTATGCTTATATAACCCGGTATTGGTGAAGTTTTTGTAATCTATAGATATGCTTTAAAAAAAGGACTGGGATGCATCCTCATACAAAATGATATGGTTATAACTTATTCCTCATGATAATATAGGGTTAATAAAAATAAGAACCTCATGATTTAGACCTAGATAGGGTAATTATTTCATTAATGATATTTGGGAATTATCTGTATGGAGAAATGTGTTATATATATACTGCTAATAAATGTTTAAAATAAAAAATCACTTAGAAAGATTTAGAAATTATATAGAGATGATGGTTGTTGTTGATTCCAGATTATATCTTTTTAATACATTACAATCATTGGAAAGTGAACAAGGTGTGAAATGCTTTGAGTCATAAAGATAAATCAAGATTATCTATAACGAGGATAAAAAATATCTAAAATCTACATATTTACAATGGATAGACTTATACAACATGAACGAAGGGGAGAAATCTTACCTTGATCAAATAACCGTTCAACCATCTATCCATGTAAGGATTAAGGAGGCCGAAAAGGAAGATGTGGAATTACAAAAGATGGTCAAAAATTATCTAGAGTTTATCATTTATTTTTATATAATGATAATTTTTATGAACTATGAATGTGTTACATCAATACCAGATTGGAATAAGGATATATTTGACGAGGCTCATAGTTAATAATTCACTATTCATCCTGAAATTTTGAAGATGTATAGATATGTGAAATAGTATATTTTGTGGGACAGTATTAAGAGAGATATCGTAGAGTATGTATCTTAGGTCTTGGTATGTTAGAAATTCTTGGATGAGTAACATAATTTTAAGGTTATGTTACAAACATTACCCATACTAGAATGAAAATTAGAGAATATCACCATAGATATTGTTGTTAGACTCCCCAAAACATTTAAAATCCATAACTCAATATGATTTTTTTATCACGATAAAAAATAAAAACACTTAATTTATATTAGATAACATTTCCCACTTGATTAGCTTACTAGTATATATATTGAGGAAGTCGTAAGGTTTCAGGGAATACCACATTCTGTTGTATCTGATTGGGTTCTGCGATTTACCTCAAAGTTAGGGATAATTATTTCACATGCATGAGTTATAGAGTTGAAATTACGTACTACTTATCATCCATAGATATATGGGATATGTAAGAGGATAATTTAAATTCTGTAGGATATTATTGAGATCTTTTTCTATGTATTTTAAAAGTGGTTGGTATCAATATCTTCTTCATGTTGAATTTTCTCACGACAGTATCTTTCACTACAGTTTCTTGATGGATCCCAATGAATCACTATACAAACATAAGTTTATAACTCTTACATTCTGGGATGATGTTAGATAAATAATTATATTGTGAATATATTAATGTAAAAAAATAGAGAAGTTTAGATCCATTCATCAACACAATAACGCAACTTAGAGTTGGTAGAAAGTTTATTCTAACAACAATTGGTAAAAATTATAATTCATTGTTAGTGTGATTGTATTGATGAAAATATTTCAATGTAAAAATATTATGAGATTATGAAATAAAGGAATTATAAGCATTAAGTATATTGTGCACTTTGATATTCATTATCTAGTAAAGATGGTAAATTATCACTTTTCATTTCCACTAAACCTCTCTTAATTTCACGATATGTTCTATGTATCTCTCTTGATAAAGTACATACGTAATCCTACACATGTATAGAAATTAGAGGATACATGGATATGGAATTTTTTTTTCTATAAATAAGAATAAAAATAAAGCCTGGATCTTAGAGAAAATGTGATATGGATATAGACTATTAAACTAGTTAAAGTTCACTAGTGGAATCATAAATTCGAACAAGCTACACGGGATCCCAAGGATGTGATAAAATATATATAATCTCATTTTTTGTATTATAGGGAGATTGTTTTTATGTGAAAAATTAATTTTAAGGGGTGTAGATTGTAATTACATGGGATTATATGACATATCTCTTCAAATAAATATAATTTCTTTGATAGCATGCAATAAACACAACATCGAATTTAAAAGAACTTTGATATAAAATTGAAATGTTATTATTTATTTTTATAGTTACTGTAAATCCATTCCATTTGTGAGTATAATTATTAATAACTAAATTATGAAACTTTTATGGTTTCCACATGTAGAAAATTATCCCATTGTATTTTAATGAATTAGAAATGAGAATTAAAATCATTTTAAATTAGAAGATATATTTTTATAGAAATATGTGGGTGAATTATTTTAATAAAACATATATTATATATTCAATAAAATATTTTAAAATTAATATTATGTTTTTAGGTACAAGATATTAATAAATTCACTTTTAAATAAAAAAATTATTTTTCTAAAAAATGGTTTTCATCACGTTTACACAGTTATTTTAGAATGATTTTTTCGACTCATAGAATTTTATTCTAGAAAAATAAATCTCATATTTGGAATCAAATGATACATATTTAGAAAATTGTTTATTATTATTTTTTATCATTAATAATAGTAACCTTGGTAATTTTCTAACAGCTCAGTAAGGGTAAATGGGGAAAATAACGTTAAATATTTGGGAAAAGACATTAAAAATTATCTAACAGTTGAATTTAACCTATTGTATTTAAATTTTCTTAAATTTCCTTGAAATTATTGAATATAAGGAAACTTGGTACTATTTTCCATAGATTATGGCCATCATATTAATTTGTGAAAATCATAAATAAGAAATTTCACTCTCTTGACATTTATATCTTCAATATTTTTATTACATATATTTAAAAAGTAGTTAATTTTGGTTATAAATAATTATTTGAAATATGAATTAATTTTTTTATCATGGTAAATATTTTTTATCTTTTAGTTAATATATATTTACCTTAAAATCTTACAACACACTGATATATTATTTTTTCAGTTTATTATAAATTTAAAAAAAGGTTTTTTATAAAATTTTAAAGTAATATATTTTGGATTAATTATTTACTTTAATGAATTGTGTATATATATAATATTAGAAATTTTTTAATTTTAAATATTCAAACTCCTTTTCTTTTAATTTATTTTCCAATTCAAATTAAATAAATAGTTCTAAAAAGGAAATTAATTATATTGTATGAAAAATAATATATTATTTAAGGATTATAAATTAATACAGATCTTATATTTGGATAATGGAATATTTTTTTAAATAAAAACCTTAAACCAATTATGGGCCACTTGTCTTTTTATAGTTACATTTATATCCTTTAAAGAGTAATTTTTTAGACTAATATATTAATGTTTTAAAACTACCTAAACATATCCAAATATTATTATATGAGATTATTTATACTATTATTCATCATATATTATAAATATGTAAATTTGGATTCATTTCTCATTGAATATTTAATTATATTAATTTAATACTATAAGTAATTTGAAGAGTTCCCCTCCCCTCAATTATAATAGGCCACCTCCAATCATTCCTTATTAATAATGTTTTTTCCTTTTATTTCATCCAATACCTTAAATAATACCATTGTAGATTCTATTACCACATTATATACCTTTTTCCATTCTAGAATACAATTCTTTCAAGGGTTAATGTGTAAGACAATGAAGGAATCTCAATGAATGGGTATAACTCTAAAACGAGGGTTTTCAATTTTATTCATTACTATACCTATTATAAATCCAGGTATCCTTTACAAAAAACGACTTCATTATATTCAATATAATTAATTATTTTTTTAGTTATAAAAAAAATTATCCACCATTTTACCATCTCTTGGAAAACAATAAATTCCCTCATGCATACCTGTGGACTATTAACTTCCTAAGGTGATGTGATTCATTTTTCATTTACAATTTTCATGGTTTATAATAAAAATAAATTTCAAAAAATATATATTATATATATGATATAATTATTATTCTTTAATGATGAATTATTATTTATCTTTCTTTAATTTCATTCTTCGAAACAAGGAAACACCATTTTTGTACATGTACGACCTACCGTCTCATTGAATGGAAAAATTCATTTTTCTATATATATAATTTATGGATGAATATAAAAATATTTATAATAGAAATATATTATATTTATATCTAGATTATAATTTTTTATATTATTTAACCATTATTAATGTGAAAGTATCCATAGTAAAAAAATGAAATTTTCAGGAAAAATAAAAAAATTAACACCTAGAAAAAAATCATTTGAATAAGGAATTGATATTAAATGAGTGTTGAAAAGTTATAAGCCAATGAAATATGATATTATATGTATTTTTATGATTCTGGTATAAAATTATAATAAATTTAAATTTATCATACAGTTGGTTAGAGAACATTCAATGTAAGTGGAAATTGAGGTAAGATATTTTTGTTTTAATCACATTGTTTAAGAGGATTGCTTTTTATAGTGATTTTAAGTATAAAATTACATGATATAACCCTCATGAATCACATAAATTTATTTATAATATGTTTTATTATGTAGAATACCTATTTTCATTAATTTTACTCTCTTTACGAACTCAATAGTATAAAAAATGTGTTTAAGTAAAATTAACATCATTTCTCTATTAGGTCGAATATCCTTTTTATTCAATGTTCATGTTTTTAGTAAAATGCTTTCATGAATGTTTTACCATTCTTATATGATATTTTATTTTTATTTTTATACATTATTGTTTTTTTCAAAACAGATTTAAATGATTTTTCAAATCATTCGTCGAATGAGGTGATTTTGATATGTTATTAAAAATGTGAAAAAGAATATTTCTTTTAACATAGAAGGGATGAATGGAATTTCCTACAGTCATAAAAACTCAAGGATTTGGTGTTTCATTTATAAGTTTCCATGTTAACATTTAAAGAATTTTGTTCTTAACATTTTGTAATTTATTATATTTTCAATAAGTTATTTCAAAGTAAAAAAGGTATTTTACTAAAGAAATATTCTAGAGATTTTTTGAAGGAATTTTTCATCTTTAACAATATATTTTGATGTTACTTATGATTTAATGGGGATATGATCAAAATATTCCACCCAAATTCATTATTTAGATGAATTATAATGATAATAATTCATGGGTGTGTCTTTGAAACCCATTTCATTTTACATATGATATTTATGCTATTAAAATTTTTTCTTTATCACAAGTTATACTATGATGGAATGATGAAATATTTTTGATAACTATTTCCTTTTCATGAGTCAAAATAGAAAAATTATTTATAATTTTGTGTCACACATATGTATGATTTTTATTATGATATGTTTGGGCCTAGAATTATATATTCCATCAATTCCTTAAGAAAATAAGGATATTTAATAAGACA
This sequence comes from Viscum album, assembly GCA_963277665.1. Lineage (NCBI taxonomy): Eukaryota > Viridiplantae > Streptophyta > Magnoliopsida > Santalales > Viscaceae > Viscum > Viscum album. Next base: position 592,665,854 of record OY728126.1, read on the forward strand.
ATGAAGACTAAATTGGGAAGTGAACCCAGTTCAATAAGGTACACAATCCACTTTGATAATATTGGGGGTGATACTTGAGTAACACGACAGTTTGAGGTGTGAATCCAATCCACTCTGATATTTTTAGTAGTGAACCTTTAATAATTTTATTGTTTTTGTAGTGAAAATATTCCAATATGTTAATTTTTTTAAGTTAACCTTGACTACTATGGAATTGATTTTCTATTAATATGTGTATGCCAAAAAATTACATCTTGTCACAATGTTATTCTTTTATAGCCCATTTTCATTGATTCATTATTATTTAGGTCTTATAAACCACAAATATTTATCCAATGATTCAAGTTAATTCTCTATGATATTATATGAATGGTTTTAAAATGTCAATCTCATGTTATGATACCCTTATGCTCATGTTATGGTTAATTGATAATTGATATCTACCTTGTTTATCCTTATTGAGAAATTGGCTCACCCTTTCTTATGTTTCCATTCCGTATGTTATAAATAAATGTATTATGTAGGATATATCTAAGAATGATGGTATTTGTTAACAAATTAGTGAGAGATGATATAGTTCACTCATGAACTTGTTGTATATGTATCAATGTTTCAAATGTTACTAATTCTCTAGGATTATAGTGTGGATTTTAATGTAATGTAACGAATATTAATATAAAATTATCTGATATTTCTATATGAAAATCATTGTTCACTATAGGTAGATGGATAAATTTATAAATCATCCCATGATAACACCTGATATGGGTATGGATGGTATCTCTTTTTACTGGGAAACCTAAAAGATTTCATGGATCCGGGTCGACTATAGGGGAAATTCTAATTGTTAGGCTACCTTCCTAAGACACTCTACAAATAGAAACAACGTAGAATAATAGGGAACCATCATTACATATTTTACCTTGTGATAGTGTCCCAAAACAATTCATACTAGAATTAACACCATATCACTAGCCGCAAACTCTAGCCGGTGATGATGTCGATCAGTGCAGAACATCTGGTGACTCTGAGCCATTTAAAACCTCTTCATAATCAGTTGTACCATCAATGACATATCCTATATGGGAATCAGTCTCAATACATAACACTCACCCTCCTCAGCCTAATATAGAGTGATCTAACAAGGTATCCCATGAAAATCATCAAATGGGTCCATCATAAAGGGGGATTGAAAAATATTATAATTAGAAAACTCATATAATGATAGTTTCCTTTCATAAGAACCCTTAATGTCTAGCACAAACACATGTAGAATATCTTTGAGAGTATTGATGGTCTTCTCATACTAACCGTCCATATATAGGTGACCTTTAGTGACTAACCATAGCATGGTCCCTAAATCCTCATAGAGTCCTTTCTAAAACTGAAATGATTAATTTTCATACCAATCAGAAAATATCCCCAAGGGAACTCCATGAATCCTAATAACCTCTCAAACATATAGGTCCATGAGGTACTCAACCTTCATCTACTCTCTTATGTGTGTAAAATGGGATGATTTCATTAAATTATTGACAATAACCCCTAGAGAGACTTTCCTACTCAACGTACATGGTAGTTAGGACTTAAAATCTATTGAGATATCATCCAACTTCCAAAAAAGAATGGGTATTGGATAATACAATTTAATCAGTCTCTAATTATCAACTTTAATCCATTGGTAGGTTAAATATCAGGATACAATTTTAACTACTGAATTCCCCATCCGAGGTTAGCAATACAGATATATTAAGGTATAAATCATATTAGTTTCCCAAATGTGACTGACCAAATAGGATTTAAGCTCATATTTTATGCCCACCATCCTCAATATCAATGGAGCTTCTTTCCATTTCTTAGAAAGGAAAGAACCATTTGAGGATTGAGACAAATTACTCAATGTCTTCCAACTATTTATAACTCTGATAATCTAATGGAACTCGGGGTTGGATACCTTCTTAATCCAAATATATTTTACATAAAATATTGTAATATAAACAATTTTTATGAAAACTTTATCTCTATCCTCTTACACCTTTAGGCTCCGATGAACAAATATAATCATTAAGACCCACTGTTTTACTGACTCTCAAATAGACCATAGTGAAATCATTCTTCTCCATGTGTTGGCTACTATATTTCCCTTCTTTTATGTATAAGAAAAGTAGGAATAAAGAGTCTGATGATATTATACCCAACATATTTATATGAGGTTAAATTATCTATAGGTAAAATTATATTTCAAGATTTTATGATATTGATATAATTTAAAATTTTCTCTGAAGATCTAATGTCACTACATTTTCAATGCATGAATCGTTGATGATTAATTTAGTATATGGGTTAGATAATTACACTCATGTGAGTGTATATTTCATGAGATATAGGTCATAACTTGGGATTCCTTCATTATCACACAGAAAACACCCAAACCGGATGCATCATAATACACAAAATAAAATCTCTTGGGATTAGAAAAAATCAAGACTAGAATGAAATTTAAAAGGTACTAAAATTTCTCAAAAGATAACTAGATCTTTTAATATCATTAAAACCTCAACCCATTCCTAGAAGAAGTCATTAAAGAGGAATATATCATAAATATATCAAAAATATTTCATTAATACATGGACAGTACTAAAATCATTTGATATTATAGACATTTTTAGGATACTCCCAATATTTGACATCTCAATTTTTTTGGGGTCCATTGAAAATTTTCTTTATGATATCATCTGGACTAAGAACCTTACTTCCTGATTCCAAAATTGAAATTTACATAGAATGGAATATAAATGACACTCAATAAAAACTCCAATAAAAACCTCAATATGGTCATCAAGATCAACATTAATTGAAAGATATACTAAGATATCATTGTAAAACATAACCAATAAGGATTCCAAAATGTGGTTGAATATCTAGTGCAACGATGAAATTACGTTTTAAGGGTTGTTAGTAATCCCAAATGGCATAACCAAATATTCAAAATTTACACAATCTATTTGAAAGGTGGTATTCTTGAAATCAACCTCAAGACCCCCATCTATTCTTAAGTCAATCATTGAAAACCAAAGAGCTCCAATAAGATGATCAAAGATGTCGTTAATCATATTATATATGTATATATTATTTTTGGTCCCCCTATTAGGCTTATGACAGTTGATAAAGATTCAGAGACTTCTATACACGTTTTTTGTAAACAATTACAGTGAATCTAATAGGGATGTTCTCTAGAGAACAAATCCGCTTCTGTTGAGATACTCTAACTATTGTTTTAGACATTTCACCTCAGCTGAAGATATGTGGTAAGTTTTTATAGAAATGGGTCTTATTTGGGGAAGCATATCGATGGTAAACTCAACCTCTCACTAAGGAAAAAACCCAGAAAAAACCTTTGTAAAATCCTCAGGTCACCATTGAATGAATATAAAATTACCATCTTATAAAACTTTATCTATGACATCAAAAAAAAACCATGGATATTGGCATGAAATCAAAACCATATATGAAGAAACTAGTCCGAATCTCCCGGATCACAGATCCTACTTGCCCTGGAATATGTGAGTGCTCCCATCATGAGTTAGAAACTATACCCTAAAGTTATATAGTCAATATATTCCTTTAAATAGATCAAAAAATCCATTCTAATGATATGTTTGGAATCATCCAGGTATAAAGACCCAATATTAACATAAATTGACACGACATCAGTTTTGATGAATATTTTGAACAATACAAAAATACATTCCCAAGGACTGTAATTTTTTAGTGTCTCTGAAAACATGGAATAAAATATTCTAATTTTTTTAAAGATATTCATTTTTTTCCATAACGATCTTTCCCTTTAGTGCTTCTACTTAAACACCTTTTTTATAACCCAGGGAAAAGAAACATAAGATTGTGGTGAGATCAGACACTCAATAAGGGTAAACATAAGAGATAAACAATCACAACATGATAATAAGGGTATTATAAAGTGAGAATAACTTTTGAAGAGCATACCATAAAAAAATCATATACATGAGTCTTGGAATAAATATTGGAAATTTATAAGATATGAATCATAAGGGAACCATTGGCATAATCTATGAAATCATAACATAGGAATCAGAAATTGATTTTTTGGAATACACAAAATCATATAAAATCCTAAACCAAGACTACCTAAAAATAAATTCATAACATGTTATGATTTGGATAATTACCCATGTACCTGATTCAAGATTTGGATTCCCTATCATGTACCATCTTCTTTCAGGTTTGAGATGCCATGTTGTGTACCCTATTTTTTGATTATTGGGATGCCCTCCCTTATACCCTGTTGTTTTGGGATTGGGATACTATCCATTGAACTCTCTTTTCTTGGGTTCAAGATGCCCCCCTGTATACCCTACTGTTTTGGGCATATGGAACCCTCTTTATGAGGCTTGTTTTTTCATACTCTGTACACTCTTGAGCTCATAAAAAATTTATGTTTACCATATACATTGGAGAGAGATATTGGTACCACCCAAAAAATAATGAGATCAAACATTTATTCCCTATAAGATAACAAAACATTCTTAATATCATGACCAATGAAATGAAATTAGTATCATTAATGCTTCATCACATCATAATCTATACAGAAGAGATAGATTTTATAATAATGTAATCAAAGCATAACCCATGAAAAGAAGTGGGTTTCAAAATAATATAACCCATTTAAGAGAATCAATTATCACAAAAATAATCCCATAAAAATATAAATAAATAAATAATGAATATGAATGGTAATTATAAACTATGGAAAATTATGTCTTCCTATACGGAGAATGATTTTAAAAGATAACATGGAATTTTTTATGGAAAATATTCTTTTGTCAAAAATCTTTTTCAAAAAACCATTTTATAAATCCATTTCTTATAAATAAGCCATTATAATTTCATTGAAAACATTTCTTGTAAAAAATATCTTTTCAGTTAAAAAATTTCCATTTAAAACATAAATCATTTTGAAAACATTTAACTTGGAAAACACCTTGAAAAATTAAAAATAATGCTTGAAATAATTTTGTAAATACTTATTTATATTTTCTAAAAAAACTTATAAATAAAACCTGAAACCATTAAAATTATTTTGATTGAAAATAATCCTTTTGTAAACTTATAAAGTGTGGTTTGAAAATAATTTAAATTATTTTAAAAAATAAATTATTTTTGGATTTAAAAAAACATTAAAATTAAAAAATTATTTAATATTAGAAAAAATATTTCTTGGAAAATAAAATTTTTAAAATAAAAATGGAAAATTCCAGTAAATTACTTTCTTAAAGATTTGTATGTTTGTACTTTTTCAACATTCATTTTCCACCTTAAATGGTTTTAAAAAGTTCTTTGATATGAAAAAACAAGGGGATTAATTAAAAAAATTAAATAGGTTAAACATGTGTAGTAACTTCTGTTAAATATCATAAGATAACATGAAAACATTTTTGAAATTTTTTTTATGAAACACAGTTTTGAAATTGTATAGATTTTTGACCGAAAGGAGAAATAATGTCAGATTTTCTGAAAGTTATTTTCTTAATTATATTAAGTGATGAAGACTTGAAAAAAGGTACCAATATAAAAATACATAAATAATGAACATATGATAAAAAAAATTCATTATTTTTCATAATATATGGATCATAATAATTCATCAAGGGAAACATAATCATAAACAACGCCAAAAAATGATGTCTTTATTTCAATAAACTCTTATCACTTTTTAGCATTGAATTATATTCCCAATGTAAGAAAATAAAATTAAATGAAGCATAGAATATCATTAAATGAATGACGTTCAGGATATACCATTTTAAATGTTATTATTTCCTACTCATAAAATAATATAGGTGCATAACATGGCATTTATCTCAAAGAAATAAAATTGTTTCAAAATGACATCAGTGGTTTAGTAACTTTTGAAACATGAACTCTTGAATGATTGATTATAAAATGGATATTAAAATTCCCATAAACATTATTATAAAAATCATATAATACATACATTATTGGTATACACAACACATGTAAGAAATAAGAGGTGAACATGGCATGTGTTTCGTGGAAAATAAAATTAAGATGAGAAACCCCTTTACTACTTGAGTAAATTTATAATTGTGATCCCCATCAAATAAAAGAGTGAATTAATGATTATAATATTAATAAATAATCTATATTTATCATTATAAATTTCATAGTGTAGTTTATACACCATAGAAAAGAATCGAGTTGTGAATATGGCATGTAACTCACATAAATAAAAAGTGAGATGAAATTCCTTTAGTTTTGTCTTGATTTTCTTCGTAAAAGTAAAAAAATTTTGTATGACAAAAATATTTTTACTATAAATCTAAAAAACAACCATATTAATATATATCATAACATATAATAAATTTTTGTCTTTATATTAAATGTTTATTAATAGCTCCATGTTAATGTTATATTTTAGGTAATATCCGATTTATTTTTCATATATTTTTTGACTTCTTATTCTTGATCACATTACATATATAATGATTTAATTATTAGAATAATATATAAATTGGTTTAAATATCTAATATATTTGGTATATATTTATTTATAATAGTCTATACAAGATAGAAGTATGAAATGGAATACACCGTTTAGGGAGATGGTAGGCTGTACATACACATGAACGTTGTTTCTATTTTGTTGTTATATTTAATTAAAGGAAGTAAATGACACACACACATAGACAAATATATACATATATTATAATTATATAATATATAATATTTCATATATATCATATAATTTCCCTAAATGTTCCCTTAATGCATTCCATGTATCATGTGAACAAATCACATCACATTGAGGAGGCGGTAGTCCAAACTTCCCGAAAACAAATTATCATACTTAAAAAATGGAAATAATGAAGGTATATCTTATATAATAACTAAATAATAATAAAAACATAATAAATATATAATATAACATATAAAATATAGTTTCTTTCATAATTCCCAACCATGATAGGTGGTAAAGGGAAAACGAACAACATCATTTCGTGAGGCAGTTGTTCACCATACATATGAATGGTTTGTTGGTAACCCATTTTATAGATATGTGTGTAAGTAATGTTTGAAAAATAAGAATAAAAAATTATAATTATATTCTGATTATTTTTGTTTTTATTTAATCATGTAACAAATAATTGAGGTGCTGAAGAAAGAAAATAAAAGAAAGAATATTGGGGAAGGTTATTACCTCTTCTTTTGGGTAACTCTTTTTTCATTGCATGAAATGGATTTCAGGGATGGATTTATTAAAAAATGGAGACATAAATGAGGTATGGAATAATTTTGAGAGATTATTTTATAATATTTTTTGACAAATGAAGGGATTGACATGTTTGAATAATTTAGAGGGGTGGGTGCCTTTTTATAGTGGAGTGGGAGTGGAATTCTAGAAAACTATTGGAAATCGAATTTATACCATGTTTTCCCACATCAAGATGATCCAATAATTTATCCAATTTGATAAGAGGAAGTAAAGGGTCCATATACTAACATAAAATTTATTTTGGACAAGTTTCTAGGTCATTTTGGCACTTAAGATTATGGTTTAGTCCATTGTTAATATAATTTTCCTCTTAATTGTTGTAATTAATATTAATTTCAGTCATCATTTTTTTTTTCAAAAACTAGGTTAAAATTTTTAGAAAAAAATAATTTTATTCCAAAGATGTAATCCATTTTTACAAATTTCAATAACATAAGTGGGATAAATGAATTTCAAATTAATCCCGCAGGCTGGATGACATTATCAGTTTTTAAAGTAAAAATGTTCAAAAGGTTGTTATGTTTTTATAACTAACTTCCAAGTGAAATTTATCCCAATGCTGTAAATTGGTTTAATTTTTTAATAATTAATATAAATAGACTTTAAAAATAATTATAAATAAAATTTATCAAACTAAATATGCTAGAAAAATTTAGTTTTTAATTGAAATTTATTATTTCTCTCACTTCATAAAAAATTTAAGTTCACAAAATAATACCAAAAATTCACCCTAACACAATATAAATGCTTATATTAAAAAAATTATGTTTATTTTGACATATAAAATTTATAAACGTTCCAAAATTTATATTTAAAATAGGTTATCCATTGAAAGGTGGTAATACTTATTTTATAAAAATATGGGGGTTAGGTGTAATATTGGGTTTGTTCTTATATTATTCCTATAAAATACATTAGATGAGCATGAAAAATGTTCTTTTGAATATTATATATGTATATATATATTACAAATTTCATTCACCAAAATTAATTAATTTATTTTTTTAAGATACAATTCCTTTGTGAGAATTAATGTTTTTATATAAACAAATTTACTTTCTTTTCAATTGGTTCTTATACTTATTAGTAATTAACTTCTAACCATTTAATTCAACCTGGTATTTTTATAAATTTTTAGGATCTTTTGGAAGATACATGTACGGTTCTCATGTAGGGATCATGAGTGGTGCACCCAGTAATCCTACATCCAAAAGACTGGGGTTAAAATCTAGGCATGCCCCTTGGGGGATTTATGAATTAACCGGTGACACATGTAAGATTCGGGAAGATGGTGATCAAAGCTTGTTGCAAGCAGCAGGTGATGAAGTCATGATGCAGTCTTAGTGATGAAGGTAGGATTATATATGAATTATTCTACAATGGGCCTTTGGTTCAGGTTTACGGGACACATATCCTTAGACCTATGAGATTTGTAATGGGTCTCCCTCTAACAAGATAGAATGAGGTAATTTCACTAATAATAAAAAGTGAATTCAAACCTAATTTAAAAAAAACCAGTATTATGTTACTTTGTAATACAATTTAAAACATTCTGATACATTTAAATAACATTATTTAATGAAAAAATTAAATGTATTAAAAATCATAATTTTTTTACTAGTCGCTTAAGACAAATCTCTTTAGAAAAATCCCATAATATCAACCTATGATAATATGGAAATTTTTACTTAAAAATGATGTTAATTTAAGAATATTAATATTACAGTAAAATATTATAAATTAATAATAGTGTTTTAAAGGAAAATTTAATTAAAACCATTTTTGAAGAAATCATATTTATGAAGCATAAAATGACATTAATAATGATTGTGTGCTTGATTATTATGAATTACCCTTTTATAAATTATTTTCATATTGTAGATAATTATATTAATACCTACAATTACAATGGCTAGGTTGTGATCGTAAACTATATCATTACTAATTTTTGGAATACGATTTATTTTAAAATAAGATAAAAAATTCTTAAAGATTATTTTGAATGAAATATATACATTTAAAATCTTGGAGTGTAACATTCTAATCCTCAGAAAATAATTTCACCCTTAAAATTATGTCACTCTGATATAAACAAATTAAGATTCTTCAACATCAACACATCTTTAAGCTCCCATTTCTCATATGATTTTTTTGTTTCTCCACAAAACATTAATTGGGTGAGTGGTCTTGATTCACATCACTCTTTTACATCGATATAGAATCTCCACTGGGTTTTACTTATAAGATAGATCATGATCTATAGTTATTATATCTGAGTTTAGTACATGTGAAGGATTATTTATTCTTTTCCACAACAGTGTACAAGGAACACATCATGAACTTGAGTGAGATTTTGTGGAAGCACCACGAGATAAAAAAACATCTAGATAAACTTAATAATTTTAGAGGGTATGATATATCTAGGGATTATATTTCATTTGTTTATAATTATAATAACATTATTCCAAGTATATATTCATAGGATTATCTTGATACTAACATCAACCTCTAGATCTCACCAATAATTATCATCAAAACTTTTTATTGAATCTGATCCTCCGGATGTGTTTTTTAATAGGTTAAACCTTCTCTTATATTTATATAGTAATGACAGGTACTAATAGAGTTTTTCTCCAACTTCTTCACAAACCATTGATGTTTTCTACTTCCTGACATAGAGGGATTTATAAGGAACCATCTAAATGCTCAAGTCAAAGCTATTTCTTAAGAAAACTCGACCATAAACGGTGTTTTTTCAAACCACCATTAAAATAAATAGAATAGGATCTCAACAAACCCCCTAGGTTTTGAATGGTCCTTTTATACTAACTATCTATTAGTAGATGTTATTTCGTGATAATGTTCAACTCCATATTCAGACATTGTAGAAGGCTTCTCTAGAACTTTGAGGTAAAATTCAAATCATGATATGATACAATTGAATGTTGTAATCCATAAAACCTTAATACTTACTTAATTTATATCCCACAAATAATATGAAGAGAGAAATATTATTTAATTTTAATGAAATGTATGGCTCTTATAAGGAGATTTCTGAAAACCCTAATAGAATTCCACACTTTAAGCATTTTGTCTTGTATGATGAAAACAATCCATAGCGATGTTTTTCCATTTTGATTATAGTATGGTTAATGGTTATAAAATCCCCATAAAAATATTTTTCTCAACCTAAAATTTGTAACATATAGTACACAATGATATATAATGTACAATATCTCTTTTCATGTTATCCCTCCCAAAATAATCTTTTCAACCTCTATACATCTTCATACTTCTAAGAGGAATGTTGAACAATGAATTAGGGGAATTATATTACTTCAAAATTTTCAAGTCTAGTATTACTGAGGAAAATACATGGTTCTTAAATGTTATCAATTTAGCACAATCATGGTTTATCTTAAGAACATTTCTCACATTCGTCTATAGTTCTCCATCCTACTTTTATGCCTCTTTACTCATCTCATGGATGGATTATTGTACATTAATATGATAAAGATAAGATCTATCCCCTTTCCTCGTTATTTCTTTTTCTATATTTTAGAAATCCATAAATATTCTGTCTCTTTCAATCCTCATCATAGAAAAACTTGTATGATATTTTCTATTTGGAGCATTAACCACCTTGGTCACTTTCCCTGGGTGGTAGTGCATTGAAAACTCATAATCATTAATGAATTTAAACCATATAATTTCGAACAAATTTAACTATTTATTTTTGAACATATACATTAAAATTTTATCACCATATTGTTATAAAAGAGTATACATCCAGACACCTTATTAAATGAATCACTATATATCACAAACCCTTATTTACTATAGGGTAGTTTTTTGAAGGTGCACTGGACAATGAGCATGTACTTGAGTGGTAGGAGCTCCAGTTTGGCATCTAAAAGAACCATGATCTAATCCTGGTTGGGGTGAATTTTTAGGATATTGTAGTATAATAATAGTATCTATATTGTGGTACTATATCAGTTAGAACAATTTATCTGATTTGGGATTTCATGCCGTCTATTAGGACTATGGGCCCAAAAACTTTGGGCCACCACTTTCCTCCGGGCCAGATAGACTTTGGGCCACCTCAGGCCTCCAGGCGATGGGAAGTTGATCTATGTAGTAGTTATATATAATAAAACATGATTAAGAACTATAAGGGGAGTAGAGAAAAAAAACCTCCAGAAAAGAGATGATTAGATTGGAATGTATGAGAGGCCATGACATATGCCATCAATACCAGATATTGTGTAGCTCTATATGGGGAAATGCTAGATGATTAGGCATATGAGTTGGGGATATAGGCACTATAAATAAACAAGTTTATAGGAAGGGATAACTCTATTTTTTTCATGATCTATTGTCCTTTGGTATATGTATTAGGCATTGTGCCTCTTAGATTACATGTCTTGTAAGGTTTCCATCTTAACCAGTTAAAACGTGTGATTATCCAAAATAAATAAAAAACATAAAGATGTTTCAGTTGGGTAGAACCTAATGGTAAACTGAGCAACATTATTTTTATCTCCTTGAAATTTTCGTGACATTAATCTGTCTAAAATTACCTCGATCCCTTCCATGTAAACTTGGTTATTGGTTAGAGAATCATGAGAAATCTCACAAAAAGTATTATTTGTATCCTACCAACCCACGAAAACCACATATATTGGTTACTTTGGTGGGTCTAGGCAGTTGTTTAATAACATTATTATTTTAGGGATCCACTGATATAAACTCACTTTAAATTATATAACCTATAATTGTTATGTTTATACAACCAAAATCCAAATTTGGTAAATTTTACAAATATATTATCCTTCATATGGATATTTTGGACATTAATAAAATATTCCTTACGCTATGTATTTATATTAAAATTTATAATAATATCATCCATAATGACTACCAAAATTGGTCAAGGCAATCTATAAAAATTATATTCATTAGACCCATGAATATAGCGGGTTATTGGTAAGTCCAAATGGAATCAATATAAATTCATAATGAATATACCTTGTATGGAAGTATATATTTGGTATATCCTCCCTATTGACCATTAATTGATGATATCCAAAATGAAGGTAAATCATAGATAAGTATTAAGCACTATAGAATTGGTCAAACAAGTAATAAATGTGGGGATAATGATACTTTTTCTTGATAGTGTTTTTATAAGGTCATAATAATCAATGAAAATACAAAATGAAACATCTTTCTTATTAACAAAAAGAATATGTGCACCCCATAGTGATCCACTAGGGTTTATGGGTCCCTTATAAATATTATCTTGGATTTTATTTGTCAAATATTTTAAATCAATTGGGTAAATTCTATATGGAGCCTAATAACTAAATGTAGTACCAATTGTGGGTTTTATTGAAAACTCAAATTTAGGATTTAGGGAAATCTGAGGAACATAAATACAAAATAAATAATCAGAATCCTAAACAATATAAATATATCTAATGTTTATATTCCCATAACTATATTAGATAAATACCACTTATGAATATGTAGTAAGACACATATTACATAAGTAACTTCCATTGGAACTTCATATTCATCCCCACACCAAAATAATAGCATAAGTTGATTGAAAATACCCAAAAAGACTTACATTACTTTGTTATTGATATGTGACATATATAAATAAATCCAATAAATATCCAAAATAACATCTCATTCAACTATATGGGAAATCCTAGATTTTAGGAAACTCATTCCCATACAATTTTATCGAAAGTTTATTGATAGTTTAAACATCAATAATAAGTGTAGACACTCATCTAATTATGAAAATCATACTTATGATTTAGAAAAATATGAAACCTTCATTAAACCCATGAAAATCAATGTTTATCATATATCTCTACTAATTATCATCAGTTTTCAAAGATTTTATCATGTCATTCATTATAATTTTTATTAATTAAAATTTGAAAAAAAAAGAAAACATTATTACCTAGGAGTGTCTAACTGTGTGTAAATCCTTTAGTCTCACTCATCATTCCCTGGTGATAATCAAGTTAATACCTAACCCACCTCTTTTATAGTTGTTACCCCTATGTCCATCTATGCCACAACTACATCCACATTCCTATATATAGAAATGGATTTATTTTATAATAAAACCACATAAGATCTACCTAACAAAAACATAGTATGCTAGACTGATCTGAGATTTATACCATTTTATTCCACCATTTTTTCTTACAATAATCTTTAAAATTAACTATATTTCACTCTAATACCAATTTAGATTACCTGAGAATAATAAACATAAATATTACATCATTTTATATGAATAATCATTACACATAACATGTATACATGCTCAAGGACTATAAAGGATTACTATATTTTGATATTTGATACATAATTATCTTATTTAATGAATGATCATCAACATATCCCACAAATTTCTTCCCCTATGTTGTACTAATTACACATACCATAATTAAAACCATTATTCAAAGCCCTAGGAAATAAAACCTAATAAAGGGTGAGATTAAATGCTCAATAAGTGTAAGAATAATATATGTTAATCAATAATCACAAGTGAGAATAATATAATAAAAACATATGATAACATGATCTTAAATTACAATAATCATTCCCAATCAGTCAAATATCATTAATCATAAATCAGAACATATTTATTTATCATAAAAAACACAAAATCATAAGTTAGGGAAATCATCAACAATCAACCATGTGTCATGAGAATACATCATAAGCCTGAGTCATACATTTTTGAAATATACATAAGCCTATATAATTATTTACATTGTCAAGGATATATTTAGAAACTATCATAGTGCATTGTTTCTAATACTCATTTAATCATTTCCATAGTCATGGTTCACTCCCAAGAATATCTTAATGGAAAAATTCCCCTACAAAACTAGGTTAAATTCCCATTATAGTCTTTATTATCTTATGAGATATCCATCCTTACCCAATTAATTTGTGGGATATGTAATTATTTTTCCACCCATGACATAATGAAAACAATATATATGACTTCTATAATATCAAAGAACATTCAACATATCATCATAGTTTAACTCATTGGAAAAAATGGGGTTTTATAAAAATATATTTATTATAATCATAAAACACATATATAAATAATAAGGATCATATCATTTGATCATATAACTATTTAATTATATGTTACATCAAAATATGTTATCATAGATTAAAAATACTTTTAAAATATCATTAGAATATTTTTTTAATGAAAATATCATTTTCATTCTGAAATCACTTATTTAAAATCTAAAAATTCCAAAATATGATGGAAAATATTTTCTTTGAATATAACCACTGAAAATTCTAATGGTTGGTTCAAATAATTTATAATCCATGATTGAAGGAAATTATATTGAAGGTATAATCATTAAAAACAAACACTTTACTCATACCTTCTATAAAAAGTACCTCTCCAAGATGATGAAAATAATATTAATTTTAAATATTTTTTAAGAAATTCAAACAATGGTAAAAATAAAATTAATAAAAAATGGTATAATATTAAAAAAATTCATCAAACCGCCTTATATAACATGAATACAGAGGAGGAGGATCCTAACCAAAATTAGATAGATTATATAGTGGTTTTTAAAACATTTCTTAAACAATTTTGAGTCCCAAAAGAGAAAAAATGGTACTAAAACATTAATATTACAAAAAGTACCACATTCTAGATAATAAAATTAGTTTACTACAGAAGGATCATATAATTTTCTCAAATTTAAATTCAATCATAAACAATTATGATTAAATTTACATTAAAACATATCCCCTTACCTGAAGTCAGACCAAATTAATTAGATCTACAAAAAATGATATAATAAATAAATATTTATAATACCTATATTTAATGACCTCATTAATACATAACATAGAACACATCATTAATTTTTAATTCCTAATAGTCATTTTGTTGTGTTTTTCTTAATTAAACTAAACATTCAAGTGAAAATTGTTCCGTTTTCTGAACATGTTAATGTTCAATTGTTTTGGTACTTTCATGTTTTTCATAGTTTAAAAATCTTCAGAATATTGATAATGAAATAATTTTTATATTTATTCATAATATTCATTTTTATAATTATACACCTGATGTGGTAATAAAAAATGAATCACATCTCTTAGTGGGCATGGTAGTGCACATGTGCACATGAGTGATGTTATCCTTTTCTAACAGATAGAAAGGTAAGAAGGTAGATGATATCAAATAATTACAGAATTATAATTAATTCATAAATATCATATATAAAAATTACATCTATTATAAAAAACATCCCCAAATTTTCATGATGAAAAATTAAATATATCATATCGCAAGGTGGTAGTCTACATGTACACATGAATGACGATTTTGTTCCCTATTTGTTGGAGAAGGATATTAATATAGGTTTCTACATTGACATAATAAAATCTCAGAAAATGTGAGATAATAAAATTATCATACCATCATGGTTATTAAAAAATATAAGGTGGTATAATAACAAATAAAATGAAAACACAAAGTTAAGTGCTATAACTCTTATTTCGACAACCAAAATTCACTCAACTAATTCCTTATAAGGTTGGTATTTTGATAAAAAAAGATATAAATAATAATGGTGTAATTTTGGAATCTATTTTGGTGGATATTTTAAAAAATATAAGTTGCATTATGTGTGAATAATAGAGGAGAGGTGGAATCCTTTTATAATGGAAGAAGATGACACACTTCAAAATTTTTAAAATATTAATGTATATTAATATATTACTGAAGATGGGTGGCTCAAAATTATAATGTTTTAGAATGGAGGAATATATAATATCTAACTATAGAGATAAAATATGATTTATAAATTTTTTATGTAATTTTAACACATATATTTATAGTTTTACCACTCTTTATGCCATTTACCTTTACCGTAATATTGAATTTTTACCTTAGTTACTATCCTTAATTACCAAAAATGAAATTGGACAGTTAAAAAAATTAAATGATTGTTAAAAATATATAGTCAATTTAACCAATATCAATTTTTATAAGTGTTATATTTTAATTTGAAAAACTAACCCACAAAATGTGATGAAAAACAATTTCAAGAAAAATCCATTTTTAAACTCCCAAATGATATTTTTAGGCATAAAATGACATCATTGAAGAATGAAAACTTATTTATTATTAATTAAACATTATAAGTAATTTTCATAATGTGGTTAAATACTTTTCATACCAACTATTTCAATGAAAAATATTTAATATTATACTATATCATTACTCGTTTAGAATTTCGGTTTTGTGTAAGACAAGAAATTAAATTCATCATGTTTATTTCAATGAAAAAATATATGTGTCAAATATTAGGGTGTTATACATAATTATCAAAAATACATGTGGATTTATTTCTATCAATATATTGTTTATAATGATTATCAGTTAATTAATCATAGGAAAAACTATGAATCCCATTGATGACCAACCTATCGTGGCATATAATCTCTCTTTTCAATAATTTACAGACCACCAATAAATTGAAATGATATCCAACCTCTCCTAGTGAATATTATCCCGAATAATGTTGTATCTTTATACATTATACTCCATATTAGGATATCATATCCTTAATAAAAATTCATGTGTATTGATTCCTTTATTTTCAGGATACAAAGTGACACCTAGATCTTTTAAACTGGACCCAATAAATGTTAATATTACCATGAATGTCTCTAATATGGTTACAAAATTCCTTTTACATTTGGTTTCCTCACTTATCACAGAAGTATATATATTCAATTAATGACCATATCCCCTTTCACATGTGTCAAGTATGTATAGAGTACTTATAAGAACAATGTGTGTCTTGATTCCTATTATTTGATGATTTACAAGGACATCCAAATTATTAAACCCTTCCAAAAGAATAATTCAAATTAAACCAACACATTATTATCTTATATGAGTCCTCAATCCTAGAAATAGTGTTTCCCTCCAATGGATCATCACTAAGAAAAATACAATTTATTTTATGAAAAAATCTGGATGAGAGAAAAACTATATACATAATTGAATTCAGTATATGACCAAAAATATTTGGACACATAAGTCCACTTTTTAAGAATCTAAAATTATTAGAATAGGTTCTCATAATATCACCCAATATTATAGAACAATTGGTTCTTTATCACGTAAAATAAAACCAAATAGAATTTTGTCTACCATTAAAGACCTTAAACTGCTTAGAGTGGTTTTTACTACATGACCCAACATCCCTACATGAGAGTTAGATCCATGTAATAGTTCCTATTTTATCTATCCATAAACATAATAATAGATAAAAATCCCCCATTCATAAGGCATATCACATATCGAATCCTAGGTACCCTCCATGTTGTTTTTTTCTAATCCCATACAAGAATAAAAATCCCCCTTTATTATATATGGGATAGATCCACACATAGGTTATTTAATATAAAATACATGTGTCTTGATTCTGGTTATTTCAAGAAATATTATGACTTATGAGAAATATATTTCAAATCCAACCACAAATCACCATCCATTTCCACTTGTTTTCAATGATCCCTAATAACTAAACAGTGGTTTTCTTAAGACTGTAATGCATTTAATACATTCTAAAGATCCCCTTCCATTGAAGAAAAACTTGTAACTCAAGTTTCTTTAAATACCATAAATCCTTCATGGATAATAGAAATGAGTAAATTATACTCCATGGGACACCACTAGTTGGTAATGATATATATGCTCCATATTCAACAATGCCAACGAGAGGCATATATCATCTAAGTGATATGGTCCTATAACCCCATGTTCCCATGAAAACATTGGGGGTGAAAATTGTCATTTGAATATTATTTAGTGATTTTCCTCGACATACTTGTTCAATGTCATCACTTCCCACCTTAAATACCCTAGGTCATGATTTATTTCACCATTAATCCCTATTCAAAAGATAGTGGACAATCTTATCTCTTGATCCCCATTTGGGGTTTCCTATCACATCCCCCTCCAATGGTCCATGCACCATTACCTTAAAAATTATGTTCCACTCTCCAATATGGTCTATATTAGTTTTAGGATCTTCATTCACATTAGGTATTTCCCTGCAATTTCTGTATATAATGACTCACCATTTGATCACAATTTCACAACCTTAATCTCTAATCACTATTGTCCAAATCTATATGAACGTAAACATCAATCATTGTTTGTCAAAGATGTATGACTATAACCTCAATCCATTATTTTTCAAATATTCATGATATTAAATTTATTCACTGTAAATTTTAAATTTATAGACCCTTAAAATATAAATAAATGATATATAATGTTTTATTAGGTGAAAGACATAAAATGGGAGGACTAGGAAAGAGTCAAGTCTCAACTCTCTAAGCCATTACCTTTTATTTTTTATAAAAAACTTATATAACAAAATGAAAAATGTTCAAATCTAGTAGAGTGAACTATAGAGACATAGAAAAATTCAATCAAAGCCCTTTGGACCCAATTCTTTTTGAAAAATTAGGAGCATACATTATATCTTATCTAAAACAAATGTGATAATTTATTTACATATATTAACCGTTATCATTGAGAATGTGATCAATACATGGTAGTTTAATCTTTAGGGTTCTAAAAAACCTATTTAATATTATTTTTTCTATAATAATACTTCATTCCTCATATGCTCAAATCTCCAAAACCATTCATTGATATCGATAATGATAGAATTAAACTCTAAGAGACATATCTACTTTTTAATTATATTTGTGACTACATATTCTAATCTACTAACTGCAGACAAATTTCATTTGAAGGAGAAGGTTTTATAACCCCACACTCTCTGAAAACACTAATGTGGGATTCATCATTCAAATTTGATTAATTATCATCCTCAACATACTTGTTCTATAATATAATTTCATGATTAAAATGAATCATATTATAGGTTTCACATTCCATAATATAATTATTCAAATTGAATTCTCGTACCATTTGTGTTTCATATTTGTGATGTATACCCATTCTTAAACTATGAATATGACATCATACCCTTGTACCCCTTATGGTCCTTATCTCGTGATCCGAAACCGCATGAAACAATGGTCTATTCTATGACTCTAAACTATATAAACCGATGAATTGGATTATATATGCAAGAATTAGACCCCACATTCGTGTTGTGTTTGTCTTATTCCTTCTATGTAGATCATGTACCTCTTTTTTCAGGGTTGTATGATTTTATGCTTTAGACACCCTTTTGATCCAATCAGTATGGGAATAAATGTCAAAAAATCTTGATCTGATCACTCTTACATTATACTAGATCACCTCTTAGTGGATGTATCTATTTTTAGTGTGGTAATTCCAATCACATAGATTCATCTTTGTCTTTACTTGTGGGGATACTCCTTCATCTTTCAAATAAAATTAATTTGACCATAAACATCCGGGACCCTAGTCTATCTTGCAAGACCTCAAACTAATAAAGGCAAGATACTTAGTTAATTCCTTATTGAAAACCTAAAAATTAAATCCAAGGAGAAATTTGAGTCTCCACTCTGTAGGAAAGGACCTCTTATAACCTAGATAAAATGAAATTTTTTTAAAAAAATAAATGGGAATGAAACTTGTCACATTGATAACCCAAAATAATAATCCTATGTAAAAGCCATCTTCTGACATAATAAGAAACTCCCATAAGAAATAAATAATTCTTAAGAAAATAAATCTTGTAGATCCTATGATATGGACTTATAAAAATTCAATGTATTATTTCATGGCCCCTTTACTTTGGAGAATGATATTTCACCCCTTTATTCCTTATATAAAATTTTAGATGTTTGTTAAAAATGCAAGAATTTATAATATTCGAGTGCTTGACCTTTTTGAAAAATGGATTCTTTATTCAAAAAATATCCCTTCATGTTTTTCATCATGTTGAGTCATTCAACTCTCTCATATCCCCATGAACCCAAATTACCTTATGTGATGGTATGTACAACACTATATTCATCCCGTATATACCCATCTAAGAATACATGTCCACAATGAAACAATGTTTCGTATAAGAGAGTGCTAAACATTGCTTATAGTGATGGTACATATGAATATATATCCTTCCAACCTATATCTGTCTCATTATACATTCTTTGGAGGAGAAAATTACACAACCCCATATCTCATATACTCAAACCAACATATGGTGATGGTACATATATTTCCATATCTGGCCATCCAATATCAGTTCAATAGATCACGTCCAAGTTATAATAGAAGGATCCAAATTTTATCATTAACTAAAAATTATTTAGTTTTTGATTTTCTTGATCTATCCCCAATCAATTTTTAAGTGGGTATAGTTATCTTAATAATACTCATTAAAATTTTTACATGTTTTTATGAATTGATAATCGATATGGGGAAATATTTGTAAAGTTTTCAACGGTTTATGTTTAATGTTTTTTTATTCATAAATGGAATAGGAAGACGAACATCCATAAATCAGAGTTTCTTTTTTAGTTTAGATAAATATAAAGTTTCTAGTAATGTTACACTATAGATTAAGATCTGCTAAATTATAAATTTCATTCATCTATTATTCAAATTTGAAATTTTTTTATTTAATATTAACCATATTCATAGATTTATCTTCATTAGAAGGGTAAAATATCTCTAATATGGCACCATAACTTTTTCTCCCCACTATTAAAATATTTAATGATCATTGATTCTTCTCCAATTCTCCATAAAATTCACTCATTCCATGAAGAAGGTGGTATACAATGATTTTTCCTTCATGAAGTTGGAATTATTACTCTGAAAATTGTTTTTTATAAAAATAATTTTCTTAAAATATTATATCTTTGATGTTTGTGGAATGTGTCATTGATTCCACCCATTAAAGGCTATAATAAGACAGCCACTCCTATACCAATTCATGAATAATTTCGATAAAAATAACATCGATGTCACAATAATGAAATTCCATATATCCCGGGATCATAAATATTTGGTGGAGCCTCTAATATTTCTTATATAGGACTTATATGGGGGTTCTTAGACCAAGATCTAGATTTACTTCTGCACAATTTTCCTTCAAACTTGATGGAAGTCACAGGACTCTTGATTAATATTATAATCACTTCTAGAAACAGTTACATACTACAAAAAAATCACTCAATGGCATTATATTTTTATCACCGTCTAATTTAATTGTTACCAAATTAATGTCAATGTTTTTATTCCCTAGTAGTTGTGGTATTGAGACGACCACCTCTTCGAATTGTTCCACCACTTGTAATGGTAATTCTAGATATGTTTTATATGATGAATACGTTATTTGAAGGATACCATATTCAATATAAGGGGTTATGGATACTCACTTTATCCACTAAATCATTATCTTCATCAATTGGTTCCACTTCTTCTAGTGGTGACATATTAGCATCACTCTCAAGGAGAAATTACTTTAGTTCCATGATTGAAACATTGTTGGTTATCTTCATATAATTTTTTGGCACTAGAGGTTAATCTTCACCTCCTACCATGTATTGGATTTGGCGGCAGGTCTTGAACCTATCCCTTGATGGAAACCTAATCAATTTTTAGGACATGAGTATTCTGATGAGGAGATATGTTAGGGGGTGGGGGTTCATTTGCTACTTTAGGAATGAACACCCTTCCTAATTTATAAGATTTTTTATGTTCTACTCAAATAATAATGGCAACGTGAGTATGTAAACAACAAATTAAATTAGAAACATTCTTTGAATATGAATATCTATGTGTCAAATGTCTAGGTTAATATTCCGCTATAGGGGAGTTATTATAAAATCATTGGTTTAAGTGAGTTATAACTATCTAGTTCTTTGATAATGTTTGAAACATATTCTAATAAAGAGTAGACATCAAGGGATATTTAGGAATCCTCAAATATAAATATCGATTTAGGCAAATTTATCAACTATATCATGATAAATTAAATGATAAGGGTGATATAAAAAATTTAATGTTTTCATTTTGTATCTATAAATGTCCCATCTACACCTTGATTATATAAGGAACTAGTTAGTAGAATATTTATCTATCCAACTAATGATTTAAAACCTAATAACAACTAAAAATATATAAAATAGGGTTAAACCACATTAAAAGAAAATTTTTTGTGTCCAATTTCAAATAAAAAGTACAAATAAAAAAATTAATAAAACGTTATGGGGAAAGTGGATAGGGCAAGGGTGATTGGATGTGAGAAAAAATACTTCAGAAAAAGAGAGGTAGGACAAACAGTTAATAGAGTTTGGGGAAATAGAATACATTAATTGATTGATACAAAACTTCTCTTAGATTTAAATAATAAAAAATACTAAATTTTATAGAGGGTTGAATTACCACACTTCCATTAGACAAAAAACCTTGATAAAAAACACTTTTGAGAAATTTGATTTCCAATAGAACACAATATGAGGATGAATCTTCATAGAAAAGATAATACCCAAAAAATTTCTAGTTGGTATTTTTGTTTTATATTCCAAATAAAATGAACTGTACTTTTCTATTATTATTACATATAGTATAGTGAAGATATTCTCACAAACAAGTGAAATGGAAAACTCGATAAATATTTTCTTTAATACTCAATATTTAATTCCATGGAATTATAGGTAAAATATATTTCAATTCATTCAACCCAATATGATATAAAATTTATGGTCATAGGATAATAAAATGAATAATTATATTAAAAATGTGAATAAAAGTGTATAAAAATAGGAATAAAGAGAAGTTGTTAAGAAACATCCCTATTATTACATACATATTCCTATTTCTCAAGACTATTAATACACTACCTAGATTCTTTTCTTCAACCTATGGTCAAGATCTATATCAATATGATGTCTCTAGAAAGTATACATGACTGGTTGTGGTCTTAATGTGTGATCAAAAGAACCCCCTTATTTAATTGATTTGTTATTTTTCTTAAGATGAATTCCAAATCTAGCCTTACAACAAGCATCATTGGTTACAATCTTAATTTTCTCCTCTATAGCCTACACATGTTGTGCCTTCACTATAAATTCTATCATTATGTCACTTGAGTAAAGATAATTCCACCAAATTTTACAAACCCATATGTGGTTGATTCCCCATCTTGAACTCCTCTTAGTAATTCAAGAATTCTAAAAATTTTCCTAGATAAAGATCCTTCTTCATTGATTTTTGGTTTCAATTTGATAATTAAGGTACTCATGAAATTGAATTTAACCCTTAGAAACATGATTTAGCCTACTAGAGTTCCAACTTGACCATTGCACATGTCTATAACTTCGAGAATATCAACATTAATTAGATAAATCATTTAAAATTTCAATAATAAATTTAATTCCATAGATGTTGTTAAAATAAAAATATTAAATTATGGAATAATTAATACTATGAATATTATATTATTAAGAAAAACATATTTTAAATTCAAAATAATGAAAATTAATGTTCTTAACATATATGAAAAATCAAATCACCAAATATTTGATCACTTGCATACTAAAAGATCCATTTTTCACAAAATATTAAATTAATTGTTGATTCAATAATAGAATAACCCAAATTTAATCACTATACAATATAATCCTAAAGGATAAATCAAATAACATTTAATTCAAAAAAAGGATGTGGAAAATATATAAAAAATGACCACAAATATCCACCTCACACATAATATGTTTCTTATCCCCATGAAATCCGTTAGTCATATTTAGTGAATAAAAATAGATTAAAATATTGAAAAATAAATTAAGAATAATTTTTCAAAAATATTTTCTTGAATTGACCCTCTCATGTTATCAATGTTACTACCATTTCAATAATAAATGGATTTAGTGAAATTTTGGTTTCATATGTTACAAAAATGATTGAATTTTAAATTTTTGAAAATGTTAGACACACATTAATTTTAATCTAACATAATATTATAAAATTCAATAAATCTGTAGAATGATAAACACAAATAAATTCCAAGGTAGTCTAATTTAGATACATTATTGGATGTGGGGGAAGGGAATTTTTTTTGAAAAAATATGTCAAAGAATAATGAATAAGGAAAAAGGAATTAAAAATAATGAGTTCAACCTATATTTTTATTTTCCATTTCATATCCTATTTCGATGTATATATCATGAGTTTAACTCAAATTAAAAATTTAAATTCTAATGATAACAATAATACATACTTTTAATGTTTTACTGAGTGAATTTCTTTTAAGAGGGAAGAAAACATGATGTTTGTAATAAAATATCTCAAATAATAATGAATGACATCCTCAATGTGACAAAAATAGGATTGATATTTGTAAAAAAATTCCACCCACTAAAAATTACAATGTGATTCTGGAAGATAATTATTATTTTTCTAATATATATGGGTTCTTAATATAAACAACATTGAAATAAATTTATCCAAATTTCAAGATCCCTCCCCCACACTTTAATCCAAAAATTTAATAAAATGATGAGTCTCAATGTGGAATAAATAATTAAAGTAGTTTTTTCATAATAGATTAATAATTTTTTAAGGAGAAGTCATATCTTGGGGTTACAGGTAAGGTGAAAATTCATTTGTTCTCACAAAAATAGTTGAATTATTCACTTAATGCACCAAACTTTTACCAGTCACAACAAAAAAAAAATTAGAGTATTTTTTAATATAATTTATTATTATAGACAATAAAGAGGGTATGGTCTTCCCTTCTTGTGTTAGGTTTATTCATAGTTAATTGAGTGACTACACCATTTGTACAATGCATCCCTTCACATGGTCAGTTCTTTCTTTCAACCTCATGGTAACTCCAACACTCTTATGGTATCTTAAGATATGATAGAGAAATTATTTTTCCTCTTTAGTCAACACATGTTTACTTGGTTGTCTTATAATCTATAGTGGCTATATATATTCATCCTTTATGTTGAGTGGATTCATAGTTGATCCAACCCTTGTTCTTGTGGATGATTCTTATCTTCCTATGGTGGATTCATTTTATTTTATCATTTATTAAGTGACCAAGAAATCAATTTACTATAAAGTCATTCAATCACATTTTGCAGTAAATTTTCCTACAATGGTGGTTTATCTACAACAGAAACACTTTACATTTTGGATAATTAAACTTCCACAAAATCACTTCTTCTCTTTACACATGAAATTAATGTGGGACTTTATTTTCTAACATAAAAACTATTTCATGAGTCTAATCATACATGGTGGTTTGAGAATGGCCACAATATGTTGGGGTTCTTCCTGAATCAGATTAATTGATGGTATATAACTGACTGAGATAGTTGTATTTGAAAAGAAAAAAAAAGAAAAAATAAGGAATACCATGTGTTTGGTTCAATGTATCCTGAATTTAAGGTCTTCATTTAGAATTATTTCTTAAATTATAACAATGATCATTTGGTGGGTATGATTCATTAATTATTATAATTTCATTAATCAAAATATAAATTTTTTATATCCCATAATAAATTCAATATTACAAACATTCTATAGAATACTCCCTAAATGTTCTAACAATTTAAGAATACAATTTTTCTCCACTATTATTTCAATGCATGAAACCTAAAAAAAATATTAAGTGTTGAGGTTGTTGTCTTAGAACTATTATCAATATGAATAACACTATTTTCTAAATTCTCTCGCAAAATTGATATAGTCAATAATTTAAAAAAAGGATCGATGTTTTTAACCAAATTTATATAAACTATAGATACACTCTTACAGTTGAATTTATTGGTTAAACCATGTGTTGCTTCCTCAAGATTCCCTAAAAATTCCATAACTCAAGGAAAAAATTTTAATCACCAGAATAGATTATTTTATCAAGAAAAGGCCTAAATTCTATTTTGGGTATCATTTCTAGATTCATAGTATTAAATATCTAATCATGTTGGAAAAATTCTATTTCTCTGACTTCAAAAGTAAAAGAACAAAAATCATACCTGGCATTAATTTTAAAACATTTATCCACATTAAATGAGGTGGACTAGTATGAATCCAAATTGGATGAAAATGAGGGAAATCTATTAGGAATGGAGAGCTATGAGTCATGTTAAAAAGACTTGGAAGCATTCTCAACAAAAAATGGGTCTATAAGTACCTTTTCACAGTTTTTAGTAATAAGTCTTCAGAAATAGATCTCAATTCATCATAATATTTTCAGTTCATGTATATATTCAGAATAAAATGTAGTGGCTCTAAATATTTCCAAATAAGGGTGATAGAAATCCCTTTTGTCCACATCTATAAACTATTTTTGAATAACATCAACAATTTTTCACCTATCCACAAGTTTAGATCTCTCAAAAAACATAATAGTCCTCAATATCGTACACAATTTTGAAGGGATTTTTTACTCTTAGAAACAATAATCATATAACTAATGGTAGATAAAAAAGTTAACTCTATGATTATTGGAATATTTTTTATCACCCTCCATATCAAGAATAATAAAATTCATGGGAAAACTAAGATTCCCTAACCTGACTAATAGTTCATCCACTCTTCCATATAGATGAGTAATTAACGTATCAATTAATTAAAGAGGCACATAGGTAGGTTTAAAGTCCCTTAGGACCATGTTATTGAACAATGAGAAATGAATAAATTTTATACAAACACCCAAATCACACAAGGAGTTCAATTCAGCACATTGTGTAATTATACATTGAATTAAAAAACATCCATTTTTTTTGTATTTTATAGTTAATTTCATCATCAATATATTATTATAGTCCCCAATTTGATTAATAGTGGCATAGTCATCACAATACCATTTTTACCCAAGAACCTATTGAGGAATTTTGTAAATTAAGGCCCTGAATATAATCATTTCATAATATTTATTTTAATTCAAGAAATTACATTCCTTCACTTTGAGGATCTTTTAAATTTAAGATCCTTAGATAATTATTCCATAACACACACTTAAAAATAACATAAAATTCAATGTGGAATCCACAAATTAGTGTCCATTGTTTTCCATAATATAAAACATTATTGATAAAGGATGATTTATTACACAAAAAATATCCATGACTCTCAATGTGACTCATTCCGTTCCATTAACCATCCTTAAATCCAATGAAACACATTTTAAAACATGGGAAGATCAAAAAAATTTCAGTAAAAGATACACAAATAAAGAAAACCATTAGTCCTATGAAAACAAGAAAACCCATAGAAAATTTATCATGAGGTAATAATTTTCACACTTAAGAATTAGTAAAAACATTCATATTAAAATAATGTAATTGGTTATATTCTTTTTCTAATCAGAATATTCTATATAAAAATAACAAAAAAATAAAACACAGAGATGTATATTTGGACATCACTACACTTATCATTCATGAAAATGGAATAACTGTGCAGTTTGTATCCATACATATAAGTCTTAATAATGGAAAAACCATATAGTTTACTTCCATACCCTTTAAATTATAAAGATATTATAGTCCCATCCATCATTGTTTTATCATAGAACCACACATCATTGTTTTGTTAGGGAACCACCTATTATTGGTTTACCACATTCCAAATTTCAAATGTCCAAGTGCCATTACATAATCAAAACACAAATAATATTTTAATTTATAACAATTAAATAAAAAAATTCACTTTAACTCATTGGAAAACATTTAAATATATTAAAATAATCAGTGTATTTTCAAAACCCATTTTCAACAAAAATATACCCAGAAAAAGAAGAAGAGGGGTTTATTTTTTATTATAAAAAATAAAGTCTTATATAGGTATCCAAAAATAATAATATAAAAAATGTCTTTTATAGTCCCTTTATATCTATATAAATAAATATGTATAATAAGATCATGAATATTGATATAGAGGAAAATATAATATCCTTAAATAGTCAAAGAGTCCCACACCACTTTGAAAATTTTAAATCATAATAATCATTAAAGAATAAAATTAATGAAAACATTATGGACCATTAGAATATATAATTTTCTAGATATAACATGTAAAACGGGTTGTATACACACCTTATAATAGAATAAAGATGCATAATATCAAGATATGACTCAATGAAATGAGATTGAGATGACGTCCCTTACCTTGAGTCCAATATGACATGTGTGTCTTTAACTTCCTAAATAATAAACATATATTAATTACTTACCTATTTGAGAATGTTTTTAAAATTTTTTATTAAATTAAATTCACTTATTAACAAGTCATACAATTTTACTTAATCAATTATGTTTAAATTGAATGTTTTGATTGTGTTCGGTTTATGCGTCAAAAAATAATTTGGTGGGTTGAATAAGGTCAAAGAGATCATTATATAAACAAATCCCGAATAAAAATCATGAAATATATATCATATTTATATATCAATTATACTTCTAATACCAATCATGAATTTTGGTTATGAAAAATCAGCCAACATTTCAACCATAGAGATGGTAGGACGTACCTATACAAGAGTAACATTCAAAATTTTATTGATATTTTTAGAAAGAAGGTAAATAAAATTTTACTTTATAAAATTTTCATTATATAACAAATAAAACATTATTTAAACATATATACTTATATATAAAATTCTCATGTGTTAAATGTATCATATCTCTTCGAGGAGATGGTAGTCCACACGTCCACGAACGATGTTATCACTTTTTCAATGTGTGAAAATGTAATAAAGAAAATGATATATTATATTTAAATAAAGGTAATTATGTATTGTAAATAAAATATATGCAATTTATATCACATATGTTTATTAAAATCATCTTTAATACATTCCATGTAAAGTGTGAATGCATCACATCATTTTGAAGAGGTCGAAGTCCACACATCCACAAACAAGGTTATCTTATTCCCACAAAATGGAAAGATTGAAGGTATTTATTATATAATAATTCAAAAGTATGAGTAAATCCAAAATATCATATATATCACATATATTTATTAAACCCATATGTATTAAATTCCTTGTATAGTGTGAATTCATCACATTGTTTTGAGGATATGGTTGTCCATACATCAACAAATAATGCTAACATATTACCACAAATTGGAAATCATGATGGGATGTGTCATATTAAAAATAAATAATTATGAGGATACAAAAATATCAAAAATATCATATATATATAGCATTTACATCATAATTCACAATCATGAGGGGTGGTAATTGAAAAACGAACAACATCATTTCATGTGGTGGTAGTTCTCTATACTCATGAACGATGTTATCATTACCTATTTGATAGAAGTGTGTACAGGTGTAAGTAAAAAAATTAAAATTAAAATATATTATTTTATTTTGGATATATATGTAATTATATAATCATATAATTAGAATAATTGAATTGGTGGATAAATAATAAAAAAAAGGTCTTATTGAAGAATGTTAGTTCTTCCTCAGGTAACTCCTTTTGGATTTCACCGAAGAACTTACTTTATTTTCATTCATACCATATTTCTGCTTATATAATGAAGGGAGGGATTTTGGATCTTATTTGGTCAGGTTTTCGATGATACAAATTGCTTGAGAGGTGTGAATTATTGAGGAGAGTGAGTGACTTTTATAGTTCAGGGGGAGTGATATTTTTTTATATTAAAAAAGATAAACACTATTGAGAGGTTTCCCTTATATCATGTGCCTCTAATAATGAAAAGGTTAAATACAGGCAGAGATATGGTATAAATATGTCCATAAAATGGGGTTTTGACTTGTGTATATGTCATTTTCAATTTAGATTAATGTTTAACCATTAGGTATACTCATTTTTACCTTTACAGATGTAATTAATTTTAGCTAATTTCACTAATACTTTTCATCAAAAGGTAAGTTGAACATAATATAAATTATAAATTATTATGATTCCAAATATTGAATCCATTTTTCCAAATTCAAGTTAGATATGTGGAATAATTTAATTTAAAATTAATCACGCATATGAATTGAGAAAGGTAATTTTTAATGTTAAAATGTTGAAATGTTTTTATATAAAATTTCAATGTTAAATCGATTCTAATTACCTAAAATGGAATAAATGATATAAAATTGATCTAATCATACGTTATAACCAATTTAAAATATAATTTAACACTATAAATTACCTAAACGGCTCTGCCCTAAATTGGGATCCATGATGCTGAAAATTATTAAATAATAGAACGAACCCTATAAATTATTTAGATAAAAAAGCAATTTACTATTAATATTAAGTATTATTTTTACTATTCATCAAAATATGAAGTTATCATAAAACAATTATTCTAAATTAAATATTCATATTTAAATATTAAAAATGAAGATTATTTTTTCAAATATAGTTTATAAAAGTGTCAAATTTATGTTTTAAAAAACTTTATACCTTAAAAGGATGTAAAAGTGATGTTTTAAAAATATAGAGCTTTTAAGGCATTTAATATGATTTTTTTTATATTAATAATAGAAAAATTATTGGATGAATTTAAAAAACATGATTTAATATATAACATATATATTTAATTAATATAATTCCCTAAAAGTGATTAATTTAATTTATTCCAAAAAAACACTATTCTAGTCATTAAAATTGTTTTATATAAATACGATTCCCTTATATTCAACTGCACATTATTTTTATTTCTATCTAACTGGTGCCAAATGAATTAATTTTATAAACATGTGTAAACTATAATTTAATAATTAATTTAATTACATTTATTCCCACCATTTAAATGGGTTGAAGATAACTATCATAATAATATTAATAGCATACTATTGCCCACTATAACTCAGGATTGTCTCTAATATAATTCATCATAGGAACTCATTTCTGTGTTCAATAGAAGTTATAAATTGGGTTTCATGTAAGGAAAGATAATCTACAAGTTTCATGTAATGTAATCTATTAAATGTTTTTAACTAATTTGAAAAATTATATTTCATAAAATTTCCGAATGATACAATAAATGTCTCTATGATGGGATTTTACATTAGTTAAAAACGGCCTCACTAAACCCTTTAAATCCAATTTTGAACAGAAAGGTGAATCCCTATTATGGAATTGATTTATTTTTGGGTCAGAGTACCCCAAGTGTTGAAATTGGTTGTTTGATCACCTCATGATATCTTCAAAAAATGTTTTGTTGATTTTTAAACAAAAAATTATATTAATTTTAAAAATAATTAATGTATCCATATTGTTAAGATCTATAGTCTATAAAGTGAGAACTATAATCAGAATAAAAGGGGATTTCAAAGATGGTGAAATAATTTTTTGCGTGACCAGACATCCCATGATAATTACATTATTCCCATTTATTATTTTTAGTTGAAATTATACCAGCCTCTGGATTTTTTTCACTAAAATTAATAACTTTTTTCCAAGAGAATTTGTGTCATGAAATTTGAGCAATTGTATAAAATATTTTTTTGAGATCTTCTATAGTTATGTCTTAAAAACAAACTTCACAAGATTAGTGTATAATATATTGATGATAATGTGTAAGACTATTTTAGAATTTATACATAAAAATAAAGGGATCCAGTTCATGGTTATGTAATTGACATAGAAAATATCTGAATCTATCATAAGTCTCTAGAAAAACATATCCATCTTCTTGAAAAATTCCAATGATCTTGGGCCTTTAATTTAGGGTGGTGTTCATAGGATATAATTTTGTGACAAAGGAATTGAAAATTTATTCCCATGTGTTAATGGTAACTTCCTATAAATTCAGAAACATTCTCATAGACAAATTATTTAACTAAAAATGTATGGTCCATATCCAAATACCTTCTTCACTAAACTCTTGGTGATGTAATTACTATAAAACACTATCAAAATATCTGATTAAATCTAAATAATCCTCAATGGTATAACTATTAAAGAAGGGATTCATTAATAGGTAAGGATGTTTGACATAAAAAATTTGTAAAGATAGTTTTTAGAGTTATATGTGAAGGACTAGTAATAAATAGTTGGAAATTGATACTCCATTTGTCTAGGACACTTAGGTACAAATTTTACAAGATTTGATGGATTCTTGTTCTGATTATCATTAATTTTACTAGATCATTGAATCAGTTGAATATCTACTCCATATTTCATATTTTCCTCTCTAAGGGTATAATAATTCATTTCAATTTTTGATATGATATTATTTAATACGTAATTAAAATAACAAGTTATCATGATTTTTTAGGTAATTGATAGAAAAAAAACACTACTACTGCATATAAATAATTATATTTAATGAAGTTGTACAGATGACTATATTTCTTAAATACCTTCAAATAAATCACCGCTCTAGAAAACTCTCATAATCACAATTATTTCAAATGGAACATAAAATGAGTGTGAATTTTTAGGTATATGTGCATACCATAAGATTTTCCATTTATTTCTTTTGTTGTATTTTCCATGGAAATGGAATTCTACTTTTCTCATATCAGCATTTGGAGTGGATAGAAGACTTTCCCATGAAAAAAATAAATAAGAACCCTAGAGAAATTTTTTTTAACCGTACATAATTCATTTTTCTAAGAGTAGATAAAATTTATTTTAATTCAACTAGTCCAATACCATTATAAATTTAGTTACTCATTCTAGTAGAATCAATAGTATATTAAATAAGAGAACTTGGTACAATAAAACATGAATTAATAGAAGAGGGGGAGAAACATCACCAGTAAAGCTAACCCATTTCTCTATCATAACACTCTTAATCAATAGCCTCATGATGGTTCTCAAGACATGGGTCTCGTTCTCACTCAATAATGTGCCTCTAGGATCTGTGTGTACTTGGGTGGGGTCTAAGAGCATGTTCTGGATATCCCCCTTTTTTTAATTACATAGTTCCCCTTATTAAGTTTCACAGATACTACCACCTCATTGAAAATTTCATAGGATGAAACCCTTTGTTTCTCCTCTATTGCCATCACATGGAATGCCTTAACTATATATCCTCCCATTTTACCACTATAATGAAGATATTTTAACTAAAAAACTAGTCCCATGTTGTGCTTCTTTTCCAATTCGAAATCAACTTGAGGACTCCAACAATATAAAAAAGTTTCATAAATTAAGCCGCCCATTATTTTTTTTTGGGTTTTATGTTGAGAATTTTTGAAACCACACATCGGAAATTGTCCATCATCACCTTGAAATATTCCACTTGAGCATATATTTGAAATTTACATAGGCCTCAAATTTATAGAAGACCAAAACTAATGAGATTAATTAACTCAAAATTTAATAACAAAATGAATGATATAGATAATTTGGAATATCAAAATATGGAATTATGAAGAAATTAATTATAAGAATTTTATATTATAATTAAAAATATATTTTCAAGGGAAACAACACTAAAATGATGTTATTAAAGTAGCTTAAAATTCAAGGAATTTTATATTTAATCATTTAAAAACCAAATCAATAATTTACCATATAATACTAAATGAATTATAGATTTAATAATAGATTATACACAATTAAATTATTTACCTATAGAATATCAATTGGGTAATCTAATCCCTTTAAATTATATAAAATTATGTGAATAAATATATCCAAAAAAGTATTAATCACTCTTAAACAGGCGGTGGAAGTTGAATTATAGGCTATAAATGTTCCCTTCACTATTGGTTTCCAGACTTTTTTTCGTAGAATGTAGGGTTTCATCCTGAGATTCTCATTATTTTTATCCCTGGATCAACATGTAGAATTTCCACATTGAGATTTTATATACTATAACAAGTGTTTAATGATTTCAACAACCACATTAAGAGATAAAGGTTGGTTTTGAGATTGAACTATTTCACTATTAAAAATGTTATTTTAAATTATATTGACATTATCCTACTATATGAATGAATTTGGAGGGGTATATAATCATTTTTCTAGGGGAAAATTCCTTAGAGGTAATAAGACGAAATTTGGGTCTAACCTATCCACTTCCAGTATCTCCTTTGGTCTATATGATAACTCCCATTTTTCTTGGGTGTTTAATGCTATATCACCAATTAGGATATCAAACATAGTATAAATTTTGAGATTTTATTGTTTCTTAACACATTTTCATTCACTACACGAATGGATGTTATGGTAGGTAGGTGAATTAGGAATATTAAAAATAATATACTTAATGAGGATATTGATTATACATCTTTAGGGTTGAAGAGGACACCAGAATCCCCATTAGTAAAATGATTGACAAATCATTAATTGGTTCCCCAATATTCCTGGTACCTAACAATATCATAATAGATATCCAATAGATAGTCATATGTAATATCATATCATCTATTTAAGACACATGACAACCTCTTTAAAATTTGTTTCGAAATTAGAGTCTAGGGGTGCCTTCATATTGTTATGTTATAAAAGATGAATGACACATTGAAGGGTAGTCCATAGTCTTACAATGTCATCATCCATGGGCGAGATCCATATATAATTAATAGCTTATAGGTATACATAATATTAAGTGTTTATAGTAATGTACCCTTTGGATCTCTAAGTAGAATCAACCTCATTCTATTTCAAATATTTTCCCAAACAGTAATCATTATTAAGGGAACTGACTTATTAATTTTAGTTGGAAGACCAATGATACACATTTTGATGTGTTGGAACATCAAATTTGACCCATAAAATGTGTTTTTGGAAGGGATCCTAATATTAGAAGGATTTTTCTCTATAGCCATCATTACCTATAATATTCATGCTACTATCATGTGATTCTCTATCATGTCATCCATTAGTAGAAACCCTACTAGATTTTTGATGAATTTAATTGATTTAAAAAATAAATATTGGTTGTGATCCTCGTAAAAGATATTATATTCAATAAGAACCACTAGAATGTAGTCTATCATAGCCATCTTGGGTGACCCTGATTTTTTGTTTTCACTATCATTGTAAGTTATTATGTTGATGGGAGAATCACCATAAGGGAAAACTTTGAACTCCTATTTCACACTCAAGATCATGAAAACATTATCCCCTTTCAAAGATAATGGATTAATACCATATATGACTTGAATAAATGTAATGAAACTAGACATTTTGATCCATACTTTGCTAAGTAATTTATATACATTAAAGTGAAACACTATCATGCCTCATAATATTTGGAATATTATCAATATTTAGAACATGGAATTCCCATTATAGATATGAAATAATCCTAAACTGAGCAAGTCCAAAATAAGTACTATCATCCTAGGGATCCCCCCTTATAGCACTTGAAAAACTTCCAGGAATGTACCTAGATTCACAACATTGTGTGAATCATGGTTTGTAGATAGTTATCCACTCCGAAACATGACAAGAAACCCTACTAGGTGATTCTAAAGAGGGATTATTGGAGTGAATTTATATCCCCAATCTTGGTAATGGTCATTCTATTTTTCATACAGTCTATACATATAGCCCCCATTTTATGCAAGGATGATAAAATTTTTAGATACTTTTAAGTTGGTATATAACAATAAAATAACAATAAAACTTTCATATCAATATCAATGTGTCTTATCTCAATAACACATGAGAAAATATTGCAGTTTATTAAATATTTCCCCAATACACTTTTGGGGGAAATACTTCATCATACATGACACTATAAATTGGTTCCCCAAAGTCCTTGTATATATCATAATTAATTACCAACACTTCAACATAGTCCATAGTGAACATTTTCTTCCATGGGATCCAATTACAGAGTAAATAAAGAAGGAGATTGATGTTATTATATATTATTTTATATAAAATAAAAAAAGGTTCATTGATTTCTACCTCACTCAATAGGTTTTCGAAGTATAAAATTGTTTGGATGACCCCATATGGACAAATCTACTTTGTAATAAAACCACCTACGGGAAATAAGCCTCAATCCTCTATATATCCCCATATTTGTTTTATGGATTAACAATGACTAATTGAAGAGTAGTAGTGTGTCTGGTGATCTGATTTGTGTGAATTACTATCTAGGGTGTCCGTAAAGTGGTGTAGTAAATATATAAGGGTTACCTAAACCTCATTTATGTACAAACCCCTTAAAGATTTTTTTACTCTGCATATGCGTGTACCATATGACCTATGAGTCTATAAGATTTTCTTCTTCCCTTTGGACATCCACATTTATTAGAAGTATATGAATATACATTGAATGAAAATCCTACACCAGATATTTCTGGTGGAGCTATTGAATTTGAGATAGTATGTATGGCCTGCACTGGTCTGCACCCCCATGCTTAACATCCTAGATTAGTAGGCCGATACTTGTGGAAAATCAATTCTAAAAATCCATGTTTGATGTGTGACCTATATTATTTATACATAAGTAAAGATAAATAATATTAGTATACTATAAAGGAATATAATATGAAAATACCTAGGATTAATGATGAGACAAACAAGAATACAATCAAGCGAGAATTTGAAAAAGGATAGAATTTTACTTAGTGTTTGGAAGTAGACATATTCTCCTCACTTAAATCACTTAGATTAATTTTCCAAGGTTGTTTCACCTTTGTAATTGTAAGTGATAATTTTAGAAACATCCATCTCGTCATGCTATGTCTAGTGTAAATAAGGATGATATATACTCACCATGAGTTGAGCATTATACATGAGTGGAAATAGAGTAAGAATGTAAAGTTTTTTATCTGAATAGTGCGTAGAAGTGAAGTGGTATGAAACTATTTATAAAAGTGGGCCATGTACCCTGCCTAAGGGCCAATGCACTCCTCATGCATACCACAGTCAAGTACTGACATGAATAGTGTGTAAGAAAATCCCATGCCCTTATTCTAACCATATCATATGACCCACCATTAATTCAATATTTTTAACAGAGTTCCAATTACATGGAAAATTTATCCTTATAATTCCAATCTGATACAATTATAAGGGGTGATTTTTTTTCCACTATCTTTTGGTAAGGATGAATACATCAATTTATTTCACATGTGTCCCCTTTTCTCACCCCACCTTCACATTCTTATCACCCTATGTACCATGATATTATGATCAAACAACTTAAACAAACCATTTTCAACCCACCTCTTTATATTATCATGTCTAGTTTTGAGAAGTACTTAGAGTGACTAGCGTATAAGTTATGGTCACCAAAATTGTGTTAATACTTGGTGTCATTTTTTCCATAAATAAATATGATGATTTATTCATTGAATAAACATGGATATATTAAATAAATAGGTGATGAGACCCCAAATTGTGAGATACCTTCGGTGATTTGAGCCACATATACCTTTTCACAGGAATCAACTACCCTTTTAGGTGACTTGTTAAAAAAACCTATGAAATTATTGTAAATTAGAGGAACTAACAAAATTATAAGAATTTAATTTATAAATCTTTGTGAACATACATCTCCCCTATGTTTCTTAATGAATAGGGTTAATAATTTATATCTTATGGACTCCCTAGTAGGTTGAACTTCATATCAATCCTTTAACTGGGGTGAAACATACCCCTAAAACCTATACTAGAGGGAAAATTTTCCCTAGACGATTATTAGGATGACACTTTTCTATACTCTCCATAATTGGGAGACACTTCAATTATTTAATATAATAAATAAATACTTGACATATTTACCCTAAAAAAGATATACATGAATGAGACACCCAACTAGGGTGACCATTCACCCTAGTCACCAAAAAGGGTATTGGTTTGAATAGGTCCCTATACAAGGTTAGGATACTCACCATATTCCATAGATGAGTGTTTCTTAATATAGGTATCCCAAATAGATTCCATACCCACCCATGTCTCTTACTAGGTGCCAATCTCATCCAATTACCCACCCTATATGCCTATCCATAGAGGCCTCCTCCATGACCTCCTATGGTACATGACTAGACTATACACTCGAAGGTGCATCCCATTGATTATATATTCTATTGATAATGGTTTCTTCCCAGGTTTTACTCTTAGAAATATATGATACTTAATGTAATCAAAATCATTTATTACCTTGATAATGATAATATTAGTCACGAGAATACTAATGAAACCTCCCCTGGTTCAATATTCTCATATTGGCTACACAAGTTTCCAGTTAGAATCTTGGGTCCACTTAATGATCAATGACTTTTTGGCCCTCTTATATAATTATTAGCTCTAGACATGTCCTAATTTTTTTTATTATCCTTATAAATAATTAATGAGATAGATAAACATATTTGGGGAACCAATTAGATGTAATCCCCAAAACCCACCTTCACCAAAGTCACTTACCATTTTGAAGGAATTCAACAAGAATATTAATAAACACAACATGTATCCTTTATACTCCACTAATAAGAAATGGGACTTATTATTGTTGTCATGACCAACTCCACCTCATAAAAACATATTCCCTATTATTCCAATCATCCATCCTCATTCATATATGGGGCTTCTACTAGAATTAATCCCAAAACAGATCCCAATTCATATATAGGGATTTAGTTACAAATAGATAATAAGAAAAAAATACATATATGGGGATGGTAACTGAAGTAATCCCCAACCACATCCTCATGGATGATCTCATACCTTGTCTACCGAATATTCCATATTCATATATGGTATTACAATATATTATAATCATAATAAACTATCTTCCCCAGAATCATCCACTAGGTTGAATCATAAAGGGACCACCTTGTATAATCCCTACTCAATATCTTATTAGATCCACTTTTTGAATAGAAAAATATTTTTCATATGATGTTAAAAACATTGACCATTCATGAGATACAACCCAAAAACATTCCACTATAATCACGTGGGATTTGATTCCTATTAGCATATATATGTAGAACACCTCTATGGGGTTTTATCCAAAAACTCTAATACATATATTGGGCATCCCATTTGATGTAATCTTTAATACATAATCATCATTATATATTACCCTTGAATCACATTCTAAATGGGTTATATTCCCTATATACTACATATTAAAAGGCCATATTCTCTATGATCCAAATCTTCCACAATATCCTATATTCCAGACATGTTAGTCAACCTAAATGGGATATATTCTCAATGTATCTAACCATACCATCACCTATATTATTAACAACAAATAGGATTATCTAGAAAGAGACACTCTTACATAAGACCCAAAATAAAAAATCCTAGGAACCATTTTCCTAACAGTTTTAGATGAAGGAATTTTAATTTTATATTTTAATAACCATTTCTCTTAGAAATAATTTTTTTAGAATAATTCATAGATGAAAGAACTTTAAAGGTACATCAATGGGTCTTGTTATCTTGTCCTTAAAAAACCAAATCGATCTTTGTTACATGTACTTAAAAGTAATGACATGTCATGTTAAGAAGAACTGAATTAAAAGGTTTCAGATTCCCTTTATATGGTTACATATGAGGCCCCTCTCATGGGATTGATCTCAAATGCATAACAAATACATTCTTTTAAGATGCATATAAATTCAACAGTTTCCAAATATATGAAATTAAATCACAGAAACACTATTTAAAAAATATATATGGAGAATCATTAATACAAAAAAATTATACTTGTCCATTCATGGTTTCATTTGATAATAATATTATTAATATTGGGTATGATTCAGCACCATATTTTAAGTCATTATGAAATTATAATAGTATTAAATATTTCCACACTAATGGTTGAGATATGCTCTACCTCCCATCCCCTTGATCAACAAACTACCAAGGTTTCACTCGTAATGTCCCATAGAGCACCTAAATTTCAAAGTGCGGTCCATACTCTAAATTATAGTGGGCATGGATTTACATTAGAAAAATTAGCTTTGGAGACCATTGTATATCAAATTTGGTGGTCTCAACTATCACAAAATTCTATAATTGTTTTGTTAAATCCTTATTTTCATATAGTGAATTAGTAATGTGAAGTGTATTAACACAATTAAGATCTCATATTTTCACTGAGAATATTATCAAAGTATTTTTTAAAATTTTTTTTTATTTTCAATCATAATATTATCATAAATTATATATCATGTAAAAAGAATCGCATGCCCATGTTCCTTTATTATGTTCATTTTCCCAACCATTTGATTTTAAGGTAATTGACTAGGTGATCTATAATAAAAAGTTACCATATACTCAAATTTTTAATTAAGTTAGTAAATAAAAACATCATATCCATATATTAATACCTCTTATGTTGTGAAATATGAATTTGAAAATAATACATCATTGTTACCATTAAGGGAAAATATTGAAGGAACTGAGTATGGTGTAGAATCATGTAAATAGGTAAATTTCAAAAATTTTACAGAAAATATTTATTAAGACACATTGTTAGGTTTATGAAGAAATGATTCATGCCAAGGTTCTCATGAAATTAATTATAAATATGGAATGAAATCCAAATAGTACCTTAATTGATTAAAATGATCCATTTGTAATCCACTTTTATATGGATCATTGTAGCTTCAAGGCAGAAAAATGTTCTCTATATAGGTTATAAAAAATATATCATAACCCATTAAATTCTATTCATCAATTATTGTGTTCTAGTGTGAAGATTTATGTACTTTATGGTACTGGAATAATCACTAGAGGATCATGAAAATGATTTTCCAAAGTAGTTTATATCTTTGATAGCTTGTGTGGCACACAAGAACACATTCAGATGAATGGTGAAATACTTATTAAAATATTATATGTCCTTTATAAACCATCCATTAAATTGGAGGGTAGGAATATTAATAACTATTTTTTGAAATAAATATAAATTTCCAACTCAATATGAATTTATTGGTATGTTCTTAAGAAACATCACACTACTTTTACTAAAGTAATTTGATTCTTCAAAGATATATTTACTTAAAAAACAAAATTTTTCTTATTTTTTTGTGTGAATATTAATTTATTGAAGTTACAGAAAATGTATTGGAAAAAATGAATTTCAGTTTTTTAATTCTATAATTAAAAATTATCATAAAATAATTTTATTGATTATTTTCTAAAAAACATTTATTTTCCGAGGAATAGTGAAAGATACTGATTTTTATTTAAAATCATATTTTCATTTAATGTTTTTAGAAGTTAAATTTTTGTTCTTATTAATTTTAAAATTTAATTATTTAATTTTCATTTTTAATAATCTAATTATGGTTTTTGAATTTTATTTAATACTTGAATTTAGTATTAAAAACTTTGTATATTTATGAATGGTAGTTTCCAATGAAGTATTTTTTATTGGGACTCTCCAGTTTAATTTTAAATTTAATTATTCCAAATTTTTGTTTAAAAATAGAAAAAATTAAATAAATATTTATAATCAGGAGGTTCAAATTTTTTAATTAATACCCTTTTATTTTTAGTCATTATAAATAGAAAATTTGGTAAATTATATTTCATCAATAAATTTTAAAACGAGATAAAATGGATTAAAAATAAGTTATCAAGACATAATTTTTCCTCGAATTTATTATTGGTTGAATTTAATTTGACCTTAACAAATAGGATTATAAATTATATTATTTAATAGAAACATTTCCATGATAATTACTTAGATAATATTAATATAAAATAATGTCACAAAATGTTACACTACTATTTTTACTATGTATTATATATTTTATAGAGAGTTAACCAAAATATATTCTCAACTATAAATAATATTTATAAATATAAAATATATATATATTAATACTGGTAATTTATTTATAATTTCAAATAATTAAACAATAACCTTAAATTCCTACACAATGTTAAGAATGTAATTATTAAATTAAATGAATATCAATTGAATGCTA
The DNA here is from genome assembly GCA_963277665.1 of Viscum album. Classification (NCBI taxonomy): domain Eukaryota; kingdom Viridiplantae; phylum Streptophyta; class Magnoliopsida; order Santalales; family Viscaceae; genus Viscum; species Viscum album. The sequence continues at coordinate 592,708,049 of OY728126.1, forward strand.
TTAAAAATATTAAATTAATTATAATTTTAATTAGTTATGGTTATCTATTAATTATATAGACTAGTATGAAATATTTAGGTTGTATTAAATTATTTCATTCCAATATATATCATTTTATAGATTTTATTTAATTCAAAGTATTGAATTGTGTCAAAATTTACAGTAAAGATATTTTATGAAAATTATATTTTATTGTATTATTTAAAAATCATAAAAATTTTAAATATGAAAAAATGTGACAAGGCATGTATATAAATATCTTAAATATTCCATTTATGGTCTTATTGACACTTATAAGTAAAAATTGAAGCATTTTTATATTGAAAAATCTGATACTTTAGTTAAAATTTAAAAATTGGTTAAGTAAGGGTTAAACCAAATTATAAGGTTTAAAATATCATAAAAACATGTCTAAATTATACTATTTGATGATATTACAACCCTATAATATATTATATTCAGATCCATTTCTATCAATTTTACTTTGATTGAAAATAAATTTATCATAATTTAATGATTTAAGCAATTCCAAATGTACCCCTCAACTCAATTATAAAAGGGAACCCCTTAACTAATTTATTTTACCAACATTGAGCCTTATTATCCAATCACAATATACCAATTTCCCTTCCCAACTTCCTTAGATACATTCTATAGGTGATATTATTCTCAATGTACCAACTCTAGAGACCATAAGTGGAGTTCCAAAGGAGACATATTGAAGAAGAGGATATTTTAATTTGAATAAATAATGGATAGATTTATAGTAAGGGACATCTTAACTCAAATTCATTTTATTGAGTTACTTGTATACATATTTGATTATTTCATTCTAATATTATATATAAAGTGAGTTTTTTTTGTACGTTTCAGTATTTCAACTTGTTTTATGTGAATTTATAACTGATATACAAAAGCAACTTCTAAAGTCACATAAATGTTATTTGTAAGGGAATTGATTTTAAATCCCCCCTTTAATGTTTATTATTAAGGAGGTAAAAAGGAATGTTTTTTAACCTAGGTGGTATGAATGTATTTTATAACGTAAATTAATATTTAAGGTTTTGATTTTTCTTAATCATGATTATAAGGTTCTTCTCAAAGAAAATGCTAACTTTTTCAATTTCATGAATTGAAAAAAATGTTTTCAAAAGGGAATGGATATTATAATCATGAATTATTTCAACTGATCTTTCAAAATAATTTTCCATATAAGAAAAAATTATTTGATGTTACTTATGCAATAATGAGGATATGATCCAAGGATACCATCTTTAATCTTTGTCTGGACGGATTATATTTTAATGACATGATGTTTATGAAATTAATATGTTTCCATGGGTTATGAAATGGTGAAATATTTATGAAACATATTTCTATTAATGGGTTATGATATAAATAGTGATTTTTATTCATGTTTCACTCATATGTATGGTTTTTATTATGTAAGGGGTGGGATCTATATCTCCCTCAAATTCAATGGGTGAAGATTTATATATCATGAGATAGACATGATTAGAATGCGGAGTAAACTTGATTTAGTAACACAGTGGTTGAATGATATGAAAAACCAGTTTAGTAATATAGAGTTGTAATTGGATGTAAACCTAGATCAATAATACACTACAGGAATGGTGAGTTAACCTATTTTAGTAAAGTAGTTTTTTTCTATGATGTTCTGGGTAGTGAGACTTGGGTAATATCTAAATGATTTTCAATGCTTATATATAGATCACCAATTCCATGTATTATTCCTATATCATTCTATCATGGAATATGTTTTTTATTTCTGTATGATTTATTTCTTAGGAACTTCTGTGATTTTTTCCATGATTCCAGATTATTACCTTTTATATAAATGGTATAATTTTCAAATGCACTGTTCATGTTCTTATACACTTATTATCATAATATGATTATGAAATCATTGTTATGTACCTTCTTTACCCATTCTAGAAATATAGACTCACCATTTAATATGTTTCATTTCCCCATGATATAAAGGAATGAATTATGTTTGATATATCAAAGAGGGTTCTGCTATGATGGAATAAGGGGAAGAAGTTGTATATAATTTATGAAACAATTATTTATGATTCTATGTATCCAAAGACAGTAGACTTATATGGTTCTATCATGGACTTTATATGTTATTTAATGTAAATTAATCTAAATGATGTATTATCTATATATCAAAACTTTAAACCATTATATTTTTTTATCATATAATGGTTTGGAAAAACTTTTGAAACCAGGATGAGAAAACTGTTTTAATGTCTATAAGGATAAGTGTGAGTATATTTCATAATCCGAGTGTTTTGGTAATGATTATGAACAATCTAGGATTAAACTCAATGTGTTATAGATTAAAATTTTATAATAAATTTCACTTGATTATTTGGTTCTACCACTATTATTAGTATTTTTCACACTATTATTTATAGGTTTAGACAATTGTTAGAACTTAAAGGAACTATGTTAATGCAGAATGTGATATAAAATGTAATGACTGTAATCCTAAGAAACCAAATTCTATAGGATATAGAAAGAAAAATATTGGTTATTTTCTCACAAAACATTCTCAATATCAGAATTATGTTGGGCTTCCAAATGAGAAAAGGAGGGAACAACATTAGATTTTATCCTTAATGAGGTTGTGTCCACCATCTTTCAGTGGGTATTCTAATCCACTAGTAAATGAGAAATGGATTTGTACCATTGAAATGATATTTTCTCTTCTCTAATGGTTAGAACATGAGAAATTCAATTTGTATATATTTTATTTGGAAGGTTAAGTAGATCAATGGTGAAATATTATCTAAAATAAAAGGAAACAAGATGATATTGAATCCACATAATGGGAAGAGTTTAAGAAAATATTTTTAATTAATAATTTTACTCTTATTATTTATATGAAAATGTAGGAGGAATTCCTTGAATTAATGATAAAGGATTATGAATCTTTTGGAACCTAATATTCAAATTTTACATGACTTTTGAGGTACGCTTCTAGAATTATCATCCAAACCAAACATATATTTGACTGATTCTTTAGTAACTAAAAACCCAATATTTAATGGGAGTTAGACATAATAGAATATAAGAGCTATGGAAAAATCATTCGATGTTCCATAATGGTGGAAATGGTGGTTGGGGTTTTGTATCAATCTCATAGTTTTGACAAGAAATGGAATGTGGAGTCAGAAGAAAAATAGAAAAAACCTTGGAGAGAAGGAGATGAGCTTTCCATAATACTCAATGTGTTGAAAGAATCCTGAAGGAAATTTTTATAAGGGTAACAGTAAATTATTTATGTCTTGAGGGGAAAATCACTGTGAAATTTATTATCAATGTGATGGGATGACATTAGATAATGATGAATATATAGATAAAGCTACATAGTATACAAATCCCACACTCTAGTGTATCAAATGCAAGGATTTTGGGAATTATGAAAATAAATTCCCCAATAAAAGGGAAAATTTGTATGATAAGCCACAACAACCTCTATAGTAAAATGAAAAAGGTAAAGATTATAAAATTTTAATTCATGACGTGGATAATGTTAGTTAGGGAACATTTATCATCCCCTCCTTAGTTAGATATTTTTATATCAAATTTTGTATGGGTGAGCCCTATGAATTTTTTTATCTTTTAGTAAATTTCATATAACTATATCCCAATAAATGAATTTTGGAATAATCAAATCACATTTTATATCTATTTAGTACAATTTTGAACCCATGCTTCCAATGGAAATGTTCTTTGAATTATCTTTCGTTAGAATATATGAATTTAGGTAAGATTAAATTAGTATTTATGGATACTATCATGGGTTTATGAGTTTAAGGTTGATCATATATTCAATGAATTTGAAACACTATTTTGAGGTTTTCTGTGATTGTTTTTTATCAAGAATAAGGATATTTAATGATATAATTATAAAAAATAATCACTTTGGTTTTGTATATAGTGGAAAGCTTATTTGAGTAGAAATTTATTCAACATTAATTGACATGTGATTAAAGTCATCGGGGTTTATATTACATTGAATTTGCAAAAAATATGAGTTATAGTCAATCGCCTTATGAAGTTATCACACTTCATTTCTATTATAAAATATTTATCTTTGTATCCAATTTACATAATATACATTAATGAAGTGGTAGGATTGTATAGAATACCACATTAAATTATATTATATATGAATCTAGAGTTTACCTAAAATTTGGGGATGTATTCAATAGGGTCATGACATCAAGTTTATTTTTATCACTATATATCATCCTCATTTAGATGGTTAGTTTCAGAGTTCAAACCATAGAGGATATGTTGGGATATTGTTCTATGAATTCCAAAGGTGTTTGGGATCAACACCTTCCTAATGTTGAGGTTTCCTGAAATAATATAATTCCATCAAGAATTCATATGTCTCCTCATGAAATCCTTTATTTAAGGATGTATAGAAATCCAACATACTAGAATTAATTTACCGAAATAATGTTATTGGGAGGTGAGCTGAATGATGAGAAAGTAGATAATGTTATATCTATTCACCAATATGTAAGCACTGTACAATGTGAAATGAAATGTTATACTAATAACCATAGATATGATATGTAATTTGAAGTTAGTGATAAAGTCCTTATATGAATTTATATTTGGGTGAAAATATGAAAAAATAAAACCCTAGTACACTGGTCCCTTTGAAATTCTTGATCATTTTGTGATGGTATCCTATTGATTGGAACATCCAATGATCATCTCTTAGGTACATGATATTTTTCATGTATCTCAACTAAAGAAGTGCATGCATAATCCTTCAAATATACTAAACTCATATGTCATATCGATGGACCATAACATTCATTATGAGGAACAACTGATATATTTTATGGATTGAATAACTAAGGATCTATAACATAGGACCACTCGTCTCGTCATTGTTTTGTAGGGAAACCACCAATTTTGGAAGGCTACAAGGAAACCTTAGGGTCAAATAAGGCATAAGTATCATTAATTGTTGATACCCAAGTGACATATTTTTAAGGGAAAATTCATTTTAAGGAGGTCGGAATTTAAGACCCTGAGGTTGTTATGAAATATATGCATAATTTAATTAATTGGATTTCATTGATAGCTTGAATTTCATGCAACAATGTGTTTCGACGAAGTGTGAAATATTATTATAATACTATATTTCTATTAGAACCTAGACTTTAAATTAGTGGTAATGAATAGTAATAACTAATTTCTTAAATAAATATAATGCACCAACTCAATATGAATGTATTAGTGCGTTCATATATAATTCTATAAAATATTTAGTAATGTCACTTTATTCTTCAAAAATATTTATCTTTAAAAATTATTTTTTTCATATATTTTTGAGTGTATAATAATTTCTAGAAGTTCTGGAAAAATTATTTGAGTAAATGAATTTTCTTTAATTCATAATTTCTAAATTATCATAAAATTATTTTCCTCATAATATTTTATAAAACATTTATTTTTCAATGAATAATAAAATTACAGAATTTTATTTAAAATTATATTTTTTAAAACTTTTTTAAAATATAAAATTATGTTTTGGACTAGATTTGAATTTTTATGAGTTATTTTTGATTTAAATTAATATAATTATCGTTTTTAAAAAATATTTTGTACTTAAATTTAGAATAACAAAAATTTATTGTTTAAAAAATGCATTTTTCTAAAAAAACATTTTTTATTGCGTTTTGTCGATTTAATTTTAAATTAAATTATGAAACATCTTTGTTTTGAATTATGTTAAATGAATTAAATATTATACTCATAATTTTAATTTTTTTAATTAATATCCATTAATATTTATCTAATATTAATAATAACTTTGGTAAAATATATTACCTTAGTAAAGGGTAAAACGAATTAATATGGATTAAAAATATATGATAAGCCATAATGTTTTATACTATTTATTTATATACAAATTTAATTATACCATTAACACCTATGGTATTAAAATTAGTAATTTAATGGACACTTTTCCAAATAAATATCTTATTACTTATTAAAATCAATGAACGTGACAAAATCCCCCACTCTAATTTTTAATATGTATTATATTTTAAACATGGGGTTACCCAAATGATGTACTAAAATTTAAATTTTAATTGTAAATATAAAGTATTTATATTCATCATGATAAATTATATATAATTTCCAATAACTAAATAATAACCCTAAATTACTTCATAATGCTGATGTAGTAATTATTCAACAAATTGAAAAATCAAATAAATGATATTTAAAATATTAGAAGAAATATAATTTGAATTAATTAAGGGGCTCCATGAATTTTCTATACGATTATGACATATCAAGGGTGTTTGAAATTATTATTTTTCAATGATATGTTAATTTATTTATTTTCGTAAAATCAAAGTAATAAATTGTTCCAAAATTTACACTAAGGATATTTTATAAAAATCATATTTTATTAAATTACTAAAAAAATAATGGAACTATTAAAAAAGGAAAAGCAGATAAATAATGGTCAATAATTAAATAAATTGGCCATTTATAGTCTAATTCAAACTTATAAGTAAAAATTACAACCTTTTCCTATTGAAAAAAATTGTTAGTCTCGTAAAAATTAAATTATAGGTTAAGTAAGGGTTAAATAATATGATAAGGATTATAAAAATAACATCATTAAAATTTTTAAATTCTATTGTTTGATGAAATTATCTCATTAGATTAAATTATTTTCTAGTCCATTACCATTTTTTGGTTTTTGGATTAAAAATGAATTTATTAAAAATTAATCTTTTTGAGAAATTACAATAGTAAACCTCACCTCAATTATTAATAGAAGCCTCCTACATCACTTCTTAACACTAATTTGATCCCTATAGCTCTATCATACTAGAAATTTCACTTATAAACATCCTTAGCTATTTTATAGAGGTGATGGTCTTCTCCAAATACTTACCCTAGAGCCCCTTAGGGGAGATTCAAGGGAGGTGTTTAGAATAAGAGGTGGTTTGAACACAAATGATGAAAGGAAATACATGAGGCTCGGGAAGTCATAACCCAATTTTCTTTTTTGAGATAAAATCACACTTTGTTGATTATTTAATAATATGATAATGTTTGAACTTAATTATTATTGTCTAATATTGTAATTCTATTTGATCTATGTGGATCTATAACTGATACACGTAATCAATTTTTAATGTTAACATTAACATCATTTGTAGGGGATATTATTTAAAAATCCCCCTTTAATGATTATTTTTAATAAAATTCAAAAAGAATATTTCTTCAAATTTTAAATTATGAGTATATTTTAAAACTTTTTTTAATCAATAATGTTTTAAATATTCTTATAGAATAATATATGGTTCTTTTGAATGAAATTTTTTCCCTTTTTAATTACATGTATTTTACTGACATATCCTCATGAAATTTTTATATTGGGTCTCATTAACTAACATGATTATTTTATCTTTCATAAAATCTTTGAAATTAACTCATTCGTGAATTACCACAGACTTCGATTTAATCAGATATCTCTATTTTACTAAAATATTTTGAGATATATTAATTTATTAACTCAGAATAGACAAAAATTTTATTGACATACTAAATTAAATCCATATCCCATTTGATGTACCACATATATGTTGTCTCACTATGATGATATGTCAGTAAAAATTTTATCCATGTATCAAATTATGAGATACATGGTATATATTAAAATAATTTTTTTTTCTGAGGACTAATATACTTTCCCATATAATAGAATTTGAAATGAAATATTTGACATGTGGTACTACCAATGGAAGATCTATCCTAATAACCTCATTTCATTAAGATTAACAATTTAAAACCAAAACATCAAGACCCCTCTCCATCACTTAAAACCCTATAATTTTTTAAATTGATGAATCAAAATTTGGAAGAAACCACTAATGAATTTTTTTCAAAATAGATTAACAAAATATAGTCTAGAGAAGTCATGTTTTGAGGTTACAGGTAATCTTAAAATTCATTTTTTATCACAAAACCACTAGATTATTCACATCATGAACCATAATTTTACTATCCATAACTAAAAACACTTTTTAATATTTATTTATATAATTCCTTCTAATAATCTGGCTATAGGGTGTCATATTCTATTTTTGTGGTAGATTGATTTATAGTTCGTTGAGCGACTAAAACATGTGGTCCATACATCCATTTATGTATCAAATTATTCATTTCATCTTTATAGTAACTCCCTCAGTTTCGTTGTAGCTTTATTGGTGATCAAAAAATTATTTTGTCATTATTATCCAACTCATGTTTGGTTGGTTGTCTTAGAAACTCCAATAGATTCATATATTTTTGTGGTAAGTCAAGTGAAGGAATAATTAATCAAAAACATATTCTTGTATTCGATTCATCTCATTATATGGTAGCTTTATATTATTTTTTGATTGATTGAGGGAACACACAACCACTTTACCATATCTTCATTGCATCACTTTTTTGTTTTCAATTTTCCTACCATGGTGTATTATCTGTAGTGTTACTACTTCTCATTATGGTCAATTATACTTACACAAAATATATTATTCTATTTAAACATATAGTTGATGGGTAATATGATTTTCCATTATATAGGATTTTTAATGAAGTCGTTTATGCTTGGTAGGATGAGAATTTTCAGAAAAATGTAGGGGTTATTCCTACATCAGCTTAAGGGATGGTATGAAACTATGTGAGAGAATTTTATTTTAAAATAAAAAAAAAAATAAAAAAACATGAATGACTATGAGTTTCCTCCCATGCATCATCTAATTTATATTATTTCTTTATAATTACATCTTAAATTCCATCCAAGCTATTCTAGTTGGGTATATTCATTTATTAATGTTATTTCATTATTCTACATATAAATTTTATCATATCCCCTAAATAATTCAATATTACCATCATCCTGAAGAATAAAAACCAAATTTTTTAAGGTTTTAGGACTACGGTTTCTATCCACTATTATTTCAATGTTAATAAGGTCACAAAAAGGATCACACGTTGTGGTTAAAAACATAGAACTGTTATCCTAATGAAAAAATTACTTCCCAAATTCTCTCCCACAATTGATACACTAAATCATTAAAAATAAGGTGAATAATATTTTCTATAACACAGTCTCTATAAACAACAGATACACTCATATAGTCAAATTTATTATTTAGTGTATGGGGCTTTCCTCAAGTATCCCAAAAAATTATGTAAATCTAGGGAAATAAAATTCATCAAAAAGAGTTTTTATTTTATTAGGGAAATATCTACTATTAATTATTGGTATATTTTCCATATTTTTAATTTTTACTCTCTCAAATGGTTGGAGAAATTCAATTTCAATAACTTTGAAATTAAAATAACTAAAATCGGGCATAACCACAATTTTTAAAAAAATTCATCCCCAGGAAATGATGTGGAATTTTTTAAATGAATATTTGTTGAAAAGAAGAGGATTATCATAGAAATGTAAGGCTATGAATAGTTTTTAGAATCTAGGAAAGCATTCTCAATAATAAAATACTGGTTGTAGAAGTTCCTTTTCTTCATAATTAGTAATGAGTCTCTTAATTCAGCTCTCAAGTCTTCCCAATTGTTCTAGATCATGTGTATATTCAAAATCAAATTTAATGGCTATTAATAGATCACAATAATGGTAATAAAAATTCCTTTCATACTCATCTCAAAATAGTTCTTTTGTAACGTCAATATGTTTTGAGCTATCCATGAGATCTAATCAATCAAAAAAATGAAATTATTCAATATTATGCACATTTTGAAGGTACAGAGTTCCCTTATAAATAACAATATATAACTAATCTTAAATAAGAAATGTCTAACTATTGTGATTGGATCTTTTTTATCACACTCTATGAAAATAATATAAAAATCATTGGGAATGTTTAGCTTCCCCAATCTGACTAATAGTTCATCAACACTTCCTTAAAGATGAGTGACTAACCTATCAAACAATTAAGGAAAAACATAGGTTGGTTTCAAGTCACCTATAACCAATATATTTAACAATGAAAAAGGAATCAATTTTATAGTAATACATACATTACACAAGAATATCATTTCCCTACATTATCTTATTTGACATTGAATAAAATTATATAAGGGTTCTTTTATGATAGAGGTAATTTCATGAAGGTAATATTGATGCTGTTAATTTTAAACATTTAAAAGAATTTCTAATAGTTAGATTATTTATTCTATTAGTTTACTCTTTAGGAAAAGTGAATGGGATAGGTATAATTTTGTATACCAGGTTAGATTATCTACTCTTCCCCAAAGGTAATTTTTATTTCCTTCCTTGATCAACATCCACTTCATTTTTAGTTTTTCCCTTTTTAGGCACTGATATATCGTTTTGTTCAATTTAGACCTTGTTTTATATGTTTCATGAGTTTTTATTTAAAAAAATATGATTTTAGGATTGATTTGAATCCTATTTCTTACCTTTATATGGCTTCACCCAAACATTAAATTTTTTTTTCAGGAAACACTTAGTAATAATAAACTTTATAATCTCTCTTGGATAGTGCTTATATGTGTTGATAATATTTACCTTTTATATTCATGGTAAACCTTTTTCTATCATACTCACTTGGGTTTATAGATTATCAATATAAGTATAAATCCATAATAATTTCATAATATTTATTTTTAATCAAAAAATTACATTCTTTCACTTTTATGATCATTTACAGTGTTGAGTTCTATAAAATTAATCCATAACTCTTATATAAATGAACCATAAAATAAAAAGTAGACACTAGCGATTAGTTTTCATATTAATTTATTATAAAAAAATTAAAATAAACAAATATTTCTTTCAATGAAAATATCCACAAAATCCCACATAAAAACTTCATTTCCCTTACCCTTTATTAAATCCTTTGAAATATTCTTTAAAAAAGGGATGAGAACAAAAAGCTCAGTAAGGGATACACCAAGAAAGATAATAGTTTGTTTTATGAAAAAATTAAAAGCTATGAAATCTTTATGAAGAAGTAATAATCTTCACCCTTACTAAGTATTAAATACTTTCTGTTGGAAATAAACTAATTTATTATCTTTTTCTATAGACACAAGATTACCATTATACCCTTACCAAGCATATAAAACACATAAATGTATCATGGGATATCATTACACGTTTCATTCTTATAAATGGAAGAACTCTATGGTGAAATTAACTATATTTCACTCTTAAAAATGGAATAACAATACTATTTAATTCTATACCTAATGAATTGGAGGGGTATCACTGACCCACCCATCATTGTTTTATCACCAAACCACCCATTATTGTCTTATGCCAGAACCACCTATCATTAGTTTATCATGTATCCTCCCGTAAAATGTATAAGTACCATTATGTAAACATAACACATAAAATATTTCAATTTATAACATTTCAATGATAAATTTTCACTTGAAATCATTAGAAATTATGTAAAGATATTGAAATAATTAATTTATTTCTAAAATCCATATTCAACAACAAAATAACCAGAAAAAGAGAAAGATGGGTTTTCTCATTTAAAAAACATAAGAATTAAAGATGAATCCTAATATCAAAATAAGAATATAATTATATTTTTAATTTCTTTATATAAATAAAATTAAACATGTATAATAATATCATGATTATTTACATGGATGAAAGGATTAAATCTTTCATAGTTAAAAGTGTCCCATACAACATTGAAACAATTAAATCATAAGACCCATTAAAGAATAAAATTTAGGAAAAAAATATCATTAATATAGAGAAAATTCATCATATCACATGTCAATGTGGTGTTATATACACCATATAAAATAATAAAGGTGCATAATATCAAGACTTTCCTTAATGAAATTATATTGAGGCGAAGTCCCATACCCAGAGTCTGACTAGATACATGTGTCTTTATCTTCCTAGATTATAAACTTATGATAATTATTTAATTTTTAGAACAATCTTCATTTTTATAATCACTTTTTTTCACCCATTAAAAATTCATATACATTTACTTAATCAATTAAACTTTAGTCATATGTTTTGACCGTATTCGGTTTATACATAAAAACTTACTTTGGTAGGTCGACTAATATAAAAGTTTTCATTATATAAAAATATAAAGAATAATAATCATGAAATAATTATAATATTTACACATCAATTATACTTTTAAAACCATTCATGAATGATTTTAATGAAAAATTATCCAACATTAGCATCAAAGAGACGATTGGCCATATGTACGCCTGAGTAACGTTACGATATTTCAATGATCGTTAATAAAAGAAGTAAGTGATATTTATATTTATAGAATTAACCTTATATAATAAATTATATATTATTTAGTCATATATAATTATATATATAATTTATGTGATGTAAAAGAAATCGCATCGCTTTGCTGAGGTGGTAGTCTACACATCCACAAACGACGTTATCACTTTTTCAGCTTGTGAAAAGGTAACAAAAAATGACATATTGTATTTATAAAAAGGAAATTATTTAATTTATATCATATATATTTCATTTATATCATTCTTTTTAATATAATCATTAATATATTCTATGTAATGTGTGAATGTATCACATCTCTTTGAGTAGGTGATAGTCCACATGTCCACAAACTATGTTATTATAATCCCATAAATTGGAATGAAATAATTTATGTGTTATATAAAAATACCAGAAGTTTCATTAAATAATAAATATAAAATACTTCATATAAAAATAGTATTTCTATTTTAATTCCCATTCATGAGAGGTGGTAATGAACAAATGGATGACATCGTATCGCAAGGCGGTAGTTCACCATCCACATGGGTGATGTTATCATTTCCATTTTATGAATGTGTGTTTAGGTTCAGGTAGATCCCATAACATAAAAAAAAATTTGTATATTAATTACATATATGTTATCATATAATTATTTAATAATAAAAATTTTAAGGGTATATAAATAAAAAAATGCTTGTTAAATAATGATACCACTTCTTCAGGTAACTCCATTTAGTTTTCACCAAAGGACATCCTTGGTTATCTTTCTGAAAAATTTAGAATTAAAGGATTATAGAAGTGATTTTGTTATCTTATTTGGGATGTTTTTTGGATGAGACAAATGACTTTAGTTGTGTGAATATGTGAGGAGAGTGAGTTTCTTTCTATAGTGGAGGAGGAGTGAAATTATTGTAAATACTAAAAGATAAACACTATTGGGAGGTCAACCTTACATAATATACATCCAATAATGAACCAAACACTATAAAGTTTGATATATAATAGAAATATATCTGCAAAATGTGTTCTGGACAGGTTTTTAGATCATTTCCCCCTAAATATTAATGTTTAACCTCTAAGTAAACTCTTATTTACATTAATCACTATAATTAATTTTAATTGGTATCACTAATATTTTTGTTAAAAAAAATTGACCTTTATAGATATTATAAATTATTATGATCCCAAATATAAAATCTATTTTTCCAAATTCCAACCACATAATTGGCATAATTTAATTTAAAATTATTTTCACATTCGAAATGATAAAACATGTTTTTAAGTAGAATGTTCCAATGTTTGAGGTTCTTTTATATCCAATTTCATTGTAAAATTGATTAAAATGACTTAAAATGTATTTAATTATCTAAATTTTATCTAATTATACTTTATAAATTGTTTAAAATTTATCTTAACACTATAAATTATTTTTACAAAAAATCAATTTTTAATTAAAAATCATTATTATTTATTATACAACAAAATTTGAAAGTACTCAGAAAAATATGAAAAATTCACCCAACGTAAATATTGATATTAAAATTTAAAAAATTAATATTATTTTTTCAGTTATAATTTATAAAAGTGAAAGCATTTATTTCTAAAACAAGTTCGCCATTAAAAGGTGGTAAAATTTCAATTTAAAATATACGACTTTTTATTCTTAAAATTATATTTACTATTATCATAATCCTATAATAATTATTGAATGAATATCATAAAATTTTATTAAATATAAAACATATAAATTTCATTAATATCTTTCAATAATAGTGATAAATTAATTTATTATTTTAAAAATCCATCTTAGTGATAAAATTGGTTTTTCATAAATTCACATCCTTTATGTTCAACTGGCTATGATTTTCATTTATAATTAATTGGAAACTATATAATTCATCCAATAATCATATGTAAAGTAAAATTTTAAAATTTAGGTAATCTCATTCATTACCACCATTCAAACAACTAGTTGATAACTATAGTAAGAATATTAATAGTATACTATTTTCAGGTAAGACATAGGCTTGTGTGTAACATAAGTAATCAAAGGAACTCAATGTTGTGTGCGAAACAAGATAAAGGTAGTGTTGCATGTGATGGAAGCTAAACAATGTATTATATGTAACAATATCAAATAACTATTAAAATAAATATTAAATTATATATTTAATAAAATATTTGGATGTTAAAATCAATGTTACATTGCTAGGATTTTACTTTAGTGATAAACCACCTCACTAAACCCACAAAATCTTTGTTTTAATTTAAGTTTCCATCCATATTGTAAAACTAATTTATTTGGGTGTTAGAGTACACAGGGGATGAAATAGGTTGTTTTATCACCTTATTATCACTTCAATATAGGTGTTTTTGATTAGGAAATCCAACATTATGTTGATTTCAAAATAGTTCATTGATTCCATATTGTCTAGATCTATAGTAAACAAATTGTGCACTCTCAATAGACTAAAAGTGAATTTCAAGGCTGGGATGTTAGTTTTTGGTGTGGTCATAAATTCCATAATGATTCAATTATTACCCTATAATTTTTTATGAGAAACTATAACATCATAAATTTTTGTTTAACACTAATTAATAACTCTCTTCCTAGAGCAGCTGTGTTGTGAATTATGAGAAATATTTCAAAATATTTGTTTGATCTCTTTGGCAGTCTTGTTTAAAAAATAACCAACTAATATTGGTCTATAAAATTTTGAATACAATGTCTGAGGATATTGTAGAATGTATCCATCAGATGAAGGGGATCCATTTGGTGGTTTTGGAATTTCCTTAGTAAATCTAAGAATCTATCCAACATTTCTTGAAATGTCTATCACCCATCCAGGACAATTCCCATGAAATGTTTCCCCACATTTATGGTGGTTTTCATAGGGTTGACCTTTGTGAGAAATAACTCAAAAGATACACCAAAGTGTTAAAGATATTATCATCTAAATTGAGAAATAATATAATAGAACTATTATTTGAGAACAAATTAAAGTTCCATAGCCTAATATCCTCCTCTCTAAACCCATGGAGAGTTAGTTACAATAGTATAATATAAAAATATATAATTAAATCTAAATAATCCTTAGTGGGATAATAATTAATGGAGGGAATCCTAAATAGGTAAGACTATTTAAATGCAAAATTTACAGACCAAGTGTTGACCTTATATATGAAGTATCACTACACTAAGTTGAAAATTCAAACTCTCTATGTCTAGTCCTCTCTAGTTATATTTTTAATGGCTATGGTATATTCATGTTCTGATTCTCGCTAATGTTTTAATCTCTTTGAATCTATAGTATTTCCATTTCTTATTTCATATTTTCCTTTATAAGTCTAGAATAATTTTTTTCAATTTTAGATGTGAAAGTATTTAATACATAAGTAGAAGTACAAGTGTTCATGAATGTTTATTTTCGGGAATAAAATTAAAAAAACACTATCCTTGCATTCAAATAATTATAATTATTGAAGTTTCACAAATTAATATATTACATGACTTCTATTAGATAAATCACCTCGCTGGAAAAATCTCCGGGGAACAATTATTTCAATCATAACTCATGATGTGTAATAATATTCATGGATAAAATCATACCATAAAATTTACTATTTAGTACAATAGTTGTTGTGTACTAGGTAATGGAAAACTACTTTTTTTCCCATCAGTACATGGAGTAGAGTGATGTGATGCTCATGAATAAAATAAATACAAAGATCTGTAAAAATTCTTTTCAATACTCAATAATTAATTTGATTCAAGAATAGAAAAACTTTATTTCAAATAATCTACCAAAAATCCCTAACACATTTAGGTATTCATTCTAGTAGAAAGGACAATTATATTCACCATGGGAACTAGGTAAAAACGAATTAATAGAATAGGTGAAGAAACATATCTACTAAAACAAGTATCATCCTCTATCTTCATACTCTTAATCTACAACCTCATGTTAGACCTCCGGTGTCGGGAATATCTCTCACTCAACCATGTGCCTCATAGATCTGTGTATAATCGTGTATGTTCCATGAGTTTGATCTAGCTGGACCCCTTTTTTGAATTGAATAATCCCTCTTCATCAATTTCCCACCAACTCTAGCCTCATGGGAAATATAATAGGAAAAGACCAAATGTTTATCCTCTCTAGATACCTCATGAAATTCCATTACTATACATCGCCCCATTTAAGCACTCAGATAAACATCCTTTAACTAAATACAATCGTAGCATGTTCTCTTTCTTCCCTTGTGTGAACTCATTTTGAGCATTCCAGCAATCTACAATAATTTCCAAGATCTATCTCGCCCTTATTTTATTTTGGTTTCAATTTGTGAATTATGGAAACCACTAATTTTAATTTCTTCCTCAGAACCAAGACATAACCCACTTGAGTGCCCATTTGAGATTTTCATTGGTCCCTAACTTCTAAAATACCATAATCAATGACATATATCAATTTAAAATTTTAGAATAAAATGAATTTAATAGATTATTTGAAATATAAAAATAGGAAATTATGAGAGAATTAATTCCCTGAATTTGATATTATCATGAAAACCATATTTCCTATGGAAAATCAAACAAATTATGTTATTATATTATACTAAAATAGAAATGATATAATAATTGATCTTTTAAATGACAAAACACTTATATTTTAAAAAATATTCAATGAATTATCTATTATATTATGTATTACCCAAATTTAATTAATTCTCAATTAAAATATAAATTTTTCTAAAAAAATAATTAAATTTAAAAAAAGTATGTAGTGAAATATATCCAGTAATGGATACATCAATCCTCCCCTGGAGGGAGTGGTTGAATTAGTATTTATAAAATTTCTATTTACTATTGGTTTCAATACTTTTATAGAGGAATGTTGGGTTGTATCTTGATATTTTCATTATTTTTTTATTTAGGATAAACTTGTATATTTACAAGTTAGAGATGCTAGATACTAAAAATATAGGAATATGATATCAAAACTCATATTAGTAGATAAATGTGGGTTCTTAGATTGAACTCCATCACCATTCAATATTTTTATTGCAATTATCTAGATATTATACTAGTGTCTAATAAAATTTATAATGGAATATAGTATTTTTTTCATGGGAAAATTTCTTAGAGAAGATAACATGAAAAGTGGGTCTAACCTCTCCACTTCCCACAAACACCCTTTACCTATATGATAACCCCCATTCCACCAGGGTTTCTAATTCTATAACACCAATTAGGTTGTCTCATATACTATAATTAGGATACTGTAAAATTTCATACGAGATCATTTTTCTCTACAAGAAAGGAAGTGGTGACAGTTAGGAGAATATTGAATATTGAAGATAATGTCCATAATAAGGATATTCTTTATAGATATTCATGGTTGATGAGGCCACATCACTCTCCACTAGTAAAATAATTGATTAACCCTTATGTGGTACCCTAATTTTCTTATTCCACCACCTATTTCATAATGGTATCCTACATTCAGATAGTATATACAATCATCTCATCTAGTAAACACACATTATTGCATCTTTGGAATTGGTATTGAAATTAAAGACTATAGTCCTTAAGATTAATAATTTTTTAAATATTAATGACACCTTGAACGGTAGTCCATATTATTATAATGATAATAACCATTTACCACGTCTATAAATAATAATTGGTATTGAGGACCACATAATGTAAGGAGTTCCTATTAATATCCCTTTCAGATCTACAAAAAAGACTCAGACTCATTATTTTTTAACTATTTTCTCTAATATTCATCATTATTTTGGGAACAAACCCATTATTGTTATTTTTATAACCCTATATCTAATTTATGATGTGTTTTTATTTAATTATTATCCATAGAATGTTTTTGGGAAGGAATTCTAATGTTAGTATGAGTTTTCTCTAAGTCCATCATTTCCTATAATTTCTATGGTACCATATGGTGATTCTCTATCCTAAAACTCATTAGTGGAACCACTACTAGACTTTGGATTTACTGTAATTGATATAAAAAAATATGATGTATAATAATCATAAATGATATTTTTTTCAATCTAAACCACTATAATGCAGTCCCTTTTATCCATCTTGTATGACCATGATTTGTAGTTTTCACTATCATTATCTGTTATTGTGTTGATGGGAGGATCACCACAGGGGGAAAATTTGAACTCATAGGGCACACTAAGGGGCTTCAAAACATTGTCTCCTTTTAATGATAATGGGTTAATACCCTATAAAACATGAATAAATGGAATAAACCTAGACCATTGGATCCAAACATTTCTATGTTATTTATATTCATTGAATTTTATTACTATCAAAAACTAAAATATGTGTAATAGTCTCAAGATATCAAAAAAGAAATTCCCTTTATAGATATGAAATACTCATTTACCGATATTGGAAAAAATAATCATTATCATTCCAATGGTCTACGCTTCTAGAAATTGAGGAACTACCATGAATGTACTTGGTTTGAATATATTGAGTGAATCATGGTATAGGTATCTGTATCCACTTAGCAACTTTGTATGAATCCAAACCAGGTAATTCAAAGGAGGGAGCATTGGATTGATTTTCTAACCTAACTCTTTGTAATGGAAATGATGTAATTCATCCAATCTATACCTAGTCCCAATTTTTTTTTGTGAGGGGAACCTTTTTAAGTTCTTTTAGATTTTACTATCTCTATAAAAGATCAATAAAATGATAATAGAAATATAAAAGTGTCTTCTATCAATAACATATGAGGTAAAACTACAATATATTCAAGGATAATGAATTTTTAATGAAATAAAACTATTGAATGAGTGGATTCTTAAAGTAAAAGGGAGTTGTTTTTTTATTAATTTAAAATAACACCTCATTAGTGGTCTTTAAAAAACCATTGGCTTGGCCATTGTATTTTACCCTGGTGTTGGCTAAGTGGGAAAACTAATAAAATATTTTAAATTTCACACATTTACTAGCACTTTTTATTAATTATTACATCATTTTGATGGAATTAATCACGCCAAAAACTCAAAACTATATTTTTATTATTCACAAATAACTAAAATATTTTATAAAATTATCATAAATTCAATGTAACCTAATATCAAAATCATTAATTAAAAAATGAACTCCATTATTTGAAACGAACTTTATAAATTTAAATAATTTATTTTTTAAATAAAATCATAAATTATTTTAAAAATAACAATTTTAAAACTATAAATTGTTTTATATCACCTTGAAAAACTAATCAAGATATCATTATCCTTTAAATTTTAAAATAATTATAATATGATTTATTATTCATAAGGTCCATATTAATAATCATATTACTATTCATATGCATATTTTACTATTCACAAAAAAAATTATGTTAGTCTTGTTAGACTATAAATATCTTAGAAAACACATAAGTCTATATTAGTTTTCCAAAATTAAAATAATAGAGGTTGAAAGATTATGTTTACTAACTTGGTTATAAAAAAGTTGAGTTTTGTGGAGATTCTGGGTTTCTTGTATTCTATATTAGATTTATTTATAAATCCTTGGGGTTTCCGAACATTGAGGTTGTAATTATTCAATTAAATGAAAAATAAAACAAATGAAATTTGAAATATTGAATGAAATACAATTTTAGTTAATTACAATGATATATGGATTTTATAGATGATTATGACATGTTAGGAGTGTATTAAATTATTTGGGTTGAAGATATATTTTTTTCTTATTTTTCATAAAGTCAAAGCAACGAATGGTGTCAAAATTGACACTAATCATATTTTATGAAAATAATATTTTATTTAATTATTTGAAAATCATATTATTTTAAATATGGACAAAGGGGATATGTTATGGCATGAAATTTCCAAAATTGTTTATTTATAGTTTAATAGACCCTTATATTTAAATATTAACACCTTTTAATATTGAAAAATTTGACACCATAGTTAAAATTAAAATATAGTTTAACTAAGGGTTAAACAAAATCATAAAGATTAAAAACACCAAATGATGTCTAAATTAAATTGGTTGATGGTATTAAAAAATTATCTTATCTTAGATTCAAATCCATTTCCATTTTGTGTTATTTGAATATAAAATTAATTTTTTATTATTTTATCTTTTGAGAAATTCTAAAGAGTTACCCTTACATCAATTATAAAAGGGAAAATACTCCCTCATTTATTTTCCCTACTTTGATTATTCTAACTTTACAATACTCTACCAATTTATCTTGTCAAATTCCCCAGCTACATTCTAGAGGTACTGGTATTCTCATTAGTCAATCCCTATAGCCTATTTGAGGATATCCAAACAAGGAATTTCAAAGAAGATGATTTTTTAATGTGAATAATGAAAGGAAAGACTCAAGGAAAGTGAATTATTAACTAAATTTTCATCTATTGAGTTAATCTGACGCTTAATTAATTATCTCAAACTAATATTATGTGTGAAATTAATTTTGATTATCTTATATGGAATGAGTGCATTTTACCACTTTTATGACTCCTTAAGGTTTTAAAGATTCCTATATAACATTACAAGGTTCATTTCATAGAAAATGTTTTCAATTATAATTTCACATATTACAAGAAAAATTGTATTGAAAATGGAAAGGATATTTTACATTAGAATTATTTCAGGTGATTATTCAAAATAATTTTCCATATTATACAACGTTATTTGAGGTTACTTTTTCTTTACTGGGGTATGATCCATGTATACCATCTTTACTCTTTCTATGGATGGTTTTTGTTTTTGATGACATGAGGTTTATGAAATAATTTTTGTTTTCTAGGGTTAGGCAATGAAAAAATACTTATAAAACACATTTATTTTCATGGGTTATGATATGATAAATAATTTATATTCTTGTTTCACACATATGTTTGGTTTTCATTATATGATGGTCGGGACATAAATCTTTCTCAAAAGCATTCAGAAAAATTTAAATCTCATGAGATTGAAAAAACTAGACTACAAAGTGAACTTGGTTAAATAACATAGGGATAAAAATATAATTAATCCTGATTAGATTTTATAAGGTTGGACCAGGATGTAAACCTATCTCAACAATACATATTTGGAACTAGGAGTGAACCCGGTTTAGTAAATGGCTTTTTTCCACTATGATGGTTTGGGTAGTGATCCTTGTCTAATATGGAAATGAATTTATATGCTTATATCTATCCCAAAAATTCCATAACCTATGGAAATATTATGCTCACATGGCTCATTTTTTGTTTCATAAGGATTAATGTCTTAGTAAATTCTAATATTTATTCCACCATTTAAGATTATGATCTTGGATATAAAAGGTATAATTTCCAAATGCAGTGTTCATAGTCATATACCCTTATGCTTGTATTATCACTATGACATAACTTTTATGTAAATTTTTTACCCTTACTTAACATATGACCTCAACCTTTCTTATGTTAAATTTTCCCAAGATATGAAGGAATGTTTGAAGTATGATATTTAAAAATGGTTCCAATAATGAATGAATAAGTGTAAGATCATTTAGAAATTTTATGAACCATTTTTTTTTTATGATTATATGATTCCAAAGACACTAAACCTATATATATTTGATGTGGTCATGTTATTTTATGTATTTAATATCCATCTAGAATATTTAATATCTATTTATCATATGTATGGTCCATTATAGTTAATATTAGAGAAATTAATAGTTAACTATGGGAATCTATGATGGGAAAACCATAGTAAGATCTACAAGGATAAGTGTAGGGAGTGGTGAAGGACCCTGGAACCCCCTGAGAGGGGAGGGGTGAATAAAGTGTCAAATTTTACATTTAAACTGATGGATCTTGTTTCCATATTGGTAGTAACCTGTTAATCCTATCTGAAGTTGAAGTGAGGAAAATAAACAATCACATGCAAAGCAATTAGAAAAAAAAATTACTTGGTTCACCACTAAGGGATATGTCAAAGAGAATATGCGAAAAATGTGTCGGTCATACCAAAAACCACTAATCATTAGAAGTTGTGAATAAGAGTTTAAAACAGCCACTTTGTGTTAGAATCACTGACTTTACAAAGTTTTAGGGATACCACATTGCATCCCTTCAACCACTTCCAATGACTCCCCCATTCCCACTATGTTGGATGAATCTTCACTCAGTTTATCAGTATGAAGGTATCTTTAATGGTTTATCATTAGATCATGCATCCGAAATTGTAAATAGATGCTATGTTGAAGTCCTGTAATCACCGGTAGATGTAATTTATTTTCTTGTACACTGATATGTTATGGAAATTAATTTCACAAACTATTTTGATCAATTTTCCAGCATCCTTGGGTGTTCTACGTACTGCTTCATATTTTTGTGTACTCCTATTGTTTCTGTATACTGTTGTTGTTTCCATGTACTACTACTCTTTCTATGTACCATGTTGCTCCTGCACATACTACCCGGATCTGAGTACTTCTCTACTCTGTATACTACATTGCTTCGCCACATACTGCTCCACTCCTCCACATACTGTCCTTCTCCGCATACTATCTTAATCAGATGTATACTGTGTGACCTTTCTACATGAACTATGCACTCTTCTGCGAACTATTTTCCTTATGCAGATGATTCTCTCTGTGTATCATCTTCTCCTCTGTGTACCACTTTTGACATCGCTGATTTTATTCCATAAAATTCAATCTTCAATCTTGTATCTTAACAAAGGGGATTACTACTTGTTATATTGGCACATCTATCCACAAATTTTAGTAAAACAATTTAACCAAATTTCAATGTCAAATAATCTGAAAAATAAAATCCATCGGCATACTGTTAGCCTCCACTATGTACTGAAATCCCTTGAACCGTGAACCTTATCGCGTACCATTAACCTTCTGTTTTCCACATAGATTTTGGTCTGTGTACAACAACTAATCACTGTGTACTGTCACTTCAAACCATTTTTGGTAGCATTACGCGTACCACATGCCTTCACCACGTATCGTCACTGGGGACTGTTTTCAGTTCTATGCACCATTCCGCGTACCATATGCCTTCACCATGTACCGTTGCTGCGAACTGTTTTGATAGAATTTCTTGTACCACATTCCTTCACTGTGTACCACACACATTCACCACATACCACACTGGGAACTATTTTTGTCAGTGTTATCTGTACTG
This sequence comes from Viscum album, assembly GCA_963277665.1. Lineage (NCBI taxonomy): Eukaryota > Viridiplantae > Streptophyta > Magnoliopsida > Santalales > Viscaceae > Viscum > Viscum album. The sequence goes on from OY728126.1 coordinate 592,731,567, forward strand.
TATTCCTTCACCGCATACCGTTCTGTGTACACATTCCTTCACTGTGTAATGTTCTGTGTAATCGGTCCCACGTTTACTAAAACAGTCGTATCTTGCAAACCACACATTCGATTGATGAGTCATTGGTGGCATTTGTACCCTATTTATGATGAGGATATTTTGTTATGTCTTGGGGTGACTTTCATGAAATTTTTTATGTGATGAATATATTGAAGATAGGTGACCTTCAATACTGATTTCAATCTCAAATGTATGACCCCATTCTTTGAAAAATCCCCCGTTATCCATGTGCATATTGACAACAAACATGAAAACTCAATGTGGAGATTGACAAAAAACACAAACCAAACTCTGATATTGTCAACCAATAACCTTGGTTCCTACTATCTTCCACGTTGTGTTTGTTGGAAATATATAGATAAACTCACTGTTGCACTAGCCATGATAAAAACCTGATGCTTTAAGAAACAACTTAGCCATCACTCTATGTATATGTGAGGAGTGATCAGTGTAAAAAACAGGACAAAGAACATGTATTGAGTTATCAACCTTTTATTATCTCCATCATAGTTTCATTTATGGCTTTTTTGTTCTCCATCGTTCCCATAACTAGAAGGATATTGAAAAAACTCTATTTAATTGCTCCATTATCCCCCATCGACAATAAACCCAATGAGTATAATCTTGACTTATATATTTTAAAAAGAATGACCCTTGGATCGTATGTCCCCCATAAACCTGCATTATTTCCACAAAATGATTAAAAACAGTTGATAAAACTAGAGATTAGGGAATATTGAAACGTCTTTATGCACTGGGATGTGGCTGAACACTGAGGTTCAACCACTGTTTCAAAAACACAACCAATAACAGTGGCTTGTTCATAATGTCATCCAATTTCTCATCAGTTCCCCCAGGGTACATTTTGATCACACCTTATTCAACGTTTTTATTTATGAGGTGATATTTGATCTCAATATGTTTCATATGGGAATGATAAATAGGATTCGTTGTAAGAACAATTAGACTCTGGTTATCACAGTTAATCACTATTGGCTATTTCACCTCATCACGTATGTCACTCAGTTGATACTTCATATAATGTAAGAAAGTGAATGCCTTGTTAGTAGATAAATATTCATCTTCATTAGTAAAAAGTGAGTCACTTTCCTGTTCCTTTCTTAAACATACCATATATTTCATTTTAATATAGAATGTTCCACCACTGGTAATCTTTCTGTAGACAATGTCACCAGCTAGGTCAGCATCAGAAAATGATGATAGTTCACTATCTCTTCCTACATCAAAGTATATCACACAATTATTTCTACCATGAATATATCTCATGATTCTTTTCACTGCTGTCATATGTTCTATATTCATATTACAATGAATGTGGGCTATAAGGAATGTTGCAAATACAATATCTGGTCATGTCACTATCATGTAAAATAGTCTTCCAATGATTCTTCTATACATGGTGGGATCCACATATTTCCCGTACTCATGCTTCCCAAGATTTTTTCCTATATAAATTGAAGTCGAAATTGGTTTGAAATCATGCATATTGAATTTATACATCATCTCTCTTGCATACTTTTCATGAGAAATAAAAGTTTTATACTTTTTCTAAATCATCTACAACCCAAAAATGTTTGTGAGGTCACCAATCATGGACATTTTGAATTCTTTTTTCATGTGATTTGAAAATTTATAAACTAATTGATTCCTTCTTAAACTGAAAATAATATCATCCATGTATACCAATAATATGAATTGATCCTTTTCTGAATTCATCACATAGATATTGTAAAACATGCCTCATCTTTCAAACTCAAGATTTCTCAGATAATAGTCCAAATGAGAGTACCATGCTCGTGGTGGTTGCTTTATGCCATATAGACCTTTCTTTAATTTTATAATATTTAGTTCATAATTTCCAAGAAATAACACCACAGGTTGTTCTATGTAGACTTCTTCATCTAATAATTCATTTTAATATACTGTTTGGACATCATTTTGAAACACTTTATAACCTCTTTTGATTGCCATAGAAAGAAATGGTCTGATTGAATCCAGTATCACTACGAGTGAAAATCTATCTTCAACATCAACACCTTCAACTTGTGAATATCCCATGAAAACCAAGCATGTCTTATTTTTTATCACATTTAAATGTTTTTCAATTTAGTTCTTGAATATATACTTTATACCAATCAAATTATTATCATTAGGTATTTTAAGAAGATCCCATGTCAGATTTTTAACAATCTGATCTAACTCTTTAGTCATTTATTTCACCCATGACTCATCATTTACAACCTCTTCATAAGGGGATGGTTCTGCAACCAATAGAAATATAGATTTTTCATTATTCCTCATTCTCTATGTCTGCGTAGGTGTATTCTGATCAACAATAATGCTGGACTGATCAATCTATGCACTTTAATTTCTCTTTTGGGGTTTGACAGAATTCTCTAAAGCTATGGATTCATCTTCTCGCTATTATTTTGAGTTAACATCATGAAGTTACTTTTGAGAGTTTTTAATACCTTCCACTACCATTGTATAAACCTTTGTCCCATGTTCACAATCCTCCTCATATTCTTTCACATCATTATAATAATTCTATGAAGATTTGTTATTTTTATATTTCATGATCTTAGGATCACTGATTTCAACAGTTATTCCCAAGTGCTTATAGAAACACTTGTAGTCTTTTTTATTCATTGGGTATCCAATAAATACTCCTTCATCCTCATTTTTTACATATATCTTATGATTACCTTATTTTTTTCAGAAGAAAAGATTTCTTCTGAATACATGAAAATATTTCAAAGAGGGCTTCCTTCCATACTACAATTCATATGGTGTCTTTGTCTCAACCATATATATCACTATTAGATTTTAAATATACACTGCTACTTGTATTACCTCTTTACAGCAATGTTGAGGAATAAAAATCTCAATAAACATTGTTTTGGCCATGTTATTTACCTGTCGATTCATGGACTCAACATGTCCATTTAGCTGCGGAGTTTTCCAGTTTTCAAATCATGTTGTATCCCATGATTATCTAGGTAATTTTCAATTTCAATGTAACTTTATTCCTTACCATTGTCATACCAGAGGACTTTGATATTTCATCCAGTATCATTCTCCACAATTCATCAATAAGTTTTCAGAAAATCAAGCAGTTGTCACTTCCTGGGTATAATAATCAAACATTCTATTCTACTGTAATCATATATGAAAAAAGTACCTATCTCAATGGGTTCTATAAAAATTTATTGGGACACATACATCTATTTGGATGAGGTCAATGAGATTTGATGCTCTGTTCTTCTTTGGCCTGTAGAAACTGCAGAATAGTTTCCCTCTCATGCAAGCATCACATGACTTTTCTCGTTTATGCTTTAGATTATGGATATCCATGACTATCTTCAGCATAGATATCTTTTCTATGTCTTGATGATTGATGTAACCTAATATTTGATGCCATTAGTTGTTTTCCAATTCAACTATTAGGTAGAAAATGTTCTCTTTTCTATCAACATGATATAAGTTTCTATATGTTCTGTACCCTTTTATGAGATAATTCCTACAGTTTCTTATTATTGTACACCCATTGTGATTTAATGTCACAATAATACATGAGTCACAGAGTTGACTGACAGTGAGAATATTGTGACACATACCATAAAAAAAGGAATTCAGTTTTCTTATGCTATCTATTTCCTAGATCAGTACTTCTACGACCTTTTATTTTCAAAGCATCATCGTTACCAAAACTCACTATTTCATTGACCTTTTTATTTTCATTAGTTAATAATCATCATTACCCGTCATATGGGATGAACATACATTATCAAGAATCCATGTGTTGTTGTTATTTGTAGCTCTGACGGAATATTTTTGAAAAATTAGATTTTTCAATTTTCCTCTTTTCTTTTTATGAGATATTGGATTCAGCATAGGACATTGATGGTATTTTAATTCTATTTTCTGTGTAAATGGGTTATTCATATTCAAATTCTTCTTCTAGAGGAGAAAAACTATTTGAAACATCAACACTCCTTGGTTGAAAAGTATTGAATCATCTATGTGCGTTGAAATAATTTCCCTTATCATACCTCTACCGTAAATACAATGTTTTCTGACCAAAGTTAGAATAGTGAAAAAATATCCCTAAAAATTATTTCTTCCATAATAAGTAGGATTTGAATATGTTATTTCTGTTGAACACTTAACTCTTATCCATTCATATTTCTCCTTGCCTCTTCATAATATGACATGGTGTTTCCCAAATATCCACAAAACTAGGACATCATGAAAGGGAATGTCTTCTCACTTAAATTTCTCTTCATCAATCCTTAATCAGTAAAATAGTAGGAATCCCTATAATTTCTGGTCACTTGAGGATAATCATCATTTATACTTTTATTTTGATTAATGGTTTCTTTTTTATAACATTTGGTGGCTTTTCAACATGATTAACTTTCATCTTTCCTTTATTCTGGTTGACCTTATTTATAAAATTTGACATTTTAGCATCAAAACCAATTCCACTATTTCCCATGAATTAGGGACTTTGATCACTCAAGATATTTTCAACACCATCAGAACAATGATTTTCCCTCTCTAGTAGCTCAGCATCCAAGAACCTTCCAAACTACATTTTCTTCTTTAGTTCTTTTAAAATTGGTTCACTTTTTAGTATACTTCTCAGAGTAACAACTTCTTCTTCGACTCCAGCAACAGTCTTGGAATTCTCCTCCAGTCTCGAGGTAAGTTCATTAATAACCTTTTATTTTTCTTTAATTATGATTTTTAGTTCCACAACATCATCAGTGCTTTCAATAACTCACAATTGTACTTTCAACAAGTCTTCCAGTTATTCAATTTCTACTTCTAGTTGATCAATATATTTTGATGATTCTTCTACCATTTCTTTCCACGTATTACATCTTTTAAATTTATTATAAATATTACTAAAATAATCCTTAACATAAAACATGGTATGGACATTAGTAGTCAACTTCTTTAGATTTATCTGTTAATGGTTTTGTCTTTTCAATGGCATCCATCATGGAATCAAGGTTCCTAGATTTTAATTCCACTTCCTCTTCCTCAACGGTTTCATTTTTATCGTCTTCTTCTTCACAAACAAAACTCTTTCATTAAAATTTCTTTCCATATTTGAATTTTTTATTTTGGAAAAACCTTTCTTGGGGATTTTGAATGTCTCCATCATTTTCATCTTCATCATAGTACTTTCTTGGGAAATGCGAGGACTGGTTCCTAACACTTCCACAATTAAGACAAGCTAGAGGAAGCTAACTTCAAATTTCCATATTCCATTCTTGAGTTTCTTAGAAATGAAAGAAAAACTTCTTTTACCTCATCATCTTTATCAACATAATCTATTAAAATTTATAGTTTTTCTATGGGGTTGAATGCCATTTTATTACTTAAAGGAGTCATTACATCTTCTAGGATAAGTGTCATTTGATAAGCCACCCGGTCTCTTAGACGATTATCAAGATAAGTTTTAAAAGATCCATTTCTTCAAGAGTTGAAACCATTTCAGTATAAAGGGGAGAAATTATTATCAAAATTTTCTTTACAATATCATTATCTTTTATCTCTTTTCTAAGACCATGAATTTCTCCAGAAACATCAATAATTTTAATGAAGAAAGAATCTTCATTTTCATTAGAGTTCATATTCAGATCATTAAACCTATTGTGAAGATGTTTTTCCAACTTAAAATTTCTATCTCATTAATAAATATTCTCCCGTTCATCCCACATTGACATGGTAGATGTGAAACTCATTAATTTTAGATAAATTTGATCCGAAAGGGATGTAGTGATAGAATTCTGAACATTTGCATCATATTAAAGAAATTTACTATCTATATCTAACATTGACAGTCTTGTAGGTTCAAAGACTTGTATTCCATTTTGTAGTAGCAAATAAGGTATCCACTCTAAGAGATATTTGGTGAGATCTCATCCTATTTTCCCATATTTTAAAATTACATCCATCGAAGAGTGGAACTCCCCTAAAGTTGGTTGGATTCTCCATGATAGACATATTTAACACCAGAAACCTTTACCCTCTCATACCACTTGAAGGGCCACGGAACACCCTAAGAGGGGAGAGGTGAATCAGTGTGTCAAATTGTTGTTTTAAACTGATGGATCTTGTTCCCACGTTGGTAGGAACCTATTAAACACGACTAAAGAGGAAGTACAAAAAAAAAACAATCCCATGCAATGCAATGAGACAAAAATTTTACATGGATCACAACTAAGGGCTACATCTAAGGATCATACGCCGGTAGTGTTCCAGTCATACCAAAAACAACTAATCTTCACAAGTTGTGTATTACTAGTTATTAGCATAGTCACTCTGTGCCCTACACACTGCCATTACAAGGTTTTAGGGATATCACACTATGTCCCTCATACCACTTCCGATGAATCCCCCATGTTCACTATGTTGGATTAATTTTCACTTAGTTTATTAACATGAAGATCGCTTAAAAGTATTATCATTAGATCATGAATCCTCAAATGTAAATGGATGCTCTGTTGAAGTCTCGTAATCACCCACATATGAAATTTATTTTTTGTACACTAATATGTTATGGAAATTATTTTCTCAAACTGATTTGTTCATTATCTGGCTTCAGTGGGTGTTATGCGTATTGGTTGTTGTTTCCGTGTACTGCAACTATATCTGCGTACCATTGCTGCTTCCGCGTGCTGCTGCTATTTCCACAAACTTTGTAGCTCATTCGCAAACTGCCCTGATCCCCGTACGACCCTACTCTACGTACTACATTGCTCCGTCGTGTAACGCTCTACTCCTCCGTGTACCATCCTACTTCACGTACTACCTTGATCAGCCGTGTACTGTGAGAGATTTCTGTGTGAACCACTCTCTCTTCTGCAAACTTCTTTCCTTATGTGAATTATTCCCTCTGCGTATCGTCTTTCCCCCCATGTACCACTTTGGGCTTCACTGAATTTCTTCATGAAAATTAAATTTGCAATATCACCCCTTAAAAAATGAGATTACTACTCCTTAAATAGGAACATATCTTCTCAAATTTCGGTAATATGAATTATCCAAATTTTTAATGCAAGACAATCAGTAAAATAAACTCCATCTGTGTACTATTAGCCTCCACCGTGGACTGCAAGCCTCTGAACTATGAACCTTATCACATACTATTAACCATCTGTGTACCACATGGATTTTAGTCCATGTAATGCAACTCATCATGCTAAATTTAAATGAGAACAATTTTTGACAGCATTTTTCATACCACTTGCCATCACTGCATATCATTGCTGCGAACTATTTTCAGTTCTGCATTCTATTCCACGTACCGCACGACTTCCTCGTGTACCTTTGCTGTGAACCATTTCGATAGCATTCCATGCACATCATGCCTTCACCATGTACTACACACCTTCACCCTGTACCATGATATGAACTATTTTCAACAACATTCCACAAACCGCAAGCAATCACCGCGTATCATTCTGTGTACCGCATGCCTTCACCACGTCATGTTACTTGTAATCGACCCCTCATTTACTAAAACACTCGTATCCTGCAAACTTCACGTCCAATTGATGGGCCATTTGTGGTGTTGTGACCCTCTTGATGATGTGAATCTTTTGGTATGATTTTCGGTGACTTTCATGAAAGTTGTGGTGCGATGAACATCTTATGGAGCGGTGACCCTCAATACTACTTTCTATCTCAAAAGTATGACCCCATTCATTGCAAACTCAGTTGTCATCCATGTGCATATTGACAACAAACATGCAAACTCCATGTGAAAATAGACAAAAAACACAAACCCAACTCCAATATTATCAATGAACAACCTTGATTCCAATAATAGGATACCATTATAGAGTTTTGTTAATGATGATTAATAAGTTATGATTAAACTGATAGAGTCTTATATTGAAATTTTATAAACAATTTATATTGTTTTTTGGTTTTACCACTATGATTATTATTTCTCACACAATTCAATCTGGTTTTAGTCAATTACTAGAACCCTAAGGAACCAAATTTATGATAAATACAATGAGAAATGAAAAACTTTTCCCCATGAGAAACCAATTTTTATGGGAAATGAAATGAAAAATCTTGTTTCTATGCTAACACACCTTTCTCATGTTATGAATAATGTTATACTAAAAATTGAGTAAATGATGAAACCATATCTTGTTGAGTCATTCATGAGGCAGCATCCACCTTGTTTCAGTGGGTTCTCTAATAATTTATTGTATTTGTAACAGATTGTTACTACTGACATGATATTTTATATTCTCCAATTTATAGAATAGGATAATTTCATTTGGGATGTTAATCATTTGGAAGGTAAAGAGTATCAATAGTGGAATCTAATTATGAATATGAGGAAATAGGATGAAATTAGCTCCATTGAATGGGATGAGTTTAAGAAAATATTTTTCAATAAATTATTTTCTAATATTATTCAAATGAAAAGGGATAAGCATGTCCTTGAGTTAAGGAAAAAGGATGATGAATCTTTTGGAATATATGAATTAAAATTTTCAGGACTTGTGAGGTATGGTTTTGGAATTATCATCTTCCCTGAATGTAAGGTTAATCGGTACTTTTTAGGCTTAAAACCAAGTCTATGAATGGTGTTAGCCATAATATAATTCAGTATTTATGAATAAATCATCCAATGTGACATAAAGGTACTAATAGTGTTTTGATTTATGTATCAATTTTCTGGTTTTGATAAGAAAATGATGACGGAGTTCAAAGGAAAATATAAAAACAATGTTGGTATGAAGACATGATTTTCATTATTCTCAGGGTGTATAATGAAGCAAAATAGAATATTTCTTATGGGTGATAGTAAATTCTTTATGCATGGAGGGAATTTGTTTTGGGAAGTATATTGTTAATGTGATAGGTAAAAGTTATCTACTGACGAAAATAGGGAGAAAGCTATATAGAATGCACCACCCACAATCTATTGATTCAAATTCATGATGGTTGGGAATTATGTCAATAAATTCCCCAATATATGGTAGAATATGGATGATATGCCACAACAACATATAAATGAAAAGAAAAAATTGATCTTTTATGATATCATAATAGATGATGTGGATAATGTCAATAAGGGCCACTTATCCACCCTCCTATTTTGGGAAATTCATGTATTGTTTTATTTGAGTGATCCCTATGAAAATCTTATTATTTATCATTTAGTATAATTTCATGTGATTATATTCCTCTTAAGTAATTTTGGAATAAGATAATCATAGTTTTTATTCTACTGGTATATGTTTGAACCTAAACTTCCAGTGGAATTTTTTTTGTGATTTACCTTTTGTAAGCATATATGACTCCTAGTAAGAATGACTTACGTGTTATGGTTATAATCATGAGTTTATGAGTTTAATTTTGGTCATATGTTTAAATTATTCTACACACCCTTTTGAGTATTTATGTGATGGATGTTTATCAAGAGTAAGGATATTTTGAGATACATTTATAGAAAATCAACCCTTTGGTTTTATATATAGTGAAAACCTTATTTAATGTAGAATTTAGTTTATATTAGTTTAAATATGATTAATGTTATTATATTTTATCTTATATTGACATTTAGATTATTATGAGTTAAATTCAATCACCTTAACATGTTATAACACATCATTTATATGAGAGAAGTTTTCCATTTAGATCCACTTTCCAAAATATACATTAAGGATGTGGTAAGGATTCATAGAACACCACATTAAATTATATAATATAAGAATATATAGTTTACCTTAATTTTTTAGATAATTATTCAACATGATGTTGATAAAGATATTTTTTATCACTACTTATGTTCCTTAGATAGATGAATTTTTAAGATAATATTTAGCACCCTAGAGGATCTGTAAGGATCTTATTATTTGGATTTTAAAGGTGTTTGGGATCAGTAACATTCTTAAGTTGAGTTTTCATACAATAATAACATTCAATATATACAATATATGTCTCTTAATATAATAATTATTTGAAGTAATTATAAAACTCCAATGCACTAGAATGAAATTGTTGAAATAATGTTATTTGGACCTAAGAAAGATGATGAGATTGCAAAGAAGGTTTGTGCTATTCAGAGACATGTAAAGAATATAGAATGTGAAAATAAATGGCATACAAATGATAATGTATATGATATAGAATTTTAATTTGGTGAGAAGTACCTTATATGAATTTATATGTCGACGTAATAAGGGAATACAAATCCCCAAGTGTAGCATTCCCTTTGAAATTGTTGATCAAATCGGGATGGTTCCCATCTATTGGAACTCCTGCTGAACCTCTGGTAGGTCCATGAAAATTTTCATGTATCACTTATAAGTAAGTAAATAACTGATCAATCATATATACTGAACTCATAGGTCATTCCGCTAGAGAACAACATTCATTGTGTGGAAGAACTGGTAGATTTTTATGATCAATTAGAAAAGGATATATGAAATGGGACCACTCACTCAGTCAATGTTTTTTTGGTAATACCACCTATTTAAGGATGTTGCATGGGACCCTGGGGTGTAATGAGGTAGAGATATCATTAGTTGTTGAAACCAAATTTAAAACATTCAAGGTAAAAATACATTTTAGAGGGGGGGGGGGGTGAATATAAAACCCCGTTATTATTATAAAATATATTTTTTTTCAATAATGTGATTTCATTGAAATCTTGTGTTTCATTCAAAGATAAGATTAGAATAAAAATAAAATATTATAAGAATATTTTTTTTCAATTGTAACCTATCATTCAAATTAGAGGAAATAAATAGGAATAAATAATTTTTAACCAAATATAATGTTACAACTCAGTAATAATGTATTGGCATGTTCATAGGAAATGATACACAATTTTTAGTAGATATTTTACTCTTCCAAAATATGTTATCTTAAAATTTATTTTTTTTATAATTTTTACCAGTGAATATTTATTTATAGATGTTATAGTAAATGTATTTGATAAAATGAATTTAATTTTTTTTCAGTTTATAATTTCATAATTGTTTTCAAATTTATTATTAATAATTTTCTAAAAAACATTTTTTTTCAAGGAACAGTAAAAAAATATTGTTTATTTTGAAAATTATATTTTTCATTAATTTTTTTACAAGATTAAATTATTTTTTGGAATGGTTTTAAATTTTAATTAGTTCATTTTGATTTAAAATATTCCAATTATCGGGTTTTAAATGTATTTTATAATTAAACATAATATAAATTATGTAATATTTAAAAAATGCACTTAGAAAAACAATTTTTATTTGTGTGTTTTCTGTTTAATTTTAAATAAATTTTGATTTTTTCAAATTAGATAAAATTAATTATATATTTCTAATCATTATGTTCAAATTTGGAAATTTATCCCTTTTTGTTTTTAGTCAACAAAAACAGAAACTCTGTTAAAATGTATTACCTCGTTAATGGGTAAAACATATCATTGTGGATTAAAAAAAATTAACAAGGTCATACGTTTTCATCCTTTTATGGAAAAATTAAATTCAAACCCTAACACCTAAGGATTTAAATTGAGTTATTTTATTGAAACATGTCATTAAATGACATAGATACTATTAAAATCAATGAAAGTGACAAAATACACCCTTATTTTTTATAAGTATTATATTTTTAATATGGGGTTTACCATAATATATACTCCACTGTAAAAATTATTCAAAAATAATTTTTTTTTCATCATGGTAATTAAATTATATTTTTTATTATTTAAATAACTATACTAAATGAGGACACAACATCAATGCAGAAATTATTCAATTAAATTAAAAATCATGTAATTAATGTTAAAGATATAATAATAAATTTAATTTGAATTAATTATAGTTTTCCATGAATTTTCTTGATTCTTATGACATTTTAGGGGTGTATTAAATTACTTTTCTAGTAGAAAACATATTTTCTTGATTTTCATGAAGTTAATGTAATGAATAATTTCAAAATTGACACTAATGTTATTTTATGAAAATAATATTTTATTAAATAATTAAAAAATCGTAAAATAATAAAATAAGGACAAAGGGGACAAGGTATGGTAAAAAATATTATAAATTTTCCATTTATCATCAAATTGAAACTTATAATTAGAAGTCAGAACATTTTAATATTGAAAAATTTATTACCGTCGTTAACGCTTTCTTTGATGGATAAGGTAATATACAATTGTTTGAATGCAGAAGTCTCTAATGTAGTTTTTTATTTTATTTTTAATAAATGGTCAGAATCATAGTTTTTATCTAGAAATGTTTGAAAAAATATAGGTTTACCAATGGTTAAACAAAATGATAATCTTTAAATAATATCAAAATATTTATATATTTTTTGATGAGATTACGAACATATCATATTTTATTTTAAATATATTTTCATTTGGTAGTATTTTTATGGAATATTAATTTATTATAATTTAATATTTTGTAAATTTCTATAAGTCCCCCCCCCATTATAAAAGGGAACATACTCCCTCACTTATTCGACCCCTTTGTGCCTTCTAGCTCAACCATACTCTTCCAATTTTTATTTTAAACGTCTTTAGAAACAGACAATAGGTGGTGGTATTCTCAAAATACCATCCAAGGAACCCGTTATAGGAGATCCAAAGGATAATTCTAGAAGATGAAGTTTTATTGTAAATAATTAAAGGAAATACTTGAGGTATGAGAATTATTAACTCAATTTTCATTTGGTTGAGTTAAAATTAATCTTTTTTAATTATTTTGTCTTATTATTTTGTGTAAATTGATTTTTTAGTTTCTTATGTTATATTTAGACTAGTTTTATGTGTATTTAGAGCCGATACATTTAATAAAATTTTTATGTTCCATTTATTGTTAATTATAATTTATTTTCTTTTAAAAATCATCTATTGATGTTTATTTTTACAAATTTAAAAAAGAAATGTTTTTTAACATAGAAAACATGATTGGATCTTTCTAATTTCATGAATACCTAATGTTTTGAATCTCATTATGCAAGAGTAAAAGGTACTTTTCAAATAAACTATTTCCCTTTGTAATTGAGTGGATTTAAAAAAAATTCATACTAGGAAGGATAGTTTCCTCAACAATTATTTCATGTGATATTTAGAAATCATTTCAATATAAGAAAAATGTATTTGTTGTTAGTTATGTATTAATGGGGATATTATCTTTTCATACCACCATTACTCTTTATATTGATAATTTGTGTTTATGATCTCTTGAGGTTTATGAAATCCATTATGTTTCCATTTGTTATTCAATGAAGTAATGTTTATTAAAACCATTTAGTTTCAAGGGTTATTTTATAATGAATGATTAATGTTCATTTTGCACATAATTTTATGCTTTTCATTAGATGATTTGTGGGAACTATATCACCCTCTAATTAATTTGGTAAATATTTATACCTCGTGAGATAAACAGGACTGGAATATGGAGTATAGAGAGCCCAATTTTTCTTTCATTATCATTACATCATTTAAAAGATAACCAATATAATAGTGTCATAAAACCATGATACATTATTTTTATGTATTTGTAAAATGAGGAAAAAACATATCAATTACATGATACAACATAAATATTATTTAATTCCTTCTTCCCTAACTTCATGGTGGCTCTCATGTACATTATAGTATAAGTAGTCACTAAAGGAAATAACTCAAAGAGAGGGATGATATAAAATCCCAGTAAGAAGACAGATAAGAACAAGAATCAATATAACATGGGGGAACATAATTATTATCATCATGACAAAAGAACGGGATCATTATCTAGTGAGATACATCACATTACACAATTTATTGGAGCACTGTATAATTCTGGGTGCACTTGTCACACCATAACATTTACATAATCGAGCTTTCCACATTGTACGTATATAAATCATTGACATAAAATTACCGATGGAAAATAAAGGGGTTTAATTTCATAAATTCATAAATAAAACATTTGGTTTACCAAATGAGAAAGGTAAAAAACATATTTTGTATTGGATTCATTATTCCTGAGGGAAGAATAAATTACTCAAGAGGAGTAACATGTGTTTTGAAAATAAGTGTTATTTTGAATAAAAAATATTATATTTTTTATTAAAACCATACTATAAACATATATAACCTAGAAAAAAATATTTAATAATAATCAAATTTTGTATCAGGAATATTAAATGCACATCCACACTGAATTGTTTCACATAGAGGAATAACACAAAGAAAGGAAATTTGGTTTCAGAATCCCCTTACCCTAGGTCTGGATGATTTATTTACACTCATGTCATGGATAATATAATTAGATTCATTATTAATAAATAAATAACTAATTATACACATTTTTTATTAGTTATAATTTTATTATGTTAATTTATGCCCATTATGATGAGTTATAGAGTTCAATTGCATCGTTCGGGATTGTTTATTTTCTTGGCCTTCTTGAACGGTTTACTGGTATAAAATTAATAAAGTTCATATAAGATAAGAATAATTAACACAAATTAAAATTATACATTATTAGTGAAATTAAATAATTTTATTTGTTTTAATATATATATTTTTCAGATATGATGAAGATTCATTAAATAAAATGTTAATGATAATCGTTTAGATTAATTTTTGTGGATTTTTATCACAAAAATTGTTTTGTTTTATAATTTATTATTATGTATATATGTTTGTTATATAACATTAAAATGGTTATAAAATAAATTATAATTTTCTTTCAAAAAATATCATGTATTAATGAACATCCTTGATAGTGGAAAAGAAAAATTAAAACTTTTCCTCCTAGTAGGTGATAAATCAACACCCCACAAATGATGTTTTCTTTTTTAGTATAAAAAAAAGAGAAGAAGAGGATTGATGATGTATTATTACTTTAAAATTATAATATTATATTATATATAAGATACTATATTTATCATAACACTTAGATTATGGGAGGTTAGAAGATAATAAGAGAAGAAAAGAACTATTAAAGAAATTAAATAAAAACAGATGATGATTTTACCTCTTTAAATTTTCCTCCATGAGAACCTATATAGGGAAATTTTATTTGGTATTTTTTTGATAAAAAAGATCCAATATCTGTGGAATAGTATTTGGAAGAATAATAGGTTGAATTTGGACAATCATAAAAGTTTGGAATGTGTGAGTAGAAAAGGTGGTGATGCATTGTATTTGTAGGGAAAGAGATGGATGTTTTTTATTTCATTTATTATTTTGGCAGAAGACTATGAATTGTTTTAACGTCATATATAAGAATATTAAATAATAATGTTTAATAAGATATTATGGTGTTACATCATCCATACATCATCTATTACTCAATCATTCTTTGATTTGTTAAATATCATAAATTACCATACGTAACTATTCACAAAAAATTCATCTATTTTAGAAAAATACCAAACAAATTACCCTGACAATTTTTTTCTATGTTGAATTTATAAATGAACATTATTTTTTGAAAATAATTGTATATGTCTGAGTAATTTAGTTTTGATTAAAATTATCATTTATTCAAAAAAAATATGTTTTAAAATTATAACTGATTTTATGATTCTTTGAGAAATTAATCAAGGTGTCATAAAATAATCTTATAATAATAATAAAAATTATTTTTGTGTACATTTAATGAAAAGAAAATTTCATTTGAATTAGTTTATTTATTATAAAATTTTAAATCAACATTTTCGTTATATAAAAATATACTCATTTATTTCATTATTTTTTAAAAATTTATTTACTTATACCATGTTATAATTATATCATTTTTCAATTAATAAGATGCATAAATTTTATTTATACTTTAATAATTTTTTTTACTATTTTCTTGTCTGGATTAATATTATTAATGGAAATGTTACTATTACAGGGGTCAACTTACTATTCTATTAGTAAATCTTCTTTACTTTATATGAATTTTTATTATTTCTTTCTTCATTTATTATAATGTTCTTTTATTCAGATCTCCATGATATGTATGTTTTTGATACAATATAACATAATTATAGGAATTCATAGAATTCCATTGATAAAATAATGGATCTTTACATTCTTCTCCCCCTTCGAAAATTTTTCCTCAAAATTTGGTTTTCTATAAAAAGATGCAGGTATTTATTCTTTTATCACCTCCTATAGTTACCATGTTGCCTCTTTATACTTATGGTTCTGCCAGAGTACATTGACTAGTTAACTAGTCCTATTGTGTAGAACTTTATCTCGATGGTCCAAGGTATTCACCTACTTCTCCTCAAATGAGAGATCATTTTCTATATATAAAACCTCTAGATTCAGTAAACACAAGGGATTTGATATGTATGTCATAAAGAGATATACCTGGAATATATCACGCACTAGAGACATGGTATGTGGAAGTTCTAGTCAGTAGGACACAACTCTAACATGATCAATAATCTCGAAAGGTCCATTGTACCTGAGTCTAAGCTTTATGTTTTCCCCAAATCTCACTATCCTCTTCCATGGAGATATGCAGATGAATACAATGTCTCCAACCTCAATCTTTATGTCTCTTCAGTGATTGAATTCAGAGTTCTTTTGTCGACTTTTGGATGCCTTGATGTGTTAATAACTATTTTTCAGCTTTTTCACCATTTCTTCAAGCATTTTAGGTTCTAGCAGCTTACGTTCACCGACTTCATCCCAATATTTTGGTGTTCTATATATTTTTCCAAAAACAGATTCATATGGATCCATTTGGATTCTCCAGTGGAAACTATCAATGTTAGAGAACTCGGACAGAGGCAGATGTTGGTTTCATCATCATTTTACATCTATATAATATTCTATCAACATATATTTTAGTGTCTAAAAAGTTATCTTATAATTTTTCATCAGTTGGAGGATGATAAGCCACACTAATGTTCAACTCAGTGTTTAGAGCTTGTTTCAAAATTTACTAAAACATGGAATTAAATATTATATCACAATATGATAAAATAGATTATGGTACTCAATACATCCATACCAATTCAATGATTTATTTTACTTCCATTTGATCTATTTAGAAGTCATATAGAATTGTGATAAAGTGAGTTGTCTTTGTAAGATGACCAATAAAAACCTAAACAACATTTTTTTATCTAGATGTTTTCATAAGTCTAGTTAAAAGGTCCATGGTGGTGTTTTCCTATTTCCATGTTGCTATGGGTAATGTTTTCATCGTCCTCTAAGAAATTTTCCTTTCAGTTTTAACTTTTTCACATACCAGGAACTTTGATATATATTCATAGATCTCTTTTTTTTATATTTTACCACCAATAGTTCTCTCAGATATCATGATACATCTTTGTGGTCCCTAGGTGAATAGAGAATTCTGAGCTATGTGTGCCACTAGAAGATCTCTCTTATCTCTGTATTGTGTGGTACACATAATTGTGACCCAAATCATACCACTCCTTCCCAAAAAATATTAATCTCAAAGGATTTACCCTTTCTCTCGGCTTCCACCTTCTTCTGAATAACCACATCATTTATTTGATTATTCTTTATTTTCTCCATGTTGGATGGTTGACCAATAAATTGAGAAATTATTGATGATGTTTCTTATAAATGATCCCCATGACTATATAATGAAAATATAAATATATTGCATCCTTCTCAATTCACATCATTGATAATATTACAATATCCTTTCTACTTAGAGTATTCGCTACATTATTATATTTTCTAGGATGGTAGTGGATTGATTAGTAATTATCCTTAATGAGCACTAACCATATTCACTTGGGGAATATTAAGATATTTCTCAGAGAATATATATATGAGGCTTTTGTAATCAGTATATTTTTCCCAATTCTCCCCATAGAGATAATGGTTCTAGATTTTAAATGCCATGATCACTACCAATAATCTCAGATCATGTGATGCATAGATTTTCTCATAATGTTTCAATTTACATAAGGCATAGGCTACCACATCCTCAATTTTCATCAGTACATAGCCTAATATCTTCTTTGAATCACTGTTGTATTCGACAAAGAGTTCCATACATGGCAGTAGTTTGAGTACTGGCATGGTGGTATACCTATTTTTTAACTCTTTTAAGAAGGTTTCACATTAACAGGTCTAGATAATATTTTACCCTTCTGAGCCAGTTTGGTTAGTGGGTTCAAAAATCAGGACATGTTCTTCAAAAATCATCGATAATACTCATCTAGACCATGGAAACGATAGATCTACATTATATATGTTTCCCACTACCACCTTTTATTAAATTTTCTTTTGAAGGTTCTACATATATTATTTTACTGGTGAAAACATTCTCTAATAGTTATAAATCCTCTATCTGGAACTCACATTTACTGTACATTTCATAATTTCACTCCCTTCGTAATGTCTTTAGAACGCGATTCAAATACTCCCCATGTACCCCTTTCTCTGGGTGTATATTAAAATATACTCAATAAAGACTACAAAAAATATATAGAGGTAATATCTAAAGACTCTATTCCTTAAATATATGAATATTACTAGAGGATTAGTGGGTCCAAAAAGAATCTATAATAACTCATAGTTCCTATGCATGATTAAAAATGTAGTCTTGGGTATATCTTCATTCCTCTCCTTTATTTGGTGATATCCTGACTGAAGGTCAACATTATATAAATAATTTTCCCTATTTAGTTGATCTATCAAGTCATCTATCCCTAGAAGGGGATAGTTTTTCTTTATCATTATTTTTTTGGGATCATGATGAAACATTTAGAGCTTCCTTGATTCATCTTTCTTCTTGATAAAGAGGACTGGTTCACCCCATGGTGAAGCACTCCAGATTGTAAAACCATTGTAATGATACTATTGTAATCACTTCTTCATTTCATCCCACTCAATGGTATAAATTATACAACAAGTATTCAATATTCGAATAGATCAAGGAAAATGTTCAATAAATAAATCAACCTATCAGTTAGGTGTAAATAGATGTAATTAATCAGGGAACACATTAGTGTAGTCGCTCACAATGGGCATGTCTTGGAGCATGATTGTCTCTTTTTTCCCAATCATTTGAGCAAGATATGATTAATCATAAGGAAATAATATCCATAATTGAGATGATAAATATGTATGATATCCATAATTTTCTATTAACATGTATAGAATTGAAGGATGCCTCAGGATGTGAAGAGTGATCTCCCTTTCCATATAGTTGATTTGATATTTTTGTAATGATAGCGAATCCATTCCCAATATAACATCAAACACCACCAAAGGATGTAAAAACACATTTTATTAGTTGTTCATTACATAAAA
This sequence comes from Viscum album, assembly GCA_963277665.1. Classification (NCBI taxonomy): domain Eukaryota; kingdom Viridiplantae; phylum Streptophyta; class Magnoliopsida; order Santalales; family Viscaceae; genus Viscum; species Viscum album. The sequence continues at coordinate 592,750,933 of OY728126.1, forward strand.
ATTAACCGAGGTGGAGTTATATACATTGGATGCAATAATTTATCTATTTACTATTCAAAATGATTACTCAACCACCATATTTTGAGATGGTCTTTGAATAGATATAAAAAACATGAAATATATGAAAGAATGTGTATAACCAAAATCAAAAAGTATGTTCACTATTATTGAATGAATAACCAACTTACCTATAACCACATCATTATTTAGATCCACCTCAGTAGTATTGATTGCATAAGGTATCCCTTGATCATTTAGATTTGGTTTCAAAATACACTGATTACCTACAAGGAGTTGAGATTTAGTACACTGTCTTGCATAGTTCCCTTTCTTTCAATAATTGAAGCATTGAACCATATATGGTTCTCGCATTTCCTCTACCAAATTGTCCTAATTTCTCTTGTCTCTTCGATATTGATAAGCTTGTGGGGATTATCTCCCACACATGAATCATTTCCTGATCCCATTGCGGATATTACCATGATGCTTCTTCCCACATTTTTGATATGTTAGTGGCTGAATTTTCATTCCTTGTTTTTCATTTGATCCTCTACCATAAAACTCCATCTATCATTTATTATCTCTATAACCATGGGACCATTCTTTATATTCCCTTGACACTTTTAGTTCACTTAGAACAACATATTTATAAAACCCAAAGCCTCAAATTAGTAGAGCCTTTGGAAGGTGTTTTTTAAACCAATAATTAATATATATATTTTTATATTATTTTTGATAAAAAAACAAGAGGAATACCTCAAAAACCCTGTTAAATTTTATTCTTGATCAATGAAAAATTAAACCCTTTTTACCTTATCTTTATGAATTCCCCCTTTTTCTTCGTGCAAAGAGTTCGAGGGAAATACATACTAAGAAATATTTTCTTAAAGTATTCCCACTCTATCACTACATTTTAATCCTTAGGCTTGGTCTTTATAACAAACACCCAATAATGGTCAACATCTCTATCTAAATGCTAAATGGATAGTGTCACCTTCTCAGCCTCATAATAGCACCGCACAAAAAATATCTTCTCCGTTGAATTGACAAACTATTATATGAAAGGTGGATCAGAATATCCACTAAAAGTTGGTGGTCATTACCACATTAAATAATTTATAGCTATTTTCCCCATATTAGGGTAATTTGGACATTCCAAATTATTCATGTTATTTTTCATAGCCTATGATAGCTATGATAGGATGGCCATTAAATTTTTAACTCCACCTCCCAAAGCAGGGAGAATGTCATTCACACAGTCACTACATTGACCATAACTTGGGGTTTTTCCACATTTCCCATTGTTTCCACCATTTTATATAAGATAAATTCTTTGAACCAAACATAAGCCTACAATCCACAAATTAATAATTTATTCCATTGTGAAATTAACACTAAAGGCATATCTTGTGGTATCCCAATGTTTATAATATTTTTAAAACAATGAATATGGGGTGCTTAAATATACTTATCCTCATAGTAAGGGTTTTAAATAATATCTATATTTTTAATTACCATGTTTACTAATCCATTATTTGATACCAACTATAGTGACCCTACTTTCTCATAAACTACTATTAAAATTTTTTAAAGATAAAAAATATAACAGTGTTACAAAACTAGGATCCTAAGGTTTAGTGTCTTGGAAAAATTAGGACCAAATATCAAATTTACAAAATAATAAATAAAAATTATTTATTTCATTATTTTTTAGCTTCTCAGTGGCCCTCACGTACTCCTTAGTATAAGTAGTCACTTGATGATATAAATCAAAGAATGGGGTGTGCTAAAAAACCAGTAACTGGATAGATAAAAACATGAATCAATATAACATGGGTGGGAAAAATAATAAGCATCATTAAATAAGTTTGGGATCATAATAATAATCATGATATTAATAATTATAAAATGGAATGTAATGTGACATTGTATAAAATGAAACATCATGCCTAAGTGGCCAAATACCACAGATAATTGTGACCAATTCTATCATCATGTTTATGTATAAAATATATGAATAATCATAAAATAATCATTGTGAAAAAATGTAGAATCATTTTAAGACCCATTTCACCTATCTCATGAGATAAATAACATTACCAAATGCATTGGATCACTACATAAATTCAGGCACACCCATAACTTCATAAAATTTACAAAATCAAGCTTTTCACATAAAACGTATATAAATCATAGAAATAAAATTACGGATTGAAAATGAATGTGTTTAATTTCATACATTGATAAATATAATTTTTTGATTCCCAAATGATAAATAGAAAAACATGTTCTGTATTCAATTCATCATTTTTGACGGAAGAAGAAACAACTCAAGATGATTCCAAATGTGTTTTGGATTAAAGATTATGTTGGGGAATTCATTGTATTTTTAATAAAACATGATTAGGAACATGTATATACTAGAAAATAAAAACAGAAGTCAATGATATTATATTTTTGGAGTATTAAATTCACATAAACTCTAATATTTGGTATGAAGTAAGATAAATTCAATGAAAGAAAATTGGGTTTGAAAATCCCCTTGCCTTATCTCTGGATGCTTTCATCAATTTAATATCCTATATAATAAAATTAGATTAATTAATTCATAAATATGAATCATTTTGTAATTTTTTTATTAAAATTTAATTTTTTCATTTTTATCCATTATAATTAGTCATAGAGTTTAATTTCAACATTCAGGAGTGTTAATTTTCTTGGTCTTCATGATCAGTTTATTTGTATAAAATTATTAACGTTTTTAGAAGATGAGAATAATTCTCCAGAATTGAAATTGAAAGTTATTAGTGAAATTATAGAATTTAAATTGGTCTTAAATATTATTTTATATCTAGGTATATTTATGAGTCATTAGATGAAATGTTTATGATAATCGTTTGGATTAATTATGGTGGTTTTCTATCACAATGAACTCATTTAGTTTTATTATTTAATATTATGTAGATATGTTTGTTCCAGAGAATAAAAATGGTTATATCATAAATATTACTATATGTTTCAACCATTATAATGGTTTTATGACTAGAATTTATTGTGGTAAGGGAAAATGAAAACTCTTCATCCTTGAAGGTGATAAAACAACACCTTAAGGACGATGTTTTCATTTTTAGAAAAAAAGTTTGGGGAGATTGGGTTTTATAATGAATTATTTCATTAAAATAATTATTTTAAATTATATAAAATATTAAAAAGTTATAATTCCACTTGGATGAGGGTACGTGAGGAGGGAATATCAAGATAAAATAACTTGATCTGAAATTAAACGAAAACAGAAGAGGATTTTACCTCTTGAACTTCTTATCCTTGAGAACCTCCTTAGGGAAATTGGATTTGGAATTTTTTGAGACCAAAGGATATTGGTCATAGGGAAGAGGATTTTGAATAGGATGGAAGAATTTTGTAAAGAATCAAAAAATTTTAGGTGTAATGAAAAGACATTGTTAGGGTTTGTATTTATAAAGGAGAAGTGGGTGGATTTTTCATTATTTTGTTTATTAATTTATTATTTTCATTAAATACTATGATTATTTTGAACATATTTTCTAAATATATTAAATAACTATTGAGAGTTAAATGTTAATCTCATACATAATCTATACATCATTTATGAATTAATAATTCTTGTATTCTTTATATACTATAAATTACGTTATTTCACTAGTCACAAAAATTCAACAATTATAGAATGATTAATAAAATTACCCTAAGCATTTTTCAATGTCAAGAAATAAAAAATGAACTCAATTTTATTAAAATTTTTATATATATAAATGGGAAATATAATTTTTAATTAATATAATAATTTATTCGAAAAATAACGATTTTAAGATAACAACTGATTTTATGACACACAAACATATTAATTAATATCTTATAATATTTTCCAATCATCATTAAAAAAATTATTTATTTATAAAAAAATTTCTTTTAAATAATTATATTAATCATGAAATTTTAAATTAACATTTTTTGTATAAAAATACCAGCACTTAATTACTAATTTTGATAAAATTTATTTAATTTTATTATAATAAAATTATATATTAGTTTCTTTTATAATATTAAAAAATTATATTTGTACTTTCATAAATGAGGTTACTATATTATTGGATGTATTTCTATTCTGAATGGTCATGTTACAATTCAAAGAGTTAAGTCACTATTTCATTGGTAAATATTGTTTAATTTCTACAGATATTACTTAATTTTTTAATTAATTTATAAGAATGATTTTTTTGGGATCTGCATGATATGTATATATTTTATATAATATAATATAATTATAAGAAGGGAAAAAATTACATTGATAAATTGTTGGGTCGTTACCAGGTGTGAACCATGATAAGTAATACAAGACTCGAATGGGAAGTAAACCTAGATCAGTATTATAGGGCTAGAACAAAATGGAATCCTGATTCAATAATACATGGTTAGAGCATGGCGTGTACATAGTTTATTATATGACTTGTTTCATTATGATGGTCTTGATATTGATACTTGACTAATATGGAAATGATTTTATTTTCTTATGTGTATGCCACAGATTCTATGTCTTATGACAAAATTATGCTCTCATGTCTCATGTTATTTGATTTTCACATGATTAATTTCTTATAACCATTCATGACATATTCCATCATTCAGGATTATGATCTTTGATATATAGGGTATGATCTCCAAATGTTATTTTTATGTAATTATTCCTTTATTCCTATATTGTGCTTATGAAATCATTGTTATATCCATTGTTTACCCTTAATGAGAATTTAAGCTCACCCTATTTTATGTTTCCTTCTGCATGATATGAAAGAAGGCATTAAGTATGATATGAACAAAAGGGTTATAGTCACAAAGGAATAATTGGGAGATGATGTAAATATTTTATGAACTAGTGTTTTAGAATTCCATATTTCCAAATGCACTAGAACAATATAGTTCTCTCATGAACTTATTATGTAATGTAATTAATATTCATAAAAAATATTTTATGTCTATGTATATAATCTATGTGTTGTTATATAGGGAAGTATCTTGAAACAAATTATTTCACCTAAATATTTAGGGATAATTCATAACTATGACTAACTCAAACAAATTCATATTGTGTAATATAATACCTTTTTCATGATATATCATCAATAATGTTTCATACATGGTCTCGTCAACCTAAAATCTTATTTTTCATTTCTTTGAATATTTTATATAAACCCATTAGCGGACTATTATGGTCCTGGACTAAAACAAATAGTTCCATTTTAATAAAATGGTTAGAAATATCTTCTTTTATTAACTCTAAAGAAACAAATATTTTCTTAACTTATTTAATTAATTCCATATTTCTAATGATGGACACAACATATGCTATCCCACCAACTCCATATATCATTACATTTTTCATCCATAAATCAAAGTATTAGATTCATGATATTCATTAACTATATTTTTTTAAGTACTAATATAAATTCCCATAGATTAGAATATGAAATTATATATATAACATGTGGTAATACCATTGGATGATCTATTATCATAAACTTCCACCTTAAGGATTACCAATTTTAAACATCATGAGAAGAAGATTCACAAACTTGTAATATTTAGTATCCAAACATAAAAAAATCATCTATGTTTAATTAGGTATAATTTATCTAGACCATAAGACATATGTTTAAGAATATTTCCATAACTTCTCTATGATCTCATTATAAAATGGAAATGTTATAATAATTCATCATGAAAAATAATTTAACGATATTACCACAATAATGTTATATATAAGAACACTATTCATGTGAGGAGATACTAAAAAATATTAGTATTAGATTAATTGAAATTAAAAATTTATTTCGTTATAGGGATAAAACTTTATCATATTCCCACTTTCATTAAATACAAATACTAATAAATTTAACATTTCTCTCTATCATATTAAATTTAGGCCTCTTTTGAGAAAATGATTCAATTAATAGATATTCAAAGTTTTCTTCTATAGATATTCCACTAAAAATTCCTTAAACCTCGAAGTAAAAAAACTCAAGAGAAGATACATATATGGTATATGCTTCATCAATTCATATGAAGTTCCCTCCATTGATAGGAATAACATTATTAAATTATCGTCATATAGTTTTGTATCATTTGTTTTGCTAAGAATGACATCAAGCTCATAGATTAAGTTATGTATAAAAAATAATTCTTTCAGATCCTCAGAAGCCTCTCTATATATAAACTATGTTTTATAATCGATGAATACTCGTTGTTCATAACTTATCTAACTCAAATATTTTCTATCAAGGAAGAGAAAACATATCTATAGTTATTACATATTATATTGATTTGTTTAGAAACATGAATCTTTATATACCTCGATGACTAGTGTCTCATCTCTTCCACACATCAGGTTGATTTACTTCATACACTTTATATAATTTAGTATACTCTTTTAAAATTTTAAATACGGCTATCCTGGGTCAACATGATATTTTTCTATCATTCCCAAGGCATGTGAAACGTCATGATTGGTATATAGGATGACATACAATATAGATCCTATCATTAAAGAATAAGTTATGCTACTTAATCTCTTTCTCTATTTCTATCTCTCCATTCTTATATCTGGGGATACCTTTTCATGGAATGATATATAACTTGTTAAATTGTCAATAATCCCCTAATGTGTTTTTCTATATTGAACTTATATAATATATTTTCAATATATGTGCCTGGAATTTGTCCAAAAACCCTCTTACATCTATCACAAGGGATCATGATCTCTAGATTATAAACAAATTCCCTGAAAAATTCTGCAGATAATGTTTTCTTTGAATCCATCTGGAATGACTATATGAATGGAATCTAATTTCCCATCATTAACATACCAATAATGAATATGAACATAAAAAATAATACAAACCCACTAAACCAAATAAAGAAATTTAGTTCACATTCCTTTTTTATGAAGCCATATTCTATTATATCATTATAAAAAATAATTTCCTTAGATCTTGATGCTTTCATTTACCCATAAATGGATCTCTTCAGCTTTTATAACATATTATAATCCTTTGGAGTCAAAAACCCATTTTTCATTTTCATAAAAAAATCTTCTATAAGGTTTTTATTAAGTAAAGATGGTCTTAATACCATTTGAAAAATCTCATTATCATGCTAAACTACAATGAAAAGTAATATTATAATTAATTTTAGTATATAAAATAGTGAAAATGTCTATTAATATCCTATGAATTGATGTTTCTGAAACTCTTTTCTCACCTATGTTATTTTATAGTACTGAATTTACCATTGTCATCTAGTTTTTTTAAGTACCTATTTACAACCATTATGATTTATGTTAACTGGTGGATATATATATGCAAACTCAGAATTTGTTCTAGTATGTGGAATCTAATTTAGAGTTCATAACTTCTTACCATGTAACAACTTCTAGGATTTTTATTACTTCATCAAAGAAAATATGATCAATATCATCAAATAATAATGCACCACCTTCCTTTATGAATATAAAACCATATATCAATAGTTATCTAAAATATCTACTGTTCCTATTCAATACATGAATCTCTTGAAAAAATTCATCCATTGGGATTAGAAGAATTTTTTCTATGATAAATTTTATATATTTGATCCTCAACTTTATCAAAGTATATCATTCTCCAACAACCTCCTTTGGATATATTCTCAATCAAAAGAAACATGATGTATATTACTAGAATTGACTTTTAATATGATGGGTACTATATATTATATCCCTTATTTCTTAAGATATCATGTAAAGGTGAAATTTATACATTATTATGTTTTTTCAAGAGATAACCTTAACACATGCATCGTATCCCCACCCATATAGATTCGATAGAATGGATTTATTCCAACATTATAAATCAAATGTGATTCTATTTTTTATTTTATTTGAAATTTGTTTAGATTATATATTATAATAAATAATTAATTTATCTAAAATTATAATGGAATATATACATTACTAATTATCAATCTCACTATTTATAATAAGTTAATAGTCTTACTTTCATTAACATCATTATAATGTGGTGTGTGAGTAGTATTTAGTTGAGATAATATCATATACTCTATGAGATATTTGATCAAATGTTGGTTTTTATATACTCACATTAGTGTGAGTGATATTTCGTTATATTCTTATTAAGATGATTCTCTAGTTTATTGTTGTATTTCTAAATTTTATAAAAGAAATCATATAGAGACTTAATTCTATAGAATTATCCACATATATTAAATATATTGGTAAAAGTTACAATATAAGAGTATGAAGCTCTGGATTCTTCTAGAAAATGTCCACACAAATCTGTATAAATTATATATAGAAGCTTAATTTTGCATTAACATCTTCCACTAAATTAATATTTGTTCATTTTTTCTTTCCAAAAAGCAAGACATATATACCAGATTATGATTTTAAATAAATTTATGTATATTTCTGAATATAATTTTTTTAATTGACTCTTATTTACATGAATAAGATTTTTATTCCACAACTGGGTGTGATATGAGTCCAAAAAACAAGAATATTTGTCAATTTTCGACACTTGATTTTAATAATCTAGTACATAAGTACAATTATTCAAATTTCCATTCCCATAACATATATTATATTTTTAAAAATATAAACTCTAATTGTAAAACATAAAAATAAATTCATCCACATAAAATGTAGTTATGGATACTACCATTTAGGTTTCACTTAGAATATATTAACAACACTTTTAAACTGAAATTGATCCTGTTTGTATCACAAGATAGTTGTCACATTTATGTTGTACATCCAGTCTTACAGCATTGGCTACTGGAAGATCCACCTTACCACTTTTAATCTTATGGAATATGATTGGAGAAAAATTTTATTACATATCCTAGATAATCTTATATATATTGATATTATTAAAAGTCAATATAATACTTTGGAATAAATAATGAAGTATGGGGAAAATAGGTCAATGTAAAATTCCATAACTAGATTTAAACCCTAAATTTTTAAATGCTCGGTGATTCTAGTCATCTTGTCTATATGAGGCCTAGACAGTGCAACTTGTAACAACCTAATGTTTTTCAATGGAAATTCCCTTCTCATAAGTATGTCATAAAATAACTTGAAAAAAAAAACATAATTATATACTATGTGCTAAGTGACCTTTAAACAAAAGTTTGACACTTTTGTTTTTGGAATTTCGAAAATCCGGCATACACGATTGTAATCAGTATGTTATTTGGAGTCTGATAAGAAAAACATAATTTTTGGTGAATAGTAACCTACCCATATGAATAGTAACACACCATTATGAATAGTTATATACCCTAATGAATATTATCCTCACCTATGATAGTATAAAAATAATATTCAAGTTGTAAGTAATATATACCTATATTTTAGAATATGTTAATGAGTGTTTTAAAACTGGGTTTGATAATAAATTATTATTTTAATTCAATATTAAAATGATCATATTTAGAGAATTATTTTTGAAAAATGGACTTCATTTTTGGATTCTAGATGTCAAAAAATGTCTAGGGTGAATTTTTGGGATTTTTCTTAAATACTTTAATTTTTGATTAATAGTAAAATACGATAATTTAAAATAAATGATAAATAATGGATTTATTGAGTCAATTATGGTGTCTTGCTGATGTAAGCCCACTTGGTTTGGGATCACATGATAAAATTACTTTTCTTGGTCATGGAATACATACTTTTACTTTTCTTTTGAGGAAATAATAAATTATTTATTTTAATATTATGAAATCCCTCCTCTCCTCTACTATAAAAACCCCCTTCACTCCCTCTTCTCTTCACTCCTCTCAAGCCTTGTGACTTGCCATTATTCTGCCCAAATATCTCCTTAATATCCCCCCCATGACCAAAATCTCTTATCCTCCAAAAAATACCAAAACTTCTCCCTTCAATAGGTTCTGAAAGGAGGAAGTCTGAAGAGGTAAATTCCTTTTTCCAATTCCTTCATTTCTTTTAAGTTCTCATAATTTTTTTTCCTTCCTCACCTCCCTTCACAAGAATAGTATGATAAATCCAGTAACATACATGTAATATAATTTTTTCATGATAATGGTATATTTCATTATATTCTCTCCATTCACCACCCATTTATTTGAAATAAATGAAAGCATCATTTGAGATGTGCTAATTTAGCACATTCAAGGACAACGGTTTATCAATTTTTATTATTATGTTTAATTCTGGTCATGAAACCATTTGTGTTATGGTCGAACCAGATTATTATATATTTAATATATCCTATTTTTTATGTAATCCTTTTTTAAAAATGGAATTATGTTATAATGAAAAACACACTCTTTGTTATCAAGTCCACCGATTAAAAAACGGTTATCACTAAGGTTATATATATAATAATTCGACTTCACTCTAAGTAAACTAATTAAAATTATAACCATGTAATCTACAGGATATAAACTAAGGAATATAATTTCAATTCTGGAAAACCAATTTCATATTTCATATAATCCAAACTTCAATATATGTGAATCGATCTTTTCAAGCCATGTAAACAAACAAGCCCGGACAATGAAATTGAATATTATAACTAATCAAAATTACATTGAATGAACTAAAAATGGTTATAATAAATAAATTGAATATAGAAGATTTTATTTACTTTTTAATTAATAAGACTAATTTTATATATTTAGGTATTTAATAACATGTGGAGAACACCAACAGATTTAAGGTAAGGGATCCACTCATTTTCACTCTTAATCAAGATTGTCCTCTATGTTATGCAATTTTTGTTTAATTCTAAGTGATGGGGTAAATTTTCTCACCACACCATACTTCCCTAATGTTTTAAAAGTGATAATATACCCATTAACTCTCTCATCAAGATCTCTTAGTTACACCTGATACCATGCCGATAAACCGTAATAGATTCCACCCGAACTTCCTTTATTGTTTCAGGTTACTCTATCTATCCTTTTTTTTCAAAATGTATTTGTCTTTTATTTTTATGTAAAACATCTACATTCTGTTTACATGATCCATATCTCATTCTCTTTCGGGGATATACATTCTTTTAATTTAATCCCTCCTTGATACATCCCAACAAGCACACTAGTTTTAAAGGAACTTCTCGAACTTTTACCCAATTTCAAGTGCACTCTATCCTCTGTTTTGAGACACCATTGTATTTATAATATCAGTATTTTTATTATTAAAACCTTCTTGGTTAAATTCTGATTTTACATAAAATATTTCCATCTTTTCTATTTGAAAAGATCTATATTGTTTTCCTTAAAATCGGAAAAAAATGTTTTATTGCTAATGCTTCTAAAAAACATTTCTCATATGTTAGAAATTCTATTTGACACTACTTACCAATTTATATGATTATATTATATTATGAACGTCCATGTATTTTCTAATTCTTTCCTTACATGGACACTCTCATGATACGCTCATTGGTTGCGATTTATGTCACGATTGTGGTACCTAATTCTTTCCATGGGTACCCTTATGTTTATGTATGGTTGATTATGTATGATTGTATATGTGGTAAGAATATTTATGTGGCAAGAATATTCATGAATATTTTTAGATGGATGCACCCAGATAGTGCTCCAATGAATTGGGTATGGTTAAGTCTCATGAGATGCGATGTGAAATAGGATTGGCAGTTAGCCTTGACCCATTTTGAAATGGGAAATGGGATTGGCGGTTAGCCTTGACCTGTACTAAAGAAATGTGTTATGATTATGGAAAATTTATATGATTCCATGTTTTTATGATCCCATGATTATATGATATTATATGTTCCATGTTATGGATATCAATATTTCATGCCTCCTAACTCATGTGCTTAATTTGTATCCTTATGTTCATTCCCTTAGTAGGCTTCTCCGCTCATCCCTTCATTCATGTGTTCCCCAGGGTACCCTATGCAGATGTAAGGGCTCAAAGGAAGTTAGGATCTCATATTGGAGATTAAATGATGATTTCTTTAGCCCCATTATTTATGTTATATGTAACTAGTATTCCAAGACACCAGACTTAACGATCCTTGGATTTTACTCTGATGATTATTTATGATTCAAATCATGAAATGTTATATGTTAAAGGCATAGGTCTTTATAGTTGGTATCAAATAATAGTCTAGTCATTTTTAGAGAATAGGAATAAATCAACTTATTGATAACCTTAAGGATGAGACTAAGTATAAGAAAACATTTTACAATTTTGGTGAGTATTGGGTAAGTGGTTTATAATGAAAATAAATCCCTGTCTGGATACAAGCAGGTAGAGGTGGCTCTGGCACAAATGTATCTAGGGGTAAAACCTTAAAACACCGCATTGTTCTAGACTCGAACGAGAACTAGTACACTAAAATGAACCTTTCTGTATTCTTGGTTATGAAACTCCTAGGGGATATGCTTTTTTAGATTCACGATCTTAGTACAAACCATTATTAAGGGACAAAAAGAAGCCCAAAAGAATATAACTTAAGAAACAGATTGAGGATAACATGGATATAAACCTAAGGAATCACAAGTTAGGATATAATTTTTCATTATAAGTTTATACTTTTATGTTCAATTTTTCCATTTTATTCTCAATAGCTAAGTATTCAAGAACTTTAATTATACGTTCTTCTTCTTAGTTAATGGAGGGAAATAGAAGAACACGTCCCAACAACCAATGTGATAGGTAATTTGTTGATTTCCATAATGATATTCCTAATGTGATGGAAGCACGTGATCAAAACTTTATGGAAGTACTTGCTCAGCTGGATTGAGTTACGAATAGTAACTTGAATCAGGTGGAACGTTCTCCTCCTCCAAGGAAAGAGAAAGTTGCCATAAAATCCTTCATTCAGAAATGGCCTCCCATGTTTAGCAGTTTTCTGATCCCCTCCTCGCAGAACAATAGATTAACTTCATTGAAAAGTTAGTTTATGTCCTCAAGTGCTCGGAAAAAGAGAAATTTGTACTGGTGGTCTATCATTTTGATGGGGAAGCTGATCAGTGGTGGACATTGATCAGGAATACAATGTCCCAAGAGGAAATTGATTCCATATATTGGGAGGAATTCAAGAGTATGTTTTTCAACAAAACTTTTCCTCGAACCCTCCATCTCAATATGGAAAGAGAGTTCCTTGGACTCAACCAGAAGGAAGATGAGACCATAGGGTTTTATATAGCGAACATTACAAGGGTTAAAAGGTACACCTCTGGCTTTGTCATGAACACCTAAATCAAGGTGGATCTCTTCATTAGCGGATTAAAGCTGAGTCTATGAAAAACATTGGTGATTCGAGACTTTGACCGTTATGAAGAGTTTGTTCGTTGTTCCCACAAGGTGGAAAGGGAGATTGGAGACACTCAGTGGTCTCATGGGCCTAGTGATAAGAAGCAGAAAATGGAATACAACATGGGTGGTTTATCAGACAAATCCCATTATGCAAAGAAGCCTCAAATTTCTCTTTGCAAACATTTTCAGAAAAATCATCTTAGTGAATATCTCAAGGGAACCAAGAATTGCTTCAAATGAAGAATATTTGGTCATCTGGACAAGAACTGCTGAAGGGATATGAAAAATCCTGCTAATGTTGAAGAATAAAGGAAGGTTTAGATCAACACTCAGCCTGTAGTGAAGTGTTACAAATGCAAGGAGCTTGGGTATTATGACAACGATTGCCCTAAGCTGAGGGTTGTCAAAGGCAATCAGAAACAACCACCAAGGAAACAAGGAAGGTCTTATGCTATCACTAATGCTGAGGTTGAGCCGGAAAACGATGTGGTGATAGGTACTCTTTTTATTCATTCATGAATAGCAAATATACTATTCGATTCTGGTTTTAGGCATTCTTTCATATCTTGAAATTTTAGTAGAACTATTCAAACACCACCTCAAAATTTGGAGGAAAATTTATCTATGAGAACAGCTAATGGGGAAATTATTTCATCCATGGTTTATAAATCCTCCCCGGTTAACATTTGTGGACTGATCCTTCCACCAATCTTGTCATACTTCCTTTAGTGGAGTTCGATGCTATCTTGGGCATGGATTGTCTATCTTTGTATAAGGACATCATCAATTTTCTAGAAAGGGATATCACTTTTCAAATCCCAAAGAATACTCCTATTCTTTACAAGTGTAAGGAGGAAGATGAGTCTTTTTTAGAATATTCATCTCAATTTTGGATACTGCTTCCTTGTGAGAAAGAATGTCTAGCTCAAGTTATGGGGACAAAGGATAGAATCATGCTTGAATAGATGCCCATCATGAGGAATTACATTGAAGTATTCCCTGAAGAATTATCTGGTCTTCCTCCTGACCAAGAGGTTGAGTTCTCAATTGGACATATCCCTAGATCTCTACCAATCTCAAAGACACCATACAGAATGGCCACCATAGAGCTGTAAGAGCTGAAGAAGCAGTTACAGAAGAATATGGAGAAGGTTTTTATACACCTGAGTGCTTCACCATGGGGTGAACCAGTCCTCCTCTTCAAGAAGAAGGATGGATCAATGAGCCTCTACACTGATTATCATGAGCTCAATAAAATCACGATAAATAACAAGTATCCCCATCCATGGATAGATGATTTATTTGATCAGCTTCGTGGGGCTATATATTTCTCTAAGTTGGACCTTCGGTTGGGATATCACCAACTAATGGTGAGGATGGAAGATATTCCCAAGACTGACTTTCGAACAAAGTATGGACACTATGAGTTCATAGTGATGACCTTAGGACTCACTAATGCTCTATTAATTTTCATGGATTTAATGAATAGAGTCTTCAGAGATTACCACGTCAAATTTGTGGTGGTCTTTATTGATTATATTATGATATACTCCAAGAGCAAGGAGAAACATGAGAAGCATTTGGACTATGTGTTAAAGAATTTTAGAATGGAGAAGTTGTATGTAAAGTACAGTAAATGTGAGTTCTGGATAGAGGAAGTATCATTCTTTGGTCATGTTATCACCAGGAATGGGATATATATGGACCCTTCCAAGATGAAGGCAGTTAGAGAGTGGCTGAGGCCAACTTCTGTAACGGAGATCCGAAGAAGTTTGGGTCTAACTGGGTATTATCGACGATTCATGAAGAAATTTTCATGATTTTCAAACCCAATGACCAAGCTAACACAGAATGGGGTAATGTTTGTCTGGATATAGGAATGTGAAGACTGTTTCAAGGAGTTGAAAAAGTAGATTATCACTGCACGAGTACTCACACTCCCTTCAAGTAGAGAACTCTTTGTGGTGTATAGTGTTTCTTATAATAAATGAATAGGTTGTGTGCTAATGAAAAATGATAATGTGATAGACAATGCCTCAAGCTATCTGAAAATGCTTGAGAAAACTATAGTACACATGATATAAAGGTAGCGACTGTGATATTTGCGTTGAAAATATGGCAATATTATCTCTTTGGGAAAAAGTGTGAGATATATACTGACCACAAGAGTCTCAAAAATATATTCACATAGAAATAGATTAATATTCTCCAGTGAAGATGGATATAGCTAATCAAGGATTATGATTGCCCAATCCACTACCATCTCGGTAAGGCAAACAAGGTGGCAGATGCTCTAAGTAAAAAAGGATCCTGCATCTTTATCAAGGATGAGAATTGAATCAGATATAATCTTCTTAGATTTGAATAGGATGGACATGGGAATCATTAAGGGAGGAACATTGTCAATCCTTTCACATATTATTTCTCAACCATCCCTCTTAGAGAAAAATAAAGGATGCTCAAAGATTGGATGTAGAAATTCAGAAATGGGTTGAAGCTGTTAAAAATGGGAAATCCTCCGATTTCAAAATTGATGAGGATGGAGTTGAATGATTTGGGACACAAATATGTGTTTCATCCAATCTAGATATAAAGAAGGGGTTATTGAATGTGCACATAGATTGACCTTCTCTATCCACCAAGGAAGCACAAAGATGTATTGATATCTCTGAGAAAACTTTTGGTGGGACAATATGAAAATGGAGATTGCCGAATATACCTCAAAGTACCTCATATGTCAGCAAGTCAAGGATAATAGAAAAAAGTCTAAGGGGATGTTGAAACCACTACCCACACCAGCATGGAAGTGGGAGAACATTAACATGGACTTTGTCACTGGACATCCAAAGAAATATAAAGCAAACAATGCTCTAAGGGTCATTGTAGATCGTCTTATGAAGACAACACACTTTATCATGGTTCGAGAGGACATCTCATTGGATAAAATTTCATGCATTTACATCAAAGAAGTGGCAAGGATGCATGGAGTATTACTATATATTGTATCCAATTGTGATATGAGGTTCACCTCGATGTTCTGGAAAAGTCCCCAACATGCTCTAAGCATTGAACTGAGCTTCGATACAGCCTATCATCCTCAAACTGATGGCATAACTGAGCTAACTATGCAGAAATTAGAAGACATGTTGAGATCATGTTATATGGAATTCAAAGGAAGATGGGACCAACATCTTCCACTGGTTTAATTCGCCTACAACAATAGTTTCCACTAGAGAATCTGAATGGCACCATATTAAGCACTTTATGTGAAAAGGTGCCGAACACCAGTGTGTTGGGATGAAGTTGGTGAGCATAAACTACTAAGACCTGAAATGGTCAATGAAATGGTGGGTAAGGTGAAAACCATTCAACAACATATCAAGGGAGCTCAAAGTTGACCGAAGATTTATGCAGATAATCATCGACGAGACCATGAGTTCAAATTTGGAGACATTGTATTTCTATGCATATCCCCATGGATGAAGGTCATGAGGTTTGGGGGAAAAGGGATGTTAATTCACAGTTACATCAACCCCTTCGAGATCCTTGATCGAGTCAGAGCTGTGGCCTATCGACAGGAACTTACACCTATAATGTGGAAAGTACATGATGTCTTTCATGTATCCCTCTTAAAGAAGTACATACCAGACTCTTCACATGTACTCTCATCAGAGGTGGTACAGGTGGATGATGATCTCTCTTATGAGGATCATCGATTGAAGATCATGGATCATAGAGAAAAAGTTCTATGCAACAAGACTACTCATCTGGTGAAGGTACTATGGAGAAACCAAAAGTATGAAGAGGCAACATGGGATCTAGGGGAAGCCATGAAGGAAAAATACCCACACCTGATTTTGGCATAGAATGTAAAATGAAATTTCGAGGGAGAAATTTCATAAGGGGGGAAGAATGTAACAACCTAATGTTTTTCAATGAAAATTCCATTCTCATATAAAATCACTTGAAAACACAAAATAATGATATACAAAGTTCTAAGTGACCTTTTACCAAATGTTTGAAAATTTAGTGTTTCAAATTTCAAAAATCTGGCATACACGGTTGTAATCAGTATGTTATTTGGAGTTCTATAAGAAAAAATAATTTTTGGCGAATAGTAACCTACCATATTGAATAGTAACACACCCTTAGGAATAGTGATATACCATGAGGAATAATATCCTCACCTATGGTAGTATAAAAATAATATTCATGTTGGAAGTACGATATACCTATTTTTTAGAATAAGTTAATGAATGTTTTAAAACTGGTTTTGATAATAAATTATTATTTTAATTAAATATTAAAATAATAATTTTTTAAATTTTTTTTTGAAAAATGTGTTTCATTTTTGGATTCTACACATCGAGAAATGGTTAGGTTGAATTTTTGGGATTTTTCTAAAATTCTTGAATTTTTTATGAATAATAAAATACAATGATTTAAAATAAATGATAAATAAGATATTTATAGAGTCATTAATGGTGTGCTACTGAGGTAAGCCCACTTGGTTTGGGATGACATATTAAAATTACTATTATTGGTCATGTAATACTTACTATTCCTTGTCTTTGGAAGAAATAATAAATTAATGATTATAATATTATGAAATCTCTCATCTCCTACACTATAAAAACCCCAATTCACTCCCTCTTCTCTTAACTCCTATCAAGCCTTGTGACTTGCCATTATTCTGCCCAAATCTCTCTTAAATATCCTCCCCCACATCCAAAATCTCTCAGTCACCTCAAAATACCAAAAACCCCCCCTTAAGAGGTTTTAAAGGAGGAAGTCTCAAGATTTTAATTCCTTTTTCCAATTCCTTCATTTCTTTTTTGTTCTCTTTATTTTTGTTTCATTCCTCACCACCTACACCATAATAGTATGATAAATCTAGTAACATAAATGTTCTGGAATGATTTCATGCTAATGGTATATTTCATTATCTTCTCTCCTTTCCCCACCCTTTTATTTGAAATAAATGAAAGCACCATTTGAGATGTGCTAATTTAGCACATTCAAGGACAACAATTTATCAATTTATTTTATTATCTTAAATTATGGTCATGAAACCATTTGTGTTATGGTTGAAATGGATTATTATATATGTAATATATCCTATTTTTTTATGTAATCCTTTTGTAAAAATGGAGTTAATTTATAAAGCAAAACATGCTATTTGTAATCAAATCAACCTATTAACAAAAACAGTTATCACTAAGGTTATATATATAATAATTCGACTTCACTCTAAGTAAAATAATTTAAATTAAAACCATTTAATCTCATGGTTGTATAATAAGTAATATAACTTAAATTCTAGATATCCACACTCATATTACATATAATCCAAACTTGAATATAAGTGAATCGATATTTTAAATCCAAGTAAACAAACAAGCCCGAACAATAAAATTGAACCATATAACTAATCAAAAAGACATTGAATAAACTAAAAAGGGTTATAATAAATAAATTACATATATAATAGGTTATTTAATTATTAATTTATAAGACTAATTTGTTTATTAAGGCCTTTAATAACAAGTGGGGAACACCAACAGATTTAAGGTAAGGGATCCTCTCCTTTTCACTCTTAATCAAGATTGTTCTCTATGCTATGGCATTTTTGTGTAATACCAAGTGATGGGTAAATTTTATCACCTCCCCCATACATCAATAATGTTTTATAATTTATGAGAAACCCCATAACTCTCTCATCAATCTCTCCAAGTTACACTCGATACCATGCCTATAAACCGTAATGGATTCTAACAGAACATCCATTATTGCCTCGGGTTACTATATCTTTCTTTTTTTTAAAAATGTAGTTGTCTTTTATTTTTATTTGAAACCTCAAAATTCTGTTTATTTTATCCATAATCATGTTCCAAGTTCCATCTCTCATTTTTGTTTTCGGGGATATACATGCTTTTAAGTGAATCCCCCATTGATACTTCCCAATAAGCACACTCGTTTTAAAGGAACTTCTCGAACATTTACCCAATTTCAAGTGAACTATATCCTTTGTTTTAAGACACAATTGTCTTTATAAAATAATTATTTTTATTGTTAAAACTTTCTTGGTTGAATTCGGGTTTTACATTAAATAATTTCATCTTTTCTATTTGAAAATCTCTACAGTATTTTCCTTAAAACCGCAAAAAAGTGTGTTAATACTAATGTTTCTAAAATACATTTCGCACATGTTGAAAATTCTAATTTACACCACTGAACATGTTATATGCCTATTTTACCCTATGAACGTCCATGTATTTTGTAATTCTTTCTTTACATTGACACTCTCAGGACACTCCCATTGGTTATGATTTATGTTCTGATTGTGGTATGCAATTCTTTCCAAGGGTACCCTGATGTTTATATATGGTTAATTATGTATGATTTTATATGTGGAAAGAATATTTATGTGGAAAGAATATTCATGAAAATATGGAGATGTGTTCACCCAGATAGAGCTCCAATTCATTGGGTAAGGTTAAGTCTCATGAGATGCGATGTGAAATGGGATTGGTGGTTAGCCTTGACCCGTACTGAAAGGATTGGCAGTTAGCCTTGACCCGTACTAAAAAAATGTGTTATGATTGTGCCACACTTATATGATTCCATGTTTTTATGATCCCATGATTATTTTATATTATATGTTCCATGTTTTTAATATCAATATGTCATGCCTCCTAACTCATGTGCTTAAGTTGTATCCTTATGTTCATTCCCTTACTAGGCTTTTCAGCTCATCCCTTTATTCATGTGTTTCCCAGGGTACCCTATGCAGATGTAAGGGCTCAAAGGAAGTTAGGAAACCATCATGGATATTAAATAAAGAAGTGTTTTTAGCCCCATGTTTTATGTTATATGTACCTAGTCTTCCAAGAAACTAGACATAATGATCCTTGGCTTGTACATTGATGATTAATTATGCATAAAATCAAGAAATGATATATTTAAAAGGATTGGGTTGCTATACAACTTATCTAAGATTACACTTAAAGGTTTATTGGAAATATAAAATATATATATTCATTAGTTCTCTTAACAATTATCGTGAAGATAAAACAACAGGGTGAATTCAACAATGTCTCCATGAATATTTTGAGTGTCACTAATCATTGATCAAAACATGAGGCATTTGAAAACCATTGCATCATCCATGTGTTTCAAGAAGACATAATGGTTCTCCTTACTTCCCTCCTTATATGGATCATCAAGAATTATGGACTATAAAGCATAAAAATTCTTATCTTTTTAATGTACAATGTGAAAGAAGCTATACCACTATTAAAAGTTATTTTTAGTCAAGAGATTGTATTTATCTAAGATTGATATTTGGGATAATTTCATGGTTGAATTAATTATAATAATCTATGAAAAATTAAATCATGTTTTAGTACATTATATTTATTTCCTTGTGTGATGTAAAAAAATTTATTTTATTAACCTCCCAAAATTATATAAAATCCAAATATCCCTCATAATTGTAATTTAAATAAACGTCATATGTATATTCCTGTGGATGGTATTCATATTACCCTACTCATATATAATATAATATCCTAGTAAAATTAATCTATCTTATTTAGGAATGTGGTTTTTCTGAATACAATAACTCAAAGATCCTTCACCTATTGAATGGACTCCCCAATCAAAAAATTATAAACTCAAATTTCTAAAAAATATGCCTTAAAATTATGCCACATAATGAAAAAGAAACAACTAGTGATGATAAATAGTAAATATCATAAAAAAAAATTTAAATTAACTTATCAATAAATTAACATTTCCTAAAAAGGGATAGAATAATAATTTCATCTATGGTTTCATTCTAAATCTACTAATGTATGGTGATGTTTAAGAGAATATTTTCATTGATGGTTATTTTTCATTTCTATTTCTATTGTTGATTGAAATATTATTATATTTATCATATTTTAAATTTTTGATCATGTGCACAACTCTATCCACACATAAATAGTAATAATTTATCGCATATGTTCATTTAGTTTATATTTTCATTCCTAGTAACTGTCCTATATGAATGCATATCGTCTCCCATTCACACATAATTAGTAATTGAAATCCTAAAAATAAATAATAATGTGATCATTTGAAATTTTATATTAATTGGTCAATAGAGTGGATGATGGATCAATCGGGACACTCATAGAATTCATTGATTCATGTCCTAACTCAAATTGTTATTCATTTGAAAATACTATGTCTTTTTCTTTTTTGTTTTCGTATAAGCTCTCATTCTTGAATCATGTAATCATACACTCCTCTATTTTTTACAACACATAAACACAATCATGTGAAGGAAATCTAATGTTGTGAGATTACATTTTATCACTAAAATGTGGATATTTAGTGTATATCCATTTAATTATAGAGGGAAAATGAAAAGGCTATTTGAAAATATATTCAATAAACTGTTTTTATAATTAAAACATATATGTGACTATTAAAATAAATAAATAAATACCCAAAAATGCTTAGGTTGGTCACTTCCCATGATTATCCAATTAGTAATAAAACTAAATATTAATGTTAAATGATATAAAATATAAATTGAAGAAATTTTAATGAATTTATGAATCATTTAAATAATTTTAATTAATAAATGGTATTCTTTGGGACACCAATTCTTTTAGTGAAATCCCAAAAATAAAAATTTATTAATATATTTTAGAAATAAATCTTTATGACCATGTAGACCGGAAAAAATTCATTGGATGGTAACCTGGTTCATAGCGGGCCTCATTGGGCCTTGCGAATCAGGTTTTCAATAACAAAACCTGAACCGAGTAGGGTGAGCTAGTTGTTGGGCAGAGAAAGAAAGGAAGTGATGGCAAGAGGGGGGGGGGGGTGAATTGCTTTTTTAAAAATTAATTAACAAATTAAAATCAAAGTGAAAGTGCAATGGAAATAAATGAGGCAAGACACAAGGCTTGATAACGGAGTTCGGCTTAAAACCCAAGCCTACGTCTCCGCTCCCAACTCAACCGTTGAGAGATTTACTACCGCTTGCTTTTCAATGGTTTTAGAAAGAAACCCACTAGACTTTAAGGTTAGTCTAGAACCTATTACAACTTGCTTTTAATGGTTATGCAATAACCCAATTGCTTTTGATGGTTGAGCAATAACCCACTAGCCTTCTTACAGGTGAAGGCTAGCTCACCTTTGATTCAAGCCTTTTGAAAGGTAAGGCTTGACTAACATCTTCACACCTTGAAGGTGGTGTGAGAACCCAAAAGAAAGGATGAGAGAAAGAGGTGGTGGTTTGTAGGCACAAACCCAACTTGATGCTCAAAATAAATAAAACAATAAAAACCGTAATTGGGGAGAAGCTTTGGGCGCCAATGGATGATTGGAGTTGAAGACGTGCACTCCCAAGCTTCTATGGTGGTGCTCCTTGGATGTGGAATTGGATTGGAGCAGTTGGGGTTTCTTGGAGGAATTCGCTGGAGGTTTGCCAAAATGATCGAACAATGATCCCGTGGGCTACCGTGTGTTTCTCTGGTGTTCCAGGGCTTCAAGGTCCTTTATTTATAGAGGGGGAACCCTCATATGGCCTTTGGAGGTCTTTGGAGCCGTTGGAGAGGCTTTCGGAGCTGTTGGAGGCCAAGTGGACAGGCTGGTCAAAAGCCCAATGGCTAGTTTGACTGGCTCCATCGGCTGACCGGGGCTTGGCCACCGGTTGGCCGGTGTGTGCAAAATGGAGAGGCCTTCGGGCTCAGGTGCCACCGGCTGGCCGGTGCTGAGGCCACCGGTTGGCCGGTGCTGAGGCAGTGGCTAACACTGTTCTGGCTGGTTGCCACCGGCTGGCCGGTGCTGAGGCCACCAGTTGGCCGGTGATGAGGCAGTGGCTCAGCCTTCTGTCTGGGTTCCACCGGTTGGCCGGTGGTCTGGACAGAGGGATGCCTTCTGTCCAGGCCTCCATCGGCTGGCCGGTGCTCTTCCATCGGTTGGCCGGTGGACTGATTTTCAGTCCACTTTTCTTCCTTTGCCACTTCTCGCTCCTGAAATCATGCCTATTAACAAAAACACTTGAAAAAAAAGATTAGATAAAAAGGAGAGTGATTGTGATCATGAAAATTAAACCACGAGGTGTACGAGAGGTACAACAATCTCCCCCTATTTTGATGATCACAATCACCAAAACAAACAATGTAAAATACTGAAATGAAAGGCATGCTTTCAAGAATACGGCAAAGTAAAGTAAAGCATGAGAGAAAGATTTCTCCCCCAATCAACCAAGAATTTCTCCCCCTTTGTGATTATCAAAATAGCACGGGGCATAAAACTTGATTGAGGGAAAAAAGATTTTAAACCAATTGAAATTTTTGAAATTTGAATTGAAAGTTTTGAATTAAAAAATTTGAAATGAAAGTTTTGAATTGAAATTTTTGAATCGAAAATTTGAAATTGAAAGTTTTGAATTGAAAAGTTTTTAATTGAAAGTTTTGAATCGAAAAACGCAAAAAAAAACTTAAACAATCCTAACTCCCCCTAAATAAAAACAACAAATCACCGGGGAGAGGATTTTGAAACCGAGACAAATTTTGGCCCGGTGAGACTCGCTAAGAGGGATTTTTCAATCCATACTTGTCTAGTAGCGAGTCTTCTCCTATAAAATTCATCATTAAGGAAAATGGTTTTGGGCCTTCCATACCGGGCATTTTTGCAATTACACTCATAAATTAAGTGCCCAGGTTTTTTGCAATAGTTACAAAATTTAAATTGAGAGCTCCCCCTTACAAAAATAGTTGGAGCATGGGAAGAGGAAGCTTGCTTGGAATAGCCAAGCCCTTCGGTGGTTCTAGATACGCGTTGAGAACCAAGGAGCCTCGAAACGTTATGTTCACCTTCGGTGAACTTAGCTAGGGATTCCCGTAAATTTTTGATTGTTGATTCCATAGACTCAACATCGGGAAGGTTTTGGACTTTGAGGGAAAACTCCTCCTTTTCTTTGAGAAGTTGTTCCTTTTTGGAAGAAAGTTTTTTGAAGTTCTTTTTTAAAGCAACAAATTTGGAAGAAAGTTCGTGAAAACCTTCCTCCAATTGATCTCTCGCATGTTGGAGATCCTCATAAGATAAATTATTAAACGAATTTGAAGAACTAGAGGATGAAGAGTCGGAAGAGGTTACCTCGTGAAATGCCATTAGACATTTTTTACCGTTGTTTCTTGAGGAGGAGGAGGAGGAGGATGTGGAGCTATCACTCCATGTGGCCTTGAATGCCTTCTTCTTTTCCTTTTGCTTGGCCTTTTTCTTGTTGAGTGGACAATCGGGCTTGTAATGGCCTTTCTTGCCACACCCGTAGCATTTTACCTCGGGCTCGGATTTTTCTTTGGGTTGAGCCTTGCAGGATTTCTTCTTTTTGTGCTTCTTCATGAACTTTTGCATTTTGCGGGCAAGATTCTCCATTTCGGAATCGCCGCTTGAAGAGGAAGAAGATGAGGAGGAGGATGAGCTTTCTTCTTGTTGAACTTTGAAGGCGATGTTCTTTGGAACTTTGATCGGTTTGCCTTCCTTTTCAGCTTGCCTCCTCATGGTGATCTCATAGGTCATGAGGGATCCGATGAGCTCTTCGACCGGCATGTTCTTGATGTCCTTTGCTTCTTGGATTGTCGTGACCTTTGGTGCCCATGAGCTAGGTAGGATCCATAGGATCTTTTTGACCATCGTTTCTGCAGAAATATTATCTCCAAGAGACTTTCTACCATTGAAAACGTCAGTAAAGCGTGTAAACATATCAGAAATATTTTCATGTGGGTGCATGGAAAAAGACTCAAAATCTTGACGGAACATATCCAATCGAGTGTCCTTGACTTTGTTGGTCCCCTCATGGGTAACCTCCAAAAGTTTCCAGATTTCATGTGATGAGGTGCAAGTGGAAACTCGATTGAACTCATTACGATCAAGGCCGCAATGTATCGTGTTCATGGCTTTGCCATCAAGCTCGAAATTATTAATATCGGCTTGAGTCCATTTGGATTCATCGGGAGAAGAAAGAGAATAACCATGCATGACAATTTTATAAATGGGATAACCAATGCTTCTAAGAAAAGTAGTCATGCGGGTTTTCCAATATGTATAGTCGGTTCCATCAAAAAATGGAGCACGACCCAAGGAATATCCTTCGGGGGCGAAAGAAGTTGAAGCCATCAAAAAAAGGATCTTGAATTTGAAACCGGTTAGGGTATTACTCAAATTTTGCCTCTGATACCAATTGTTGGGCGGAGAAAGAAAGGAAGTGATGGCAAGAGGGGGGGTGAATTGCCTTTTTAAAAATTAATTAACAAATTAAAATCAAAGTGAAAGTGCAGGGGAAATAAATGAGGCAAGACACAAGGCTTGATAACGGAGTTCGGCTTAAAACGCAAGCCTACGTCTCCGCTCCCAACTCAACCGTTGAGAGATTTACTACCGCTTGCTTTTCAATGGTTTTAGCAAGAAACCCACTAGACTTTAAGGTTAGTCTAGAACCTATTACAGCTTTCTTTTAATGGTTATGCAAGAACCCAATTGCTTTTGATGGTTGAGCAATAACCCACTAGCCTTCTTACAGGTGAAGGCTAGCTCACCTTTGATTCAAGCCTTTTGAAAGGTAAGGCTTGACTAACCTCTTCACACCTTGAAGGTGGTGTGAGGACCCAAAAGAAAGGATGAGAGAAAGAGGTGGGGGTTTGTAGGCACAAACCCAACTTGATGCTCAAAATAAATAAAACAATAAAAACCGTAATTGGGGAGAAGCTTTGGGCGCCAATGGATGATTGGAGTTGAAGACATGCACTCCCAAGCTTCTATGGTGGTGCTCCTTGGATGTGGAATTGGATTGGAGCAATTGGGGTTCCTTGGAGGAATTCGCCGGAGGTTTGACAAAACGATCGAACAATGATCCCGTGGGCTACCGTGTGTTTCTCTGGTGTTCCGGGGCTTCAAGGTCCTTTATTTATAGAGGGGGAACCCTCATATGGCCTTTGGAGGTCTTTGGAGCCGTTGGAGAGGCTTTCGGAGCCGTTGGAGCCCAAGTGGACAGGCTGGTCAAAAGCCCAACGGCTAGTTTGACTGGCTCCACCGGCTGACCGGTGCTTGGCCACTGGTTGGCTGGTGTGTGCAAAATGGAGAGGCCTTCGGGCTCAGGTGCCACCGGCTGGCCGGTGCTGAGGCCACCGGTTGGCCGGTGATGAGGTAGTGGCTCAGCCTTCTGTCTGGGTTCCACCGGCTGGCCGGTGGTGGGACACCGGTTGGCCGATGGTCTGGACAGAGGGATGCCTTCTGTCCAGGCCTCCATCGGCTGGCCGGTGCTCTTCCATCGGTTGGCCGGTGGACTGATTTTCAGTCCACTTTTCTTCCTTTGCCACTTCTCGCTCCTGAAATCATGCCTATTAACAAAAACACTTGAAAACAAGATTAGATAAAAAGGAGAGTGATTGTGATCATGAAAATTAAACCACGAGGGGTACGAGAGGTACAACACTAGTTGGGTTCCCTGTCAAGCATATAGTACCCCACATTGGATACACTTGGGGTACCCAATGATGTGTAAGTAATTATAAAAAA
Organism: Viscum album; assembly: GCA_963277665.1. Classification (NCBI taxonomy): domain Eukaryota; kingdom Viridiplantae; phylum Streptophyta; class Magnoliopsida; order Santalales; family Viscaceae; genus Viscum; species Viscum album. The sequence goes on from OY728126.1 coordinate 592,777,862, forward strand.
AATATATCTTAGAAACACTCTACACCCATGATGAACATGTGTTATTTTAGTCAGTTAAACCGAAATTCAATAGTAGGTTTCCTTAATAGGATATCTCAACTCTGTACTTCAGCAACCATGACCTAGGTGGCCATAGCTGACATACTTGTACCTCCCTCATCGGAGGGGGAGAGATTCCCTTCTTATGGGGAAATTATTCTGTCCTTTCTACCTTTCTCAAACCCCGAATTCATCCAACCATTCAAAAATATATTAATAATCTATAAAGTGCCTGTTCTTCATGATGGATCTCCTCAGATCAAGATTTAGAAATCAGATTTATTAGGAGTTTTTACCTATTAAACAAAACCTTGGTAGATCGATTCATGTCTCTACATCTATCAGTTTATGTTTTTGATAGATTTGTGTTCAAATATTGGAGTCTACTAGATAAGGAAACCATCAGACTTCTCTATAAGTGATATATCATTATTAATTTTCCATCAGATTAAGATATTATAATACCCTAGTCTTGAACCCCTAGAACCTAAAAGGTATCCCATTTCTATATATTTAGATGATAATATCATTTATTATGAAACTGGATGCCATGAAAATGGAACTCTGGGTAAGATTCCCCAAACATCATCTTCATCTACAAAACCATTCAATTATCCAAATGCATGGGAATATTTCTAATTATATTTTTTTTGTTTTTGGAAAATATATCATCTTTTATATGTAACTGGATCTCCAAGAACATTGGTTTAGATGTAGATATTTCCAAACCCCATGTTTAGTTGGTTTGGATCTCGTTTGGGGAGGAATTTTGTTGGAAACCATTGATTACTTTAGAGACATGGACGGAATTACGATCATCCTAAAAACCCCTTGAAAGCATTCCCTATTTTTTATGGAAAGAAGGAAAGACCCAAGAGCGATGGGTAGTTTCATCCCCAAGGAGGAATGAGACCAATCATTTTTCCCTCTCAATTGAGTGTTTAGATATCAATTAAACCCCTAATGCATATCATAATGAGAATTATCTGGGTAATGTGTACACAAACCTAAGGTGGAAGATATATTAGATATATTGAAATGATATTTGGGTGACTTTATTGGGATACCGAAGGTCTAGGGGAAATTTTGAGACCCACAAAATTACACTCCCTCAATTGTCGATGCATTTAAAGCAAAAAAAACATTGGGAAGTGGGAGAAGATAAGACAAGTATTAGAAACCATTGTTGATTGTAATTAATATCAATATGCTCCAAGACCACTCTCCTTCATCTAGGTTTCTTCTGGTCTTAATTTATCACTGTGGTAGATGCCTCCTAGCCAATAAGAACCATGTAGTCAATACATCACCATAATAACTTCTATTCCTTAAAAGGGGATGAGAAGGAGAATGTTGACCCATAATGATTATGTACATATATTCTAAAATGGAATAGTAAATAGGATGAATGAAATTCCCTTAAGGATTTTGAACATAGTGAAAAGGAAACATACTCTCAAAAAATTACTGATTAAGATCAGGACCCCACACTCTTATGTGTGCTGAGTGTAGTTCTAGAAATTAAAATAAATCTGAAATTCTTTCTATAATTATCTAAGTCATCAACATGAAGAAATCCAAAACAAAAATAAACTACAAGAATATACCAAAATTTATGGTCACCAGATCATCATTAAAAGATAAAAAAACATAGGTAAGAGACTAGGAAGATTGAACCAATTGGTGATGACAATTTTTCAGAGAGTCATAGAATATAGGGGATGAATACCTTAAGTTGAAGTCTCGAGGATTAAGAAAAAAAGGTGGTTCATGCATGGACTCAGAGTTATTGATGGGGATTCAGGATGATATAGAGTCCGACCATGACCCAAAATTGATTTCATTTATTAGAAATTAGAAGGGAGTAGGTTAGGATGTTGCTGATGGATAAGAAATTTAGAATCCCCAAATTCATTCTAATAAACTTATGATGGAAGATTATTTCTGGATAAATATTTACATGTTGGATACTCATAGAATATATGAATGACCATTGCATGTCTATTTGAATCTAGAGCATGTTTATTAGATCTCTAAACAGAATTTAATTTTAATACATGGATTCAAGGAGGAGAGGATTATCTTGGAGGAACACATATGGACATAAGAAAAGGTGGAGTTAATTTTTTTAAGGTCTCGTTTAAAAAGGTCTTGATATAGTGGTAACCTCTATAAAATAAAATTTATATAGAGATAATAATTCCAATTCATAATTTTGGTTGGAATGTCGATCTTTTTTTACAGGTTGTATGATGTTACAGAATAGTGACCCTGTTGATTTCCCAATTTTCCCTAAAAGTTATTTTTCAAAATATAACAAATTTACTTTGGAAAACCGAGGAGATTACTTATCAACATTGGTGGTGTAATCCTCCCACCACATAAAGTTTTTTGACACTTCCCTATCATGTGTTTGGTCTACCCCATACCCATTCCCATCTCCCCCAACCAAAGAGCTCTCTATAAACTACACAATGAATTATATGGTTCTTTAATCTTTTTTTGGTTTTGATTGTACACATAAATTCAATTAAATTCAATTTAATTCAATAAATGTACTTACCGATCATTGAATTGCTGTTTATTGGCCATTTGAACTTGGATCGATGCTCAGTCTATGGAATTTGAACTATATCAAATACCTCTATTCAAATTATATTTAATTTAATTAAATTTTTGACTTAAATATTTACAGAATTTCACATATACCATATAGGAAACAAAATATACTCTGAAAGTATCTAAATAGGTAAATTTTAGTTGTTTTATATTAAATATATCTAAAGACACTTGATTTAGTTCAGAAATACCTGATTCTTGGTAATGGTCTTGTGTAATCATTTTTATGTTTGAAATGAAATAAATATGGAACCTCAGTGCAATTGGGCAATACCAATGTAATTTACTCATTTTTAATTCACCAAAGCTCAAATTGAAAAAATTAATCACCCACTAGATCATCCACCTATGTACCATAGCCCCTGAAACAAAAATCCTTAATTATTGAGATACTGTGTAGAAGATCAAAGTACACTAACATACTTGAAAAATCAAAAAAAATAATCACATAACTGATCCTCAATCTTGGATCAATATATTCTGAATCATCACTTCTATTTATATCTATCAAATAATGAGGAAAGGGATAAGAGGATATTAGATCACCAGATTGAAGAATATGGTTTCTATTACAAATCCTAGATCAAAATGAGCTAAAATGGTTTGTGTAACTATCTAAAAGATATATAAATACCTTCGTAAGGTTAAGCTTCATAAAAAAACCAAAACGACAAGAATAACTAGGTAAATGTTTCATGTATATCATTCTTCCTATAACTATGTAGTGTATCTTGAACTACTAGAATTTATTATAAAAATAATATTCTCTAATATTCACCTTTATAAGTAAATAACTTATTAATTACATGGAAAGTAAATTCAAATATAATTATTATAATTATTAAAAAATGAATTAATTTAGTTTTAATCATTCACACTCAAACAATCACCAACACCCCCATGTGGGGCTCATTTTTTCTGAAGCTCAAATTTTATTAGAATTGGTGAAACATTTCGATATACTTTATATGGGACCATCTAGGACATGATGTCAACACAAATGATTCCTATTCATAAACCAATAGTGGTATCTATAAACACATCATAATCAGTAAATAGATAAGCATAAATTATACATATGACTACATTTTCTGAATTCTTTATATTCGATACAATCCATTTTCTCTAAATATATACCTAATTAAGAGTTATACTTTTCATCATCATTATATATGATAAATTTATCTTTCTTTGCCTCGGTGATATTAGGTACTTGATAAACTATAAAAAATGGATTTAACTAGATAGATGTATTTTAATTGAAGGGAAAATGATATATTCTTTCATTTAATTAGAAGGTTAAATCATTTCATGATCTATTAAATAAATTTCATATAACTTATTTTTGAGTGAGTCATATCACTTATGACACACCCATCATGTCATTACTTTACATGACAACAGTTCATCATGAATTTCATTTATACATAAAAATATATGATTATTAATATGAAATAATAATAATATCATGTATAAGGACCAACACACATATAAATGGATATGAATATCTAATGAAATATATATCAGCTTGAATTATTATTGGTGTATTTTTTCTAATAACCTCGCATCATTGAGATTAGAAAGTGTGAAATTCAAGGGAAGAAGTCTCATGAGATTAAGAGAATTAAGTACGTGATAGTGAAACATTATTTGTTTCATTATAAATAAATTTAATCTAGACTATATAAAATTTGATAAATGTAAATACCCAGACCCCAGTAGCATGGAATCAATGCCATGTCTAATTACATTGTTATTAGGAAGAAGTGTCCACATCCCAATGGATCAAATATTTTTGTATATTTGGAAGACCAAATAAAAACAGAAGTTTCACATTAAATACTGAAAGAAAAAATAACATATTAATGAAATTGGAATCATTTATAATCTCTTATATTATCGTTGAAAGTCATTCATAGTATACATCTTCTCATTATTGGAAAAAACAAACAGAAGAAAGGGGTAATCCCACAGGATCAATAATAATAAACAATAATGTAGAAGATATCAAAAATAAACAAAAAAAATACATAGTGAAAAAATAAAAACAAATTCCATTGAAACTTAATATTTATCATAATAGAAATTGAATAAAATCCAAATAAATAATTCCATATAAATATTCACATGTGAATGATAATTAACCATGGATATTAAACATGTAAAATAATTACATTGGATATAAATTACTAATATCATAATGATTTAATGAATAATTTTAGACATAATAAACATAAAATTAATGATTTTTCAATGAAACTAAACAAAACGTGGAAAAACAGGGTCTAGTTTTTCTCATTAGACCTACCGATGCATCGAGGGGCTATAGCAGGCTTCGTGGGTCACTTACTAAGTCTAATGAATTTCTCAAATTGCAGAATAAATAGACATCATTAAATAAATGTGTCCCACACCAATTTTTAAATATTTTTATCATAATCATATATTACATTAATCTAATAAAATCATGGAAATATTCTTAAAAAAGAACACTTTTATATTAAAATGAGAGTCCTTTTGAAAAACCATTAACATTGTTAAAAAAATTATCATAAACATTTATTGATGATAAAAAATAGAAATTGTATTATATTTTAATAATATTAAAAATCCATTCATACTAAAATTTTGAAATTTAAGTGAAAACATGTAAAAAGAGTGTTTAAGATACTTTAGAAATGAGAAAATTTACTATTGTTTGAGGGAAAATATAAGAGTCTTTAAAGCTGAAAAATGAATAATTATTTGCATAAAATAAAAAATGAAAAAAGATAGTTTTATGTATAAAAATAGATATTTTAGAAAAGTATTGGTGGCTTAAAACGAATTATGGAGTGTACTTTATAATGGGTATGAAATTGAGAAAATCACATAAACCAAGATTGCTTATTTGATGGAATTGAAAAGAGAGCCTTATAAAATACCTATTTCTCATAAAAAAGAAGAAAAAATGATATGGAATCATGAGTTTGGAACTTATAAACATAATTTAGATGAATTAAATAAAAATAAAAAGGAATTATAATTTATTAATGAGAGATAATGTGTAACCCAACTAAAAATGGAGGTTCGAGAGAAAACCTTACCACTTTGAAAACTATTGAACCAGATACCCCACAAAATTTTTATTAGGAAATAGGACATTGAATTCAATGAATATAAATATTTTTTTGATATTATACATCAAGTTTAAGTATACATACACCGCGTATAATAAATAGTAGTGAATAAGTAATTTTTTATTGAAATAAGAGTGAGATGAGAAAACCCTTACCTTATATCTGAAAGCATTATTCACTTGTACATAGAATCGTGGATTGTAAAATTAGATTCATTAATAATTAGATTTATTAATATTAAAAAGTTATTTGATTTAGTATAATTTTATTACTTTCATTTATGGTTTCTTAAGTGTTATATGATAAAATTTTTTCATTCATAAGTGTTCATTTCATTGGTTTTCACAATTGGTTCACATTTACACATTTATAAAAGATCATGTGAAATGGGTATATTTATCCCGAATTGAAATTATATATTATTAGTGAACAGAAAAAAGATTTAATGGACTTATATATCAATTTTTTAGATGTGTGGATGAATCATTAGATAAAATTTTAATGATAACCTTTTATATTATTTTGGTCTTTTCTGATCATTACAAACTAGTTTTGTCTTTGGAATTAATATTAAGTATATATATTGGTTCAAGAATACTAAATAAGAAATATTAAATATATTAATAATTCTTTATCTATAAAAATAGTATTATGACCATCCTTTAATCCATAATTTAGAAATGAAAACTTGTCGTCCACAAATGCTGTAAATCAGCAGCTCATAGTCGATGTATTCATTTTTTTAATAAAAAAGGGGATAATAAATGAATAGATGGTGGGTATCCCATTATCATAATTAAATTATAGTATCTATATTATAATATAATTATCATTAATGTTTTTATAGAATATTTATGGAAATGATATGAAAATAAACTAAATTGAAAGAAAGTTGAAAGAATGAAACGAGATTTACCTCTTGAATTCTTCTGCTTTAGAACATTCTAAAGGAACTATGAAATTGTATTTTGGTGGGACAAGAAAGACCATAAAATTATAGATATATTTGGTTGCAGAGTTTCTTAGAATATAATAATGCTTCATGGCTTTGGATGTGTGAGGAGAAGGTGTGGTGATTGGTTGTATTTATAGTGGAGGAGAGGGGTGTTTTTTGAATATTTTATTCATATGTTTATTATTTTGGATAAATACAAGGAATAGTTTAGATTTTAGTGACTAAATATATTACAGAGTTCATGTTATTTCATACTAAGGGTTTCTTACATAAAGCATGATATTTTAATTTAGTTATTTGGCTAAAATTGTTAAATACTATAAATTATAGTATTTCACTATTCATAAAAAATTTACTAATTTAGAAAACTACCAAAAATTCAACCTAACCATTTTAAAACATGTAGAATTAATTTTTTTCCCATTTTATGAAAATAAGATTCTAATTATGTGAAATTTAATTTATAAATAAAATCATCATATACTCAAAAAATATTGATTTTAATATGATGAATATTTTTATGACAGTATGAAAAATTAATTAAGGACTCATAAAATAATATTATATTAATAAGTAAACAAAAAATTATTTATTTAATCTATTTCAGGAAAATAAATTTTATTTTAAAAAATAATTTTAATTTTGAAATTGTGAATAAGCATTTATGTTTCACAAAAATACCAACACTTGATTAATCCTTTCTAAATCATTTATGTAATTTTTCAAAGACATAAATATATCATTTTTCAATAATATGAGGCCTAAATTTATTTATTATCACACAAGTAAATTTATTATTCAAATATTTAATATACTATTAATACAAAGAAAATTTCAGCTTTATAAAAATCAGGATTTTAAATTTTCATTGTAAAATAAATAATTTCAGACAAATAACATAATTTCACCCCAAGATAATTTTCAAATTATTTTTTAAAAAATAAAGATTATTATAGTCAATGTAATTTATAAGAGTTTCAAAATTTAGTTTAAAAAAAAATGCACCATTAAAAGGAAATCAATCTACTTTTAGAAAAATATTGCATTTTAATGAGTAAAATTGGATTCATTAGTATATTTAAAAATAGAAAAGAATAAATATTCATTTAAAAATAATTGATTAGATATATAATAAATAATTTATTTAATTTCGTGCACTTTATTCATTTCCTCTACTTTAAGGTCAATGTTATAACATTTATTTTATAATAATGATATTTAATTTTATATCATTATTCGTTTAAGATTGTAGATGTGTAAAACTAATACTATCAAGAAAATTAAATTTAAGATGAGACATACCATAAAATATTGTGGTGTCACATTCTCCCCTTCATCAATTAACTGTGTCGTTAGAGTTGAAAATTTTACTTTGAAAATCAAAGACTAATACATAAAAATTCTTTTCTAGAGAACCCACATCGAAAAAGGTTTGATAAAATATACAATTAAAAATAGGGAAAAATGAGATGGTCACTACAAAACTATAACTTCATAATTTGAGAACATTCATAACAATTTGGACATTCCAGATAAATATAACTATGAATTTATGATAAAGAGTGATAGAAAACATGATCTTTAGAAAGTCTACATAAAAAAGCGTAAATTTGTGATCTGTTATATTACAAATGATTTCTTAGAAATAAAATTAAATAGATGGTGTTTTTGTTCAAAAATAATTTTCATAGAGTTGATGGTTTCTTTTAATATCCATAGAATCACAAGTGAAAATTAACATACTTTATTTCATTTCACTTCATAATCATAATCGCATCATTTGGTTGTGATTTAGTTTATTTTCACATCATCCCTTACACATTGAAATGAATATTCGAGATTAAATTTTCAAGCTAGAAGCACTTTTATTGAATCATGTGGTCATTATGTTATAAATTTTATATTTAAATTCTTTCTTAAACTAAGAAAGTTAACTAATGTTATCAATGGAAAATAATTTTAAAAGATTAACATGATATATTCCACAAGTATTTAATCTTATTAGTCATCTAAAACATGTTTCTCCATATTCAAAAATACAGAAGGAAAATCAATAAATTTAAGAAATCAAATTAACAAAAGATTATCCCTCTACTATAGCTCTTGATCCCACTTACAAAATATATGAATACCTCGATAACATAGAACATTAATGAAAACATGCATTCTTCCAAATCTACAAAGAATATGCACTTGAGTAAAATACTTATATATCTCATGAATCTTATGAAAAAAGAATTATTGATAAAATACTGAAATTACATAATTCTTGAATCCAAACACATCCATATTAATCATTCCTCTTAATTTGAGGTAGTATTAAAAACTTAACAATGATCCCTTTTCTTCTTCTAATCTATTTACTTTGACGTTTAGGACATTGATTTAATTGTGGCTCATATTCATATAGTGGAAGAAGTTTACATCAGCAATGGTTCTCTTAGCCTTGGAATAACAAGCATAATGGCCTTTATCACCAAATACTTAGAAACAAATCATTATTTTAAGCAAGTAATAGGGTCTTTTTTCCGAAAATTATCATATGTGGGAAAATAATTCATTCTTTTATTCCCTTTATCAAAATTTTCCCTTTTTGTAAAAAATTTTTCATGCTTCCATATGACTCCTAAATACAAAGATTATTCCTTCTTTGCCTCATAATCACAAGATATTATATCATCATATGATTTGATTTCTTGGGAGACTTGTTCCTTTTGATAGATTAGTATAATACCATTTATGATATGACCATGATTACACATTAGATCATGTGTATTGGTGTAGTTACAATTAATTCTATGAGGTTTCATTTCTAAACAATGGAATACATTAAATTAGGTTTGTATTTTAATGTATAATTTTCTTCTTGAAAAAAAATTAACAAAAATTGAAATATTTATGCATAGTTAATATCATAATCAGAAACATGGTTTCCTTGGGAACATATTTACTTTTCAATCATTCATAATTTTTTTAAATAAAATTTAAATTAAAATAAACATATCCCCACAGAGTTTCAAAATAGGTTTCAAGTAAGGCTTTTTTATGTGTACTAGGGTTTTCTGAGTCAAGCCCAATGCACCTTTTCAGGGTTGTTTCCCCCAGGTATATTTTTTCTAGAACCACATCCACTTTTAGTATCCAGATAAAAATTTATTTCTAGGAATAACAACAAAATCACTTACTCAACAAAATTATAGGATATTATTCTATTATTATCCCAAAAGTCTATCTTAGGGTTACGATCCCTAATCTATGTTTTCTAAAAGTATTTTTAAATATTTCTTCTAAAAATCCTCAAATTCCAATTGCAATGACCATAACCCCATTATCATAGAGCCTATGCCTTATTTTATTACACTGGTACTATGAAAAAGTGTTCGCATCCTAAAGGACCTAATAGTTTACTAGTTTTAGAAATCCAAATACAAGCATAAGTTTTAAATTAGAATTTTAATGGAAAAACAACATAGTAAATCTATTGGAAACATCCATAAAATCCAATATTATCCTAAAAATTTATTCATAATATACATCTTTTCATCCTAGGGATTGATAAAATATAATAAATTGGTGAGATCATATGCTCAGTAAGGGTAAACAATACATTGGAAACTACCATAAATAAATATAAACCACAAGGCATGTTTAATAACTAGAATCTGAAACCATTAAACCATTATATAGATTATAATATGAGTGTAATAAAATATGAATAAATAATTTCATAGAAATAATCACATGATAATAAAACCTAACCATGGATATTTGAACAGTTTAATAACCACATGGGTGATAAATTACTAAAATCAAAATGAGAGAATGTATAAAGTCAGAAATAATAAACATACCATCATTAATTGACCAAGAAACTATACAAAAAATTTGTAAAAACATGTCCAAGCTAGTCTCATGATACCTATCAATTCATCCAGGGGATATAGCTGGCCACAAATATCCCTTAATATGTCCAATTCATTACTCATGTGTAGAATAAAAATACATCATTAAATCCATTTTTAACATACCAATTTGAAATATTTAAATAATAATCATATATAAAATTACTCTAATAAAATCATTGAGTAATTATTTAGAGAAATACCGTTTTCATTGTAAAGAAGAGTTATTTTTTAAATCAATTTTATTTATCATAAAAATCAGATTGTAAAAATGTATATCTAATAAATGAAATGGGAATGAAATTATATTTTAAGAACATGAAAAGAAAATTTATACCAAAGTTTTTAAACATAAGTGAATACATGTAAAAAGTGTGTTTAAGAAAAACTGTAAGTGAACCACATCAGTGCGGTTTGTGGGAAAATATAAAAGATTATTTAAAGTACAAAAAAGGAATAATTGTTTTCAAAAAACAAAAAATAAAAAAATATATTTTTTAATGATAACAATAATCATTTTAGTAAAATATTTGTGGCCTAAAATATATTACAAAGTGTACTTGAAAATGGGAATGAAATAGGAAATTTCCCATAAATCAGTATTTCTTATCAAGAGGAATTGAATAGAAAACCTTATAAAACATATTTTTCCACATTAAAGGAAGATTAAATGATATAGATACATGTTTTCGAAACATATAAAATAAATTTAAAATAATTATTTAAAAATAAAAAATAATGACATTGGTTTAAAGATAGATAAATAATAACTCCAATGAAAAAATAAATGTTACGGAATAAACCATTACCACTTTGAAAAATATCAAACCATATGCCACATATAATTAATGATAATTAAATAATACATTGAATACAGTTAATATAAATAGATTCATGATATGATACATCAATGGGTAGTAAACATCAACCACACACATGAAATAGTGGCGAATAAGGCATATCTCATAGAAATAAGAGTTAGATGAGAAAAGCCTTACCGTATGTCCAGGAGCATTTTTCACTTGTACTTAACATCCTAGATATTGAAATTATATTCAATAATAATTTAATTCAGATCCTTTTCAACATGTATTTACTTATTTTTATTTTATTATGTTTATTTATGGTCGTTTTTATAAGTTATATGATTTGATTATGTCTTTCAAATGTGTTTTTTTCAATGGCTTTCATTATTGGTCCACTTGTATACATGAATGAATGATCATTTTAAAAAGTAATAGTTATCCAAAATTAAAAATTATTTGTTATTAATAAACATAAAAAATATTTAATGGTCATATATATAATTTTTCCCAGATATGTAGATGATTCATTAGATAAAGCGTTAATGATAACTATTTAGATTATTATGGCATTTTTTGGATCATCCCAAAATAGTTTTGTATTAGGAAATAATATTATTTATATATAATAGTAAAATAAAATCAAATAAGTAGTATCACATATAATAAATATTCTTTTAACCAAAAAAATGGTTTTATGACCTGCCTTGAATGCAGATTTGACGAAAATGAAAAACTCGTTGTCCACGAAGGCGGTAAATCAACACCTCACAAATGATGTTTTCATTAATAGAATAAAAAAAGTTAAAGATAAATGAATTTATGATGGATATAAATTTATCATAATAAATATATATTATATATAAGAGACTAGAGTTATCATTCATGTTTAGATTGAAGAGGAAAGGAAATGAAATGAAAATAAAAAATGGAAAGAAAATAAATGAATGAAATGAGATTTACCACTTTAATTATTCTGTTAGAGAAACTCCTAAATAAACATTGAAATATTATTTTTGTGAGACTAAAAAAATCTTGAGAGGTTTTGGTGATTAAATGGGTAGAATAAAAGTATGCTTTAATGTTTTCTAGGTGACCCCAGAAGGGGCAATATTTTTCTTGTAGGAGAGGCGTGTTTTTTTAATATGTTCTTCCTTTGTTTATTATTTTGGATCAATAATATGAATAGTTTTGATTCTTTAGACTAAATATAGTAATGGGTGCATGTGATTTTGAAATAATGGTTTCTTACATCATTCATGATTTTTTAATTCATCTAATTGGTTTAAAATGTTGTGTATCACACATTATCAGATTTCACTGTTCCTAAATAATTCAACTATTTTAAAAAAATACATAAAATTAAACCTATCCATTTGTTTTTATATGTATAATTAAATAATGGAATCCATTTTAGGAAAATAATTTTATAATTTTGATAAATTTAATTTTTTAATAAAATCATCATTTACACAATAAATATTGATTTTAATATTATAACTCTTTTATAAACCATTGAAAGATTAATTAAGCTGTCCTAAAATTATATTATAATAATAAGGAAAAAAATTTAAATTATAAATCTATTTCTTCAAAATAATTGTAATTTAAAATAATTTTATTTTAAAATAATCATTTTAATTATAAAACTATGAAAAAAATGTTATGTTTCACAAAATAAAAAACACTTTATTTATATTTTTTAAAACATTTATATACCTTTTCAAAGATATAAATATATCATATTTACATTTATAATCAGCTTAATGTTTTTTTTATTTTTTCATAAGTGAGTTTCTATTAAAATCAAAAATAGAATATTAATATAATGAAAAGTAATGTTTTATAAAAATTTGTAATTTTCAATATACAATAAGAAATAAATATTTCTAGAAAAATATGAAAATTTAAACCTAAGATAATTTTAAAATTAATATTTTCAAAATAAACTTTCTTTTATTCAATATTATTAATATAAGTTTCCAAATTTAGTTTTAAAACAAGTGTTCCCGGAAATGGTAGTAAAACTACCTTTAAAAATATAGTATTTTAATACGTAAAATAGTATTCATTCTAATATTTATGGATATAAAATCATTTGGATGAATGTCAAAACATTCGATTAAATATATATTACATAAATTTTATAATCTCATTAATACGATTCATTCTAGAAATTTTAACGGATGTGTTATAACAATCATTTTAAAATAATGATATTTTATTATATATCATTTTTCATTTAAGAATGGTGTTGTAGGAAACCAATGATATCGAGGATATTAATGTTAAAAATATAGAGACCATGATATATTGGTGTATTATATTTGATAATAGTTTCACGTCATATAAATTTTCCCAATATATATGGGAACTACTATAAAATTTTGATGTGAAATATTTTCTTAATAAATTATAAAAAGATGGTATATAAAAAAATCTCACCATGTGATAAGATACTAATAAATATTATTATTTTGGTTATAAAAAATATAATTTAGTTAGTTATATAGCATAAAATATAAAAATTATTAGTCATGATTCATCATTATAAGAAATAACTTTCTAAAAATTATTTACTAAAAATATCATTGAACAACACGATTAATTTATCTATTATAAAATCAATTATTTTCAATACCCACTTATTACATGGATGATATTATTGAAGAATGTTTTGGGATCTATTTACTTGAAATATATTTTTTATGCACTTTTTCGATGATAATTTCACTCATAATAAATCTAAATCTTTTATATGACTGATGGAGTACTTTTTAACGATTTATCTCATTATTCTACAAATTTTATGTTACTCTTCCACACTACCAATGACACTCTTCAACATGATTTATTTGAATCTAATACATGGTTAATCTAATTTGATATTTTTTATTTCTAAACTACTATAACATAGTTCATTATTCTGGTGTACAATAGACCTATAATTTATTGGATGCAACCTTTTTTTAATATCATCCACAAAACACAACAATGTTTCATATTATAAAATATTCGTTAATCCTAAATAAAATTATTTATTAAATATATACCTAATTTATTAAATAATTCATCAAATTTATATTAACATAAGATGAGAATAACTCCAAACTCTTTCTCCAACTTCATTATAGAAAATAGTAAATAAAACATAAATAAAATATGGTTATCCTAAATTCAAACCCTTTGAATTAATTTGAACCCCATAACACAATATAATGTTTTTTAAATGCCTTTAGCCTACCCATAACACTAGTACATCACTTTATTAATTAAACAATCTTTATCCAACTATCTCATACATCAAACCCAAACCTTTTTTAGTAAATAAAAATGGAAAAATCCTTAAACATGAAATTTATATTCTCAATTCCAATCCATTGAGAGTCATTATATAGGTAATAAAATGAAAATGGATGAATAAGTACCCCATGAAATGCATTAATTTTCTCTTAATAATTTTATGAGAAGTAAAAAATTTCACCAACTCTCTTCATGTAATGCCAAAACAAAAATATAAAGGTTATAAAATAAACCATTAATATTTGATAAAATTAAATTTACTTCAAATATTTTTAAAAAAATGGAGTTTATAAAAAAGGATTAAATTTTGATTAATATAGGAATACTTTAGTAGTGATTTGGTAAGAATGTAAACTATAAGTAATTCCATGGAATCCTACAATAGTTTTGGGAAATTAACCCTAACATTCCCCTTAATTAAGTATAAATTTGAAATTATATTCTCTATAATGATGCTTTTAGGCATTGTCTCATATGGAAAAATTCAAGAGATGTTCTGGTGAATTGATTTCTTTTAAAAATAATGTATAAAACCCCAATAAAATTTAGTAAATAAACATAAATTAAATAGAATGTAATAGAATCTGTTATATCTAAGAACAACACTAAAAGTGTAAAAAACAATGTTTAGTATATGTTTATCTATTACATTTTTTAGTAAAATAATTAGTTTTAAAATATATAGATATGTAAATTAAATATTTAATAGATAATACTAAAATTCACAAAGTAGTCAAGGATTAGAGATGTATTATGGCGTTCACACTTGGGTAACGCATACTAGTGCCCCAATCTGGTCATTCACATGACCCAAAGCACACCTCCACATAAACAAGAGGCTACCTATTAGTAGTAAGGGTTTGATAACCCTATCACAGAGAGATTATAACCTATTTTATCAGAGAAATACTCCAGTTGAAAAAAAAGAAACAACAGAAAATTATATAACCACAAAAACCAACCTCTCACCATATACTTTGCAGGAAATAACATATCCAATTAAATAAAAAAACATTCCATTATAATTTACATGACACATATCTAAAATGAAACATAAAATAAAGATACTAAAAACTCTTGAGCATCCCCCAAATAATCTAGGGTTCCCTCAACCATGCTTCATCCTGACTTTTCCATCAATCATGGGGCCCTTTTCCATAATCTATCATGCATCCAGAAAATCTATTGGGGTACTGATCAAGAATCCTGAGTAGGGTGTGAGTGCAACTCGGTATGCCACCATAAACAATTTCTACAACCAATATAGTCAATATCAAGTGTATAAAATTGAATAAAGTAATAATTACAATTCATAAGTAACAATTACAACATTATGAATTATTCTTAATTAATCTAAAGAGAACACCAGGTTCTTGAGGGTACCCATACCTCAATTCCTACTCTAGTCAACACTAGGTCTTAACCAGGTTACTTATCCAATTATCAATTTATTTCAAAAAATTGTCTTTCATTATCCATTTTATTTTACATTCATTACTTCAACCACTTGGATACATAATCCAATGCCTTTATTTTGGGTATAGAACACCATTTCTTTCACCATATTTATCAATAAAACCTATTTATCAAGGGCATATAACTTCATGTCTATCACCCCCAAATTATCTTACAATCATATATATCATTGGAATATAACATCATGTATATCCCCCATTCTGCATTGTGCGCATATCCCTTTGGTCTATAGTGCCATTTCTAGAACCCAAAATTTTCAACCATAATGATATATATATATAATTGGTGTATAACACCATGTTTATCACCAAATTTATCAATAATGTAAACACATTATTTGTGTAGATCTCTATGTATAACACCAAAAATCTCAACCTCTTATTCATATCATTATTTAATGTTCATAGATCATAATTTTTATTACCTATTTGAAAACCATTATTAATAAACATTAATCCTATTATCACAATTAAGAACCACCACTTTCATTAATTAATCGATAAATTAATTATTCCAAATCCACTATTTAATTCAAAAATTAATTAACTATGCAAATTTTTTCTAATCAACTCATCAATCGATTAACCATTTCAATATTTCAACATCTACAAATTAATTTACCAATTACTTATTCTTAATCACAATTCAAAAATTGGATAAAAAATTCGATAATTAATTACCCCAAATTTCCCAATGGGTACATTTATAAAAAATTCACCAACAAATAATCCTTATTCAACATTTAATTTATCAATACATGCCTTTCAATTATATTATAATTAACTCCCATAATTAATTATAAAATCACAAATCCCAATATCTAATAACTTATTTTATAATCAATTTTATTTTTCATCAATCCTTAAATATCAAAATGTCACAACTATGTAACTTAATTAATTTTCAACATTAATTAATTGAATAAGGTATTTCTATAATGAAACAACTATATAAATTATACAACATATATGTAAAACTTCAAATCATGGCTTTGGTATTTGGAAAATATAGCACCTACCTCAATTCATTTATGAATGATCACCCAATCGAGATCTCCAAAATTGAGCAGCATAATGACATAGATCAAATATAGATCTATTACCCTAAATAATGATTTATGAAAAACATATCCCTTAGATCTAGGTATATATCAGAAACCCTATATATAGGTTTATTAAATTAAGATCATGATCAAGAAAAAATAAAATATTTAATCCAATAAATGAAGGAGAGAACAAAGAAGGATGAATGGAAAGTAAATGAGATATGATCCGCTTATTGGGAGAGGAGTGGATCATTTATTTGTGCTTCCAATCATGAATAACAATGTTTGGAAAACCAAGGAATCCCTACAGAAAGCTCCAAAAACGTGAAATACTCTCTAGGGTTGAATGAGGTTTGAAATAGGCGAGTTCTAGGGGTTAAGTGTATTTTAAAATCAATTTTTATGCCACATTACAAGCTTCATTGGTTTTTTTGGAAGAGGCGCATAGTTTTCCTTAATTGTGGACCAACCATGAGCCTACTGTTTTATGGGTGCACAATTTCTCCTTTTAGGGCACACAATTTTTCAAGTGTGTGCCCACCATGTAAACCCTCACCATCAAGGGACTCACAATTTCCTAGGATGGGCACATGGTTTTCTCTTACCATATTTCAACATTGCACAACCTATGTTTCTTCAATTTTTTTTAATTTTCATCCAAATACACCCAAATTTAAAACCCTAAAGAAAGTTACATAAATAATACAAAACATTATGAAATTCAATCCTGATTCAAATCTAGAAAATGTGGGGATCTTAAAATCTGCCGACATTATAATATCTTATCCTCAAGATGCACTCCTATGTATCTCTAATATTTGAGCCAAAATGATTGGGCCACTGAGCTACCATATATTCTTCCATTTCCCATGTTTCCTCTTACACACACCCATTTTTCACAAAACACAAACTATCATCATGATCTTTTCCTGAAATGCATTTTCATTATGATCCAACACATGTATCAGATGATCCTCAAAGAGAACGTCTATCTGATGGAAGAGGTCATCCACATTGATAAAATGGTAAGGTTTTGTGTGATAC
Source organism: Viscum album (assembly GCA_963277665.1). Lineage (NCBI taxonomy): Eukaryota > Viridiplantae > Streptophyta > Magnoliopsida > Santalales > Viscaceae > Viscum > Viscum album. The sequence continues at coordinate 592,796,167 of OY728126.1, forward strand.
CTCTGTAGTTGTGATACATGGAAAAAATTATGAATATGATTTTATTTCTATGGAATTTCCAATCGGTACGTCACCGAACCAATTCCCTCCATAACCTCAAACAGTCTAAAAAATCTAGGAACTAACTTTCCAAATATCTGTATGCTTCATTGAACCAACCTGATAAAACACCCAAAAGAACACATGATCACCATATTTAATCTCTATGGGTAATCTTTTTCTATCATGATCTAAAATCATCTTACTCTAATCTATATAAATACATTTCCAATTCAAATTCACTTTTTCTGATATCTCTTATACGATACATTTTCCCAAAATCTATGACTCACATGATACTATATAACATAAATGTCATTTGCATATCCTACCATAAATTTCTTTGTATGGTTCCATATTTATCATTTAATGACAACTATCATTAAAAAAATCCACAAAGGCCAAATGATTTTCCCAAGATCCCCAAAATTTAGGCACACACACCCAAAACATATCCTCAAGCACCTTTATAGTACACTTTGACTGGCCTTAGATTTATTTTTGGAAAGAAATACTCGATAATACATGTAAACCAAGAGATTTATACATGAACTTATATAAGAGTGATGTGAAACATGATTTATGATAGGAAAATATATCTTGGGGAACCACATCAAGATAGAAAACAACCCAAACATACAAATATCAGAGCGGCTCAACTGCGAAATTTTTATGATCAAGCATAAAATGTACTACATTTTTTAGTATATCCAAAATAACCCAAATAACATCATTATTCCTATGTGTCTTCAGAATAACAACCAAAAAATACACTGCCACAATTTTCCACTTCCATTTTAGTATGGGAAACAACTACAGCAAAACGCCAGGTCGTTTATGTTATATCATCACCTATTGACAAGTGTAGCATCATGTAACATACCCGAAAATATACCTTTTTATTCCTATCCACCAAAAATATCATCATAGGTCATGGTACAATTTGGTTACTTCTAGACGTACCTCTCACATCAAGGAATAAAATTCCAGCATGAGCTCCTCGTTAATGCTCGTAGGTACAACAACTTGATTATGGAAATTGTTGATATAATCATCATTTATGATCCAATTTTTAGGTGACTTGCAACCTTCATGGTTTTTACTTAAGTTCAATCATTCCAGATCCTCTTATTGACTCTATCGGATCTATTTCAAAAGTGTATACACCACTGAATATAAAAAATGATTTATATGATATTGACTTTCTAGAATCACTATATGCACTTCACCCAACAAATCTATCATTTTCCACTAAACACTAAACTCTAGAATGATCTGATTATGAGATTCTTAGTCAAGGCATCAACCACATAATTTCCATTCCCAACCATATATTCTAGCCTAATATAAATATACTACACATACTCAGCCGATCCCCACTAATGAAGATTTAAATATCATTATAAGAAGATATTCTTTAAGATTTTATGATTAATAAACACCATAAACTTCTCACCTAATAGATAATGTCTCCAACACATTAGAGAATAAACCACTACCTCTATCTCAAGGTAGTATGTAGGGTAGTTCCATTCATGTGGCCTCAAATACAGAGACTCATACACCACAAAAAGTTCTTCTTGCATTAACAGATCTATGAGACCAATCCTAGAAACATCCAAATATACCATATACTCTTCACATGGATCATGTAGGATCAAGATGGGTGTCAATGTAAAATTTTTCTCCAACTTGTAGAAATAACTATTACCAGATTCCATCCATTCAAAAATTACCACCTTCTTGAAAGACCTTGATAGTGGAACTATCAAATTGGAAAATTATTTGATACACCTCCAATAAAATCCAGCTAATCCCAACAATAATTGAATATCAAACACGTTCTTGGGATTCTCCCAAGAAACCATTTTTTGAGCCTTCTCTAGGTCTAAAGACACACCTTATTCTAAGGTAGTGTTCCCCATTATGTGTACCTAAAAAATCCAACATTAATAGTTATTTATCTTGGCCTATAGAAAATACTCTCTCAGTGTACTGATAGAAATGTCAAGATGTTGGGAATGATAATTCAGAGTATTGGAGTGCACCAAGATGTTATCTATGAACACCACCACAAACTAATGTAGGTATAAATGGAAGAAATTTTTTCATCAAGTCCATAATAATTATTGGTGTGTTCTTCTAACAAAATGTTATTATGATGAACTCTTATTGGTTATACCTATGTTGGAAACCATCATAAGAATATTAGAAGTTTGAAATATCAGTTGATGATACCGCAACCTCATGTAGATCTTTGAGAATATGCAAGATCCCTTGAACTGGTAAACATATCATTGATATAAGTTAGATAATATCAATTATTCAATGGAATTTGGTTTAAATTCGAGTAATATAAAAATAAGTGGAAACTCCCATATTCTTTATTTGAAAACAACATAGGTGAACCCCATGGTGACTCACTCTATCAGTTGAACCCCTTATACACCAAATCATCAAGTGGATTCAAGATATCTTGATGATTTGTTATTTAAATTATGTATGGTGGAATATAAACTGGGTTAATCCCAAAATTGAACTCAATAATGGATTCCACATCTCTCTCTGGGGCAGCTCAGATATGTCTACTTGAAAATAACCAGAAAATAATCCACCATTGGTGGAACAACATCATGATTTACACCTCCATCATCTAGTTGTAAACTAGAAACATTTGATGTGAGATATCCCTTTTGATGAGTAATTAGACATACTCAGCCTACCAAGATATCCCTATCCCCATGATTAATATACCGGTTACCATTAGGAGAGATAAAACCAACTATCTTATAGTAACAATCTATGTGGGATTAATATACGACTAGGTAGATCATACCTATAATTAAGTCAAAGACTATCAAATCAATGATATAGATATCCCATTGAAAATGATACTCCATGACTTCAAGAGAAAATCATTTTCACATATAGAAATTTCTAGATCAAATTCCTAACTATGTATCTATTGTCATTATCTCATTAATAAACTCCACCAAAATGAAAAAAACATTAACATTCTTTGAATATATAAATGAATTAGAGGATCGAGTGTCAAAAATTTCAATAGCTAAAGTAGAATATACTAGAATAGTACCTGTCACTATCAGTGCCCCAACCTCGTTATCCAAAAGTGTATGTTGCACTAGATGAAACTAAACTACCCCTCTTCTTTTTGATGTCATCTAACTCCCTTGGGTTGAACCACTATTCTGATATGGGTGCTATTTCCCAAAAGCACCACATCCACTGCCTCTACCTCCTCATCTTGTAGAACTCCAGATTCAAGATTGATAGGTGAAGAAGAACCCCTTACTACAACCCAGTTATGTATATCTCCTTTATCACTAACTGTGTTCCTCAGGTTCTAGCAGAACCTCTATAGATCTCCCAACATACCACATGCTCAAAACTCCATTATTGGTCCATATAAATGTTAACAAAAGTGTTTTTGCCAACAACAATGGTGGAAAATTACATGGTTAAGATCATGAGTAACTGATCCCCCTGACTGGCCACTATATTTACCATAATTTTGTCTTCAGTTCTCATAATGACACTACCTTCTCTCTAAAAACATACCTATCGATAATACTATAGAAATGACATGTCAACAAATAGAAGCCTCCTTCATGTTCCCCTTTGAGATAATATCTTGATTCACCACTTTTGAATATTTTTTTCGGTCTAAATATATTAACTTTGGACTTAATTTCACACTTAAGTTTGTCCTAAAATATTTTTACTGAAATAGCCTCACATTATTTCAATAATAGCCCAAATAATATCAAATATATGAAGACAATTGAATTTTCCGTCATGAACAAAATCCCCCAAGACAATCTAATGTACTTAGATACTCTCTCCAGTCTTAGTGTCTCTCGATGAAATTTCTCCAGCAACTTCTCCAAAAAGTCATTCTATAACATACCCTTAGTCTGTACCATTCACGCATGAACTTCCCAATATCACTTCATTGATCCTTATAGAATATAAGTCCCCAAACTGACCCACTTCTTAGTAGGAGTCTCCAAATTTTCAAGTATCTCCTCGATCAACTCAACTAAAAACATAACTATCTCTGGTCCACCTTCTTTAGTAAAATTCGAAGGGTCCTATAACTGAAAATACATTGTGTGGTTAGACATGTTCTTCTTAACACACCCTGGATCTCTTCTCATGATTTGTGCCAAGAGAGTGATGTTCTCTTGGAACTTCTCCCATTCAAGCTCAACCATAACTATTATTTACCCAAGGACCACCATAGGAGGATCATCCGCATCCATGTCCTCCATTCATCCCCTCAACAAGAATCATCATGGAGGAATAAATCTACAATTAAAATCAAAAAATAATAAGACTCAGAACATAAATTTATCAAAACTATTTTAGAGGAAAATCAAAGCAACACACAATAATTTTTCCCCAAACATCTCCAAAACGTCAAAACTATGTGTCTCTCACCAGCCTTATCAGTTTTAAACCGTTATACTTGTTAAAGAGGTAAAAATATTCACATATTTCACGTTTATTTTTTATACGTCCATTTTTTTACATTACTTCATCATTTTAACCAATTCCAAAAACATATTTGGTCATTGTTTAATTCAGTTTAATAAGCCCAGACAATAGTTTATGTTTAACAACATACTAAACACTAATTTTACCATGTGTGGCTAAAATTATGCATGTTCAAAATATAATATTGAGTTCTTGAAATGATTCATATAGACTCAAATCTCATGAAATTTGGGGCCACTGTTTAATCTAGAAAAATATCAAAAACATTAATCACACCCCACAACAAGTGTGTCACTGAAGGTGAAATAACATTCAACTATAATGACAAAGAACAATAAAAATAATCCCACCTTGGACACTTGGGATATATCTTATACATGGGATAGAGACATTGATGCACTAGCTCATAACCAATATCCAACTATTTTTAGTCTCCTTTATACCTTCCTCAAATAGTAAGATAACAAAATAAAAAATAAACTCCTCTGATACCACTTTGTAATGTTATGACCCTGGTGCCACATACCTATTCCCGAAGTTGATTGACATAATTACCCCAGGAACACCAACCCATTTGATATAGGACGTTGACTATCATGGAGTGTCTGATAATTAAATCATGGGGAGTCTAAACCCTCTTTTAGCAGAGTAATACACCACTAGAAATAAACAAAAAATAAAAGAAACATATATGACTATAATAAAAACCAATCACTTATGATATTTAATATAGAAAATACAATATAAAACTGTAGTAGAAAACATTTCATGATAATATATGTGACAAGTGTCTAAAATGAAACTCAAAAAAATAACTATAAACTCTCGAGAGGGTCTTAAACCATGTTTGGTTCCCTTAGCAATACTTCATTCCAACTCAATAATATTTCATGGGGTCCTTCCCCTTAACCTATCTCATATCCATGAAATGTATCCATGTAGCAATTAGGAATCCTGAGTAGGGTAGGAGTACAACTCATTAGGCCATCACCAATGGTGTCTCAAACCAATACAGTTAATAAAAATTGTGTGCAGTTGAATAAATAAACCATTTCAATGAATAATGAATAGTTATCACATTATCAATTAATATTTATTAATCCACATAGACCACTGAGTTCTGGAGGATGCCCATAAAAAATAATCTCCCCAGTCCACACTAGGTTTGAACTATGTTACTTATCCAATTCTCAAATAATTTCAGTAAATGTGCTTTCATTATCCATTTTATTTTTATTTCAATAATAAAAAAACTTTTAACCATAATCTAATGCCAATGTTTTTGATATAGAACACCATGCCTAGCACTTCATTTATTAATCATATATATTTATCATTGGAATAGAATTTTATTTATAGCCTCCAAAAATTATAAATCATGAATATATATTGTGGAAATACAATTTCATGTCAAGTCCCCCATCCTCAATCATGAACATATATCTTTGGTGTAGATTCCCATGAATGACCCATCAAATTATCAACCATATAGATAGATCTATCATTGGTGTATAAAGACCTATCTTTCAACCGATTTCTCAGTTGTACATATGTATCATTGGTATAGATAACCATTTCTAACAACCCAAATCTCAACTATTTATTTATATCATTATTTACTTGATTTAGATCATCATTTTTAATACCCCATTTCACAAGCACGATTAAGCCACATTAATCCTATTATCACAATTAACCACTACTACTTCCATTAATTAATTCATAAATTAATTAATACAGATTTGTTAATTAATTCGATGCTTAATTAATAACATCAATTTCTATTAATCAATTAAATAATCAATTAACCATTTCACAATTTCACTATCTAATAACTAATTTTCCAAATAATTATTCTAAAATAGAGTTCAAAAACTTTATAATTAACTCATCAATTAATTATTCCAAATTTATCAATCAATACATTGATAATTAATTTACCAATTAATTATCCTTATTCACATTTAATTTCTCAATCCAACAATATGAATTCCATCACAATTAATTCCCACAATTAATTATGATATCACAAATATGAATATATCATAATTAATTAAAAAATTAATTATCTTGCTGAACATATTATAAGTCTCCCAATTACACAATCATCTCAATTAATTAATTTACCGCATTAATTATTTCAATTATAGAATTAAATTTCTATAAAACTCTAGAAATTATATAACTTTCATGTACACAATTAAATCATGACTATGTGATTTGGATACTAGATCACATACCATGATTCTTTGGTGAATGTATTCACAATGGAAATACCCAAAATTGAGCAGTATAATGACATAGATTGGATCCAGATCTGTTACCATAAATCAAGATTTAACAAAAAAAGATCCTTTAGATCTAGGTATAGATCCACAAGACTAAATCTATGTTCATCAAATATAATTCATGATATTGAAAAAATAGAACTTTTCATCCAAAAAAAGTTGGATAGAACATATAATGATGAATGAGAATGAAACGTGATAGGATCCACATACTGGGAGAGGAGAAAATTTCAATTCAAGCTTCAAATCCTAGAGAACAAAGGCTTGATGACCATATAATCCATCCAAAAAACTCCAAAACATAAAAGATATCCTATGGTCTAATTAGGGTTGATATTGGTGAGTTATTGTGTCCGGGGGATTTTACAATTAATTTTCAGGACATAATAGAAGTTGTTACTGGTTTCTTAGGAAGAGGTGCATGGTTTTCCCTAACTGTTCCCCAAATGTGTTTCTATTGTTTCAGGAGTGCACTGTTTGTCTTTTTTGGGTGAAACATTTTGTAAAACTATGTTTCATCTGTGAAAATTCCCCCTATCCATGGCTATATAGTTTATTTGGTTGGGCATGTGGTTTTCTCTAACCATTCTCCAACCATGAACAACCCCTTTTTCTTGATTTTTTATTAATTTTCATCCAAACACCCCCTAAGGTAAGACACAATTGAAATGTAATTAATCAGAACAAAAAATTACCTGAATTGAAGCCCGATTGAACTCCAGAAATGTTTAGGATCTTACATGTATGATATTTTATATGTTTTCAAGATAATTATATTCAATTTAATATCCTCATATCTTCTCAGATTTTCTCCTAAAATGGAAGAAATATCTTTTAGCTAAATCTTTTAGGTTTTAATATTGTCTACAATAAGTGATCATTTTCAATAAAAAACAAAAAATTTCTTATACACATAAATTATTTGTGTATAAAGAAAAAATAGTAGAATAAAAATAGTTTAGGATGATAAATTATTGTTTATTTTGTAAATACAAATAATAAATACAACCCATAAGGAAATAAAATGGGGAAATTTAGAAAATAGATAAATTATTTCTCCCAATAAATTAAGACCTCAAGATTTTAAAATAGAACAATATTTATCCGATTAGACACCTATTATAATCCTATGTGTTAATGTAATATTCCACATTAATCATTTAAATTTGAATCAAGATTGGAGCATCGATAAATATGATCACTGTAGTGTTATGAAATTTTATTTATAACAGCCTTCACGATTTGACCAATATGTTTGAAAATTGTTTGTGGCGTTTTTATTCAGAAATAGTGTTATTGGATGTAATCGAAAACATTGGGGAAAAATTGATGAAATAAGATAATCAAATCTATAATGGTTTATAGTTCAAATATTGTTATAGATTATATTATATTAAAAAAATTCAAGGAAAATATATATATATATATATATAACTAACGTGTCAATATATAATATTTAAAATATCAAATACATTTATTTTGAAGAGGTATTAGAATATACAACACTATACCTTTTGTTTCTTATTAATAATACTATATTACATATATTTCCAATAGTTATTCTCTTTATTATCCAAATACTAAACTTAAGGGTTATTATGATCCTTAGAATAAAATCATATACGCTTTTATAATATAAATAAAAAATTAAATAAACTCAAATGGAATCATTTGTAAAATATATATGTGTAATATGATTATAAAAAATATATTTAAAAGATTTTATTTTTTAGATAACATAATAATATTACCATTTTTATGAATACAAGACATGTTTTATGAAAAAGTATTTTTAAAATAAATAATATATAAAGGGTGTCAAAGTTTAATAAATTTTATAATTGTTAATACTTAACTTCCCCTCAGATGGTAATTATAATATATTTTCATTTACTATCATTTATACGTATGATTCAAAATATTCTTCATAATATGATTTAAAAAAATCTATATAATTATACTATTTATAATCTTTTCCCCCATATTACTTTTATAAAAGAAATAAGGTTAATAAAATATATATTTTTAATGATTTTAAATTTGAAGGCATGTTATCTTATCATTTTTAATATTTTTTTTAAATAAATAACAAATAATTATAGAATTTTAATGGTTCCATAAAATATTATATATATATATATATATATATATACATATATAAGATAATATAGTATAATAATTATAAAAACATAGAAACAAAAACTATCAAGTAATTAGAAATATATATATATAATGGATAAAATAAAACATATTTCAATTCCTAACCAAGGTCTCTAAATATTTAATCCTTTAAATAAAATTGAGAATTACTTACCTATCAACTTTCTATTGCTCCCCCAAATTCCTCACCCTTAAAATTTTTTTTAACAAAAAATTTATCATTATAAAAATAGAATAAATTTATTGAATCCTTTAAACATTATTATCAATGCTTTCATTAATATTTTGGAATATAACTACTTCGTATTCACAATCACTATGAATATCATTCATTGTTAGAAAAAAACCACTCTTCTATGTGTTAAATATTATTTTTCATAATATAATATATTCATTTTTAATATATGATATTTTAGATTGGTTAAAGGGTTTTCCTTCAATATTGTATTCTGTAGGCACGTGTATGTCGTGTTTTGTTGGACTATGTTAAGGTAAAAAAAATGCATAGAATTTGTATGATAGATTAGATTTTCATGATTATTTTTAGAGGTTTAGAGGAATTAATAGATTTTAAATGACCCTATTTTTTCATTGTAATACTTTGGAATATTTTTTATATATATATATTTTGGAATTAGAAATTCAATCAACATAGAATTAATAGAATTATAGATTCTAAAAATAGATATATTAAAAATATTAATTATAATATATCAAACATGCATACTTTTTATGAAATAATATAATATAGTATTGTTGATGTAATATATGAGAATACCATGAAGACTATTAAATATATAATGCTTGTTTTAAACTAGGAATGAAAAATGTTTAGTCAAAATTAGTTTTACTGATGGGGGTGGTTGATAGAGGATAATAGATAAGATAAATGAATTTAATGAATTTAATTATTTTTTTATAACTAATTTATTAACCTAGAAAACACCCAATTAATACCCCGTTATTTAAATCTATAAGGTACATAACATGAGATATTTGGGGACAACCAACATAAGGTAAATCTAGGGGCATGATCAAGGAGTTTGGCAGAGATGATTCGTAACATGATAGATTCATCAATTGTTCCTGATGTGTGAATGTCTTCAATAATGAAGTTATTAGATCTCACTATTGAGAATGATTCGTAATTTTTCTTTGTTAGAGATTGATCCAATATTGATATAGTAAAATTGTTTTTGTTTTATTAATCAATGTTATTTATTTATCTATAAAGAATGAAAAATAATTAATTAAAAATTAATTCATAGACCATATTGTTAATTTATATTTTATTATTTCTATTTTATTACTAGAGTTATGGTTTTTTAATTAATATTTATTATTTATAAATACTTAGTTCTATATTAATAGAGGAAAGACATGCAGAACAATGGACAAATTTTGTTTCTCATGTTAGTATTTTATTCTTTTCTCCCTTTATTTGTTGATTATTCATCATCAGTATTTTTTTTGACATATAGTTCAACCATATCTAGGAAATATTAATTTTGAAATTGATCTTTGGCATAGTAGATCATTACCATGGGTTCAAAATTTGGATTAATGATGTGATGAAAGATTAATAATGACGATAGGTTCAAAAAAACTACAAGTGTTGTTGTTTATATCAGATATACCACATGGGTTCCTCAACATTGTAAAGATATTAATTTTATGATCATTTGGTCTATGTAATCCCCCCACTAGTAATGATGTGAGCTCGATCAACTTGGATTTTATTTTTTCATTTGATTAAGTGGTAGAATTAGAAAGGGGAGAAACATTGACTAAGTCACATAACAAATCTTTGATTTCTATAAAAATACCAATGTACATAGCATGTACTTTGGAATAACACAAGCTGTGTGGAACCCTTCTACACCAACAAGTGTTTATGTGTGAATATAAACATCACATGGGTGTTTGAAAAGTCTAAATGCCATGTGGTCCTTAAGCTGATGACCATTTGTGTACCCTAGGTTACATGGGAAGGGACATGAACAAATTATAGGGGCATGAAATGAGTAACTATGAATGGGAATAAGTACAATGGGGTGATCATGGGTCGGACCATACACAGTATAACACACCATGTGTCCCCTATACATGATGTGTTCATTATTTTTGGATGGCTGGATCCCTTATTTTGATGAATTATGTTTTATTATCATTATGTGTGCATTCCCTTGGTCCATAAGTAAGAGGGTTTATTATGGTATCCCTTCCAGATAATTGAATGAGTAATCCACTCTGTGGGTTAGTTTTAGACAGTGTTAGGTATCCCTTAATGAGTCATGAGGTGTAATCCTCTATAATTTTCTTCCATATTGGGTTAGGTATCTCGTTTATAGAACCCATGGCATGTCATCCAATTCCTATTGTATTATCCTTAATGGGGTTATGTATCCTGATAGTCCATGGGCATGATCCTTGAATTATGTATCAAAATATCATGAGTTCTAGTTCATCCTTATTCATGGTGAGCCCCAACTGGTATGCCCTCTCAGATGAGATTCCACAATGTTAGAAGACATGAAGAGTAAGTTGTCACACACAAGCGTTACCTTGATTCCTTGAATAGAATCTATATGATGGAAGGGAGGAAAGACCTCACATTGATACTAGGTGTCTTCCTTGATCATATTAGGGTTTTCTTTTATATTTCACATTAACTTACCTTTTTAGGATATTGATTTTACTGTCTCTTGATTCCATTTATTTAATGATTTTGGGGTTTCCTAACTAGTATGTATATACACATCCATCCATGTGATTCACCATTATATGTCATGTATTGTGTATTTTAGTGTCCTTTTTATATACTTTTAGGAAGAACATGAGTATGTGTATATTAGTTGTGATAGGCTACCTGTAAAAAATCCAAGAGTTTCATCTTGACAATAGTCGCCATTTTTAGAAGATTGTACTCATTTTATATTTATGGTGAGCCCATATTTTACTCTTCAATTTTAAATACTCTTTTTATACTATGTTTTTTTATGAATTTTTTTATCTTTTAACATCATACTGGTAAATAGAGATGTTTTCATATGAACATATAATTTAGGATAAGGCCTCCCATATGTGTGATATGCCTACTCAGAAATGGTGTCTTACCCCTGTCTTATTGGAGGTTCCCTTATTTTTTTCACACTTGGCTTACTACTGGCCAAGAAGACCCCTATGGTATGGTTTATGATAGAATGGTAACAAAGTATATGATGGAATATGAATGGAGGTCAGATATTATTTAACTATGATAATTGTTTTGGGAAATCAAGTAAAAATATTAAATTTATCAACTTTGGACTTCAATCCAGGGAACCCAGTAATGGTGTGTTAACAGATATATCCATTCACCATGACTTTTATAACTTTCTCATCGGCATATTACATGATGAAATTGGTTTATAAGAAAAAAATTGGTATATGAATCATATAAAAATGTGTTGTGGTGTCCATGTCTTTATTAAGTCAACTCCATATATATATATTTATTATCTTTAAAATTTGTATTCCATTACTATTTTTGGATGACTCCAGGAAAATAATTATTTAGGATTCTGTTGTGGGTTCATGATGATGATCTATTGAGAAATGAAGATTTAGTCTAGGGGCTTGGAAAAGTGGTAGTTCATTTAGGTTTCTTTTCTATATTGCCATTGCACATTAAATAGATGATTATTTTAGAAGTACCAACAGTTGATCTAAAAAGTCTGAGTGTACATAAAGTATTCTATAGGCTGATACCACTTAGGAATCTGGAAGACCAAGACCCCTAGGTTCCTTGTGATTTTATTGGAGGTAGTAGAGTGAGTTGTTCACCTTATAATGACTCCTCATATTCATATAGAGGTCTTAAAAAGTGATATTTTTCCCTGGAACAATAGAGAGATGGTCCCATTTGGTGATACACAAAATATATGATGGAAAATGTATTCTGGGATGATTTTTTATGCATCTTTATATAGGAGTTACTTCCAATGAAATTTTAGGAAATTTTTATCTATGAGATTATTGAGCTCCAATAGTTTAGAATATCAATCACAAAATAGACATCAAGGTTTTACAACCTCTCATGGTATTACATAGACATCGTTTGTGGTGGATAATATTAAGATAAAACCATCAAATTTTTCCATAAATGATATATCCATGCTAGAGTGGTATGAATTTTCATTCATTTTTACATGGGGTACTAGAGTGTGCCTTGGTTGTGTAGTGATTATTAGAGGAGAAGATGAAGATTTCTCATTCAAGAAGTGGGAACCTTGTATTTTTACCTCAGGATCTAGTATTCAATGATTTATATAGAGATCTAGGTGCACATAGCAATTCCAAATCCAATCAGATGATAGAGAATACACTCCATTGGTCTTTCAGAAAGATTCTTATCATTCTAGGGATATGTGATGTTACTCCTGTAATGGGTGAGGACATATAATGTGGTATTGAGAAATCCAATATTAATTTGATATGTATTCATTTGATGTGAAACTAAGGAAGAGGTGTAGAAAGGATCAAGGAGGTCCACTGGGTGGCATACATGGATGACGAGCTTGTGGAATAGCTGGGGTGGCTAATGTTATGATCAATTACCACCAATACTGTCCTAGGTGTTCCACACCAAGCACATGGAGCTACTGTTATAAATCATGGGTAGCTAAATTTAGTGGAGTATTAGGAGCAAGAGTCATGATGTACAATTATAGGTACAATCATTGTCTAAACTAGATTAGATACAGTTCTGATAGACATATGTAGAATCACGTTTTCCTTGTTGTATCGCTTGTTTTAGTCATGGAGATTAGTGTGGATCCTTCAGATCTAAATTTTTATTTCAATACTATATATCATAGATTCAGTGTACGAACACTTTTGCAGATATTGTGACCCAACTCTTGAGGGAGAGATCTTCATGTGTAATATCATTGTACCAATGATGAGGAATTATGACAACATTTTACTAATGTGTTGGCTCATTGAATTCCATGTGATAATCAGCCATTTAGGTGGTGGATTCAATGCCTATAGGATGATGGGATTATATTATCAATCATTGGTCAGGAGGAATCCTAGTTAGAGTTTAATGGGATCATATATAAAAGAATACAACTAATTACACTTCATTTTGCTAGTATGAACCTTGGAGAAGAGGATTCTATGATATTTTAGTTTCTAATAATTCTCGATGAGTATGTGTACATCGTTCCTAAGGTTGTACCATGCATACCTACCTATTAATTTATCGACTTTGGTATATACCTACACCTTTGTGATACCCTATGATCAATTCTAAAATATCAGATGGGCCTAAATTAATTCAACACTATAAGGTTTAGTTGAATGATTTTTTGAGGAATGGATTTATTATACCCTGTGTATATCACTAGTCAGTCCAATGATTTTCTCGAAGAAGGTGTTTGAGAGTTCAAGGTTATGAGTGGACAATCATCACCTAAATTAGGTGATAATATATAATAAGTATCCTATATTGAGAATCACTGATTTCTTCAACTAGCTAAAGTGGGTAACGTTTTTCTTGAATATACCTCGCCAAATATACATAAATGAAGGGAGGGAGATAATGAACCCTATTTTCCTCCTTATGTAGCCCCTAAGTCAGTGAATATAACTATAGGGTATAAAAATATCACAATATGGGTGGAATTACATTCTATAAAATAATAAGATAGTGAGATAGAATGACTAAAACCAAACAACTCCAACATAATATATAAAGGTATAATAAAAACCACCCCATAGTGATGGATAAAATAAAAATAACGCATATTAAATTCTCCAAAGTTAATAACAAGAAGAAAAGTCAATAGCAGCAACTCAATATAAATTACAACCAAGCTAGTAATATACATCCCGGTCCCCAAATCCCTCATGAAAACTAAAAATAGTTTATATACATAGGCTGAGCAAAGAAAATACACTTTGTAGGGAAATAACCAAGGCCTCAAGTGATCATGTGAAAAGATCATGCTAATGCACCAGTGAATAAATAATAGAAAAAAAATACCAACACAAGTAATCTGACCAAACCCTACCTCGTAATTTCTCACTCACCAAGTCACACATCCAATATAATAATATAATTTTGGGACCAAAACCGGGCATAGTGCCCCACTTCTTCCTCCCCACTAATTTTATGATCTAATGATTCAACATAAAATGCCTTATACTTCCATCTCTTCCACATATATCTTGTCACATCCTACCTGCAAACACCTCAGCCACACATCAAATCAATCACTTATAGAAACACATGGGAAACACATAACAACATTTCCCATCACATCCTAAAGAAACTTGGGACCATACTTTACCACTCATCCTGAAGCCACCTAGCACCACAAAACACAACTCATCTTGAAGACACCTAGGAACACTCATTAAATCTTGCCTAAAAACTCATGCGCCACATATCACATCATTTGTGAAGACACCTAGGAAGACACATCACTACTTAAGGAAGAGAAGGGAGATAGGGTAGCCATATATCCATATTACTACAATCATGGATGTTTTGGAAAACACCCAAAACCTAGAACCTCTGATCATTGGTATGGTTATTCAACTCGGGTGGGTATCATATAAAATTACATAAACATACATGATATAGAGATATCAAAAAATACACAACATAAGCATTCACATTGAAAAAACTAGTGAACAACACATCGCCACCATGTTCTATATGTCTACAATAACAACCGATGCCACCAATGTATGTAACACACCGCATATCCATCAAACAAGCCACAAAATAGTTTCCACCATTTTCATTCAAGGTACAAAACATTTATCCATTACCCTTTTCATTTCAACTTACATCACTCATTCAATTATTTTTAATCAATTAATCACATGTCGAATTTTAAACCCATTATATTCAATTTCCAAATAATTCATTTATTGAATTCATTCATCATTTTAAATTATTTATTTCATGGATAGCCCTGAAACTATCACAACTAAACAACATAAGTATTTTAACCTCATCACATCACTAAAAACACCCCGAAACCCAAAAACCACATATCTCATCCATCGCCCAACCAATACCACCACATTCTAAAACACTTCACCATAACCACTACATGAAAACCACTTTACCATGACCACTTCACCAAAACAATTGAACCAAAACCACTGCACCATAACCACTGTGCCACAACACACAACTTACCACATTACCTCCTTGCTAAAAAAACATCACATCACTGCCCCCATTTACCAGATGATCTGGCCAGTCACATTTATCATTTCACAATAACCACAAACCACACAAAGAAACATAAAAACCATAACCACACACAATAGAATCATATCACGAATTTAGTTTTATTCCAAGGATTAATCACATTACTTCTTTTTATTATCATTTGTATTATCACAAAAACTAGACATCTAAGGGAAAAACTATCATAAAAAATAGTTCATTAACCTTCAATTTAGGATGTGATCATAGAAAAACACATCGGGGGACATCATATATATCAACTACAGTGCAAGAAAGTCTTCTAACAGCCCCTATTTTCAGAATTTCTTATATGCATGCACAAAATCATAGAAAAGATATAACAAAACAATAAAAAAGTTATAACTCCCCATACTCATAAATTTTAGATATGCTAATTTTATTATTTGATTATTCTAACCCATACAATCCACTACAAGGTAATAAAAACTATGATAATCCCACACATATCACGTAAAAGTGTGAGAATGAAAATCCCCTACCTCAAATAAGATTTCTGATCTTTATGCGCACTGTAGAGAGAATAAGAAACCACGTAAGAACCACCCCCACACAAGAAACTGGGGTTTCTACCTACCCTACACACAAAGATCATCAAAATGCAGCCCAAAAACATAACTCAAAAAAACTCACCACTATAGTGAACATAAAAGATGAAAGGAAAAGAACTTAATGAGAAAGAGGGGGGAACTCTCCATGGATCGATGATAGGAAGTCAAGTGTTGAAAATATAAATAAATACATCGATTCCTGTAAAAGGAATCATAAAACACCAGAGAGAGGGATGCTAGATCATTTGGAATGAGAGGGAGTGCTTATGAAGCCATATGGGTTGACAAAAACGATTGGATAAAAATATTTAAAGATGTACAACATTAGGGATTCACATGATGTGCAATTCACTTTTATGTCATGTAATCATTAGGTCACTGTTTTCAATGAAAACACATCTCCTTTTTATTATTTATCCCTGATTAACTACATGTCAAGATCCAACCATGTAAAAGATGTGAAAATATTTGACACATCATGTAAATATTAAACAGTTTATTTTCCCTCTTCTTGCATATTTTAAATAGACAACACATCCATGCCCGATTTAGGCCTCCTCTAAGAGCCTCCAACACTAAAAATCAGAAAAGTAACAGACTGGGAAGGCATATAGTCTAACATTAGATTCCTCTCAAATGATTATAACCCACAAGAATTCAAAACCAATCCTACAAGAGAAGGTTCATGAACAACCTCCTCTGGAGATACCACTCATGGATCCCGTCACACTTTAAATTCTACCACCGGACAAACACACCAAAAAAATGTCCACTGAACATGGAAAAAACACACAACCACATATCATAGGGAATAAAACAACATCATCTTGTAATAACCACATCCTACACATTTCAACACAACCATATATCCTTCAAAAGATCAAACCCACATGCCTCAAAACAAATAACATACGAATCAGGGAATCTCATTATCCATGTTAAGATATTGTCCAATTTGAGCGGCACTAAATCTCCCAGATGGGATTAATCAAATCACAGTTAAGGCATACTGATTAGGATTGAGGCACTACATTTTAATATTTTTGAAAATTTATAAAACATTACAGGTTAAGAGAAAAACAAATCTCATCTCATATTAGGATCCAAAAACCACACGAAAAAAAGAACAAGAGAAACTCAAAAAATATATTAGTATGGGGAAAACATCTCTTTTTTTCACTCCCACATACTCTTCTATAGGACACCATTACATTATAACACAAAGAACAAGGGAATGGAATGTCCGCACAATATCATATCTCAACAATAATAGATCTCCTCTACCTTCCACATGAGCATCGCACCATCCTTGATATCAAACTGTCATTTGTCAATGAAATGGGTGTAACTGAGATGATACTGATGAACATGAGAGATGTGGAATTATTTTTGGAACTATTCCAGCCATGGTGC
The DNA here is from genome assembly GCA_963277665.1 of Viscum album. NCBI lineage: Eukaryota > Viridiplantae > Streptophyta > Magnoliopsida > Santalales > Viscaceae > Viscum > Viscum album. The sequence continues at coordinate 592,814,409 of OY728126.1, forward strand.
TAATGCCAACTGATAGTCCACATTACCAACATACTCCAACACCTCAAATGGCCCATGAAACATTGAATAAATCTCAATACAGTTTCAAAAACTATGATTCCCAATCCTATTCAGAACACTGAAGAATAAATGGTCTCAAACATAGAACATCAGGGGTCTTCGCTTATGATCATTATAAACCTTGTAATGACCCCGTGACACCCACACTCATCCCCTGTCAGAACCAACTAGATATTCTTCATCATGTTTGGCACAACATCAAGACCATGAACACACAACTCTGAAACCTCCATCCAACACAATAGAGAACGACATGGATGACCATAAAATTCATCAAAAGTAGGAATACCGATGGATACGTGACATATATTGTTGAAGGAAAATAATAACAAAGGAAGCATTCATATAAAAGATAAACCAAATTTCAATAATCATGCCTGAAATATATCCTCCAAAATATTTATGGTCCGCTCCATCATCCCATCATTCGAAGGGCGGAAAGAAGTGCTAAGGAGAAACATAGAGAAAAAATCATGAAATAATCACATAATGTATTATGAGGGAAAACGAGGATTCAGATAAGAGATGATGATACTCATTACACCATGAATCCTAAACACACAATCCACATACTATTTTTCCAAAACATTTATGAAACTCAACTCACAAATTTCCATAATGTGTGTCAATTTCATCCATGGATCCATGATCACCCAAATAGCATCACATCCTCCCTGAGAATGGGGTAACCATGTGATAAATTCCATCAATATTTTCTCTCATTTCATCTCAAGAATATCCAAGTACAACCAAAAACATACTGAAACATGGTTTTCCTCTTTCACTTAATGAAAATCCATTAATCTTTCCACAAACTCCACCACAATTCTTTTAATACCCATCCACCAAATATGTCTCCTAAATCCAAGATACATCATTTTCACACTTGGATATACTGATAAAGGTGTGATAAGAAACTCATGGGGAACACCCTCTTGCATCACCTATGGGACAAACAACCACCACAGGAATACCATCCTGCTATAATCATTTACTAACCATCCCCCTATAGCATGACCATGACCAACAAGTTCAAAAATCGTCTCTACCTATGAGTATTACCACTAAGAATCCTCCAACCACTGCGTCAAATATGAATCCATGATCATCTAATGAAGACAAACTCACCCACTATTCTATCCAACATCAACGTGCATTACTGCAAGCACCTCCTTTACTTTCCAAAAATTTATAAAAACCCATGCCTGGTCCTCTCAAGACTTATAATTCAGTGAATCAAAAACTATATTACCCTTCCCTTGGGTTTAAGAGATCTAAAAATCATAATTCAAAAGAAAATATATACACCTCCTGTGGTGTGGACGGAGATCTCATTGAGTGAAAACATATTGTAGGATTGTGTTCTATATGAGAACCACAAAGCATTCCCTGATGATATAATTCACCAGCATCTTTACTAGAAAAACATATTCCAACTCGGGAGCATGGGTGGAATTGTTATTCTCGTGGGAAAATAACTACTGATACCCATAAGAGATTACCACCCTCTGCTGCATTAACAACCATCCCAAGACCAGATGGGGAATGTCACATAAATCATCAAACAACACAACCTCATCATGAAAATAAAGTACTAGAGAACTAACCAACGTATCCTTCAAGTTTCTATACACTATCTAGAACTTGTATTTCCAAAAAAAGTCAGTTTCATGATGGTCGAATCTATTAGAATGGATGCAACACTGTAGAAATCAGACATAAACCTCTGATAATAGCTAGCAAGACTAATGAAATTATGAAGCACTCTCACATTCTTGGGTTTTTTAAAGAAATAACTACATCGTCCATCGATGGGTCAACTTACGAAAACTTTCAAGAAAACACAAGTTTAAGGATAAATAGCTCTCACATCCATAACTCATAGTTGGACAAATTTATATAAAGTTGGTGGTGTCAAAGGACCTACAAAAAACTATTCGATGCCCTTCATGATCCTCCTATAACTTTGTGTAGACCAATATTTCATTAATGAATACAATGAAGAACTGTTCCATGAACTCACAGGATATAGAGACCGTAATTCCAAAAAAAAATAGATGGTTCATTCATAACATCGAACTACATGACAAAATAGTAGAATTGCACATACCTACATCTGATATCAAGAGAGTAGATCGATCTCTAAGAACCAACTATCTCCTCCCAATTAGTCAAATAGATAATCGATACTCGGATTGGGGTAATGATTCATGATCAATACATGATTAAAACCTCTGGTAGTCTATATAAAACTTTATAATACCATCTAAATTCTACAAAAACAAGACTGAAGTTACCAAATATAAAACACTAGGAAGGATAATAACCCTACACATCATATCATCCACCCGTAGCCTGAACTCATTCATCCTCATGGGCGCCATCTAATATGGAGAAATCAAGATTAATGATAGGCCTAAATGCAACTTTATTCTGAACTTGACATCACACTAGGGAGGTAGTGGCATAAAATCCTAAGTAAAAACATCTTATAACTCTTACAAAACCCTAGGAACACTCCAAATCCTTTTTTCTATAGATAACTCTAAAAATGAATAAAAGGGGCCCCACTTGACTACCACCCAACTAATAACTTCAATATCCAATGAAACAAATTTTTATCACTTCGTATTTGAAAATAGGACTCTCTATTGGAAGTAATCGAGGACTCTGTGCATGGATGATATCCCATCCCCACCAAGGATAAATAAATATGGTCATATATACAAGAGGAATAAGTCCCCCACTAGCTGGTGCTACCATATCACAAATATGCATTCCCAAAACACAAAAAACAATGAAGTACGACGTCCCAATAGATTAGATAACACCTATGTCACATGAAGCCTCTCTCTAACAAGACCCAAAATAGGAATAAAATGAAAAGAAATGAAGAATTATTTGGATCCAAAATCAAAAAATAATCACACAAAGGGTAATAAAATCATAATTATACCTCTAACAACTCCTAGATCATCTAGAACTTCTACCTTTAATGGGATCATTTAACCATGTTTAGCTCCTCTACTTATTTGATGTCTTCCTCCACGGTTGCACTCTGGAATGGGTCCATGTGAATGGGGATCATCAAAAGGCTTACCTCTAGGAACTCATCCTATTCCCGACTACTGAAAAACTACCAGTAGTCCTACCAATGGAACTGCCTTAGAGGAAACTATTGCTATTGAAATGGGACTTACCCACCCATCTGAAACTGGCCACCTAGATCGGTTGAACAGTAAGCCGAAAAATGACCTTAACTCCTATATTCATGGAACAAAAATAAAAAAATCCTGAAAGGAACTTAGAAACCACACATACCAGATGCTCATGATGTAAACTATCAGGGAAGATTCCCCACTGAACCGAACATTGCCTGCCTAAACACCCACAACCCACTACAAGAAGACATCCACCTCGAAGAACCTTTTTGGCCACGCTGTTGTGGATCAACTCTGATGTAAATACAATACTCTATAACCTAATCCTTTTTATGGACCACTAAATATGTCAGTGGGATAAATGGTGTAACAACATATAGGATCTCTGGACACAAAGCCTCATCCTGACAACATTCTTGGGTTCCTAATCTAGAAAAACAAATGAAAAAATGTGCATGAGATAATTAAACCTGATCCCTAGTTCCCACAAGATCAGACTCCTCCGATGAATGTAGATAAGATCCTACCTCTTGTATTCCCTCATTATTGATGATATAAACTCTACTTAAAACTAACTTTAATTGTTGAGACACAACACATCTACACCCCTGAGATCACCATGAAACAAATTCCACCTTTGATGTGTAGCTCCCCACATCTGACTAACTGCTAGTGTAACCGAAAACTCAGATCATTGTTAGATTAGAGTGAAATAGATATAGATATACTCAATCCATCTCCCCTTCATGAAATTTGAGACGCCCCCCTTATACTTGTCTGAACTCTACTAATGAAAGGATCAAAAATCCTACTTCCATGCCGTATCCTCCTTTACCAAGTAAACCCATTGATGATCAACCGGACTAGCCTGCTAAACCTCAAATACTTGAGAAAATTGTGGATAAATAACCAGATCTATTCATGAAAATAAGAAAAAAATCCTATGTTTGACAACGTGGAATTTAATCAAATATTACTTAATTTTATTCATTTTTTTTCCAAAAACAACCAATTCAAACATGGACACAACTCATTATGATGCTTCTACCCCTCATATGTCTCCTCAGTAAAAATAGGTCCACCTCACTTGGTTGTTCAATAATCATAGAATCTATGAACTAAATTATCGGGGCCCTAAAATCCCTTTTCTGAGTAGGTATCTTAGCCTTATGCCACACACCATAGTTAACTAGCACTACTTCCATACCAATCCATGAAATCCTCACCAGGCCTAACTCCAAATTCTATCCTATCCCATTACAATAACTAGTGATACCACTCTATCATGACCCCCTCCCAACAAATATTTTGTAATAAAGGGAGAGTGATAATGACCCCCCTGAGTCCCATCTTTAGAAGGCCCTGGCTTATAGACTAGCATTGAGAGTAAACCAATCTGACAATATGTGAGGCATTACCATCTATAAAGGATGATTATCTAGAGATACAATAAAAAAATAAAAAAATTCCACCGACAATATAAAAGTAATCAAAAAAACATTCCACAATGCACGAATAAAATACAATTGATACATATAAAAGTTCCCAATGTAAATATCAAAAATATAGGTCTACAGATTCCACTCAACATCAACTCCGACCAATCTAGTAATATCCAGAATATTCACCAAAGCTCCCTTGAAATCCAAAAAATAGTTTATATTTGTAGGGTTATCACAATTGTTATACTTATTAGGGACATACCCTTTTCCTTATGCGCACAAGTGAAACGAGAAAAATAATGCACCAGTGAAAAAAGAAGAGAACCAACAAGAACCTACACCTGTAATCTAACCAAACCCATCCTCAAAATGGTTCACTCACAAAATCAGGCATCCAATATAATAATATAAAATTAATATCATCACAAAATTAGTCAACTCGATACCTCTTCCCCACTAATTTTCTAAAATCATTACCCCACATCAAACTTCTTATGCTTCCATACCTTCCACATATATAATGTCACATACCACCCAAACACAGCTGGACCACACATCACATCACATTGTGCATGTACACACTTGGGCCAAATTTTAAATCACATCACATCACATGTCATCCCATTACAAAGACACCTCAGATCGTACATCAATACTCATCCTGAAGAAACCAATGATCATGCACCCCAACTCATGCCGAAGACACTTGGGACCACACGTCACATCTTGCATGATGGAACTTGGGAACTTATCACATATATTTTGAAGAAACCTAGGAAAACATGTCATTGATAATGAAAAAGTGGGGTAGAGTGGGTATCCATCCATACATATTACTACCATCCATGTTGTTGGAGAAAACTCCAAAAACCCTGAACATCCGAGCATTGGTATGATTTTCCAACTCGGGTAGGGAATGTATAAAATACCTTGAACATGCACAATATAGAGATAAAAATAAATACCCTAACTAGGGGTTTACATCAGCAACACTAAAACAAACCACATTACCACAATTTACCGCATGTCTACTATCATAACTGATTCCATCACTATATTTAACACACAACTCAATCCATACAATATTTTCAACTTTAAGCATTCATGTTCCACCACTATTTTTCATTACACATTTCATTTCACATTGCACCACTCATTCCATTATATTTATGCAATTAATAAAATTCCAATTTTTCAGATCATTATATTAAATTTTAGACTCCTTCATTTATTCATTTCATTTAACATTGTAAATTATCTATTCCATTTCCACCCATGCAACTATCACAGCCACACCACACAACTATATTTACTGCACCATGTCACCCAAACCATATCACAAAAAAACAACCACATATATCTACCATCATATAACCACAACAACCTTGTACCATAACTGTTGCACCAAAAACATTATTTCACTACCACTATCCCACAACCACTGCACCGCAAGACAGAACTTCCCACATTACAACCATGATATCATACCAACACATCACTACCCCCATGTAAAACATGACATATCCAGTCACATCTGTCATCACACAATAACTACAAGACATATAAAGAATAAAAAAAATGAAAAACCACCCAAAATTAAACCATAGTTTGTATTCTCATTTATTCACAAACATAATCACATTACAAATTTAAATTTTCATGGGTATTATAACATAAACCATATATCTAGGGGAAACCAATTATTAGAAAAAAAATAATTCCATTGATATTTATTTAGGGTTTGATAACACAAAAAAAAACATCAAGGTAAATCACATATATCAATTGAAATGGAATAAAGGCTTCTAATAGATCCAATTTTCTTAATTGGAAACAAGCATGAATAAGAACATCTACAATATTTTAAAAATAAAAAATCATGTGATATCTCCCCCTGCACATCAACTTTAGACATCTTAATTTAATTATATTATTTCACCAAACCTTACTATCCACCCAAAGGTATGAAAAAATAAAAAGATTCCACAAAAATTAAATAAAAGAGTGAGAAAAAGGATCTCATACCTAAAAAAAGCTTTCTTATCTCATTGTGGACTATAGGTTGAAGAAGAAACCACCCAAGAACAACTACCACACAAGAAGCTGACATGTAAACCTACACCAGAGTCTAAGATCATTAAAATGTAGCTCAAAAACATAACCCAATGAAAACCACACCACATTAGTGAATTCTAAAGAAGATCAGAAATGAAAAAGATGATAAATAGGAGATAAATCTAAATAGATCAATGATGGGAAGTCATTTATCAAAGATGGGAAGCCACAACTATCGAGGGAATTTCAAAATATCAAGGGGAGGGATATTGGATCACCTAGAATAATAGGATTAAAGATATTTCAACTATAGGTTTTGAGAAACTTGTTCCACTAAAAACACTTTTTTATATATAACATCACGGATTTACACAATGTGTAGTCCCCTTTTACATTGTGTAATCCTCATGTATTCGTTTTCACTGAGAAACACATTACCTTTTTATATTTAACCATGATTAATAACATGTTATAAACCATACATGTACAAGCTGTGAAAAACGTTTTTGTGTCATTTAAACATTACAAAAAATGTATTACATATACTTCCAGATTTTAAATAGCCAATAGCTTTAGGCCTACTCTATGCCACCTCCAAGAATGTCCAAAATCAAAATAAATAAAAGTAACATACATGTAAGGCTGAGGCTGTTAAAAATTTCAAGTTTTCAATATCTCTGTGTTTTAGAGGAGGATATATAATAGATGAAATTCTTGTTCCACTAAATGTACTATGAGTATATAGTTATTCCATTGTGTGTGAAGAATTACCAATAGGTTTTCGGGGGAATCATGGTTTAAATATTTCATCCCTTATTGGAATGATTTGTGGTAGAATTCATCAATTAAATACTCATGTAATCAAAATTAGAGGCAGAGAAAATGATATGTTTGAGTATAATTTTAGATGTACTTAAAAAGTACTAAATTTATTAGAATCTCTGATAGTATCAATTTGGGATTTGATAGGTCCACTTCTTTGTACATGTCATATCAGAAGAGGGTGTAGCAATGGACCCAATAATGGTGGAGGAAGTAATTTCATGGAATCGATCCATGAAAATGACTAAGGTGACTTCTCATGGATAACATATTATTATCAAATATTCTTTCCAAACTACTATGGGATCACATAACCTCTTACTTCTTTAAACTAAAAGGGGAAACAATTCATATAGATAATGAATAGTCAGTCATATTTTTATGATTAATGGAAGTGGTTTATGAGTGCCCCCATTTTGGGACTGCTATAGGAGGGTGTTGAGTTTTTAGAATTTTATGGTTCCTTTAGAACTAGGCTTAGATGAATTTTGATTTATACATATGAATTTATTTCTTATGGGTCCGAGTAGTAGATACCATATGAGAGGAATTTTGTAAACCATGAAATTTGCATAACATTGGTAGTTTTCTCCCTCATGATGTGGTAGAACAATCTTATTAGAGAGTGATTTATTATTTATTATGAGAATGAGAGTCTTATATATATATATATCTTATTTTTTAATATTTTAAACCTAAAATATAGTTGATAGTTGATGTTCCTATAGGTTCAGGACATTGAGATAGTCTATACTCCTAGGAGGGGGAACATGGTGGTGGATTATCTCAGTCTGAAGTCTTATTCATTGTTCTTGAGCGAGGAGGTGTAGAAAATGGCCTCATTGTAGTTTTTCTCCTGTGGATAAGGGTATTATTTCACACCTCTAGTTGTTGATTTTTTACCCATATTCTTATTTAGGGTGTTAGAGAGGCCCACCTTGGGGATATTTATTGTGAGGTATCTCTTAAAAAGATATCCATTAAGTTGGATGCTGATTTATTTTTTGAATTTTAGGATAACAAAATATAATTATATGGATTTAGGATGGTACTAGTAAAGCTGTAAGAGGAGGTGTTGAGGGAGTTTCATACTCCACCTTTAGAAGTGTATCCTTGAGTGGAAATGATGTAATGGTAAATTTAGTAGTATTTTGAGTGAATGGGAAAAAATAAGTGTGTATTAGAGTTTATCTCTTAATGCGTCACTATAAAAATGGTTGATTCTCATTATGGGGTATTGGTTGGATTAGCTCAACCCATTTGAGGTTACAAAGTGTAAGTGGGATGGTTTCAAGATGGATTTATTTATGGGACTTCCAAAACAAGTTAGTGTTCAGGAATGTATGTGGAAAATAATTGACTAACTTACGAAGTCAAAAAATTTCCTATCCATCTAAGAGACATGTTTAGTAGAGTGCTTTGGATTTCTATTCATAAATTAAATAGTTTGGATTTATAAATTTTCATCAATGATCATTTATAATTGATACGATAAATTGAAGATCAATTATATAGAGGATTATATAAGGATTTGGGGACTTAGTTTTGATTAATCATAAATTTAAACACTTTGAAAATGGACAAAAAAGGAGGACCACTCATGTTTCATAGGAAAGGATTTAGGAATTTGTGTTTGACATTGGCTGTAACTAGGAGGATTAACTATCCTTGGTGGAGTATGTGTATAACAAAAGCTACCACTCCACCACCGGTATGACAATATTCATGGACATATATATAAAAATGCTCGGTCCGTAATGTATTGGAAGAATCCATGGGAGACAAAACATATTGCTATATAATTGAAATGAGTGACAACAAAGAACATGTGAATTTTCATAGATTGGATAAGTTCCACCAAAAACTATAGATCTAAAATTAATTAATTATTATTAAATGGTGGAAATAACACCCATAAAAAGAACAACAATACAATCATGGAGGGATGAAGTGGCGATGTCCAAGGGAATCCCCCCAGACCACATCCCTACATTCTGTTGGAATTTCATGATGAAGTATATGTGTTCCAAAAGGTCTAAACTAGATCAGGATTAGAGAAATTTGGAAAGGGTGTAGAGATATATTTGATATTTTTATCTTTTTTTGTTACAACATAGGGTTTATGAGGTTCCATACAACTTATCTTTACCACCACCACTAGATCGGGTGCATTATTTTTACCATGTGTCGCAGCTAAGGAGGTCTTTGAATAACCTAACAAGGATTATTGACTAGGGAGTGATGTATATTAAGGCCAGAACTACCTTAGTATAGTATTAGGTAGATATTTAGGATTAGTAGGGTAAGATCCTCCATGAGTGAGCGATTCCCCTGGTGCATGTTTTATGGAAAAACAGAAACCTCTAGGATAGATCATAGGAGTGGGAGAACTATATGAAAGCCTATTTTCCTCACCCATTTAGGTCGGTGTTTTATTTTCATGTTAAAAATTACTAATGTGGGGATAATTTAGTGACTCTTTCTTCCATGTAATAATATAGGATATTTTAAATAATATTTCTAGTGTTACGTGCACTATCGACATGAAATTTCGGTCACCATGTGGCATTAATATAGATATTTTTAAAATATTTAATACAATCATAATTACTTCATAGTTTTTTTGAAAATAATTTTATATTTTTTATTGCCATGTATTATGGTAAAAATGATACAAACATTAACTCCAGAATAAGACTTTTACCCTAGGTGAAAATTAATTTTAGCCGACATTGGGAATTTTAGTGGAGGGAAGTCACTTGTGGATATCTGAAAAAAATAAATAAATTTATTTATATGATAATTAATTTATATACCTATAAAAATATATTTAAAACATTATGTAAATATATAGGGTTAGATAAATACATCTATAAATTTGGGGAGAGCCAATATAGAGAGAATCTTCATTTGTGATTGAGAAGACTAGAGGAGAAGATGGAGAACACAACATATTTCTAAATGGTCCCTCTTATTTGAACATGTTTGATAGAATAATTCTTGGATCATTACAATGAAAATGAACCATAGTATTTCTTTATGAACAATTAATCTGATATCGAGGTAAGATGTTTGTTTTTGTTTGATTATTCTTTGATATTTATATCTCTATGATGAAAATGAATTTATTTTTGGGGAATTAATTCACATAACTTGTTTTTTATTTATAGTCAATTATTTATTCCTATTATTAGAATTCAGAATTGTTTGATTAATTTTTTATCCACAAAACATTATGATTTCTCTATAAATAGATGAATTCCAACATAAAAGTTGGCCAATGTTCATTTATCACTTTTTTGTTTTGTAATTTTCTCCCAGCATTCTTCAAACATTCATCATCATTATTTTGGATCAATAATGGTTTAACCATATTTGGGAACCAGATTCTATGAAATAGATATGTGGTGAAATTGATAATCATTGTGGGTCAGAATTATTATTAAAGTCTAGGAGGAGGCTTGATGATGATGATATATTTGAGGATTGTTTGAATGTTAGAGTTTATGATAGAATAGATTTTTGAGTTCTTTGGGATTGCGACCAAAAAACTTTGTGGTCAATGGGCAGGAAGAATCCGACCACTGTGATACTTTTGGATTGATCAACATAGTTTCATATTCTTTGGTTGATTGAGTAGAGGAATCCGAGAAGGTGATGGTGTGTGCGTATTCTGATAAGAGGAATGGGTTTACTAATATATATATATATATATATATATATATATATATATATATAATGTGTTTAGTATAGAATAAAATGATCTGGGTGGACTCCATATTTGATTTCATGGATTTTAATGTAAAGATAAATACCACATGTGTATGTGACTATTCCACAAGTCATGTGGTCTTTTAACTAGTAATCTAGCATGTACCCTAGGGTACATGGGCACAAACATGATCTATGTAGATAGGCACAAGAATGAAAAGACATATGAGAAAACACAATGGGTCAACTATAACTGATGTGAAAATTATCTTCGTATGGATTTATCCCTTATTCTCTTTACACTTCCAACAATATCTATGTGGGCGTGTTCATTTGGTCCATCATTATCATGGATTAATGAGGTATCTCATCTTGAGTATAGGACTAGAGATACCATTTATAGGTTAGTTTTGGATAGAGTCATGTATCCCTACATAAGGACCTAGATGTGATCCAATATTTTTGTCCTTCATTGGGTTAAGTATCTTTTTTATGATACATTGGGCATGTGATTCCACTCCTAGTAGATAATCCTAGATATGAATATATATTCCTCATATGACATTGGTGTGATCCCATACATGGGTATAGTTATCTCAATAGTTCCATTTTTTTACTTCTTCATTGTGATGATATATTGGTTGGAATTATTTAATGTGTGCTAAATGTGTTAGCAATACCAAAGGAGTAATTTCTCTCATAATAATGTTACCTTTAATTCTCACGTATAATCCCTAGGTTGCTAGTTCAGAATACCTCATCCTGTGAGTTGGTTCCTTTTTTGAGTATATATAGGTATTTTTTATCTTTTTTAGTGACTCTCCTTTTGGTAATGTTGTGTTGAATATTCCTTTATGACATATGTTTTGTGATTTTAAGGTATCCTACTAGGCATGTATATAATCACTCATGCATGGGATCCTTTGACATATGTTGTGTCTTATGAAGATGATAGTCCTTTTGATAGGGTTCTTAGAGGATCACGAGAAAGTGGAGCTTATTTTTGAGATCTAGAACATAAAATGATTTTGCAGTTGTATCTTGAAATAATTAAACTTTTATTTAGAAAGTTTGACCCTTTTAAGAGTTATGGTCAAATTATATTTGATTATTCTCATTTCATTACTCTTATATAGCATTAATTTGGTAATTAGTTAAAATATATGAATATATTGTATCATAGTTTTATATTTTATGCATTATAATGATGAATGAAGATATGTTTTCTGGTACAATTTATTTTGACTAAGGCATCTAATATGTTTGGTATGCCTACATGGTGCTAGTATCCATCCACTAGCCAATTAAAGAGAGGATTTTGGTTTTTCACCTGGCCTACTATCGACTAGGTGGGCCCGTTTGGACCAGGACATGAAGAGATTTTAGAGTGGAGGAGGAATATTTTATTAATGATGATTCCAATGAAGAAGGAGAGTCCAATTCTAAGGAAAACGATGAGTAATTTCTTCTTATATTTTCATAGAATTTACAAAAACTATTTCTCATAATATTAATTTTTAGGGACAATTTAACCATGGTACTTCTTTATCAGATGAAGAAGAGGGAATATAGAGTTTCATGTTAATAAAATTGGTGATACAATGATCATTATATTGGTTTTAAGATGATTAGGAAAGAATTTTTTGGGAATTGTTTTGTTGGGATAAGGTAGGCACAAAAGTATTTTTGTATGTACCTTCAAATAGATGTAACTGATCCCTGTCATTCTGTCCCTTTTTTTATACAATGTCAATATTAATTCAGAGTGTCATAGATATTTTTTACATATAATTTTTGTAATAAAAAATTAATAAAATAGGGTAGAAAAAAAATATTTTTCAAAATGGTTCATCGCTTGTGTCAACCTGATTCAATAAAGATACTTATGTAACTTACATGAATGAAGTTCATACAAGCAGTGTATTACTTATGTTTGTTTCATAAACCCAGTTCAAAAATCTAAATTTTTTACATTGAATTTTTTAGTTTTTTTGTTTGATATATATATATATATATATTGAATTTTAAAATAGTATTTAAAATAATATGACTTTATTTGGATTTACATGGATTAATGTAATACCAAAAATATAATGTAGAACCATACAAATGACACCTGTTTATACGGAGTGGTGTTTGAAATCTGTTGAAGATTTTTTATATAGGATTTAGGTTTCACATGGGGATGAATAGGAGAATAATATATTATAAATAATAATAAAAAATTAACAATATATGAATAATAATATTAAATATTCTAAATAATAATAATTAATAATAATAAAATAATTAAGTATAAATATTAATTATTATATAATATAAATAATAATTATAATCTATAAAACATTATTAATAAAATAGTTAATAAATAATTATACAGTTTATACGTAACAATATAATTAATTTGAAACTATCTAAGATTAATCCCCTTCCATTAAACAAAGGAAACACCGCCTTTTAACTAGGTTGAGTGGGAACCCATTATGTAACCTAATGGACCAGTGGATGGAAATCGTAATATAAGTAATAATTTAAAATATAATAAATAATATAATTAATAAATGAAAATACAATTAATATAATTATTAATTATTAATATATTTAATAACTAGAAATATAAGTAAATATTTATAATATACTTAAATAATTTACTGAATAATTAAAATTATATTTAATAATTTTTACACAAACAACGAATTTTCATGACATAATATTTTGATTACAAATTCATATACACATGCAGGTTCAAATAGTTTAAATTAACTACACTATAGTTCATTGAGAATTGAACAAACATAAACACATGTTAAATTAAATAGAATAGTAAACAACTTATATATATATATATATAATATAGGTAAAAAATATAGACATTTAAAAAATTATTGAAAAAAATAACGAATGAAAAAATAATTAGTCTTCCATTAACACATGTATGTTTAAAAGAACATAATGGTGGAAATTACATTTAATAATGTGTTTTTCAAATTAATAATTAAATATTGATGAAAGGATGGAAGATATAGGAATTCCCCTATTTCCAATAGATTATTAAGTTATGGAGATTTATGAATGGAATTAGGAATTATAAAAGTTTCATTGTAGATTGGGTACCCAACCATGTATCATTCCTTGTGAAATTTTATTTTGAGTCTCTAGTAAGGTCCTATATATGTTTATAATTATAAATAATTTAAAATTCAAATTTATCATGAATATGTAAAATGAACCTTTAAAATAATACATTTTCAACTATTCATTTACCATGTACATCAAGGGATAAAACCTATTTTCAAAAATAACTATACATATCATAAGATTACAAATATTTATAATATAAATTTTTTTGATATAAAACCCATTTTCATAAATAACTTATTAAACTTTTCCATCAAGATAAGAACCATGATTATTCATTGAAAAATGATGAGTATTATACATAGGAATGTATAATCAGAGGTAGAGAGGTAGGGACCATTAGTGCCTCTGACATTGACAATTATCAATGAAAAATCGACCACAACAATATCCATGAATGGTTTGACCACACTAATATCATATTTAACCTGTCCATCAAGAGAAGAAACAAGATTATTCATTTCTTCCTTGCTGAACATTTTTTCTAAGACAAACCCTCATGAGTTTTTTCCTTATTCATAAATTACCATTGTATTTACCACCTCACTATATTTACTATTCACCTATTCAAAACCGGAATCAACAACATCCCTAGATAATTTTTACCATTAATTTAGTGAAAAAAATAAAATAAATAAGTAATTGAATCAATTTATTGAATGCTTCTTCATGTTTCCAGGTCCATAGTCACAATCCTTCAACTTGGATAATTGTAAGAATACATGGAATTCATAAACAACCCTTACAAACATATCAATTCTCAATTTAATATGCATATGAAAAACTCAAATAGACATTATTTTTTGGGAAAATCCAAATATCAATACAAACATAGTGTCACATACCATATCTATCTGTGTGTCTGTAAATATCCAATATAAATTATAATTAAAAAAACACAATTATAAGAATCAATTTTCCCATATTTAAAAGAAATTAAACATTGGAAAATTTATGTGTAATCTTACAACTTATCATAAGATATATTATTATCTAATGATTGTTGAAACTGAAATGGGTTAATTTTTCATGAAACTAAAAATTGGATAAACATATAACTACTGAAGATAACAGAGAGAGAAGAAAAATAATATTTAGATAGAAAATGGGGGAGATTATGGTAACATATGAGCATGAAACATACCAGGATCCTGAGGATATTTATAGAGTCAAATGCAGGGAGAAAGAAGAATGAATATTATATGTCTTAGATCTTTGAAAAAGTGCTCATTATGATGTTATTGGGTATAGAATCATAGGAGAAATCAAGTAGTATTTTTCTATGGTGTAGAGAGTGGATATGTATCACCTTAATTTTTTTTGTGATTCCCAAATAACCTAACAATAATTATAGATAAATATCACTTTATTAATTAGAATTTATCTTCTCAATCATTTTTAGTTTTCATATATGAATATAAAAATTTCATTGAAATTTTCTATAATTAGATAGAGTTTAACAAATAAAAAATTACTAAAAAGGAGGGTGAAATGAACAATATTGCGAGGGATTTAGATATTCTAAAGCAATAATCCATATTCAAGATAAAATTAATTTTGACAGTAAGAATTTCTAGAAATAAATAAATTTAATGAAATAAAAAGTCTCTTTCTAAAATGAGCTAGGGGTATCAATCCATGTTTCTTAACATACATTGAAATAAAATACATAACATAATTTAAAAATAAATGAGAGAAAATCATAGGTAGAAACCTTACATACATTTTTTTGAAAATGGGTAGGATGGTTTGGGAGAAAAGGATAGTAATGCCAAACATTAATTGTCTTTACATGTGTTAGAATTTTAGTAATACTAAATAGTCAACACATGTCATTAAAAATGTAGCTAGTGACTACTTAAAATTGAACAATTATTGAATGAAAAAAACTAATTAAAAATAATCATACTAAAATCTAGTGAAATAAAAAAATGGTGATAACAAGTTGAAGGTTTTATCATCCCCTTTTTACAAAGTCCAAACTGATACGCACTATATAGGTGTCAGATGTTCCGAAATCTAATTTTTATAACTCATTTAGGTTATTCAAATTTAGAATGTAATATAAAATAATACTTATTTAGTCAAACAATAATGATGAAAAAAATAAAAAATAATAAACTATAATTGGAACTATAATCAACAAATTCCATCTGCAGCCAGGGATCCAATGATTGATTTTACAACTATTATTAATTGTTGTCCGAAAAACATGTTAAATAGAAAAAAATAAGATTCTATAAAAGAAAATATAGAAAATAGAATAAAAAATTAAAAAATAAACATTTTCAATTTTAGAATGATGGTTCGAACTCCAGCATTCAGTTATGAAGAAGTATATTGAGGTTACATATCACTATGATATTTTTAAATAATATGTATGTCAGGTTGAGAAGATTCATAAAGGATAAAAATGACCTGAACAAACATAAATAAATATAATGAAAAACCATTGAATTTATGGGTTAATGAAAAAATCATGTGCAGTTGTGTAGAAATATAAATAATAAATAATATTTATGAATTAACATAAATGAATGAAACAGTTTGGGAATAAAAAAAAGTAAGTGGAATTTTATATTCATAAAATAAATGTAGAGGATGTGTAAATAAAGTAATATAGATAAAAATTATGTATGATGAATGGTAAATCAAATTATAATAATAAGAATTTCTATTCATTTCATTTACTAATGTAAAAAACATATTTTAGAAATAAAATTATTTGAACATACATGGTTCCATGAGATGTATATTTAAAATTTATGTGTAATAAAAATGTTTTTCATCATAAATCATAGTTTGAAAATAAAATTTAATAATATATATTTTTGACATGATAAGAATCTACAAAATTAGATAAATATTATAATATATATGGAAAATGAATATCTCCAATATCTAAATTGAATTACTCATTGATGTAGAAGAAGTAAGAAAATCCTTTCTTCTTTGATGAAATACTAATTTCATTTATAAATCCCTTTAGTTAAAAATAATTCTAACTTCCATTCAATAATGAATTCCTAATTTTGGATGTTGGGTTGAATAATGGATTTTACCAAGAGTAATATATATTGAATATATACAATATAAGGCATTGAAATTCATGAATATTATTGGGATCTGCACGAAACATGTATGTATATTGAAAAAAATACGTAAATAAATTCATACCATCTTATCCATCATTATTCATTTCTTTTTATTTATTTCTTGTGAAATGTTATTAAAAATATGATATGTCACATGAATATGTTCAGAACTTATTTTTATATAATAACTTATTAATTATCGGAATGTAATGTTGTTGTAGAAGAAACCAATGGCTATCGAGGAAAGGTTAACATGGATTGATGTATATCATAATCCAATGATGCACCTATAATTGAATATCTAGAGTAAATTTTTTTTTGTGTTTCTAGGAAAGTGAAGAAAATTTAATGATATAGAAAGGTAGAGAACAATATTGATTTTATTATTTTCTATCAATTCTATTTTTTAGAGTTTACATTTAATCTATTCAATTTTACCACTTAAGGACAAAGACGTTTTGACCTCAACATTGGTAATTATATGTTAGAATATATTGAATTATCAACAGTGCATAAATCTATTCTCTATTGAATACATCATCAATATCAATTTATAGGGAAATTTTATAGTATTAGATATTAATATTTGAAATTTTATAGCATGATAAATTAAATAAGAATATAACCAAAATAGTTTGTTTTTGTTTCTACATTCATGAAATACAATTAAGCATTACTTCCTTCAAGAATATAGATTTTTTTTCAAGTGAAGGTAGACGAAAAAATTACTTTCTTGAATGAAACTAAAATGTTTCACCTATTAAATAGGTGAAGGATTAAGAAGTCCTATTTCTCTGGATTTTGAATATTAATAATTCATAAGGAGAAAATATATTACAAATTTTTTTAATGATATAACTAAATTCACCTAAAAAATGTGAAATAAGTAAAATAGTAAAAAAAATTATAATAGAATGATAGTTTGTGAAAATTACAATAATTTATAGAGTGATACAGTCCCCATGTTATTGGAATCCTTATTTTTTGGTTTTATGTGTGGTCAATAAGTAATTCTAGAACCTGAAATAATGGATAAATTAAAATAGAAAAAATATAAAATTGAAAATATTTTTATTGAATATTGATGCTATAAAATTATCTTATAATGAAAGAAACAAGTTTATACAAAACATAAATTATAGTTGTCTTTTATGCTCATATATGTACATTTTTCTTAATTAAAAAGGATATATTAATCACGGAGATCATTGTTCACAATGTCTAACTCCCACATATAAAAAAGATCAATCCAGAGATGATTCATGTTAGGAAGGCCACAAGAGGCCAAACGGTGGGATGATTTATTTCCTTCGCTTTTGATGAATGGAAAGGAGTAGGATATGATGCTTTGATTAAGAGACTGGATATTCCTGATGGAAAAGCCCAAATATTGGAGGCCACCATTATTAAAACTGATATCCTTGATGCTCATATAGGTACCTATGAGAACAAAATGTATGAGTATTAAGTGATACCCTATTATTTAATATGTAACTTTATGAATAATGAATAGGTACTTATATGAAAAAGGGTATTAAAATTAATGAAATTTTAAGAGGTATGCATTTTTTCGTTTTCAACATAATAAAATTACAGGTATATATCAAACCTAAGTCACTTGTATAATTTTTATTGCATACATAGATTTTTTTAATTATAAAAAATATTTTAAACCAACTACACAATACATGTAAATTATAGTTTATGGAATTTCTATTCACAAGATCAGATGTGTTTTTTTTTATTTTAAAAAATTACATATTTTTGAATTGAAAATTTAAAATATTAAATAGTATACATGGAATGAAACCACTAGATATTTTTTAACTACTAATAAATACTTTGAAAATTTAGTAATAAAATTATGACACCAATCTAGATGTTATAAATTAAAAATACATAATTAAATTAATAGTTTATAACACATTTGTAGATTTTTAAGAAGGAAACATGAAAATTGAAATGATTTGAGGTCTATAAAATTTTATAAATTGTCACAATAGATTAACATAGTAAAAAACATCATGATTAGATAGAATGTAATTTGATTTGACATATATTGATGTAAAATGACAGAATATGACTCAATTGTTTGCTAATAGAAGGAAAACTTTAAAAGGAATAAGTCGCTGTAGCAAAAAACATGAATATGGAAGATAAATAATCATATATTTCCAATAGAAAACTAAAAAAATCAACCGAAAAACCAAAGCATCAAGATAAAAATAATAATTTGTGATCAAATAAAAAAGGGTAACTTCATATAAAAATAATTCTATTTATTCTGATGTTAAATATCAATAATGTAAGATGTGTGATACAATTAATGATATATCAAATTTTTACCATGAAAACGCATATAAAAATTACACGAATTCAGTGTAAATCCAAGTAAATGACTCGATTAATACATTTGTATAGTTGTGCATTTACACAAACATACACATACATGTACATATAGATACATGGATTAAATTATTATAATTAATACATAATAATAGATAGATTTGTAAAAATTAATACACATTGTCAAAATTAGATAATGCATGATTATATATATAAATAATGTTGATCTATGTATGATATAGACAATTTAGCATCAAATTAATATTAGATATTGCATAACACTAAAAATAGAATGTGGAATTTATTACTAGAAGTCATCAATTATGAATTGTGATATATGAGTAAAATTTTAATAATAGGGAATTACTGAAAAAATAATAATATATTTCCATAATCGAAGAAAAAATTGAATGAAATAATGTTAGAAAGGATAGAAAACATATAACAAGGAATAATTAAAAGTCATGGATTTAATACTATTTCACTCCATTGAATATAAAAATTCCAATAAAATAAAAAATCACTTCATGAAAATAATATGTGGTGATGAAATAATCCTAATATCAAATTAGATATTTTTTTAATTTTTTTAATAAACCTCACATATTTTCCTCCAAAACAATTCTTGGAGGATGAAATTTTCAATATGTGAAATCTAAATAGATTATTTTCATATCAATTCCCCTTAAAAACTTATTATCTCTATTTATACCATAAAATAACCACAAAAAATAATCAATGTTAGTGAATTGGGATACTCATTAAAATTCATCAAGAAATTATAAGAAATAAAAGTATAAGTAAATGAATTATTAACCAAATGTCAACCGTAGTTTTTAAGATGTATGTCCGTAGGGTCTTTTTGATAAAACCTAATTAAAACTAATCATTAATTAGATGCTGCATTTGACATAAAACACTAAAAATTGATTACAATAATTATGACATATGATAATACAATTGAAAGTGTATTTCTTATGTACAAAATATTGAAGGTGGTGTCCAGAAAAAAATTGAATATATACCACAAAATAGAATTTCAAAAATCAATTTTTGACAAAAATAGCTAAAATTACATATGGCACTAACGATATATAACAATTACATCTATGTATTTTTTTATTATTGATAGAACATACCGAAATTATATGTATATTGTTTTTTAATGTCATGTATTAGAGGATAAATAACATAAAATATCACATAAACCTGTAATATATGTGATCAATGTCAATGAATATTGTGTTTATATAGAAATTTAAAATGAGTCATATTTTTCTCAAAAAAACCAGTGATGTAAAAACCAATTAGAGTTGAATATTTCCTATGAAAAATGATTGAATTAAAATTTTCAGACTATTTGGTTGAAAAAAAATTTAAATAATTGGTAATGACTATTTTTTTTTGTCTATTTGGTTTAAAAAATAAAACACCAACACATATAGTAAAATAGTTAATTAAGAAAAATTTTATTATAAATACTATAATATAAAGAACATATTACATTAGTACACTAATGGAACCTTACTTTAACCATTAGTGATATAAGGATCGGTGAAAATCTATATACATAAAAATATCGTCTCTGTTTCATAAACATTTTAGGTCCATCATTTTCACCAATATCCACATCTAGCCTCATTCCTACGTAACAATAATTTTTATTCATTATATATTATACCAATAGTACATTGGAAAAAATATTTTCAACACAATGAAAATAAAAAAAATACCACGCTTATGTATAAGGCATTTGAATCATCAAATAGTGCACAAAAATGTCCTTTCAATAATTGATGACATGAGAGTTTCTAAATGTTTCTGAAAATATTAATTGAATAATAAAAGATATTAAAAAT
This sequence comes from Viscum album, assembly GCA_963277665.1. Classification (NCBI taxonomy): domain Eukaryota; kingdom Viridiplantae; phylum Streptophyta; class Magnoliopsida; order Santalales; family Viscaceae; genus Viscum; species Viscum album. The sequence goes on from OY728126.1 coordinate 592,836,098, forward strand.
GAATGTTAAAAGTAGTATGATTTTAATTATATAGTGAAACAACAAAACCATAATCTACTTTTAGGATCTATTGAGGACTACGTGTCTTTATATACTCAACCTCTAAAATAGATCCTCATTTACATCTTGTAGAATTGCTGAAACATTCTCCTAGAGGTGTAACTATATTGAATTAACAAAAATATAAAATGTCAATTGTTATGATTTATATACAAACATGAATAATTCTATTTTTAAGATAAAAAAATAAAATATCATATATATTTATGATAATTAATATACATATGAGATATAATGAAATGAGAAATCATGGAATGAGGTAACAAAACTTTAAAATGATAAATGATATCTGTTTATACAATGTATTAATATATGGATAATTTTTAATGAAATGGATATTTATATTCTAGAATACATGACATTTATATAGATAAATTAAAACAAATATAGTAATGAACATGTCAATCAGTGAGAAAATGATCCCTCATTAAAATGTTTTTTATTATATGGAGATTTATTCTTTTCATTATCTTACAGAAGATGATAACAATGTAATTTTATTATAATTGTGAAACTAGATATATAATCCTCAATTTCATTCATCAATAGAAATGAAACACATCATAATGGGGGTTTCATAAACCAATGTGACAATGTCTCTTCATATACCGAGGTTGAAATTTTTAGTTAATCATAATAAATTATATAAATTCTTTGAATTGATTTATATATTATTTATTAAAACATATATAAAAAGGTTTGGTTTAGATGAAATCAAATAATATATTAATAAAGCATCAATATATTTAAAATAAGTAATTTTAAAGTAAAATGATGATTTTCTAGAAGGAAAAGATAGTAAATAAAAAATAAAGTAAATTTTAAATTATTTTATTTATCGAACACTTGTTAAAAATTAATGGGTGTAGAGTAGAGGGTAGTGTCTAGTGGGTATTTAAAATAGATAATTTTACAATGGAAAATATGGGAGAAAAACTAAGAACCTATATATTTTCCTCAAATGATCAACTAGAATGATACAAAATAGATGTGTTTCAAAATGATATATACGATAAAAACTATAATAATTTTGAATATTGATAATGTTATCAACATAAAATATATTCAAAAATGAGATTTAGTGGAAAAATCGCACACATAGATCTTTAGAAAATTCTAGTTACCTAATCGATAAAAATATGTTGAAAAAAGTGAAAGTGAATGGAATATTACTCATGAAGCACATATATAGAACCCCTCCCAATAAGATTAACTTTATGAGATGGGATCATAGGGGTTTCATTAAAAAATATTTCCTATGAAACTTAATAATATATATATATATATATATATATATATATATATATAATTTTTTAGAATAAAAACATTAAGATAATTTTAAATATACTGATAATTTCAATATACATGGAATACATATATAGTTAAATTTGAATATTTTTGACATATATCTTGAAACCATACTCAGAAAAATAAAAATCAGCATAGAAGGTTTCTAAAATATAAATACTATATTTGGGGTCCTGATCAATTCCTTGAGAATAAAAATTTATTAGAATTAAACTATCAAAAAATTGTGATTAAATTTTAGTTTATTCACAAAAACTCACAGTATAATATCATGGAATCGGGTTACAAAAATTATAGGTTAAAAATAAAATAAAATAAAAAATAAATAGAGGGAAATTATAGACTACCAAACATATAATGGGTATTATGACCTAGAATAGGGAATCAACACATTTTTTGAAAGCAATTTATAAAAAAATTAAAACCCAATCAGACTATAAATTAAGAATCAGTAGACTTGTGAAAAAAATTATACATGTTAAATTTGTACACATAATGAAATAAATAGGTGGAGTTGGATGTAAAATCAGTTGTATCAACCATAGAAAGAATTTATTTTGGGGGAAGGACACCGAGAAGAGGATCTAAAAAAATCATCATAACCAAAAATATAAAGAAAAACATAGATATTTCAATAGACGAAATTCCATATTGATAAAAATTATGGTTAATTGGAATGAATAAAATCATAGTTAATGAAACCCAACATGGAAAATAGAAATTAGAGTGTGATATGAGGAAATAGAAACATCATAGGGAGTGGAGTCAGAGGTGTAGGTGGTGTGGAGGATGGGATGAGGGGAAGTAGGTGAGAGGGGTTTTGAGGAGGTAGATTTGGGATGAAGACCTATAGGAGGGGATATAGAGATGGTGTTGTGGGGAAGAGAGTCGTGGGTGAGGGGTCAGGGTTGAGGGTGAGGAGTAATTCAGAAGGAGGGTACAATAGGGATGGAGAGTGTAATTATATAGGAAAGAGGTCATAGAGAGTCATAAATTTATGTAAAGAATCCTATAGAGGAGAAATGTGTTCTAAAATTCATATACAATGTTACAGATATTTTAATTGAGTGCGATGTAGATAGATATTTTATGATGATTCCATGGAGATTTAAGTTCTTCTTATTTATATCATTCTAACTAGAGTGTTACTTAAACATAAAGTATGTTTTCATTTCATATTTTTTATTAGTATTCATCTAGTGTGGGTGATAAATTTTTAAATTAACATTTGGTTATGAAATTTGTATATTATTTAAGGGATCATGGTAATGAAAATGATTAGATGTATTTGAATAATGTTCCTACTACTATGAAGACATAGAATAAAAGGTTATTTTATGATATTAGGGCTAGTTATGTTCCTTTGAATAAAAAAATTAATAGAAATGGACCTCTCTCTTTATTCTAGAGAACCCTAAATTCATTGAGGAGTGTTTATAGGAATGAAATCATTATATCCTGTAGCAGTTAGAAATATAACTAATGGAGATATATTATAGGAATAATGGTATTTTAATGTTACCCTAGATTAATTTGGACTTCAAGGGATCAAATATGATATCTATTTGTAATTGATTTTCATAACATATTACCCTTATAATAATTGAAATCAAAATCTTGGGGACTTAGTTTTGTGTCCCTTAAATAGAGATTCTAGTTGTACCAAGATTAAAAACCCATGTATAATCCAGCTTCTGAATAAAATTTATAATACCCAAACTTGGATCTATATTAAGGATAATTTTTTGTTTTTATAGAATCTACTAGTATTTTGTGACTTTGACTTTCTCTTTTTATCCCTATGATGATTGATTATTCGATTAAACAAGATCTATTCAACTATTGAGTAAGATATTTTATTTTTTTGGGTCTGAGTTCACATTGCATTGAAACTATCTTTCTCATTTTTTAGGAATATTGAATTAAATTTTCAATTAAATTTTAAAGAGTACCTCAGTTCTATTGAATATGTTAATATATTGGGTATCTTATTAATGAATATAATTGGAATTTTGGATCCATTAGTTTCTAGATACATGGAAATATAGTCAACACATTTAAGTATAAAATACATATTAATGGTTATCCTACCATGTATTTGAAACTAAATTTTGGTAATAATTTCCCCTTCATTCAAAGAGCTTGGGTACTCAACATATAGTTTCTAGTTGTTGATGTGGGGTTGATATTCCCCATTCACTACTATATTGGTTGGTTTTAAATCTAAGAATGTTCTTATAAGAAACACATATTTATCGAAATTTACATATAAAAACCATGATTTGGGATGACCAGCTAGAATGATATACATGATGAAGTATTGAATTATTTTTTCTTTATTAATAACATTCAGGGAAATTATAACATTTTATTATTGATTCTTCTAGTTTATTACCAAATTATAATGATGTGGAGTCTATTTTGTGTTCTCTCTCACCCTCTAGGAGAATTTATGAAATGTTTATTAATGGTTTTTAGGATGATTTGTTCTTTTACAAGGGTAGTAGTAAATTAAAGGACAAAATCCTGTTTGTTTCAAGTTCATCGACATAAAATAAATGAAAATAAAAAGTGAGTGATGGTGGAATTCAGTAACTTAAATTGGAGGAACCCTCAAATAATATTGAATATGAATCTTCATTAAAGACCTTAGTGGTTATTTTCTCACGTATGATGATGCAGAATTATTATTTTTATTAACCCGCTATTCAATATAGGAATCCCAGGGTGGCTGTTGACCATACCTTGATCACATGTAATATTTTAAAAGGAGGAAAATATATGCTCCTAAATATGTTATTGTATCCTATTATTATATACCAGTAAATGAGTATGGTTTTTTATGTGTTTCTTCAAGTGAGGCTGGGGTTTGTTGAGTCTATGAGAAATATAAGGACTTTTATACTGATTCAATAACCCTATAAATCGTTCATGTAAAGTTTCACATTAAAACTACCTATATTTATTATATATAAGTTGACACATTAGTTTATTTTGGTAGTACTAGGAAACATTTAATTCATTTAAAATAAATCATGTTCTCCACCGAAAATGTGAGTACTAAAAATTCAATCAATTGTTTTTATGTATTAACCTGTCTGGGTGTATTATAAAATTGACAATATTTTAGAGTAGAAACTTTCTTTAGTTCTGCATATGGATGATGGTTTCAATAAGAATACTTTTGTTGCGGGATGTTCTTACCCCCTCATTTATAAGAATTAATTAATGTTATATATATTATATTTTAGAAGGCCATGAATGATGAATGTGAGAAGGAAAAGGTAAAAAACTTTTACTTCCCATCAAAGAATTGTATGCAAGATAAGTATCCTTTGGGACATAATGACTCTTTTAAAAAATGATTTGACTCATGGGTCAAGTATATATTTTCAAAAAATTAAATTTTGATCCTTTAGATACAAATAATACTAAAGAGTCTTGGATTTTACATAATCCACCATTTAATATATTACATGGCCGAACATGGAGTTTCAAATTCTTGAGTTATCAAATAAATTTTTAAAGTTGGATTCTTAATAGTTGGATATAAATAACACGAACAAATATTGGAAGAATCCCAAATCAGGGAATAGATGTCATCAGTTGTATAGGGGTGGACTATGAAACAAGTTTATTAGGAAAACTATAAATATAATTATATCATGTTGAGATGAAAGATGGAGAGTTTTGTCACCCTTGTTTGTTTGATATTTTTTTGTAGGTCTGTTGTATTTGTTCGACTTTCATGATTCTTCTATTGACATTATTCAACTATGTGGAATTTTTCATTTATTAATAAATTGATCACGGACTTGGTTATCTAGGCTAATGGTTTGAATTGTTTTAAAAATAATTAATTTAATAATTCATTATATACTAAATAAATTAGAATAAATTTAATATAATTAGTAATTAATTATAGAAAAAATTATTATTAAGTTAACATAAATGTAGACTAATAATAAAATTAATTTATTATTAAAAAATAATAAAATGATACAAGTTAAATTGGTAGTTATGCCAAGGGGAATAGAGAAACGCTCTCATTGGTGGTTGATATTTACAGTAATAATAAAAAAAAAATTAAAATCCCCATAAATTTCTCTATATGACCCCTCTAATACCTCTCAGTTAACACTCATCTCCCTGCACAAATCCTCACCAATTGTCATCCCCTCCCAAAAATCCTGCCAATGAATCTATATCTTCAATAGTAAACCCACCAGATTCCCCTCTTGAAGAAAGAAACCCCTTATGGTTCCTTCCTTCCATGAGTATTATAATAAAATGTGTTATGATTCCTCTGGGCCACTTGTTTCCCCCAATACGACTATTCATTTCCCATTTTTAGTTCTTTTCCCCATTATTTACCTTATAATTTTAATTTTTTACTATATCCAGGGATGATATTACATTTTTCATCTTAAACCAGTAGTTTTATTGAATAGTTTTTCGAAATTATAGTTTTGGATGTATATTTTCATTATTTATAAATCTTTTACAATATTCAATAATTATATAATTTAATTTAAATATAATTTATTAAAGGGGATTCCTCCAAGTGATAAAAACAATATGGTTGTATCTAAAACACCATTATTAATAATTTCAAATTAAATAAAATTGTTTAGTTTCATTTTCTTAAATGAACAATAATTTATTTTTTTATTAATAAAAAATCAGGTATACATGAGAAAATACATTTGAAAACGTCATTAAACATTATATATAAGAACACATAAATAAAATATTATTTTTATACTGATTTTATCTATGAAAGTATATTATTATATAAAACCAAAATATTTCCAAATATATGAATTTTTCTTTTATAACTATAAGATATACAATGGTATGATGTTTTTTTCTAAAAAAACCATTTTATAGAATACATTGAAAATATTAAAATTAAATGTATTTATACATGATTATTATTTTTAAAAATTATCACACACACATATATATATTAATATTCTTTAATCAATCTACTTTATATTAGAAGTGTTTTACATTTGATTGTCTCCATTAAAATCATTATATATAAAAATATTTGAATTTTGGATAAAAACCATCATATGTTTCAATTAAATTTTCTCAGATTTAATCATGGCCTGATTTTTTGATTTTTTTTATCTTTAATATATATAGATATTTGTAAGAGGTCGATTGATCAGCTAAATAGATTTTTTGATTAATAATTTTAGGGGATTCAAAATTTTATTGATTTTAGCAGTGGATTTCATTTAAAAATTTGATTTTTTGATGTGTAGAAAATGTGAAAAATAGATATATATTCATTGGAGATACCATTTGGAAACCTATTTTTTAAAATGAGTTTATAGATAACTATATTATATGGAAATTTCAAGGAGAAGATTCAATCCTCTATCATAGACCATAAATTATATGGATGGATAATTATTTAATGAATATAATTATTAATGAAATGATACATATATTTAAACATAAATAGAGTATCTTAGATAATGATGATATTGGAAGGGTTATTTCTAGATTCAATTTAGATGGATAAGAGATGATGTTCAAAAGGATGGGTGTATTGAATTTTATCCAAGATTCACTAGAGTTTATAAATTTTCACTGATCATTAAACTATTAAACATGAATTCTTTAAATTAATGGAAGAATACCTCATCTGATATGTTTTTAGAACTATTGGAAAAGGTACTCCATTTTAGATAAAATATTTTAGATTTGTAATAAAAAACACTCAAGTTGATTGAAAAACTTGGTTTCAATTATGAGACCACTTTTGGATGGCAAAAATATTATATGTTGTTTAGAAAAGATAATTCATAACTCAATGGATGTATTATTTTTTACTTTTCTAGATCGAAGGAAAAATATTTTAGTCGTGTTCATTAGATTATTCTTAGTAGGAATTTATGACTAGTGAAATAGATTACTACTAAGTATATTATTTATTTCCAACTCTAACTGAGGTTGAAGTTATTATTTATATCTTGTTGAAACTATTTAATTGATGATATTGAATTTATAGAGAATCGGAGAGGATGATGATTTAACTCACATGAAATATTCTTTAGTATGGAAGGAGTTTTATTACAGAAAATAAGAATATTCCTAGGATAGTAGTAATTTTTAACTAGGTTTGAAAGAAAATGGTTTTATCCCATTTGTAACACCCCAAGAATCCATGGTACGCTTCTCTTTCAATAATGCAATAACATGCATTTTACCCAAGTTCGAGATTCTAACACACCGCGACCAATCAAAGTAGCCGTTATGAATAGAAATACCCACTTTTTGAAATTATATAAATTTTATATTTCAAAATGGACTTCATTTTTTTATTTATAATATCGAAATTATCCTATGTTTAATTTTTTGTAATTTTCTGAGAACTTCCAATATTCTATGAATAGAAAAAATACATAAAAACAAATTTTTTAATAAAAATAATTTATAGTGATAAATGATAATATTTAGTGGTTTAAAAGTATAATTAGAATATATTTTTACCATTTTATCCAATGGTGGTAATTATAATTAATTTCACTTTGAAATTGGACATAAACAATTATCAATATATTGATATATATTGTTTCTTAAAACCCCGCTATTTGTTGTGACTGCGGGAATTATTTATTAAATTAATTAATTCAACATATATGTTTAGAATTTTTTAAAATAGGTATAATTTTTGAATTAGTAATATCAAATATATATTAGGGTGAAATTTTGGTATTTTTCTGAAAAACATCAATTTTTGATGAATAGTGAAACCACTAAGAGGTAGTTAAAAAACTAATTTTTCATTTAAATGATTCCTTACAACTTATGTGAATTGAATTACAAAAATCCGACATACATGGTTTTCATTAATAAGTAAAATGTGGTTCAATGGGATGAAAATAACTTTTGGTGAATAGCAACTTTTAAGTTTTATTAATCGCGATTAAAGATAATTAGTGTAATTCATGGTAAATTTAATGTTATAATAATATGAAATTACCTTTACACTTGTCTTACTCTTATTTGATGAGTCATAGACGACCAAGACAATTCATGTGTCAACTTTGGGACCCCATGGAGCCCCTTGGGTAAGAAAATGACATTAATAACTTTTTATTTTAAGTAAAAATAAAGTTGTCACAAACATGTGTTGTTTTTCTAAAACAATTATTAAATGGGGTTATATAAGTTACATTTTCAACTATAAATATTAATTGGAAAGCTAAAAAGTTTTACTACATAATGGTAATTGGTTTATAATTTTTAGACATTAAAGAAATAAATTTATTTATGACACCAAGATGATGCATTGATTACCTCATTAAAGAACAATTTAACTAAAATGAAAATATAAGGTAATATCTAAGAATTTCACTTGGCTAAAACCTATTTTATGGGTGGATTTCTAACCCTTATCACCTTATCCGAAAAATATAACATTTTGGTACCTTTAAAATCCAACAATCATCTCATAATAATGTAACATTTCATGACTTTCCAAGAGTGCCCCTCCTCTCCTCTTATAAAAGGCCCCCAACACTACCACCTTATTCACACCATAAAAGCCATTTTACTTGGCCAAACTCTGCCCAAATACTCTCTCAACTTCCCTATCTTACTCCTAGAAGCCTCACTTTGGGCAGAAGTCTTTCCAAGGAAGCCTTTGGATCAAATTAAAAATAGTTACCCGATTTTAAGGTAATGTCTTCTCTTATGTTCTTTTGTTTTATTTTTATTTTCCAACCCCTTATAATCTTTTTATTCCTTTATTTTGTAACAACACCAGTATCTTAAATATAATAGGATTTTGTTATGAGAAGTATTTTATTTACACTTACACACACCTTAGTCTAATGGTTAAAGAACATACTGTTTCTGTGGGTGGAGAATTACTACCTCACGAAACGATGATTGTTCAATATTCTTTTACCACCTCTCATGGTGTCCATTATGATGAAACTATTTTTATATATGATGTATATTATTTTTATGTTTTCCGTATTCTTCATTATTTTTCATTTGTGGTATAACTTTATGATTTCCATTCTAGGTAAATGTGATAATTTCATTTTAGGAAGTGCGGACTACCGCCCCCTCAAAGTGATTTGAATTGTTAATTCCATAAGTGGGACATATAAAGGATGTATTAAATAAAATTATATATGATATTATACTAGAATTATAATGTATATTTATATAATTATGATTTCATTCCATTAAATACGAAATATAAATGAAAGTAGTGTTCATGCGTACGTACGGCTTACTGTCTCCAAGAACAGTGCATTTCATTTTTTACCTCTAAATGTTATGTAATATTATAAATGCATGAATATAATGGAAATATATGATATATATGATATCTAGATCATGAATATAATTCTGTAGATAATTGATATTTTACCAGATGAACAACTTGTAATTATAAGAAGTTTATTGTTGACTCAAGTACCAAAGATCGACAAAACGACTGTTATTAACTTAAATGACTACATAATGTTCATAACATGGTAATAAGTGATATAAAAGGAATAATGAACTTGAAAAAGGATCTTAGGAAAGTAGATATTAACTCTAGTTTATTATTCAATAGATTAAAGAATGATTGAGTCTTGTCGGACACGAGGTAAGGGACTTCATCTCAATCTCCTTTCATTGAGGAATATTTTGTTTTATACACAAGTTTCTTTTATAAGGTGTATAAACCCCTTTGAATTTTATGTTCATTCAAATTGAATCTTTTTATACAAATTGCTTTACTAAAATACAAAAATGAATGTTTTTTTGACGTACGTATGCGGTGAAAACGACTTCTCCGCCGTCGTGACCATTATTTGAGTTTCGGCTTCCTCTACAAGCCATAACATTTTTTTAAAATGAAATATAAATACCAAGTTTTACTTTTATTATATTTTGGTATTGAAAATGGATTTATTATATCAATGTGTTTTATTGATATCTTGTGATTGAAATGTGGAAATGTTATGTTTCCATTATGCATGTTTTATGTGATACGATTATTTTATGGTTTATGATATGTTTATACCTTTTCATATGAGGAATGCATTGGAATTAGTATGTGATGGGTGGAGCCCACTATAGATCCTCGATGAATCTGTAGGTCTCATGTGACAAACTAGTGTCTTGGAATAAGGGATTGAAAAAATCTTATTTGTATTCTTGGCACAAGGCCTTGACTATGTGGTTATGATAGTCTGGCATTATGCATTCCATCATTATGAAAGTGGTTATTGATATTGCATGTGATTATTCGACTAGTAGAATATCCATGTGAATAAGTAAATGGAATTAAATCATTTTTTCCATATTATGCTGAAGTTAAAGTTTAAAAGGATTTTGTTTTAGTTATACATTGCCTTAAATGTATATGTTTATTTATGAAAGTTTCTTCTATATTGTTATCCTTACTGAGCATCTGAGCTCACCCCTTTCTATGTTTTATTTTCCCAGGATGTGAAGAAATATATTATGACTGACCTACAGGGATTGTCTGAAGGGGATATGAGTGTGGACTATGGAGACTATGTTATTGTGATTTTCACTTCATAATGTAATGTAACATTTATGAATGTATCTAGTGTTTCCAAGGCTACTAAACTAATTGGTCATTCGAGACTTGATCTTTTGTGATCATGCCAATGTTACGTAATAACTCATCGACTCTGGGTAATTGGGGTCGGGGCATTACAGTTGGGATCATTGAAAGTTTAATACTAACCTTATAAGCTAGATTTAGAAAAACTCTGATTAGAGCACAAAACCCTAAGATAGAATTTGAGGTTTAGTATAGAATAACTTCCTAGAAATTTGGTATTATAGAGATTTTGTGAGTTTTCTGAGAAATACATCCCTATATGGATACGAGCAGGTAGAGGCGGCTCTGGCACAGATGTACCTGGGGGTAAAACCTGAAAACACCGCTTTGAGCTAGACTCAAACAGGAACTAGTGCATGACAACTGGCCTTGCTGCACTCTTGGTTACGACACTCCCAGGGGATATGCTTAGGATAATTCTCATTTTCATTAAAAAGCATTATGAAGGGTTTATGATTATATACTTCCTTAAAGAAAACATTTTTATTATTCTGGATTATATCCATAAATTGTTCAATTTATGTTAAGTGTTTTACAAGTATGGAATTATGTAATTTTATTTATAAACTGATCTAGTTTATGCCATTTTTTAGAAGTGGATCATAGTGGAAGGAATGGAAACCGTATCAATGCACACACTCTATGTAGAGATTTCCCTCCTGCTCAAGATAATTATAGAGGAGCTAGTGATGCAACAGGTGCTGATCAGCTAATCACCATATTGGGACAACTCACTCAGGTTATGAATAACAACCTTACCCATATGGAGCACCCTAATACGTAACGTGGAGGATCAATGTTAGATCGCTTCATGGGGCAGAAACCACCAACATTCAATGGGAGTACAAATCCCTTAGTAGCTGAGCTTTGGATAAATTCCTTAGAGAAAATATTCCATGCCTTGGGGAGTAGTGAAAGGGAAAAGGTTATCATGGACATTTACCACCTCACTAGAGATGTTGATCAATGGTGGTCATTAATTCAAAACACAAAGGAAGATGATGATGTATCCAATATGGAATGGAGGGAGTTCAAAGAGCTTTTCTTAGAAAAATACATTACTCATGACCATTGTGAAGATATTGAATAGAAATTTCTGAGTCAGACAAAAGAAGGATGAGAGTGTTGCAAATTATGAGGAAAAATTTACAAGGTTAACGAGGTATGCTGTAGATTATATACGTAACCGAAGAAGTAAGATTGATTGTTTCTTTGATGGGTTAAAACCGTTTCTATGTCGAGCATTGGTATGACAATCCTTTTCGTTATACGAAGACATTGTCTCATGTGCTATTAAGACTGTAAAAGAATTCTCTATGTCTTACGAATTTTAAGCAAAGAAAGAGAAGAAGAGATTTTCTAATCACTCTGGAAATGGAAATAATAGGAAGAAGGGAAAAGTTTATTATCCATCCAGTAGTAAATGTGGGAAGAAACACCATGATACATTCTTGAAAGTAATGGCAGTCTATTACAAGTGTGGTGAAAAAGGACATCAAGCTCGTGATTGCAAGGGGAAGAAAGAAGCTACCAATGATGAATACTACAATTGTAGAGAAATGGGGCATTATGAAAATGAATTTCCTAAGCGTCAGCGAAACGTACCTCAAAAAAGGCCAAGGGATCAAGGCCAAGCTTATGATGTTACTACATGTAAAGTTGAATAATAATTTCATTTGTGTTTTTGAACTTAAGAACTATATTATGGTTATAAAAATAATGTGAAATATATATAAGGATTGTACTATCGTACTTTTTGTTTCATTAAGGTTTTAATATGATTAAGGTAATCATATTTTTAGTATGTGAAAATAATAGAAACTTTACTTTATTTTGGGAATCTGATGTTACAATTGATTTTGGAATTTAGAGTCCTTTTAGAGAAATTCAGGACTGAGGTATTTTGGATAACTATAAAGGTTGGAATAGATTAAGTTGAACTTTTGATAGTATTGTTTAAGGTTAAAAAATTTCTGAAGATTATTTTTGGAATATCATAATAATATAGTATTAGGAAAAGGACAACCTGCAGGTCGGGAAATAGCCTGTCGCGTCGGACAAAGCTGTAGGAATCTAACCCACAACCATAGTGTGACATGCCTTTATTACCTACCACTAGCCTATAGGAATTCCCTGGTTATTTCAAAATATTTTTCTTCATTGTATGTGTTAATATTTGGAACCTTATACGATTAGGATAAATATAATATTTTTGAGTTCTATTATCTTTTTGAGTGAAAGATGAGTTTGTGGTATAAATTAGTTGAAGGATGAATTTGTACATGTAAAGTATAAATATATATATATTTTATTAGGAAATTAATTCTTAAACTTTAGGGAATGGATATTAAAAAAATGTGTTATCCTAATATCTTATGTTTTGTTGAATAGATGATATTTTAAATCACCATAGATTGATGGCATTGAGGCCTTCAATTTTACACTTGTTTTTGATTGATGACCTCAATCACTTCCGAAAAATATTTACGTTTTCCATCCAACTATGTGTCTCTAATTTCCACCAATGTTCTCATAATCGAGATCATAATTTGGTGGTGACTTTTTCATTTCCCTTTCCCTCTTATTAAGACTAAATTTTATTAACCTTATTTCAAATGTGGGTATTCCACAAAGGTATTTTATACTTTCATCCTTTTATTTTCGAAGAACAATTTCAAATTGTGAGGATGCAATTTATTGAAGGAGGGGAGAACGTAACACCCCAAGCTTCCATGGTACACTTCTCTTTCAATAATGGAACAGCTTGCATTCTACGCAAGTTCGAGATTCTAACACACCGCGACCCATCAAAATAGCCGTTATGAATAGTAATACCCACTTTTTGAAATTATATAAATTTTATATTTCAAAATGGACTTCATTTTTGTATTCAGAATATTGAATTTATCCTATGTTGAATTTTTTGTGATTTTTTGAGAACTTCCAATTTTCTATGAATTGAAAAAATACATAAAAACAACTTTTTTAATGAAAATAATTTATAGAGATAAATTATACTATTGAGTGGTTTTAAATTATAATTAGAATATATTATTACCATTTTATCCAATTGTGGTCATTAGAATTAATTTCACTTTGAAATTGGACATAAACAATTGTCTATCTTTTGATATATATTGTTTCTTAAAAACCTGCTATAAGTTGTGACCATGAGAATTAATTATTAAATTAATTAATTAAACTAATATGTTCTGAATTTAATAAAATAAACATCATTTTTGAATTAGGAATATCAAATATATCTTAGGGTGAATTTTTGTTATTTTCTGAAAAACTGCAATTTTTGATGAATAGTGAAACCACTAAGTGGTAGTTAAAAAACTAATATTTAATTTAAATGAAACCTTACCACTTCTGTGAATTGAATTTCAAGAATCCAAAATACATGGTTGTCATTAGTAAGTAAAATGTGGTTCAATGGTATGAAAATAATTTTTTTGAATAGTAACTTTTAAGTTTTATTAATCGCGATTAAAGGTAATTAGTGTAATTTAAGGTAAATATAGTGTTATAATAATATTAAATTACCTTTAAACTAGACTTACCCTTATTTTATGAGTCATTTAGGACCAATACAATCCATGGGTCAACTTGGGGACCCCATGGAGCCACTTGGGTAAGAATATGACATTAATTACTTTTTATTTAAAGTAAAAAAAAATTGTCACAAACATTTGTGTTTTACTAAAACAATTATTAAATGGGGTTATATAAGTTAAAATTTTGACTATAAATTGGAATTGGAAAGATAAAAATATTTCTTTGATCATGGTAATTTTTTTATAATTTTTAGACATTAAATGAATAAATTTATTTATGACACCATGAGGATGCAGTGATTACCTCATTAATGAACAATTTAAATATAATGAAACGATAAAGTAAAATATATGACTTAAACTTGTCTAAAACCTATTTTACAGGTGGATTGAGAACCCTTACCACATTATCTACGAAATATATCATTTTGGGACCTTTAAAATTCGAAAAGCATTTCATAATAATGTAACATTTCATGACTTTCCAAGAGTGCCCCACCTCTCCTCTTATAAAAGGCCCCCAACTATACCACCTTATTCACACCATCAAAGCCATTTAGCTTGGAAACACTCTGCCCAAATACTCTCCCAACTTCCCTCTCTTACACCTAGAAGCATCACTTTGGGCAGAAGTTTTCCCAAGGAAGCCTTTGGCTAAAATCAAAAAGAGTTACCCAATTTTAAGGTAATGTCTTCTCGTATGTTCTTTTGTTTTATTTTTCTTCTCCAACCCTTTAAAATCTTATTATTCCTTTATTTTGTGACAAAAACAGTATCTTCAATATACTAGGATGTTTTTATGACAATTATTTTATTTACACTTTCACACACCTTAGTCTAATGGTTAAAGAACATACTATTTTTGTGGCTAGCGAATTACTGGCTCACGAAACGATGATTGTTCAATATTTTTTTGACACCTCTCATGGTGGCAATTATGATGACACTATTTTTATATATGATATATATTATGTTTATGTTTTCCTTATACTTATGAATTTCTCATTTATGGTATACCTTATTTATTTCTATTATAGGTAAACGCAATAATTTCATTTTAGGAAGTGACGACTACCGCCCCTCAAAGTGATTTGAATTGTTATGGAAATATGTGGGACATATAAAAGGAAGAGTAAATAAAATTATATATGATATTATAATGTAATTATAATGTACCTTTTTATCATTATTATTTCATTCCATTAAATACGAAATAGAAATGAAAGTAGCGTTCATGTATACGTACGACTTACTGTCTCCATGAATGGTGCATTTCATTTCTTACCTCTAAATGTTATGTAATATTATAAATGCATCAATATACTGTATATATATGATATATATGATATCTAGATCATGAATATAATTATACATATAATATATATTTTACCACATGAACAACTTGTAATTATAAGAAGTTTATTGTTGACTTAAGTACCAAAGATCGACAAAACGACCGTTATTAACTTAAATGACTACATAATGTTCATAACATGGTAATAAGTGATATAAAAGGAATAATGAACATTAAAATGGTTCTTTAGAAATTATATATTAACTATATTTTATTATTCAGGAGATTAAATAATGATCGAGTCATGTCAGACACGAGGTAAGGGACTTCGTCTCAATCTCCTTTCATTGAGGCATATTTTGTTTTATACAAAACTTTATTTTATACATTGTATAAAACCCTTTTACTTTTATGTTTATTCAAAAGGAATCTTTTTATAGGAATAGTTTTACTAAAAGAAAGAAAGGAATGTTTTTTTGTCGCACGTATGCGGTGACAACGACTTCTCCGCCATCGTGACCATTATTTGAGTTTCGACTTCCTCTACAAGCCATAACATTTTTTTAAAATGAAACATAAATACAATGTTTTACTTTTATTTTATTTTGGTATTGAAAATGGTTTCATCATATCAATGTGTTTTATTGATATCTTGTGATTGAAATGTGGAAATGTTATGTTTCCATTATGTATGTTTTATGTGATACGATTATGTTATGGTTTATGATATGTTTAAACCTTTTCATATAAATAATGCATTGGACTTATTATGTGACGGTTGGAGACCACTCTAACTCCTCGATGCATCGGTAGGTCTCATGAGACAAACTAGTGTCTTGTCACGAGGTCTTGAAAAAAATCTTATTTGTAGTCTTGGCACAAGGCCTTGACTATGTGGTTATGATAGTCTGAAATTTTTCATTCCATCATTATGAAAGTGGTTATTGATATTTCATGTGATTATTTGACTAGTAGAATATCCATCTGAATAAGTAAATGGAATTACTTCATTTTATTTTTTCCATATTATGTTGAAGTTCAAGTTTAAAATGCTTTTTTTAGTTATAAATTGCCTTAAATGTTTATGTTTATTTATGAAAGTTTCCGCTATATTTTTATCCTTACTGAGCTTCTAACCTCACCCCTTTATATGTTTTCTTTTACTAGGATGTGAAGAAATATTTTATGACTGACCTACAGGGATAGTCTGAAGGGGATATGAGTGTGGACTATGGAGACTGTGTTATTTTGATTTTTCACATTATGATGAAATGTAAAATTTATGAATTTATCTAGTGTTTCCAAGGCTACTAAACTAATTGGTCTTTCAATACTTGATCCTTTGTGATCATGCCAATGATACATAATAATGCACCGACTTTGGGTAATTGGGGTCGATGCTTTACACCATTGAGGTCTATAATTTGTGTTACAAAACATACTTTCCTTGTGGTGTTAGTTTCATACAGCATTCCCCCATTAATATGTATGAAGATACCATTTATTATGTTTCACACATATTGATGACCCAAGTGTAATTAGTGGTCAAATAGAAGTTAAAATGAATCTGTTTATTGATGAGCTATATGAATATTGAATAGATGGTTATTTTATTGATCTGGTAGATAATGATATATTTACACATTGGGATGATTTCTATGGGAAATTAATGATTACCAACATATGATAACGTATGTGGTTGGATTAAAGAAGAAAAGTTACATATCATTCTTATAATAAAAGTTTGAAATCAACATGGATTATGCATTGCAGAAAGTAAGAATACGTTGCTAAAAGATTCTTTCCTCCTCTAATACATGAGTTTAAAAAAGGAATTGTTCTATTTGATTGGAATCTAGAGAATATAATAAAAAAATAATATCCATGATTCACATTATAGAATTACATGACCAAGAAAACATTTTCCCAATATATGATTTTTGGGATTTATGGGGTCTTTCATTTCCATCCATTCCTACTAAAAAACACAATAAAATCATAATTTGGATATGAAAAATATTTTATTCTAATGGATTTATTATAATGAAAATAATTGAAGGAATAAATTCGATGTGATTCATATTGAGAATTTTTTTTGATAATATACTATGCACAATTTTTTGAATCAAGAATAAATTAGATGAAATTTCAAATGATAGACGTGATTTTGAACAAATGGGATTGATAAAACCATTACATTTATTGATATGGGAGGGAAATAGGGAATATATGGTTGTTTCATAATAAACAATGCATGGTAAAGGATCCTTATTGTAATTTTGACTGTATTTCCATGATTTTCTATATAGAGATCATGGAATTATAAGGGATAAAAAGTCATGATAATTATATTCTATTGAAATAGTTAATCCAAATTTAATTTTTTTATTGTTTTATACATATTTTTCTATCTACTAATAAATTTTTATAATTTTTTTCAAATAGCTATATTTGTAAAATATTATCTTGGGTGATATTGTTCATACATAATTTCAGTTGATGAAACTATATTCACTTTCTTTTTATGATGTTATGGTCCTCTTCATCGTATATTTAACTAGTAAATTCATTGCTAGTGGTCCTATTTATTTTAGGTGGTTATATTCAATAGTGTGATACTTGAATACATTAAAAAGGTATGTTTTATGTATATTTCATCGAGAAGGTAGGTACTTCTGTGGATATTCATAGGTACTATAAGAAAGAAGATATTGTAGTGGAAAAAAGAACAATAAAGGTAGTAGTAGTGTGGGATGTATATATATTGTAGTATTCATATTCCTTGATTGGTCATGGGCTTAAACTTTACATTTGGAGATATAAAATAATGGAATTTCAAGAAAAAGGTCCTTAATATATGAAATTTTAGAACCTTTTTCCAATGGGCTTTTAGGCCATCAAATTTCATGGATTTGTTCTTAGGGGCCTACTTGTTATGTATAAGGGTTACTTATAAGCCTTCAGGCAACGTAATGTAATAAAATATGTCCAGTGGGTTCTTTTCATTACTTGTGGAGTTTTATGTGGCTTCACCCCTCTGGTGGATGAGTTTTTGTGATTGGTTTGGATAATTTTAATCTGAACTACCTATAAAAAAATAATATATATATATGTAGTTATAAAAACTATTTTCAACTTATACCCTAATACACCCAAAGTTAACAGTTTAATTAGGGAATTCATGTTTTCTTTATTTTTATAGGATCATATCCTTTTATTAACTACGAAATTTTTAATTTTTTTCTTTTATTTACAAACACACACACATTCAAGTATGAAATAGAACATAAAGACATATGTGTTTCATTGAGTTCACTACATATGGATATTCTAAGTAGTATATGTAAACTATTTGTTGAAACATAATGGGGTTGTTCTATACAATATAAAGACAATGAATGATTATGATGGATATACTATTGACTATAAGAACTATGTAATACCTTGAATCTAGTAGACAAGATCTGGTGGGTACATTGTTACATTGGCACTAGGTAAAATAAATCACATCCAAAAGGACTAAATAGTTTAGTAGAATTAATAAACTAGATACATACTTGAATCTCATATTCAACATGAAAATAAAAAATATAACACAATAAGTGTGAGCTTAGATACTCACTGAGGGTTATGTATAGGAGAATCTGACATGGAATAAATATGGCACAATAAATACGGGAAGGTAAATTACTAAAAATATATTCTATTTAATCAATTACATGAGAAAAAGAATAATATGAAAAGAATGAATTATTATCAAATATTTCAATATAACTATTCAATTGAACATGAAACATATCCATGGATTGCATAACTATTCAAATAATCACGTGGATATCAATAAAAAATTTCATAATGGTGAAATTCATAATGTAATTCATTATAAAATTATCATCAAGCCCTCATGCGAATGAATCTTATGTAAATGGGAAAGGCCTCAGCCAAATATCAAGACTAATTTTTTATCATGAGACAAACATATATATCGAGGGGCTACAGTGGTACCCACTAAAACATAACAAGTCTAATTCATTAATAAAGTGAAACATGATAATAAAGATTTAATAAATAATCAACATAAACATTTTTATTGAAAAACAAGTATACAAAATGTTAATATGAATTTTTTTATCGAATCATAAACCATCCAAAAAAGGATAATGATGGTATCATTACAATATATCCATAGAAGAGTATATGTAAAATAATTGGTTTTTGTCAATGAGCAATATAAATTTCAGGAAAATGTCATTAAAAATGTTCATGGGTAAAATAACAATTTCACATTGAAAATCACTTTTAAAAACAAAAAATGAATGGAATATTAGCAAATATTTTATTATAAATTAAACTAGTAAACTTCTAAAGGAAAACTCAAATAATTCATCTTTAATTAATGGGGGGGGGGATTCTATTTTTTAGTATGTTAAAAAAATGATTCCTTCCACATTTCGAGTAAAAATATAAAAATCCCATTGTTCAAAAAAACAAGAAGATTCATTTTAATAGGTTCTGTAAAAATTCAATAATTAGAATAAAATAATTAAAAATAATAGTATAAAAATAAAAACATTATTTAATATATTTTTTAAAATCATGGATATGGATAAAAACAGTTTTAAGCTGAATATAGAAATAATTCCAATGTTTAAATAAAATATTTTTTCAATAATTTTATGTACCAAAGACTGTATATCGGTACTATTATATGAAAATTTCATGATTAATAAGAGGGAAAATATAATATATTGGGTTTATGATAGAAATATTAAATAATTCCCAAAACATAAACTTAAACACAACAATCCCAAATAATGATGCGAATGTGAAATAATCCATTTTAATATTGGAAAATTTTGAATCATAACCCCCATGAAGTAAATAACAATAAATTAAATGCTAAATTCGATGAATATAAATAGATTCATAATATAACATGAACAATGGTATGTATTTACAACTCAAAAAATAATTAAGGTGTATAATAAAACATATGTTCCAAAAAAGACATCCCGAGATGAAGACCCCTTATAATAATTAAGAGTTTAAAAATAAACTAATTATATATATCATGATTAATTATATATAATGAAATTGTAAATATAATATAAAATAATAAAAAATCTTGGCACACATAATCATATAATATCAAATACAATGAATAAATAATATAACCCAATGAAATGAAATTGATTTATGAAACCCCTTACCACTTTGTGACATTCAAATATAAACACATTGAAATTTAAGACAAAATATAAGAAAATTTAATATTAAAAGCAGGATAATTTTAAATCTATAGGGAAAAAACCATAAATTTATTTTAGAATATATCGAGGGTTCCAAGTCATTGTATTGTAAACCACAGAAATTTTTCCACAATTACATGTTGTAAAAATGTACCAACATTCTCAAAGAGGAGTATCTACATGGAAATAAATAACATATAATATATCCAAAATTATAATTGATACAGAAAAATACAGTAATACCATTTTAAATATTAGAAAAAAATAAAATATCACATCTATATATGAGAATGAATATATAGATGAGATAGAGTGGAATTTTTATACATAGAATAACGTAAAAAACACTGTAATTATTATTTTCGTATATGTCTAACACATATTAATAGTTGGATAATTTTTTATGAAATGGGTTTTTATATTCCATAACAATCCATGTTAATATAGATAAATTCAAAAAAAATTATAATGAACATGATAATCGGTATGATTATGGTCCTTTATTAAATTTTTTTTTATTATTTAGCTATTTAGTTTATCATTATACTAAAAAAGAGGATGACACAGTACATTTTTTTACAATTTTAACACTACATATATAATATTAAATATCATTATTCAATATAAAACAACACATCCTAGTGTGGTTTTAACAAAACTATGTGAAAAAATCTCCTCATATACAAAGGTAGAATGTTTTGATGAAATAAAAAAAATTATACAAAAACTTGAGTTGGATTATATATTATATATTAAAACATGTGTCACTACGATAAGTTTTTATGGAATTATCTAATCAATTAATCATACATAAATATATTGAAAATCATGAATTTTTAAGAAAATGTTTAATTTATCTAAGGAAAATATAGTAAATAGTAAAATAAAATAAATTTTAAATTAATGTGTTCATAGAAAACGTAGTAAATATCAATGGGTTATGTGTTGTTGGTAGTTTCCAGAAGGTATTTAAAGCAGATAACATTAATAATGAAAACATGAGATAAAAACTAAGCACTAATATATTTTAATCAAATGATCGATTAGAAAGCTACAAAAAATATATATTTCTAAATGATATTTATGATAAAAAAACTATAAAAATTGAGAACATTTATAAAGTGATAAATATAAAATATATCCATAAATGAGATTTAGTGACAATATCCCACACATAGAACATTAGACAATGTTAGTTTCTTGAATGATACACAATATATTGACCAAAAAAGATAAAATGAATGGAATATTACTCATGGATCACATATATAGGTTCCATTGAAATTAGATTCACTTTCAGGTATGGGACCTTGAGGTTTTCAT
Source organism: Viscum album (assembly GCA_963277665.1). NCBI lineage: Eukaryota > Viridiplantae > Streptophyta > Magnoliopsida > Santalales > Viscaceae > Viscum > Viscum album. The sequence continues at coordinate 592,858,508 of OY728126.1, forward strand.
TCAAAAATTTATCACCTAAAATTACTTCAATAATATATATATATATATATATATATATAATTAGAATAAAAATTTTAAAGATATATTTAATATTCTTGTAATTATTATGTGCATGGACTACATATATAGGGAATTGTGAATATTTTTTACATATACCTTGAAACCATACTCAGACCAAGAAACATCAACATAGGAGGTTGATCATATATGAAAACTATATTTGGGGACGTGATCAAATGCATGAAAATATAGAATCATGAAAATAAAACTATCAAAAAACTATGATTAAATTTTAATTTACATTCATAAACACATAGAATAATATGTTTTGATAATGTTATAAAAAATACAGGTTATCAATCGGTATAAATTAAAACTAAATAATGATAAAATAAAAACTAATGAACATAAAATGTTTATTATTACATGATATATGGCATCAAATTATTTATTTAAATTATTCGTTAAAACAATTAAAATCCAATAAAACTATAAACTGATATTCAGTTGATCTATGAAAAAATTTATACTAGTCAAATAGGTTCCCAAGAATAAATAAAAACATGTAGTTGGTAGCAGACTCACCTATATTGGGTGTAGAAGGAACCCCATTTGGTGGGAGGATACCGAGAATAGGGAAACGAAAATCATAAGAACCATACATGTTGAAAAGATCAACTTTATGTCAATATATAAAATTTAATATCGCTGTAATTCATTGTTATTTAGAGTAATGTATCATAGTTAATCATAGAAAATATGGAAAATAGAAATCAGAGGGTGACATGAAAAAATAGACACATTATAGGGAGAGGAGTTATAGGTGGAGGTAAGAAGGATACTAGATGGGGGGAAGGAGGTGAGAGGGGTCTAGAAGAGGAAGAGGTGGGGATAAAGATCTCAGGGAGGTGATGTAGAGATGGGGATATGGGGAGGAGAGTTGAGGGTGGGGAGGAAGTCATGAGGAATGTACAACTAGGATCGAGATAAGAATTATATAGGAAGGAGGTATTAGAGAGATATAAACATATAAAAGGAATCATATGGAGGAGAAATTATTACTAGAATGAATATACTATAGTATATATAATTAGTGTGGGTGTGACATTAATTGAGATTTTATTAATATTACATGGACATTGAAGATTTTCTGATTTATTTCCTTCTAACTAGAGTGTTACATCAACCTAAGGGAAGTTTCTATTTTAAATTCATAGAAGGGTTCATCTAGTTTCAGTGAGACTTAAACAAATTCACATTTCTTTAAGATAGGTTTCTATGATGGGAGTGGTCATGGTGATGGAATTCCTCAGGAATATTTAATATATGTTCTAACCACTAAGAAGAAAAATAATTGAAGGTTATTATTTGATCTTATGACTGGTTATATTCCATTTAATAAAATAATTGATATAAATGGACCACTCTCTATTATTCTATAGAACCCTAATTAATTTGGGAACTTTTAGAGAAATGTATGAATTTGATGCTCGAGTAGTCAACATCACATGTAAATTAAATTTATTAAGAATGATATATTTTTAAATAAAATATTCATTATTTATGGATTTCATGGACCAAATATGATATATATTAGTAAGTCTTTTTTCACAACATTTTTACCTTAGCATAATTTAAATAAAGTTCCCAAGGATTTTATTTTGTGTCCCTTAAAAATGGATTTTACAGGATATTATATTATGACCAATATTTTCTCTTGCGACTTCTAAAAATTATATTACCTAATCATATATCCATATGAAGGGTCATTTTTTGTTTTTTTTTGGAATCTGGTAATATATTATGATATTAAATATCATCTATGTATCCTCATTATGTTTTGTGGTGATACTGAGCATGATAAAAATAGATATGATGTTAGATATTTTATTGAGGTGGATCTGAGTTCATCGATCATTGAAACTATCATTCAAATTTTGGATGAATATAGGATTAATATTTTAATTTATTGTAATATATTACCTGAGTTCCTTAGAATATGCATCTATATTGATAATCATATTGATAAATATCATAGTAATTTTATATCCTCTAATTTCTTGAAACTCGGTCATCCTGTCAATACCTTTGGTAATAAAATACCTTCTCACAATGCTCATAGCATGGATCACAAACTAAATCGAGGATCACACTTTCCCCTTCCTTCAAAGAACTTGGTAACTCATCATGTTATGTCTAGTGGGGGATTTGGGTAGGCTCTTATTATTTCATTGCTACAGTGGTAGGCTTTTAATCTAAGATTGTTCCTCTATGAAATACATATTTATCAAACATTACATACAAAAACCATAATTAGGGTGGACCAGATTAATGATCTCCCTAATGAAGTTGGGAAGGATTGTTTTTATTAGAATAAATTTCATGGTAAATTTAACCTTATGATACATGATTCTTCAAATTTATTACAGAATTATAATGATGAGGTGTATAGTATGGGTTTTTCTCTCACCCTCTCTGATAAACTATGAGAAAAATGTTAATAATTTTTAGGTTTAGTTGATCCTTTACATGACTAGTAGTATAGGAAAGGATAAAAACCTATTGTTCTCATTTTCCATGACATAAATGAAATGGAAATACAAAGTGAGTGATGAGGTTATTCAACAGACTCATTTGGAAACACCCTCAAAGAGTGTCTGAAGCGCCTGGATCAGTGTGAATCACTGAGAGGGGGAGGGGGTGAATTAGTGATCCCTTAAAACTTTTTACTAATTGATTCCTTATCAATTAAACCTCTATGGCTTGTTAAGGCCTCGATCCACTCTTCTTGTATCTCTCAGCCTTTCCTCGAATGATGCAGTAAATGTAAAGGCACAGGACACAAGGATTTACAAGGTTCAGCACCAAAGGCCTACGTCCTTGCCATGTTGGTTATACGCCCCAACATGGTTTCTCCATTATAACTTGTTAGAATTACAATGGTCGATACAGAATCCCACTGTATCTCTCCTGAGTCCCACAGGAGGGTCTTTATACTGCGTCCCACAGTGTTACCAGAGTCCCACTGGCCTTCTCCAGAATCCCACTGAAGACTTCTTCCACCCTGAGTCTCACAGGGGACTTCTCCTGGCTCCTCGAGTCACACGAGTAGCTCTTCTTCTCTTTAGCTCTTCAAGTATCCTTAGCAGCCTGGGATAAAGGCTGCTGGCCTTGCTCTGTACCTCTTATCACTTGAGTTGATCAGGTCTTCTCGTCTTGCTCAGGATTTATCTCCTTCTTCTGAGGATGACCTGGCTTCTCTCCAACTACTGAATACTCAGACAACTGATGTCTTTAACTTCAGTCTGGTCCAGTCTCACTTCAACTCTACTTCATGCACTGAGTGCATGGCATCTCTGCTTCCTCATGCACTGACTGCATGGCCTCTCAATACTCTTCAAGAACTCTTGGTTTTGGACAACTCAAATGCACACAGCCTGATTTATCTTTGTTCACGTGTGCACGTGCATGCATGCAAGCATGCACTCCCCTTTTTCTTCTCGGTGCAATAAACCCACAAAGGGTGTAGTCTCTTTAAGCACACACCTTCTCACTTCGTTCACACACTTAATTCCTTTTGATTACACACACATAAATGTGTGTTATACATTAGTGTGAGAGTCTTCCACTTCTTCTAAGTGTATACACTTCACTTAGTGCACACACTAGGTTCGGCCTTTTTATTCTATTGCACACACACCACTAAGGTAAGTCTTTGGCCTTCTTCCTTCACTTTTCACACACACAAAATGTGTGGTCTTCACTTGGTGCTTATGCACACACTTGGGTTCTAAGGCCCTCTTGTCTTCCCACTTGGCTACGGCCTTCCTTCTCTTCTTGCACACACACAAGGCTACGACCTCTTGTTCATTTGCACTTATACCACCCGTAGGGTGTCTTCACATTGCACACACACAAGGTGCAAGACTTCTTGTTCACTTGTCTTGCGCACACTTGGTTTCTAAGGCCCTCTTGTCTTCCCACTTGGCTATGGCCTTCCTTCTCTTCTTCAAAGTGCGCAAGGTACACTTGGGTGCACAAGGCAGTGCGCAAGGTCCAGGGTGCACTGGCCACGGGGTGCGCAAGGTGCAACAGCCGCGCAAGCCCTTGAGTGTGCAAGGTGCAACACCGCGGGCTCCTTCCTCCTGCCACGCAAGTGTGCGGGCAGAGAGGGTGGCAAGAGACTCGAGCGTGCAAGTATGCGGCTCAGATCCTTCCTGTCGTGCAAGGGGTGCACGCAGGGGACTTCCCTTCACCTCTTTCGCGCAAGGGATGCGCAAAAGGAACCAAACGGAGCTAGGAAAGCTCCGGGTTGCTGCCGCGCAAGTGATGCGCACAGGCTGTTCTTCGCGAGACTTTGATAGATCTCACGGGACTTTGAAGTTTCGGCAAAGGATCAGCAAGCATCACCGAGGGCTCGACCTCTCTTTTTATAGGCAAGGGAGAGGCGGTTCATCCGTGTGAGATAATTCCAAATCCCCGAAAGTTTCGGTTCTTTAAAATCTTTCCAAATCATGAATTTACTCTCTGTTTCACGCAGGCTCATTTATTTTTCTCTCCTTCTCATGCATGCGTCGCGGAACGTGTGCATGGCCTCTGTTTAGGACCATGCATGCAAAGCATTAACCATGTGGCCTCGGCACCTTCGGTTTGCTTCGGCCAATACTCGAAATTATCCATCCAACGTGTGCATGCATATTTTATAGCATGATTATGTTCAGTGTGGCCATACGAACCGAATGGAGCCATTACATCGATCGGAGGTGGCCGGAGGCTCCATTTCCATCTTCGGGAGGCGCCTGGTTCAAAGGAGGAGTCGCGGGTGGCCTCAGGTGAGCTCAAGGTAGAGGAAGACTCCTCAACCGTCAGATCCGGAGTTGAAAAGACATCGGACGGCCGGGATAAGATCTCGAGCGGCGAGATGCGATTAACGGCGGAGATCGGCCATGCGATCGAACGAGCGGCTCAGATTCAATCTGTGGCAAAAATCTTCGTCCCACATCGAAACGGAATGTGGATTTTCCACGGCTTATCAACCAGCTGCTCCCATAGACGGCCAGTTGAAATTCCTCCTCCACGGTGCTGCCCCGCACTGTGTTCTCTCTGCGGGCGCGCTCTTGCGCCCACCCCTGCCACTCGGGCGCGCCACTGGCGCCCACGCTGCCTCTCGCGGGCGCGCGCTATGCGCCCCTGCTGCGCGGATTTGATCACCGCGTCGCCTCCTTCCGCCTTGGGCTTGCTCCATGGGATCCCCCATGGGCGTGGCGCCTAGGCCCACATGTGCCTTGGGGTTGAACCCGTGGCTGGCCCTTGGCTGGCCAATTTTTTGGCAAAGGACAAAATAATACTTTGTATAAAAACAAAGTACTCCCAAATGAAATATGCCAAATGCCATTCACCTCTTCTCTTCTAACACATATTCTCCATATTCTTCATCATAATTCCTCATCTCCTCATCAATTTGTATTCTCCACTTAGGAGGGACTTCTTCAACCGATCTGATTAATCAAACATGTCTTCAATGATCTTCATTGATCCAATCAAAGATCAAATTGGAACATCTTCAAATTCACATGCACTAAGTGATAGTGCATGGACTTTATTAGCACCACTTCATCCACTTAGAACTTGTGGATGGATCCCTTTCATCTCCTCATGCATTGTGAATACAATACACGGCCTTCTAACATTGTTGTGACTTTGTATCATCCAGATACAAGTTCTATGAACTTAAAGATCAGCTCAACAATCGTCAGATATTATGATGATGCTCCATCATCATCCATTATTCAAGTGGTGTAACTTAGTATCTTCTTGATACAAGTATTGAAACATTAAGATCAGTTCTACAATCGTCTGATATACATAGAGAATGTTTCAACCACAACATCCTATGTCACTTAGTGAATCTCCTAAGTGACATGCATCTTAGTACCATGGCCATTCTCCTTTCCTCATAAACACCATCACATCCTTTGCCATTCACATATTGAAACTCCTTGACATCCATCCATTCATTCCTTGACAACAACATACCTCATTGACAACAAATGCAACACAGTGCACTTCAATCTCCCCCTTTGTATTTGTTGGCAATACACTAGAGCACATATGAATGGGTCAATATGTGTGCCAATATTTCTCCCCCTTATTGGCAATCAAATTCAAAGGTGTGGTGTGGTTCTCTTTCAAAAATCTCTTCCTCCCTTATAAAAGCATTTTCTTCAAAATCACTAAGAGAGGGATGATGTCACATGTTCTCTTGAGCAAGGATCCTTTAGTAGATCAACTCTAAGTCTACTTGGGCTAACCAGATGTAGAAAACAAGATAGATGTAACCAAGGTACTCAATGTTGTCCAACATTCACTATACATGTGAGATCATGCTTCAAGGGGCTTGAAATTTTTCAGATATAACAATGAATTGCTAAATCCTGCACATACTTCACCAAACACATTAGAAAGTTCAGTGCAAAGATAAAGCTCCCCCTTTCAACCATTTTCCTTCAATCAATACTCCCCCTTAATTGTCATGCTGAATACAATTAAGAAACAAGGGATGAAAGTATGATTGGAATACCTTCAGATTTTCTCAAGATGGTATTAAATCATAGAATACCATCTTCTCCAGATTGGCTCCCCCTCAAGGGGTGAACTCCATTCTTTCCAAACCATCCTCCAGTTGAGAATGATCATCATCTTCAATTCCCTTTAATGTTAGCACATGTAAATACAAGTGATTAGGGAATAAGATGGAAACTCCTTGGTTCATCAATGTGAACAAAAAGGTTGAGAAGATTCTCTCAACCGAGATGCCCCATTTTCACTATTCTTCACACTAGCACATCTGATCTTCAATGATGATTGTGCTGGTGTGGATCTCAACACATCTTCATGTGAAATTTTCTTCTTCCCTTTTGCCTTATCAATTGCCAGAACATCATCTTCAGCTCTTTGCAGATCTTTGGCAAGTTGCAACTGATTTGGCCATATGACTAGTAAGTCACTAGGAAGTGTGGCCTCAGTTCTGGAAATTCCACATGGTTCCTTTGATGCTGTCATGCTACCTTTCTTAGGCAACTTGTTTTCAATCAATCCATTCTGCTTCTTCTGGATTGATTGTCTGTTTGAGTCCAGTCTACCTCTATTGAATTTCATGGCTTGTTTACAAAGATCCATGATATGTCCTTTCATTCCACAGTAGAAGCATGTTTTCTTATTGGTGGTCCTTCTGGATGCATCACCCTTCTTGGATTTCAAATCCAAGGACTTCTCTTCCTTTGAAAAAATCTTCTTGGGAGCATCTTCAACTTTCTTCTTCTTGCTTCCAAAGGTTTCGATTTTTGCCAGGTTCAGTGATCTTCTCTTCTTTTTAGCTTTGGATATAGTTGGAGATTGACATGTATCTTTTTGACCACTTTTGCAATCATCCCAGATGTTTTCAAGTAATCCAAATATATTTTCAGTAAACAGATGTCTCTGGACCTATGGATGCTGCTTCTTTTCCTCTGGCTTGCTCCCCCTTGGCATGGGCTTGCTTTGTGCTTTGACATTCAGTGGATTGTAACAACAATCCTTTGCACAGTGCCCATACTTATTACAACACCAACACTAACCCACAAATCTTGACATCTTCATTCCTTCTGATTGTAGGGTTCTTTTCTTGACTTGTTTTGTTGTTTCAGGAGAGCATTCTTTCTTCACTGTCTTCATCCATACTTGTTTGGAGTTTCTCTTCCATCCTGCACTATTTGTGGAAACACAATTAGAAGCATGAGTACAAGATGGTATGGATGGTACCTTATTTTTAGAAGATGTTGCCCTTTCATTTGAGGATGTCTTAATTTTAGAATCATCCTTCTCAAAGCATACTTGAGTAGCAACATTTCTCCTTTCAGCTGACTGGGAGGCTTTGGCTTTGGGTGATTGCTGAGTTTTCAATATCACCTCTAGTTCTAAGCATTTCATATTGAGGGAGTTCTTCTCATCCTCAATAGTTCTTAGCCTTCCTTCCCATTTCTCTTCCAGCTGCTTTATCTGGTCTTCATGCACCTTTTTTATTTCAAGCAATGAATTGTCCAGCTCCTTCACCCTTTTGACTTTGTCTTCTAGTTGAGCATCTTTGACAACCATTGAAACTCTGTGCAATTTTTCCAGTGCATGGAAAACTTCTTTGATCATTATCATAAAGATTTCTTTCTCAGAAAGGCTTCTTTGCAATTCTTCACAAGTATCTTCATATCTATTATTTCAAAGAGAAATTGTTTCATCCTTAGCCTTCACCAGCTTTCGGAGAGTGTTGGTTATGCCAACCCTTTTAGCCAACTGATCTTCCATTGTATTGGCTTCTTCTTCTAGCTGCAATTTTTTTTCTTGAAGATCAAGGATGCCTGTAGCTATACACATTGCCACTTCCTTGGGGACTGTCTTCTGAAGATATTCGATTGCACTTTGAAGATCTTTCATTGTTCCAACTTCATCACAACTAGGACATGCTTTCTTCATCTTCTTGGCATGTTTCTTCTTTATATTTTTCTGAGTCTTGGCAGATATCTCCATTTGAGGCTGGTCACTCATTTCCTCAAATATGCACTTCATAAAGACTCCCTTGGATCTTTTAGAGGTAACCTCGCTCTGATACCAATTGAAGTTCCTGGATCAGTGTGAATCACTGAGAGGGGGAGGGGGTGAATCAGTGATCCCTTAAAACTTTTTACTAATTGATTCCTTATCAATTAAACCTCTATGGCTTGTTAAGGCCTCGATCCACTCTTCTTGTATCTCTCAGCCTTTCCTCGAATGATGCAGTAAATGTAAAGGCACATGACACAAGGATTTACAAGGTTTGGCACCAAAGGCCTACGTCCTTGCCATGTTGGTTATACGCCCAACATGGTTTCTCCATTATAACTTGTTAGAATTAAAATGGTCAATACAGCATCCCACTGTATCTCTCCTAAGTCCCACAGGAGGGTCTTTATACTGTGTCCCACAGTGTTACCAGAGTCCCACTGGCCTGCTCCAGAATCCCACTGAAGTCTTCTTCCACCCTGAGTCTCACAGGGGACTTCTCCTGGCTCCTCGAGTCGCACGAGTAGCTCTTCTTCTCTTTAGCTCTTCATGTATCCTCAGCAGCCTGGGATAAAGGCTTCTGGCCTTGCTCTGTACCTCTGATCACTTGAGTTGATCAGGTCTTCTCATCTTGCTCAGGATTTATCTCCTTCTTCTGAGGATGACCTGGCTTCTCTCCAACTACTGAATACTCAGACAACTGATGTCTTTAACTTCAGTCTGGTCCAGTCTCACTTCAACTCTACTTCATGCACTGAGTTCATGGCATCTCTGCTTCCTCATGCACTAACTGCATGGCCTCTCAATACTCTTCAAGAACTCTTGGTCTTGGACAACTCAAATGCACACAGCCTGATTTAGCTTTGTTCACGTGTTCACGTGCATGCATGCAAGCATGCACTCCCCTTTTTCTTCTCGGTGCAATAAACCCACAAAGGGTGTAGTCTCTTTAAGCACACACCTTCTCACTTCCTTCACACACTTAATTCCTTTTGATTACACACACATAAATGTGTGTTATACTTTAGTGTGAGAGTCTTCCACTTCTTCTAAGTGTATACACTTCACTTAGTGCACACACTAGGTTCGGCCTTTTTATTCTATTGCACACACACCACTAAGGTAAGTCTTTGGCCTTCTTCCTTCACTTTGCACACACACAAAATGTGTGGTCTTCACTTGGTGCTTATGCACACACTTGGGTTCTAAGGCCCTCTTGTCTTCCCACTTGGCGACGGCCTTCCTTCTCTTCTTGCACACACACAAGGCTACGACCTCTTGTTCATTTTCACTTATACCACCCGTAGGGTGTCTTCACTTTGCACACACACAAGGTGAAAGCCTTCTTATTCACTTGTCTTGCGCACACATGCTTTCTAAGGCGCTCTTGTCTTCCCACTTGGCTACGGCCTTCCTTCTCTTCTTCAAAGCGCGCAATGTAGACTTGGGTGCACAAGGCAGTGCGCAAGGTCCAGGGTGCACTGGCCGCGGGGTGCGCAAGGTGCAACAGCCGCGCAATCCCTCGAGTGTGCAAGGTGCAACACCGCGGGCTCCTTCCTCCTTCCACGCAAGTGTGTGGGCAGAGAGGGTGGCAAGAGACTCGAGCGCGCAAGTATGCCGCTCGGCTCCTTCCTGTCGCGCAAGGGGTGCACGCAGGGGACTTCCCTTCACCTCTTTCGCGCAAGGGATGCGCAAAAGGAACCAAACGGAGCTAGGAAAGCTCCGCGCTGCTGCTGTGCAAGTGATGCGTGCAGGCTGTTCTTCGCTAGACTTTGAGAGCTCTCACGGGACTTTGAAGTTTCACCAAAGGATCAGCAAGCATCACCGAGGGCTCGACCTCTCTTTTTATAGGCAAGGGAGAGGTGGTTCATCCGTGTGAGATAATTCCAAATCCCCGAAAGTTTCGGTTCTTTAAAATCTTTCCAAATCTTGAATTTACTCTCTGTTTCACGCAGGCTCATTTATTTTTTGCTCCTTCTCATGCATGCGTCGCGGAACGTGTGCATGGCCTCTGTTTAGGCCCATGCATGCAAAGCATTAACCATGTGGCCTCGGCACCTTCGGTTTGCTTCGGCCAATACTCGAAATTCTCCATCCAACATGTGCATGCATATTTTATTGCATGATTATGTTCAGTGTGGCCATACGAACCGAATGGAGCCATTACATCGATCGGACGTGGCCGGAGGCTCTATTTCCATCTTCGGGAGGCGCCTGGTTCGAAGGAGGAGTCGCGGGTGGCCTCGGGCGAGCTCAAGGTAGAGGACGAATCCTCAACCGTCAGATCCGGAGTTGAAAATACATCGGACGGCCGGGATAAGATCTCGAGCGGCGAGATGCGATGAGCTGCGGAGATCGGCCGTGTGATCGAACGAGCGGCTCAGATTCAATCCGCGGCAAAAATCTTCGTCCCACATCGAAACGGGATGTGGATTTTCCACGGCTTATCAACCAGCCGCTCCCATAGACGGCCAGTTGCACTTCCTCCTCCACGGTGCCACCCCGCACCGTGTTCTCTCTGCGGGCGCGCTCTTGCGCCCACCCCTGCCACTTGGGCGCGCCACTGGCGCCCACGCTGCCTCTCGCGGGCGCGCGCTATGCGCCCCTGCTGCGCGGATTTGATCACCGCGTGGCCTCCTGCCGCCTTGGGCTTGCTCCATGGGATCCCCCATGGGCGTGGCACCTAGGCCCACATGTGCCTTGGGGTTGAACCCATGGCTGGCCCTTGGCTGGCCAATTTTTTGGCAAAGGAAAAAATAATACTTTGTATAAAAACAAAGTACTCCCAAGTGAAATATGCCAAATGCCATTCACCTCTTCTCTTCTAACACATATTCTCCATATTCTTCATCATAATTCCTCATCTCCTCATCAATTTGTATTATTCACTTAGGAGGGACTTCTTCAACCGATCTGCTTAATCAAACATGTCTTCAATGATCTTCATTGATCCAATCAAAGATCAAATTGGAACATCTTCAAATTCACATGAACTAAGTGATAGTGCATGGACTTCATTAGCACCACTTCATCCACTTAGAACTTGTGGATGGATCACTTTCATCTCCTCATGCATTGTGAATACAATACACGGCCTTCTAACATTGTTGTGACTTTGTATCATCAGGATACAAGTTCTATGAACTTAAAGATCAGCTCAACAATCGTCAGATATTATGATGATGCTCCATCATCATCCATTATTCAAGTGGTGTAACTTAGTATCATCTTGATACAAGTATTGAAACATTAAGATCAGTTCTACAATCGTCTGATATACATAGAGAATGTTTCAACCACAACATCTTATGTCACTTAGTGAATCTCCTAAGTGACATGCATCTTAGTACCATGGCCATTATCCTTTCCTCACCAACACCATCACATCCTTTGCCATTCACATATTGAAACTCCTTGACATCCATCCATTCATTCCTTGACAACAACATACCTCATTGACAACAAACACAACACAGTGCACTTCAGTGTCAAATATGAAACTTATTTAAAGGCCCTGTGGGTATTAAATCAAATATTATAGTTGAGAATTACTATTTTTTTTCACCGGGTATTTAATATGGGAATCATACGGTGGTTTGTAGTCATACTGCTGATCACATGCCATCATTTAAAATGAAAATAATAGATACTTATAAGAGGTTGTTATATCTTGCACGGATTTATTAGTTTTTATGGATGGCATGTCATGTAATGAGCCATGTGAGGTTGGGGTTGATCATGTCTACAAGATATATAAGGCCTTTCTTACTAATTCAACTACACTATTAATTATTCACAGAAAGTGACACCTTAAAATTTCATGTATTTATTCTATGGTAGTGAACATGTTTTTTGGTTTGGGAAGTACTGAGAAACCATTAATTCATAGAAAATAAATCATGGGGTCCACCTCAAAAAATATTACAAAAAAATCAATCAAATTTATTGATTTTTATAGGCCAATTTAGGAGGATTCTGAAATTACGGATATTTTAGAGGAGGAAAATGCTTCATATCAGATTTTGGATAATGATTTCAATAATAATCCTTTGGTTGAGGGTGGTTATTACCCCTCGTTTCCTTGAATCAATGAACGGTATATATAGTATATTTAACAAGGCCATATATGATGAAAGTTAGAAGAAAAAGGTTAAATATTTTTACACCCCATTGGATAATTTTATGCTAGATACTTTTTCCTGAGGAATTATTAATGCATCCATAAAATTGTTTGACTCACGATTTGAGAATATTTTTTCAAAAAATGAAACTCTGGTACATTTTCTACAAATAATACTTTTCACTCTTAGGTTTTACAGAATCCGTCTTTGATGACTGTATCTAGTCCAACATGGAGTTGGAAATTCCTTTCTTACACTAAAAATATTTAAATAAGGATTCAAAATACTTGGATATTGGTGACATGTCCAACCATTGAAAGAATCCAAAATCTTGGAAGAGAGGTGAGTATTTTTTAATGTGTGGACCATAAAACATGGGTATTAAGAAATATAATCTTGTTGGATTATAAAGATGAAAAGGAATTTTGAGGGTTTTCCCCATGGTTTATTGGAGATTGGTTTTTGATGGTATACTGTATTTGGTGGGATTTCAAGCATCCTCTAGTGACATTATACCCCAATGTGGTGATTTTTATTCCATAATAAAAGGATGCTATTCTTGTAACTATGGGATCATGGTTTAGAATTTTTTTAAAATAATATATTTAATAATTAATAATATAGATAATAAATAATAATACATTTAATATAATTTCAAAATAATAATATAAAAAAATTTGGTGGTCGCTATTTCTATTAAAAATGATTAAATTTTCATACCCAAAAAAATTATCCTTGTTACCCCTCCAAACCATCCCTTTTGACACTCTTATCCATGCACAAGTCCTCACCAACATCGCAAACCTCTTCGACATCCCTCCAAATACTACTGACTTTAATTCCACAATAGTAACTCCCCACACAAACTTCCACCATAATAATGAATGTCACGAACCAGCACAGGTCGACCCTGAACCGGTCACCCGAGCCGGTCCGCAGCAAGTCCCGAGGGGCGTTCCCGATCCCCCTGGGATGGCAACTAGTGTCGGGCATAGAAAAATTTAATCTTTGGGAACGATTTCAGCCCGAACAGTACCAGGATCAAAAGAAGAAGCAAACTAATCAAAACAACAACACTAGAAACAAAGAAACAAAAACTATACGACAACATACCTCCACGTGACCTCACAGGTCACCACCCAACTAAAAACCAACCTTGCTCCAACATTGAGCGACTAAACCAAGAAAACCTTGTACACAAAGGAACCTGCAACTGAAAAGATGAAAGATAGGCGTGAGTACAAAATTAATCAGTAGGTGATCCCAACAACAAATCCCAAAGCACTGCCAGTAACTAAAGAATCTAAAAATTCCAGGTTTGAACTATAGTGTATAAAAGTAAGCTTTCTTAATGTTTCACTTGAAAATCAAAACATGAGACATTACCCTTATTCTTTTTCAAAAGGTGAATTTATTTCATTGGTGCCAAATTTATTTTAAAAGAGAAAGAAGTGATACATTTACAAATTTTAGACAAAGAGAATAACACATTTTCATTTTAAAGCCATTTTCACAAAGTAATAGTATAAGCTATAAAGAACAACTGAATGTAAACAAGCAGGGAAAAATCAAGTAACCATGGGTGGTCCTAAACATCCCTAGAAAACCCCTGGACGTACTCGGGTTCAGACTACCTGCCGACATGGTACTCCATAGTAAATAACCAACTGGCCTCCCTAACAGCAAACCAGTGGCACGCCCCACAAGGCCTTACCTACCAAGGGGGAACTAACCCATCTAATCGGGTTTATCCAGCAACCGTCACTCGATTCTATAAAATATTCCCAGGAACCCACGATAGTTTTAATAATACTGTGTAAGTGGGAGGCCCTCGCACGCGTGACTCATCTCACCGCACTTTCCAACCCCTTACACAGACACCGCTACATGACAACCCTCGAAGGGAAGTCCCTCTGTAGAGATGCCCCATAAGTACGTATATATATATGCAGTCAATTCACAATCAATAAAGTGACAAATGGGCCGCCACATCAATTATGTTTAGACCATTTAGAACCAAAGTGTTTCCAAAAGATATGACACACACCATCATGTTGAAAACCAGGAAAACATACTTTGAAATTCATTTAAGGAAAACCAAACCATCACTGAAAAGTTCCAAAAATCCAATTTAAATGCCAAATAGGCATTTCTCCTATCCAAGTTTTTCATGAAAATAACCACTTTCCATAAATGATACACCTTCCATTTCACACACACCAATCATTTCAAAACACTATTCAATAAGACTTTCACATTTCATTAAGTACTCATTTAGCAACATCACAAGAAATTCACACAATTAAATCCATGAAAATATTTTCAGTGCGATGTAGGAAGAAAAATGTTTTCAATTTAAAAATGTCATGACTCTAGAAATAGTTATCCAGAGCTACTATAATATATTGAAAAATAATGAAATGAAAAGGAATAAATAAATTTCTAAATTTAAAAGCAAGTGCAGTGGGAGACCTACCTCAGCTTGCAATCCAAACACAACGGTGTGCCGCGCCTGACACAAACGCACAAACATACGCACGTCGATGACCATAGTATCATGAGGTTATCTCACCAACGTGCTGCATCAAACGCACAAAAACTGAAATTACACAAACACAAACTTAAAGCAAAACAAACAAGCAACCAATGTGAAAGAACCACCGAATTATAATAATTTATATAAAAGAACTCATATATATATATATATACATATATATGTATATATATACACACAAATATATAAATGTTGATATAAAATAATTTGAGTACGAAACAAAGCAAAACTCACCTAAAATCACAAACCGAACTCGACAATGCAAAACACCCCACGTAGGAGCATACGTACACACAAACTGAAGACCTCTGCGTTGCGGAAATATTCCGCCGACGCACTACAACAGACACCAAAATAGGAAAATAGAAAACCACATATATAAAAAAAAACTCAACCAGCAAACAGTCACCATAGACTACCTCGGCGCAGACGCGCTCGACCACCGAGGCCGGGTGCCAGTTAAAGGGGTGGCGCACACTGGCAGGGAGACCGCCAGAGGTTGTGCACGGATTACCGGGTGCGCCACTGGTCGGCGCAAGGCGGCGGCAGCCGGCTGGACCAAAGAAAGACGGTACGCGGCTGGCCGAAAGTGCGGCAGAGCCGACCAGAGTGCCAGAAAAGGTCAAGGGAACACTGACAGGTGGTACCGGAGCGGGTCAGAGGCGTCGGCAGGGCTGGGGAACACCAACGGGGCGGCCGGAGTGGGGCTCACCGGAGAATTTGATCAGCAAGTAACAAGGTTGCTGGAGGTGTGGCCAGCAGCAGCGGGGTCGCCGGAGGTCGGGAAGACAGTGGCAGGCGAGGTCACCGGATCGGGACGGAGCGGCTGGTGCGGGTGCGGCGAGGCGGAGGCACCACTGGCCGGAGCGGGATGAGGCGGCTGGTGAGCGGAAGTCGGCGGCCGGGTTGGAGGAAGTCGGTGCGGCGGAGGGAGACCGGAAACGGAGAAGCTGGGCGCGGCGGTCAGGGAGGTCGCCGGAGGGGCTGGTTACAGATGCTGGAGGCCGCACGGGTGGAGGAGCACCAGAGCGGGAGGGGAGTCGGGTGCTGGTAGGAGGCCGAGGCAGAGTCCGGGATGAGGGGAGGAGGGTGGAGGGCGGTGGTGCGGTTCTGGAAGGGGGTGCAGTGAGGGAAATCCGGGACCACCGGGGTGCTGTGTGAGGGTGCGGTGTCGGCGCAGCGACGGGAAGATGGGGCCGGATCGGCGGCAGGGCGCAGCGACGGGCGCGCCTGCCCGGAGGCTGGATGCGGGCCGTGGGGAGCGGCGGCTGGCCGAGCGCAGGAGTGGGTCGGCGAGGTGGAGGCCGGAAATCAGGCACCGGATGGGGGTACGACAAGGGAGGACGTCGGAGGGGGGCCGGGACAGGGGGATAGTGCAGGTGCGCAGAGGAGGGGCGCGGGGAGAGAGGCAGAAAGGAGAGGGGGGGCGACAGGGTAAGGGAATAGATTAGGGTTTCTATAAAAAAAATTAAAATAAAATATCTATATATAAATAAGATAACAAATATATATATATATATATATATCAATAATAATAATAATAACAATAATAATATTGAATAAGTTAATAAATAAAAATAAAACCTTATTAATAAAAATAAAACATCATAGAAATGAAACATTATAAAAATAATAATAATAATAGTAATAATTAGAAAATTATAATAATAATAATTTTTAATCAAAAATTTTGAATATTAAAACCGTTTAAAAATAAACGTGAGCGCGGGCGTGCGGGCGGGCCTACACACGCATATATATAGACATATATACATATATTTAAACATATATAAACACACACACATATATATATATATATATACATACACATATAAACATGTACACTTCTATATAAACGCATATAAACATATATACATACATATTTATATGCACATATATATATACACACATATATATAAAGACATATATGAACATGTATGTGGACATTTATACAATAAAAAAAACTTCAAAAATAACAACAACAATTTAAAAAGTAATAATAATAAAATATCAACTTAAAAATTTAACATTTAAAACGCAGGGCGAACACACGGTTACCCGAGCCGAACACACCGTCACCGTTAGCAATGTGGTGGCCGCGCACTGGCGCGAGACCCGCAAACGTAATTAAACATAGAAAAAAAATCAAACCGGGACCAAGAAAAGATTAAAAATAAGAGCATTCGCGGTCGGGGTGTGACAATTCTCCCCACCACAGACACTTTCTGCCCCCAGAAAGTCACCAAGGAAAAAGTCGGCCAAGATTAAAATATATGCCCAAACGGAACTAACGGAACCGAAGAAAACTGAGAATCTTAAAATGATCTCACGCTACACAGGTCACACATGACCGATTCAAAAGAAAACTGGGGTCCGAGGTTTATGGTAGAACACGAAGGGGTTCTCCCCACCACAAGAGATCAACTTGTGCATAAAAATTTTACCATCTAAATAGAGAACCCTAGCAAAAGGGGGGGTCTACGCGGGAACTCCCAACCAATTCAAACCAACTCTTACAGCACGATTAAAACAACACCTCCGTCGAGACGTTGAACCATCGACCAAAGTCAACAACCTTCAACACTAGGGAAAAAACCATGGAGAAGACTTAACAAAACACCGAGTGAAAACATGAGCCATTGAAATCCACAAAACATAACCACATCTGACGAGCATTACTAAACCAAGGTCAATCCACCGAAGGGTCAAACACACTTTTAGGAAAGACACACGATTCAGAAAGTCATATCCACACAAACCTGACTGCTTGGATTATAATAGCCCCAGTCCATCATAACTTTATGGAAAAACAACACACTTATAACGATGTTAAAACTTTAATAGTAAAAAAACACATATGAAAAGATTTTTAATTGCTCCACCATCAACACGGAATATGAAACCCGGACCAAGGCTTCACACCCCCTGGGAACTCCTGACTGTGCGCGAGCTTCACCCCGAGACCTGTGGATGGGGCTCTGATTGTTGAAGCATCTCCTGCCTCACAGTCAGGTACATACACTCTCCAATCACGGCATCCTCTTCAAGCAACGCTTCCTGCAAAACTTCTCCAAATGACCCAGACATCCGCAATGATGACACGTCTTCGGAGGGTTGAGGTAGGATGGCTTAAAATTTCTAAAACGACCACACTGATAGCATACCGCTGAACGATCTGACGAACCGGGAGCTGGGACCAAAAGAGATAACTCCTTAGGAACATGTTTCTCTAGCATCCTTTCCTCGCCAGATGGAGAAACCCCACGAACAACTGGGTACACTGGACTGCCAACCACCCACGCTCCGGGCACTAACTCAGCTAAAAATGTTTCCTCCGCCAGTTTCTCGAAACAATGGTCTTTAGAAGGGAAGACCCGCTCCTTGATTTCTGGACGGAGACCCCCGGTAAAAATAGATGCCTTCATGAGCTCATGTGACACCACCTCAGGAGAAAAGGAAATCAGTTCCTTGAAATGGTAAACATATGCTTTCACTGTCTGTTTACCTTGTTGAATATGCACGATCTCTCCCTTTTTCTTTTCCTTCACCTCTTCAGTTATAAATCCTTGGACGAAGATGGTTTTAAAGACATACTATGTCATTCCTACTTGTGTTGATAGTGGGGAAACCACCTTCCACTGGTCCAGAGCTAGACCTTCAAACCATCCTATAACAGCATGAACCCTAACAGTCTCGGGAGTTCCCAACATTCTAAAAATACTCTCCACTTCTTGAAGCCACTCTAATGCTTCTAATGGGCCTCGATCACCACAAGGAATAGGCAACGTCCGAGAAGGACCAGAAACTGGGCATGACTAATTAGAATCTTTGGGGATCTTTCTGGGAGACATTCTCTGAACAACATTAAAACACAAAGCCAAAAATCAACATCCAATCAAATCTTAATCAAAAGGACGATCGCATACCAACAATCATCTCGCACACCAAAAATAAACTTTCCAAAACAAAATCCAATTTCCAAAATTATTTTCCTCTTTCAAAAATCATTTTAGAAAGACAAGGTCAAACCTTTGATTTCAAATAAATACCCATAGAATCTCATGAATCGTCGCATGCATGTCCATCCATTCCACTCACGTCATTCCCGAACAAGTGCCTCTCATGCACTTTTCACACAAACCCGCACACATGCAATCATTCATAAGGAAATACAAGCGTCACACCCAAATCATTTCCTTACCAAATCCATGAAAACAACCATTTTTTTTGAAACTAGAACACTTTAAATTGCAGAAAACCCCTTCACCAATTTAAACCCATTTTATCGAAAACACTTCCATTTTAGAATTAAAATTTAATTTTCAAAAACACGATCACACCAACTAGAACCAAACATAGTACAACTTACAAATAATCACCAGAATGAGGAACTAGCAGTTACGCTTAACCTGACGACATGGTAGTGCGCCAGTCCCCAAGTAAGCATCAACAACTAGGAGGAACATAAACCGTGTACTCGGAAACCACATGGGTCACTACTCCATGTGAAATCGTGAGGTGACACTGGCTCGTCTCCTTTTTCATTCCTCATTCCAAAACGAGGTCAAAAGACACAATTTCCTGACTACCCCTGGTAACTCGAGGATCAGTGCGAGCAAGAGTTTGCAACGCTCTTCCCGCACCTACCTCTCGAGTTCTGACAGTCCTAATCTCTTTCTACCGAACAACACAAATAACAGGTACCCAAAACCTCGCTCTGATGCCATTTTTTCATGAACCAGCCCGGGTCGACCCTGAACCGATCACCTGAGCTGGTCTGCGGAAAGTCCCGAGGGGCGTTCCTGATCCCCCCAGGATGGCAACTAGTGCCGAGCATAGAAAAATTTAATCGTTGGGAATCATTTCAGCCCGAACAGTACCAGGATCAAAAGAAGAAGAAAACTAATCAAAAAAACAACACTAGAAACAAAGAAATGAAAACTATACGACAACATACCTCCACGTGACCTCACGGGTCACCACCAAACTGAAAACCAACCTCCCTCCAACACTGAGTGACTAAACTAGGAAAACCCTATACACAAAGGAACCTGCAACTAAAAAGATGAAAGATAGGCGTGAGTACAAAAGTACTTAGTAGGTGAGCCCAACAACAAATCCCAAATCTCCGCCAGTAAATAAAGTGTCTACAAATTCCAGGCTTGAACTATAGTGTATAAAAGTAAGCTTTCTTAATGTTTCACATGAAAATTAAAACACGAGACATTATCCTTATTCTTTTTCAAAACCTGAATTTCTTTCATTGGTGCCAAATTCATTTTAAAGGAGAATGAACTGTTACATTTCCAAATTTTACATAAAGAGAATAATGCATTTTCATTTTAAAGCCATTTTCACAAAGTAACAGTATAAGCTGTAAAGAACAACTGAAAGTAAACAAGCAGTGAAAAATCAAGTAACCATGGGTGGTCCTAAACATCCCTATAAAACCCCTGGAGGTACTCGAGTTCAGACTATCTACCGACATGGTACTCCATAGTCAATAACCAACTGGCCTCCCTAACAGCCAACCAGTGGCACGCCCCACAAGGCCTTACCTACCAAGGGGGAACTAACCCGTCTAATCGGGGTTAGCCAGCAACTGTCACTCGATTCTCTAAAAGACGCCTAGGAACCCACGGTATTTTTAATAATACTGTGTAAGTGGGAGGCCCTCGCACGCGTGACTCATCTCACCGCACTTGCCAACCCCTTACATGGACACCGCTACACGACAACCCTCGAAGGGAAGTCCCTCTATAGAGATTCCTCATAGGTATGTGTATATATATATACAGTCAATTCACAATCAATAAAGTGAAAAACGGGCCGCCACATCAATTACCTTTAGACCATTTAGTACCAAAGCGTTTCCAAAAGATATGACACACACCATCATGTTGAAAACCAGAAAATCATACTTTGAAATTCATTTAAGGAAAACCAAACCACCACTGAAAAGTTCAAAAAATCCAATTTAAAGGCCAAATACGCATTTCTTCTATCCATGTTTTTCATGAAAATAACCACTTTCCATAAATGATACACCCGCCATTTCACACACACCAATCATTTCAAAACACTATTCAATAAGACGTTACATTTCATTAAGTACTCATTTAGAAACATCACAAGAAAGTCACGTAATGAAATCCATGAAAATATTTTCAGTGTGATGCAGGAAGAAAACAGTTTTTAATTTAAACAAGTCACGACTCTAGCAATAGTTATCCAGTGCTACTATAATTTATTGAAAAATAATGAAATGACAAGGAATAAATAAATTTATAAATTTAAAAGCAAGTGCAGTGGGAGAGCTAACTCAGCTTGCAATCCAAATGCAACGGTGTGTCACGCCTCACTCAAACGCACAAACACACGCACGTCGATGACCACCGTATCGCAAGGTTATCTCGCCAACGCGTTGCATCAAACGCACAAAAACTGAAATTACCCAAACACAAAATTAAAGGAAAAAACAAGCAACCAATGTGAAAGAACTACCGAATTATAATAATTTATATAAAAGAACTAATATATAGATATATATATGTATATATATAGACACACAAATATATAAACTTTGATATAAAATAATTTGGGTAAGAAACAAAGCAAACCTCACCTAATATTGCAAACCGAACTCGATGACGCAAAACACCCCGCGCAGGCGCATACGTGCACACAAGCTGAAGACCTCAGCGTTGCGGAAATATTCCGCTGACGCGCTTCAACAAACAATAAAACAGGAAAATAGCAAACCACAGATATAAATAAAAACTCAACCAGCAAACAGTCACTAAAGACTACCTCGGCGCAGATGCGCGCGACCGCCGGGGTCGGGTGCTAGTTAAAGGGGCGTCACGCACTGGCAGGGAGACCGCCAGAGGTTGCGCGCAGATTACTGGGTGAGCCACTGGTCGGCGCAAGGCGGCGGAAACTGGCCGGACCGAAGAAAGATGGTACGCAGCCGGCCGAAAGTGCGGCGGAGCTGACCGGAGTGCCGGAAAAGGTCAAGGGAACGCCGACAGGGTGGTACCGGAGCGGGTCAGAGGCGCCGACAAGGCTGGGGAACACCGACGGGGCAGCCGGAGCGGGGCTCACCAGAGAATGCGGACAGCGAGTAACAAGGATGCTGGAGGTGCGGCCAGTGGTAGCGGGGTCGCCGGAGGTCGGGAAGCCAGCGGCAGGCGAGGTCGCCGGACCGGGATGGAGCGGCTGGTGCGGGTGCGGTGAGGCAGAGGCACCACTAGCTGGAGCGGGAAGAGGCCGCCGGAGAGCGGAAGTTGGCGGCAGGGTTGGAGGAAGTCGACGCGGCGGAGGGAGACCGGAAACGGAGAAGCCGGGTGCGGCGGTCAGGGAGGTTGACAGAGGGGCCGGTTGCGGATGCCGGAGGCCGCATAGGCGGAGGAGCACCAGAGCGGGAGGGGAGTAGGGCGCCGGGAGGTGGCCGAGGCAGAGGTCGGGGTGAGGGGAGCGGGGTGGAGGCCTGTGGTGCGGTGCCGGACGGGGGTGCGGCGAGGGAAATCCGGGACCGGCGGGGTCCTGTGGGAGGGTGCGGCGTCGGCACGGCGACGGGAAGCTGGGGCCGGATCAGCGGTAGGGCGCGGCGACGGGCGCACCCGCATGGAGGCCGGATGCTGGCCGCGGGGAGTGGCGGCTGGCTGAGCGCGGGAGCGGGTCAGCGAGGTGGAGGCCAACGATCGGGTGCCAGACGGGGGTGCTGCGAGGGAGGACGCCGGAGGGGGGCCAGGACAGGGGGACGGTGCAGGTGCGCAGAGGAGGGGCGCGGGGAGAGAGGGAGAAAGGAGAGGGGTGGGGGCGGCGGCAGGGTAAGGGGATAGATTAGGGTTTCTATAAAAAAATATCTATATATATAAGATAACAAATATATATATATATATATATATATATATCAATAATAATAATAATAATAATAAGATTGAATAAGTTAATAAATAAAAATAAAACCTTATTAATAAAAATAAAACATCATAGAAATGAAACATTATAAAAATAATAATAATAATAATAGTAATAACTAGCAAATTATAAAAATAATTATTTTTAATAAAAAAAATTGAATATTAAAACCGTTTGAAAATAAACGTGAGCGCGTGCCCGCGGGCGCGCCCACACACACATATATATAGACATATATACATATATTGAAACATATATAAACATATATATATATATAAATACACATATAAACATGTACACTTCTATATAAACGCATATAAACATATATACATACATATTTATATGCACATATATATATACACACATATATATATACACATATACGAACATGTATGTAGACATATATACAATAAAAAAACATCAAAAATAACAACAAAAATTTAAAAAGTAATTATAATAAAATATCAACATAAAAAATTTACATTTAAAACGCAGGGCAAACACACGGTTTCCCGGGCCGAACGCACCATCACCGCTAGCGATGCGGTGGCCACGCACTGGCGCGAGACCCGCAAACATAATTAAACTTAGAAAAAAAATTCAAAATGAGACCAAGAAAAGATTAAAAATAAGAGCATCCATGGTTGGGGTGTGACAATGAAACCCAATATGGTTACTTACATCCATAAGTCTTATAAGGTAATTTGTTATAAGTCTTCCATGTCACACCCGGTTTTTTGTCTTTGTATTGATCATTTCCATTGGAAATTGAAATCCTTTTCATGGGTAATTGGTGAGGTGAATCTTGAGTTTTGAAGAGTCATATATTTCTAATCACCTTAATTTTGGTTCCCCATTTCTTGTTTAAATGTTTTTGAAGAAATGGTGGTTACTTTTTGATTTGGGCCAACCGTGAGCCCATTTCCAGTAAAAAAACAAATTTGTTTCTTTTATAACTCATTTGTTTGTCATAATTTTCCCCCATTACACATCCCACATTTCCTATACTGACATATTAAAACATACTTATCCTTTCGGGACGCCATATAAATTCATAATCATGGTGAATTGGGGTTACTTATTTAGGTATTGGGCCGGACCATGGGCCCATTTACAATTTTAAAAATAATATTTGTTTCGTTTATATCTAATTTAATTTTAAATATTATCTGTGATTACACCTCCCCCTCGAATCCAATAACCCTAACCTCACCCCAATTATCGATTTACCCTCTTTGGAGAACATATGGGTCGCCGATTAGTGCAAAATTTCTCAGGTTACCTAAAATCATCCAGAATTGATAAGGTAAATTGTTTTATACATAACTCATTCAATTATTTCACCTTTTTTAAAAAATATTCATTACCTGGTTATTCCAGACGTTAGGAGACTCTCCAAGAAGTTTCATCCCATTCCCTTTTCTCTATTGGTGCAGATCTAATGGAATACGAAGAGTTTTCTACTGGAGAAGGTGAGATTCCATCTCATTTATCCTCCCTATTCTTCCACCTTTAATTATTTCATGGTTTTATAATCTCACCTAGTCATGATATACATAGGGTTCTGTTATTCCATGGTTTTTTATGGAGTTTATATTCATTTAGGTCTGGTCTTCATAGTTTTAGCGTTTATAAACCCGCGACGAGTGATTTCGGGTGTGCGTTTCCATTACACCAAGGAATTGAGGTATGATATCCCTTGCACAAACCTTTATCATTTATGTTTCATAATTTTAACTCTTTTATAACCTTATTTATATGATATGTGCTGCTGTGAAACTTTGGTTTTAAAGGATTTTCGTGAAAATTATGTTTTATGACATATTTTGTTAAAAATATAGTTGGGTTGGTATAAATGTTCACTTATCTTACTTGATAAATTATTCCATGAGCTTTAGAACTTTCCTTATGGTATTTTGAATAAGTCTCAGTATCTTTAATATCTTTATTTCTGGAAAATGGTTTTTTATCCCTTTTTAGGTGCTTAACAAAAGTTATTTTTTTAAGAGTGTATGCAATGTGTTCGGTAAAATGTCTGGTTGGCTTTCATGTGTCTAGTGCAATTTAAAATAATTTGTTTGGATTTATAAATATATTGGAAACATGTAAGAAAATTATTTTGGGATCCTTTTATGGCATTAATATTTGGATTTTGTTTTATAAACTAATGATTTTTTTGGTTACAACATGTTTTGGCCGGAGTTTCTAGAAAATTGGCCGTTTCACATTCTTATAAAAATAGTTGTATTTTAGATATGGCACCTGAGTGTTTTAAGGGATTTATGAATGTGGTTTTATATTTTAAATTCTGTGTACACACCTCCTTAATAAAATTTAATTTCATAACTTTGTCAAATGTTAGTTTTGAATAAATGTTTAAAGGCCCGTTTGGCCTTTCCTAAAAAATGAATAATGAGTGTTTTACTTGTATATACCATGTTGTGCATTGGGGATTGTTTTATGGTGCATGAAATGATTTTATTAAATGTTTTTATCACTAAAAAAAATATTTTGGCATGTTTTTTATTTGTGTTTATAATTTAAAGAGTGTTTTTGAATGATTTTTATGTGCAAAGCCTCAATACACACTTTGAAATTGTTTTACGAAAATATTTAGCTGTTTGTTGATTCGTGAATGAAATGTGAACAATGATTGTGGGATGTTTGAATGTTTATTGTTTGGGGGTGGAATTTTTATGTGAAATGGGTATTTGATAATATGTGTAACTAGATTGAGCACTAAAGGCAATCGCTGGTATCTAGGTGGGCGGACGTGTACTAGTATGCTAGTGATGTTGTGGGGTTTGGCCACTATTTCACGTAGCAAGTTTGACGATGACAACACTAAATAAACTATGATTATGAAGATGTTGGGGTACCATTAGGTTATGTTTATTATCCCTACTAGTGGATTGTGTGCACAAGAATAGATATTTATTATGGTTACTTTCACCGAGATAGGAGGTACCTGGGGCTCACAACTGACTAGTTCCTAATGGTGTTCCTGTGGCTTATGCTCATTGGATCTTTTGTACTCACTATCGTCATACGGTGTGTTTGGTTGGTAAATTTCATAGTTTGTTTTATTTATTTAAAATTCAAAATTCTTTAAAGCATCCCTTTTGAAAACTATTTTCAGTTTAAAGTTGCACCGCTTTGAAAGTTGATACTTGCTTATTTGTTTATAAAACATGCAAGTTTTTATCTGGTAAATTCTTTTAATAGCATTGCACCTCATTTAGAAGAAATAAAATTATATTTATATTTAAAACATTAAATTGATATTTCTTTTATTCTGAAGGATGTGCATTGGGAATAGAATATCGTGCTAACCTCCTGAGTTTTAATACTGACGCCTATAGTCTTATTCTATTTTTAGACCTTTTGCAGGTTTCATCTTGAGTTTGATCGCCTTGGGTGATGTGTGATAATTTTGTTGGAGAGTGACCCGCGGGGTCACATGGATTTAGTTGGTTATCGGGTTTGGTAAGTTGGTTTTTTTTCATAGTTGTACTTTCAGTTTCTTGTAAAAATAATTTTCTATTCAATTTTTATATAAATGTATTTTGGGTTGTCCATTTCTTTCCGCTGTTTGTTTGATTGTACATCTATGGGTTAAATTATTCCCTTGTGTACTCTATTGATGCCCTTGGTGCTTGTTGCCATCTCGAGAGGATCGAGAATGCCTATCGGGACTTGTCGCTGGCTAGCCTGGGTGACCGGTTCATGGTTGACTCGGACTAGTTCGTGACAAAATGGTATCAGAGGAGGTTTTCTCTTAGCGGACCATTCTTTAAGAGTTCCCTTGTTATTTTGGGATGTCAAAGTAGATGGAGTAGGATTTTTGGGACTTGAGGGGTAAGTGCGGGAAGAGCATCGTGAACTCCAACTTGTTCTGATCCACGGGTTTCTATTGGAAGTTTGATTTTATTAGTGTCTTTTGTTCATGCCAATTGTTTGGTGTTGGGATATGACATGGAGAGTCTGACTAATGGCATCTATGAGCTCACAAGGCCTGGAAAGCCTTGTGAAGCTGGGGAATGGTCCTAATAAGCCTCTCTGTGTTAGTGTTTTGTTTGACATATGGTCATCAACCATATGGTCAAGTCACCCACCGACACTAGTTCCTTTTTTGGGTCTCTTTAACCTTTCATGAATTTTGAATTTTTGTTTTGAAAATCATTTTGTGAGAATTATGGAAATGGGTTTTAAAGGAAGGAATGGATTTGGAGAAGTAGAAAAGGGGTTTTCAAAAATTAATTATAATAATGGTTTTGGTAAGGTTGTGTTTTTTTGAACAAATTTTGGGGGGGAGTGGGAATGATTTAATGGGATTGGATTTTCCCTAATCTAAACTTATGGTTTGTTGAAATAAAATGTTTTGAAGGTGTGAATCATTTTAAAGTAATTATGAAATTTTTTTTAAATGGGGTGTTTTGGGCTGTTTAAAAGTGTTCGAATATGAGGAATAGGTTTTGGAAATTCGGTTTTGTGAGGTAGGTGTTTTTCTGGAAAGGGGGTTTTTCTTTTGTTGTCGTTAGATTATAAAAAGAGACCTTGCTGATTTTTTTTTAAAAAATGTGGAAGGGCTATTTGGAATAGAATGGTTGTTTTTGTAAGTTATGTTCAATGAAATGGATTGTTTTTTTATCAAGTGGTTCTATATGAAGTGTGGTTTGTTTTGTGGAATATGAAAAGCGTTTTTGACTTGGTGGTTGGTGTTCCTTTTGATGGTCCATGATTTTTGGAATGATGTTGTTTGGTTTTAGCCTTTTCGGTTTTCATGGGATCTCACATGCATGGTTTTATTGATATCTAGAAGGATGGCCTATATTTCATGGTTTTTAGAGCCTAGGGTGGGAGGTAAATTTTCATGTGAGTGAGACTTGATGAAACACTGTTGGTGAATGTGAAAATCCACCATGTTAGTTTTTTTTTTCAAAAGTGTTTTTAGCTGAAAAATTGTGGTGTTTGTTTTAAACCTACAGTTAAGTGGATAGTTTATTATATGTCTTAGAAGAGTTTTTTTTATTCAGTAAGATTCCTTGTGATCTAGAAGTCATTCTCATGAAGTATCTTGAGATGAGATCTTATTGGTGGCTCGGTTTTGGAGTAATGTTCATTGGGTTTCTAAAGATGTGTTTGATGTTGTGATGTGGCCATGGATAGTTCTCCGTTGGAATTATTTCCTGCTGATAAACCTAATGATTAATTTCAAATGTTAAACCCACCTCTTTTGGTGATGCCTCAACCATTTTTTTTGGAATATAGAGTTTTTTGGTATCGATTAAAAGTGCTTCTAGGTCATGATAATTCTTTCACACATAGCAGTTGTGTTCAGTGATGTTGATGTGTCTCTTCATATTCCTGGTCTATTGTACCACTCATTCAGAGTGATAAATAATTTTGATATGTATCTATGATTTCCTATTTACATGAAGGTTTTTTTTGTGATAAAGTGAGTTTTTTTATTTGTGTGATCCTTATCACCTGACTGCGGTGCAATAGATGCTTCATGAATCAGGGCTTTATCCATAGGCCTCAGAGTGAAGCTTTACACGTAGTCAGGAAATAACAATAGGTGTGGAGTTCTCGATTAGGATCCTTCCTCCTCTATTTTGGTAATTTAGTTACTATTTCAACGTTTTGGTTCCTCATTTATTTTAATTTCCCTTTTCGCAACAAGCGTGGTGGACTTACCCCTCTCACAGTGTCTATGGTTATGCCTTCATGCATGTGGGTTTTCAATCAATGTCGTTTTGTGGAGCGCCTATGAAAATCGGGTGAAGTCATGGTGTTACCTATTCATAGGTGGAGTGTTTTGGGCAGTTCCTTTGTTTCTTTTGTGGTTTCAGTGGCCAAATTATTGGGTCCCCTTCCCTCCCATCCCTGAGTGGTGGGGGTCCAGATCTGTGCTGAAAGGGTTGGCCTAGTTGTTGTCCACTATGTTTGGGAGTGAGTGGCTTAAATGTTCATGTTGTAACCCTATTAACAAGGTATTTTAGGTTTTCTTAGGAGATTTTTTTTGTATTGTGTGAGTGAGGCCCAATTCTTGCTCATGTCGAATTTTTGTCTGTTCGTTGCTAGTTGGTCCCTAATAGTGGGGAGACCCACCATGGGTCTCATGGTTTTTCATCCTAAAAACATATCTATTCTAGTTGTTTCTTAATCATGGGGATTAAATTCTGGAATACCCTAAAATATTTGGTTTCGATGAGTTCTCTTTGTTTTGTGTGATGGTTGGGTTTATTAGGATAAGGCCCAACAATCTGGTTCGTGTCTTGGTTGTGGAGGTGGTGGCATGATTTTTCCAATGAATTTCCAGAAGTGGTTGTGAGTAGTGTGTTTTTTTAGAAATAGTATTAACATACATTGATGGTTGAGGTATTTAATTTTCTTTTTAGGCTGGATCATGTTGATAGGTAATCCTTAGGTGTTGATTTTTCAGCCGGAAATTGTTATGGCTTTCCAGGGGCGGAAATCTTTAATGGTGGGGAGAATTCTCACACTCGGTTTTTTTGTCTTTGTATTGATCCAATCCATTGGTAATCCTGATCCTTTAATGGGTATTTGGTGAGTTGAATATTTATTTTTTAATATTCATATATGTCTAATCACTCTAATTTAGGTTCCCCATTTCTTGTTTATGAGTTTTTGAAGAAAGGGTGGTAATTTCATGATTTGGGCCAACCGAGAGTCAATTTCCAGTTTAAAAAAAACCGATTTTTTTTATTTTATAACTCCTTTGTTTTTCTTCAATATTCCCTCATTCAACTTCCCACTTGTCCTATACTGACATATTAAAACTTAAATATCCTTTCGGGACCCCATATAAATTCATAAGCATGTTGAACTGGCTTTACTTATTTTGGTATTGGGCCAGCCCATGGGCCCATTTCTTGTTTTAAATAAAATATTTTTTTCTTTTATATATAATTCAATTTTTAATATTTTCGGTGATTCCACTTCCCCGTGTAAGAAAATACCCCTAACCTCACACCCATTATCGATTTACCCTCTTTGGAGCTCATATGGGTCGTGGATTAGGGTGAAATTTCTCAGGTTACCTCAAATCATCAATAATTGATAAGGTAATTTTTTTTTTACAGAACTAATTCAATTTTTTCTCTTTTTCAAAAATAAATATTCTTTCCCTGGTTCGTCCAGACCTTAGGAGACTCTCCAAGAATTTTCATCCGATTCCCTTTTCTCTATGGGTGCAGACCTAATGGAATATGAAGTGTTTTCTCGTGGGGAAGGTGAGATTCCATCTCCTTTATCCTCCCTCTTCATCCTCCTTTCATTATTTCATGGTTTTAAAATCTCCCCTAGTCATGATAGACCTTTTGGTATGTTATCCAACAGTTTTTGATGGAGTTTATATTCCTTTAGGTCTGGTCTTCATAGTTTTAGGGTTTATAAACCCGCGGGGGGTGATTTCGGGTGTGCGTTTCCATTACGCCAAGGATTTGAGGTAGGATATGCCATGCAAAAAACTTTATCATTTAGGTTTCATCATTTTAATTCTGTTATAACCTTATTTATTTGATATGTTCTGCTGTGATACTTTGGTTCTAAATGTTTTGTGTGCAAATTATGTTTTATGACTTATTTTGTTAAAAATATAGTTGTTTTGGAATAAATGTGCACTCCTCTTGCTTGATAAATTATTCCATGAGATTTAGTACTTTTTTATTGGTATTTTTAATATTTATAAGAATCTTTAAAAACTTTATGGAAATAAAATGGTGTTTTATCGCTTTTTAGGTGCTTAGAAAAAGTAGTTTTTTTAAAGAGTGCATGCCATGTGTTCAGTAAACTGCCCGGTTGGATTTTCTGTGTCTAGTGAAATTTAAAATAATTTGTTTTGATTTATAAATATATTGGTAGCATGTAATAAAAGTATATTGGGATCCTTTTATGGATTTCAAATTTGGATTTTTTTTATAAAAAAATGATTATTTTGGTTACAACATGTTTTGGCCCGAGTTGCTTGAAAATGGCCCGTTTCACATTCTTATAAAAATGGTTGTATTTTGAATATTTCACATAATTGTTTTAAGGGATTTAGGAATTTGGTTTTATTCTGTAAATGGTGTGTACACACCTCCTTAATAAAAATGAAATGCATAACTTTGTGAAATGTTAGTTTTGAGAAAATTTTTGAAGGCCCGTTTGGCCTTTCCTAAAAAATGACGAATGTGTGTTTTACTTGTATATACCATGTTGTGCAATTGGGATTGTTTTATGGTGCATGAAATGATTTAATTAAATTTTTTTAGGGATGAAAAATATGGTTTGGTTTGGGGTTAATGTGTTTTTATAATTGAAAGAGTTTTCTTGAATGAGTTCTCTGTGCAAAGCCTCAATACACTCTTTGAAATTGTTTTACGAAAACATTTAGTAGTTTTTTTGATTCGTGAATGAAATGTGAATAATTTTTGTTGGATGTTTGTGTGTTTATGGTTTAGAGATAGGCTTTTTTGTGAAATGATTATTTGACAATATGTGTAACTAGATTAAGCACTATAGGGAATCTGGGGTATCTAGGTGGGCAGACGTGTACTAGTTTGCTAGTGATCCTATCAGGACCCGTCCTCAGGGCTCGTGTTGTGACTACCCCAAGACCACCTTCCATAGGCCAGGGGCTGGAGACTATCACCAAATTCATAAATCCCGAAAAAAGGGAAGGCATTTCCTTTATATAAGAAAACAAACACCGTAGAGTATGGAAGCTGATGTAAACACTAAGTAAACTGAGTACAAAAGTAAGTGCTGGAATATAAATGGGCCAGTATACAAACCCAACTGAAAGTACTGTACAACTGAGAAAAGAATGTACAATAGCTGAAAAGTAAAGTAGTACCCACCAGGTTTTCCTATGGAATTCCCACCTGAAGGGTCGATATAGATAGTCTAGTCGGCTCATCGGGTCTGTCTGTTCGCTACATATACGTCCCGCCAGATAGTCCACCTCTGGGTATCGTCCCACTCCACAAGCCTCAACCACGATCAGCACTGCCCATCTTCTGCAACCAACACAACGTAGAGTGGGCATAGCCCATGTAGGGGTGAGTATACGATACTCCATCGGGACCCGGAGACCCCCGATGGTCTCCCAGAATCCACAAAGGATAAACCACAAACGAAGGTTACAAACATGAAGTATCAACCAACTCTACTTAGGTATATGTCCATACGTATACCTAAGACATCAATTCTAGTTCGGTTCCAACTCACGAGCCCAAGTACACCCAAGTCCACACAGGAAAGCATAGCCCAATCCACATAAAAAAACACAACCCTATCCACACAGGAAAGCACAACCCAATCCACACAGGAAAGCATGACAATCACATCGATGAGAATTATTGAATGTCAAAACTCATCTCACACAGGTATAATACTCACAAAGAGGGGTGGAGATGATAGTTGTAGCCTCTAGATCATCTCCCATGTTGAAGCCACGTAGGATCCAAGTACATAAGTCGTCGCTGCCGAACCCATGTAGGATCCTAGTACAGTAACCATCACTGTCGAACCCACGTAGGATCCAAGTAAAATCGTCATCACTATCGAACCCATGTAGGATCCAAGTACAGTCTTCCTTGTTGTTGAACCCACATAGGATCCACGTACAGTTGCCATCGTCATCGTAGTTGCAGCCAGCTCTAGGGTTCCCGCTCACAACATGTTCGATTCCCGAAGGGTCTGCTCCATGAGCCAAGAGGGTGGATACATCAATAGTCACGATGTCTAGAGTTGATGTATCAAAAAGTTCCATCTCGTCAATAGGAACTCAACGTGACAGACGGCGTGTCAATCAGACGCATGGTCTGAGAGATATTGGCTTTTCCGTCATAGGGGTCCGGTTGGTTTTTAGGCTAAAACCAACCCCAACGTACTCCAACTACCTCCAAACCTTGAGTGGAGTAAGCCAAAAAAACATTCTCACTAAGATAAAAACAACATGATTGACGGTACGTCATTCAGACGTCCGTTCATTAAGTTAAAAGCATTTCCGCTCTAAGGGCCCTGTTGGTTTTGGGTTCAAACCATCCCGGTCATACACTAATTTCACCGAAAGATTGAGTGTAATATACCAAAACTACTGTCTTGATCCAAGGATCCCAATGCAACTGACGGTGCTTCAATTAGAGGTTCGTAACTCAAGATATTGGCGTTTGAACGAACCTGGTCTGAAACTAGGGGTTTGGGCCCGGTCCGACCCGGCCCAATACCCCTTGGGTCGGCCCGACCCGGGTCCGGGTCCGGACCATTTGGGCACGGCCCGGTCCGGCTGGCACGACCCAACCAAGCGCGGGCGGCCCGGCCCGCACGGCCTGCGGTCCGACTCAGATGCCGGTCGCGACACAGCTCTCAGCCGAGCAGGGTGTGAAAGGGGGCGCCTCCCCCTTGTATCTGAAACGGCATACCCAAAGGGGTCCGCCCTATGCGATGGATAGGGGTTTCAAACCCCCGGTTTTCCTGGAAAACGACCGGTGATAATGGCCGGCCGGTTGATCCTCCGCGGGACCCACGGGGGTCCTGCCTCCCGGTGCGCCGGTGGTAGGTTGTCTGGCTGCCACTGCTAGACCGCTGCGGCCCTTCATCGATCGGCGCGGTGCGACGACACCACGCACCCATGCCGTGGCCCGCTCCGGTCGCAGTTCCTTCAGCTTCACCATCACGGCGCAACGGCGTCACACACCACCATCGCGGCCCGCTCCGGCCGCGGTCCTTTTCATCCCCGTGCGGTGCAACGACACTGCACCGCCTTCGCCTCTATCGTTAACATTGATAAACAATAAAACGGGGTGGAGAAATCAGCCATGTTAGAGCGGTCTGATCTCCGTACAATACATTTGTAACATTCAGCCAAAATAAACAATGAAGAACGTTAAATTTAACTGAAACGAAGATAACCACTACCTCAACAAACGATGAAAAACATCGGTGTTGCGGTTGACGGCGTCACGTGGTGAAGTTTTGTAGGCATCGATGATGAGCGTCCGAGGAGGAAGAGGCGTCTCCTCTTTTTTATCATGGTTTGAATGAAGCATGACGTCGTTGGCGAATTCCCGCTTCGTTGCTTCCATCCTTGCCGCGGAGGAGGAAAAGGAGGAAGAATCCAGGGTCGCCGAGTCAATGTTCTTCGTCGGGGTCTTGGCGTTCTTCAACGATGGAGATGAATTTATTCAAGACACAAGAGATCTCTTCCCTTTCTCTCAACACTAGAAGACCAACCCAAAATAAAATAAGGCATCCCCTTATTTTATTATTTTCCATGAATTTCAAAAACTCAAATTTCAAAACCAAAATCACTTAATTAATTAAACTTGAGTTGCCTAATTAATTGGTTGTTATGTTGGCATGTTTAATGAGGGTGAGAGAGAGGAGTTACTCACATAAAGAGGGGAGTTATGGAGTTAGGGAATGTGAAGGGTTGGGATCGTATGGGCCCCATGTCACCTTAATCCTCTCATGGGTAGTTAGTAAGTAGTGGGTCCCACCCTAACTCTCACTCATAGGATAAAACCACATAAGTTAGGATTAAAATTTTACCACAAATTTTATTCCATTATTTATTAATCACTAAATTTTAACAACTACTCTCGAGAAAACAAACCTTTGGTAAAGGTACTCATAAGCAATTTCCGCCACTGCAGATTCATCGGTGCCCTCGAATTTCGATTCTGAGCACCAGCTCAAAAGATAGAATAAATCGCTCGTTCATTCACTGAACATACCCAAGATAAACTTCGGAAATTGTTTCCGGGCACACCGGGCTGCAGAATCAGGTTTCGTCAAAAACTGTGTACTCATATAATCCCAAATAATTTATGAAAAAATTTTCCTTGAAATTTACGGGACTTTAAATTACTCCCACCTCAGGGCTTTATCTCCCCACAAAGATACATCATAAACTAGGTGGAACAAATGAGGCTATTGTGCATGCATATGAGCCTCCTACTCCCATGTGCACTGCTGGAGGTTCCCGTGGAATCAACCGTCCAAGTAGGACCCGCTCCTGTGGATCCTCGATCTCCTACGGGACCTCTGCAAAAGTCTCCCCATCATTGATGTCCAACTCCTAGTGATCAATGATATGCATCGGTTCGTGCACGTATCTTCTCAGCTGAGATACATGGAAGATGTCGTGCACTAGGTGAAACTGAGGTGGAAGAGCCAGGCGATATACCACCTCGCCTATCCTACTGAGAACCTTGAATGGTCTGATGAAGCGCGAAGATAACTTGTCGCCCTGGCCAAATCTTCGTAATCCACATCAAGGCGAGACCTGTAAGAAAATGTGGTCGCCATATTCGAACTCTAGTGGTCTCTGACTCCAGTCAGCATAGGACTTCTATCACCTCTGAGCAATCCTCATCTACTCCTGGATGATTTTTACCTTCTCCGTCGTGGCCTAGACCATCGCTGGTCCTACAAGTGCTGACTCTCCAGTGTCTGTCCAGCATAGAGGTGATCTTCAAGGTCGGTCGTACAATGCCTCGTATGGTTCCATCCCGATGGTGGGGTGGTAGCTGTTGTTGTACGCAAAATCCACCAATGGTAGGTGATCCTCCCAACTGTGACCAAAGTCGAGGACACATGCACAGATCATGTCCTCAAGAGTCTGAATGGTCCTCTCTGTCTGAACATCCGTATGAGGGTGAAAGGCGGTTCCTAGGCGTAGCTGCGTCCCAAATGCCTCCTAAAACCCTTTCCAATGCCGGGTAGTAAAACGAGCATCTTGATCAAGAACTATCGACGATGGAACACCATGAATCTGTATGATCTCATGAACATAGAGGCGTCCCAAGCTTCCTACCGAGCCCTGCTCTCTGATGGGTAAGAAGTGGTCTCACTTGGTGAGTCGGTCGACAATCACCCAAATGGAGTCGTGTTATGTGGAAGTACATGGAATTCCCATCACGAAATAAATAGATATCCCATCCCAATTCCACTCTGGGACCTCTAAGGGTTGTACCAAGCCTACTGGTACATGGTGCTCTGCCTTCACCTACTAGCAGGTGTGGCATCGTGAAACGAACTCTTCCACAAACTTCTTCATACCCGACCACCAGTGCTGTCGTCTGAGGTCCTGGTACATCATCGCTACTCCAGGATTTACCGCTAGAGGGGATGTATGAAACACCCTTAGCACCTCCTCCCTTAATGAAACTGGTAACATGGTATGTCCTCTGAAAAGGATGACGTGCTCTCCTCCTATAGAAAATCCATCAGGTGCCATCCCTGAGGATATCTAAGCACGTCGCGCCTCACAATCATTGTACCCACACTGTGCCTCCTTGACCCACTAAAGTAGAGGAGGTGTGACTGTGAGAGATTATAAAAAGGCTACCCCATCTCTATCCACAAAGGATATCTACAAAGCGGCTAACTGCTCTGTCTCCTCTTCAAGTAGCTGAATGCCCGACCACCTACTCAGAGCATCAGCTACTACGTTACCCTTCCTAGGAGTATTGACTATCTAAAAGTCGTTATCCTGGAGGAACTCAAGCCATCACCACTCTCTCAAGTTTAGGTCCTTTTGTGAGAAGATGTACCTGAGACTCTGGTGGTCAAAGTAAACTGTAAAGCGCTCGCCCATCAGATAGTGCAACCACATCTTCAAGGCGAAGACCACTACTACTAACTCCAGGTCATGGGTTGCATAGTTCTAATCAAGCTACCTCAAATACCGTGAACCATAGGCGATCACTGCCTGCTCCTGCCTCAAGACACACCCGAGTCTGGTCCATGATGCATCGCAGTAAACTACACACCCTACTCCCTCCTCTGCTAGCCTCAAGATGGGTGCACTGGTCAATCACTGTCTCAGCTCTTGGAAGCTCTACTGACATCTATCTGACCACAAAAATTGTTTCCCCTTCTTTGTAAAAGCTGAAAGTGGTGCTGAAACACTAGAGAAGTCTGTAAAAAATCTCCGATGGTACCCAGCCAGACCTAGGAAACTCCGCACCTTCGTCACGCTCCTGGGTGGCTCCCAAGCTAGCACTGCCTCGATCTTTACAGGATCTACAGCAACTCACGCCTCAGAGATGACGTGTCCCAAGAAGTGGACCTCTTGAATCCATAACTGACACTTAGAGAGCTTACCTTAAATCTAGTTCTCTCAAAGTTTGTCTAGTACAACACGCAAATGGTAGGCGTGCTCCTCCTTAGCAGTCGAGTAAATAAATATTTCTTCAATGAAGACTACGACAAATCGATCGACGTAAGGATGGAAGTTTATGTTCATGAGACTCATGAACACTGTTGGAGCATTGGTTATGACGAAAGGCATAACCAAGAACTCATTGTGGCCATACTGACACCTGAAGGCCGTCTTCTGCACATCCTTATCTCGAAATCGGAGCAGATGATAGCCCGACCTGAGTTCTATCTTCGAGAACCAGCATGCTCCCTTGAGCTGATCGAAGAGGTAATCAATCCTCGGAAGTGGAAACTCATTCTTCACAGTCACCTGATTCAGGAGATGGTAGTTGAAACATAGTCACAAGCTCTCGTCCACCAACTTGGTGAACAAAATCGGGGATTCCTAGGGTGAAACACTCGGTCGAATGAATCCCTTTCCCTACAAGTCTTCCAGTTATACCCGTAGCTCTCGAAGCTCAGCGGGAGCTATCCGATATACTAGAGTAGATATCGGGGCTATACCAGTGTAAATGTCACTATAGAAGTCAACATACCAGTGAGGGGGTAGTCTAGGAATTTCATCAGGAAAAACGTCTGCATACTGATCCACCACCACAGGAAAACTCAGAATCCTCACATCAACTTCTCCTTGGATGAGACTAGCCAACTGATGAGTGATCGGTTGTCCCCTCTTTTGGGTGAGTCCATGTTGCACTACAAAGGATCCATTCTCACCGGTCAAGGTGATCCTTCTCCCATCGGTGTAGACACATCTCACCTTGTGCCTAATACAGTCAATCTGAGCATGGATCGTAGATAACCAGTCCATACCCAAGATGACGTCATAAGGCCTCGACGACACTACAAGAAGATCCCAGCCGAAGCAATCACCTCCTAGAGTAATCTCACACTGCCGGAACTAGTGAGAAATTATCCATTCTGCTCTTGTATAAGTCTCTAGCCATAAGTATCGAGCCAATGGATCTTTCAGAATCTCCGAGATCCAAATAAGGGCAGCAGTAATGAAATAATGACTCTCTCCTGTGTCTATAAGAACTGCAGCAATGGTGGAGTAGACACAGATAGCACCTCGAATCATCTCAGGTGCGCCATGGTCATAGGACTCCACTGCCTAAAGCTAAGCCTGCCTTTTCTTGCCAGCTCCATGTGGTCGAGGTGGACCTCCTGGTGGTGGTGGTGGTAGAGCCTCGAATTGTCGTCCACCACCTGCTGCTCTGCCAGCTCCTCCACCTCGTCTGCTTGCTCCCTACAGACTACCACGTTTGAACCTCTACCTCTGTCTGGGTGGTCCCTCAACCGTCTACTACTCCTCTGATTGGCGGGTCGGGCAGTCACGATCCATGTGGCCCTGCCCGCCACATGCATAGTATTGTCTGCCTCACATATGACTGGCTCTACTGTGTGTGCCCCGCACCTCCAAACTATTATCCTGAGGTCTCCCTCCTGATGGTCTGGTCTTCTTGGACCTCTGCAACATCTGTCTACTGCCAGCTGTAGAAGACTCCACTACGTGTGGCCATACGGTAGGCCTCGCTACTGGTGTAGGCTTAGCAAGGAAACTCTCCATGGGAAGGGCTCACTCCAGTACTCCTGCCTACATTGGAATGATGAGGGAGATCATAGAAGCACTGATCTCATGCCTCAATCCTTACTCGAAGGTCCTGGATTAGAAGAATGGGTGTCGTACCATGTCTGTGGAGTAGCGCCATAGGTCGTTAAATCTCACCAAGTACTGAGCTACTGTCATGCTACCCTGCCGCAGTTGTAGTAAATCCTAGATGTGCACCACACGGAGGGTGGCTGGAACGAACTCTGAGTGGACGAGGCTCTCGAAGTCCGTCCAAAGAAGAGATTCCTCATCGTGCACCTAGATCATCAAGCTCCACCATCTACCTGCTACCGCATGCAGGAGACTCGCCGCAAGGATCACCATGAGGTCAGATGGTGTCCGTACCAATCTGAAGACTCGAACAACAGCCTCCACCCAATCCTCGGCTGCCTGAGTGTTCGTCTCCCCGTGGAACCTGGGTGGCCTCTGATGCTGAAACTCGTGCAGTGCACTCAGGCGAGGTGCACTCTCAGCTTCCAGGGCTGGTGGCATCGGTGGCTCGGTGGGTAGAGGTACTGCCAGTGCCTCCAATTTAATGGGGCCGTACACCAAGGCCACGTCACTCGGTGGGATACCATCTCGCACAAAGCTCGGAACCCTAGCTAGCTGCCATCATGGGGGCATCCTGAAAGGAAATAGGTGTTCCATGGTTTATAAAGTATACCTGGTGAGCGGACACAACGTAATCACAATAAAAACATTTGAAACACACATGCAATAAATTTTTTCGTGCATTGAGTTGGAAATCAAAAGTCAGGGTCCTGGTGTATGGATACGTCGGCCACCGCACCAACATGGGTCTTTTCCTTATGCCAGTTGTTGATTTCAATTAAAATGTTATCCATTTCAAATAAAAGAGACACCCTTTGAGTGATACTAGTCACACCATCCCTCGAATTGTGGTGGGGGTGACTCGTACATATCACAAAAGACCCATGGATGGTTTTGCTAAAGTATCAAAACAATTAGAATACGTTTGGTCAGTTTTTTATATGTCGGTTGTTTTGACTTAAAATGTTGTCCATTTAAAACAAAAGTGAGACATTTTGAGTGGTACCAGCCGTACCTTTCCTCAGATTGAGATGGAGTTTACTCGTACACATCACAAACGACCCATGGAACATTTTCCTAAAGTATCAACACAATAGAAATGCATTTGGTTGGTTTTCCCTATGACATTTGTGGTTTTCAATTAAAATGTTTTCTTTTTCAAACAATAGTGGGACACTTTGAGTGATACCGATCACACCATGCCTCAGTTTGAGGTGGGGTTGACTCTTACCCTTCAAAAATGATCCATGGATCGTTGTGCTAAAGTATCAACACAATCCAAATGCATTTGGTCTATTTTCTATATGCCAATTGTTGTTTTCACTTAAAATCTCCTCCATTTAAAATAAATTTGAGACACTTTGAGTGGTACAGGCCTCACCGTGCCACGGATTAATGTGGGGTTGACTCATACACCTCCCAAATGACCCATGGATTATTTTCCTAATGTATCAACACAATATGAATGCATTTGATCAGCTTTCCGTATGCTAGTTGTTGATTTCACATAAAATGTTGTCTGTTTCAAATAAAAGAGATACACTTTGAGTGGTATCAGTCACAAGGTGCATCGGATTGAGGCGGGGTTGACTCGTACACATCACAAATGAATCATGTATTGTTTTACTAAATTATCAACACAATTTGAATATTTTTGGTCAGTTTTCCATATGTTAGATGTTTTAACTTAAAATGTTGTCCATTTTAAACAAAATAGAGACACTTAGAGTGATACTGACAACATCGTATCTTAGATTGTGGCGAAGTTTACTCTAACACATCACAAATGACCCATGGACCGTTGTCCTAAAGTATCAAGACAATATGAGGTATTTGGTCAGTTTTCCATTTGCAAGTTGTTGATTCCACGTAAAATCCTGTCTATTTCAAATAAAAGTGAGACATTTTGAGTGGTACCGGCCATAAAATTCCTTGAATTTAAGCACGATTGACTCTTACACGTCACAAATGACCCATGGATAACTTTCCTGAAGCATGAACACAATTAGAATGTGTTTGGTTAGTTTTCTGTATAACAGTCGTTGTTTTCACTTAAAATGTTGTCCATTTCAAACAAAAGTGAGACACTTTGAGTGATACCGGTCACACCTTACCTCATATTGAGGTGGGGTTGACTCGTACCTATCACAAATGATCCTTGGATAGTTGTGATAAAGTATCAACACAATCTGAATGTGTTTGGCCTATTTTCTGTATGCCATTTGTTGTTTTTAGTTATTATGTTGTCCATATCAAATAAATGTGAGACACTTTGAGTGGTACCGGCCACACCATGCCTCGTATTGAGGTAGTGTTGACTCGTAAACATCAAAAATGACCCACAAATCATTTTCCTATTGTATTAAAACAATATGAAATCATTTTGATAGTTTTCCGTATGCATTTTTTTGTTTTCACTTAAAATCCTGTCCACTTCAAATAAAAGTGAGTCATTTTGAGTGGTACCGGCCACACCGTGCCTCAATATGATTCACTAACTACATAAAAGGAGTTTCTATGATGAATTCAAATCAAGTTGATGCATATAATTGTTGGATCCACTTTGTGTATAAGGTTGTATTTGTTGTCAATAGTTGTCAATGAAGATCAAAATGAAGGAGATCAAGAAGTACTCAAATTAAATGGAGGAATGAAAGATCAAAATGAAGGATATCAATAAATACTCCGATGAAGTGGAGTAATGGTAATTCAGATGATTGTTGTACTGATCATAAGTTCAAAGAACATGTTTCAAAGGTGATACATTGTTTACAATAATGAAGAATGTGAGGTGTAATCCATTTGAGGATGATTAAAGAACAATGGTGTTTTGGATGAAGAAAATGAAATTACTCATGATGGCAATAGACATATGCAAGAGACTTCTTGACGAATTGAATCATATGGATTGCATTAAGTAGATCATGATGGTTGATGAAGAAGGTAATGTGAAAGTGATTGAAATTCTAAGATGGCCGTGTGGGGATTGGAATTCTGAGATGGCCATGCACATCACATTGTCATGAAATATAATGATGCTAAAGATGATCTATCAAAGGATATATATCATGATAGTGAAGCTTGTGATGAAAGAAAAAGAGTTGATGAAGAAGCTAAATCACAGAAAATAAGCATGAAGGATACGACCAAATCATATATTGAAGGTGGCACTGTTTCCCAGTGTTTTCCAAATTTTTGGGCCTCAAAATCAGAAAATGAAGACATCTATTGTTGGTAAAAGATGGCAGGTGAAAATTGGAAGTGGTGCATGAAAAATAAAGGTTTTGCGCGAAATATGTAAGTTGGGTGTGGAAAACAGCGGGTTTGCTCGAAGAACAGCGGGTTTGCACACAAAACAGCGGCGTGCACGAAAAATAGCATGGTGCACAAAATAGCAGAGCAAGGATTTTCGCGCAAGAGGTGTCTTGAATCAGAAATGCTAAAAATATTCAAAGGGAAGAGGCACGCGAAAAATCTGAGTTGTTCGTGTCATGTGTGCGGAAAATCAAATGTCTGCGTGAAAAATTGGTTGTGCGCAAAATGTGGGTTTGAAGTTTTATGCGTAAGAGAGGATTAATGTTTGGAAGGATAAAAAATGGAAATGTCATGGGATGCGGAAAAATCCAAGGAGGTTCACGAGAATAAATGTATGGTTAGCGTAATTCAAATAACTGAGAGACAGTTTTACACGCAGGATCAAAAACACCTATAAATATGAGGTGAAACCCTCTCATTTTTTGTGGCTCGACACTTAGACAGATCCTGAGCTCTGGCACGCAAGAAAAATTGAGGTATAGAGTGGTGCGTGAAAAGAATAAGGGTTGCGCAAAAAAGAATGTGTTGCCCAAAAAAGGGAAGATTTGCGCGAAAAAGAAGAGTGGCACGAAAACACTTTTACTTGCCAAAAGTTACTTTTACGCGCACAATTTAAATTTTATGCGCAAGGCACTGGGAAGGGTGCGCGAAAATTTGGGGGTCCCGCAGGCCTTTGACAGGTGCTTAACACTCTCAAATATGCTTTGCGAAGACTGAAGAATAGTAATCCATTTGGTTCTATGAAGAGAAGTGGTACCGCACACACATGACTGGTGTTTAATATCCTCACTGTGCTTTGCATAGAGAAGAAGAACGGTTTGTGCAACTAAACTCAGATATGCACATAAATAGGGGAATATATCAATACACTCATGTGTTAGTATTGAGAATAAATGTAAGAGAAGAAGAAGATTTAGTGCATTCATTTATTTCACTAAAGTAGAAGGTTGATTACAAAAGAGCATCAACTCAGGACTCTGATGCAAGAAATTTCTCATTCTAAACAGGAGACAAAGACTTCAATGAAAATATATTGAAGATACTTTCACGTCTATAAACTGAGCGGGACTTCACCAACGATAGTGAGCTAGGGGGAGTCAACAGGAGTGACCTGAGGGACGCATTGAGCTATCCTTGAACCTTTTGTAAAGGTAGTGAGCCTGGGACAGAGTGACTATTCCCGAACCATTGTACTCCACAACTAGTGAAGATTAGTAGAATTTGGTATG
Organism: Viscum album; assembly: GCA_963277665.1. Taxonomy (NCBI): domain Eukaryota; kingdom Viridiplantae; phylum Streptophyta; class Magnoliopsida; order Santalales; family Viscaceae; genus Viscum; species Viscum album. The sequence continues at coordinate 592,902,065 of OY728126.1, forward strand.
GCCAGTAACTTGTCGGCGTATGCTCCTTGGACGTAGCCCTCAGTGGTGAACCAAGTAAAATTGTTGTGTTATCTCATTTCATATGAATGTTTCATTGCTAATCATATCCATCATACATGTTTAAGTAGTTCCTACCAACATGGAAACAAGATCCACAACTTTAAGAAGAAAAATTTAACACCCTGATTCTCCCCTCCCCTCTCATGGTGTCCTGGGGTCCTACAATAATCATGACACTTGAATTGTAGAATGAAAATATAAAACAAATAAAAATACACTTATTGGGTGTGTCATGCCACACGACACCTCTGATTGACGTGCCGTATGGCCAACCGTTTTCACAGTTCACTCACCCTTTGTTTTTGTATGATTTCATGGCCTTCTGAGGTCGTTCGCCTGGTTTTGACCACCCCACACATGCTTTTCAAGCACGCCAAACACCTAAAAACACATATTTAGTCGTTCCTCCAAACCACGCAGACGAATGATGTGTCATATTTTCATACGCATCACGAATAATAATTAGCGTGTTTTCATGTGATTTCAAGTCATTCCGATATCGTCAGGTATGTATTTGACCGTAAAGCACATTTTTTGCCCCTTTACGACACGTAAAGTGTGTTTTTAGCCACCGCAGTCACACGACACCTCTTATTGATGTTTCCTATGGCCAACCATTTTACAATTCCCCCAACCTTTATTTTCATCTGATTTCATGGCATTCTCAGGTCATTCAGCTGGTTTTTACCACCCCACCCATGCTTTTCAAGCACACCAAACACCTAAAAAACACATATTCAGTCATGCCACAGAAATTGTGTGTCCAAATGATATGTCGTCTCCTCGTACACCACAGAAATAAAAATTTGGGTGTTTTAGTGTGATTTCATGTCATTTTTATGTCAATTGTTATGCATTTGACCGTTAAACCCATGTTTTAGACATTTACGACACGCGGTGTGCATTTTCAGCCATCGTGGTCACACGACACCTCTTATTGATGTGTTTTCTAGCCGGCCATTTCCTAGTTTTCCTACCCTTTGTTTTCATCTGATTTCATAGAATTCCGAATTTGTTCAGCCGGTTTTGACCACCCCAGCATGCTTTTCAAGCGCACCAAACACCTAAAAACACATATTCAGTTGTGCCATGCAAACCGCAAATCTGAATGATGTGTCGTCTTTTCATCCACCTCATGAATAATAATTAGGGTTTTTGTGAATTTTCAAGTCATTACAATGTCATTGGGTATGTATTTGACCGTAAAACACATGTTTTGGCCATTTACGACATGTATAGTGCTATTTTGGCCACCACGGTCACACGACACCTCTGATTGATGTTTCGTCTAGTCGACCATTTCACAATCCATCTGCCCTTTTTTGTAGTAATATTTCATGGAATTCTGAGGACTTTTGGCTAGTTTTGACCACCCCACACACGCTTTGCAAGAACACCAAACACCTAATAAACACATATTAATCTGTTTCATGCAAACCATGGGTTTGAATGATGTGTTGTCTCCTCATAAACCTCAAGAATAATAATTAGGATGTTTTTGTGTGATTTCAAGTCATTCTGATGTCGTTTGGTATGCATTTTACTGTTAAACGCATGTTTGGGCCATTTATGACATGTGGAGTTCGTTTTCGGCCACCGCGGTCACACGACACCTTTGATTGACAAGTCGTATGGACAACCATTTCACAATTCACCAACCTTTTATTGTTGTCTGATTTCATGGTATTCTGAGGTCGTTTGGCAAGTTTTGACCACCCCATGCATGCTTTTCAAGCGCGTCAAACACCTAAAAAACACATATTCAGTCGTGTCGCTCAAATCGCACATCCGAATGGCGTGACACACATATTCAGTCATGCCACACATATTTAGTCGTGTCTCACCCCAGACAGCCCCCCCCCCACCTTGGATAGCCCCCACCCTTGGAAAGCCCCCCCACCCCCCGAACAACCCTATGCACCACCCAAACAGCCCCCACACCCCCCGGAAAGCCCAACCAACCCCGGGCATCCCCCTCTCAACCTGGACAGCCCCCCCCCCCCCCCCCCTCACCCCAAAAATACCCCCTCCCCCACCTCAATCATACCCCACCCCTGAAAGCCCCCCAACATCATGGACAACCCCCACCCCCGGCCTGACAGCTCCCACACCCCCCAGACAGCCCCTCACTCCGGACATCCCCCCAACACCCCGGACAACCCCCCACCATCATCTGAATAGCTTCCCCACCCTTCAGACATATCCCCACCCAAGAGACAGCCCCCCTAGATAGACCCCAACCCCCAGACAGCCCCCACCCCCCGGACAGACCCCACCCCCCGTACAACCCCTCGCACCACCCGGACAGCCCCCAACCCCTGGATAACCCCACTCACCCCAGACAACCCCAACCCCCCGGACACTCCCCTCACCCCCGGACACCTGCCTCACCCCAGACATCCCCCTGCAACTCCCCAGACAGCCCCGCCTCAACCTGGGCATCCCCCACCCCAGACAACCCCCCACCCCACAGATAGCCCCCTCACCCCCAGACACCCCCTCTCCCCCCCCCATTCCATGAGGTTTTATTGTAATTTCAGAAATTCAATAACTTGAAACCATATAAGAAATATTAAATAGTTCAACTCATTTTGTTCAAAACAATTTATTTCATTCTTTGATTAAAAAACTGATACAAAGACTCAATTTCACAAATTCAATCTGTAAATATTATTTGAAAATAAATCTAAAAAGTCATGGACTTGAATAATTCATAAAAATTTGAAAGATGTTAAAATTATTTTCATGAAATTCATGACATGTTCAATTCAATGAGAATAGGAATAAATAATATTTCACAAGGAATTTCAAGGAAAACATTCATAGAAACTTTGTTAAAAATTAATAAAAACATATAAATGAATTTGCAAGTAAAAATTAATTACAAGATAAAGAAAAAGCATAAAAACACATAATTAGAAAATATAGAATCCAGCCACAACAAATCTAAGATGTTTCACCTCTGATGGAGGGTTAAATATTTAATTAATTAAATAGATCTTATGGGATGGAGAAAATCTATGTTAAATAAAACAGAAAAAAAGAGATACAAATCAAAATCAAAACACAAAACTAAAATATTAGATGAACAACAATAAGAATAAGGAAAAACTTAAAGATTTTATGTTTTGAAAGAAGAAAATACCTGATTTGAGATAGATTTAATAGATATTTAGCAGTTCGGATGGGGGAAGTCGAGTTAGAATGGCCTGCTGTTGCACATTCAGTTCTATACGTGAATGAGGAGGGGCTGCTAATTAGAGAAACATTTTCCCAATGGTTTTTAAAAACTGTTGGGAAATAGTGCCTATATGAATGGTTTATATAGAACCGTTAGTAAAATCCCCTAAAAAACAAGCTTTTCCCAACGGTTCTACAGAAACGTTGATAAAGCCTCCAATATGAAAGCTTTTACCAATGGTTCTGTCAATATATTGGTAAAGGCTCCTACAATCAGGCCTATACCAACGGTTTTGTTAAACCATTGGTATAGCCTCTATTTCCTAGTGGTTTTTGTAAACCATTGGGATAAAAGCGTTTGGAAAACATCCATTTCTAGTAGTGTGAAAGGGAATGCCGACAAAAAAGTTATCAACACCACTTTATGCCCACACAACATCTCGGGGGGGGGGGGGCACACCTCGGCCCTGAAAGAGGTCGAGAGAACTATGCCATCACGATGCTCTCAGAAAAACACACCAAAATGACTACTCATTTCCCCTGAATAGACGTCTGATGAGAAAGTTGCAAAACGCTGCTCATAGTTTAAAAGATGGCCCATGGGGCCCACACCTCAACTCTGGCTTCTATGCCTAAAACCACCCTGGACTACATCATCTTGACAACAGGGTTACAATGCCACTGACGGCGTGTAAAATGAATTTTGGATGTGTTCACGCCATCCGAAAGAAGGATCCTATAGAGGCGCTAAACAATACATAGCGGGCGTGTCGTGCCACCAAGGCCCCATATCAGGAATTAAAAATCCCCAAGACCATCTAAAAATCTCCACCTCGAGTTGAGGATCACGTCGCCGCAGATGGCGCATGAATCCGAACTTTGGTTTGCAATTTATAGATATTTAAATGCCTATGGACGGAGATGAGGTGGTCTAGACTGGTTCGGCCAGTCCACCCCCGCATTAGACCGATGGTCCCGGGCTTGGCCACTCGGAACGCCCGGTCCACCGCTCCCCGCAGTTCACTGCGCAGGCTGCGTGACTTTACCTGGAGCGCCATGAGCCGGTCCGGCTCCCTTTCTAGGAGACCCGCAAAGCACATGTCTCGGCCAGCTCATAGGGTCGTGATGACCCGGTCTCGTGTGCCGCACACCGACCGGCGCAGCCGGCTAGTGCAGCCTCCCGCAGGCCGGATCACCGGGCTGCTTTCTCGCCCGCCACCACCACCTGGGAGCCCACCTCGCCGCCGCCTGGGAGCCGCGACGTGCCGCCACCTGGGAGCCCGCCGCGCCGGCCCCTGGGATCCTCCGCGCCGCCACTTGGGAACCACCGCGCCGCCGCCGCCCGCTGAACCGTCACGCGGAGCCACCGGGCAGCCCTGGAACTGCCTGAAAACCAAATTTTTGCTATAAAAATTCCCGGGGCTCACTCGGACGCCTCGAAACTCATATTTTTGATCTGAAAATAGCTTTTGAATGCCCAGATTGAAACCTACACATATATGGCCTCTTCATGACAAATAAACAACAAATCGAAACTATAATTTGGGTTTGAAGATATGTGATAAATTTAAAAACAAAACACACGAACCTACCTCTCTGAGCGCAGCCTCCCGCTTCACGAACGGTCTGCCGGAGTTGCCATTGCCTTACCAGAGAGGAGAGGGGAAGGTTGAAGGAGGTTTATCCCTTTTTGGGAGATCTTTCGCCATAGAAGAAATGAAAGGGGATGAAGGGGTAGGGGTGGAGGTGTTTAAGTATGGAATTAATCAAAATTTAATTAATTTTTAAACACCCACCAGTAGACCCATACACGAACTTTCGACGTGGTCAGGGTTAAGACGTACCTAGGATAAAATCCACATTCTAAGCGCAATAGTGGTCTTAGAATTTTAATCTATGCCTCCATTCAAAAGTTATAAAGTTCACGCATGAGGCCGCTAAATTATGAAGATGCCCTTAGTGGAATTTTCCATAGAAGGGTCATCCCCGTGAAAGTTACACACCTTCTAGGGTAAACGGAATGCTCTGGACTCAACGGTGCCCTCTGTTTTCCCATCCGGGCAACCGTTTAGGAGTTATTCTGTTTATTTGTCATATACAATGTGAATGCACATAAAATTTAATTTCAGCCACAATGGGGCTTGGAATCACATGCCGTTTGAATTACCTACTCTGAGATATGATCATGAAAATTTCAATGTCTTACAGGCTCAAAACCCGGTTTTTTACATCATTCCCTCATTCAAGATTTTCATCCCCGAAAAACAAAACTACAATAAAACATGGGATACTGAGCCTGGATCTGGATCTCACATTCCCAGGTGCTCTCCTGCACCCTCCCGTTCTGCCACAACACTTGAAGCAAAGGAATGATCCATCCACATAGAGTCTGCTCCTACTGATCCTCAATTTCCACCGGGTGCTCCGCAAAGGTGGCTCTATCCTCAATGTCCAGCTGTCCCCAATCGTTGACATGCATGGGGTCATGCATGTATTTCTTCATCTGAGACACGTGGAAGACATCATGCACCCTCTCCAGCTGTGGGGGTAGATCAAGACGGTAGAAAACCTCACCAACCCTGCGCACGATCTCAAATATCCCGATGAACCTCGCGGATAGCTTGTGTCCCCGGCCGAACCTCTAGGTTCCACGCTACGGGGCGACCCTCAAAATGACATGGTATCCCTGATTGAACTCCAAAGGCCAGCGATGACAGACTTCGTAAGAATTTTATCTGCTTTGAGCCATCCTCATCTGCTCATGAATGACCTGAACCTTCTCTGTCATCACTCACACCAACTCTGGGCCCACAAGGGAGGTCTCCCCAACCTCCTTCCAGCACAACGGTGACCTGCAGGGTCTCCCATATAGGGCCTAAAAAGGTTCCATGCTGATATTAGAGTGGTAACTGTTGTTATATACGAACTACACCAAGGGAAGTTGATCCTCCCAGCTTAGGTTAAAGTCTAACATGCACACCCTGAACATATCCTCCAAGACCTGGATAGTGCGCTCTGTCTACCCGTCGGTTTGGGGTGAAAAGCTATACTCATGAGTAGCTGAGTCCAGAATTCCTCCTGTATGCCTCACCACAATCGTGACATAAACCACACATCATGGTCAGAGACGATCTTCAAGGGTACTCCATGAAGGTGGACAATCCCTTGAATGTAAAACTTCCCAATACTCTCCACCGAGCTCTACTCCCTGATGGAAATAAAGTGTGCCAACTTCGTGAGTTGCTCCACTATCACCAAAATGGAATCGTGTCCCTTCACTGCTCGCAGAAGCCCTGTGACGAAGTCAATAGATATGTCATCCCACTTCCACTCTAGGATATCAAGGGGATATAACAACCCTACCGGAACCTAATTATCTACCTTCAATTGCTGGTAGGTCAGACATCGAGAAATGAACTCAGCTATGCTTCGCTTCATGCCTGACCACCAAAATTGTCGTTGAAGGTCTCTATAAATTTTCCCCAAACTGGGATGTAAATCCAAGGGAGATGTGTGGAACTCCCACATCACCTCTTCCCGTGTATCCATTGGTACTACATCTCTCCCCTTGTATAGGATCTCGTGATTCCCTCCTTCAAAATACCCATCGGGTGCGTCGCCCCTGGATATCTGATCATGCTGTACCTCACGGTCGACATCCCCCAGCTGCGACTCTCTCACATGCTCAAGGAGTGAAGGAGTCAACACCATCAACTGTAGGAAATCCATACCCTCCAGCTCCACCAAGGTCATCCATAGGGAAGAAAACTTCTCTGAAGCTTCCCGCACTAGATGAGCCTGGGTCTTCCTGCTATGGGAATCTGCTTCTACAATGCCCTTTCCGAGATTGTAGACTATCTCGAAATCATAGTCCTGCAGAAACTCTAGCCAGCTCCACTGCCTCAGATTTAGATCCCTCTGAGTGAAGATGTACTTGAGGCTCTGGTGGTATGAGTCGACCCCAATACGCTCACCGAGAAGGCAGTGTCTCCATAACCTCAAGGCAATGACCACCGCTTCTAGCTCCAAATTGTGAGTCGAATAATTTTGCTAATGGTACCACAACTACCTCGACCCATATGCCATCATTGCCCGCTGCTACATCAGCAGACACCCAAGCCTATCCCTTGAAGAATTGCAATACACCATTAACTCAATTCCATCCTCTGGAATCCTCAACACTGTAGCACTAGTCTGCCTCTATCTTAACTCTTCAAAGGCCTTCTAGCACTGATCAGTGTAGGTGAACGATTGTCCCTTCCGAGTCAATGCGGTCAATGGGGCATCAATCATGGAGAAATATTCCATGAACCTCCTGTAGTACCCTGCAAAACCAAGAAAGATCTGCCCCTCTGATGTATTCCTGGGTGGCTCCCAAGCAAGCATTGCCTCTATCATTGCGGGATCTATGGCCAAGCCCTGTTACGAAATGACATGTCCCAGAAAGTGAACCTCATGAATCTAGAACTAACACTTTGAGAGCTTCCCATACAGTTGGTGCTCCCGGAACGGTCTAGGACCATCCTCAAATGCTCCGCGTGCTCCTCCTATGTTGCAGAGTAGATTAGTATGTCGACAATAAAGACAACCACAAACCAGTCCATGTATGGCTGGAAGATCTGGTTCATCAAATCCATGAAAACAGTGGGGGAATTCGTCACGCCAAAGGGCATCACCAAAAACTCGTAATGCCCATAACGACAATGGAAAGCCAACTTTGGGATTTTAGCCTCATGAACCTACAACTGGTGGTAGCTAGATCAAAGATCAATCTTGAAGAAGCACTTCTCACCCCACAACAAGTCGAAGAGATCGTCAATCCTTGGAAAAGGGTACTTGTTCTTTATTATAGCCTAATTCAGGTGATGATAATCTGCACAAAGTCATAGGCTCCCATCTACCTTTTTTACAAGAAAAACTAGAGCTTCCTAGGTGGACACACTGGGCATGATGAATCCCTTCTCACGAAGGTCATCCAGCTAATGTTAAAGCTCCTGAAGCTCTGTGGGTGCCATCTGATATGCTACACATGATATCGGGGTGGCCCCCAGCTGCAAGTCAATGCAGAACTCCATATCTCACCTCAGAGGTAGTCCTAGGACATCCTTAGAAAAGACGTCCATGTATTCCTATATGATGGTAGAGATCCTAGTTCCTGTAGCGCCTGCTGATCTGAGAGCCATGCTCGCCAACTGGTGAGAAAAAGGTTTTGGTTTCCTACTCAGAGTACATGTCTGCTCTACCACGAGGTCTCGTTCACCAAGGACGGTGGACCTCGTCCCATCAGAGTGGACACATCTAACTAGTATGCGCCGACAATAAATATGGGCTTAAACCGTGTAATGAAAATCCATGCCCAATATGACATCTTAAGGTCCCATCGTGATTATGAGTATGTCCCAGGTGAAACACTCTCCTCCGAATGACAGCTCACACCGTCTGCAGATAATGGTCATGAATGAGGCACATCCCATAGGAACCTCAAGGCAAATTGTACGTGTCAGCACCTATACTAGAAGCTTCATCTCAAATACCAAAATCAATGATATAAAAGTGTGGCTGGAGCCTATGTCTAATAGTACCGAAGCAAGAATAGAGTAAACTAAAAGTTTACCTCGGACCATCTCGTGTGCTGGGGGGTCACGAACACCCATAGCATGAAGCTTCCCATGGCCCCTACTACTAGCTCCCTGAGCCTGGCATGTGCCGCCTGATGGTGGCGGTGGAAGGACCTCAAAACTTAGTCCCCCACCCCTAGGACCTTCCACTCTTCCTGCACCGCCTCCATGAAAACAACCATGTCCTTGCCAGGGGGATCCCTGGTCAGGGTGATGCCTCTGCCGCTGTGGTGCACCCATTGTCTACCATGGATGCTCAGTACGCCTGGTCAGGCAGTCTCGTGCTAGGTGACCCCTTCTGTCACAAGAAAATCACTGAATCTCTTCTGACTGCCCCGGTGCTCTACGGCGCCACTATGGTGTACGACCCTACCCCTGAGTCTGCTCACAGAAGGGTCTCCTTGAATAAGGCTATGCTCTCTACCACTTTCTTGCTATTGAAGACTCTTCTCTGAAGTAGCCGTGGCTAGGACCTATAAGCTGGAGTCCCTCATCCAAGAATCTCTCTGTCATGAGCGCCCTCTCTAGCACCCTGGCATAAGTAGGGATGCACAGGGGAAATACACTAGCACGGATCTCCCTGTGAAGACACTGGTCAATCTTCAATTCCTGAAAGTAACAATCACGGACCATATCCTATAATTAGGGTGTCAGATCGGTAAACCAGGCTGAGTACTGTGCCATCGTCACCCCATGCTTTAGCTCCAGAATCTCATGAATCTGAATGAAGTGTAAACATGTGGGGGAGTAATCCTCTCGAAAGAGCTGCTGGAAGCTATCCCACCTGAGAGATAACTCGTCGTGGGTCTGCATTACCATCCCCCACCAATGCCTGACCATCCTGAAGAAAAGGTTGGCAGCTAGGGATACCATCTGGTTCGCTAGTGTCCATACCAGCCTGAAAAGATTGTCCACGGACTCTAGCCAGTCTTTCGCTGCCTGGGGATCCGGGTCCTCGTGGAACTTCTGTGGTCACTGACGGTGGAAGTCTCGGAGCCCACTTAGCCTGCGCTCAACCTCGGCCTGTTCTGCCGGTACTAATAGCCACTCTCCAGGTGGAAGGGCTACTGCTGAAGCATTGGGTGGAAGGGGATCATGAGAGGGTCCTTGCACTGACTTCTCATCGCTCGCCAGGTCATCATCATGAACTGGAGAGGGTAACCTGGATGACTGCTACCGTGGGGGCATCCTAAAAATTATCAAGGATTGCCGTGATTAGATGAGCACATATATATATAATAGTAATCACAAAGGGGAGCTGACTCAACAAGGACAGTCAAAGTCTCAATCCTATAGGATTATTGTTCCAATGTTTCCTGCAACAAATGTCTCAGCATTCTGATTCGACAAGAGGGTTATCAGGGTCCTGGTGAAGGGATACATTGGCCACCCATACCATCACTAGACTCTCTGTCTTGAGAACTGCTCTCGAGACACGTCAACACTATTTCTCTAAATCCCAAACAATTCCTTTTTAGGGACGTCCGAACAATGCCCCGAGGAATGAACCACCTCTGATACCACTTTGTCACTACCCGAACCTACCGGCCTTGAGTCAAAACTACCCTAGGATCGACTCCATTGGCCAAGGGCTGGCGACCAGCGCCAAAGGCATAACAATCTCGGGGAGGCCTTCGACTAAGTACCTACACACACACACACACACACTGCCCACACGATGCACAAGTGCAGAGTAAAAAAACGAAAACCAAAGGACAAACAACTATAACCCAACCATAGTCAAGCATCATCTTCTATATAGAACAAGTAAAGTGCTGAAAAGTACTGACAAGATAACTAAACAGAAAAAGAGGCCAAATACATGCCCAACCCAAAAAGTGCCACAACCCAACAATATGTAAATGAAAGTAAATAGCTAGTGAGTCTAACACCTGAATGTCCTACTACGACCACTGAACGCAGCCCAAGCTCTCGTGTCCTCTATGCTCCTCTGTAGTCTCAATAAACCTGACCGCCATCTGTAAGGGCACACCAAGTGCGGGAAAAGCCCAAGCAGGGGTGAGTATAAAGTTACATAGTTTTATTCCATGAAATCATGAGGGAGAAAAAAAGGAGGTTCCAAAATAGTGAGCAGTAGACAGAACAAGGAACATTGAAAGAGTATAGTAAATAGAGTGCAACTCAACCAGACCAAATAAAGGAAGTAGAATCATCCAACCAAGAGGATCTAGACACGAAAAACACGTGGCATACCACGTATGTCTTCGCCCCTCCTAGAAGGAGAGTAACTGATCCAAAGAAGTGGGAACAAAAGTAGGGTGTATATATATATATGATCAACAAGAAAACTGAATGACCATGTAAGGGGATCTCTATCTCTATACCCAACCCAGGAATGGTCTCCAATAGGTCTAAGGATATCCATCACTAATGCCCCAACAATCCCGCACTAGAAGCTGTCTCATCTCTAAACTATACAACCAAGGTCCCACTCTGGTAATCACAGAGGAAAGTCACTAAATAGCCTCATTGAAAGGGTAGAGCCTGAAAGAAGTTTTTGGGTAACCCACTTCCTAGTCTAGGAGGAGGGTAAACCCTAAGAGGTCATCGGGTAACCCACTGCCCAGTCCAACTAGAGGGTAAACCCTAAAGTCAACGGGCAACCCACTGCCCAACACTGTTAGAGGGTAAACCCTAAGGTTAACGGGCAACCCACTGCCCAACCTCACTAGAAGGTAAACCATGATATGGTGGTCGATAACCCACTACCTAGACCCTTATGATTTTAAACCCGTGATGGGTCCGATAACTCCGCACTGCCTTTTCCATCACTGGGTGTCACTAATCATCGCTACCGTGCGTTGGTTCAGAGTTCATCAAAGGAACCTCCGACCAATTACCGTTCATGTTTCCACATTAAATGAGATCACGAAAGAGGCTCCATATTCCCAAACATATTACACCATTGCAATCCTCATGAAGAAACATGCGATATAGACCATTTACTTGCTTGAATCAGACTGCTAACGAAAAATTTATTCGACACTACTTTATGCCCATACGACATCTCGTGGGACCCACACCTCGGTCCCAAAAGTGGTTAGGTGAATTGCACCATCTCGATGCTCTCGGAAAACCATGAAAAAATGACAACCCATTTTCCCTGAATGGACATTTGATGAAAAAGTCGCAAAACGGTGCTCACAGCTTAAAGGATGGCACATGGGGCCCACGCCTCAACTCCAGCTTCAACGCATGAAACCACATAGGATTACATCGTCTCGACACCAGGGTTACAACGCCACTGGCGATGCCAAAAATGGACTTTGGATGTGTTCGTGCCATCTAAAAGAAGGGTCCTGGTGAGGCGCTAAACAATAATTACCGGGCGGGTCGTGCCACTGAGCCCCTATCTCAGGAATAAAAAATCCCCTAAGACCATCTCAAAATCTCCGTGTCGAGCTGAGTATTGTGTTGCTGTAAACGGTGCACGAATCCTTCCTTCGATTTGCAGCTTAGATGCGGTTAAATGTCTATGGACGGAGACGGGGTGGGCATGACTGGTTCAGTCAATCCACCCCCCCCCCCTTCAGACCAGCGATCCGCAGCTCGGCCGCCCGGGCCGCCCGGTCCACCACGGCCTTCGGTTTACCGCACGGGTGGAAAGACTTTACCCAGACCAGCACGAGTTGGCCTGGATCCCTTTCCATGAGACCCGAAAAGTGTGGGTCTCAGCCCACTCCTAGGGTCGCGACAACCCAAGTCTCGCAGGCCGTATGCCGACTGGCGAAGCTGGCCAGCGTGGCCGCCGCCTCATACGCTGGCCGCTACCTGGGATCCCACCATGCCGCCACCTGGGAACCGCCATGCCGCTACATGGGAAATTCCGTGCCACCGTCGTCGCCCGCCAGACCGCTGTGCGGATCGACCAGATAGCCTTGGAACTGCCGGAAAACTAAAGTTTAAACAGAAAAATTCCTAGGGCTCCCCTAGATGCCCTGGGGCTTGGTTTTTCGATCCGAAAAGTGGGTTAGAATGCTCGGATTGAAAACTACGCATCAATGGCCTCCTCTAGACAAATAAACAAAAATTAGACACTAGAATTTGGGTTCAAATATATGTGTGGAATTTTAAAATGAAACACACGATCCTACCGCGCTAGGTGCTGCCTGTCTCTCCACGAACGGTCCGCCAGAGCCGCCACAGCCTTGCCAGAGAGGATGTGGGAAGCATGAAGGAGGTTGATCCATTATTGGGATAGCTTTTTCTAGAGAAGTAATTAAAGGGAATTAAGGGGGAACATGGAGGTGTTTAATTAGGGAATTAATCAAAAATTAAATAATATTTAAACACCCACTAGTAGACCCGTACCCGAACTTTCGACGGGGTTGGGGTTAATCCATCCCTAGGGTAAAATCCATGTCTTTAGCACAGTGTTAGTCTTAGAATATTTATCCAAGCCTCCGTTAAGATGTTATAAAGTTCACACCGGAGGCCTCTAAATTACGAAACATCCCCTGTTGGCATTTTCCACAGAAGGGTCATGCCCATGAATGTTACACACCTCCGAGGGTAAAAGGAATGCTCCGGACTCAATGGTGCCATCAATTTTCCCATCTGATCAACTCTTTAGGATTTATTCTATTTATTTGGTGTGTCTAGTGTGAACGCACTTAAAATTTAATTCCGGCCACACCGGGGCTCGGAATCACACACCGTCTGAATGCCCTGCTCTGGAATAACATCAAAAAAATTTCAAAGTCATACATGCTCAAAACCAGGGTTTTTTAAACGGACATATCTAATTTTACGATATCTTCTTAAAACATGTTAACTCTATAAAAATTAAATAATATAATTTATCGTTACTATTTAAACATTAACACCTTCAAACATATATCCAAATAATTTCAACATAGTGACCTTAATATTTTTATAAAACAAGGTTTCTCTATGAATTTATTTACTATGGATTAATATTTTAAATAAATTCAAAAATAAAATATTTTGTTCTAGTAAAATTAAATATTCCCACATAGATTGATGTAGGTCTAATTAACGAAGGGAAAATTTGAATGACCAAGGTAATTATAGAGTAAATAAATTTTAGGTTTATGAATATTGTTATATTAATTAGAAAAGAATTACGATATTCTTACATGAAAAAATGAAATAGTTTTGACTACAATTTTGTGTTATAAGTTTTTTATTTAAAAGATTAATTTATAATTTTTAATATTTAAATTAGAAAAAACTAATTTTATTTTTAAAACCAGAATATCAAAAATAAATTTTTGTAATTATTTTTCATTTTTCTTTTAATATTGATATTTAAATGAATAGTAAAAATACCATTTTTTTGTAAAAATGTCATTTTTTTCAATAAAATAAGTATTTTGAAACCCCCATTCACTTTTGAGAATTATTTAGAGTAACATAAATATTTTTATGTTATATTAAATCAACTCAATTAATTTTTAATGGAAATTATATTAGATTTTAGTATATGTTTATTTTGGGGTTTTCAAATGATATTTTTTAAGAAACTGTATTAAGTTTCATAATGTTTCTCATTTTTTGATAAATTAAAACAAAAAAAATAAAAATAAAAATATAGATTATATATAAATAAAAAATAATTGATATTAATGAAATTTTTAATCATATATTTAATATAAAATCAAAATTATCATGAAAAATAAACTTCTTGAAAACCCACTTTTCATCACACCATCAAGTTTATTTTTAAATTAATATTTTATTATTATGGGAATTTAATTTTTTTAAATATATTAAATATATAGAATCAAAATAATTTATATTATATAATAAATACAAAGCAGTTTTTTACAATAATTTAGAGCGAGGATAGTAAAAACAAATTGCTTCAACTGATGCGAAAACTGATTTACCCGGGGGGGTATAAACTAAAAATATAACAGTTAAAATGAACTAAAAACATGCCAAAAAACTATTTTTTAAAATATTTATAAATTATAATGTATAGGGATCTATAATGTTCTATTTTAGATCCTTGTTTCATGAGAAAATAGTGGGTACAACTTTTTCATGGAAAAAAAAATTCAAAAGTGCCAGTCATGACACTTATAAAAGGCCACCCACTCTCCTCTCCTCTTCACACCTTCAAAGATATTTGTATCTGAAAATAACTACCAAAAATTATTATATATTAATTTAAAAATTAACTAAATCCCTTATTTTTAACATAAATCCATCCTATGATGTCTTTCGGTGATTACTTAATGAAGTTTTCTAAAGAAGATGCACCATGCTAAAACATGCATTTTAAATTTTTTTTTATTCTTTCACATCCTCAAAATATATTTTAATTATTATTTTATTTTAAAATTAGTATATAACATATAATAATATGTCATTATTTTAATTTAATAACCAAAATCAATATCCTCTTCTATCAAATTTGATACAAAATCCTCATTCGTGTGTACAACGTACTACCTCCTTGTGAGCCGATGTCATTCATTTTCTATAATTGCCACTCATGACTTGTTATAATTATAGATCTAAATTATATATATTATTTCTGTATTATATTTATATTTTTGGGTTTATTATATTGCATATAAATTATCAAATTATATTTTAGGGTCATATGATAATATCCCTCTTATGCTCGACAGACAAGCACCCTATGAGGCGATTTGATGTGCTTTTCACAAAAACATTACATGGAAGGAAATGAGGATAAATTTAATGAAAATATGTGTGATATTAATTAAATAATTATGATATTAATTAAATAATTATGATATTAATTAAATAATTATGATATTAATTACTTAAATATCATTACTAAAAGATAATATAACATTTTTTTCTTACACAGAAAATTAATAATGTTGTTCGTGCATATTTGTGGACTATCACCTCCACGAAGCGATGTGACTCCTTTTTATCACTAAATATCATAGATGATATATATAAGTATATTTAAAAAAATAATATTTTATTTGTTATATTATTTAAATTTTTTAATGACAAAATAATTCCTTCCTTATAACAATATTGATTATTGAAAAATTGAAACATTACTCATGCGTACGTACACCCAACCATCTACATGATCGTAGAGTAGCTCTTTTTTCAAAAACATATTTCATGATTTATTTCACAAATTATATTTGATGTATAAAATTGATATCAATCTTAGTATTTTTATTCTTTATATTTTTAAATTATTATCTCTTTTACCATATTCAACCTACCATGTAGATTTTTGATATATAAGAAAATACGATCAAAACATACAATGTGAAATTAAATGATTATCTAATAGTCTATATCATGTTAAAATAAAAAAATGAATAATAAATATAAAAAAGTTTCATTATCATGTAAAAAATTAACATAATTTTTTTTATTATGGATAATAAATAATCTACGGGCAGAGTATAATGAAATATAAGGGCCACCATCTCAATTTCCATTCGTTGATGAATATTTCAGTGCTGTGAAACTATATTATTTTATGAGGTGTATATAAAAACCCATTTAAAGTTTATATAATTTAATTTTCTACACTTATGATATTTAATGTTTTTAATGTCATATTATCATGGATACTATGATTTAATTGTTTGCAAAGTGATAAAGGACTATTAAGAAAATTATTTTTTTAGTGTTTTCATTCCTAATTTACATTTCATCCATGTAAATGAATTTAAAATAATTTTATGAATAGAATTATATATACCTGAGAGGTTAATAAATGTAATTTTTGTCATTATTTAATGATTTAATAATTAATTCTTTGTATTGAATGTTTGGAATAAAAATTAGTGTTTTATTTTTAACATTTACTTTGATAATGTGAATTTTCACCACTGTAATGGTTATTTGAATTTTGGAATCCATTACGAAATTTCTTCTTTTTATTAAAAGAAAAATTGTCATACCATTATATGGGAATTTTGGTATTAAAACTATTCATTAATTTAGATGGTTATTTTTATATCAAAATAATATTTTCATAAGATACTAAATGTGTTTTCAAAAGGGTTTTACAATGAAAATACATGATTTTGTGATTTATAATTATTTTATGGTTATTGAGAATTGTTTGTGAAGAAGGGTGGGTTTGTTATAAACTATGTATGAGTTGTTATGTTGTTAAACAATGGAATGTGGTTTTGTGATAAACCTAGGATGGGTATTTCTACGATTAACTAAGGATGGGTGGGTCCATGATTTCCCTCCACTGCATTGGGTACTCCAGAGATGGTGATTGGCCATATCTATTATACCTTTTTCAATAGTGATGTGAATTATGATGTAAAAATATAACTAAATGATTTTTATATAATTATTATGGGTTTTAAACTATTTGAATGAGAAAAAAGTGTGTATGATTTCATATGAAAAGGATTTATTAATTTTTCTCAAAGAATATTGAGATAAAGGTAAAAATATGATGGGTATTCAATTTTTTTCACTCAAATAATTATTTTATTTCTTTTTAAAACCCCTTACTAGGTAATTTTATGCTTATCATGAATTTTGTTAATTTTTCATAGGGTTATTTGATGGGTAAGGTAAAGGAAGAAGTCAATTTGAAAAATTGAAAGATTAAAAAAAATAATGATTACTTTAAAACGTTTTATATTGTTAAAAAATTTGACATTGATTGGAAGTTTCAAATTTTTATTATATAGTTCTATTATATATTTTTTATGAACTAATTATCCAAAAATAAAATCCTGAAAATATTTTCAAAGTGAATGAAATTGAATTCTTGACTGAAATTCATTATTATGTTATGTTTAAGGTTATGTCATTAGAGAAGATATTTGATATGGATAAAAAATGGTGCAAGATCATTGATATAAGTTATTCAATGCCATATTAGTGATTCCATTGATATAGTAATTTATATAGTTGACATATTATTTCATTAATTTATAATTTTAATTTATTCATTATATATTTTTATGTTTTAATTTAGGATGGATATCACTAATTGAAAATAGGAAAGGATCCATGCCTCGTATCATTAGATCCAATGACATAATTTCAATATATTTTATTAGTGGTTCAAGTGTCATATACAAATATATTTATATTTTTTAAATAATTTTATAATTTTTTTATATTGTTTTTTCCACTCTTGGTCCATTTAATAACATGAAATTTGTATATTTATAAGATATGTGATCATGTTCTCAATGAATAAAAAAGAACTCAACCAAATAGAAGATGATCCATTTATTACATCTCATTAGTAGAAGTATTTGGATACTAATAGATATTTATTTTACATCAGTGATGTTGATGTGAATTTAGAAACACAAAATTGTTTTATTGGTGGTCCATAAGTCATTTCATGTTATTACTATAGAATATAGAGGAACAATATTTATGTTATTTATAATAATGGAATAAAATATATATTATTAAGGTATGATTATATTGATCCACATAGTGGAATTAAATTAATAAATTTCTAATAAACATTAGAAATCATTAAAAATATAATATTGAATGTTGATTGAGAAAGAAATGATCTCTTTATACTAGCATTACAGGAAGGAAAAATTTACTTTTTTAAGACTATTTTAATAAGAACGTTATGTTGAAAATTTATAAAAAGGTGGGATTTTATGAAAAGATGATTGGAACTAAATATTACATACTTTCCCAAGAATTTGTTTTACCAAACCACTATAGGTGTGTAAGAATATAAATGGATCTCATACACTGTTGATGGTGATATGATATATTTTCTTGATCAGTGATAGATTTATTGTATTTTTTTATTTTTATATATAAAAATTATTAACATTTGTAAAATTATTTATGAAATATATGTAATTTTTTTTGTTATTTTAGCTTTATTTTTTATAATTATGGATATGTTACAAGAATAATTGAGTTCTTCATCAATCATTGCTGTTATGAATGTTTAAATTTTTATATAATTATAATATAATTATCTATAAGTATGATCTCCCATAAGTTTTATTTTTTAAAATGAAAAAAATGTTATTATTTAATAAATTATTAATTTATATTTAAAAGGATTTGGTGTGGATTTATATAGATGTTTAGGTCTTGGTAGAGGGGTTTTATAGTGACCCATACTTTCAATACATACATATTAAATTTCGTTAGATAAATATTCACCACATTGCATCATGATCCACAATGTTACCATATAGGTTTCATGTATTTTGATAATATATAAACAATATTCTTTTTTCATGATTTATCTTTAACATATCATTTATGGATCTTTGAAAATATAACTCTTCTTAGACATAACCCACTTAGAACCTTCCACCAAATCTTGGGGAAGGAAATCATAAGAGTGGGTCAGATGAGATGCTCAACAAGTGTAAACATGGTAGATATCAGTAAATATAGAATAATATTATCATAAGGTTATAATAACATATTTAAGTGAGTATTCTTATAGTAAAATATTCATTCCAAGAAAAGCGTAAGTCATAAGCTCTAAAATCAATTAATTTCTACATGTATAAACAATAAGTATGGAATATAAGTATTCATAATTGAAGAATCATAACATGTGTATGTTTCATCATAATCTTAATAAATCATTCTCATGAAAACATATCTAAACAAACTCATTTTCATGAATAAACTTGCAAGCATAGAAAAAAAGAGATCATTCATACAAATAAAAATGTGAACAAAGTTATTCGATATCGCATCCATGTATTTTACAATGAGCATCGATATAAAGAGATCAAACTCAAAAATAAATATAAAAATTAAGATATTTAAAATCATATCAATTCTTATCAGCACTATCTCATGATATATTAATACCAGTTTTCCAAATTCATTGGAGGGTTATAATGGATCCAACCTTCAAATAATCATAATTCATTCAAATAAATGTCATAATATTATAAAAAATTTATCATTTCATAATATCATAACCAATGGAAAATAAATGTGTTTCATTTAAAACTCATAATTATATTGACAAAATATCCATATAAAGAAAATATATGGTATCATTGGTACATTTTACTAGTAAAACATAAGTAATATTAAAGGATAGTGTCATAGATCAAAATTTCATCTAAAATATTACTAGAATATTTATTGAGGAAAATGCACATTCATTTTGAAAACATATAATAAATATAAAAAAATTCCAAGCATTAAGGATGAAATTTTCATTGAAATAAACCATGGAAACTAGTAACCAAATATTTAAGTCATTGACTATAAATGGTGTTTATAAACTCCATTTATACCATATAAGTTAAAAAACATTACTTTCAAACTTTTGTAAAAAAATTAAAAGTAATTCATTTCAAAAAAATGGAATATTCTTTAAAAAATAATTTATTGAAATTAAAAATTGGCTAAAAATTACATTAAAAATCAAGAGGATAATTATACAACATTTTTTAATTTTATTTGAAAAAAATCAACATGGAAGAGAAATAATTTTCGACCAAATTGTAAAACATAATTGGTTTCCCTTAAAAAAATTTCATTTGATCTCTTGAGTAATTAAATTGAGTAAAATGTAAATAAAAATTTAATTCTATATAAATTATCATAGTAGAGTAAATTTAAATGGACTTATTAGACACACATCATATGACTTATTCAATAGAAATTCATAGATAAATAATCCTTATTAAAATATGAATGATACCTAAATCAATTACCCCATTACTCATTTTTCTTAATAGGAATAAAAAATCCTCTAAAAAATAAATATTTATTATACATGTATTACAAAAATTATACTTATATCTATCATAGTATTTATAATTTACTTATGAAATCTTTGAAGGACTCCAGAACACCATGTGAGGGAGGGGTGAATTGAGGTGTCCACATTTTCTTTTTAAAGTTGTGTATATTGTTCCCATGTTGGTAGGAACTTGTTAAATTAATTAAAAAACTGAAATCAGGGAGATGAAACATCACTTTTACTTGGTTCACCGCAAAGGGCTACGTCCAATGAGCTTACACCGATAGTGTTTCGGTCGTACCTAAATCCACTAATCATTACAAGTTTAAGGATTAAATGATTTGGCCATAGTCACTATGTACTAGGCACACTACATTTACAAATGTATACGGATGGCTCACTATATCCCCCATATCACTTCCCTCGACTCCCCATAGCACACTTTCATGGGAGAAGTCAAACTAAGTTTATCGACTTGAAGGTTGCTTCAATATATTTTCATGGAAGTCTTTGTATCTATTCAGTATGAGACACTACTTTAATTGATGTATATAATTGATGCACATCAATGAAATGAACCAATAAAAAAGATATTCAGAACATTATTCAGCCTACACTGACAGTCGCGCGCAACACGAAATTCCTGCGTTAATGATCTGAATTTTGTGCGCAAGATTTGCTCTACATGTGGAAAATAGTTCACAAGACTACATCCTTTACGGGAAAATTATCTTTTCCATTAAAATTTATCTTTTTCATGAATATTTATGTTTTCATGCAACATTAAATTTTCCCCACAACTTTTATTTTTTCACACAACATCATCTTTTCCGCCCAACTCCCTTTTCATGCATCTTTTACGCGTATCAAAACTTAGATATTATATATGACTTAAGTCATGAAGATTATAGTGGGTCCCATCTTATTTATAGGCATCACCGACCCCTGTGAGAAAAACCCACCATGTCATGCAAAACATTTCATTCTGCACGCAAATGATTTTAGCACAGGAACCATTTTCTGCGTAAAACACCAGATTTTTCGATTAGCTCATGCCTTTTCTAACACCTATGATTTTGTGCTCAATTAGGATTGACAATAAACACAAACCAAACTTCATTTCTAGCATAGAACAATCATGGTTCCAATAATCTTATCACCCATTTATTAACAGTTTTTTTTAATAATATCATTGTTATAGGTGATAACTTCTTTGTTTTACATGCATGTTTCAGTTTGATACTCCCTATCCTTATACTTTTTTTTCGGATAACATCATATCCAAAAATTTATATCATGACATAAATATCATATATATTTATTAAATATATTTTAAATCATCCATAAATGGTAGAGATAAAAAATAATGTATTACACAATTCATAGAGATGGTAAGTCATAGGTACACAAGAAATCTTTTTCCATTTTCAATGGATGGAATGAAAGAGAGCTAAATAATTAATCACCATTATATAATAATTATTAGATAATAGATATATTATATATTCATGTAATCTATCCTTATTACCATCTACATAAAAATAATATGAAAATGAACTCACATCACTTTGTGGAGGTGGTAGTTCACATGTACAGGAGAGCGAAATTATACCTTTCTAATGGAATGAAAGGTCAGGATAATATAATTCAACATCTAAAATTATATAAAAAATAACATATATAAATATTATATCTTATATTATATCCATCCATGATATAGGGTGATAGAAAATGAATTTTATCGCTACATGGTGGTGGTAGTCCACGCGTATGCATGATCCATAATATTAAATCCCATTCGATGTAATCAATGGTGGGTATTAGTGGTTCCATAACTGGAATAAAATTTTATTATATTTTTGATAATTATTTTATTTTTTGACGATAAATACCATATATAAAGTATATAATGTAATAAATAAATTGAAAGGGGATGGGTAAGATGATTAGAGCTTCTTCGGTATGTCTCCTTTAGATACATTATTAAGGAAACTTAGAATGGCCTTTCAAGTATACTAAAAAATCTAATTCAGGAATACAGTAGTTTATAATAAAATTATGCAGGGTTTTTCTATGATAAATAGTTCAAATATGTGTAAATAAAAGAGAAAAGGGATTCCTTTTATATGGGAGGTAAAGGACACACATGGATTTACCAAAAGTATTAAAATTTAATAATGTCATTATCAGTCGAAATATTTCCTAATGGAAATATATTCAAATAAAAAGGGGAAAATTTGAAAAATAATTAAACATTAAAATTTTAAATATTTTTGTATCATTTTTAACCAAACATTTTTTAACCCCTTGGTTGACTGATTTGAATCTTAACCATTATAATGGCTTATTGAATATTAATGGGATATAAATTTACTAATAAGGTAAAAATTGACACATAATTGACTAAGGAATGATATTTTTGACCCTTTACCATCGTGCATTCCCTCTATCATGTTTTTTTAATTATTTGATAAATAATTTAATAATTTTTATCATTAAATATTATTAATATCATTTTATGAACAATTAAAATAATTTGAAATTAAGAACAACAAAAAAGAAATGTAATTCATATATAAACCTTTAAACTATCTAATACTTAATATAATTATTTAAAAAAATTAAACATAATTATTAAAAAAAATTCCCTACTTTTAATATTTTCAATACCATTAATATTTTATTTATATTAATTGAATTAATATTGTGCTGGCATCATATGATAATTTAAATTAATCATTTAATTACTATAAAATTAAAATACATTAATATAATAAAAATTAATTTGTCATTAAAAAAAATATTACATAACCAATACTCTCTTCATCCTTGTGTAAAAATTGTTGATATATTAAAGTTAAGAGAGTGAAATTTTTTTTATTCATTTAATAAATTAGTGTAAACATCCTATTTAGTGAAAAAATGGATAACGTGACCATATATTCAAATATTTTATGAAAATGGACAAAATACATCAAAGAAATTGGTTAAAATAATGTTTTAGAGTTATTTTATATCCTTATCCCTTGTTTTTAACCCTGTTTTAGCCGTTTTATTCTTATTGAGGTGAAAATAATTACTTTGATTACTATTTACATTAACTATAAATAAAATGGAAATTTTTAATAAATAATATTATAATAATTTAAAACAAGGAATCCATTCTTCAGGATTCAATTTTTTTATGTGATGGAATTTCATTTTAAAATTAGAGCACAAAAAACTGTTTTTAAGAGAAATATATTTTTAAGCATGAAACATGATATACATTCTTATGTCATTCCTAAAAAAATATTAGATGAATATTGAAACATATGATAAAATATACAATATAAATTTATTAAAATAAATCTAAAATAGTGATTAATTGACTTCATTAACGTAAAAATACAATACATGAATAAAAATAGATTTTTAGAAAACCAACCCTTTTACTTTAAAATAATATATATTTTATTGTCAATTGATAACCAATGAAATAATTTTATAAATATATAAAACATATTTTTTTTAAAAAAATTATTCATTCATATTCATACCTACCAATCCAAAAACTATGCAATAACTATAAACCTCATTATAGTTCCTTTAGACTTGGAGTTGCATGTATCACAAGTGATAAAATAAAATAAATTTATTCAAATAGATATGTATCATTAAATACAAATGTGTTAGATTATACCACCTAAAAAGTAATTTCACCCTCAAAATTCTATGAATCCAATACAAACAACTGAGGATATCTTTATTTCACCACATCCTTGGGTTTTCATATAGCCTGCACTAATTTATGGTTTTCCATAAAACATTGATTGGATGATTGATCTTTATCTATAACACATTACATATATGATCATGAATTTCCACCACTTTTATTAATAATATATATCTTACTCCAATGGTATGTCCTATTAGTTTAGTAAATGTGAATGGTTGTGTATTTAAATCCTTAGGAGAGATACATGGAAGACATCTATATGAGGATGATAAAAACCACTCAAACTAAATTCTATATCTAGAGTATGCTTATGAGTTTTCTAGAACCTCAAGGTAAACATCTTATCTAGACTACATACAATGGAATGTGGTACTCTATGATTTCACTAAAAATGTATATCCTAGAAATATTATCAATAGATTAATCTTGACTAATGGTAATGAAGTATCCTAAATTCATAATGTGATCAATTAGAACCCAACTATCATTGTTCCACTTATATGTTGTGGGGTATTAGATAGGTAAATCCATGGTATTTCTTCCCATTACCATTTTTGTATTGGTAATGGTTGTAACAATGCCTTTAGATTCTATCTCTCATAATTAAATATTTGACATAATAGACATCATGAAACGTACTCTATAATATCCATTTTTAAGCTATACCATGAGAAATAATCCTCAGATCTCAATACTTATTTTTAATTTTATCTTCTATTAAGAATGATAAACAATGAGGTTCATCCAATAACCCCTTCTTCGAATCTTGTATGGATGGAAATCATACATGGTTCAAGATCCATATCATTTCATCACATTCAGGGTTGGAATTTGTAAAATTATTAATTTCTTATACAGTTCTTTATCTCTCCTCTATTACATTAAAATATTCACATGGAATGATGGTTGAACACCCATTTGATCCAAATAATATTTATCTCCTTTATTTATTATTTCTAGATCCATCATTTTCAATTATCGATATATTGGATCTATTTTATCCTTATCATATATAATTTATCATGATACTCTCGACGCAAAGAATTGGCCACCATTCTCAATTTCCCATCCTGTTAATGTATTATTGAGTCATAATCTTTAATTAACTCTAACCATCTTCCATGACACATGTTCATCTCTTTCTGAGTGAATATATACATTGACCTGTTGTGATTAGTACATATATCACAATATTCTATATAAATATAATTCATCTATATCTTTAATTAAAAATAAATAAATTATCTAACTCCAAATCGTGACCAGAGAAATTTTTATCTAGAACCTTTAATTGGCATGCATCCCAAGCTATCAGCATATAATTCCAAATTATGACACATCCCAGTACCTTATTAGATGCATCACTATATATCACAAATAGATCTTGGCAATATGGTTACATAAGAATATATACACTGACTAAACTTCTCTTTAATTTTATTAAATTTCGTTCACATTCATCTAATTAAGAGAAGTTATCTCCCTTTCAAGGTAGCATATTAATATAATTTTATTTATGTGAGAAATTATCCATAAATAATCGAAAATATCAATAAAAATTAATATAACTAGTGATCTTAGACATATTTCTTGTTCTAGAAGAACATTCAATATCTTTTATTTTTAAAACATCCATAAATATAGCTTTTATAGTGATTATGTCACCCAAAAATAAATCATGTTGTATAAAAAACTCTCACTTTCTATCTTTTTCATAAAACATCCCATTCTTTAAGGTCCTTAATAAAATCCTCAAGTGATCTTCACTCTCATATTTCATTTTCATATATATTAGAATATAAATTTTAAATACTACTAATAAATGCCAACAGTAATATATGAAAGAATTATTAATTTAATCAATAAAGATATCAAATGCATTATTAAAGGCCAAATGACATCTCAATAAATTCCTAGTGTCCATATCGTGTATAAAATATCGTATTGGGAATCTCCTCCTTGTTGAACCTCAATTGATGATATCCAAAATGAAGGAAAATCTTGGAAATTTATTGATATCCATTTAGTGGGTGAAATGAGTCCTCAATATAAGGTAGATGATACTTGTTCCCAATATTTATCCTATTAAATTATATATAATTAATGTAGAGTCAAATTGATCCATAATTACTCTTAACAAAAAAAATAGGTGCAACCCATTTTTATGCACTTGGGCCAATGAATCCCTTATCAATATTATCCATGTGTTCCTTATTTAAGTCTAACAACCTAATCAGGGTCATTTAGAATTAATTATTTGATTTAGGTGCAACACCAAGGATTAGTTCAATTGAAAACTCAACACAATGATTCAGTGGAAGAATAAAAAAATCATCTGGAATGACATAAAAATAATTTATACAATATTAATGTCCTCAATGTTGAGTTTACCCTAACTATTTGATATTCGTTCCCTTCATGTATTGGAATTAATACCACCACAATAGAATTAAGTTTCATGTCGTAGTTTGTATTCATCATCTCACTAATAAATGATCCCATGATCATTCAAAACATGAAATGTGAGTCAAATTCCTCAGAAATTGATATGGGATCAATATTGAGAAATCCAATACATTCCCAAAATCACATGAAATTAAATTATTCAGATTATTAGATTATTTTTAGGAATCACATTCTGACAAACATCTATCAAATAATAGAAATAAATATTAAATGTGATCATCCTTTCCTTAAGTGTTTTTATTTATAACTCAACAAATAATCATCGAGGTGGTGATACGATACTCTTATAAAAAAATTTAGATACGAAATAATGTATATATACTAAATTAAATAAAAAAATTAGTATACAATAGTTGGTATGTGAACGTTTCACCATGTAATTATTCTTATACAATTAATTTGTGATACAAAAGTTCTTTCCTTTATCCTTTTTAATAAGTGGTTTTTGAGGAACGCTAACCTTATTGGCTCTTGGATTTTGGAACACATTCAAATAATGAATAATATCCCTGTAATTAAAGTATTGAACTTCATCAGTTGATTACTTTTTGTCCTCTATTTCATTTACTAACCTTTTTATCATTTATTGACAATAATTTTCTCGATGGTGATTCCTTCCACTTTATAAGAAACTCCTAGTTCCTTTCAGTTGATTTTTTAATTATTTCCCCCAAATTATTGGAATGTAGGTTGGTCTAATTTATTCCTCCTTGAGATATACAAATTCAGATTCCATGAAGATCTGGATATCTCTTCTTGTAACTAAAACAAGACAAATTAATGGAGTTCATACTTTCTATATCTTTCTTATGCGCCCAATGGATGGATTTTTCATAGTCAACAATGTTTCTTATAGGTGATTCCTTTCAAATACTAGGGTTAATACCACTAAAGAATTGATCAATATTTCATTCATCGTTGATTATAAATCTATATTAATACCCTGATAATCTTGTAATTTTTTCTTCACAAGTACTAATGGATTCATCATCCCTTTAGTTTACAACCAAAAGACCTAATAAATCTTAATAATAAGGGTTCTAGGAATCATTTAATTGTGAAATACCCTTTTGAACACCTCCCATTACATTCCTTTTATTTATTCCCTGTTCCTCATGTTCTTGATAAGATTTAGCCATTGATTATATTTTTCCATACAAGTAACATAGTAATTTTAAAATTGTATCATGGACCAGCCACTAAATAATATAGAATATTGGTTCCATCACATTGATCCATTTATTGTTCACATGATTTCATCATTATCAATTAATTTACTAAAACAAAAAACATAATGTATGTATCATGTTACAATAATCAATGTGAACAAACATATATTCATGGAAATAAACTCTTGAGATCTCGTAAACTATGAGACATTATTATGAACCTATAACAACTTTGGTTAATCCTAGGCCATCCAAAATAACCATTTATTTAAATCAATCATAATAGTTATTAAGGAAAATATGAGTTACCCAAATCCTACCCCTAGAGACTTTTAAACTATGTATGATGTAGTGACACACTCACCACTCATCAAAATGATGAATGATTTATACTCAACCAACTCATTTTTTGGTTATTACCCCTAGATGAATCGATTCTATAACCATCTCTATTTATAGTATCCAGATAGGGATGTATATCCATAAAACCATATAATCTATTTCTCACCAAGACATATGGATATTTTCTTATACATAGACTTATCCTATGGGGTTTTAACAAATTTCAATGATATTAATAACCAAATGTTAACCAAGTTGTTATTGGATACAAACTATAGTGACCCATTCTTTTTATAAATAAATATGAAATATTATTAGATGAATATCCATTACATTACATTACAATCCACACTAGATTCATATATGCTTAATTAATTTGGAGAAAAGATAGGCAATATTTTTATGTCCCTAAATAATTATCTTCACATATAGTAATCATCTTGTACATATCCTATATATAACATTAAAAAAATGTATGGATGGAAAACATTAAAATGTTTATATCATATACTCATTAAGGTTAATCTTGGTAGATATCATTCAATAGAGGATAATACGATAATAAGGTTATGATAAAATATTTATGTGAACATTCTCATAAAAAAATATTCATAAAAATAAAATAGATCATAGTCTCTAAAAACAATTCATTTAGAGGAGTATGATCAATAAGGATATGAAATATGTACTCACCATTAAGGATTCATTTGATGGAAACATTTCTTTATAAGCATAATAAATCATAATCTTGTAAAAATTTCAATGAAAAATAATTTTCACATAAAATAATTTGTGAATAACTATAAATACATCATACTCACACATTAAAATTTTAATAAATGAAATAAAAATCATGTCCACAAACTTTCCTATGAGCATAGATAAAAACAATTCAACTCACACATCATTTTGGGAACAAATATATTCTCAATCATGTCAATTCTTGTCACCATCATCTCATGAGATATCAATATATCCTTAAATAATTCTTTGGATGGATATTTTGAACCTATCTATCAAATTATAATAATTAATTCATATAAAAGTCATATGATCATAAAATTTTCACCACATCCTCATAGTGTAACCCATGGGAAATAAATTGGTTTCATAAAAATATCATCATAATCATAAAATATAAAAGGAAATAATAAGGATAGTTTAATTTGATCATATCCTTAGTGTTACAAAAGTGATATCAAAGGTTGTTATCATAGATAAATATTTTCTTTAAAAATCACTAGACAATATCTGGAGGAAAATACAAATTTACTATAAAAGCATATATTAAAAAATAAAATATTTCAAAAATATTATGAGAAAATTTTCAATGAAAATAATTATACAAACTTATAAAGGATGCTTTAATTAACTAATTAATTATGATTTGGGAAATTACATTCAATCTATATAAGTGAAAAGAAAACATTTCCATTACACTTTTGTCAAAAATTCTAAAAGTAAATCATTTTGGAAATTAAGGGATGATTCCTATTAAAAATTATATAAACAGTAAAAATTGGGTAAAAATGACAATAATAAATAATAAGATAATAGTAATTTTTTGAAGAAACATTTTAGAGAAAAAATTAACTTGGATGAAAAATAATTTTTGACCAAAAAGTAAAATATAGACAATTTTCCAATAAAAAATCATTCAATACCTGGTGTAAATAAATTTAGGAATTTAAAATTAAATCATGTATTTTATAGAAATATATAGTGGTTAGAAAAATTAAAGTGATTTATTTGGTAATAATCATATAATTTCCTCAATTAAAATTCAAGCATAAATAACACTAATAAAAATATAACTAAAGAATAAATTCCTTACATAATGTCCCATATTTATTCATATGTGTTATAACCTCATGTAAAATATATACAGATTTATTATAAATTTAATCCAAAACAATACTAATATATAATTCCATGTATGATTTAATTATGAATTATTATATCCCATTTATTAACAATTTATTATTAAAATCACTATTATGGGTTATAACTACTTCATTTTTCTTGCATGTTTTGATTCAACAGTCTAGCCATTGTAATTGGGCCATGGTTAAATAATCTCTATAATATTAATAATTATATTAATATCATATATATTAATTATATATATTTTATTTCTTTCATAAATGGTATAGATTTAAAAATATGAGTCACACCATTCATGTAGATGGTAGGGTATATATAAACATGAACATTATTTCCATTTTCTTATTAATGGAATGAAATACAGTTACATAACAATTAAACAATATATAATCATTATTATGGAATATATATCATATATATTCATTAAATTCTCCCTTATTACCATGCATGTCTAAATAAAATGAAAAGAGAATCAAATTGCTTTATGGAGGTGGTAGTCCACATTTATTCATGATCAATGTTATAATATTTCATTGGATGGAAAAGATAGAATATAGATAAGATAACCTAATTCCATTAGAATAATTATATCATAAAAATAATATATTCATTTATATATACTAATTCTGTCATTATAACATTCTAGGATACAGGGTGATGGAAAATGAATAGTATCATTATGTGGAGGTGGTAGTCCACAATTACACACAATATATATATTTACGTTCCTATTTATGGAATATATATTGGATAATTTATGTTCCATAATGATAGTAAAATTTAATATATTTATAGTAATAAATTCATTATTTAATTTGGAATAAAAAATATTTAAAAGATATATATAAAGAAATAAATTGATAGTGGTTGGGTAAGAAGATTACATCTTCTTCAGCAGGTCTCCTTTGAGACATTATTAATGAACCTTTGAATCATATTTATAGAATACCAAAACCTATAATTTATAAATATTGGATTATTGAATAAAATTTGGTATTTTTAGATGATCTAAAAGCTTCTATG
This sequence comes from Viscum album, assembly GCA_963277665.1. Lineage (NCBI taxonomy): Eukaryota > Viridiplantae > Streptophyta > Magnoliopsida > Santalales > Viscaceae > Viscum > Viscum album. The sequence goes on from OY728126.1 coordinate 592,933,205, forward strand.
TGTTTTAAAGAAAATAGAGAAGGGGTGTCCTTTTATAAGTGAGTGAAAGGACATACTTAAAATTATAAAAAGAATTAAATTATTACTATGTCATTATCAAGATAAATAATTCCAAATGGATATAGATTAGAATTAAATGAGGAAAAGGTTAAAATATCGCGATTTAACGAATGTTTTATAGGTTTTTGTTTCATTTAAACATTATCTTTTGGTTTAATACCTTCGATAACCAATTTTAATCATGACTGTGCCAACAATAATTTTAATATTAAAGCGATATTTTTTACTTAGAAGGTAATAATTGACTCCTAAATGGTCAATGCATTACATATTAGACCCTTTTTTATTGTAAAATTCTTTTAAAAGATTATATTTAATGGTTCCCTGAGACTAGTATGCCACATGGATTTTAGTGCATCTCCCTATATGCAAGAGGATGCCGGCTATAAGAAACAGTTGAAGGGTTGTCTATAGGGAGATTATTCCATCAACACTAAATTTTAGCATAGTAGATATAAAATATTATATAAGTCACGAAAGTCGTAAAAAAATATAAAAATGATAAATAACATAGACATGAATATATAAACAATGTCAAAAGTGATCTCATATATAGATGATGATGATGATATAGGTTATGTCTCTACCAAACAGCCAAAAAATGGTACACATGGATGGGGTAAAATACATGTAAAAAAATACAAAAATAACCAAAAACTATCCTATCCAGCATCACTAACCTCATAACCATTTTATAATCTTCTCCTCCTAAGTAGTATTCAAGAACATAGAGTTGGGGGCTTTAAATTATCCATACATTTAGTCATATAGTCTATCTGGGTTCCCAACGATAGCTTGAACAGGTTGTGAGTTACAATCCTAGTAAAAAACAGTCACTGGTTTAATTCCATTAAAACATTGAACATAAAATAATGAATGTGTGGAGGTAGTAATAAAATATTTAAGGAAGTACTAAAATTGAACAATCAATAATGGTATAGGTTCCCATGGACACCCATCCATGGTACCTTCTTCTACCTTAGCCGGAATGTCCCAAAATCAAAAAAAAATCATGTATCAATTTACAATCAAGTTCATTTAATTATTTAGTCACTTTTAATAATAATTCATAGGACCTATCATGTGACCTAGCATCACCTGTGATGATATATAAACAATATATGAATAACCAAGATATAAATAAAGAGTAAGACATTAATGGAATCTGCGCTTATGATTGGGATTGGTAGACACGTTTTATAAAACATTTCATCCATTAATATATCTTTTAAGAGAATATGATCATCCATAGAATCCCTTATTTTTAATATAGGTATCTCTTTAAAAATATCATTATTTAATCACCTTACACACTCATCCTTGGCATTCTTCATAGAAATCATAGTATCACTCTCGGTGTGGAATAACCTCATTTCAACTTAATTACATCATTATTGGCCCACTAATGAGGCCCAAGTATCACCCATGGTGTATATTATCAAATTCCCCATGAGTCTGTCCTTCTAAATACAAAAGTAGTCATAGTATCACTCTGAAATACAAAATTCATCCCCTATGAGTCCATCCTTAGAAATCCATATAAGGATTCAAAGTGTCAATCAGGCATATAAGAGTATGTAAATGACAAATGAGTCCTTATATGGTGTTTTTATATGAAAAATGTGTCACCCAATGCATATAAAAACATTAATTCAATAACATTTAACTACATCAAGGTTATCATTAAGAACATTTCATTAACCATTATCTTGGAAGGTGTCTTCGGGCATAACCTAATCTTAGAAGCCTTGGCTTCTTAATTATTTCACATAGCTATTTTAAAATAAGAATGAACATATGCTTAAAAAACATTGAAAAATCCTTGGGTCATAGTAATTTCATCCACTTTAATCAATTCAACTCAAAATTTATATTTCAATTCATTTTATAATTCAGTTCATTAATTGGAATCCCATAGAAAGGAGAAAATGCACAATTTAAGGGTAACCCTTTTTATAATCCCATATGGTGATACATTTAAATATACAACACACATGATGGGTGGTTCCAATTCAAGCCCCATAACCTTAAATCAATTTTCAACAAGTCTAATTAATTTAACAGGATATACTTATCCATTTATGTTAAGGTATAAATTCGATTTCCAAGGCATCGCTCCTATTACTGGGTGTTAAAAACAACATATATATAAACACCTCAACATTGAGGAAAACCATGAGACATCATATCGCAGGTCTGTAGTAAAGTACTCATCCAATATCATCTCCTCAATTGAATCTGAATGAGAGAAAAATTAATGACATATGAGAACATTGAAAATATGGCATAATAAAATGAACCCAATAGCACAACTAATACCAAACCAAACAGGGAACAACATGAAAGGAGATGAGTACTCACCAACATGTATCCAATGTGTTGAATGACTCTTGATTTTGAGTCTGGATAGAGAAATGATGACAAATTCTACATTTTTGGCATCAAAGAGGAGCTCTCAAGTAGTATGTTCTACCAATGAAAGATAATCTAAAAATTAGGTATGAATTATAAGATATTTTAAGTTAATTTTAGAAATTCTCTATGAATTACTAGGTCGGACGGTTTGGATCCATGATTGGAAAAATTGTGCACCAATGTTGAATGTCCATCTGCATGAAGGGGAACTTCACACAATTTTCATACATAGTTTGACTAAAAATTCACAAACCGCTACTTGTACCACTATAAAAAAACATAGTTAAACAAACATGACTATGCACCTCAAATTGCATGGATTTTCAAACTACATAGTCTCCTCAAAACTAATTTCCAACCTAGCATGGTTTGTAGTAACTATACATTTGGTGCTCATAAAATTTCTATTAACCATGTATCATGTTTGCTTTACCCCAAAAAATTGGTTCGAGGCTCCAAAAAAGTATCACCCCCCTGATACCTTCATGTCCTCAAAGTGAATTTACATTAGGACATAAATAATTAGTTAACCCAAAAATTGATAGTAGGAATAGATTTAGTACATTTAAAATGTAATGAATTATTAAAAACACCCCCCTTTAAATAGATGCAACCCTGAATTACCCTTCCATGGAACATGAAGGATCATCTCTGAAAAACATCATCCACGTTTCTCATACATCATCCTCCCACTAACAAGCCTCATCCTATTCATGGTTGAGCTACCATAACCCTATACTAGAAGAACTAAATAGCCATAGTGAACCATTATGTAATGATACAAAATATGAATTATATGATCCTAAAAAGATTCATCTACCAATAAATCAACCTCCTCATGATGAAAATCATGATATAGTTATGAATTATAGCAGTGAATCTTAGATACATGGAAGATGTTGTGCAAAGCCTGATACCTCTTAAGTTACTACCACTAATAGGATACCATCCAAACTATATCTATAATATCAAACCAAAAAATATATCATAGTGAATGTATACCCTTTATCCTGATCCATATATGTCCCAAACTCATTGTAAAATTTAAATTGACCTGATCCCCGACCACAACTGTAGAGGTCATCTATGGAAATCAACATAAGATTTCTGTTGAGACAACATATTTTCTTTCTACTTCCAAAAAAACAATACATATTCCATATTATCATATAGGAGATGATGTACAAGAATAACTATCTATCAAGACACTAACATAAATAGGGGTGATCATCATCACCTATAATAAAAAACCTCATAAGGTGCCATCTGAATAGTTCCATAGAAGCTATTGTTGTAGGTGAATTAAACTAAGGTTACATGCCTCTCCAAAGAGACCCAAAAATCCAAGATGCATACTCCCATTACTTCATAGATCACCTATAACATGCACTATGACTATCCATTGGTCGGAGGGTGGTATGTTGCGCAAAGAATATCTTGTATACCCAATGCCCTCTACATCCAATTTAAGAACCTTGATGTTAAATAGGAATCCCAATGTGAAATGATAGAATGAGGGACCCTGTGAATCCATATTATCTCACAAATATAAAATCTCCCAAGATTATCTACTGAAAATGTCTCTTGGATTGGGAATAAATGACCATATTTTGTGATCATGTTAAAAACAACCCAATGACATCATTTCCTCATGGTGAACTTGGTAAATAGGTCATGAAATCCATTAAAACGTAGTCCTATTTCCAATAGGGAATGGGAATCAATCGTAAAATTCTTAATATTTACTAGTATATTATCATGACCATCTAATAGGTGGAAAATATCATGAAAATCTCAAGACATCTCTTCTCGTACCCATCCACCAGTATTAGAGATGTAAATTCTGATACATCGTGGTGGTGTGAGGATGCATTTCCAACGAAAAAGCAAGAAAGTCTCACATAATCTGCTCACACATGTCTACTGAATCCCATAAGAAACCATGTATACATAGAATCTCATCGAAACCTACGGTCCAATCAAGAAGAGTATCCTCACCAACCACACTCTCCCATAGGACAAGGCCCAAATAATCTGATAACTTCTATATCATCACTCTATACAGTATTGTATTGTTCCAAGTAAAGGGGAATGATTATTCTCTCCCTAACTATCCAACACATCCAAGTGCATCTAAGTGAATAAATCCACAATCAACCACTCTCTACAGGCCGGTTGTACAACCTATATCTGTGTCCTCCCACTTACTATATTAGCCCCTATATTTCCCATTCCAGGAGTGCATCCCAACTCAATGTTGATAGAATATATGTATTCATCCCACCTTTTCTATCTTAGATTTAGATCATGATTTTTAAATATGTACATGAGGATTTTTTGGTTTGTGTATAACAAAAAATGATATCATATAAACTTTAGTCTCCAATAATAAAAATTATGAACAATTGCATCTTACAAGAGATCATGTGTAAGGTAATTAATCTCATTTGACCTCAACTACAAAGACCCATATTCCATGAATCTATATCTATATATAAGAACTCATCCAAAGCTGATACTTGGAACATCAGATTAAACAACTTAACTACTTCCCGACCCTATAAAAATAAGTATCAGTGTTTAATTCAATCTCCCTTTCAACACTTGAATGGATGAGTGGTTAGAATATGACCATATAAACTTCACACAATTTTTTTCAAGATCGTGAGAGGAAATTATAAGCATGAGATTTCTTGTATGAAATGACTTTAATATCAAGTGAGCCTTAAGAAAAAACATACCTCAATAACATTCTTGGGATACTCCCCTGGAAACTACATTTCTAAAATTCTCTTGGTCCATGGATACTCCTATCACTAAGATAATGTGATCCAGGAAGTAGATATAATCCTTCTAGAAGAGGAACTTTGTTTCTTAGCATATAAATCATTCTCCTTTAGTATATTCAATAAAATCATAATATGTTTGGTATATTTGTGTAGAGTGTTAGAATGCACAAACATATCATCTAAAAAAACCACAAAAAATGTATCCAAATAAGTATGGAAGATTCAGTTAATCTACGCCATGAAAGATGATAGAGTGTTCATCTGACCGAATGACATAAAAAATACTCATATTGACCATAATATCTGTTGAAATTTTTTGGGATGTATTTCTGATGGTCAAACACACACCTGTTGATAACCAGATATGAAATAATTTTTTATAATCCCGAAGCTCATTAGAGATGATAAAAAATATCATATATCTATATAATAGGATACTAATTCTTAATAGTAAGTAGGGTCAAATTTTGATAATCTTTACATTTCATAAGGGTACCATCCTATTTTTTGTTTTTGAAAAGTTGACCTATGAATCCGAAAGAGACGTATTGGGTTGGATAAACCCCTATTCTATTAAACCCATTTAATTATTCTTGAGATACTTCATCTCAGTATTAGCCATCACGTAAGGGGGAATGGATACTGAGGAAACTATTAGGGAATGCTTGATAGATAAATCTACCTATATCATTAGAATAAATGATATTTTTTTTGGGAAAACATCCCTAAAATGATCAGCAACTAGGTGGAAATATACTTGAAGTGGTTCCTGATCATCTAGATATAAACTCGTATTCTATGATTTTATCAGACCTATCCCACTTTACTCAGAGCCTGCTCAGCCCGTCTAGACATCCCATTCACCCTTGTAAATAAACTCTATGCTCTTTAGTGATGTGAAGGCCTACCATCAGTGATAGACCAAAATGAAAAAATGAATAGGAAAAAACCAGTCCATCTTGAGAATGATTTCAATAACTATCATCTTAAGGAAAAATAGGTCCCATATGAGGTGACACCGAACAATCTCATGGGGCCACTCCATGAACTGATTTAAATCCCCTATTTTAAATCAAAATAGAGTATCAATCATCTTGAAACCATCCTGTGTTAGGAAAATGGGACAACATATCTCCACAACGAGTACAAATATAATGTAATGATAATATCCTATTGAGAAAAGTGTATATGCTAATGTAAAGCATACTAGAATAGTACCTCATATAGTAGGATGTCATTAGAAATATGGGGTCTGACTACCAGGACCTTCACCACCACCTTGGCCTGATCAGCTAGCTGTACTCCATCTCCTAGGCTGATGAGAATCCACTAAGCTCGATCCTACATGTGAAGTTGGTTTAGAGTGTATCAGCCTAGTTTTTTGAGTAAATGTTTAGATATAGGATATATATGGCCCTCACTATTATAGGATCTAAATTTTACTAGGTATTTTATACACTGAGACCTCATATGTCCAAGACTACTACACAGTTGGAACCTCACCTAGCTACTTGAGTATGTGCTCAAGATAATATTGTCATAGTGTGGATGCTCCAGAAAACTCTTCCAACCACAATTCAATGAAGCACCAGATCTAGATGTCGAACCACCTTGGCCCACGCCCCCAACATCATTGAGATTACAACCTATGATAATCTTCTAATTCACTATTCCAAAATGGTAGTCAATTGAAATATATTCCATTACAATTAGATGTAATACCAGAGACCATCCCCAAATCCTCTAGATATAGATAACTTGTCACCCATCAGAATAGGTGTGATGTTATATAGCTCTAAAACCTGGCTGAGTAATATGTAACCAATAACACCTTCTTCTCAATGTACATGAACTCACGGTCTTTATCATCCCTCAAGGCCTTGGGATATAAGTGATCATAGAATAATGTATGAAAATACCTCACAGACATATCTTGGTGAAGATTTATCTATATAATAGCATCCTACCACATTTGTGTGTATTTATAAAACATATTAGTTGGGAGACTAAACCTCCTCTAGGGATGTATCTATAGATTCTCAAAGATAGATAGAATTACCACTAGTAATGAATCAACACCTGGTAGCCTGCCATCCCCTAAAATTTTTAGAGGATGCTATAGAAATAATTCATGCGTCAACTCTTCCATAGTTGAGGTAAGTCATGGTGATCCATAAATGATATTCATAAAATAAATAAAGCCTTTAATGAGCTATTCCTCGACACATATGTCAGGTACAATAACTGGTTACTCAACATGCACTACTAGAGGATCTGTTGGTAGTCCACAGCCCACCAGTTATAGAGCATGATTGCAACCACCAACATTGCATGAAACTGGAGGATGTTGATATGGAATACCTCTAAAAATGCTAATAATATACCTTATATCTATACTCAAAAACTTATAAATCATAGGTATTTAAATAATATATGTATCATGATTCCCATATAAGAGGACTCCCATATGTGTTCTATTGTAATCAGGTATAGGAAATGTACAAATCGTATAATGTTAGAGATACATCCTTGTAATGACCCAATCATTTATTTATGAAAATTAATCTTGATCTAATTAAATGTATTATTATGTAAAATTGTTATATAAAACATCTTCACACATTTGGTTTTATGTTTTTAGATTTTGAAATACCATTAAAATTTATTACCATTACTAATAGAGCCACTGAACATTGATCACATGATTAGTATAAATATAAATATTTAACAAATCCAATTTACACAGACAAAGAAAGTGATGGCCTCATTCAGTAGAATTTCTCTATACGAGGCCCATTTTTCGGAGCTCGGAAAGGAGGTGGTGTCACTGGTCTTAACTCTTGACCAAGCCCAATCCATGCTTCAACATGTTAAGCTTGAACGAAATTGTCTATAGGAGTAGTGGAAGTTAATAGAGATTAGCACTCAGCCGATGTTATCCGAGCTTCTCAAAGAGTCTATCACCATCACACACCTTACCCAAAGGTCTTATGCGGTTGTTATAAGGGGTTATGTAACAAGACCCTAGAACTCTTATTATATTCTTTATTGTTTGTATAAAGAATATACATTCATTTTATTATTATTACTCTGTAAATTGTTTTTAAAGCACAAATAGTATTTTTAGTTGATATTAAATTTTGAAATATATATCTATTAATTAAATATTTTTTATATAATCTTATTAATAAGTCACTTTTTATTAAATATAAATATGTGTATAATTTGTTTTATGAATTCAATTGAAATTTTTATTACGATTTGAAAGAACTTTTTGTCAAAAAACCCATGAATTTTTGATATATGTAAGTTTTTATTTTAAAAGTAAAAAATTTAAATATTTATAAAATTATCTAGATAAGATGAATATTATTTTTGGATTCAGGATATCAAAATTATCCAATAGATAATTTTTTATAATTTTTTAAGACACCTGATTTTTTGGGTAACAATTAAATACCAGTTAAATATATAATGTGATTTATTACATCATAGTGATCAAATAGTTATTTAATAAAACACTATAAAAGGGTTGTTCTACCAATATATTTTTTACCATTAAAATAATGTGATTTTATATTTCTCTGATTTATTTCATAATTCAATATTGGACCCACTAAGACTTATAAAACATTTTAATAATTTCAAAATGACTTCCTTGAGAGTGTGACTCACCTCCACATAAGCAAGAATAATATTTTAGTAATTTAGGCCATTGGACATATAAAATAAAAACTTTAACTCCACATTGGAAAAATTCATTTTAGAAGACCATGGGATGGTTCTTTGTATTGATTAGTTTAATGTTTATTGTGAAAACCCTATATACTAAAGAAATCACTCTCTCTTCATATATAAAACCACTCAATATCCCATTCCTCTTCACTAAAAACATTTTTATCTTGAAACAACTCTTCCCTCCAATCTCAAGAATCCTCCCAAGTCACCCCAAGCACCCATGAAGCCTTTCTATAGCCTCTCCCAAGCCTTTGGGATTACACTTCCAAATAAGGGATCCTCACTTTTCTTCCTTCCTTATTTATGACTATGTTTCCTTATGTTGTTATGCCCTTTTATTTTCAATTATGAATTTTGGGGTATGATTTTTCACCTCCTATATACTACACTAATTATGTTTGAATGATGATACACCTCTTTCTATCATTTTAATTCCACCCATGTATAATGGTTACCATGCCGATATTCGATAAGGGATTTGTCTCTCCTCATTCCCCTTTAAGAAATTATTTAATATTACGCATCTAAATCCCATTACATATTTTGGAATATTATATTACACGACCCCATTACTATCCATTTCATGTAAAGATTATTAGGGTCCCCTTTATCCCTCATCAATCCATTTTATGATTTCTATTTAATGTCACCATGCTGCCGAAGTTACACAAAATTTTCTGTGCCAAAATTATTGTGTAAGTGAATAGCATATATATTTATCTATCATGGGTATTCTACTTTATGAACATATAATTTTTTCTTTTGGACTTGTATTTATGTATTAAATGTATTTTATTCATGGAATGAATTATGATTTTTAATGTATCCATGTTTTATGATCTATGTGGCACAATTATGCATGAAATGAAATAATTAAGATGGGTGGCCCTGATAGTGCTCCAATTCATTGGGTATAGATTTGTATCATGATATGTCAGGTGTAATAAGGTTTTACACATGATAATTCAAGTGAAATGATGGTTTAATCATGATCCATGTTCAATGAGCCCGGGATCATGCTAATATCATGTTAAATGTTGTTTCTATATATCCACATTAGGATAATCATGCAATATAATGACTTTGTGTTACTATTTCACTTATTCTCCATTGATATGCCTATTTCTTAACATGTATTATATTCTTCTTGTTATTAATTTTTTACTCCCTTATTGGGCATTATATCTCACATTTTCTTTGTATATCCTCAGTTTATCCCATGCAATGCTAAGTACAGAAGAATTTTGGGGTCATGTAAAAGAATTTTACAATAAAAATGTTTTATTTTATGATCTAACTTGTTATTTATTGCTCCAAATTTCCCAGGACACTAGACCTATTGATCCTCAGAGTTTTCTTAAGTTATATTTTATGTAATAAATCACGACTAAGTGCGTACTAAAGAGCGTGGTTGTTATATTCATATTTCCCACGAATATGGTCAGGTCTTGGTTAAGTTCTTTGATATATGAAATTTAATTTTCCATTTCATTTTCACATTAGTTATCCATTTCTTGTTCATTTATAAAAATTAAATTATTTCATAATTAATTTTAAATGGTTCAACTAAATGGTTCACAATATCCTGATCTATTGGGGTCCATACTCCTCAGGAATCAAAATATAGTGCCCACATAATCTATACCATAACATGTTCCAGATTATCTTTGATAGTCATATGTTTAACTGTCATAAAACCTATCAGAAAATTACGAGACAAGAAATAATTCTTAAATGGTGTGGAAAAATACATGGCATGTGATTTCTTCCATGTCCATGAAATTATTACTAGAATGGAACAACGCCATCTCATTGAGTTGAAACAAAATAAAACCCATAATCATATCAATAATACCATCTTAATTATATTGCATCATCCATTAGTGGAATAAAATCAATTTTAATAGCTAATATATAGAAAATATTAATTATCATTCAAGTTAATTGGCCTTTTTCAATACGTGGGTAAGCAATGGCTAGGAACAAGACATTAAAAAAACTCCCTTATTTTCCCTATATACTATTTCCCAATAATAAACCAGAAAAGGAAGGATCTGATACTACTCTATAACGTGCTGGACCTAGATGCCACTGAATGGTACCCCAAGCCAGGTTGTCCATATGGTCTCAAGCACATCTTCCCAAATACTAGAGGCTACTGAACAGTAATGATGGCCTATGGTGTTTCTATGGAGATACTATTACCACATCACCAGAGTGTAAGACAATGTACATATATTAGTTGATATGTATCAAAATTACTAAAATGAATATAAAGTGATAAATAATAAAGATAATAATATATAAATAATTCCAGATTTGATCTCATGCACAGATGATGATGATTTTGATGAAACATGTCATGACTCTACAAAACATTCAAAATATGTATACATGTATGGTTTAAAATACATGTAAAAAAATATCAAAAAGACCAAAAAACTACCCAAACTAGAATCATGACCCTAATCCTAGTCTACTGCTCCACTTCTTATAAGCAGTAATAATGAACCTATAGTAGGGCGCTTTCCCTTGTCCATATGTATAGTCATATACTCTGTACAAGTACCAAATGGAATCCTGAATAGGGTGTGAGATACAATCCCAATAGGCAACCAACCAAAGGTCTAATTCCATCTAGTATGTGAATTTATCATAATAATAGTGTTCAGACAGTAATATAATATGTAATGATGTACTACAAGTAAACAACCTATAAAGTGTTTGGTTCCCATGGACACCAGTCCTCTACTAAATTCTTTGATCTTAGTCAAAATTACATAAATAATTAGTCAATCATATATAAATTTATAATCAAGTTCATTTAATTATTCAGTCATATTTTATAAGATGTCTGGGGACCTAGCACATTGACTAACATGCCTCATGAAGATATGTGAACAATAGATGTTGAAACAGGCAATAAATAATGTCTAAGACACTGACCGAATCAAGGATTATGCTTTGGAAGTGAAGACACATTATATAAAACATTTAATCCAATTATTAATCAATTATGAACATGATACCATCCTTGACATCCATATTTTGGAAACCATGTATCACTCTAGGCATATCATGAACAAAAATCATTATAATCCAGACCATGGCATTCCTCATGAAAATCCATGTATATCTCTGGGGGCGGTATAACATCATTAAATCTAATCCATCCTTTATATTACACTAAAGTTTCCAGAGTATATCCCATGGTGTATATGAACAACTTCCCTCAGAGTATTTCCTTGTAAATCTATAAGGAGTTCATGTATCACTCAAGAATATAACAGCCATCTCCCATGAATTCGTCCTTGGAAATCAGTATAAGTATTTATACTGTCACTTTGTTGTATAACAACGAGAAATATCTAAATGATTTCATCCACTACATTCATAAAAAAAGTAATATATAATCCTATTCATATTGAAACATTCATTATATAACATTTAACTACATCAATTTCATTAATAAGAGCATTTCATTTAACCTCTCATCAGATGGTGTCTCATGTAATGTGATATTCATATAAGTCTTAGCCTCTTAAAAATCACACAGGGACATTTCAAAATATGAATCAACTCAATCATAGATAAATTACACGAGAATATAATTGGTTCACGATCATTCCATCCACTTCTTTTAATTAATTAAACTCAAAATTTATATAAAAGTTTAGTTTACAATTTAATTCATCAATGGAAATCCCATATCAAGTGTAAATGGAAGTCCTCAAGGGTGACCCAATTCTATGCCACCCATGGTGATCCATTTAAATATATAAAACAAATGGAGGTGGTTCCAATTCAAGGTCAATAACCTTTAATCACTTATCAACATGACTAATTAATTTCAAAGGTTAAATCAATCCATTAAAATAAAGGATTAAATTTAATTTCCAAGAACTAATTTCGTTAATTGGGAATGTTGCATAAGAGTATATATATAAATAACTAAACATTTATGGAAAAGAACAATACCCCCTAATGTATGTTTGTAGTAGAGTTCTCATCTAGTGTTAGCTCTTGATTTGACTCAGATCAGGAGAAAATAAATTAATGGGAAAGAGAACGGAAAATAGGGAATATTAGATTATACCCAAATAGTGCAGATAATACCAAACAAAATGAGGAATGACACTGAACTAATTGAATTCTGACTGGCATAGATCCAATGAAACAAATGAGTCTTAATTCCACAACTCGATGGAGTGATGGAAAATTCTACCTTTTTTCTTCAAAGGGGGCCTCTCAAGAAATATATTTTTTGAATTCAAGCGAATTGAAAAATTAGGTATGAAATATAATATATTTAATTGAAATTTTGGAATTTCCCAAGAAAAACATGGTCATACGGTTTGAAAAAAAGGTTGAAAATACTATGTTCGAACTATGTGCCTTGTCACAACCGGTTTTTCATGTCTTTTTTTGATCCGGTTCATTTGAAATACCAATAATTTTCTTGGATCTTGTGTGAGATTAATGTTGAGTATTATTGTTTAATCTGTGTCTAATCATCATAATTTGGGTGCTCCATTGCTTGTTTATGAGTTTTTGGAGAAAGGGTGGTTACATCATGATTTGGGCCATCCATGATCCCATTTCCAATTTTAAAAACAATATTTGTGTCTTTTATAACTCCTTTGTTTTTCAACCTTTTTCACCCATTCAACTTCCCACATGGCCTCAACTGATATATTCAAACTACCATATCCTTTTGGACCCCATAACAATTTATAGTCATGGATAACTAGGGATACTTATTTAGGCATTGTGCCATCCCATGGTCCCATTTCTAGTTTTACAAAAATAATTTGTTTATTTTATATATAATTAAATATTAAATATGTTTTGGTTATTACACCTCCCACACGAATCCAATATCCCTATATTCACCCCTATTATCAATTTTACCTTTTTTGAGCTCAGAATAGCTGTGGAGGGCGGAAAATTATCAATGTCTCTCAAATCATCTATAATTTACAATGTAAATTATATCATTCATAAATCAATAAATTCATACTATTTTTCAATCAATCATCCTTCCCTAGTTCTTCCAGACCTTTTTAATCTCTCCAAAATGTTTCAATCCATTAAAGCTTATCTATGGGTGCAGATCTAGTGGAATAAAAAGAGATTTCTAATTGAAAAGGTGAGATTCCTTCTCCTATATCCTTGATCTTCTTCCTCCTTTCATTATTTCCAAGATTTATAATCTCTCCTAGTCCTTTTTGAATTAGGGTTCTATTATTCCATGATTTTTTATGGGTTTTTTATTCATTTGGGTATTTTTGTCATAGGTTTATGGGTTTTAAACCCTCAGATGGTGATTTCGTGTGTGTGTTTCCATTACGCCCAGGATTTGAGGTAGGATATCCCTTGAACTTGAATTTATTATTTAAGATTAATAATTTTCGTATTGTTAATGCCTGGTATATATATATGTCTATTATTGTTTTTCATCCTTTGGATAGTTTCCTTGGTGTGAAAAATGGTTTATGCATAGTTTTGTGAAAGGTAGTGTTGTTTTTTCATAAAAGTGCACACCAAGTGTTTGTTTAAATATTCCTCTATATTTCAAAACTGTTTTGTGAGGTTTATAAGTTGTTTTATGGTATTTTGAACATGTTACATTATCTTTAAAAAAATTCATTCAATTGGTGTTTTATTCCTTTTCATGTTCTTAAAAATAAATTGTTTTGTTTCAAAAGGGCATGTCATGTGTTCGGTAAATTGTCCGGTTGGCTTTTATGTGTGATGTGTGATTTAAAAAATCATTTTTTATATTTATAAATCAATTGGACGAATTATAAATGGTATTTGCAGGTCTTTATATGGATTCCCAATTTGGATTTGTTTTTGAAAACAAATGGGTTTTGGATTAAAACATGTTTTGGACCGAGATGTCGGAAAATGGTCTGTTTCACAACCTTATGAAAATGTTTGTGTTTTGAATATGTAACCTTAGTGTTTTAAGGGATTTATTAGTTTTTTTTACTGCTGTAAATGGTATGTATACACATTATTAATTAAATTTAATGCATACCTTGGTCAAATGGGAGTTTTTAGAATGGCTTAATGGCCCATTTGGCGTGTGTTTTGTTTTGTAAAAATGGTTTCCATGTGAATTTCATGTTCTATCTTTTTGTGAAATTTTATGGTCCATGAAAATTATTTTATTAAATGTTATTAGGGCGGAAAAATATGGTTTTTATGTTATTTATGGGTTTTTTTCCATAAAAGAGCATCATTGAATGGATTTTATGTGCAAGGCCTCGTGATACTCCTTGAAATTATTTTATGAAAAATTTTAGTGGTTTATTGATTCGTGAAAGAAATGTGAAGAAAGTGTGTGGGATGTTTGTGTGTTTATGGTTTGGGAATTGAATTTTTCTATGGAAAGTGTATTTGATAATATTTGTTACTTGATTGAGCACCAAAGGGAATCTGGGTATCTAGGTGGGTGGGTGTGTACCAGTATACTAGTGATTTTGTGGGGTTTGGCCCCTGTTTCACGTAGCAAGTTCGAAGATGACAACACTAACTAAACTATGATGAGGATTATGTTGGGGGACCACTAGGTTATGGGTATTCTCCCTACTAGTGGCTCATATGCATGAGAATGAATATTTATTATGGTTACGTTCACCAAGATACGAGGTACCTGGGGCTCACAACTAACTAGTGCCTAGGGGTGTTCCCGTGATTGTGCTCATTGGCTATTTTGTACTCACCGTCAGCATACGGTGTTTTTTGTTGGTAAATTCAGTAGTGTGTTTTATTTATTTAAAAGTGTAAAATATTTAAAGCATACCTCATTAAAGTAATTTTCATTTTTAGGTTTCACCTCTTTGAAAAATTGTTACTAGCATTATTTTTTATAAAATAGGCAAGTTTTTGTCTGATAACTATTAAAGCATGGATATTCATTTGAAAAATAAACTTTTATATCTTGTACATAAAAGATGAAATTGATGTTTCTTTTATTTGAAGGGATGTGCATTAGGAATAGAATATCGGGCTAACCTACTGAGTTTTAATACTCATACCTATAGTCTTCTTCTGTTTTTTGTCCTTATGCAGGTTTCAGCTTGAGTTAAATCACCTTCGGCGATGTGTGATCATTGTATTGGAGAGTTACCAGCAGGGTCACATGGAGTTAGTTGGTTATAATATTCTAGTTTTTGAGTTGTTGGTTTTTTTTTACATTTAGTTTCTTGTACAAATAATGTTTAGTTCAGTTTTTATATAAATGCATCTTGGGCTCTCCCTTAATTTCCAATTTTTGTTTGATTGTTTATATATGGGAGAAGTAATTACATTTTGTACTATATTTATGCCCTTGGTGCATGTCACCATCCTTGGAGGATCAGGAACGCCTCTCGGGACTTGTTGTGGGCTGGCCAGGGTGACCAGTTCAGGGTTGACTCGGGCTGGTTCGTGAAAAAATGGTATCAATGTATGTCAGATCTTAGTACACCATTATTATTAGAGCACCGTTATTATTTGGGGATCTCAAGGTAGATGGAGTAGTATTTTTGGTACTTGATGGGTAAGTGTGGGAAGAGCGTCACAAACACTTGCTCATTCTAATCATCAAGTTTCGATGGGAAGTCTTGTTTTATTAGTGTATTTTGTTCTTGCTGATTGTTTTGTGTTGGGATGTCACAAGGGGAGTTTAACTAATGGAATCTGTGAGCTCGCAGGGACTGGCAAGCCATGTGGAGCCGGGGCATGGTCCTAATAAGTCTCTTTGTGTTGGTGTTGTGTTTGACCTATGCCCACCAACCATATGGTCAAGTCACCCACTAACACTAGTTCCCTTTTGTGGGTTTCATGGACCTTACATGAATTCTAAATTCTTGTTTTAAAAATCCTTATGTGAGAATTATGGAAATAGGTTTTAAAGGAAGTATTGGATTTTGAAAAGTAGGAAAGGGGTTTTCAAAAATTAAATATAAGAATGGTTTTGGTAAAGTTTTGCTTTTTTTAAACAAATTTTGGGGAGGAAGTGGAAGTGATTTAACAAGATTGGATTTTCCCTAATCTAAACATATGGTTTGTCGAAATAAAATGCTTTGAAAGTGTGAATCATTTTAAAGTAATTATGAAAATCTTTTTTAAATGGGGTGTTTTGGGCTGTTGAAAAGTGTTTGAATCCGATGAATAGGTTTTGGAAATTTGGTTTTGTGTGGATGGTGTTTTTCTGGAAAGGGGATTTGTCTTTTGTAGTTGTCAGATTATGAAAAGAGACCTTGTAGATTTTTTTAAAAAAATGGGAAAGGGCTATTTGAAATAGAATGGTTGTTTTTGTAAGTTCTATTAAATGAAATGTATTTTTTAATAAAATGGTTCTTGATGATTCTTGGTTTGCTTTGTGGAATATGAAAAGTGTTATTGACTCGGTTGTTGGTGTTCCTTTTGACGGTACATGATTTTTAGGAATGATGCTATTTTGTTTTAGCCTTTGGTGTTTTCATGGGTTCTCACATGCATGGTTTTATTGATACCTAGAAGGGTATTATATATCGAATTGTTGTTGAGTTCCTTGGGTGGCATGTAAATGTTTATGTGAGTGAGGCTTCATTAAAAACCATTGGTGAATGTGAAAATCCATCAAGTTAGTTTTTTTCCAAAAGTGTTTTAAGCTGATAAATTGTGGTGTTTGTTTCGAACCGATGGTTATGTGGATGGTTTTTCATATGTCTTAGATGTTTTTTCTATTCAGTATTATTACTTATGATCTAGAATTCATACTGTTGTTGCATCATAATATGGGAGCTTGTTGGTGGCTCGGTTTTGGAGTAATCATCAGTGGGTTTCTGAAGATGTGTTTGATGTTGTGATGCGACCACAAATAGTTCTATGTTTGCAAGATTTCCAATTGATAATCCTAAGGATTTTTTTTCATGTTTCCCAGTCTATATACACCTTTTAAAATAATTTCTCATCAGGTTAGTTGAAATAGAGAGCTGTTTGGGATCAATTTAAAGTGCTTCCACGTCATGGTAATTCATTTGGACATAGTAGTTTTGTTCGATAATGTTGATATGTTTCACCGTATTCATTGTCCATTCTTCCCCTTGTTCAATGTGAGACAAAATTTTGATATGTATCTATGAGTTATTATTTAGAAGAATTATTTTTGTTGAGCATGTGAGTTTTTTTAGTGGTGTGATCCTTAACACCCTGACTGTGGTGCAACAAATGCTTCAAGAATCAAGGCTCTAGCCATAGGCCTCAGAGTGAAGCTTTTCACGCAGCTAGGAAATCTCTAGAGGTTAGGGGAGCTTGACCAGGCTCCTACCTCCACCATTGTGTAATTTTAGTTTATATGTATCTATTGTGGTTCGTAATTTCTGTGAATTTCCATTTCTCACATTAAGTGTGGTAGACTTACCCCTCACACAGTGTCTATGGTTATGCCTTCATTGATGCGGGTTTCCAATCAATTTCCCATTGTGGAATAGCTCTGTAAATTAGGTGTGTTATTCGTGTAACCTATTCATAGGTGTATAGTTTTAGGTATTTCATGGTTTCTTTTGTGGTTCTAGTGGCCAAATTATTGGGTCCCCTTCCATACCCTCCCCGAGTGGTGGGTGTCCGGATCCGTGATGAAAGTGTTGACCAAGTTCTCATCCCCTCTATTCAGGAGACTGTGGTTTATATGTTCATGATGTAACCCTCTTAAATTAGGTTGTATGGGTTGTTGTGGGCGAGTTTTTTCATCTTGTGAATGTGAGGTAATGTTGAGTGCTTGTTTTTTTTCATTGCTAGTCGGGTTCTGATGGTGGGGAGACCCACCACAGGTCTCGTTGATTTTTCCTCCTATGAACCTGTCTAGTGCTAGTTTTTTATTAATTTTGGGGAGTAAATTATTTACTCCTCTAGATTCCTTGGATTTTTTTGGGTGATATTTTGTTTGGGTGATTGTTTGTTTCATTGGGAGAAGGCCCAACAATCGGGTTCTTGGCTTGGTTGTGGAGGTGGTGGCTTGACCGTTCCGTTGATTTTCAAAAACTGGTGGTGAGTTGGTGTTTTGTTTTGGAAAGAGGATTAAGTTATATTTAAGGAAAATGATATTTAAATATATTGGTAGGTTGGATCATATTGATATGGAAACCTTTGGTGTTCATCTTTCAGCTGGAAAGAGTTATGGGGCAGAAAGCTTTAATGGTGGGGAGAATTGTCAAACCCGGTTTTCATGTCTTTGTTTTGATCCGGTTCATTTGAAATCCTGATACGTTTATTGGGTCTTATGTGATATTAATGTTGAGTTTTTAAGTTTCATCTATGTCTAATCACCCTAATTTTTGTTCCCCATTGCTTGTTAGGATTTTTTGGAGAAAGGGTTGTTATATCATGATTTGGGCCAACCGTAAGCCCATTTCCAGTTTTAAAAACAAAAATTGTATCTTTTATAAATCATTTTTTTTCAACATTTTTCACCCATTCAACTTACCACATGACCTCAACTGATATATTAAAACTACCATATCCTTTTGGACCCTTTAAGAGTTCGTAAGCATGGTGAATTAGGGTTACTTATTTAGGCATTGGGCCAGCCCATAAGCCCATTTTCAGTTAAAAAAAATAATTTCTTTATTTTATATCTAATTAAATATTAAATATTTTTCGGTGATTCCACCTCCCACACGAATACAATATCCCTATCCTCACCCCCATTATCGATTTTCCCTCTTTGGAGCTCATAATATTCCGGAGTGGGGAATCATTATGAATGTTTCTCAAATCGTCCATAATTGACCAGGTAAATTGTATCATTCATAAATCAATCAATTCATACTCTTTTGGACAAAAATATCCATTACCTAGTTTTTTCTTACCATGGGAGTCTCTCCAAAAAGTTCCAAGCCATTAAATTTTATCTAAGGGTGCAGATCCAGTGGAATATGAAGATATTTCTAGTTCAAAAGGTGAGATTCTTTCCCCTCTATCCTCCATCTTCTTCCTCCTTTCATTATTTCATAGATATATAATCTCCCCAAGTCCTGTTAGAATTAGGGTTCTATTATTCCAGGAATTTTGATGGTTTTTATATTCATTTTGGTCTGGTCTTCATAGGTTTAGGGTTTGTAAACCCTCGGACGGTGATTTCGTGTGTGCGTTTCTGTTAGGTCAAGGATTTGAGGTAGGATATCCCTTGAACATGCATTTATTATTTAAGATTAATCATGTCACAAACCAGCTCGGGTCATCCCTGAACCGGTCACATTAGCCAGTCTGTGGCAAGTCTGAGGGGATTTCCTGATCCCCCCGGGATGGCAACTAGTGCTGGGCATTAAGTTTTAATCGTTGGAAAAAATTTAACCCAAACAAACAAGGATCTGTAAAAGAAAACAACTAATCAAAACAGACAACACTAACAACATAAACAGAAAACTACACAAGAAACGTACTTCCATGTGACCTCAGGGGTCAACATCCTACGAAATACAAACATCGACCCAACATTGAGCGACTCAAACCAGAAAACATGAACAAAGGGAAACCTGCAACTAGAATGATAAATGACAGGATTGAGTACAAAAATTCTCAGGAGGAAATCCAATAGTAACCAATTCCATATGACCTTAACTTTAAAAATAAAACAAGTCATGCTAGTTTGAAAATAAGGCTCATTTAAAATAATGTTTTCGGCTTTTTTAAATTCAAATAACAGGATTTTACTTTTAAGGAAAACATTTCATTTCCCATACATTTTCAAGGTAGAATTCCATATTACATTGACATTTCAAATTGAAAGGAAAAACATTTACTTCAAGGTATGGTTTTCACAAAAGGGGGAGACATGCATTAAACCTATGAAAACAAATCCACTCCAAAAATACCAAAAACATTAGCCGACACCATGGTTAAACCCCTTAAGGTTAATCAAGCTCGTGTGGGGCCCTAGAACCTCACCTCTCGGTGTAAGAGTAACAATAAAAAATATTTGTTCTCATGCACGAGCCACTAGTAGGAGATCATCCATAACCTAGTGGTCACGATCATCATCACATGTTTAGTTATTGTTGTTGCTTCAATCCACCTATGTTAAACTGGGATGGAGCCACTCCCGTATCACTAGCACACTAGTCTAGTTCACCCACCTAGATACCCTGGGTTTTCTATGTGCCCTTTTTCAAATGGTGGTGAGGTTTTATCAAAAGAAAAAAATGAACATAGAAAATTATTTATCCAAAAATCACTCAATATATCACAACCAGTATACCTCCTTAAGCACATTCCCCCTTTTTACATCACACAACCACGCACAAGCCTTTACACTAGGCACATATCCCAAACCACACAATAACACTTGCATCACATTTTTTTCAAATTAAGGGGAATGTCTCAAGTGGGGTTTTACATTTTTTCATACCAATTTCAGTGTTCCAAACGAGACACATCACTTTAAAAGTAAATTTAAAAAAGGAAATGTTTCTCATGACCTTTAAGTTTCAAAAATCAATTAGAAGTATACATGTACAACCATGGTAGTGCATGTTTAAATAATGCTTAAATAAACACATAAAATGAAGAAAATAAAAATATCCTCAAAACCATTTTTTTTAAAACACAAAAAAAAACAAAAATGTCATTAAAATTTTATAACAAATCGATCGAAATACCACACACATTTTTAAATACTCATTTTACATTCAAAAGTCTAACAAACCAATTTTCAAGAATCAGAACAATTTATTTACAACATATTTATACATATATATAAAAATATTTATACATTTCATATAGATTAAATATAAAGGTAGAATACACTTAAAAAATTACCAACCAGTAATGGATATTCTAATTAAATGTCCAGGCATAGGGAACCTACCTTAACTCGCAGACCGAACACGGCGATGTGACACTCCACGCACGGGTGCGCAAGCTCCCGCAATCTACTGACAACGGTATCACAGACTTCTCTATCAACACGCCGCAACAATCACAAAAACAATAAAAAACACACAAAAAATAATTTAAAATAATCCAAACAAGTGAAAATCACATAACCCACCTAACACTCACACAAGGGAAATAGAACAGACCCAAACCACTCACTTACGATAGAGGTGTTCATCATTCACCCACTTTAGAACAAGGCATGTGGTGACCGGGGCCACGACAGCTGGTCGGGGGTGGGGGGGGGGCACTTCGGAAGGTCAGCGGGTCGGAGTGGCTCAAAGGGGGTGTAGCGAGCAGGGCCGGCCAAATGCAGGGTAGCCAGAAGCAGGCTAGCCGAAGGCAAGCGCTCGCCGGAGGTGTTGGCCGGAGAGGCGGAAAAGTCGGAGGGAGTGGGCTGGGCGATGGGATCACTGGAGCTGGAGGGAGATGTGGCGGGGTTGCTGGAGGGTAGGGCGGCATGGGAGCTAGGCGCTGGGGTGGAGGCCAGATGACGGGAAGGCGGGGAGTGGTGACGACGAGAGACCCAGACGAGGCCGGGGAGTGGCGGTGACGCGAGGCTGTGAGGAGGCCGGTGCGGGAGAGGGGGACGCCGGAGGTTGCGCGGGCAGGAGGGGAGCGGCGGGAAGCGGGGCACAAGACAGAGGCCTAGCGTAGCCAGTGGGTGCGCCAGTGGTGGAGGGAGTCCAGGATGAAGGGAGTTGGGAGCCGGATGGAGCAGGGTGTGCGGCCGAGTGTCGAGGTGGAGAGAGGTCGGAGGGGAGGGGAATCATGGAGGGGGGGGGGGGGGGTGGGCGCTGAAGGTAGGGGAGGGGGGGGGGAGAGGCACCACATGAGGGTGGGTAGATTTATGGTTACAATATATAAATATATATATATATATAATAGTGGTAATAATAATAATAATAATAATAATAATAATAATAATAACCATACTAATAATAATAACAATAACATAAAAATAAAAATAATAAAAAAACGAAAGGGAAAATTCCCAACACCTGGGCCAACAACGTAGTGTCCGCCAACTGTGCGGTGACTGCACAGGGGTCCAAAGCCCAGTAAAGGTACTAAATGACAAAACTTTTAACCTGGGGCTCAGCTCAAACCTCAGAATTAAGAAAAAAATAAAATAAACATGAAAGTAAATTAAATTAAAAAAAGGCGGGTGTGATATTTCTCCCCACCACAAGCACTTTTTGCCCCCAGAAAGTAACCTAAAATAATGATAAAAGAAACATGAATCAATGCCTGATTGAAAGAAAAAGGAACCATAACATGAGAGGATGGGAGAACACGGGAGGGTTATCCCCACCACAATAACTCAACTAGTGTGGGAAATTAATACTCAACCATACCACCCCGGAAGGGGGGGGGGTGGCGCGGGAACTCCAAACTAAACCAAGATAATCTCTATAACATGAGCAAAACAGCTCCACTAAAACATAGAACTTTGGACCTATACCATAAACCCCGAACACTAGGGAAGAAAAAAACCTCATAGAAGAGATTAATCCACCAAGTAAACCCAAGCATTCCCATAATGTCATTTATCCCAAAGAAACTTACATCTCTAAATGAACACAGTCAAACTGAGATCAACTCACACAAGATACAGACACACCTTTAAGAAAAACACATGATCCAAAACACCATAATCAGACAAACGAGATTGTTTGAATTACAAATGAACACACTCGTCCCAGATTCATGATGAGACAATGAACCTACGACAACACCAAAACGTTAACAGTGGAAGAATGATAACGAAAGGACTTTTAATGATCTGTTGTCAACACTGAACAAAAAACCCAAACTGAGGCTTCACACCCCCATAAACTCTTGACTGTGCGAGACCTTCACCCTGAGACCTGTGGCTGGGGCTTTGATGGTGTAGCATCTTCTGCCTCACAGTCAGGCACTAACTTTCTCTGATCATTGTGTCCTCTTCAAGATACACTTCCTGTAAAACTTCTCTAGATGATCCATACAACTGTAATGATGGAACGTCCTTGAAGGGGTGTGACATGACGACTTTGTATACCTTAAATGTCCATACTGACGGTACACCATTAGACGGACCGACGAACTGAAAGTCAGAGCCACTTCAGAGGACACTTTGGGAACAGATCCATCTGACACACTCTACTCATCAGATGGGAGACCTTCACGAGCAACTAGATATGGTAGATTTCCAACCGTCTGCACTCTTTATACCGACTCATCTAAAACACCTCATGCACCAACTTCTCAAAAGTGATGATCCGAAAAAGGGAAGATTCGCTCTTTGATATCCAGAAAAAGGCCCCTGATATAGAGGGAAGTCTTCATCAAATCATTTGATGCTATCTCCGGAGAAAATAACACAAGCACCTTGAAATATCAACATATGCATTCACCATTTGTTGGCCTTATTTAATACGCACAAACTCTTCCCTTTTCTTCATCCTCACTTCTTTAGGTATAAACCATCGGGCTATGACATATTTAATGAAAACCCACGTTATCCCATATTTCAGTGATGGCGGGGTGAACAACTCCTACTCTTCTAGAGCTGGATGGTCGAATAGACCCAGAACGGCATGCACTCTAACAGCTTCGAGGGTTCCCAATACCCTAAAGACTCACTCGACCTCTTCAAGCCACTACGCTTTCTCTAACATACTCCAATCACCATAAAGGATAGACAACGTTTGAGAAGGACCAAAAACTGGGCATGAATCATCAAAAACTCTAAGGACCTTTCTGGGATATATTTCTAAACAACATATAAAAAAACATGCCGAAACTGATAACATTAGAAGCCACGTCAATAAAACACCCTCATCCAACAATAACCAGCTCAAATCGAAACAAAAAAAACACAACACCAAATAAAATACACTATTTAGAATCCCCTTTTAATTTTAGTATTCATAACCACCTTCTTTCAAGACCACCTTCCAAATACCAATCCACTTTCAATCAAAAATCACTTTCCAAAACCATTTCACCTAAAAAAACAGTTTAGAAAACAATGTCAAAATTATTATTTCAAATACACACCTAGGTAGTCCCATGAACCGTTTCACATGTCTTCATCCAATTTCCATTCATACATGCTCCAATACACAGTTCCCATGCATTCTCACACATGTGAAAACATTCATAAAGAGATCCTGAGGTTTCACCCATAACCATTTTCAACCAAAACCATGCAAACAATGGATTTCCAAATCAAGAGATTTCAGTTTTTAAAACCATTTCATACATTTAAATTCCTTTAAAAGAAATCAATTCCATTATCAATTTTTTTTTCATTTCCAAAAATGCACTTACACCAACCAGAACAAAAAAAACACTTAAATTTCATCAAACACCAGAGTGAGGGACTAGTAGTCACGCTGAACCTGGAGACATGGTAGTGGTCCATGTCTCAAGTAGGCATCGACCACTATGAGGAATTAAAACTATGTACCCGAACATTACATGGGTCACTACTCCATGTGAAATCACGATGTAACATCGGCTTGCCTCCGTTGTCATCCCTCAATTCAAAAAAAAAATAAGGGTGAAACAAAGACTCAATTCCTGGACTACCCTGTGCGACTCAAGGTGCAGAACGGGTGAGAGTTCACAACGTCCTTCCCGTAACTACCTCTCGAATCCCGACAGTCCTAATCTCCACCTACCGGAAAACCCAAATAACAAGGGCCTCCTATGATACCATTTTGTCATGAACCAACCTAGGTCAACCCTGAACCGGTCACCCGAGGCTGTCCGCGGAAAGTCCCGACGGGTGTTCTCGATCCCCCTGGGATGGAAACTAGTGTCAGACATCATGTTTTAATCATTGGGAATGATTTAGCCCAAGAAAAACAGGATCCGTAAAAGAAAACAACTTAACAAAACAGAAAACACTAACAACATAAACAAAAAACTACACAACAAACGTACCTCTATGTGACCTCGTGGGTCACCATCCAACGAAAAACCAACATCACTCCAACATTGAGTGACAAAAACCTAAAAACATGAACAAAGGGAAACCTCCAACTAGAATTGTAAATGATAGGCGTGAGTACAAAAATACTCAGTAGGAAATCCAATAGTAACCAACACCCTAATCCCTTAACTTTAAAAAGAAAATCAGTCATGATAGTTTGAAAATAAGGCTCATTTAAAATAATGTTTTTAGATTTTTCAATATCAAATAATAGGCTTTTAATTTTAAGGAAAACATTTCATTTCCAATACATTTTCAAGGTAGAATTCCAACTTACACTGACATTTCAAATTGAAAGGAAAACAATTTACTTCATGGTATGGTTTTCAAAAAAGAGGGAGACATGCACTAAACCTATGAAAAAAAACCACTCCACAAATACCAAATACATTAGAAAGAACCATGTTCAAGACCCCTACGGTCATCTAGCTCATGTGGGCCCCTAGAACCTCAGGTCATGGTGTAAGAGTAAGGATAACAAATATATGTTCTCGTGCACGATCCACTAGTAGGAGATCATCCAAAACCTTGTGGTCCCTATCATCATCACATGTTTAGTTAGTGTTGTTGCATCAATCTATCTAAGTGAAACTGGGCTGGAGCCACTCTCGTATCACTAGCACGCTAGTCTAGTCCGCCCATCTAGATATCTTGGGTTTTCCATGTTCCCTTTTTCCAATGGTGGTGAGGTTTTGTCAAAAGAATAAAAATGAACATAACACTTTCTTTATCCAAAAATCACTCAATCTCTCACCACCATTCTCCCTCCTTAAGCACATTCCAACTTTTTACATCACACAACCATGCAAAATCCTTTACACTAGGCACATATCACAAACAAAACATTAACACTTGCATCATATTTTTTCAAATTAAGGGGAATGTATCAAGTGGGGTTTTCCATTTTTGAAAACCAATTTCAATGTTCCAAAAGGGCCTCATCACTTTACAAGGAATTAAAAAAACACTTTTTTTCAACACCTTTAAGTTTTAAAAATCATTTAGAAGCATACATGTGAAACCAAGGTAGTGCATGATTAAATAATGCTTAAATATGAACTTAAAATGATGAAATATTTTTAAGAAAATCAAACCATCCTCAAAACCCTTTTCTAGAAAACAAAAAATAACATTTCGTTACAATTTTATTGCAAACCTGTCAAAATACCACACACCGTAAGAAATACCCATTTACATTCAAAAGTATAAGAAACCAATTTTTAAGAATCACAAAAATTTATTCAAAAAATATATATACATATATATATATATACATATGTATACATTGCATATGGATTAAATATAAAGGCAAAATACACTTCAAAAAAAATATGATGCAGTAATGTAAATTCTAATTAAATTTGAGGGCATAGGGAACCTACCTCAACTCACAGACGGAACACAGCGATGCGACACGCCACACATGGGTGCGCAAGACACCGCAAGCTACTAACAGCGGTATCACAGACAACTCTGCCACCATGCTGCATCAATCACAAAAAAAAAACAAAAACACAGAAACAATAATTTAATATAATCCAAACAAGTGAAAATAACATAAACCACCTAACAATCTTGCATGTGAAACAGAACGGACCCAAACCACTCGCTTACGGTAGTAGTGTTCATCACGCGCCCACTTTAGGACAAGGTGTGCGGTGTCCAGGGCCACAAAGGCTGGTCGGTGGGGAGTTGGACAGAATGAAGGCACTACGAAAGGCCAGGGGGTCAGAGAAGCTCAAAGGGGGTGCGGTGAGTGGGGTCGGCTGGGTGCGGGGCAGCCGGAAGCAGGTTGGCCGGAGGCGGGGGCTCGCCGGAGGTGTTGACCAGCGATGTGGAAACACCCTAGGGAGCATTCTGGGTGGCAGGGTCGCCGAAGCCGGAGGGCGGAGTGACGGGGTTGACCGAGGGCTGGGAGGAATGGGATCTGGGTGCCGGGGTGGAGACTACACGATAGTCAGCCAGAGAGTAGTGGCGATGGGAGAATGGGACGAGGCTGGGGAGCGGCGGCGACGAGAGGACGTGAGGAGGCCGGTGCGGGAGAGAGGGACACCAGAGGTCGTGCGGGGAGTGGTGAGGAGCGGGGCACTAGACAGAGTTCAAGCATGGGCAGTAGGCACACATGGGGCGGAGTGAGGCCGAGACGAGCGTAGCTAGGTGCCAAAGGGAGCAGGGCGCGCGGCCGGGCGCCGATGCAGAGAGAGGCCGTAGGGGAGGGTAATCAGGGGGGGCAGCGTGCTGAAGGTAGGAGAAGGGGGGGAGGCACCACATTAGGGGGGTGGTAGATTTAGGGTTACAATATATATATATATATATTTATAGTAATAATAATAATAATAACTATATTAATAATTATAATAATAACATAAAAATAAAAATAAAAAAAAAAGAAAGGGTAGTTACCCAACACCTAGGCCGACCGCACGATGTCCACCAATTGTGCGGTGACTGCACAGGGGTCTAAAACCCAGTAAAGGTACTAAACGACAAACATTTTAACCCGGGACTCGGCCTGGGACCTCGTAACTAAGAAAAAAATGAAAATGAAAACAAATTAAATAAAAAAGGACAGGTTTGATAACTAATTTTGTTATTGTTAACACCTGATATATATATATGTTTATTATTGTTGTTCAGACTTTGGATAGTTTTATTGGTGTGAAAAATGGTTCTTTATTCCTTTTTTCTGAAAGGTAGTGTTGTTTTTTAATAAAAGTTCACACCAAGGGTTTGTTTTAATGTTCCGCTATCTTTCAAAACTATTTTGCGATGTTTATTAGCTATGTTTTTGGTATTTTGAACATGTTACTGTATCTTGAATAAAATATGGAATTCAATTGGTGTTTTATTCCTTTTCATGTTCATAAAATAAATTGTTTTGTGTAAAAAGGGTATCCCATGTGTTTGGTATATTTCCCGGTTGAATTTTATGTGTGATGTATGATTTAAAAAATTATTTTTTTGGATTTATAAATGAATTGGAAGAATTATAAATAGTATTTTTGCGTCCATATATGGATTTCAAATTTGGATTTTTTTACAAACAAATGGGTTTTGGTTTACAACATGTTTTGGCCCGAGATGTCGAAAAATGGTATATTTCCAACCTTATGAAAATGGTTGTGTTTTGAATAAGTCACCTGAGTGTTTTAAGGGATTTATAAATTTGGTTTACTACTGTAAAAGGTATTTGTACCCCTATTTTATAAATTTTAATGCATACCTTGGTCAAATATTTGTTTTGAGAAAGGCTAAAGGCCTGTTGGCATTTGTTTTGATTTGTAAAAATGGTTTCCAAGTGTATTTCATGTTCTATCTTTTTGGGAAATTTTATGGTCCATGAAAATGATTTTATTAAATGTTTTTAGGGATTCCAAATAATGTTTTTTATGTTATTGATGTGTTTTTTCCTTAAAAGGGCATATCCAAATGCATTTTAGGTGCAAGGCCTCGTGATACTCCTTGAAATTGTTTTACGAAAAAATTTAGTGGTTTATTGATTCATGAATGAAATGTAAAGAAAGTGTGTGGGATGATTGTGTGTTTATGTCTTGGGAATGTAATTTTGATGTGGAATGTTTATTTTATAATATGTGTAACTTTATTGAGCACTAAAGGGAATCCCAGGTATCTAGGTGGGTGGACATGTACTAGTATGCTAGTGATTCTGTGGGGTTTGGCCCCGATTTCACGTAGAAAGTTTGACGATGACAACACTAACTAAACTTGGATGATGATGAAGTTGGGGGAACACTAGATTAAGGGTATTCTCCCTACTAGTGCCTCATGTTCACAAGAATGGATATTTATTATGGTTACATTCACCGACATATGAGGTACCTGGGGCTCACAACAGAATAGTGCCTAGGGGTGTTCCTGTGATTGTGCTCATTGGCTATTTTGCACTCACCATCAGCATATGGTGTGTTTGGTTGGTAAATTAAGTAGTGTGTGTTATTTATTTAAAATTTTAAAATATTTAAATCAACCCTCATTAAAACAATTTTAATTTTTATGTTGCACCTCTTTGAAAAATTGTTACTAGCATTACTGTTTATAAAACATGCAATTTTTTGTCTGATAACTATTATAGCATGGAACCTCATTTTAAAAACATACATTTATATCCTGTACATAAAACACGAAACTGATGTTTCTTTTATCTTAAAGAATGTGCATTAGGTATAGAATATCGGGATAACCTACTGAGTTTTAATACTCATTCCTATAGTATTATTCTGTTTTTAGTCCTAGTGCAGGTTTCTGCTTGAGTCCAATCACCTATAGCAATGTGTGATAATTGTGTCAGATAGTGACCAACGGGTCACATGGAGTTATTTGGTTATAATTTTTGGTCTTTTGAGTTTTGGTTTAGTTGTACTTTCAGTTTCTTGTTCAAATAATATTCAGTTCAATTTTTCTATAAATGCATTTTGGGCTCTCTATTTTTTGTTGTTGTTTGTTTTATTGTTTATATATGGGAGAAATCATTCCCTTCTGTACTATATTGATGCCCTTGGTGCCTGTCTCCATCCCAGGAGGATCGGGAATGCCTCTCGGGACTTGTTGTGGGCTGTCCAAGGTGACCGGTTCGGTGTCGACTCGGGATGGTTCGTGACATGCCACCTTCTATGGGATATGGAATTTTACACGGCTTGCCCAAATGATTTCACAACCCATGTAATGCCCCAACCCCAGTTTCCAAAAGTTTGTGCATTATTATATAACATTGGCACGATAACAAAGGATCAAATCCTGAAAGACCAATCAGTTTAGTATCCCCAGAAGTACGAGATACAATCATACATTTTACATTACATTATGAAATAAAAAAAGAAAACATTATGTCTCCTTTGAACACATTATCCTCCCTTATACTATCCTATCAGGTCATTCTTTATATACTTATTTGGATATTTGGAATAATAGAACATAGAAAGGGGTGAGTATAGGTGCTTAGAATGGATATCAATTTAACGAAAACTTTCATAAATAAGCATAAACATTAAAGGGAATGCATAAGACTAAAACAAAATCCTTTTAAACATAATCTTCAGCATAATATGGTAAAGATAAATCAAATAATTCCATTTACTTATTCTCATTGATATTATACTAGTTAAAAAATCAAATGTAATATCAATATACAATTTCATAATGACGGAATGCATAATGTTGGACATCATAACCACATAGTCAAGGCCTTGTGCCAAGACTACAAATAATATTTTGTCAAGTATTTGTTCCAAGACACTAGTTTGTTTCATGATACCTACCTATGCATCAAGGAGATATAATCGCCTCCACCCATCACTTACTAAGTCCAATGCATTTCTCATATGAAAATCATGAAACATAACATATACATTCTTATAAAAACTACATATGAAATGTGAATAAATTAACCGAAAACCATGAATGGGATAAACATATCACATCCATATCCAAACATATCACAGAACCATAAATAAAATATGGAATATTGTATCATAATTAATCAATATCAAACAAGTGTAAATTCTATCCAAGGATGTTGACATAGCTGAAATCTAAAATATTTGAGAAATATAACTCTTTCTATTTTGAAATAATTTAAAAGTTACCTAATTATAAAATGAAACATTTATTTTGAAAATAATTTTATAATCATGTAATCTATGCTTCAAAGGTGTTATAATGGCAAAAAATATCCACACTTTCCGTATATGTTTAAAAAAATCATTCTTTCTAAAATTTTGTCAAAAAGGTCGTAAAGGACCTTGTTTGGAAAACTATGGAATGATTCCTTTAGAAAAAATTTAGAAAAAACAGACTAGGGTATAAATTACTTTAACCCATAGTATAGGAAATTGTAAAAAATGTTTTGAAATACATTTTTAAGAAATAAGGATGTGGATGACAATGCGGTCCTAGAAGATACTCACATAAAAAAACCTCATATAATGAAGAGATTGTAGAACTAACTCTTAACTTGTACTTTTCCTTGATCGAGGGAACTTTAACCTACTATTTAATAGTTAAATCATTGTTATATAATTATACATGAACCACATACATAAATATTATATCATATATGATCTTCTAATATTGTTTTGTAGATTATATTTCAGTAGTATCATTGTTTCAGGTGTTAACTGATTTGTTATCCATTGTATGAAAGGTTACGTAAGCCATGATTGTTATGGAAAGGATGAATTTGTTCATATCCATAATGATATTATGTTATTAAACAATATTTTTATTCATAAAATTGAAATTGTTCGTGAATGGTTATGATGGGGAATGAATTTCATCATGTTCGTGGAGACGGTAATCC
Organism: Viscum album; assembly: GCA_963277665.1. NCBI lineage: Eukaryota > Viridiplantae > Streptophyta > Magnoliopsida > Santalales > Viscaceae > Viscum > Viscum album. The sequence goes on from OY728126.1 coordinate 592,965,417, forward strand.
GTACGCACGCATGAGCGTCAATATCATTCTATTGATGGTGAAATCATATGTAATTTGATGGTATATCATATATAAATAACCCTGAAAATGTTATATTAATTATATATATCAGATATACTGATTATTATACCCATCCAAATAATGAATTATTTGAATAACAAACTACACCATGATGTGGAGACGGTAAGTCGTATGTACGCACGTGTGGTGACTTGTCTTTCATAGGATGTATTAAATAATGAATATGGTTGTACCATATTTAAAATAACCTCATATTATGTCTAATTTATTGGAGTTATTATTATTTTTTTTGTAATCAACAATGAAAGAGGAAGTGGAAGTAGAAAAGAGAATTGAAAGAGGTGGTGAAATTATTACCTCTTCTTCGGGTGTTTCCTTTTGAGTTGATCAAAAGGGATCTATAGGTTGGAATTATGATCAAATTAAAGCCTCTAGGTAGAATTCAGGGTAGTTGGGATGATACTTGAGTTGGGTTTGGCTGATCCAAATCGATTTGGATGTGTGAAATTAAGATAATGGAAGTACCCTTTTATAATAGATGTGAGGGTCACTTTAGGAAAATCTTGAAATATTATTTTATTATACAATCATATTCGGTTTATAATGACTTAAAAAGGATTTATTTCGAGTAAAAGGTGGGTATGGGTTGAAAACCTCTCAACCAATATTTTTTAGATAGGTTTAGGTCATTATATTAACCTTATCTTTTAGATTTAACTCTTTGTTAAATAGTTTATCTTTTAACATGTCTTCTTGTATTTTTATATTACGTGGTTAATAAACATACTATAAAATTCCACGACATCTCCAAGTGGTTCATTAATGACATATATATTATTATATAAGTCTTTTGGCTGATCAATTGATTTTTAGGAATATAATATCAATTATTAATATTGTATTTTTTTTGAAAAACTCATTTATGTCAATCTTGGTACTATTTGGTATTTTGTTTTTGTGAATGTCATAACAACTCTATCACTTCAAAAAAATTATTTAATAAACCCTAACACGTCATATTAACCTTGAGAATATTGTAATTCATAAAAATTATCAATTTACATTTATTTGGATATTTATAATATTCATTATTTTAATCTTTCATTAATCAGGTAATTACTGCATCATTATTGTGTCATTAATAAATTTATTTATTTAATGTCTTAAAAATTATAAATAAATAACCATTTTGTAGGAAATATTTTTATCTTTCTAATTAATATTTATAGTCTAATTTATCTTATGTATATACTTATATAAAAATGGTTTAGTTATTAAACATTGAATTTAACATTTTTAACACTTTGAAACAAAATAATAATAAATTTCCTAATATAATACAAGCGGACCAAAAGGATCAAATTTTATTCCTAAGGATTCTTATGGACGAAATAAACTTATTCTATAGAATTAGGACATGTGTTAGGGTAATTGTAGTATTATTTTAAACCTTTAATTACCATATTTATTTTTAATCGTAGTAAATAAAAGTCAAAAATTACTATTGACCAAAAATTATTTTCATTTTATTGAATAAAATTTTACATACTAATGTCAACGCTGTCTCTTAGAATTTTTAAATTCAATTTACAGAAGCTGTAAAATTGCATTTTATGCAAATTTTTAAATGCACGTAAAAGGAGGGTAAAAGACGGTAAAAAGGTCAAATAAATTTTTTATATCTTATATTATTATAAAATCACTCCAATGAATAACATTGAACATAAATAGTTATTATGTATCTATTTTTAACTAATATAAATTTTAATAAAAAAATAGTTATTTAAATAAAAATTCTGTTTTAAACAATAACACGGTGTTTTTCACTATTCATCAAAAATTGAATGTTTTCTGAAAAATACCAAAAATTCAACCTAATAAAGTTTCGATATTTCAAATTTAAAAATGAAGTCCATTTTGAAAAATAAAATTTATAAAATTTCAAAAAGTGGCTATTACTATTCATAATGGCTAGTTTGATTGGTCATGGTGTGTTAAAACTTTATGTTGTGTACAACTCAAGCTATTTCATTATTTAAAGGGAAACATACCATAAAAGCCTGGGCCGTTACATTATCCCCTCCAAATAATTTCGTCTTCGATATTTCTAGAATTTTAATTCATAAAAATATTTTGGTGGTTCTTTATCATATGTTTCTTGAGTTCCCACATTTCCTCTTCCATCTTATGATTTCTCCCTAGAACTTTTACCAGACGAGTCACCCGATTTCTCAACACATGTTCATTGGTATCAAGAACTCTGATAGGATCTTCATAGTAAGAGATGTCGGGTTCCAGTTCTATTTTTTCATAGGTGAGTACATGTATTGGGTCAGTCATGTATTTTTTCAATAGTGATACATGGAACACATCATTAACTTTGAGGAGACTTGGTGGCATTGAAAAATGGTATGCTACAGCCCCAATTCATTCTATAATTTCGACAGGTCTGCTGTACCAGAGACTTAGTTTACCCTTCTTACTGAATCATATAACTCCCTTAAATAGAGATACCTTTAAGAAAACATGTTCTCGTACTTGAAATTCCAAATCCTTCTTTCAGTTATCGGTATAGGTCTTTTGCCAACATTGACCTTCTTTGATGTGGGATTGGATAACCTTCACCTTTTACATTGTTTCCTCAACTAGTTCTGGGCCAAAGAGTTTTCATTCACCAACATCATCCCAAAAAGTTGGTGTGCGACATGTCTTTACATATAACTCTTCATATGGTGCCACTTAAATACATGAATGGAATATATGTTATAGAAAAATTCGACCAGAGGTAAATATTGATCCCACATACCTTGAAAGTGAAGTTATCAAGATCTCAACATGTCTTCTAAGGTTTGAATAGTTTGTTCTTATTTCTCATCAGTTACAGGGTAGTAGGCAGTGGTCAATCGAAGATCTGTTTCCAAATACTTCTGAAGATGTCTCTATAATCTTGATGTAAAATGGTGATCATAATCAGAAAAAATTGATAGGGGTACTCCATGAAGTCTTACTACATAATTAATATATAGTCGTGTTAAATGTTCAACTACTTAATCTTCTCTTTTATAAATAAAATGGTCTTAATTGGTAAGACGATCAACAATTACCATTATTTCATCATTCCTTCTAGGAGTATTTGGTATCCCCATGAAAAATTCCATCGTAATATCATACCATTTACACCCAGGTATGGGAAGAGGTTTCCTAACGCCTCTATGGTGTTGTCTTCTAGAATTCAGATGTTGAAAAACCATACATCTTGACATATAATCAGAAATCTCTCTCTTCATGTTGTCCAACCAAAAAAGTTCCTTAAAATATACATAAATCAAAGCTATTCCAGGTTGTACAGAAAAATTGGAGCTACGAGAATCATCCAACAATTACCATTTAAGATCAGTTATATCAGGAACAAAATTTCTCTTCCCAAATTTCAAAATTCGATCTTCATTTACAAAGTCACTCAATCTCCCATCATTCATAGATTTAATTTTCTTTAGAAACTTTTCATCATCAGTCTGAGAACTTTTTATCCTTTAAAGTAAATATGGAATGTCAACCATTTAAAAAGGTATCAATGTTTCACCTTCCATGATTATTCCCATATCCATTTTTAATAGATCCTTGTACATATGATCCCTTTCAACTCTAATCTTGTTCAGAACTCCATGATCCTTTCTGCTCAAAGAATCTTCTAACTTATTTTCCTTCACTGGATTATTTTTTATAGTGCAATCATAATCCTTGAGTAGTTCAAGAAATTGTATTTTCCTCAAGTTGATTTATTCCTATGAGAAAATATACTTCAAACTCTTGTGATCAGAATATATCTCAAATTTTTTACCATAGAGATAATGTCTCTATATCTTCCAAGAAAATATTACCGCTTATTACACAAGATCATGAGTAGTATAGTTTTTTTCATGAATTTATAGCTATCGTGATGCATAGGAAATAACTCTATCATTCTGTATAAGGTCACAACCACATCTTTTCTTTGAGGCATCACTATAAATAACAATCCCATCATTCACTGATGATAGAGTCAAGATAAGAGCATTGATTAATAATCTCTTTAGTTCTTCATAACATTCCTTGAACTCTTTTTTCTAAAAAAATATTACCCCTTTACATGTCAGGTTGGTTAATGGGTTTTCCAATCTGTCAATATTCTGGACAAAATGCGGATAATAACCCGCTAAGCCAATAAAATTGTGTTCCTCAGTTATACTCGTCGGTGCATTCCATTCATCGATTTCCTTGGTCTATGAACAATCGACAGAGATTCCATCCTTTGAGACAATATGGCCAAGAAAATAAATTCCATGATGCTAGAATTTACACTTTCTAAACATTCCATATAATTCATTTCTTCTTAGGGTTTTCAAAATAGTACACGTGTGATTTTAATGTTCTTCTCCGCTTTTTGAGTATACCAAGATATCATCAACAAATACCACTACAAATTCATAAAGATATTCCTTAAAAACATCATTCATTAGATCCATGAATACTGAGGTTGTATTTGTCAGTGAAAAAGGCATTACTGTAAATTCCTAATACCCATACCTGGTTCAAAATTATGTTTTTATAATGTCTTCCATCTTCACACAAAACTGATGATATCCAGATCGAAGGTCAATCTTTGAAAATTATTGAGCTCCATTAAGTTGGGTGAATAAATCATCAATGTCTGGTATAGGATACTTGTTCTTTATTGTTATATTATTGATCTCCTTGTAGTCAATGCACAACCTATTAGACCTATCTTTCTTCATAACAAAAAGTACAAGGGATACCCATGGGGAAACAATAGGTTGAATAACTCCATTAGTACGAAATTCCTCTAGGTGTTTCTTTAGAAACACTAATTCCATAGTGGCCATTCTATAAGGGGTCATTAATGTGGGCCTTTAACGAGAAACTAAATAAATGGGAAACTCAATTTCTCATTCTGGAGGATGTCCAGGTAAATCCTATGGAAACACATCAACATATTCTTGCACAATAAGGACATACTCTATTTGAACATTCTTTTCCTCACCGATAGTTATTTCATTCAGTTCCCCCTTTATAATTGAGTTTTGTTGATCTACTGGGGGTGGATCTAGATAAAAATTAGGTGGTGACATTTATGCTCTATATATAATGTACTTCTTATCATCATTGTAAATTGTAACCTCTTTCTTCTTAAAATAAAATTTCACATCGGGGTCTGAAATCCAATCTATACTAAGGATTATATCAAAATCAATCATGGATATGATGATAAGATCAGTGGATAAAGTACATTTATATTCCCTAATGGGGACTCATTCACAAAACAATATTGCAATGATACTTCCCTTAGGATTTTTGACTGACAAATCCCTTGTTAAATCAAATTGGAAATATATAATTTTCATGGAAAAATAGGTACATATAAATCATTTCAATGATATTGAATCAAATAAATCATCGTCTAAACTTGGGGAAACCATTAAATTACCAGCCACCATGTCTTTATGAGATTCAACCTTCCTGGTAGTTATCGTATAAGCTTGGCCTTTATCCCTTGGCATTTTGAGGTAATTTTCTTTTCTTATTAGGACATTCATTTGCATAAGGCCCATTTTTCTACAATTGTAGCATTCAATATTGACAGCCTCTTTCTTCCCCTTTTAATCATGATCATGGTGGCATTTTTCATCACACTTGTTATAGACTATCATTACATTTAGGAAAGTATTGGGGTGTTTCTTCCCACATTTACAACAAGATGGATGTTAAAAATTTCCATTCTTACCCTTATTTCCATTTCTAGAGTGTTTATCATATCTTTTCTTTCTGGCTTTTCCTTAATATCGCAAGACATAAGTAATTCCTTTTCTGTCTTGATAACACATGAGAAAATATATTGGTATAATGTGAAGGATTGTGAGACTAATTCTTGATTGATAAATGAATTTAATCCATCAAAGAATCGATCAATCTTACTCATTAGGTTATTTATATAATATGTTGCATGCCTTTCTAACATTGTAAAGTTATCCTCATACTTTTTTATATTCTCATCCTCCATTTGCCTTAGACTCAGAAATTGACTTTCCATATCTACTCGATGGTCATGAGGAAATTATTTTTCTATGAAAAGCTCTATAAACTATATACATTCCATATTTTATATTTATTCATCCTCATTTTTGTTTTGAAATAATGATTACCATTGATCTATATCACCCGTTTGGCGATAAACTACCATGAAAACTGTTTCCCTTTAGCTACTCCCGAATTTATTAAAATATTTTCTCTAAGGAACTTATCCATTTCTCATATTCAATTGGATTTTTAGTCCCATTGAATGTTGGTGGTTTTTTCCTCATGAAGTGATCCAACCTAGATCATCCACATAGTAGATCAGGGTACTCTATATGGGTAAGGTTATTATTCATAATTTGAATGAGTTGTCTCAGTATGGTGATAATCTGATCAGCACCAGTTGCATCACTAATTCCACTATAATTATCTTGAGTATGTGGGAAATACCTACACGGATTACGTGTGTTGATATAGTTTCAATTCCTTCAACTAGGATCCATTTTTAAACAATAGAATACACTTTATTAGTTAATGAATTGTCATAGATAATTCCAATTATGTAAAACAGTTAACATAAATTGAGCATTTTATAGATATAATCCATAAACGTAAAACAAATTTCCTTGAGGAGGTATATACTCTTAAATCCTTCATAATGGTTGGTAATGAAAATGTCAATTATCATAAGCTTGTACCCCGGGAGTGTCATAACCAAGACTATATCAAGGCTAGTTGTCGTGTACTTGGATACCTCAGGTCAAGCCCGAAACTTTTGGTTGGAGTTTTCACTCAATGATACATCTATGCCAAAGCCGCCTATACCTACTCATATCCAGACAAGGATGTATTTCATGGAAAATACACAAAATCTGTATATTAACAAAATTCTAGAATTTTCTTCTATACTAATCCTCAAATTTTATCATAGGGTAATGTTATCTAATCAAAGTTTTTACAAATCCAGTTTACAAGGTTTATAATAAAATTCCTCAGATACCAACTGTAACACTCATTCCCCAATTTCCCAAAGTTGGTGCATTATTACATAACATTGACATGATCACAAGGGATCATATCCCGAAAGACCAATCCGTTTAGTAGCCTAGGAATTATTAGATACAAACATAAGTTTTACATTACATTATGAAATGAAAAAAATCAACATTGGGTCTCTTTTTAACTCATTCATCTCCCTTGGAATATACCTACATGTCAGTCATAATATACTTCTTTGACTCGTGGAAAAATTAAACATATAAAGGGGTGAGCTCAGGTGCTCAGTAAGGATAAGAATATAGAATAATCTATCATTATTAAGTATAAACATTTAATCAAATGTATAAGACTAAAACACAAGACTTTTAAAATTAAACTTCAATATAATTTGAAAAAGATAAATCAAATAATTCTATTTTCTTATTCACATGAATATTCTACTATTCGAATAATCACATGTAATATAAATATCCAATTTCATAATGATGGAATGCATAATGTCTGACATCATAACCTCATAGTAAAGTCCTTGTGCCATGAATACCAATAAGATTTTTTCAAGGCCTTGTTCCAAGACAATAGTTTCTCTCATGAGACCTACCAATGCATTGGGGAGCTATATCGGGCTCTACCCGTCACTTACTAAGTCCAGTGCATTCCTCATATGAAAATGTTGAAACATAACATAACTATTCTTATTAAAACTAGAAAAATAAATGTAAATACATTAACCAGAAACCATGACTGGTAAAAAAAACACATCCATAGTCAAACATATCAAAAATCCTTAAATAAAATATAGAAGATTGTGTCATAATTAATTGACATCAAACAAGTGTAAAATCCATCAAAGGATTTCTACATAGATGAAATCCGAACTATTTGAGAAAAATATATATTTCTATTTTGAAATAATTTAAAAGTCACATAATTATAATATAAAACATTTATTTTGAAAATATTCTTATTATATTGTAAGGGATGTTTCAAAGGTTTTATAACAGTAGAAAATAGCCGCACTCACCGTATAAGTTTAGAAAAATATTATTTCTTTAATTTTGTCGAAATGGTCGTAAATGACCTTATTTGGAAAATGATGGAAAGATTCATTTATAAAAATTTAACAAATATAAAATTAGGGTATAAATTACTTTAACCCTTAGTCTAGGAAATTTAAAAAATGTTTTGAAATACATTTTTAAGAAACATGGATGTGGATGATAAAGAGGTCTTAGTAAATGCTCACATAAAAACAACCTCTAAAAATGAAGAGATTGTAGAATTAAACCTTACCTTTTACTTTTCTTTGATCGAGGGTAAATTAACATACTATATAATAGATAAATCATTGTTATTAAATTATACTAGAACCACATAAAAAAATATGATATCATATATGATCTTCTAATACTGCTTTGTTAATAATATTTCAGAAGTATCATCGTTTCGGGTGTTAACTAATTGGTTTTCCATTATATTCTTGGTTACGTAAGACATATTTTTTATTGATAGGATATATTTAATTCATATCAAGAATGATATTAAATTTGTAAACATTATTTTTAATCATAAAATTAAAATTATTCTTGAATGGTTATGACGTGGAATGAATTTCATCACGTTTGTGGAGACGGTAATCCTTATGTACGCATTAGCAAAAATATCATTCTATTGATAGTGAAATTGTATGTAATTTGATAGTATATCATTTATAAATAATAAATAAATTGTTATATTTATTTTTTAAATTAGTTTTACTCGTTATTATACCCATAAAAATAATAAAGTTTTTGAATAACAAACTACACTACGATGTAGAGATGGTAAACTGTACGTACACACATATAGTGACTTGTCATTAATAGGATGGATATAATAATGAATATTTTTGTACAATATTTATAATTAAATCACAGTATATATATGTTACTAGAGTTATTATTTTTTTATGTAAACAACAATGAAAGAGGAGTCTATGAATAAAAGAACTTGGAAAGAGGTGGTGAAATTTTTACCTCCCCTTCGGGTGATTCCTATTGAGTTGATCAAAAGGGCTACTTAGGTTGGCATTCTGATAAAAGTAAGGCATCTAGGTCAAAGTGAGGGTAGTTGGGAGGATATTTGAGTAGGTTTTGGTGGATACAAATGGATTTGGAGGTGTGAAATTTATAGAAGGGAAGTACACTTTTATATGAGAGGTGAGGGTCACTTTAGGAAAAGATTCAAATATTATTTTATTAAAAAATCATATTCGGGTTCTAATGGATCCAAAAAGATTTATTTCAAGAATAAGGTGGTTTTGGGTCCAAAAACTCTCAACCAATAGGTTTTATATAGGTTCATGTCCCCATATTAACCTTATATTTTATATTTAACTCTTGGTTAGATACTTTAACTTTTACAATGTCTTCTTGCATTTTTATATTACATGGTTAATAAAAATAATATAAAATTCCAAGAGAACCACAAGTGGTTCATTAATAAAATATATATTATTAAATAAGTCCTTTGGCCAAAACTTATATTTTTTGGAATATTATATCAATTAATAATATATTATTTGTTTTAAAAACTCACTTATATCAATTTGTACACTATTTGGTATTCTGTTTTTTTAAAAGTCATAACAATATTATCACTTATAAAAAATTTATTTAATCAACCAAAACATGTTATATTAACCTATAAAATTAGTTTAATAAATAATAAGTCTCAAATTTAATTTATTTGGATATATATAATATCAATTATTATAATCATTCATTTCTATGGTAAATATTGCATAATTATTTTGTCATATATAAATTAAATTATTTAATGTCTAAAATTTAAAAATAAAATAACATTATGTATGAAAATTTTTTATCTTTCCAAGTAATATTTATAGTCAAATTTTTCTTATGTATATCACAATATTAAAAAAATTAGTTATTAAACATTGAATTTAAAACTTTTAAGTCATTTTTAAATAAAATAATAATAAAATTTCAAATCTTATCCATGTGAAACAAAAGGATCATTTTTTTCCTTTGGATGATTCTGGTTGAAATACACTTATCCAATAGAATTATTACATGTGTTACGGTAATTATGATATAATTTTTTAGCTTTAATTACCCTATTTACTTTTAACCATGGTAAATAAAAGTCAAAAGTTACTATTCACCAAAAATTATTTTCATTTTATTGAACCTAAATTTACTTACTGATGTCAACCATATCTCTCAGATTTTTGAAACTCAATTCACAGATGTTGTAAAATTATGTTTAATGCAAATTTTCAAATGCGCCTAGAAGGTGGGTAAAAGACGGTAAATATTTCAATAAAATTATATATATATATATATAATATTATTATAAAATGACTCCAATGAATTAAATAAAACCTAAATAGATATTATATATCTATTTTTACCTAATATAAATTTAAACTAAATAAATAATTATTTAAATAAAAAGTCAGTTTTAAAAAATAACGCAGTGTTTTTTACTATTCATCACAAATTAAATGTTTTCAGAAAAATAACAAAAAATTCACACTATAATTATTTTGATATTCAGAATTAAAAAATGAAGTCTATTTTGAAAAATAAAATTTATAAATTTTTTAAATGTATGTATTATTATTCATAACGGCTAGTTTGATTGGTTTTGGTGTGTTAAAACTCCAAGTTGCGTATAACTCATGTTATTGCATTATTCAAAGGGAAACATATTATGGAAGCTTGGTGTGTTACAAACCATATATAAACCATGTGTCATCCCACCTTCAAATATTTATGATGTACCCACATAACCATTCTCCTCAAATAGAATGGGGTTTTCAAATCCTCTAATCTCCTCCACCCCACTATCTAGACCATCGTGGTTTTAAGAAAACATGTTTTTGGCCCCACAAGATTTCTACTAACAATGGGATATGTCTATTTCACCCAAAAAGTTGGGTTTTAGGCTCCAACAAGACCCAAACACCCTCGATACTTCTATGACATCTAAGGGAATTCACATTTCTTAGCAAATAGATTTTAAACCAAATATTTATAGAAACGAAGTATTCAATACCATTAGAAAATAGTGGTTCTTATAATTATCTCACATGTCCTATTTCTTGATTTGTATTAATTTTAAAAAATGTTATAATTTTTTTTATCATAATATATTATTAATTTCATTTTAATAACTATTAAAATAATTTTAATTTGAAGATAACATAATCGAAATTGAATTTGAATATATACTTTTTAAAAATAAATAATATGTTATATTAATCAATAAATTTTCTGGAAAACAATTATTCCATGAAACTGTATGACTTTGAATATTTATAAAATCAATTATCTTTAGTTTTCTAATAATTAAATATATATACGTTCTCATCATTGCATAAAAATTAAAGGTAATTAATCGATTACTAAAAACTAAAAAGAATTACTATAATAAAAATAATAATTTATATTTCAGATGAATGTTTAGAACCGAACACATCCTCTTTTTATTCTTATATAAACGATTTAGAGTTATTAAAGTAAAGAGAGTGAAATGTTGTATTTATTATTTTCTTAAATTAATATAATTTTTATAATCATATAAAATTGAATCCAAGTGGGAAATTACTCAACCATTGGATTAATATGGAAAAACTACATTCATCCAATAGGATAAAAAATGTGTTAGAAGATTTTTAAAACCGTATCCAAAATTTAGAACCCTATTTTACAAGTTTTACCATTACCATTGTTGTAAAATTTACTATTATTACTATTTATAATGACCAAAATTAAAATATAAATATTTACCATATTTGACCTTCTTGATTAAAAATATAGAATCAATTTTTCAAGATTCCATTTATATATATGACAAAAATTCATATTAAAATATGTGCATAATGATAACTATTTTTCAAAAAAATATATTTTCAACATAAAAGATGATATACATTCTTTATTTATATATAGAAATATTTTTATATAAATTTTAAATTATTTAACTGAATATATCATTCATAAATTCATTAAAATCATTAAAAAATAGTGATCAATTCTAATTATTGAGATAAAAAAAGATTGCACAAATAAAAATAGTTTTTTCCAAAAAATATTGATTTACGTTGAAATGTTTTTCATATCAACTGATAACCAATGAATTAATTAAATTAATATGTAAACCACAAAATTGTTAAAATTTAGTAAGAACTATTAATAACCGTTAATCCAATGGTTATGTGATGATCGTATACTTTAGTAAAGTTCCTTTATACTCATGGTTGTGTGTGTCACATTATATCAAGGATATTAAATTTATTTAAATGGAAATCTATGATAAAATCATTTGTGGTTATAGGTTGGATAATGAAACTATAGTACCAAACTAGATGTGTTATTTTTTAAAACAATTTTTCTATTTGGAATATGGGTAAGTGAACTTGTTCTTCAACTATGATACACGATACATGATCCCCTCAAATTCCTTCTCATTACTCAGGAGTAGATGTAATTCCAATAGAGTTTGATTTCCATATTTTGAAGGGAAATTCAACTAAAATTAATCCTTAATATTCATGATTTTATTTTATTATTATAGAAATTATTATTTTTAGAATTGGATAATTTGACATCTATTCTACTAGATTTTCAACTAGTTTTCATTAACAACAACCAACAGTTATAAAAATTTTATTATGGAAGGGTGAAGAGAGATCTCCAAACACTATTTGTTAGTGTGCTAAATATCACCAAAATATCCCAATTAAAAATTATATCCATTCAATAGCTAGATTTAGTTTTTTAACAACTTGGGAAGTGACATTAAGTTTATTATTTTTATATGAATTCGAGTATAATATTTCATATGTTTAGTAACGGAATTTATTTAATATTGGATAAGTTTTTTCATCATTCATTTAATAATGAACTAAAAAAAATTCCTTAAAAACATTAATCAAAACCCCTATCACAATTTAGACACAACGTGAGATTATGACTCATTATTTATTAATATATTTAAATTTCTATTCTCTATCATGAATATAAATATGTAAATTTTTTCAAGAGGGAATCCCAGGGAGTAGCCTTTTCAAACCGTCCACTCCAAGGATCCCCCTCCCCAGAAAGAGGTCATAATTCCCTAGTAGGGAATAAGCCCTTTCCAACTATGATGACAGAGCATCCCACATAGACACACCTTGATCAGTGATGGTTCACAAAAAAAATTTGTTATCCCAGTGATGTGTGCCCATTATTCCGACCCATTGAAACACCAATTGACCCAACAAGACGAGTTATACATTGGATGTGAAAATTCCCCCAAAACCATTCTCCCAAGAATTGAATATTACATCTCATTGAAAACTGTTGCATTGATATAGATTCACTAATTAAGATAAACCACTAATCTAATGTTAGTCTATATGAGGACTCTTTGAGCCACTATTATTGATGTTGTTGGGATTAATGTAAAAAAATATATATTGAAAAATTATATTGTTATTTTATATAAAATTTTCACATTATCTAATGGACTCATTTTATATATTCAACAATATCAATATAACGTTATGATGTCATATCTATTAGAGAAGCTATATCATATTTATATAGAATGAAATGAGATATTTCATTGAGTATTAAGGAATGATGATCATGATTACTCATTGAAACAAGGAATATGTGTCCTATTATGTGAAATTGTCAGAGAAAAGGTGATGGGTTCATGATAAATTTATATGAAACACAAAAAATAGAGGTATATTCTATAGCGTAGACTATAGTGTGAAATATTGAGGTGTAGATTTAGTTTCTATAGTTATAAAATGAGAAAATATTACTATAGATACAGGGATGTATTAAATAGGTGAAAATGTAGTGTTGTGTTGATAGTGCACAAAATTTGACATCATAGGTAAAAAATAGAAAAAATTATACACATGATATTTTTTTAAATTTGATTATAATATATATATATATGATGTAGGATCTAGATGTAGCTAGTGGGAATTATCAAGAGTAGCTATGTGATCTAGATATAGATGCACATGTTATATGTGGTATTTTCCATTTCTTTTTATAATTATTCAATGTGCCATTTTAGAGGTATAATTAAAATAAAAAATCAATTTATAAAGTGGTTATAATTTAGAAAAATATGTATATCACAGTATATTTTCACAATAGAAAAATTAAAATACGATCTTATATTTTTTTTAAAAAAATCATTGGAAAATTACAGAAGATAAATCTTTGAAATATAAGAATTGATTTCATGTCAATATGAGTATCAATTTTCCCGCGATGAATGAATGTTTTTTATTGTTTTAAAAATCAAAAGAATTTTTTAATGGGTAAATCATTTAAAATAACCAAGAATTGATTTAAATTCATTAGAAAAAGATAGTTGAATTTTTTTAGGTTTGAAAGAGTATACGAAACATCAATACGATATGATGTATTATCAAAATGAGTGAAAATGTTATTTCTAAGGATATTATACTATTAAAAAAGTGTATTTGATTATCCAAAAAATAATATGACCTCATTTTATTATGAAATATTTTAGAAATTAAAATAGATTAATTTGTGAAAGGTAGAAAAAAAACCACATCAATACTAGTTACAGTATGAATAAGATAAAAAAAATTCATTTTTAAGTGTTTTAAATCTCTAAAACCTACAACCAATTTTCAACACAAAGAAAATAACCACAACATTATGTAACATAATGGGAAAAAATATTTTAATTATTTTTTAAATGTCTTAATAGATAACACTTCAGTACAACCTATAGTGTGCTGATAATGATTGAATAAGTAGTAAATAAAGATTTTAATCTCTTCAAATACAGGAATCATAGTGTAAATACTAAAAAATGACTTCAATTTGTAATGAAATCATTGAAAAAGGGATGTTGCTTTATTTTTAAAGGAATGACCTAATTCCACACCAATCCAAGTTGATGTTTTCTAGACATGACCAAAAAAATATTCTTTTTCATTAAAATACTAAAACATTAATGTAATGGTGATAACATAGAAAATGGACTTGAATAAATATTAAATCATAAAAAATAATTTTTTTATAATTTTTTATATTTATGAATTGAAGTCCCATATATCTGTCTTGTCAGTCGCTCAAAATGAGTTAAAATTTAGTTTCTAAAGATATTAGACATTTCAAAAAAGTGTATTCTAAGGTCAAAACCAAGAAAAGTACCTCATATTTGTGTTAAATTTTAGGATAATGAATATAGAATAATTTTGAAATATAAAAACAAATTCCAAATGAATTTGAGTTTTGGTTTTATTTGTAGGGAAGAAAATGTATTTCTAGTGCCTTAAAACTTTTAAACATGCATGTCAAATTCAGTACCTATAAAATAATAAAAAAATGATTTCAAATAATAGATGATAGATATTTGAAATATTTTTAATGTGATTGAGTAGAGGAAATGTAAATATGATGTTTGGTGTGACCAGAATTTGTGAAACATTAGTTTAAATGTTATTAAAGTCTTCAAAAATATGTGTTTGAGGAAAAAACCCATGAAAATTACATAAATTTAGAATGAAATATTGGGAAAGTTTTTGAAAATTATTATTTTAAACCTTACAATATACTCCACTTAAATATAAGTTTTAATTTGTATATAATGCCTGAAAATGATTTTTTACTGTTTAATATTTCTAAAACATGCATACAATGGTAAAATCCTATAAAATAGTATTGAATTCATGTGAATTATTAGAAAATAATATTTTAATTATTTGTGAGATGTCATAATATAAATCAAATCAATATGATGTGTAGTTTATCAATAATGACTGGATATATAGTTTTTATTAATATTAAAGTCTTAAAAAAATTGGACCATAGGTCAAAATAATATAAATGTCATTATATATCTATGAAAAAATATTTCAATGACCAATGACATATTTTTGAAATACAAGAACATATTCCACATGAATACAAATCTCATTTTTTATAGGATGACCAAAATGCACTTTTAGTGTTATAAACAATCAAAAATTTGTGTAATGGTAAAAACATATACAATGACCATGAGTTTTTAAAAAAAATATAGGATATTATCATTGAATTATTATTTACGCGATTGAATATAAATCACATTAGTACGACTTAGGGTGTGCTCAAGATGAGTAAAAATTTTGTTTTAATGATATTAGAGTCTTCGAAAACACACATCTACATATCAAAATTATTATAAAACCTCCAATTGGGTTTAGATATTGTAGATAAAAAATAGATAACTTTTTTATATGTAGAAAATGATTCCACATGAATCTATGTTTTTTCCAAAAAATTAATGAAAAAATAATTTTTTTGTTTTAAATTTCCAAAATGTGTGGGTAATAGTAAAATCATAGAAAATTACCTTGAATTGATTTAAAATAATATAAATATTATTTTAAATTTAATTTTAATATTTTTAATATATCAAGAACACATTTGACATGGAGTGTTCCAAAAATGTGTAATAAATAGCTTATAAAGATATCAAACTCTTCAAAAACATGAGTTCAAAATTATAAACTAATAAAAAACACACATTAGTATAAATTATTAACAAACTATTTCTTATTGAATTAAAATATATTGGAACTTATTCCACAAGAATTTGAGTTGTACATTTATTTGGATGATCAAAATATTGTTTTTAGTGCATTAACACTCCAAAACAATATTCAAATGGAAAAAACATAGAAATTTTTTAGAAATTGGGATGAAATCATATGATGATGAAAATTTAATTTTTACTATATTAATGAGTACATGAATCATCATTCCGATACATGGTGTGCAGTTATGAGTGAAAAAAAGCCTTTAGGGATTCTAAACTGTTCAAAAACATGATTCTTAGGGTCTAAATAGAGTTAATGAATTCTGATTGGGGTAGAATCTATGGAAAATTAGAAAAAATTATTTTATAGAATATAGAAACTAAAACCTCATCAATATGAGTTTTTTATTACATATGATGATTGAAAATAAACTATTAGTTTTTTGAATCCTTAAAATGTATGAATAACATTAAAAATGGGAATAACCACTAAATGATGTGAAATTATAAGGAAACTATCATTAAATTATTTTTTTTTATTTTTTTGAGTGTACAATAGATCAATATGACATGTAGTGTTCTTAGAATAATTTAAAGGGAAAATTTAAAGATATTAAATACTTATAAAATAAGGTTCTATGTGGAAAAACCTAGAAAACTAACTTATATTGATAAAGAATATAAAGACAGAATCTAGAGATTAATTTTTGAAATTTAATAAATGACTGCATGTTAATCTGCATTTCATTTTTCTACGGATGTTAGAAAATATATATTTTGTGTTTTAAAACTCTAAAACTTTTATGAAATGTTCCAATCCTATAAAATGACTATAAATTAGCATGACATCTTATTAAAATGTTATTATAATAATTGTTTTATTTTTTGAATGGACAACACGTCTATATGATTTGATATGTGCTCAAAATAGAAAAATAGATTGTTTTTATTGATATAAAATTGAAAAGAAATATTCATCAGGGAGTGAAAAAAAGACCTTATATTATCCTTATTTTTTTTAAATGAACAATTAATAATTTTTTGTAATATCGGATATGATGCCACATCAAAATGAGTTTCTGTTTTATTGAGATGATAAAAAACAATTATAATGTTTTAAAAGTCTAAATTTTTCATGTAACAACAAAACCCAATAAAATTACCATTTATTGACTTAAAATCAATGTAAAATTATATTTGAAATATTATTGATATGTTTGAATACTAATCACATCAATTTATCATGTTAAATTATTAAAATGAGTGAAAAAAATAAATTTTAATGATAATATTTTCTTTAAAAACATGTGTATGAGGGTAAAAACCCATAAAATGTTCTTGGATTAGTATGAAATATTATGTAAATGATTTTTTTTAATATAGAAATTTATTCCATGTTAATTTGCGTTTTTGTTTTCTCATGATGACCAAAAATTTATTTTTAGTGTCTTAAAACTCTAGAATTTTCTTGTGATGGTCAAATCCTAGAAAATAACCAATAATTGATGTCAAATCATAGTAAAATGTGCGTTTAATTATTTTTGAAATGTATGAAGGGATGGAGATTCAATATGAAAATTTGTGTGTTTATCATTTGTGGATAATTATTTCTAAAGGTATAAAAATCTTGAAAAACATGTATCAAATGGTACAAACAAAGAAAGAAACCTTATATTGATTAAAAATATTATAATGATGACTTAATATTAATTTTTTAAATGTAAGAAGTGATGTCATATCAATCATTGCAGTGATTCTAACAGGATGAAGGAAAATGTAGTTTTAGACATTCAAAATTCTAAAATATGCATGTATCAATCAAAACCATGTAAAAACATGAATTGATGTGAAATTATAAGAAAAAATAATTGGATTATTTTTGGTTTCCATGAGTAGATAAAACACCAATTTTATTTTTACAATTCTTCGAATGAGTGAAATGAATATTTTTAATGATATTATACTATTTGAAACATGTTCCCAAGGTTCAAATGAAATAAAAAACCTCAAATTGGTCTAAAAAATAATGAAAATAACAATTATTTAATTTGTAATTTTATTAACTAAATCTGTGTCAATGAGTGTCTCCATTTCATTGGAGGGACTGAAAACAGATTTTGAGTGTTTTAAAACATTAAAACATTATTTTAATTGTCAACATATAGGAACTGACGATGGATTTCGGTGAAATAATTGGTAAAAGATCACTAAATTATTTTTGATTTTCACAAGTATCAAACACATTAATCTAATTATGCAGTGTTCTTGGAGTGATTGAAATTAGTTTCAATTTTTTAAATCATAAAAAATTTGTGTTTGATGGTCCAAGGCATGAAAAAAAATAATTGATTTGAAATATTAATAAAATTAGAAGACCTATATTAATATAAGATTGTAAATAACTGCGAATAATCTGATTTGTGATTTTCTCATGATTTTTGAAACATGTTTTTAGTGCTCTAAAACTCTAAAATATATGTGAAATGTTAAAATCTTAGAAAACAACCATTAATTGAGATGAAATAATAGGAACATTATCTTTAGATTATTTTGTAACATCTTTTTATAGCTATAACATTAATCCAACCTATGGTGTTCTCAGAATGATAGAATAATTTGTTGTTAAAGACATTATTTTCCATAAAATGAGTATCATGGGGTAAATAACAAAAAACCCCTATATTGTAGAGAAATATTTGAAAATTCATAAATAGTTTATTTTTGAGATGTAGGATCTGGAACCATAGCAATACAAGTTGTAGCTTTCTTTTAATTACTAATAAAACCAATCTTTATTTTATGAGTACACTAAAATCTTCATGTAGTGTTCTACAGCAATAATGAAATCATAAATTTAAATTAAATAATAGGGAAATCATATTTTTTAGTTATTTATGACATTTATTAAGAGATAGTAAGCCAATATGACATGTGGTGTGCCCAGAATAACTAAATAATCATTTTTTATTTATTTTCATGTATTTTATAACATGCATCTTATGATTATAAAAAAGAAAAAAACCTCATATATCTATGAAATGTTATGAAATTTACCACTAAATTTGTTTTTTAATAAATGTATAAATACCATATCAGTTCAAGTTTTTTTCTCATGATGAAAAATGACACTTTTAGTGTTTTTAAACTCTAAAGAAACCAGTAATGGTCAATATATGGTGAAAAACAATAAATTAATGTGAAATCATATAAAAATTATTTTTTAATTATTTTTGATATGTTTTAATAGTCATCCCATCCATTTTACACGTGATGTACATAAGATAGATAAATAAATAGTATTTTAAAAAAAATCATTAAAACCATGTGTCATGGGGTCAAAATAAAGAAATAACAAAAACTTTCTATGATATTCATGGATAGAAAATACTTATTTATTTCAATTTTTTAGGAATAGTATCCATAAAATTGGATTCATGGTTATCTTTGGGAGAACAAAAAAATATTTTAGTGTTTTAAAATTCTAAAATAAGAATGTAATGGTCAAAACCTTGAAAAACCCATGAGTTGACATTAAATAATAGTAAAATGGTCATTTAATTATTTATAACATGTCAAAACATATACCACAATATTAATGAATGTTGTGTTCATGGAAAAATAGAAAAATAATTTCAGAATATACAAATGCCTTTAAAAATTTGGGTTGACGGGTACAAAAAAACAGACCATGTATTACCATGGAATTTAAAGAATTTTACCACTAATATATTTCTTTAATGATAAAATATATTCCACATCAATCCTAGTGAAAATTTCCTCAATATGACCATATGTGAACGTTTGATTTATTAAAACTCATAGACATGCGTGTAATGGTCAAAAGTAAGAAAATAACCTCCAAATGATTTTAAATAATAAAAAATCATTATTAAACTATTTTTGAAATAAATGAAAATACGAAACATTAATTTGAAATGAACATTGCTCATATATACACAATAAGATTTTTTAAAATATATTTTTTTCTTTTAATATTTTATTTAGGGATTAAAAACCAAAAATATAAGAATAACATGAAATATTAGGACAAATTCGATTAATTGATTTATGAAATATACCATAAAAATATGAGATATTGTTTCTTTATTGATGATCAAATTTTTATTAGTGTTTTGAATCTCTAAAATGATAATGTAATATTCAAAACCATTATAATAACCATGAATTTAAATTTAAATATAATGGAATAATCTTTGAATTATTTATAGGAAGGATGAAGATATGACATGTCAACCCCACATGAATTTTTCGTGAAAAAAATAAATATATGAAATATATAAAAAATAGTGTCAAGGGTAATAACATGAAAAAAATCTATGGATTCCATGAAATATTATGAAAATGAATTGTAACTAATTTTGGAAATTTCTTAATAGATGATACATCATTCCAAGGTGTGTCATTCTTTGCATGGCCCAAGATTCACTTTTAGAGTTATAAAACTCTAAAATGACTACATAATGGAAAAAAACTAATCAAATAAACATGTATTCATGTTAAATAATTAAAAATTATATTTTTAATTAATTTTTAAATTTTATAATAAATGGAACATCAATTTGACATGTGATTTTCTTAAAGTGTCTGAATAAGAATCTTTCATAGATATTAATGACTTTAATAACATGAGTGAGGTTATTAAAACCAAGGTAATGTATTTTAATCACCATGTAATCATAGGATAATAATCTTTGATTAAATTTTACAATGATTTATAGATAATATATCAATTGAACTTGTGGATTTATTGACATGAATAAAAATAACCTTTTATTATTTTAAAACCATAAAAAATTGAGGTAAGTTTAAAACCCTATAAATGAACAAAATTGACATTAAATCATAATAAAATGATCATTTAAATATTTATGAAATGAAAAGGTAGAGTACATATCAAATAAATATTTTATTGTGCTTGGAATGCATAGATAAACCATTTGACATTAAAAATATGGTTACAAACAAGCAATATATTGAAAAAAGAAATGCCCATTAGATATTTGTTTGTTATAATAACTTTTACATTGAATAATATAGTGGGTTATAATTATTAGTTATTTTTTTTACTAGAATAAATTTTACTATTAATTTATTTGATTTAAATTAATTAGATGATGGATGTGGAGTATGAAAAATGTTTTGATGATGTTCATTGATAAATTATTAGATAAATTATTTATTGTATAGATACATGTCTTATATATGGATTATGTTTTCCTTTTTCATATTTTATTAAATTCCAATGGTGGATTCATATTAATTGAAATTTTCTTTTGAAACATTATATATAGAGAAAACCAACTGGCATCCACTATTCTATGTTTCAAAATGTCTAACAGGGACTCCAGTATGGAATATAATATAGAATATTGTGGGATGTCCTATAGGTACAACAATATAGCAGTTGTAGTTTGATATAATGACACATTAATTGTGACCTCTATATAGAGATTACTCAGTGGATATGATGAGCCATTCGTGACAACTTTTGGTGATTCTTAGGCCATTTTTTGTAGTAGTGATTACATATTTAATATTATAATTAATATTATTATTAATAATATAATTAATAATTTTATGTAATATTAATAATTTTATTATTAATTAAATAAATTTGTTATTTGCTATATTAGATAATATATTTTAAATTATGTAGTAATTGTATTAATAATAATAATTATTAATTATATTATTATATATAATAGTTAACTATCATTAGGATTTCATAATGATGTTTCTAAATATGAATTATATTCTTAGTTAATAACTATATTCAGTATTGGTTATAGCTATTAATTATATTGAATATAATATATATCATTAACTACATTTTTTCTATATGCATGGCATCAGATGAGGTGATGGCTGATGTGAAGGATTGGCCATCATTGATTTTAGGAGAGACCCCCTGATGGTGATCCTCAAAAGCAGTGCTAATTGCCCCAAATTTTGGTTTCGGCCTATTGTGGCCTTGAAAGATAGGGGATTATGAGTTAATTCAATAGTTCATGGGTCCTCATGGACCAAGAAATATATATGTGGCTTGTGGGTCATTATAATGGGTGGGTTATCCCTTCGGGGGGGGGGGGGGGGGGGTTATGAACTACCCACTAGCACGTGTGTGGTGTGTGTGTGTATTTCAATGTAATTTTACCAAAAATCACCTATAATATATATTAAATAAATCCAATATAGTATTATTAATTACTTAATTATTAATAATAATAATATAATTACTCACTACTTGTTAATTAATAATTATCATTAATTATTAATTATAATATGAATTATATTATTAATTATATTATTAATTAATATTGTTCTGTATAAAGTTTATTTATATTATTTTAGTGTTTTTATTTATATTATTTATGAAATATTTACAAATAATTAATTATAATAATTAAATATAATCATTAATTATAGTTTTTTATATTAATAATTAGTAATAAATTATTATTAATTTTTTAATTACTAATAATTTTTATGTTTAAAGTATATATTATTATTATTCATATATTATTTATTATGTATCACAAGTAATAATAAATTATATTTATATATCTAAAAAAGTGGAACCTGAAACATATGTGGAAAATCATTAAAAGATGATGACACCAATCCTATATAAAATATTGAATTTGATTTGGATTTTGGATATATTTTTTCATAACTTTTATAAAATTAATTCTGTATAAAATTAATAATTTTTAAATAATGATTAAATTTATATATATATGTATAAAAAAATTGGAAAAAAATTAAAAAAAATTTCAATTAAAAAATATAAATTATGTTTTGTTGTGAATTAGATTCATGCAAGACACTTAAATAAAATACCACTTTCGTAAAACCCATTCAAATAAGCTGAGAAAGGACCAATTGAGAAAATACATATTATCCTAATTCTTTCTAATCATTTTTTTGGGAAAACCAAAAAAACATTGAGTTATATGATTTTTCTACTTTATTATTTTTTTCTCTTTTTTATCGTGGGGTTTTCTTTTGAATCTTCAACACACTTAGCTCCATTATCTTTGATATAATATTGTGGTCAGTTTTGATGGAAAGATATTGGATTTAATATATTTGAAAACTCCCTTAACTTTCTGTCTTCATCTATTATATCTATTAATGATGTTTTTTCTTCTAACACATAATTTGAATAACTTTATTGATTTTTTTATTCTCCTTTTCTATTTAAATTTGACTTTCATGGAGTTTCACTAATAGTAGAGAAACCTTCCATTAGTTTGTTAAACACTCTAATCAAGAGACCATCATATTAAAACATTGTTACTCATTGTTTAGATACATCAATAGATACATCTAGTTTACTTGGGTTAGAGTAACATTTTCCATCCTTTGATTAAAGATAAACTTTACCTTTCTAGGAATAGCATCTTTAATTGTAATATAACTTGGAATATTAATATTTTCCTTGTATAGTTGAGAATGAAGTCTTGAAATTTTATATTGTTGTATAAATCAACTGATATTGAATTTTAACATAAAATTTAAGATTTGTTTTCCCCTTATTAGTGAAAATTTATTCCATATACACCTAAATAACTATAACAATATTGATAATGATAATTTCTAAAATATGATATGTAATAAATATATACTCTACACTAATATTATTACACCCCATGATCTTAAAAGAAGATAACCAGGTAACATAGCATATATGACACACAAAACTAAGCATATATGAGATTATAAAACCAAAAACATTATAATATATTTATTTTTAATTAAATTAAATCTATTTGATATATTTTGATGAAAGAAACATCAAGTTTAAATAAAACACAATACTCTATCAAAATATTATTAAATAAAACGTGATCGTTATAACCAAATCGTTATATTGGAGGAAAATAATAATAATACCTAAATTATTATGATTATATGTTTCAAAAAGGTATAAATAAATTCAATGTTTATCTATTTTATATTTAAAATATAAAAATATTTTGAAAGGAAAATAAAAAAATTTCAACATTTTTTTTTCTAGAAGAGGGTTTTTTCGGGCTTTGCACAAGTAATTTAAAATTCAATATTACCAATTTTATAAAATATATTTGAAAAAAAATTCATTCTTTAAATATATAAGTAATAATTGTCCTTTTTTTTAATTTTTTATAATTTTCAGAAAAGCTTAAAATTTTGATGAATAGTGAAAAATATTTATTTTCAATGAAAACTGTCTTTTTGATTAAAATATTAAAAATGTTAATTTTTTTAAAATTATTTTAAAATTAAAATTAGATCAATAATATTAAAATTTAACTAATTTAGGTCATTTTAATTATTTTCATATTGAATTCTAATATAAAATCGTTTTGAAACATTTAAATGTTTTCTTGGGAAAGCCGTTTTTTCGACGCTTTTGCCTATATTATTTTAAATTATATTTTGAATTTAATTTATAAAAATGAATTTAATATTTTGAATCAGAATAATATATATTATCTATTATGTTCAAATAAATTTTTATCCAATATGAATAGTAAAATAATTATAAGTTAATTACCAAGGTAGTAGAAAAAAAATGACTTACTGGTCGGTTAAACTAAAAAAATAATTGTTAGAATAAAAGATGAACACATAATAAATATAATTAATTGAAATTTTTAGGACTTATCACACATAAAATTTGATAATGTCCCATTTTTTAGCCTTTTGGCATGTGAAAAATGTGGGTAAACTTCATTCTTTTCAAAAATTCCATCTGTGTCCTCTCTACGAATTATAAAAGGTCTCTCCCTCCCCACATGTATTAACTCCAATAAAGCATTTTGGGTTGAATATACCCAAACAATTCTCTAGAAAACATACCCAGACATATTATATAGCCTTTTTATTTCAAAAAGACCATCCCTAGTGTTCTTATAATGAGATCCAATGGTGGTTTCTCAAAGAGAATATAATTTTCCTAACAAAACTCTTTAGTTTTATTTCTATATTCCACGTTCAATTATTTATTAAAACCCACAATTTAATAACTCTAGTGTATTCCATATAAAAATATTTTATTATTTTAATGGAATAATATTTAACCATTTCCTCTTATATCTAATGGGAAATAAAATCATCGATTGTGTGTATCACAGACTACCGCCTCGTGAACCAATGTAACTCATTTCACCTGAACATATCTCAAGATTTTATATAATGAAGTAATTAATGTTTATATATATATATTATTTATTAAATAATTATCCTTATAGAATAATGAAGTTACATTTTAATTTCTAATTTCTTATCCATTTAAATTAGGATAATGTCGCTCATATATACGACAGGCTACTGCCTCGAGAAGTGAAGTGATTTATTTTTCACATATGATTTACGTGGATAGTAATAAGGATACATTTAATGAATATATATTATATATATGAAAGGATATTTGTTTTAAAAAATTAATATATCATCTACTTTTTTATCCTTTAACTCATTGGGGGAATGATATATTTGCTCATGCGTATGTATATCCTATCATCTTCTTGAGGTGATGTGATTCCTTTTACATGTATATCAATTAATAATGATTAAAAAATTTATCTAATGAGTAAATATTATATTGAAATTTTTTTATAATTCTGAATCCTATGAATCTATATCCCATGCACAATAACCAAAACATTCATGTTAAAACATACAAGAGGAAACAAGGTAGTAAACACCTGAAACAATAGTAATAATGAGATATTATTAACTAACAGGAGATGAGATGTTATAAAATAAAAATATATGATATTATTAATATTAATATGGTAATATTATGAATAAAAAATGAGCATAAAGTCAATATAAAGGAGTTTAAACCACATTTAAAAAAATGATGTGTAATGTAAGAGACTTCAACTAAATTTCCATTCATTGAGGTATATTTTTTATTATTAACATAATTTATTTTATACAGTGTGAATAATTGAAATTTTATATGTAATTTCAATAATATTTCATAATTTGTTTTATTTTATTTTTCAATTCATCTTATTTCATCCAAAGGTGTTTTACATCAATGTTACCTAGGGGCAAGGGACTTAGTCCCAATTTCTCTTCATTGAGACATATTGTAATGTTATAAACCTATATTATATTTTGTGATGTGTATACTACCACTTATTAATATAAAATCATTAACACTTAATTATTCATGCTATTTATATGTTTTAATTTGAAATATTTCATTGAATTATTTTTGAATTGAAAATCACCAAGTGGTAAAGAATTTCATAACTCAATTTCCTTTAATTTGGTTATACTACTTATTCATTACAATAAACATTCAAGGATTATATGTGTAAAGTTTTTTTACAATAATATTTTTATTACCACTTTTTTATATAAATTTAAATTTGATGTAAAAAAATTGATTCATTGATTAATTCCCACTTTACCGTTATGATCCTTGAAATGGTTTATTTAACAATCCCATTTCAATCGGGATTCTTTTTTACTTGAGTTTCGATTAAAATAAATTATTTGATAATTGTCTATAAAAACCATTTAATCTTAATATCTTATATTTATTTACTTTTATTTCAATTAATAATACCATTTTTCTTTATTTGGCCCTTAAAATTAGTAAGAAAATGTTTTTAAGGGAATCAAAATTTATTTCTCTCTTCAGTCAAAAATTATTTTTTATCAAAATCATTATTTTATAAAATAGTTCAAAAAAATTATTTTCCCCCTTTTAAAAATTATTTATTAATTATTTTTTAACTATGTTTAATTTTTTTTAAAAAAGTTTTCAATGTAATCTTCATGACGTTTTCAAAATAAGGCATGTTTGGATTTTACAGAAAATGTGAATAGAATATTCATTTTATCAATTATGTCATGAAAAATAATTTCCACCATCATTACAAATAATTTTATTAAAGATTATTTTACATGTTTTCAATGTTAATTTTCAAGTTAAAGTATTTTCACATTTTTTTGTGTACTTTTTGTTTGAAAATGTTATTTTCAATTTATAAATGATATTTTACTCAATTATTTCTTATTGACATTTTTATTCTATTTCTGTTGATCAATGATATCACCACTTTATTTTAATTATGATC
Organism: Viscum album; assembly: GCA_963277665.1. NCBI lineage: Eukaryota > Viridiplantae > Streptophyta > Magnoliopsida > Santalales > Viscaceae > Viscum > Viscum album. The sequence goes on from OY728126.1 coordinate 592,993,190, forward strand.
ATATAGGGATAGATTTTATTGATAAAAGTATTATTATTTCTCTAGATGTTTTATGATCAATTTGACAAAGGAAATATTGATATTTTCCTTCTTGATTAATTGTTGTAATAAGTAACATTCCCTTGAAATATTCACATTATTATCATAATTGGACATTACATTTCCTATAAATATCTATATTATTTACCATGGATGTATTTCATAACTAAACCTCATATCATTTATATATATGATATTTGACATTAAATGTTGTATGAATGATTCAGGATTATTGTTAATTTTGTATTCTTTACTTTATATGAAATATATTAATAAGGCATATGGAAAAGAATTAATATATTATTAGATATATGAGAATTGTGATGGATATGTAGATATGGGTGGATCATGGTGATAGATTTCATCCAAATTAATCAATAGTATCATGAGAGGAATCTGCTAAACCAGCTTAGTTAAATGGGTTTATGGTGTATACCTACCCCTCAATTATAAATTGTCTTAAGAAAGGTCTTGATTTTAGAGGTTTTATGATTCCTGTGATAATAAAATATATTAATTAATAATTTCCATCATCAAGAATTTAATTATTATTATCAATGATATTTTCACAAATATATTAACTCTATATGAATTTCATTCTTAGTTTATTGTTTAAATGACATGTGTTTTTAATTGTTTACCTTGATATATTGACTATTCCTTATCGAAACATGATTGTAAAGTTATTGATTAAAGGAATAGTGTGTTATGATATTTACCTTTCCATATTTATTGTTCATTATCTAATAATGATAGTCAAATTAAATAAATTGAATTTGTGTTGGGTTATTTACACTTTAATTTTGATTATTCTTATTCATTCATGATAGCTTCTACATTGTATAAATATACTAATTTAAGAACTCTATTTTTCTCAGGTATCGATCCTTTAAATTTTTGTTTAATTATATTTTACAGACCTAATATTTATGCCTAATGATTTAATGGGTGTCTTGGGGGAGTTTGTGGCCTATTTGGATCCCAGAGCCCATCTTTTTTGGAGAATAGACCTGTTGCATTTTACAATTAACTGTGTGGGGCAAGCTGCATTGGTAGATCTAACCGCCCGAGGCTGTATAGCGGGGTGGTATAAGGTTCATGATTTCCCCTAATCGTATTCCAGTTTATAAACAACTATGAAAAAACTACAAACCAAATTATTGAGGGGTTTTGCAATGTTGAGGCACAGTTTATATAACTGTGTGGCCTAATCATGCAGGTTCCCCTCCCAATATATGACTATTAAAATTTTGGTGGATGGTTTAACAAATGGGCGACCAAAACATGTGAATGATTTTTGGGTGATTTTATGGTTTGAATCTTAATGGGTTTATTAAATCCAACCCCTATAATTTAATTTTCTATCTGGATCAAAATACCTCCAAATTTGTCTCTTTTGAGACCTTTTCAATCTTAAACTAGGTTTTTAAATCAAGAATCCATATGGTGTATGATTTGATTATTGTTCATAAAATTGGATCATTATTGGTATAATATATATTCATTTTTAATAATTATTCATTCAACTTTCTATCTACAATACAGTTTATATACGAGCTCATATGCCCCATTCTAAGTCCATTGATATGTTCTTCAGATCACTTACAATACATTAAAAACAATAGTATGATAGTGGATAAGGATGTTCATATGGGTACGAGGTAGGTGGTCCAAAGTTCATAGATAATGTTTCTTCAATTTATATATTATTGTGTAATCATGAAGATATCATCAGGAATCACCAAATTAATTAATATCCCATTACTGTTGTTGTTATATATTTGTTCTAAGACCCATTACATATATGATTATCTTTATTGGTGGCTAAATCCATAATGTATACCACTCCAAGTGGGGAGATTCTATATTTATTCCTTTTTGAGGCATGTTATGCCATAATGGTTTATTATGAAATGTATATGACATAGTTTTTGTGTGACTTTTTTTGACCCTACTATTGTTAAGATTTCTACAATTAAATGGAAATGAATTGATAAATGGAATGTACAATTTCTACTATCCACTTGACCCACCTAAGGTTAGTGATTAGATTAGAATAATTAGTTAAAAGTGGAAATTGATACTATAATTTAGACTAATTCATTTGAAAAATTTAATATAATACAATGTACTGGTTTCACATACATAGAACCCCTTGTCTGGTCTAACGGAAGGTATCATTGTGAACTGCATTTAATTAATGTGGCTTATCTTTAATGAATTAAATCGTTAAATTCCCTTATACTTGTCACACTAATGAAAGTAAAGGATTAAATCAATTGAACTTATTTAATGACATGACCATTAGATTTCTTAGTTACTACAAGAATCCATTGTAATGTTCCTAATTATATATAGACCATGACACCATTAGAGGAATGGTCAGACACAAGTTATCTTTTGGATTCCTAAGGGAATTCCTTGAGTGATCGTGGATGTTATTTTGATTCAAGTATACCATTTTTCCTTTTAGATACACACCTTAGATACCAATAAACTTATATCAGTGGATTCTCGGTATGAAACTATAGGATTCGTCCTTTACTATTATAGGATTCTTGGATATACTCTTTAATCTAGTATTGTTTCTACGAACACAATGTTCCTTGGTTAAATCCTTGGAGCTAGCCATTGCTGATCCCATTTTACCTTGGATTTATTCACAGGACTCAGTTAGATCACACTATTGTGGAATTCCTTGGATGATGATCCACGCATTTCACTCTTACCCCTTAGCCACACTGTAGTTACTACTATGTTGCTCACCCATTGAGGTCTTGGTTTCCTTGTTTATTACTATGGAAGCTCTTTAATATTATAATCATCATGTTTGACTTATTTTATCATGGAACCACCAAAACTATTTTCATGTTAGGATTTTAGTATCTTATATTCCTTTATTAATATATATATATATATATAATGAAACCATGTGTAATTAATGAATTGGATTTATGTTCAGACACTAGTCTAAAGATGAATTTGGTAATAAGGTATTTACATTAGTATACTACATTACTTTTATTTTTGTAAAATTAAAAACTATTTTTGTTTATATTAGATGGTTTGGTTGTTATAAACACCATTGGTGGTGGACTACTAATATTTATCTCACACCCTATCAGGGCTACCAATGGTGCCTATTCTAATTACATGTATGATTGTATTGGAAAAATGAAAGCATACCATTTCAGAGGCTTCATTCGTAGAATTCATAGGTTGGAGGTTGTAACACCATGAGATTTTTTAGAAATATATATATATATATATATATATATATATATATATATATAATTATTATGTTATATGCAACACCAAAATAATCATTCACTAAACACAACACTGGATTGGCTTACGTTACACGCAAGAGCAACCTTCCTCGACAGCTTGCATTGTATGCAATACCATGTTTCAATAAATCAATGATATAGTATTATAATATTATGAACTAGCTTTTATGAATAGTATTAACCAAATTTTTAATTTTATTACATTATAATTCATGTTAAACATTTTCTATAATGAGATATGAAAACAAAATCAATTTTTCGGATAAAAGACGTATTTAAAAAAATGCAGTTTTACCACCTTTTGATGGCGCACCCTTTTTAAATATAATCGTTGACAAGTTTATAAGTTCAATTTTACAAAATAATCATCTTCTTTTGAATCAAGATATAAAAATTTACATTGGATAAATTTTTAACACTTTTCTGATAACTTTCATATTTTGATGAATAGTAAAAATACTATAAATTTTTCATAATTTTTTTATCATAAAGATAATTTATATGGTTAAATGATAAAATTTAATAGTTTTAAATTATAAATAAATATATTTTTCCATTTAATATAATTTATGTCATTTTTGTAAATTTTACAATGAATTCATTGGTAAAAATATTTTTGTCATTGACAATGTTTTAACTTTTAAAACCCATTTTTTTAACAACGAGAATAATTTTAAATTATTTACTGAAAATTATGTGTTTTGAATTATGAAAAATGGATTCCATATTTAGATTCATTGGGTCTAAATTATGTTAATAGGTTACTTTTATTTTTTTGATGTCATGAATAGTAATTATTGTAATTTTTATTTACTACAGTTAGAGGAAAATTGGGAAATTAAGGGTAAAAATAAGATTATAAAATTTCCCTAAGACCTGAAAAAACTCTATTAGATGAATAAATGTAAACCCATGTTACATAAGGGGCATAATAGATTCATTTTATGGAATTTTTATAATGAAAATGATATAATTATTATTGAAACAAAAGAAAGTGACAACATGTCACTCTCTTATATCTTATAAGTGTAATAATTTTAATTTTGTGATAAACCTCATAAAACATCAAATATAAATAGTATCCAGAAAGATAATAAAATTATCTACATCATTATAATTTATTTATAATTTTCAGGGATTAAATAATAATCATTAATGATGACACAATAGTGATGTAGAAATAATTTTTTTGAGTGAAATATCAAATAAATGATTTTAAAAACATTAAAATAAATATTATATGAACCAATTAATGTTATCCACAAATTTTATACATGAATATGACATGTTAGGAATCTATTAAATATTGTGGTTCGAATATATCCTTTGTGTGTATTTTTTTTAATTCAAATAAATGAATAGTGTCAAAATTGACACTTATTATTTTAAATAAATAACATAGTATAAAATTGATTAAAAATCAAAAAAAATATTTAAAATTTATAAATAAAAATTTATATGGTCTAAATTTTCATAAAGTATCCAATTATAGACAATTCAGAACACATATGTAATTATTTATATCAATTTAAAATTTAGAATTTTTTTACCACAAATAAAATTAAATAGTCCCATAGGGTGGAGTTCAGTGGTTCCACCCCTGTTGTACCTGTGGTGGTGAGTTGAGGAGGTCCTGGTTTCGAGCCTCCACGTCTGAAAATTTTCATTCCTTTGTTCCCCTCCCCTGGACCTACCATGTATAAAATTAAATAGATTAAATAAGGATAAATCAAGTTGATAAGGTTTGAAATAAATCCCCAACATGTCTAAATCTTATTTATTGATGATATTACAACCCTATATCATAAATATTTTTATTTGAGTCATTTTTGGTGGATTTTAAGTGGGGTTGAGTTTATTATAAATTAATATTTTAGAGGTTTCCAAAAGTTCCCCTCTTCTCTCTTATAAAGGGAACCTCTTCCCTCTCATCCTCACAACAATTTTATCCTTCAATATTTGAAAAAAATTATCCATTTCACTTCTACACTTTCCTAGAAACATACTAGAGTTCCTTATATTCTTCAAAGACCAACTTTATTGCACTAAGAATAGTTTTAGAAGAGGCGCATCAAAGAAGAGGTAATATCCTTTACCGATTATTTAAAATTTATTTCTTCTTCTACTTACTCTTATTTATTTGTTTCATTATAAAGTAATAACATTAGTATAACTCATATAATGATATTTCATTATAAATATAAAAAACCCTATTTCACATTCTATCCATCCAACGGAAAATTAAATCACCACGCGTACGTACGTACAGAATACCGTCTCCACGCCGTGGTTTAATCTGTTTTCCACCACCACCTTACATGGATGGGTACAATTGTGTAAAGAAAAACTATATATGATTATTATAACATGATACTAATTATGAGGTATTCTATCACCCACTCCAATAACATTCAACAATTATGGGAATGATATCGTCGCTCGTGCGTACGTGCAGCTTACCACCTCCAAGGTGCGATGTGATTAGTTTTACATGATCTTAATTAAACCATTATTATATAGACTAATTGAATGAATAAATATGATATATATTATACTAATACCATTATGTAAATTATGTAGCTATAACCTTAAAATAGGAATAAGAATTTATTCGAAAAAACATTCATAAGAACATAAAGCAATGAACACCCGAATAACAAGTAGCAATGAAATATTACTAATAAGAAGATAATAATACGACCATATATGATATCATAACAATGAATATGATTCTGTAATAAGTCAATGAAATTATTTAAATCAATATACATGAGCTTTGGATAAATACAGAGCATATCAGACCTTAGGTATGGGAAAATATCGCATTCTCATTTTTATCTGAGATTGATTATACTTCAGAATTTATTGGGGCATATTTATCATACACATCCATGTTTACTCAATATGTAATATTATTTCTATCCTCCTACAATTTTTTAAAACCAATTTTACCTATTGGTGAATTTTTAGTAAAAGATATGTAATTAATATTTTTTCATTTTCAGTACGAGATACTTTTTGACTTTTCTAGCCAAAGTATGAGAAGAATGTTTTTTAACTTATACGGAATGAATGGATATTTATGATTTTATAGAACATGAATTCCATTAAGCTTCCTTTACATGTTTTCATGTTTATTTTCAATTAACTTCTGTTAGTTTAAAATTTTATGATATGTTGAGAAAGGAAAAATGTTTTTGAAGTTGAAAGGATATTTTCCTCAAGAATGAAGTTCAAGTGATTTATGAAAATTATTTTCCATTTAAGATAATATAGGGTTCTATTTCTATCCCTATTATTAAATTGATTTTATTATGTTATGATGTAATTATTTTTATGAAGTCATTTTATCTTTTATGGATTATGTTATGATGGCATGATGTTTAAAAATCCCATTTTTATTACAAGGGTTATGATATGATATATGATTTATGTTTCTGTGGCACACATAATAATGGTTTCATTATGAGATGGGTGGGACCTATATCTCCCTCCAATTCATTGGGTAAAGATTTATATTTGATGAGATAGACTTGGATGGAATGACAAGTTAATCCGGTTCAGTGATACAGGACTGGAACGAGGAGTGAACTCGGTTCAATAATGTACTTTGTCTGCTATGATGATCTTGGAAATGAGTCTTGAATAATATGAAATGATTTTATATGATTATGTGTGTATGCCAAAAATTTTCATGTCTTATGTTATGAATATTGGAATCACATTTCACTACTATGATTTATCCCACGTCATGATATTATAATCTCTTTTACAGGATACGATTTTCAAAATGTTATGTTCTTATGAACATGATATGATTATTATTTACTTTTTTTTCCCTTACTGAGCATTTGAGCTCACCATTTGTATGTTTTCTTATACCCAGGTCAGGAAGAAGGGTATTAAGTATGATATTCCAAATGGGACTCCTGATATGATAAAATAAATGAGAGATAATGTAGATAATTTATGAACCAGTTGTTTATGTTTTCAAGTTTCTAGAGACACTATACCTATACGGTCCTATCATGCTTTTGTTATATATTTTAATAAGTATTCTAAAAATATGATGTAATAAAAATGTATGTAATGTATGGGTCGTTAAAGAGGTATTAATAGATGATAGACCTGATGATCCGGAAGTTGGAGATAGTTTTTTCTTTACATATTATAGTTTTTTATAAATTTTATTTTATGATACATTTTATCAATGTTCTCCATCATATTAGATACGTGACATATCATCATTAGTTTTGGTATATGATTATTAGTTGTTTAATTGTTTATTAAATATGCCTTCTTCTATTATGCCATATTTTTATTTATACTATTTGGACATTTATCTATTTTCCATATTGATCTACTTTGATACACTATATTAATGAGGGTATAAAGCCCCCAAAGAAACACTATTGTCCCTTGCTACTAGTTAGAAACCTACGATATTCAGAGAGGTGCTCTTGAGGCCATGTGAAATATTGGTCTTGGGGAACCTTTATATGGTACTCAGGTTTTTGGCATCTAGAAGTGGTATTAGATGCATTAAATTCGTGATTTTCTATTTTTTGATAATGTATTGGAGATTATGAATCCTTTTAACTTATTCATAAGCTATTCTTAGGCAACACAAATCCATGTTTGGGATAAAAAACAAGTTTCCTGAATTGTAACTATTGTTCTACTTTTTCATATTACTATTGATGTCATTTAACCATTAGGTGATGCACATGTTATGTGGTGTTGTTGATTATTGTTCATATTTAGGATCTTATTTTTCCCTTATCCCAATGATATGAGGGCATGGAGAATTATTACTTTTGGCATTATAGGGACATATAATTCACGTGTCATGCATATGTCATTCCATGTAGTTACATTTCACCACTTGTAGTTCTTTATATTCCTATGATTGTTGTGTGATGTTTTTGTAGTTATATTATTCTTATCCTTTCATTGGTTTTGATTGAGTGATTTCTATTTTCAATTCAAGAGTTGTTATGTGCCCTCATCGGTTGGAATGTGTAATTTATCGAGTTGAGCCATTAGATTAAAATCAAATGGGTGCCTTTTTGGTGATATGGTTTATGAGACATGACTAATTGAGAAGGGAGCTCAATTATGAATGAAACTTGACATATAAAAATGTGAAAATGATAATTTTAAATTTCAGGAGTGAATTATTATGTGAAGTGCATTCTAGTAAATAAAGCGGTAATGTACTATTTACCTATCATCTAATAGAACCCATAACTCTTATACATGAGAACATACCAACATATGGTCTTATAAGTTGGTAGTTAAGGTATTATACTATCAGTAGTGAGATTTTATATTTTAATCTTTTACCAGTATAATTACCATCTACTTAAAGACTAACATGAGGCATGTGCCTGGCATTTGTATACCAATGCTGCAACAACATCCTCATTTCAATCACCAATATGATGAAGACAACTAGGCTCCACATGTGGTGACCCCTAAGCCACCAGTCATTTTGACAGGTGTTCCACATGAGGAATGACCAACTATACCTGATCTAAGAACTGATTTTCAGCTTTAGGGTAGTTATCTATATCTAATGCAGTTTTTTCAAGGTGATCCACATTCTACAGCTATCATAGAGAATCATAACCGTGAGTTCCAACAGTTTCATCCTACTTTGTTCTATGGGGATGGCTGTCCATAGGATGATGGGTCTTGGCCAGAGGACACTTTTTCTATATTTGAGTAACTATAGATTCCTCCATAGTGGAGTGTAATGGTTTATGCTCCCATGCTGAGTGATTCATCTAGGTGTTGTTGGGATGTAGTTACCCAATCTAGTCTCCATCAGGGCTTGGTATATTATAATTTATAGATTATGTTATATAATAATTTATTTCCTCAGACATAGATAGAACACAAATCTAGAGAGTTCATGCATCTCGAGTAGGGTTCAATGTAATTTATGGAGTATTCCATGTAGTTCACTGAGTTATAGTGCTTTTTACCACCTGTATCTGGTGAAATTCGTTCGCATGCTAGATGATTTGGGGATGGTCTTCAGTATGGCATGTATACTCAGGTGAATGTCTTTTCCCTACCTATATTCTTGTAAATAGTCAATCAATATCATATCATAGAGAAAAAACTTGAGGATAGAGATAGTACTGGGCATAGAGGACCAGTGTCAAGGATGGCCAGTGGCTCCTCCGATAGTAGAAAGGGATCACTTGCTGTATTAAGTCAGGGTAGTGGAACCCATAGTACCCATACAAGTATATATATGGTGCAACACTACTGTGTATGATCGGTCACTTCATTCCTTAGTGTGATATTGATCCTCTAGAGTTCCAGGATTATGGGTCTATCAAGAATCTTGAGTGATTCTGTCAGACCATTCCATCAACTTCTGGTGGAAGAGGTTCCACACCATATCCTCCTTTTAGGGAAGGTTCTTTTACACCACATCATTCAAGGAGTTGGAGTAGAACCAAAATGACTGAATGAGTTATAGGTCATGACTAGGGTATCCAAACTCTTAATAACCAACAACGCTAGTAGATAAGTCAATATCGCGGTAATCTAGTTATTTTATAGGGTTGTGCATATTTTCATTTACAATCATTGTAATTGATACCTGAGGATTAGGTCCAAGATCCATTTTCTCAATATGAAAAAATTCAACTTAATCCTCTTGATGGATTGGTTAGGTTTGTATCACACTTCTATAGGATTTTATCTCTAAATATTATCATTTACATCATTAGAGGGTAGGAGTTATCTACACAATGGAGAGTGGAATTTCCAGGCTAGTATAGCTAGACAATAGAATCATGGGATTATTGAAGTGACTTCCCATATTACTAATATCTTTATAGTGGATCAAGGTTTACATTAGGCTGAATTCCCTCTGATAGTAGACCATTTCAGAGATGTCTCTATTGATGATTTTTCTATATGACATTCTAAGATAGAGGTAGAGTTCAAGATTAATCTATTTCCAGGACCAACTATACAATATGGCACCTACTATGCTCCCAGAGCTCAAGTGACTATAATAGGAATTAGAGACCTAGTGTTTTGTATGTACTAATACTTCCTCTTAAAGGATTCACGTGATTTTCACTATGAAGGAAGATGGGAAACATCATCTATGATATATTATAGATAACTGAACTAGCTTACGGTCAAGGTCTGGCATCTAATACCTCATATACATGATCTATTTTAATATCTTCAAGGAGTTAGGGTGTCTTTTATATTATATCTAAGATCAGGCTATCATCAGGTTTAATTCAGGACATTATACATACCTCGTAAAGCATTCTATATTACATATGATCTGTATGAGTACATCCTTATATCGTTCAATATCATGAACATGGTAACTGTTTTCGTGGATCAAATTAATAGGGTCTTTAACCCAATCTTGATCACTTTTTTAATTATTTATAGATGAAATAGTATTACGCTCTCTCACTCATAGTGACAAAACTAAGTACCTTGCGATCATTATGGATTTAATAATTTCACTTATTGGGTCATATTATATTGGAATCAGGTGTCTCTATTGGCCCAGAGAAGGTTAGTGTCTTGGTTTCCTAGGAGCATCATAATAATGTGTTTTATATATGGAGCTTCATGTTACAGGATGTATATTAAAATAATTTCAAACAATACTTCTCATTTATTTGTGCACCTCTTACTAGTCTTATAAAGAAGGGTGTTATGTTCCCGTGGTTATAAGCTTATGAGAATACCTTTTAGAAGATGAAATAGAGATTTTCTTGACATCATTTCTAATTCTACCAGAGCTATGGAGATCATATTCCGTGTTCTATGATGCATCAGGCACTGAACTAGGAGTAATATTGATATATGAGGACATAGTCAATGCATACATATCAGTATGGTTTAGGACACACAAGATAAATTACCTAACACACATTCTTAAACTACTGGTAGTTCTACATGATATACACCTTTGGAGACATAATCAATTGGGTGCGAACTTTGTTGTGTATACAGACCAAAAATATACAAAAATACATCTTTTTATAGTGTGCCATTAATATTAGACAGTGAACATTGGTCTTGAATCATCATTACTTCTATTTGGTGATTTCCAATAATATAGGAAGGGGAAATGTAGTTATTTATGCACTGATTAAAAAACCTCAAGAACAGGCTATACGGGACGCCGATGATCAATGGAAATTGATGGAACTATTTCCTATGTTTCATCTAGAGTTTTTCAATAGTCATAAGAAGTATGATCTCCAAACCTTGAATGTTAATTCATACCTCCTTAAGAAGGTGAAGACTAGAAAATTTTTTGATATCCAAGGATCGATTCTACTTGATAGTTTTTTAGGAGATGACTCATCTATATATTAGACTATGGATAAATATAAAATCCTCGGTATTCATGGATTCATCTGGGTTGATAAAGATATGAGATGGGATGATGCATGAATCATACACTTCTTAGTTGGAAGTTCATCCAGGTATATCCAAAATGTATCAATGTATGTGAAACCTGTATTGGGGGCCAATGATATATATTTTAGATAGCATACATTATCAATTGGTCTTCCACCTGTCAGTAAGTGAAGATAGAACACTAGAGGCTTGTAGGCTTGTTAAAATTACTTCCAATCCCAAAATGGAAATGGTAAGATGTTTTCATGTACTTCATAGTCAATTAAGCAAGGTCACCTAGAGGTGGAGATGTTGTATGGGTTTTCATTGAAAGAATGAAGAAAGTATCCCACTTCCTTTTTATCTGAGAGACTATCTCAATTTATGATCTTGTAAGATTTCATGTTCTTGAGATCGTACAACTACACGGGTTACCTCATACTATCATTTTATATAGGGATTTCCATTTCACAACACATCTCTGGTCGGGGTTGCAGAAGGCTATGGGTACACGGGTGATTTTAAGCAGAACCATTCACCCTCATACTGATGGGTAGTCAAAAAAGAATATGATATAGGGATTAGAGGACCTGTTCAAGGCACATGTCATTGATTTTAGTGGTTCATGGGAGAAGCATGTCCCTCTCATCGAGTTCTCCTATAATAATAGATTTCAGGAGATGATTCAAATAGATCCATTTGAGGACTTGTTTGGTAGGTCATTCATTTCACCCCTATGCAAGATATAATTTGGAGAGGCATCCCAACAAGGTCCTCATCTTATGTAGGAGTCTTTGGAGCAGGTTCTGCTTGTCAGAATTTTTTTTTCTAATAATTAGTCTAGATAGAAGTTGAATGTCAATCTTCATCAAAGACCACTAGTGTTTGAGGTCCAGAATTGGGTAATCAAATGGTTATAACACATTGTTGGGCATATATTTATATAAAGGCATGGAAAGTTATCTCTACACTTTGTTAGGAAATTTAAGAACTTGGAGAGAGTCGGTCTAGTATACTATTAGTTGTTATTACCTTAGAGGTAGAATTTTCTGCATAGCGTCATTGACATTTCAAAGTTTCACCGACTAAATGTCATAAACATTTTATCTCATGGAAGTTGAGATAGATGATAATGCTTTTTTTAATAGAATCCTATTTGCATAGTCAGCTAGAGAATGAAGGTTTTACGTGGCTTTCCATTTGCTGAAGTATATGTGTTATGGAAGCACGACTATGTAAACGATGAGAATTGGGAGTGGGAGGCAGATGTACATGACCAGTCGCCAGAGTAGTTCTCAGATAGTTTTTCTCCTCCATTTGAAGTTGAACTCTGGGAAATTTTTCTATTAAGGGGGGGGGGGAACTCTATGTACTCATTTTTTACTCTGGTATGTATCCTTTTAAATTAGGCATAATTATCTTTTATAGACATAATATGTATGCCTATTGAGTTCACAGGTGTCTTGGGGGTGTTCAAGGCTTGTTTGAAGACCAAAAAATAGCTATTGGGAGAAATAGTCTTGTCCCACAATAAGAAATAATCATGTAGGGCATGCCGCAAGGTTTGTTCTAACTATTATGGGCTGAAAAATGGAGTGGTATGGGGTGTAGGGTTTTCCCTAACTATGACCTAGGGGCCGCAAAACTGTGAAAAAAATACATTCCAAATTTAAGAGGGTTTTTACATGTTTGGGGCATGGTTTTCTTAATTTTAGATGCCTAAACATGTGTCTGACCCCTCCCTAAACTGATTATTCGTGGTTGGTGAACTGTCTGAAAAACTACACCGACAAACCGTGTGAAGTCTGTTTTTGGTGATTTTGGGGGTTTTCACGTAATATATTAATTAAATCACACCCCTCTCTATTATTTTTCATTCCTCTAGAAAAAACCTCAATATTCATCAATTTTGACCACTTTTATGAAGAATGAAGTATTTTCACTCAACAATCCATACATAGTTCAATTTGAACACTCTTCATCTCGTTGGACATGTTTTGGTAAGATCTTGATTCATATTTAATCATTCAGAATTCTTCTTTCCATCAACGGTGTAATTTTGATACAGGATCATATTCCCCATTTTTATGGAATTGATCCATTTTTTAGATCTCTTCTAATATAGACAAAAAAATGATAAAATAGGATTCATAGAATGATACATGTTCTAGGTATGCGTTCTATAACTCGTCCCTCATGTTTTTTCATATTTGAAATTGTTGTTTGATTGTACCGATTTCATCAAACATCACATATTTCGTTAATATTCCATGCTTGATGTCATTAAAATCATGTTCTAAGGCTCGTTCCATATATGTTTCTACTTGTTGGGGGTTATGTCCACAACATTGACCACCCCTAGTTGGGTGATTCGATATTTATTCTTGTAGTGGCCAGTTAAGCCATAATGATTTGCTATGACCAGTTTCTGCCACTGTTTGTGTCACGACCCGACCCTACCCAGGCTCGAGCCGCAACGACCCCAAGACCGCCTCCATAGGCCAGGGGCTGGCGACCAACACCGAAGGCACAATAACTCGGGGAGGTCGTTTCCTAAGCACCTGTACAAACACGCAGCACACTCAACGTAAAAGTGCAAAGTAAAAGAAAAGACAGGCAGAGTAAAAGATCAACTGCTATATAAAAACCACAAATGTGCATCGACCTCTAAACAGTAAAAAGTACAAGAAAAAAGTAAACTGAAAATAAAAGGGGAAAAAAACGCGCCCAACCTAAAAAGTTCCACAACCTGGCAATAGGTGAAGAAAAGAAAAACAGTTGGAAGGGTCCCCCACCTGGAACCCGACTACGACCACCGCATGTGGTCTAAGCTCCCGAACTCTTGTGCTCCACTAAAGTCACGACCAACCTGTCTGTCGTCTGCAAGGGAACACCAAGTGGGGGCAAAGCCCAAGCAGGGGTGAGTATAAAAATACTCACTAGGATACCCCGAAGGCTCGAGGGAGCAACAAAGGAGGTACCAAAGGGTGAGATGTAGAGTGAACAAGAAAAGTAAACGAGTACAACAGAGAGTGCAGTATAGAGTCTAGCTCAACCCAACAAGAGGAAAGAAGGTAGATTCATCCAAACACAAGGAGCTGGAAATGGTGAGAAGATGAACATACCGTACAGTCTTCGCTACCTATAGTAGGAGAGTAGACTCATCAAACCACGAGAATCTAGACACGGAATGCACATGGCATACCCCACACATCTTCGCCTCTCCTGGAAGGAGAGTAACAAAACCCAAGAAGTGGGTACTGAAACAAGGTATATACATAACCTTATGCCCAATCAAGAAGCCCGAAAAAGGTCGTAACGGGATCTACATCCAGGAGCTCATCCCAAGAATGTGAGTAGCCAACAGTCCCAGAAGTAACCAATCGATGCCTAGCATCCCACACGTCTGCCCCGAATCGCAAGTCAAGGGGCTCAATCACCTCACCTCAACACTATCCACTTTGGGAGGCACTGAATCGCCCACACGGTTTTAGATCATGTCACAAGAACATGTCTCAGTGGGGAAAGTGCCCCTCATACTTGAGAGTTCTAGGGAAAGTCAAACCACACCTCGTCAGAGCCCTGCAGTCGAGAGGTCTTCTCAAAGTCAAAGCCGTCACAACACTGACCCGTATAACCAAGGGTCTCGCTCCGGTAATCATGGAGGAAAGACATAGACTAGCGTAGAAGAAAGGACTGAGCCTAGAATGCCAACAGGTGTCCCACTGCCCAGCCCTGCTGGAGGGTAATTCATAACCAGATATCGGGTGACGCACTGCCCAGCCCTGCTGTAGGGTAAACGCTAATACATCATCAGGTGACCCACTGTCCAGCCCCGCTGGAGGGTAGACCTTAATACATCATCAGGCAACCCACTGCCTAGCCTCGTTGGAGGGTAGACCTGAAATAAGTCGACAGGTGACCCACTGCCCAGCCTTGCAGGAGGGTAGACCTGGAACTAGATGACGGGTGACCCATTCCCAGCCCTGCTGGAGGGTAGACCCTAAGAGGTCGTCTGGTGACCCAATGCCCAGTCTCTGCTGGAGGGTAGACCCTAATTGTGTCGGGTAACCCACTTCCCAGTCTCTGCTAGAGGGTAGACCCTAAGAGCGTCGGGTGACCCACTGCCCAGTCTCTACTGGAGGGTACACCCTAGAAGTCAGTGAGCAACCCACTACCTAGCCCTGCTGGAGGGTAAAGTCGAAGAAGTCGATGAGTAACCCACTTACCAGCCCTGTTGGAGGGTAAAACTCAGAACTGTTATTGCCTTCCCTACCGGAGGGTACAACACAGTCCAACCGAACATGGAGTGGGTATCGCGCAACCACCCAACTCCAGAACAACTCACCCAAAAGAGGTTTAGCGCCTGTTCCATCACTGGGTGTCACTAGAACCGCTACCAGCCGATCCATCGAGAAAAAAACCTGGTAGAGACCACTCAACCCTGCTGGTCAAACAAACGAGCATAGATCCAGGGGAGAAACGCCACCCTTCTGGAAAACAAAATGAGCATAGATTGACCCTCTACGTCGCGAGAGGTCAAAGTACACAAAGTAGAGCTTGGCACACACCTGGGGCCCACACAACATGTGCTGTAACGCCCCGACCCTATATACCCAGAGTCGGTGCATTATTACATAACATTGGCATGATCACAATGGATCAAGTCTCGAAAGACCGATTAGTTTAGTTGTCTTGGAAACACTAGATATATTCATAAGTCTTACATTACATCATAAGGTAAAAAAACTACAAGAACATCTTGTCTTCATATCCCCTCATACTGTCCCTACAGGTCATTCATAAATTACTTCTTCATAATCCTGGGAAAAATAAAACATTGAAAGGGGTGAGATCAGATGCTCAGTAAGGATAACATTATAGCAGAATCTTTCATAGATAAGAATAAACACTTAAGGCAGTTTATAAGTAAAACGAAAGCCTTTTAAACTTGAACTTCAACATAAAATGGAAAAGATAAAATAAATTAATGCCATTTACTTACTCACATGGATATTATACTAGTCGAATGATCACATGCAATATCAATAACCACTTTCATAATGATGGAATGCATAATGCCAGACTATCATAACCACATAGCCAAGGCCTCGTGCCAAGACTACAAATAAGATTTTTCCAAGGCCTTGTGCAAAGACACTAGTTTGTCTCATGAGACCTACTGATGCATCTAGGATCTATAGCGGGCTCCACCAGTCACTTACTAAGTCCAATTCATTCCTCATATGAATAGGTTTAAACATTTTATAAACATTCATATTAAAACTAGCATACGAAATGTCAATACTTTAACCACAAACCATGAATGGTATAAAAATAGCACATCCACAGTCAAACATAACTCATTCGATACAATATGGAAGATTTTATTGTATCACATTAACCTCAATCAAGAATAATGAAAGATGTTGACATAGATGAAAATAATCATCAAAACTATTTGAGAGAAATATCCCCCTTTTTCATGAAATCATTTAAAAGTCACACTATTTGTCAAGAATCCATTTAAAAATAGATTTTTGAATCAAAGTGTCCCATACCACTTTGAAACTTTTTAAAAGGATTTTTAATTTTAAAACATTAAAGTCCATATAAATAAATCCTTAAAACCATTTTTAAAACATGGACATTAATGATAATGATTTATATGAATAAGTCATTAAAACATTTAAAAAATGGTATTTTAGTTAGAGTTTCTAACCAAAAGAGAGACACTTGAATACAAATAATTCGGGTAATCAAAACTTTGTAATATCATGAGAATAAAGGGATTCATGATATACTATGTCAAAGTACATTATATACACAACATAAAAGTGATTTGGTGTATAACAACAAAGAAGCCTCAATGGAATGTAAATTGAGATGAAATCTCTCATAAAGGCCGTATCCTTAGGTTAAGGATAAATCAACGACATAATGATGTGTTAAAAATATAAATACACTAAATATGATTGGATATTTAGTGTAAAACAATCAAAGGATATTCACACATAATATTGTAAAAACAACACCAATTAATTGGATGTTTAACTCAACAAATGGAGAATGTGTTAAAATTACTCTTATCAAATTCATATCGATGACTTGAGAAATTATCAATGGAGTGATTATGTGTATCAAAAGTATATCCACAAAAAAGGGGAATGGAAATTATGACATAATCAAATGAATAGTTATTCCACACATAATCTTGGAGTAAAATAATCAATAAAGTTTGCGTAAATCTGAATAAATGGAAATTGAAATTTCAAATTCCCTTATCGATTGGGTAACATACGAAACATACACCCATGAAAGAAGGATCATTAAATGATGATGTAAATATACATGAATTAAAGTATATTACATAATTAATACAAACATGTGCAGTACACACACCACATGTAATAAATAAGTGGTGAATAATGGAATTCTCACGGAATTAAAGGTGAGATAAGAAACCCCTTACTTTGTACTTTTTCCTTGGTCGACGGTAGGTTAACCTCCTATATAATGGTGAAATAATTGTTACTGAATTATACAAGAATAATTTACTTTAATATTATATCATATATGATCTTTTAACATTGATTTGTTAATAATATCTTAGAATTATCGTCATTTCGGTTGTTAACGGGTTTATTTTACTTTATATTATTTGTTATGTGAGCCATATTTGTTATTAATGGGATGTATATAATTCATATCCAGAATGATATCAAGTCCTTATATACTATTTTTAAATCATCAAATTATAATTATACTTGAATGGATATGATGGAGAATTAAACTCATCGCTTTCGTGGAGACGGTAGTCCGTACGTACGCACGAGTGAAAATATCATTCTTTTGATATTAAAATAATATATAATTGGATGGTATATCATATATACAAGATCATTATCATGTTATATTTATTATTTACATGAGTTACACATCATTATTATACCCATCCAAATTATAATATATTGAATAACAATTACACCACGACGTGGAGACGGTAAGCCGTACGTACGCACGTATGGTGACATGTTATTCAAAGGATGGATGGAATACTGAATATGGTTGTACCATATTTATAATAACATCAAATTATATATATGATACTGGAGTTATTATTTTATAATGGTAATAACAAATAAAGAAGAAGTGGAAGAAGAAAGGAACTTGAAAAGGGGTGGTGAAAACATTACCTCTTCTTCGGGTTCTTCCTTTTGATTTGATCAAAAGGGCTCCTTAGGTTGGATTTCTGATCAAACTAAGGACTCTAGGTTGTAGTGAAGGAAGTTGATAGAGTATTTTGGCATGGGTTGTCCGAACCAAAAGGATTTGAATGTGTGAATAAATGAGAAGGAGGAGTGCCCTTTTATAAGAGGGGTGAGTGGCACCTTTGGAAAAGCTATAAATATTAATTTATAATAAATTCATATTCGGTTTCTAATGGCTCAAAAGTTGATTATTAAAATGTTAAGGTGGGGATAGGTCTAAAACCATTCAGAAAATAGAATTTAGACAGGTTTGGGTTACTATATTAACCTTATCTTTTAGTTTTAACTCTTAGTTAATTAGTTTGACATTTACCATGTCACTTTGTATTTTTTTATTATATAGTTAATAAACTTACTATATACATCCAAGTGACCCCCAAGTGGTCCATTAATGATATACCTATCATGATATAAGTATCTTGGCCTAGCATAAGATTTTTAGGAATTTAATATCAATTAATAATATAATATATTTTTTATAAAAAACTCTTTTATATCAATTTTGACACCATTCAACAGTTGATTTTTGTGAAACACATAACAGAATGATTAATTCGAACAAAGTTAATTAAATCAATACTAATATGTCATATTAACCTAGAAAATTAGTTTAATTAAATAAAAGTCTCAAATTATTTTTATTTGGGTATTTATAATATCAATTATTCTAATTTTTCACTATTATAGTAATTACTGCATCACCATTGTGTCACAAATAAATTAACTTATTTAATGTCTAAAAATTATAAACAAAATATCATTATGTAGGAAATCATTTTAGCTTTCTAATTAATATTTTTTGTTTAAAATCCAACATATATAACCCTATGTAAAAATTGTTTTACTAAAAGATATATGCTTGTGTCATTTTTGTATTTATATTAACTTAATTAAAATAAAGTGTCATTATCACTTACAAGTGGATCCATGGGGTCCCAAAATCGACCTAAAGATGCCCATGGTCGAACATGTATTAACCAATAGGGTTAAGAAACGTTTTAGGGTAATTTATTATTATTATAATATTATTTTTTAACCATTGTTTACCGGATTTACCCTTTAACCATGGTAAATAAAATATTTACTGAAGTAATTATCCAAAATGTCTAAAAATAAAAGTTACCTATTTACACAATATGAACATACTGATTCCAAATATGGAATCCATTTTTTCAAATTCAAAACACAGAAGTGGAAGAAATTAATTTAAAATTAATTCCCGTCGTTAAAACAAAAATCGTGTTTTTAAGAGATAATAACTATCAAAAGATTGGCACTTGTTTATGTCTGGTTTAAATGTGAAATTATGTTCAATGAGCCAAATTGTATTAAATGGTAAAAATATATTCTAAATATACTTTAAAACCACTCAAATTCATAATTTATCAATATTAATTATTTTGATTAAAAAAGTTTTTTTTAATTAAAATTTAGTAATTTTCACTATTCATCAAAATATGAAAGTTATCCGAAAAGTACCAAAATTTCACCCTAGGCTAATTTCAATATTCCGAATCCAAAAATGAAGTCCATTTTGAGAGATAGAGTTTATAAAATTTCAAAAAGTTGGTATTACTATTCATAATGGCTAGTTTGATTGGTTGTGGTGTGTTAAAATCTCGAAGTTGCGTACAATGCACGCCATTGCATTATTTGAAGGGAAACGTACCGTGGAATCTTGGGGTGTTACATTCTCCCCTCTTTCAATAAATTTCATCCTCGCAATTTTTAAATTTCGCGGAATATAATGGAAAGTCCCACATCAGAAAAAGAGTCAATAAAACTATCACTTTAAAAGAAATAAAGAGAGGTATAAAGGTCATCCAAGATAACTCATACTCGGATTCCATTTAGAAAAAACATGGATATGGATGATAAACTAAGTGTAATGTTCTGATGGAGAGGGATAGAAATCTTGATCAGGAGAAAATTAACAATAAGAAAACCACAAACTTGTATTGGGACAAACGACCATTAGTCTCCTAGTAGGAAAGTAAACGAACAACATTTTTTTTGTTTTAAGTTACATTACATAAGGACGAGGAATTCATTTATGATATTGACTATGAACATAAAGAAATATACATACTTTTTAAGTAGAGTTTCATTATTTAATAACTTTTTACCACTAATTTATTTTCTTGAACAATGAGTATTCAAGAAGACTTGGTCATAATAAAAGAGCTAGAATAAACATCTATAGAAATACATGATCCATGTAGGATAAACTATATATTTAACTTGTCTTTAGAGATTAATCAAAACCAAAATGGTTAGTATAAGATCTTATGATCCCCCAAATTTATATTCCATTAGAAAAAGAAAAGAAAATACTAATCTTAATTTCTAAAATTAAACCAACAATACCCCAAAGTTAAATAAATACCATTCAATAACAAATTTTCCTTAAAATCCTTAAAAATAATCCAAACTAATATTGAAACCCCAAACATATAAGAATGTAGCCTTCCATGTTAAATTGTATCTCCAAAAGACACCATCTACTCTTAAAGTCACATACTTAAAAGTAATTAACCTAATCACATATTCTTTATTATAGGTTAATAATTTCCATAAATAACCCAAATCACTATAGATCCACAAAAAAAACATAGATAAAAATCAACCATTACTCCTCTAATGACATCCCATAGTATTCTATTTTCCTTGGACATATAGTGTTCCCAAAAATGTGAACATCTTCCAAAACAATATTTATCACTTAATCACCAAATCATTTTCCTATAATAAGGGTATTTATTTGATAAGACATAAGAACCCAAATCAACATATTATTGATAAATAAAATCATTTAACTAAAAAAATAGTCACACTAACCAGGGACTTCATGTAGTCCAGTGGTAGGTGATAAATCCCAATCGCACTTTGGTTGTGGGTTCGATTCCCACAGCTTTGTCCGACGCGACGGGTTGTCACACGATCTACTTGTTGTCCTTTTTCAAAAACTATATTTTATAATATTACCAAAATGAGATAAATTCCTCAAAATAACATAATTTAACCACAAATTTTATATCATACCTTGCATTTTCATCCCAAATTATAATAACTTATAATTCTCTCAAACCCCAATGAACATATAAAACCAAATGGTTATTTATACCTATATCCACAAGAGAAGAGAAAATTCGTCCCCAAATATCAATCTCACATGGCAAACTACGGGGTTACAAACACAAGAGAAAATTATTCAAATGTAAACACATTAACAAGGAGCGCTAATACTTTTTAAACATTTCTCCGACCATTTATTTCCACATAGATTCTTCTTTGACCAAGATAATATCCTATAGAAATGGGCATTCACTCAGGTAATGGCCATGTCCCCTACATTTACGGCAAATGACTGTAAATGGACTCTTGGGACCATTTTTATCTTCTTCCATAGTACTCTTCATTTTTCTTCGGCAATTCTTCACTTTATGTCCTTCCTTCCCACACGTAAAGCATTTCGTTGTCCCATTGAGACACTTTCCTGGGTGTCTCCTTCCACATTTCCTGCATGATCAAAATTGAGGGTTCTTTTCTCCATGGTCCCCATTGCTAGAGCTCTTATCATTCATCACCTTTCTCTTCCTTGTTGAATCTGGGAGTTGGTTAATATATAGGTTGTTGATCATATTTTTGGAAAACTGATTTGGCATAAAGACAATATCTTTTACGCCTATCAACATTCCATTTTGTTGCTCATTTCCACCACCGTTCCCACCTTGTACATCATTCTCAAAGTCACAATGACTTCCTTGGAATCCATCCATTGACTAAAACAAGACAGCATTGTGTGAGTAACAGTAGTCGTAAAATCATATAGAGATTAACATGTCACCATATTCTGAATTTGAAACATATTAGGATTAACCAAGGTCATTTACTCTCATCTTATATATATATATATTACTTAAATCAGTTTGTAAAGAAAATGTAAATTATCCTAATCATATCCCTCAGGAGTGTCGTAACCAAGAGTGCAGCAAGGCCCGTTGTCGTGCACCAGTTCCCGTTCGAGTCTAGCTCAAAGCGGTGTTTTCGGGTTTTACCCCTAGGAACATCTGTGCCAGAGCCGCCTCTACCTTCTCGTATCCAGACAAGGATGTATTGCTCAGAAAACTCACAAAATCTCTACAATACCAAAATTCTAGGAAGTTCTTCTATTCTAATCCACAATGTTCATATTAGGTTTACATGCTCTAATCAGAGTTTATCTAAATCCAGCTTCCAAGGTTTGTACTAAACTTCCTCTGATACCAACTGTAACGCCCCGACTCTAGATACCCAGAGTCGGTGCATTATTACATAACATTGGCATGATCAAAATGGATCAATTCTTGAAAGACCGATTAGTTTAGTAGTCTTGGAAACACTAGATATATTCATAAGTGTTACATTACATCATAAGGTAAAAAAGAACTACAACAACATCTTGTCTTCATATCCCCTCATACTATCCCTGCAGGTCATTCATAAATTACTTCTTCATAATCCTGGGAAAAATAAAACATTGAAAGGGGTGATCTCAGATGCTCAGTAAGGATAATATTATAGCAGAAGCTTTCCTAGATAATCATAAACACTTAAGGCAGTTTATAACTAAAATTAAAGCCTTTTAAACTTGAACTTCAGCATAAAATGGCAATGATAAAATAACTTAATTCCATTTACTTACTCACATGGATATTCTACTAGTCGAATGATCACATGCAATATCAATAACCACTTTCATAATGATGGAATGCATAATGCCAGACTATCATAACCGCATAGCCAAGGCCTCGTGCCAAGACTACAAATAATATTTTGCCAAGGCCTTGTGCGAAGACACTAGTTTGTCTCATAAGACCTACCGATGCATCGAGGATCTATATCAGGCACCACCCGTCACTTACTAAGTCCAATGCAATGCTCATATGAACAGGTTTAAACATATCATAAACATTCGTATTAAAACTAGCATTATAAATGTCAATACTTTAACCAAAAACCATGAATGGTATAAAAATATCACTTCCACAGTCAATCATAACTCATTCGATACAATATGGAAGATTGTATTGTATCACATTAACCTCAATCAAGAATAATGAAGGATGTTGACATAGATGAAAATAATCATCAAAACTATTTGAGAGAAATATCCCCCTTTTTCTAGAAATCATTTAAAAGTCACACTATTTGTCAAGAATCCATTTAAAAATAGAATTTTGAATCAAAGTGTCCCATACCACTTTGAAACTTCTTAAAAGGATTTTTAATTTTAAAATTTTAATGTCCATATAAATAAATCCTTAAAACCATTTTTAAAACATGGACATTAATGAGAAAGATTTATATGAATAAGTCTATAAAACATTTAAAAAATGGTATTTTAGTTAGAGTTTCTAACCAAAAGAGAGACACTTGAATACAAATAATTGCGGTAATCAAAACATTGTAATATCATGAGAATAAATGGATTCATGATATACTATGTCAAAGTACATTATATACACCACATAAAAGTGATTTGGTGTATAACAACAAAGAAGCCTAAATGGAATGTAAATTGAGATGAAATCTCTCATAAAGGCCGTATCCTTAGGTTAAGGATAAATCAACGACATAATGATGTGTGACAAATATAAATACACTAAATATGATTGGATATTCAGTGTTAAACAATCAAAGGATATTCACACATAATCTTGTAAAAACAACACCAATGAATTGGATGTTTAACTCAACAAATGGAGAATGAGTTAAAATTAATCTTATCAAATTCATATCGATGACTTGAGAAATTATCAATGGAGTGATTATGTGTATCAAAAGTATATCCACAAAAAAGGGGAGTGGAAATTATGACATAAGCAAATGAATAGTTATTCCACACATAATCTCAGAGTAAAATAATCAATGAAGTTTGCGTAAAGCTGAATAAATGGAAATTGAAATTTCAAATTCCCTTATCGATTAGGTAACATAAGAAACATACACCCATGAAAGAAGGATCATACAATGATGATGTAAATATACATGAATTAAATTATATTACATAATGAATACAAACATGGGCAGTACACACACCACATGTAATAAATAAGTGGTGAACAATGGAATTCTCACGGAATTAAAAGTGAGATAAGCAACCCCTTACTTTGTACTTTTTCCTTGGTCGACGGTAGGTTAAGCTCATGTATAATGGTGAAATAATTGTTATTGAATTATACAAGAATCATTTACTTTAATATGATATCAAATATGATCTTTTAACATTGATTTGTTAATAATATCTTAGAATTATCGTCCTTTCAGGTGTTAACAGGTTCATTTTACTTTATATTCTTTATTATGTGAGCCATATTCGTTATTAATGGGATGTATATTATTCATATCCATAATGATATCAAGTCCTTAGATACTATTTTTAAATCATCAAATTATAATTATACTTGAATGGATATGATGGAGAATGAATCTCATCGCATTCGTGGAGACGTTAGTCCGTACGTACGCACGAGTGACAATATCATTCTTTTGATATTAAAATAATATATAATTGGATGGTATATCATATATAAAGAATCATTATCATGTTATATTTATTATTTACATGAGTTACACATCATTATTATACCCATCCCAATAATAATATATTGAATAACAATTACACCATGACGTGGAGACGGTAAGCCGTACATACCCACGTATGGTGACATGTTATTCAAAGGATGGATAGAATACTGAATATAGTTTTACCATATTTATAATAACATAACAGTATATATATGATACTGGATTTATTATTTTATAATGGTAATAACATAGAAAGAAGAAGTGGAAGAAGAAAGGAACTTGAAAAGGGGTGGTGAAAACATTACCTCTTCTTCGGGTTCTTCCTTTTGATTTGATCAAAAGGGCTCCTTAGGTTGGCTTTATGATCAAAATAAGGCCACTAGGTTGTAGTTAGGGAAGTTGAGAGAGTATTTGGGCAGGGGTTGGCCTAACCAAAAGGCTTTGAAGGTGTGAAGAAATGAGGAGGAGTGCCCTTTTATAAGAGGGGTGAGGGGCACCTTCGGAAAAGCTAGAAATATTAATTTATAATAAATTCATATTCGGTTTGTAATGGCTACAAAGTTGATTATTAAAATTTTAAGGTGGGGATAGGTCGAAAAACATTCAGAAAATAGAATTTAGATAGGTTTGGGTCACTATATTAACTTTATCTTTTAGTTTTAACTCTTAGTTAATTAGTTTGACATTTACCATGTCACTTTGTATTTTTATATTATATAGTTAATAAAACTTACTATATACATCCAGGAGACCCCCAAGTTGTCCATTAATGATCTACCTATCATTATATAAGTCTCTTGTCCTATCCTTAGATTTTTAGGAATTTAATATCAATTGATAATATAATATATATATTTTTAAAAACTCCTTTATGTCAATTTTGACACTATTCAATAGTTGATTTTTGTGAAACACATAACAGAATGATTACTTAAAAAAGAGTTAATTAAATAAATCCTAATATGTAATATTAACCTAGAAAATTAGTGTAATTCAATAAAAGTATCAAATTATATTTATTTGGGTATTTATAATATCAATTATTCTAATTTTTCACTATTATGGTAATTATTACATCACCATTGTGTCAGAAATAAATTAACTTATTTAATGTCTAAAAATTATAAATAAAATATCATTATGTAGGAAATCTTTTTAGCTTTCTAATTAATATTTATTGTCTAAAATCCAACATATATAACCCTATGTAACAATTGTTTTTCTAAAAGATATATGCTTGTGTCATTTTTGTATTTATTATAACTTAATTAAAATAAAGTGTCATTATCACTTACAAGTGGATCCATGGGGTCCCAAAATCGACCCAAAGATTACCATGGTCGACCATGTATTAACCAATAGGGTAAAGACACGTTTCAAGGTAATTTAGTATTGTTATAATATAATTTTTAACCCTTGTTTACCGGATTTACCCTTTAACCATGGTAAATAAAATATTTACCGAAGTAATTATCCAAAATGTCTAAAAATAAAATTTACCTATTTACAAAATTTGAAAATCCTGATTCCAAATATGGAATCCATTTTTCCAAATTCAAAACACAGAAGTGGCAGAAATCAATTTAAAATTAATTCCCTTTGTTAAAACAAAAAAGCGTGTTTTTAAGAGATAATAACTATCAAAAGATTGGCACTTGTTTATGTCTGGTTTAAATGTGAAATTATGTTCAATGACCCACATTTTATTACATGGTAAAAATATATTCTAAATATACTTTAAAACCACTCAAATTCATAATTTATCACTATTAATTATTTTGATTAAAAAAGTTGTTTTTAATTAAAATTTAGTAATTGTCACTATTCATCAAAATATGAAAGTTATCCGAAAGTACCAAAATTTCACCCTAGGCTAATTTCGATATTCAGAATCTAAAAATGAAGTCCATTTTGAGAGATAGAATTTATAAAATTTCAAAAAGTTGGAATTACTATTCATAACGGCTAGTTTGATTGGTTGTGGTGTGTTAAAATCTCGAAGTTGTGTACAATGCACGCCATTGCATTATTCGAAGGGAAACGTACTGTGGAAGCTTGGGGTGTTACATGTGGCCCCAAGTTAACCCTAACCAAGCACACAAACGTCTCAGGTACAAACCACACGTACCTCCAAGTGCTCATGTATACTCCCAGAGTATACCTCACTTTCAGCCCACGGGCTATCGTGCACTTGGCACCCAACGTCAACGCGAAGGTCTGACGTAACATCTCTAACTTGTCACCTCAACGACTGGGGCATGACCAACCACATCTATTCAAGCATTACATCACTCACACGGGAGTGCACGTGATCACAGGCGTAAGAGGCTCTTCACATTTATACATTTAGTAAGATCACGTAAGAGGATCTGCTCGCCTGAACATATCACACCGTTGTAATCCTCATGAAAAAACATGCGAGATAGACTACTTACTCGCCTCAAACAGATATCCGACGGAAAAGCCACCAACACCGCCTTACGACCGATCGGCGTCCCGTGATCCCGAGACTCGGCCCCGAAAATAGTCAGGTGCATCGCACCATTGTGATCCCCTTGAAAAAACACGTCAAAAGGACTGCTCACTTGAGCACAACATATATCTTTACAAAAAGATGCATTACGGCGCACCGCACACAAGCGGTGCTACGTGGGCCCCACATCCCGGTCCAAAACACAACGAACGGATCGTACCGTTGTGATCCTCTTGAAAAATCACTCAAGGTGGACTATTCATTTGTCCAAAACGGCCGCCCGGTGATAGAGTTGGAAAATCACCGTCGACGCCCAAATGACCCTCGTGGGCCCCGTACCATCGTGTCGAATTAGAGCGGGCGGATTGCACCATTGAAATCTCCTCGGAAAACATCCAGAATCGACTACTCACACACCTCGAACAGATGTCCGATGAAAAGTCGTGAAATGCTGCACACAGCTCGAAAGACGGGCCTTGGGGCCCACTCCTCAACTCCGGTCTCAAAGCCTGAAACTGCCCTAGAAAGTGCTGCCTTGATGCTAGGGTCGTAATGCCACTGACAACGTGCAAAACGGACTCCGGACGTGTCTGTGCCACCCAAAACAAGAATTTCCGGCATAGCACTTAACGCGCGTGACGCGCCACAGAGCTCCCGTCCCGGAAATCAAAAATCCCCAAAACCATCCCAAAACACACTCCCTGAGACGAGGGTTACCCTGCCGCAGACGGCGTGTAAAACGGACACCTGTAGCGATATTTACGGGTGTCCGAAGTCAGAGGGCTCAAGCCCTTTGGCTGGACTGGTGTAGCCAGCCTGTCCACCCGGCTTGGGCCGGCCCGTGCCGGCTGTCCCGGTCGCGGACACGTAGTCCACGCTCAGACCAGCCGATGTCGGTCGTCCCGCGTGAAGACCTGTAGGCCGCAGGTCTTGTTCCCCCACGGGGTCGCACGCCGCGACCTCGATCCACCCTCGTGCTGCGGGTGTCTGCCGTCTGTCGCCTGAGGCGCTCGCCGCCGCGCTGCCTAAATCCCGAGCCGCTCTCGTGCCGCCTGAAGCCCAAGCCGCCGCTGCGCCGCCTAAACCCTGAGCCGCCGCCAGGATGCCGCACCGACGTCGCGCCCAGCCAAGCCGCCGCTCCGCCCGAGAAGCCGTCGCCGCCGCTCCGCCCGGGAAGCCGTCGCCGCCGCTCCGCCCGGGAAGCCGTCGCCGCCGCTCCGCCCGGGAAGCCGTCGCCACCGCCTCCGTCTTGGACCGCCGGAAAAACCAGGGAATCGGCCGCGACTTCCTGGGGCTGTCCCGGACACCCCGAGATTCGGATTTTTGATCTGAGAAGTGCGTTGGAAATCTTAGAACATGTGCTATGCGATTTCGGGATTTTTTCAACAATTGGGATACAAATTGACATGGGAAAACATACTCAAATTATGCGTGAAGTAAAACGCGAAACAAAACCTCCTACCTCAAAGGGTATAGCCCGACGCTTCATGTGCGGACGGTCGGAACCACTGTGCCTCACTGGAGATCACCTCACCAGAGCTGCGTTGCCAGATCTTGAGGTGAGGGGAGGGTTTAAGGAAGAAAGAGATGAAGAAGAATAGGGAAGGGGATGAGGTTAAGTAGAAAATACTTAAATGCTCGCCAGATAGCCCCAAACCCGAAATTTTGGCGGGGTCAGGATTAAGGCTCCCCTAGCCTAAAAACCATGCTGCAAGCGCAACGGCGGTCTCAAAATTTTAATCTGAGGCCCCGTTCAAAATTTTTCAACAACTGCGCCTATAGTCACCAAATTACTAAAACACCCTTGGGGCCATTTTTCACTGACGGCCCACGCCCGCGAAACTTACACCCCTCCTACGGTAAACGACACGCTCTGAACTCAATGGTGCCCTCAGTTTTCCTGTACGAGCCCCTATTTAAGAGAGACCCTCATTTCTACATAAAACGAATTAATTAATCAATTAATGTTTCCGTTCTGAAAGTGAGCGAGGGGTCCAAACTTCCCACGCCGACATGTTTTTTGTCATTCATAGGGTAGAAACCCCATTCCGGGCCCATCCATACACTCGGATCTCTGATCCAGAACTCCGTTTAGGAGTTATCCCATTTATTTGGCGTTTCCAGTGTGAACACACTGAAAATTGAATTTCGTCCACTCCGGGGATCAGAATTACACACCGTCTGAAAGCGATGCTTTGGAATATCATCAAGAATATTCCAATGTGATTCAAAGCAAAAGCTGGATTCTTACATCATTCCCTCCTTCATGATTTTCATCCCTGAAAAGAAAAACCAGGGAAAAACTCAGGGTACTCAGCCCGCACCCGGCTCCTCCGTACCCAGAAGAACTCATGCACAGCTTTGTGCCACTGCACACAGACCAATGGACTGATCCATTCATGCGAGGTCTACCCTCGCTGATTTCGTGCATAGGAGCATGCACACCTCTACTCGGGTGAGTCACGTGGGAGACGTCATGCACTCAAACCATCCCTTGGGGTTAGGGAAAGGTGGTAGAGAACCTCGCCATCGCTCTGCATAGTCTCAAATGGCCCGAAGGACCACGGGGGTAGCTCACATCCATGACATAACCTCTAAGTCACATTCCGCGATAGGAATCACCACCCACACATGGAACAAGGCCCGGTGATTCACTCCTTTAGAATATCCATATGGCGAAACAACCAAGGATATTTGGTCATGAAAGGTTCCACAGTCGATGTCCCACAACCAAGGCTCTCTTACAGGCTTGAAAGGCGATGGAGTTTCCACCATCGACAAAAAGAAAAGTTCCAAAACCTTTTATCATACCAACACAAGGTTACACCAACGCCCCGCGCAACCCTGGTAACACCTCAAGCAAGGAGCAGGAGAAAAGCTTCTCGCACACAGGGTCTGACAATTCTACAGCAAAAAGTAGAAGAGCTGTAGAGTGTACCTCTCATCACCTCATGCTTTGGAGGATCGTAGACATCCAAAGCTCATGGTTGTCCATGGTCCCAACTGTCAGCTCCCGGAGCCTGACGTGGACCACCTAGTGGTGATGGGAAGACCTCGTAAAGCCATCCTCCACTACCATCTCCTCCTGCTCCTCTTCTAACACCCCCTCCATGGGTACTACTCCGATCACGGTGCTTCCTCTGTCGTGGTGGCGCACCTGCTGCTTGCCCGATGCTCTCTGCATTCCTGGTCCGGCAGTCCCATGTCGGGTGACCTCTCCCATTGCAAGAATAGCACCGACTCTCTTCGGGCTACACTGGTGCCCTCCGGTGCCACTGTGGTGTACGACCACACCCATAAGTCCGGTTTTCAGAAAACCACCTGCGTCGAGGTTTTGATTGCCGACGCCCGCTAGTTGAGGCAAACGTCTCGGCTCCGATGTGCCTGCTACCACCACCAACTCTAGAATGTGATAGGAAGCCCTCTATCACCAGCGCCTGCTCTAGCACCATGGTATATGTGGAAATTCCCAAGGGTACTATGACAACACGAATCTATCGGCGGAGACCCTGCTCAAACTTCTGTGCTCGGAAGTTGTCGTCATGGACCAAGTCTGGGTAAAAGCGTGCACGGTCTGCAAAACTAGCCGCGTACTCGGCCACCATCATCCCTCCCTGCAGAAACTTCAGGAACTCCTAAATCTGAAAGGAGCACAAGAAGGAGGGGAAAAACTCATCACAGAACAACAACTGAAAGCCGCCCCATGAATGCGACGACTCGTCAAGAAACTGAGTCACCAGACTCCACCAACACCAAGCTGCTCTACGAAAAAGGTTGGCTGCCAAAGCCACTCTCTGATCTGTCGGAGTCTTCACATGACTGAAAAGGCGAACCACTACCACGAGCCAAACCTCTGCTGCCTGAGGGTCTGGCTCACCACTGAACCTCAGCGGTCTCTGCCGCTGGAACTCACGGAGCGCGCTCCACCTGTGCTCAAACTCAGCCTAATCTGCTGAAGCTTTATGCTGCTCAATTGGTGCGGGTACTGCTACTGGCCCACCTGGAGAAAAGGGCTCGCATGATGGGTCCTGGACTGAGGCCTCGTAGCTCATAGGGTCATCGTCACGCACCCAAGCTGGTATCTGGAATGACTGTCTTCCCGGAGACATCTTGAATATTATCAAGGAGTGTCGCGGCCAGATGAGCATATATGTATATACCAATAAAAAATGATGGGGAGATGGCTCATGAAGGACAGTCAAGATGCAGTCCTATGTGATGCACAAACACATTTTCCCTACAACAAGTGTCTCAGCATGCCGAGTCGATAAGTAGTTTATCAAGGTCCTGGTGAATGGATACGTTGGCCGCTGCACCATCATTGGACTCCCTGGCCTGAGAGCCACTCTCGAGACACGTTAACAGTGTTTCCCTTATATCCCAACCAATTCCTCTTTTAGGGACGTCCGAACAACATCCCAAGGAACGAACCACCTCTGATACCACTTTGTCATGACCCGACTCTACCCGAGCTTGAGCCGCAACAACCCCAAGCCCACCTCCATAGGCTAGGGGCTGGTGAACAGTGCCTTGGGCACAATAACTCGGGAAGGCCTTTTCCTAATCACCTGTACACACACAGACGCAACACACTCAATGCAAAAGTTCAAAGTAAAATAAAAGACAAGCAGAGTAAAAGGAAAACTGCTATATAAAAACAAAAAATTTTCATTGACCTCTAAACAGTACGAAGTACAAGCCAAAAGTAAACTGAAAAGAAAAGGGAAAAAACACACGCCCAACCAAAAAAGTGCCACAACCCGGCAATAGGTGAATAAAAGAAAATCAGCTGAAGGGTCCCCCACCTGGAACCTGACTATGACCACCACATGCGGTCCAAGCTCCCGAACACCTGTGCCATACTAAAGTCACAACCAACTTGTCCGTCGTCTGCAAGGGTACACCAATTGCGGGCAAAGCCCAAGTAGGGGTGAGTATAAAAATACTAAGTAGGATATCCTGAAGGCTCGAGGGAGAAACAATGGAGGTACCGAAGGGTGAGCAGTAGAGAAAATGGGAAAAGTAAAGATGTACAATAGAGAGTGCAGTAAAGAGTCCAGCTCAACCCAACAAGAGGAAATAAGGTAGACTCATCCAGACACAAGGAGGTTGAAACGGTGAGAAGATGAACTTCCCATCAAGTCTTCGCTACCTATAGTAGGAGAGTATGCTCGTCTAACCATGAGAATCTAGACACAAAAAGCACGTGGCATACCCAGCACATCTTCACCTCTCCTGGAAGGAGAGTAACCAAACCCAAGAAGTGGGTACTGAAACAAGGTATATACATAACCTTATGCTCAATTAAGAAGCCCGAACAAAGTCGTAAGGGGATCTCCATCCCATATCTCAGTCCACGAAAGTGAGTAGCCAACAGTCCCAGAAGTAACCCATCGATGCCCAGTATCCTGCACGTCTGCCCCGAACCGCAAACCAAGGGGCTCAATCACCGCACCTCGACACTATCCGCTTTGGGCGGCACTGACTCGCCTGCATGGGTTTAGATCACGTCACAAGAACGCATCTCAGTGGGGAATGTGCCCCTCGTACTTGAGAGTTCTAGAGAAAGTCAAAACCACACCTCGTCAATGCCCTGCAGTCGAGAGGTCTCTCAAAGTTAAAGTCATCACAACACTGACCCGTATAACCAAGGGTCCTGCTCCGGTAATCACGGAGGAAATCCACAGACTAGACTAGAAGAAAGGACTGAGCCTGGAATGCCAACAGGTGTCCCACTACCCAGCCCTGCTGGAGGGAAATTCCTAACCAGATATCGGGTGACACACTGCCCACCCCTGCTAGAGGGTAAACCCTAATACATCATCAGGAGACCCACTGCCCAGCCCCTCTGGAGGGTAGACCTTAATACATCATCAGGCGACCCACTGCCCAGCCTTGCTGGAGGGTAGACCTGGAACTAGACGATGGGTGACCCATTGCCCAGCCCTACTGGAGGGTAAACCTAAAGAAGTCTATGAGTAACCCACTGCCCAGCCCCGCTAGAGGGTGAAACTCAAAACTTCTCTGGCCATCTGTACTGGAGGGTACAACACTGGCCAACCGAACACGAAGTGGGTATCGCCAACCACCCAACTCCAGAACAACTCACCCAAAAGAGGTTCTGCGCCTGTTCCATCACTGGGTGTCACTGGCACCGCTATCGGCCGATCCATCGAGAATGAAACCAGGGGAAGACCACTCAACCCTACTGGTCAAACAAACAAGCATTGAGCTAGGGGAAAAACTCCACTCTACTGGTCAAACAAACAAGCACAAAGGGACTGTCTACATCGCGAGAGGTCAAAGTACGCAAAGCAGAGCTCGACACGCACCTGGGGCCCACACGATGTGTGGCCCCACGTTAACCACAACCAAGCGCACGAATGTCTTAGGTAAAAACCACACGTACCTCCAAGAGCTCTTGTATACTCCCAGAGTATACCTCACATTCAGCCCAAGGGCTATCGTGCACCCGACACCCAACGTCAACACGAAGGCGTGACGTAACATCTCAAACATATCGCCTCAACGACTAGGGCATGACCAACCACATCTATCCAAGCATTACATAACTCACATGGGAGTTCACATGATCACATGCCAAGGGTTCGCTACAAACACAGTAGCAGAACCACCCCTTGGGCACCTTCACATTTCCACACTTAATAAGATCGCGTAAGAGGCTCCGCTCGCCTAAACAGATCACACCGTTGTAATCCTCCGTGAAAAACACGCGATATAGACTACTTACTCGCCTCAAATAGATATCTGATGGAAAAGCCACCAACACCGCCTCACGCCCGATCAGCGTCCCATGATCCTGAGCCTCGGCGAAAACAGTCGGGCGCATCGCACCATTGTGATCCCCTCAGAAAAACACGTCAAAAGGACTGCACACTTTAGCGCAGCAGATATTTGGAGAAAAAGTTGCATTCCTGCGCACCGTACATGAGCGGTGCTATGTGGGGCCCACATCCCGGTCCCGAAACACAATGAACGGATCATACCATTGCGATCCTCCCGAAAAAACACACAAGTTGGACTATTCAATTGTCCAAAATGGTCTCCCGGTGATAGAGATGGAAAATCACCATCGACGCCCAAATGACCCTCGTGGGCCCCGTACCATCATGCCGAATTAGAGAGGGTGGATTGAACCATTGCAATCCCCTCGGAAAAACATCCAGAATCGACTACACGCATGCCCCGAACGGACGTCCGATGAAAAATTCGGGTAATGCTTCACGCGGATCGAAAGACGTGCCGTGGGGCCCACGCCTCAACTCTGGTCTCAAAGCCCAAAACTGCCCTGAAAAACTCCACCTCGTTGCCAGGGTTGCAACACCACTGGCGGTGTGCAAAACGGACTCCGGACGTGTCCGTGCCGCCCAAAACAAGAATTTCTGGCATAGAACATAACACACATGACGCGCCACTAAGCTCCCGTCCAGGAAATTATAAATGCCTAAAACTATCCCAAAACACACTCCTCGAGACGAGGGTTACCCTGCCACAGAAGGTGTGTAAAACAGACACCTGTAGCGATATTTACGGGTGTCCGAAGCCAGAAGGGTCAAGCCCTTGTGCTGGACCGGCCTAGTGGGCCGGCCCACCCGGCCTGGGCTGACCCGTGCTGGCCGGGCCGACTGCGGACCTGCGGTCCACGATCGGACCGGCCGAGGCCAGTCGTCCTGCGTGAAGACTTGCGGGCCGCAGGTATTGTTCCCCCACGGTGTCACACGCCGCGACCCCAGTCCACCCTCGTGCCTCGGGTGTCTGCCGCCTGCCGCCTGAGGCACTCACCACCGCGCCGCCTGAAGCCCGAGCCGCCGCCGCACCGCCTGAAGTTGGAGTCGCCGCTGTGCTGCCTGAACCCTGAGCCGCTGCCGCCGTCGTAGTCCTGGACTGCTGGAAAAACCTTGGAATCGGTCAGGACTTCCTAGGGCTATCCCAGACACCCCGAGACTTTGATTTTCGATTCAAGAAGTGCATTGGAAATCTTAAAACACGTGCACTGCAATTTTGTTCTTTTTTCAATGATCGAGCGACAAATTGATATGGGAAAACAGGCTCAAAGTATCCGGTAAGTAAAACGCGAAACAAAACCTCCTACCTTGAAGGGTGTAGCCCGACGCTTCGTGCGCGGACGGTCGGAATAGCAGCGCCTCGCCGGAGATCGCAACACCGGAGCTGTTTCACCGGAGATGAAGGGTAGGGAGGGTTTGAGGAAGAAGAAGATGATGATGAAGAGGGGGGGGGGATTCATTTAAGTAGAAAATACGTGAACGCCCGCCCGATAGCCCTGAACCCGAAATTTTGGTGGCGTCGGGATTACGGCTCCCCTAGGTTAAAAACCACACTGTGAGCGCAATGGAGGTCTCATAAAATTAATCCAAAGCCCTGTTCAAAAGTTTTCAACAACCGCGCCCGAGACTTCCAAATTACGAAAACGCCCCTGGGGCCATTTTTCACTGACGACCTATGCCCGCGAAACTTACACCCCTCCTAGGGTAATCGACACGCTCTGAACTCAACATTGCCCTCATTTTTCCAATTCGAGCCACCATTTCAGAGATACCAACGTTTCAACATTAAACGAATAAATTAATTAATTAATGTATCTGTTTAACGTTCTGAAAGGGAGCTTGGGGTCCAAGCCTCCCGCGCTGACATGTTTTATGTAATTCCTAGAGTAAACACCCCATTCCGGACCCATCCATACACTCAGATCTCTGATCCGGAACTCTGTTTAGGAGTTATCCCATTTATTTGGCATTTCCAGGGTAAACAGACTGAAAATTTAATTTCGGCCACTCCGGGGCTCGGAATCGCACACCGTCTGAAGGCGCTGCTTTGGAATATCATCAAGAATATTCTAAAGTGTTTCACAGCAAAAAATGGGTTCTTACAGTTTGGGTGGGCCTTTAAATTACCTTTCTTATTGTATGCCTTTATTAATTAAATGACTATTAAATTGATAAATGGCCAGTACATTGTCTTCATTCCACTTGAACTTCCTAATGCAAGTGATTAGACTTTACGAATTAGTCTGAAATAAAAATGGAATGTACATTGCATACATATGACTAGTCCAAATTAAATACAATCCAATGTCTTAGTTTAATATCCCTAGCACAAATTTTCATGTCTAATGAAAGGTATCACAGTGAACCATATTTAATTGTTATGAATTTTATGTAACGAATTAAGTGGTTACATGCCCATGGCATTGTCACACTAATGAAATGCAAGTCTTGAATCAAATGAACTTGTTAAATGACCTGAAAATTACATGGATTAATTGTTAAATGAAACAATTATTATGGTCCTAATTACATATGGACCTACACATCAATATAAGAATGTTTAGACTCAAGTTAGCATTTGGATTCCCAAGGGAATCCCTTGAGTGACAATGGACACCATTTTGATTAAAGAAAGTTTATTGACTTAGTTGATACACAACTTGAAACCCAATCCCAGTCTCTTTTTGGATGCCTGATATGACACCCTAGGATCCGTCTATAACTATTACATGATTCCTTGGATAGAATCATTATATCCAATATGATTTCTACAAACATGAGGTGAGTTTGTTACGTCATTTCACCTAACCATTTATTTTACCATTTTACATTATATGTATTCTATGGACTTGGTTAGATCATTTGATTATGGAATTATTTGATTGATGCTCCTTGAAATACTCTATTACTCCTTCTCTAGGTTATGGTTACTTCTCAGGTGGAAACCCTTGAGGAATTGGATCCTTGGTTATTATCTTGGAACCTCTTAAATATTATAATAATCATGGTTTCTTTGTTTTATATTGGAAACTATACTATTATTATCATTCCAGGATATCAGTCTTGGCTACGTCTCATGTGAATTACATATATAAAATAGAACATAAATAGATAATTAATTGGTTACATGTTCAAACTCTGACTGATGTACGAAGCAGGTAATTGGGTATTTACATTACTGAATTGATTTACTTTTATATTGGCATTGTTCACACTATTTAAGATTATATATCATGGGTTGGAAGTTATAGATTCCATTGGTGGTGGACTTATATGATTTATCAAATACCCTATCCGAGATTCCATTAGCACATAACAAGATTTCATGTATGTAGGTATTGAAAAATGTAAGTGTATAGCTTCTGACACTTTATTTTTTGATTGCTCAACATGTAGATAGTAAAAGAAAATCGAGCTAGAGATAAATATTCTAGGGTTCCTTTTTGATAATTTTTTATAAATTTTATCGTCTTCTTATATATATCATTGTATTATATCTTATTTTATACATTATATATCATCATCTATTTTTATATGATTATAATTTTTTTAGTAGTATATGACATATTTTATCTTCTACGAAGCAATGTTTTTATTTATATTAATTTTACTATTTCTATGTGTTTCATATTTATCCAATGTGCTACACGCTGGTAGTGAGGAAATAGTCTCTTGGCGAACACTACCT
Organism: Viscum album; assembly: GCA_963277665.1. Classification (NCBI taxonomy): domain Eukaryota; kingdom Viridiplantae; phylum Streptophyta; class Magnoliopsida; order Santalales; family Viscaceae; genus Viscum; species Viscum album. The sequence goes on from OY728126.1 coordinate 593,031,730, forward strand.
AAACCCTCATTCCTAGTCGACAACCTCTTGAATTTAGGTTGTTATACTTGAGGCATTGTGTCCAACTAGGCTCGAGGAACCTCTATGTGGCATTTGGGTTTGGGATTTAACACTAAGCAGCATATCTCAGCCTTATTTTCAATATTTTCCAGGAATACAAGATGTTTGTGATGAATGACATGAAATGAAATTCTAGATGGAAAAATGATATCATAAAAATTATGTATAAATTTTTGTTTTCAAATGTAATGTCAGATTCATGTATGTATCTATTTTACCAAGACTACTAAACTATTTTGTCCTTTTGTATGCAAACACTTATATCTAGTTCTAATGGAGTATTGTAACCATTGACTCTACGCTACCATGTTCAGGGTCTTTACAATTGGTATCAAATTATGTTGAGTAGAACCCTTAGCATAAAGAGTTTGGAAAACATAGAACAAAAAATAAAACCCTATGATAGATATTAAGGATATGTATAAAATAACGTAAACAATTTGGTAAGTTAGAGATTATATGGTTTTCCCTAGAAATAAATACACATAAAAATACTAAAAGTGGATGTGGTTCTATCACAGATTTACCTAGTGGAAACAACTCTAAAATGGAAAATCTAGATTGAATCAAGCATTACTCAGTACACAACAATGTTCCTTACTATGAACCTAGTCTGACACTCTAGGGGATGATTATTTTATAAAAAAAATTTATTTATAAAACATTATGATTTAATTTAATAGATGATGCCAATGAATTACCTAGGATAATCCCATGATATCTTAAGTATAAAAGAATGTTTAATTATTAATAAATCATATGAATGATTATATGGTTATACCACTGAGTTTATTGTTTCTCACACTATAATTATTGGTTTTTATTCAATGGCTAGAACCTAAAGGAATCAACTGAACATTGAATACGAAAGATAGTGTGGTAAATATGAGAAACAAATTGTGATGATTAATAGAGTTAATGATATCATGATTATGCCAAATTAATAATGTCCAAATAAAATCAATAATCTACACCTTAACCAACTCACAACCTCATTAAAAAATTAATGGATGGAGATCACTAAGAGCTCGAGTGGTGGTGGTATTAAATGAAATAAGTCTTGATTTTAATCATGTTATAAATGTGGAATGAGACACCCAATAATGTTCCTCAAAATAATGGGAAAATTTCTTATTTTTGGAAAATAAGGCTATGAATTAATTAATTTTCAAGTAAAATTATATAGTATGATATAAGGGAAAAAAATTCCTAGGGATCCATTTATAGTTCATTGTCTTATATATAGGGAACCTAGGTATTATCCTAGTCAATTCCTTCTTATAAAGGTTATGATATAGATTAAAGAAGGACATATATTAAAATAAAATAGATGATTTATTTATATATTGGTATTCAATAAAAAATTGTAGAAGTAATTTCTAATAGAATACTTTTTATATATATCATGAAACATGTAAATATTTTTTTTAAATATTATAATTATATATGTCTTTATTAACTTATGATCTATTGATACCATCATTGGATTAAGTGTAAAAACCCTGATTTTTTAATGTAATTTTTTTAAATATATATGGAAATATTATGAGTTGGTGAAAATTGACGGTAGGTGATTCTAAGGACCAATCTACCTGAAATGAATTTATGAACCTTTTTTCGGGTACGTTAAGTGAACACGTGAGTAGAGTTTTGTATCATTTTAACCAGTTCTCCAAATTAAAATATAAGGACACCGTTGAACTCACAGCATCAATATTTACATAAGGAGACCTTCACCTCAACCACAGTAGGTTGAGGGTGGGTGATTGTTTTTCAGATATTCATGGGAGAAGAAAAATAAAATAAATAAAATTTTTTTTCTTGAAAGCTCTATTTTGAATCTCAGTGGTGGGGACCACCCAAACTCCCCTTTAATGTGAGAAAACCCTTATAATTACCCCAATTAATGTGCCAACATTAATTCAATTAATAAAAATAACTCAATTAAAGTTAGATACATACCTCTAATGGTGGGGGATCATTTGAAAGGAGGACTATTGGGAGAGCCTTTGGAAGAACATCCTCCAACGAAGAATAAACCTCTGATGAGGACGACACTCGACCTCATATCAAGAGTGTGTTGCGGGAGCGACTAACGTCGACATCATTATCTTCTTCCTCACACCAACTCCAATGAACAAATGAGGTAGGGGATTTGTTTTGAGATATGTTAATTATCATTTTTTTCAATTCATCATATTCTCAATTCTCAACCACAATGGCCAAAAAAACAAGGCCATCAATCCGCCAAAATACCATGATCATTATTATTTGTTCTTCTCATGTTCTTCATGCATTATTCAATGCCAAATAATGAAGTGCACAAAAAACACAATCTTTTGTTGAGTGCGAAAAATTTATGTGAAGATCATGACCTGAGGACCATGAATATCCGGTCTTCATATTTTTAGAGATTAGAATGAAGCTGCGGTGAACCATGGAAGAGGAGGGTGGCCAGCAACCAGCCGGCCATGGTTTGTGCTGGCGGCGAAAGAGGAAAGCGGCCAGTACGCCGGCCGACCGTGTGGAATCGAGGTGGTTCACGTCAGTGCCACGGGTAGTGGAGAAAGTGGTGGCCCATCTGCCCTAGCGGAGAATGGGAAGGCTTCTGGCACGCCGACCGACTGAGTGGACGTGAGCCGGCGTGCATCCACAATGCCGCTAGAGGAGAGGGCCGCGACTACTTTGCTTAGCAGTGCACCGAAAGGGTAGCCAACATCCAACCAGCTATGGGTGGAAAACATCACCGTCACTCCATTAGGATGAGAGCTGGATGGTCTTACGACATGCTGCATCACGCCGAGTAGGACCACTCCGGCGAGTCCTGCAATCTAGCTGGCGGCGCCCGTTGGTGCCACTAGGTTGGCCGAAGCCAAACGATACAATGGAAAATTCATAATACCAGGGGCCAGGTCCCTCGTGGTGTGGCTAGGGCGGGCCCTACCACTGCGGACTACACCCATCCGGGCGGACCACACCCAACAAAGCAGGCCATGCCGAGCGGGCCGCATCGAGCGAGCCGGGCCGCATCGAGCGAGCCGGGCCACCCCCTCTGTGGTAAGGATAGGAACAAGGCCTAGTAGGCATGGCCCACTGCGACCAAGCCCATCCATGCCAGACCCAGACAGGGCTGGGTCTACACGAACTGAGTCGGGCCGTGTCGGCCTAGTCTCGGGCCCATCTTGACCCAAATACACCATTTTGGTAATATCGTGAGAACTGATCATCCATTTGATGAACCGTCTACAACACCAGGATCCATGGATAGAGATAGTCCTTTTGGTATACTCCACATGAGTTTTGGGATAATGTTGGAGTACAATCAGGTTAGATCGAACTAGAATCTAACCAGGCCCTCGGAACATAAATGCTAATAAGCATTAGACCGGGCGTCTGATTAACACACCTTTAGTCACATTGGGACCCTTTTAAGGGGACAGAACATCGCGATACTTCTTTGTGGGACTTAGTGGAATTTGAAAAATCATCTGATGGATTGAGGAGAGGATCCTCTAGAAATCAAGCATGGTTAGTGTGGGAGCACTGTGGCTAGCTTTACATGAAGAATCTATAGATTTTATGTGGGTCATAATTGGATCATGTGTGGGTCATCACTTAGCGATCATGTGTGGGATAGTGCATACTGATCCTATGTGGGTCAACTCTATATTCTATGTGGGTCATTTTTAGATCCTGTGGGGGTTTTCTTCGATCATGTGTGGGTCAACAGCAGAGCTTCTCGGCGAAGTAAGATGATCTAGCAATACAGATAATCATATATTCATCCATACACAAGTTATACCTGGTTTGATTTGAGTCTTTACCTTTGTGGTACACTTCTGTGTGGTGATACATTCATGGTAATATTCTGTGTGGCGTTAGCTTTGTGGAACTTACCTTCATGGTGTTTCATGTGTAGTACCTCGGTCTTCGTGGTGTTACCTGTGTGGTACTTCTACCTTCATGGTGTAACCTTTGTGATATTCATCCACCATGTGTGAGATGAGTATATATTGATAACAGAGGTATATGTATGGGAATATACCAATGTAACACCCCAAGATTTTATAGTGTGTTATTTCTTCAAAATAATTCAATAACTTTCACTACACGCAACAACATGTTCAATCGCACCACGACTTACCAAACAAGCTGTTCAAAAGAGGTTATGAATAGTGTTAACTAAATTTTAAACTTTATATAATCCTTATAATTTTAGAATCCATATTATGAGTTTCTTAGATATAATGCAAGAACAAATTCATTTTCAGTATTGCACTTTTATCAACTTTTAATAGTGAACCCTTTTTAAATACAATATATTAAACTTTTTGACTAAATGGGGACATCAAAAATTTAAAATGAAACATCCCAAGCTTCCACGGTACGCTTTCTTTGAATAATACAGTAGCGTGTGTTGTACGCAACCTTGAGTTTTAACACACACCACAACTAATCAAACTAGCCGTTATGAATAGTAATACCTACTTTTTGAAATTATATATATTTTATATTTGAAAATGGACTTCATTTTTGGATTCGGAATATCGAATTTAGCCTAAGGTGAAATTTTGGTACATTTCGGATAACTTTCATATTTTGATGAATAGTGAAAATTACTAAATTTTAATTAAAAACAACTTTTTTAATCAAAAAAATTAATAGTGATAAATTATGAATTTGAGTGGTTTTAAAGTATATTTATAATATATTTTTACCATTTAATATAATGTTGGTCATTGGACATAATTTTACAATTAAACCGAACAAAAACGAGTGTCAATCTTTTGATAGTTATTATCTCTTAAAAACACGCTTTTTGTTTTGACAGTGGGAATTAATTTTAAATTAATTTCTTCCACTTATGTGTTTTGAATTTAGTAAAATGGATTCCATATATGGAATCAGGATGTTCAAATTTTGTAAATAGGTAACTTTTATTTTTAGACATTTTGAATAGTTACTGTGGTAAATATTTTATTTACCATGGTTAAAGGGTAAATCCGGTAAATAAGGGTTAAAATAATTATATTATAATAATACAAAATTACCCTAAAACGTGTCATAACCTTATTGGTGGACACATACCCGACCATGAGCATCCTTGGGTCAATTTGGGGACCCCTTGGAGCCACTTTTATGTGGTAGGGACACTTTATATTAATAAAGTTAAAATAAAAATAAAAATGGCATAAGCTTACATCTTTTAGAAGAATAATTTTTACATAGGGTTATACATGTTGGATTTCCAATTATAAATATTCATTAGAAAGCTAAAAAGATTTCCTACATAATGATATTTTATTTATAATTTTTAGACATCAAATAATTTAAATTATTAATGACACAATAATGATGCAATGTTTACCTCATTAATAAATCATTTAAATAAATAAGATTATAATGATTAAAATATTATCTAAAACCAGTCAAATTCTTATTGGTTGATGTTATTTAGAATATTAGTCATCTTATCTTCGACCTCAATGATTTATGGACCATTATAAACCGAATATAATTATATTATAAAGTAATACTTTCACTCTTTCCTAAAGAGCCCCTCCTCTTCCTTATAAAAGGAGACCACTTCTACTCATTCCTCACACCTCTCAAGCCACTTGGCTCGTCCAAACTCTTCCCAACTAAGCTCCCCACATCCCTCTCCTCCTCATTGAAGCTTCCCATTAGGCAGAAAGCATTTCAAGAAGTCCTTTGGTTCCAACCAAAGTGAGTTACCTAAATTAAAGGTAACGATTTCTCTTAAATTATTTTCATTTATTTTGCTTCTTCAACCCCCAAAATCTTTTTATTTCCTTTATTTTGTAGCAACAACAGTATCCTCAATATACTAGGATGTTGTTATAAGAAGGATTCAAACTACACATACACACAACTCCATCTAATGGATGATGAACATAATGTTTCTGTGGATGGAAAACTAACGCCTCACGAAACGATGATTGTTCAAATACATCTTACCGCCTCTCATGGTGGCCATTATGATGGCACTGTAATTAAATATGATATTAATGATATATATTTTATATATAAGCTTCTGTAATTCCATTTTATTTCATACCATTATTTGTTTCATGTTGTATATACATACGATAATTTCATTTGAGGAAGTGCGGACTACCGCCCCCTTAAAATGATATGACTCGTTCATACCACACATGGAACGTATAAAGGATGGTGTTAATGAACTTAAGTAACATATATAAAATATTACATTATACTGGAATAGTAATATACCTATGTATCATTTGGATTTGATTCTTTTAAAATAAAAATTAAATGGAAGTAGCGTTCGTGCGTACGTACGGACTACCGTCTCCACGAACGCGATAAGATTCATTCTCCATCATATCCATTCAAGTATTATTCTCATTTTAGGGTTAAAAATTATGTTAATATCATTCTGATTATGAATAAGATATAATCTATCCATTAGAAACATGTCTTACGTAACCAAACATTTAAGAAGAACGAATCGATTATCACCCGAAACGACGATAATACTAAGATATTATTAATAAAGCAATGTTAATAGATCATATATGATATCATATTAATGTATATGATTCTTGTATAATTTAATAACAATTATTTCACCATTATACAGGAGGTTAACCTACCCCAACAAAGAAAAAGTACAAGGTAAGGGTTATTTCACAATCTCTTCATTATCCGAGGTTGTATTATACGTAATAATCTACTGGGATCTCTTTATCATCCACATCCATGTTTCTTAAAAATGTATTTCAAAACATTTTTACTATTTACAAGAATATGGGTTTAAGTCATTTATACCCTTGTTTGACTTTTTATAAGAGGTTTATAAAGGAATCTTTCCGTCGTTTTCAAAACAAGGTCCTTTTTAACCTTTCGACAGAATTGAGGTAAGAATGTTTTTTTAACTTATACGGCGGGTGCGGTTATTTTCCACCGTTATAAAATCGTCGAAGCTTTCCTTACAAGCTTATAAGAATATTTTCAAAGTAAATGTTTTATTTTATATGGATCTTAAATGATTTCAAAATAAAAGGAGATACTTCTTTAAAAAGAATTTTGATTTCATCTATGTCAACATCCTTTGATGGATTTTAAGATTATTTAAAGTTGATTTATTATGATACAAAACTTCTATATTGTATTGAAGGTTTTGTGATATGTTTGACTGTGGATGTGCTATTTTTATACCATTCATAGTTTATGGTGAAATTATTGACATTTCGTATGCTAGTTTTAATACGAATGTTTATGTTATGTTTAAACCTTTTCATATGGGAATGCATTGGACTTAATAAGTGACGGGTGGAGCCCGCTATAGCTCCTCGATGCATCGGTAGGTCTCATGAGACAAACTAGTGTCTTGGCACAAGGACTTGACAAAATCTTATTTGTAGTCTTGGCACGAGGCCTTGGCTATGTGGTTATGATAGTCTGGCATTATGCATTCCAACATTATGAAAGTGGTTATTGATTTTTTCATGTGATTATTCGATTAGTAGAATATCCATGTGAATAAGTAAATGGCATTATTTCATTTTATTTATGCCATACCTTGTTGAAAGTTCATGTTTAAAAGGCTTTTGTTTTAGTTATACATTGCCTTAAATGTTTATTCTTATTTATGAAAGTTTCCGCTATATTGTTATCCTTACTGGGCATTTGAGCTCACCACTTTTCTATGTTTTATTTTTCCCAGGAAGTGAAGATGTAAGTTATGAATGACCTGCAGGGATATTATGAGGGGATTATAGTGTGGACGGTGGAAACATTATTTTGTTGTAGTAGTTTTTCATTTTATGATGTAATGTAAAACTTATGAATATATCTAGTGTTTCCAAGGCTACTAAACCAATCGGTCTTTCGAGATTTGATCTTTCTTGTGATCATGCCAATGTTACGAAGTAATGCACCGAATCTGGGTAACTGGGGTCGGGGCGTTACAGTTGGTATCAGAGGAAGTTTAGTACAAACCTTGGAAGCTAGATTTAGATAAACTCTGATTAGAGCACGTAGACCTAAGATGAACTTTGAGGATTAGTATAGAAGAACTTCCTAGAATTTTGGTATTGTAGAGATTTTGTGAGTTTTCCGAGCAATACATCCCTGTCTGGATACGAGCAGGTAGAGGCGGCTCTGGCACAGATGTACCTAGGGGTAAAATCCGAAAACACCGCTTTGAGCTAAACTCGAACGGGAACTGGTGCACGACAACGGGCCTTGCTGCACTCTTGGTTACGACACTCCCGGGGGATATGCTTAGGATAACTCTCATTTTCTTTACAAATCATTATGAAGGGTTTATGAGTATATACTTTCTCAAAGAAAACATTTTTATGATTATGGATTATATCCATAAATAGTTCAATTTATGTTAAGTGTTTTATAAGTATGGGATTATGTATTTTGATTCATAAACTGATCTAGTGTATTCCATTGTTTAGAAATGGCGCCCAGTAGAAGGAATGAGAACTCCAGAAATGCACATGATCCAAAGAGAAGGAAGGATCATATCTTTCATGGTCTTAAGCTAGAATTTATAAGAGAAATAGTCTCCCATGTATTATCATCATATGAAGAAATAATATCATGTGTTGATAAGATAAGTAAAGAGTTTACTGAGTCCTATGGTTTTGAAGGGAAGCAAGAGAATAAAAGGATAGAAGAGAGAAAGATGGATAAAGGGAAGAGGGAAAAGAAGAATTTTCCCATATGTGGTAACTGTGGAAAGAAACACCCTGGAACTTGCCTGAAAGGAATGGGAGTTTGTTATAAGTGTGGAGGAAAAGGGCACAAAGTACATGATTGCAAGGGTAAGAAAATGATTTCAAATGTACAATGCTTCATTTGCAAGGAGTTTGGACACTACGCGAACCTATGTCCCAGTCATCAGACTATGCCGCAAATGATGCTATTGGATAATAATCAAGTTATGATACTACCACAGATGAAGAGGAATGATTAGAGTTATTATGTTGATTATATCAATTGAGTGTTGTATCAACAATGTACTTGTTATAATAATTATGGAGTATATAAGGATTGTACTGCAGTACTATTTCATTAAGGATTTGAGATGGTGTGGAACAAAGAAAAGTGACTCAATAGCAGGATAAATTTTTGGAAAATATATGGTTGAGAGAATGATAAACCATAATATAGTTCTGATACCGAGGTAGTGATTTTCGAATAATACATGATTATTTTGGAAAAATTATATTGGATATTCTTGACTACCTTGGAACTGATTAATGATTTGTATATTCCATCATTGTTGGGGTTTAAAACATTTTTGGATTGATGAAGTATATCCAGCATTCTATATGGAATAAGGGAGAATGAATGTAATTAATAAGGAATATTGTAATTCAGGATGTTTCAGTGTATTAAAAGAATACATGATGAAGGTATTCATATGCTATTACGGGGTAAAAAGGATCTGCATTATGTTTACCTTCCTTATAAATGTTGGACTGTGATTTTGGACAGAAGTATTTTTGATAGTTCTAGTTTGGATTATTTTGGATTTCCATAAAAGGACAACCCGGAGGTCGGGCGGCAACCCGTCGCGTCCGGCAAGGCTGCGAGACTTGAACCCGCAACCGAAGGGCGACAAGGGTGTATCACCTACCACTGGCCCACGAGATGTCCTGGATTAAATAATATAGTTTTTTTTAAAAGATCTGGTAGATGAATTATAAATTCATTTATTTTGGAACCCTGTACAAATAGTATAAATAAAAAAAATTACATTCTATTATCTTTTAGAGTGAAATATGAGTTTGTGGTAGAAATTTATTAGTGGATAAAACTCTAATTATAAAGTAAGTATATCTCCTTATGATCTTATCCAATCTCATAAATAAATTCCTCAACATTAATAAAAGGAACTTGGAACAAAAATGTTGTCCTAGATGGTACCTTAAATCATCACTAATTTATGGCTTTGGGATTGTTGGCCTTTTCATAGCCATGTTCTCTACCACTCTCCATCAGATAATTGATGGTTATATTTTTCTTCCATATCCATATTTTCCTACATGGAACCCTAGTATGTGTTATTTTCGGTAATCTTCATACTTTCCACTCTTTATTTTAAATAGAGGCCTCATTAATTCATTTTTCAATGTGGGATTTCAACTAAGATATTTTGAAACGTCAAAAATGTGTTATCCTAATACCCTATGTTTTGTTGAACCGATGGTATTTCAAATCATCATAGATTGATGAATTTAAGGACCTCAATTATACACTTGTTTGTGATTGATGACCTCAATCACTACCTATAAATATTTACGTTTTTCCTCCGATTTTATGTCTCTAATTGCCACCAATGTTCTCCTAATCGAGAATCATAATTTGGTGGTGACCCTTTGATTTCTCTTTTCCTCATATTAAGACTAAATTTTAGTAACCCAATTTCCGATGTGGGTTTTCCAACAAATATATTTTTTTATTTTATTTTCAACATTTTATTTTCGAAGAACAATTTCAAATTGCGAGGACGCAATTTATTGAAGGAGGGGAGAATGTAACACCCCAAGATTTTATAGTGTGTTATTTCTTCAAAATAATTCAATAACTTTCACTACACGCAACAAAAAGTTCAATCGCACCATGACTTACCAAACAAGCTGTTCAAAAGAGGTTATGAATAGTGTTAACTAAATTTTAAACTTTATATAATCCTTATAATTTTAGAATCCATATTATGAGTTTCTTAGATATAATGCAAGAACAAATTCATTTTCAGTATTGCACTTTTATCAACTTTTAATAGTGAACCCTTTTTAAATACAATATATTAAACTTTTTTTCTAAATGGGGACATCAAAAATTTAAAATGAAACATCCCAAGCTTCCACGGTATGCTTTCTTTGAATAATACAGTAGCATGTGTTGTACGCAACCTTGAGTTTTAACACACACCACAACTAATCAAACTAGCCGTTATGAATAGCAATACCTACTTTTTGAAATTATATATATTTTATATTTGAAAATGGACTTCATTTTTGGATTCGGAATATCGAATTTAGCCTAAGGTGAAATTTTGGTACATTTCGGATAACTTTCATATTTTGATGAATAGTGAAAATTACTAAATTTTAATTAAAAACAACTTTTTTAATCAAAATAATTAATAGTGATAAATTATGAATTTGAGTGGTTTTAAAGTATATTTATAATATATTTTTACCATTTAATATAATGTTGGTCATTGGACATAAGTTTACAATTAAACCGAACAAAAACGAGTGTCAATCTTTTGATAGTTATTATCTCTTAAAAACACGCTTTTTGTTTTGACAGCGGGAATTAATTTTAAATTAATTTCTGCCACTTCTGTGTTTTGAATTTAGGAAAATGGATTCCATATTTGGAATCAGGATGTTCAAATTGTGTAAATAGGTAACTTTTATTTTTAGACATTTTGAATAGTTACTGTGGTAAATATTTTATTTACCATAGTTAAAGGGTAAATCCGGTAAATAAGGGTTAAAAAAATAATATTATAATAATACAAAATTACCCTAAAACGTGTCATAACCTTATTGGTGGACACATACCCGACCATGAGCATCCTTGGGTCAATTTGGGGACCCCTTGGAGCCACTTGTATGTGGTAGGGACACTTTATATTAATAAAGTTAAAATAAAAATAAAAATGGCATAAGCTTACATCTTTTAGAAGAATAATTTTTACATAGGGTTATAAATGTTGGATTTTCAATTATAAATATTCATTAGAAAGCTAAACAGATTTCCTACATAATGATATTTTATTTATTATTTTTAGACATCAAATAATTTAAATTATTAATGACACAATAATGATGCAATGTTTACCTCATTAATAAATCATTTAAATAAATAAGATTATAATGATTAAAATATTATCTAAAACCTGTCCAATTCTTATTGGTTGATGTTATTTAGAATATTAGTCATCTTAACTTCGACCTCAATGATTTTTGGACCATTATAAACCGAATATAATTATATTATAAAGTAATACTTTCACTCTTTCCTAAAGAGCCCCTCCTCTCCCTTATAAAAGGAGACCACTTCTACTCATTCCTCACACCTCTCAAGCCACTTGGCTCGTCCAAACTCTGCCCAACTAAGCTCCCCACATCTCTCTCCTCCTCATTGAAGCTTCCCCTTAGGCAGAAAGCATTTCAAGAAGTCCTTTGGTTCCAACCAAAGTGAGTTACCTAAATTAAAGGTAACGATTTCTCTTAAATTATTTTCATTTATTTTGCTTCTTCAACCCCCAAAATCTTTTTATTTCCTTTCTTTTGTAACAACACCAGTATCCTCAATATACTAGGATGTTGTTATAATAAGGATTCAAACTACACATACACACAACTCCATCTAATGGATGATGAACATAATGTTTCTGTGGATGGCAAACTAACGCCTCACGAAACGATGATTGTTCAAATACATCTTACCGCCTCTCATGGTGGCCATTATGATGGCACTGTAATTAAATATGATATTAATGATATATATTTTATATATAAGCTTCTGTAATTCCATTTTATTTCATACCATTATTCGTTTCATGTTGTATATACATACGATAATTTCATTTGAGGAAGTGCGGACTACCGCCCCCTTAAAATGATATGACTCGTTCATACCACACATGGAACGTATAAAGGATGGTGTTAATGAACTTAAGTAACATATATAAAATATTACATTATACTGGAATAGTAATATACCTATGTATCATTTGGATTTGATTCTTTTAAAATAAAAATTAAATGGAAGTAGCGTTCGTGCGTACGTACGGACTACCGTCTCCACGAACGCGATAAGATTCATTCTCCATCATATCCATTCAAGTATTATTCTCATTTTAGGGTTAAAAATTATGTTAATATCATTCTTATTATGAATAAGATATAATCTATCCATTAGAAACATGTCTTACGTAACCAAACATTTAAGAAGAACGAATCGATTATCACCCGAAACGACGATAATACTAAGATATTATTAATAAAGCAATGTTAATAGATCATATATGATATCATATTAATGTATATGATTCTTGTATAATTTAATAACAATTATTTCACCATTATACAGGAGGTTAACCTACCCCAACAAAGGAAAAGTACAAGGTAAGGGTTATTTCACAATCTCTTCATTATCCGAGGTTGTATTATACGTAATAATCTACTGGGATCTCTTTATCATCCACATCCATGTTTCTTAAAAATGTATTTCAAAACATTTTTACTATTTACAAGAATATGGGTTTAAGTCATTTATACCCTTGTTTGACTTTTTATAAGAGGTTTATAAAGGAATCTTTCCGTCGTTTTCAAAACAAGGTCCTTTTTAACCTTTCGACAGAATTGAGGTAAGAATGTTTTTTTTAACTTATACGGCGGGTGCGGTTATTTTCCGCCGTTATAAAATCGTCGAAGCTTTCCTTAAAAGCTTATAAGAATATTTTCAAATTAAATGTTTTATTTTATATGGATCTTAAATGATTTCAAAATAAAAGGAGATACTTCTTTAAAAAGAATTTTGATTTCATCTATGTCAACATCCTTTGATGGATTTTAAGATTATTTAAAGTTGATTTATTATGATACAAAACTTCTATATTGTATTGAAGGTTTTGTGATATGTTTGACTGTGGATGTGCTATTTTTATACCATTCATAGTTTATGGTGAAATTATTGACATTTCGTATGCTAGTTTTAATACGAATGTTTATGTTATGTTTAAACCTTTTCATATGGGAATGCATTGGACTTAATAAGTGATGGGTGGAGCCCGCTATAGCTCCTCGATGCATCGGTAGGTCTCATGAGACAAAATAGTGTCTTGGCACAAGGCCTTGACAAAATCTTATTTGTAGTCTTGGCACGAGGCCTTGGCTATGTGGTTATGATAGTCTGGCATTATGCATTCCAACATTATGAAAGTGGTTATTGATTTTTGCATGTGATTATTCAATTAGTAGAATATCCATGTGAATAAGTAAATGGCATTATTTCATTTTATTTATGCCATACCATGTTGAAAGTTCATGTTTAAAAGGCTTTTGTTTTAGTTATACATTGCCTTAAATGTTTATTCTTATTTATGAAAGTTTCCGCTATATTGTTATCCTTACTGGGAATTTGAGCTCACCCCTTTTCTATGTTTTATTTTTCCCAGGAAGTGAAGATGTAAGTTATGAATGACCTGCAGGGATATTATGAGGGGATTATAGTGTGGACTGTGGAAACATTATGTTGTTGTAGTAGTTTTTCATTTTATGATGTAATGTAAAACTTATGAATATATCTAGTGTTTCCAAGGCTACTAAACCAATCGGTCTTTCGAGATTTGATCTTTCTTGTGATCATGCCAATGTTACGAAGTAATGCACCGACTCTGGGTAACTGGGGTCGGGGCGTTACAACCAAAGTAGTGTTGATGACTACTGATTTGAGATTTGATATTGAGGTATTGCTTTGTGGTTTATCCTTTGTGGACTTTAAGAGACTTTTAGGGGTCTTCAGGTCCCAACTGAGTATTGTTATACTCACCCCTACATGGGCTATGCCCGCACCATGCGGTGTCATGTGCAGACGACAGGAAACATTGATCAAGGCTGAGGGGTCCAGGATCGGAGGCTGCTCCTAGGTGGACCATTAGATGAGATGCACTATAGAGACGATCATTTGAGAGCTGTACCTACCCTTCAGGTAGGATCCTTGGCGGGTGTTCACATGATCTGTTTTCATTTTTATTTCTACTTTCTAGTTCTACTTGTATTCCAGCCCTTATTTCTTATTGTACTCACCCTTATTTTAATATAGTTTACATTGTTCTTATATCATTAGGTGGGCATGGATGTGTGAGTTTGAAGGTAAAAAGGATATGTCTTCCCTGCTTTAGGGATATGCCATTTTGGTACTAGTTTCCATCCAATGGCCTTTGGAAGGAAGGATTTGGGGTAGTCACAACACGAGCCCTGGGGAATGGGTCATGACAAATTGGTATCAGAGGAGTCAGCTCTACTGAATAACTTGGACTCTTATCTTTTTAATTAGTAATTATGTTAAGTGTTATGAGTGTGTTTATAAGATTGGGGAATCATGTGTTTGTGCGGTGGCTGACGTATCCATTTACTAGGACCCTAGCTTATAATATCTGACTCAGTGCACAAAAACATTGATTGAGTGTGTTTTGAAATGTTTCTCTTCTTATCTCTTACAGTCAGCTCACCAGGTATAACTTATTAACCATGAAACACTTTTTTTCTATTCGGATTCCTCCACGAAGGAAACCATGCAGTGTTCTAGGTAGAGTAAGTGATGACAGCCCACCGAGTGGAGAGAATTCATTGTAGGGCCTCGTCTCATTATTTGTACCATCAGGTGGTGTACCAAAATCCCCACTACCCGTTGGGAATTCGATGCCACCAGCACCAGCTGTAGAGGGTGCACACCTCTTGACCGCATGTAATTTGTTTCAGTTCTAGAGGCCACTAAGGTTCCAGATAGAGACAGATCCACAGGTAGCTGAGTAATCGATGGAGGATGCGGTTAGTGTTTTTTGACTAGTAGGGAAACTAGCTGATCTCATGATGATCCTTTCTGTCAGTCTTCATCAGACAGTAGGGGGCATAAGGTGGAGCTTGATGCTCCAGGTTCATGATGAGGTCACTCTCATCCAGGAAGACATCGATAGAATTTTTAGGTTATATTTCAAGCAAGAAACATTATTTTTAATACATATACAAGTTCTTCTCCACTTACAGTAGGGCAGCATGATTTTGGATGAGTATTCATTAAGGTTTAACGACCTATTGCACTACTCCACTAACATTGTGTGGGACCCTTACTTATGGGCCCGGTCCTTCTAGCATGGGCTTAGAAGGATGGTTAGAGATTTGATGATTTCCTTCAGCATCCCAACACAGGAAAGGGTATTAGAGAGAGCACTATTAGTGGATAGCTTTCTGGCTAAGCAGTCACTGGAATCGAGACCCCTCACTGGACATTATGTATTTGAGTCATCTATAGTTGGGAAGAGAAAAATGATGAAGAGATCCAAGAGGACCATACCTACAGGTGCATGACCGTAGGATATAGGGTCAGTCGTGTGGTGCTCTCGAGACAGAGTAGGATAGGCGAGGAGAAGGTAGTGTTACTCATGTGGTGGGTAGGGTCACATGGCTCACGACTACCCGACACTGGTTAGAGGAAAAAATTCGATCGAGGAGGTCTGAAAGTAGGAGATGGACGTGGAAGAGGAGTTGTTCAGGTAGAAATTGGTGGATGGAGATATGAGGTTCGACCGACACCAATACTAGGTGGTCCACCCCGACCATAGGGAGTGGGTAGACATGGATGAGCTCTGCTCCATGAAGTTGAGGCATACGAACACTACGCTCCAGAGATGGTTAGAGGTATGATTTGTGTCCACTCCACCATATATTTAATACTTATAGACCCAGGTTCCAATCAATATTTTATTTCCACGTCCCTTTTTTGGAGCTCAAAGATTCCAGTAGAGATATTGCCTCAATCCTTACGGCTAGAGACTCCTACGGAAGAGGATTCCACGAACACACATTGGTGCCAGCAGTGTGAGATTAATCTAAGAGGCAATAGCATCATCTGGGATCTTCTAGTAGCGGTGTTGAGGCCATACGCATCATCTTGGGTATGGATTGGTTATCGATAGTCCATACTCAGATTGATTGTTTTAGGCATATAGTGTGTTGTGTCTGCGAGGATGGGACCAGGTTTTCCTTCACCAGTGGAGAAGGTAACATTTTCAGTATAGGATGGACTTACCCGGAAGAGGTATCAGCCGATCACATATCAGTTGGCTAGCCTTACCCTCCGGGAAATTTATGTTGAGAGTCCTAGCTATCCTGTAGTGGAGGACCAATACACTGATGGTTTCCCTGATGATTTTCTGGGTCTACCTCCTCATAGAGAGGTTGAATTTTACATCGACTTGTACCCCAGGATGACACTGATATCCACAACAGTATATTAGATTGTTGCTGTGGAGCTTCGAGAGCTGTGAGTACAGCTACATGACTTATAGAGTAAGGGGATCATTAGCGCAAGTGTTTCTCCTTGGGAAGTCCCAATTTGTTTCACCAAGAAAGAGTATGGGAGTTTGAGACTCTATGTGGACTATAGGAACCTGACCATGTAAAAGTGAAGAAAAATTACCCACTACCGAGGATTGATGATCTCTATGATCAGTTAAAGGGAGTACATTAGCTTTCAAAGATAGACCTCAGATCAGGCTATCACTAGCTCTGGGTATGAGAAGAGGACGAGCAGAAGATGACCTTCAGATGTCAGTTTGGCCACTATGAGTTCTTTTTTATGCCATTCGGTGTGACCAATTCCCCAGAAGTGTTCATGGGACTCATGAATTGGATCTTCCAGCCATACCTTGATTGCTTTGTTGTAGTCTTCTTCGACAACATCCTGATATACTCAGCTACGGAGGAGGAGCATGCCTATCATCTTCAGATAGTTCTGGACACATTTCGAGAACACCATATTTATGGTAAGATCTCAAAATTCTAGTTCTGGATCTGAGAGGTCCATATTCTGGGACACGTCATCTCGAAGGATGGATTTGCGGTGGATCTAGTGAAGATAGCCACCCAAGTGTGTGACGAAGGTGGGGAGTTTCTAGGGATTTTCCGGTTACTACAATAGGTTTGTGACTGAATTTTCCAGAGTTGTGGCACCCTTATCAGCGTTGATGAATAATGGTAAACCCTTCGTGTTGTCATAAAAATGTCAGCACGGTTTCCATGAGCTAAGGGAGAGACTGAGAAGTTCCCCCATGTTGATGTTACCGAAGGTGGGAATTGGATACGTAGTCTATTGTGATGCATCAGGGAATAGGCATGGATGTTTCTTAATGCATGAGCGAATAGTTATCGCTTATGTTTGTTGACATCTAAGAGAGAATGAGCAGAACTACGCTACCGATGACCTAGAGTGAGCAGCAGTGTTCTTTATCATGAAAATGTGGCGACATTACTTGATGATAAAACATTTTATAGTCTACTATGATCACAAGAGTCTCACGTATAACTTCTCTCAGAAAGACCATATCCCAAGATAGGGGCATTGGATTGAGTTCCTCGAGTAATATGACTTCGAGATAGTCTATACTCCTGGGAAGTGATATGTAGTAGCAGATGCACTCAACCTTAGATCTGTTATATAGTTTCTGAGTGGGGCGACGTAGCAGCTAGCTCAATTATAGATTTCCTATGTGGATCGAGATGGAGTAGATTTTCATTAGTCTCTGATAGGAACTCCCCTAATCCTTCATCAGTTCAGGGAGGCGCAACATTAGGACCCTGACTGCGAGACTCGACGTGCTTAGATATCCACAGGACAGAAACCTCATGGATTTTTTGAAGGTGGGGAACACACTATCATCATTAGAGGATGTACTATGGTACCGGTTGCACTTAGGATGGATGTGTTGAAAGAGTTACAAAAATACTCTCTAGAGGTACATCCAGAAGTGGTAAAGATAATACCGGACCATTGGCATTAGCACTGGTGGCTGGGAATAAGGAAATCATTGGAAAAGTTCATCTCACGGTGCCTCACATTTCAGTAAGTAATGGAAGAGCATCAGGTTCCAGAAGGCTTTTTTCAGCCACAAGAGGTGCCAGGGTTGAAGTGGGATGGGATTTCCAAGGACTTCATGAAAGGAAATACATGCACATCCATAAGTCATGATTCTATGTGGGTGATAGTTGACCAACTCACCATGTCGGCCCACATCCTAACTTTTAGAGAGAAGGGATCAGTAGAGGTCATGGGATGCCTCTATGAACTAGAGATTGTATGGCATCATAGAGTGGAGTTGACGATTCTATCAGATCGTGATGTATGTATTACTTGTCGCCTATTGAAGCGGTTGTCAGAGGCTTTCATGACATAACATTGGTTGGGAACATCCTTCCACCCTCAGAAAGATGGTCAGATAGAGCGGACTATTCAGACCCTAGAGGACGTGTAGGGTGCTTGCATCCTTGATTTCAGATGTAGCTAGGAGGATCACTTGCCCTTAGTGGAGTTTTCATATAACAACAGTTATCACTCCACTATCATTATGGAACTATTCGAGGCATTGTACGGTCGACCTTACATATCACCTATGTGCTGGACTGACCCAGGGGAGTCAACACTCATGAGACCAGAGATGGTAATGGCTACCAAAGAGAAGGTGAAGATCATCCAAGAGTGGATTAAGACTGTACAAAAGAAAGAATAAGTTGTATGCTGACAGGAGATGGAAACCTCTTGAGTTTGAGGATGGTGATCAGGTCTTCCTTTGGGTCAAACCATGATGTTGTTTTGGGAGATTTGGCTGGGGATACATGTTATCTTCGAGGTTCCTCGGACCCTTCCAGATCCTCAGAAGAGTTGTCGAGGTGGTGTACCACCTATCACATCCCCCTCAGTTGCACCAGGATCATAAATTTTCCATTTATCTCAGCTAATGGGATATGTACATGATCCTTGATACATCATTGATTGGGGTGAACAAGACATCGACAATGGGGAGACATTTTTGAAGGTTCCAGTATAGACTGAGGATCGACAGGAGAGATTCCTTTGTAGGCAATCGATAACTCTGGTGCGCATACGATGGAAGCACGAGAATCTCCAGGAGAGAACATGGGAGAAGGAGGCTCAGATTCATGCTCAGTACCCCCAATTGTTTCCCTAGATTGTGTTGTGGATTTTAGGGGCACAAAGGCCTGAGGTGGGGAGAATTTAAAGACCCGGATTTTTCGATGTAATTTTTTTAAATATATGATAACATAACGAGTATGAGAATATTTAAGGTGCATGATTCCAAGGCCTAGTGTGCCCGGAATGAATTTTTGAATTTTTTTTCAGGTACGTTTATTGAACACGTGTGCAGAGTTTTGTAACTATTGAACCATCGCTCAGAATTGAAATAAGAGGATATCGTTGAACTTGCAACGTTGTTATTCTCTTATGTAGACGTCCACCTCAACCACAGAAGGTCGAGGGTGTGAGATTGTTTTTCAATTTTTATTTTGGAGAAGAAAAATAAAATAAAGAACTATTAATTTTTCTTTCTTGAAACTTCCATTCTGGATCATAGTAGTGGGGACCACCCAAAATCCACTTTAATGTGTGGAAACCCATAGAATTCCCGTAATTAATGTGAAAAAATTAATTGATTTACTATATTTAACTCAATTAATGTTGGCTCATCACCTATCATGTTGGGGGGATGGTTGGAAAAGAGGAGAATTAGGATAGCCTTTGGAAGAGCATCCTAAAACGAAGAACAAACCTCTGATGAGGATGACACAACAGCTCATATTGGGAGCATGTTGCAGGAGCAAAGAACGTCAGCACCTTCATCTTCTTTCTCAAGCCAAATCTAATGAAAGAACGATGTGGGATGTTTATTTTGAGATATTATAATTATCTTTTTGTTGATTCTTCATATTCTCAATTCTCAATGATGATGGCCAAACGAACACAGTCATCGATCTGCAAAAATTCAATGATATTTTTTATTCATTTTTCACACATTCTTCATGTATTCTTCAACGCCAAATTATTATGAACATAAAAAACCCAATGTTTTGTTGAGCATGACAAATTTATGCAAGGATCTCAACTTGAGGATCATAAATTTTTGGTCGTCATATTTTTCAGGCTTAGAATGAAGCTGCAGTGACTCACAAAGAAGAAGGCCGGTCGGCACATCGGCCGGCCCCGTAGAACTAGGGTGGTGTGCATCTGTGTTGTTTGAACGCCGAACAACTGCATGGAACCGGGGCAACATGCATCCACACCACCAATAGTGGAGACTTCCATGACCTGTTGGCCATGGTGTCGAAAGGGATTACTGCCGGCACACCAGCTGTCCACGTGGATTCAGGATGGCGCGCGTCCACGCTGTTGATAGAGGAGAGGGTTGTGGCTGCTTAGCCGCGGTGGTGCACCCGGAGGGCGGCTGCCATCCAACCGGCTGTGGGTGGACATAGGCACCATCGTGTCTCTAGGAGGATAGACGGCCGGTCTTCTAGCCAGCCACATCACACTGAGTGGGACCCCTCCGACAGGTCCTGCAACCCAGCAGACAGCACCACTTGGCACCACCGGGTTGGATGAAGCCGAACGGTCCAAGGGACCTTTCGGAATGCTGAGGGGGCACCTACACCCCCCCCCCCTAGTGCAGCTGGGGAGGGGCTCGCCATGGAGGACCACATCTAGCCGGGTGGACCACACCCGGCTGTGTGGATCGCACCCAGTAGAGCGGGCTGTGCTGAGCGGGCTATGCCGAGCGGGCCGCACTGAGTGGCCGCCCACCCCCTTTGTAGGCCGGACCGGACCAAGGCACAATGGGACAAGACCGTGGCGGCCTATTCCATCCGAACAAACCCAAAATGGGTCTGGTCGACCAAAACTAGGTCGGGTCGGCCCAGGCCATGTCGGGCTGGTTCGAATAGGATCCAGGCCCATCTGAACCAAGATATGCATTTTGGGCCATATCTTGAGAACCAGGTGTCTATTTGACATACCATCTATAGCACTGGGATCCTTGGATCGAGAAGGTTTTCTTGGTATACTCCAAATGAGATTTTGATAATGTTGTAGTATAGTCAGGTTAGATCAAACCCGAATCCAACAGGGACCTTGGAACGGAATGACTAACAAATTTCAGACCAGACGTCCTATTGACATGCCGTCAGTCGCATTGGGATCCTATTGAATTGACGTACTTTCATGATACTTCTTCATGGGACATTATAGAATTTTAAGTATCATGTTATGGCTTGAGGATCAGATCCTCCTAGAATCATGCATGCTTAGTGTGGGATCCCTGTGGCTGGATGTACATGAAGAATCTCCAGATCCTCTATGGGTCATCTTCGGATCCTGTATGGGTTAGAGCTCAATGATGCTATGTGGTTCAGCACATACTGATCATGTGTGGGTCATCTCAAAATCTTGATTGGGTCATTATCAGATCCTGTTTGGGTCATATTCGATCGTGTGTGGGTCAACAACAGAGCTTCTCCACTAAGTAAGATGATCTTGAAATACTGCTAATCATCTATACATCCATACTTAAGTTATACATTGTGTGAGCTGAGTCTTTACCATTTTGGTAGACTTATGTGTGGTGATATTCTCTGTGGTGTTACATTTGTGGAACTTACCTTCGTGCTGTTACCTGTGTTATACCTCTGTCTTCATGGCATTACCTGTGTGGTACTTTTACCTTCATTAGTGTTACCTTTCTGGTATTCTTCCTTCACGTGTGAGATGAGTATATATTGATAACTTCAGTATATGTATGGGAATATTCCTAATATATGCTGATTAATATTTCTTCATGCTTTGAGATTTAGTTCTTTCTTTGTGGTTTATCCATTGTGGATTCGGAGAGACCTTCTCGGGTCTTGGAGTCCCTACATCGTATTGTTATACTCACCCCTACATGGGCTATGCCCGCACCTTACCGTGTCATGTGTAGATGACATACAACATTGATCAAGGCTAATGATGCTAGGACTAGAGGCTTCTCGGAGGTGGACCATGAGACGAGACGTACTTCAGAGATGGTTGTTATAGAGTTTTACTTACCCTTCAGGTAGGATCCTTGGCAGGTAGTCATAAGAGCTGTTTTCAATTTTATTTGTACTTTCCAGTTGGGATTTTATTCAGGCCCTTATTTCTTATTGTACTCACCCTTATATCTATATATTTTACATTTCACTTGTATCTTGCTGTGTGCTTGGATGTGTGAGTATGTAGGTAAAAAGGAAATGCCTTCTCAGTTTTAGGGATATGCCTTTCCCATGCTAGTCTCCAGCCCCTGGCCTATGGAAGGTGGGATTGAGGTTGTCACGGCACTGACCCTGGTGGACAGGTTATGAAATTAAGAGTTTGAGATTGATCATACGACAAATTCATTGTCTCATTTTAATTTTTTTGTGGTTGGAATACAAAATGATTACTGATGTTTTTGGAAAACATTATCACAATAAAAAAGTTTTGTATTGTATATATTTTAGTAAAAAATATTTTGACGAATAATTCCTTTTTTTGGGAATTATTATTTAAGGTATTAGTGATCTTTATGGTTTATCGTATCTTGGATGTTATAGTAATTATGGTTTATCACAATTACGGAGAATTATATGAATAATATTAACATATATATTTGAAAAGGACGACAAGTAAGATGGATGACAACCCATAACACTATAAAGGCTATGGGTTTTGAACCCAAAAACATAGGAAGATAAGTGTTTAGCACCTACCACTGGCGTACATAATTTCTGGGTTAACAGGTCATTTCTTTTAGGTAAACAATTAGAAGAAAATTTTTTAATGATGAACCGATGGTGTCACTATTGTGGTATAGAAATTAATTTATTATACTTGATACCAAGTCATAAAAAAATTGGTTTTGGAACATATTTTGAGACATATGGAAACAATTTTCACTCTTTTATTGATTTTATGATCGATGAAAAGTAAATTCTTGTGATTTTGGAATAAAAAATTCATTCATGGATATTGTTATCTTAAATTATGTGATGAAGTGGAAATTGATTTAAGAAAAACAATATGAATTTTTTCTTATGGAATAAAAATATATCAAGTATGTATATTTCTTTATGTTCTTAGTCTTTATAGTAATATAATTCCTCACCTCTAGAAAAATGATCTTGAAAAAAACATGACATTGTAGAAAATTCATTTTTGATTAATCAATGGTCTTTTAACACATTATCCATTTAGGGTATTGAGTTCCTTAACATTCAATTGATCATTGAATTTATTGTGATCAATGACCTCTATCACATTCTATAATTATTTACACTTTCTTCCACATCCATATCATCACATTCAACCACTGATCCTATATTTGGAAGCCTAGTATGTATTATTTCAAATAACTGTTTTATTTAACTTTATCTCTTATTAACAACTTTTTATTAACAATTTTAAAAATGTGGATTTAAAACCATGTTATCTTAAAATTTAAAATCCTTTAATACAAAGATCAATAATAAATTTTGAGGACATAAATGATTTATGGGGGGATATAATGTATTACCCTAAGATATTAAAAGAAAAAAATTGGGTTCGATAGTATATATGAAATGTGACACTAATCATTGATGATAATATAATCCAATGTAATATAGGATATATTTTTATTTAAATAAATTCAATATCTTCAATAGCTGTCGGTGCACACAAAACTAGATTTAAAGAAAACACAATAATCTATTAAAATATTATTATTTCAAACGTGACTCTTATAAACAATATATCACGTTGGATGTTATGTATCGAACTAACTAAATTATAAAAAGTATATAGTTTAAAAATTTATAAACAAATTAATTGGTTAACATTTGATTAGAAATAATATAAAAATCATTTAAAATAAAAAATAAATATTTCATAAAAAATTATATTTTTCTAAATGAAATTTGAGTTGTTCTTTGGGAAAAGTATTAAACATTAAAATTTTCCAATTTTAAATAATTAATTTTAAATAAAAAATATAATATTTTTAAATCTACATTTGTAAATTATTATTGGGATTATTTATTAAAATTTTATAGAAATATTAATATTTTATGAATAGTGAAAAATACTGATTTACCAAGAAAACCATTTTTTCATTTATGTTATTTTAAAAGTAATATTTTAATTTAAATTGGTTTTGAAGTAACATTGGTTAAATTATATTAAAATATAAATAATTAATTTGTATTTAATCTATTTAATTATTAATTATTTTTAAAAATTGTATTAATCTCTTGAAAGTTTTTCATTGAAAAAACTGTTTTTTGACGTTCCTGGAGGTATTATTTTAATTTTGATTATTACAAATATATGAATTTATCTTATTAAAATTGATTACATTTTTTTATTTTATATAGTAAAAAATAAGTTGAAATTTATTTTTTACAATAGTTAACAGTAAACGTTGTAAACATTAATTACCACAGTTAACATAAAAATAGATTTATCGGGGGTTAAACAGAAATGATAATTGTAAAAATGGCCAATTTTATTATAACCCATATTTATCCATATTTAGACCATATAAAACATATGTGTTTATAATTTTCTATTTTATATCCTTTTGTAATGATTAAAATGTGGGTACACTTTATTAATTTAAAAAATTGCATGTGTGTCCTTTCCCCCAATATATAAAACGCAACTTCGTCCCTTCACTTATTCACATATATCAAGACCATTGGCTCAACCAATACCTTCTCAATTATATCTCCAACATCCTAATACACATTTTATGGGTTTTTTATTACTAAAATACCAACCCTATAATCATTAATAGTATATCAGAAGGAGTATTTTATAAGAAAAGGTAATTATCATAATGAAACACTTTCGCATTCATTATTTTTTCCAGCTTCAATTTATTCATAACACATAAAATATAATAAAAATGTATATAAAATATAATTTTATACTATTATATTTATTAAATAAAATTTATCCTAATGATCCTCTATCAAATGGGAAATGAAATCACCAATAGTGTGTACAGAAGTCTACTGCCTCACGTACCAATATAACTCATTTTCCATAAACAAATTTCATAATTTTATATAATTAGGTATTTAATGTATATATATAATATTTATGATATTATTATATATTTTTTGATATAATATCATGTATACCTTCATTATTTTTATTTTGTTTAAATTACAATAACATTGCTTTTGTAAACGGCAGACTACGACCTCACAAAAAGATATTATTTTCTTTTCACTTAAAATTTATATTGAAGTTAACAAATATTAAATTAATTAATATATTTCATATATATTAAATTAAAGTTATTTTTTTTAAATTAATATATCACCTAATTGTTTACCCTTTCCCTCATTAAATGAATAATATCAATATTCATGCGTACGTACGACCTACCGTCTCTTTGAATGATGGGAATGATTATAAACGACAAAACTTGAATAATGATTATAAAAAAGTATATAATTAATAAAAATGATATTTAAAATGTTTTCATCATTCATTATATTATGGAACTATTTCATATTCACAATAACTTCAAATTTCACAATAAAACATGCATAAGAAAACAAAGTAGTTAACACCAAAAAATTGTTATAATGAAATACTATTAACAAAAATGTGATAAGAATCCATAATAAAATATTATATGTTATTATAAATAATTTTTTGGTTCTATTATTAGTTAATATATTTATTAAAATCATTATATTGGAGTACAAATATCATTCCACAAAAATGAAACCAAAGGTAAATGACTTCATCTTAATTTCCCTTCATTGGGGAATATTTCATTGTTCTACACCTAATTTATTTTATATGGGGTAAATAATTTCTATTTTACATTTTATATAATGAATCCTTCATACATATTTGTCTTTAATGTCTTGATTTTAATAATTTCATCAATGATTATTAAACTAGAAAGTTAGCTAGTGGTAATGGACTTCATCTCAATTGCCCTTTATTAGGTGATGTTGTAATTTTTTGAACATAATTTAATTTATATAGTGTATATAATGAACATTATTTATTCAATATCACTAATAATTAATACATTATTTTATTCAATTTTATAATTTAAATTATTTCATATAATAGGATTTGACATGAAAATTAACAAGTGGAAAAGAATTTAATAACTAAATTTTTTCATTGGGTTATACATCATCATCTTTGTCATTGAACTTATATTTTTATGTTTGTAATTACTTTATAAAATATTATTATTTATTATCAATTGATTTATATGCATTTACAATTGATACCCATAATTTATTCATTTATTAATTCTCACTACATCAATATTATTATTATAATAGCTTATTTCACAAGATAATTTTAATTGGGATTTTTTATACTAGATTTGACATTAATGAACATTATTTGATAATTTTATAATAAAATAATATAAATTTAATATTGTACGTTAATTGATTCTATTTCCATATAATATTACCATTTTTCTCTCTTTCGTAATTTTCATTATTGTAAAAATTCTTTTAAGAATATACGACTATATTATCTTTTTAGTCGAAAATCCTTTTCTGTAAAAACCCATGTTTTCTAAAAAAATTCAAAAATTATTTTTTACTTTTTCCAATTGACTTATTAAATATTTTTTTTATCTTTATTATAATTTTTTTAATGGGATATCCATGTATTTTTGAAAATAAAGACTATTTGTATTTTACCAAAAAATGTGAAAAGAATATTTATTTTAACATGCATGACATGAACAGAACTCTATCTCATCTTGGCCAATCAATGTTTTAAATATAATTTTACAATTTTTAAAATGTTATTTTTAAATAAATGTATTTGATAAATGTGTTGTGATTTTTTTTAAAAGTTTATTCTGAAAGTGTAAATGTTATTTTCCCCAAAATTGTTTTTGACATTTATATTGTATTTCTATTAATCAATGGCTTCAATCTTGTATTATAGTTTTGATTCACTAGTAAAATGAAGTATTAATACCACAATAATTATTTATTTTGATGGTTTATGATAAGTTTGAATAGGAATATTGTTGAAATCCTGTTCCGTGATTATTTTTTGTAATCATTAAAATTACCATTAAATATTCAGTTTCATATCATCAATTGAAATTAAAATTCCCATAAATATCCAAATCATTTATCATGGATATATTGATTAATTAAAATGTATAAAATTTATACATAAGGTATTATAATTTGATATTTTTATGATTGACTAGGTATATTATTGCTAATATTTATTCCTTACTCAATACAAAAGTTTGTTGATAAGGTATTTTGTACATGAATTAAATTGATTATTTCATATATGAGGAATTATTTTGAAATGAAGATAAGTTTTGGGAATATTTAATGATATAACCTCAGTGAATTATAGTCTTATGAGAATAATCAGCTGGATAGATTTGATTAAATGGGTTTTTACTGTATACATACCCCTTGTTTTTAAACTGACTTTTGAATGGTCTTGAATGTAGATGTATCATGATGCTCAAGATAATGATGCCTAATAATTAATTATTTTATTAATTAATAATTTATTAATTATTATCCATGAGGATTTTGAAATTATATTATATCAGGATTCATTTAATTCTCATTTTATTGACCAAATGAAATGTGTTTTTAGTTATTTACTTTACCAGTTTGATTATTCCTTATCTAATCATTATGGTAAAGTTATTGATTTAATGGAATATGTGTTCCAATATTTTCATTACTATATTGACTATTCCTTTTCTAATCATAATATTCAAATTATTAAAATGTCATTTGTGTTCAGTTATTTACCATTCCATATTTGAATATCCTAATTGATTCATGATAATTTCCAATGTAACACCCCAAGCTTCCACGGTACGTTTCCCTTCGAATAATGAAATGGCGTGCATTATACACAACTTCGAGATTTTAACACACCACAACCAATCAAACTAGCCGTTATGAATAGTAATACCTACTTTTTGAAATTTTATAAATTATATCTCTCAAAATGGACTTCATTTTTGGATTCGGAATATCTAAATTAGCCTAGGGTGACATTTTGGTACATTTCGGATAACTTTCATATTTTGATGAATAGTGAAAATTACTAAATTTTAATTAAAAACAACTTTTTTAATCAAAATTATTAATAGTGATAAATTATGAATTTGAGTGGTTTTAAAGAATATTTAAAATATATTTTTACCATGTAATACAATTTGGGTCATTGAACATAATTTTACATTTAAACCAGACATAAACAAGTGCCAATCTTTTGATAGTTATTATCTTTTAAAAACACAATTTTGTTTCAACAACGGGAATTAATTTTAAATTAATTTCTTCCACTTATGTGTTTTGAATTTGGAAAAATGGATTCCATATTTGGAATCAGGATGTTCAAATTGTGTAAATAGGTAACTTTTATTTTTAGACATTTTGGATAATTACTTCTGTAAATATTTTATTTACCATGGTTAAAGGGTAAATCCGGTAAAAAAGGGTTAAAAATAATATTATAATAATACTAAATTACCCTAAAAAGTGTCTTAACCCTATTGGTTAATACATGGTCGACCATGGGCATCTTTGGGTCGATTTTGGGACCCCATGGATCCACTTGTAAGTGATAATGACACTTTATTCTAATTAAGTTAAAATAAATACAAAAATGACACAATCATATATCTTTTAGAAAAACAATTGTTACATAGGGTTATATATGTTGGATTTTAGACTATAAATATTAATTATAAATAAAAAAAGATTTCCTACATAATTATATTTTATTTATAATTTTTAGACATTAGATAAGTTAATTTATTTATGACACAATGGTGATGCAGTAATTACCATAATAGTGAAAAATTAGAATAATTGATATTATAAATACCCAAATAAATATAATTTGAATCTTTTATTGAATTAAACTAATTTTATAGGTTAATATGACATATTATGATTGATTTAATTAACTTTTTTAGAAGTAATCATTCTGTTATGTGTTTCACAAAAATCAACTATTGAATAGTGTCAAAATTGACATAAAAGAGTTTTTAAGAAAAATATATTATATTATTAATTGATATTAAATTCCTAAAAATATAAGGTTCGGCCAAGAGACTTATATAATGATAGGTATATCATTAATGGACAACTTGGGGGTCTCTTTAATGTATATAGTAAGTTTATTAACTATATAATATAAAAATACAAAGTGACATGGTAAATGTCAAACTGATTAACTAAGAGTTAAAACTAAACGATAAGGTTAATATAGTTACACAAAACTGTCTAAATTCTATTGGATGAATGGTTTTCAACCTATCCCCACCTTAACAGTTTAATAATCAACTTTGGAGCCATTAGAAACCGAATATGAATTTATTATAAATTAATATTTCTAGCTTTTCCAAAGGTGCCCCTCACCCCTCTTATAAAAGGGCACTCCTCCTTCTCATTTCTTCACACCTTCAAAGCCTTTTGGTTCGGCCAAACCCTTCCCAAATACTCTCTCAACTTCCCTCACTACAACCTAGAGGTCTTTGTTTGATCAGAAAGCCATCATAAAGAGCCCTTTTGATCAAATCAAAAGGAAGAACCTGAAGAAGAGGTAATGTTTTCACCACCCCTTTTCAAGTTCCTTCCTTCTTCCACTTCTTCTTTCTTTTTTATTGCCATTATAAAATAATAACTCTAGTATCATATATATACTGTTATTTTATTATAAATATGGTACAACCATATTTATTATTCTATCCATCCTTTGAATAACATGTCACCATACGTGCGTACGTACGGCTTACCGTCTCCACGACGTGGTGTAATTGTTATTCAATATATTATTATTTGGATGGGTATAATAATTATGTGTAACTCATTTAAATAATAGATATAACATGATAGTGATTCTGTATATATGATATACCATCCAATTATATATTATTTTAATATCAGAAGAATGATATTGTCACTCGTGCGTACGTACGGACTACCGTCTCCACGAACGCGATGAGATTCATTCTCCATCATATCCATTCAAGTATAATTATAATTTGATGATTTAAAAATAGTATCTAAGGACTTGATATCATTATGTATATGAATAATATACATCCCATTAATAACGAATATGGCTCACATAACAAATAATATAAAGTAAAATGAACCCGTTAACACCCGAAATGACGATAATTCTAAGATATTATTAACAAATCAATGTTAAAAGATCATATATGATATCATATTAAAGTAAATGATTCTTGTATAATTCAATAACAATTATTTCACCATTATACAGGTGGTTAAACTAACGTCTACCAAGGAAAAAGTACAAAGTAAGGGGTTTCTTATCTCACTTTTAATTTCGTGAGAATTCCATTATTCACCACTTATTTATTACATGTGGTGTGTGTACTACCAATGTTTGTATTCATTATGTAATATACTATAATTAATGTAAATTTACATCATCATTTTATGATCCTTCCTTCATGGGTGTATGTTTCGTATGTTACCTAATTGATAAGGGAATTTGAAATTTCAATTTCCATTTATTCAGCTTTACGCAAACTTCATTGATTATTTTACTCCGAGATTAAGTGTGGAATAACTATTCATTTGCTTATGTCATAATTTCCACTCCCCTTTTTTGTGGATATACTTTTGATACACATAATCACTCCATTGATAATTTCTCAAGTCATCGATATGAATTTGATAAGAGTAATTTTAACTCATTCTCCATTTGTTGAGTTAAACATCCAATTAATTGGTGTTGTTTTTACAAGATTATGTGTGAATATCCTTTGATTGTTTTACACTGAATATCCAATCATATTTAGTGTATTTATATTTTTCACACATAAATATGTTGTTGATTTATCCTTAACCTAAGGATACGACCTTTATGAGAGATTTCATCTCAATTTACATTCTATTCAGGCTTCTTTGTTGTTATACACCAAATCACTTTTATGTGGTGTATATAATGTACTTTGACACAGTATATCATGAATCCCTTTATTCTCATGACATTACAATGTTTTGATTACCTCAATTATTTGTATTCAAGTGTCCCTCTTTTGGATAGAATCTCTAACTAAAATACCATTTTTAAATGTTTTAAAGACTTATTCATCTAAATCTTTCTCAATAATGTCCATGTTTTAAAAATGGTTTTAAAGATTTATTTATATGTACATTAATTTTTAGAAATTAAAACTCCTTTTAAAAAGTTTCAATGTGGTATTGGACACTTTGATTCAAAAATCTATTTTTAAATGGCTTCTTGAAAAATAGTGTGACTTTTAAATGATTTCAAGAAAAAGGGGGATATTTCTCTCAAATAGTTTTGAGGATTATTTTCATTTATGTCAACATCCTTCTTTATTCTTGATTGAGGTTAATGTGATACAATACAATCTTCCATATTGTATTTAATGAGTTATGTTTGACTGTGGATGTGCTATTTTTATACCATTCATAGTTTGTGGTTAAAGTATTGAAATTTCGTATGCTAGTTTTAATACGAATGTTTATGTTATGTTTAAACCAGTTTATATGATGAATGAATTGTACTTAATAAGTGGTGGTTGGAGCCCACTATAGCTCCTCGATGCGTCGGTAGGTCTCATGAGACAAACTAGTGTCTTGGCACAAGGCCTTGGCAAAATCTTATTTGTAGTCTTGGCACGAGGCCTTGGTTATGTGGTTATGATATTCTGGCATTATGCATTCCATCCTTATGAAAGTCGTTATTGATATTGAATGTGATCATTCGACTAGTAGAATATCCATGTGAGTAAGTAAATGGAATTAATTTATTTTATCTTTTCCATTTTATGCTGAAGTTCAAGTTTAAAAGGATTTCATTTTAGTTATAAACTGCCTTAAGTGTTTCTTCTTATCTATGAAAGCTTATGCTATAATGTTATCCTTACTGAGAATCTGAGCTCACCCCTTTCAATGTTTTATTTTTCCCAGGATTATGAAGAAGTAATTTATGAATGAACTGTAGGGATTGTATGAGGGGATATGAAGACAAGATGTTGTTGTAGTTCTTTTACCTTATGATGTAATGTTAGACTTATGAATATATCTTGTGTTTCCAGGACTACTAAACTAATCGGTATTTTGAGACTTGATCCATTGTGATCATGCCAATGTTATGTAATAATGCACCGACTCTGGGTAACTAGGGTCGGGGCGTTACAGTTGGTATCAGAGGAAGTTTAGTACAAACCTTGGAAGCTAGATTTAGATAAACTCTAATTAGAGCACGTAGACCTAAGATGAACTTTGAGTATTAGTATAGAATAACTTCCTAGAATTTTGGTATTGTAGAGATTTTGTGAGTTTTTCGAGCAATACATACCTGTTTGGATACGAGCAGGTAGAGGCGACTCTGGCACAGATGTACCTAGGGGTAAAACCCGAAAACACCGCTTTGAGCTAGACTCGAATGGGAACTGGTGCACGAAAACGGGCCTTGCTTCACTCTTGGTTACGACACTCCCAGGGGATATGCTTAGGATAATTTACATTTTCTTTACAAACCGATTTAAGTTATATATATATATATATATATAAGATGAGAGTAAATGACCTTGGTTAATCCTAATATGTTTCAAATTGAGAATATGGTGACATGTTAATCTCTAAATGATTTTACGACTACTGTTACTCACACAATGCTTTCTGGTTTTAGTCAATGGCTAGATTCCAAGGAAGTCATAGTGACTTTGAGAATGATGTACAAGGTGGGAACGGTGGTGGAAATGAGCAAAAAAATGGAATGTTGATAGGCGTAAAAGATATTTTCTTTATTCCAAATTAGTTTTCCAAAAATATGATCAACAATATATATATTAACCAACTCCCAGACTCAACAAGGAAGAGAAAGGTGATGAATGATAAGAGCTCCAGCAATGGAGACTATGGAGAAAAGAACCCTCAATTTTCATCATGCAGGAAACGTGGAAGGAGACACCCAGGAAAATGTCTCAATGGGACAACGAAATGCTTTACGTGCGGGAAGGAAGGACATAAAGTGAAGAATTTACGAAGAAAAATGAAGTGTACTATGGAAGAAGATAAAAATGGTCCCAAGAGTCCATTTAAAGTCATTTACCGTAAATGTAGGGGACCTGGCCATTACCCGAGTGAATGTCCTATTATATAGGATATTATATTGGTCAAAGAAGAAGCTATGTGGAAATAAATGGTCGGAGAAATGTTTAAAAAGTATTAGCGCTCCTTGTTGATGGGTTTACTTTGAAATAATTTTCTCTTGTATTTGTAACCCCGCAGTTTGCCATGTGAGAATGATATTTCAGGAAGAATTGTCTCTTCTCTTGTGGATATAGGTATAAATAACCATTTGGTTTTATATGATCATTGGGGTTTGAGAGAAATATAAGTTATTATAATTTGGGATGAAAATGCAAGGTATGATATATCATTTGTGGTTAAATTATGTTATTTTGAGCAATTTATCTCATTTTGTTAATATTATAAAATATAGTTTTTGAAAAAGGACAACACATAGATCGTGTGACAACCCATCGCGTCGGACAAAGCTAAGGGAATCGAACCCACAACCAAAGTGCGATTGAGATTTATCGCCTACCACTGGACTACGTGAAGTCCCTGGTTAGTGTGACTATTTTTTTTAGTTAAATAATTTTATTGATCAATAATATGTTTATTTGGGTTCTTATGTCTTATCAAATGAATACCCTTAGTATATGAAAATGATTTGGTGATTAAGTGATAAATGTTGTTTTTGAAGATGTTCACTTTTTTGGGAACACTATATGTCCAAGGAAAATAGAATACTATGGGATGTCATTAGAGGAGTAATGGTGGATTTTTATCTATGTTTTTATTGTGGATCTATAGTGATTTGGGTTATTTATAGAAATGATTAATCTATAATAAAGAATATGTGATTAGGTTAATTACTTTTAAGTATGTGACTTTAAGCGTAGATGATGTCATTTGGAGATACAATTTAAAGTGGAAGACTACATTCTTATAAGTTTTGGGTTTCAATATTAGTTTGGATTATATTGAAGGATTTTAAGGAAAATTTGTTATTGAATGGTATTTATTTAACATTGGGGTATTCATGGTATAATTTTAGAAATTAAGATTAGTATTTTTTCTTTCTCTAATGGAATATACATTTGGGGGATCATCAGATCTTATACTAACCATTTTGGTTTTGATTAATCTCTAAAGACAAGTTAAATATATAGTTTATCCTACATGGATCATGTGTTTCTATAGAAGTTTATTCTAGCTCTTTTATTATGACCAAGTCTTCTTGAATACTCATTGTTCAAAAAAAAAATAAGTTTGTGGTAAAAAGTTATTAAATAATGAAACTATACTTAAAAAGTAAGTATATTTCATTATGTTCTTAGTCAATATCATAAATGAATTCCTCATCCTTATGTAATGTAACTTAAAACAAAAAAAGTTGTCTGTTTACTTTCCTACTAAGAGACTAATGGTCGTTTGTCCCAACACAAGTTTGTGGTTTTCTTATTGTTATCTTTCTCCCGATCATGATTTCTATCGCTCTCCATCAGAACTTGACACTTAGTTTATCATCCATATCCATGTTTTCCTACATGGAATCCGAGTATGGGTTATCTTGGATGACCTTTATGCCTCGCTTTCTTTCTTTTAAAGTGATAGTTTTATTGACTCTTTTTCCGATGTGGGACTTTCCATTATATTCGCAAGAACAATTTTAAAAATTGAGAGGACACAATTTATTGAAGTAGGGGAGAATGTAACACCTCAAGCTTCCATGGTACGTTTCCCTTCGAATAATGCAATGGCGTGCATTGTACGCAACTTCGAGATTTTAACACACCATAACCAATGAAACTAGCCGTTATGAATAGTAATACCTACTTTTTGAAATTTAATAAATTCTATCTATCAAAATGGACTTCATTTTTGGATTCAAAATATCGAAATTAGCCTAGGGTGAAATTTTGGTACTTTTCGGATAACTTTCATATTTTGATGAATAGTGAAAATTACTAAATTTTAATTAAAAACAACTTTTTTAATCAAAATAATTAATAGTGATAAATTATGAATTTGAGTGGTTTTAAAGTATATTTAGAATATATTTTTACCATGTAATACAATGTGTGTCATTGAACATAATTTCACATTTAAACCAGACATAAACAAGTGCCAATCTTTTGATAGTTATTATCTCTTAAAAACACGCTTTTTTTTAACAACGAGAATTAATTTTAAATTAATTTCTGCCACTTCTGTGTTTTGAATTTGGAAAAATGGATTCTATATTTGGAATCGGGATGTTCAAATTGTGTAAATAGGTAACTTTTATTTTTAGACATTTTGGATAATTACTTCGGTAAATATTTTATTTACCATGGTTAAAGGGTAAATCCGGTAAACAAGGGTTAAAAAATAATATTATAATAATACTAAATTACCCTAAAACGTGTCTTAACCCTATTTTTTAATACATGGTCGACCATGGGCATCTTTGGGTCTATTTTGGGACCCCATGGATCAACTTGTAAGTGATAATGACACTTTATTTTAATTAAGTTAAAATAAATACAAAAATGACCCAAGCATATCTCTTTTAGAAAAACAATTGTTACATAGGGTTATATATGTTATATTTTAGACTATAAATATTAATTAGAAATATAAAAAGATTTACTACATAATGATATTTTATTTATAATTTTTAGACATTAAATAAGTTAATTTATTTGTGACACAATGGTGATGCAGTAATTACCATAATAGTGAAAAATTAGAATAATTGATATTATAAATATCCAAATAAATATAATTTGAGACTTTTATTGAATTAAACTAATTTTCTAGGTTAATATGGAATTTTAGGATTGATTTAATCAACTTTTTTTGAATTAATCATTCTGTTATGTGTTTCAAAAAAATCAACTATTGAATAGTGTCAAAATTGACATAAAAGAGTTTTTAAAAAATATATATTATATTATTAATTGATATTAAATTCATAAATATCTAAGGTTAGGCCAAGAGACTTATATCATGATATTTATATCATTAATGGACCACTTTGGGGTTTCTTGGATGTATATAGAATGTTTATTAACTATACAATACAAAAATACAAAGTGACATGGTAAATGTCAAACTAATTAACTAAGAGTTAAAACTAAAAGATATGGTTAATATAGTGACCCAAACCAGTATAAATAATATTTTATGAATGTTTTTCGACATATCCCCACCTTAAAAGTTGAATAATCAACTTTTGAGCCATTATAAACCGAATATGAATTTATTATAAATTAATATTTCTTGCTTTTCCAAAGGTGCCCCTCACCCCTCTTATAAAAGGGAACTCCTCCTTATCATTTCTTCACACCTTAAAAGCCTTTTGGTTCGTCCACCCCTGCCCAAATACTCTCTCAACATCCCTCAATACAACCTAGAGGCCTTAGTTTGATCAGAAAGCCAACCTAAGGAGCCCTTTTGACCAAATCAAAACGAAGAACCCGGAGAAGAGGTAATGTTTTCACCACCCCTTTTCAAGTTCCTTTCTTCTTACACTTATTCTTTTTTTGTTATTACCATTATAAAATAATAACTCCAGTATCATATATATAATGTGATGTTATTATAAATATGGTACAACCATATTCAGTATTCTATCCATCCTTTGAATAACATGTCACCATACGTGCGTACGTACGGCTTACCGTCTCCACGTCGTGGTGTAATTGTTATTCAATATATTATTATTTGGATGGGTATAATAATGATGTTTAAATCTTGTAAATAATAAATATAACATGATAATTATTCTGTATATATGATATACCATCCAATTATATGTTATTTTAATATCAAAAGATTGATATTGTCACTTGTGCGTACGTACGGACTACCGTCTCCAAGAATGCGATGAGATTCATTCTCCATCATATCCATTCAAGTATAATTATAATTTGATGATTTAAAAATATTATCTAAGGACTTGATATCATTCTGGATATGATTAATATACATCCCATTAATAATGAATATGGCTCACATAACAAAGAATATAAAGTAAAATGAACCCGTTAACACCCAAAATTACAATAATTCTAAGATATTATTAACAAATCAATGTTAAAAGATCATATATGATATCGTATTAAAGTAAATGATTCTTTTATAATTAAATAACAATTATTTCACCAGTATAAAAGAGGTTAAACTACCGTCGACCAAGGAAAAAGTACAAAGTAAGGGGTTTCTTATCTCACTTTTAATTCCGTGAGAATTCCATTGTTCACCACTTATTTATTACATGTGGTGTGTGTACTGCCCATGTTTGTATTCATTATGTAATATACTTTAATTCATGTATATTTACATCATCATTGTATGATCCTTCTTTCATTGGTGTATGTTTCGTATGTTACCTAATCGATAAGGGAATTTTAAATTTCAATTTCCATTTATTCAGCTTTACGCAAACTTCATTAATTATTTTACTCCGAGATTATGTGTGGAATAACTATTCATTTGCTTATGTCATAATTTCCACTCCCCTTTTTTGTGGATATACTTTTGATACACATAATCACTCCATTGATAATTTATCAAGTCATCGATATGAATTTGATAAAAGTAATTTTAACTCATTCTCCATTTGTTGAGTTAAACATCCAATTCATTGGTGTTGTTTTTACAAGATTATGTGTGAATATCCTTTGATTGTTTTACATTGAATATCCAATCATATTTAGTGTATTTATATTTGTCACACATCACTATCTCATTGATTTGTCCTTAACCTATGGATACGGCCTTTATGAGAGATTTCATCTCAATTTACATTCCATTGAGGCTTCTTTGTTGATATACACCAAATCACTTTTATGTGGTGTATATAATGTACTTTGACATAGTATATCATGAATCCCTTTATTCTCATGATATTACAAAGTTTTTATTACCTCAATTATTTGTATTCAAGTGTCTCTCTTTTGGTTAGAATCTCTAACTAAAATACCATTTTTAAATGTTTTAAAGACTTATTCATCTAAATCTTTCTCATTAATGTCCATGTTTTAAAAATGGTTTTAAGGATTTATTTATATAGACATTAAAGTTTAGAAAATAAAACTCCTTTTAAAAAGTTTCAAAGTGGTATGGGACTCTTTGATTCAAAAATCTATTTTTAAATGGCTTCTTGACAAATAGTGTGACTTTTAAATGATTTCAAGAAAAAGGGGGATATTTCTCTCAAATAGTTTTGATGATTATTTTCATCTATGTCAACATCCTTAATTATTCTTGATTGAGGTTAATGTGATACAATACAATATTCTATATTGTATCGAATGAATTATGTTTGACTGTGGATGTGTTATTTTTATACCATTCATAGTTTGTGGTTAAAGTATTGACATTTCGTATGCTAGTTTTAATACAAATGTTTATGTTATGTTTAAACCTGTTCATATGATGAATGCATTAGACTTAATAAGTGACGAGTGGAGCCCGCTATAGCTCCTCGATGCATCGGTAGGTCTCATGAGACAAACTAGTGTCTTGGCACAATGCCTTGGAAAAATCTTATTTGTAGTCTTGGCACGAGGCCTTGGCTATGTGGTTATGATAATTTGGCATTATGCATTCCATCATTATGAAAGTGGTTATTGATATTGAATGTGATCATTCGACTAGTAGAATATCCAAGTGAGTAAGTAAATGGCATTAATTTATTTTATCTTTGCCATTTTATGATGAAGTTCAAGTTTAAAAGGCTTTCGTTTTAGTTATAAACTGCCTTAAGTGTTTATGCTTATCTATGAAAGCTTCTTCTATAATGTTATCCTTACTGAGCATCTAAGCTCACCCCTTTCAATGTTTTATTTTTCCCAGGATTATGAAGAAGTACTTTATGAATGACTTGCAGGGATAGTATGAGGGGATATGAAGACAAGATGTTGTAGTAGTTTTTTTACCTTATGATGTAATGTAAGAATTATGAATATATCTAGTGTTTCCAAGACTACTAAGCTAATCGGTCTTTCGAGACTTGATCCATTGTGATCATGCCAATGTTATATAATAATGCACCGACTCTGGGTATCTAGGGTCGGGGCGTTACATCCAATTTATGTAACTCTTATGAAGCATCCGAGCTCTCCCATTTTTTATTCCTTTCATAGGATTCTACAAAGTGTATTATGAATGATATGAAATAGTAATCTAGTGTTAATAATGATTTTAATTTTTTTATTTTCCCAAATGTAATGCATGACACAATTATATATCCAGATTACAAAGATTACAAAGATATTTTGGTAATTTGGGATATGATCCGTTGTATCTAGTGCTAATGTAGTAATGTAACCACCAACTCAATGATACATGAGTTAGGTACTTTATAAATATAATTTATATCACCTTTCATGTGAACATTAATATTCTAGAGTCATTTACAAACATTTTATTAAGAGTAGATAAATTAAATAGTAATTTGAAAAATATAAAAAAACATTGTGATTGATTTATTTTAGTAAAAATACAATAATGTGTTGTTTTATGGTTAAAGATGATGTGAAATTTACCTTTAAGCCGTATTTTAGTAAAATTTGATAAAATATATGTAAAATATTTTACTTTTTTCATTACATAACTTACGGTTCACACTTATATATTCCACCCTTCTCATATTAGAATGTATAGAATAATTATCAATATAATTTCAAAAGAAATAATGTTGGGATTTATCTTACAATTTCTATTATCATAAATACTTGAAACTAAATGAATGACTTCAAAAAAGAAATAAATAAATCAAAACTATTTCATTGATGGTACTTTTGTAACTAAATTCTCTACTATTTATCCGCTAAATTTCTTCCACACCATGAGACATTTAATTAGCTGTAGTGGAAATAAAAGGAGGCTATAAACTTGACGTAGAAGGATATTTTCTCCAACAGCTATGGAAATTACTAGGGAAATATAATGAGAGTGTTTCTTGGGAACCATTTTTATATTTTGTTGATTCTTAAATAAACATTCAATGAAATATTAGAATAATTATAATATTATGATCTCTATCCACATTAGTTGAATTTGAAATAGTAAATTGGGTTTCCAGATAATTCAGATTATTTATATTTTTTTATATAAATTATACATATAATATTCAATTATTAACATTAATGGTTATAAAATTTCAAATTTAAATGCATTTATTATTACCTGATATAGTCATGAGTAATTATTTGTTATAATATTTTCATTAATAAAGTAGTATATGTATATGAAGTGTAATTATTTATATATCATTAAATTTATTAATAATATACATACATATAATATTTCAATTTTTTGTTGGTTTCATTGCTAATTTTCTCTATGTATTTCTATAATAAGATCACTTTTCCAGTGATGAATTAATAGTTTGGTATGACTTGGATGGATGATCATAGTAATCTTACCATGTCCTCTAACCTCAAATAATATATTCATAATAAAATATATTAGAACTAAATCAATAAAGTAATAACAGAATCAAATTTTTTATTTATATATATCATTAAAGTGTAATGAGATTGCAATAAAATTATAGGTATAAAAATTAAAACAAAACACATCTACTGGTCTGCAATTTTTGATAAATATAGAGTGGGTTTTAGAGAGTGGGGAATAAATATGAAAATATTTTTAATATTTATTTCGAAATTGAATTCTTATCTAAAAAAGGATATTTGAAGTTACTTATCTATCATTAAAGGTACCACAGAACCAATATGATGTATCAAAATCTATTGATTACGTCCATTATATAAAGAAATGTTCAAATAAGGATTAATTCTCTAACAAAGATAGAGAATCTTTAAAATGAAATTGATTTAGGAAATATAACTTATGATTTATAAGCTTCAGGTGTAGATTTTTACCATGTAAATATAGGGAGGAATCCAATGATAGAAGTTCTAAAAGATGTGTATTATAATGAATAACCTTCTTATATAGTATATGAAATGAATATTGTTAAATATATCATAATAAATGAATGTACTAAAATATAAAATTTCACATAACATTTGGTTGTATATTTCATTATTTATCGATCAAATGATTAATCTAAATTGTATCTTATTAAATGTGATTATAAAAAAATTATTGAGATAACAAACATTTTTCATTGAAAACGAGATCCTGAAATTTGTGAGAAGTGTAAAATAGAATTAAATTAACCATTTTAATATATCCTAGTAGTATGTGTAATTTATTTTTCTTCCCAAATAAATTAACAACCACTTTGTTATGATGTTAATTTTTATTTTTTATAAATTCATTGGATGTGAAAATTATAATTTATTTTGAATCATTAATTTTTTTAATGAAATAAAAACACAAATTTTAAAGTTTTTTTAATTATTATATTAATTTGACTATATAATCCTAAATTGTTTTGAGATATTTTTTTTACATGATTAATAAAAAAATGATTCCAAACTTCGATGTGATTATCTAATGTGTGATGTGGTAGATATTTGGAAATTGAGATGGATAATAAGTTATTACACATAATATGTATATAAATTTATATAAATTGGAAGTAAAAAAGTGTTTTCATCATAAAAAAAAATTGTGTGAAAATATTTTGTCCACTGCATATTTTTTTACTAGTCGTAGTAAGTGTTACACTGTGTTACTTCTTATTGAAGCAAGACTCCAGTGAG
Organism: Viscum album; assembly: GCA_963277665.1. NCBI lineage: Eukaryota > Viridiplantae > Streptophyta > Magnoliopsida > Santalales > Viscaceae > Viscum > Viscum album. The sequence continues at coordinate 593,074,166 of OY728126.1, forward strand.
TCTTATAGGAAAAGAATATTCTAATAGTACATTTCTAATATAGAAAATACCATTTGATTTTTACATGTAATTAAAATTTTATATTAAAATAATATCGCTTTTGTAAGAATAAGAAATCTTGAATGATATTTTAAAATATCAAATGATTAATTTTTATGCATTTAAATGTGATTCTTTAGTATTTTGGTGATAAAAATAACAAATATAATATTTATGGTTTTCTTAATTGTAATTATATTAATATATAAATCATCTCTATATAATGTTTTTAATCTATATATTCCTAGAATTCATCCATATCTAGATTACATGATAGAATTACTAAAGTATCGATACAGGAATAACTATCTAGAAAAAAATTCAAAATATATTTTTGTTTATTTTTAATGGTTTAAAATATTTTATTTTATGTTTCATGCCCTCCAATAAAGGTTTTATAAATTTTCATAAAATAAAAATATTATGAGTTAGTTGGGATCCCATATGAAATAACAAAATTGAAATTAACTCAAATTAAAATTAAAACATGAAACCAAATTTGGAATTTAAAATTAAATATTTCAAAGGACCTGAATGAGATATTTGAATGAAATGTATATGATTTTATGAATTTAGCTAAAAAAACTCTACTAAAGCATGACACACCCATGTCCACCAATCAATCTTTACACTAATCTTGTATCCGATCATTATCAGTGAGGTATTATACAAATTATAAGTACAATTATTTCAACCACCGTTATCTATGAATAAGACTAGAGAATAAAAAACTAAAGAACCATAGAACTAATTGTGATCTCCAATGACGTTGAAGAATACCATACGATAAACAAATAAAAACTCCCATAAAAATCTGTTATTTCTCCACCATGGACACCATTAACCAAATATCTGTATAACTCTATAAACAACTAGAAAAATAATATACCTTCTAAACAACCAAAAAAATGGGACACTATATCTACCACCATAGAACAAAAAGAATCACCAATAATAGAATAAAAGGGATCCTAATTGAGAACCCAAATAAAAAAAACATCACCATAAACCCCAATTAGAGATCAATTGAAATAAAACACATACCATACGATAAAGAGAATCCAACTCTGGTGGATTCAACTTGAACACAATACAAAAATCCATGAACACTTCCCAAACCACATCAAAAACCATTTTACCTAGTAAATATAGGGTATAATTTGATGAATCAATTAGAAAGAGTTAATGTTGAACTATAATTGGGCCTCAAATGTGGGATATGACTCCAAAAATCAAAACCACAAAAAGTAAATCAAAAAAAAACAAAACAATTGTGGATCTTAAAAATTTTATGTTCACTTTTCATGCTCATTTTGAATTTAATTTGTATCGGTTTAAGAAAAACATAATTAAGATAACTTTTAGTGAATTAATATATGAAATTATTATTTTTGATATGAATAATGATTGTTTCCTTGATTTTTAAAAAATATATTATTATAGTTCAATCGTTTTGTAAAAATACTTTAAGAATGAATTTTGATAAATATTAATATCGGGATTTCAATGATATCATAAGTTAATGAAAATCATTTTTATGTAATGTAGAAATATTGATTCCCCTCAACCAAGACTGAATTAGGTTTCCATATAACCTAGGTGATCCTCTTAGAATGTGAGAGGATACACAATAATAGAGAGGTAATACATATATCATTAGTAGACTATACCCTCTCAGGTAAGGATAAACATAAATCATAGAAGGAGAAGTACAAATTAATAATCACTATATTATAATACCAATATAAAGATATCCATCCCAATTATTTTATAATGAAAAATAAATATCAACCACTATTATAGATTACATTGAGATACTTTACATTTCATACATGTCATACAAGTGTAAAAAATTTCTTGCATAGGTAGATCATAGGAATTAGGGCTTAAAAGTAAAAAAAATGTAAAGGGTGGTCTCCACAAAAATGGCCATGAGTTTGGGAGTGGACCCATATCTATAATCCATCCCAAAACCATAGATCTACTCTCTATAGTATCAATTACCTTGGCCATACATAGGTTAGAAAACATAATATATAATTCGATACCAGGGTTCCTGATCTGGGTGGGATTATAAATAAGTTTTCCACCACCCATTTTTTCCCTCAGAAAGTCTAATAATACATGAGATTTTTAAATATGAAGGGAATATTTTTATGATAATAAATAAACTTTCAATATATGGATTTCTTAGTGTCTATATGATGTTTGGCCATACATACGTTTGATAGTTCTTGAATGGGATGTTATACTCACAGACTGAACACTCTTCCCAGTTCAATGAATTAACAATCCACATATCATAATCAAAGTGAATGAGCTATGAGGACAAAAATTCACTTTTTGAATGATGCATCACCCTAAAAACCCATTTTGGTAAACCATTTATCACCAATCCAATAATATGGGTTAATGAGGTATAATGTGGTCAATAGGGAGTCCTTAACATTAGGTGGATGATATACCAACAAATTAGTCTCAAAGTAGATGATTCAATACTAAAACATCCCACCAATGTGGATGATTTATCATCAATTTCACACTATAGGTGGGAAATATACTAAAAATTCAAGTCTCTATGTGGATAGTGTGATGTTGATATGACTCCCATAGGTGGAGGATGCTCCACTAATATAAATAATTAAGAGTAATATCCCCCAATAATATACTATGGGTGGATTATTAAACACCAATAATTATTTTTTTGTTGATGATGATGTACCACCAATAAAATAACCTCCTGAATAATGACAGATTATGGTCTCAATTTGGGTTGACTAGATACCAATAAACAACCACGGGTGGGTGGTACACCATTAAACAATCTGTTAAGATGGTTCAGATAATAAAAAAATAATTAAAATCTTACCAAAGAATGATTTTATTATTTTAAAATAAAAAATAGGTATTATAATTGTTTTATATATAAAGGCTCTTTCTTACTATGCACTATCCAAATTAAAGACTCATACCTAAGACTTACCACCCTTATCTGATTGTTTACAAAGGTTTCTAAATACCATATAATGACCTAATTCATAATTAAATATTCTTATTAATAAGTGTCAATCATAGATCACACATTACAAGGCTAAAATAAAGATTCTATAAGCCATCATGTAAGGATAATGTTCAACAGAGGCTATGGTGGTGATACTCATATCTCTAGGGAGCTCTCACAGGTTTATCAACTAAATTTTTTACTATAGGTAGTGACAATTTTAATTGAAATCAATTTATTGAGAATGTTAAAAAAGTATAGATTCCCACATTTCATATAGTGGATGGCCCATGATATGTAATGGAATTAGGTGGAATATCTAATACTGTACATAAAAAATGGAATGAACTAAAACTAAAAATGAAACCATGAATAGATGGAAAAGGATTTATAGGCCTTTTGGTTATGATCTTCTATGATATATTTATTAATGACCATAACGTATATGCGAGAGATTCACCATTGTTAAGGAGAGAATGGAGAAGAATGTGGATAGAATGAGGCTAATGTTCTTGATGGAATATGAGTTATGGTTTCATTTAATATATTTAATTTATTAATTGTTTATTGAAGAACTGGCCATTGTGTGCTAGGTTCCTACCCTTGCTTCTTCATGTATCTAGTCCCCAACCAGATACACACTCCAAGGGTACTATGCACCGAGTTTTCTTCTCGGGGTTATTGCCACCCCTTCTAGGCCAGTCAGGTACCTAATACTCACCAATTAGGTATTTGGAGGAATCTATCATATGGGAATTATATATCAATATCCCATTTAACTTTTTCAAATAGACCTGCATACCCCCATCAATAATTCCAATATGGAATCATTGACATATATTTCCCAACAATACCCTTGTTGGATATACAATGACCTCAAGTGAACTTCTCATTATGAAAGAGAATTATGACTAGTAACAGGGGAATAACATGTGATAGTGAGTAGATTATATCCTCTCTATATAAAAAGTGGAAAAAAATATAATAAGTTAGATAAATAAAAACCAACATGATATGAAACCACAATAAATACAATAAAACACAATAATATATTTAATATAACATGTATAAATTAATTTTAGTCACACAAGACATAACTGGATTTCTTGAAGTCTGATCAAATTCAAAAATTTCCAAAAGAAGTAAAAGAAAACAACTACATCAATGTAAATAATCTACAAATTCAGGTTCCATCCTTTGACAACCAACCTTGGAATCCAAATAACTTATAGTAACTATACCCTAATTAGTGTTCACTTTCCCATTCCTTCAATGTGAGAGGTAAATTATGCATCTTTCATTGAACAAAGGATGTCCCTAGTTAATATCCATATTTGTATGAGTGTATTAAAAATGAAAAGTATATAAATCCATGAAAATAAAATATCCCACGACACCCTTTATTGAACATCCCTAAGACAACATTTACATACTTCTTTCAATATTGGAGAGCAATAAAATACCCACGATATGTCATATTAGAAGATCCATTGGCCTTCCAACATGGGTTGTATCACAATGGCCATTAAATTATTACTATAGTCTATATAATAATTTAAACACTCTTAAATACACCTGGTTAGGCCACTTTTAGGCTCAAATTCCCTCAACTGAGTACCCCAGCCAATAAAAACTCCCCACAATATGATAACTCATATCCAAGTTATATTATATAATGAAAATAAATAAATAAAACCAAAATCATGGACTAATACTCAGTACACTCTTTAATCATCGATAAAATTCCAAAAAACAATCATATCTTCCTAGTCAGAATGTAAAATGGACTGAATAATAGTAACTATACCCATGGGACTCCCCACAATATAATTAACCTACACAGTTACATCTTGACTAAACCACCCAAAACACCAATGGTTATATAGATAATAAATATCTTTAAATCTCTATAAAATATAAATCAACACACCAGTATCACACATCATACCCAATGACAACACCCGAACCAACACCCAATCATCCCATTAAACACATACACACACCATGAACCAGAATCCACCATCTAAAATAAATTACAATGAATGTACTCAAGGTGTCCCTATGAATTTGAATGATTCATTGATCTAATTTTATTATGTATGTTCAATTACGTGATACTAAATAAAATATCAAATGATCGACGCCTATCCTTCCATCTGAGTCACAATCACTAGAAAACACTACAACCAGTGCTAAGAATCCTATCCACTACAAAGACCCATGTTTGAGGATGAAACCAACTAAAGGGTCCAAGAATTTCGTTCAATATTACCTAAAATTCCTAGGATTTACATATTTTATGTCATCTACCTAGCTATAAGATAATCCATAAAAATAACGTCAAATTCCTCCGCTATCAAAAAGATCAAAACTCCTTCGATGGAGGAACACACTATAAATAAACATACCTTGTTTGGAAGCTATGGAAACATATATATGATGGACCGATCTACAATGGAAATGTTGTAATCTACTCTAGATTAAGATATCCTCATCTATAGGCTTATTTATACCCAAATAAATACTACATATCTTGCATGTTAGTATTTTATATCTTAGTATAATCCCATTATAAAATTTTTCTACGTTAATAGTTACCTGTTTATTATAATGATATTAAGTTCAACATAAATATATTTACTTATACAATGAAAATATATCATAATACATCCTGGAATATCCACAACAAGGCTATATCATCTCCTACAAATATCAGTGTAAAATACAACATGTATTTAAACCAAGTCATTTAATTCATGACCAGTGTCTCTCCCAATATCTGGTACATGAAATCACATTATACCTTATTCCCTTATATTTATGGGGGAAAACATATTAAAGAATATATCCTTGAAGAACCTATAGGTTATCCTCTCATATATACTATATTATACCAATATATCCCACATATGACTTGTTGTTTACCTAATCATATATCGCCCTAAATTTATTCTCTTTATTGGTGGAATCTGGATCTAATCGAATATTAGTTGCATTAACTCGATCTAGTACATAACTAAAAAGTTTCCTACCTATCTATATAACAAGGGACAAAGCTATGACCGAACGCCCATGTTTAGTACATCATGGATGGATCAACTCCTTCAGATCCATCATCAATTATCTGTATAACCTATACAAAACTCTCCCTATGATGACCATAAAACTATTACTCTAGCTCATCATTGCACTTTGGTTTCCTTTTATATCTCAACATGTCTACTTGTGACTTGCTAGTGTTTCCACCCACATGATCCTAAAATTACTCATCCATAGTGGAAACATATCTATACCATCCCTAATTTACAATATAATAGTCCTAGGTGATATATTTTAGAAAAAAAATTCAATTATCAATATAGATATATAAGCCTAGATATTTAAATTAGGGAGACATAAAGTAGGAAGTTTGTATGATTTGGCCATATAATTCCCTGCTCAGACCTATATTTGATATCATTTAGCATCATAATCTGATGTATCTAGATATGTGGTTTAGTACTACAAAAAACCATTTATATTAGTTACATATACTCAGTAACTTGAGTAATCACATCCCCAATCTGGTTGTGTAGAATAAAAAAACGAATCTATATAGTAAAACACCATATAGGTTTTAAATGATACATTAAATAAAAAAACCTTTCACACTCGAGAACACATACCAAAATGCATACCAAAAGAAGGTATAAACATGTCAGTGATAACAACAAGACAATAAGGGTTCATGGGTCATAACTCTATCTCTTGGGACTAAGAGTCTAAAAAATAAATCAATAACATCAAATACCAAAATATCGAGATCTAATATGACAATTATAACCTTGAAAAACAAGATAGAAATCCCAATTCAACCAATAAACGTGTACTTTAATCCATATTTGTATTGGTCAAAAAAATAACACTACATCTATCCCATGTCTAGACACATTAAAAATAATCCATCTGAAAATACCAAAATAACAATAAAACCCATCAAATTTTATTTTATCTCAACCTATTATGATACTATTTTGTCGCAAATGTAACATATATTTACTTAATATAACTCATTTTGGAGACACACATGCCTCTATCACATAAGGTGGAATTCATAAGGTTAGTGGGTCTTTGGCTCATGGGGTTTTCATGTGATTTTGGTTGAGGAATCTACATCCAACATTGAAAAACAACAAGATACATTAGGTTTAGTAAAAATTGATAAATATCATTACTCATATGAACAGGGTTTGTTAAAAAGTCCCCAACCTATAGAATATTGTCTATAAAATACACTAAAAACATTATTAAGGCTCATCAAAGAAATTTTTTAGACACTATGCCCCCATATCAGACTCATTTCCCACATCTACACCAATAACCATTTATAATCTTTTCACCAATACAAGATAACTATTTCTTATAAATATTCATCTCAATATATTACAAAATATTATATGATCATGCATTAAATGTTATGTTTGTATCTGTGGTTGCCTTTTTGATGATGATCACATATGAAGGGTGAGGATAGTATATCTATATCCATTATACATGGAATATTTCATGCATAACACAATACCTTTGGGGGATTTTATCATCTATTTAACTGTGAAATTCCCCATCATCCTAGGCATTTTCATTCCCTACATTAAATACAATGACTCCATAAGTGAGGAACCACCCTCAAGAATAGTTATTAACCCACCTCATACTCCATGGGATGGAATTTTATTTTCTCACATTATATCTATCTTCTCTGACTGTTAATTGACTACTTAATTAGTTGAATATTCTCTAATGTATTCTAAATGATATTTGAGATGATATTATCTTACATCATAGACTCTAACCAACACATGGGAGACAGACATGAGCTTCTATAAAAGTCTTAAAAAAGTGAAATCCATATAAATGATTGATTATTGTTGTTACAAGAAACCTATTTTAGTGTTGGATAGTTCTCTGATGAATAATAAAAATCATGGAAACATTCTTAGAACATATCCTCCAATACTTGGATTGTATACCAAGACTACCCAGTAGTTTGAGGATAGTAGGTAATGCTCAAATACACTTATATATGAATTGATTTATATTAACCACTCTAGAAAATTATGTACAAATCATCCCAATCAGAAATGATACTCCTAGGATCCTCATAATTATAAACACAAATATAGAAATATAACTAGCATTGGTCATTGATATAATCAGTCTCCTTAGTAATTAGGAAATGTAAAACATTTATAAAATTTTCTATGATAATCTATAGCCTGTCACTACCATGAGGTGACTATATAAACCCCATAAAAAACTCATTACAAATTCATTCCACATAAACATTGAAATGGATAACTATTGGAGAAGATTTATGGGTCCCTGGTGTTCATCGTTCACCATTTGATTCATGAAGTAGCCTAAAATGAACCCTATTGTGTCTTTTTTGTTCTAAGGCACAATGTTAACCTGTAGATGTCATTATAAATCTTGGTAATCCCTAGTTGGGAAAAACATCTTGAGGTGTTTGAATCCTAAATCAACCAACATAAATTCTATTAGGGACTACCACACGACCTCATACAAAAAAGGAACTCATGGGAATATAGGTTCTAATTAGGTGGTAGTTTCCCATTATATTTATTATCCCTCATTATTATATAATTTTATTCAAGTAAATGACTCTCTATTAAAGTATCATGAAGTGAAGAGGTAATATGTATCATCCTAGGCCCCATTCTCCTCCACCATGACTAGATTGGGTTGTTACAAACCTCAAGTTCAGTTCCCCATATGCCATATGATTTTTAGTAGATGCAGGTATCTAGTAATAATGTATAGATAATATACCCCTATGACTAGGTAACTATAAATAAAGTTGAAAATATCAATTCTAAAAACCATGAATATAATTTAGAATAAACCAATATCATTGATAAATGCTAATGAAAAAACTCATCAACCCAATATATAATAATATTAAGAATTATACATGTCGTACAAAGTACACAATCATAATCAAGATCCAAAATTAGTAGACTATATATATCAATGAAAAAAATAACATAATGTATATAAAACATGGAAGAAAAACCAATCCTATGTCTTATCTTAGTTCCATATCCCAGCCTTGACTTAGTTATCCAAATCAAATATCAAGAATAAGTATCTAATACTTTTTAATAATTTTAACCATACATCCTTATTAGGTACCCATAGTTCCAATATATGGTGTGACTAAACATAGTTGGCCACCACCATTAGTGTGCCTTAAAATATCTAATTTAAATAGTGTTTATAATTTTTGTATAACAAATAACTAAAATCATAACAAGATAAACCATAACTTATCATGGGGTTATATAGTGAAAATAAGGATTACCCATACAAAATTGAGTTATGTCAAGGTGTCTTTCAACATGGCATATAACCAAAACCAAAGGATGGATATGAACCACCCATAAATACAATAATTTATATTATTTCTATGGGGGGGCTAAGTATTCCTCATATATATAGTGATATATAGAAAGTTTTTATAGGATTAATAACTTTTTTAATATCACTAAATATATCCTAACATCATTAGGGGATATGTTTCTCTCTTGAATATCACCATATATCATATTTCCTCAAGGGGGATAATTGGACCTCTAAAATATTACTATATATCATAAGTAATTGAGTAGATAATTGACCATCTTGAATATCACCATATATCATAAATCATTAAGGGATAAACATACCTATCAAATATTACTATAAATAATTCATACATGGGTAGATAATAAACCCTACTATATATCACCATATAGCATAATTCCTATATTTTAACGTGAATCTTATAAATATTATCGTATATTATAGGTTCCAAGAAGGAAAATTTTCCATTGATATTTCCACATATTATATTAATTCCCACCATGAACATTATAATTATTATAGGGTTTGACAATCACTTGTCCCAAACATGTGGATGTGGTTCAATAATAAGGGTCTCACACTCCACCATTCGCAAAACTCATAAAAATTGCCTACCCCACACTTTTCCATATTTATAAGACATTCTCATCTAGTTAATCATCCTAGGTAATCTGTGTTTAGAATAGAAAGTCCAAATTTAATTTAGGGAACACATTTAGTTTTATATCAAATTTATAATTTCATTAGAAAAAGACATGCCTAATTTTTCGCCTAATGGTTTTGGATTTATTTTTATCAATGAATCACTCATGGATTGATTTAATTGATTCAAAAAATTGAAGAAAATCATAAACCATTTGATTATGTTTTAGTTCATTATCAATTTTGGGTAGTGTGACCACACATCATGCCCACATAAAAAAATGATTAGACTATAATGATTTCTTGGGGACCAAAAATAATATAATTATATAAAGAAATACATTTAATATCATAATTTTTATTAGTTATAAACTTTCTATAGAAAGAAAAATAATGAAAATACATGAAAATAAGAATAAATGACTCTAACTAGCATAATTCTACAAACAAATTAAGGAAATGAAAGAGTACAATAAGAAGATATATAAACTCACTAATATCTTTATAGTTTAATGAATATAATACATAACGATTTTTGAATGAGTAATATCTCACTTAAAGAAGAAGTCAAGAGGAGGGGAAAAACTAAAAATCAGAACAACTAAAAAGGAGGAGAGGAAAACCTTTTTATGTCTTATTAATTATAAAATTATATTAATTAATATTTTCATAAGAACCACATAGTTTGATATTCTAGAATTAATACCCAAGTAATGATTAAATACCCCCTTCTAATTGTCAGATTATTTCATGACTAATTGGTTGTGATTTGAAGCCTACTTCTTTACTGGACCACTAAACCCCACTATCCACACAATCATGCCATGTCCTTTCCCATTTTTTTTTAATGTGTCTCCCTTGTCCTATCCAACCAACATAACACTAAAAATATTTTACTATTCATTTACAACATTTATTTCATAACACTGGGTGTTATAATGTGACATAATTTACCCACCAATGATTTTTCATGGTCACTTATATGATTTGTGGGAATTTATTTCTGAGTCTAATACAAAGTAGTTCAATGTATTGGGGTTAAATACATAGAGGTTCAATATGTTAGGGTTTAAAGTGACAAAAAATAGTATAGTGACCATGAAACATAATAAATAATATTAAGACCGTGGATATATATGGGTTTTTAGATAGTGAATCACAATATGTAAGGGTTAAACCATGGATATGAACAGGGTTCCATACTAATCCATGTAATTCACAAGGGTTATCATCAAAACCTGAAGACCTCTACAGTGAATAGATATCAGAATCCCATATAATGTTTACCATTACATATGAGAAGTTTACTTAGTGGAACACCCATAAAAAATAAATTCATTAGTTGTGTAATAATCTTTGACTATACCAAAATCTATAATCCGATATGAACCACAACATGGCATAATTTCATAGTGAATGACCTGACAAATCTTGAAATAAGAAAGAACTAATCTTTCCCAAAAACATATCATGATGAAACCACTACTAATAAGGGAGAGGAACTCATGTTTCAGTAGATTACTAGACCAATACTAAGATTACACATTAAATAGAAACATAGGTTCCCCACCAACACACCAATATTTGTTAATGAAATAATATAAAAAAGGTTTTGAAAAAATTTAAATAATTTGATAAGTCAAAATTTTTAGTTGTGTTACAACCACCCCCACAATATAGCTTCTAATCCTTGATCTTTACTCAAGAGTATCATCAGGACTCATCTGCTGGAAAAATATAATCACTATTCCAACATGTATGACTTGCACTCTAAAGTCACCTCCTAGATATTCAAGAACAACCACTGCACTAAGAACCTTCTTCCTATGTAGAGTCTCGTTTCTTCAATCCATAATACGTGGTAGATACTCATAAAAACTCATTATCCTCATGATTGAAATCTACCATACTAACCACATGATAAATATTTTGATGATATCTTTTGATTCTATATACATGAAACACATATTTCAAGAAACCAAAAATCTGAGGAAGAGAAAAATAAAAAGATATTATATGACTTCCTTCCATAATATCAAATTTTACAAAAAAACATGGGTGAAAATTTCTTTTTCTTCGAAATATATTTATTCCACAATCTAGGTGATAATCATTGAAATACATAATCCACAACCTAGAACTATAGATGATGGTGTCACTAGTTAAAATATGACCTCTTTCCACTCAAAGTAGTAGCAAAACACTTTATAATGAGCCAAATATACTTATATGTATTAAACATGATACCTAACCCCAAATTTCTGAAATTTTAATGTTCATAAAATATTGAGCTAATTAATGTGAGCTATCATATAAAACCACAAATGAAACCATTTGAATGAAATCAAGATAAATATTTTCATCGGGAAAATTTGTATGTTCTAGGTGACTATCCCATGTACACATGAAATATATCACACATTATAAGACAACTATAATTTAAAATAAGATCACTGTGTTTGATATCATACACAACATGTGAAACCGAGTCTAAATGAACACTAATATACTATTTATATATTATTATTTAATGTAACAATTATCACCTAAGAATTTAATTTAAGAGTGTGAATATTATTAAATAAATTGGGATATATATATATAGGAAATAATTTTTAAAATTTTATTTATTAATTAGTTGGAAACTAGAACTCAACATTTAATATGTTTATTTAATGCATCAAAAATAATTTTTCTTAAAATGATATTTATTTATTTATTGATGAGAAAATTTTTTAGTAAATTTATTTAACTTAAATAAAATCTATTTTATTAAATAATATAATTTTTAAATAATTATATAAAAAATTTCTTCAAGTGATTTTTTTTTATTTTAATGAAAAACCTCACTTCCTAGAGAATAATGAAAATATTGATTTTTAATAAAAATATTATTTTTATTTAAACCAATTGAAAAGCCCCATTTTATTATAAAATGAATCCCAAGTAAAACTTGTTTTATTATTTCAATAATTATCCAAATATGTTCATAGTATTCAATTATATATTCATATTTTAAATAAAATTATGTTTATACATAAAAGATATTTTTTTCTAAAAAACATTAATCATGCTTAGAACATGTTTTTATCGTAATAAAATCCATTAATCAATATTGGTAAATAATTTTAAATATATTTAAATATTATATATATTGAAAAAAATATTTTAACATTATTATTAATTTTTTTACTATGCATGGGAGAAGAATATGTCTGGTTTATTCTTCAAAACAACATTTTTCCAAAAAAAGTGATTTTAACATCACATTTTGCACAGATATTTTAAAATTAATTTACAACACTTATTTATATTTAATTTTATAAAATAGATTACATATTTGTTATTAGGATGTTTAAATTTGGTAAATTGGCCCCTTTTAGTTTTGGTCAATATTAATAATAACCATGGTAAAATTTATCACCTCACTAAAGAGAAAATTCACTTAATCTTGGTCAAAACCAAGTGATTTAGACATTATTTTTCATATTAATTCTTATTGGATTAAAATTATTATACCATTATCACTAAATTCTAGAAAATTAATTATTTAATGGACACTTTTCCATGAAAAGGACCCTTATAATATTTAAATCAAATAATGTTACAAAAGATCATTGTTAGTTTAAAATATCAATTATGTTTCCACATTGGGTAAAAATCAATAAATTAATGAATATAAATTTCTATTTAGAGATTAGGGAAATTATTTTCCTGATATAAATCTATTTTTAATTTTTATAAATTATATAATTACCTTGTGCAACATGAATAAAAATTTTAATTAGTTAAAAGTAAAATTAGTGTAATGCTTTAAAAAATATTAAAATTGATATAATTTCAATGAAATAATATATACAATGAATATTAAACATATATATATATATATATGTATTAAATTTTATGATATCTTTCAAAAATTATATTTTAATTTACTATTTTCTAGATGTATTTAAAGTCAAAATAAATGAATAGCATCAAAATTGACATTTAGTATATATTATCAAAATATTATTTTATTAAAGAATTTAAGATTCATTAAAATATTATCTCCATCCATGTTAATAGAACATGGTTTAAATAATAAAATATTTTCCATTTATTATCCCATTATCCACCTATATTAAAATTATAAACCATTTTTGATTAAGTTATTGGCTGATGTAGTTAAGGTAGAAAATAATTAACTATGGGGTTAATAAAAATGATAAGTATTAAAATGATATTAAAATTTTTATATATTTATTTCCATGATGTTATTTAAAAAATATCCAAATTATCTTTTAATTCATTACCACTAAGATTCATTTTTATCTATAATAATTTTATCATATTATATTTTTTTTAAGAAATTCTGAAACTGTTCTTTAACTAAATAATAAAAGGGAGCCCCTTCCATCACTAGTTTACACCATGTTTAGAAATATAGATTAACTATAACCAGAATATTTATCTTTTAGACATAAATATTAAACTTATTGAGGTTATAATCTCCCAAAAATAATTTCCTTAAATCCCTTAATGACATATATAGAGTGCTTCTTTCAAAGAATAGGTAATCGTCATTACCAAGTCCTAAGATTTTGTAAGTTCATTTACATCCACTTAAAGTGTCTTATCCATACTAAAATAATATATCCAATATAATAAATAATAATATATTTTAATTTAATTATAATGGAAAAATATATTAAATATTTTTTCCTTTCAATAAATAGTGAAAACCTCGCATGCACGTACGCATGGCTAACCATCTGCACATTGGAGTGCAATTAATCTAACACCATTACATTATTTCGATTTTTATAAATATGGAAGAAATGGATATTTATAATATTATTGAAAAAAATATTATTATAGAACTATAATATTACATATATCTCCTTACCTTTCAATCTGTTGTAAAATAATGCCATCTCTCACGTGTATGCATAGACTACCACTTCCATGAAGCGATGTGATCTGTTTTTAATTTAATTTTTATATAGATATTATTAATAATGGTTTTATTGAATATATATGATATATATTATATGAAAATTATTTGATAAATATTATTATTTATTTAACTTTATTTTTTTGAATCTATATGAAAGTAAAAACAATGTGCATTCATTTGTATGGCCTACTGTCTTCATATAATGTGTAATTCAATTTTTCATATTTGTATATATGGATGGTTATATATATATTGAATATATATGATATATATATATATATATATATATTAAAATTATTTATATATTGTAAGCATGACAAATTCATAGGGACTTAGACTACTAAATCAAAACATACATGATAAACAATGTAGTAACACCGGAAAAAAATAAAACAATAAAATATTATTAAAAAAATGATTGATTAAATACTATAAAGGGATCATATATAATGTTATATATATGATTATGGTTCATTTATTTAGTTATAAATAATTTAAATTTATTATATTGCAGGATAGATCAACTATGTGAGAAGTCACACGTGAGGTAAACGATTCCATCTCGATTTATACTCTATTGAGGCATATTTAGTATTCTACACCGATTTATTTAATGTGGTTTATATAATGAAACATTGAGGTAATTAAAATGAATATATATTTATTTGGGGTTATTATGGATCATTCAAAATTTTCTCTAATAAATAGTTTCCATAATTTTTTTCAACTTTTCATCTCTTCGAAAGTTAAATAAATAAAATAAATGTTTAAAAGAAAAAAGATATTATTTCTATATTTATTGGATATATTTTTATTCCATTTATATATTTTATCTAAAAATATTTCAAAGTTATTTTTAAAATTCAACAATTATTTTTTAAAATATATTTTTACCAATGTATTACTTTCTATAAAATGGATTGAAAGGAAACTTTTTACCATTTTCTAAATGAGGTACTATGTGAATTTTCTTAAAATATATGGAAGTAATGTCTTTTAATATTATACCACAATTTTTCATTTCCTAACATATTGATTTATCATTACTTTGATTCTTAATTTATATGATTGAATGGCTATTTTAAGTTGAAATGTTTTACATTATTAATGCACAATTGTTTAGTAAGTGATTTTAAAAAATGGAAAGATTATTTTCTCCAAGAATAGTTTATTGGTATTTTAAAGGAATTTGTATTTATTAATAAAAACATACCATTATTTTAATTATTCTCCATATGGGATATTTTGTAATGATACCATCCTTTGAAAAATTCACTTGTGGTCATTTTAGATTACCTTTTTCAGAAATATCTATATCTATTGTATTATAGAAATGATTCCTTCAAAAACCATATAAAATTTCTACATATGGTCTTATACTTTGATATTATTTTATTTAAATTGAAATTATTAATAAATACATATTATTTAATTAATATGTATATTTTTTGATAAGGCATGTTGTTAATGAAATAAATAAATCATTTCATATATGAGGAATTCTATGGACTTGAAGTGAAGGGTGGGGATTAGAATTATATATCCCCTTGATGCATCGATATGTCTCATAAAAAAAATATACTATAATTAGATGAGTTTTTTATGTATGCCTTCCAAAAAAATTTATTGTCCCAACAAAAGGGCTTGACATTATATATACCATCATACCTGAGTTCACAATGTCCAATATTAAGTATTTACTTTAATGATAATTTAGTTATTATTATCATTCATGAGATGACTACATTGATACAATCTATGGATGAATTTTTTGCTCAAGATATTAATTAAATGGAATATTGTTTCAATTATTTACATATTTATATTGAATTTTCATTGTTTACCCATTATAGCCTCTACAATATGTAACCCATACTAGGCACATGAGATCAACAATTTATTTTTCTTCTTATCCCCATTATATGAAGAAGGATTTTATGAATAATATTGAGGATACAATTATGTTTTTATATAATATATTTTATATTTCAACTATAATATGAGAATTATGTATGTATCTAGTTCTTCAAGACTACTAATCTATCTAGTCATTTGAAATGTGATTCTTGTATTTATTACTAATGTTAGAAAGTATCTACAATATCTGGGCTACAGGAGTTGGGGCTGTTATAGTGGGTATTAGAGGATGTTTATTAGAAACCTTGGGAATTAGATGACATGAGAATTTTGATAATCCCTTATAGTATTTGAAACTTTTTACCTTTATAGAGATTTAATTTTATGTATAAATATTTTGGATGATAATGATCTATCACCATGAATTCCCTTATTTAGTGATGGTTCCTAACAAAATAAAGGGAATAAATACCCATAGATAATGTAGTGAATTCCTTACTAAGAAAATCAATACAGCTGGTTTTGGACCTTATAAGGCCTTCACTATATTAGGGAAGTTGACTATGGTTATGATAAATAAACGTTCACAATTGGAAAACCATGTTTCTCCACTATATGGTTTTTCTTTTTATATATCACTTCATGTGAAAAAATCCTGCATATTTTAGTTGAACTAATATTAATTTGGATATTAGGAAATGGATTAAATCTCTCAAAAAATATTCCTAGATTTGCAATGTAATGAAAAAATTATTATTCTAGGAGTTTATTGTTTAAAAGGATTTAAAGATAAATGGTGTCCAATGATGCATAATACTAAAGATGATGATGTAATAGAAATTTTGGAATGGTTAAAATTTAAATTTACTTTATTCATGGAATACTTCCCATGAGTAAATTGACATGAAATGGAGATAAAGGTCCACACTTTAAAGAAGAAGGAAAAAGAATGTATATCAGAGTGTGAGGATAACTTTTCAAGACTAGACATGAATTCTTAATACTATATACTTAATCGATAAAACAATATTGACCATTTCATTGATGTGATTAATATGAGTCTAACAAGGGAACTAGTTTCTAAAATGTTTAAATCTTATAATGATATTGTATCAAGTTTCATTAAGATAATGCTTGAATTTTACAGATCCATTATCTCCAAGAGAATGAAATAATATAAGAGGTAAAATGAGAATCCATAAAAAGTTAAAGCATCATAGGATAAGAATAAAATGAATAAATTTTATCATGTAAATTTTATTTGAAAGAAACATTGTAGAAAATTCTTCAAGGGTATGGGAGTTTGATCCAAGTTTATAGATATAGGTTATCTGAATAATGAAAATAAGAAAAATAAATAATACACTACTCTCTTATGCTGAAACAATGAAGATATGAAGAACTATTCAATCAATTTACTAAAGTGTCAAGTGAATATACCATAGTAGAAGCCAAGGGTAAAAGGATAAGTTTATGCTATTTATGTAACTGAGGTTGAATGCTTAAAGTGCTATTGAATTATGGATCAAAATTTTTTAGTTATGTTTTATCATTGATACTTTTTATAAAAATAGTGGAAAAAATAAAGATATATATATATTAGTTTTATTTGATGATTTTAAAACAAAATTTTGATGCTACTGATAACCAGAAAAAGTGATTTTGTTGGAAAGAAAATTTCTCAGAGAATACCAAAATAATGGAAGGATAATGATTAATACATTTATAATGCTCAGTTAATAATGTTTAATAGGGATAAATGGTATATTAACACTGGTGAAGTTAATGTTACAGTATTTGGGACCTTTAAAATGGTTAGTGATTTAATGATAATGTAATTTATGATAGTGTTTACTAAATTTTTTGATTTATTTGATATATGGAATAACGATAAATTTAATAGTGATTAATGTTTATAGTATATGTGATAAAGGTATTCACATATTTTAAATGTATTATTATGAACTGATTGATAAAATATTTCATATTTATGACTTTTTATTTTGGTTAGAATTATTTCAATGGTTTCTTAAGGTAAACAACATATGGGGTGGTTTAAGTTTAATCTTGTATATTATTGTTTGAGTTTAAATTATAACTTAACATATTAGATAAAATGTTTAAACCATTTACACTTTAGTAACCAGTTATAGGTTGATGGATCGACTAATGGATCTTATCATACATTAAAAGGGATTCTAGCATAACAAAATCATCTTGAATATCCATTTCTAAATGTAAGAGATGAAGTGGAAATTGATCTAAGAAAAACCAAAGGACGATATTATCATTACAAAACTGAATCAAATAATGTAAGATTTTTTATTGGGTTATATAACTAGTTACTAAAAGAGTCCCTTAACATTATAAAAATGGGCTTAAAATAAGATTTGTATCAATTTTCTTTGATTACTGAAAAATAAACTGTCATTTAACCCATGGAAAATTTTTGGTTTGTGATTGTTAACTTTATCATCACTATGTTATCTAAAAATTTATATTGATCTTAGTAATTTTTCTCTTCTATGCCCATATTTTTACATCCCAACTATGTTATCCTATTTGGAATTAGTTATTTTTTGTGAAATTTGTACTTCCATTTTCCTATTACTAAGAAGATGTTTTATTATCCATTTTTAAGATGTGGGTTCTAAAATTTACAACCCTTTGATTATGAAGTTCATGTAAAAGTTTCAAGGATAGAATTTATTTAAGTATGTGATAGTATATCTATCAAATTATTTAAAATAAGAAAAATGTGTTTGATAGTGTACATGATAAGAAACACAAAGTCAAAACTAACCCCAATATACTATTAAAATATTATTATTTAAAGTAATAATTATCACATTACTATGGAATTTATAGATATGAATAATATTAACAAAATTATAAATTATATATATAGGACCCAGTTATTAATAATTTATTTATTTATTTTTCAGAACTCAGTAGACAATTTTCAATATGGCTATTTTAGGGTTTAGAAAGAAGTTTTCTTCAAATTTTTTTGTTTCTATTTTTGAGAACATATTTTAATTAATTGATGGAACTTATATAAATTATATTTTATAAAAATGATGTTATTTTTTTAATCATCATATCAATATTTTATAAGGGTGAAAATATTAGATTTTTTGAAATGATTCATTTTCCAGTGAATAATAAAAAATACAGATATTAGTAAATACTGTATTTTTTTCTATCATTTTCAATATAAAATTTTATTTGGAATGGTTTAAAATTAAAACTAGTAATATTATATTATTAATAATACACTTATAATTATTCTAATAAATTATATGTTTATATTTGGTATAGAATCCTTTTAAAACATAAAAATACATTTTTTTTCTGAAAAATAATTTTTTGGACACAACCTGTTTATATATTAGTAAATTAAAATTATAACTATTTGTGAATTACTTTCATGAATTTTATTTTTAATTTATTGATTAAAATAATTAAAAATTCATAAAATATTTTTCTTATTCATGGGATATGATTAAATCTAGTTTTTGATTAAAATTATATTTTTCTACAAAGTGATTTTCATTGTGTATTTTACACAGATTTAAAAAAAATAATAATCCAATTGGTATTAAATTGGATAAATGGATTCCATATTTGGAATTAAGAGTTTAAATTTCTATAAATTGGTCTCTTTTATTTTTGATGAATATGAATAGTAACCATTGTAAATTTTATTACCCCGGTAAAGGGGGGACTTGGTTAATTTATGATAAATCTATGTGATAAGGATATAGTTTTTATATTAATTCTTATTTGATGAATATAATTTGACCCTTTTCACATTTTCCTAAAAATGGAATTTTTAATGAATACTTGTCTATGAAAAAAACCCTTATAATATATAAATCAATGAAAACTTAAAAAATGTATATCTCTTTGTTTTAAATATATATTATGTGTCCATATTAGAAAAAAATCAAGATATAACCAAAACTAAATTTATATTTTTATATTTATGATTTTATTTTCATGAGATTACTAATTTTTATAAATTACATAGTTTCCATAAATTATTATACGAACCTAATAATATATTTTTTTAGTTCATAGAAAAATAAAATAATTGATTTTAAAATATTCAAACTAATATAATTTGAATAAGAAAATGTGTACCACTACTTTTATAGATATATAGGACATTTTCTGTTATTTTTAACAAATTATTTTGAAATTAGTATTTTTACTGAAGTATTTAATTTCAAATTAAATGAATTGTTTCAATAATTTAATTAATGATATATTATCCAAATAATATTTTACAAACCTAATATTTTACTAAATTATTCAAAATTTTAAAAATATTATCTTTAGACACGTGAATTTGAAATTGTTGAAAAAATATTCATAGTCAAATTATTAGTCTCTTTCCCATTTATAAAAACATTATTAACCCTTTGTGAATTAAATATTCATTATTTTAGTTATGGGTAAAAATTAAAGACCAAGGGGTTAATAAAAATGATAAGGATTAAAATGATTTCCAAAATTGTAAAAAATTTATTTAATGATGTTATTTAAACCTTATAAACATTTTATTCGTATTAATTACTAATTTGAAGCATTTTGATCCAGAATAGTATTATAGTATTTTATTTTTTGTAAAATAATTTTCAAAAGTTCCCCTCACCCCAATTATAAAAAGGAAACCACTACAACATTTATTTACTGAAAATAGAGAAATTCTGACAAATATTCTGAATCCATTCTTACTATAAACATCCTTATACATGTTCTTTATGTCGTGGTTTGCTAGAAAGACCTACTATATGTCCCTTAAAGAGATATCTATAGGTGTTCTATAAAAGAATATGTAATTATCATTATCGATTTTATTATGTTTATTTCTTCTCATACTTCCACTTTAAGTGTTGTACCTGTAATAAAATAATACATCCAGTATCATAAATATACTGTTATGATATTTTTACTATTTTACAGCCTTATTCCAACACTTTTCCATAATACATAAAGATAAACATCACTCAATCATACATTTTTCTTACCATCTCTAAGTAGTACTGCAATTGATTTTCAGTAACCACTTTCTAAAAATGTTAATAATTATTATATTTGATATTTATGAAATAAATATGATTATTGGACTATAATTTAACATATACCTCCATACCTTGTAATTAGTTGAAAATTTATAACATTATTCACACATATGTGTGTACTAAAACCTTTATGAATATATGTGATGCAATTTACATTTATGTTTAATGTAGATGATAATAAAGATGTTCTTATGATAATTGTATTTCATGTATATATTTTAAGAGTGTTTAATTTATTTATTTTCTTAATTAAATGAAAAGGCATGGGAATTTTGAAAGCAATTTAGTAGTTTGATAGATTTTGGAAGGGAAAAGTGATTTTTGAAAAAGGAAAAAAAGATGACGAAATACATTTTTAAAGAGGCTTTGTACCATGAGTGAAGTGAAGCGGTGCGACACTAGATTTTAGAGGATGTTGTGGAGCTAGAAAATGGAGAAATAAGATTACACAACGTGTAATTGAGTTACCTCAGGGCATAGACCATTTTTTCAACTCAAGATAATGTATTGGGTAGTTCTTCTCAAACATCCTCATGTTCCTATACCAATAAGCGACCACAACTACATCTATCTTATTAAACACATTAATCTCGACTCCTGATGCATCACAAAACAATATGCGATCCTCAAGAGAATTAGATATAGTCATGATCAACATAGCAATAAAACCCCCCATTCAACTCTTTAAATCCACCGTCACATGAATCTAATCATAGGAACATTACCCCATTCATTGTTAGGTTCTTCATTAGATCTTTTAAGTAGGAGTAGTCTTTCATCAACCTCCGAAGGTAATTGAACTATCCCAAGAAACCAGGGTTACAAAAAATATTATTTGGGTAATCATATGAAAATACAAAATTAACCTACTTAGGTCTACTAATACTATATCCTTTGATATCATATAGCCTAAGAATCACACTTTATTGATCCAAAACTATGATTTTAAAAGCATGGAATACAATGGAGTCTCTATATGTGTACCCAAAAAAGTGTTTAGATGCTAACCATACTTGTAACACCAGAAGATTTTATGAAATAGAATGTATTTAATCACGTTGATTTCTTGTGTTGTATTCTTCACCATGATTAGCTTCCACTATATGAAACAATGTATTATATTTTCGTATAGGCAACACTATACTGGGATATTGTTACACAAAATTTAATGGGTTTTTTGATAGAATTCATTTCAAGAAAAACTGAGTATATATATTTTTTCTATATATAAAAGAAGAATTTTGGGATTATGTTATACGCAACACCGAAGAAATATTTCATGAAACATAACATTGACTTGGATTGCATTACACACTAGAGCATCCTTCCTTGTTAGATTGTGTTATAAGAAATACCGAGTTTCACTGAACAATAATATATTGGGAAACTATTATTATTTAATGGAATATATACTAGATTTTATAAATATTATTAACTACATTTTGAATTTTATATAAAATTAACATTCATCTTTTTATTTCATAGAATGTGATATAATATGAAATTTAAATTTTCAGATAAAAGAAGTATTTTTAAAAAAATGCAGTTTTATTCCCTTTTGATGATGCACCCATTTTGTATATAGTTTTTAATAAATTCATATAATATATTTGAAAAAAATAATCATCTTATTTGGATACGGGGCATAGAAATTTTCCTAGTTTTAAATTTTTGTATTTTTTGATGAAAGTAATATTTTAATAAATGGTGAAAAATATGACATTTTATTTCAAAATTGTCTTTTCTTCTAAAATTTTTTAGAGTTAGAATATATTTTTAATTATTTTTAATTTTGATGAGATTAAATTTTTATCACATTATCAATTTTTTGTCAATATAAGTAATTCAACATTTAAAATGGACATAGAAACATTTCAATCTTTTGATAGCTTCTAATTCTTATAAACTTTCTTTATAGTTTGGACAAATAGAATTGATTATAAATGAAAAAATGTAAATTTTGTGTTTTAAATTTTCAAAAAATAATTTAATATTTGGAATAAGTGGGTCCAAATTATATTAATAGGTTTATTTTTTTTGATATCATGAATAGTAATTATGGTAATTTATGTTTACTATAGTTAAAGGTAAATCATGTAAATTATGTTATAAAAAAATATGATAAAGATAATAAAATTAACCTAAAACCTATAAAAATCCTATTAGATGAATTAAATTACACCAATATCACCTAAGGGTCTAAATTTAATAATTTAAGTGAATTTTTCAATAAATGTGGCATTATTATAATGAAAACAAAGGAAAGTGACAACATGTCACTCTCATATATCTTATACGTATAATAATTCTAATTTAGTGATAAACTTGATGAAACTTTGAAAATCAATAATCTCAAGAAATATTATGAAATTATCTACATCATGTTAATTTATTTATAAAATTTATAGATTAAATAATTACCATTAATGATGATGCAAGCCAACGAGCATTTACCCAAGTGGTATATGATCCTTCTTTACATCCAAAAGACCAAGGATCAAATTCGGGGAGGGACAAAATTCTGGGCACTATAGCAGTACTGTAGCTAGGCACTGTAGTAGTACCGGAGTAGTGTTGTAGCAGTACTGTAGCAGTGGCAGAGCTGTAATAGTGGAGGAACCATAATAGGTACTGTAGAGATGATGGCACTTGGGTAGGTAGTGTTGCAGCGTGAGTACTGTAGCAGTACTGTTCACAGAGGGGTCCTTTGGGACAAAAAATGTGCATTCAATCCTTATATTCTGGACACATGGACTTGGGACTTCGGGATATGTAATCGGTCTCCCTTTACCCAGACTAAAGAGGTCTTTGATTTAAATTATAAATTGAGACTTCGGCCCCAACCATTAATAAAAATCAATGATAACACAATGGTGATGTAGAAATTATTTTTTAATAGAAATATCAAATATATGGTTTTAAAAATATTAAAAGATATATTATATAATCAAATTAATTTTCTCCAATAATTCTCTAGGATACCAAGATATATTAAAATTTTATTAAATATTTTATTATAATTTACCTTTTGTGTGGATTTTTTTAAATTCGAATAAATAAATCATGTCATGATTAACAATATTAATATTTTATCAAAATAACATATTATTAAATTTGTTAAATATAACAAAAATATTAAAAATTACAAAATTGAAAATTATATGTTCTAAAATTTGATAAATTTTCTAATTATGGACAATTTACAACACATAAGTAAATATTAATGCCCATTTAATATTTAGAATATTTTTGCGATAAATATATTTAAATAGATTAAAAAAATATAAATCAAAATGATAAGGTTAAAAATAAAATCAAAAGATGTCTTAATTTAATTGGTTCATATGATTTAGGCCCATACTAATCTTATATGAGAAATAAATGAGTTATGGAGCATTATGAACAGAAAATTAATTTATAATAAATTAATATTTCCAAACATTCAAAAGGTTCCCTCCTCTCTATTATAAAAAGGAACCTATATTTCTCCTTTAATAACACCTACAAATACCTTTGGATTTCCCAAACCATGACCAAAACTCCACCCAACTACTCTCAAATCATCCTAGAGGCCACCCTTTGGAAGAAAGATAACATAAGGTGTCCTTTTGTCAATACAAAAAAGAGATACCCGAAAACGATATAATTGTTTTACAACCTCTTTATAAATTATTTTCTTCGTCTACTTCCTCTTATTTTTTTGATTCAATAATAACGAAAAAACTCTAGTCTATTATACATTCTGAGATTTTATTGTAATTATTGTAAAACCTTTCAACACTTTTTATCTATCATATGAATAACAACAATACCATTCTTATTTATGTACAACGTACTGTCTCCATACTTGTGGTGTAATTTATTATTCAACTATACTAATTTTTTTTGGGTAAAATGATGAGTATAATGGCTTTAAATAATGAATATAAAATAATAATCATTATTTTAAATCCTTATAACATCCAATTTCATAATATTTAACCATCAACGGAATGATTTCATTGATCGTGCGTACATACGGCTTACCATCTCCACGACGCCATGAGATTCATTCTCCACGTTAACCAATATAGAATGATTATAAGGTATATATAATAAATAAAAATGAAATATATGACATAATAATTCTACTTTATTTTTATATATAAATATATATGTGTCATTTAATTGATTCCATTTAATTCAATGAGGAAATGGAAATAGCGTTAATGCGTACTTATGGCCTACCGTCTCCATGAACGATGTATTATATTTCATTTATCAATCTAGTATATGTATTTATATACTAAATATATATGATATATATATATATATCATGATTAAAATTTTAGAAGTTAATAAATCACTATATAAGAAACAATATCAAGAATAAAAAGTAAAAACATGTACGATAAATAAAATGATTATAAACCAAAATGTTGCTCTAATAGGGAACTGATAAATAAACGAGTAATATACAGTCATAAGTGAATCATATATGAAATCATAAATATAATTAGGGTTTTATTCAAAGTTAATAATATGTTTATACCAACTATTGAGATGTCTTAGACACATACAAAAGAAATCAGACCTATGGTAATGGATAATTTTGCAATCTCATTTTTATATGAGATTGTATATATGTACGTATTTGCGGGGGATATATTTATAATCCATGTCCATGTATTATAATATTATTTTGATAAAAGTTTTAATATTATTATATGTATTTATAAAGTCATTTTACCGTTTTTTGACTTTTACACCATGAAATGGATGGAGTCTTACTTTGGTTTACCATATGAGGCACTTTTTGACTTTTTATGTAAAAGTTCAAGGTTAATATTTTCTTAAGTTATATTTAATGCATGGATATTTTTACAGTTTCATGAATCCATTTTTTCATGAAGCTTCCCCTACACTATTTCAGGTTTATTCTTAAATAAATTTATCCCTTTTGAAATTTCATGGTAGTTTTAGAAGAGAAAACGTTTTTAAAGAAGAAATGATATTTTCCTTAGGAATTAACTTCAAGAGTTTTATCAAAAATCTTTTCCACCAATGATGATGCTCTTAAATGGGGTTATGTTTCTATTATAACTATGAATTGATTGTTTTTATTATGGAATGATATTTTATATGGATTACGTTATGATGGAATGATATTTAAGAAACCCATTTTATTTCATGTGTTATTCTAAGATGAATGATTGTGTATTTGTGGACCATGTAATAATTATTTAATTTTGAGATGGGTGATACCTATTTCTATTTATAATTAGTTTAGTAGTTATTTATATCTCAATACATAAAAATGACTGGAATGAAAAGTAAATCTGGTTCAGTAATACCGGGTTGGAACAACAAGTAATTCTGGTTCAGTAATACATGGCTAGAACGACAAGAAAACCCGATTCAATAATAGACTCTATACACAATGATGGTCTTGGAAAGAATGGCTTAGCAACTATCAAATTCATATTATGTGATTAACTATTTTCTAGAATTTATTTTTTTATACCCCTGATATTTTTTCATGGTTAATGTTATTTTAAGATATATTCTATCAGAAGTGTCATGATTTATTTCATGAATCATGTTTTTGATATTTAAACATTATGTTCATGTTATTACATTCATATGCTTATGGTTTGTTTTATGGTAACAATGTTCACCCTTATCGTGCTCTTGAGATAACCCTTTTTATGATTTCTTTTCCCCAAGATTTATAGTATGTTTTTAGGTAGGAAAAAGGGGATGATTTATATGGGAGACGATGAAAATAACTCACTAATTTAGAAGATCATGTTCCATCTTTATAAAGGCACTATGCAAAAATAATATTTCTGTTTCTGTTTGTTTCATGAATTAGTATTCCACAGAAGTAATTTAATGTCCATCTATAAAAAACTTGGGTCATTAGAATTTTTATTAGAGTGATGGTTTAGTTAATCATTGGAAACTAGGATGTGAAAACGTTAGTGAGATCCCTTGAGATATTTATAAGGATATGTATTGGTATGTCCTAATTATATGTCATGTAAAGGTTAAAATCACAGATTTTTTTTGATAATAGTGAATAACCTAGGATTAAAACTAAGATATCATATATTGAAACATTATAAGTAATTTACCTTGCTTATGTGTTTTTAATCTCTGATATTTATTTCTAATACTTTTCTTTCCGGTCGTAGTCAATAAGTAGAACTATGTAGAACATAGTTAACTATTAAATGTTTTAGATGTTTAAATTTTTGGAAAAATGAAGAATGATTATATAAATGGAAATATCATGAAGATAATCATGATTATGGTAGAAGTATTGGTTATATTGTTGATCAAAAAGAGATAGTAAATGACTTGAGAATGGTATGTGATGTTCTTCAAGTATGATTTACATTAAACTAAAAAAGAATAATTTTGAGAAACCTTATGACCTTATTCATATTTTTGGAATGATGAAGACGATGGATCATAATTAATGGTTTAAGAATAAATTTGGACAATTTAGGTGTATATGTTTCAGATATCAATGATTATGTTATTTGAATCATTAAATAAATATATATTTTATGTATAAGTATTTAATTAAGGAATTTAAAGGATATATTGAATAGTTTTTTGGATACATGAATGTGATTTAAGGGTAAGGTGAAATATTGGGAGAACATATGATTAAGGGGTAGATAAACCTTAATATTTCCCTTTTGTTGAGATAATGATGTTTGGATAAAGATATTTTGGATTTGAATAAATAAATTGGATGATTAATATTTCTTAGGAACAAATTGTGGAGTTATTGACAAGTGGGTTAAGATATCATAGATAAATTATATAACTTCCTAGGATATAAGTAACATATCCAAAAAAATTTGGAATAAGAAACCATGTGTGTTTTCAATAAGGATATATAGAAATTTAGGATTTAAAATGATCTTAGTGAATGCATGATGAAGTCATTCAAATGTTTGGAATGAGTCCCAAACTATATATCTTCTAATTTATTATGGATAAATGATGGTTTTTAAATTCTTTTTATATAAACATTCTTGTAATTGTTTTTGTAATGTGAGTATGGAAAAAGTATTTAGGACAAGCCTAAAGGTTAGAATGGACATATGATAGTATTTTTTGTGGATAAAACATTTTTTTTTCAATATTCTTTATGGAATTTTATAATGGTATAGTTTTAGAAATAGGATAACATGTAGGGAGGGAGACAACCCAACACATCGAACAATGCTGTGGAAATTAAACCCATAAAAAAAGTGGGACATGCCATTATCATCTTCCACTGGCCTATGGGATGTCCTTACTTATAATAAATTAGTTTTATTTTTATTAAGAGGTATTATATATGATGTATTATCCCATTTTTGAACCATATACGATTAATATCACTATTGGTGGACTTATGCATATTTGATTACTTGTGACAGATGGAATGAAATGTCATTCTATCGTATGATATTCTAGTACATCAAGAATGAAAAATTTAACTTAATTTTATTATATAAGAGGTCAATTAGACATTTATCAAGGAACAAACAACGTTGATATTGTACCAAAATAAAGTACGTATTTAATCTCATGCAAAATAATTCAAGGAGAGAATATTGAAAACCAAAAATGATATCTTAGTACCTTATTATTTGATGAATTTTATGGTCCCTTAAATCATCCCAGATTTATGGATTTTGGATGTTAATATTCACCAATCTTATTCTCCATCTCTATCCATCATAACATTATTGTAATATTTCTCTTCTACTTCCGTGTTTTCACTTCCCACCAATGTTCTTATATGTGGAAACCCAATGATGTGTTAATTTCTGTAAATATTAGTCTTCAAACATAAATTTTTAAAAATTATGTTTTAGTATTCCTTTTTACGATGTGGGTTTCTATCAAAGGATCTTTCCAGTATTAAACCCTTTATAACCCTGACAAATTTCAATGGTGAAATTAATTTTACGGGGGTAGAACGTAACACCAAGAGATTATATGAGATAGATTCCTTTTAATTTCTTTCATGTTTTTTGTTGTATGTTCCAACATGAATAGGTTTTTCTATATGTAACATCATATTATCTTGTCTTATATGCAACACTATACTTGGCTTATATTTGACAAAATTTAATTTTCTATTGATATAATTCCTTTCAGGAAACACTGAGTATAGTTTTTTTAATGTATAAAACAACTATATTTGGATTGTGTTATATGGAACACCAAAGGAATATTTCACTAAATCTAACATTGGCTAGTCTTACATTACACACAAGAGTGTCTCCCCCCAATATCATGCATTGTACACAATACCGAGTTTCATGAAACAATGATATATTATTTAAATATTTTTATTTAACTACATATAAAATAGTATTTATAAAAAAATTTAACAAAATTTGGAATATTAAATAATATTAACATTGATTTATTTATTTTCTGGAATATTATATAATAACAAAATCAATTTTTCAGATAAAAGAAGTATTTTAATCAAAAAACACAGTTATGCCGCATTTGAATGGTGCACCGATTTCAAATATAGTTTTTAATAATTCTATATATTCTATTTGAAAAAATAAAGACATTATTTATAAGTGGGTTGTATAATTTACCTTGTTTGATAATTTTGTATTTTTATGATGAAATTAATATTTTAATGAATATTGAAAAATATTTCATTTTAATTCAAAATTGCCTTTTCATATAATTTATTTACATATTCAGATTATTTTTTTAATTTATTTAAAGGTTCATTGAAGTATATTTTTATAATTTAATACAATTCTGGTCATTGGAATTAATTTTAAATTTAATATGTACATTAACACATATAAATCTTTTGATAGTTTTTACTTCTTAAAAACCTAATTTTTTGATTATGCCATTGAGAATTAATTTTTAATTAATTAATGACACTCCTTTGTTCTGAATTTTGAAAAATTGATTCCATATTTGGAATAATTGGGATCAAATTATGTTAATAGGTTACTTGAATGTATTCAGATATCATGAATATTAATATGATAATTTTTATTTTCCACGGATAAAGGTAGGTCGTGTAAAATTAGGTAAAAAAAATATG
This sequence comes from Viscum album, assembly GCA_963277665.1. Classification (NCBI taxonomy): domain Eukaryota; kingdom Viridiplantae; phylum Streptophyta; class Magnoliopsida; order Santalales; family Viscaceae; genus Viscum; species Viscum album. The sequence goes on from OY728126.1 coordinate 593,105,212, forward strand.
ATAAAGATAATAAAATTTATCTAAAACCTATGAAAATCCTATTCGATGAATTAAATTCTACCAATATCACCTAATCGTTAAATTTGATTAATTTAATTTTCTTTTTTCTGAATATGTGATGTAATTACAATTAAAACAAAAGAATGTGACAAGATGTCAGTGTAATATATCTTATAAGTATAGTTATTTAAAGGTGGTGATAAAATTGATGAAACATAGAACATAAATAGTGTCCAGAAAGATAAAGAAATTATCTACATCTTCTAAATTTATTTAGAATTTTTAGACATCAAATAATTACCATTAATGATAACTCAATTGTGATGTAGAAATTATTTTATTAATAGAAATATCAAATAAATGGTTTTAAAAATATTAAAATAAATATTATATGAAATAGTTAATGTTCTCCAAAACATTTATAGGTGACTGTGTCATTTTATAATATTATTAAATATTTGGGGTAGAATATAACTTATGTTTGGACTTTATTTAATGTTAAATAATTTAATAGTGTCAAAATTGACACAATTGATATCTAAAAAAAATAACTTATTATAAAATTATTTAGAAATCACCAAAAATATTTAAAAATTACAAAGATAAAATTATATGATCTAGAATTTTATAAAGTGTCCAATTGTGGAAAATTTACCAACCATAACTAAATATTAAGAATAATTTAATATTTAGAATATTATTAACACAATTAAAATTAAATAGATTAAATAAGGATAAATAAAAATGATAAGGTTTAAAATAAAATCAAAATATGCCTAAATTTTATCGGTTAAGATTATTTAGACACATAATCGACTTATCTTAGAAATAAATGAGTTTGGGGGCATTATAAACTGAAAATGAATTTATAATAAATTTATAATTCAATACTTTTTGAAGGATCCCTCCCCTATCTTATAAAAGGGTACATCTCTGTAACACCCCGAGATTTTATGAAAAATATTATTTTAATTTCTTTAATGTCTTGTGTTGTATGCTACACCAAGATTACCTTGTGCTATATGCAACACCGTATTAGCTTGCAGTATACGCAACACTATTCTTGGATCGTGTTACACACAATTTTGTTAATAGTTATTCTACAGAACATTGAGTATATATGTATATATATTCAATGAAATATGGTTGGATTCTGTTATACGAAACAACGAAGGATTCTTGCACAATACGCAACCTTGACTTGGCTTGCATTACACGCAATCCCGACCTTCCTCAATAGCGTGTGTTGTACGCAATACCAGGTTTTACTAAACAACAATATATTATTATAATATTATTATGAACTAGCCGTTATGGATAGTATTAACTAAATTTAGAATTTTATAACATTATTATTCATCTTTCACATTTTCTAGAACATGGTATAAGAAAAAAATAAAGTTTTCGGGTAAAATAAGTATTTTTATAAAAATACAGTTTTGCCGCCTTTTGATGAAGCACCCACTTTAAATCTAGTTTTTGACATTTTTATAAGTTCAATTTGACAAAATGAAATTATTCTTTGGAATCAGTAAATAAAAATTTACTTTGGATAATTTTTTCATATTATTCTGGTAACTTTTATATTTTGATGAATAGTAAAAACACGCTATATTTTAATTAAAAACAAATTTTTTCATCGCAATAATTTATATGGATAAATTATAATATTGAATGGTTTTAAAGTATAAATAGAATATATTTTTACCATTTAATATAATTTATGTCATTATCATTGATTTTACATTAAATTCGTAAGTTAAATCAATTCAATCTTTTGCAATGTTTTAAAGAAAAACCCGTTTTCTTTCTACAAAGGGATTAATTTTAATTTAATTTATGCAACTTTTGTGTATTGAATTTGGAAAAATGGATTCCATATTTGGAATCAGTGAGTCAAAATTATGTTAATAAGCTACTTTTTATTTTTGGGAATTATGAATAGTAACTACGACAAATTTTATTTACCATAGTTAAAGTTAAATCGATTAATTAAGGGTAAATATAATATTATACAATTACCCTGAAACATGAAAAAATTCTATTGGATGGCTACAAGTAAACCCATATAACCTAAGGGTCGGATTAGATTCATTTTATGGAATTTTGACCATGAAAATAATTTAATTATTATTAAAACCATAGAAAGTGACAACATGTCACTCTCTTAAATATTATCAGTATAATAATTTTAATTTAGTGATAAACATCATAAAACATTGAACATGAATAGTCTCCAGAAATCTAATAAAATTATCTAAATCATGATAATTTATTTAGAATTTTTAGGGATTAAATAATTGTCATTAATGGTGATACATTAATGATACAGAAATTATTTATTAAGTGGAAAATAATTAATGTCGTTTTTATTGAAATAATAATACCGATTCAAAGGACCAAAAACATGACCAAAACTTATTGGTAGTGTATATCTACACCTTAGTCATCCAATGTCCTAATATATAACCGTTTGGAGCCTTATAAAAGTGATTATCACACTTATATTTTTTTTAAATGATGCCAAAGTTGTCACCTTCATAATTTAATAAATATAACAATTTAAATATTGTGATTTTAAGATGATAAATTCGAGTAAAAGTATTATTGTGAAAGGTAATAGATTTATCTTTATCATAGGATTTTATTTTTAATTTTTATGCAACAAATCAGTAAATAAAATAATTATACAAAAATGTTGTAGTAATTATTTTATTAAGAGATAAACCAAATAAATGGTTTCACAAATAATAAAATAAATATTATATGAACTATTTAATGTGATCCACTAATTTTATAGATACATATGACCTTTTATGAATCTATTAATTCTTTTAGTTCGAACATATCTTCTGTATATATTTTATTTAAATTCAAATAAATGAATAGTGTCAAAATTGATACTATTGTTATTTTATCAAAATATCATATTATAAAATTGTTTAAAAATCACAAAAATATTTAAAAATTATAAATTTAAATTTATATGGTATAAAATGTAATAAATTAAACAATTATGGAAAATTCTCAACAAATATGTAATTATTTGTTATAATTTAAAATTTAAAATTTTATTACCACAAATAAACTTAAATAGATTAAATAAGGATAAATCAAAATGATAAGGTTTAAAATAAGATCCAAACATGTATAAATTTGATTGGTTGATGAGATTACAACACTATCTCATCTAATCTTCGAATATGAGTCATTTTTGGAGGTTTTTAAGTGGGGATAGATTTATTATAAATTAATATTTTTAAGAATTCCAAAGGTGCCCCTCTCTGCCCTTATAAAAGGGAACCTCCTCCCTCTCTTCCACACCCGACTTCGAGCCTTCATACTCGGCCAACCCCTTCCCAATTCTATTCTACACTTTCCTAGAAACATCCTAGAGGTCCTGGTCTTCTTCAAAGACCAAATTTAGTGCCCTAAGAGGAGGTCTCAAAGAGGCGATTCAAAGAAGAGGAGGTTTGGATACGTATGAAGCATATCAGACAAAAGGTAACGGATAATTTTTCAAATATCATTTTTATCCGAGATTGATTATTCGTAAGTATTTACTGGGGTTACTTCTATCATCCATGTCCATGTTTCATAAAAGTGTTTTCATGTATTTTTAAATTCTTTTTTACCCATTTTTGACTTTTAATACATGGTATGTAAGGAATCTTTCTCTTGTTTACGTTACGAGGTACTTTTTGACTTTTTCGGCAAAAGTACGAAAATAATATTTTTATTTTAACTTATATGGAACGAACGGATTTTTACGTTTTTATAAAGACTTATTTTCATGAAGCTTCCTCCAAAATATTTCATGACTATTTTTGACAAAATATTTTTCTTTTAAAATTGCATGATGTTTTGTGAAAATAAATTGATTTTGAAGAAGAAAGGATATTTTCCTCAAGAATTCATTACAAGTGTTTTATCAAAACCATTTTACATCTAATATGAAATTATTTCATATGTGTATGTTTCAAGTGTAATGTCTCTATGATTGACATGGTTTCACTTTTCTTATAATGAAATGATATCCATTTCTTTTATATTGATTATGTGATGATGGGATGATGTTTATGAAAACCATTTTATTCGTTGGGTTATTATGAATGATGTTTGTTTATATTGTGGCCCAAGTAAGAATGATTTCATTATGATATGGGTGGGACCTATATCTCCCTCCAATTCATTGGGTAAAGATTTATATCTCATGAGATAGACATGGCTGGAACGACATGTTAAACCGGTTCAGTAAAACAGGACTAAAACGAGGAGTGAAATCGATTCAGAAAGGGGCTTTGTCCACTAAGATGGTCTTGGCAGCAATGCCTTGGCTACTATGGAAATCATATCATGTGATTAATGGTTGCCACAATTACATGTTTTATTCCCATGCTATTTTATCATTCTTAGTGTTTCTTTATGATCTATGCCTTATGTACTTCCATGTTTTATGTCGTTGCTCAAGATTTTTATTGTTCATGTTTTTTTAAGTTCAAATGTTTATGGTATGTTTTATTTTATCCATGCTTACCCTTACTGTGCATTTTAGCTCACCATTTTTATGTTTTCTTTTCCCAGGATATACAGAAAGTTTTTAGGTAAGAAAAAAAGGGGAAGATCTTTATGGGAGATGTTGAAGATCTTTCACCACGATTAGAGGATTACGTTCCATGTTTCCAAAGACACTAAACTATTATGGTCCTTCTGTGTCTGTTTTTGTTATGTATTATGTATTCGGAAAAATTAATGTAATGTCCATGTATGCCATGCTTTGGGTCTCTATAGTTGGTATCAGAGGAAAGGTTTAGTCAACCTTTAGAAACTAGGATGCGAAAACGTTAGTGAGATCCTTAGAGATATTTCTAAGGTATGTCTAGGGATATCCCTAAAAATATGTATACATATAGGATACAGTCCTAGATCTATGGTAACGATCATAGAATTTAACCTAAGATGTTAGATATTGAGGATACTCCCCCTTTACTATGTTGTTTTCCCTAGCATGATTTTTGCCTCTCACACTATTCTGTTTCAGTTTTAGAAAATGGCTGGAAACAGGAAGATTCACGATAATGGAGGATATGATAGACAATGGAATGATTTTCTTCATGAGAAACCAAATGAAACGAGATCTGGAAGTCCAATCATCATTATTATCCCTAATAAGTAATCTTATAATATGATCAATAATCTCAACTTTGGTAAGTTTCCCAACTCAGATAATAAGAGAAAGATGGAGTTTCATGATGATCATAGAGGAAAAAAAAGTTCAATTTCCCTCATGTAAATCATGTGGGAAGAGGCATCAGGGAGATTGTTTCAAAGGAACTGGAAGATGATTTGGGTGTGGAAAAGAAGGACACAAAGCCAGTAAGTGCAAAGGAAAAGGTTCAGTTAACACCATGGACAAGGATAATGGTATTGCTATGACATCAACAATAATTAGATGTTTTAAATGTGGAATGTACGGGAATTATGAAAAAGAATGCCCTAATGGAAAATCTCATGAATAGAATCAGCATGGATATATGGGTAGTATTTATGTGGATGATGATGAGGAGACTACAAATGATATATGAGCTGAAAGAAGTGTTGAAGCTCAGTCGGTTGTTTTAGAAGGTAGTGGAATGATTGTATGTTTATCGAGAGTTATGTTGTATAGTTAACGGTACTATGGAATAAAGAATCATCTAAGGATTGTTACACTATTTTTTTTCTAAAATTATTTGAAAGTATATGTTGAATGGTACCAGTAACCATGGAAGGTTATTCAGATATTTTTTTAAAGTAGATGATATGCGCATAATGAAGGAATAAGAAGATAATGAGATGTTTGATTGTATTCATGAGCTCATGATTGATATAAGGACTAAGAGATATCATGGTCTGAGTATATAGAATTTTGAGGATTTAGGTATGTGGAAAGAGTTAGCTTTTAACTGTATTCATGTTTTCACTACGGCTCAATGGGTATTCATTTTTCAAGAGAATACATGATTAAAGCCTTCGAATGTTTGGAATGTGACCAACAAGACATATCTTATGATATATGGGGATCAACGATGGTATTAAATCTCTCGTAATCGTTTTCACTATATTATGAGAGTGGACTGCAGTATTATGGATAAGCCTAAAGATTGGAATGGTTTATATTGGACATAATTTAGTATTGTTTAAGGATTGAAGTTTTTTTCGATATTATTGATGGGATGTTATAGTAATATAGTTTTAGAAAAAGGACAACCTGCAGGACGGGAGATAGCCCATCGTGTCGGAAAAGGCTGTGGGAATCGAACCCACAACCGAAGTGTGACTAGCATTTATCGCCTACGACTGGCCTACAGGAAGACCCTGGTTAGTAGAAACTAGTTTTATTTTATTAAGCGGTATGATATATGAAGTATAAGTTCATTTTTGGAACCATATACGATTAATCTAACCATAAGATGGACTTATAACTTTTGCTAACATTTTGTTTGAAAGAGATGGAATGACCCATCATTCTATCACATGATCTGCTAACACATCATGAATAACGAATTCAACTTCATTTCTTTAAGGGATGAAGTGGAAATTGTTCAATTCACGAACAATAGTGATATTGTACCATAATCATGCAAGTATTTCTTTTAATTCATCAACTTTAGGGAAATGGTCATGAAAACCAAAAATGTTGTCCTAGTTCCCTTATATCTGATGAATCAGATGGTACCTTAGATCATCACAAATCAATAGCTTTGTGATTGTTGGCTTTTTCATAGACATGTTCTCTACCACTCTCCATCAGAACGTGATGGTTAGATTTTTCTTTCATATCCATATTTTCACCTAAGTTCTCCTACATGGAAACCCAGTGATGAGTTAATTTGGGTAACCGTTACATTTAATACTTTAGTTTTTAAAGCCATGTTTTGGTATTCCGTTTTATGATGTGGGTTTCTATTAAACAAACTTTCGAGTAGTAAACCATTTATAACCCCGAAAAATTTCGTGGGCGAAATTCATTTTAAGGGGGGTAGAATGTAACACCCCGAGATTTTATGAAAAATTTTCATTTAATTTCCTTAATGTCTTGTGTTGTATGCTACACCAATATTACCTCACGCTATATGCAACACCGTATTAGCTTGCAGTATACGCAACACTGTTCTTGGATAGTGTTACACACAATTTTGATAATAGTTATTTTACGCAACATTGAGTGTATATATATATATATTCAATGAAATATTGTTGGATTATGTTATATGAATCAACGAAGGATTCTTGCACAACACGCAACCCTGACTTGGCTTGCATTACATGCAATCACGACCTTCCTTGATAGCGTGTGTTGTACGCAATACAGGGTTTTACTAAACAACAATATATTATTATATTGTTATTATGAACTAGCCGTTATGAATATTATTAACTAAATTTTGAATTTTATAACATTATTATTCATCTTGCACATTTTCTAGAACATGGTATAAGAACAAAATATATTTTTCTGGTAAAATAAGTATTTATAAAAAAATGCAGTTTTGCCGCCTTTCGATGGCGCACCCACTTTAAATCTAGTTTTTGACATGTTTATAAGTTCAATATGACAAAATAAAATTCTTCTTTGGAATAAAGAAATAAAAATTTACTTTGGATAAATTTCTCATATTATTCTGGTAACTTTCATATTTTGATGAATAGTAAAAACACGCTATATTTTAATTAAAAACAACTTTTTTCATCGCAATAATTTATATGGTTAAATTATAATATTTAATGGTTTTAAAGTATAAATAGAATATATTTTTCCCATTTAATATAATGTATGTCATTATAATTGATTTTACATTAAATTCGTAGGTTAAATCAATTCAATCTTTTGCAATGTTTTAAAGAAAAACCCGTTTTCTTTCGACAATAAGATTAATTTTCATTTAATTTCCGCAACTTATGTGTATTGAATTTGGAAAAATGGATTCCATATTTGGAATCAGTAGGTCCAAATTATGTTAATAAGCTACTTTATATTTTTGGGAATTATGAATAGTAAGTACAGTAAATTTTATTTACCATAGTTAAAGGTAAGTCGGGTAATTAAGGGTAAATATAATATTATAAAATTACCCTAACACATGCCAAAATTCTATTGGATGGCTAAAAGTAGACCCATATAACCTAAGGGTCGGATTATATTCATTTTATGGTCTTTTGACCATAAAAATAATTTAATTATTATTAAAACCAAAGAAAGTGACAACTTGTCACTCTCTTAAATCTTATAAGTATAATAATTTTAATTTAGTGATAAACATCAAAAAACTTCGAACATGAATAGTCTCCAAAAAGATAATACAATTATATACATCATGATAATATATTTATAATTTTTAGGGATTAAATAATTGTTATTAATGGTGATACATTAATGATACAGAAATTATTTATTAAGTGGAAAATAAGTAATATAGTTTTTATTGAAATAATAATACCCATTAAAAAGACCAAAAACCTGACAAAAACTTATTGGTAGTGTATATATACACCTTAATCATCCAATGACCTAATATATAACCGTTTGGCGCCTTATAAAAGTGATTATGACACTTATATTATTTTATTTTAAATGATGCCAAAGTTGTCACCTTCATAATTTAATAAATATAACAATTTAAATATTTTTATTTTAAGATGATAAATTAGAGTAAAAGTATTATTGTAAAAGGTAATCGATTTAGCTTCCTCATAGGATTTTATTTTTAATTTTTATGCAAGAGATCAGTATATTAAATAATTATACAAAAATGTTGTAGTAATTATTTTATTAAGAGATAAACCAAATAAATGGTTTCAAAAATAATAAAATAAATATTATATGAACTATTTACTATGATCCACTAATTTTATAGATACATATGACCTTTTATGAATCTATTAAATCTTTTATTTCGAAAATATATTGTGTATATATTTTATTTAAATTCAAATAAATGAATAGTTTCAAAATTGACACTATTGTTATTTTATAACAATAAAATATTATAAAATTGTTTAAAAACCACAAAAATATTTAAAAATTATAAATTTAAATTTATATGGTCTAAAATGTTAAAAATTAAACAATTATGGAAAATTCACAACAAATAAGTAATTATTTGTTATAATTTTAAATTTAGAATTTTATTACCACAAATAAACTTAAATATATTAAATAAGGATAAATCAAAATGATAAGGTTTAAAATAAGATCCAAACAAGTATAAATTTTATTGGTTGATGAGATTACAACCCTATCTCATCTAATATTCGAATATGATTCGTTTTTTGTGGTTTTTAAGTGGGGTTAGATTTATTATAAATTAATATATTTAAGAATTCCAAAGGTGCCCCTCTCCTCCTTTATAAAAGGGCACCTCCTCCCTCTCTTCCACACTCCACTTTGAGCCTTCAAGCTCGGCCAACCCCTTCCCAATTCTCTTCTCCACTTTCCTAGAAACATCCTAGAAGTCCTGGTCTTCTTCAAAGACCAATTTTAGTTCCCTAAGAGGAGATATCAAAGAGGCGCTTCAAAGAAGAGGAGGTTCGGATACGTACGAAGCATATCAGACCTAAGGTAAGGGATAATTTTGCAAATCTCATTTTTATCCGAGATTGCTTATTCGTAAGTATTTACTAGGGTTATTTATATCATCCATGTTCTTCTTTTATAAAAGTGTTTTCATGTATTTTTAAAGTTCTTTTTACCCAATTTTGACTTTTACTACATGGTATGTAAGGAATCTTCCTTTTTTTTACGTTACGAGTTAATTTTTGACTTTTACGGAAAATGTACGAAAATAAAGCTTTCTTTTAACTTATACGGCACGAATAGACTTTTAAGGTTTTATAAAGCCTTATTTTCATGAAGCTTCCTCCAAAAGATTTCAGGACTATTTAAAACAAAATATCTTTCTTTTAAAAGTGCATGAAGTTTTGTGAAAAGAAATTGATTTTGAAGAAGAAAGGATATTTTTATCAAGAATTCATTACAAGTGTTTTATGAAAACCATTTTCCATATAATATGAAATTATTTCATATGTGTATGTTTCAAGTGTAATGTCTCTATGATTGACATGGTTTCACTTTTCTTATTATGAAATGATATCCATTTCTTTTATATGGATTATGTGATGATGGTATGATGTTTATGAATCCCATTTTATTTGTTGGGTTATTATGAATGATGTATGTTTATTTTGTGGCACAAGTTACAATGATTTCATTATGAGATGGGTGGGACCTATATCTCCCTCCAATGCTTTGGGTAAAGGTTTATATCTCATGAGATAGACATGGCTGGAACGATAGGTTAAACTGGTTCAGTAAAACAGGACTGAAACGAGGAGTGAACTCGATTCAAAAAGGGACTTTTTCCACTAAGATGGTCTTGGTAGCAATGCGTTGTCTACTATGGAAATCATATCATGTTCTTAATGGTTTCCACAATTACATGTTTTATTCCCATGCTATTTTATCATTCTTAATGTTTCTTTATGATCTATGCGTTATGTACTTCCATGTTTTATGTCGTTGCTCAAGATTTTTAATGTTCATGTTTTTTTAAGTTCAAATGTATATGGTATGATTTATTTTATCCATGATTGCCCTTACTGAGTATTTGAGCTCACCCTTTTTCTGTTTTATTTTCCCAGGATATAAAGAAAGGTTTTAGGTAAGAAAAAAAGGGGAAGATCTTTATGGGAGATGTTGAAGATCTTTCACCACTATTAGAGGATTACGTTCCAAGTTTCCAAAGAGACTAAAATATAATGGTCTTTGTGTGTCTATTTTTGTTATGTATTAAGTATTCCACAGATGTAATGTAATGTCCATGTACGTCAATATTTGGGTCTCTACAATCTCCTTCTCTTTTAATCATACATCCAAAGCCCCTTGGATCAAGAATACCATACCTATATCTCCACCCAAATTCCCTAAATTCATCCAAAATGCCACCCTTTGGGAATAAATCGATCATAAGGATTCCTTCTATGAATTCAAAAATGAGATACCCAAAAAAGGGGTAATTGTTTTTTCATCTCTTTCAAAATTATTTTCATCTTCTACATTAACATTTTATGTTGTTTTATTAATAAATTAATAAATATAGTACCTTATACATTGTTAAAAGTTATTATAATTATGGGACAACTTTATACATTATATTATCTATCCAACCAATAACAATATCACCATTCATGCGTATGTACAACTTACTATCTCCACACCATGGTGTAATTTTTTATTCAAAAATACAAAATATTGATGTGTACAATGATAATTATAATGGATTTAAATAATTAATATAAAATAATTATTATTTCTTACAATCTATATCCCATCCAATTTCATTCTATTTAACTATCAAGGGAAGTATATCATCACTTGTGCGTATGTATGACTTATCATCTCCACGATGCGATGGGATTAATTCTCCACGTTAACCATTCAAGAATGATTCTAAGGTATATAAAATAAATAATCATGAAATATATGATATAATAATGCTACTGTATTTATGTGTATATATATGTGTCATTAACTTGCTTCCATACAATTAAATAAGGGAACAAAAATAGTGTTCATCTGTGTGTATGGCGTACTATCTCCATGAACAGTGTATTCGATTTCATTTATATATATATTAAAAATATTTATATACTAAATATATATGATTTATAAATCATGTATTAAATTTTTTATGTAATCAAGTCATGATATAAGAAGTAATATCAAGAATAACAAGTCAAAACTTGTATGATATAGAAAATGATTATTACCCCAAATGTTACTTTAACATGGAATTGATAAATAAACGGGTAATATAAAGTCTTAAGTGAATCATATATGATATCAGAAATATTATTATGGTTCTATTAGAAGTTAATAGTATGTCTAAACCCACTATACCAGAGTTTCAATGACATACAAAATAAATCAGACCTATGGTAAGGGATAATTTTGCAATCTCATTTTTATCCGAGTTTTTTTATAACTAAGTATTTATTGAGGATATACTTATCATCCATGTCCATGATTTCTAAAAATGTTTCTATAAAATGTTTAATATTCTCTTCTGTATTTTTAAAGTCATTATTACCTATTTTTACTTTTATTATATGGTATGGAAGGAATCTTTCCTTTGTTTACCATAGAGGTACATTTTTTTCTTTTCTGGTAGAAGTACGAGAAAAATGTTTTTTAACTTATACAACATGAATGGGGTTTTTATGGTTTCATGATTCATTATTTTCATGAATCTTAATATATAGTATTTTGTGACTATTTTTAATTAAATTCATTTCTATTAAAATTGGATGGCATTTTCAGAAAAGAAAAAATAAATTAAGAGTAAATGATATTTTCTTCAAAAATTATGTTCAAGTGTTTTATCAAAATTACTTTACATCGAAGATGAAAATCTTAAATGAGGTAATGGTTCTATTATTACTATGATTTTATAGTGTTAATGATGGAATGATATTTTATATAGATTATGTTATTATGGAATTATAGTTAAGAAACCAAGTTTATTTCATGGGTTATGCTATGATGAATGATTGATATTTTGTGGAACATGTAAGAATGATTTCATTAGGAAATGGGTTGGACCTCAATCTACTAACATGGAATTGGTTAAATATTTATATCTCATGATATAGAGATGACTGTAAAGGAAAATAAATTTATTTCAGGAATACAGGGTTGGAATGACATATAAATATGGTTTAGTAATACATGGCTGGAATGGTAAGTAAACTCAGTTCAGTTATTGGATATGTCCACTATATAATGGTTTTATATAGGAAAAAGGGGATGATCTTCATGGGAGATGTTGAAGACCTCTCACTAGATAGAAATATACAAGGATTTTTTATGTTATATCAGAAGACATAAGTTGATCAGATGGAGAAGTGACCAAATGTAAGAAAATTGTAACACCATAAACAAAAATAGTTTTTCTAATAGAGTAGGAGAGTCTTAGTTAAAAAATGGAGATTCAATACTAAATTATAAGGATTCAAAAAATGATGAGTTTTTTGTGAAACTATAATGGAATAAAATATTTTTGTGAAACAAGTGTTGATGTTCCCACTGCGTAGAAAATTTCATGTAATTGAATTCTTGAGAATTATCAACAGTATAGTCAAAATATATATAATAGGGATAATAGAATAAAAAATGATGAAGATTAAAGAAGTTGTGAAATGGTTTAATAATGTAAGGAAGTCTATAAAAAACCCTTCATTGAAAAATTTTCTAAGTGGATGTTTATAAGAAGATATATAATGCTCCAAGATGATTCAAGATGATTATTCAGATGCAGATGAGTTTCTGGAAAAATATTTTGTATGATTTTGAACGATATGAGTTGATTAATTAGATGAACTTTTATATAGAAACTTTTTATGTTCTAAACTAGTGCAAGAATATCAGAAAAAGGTAATTTCATATGAAAAAAATGATTAATCAGATATAATTTTCTTGTAAAATTCCATTTGAATATCATGATCTGATGAGAGAATTAAAAAAAATTGAGCTGAGAAGAAGACTGAATGGAGATGACATGAAAATTAAGAATGGAGAATCATCCATTAGATGGAAATTTTTTATGAATAAATTATGATGAAAACATCCTCTAGATGATGTGAATTCTCGTTATGAATTTTTCTAATTAGAATGGGAAGTCTCCATCAGAATAATAGTTATTAATGAAAGTCCTTTAAAAATTATTAATCCAATAGATCTAATTTCAAATGAAATTTTGAGAAAGCTGTAAATTCATTAGAGTTTAAGGATATTATTGTAGAGATCCAAAGCTTGACGTACATGGACATTACATTAATTTTGCAGAATTCTTAATACATAATGAAAACAGACCCACAAGGACCGTAATAGTTTAGTGTCTTTGGAAACTCGGAAATTAATCTTCTAATTGTGGTGAAAGATCTTCAACATCTCTCATGAAGATCTTCCCCATATTGTTTTCTTACCTAAAACCTTTCTTTAAATCCTGGGGAAAAGAAAACATATAAAGGGTGAGCTCAAATGCTCAGTAAGGGTAAGTATAGAGAACATAAAACAATCCATAACATTTGAATGCAAAAACTTGAACATAAAATCTAAACATCAATATCATGAGTAGCGACATAATTCTTGGAAGTACACAAAGCATAGATCATAAAGAAACATTAGTCATGATAAACTAGCATGGTAATAAAACATGTAATTGTGGAATCCGTTAAGAACATGTTATGATTTCCATAGTAGCCAAGGCATTGCTGCCAAGAACATCATAGTGGAAAATGTCCCATTCTGAATCGAGTTCACTCCTTGTTATAGTCCTGTAACACTGAACCAGATTAACTTACCGTTCCAGCCATGTCTATCTCATGAGATATAAAGCATTACCCAATGAATTGGAGGTATTATAGTTCCCACCCATCTCATAATGAAATCATTCTTACTTTTTCCACAACATGAAAATAAATCATTCTTCATTACCCAAAGTATAAAATGGGTTTTATAAACATCATCCCATCATAACATAATCCATAGAAAACCAAATGGATATAATTTCATCATAAGAAAAGTGAAACCATGTAAATAATATTGAAATTATAATTGATACATACACATATGAAATAATTCAATCTTATATGGAAAATGGTTTTGATAAAACACTTGAACTAAATTATTGAGGAAAATATCCTTCCTTATTCAAAATCATTTTCTTTTCACAAAATGCCAACAAATTTTAAAATAAAAGTATTTTTTTGAAAATTTTCATAAAATATTGTAGAGTAAGCATAATGAAAATGAGGTGTTATGAAAATGTAAAAATCCATTCATGCCATATAAGTTAAAAATAACATTTTTCTCGTACTTTTGTCAGAAAAGTCAAAAAGTACCTCTTATGATAAACAAAAAAAAGAATCCTTACATACCATGTAGTAAAATTCAAAAATGGGTAAAAAGGACTTTAAACATACAAGAAAATATTTTTATAAAACTTGGACATGGATGATAAATATAACCCCAGTAAATACTTACGAATAAAAAATGTTGGATAAGAATGAGATTGGAATAATTATCCCTTAACTAATGTTTGATATGCTTCGTATGTATCCAAACCTCCTGTATAATGAATTGAATAATGTAATTTACTTATTACAGAATCATATTCATTGTTATTATATCATATATGGTTCACTTATTTATTTATATTACCCGTTCATTTGTCAATTCCATGTTAAAGAAGCGTTTTGGGTAAAATTGTTTCATTTGTCGTACATGTTTGGACTTGTTGTTCTTGATATTATTATTAATTATATCTTTATTTACTTACTTCCAGAATGTAAAAAATGATTTATATATCATATATATTCAGTATATATATATATATATATAGATAGTTATATGAAATAAAACACACCATTAATGGAGACGGTAGGCCGTACGTACGCATGAACACTGTTTTCCTTTCTTTATTGACTTGAATGGAAGTAAGTAGATGAAACATATATATAGATACATAAATCCAGTAGCTTCATTTTGTCATATTTTTCATTATTATTCATTATATATACTTTATAATCATTCTTGAATGGTTAACATGGAGAAAGAATCTCATCGCGTCGTGGAGACGGTAGTCCGTACGTACGCACGTGCGATGATATCATTCCCATGATCATGGAATTGTATTGAAGTGTATGTATAATATTTCAGAATCAATATCACTTTAAAATAATCATATATGGTAATTTATTTACACCATTATACCCATCTATTTAAGGTGGTGGTCGAAAACAGATTACACCATGGCGTGGAGACGGTATTCGGTACGTACCCACGCGCGGTGATTTTGTTTTCCGTAGGATGGATAGATGGTGAAATAGGGTTGTTTCATACTTCTAATAAAATATCAGTTTATGATTGATACTGATGTTATTACTTGATAATTAAACAACTAAAGAAGAAAAAGTATAAGAAGAAATAAATTTGAAAGAATCGGTAACGAACATTACCACTTCTTTGAAGCGCGTCTTCTTAACCTCTTCTTAGGGAACTAATGATGGTCTTTGAAGAAGACCAGTACCTCTAGGATGTTTATAGGGAAGTGGAGAAGAGAATTGGCATGGGTTGGCCGAGCATGAAGGCTCAAAGTGGTGTGAGGAAGAGAGGGAGGAGGTGCCCTTTTAAAATAGAGGAGAGGCCACCTTTGGAAAAACTAAAACTTTTATTTTATTATAAAGTCATATTACGTTTTTAATAGCTCCAAATTGATTTATTTCCAAGCTAAGGTGGGGATGGGTCGAAATCCTCTCATCCAATATAATTTAGACAAGTTTAGGTTTCTATTTTAACCTTATCATTTAGATTTAACTTTATGTTAAATAATTTTACTTTACCGTGTCTTCTTGTTTTCTTACCCTATAAGGTTAATAAAATTACTATAACAAGCCAAAAGATCCCCAAGTTGTTTATTATTAATATATATAACCTTATATAAGTCATTTGGCCGAACCTTATATTTTTAGGAATAAAAAAACAATTAATAATATAATATTTGTTTAAAAAACTATTTTATGTCAATTTTGACACTATTTGGTACATGATTTTTGTGAAAATCATAACAGCATGATTATTTCACGAAAAATTAATTAAATAAATAATAACATGTCATATTAACCTATAATATTAGTGTAATTCATAAAATGTCTAAAATTACATTTATTTGGGTATTTATATCTTCAATTATGTCAATATTTTATTAATAAGATAATTACTCCATCATCATTGTGTCATAAATAAATTAAATTATTTAATGTCTAAAAATTATAAATAAAATACCATTATGTATAAAATCTTTTTATATTTCTAATGAATGTATATAGTATAATTTATCTTATGCATAACCCTATATAAAAAATAATTTAGTTATTAAACTCTGATTTTAACTATTTTAACCCTTCTTTAAATAAATTAATAATAAATGTCCAAATCTAATCCACGTGGTCCTAAATGGTCATATTTTATTCCTAAGGTTGTTTTTGATTGAATTACACTTATCAACTATAATTACGACATGTGTTAGGGTAATAATAATATCATTTTTACCCTTAATTACCCAATTTAATTTTAACTGTGGTAAAAAATGTAAAAAGTTACTATTCACCAAAAATTATTTTCATCTCATTGAACCACATTTTAGTCATTTATATTAACAGTGTCTCTCAGATTTTCGAAATTACAGTCACAAAAGTGGAGAAATTATGTTTTATATGAATTTTCAAATTCTCTTCGGAGGTGGGTAAAAGACGGTGAAAAGTTCAACAAAATTTTTATATATCTAAAATTATTATTAAATGACACCAATTAATTACATTGAATTTATATAGGTATTATGTATCAATTTTTACCTAAAATAAAATCAAATAAAATAAATAATTATTTAAATAAAAAGTCGGTTTTTAAATAGTAACCTAGTGTTTTCACTATTCATCAAAAATTGAATGTTTTCAGAAAAATACCAAAACTTCTCCCTAAGCTAATTTTGAGATTCCAAATCAAAAAATGAAGTCCATTTAAAAAGATAAAATGTATAAAATTTTACAAAGTGTGTATTACTATTCATAACAACTAGTTTATATAACATATCGTTGTTTAGTGAAACTCGGTATTGCGTACAGCACACACTATCATGGAAGGTCATGATTAAGTGTAATGCAAGACAAGTTAGGGATGCATTTAGTTAATGCTCATTTTAGTGTAGCGTACAACACAAGAAATCAATAAAATTAAAATGAATATTTTTCATAAAATCTCAGGGTGTTAAATTCTACCCCCCTTTAAAATGAATTTCTCCCTCGATATTCGTCGGGGTCATAAATGGTTTACTACTTGTGAGTTTCATTATTAGAAACCCACATCGTAAAAAGGAATACAAAAAATTATCTATAAATACTAATTTATGAACCATAATGGTTACCCAAATTAACTAATCACTGAGTTTCCACATAGGAGAACATATGTGAAAATATGTATATGGAAGAGAAATCTAACCATAAAGTTCTGATGGAGAGTGGTAGAGAACATGGATATGAAAAATCCAATAATCACAAAGCCATAAATTTGTGATGATCTAAGGTACCATCTGATTCATCTAATTTAAGGGAACTAGGACAACATTTTTGGTTTTCAAGATCATTTCCATAATGTTGAATAATATTCGAATCAAAAGAAATACTTACTTGATTTTGATACAATCTCACCATTGTTCGTGCCTTGAACAATTTCCACATCATCTCTTAAATAAATAAAGTTGAATTTTTCATTCATGAAGTGTTAGCAGATCATGTGATAGAATGATGGGTCATTCCATATGTCTCAAACAAAAGGTTAGAAAAAGTTAAAAAATATACATAAGTCCATCTATGGTGAGGTTAACCATATATGATTCCAAAAATGGACTTATACTTCATATATCATACTTCTTATTATAATAAAACTGGTTTCTACTAACTAGGGTCTTCCTGTAGAACAGTGGTAGGCGATAAAGGCATGTCGCACTTCAGTTGTGGGTTCGATTCCTACAGCCTTGTCCGACGCGATGGGTTTTCGTCCATCCTGCAGGTTGTCCTTTTTCTAAAACTACATTATTATAACTTTCCATCCATAATATCAAAAAACTTTTAGCCTTAAACAATACTAACTTATGTCCAACATAATCCATTCCAATATTTAAGCGTATCCAAAATATTGCTTTCCAATATCATATTATAGTGAAAAAGATTACTTGAGAGTTCATATAACAAGCATGTTAATACCATCATTGATCCCCATATATCATAAGATATGTCTTGTTGGTCACATTCCAATCATTCGATGTCCTTAATCATGTATTCTCTTGAAAAATGAATACCCATTGAACCTTAAACATGAATGATGTCAAAAGTTAATTCTTTCCACATAACAAAATCCCAAAAAATTTATATACTAAAACCATGATATCACTTAGTCCTTATATTAATCATGAGCTCATTTCATTTTTTTCATTATCCATTCATTATGCGTATATGATCTTCTTTCCAAAAATATTTCAATCACTTTTTCTTGGTTACTAGTACCATATAATTTTTGAAAACCAATACATAGATATTCCAAAATTCCACCATACCATAAATGAGAATCCATGATACTATTTTGAAATCCCATTACATAAACACTTAATCATTTCACAACATCATTGTCATACTCAAAATCACAAATAGTGATTTCATGTGACTTCCCTTTATCCTTTTCCTTAAGAGGTTGCTCATGTTGATCATCATTAACCCATGGATTAGGGTATTTATTAGCAAAATTCCCCATTTCCTTGCACTTGAAGCATTGAAGTGTTGGTGGAGTTTTATCAATAGTATTTTCTTTATTCACATCATTATAAACCTTTTTCCCATTAGTTCGACAATCAACTGCTCGGTGACTTTCTTTTACACACTTAAGAAATTTTATAGTACCTTTTAGGCAATCTCTACCATGCTTCTTTCTACACTTTGAACATAAAGAAACAATCAACTTATTTTCACCATTGTTCTGAGATTTATCCTTGAACTCCATCTTTCGTTTCTTGTAAAAACCCTGAGATGGATATATAACACCATCTTCCCATTCTACTTTGATATCACAACGTACAATTTATTCAAAGATACTGATGTCTCTTATATCTAATTCCCTTCGAAGACTTGGTTTTATGCCACTGAAGAGTCGATCAACTTTAATTTCAGGTTGGATGATAAATCCGGATGCATACCTTACAAGCCTTGTAAAATTCGCCTCGTATATACCAACATATTCATCATCCTTTTGCTTAAGCTCAAGGAACTCCTTTTCCATCTTTGTTCCAAGAATACAAGGGAAGTACTTACTGAAAAACAAGTTCTTGAACTCATCCCATTCCATAGATTCAATATCATCTTGGGGCCTTGTATTCTTAATTAGATTCCACCACTGGTTTGCTTCACCTTCTAAATGGTAAACAACTAAAATGACTTTCTCATGTTCTGAATAGTGAATTATAGAAAATATCTTTTCAATGGTACTGATCCATTGTTCAGCAACAAGTGGATCAGAAGACCCATTGAAAAACGATGGACGTTGCCTCATGAAAGACTCAATATATTATTTTTCTCTTCTCTAATCATTTGGAAATCCAGAATGATTCATAGATTGTGTAAGTATATAAATAAGATTTTACACTCCATATCGTATCACACCTAGTTTCTCGGGAGGACAATCACTCCATAGTCCATTACATTGATCAACACGGTTCCTTCGGGTTCCATCCATCATCTAAAATCCAAAAAGTACTGCGTGAGAGGCAAAAATCTTGCTAGGAAAACAACATAATAAAGGGGGTGTACCTTCAATATCTATCATCTTAGGTTTAATTCTAATATCGTTACCATAATTCTAGGACTAAAACCTATACTTATACTTAACCTTAGGGATATCTGTAGACATACCTTAGAAATATCTCTAGGGATATCACTAAATTTTTCGCATCCTAGTTTCCAAAGGTTAACTAAACCTTTCCTCTGATACAAACTGTAGATACACAAAGCTTGATGTACATGGAAATTACATTACTTTTTCACAATACTTAATACATAACAAAAATATACACACAAGGACTGTAATAGTTTAGGGTCTTTGGAAACTTGGAAAATAATATTCTAATCATGGTGAATGATCTTCAACATCTCCCATAATGATCTTACTCATTTTGATTTCTTACCCAAAACCTTTCTTTAAATACTGTGGAAAAATAAACATATAAATTGTGAGCTCAAATTCTCGGTATGGGTAAGCATAGGGAACATAAAACAATCCATAACATTTGAATGCAAAAACATGAACATAAAATCTAAAATTCAAAATCATGAGCAACGACATAAATCTTGGAAGTACACAAAGCATAGATCCTAAAGGAACATTAGTCATGATAAACTAGCATGGTAATAAAACATGTAATTGTGGAATCCCTTAAGCACATGTTATGATTTCCATAGTAGCCAAGGCATTGCTGCCAAGACCATCTTAGTGGACAGAGTCCCATTCTGAATCGCGTTCACTCCTCGTTCCAGTCCTATAACTCTGAACTGAATTAACTTACCATTCCATCCATGTCTATCTCATGAGATATAAATCTTTACCCAATTCATTGGAGGGATATATAGGTCCCACCCATCTCATAATGAAATCATTCTTACTTGTTCCACAATATGAACATAAATCATTCATCATTACCCAAAATATAAAATGGGTTTAATAAACATCATCCCATCATAACATAATCCATACAAAACAAAATGGATATCATTTCATCATAAGAAAATTGAAACCATGTAAATCATATAGAAATTATACTTGGAACATACACATATGAAATAATTCCATCTTATATGGAAAATGGTTTTGATAAAACACTTGAAATAAATTCTTGAAGAAAATATCCTTTCTTATTCAAAATCATTTTCTTTCCACAAAATGCCATGCAATTTTAAAAGAAAATTATTTTTTGAAAATAGTCATAAAATCTTGTAGAGTAAGCTTCATGAAAATGAGGTGTTATGAAATCATAAAAATCTGTTCACGCCGTATAATTTAAAAATAACATTTTTCTCGTACTTTTGTTGGAAAAGTCAAAAAGTACCTCTTATGGTAAAAAAAAAAGATTCCTTACATACCATGTATTAAAAGTCAAAAATGGGGAAAAAGGAATTTAAACATACATGAATACATTTTAATAAAACCTGGACACATATGATAAATATAACCCCAGTAAATACTTATGAATAAACAATCTCGGATAAGAATGATATTGGAATAATTATCCCTTACATTATGTCTGATATAATTCGTATGTATCTGAACCTCCAGTATAATGATTTAAATAATGTCATTGAATTATTATAGAATCATATTCACTGTTATTATATCATATACGGTTCACTTATGTATTTATATTACCCGTTCATTTGTCAATTCCATGTTAAAGTAGCATTTTGGGTAAAACAATTTCATTTATCGTACGTGTTTGGACTTGTTGTTATTGATATTATTATTACTTATATCATGATTTAATTACTTCCAAAATGTAAAACATGATTTATATATCATATATATTCAGTATATATATATATAATAGATAGATAAATGAAATGAAACACACCGTTCATGGTGACGGTAGGCCGTATGTACTCATGAACACTGTTTTCCTTTATTTATTGACTTGAATGGAAGTAAGTAGAAGAAATAAATAAATATATATATATATACATAAATCCAGTATTATTATTATGTCATATTTTTAATTATTATTCATTATATAAACTTTATAATCATTCTTGAATGGTTAACATGGAGAAAGAATCTCATCGTGTCGTGGAGATGGTAGTCCGTATGTACGCACGAGTGATGATATCAATACCATGATCATGGAATTGTATTCAATTGTATGTATAATATTTCAGAATCAATATCACTTTACAATAATCATATACGGTAATTTATTTACACCATTATACCCATCTAAGTAAAGTGGTGGTCGAAAACATATTACACCACGGCGTGGAGAGGGTATTCCATACGTACGCACGTGCAGTGATTTCATTTTCCTTAGGATGGATATATGGTGAAATAGGGTTGTTTAATAATTATAATAACATATCAGTATATTAGTTATACTGATGTTATTACTTCATAATGAAACAACTAAAGAAGAAGAAGTATAAGAAGAAATAAAGTTGAAAGTATCAGTAATGGACATTACCTCTTCTTTGAAGCACCTCTTCTTAACCACCTCTTTGGGCACTAAATATGGTCTTTAAATAAGACCATGACCTCTAGAATGTTTCTAGGGAAGTTTAGAAGAGAAATTGATAGGGGTTGGCCGAGCATGAAGGCTCAAAGTGGTGTGAGGAAGAGAGGGAGGAGGTGCCCTTTTATAAGGGAGGAGAGGGGAACCTTTGGAAAAACTAAAAATATTATATTATTATAAAGTCATATTCATTTTTTAATAGCTCCAAATTAATTTATTTAGAATATAAGGTGGGTATGGGTCTATATACTCTCGTAAAATATAATTTAGACAAGTTTATCTATCTATTTTAACCTTATAATTCAGATTTAACTTTATGTTAATTTATTTTACTTTTACCCTGTCTTCTTGTTTTCTTACATTATAAGTTTAATAAACTTACTCTAACAAGATAGACAAACCACATGTTGTTTATTATTAATATATATAATCTTATCTAAGTCATTTGGCCTAACCTTAGATATTTAGTAATAAAATAACAATTAATAATATAATATTTGTTTTAAAAACTATTTTATGTCAATTTTGATACTATTTGGTACTTGATTTTTGTGAAAATCATAACATCATGATTAGTTATAAAGAAGTTAATTAAATCAATACTAACATGTCATATTAACCTATAAAATTAGTGGAATTCATAAAAAGTCTCAAATTAAATTTATTTGGGTATTTATAACATTAATTATGTCTATATTTCATTAATAAGATAATTACTGCATCATCATTGTGTCATAAATAAATTAAATTTTTTAATGTCTAAAAATTATAAATAAAATACCATTATGTGGGTTATATTTTTATATTTATAATGAATATTTATAGTCGAATTTATCTTATGTATAACTATACATTAAAAATTGTTTAGTTATTAAACTTTGATTTTAACTATTTTAACCCTTCTTTAAATAAATTAATAATAAATGTCGTAAAATAATCCAAGTGGGCATAAATGGTCATATTTTATTCCTAAGGTTGTTTTTGGTCTAATTATACTTATCCAATATAATTAGGACATGTTTTAGGGTAATTATAATACCATTTTACCCTTAATTACGCAATTTACTTTTAACCGTGGTAAAAAAAGGAAAAAGATACTATTCACCAAAAATTATTTTCATCTCATTAAACCACATTTTAGTCCCTGATATTATCTGTGTCTCTAGAATTTCCAAAATTCCACTCACAAAAGAGGTAAAATTAAGTTTTATGTGAATTTGAAAATTCTCCTAGGAGGTGGGTAAAAGACGGTGAAAAGTTCAATAAATATTTATATATCTAAAATTATTATAAAATGACACCAATGAATTAAATTGAACTTATATAGGTATTATCTATCGATTTTGACCAAAAATAAATTTAAATAAAATAAATAAATATTTAAATTAAAAGTCAGTTTTTATATAGTAACCTTGTGTTTTCACTATTCATAAAAAATTGAATGTTTTCAGAAAAATACAAAAATTCACCCTAGGATAATTTTGATATTCTGAATCCAAAAATTAAGTCCATTTAAAAAGATAAAATTTATTAAATTTTAAAAAGTGGGTATTACTATTCATAACGGCTAGTTTATATAACATATCGTTGTTTACTGAAACTCGGTATTGCGTACAACACACGCTATCATGGAAGGTCGCGATTGCATGTAATACAAGCCAAGTCAAGGATTCATGTAGTCCAAAATCCTTTTGGTGTAGCGTACAACACAATACATCAAAAAAATTAAAAAGAATATTTTTCATAAAATCTCGTGGTGTTAAAATTATAGTATAATCTGTAATTATTAGGATGGGTTGAGAAGTTTGTAAATTAAATTTAAATGTTTGAATAATTTTATTTTTTAATTTTAGTAAGAATGATTTTCTTTATTTCCCACCCTTACCATTATGAGAGTTCTTATAGAAATGTGTGAGAATTTAAATCATATTACAGGACTCTATCCACATGTGGGGAATGAAAAAGTGTTTCAGATTTTTTGCTTGATTGAGATTCCAAACAAATTTTAGTTTTTTGTTAATGATTTCATGGAATATGTTTCATGATAGTGTAAAATATATAACTTCTATTTAGAGAACTATATAAGGAATCATTTATATATTCAATGCAGATGTTTTATGAGAGAAAAATATCTATTAATTGTGAAGAATTTTTATTTTTTTGGTAGGTACAATTTAATTATGGTGCCTCAGATAGGGGCTAGTAGACATAGTATTGAACGATAAACTTATAATGAATAGAGAAATTAGTCAAAGGAGTCATAGAATTTGAAAGAAACATTCCAATGTAGTATTAATAAGTTTTCTTTTTTTGTGTCAAAAAAATTCCATAGTAAAATTAAATAATGTCTGGGGTTAGTAGATACATACCTATATTAATATTGGAGGAATGTAAGGGGAGATTGATCGAAGATGTATTCACTTCATTCTTATAGTGAATATCTATGGAACCATGATAGTTTCCATAGAAAGGATGCACATTCTACCATAGAGGATGAGCATTTTAAATATTTTTTTCTATGTAAAATTTCTTATTTTTTTATGAATTTGTGTTTTTAAAATTTGCTAAGTAAATAACTCTGACAAGTTACAAGTGTTATGTTATCAAATGTTGTAAAATTTAACCAAATATAATAACAAATTCAACGAACCATATTAGAAGTTCTATAATGCATTTGAACCTCATGTTGTATTATATAGAATGTTCTATGATTATATCAGCTTCTCAAAAAATAGCAATTCTGTCAAAAGTACAAGTGTTCTATATTTTTATAAAACAATTATTTTGAATGAAAAAATAGAGTGATATTATATTTTCTATCACTTATATGAAATTTTATAGATTCACCAATAATTTGTTTCCAACATATGAATAAGAATACTCACATGAAATTTTCTAACAAGATAAATATAGTGGTTGATGGAGAATCTAGAAATGACACTGCTATGTCTCTTACAGAAATTGTTTATATGAAGGTTTTGGTTCTGAAAATAGTGATGGAAATGTGGGGAAATATTAAAAGTATATCCTGGGGATATTATCAAGTGGATAAATAAAATATAAAAAAATAGTGAAGTATGTTTGATGATATTAGAATGAGTGATAATTAAACCAATGGTGGATACTTCACCAGATTTAATGATGTTTTTTTATAGATAAAATGATTCTGATATGTCTAAATAAAATTGTTTATTATAAAAAAACTCATGTGAAGCATCCTTGATAGTTTTCATTATAAAATATAAGATTTAGAAGATAATTATGATTTATTTGTTGATTAAATAAATATATTTCTTGTTGACTATAAAATGAGAATTTCTCGAGTATTAAAAACTAAGATCAAGGATGAAATGATTTTTGAATATATGATAAAGTTTAAAATCCATGATTCTAAGATTGGTAATCTCAAAGATTCAGAAGATAAAGAGTATAAAAAAACGACTGAAATTATAATGTCACTTATCATAAAAACTATGAGATATTGAGAGGAATTTATGGAGGCAAACTTCCTCTCAATTTTTTTTGAGAATGGAGGAATTGGACACTTTCCCATTAATTTTCCCAAGTTGAATGTTTTATAATATGATGATCATTCAAAAATCCCAGAGTGTAATAAGTCTAATTAATCTTCTAAGTAAAATTATAAGTATACTGTTGGTAAGAAAAAATTCATTGGAAATATAATTTTCATGTTAAGTAAGAAATTTTAATGTGACTCCAATGACAACAATTCTTCCGAAGATGTAATAATATGAACCTCCTTTTAAAATGTTGTGGAAAAGGAATATTCATAAAATAGTCAAGAAGAATAAGGAGGGGAAGAACATTATAAGAATTGTCATATTAGATCAGAAATCTTATCACTTCTTTTGAAAAACAGAACAATGAATAATGAAATTAGAATGAAAAATAAAAAAATAAAAAAATTTATTGATGGATGAAAATATGTACATAATAAATAATTAGAGTATATCTAAGATATTATAAACAAAAAACTGATTTATTGAATTCCCACACCTAGAGAAAGGAAGATTATAATTAATATATGAACCCAAAAAAATATTTATATAGAAAGAACATACTTCTCTTGAAAACTAAAATTTTATGGTTTTTCTAGTTTTATTGATTTTATGTGCATAATTCATACAATTGTTGGCATAACACACACTTCCTTGAAAGCGTAATTAAGAAATGGGAAGTATTGGTTGAAGAAGAAGGATTAACTTTACTATGTAGTTGTATGTAAGAAGAGTGAAATATCAAGATGATAGAAAGTACCTAATGAAAAATCCATTTTAATTCCTTGAGGAAGATTATAGAACATGTGATCAACAATGACACTATTTTGAAATATGTAGGACTACTCTTCCTTGTAAATGTTCATATTATAGCGAGGAAAAATAGTTTTGAAAGAAGAAAACTAAAGAAAAACCTTTTTTAGACAATAATTAAATGATGTAAAAAAGAAAAAACCATGGATTCTTGATAATTGTTTTTCCTCGCATGTGATGGTGATTTAGAAATCATGAAACATGATGAAAATTGTGAAGGTGGAGATGTTACATTTCTAAATTTTAGTTCCTAAAAAATAATAGGAATAAAACTACTTGGATAGAAGTTTATAAATATAAATCTAAAGAAGTTACATATGTTCTTGGTATCAGGGGATACTAAATTAGTATGAGAAAACATAATGATGATGTAAACTATGTGATTTCAAAAAAATATTAATGTATCACCATAAGTTTATAATATATAATAGTTGTTACTAAAGGAGAAATACCCAATGAAAACCTATTTTATATAGAAGAACAATGTAATTTCAATTATATGAGTGGTAATGATTATTTTTTTAAACCATAGTCTTGGAAATATTGAGAATAAAATTAAGAAATAACTTTCTAAGGTACATACTTTTTGGTTAATTCAATCATTAAATAGAACAAAATATAATGTTATCCTTATATTTTAGAAAGGGAATATGGTTGATAAAATCCATAAGAATGATGAGATTTAATATACTAGACTTATTAAAAAAATTATGTGGCTCAATGTGGAACAAATTTACACCAATAAATGAAAATATTTTTTTACCTTAACACATTTATTTATGATTTCACTTTGATAGATAATATCATTTTTATGAAAGAAAAATCAAATGATGTAGAAATATTCAGATATTTATAAAGAGAAGTTGAGAGAAAAGTGGGTGTGTATATAATGAATATGAGAACCAAAAATAAAAAATACAACAAAATAAATTATTTTGAATATCATATATATTATTTTAGAATTGAACGAGAATATAGTGCTAAATACACCCCACATCAAAATTTGGTAAAAAATGAAAAAAAAAGAAGATTGGTGGAAATGGGAAGAACCATAGTAGAGGAACACTAAATTTCAATGTTATAGTGGATAGATTCTCTTAGTATAGTTATACATGTTTAAAATATATGTGTTTTATGGATAGAGTCCAAAATGAATTCTTTTGAAATTTGGTATATAAAAAAGCCATGAGTAAAGTATTTCACTAATTTTGTAAGTTTGATTTTACAAAATATAAAAACAATAGGTCATGGAAACGTTTATGAAAAATATGGGAAAATAATTTTCATTGGATACTCACCTAAAACAATAAATTAAAAATTATTGTGAAAAATTTTACAAATTTTGGTGGATTACTATGATCATAATGTTATTAAAAATCCATCTACAACAAAAATGATGTTAGAATTATTCAATAATAAAACCTAAAAATATTCAACTAAATTGATGGTGAAAGTGAGCAATAAAAGATAATGAATATTTAGAGCAATCATGTAGTGAAATATACAAAGCATGTAGAAGAAATCTGAAATTTCAGACCCTAAAAAATAGGTTGAAATAAGAAATATACTTGGGAATAAAAAATACCTATTTTAGACTTGATGAAGGATAAGATTAAGAAATCTGACATCACTCATCTCACATATTAAAAAAAATGGTTTTAGAAGTAGTAGAACAAAAATAAAGGGTTCATTCTATGAATGAATAGTTGGATCAGTTAGAGACAAATAACACATGGGAAGTTATTCCTTGTTCATAAGATAAAAAATTTATTGAAAAAATGTGGGTGTATAAAAATTCTGTATGAAAATTTGGATGTTTGATGAAAAAAACAAAGACTGGATATTAAACTCTATTCACAGGTGTAAGGTGTAGATTTTAGAAAAATCATTTTCCAATGTTCAAAAATTAGAAACTATCAAAATAATATTAGTAGTGGATGTGCATGTTTTTAAGAAAATTATATCAAATATATGTAAAGTCATCTTTTATAAATGATGATATTAGTGAGGAATTTCATGTTGATAAACCATGTGGTTTTTATATTATGAAGATATATCCAAGCATGGTACATTGATAAAATCCTTATATAGTTTAAAATATGAACCACAATCCGTGTAATATAAACATGACAGTTTTTAAGAAAATTAAACATTTGTAATGGGAAATTTGATATTAATGTATATGTGAAAGAAGTGGATTCATGTAACTTTATTGTAATTTTTTATACAGATGATATAGTTCATAATAGAATTCATGAAATATTTTTAATGATTTTACTAATAAAATTGAAGAAAATTTTTGTTCTTTTATTGTAATGAAGTATTGTATTTGTGGAAAACTATCCTTTTGGTAAAAAATATATATATTTTTTGTTTTTTAGGATCAGATCCAGTCCATTGTAATGCATTTTGGTAAGAAATGTGAAATCTTCTGAATATTTGAATCCAAGAAATGGGGAGAAAAGTAAATTTATTTGAGAGAGTTGTTGTCTTGAAACATGTTTTTAGACTAAGCCATACTAGATGCGTAAGGTGAAAGGAATATGGATACAGAAATTTATATAGAGTTATTAATCAGACTAAAGTTGAGAAAGTTAATTTTACAGAAGCTAAGGATGTTAAAAAAACTAATGATGTGGATGAAAATAAAACTGAAGCTAGGAATTTAATTAGACTGATGGATAGGAAGATAAACAGATTGAATATGGCGACGTTAATTAGAATGATGATGAAGAAAGTTAAACATATTGAATTTGAGGATGTTAATAATACTGATGATGAGGATGTTAATTGGAAATAAGATAAGGAATTTAATCAGATCTAAGCATAAGAAGCTAATCAGAAAGAATATTATGAATTTAATCAGGTTGAAGCTGAGGATGTTAATAAGATTGAAGATGAGGAAGTCAATCCGACTATAGCTAAGGATGTTAATTATATTAAAGCCATGGAAGTTAATCATAATGAAGTAAATGAAGTTAAAAAAACTAAATATGATGAAGTTAATCTGATTAAATTTTAGAATGTTAATTAGACTAAAGTTGAGTAAGTTACATCTGATTGAAGAAAAGTTGTTATCTTTGAAAAGAATGATTTCATTAAAATATTGATAAGGTTTTAGGTAGTAAATTTTTTGTTTAAATGTGGTTTTTTTAGAGATTTGAAATTTGAGTGAGAAGATTTTTTTTCTTTTTCCCACATTTTCTATCCTGAGTTTCCATAAAATAGAACATTATCACATTCTAACATCATGATATTTCATGTATACAGAGAAGGAGGACAACATCATAACTCTTATCAAGTTTTTCTTTGCAAATCAAGATCTCAGATGAAGGTTGGACACCTAATTGTTTATTTATCATATCGAGGAAGATAATACTAATTAGTTACGAAGTGTATGAGAAGTAAAATTAGAATGAATGGTTCATTGTAAAGAGTAAATAGTAACATGTAAATTGGATCATGGAAATCAGACCCAAGGACATCAGACTGACATTCTAGATAGAGTTTTTAGGATAGTTTTTTGATCATTTCATTGGTTTCTCAATTGTTTTTATGAATACGTTGTAAACTATTTGGATTTAGTATAACAAATAATATTAAGATATATAATGTGTCACATGGGAGCTACCACATGTTATATTCCCTTCATCTTAATATTTAATTTCCATAGACCAATGTGAGTTGATATGGAAATGTTGTAGGTTCTCAAAATAATGTCAAACCTCATATATCTCATGTGATTTTCATTATTTCCAACATATTTATGCATAATTATTTTCTAAAATATAAAATGTATATAAAATACAAAAGGCTTTATGTGTCATTTTTTTAAATTTATATAATGTTAAAAAAGTGAACATCATATTCAACACCCCTCCCCCATCTCATTTTTTATTCGATTCATAAGAACATCTATTGGTATCTGAGCTAAGGCTCCATTGTTGAATCCTCATCATAGATAATATTAATTCTTCCAAAAGTACATGAATTCATTAAGTTGATAGAAAAAATTATTATGACTAGAAAAATAAGATGATATCTTATTTCCTATATCTTGGACCGTAAGTTGTTGATGATGGTATAATTAGTTTTCTTCCTATTGAGAAAGATGATCCTCTGAATATTACTGAAAAATGAAATGTTTAATTTGTTGGAATGTCTATAAATACCATCCTTATTTATATATCATAAAATCTTTTTATGAAGGAGACAAGTCTCAAAACCATTAAGAGTATGTGGGACACGTTTAAAAGTTTTTTTGAATGGAATACTAATGTGAAAGAAAGAAAACAAAAAAACCTGTTGTAATAAGTTTGAAAACATATGTTTTAATGATGAAGAAAAAATTGATGAATATTTCACTAGGGTAAATAATGTTGTTTTCAACATCCAAGTATTTGGTGAAGATTAGGAAGATTCAATAATAGTTAAAAAACAAATTAGAAACTTTATGGATAGGATTGAACAAAAAAATTCCCCTTAATAAGGCAAAGATGTGTTTTCTCTTAATTAATTTCATAACATTATAATTTCTTATGAAATCATAAAACCTCCAATGTCCAAAAAGAAGTTGGAAGATAAAATTAATTTTGGATCTTTGAAAAAGATGAAAATTCAAGATGTTGAATATACAATACAGTTGATTTTGAGGAAACGAGGATGATGATTTTAATGAAAAATCATGTCTCTTATCTTCATGATCTATCATGGTGGAAGAGTAACATATGAAGGTAAATATCATCTCAAATGTATTTAGCGTGGATGAATTGGGCAGTCTTGTATGAATTATCCTAAGAAGAATGTGGGAGTCTATCGAGGTGATTTTGATTAAAATCATTGATGGAATAAATGGAACAAATGTTCTAATGAAGAAAAATATTCCAAAAAAAATTATGTTTACTGGGAATAAGAGAAGTATGTTGAGTAAGAAAGATGAATCCGAATAAACTAATCATGATTCTTCAGAAGTTTAATGATCATAAAAGTTTAGAAAATTAAGTGTAAAAGCTGATAAAATTGACGAATCCTTGAATAGTGAATATGGATGATGCGAAGAATCATATAAAGTGTATTAGCTCATAACAGAATATTTTTCATGTCTTAAGAACAACATATATCTCGTGAATGAATTATAAATAATAATAAAGTATGGTGGAAATTAGGGTGAAGTTGATAAACATGTGTTCAATCATTAATAATAGTATATCTAGGATATATTAAGTGTCAAACAAAGAATTTGTGAATAGGGAAAGATGGTTTATGATCTATGTTAGAATTTGGAAATAAAGGATTAATAAGCTTACAAGTTTCAATAAAAATTTACTGAGTCAAAATTCACCTTAAATATGATAAATTAAAATGTGAAAAATATTTGGAAGTAAATTTGGAACATCTCAACTTACTGAGAAATTTCAAGTCAATAATGAAGTGATATTCTCGAATAGTAAAAATATTGTTTCATATGATTTTTATAACATTTATATTGAGAAGAAATTTGTGGGGAATTTTTGGATAGAGGATGGATGTGAGAAATATATTACATCCAAAAAAGTTTAAAACTCACTTTGATGGAAAGATGGTCCATGCATAGAGTTTTTTGTGGATGAAAGAAGGATTTGACATAGAGAAAGAAACAATAAATGAAGAATAATAAACCCTCCTAACCCACATGATGTTATAATAGAAAAATCTCAATATCTGAGAATCAATAAAACAAATAATGATTTTGAATTTAATGAAGAATTTTGTTGAAGATATTATTAGGTCATTCATCAACTTGAAAGTTGTATGACAATGCTTCTAGAACAAGTTTTTTTATGGAAGAAAAGTCAAGGAATACATAAAGAAGAAAGTTGAGAAATGGTTTTTGTTATTGTTTCTTATTTGAAAGAGGTAAAAAAAATAAACCATGGATATATGATAGTTTTTGTTCTATAGGAATGAAAAGTGATATAAATATATTAAAAAATGTTTAAAAACATGATTGTGGAGTAGTTACTCATTAAAATTTTAGTTCCATGAGAATTAGAGGAATATGAACTAGTGAGATCGAACATCAAAGACTAAAAAAAGTTCTATTTTTTGATGGAATGAAACATAACATACTATGTGTGAGTATAATTTTTGATAATGTAAATGATGTTTTTTCAGAAAAAGACACTTGTATCATGATATGTATTAAAGATTCATAATTTTGACCTAGGGAAAAATAACCATTAGATATATTTTTCAGACTGGAGAACATAACAATTGATGTTATCAATGTTCTGAGAATGAGAATAAGTTATAGAACTATATTCTCAACAACCTTGGGTACAAAAGTATAAAAAAACTCTCCAAAGAGGAATCTATAGAAAATTTTATAGAATATAAAAAGGCAATAATAGGTCTGTGTAACTTGTCTGAAAGGATATATGACTAATAATAGTAATAAGAAATTTAGAGATATAGTCTACCAAACCATTAAAACATATTCATTATGACTTATAATGGCTGATGAGACATCAATAAAATCTGTGATTTATACATTATCACATTCATTTGAGATTTCAAATAAAAAACTAACATTATGTTCTTGAAGCACATGTCATAAATAGTTTATATTTTCAGATTATTCAAATTAAATATTGAGAATGAAATGAGGGTTTACATAATGAAATTGAGAATGAAAAATAGTATATAATTAATATGAAATAAATATGATACTTTTCTAAGAAGTAATGGAATCCACTATTAGTATATTGATCCACATCTCCCACAAAAAATGGAGTAGCAGAAAGGACGAATAAAAGATTGATAGAAATAGGAAGATACATTTTTTTAGAATAAAAAATATCATATCTGTACTATAAAGAAGTTATTAATACTATTATACATGTTCATAATGGATGCTTGTAGAGGACAGAAAACGAGGCGAGTCTCTGTTAAATTTAGTATAACACAAACCATTCATTGAAATAATTCATGGTTATTGGATATCCATGTTTGCTAAAAATCAAAAATACCGATCTGGGAAGGTTTGATGACAATGATGAAAAATGAATATTTAAGGGTTAACCACCCAATTGAAGTAGTATAAAATTTTTTAAAAAATATTTAAAAATATTAGTGGATTCATATAATTTGAATGTTGTTGAATATCCAACAAAAGTTGTTGATAATGCTGAGAAGGATAAACTGATGTTTTACAATGAGAGAGAGATAATGATACAAAAATAAATTATCAAGATTGAGAAGAATCTCTTGATGAGGAAAGTTAATACGGAAAAGAAATTTTGAAATTTATTACTTTACAAAATCATGCAAAGAATGTAAACATCATGGAAAATTAATATGATCCAGTTTAGATAGGAAGAAAATTTAGATTAGAGAATTAAACTTTACATATCGCAAAATTTGATTCAAAAAAATATCATAATAAATTCAACACAAAGAAATGGTGAATTATATGAATAATGACTTGAATTGGATTGATAAAAATGAAATATGGGAACTTTTATCATGTCAAAAATGTAAAAATGATATCATAAAAAGTGGGTTTATAGAAATAAATTGAATGTACATGGAAATGATTCAACAAAAAAGGAAAAACATGCTTGTAAAGGCTATGAACAAGTGGATGGTGTGTATTTTGAAGAATCATTTTCCCCAGTTTGAATATTAGAAACTATTAAAATGTTTATATTAGTGGCTGCCCAATAAAATTAAAAGGTTTATTTTATGGAATTAATGTCACCTTTATTAAATTGAGAGATTGGAAAGGATGTTTACATTAAAAACCCATGTTGTTTTCTACTATATAGTGATGAAATCAAGGATTATAGATTGATGAATTCCATATATGTGTTGAAACAAGCTCCACATTCATGGTATTCAAAAACATGATAGATAATTGAAAATGTTTAATTTTTCTAAAGGAAAGGTTAATAGTCACATATATTTGAATGAATTTAACTCCATCACAATGATTATTATTGAGTATGTGGATGATATATTTTTATCTGGTGATGGAATATTTGTTTATAATGGTTTTTTGGAGGAAATGAAGAAGAATTATGAAATGCTAATTTTTGGAGAATTAACAATCTTATTTAGTTTAAAAGTTCCACAAAAAGAGAAGTAAATTTCATTATCTCAATAAAAGTATTCCCGTGAATTTTTAAAGAATATTGGAATAGAGTAATCCAAAAATGTTTCTACACCTATTTCTGTGAGCACAATGCTTAGTGAAGATGAATCTGGAAAAATTTTGAAGGAGAAAGAATTTATGAAGATGATATGATGCTTGATTTATATCATAGACATAAGACCTAATATTTTAATGCTAAAACATTGTGTTATAGATATAATAGAAATAATAAAGAGTCTCATATGTTGTAAAGAAATTGAATTATAACATATATGTAAAAACAACATCATATATGATTTTATACAAATGAATTTGGGGAATAAACATCCATGGTTATGTTTATATTGATTGGTTTGGAGATTATAATGATATATAATCAAATTATAGAGGAACATTTAGCTTGGGATAATTTTGTGTGAGTTTTCATAGAAGGAAAAAATTTTCATTAACTTTGTATACAATGAAATCAGAACATGTTGAAACAAATTAGGTTTGTACTCAAACAGTATAAATGAAAGTTTATCTAAAAGGCTTGAAAGTGGAATTTTCAAGACCACTAAATTTTATTTTTGATAATCGTAGATCCATTGATCATTATTAAAATATTATTCAACACTCAAGATCAAAACACATTGATATAAAGTTTCACAATATAAAATTAAATGTTTATGATAAATAATTTTTGCAGGAATATATCTCAATAATGTATAGAATTGATGATATCTTGAAAATTTCTAGGCCAAAAGATATATTTGAGAAATTAAGGCATTAACTTCATATTTATCCTCCTCTATTGTCTTCATAAAATTCCCCCATCATTCTTTATATTATGTTTAAAAGGGGGATAAATGTATCAACTTTATATGCTGTAATAATATTTTCGTATCACTATTTTATGAATCTGAAGCTATGGCTGTCAGATAATATGGGGAGGAAAATAAAATATAGAGAGTATGGGGAAAAAGTAATAAATTATAAAAGTGAGGGGTATTTTATCTTAACATGAATGGAAAATTTACTTATCATTGGTTGATGGAATTTCTTCAAAAACTTTACTTTTTCTAGAATAGTGGTATTAGGATACAAACTATTTATAGTGGATGTGTTTTGGTAAAGTTATAAATTTATGATACGTATAAAAATTATGAGTTTATAATGTTGTTAATTTTTTTTCATCAAATAAAAAGGGGGATATTGAATAACCGTTGTGATGTTTTATTTTTACAAAATTGTGTATATATTGAAAGCTGTCTTTTTTGTAAATGATTGTTTTGTCATTCGGATTGGAACCAGTCCATTAGAATGAGATTTTGTAAGAAAGATTATTTTTTTTTTGGAATTTTCAGATCCAAAAACAAAGGGGGAGAAAATATCTTGTATTTGAGAATATTTTTTTTGAGAAATAGGCTTTCAGGATGAGTAGTACCGGATGATGAACGTGTAAGGAAGATGGAAGCCAAAAGTTATGTATTGTTGTAAATCAGATAGAAGATGAAGAAGTTAATCGAAATGGATCTAAATAATTTAATTATACTGAGCTAGAAGTAGTTGGTCAAACAATAATTGTGGAATTTAATTAGAAAAAAGCAGAGGAAGTTAATCCAAATTAAGAAAAATAAGTTAATTTTACTAATACTGAGGGAGTTAGTCATTCTGATGCTAAGGAGTATAATATGAATGTTAGAGAAGTTAATCAAAACAGAGATAAGTAAATTAATCACACTAAAGATAAGTAAGTAAATCAGATTGAAGGTGAGGAGTTTAGTCAAACAGAAGATATTTAAGTCAATCAGACTTATGTTGTGAATGTTGATAAGACAAAAGCTAATGAAATTAATCAGACTGAAATGAGGATGTTAATCTGAGTAAAGATCATGAAGAAAATGAGAATGACATTGAGGAGGCTAATCAGACTAAAATTGAAGAAGTTACATTAAAATGAATAAAAATTATTATTTTTGAAAATACTGAGTTTTGTGAAATATTGAGAAGGTTTGATGTATTCAAAGATGAAGTTTAAATGTGTGTCATTATTGGATAATTTAATTTCGAGTAGGTAAAAAATGATTTTCAGCTTCATTCCTTTACTATTATTTTTTTCTTTCAAATTGAAGCCCGCTATATTTGTACTTTTCATATTTTCACATATTTGGAAAAGGCAAAGAACTTCATAATTACTGTCATGTTTTTATTTCATGTCTCAGATATCATAAGTTTGTCAGACACCCAAATGTTTTTTTATCATACTACGGAATATTTGACTAAGTAGTTGGGAAGAGTTTGAGAAGGGAAGCTTGATAAATGGGTTCATAATAATAATTACATTATCATTAGTCAATCATATTGAGGCAATTAGACATAAAATCATTAAACTGAGGTTTTTTATAGATATTTATGCAAAAAATGTTTTTGTGGCCTTGTATTTTGTGACAGAATTATTTGTAGAAAAAAATTTAAACTGATGGGAGTGAGTATAAACATTCTTATCATGATATAGATGGTGTTTAATGATAGTTTGCAGAATTTTTATTAACATTTTAATAATAGTGAATTTTCATAGACCCATGTGAGCGGCTATAACAAGGATGAAGGTTCTCGCACTAATGATGAACTTTTTAAATATCTTGTGATATACCTACATTCAAACTTTTTCATGCATGAGTATTTACTAAACGATTATAAGGAAATAATTATTAAAAAGATTCATGGGTTATGCTTTTAAATGTAATGAAAGGTAAAAAAGTGAACAACTGATTCAACCCCACATTCTTAGTTTTCATTCAATATTTTGGAAGTTCAAAAATAATGAAGAATTTTTTAATGTCAATATCATGATAAATACTTTTCATTGTATGATTACAAGTGAAACACAAGAAAAAATATATTTTGCAATCTAAACAATAGTGAACCCGATATTTGTTTAAGAAGTATGGCATTATGGAATGCAATGAATTTTCTAATATTATTTTAGTTGGGATAAAGATGAGTAAAGATGAAGCTAGGAAAATATAAATTCACAATTAATTTTGAATATTAATTGGAATTTTTCCTTATCTGATAGCTTCAAAACTATATATTTTTTATCTTGTGACAATGTGTGTTAGATATCAAACTGCTCCAGAAAAATCACATATGTTACCACTAAATAGAATTTATAATATATCAAATTAAAAACATCACATGGAAATTTTAATAAAATATATAGTGATAAAAATTTTCATGGTCATACTAATGTTTATTTGGATGGATATTGAAATGATAAAAAATCAATATTAGGATAAAATATTTCTTATGAGAATGTTATGTTACCTGGAATAGTATACAAAAATATTAGTAACATTGAGCATAACGTAGTCAGAATAAGTATATGCTACATAGACTTGTATATAATATTTTGGATGAAAGTTTTTCTTGAATAATTTAAAATGGAAGTTTCTACACCATTTAAGATACTTGGTGATAATCAGAGTGTAATTGATCGATCTAAAAATCATGTACAACACTCACAGTTAAAACACATTGATATAAAGTTTTTCATCAATAAAGAAATTTTTTCCCGAGGGGACATGATGCCAGAATGAATTTCAAAAAAAATATGAAATTAATGATTTAATCCAAAAAGTTATCCCAAGGGAGAGATTTGAATAAATGTGGTTGCAACTTCAGGTTTAAGATATAATAATGAATTCCTAAATCTAATGTGCAATTCCCACAACATGATTTCAACAATGTTGTAAATAGTGGAGATAGAGTAAATCACATTGTAAAATGTTTTTACAATTCATTATATAATGAATATGAAGTAGTGGTTATCCTCAAATGGGGGAAGGAAGAGATTACAAGGGAATAAAAATTGAAAGAGAGTTTATATTAAGATAGAAAAAACCACGTCATGAAGGGATATAATTACTTGATAATATTTACTTCATATAGTTGTGTGGTTTTAGGAAACTCTCTATTGAGGAAGTCTTTGCTTTGGTAAAATATTAAAAATACAAGTTATTAAAAAATGAGTTGTGAAAAAGTTGGATTGATTAAAAATGATGATTTCTAAATTTATTAATGAATTATGTAAACAAATCCAAAATGTAAGAATGTAGATCTATTATGATGCTTTCATTTTTTTGAAAACTACATTTTGTGAGAGAATATATTTTTTTAAAATAAGTGAATAAGAGTTTTGTATCTTACAAAGTTTGGGGAAGTAAGATATTTGTGAATAAATATCCTAAGAAATTAGACAATGCTTATCAAATCACAGAGTTCATTAATCATGAAAAAAATAATGATAAAATCATTTAATCCAAAAAAAAGTTGAATATCTTTCGATGATGTTTTATTGGATGGTAAAACAATGACGAAGAGATGTATAAAGGACTCATGGAAAAACCTAGCTGGATGATATCTTTTAAAAGGAAATTCAGAAAGAGATTTTGTTTGAAATAATTATTGTAATTTTTTTGAATTTATTCCAAGATGAAGATCATAAATAAGAGATTTTGTTATTAAAAAGAATATCTAATCTGTAATCAGACACATTGTTTCATACACATACCACCCAAAAAAAATATGTGAGGATGTTTGATGTTTTTTCAATAGATAAACGTTGATCAGGTGAGGATGTTTCAAAAATACAAAAAAGATCATCTTCATAATCATAAACATTTTTCTAGACTAGGAGAATATTTTAAGATAATAATACTGATAATCATGATTTGAAATTAACGGTATTACCAAATTATTATTTTTATGCGAAAAAAATAATGAAGAAAATGTTTTTTCACAAGAAGTGTGGGAGCTTATACTGAGAAGAACAATGCTTGTAATAGAAGTGTCTAAATGTTGAAATAATCTAGTCAACCATATTCAATAGGGTGAATATAAATGGACATACTAAAGGTCAAATAAGTTGTGAAGTGTGCTCTTAGGGAAAGATATTCAATCATACCGACATATTTGACAAACATTTTCTAAATGGATGTCACTGAGAAGATATATAATGTTCCGCGCTGAGTGAATATGATCAGTCATATACATATGAGTTTCAAAAAACAGATTATATGATGTATGAATATACTATTTAATTCATCATACAATCTTTTTCTATAGAATATTTTGATGTTTTTAACGAAATTAGGAAAATGGTAATGTGGCGGTTAGATGGGGAAGATTGAACAATCATTCATTTTTATCTTATAAATTTCAATCTCATGATCATGTTCATAGGAGAGAACTAAAAATGTTTGAGTTGACAAGATAATTTAATTATGACATCTAGACAAATAAGAATGGAAAAAACCCATCAAACATAGAATTTTTTATGCATAAATTCAGATAAAAGATTCCTTTATATGATTTAATTTCTAGTTGAAATGGTTTTTTATTAGATAGAGAAGGCTCTATCAAACAAAGAGCAATTATGAAAACTATAGAAATGATTTCATTTCATATAGCTAAATTCAATAGAATGTCTAAAAATGAGGAAATTTTAGAGTGTTTAGGAATATTTAAGAAGACTCTAGAATTATTGAGAATATTTTAGACGTTTTTAAGTGAAATTAGAGTGTGTGAGTAATTTGGAATTGTGAATCTGAGTAAGAGGGGAAAATATATTTTTTCCCAACTATATAATTTTGAGAGTGCCAAAATAAAGGGTTTAGAATGAAGGTCATACTAGATAACACTAGTCAAATGTGTGAAAATATTACATACTATAGAGTTTGTGTAAGAGTGAGTATCCAACTGAAGTGGATTTTCATGTTAAATATTTCTGGAAATGTTATTGCAGAAAAAGAATCAAACGTAATATCAATTTAGAGAACAAGATGGGGCATTAGATAAAGGTTTATTTGAACATTTTTTCTGAGGTATAGAGATCTTTAAATGAGTTAGAATTCCAATTTTGTAATAGGAATAGTTTTTGTATGGTGCATCTGATAGAGGCAAAAAAAAGAAAATCTCAATAAAGATATTCATATTGGATGGAGAAATCATAGAAAGGGGAATCATCAAGATACTCTAGAAGAACATTTTAGGAAAATAATTCAAAAAGTTACATTTTTTATTATGAATGCATTTTTGTAAGAAATATTTTTATGCCAGTGGGATTCATTGTAATAATATTTTTCTAGAGATAAAAGGAGTAAAATGGGATATTTCTCAATGTTATATGTATTTATTTCTAATAGTTAATTTCTATATACCCATAGGAGTAATCATGATAACGATGTTAGTTCTCACACCTGGGATGTACCTTTTAAATCTATTGTGTTTTGTTTACTTACCTACATTTTTTGGAATTAGTTTTTGTTAAAAGTTGATAAGGAAATATATCTTAAATGTTTTAGGGGAAATTATTATTAAAATTAGATATTTGAAAAAAAACCCCTTCATTCAACCCTCCTTCTCAGTTGTTCTTTGATCCTTAAGAACCTAAAATTTGACCATTACATAGTCATGCATGCCATAAATTCAATAAAATAACGTAAAAGGTATTTTTAAATTCATAAATATTTTGAAATGGAATGATGGTCTCAAATCAGTCTTTTAGAACATTTTAACACCTCTAAAATAGGCAAGTATATCATAAATACATTGAAATATATACTTTTTCATTGATATAACCTACTTTAGATTCCAAAAATAATGTCATAATATTAACCAATGGATTTCTTCTTATTAAACAAGTCCATATTAATCTATGTCCGTGTCCTCATCCATATAATCCACTTAACCTCAAAAAACTGTAGTCAATCCTTATATCACTAATATTAATAATAACCATCCTTTATTGAAGAATAGATATAGGATTCATGCCAGTAAGAATATTTGTTTTTAGTTAAGCCTCTCACATTATTGAAAACCAAAAAAAAAATCATTAGTAACGAAACTAAAAAATTGTTGAATATGGGAGGAAAATATTCAAGATACATCTCCCTATCATCCATAAAGACACTAGAAAATTAGGTCATGATCTCATACAACTCTTGAAATTAAGTTCTTATAAGACCTTCCTAGAAATAACATTCTCTAATGTATATATAATTATCTCCCTCATTATATGTGAACAATATACATCAATGATAATAGTTGATGTGGTCCTGATACTAAACCTGTCATGTTATTCAGAAGAACACATTGAAACTAATCGTCTCTAGAATAAATAAACCCCAATGGAATCTACAACCACCAATCATTAAGTGACACTCCATGAAACCTCCAAATAAAATCATATTATACCCCTAAAGGTGTAGTGATTACAAACACTTGATGTAGGTTCTCTATAGATCACCCCAATCCATCATCAAATTATGTATATATGAGAGAATGTGATACAAATATATCTAATAAAGAGGATTAAAAAAGTAATAACTGTCAAAACAATAACAAAAACCATAGATAAACTATTATTATAACGAAATGTAGTTGGATCAATAATATACAATTTGACAAATACTCAACCCTGAGTGTTAAGGAAACAATAATAGAAATAACCAAAAAATATACATACAAGAATAGTTAAATGAAAAAATATAAAAGAATAAGAATACGATCATTATACACATTGATTTACAATGTTTGAGAAAAAATCCATACATTAATGTATAGGAAGAATACATAAATATTTTGATAAAACAATAATATGGTAAGATCATATATTATAAAACCCATGCTCAAAATGAAATCATAAATAATATAATGAATCTATGCCCCCGACCACATGGTAATGAACTGTACTACAATAACCACTATCTGGATGTTCAAAAAGCAAAAATAAACTATCATTGTCATCTATCACATGCTTCTTTAGTTCCCTATAAAATTTAACATTTTTATAGTGTCTTGTCTCATGCAGTCTGGTGTAATGTCTTAGCCACTAGCAATTGAACCAACATTATCAAAAGGATAGGGGTAAATCATTTGAATAATCTTTCACTTACATATTGATCCACTATGCTAACCCTAATTAATTCTATTGACAAGGAAAACTGAGATAATAGAAGATTATCCTATTTTTACTCACCAATGGGTTCTTTCCCATAAAAGCATCATTTTTATGGTGATAATTAATGAAATACTAAATTTTTTCCATTTCAGTAATCCCATTATTCTGTTCCAAATTCTACAAATAAGCCTCCATTCATTAATAGTATAACACCCCAATCTTCCATAGTACGTTTTTCCTTTGAATAATGAAATAACTTTCATTGTACGCAACTTCAAGATTCTAACACACCGTGACCAATCAAACTATCCATTAAGAATAGTAATACCCAATTTATGAAATTTTATAAATATTATCTTCCTAAATGGACTTTATTTTTGGATTCTTAAAATTGAAATTATATTTGGGTGAATTTTTGGTATTTTTCTGAATATTTCAATTTTTGATGAATAGTGAAAAATACTCCGTTATTGGTTTAAACCGACATTTTGATTAAGTAATTAGTTATTTTATTTTAATTTATTTTAGGTCAATATAAATAAATAATACATATATATTTTCAACATAATTCATTTGAGTCATTTTATAATAAGTTTAGATAAATAAAATTTTATCTAACTATTTACCGTCTTTTACCCACCTCCTAGGGGCATTTGAAAATTTGTATAAAACATAATTTTACCACTTTTGTGAGTTGAATTTAAAAAATCCAAGAAACAAGGTTAATAATTTTATGTAAAATTTGGTTCAATAAGATGAAAATAATTTTTTTTGAATAGTAACTTTTTAAATTTTATTTACCACGGTAAAAAGTAAATATAGTAATTATGGGTAAAACAGATATTATAATTTCCCTAACACATGTCCTAATTCTATTGGATAAGTGAAATTAGTAAAAGAACAACCTTTTTAATAAAATATGATCCCTTTTGGTCCACTTAGTTTATATTAGGAAATTTATACTTATTTTGTTTAAATAAGAGTTAAAAGAGTAAAAATCAGTGTTTAATAACTGAACCATTTTTAATATAGGGTTATATATACGATAAATTAAACTATAAATAACCATTAGAAAGTTAAAAATATTTCCTAAATAATTCTATTTTATTTATATTTTTTAGACATTAAATAATTAACATTATTTATGACACAATGATGATGCAGTAATTACCTTATTAATGAAAGATTAAAATAATTGATATTCTAAATATTCAAATTAATCTAATTTGATACTTTTAATGAATTGAATTAATTTTCTAGTTTAATATGACATTTTAGTGTTAATTAAATGAATATTTTCGAAGTAATAATGCATTTACAAATTAAAAAAAACAAAATACCAA
The DNA here is from genome assembly GCA_963277665.1 of Viscum album. Classification (NCBI taxonomy): domain Eukaryota; kingdom Viridiplantae; phylum Streptophyta; class Magnoliopsida; order Santalales; family Viscaceae; genus Viscum; species Viscum album. The sequence goes on from OY728126.1 coordinate 593,149,872, forward strand.
ATATTGTCAAAATTGACATAAATGACTTTTTAAAAAAATATTATATTATTAATTGGAATTCTATTCATAAAAATCTATTGTTCAGCCAAAAAGCTTAAATAATATTATATATGTTATTAATGAACCACTTGAGGTTCTCATGGATGTTTATAGTACATTTATTAACCATATAATATAAAAATACAAAGATACATGGTAAATGTCAAACTATTTAACTCAGAGTTAAATCTAAACGATAAGGTGAATATGATGAACAAAACCTATATAAAACCTATATTTTGAGAGGTTTTAGACCCATCCCCGCCTTATACTTTAAATAATTCATTTTAGGTCTATTATAATCCAAAAATTAATTTATTATAAAATAATATTTCAATCTTTTCCTAAAGTGGCCCTCACCTCTCTTATAAAAGGGCACCTACACTTCCCTCCAATTCACACATTCAAAGCAATTTGGATCAGCCAAACCCTACCCAAATATCCTTTTAACTATCCTCAATATATCCTAGAGGCCTTCCTTTTGTCATAATTCCAACAAATGGAGCTCTTTTGATCAATTCAAAAGGAAGAACTCAAAGAAGAGGTAAATATTTAATAAGCTCTTTCAAGTTCTTTTCTTTTTCCACTTCCCCTTTATTTGTTCTTTCCATTATAAAATAATAAATATATTATATTATAAATAATTTTTTGTTATTATAGAAATGGTACTAACATATTCATTGTTCTATCCATCCTATAAATTACAAAGTCATCATATGTGCATGCATACAGATTACCGTCTACACGTTGTGGTGTATTTTGATATTGAAACACTTAATCATTTGGATGGGTATAATAATGATTATAAATTATGTAAATAATAACTCTAAAATTATAATTACTCTGTATATATAATATACCATCCAATTATATACTATTTTAATATCAAAAAATGATATTGTCACTCGTGTATACGTCTGGATTACCGTCACCACGAACATGATGAGATTCATTCCCCATCGTAATCATTCAAGAATAATTTTTATTTTATGAATGAAAACAAATTCTATGTACATAATATCATTATGTATTGAATCAAATACATTATATCCATAGAAATCATTTCTTACGTAACCAAGCATATAATGGAAAACGAATCAGTTAACACCTGAAACGATGATACTACTAAAGTATCATTAACAAAAAAAATATTAGATGGTTATATATGATATCATGTTAATGTATATGGTTCTTGTATAATTTAATAACAATTATTTCACCATTATAAAGAAGTTTAACCTACCCTCAACCAAGGAAAATTTCATGGTAAGGGTTAATTTCAGAATCTCTTTATTATCTAAGGTTGTTTTCACGTAAGTATCCACTGGAACATATATATTATTCATGTCCATGTTTCATAAAAAAAATTTCAAAGGGATTATTTTTAACGGTATTTTTTACTAAAATATCATTTTAAATTTTTGAAAATTTATTCTTCTAATGATTATTAATTTATGTCCATGTTTTCAAAATGGGTTTAAGGATTTAGTTATATGGACATGAATATTTCAAAAAGTTAATTCCCTTCAAAAGTTTCACACTAGTATGTGACACATTGACTCAAAAATATCATTAAAATGACTTCCTTTATAAATTAAGTGACTTTTAAATGATTTCATGAAAAGGGATATTTCTCCCAAAGATTTTTGTTGATCATTTTCAACTATGTCAACATCCTTTACGAGATATTATTCAGGATCAAGGTTGATTTATTATGATACAAATCTTCCATATTTTATTGAAGGTTTTGTGAAATTTTTTACTATGAATGTGTTATTTTTATACCATTCATGGTTTATGGATAATGTATTGACATTTCATATACTTGTTTTAATACGAATATTTATGTTAAGACCAAACCTTTTCATATGAGGAATGCATTGAAATTAGTAAGTGATAGGTGGAGCCCGCTATAGCACCTCAATGTATCGGAAGGTCTCATGAGAAAAACTAGTGTCTTGGCACAAGGCCTTGAAAAAATCTTATTTGTAGTCTTGTCACATGCCCTTGACTATGTGGTTATGAAGTCTAGAATTATGCATTCCATTATTATAAAAGTGGATATTGATATTTCATGTGATTATTCTACTAATATAATATCATTGTGAATAAGTAAATGTAATTATTTGATTTTAACATGTCTATATTATGCTGATGTTAATGTTTAAAAGACTTTCTTTTCAGTCATACATTGCCTTAAATGTTTATTTTTATTTATGAATGTTTCCACTATATTGTTATCCTTACTGAGCATCTGATCTCACCCCTTTAAATGTTTTATTTTTTACATGATGTGAAAAGTATATAATGACCAATCTAAAAGGATAGTAGAAGGCATATGGGTGTGGCCTATAGAGACTATGTTGTTTTAGTTTTTCATTTTATAATGTAATGTAAAACTTATGAATGTATCTAGTATTTCCAAATCCACTAAACTAATCGGTCTTTTGAGACTTGTTCTTTTGTGGTCATGCCTATGTTATGTAATAATGCAACAAATATGAGTAACTAGGGTCGGGGAGTAAATGTTAGTATCATAAGAAGTTTAGTAAAAAATGTGAAGATAGATTTAGAAAAACCTTGATTAGAGAAAATTAAACTAAGATAGACTTTGTGGATTTGTATAGAAAAATTTCCTAGAATTTTGTTACTATAGATATTTTGTGAGTTTTCCATGAAATACATCCCTATATGGATATGAGCAGGTAGAAGCAGCTCTGGCGCCGATGTACCTAGGGTTAAAACTCGAAAACACTGCTTTGAGCTAGACTCGAACGGGAACTGGTGTACGATAATGGGCCTTGCTGCACTCTTGGTTAAGACACTCTAGAGAGATATGCTTATAATAATTCTCATTTTCTTTACAAACCATAATGAAGGGTTTATTATTATATACATACTCAAAGAAACCATTTTTTATGATTATGGATTATATCCATAAAATGTTTAATTTATGTTATGGTTTTTTAGAATTTTTGAGTTATGTATTAAAATTCGTACACTAATATAGTGTATGTAATTGTTTAGAAATGGATCTTAGTGTAAGGAATAGAAGTCGTATCCACACATATAATCCATCTAGTCATTTTCCTCCTACTCAATATAATTATAGTAGAGCTGCTGATAAAACTGGCGCTAATCATCTTATCACCATACTGGGACAACTCACTCAGTTTATGAATAAAATCATTACCCATATGGAGCACCCTGATCCACAACACAGAGGATCAATGTTATACTGATTCATGAGGAAACAACCACAAACATTAAATGGGAGTACAAATTCATTAGTGGCTATGCAATGGATAAATTTCTTAGAGAAAATATTTTTTTCTTTTTGGAGTAACAAAAGGAAAAAAGTTGTCATGGAAATTTATCGCCTCACAGAAGATGTAGATCAATGGTGGTCATTGATTCAAAACACAAAGGAAGATGATGAAGTATAAAATATATAATTGATGGATTTTAAATAGATTTTATTAGAAAAATATGTTCCTCGTAACCATCAAGAGGATATGGAAAGACAATTTTCAAGTCTAAGGAAAAAAGAGGATGAGAATGTCATAAAATATGATGCTAAATTTACAAGGTTATCAAGGCATGCAGTAGATTATATACATAAACCAAGGAGTAAGATTGATCGATTCATTGATGGGTTAAAAACATTTCATCGTTTAGCATTAGTATCAAAATCCTTCTCATCAGACAAGGATATTGTCTCATGTGATATCAAGACAGTAAATGAATTGTCTATGTATTATGACTTTAAAGAAAAGCAGGAGAAGATGAGATCTCTAGAAAACTATGGAAAAAGAAATAAGGGGAAGAAGGGAAAATTTGAATATACATCCTGTAGTAAATTTGGTAAGAAACACCCACGTACTTGACTGAAGGGAATGAGAGTGTTTTACAAGTGTGGTGAAACAGGCCACCAAGCTTGTGATTTCAAGGGGAAGAAAGAGGATATTGAATTCTAAAATTGTATAAAAAAGGGGCCTTATGAAAATGAATGTCCTAAGGGCCAAGTGAACTTACATCAGAAAATTCCAAGGGAGAAAGGACAAGCTTATGCGCTCACTACTGCTAAGGTTGAAGCTCTGAAATAAGTGGTGGTAGGTAATTTAATGGTTTCCTCAAGTTTATCCAATTCTTTATTTGATTCTAGATCATCGCATTGTTTCCTATATTCTCATTTTTCTATAAAAATTAGATATTTTCAATTTCCCTTAACAAGGGAGTTTTTACACAAAACGCCTAAGGGATGTATCATCTCAACAGAGTTTTGAGAATTAGTTCTCATTAGGGAATATAAATGTTCTTTATCTGCTGATCTCATCATCATACCCATGATTAAATTTGTTATAATACTCAGTATGGATTGGATTTCAGACCATGATGAAAAATTTTATTGTAAGAAGAATGAGGTTACAATTTTCGATGATGATAAGGAGTACCTTATCTTTAGAGCAGAAACGTCACCACCTGATTCTTTTCTAGATCCACCCCCAGTATCTCTACTAAATTATATTATTGGTGAGGAAGAGAATTAAATAATTGTTGGAGATGAAAAGAATGTTTGAATAGAGGATGCAAATATTTTGCAAGAATATGTTAACTTGTTTCCAGAGGATTTACCTGGACATCCTCCAGAATGAGAAATTGAGATTTCTATTGATTTAATTCTTAGTTCAAGGCCCATATCGATGAACCCTTATAGAATGACTACTGTGCAATTAGTGGAACTAAATAAAAAACTATAAAAATTGATCAATGATAGATTTATTCTCCATAGTGTTTCTCCATGGGATGCCCATATCCTATTTGTTAATAAGAATGACAGATTTATGAGGTTGTACATTGACTACATGGAGATCAATTCTATAACAACAAAGAAAAAGTATCCCCTACCTCTCATTGATGATTTATTTGAACAAATTCATGGAGCTCAATATTTTTCAATGATTGACCGTCGATCTGTATATTATCTGTTTTGTGTGGAGAAGGAAGACATTCTTAAAATAGGATTTCAAACCAAGTATGGGCATTATCAGTTTACATTGATGTCTTTTAGATTGACAAAAGCAGAATATGTTTTCATGGATCTAGTGGAAATGGATATAGGAATAATCATGGAAGGTGAAACATCAATACTTTTTCGAATGGTTTCCAAATCATCTTTATAAAAAGGATAAAAAGTTATCAGGCTGATGATGAGGAGTTTCAAAATAATATTAAAGGTGTGAATAATGGGATATTGAGTGAATTCATATATGAATATGGGATTTTGAAATCTAGGAAGAGACATTGTGTTTCCGATATACCGGATCTGAAAAGGGAATTGTTAGATGATGCTCATAGCTCTAATTTCACTATACACCTTGGTAGCACTAAGATGTATACAAATTTTATGGAACATTTTTTTGGGACAATAGGAAGAGGGAGATTGCTTATTTTTTGTTAAGATGTATGGATTTTCAACAAGTTAAAGCTATAAGTAAATATATTAAAGGAGTCATGAAACCTTTTCCCATACCTGATTGGAAATTGGATAATATTACAAAGGACTTTGCCATGGGGCTACCAAAGACCCAAAGAAGGAATGGGGAAATATGGGTCATTGTTGACCGTCTTACCAATTCATCACATTTTATTGATATAAGAGAACATTTAACACATGAACGACTAGGAAGAATATATATTAAGGAATTTTTAAGACATCTTGAAGTACCCTTATCGATTGTTTCTGATCGTGATCCCTATTTTACATCAAGATTATATAAATGTCATCCGAAATCCATGAATATTGCTATTAATTTTGAGAACTGCCTACCACCATCAAACTGATGGACAATCAGAAAGGAATATTCAAACATTAGAAGACATGTTGAGATATATCTCACTTGAATTTCAAGGTATGTGGGATCAATATTTACCTCTGGTAGAAATTTCCTATAACAATAGCTTCCATTCAAGTATTCAGATTGCGCCATATGAAGAGTTATATGGAATGATACGTCACACACCAACTTTTTGGGAATATGTTTGTGAAAGAAAACTCATAGGCCCAAAACATGTTGAGGAGACAATAGAAAAGTTGGAGGTTATCCAAACCCATATCAAAGCAGACCAATATAGGAAAAAGAACTATGCCGATACCTGAAGGAAGGATTTGGAATTTCAAGTAGGAGACCATGTTTTTTTAAGGTGTCTCCATGGAAGGGTGTTATACATTTCAGTAAGAAGGGTAAATTGTGTCCTAGGTAATCAGAACTTTCGAAATTCTAGAATGAATTAGAGATCTAGCTTATCGTTTGGCAATGCCTCTAAGTCTCTCCAAAGTTAATGATGTGTTCTACGTATCACTGTTGAGAAAATATATGCCTAACCCAACCCATGTACTCACCTATGTGGAAATTTAATTGGAACCTAATTTGTCTTATTATGAATATCCTTTCAAAAATTATGATTCACAAGAACAAGTGCTGAGAAACCGAATGACTCATGTGGTAAAAGTTCTATGGAGAAATCACAAGATGGAAGAGGCAACGTGGGAACCAAGGGAAATTATGATGAAGAACCACCATAATAATTTTTTTGTGGTAGTATTATAGAAATTTTTAGTATGAAATTATATTAAGTAGGGAATATTTTAACACCCCAAGCTTCCACGATACATTTCCCATTGAAAAATGCAATAACTTTCTTTTATGCAACTTCGAGATTCTAACACACAACGACCAATCAAACTGATCGTTATTAATAGTAATACCCACTTTTGAAATTTTATAAATTTTATCTTTCAAAATGGACTTCATTTTTGGATTTTTAATTTCAAAGTTGGATTAGGGTGAATTTTTGGTATTTTTTGGATACTTTCAATTTTGATGAATAGTGAAAAATCAATATATTATTGTTTAAAACCAACATTTTATTTAAATAATTAGTTATTTTATATTATTTTATTTTAGATCCAAATAGATACCTAATACATATATATGTTCAACATAATTTGTTGATGTCATTTTATAATAAGTTTAGATATATACAATTTTATCGAACTAATTACCATCTTTTACCCACCTGTTAGGAGCATTTGCAAATTTGTATAAAACATAATTTTACCACTTCTGTGAGTTGAATTTAAAAAATCTGAGAGACATGGTTAATATATTTTAGTAAATTTTTCTTCAATAAGATAGAAATAATTTTTGGTGAACAGTAACTTTGTACTTTTATTTACCAGAGTAAAAACAAAATAGGGTAATTAAACTTAAAAATGATATTATAATTAACCTTACACATGTCCAAATTCTATTGGATAACTTTAATTAGACCAAAAAAACCTTTGGAATAAAATATGATCCACTTTGGTTCACTTGGATAAGATTATGAATTTTATTATTATTTTATTTAATAAAGAGTTAAAAGAGTTAAAATCATCATTTATTAACTAAACCATTTTTAATATAGTGTTATACAGAAGATAAATTTCACTACTAATATTATTAAGAAAGATAAAACGGTTTCCTACATAAATTTATATTATTTATAATTTTTAAACATTAAATAATTAAATTTATTTATGACACAATGATGATGCAGTAACATCCTTACTAATGAATGATTAAAATAATTGATCATATAAACATCCTCATAAATCTAATTTTATAATTTTATAGAATTAAATTAATTATATATTTTAATATGACATTTTAGGGTTGAATAAATTAATTTTTTTCGAAGTAATAATGCTGTTATGAATTTAACAAAAATAAATTAACAAATACTATCAAAATTGAAATAATAGAGTTTTTAAAACAAATATTATATCATTAATTGGTATTTTATTCCTAAAAATATAAGGTTAAGAAAAAGGTCTTAAATAATATTTTATATGTCATTAATTAACCACTTGAGGTTCTCTTGGAAGTTTCTAGTATGTTTATTAACCTTATAATATAAAAATACAATGAGACATGGTAAATGTCAAACTATTTAACTAAGAGTTAAATCTAACATATAGGGTTAATATGATTCCCTAAACCTATCTAAAACCTATTTGTTGAGAGGTTTTTGACCCATACCATCTTCATCCTTTAAATAATTCATATTGGTTCCATTAGAAATCGAAAAATATTTTATTATAAAACAATATTTCAAAATTTTTCTTAAAGTGACCCTCTCCTCTCTCATAAAAGGGCACCTCCACTTATTTCAAATTCACACCATAAAATCCATTTGGCTCAGCCAAACCCTACAGAAATATCTTCTAAAATGTCCTCCCTTCATTCGAGAGGCCTTTATTTAGTCTGAAATACAACCTAAGGATCCCTTTTGATCAAATTAAAAGGAAGAACCCGAAGAAAAGGTAATTATTTATCACCTCTTACAAGTTCTTGTCTTCTTCTACTTTTTCTTTACATGTTGTCTCCATTCTAAAATAATAACTCCAGTATATTCTATATATTTTTATGTTATTATTAAAATTTTACAACCATATTAATTATTCTATGCATCCTATAAATGACAAAGTCACCATACGTGCATATGTACAGATTACCATCTTCATGCCTTGGTGTAGTTTGTTATTCAAACACTTCATAATTTGGATGGGTATAATAATGAGTATAAATGATGTAAATAATAACTATAACATGATAATTATTCTTTATATATGATATAACATCCAATTAATATTATTTTAATATCAAAAGAAAGATATTGTCGCTCGTGCGTAAGTTCGGATTACTGTCTCCACGAATGCGATGAGATTAATTCCCCATCGTAATCATTCAAGAATAATTTTCATTTTATGATTAAAAATAATTTTTATGAACATAATATCATTCTGTATATGAATCAAATATATCCTATCCATAAAAAACATGTCTTACATAACCATGCATATAATGGAAAGCGAATCGGTTTACACCCGAAACAATTATACTACTAAAATATCATTAACAAAGTAATATTAGAAGATCATATATGATATCATGTTAATGTATATGGTTATTGTATAATTTGATAAAACTTATTTCACAATTATACAAGAGGATAACCAACCCTCGACCAAGGAAATGTACAAGGTAAGGGTTAATTTCACAATCTATTTATTATCTGAGGTTGTTTTCATGTAAGTATCTACTAGGACATATTTATTATCCATGCCTGTGTTTCATAAAAGAGTTTTGAAAGGGATTATTTTTATGGGAATTTTGTTTCTAAATAATCATTTTAAATTTTTTAAAGATGTATTAATCTAATCCTTTCTCATTAATGTCCATGTTTTCAAAATGGTTTTAAGGATTTATTTATATGGACATGAATGTTTTAAAATGTTAATTTCTTTCAAAAGTTTCAAAGTTGTACTTTACAATTTGATTGAAAAATATCTTTAAAATGAATTCCTTTATAAATTATGTGACTTTTAAATGATTTCATGAAAAAGGATATTTCTCTCAAAGATTTTTATTGATCCTTTTCAACCATGTCAACATCCATTAGGAGATATTATTCTTGATCGAGGATGATTTATTATGACACAAATATTCCATATTTTATTGAAGTTTATGTGATATATTTAAATGAGGATGTTTTATTTTTATACCATTCATGGTTTATGGATAAATTATTGATATTTTTTATGATAGTTTCATTACGAATGTTTATGTTATGTTTAAACCATTTCATATAAGGAATGCATTGGACATAGTAAGTTACGGGTGGAGCCCGCTATAGTTCTGTGATGCATCGGTAGGTCTCATGAGACAAACTAGTGTCTTTGCACAAGGCCTTGACAAAATATTATTTGTAGTCTTGGAACAAGGCCTTGAATATGTGGTTATAAAGTCTGTAAGTATGCATTCCATCACTATGAAGGTGTTTATTGATATTGCATGTGATTATTCCACTAGTAGAATATCCATGTGAATAATAAATGGAATTATTTTAATTTATATTTACCATATTATGCTTACGTTCATGTTACAAATGATTTTTTCAGTCTTATATTTCCTTAAATGTTTATTCTTATTTATGAATTTTTCTGTTATATTGTTATCCTTACTGAGCATCTGTGCTCACCCCTTTCTATGTTATATTTTTTCATGGATGTGAAAAATTATATTATGACTGACCAACATGGATAGTATAAGAGATATGAGTGTAGAATATGGGGACTATGTTGTTTTAGTTTTTCATTTTATAATTTAATTTAATACTTATGAATGTATCTAGTATTTCAATTCTACTAAACTAACTTGTCTTTCGAGACAAGATCATTTGTGATCATGCCAATGTTATGTAATAATCCATCGACTCTAGGTAACTTGGGTCAGGGCCTTACAAATAGATACAAATAAAGGAACACTAATTCCTAATTTCCTCCATTGAAATTATCATTTTCAACATAACTATAAGTTTTTTGGTTACTTAAATCATCTACAATGCTAAAAACCCTCATAAATCATGCTAATTTTAAAATGGTAATTGAAATAAATATATATCACCCATGCATAAAATACCAATTTATTTGAAATATATTTATATAATTATGGATATCAAAATTAAATATGTCTTCCATTCTATATGTAAAAAACTAATTGAATAATTTATTCATCTAAACCATCTTCTTTCTAAATTTTATTACAATAATGTTTTACACCTCTATTGTCAATAAAGAACCCACCTTCTTTAACTATGATATCTACCTTACTATAATTTTTCCATAGGTAAATACATAACCTATATTACTCCTCCCAATGTAGTTATATCCTCCATGTTCAACATCTACTTACCCCTATAATGACATTCCTTTCACAAATCATATGTATACTTCCTGGCTTCCCATTATGTAACTTCCCAAGCTTCCACGGTACGCTTCTCTTTGAACAATACAGTAGTGTGTGTTGTACGCAACTTCAAGTTCTAACACACACCACAACCAATCAAACTACCCATCATAAATAGTAATACCCACTTTTTTAAATTTTAAAAATTTTATCTTTCAAAATGGACTTCATTTTTGGATTCATAATATCAGAATTAGCTTACGGTAAAGTTTTCGTATTTTTCTAAAAACATTCAATTTTTGATGAATAGTAAAAAAACACTAATTTATAGTTTAAAACTGAATTTTTATTTAAATAATAATTTTTTTATTTAAGTTTATTTTAGGTAAAAATAGATACATAATACCTATATAAGTTCAATGTAATTCATTGTAGTCATTTTTTAATAATTTTAGGTCTATAAAAATTTTATTGAAATTTTCAACGTCTTTTACCCCTCTCCGAGGAGAATTTGAAAATTCAAATAAAACATAATTTTACCACTTTTTTGAGTGGAATTTCAAAAATCCTAGAGACATGGTTAATATCAATGATTAAAATTTGGTTCAATAAGATAAAAATAATTTTTGGTGAATTGTAACTTTTTACTTTTATTTACCACAGTTAAATGTAAATAGGGTAATTAAGGGTAAAAATGATATTATTATTACCCTAAAACATGTCCTAATTCTATTTTATAAGTATAATTCGTCCAATAAAACCTTATGAATAAAAAATGAACCTATTTTGTCCACATGGATTCGATTAGTATATTTATTATTATTTAACTCAAAGAAGAGTTAAAAGAGTTAAAATCAATGTTTAATAACAAAAAAAATTTTAATATAGGGTTTTACATAAGATAAATTTTATTATAAATATTTATTAGAAATATAAAAAGATTTAAAAAATAATGTTATTTTATTTATAATTTTTAGAAATTATATAATTTAATTTATATATGACACAATGGTGATGCAATAATTACCTAATTAATGAAATAATAAAATAATTGATATTATAATTATCTAAATAAATGTAGTTTGAGACTTTTTATGATTTCCACTAATTTTATAGGTTAATATTACATATTAGGATTGGTTATATTATGTGTTTTGGAAGTAATAATGCTGTTATGAATTTAGAAAAAACATGATACAAAATAGTGTCAAAATTGACATAAAAGAGTATTTAAAACAAATATTACATTATCAATTGATATTCAATTCCTAAAAATATACTGTTCAGAAAAAAGAATTATATAATGATAGATGTATTATTAATGGAACACATGGGGGTCTCTTTGATGTTTATAGTATATTTATTGACTCTATAATATAAAAATACAAAGAGACATGATAAATTTCCAACTACTTAACTAAGAGTTAAATCTAAAAGATAATGTCAATATAGTAACCCAAAACTATCTAAAACCTATTGGTTGTGTTTTTGTCGACTCATCCCTACCTTATCCTTGAAATAATTTACTTTTGAGCCATTATAAACTGAATATGAATTTATTATAAAATATTCTTATAGCTTTTCCTAAGGTGCCCCTCACACCTCTTATAAAAGGGCACTCCACCTTCTCAATAACTCTCACATTAAAATACTTGTGGCTCAGCCAAACTCTTCCCAAATACCCTCTCAAATATCATCCCTTTGTCCTAGAGGAATTCCTATAGTCATAAACCCAACCTATGAAGCCCTTTTGATCAAATCAAAAGGAAGATGCCGAAGAAGAGGTAATGTTTTCACCACCCTCTTTCAAGTTCCTTTTTTCTTCAACTTCTTATTTATTTGTTATTTCCATTATAAAATAATAACTCCTATATCCCCTATATATTTTTATGTTATAATAAATATGGTACAATATCAGTACTCTATTCATCCCTTGAATGACATGTCACCATCCGTGCGTACGTACGGCTTACCGTCTCCACGTAGTGCTGAAATTGTTATTCAATAAATTATTCTTTGGATGGGTATAATAATGATGTTTAATTCATGTAAATAATAAATATAACATTATAATTATTCTGTATATATGATACACCATCCAATTATATATTATTTTAATATCAAAAGAATGATATTGTAGCCCGTGCGTACGTACGGACTACCGTCTCCATGAACACGGTGAGATTCATTCCTCATTATATCCATTCAAGACTAATTTTCACTTGAAGTTTAAAGGTAATGTTTAAGGACTTGATATCATTCTAGATATGAATATGATAAAACTTATCCATAATAAATTTGTCTTATGTAACAATTCATATAATGGAAAATGAATCAGTTAACACCAGAAACGACGATAATTCTTAAATATTATTAACAAAGAAATATTAAAAGATCGTATATGATAGCCTATTTATGTATATGATTCTTGTATAATTTAATAACAATGATTTAGCTATTATACAGGAGGTTAAACTAACTTAAACCAAGGAAAATTACAAGGTAAGGGTTTATTTCACAATCCATTCATTATCCGAGGATCTTTATACGTAATTATCTACTGGGACCTCTTTATCATCCACATCCATGTTTCTTAAAAAAATGAATTTTAAATCATTATTACTATTTTATAGAATATCAGTTAAAGTCATTTATACCCTTTTTTGAATTTTAATAATAAGTTTAAAATGAATTCATTCCCTCATTTTCCAAACAAGGTCCTTTTTAACCTTTTCCATAGAATTAAGGTAAGAATGACTTTTTTTAACTTATACGGAGGGTGCGTCTATTTTCTGCCATTTTAAAATCGTCGAGGCTTCCCTTACAAGATTATAAGAATATTTTGAAATTAAATGTTTTATTTTATTATTATGTGACATCTAAATGATTTCAAAAAAAGGGATATTTATCTCAAATAGTTTTGATTTCATTTATGTATACATCCTCTGATGGATTTTAAGCTTATTTGATGTTGATTTATTATGATACAAAACATCCATATAGTATTGAAATTTTGGTGATATTTTTGACGTTGGATGTATTATTTTTATACCCTTCATGGTTTATGGAGATAGTATTGACATTTTGTATGCTAGTTTTAATACAAATGATTATGTTATGTTTAAACCTGTTCATATGAGAAATGCATTGGACTTAATAAGTGACGGGTGGATCCCGCTATAGCTCCTAGATGAATCTATAGGTATCATAAGGCAAACTAGTGTCTTGGCACAAGGCCTTGACAAAATCTTATTTGTAGTCTTGGCACAAGGACTTAACTATGTGGTTATGATAGTCTGGCATTATGCATTCGATCATTATGAATGTGGTTATTGATATTCCATGTGATTATTCGACTAGTAGAATATCCATGTGAAAAAGTAAATAGAATTATTACATTTTATCTTTTCCATATTATGTTGAAGTTCAAATTTAAAAGGATTTTGTTTTAGTTAAACATTTCCTTAAAGGTTAATGTTTAATTAGGAATGTTTCCGCTATATTTTTATCCATACTGAGAATCTGAGCTCACCACTTTCAATGTTTTAATTTATCCCAGGATGTGAAGGAGTATTTTATGAACGACCTGCAGGGAATGTATAAGGGGATATGAAGAAAAGATGTTGTTGTAGTTTTTTTCACTTTATTATGTAATGTAATAATTAATAATATATCTAGTGTTTCCAAGGCTATTAAACTAATCGGTATTTTGAGACTTGATCTTTTGTGATCATGACAATGTTATGTAATAATGCACTAAATCTGGGTAACTGGGGTTAGGGCATTATAGTGGGTATCAAAGGAAGTTTAGTACAAACCTTGGAAAATAGATTTAGATAAACTTTGATTAGAGCACATAGACCTAATATGGACATTGAGGATTAGAATAGAAGAACTTCCTAGAATTTTGGTATTTGAGAGATTTTTTGAGTTTTCTAAGCTATACATCCATGTCTGAATACGAGAAGGTAGAGGCTGTTGTTGCACAGATGTACCTAGGGGTAAAACCTGAAAACACCGCATTGAGCTAGACTCGAACGTGAACTGGTGCACAACAATGGGCCTTGTTGCACTCTTGGTTACGACGCTCCTGAGAGATATGATTAGGATAATTCTCATTTTCTTTACTAACCATTATGAAGGGTTTATGTGTATATAATTCCTCATAGAAATTTTTTTTTATTATTATGGATTATATCCATAAACTTTTCAATTGACGTTAAGTGTTTTACAAGTTTGGAGTTATGTATTGCGATTCATAAACTAATCTAGTTTATGCCATTGTTTATAAATGGAAGATAGTGGATGAAATGGACACCATATCAATGCATGAACTCCATGTAGGGATTTACCTCCTACTAAAGATAATTATAGTGGTGCTGGTGATGCAACTGGTGCTGATCATCTAATCACCATACTGGGATAACTCACTCAGGTTCTGAATAATAACCTTACTTGTATGGAGAACCCTGATCCGCGACATGGAGGATCAATGTTAGATCTCTTCATGAGGCAACAAACACCAACATTCAATTGGAGTACAAATCCACTAGTAGCTATCCAATGGATAAATTCCGTAGAGAAAATATTCCATGCTTTGGGGAGTAGTGAATGGGAAAAGGTTATCATGGAAGTTTACCGCCTCACTGGAGATGCTGATCAACGGTGGTCATTGATTCAAAATACAAAGGAAGATAATGAAGTTTAAAATATGGGATAGAGGGAGTTCAAAGGTATTTTCTTTGAAAAATAATTTCTTAATGACCATAAAGTGGATATGGAAAGACAATTTCTGAGCCTGAGGCAAAAGGAGGATGAGAATGTTTCAAAGTATGAGTCTAACATTACAAGGTTAGCAAGGCATGATGTTGATTATATACGTAACCCAAGAAGTAAGATTGATCATTTCTTTGATGGCTTAAAATTGTTTATCCATCGAGAAATAGTCTCACAATACTTCTTGTCGTACGAAGATATTGTCTCATGTGCTATCAAGACATAAAATGAATTCTCTAAGTCTTATGACTTTAAATAAAAGCAAGAGAAGAAGAGATCTGCTGATAAATCTGGAATTGGAAATATGGGGAAAAAAGTAAAAGTTGAATATCCATCATGTTGTAAATGTGGGAAGAAACACCCTGGGACTTTCTTAAAAGTAATGGGAGTCTGTTACAAGTGTGGTGAAAAAGGCCACCAAGCTCGTGATTGCAAGGGGAAGAAAAAAGCTACCAATATTCAATGATACAATTACAGGGAGATGATACATTATGAAAATGACTGTCATAAGTGTCAGGGAATCATACCTCAGAAAAGGCCAAGGGATCAAGGCCAAGCTTATGCTATCACTACATTTGAGGGAGAAGCTCTGAAAGACATAGTGGCGGGTAATTTAATGGTTTCCTCAAGTTTAGAAAATGCTTTATTTGATTTTGGATCATCACATTGTTTCATATCTTCCTAGTTTGGTAAGAAAATTATATTTGACCAATTTGATTTAACAAGGGAGATTTCAGTTAAAACTCCTAAGGGAAGTAGCATTGCTATAATGTTCTATGAAGCAGTTCCCATTAGAGCATATAAAAGTTCTTTATTTGCGGATCTCATCGTCGTACCTATGATTGAGTTTGATATAATCCTCGTTATGGATTGGCTTTCAGACCATGATGTGAATATTTATTGTAAGAAGAAGGAGGTTACGATTTTTGATGATGATGATAAGGAACACCTTATCTTTAGAGAAGAATCCTCACCACCTGATTATTATCTAGACCCACCCCTAGTAGCTCAACTAAATTCAATTATCGGGGAGGAAGAGAATGAAATAACTGTGGGTGAGGAAAGGAATTTTCAAATAGAAGATATACC
Organism: Viscum album; assembly: GCA_963277665.1. Taxonomy (NCBI): domain Eukaryota; kingdom Viridiplantae; phylum Streptophyta; class Magnoliopsida; order Santalales; family Viscaceae; genus Viscum; species Viscum album. The sequence goes on from OY728126.1 coordinate 593,166,569, forward strand.
TATTGTGAAAGAATATGTAGATATGTTTCCAGAAGATTTACCTGGACATCGTCCAGAACAACAAATTGAGTGTTTCATTTATTTAATTCCTGGTTTTAGGCCCAAATCAAAGACTCCATATACAATGGACACTGTGGAATTAGATGAACTAAAGAAACAACTAGAGGAATTGAGTAATATAAGATTTATTCTCCCTAGTTTTTCTCCATGGGGAGCCCCTGTCCTTTTTGTTAAGATGAAAGATGGATCTATGAGGTTATGTATCTACTATAGAGAGATCAGTGTTATAACAATAATGAACTTGTATCCCCTACCTCGCATTGATGATTTATTTGACTAACTGCACGTAGCTCAATAAATTTCAAATATTGACCTTTGATCTGGATGCCATCAGTTGTGTGTGAAGAGGGAAGACATTTGGAAGAGAGCATTTCGAACCAGGTATGGGCATTAAGAGTTTATAGTAATGCCTTTTGGATTGACTAATGCACCCTCTGTATTCATGGATCAAATGAACATTGTTTTCAAGGAATATCTTAATGATTTTGTATTGGTATTTATTGATGATATCTTGGTATAATCCAAAAGCTATGAAGATCATGAAAATCACTTCTGCATTATCCTGAAGACTCTAAGAAGACATGAATTATATGGGAAGTTTAGAAAGTGTGAATTCTTGCTTCAGGAGATTTCTTTTCTTGGACATATTGTCTCCAAATATAGAATCTCTATTGATCCTTATAAGACCATGTCAATCCATTAATGGCCAGCACCGATGAGTATAACTAAGGTACACAGTTTTATTGGTTTAGAAGGTTATTATCGATGTTTCGTCAAGAATTTCTCCTGATTGGCTATCCCATTAACAAAGCTCACATGTAAAGCAGTTAAATTTGTATGAAAAAAAGAGTTTGAAGAATATTTTGAAGAGCAGAAGAGAAGAATAGTAAAGTCTCCTATATTGACTCCACCATTGGGGAATTATGGATTTGTTATTTATATTGATGCTTCAAAGAAAGGATGTGGTTGTGTCCTTATGCAGAATGATAGGGTTATTTCTTATGCATCATGACAGCTAAAAATTCATGAGCAAAACTATCCTACTCAATATCTTGAGTTAGCAGCTGTAATCTTTCCATTGAAGATTTGGAGACACTATCACTATGGTGAGAAATGTGATTTTTATACTGATTAAAAGAGTTTGAATTATATTTTCTCATAGAAAGAACTCAATATGAGGCAAATGAGATGGCTTTCACTACACTGGGATTACAATTTCATGATAAACTACCACTCGGGGAAGGAAAATAAAGTGGCAGATTCTTTGAGCATAAAGGAACAAGGAGTTTTGAACAAAATGAGAATTGAAAGGAATCCTATTTTCATTGATCTAGTGAATATGGAAATGGGAATAACCATGGAAGGTGAAACATCAATCCATTTTCAAATGGTTGCCAAACTATCTTTACTAAAAAGGATTAAGAGTTCTCAGACCGATGATGAAGAGTTTCAAAAGAAGATTAAAGCTATGAATGATGGGAGATTGAGTGACTTTGTGTATGAAGATGTAATTTTGAAATTTGGGAAGAGAATTTGTGTTCCTGATATACCTGATCTAAAAAGGGAATTGTTGGATGATCCTCATTGTTCCAATTTCTCTATACACCCTAGGAGCACCAAAATGTATAGAAATTTGAAGGAACATTTTTGGTGGGACAACATGAAGAGGTTGATTGTTGATTTTCTTTCAAGATGTATGGTTTGTCACCAAGTGAAATCTAGAAGACAACAGCATGGAGGAGTCATGCACCCTATACCCATACCTGAGTGGAAATGGGATAATATTACGATGGAATTTGTTAGGAGACTACCAAAGACTCCTAGAATGAATGATGCAATATGGGTCACTGTTGATCATATTACCAAGTCATCACACTTTCTTGCTATAAGAGAAGATCTTACACTTGAATGATTAGCAATAATATATATTAATGAAGTTGTAAGACATCATGGAGTACCACTATAAATTGTTTCGGATCGTGATCCATGTTTTACTTCAAGATTCTATAAGAGTCTTTAGAAGGATTTGGATACTTAACTTCGTTTGAGCACTGCTTACCACCCCAAAATTTATAGACAATCAGAAAGGAATATTCAAACCATATAAGACATGTTGAGATCTTTATCACATGACTTCCAGGGTATGTGGGATCAATATTTACCTCTGGTGGAATTTCCTATAACAATAGCTTCTATTCAAGTATTCAGATGCCACCATATGAAGCGTTATATGGAAAGAGATGTTGCAAACCAACCTGCTGGGATGCCGTTGGGGAAAGAAAACTCGTAGCCCCAGAACTAGTGGGGGAAATGATGGAAAAGGTGAAGTTAATCCAAAACCACATCAAAGAATCTCAAATTAGGAAGAAGATCTATGCCAATAACCAAAGGAAGGATTTGGAATTTTAGGTAGGAGATCATGTTTAATTAAACGTATCTCCATGGATGGGAGTTATACATTTCGATAAGAAAGGTAAATTGAGTCGTAGGTACCTAGGACCATTCGAAATTCTAGAACGAATTGGGGATGAAGCATACCGTTTGGAAATGCCGCCAAATCACTATAAAGTTCACGATGTGTTCCACATATCACTGTTGAGAAAATACATGCCTAACCTAACCCATGTATACAACAATGAGGAATTAGAACTGGAACCCGATCTGTCTTATTGCAAAGATTCCGTCAGGATTCTTGATACAAGAGAACAAGTGTTGAGAAACCAGACGACTCATCTGTTAAAAGTTTTATAGAGAAACCATAAGATTGAAGAGGCAACGTGGGAACCCAAGGAACTTATGATGAAGAACCACCCAAGTATTTTTATGCTGTAATATTCTATTAATTTTGAGGATGAAATTATTTAAAGTAGGGGAGAATGTAACATCCCAAGCTTCTATGGTACACTTCCTTTTGAATAATACAGTAGTGTGTGTTGTACGCATCTTCAATTTCGAATGCACACCACAACCAATCAAAGTAGCCATTATAAATAGTAATATCAAATTTTTGAAATTTTATAAATTTTATCATTCAAAATGGACTTCAATTTTGGAATCAGAATATCTAAATTATCTTAGGGTTAATTTTTTTTATTTTTCTGAAAACATTCAATTTTTGATGAATAGTGAAAAAACACTAAGTTTTAGTTTAGAACCGAATTTTTATTTAAATTTATTTTAGGTCAAAATAGATACATAATACCTATATATGTTCAATTTAATTCCTTGTATTCAGTTTATAAAAAAATTAGATATATAAAAATTTTATTGAACTTTTCACTGTCTTTTACCCATATACGAGGAGAATTTGCAAATTCACATAAGACATAATTTTACTGCTTCTGTGAGTGAAATTTGGATAATACAAGAGACACAGTTAATATCAAGGAGTAAAATGTGGTTCAATAAGAAAACAATAATTTCTGGTGAATAGTGATTTTTTATTTTTATTTACCACGGTTAAATGTAAATATTGTAATTAAGGGTAAAAAAATGATATTATTATTACCCTAAAAAATGTCCTATTTCTATTGGCTAATTATAATTCGACCAAAAAAAAACATTAGTAATAAAAAATGAACCTCTTTGGTCCACATGGATTAGATTAGGACATTTATTATTATTTAATTCAAAGAAGAGTTAAAAGAGTTAAAATCAATGTTTAATAACTAAAACACTTTCAATATGGGGTTATACATAAGATATATTAGATTATAAATATTCATTAGAAAGATAAAAATATTTCCAAAATAATGGTATTTTATTTATAATTTTTAGACATTAAATAATAAAATTTATTTATGACACAATTGTGAGGCAGTAATTACCTAATTAATGAAATATTAAAATAATTGATATTATAAATATCCAAATAAATTTAATTTAGACTTTTTATGAATTCCAATAATTTTATAGGTTAATATTACATATTAGGGTTGTTTAGATGATTATTTTTGAAGTAATAATGTTGTTATTAATTTAGAAAAAACAAAATACCAAATATTGTCAAAACCGACAAAAAAGAATTTTAAAAACAAATATTATATTATTAATTGATATTCTATTACTAAAAATCTATGGAATTTAAAAATGACTTATATAATTATAGGTGTATTATTAATAGACCACTTGGGGGTCTCTATGATGTTTATAGTAAGTTTATTGACTATATTGTAAAAGCCCGAGATTTTATGAAAAATATTCTTTTTAATTTTATTAATGCCTTGTGTTGTACGCTACACCAAAAGGAGCTTGCACAACACAGATCCTTGACTTTCTTTGCATTACACACAATCGCGACCTTCCTCGATAGCGTGTGTAGTACGTAATACTGAGTTTCACTAAACAACGATATGCTATTAAAATATTATTAAAACTAGCCGTTAAGAATAGTAATAACCACCTTTTAAAATTTTAGAAATTTTAGCTCTCAAAATGGACTTCATTTTTGGATTCGGAGTATCAAATTTCTCCTAAGGTGAAATTTTGGTAGTTTTCGGATAACTTTCATATTTTGATGAATAGTGAAAATTACTAAATTATAATTAAAAACAACTTTTTTAATCGAAATAATTAATAGTGATAAATTATTAATTTGAGTGGTTTTAAAGTATATTTAGAATATATTTTTACAATTCAATACAATTTTGGCCATTGGATGTAATTTCACATTTACACCAGACATAAACAAGTGTTAATCTTTTGATAGTTATTATCTCTTAAAAATACGCTATTTGTTGTGACAGCGGAAATTAATTATAGAATTAATTAATGCAAATTATATGTTGGGAATTTTGTAAAATAGAAATCATTTTTGAATTTGGAATATCAATTATAGCTTAGGGTGAATTTTTGGCATTTTTTTGAAAAACATCAATTTTTGATGAATAGTGAAACTACTAAGTAGTAGTTAAAAAAATTAATTTTTTCATAAATCTTATTTATACCGCTTCTGTGAATAGAATATCAAAAATCCGAGAGACACAGTTGATGTCAGTAAGTAAAATATGGTTCAATGAGATGAAAATGATTTTTGGTGAATAGTAACTTTTTACTTTTATTTACCACGGTTAAAAGTAAATAGGGTAATTAAGGGTGAAAATGATATTAATATTACCCTAACACATGTCCTAATCCTATTGGACAAGTGTATCTCGACCAAAAACAACCTTAAGTGTAAAATATTATCATTTAGGCCCACTTGGATTAGATTAGGACATTTATTATTATTTAATTCAAAGAAGAGTTAAAAAAGTTAAAATCAAAGTTTATTTACTAAAACATTTTTAATATAGGGTTATAAATAATATAATTTCGACTATAAATATTCATTAGAAAGCTAACACGATTTCCTACATAATGGTATTTTATTTGTAACTTTTATACTTTAAATAATTTAATTTATTTATGACACAACGATGATGGAGTAATTATCTTTTTAAGAAAATATTAACATAATTGATGTTATAAATGCCCAAATAAATGTAATTTGAGACTTTTTATGATGTACGCTAATTTTCTAGGTTAATATGACATGTTATTGTTGATTTAAGTAACTTGTTTTGAACTTATCATTCTGGTAGAAATTTTATAAAAATCATGTACCAAATAGTGTCAAAATTGACATAAATTAGTTTTTAAAACAAATATTATATTATTAATTGTTATTTAATTCCTAAAAATCTAAGGTTCATCCAAATGACTTAGATAAGGATAGATATATTAATAATAAACAACTTGGGGTTCTTTTGGCTTGATAATAAGTTTATTAACCATATAGTGTAAGAAAACAAAAAGACACGGTAAAAGTTAAATTATTTAACTTAGAGTTAAATCTAATTGATAAGGTTAAAATAATAACCTAAACTTGTATAAATCTTATTGGATGAGAGGATTACGACCCATCCCCACTTTAGCTTCTAAATAAGACCATTTTGAACCATTATAAAACGAATTTGACCTTAATATAAAATAATATTTTGAGATTTTCCTAAGATTCCCCTCTCCTCCCTTATAAAAGGGCACCTCCTCCCTCTCCACCTCACACCAATTTGAGCATTCAAGATCGTCCAAACCCTACCAAAATCACTTCTCCACTTCCCTAGTATCATCCTAGAGGACCTGGTCTTCTTAAAAGACCAATTTTAGTTCCCTAAAAGGAGGTCTCAAAGAAGCACTTCAAAGAAGAGGTAATATCCATTACCGATCTTTTTCAATTTCTTTCTTCTTCAAATTCTCCTTCGTTAGTTGTTTCATGATAAAGTAATAACATCAGTATTTCTTATATAATGATATTTTATTATAAATATGAAACAACACTAATTAACCTTCTATCCATCCTACGGAAAAAGGAAATCACCGCGTGTGCGTACGTACGGAATACCGTCTCCACGCCGTGGTGTAATCTATTTTCCAACACCACCTTAATAGGATGGGTATAATGGTTGAATGAGTAACTATATATGATTATTATAAATTAATATTGATACTGAAATAGTATACATACATTTCAACACAATTTCACGACCATGGGAACGATATCATCGCTCGTGCGTACGTACGGACTACCGTCTCCACGACGCGATGAGATTCATTATCCATGTTAACCATTCCAGAATGATTATAAAGTATATATAATGAATAATAATGGAATATATGACATGGTAAATCTACTGGATTTATGTATATATATATATATATATATATATGTCATCTACTTACCTCCATTCAATACAATAAGGAAAGGAAAGCAGCGTTCATGCGTACATACGGACTACCGTCTCCATGAACGGTGTGTTTCATTTCATTTATCTATCTATTATATATATATATATATACTGAATATATATGATATATAAATCATACTTTATATTCTTGAAGTAAGTAAATCATTATATAATTTATAATAATGTCAAGAACAACAAGCCCAAACACCTATGATAAATGAAACGATTTTACCCAAGACGCTTCTTAAACATGAATTTACAAAAGAACGGGTAATATAAAGTCATAAGTGGACCATATATGATATAATAACAATGAATATGATTCTGGAATAAGTCAATAACATGATTTAAATCATTATACAGGAGGTTCGGACACGTAAAAAGCAAGTCGGACCTAAGGTAAGGGAAATATCACAATCTCATTTTTATCTGAGATTGTTTATACTTTGATATTTACTGGGGTGTATTTTATCATCCACATCCATGTTTCCTCAATATGTAATATTATTTCCATCCACCTACAATTGTTTAAATCCTATTTTACCCTTCGGTGAGTTTTTAGTAAAAGATATGAAAGGAATCTTTTGTTGTTTTTCATATGAGGTACTTTTTTGACTTTTTCGACAAAAGTACGAGAAGAATGTTTTTTTAACTTATACGGCATGAATGGATTTTTAAAAAATTATTTCCAAGAAGCTTCCTTTACAAGTTTTCAAGTTTATTTTTAATCAACTTCTTTTATTTAAAAGTCGTATGACATGTTATGAAAGGAAAAATGTTTTTGAAGAAGAAATGATATTTTCCTCAAGAATGGAGTTCAAGTGTTTTATCAAAATTATTTTCCATCTAAGATAATAAAGGGTTCTGTTTTTATCCCTATTATTACATTGATTTGATCATGTTGTGATGAAATTATTTTTATGAATTACTTTATCTTGTATGAATTGTTTTATGATGTCATGATGTATAAGATTCCCATTTGTATTACATGGGTTATGAAATGATGTATGATTTATGATTTTGTGGCACACATAAGAATGGTATCATTATGAGATGGGTGGGACCTATATCTCCCTCAAATGCATTGGGTAAAGATTTTATATCTCATGAGATAGACATGGCTGGAATGGTAGGTTATACCGGTTCAGTGAAACAGGACTGGAACGAGGGTGACTCGGTTCAGAAAGGGACTTTGTATACTAAGATAGTCTTGGAAATGGGTCTTGACTAACAATAAATGATTCTCTATGATTATGTGTGTATGCAACAAAGTTTCATGTTTTTTTATGATTATTGGGATTACATTTCACTTCTATGATTTATCCCATGTTATGATATTATGAGCTCTTTTGCAGGTTAAGATTTCGAAAAGCTATGTTCTTATGTATATGATGTGATTGATATTTCTTTTCTTTACCCTTACTGATCATTTGAGCTCACCCTTTTATGTTTTCTTTTCCCCAGGATATAAAGAAAGGTTTTAGGTAAAAAAGGGGGAAGATCTTTATGGGAGATATTGAAAATCTTTCACCACGATTAGAAGATTACGTTCTGAGTTTCCAAAGACACTAAACAATTACAATCCTTGTGTGTGTGTTTTTGTTATGTACTAAGTATTCTGCAAAAGTAATGTAATGTCCATGTACGTCAGGCTTCGGGTCTCTACATATATAATATAAAAATACAAAGAGACATGGTAAATGTCAAACTATTTAACTAAGAGTTAAATCTAAAAGATAAGGTTAATATAGTGACACAAACCTATCTCAAACCTATTGTTTGAGTGGTTTTCGACCCATAACTACCTTAGCCTCGAAATAATTCATTTTGGAGCCATTATAAACCGAATATGAATTTATAATAAAATAATATTTCTAGATTTCGATATGGTCCCCCTCACCCCTCTTATAAAAGAGAACTCGCCCTTCTCACTAATTAACACATTAAAATCCTTTTTTCTCAGAAAACCTCTACCCAAATACCTTCTCAACTATCCTCCCTTCATACTAGAGGTATTAGATTAGTCAGAAATTCAACCGATGGAGCCCTTTTGATCAAATTAAAAGGAAGTACCCAAAGAAGAGGTAATGTTTTCACCACCATCTTTCAAGTTCCTTTCTTGTTAAACTTCTTCTTTATTTGTTATTTCCGTTCCAAAATAACATCTCTAGTATATTATATATACTTTTATGTTATTATAAATATGGTACAACCATATTCAGTATTCTTTCCACCCTTGATTGACATGTCACCATATGGGCGTACGTACGGCTTACCGTCTCCACGTCATTGTGTAATTGTTATTCAATAAATTATGATTTGGATGGGTATAAAAATGATGTGTATTTCATGTAAATAATAAATATAACATGATAATTATTCTTTATATATGATACACCTTCCAATTATATATTATTTTAATATCAGAGGAATGATATTTTCACTCGTGCGTACGTACGGACTACCGTCTCCACGAAAGCGATGAGATTCATTCCCCATCGTATCCATTCAAGACTAATTATCATTTGATGATTAAAAGTATTGTTTAAGGACTTGATATCATTCTAGATATGAATAATATACAACCTATCCATAAAAAATACGGCTTATGTAACAAAGCATATAAAGGAAAACGAATCAGTTAACACCCAAAATGACAATAATACTAAAATATTATTAACAAAGCAATATTAAACGATCATATATGATATCATATTTATGTATATTATTATTTTATAATTTAATAACAATGATTTAAATAATATAAAAGAGTTTAACCTACACTTAACCGAGGAAATGTACAAGGTAAGGGTTTATTTCAAAATCTCTTCATTATCTGAGGTTGTTTATACGTAATTATCTACTGGGACCTCTTTATCATCCACATTTATGTTTCTTAAAAAAATGTATTTCAAAAAATCATTACTATTTTATAGAATTTGGAATAAAGAAACTTCGACCCTTGTTTGACATTTTATAATACTTTTATAAATGAATTTTTCCCTCATTTTCCAAACAAGGTCTTTTTTATCATTTTCGACAGAATTAAGGTTAGAATGTCTTTTTTTAACTTATACGACGGGTGCGGCTATTTTACACCGTCATGAAATCATCGAAGCTTCCCTTGAAACCTTATAAGAATATTTTAAAATTAGATGTTTTATTTTATAATTATGTGACTTCTAAATGATTTAAAAGAAAGAGATATTTATCTCCAATATTTTTTATTTATTCTGTGTCAAAATTCTTTGATGGATTTTAAGCTTATTTAAAGTTGATTTATTATGATAAAAAACTTCCATATAGTATTTAATGTTTTGTGATTTTTTTGATTGTGGATGTGTTATTTTTATACCATTCATGGTTTATGGAGAATTTATTGACATTTTTTAATCTAGTTTAATACAAATGTTTTTGTAATGTTTAAACCTGTTCATATACGGAATGCACTGGACTTAACAAGTGATGGGTGGAGCCCGCTATAGCTTCTTGATGCATCGGTTGGTCTCATGAGACAAGCTAGTGTCTTTGAACAAGACCTTGACAAAATCGTATTTTTAGTCTTGGCAGAAGGCCTGTACTATATGGTTATGATAGTCTGCCATTATGCATTCCATCATTATGAAAGTGGTTATTAATATTGCATGGGATTATTCGACTAGTAAAATATCTATGTAAATATGTAAATGGAATTATTTCATTTTATCTTTTCCATATTATTCTGAAGTTAAAATTTAAAATGCTTTTGTTTTATTTATACATTTACTTAAATGTTTTTTTTTATTTATGAATGTTTCTACTATATTGTTATTCTTACTGAGCATCAGAGCTCACCCCTTTCAATGTTTTAATTTTTCCCAGGATGTGAAGAATTATTTTATGAACGACCTGTAGGAAATGTATGAGGGGATATGAAGAAAAGATGATGTTGTAGTTTTTTTTCACATTATGATGTAATGTAGGACTTATAAATATATATACTGTTTCCAAGGCTACTAAACTAATTGGTCTTTTGAGGCATGATCTTTTATGATCATGCCAATGTTATGTAACAATGCACCGACTCTGGGTAACTGGGGTTGGGGTGTTCCACATTATATACCTCAGTATCTACTTCCCAACTTCATAATGTTTTTTTATAGGATAATCCATGTAGTTTCTCACAAATCAAACTACATGAGCATAATTAGTTTAATTAAATACCATGGAATACATTATACATAGAATAGATGATTCATATAGAACTTTATCCATTTACTCAACCTCTTCTACTATCATTGTTTCTTTCTCCTTGGATAGTTTGATATAGATTAATCGGGGAATAGATATTGGGTTTCCATCCATCTTACTAAATATTATCAATTCCTTTCCAATGTAGTGAACCTAATATAACATCATGGTTCCATCCATGGGGTCTCTTTCTATAGTCATCGTAAAAATATTACCCCCTTCTCTATGATCTTTAATGTCGAACTCTCCATCAATATATTATTTCTTCTCATAAATCCAATATATATATATGATCTTATAATTATCATTTCATTTATATATAAAAGAAATATAATATATCCATAATCAAAATACTTGAAGTAACATAATTAATCGGTTACACATTTTGAGTATGAAAATGTACTTATCAATACACAAAACATGTTGTTCTATTACTCAAGTGATTTCTTTAACCCATATAAGCTCTTCTATAGTTTCACATTGGGTTATCCTTCCTTATTTAAACGTATCCTTCTAGATGATACATATATATGTACTACTTTATATATTTTTGAAAGGATGTAGTCATAACATCAATTACATAAAGGTGTAAATCTTTTGATGCAACAAGACTAAGAAAAAATCAGGTTGTCTAATGATTCACTAGAGGTAAGATAATCTTAGGGAAATCAACACCTTATTTCTATTGAAATCATTTTCACCACCTTCCTTTCCTTATATCTACTCTTAACATCATTTTATACTTTGACTCATTATACCCATTTGTTTTTACATTCCTTTTTTCATTGAGGAAATTTTTTCAACTCTAGAGTATTGTTAACATGCAATAAAAAAATATCCTCCTTGATATTTTTCTCCCACTTGTTCAAATCCTTCAACAATATTTCCTCATAATTTTATTGGGTGATCCAATACTTGTAAGAAAACAAATGATAATGGATACATATTCCTATGCCTTACCACCCTTTTTTATCTCTTCAACTCCACAATAGGTGTAGGATCCACTAGTTTCAAATCTACAAGATTAAGAAAACCTTCAAGCTTCACATTCTGTATAATCATTGATTATTAATTCACATTATGATATTCATATACATAATATTACTTTAATTGTGAGTAATTAATTTTTATATGAAATTATGTAATTTGAGGATTATCCTGATATTACAATCCCAAAATAAATAAAAAATCTTCTCTTTGCTATAACCGTTAAAAAAATGATTTTTAAGTTGGTTTAACCTTTCCTATTTTATCAAAATCTATATATACATATTCAAAAATACCAAAGACGCATAAATTTAAGAGTATTTCCTCCATTATTGATTTATCTTTTCTGCTATACATTGTTCTATAGGTACAAATGTACTCCTATTTTATGAGAAATGATTTCGTGTTGGCTACTTGAGAACAAAAAGTCTTGGCTTACCTTGAGTTCATCATCATACTCCTAGAATGTTTATTTAATGTAATATTAATCCATTAATATACACCATTCTATATTTTGCACCTCTAATATGATTCCCCAATTGAATTCCATTATTTACACAAAATTCATAGAAATCCATGATGACCAAACTCTCTTCCATTTTCAAACTTTAATTATTTTAACATTGATCCTGACTCATTCTCCACCATGGTCTTCTACTTATAAGACAAGTTAAACACCAGAAATTTTCTGTTTAGAATGTAAATTTATACTTTCCATTTTTATTCATCGATAAATGCCTGATAATATTTTAACCTTATATGGGAATGTATTGGTACAACACCCCAAAAAATATGGTGCACCAATTCAAGCATGTTTCCCCTCAGCTTTTCTTAATCCTTTTGCAAATGATACATTCTTAAGGATTCCAAATATACAATATTTACATAATCTAAATAACTCTATATTTAAATCTTAGATAATTACATTTATTTCCTTTACTTTAATTCCCTTCTTACACATGTGGCCTAAAATATAGTTCCACAATTGTGAATCACTAAAAATTCTTATTGGTTCAATATTTTCCATGAATGTATCTATCATGTTGTATATTCTTCCATTATTTAATCAATGATAAATGACTATATCTTCATTGTTTATTATCCATGAACCACCAATTAACAAGTTATTAAAACCTATATCATCTATAATCCCAATGGAAATTAAATTTATTCATAATCATGTAATATAAATCACATTTTATAGAATGATAAAACTCCCACTATTGCATTTAATCCATGAATCCCCTTCTATAAAGGGGTTCATCATTTACATTATATTCCTTTAAAATTTTTATAGAAACATAATTTTTTAAGAAACCCTTCCATAAAGTGTAATGCAATGATTCCACTGATTAAAAAATTCATGAATCCATTGGGATATGAACTCTAATGAACAACACATCATTGGTTCCTTAAGCTTAATTTTTTTGTATTGGTTTTAGGTGCCTTACATTTTTATCTACACTATTTCATAAAATTTTCTTTCTTACCAATAAAAAGTAGGTATAACAATGCCCCATTCCATGTATTTCCTAATTCTTATTCATTTTCAATGTCCTGTACAATTACCTCACTGTGCATGTCTTCTGCTTTCTTAAACTTTGAGAGAAGAAATAGAAAATATAACTGATTCTTGTCATTGAATCCCCTCACTGAGTATTATGTCTCAGACATCCTTTAAAATTGACTTTTTATTCCATAAATATATTCATGTGGTTGTTATAGTCACTTACCAATAGTTATTTAATAAAGGGAGTAAAACCAGTTCACATACCTTGTCATCCAGCATAATCCCTGCTGATGAAAAATATATTGTGATGGTGTTGATTTTGTTGACATTATCAACAAAAATATTCTCCTTAATAATTTTCAGATTGAATACTCATTGCATTAGGTACAGTTTTTGTTGATGCAATAAGTATCCTCGAAATTATTTACATGTTTTCTTATCAACTCATCCATCAACTTCTCTTATCTAATTTTTAACTCCATTTTTCTGAATAATATGATATATATTTCTCCTTGAACATTTTGATCTAGTAGATCCCACTCCATTTTCCCTATATCTATTGGTTTTTCTCCCAAATAGTGTAATGTGTTTTTCTGGTAATTATTGTCTTCTATTTACATAATATAGTATCTAAAGTCAGTTCCATCATAGTGATCAACCATCACCTTTACTCCATCCATATCCATTATTCAATTATATAAAACAAAACATAAATCATTAAAAAACCATTAATATCCATTGATGTGTTAATGTAGATATTAAAAGCTAAAAATGATTCCCAGAAAAAGTGTAAAATGGAAAAAATAATTAGAAGAAGATCAGCTGACAAGATCACTTGTATGGATAATAAAAAATACCTATGTACATGTAGAGGCCAAACATTTCAATATTTTGGGAGTGTAATTTTAGGGTAAAATCTCATATTGAGAATCACTAGCATGAAATTTTCTTCAAAACAAAATGATGCAATTGTGACCCCAACCATATAGATGTTTTTTATGATTCAATGAAAATTTTGTGGATGTATACAGAGATATAATGGTCTTTCTTTCTCTTTAGTCATAGATATGGTATCATTATGAAGTCCCCACTTCTATAGTGTCTAGTCTGATACTGATTGCAGTCAACCCAACTCTATCCAAAGGATCAGGATACACTATTCCAACACTAAGATATTTCCTAACTAAAGTGTAAATAACCTCCATTATGATTTATTTTCCCATAACATTGTGTACCGTATCAACCACCATGGCCTCAATTCCATGTGAAACTATATCTTACACTTTTATTTTTCACACCTAAAAGAGATAATGATCCATGTATCTCCCAAATCATATTCCACATTCTAATTAATTATAAATCCTATAATACTAATCAAATATCTCCAGTTTCCCATAAGAAGATGCACTCTACTAAATCCAAATTTCTCAAATAATAAACATAAAAAGGTTAGTACGCTAGTAAAACTCTGAAAATACCTCTACACTTTGGAAGATGATATGAACAACCACCCAAATAACTATAATTATTTTTTACCTATCATGATCCATCAGACTAGTGACTCTTGATTTGTAAAGCCCCACAATAGACCCCCTTAGAAGAAGTTAATTACATATAGAATCTACCCTTATTCAGGTTACTTATAGATATAACGGCCCGATCCAACATCTCTAAGAATGAATATAGGAGAAACATAATCAATTGTACCCAAATTATGTACATGAATCCATCTTCAATGTGTCTAATCCTATTTTCCTCATACTCATAAAAAATGACAAAAAATTCTGAATATATATAAATAACATTTTAAAATACATAATTATCATACCTCTTTGGGTGTAATCTATGAACTCCCAGGCCTTATCCACCATCAAGTCCTCTAAAAATAAATGATCAGAAAACAAGACCAAAAATATCTTTTTATGGTAACCCAACATATATATCATCCTATATAAGGACATACCCTAGCGGAATAGATAGTACTCATGACATATAATTCACTAAATTGACCCTCCTCTCAGTAAGTGTTTATAGATGGTCTAATATAATTTTATTCAACTCCACCAAATTTAGAGTAATCATGGGGCCACCGTCTCACATGACCAGAGGTGGATGATATATAAATAACCCTTGTTAGCATAGACATGGAAGTTTCAACTCATGATGTATCTCTATCAATCGATATTAGGATCCACATCAATCCCTATTTTATATAGTTACCCCATGAAATTTCTTGTGAAAAGAGGTTTTGACTCAACTATTTGGGGGTCATGCTCATCCACACCTTCCATGTTCTCAACTAGTGGTTGTGGTGGTGGCATTTATCTATAATGTGAAACACATTCCGCATAATTAATTTATATCATAGTCATTTACATTATAACCTAGGGTAAAAAATAATATTAATAGTTTACTCATACTCTATATACACTCCCTATATCTTGAAGGTATAACAACATGGGAACTCTCTCTATCCAGATCTACCAACCCTTAGGGTCTAAATATACACAAGATCAATATTTTTTACATTTGGTTTTTAGAAATATCATCAGAACCATATTCTTGTTAAACAAAAATACATTGAAAATTTGTAGATAATAAAATTATAAATTTTTATATAAATATTTTATTTGTTTATACCATATAGTTAATAATATAATTAATTACATGAAACAGTAGAAGAATAATCTATGAAATTTATTAGATAATCCTCCACCATAAAATTATATATGAAGCATTATATAAGTTAGTATTGATAAATTAAATATTTTTATCCTCCTTTATTAACACGATAACTAATTATAGGAAAGCACATATATTCCATGGGAATCATATGTGTCTGATATAATGCATGACCATACATCCTCTCTACACACCAGAAAATGAGTAAAATACTGTAAATCAATCAATAAAAAGGTATATAATATTTAGTAATTAATCCCAACAATAAAAAAATAGAATGAAAGTCATACCCCAGGTAATATAGATTATTAAACTATGTGGGATAGATACTCCCATGAACAAGATACATACCATGATATAACAACAACTTATCATATTTTTTCCTTTCCCAAAATAGTATGATAAAAGAAAATAACAAGGTTCCAATACCACTTTTCAATGTTTCCGTCACCATTAATTTACACTAGGAATGGACAAGGACATTACAAACCATAGGTGCACATTCTTGTATGACATATGTTGTTGATTAGTATAGTGGGCCAAATAATATTTTTGGGGGAGAATATACCCCACATAGTAATTAATCATAAATTGACGTATAAGTAGAAATAATAAAAACTATAAAGAAATTAGAGTATACCAACATCATTGATAAATAATTATTATAAAATACATCAACCCATGCTATTAGAATAAGAACAATTGTTCATTACATAGAAACCACCCAAACATATTCCTGAACCCCCTTGTAAACAACATATAAAATAATCTCTAATGTAACCAAAAGTAAATAAATCTAGGATAATAACAAAACATGTCTATTGTACCTACCTAATCACATATCTTATCTCCAACCTAGCTAACCAACTCAACCATCAAGTATAAAGTCCTTTTCATTATGTAGATAATAAACCATGAATCTTGATTGGGTACCCACGATGCTTGAGTTGGGTTTTAGTATAACTTTTTAGGCCACTACCAATGGTATCCCTATAAATATCATATCTAATTAGTGTTCATGATAATGTGAAAAAATAAATCACCAAAATCAAAATAAAATAAAACAACATGTCTCCTAGTGTCCTATAATAACATTTGGGATTAACTATATATTCTTTAGCCAGTGTCTTGGTGTCTTTGAGCATGGTACACAGCCAAAACTGAGGGTTTGATATATAGTTCTGATACTACCATATATTATCTTGTGTTCTAATGGGGGATAAATTACACTCCCAAATAAAACCATATATCATATCTCTAGAGTGGGATATACGTATCTCTTATATATATAAAAATAACATATGTAATTAGGGGATAAATGTCCCTCAAGAATATCAACATATATCATATATCCATAAAAGGGATAAGTGGTCCTCTTAGATATGACCATATATCATAAGTACGGGGGGGGGGGGGGGATAAGTATGCATATGGGATATCACAATATATCACAAGTACATAGAGGGTTTAAAATAAGTCATAGTTATGACCATATATCACAATCCCTCGGGTGGTATGTAGCCTTCTCGAATATAACCATATAATATGATAATTACCAATATTATATTTAATGATTTTATAGGGTTTAATTCTAAAAAATTCTAATTAAATTAATGGATTTTAATGACTTTGGTGACATACTCTACTATATCACAAACCCATACACACATAGGGATATCCCACACTATCCAAAATTTACAATATATTCTTAACCAATGGATAATTATAGGGCATCTATATTTATCCAATTAAATCCCAATTTCATTTATGGAAGCCCTTGGGTTTCCTCCAATATTTTTCATTTCATTATTTAAAGTAAAATATCAATTTAAATTAAATGGTTTATGATAAAAAAAATTCATATAACACTCATTACCCAAAAAATGTTATTATCACATGAACTAGAATCATCAAATAATTAATTATGTTTTAAGTCATGGAGACATTAGGTCAATGTGATCATACTTCATTAAGATAAAGAAACAAGATTATAAATTAGGTGAATCTTAGGGAAATCCTTTCACATGTTCAATGGAAACACTCAATTGAATATCATTTATTGATTTGTTACATTCCATCTAGATCCCAAAAATTAGAGAAAGCATTTAAAAACTGGTAGAAACACTATAACTAGTGTAAGTATATAAAATAGTAACATAAATAAATAATTACATCAAGAGGTGAGGTAGGCTCATAAAAAATTATCCAAAAAAATAAATGTAATGTGAAACCATTATAGAATTGGGATTATCTCCCTTAAAAACGAAATGAAATGGAAGTGAAAGGAAATGGACAATCATTATTAAAATTGAGTGTTTGGCCTAGGTGTTAAATATTATTTCAATGATGTGTCAATATGTTATTGGTTAGTGGAAAATAGTGGTTATTCCAAGAGAATTTTTATAGATTCATATATTTTAATTGGATGTCATTATTGGATAATTAACTTTGAAAATATGAATTTTTTTGGATTGACCTCAATGATTAGGGCTTGTGTTAATAGTGAAAAATTCATTACAATAGATTTTGGAAGAAGAAGAAGAAGGCTCTTCAAAAAATGAATTACATTTTTCGTGATTAATTATTGAATAATAAATTAGACGATGTATTGTAATTCTAATATACACTAGGAATTATTCTATGTCATTTTTTTCTTTGGCCTTACAAAAAAAATTGAGCCAACCATTACAAACCAAAAGGGCAAGACCATCAACCAAAAATGATGGAATTAGGGGTCAACCACATGGAATATCAAGCTCATGGATCCTTCATGGTAGTAGAGGAGATTTGGTGGTCAAATAGTTCTTTTAGGGTGGGCATGATGGAATTCGCGGGGGTATATCAGGTTGGTCACATCCCATACATGTGTGTAAATTGCATCCAATATCCAACATCGATGCCAGATTGTTGGTGAAGTGGTAATTACATGAAATATATTGAAGAACACAACCATGGAAGAGTTTACTGTTATAATAGAGTTATATGGGTTATTTTTTCTCTATATTAAAAACATATGGAAAGAACCTCAGCTGTCTGATCTATTTCATGAGATCCATCCAATTAGAATGGTGATATTCTTCTACATCTAGTAAAAACCAAAGGTTTCTTTTCGTTGGATAATATGGATAAATATCCAACAATTAATTAGGTATTTTCCATAATCATTCCATGGAAGGTATATAAAATATATGATACAAATAAGATT
Organism: Viscum album; assembly: GCA_963277665.1. Lineage (NCBI taxonomy): Eukaryota > Viridiplantae > Streptophyta > Magnoliopsida > Santalales > Viscaceae > Viscum > Viscum album. The sequence continues at coordinate 593,185,968 of OY728126.1, forward strand.
CATGAATTAACACTGTTATTATCATGCATTCATGAGTCTAAGGAGCCTGATTCTCCCAAATGAAAATGAAGAAACATATGATCATTCATACAAAATTATTTCGATCCTATTAATGTGAGGAATCATTTGATCCATATAACATGTATGGGTACATAAAATGATAACTCATACAAGAAAATATATTTTTCTTCTTATCATGCTATGTTAGAGAGATATCAAGATAATTGGTGTTTATGAATGTCGTGATCTCGAATTGTTATTATGAGCCTTGAAATAAAATTTTTATTGGATAAATTTTTTTGGAACTAACCTATAAATATAAATTAGTGAGGCCATGATGAAAATCTACCAATAAAGAGAGAAGATCTTGGTTTCCAATGAAAATAGAGCAATGAAAACACAGGTTTTGTGAATAATATAAATAGTGATGTTTATTCTTGTGTGAGGAAAATGAGAAACATATTAGGCCTTCTAATTGTTTTTATCACACTATATGTTCATTGAGAATAAATTTCAGTGTTCTTGAAATCTTTGAGAAATCATTAGACAGTGTATACATACACTATGTTTTGAAATGGAAAAAGAATAGAGATATCACCCACTTGAGTCTATAAACAAGCATTAAGAATAAAATATTGTGTAATTATATTAGTTTGGTGACATAATTTTGTACAGAAGAATAGTTTAAATAGTGTAAAACCATTCAATTTTTCATGTATGAGAAGAATTTATGCATGCTTACTTTCATATATGAAGATATAAACACTTTCATGTGATCAATAAATATATGAACAATAACTCTTTAACATGACATATCTATACAGATCATAAAATAGTCATATAAATAAATTAATTTTGTATGGTTTTTAGTCTACACCATGTAATAAATCATGAATACATAAAGTGATATTTTTGATATTTTGTTGAGAATTCAAGAAGGAAGATGCAGTGAGAACAAAAAAGATTATTCTTACATAAAATAATACATGATGAATTTGTCTGAAATAGTAGAACACATCCATGTGAGTCTAGGACTTGAATTAGTAGAATGACTTCAATATTGAGCATATATTTCACTATAGAAACTAATTATATATAGGTTATATGTATTGATTGGTAATGAGAAACAAATTAGTTCAGTGGTTTTTGAAGATACTTAATGCTTACAAGGGAAAGTCAGATCCCACAACCTTGTGGAGTAAGATTAGTAAATCAAAATTACCTAGATATAACCTGAAAATGTGATGTATTTTGGATTGTGTAAGGAGAAGTATAAGTATTCTAGTTGGGGTTAGGAGATGAAAGAGTCTCTCTATTGGAGTCAGAGCCGATGAAGTCTTTTGGTTGGATCCATAAGTAGAAGGAGTCTCTATATATAAGATGAAGCATGAGAGGTATCTTAGTTGGGGATGCGATCATTTAACAATCCTTCTTATAGAGAAGAATCTATAACTGGGGGGGGGGGTACCATTTTTAGTAAGGAGTAAGATTTCTAATAAACTGTGAAAATCCTATTTGTTTCTCCCTCCATTATTAAAACATAAAATGTGGTGAAATTGATATATATTATTTGGTGTATTGATAACATTATCAAGTTCAAGATGTTTAATTATAAAGAAAAATAATATTAAAAATAATCCAATAATTCACCCCTCCCCTATAAGTGGTCAATATGGGTAAGGGATCTACAAGTGGTATCAAAGAATGGGTTCCATATGATGATCCACAACACATTCTATGAGATGGAGAATCAGACTTATATCAACAATTGAGGTGTTTCCACATTAAATGGGAATAATTATAATATCTATAAGAATATAGTACTATCCTATCTCTAATAACTCATTTTAGAAGTGAGATACGCCACAACAATGGGGTTTCCACCTATTTCTAATGATTCTTCTGTGAATCAAGCTAATAAAGGAGATATTAAGATTTGTGGAAAAGATCAAAATTCTATCATTATGGATTTATTAGGGAAGGTACGCACAAATTACATGGTTTTATAGTCTATGAATGGGATTTTGTACAAACTAATAAGAAGCTGTGAAAGAAATTACAATTTCTAGGAGGTAAAATTAAAAATTTTGAGGGGAATGTTTTAGGACACCAATGACTGATGACCAAACTTTTGATGTCTATTTCAATAGAGTGAATGAGGTAGTTTGAAAAATTCAAATATTTGATGAGAATTTGAATAACTATTTCTTTGTCAAAAAATGTTGAAGACTTTTCATGGCCCTTTTAATTCAAAGATCTCATCCCTGGAATAAATAGAATATTTTTCTGTTGATGAAATAAAAAAAATTATCATAGATTATGAGATGAGGAAAATTGTCACGACCCATCCCTTGGTTCCTGTGTTGTGACTCTCCCAAGCAATACATTTATAGGCCAGGGGATAGTGACCAACACTAGAAATAAGTATCCCATAAACGGGAAGTCATTGACATTTTATGCTATACAGACACACAGTCCAAGAAAACAACATGAAGCAACCACATAGACTAGAAAGTAATAAGGTGCAAACAAAATGTAAACTATTTTTGTAAAAGAGTACTAAAAGTAAAAAGGGGTGGGAATATAAGACCAACTATAAAAGTACAAGTATGACAGGAACTAAAATACAACTGAAAGGAAAAGGAAAACAGCTACCTGTTCATCCTCCAAGGATCATACCAGTAGGGTTGGTACATATGGGCTCCTCAGAACTCCATGTCCGTCAGTCTCCTCCATGTCACATCACACTGAATGGTCCACCTTTGAGAACCATTCATTCCTAGCTACCTCAAACTCGATCAGTATTGTACGTCGTCTTCACCAGTCACAATAAGGTGCGGGTGAAGCCCTTACTATGTGAGTATAACAATACTTAGTAGGGACCCCAAGAACCTCGTAGGTCTCCTAGAGTTCCACAATGTAAAAACCACAAATAAATCCATTAACTCTACATAGGTACATTCCCATACATATTCCTATGTTATCAAGATATACTCATCTCATACATGAGGTAATGACACCACATAGGTAACACCACGAAGGTAGAAGTACCACACAGGTAACACCAAAAAGATAACACCACGAAGGTAAATTCATGAATGTAGAAATAACACATGTTTAACCCCTCAAAATTGATGTACCACATAGGTAACACCACAAATACAATACTTCAAATGTAGAATTACCCCATAGGTAACACCACTAAGATAGAAGTACCACACAAGTAACACCGCAAAGATTGAAGTACCACATAGGTAACACCACAATGATTGAAGTACCACATAGGTAAAATAATCATCTCACAATCAGGTACAACTTCTGTACAGAAGTACAGATGATTACTCATAAACTAGATCATCTTATACTCTCAATAACACTATTGTTGACCCACACAAGAGCGATATGTAATTAACCCCCGCTGACCCACACATGATCCATAAGTAACTAACACCCACTGACACACACAGTATCTGACCAACATAGGATCAGTAGGCACTAACCCACATAGGATAGCTGAGTGCTAACCCATAGAGGATCTGACACACATGGGATTGATAGATGTTGACCCACATTTTATCAATGTTCTTTCTTCACGTTGCAACATACCATAGATTTCCTCACACCGGGGGTTCTCAAGATCCATAGAATCCACCCCTCGAGATATCGGTCATACCGCGACCTCTACTATGCTCCATAAAGGAGTAACACAAAGGGCCTCAAAGTCGTAAGGGTTCCAACATGACAGACAACACGTTAATCGGATGCTCAATCTATGAGTTATAAGAATTGTTTCCCTGAGGGCCCAGTTGGATTCAAGATCGATCGAACCCAACCGTACTCTATCTTTTTCCAAAAATCGCATGGAGTATACCAAAACTACCATCTTGATAAAATGATCCAAATGATGTAAATGGTTTATCAAACAGACGTCTGGTTCCCATGATATGCCCCTTTATGTGTTTTTGGGTCTCGTGGGGCCCATGTCTGGTCCGACCCTGTTGGACCACACCGGCTAGACTAGGTCTAGGAGAGATCAAGGATGAATGTGACCACCAAGCCGGTGTGGACTCGGCCCACCGGGCCGATGTCTGGTCGGGCACAGGGGGCTGATGTCCGGTCCGTCCCATAAGAGGGGAGGCCCGTAAGGGCAGCCCAGCCAGAATAGGGAGGCCCATGAAAAATAGGGTTATCTGCAAGGGGTGCTGCCCCCAAGGGCCACCCGGGTATAATTGGGCAGCCCGCAAGGGGGCATTCTGAATCATGGGGGCAGCGGACCGCTAGGATGGCAACCCACTAGGGAGGTGTCCCGATCTAGGGAGGCGGCCCGCTGTGTGGAGGCCCTCCATGTGGTGGCCTGCATGGGCGGCTACCCTTTCTGAAGGTGGTATCCCACTACGAGTGCGGCCGTCTACTCTTAAGGTGATGGCCCGGTCCGAGGGCGGGGGCCAGATGCGAGGATGGTGGTCCACTCAGATGGCAGAGGCCTGCTCCGAGGGAAGCGGGCCGACTCGGGGGAGGCGGACCTGTACAAGGGTGGCGACCCACTCCAAGGGCAGCTGCTCGGTGCAAGGCGGCGACCTGCGCTGAGAGTGGCGGCCCTCTCTGAGGGAGGCGGCCCGATATGAGGTAGGGGACTCCGCCCGAGGGCGGTGACCGGATCTGAGGGTGGCGACATAGTCTGAGGGTGGAGGTCCAGTGTGAGGATGGCGGCCTGACTCAAGAGCAACAGTCCAGTGCGAGGGGGCGGCCCGACACGAAGGCGGTATCCTGATTCGGTCTGACATGGGGGGTGTAAACCCCTGTCACCCGTATTCCCGAATGGATCAGAGGTTGTTCGGTTGGTGAGGCTATGGCACTGCATGGGCACCACTCAGTCATCACAGAACCCCCCGATGGCGGGTTCGACCTCCATCATCGCTTCCAAGCATTGGTGGCGTGCTGGTCGCGCTACCTTTCTTACTAGTGCCAGCTGTCATGCCGGCCTCCTCTTTCGTTCGTTGTGGCTGAAGAGTCATGAATCTCATCTTGTGGAATGAGTCGATGTGATAGTATTCATCTGAGGTGGCATAAGTCAAGTAAGATAGTGGAGGGTTTGGGACAGGTTCATTAGGTCTGCAACCTCTGCACTAGCTCGTAATATAGAGTATATTAATGGAGTTCTATAAATAGTTGTATTTAACACATGATTAACCCCACATGATTCCCCACAATAAATTCCCACAAAGACGAATGAATCACGGGTCAATGCATTTGTTGGTTGACCCGTGTTCTTCATTTTATTCCAAAATGGATAATTTGGAAACCATTTGAATTCATAAATGAATTAAACCCCCTACCTGGAAATGTCTGAGAGACATCATTTTTGATGGTTGATCATTTTCTTCGTTCCCACGACTGACTCCCAAAGACTCCACTTGCTTGTACCCCTTTTTTCAGTGTCAACTGTCACCTCCCGGTGGGTCAAATTCATTCTCCAAGGGTCTGGCATCGCGGTGTTCCTTCAACACTTCACTTCATTATGAAGCTCTCTGATACCCCTCCCCAACCTCAATTTATATATGAGAGGGGAAGGGCATGTAACGACGTGGGGAAATTATGTGTCTTACAAATTAGGAAGCTACTTAATTTCACTAATGTCGTCGTTACTTACTATTGACAGGTCAAGCCATTCAATTCCTTGACACACTGTTGAACCAAGACACAACTTGTTCGTTGTAGGATATGAAATAAAATAACAAAGTGATATTATTTCATTTTTAAAAAAAGTTGCAAAACATGAAATTTGTCTCTGAACCTACTGCGGTCAAATTAAAGCCCCCCTTAAGAGAATCTGGGCGCTTCAGATTCAACAGTGTCGTCAGATTTTTAATCCGAGCAATGGTTCAAATTTTAAAAAATGCCACCCACGCGTTTACTAAACGTACCTGAATTTTTTTTTGGAAAATTATTAACAGTCACCCTCAACCCAGGCCGATCAAGGTTAGGTTCTTCATAATTGAAATACACCCCCACGAACCCAATGGTACTCTCAGATTTTCAATCCAAGTTATTGTTTAAATGTTATATATCACAGAATAAAATAATGTTCACTTAATTATTTTATTTACGACAAAAAAGTAACATTCATTGGTGTCCCACACTTTCTAATGTTAGTATCTTCTTAGAGAGAGCACACCCTCACGAGTTCAGTGGTGGTGTCTAATTTTTAATCCATGTTACCATTCATGAGTTATAAACATTTTAAATATGAAATAATTTTATTTAATAATTTCATTTCCAATTATTCCATTTTTGGGTTTTCTCACTTGAGGCCCGCGCCGACTAAACATAATTAGCGCCTAGGGTAAACCTGCTATGCTGAGAGAAACAGTACACTTTTATTTCTTATTTGGGTAGCCATTTAAATGTTATTCCACTTTTTTAGGAAAAATACTTATGCATGCTAATTAAAGATTGAAAAAACCTCAACAGATCATTCCAGGCACTCCAAGACACATAATCATGCACCGTTAGATTTTGCGGTCTTGAAATAATTACATATAATTATAAAATAATTAGTACATAAATTCTGGGACATTAAATTCTCCCCACCATTGGGGTTTACATCCCCAAAAGCCACAAAATAGTCTAAAGAAACTAATGGGGGTACTAAGCACGGACTTGAGACTTCTTCTCCTATGTTCTCTTTTGGAGGTACATATGCTACCAATAAATGTGAACCATAGGTATAGACCACCCACGGAGGACCTGCTGTTTTCAATCCTCAATCTCTACTGGATCCCCTATAAATGTCTCCCCATCATCTAAGTCCAGATCGCCATGGTCGATGACTTGGGAAGGGTTATTCACGTATCTCCTTAGCTGAGATACGTGGATTATGTTCTGCATCCACTCCAACTGTGGTGTTAGTTCCAAGTGGTATTCCACCTTTCCAATCCTCCGATGTATCAAAAATTGTTCGATAAAACTCGGTGATAACTTGCCGCCTCAGCCAAATCTCTATAGTCCATATCGTGGGGAGACATGGAAGAAAAAATGAACCCCGCACCTGGAACTCCAAAGGTCTCCGTCTCTTGTCGACATAAGACTTATGCCAACATTGTGCAGTCTTCACTTGCTGACAAGTGACATATCGTGATACAAACTCTACCACTACTTTTTCATCCCTAGAAACTTGTACTGACATTAGAGGCCCTGGTACATATTCACCACTCCTGGATGTACTATTAAAGAAAATTTATGGAATTCCCTCAAGACCTCCTCCCGAAGCGTCGCTGGTACCATGATGCATGCTCTAAAGAGAATGATGTGCCCCCCACCTTCATAAAATCATCTTGGAGACCGTAATGAGGATATCTGAGCATGTCGGGTGTAATAGTCAACATTCCAATTTGTGCCTCCCAAACATGATAGAAAAGTGGGGGAGTGACTATCGTATACTAGAGTTATGTTGCTCCATCTCTATCCCTAAAGGATATCTGAAACACGGTTAGCTGCTCTGTCGCCTTACTCAGCAACTATAGACCAGTCCTCATATTGAGTGTGTATGCTGCCATGTCACATTCCCCAGAGTATTGAATATCTAAAAGTCATAGACCTGGAGGAACTCTAGCAATCTTCATTGTCTCAGGTTTAGGTCTTTTTGAGAGAAGATATACCTGAGATTCTTTTAATCAGAGTAGACTATATAATATTCGCCCATCAAATAGTGCTGCCACATCATTAGTGAAAATACAATAACTGCTAACTCCAGGACATGGGTAGCATAGATCTACTCATCAGTCTCTATCTCTGCTCTAGAAAGATATGATTAAACTTCTCCTTCCATAGGAAATACTTCCTCTTTTTCATCAAAACATACAATGTTGTTGCTACCCTGGAGAAGTCTGGTCCAAAACGTTGGTAGTACCTAGCCAAAGCAGAAGTCCCTCCCCCTTCAGGGAGATAAACCAAGAAACATATTTTGAAATTATGTCCCGTAAACTTATTCGCTTCTATTGGGAACTGAAAAATCAACACTCCTGCTGCAATGAGGGTAGGGCTGGCCGAATCAAGAGTTATTGGTTTCACCCTCCTTTGCATGAGTTTGACATGTGCTTACTGGGTTTCCTTTTTCTTAGGCCACAGAAAATCCCATTCCAACATTGTAGTTAAATGAAAACCTTCTTTCCTAATTCAGTCAATCTGAATATGAAGTGAGGATGTCCATTCGATACCCAATTTAACATCGTAAGTCCTCGATGCTACCACTAAGTGGTTCTAACCTAAACTCTCGCCTCAACGGCCAGATTACACCATTGGTGTCAGTGTGATTATTGAGTCTCCCACCAATGTTATCTCTAGACGTGAGTTTCAAATCAATGAAATAACTATAAACTCTAGGTATTGGACAATATTCATAGAAGGATGGAATTATTTGTACCTATGTCTATTAATACAGCAGCTTATAGTAGGCATGGACAATTCGTTGAATCATTCTACATCCCTTGGTTTTCACTCGTTGACCATATAAAGCTACACCCTTCCATTGTCCTCCAACTCCTTGAGCCTAGTGGGGACCACAAAGGGGTGTGGTTGCAACATGTCAAAATGTACACCACCTCATGCTACTCTCCTAGCTCGGCTTCCATGTCTACAACACTGCAGATTCATAGGTCCCTAACAATTCTTCTTCCCGAAATGTTTTTACACTCCCAAGTCTTTGACATTGACACCAATTTCCAGCTTTCCCACTACTAAAATTCACGGGCTGTATCTACTCATCCAAAGAACATTCAACTGAAAAGGTTCTCTCTAGCACCATAACACAGGAAGGAATGCGTAGAGGAATAGTGCTGGCACAGACGTCCTTAAACACACCACAATTGAATGTACAAGCCTTGAAGCTCTGATCATATCATATTCATCGAGTAGCTATAATGGTCGGTATGCCTCAAATAATACTCATCTACCGACATGTCATCCAATATAATTTGTAGAAACACTAGAGAACTCTCTGCCACCCCCTCAAGCCAGTCGTTAGCCACCTTTGAGTTGGGATCGTCTCAGAATCTAAGGGGTATCTGAGGCTGAAACTCATGTAAGGAACTAAGAATAAATGTATCCTCAACTGGTATCGCCAATTTTAACTACTTCTCAATGGATGGTGTTGCTACTAGTACATCAGCTAAAGGTGCCAACACAGTATGAGGTCCCTGCACTGGAGCCTCATCGCTCGGTGGGCCTTCATTGTGTACTCTATCGGTAAACCTTGGTGGTTATCTTTGTGGTGGCATCCTGATAAAGAATAGGTGTACAATGGTCATTATGTTATACGAGGTGAGATGAATCCAAAGAAATAAAAAGAAAAATGATTCAAAAACACATGCAATTAGTTTTTTCATGCGATGATTCAGAAATCAGAATACTGGGTCCTGGTGTATAGATAACTCAACCACTGCACCAACACTGGACTTCCAGAATAGAAAACCACACTAAAAAAACATAATAATATTGCTTCACAGAAAAGATCAGAGTCCAAGTTCATTGGATGAACCAAACACTTCTGATACCAATTTGTCATGACTTGTCCCTTGGGGCCCGTTCCATATCTACCCTATGCCCGCCTTCAATAGGATAGGGGTTGTAGACCAGCACCGGAAAGACGTTTCCCTCCAATGGGATGGCATTTCCTTCTAAAGCTGTACAAACACACACTCCATGAACAAAACAAGAAGAAACCACACATACTAGAATGCAATAAGGTGCAACCACAAAGTAAACTGTTGTAGTAAAAGAGTACTGATAGTAAAAAAGGGGAAGGAATGCAAGCCCAACTGTAAAAGTATAGATACGAATAGAAGAACAAAATAACTGAAATAAAAAAAAAATAGCTACTGGGCCATCCTCCAAGGTTTATAATTATAGGGTAGGTAAATATTGACTCTTCAGCACTCCACGTTCGTCAGTATCCTCCACATCACATTATAGTGAATAGTCCACCTCTGATCATCATCATGTCCTAGCTCCCCCAGCATTGATTAACACAGAACTTTGTCTGCACCAAAAAAATCAAGGTTTGGGTGAAGCCCATGCAGAGATGAGTATAAAAATACATAGTAGGGACCCCAAGACCCATATAGGCCTCCTACAGTTCCACAATGAAAAACTAACAAAGAAAGACATCAACTCTTATTAGGTATATGCCCAAACATATACTTAAGTTTTCAAGATATACTCATCTCATACATGAGGAAACGACACCACATATGTAAGACCATGAAGGTAGAAGTTCCACATTGGTAACACAATGAAGATTACACCAAGAAGGTAACTCCATAGGGGTAAAAGTACCACACGGGTAACACCACAAAGATAGAAGTACCACACAGGTAACACCACAAAGACAATACCACAAATGCAGAAGTACCACACATGTAACACCATGAAGATAGAAGTACAAAACTGGTAACACCATAAATATAGAAGTATCACACAGGTAACACCACAAAGATACAAGTACCACATAGGTAACACCACAGAGATTGAAGTACCGCACATGTAAAAGACTCCTATCACAATCAGGTATAACTTAAGTATAGAAGTACATATGATTAGTCGTAAACTAGATCATCCTAATCTCTTAAGAAGCACTACTACTGAAAGACATAGTATCCATAGGTAACTAAACCTCGCTGACCAATATAGGATCGACAGGTAACTATCCCCCGCTGACCCACACAGGATCTGACCCACACAAGATCAGTTTGTGCTGAGGCCTGCCCAAAAGCGATATAAAAAGCATACCCAGTAAAACTGACATGTAAACCAGATAAAAATATGGAAACTTGGGTAGCTGTTTGCATTGTATAATTTAGACAATATGATACGATCATTTTTTTATTTTACGACTGAATGGGATACAAAGTCAACATGCAAAGAATAAGACACAAACAAGGAGGAGACCCATATAAGATCACTAAGCGCTGACCCGCATAGGACCTGACCCACACAATATCAATAAATACTAACCCACATAGGATCAATGTTATTTCTTCACGTTGTAGCATGCCACATGTTTCCTCTCACCTGACACACTCGTGTTCAGTAGAATCTACCCCACGAGATAGCGGTTGTTCCTCGACCACCACTAATCTCCACAAAGGAGTAATCCATAGGACATCCATGTCATATGGATTCTAACGCGACAGATGACACATCAATTGGATGCCCAGTCTGTGAACTATATGTGTTTTAGATTTGAGGGCCCGATTGGATTTTGGTTCCATCCTACATGGTCATAGTCCAACATGATTTAAAACTCATTTTGTGCATACCAAAAGGAACATCTTGATCTGAGGATCCCAACGCTGTAGATGGTTCATCAAACATGTGTCTGGTTCTCAGGATATGACCCTTTAAGTGTTTCAGGGTCCGGTTGGGCCTGGGTACGGTCAAACCCAATTGGACCGTCCCGGGATGACTCGGTCTGAGCTGGACTGGGGTGGACTCGGCCTGTTGGGCTGGGGTGGACTCGGCCTAGTAGGTCGTTGTCCATTCCAGCCGGCAATAGGGGTGGCCGCAAGGGTGGCCCATCTAGAATAGGGTGGCCCACAAGGGGGTGGCCTACAATTGCAGCTTGATCAGAATAGTGTGGCCCTGCACACGTGGGGAAGCAGTTTGGTTCGGGGTGGTGGCCTTCTGTGCACTGGCCCGTTCCAAGTATAGTGGCCTGCTCCAAGGGTGGCGGACCAGTTCGAGGTTGTCAGCCCAACTCGATAGTGGTGTCCCACTCCGAGGGTGGGGCCTGGTACGAGGGCGGTGGCTTGGTTCAAATGTGGAAGCCCATTTTGAGGGTGGAAGACCTATTTATGGGAGGCCGCCTGAGGCGAGGTTGGCGGCCTGGTCTGAGGGCGGTGGCCCGGTCTGAGGGTGGTGTCCCGGTGGGAGGGCGGCAGCCCGGCTCAAGGTTGGGAAGCCCGGTTTTGTCCGACACAGTTGGCATGGTGGTTTCCTGGTGTGATGAAGGCATCCCGCTCTGAGGGTGGTGACCCACTACAAGGGCTGGAGCCCGATGTGAGGGAGGCGACTCGACCTGATGGTGGAAGCCCACTCCGAGGGCAGTGGCCCGGTCCGAGGGCAGCGGCCCGGTTCGAGGGCGGCGGCTCGGTGCGAGGGTGGTGGCCTGAATTTAGGGCGGTGGCCCTGTTCAGTTCGACATGGGCGGAATAACCCCCAGTCATTCGGATTCCCAAACGGAATGCATGCCATATAGTTGGAGAGGTGACGACACCTTGTCAGCACCACTCATTTGCCGTGGAACCCACAAGAGGTGGGTTTGGCCTCTATTGTGGATTCAGTTGTGGGTTCAGCCGCAGCTTCTGTTCATCAGTGGCTCGTTGGTTACGCCACCATATTTCCAACTGCCAGCCGGCGTGCCAGACGGTTCCTCCATTTGATGCAACTAACGAGCTGCTACCCTCCTCTTGAAGTGTTCTTCGATTTTCTCATGGTATTCTGATGTGGCGCAAGGAATGAAAGATAGTGGAGGGTTCGGGCTGGGTTCATTAGGCCCACACCGTCCACGTTAGCTCACAATATGGAGGTTATTAAGGTATTTCAACCAAAAGTTGTATTGAACACCATATTAACCTCACATAATTCCCTACAATAACCTTCCCCAAAGATGAATGAATCGTGAGTCAACCTGTTAGTTGGTTGACATGCGTTCTTCGTGTTATTCACGAATAAAGAAGAGGAAAATCATTTGAATGCATAAATTAATTAATCCCCATACCTTGAAACGTGAGAGAGACATCCGCACTTGACGGTGGAAGGTGTTCTTTGTTCCCAGGACTAGCTCCCAAAGATGCCACTTGCACATCCCCATTTGGTTCAGCGTCGTTCATCACCTCTTACTAGGTCGGCTTTGTTTTCCAAGGGTCCAACTTCATGGTGTTCCTTCATCACTTCACTTCTTGGTGACGCACTCTGATACCCCACTCCAAGATCTATACATATAGGATACGGGGAGGGAATGTTACGACATGGGGAAATAATGGGGCTCAATAATAATAAAGCTTCCTAATTTCCCTAATATTGTTATTACATAAGGTTTGTAGGTCAAGTCGTTCAACGGCTTGACACCCCATTGGCCCCACACACAGCTTGTCTGTTAAGGGATATAAAATAAAATAACAAAATTATTTTATTTCATTTCTTTTAAAAAGTTGAAAAACATAACTTTTTTATCCAGTCCTACTACCGTGAAGGTAAACCCTCCCTTAAGCGAATCCCGACACTGCAGATTCAAGGGTGGTCTCGGGTTTTTTATCCAAGAAATGGTACAAAATCAAGAAAATTCCACTCAAGCGGATACTAAATGCTTCTGAATTTTTTTTTGGAAAATTATTAACAGTCACCCTTGACCCACGTCGGTCGAGGTTAGGCTCTACCTAAGTGAAAAATGCCCCAAAAACCCAACAATACTCTCAGATTTACAATTCAAGTTACTTTTTAAATGATATAGATTTTACAGTAAAATAGTGGTTTCTTAATTAATTTATTTATGGGCAAAAACTAACTTCCACTGGTGGCCAAAGACAACCAATTTTAGTATCTTTCTAGAGAGAGCATACCCTCACATGTTCAGCAGTGCACTCATATTTTTAATCCAAGTTACCATTCGTGATTTATAAGCATTTGAAAATAAGTTATTTAACTATTTTATTTATGATTTTTCCATTACTGGGTTTTCTCAAAGGAGGCATGCACCGACTAAAATTATGTTATGCCAAGGGTAAAAACTCCAACCTGAGCACAATAGTGCCCTTATATTTCTGATCTGGTTAACTATTTATGTCTCATTCTACTTTTTTAATAAAACTGCTTACGTGCACTGATTAAATATTAAAAAAAACACCAACAGATCATTCCGGGAACTCTGGGCCTCGAAATCGTGCGCCGTTAGATTTTAGGGTCATTAAATAATTTATATAATTAAAAAATATTATCTGGAATATCCGGGAAATTAAAAAAAATATATCTTTCAGGATGAAAGAAACCATTAAAATTTATTTTGAATCCATTATAAAGGGAATGTATCAAGAAAAAGAGGTTGATGACTCTACAAATTCTAAATTTTAAGTGTATTTTGATGACTTTAATAAAAATATTGAATGTAAAACATAATGATTTAGAAACGGAATGTGGATGAAAATGCGTAAGAAATCAATAAAATTATTTAAATGTGGTTTCCCTGTTCATTTTTCTACGAACAGTCTAAAGCAGTTGTTTGATTAATCAGAATTTGAAACAAAATAAAATAATGATAGTTATCATTCAAATACATGGGGTTAGAATAATAAGATACAATTTAGTATAAAAAATAGAAATCTTATATGAAAATATAATAAGGATTCATCACCAAGTTATTACTTGGATAATGGAATTGGTATCTTTTCTCATGAAAAGAAATGAATTGATTCATTAAGAAAATGTGATGGTGGATAAGAAAGGATAAAACTTTAGTAGATAATGAATGAAAATTTATAATTCAACCTAGGATATATTTATAACATTATGAATAAAAATTACAATCTCCAGAAATATAATAAAATTATTATTGTTGAAAAGGAAGATCTAAACAAGAAGTAATTCAACTATATTGACGAGATTAAGTAGTATAAATTGAATACTAGTGAGATTCAAAATATAGTGAGTGATCTTGAAGAAACATTACAGAAAAGGAAGAAGAGTTGTCTGAATAAAAATCTAGAAGTGTCACTATTCATCACGAGTTGAAAAAGGTAAGAAAAAACTTCATAAAATATATAGAGGAAAATAGATAATTATCTCACAAGTATGTAAAGAAAACAACAAATGAAAAAATTTATATCTTCAGTAAATCAATTTCAAAATAAAAATATATTATTTTATAGTTCCAGTGTAGAAACCAAAGATGAGGATATATGAAGGAATAATCAAAAATCAATCTTCAACATCAAGTAAATGGAAACATATTCAATGAATTATATAACCCCCAATCAATGTGAGGCTCATCTAGTAAGAGGGACAAGACAATATATATATGGACTCACTTGGAACAAAGCTAAGATAATAAATTTTCAAGAATTTTTTTGGGTTAGAAAGTTCTTAAAGACTATTATTTATAGTTAATCATTTCTTTACCAAAAATGAGGAATGAATAAAGGGTGTGTTTCAATGAGAATATAAGGAAAAATCATAGAGAGAAAAAATCATGTGATGATATCGATACCGCAACAATCTAAACAAAAAAATTTTCAAATGAGGACATAATTATTTGGAAGATAGAGTATATATGTTAATAAGGATGTGTTATGCATGAAATTACCAGAAATAGAAGTTCTATTTGTTTTGTAATAGAATAGGTTTCAAAATAAACAAATGGAAATTCATTTGATGATTCTAATAAGATTAATAATGTTTATAAGAATTGTATTGTTCTTTGGAAACATCAGTTGAAACTAGATATAAATGTAAAGGAATATAATAAACTATATAAATATCAATAAAACAATGTGGCCTCATAAAATTAGTTGAATGTTTATTAGATGATATCAATAGTTGAAAAGTTGATGATCCAAGGGACTATGTTTGATAAAATTATTCAATAAAAATAAAAAATAGGTTAGAAAGAAGGTAGTAAAATCAATGAGACTAAAAAAATTATAACATATAAAAAATCCCATTTTGAGATTTATAGAAAATAATGACCATGATTTAGATGAATATATTAATCTGAATGTTTCTTCTAAATTACAAATAGGTCCCTCCTTATTCCATATATTTTTTGTGTTTTTTGCTAACATTCATAGAATTAATGGAGATGTATTATTCATTCACTTTTGAATAAATGAAGATATTTCCCTTAGTTTAGTTTAATAAATTCCATTAAATGGATGAAAGGAGTACATACTTTATTAGAGAGAACCCTTGAAAATGATATATCATTACACTAGATTTCAGTGAAACTAGAATGTCTAGATAGACTTCATACCAGAAGGTGGTGTAATGAAAATAAAATTTTTCATTCCACAATATTGATTTTGTTAATCATATTAGTTAATTGGAAGTTCTTGTTTGATGAAAAATGAAATAAAAGTTGTGATATTTTATTTTCACCTAAATTTTCTGATTTTTTTGTTGAAGTGTGTACATGATCATGTATTTCAAGTCGTAGAAATGATTAAATTAGAATTAATGTTTTTTATAATGATTTTACATACATTGATTTTTTCAGAGATATTAGACAACCTTGGTAATATCTCTCCTGTTTTTCTATGCTAGGTTAGCCCTTGTGGACTTAGAATAGATGAACTATATACTCTTGGCTAAGAGAACCATGTGAGATAATTCTAATTTATGAATCTTGGGAACTATGTCAAAAAAACCCTCATTGACCTTTATATTTGATTTTCAATAATGGGGATAAAAAAAATTTTCACAAAAATTATATTTTATAATTTGGAGTGATATTGACTACAAAGCATAGAGGGGTATATTTTTGGGACATATTTTTTCAATTGATTCAATAATGGGAAAAAATGTTTTCTGTGAGGTGAATATGATGGTCATTTTTGGACAATTATTTTGAATTTATAAAATGGAATTGGATATAATTATTGGACAATTCCCCATAAACATGTGATGATTTTTGTAATCATGTTAAAGATCAATGACTTTTTTCAATAGTCACACTTTGATTACCACAATTTTTTTGAAGAAGATGAAGTCCATACAAAGCAAAATTACACTATAAAAGATGATACTTTAACAAATAAATTTTGAGAATGTCTTCAATTTCTATTATAATCATGGAATTATTCTATGTCATATTTTTAGGTTGACCTTACAAACAAAATTTTTCCAACCATTACAAGATAAAAGGGCCATACCTTCAACAATACAAGTGGATCATAGGGGTAAACCATGTCAAAGATCCTGTCTTATGAGCCTACATGGTTGAAGAGGAGTGTGGGTGGGAGCATAGCATCAGAAGAGTTCATTTGGTCGAGCGCATGGGTGGGGGTGGGGGGGGAGAATGTTGGAAACGCCTCATGTATGTGTGTGAAGTGTATCTTGTTGCTTACCCCCATTTATAGATCAATAGTGAAGTGACCATGAATTTTAATATATTGAAGCACACATCCAAGAAAGAGTTTGATATTAGATAGGAGTTATAAGGGTTGATATTCCTCCATATTAGAAACATACCGAAATAATATCATTCATGTAATATTTTGGATGAGATCTATCTAATTTTGATAGTGATCATCTTCATCCTCATATGACACCAGGAGGTTTCTATTTTCAGAAGAAGTAGATCGGACCACCATCGACTAACACTATAGATTCAATAATATTTCTATGGATGAGATTGAGATATGATGAGACCAAGATCCTTCATCAATGTATTCTATTATTTTCAAGAATTCATGATTTTGATGGAAATTTCCTTACTAAATGAAAATAAATAAATAGGTGTATATTCATACAGGATGTGTTTGAGCTTATAGAAGTGAAAAATCATGTGATACATATCAAATGAACATGATGATAAATCATGAACATTCATGATAAAATGATTCATTATTCTCATTGTAATATATTTCAGAAATAAAGATATATTTGGTGTTTATGAAATTTATGACATATTATATTTTTTGGGAGGAGTTGGCATGGAATTTATTATTGATTAATGGCAATGGAATCACCAATAAATATGAATCAATGAATCTGATATGAGTATCTACCAATTGAAAGAGGGACACCCATTTTTTGATGAAAATAGATCACTGTGAAATACAAATTATGAAAAAAATTGAATCCATGAAAATTCTTATTGTGTCAGGAAGCAGAGAACCATAATGAGCCTTCAACATGTGTTTATGACACTTAATTTTATTTGTACAGAATGGATTCTGTGAATATCTATGGGTTTGTTACAGCCCTTTGAGAAGCTATAATATATTGTGTAGGAACACATTTTTTCAAGAGTAAGAAAGAGTTCATATATCACACACTTATTTCTATAATATTAAATGAAGAAGAAAATATTGACTCACATTAAAAGATAATCAAAATACATTTGCACAAAAGAACAATCTTAATAGTGTACATCCATTAAGTTTTTTGGTTTGGAGAATATTTCATTCATGATTTCATGTATAGTTGAATATTGAAGAACTTTTATGTGATCTTGAAAAACATGAAAAATAATTTAGTAACTCAAAATAGTGATATAACACAAAAAATAATAGTATAAATAAGTTAATGTTTAGGGATTCCAAATTTCACCATGAAATACATCATGAATGCATAATATGAAACTATTTAGACTATGTCGATAATTTAAAAAGGAAAATTCATTAATACTGTGAATAATAATTCTTACATAAGATAATACTAGAATAATTATTTTCACCACTTTCATATATACAAGTGTGTTTGTTAATTCAAATATAAGGGATAATTGAAGTCTAAATTTTATTAAGGATATTGACCATGTGTTGTTTATCAATATTTTATTAGAAAGATAAACAGACACAATTAGTAGTTTTTGAACGTTCTTGAAGTTAAAATGATAAAGTCATGTATTTAATTCTCATGAAGAAATATAAATAGACCATCCTACAGGGCATCCTTTCTAAAAATTTGAAGTATTTCGGTTAGTGAAGGGAGTAGGTGAAGCCATCAGGTTGGTTCTAAGAGCAGAGGCAGTCCCTCTCATGGGTTTGTATCTGAATATTTCTTTTGGATAGATATAGATGTAGAAGGAGTCACATAGTTAGATTCAGAGAACAATAAGTATCTATATTGGAGTTTCGAAAATTATAATCATGTGTCTTATAGTGACGAATCTGTAACTAAGGGAATAGTCAGTTACAAAAAGGAATAGGATTTTTGGTGAACCATGTAAATCCTATTCCTTACTCTACCTATTATTACAATTCCACAATATGTATGATTTAGAAATAATATTTTTTAGATCAAGAACATTAACAAGTTCAATAGGTTTAATTGGAATGAAAATGAATTCATACAAAGAAACCACTAATTTATCCCTCCCCTCATAGTGGTAAATAATTCATGGGGCTATACTATGGTGATTGGAATCTATTTTTAGGTTTTACTAATTATAAAATTAGTTTAATTGAGTGTTTTAAAATAATTTCACTACTATCTATTATTAAATGGTCACACTATTAATGGTACGACACCTACTAACATGGTCACATTAAAGAGTGACTCAATGGTAATGGTGTAATGCATCCTTATAATGAAGATCCACCAAACCCAAGCCTCCTGTAATTTATAGCATCCCCTTACCCACTATGGTTTATTATGTTTCCCCTGGCCTGACATCACGACAAACCCATCCTACTATGGTGATCTCCATCTCTATCCACCATCGTGTTACAATAGTGGCCATGTGATTATTGATATTCCCCAAAAAATATTACTCAAAGGCACACATAAGAGTAATTATATGTTACTTTAGGGTTCAATACATTACAATTTAATACATTAGGGTTCAATACACTTGAATTTTCATGTGATACATAAGCATTGCAAGACTAAAAAACACAATACGTAAGGGTTACACTACTAATACACATGGATTTTAAGACCACACAATACAATATATAAGGGTTACATTGATGGTATATAAGGGTTTATAGAGTGTAAAAAAACAATAAGGCCTATCATGAAACCATTTAACATTATATGAACCTTTTTACTTATATAAAGCTAAACCCGGCACTAGAATAATATATCCCTATGAATCACCCAATATAATTAGAAATTATTATCTGTACTGTGGTACTCAACTAACCCCAAAAAAATTCATACATTAACCACACCACTCCAGAATACCATAAGTTACAATATGATATCTCTTGACACTAGGATGGAATAATATCATGTAGGAAACTATTATAGTGAACCATATTCTTATCATTATATGATGTGTAATGTGAATTTAAATACAGAAAAATCTTATTCCCATTCTCAAAAAAATTCTCCATGGTTCACTACTAACACCTCAACATTCACAAATGAATAAAAATACACAAGGGTTGTCAAAAGTCAAAACAAATTAATACCCTTATATGGTTTAGGGTGTCACATAATAGATAATTACATGAGGTATTATGACAAACCTAATAATTATTTCATATTAATTCATGATATGTAACCCAATATTATACACAATACAATCTGGGAGATCGAGAATTCTAGTTTCTTTAGGAATTTGATATATTATATAACATATTAAAATAGGAAGTACATCATCTTTATTGAAAACATCCTTAACATGGTCATAATATTCAATCAAAAATAAAATAGCAAGGGATAACATGGGGACATTCATAATTAATGGGTGACCAATAAATTCTAGTTTGGCAATAAACTGAGAATCACATGATGAAGATAATACATATTAGAAAATAGGAATATCAATGGGGAATAAAAGTGGGGATAATTATAACAATGAATAATGAGGAATGATAGAGAATTAAAATCATAAAGGAACCATGGGAAATGTGGAAACATCTTAAACCAATTCATTACAAAAATATGTAAAAGATAACTACCAGTATATCATGATAAACAAATTTCTATAAAGAAACTGGGTTAACACATTATCCCAACATGACGTCTCAAAAGACTAATCATTATTCAATGCATTAGAGTACTATATTTATCTTAGATGAACCCATCACATTTATTTAATTCACATTATTATGTGTTCCATAGAGATCATAAAATTTGTATTCATTAATCCTCATATTTTACAACATGGTGAAAGCATACAGAATATATACATGTAACTCCCAATTTAGTTAAGTATAAGTGTATAATGTTGAACACCATTGATATGAAATGGGTATGGTATTCACTATATAATTATTTTGGAATGAAAATAATAGTGAAATTTCGTTAGCTTAAAGGCATGAAATAAAAATTAAAAAATGTGTTGTTGATAAAGAAAGGGTAATATCATAATTTGGATATTAAATAGGACTTAATAGGGACATAGAAATACATATCCATGTATTATGAATTGGAATATATACATCATTATATAATAATGAAACTTGAATAAATAATAGAAGGTGGGGATACCTTACATGATTGTGAGATCATGGGAAGTTATAAGACTCCTTTTTAAATCCATTAATCTCTATTAACATTCATCATTATTGGAAAACTTGACTCCCTTACGAGTTACCTTGGTTAGAGGGTTGGATAATAGTAAGTGATTTCTCAACAATTGATGACAGTACCAAGCCACTCCAATGAAACTACAAATATCTGTCATAGATTTCATCCTTAGAAATCCTTAAATTTACTATTTCTTTGAAGGGTATAAAGATATACCATATATTTGGAAGATATGAACAAATAATTTTACTTCCTTCAACCAAAACAAAAATTTAATTTACATGGCATAATTATTCATATTTTTTAAGATTGTTTTCATAGTTCTTAGATACTCCTCGAGTTCCTCCTTGATTTTGGTTTATATTATAATGTCATATTTAAAGACTACAATTTTTTTGAGGAAATATATAATGAATAAATTCAACAAGTTCATGATGATTTTTGGATAATTAGTGTTTCATAATAGAATTACTATGAACTCATAGTGCATGTACATTGTTAGAAAAGTATTTTTGGGGATATCATCATTCTTTACCCTAAAATTGAAATATATCAACCCAATATCCACCCAGTAGAAGTATTATGCTCCATTTAGCTTATCAAATAAAGAATAAATCCTATGAAAACGATAATTGTTCTTTGTTGTGATATTTTTGAGATCATGATAGTACATTCAATGGCATATTGACCTATCATTATTCATGGTGAAGAGGACTAGGGCACCCCATGGTAAAGCACATGAGCATATAAACCCTTTATCCAGATTCTATTATAGTTGTTTCTTTATCTCCTCAATCTCCACAACATCCATTGTATGCGATGTCTTGTATAATGGAAATACCCCTGGTATAACATGGTTAAAAATTCAACCTCTCATCTTAGAGGAAGGCTATGAAATTTCTCATGAAACTCTTCAGCATATTCCCTCATAATGGGAAAGTCTTCAAGTATGGTTCTTTATATGGACTCAATAATTTATTCCAAATACTCCTTCACCTAGGGAAACCATATCCATGCTTTAGATGTTGGTTCTAAATAATATTCATCCTCTTCCATTTACTTGTATATAATTGAGATTTGATTTATGATATAGAGAGGGATTTCATTATCAGGTAAATTTACATATGATATATATAGGGAAAGTGAATCCATACCTATAATTTCATCAAATTCCCCTCAAAGAGAGTATGAAAAGGTTTAATGGGATTCTTTATTCAAAAATTGTGAAATGGGATGAGTTATACACCTGGAAAAAAAAATTTCACCATTTACTATGTTCACTGACACCTCTACTTCTATATATTATTGGTGTGTTTGAATAGTTCTACTATTTATTTATGATAAGAAGGAATGCATTGAAATATAATAAAATGTACAATAGATATATTAAATGAATAACTAATGTAACTAAAACCATATTTTTTCTATGATCCAAGTAAGTGATTGTGATGGAAAAATCTCTCCTTGGTTTTCTTGTAGGATGTTGGTTGTCTCTAAAAACCCTTAGCTTAGTGCATTGGTTTGAAAAGTTACCTATTTACTTATAGTTGATGAAAGGAAAAATGAACTGAGGGTTGATTGGAGAATTCTTATCTTCTAATGCATTAGTGGATTTTTCCTATCTAATCTATATCTATGTGTCCACCCATCTCACACATAATGCATTTCTTCATTCCCCTTGGGCAATTTTTTTGTTCTTCATTCTTCATCATTGAAAAGTGGGATGTTGAAATTTCATGGAACCATTAGATTTTTCCATTTGACTAACCTAATTAAACTCCAATTTCTGATTATTATCCCTACGATACATTTTGTATTTTCCAACCTCTATATTAACATTGAGGGAACATCATACAATTTTCTCTTAATTATCAATGTCTTGGATCACCTGTGATTTTTGTATTCTAGGTTTTATCCAACAATAGAAGTGTTCATCCTTGAATTCAGGGGTAAAGATAAAGTCAAGGGAGTACCATGAATATATTTTTATTTTTGGACTATTTGACATGATATATACTTCATTTTTTTTATCAAGGGAATGGAAATACCTTTTAATTTTATGTTATAGAGCACGAGGAAAATATTTACCGAAATCATTTTCTATAATTCATTCAACCCCATTGATTTGATCTCATCCATTGGATTATTTTTTATGATCAATGTACAATAATGATCATATTTTCCATCCATAAAAATAAATAGTTGAACATTCCCCTATTTGGAACATTTATGGATGGAGAAGATCTTCTCAATAGAGTTGATCCATTGTTTTGTGATTAATGGATTAAATGATCCATTGAAATTTAAAGGAATTTGTCACATAAAGGTATCAATCATATCCTGTTCTGTCTTAGATGGATTTTGATGCTCCACCCAACCCATGATTCTATTCAAAACAAGATTCAGGTGAGATTATATCATCATAAAGTTAACGATTAGAGCTCCTATCAGGTTGGGCATCTTGTTGGGTGGAGTAATTGAATTGTCTATGACATTGGTTGTTTACCTGAGTTATCATATTCCTGACTATTGGAAAGAATAAAAGGAAAATTATGGATGATAATTTTTAAACTATTAATCACATAAAGGGGGAATCCATTAAAATTAAATAGGTAACTTTAAATTTCATAAATTTCCTTAAATTTTGAGTCTATAGGATTCTATCATAGCTATCATTGATTTATTCACAAATATATTTTCATATATTATTTTTTGGGTCCCTTAATAATATTTTGTAATGGGATTATCAATTTCCAAGAGCATATCCCATAGGAATGTCAAACAAGGTTTGTAGAAAGTCTGTTGTCAGGAAGCATGTGCCGATCGAGTCTATCTCAACATGGTGTTTTTTGGTTTTACCCCTATGTAAAATTGTGATATAGCCACATCTAATTTAAGTGTCTAGATATGGATTTATTTTCTTGATAACCCACTTACTCTATAGTTACCAGAATTTTGGGATGTTTTCTTATACATAATATAATACATAAGGCTTTCACTAGAGTTTTATAATCCTAAACTGAAAATAACAAAACATTTCCTTTGATACCAATTGTGAAAAAAATTATCTTTATTTCAAATTAATTAATGATTTATTACAAAACATTAGCCAAATTATAACACTGAATATTGATAATTATCATGTCTTTAAAAAATTTGTACATTACATAACAACTTAAAATATGAAATATAACATCTTTATTCAAAAATTCCTAAACTAGATTATAATATTCCATTGAAGTTAAAACATCATGGGATAAACTTGGGATGTACATAATAAAGGGGTGAAATCTAAATCAAATTAAGATAGAAAAAATGTCACAACATGAAAAGGCTAACACATGTTAGATAGTAGACATATCAATGGGGCATAAAAAGGGTGATAATCATAATCATGAATAATGATTCAAGATGCATAATAATAATAAAAATGCAAACATAGGAATTTTTGAAACATATTAAAACTCTAAATCATACAAATAGGTCAAGGATAAATTATAAGACATCATGATTAAGAAATTCACAAAAAGGAATTAGGTTCACTCTTAATCCCAACATGACGTCTCATGAGATTGAACATTACACAATACATTACAGTGGTATATAATTTCTAGTGCACTTGTCAAATTCATTTCATTCTTATTCTTATGTGTTCCATATAGATCTTACAACATGGATTAATTCATCATCATATTTTATTCCATGATCGAGGAGTGTGGATTAAATACATGTAATTCCCATGTCAAATAATTTGAATTTTATAAAGGTGAACACCATTGATAGGAAATGGGTATGGTATTCACTAAAAAATTATTTTGGAATGGAAAATCATGTGGAAACATTGGAAGCACCCTGAATACGCATAAAAATTCAAAAAATTGGTAGATGAGATACAAAGGGGTCTCTCATAATTTTTAAATGAAACTGGTAGTAACAGGTAAATTCATATACATATCAAAAAATTCTTCATACAAGATATTGGGTCACGGTGCTTCTTCCTGTCACTAGAAAAATATGTGTTCTCATGGGGTGTCTTCTCCCATGAAGAATAAGGGATTAGAGTCAATTAATCCTATATATTTTGATATCTTTTTTTTAGTATAATCTATCTTTTGATCCTGCCCTAGTAAAATTGATGGCTAATAATAAGGATTAAATAGGTGATGAAATATTTTCAATACTGATTCATGATCTAGGTTCCCCCAAGTTTTTGACCATGAATAGACCTTATTCCTTGATTATTCACTCTTTTAAGATACTGTTATGGATGGAGGGATGGCTCATAGAAAGTCCATGAAAAAATTATTATAACTATTGAAATAGATTCTGAGCTGGGGAAACCATTCTTGAAGAGATACAAAATACCTTGGCAAGTAATTGAATAGTGACTCTGAGTTGAGGGTACATGATCAGTGTAAATCATCAATGATTATTAAGATTCAAATTTTCTTCCCAAAACATAATGAATTCAGAAATAAAAATGAAGACCATTAAAGATGGAAGGTGGTTCTCCTTAGATGGAGATAGAAATAGGTCGGGTTAAGATACTCAGAATAGGAGGAGACAAGTGAAAAAGAGGGGGACACCCAAAATAGTATAAATTATGAGCATGAATTTTTTGTTAGGACATGCACGTAGAAAGGAAAACACATAAATATCAATTCTTGGAATTTCATAGTAAAGAAAGTGGGGATATTGAACCCAAAAATATTAATCAAAGTCCCCAAAGATAATATAACCTGGGTACCAGTAATGTCAAGGTGAAATGTGACATAAGTAAATTCAGTGGAACCTTCTTTGACTGATGGTGTGGAATCTGTCTCAGGAATGATAGGCAAAGAGACTCTTATAAGTAATATTAGATCACCATAGGGTGGATGAAATGTTTAAGAGGGAATTGTAACACCCCAGGTAAATAAAAAATATGACATTTTTATATTTATCTATATTTGTGAATAAAATATTAATATGACTTTAAAGGGGATGCTATGCTCGATGGCCTACCCAACACACAACAACGAGTTTCTTTGGAATCTTACATTGCACTCTAATAATAAAATAATATTATTTTAAATGGTAGTTAATGCCTAGCTATTGTAATGGCACGAATGAACAGAACTAACTACAAAATGATTATATATGTTTGTCAAATATTTTTACTTTTTACAATAAATGTTAGATGATTAAAAATGCGAATGAATCCAATTTTAATAGTAAACATTCTAATATTCTTTAAAAGGTCGATTAACCGCCATTTGATGGAGAACCTCTTTTAAATCCACCTTTTGAAAATTGTATGTGGTATATTGGACAAAATAAAATTCTTCTTTAGAATCGGGACATCAAAATTTACTTTGTGTAAATTTTTGGTATTTTTCCGAAAAAGTTCAATTTTTAATGAATAGTTAAAAATGTTGTATTTTAATTCAAAACCCCTTTTTAATATAATTTATTTATATGATTAAATTAACTTTTGAATTGGTTTTAAAGTAAAATTAGAATATATATTTACCATTTAATCCAATAGTGGTTGTTGTAATTAATTTCACTTTGAAATCGGACTTAAACTAGTGTCAATCTTTTGATACATTTTGTTTCATAAAAACACGCTATTTGTTTGGTCAGCGGGAATTGATTATTAAATTAATTAATGCAAATTATATGTTATGAATTTTTTAAAATAGAAATCATTTTTGAATTCAGAATATCAAATATAGCTTAGGGTGAATTTTTAGTAATTTTCTGAAAAAACATCAATTTTTGATGAACAGTGAAACCACTAAGTGGTACTTATAAAAACTGATTTTTCCGTTTAAATGAAATTTATCCATCTTTGTGTTTTGAATTTCGAAAATCCGATATACATGGTTGTAATTAAGAAGTAAAATGTGTTTCAATGGGATTAAAATATTTTTTGGGTGAATAGTAACTTATTAAGTTTTTAATCGCGATTAGAGGTAATTAGTGTAGTTTAAGGTAAGAATAATGTTTTAGTAAAATGAAATGACCTAGGCACATGTCCTACCCTCATTGGATGTGTCATGGCCGACCAAGAAAATCCATGGGTCAACTTGGGGACCCCATTGAGCCACATTGGTTGCAAAATGACATAAATACCTTTTTATTTAATGTTAAAGTAAAAATGACACAAACATGAGATGTTTTACTAAAACAATTTTTACATGGGGTTATACAAGTCAAGGTTTTTACTATAAATAGTAATTGGGAAGATAAAACTATTTCCTACATCATAGTATTTTTTTATAATTTTTATACATTAAATAAATTAAATTATTTATGACATCATGATGATGCAGTGATGACCTCATTATTTAACGATTTAAATAAAATGGAAAGATAATGTAAAATCTATGACCTACACATGTCGAAATCCTATTGTATGGGTGGAATTCGAACCCTTATCACATTATCCTCGAAAAACATCTATTTGGGACCATGAAAATACTAAAGCCATTCTAAAGTAAAGTAACATTTCTTTACTTTCCAAGAGTGCCCCTCCTCTCCTTTTATAAAAGGCCCCCATCTCTACCTCCTTACTCACACTTCCAAAGCCTTTGGCCCAGAAAAACCCTGACCATTTTGTCTCTCCACATCCCTCTCTAACTCCTTTAAGCCTCACATTGGTCAGAAGTCTTCCCAAGGAAGCCTTTGAGCTCAAACTAAAGGGAGTTACCCGATTTTAAGGTAATGTCTTCACTTGAGTCCTTTTGTTTTATTTTGCTTCTCCACCCCCATAAACCATTTTTATTCCTTTCTTTTGTAACAACACCATTATATTAAATATACTAGGATGCTGTTATGTTAAGGATTAGAGCTACACTTACACACACCTTCGTCTAATGGTTAAAGAACATACTATTTCTGTGTCTGGCGAATTACTGCCTCACGAAACGATGATTGTTCAATCTTCTCTTAAAACCATTAATGGTGGCCATTAATATGTCACTATATTTATATATGATATATAATATGTTTATGTTTTCTTTAAGCTTCTGTATTTTTCATTTATGTCATAACTTTATGGATTCCATTATGGGTATACACGATATCTTCATTTTAGGAAGTGCGGACTACCGCCCCCTCAAAGTGATTTGATTTGTTAATACCATATGTGGTACATATAAAGGATATATTTAATGATATTATATATTATACCATACTGTAATTAAAATACTATTATGTATCATTATGTTTTAATTCCATTAAATATGAAATAGAAATGCAAGTATCATTCATGCGTACGTACGGCTTACCGTCTCCATGAACGATGCATTTCATTTCTTAACTCTAAATGTTATGTAATATTATAAATGCATGAATATACTGGATATATATGATATATATGATATCTACATCATGAATAAAATTCTGTATATAATGGATATTTTACCACATGAACAACTTGTAATTATAAAGAGTTTATTTTTGACTCATGTACCAAACATCGACAAAAACATCTGATATGAACTAACATTATTAAACAATTAGTATAACATTATAATATGTGATATGAACTGAATAATAATCTTTAAATGAGGTCCTTAGAAAATTATAAATGGACCAAAGTTTATTATTCAGGAATATAAAGAAATGAACAAGACAAGTCGGACTTGAGGTAAGGGATCCTACTCCTCTCTTTCTTTTTAAGTACACTCTTTTATGTCATTCCTTTTAAATCTTTTCTTTCTTGTTATTGGGATGTTATTTTATATTACTCTTACTGTAATTTTTATGTTCATATGATGAGAGAACCTATTCTCTCTCATGAATCCATTTTGGAAGTTTTGAGTGGCGCCGTTAGGCTGTCGAATTTTCGTAAGAGATCTAACCTCTCTCTTTCTTTTTAAGTACTCTCCTTTATGTCACTTCTTTTAAGATCCTCTTTGTTATGTTTGGGGATGTTATTTTATATTCCTATTTCTGTAAAATTTATGTTAATATGATGAGAGACCCTATTTTATCTCATCAATCCATTTTTGTAAGTCTTAAGTGGCGTCGTTAGGCTGCTGAGTTTTCGTAAGGGATTTTTCATCTCACTTTCATTCCTGTGATATTTATGCTACATTTTCTGCAATTTACTTTGATTTGTGTATGTACTTCCCATTATTTTACTCATTGTGTAATATACTTTCATTTATGAGTATTTACATCGATGTTGTATTGTCATTCTTTCACGGGGTGTATGTTTCGAAAGACACCCATGTCGGTAAGGGGACCTTTCACCCTCCTCTTTTTAAAAGACATCTTTTGTTATGTATTTTAATTCACATACTATTATGTTGGATATGTTCTTATATATACTTATTGACTTAAATTTTATTTCCATGTTATGAGATACCCTTTTTTCTCTCATCAAATCATTTTCTGAATTTTGTAGTGACGGCGTTAGGCTGTCAAATTTTTGCAAGGGAACTTCTTAACCCCATTTTGATTCTTTGGCATACACTTTTACTCCTTGAATATGTCGTTCTATGAATATGTGTGAATAACCTCTGATTGTTTTAAACTTAATATCCACTAATATTTGGTGTATTCTTTTGTCACACATAATTATGTAATTGATTTATCCTTAATCCAAGGATACCATCTTTGTAAGGGATATCGTCTCAATCTCCTTTCATTGAGGCATATCTTGTTTTATACACAACTTTATTTTATACGGTGTATAAACCCATTTGACTTTTACGTTTATCCAATATGAATATTTTTTATACGAATTGTTTTACTAAATGACAGAAGGGAATGTTTTTTTTGTCGTACGTATGTGGCGACAATGACTTCTCCGCCGTCGTGACCATTATTTGAGTTTCAGCTTCCTCTACAGGCCATACCTTTTTTTAAATGAAAATTAAATACTATATTTTACTTTTCTTTTATTTTGGTATTGAAAATGGTTTTCATAATGTTTTTATTATATCAATGTGTTGTATTGATATCTTGTGATTGAAATGTGGAAATGTTATGTGTCCTTTATGCATGTATTATATGGTACGATTATGTTATGGTTCTTGGGAATTGTTATGAAGACGGGTGTTTCCGTGATAAACTAAGGGCGGGTGAGCCCGATATATCTCTCCAATGCATTGGGTAACACGAAGGAGTGAAATGTTAAGGTTTCTACGAAGAGATTTAGGGAATATAATGTGGTGGGTATTCCAAACGTAACCAAGAGGGTTACTCCCTACGTAAGAATGTCATGAATTCCTCAAGTTACCTTTTATGTAATATGATTTCTATGATTTATTCATGATTTGATGAGGTATGTTAAAGTGCTTATGTTTTATGAGTATATTATTATTTCATTGATTCTTATGTGTACACGTACTCATGTTTCCTTTCCATATATTTTTATATCCCTTACTGAGCTATTTATGCTCATCCCATGTTTTTTTTTGAAATGTTTTTCATAGGTCAAGGGAAAGGTACAAGACACGATGATAGTGTCAAGGAAGTGTCAAGAAAGAATCTATGTTTTATTTTAAATATGTCTCCGTTGATGGGAAAAAATGAATAATATCTTTATGTAACCACTTTGTTTAAACGTGGAATGTAATGAATGTTTTATGTTCTAATTCTCTAAAACTCTAATCCTGAAAAGATCCTCAATGTGTAATCTTCTATTAACTCAAGATTAAGTAATGTTTAAGGTCGGGGCCTTATAGTTGGTATCAACGGTTGGTTTAGACTACTTTAGGGATTAGGAGTTTTTGTTAGACACATGATTAGTCCCTATATCTATTATTTCAGTTAAATCCTTGTTTTATAGCTTTTTTCAGGTCAAGTAAAGTCGGTTACGAATAAAAGGAGAAGGATATAAAACGACATTTTTATCTCTTACTGATGACATGATTGCAATAATCATTGCAAAGTCATGTTCAGATTATTGTGAAACTTTTTCTACAATACAAATCACTTGCAAGCAGTTGTTTGAGATATCAAACACCTCCACTATACCATGTTATCGTCGTGGATCATGGGTTGTTTTTAGAAAAATACTATTTTCACAATATTCTCATATTTTCAAGAAAGGTAAATATTATCATGGTATTTTCAAATATTTTACCTTATCAGAAGAATTTGAAGCATATTATAATTTTAAAAATGGTGCTGAGGAAGGGGACCCTTGCGCAGCCTATTTATATTTGATTTTAAAATATAGTCTCTCAGCACATACTTATGGAATTTTAAAAGGACCAATAATAGAAAGTTTCAACTCAAATCCTGTCCGACTATTTTATAGAAATCATGTTTTATCAGATGTTTTGGAATTATATGTCATACATGATTATTTTCCAAAACTGTTTTTCTGTGAACACCCATAAGACCCATGTTGTACAAGGTGTATTTGGATGGAGGACGAAAGTGATTTTGAAGGATCTATAAATCATTGTGGTAATGCATGGGACTTCTAACTACATGAGCAAGATAACGATGAAACCGAGTGGACACCATGATCAAGGTATGATGTTATTCATTTTGGGAATCATTTTATTTTATCTTATGGTGGTGAAGTAAGACTTCAAGAATTATGATCTTGAGATCATAATGAATTTGGATGAAAATGAGGTGTATAATGAAACAATTGAGGTTAAAATATATTAGGGTTATTTTTGGAGTTTTATAAAAAGGACAAGACGCAGACCGTGTGACAACCCGTCGCGTCGGACAAAGCTGCGGGAATCGAACCCACAACCAAAGTGCGACTGGTATTTATCACTTACCACTGGACTACGTGAAGTCCCTGGTTAGTTTGACTAATTATTTTTAGTTAGATGATTTTATGAATTAAGAGTAAGATGATTTTGGGTGATCTATGGAAATGATTAACCTATCATGGAGGATATGGGATTAGGTTAATTACTTTTCAATACGAGACATTAAGAGCAACTGATGTTGTTTGGAGATAAATGTTACGATTTAACTTGGAAGAATATGAGACTAAATCCTTCAAATATTTGGGTTTCAATCTTAGTTTGGTATACTTTGAAGAATTTTATGGACAAATTATTTATCAAATGGTCCTCGTTCAACTTTGGGTTTTGTTGGACAAATTTTGGAGATTAAGAATAGATTTTCTTTTTATAAAGGGTTATCCTTTTCTAGATGATCTGATCTTGTACTAACCATTTTGGTTTTGGATTTGGTTAAAGTCTAAAGAGATGGGAAGTATATAGTTCTCTTTTGTGTATTAGGTGATTCTCTGGAAGTTGATTATAGTACTCTTAATGTGAACAATTCTTCCTAAATACCTGTCTTTTGGAGAAAATATGAGTTTGTGTAAGGAATCTAATAAAAGTTGAAAGTCAACATGATAAGTGGTTATGTTTCCTTATGAATAAATTCCTCAATAAAAAGTAGCCTAAAACAAAAATTTTTTCTATTAACTTTTCCTACTGGGGAATTGAATACTGTTTAAACCATTATAAGTTTGTGATTTTCTTGTGGTTAACCTTCTCCTAAACATGTTTTCTATCACTCTCCATCGGAACATGACCCTATGTTTTCTCCTCCATGTCCATGTTTTCCTACATGGAATCCTAGTATGGGTTAACTCGGGTGACCTCTGTACTTATCTTTCTTTATTTTAAAGTGATTGTTTTAGCGACTCTTGTTCCGATGTGGGACTTTCAAGGATGTTTCCAAGCTCAATTTTAAAATTGCGAGGATGCAATTCCCAAAAGGGGGGAAGGATGTAACACCCCAGGTAAATAAAGAATATGAAATTTTTATATTTATAAATTTTTGTGAATAAAATATTAATAGGACTTTAAAGGGGACGCTATGCTCCATGGCGTACCCAACACGCAACAACGAGTTTCTTAGGAATCTTACGTTGTACTCTAATAATAAAATAATATTATATTAATTGGTAGTTAACACCTAGCCGTTGTAATGGCGAGAAAGAACTGAAATAACTAAAAAATGATTATATATTTTTGTCAAATATTTTTACTTTTTTCAATAAATGTTAGAGGATTAAAAATGCGAATGAATCCAAATTTAAGCGTAAACATTCTAATATTATTTAAAAGGTCGATTAACCGCATTTTGATGGGGAACCTCTTTTAAATCCACATTTTGACAATTTTATGTGTTATATTTGACAAAATAAAATTCATATTTAGATTCGGGATATCAAAATTTACTTTTTGTAAATTTTTGGTATTTTTCCGAAAAAGTTCAATTTTTAATGAATAGTGAAAAATGTTGTATTTTAATTCAAAACCTCTTTTTAATATAATTTATTTATATGATTAGATTATCTTTTGAATTGGTTTTAAATTGAAATTAGAATATATTTCTACCATGTAATCCAATAGTGGTTTTTGGAATTAATTTCACTTTGAAATCGGACTTAAACTAGTGTCAATCTTTTGATATATTTTGTTTCCTAAAAACACGCTATTTGTTTTGACAGCCGGAATTAATTATTAAATTAATTAATTCAACTTATATGTTATGAATTTTGTAAAATAGACACAATTTTTTAATTCATAATATCAAATATAGCTTATGGTGAATTTTTGGTAATTTTCTGAAAAACATCAATTTTTGATTAATAGTGAAACAACTAAGTGGTACTTATAAAAACTGATTTTTCCGTTTAAATGAAATTTTTCCATCTTTGTGTTTTGATTTTAGAATATCCAACATACATGGTTGTCATTAATAAGTAAAATTTGTTTCAATGGGATTAAAATAATTTTTTGGTGAATAGTAACTTATTAAGTTTTTAATCGCAATTAGAGGCAATTAGTGTAGTTTAAGGTAAGAATAATGTTTTAATAAAATGAAATGACCTAGAAACATGTCTTACCCTCATTGGATGTGTCATGGCCGACCAAGAAAATCCATGGGTCAACTTGGGGACCCCATGGAGCCACTTTGGTTGGAAAATGACATAAATACCTTTTTATTTAATGTTGAAGTAAAAATGAAAAAAACATGAGATGTTTTACTAAAACAATTTTTACATGGGATTATAGAAGTCATATTTTTGACTATAAATAGTCATTGGAAATATAAAAATATTTCCTACATCATAGTAGTATTATTATACTTTTTATACATTAAATAAATTAAATTATTTATGACATCATGATGATGCAGCGATGACCTCATTATTTAACGATTTAAATAAAATGGAATGATAATGTAAAATCTAAGACCTAAACATGTCCAAAACCTATTGGATGGGTGGATTTCGAACCCTTATCACCTTATCCTCGAAACACATCAATGTTGGACCATTAAAAACGGAAACTCATTCTAAAATAAAGTAACATTTCTTTACTTTCCACGAGTGCACCTCCTCTCCTCTTATAAAAGGCCCCCACCTCTACCTCCTTACCCACACTTCCAAAGCCTTTGGATCGGCCAACCCCTGCCCACTTTGTCTCTCCACATCCCTCTATAACTCCTTGAAGCCTCACGTTGGTCATAAGTCTTCCCAAGGAATCCTTTGAGCTCAAACTAAAGGGAGTTACCCGATTTTAAGGTAATGTCTTCACTTGAGTCCTTTTGTTTTATTTTGCTTCTCCACCCCCATAAACTCTTTTTATTCCTTTCTTTTGTAACAAAACCAGTATCTTCAATATACTAGTATGTTTTTATGTTAAGGATTTGTGCTACACTTACACACACCTTAATCTAATGGTTAAAGAACATATGTTTATGTTTTCCTTAAGCTTCTGTATTTTTCATTTATGGCATACCTTTATGGCTTCCATTATGGGTATACGCGATATCTTCATTTTAGGAAGTGCGGACAACCACCCCCTCAAAGAGATTTGATTCGTTAATACCATATGTGGTACATATAAAGGATATATTTAATGATATTATATATTATACCATACTGGAATTAAAATACTATTATGTATAATTATGTTTTAATTCCATTAAATATGAAATAGAAATGGAAGTAGCGTTCATGCGTACGTACGACTTTCCGTCTCCATGAACGGTGAATTTCATTTCTTAACTCTAAATGTTATGTAATATTATAAATTCATGAATATACTAGATATATATGATATATATGATATCTACACCATGAATAAAATTCTGTATATAATAGATATTTTACCACATGAACAACTTGTAATTATAAAGAGTTTATTTTTGACTAATGTACCAAACATCGGAAAAAATGTCTGATATGAACTAACATTATTAAACAATTATTATAACATTATAATATGTGATATGAACTGAATAATAATCTTTAAATTAGGCCCTTATGAAATTATAAATTGACCAAAGTTTATTATTCAGGAATATAAAGAAACAAATAATACAAGTCGGACTTGAGGTAAGGGATCCTACTCCTCTATTTCTTTTTAAGTACACTCTTTTATGTCATTCCTTTTAAAGCTCTTCTTTCTTGTTATTGGGATGTTATTTTATATTACTCGTACTGTAACTTTTATGTTCATATGATGAGACCCTATTCTCTCTCATCAATCCATTTTGGATGTTTTGAGTGGCGCCGTTAGGCTGTCAAATTTTTGTATGAGATCTAACCTCTCTCTTTATTTTTAAGTACTCTCCTCTATGTCACTTCTTTTACAATCCTCTTTGTTATGTTGGGGGATGTTATTTTATATTCCTTTTTCTGTAAACTTTATGTTAATATTATGGGAGACCCTATTTGATCTCATCAATCAATTTTTGTAAGTTTTATGTGGCGGCGTTAGGCTGCCGATTTTTCATAAGGGATTTTTCATCTCACTTTTATTCCCGTGAGATTTATGCTACATTTTCACAATTTCCTTTGAGTGGTGTATGTACTACCCATTATTTTACTAATTTTTTA
Source organism: Viscum album (assembly GCA_963277665.1). NCBI lineage: Eukaryota > Viridiplantae > Streptophyta > Magnoliopsida > Santalales > Viscaceae > Viscum > Viscum album. The sequence goes on from OY728126.1 coordinate 593,221,999, forward strand.
ATATACATTCATTTATGAGTATTTACATCAATGTTTTATTGTCCTTCTTTCTTGGGGTGTATGTTTCGAAAGATACCCATGTCGGTAAGGGGACCTTTCACCCTCCTCTTTTTAAAAGACTTCTTTTGTTATGTCTTTTAACTCACATACTATTATGTTGGGATATGTTCTTCTATATCCTTATTGATTTAAATTTTATGTCCATGTGATGAGATACCCTTTTTATCTCTCATCAACTCATTTTCTGAATTTTGTAGTGACGCCGTTAGGCTGTCAAATTTTTGCAAAGGAACTTCTTACCCCAATTTTTATTCTTTGGGATAAACTTGTACTCCTTGAATATGTCGTTCTATGAATATGTTTGAATAACCTCTGATTGTTTTACACTTAATATCCACTTATATTTGGTGTATTCATTTTTCACACATAATTATGTAATTGATTTATCCTTAATCCAAGGATACCGTCTTTGTAAGGGATATCGTCTCAATCTCCTTTCATTGAGGAATATCTTGTTTTATACAGAACTTTATTTTATATGGTGTATAAACCCCTTTGACTTTTACGTTTATCCAAAAGTAATCTTTTTTTATAAAAATTGTTTTACTAATTGACAAAAGGGAATTTTTTTTTGGTCATATGTATGCGGCGACAACGACTTCTCCGCCGTCGTGACCATTATTTGAGTTTCAGCTTCCTCTACAATCCATACCTTTTTTTAAATGAAAAATAAATACCATGTTTTAATTTTCTTTTATTTTGGTATTGAAAATGGTTTTCATAATGTTTTTATTATATCACTGTGTCTTATTGATATCTTTTGATTGAAATGTGGAAATGTTATGTGTCCTTTATGCATGTATTATGTGGTACGATTATGTTATGGTTCTTGGGCATTGTTATGAAGACGGGTGGTTTCATGATAAAATAAGGGTGGGTGAGCCCGATATTTCTCTCTAATGCATTGGGTAACACGAAGGAGTGAAACGTTAAGGTTTCTCCGAAGAGATTTAGGGAATATACTATGGTGGGTATTCCAAACGTAACCAAGAGGGTTGCTCCCTACGTAAGAATGTTATGAATGCCTTAAGTTACCTTTTATGTCTTATGATTTCTATGACTTATTCATGATTTGATGAGGTATGTTAAAGTGATTATGTTTTATGTGTAATGTATGATTTCATTGATTCTTATGTGTACAAGTACTCAGGTTTCGTTTCCATATATTTTTATATCCCTTACTGAGCTTTTTATGCTCATCCCATGTTTTTTTGAAATGTTTTTCATAGGTCAAGGGAAAGTTACATGATATGATGATAGTGTCAAGGAAGTGTGAAGAAATAATCTATGTTTTATTTTAAATATGTTTCCATTAATGGGAAAAATGAATACTATCTTTATGTAACCACTTTGTTTAAATGTGGAATGTAATGCAAGTTTTATGACCTAATTCTCTAAAAATCTAAACCTGAAAAGATCCACATTGTGTAATCTTGTATTAACTCAAGATTAAGTAATTTTTAAGGCCAGGGACTTATAGGAATAGTGTAGTATTAAGGCTCAAATAGGATGGAGTTAAAAATGAAAGTGGTGGAAAATAAACACTTGTAGCTTGTTCTAAATTGCATGGAAGAAATGTTAGAAGAACCCCTCTTTATCAATTCCCCAAAAAGGTAGTCAACATTATGTATGAGATAATAATTCATGATTCTATTAAGTAGGAACAAAGAAAATTGATTAAAAAACCAGATCACATTATTGGGAGAGTATTCATTTAAGGGTAGATCACTATGGAGTAATATATTAAAATTTGGAACAAAATGAAAATTTAGAATGAAGCTCGTTTACAAGTCGATCAAGATATCTAGGGAAGTGTTTTGAATTGGGGGTTATTTTGATTAGTTGACTCTAAAAATATTAGATTCAATTTTAAGACTTTATGCCTCTTTTTTTGGTTAGTTTCTTGTATGGAGGTCAAAATTAGTTTCCCACTTTTCCTTAAATGTGATTTTAAAAAATTACTTTTGATTTAATAGATAATGTGAAGATCCCTTACTTGACAGTGTGACTCCAAATGAAAGGTAGAATCTTATTCACTGCTTGGGAGAAACATGTGATCACTTTAGAGATTTTAGGGTAGAGTAAGGATATGACAAGAGGATTTTTGGTGATGATAATTGGGATAGTGGGTTGGTTTATATAGGAAATGAGTGGAGAATTATTTGTCATTTCTCAACCATAGGTTTTGAACTCCCTAATATTATATAACACCAACCAAAAAAACTAGAGATTTTTCCCGTGGTTTCATCCAAATGGTATTGGATTTAATTATTTTATAAGTCCAAGTTACAAAATTAAAAAGGTAATTCCCTTGATTAGGTTGAAATGAGTCATACTCTTAAGGAAATTGTTTTAAATCATTAAAATATATTAATGTTTTTAGGGGATTTATATTGTATTTATAATATTAATTAAATAAACAAAAATATAGAGTATTTTAAATGGAAATAATATATTTAGTGTTTGGGAACTATTTATAGTATTTATTAAAACATCTTAGGGTCATTATGAAGTTATAACACACATCATATATTGATACGATATTTAATTTTTTATCTAAAAATTATCTATATTAAAAAATTATGAAAAATTCTTTATTGAATAATTCGGAAATTTTAATTACAAAAATAATGTTTATTTTATCAATATAGTTTTCTAAATATGTGTTTTTACACTATTAAAATCAGATTCTACATTTATTGAGAAATAATGGGGATTTCACAATAACTGTTTCTGAAAACATATAAAATATAAACTTGTTATCACAAAAATTATATCATCATTTATATTTTAAAAAAATATTTTCTAATACTATTTCTTGAAAACATTATTTATTTAAAAGAATAATTTTTCAAAATAAATGTATTAATTGAAACTGAATAATAATTAAAGATAGAATGTGTGTTTAATTATATAAAAATCAAAATCATTTATAATTTAATGATAAAAATAAAAAAAGAATATTAATACACTGAAAATAAAATATACAAATTCATATTATTGTGTAATTGATACATATCCAAATAATACACCATAAAAATCCCAAAGGTAAAGGTGCATGATAATGATACATTCATGGGTTCATTCCGTGAAACATGGTTTGTGCCGTAATCTCAATTATATAGAACATCTATCGAAATCTATTTCACTAATTTTTTGGTATTTTGATCTAAAATTGGGATACAATAAGGAAAATATTTGTGGTTCTATCTCCCTCATAAGCTAAGATACATGGGATTCATAGGGTATGGTCTTATGAGTTGAGGCCATCACTTCGTTGGTCTAGGACAATTAGATTTTTAAAACCTTAATATTTAATTAAACTATAATATCTTTGTCAAAACATTTTATTATTAATGATAATTGTTCTTAACTATGATTTTAATTAGATAAAACTGAGGAATCTCATTTATTTTATAAAACATTAATACATAATAATACATCTAATTAAATCCAAAGGGGAATTTTATTTATTATGTTTCAGGTCATTACAGGGTTTCTCTTCCCTGGTACTCATAGATAGTGAAGTCCATCTCAGTGTAGTGGTTTGTCCACTTCCACTCACTTGTAAACACATACATGAAATGTGATAGTGTCTTTATTTTTAGTTAATTTTCTAATAATCTCATTCTAAGAGGTGTATTCCATCTCAAAATCAAATCAATAAATACACTCAAACCACCTCCTATACTAACATTTCATGTAAATCCGGAATAAAATATATTTATGATATTATGATTAGAAAACACATAAAATATCTCACACTATAGTTAGTGACCTCAATATATTCACATTTTTGTAGCTTCCTAGCCCAACAGACGACTACTCATCTATTAAACATCATAACTTTGGATTTTCTGACTCCTATTAGGTCACAATATAGTGTATACTTTTTTCTTAACTCGCGTAAAGTTAAAAATGGTTCAGAACTCAACCTATATTTCATTTATAATAATTCACTCACACAAGGATCTAACCACACAAGATTTACCCCCTTCTTGGTTTTGGTTGTCCTTGAAACTAACGAACATGATATGCTTTCAGTAAACCTCTAGTATCTATTAAGTAAACCAATGAAACTATAAATTTGAATGTTGTTTTTAGGATAATACTATGAAATAAAAAACTTGAACTTTTAAAGGTATTCTTATATTCAAACCATATATATTTCTTTCCCTATGTTTCATACCTCAATGATCCATATTTTTAAACTACAGAGATTTCCACACAGCCGTACCTCAAGCGTGTAAGGTAATATAATATCTATATACATTAAAATATGTATACTATTTAATATAATGTATATATATATATATATCAACACATCAAATACCGAGTTAGCTTGGAATACATGTGACCCTGAGTTAGCGTACATCATACTCAACAACAACCTTCCTCTATATCTTGCATTACATAAAAAGAGACATTATTGGATGGTTTTCACTATACACAGTGTTGAGTCTAACCAAGAAACCATCTGTTATTAAAAAATTATTATTTAATATAATAAGATATAGACTAGCTGTTATGAATAATATTAACTAACCTATGAAAATATATTGTTTAGATAACAAAATCATTTGTGAAAAATAAATTATAAATGAATATCAGAACCTATTTAATATTAAAATAATATTTTTATAGAAGACCATTTTTATGCTCACAAAGCTATTTGACCCTAAGAGTTAATATTAGTTAATTTTACTGAGTGATATTAATTTAATAAAAATGTTACATTTTCAATAATTTTTTTATATTCATCCAATATATTTTATAATCATAAGATAAAAATAAACCCAATGTTTTTCCTAAAAACCTATATTCTTATAAAGGCAATTTTACATCTTTTTAATAGAGATTCCATTTTAAATATTCATTTTGACACTATTATCAATTTAATTTGATAAAATAAGCATTATTTTTAAATTTATAATGTCAAAATTATCTTAGGATAAATTCTTTGGGATTTTTCTGAGAATTGTCATTTTTTAGTGAATAGTGAAAAATAATGTGTTTTAGTTAGAAATTTCCTTTTCATTTAGAATATTCTTAATATAAAATTATAATATAATGTTTAATTTATAAATAGATAAATTATAAATCTATTTATAAAATTCATATTATTACAATCAATTTACATTTTTTCATTAAAAAACATAATAATCGTTTGAACATTTTCTAATAACACCAGTTAATTTGTCACTCTACGAGATTAGCATTAATCCTAATTTTTTCTCTTCGATGATTCAAAATTTTAAAATATAACATAAAACATTTTCATTAATAAAATATTTTTTTCTAAGAATAGTAACTATATTTTTTGTGAAAAATTATTAGTGAATGTGATTAAAATTAATTACAATGATTAAGGTGTAATTAGGATTAAAAGAGACTAAAACCCTCTGTTTAAGGTCCCGAATCACCTATCTAAGTTTCAAACACACATTTTATGGCCATATATGGCCATTAAACTTCCATTAATGATTTTGCATTGTTTTATGTGACATGATTTAGGTAATAACATGTAGACACCTAACTTATTTTCAAGAATACCATGTTTGTTATTTTCCATCCCTATAGAACTCAAAAAACTCTACCCATTCCTCACACCTCTCCAACCACTAATGATCATCATAGATAATCTAAAATGGACTGAAAAAATACCTCTATTATTCCAAGAGGCCTCCCTTTGGGTAGAATAATTTCCATGGATTCCTTTTGGTTAAACCAAAAAATGTAACCGGATTAAAAGGTAATGTCATTTCTCAATATCTCTAGTTTCGTTTCTATTATCCAACGCCTAAAATACAAATATTTTGTAAATTTGAAACAAAACCAGTATCATTAATATACTATAGTGTTTTTAATCAGAAATGTTTACCTACACTTACACACACCACCATATAATGGGTAAGAAAAATAATGCTTCTGTGTATAATGAACTATAGACACACAAAATGATGATTGTTCAATTTTTCCCTACTGCCTCTCATGATATCTATTATGATGGAATATATATTTATATATAAATAAAATATGATATTTATTTTTTTATTAATATTTCATTAATCATTTATTACACCTACCTTTAATACATTCCACTTTATGTTAATACGATAACATCGTTTGAGCCCCCTCAAAGCATTGTGATTCGTTAACACTAAACATAGAACATATAAGGAAGGTTATAAATAAACATATGAGACATACAAATCATATATATTCTACTCATGACATAATTATTTTTATGAAATTATAATATAAATATATTTATATATCACCTCCTTTATTACTCTTTCACAATAATTAAAAGAGACAACCTCGTTCGTGGACTTATGGACTACCACCTCTTTGACATGATGTGAATAATTTTACATCATATTATTCTTTATATAAGTATTTATTAATAATAATATGTTATTTTTTATATAATTATCATTTTAGATTTATTTGGTGTTACTTAACATGTTTAGATAACCATCACTGAAATATGGCAAAATTACTCATGCGTACGTACGACCTATTGTGTCCTTGGTTTCATCGTTAATTCATTTATCATAACTATATATAATGATAGATTTCAAATTAATAATTAATGTATAAATATAAAAATTATATAATAGTTCTTATTCTCTATATGTTATATAATGAACCATATGACCATAGTTAACTAAAAATTGTTGTCTTGATGCATAAACTGAATTTGGTCAAAAACAGCAGATGTAAACTTAATTATTTGAGTAGTCATAAAAAACATTGTAATCAGTGAAATAAATTTAATTTTAAACATGAAAAGGGTTTTTAATAATGTTTAAAATAATCATAAGTTTATTATAAAATAATTTAACTGAAATTCACCTGAAATGAGATACAAGGTAAGGGATTATTGTCTCTTTTTCATTCCGCAAGGCATACTAAATTAGTGGTCACATAATATCATATATGTAGTGTAAATAATACCACATTGACATATAATATCATGAATTATTTTAACTTCATGGTATTTAAAATATTTCTTTTAATAATCAATAAATTTTGGGTTTCGAATTCATTTGTTACCACATTGGTAAGGGATTTCCATCTCACTATTTACACCCTTGATATAAATGTCATGTTCACTATGTAAAAATTTTGTGTGGTGTATCTACGCCCCATTTTTTATTTATTATATAATTAATTAATTTTATTTAATGGTATTTAAAACATTTATTAAATAGTATTATTTCATGAGTTTTATGATTTAAACTCATTCAATGAGTTATGGGGCACTTTGGAATACTTAAATATCATTTTCCTCATAACTAATCATAACAATCATTCAAGGGAATTTCCATCCATTCAAATTAATTAAAAATTGATAAATAAAAAAATCATTATACTATGGTTATTCATGACCATTTTCAATTATTATTACTATTTTCCCACTATTTTGCACTCAAATTGTTTTAGAAAATGTTTTCAAGAGTACCTGATGTTATTATCTCTTTAGTCAGAGAAAATGTTTTCTTATAAACAACATTTTTTATTTAAATGTTTTCAAAAATGTTTTTAAATTGATTTTTAAATACATTTTACCTTTATTTCTTTTACCATTATTTCAATGGAATCAAATTATCACGTTCTTAATGAGGCATTTTCTAACCATTCGATGTTCAAAAAGAATATTATTTTTACCTCGTACGACATGTATGGATTCATCCGCCCTCCTTTCGTTGAAGTAAAAATTTCAATATTAAAAGTTTTACTTCTAAAGAATGATATTTTCAAATGGTTTTTCATGTGAAAATGTAATTATCCTCAATAATATATTTAAAATCAGTTATTTTATTTCATCGTTGATAAGAACTATCTATTTTTACTCCATATGTGATTTTTTTGTAATGATAATTTCCCTAATCTTGATCTGGATGGTTTATGATTTATTTTTTCAAGGATAGTATTCATATTCAATTAAATTATTAATTTATTATTTCCATTTAAATAATCAATCTCTTATGATAATTAATCTTTGAATTTCCACTAAATTATCCATATCAATTTTCATGTATATTATTCTTTGATAAATCGTATAACATTTCACATATAATGTATACTTTGAATTTTGTTTGATTAATCCATATATTCTACTCCATACAAATATTAGATAAGGAACATTGTTAAATTTTTTATTTTATAGAGGAAGAATGTTTTGGACTATTATGTCATGGGTGGGATCCAGTTATAGATATCCCCTCAATTCATCGGTAGTCTCAAGGGATGCGACATTTGGAAATAAACCTTAAATGGGGTTTTACCCTATATTTTTTAAACCATATTGTGAAAGGTGTTCAAGGTAAAGGTTCCATGAACCTAGAAAAAAATATTAAAATAATTAATAACTTCATTCGATTATATTATGATATTATTCATCCATGAGAGTTTTCATCGACAAATCATTGGATGCGTATTATTTTCATGATTTGGTTATTGTACATACATGAGAAAATGTGTAGATATATATATGGATAAATTTCATTTTTAGTTCATTGAATAAATTTAAAGTGATCCATTTTCGTAAATTTCCATATGTATATTTCCTTATCTAGTTATTGGAATGGAATGTATTTAGAGTTAGTTACATTTCTACACTGACAATTCTCATTGATTCATTATTGTTTCAACACTATTATGACCATACAATGAATTTGAGCTCACCCTTACTATGTTTCTTTCCCCAGTAATCCATGATCTGTACTATGAATGATTTTAAAGTATTTTACTAGATGGATTAGAGTTATCCTAAATGTTATTTATTTATAAAGAATAAAAAAATTATGTTGTAATCAATGTATTCATTTTTAATACAATGCTCATTTATGTATCTAGTTTAACAAGACTACTAAACTGATCATTCCTTTTGGAATTATTCCTCATAATCATTCTAATTTATTTACTATTAGACACTGGATCTGGGTTATCCTAGGCTGGGTCACTACAGTTGGTATCACATGAGGTTTTTTAGCTTCCTTGGGAATTAGATTTCAAAAAACCATGATTTGAGAACACAACCCTATGGTAGAATTTGAGAATTAGTATAGATGAAAACCTTATAATTTGGGTAAAATTTTGATTATGTGGGTCTTCCATGAAATACATCCCTATTTAGATACTACAAATGGGTGTGGTTCTGGAATAGATTTACCTAGGAGTAACGACTCTAACAAGGTGTTTCGGGCTTAACAATGGGTAAACTGCTACATGAAAATGGGCCTTAATATGCACCTCATTTGACACATTGGAGGGATATTCATAGGATAATCCATGTTTTCATTATTAAATATTACAATAATTTTGAAATGATTTTGACAACGAATAATCAAGGTTAAATCTATGGTGTTTTTGATTAAATATAAGGTGTAATGTTTCAAAATCATACAAATGATATTATTGATAATACATTGTCCAATGAAGGACCCAGTTTGAAATAAAATGGATAATGTATTTACATGTTTAGATTGTATTGAAAAACTTAGTTAAATTGATATTTAGAGATTTTTCTAACTTCCAAGATGTCCATCATCTTTATATATGGAAGTTATATTAATATGGTTTTACAAAATGGAAACCTATAAGGTGGGTTATAAATAATCAAAAATTGCAAGGCCATAAGTCTAGAACCCATGACCTGAAGATTATAAGGGTTTCATGATGACCACTGACCTATGCAATGTCTTTGTTATTTTTCATTGTTTTATGTTAAACATTTTAACGAATAATTGTTAACGATGAACCTTTAGTATCACATTTGAGGATTATAAATTAATCTAAAATCCAAATTGGTTTGGAAGGTATTTAAAGAGAAATAGATATATCTTTCACTCTTATGATCATTTAAATGTTTATTTTAGTGACATAGTCACCAAAAATTAAATATTGATAATTATTTCATTGTATTAAAGGAATGCATTTTGATTTTATCAAATAATAACCAAAATATTAGATTTTTCTTATTAAATAGATACCTATAATGTAATAATATTTCATTATATTTTTTTAAAAAAATTAATTACCTAAAATTAAAAAGAAAATTAATTAGAAATAAAATGTGGTCCTAATACATTAAGTTTTGTTAAACTGATGGTCTTATAAATCATCACAGAATTATGGATTTGAGGCCCTCAACATTCCATTAATCATTAACCTGATTTTGATTGATGTCCTCATTCACTTTATATGAATATTTACACATTTCATCGATGTTTTTATTTTTGCATTCCACTAATGGCATAATAATTGGAGACCTAGTTTCATGGTAGTCCATGTGACCTTTTTTACTTTACATTCTATCTTTTGCAGAGGATGTTTCACAAAATCATCTCAAAATGTGGGATTCCAAAGTAGTAAATATAAAAAAATTCTATTACCAATATTGAGTTTAAATTGTAACGATGTTATTAAAATAAGATGGGGTGAATTTGACACCAAGAAAAAATAAAATAGGAACCTTCAATTTGATACAGTTTAGGACACACAACAATAAGTGCATTAGGTAACATAATATCCATATAATTTATAATATATTTTCCATGTCAAATATATTATTTATATTTAAACACATGAAAGACTGAGTTAGACTAAAATACATGTGATAGTTATTTATAATGCATCATACACAACTAACACCTTCCTCCACATCTTGTGTTTCTTAAAAAGATACATTCTTCAATGTCTTGCTCTATATGAAATATGGAGTCATATCGAGAAAAAATATGTAAATAAAAAATTATTATTTAATATAACAAGATATAAACCAGCTGTTATTAATAGTTTTACCTAACATATGAAAATATATGGTTTAGATAACTTAATAATTGGTCAAAAATAAATTCGAAATGAATATAAGAACCAATTGAATATTAAAATGGTATTTTTATAGGGAACTATTTTTATGCTCATAAGGTTGCTTTACCTTAATAGATTAAATAAATTATTTTTAGTTAGTGATATTAATGTAATAAAGATTTTAAATATTCAATAAAATAGTTTTTATATCCATCCATTATATTTGATAAACAAAAGATAAGAACAACCCCAGTATATTTCACAAGACCCATATTTTTATAAAGGCAATTTTATCGCCTCTTAATAGAGAACCAAGATTAAAAATTACTTTTGACACTCTTATAAATTTAATTTCATAAAATAATCACTATTTTTGAATTTATAATGTTAAAATTATCATAGGATAAAATGTTAGTATTTTTCTGAGAAACTACAATTTTTAGTGAATAATGAAAAATACTTTGTTTTTGTTTAAAATGACCTTCTCGTTTAAAAAAAATATTAATTTTAAATTATATTATAATTTTTATTTAAATTTATAGTAAATTAATTATAAATCTATTAATTCAATTGAATTAATTATATTCAATTTTTCCTTTTTTAATAAAAACACCTAACAATCTTTTGATCATTTTTTCTACCAAGACCAGTTTTTCTGCCTGTCTGTGAGATTACCATTAATCCAAATTTTCTCAATTATGTGATTTTGATTTTGAAAAAATTACATAATTCATTGTAATGAGGATAGTAATTTTTTTCTATTAATCTCAAAATATTTTTTTTTAAAAATTATTTGTGAATGTGATTAAAATTAATTATATTGATTAAGGCATAATTCGGCATAAAAATGGACTATAATCGCATGATTAAGGTCCAAAATGACTTATCCACTAGTGAAAATCACATTTTATAAACATATTTCGGTCATCAAACTTCCATTATTGATTTTAGATGGTTTTTATGTCTTTTTTAGGTTGTAACATGTGTACACCAAACATCTTTTCAATTCTACAATGTGTGTCCATTTCCTTCCCTATAAAAGGCCACCACCTCTACCCTTTCCTCAAACCTCTAAAACCACTTATATCTATCCAATATGTACCCAAATAAAATACCAAAATCCATCCCATCTACTTGTAATCAAATATTTGTGTATAATACCATCCATTTATTCCTTTTGCATAAACCAAAAGAGGCTACCTGATTAAAAGGTAATGTATTTTCTCAATCTCTCTAGTTTCATTTCCATTCTCCAAACCCGAAAATATCTTTATTATATTTTTGTGTAACAAAAATAGTATCCTCAATATAATAAGATATTTTATTATGATATTTTGACCTAAACATACACATATCACCATCAAATGGGTAATAAAAAAATGTTTCTGTGTAAGGTGAATTACAGTATCACGAAACGATGATTGTTCAATTTTTCCTTACCACCTCTCATTGTTTTTATTATGATGTAAAATATGATTATATAAATTAAATATGATATTAATTTTTTAATAATACTTTTTAAATTCTTTTATGACATCGAACGTTAATAATTTCTATTTTATGTAAAGGCAATAATATTGTATGAGGAAAATGTAGACTACCACCCCCGTAAAGCATTGTGATTTGTTCACACTAAACATGGAACCCATAAAGGATGAATTTAATTATAAATATGTACAAAAAATATATATCTTATAATAATGAATTAATTATATTTCTATAAATATGATAAAGATATATAAAGATATATATATATATATCATCTCTTTTATTACCCTTTCATAATCTTTAAGCAGTTAACATCATTCATGGGCGAGTAGACTACCGCCTAATCCACATGGTGTGATTAATTTTATATTAAACAATTCTTTATATAACGATGTATACTTTTTTAATAGGGTATTTATTATAAAATAATAATTCTGTAATGATATGGTTTTACGTACCTTCTTTCCATAATGACTATTGAAAAATGGAAACATTACTTATGCGCACGTATGGAATACCATACCATGATTGTAATGATAATTTATTTTTCATACCCATGTTTATTTATTTAATTTAGAAGTTTAATATATGTATAAATATGATAATTATGCCCTGTTGTTTATTCTGGAGATGTTATATAATGAACCCTATGACCAAAGGTGATCAAAAGATATTGTTTGGTTGCATGAACAGAATTCTTCCAAAGACACCAAATTAAAACTTAATTGTTTGAGTAGTCATACAGTGAATTGTAAGAATTTAAATAAAATTAATTATAAACAACAAAATAGTTCTTATGAAAGTATAAAATTAACATCAGTTTATTATATAGGAATTTAAAGTGTGTTTACCCGAAAGGAAACGTAAGGTAAGGTATTCTTGTATCATTGTTATTCTACGAGGCATACTTAATTGTTGTTCACATTATTTATTATATATGGTGTAGATGATTCCAAATTGAAATATAATATAATTATATATTTTACTTTCATGTTATTTAAAGTTTTTATTTAATTTTTAATACCTTTTGGTTTTCAAATTCATTTTTTTCCACATTGGAAAGGGATTTCCATCTCACTTTTTACATCCAAGAGAAAAATGTCATGTCCACTACTTAAATGTTTTGTGTGTTGTATCTACCAATTTTTTTATATTTTATTCCATGATTTAATTTTCCTCGATGTTATTTAAGATATTCATTTAACAATATTTTTTCATGAGGTTTATGATTTAAAAATGATTCATAGTGTTATGGGGCACTTGGGAATTTATAAAGATTATTTTCCTCAATACTAATATTAATGATCATTCAATGGAAATTAAATTTGAAGAAATTACATAACCATTTTTAAATAAAATAATTAATTCTATTTTGTTTATTAATTTCCATTTTCATGTATTAGTACTATTTTTACATTGTTTGATGTCAAAGTGTATTATAAAATGTTTTTAGTAAAACATGACATAATTTATCTCTCTAGTCGGAGAACATGTTGCCGACTAAAAACCATGTTTTATTAAATAGTGTTAAAAAATAATTTTTAAATGATTGGGTAAATACATTTTTACCCTTTTTTCTTTTACTAATGATTCAAACTAATCTTCTTGTTTCCATCATAATGAGGAATTTTCTATGCTTTTTTTTGTATAAAAGGAATATTTATTTTACCTCATACGAAAGGTAAAAATTCATCCTCCTTTACTTCATTAAAGAATCCTTTTGAAGTTTTAATGTTTTTTTAAAGAATAATTTCTTTTAAATTTTTTAGAAGAAAATTTTTTCCCTCAACAATATTTTTAAAAGAAATTACATTATTTCATAAACAAAAACAACCCTTTATTTTTACTCCACATGGGTTTTGTTTTATTGATAGTATCCTTAATATTACCTTGGATGTTTTAGGAATTATTTGGCCAAGTATAGAATTAAAATTCCCTTCTTTGTTTTTTTAATAGTAACCTTCAAATATTCAATCTCTTAGGATCATTGAACATTGGATTTCCCCAAAATTATCAATTTCATTTATCATGAATATTACTATTGCCTAAACCTTATAACATTTTACATATAGTGTAGACATTGATTTTTTTGATAAATCAAAATCTTGTACTTCATATAGATATTAGATATTGAAAATTATTAAATTGATTATATGATAGATGAGGAATGTTTTATACTGGTACAAGGGGACTCGTTATAAATAGCAACTCGATGCATCTGTAGTCTCATGGGATGAGTCGTTTGGGTAGCCACCATAGATGGGTTTTTAAGCTAAATTTTGTAAACTATATTGTGAAATGTAAGGATGGTAAAAGTACTATGTACCTAGGAAACATGGAATCTAATAATTAATAATTACCTTAATTTATATTCTGATATTATTCATACATGATTTTTTGTGTTGACATATATATGGATGCATTTCATTTTTAGGATTTAGTTATTATTCAAACATGAGATAATGCATCCTCATATATATATATATACATTCTATTTTCAGTTAATTGATTAAAATGAAGGTGTTTCAATTTCCCAATATATCATATTGATATCACCTTATCTAGTTATTTTAAAATCATTTATTTCAAATTAATTACCTTTTATTCTGATTATTCTAATTGATTAATTATTTCTACTGATCGATTTATCCTTTACTGATAATTTGAACTCACTATTATTATGATTCTTTCCCTAGGAATCAAAGAAAAATACAATGAAATATATGCATGGATTTTACTAAATGGATTAGAGTTATCCTCAAATACATTTATTTAGAATAAAAAAAATTATGTTTTAATCAATGAATTCATTTGTAAAAAAGTACTCATTGATGTATCTTGTTTACCAAGACTACAAAACAGATTGGTCCTTCTGGGCTTGATTCCTTGTAATCATCACAATATATTTAGTATTAGAAATTGATTATGCGCTATCTAGGGATGGGTCACTACATATTTTATGAGACCATAACCTAAAAAATATGGATAAGGTTTTTTAGAAGATTAATGGGAAGGGTTTGGTCAATCTATATGGCACAAATGTGTTTATAATTGAGGTGTGAGGAACATTTGAAATTTCCTGAAAAAAATTAAAATATAATAAGAAAATTCATCATCAAAATTCTTATAAATAGAGAAAAATTATATTAAAGAGTGTATAGGGTTCAATTAAAATCATAAAATTTAATTTATACAAGGTTGGATATCATTTTAATAGTTATCATTTTTATTAAACCCTTAGCTAATTATTTTTTACCTCAAACATGGTAAAATCAATTTTAATAACAAAGGGATTATAATGCTAATATAAATGGAAAATTAACATATAAACAGACCATTTATAAATTTTTTAAACAATATTTAATTCATATGTACAAAGATAATATATTTCCGTATTTAAAATAATATAATAAATTATTATTTTGAAAAAATTATTATTATTTTAAATATTAAAACTATTCATTTAATATGACATTAAATATATCAAGACAAAAGATGATTAGAATATAATTCTATAAAACATCCCTAAAATTTCAGATATATCTAAACATTCATGGGACACATAATTTTTTACGAATTATATTAGGTTAGAATTTTTTTAATCATTTAGTTTATTTTCCTGTTAATTAATTATATATTTTATTTTTCATAAAAAAGATTATAAATTAATTATATAAATTATAAAAATTATAAAAAAATTATTCCATGAATTTTTTTTATAATTATAAAATTATATATTAAGTTTTTTCATATCTTTATTTTTGTCATAATTTGTACACACAATGGATATTTAAAACTAAGAGAGTGACATTTTGTAAAAGTCATTACAATAAATATAATGAGATTTATTTGAAGACATGTTTCCCTTAAAAAAGTAAATTTATAAACTAAGTTGATAATGGTATAATTACAATCAGTAAAAAAATTAATATCATAAATTGTGGCCTAATCTCATAGTTTTAACCAAGATTAACCCAATTTACCCATTAGTGAGGGGATAAATTTTAATGTGGTTACTATTTATAATACCTAAAAATAAAAAGGTCTTATTAACCAACTTATAAAATCTTATTTCCAAATACGGAATCCACTTCATCTAATTCAATATTTATAATTGAAAAAAAATTAAAATAAGTGTGAAAAATGTGATAAATCATTTTTTTAGAAAAATACAGTTTTAAGCATAAAATTAGATTATATTCTTATCTCATTCTCAGAAAATATTATATTTTTATTAAAACATATTATTGAATAAATACTTAATAAATTTCATTAATATTATTCACTAATATAAAATAATTTAATTTATTAATACAAAAACACATTACCCACAAAAAAATGTTTTCATAAAAATTTATTTTTTTGTATAATTTTTTTAAAACAAATTTAATCATAAAATTGATTCTAATAAACATATTTGCATAATAAATAATACAAGGAAACATATATAAATTTAAAAAAAATTTATTATAATGCGTAAAATTTTCAATTCTTGAAACAAAAAAAAGGTTTATATAAAAATTTATTTTTCTTTTATTCAATAAAAAATTAATATTTTATAAAATTGATAATTTCACCATAAGAAAATTTTTATATGATGATTTAAAAAACTGATTTTATATTTATGAACTTGTTTTTGATGCTTTCTTCGGAGTGCACATCCGCCTTTAGAGGCGGACGTGTTGTGGTTTCCCTGCATTCCCACTTTCCAAAGGCGGGCAACATTTGTCAACTGTTCATAGATATTTTCAACATGATCGAAACATGATAATAGGATGTCAATTCCTCCTTCGGTGTATTCCTCCATGGGACTCATTACCTAGTTTGGGTCTCCCATAATGATTTAGTTCATGGTTCGTGAATCTCATTCTTGGTGCCATATCTTTGTGGACGTCAGTTAATTCCATGACATTCATCAGGAAATTCCATGGGGTCCTGATATGGTAGCAACCTTAGGCCATATTAGATGATAACATTAGGCATGTCGGGGAATATCAAGATTCAATGACATTGGGGAACCTGTATTCTTCCCCAGAAGAGGGCATATCAAGGGTGCAGAACCCGATGCATCCCATGTCGGCCGTGGTGTATCATATGCTGAAGGAATGTCTCTGAGGTTTTCCTCAACATCCCATGTTTAACACAGGGTAGGCTGCATGTTTAACATCTAGTGGAGATGTTTATGACAAAGGTGTGCCGTCTTAGGTTTTCCTCAGGCATTTCATTTTTAACAAGAGGTAGGCCACGAGTTTAACATTTTGCAAAGACGGAATGATAGTGATCAGAACATCCAATGGAGTCAGATCAGACAGGTACTTTTCTAAGAGGGAACACCTGTAGTGTTTACCAGATGGATGGATCAGAATGACTGATGAGGATAGATCTGAGGTTGTGCGTCTCATAGAGGGAAGATATCACACCGTGAAGGATGATCTGGACACTAGTGAGGGCAGATTAGAAATAATGGCATCTCAGAATTAGGGACACCAATGTTTACCATTGGTTGTGATTGAACCTCATGGAGGTTTCCTACATACCATGTGTAGATGATAGGGATCAAAACCTATGTAGTTCAAAAGGGTGATGAATCTGGGTGTACACAAAGGACAATGACCTGGAGAATTGATAGGGCTTCTGCCTGGAATACAGCCCAAGTACTAATAAGAACATTGAGGAGGTGGATGACATGATCCCACGGGGATGTGGTTGCTTGGGTATGAATCAGGATTGATGATGGAAATTTGAATGAAGTGAAGAGAGAATGAGGTGGAAATAACGTGTGGACGATGGTGATGTTGGACTTGATACTTAAAGAGACTTCCAACGTATCCTCGTGATAGGGAATCAAGGTCTGTGTAGTTCGGTGGGATGAGGAGGCGGCCCATGAGAATGGATGCATGGATGGGATCTGGATGAAATAGAACCTCTGGGTTTGGGAATGATCTTCCTGGAACACATGGTATCGAGGGATAGATCAGGATGAGACAATAGTGATGTGATTGGAACTATGGTAGGCTTATTACATATCCCCATGGTAGGGAATCAATGTCTGTGTATTTCAGTGAGGGATCCAATGGCTTACTGCTAGTTGCGGTTGACAACACCTTACAGCTAATTCGAGTTCCAACTACATACAACTAGAACACAATGGATTACTTTTGGTTGGAGGACAAAATGACTTACTTTCATTTCGGGAAACCATTGTCTTACCGTTGATTGGGGTTTCAATGGCTTACCTCAAGTTGGGGAACACAACAGCTTACTGTCGGTTGGAGAACACAACAGATTACCATCGATTGGGGAAACCATCGGCTTACCGTTGATTGGGGTTGGACGTCAGGGAAGATTCTTATGTACCATGTTTGGGAGAAAAGGATCAGATCCCACTTAATTTGAATTGGTATATTTTAATGCCTTGCAGGATGAAAAGAGGAACATAGTAAAACTTCATGCAGGACAAGGGTGGACTGACATAAAGTGGTTGGGACCGATGGTTGTTGGGATTGAACCTTGGGGAGGAATTCTATGTACCACGCCTTGGAAAGGATCAAATACTGTATAGTTCATAAGGTTATTTGTGAACCAATGTGTAGTGGTCGAAACCCATGGGTGTTGGGCTTGATCCTCAGGGAGGTTTCCTACATACCTTGCCATGGTAAGGATCAAATTCCGCATTGTTTGGATGGTGTTTGGTGAACCAGCATAGAGTGGTCAGGACCAATGGGTGTTGATATTGAACATTAGGGAAGATTATTACATTCCATTCCTTGGTGAGGATCAATGTCCACGTAGTTCTGGATGGTGATTGGTGAACTGATATAAAGGGAGTCGGGACCAATGGTTGTTGGACTGGAACATTAGGGAGGCTTCCTACATACCTTTCCTTGGCAAGGATCAAAGTATTCATAGTTTGAAAGTT
Organism: Viscum album; assembly: GCA_963277665.1. Lineage (NCBI taxonomy): Eukaryota > Viridiplantae > Streptophyta > Magnoliopsida > Santalales > Viscaceae > Viscum > Viscum album. The sequence goes on from OY728126.1 coordinate 593,241,287, forward strand.
GTTTGGTGAACCATTGTGGAGTGGTCGAGACCAATAATTGTTGGGATTCAACCTCAGGGAGGCTTCCTACATACCTTGCCTAGGAAAGGATCAAAGTCCACGTAGTTTAGGATAGTGTTTGGGCATACACACTAAGGCGACCCAGGTATGATTCCATAGTCCATGCATACTAATCTAATCCCACGTGAGTTATGCTCGGTGTGAGAAATAAGAGGCAGTAAGGACTTTATGATCATAGAGCAATGGTACGTCCATGTAGGGTGGTGAATGGGGCTTACATAAGGAAGTTTCCTAGGTGACGCTATAGAGCGGAAGTGGTGAATGGGGATTACACAATGAAGTTTTCTGGGTTTTTCTATAGAGTAGCAATGGTGAATGGGGCTTATGCAAGTAAGATGCATTGGTGCCGCTATGTAGTGTCAATGGTTAATGGGGCTTACACAAGTAAGCTTCCCGGGTGCTGCTTTGGAGTAGCAATGTGGAATGGGGCTACGCATGGAGGCTTCCTGGGTGCCACTATGAAGCGGAAATGGTTAATGGGGTATATGCAAGGAAGCTTCTCGGGTGCTGATATGGAGCAGTAATGGTGAAAGAGATTTACGCATGGAAGTTGCCCAGGTATCATAATGGAGTGACAACAATGAATGGGGATTACGCAAGGAAGCTTCTCAGGTGGTGCTATGGAGAGGCAATGATGAATGTGGCTTACACATGGAAGATTCTTGGGTGCTCCTATGGAGTGACAATGGTGAATGGTAATTATGGATAGAATCTTCCAGAGTGTTGCTATATAGAGGGAATGGTTTGAGGGGCTTATCCATGGAAGCTACCCGGGTGCCACTGTAGAGCGACAATGGTGAATGGGGCTTACAAATGGAAGGTGACCTGATGTCTTCTTCATGTCTGTTCATGAGGGAATCTCTACTCGCTGGTGGGTCGAGGCATATAATTATGGTCTACTCTTATGCACTAGTGCACAAGAAGGATAATACCAAGGGCAATGGAATCTATCCAAACAAAGGGAGATGAAAAGTGTAAATCACGTGCCTAACTTTCGGAATGCAATAAGGGTGGTGTGCTGATAGAGGATAATTATTGACTATGTTTGAAACACAGCATCCATATCACGTTTTCCTAAAATGTGAAGAAAAAAAGGAGGGTCGACTGGGAACTGTTTTCGAAACACAAGACCTGACTCAATGTGTCGTCCAATGTCTTCTGGGGCATTGACCCAAGAGAGTAGGTGAGCCGAGGAGTCATGGGACCAGGCCATTTGAGGGTCCCTTCAGACATGAATGATGATGAAGATCCGAATAAAGGACAAATGAAGCATGAAGTAGAGTGATGGAATTCTCGAACGGTTTCCAACGATCTTGAAATTATGTAACTATAATCATGGAATGAGGTATCTTATGATTAAAACCTAAGGAATATTTTATTTGGAAGAATAATCATCATATTATTAAATTATATGAAATATTATAGTTTATAGTCATGTAGAGTGGACTATGGGAATCTCATGCATGGTTTATAAGGCATCACCTGTTTGGAGCAAGAGGCAGCATATGTTTGGAACAAAGGTTGTGTTACAATTTATAGTCATGTAGAGAGTACTATAGGATATTTTCCTTGCTGCATAAGGAATATTGTATTCCGAACAAGAGGAATCACATATTTTTCATATAGGTTGTACTAGTATTTATAGTCATGTATAGAGAACTGTTAGTATCATAGTCTTGGCACATAATCCATATCTTGTTTATATAAAGAGGAAACATATGCTTCCCACATAGGGTGTACTAATAATCATATATATATGACTATGGGAATCTTATTCTTGGAACATAAGTCATATCTTGTTTAGAGAAAGAGGAATTCTATTTTTAGAACATAGGGTGCACTACATTTTATAGTCATGCAGACAGGACTACTAGTATGTTATTCTTGGAGCATAAGGTATCTCTTATTGACTATAAGAGGCATCCTATGTCTATAACATTAGGAGTAATGAAATTTAAATTCATACAGATATGAATATTGGTATCTCATGCTGGGAACATAAGGAATCTATTGTTTGGAGCAAGAGGCATCCTATGTTTGTCACATAGGGTGTACTACAGTTTGCATTCAGGTACAGATAACTATTGGAAACTTATTCTTGGTGCATAAAGAATATATTGTTTAGAGAAAGAGACATCCATTGTTTGGATCATAGGGTATAATAAATTTTATTTTCATGTATATAGAACTATTGGGAATTAGGCGCCTAGCAATGACTGTTGTTGGGACTTATGCAAGAGTGGCCCTTTCTGGTTCAACCTGGCATAAGAGCCATGTGAATGATGATGGGTGAGTTTCTTGAGGAATGGTTCTACTCAAGGTACTCGGAGAATTGATGATGAGAATATAAACTCAAGACATGGGAAATGAACCAAGGGTAATATGTCGAATCAAGGTGTTTGGAGAAGTATCTCAAATCATGGTACTTCAGAAGAGGATGATGGGTGCACATAAGGGTGAAACGGAAAATCCCAACGTCCCGGCCTGAAAATTTAGCGGTGATACTCTCCAACTTTAAGGGGGTACGTGACAGAAGTTAAGGGACCAGCCCAGAGGCATAGAATCACACCCCTACGCTGAACTAAAATGGGGGAGCGGGGGTGCATCCCCTTCGGTATGGATCGGTGGGTATGAAGGTATGATCTTCACGAGGGACATGGATTCACGAAGAATGGTGCCTTGCAAAGCAGCTTCATGAAGAAAAGGTGATCGTGGAGCATGGGGTCTTGCGAATCATCCTCGAGAAGGAATGGAACTCAAAGAGCATGGCCTAACGGAGCGTAGGGTCTCATGGAACAATGGGTCTCACGAAACAAAGGGCCTCATGGAGGAAAGGGTCTTGCAGTGAATAGGGACTCGCATAGTAAAGCGACTCATAGAGAAAATCAGATCATATAGAAAATCAGCTAATGGAGAAAAGCTACTCCCAGAGAAAAGTAGCTCGTAGAGAAAAAAAGATAATGGAGAAAAGTTTTTTGTAGAGCCTCGACCAACCTGATAGAAGTCTCTTATTCCTGAAGTTAGGAGCCATTTGCGAAGGGAATCACTTCGCAGTGCTTATGAGCTCCGTGAAAAAGGAGATTGGCCACCCAAGGCACAGCCTAAAAATACTTATGAAGGGGTTGAAATGAAAATTTATAGGTAATAGAGGTCAGAAGTGCATGATGAAAATTACAAATGAGCGCTGTGAAGCACAAAAGGGCACCGCGAAGGAAATTGTACTCCGCAACCAGAGGGAGTTCTTTCATGTTTCTCATAATCGCAGAGTTGACCGTCATTGTTCATTGTGTCACTTGTGGAGGATCCTAGCATGTTTTTTATTTTATTCATAATCATGGAGTCAACAATCATCGACTTTCACGACGCTCATGGAGGCTCCAGTCATGTACCCTCAAGTTCTTTATAACCACGAAGTCGACCATGATTGACCTTCACGACACTCGCGGAGGCTCAGGTCCAGTTCCTCTACTCCGCAATGGTAGAGGGAGATTTTTGAATGGGATTCATTAACTAGTTTTACAAAAAAACTTCAAATGTCCATTACTCATATTCTGTAACTTCATTTGGGCCCTATGAACTGTCAAATCAAAGCTTATGAAATAGGAAACGATCTTTGTTCAAGTAAGGAAGCATTTGGAGAATTTTTGGGATGCATTTTCCAGTTCCAAAAAAACTATAATTTATATAAATTCCACAAATTTTTTATACAATTTACACATTAGAAGCTTTAAAATAATTTTTTTTGAACACACATTTCTGAAGAAAAAAATGATGTATAAAAATTGATTACTTATTTCCTAAGAATTATTGAATTATTTTTCATTGAGTAGTCCCTTTTTTATATTACATAATTTAGTAAATTATATTCATTACCATCAGTTTAATTGTCAGGATATAGTGACTATATTTAAATAATTATATATTTTTGGTCCACTTAGGCTCTGTTTTTCCATGTTGTATATGTTACCAAACATAATATTCTTTCAAAATATTTGGGTGATAAATTCTCTCCCAATAAAATAAATTTTACCCTCACAATTTGATTTTTTTTACAATCAAGGGTTCAAATTTTGAAAATTACTTTATAGAAAACACACATAGAATAAAGGTCAATAAATCATCCGCTTAAAATATGAAAAATAAAATAAGACGGTCACCACAAAACTATTTTTCTAAATATGAAGATAATAATTGGAAGAGAATGTCTGGATATGGAAAAGGAAACTAACACCCAAGGATTAAAAGTTAGTGATAGATAACTTTTTCTTGAGAAAGTTAACCAGCACCAAACTATAAATCATTGATGTTCTAAATGACCATTGATTTATCGATAAGAAAAGTTAATGGAAAATATTTTTTTAACGGTCCTTTTTATAATGCCAAGGGATTTTTTAAATGAAAAATAGATCACTTGAGAAAATAATCTTAATTTATTTATTTCCATTTAATGTAAATAATATCATTTTTTGGTTGGTCTTTGATCGATTTCCAATATATATCATGGTCTAGGGAATTTATTTTTGATATTTTTATTATTTAAGGTTCTAATAACTTTTTAACCAATCATATGATCCATAAGTCATCCCATTAGCCTCTAAGATTTTAAAAAATAAAAATGATTATAAAATGTTATTAAATATGGAAAATCATTCTTTAACTTCAAAAAATAATTTCTTAAGATTTAAATTATCCATTCTATAAGTTGTTAAAGGTAATACTCCTCCAAAACATTAATGGTAATACCCAAAAAACCTGGTCATATATTTATCCCTAGAAAACATGAATCAATTAATAATGTGGCATTGAAAACATGTGAATACATATATAACATATACTATGAACATGATTCACCATTAATTTTTCCTTATTCTAAATAACCCATAAAACAAAATATGTCATAAACTCCCTCATAAATTACTTTATCTTCAAATCATTGAACATTTTCAAGGTCACCAATACCACCCCATTAACCATTTAAATGTAAATATTATAATAATTATTAACTCAATAGTAGAAGACATTATGGGTTAACTTTCCCTTATTTATGAATTCAAAAAATCTAACCTCAATACTAATCTTTTTTTGGTAAAATTAATTTTATGCTTTCATATTCAAAAAGAAACAATAATGTTCTAAAATTATTACAAATGTGATGATTATTATAAAAATAATGTCATTGATAAAATAATTGTATTACATTATTAATGAGTAAAAATACACATGAAAATTAATCATTTCACCTTGGATATAATAACAACATATGTTTAGCCTTAATCCCTTAGCTTATTCTAAGATATATTCACTTGATGCTTGGAGTATTTTTTGGGCATTGCACCAAATCCTTACAGTTGAAACATTGAACATTAAAGGTTTGTTTCTTACCATTTTAATTCTGTGTCTTATGATCTTTCTATGTATAAAGGAAACAAATAATAATTTTTTTTATCAATTATTAGGGAGTTTATTTCCACCACTATCATATATGGGAAAATAATTCATTATTCTTTTCTAATTATACATTTTTTGGAACATCCATAATTTTCTTCTATTAAATTTCATAGAATATATATTTCTTGGACAATTTAATATGTTTAATGATAACACATGATACTATTTCCACATATGATGAGAATGTTTGGGAGACTAGTTCCCTTACTAAACATGTAAATCCATATTGATACATAGAAAAATTTTCTTCTTCCTTTTTTATTATACACAATAATTGTCTCTCATTTTTCACTCATTGTTCATAAGGGGATTTTTTCCCAAAAATGAGTACCATAAAATCCATCATATATATGTTTTATATTTCCACTTCATCATTGGTGTTTTGAAATATGGACAAAAAATTATCCAGATCACCCAAGAGATGATAAACTACCATTAAAAACATATCCCTTACATTGCTTCCCAAAGGGAGAAATATTTTCTCTCTGAATCTTATCAATTTCTTTGTTTGGAATGGATTCGTAGTCCTATTGAATAATCGAGTTTATTTACATGTAAAGTTATTTAAAATTATTACACCACATTACATATCAGCATGCTACTCTATATAGACAAGGTTGTTTCTCATATCTAGAATCAATTTCCCTAATATTGTTATAATTTTTTTATCACTAGTTATAGATCCATCTCAAAAATCATTATCTTATCCATAAGAGATATATATACACGGATTTTGTGAAATAATAAGTTTTATATTTCTTCAAGAAATATTACATTTATAAATAATGGCATAATTTATAATAGATCATAAAATTATGAATTATAATATTTTTTCTAATCTATGTAAACTCTACACATAAATAAGGAAATTTATGTATAATTATTCTCAAAATCATAACCATGGTTTTTTTGATGTTTTTTTCAAGCATCATAACAAGGTTAAGTTCCCTAATCTATGTTTTCCTAAATCTAATTCTCAATGTCGTTGTTAAACATCTTATGATACCAGTAGTAAAAACCTTGAACCTGCTATCCTAGAGTTGGTCATTACACTATTATATAAGAACTAGATACCTGGAATTCCATCTTAAAGAAAAACATAGTTTAGGAGTCAAAAAAATAGATAAATACCTGAATCTCATATTACATTTAATTTAATGAAATTTAGTATATAATTTTCATAATGAACACCATTAATCCCTTCAGAATATTCTAACATGAAAATCATAATACACATCATTATATCCTTTGGAAGGAAGCATAAGAAATGGGTGGGATGATATGATCTGTAAGGGCGCGCATACAAAATAAGACAAATAAGGAATGAACTGTATGTAAAGGATAAAATATGAAACAAATAATTCGATATAGGTAACCAAATGGGCTAGAAACTTACCCTAGATATCAAAATTATCAAATAATTATATAGATATCAATAAGTGATTCCATATTAATTTAATGTATAATAATAGACATATTAAAATAACCATCAATGCCTTATCTAAGAAGTCTGGAAATACCATCAAGGCCATTTTCCATGAAATCTAGATAAAGTTGTAAGGAAAAATCCAAAACCCATGGTAGTTTGTCTCATAAGATCTAATGATGCATCAAGGGGATATAGTTTTCCTCACCCATCACATATGAAGTAAATTCATTCCTCTAATTAGAAGTGTGAAACATAACCGTTGAAAAGTTTCATATTAATAAACAATCATATGAAATATAAATAATTACCCAATCAAAAAACATAATAAAAACTCATCCAGAATAATATGGAGAATGGTATTAGAATAGTTCTTCTCCAATCAAACTAATCATAAAATTTCTGGAGAAATTAGAACGATATAAAAATTAAAACATATCCCCAAAGGATCATATGTAAAACATTGGTTGTTCAAATTTATGAATATACCCACCTTAAAAATATCACTTAAAATAATCTCTAGGAAAATAATCATTCAATTTTGAAATCTACTATTTAAAATATGAAAAATTTAAAAGTATATAGAAACATTTTCTTCGAAAAATACAATGAAAAATTATAATGAAAGAGTAAAAGTATTTATTGGTCTTTTTAGCTAAAAATTCCTTCAATTATTTACAAATTAATTAATATACTTCTCATATTTTTTGTTGGAAGAGTTATAATGTTTTTCATTTGTAAAATAATAAAAATATTAATTTTAAACCATTATTGAAATGTCCATCATTGGTAAAAATTAATATAAAATATACAAGGATAATATAATTAATATTATTTAATTTCTTTATGTAAAAAATAGATATGGAAGAAAAATATTCTCTAATGGTGTCTTAATAATAAATGATTCCCAAATATTGATGTTATTGTGAAATAAATCATTACCTTAGATTTGACTTCCTTAGATTCACTCTAACGTCATTTATAATATATATATATATATATTATAAATCTATTCTAGATGAACACACACATATATATATTACATACCATATATTTATTAGTAATAATCATTTATCACTTGTTTATTAACAATTCATTGTTAAAATCACCATTTTTGGTAATAAATACTTTATTTTCCATGTATGTTGTGTTGAGGCAATAAGGTTTTCCTTATGAAATTTCCATTACTTGTTATTTTGAAAATCACAAACACCTTATACTTAAGAAAATCGATATTTTACTTCCATAAGGAAAATTTACTTTTTTACGGAAAGTTACCCTAACCTAGATTTTCTTATGTATAACAATATTTTCCTTAAGTGTAAAAATCTGATTCATATCCAAAACCATGGAATCATATAACGCTAATACATGAATCATTCTATTTTAGGATCTGAATTCCAGATATGAACTATAATGAAGTTCCACTCTGAATTCTAGATAGGAACTGTAATGAAGTTCCACTCCAAATTCTGGATATAAACTGTAATGATGTTCGACTCTGAATTCAGGATATGAACTATAATGAAGTTCCACTCCGAATTCTGGATAGGAACTGTAATGAATTTCCACTCTGAATTCTGGATAGGAACTGTAATGAAGTTCCATTCCGAATTCTTGATACGAAATCTAATAATGTTCCATTCCGAATTCTGAATACAAACTCTCATATAGTTCCACTCTGAATTCTGGACTCCGATCTTTTACTAGTTCAACTCCGAACTATTATGAGTTCGACTCCAAACATTTACAAGCTCGACTCCAAACCCTATAAGTTCATATTCTGAACTCTGATGAAACCAGACTCCGAATTTCATGAGAAATTCAGACTCTGGATTTCTACAGACTTTAGGTTCCGAATTCCTAAAAAACAGAATTCGAATATCCTTTTTGTTATAGAATCCGAATTCCATTTTAGATAGACTCCGAACTTTTATTTTCTTATAGTTCGAACTTTAGTTTTGCCTATGCTTACACTTGTTTCATTACAAAATGATTTCGTGCATTCAGATACATATGTTTCATTATAAAACGATGTCGTCCATTTTGTTTCTTACTAACCGTTGGTTTAGTGACACATGTACAGGTCCCTCTGAAATTTATGGAAAATATGACTGTTGGAGGAGGGAGCTGACTGTTGGAAATTTGCCTATAAATAGGAGCTCATTTGAATGGGATCAATAATGAACTTTGACAACTTGTGCTTATATTTTGTTGAAGTGATTTCTAGTGAGAGAGAGGCTCTTATCAACTCTCAAGCTTTGTGCAGAAAGTTTGAACGACTTGTTCAAAATTTGCGTTATGTAGACTTGCTTCGTGTGACTCCAAATGTTGGTGATTACATTCGAGGGCTTCTGGGGATAGGAAGACATAGGTGTCGACTACCTTAAAGTTCAAGGGCTTACTTGGTGAGGAAGATAGAGGTTCCAACTACCTTAAAGTTGAGGGCTTGTAGGGATAACAAGACAGAGACTCCGATCTTCATATCGAGGGCTTACCCTGGTGTGGGTAAGACATACTTTCTTGAATGTATAAATCAAGGGACCTTTATCTAAGGTTGTTGGATACCCTTCTATTTGGGTTATAATATTAACATCCTGTTACTTTTAATTTTACTACTTGTTTTTCCACTTCAATTTTTAATTGTAAGGAAAGTATAACCTTCTTATATTTCCTTACACTTATACTCTGATTAAGATCAGATTCTATATAGTTTAAGGTAGAATCTCTTTTTGTAATCTTTGGTTAAGTTTCAATTTTCATATCCATATTTCTGGAACCTGTTTTCGGAATCACTTTCTAGATTTAAGCAAGTTCATTGAACTAGAAGTTTATAACTTCATACATTTTCCCAATATTCATTGGTGTTAGAGGTTTTCTGAATTTGGATAGGTTAAATTTTTAAACTTAGATCTTTCGTTGTTTAAAGAAAATTTTAAATTATTCAATTCACCCCCCTCTTGTATATTGATCATCTTCATTGATTATTTCGATCCTACATGTTGTTGATTCTATAGTTTCCATATTTATAATTTCTTCATTGTTAAATATTAATAATAATTTTAATAATGATATAAATTTCCAATATATTAAATATATATATATCTTCAGTAATTCAAAATTCTATATATATAAAAATGAACTTACAACTTAGGGAGACGGTAGACTATACGTATGCATGAATGCAGTTTTTTTAAGATGGATTGAATGAAAGAAAGGTAAATAATAATTTTATTTTTCATAATCAATATTAGATAAATAAATCATATATATTCACAAAAGTTTTCATTATTACAATATAGGTAAAATAAAAAATGAAAAATGAATCATCACTTCATTGAAGTGTAGTCTACATGTACACACTAGAGATCATTTCCCATTGGTTTGGAAGGAAAGAAGGTATGTATTATGTTTTCAATAAAAGGGAATAAATCTTTTATAATTATAATATATTATAATTAACCCATCATAATACCCATATATAAAATATGGAAAGGAAAAATGATTTTTATCGCTATGTAGGGATGGCAAGACTAACGTACGCACGAGCGATAATTTCACTTCTCATTTTTTTAGAATAATGTTGTATAATTGTGGTTTCATTATCAGAATAAAATTTAAGTATATTGAAGATAATTATGTTTCAATTTTATTATAAATTCCATATACTTATAAAGGATAAGAAGAAATAAATTTAATGTGGTTTGGTAATATGATTATCTCTTAATCAGTTGAAAATCATTAGATCCTTTATTAAAGAAATTATGGTTGGTTACTTAGAGAGACCAACACCTCAAAAATATGGATAATGATTTTGTTGAGGATTATTGGGATGTCTTTGGTTGATCTATATGGATCAAATTGGATTAAATTATTGATGGAGGAGGTTCCCATTTCTAATTAAGGTGAGGGGCACGTTTAGAATTTCATAAAAAAATTAAAAATAAAATAAAAGTACTCCAGATTAATATTCCTCAAAATTGTCATGAATATCAAAAAAATTTAATATGGGTTAAATTACACCACAAAATTATAGTATTAAATTTTTTGATATAATTTTAATCCTTGTCTTTTTATAGCCCCTCAGATAATTTTCTTTGACAATAAGTGTGGTAACAACTATTTTAAACACAATGGGTTAACAATGTTACTATATATGTCAAAGTGATTCATAAATAGATCAATTATTTTTTTTGAAACCATAATACATTATTATTTTTTATATATTACTTTTATTAATTTTAAATAATTTAATAAAATTTTATTTTGATAGAATATCATTAATATCAATTTGTACACTATTTATTTAAATTGAATATAAACATATTAAGAAAATAGTAAAATTTGAATATAATACTTTAAAACATAACTAAAATTATATATATATATATATATATAATTATTGGGACTCATTAAATATAAAAAATTATAATATTCTTCGTATTTTTAAATTCATTTATTTTATTTTTCGTTGAAATAAATATATATTATACTATCTTTTCACAAGTATTTATAGTAATTATATAATTAATTAAAATTATTAATAAATTTATATAATTAAAATAGTTTCATTAATATAATTATATACCATTATGTTCATTAATATCTTAATTTTTTCATATTTGGACACATTATTATTATTTAAAATAAATAGAGTGACATTTTGTAACTTTCATTGGTTTAAATAATATTAGAGTCCTTTTTAGGGACAAGTGTCTATTAAACAATTAAATTTAGACCCTTAGGTGATAAGGGTATAATTATATTCATTTAATAATAAATATAATCAAAAACTCTAATTTATCACTTAGATGTAAGCTAGATTAACCTGATTTACCATTTATCATGGGAATAAATTTTACCACAATTACAATTCATAATAGCAAAAAATAAATGGGACCTATTTAAAAAATTTGAACCTAGTGATTCCCAATATAGAATAAATTTTATAAAATTAAATTAGAATAATTAGAATCAATTAATTTTTAAATAATTCTCTAAAACATGATGAAAACTAATTTTAGAAAAATATAATATTTATGCATAGAAATGGATTTTGTTGTTTTATAATTTCTAAATAATATTAGATGATTATTTAAAAATATTAATCAATTTATAAGAATTATTATTCATTAAAATATTTTAATTGTAGGGATCAATATAATTTATTAAGATAAAAACACTTAGCGGGCTTAAACACAATATGGAAGAAAAATGGAGTTTTATGTTTAAAAATATTTTTATATCAATTTATATCATAAGATTGATTCTAATAAAAATAATTGGAAATAAAGAACTATAATAGAAAGAATTATTATTTTAAATAATTTTAAAATAAAATGGGATTTATATATTTTTTAAATAATAATAAAATGGTCAGTAATAATTGTTTTTTCCGACTATTCTCTATGAAATTAATATCTTTATACAATATTAGAAAATTTAATCCTCGGATAATTTGGATATACTTGTTTAAATTTTTTTATAAACTATAATTTATATAAATTTTTTAAATTGAATATAATATTTGCTCATAAAAACAAATAATAATTCCTTTTTTAAGAAAAAATATTTTTGAAGAACAAAATGATTGTACTAAAAAAATTAACTGATTTTATAAGAATTAATCAATAATTTTTTATTGAGTTAGTGATTTATGTATATTTAAAAACTCAGTTAATACTATTAATTCCCCCCAATTTAAGTACAAGGTTATAATAACCATATTTAAATTTTAATATTTTTGGGTTCATTTAGGCTTTGTGTTGATTGTCGTATACGCTATCGAACATACTGTTTTTATAAATATCCTGGTGATATATTTAATCTATATATGAGAGTAAAAATATTTTATAACATCAATCCATTTCAATAAGTATGACCAAAAACTATTTAACTTAACCATGATATTTCTTTTTATTATTTTTTTGACAGATTTATCATCAACTTCAAAAAATTTCAGTAATTTGGCCCAACCAAAATTACATCACCCACATACAGAAGGATGATCATCACTCGTCTATCCTCAAACTAATTAAAATAAAATATTGATTAATATTTCACAACAAGAAAACATTGTTTACATAAAATAATGGAACTTTTGATTCCAGTTCATACGTATATGCTTCTACCCATAAAGTCTCGATTTGATTTTAAACCTCGAGTCTTTTTTCTATTTTAAAAAAAACGCATATGGTTTTTTACTATATAACTCTTTATATATGTCTATATATAGAAAAACAATTTTCAAATCCATTATATATATATATATATATCTTCAAGGAACCATACTCGTTATAGTGCTGATAATATTATTTTTATCAATCGGTGAAAACATTTTCAAAAAGTACAAACCTTCATTTTGTTGAAAACCATTTATCACAAAATTATACTCATAGCATTCACCACCATATTTTATACTTTTAAGTTCTTCACAACCAATTAATAGTAATATGTGAATACAATATCCACATACATCATCTTGTCATCTAGTCCTTCAATATCTCCACAATTCATCATATGACCCAACACGTTTCATTCACATTACATCTATAAATTAATCTACCAATGATTTAACTTGTGTTTCAGCATCACCAAATATCTTTGATATATCATCCACTGATCTATAATATGAACTTATTATGAAACTTCATGAAAATTACTCGATTATTTTTTGAATTTCTGATAGAATCAGTACTTCCTAATCTTTTTGGTAGGGAAACACTTCTACAATATTTTCCTACATAAACATAGACTTGAGGCGATTATTTTATTTTAAATTACGTGGACACCACATACCAATCCTTTCAAAAAAAAACATTTCATTGAAGAGTTCATTTTTACATTTGATAACTATTTACCTTCTATTATCCAAAATTTAAATTTCAGATTCATCATTGTAATACCCCATAGAGATACATGCTTGAGATTTTATATAATGTTTTTATCGGTGTTTGGAATCCACATGAACATAGGAATCCCAATCATGAAATCTTAGGTATTATAGTTTTGATGCTTTACTAGACCATCATGCTATTGGTAACTGTTGATCTACAATTGAAGAGTGACTCAAGTCAATCTGATACAAAACTGTCACACATCTTCTAGAGAAAATTTCTTAGGAATTCCATAATGAGTCCTTGTTCTTCATTACTTCTCTATAAACGTATTACACATCTATTATGTAATTTAATTCTTTCTAGCCATCCCATGAACAATATTGTCATGTGTGATTCCCTTGTTTCTATATTAGTTCTAGAAAAAATATCTGGTTTACTCACCACCATTATTGGATCATAAAATATTTATAGTGAAAATACACAGGGTGACTTCAACGATCATCTTAGATAGTGATGCTTGCTTCAAACCTGGCTATGGAAGGGATTAATGGAGGCATCAGGGACTCAGATGCCCTTGACCATAGGGTTTCACACGTAGACTAATGGTCAGATAGATCGTACCATACTGACCCTGGAGAACATGCTTCATGCTCAAGATCATTATTTTGGTCATAGTTGGGAGGACCACATGCCACTGGTGGAGTTTGCATACAACAACCTCTATCACTCCACCATTGGTCTTCCATCATTCGAGGATTTTTACGAGTGGCCTTGAGGATCACCTCTATACATGACAGACCCGGGTAAGTTAGTACTCATGGGTTCAGAGTTGGTATGGTATACCACTAAGAAGGTTCATATCCCCAAGAAATAGATGATGACTCCACAGATAAGGAAGAAATATTCTGTTGACAGGACAAAGAGGCCCTTAGTGTTCAAGGAGAGAGACCATGTTTTCCTTTGGGTCTCACCCTAACAAGGATTGAAGTGATTTGGATAGGGTGTAAAGTTATCTCAGAGGATCATTAGCCCTTTCCAGATTATGAGTAGATTTGGAGAGGTCGCGTAACAACTAGTTCTTCCCCCATCGATGTACTAGGTGCATTATGTTTTTCACATTTCGTAGATGAAGAGGTACGTGCATGATCCATCACACGTCATCGACTAGGGAAAGATAGACATTGGTGATGGGGTGGCATTAGTGGAGTTCCCAATAGAGATTGAGGATTTAAAGGACCACGTACAAGTGGATGGTTGATTCCTTTGGTGCGTGCTTAGTGGAAGCAAAAAAATCTCCATGAGAGCACATTGGAGCGAGAGGCTTAGATCCATCCTCAGTACCCCCATTTTGTTTTTTATCTTTATTTTGGAATTTATGGACGTGAATACCTAATGGTGGGTGTAATGTAATTTCATAGAAATTACAAGTATTTTTTTAATTATATGGAATTATTTCAAGACCAGACCCATTGATGGCTCCACATTCTGAGGCCAGTGATCCCATAATAGAATATTTTACTTTTTTATGTTAGTTTAAATAAATGTGCTAATGGATTTTTCAAACTTTAAAACTGTTTCTCAAATCAAATATATGAGGGAACCATTGAAATCAAAAAATTATGATTCTCCTAGAAAGGTACAAACATCAAATAGAATGTGTTGATAGGAAAATATAGTTTTCAAACTTTTTGGAAGAAAAATAAAATAACATAAAATGTTGTTTTATTTTTTTCATCACCTTTGAGTGGTGGCACGTCAGAATTGTGGTGCAATGACGAGGAAAAAAATAATCCCATTGACCAGGATAGTAAATGTGCAGTGTAATGACTCATTATTTGGAAACATAAAAAAAATTCTATTTCATAAATGAAACAGTGTAATGACCTGATGACATAGCGTAACAAAAACAATGTGACATGATTCACTTTTAATGGAATAAAGGGTTTACAAATCATAAGGAAATTTTGAAATTCCTTTTACTAATCGATGGTGCGAAATCCTATATAATGAATAATAACAGAAAATTGTTTCCGACATCAATTCCCTCAAGGAACAGGTCTAGGATCACAGAGCGAAGAATACCAACCCCGTCAGACTGATCATCATTGGCAACGAGCTTCCTTGTGATCTATCCTTATCTAGGTAGGGGTTAATTTAATGTTTAGATTTATCATTCATCTTTTATAAACCAACGTACATTGAAAATCACACAATTTTTTTGATCCACATGTCATTAATATTATCGGAGGATTTCTTCCATCATGGATTTTCTTCAGGATCATTTATTTTTGTCTACTGAAAATAAATTTCCCCATCTCCTATTTCAAAACATCTAATATAGAGGAATCAAGCCGACATGAACAAGGACATGATTCCTCTTTCATTGTTTCTTCTTGTGATGTTCATTAATGTACTTATTATTTGACATAAAGGTAGCACTGAGGCCATATTAGGAAAGATGGTTCCTCAAATGAACTTGGGGGAGAATACAGTTTGTGGAACAAACCACCCGAGCAAACTCAATTGCGTGTGGAAGGCACCACCAGAGCACCAGCGATCGGTGATAGTGGACCACATCAGAGGCTATGGATGGGTGGTGGAACACCATGATGGCATGTTGAGATGTATGTCATGGATGGCTTGGTCCGCGATGGTGTGGTAGGATCCGCTGACAGTAGGTTTGTGGCTGGTGCACTTGGACACATCAACTTGACTGCATTGGTGGGAGGCACATTTTTTTAGGGACAATAAGACCTGCTATCTTGTGTTCCACTTCGAAAACATGTGGATCTAAGGTTTTGATATCTTATCAAGCCACTTGGTGCTGAACCAGATACCAAGTGGTGTATGGGCTGGAGGAGACCGGCCCTCTGGTTGTGGGCTGGGTTGGTGGGGCGCAAAACGGTATATTAAGCAGCATGGGTTGGAGTAAGATGGCCAAATTTTGTGGGCTCGGCCAGAAGGATAAAATTGATCTGTTGGGTGGCTTGGGGTGGGAGAGAACCGGCCTGCCTAATATAGGATGGCCTTGATAGAACCCGGTCGCTGGGTGACTTGGTGGGCTGGACCCATGGCCGTACTGGGCCGAGTCAGGCAAGGCCCAATGGAAATGTCAGATTAGGTCAGCCCATAACCGTACCGTGGTGGGTCAGGTCAGTCAAAAAGATCTAGTGCATGTGGAACCCTCAGTCTAGGTTGGTCAAGTAGGATCAATAGGGTAAAACCGGTCCTGTACACAACCAACACCTTTTTTCTAAAACACCAATATCATTCAGACCAGGCTTCCGATTGATGGGCCCTTTGCGGTGTTGGGACCCTTGATATGAGGTGGTTTTTTTTGTAATTCTCTAAAGAGGATTCTATTGATGTTGAAATATGAAAAATGGATTGAGGAGTGGATTCCCCCAGAATAGATCACACAATGAGCATGAATCCTATGGCTGGCTGAGAGCTGAAGACTACCTAGAAGAGCCCCCATGTGGATTAGCTAATGGGGACCCTTTGTGGATCAGATACGATGGAATAAGTGGGATGTAACTTCTCGACCCTAATTACCCATAGTCAGTGCATTATTACTTAACATTGGAATGATACAAATAATCATGTCCCAAAAGATCAATCAGTTTAGTAGCCTTGGAAGTACGAGATACATTCATAAGTTTTACATTACACCATGAAATAAAAAAATCAACAACATTTTGTCCCCTTTAGAACACAATTATATCATTATTCTATCCCTGAACGTCAACCATAAAATACTTCTTCACATCCTGGGAAAAATAAAAAATAGAAAGGGGTGAGCTCAGATCCTCAGTAAGGATAACAATATAGCGTAAACGTTCATAAATAAGAATAAATATTTAAGTCAATGTATTAGACTAAAAAAATCTTTTTAAACATAAACTTAATCATAATATGGAAAATAAAAAATTAAATAATTCCATTTAATTATTCTCATTGATATTCTACTTGTCGAATAATAAAATGCAATATCAATAGCCACTTTCATAATGAATGAATGTATAATTCCAGACTTCAAAACCCCATAGTCAAGGCCTTGTTACAGGACTACAAATAAGATTTTGTCAGGGCCTTGTTCCAAGACACTATTTTGTCTAATGATACCTACTGATGCATCAAGGAGCTATAGTGGGCTCCACCCATCACTTACTAAGTCCAATACATTCAATATATAAAAAGGTTTAAACAGAACAAAAAAATTTGTATTAAAACTAGAATATGAAATGTAAATACATTATCCATAAACCATGAATGGTGTAAAAATAACACATCCACAGTAAAAAATATCACAAAACCTTCAATACAATATGGATGTTTTGTATCATAAAATAAAACATCAACCAAGCATAAAATATATCCAAGGATATTGACATGAATGAAATCAATAATTTTTTATAGAAATATAAGTTTCTATTTTTAAAATCATTTAAAAGTTATATATTTATAAAAGAAAACATTTATTTAGAAAATTTTTTTATAAGCTTGTATGGGATGCTTAGATGATGTTATAAGGGTGGAAAATATACGCATCCTCCATATTAGTTAAAAAAATACATTGTTAACTTAATGTTTTTGAAAAGGTCCTAAAGCTACTTTTTTAGAAAATGACGGAAAGATTCCATTCCAAACAAATAATTTAAAATAAGGGTGTAAATGTCTTTAACCCATTCTCTAGTGAAAATGTTTTGAAATACATTTTTAATAAAATAAGGATGTGGATGATAATGATGTCCCAGTAAATACTAATGTAAAAAAACCTCGGATAATAAAGAGATTGTGAAATTAACACTTACCTTGTACTTCTCCTTAGTAGATGGTATATTAACCTCCTATATAATAGATAGTTATTTTATTAAATTATAAAATAACTATATACATAAATATGATAGCATATATGATCTTATAATATTTCTCTGTTAATAATATTTTAGTAATATAATCGTTTATGCTGTTAAATGATTCGTTTTCCTTTATATTCTTGGTTACGTAAGCCATGTATATTATGGATAGGATGTATTTGATTGAAATATAGAAAGATATTAAGTTCATAAAAATTATTTTTAATCCTAAAATGAAAATTATTCTTGGATGATTATGATTGGGAATGAATCTCATCGCGTTTGTGGAGACGGTAATCTGTACGTACGCACTAGCGACAATATCATTATATTGATGTCAAAATCGTATGTAATTGGATGGTATAACATATATAATGAATAGTTAAGATGTTATATTTATTATTGACATTATTTATACTCATTTGTATACCCATACAGATAATTAAGTGTTTGAATAACAATCTATAACACGACGTGGAGACGGTAATCTGTACGTACGCACGTATGGTGACTTTGTCATTTATAGGATGGATAAAATAATGAATAAGGTTGAACAATTTTTATAATAACATCCCAGTATATAGAAGATACTGGAGTTATTATTTTATAATAGAAACAATAAATAAAGAGAATTTTGAAGAAGAAAAGAACATGAAATAGGTGATGAAATATTTATATTTTCTTCGGGCTCTTCCTTTTGATTTGATCGAAAGGGCTCTTTAGGTTGGATTTATGACCAAAGGAAGGTCACTATGATGAAGGTAAGAAACTTGTGAGGATATTTGGTCTGGGTTTGACTGAACCAAAAGGCTTTGGATGTGTGAAATTAAGAGAAGGGGAAGTGCCCATTTATAAGAGAGATGAGGGTCACTTTAGAAAAAGCTTGAAATATTATTTTATAATAAAATAAGTTTCGGTTTCTTATGGCTCCAAAATGAATTATGTAAAAGATAAGGTTGGGATGGTTCGAAAAACTCTCAACCAATATGTTTTAGACTGGTTTAGGTCTTCATATTAACCTTATCATTTATATTTAACTGTTAGTTAAATAGTTTGACATTTATCATGTCTCATTATATTTTTATATTATATGGTAAATAAACTTACTATGACAAGACAAGAGAACCCCATGCGGTTAATTATTAATATATATAACCTTATCTAAGTCCTTTTTCATATCCTTCAATTTTTATAAATATTATATCAATTAATAATATAATATTAGTTTTAAAAAATCAATTATGTCAATTTTGACACAATTTAGTATTTAATTTTTTTGAAAGCCATAAAAACTTTATCACTCCATATAAAATTTATTTAACCAACCCAAATATGTCATTATAACCTAGAAATTTTTTGTAATTAATTAGAAGTCTCAATTTACTTTTATTTGGATATTTATAAAAACAATTATTTTAATATTTCATTAATAAAGTAATTATTGCACCATCATTGTGTCACAAATAAATTAAATTATATAATGGCTAAAAATTATATATAAAATACAATTATTTAGGAAAAAATTTTATATTTCTAATTAATATTTATAGTAAAATATATTTTCTGTGTATCCCTACATTAAAAATGGTTTAGGTATTAAACATTGAATTAAAATCTTTTAACATTACTTTAAATAAAATAATAATAAATGTCCTAATCTAGTCCAAGTGGATCAAATTGGATCATATTTTATTCCTAAGGTTGTTTTTCCTAGAATTATAATTATCCAATATAATTAGGACATGTGTTAAGGTAATTATTATATCATTTTAACCATTAATTACCGTATTTACTTTTAACTATGGTAAATAATCGTCAAAAGTTACTATTCACCAAAAAATTAATTTCTTCTTATTGAACCACATTTAACTTACTAATATTAACCATGTCTCTTGGAATTTTGAAATTCAACTCACAGAAATGGTAAAATAATGTTTTATAAAAATTTGCAAATGCTCCTTGGATGTGGGTAAAAGACGGTAAAAAGTGCGATAAAATTTTATATATCTAAAATTATTATAAAAATGACTCCAATGAATTATGTTGAAAATATATAGGTATTATCTATCTATTCTGACCTAAAATAAATTAAAATAAAATAGCTAATCATTTAAATAAAAAGTCAGTTTTAACTAAAAACGTAGTGTTTTTTTCCTATTCATCAAAAATCGAAATTTTTCATAAAAATACGAAAAATTCCCCGTAAGCTAATTTAGATAATACGAATCAAAAAATGAAGTCCATTTTAAAAGATATAATTTCTAAAATTTCAAAAAGTGTGTATAACTATTCATAACGGCTAGTTTCATTGGTCGTGGTGTGTTAGAATCTCGATGTTGCGTACAATGCATGCTATTTCATTATTCAAAGGGCAACATACCATGAAAGCTTGGGGTGTTACATTCTTCACTCTTTCAAATATTTTCATCTTCAAAATTTCTATAATAATACCGCACAAAATGATTTGGGTGGTTCTTCATAATAAGTTTCTCTGGTTCCCACGTTGCCTCTTCAATTTTATGGTTTTCCATAGAAATTTTACTAGACGATTTTCCCAGTTTATTAGCACTTGTTCTCTAGTATCATGAATTTTTACAGGCTCTTCACAATAGGATAGAACAAGTTCCTGTTCAATTTCTTCATAGGTGAGTACATGCATTGGGTCAGGCTTGTATTTTGTCAATAGTGATATGTGTAACACATCATGAACTTTAGAGAGTCTTGGAGGAATTTCCAAATGATAAGAAAAAACTACAATTCCTTCTAGAATTTAAAAAGGTTTGATGTTCTTGGGACTCAATTTAAACTTCTCACTGAAACATATAACACCCTTCCATAGAGATACCTTCAAGATAACATGATCTCCTACCTGAAATTCCAAATCCTTCCTTCAGTTATCGGCATAGATCTTCTGCCTATATTGTGCTTCTTTGATGTGGGTTTGGATAACCTTCACCTTTTCTATTGTTTCCTCAACAAGTTCTGGGCCTACAAGTTTTCTTTCACCAACATCATCCCAACATATTAGTGTGAGATATCTCTTTCAATTTAACGCTTCATAAGGTGACATTTAAATACTTAAATGGAAGCTATTATTATAGTAAAATTATACTAGAGGTAAATATTGATCCCACAAACCTAGAAAGTCAATTGAGTAAGATCTCAAAATGTTTTCTAAGGTATGAATATTCCGTTCTGATTGTCCATCAATTTGAGGGTGGCAGGCAGGGCACAAATGAAGTTCAGTATCTAGGGCCTTCTGATGACTTTTCTAGAATCTTGATGTAAAACAAGGATCATGATCATAAAAAATCTATAATTGTACTCCATGATGTCTTAAAATGTCCTTAGTATACAATATTTCTAAATATTCAAGTGGTAAATCTTATCTTATAGCAAGAAAATGGGATAACATGGTAAGACGATCCACAATGACCCATATTTCATCATTCCTTCTAGGAGTCTTTGGTAGCCCCATGACAATTCCGATCATAATATTATCCCATTTTCACTTTGGTATGGTAATAGGTTGAATAACTCATTAGGTTTGTTGCCTTCCAGCATTCACCTGTAGACAAACTATACAGAACGACCAGAAATTAGCCATCTCTTTCTTCATGTTGTCCAACCAAAATTATTCCTCCAAATCTCCGTACATATTAGTGCTTCTAGGTTTTATAGGGAAATTAGATCTAAGAGAATCATCCCACAATTCCCTTTTTAGATCAGGTATATTGGGAACACAAAGCCTCTTCCCAAATTTCAAAATTCCATCTTTACTTACAAAGTTGATCAATCTCCCATCATTCAGAGATTTAATATTGTTTTGAAACTCCTCATCATCAGTATGAAAATTCTTTATCCTTTAATGTAAAGATGGTTTGAAAACCATTTGAAAAACAATTTATGTTTCACCTTCCATGGTTATTCCCATAACTATCTTTACTTGATCCTTGAAAATTTTATCTTTTTCCACACTCATCTTGTTCGAAACTCCATGATACTTTCTACTCAAAGAATTTTCCACATTATTTCCCATCCCCGGAAGGTATTGTATAGAGAAATCATATTCCTTGTGTAGTTAAATCCATCTCCCTTTCCTCATGTTGAGTTATTTTTGTGAAAAAATATACTTAAAACCCCTGTGATCAGTTTAAATATCACATTTTTCACCATAGAGATAGTGTCTCCATTTTATCAAAGAAAGGATTACAACTGCTAACTCAGGATCATGATTGGGATATTTTTTCTCATGAATTCTAGCTGTCGTGATACATAAGAAATAACTCCATGATTCTGCATAAGGATGGGACCAAGTCCTTTCATTAAAGCATCACTATAAATAACCAACCCATCATTACTTGATGGTAGATTCAAGATAGAAGCAATAAATAATCTTCTATTTAGTTCTTAAAAACATTCTTTACACTATATTGTCCAAAAAAAATTTAACCCCTTTACATGTAATCTTGGGTAATTGGTTAGCCAATTTGGAAAACATTCGGGAGAAACACCATTAATAACTAGATAATCTAATAAAACTACGTTTCTCAGATATACAAACTGTTGCTGGCCATTCTTGGATTGCCTTTTTCATAGAAAGATCAGCAGAGATTCTATCCTTAGAAACAATATGGCCAAGAAATGAAATCTCATGAAGCCAAAATTCACACTTGCTAAACATCCCATATAATTTATTTTTCTGAGAGTCTTTAGGATAATGCGCAAGTGATTTTCGTGATCTTCATAGATTTTTGATTCTACCAAGATATCATTAATAAATACCACTACAAAGTCACCAAGTTATCCTTGAAAACTCTATTCATCAGGTCCATGAAAAGAGAGGGTGTATTAGTCAGCCCAAAAGTCATTATTGCAAAACTCGTAATTCTAGTATCTGGTTCTAAATGCTACTTTCGTAATGTCTTCCTTCTTCACACACAACTGATGGTATCCAGATCATAGGTCAATCTTTGAAAAATATTATGCTCCAAGAATTTGGTTGGATAAATCATCAATGCGAGGTAGGGGACAATTGTTCTTTATTGTTGTAGCATTGATCTCCTAGTAGTCAATGCGCAGCCTCATAGATCCATCTTTCTCCTTAACAAAAAGGACAAGAGCTCTCCATGGGGAAACACTAGGGAGAATAAATCCATTATTACTCAATTCCTCTAGTTTATTCTTTAGTTCCTAAAATTCCACAGTGACCATTCTATAAGGGGTCTTTGATATGGGTCTTGAACTAAGAATTAAATCAATGGAAAAATCAATTTCTCATTCTGGAGGATGTCCAGGTAAATTATCTGAAAACACATCAACATATTCTTTCACAATAGGTATGTCCTATATTCTAGCATTCTCTTCCTAACCCATAATTTTTTCATTATCATCCTCCCCAATAATTGAATTTTATATCGCTAATGGGGATGTATCTAGATAAGAATCAGATGGTGACGTTTTTACTCTAAAGATAAGGTACTCCTTATCGTCATCGAAAATTGTATCCTCCGTCTTCTCACAATATATTTTTGCATCATGGTCCAAAATACAATGAATTCTGAGAATTATATCAAATTAAATAATGGGTATGATGATGAGATCAGCAGATAAAGAACATTTATATTCCCTAATGGGGATTGATTCACAAAACATTGTTCAATGATAATTCCCTGAGGTGTTTAGACTGACAACTCCCTTATTATGTCAAATTGAATATATTAACTTTTATAAGAAAACTGGGAAGATATGAAACAATGTGATGATCTAAAGTCATATAATTAATTGGCTAAACATGGATAAACCATTAAATTAACTTCCACCATGTCTTTCGGAGCATCAACCTCAGCAATATTGATCACATAATCTTGGCCTTTCTCTTTTGGCCTTTTTTGAGATATGTTCCCTTGGCGCTTAGGATATTAATTTTCATAATTCCACTTTTCTCTACAATTATAGCATTCAACAACCTATTTCATCCCCTTTCTATCACGAACATAGTGGCCTTTTTCAGCACACATGTAATAGACTCTCATTCCATTCAGGCAAGTACCAGGGTGTTTCTTCCCACATTTACCACAGGATGGATATTCAACATTTCCTTTCTTCTCTTTATTTCCATTTCAAGAGTGTTCTGTGGATCTCTTATTCTCTTTCTTTGCTTTAAATCCTAATACATAAAGAATTTATTTTAAATTATGATAGCACATGAGACGAAATATTAGTAAGATAAGAAGGACTATGAGACTAATGCTCACCAGAGAAATGGTTTTAACCCATCAAAAAATTGGTAAATCTTACTCCTTGGGTTATATATATAATCTGCAGCATGCCTTTAAAACCTTGTAATGTGAGCCTCATATTTTTCTACATTCTAATCCTCTTTTTTCCTCCGACTCAGAAAATGCCTTTCCATATTCGCTCAATGGATAAGAGGAAATTATTTTTCTAAGTAATGTTTTTTAAACTCTACCCATTTCATATTTGATACTTCATCATCTTCATTTGTGTTTTAATCAATGAACACCATTGATCTTCATCTCCTGTGCGGTGATAAAATGCCATTACAACTTTTTCCCTTTCGCTACACCCCAAAGAACCAAAAATGTTCTATAAGGAATTTATCCATTTCTTAGATACTAATGGATTTTTAATCCTATTGAATGTTGGTGGTTCTTTCTTCATGTAGCAGTCTAACATTGATCATCCACATTGTTGATCAAGGTATTCCATATGGTTAAGGTTATTATTCATAACCTGTGTGAGTTGTCCCAGTACCGTGATAAGATGATCAACACCAGCTGCTTCACCAGGTCCACTATAATTATCTTGAGTGGGAGGGAAATCCTTACATGGATTATGTGCATTGATACAGTTTCCATTCCTTCCACTAGGTTCCATTTCTAAAAATAGCATACCGTAGATTATTTTATGAACCACAATACATAACTCCGAACTTGTAAAACACTTTACATTAATTGAACAGTTTATGGATATAATCCATAATGATAAAAATATTTTATTTGAGAATGTATATACTCATAAACCCTTTATAATGGTATGTAAATAAAATGATAATTATCCTATACAAATACCCCAGGAGTGTCGTAACCAAGAGTGCAACAAGGACCGTTGTCATGAACGAGTTATCATTCGAGTAAAGATCCAAGAGGTGATTTAGGGTTTTACCCCTAGGTACATCTGTTCTAGAGCCTCCTATACCTGATCTTATCCAGAAAGAGATATATATATTGGAAAACTCTGAAAATCTCTACAGTACCAAAATTCTAGGAATTCATCTGTACTATTCTTCAATGTCTATCTTAGCGTAATGTTATGTAATCAGTGTTTCTAAATCTATATTCCAAGGTCTGTACTAAACTTCCTCTGATACCAATTTTAATGCCCCGACCCCAGTTACCCGGAGTCAATGCATTATTACATAATATTGGCAGGATATAAGGAATCATGTCCCGAAAGACCGATCAGTTTAGTAGCCTTGGAAGTATTTGATACATTCATATGTTTTACATTACATTAGGAAATAAAGAAATCAACAAAATTTTGTCCCCTTTTGAACACTCTTATATCCTTATCTTATCCCAATAGGTCAACATAAAATACTTCTTCATATCCTGGGAAAAATAAAACATAGAAAGTGGTGAGCTCAGATGCTCAGTAAGGATAACAATATAGCATAAACTTTCTTAAATAATCATAAACATTTAAGGAAACATATTAAACTAAAACAAAATACTTTTAAACATAAACATTCATATAATATGGAAAATATAATATCAAATAATTCCATATACTTATTCAAATTTATATTATACTCATCAAATAATCACATGCAATATCAATAACTGCTTTCATAATGAATGAATGCATAATTCCAAACTTCATAACAACATAGTCAAGGCATTGTGCCACGACTAAAAATAAGATTTTGTCAAGGCCATGTCCCAAGACACTATATTGTCTCATGAGACCTACTGTTGCATCATGCAGCTATAGAAATTACCACCCATCACTTACTATGTCCAATGCATTCCTCTTATGAAAAGGTTTAAACATAACATAAACATTAGTATTAAAACCCACACACAAAATTTCAATAATTTATCCATAAACCATGAATGGGGTAAAAATAACACATCTAAAGCCAAAAATATCACAAAAACATCAATACTATATGGAACGTTTTTTTCATAAAAAATAAACTTCAAACAAGCTTAAAATCCATTAAAGGATGTTGACATAGATGAAATCAAAACATTGTTTAGAGAAATATCTCTTTCAATTTTGAAATCATTTAAAATTTATATAATTATAAAGGAAAACATTTATTTTGAAAATATTTTTATAAGACTGTATTAGAAGCATCAACGATGTTATAACAGCAGAAAATAACTGCACCCATAATATTAGTTAAAAAAAGATATTCTGACATTAATTTTGTTAAAAAGGTCATAAAGTGCCTTTTTTGGAAAAAGACACAAATATTCCTTTAAAAACATATAAGGTCAAATAAGGGTATAAATGAATTTAACCCATTATCTAGTAAAAAATTATTGAAATACATTCTAATGAAAAGATAGATGTGGATGATAAAGAGGTCCTAGTAGATACTTACGTAAAAACCACCTCGGATGATAAAGAGATTGTAAAACTACTCCTTAACTTGTACATTTCCTTAGTCGATGGTATGTTAAATTCTTGTATAATAGTTAAAACATTTATGTTAAATTATAAAAGAACTATATACATAAATTTTATATGATATATAATATTATAATATTCAATTTTTAATACTATTTTAGTAGTATCATCATTTTGGGTGTTAACAAATTCATTATCCATTATATGCATGGGAATGTAGGCCATGTGTATCATGGATATAATGTATTTGATTCATATAAAGAATGATATTATGTTCATAAATATTATTTTTAATCATAAAATGAAATTTATTCTTGAATTATTACGATGGGGAATAAATCTCATCGCGTTCGTGGAGACGGTAATCCGTACGTACGCACGAGTGAAAATATCATTATATTGATGTCAGAATCACATGTAATTGGATGTTATATCATATATATAGAATCATTAACATGTTATATTTTTTATTTAAATCAGATATACACATTATTATACCCATTTAAATAATGAATTGTTTGAATAACAAACTACACCACGACGTGGAGATGGTAATCCGTACATATGCACTTAGGGTGACATTGTCATTTAAGGGATGAATATAATAATGAATATGGTTGTACCATTTTTAGAAAAAAATCACAGTATATATAAGATGATGTATTTATTATTTTATAATGGAAACAATAAAGAAATAGGAAGTGGAAGAAGAAAATAACTTGAAAGAGGTGATGAAATATTTACCTCTTCTTCAGGTTCTTCCTTTTGATTTGAATAAAAGGGATCTTTAGGGTGGATTTATGACCAATATAAGGCCTATATGATGAGTGGAGGAAAGTTGGGAGGATATTTGGGTAGGGTTTGGCCGAGACAAAATGATTTGGATGTGTTAAATTTAGATAATGGGAAGTTCCCTTTTCTAAGATAGGTGGGGGTCACTTTAAGAAAAGCATGAAATATTATTTTATAATAAAATCATTTTTGGTTTCTAGTGGCTCCAAAAATAAATTATTTAAAGGATAAGTTGGGGATTGGTCGAAAAACCCTCAACCAATAGGTTTTAGACAAGTTTAGGTCATCATATTAAACTTATATTTTAGATTTAACTCTTAGTTAAATAGTTTTGCATTTACCATGTCTCATTGTATTTTTATATTATATGATTGATAAACATACTACAACAAGCCAAGAGAACACAATGGGGTTTATTATTAATATATATATATATATATATATATATCCTTATCTAATTATTTTGGCAAAACCATATATTTTTAGGAATATTATATCAATTAATAATATAGTATTTGATTTAAAAACACAATTATGTCAATTTTAACACTATTTAGTTTTTGATTTTTTTGAAAGACATAAAAACTTTTTCACTTCAAATAAAATTTATTTAACCAAACCTAACATGTAATATTAACCAATAAAATTATTGTATGTAATCAGAAGTATCAATTTACATTTATTTGGATTTTATAATTTTAATTATTTTAATATTTCATTAACAAGGTAATTACCACATTATCATTGTGTCTTAAATAAACCAAATTATATAGTGTCTAAAAATTATAAATAAAATACCATTATTTAAGAAATAATTTTAAATTTCTAATGAATATTTATAGTCTAATTTATATTGTGTGTAACCCTAAATTAAAAATGGTTTAGTTATTAAAAATTGAAGTTATCTCTTTTAACTTTTCTTTAAATAAAATAATAATAAATGTCCTAATATAATCCAAGTGGACGAAAGAGGATCATATTTTATTCCTAATGTTGTTTTTGGATGATTTATACTTATAAAATAGAATTAGGACATGTTTTTGGGTAATTATGATACCATTTTTACCCTTAATTACCCTATTTACTTTTAACCGTGGTAAATAAAAGTATAAAGTTACTAGTCACCAAAAATTATTTTCATCTTATTGACACGAATTTTACTCGTAGATATTAACCACGTGTCTCAAAATTTTGAAATTCAACTCACAGAAGCGGTAAAATTATTTTTTATACAAACATTCCAATGCTTTAAGGAGGTAGCTTAAAGGCATTAAAAAGTTCGATAAAATTAAATATATCTAAACATATTATAAAATGACTCTAATTTAATTACGTTGAACATATATAGGTATTATGTATCTATTTTGACTTAAAATATATTAAAATAAAATAACAAATTGTTTATATAAAATGTTGGTTTTAACCAGTACCACAATGTTTTTTTTCACTATTCATAAAAAATTGAAAGATTTCAGAAAAATACCAAAAATTCACCCTAAGCTGATTTCAATATTTTGAATCAAAAAATGAAGTCCATTTTGAAGGATTAAATTTTAAAAAATTTAAAAAG
The DNA here is from genome assembly GCA_963277665.1 of Viscum album. Lineage (NCBI taxonomy): Eukaryota > Viridiplantae > Streptophyta > Magnoliopsida > Santalales > Viscaceae > Viscum > Viscum album. The sequence goes on from OY728126.1 coordinate 593,270,942, forward strand.
TGGGTATTACTATTCATAATGGATAATTTTATATGTCATTGGGTGTTAGAATCTCAAAGTTGCGTACAATGAAGGCTATTGCATTATTCAATGGAAAACGTACTATGTAAGATTGGGGTGTCACATGGAAAGTTGCTCTATGTAACCGATTAGGTGCACAATAGGGAGAAAATATGTGTGACCCAATAGACCCATGGTACCTATCAGGGATGAGTACCTCTGTATGATTGCCTAAGTGGGAAGAAGCTTTGTGTGACCTAGTTGACCCATGGTTGGGAGATGCTCTATGTGACCATGAATACCCAATGAACTCATCCGGGATGAGTACCTCATTTGTCCAAGGTGTTTTGTGTTAATACTGACAGACTTTCATTTTATTAGTTAGATTAAACCTTTGTAACCTTATTGTAACTTGGATATACTTTCCTTTGTGGTCATTAACTTTTTTTTGGGATCCCTGCTGACTATTTTCTTACTCACCCATAAATGGGACTCGCCTAAACATGTTTTTTCTGGTGCAGAAAATAGGTGCTTCGACAGAGACCCCAACGGCCTGGGACCTGCTTGCACCCGGTGAGGTATGACATTCATGATGTATTTCAACTAATTCTGATAGCCACTCTATGCATATCCTTCTGGTGGTGTCTTCTATGGAAATCTTACATAGATCTTTTATTCAATTATATTTTATGTTTGTCTTTTGTTGGGTTTTTATTCTATACCATTTGACTTATAGATTGTACCTTTACTCAGTGGTTGTTTAGTGGCATACATGTTTCTTTTCTTGCAATTGGTGAGATGGTTGTGTGTGTGTGTGTACATGTACTCAAAAAATTGTGTCCCGCTCATGGGATAATTAATTTCTTTCATGTTTCTATCCTCAAGCCTTTGGGAGGAGGGCTTGTGGTAGTCATGACATGGACCCCAATGGACGGGTCATGAAAGTTACCCCGAGGCATTGAACATGCTGAAATACTATTCTCAAACCGAGAAAAACAACATTTTCCTAGAAGAAGTAACTCTTTGAAGGTTAGGAACAATGTTAAACAACCATTAAACCAACCATGAACATGGGTTATCCTCAAGAACTAAATTTATGACCCCCTTCACCAAGAAAAATAAATAAAAGGAATATAAAAATCTATATATTGAGGTAAAAGTGACCTAATGAGTGTTAAAATCTTCAATAATATTCCACATTTTATCGCAAGACATTACTCATTAATAATCATAAGAAAATAAGTGAAGCCACTATTTCATCATCTATGCTTCTTGATCAATGTATCTTGGCTTTCACCACTATACTTCGTATGAAAATGGACCAAAGGGATCAATTTTCTATAGAGCACCCTGTTCTTGTAATCAATGATACAAACTGGTTTCTCCAATACATTGTCAGTATAACACCCAAATGATACCCCCTTATATTTTATGATACATATTTTTCAAATAAATTTAATTTCATTGATATATTTCGATAAATGTGACAATCAGTTTAAATGACATTTGATGTTAAATTAATATAAAATTATTTAATGCGATAGTTAATGCCTGGTCATTGGATTAGTGGGTACAAATAAGAAAACCTAATTATGAAAATTATTTTGTTTACAAAATCATAATATGAATTCATTAGTTATCAATGTATTAATATTATGAATTGAAAATTATTTAAAATTTAATGTGTTGTTTTTGTTAACTTTTTTTTTTGAAAAATATGCTTTTATCTTACTAAATTAAATTAATCAATACTTGTTAACAATTTTATGGAAAATTATATATATTATGTATTTAATAATATATTTTAACATATATTTAATTGTTTTTCGATGCATGAGATAAGAATAAATTCTCTTTTATGCTAAATAACATATTTTTTTCTAAAAATGGGGTTTGTTTCATTCTGTGTTAGAATTATTGGATAAGGCTTTTAAAATACCTCTAAAAAATTTATATATCCTATTTTATGGGTGGGGATAAAATATTTTCATTGCAGTGTCAAATATGGCCTTATTGTACCATTTTTCTTTGATTATTACCATTATATTAATTTATGAAAATAAAAAATACAAAATTTCACTCAGTACACTATAATATCTATAAAATTATATAGATAAGAAAAGAAGAAAAAAAGTACACTTGTAAATATTTTTTTAAATATAAGGTAATTTTTTATCATGGTTATTTGTTTTTTATTTTTTATGATTATATTTTCACCTTAAATTCTTATGTAACACTAACATATTATTTATTTAATTAATCGAAAAATAAAATAAATGAAATTAAAATTATTAAATGTAATATAATTATTTTTTTTGTTTTGTATTCCATGATATTTATAGATAAATATATAATATTAGAGTAGTTTTACATATTTATATTAAAATTTTGTTGTTGTCATGTTGTTTTCAATGTGAAATTAAATGAATAGTTGTTAAAATTACAATAATGATATATTATAATAAATAATCTATAATCAAATGATTTAAGATTGTAAAAAATTATATATTTTGAAAATTGAATTTTTATGGTTGAATATATCAATCATTTATTATTTATAAATCACTTTTATTTTATATTGTATCATTTTTTATAACACCGCTAGTTTTTGGTAAATAGTTTTTAAAATTAAATTTAATCCTTATATATTTTTAATTACATGCAATCTAAATTTTTTCTTACGTTAAATGAAATAATGATTTTGGATTATGTTGCATTAAATTCCATGTTTATTATGTGTCATATATAACTCTAATTTTAAATTCTGTTACACAAAACAGTGGGTGTAGTTGGTGTTGTACGTAAACACAAAGTTTGAATAAAGGCCAGGGGCTGGCGACTAGCACCAAGGAGTAATTCCCGGTAAAAAGGGAAGGCATTGACTTTGTAAAGTAACAAACACCATAGGGGAAGCAAGCAGAAGTAAACACTAAGTAAAAACTAGGTACAACAGTAAGTGCGGAAAAGTAAGTGGGCCAGAATACAAACCCAAACTAAAAGTAAAGTACAACTAAAAGGGAGTACAACAACTGAAAATTAAAGCCGCTACGGCGTGCCATCCTCTGTTATATTTAACACAAAAAACTAAATAAAAAATTTTTGTGGAGGAAATTAGTGATATTTATATATTATATATTCAATGAACTATTTAACATTTATTTTATATGTATTCTAGACAAAATATATGAATTCATCCAATTTTACTCTTATTGATTGTATTTTTTTTTTCTAAAATGATGTTTTGTCATCTATTGCGCATTTATTTAAAAAATGATTTTGAAGCTTTAATAAAATTAAATCGATATAATATACATCAATTTTTATATTATAATATCAAATTTATTGTAGGGTTATTTTTTTTTGATTATTCTAAAATGATTCATTTTTTATGAATTGTGTAGAAAAACAGAATTTTAATTAAAAGTTTTCCATTAATTTAATTTATTTTTAAAGATAAATTATATTTAAAATTTATTTTAAATAAAAATTAGTTCAATTATATATCCAATGATACAATTTATTTCATCTCAATCAATTTCATGTTGAATTTCAATATATAAACTTTCTAAACTATTGCATATATTTTTTATTTAAAACCCCTCTTTATCATCATGTTTGTGGGATTAATTTTAAATTAATAATTATCAAATATGAATAGTATTCTGAGAAATATATTCCACAGTTTTAATAAACATAATTAATATTATATAATATATCTAAATTATTTTTTGTTTAAAATGAATAATAAAAATGGAAAAATTATATACAACATTTATGGTAATATTAAGTTTTCTGGGAGTTAAACTAAAATGATTAGGGTTAAAATGAATAGAGAACATATAAAATATCTATTATATGGAAAAATTTCAATACTATCCTTTACATGTTTTAATATGTAGACATTAGGAATAATACTCCTTTGAAATAACTTTTTTATTTTTGTGTTATTTTTGGAAATTTACTTGTAGTTCCCTTAAGGGTTCCTTTCCACCACTTATAAGATGACACTACCACCCTCCACTTATTCTTACCTATCTAGCCATATATTTATTAAAATCCACGAAACATTCCATCCCCAAGATCTATAAACATCTTCTTTAGATTCTGGTCCCCCCAAAATACCAACCCTAAGGTCCATAATAAGATACCAAAATGAGGTTCTTATAAGTGAATGTAATTTTCATCACTAATCTATTTATTTTTATTAGAATTTTCCACAATTAACTATATATTAAATTATATAATATAATAATGAAAATATCTCCTACATTCTTAAAAGTTATTATATTAATGTAATAACCTACAACTATTTAAACATCCATTAAAATGGTTACGAAATCATTTTTCATTTGTTCATCGGGCTACCGCCTCAGGAATCAACATCATTAATTTTTCCATTACCATCACTTATGGAAGGAAATAATGATATATTTATTATTTATATATGATATTTATTATACTTTTATACATTATGAATTATTATATCACACATACATTTATACTCTCTATTTTTGTGGAATTTGATAACGTCGCATCTGTGTACGACAGACTACTGACTTGTAAAGAGATGTGATTAATTCAAGATGTACATGGAGGTTAATAAGGATGAGTTTAATTATAATATTTAATATATATGAAATAAAAATTCTTTTATAATTATAATATATCTTCTAACTTTCTTTCATTCACTATTGGAAGAAAATGGAAAAAATGTTCCTACGTACGTATGGCCAACTCTCTCCATGAATGGTGTATTCCATTTTATATAACATAATATCATGGATTTATAAAATTCATATATGATGAATATATATGATATTTATATCATAGTTACATTTTTTGTGATGATCATACAATGATCAACGTTAGTGGACTAAACATAACAAATCAAATCATATAGAAAAATTAAGCGATTATTACCGGAAACGTTACTTTAACATGAAATTGTTAATAAATAGTTACATAAATTTAATAAGTAAATAATATAAGGTATGATATATATAATAACATTTCATGAAAATATATATATTAGAATTACATTAATTATACATTTGGTGTGAGTGTTCATAAAGAAATTCAATACTTAAGGTATGGGATTTCCATCTCACTTTTTAATTATCCCAGATAATTTCCATATAAATCACCCATTAATTTTATGTGATGTATATACTACTCATTTATGTATTTTATTTTTATTATCCTTTTAATTATTCAAATATTCATATAAATTTATGGATCCCTATTTCATGGGTTTTACGGTTTCATTGTAACATCCCACAACACCTCATTTCTTGGGAAGGAAGAAAAACATTACATGGACCTAAGAGTCATCACCAAGGTGCCAATGGATGAAAATAAATTCACAAGGTCTTTAACACATGAGGGGGATGATTTTAAATTTATTAATATAAAAATGAATCAAAAAATAAATAAACATCATTCCACTACATGATACATGATTACAATGAAATGTAAATCTACATTTCATTTATCAAAATCAATCTAGATCAAAGTAGCGCTACAGATGACTATAAATATCAAATACTCTACTGAAAAATCCATGTTCCAAACATGATCCATGATCTAACTCTAAAAATTCCCATGTATTACAAATTACTACTAATGATGTGTGATGCATTTCCTTTTCTCATATCTCGATAAACAATGTCTCTTAAATCTTTGAAGTACCAAAGTAGGGGTGAGTACTAAAACTCAATAGTTTTTTTCCAAAATAAATTACCTAATTAAGACACAATGATTAAAAATTTAGAAAATTCATAATAAAATATTTATAAAATAGTTTATGTAAAAATATAATTAATTTTTAAAAAAAATAGATTTCTGAAGGTAACTAGAGTTCCTATTAATGAAACCAGACAATGTTTTGAAAGCATATAACATGTTATATTTTTCATAACCCATTATATTGCACACACCAACACATTCAACCATTTATTCAACCTATAAATCCCTATACTCACGAGTGGTGATTCATCCTTTCACTAAAGACATCACTTAGTGATCCACTTTGATGGGGAAACATCATGCCCATATTGATCCCACCCTTTGGATGGGGGTACTTCAATCCATTATTAATCCTAATTATTATCAGCAGATATCATGAAACAATTCCAAACACATTCCTAACAATAGATTGTTAAAAAAAAATTCAAAAAAATTATTTTTTATTGAAATACATTTATTTCCATACATGAAAAAAACTAATCATTTTAAAATTGTGTTTTTAAAATCATGTTACCAAATACAGTTTTAAACCGAAACACCCCATTTTCCAATTTCTTAAATTGTCACACAATATGGGTTTTAACAAGGAAGTCATATAAATTTTACAACAAATTTACTTAAAAACAGTAAATTTTAAATAAATCCATTATATTATAAATTGAGAAATCAAGAGCGATTCTACATATATTGAGAATTGTTAAAAATGATAAAGGACAAGAAAAACACCAAAAAAACCGAGTTTAATATCCATGAAACAACCTTTGATTTGTTATAATATCAAAATCCAAGAAATATAAATTAATATATGTCCTTAAATAGCTTATTTTTATCCATAGTGGTTATAAATCTATGAAACTAATATACATATATAAGTAGATATGTGAAAAGGCACCAGGAATGACAAAGAACGAAGGATCACTACAGGAATCTGGCATTAAATCAGCAAGGGAAGACTTCAGATGAAATGTGAATAGATAGTAGAATTATACAAGACCTATTGGAATACTTAATGTTGTGTTTGGAATGTATAGAAGAAAAAACAATGGATTTAGAGTCAAAGACATGTGAGATCCATGAATATAGGATCCCATCTTTAACCCTTGCACAATTAGTCTCACACTTAGTTGAAATGTGCACTAAAAATGGGTAAGTTAGTACCTAATGGATAAATCTCCCATGTTATGATCACACTGTTTCCAAAACAAGATCCTTTCGTGGAAAAGATCATTGCCTCATGTTGTAAGGGTTTTTTGGGCTTCCACACAGTTTGGACTAACCGTGCATAGCCAGTGCTCCTTCCCTTTACCCCTATCTCATTGTTCAGGTTTTTACATAGGTTTTGGATAGTTTTCCAAGATCATGAACTTATTTAGACTCCCCAAAACACTCTAAAAGTTCTAAAAACTCTCCCAAATTTCCCCAATATAATTTTTATAATTAAAAATAATAATTAAATGGTTACATACTTGAAATCAGGGGTGCTAATTTCTCACCCCCATTGTTCTTCCTATCCTTGGAAAGTAGAAAACCCATATATTTCTAAAATATTTTTGGCCATTTCTATGAGATTTATATCTATCATTCCTAATTATATTCCTAAATGACAACATGTTTCCACAAAAACTGCACTATACTGATACTTTTACCATACAAGAATCTCCCCTACCTATCAACGATCTGTACTAGGATGTGTAATAGTGAAGCATTCAACTCTAATTAAACATGATCCCATTGAATCACAAGTATAGGATCACTTTGTTACTTATTTAACTAAAATAAATAAAACATATTATTCACCACACTAAATTGTGGTGGCAATGCCAAGGGATATGATACCTCACCAAACTATTATAGTACCTCAAGAGGGCATATATATCTAGGAGATAATTATCCCTGATTCCCAAAATGTCGATGTTCAAAACATGGAGAGATCCTCAAGAACACAAGATCACTCACAATGAATGGGTATAGTCATTGACAATGATCCAAATACAGGTTCTGATGACTCTAAGCATTATCCATCTGTTCACGATTCAACTAATCTTCTCAATTGATTTCTTGGACATGGATTGGACCAACCAGTAATGTCTCACATGTTTCTAAAAAAAGTAGAGAACACAATGACACCATACAATGATTCAAACATATCCAATTTTTTTTTTGTCCTAAAAAATGTTGTTATATGAGAACTCCACTAAATTCCCATGATCTTCCCATAAGAAAAAGTCCTTTATAATAGCCTAAAACATGTCTTATAATGTCTATAAAATCCTTTCATATTTCCCATCCTCCTAAGGAGGATACACCACACTAAAATTTAACTGAGTCCCAAGAGATTTATGTAAGGATCCACAGAAAGGATTTGTAAACCACAGATCTTGGACTGACATTATTGAAAATGGTATTCAATTTCTCTTTACCACTTATCAGATATACATTTTTGGCACGTACTCCACCATATGAGTTTTATGAATATAAATAAAATGATCTGAATTGGTATGTTGATCCAACATCACCCAAATAGATTCATGTTTGTAAACTATCCTTTAGAGACCTGTTAAAAATTGCAATGATATTTTGTCACACTTCTAAAATGGAATAAGTGAAGATAGAAACATAACTACTAGTAACTCACACTCTACCTTAACTTTTTACCAAGTTAAGTATCTTTAAACAAACATAGAAACCTTCATTTTTATCTCAAACAACAAAAAATGTTCTTTTAATGACTTATAAAGATTCTATAATACAATATGAACAACCCATATTGAAAGATTGTAAGCAAGAAGAAGATTTTTTTAACAATCCATAGGGATGACCATCCAATTTTTAAAAAACATAATTGAACTGTCATCCAACATCCAGGCCTGAATGGTCTCCCCACCATAAGGTTTGGACCCCATTTCTACACATTATGACTCAGATTCTTATACCTATTTAATTTTCATCACCAAATTTAGAAAAAGTGAAATTGGGGAAAAAACTCAACATCACATTGGTCTTCACATTCAATGTGCTTGTCTTATATGACCAACATCATCTTCCCCTAATATGATACAACTTTTTCTATCAAAGCACAGTACATTCTGCTTAATTCAACTGCCACCAAATTTCCTCTACCCAGTGTATAAATCATTTAAAAGTAGTGATTTTGGATACACTCCATCTATATTATTTTTTTCAAGATCAAATAACAATGTGATTAAATATTCATCATGCTATTATTATCCTTAAACACAATAAATTTCTCACCAAAGAGATAGTGATACAATTTTTTCAAAGGATGGACTACGAAATATGACTCCTAATCATGTGTTCGGTAGTTCATACCATGGACTAGTAAACTCCCTAAATCATAAGAAACATCATGGTCTCCATGAATGAGAACATATAAATACCCCTATCTCAAAGCACCTTGATACACCACATACCCTTGTAATGATTTGGGAAAAATCAGGATTGGTTCTAATGTAATGTGTACATTTAGCTATTGGAAAGACATCTCACATTCTCATCCCATTAGAATAGAACATTTTTCTTTATCCATGATGTCATTGGTTATGTGAGTAATGAAAAGTCACATATAAATAATCAACAATAACCATCCATTCCATGAATATTGTGTATCTAAAAGTTATTATTTGGAGGTTTCCAAGAGATAACAACCTCAATCCTTTCTAGATTTACAAAAAAATCACTTTCATAAATTATGTGGATATGAAAAATTAGAACTTGTATCCAAAAACTACAGTATGATAATTTTCATACATACGATGATCCCTTAAGATCCCCTGCATTTTCACCTTGTGTTACTCATGCTCAACACTTTTCATTGAATACACCAATATGGCAGCAACAATCACCACCATGAAAGAATCCAGATACCTAGTAAATATCTGATTTATCAATTATATAAATTCAACTAGTACATTCTTAAGACTGAAAAAAATTACAACATATTCACAATATCCATATCTTCGTCTAAAAGTTGTCTTTAGAATATCCTCCTTTCAAACACACAATTAGTGATATCATAATCATAAGGGAATCTTATAGAACCCATAAAATCATATTAATTGATTAAAAATATCATCAATTTGTGGTATTCAATACTGACACTTTATCATAAATTGGTTAAGATAATGATAATCCACATATAGAAATAGAGTTCCATCCATCTTTTTCACACAAAATGGGTGGTTACCATTGGTATGTGCTCATCCAAATGAATTGTTTTCTTTCCAGCTCTTCTACAAGAACTTTTATTTCCCTAAAATTTTTTGGGAACACTTGTTAATATTGAAGATAAGTATGACTTGTCCATAGATTGATATCAAGCACAAAGTCCAATTCTATAACCTTTAAGAACCCTAAAAAATGATCTACAAACATATCTAGAAACTCATCAACCACTACTTGGTAATTTTTCTTATTGATCTCATTTATCGATAAGAATGACAATGATTCCAACTAGTATGATGAAGTTATAATTGATTGTTCCAAGGTGGTCGTCTCACAATCCATTACACTATAGTCTCTTCAAAAGATATTCTAGATGGAATCTTCAATAGGGAAACTCATCGGTCTGGTAAAATAGTCAATATGAACCCTGAACATCATCAACAAATCCATGCCGAGGAATATTTAAAAAAATAAACTCAAGCATAGAGAACTACCATTCCATATCATCTCTATCAACATTTATAAAACAATATCAATGCACAAATTCTCAACACTATCATTAACCAATTTTTATTTTATTTTATCACAAAACACATTATCTCATGTTTTAATATCAGAACATAAACAAATAAAGAAAAAATAAATTAATGGGATACACCCATAATAGACAACAATTTATAAAAAGAGAATTCAAAAGAATCATACCATTCACTATAAATGATCTTGATGAACAATCCATAATAACATTCCCATCTCTATATAATTTATTCATCGCAACACATTGCTCCTTGTTTCCCTGTTGATATTTCATTTCCTGAGGAATCATGGTATTCATGAAATTTCTATGTCTATAATGGTTTTTATGGAAATAGGTATTCTACTACCCATTCACTATTGACCCAAACAACATCAACGACAATTGGGAAGTGTCCTGAGCATTGGACATGTGAGTCGTACAAAAATAGTGTTAATTATTCCCCATATTCTTGCAGTTGTGTAATTCTATAGGTTATTTCATACACTATCTATTAATGAGTTCAAGAGAAAATCATTGAAAAAATGCCTTTTTACTCATTTTTAATGGAAGAAGGATTACTAATCCATCTATTTAATTTTGATTCATACTCCCACCAGGGAAAAACGTATCCCACTTATTCTTTCTTGTAGCATTACAATTCCCATCATTTCCCATAAGTATCAACATACTTCCCCTATCATAGATCTTGATCAGTCTCATTCATCGACCATCAATATATTTATTATCTCTGTATAATCCAAAATACAAAGCACAACAATCTTCGAGTGAATATCTTGTATCAGCCATGATCCAAAGAAGTCTTTCTTCAAGTGCACACTCACAAGAACCTATGGTGAAAAGGGCACTAAATTCATGAATTGTGGAGCACAATCTATTATAGAAGGACTTTCCTACATCATGATAAATAATTCCATCATTATATGGGTTTTAAATGTGTCATGATATAATTATTTGTTGAACAATTTATCAAAACCATCCCCTACAAGATCATGGTCTAATTTATCTGGAATCGCTAAATCCAACCACTAATGTGCATGATCTTATAGCATGGAAGTGCTAGCTTGATATTTATATCTATTGGTGTGATGATGAAATTTATGATACAATTTCTCCCATTCAGCCACACCGATACATTTTTGGGAAATGAATCAAAGAAAATTATGGGTGGATTTATCTTATGAAAATTGATGAAATGATCCACATTCCATGGATCATCCCTCATGTTCTTGATATCCACATCCTAAAACTCTTGGGAAATACTCTAAACTAGATTTTGGTTCACCTATGGCCCAACTACAACCACATTTTCATCAAAATATTCCGATTTGTTTCTAGGAGTCCTATCAGGTTCTATTTTCAATATAAACCAAAAACACCATATGTATCACTCTCTATTAACTAGAGTATTAGAATATCAAATACTACCACATCATGCTTTCACAAAAATGGTTTAAAAAATAATTTTTTTCCACATTCAACCATTTTCAAAAAATCTCAACTTGCTTTTTGAAATTCAATCCACTTTCAAAATACCACCATCATTGGATTTTTATTAATAAATTTGGAAAAAAATCCCCATTATTCAAAATTCAATACATTTCCCCAAGACATAAATAATTTACTTAAATGAAATATGTAATAATAGCGGGAATTCATTCCTCTAATTCATGTCATGCTCATCTTAGTGAATAAAAACATGACAAAGATACTCCAATTTATATAAATTTCTCTAAAACACTTATGTTCTCTAATCCATAGTAATTTGAGGTTCAGCCTAAAAATGTATGATACATATTTTTGTTCTCTACTATTCAAGTCCCAAAAATTATACTCTATTCTAGGATCCAAAATCCCTGAATAGACATGAATGAATTTAACTCCTGGACCAACAACCATTACCAAGTTAAATACCACATGTACAAAAAAATGAAAGGAATAAGCTAATACCACTTTTAATGTCCCACCCCTCCTCATTGCTTGAAAATATGGAAGGACCTTACTTTTCTTTAGGCAACATCCCCATGGTGATAATTGAAAGAAATAAATGATGATGGGAATCAATACACATGGGGGATGATTTGGTATTTGAATGTAAAATAAAAAACCAAACAATACTTCACCTAAAAAATCATGATATAATGCAAAATATTAATGAAAAATAACTCAAAATATCATGTATCAAAATAAAACTAAAACCAAATACAATAGAGGGAGACTAAAATATCAAAGTACATGATTAAATACTATAAAACTCAAAGAATCCGACGATAACTCCGTGCTCCCAGAATTCTCCATGAACCAACTCCAATGTATCCCATGTATCAAGATGTACATATAGTGATTCTTGATAATGTACCTTTTTCATGTATCGATAATCAATATTTTCAAAATCACAAATGTTTTCAAGTAGGGTTGAGTAATTAAACTCAATAGGTTTTCTAAACTGACTTCCCTACTCACACCACTAGGATTGAACAAGTTATCACATTTATATAAAACAATATATACAAAACAAATTTCTAAAATTTTTTATATCAAAATATAATTTAGTTCCAATAAAAGAACTTTTCTCAAGGTAACCATAATTCCTAGGGAAATAAACTAAAGAAAGATCTTAAACCATATCACAAGTACTATTTTCGTATAACCCATTCCATTCCACACAACCACACATTAAACCATGTATACAACCTGTAACTCCCTATAATCATGCGTAGTAAGTCACCCATTGACAATTTCCTTACATAGTGAACCACTTTGATGGTGGAACATCACACACATATTCATTATATCCTTGGATGGGGGTAATTCACACACATATACATTACAATACATAAAAATACATTCCAAACAAAAATTACAAACATATTCCAAACCATAGTTTGTTCAAACACATTTTAATAAAAAATATTCTTTATTGAAAAACATTTTTCGACATGCATAAAGGCCAAACAAACATTTTAAAATCATCATTTTAAAATGAAGATATCAAATAGACTTTCCAACCAAAAATACCATTTTATAGTTTCCGAACCTGTCACTCAAGAGTGGTTTTAACAATTAATTCATGTAAATTTCACAATTAATTTCAACCCAAACACTCAATTTGAAAAAAATTATTTATATTTCAAATAGAGAAGTCAATATGGAATCCACCTACATTGTGAAATTGATAAAAATATGAAAAATCCAGAAAACGCCAATGAAACCGGGTTAAATATTCATGATCCTACCTTATATATATTCACCGATACTAATAAAAGACAAATATAATAATATTTGTCCCTAAATACCATATATATATATATATATTCAAATAAATTGTAGATATATGAAACTAAGAGAGATAGAGAAGTATATTTTAGTAAAAGCACCATGAACGACCGAAAATGAAGGCTTACTACTGGACTCGAACATCAAATCACAATGAGAAGCCATCAGATCTCATTTTTATCAATCTGGGAAGCTTTTCTGACCATTAAGAATTGATAACATTGAGTTAGGGCTGAATAGAATGAAAAAAGAGGTAGTTAGAGACAAAAAACAAGGGAGATCTTCAATTTTAGGATATCATCATTAACCCAAGAATGGTTAGTCGCATGGTTAGTCACTTTTTGCGCTAAATATTCACAGGATATATCATTGAAGATTAACCATACAAAGCGGATCACATGGTTTGGAAACTATGTTCCAGTCATACCACGACACATAGTCTCAAGTTGCCTAATTTTCCTAGGCTGCTGTAGGGTTTAGAAAACCCTTGCACGGCCTGTGCGCCTTTCGTTTATCCCATGTCTCGTTGTACACATTTTCTTATAAATTTTGAATAGTTTTACAAAACCATGAAACTACTGTGAAGTGTTATAAAATCCCAAAAACACTCTAAATGTTCTCCAAAATCTCCCAAACATCACCCATATTGTTTAGATACGAAAAAATCATACAGAAAGGGTCTCTTACATGAAACCGAGGGTGCTACATTCGTAGTTACCAATGTTGTAATAGATTTTCCCTTAATTTTACTTCTTTATAAATATGTTATGTTATACACCAATCTAATATTATGAGGTTTATATGCATTCCCTTTAACATGTTATATGATGAATCTCATTATTTTAAACAGATTTTAAGTTTCATTTAATTATATTTTATCATGGGGATTGTGATTTAATATTACCAAAGCAATAATAGTCTTATGTTATAATGCCATTATTTATGGATATTATTTATGATTTTTCTTCCAATGATGAAATCTATGATAAATTTATCAAATAACACATGTATGTTCTTCTTCTCTAGATATTCATGATATTCAAAAGCAATATTGAAAATTTTACACTCTATGGTACTTAAAATAATTGAGAAAATGTTTTTATGTTAATCAAAAATTATTTATCTCTATGGTTAGAAATTATTTTTACTTAAAAATGTAGTTTTTTAAAAATTAATTAAAAAAATATAATATTACATTATTATGTTTTTTATAATTAATTGTTAAACATTTTTTAATTTTTTAATATTTTTAAAAAATGAATCTTCTTGTTTTATCCAAAAAAAATATATTTATATTTTATAGAAAATATTAAATGAATAATTATTTTAACAGGTACATAATAAAAAAAATTATACAACGTCATTAATGATCATTTATTTGAAGATTCCTTTACATTCGTTCAATATTATTTTCATTGAATACCATTTTTATAATATCTTAGGTTTTAATTTTTTTAAAGGTAAAAAAATATTTTTCTCAAGCAATGATTTAATATATTTTTAAATCCCCATTTAAAAGTATACAATATTATTTTCAAATAAAATATCTTCCTAAAATTGTTACATTTTAAAAATAGATTTTCCAATAAAATTTATATTCTTCAAGAAATGATCCATTTGATCTTTCCAAATCATTCACTACCTAAGATGACATCCATTGAAGACAATTTTTATTTACTACGGAAATAATCCACAAATATCATTCTTATTAATTCTTTTAATGGTTTATGTTTATGAGGAAAAGATTTTTATAATACCCATTTATCATCCACATTTTATACCATGATGAAATGGTTTTGAAACTATCCTTTTTTTCAATGGGTGATTTTATGATGAAATGATGAAATGATTATGAAACATGTATCCTTTATAGTGGTAATAAAGTGATGAAATGTTTCTGAATCTAATTTCATTTCATGGGTTTTGACATAATTAATGTTTTATAATATTGTTTCATAAAAATATATTTCGTTCATTATGAGATAGGTGGGACCTATATCACCCTCCAATGTTTTTGGTAAATTTTTATATCTCATGTGGTAATAGTGGGAAACAAGTTTATGGGCTTGGACCATTATGGAAAATAGGTGTGTTCTGATCCACCATGGGAAATTGGTGTGTCTGGATCCATCAGGGGAAATAGGTGATAGCCTTGATCCACTATGTTGTTGGTCTTGGTAATTAACATTGGAATATGTAATGGCTTTCAATTTTTATGATGGTATAATACTTTTATGACGTGGTATTATGGTCCATGATTGATTTATGATAATCTATCAATCCTATGGGACCATTTCTCAAAAAAAAGTTTCATTCCAAGCCTAATGTTGTTAATGAATGATAGGTTGTGTATATTTTTTTAAATTAATATTCAAGATAACATTACATTATGATTATCATATTAATTTATGAGATCATAGATTTATATATCTAATGATTAACCTTACTAGGTATCTAAGATCACCCTTTATTTTATTTCATTCCATGGGTTATGATGATAGGATTAGGTAGGTTGTTGTTAAGAGAAGTATTATGTGAGAAGATCTATATAATAGATGTGGAATTTATTAAAGAAAATTTGAATATTGTGCACTGAGTATCCAAATACACTAAAATGATATGGTTCTCAAGTGTGTGTTTTTGTAATGTATTGAATATTCATATAAAAATATGAAATATTATGTATAAAAATCATGGGTCACAATATTTGGTATTAAAGGAAAGGTTGAATAGTGAAAAAGGCATTTTTACAATAGTTTTTATCATTGGTTAGTATGAGATTTTATTAAAAGAGATTCTATAATTATGTTTTTAATATCAGTTAATAAAAATGGACATTATAAATTCATTTTGGTGGAAGTTTTTCAAGTCTTTTATTTCATTACAGATGTGATAAACCATTTACCAAGTTGGTTTTCTCTAAACAACATCATTGAAAACAATTTTTCATGTCAGTTATTAAATAAAGAACATGAAAAAGGATTCCAAATTTTAATATTCATGTTGGTTATTATATAAAAAACATGAAATTTCAAGTATGAAAGACTCTTTTATTTACAACATTTAATAATCGATGTGGAAAAGTGTTTTCTACATTGTTTATTTAGGTAAACTGATGTGGTAAATGCTGTTTATAATTTTTCATAATTATAATTAAATAATAGATGTGAAAATTATTTAAAAAAACAAAATTCTAATATTTATTCCCCTCCAAACATTATATCTGTCAAATAATAGAAAAATATCATAAACTCGGTTGTAGAAACATAGCTACAACACAAATAATTACAATTTTAATTTTCATGTTTTCAATGTATATTAAAAATAAAATAAAATCTATTAAATACTTTATAAATATTCTCAGATTATAATTTTAAGTATCTCTCCTATTTTCTAGTATATGTTTGAGGCTCAAAAAAATATACAAATTAATAAATAAAATATTTAACCGGTATTCCAAATAAAAAAAATTAAAAATTAATGGAAAAAATTATAAAAAAATCAAAGCATCTGGAACATCATAATTATCCCATTAAAAATTATTTTATATATAAATGTACAAAAATATTATCCCCATTACATTATTACTTTTTAATAAATTTATGTTTAATGAAATGTTTCAATTAAAACTACCTTTTTACGTAATACATAAACAATTTTGTATTTTTAAAATAAGAGTCAACTAATATTTTAAATGTCAAATATTGGAGCACTTATTTATTGTTGTATCTCTATAAAAATGTAATGAATATTTTTAAAATAATATGAATAAAATAAAATTATTGTCATTTTAATATAAAAAAATATTAATTTAATAAAACTTATATGTTTAATACAATTATAAAAGTTTCTCGCACTCCAACATGGATAGAGAAGAGTGAGTGAAGTATCTAATTACGTCGACAAAAAGACCCTAAATCCATGGAAACTAATATATAATAAAATTTAATGTCATTTTTTATTCTAATAGAGATATATAAAACATTATGATATTTATTTTTCATACTATTGAAGAAAAGGATGCATCTAACATTGAATAATTGTATTATTTTGATGTCTTTTGAAAATATAAATAATTATTTATACATTATTCATTTTCCTTGTGATGTATTAAAAATAATTTGGGTCCATAATCCAATAACTATTGTCTTTTCATGTTTCATAAAAATTTTATAAATATAACTAATAAAAAACAAACAAATGTATTAATTCTCAATAAATTAAAATAATGTAAAAGATTTATGTCAATAGACTAACATGGAAAAAACACGCATCTTATTAATTCCTAACTATTATCTAGCTAAAATATCTATAATATCTTTTTTAAAAATAATAAAAAACAAAATAATACAAAAATTACACCTTTCATTATAATTTCATAAAAATCCAACAACAAATTTAAATATGTTGATAATCTTTTAAGAATTGTAGTTGTTGAATCTGATGTCATGAAACATTCTATTTTTTGTTGTTTATACCGAATTTATTTAAATTTAATGTATTCATATAAAAAATATAGAAATATATGAACTTTAAATTGTTACAAAAAAATCAAAAATTAAATAAAGGATATAACATACACACAACTCTATCATAATTTTTTTGAATAATTATAGACAACCAAAATTAAGAATTATCGATATTTTGTGTAATTGATCTGACCTCATCTATATGAAATAGTATTATTGCTAATATATCTATAATATCATGCATAGTGACACTACAATTCTATATCTTCGTCTATTTGATGATTAGTTGTATCACTTATATGATATATCATCTCTTAAGAAACGATATGATTATAAGGAACATGAAAATATATATCATAATAAATTAGATGATATAGAAGTGGGGTGTAAAAGTAGGACAAGTAGGAGGAGTGGGATATGCAGGGGGAGGTGGAGTACGAAAAGTAAGAGGGGTGCGATCAGTAGGAGGTGGTGGAGGGGTGGGATCATATCCCGAAACTATCTTTAATGTCTGCACGCATCGTCTGCCCCAAGGCTCTAATATTTTCCTCTTTCATCTCATGAATATGAATAACTATAGCTTATAAAGAATCTATTTTCATTAAAAATTTCTCCATTAAAGAAAATTTAAAATGCGGAAACATTTCTTTTCAATACACCAGCCGAGTATCCTTGTACACAACCTGGGAATTCGAGTCAATATTGTAACTAAAATATCCTTCATACCATCAGCTATGAAGACCCCATGTTTGATATAGTCCTCAAATTATTCT
This sequence comes from Viscum album, assembly GCA_963277665.1. Lineage (NCBI taxonomy): Eukaryota > Viridiplantae > Streptophyta > Magnoliopsida > Santalales > Viscaceae > Viscum > Viscum album. Next base: position 593,289,922 of record OY728126.1, read on the forward strand.
GTTATAGAATATTTGAATATACAAAGTGAATCTCAATATATAAAAAATTTATTTTTCATAAATAAATAAATAATATAAACATAAGACAATACTCTTAGATATAACCCTTAACTCTTTTTTAAGATATTATCACTTTTTAATCATCCAATTCCCCTTCCATTTTCCATGTCTAATGGGGGGAAGGGTTAACCTCTATGTTAGATGAATACTTGGATTCGAGTTTTTGAAATTTTCACACTCTCATTTTTTATCCAAGAACGTATAACCTCCATTTGATAATATACAAGCATATGAATTTCTAAATTGGATGTCCAAAAGAGATATCCTCAAATTTGGTAAATCAATAATGGATAAGTTATTATTAAGATCATTAATATAGAAAACATCCAAATCGTAACATTAAACTTACCAAAAATAAATCTTATCTTCTATATTAAAATTTTTTCCATAATATATCTTCTTATATAAATGGATATATATCACATAGATTATGATGTTTTCTATGCCCAAAAGTGAAATCTGATAAGACGGTTGATTTTAAATCCCTCCATCTCTTAAAAACCAATGATTAACATTTCCTCATTAGTCATCTATTATTTGGTTCATTATATTAAATTTGATAATAATGGTGAAAACATATATTATTATCAAAACTTCCGGATAAGTAAAATAATAAGTAAGATCTTTTCAAAATGGAGTCTTAATATTGAGATATGTTCATTTTTACAACACTTCTCCAATCATCAATAAAAATATGAAATTTTATTTTATCCAACACTATAATAATGGTATGAATATATTTTGAATTAGGACCAATTAAATATCATTATAATTGATGTTTATTAGTAGTATATGGTTTTTTTCGATATTTAGCTTAAAATTTTGGTAAATCTATATGACTTTGTTTACCAACCCTAGAACTATTTTCCCCTATGGAAATATATGACTCTTTTAAAAAAGGACAATGAGTCTCATCAGTACGAGCATATATACATTCCTCACTAGAGATATGGGAAAATCCTTTAAAAAGTTATTGAATGGATCAGTTGTTTGATCTATCATTATTATACAAATTAAAGTAACATAAAATAGTTTACAAATATATAAATCCAACTATTATATATTAATCTAAATAAAAAAATGAAAAATTATAAAACTAAAATTAAAATAATCTAAAAAAATTCGTATTCATATTTTTCTCATTGACCAAAATTAAAACAATATTAATGATAGATTAAATGAAACAAATGAATAAGAAAATCCAAAAATGTTTTGTGATTAATAAAACTTCTCCAACATATAACACCATGTTTTATAATGAAAATAATTTTCATTAAATATTTGAAAAAAGATAAAAAAAAATAAATTAAACAGACCAATTCTTTTTAATATTTGATAGATTAGTTAAGTAAAATTATAACAACACAAATAGGACATGAAAGGTCATAAAACAATGAAAAGAAATCCAAAAATTCAATGTGAATAGTAAAAATCACTAAATTAAGGATTCCATATTTGATAGTAAAGAGAATATTATTTCATACACTCTTTTACCAAATATTTTTATTTATATTTTATATACTTTATTAAAAAAATTCAAAAAAAATAAATATATTGATATGATATGTAAGGGTAAACAATGTAAACTGAACAAAAAATAAACGGATATGAATGAAAAATTAACTTATTATATATAATATGGGTTTTAATAAAGATAATAAAACTAATATATATAACAATTTATGATATTTTAACATTTCAAACAGAAAAATAAATTTGTTTTTTGTAATATAAGTATTGTACTAAAGGATTGTTTTCCCAAAATCATTTTTCATGACCATTCTATGACGTAAAAACCATGTATAGAGTGTGGTCAACAATATTATCTATTTACTAATAAATGAAAGAAAGGATCTCACATAAATTAGCATCTTTATCATGTTTATCATCTCCTACAGATAGATTTTCCCTATAGAAAAATATACCACTACATATCAGATTGATCATAAACATATAAATTTTTCTCATGCTTTTTCATGGTAAAAGGGTTTTTTGTGTATTCTAATCCATTTAGATTAACTATGGATATTCCAAATTCTACATTTCTCATAATATTTCTTATGTTAAATTTTTTTTTGTTAAATACTAGAACATGAAAACTAATGTAATAAACCACCAAATATTCTTCAATGAATCCATAATATTCACTTGATACGGATATTGAGTTTTTTTCTTTATCACTATAAAAATTAATTACTTATATGAACACCAGTACACCACTATTCAAAACTAAAAATATATTTTCTTGATCATTTATATAAAATGTAAAACCCTTAATGTCATACTCAGACCATGATATATGATTTATACATGAAATCCCCATTTAGAATCTAAATTTTTTTGATACATCTGATCTACCATGCACAATATCATTAAATTATGGAAAATTGTTTCATAGGATAATTCAAAATTCACAAATCCTTCATTTTTATATTACATTGTTTTAATACATTAATATGAAATGTTATATATGTCCTAGCACCATCTATTTTATTCAATAATTATAAATTTACATTCTTTTTCTATTCACAAATCAATAATATTACATTCAAGCCACATATCCATTTCCCCCCATAATTGACTCATTTATTGTGAGATGTAGGAAAACTGACGTTCTCAACTATAGATATCTATCATGAAAAACAAACATTACAACCTCTACATAAATATCCATCTCAACAATGGAGACTATATATTGATAAGTATTCGCAACACAACACTTCATTATCTTCTTATAAAATTTAGTAAGATACATCCAATGTAAATAGAAAATCATCATTGAATTATTTCTCGCATAAAATAAGAATTTAAATGAACAATAATATAAAAAAAGTAGGCAGAAAAATAAATTTCCAATTGAAAAATTATAGAAATATCTTAGTTTTCCAAATTTTTCAATGAATTCTGATCGATCACATTATTAAAATTTTAATTGAAAAAATAACACACCTTAATTATGGTCATTATGAAATGGATGGGCAATATTCCATGAAATTCAACATGTTGGAGATATTACATCACTATGTGATGGTCATGAGATTTAATACCTATCAACATTAAATCCATTAAAAAAACAAAAAAATTTATATTTAAACAATAACAATATATATCACAGTGATATAATGAAAAAACTAAAAATGATAATATTCTTCGTCTTGGATAATTTATGACATTTGAGGGTAGGAATTTTATTCTCCCATTAGTGGTTTGAAATTTCTCTAAACGTATTCCAATTGAGAGTACTTCCAATTTTTCATTCAACCTATATTTAGTATTTCCATTAATATCTAATAATATTTCAAACAACCTATCATAAATATTCTTCTCTGCATTCTTGAAATCAATTTTTGTGATCTCATAATACATTTAAAATAAATGAAATAAAAATTGGACCATATCATCCAAATATTTCATTCATTACCTCATTTTTGTGTCTTTTTGAATTTGACATCAATTATTTCACCCTCCCAAAATATTGATAGGTGGGAAAAGGATTTGGAGAAATATTAAATTCTGGTGACCCATTTAATTAAATTTTTAATCATTTATAACAGTGATACATAGAAAAAAATTCAATTTCCCATGTATAATTTTTTTGTTCCATGTTGGAGTAGATAATTTGAAGTCTCTTGTCAATAAATTGGACACAATTTATCTCCCTTAACATTAGATCCCAAAAAAATTTATATGATGGGAAGTCATTTATAGTGGACATAATCATTTCATAATGTTGAAAATAGTCTATTTTATAAGAATCATACACCCTAATATCTTCCTCTCATGAAAGATTTAAATCATCAATTAAAGGTGAAAAAAACATCAATATCATTTTAAAACGATTTTGGTCCATAGATCATTATACCAACATGAAATATTTTTACTTCAAAAAAAATTCAAGAAATAAGCTGTAAATTACTAATTAAATAGGAAATGAAATGTGTGTTCTTATAACTATTCTATAGAGATACATTCCATCCATCCATAGTTCAAGTATTATATTTCTAAATTCAATTTTTATTATAGTCAATTTTTGAACAATTTTATTCCATATTAGAAAATTATACTGAAGCCATATTTTTTCCATCACATTTCTACTCATCTTTATTCCATCATAACAATTTTTCATAATTTTAATATGAAAACAAATATTTCAAAAGAGTAATTATAGGTAGATAACAATATTATTTGGAAGGGGTCTATTTAACTACAAAGAAAACCAATGATTTTTCACTAAACTTATATCATGATGTCCCACATTGAGGAATCCCTAAAAATAATTTCATATTCCTTCCTATATAGTACACTGTCATTTAGGATGGAATGTATTTTCTTGTACCGTAGTCGCATCAGGAATAATATTTTCTCCCCTTTATAATTCGAATTATATAAAACTTTTTCATTAGAAAAAATGTATTTCAGAAATTGTAGAAACTCTATAAAACTATTATCCAACCATCATTTTTATCTATCATGTTAATCGATATTAACACAATCGATGAAACTATAAATTCCATACAAACCTGATATAATAGCATTTCATCATCATTCTAAATTGCCTCTAATTCGATATAAATATTCATCTCAAAAATTTGATCAAAATTTTCATCTATCAAAGCATCATCACTAATAGATATGAAAGTCTACATAGTTTCAGTATAAAAAATACAAGTTTAATAACTCACATTAAAACCATGAATGTTTAAATTATCTTTGATCTCTCTTATTCTGAACTTAATCATATTTAGACATTACATTACTAGTTATAACACATCTCCTTATTTATAACATCTTGTTTATAAAATTCAAGAAAAATTATCTCCACCTACCTCATATTCATCACTTATTCAATGTACAACAACACAAAATTGAATCATTTTATCTACAAAAAATAGAAAAAACTATATTGTCAAAATAATATAACGGTGATAAAATATAGTTATTAGGGGAATAATATATTATTTTTATGATAATAAAGAAGACACTCCCATGGTTTTATCCATCAATAAAATGTGTTTATGACTTTAAAAGATAGGTAATATAGTTTTAAAGAAGTTAATCACAATGGATATGAAATTTAATGTTAATTGGAAAGAGTATACAATCAAATATAAATTAATTGAAATGAATTTATATATCTATATTATAAAAGTGGCCCTTTATGAAAATAAAGAACAAATAAAATCTTTAGAACAAGGGCGAAATATCTAGAATGAGTTTGTGAAAATTTCAGTTAAATAATGTAAAAAATTGATCAATAATATAGGATCATTAGTGATTGGAATGATGTTTCTAAGGTGAGTTATTAAGTATCGAAGTATTATAACTAGTAGTGGATTAAAATAAAATAGAATATTGCGGATGATGTTAATATGCTCACTGAGAAAACAATTCACATACTAAAAGTTAATCTAATGAAATATCAAATACAAATATCAGGTAATAATCCCAAATTTTAGATAAAAATATTAGCATTGAATAATATAGTTTCAAATAAATATCACACATATATTTTATTATTATATTATTCATCCAAGGAAAATAAATAATTAATAAAAAATGGATCAATTTTCTAAATGAATATATGTTATATTTTTTATTTAAACAAAATAAATAAAATACTGTGTTAAAAACCCTAATATCTGTTTTAATGGGAAATTACTGCTTACCTGAAGTGAATTTCTTTGGAAAAAAGGAAATTTCATATTCATGTTTCACTAAGGTGTGATTAATTTGAAAATTGTTATAAATTACATTGATATTTATTTGTACATATTGAATATGATTACAATGAGGCTCAATAATGGAGAATATAATAAGGGTATAATAGTTTGTTAGGAATAATTTTTATACAATGAGTCTAGTTAAAGATTATATATATAAACCATGTAAAAATTAATAATTATGTGATTTTTAATGTATTAAAGTGATTATTAAAATGTTATTAGCCCAATACTATGATACTGGGAGCAATAAAGAACTATAATTAATGTAATTCTTAATTCCACAAGACTGAATTCATACCTCACTTCTTATAAGATTCCTAATTTGATGTATCTTATGTTTTGATATCACAAGATTGCTTTTTAGCTATTTAGCTATAAATATTTGTGGTTTTTGAAATCTGTTACAGAAATAATGGAATGACCTTATTTATATCCCAAATTGTGTGCTACCTACACCTAAAAAAAATCAGATTCCACAAGTAGTTTGAAATTAAATATCTAGTTATAGAAAAATCCAATTTATATATAAAATAATGGTACAATTTATATAGAATACATAAGTAAATATACATTAAATAAATAAATAATAGTATCAAATAATTTAAAATAAAAATAATACAAAATAGATTCCCCAAAAAAATTAGGAAAATAAAATTTAAAAGGGAATGCAGAATAAACTTGTGAGGAAAACAGATTCAGTTTAATAATATATAAAAAGGATCAAAATCAAACTAAAACCAAGAAAATGAAAAATTTATTTCAATGAATAAAATTTTCAAGGAATAATCCATTTCCCTACTGAATATGATAGGATTTAGAATGATTGAGGCTTTCGTGAGAGATGAGTATATATATCTTAAAACACGCAAGGATAAAATAACAAAGAGGTTTGGGTCTGAAGAAGATTGATACATTCAAAGATAGGCTACTAAAACATGATTATAGATGAATACGGTGATGAAACTTCTAGATTCAACCATACCACAAAAAATAATAATGGGTTATAGATTACACATGAGAGAAATATACCGAGATCAAGAGAAATAATGAAACCAAAATGAGTATAGCTGAATTTTGATAACATTTTAAGAGATATATGTCACAATGATTATTTAACAACTAATATCAAAATATATATTTCCATGACCATTATTTATAATCTTTTGTGATATAACTCATTCAAAACAAATTTTATCTATAAATAGTTATAGTTAATATACTCAATGTGAATTTCATGTCGGTTATTTTTTAACCAATGTGATTTTTTTTCAAATAGGTTAAAAATTACTAACGACCAGAACTCAATGTGATAAATATAATAATTAGTAGTGGTGTAGTTAACAATATATAATTAGTATGAGAAATATTTATTGAAATCCATAGGGATATATCTATTGAAATTCTAAGGCATATATCCAAGGATAAGAACATATATGAGTAAAAGTGTACGAAAATTTCTTGTAATTTTCTCAAAGGATAGAGTGAGTAGTTTCTAGGAAATTAGATCCCTCTCTAGATTGTAAAATTGGATTTGGATATATAATAGAAGTATGTATGTGAAATAACTAAGAAAAGGGCACATTGAGATGAACATGATCTCCACATAGTGAACGGCAGTTGGCATTGTTGCGTTCTTGGTTTGAAACTACTCGGGGATATGGATGGATATTGAAAAAATCATTATGAACCCTCACAAAGGATCTAAATAGATGGTGACTAATAATGAACTAGGATAAATATAAGGATTCAAATATTGAAAATAATTTATCATGATGTATACATCTTATAAATGAATTTTCATTATTATGTGGGTTTCCACTATGATCAGTGTTTCTCACACTATAATTTATGGTATTGGTCAATAGATGGAACCCAAAAGAACCATATTAATACTGAATGTAGTGGAAAATGAAATGATTTCACTCTTGGGAAGAAACATTTATGGGAGTTGGAAAAAATATTATCGATATTCTAAAACACATTTTCATGCAATGAATCCTTTTGAACTTCTAAACAAGAATATGGGGCAACAATGTCAGGACCCATCCCCAAGGGCCCGTATCGTAACTACCCCAAGTTTGCCTTTGGTGCTAGTTGCCAGCCCCAGGCATATGGAGGTGGGCTTGGGGTAGTCATGATACAGGCCCTGAAAACCACACTCAGTACTCTAAACACTATTGCTTTACAGAAACAAATCTCAGAGTCCTAAGTTCATTGGTAGAACCAACTCCTCTGATACCAATTTGTCATGACCCGTCCCCTGGGGCCCGTATCGTGACTACCCCAAGTCCGCCTTCCATAGGAAAGGGGCTGACAACTAGCACCAAAGGCATAATTCCCTAAAACTGGGAAGGCATTGCCTTTATAAACCGTAGACACACACAACCAGAGTACAAGTGGAAGAAAACACTAAGTAAAAGCTGTATAACAAGTGTACTAAAAGAAATGGGGGGCCATAATACAATCCCTCATGTAAAGTACAAATACTACTGAATGCAAGTAAAACTAAAAAGGGACAACAACTAAAAGGTGAAAGAATCTCCTGGATCGTTCTCCAGGGTTCCTACCTGAAGGGTAGGTACAGATGGCCTCCAAAGCACTCCACGTCCGTTAAACTCCACCGTGTACCGATACATCGTATGGTCCTCCTCCGGGTATCGTCTAGTCCTAGTGCTCTCGGCCTCCGTCTGCCCTGTCTGTCGCCTACATCCAACACAATGAGGTGCGGGAATAGCCCGTGTAGGGGTTAGTATAACGATACTCAGTAGGGACCCCAAGACCCTCAAGTTCTATCAAAATCACATAAGGAAAAACCAAAATTTATGAAATCAATGGATAACCATTACTTAGATATATTCCTATACAATACTTATGTTATCAAGTAACCCATCTCAATCATGAAGAAAACACATAGGTCATTGACTCAGCTCAAACCAGGATTTTTCATTATCAAAACCACGAAAGCTGGATAATTCCTCCTCTGTCAAGTATAGTGGGCCTGTCGTGAAACTGAGGTGCTTCTTACTAACCTTGGACTACTAAGGTACTCCTCCTTTCGAGTACCGTGGGTCTGCTGCCAACTATGAGGCACTCTGTCTGTTGTGGTTCTCCTGCCAAATATCGGACACTCCCCCTAATATCCAGCAGAGTTACTCCTCCTGTCAAGTACCGTGTGTCTATCGCCAAATAACAGGAGCTCCTCTACCATGGTTCTGCCACCAACAACTAGGCTCTCCCCAATAGGCTAGTCGAATCACTCCGAGTCGAATCAGTCAAGCAGTTTTCAGGTCTGTCAGCTACTAGGTCTCTACACTCTATGTGATCGTCTCCAGGAGGATCCACACCAAAATCTAGAGTTCAATGCTCCAACTGTCACTAAGTCTCACGTGGAAGTATCTCAAAGGACCTCCACGTCATAGGGGTCTCAATGCAATAGATAGCATTTCAATCAGACGCCTGGTCTGTGAGTTATTGGTATTTCCTTCCCAGGGTCCCAGTTGGTTTTTAGTTTCAAAACAACCCAACCATACTCCAACTATGTCCAATAATCAAGTGGTATATTCCAAAGGAATATCCTCATTCCATGATTTTTGTCACTACAGATGATTCGTTGATCTGACACTCGTAGCCCGAGATATGGGTGATTAGGTGTAATCGGGTCTGACGGGTTCGGGTCCGGTCCAACCCAGTCAAAACGATAAGACCTGACATGACCTAGGTCTTGACTGGGGTCCGACCTGGTCCGTGAGTCTGACCCAACCCAAAAGGGAGGGCCGAACCGAAGGCAACTCGACCCGGTTGGCTGGCTGCATGGCCCGACCCGGCTGGTCGTGTGGCTCATCCCAGCTGGCCATGTGGCATGGCCTGGATGGCCTTGTGGCCTGGCCCAACTGGCTGCGTGTCCTGGCCCGGCTGGTCGTGGGGCCGGATGGTCGGCCGAGTGGCAGGGCCGGTAGGCCGTTTGGCCCGGAGGCCGGCCGTGTGGCCTGGACAGCTAACCGTGGCTCGCCGGCAGCATGGCCTAGCTGGCCACGTCGTGGGTGGGGGGGGGGGTGGCGCCTCCCCCCTTTGTTCGCAATGGCCGGCGCATGGTGGCGGCCCTTGTAACCGCAGGACCTGAAGGGTCCCGGCTCTGTAGTACGCACCGGCAGCCAGCTCTGCCGGCCGCCCTCCCCTGGCCAGTTGGGTTGGCCGTGTGGCCTAGCCCGGCTAGCCGTGTCGTCCGGTCCATCTGGCCATGTGGCTCGACGGCTGGTCGTGGGGCCCGGTGGCTGGTAATGTGGCCAGGACGGCTGGCCGTGTGGCCTGGAGGTTGGTCGTGTGGCTTGGCCGGCTAACTACGGCTGGCAGGCCACATGGCCTGACTACCCACACCGCTTGGCCCGGCTAGCCACGCCGTGGGGAGTGGGCGAGGCTTTGTTTGTAATGACAGACACATGGCGCCGACCCCTGTAACCGCGGGACCTGAAGAGTTCTGCCTATGTAGTGTGAACCAGTGGCTGGATCAGTCGGCCGCCCTCCCCTGTCCACCACGACCATATACCGTGGGTCTTCTCCAGCGTGGAGCGACGGTGACGCGCCCCTGCTATCTCACCGTGGCCTGCCCTGGCCTCTGTTCTGCACCACTGGTGTGGCGGGACGGTGCAATGCCCCTCCGCCACAGCCCGCCTTTTCCGCAGCCCGCCTTAGTCGCCGACGGCCTTGGCCGTGGCCTCCCACTTCCCTCCGCGTGGCATGATGATGTTGTGTTCCTCCGCAATAGCCCATCGTGGCTGCCACTCACCTCCAAATAGCGAGGCGGTGTTGCGCCCTCTTGGCGACCCAGCTGCCTTTGCTCTACCAGTTTCTTTCACGGCTGGCCTGTCGCTAGCCGCTGTTGTTCGCTGTAGTCAGGTCATCCGTCATCAACAAACAAGATAAAAAAAATGGGGAAGGTCAGAAATGTTGGTGCGTTCTAACACCCCCCATGTTATGTTGATAACATTCAGCATAACGAATACCAAAATATTAACCACGTAGAATGGAAGCAGAACAACTCAAATCCCCCTACATTATTTGACGATTCATCGTTTATGAAGTTGCGAGAAAAGGCGGTGTCATTTCATAGATGTTGGGAAAGATGAATCTGAGGATGGTGTCAGCGTTCTATCTGTGTGACTCTTCCCTTTATTTCCCCAGTCGACGAAGGAAGAAGATGATGTTCCTCGATCTTTGGTGGAAAGAGCATTCTTCGCGTTCTTCATTGAGAGGATGAAGTTCTCTCTCAAGTCCCACCCAAAAGAATTTCCAAACAAATGAAATAATATCTTTGTCTATTATTTAATCATTGGCTTGAATTCAAAATAATTAAAAAGTTGAATTAATTAAACGAGGGGGTTCAATTAATTCTATGTGGGTTGGCACCGCAAAACTAATGGGGGAAGGTGGAGAGTTTAACCCACATAAATGGGGGGTTAGAGGTGTTCCAAAATTAATGGGGAGTTAGAAGGGTTAAGAATCTCGTGTGGGCGCTACTAAATAAAATCCTCCCAAGGGAGGTTATGTGTGGTTTGCCCCCACCACTAACCTCCACTTGGAGGTTTTAACCACCATAAAATAAAAATAACTTAAGTCTTATTTTTGTTTAATTTTATTTAAAAACACCAAAAATTATCTTCCACTCTCGTTAAAATGCAACTATAGTGAAGGTCTCACTAAGTAATTACCAACGATGTGAGTTCAAAGGAGTCCTCAGATTTCAGTTCTGAGCACCGGTTCAAACGTTATTAAAACCCACTCGCACATTTACTGAACGTAACTGAGAAAACATTATAAATTAATTCTGGGCACACCGGGCCTTAGAATCAAGCACTATCAAAAATAGCAGACTTGTAAAAATCCCATGAATTTAAGAAAAAAACACTTCCAAGGAATTTATGAGTCTTCATAAACAACATTATTTTGATTCCTTTATAATGAAATTCTAACCCTTTTTAGATGTTATAATTATCTAATACTTTATGAGAAATTGGTCTATACCAATAAAATGATATTTTATATTCTTCAGTGTATAGTGTATGAAAAAGTCATTTTTATTGTTTATTATTTGGAAGGTAAAATAAATAAGTGGAAGACTCTTTGGAATAATATAACACAACTTGATGAAATTCAATATATCTAAAGAGAAGAGTTTTATGGGGATATTTATATGAAAGTAGAAACAATAAATTATATGAAAAAATATGGAGAATTAATTCCATGAACTTAAGAAAAATGATTATGAATCTATTAGTCTATATGAAAGTAATTATACTAGATTTTTGTGGTATGGTTCTGGTTTAATTATCTGACCAGGAAGAATATTTTTTTGATGCATTGGTGTCCCAAAACCATGTCTTAAAAAGGTTTTATCGGTATGTTAATTATTACATATGAGGAATTTATTTGTTTTTGATTGAAGGTAGAAATTTAAATAGAATATTCCCACTATTCCTATGGTTTTCATAAGAATAGAAATTTCGAGTCTCATGAATACTCAATTGGTGGAAAAAAAATTAGATCCATATTCATGACAAAAATGTGTGGAGAAACACCAATGAAATTTATTGAATTGAACTAGGAGTTGATTTAAATGTTTATTATAAAGTCATAAATCAAGAGAATGTTGAAATGTGATTAATGGGAATATTAAGAAAATGGTCGAGGAAAGGACAACAACTGATACACCACCTATACATGAGTGATTCAACTGTAAGGAGTACGTAAATTAAGTGAATCAATACAAAATCCATGTGATATTATTCATGATAAGACACAACAACCTCTAAAGGCAATGGGAAAATTGAATTATTATGAAATCACAATGGATAGTGTGAATACTGATAATTAAGAAACAATAATCCCTCTTTATAATTGATAATTTCATATAGGAATTTGTATGAATTATTACAAGGAAGATCATATTGTTCATCCTTTTGTGAAATTTCATGTGATTATCGCACCCTATATAGATTATTGAATATTTAAACCACATTTTATATTCTCTTGGAGAATCATCAACCTAATCTTCCAATGAAAACGTTTTCATATAAGATAACAAATTATATAAGGTATAGAAGGGGAATTAAATTTATTAAGAATATAAGCCACTATAGAAGATTAATTTAAGAGTTATGAATACCATCATCAGTTTTTGAGTTTAAGGTTGAACATATGTTTCAAGATATTGAATCCCCTTTTGATGTTTTATAATAATTCTTGTTTTTACCATGCTTAAGTATAATACATGACTATAGTATACATATATTTGGAAGAGAACAATTTTGAGATAATTTTTGATATATGAGTGATTAATGTTATGTTTATTTTGAGACATTTAGCTACCTTATTATAAATTTCAAAGTTTTGAAGTGTTGTATGGTTAACCGTTTATTGAATGTCTAATGTTGTAATTTGGTTATGGTTTTATAAATTGACATATTACTCCCCCATATGACGATTCTCCATATTGGATATCCATTGTTATCATTTTTAAACTAGATATAAAAGTAATAACTTATCATTATATTATGAATCTTATTTAGTTCTTCATGCATGAAAATATACATTGCGTAGAGTAAGGGATAAGGTGATAAATTATCAAGGCACAACCAAAGGATAAAATTATGGTTATGGAATATAAATATATCAAGTAATAATAGTTTCATATTTAATGATCAAATAAATTCCCAAACATTTGGAAACATGTCTTCGAAAAAAATTTATCCTCTTATCATTATTTTTATGATATCAATTTCCTTTTTCATTACCCTTTGGTATTTCATTTTGTTGTCATTAACCTTCTTTAGATCAGAAAATATTTTTTATCAATGATTTCGAACACTCACTAAAATTGTCTATTATTTTCTTTCATTAAAATATTTTCACTTCCCACATATGATTTCCTGTTTTGAAACCAGGTATGTTTTATTCCAAATGACATTAACACATCTATATATATTTTTTGAGAGGATGTTATATTATTTCTTTTTATTACATTGGATTCTATAAATTTATTCTGAAATGTTAAATTTTTTATGACAAAAAATAATTTGAGTGTGAAATTTAGTTTTAGGGGTGTATAATGTAACACATTGAGTTTTTTGAAATATATATTTTTGAAATATATTTTAAAAATCTATATTTTTCATTACATAGAATATCTTTTTTATATTAAATTACATGAAAAAAATGATTTTTTTTTCATTCAATACATGAAATTCAATTTTTATCTTGAGTTACATTCAACCCTGAATTTTTCTTTTATTACATGAAACACTGGGTGATGTTTTTGTTACTTGCATCAATAAGTTAGAATGAAATGTAAATTAATATTAATAAATTATAATTTAATATGATAGTTATAAACTTGAAATATTAATGGTTGGTATGAATAGTGTAACCTAAATTATGTAAATATATGTATATTTAATGAATTATTTGGAGTCCAACTAATTAAAAATAAAAAGAAATACTATTTAAAAATAAATGATATCTTGTTTTGGAAAAAATTATTTTTATGAAAAAAAGTTTTAACTCAAATAATTTAACAATTTTTTTATAATTATTATAATTAAATATATATATAAATTAATCAATAAAATTATTAACATTCACTTTATGTATTTTATAGACAATATATAAGAAAACAAATCAGATTTTATGCTTAAAACTTCATTTGTTTTTTAAAAATGTGTTTTGTCACCTTTTGTGCACAAATTTAAAAATACTTTCCTAAGGTTTTAGAAAATTAATTTGATAAAATAAATATAATGTTTTAAAAAATAATATAAAAATCACATTTGGGTATGTTTTCTATTTTTCTAGAAAGTTTCATTTTGATGACTAATGAAGAATACATAACGTTAATTTAGAAATTACATAATGTTGTAATATATTTATAAAAATAAATTTTATTTCAAATTAGTTTACAAGTAATATTAGTTCAATTATTCATAAATTAATAAAACTTTTGTAATTTTAATCAATTTCATATTGATTTTAGAAGAAAAAAATTCAAAACTTTTGAATATTTTCATTTTAAAAAAATGATTTCTCATCGCATCTAAGGGATTAATTTAAAATTATTTTTTTAACATATGTTATTGGAATTAGGAAAAATTTATTATATATTTTTAAAAATAATAATTTATATTATATAATAAATAAATTATAAATTTTTGACTTAATTTTATTATTATAATAGTAATAATTATTTACCACGGTTAATGTTAAATTGGTTTACAGGGGAAAAAGTATTAATATATGGGTTAAAATGAATATAAAACTAGTAAAATTTATATTAAGGTGTAATATTTAAATCATATATTTCCCAAGTTATAATATATGTTCATTTAGAAACTGTTTTCTTGTTAATTATCATTTTATTTTGGATTCTTTTTAGAAAATCCTTACTAATTTCCATAAATGATCCTTTACACCACTTATAAAAGGCTACCACAACATCCAATTATTCACAAATATAAATAAATATAGTTCTAAATGACTCTGAAAATAATCCTTCCCCAAATCCTATTTTTTTATAGAGCTTATGGTCCTCCCAAAAGACCACCACTAGGGTCCATAATAAGAGATGCCAATGAGGTGCTTCTATGTGAAGGTAATTGTATTCACAAAGTTCATTCTTTTAGTTTATTTTTTATACACCATTAATTATTAATTAATTATTATAATATAAAAAATATATTATATTTTATAACATAAAACCATTTACACTACCATCTAATTGGTTATGAAAACATTATATGTGTATACGGAGGAATACTACCTCACGAACTAATGTCTTTGGTGTTTCACATTACCACCAATAAATGATTTAAATAATAATATATTTATTATATAATTATACTTTTCTAATTATTATATTTTACATTCCTTCAAACAATCCATTTTCAAGGAATATGATAATGTTGGTTGTGTGTTCAACTGACTATAGCCTCGCAAAGTGATGCAATTTGATTCATGTTTCACGTGGTAGGTAATAAATATTATTTAAATAAACATATAAGATATATATTCCATTAAAATGATAATTTAATAATAATATATTATATACATTTTTTCCATTGAATATAGAAAGAAAATTGAATGAACATTCATGTTTACTTACAGATTGTTATCTCCATGAATGGTGTAATTCATTTTCTATCCGAAAATTTTGTTTGATACTATAAATACATTTATAATGAATATAATTATATTTTAACAAAGTTAATATTATTTTTATTATTAAATCATTATTAAATTATGGGGACCAAAAATAACGAAAAAAACATATAAAAACTATGTAATTATTACCTGAAACCCGACTTTTAGATGGAATTGATAATAAAATGGAATTAAAAGGACATAAGAAAACCAGATATGGTATGATATATATAACTATAGTTTACTAATATATGTTTTATAAACTTATATTCATTATACAGGAGGGTGGAATGTGTATGAAGGAATTCAAGACTTATGGTTAGGGATTTTCATCTCACTTTTTACTTTTGTCAATCACATTCTATATTCAAAACAACTTTAATTTATGTGGTCTATATAATTATCATTAATTAATGTAATTAATATTATCCTTAAAATAATATATATTTAAATATAAATTTTAGGATCTATATTTCATTGGGTTTATGGTTTTAATGCTACAAAAGAGGTAAGAGAATTTTGTCTCAATTTCCCTACTTTGAGACATATGTTTTGTTATACACCTTTTTTTGTGGCTTTATATAATTACATTATGATTTCAAATATAATGAATATATTATTTTAATGGTACAATATGATTAATTTAGTTTTTTTATTACGATTAAATGTTATCAAAGCATTAAGTGTCTTATGTTATAATAACATCATTTATCAAGATTTTTTAGGATAATGCATCCAATGATGAAATATTATGATTCATCACTCAATAAACTCATGAATATTATTCTCTTATGGTTATTAAATATTGATAAAGATAATATTTATATTTTTTTCACTCCTTTTCACTAAAAAAAATTGGCAAAATATTTTTATGTAAATCAATCATTATTTATCTCTTTGGACAGAAATAATTTTTACTCCAAATTCAAGTGTTATTATAATGTTTTAAAAAATGTTAAATTACACTAATATGTATGTTTGAAAAGGAAATTTTAACCTAATTTGTATTTTAAAATAATATTTTGTATGAATATTCATTTATTTTTACATAACAATGTAATTTTTTATTTTACTAAATCTGTGAAAAAAATAATTTTTATCATGTATGGTATGACCATAATTATTTAATGTCTTGACAAATATTTACATAGAAGCATATTTTACAATATTTCATGGTTATTTTCAATTAAATGTATTTTGAGAATGTATTATTTTTTTCAAAAAAATTTAATGCGGAAAAAATATTTTCTTCATTGAAATATTTGAAATTATATTTTTAAATAATCAATTATAAGTCTTTAATATTGTTTTCAATGAAAAGGATTTTTATAATGATTAATATTTTAAAAATTTATTTTCAAATAAAATGTATCTTCCTTAAGAAATATTCAAAGTGTTCTTTCAAAATAATTTTAAATCTAATACTAAATTATTTGGGCGAACTTTTTATTTGTGGAGAATAAGATATAAATATATTGTTATTATTATTTATATAATTGTTTGTGTTTATACTGGTAATATGTTTATGGAAAACATTTCTATTATTTTAGTTTCTTCTTGATAAAAATAATATGTAATTAAATTATTTTTAGGGGTTTTTTAATAATAAAATTATGAAATGATTATTAAACATATCAATTTTCAACATGTTATGATGTGATGAATTTTTTTTGAAACCCATTTCATTTCATAGTTTATGATATGATGAATATTTTTTTATCTTATTTCACACAAAATAATGGTTTTTATTATGAGAATTGTGGGATCTATATCTCTATACAATGAATTGGGTATATCATTGTATTTCATAATAAAAAATTTTAAACAATATAATGTGTGGGATACACTATGGGAAATAGGTGTGTCCTGATCCACAATGGGAATAATTTGATGAGGACTAATCCACTATATTAATTTTCATGGTGATTATCCATGACATATGAATTATTTTTCAACTTTTAGTATGTATTCACACATTCATAACATGAACATAAGTTTCATGATTGATTGATAATGAATTTTCCCATTTATGGGATATTTTTTACAAAATTAGAATGATTAATGCCAGTAATCATGTTTTTGATCTATTATAAGGTGGGGATGAACCTTTTTATTTATGTTCATGAGCACATATCATTATTATTATCTTAATATTTCATATATTTATATATTGATATCACTTATTTTTATGCTTAATTATCATTTAATCTCACCATTTTTTATGTTTTCTTCCCCAGTTTCTAAAGAAAGGTATAAGAAGGATTTTTTAAGTGTATAACTATGTGAGAATAACATTGTGGAAGAAGTTGAAGACCTTTCACCAAATTAGATGATTTTGTACCATGTCTCCAAATAGACTAAACTATTATGTTCCTCACATTTTTGGGAAATGTGTTGAATATTAATCTAAAAAATGTAATATATATTTTTGAATATCAGTATTCTCTATATTCTTGACCCCTTAAGAGTAAAATCCATTGTTTTAAAACAATTTTCAAAAGGGATGATTCATGGTTAAAAATAAATTCTAAGAGTTATAAAATCACAGAAACATGTAAGAATTTTATGGGATGAGATTATTTAGACTCATACTCAAAATAACTTCTAAATATATCAATTTCAACCAATTTTAAATGAAAATTAATTTATCCAAATTTAATACTTTCATAATTCTTAGATTGGCCCTCCAATAAATTATTAAAAGAATCATCATGTAATTAATTATTGAAATTTTTTTGCCGTATAGATATGTAAATCCATTCTATAGTACCTTTTTAGCTTCTTAACCACATCCTATAGCTTCTGGTATCTCCTAAATACCATCTTTTCAATGCTTAATGACTATGCCAAAGAAGGTTTCTCAATGAAGAGGTATAACTATTAATAAATAATTTTAATTTTTTTCATATTATAACTTCAATAAATCCATAGTATCTATTATAAAATTATTAATTTAGTATAAAATATATACTCAATTGTTATTATAATGATTAAAAAAACTCTCAACATTCTTCCCTTATGATGGAAAATGTTAACATCCCTCATGCGTATAAGTGGACTACCACTTCCGTGAAGTGATTTGATTCGTTTTTCATTTCCAATTTCCATGGATGGTAATAAAAATATATTTATTGAATGTTTATTATATATATGACATAATATTAATTTTATAAAGGTGAGTTATTTTTTTCCGTTATTATTTTCAATCTAGTAAAAAGTGAAAATAACAGTCATGTGTACGTAAGACCTACCATCTCCATGAATGGAGCAATTTATTTTTATATATCTATTCTTCATGGATTAATATAAATATATATATACATATTATATATATATATGATAATTAAATAATCATTAATATTCTGAGATGATGGAACCATTATCAATGTATAATGACCAGAACTACAAAACATTAATTCTCATGAATCATAAAACAATTAACACTAAAAAATAATAATTTTTATAAGTAGTTGATATTTATTGGGTGTTTAAATGATATAAGTTTATAATATACAATATTTTAAGCATTTAAATGACTTTTATTATAATTATAATAAATTTAGATTTATTATACATGAGTTTTGGGAACATTCCAAGAAAGTGGAATATGTGGTAAGAAACTCATGTTAAAATCTCATTGATTCTCAAGATTGTTTTTTATTATTTTTAGGATGATGAAATTTCATTTTCTAACCACAATATTTTAATTAATTTTACAATAGTCTAAATTTTATGGGAATGTTGTTTTCCCTTTAATTTTTCTCTCTTTATGAACTGATGAGACTGAAAGAATCTTTTTATTGGAAATAATTTTTTTCTTTCTTCGATTGAAAATACATTTTAATCCATCAACAATTTTTCACTAATTTATTTTCATGAATTTTTTAATATTCATATAGGATTGTTAAAAATAATTTTAACCATCCTTCAAAATGTAATTTTTTAAATGAATATTCTTTTCATTCTATGAATAAGGTATTTTTTACTGAAATTGTGAATAGAATCCTTGTTTTAAGTTACAAGACATAAAAAAACTTTTCAACTATCATGGCCAATAAATGATTTGATCAATCCATTACATGTTTCGAAGGATATTTTTAAAGAATGTATTTTTCATAATAAATGGGATGTTTTTAGTTTTTATATATGTGGGTTCAATATTAAAACATAAAATTCCTCATGAAATTTTTATGCAAGATTATAAAAGAATTTTTCATTAATTGTAATATGTTTTTATGTTAAATTTTCTTTTCTAGAGTTATTATCCAATGATACCAACCATTTCCATTATTTGGGTGTATTATGATAATTATTATTTATGAATGATTATATGTATCCAATTTCTTGTACAATGTTTGTTAATTAATATAACCCATTTCATTTCCATGGGTTATTATATGATTAAATGATTAAATTTTAAAAAAAAACTATTTATTTTTAATGGGATATGATATGATGAATTATTTATGATATTTTGGAACATATATATATGATTTTAGTTATGTGGTGGGTGGGTGCAGAATTATAATTCCCTCTTATTAATTCTGTAATGTGGGATAAATTTTGAGATAATATGGGTTTTAATGGGGAGTGAATCTAGTTCAGTAAGGGACTATATCTAGTTTGATTGACTTGAGAGTGAACCTTGACTAATATGATGGATAGGGGAGTGAACCCAATCAACTATTATTATTTTAGGAGTGAAATGTGACTAATATGATGGTTTGGAGAGTGAACCCAATCCACTAAGTTAGTCTTATCGGTGAGACATGAATACTAAGAAATTAATTTTCTATGCTTATGTATATTTCATATAGTAAAGTATTATATCAATTTTATTATCTCATAGATCATGTTATTTAATTCCTTTATGAATAATGTTTTACATATTAATAATATTTTTTCCATTATTTAATTATATGATTTATCATATCATAGTTATGGATTTAAAATGTTAATATCATTTTATCATACCATTATTCTCATTCTGTGATAAATTGATCATTGCTATCCCTATTTTTATCCATTACAATGCATCTGAGATCACTCTTTCTTATATTTACTTTCAATAGGATATGAATAATGGTAATGAATATGTTATGTCTAAGAAGGGTTCTTTTTATGAAGAACTAAGTGGGTGATTATGTAGTTCATTTATGAACAAGTTTTTTGTGTATATCAATTTCCAATTATGATAACACTCAATGATTCGGGATTGGGTCCTAATTATATGTACTATATATTCATAAAAAATATGTGACCTTAGTATATGAAAATTATAGGTTTCTATAACTGGTATATTTTAATGTTTTATTTACCTTTGGAATCTATGATTATAAAAATTTTGTGAGAGCCATTACGATAGTCATATTTATAGGATAAAATCCAAAGTTATTTTAATGAATTTAGTATGGTTTTCCCTAGAAAAAATTCTCTATCACTATACTATATAATGACATAGTATTATAGCGTATACATATAGGCTTAATAAATAATAAAGGAGTTGCTTTACTATATCACAACCATTATTCAAGTGCATGGTGAGTGTCACCATATAATTCACATAGGTTGACACTTCTAGGGGATACTGGTGGGTTAAATATTTTTTATTTCTAAACAATCTTGAGGATTTAATTAGATGATTATCATTTATGAGATTGGGTAAACCTAAGGTTATATATATTGAAAATGGAGGTCTGATTTTGAAATCTTATAAATGATTTTTCATTATTATGTTACATCACACTATGATTATTATATCTCACACTAAAATATTTTTTTGTTAATGGATAGACACTAAATAAACTATGTTAATAATTAATGTGATGTGAAATAAAATAATTTATTTACAATGAAACTAAATGTTTTTGGACATGGAATTCAAAATCATGTTTTCATTCTTACAAAAATTTATCAAGTTATGAATCATGATGGGAATCCAAATAAGATAAAGAGGGAATAATATTATATTGAGTCATTAATGAAGAAACATCCACATTCTTTATGTGGGTCCACTTCTTTAATAGTTTCTAACCAATAGATTAGTTCAACTGAAAATATTTTTTTATCCTCTGTTCAGAAAATGGAATTCTTATTTACATTGTTTATTTACAGAATAGAGAAGAAAATAATTGGTGGTTATATATCAACGACAAAATGAATTAGGAATCAATAAAACCCATATAGTTGGTTGAGTTTAATTTTTTTTTAAAATAAGTTATTTCCTCATATTTTTCATTGAAATTAGAGAAATAATTCTGGGAGCTAAAACAATAGGATGATGAATTTATTAGCGATTTTGATGAATATGTTTCATGACAAGAGTTGTGTGCTTCATGTATTATTATTTAACCTAAATTTAATATCTATTGGTGTTTTAGTGGCATAGAAGAATGTATTTGAAGGGTGATATCCATAAGATACATTAGTATCTATGATTATATCCTTAGATGTGTTATCAAAGTAAAAAATTGAGATTGGATTTACCCGTCATTCTAATATTCTTGACAAGAAAATAATTACAGAATTCAAAGGAAATTATAAAAACCATGGATAAATGAATACGGACATTCATTTGTACCCAAAGCCTGGAAGGAAACATAGAGGAAAATTTGTTTTAGGGACTGGTTAATGATTTGTGTATAGAAAAAATTCCACTAGGAAATTGATTAGGAATGTGATCGGAATAAAACTTTATCTAATGATATAGAGAAAGATATAAAAAATTCACCACCCATACTATAGTTTTTCAAATTAAAGGAGTGTGTGAATTTATCTAAATAGTTCAAATAAAATGGTTAATTTTGATGATTGACATATGAACCATCATATGTCTAAAGATAAATGGAACTATCAGGTGATCTCTGTAACTCACTTGGATAAAACAGTGGTGAATGGTGCACATACCATCAAATGAAAAACAAATAATATTATTAGGGAGTCTAGGATTACCAAAAATTATAAATCAGAATAAAATTTTAAGGGTATCACAATACTACCTCAACAATTAGATAATTAATTACTAGTGAAATCCTAGAATTTTATGATGGTCACATGTAATGTTTGTGATTCTTCTATGATAGAATATTGTGGAATGTGGTTATAATAATATCATTATCCCCCCTTTGGTTGAATTGTATGTTATCATACTCATGTATTGAATTTCCATAGATAAATATCACATCAATTTAGATGTAATGGAATTTATATTATATATCATGAATCAAAATTTGATAATTTTTTAGGGTAACAACATATATTAAATTTTTATTGAAATAACATCCATTATTTTAGTCATGATTTCGATTCAAAATTTATTTTTACATCCAATGTTTGGGGAGAAACATAACATTGAAAATATTCCTAATATAGAGGTTCTTGTTGATGGGTTTATATATATGTTTACTATCATTCCACTGATTCGAGATGTTGAGTTTTCAATAGAAATCATACTTGGTTCTACAAATATTTATAAGACTCTATAAAAAATTTCCCAGATTGAGTTGTAAGAATTTAATAAGTAACTACAAGAGAATATAGACAAGGGATTCAATTGTTCATGTGCATCACCATAGGGTGAATATATTATTTTTCTTATGAATACAGATGTATCAATGTTACCCTATATTTATTATTGATAACGTAACAAGATCCCTATACGGAACATGTACCCACTACTTTGAAATTATGACTTGTTGGATAAACTACTCAGAGATCAAAATTTTCATAGTTTAAATATCATTATTTATTTCTTCTATTGAGGTTCAAGAATGGGTTTATATCCATCAAACAATTCTACAAATTTTAGGGATACATAATTTGTAGTGATTCCATTGGGTGTTACTAATTCCTCCACTATCTAAATAGATGTAATGAATATATTTTTTCTATATTACCTTGATTATTTTGTCTAAAAATTTATTGATGATATTATATTGTAATTTAAGGTTAAATAATAGAATAACGATCAATTGGGGATTTTATTTAAGACAATAATGGTGTATAAGTAGTAATTTTTTTTAAAAAAGTGTGTATTTTTTCTAAAACAGATTTATTTTTGGTACATATAATATCATGAGTGGGTATATCAGTAGATCTATCAATGATGGAAGCTACGAATAATTATCCTAAACCAACCACAATTATTTTTATCCATAGTATTCTTTGTTTTATTATTATTATATAGGATGTTTAGAGTTTTTTATTAACTATATAAGACACTCACCATTTTAACTCAGAAGGGATCCATGTTCCTTTATACAAATGAATATGATGAAAATTTTTAAAAAATAATGAAAATGTTAGTTAGTGTAGCTCTCCTTATAGTAACTTATATTGGATATTGTTTTTTAATCTATAATGATGCCTCAAAAAGGGGATTGGGATGAATAATTATGTATAATGATATGGTTATATATTATTCCCCATGAAAAATTGAAGGTTGATAAAAAGATTAATCAAATCACGATTTGGACTTAGCTAGGTTAATTATTTTATTAATGATATTTGGGAATTATCCATATAGAGAAATGTGTGATTTGTATAATGATCATATAATATTAAAGTATATATTCACATGGAAAGATATGAAAATTTTCCAAAGATGTTGCTCGAAGTTGATTCAAGATTATGATTGCTCAGTACATTACAACCATGTGAAAGTTAACAAGGTTGTCAATGCTTTGAGTCCAAATAATCATTCTATAGTATCTATGATGCTGATCTCAAAATATAAAGTATTTCAAAATTTACAAATTATAGACATATAAATCTTGAAAGAAGGGGAGAAATATTATCTTGATCAAATTTATGTTCTAACATCAATTCAAGTGAAGATTAAAGAGGCAGAGAAGGAAGATGTGGATTTGTAAAATATGTTTTGAAATGTTCTAGAGTTTATCCTTGACTTTTAAAGAATGATATGTTTTATTAACCTTTTATGTCTTCCATCCATACCATATTTGAAAAAGTATTAATTTTATGTGAATAATAATTCATAATTTATATTCTTCCTGATTAAAAGGTATATTTTTATTACCTTAATATTAAAAAAAAGAATCCAGTTACAAACTCTTCTCATAGAGGTCTGAAATTATGTATGCTGAGAGCATCAGACTTTACAATAATATTACAATCATATGGAAGATACCCCAACATAGTTAAATATTATTTTTTGTGGGACTACATAAAAAGAGATATTTTAGAAATATATGGATGAGTAACCTAATTTTCAGGGGATGATAGAAATATTAAACATACCAGAATAGAAATTTGAAAAATATCATCATTGATTATGTTACGGGAATATCCAAGAAAATCTAAAGGCTATAATTCTATATGAGTTATTATTTATCAAATTTATAATTAAGGTGACTTCATTTACATCAAATAAGATTATTCCTTTTATAATCATTCTATTATATAAATTAAGTTAGTGGTGAAGTTACATGGAATACCACATTCAATTGTATCTAATTGGGATCCATGATTTACATCAAAGTAAGGGATAAGTATATAGTGGGTTTGTGGTACAGATTTGAGTTTCATTACAGCTTATCATCCTTAGATATATGGTCTCCTGAAAAGGAAAATTCAAATTATATAGTATATTCTTAGATATCTTTCAATGGATTTAAAAGGAGGTTAGTATCAACATCTTCTTCTTATAGAATTTTCTCAAAAAAAAAATTCACTCGAGTTTTTAGATGGATCCCAATGAATATATATATATATATGTGTGATAAGTGTAAAAATATGATGTTCTAGGATGATGTTATAGAAATAATTCTATTGGGACTATATTTATCTAAGGATATGACAAAGAAATATATATCCTTTCATCAACCCAATAAGGAATCGTATAATCAAAAAGAAATTTATGATGACAATAATTTGTGAGATTTAGCATTAGAAGTTGATAAGAAGGTATGAATGAAAATTTATCAACGTAAAATGGGTATGGGGTTCAGAATGAAAGGAAAGCTAATCCCCAAGTATATTTTCCACTCTGATATTATTGATCAAGTAGGGATAGTAACTTATCAAATTGTGTATCTATCAAACCTCCCTTAAATTAAATATTTGTTAAATTCATATATCTTGATAAATTTCATAACAAATCATTCACATGTACTTAACTTAGATGTTTTATACTTGAAGATTGATATATTTTACAAAAAACAATCAAAAAATTCCTATATAGTAGAGATAAATTGCTAAGTATATAGACTAATCATATAGTTAATGTTCCATAGAGGAAAAAAAATTCAACGATGCAACTTGGGAATAAAAGAATGTGATACAACATAGATATATTCATTTTTCATATCATATTGATATAATCATCAAGGAAAACTTAATTCTAATTGGGGTATAATGTAAGAACCAGAGACTTTATGATATATTTTTTCAAATAAAATTAATCTCTTTGATAACATGTGATAAATGAAACACAAAATTTATAATAAACCTGATATACTATTGGAATATTATGATTTAAGTTTCATTTTACCACCTATCCATTCGATTTATGCGTATGAATATGACTAACTAAATTATGAAAAATTTATTTGTTACACATGTATAAAATAAATTGATTATTTATCAATGGATTAGAATTTAAAATAAAAAATAATTTGAAATAAAAAACAATTATGAAAAAATAGTAGTGAATTATTTTTATTAAATTTATATGTTATAAATTTAATAATTTTTTTAAATCAGCTATAGTTTTTATTTAGTATAGGATAAGTATAAATCAAATTTTATTAATAAATACTGTATTTTTCACTAAAAAAAGTATCGTGTTTTTCACAACTGTTTGAAAATGATTTTTTACACTAATAGTTTTTGAATATAGAATGATAAATATCATATTTGAAAAAAAGATATATTATTTTTTGTAAAATAGGTCATTTTTATTTCTTATCATTGTTAATAGTAACATTGGTAATTTTTTTACAGATCGGTAAGTGTAATATAGAAAAAATAAATTTAAAACTTTGGGATATGGCAATAGAATTTTTATAAACCTTGCTTTTAACCAATTTTATTTTTGAATTTCATTAATTTCCATGAAATTTCAAATATATGGAAACTAAATAAAATTTTCCATTGATTATGACATTTATATTAATTTAAGAAAATAACAAATTAAAAGTATGACTCTCTTGATATTATTATCTGGAATATTTTTAAAAAAATATCTAAGAAGTATATATTTTTGGTTATAAATATTTATTTGAAATATAAATTCATGTTTTATCAAGTTAATTTTTTTTAAAATCTTTCAATTTATATAATTACCATAAATGCTTACGAAACACTGATATATATATTTTTCATTTAATATTACATAAAAATGATAGTTTTTAAATTTTTTTAATATAATATATTGTGGATTTATTATTTCATTAAATTAATTGTTTATATATATATATATATAATATTAGAAAATTTTGAATGTTTATGATTTTAACCCCTTTTTTGTAATGCTTTTTTCAAATTCAAAATTAAAATAATAGTTCTATAAAGTAAATAATGATATTTTATAATAAATAATATATTATTAAAGGATTAGAAACTCATAAATGTATTATATTTGGATAAATTATGATATATGTTTTCAAATAAAAAAATGGACCAATTATGGTTAAATATTTATTTTATGGTTACATTCATGACATTCAAAACATTAAAAAACATTGGTTTTGTAGTAATTGTCAATAGGGCTAAAGGGGTTAATAATAAACTATTAGGGTTAAAAGACACCTAAACTTATCAAAATTTTATTTTATGAGATTATTTAAACTAATATTAATTATATATTAAAAATATATTTATTTAGATTCATTTTTCATTTGAAATTAACTTATATTAAATAATACTATAAGTAATTCGAAGATTTCCTCCCCCCTAACCTACAAAAGTTCACCACAAATCATTCGTTGTTAATAATTTTTTTCATTATATATAATCAAATACCATCTTTAGTACCTTTATTGATCCTCTTACAACATCATAGAACTTCTTTTCTTTCCAAAATACAATCCTTTCAAGGCTTAATGTGTAAGACATAGAAGGATTGTCAATGAATGGGTATATCTCATAACAGAAAATTTTTTAATTTCATTTTTTATTATACATATTTTAAATCCAAATAACCCATTATAATAAATTAATTTATTATATTAAATATAATTTATTTTTTTATGGATTTGAAAAACTTTATCCACCATTTCTTATCGGTTGGAAAATGACATCTTCGCTCATGTGTACATGTGGACTACCACCTCCACGGAGTGATGTCATTCATTTTTCATTTAAAATTTATCTGGATGGTAATATGGATAAATTTAATAAATATATATGATATATATGATATAATAATGATAATTTAATGATTAATTACTATTTACCTTACTTTCATAGCATATTTTGTAACATGGAAACAATATTTAGGCACACCTACGACCTATTGTATCCTTGAACGATGAAATAAATTTTTCTATAAAAATAATTTATGGATGAATCTAAATAAATATATATGTCATATATATAATATTTATGTAATTAAAATAATTTTAGATATTGTGGAAAAATTAATAAAGTACAAGTATCGAAACTACCAAACTGAAATTTTATGGAAAAAATGAAATAGTTAAAAGCTAAAAAAATTAATAATGAATTTTTATGAAATGGTTGATGAAATTTTAAAAGTGTACCATATAAGATATTATAATTATTTACATGATTCTAGTATATAATTATAATAAATTTAAATTTATTACACATGAGGATAGAGAGCTTTTGAAGCATGTGTAAATTAAGGTATGAGATTTATGTTACAATCACATTGTTTACTGGGATTGTTTTTTATTATTCTTTTCATGATTAAAATTCTTGATTTACCCCTCACGAATTTCATGGATATAATTATAATATGTTTATTTATGTATTATACATATTTTCCTTTCATTTTCATCTCTTTACGAACTTAATATTATTAAATAATGTTTTCAATGAAAAACAACTTCATTTCACTATTAGGTTAAAAATCCATTTTTATTTAATGTTAATGTTTTCAAATTAAATATTGTCAAAAATGTTTTAATATTTATATATGATATTTAAAATTCATTTTTAAAAATGTTTTTATTTTTCAAAATCGTTTGAAATAAATTTTGTTATCATTTTATGAACATGGTACATTTGACATTTTACTAAAAATGTGAAAATGAATATTTTTTTAATATACAAGGAGTGAATGAAATTTCCTACCATCATAACAACACAATTATTTGAAGCATACACTACAATTTTCCAATTTTACGTTCAAATAAAATTGTTTCGTTAATAATTTTTAATTTTTTAGATTTTAAATATGTTATTTCAATATAGAAAATGGAATTTTACTAAAGAAATGTCCCAGTGATATTTTAAAGGCTTTTCTCATCTTTGATAATAACTTTTGATGTTACATGTGATTTAATTGGGATTTGATCCAAATATTCCATCCATATTCATTATTAGGTTAGATTACAATGATGATGATTTTCGGATGATTAGTTCAATCCCATTTATTTTCCACATGTTAATTATACTTTAAAATCCATTTCATTACCACAAGATATGATATGATGAAATGGTGAAATATTATTGAAAACCATTTATTTTCATCAGTCATGATATGTTAAAATATTTGTAATCTTTTTTCAGATATAAATACTATTTTCTTTATGTTATGGGTTTTACAATAATTATATATCACTCTAATGCATTCAGAATATATCAATATCTCATTAGATAATAAGAACTGTAGTAGGGATTGAACTCGGTTCATTATGGGACTCTATCCACTATGAAAGTCATGGGGGTGATCCTTTACTAATACAATGGATTGATAAGGGTACCCAATCCACTATGATAATATTTTAAGTGAATCTGGAATAATATTATGGTTTATGAAGCTATCCCAATCAAATATGATAGTTTTCAAAGTTTACCTTGACTACTATGGAATAAATACTATATTCTTATGTGTATGCCAAAAACTTATGTCTTATGAAAATTTTATTCTCTTATAACTCATGTTATTTGATTAGATTATTATTTAGGTATTATAAAATGCAAGTATTTATACAGTGATTCATGTTAATGCTATATGTTATTCAATGAATAGTTTTCAAATGTCAATCTCATGTTATCATAGCCTTATTCTCATGTTATAGTTAAGTGATCATTGATATCTCCCTTTTTTACCCTTACTAAAAATCTTTGATCTCCCTTTATTAGGTTTTATTTCCACAGGTTATAAAGAAATTTTATAACAATGATAAGTCTAATAATGATGATAGTTCTGAATAAATTATTGAGAGATGATATAGATCAATTATGAACGAGTTTTTTATATATAAAATTTTAAAATGATACTAAACCTATATGATTATAGTGTGGATTTTAAAGTCATGTAAAAAATATTAATCTTAATGTACATGATATTTAAATATTAAAATCATGGATCACTATAGGTAGTAGGATAAATCTATAAATCTTACGAATCTAACAAATGAGATGGGTATGGATGGTATCTATTTTTATTGGGAAACATGAAAGACATCATTGACCGAGGTAATATACAATATAAATTACAATAGATAAGTTACTTTCCCATGATATTCTGCAAATATCAAATTCCCTGCATAATATGGAACAAACATTATTTATTTTCCCATGTGATTGTGTCCAACCAAAATAGTTTCTAGAAGAAACACCATATCAATGGCCTTATACTCATGCGAGTGATGATGTTGAACTGTATAAAACCTAGGCTGAATATGAGGTATCATAATCTTTTTACAAATAATTTATACCATACATGTTATCATATAAAGGGGAATCAATCCTAATAAAGAATACTCACCCCCCTAAGAATAATATAGAGGGAACATACAACATTTTCCATAAAAATTCTCAAATGGATCCATCCTAATTTGGGAATGAAAACTATTATAATAAGAAGTGTTATCCCATGATAGGTTCATTTAAAAACCCCTAAAAGATTAGCACAAAAATTTACAAAATATACATGAGAGTCATGATGGTCTTCTCAGACCAACCCTCCATTTATTGGTGATACGTAGTGACAAACCTTGTATTGGTTCATTAAGCATCCCAAAGTCCCTTCAAATATAGAGAAGTGAAATTGGCATCCCTGTCAGAAACTATCACTGAGGGAGATCCATGAAGTATAATAACCTATCGATCATATTGGTTCTGAAGGTCCTCAACCTTCGTCGACTTTCTTATGGGAGGAAAATGGAGTGATTTCATGAAATGATTTACAATAAACCTTATTGAGTATTTCCAACAAAGATAGGAGGTATTTGGACTATGATATATATTGAGATATCAACCAAATTATACAAAAGAATAGGAATATGATGAAATAATATATTCAGTCAGTAATGGACATCTTGAATCATATGGTAGGTCCAACATCCTGATACAATGTTAGAAACTAAATTCCTCTTCTGAGGCTACCAATACTGGTCTCTTAAGGTAAAAAAACATCTTTGTTTTCATATGATAAATAACCTAACTGTAATGATGCACCTATTTCATTACCTCCCTCCTCAATCTCAATTGAACGACAAGAAATTTCTTAAAAAGGATATAACCATTAGAATAATGAGGCTAATCAATCTATATCTCCAAACAATTTAGAACACTTATTTTCTACTAGCACTTTCTAAATGATGCATTTTCAGTCCAAATATATTTTACAAGAGATAGTGTGGCCCATAAAATGGTTAGGTTAGCATTATGTTCATCCTTTTTCACCTCCATACTCATATTAGAAAATAGACTCAATAATACCCGCTCTTATACTGATTCATGAAGAGCCAATAATGTAATAATTCTGCCCAATGTTTCATCCACAACATTCCCCTTCATAAGTGTATAATCAATGCCTAAATCAAAATATGGATGATATTATACCCAAACTCATTATTTGATGTTTTATTATATTAAGGTAAAAATATTTTTTAGGCATTATGATATTTATATACTATAAAATTATCCCTGAAGATTTAATGTCCGCACATCCTCAGTGTAGTATTCAAAGAGGATAACGTTAAGTTATAGGTATGATAATTATCCTCATATTGATATAACGTCCATGAACTGTAGGTCACCTCAGGTAATTCCCATTCAATCACAAACCCGAAACCCACCCTGGATGTATCACAATACAAAACATAAAATCTCTTGGGCTTAGTAATAATCAAGGCTGGCGTGAAAGGCAAACAGTCCCACAAATTCTCAAAAGAACACTGGAACATTTCCCTTCATTCAAACCTCAACCATTTCTTTTTAAAAGTGAATAATGAGAATTCTATCATTGAAATATCCAAAAACATTGTCTGCAATAATTATCGAAGCCAATAAAATATTGGATCTTGTAGACTTTTTAGGGACACCCAAGACGTGACTACTCAAATTTTCTCTAGATCCACTAAAACCCCTCTTTATGATATCACATGGCTAATAAACAATACATCTTGATTAAAAAATTTAAATTTATATATAATTTAATATAGAATATAATCTATAAAAATTTGAATTAAAACCTGAAGAGGGTCATCTTTATCCTCTTTTTGTATTATAATACACCATCATATCATGGAAAAAAATAACCTAGAGATAAAAAAAATGTTGGATCATCTAGATCACCAATTCCATAATGTCTTGAAGGGTGATAGTAAGCCCAAATTGAATAATAATAATAATAATGAAGGACCCCGAGATACCCTAAGAGGGGAGGGGTGAATCAGGGTGACAAATTTTTCTTTTAATGTTATGGATCTTGTTCCCACGTTAGTAGGAACTTGTTGAACCCGTAAAATGAATATGATCAGAATGAAAACATTCACATGCACAGAGAAGACACATCACTTTTTACATGGTTCACCACTAAGGGCCACGTCCAAGGAGCATATGCCGATAAGTTGACAGTCGTTCCTAATTCCACTAATCTTCACTAGCTATGGATAACAAAGGTTGGGGCACATTCACTCTGTCCCAGGCTCACTGCCTTTAAAACGATTCAGGGATAGCTTACTGCTTCCCTCGGGTCACTCCCATTGACTCCCCCTGGCTCACTGTCATTGGTGAAGTCCCGCTCAGTTTATAGATGTGAAGGTCTCTTCAACAGATAGACATGACATTCTTTGTCTCCTGTTCATCACGAGACTTTGCTTGTAAAAGAGACTTGAGTTGATGCTCTGTTAAAGTCCAAATTTCATCCACTGATGAATACCTCGTTTTCCCTTGTCCACTGGGCAAAGAAACTTTGGATAGGGCCTTCGCAAAGTAACCTACTTCGCAAGGCTCCCAATTTAGCAAAGCTCAAACAAATCTTCGCGGAGTCCATGCCTTTTCGCAAAGCTCAATCGCGAAGCACTCTCGCGATGCACAAGCCTTTGCAATGCTTGGCTGTCGTGGAGCTCCTACCTCTTCGCGAAGCTCAGCGAACCAACGCGGGGTGCACGACTTTTGCGGAGCTAGAATAGCGGCCGCGTAGCTCCTATTTCATGAAGCACAAGGCCTTCGTGATTGTCCTTTGTGAACCGAGATCAAAGGATTTTCATTGAGAGCCCTCTTACATTCTATTGAGGGGGTTGACCTATATTTATAGGCGATTCCACCGACCCACGAACCTTCTACACGAAGTCAGCGCCATGTCAGCTCAAATCGCGATGCTCCAAATTTCCCGTTGAAAATCAATCAAAAACGAAAAGCACTATGGAAATTTTTCATTCGCGGAGCTCGTCGTAATCTTGGAGTCTTCCGTCATTTCATTCGCACCTTCGCCGCGATGCTCCCTCACAAAGATCTTCATCACCGTGATGCTCTTCATCCTCTGTCATTCGCGAAGCTTTGACGTAATCGCGAAGAATCATCACCTCCATAATTATGGTCTTCGCGAATTCCAAACCATTAATCCATTCTTCGTGAAATTTATGCCATTTCCATATTTAATTATTCTCTTCATTGAAATCCTATTTTCACGATGATCACCAACTTACAAATTTTGGACCCAAAAATTTGGCAAACACTGGGAAATGGCGCCACCTTTAATACTGTTGTCCGCTTGAACTGTATGATCTCTTTGCTGGTACACATTCCGAACATCTATTGAGGATTGACAACAAACACAAACCATACTACAAATCATGCATAGAAGACCTTGGTTCCAAGAATCTCTCCCTTTGGGTTTGTTGTCAATCATAAGAAAATTCAATAGATCTTCATCCATGTGAAAACCAAAAACGTAGGAATCAACTCAGCCAACACTCTAAGACTACGTGAGCAATGCTCAGTGTAGAAAACAAGAGAAGAGGCTTGAATTGGGTTCCACTATTTTCCTTCTCATTCTTCTCATCACAGAAGTTTCCTTAATTTAATCCTTTCCCCTTTCTCCCTCATTGACAATAAATCCATAGACCAGTAATTTGTTCAACGTTCAGCTCAAACCACACTCCCCCTGGATAGTATCTCCCCATAAACCTCCATCATAGCCATAAACAGATAAAAACAGTTATCACAAATGGGGAGAGGGGTATTGCGTAACCTCCTTCTGTACTGGGAGGTGACTGAACACCGAGGATCAACTGATGCTTCTCAAACATAGCCGCGGACAGTGGCTTGGTCTGGATATCAGCCACTTTCTCATCAGTGCCCACATGATCCATTCTAATCACCCCTTTTTCAACCTTTTATTTTATAAATGTGATACCTGATTTCAATATGTTTCGTACGGGAATGATGAACAAGATTCTTTGTAGGATCAATTGCACTCTTGTTATCATAGTAAATCACCATTTGTTTCTTTACCTCATCACCAATATTTGTTAACTGTTGCCTCATCCATAGAAGTTGAGTGCATTCCTTTGTGGCAGAGATATACTCAGCTTCACCAGTACTAAGATAAGTACTTTCTTGTTTCTTACTCAACTAGACAACACATTTCTTCCCAATATAGAATGCTCCACCACTAGTTGACATTCTGCTTACTACATCACCAGCCCAGTCAGCATCAGAAAACACTGATAAATCACTGTCCCTTCCTGCAGAAAAAAATAACTCAAAGTTATGTGTACATGGAATATACCTCATGATTCTTTTTACTGCCGCCATATGTTCCTCCTTTGGATTACTTTGAAAGCGGCCTACAAGGCATGTGGCAAAGACAATATCTGGCCATGTCATTTTTAGGTACAGTAGGTTCCCAATGATCCTCCTGTACATGGTGGGATCAATAGAATCCCCATCCTCATGCTTTCCAAGTTTAGTTCTAATTGCAATTGGAGTTGAAATTGGTGTTGATTCCTGCATACTAAACTTCTTCAGTAGCTCTCTTGCATATTTTTCTTGAGAAATGAATGTTTATTATTTATTTTGATTCACCTGCAGCCCCAAGAAATATTTGAGCTCCCCAATCATAGACATTTCAAATTCTGATTTCATGTGGTTGGAAAATTCTTTCACTGATTTCTGCCTGATGCCACAAAATTTGATTTCATCAATGTACAATAGAACCGTGAATTGATCTTTTGGAGAATTATTCACATAGAGATTGTGATAAAGTCCTCCTATTTTGAATTCCAGCTTCTTGAGATATGAATCTAGCTGTGAGTACCACGCCCATGGTGCC
This sequence comes from Viscum album, assembly GCA_963277665.1. Taxonomy (NCBI): domain Eukaryota; kingdom Viridiplantae; phylum Streptophyta; class Magnoliopsida; order Santalales; family Viscaceae; genus Viscum; species Viscum album. Next base: position 593,325,607 of record OY728126.1, read on the forward strand.
TGCTTCAAACCATATAGAGATTTCTTCAGTTTTCAGACCTTTGTTTCATCAGTACACAAAACAAAGCCCACTGGTTGTTCAATGTAGACTTCTTCTTCGAGTACACCATTCAAGAATGATTTCTTGACATGCATTTGATATACTTTATACCCTCTTTGGAGTTCCATGGCAAGGAAAAGCCATATTAACTCTAGTCTAGCCACTGGAGCAAAGGTTTCTTCAACATCAATGCCTTCAATCTGGGAGTATCCCTTACATACCAGTCGTGCCTTGTTTCGGATGACACTTCCATACTCATCAAACTTATTTTTTAAGATCCGTTTGGTACCAATCACATTGTGACCTTTGGGTCTCTAGACAAGATCCCATCACTGATTCTTGTCAATCTAATCTAATTCATCATTCATGGATTTCACCTAAGATTCATCATTTGCAGCTTCATCGAATGAGGATAGCTCTACAACTATTAGAAATGTTGATTGCATGTTATTCCTCATCCTTCTTGTTTGAGTGGGTGCACTCCTGTCCCAAATTATGTTGGATAGATCAATCTCGGCTCTTCGATTTCTCCTGCGAGGTTCAGTAGCATTCTCTTCAGCCACATTTTCTTCTTCAGATTCTTCTTTTGAGTCAACATCATGATGTGACTGCTGAGTGTTTTGAACAAATTCTTCTATTTCTGCATTTGTATTTTCTTCACGCTCACTTTCATCCTGACTTTCTATCACATCATCATATGTAGTCCTTGAAGCATTTTTTATTTTCTCTTGTATTATCTTAACATCACTTCTTTCCACAATCCTTCCAAAACACTTTTTGATACATTTTTAGGCATTCCTGTTCATTGAGTAACCGAGGAAAATTATTTCATCTATATTGTCGCCATATTTCCCTTGATTTCCTTCTTTGTTCCTGATGAATCATTTACTTCCAAAGACACAAAAGTATTTTAAAGATGGATTCCGTCCATGACACAATTCATATGGTGTCTTCATCTCACCAATATATTGTCCTGTTCGATTCTGGATGTACACTGCAGCTTGAACAGCCTCTTTCTAGTAATCTCGTGGAATACGACTCTCAATCAGCATAGTTCGTTCCATGTTGTTCACCTGTCGATTCTTACGTTCAACAACTCCATTTTTTTGCGGAGTTCTCACAGTAGCTTCCTCATGCTGTATCCCATGATTCTCCATATAATTTTCAAATTAAATGGTCATGTAATCTCCTCCATTGTCATATCGCAACACTTTGATTGTTCGTCCGGTATCATTCTTGGTGATTCGCCGATATGTTTTCATGCAGTCAAGGACTTGTTGTTTCTTTTTGATGACCATCACACATGTCATTTTACTGTAATAATATATGAAAAGGACAAAGTAACTTTCTTCATGAGTTCCAACAACATTTATTGGCCCACATACATCTGTATGAATCAGATCAAGAAGGTGAGATGCCCTTTTCTTCTTTGGCCGATATGAACTGCAGACTAGCTTCCCAAGAATGCAAGCATCATAAGATTTTTCATGCTCACGCTTCATGTTGGGAATTTCCATGACAATTCTCAATTTTGATATTTTCTCCATGTATTGTTGATTGATGTGTCCCAGTCTCCGATGCCACAAATTGTTTTCTTCTTCAATAGTCATGTAACATACATTTTCTTCACTATCAACCGGATTAAAGTTGCCTTCTATTCTGTATCCCTTCATAAGTGAATTGCATGTCTTTCCCTTGATAGTACAACCATTCTAATTAAAATTAACTATAAGTCCCGAGTCATAGAGTTGACTCACGCTGAGGAGATTATGACGTAGGCCATCTACATAAAGGACTTCAGTCTTCTTTAGTTCTCCATTAGCTAATTTGGTACTTCCACTCCCTTTGATTTTCAGAGCCCCATCATTAACAAATTGCACTGTACCGTCAACCGTCCTTTTGATATCTGTTAGCAGGCCTGCATTACCTATCATATGAGATGAAAAACCGCTATACAGAATCCAGGTAATGTTGTTCTTTATAGCATTGATGGCCACCTCAGCAAGGTTGGATTTCTCAATCTTCTTCCTTTCCTTCCATGATACACTGGATTGAGTATATAGTACTAATGGCCTTTCAGTTATCTCTTCCTCATACCCGGTTCTTCATAGTCAAAATCTTTTTTGAGAGAAGAAAATCTGTTTGAAAGAGCAACATTGTCTTGCTGATGAGACTTGACTTGTCATGAACTTCGGTATGAGGTGTCCATATACCTTATCTGCCTGAAATTACCAGCCTTATGATCAAAGTTAGAACAACAATAACAATATCCATATAAATTCTTTCTTCTATAAGAATTAGGATATGAATTTTTTCTCCTTTGTTGAAATTCTATATCTTCTCCATTCAGATAGCTTCTTGCCTCTTCGCAATAAGACATGGTATGGCCCAGATAGCCATAGAACTAACACTTCATCAGAGGAAATGTCTTCTCACTTGAATATCTTCTCATACCTTCTTCCTTGGGAGAAAAGTAAGACAGTCAGACATTTCTGAATGTTTGAGGATAATTTTTAGTTCTCCATTTATTTTGGGTTGAGGGTTCCTTTTTAGGCACCTTAGGTAACGTTTCAACATGTTCAACTTTCATCTTATCTTTCTTTTGGATCTTTTCACTTCCAGCAATTGATGTCTCAGCCTCACAAACAATTCCACTCTTTCCCATGCATGCGGGTCTTTGATCACTCATGATTTTCCAAACCCCATCTGAACCACACTTGGCTCTAGCTAGTAATTCTGCATCTAAGAATCTTCCAAAATCTATTTTTTCCTCGATTCTTTTGGAATTGATTCAGTCTCAAGTTTACTCCTTATAGTAACCACTTCATCTTCAAGACCCTCAGCAGTCTTGGATTTTTCATCAAGTCTGGAGGTGAGTTCATTGATGACATTTTCCTGCTCTTCAATTCTCAGCTTCAGATCCACTACATCGTCATTTCTTTCAATTATTTTAGACTGTACCTTCACAAATTCTTCTAGTCGTTCAATTTCAGCTTCAAGTTGATCAACATATTCAGTTGATTCTTCTACAATTGATTTCCACTTATTGAAAATCTTACATTTAATCTTAAGATTACTAACAGTATCCTTAAGTTGCATCTCTAGAACTACACAAGTTCTCAGTTGTTCTTCTCCACCAGTATCTTCTGACTTTTCAACGGTGGCCATCATGGATGCATGGTTCCCAGTTTTGAATTCTGGTTCTTCTTCATCACATAATTCATTATCATCGGGTTCCTCTTCACAGAGAAAACTCTTCCTTTTCATTTTCTTTCCAGATTTGAAGTCTCCCTTTTTGAAGAACCTTCTCTGAGGCTTCTTGAAGCATTCATATTCACTATCTTCATCATTGATGTTTCTTAAGAACTGAGAGGAAATGTGCCCAACTTTTCCACAACGGAAACATGCGAGAGGTAACTTACCTGTGAATTTCCCTTTCCCCTTCTGGAACTTCTTTGCAATGAGAGAGAGAATTTTGTTTTCTTATTCATCTTCACCACTACTATCTTTTGAGATTTTCATTTTATACATGGACTTGAATGCCATTTCCTTTCTCACATGAGTCGTAGAATCTTCTGGTTTGACACCCATTTCATATGCTACCATGCTACTAAGTAGATGATCCAGAGAAAGTTTTGAAAGATCTCTTTCCTCAAGGGCTGAAATCTTTTCATTGTACAGAGGTGGAAGTATTCCTAATATTCTCTTTACAATATCAATGTCTTTGATTTATTCACCTAGACCCTGAATTAATCTAACCACTTCAGTAATTCGATTGAAGAATGAGTCCGCATTCTCGTCTAGATGCATCATTAGATCATCAAACTGATTGTGCAACACTTGTAGTTTCACCTCCTTCACTTTTCTATCTCCTTCAAAAATATTATCGAGTTTATCCCACATGGATTTTTCTGAGGTGCAATTCATCACCTTTAGGTAGATCTGATCAGAAAGGGCTGCAGCAAGTGAATTTTGTGCTTTAGCATCTACATCAAGAATTTTCCTGTCTGTTTCAGTCATAGTCAGGCCTGTTGGGTCAGTGACTTGTATTCCTTGAACAGTATAAAAGAGAACTTCCATTCCAAGAGATCTTAGATGAGATCTCATTTTTTTCTTCCAGATCTGGAAATTACTTCCATCGACGTGAGGGACTCCCCTGAAATTGACTTAATTCTCCATGACGATAAATGAAAGATTCATCCCTAGCAACCTTCCTCTGAAACCACTTGAAGGACCCTGGGACACCCTGAGAGGGGAGGGGTGAATCAGGGTGACCACTATTTCTTTTAATGTTATGGATCTTGTTCCCATGTTGGTAAGAACTTCTTGAACCCGTAAGATAAATATGATCAGAAAGAAAACATTCACATGCACAGAGAAGACACAACAATTTTTACTTGGTTCACCACTAAGGGATACATCCAAGGAGCATATGTCGACAAGTTGTCGGTCGTACCTAATTCCACTAATCTTCACTAGCTGTGGATAAAAAAGGTTGGGGCACAGTCACTCTGTCCTAGGTTCATTGACTTTACAAAGGTTCAGGGATAGCTTACTGCTTCCCTCGGGTCACTCCCATTGACTCCCCCTGGATCACTGTCTTTGGTGAAGTCCCGGTCAGTTTATAGACGTGAATTTCTCTTCAATAGATAGACAAGAAGATCTTTGTCTCCTGTTCATAATGAGACTTTTCTTACAATAGAGTCCTGAGTTGATGCTCTGTTAAAGTCCAAATTTCATCCACTGATTAATACCTCTTTTTCCCTTGTCCACTAGGCAAACAACCATTGGAAAGGGCCTTCACAAAGTACCCTACTTTACAAGGCTCCCAATTTATCAAAGCTCAAACAAGCCTTCGCGGAGTCCCTACCTTTTTGCGAAGCTCAATCGCGAAGCACTACCGTGATGCATAATCCATCGCAATGCCTGGCTGTCACAGAGCTCCTACCACTTCGCAAAGCTCACCGATCAAACGCGGGGCACACGACTTTCGCGGAGATAGAATTGCCGTCGTGAAGCTCCTCTTTCCCAAAGCACACTGCCTTCGCGAGTGACCTTTGCGAACCGAGAGAAAAGGATTTTCGTTGAGAGCTCTCTTACTTTCTCTCGAGGGGGTCGACCTGTATTTATAGGCAATTCCACCAACCCTCAACCCTTCCGCGCGAAGTCAGCGCCATGTCAGCTCAAATCGCAAAGCTCCGAAGTTCCCGCTGAAATTCTCTCAAAAACGCGAAGCACTACGGCTATTTTCCATTCACGGAGATCGTCGTAATCTCGGAGTGTTTATTCATTTCTTTCGTGCCTTCTCTGTGAAGCTCGCTCGCAAAGATCTCCATCGCCATGATGATCTTCATCTTCTGTCGTTCGCGAAGCATTGACATAATCGTTAAAAATCACCGCCTCCATAATTTTGTTCTTCTCGAATTCCAAACCATTAAGCCACTATTTGCAAAATTCATGTCATAGCCATATTTAATTATTCTCTTAATGTAAATCCTATCTTCACGATGCTCAACAACTTCCAAATTTTGGACCCAAAAATTTGGCAAACACTGGGAAATGATGCCACCTTTAATACTGTTATCTGCTTGAACTCTATGATCTCTTTACTGGTACATGTTCTGAACATCCATTGAGGATTGAAAAAAAACAGAAACCATACTCCAAATCATGCATAAAAGACCTTAGTTCCAACAAATAATAATAATAATATACATATTATATTATAAAGGTGGGATTCTTGAAATCATTCTCCTTGACCCTAAACTATTCTAAATTTAATCTTTGAAAATGAATGAGTTCTTCTAAGATGATCACACTGATCATTAAATCTAGTAAAATGTATGTATTCATTTTGGTCACATAATTAATCTTTGGATGTTCAATTAAGAGTTAGAGGCTTCGATCCATGTTCTTTGCAAAAAATAATACTGAATCACATAGTGGTGTGCTCTGGAGAATAGATACCTTTCCATCGAGATCCTCCAGCAGAACATTCAACTCTTTTGTCTCATATGAAGACATTTGGTATATTGATAAATATTTTGGGGTCATATTGATATCCAAATCTATGATAAACACAACCTCTCACTAAGGTAGAAACCTCAAAAAAATCCATTATAAAATCATTATAGAATCATTACCTGAATATCATATGTACAATCGATAAAACTTTTTTAGATTCATAAAAAAATCAAGAAAACATGCTTGAAATAAAGGCCATATATAAAGAAACTTGATTGAAACTATAGTATCATAGATCCTAATCATCATGGAAGATGTGAGTTCTCCCATCAGGGGTTAGAAGATATACCCTACATTGATAACAATCAATCTATGCCTTGAAATAGATCTACTAGTCCATGCTGATGATATGATTGGAAATGTTTAGGTATAGAAACCCAGGATTAACATAAATGAATATGAAATTATATTAGATGAATATTTATCACATTACAAATATACATGTCATAGTATGATAATATTTTAGTGTCATTAAAAACATGGAAATAATATTCTAACTCGATGAATGATCTTTAATAACTCCCACAAAGATCTTTCCCTTTAGTACTTGTACTTATAACATGTCTTCATAACTTGGGTAAAAGAAACATAACAAAACGTTTATATCAGATGAAAAGTAAGGGTAAATAGAATAGATACATAGGAATAACACAAGTATAAGGGTATGAGAACACGATACTAAATTTTGATGATCATAACCAATATAGAAAAGATAATATACATGAGTCATGGAATAAATATTTATAGTTCATAAGAAATTAATCATAAGAGAAACTATAGAATATTACATAAATACATGACATGGGAATAAGCCATAGAATTTTATCATAAACCAAATCATATAAAAAATTGGTCAGGGATACCTACCAAGACATTCATAACATTTTAGAATTGGGATAATAACTCATGTACGGGCTTCAGGCATGGGATGAACTCTAGTGTTCCGTCTTATTTCATCCTTGGGATTCACTCCCATTTTCTCTATTGTTTTGGGCTTGATATTCCTTCCCTTGTATCCTATTTTTTCAAGATTGGGATGCCCTCTCGTACACTCTCTTGTTTTTTTCTTGGAAAGCCCTCTCATGTACCACATTGTATTGGGATAAAGATTCCCACTTTCTTTAGTATTGGGATGTCGTCATGTGAACCCTCCTAAGTTCATAAAATATTTATCATTACCAAATGAATTAGAGACAGATATATGTCCCACAAATAATATATTGAGATTATACAAGAATATTCCATAAGATAACAATCCATTAATAATATCATAACTCATTAAATGAAATTGGTATCATTAATGTTTCATTATATCACCACCCATGGAAAATGGAAATATTTTCAAATTATTTTCTCAAAGCCTAACCCATGAAAAGAAGTGTGTTTATAAAGAAGTTGATCCATTGAAGAGAATGAGGTATCATAAACATCATCCCGTAAAAACATAATCCATTCAGGGAAGAATATGAGTGGTATTTAGAAACTATAGAAAAGTACATCATCTTATATGGAGAAGTATTTTAAATGATAAAATGGAACATTTATTATGGAAAATAGTCTTTTTTTTTCATAAATCATTTTATTAATTAATTTTATAAAATATTTTTCTTGTAAATAAGGATATATAAATTCATATAAAACATTTAATCATGAAAATATGTATTCGTATAAAAAAAATATTTTTAAGATATAATGAATTTTGAGAACCATTTTCTTAAAAAAACCTTAAATACAACAAAGAAGGATTAAAATAATTTTCGAAATCCTTTTCATGAAAATAGGTTTGAAAACACATAATGATAATATTAAATCATCAAAATCATTTTTTTTTTTGAAAACAACCCTTTTTAAAATGTAAAAATGGATCTTTAAAATCACTTGAAACAGTTTCTAAATAGATTTTTTTTTAAAAAAGTTTTAAAAATGAAATTAAAAAAAATAATAGAAAATTGAGGAATAATTTTCAGTAAAAATAAACATGTAATATTATGAATTAAGCATCAGTTAAATGATAGTCATAATGGTATGTAAGCCTATAAAGGATGAACAATCCTTTTCCACCATTAAAATTTTAGAAATGTTCCTTGATCAGGAAACAACAAGAGGATTCATTTAAAAAAAGTTAAATAGGAAAAAATAAGTATGAATTTACTTTGAACATTATATGATAATAGTAAAAAATATTTTGAAAACATTTTTAGGAAAAAAGGTTTTGAAAGAACATAGATTACTGACTAAAAAGAGAAATAACTTCACATTTTCATAAAAACAATTTCTTAATTATATTAAGTACCAACATGTTGAAGAAGGGTAGAAATACATGAACATATAATGAATTTACAAAAAATAAGACATTTAATTACACTTATATATATATATATATTAAGATTTCATAAATGGAATCATAATCATATACAATATTAATAGACGACGTGATTGTTTCAATAAACTCTTATCAGTTGGTAACTTTGAATTATACACCCCATGAAAGAAAATAAAACAAAATGAAGATTAAAATATCATGAAAATAATTTTGTTCAAGATATATCATTTCAAATGGTAATATATCCAAATAATAAAATAATATTGGTTTATAACATGACATGTGTCTTAAAAAAAGGAAATTGAGAAAAAAGTTCTTTACAGATTTAGTATTTTATCAAACAAAAACCCTATGAAAGAGATGATAAAAAATTGATTTTTAAATAACCATTAAATTGATTAGAATAATAAAATAATACATCATGGGGTGGTATAAAAACAACATATTATAAATAGAAGTTGAACATGGCATGTCTCTCACGGAAAATAAAAGTTGGATGAGAAAACACTTTACTACTTGATTATCATTAGAATCATGATCCCCAAGAAAGTATAAAATAAATTTAAGTTTTTAATATCACTAAATATATCAAATAAATCATATAAAATTCCATATGGAAGTATATACACCACACAATATAATAGTGTTTTTTATTTTGGAATGTATCTCAAAGAAATAAAAAAGTAGGTGAAATTCCTTTACCATAAGTCTTGAAATTTATCATACACGTTCAATCCTCCTGAATAATAAATATAAGTTTATTATAAATCTATTATAGAACCATATTATTATATATAATACCATATGATATTTTTTATGACTTTATATTACCCATTTATTATCAAATAAATGCTAATGTTACATTTCAGGTAATGGTCGTTTTATTTTTCATATATGTTTTGACTTGTTATTTTTTATCCGCTTAATTAGAGAATGAATTACATATTTATAGAATGTAAAAATTGGTAATAATTTATTATATTTTCAGTATATATGTATTCATAACAATCTATATAATATAGAACAATGAAATGAAATACACATTTCATGGAGACGGTAGGTCGTATTTACACATGAAAGTTGTTTCTGTTATAATTTTATATTGAAAGAAATAATATAAATGAAATATAAATGTATATATATATAATTATAATACCATTATAATATCATATATATCATATAAATTCACTAAACATATCCTTAATACATTTATGTAATGTGTGAACGAATTACATCACATTGTGTAAGCGGTAGTCCACAGTTTGCCAATTAAAATTATCATACTTACAGAAATGGAAATTATCAAGGTATGAGTTATATATTAATTAAATAAGCCTATAAAATAGTAAATATCATATATAAAATATAAAAATAATTTCTAAATTATAATTCACAACAATGAAATGTGGTAAAAGAAATATAAACAACATCGTTTTGTGAGGCAGTTGGTCTCCATATATATGAATGGTAGGTTCATTACCCATTTGATGGATGTGTGTGAAATTATAAGTTGAATACATATAATAATAAAATGTAAATATATTTATGATACTTTTGTGATTATATATTCACATAATAAAATTAATTGAGGTGTTGAGAAATAAAATAAAAGTAAGGAGCTTGGAGAAGGATATTTCCGATTCTGTTTGGTAGCTCCTTTTTTATTGCAGAAAATGGATTCCTTGGATATATTTATTCCCAAGGAGAATATTAAAGGAGGAATATATGGATATTGGGAGCATATTTTTTTAATATTTTAGCTGATAAAAAGGTATTGATATGTGACAATAAGAGGGAGGGGTGAGTGCCTTCTTATAGTGGAGTAGGAGTGGCAATCTTGTAAATTTCGGGAAAGGGAATTCCACCCCCATTTTAACCATTTCATGTGGATACAATAATGGAACACGTTCACAAAAAGGGATAAAATGGTAGAAATATTAATATAAAATGTTGTTTAGATAAGTCTCTTGTTCAGTGTGGACCTTTATTTTGAGGTTTAGTCCCCTCTAAAGCTAATTTTCCTCTTCATTATTTTAATTAATATTAATTTTATTCACTAATTTTTCTAAAAAACTATTTTTATGTTATTAGAAATTAGAAACTATGATTTTTCCATATATGGAAAAAAAATTACAAATACAATTCAATTTATTTCTATAATGTAATTTAAAATTAAACCAGTATGTAGGATGGCATTGATGGTTTTTAATGTACAAATGTTCAAACTTTTTCTATATTTTTTAATCAATATCAGAATGAAATTGATCACAATGATATAAATAGGATTAATTTATTTATTATTCATATCATTATACATTAAAATCTATTATAAATATATTTTAAACATATAAATAAACTAGAAAAGAAGAAGTTTTGAATTAAATTTCAGTATTTTACTATATTCATGAAAAATTGATCTTTAAGTGAAAATAAAAAAAATCACCATAACCTTTTTTTTATTTTAAAAATGATTATTTTTACATATTAAATTTATAAAAAAGAAAATTTTTTTATTTAAAATAGTTTCACCATTAATAATAGATAATAACTCTTCTTTAGAAATATTGGTTTTTATGTTAAATATTAGGTTTGTTCCAATCTTATGCAAATAAAATACATTCGATTAGTGTGAAAAAAATTTATTGAATTTATGAAATATATGTTTTATTAATTTATTTACCCACTATTAATTAAATTAATATAATAATATAAAATTCCTTTGTGAGCATAAAAGATTATTTTATGAAAACATTCACTTTATATTCAATTGGTTATCATACTCATTTCAAAATAATTTGTAACCAATGAATTAAACCATGTATATTAATAATTTATTTAGTACTATTTATTACCACCAAATTAATGACTTTTTTATATCATGTTATGTTAAATAATAATATTTTTATTAATATATCATTCCTCAATGAAACTCAGTCTTTCATGATATGCTATCCATTAGGGAAAGTAAGTCTTCCATGTAATGTACACTAACATCAGAATTCCATAAAGAGAAATATAAATATATATATATCATGTTTCTATAGGATGTAATATAGAACATGGTTAAAATAAGGATTAAAATCCCACACTCAATTTTTTTTGGTGATCTAAGAGGCCATTTGATTCATAAAAAATCAAGGTAAGAGGATAGTATTTTGGGTTTCAATTTTATTTTTCCTAAAGATAAAGAACATTACAAAGTATATATACATAAATTATTATATTAATTTTCATATGCACAATATCACTATATGGTTATTTTTAGCCTTATTTCCACTTTATCACTTACTATATGAAATGAATATGAATTTTTCATTCATGAAGTACTAACATATCATGAGATCCATTAAAATTCATACAATCTATATTCAGTCACAATAAATACAAATTGGATGTAAAACGTTATTAAATATACATAAATACACACGTGGTGATATAATACATTAATCATAAAAAGTTCATCCAAATTTTAACGTAAAATTTCCATAAATGGTTAACCTTATAACCCCATCAAAATATTGAAATCCAAAGCATCATAATGAAGGACCTGAAATCTGCTTAACATTAGTCCCCTATATATCACAAGGTATCTCTTTATTGTCACTTTCTATAAATGTGAATACCATCATCATATATTATCTAAAAACATGGTAATAACCTTAATTACCATAAATCCTACTGGAAATATGAATGATTCCTTATTCTGAATATTACTAGATATATTCTCTATATCCATGAACTTATAAACTTCATCCATAAAAGCATATAACTCTTTATCAATAAATCATTTTTTTGATGTTATAAATTATTTCCAATTTACTTTATCCAAATCAATCATCTCTTTATCTAATCTAAACATAATTGACTCAACATCATAAACCCATTACGAGTAACATTTACTTATTTAAAAAAAGTCACATTTCCATTAAATAACATTTCTATGTCTTCATCACAATTAAACATATCATTTTCAATCCATAATGAAAATATTATACCTAAAATTCTAATATATTTCATGATTAATATATCATAATATTTTAATTCCAAAACATATACAATTTAATCCTTCATCTTTATTATTAAACCATTTATCACACATAATAATCTTATCCTTTAATACATATTTCTGATAATATTAAAAATTAATCTGGTCATAGGGTTCCTCAACATCAATACAACAATTCATCGTTTATTTAATGTAATTAATATTGGAAGAACACCCCATACCTTTCATATGTGTTTCGGAGTCTCTTTATCTTCAATAGTATACCAAATACCTATAAACCATCTATATTATCATCAAGATATTTCCACTTTGGAAATTTATTTTCCTAATATCCAAACATTCCTTAACTTGAAAATTATTTGTTAACTTAGTTCCTTCTAGTTATCCTTATTGAATAAAACTAGAAACATTGGGTGAGATAAACATATCATTGAAGAAAACCACATAATCTGGAAAAAATAATTATAGGATGTATAAATAGTGGCCCTTACTTATTTAATATAGGAAACCATTTTTTTATCCTAGGTTATTAATAATAATATTCTATTTAAATCCTTTTCAATGTTTTGAAATTTTTTTGTGAATTACCAAAGAATATCCCCCAATAGTGTCAAACTAGGTGTAGAGTAAGGCTCATTGTTGTGAATTGGTGTAGCTCGATTCAGGATCGATGCAACTTGTTAGAGTTATTACTCCAAGGTACACATGTGCCGAAAACAACCCTACTTGTTGTATCTAAAGAGGGATGTATTTTTAGGATACTACTCCCTTGATCATTTACCAAAATTACAAGATATTTTTTATACTTTTTTATTACTAGACTTATCCTTAGATACACCCCTATATATACTTATAAACATCCCTACATATACCACTAAATATTTATCATAATATTTTCCAAAGGATGACTAAACCATTCCTTTTATACCAAATATTGAAACCCAATATTAATATACAGGGATATTATATACATTTAGTTGAATATTCATAACATTACAAAAATATATACTAGTAGACCATAATTATTGAGTATCATTGGAATGTTGAAACAATATATTCTAACACAGTGAAATATCAAGAATGTTTCTCACGAAGATAATCCCATTTAGTAAATCTACTCAAAACCATTCTTCATAACCAAGGAAAAATAAAAATTACAAATTGGTGAGGTCATATGTTTAGTAAGGTTAAAAATATGAGATACATAAGCATAACATGATCATAAGGTTATGAGAACATGGTAATATCATTCGAATATCATACCATGAATACGAGATATTATATGCATAAGTTTATGCATAAATATTGGATGCTCATAAGACCTGAGTCATAAAGGGAACTAGAACATAATCAATGAAAACATGACATAGGAATAAGACATGGAATTTGGGCCATAACCAAATAATAAAAACATCTATGTCAATGATACCGATCAAGACCTTCATTCCATGGTTGGATTAGGATAATAAACAATGAATCATATTTGGGATTGGGTGCCCACCTTTTTATTTTCTTTTTTTTGGATTGGGATACCCTCCCATGTACTATATTATTTTAGGCATCGGATACCCTCCCATATACCAACTTGTTTTGGTATTGGGATACCCTATGATGTACCCTCTTGTTTTCGGCTTGGGATTCCCTCCTATGTACCCTCTTATTTTGGTCTTAAATCACCCACATGATTATTGATTGGGATTTCCACCTATGTACCCACACATCACATTAAACATTTATCGTTTCCCAATGAATTAATTGGATAAATAGGTCTCACACATCATGTAATGAGATAATACATGCATATTCAATAAGATAACAAAACATTCATCAAATCAAGAACCTTGAAATAAAATGGGTATCATTAATATTCATCACCTCATAAAGTATATATAAGGGATATGTTTCATAATCATTTTATCACATCATAACCCATGAAAATAAATGTGTTCAAAATAATATAACCCATTGAATAGAAAATAGTATGACAAACATCATTTATTAAAACAATAACCATTCAATAAAGAATATGAACAGTACACATAAACTATATTAAAGTATTTCATCTTAGATAGTGATGTATTTTTAAATATAGAATTTAATATTACATAATGAAAATACCATTTCAAAAAAAAAGTTTTCTTAAACCATATCAAATTTATATTTATGACCAATAAGGCTTCAAAGTTTCATTTAAAATCATTCTTGATAAAAATAATTTTTTTTGTAAAAAACATTTTTTAAAACATACATTATTTTGAAAACATATTTCATTGAAATCCCCTTGAAAACATAAAAAATGATTGAATTAATTTTAAAAATATTTTTTTCAAAAATGGTTCAAAACCCTTATAAAGAGACTTGAAATCATTAATATCATTTCCTATAAAAATAACCTATTTAAAAACTTATAATGAGATATTTTAAATCATGTAAAAAACTATTTAAACATAAAACTTTATTGAAAAAAAAAACCATGAAAAAAGAATTAAAATAATAATAATTAAAGAATATTAGGAAAATATTTTTTTAGAAAAATAAAATTGTAATATTATAAATTACGCTTCAAGTAAATGACTTTCATAACGGTGGCTAAGTTCATACATGTAGAACATTTATTTTTCAGCTTAAAAATATTAGAAAAGTTCCTTGATTAGAAAATAGAAAAAGGATTCATTTTAAAAACATATTATAAAAATGTAAAAAAAGGATAAAAATGACTCCCAAACATAATAGGATAACATTAAAAAATTGAAAACATTTTTAGAAAACATGGTTTCGAAAGAACACAGATTTCTAATAGAAAGGAGAAATAATGTAAGATTTTAAAAAGAAAATATTTTCTTAATTATATTAAGATTAAAGGTTCGGAAAAAATGGTAACAATTCATTAATATAACATTAATTACAAGATGATAATAATTTTTTTTGTTTTCATGAAGATGGATCATAATATTTCATCAATAAAGCGTAATCATTAACAATCTTGATAATATATGTGTTTGTTTCTGTAAACTCATATCAGGTGGTAAATTGAAATTATACTACCCATGTAAGAAAATTAAATTAAATAAAAAATAAAATGTCTTTATGAGAATTTGGTTAATAATATAACATTTCATATGGTTGTATCTCCATATCATAAAAGAATATAGGTTCATAACATAGAATGTCTCTCAAAATGGAAAATATAGAAAAAATTATATTAACAATGTAATAAATTTTGAAAAAAAAATTTATATGATAGATATATAGTTAATTGGATATGTAAATACACATAAATTTGAGTATATCAATAATATAATTCTTCCTTGGGAGGTTTACGTACAATATATACCAAATAGGTGGTGGCATGGACTGTGTCTCATGGAAAATAAAAGTGATCTGAGAAAATACATTACTACATTGGTGACATTATAATAATTATCCCATGGAACTAATATCACAAATTATTTATTTCAATGTAAATATATTAATAAATCTAATTATATAATATTTCATTGGTTAGTATATACAGAACACAAAATAATTGAGTGGTTAATATGGTATGCATCTCTTGGAAATAAAAAATGAGATGAAATCCCCTTACATTAAGTATTGACTTTCATCGTCCCCATTAAAAATATGTAATTATAAATATAATTTTATTATAAATATATTATGGATCCATATTTTTATATATAATAACATATATGATTTTGTTATGACTTTTTATTACCCATTAAATAACAACTCCATGAAAATGTTATGTTTCAGGTAATATCTTATTTATTTTTCATATATATGTTTACATTTTAATCTTGATCACCCCACATGTATCATGATAAAAATATATAATTACTGTAAAATATTTTAAAAATATTTGATATATTCATTATATATGTATTTATAAAAATCTATATAATATAGAAGAATGAAATGGAATACACCGTTCATGGAGACGGTTGGTCGTACGTACCAATGAATGTTATTTCCGTTTTATTATCGTATTGAATGAAAGAGATGAAATAAAATACATTTATATATATATATTATAATTATATTATAATCATTATTTTATATATATCATAAATGTTCACTAAACACTTACTTAATACATTCCATGTTAAGTTTTAACGAATCACCTTACATTGAGGTGGCGGTAGTCTACACATCTACAAATGAAACTATCATATATATATATATATATATGGTAATCATGTGGGTATGTGTTATATAATAATTATAGTAAAATAAATAAATTATAAATATTATATATAATGTATAAAAATATTGTTTCCATCATAATTTTAAACCATGAGGGGTGGAAAATAACAATATGAACTCCATCATTTCTTGAGGCGGTGGTTCACCGTACCGAAGAACGATAAGTTCATTACCCATTAAATTGATGTGTGTGAAAGTTAAAGTAAAAAAATATATAATAACAATATATATGTATATTGAGAATAATTTTTTATATATATAACCCTGTAATAATAAAAATTATTGTGGTGGGGAATGAAAATAAAAGAAAGGATCTTGAGGAAGGATGTTACATCTTTTTTTTGGGTAACTCCTTTTTCATTACAGAAAAAGGAATCAATGGATTTATTTATTCCAAATTTTAATCTTCAATAATTAAGTAAGGATTTTTTATATTATTTTAGAAGATTTTGGGAATGTATAAGGGGTTTATAGGTGTTAATAATGCGTAGGGGTGAGTGTTTTCTTATTGCGGAGGAGGAGTGATATTCTGATAAATGTTTGGAAGGGAAATTCCACCACGATTTTTCTTATTATATGATTATCCAATAATAGAAACAATTATTGAAAATGGATTATAGGGTCTAAATATCAATATGAAATGTATTTTGGAAAAGATTTTTAGTCATTCTGGCTATTATGTTTTTTAGTCCCTTATTAAGATAATTTTCCTCTTAATCATTGTAATTATTCATAATTACATTCACTAATACATTTTAAAAAATAATAATTTGAACAAAGTAGACATTATAAATCTTTTTATTCTAAATATAGAATCAATTTTTCTGAATTCCAATAACATAAATGGCATAAATTTATTTAAAAATAACCCTGTGTGTGGGATGGCATTTCATTTTTTCAAAGTAAAAATGTTCAAAAGATTTCTATGATTTTATAACTAATTTCAGTGCGAAATTGATCCCAATTGCCAAAATTATAAAAATTGATATATAATTTATATAATCAATATTTAAAACAAATTATAAATATAATTTATCTTTATAAAATAAATTATATGAAAAAGTAGTATTGAATTAAAATTTAGTATTATTTTCCATTAAAAAATAAAACTTCACAAAAAATACCAAAACATCACCCTGATCTAATATTTATTTCTAAATTTAATAAAATTATGTATATCATGACATAGAAAAGTTATAAAATTTCTAAATGTAAGATTAAAAATAGATTCTCTAATGAAATGCAGTAATAGTCCTTTTATAAAAATATGGGGTTTTATGTGTAATATTGGGTTTGTTCCAATATAATTCTTATCAAATTTATTCAATGAATGTAAAAAACAATTGATTGAATATATAAAATTTATATTTCATTAATTTCATTCGAAAAAAGTAATTAATTTAATTTATTAGGGTAAATGTACTTTGTGATCAAAAAGTAGTTTTTATAGAAACATTCACTTTATATTCAAGTGGTTCCTATATTCATTTACAATTAATTTGTAACCAATGAATTCAACCAAATATTTTCATAATTTATTTAATAATAGTTATATGATCCAAATTCATGTCTATGTTATATCTTATTATATTAAAAATTAAAATATTAGCAATAAGTCATAGTTCAGTAAAACTCAGTATTGCTTTTTTACATAACCATCAAGGAAAGCAACACTTTCATGTGCCTTATGACATCCTTGGTGTCCAATGTAGAGAAAGAAAAACAATATTTTGCATGTAGTGCATGATTATCTTATTATTGGATATAATTTAATAGAAAAATGTGAAAAAATATTTTTAGTGTTGCGTGAAATTAAAATATCAAAATGATTATTGTAATTAGAAAGATATATTACAAAACAAATATCGAGGAGTTACACCAAGTCTGAAATTAGGAAATACAAAATGGATTCTATATCAGTAACCAACACATAACACTATGGGAACATAAATCAGTTCTCATTCATACTCTAAAACAGGGTACATAATTCAATGGGACAGTAATTTACTCCACTCCCATACCGAAATTATCGTTCTACTATAGTGAGTGAAAAGATAGAGATGAACCTATTGAAATTGAAGATGAAATAAACCCCACACCTGTCAAGGATTATAACCTAAAATCTGAGTAATATTTTATCACATTAGGTACATGAATATTTCACGAATCTTTCCATCCCCAAGACTTAAGGTCTTAGTGGTAACCCACAATACATTGACAGAAATATCATTCACCCATTGAAGCAGTATACTTCATCTAAGAAGCCTTTTAGAATAAGGTGATAACACTAATACCCACTGAAAAAGATTGACCTACTTTTTGAATAAAACATAAACACCCATAGTAGTGGCATGTCCTCATATCCTCATGGATACTAATGATTTAATAAATATTGATTCCACACTAATAATAGACAACAATATTAAACCGTTTAGAATCTACTAGATTTATACTTGATGAATACTACGTAATCTTACCACTTCCTAAATGAGATTATTCTTAATTTCTATCCCGAAATGATAAATATCTCAATATTTCCCCCTTGAAGTCACACCACTTAATCTTATATTTTAGACCACATAAACCTCATCTATATTCACTATTTCAGCCTCATATAAAAAATTTTATACGTAGAGAATACTAATTATCGACCTAATCAAATGCTTTATGCCCATTTTGAAACATATATCCCAGATATAATCCACAGTTATGGGTTTCCAAGAAACATAAACCAACATGGTAAACATAGTAGCATAATTCATCAATGAATGATCTCTTTTCCTTATCATCACAAACTCATGGGCCTTCATTTACCTCAATTTTACTATGTATAAATACATATTGAGTGATTCTTTTTAATGTTGTGATATGGTATTTCCACGTCTCCTGGATAACACCCATGATTCCAACCACTTCCAAAATTGTATTTCCATCACATAGGTGGAGATTCCAACTTGTTATGTCTCGGTGCCCTTTAATAACTCAATGATCTTCTGAATCTAATGAAACCACTCCCTAATTTGATTGTATACCTTGTCTCCAAAAATAATCGGTGGGTTTGGCCTAATAATATATTATGTATAGTATAGTGACCTATGATTAACATAAATGGATATTACATCATTTTAAATGAATATTCAATGAATTAAAAAAGTACATGCCTAAGAGACAAAATTGTGGAGACCTAAGCTAGATGTAAATGGAAATTAAATTACTTTTGCGGAATACCTTATACGTGAAAAAAACAAACACCCAAAGACTGTAAGAGTTTAGTGTCTTTGGAAAATCAGAACATAATATTTTAATCATGGTGAAATATCTTCAACATCTCCTACAAAGATCTCCCCATTTTGTTTTCTTACCTAAAACCATTCCTTATATCCTAGGGAAAAGAAAAAATATAAAGGGTGAGCTCAAATTCTTAGTAAGGGTAAACATGGAAAACATAAAACAACCCATAAACATTTGAACGTGAAAACATGAACATAATATTTAAACATCAAAATCATGATCAATGACATAAAAAATTGCAGTACATAAGGAATAGATCATAAAAAACCATTAATAATGATAAAATAGCATTGGAATAAAACAAGTAATTGTGGAAAACCATTAAGCACATGATATGATTTCGAATGTAGCCAAGGAATTTCTGCCAATACCATCTTAGTGGACATTTTCCATAACTGAATTAGGTTTACTTGCCGTTCAAGCCCTATATTACTGAACCAGATTTAATTTCCATTTTAGACATGTTTATCTCATGAGATATAAATCTTTACCCAATGCATTGGATGGAGATATAGGTCACACCCATCTCACATATAAATAATTCTTACTTGTTCCACAAAACAATCATAAATCATTCGTCAAAACCCAAAGAATAAAATGGGTTTCATAAATAGCATTCCATCTTAACATTATCAATATAAAACAAATGGATATCATTTCATCATATGAAATATCAAACCATTTAAATAATAGAGACATTATATTTGAAACATAATGATACTAAATTATGTCAGCTTAGATGGGAAATAGTTTTGATAAAACACTTGAAATGAATTCTAGAGGAAAATATCATTTCTTCTTCAAAATCTTTTTCCATTCACAAAATTCCATGTAATTTTAAATGAAATGGATTTTGTTGAAAATAATCATAAAATCATGTAGAAGAATCTTCATGAAAATAAGGCATTATGAAATCGTAAAAATCCATTCGTGCCGTATAAGTTAAAAAAACATTATCCTTGCACTTTTTACAGAAAAGTCAAAAAGTACCTCCTATGGTAAATAAAAGAAAGATTCCTTCCATACCTTGTGGTAAATGTCATAAAAGGGGAAAAATGACTTTAAGCATACATGGAAGAATGGTAAACAATTTATGAAATCATTTTGAGAAAACATTGACATGGATGATAAATATAACCCTAGTAAATACTTACATATAAACTATCTTTAATAAGACGAGATTAGAATAATTATCCCTTACTATTTATGATCAGTGAAATTATAAGTGATAAAGAAACTTACATGCATATTAAATATCATATCCTTCATAATAAAAATCATAAAACATTCATGGTAAGCATACACACAATCCAAAAGAAATAGATGGTGATTAAGGAATATGTATCATAGAAATATATGTGAGACGAATTAATCCCTTACCTAAGGTCTAATATTCATTGTACATATCTGAACCTCCTCTTCTTCGACGTGCCTCAACTTAACCTCCTATTAGGGAAAAAAAGATGGTCTTTGAAGAAGACCAAGAAATCTATTATGTTTCTAGGGAATTAAAAAACTGAAATGGGCAGGTTTTGGACGAATTTGAATGCTCAAAAATGGTGTAAAGTGGAGAGGGAAGAGGTTCCCTTTTAAAATAGAAGAGAGGGGATCTTTTTAAACATCTAAAATATTAATTTATAATAAAATAAAACCCTACCTAAAAACCTTAAAAATGACTCAAATTCAAAGATGATTTGATATAGGATTCTAATGTCAGTAGCCAATAAAATTTTGTCATGTTGGTCATTTATTTTAAACCTTATCAACTATATTTATTCTTATTAAATCAATTTAATTTTATTTGTGGTAATAATATTCTAAATTTTTAATTGTTATAAATACTTACTTATGTGTTTTGAATTGTCCATAATTGGATACTTTATGACATTTTAGACCATAGAAATTTTAATTTATAATATTTAAATATTTTTTTGATTTTTAAACAATTTAATAATATGTCACTTTTATAAAATAACAATAGTGTCAATTTTGACACTATTGATTTATTTGAATTTAAATAAAATACACATAGAGAATATATTTGAACAAAAATATGTAATAGGTTCCTAACATGTCATATTCATCTAGAAAATTCTTTGAGAATATTAATTAGTTCATATAATATTTATTTTAATATTTTTAAAACCATTTATTTGATATTTCTCTTAATAAAATAATTACTACAAAATTTTTGTATTTATTTAATATACATATTTTTTGCATAAAAATAAAAAATAAAATACTATGATTAAGATAAATCTAATATATTTCATAATAATACTTTTAATCTAATTTATATTTTAAAACACCCGTCTTTTAAAATTTTATGTTTATTAAATTATGAAGGTGACAACTTTGACATCATTTTAAATAATATAACATAAGGGTCATAATCTCTTTTACAAGGCTCAAAATGGTCACAAATTAGACCCTTGGATGATTATGGTTTATATTTACATGGCCAATAAGTTTTTGTAAGGTATTTTGGGCTTAATGGGTATTATTAGTTTAATAAAAATTATATTATTTATTTTTTACTAAATAAATAATTTCTGCATCACTAATGTATAAGCTATTAAGGTAATTATAAATTTCTTAAAAATTAAAAATAAATTACCATGATAAAGAAAAACATTTTAAATTTAAAATTAGTATTTATAAAAAAAATTATATTTTGTATAACATTATATTAAAAATAATTTAATTATTAATGGTTGAGTGAGACATATTTCGCATTCATTTAAAAAATCTTAAAGGTCTTAATCAGATACATGTGGGTTATAATAGATACCATTTCGACCCAAGTATATTTTAGTATGAAATATAATCATCCAATTATATTAAAACATGTGTTAGAGTAATTTTATAATATTACTTTTACCATTAATTACTAAATTTACTTTTAACTGTGGTAAATAAAATTTATATTAGTTACTATTCATAATTCCCAAAAATAATAAGTACCCTATTAACATAATTTGGACCTATAGATTCCAAATATGGAATCCATTTTCCCAAATTAAAAATACATAATTTGCAGTAATTACTTTAAAATTAATCCCGTTGTCGGAAAAAAAACGTGTTTTTACCTATGAATTAAATGTAAAATTAATTATAATGACATACATTATATTAGATGGTAAAAATATATTATATTTATCTTTAAAACCATTAAATATTATAATTTAACCATATAAATTATCTTGATGAAAAAACATGTTTTAAAATAAAATTTAGCTTATTTTTAATATTCATCAAAATATGAATGTTATCAGAAATATATCAAAACATTATGCAATGTCAATTTTTATATCCTGATTAATAAGAATTTTATTTTGAAAAATTGAACTTATAAACTTGTTAAAAATTATATTTAAAATAGGTGTTCCATCAAAAGGTGGCAAAACTGCATTTTTTAAAATATACTTATTTTATCCGAAAATTTTATTTTGTTCACATATCATGATCTAGAAAATGTCTAAGATGAATGGTAATGTTATATAATTAAAAAAAATTTATACTATTCATAACGGGTAGTTCATAATAATATTATAACAATATATTTTTGTTTAGTGAAACTCTGTATTGTGTACAACACACGCTATTAAGGAAGGTCTCTCTTGCATGAAAAACAAGCCATAAATAGTGCTTGAGTATATTACAAGATAATATGGTGTTGTGTATAGCACATTATAATCTCGGTGTAGCGTATAACATAAGACATCAATGTAATTAAAAATAATATTTCTCATAAAATCTTATGGTGTTACATTTTACCCCCTTTAAAATGAATTTCGCTCACAAAATTCATCGGGGTTATAAATCATTTACTACTTGTAAGTTTATTTCATAGAAACCGAAATCAAAAAAAGTAATTTTAAAACATCCTTTTAAAAACTAATGTATGAAACATAATGGTTACCCAAATTAACTCATCACTAGGTTTCCACATAGGATAACATAGGTGAAAATATGGATATGGAAGAGAAATCTAACCATCATGTTCTGATAGAGAGTGGTTGAGAACATGGCTAAAAAAAATCTAACAATCACAAAGCCATAAATTTATTGTTATCTAAGGTACCATCTAATTCATCAAATATGACGGTACTAGGAAAACATTTTTGGTTTTCAAGATCATTTCCATAATGTCGATAAATTCTTGTACAAGGAGAAATACTCACTTGATTTTAGTGTACAATCATTGTTGGTCATTCCATGAAAAATTTCCACTTAATATCTAATTTAATGAAGTGAATTTGAATTTTTCCTTGAAATGTTAGTAGATCATGTGAAAGAATGATATGTAATTCTCTATGTCTCAAAAAAAGGTTAGAAATAGTTATTAAATATACATAAGTCCATCAATGGTGAGATTAACCATATATGATTCCAAAAAATGGACTTATACTTCAACTATCATACCACATAATAAAATAAATCTAATTTATATGTACTAGGGAAATCCTGTAGGCCGGTGGTAGGAAATAAGGTTATGTTGCACTTCGATTGTGGGTTTGATTCCTACATCCTTGTCTGACGCGATGAGTTGTCACCCGTCCTACATGTTGTCCTTTTTATAAAACTATACTATTATAAAATATCATAAATAATATAAAAAATATCTATCCTTAAAAAATAAAATATGATGTATAAATGAATCCATTCTGTTTTTTAGGCTTATCCAAAATACTTTTGTCCAATCTCATAGTATAAAGAAAAAGATTATTAGAGAGGCCATCTACCTAGCATGTGATTACCATCATTTATCCCCCATATATCAAAAGATATATCATGTTGGTCACATTCTAAACATGTGAATTCCATAATAATTTATTCTCTTGAAACACGAGTTACCATTGAATAGTAATGAAAACATGAATTCTGTCAAAGGTTAACTATTTACACATACCAAAATCCAAGAAATATATATACTCAAATCATAATGTCACTTTGTTCTTATATCTGTCATGAGCTCATAAAAAATATCTGAATATCCATTCATGGTTACTGCTACCATTCAACATATACTTTCAAATACTTTAGGAAAAAAATTTATAATAATACATAGATGTTTTTTTATTCTATAGTACTATTAAATTACCTAGACAACATAACTCTTGATAAACATACAATCATTACACTACCTTCTTAAACCATTGACCGAGCTTCATCATTTTATTCCTCAACACTTCTTTCATCTCATATATCATTTTTAGTCTCTTCATAATCATCAACATAAATACTACTCATATAACCATGCTGATTCTCTTCATGATATTTTCCCTTAGGGAATTGGTTTTCATAATGCCCTTACATTCCACATATAAAACATTGAACCGTTGTTGATGTCTTAGAAATACCATTATCCTTTTCAATGGTGTTAACTGAGCCTTTTCCTTTGTAATTACTAGATTTGTTTCTTTCTTTTAGACACCCAAAGTATCATCCAGTTTCTTTGAAACGTTCTCCATGATGCCTCTTACCACATGATTTACATGATGGAAATTGAACTTTATTTCCTCTATGATCATCATGAAACTCCATCTTTCTCTTATTATCTGAGTCTGGAAACTTACCAAAGTTGAGATTATTGATCATATTATGATATTTCCGATTAGGAATAATAATGATGATTGGACTTCTAAATCCCATTTTATTAGGTTGATCATGAAGAATATCATTCCACTGTCCATCATATCCTCCATTATCATGAATCTTCCTTTTTCCAGCCATTCTCTAAAACCCGAAAAGAGTAGTTTGAGAGGAAAATATAATAATAGTAAAACAAAATAATCAAGGGGAGTACTTTCAATCTATAATATCATAGGTTTAATCCTAAGTTATTTATGATCATTATCATAATCCCATGACTAAAACCTATACTTATACTTAACCTTAGGGACATCCCTAGACATACCATAGAAATATCTCTAGTTGTCTCACTAAAGATTTCACATCCTAGTTTCCAAAGGTTAGCTAAACCTTTCCTCTAAAACCAACTATAGAGACCCAAGCTTGACGTACATGGAAATTACATTACTTTTGCGGAATACTTAATACGTAACAAAAACACACACCCAAGTACCATAATAGTTTAGTGTCTTTGCAAACTCGAAACATAATCTTCTAATCATGGGGAATGATCTTCAACATATCCCATAAAGATCTTCCCATTTTGTTTTCTAACCTAAAACTATTCCTTATATCATGGGGAAAAGAAAACATATAAAGGGTGAGCTCAAATTCTTATTAAGGATAAACATGGAAAACATAAAGCAATCCATAAACATTTGAATGTGAAAACATGAAAATAATATTTAAACATCAAAATCATGAGAAATGACATAAAACATTGCAGTACATAAGGCATAGATCATAAAGAAACATTAATCATGATGAAATAGCATTGGAATAAAACATGTAATTGTGTAAAACCATTATGCACATGATATTATTTCCATAGAAGCCAAGTCATTGTTTCCAAGACCATCTTAGTGGACATAGTCCATTACTGAACCGGGTTTACTGGATGTTCCATTACTGTATTACTGAACCAGATTTACTTGTTGTTCCAGCCATGTTTATCTCATGAGATGTAAATATTTACCCAATGCATTGGATGGAGATATAGGTCACACCCATCTCATATTGAAATAATTCTTACTTGTGCCACAAAACAATCATAAATCATTCATCATAACCCAAAGAATAAAATGGGTTTCATAAACATCATCCCATCTTAACATTATCTATATAAAACAAATTGATATCATTTCATCATAAGAAAAGTCAAACCATGTAAATAATAAGGACATTATACTTGAAACATAATCATACTAAATGATGTCATCATAGAATGGAAATAGTATTGATAAAACACTTGAAATGAATTCTTGAGGAAAATATCTTTTCTTCTTCAAGATCGTTTTCTTTTCACAAAATACCATGTAATTTTAAATGAAATGGATTTTGTTGAAAATAATCAAATAATCATGTAGAAGAATCTTCATTAAAATAAGGTGTTATAAAACTGTAAAAAATCCATTCATGACTTATAAGTTAAAATATCATTCTCCTCACACTTTTTCCTGAAAAGTCAAAAAGTACCTTGTATGGTAAACAAAAGAAATATTCCTTCAATACCATGTAGTAAAAGTCATAAAAGGGTAAAAATGACTGTAAACATACATGGAAGAATAGTATACATTTCATAAAAACATTTTGAGAAAACATGGACATGGATGATAAATATGAACCCATTAAATACTTAAGTATAAACTATCTCGGATAAGAACAAGTTTGGAATAATTATCCCTTACCATTTATGATCTGTGAAATCGTACATGACATAATAAAAATTACATGAATATTTAAATATCATATACTTCATAATAAAAATCATAAAACATTCATGGGTAGTATAAACATCATACAAAAGAAATAGAGGGTGATTAAGGAATATGTCTAACAGAAATAAAACAGAGACTAATTAATCCCTTACCTTTGGTCTGATATTCTTTGTATGTATCCAAAACTCCTCTTCTTCGACGCGCCTCCTCTTAACCTCCTCTTAGGGCACAAAATATGGTCTTTGAAGAAGACCAAGACCTATAGTAGGTTTCTAGGGAAGTGGAGAAGTGAAATGGGCAGTGTTTGGATGAATTTGAAAACTCAAAAATGGTGTGAAGTGGAGAGGGATGAGGTTCCCTTTTATAAGAGATGAGAGGGACACTTTTGGAAACCTATAAAATATTAATTTATAATAAACTAAAAACCCACTTAAAAACCTCCCAAATGAATCAAATTCAAATATTATATGAGATAGGGTTGTAATATCATCAGCCAAAAATATTTAGACATGTTGGGAATTTATTTTAAACCATATCAACTTGATTTATTCTTATTTAATCTATTTAAATTTATTTGTGTTAATAATATTCTAAATTTTAAATTGTTATGAATACTTACTTATGTGTTGTGAATTGTCCATAATTGAACACCTTTAGAAATTTTAGACCATATAAATTTATATTTATATTTTTTCAATATTTTGGTGATTTTTAAACAATTTAATAATATTTCATTTTTATAAAATAACAATAGTGTCAATTTTGACACTATTAATTTATTTGAATTTAAATAAAATACACACAGAGAATATATTCGAATAAAGATATTTAATAGGTTCCAAACATGTCATATTCATCTATAAAATTCATATAGAATATTAATTAGTTCATATAATATTTATTTTTATATTTTCAAAACCATTTAATTGATATTTATCTTAATAAAATAATTACTAAATCACTTTTATATAGTTATTTAATATACTTATTTGTTGCATAAAAATTAAAAATAAAATACTATGATAAAGATAAATCTAATATATTTCATAATAATACTTTTAATCGAATTTATATTTCAAAACTCCCATCTTTTAAAATGTTATGCTTATTAAATTATGAAGGTGACAACTTTGACATCATTTAAAATAATATAACATAAGTGTCATAATCACTTTTATAAGGCTCCGAATAGTCAAAAAAATTATCCTTTGGATGATTATGGTTTATATTTACACGACCAATAAGTTTAGGATAGGTATTTGGGCTTTTATTTGTATTATTAGTTTAATAAAAACTATATTATTTATTTTTCACTAAAAAATAATTTCTGCATGATTAATGTATAAGCTATTAAAGTAATTATATATTTATTAAAAATTACAAATAAATTACCATTTTAATAAACATTTATCTTTCAAATGAGTATTTATAACCGAATTTATATTCTTTATAACCATATAATAAAAAAAATTAATTATTAAATTTTGAGTGAGACATATTTCACATTCATTATAAAAAAATAAATTGAAGGTATTAATCACATTCAAGTGGGTTATAATAGATACCATTTCGACCCATGTATATTTTGGGACAAAATATAATAATCCAATTATATTAATACATGTGTTAGGGTAATTTTATAATTTTATTTTTACCCATAGTTACTTAATTTATCTTTAACTGTGGTAAATATAATTTACCGTAATTACTATTCATAATGCCCAAAAATAAAAAGTCCCATATTAGCATAATTTGGATCTACTGATTCCAAATATGGAATCCATTTTTCCAAATTTAAAACACAGAATTTGTAGTAATTAATTTAAAATTAATCTCGTTGTCGAAAAAAACGTGTTTTTATTTTAAACATTACAAATATTGAAATGTTTTTACCTATAAATTAAATGTAAAATTAATGATAATGACATAAATTATATTAAATGGTAAAAATATATTATATTTATACTTTAAAACCATTCAATATTATAATTTAACCATATAAATTATCTTGATGAAAAAAGTTGTTTTTAATTAAAATTTAGCGTATTTTTACTATTTATTTAAATATGAACGTTATCAGAAAAATAACAAAACCTTATCCAATTTAAATTTTTATATCATGATTAATAAGATGTTTATTTTTTAAAATTGAACTTATAAACTTGTTAAATATTAGATTTAAAATAGGTGCTCCATCAAAAGGTGGAAAAACTGCATTTTTAAAAAAATACTTATTTACCCGAAAAAATTTATTTTGATCTCATACCATGATCTAGAAAATGTGTCAGATGAATGATAATGATATAAAATTCAAAATGTGGTTAATATTATTCATAGCTTCTAGTTAATAATAATATTGTTATAATATATCATTGTTTAGTGAAACTCGGTATTGCGTACAATAGACGCTATTAAGGTTGGTCGCTCTTGCTTGCAACACAAGCCAAAAATAGTGTTTGCGTATAAGAAAAGTTGATACGGTTGTGTGTATCGTGCAAGATAATCTTGGTGTAGCGTACAACATAAGACATCAAATTAATTAAAAAAATATTTCTCAAAAAATCTAGAAATGTTACAATAATTGTTTCGTATCTCTGTAAACATGGAAAATAATCAATTATCTTGGTGAAAGATCTTCATCATCTCTCATAAAGATGTCCCCCATTAGTAACATGGGGAATTGAAACATATTAATGGGTGAGATCATAATCCTCATACGGGTAAATACTGGTGATACATAATCATAACATGAATACATGTGTACGATAACATATGTAGAACATTTTAATATCATACCATTCTTATCTAACATCATATAAATTTTTCATGGAATTATTTTGTATATTCATAAGTCATGACTCGTAACAAAATATAGAAAATTATCAATGAAATAATAGCATTATAATTGAAAATGAAACTGTGGAATGCACATAATCACATAAAATATTATTTCAATGATACCTACCAACACATTCATAACATGTTAGGCTCTGGATAATCACTCGTGTCCCTACTTTGGGATTAGGCTAACAAATTATGTACCCTATTATTATCTGTCTTAGTCTATAACCCATATATTCACTTGTTTTCTGTATTGGGTTACAACATATATACCGTCTTGATTACAGACATCATATATAACTCATATACAGTATTGTTTTCACGTTTTGGCTATAAATTGAATACCATTTTGTATTTTGGGATTGGGGTACAACCCATATATCCTCTTAGTTCCAACTTGGGCTATATTCAGTATACCCTCCTGTTTTTAGAATTGGGATACAACCCACGTACCCTATTGTTTTCACGCTTGGGCTACAACCCATATACCCTCTTGTTTTTGGGCTTGTTCTATAACTCATATATCATTTGTGCTGATATACCATTTATCATATATTAACACATTGGATGGAGATATTGGTCCCACCCATCACATAATGAATTCATAAATATGTTTTCCATAAGATAATAAAACATTCATCATATCATGACCCATTGAAATATATGGGTTTCAAAAACATCATATTTTATCCCATGAAATTATATGGGTATCATAAATATATCATCATATATTAACCCATAGAAATGATAGAGGTTTTATTAAAAATTCAACACAGAATACATCGTTAATGTAAGTGGGTTTCAAATGCATTGTAATATGGTATAAATCATGGAAGAGAAACTGGTTTCATAAAAAAATTCATTATAGACACAAAAAAATTACAAAATCAAAAGAATAGTTTTCTTGGATCATACACCCAATAAATAATTAACTATATAAGAGGATGTCATCTTATATATTGAAGGTTTTTGAATATCACTTGGATCATTTCTAAATAAAAATAACCATTATTTGAAAAAAAATTAAAGGCGTAATTTTTTTCCAAAATATAGTTCTTCGAAAATCAAATTGAAAACATGTGAATTTATATTTAAAAATACATTAATATATTTGTTTTGGAAATGATCCATTCTACTTTTTTAACCCTTTTTAAGGCATAAAATTTTTCAATACTTTTTTACAATTTGGTAGTTTATCATGGTTATTTATGATCAGTCTCCAATGGTAAACTATAGTGATATACCTCTCATGAGTTATGATTAATATTATTCTATGAGTGATTATCCAGATCCTAACATGTTATGAATGTGTTGGTAGGTATCTTTGTCATAAGATTTTATATTATTATGTGCATTCCACAATTTCATTTTCAATTATTATGTTATTATTTCATTGATTATGTTCTATATTTCCTTATGATTCAT
Organism: Viscum album; assembly: GCA_963277665.1. Lineage (NCBI taxonomy): Eukaryota > Viridiplantae > Streptophyta > Magnoliopsida > Santalales > Viscaceae > Viscum > Viscum album. The sequence continues at coordinate 593,357,111 of OY728126.1, forward strand.
GATATATGAATATCCAAAATTATTCCATGAGACATTTATATGATCATAGATAAGAATAGTATGATATTAAAATGTTCTACTTACATTATCATACACTTTTCTTCATATTGTGATTATGTATCACCATTATTTACCCTTATGAGGATTATGATCACCCCTATTAATATGTTTCAATTCCACATATTACTAGTGTAAAAATATATCCATTACACGAAGATATACTAAATAAAGATAATAGAATAATATTCATCATAACTCATGAGAGGTATATAACTATAGTTTACTATTTGAGACTGATCAGAAACAACCACGATAATCTACCAAATTATAAAATAAAACTCTTACCACTTTGGTAATCTTGAGTCACAATCTTCAAGAGGGATTAAAATTACATGGAGCATAAAATATCTTGAAAGTTAAAATAATCATGATATATATTTTAAAATGTAATTATATATACCTCATACGAGAATAATGGTGAAAAAAATGGCATGTGTCTCAAAGAAACGAAATTGTCAAAAAATTAATTTTTTTATTTGGTAAAAATTTAAACATAAAAATCATAAATAAGATATCATAAAATGAATTTTTAGAAAATAATAAAATTGATAATAATTTTCATAGAATAAATTCATGGACATTTCATACACCATATAAAAGAAACGATTCGTTAATATGGTATAAGTTTCACAGAAATAACTTTGAGACTAGAAATCCCCTTACTACATTAGTAACTTTTACATCTTTAATGACGTGAAATAATAACAGAAATTTTAAATTTTCATAACATGAAATAAATTAAATTAATTTTATAACATCTAATAGTTATTTATACACTCTAAAAAACATGAATATGTTGTCAATATTTCATATATCTCCTAGAAATAAAAGTGAGATGAGAAATCTCTTACGTTATGTTTTGACTTTCACTGTGCACGTTCAAACATCATGTATAGTAAATATATGTTTATTAAACATAGAAAATAGAAAAATATTATTATATATCATTTATATATGATTTTATTATAAATTTATATTTAATATTTATTAACAATTTCATGTAAATGTCACATTGTGGGTAATAAATGATTTGTTTTTTTATATGTTTTGACTTTCTATTATTGATCCTATTAAATAGATGATGATTTAGTTAATCAAATAAAGTAAAAAATTATTTATATATAATATATTAATTATATATGTATTTATTAACGTCCATAAATGATATAAATACGAATTGGAATATAGATTTCATGGAGATGGTAGATTGTATATATGCATGGACACTGTTTCAGTTTTCTTATCGTATTGAAGGAAAAAAAATTAAATGAAACATATATATATACATATAATATAATTAAATATAATTATTATTTTGTATATATCATATAAATTTTTAGACCCATCCTTAATGTATTCCACGTGATGTTTGAATAAATCACATAGCTTTGAGCAAGCAGTAGTCCACACACCCCCCACGATGTTATCATATTAGAAAAATGGTAATCAAGAAGTTATTTGTTATATAAAAAATTTGGAAGCCTAAGTACATCATAAATATCATAAATATCTTATGAAAACCTTAACTATTTAAATAATAAAAACCATGAATGGTGGTAATGGAATAATAATTTAAATTTGTTCATGAGGCGGTTATCCTTCACACACACGAATAAAGATTGTGTATCCCATTTGATGGATGTGTGTGATTTTAGGTCATACCCATAACATGATACAATATAATTTTATTTATCATACTAATTTTATTATATAATCATGTAATAATAAGAATTTATTTTGTGGATAAAAAAAATAAAACAAACATGCTTGTTGAAAGATGTGACCTCTTCTTTGGGTAACTCTTGTTAGTTTGCACCAAAGGGAATCCTTGGATGGATTTATTACCAAAGAGAGGATTATAGGATAAATTTAGTAACTTTTGAGCATATTTGGATTTTTATTGTCCACATGGTTTGATAGGTTGGAATAAGTGAACAATATGAGTTCCCATTTATAGTGGAGAAGTGACATTCTTGTAAATAGAAAAAGTTAAATACTATTGAGAGGTCTCCCTTACACAATGTTCAACTAATAATGGTCAATTTTTGAAAAAATTGAGGATATGGTATAAATATGACCATAAAATGTATTTTTTACATATTTATATTTTATTTTTCCCCATAAGATAGTGTTTAACCACTAAGTAAACTTTTTTATACCTTAATCACTGTAATGAATTTTTAATTACGTTCGTTGAAATATTTCATCAAAAACTAATTTGAACCTAAAATAAATTATATATTTTTATTATTCCAAATATTTAAACCATTTTTATAAATTCTAAACACATAATTAAGAGGAGTTAATTTTAATTTAATCCTACATATGTGATGAGAATGATGTTTTTTAAATTATAAAAGTTCTAACGTTTGAAGTTTTTTTATATCAAATTTTATTGTTTAATTTATTAGAATAGCCTAAAATGGAATTATTTTTTAATTAATGAAAAAAAATTGTACTTTAAAAAAATTTAAAATATAATTTACTTATATAAATAAATTAGATGAAAAACTAGTTTCCAATTACAATTCAAGGTTTTCACTATTCATCAAAAAAATCATAAAAATAACATAAATTAAACCAAATTAAATTTTGATATTCCTATTTAAAATTAATTTTTTTCAAATAAAAATTATACAATAATAAAAAATTAAATTTAAAAGTATTTCTTCATTAAAAGGTGGTAAAATTTTTATTTATAAAAATACACATTTTTATACATAAATTAAGATTTATTCTGATCTTATACCAATGAAATATAATTTATATGTGCCAAAAAATATTATTGAATGTATAATATATATGATCTATTTAAAAATTCATTGATTTTTTTATTTTTATTGAGATAAAATTATGCATGTACATAGAATTTTTTTTATTAAAAAACATTCTTATTTTCAAGTAGTTATTACTTTCATTTATAACTAATTTATAACCAAATGAATCATTTTATTTAAATTATTAAATAATATTTTAAAATTTTAGTATATTTTATTTATAACATCTGTTATAACGGAAATGTGGGAATTACAAGAATATTTTAAGAACAATTATAATAGTTCATTATAGTATTGTAAAACTCAGTCTTGCGTGTAACACAAGATATCGAAGGAACTCATAATTGTGTGTATCAATGGTCAAATAGAGTGTTTTGTGTATATCAAGATAATCTATGTGTTTCATGTTGTACAAGAACAAACTATTTATTTCTGAAACATAAGACACCCCTAGTGATTTCATATAATATAAGATATATTTATCATTTCATGAAATGATGAATATTGAAAAGATTAAATTAATTTTAAAAAACTATTTCAAAATATCTTAGGGTGTTAAATTTTACCCCCCAAACAAATTAAAACTTCACTAAAAATTCACCTGTATTATTGATTGATTAATAATTTAATGTTTCTTTCATAAAATCATCCGTTAAAAAATGAATAACAAAACATCCATTAAAAATGGAATGTTTAAACCATAATAGCTACCCAAAGTAATTCATAACTAGGTTCTCACATATCCAAACATAAGTGTAAAAATAAAACATGAAAATGGAAGATAAATCTAACTATGAAGATATGATAGAGAGTAATATAGAACATGGTCAAGAAAATGTTAACGATCACATAGTCATAATCCAAATTGATTTGAAAAGGTCATTAATATCTTAAAAATGATAATAATAATAAAAATTATCAGATTAAGACCATTTTAAAAATGTTGAAAAGTTTTTATAAGGAGACATACTTATTTGATTTCATTCCCTCTCATAAGAACAGTTTCACCCTATGTTTATGACTTGATCTATTTTCACTTCATCCTATACTCTATGAAATGATGGTGAATTTGTTATCACCAAAGCACTAATGGATAATAATAATTATTGACATATCGATAAGTTATTTTATCTTTCGTCATGTATCATAAATAAGATATATATACAATGTTATTCAATATGAATAAATCATCATATGCAGAGAAAATACCTTATTCTCTAAAACCTCATCTGATGTTCAACTAAAACAATTCCATAAATTAGTACCCTTGTAACCATTTTGAAATATAATAGTTCAAAAATATGGAAATAGTCATGATAAATTTACAAAAAAATTGCTTATCATTGGTCCTCATGTATCATATTGTATATTTTAATTGTAAGATACCAAACATGTGAATACCTTCATCAATTATTCTCTTAAAACAAGTTGATTACATAAATTACCTTAAATGATTAATGAAAACATTCATACTTTGTTATTCCAATGATTAATGGATATAGTCCTTGAGAACAAAAATAGTTGTAAAATTCATCCATGATATCATAGACCATTTCTTAAAAAAAAATAATCACTTCCATTTTAATATGTACTATCTAATTTTTTTTCCATAATAATCACTTTATCCATGATAAATACAATTCTCTTAAAATATAGAAGACATTAAGGGTGAAAATATCACCCTTACGTTAATTAGATTTACTTGTTCATCAAATATATTCAATATTTTTTTTAAAATACTTAATGTAAAACATACAGATCATGATTTATATAACAAAATTCTTGAATTCCAATACATATACACTTGAATCATACAACTTTATTCTAAAAACCCTACTTAGCCTTCTATTACCTTATTCCTTAATACCCATTTCCTAGAATAGAAAATATGAATCATGTTTAAAGGTTCCTCAACATCAATTAAATCATGATTTTAACAATTAATGTAAATAGTAATGTTAGAGCATCCCATAGCCTTCACATGTTATTCACGATATCATTATCTTACATTGAATAACTAACAACCATTACAAAATAATGATTCTCTTCATGATGTTTCCTCTCAGGAAATAAATTGTCAAAATACTCATACTTTTCACATGTGAAATATTCAATGAGATCCCAGTTCCTTCTAGTTCCATCTATTGATTGAGAATAGAAAGCATATTATGAGTAACACTTATCGTAGAAGAAAACCACATAATCATGAAAATTTACTTATAGGATGTTTAAATCATGACCCATTAATTTAAATATCATAAACCATAGCATTATCCTTAGATACATCCTTCTAAATTTCTTCATAAATATTCCAATGGGATCTCCTTAAGGTTTTCTCATCCTATTTTCCAAATATTTTATTTTACTTCCCTTTGATACCAACTATAGTGATTCGGGATAATCATACATAGATATTAAAACATTATAGATAAATATTCATCACATTACAAAATTACATTACTAAGGACAAAAGTATTTTGGTTTCAAGGGAATCGTATAATGTAATATTATATCTTGGTGAAAGATATTCAAAATCTCCCTTAATGATATTACAATTTAGTACATCTATTTAAAATCATTCTTCAATACATGTATTGAGAAAACATAAGAAAGGCTGAGATCATATTTTCAATAATGGAAAATATAGGAGATATTTAATCATAAAATTAAAATAATGGTATGAGAACATGAGAGTAACAAATATTGATTATAAGATGAATATCAATGATTATATGTAGTAATCATGGCCTAATGATTAGATATTCATAAGGTAATAATCATAATTAAATCAAGAGGATATTTCATGAAAGCATATCATAGCAATACAAAATATTATTGTGAAATACACATAAGAATATAAAATATTATTTATAAGAGACCTACCATTCCATTAATAACTTCTATCATTAGGATAATCACTTATATACCTACTTTGGGCTTATTTTAACAATCTATATACACTCTTGTTATAATTCATGAGTAATTACCCATACACCCTATTTTTCCGAAACATGGGATAAAACCCATATACCCTCTTAGTTTTAGGATTATTATACAAAACATACACCCTATTGTATTTATGATTGGTATACAACCTATATAACCTATTTTTTCAGTTTGTTCTTGAACCCTTATACCCAATTCTTTTTAGTCTTGGGCTGCTACTAGTATACCTTCTTGTTTTCAGGCATGGGATAGAACCCACATACCCTCTTTTTAATGGTTGGTATACTACCCATGTGACATCTTATTTTTTGGGATTTTCCTACAACTTGCATACCACTTTTCATTATATACTTTTTATCATTACCAAATGCATTAATGAGATATATAGGTCCCACCCATCACATAATGAATTCATATATATGTGTGACACGAGATAATACAATATTTTTCATTTCATGACCATAAAAAGACATAGGTTATTGAAATATCATATAATTACCCTTGAATTGAAATGAGTATCATAAAAATTTAATCATATCATCTCTTATGAAAAATAGATAGGATTTTGAAACATTTAATCATTGAAATAACCCCTAAAAAAGTGGGTTTCATACGAGTTTCATTATTGTATTACCTATGGAAGATAAATGGTATGCAAATATAACTTTGACTTATAAATAATAAAAATTAAATGATATAAATAGTAATGTTTTCATTGTATAATATCCCCAGTAAATCATGAACTATATATATGTATGTCATATAAGATAAAGATGAATTTGAAAGATCACATTGGGATTTTTTTATGGAAAATAAGTTTTATTTGAAAATAAATTTTTAAGACATGAAAAATTTTCAAAACCCTAATAACTAAATACCACATAGAAAACATATGAATTAAACTTTAAAAATAATTAAAAATATATATTTAGGAAAATACTCATAATTCTTTGAAAAAATTTCAAATCAAAAAACATTTTGAAAAAAATCATTAAAAAACCTGAGGAAAACATATAAAATAATATTTAGAAAATCATTTTAAAAAAATTTTAAATAATAAAAAATTTTATAAAAAATATTTCCTTGAAAATAAAGATAAAATTTCATTTAAAACAATTTTTTCAATTTTTTTCAAAAGAACATATATTTCCGAATGTAGAGAGAAATTATATTAGAATATCATTAAAAAAAATTAATTGTATTAAGTAAAAAAGAGTGGAAAATGGCTCTATTAAATGAAGATATTGTGAAAAGCATAGGAGAATAATAATAATGAGAGTTACATATGAAATTTCAACATTATATACTGATCATTAAAAATATTGATAAATTATGAGATTGAAATAAAAAACTATTATCACGATTGTAACCTATAATCCAAATACACATGAGAATAAAATTACATGAATCATAAAATATCATGAAAAGTTTAATATTTTATATATAACAAGTAAAAGGGTAGTATATTCTCATTGAATAATAATTTATGTTCATAAAACAGCATGTGTCGTAATTAATGAAAATTTAGACAAAATTAAATTACCAATTTTGAAACTTTAAAAGAATAAAAACCATGAAATAATGATCAAAAAATGGATATATAAATAACCATAAATTTATGAAATATAATTATATAACATATTCATGGGGAATATATATCCCACATTAAATAAAAGAGTGATGAATATGGCATAAGTCTCCCAAAAAATATGTGAGACTTGAAATCCACTTAAAACTAGAGTAACTATTGAAACATGAAATCCATGAAAGAATAAAATAAATTGATAATTTTAATATTAGGAGATAAATTAAATTATTTATATATAATAGGGTATTATAAAAACCAAAAAATTACAATAAGTGGTGACTATAACATATATCTCATAGAAATAATAATGAGATGAGAAATATCTTATCTTAAGTATCGAATTTATTTTTAGAAGATATAAGTTCATCTATAGTAAATATAATTTTATTATAATTCTGAAATAGAAACACATTGTTATATATAATCCATATATTATTTTATTGTTACATTATATTACCCGCTTATTAATAATTTCATGTCAATATTATGTTTCGGGTAATATCTAATTTTTTATATATCTGTGGACATGTTATTCTTGATCATCTTACATAGATCATGATTTATGTTTTAAATTAATGTAAAAATTTATTTAAATGTCATATATATTAATTATATAAATATTTATAATTATATATAAAATTTATGAATATTAAATGGAATACACAATTCAGAGAGATGAAAAGGCCTATGAACGCCAAAAGGTAGTTTCTATTTTCTTTTTGAAATAAAAAAATAAAAATAAATGAAATTTATTTTTAAATATATTATAATTAAAATATAATTAATATTTCATATATATAATAGAAGTTAACTATACTCTTCATTAATATATTCTATGTAATGTGTGAATGAATAACATCACTTTCCAGAGGTGGGAGTCCACACGTCACCAAATGATGTTATCACATTCCCACAAATGGGAAATCAGGAAAGTATGTGTTATATAATAATTAAATAAGAATAAATAATTCATAAATATAATAAATATCATATAAAAGCATCATGAATATAATTATTACAACCATAATGGATGGTAATATAAGAATAAACAACATGGGTTTGCGAGATGGTAATATGTCGTACATATGAACGATGTTGCGTATCCCATTTTATGGATGTCTGTTTGTGCAGGACATAACATTAATATAAAAAAATCTCATTATATTTTTTATACTGAGATTATTATATAAATATTCAATATGTATAATTTATATGTTGGATAATTAAATAAATAACATTTCATGATGAAGGATTTTAACTATTCTTTCGGGAAACTCATTTTTGTTTTCAACAAAAGGCTTCCTTAGTTGGATGTATTCCAGAAGGTATTACTTAAGGATTAAGGGAGAGAGTTTTTAGATAATATCATAATGGTTTTTATGTTTCTAATGGACCTTATAGGTGTGAATAATTGGGGGGTGGGTGAGTGTCCTTTCATAGTAGAAGAGTGAAATTCTAGTAAATTCAAAAAGGTTAACAATATTGAGAGGTATAACTTTAAGAATGTTCCTCCAATAGTGTTACATTTTCAAAAAAAATAAATTATATTATAGAAATATATTCATAAAATATATTTTGGATAGGTTTATTAGTTATTTTTTCCCTTAAGATAAATTTTATCCACCAAGTAATCGAATTTTTACTTAAATAAGTGTAATAAAATTTAATCACCTTCAGTAATGTTTTTGGTAAACAAAACTAAGATCAACATACTAAAAATCATAAATTTCAATAATTATTATTATTTAATCAATTTATCCAAATTATTAAAACATAATGTTTATAAATTAATATAAAATTTTTCTTGTAGACAAGATGAGAATATGTGGTTTTATGTAAAAACATAAAATGTTTCAAATGTTTTTATATCGAATTTAAATGTGAAACAGATTCTAATATCCTAAAATATATTTATTTTTTTATAATGGAACTAATAATACTATAAAAACGATTTTAAATATAATATAAATATATAAATAAATTATAAAAAAAGTAGTTTTCAATTAAAATTCATTATTTTTCACTATTCATAAAAAATGAAACTTCTCAAAAAAATAAAAAAATAACCTTATGTAAATTTTGATATTTATATTTCAAAAATAAATTTAATTATTTAAAATATTGATTATAAAAACATAAAAAATATGATTTAAAATAGGTGCACTATAAAAATGTGTTAATATTTCCATTTAGAAAAATACATATTTTTATTCATAAAATTAGATTTATTCTTATCTTATACCTATTAAATCTATTGAATAAGTGTAAAAAAATTATAGAATACTTAATACTGAAATATTATTACATAAATTTATCAAAATTGGGTTTTAAATCTATTAGATACTCTTTTGACCATAGGAATGTAGTTTTACTAGAAAAATAAATTATTTATTTTTAAATGATTCGTACTTTAAATTATAACTAGTTGATAAAAAAAGGAATAGATTTATATACATGTGTAAATAATATTTCCAAAATTTATTTAATCCTATTAGAAAATTCCATTCCATTTTCTAGGAGCTAACTATAATAATAATTTAATAACAATATTAATATTATAATATAGTTTGGTAAAATATTTCCTTGCATGAAACAAATAATATCAAAGGACCTCAGAATTGTGTGCAATATAAGAAAAACATTGTGTTGTGTCTAATAAAATATTATATAAATTTTAATTTTTAGTGATATATTAACACAGGGTTTCATGAAACAGGAGATAAAGTTTCAAATTTCATATAACACCAGCTATATTTAGTGTTATGTGAAAAAAAGAATGTTGAAAATATTATTCTTATTTGAAAAAAATATTTCAAAAAATATTAGGTTGTTATATGTATTCCACCATGTTTTTTTCTCATGAATTTTAAATTATATTAAGTATTAGATTTTTTAGATCGCCAACCCTACCAAAGTCGAATAAACTAAAAGATTAGGTTATGGGAAATGATTTGTATCAACCTCTATATTCCCAAATGAGTCCCTTCTAAGAGGAATGGATTACAAAAAAAATATTAGTAAATACAAAATTTAGTCTTCATCATCATCAATTAAAGAAAAGTATACCCTTAAAGTAGTTCTAATCTAACAACACATACACAAAAAATGGTTTAAAATGAAAAATTTGGGAAAACATCAAATTTTATAACATTTAATCACTATGAATCGCTTTTATGAACAGTTAGGAAATCCCTCCATAGACCATATGAGTGTCAGAAGGAGTTGACACACAAAGCATAAAGAATACACATTGTTACTAATATCCATGTTCCAAAATAGTGTGACTCATGCACACTTCATACTTTATCATAGAAATTTCAATATAACCCATGATCTCACCCAATTACTTATATTAAACAAAGGAAGAACATAAAATACAAACAAAACAACCAATAATATTACTTTAAACTAAAGATATCCACGAAAACTAATAGAAACGTAAGGCTCTACATGAAGAACAGCTGGATAGGGACTCCAATGTTGGTACCTCCCGAGTCCCGATGGTCCTCAATATAGTATACCACTTATCCCAAAAATATATTCACTAAAAATATTTTTTTAACATAATTATATTTACCTAAATCATTAACTGAGATAATATGACACATGTACCTATGTGTGTTCCCAACAACCAAGGGCTAATGAATTGCATCGATAATAATGGATAAACATGTGGGAATGGTTTTTTCCTAGTTAATCTACATGGGTCATCCAGAGAATGGGATGGCCGAACTAATATTATTATATTTAAAGGAACAAATAGACATAAAATCATATTAGAGAAACAATTACAAATTAATGTACTAAAAACAACATCATAACATAATATACATAATAATACACACTAGAGACATATATATGGTATCTAAAGTAAGAATCTCCAATCAAAAAAATGGAAAAGTGCATTAGTTAAACTTTTACAGTACAAAACATGATGAAAAATCCTCCTGAGATAAGCCCATGAGACCATGTCTCTTCCATCAATACCACTGATAGAGATAATCAAGGGGGTCCATTTATATTCACATTAAACATTAATTTACCTATTTCTTATAAAAAATTTCTATATACACCCAAATACATATGTAGGGTGTGAGGAAAAAAATCATAGTAGGACACCACTATAAATACATTAAGGGATATTAAACCATGAAATATTACAAACTAGTTAAAAAAACTCTTTTTCCAAACCTATTTCCCATTGTGAATATTTCAAATTTAATCATGCCACTAAAATCTCATTGGTTTTCTTTTAACCAAAACATATATTTTAAAACATTTATCAACATTGGTCGGCTATGGAAATAAGTTTATATAAACCAATAGGATATGCATACCCAAAAAATGTATAAAAAATTTAATCATTAAAAAATTCACCATATATTCAAATTACTGATGATTAGAAAAACATATGATGTCACATCCAACAAGGCACTAACATAATACATACAATAAGATAAATAAAAACAACATGAGTAATGTGAACTAGGGGCTCTAACAAAGTGTTTAATCTGAGTCAATAAAAAATATAGTTTCTTAGATAACAAAACAATGTAGAAGAACTTATGGTCTTCCCCAAGACCAAATCCCGCATCTCTCATGGTCTCTTAGACAATTAGTGGAATCCATATAAATCTTTCAACCTAAAGGATTTTATAGTCCCTTGGAAAACATGTGGAATCTCTTTCAGCAATCCCCACCAAGGTTCTCATGATTCCTCGGAAAACACACACACATACAATAAGTATCCAATGCATTACTCTGTACAAAAAACCTATCCATATGCTGAGTTTCATAGATCAAAAACGTTTTCATAATCAATTTTAGTTAAAAATTACCCATTTTGTTTAGAATATTTCTCATGTAAATCCAATTTCTAAAGCCTCTTTATTAATCTATTTTATAACTATTAAACCATTTTGAGCTATTTAATCAAACACATGGAGTCACATAAACTACCGAACATTGGGAAACCCACCCTAAACAATAAATTTCAAATACAAAATAATCGATTACATCAAACATAGAATATAAGTCAATCATAAATCCTTTAAATGGAAATTTAATAAACTTTATATGAATGATATTAAGAATTTAAAATTACCCCATTTGAAAGGCCCTTCAATATACACATTAAAAAGAAATGGTTTCAAACACACCTCATTAAACTAAAACCACATGAGTTATGATGAAGAAGACCTCACACACATAAACCATAAGAAATAAAAAATAAAAACCCTATTAAAACACTTATATTCATCCAAACCACAGTCTAGGTATTTAAAAATCCATTAAAATTTAAGAAAAAAGGATTAAAGGGGGAGATTACGATGAAACCATAAATAATATGACTTACCTCATGTCAAAGAAACCTAGATACAAGTATAACCCTCCTAAATGGAAATAGGGGACGATCCAATTCCAAAATACGGTGCTAAAAATGAGTGGAAGAAGAAAACATACCAAAAATAGATAAATATATTTGGGAAAATTTATTAAAAACTAAATAATCAATGAGTTTGAAAACTCACATAGTATGGAAACACGGTTAGACAAACCATGGGCCAACTATGTGGGTGCTTCTACATCCCAAAAATTGAGCCACAATGTAACCCATATTACATGGAATTTTTGAAAAATCATACTCAACTTATGAAAAAAAATACAATATCCCTTAATAATATTATCACACATGATTTGTTTTAAGGTTAATAAAACAATACAATAGGATTTATTTTCCCAAAATACTAACATTCCAACCTCTGATACCTGGGAAAACCTAGAATGAAATTAAACAAAAATAAAAAATCAATTATAGACGTATTAGTGACTCAAAAAGTGCCACATGAAATTACTTCCTATAAATATCATCCTTCAATACCAAATTCCATATTTCAATGAATATCAAGTTAGTTTAAATCTAAGAATTACATGTTTCTTCCACTATCACATACCATGAATCTGTATCAAATTAAATTTATTAACATAATCTTCCAATAATTTCAATTCTGATATACTAAAATTAAATGTTCTTTGTACCATAAAAACAACATTGAGTGCTTTAAACACCTAATACATATTTATCAGCACAATCATAAGATTTATAGTTGGCGCTTTCTCTTGAATGACTATGAAAACAAAATTTTATAACGTCATATTTTTCAATAAACGTGTTTTTATATCAAGATACTCATATTTAGACTCTTCCATCCCCTCAAAATTAGTTTTAGTAAATGAATCATCATGATATTTTTGGATCAAATAATCATCCACATCCATCTTCTTGAATCTAAAGTGTATTCAATCAGACTTATCCACCCTTTTAATTCCTCCTTCTACTGACATGATCTCATCCCAAAAAATTTTACAGAATAAAATCATCACAGTGTGTTAAATTATATACCATAACTTATTATGAGTCACCCCTTTCTCTGAACCCAGCATTAACACCACCTATTAATGAAACCATCAAAAATAAAATTGAATGTCCATCTAGAGGTATACCAAAAATATAAATATATAACTAGTATGTCATCTCTATATACTCAATGCCTCAAAAAAAGTAAGTATTTCTATACCCAAATAAGGAAACCAAATCTATCACACATACACTAACAATTTAAAATGAAAATGGAATGAAATGGACCAGAAACCCACTTTCATGTGGGTAAAATTTGGATTTTAAATCCAAGGGGAACAATACAAGACATTATATCACTAGAATTAAAATGGTTACAAATACTGACAAGTCATCCATGTGAATAAAATAGTAAAAATTACAATTCATAATTTTATACACCTTAGAAAAGTTATCCCACCACCTATATACTGATGATCCAACACTAGTAATGGAAAAAATGTTCCTCTACCTTACCCCTCATTCAATATTAGGACAAAATATGTCTCAATTGTAGAAATTATTATAATACCATGGTATATTATATTTTAATTTGTAGTAATATTATTTCTCTAACTTATTGTAGTCTAACTCCCTATTGTGTGTACTGCTAGAATTTTCTTCTAATAAACTGATTTAGGAACTTCTTGTAAAAAAGTAGTATATCCCCCAAGAGACTAAACAATATTAAAATCTATAACCTCTTCCACTGAATGTAAAAACTATCCTTATCTAATAGAATAAATCAATACTCTTAGAATTAATATTGAACCCTAATTATAACCATTTCTATCCCATCCATCCAAATGAGATGTTATTCCATGGAACTATCACTGGTTCCCCATCACCCCACAAGATTCACACTCAACTATATAAAATTCATAGTGAATTTAAATAAATTATTGTTTTCCACATTAATAAACCTCAACCATGTCCCTCCATATCCAAGTAAATAATATACCCTATCCTATTTTGACCTACATATTTCTACCCCAAATATATACAATATACCAAACAGTTCCTACTACTAGATATAAAACTTTTATCAATGGTAGAAAAGACATGCTTATTATATAGTCTACCCTGTAATTGGCTATAAACTAAAATAAGGCCTTGATTTATGATCTCAGTGTAATTTTTTAAGATGAAAAAAATATAACTATTATCAAATTTAATGCCAAATTACATCCCCAAAATTGTTGACAAATGTAATATCATCACTCAAAAGAATATGTATAAACTATAAAAGATATATGAATAGGGAATCATAATCACTCATTGAATTTACCCATAATATAGATGTATGAAATATCTAGAAATATCATACCTTAACATATATAGGATGACATTTTTAAAAAATGAGAGTTTTTAAATCCTTCCAAGACAACCCTTCATGATTTTTTAGTTTATAGATAAATGTGTATTTAATAAATGATTTTTAACAGAATTCTGTAATAAAATATTACAATATTTACTTAAAGTGAAATTTTTAGGTTTGTTTCTTGGAAACTAGAAAAATAATAAATGATGTACAAAATTACAAAATAAGCGTCATCTTTATTTTATCCTCTTGAAATAACCACTTACCCATCAAAATTAACCAAAATAAAATTAATTTAATTAGCACATACATCAATAGAAATTGGAGATAATAAATCCCAATATGTTATAACAAAGATAATGGAACATATTGATCATCCAGAATAAGACATGAGGCATAACATGAGTGCATAATAATTACAAGACACAGAACATGAAAAGTTGGCAACAAAAAAAAGAGACATCCATTATAGAGACCAATGGATAACATACATTTATATAACATCATTTTAGATGAATATTACACACATTATAAAAATAAATTCCTGAGGATAATAATAGTTTACTGTTATTAGAATCCTGGAAAAAAAATATTCTATACTCGTGAAATATCTTTGACATCTCCCATAAATATCTAGACCATTATTAATTCTCCATAAAACATTTCATCATAACTTGGAGGAACGACACATAAGAAATAGGTGTGATAAGATTCTCAATAAGGGAAAATAATGAAAATGCATATGAAAAACATTAACAAAAGAGTATGGAACATAAGCACAACATTTTTAGATCATAACCAAAGAATATAAGATCACAATAAATATTATAAATTAATAATACATGAATCAAAAAACAAATAATTAACAAAAGGCGTGAAATCATAACATAGGAATATAACATGGAATTATGGAAAACACATAAGCTAAAAACCCTATTTGAAGGTTTCATACCAAGGCATTTGTAACATTCTAGTATTGTGTTAATCACCTGTGTACCCTCTTTGGGATTAGGATCCCTCTTGTATACCCCTTAATTTTGGGCTTGGGATCTCATCCTCAATACCCTCTTGTTCCAGGAATGGGGTCTCTTCAAAAAAACCCTCTTATTTAATGAATAGAATAACTGCCTATTTACCTTCTTGTTTTGGTCTTGGGATGTCCTATCGTTTACCCTCTTGTTTCCGGCATCATATTTTGTCCCATGTACTCTCTTTTTTTGTGTTTTGGATGACCACTTGTACACCGTTTGAGCTCAGAACCCATTTTTCATTACCAAATGAATTGGATGTTTATATTGGTCCCACCAATCTCATAAAAAAATAATACATACTTATATCAAAGTAAAATAAATCCTTTATAATATCACGACCCAAAAAAATTGATGGGATTCAAAAACAATAATCATAACCTTGTAAATGAAATGGGTATCATTGACATTTCATCCCAAAATAAACTATGGAAAATAGATAGGATTACTAATCAATTTATTAAAGTATAAACTATGAAAATAAGTTGGATTCAAAAGAATATAAAAGGTAGAAGACAAATGGATTTCATAATCATATAACATGGGAAAAAAATTCATTCCGTAAACATATAACTTTTAAATGTGAAATGAGTTTCATAAACATATAACCCAGGAATGATAAATGGGTTTTATGAAGACCATGATTGTAACATCCCATGTAAATAAAGAATATGAATTTATCATATTTTTTAATATTTGTGAATTAATTATTAATTTTTCATTAAAGAGGATGATACGTATGATAGCGTAATCAACACACAACAATATGTTTCTTTGAAATCCTACATTACACACACCTTTAAGTTATACCGAAATATAATTTAATTATATTAATTAGTAGTTAACACCTAGCCATTGGAATGGAATGAATGAATAGTATCAACTGAATTATGAAATATGGTTTACCAATATTTTAATTATAATTTATTGAATACCAAATTTATTAGAAATGTAAATGGAAATCAATTTAATATAATGGATCTATTTTTATGATAAATTATTTTAAAGAGAATAACTTTGTTTTTCTTATCACTTTTTATGTATTTTTATTACTCCCAAGTCTAGATTGGAGGGATGGCGCAAGGGGGACCGGGGGGGATCCCCGTCGCAGGTGATGATGATGACCCAGTCGGACGGAAACCGGGGATTCGTGTGGAAGATGCTGGGGATAAGCGGCCTCTGGATGAGCCTCTTAGCCATAAAGAAATGTTCTCTTTCACGAGGAAGGTTGATGGGAGTAATGTAATCCCTACGGAGGATGGGAGGAATTTTGCTGAGGTGGCGAAGAACGCTGCGGGCTCTTCCTTCTCAAATCTTAATGCCCCTCCGCCGGGGACAGTGATCCGGAAGGGGAAGATTGCTCATGTGGCGGCTAATCAAGAAGCGGTGGAAGAAAGGGTAAATTTATGTCGATTCTCAATCATTGCGAGGGTCATAATCCCTAAGGGGGAGCGACTGTGGAAATTTCAGGACCTCACGCAAAGGTTTGCCGAGGTGTGGGGCTTTAATGAATGGCGGATGATAGCGATGGGCAGGGGGTACTACCATGTAGTTTTCCCCTCTGATGAAGGGAAGAGGAAGGCATGGAGCAAAGGGACTGTGTCTTTGAATCTGGGATTCCTGAAGGTGCAGGAATAGGATAGAAATTTTGATCCAATGAACGTCCGCAACACGCACACTCAGTTATGGATCAGAATCTACAAACTCAATTTGCTGTACTGGCATCCGAGGATCCTATGGGATATTGCCTCTTCGGTGGGCAATCCGATTCGAATGGATAGGCAGACGGATAATCTAAAGCTGGGGCATTATGCCAGAATTTTGGTGGAAGTCGACATGGCAAGCACGCTTGTGGAGGAGGTGGTTCTGACAACAAGAGATGATAGTATGAGGCTTGAAATTTTGTATGAGAGGAAACCAAGATTCTGCTTGAGATGCTTGATCTTTGGGCACACAATTGCTGAATTCAAGCGAGACATGGTTTTTCAGACTTGCATGATGAAGGGGCATGCGGAGAGCACTTGTAGGAGAAGGAAGGGGAAGGAAAAATGCCAGATGGAGAGCCTGGAGGGCAATGGTGCTGGTCAAGGGCCTGGGCTTGGGCAGAAGGGGGCTCCGGTCATTGAGGGGCATTCCTCTGCAGCAGCAATGAAAGATGCAACACCCCCTGAGGGAAATGGTTCTGATCAAGGACCTGGGATTGGGCTGAAGGGGGCCCTGGACATAGAGGGATATTCCTCTGCAGCAGCAATGTTTCCACCTGTGGTTTTGGGGGGCCAGGTTACTGATGACCGGATGGATCCTAATCCTGGTGCTATTGTGGTGGGCAGGATGGATGTTTCTCAGGATGGGGTGCACATAGATGGTGAGGCCTGCAATCGACAACCGGCTTCTGACCCAGGAGGGGCTTTCACTCGGATCTCCCCCTCCAAGGATGCACGAAGGAGACAGGAGGTGGCCAGTGACCCCCCTCTCAAAGCCAGCAACACCTTCCTCCCTCTGAGTGGAAGACTTTGGTCGGAGGAGGTGGAGGAGGATCAATGTTCTGATGTGGAGGGCAATCTTTCTGCAAACAGTGGAATGGCTGGGATGCGTGCTGAAGATGGAACGGTGGTGCAGGTGGAGGAAGGGCATCAGCACAGTCCAGGTGGTGAGGAGCCTGCAGTGGGTCCATGTGAGATGTTAGGTGCGGATGGCAGGATGATGCAGGTGGAGGGGATAGTATCTGCAGATTGTGCGGATGGCAGGATGATGCAGGTGGAAGGGGGGGTTCCTGCAGATTGTAGCAGTGTAGGTGCGGCTGCTGAAGAGCATATTGGTGGAGTGGCTGAGCTGAATAGAGAATCTGTTGTTCAAAAACAGCTCAAGAAGGATGACAGCGATGTGAACCAGGTACGCAAGGAGCAGGGGAGCATCAATGCCCCTGGGCATGGTCTGAAGAAGGGACAAGGGGGTCCAAGGAAGAAAGGGCCAATGCAGGCCTCGGTGGAGAAGAAAGGGGGACCTCTGAAAAGAGGTATGGCTGGTAAGAAATGAGGATTCTGTATTGGAACTGTCAAGGGCTGGGGAATTCCCCCACGGTCAGGGCCCTGCGACATCATCTTTTGACCTACAAACCGATGTTTGTAGGTATTGCAGAGCCTAAAGTGTTGTTTGTTAACTGGAAGGGCTTCAGGTGGGAGTCACTAGGATATAATTTTCTGGCTAGTAGTCAATCTGCATCCTCGATGGATCAATTGTGGGTGTTAGCACGCAACACCATACATGTTAATTCATGTAGCAGCAGTCCCCAGAGTATTCTGGTGAACTGCGTCAATGCTGGACACAATATTTCATTATATTTTTTCTATGCTTCCACTTCACACGTAAGGAGGAGAGAGCTATGGGAGGAGCTCAGAGGTATCTCTACAAGGATGGACCAAAAGTGGCTGCTGATTGGAGACTTCAACACTGTTCTAACCCCGGAGGAAAAAAATGGAGCATATTTTAATAGAGTTGCTGCTTCTGAATTTGCTGAATGTATTGATTTTTGCAATCTTGATCAGGTTGCAATTGATGGTGATGATTTCACATGGTGTAGGTACACCGGGGAAGGGAAACAAGCGAGAAAGCTGGATAGATGCTTTGTCCGTATTGATGATCGGGTCGCAGTGCATGGGGTCTCTGGCTTTACACTGCCGAAGCACCACTCTGATCACAACCCGATTGTTGTGGATGTAGAGAATCAGGTGTCAAGGTCAGCACCTATCCCGTTTCGTTTCAACAACGGATGGCTTGTAATACCAGGTTGCAGGGAACTTGTGATTGAAGCATGGAAGCTGGACACAATTGGAAGCCCACTATACAGAATGGCTGCCAAACTGAAGCATCTGAAGGGACTGCTAAGGGCATGGAGCAGGGATTCCTTCTCAAAGATTGATTAGAAGATCCAGAGAGCAGAGGATGATTTGGCTAGATTGCAGATTAATCAGGGGCAGCAGGAGAGGGTCTCACGAGAGGAAATTGCCACCCACAACAATCTTGATGACCTTCTCATGGTTAAAGAAAGGCTGGCCAGGAATCAATTGAATGTGCGGTGGCTCAAAGATGGGGACAGGAACTCCAAATTCTTCAATAGATTGCACAAGGAGAAGAAGGTACGGGGAGGGATAAAGGTGATCAGCATTGATGGGCGTATTTACACAGAGGAGCAGGACAGTGCAGTGGCTGTGGTTGAGTATTTTAAAGGCATTTAATCTGAAAACGGGCAGTCCAGCATTCACAACATGGTGGGCAATATCAGTCCCTGCATTGATGATCAGTTAAATCAGTGTCTCACTGCTGCCCTAGGCAAGGAGGAGATAAGGTCTTCCCTCCTCTCGCTCAACTTGGAGAGTGCCCCGGGCCCTGATGGGTTTACAAATAAGTTTTTCATGTTTACTGGTACATCTTGCAGAATGATTTAGAGCTGGCTATGAAGGACTTCTTCTCTCATTGTTACATGCCACTTGGGATGAAATCATGCTTTATTACACTCATCCCCAAGAAAGAGAATTCCCTTGACATCAGGGACTTTAGGCCAGTGGCTCTTGGGAATACAATACCCAAACTTATTATTAAGATCTTGGTGAGAAGGATGGGTGGGCTGGTTGATGGAATGATTACTATGAATCAATTTGGATTTGTCCCTGGGAGGAGCATCCAGAAATGCCTATTCATGGCCTCTGAGAGTGTTAACATCCTAAGAAGGGCTTCAAAGGAGGGGAACTTTGCGATTAAGATTGATATTTCTAAGGCTTTTGACACATTGAAATGGGATTTTCTCTTGGATGTCGTCAGGCGGTTTGGCTTTTCCTCAGGTTTTGTGAACATGATCCGCATAATTCTCAATTCTGCAAGGCTGTCAATTCTGGTGAATGGGGTCCTGAGGGGCTTCTTTCCTTGCACCAGGGGGGTGAGGCAAGGGGATCCACTTTCTGGAATTCTTTTTGCGCTTGCGGAAGATTATTTAAGTAGGTGCATCAATGATATTTGTCATATGGGATGGTACAAGCAGATCAGAGCTGGCCTGAATGGGAGGGTTCCCTCCCATCTTTTTTATGCGGATGACATCTTATTATTTGGACAAGCTTCAAGGAGAACCATACGTTCAATCAAGGACCTCTTCAGTCATTATGAAGAGGTGGCGGTTTAGGCCATAAGCTGGGACAAATCCTCGATTGTTTTTGGGAATGGGGTTCCGGTTGGCAAAAAGAACAGGATTGTAAGGTATCTCGGGGTGAGGCGGGGAGCAGTCCCTTTCCAATATCTTGGGGTCCCACTGTTTTGGGGAAGGGTGAAAAGGCAGTATCTGGAGGGCATATCTGCTGGCATCACGCGGCAGCTGGCCAGCTGGAAGGGGAAGGCTATGTCACTAGCTGGAAGGGTCTGCTTGGTGAATTCAGTGATCACGTCGAAGTTCGTTTATTCCTTCTCCCTTTATAGATGGCCGAGAGGTCTCATCAAGGAGCTTCAAGGCATGGTTCGAAACTTCATATGGACAGGGTCGCCACATGAAAGGAAGCTGGTCACAGTAGCATGGAAGGAGTGTATAATGCCGGTGGAGATGGGGGGCCTTGGTATAAAGGACCTCCATACCTTCAATGATAGCCTGATTGGGAAATTCACTTGGAATCTAATTACGCATGGGGCTGATGATGATTTCCTCTCGATTAGAATTACAACAAGGCTCCTTAATGGCTATAAATATCATCTTGCCTCATCGGTTTGGGCAGCCCTCAAGCAGGAATATAGGAAGATAGTGCAGGACACTAAATGGTTGGTTTGCAGGGAGTCAACAATGAATTGCTGGACTACAAAGTGGCTTTCACAGCCCATGCGTGACCTGAATGTGCCAAGTGCAGCAGACCACTTGTCCATTTTGGATTTCATTTCACAGGTGCAGGAAACCACTCTTGAAATTCCTATGCAGGTGGCAGCAGAAATTAATGGCTATTTCTTTATGGATGCGGATACACTGATTTGGGTTCACTCAAAAACCGGGCAGTTTAACACCAAGGATTTTTACCGGTCATCCTGTCTGGGTTCCTCTGCTATGCCGGCATGGCTGCTGCGCTTCAAAGAGAGATTTATCCAGCCGGCCAGGTTCCTCTTGATATGGAGATTGTGGAGAAGGAGGATGCCAACGACGGACCTGCTCAAGCGGGTTGGCTTTCAAATGGCATCGATGTGTTCCATCTGTCGGGCGGAGGAGGACTCGATGCAGCATGTGTTTGTGGAGTGTAGGCGCGACAAACAGCTTTGGGCGTACATTGAATATCTGTTCGGGTTGTGGTTGATATGGGCAGGCCGATTCTGGACCTGCTGGCGGGGTTGGTGCAGGTTACATGTAGTGATCAAATAAAAAATCTGCTCTTAGTGGCAGCGGCGGTCGTACTTGCAAACAGTTGGGGCACACAGAATTGCATGCTGTTTGAGGGTGGTCCCGCCACGATACAGCAGGGGATGATGGCGATCCATAGGGAGGTGCATGTGGCCTCCGCGGTCCAGGAGGGCTCCATGTATAACACAATAGATGATCTCCAAACTTTAAGAAAGCTTGGTGTTTCGGGTCGATCGCGCAAGCCCCGTATGTTGAAACATATTCGATGGATCCCACCCATTACATCTTGCATCAAGGTGAACATTGATGGGGCTACATTGGGCGCACCGGATATGTCGGGGTGTGGGGGAGTGTTCCGGACCTGCCGAGGGTTTGTCAAAGGGTGCTTCCGCCATGCCATTGGAATTGGCACTGCTTTTGAAGCTGAACTCTAGGCCATTATATATGCTGTCAGGTATGCTGTCCGGTTTAATTGGTGAAACATATGGATGGAATCTGACTCCCAGTCTGCAGTTGATGCATTGAAGTCCAAGACACGCAATTTGCCTTGGTGCATGCTGCCGCAATGGGCTGATTGTCTGAATGCGGTATCACAAATTCATCTGGACGTCTCTCACGTCTATCGGGAGGCCAACCAGGTGGCAGATGCTCTGGCAAAGCGGACACTCACTGAGTCTGGTGGAGCGTGGTCCTTCACGGCAACTGATTTTTGTGCCCCACTTGTGATGGCTGATAGCTGCGGGGTGATGTACACTCGATTTTGTAATAACCCCTTGTACGCCTAACTCTTCTAATTTTATTTTATTTTTCTTAGGGCCGGCTTCCACCGGTTCCTGACTTTTCTGGTATTTAATGAAAAATATATTATATATATTCAATGTAATGTTTTAAATTCACCTTATTTGTTTTATAGATATGATATAATAATTAATTAATTTTTTCGAATAAAAGAAGTATTTTTCTAAAAATGCAGTTTTACAGCCTTTTAATTTAGAAACCTTTTTAAAATTAGTTTTTTTCACATTTATATATTCCATAATACAATATAAAAATAATTTTTTGAATCATGAAATCAAAATTTACTTTGGGTAAATTTTTTGTATTTTTCTATTATTGTTCTTTTTTTAACGAATAGTGAAAAAATACTGCATTTTATGTCAAATTTTCATGTTCATATGATTCAATTATATAGGTAGATTACATTTCTAATTGTTTTTAAAGATTAATTATATTACGGTTTAACCGATTAATCTAATTTGGGTCATTGGAAGTAATTTCACATTTTAATTAGACATAAACACATGTCAATTTTTTAGAGTTATTATTTCATAAAAACATGTTTTTGGTTTTGAAAATGGGAATAAAATTTTAATTAATTTTTTCATATTATATGATTTTAATTGAAAAAATTTATTCAATATTAGGAATTAGGAGGTTCAAATTGTGTAAATATTTATCTTTATTTTTATACATTATGAATTGTAACTTTAGTAAATATTTTATTTACTATAGTTAATGGGTAAATTAGGTAAATAAGCATAAAAATAAAATTATAATAATATTAAATTACCTGAAATGTGTATTAACCATATTTTATGATATATTTCCTACCATGGTCTTCCTTGTGTCAATTTTGGGGCCCTACGGAGCAACTTTTATGGGAAAATGATATTTTATAAAAATTAATTTAAAGTTAAGGAATTTGTTACAAAAACACATATATTTTAGTAAAACAATTTTTATCTGGGTTTATATAAGTGAAAGTTTCAACTATAAATATTAACTATAAATATAATAATATTTAATATATCATGTTATTTTACTTAAAACATTTATATCTTATATAAAAAAATTTAATTATATCACAATAATGATGCAGCGATTGCTTCGTTGATAAAGGATTCAAATAAATGATATTATAAATGTTAAAATAAATGTAATTTGGTTATTTTGATTTCATCCAAGATTTTTATGGGTGATAGTTACAATTTATAATTGTATTAATGTCAGTTTTTTAATCAATCAGGTTGTTATTTATTTTTTATGAACTCGGGATACGAATAGTTTCAAAATGGACATAATTCATATTTTAAAATATAAAATATTTTGTTAAATATTATGAAATTCCAAAAAAAAATATAAGATTCAACCAAATAGTAATAATAAGTCTAAAATGTTATATTTTTCTATTTAATCTTATTCTTTAAATGTTTTTTTAAAGAGGTTCACTCTCAAAGTGTTAAATGATTGATAAAATAGTAAAAGTAAAAAATGGTTAAATAAAAAAGGATACTGATTAAAAAATATCAAAACCCTGTCCAATTATTATGGGATGATTTTATTTAAGAAAATTGTAATATTAGCTTCAAATATAATGAGTTGTGGTCATTTTTAAAATGAAAATAATGTTATAATAAAATTACACTTTCAAACATTTATAAATAGCCCCTCCTCCCCCTTATAAAATCCCATCACCTCTAACTCATTACTCACACCTCTCAATCCCCTTGGGTCATCCAAAACATGAACACGTTATCTATCAATATAACTATATTAATCCTATAACACTTTCTATAGTATTAGGGCAATTCAAGAGAGACCTTTTTCTCAAATCAAAAGAAGTTACACGATTTGAGGTATCATCTTCTATCAAGTTAAATTTTATTATTTTTCCTTCTATACTATCTATGATCTTATTATTATTTTTTAAATAACAACAAAATTTTACTCAATTTACTAGGTTGTTTTTATGGGATTTATTCTAACTACACTTACACACACCTCCATCTAATGGGTATAGAACATATTATTTCCCTTGATGGGGAACAACTACCTCGCGAAACGATGATTGTTCAATCTTCTCCTACCACAATTTTTGGTAGCCATTATGATGGAAAAATAATTATATATGATATTTATTTTATTTATTTTATCTATATTCTTCCATAATTATAATTTAGAGCGTAACATTATTAATTTCATATTGTATAAATACGATAATTTCATTTAAGGATGTGTATACTACCGCCCCCTCAAAGTGATATGAGTTGTTCATTATATACATGGAATGTATACTGAATTAAGTTAATGAAAATATGTAACACATAAATCATATATATTATAATTGAATTATAATATACCTATGTTTCATTTATTTTTCTTTCCGTTAAATACGAAAAATAAATGAAAGAAACGTTCATGCATACATACAACTTACCGTCTCCATCTACAATGCAATTCATTTCTTATATCCAAATGTTATGGACCATTATAAATACCTATATATAGGAAATATATGAAATATATGATAACTAATCAATTAATTTCATTCTAAAGTTAATTTAATTTTGACCACGTAGATAATTTAAAAATTATAACCAGATCATTTTTGACTAAAGATATAAACATCGACAAAATTTCTGATAAGAACTCAAATAATTAACTAATTGTTATATTCAGATAATAAGTGATATAAAAAGACTAATAAACTCGATAAAGTTTCATAATCAAGTAGAAAAACCTTAAGTTTAATATTTAGGAATTTTAAGAATGAACAAGTCATGTCCAACATGTGGTAAGGGACTTCGTCTCAATCTCCTTTCATTTGGACTTGTTTTGATAATATACACCTCCCTATACACGGTATATAATAAATCCATTTGAATTTTACTTTCATTCAAATGTAATATTTTATTACTATGCTTTTTAATAAACTACAAAAGAATTTTTTTTAATATTTGCAGTGACAATGACCACTCCACCACTGTAGTAGTTATTTGGATTCCTCTATAAGCCATAATGTTTTTAATAGGAAATGAAATCCCTTATTCACTTTTTGGTTGTTTTCATATTGAAAATGGTTTTTAAAATGGATTGTGTATCTTGGGATTTCCAAATATTGATATTGTAAATATTTTATGGGTTATGATAATGTAATGGTACTTGGACATTTGATGGGTGGTTATGTGATACACCAAATGACGGGTGGTTCCTTGATAAACCAAGGACAAGTGGTTACTTTATAACCTATAATAAAATAGGCATGGAATTTTGATATATAGATATTACATTTGTGATATGTGTGGAATTTGGCTGTATGGTTATTCCATTTAAGTATGTTTGTGCCCAATGTTACCTTTCTATGCTATACATTGTTTTCTTTAAGCGTTTTGGTTATCATTTGGTTACAAAAACGGTAAGCAATGAGTTTATATTTAGTGAAGGGTTTTTTCTACTTCTTTATGGAGAAAAGTATTACTATATGAATAAGAATTCATGGTTTACATGTTGTTTTTAAAACTAACATATTTCCTTCCTTGGGTATCCCTTACTAATATTTTTATGCTCATCCCATGTTTTTGAAAGGTTTTTCAGATTAATTAAGATGGAATGAGGTCAATGATGGGATCATGGAAAATTCATGATATTTAAGACATGGAACTAAACAAGTTTCATTTATTTTATGAGTTTTTATTTTATGAAAAAATGGATACTGAGTAGTAGTGTCTATATTTAATATTCATAAGGTTTTGTATTATTTATGACATAATTCAATAAAGATCTAAACCTGTAAAGATCCACAATAAGAATCATTAACTTAATTCAAGATTTTGTAATGTTTTGGGCTGGGGAATTATAGTTTCTATCCAAGGTTGATTTTGATATCTTTATAGGTTAGGGTGTCATTTATGATTATGTGACATAACCATAATGGATATCATATTATAAATAGTCATAGTTATTTTCTATAAATTGAATGAGTTTAAGATAACAAAAATAACTATTCATGGTGTTTAACCTCCTCATAAGATATTATATGATTATTTTACTAATTTAATCACACTATCGTTTTTTGTTTCAATAAATGGTTGGATTTAGTAGGTACCAAAGAAATAATGGATGTAAAGAAAACTGTGACGATTTTCATAATAAGATACTGAATAAATGGGGATCTAGAATAATAACTCATGTGGTTATTCTCAAAAAAATATTTAGATTCATGATTGACCACCTGAACCTTAGTGATTTTTATAAGGCATTATATATGCGAAAAAAACCTATGTATATTCAGGTAATAATCATTAACTGAACTATATTAAAAAACATATTTCTCAATGTTTTGGAAGGAAACACCTTGGAAAATGGATCAAAGGGACGTGAAGATGTTTTAGATGTGGTAATGATGGTTATAAAGAAATCAACTACAATGGAAAAAGGAAGCATCTCGTTGACTCTAGGAAACAGACAGAATTTATTTCTAAGGGATCAATTTCATGTTTTAAATGGGGTGTGTATAGTCAATAAACAAATTGATATCATATGAAGAAGGTTTGGGAATGAGACTTGTAGGAAAATACAAATATATGATTACCAATACCTAATTCCATTACAATTTAGAATCAAAACACTATCAATGACCAATGGAAAGTATGGATTTTTCCTAGAAAATGTTTTGACATTATTGAATCATAGGATATTTATTTTTTGTAGGAAAAAGTTGTTATGTAATATGTTGGAAAATAAGTGTTAATGGATCATGAATAATGTTAAATGAGTATGAAGTATATATATAAGGGATTCAAGAGTTATCGTATATGTTAGGATGATAAAATTCATAAAAGTATTAAGGTTTTTTTGATGATAGGATTACTTTGGAAAACTTTTTCTGATATGTGTTACCCTAATGTTTTCAATGTGAATTTTTTATTCAAGAAAGAATTATCTTTTCTTGTGTGGACATAATGGATTACCTTACCGATTCATATGATATTTTTTTGATGTGATAAATAGTAATTATATTTTTGAATGCCAAATCAAAGGTATTAGATAAAATATGAGGATAAAATAGGTTATAGTTATTTTTGAGTAAATTATCTTATTTTTTGGGAATGTTATAATAATTATATTGTTTTTGAGAAGGACAACCCGCAGGATGGGTGAAAACCTGTCACATCCAACAAGGCCACATGAATAAAACCTATAACTAAATGGCGACATGATCGCATCACCTACCACTTGCCTACATAAATTCCTTAGTTATTATGACTAATTATTTTCAGTTAATTTATCTTATGGATCAAGAATAGGTTGATTTGAGAAACTTATGCTTTATCAAATGGATATCCTTGGTTTAGGATAATGATTTTGTGACTAATTGATAAATGTTATTTTGGAAGATGTTTCCCTTTTTGGGAACAACAAATGCCTTATGAAAATATCATACTATGAGATTTCATTTGTGGAGTAAAAGTTGAAATTTTATTTTAGAAGAACCTTCATTTTTATTAGAGATGTAAAATAATTTTGTTTATTTATAGAAATGATTAACATATCATAGAGAATATGTGATTATAATAATTACACTTCAGTATGAGAGTTTAAGAGTAGTCGATGTTATTTGAAGGTAAATGTTAAGATTTACAATGAATGACTATGTGATCAAATTCATTTGATTTTTGGGTTTCAATCTTAGTTTGAATAGTATTGATGAATTTTAAATACAATTATGTATTGAATGGTCCTTGTTGAACATTGGGTACTGTTTGTTAAATTTTGGAGATTAAGAGTAGTATTTATTTATTATCCTTTTGGATATTATCATGTCCCGTACTAACCATTTTGTTTTGTATAATGTCTAAGGACATGGAAAATATATTGTTCATCATTTTGGATTATGTGATTCTATAGAAGTTGATTATTGCACTTTTGATGTGAACAATCATCTTTAATAATCGTCGTTTGGAGAAAAGGTGAATTTGTGAAAAAAAATTAGTAAAAGATGAAAGTCAACATGACAGTAAAGTATGTTTCCTTATATTTTTAGTGAATCTCATAATTAAATTCCTCAAAATTATGAAAAGGGACTTAAAAGATAAAAATTTTATGTTTACTCGTCTTACTGGGTAACGAAAGACCATTTTTCCATCACAAGTTTGTGTTTGTCTGGAGTTTAACGTTCTCCGGATCATGTTTTCTAAAACTCTCTAGAAGAACGTGACACATATTTTATCATCCATAATAATGTTTTTCTCTATCTATTCCTTGTTTGTGTTATCTCGGATGACATTTTTACTTCCATTAAGTTTTTTAATGTTATACATTTATTGACTATTTTTACGATATGATACTTTAAATGATGTTTCTGAGCCCAATTATACAATTTCAAGGATGCAATTTCCAAATGGGGGGAAGCAGGTAACATCCGAGGTAAATAATGAATATGAGATATTAATATTTTTTAATATTTTAAAAAAAAATTAATTTTAGTTTAAAGGGGATTCTATGTCTGGTAGCGTACTCCACACACAATACTGGTCTTCTTTGAAATCATACATTCCATAGAATATTGATTTATATCGAAAAATAATTTAATTATTTTAAATGGTAGTTAACGCCTAGCCATTGGAATGGCAGGAATGAATAATATCAACTGAATTTTGGAATATGGTTTAGATATGATTAAATTATGATTCATTGATTACCAAATTTATTAGAAATGAAAATAAAAAACAATTAAATATAATTGATGTGTTTTTATGAAAATCTATTTAAAAGATAAAAATTTTGTTTTCATATCACTCTTTAGGGTTTTTTATTTTATAAAAATTTATGATATATATTCAATTAAATTTTTTAAATTCATCTTATATTATTTGTAGATATTATATAAGAATAAATTCAATTTTTGGATAAAAGATATATTTTTCAAAAAATGCACTTTTACTGATTTTTGATGGAGAACCCTTTTTATACCTATTTTTTGTTAGTATCATATGTTCTGTATGAAAAATTAAACTTCTTCTTTTGATAGTGACACAAAAATTTACTTTGGAATTTTTTATAGTATTTTTATGATAAATTTCATTTTTAATGATTAGTGAAAAAATATTGCATTTTATGTCAAAACTATCATTTCATATAATTAATTTATATAAATAAATTATATTTTTAATTTTTTTTCATGAATAATTAGATAATGTTTTTAAAATCTAATCAAATTTTGGTAATTGGAAGTAATTTCACTTTTTAATTATACATAAACACATATCAATCTTTTGATAGTTATTAATTCCTAAAAACCCGCTTTTTTGTTATGACAATGGGAGTTAATTTCTGAAACATCTATGTTTTGATTTTGGAAAAATAGACTCCATATTTGAAATAGGAGGTCCAAATTGTGTAAATCATTAACTTTTATTTTTAGGCATTATGAATATTTACATCAGTAAATATTTTATTTACCATGGTTAGAGGGTAAATTTGGTAAATAAGGGTAAAAAATAATATTATAATAATATTAAATTTCCCTAACACATTTCTTAACCCTATATTATGATATATGTCTGACCATGGCAATAATTGGGTCCATTGTGTGACACCATTGAGCCACTTGTACGGGAAAATGATATTTTATAAAAATTAATTTAAAGGTATGGAAAATGTAACATAAACATATATCTTTAAGTAATTTTTTAATAATTTGTAATATTAGTAATATTTTCAACTATAAATGTTTGTTAGTAATATAAAAATATTTCCTAGATCAGGGTATTTTATTTATAATTATTATATATTAAATAAATAAACTTAAATATGACAGAATAATGATGGCGTGATTGCTTCAATAACAAATGATTCAAATAAATGATATTATAGATGTAAAAATAAATTTAATTTAGTTGTTTTGATGACATCCAATAATTTTATAGAAGATAAATTCATGTTATATTTTTATTGATTAATTTTTTTTGAATCAATCATTTTGTTATGGATTTTTATAAAAAGACATGATATGAATAGTGTCAAAATAGATATTAATCAAATTTTAAAATATAAAATATTTTAATAAATATTTTAAAATTCCAAAAAATATTATATTAGGAAAAACAGTCATAATATGTCTACAAATTTATTATTTACTATTTAATTGGATATTTTTCATGTTATGGTAACTATTTTGATTCTCAAAGAGTTAAATTCTTGATAAAACGGTAAGAGTAAAATGGGTTAAATAAAAATGATAAAGATTAAAAAATATCTAAAACCTACCTAATTTTTATTGGATAAATTTATTTCAACAAATAGTCATATTATCTTTTAATTTTATTATTTTATAACCTTTTTAATCCAAAAATAATATTATAATAAAATTATTCTTTCAAACATTCTAAGTAGCCCCTCCTCCCCCTTATAAAAGGTCATCACCTCTAACCCATTAATCACACCACTAAAACCCCTTGTATCATCCAAAATATTAGAAAATATTCTCCCAACATCCCTATATTCCTCTTAGGATCCTTCCCCTAGTCATATTTCAATTAATGAGAGACCGTTGGCTAAAATTGAAATTTGTTTCCCATTTTGATGTAACATCTTCTTTCAAGTTCATTTCCATTATTTTCTTCTACATTCCCTATGATCCTATTATTATTGGTTTACCTAACAACACCAATATAATCAATATAGTAGGTTGTTTTTTATGAGAATTATTCTAACTATAATAACACGCACCTCCGTCTAATGAGTGTAGAATATACTGTTTTTGTGGACGACGAACTACTGCCTCACTAAATGTTCATTATTCAATATTATTCTACCAGATATTATGGGAACCATTATGATGGAACTTTATTTTTATATGATATATATGATATTTATTTTATGTTTATTCTTCTTCAATTCTTATTAATAATATAACATTATGCATTTCATGTTGTATAAATATGGTAATTTAGTTTTAGGTATTACGGACTACCACCCCCTCAAAGTGATATGACTAATTCATGTTATACATAAAATGTATAAATTACGAAATTAATGAACTTAAGTAACATATATAACATATATATTATTATGAAATTATAATATACCTATTAATTTGTAAAGACCCAGAAATTTCAATGAAATTTTTTTTCTTAATTTCAATGGAATTTTACGGCTCTGTGGCTTCTGACGACACTTGATTTCGAGGCCCGGTATTCCTGGAATCAATTTCTGAAGTTTATCTTGGGTAAGTTCAGTGAACGAATGAGTGGGTTCTTCTATCCTGTGAACCGGTTCTTGGAATTGAAATCCAAGGACATCGTTGAACTCGTAGTGTGAGTTTTATCCTAAGAAGACTTTCTCCTAGACGACAGATTATCGGGTATGAAAGTTAGTTTTTGGGGTTTTACTTGAGTTAATAAAATAAAATAAATGAAAATTTTATTTTATTTCTTTAAACATGTGTCATGCTGATAAATTGGTTAGAAGCTCCACTTGGTAGTTTGTGGTGGGACCTCCACACCCTAACCCCCCACGAGAGGATATGGTAGTGGGGCCCACTGAGATCCAACCTCCCATGTGAGGTTGATTATGGTGGAAACCACACGAGGCCTCCCATTAAGGGGAGTGGAATCATAACTCCTTGACCCCCCCTCAATTATGATGGAGAGACTCTAGGTATAAATCTGCCTCTTAATTGAGAAGGATGAAACCTCCCTTTTTAATGAGGGGACCACCCAAGCATTACCACCCCCCTTTCCTTTTTGTTGTTAATTAATGGTGGGACCATCCCGAAAATATCCTCCCTTTGGAGGATATTCTTTTATGGGGACCACCTGGGCCAATAACCCCCTTTTTGACTTCCTCCCCATTTTAATGTGCCACCATAGTGGATTAATTGGGTGGAGCCCTCTGTCATAAATCCTCTATTTATGACTTGCATGCCAACGATGAACTCTCCCCACTACTATATAAAGGAGGCTATGGGTAGGAGTTCGGGACAACTTATTCAAGTGGCGGAACACTAGCAGCGAAGCATGGTGCCCAACACATGGAGATTTTTCCTCTTCCTCCAATGAGAACAAAGAACGCCGACCCCACCCTCATCTCCTTTCTTCCCGACGTTGACAGAACAACGCATGTCTTCCGCGATGCCCGTCTTCAGTTACATGCCATCGTTTAACGCCATTTTACAAGGTATGGGTTGTTATGTTCAAGTTTTAAAACCGTTCATCATCGTTCTTCAATTATTGAGTTTCATTTGGCTGCATGATACCATATTTATGAGGAAGAGATCAGACCGCACGAACAAGGTCCGACCCTTCCCCTCTCATTTGTTGATTGTGGATGATGTAGGCGAACTGCGAAGAACCAGCCGGTGTCTTGCCAACCATGAGAGGATCACCAGGGCATGATTGTCAAGTCGCCGTAAAGGCGCGACACCGTCATGCCGCGTGGTGTAGAGATAGACTGCGGCCGGAACGGGCCACGAAAAAGGTGTGTGGCACCGTCGCACCGCGCTGGAGCTATAGGGGCTGCGGCCGGGGCGGGCCATGGTGGCGCGGCGCGACCGCGCCGCCCCGGTTGAACAAATTTGTGGCCTAAGACCGCGGCGGATCCGGAAGGGCTGCCAGCTGTGTCGGCCACTGGTGCCATTAAAAGGCGGGACCCAATGGGTCCCGCGGTTAGCCAATGGCCGAGCAACACAGCTGGTCATTTCGAAGAACCCCGGGGGGGGGGGGGGGGGGTGTAACCCCCCCCCCCCAATTAGCGACATGGACGGGACCCACTCACTACTGGAAAACTAACCTTTACCAACGGTTTGGAACCATTGGTATAGGCCTCCAAACCGTTGGTATAGCCTATACCAACGGTTTGGAGAACCGTAGCCAAGTAAACCGTTGGGATAGGTCTATACCAATGGTTTTCCAAAAACCGTTGATATAGACCTATACCAACGGTTTTGGAAACCATTGGTATAGGTAATATGAAATATATACCAACAGTAATGGAACCGTTGGTATATAAATACCAAAAATAAAACATCCGGTGGGATTTGATCCCAGGACCCCTCGTTTATCATTGAACGACTCAACCACTAACCTAACATGACTTTTGTGATCATAATTACATAAATATATATATATACTCTCATAAATACTTTAAATTTTGATTTATATAATGTTCTCGGTACGAAGTATTGATAAAAAATGAATGTACCTATACCAACAGTTGTTAAAATCGTTTGTATAGACCTATACTAACGTTTTTAACAGCCGTTGGTATAGGTCTTTAGTTGGGATTTTTATTCTATGAAGGATGTTGAATTTTGGCCCACTTTTCCCAACGGTTTGGCCAAACCACTGGGAAAGGTAGACCTATCCCAACGGTTTGGCCAAACCATTGGGAAAAGTGGCATATTTGGGGACCTTTCCCAACGGTTTGGCCAAACCGTTGGGATATGTCCACCATTCCCAACGGTTTGTCCAAACCATTGGGAAAAGTGTCCACTTTCAGGGCCTTTCCCAACGGTTTGGCCAAACCGTTGTGAAAAGTGGCCAATTTGGGGACTTTCCCAACGGTTTGGCCAAACCATTGTGAAAGGGGACATATACCAACGGTTTTTGAAAACCATTGGTATAGAAGCATTGGGAAAGATCTAATTTCCATTAGTGACTGGGCGCCACCAACCCGCCTGGTCGGTCAACCACGCGGCCAACCACATGGGCCATGCGGGCCGGGCCTCGCCCTACCGGGCCGGACCCGAACCCGAGTCAGATCGATCTGGTTTGGGCTGACCCAGGGGGTGTTGGTCTAGGTCGGACCGGGCCCAGACCCCCTATTTTTAGACCGTTTTTAGTTAAACAGACATATCATGAGCTACGGACCTCCGATCGATGCACTGTTAGTTGCGTAGGATTTCTTTGATCGAGAAAGTTGTTTCTTTAAATTACACCCATGGTTTTAGCAAATATTGGGAATGGCCGGGTTGGTTCAAACTTGACAGCATCTAGGGCCTCAAAGCGGAAACACTTATAAATTGAGCTTCGGATGACTGATTAACATGTCACCGACTTTATTGGATTTCTATTGATGAGAGGGTTCTTTTGGAATACTTCACATGAGGTTTGGACAAAATTGGTGTATGGCCAGGTTGGAATGTACCCGAAATCCAATCGGGCCCTTGGAATGGAAATACTAATAACTCACAGACCGGGCATCCGATTGACATGCCGTCTATTGATTTGAGACCCCTAAGATGAGGTGGTCCTTTGTGATACTTCTACATGAGACTTTGTGACATTTTAAAGTGATGACTAGAAGCTCATGGAGTGGACCCTCCTAGATACGAGCGTACGGAGTGTGGAGACATAGTAGCTGTAGACTTGACGAGTGCTTGGCCGATTGGGCTCGTAGTGATTCAGTTATCCTAGTGGATGGAGCGCCTAGTATTTGGCGGCATACCCATGTTGGACAGAGTGCCTGGTAGTTGGCAGCAGACTCACAGTTCTCGATAGGAAGAGTACCTATATAGGCTATTAGGGATAGTGCCCGGTATTTGGCGGCAGACCCTCCGCGGACAGAGTGCCCGATATTTGGCAGCAGACCCACAGTACTCGACAGGAGGAGTATCTCAGTAGTCTAAGGTTAGTGAGTAGTGCCTCGAAGTCATGACAGGGCCACTGTACTCGATAGAGGAGGAGTTTCTTCAGTAGTTGTGGTTTTGATAATGAAAATCCTGGTTTGAGCTGAGTCAATGACCTTTTTGTTTATCTCATGATTGAGATGGGTTACTTGATAACTTAGGTATATGTATGGGCATATACCTGAGTAATGGTTATTTGTTATGATCTTTCTTTGTGGTTTATACTTCTTGGTTTTAGTGAGACCTTAAGGGTCTCGGGGTCCCTACTAAGTATCGTTATACTCACCCCAGCAAGGGCTATGCCCACACCTCAATGTGTTGGATGAAGACAACGAACATCAATGATCATGGTTGAGGCTTGTAGAGATGGACGGTACTTGTAAGTGGACATTACGACGATACGGTACCCGGAGGTGGACTTCACGAGAAGACGGTACCTAGAGGTGACAGACAGACGTGAAGAGCTAAGGTGGCCATTTGTACCTACCCATCAGGTAGGAACTCCAAAGGATGATCCAAGACCATCTTGACACAATCCATCTGTTTTGTCCTTACCTTTTACTTTACTGTTAGGCTTGTATTTCTGGCCCCTTACTATCACCAGTAATTTTCTTTTCAGTTCTACTTAGTGTTTTCTTCCTCTTGTACTCTAGTTGTATGTGTTTTCATTTCATAAAGGCAATGCCTTCCCTTTTTTATCGGTATTTACGCCTTTGTTGCTAGTCGCTAGCCCCTGGCCTATGGAAGGCGGGCTTGGGGTAGTCACGACACGAGCCCCGAGGATGAGACGTGTCAAATTAGTATAAGAGGAGTCTATTCTACCGAAGAACTCAAGACTCTGATCATTCATTTCTGTGAAGAAATAGTGTTAATGGTACCGAGTGTGGACTTCAGTTCAGGGAGTCCAATGTTGGTGCAGCGGTCGATGTATCCATACACCAGGACCTTGACTTCTGATTTCCGACTCAGTGCATGAAAACACTGATTGCGTGTGTTTTTCCAAAAGTTTTCTTTAAGTCAGCTCAAACCAAGTCAGCACACCAGGTTTAAATCTTTTGACCATGTCACATCTGTTCAGGATGCCTCCACACAGATAGACAGTTTGAGTTTAGAGAGAGTACCCGATGACGGTGCACCGAGCGATGAGGTCCGGTGCAGATCCCTCTTGCTATGTTGGCACCTTCGGGTGGCATACAAGCAGCACCACCACCCATTGGGCAGCAGATGCCACCAGGTGTACTAACGGACAATGCATGCTAACAGAGGGCATTGCACAAGTTCCAACAGTAGAGGCCTCCGGGGTTACGAGGCAAGACAGACTCCCAAGCAGTTGTAGACTGGCTAGAGGCGATTAATAGAGTTCTACTCCTAGTTTTGACACTAGTATAGATGATGGTGATCTTATCTATTGGTGTTACCCAATGATTGACCATGACGATGGTCAGCATAGTGATGGTACTGAGGTACGTAGACCGATGATTGAGATAGTAGCTTCGGGTAGTGTGCCGGCTATATCACTACCTATTGGTCAGTAGTTTCAACAGGTGGTACCGGTATATGACACATGTAGGATTAGTGCCTTACACGTTTTTTAGCATCAGATACCCATCAGGTTCCGAGGAGAGCCCGACTCATTGGTGGCTGAGGACTGGCTTGAGAAGGTGGATGAGATTTTTCTAGAGCTTATACAGCTTCGGCAGGATGACATGTCGGTAGTTGGGTAATCACCGAGGAGTGTTTAAAAACATCCACGACAACACCTTTATTCAATGCATTCACACATATGATAGGGTTCTAGAGAGAACCTTTATGGTTTAGAATTCTTTGGCTGAGTGGATTCAGCTAGTGAAGGTTAGCAGTGGGAAAGTAGGAAACTAGCACTTGTTTCGGAGACGTGGTCTAGTAAAATGTTTTAAGAAGAGGATGTGTTAAGGACTGATGAATCTCTAAAGCATCATACGTGGAAGAAGATCTTGGAGGGAAGAATGTGGTGATGTAAATTTCGACATGTTACAACCACCCGCATTTCCAGTACCCGCCAGGCTCAAGGAGCCAAAGGGTATGGGAAGAGAGTAGCTGCATTCGGTCAAGGAGTGTGACCCAAGGGAACTAGGAATGATTCGAGGTACAGTATGTGTCTAATACTAGTTGTCGTAACAACATAAATTGATAAGAATCATTCCTTCCTTCCAAAAATCTTTTCCCAGATACTAAGAGGTTCCAGTTAAAACTGTTGACTTGACCCTCATTTGTGAGTTTTCTACTAGAGGAGACCTAGTAAACATGCACTGATGACAACGGTGTGACTCACCCAATGGAGACGAGAGTAATGGTTGGATCTCTTGGTAGTACCATCAAGGCCTTATGACGTTATCTATGGCATGAAATAGTACCGTTCATGTCAGGATTTACTGTATTAGTCTAAGAATGTGGTTTATATAGGAGATGAGACCTGATTTCTCTTTTTGGAAGAGGAGAAATCTCAACATCTCTTTGGTAGAATGTAGACGAAGCTGGGTGGAGATGAGTTATTAAAATTGGCTAGTCTCACCCATTGTTCATTGAGTGAATAGTTTACAGTTCTCTCCAACTCAATAGTATCAGGTGTATCTTCTCTCATAAGTACATAAACCTAAGACAGCGGCGATGGCTTTAATTCTTCCAGGACTATGACTTTGAAATAGTTTATACCCCTAGGGAGGGGAATGTTGTACCAGATGATCATAGTAGGAGATCAGGCATTCAACTGTTAAGAGTGGCAAGACATCATCTGGTCACATTTCAGATATCCTCTGTGGATATTGATGGACTTAGCATGTGTAGAACCAAAGATAATTCAGGCTACGACGGAGAAGGTGCAGATCATCCAAGAGCGGATGAAGACTGCACAGAGCAGAGAGAATTCCTATGCAGATAGGATATGAGACCACTAGAGTTTCAGGGTGATGACCATGTCTTCTTACGATTCTCAACTCAACGGGGTATACAGAGATTTGGCATGGGCGGAAAGTTATCTCTGACTTTCATCTGGCCTTTCCAACTCATATGCACCGGGTGCACGACGTCATCCACATATCTCATCTGAGGACATGTATTCAAGACCTATCAATTATCATAGACCACGGGGAGCTGGACATCGATTACATGGCGACCTTCACAGGGTTCTAGTAGAGGATGAGGATTGACAGGAGCGGGTCCTACAAGGATGGTCGATTCCTCATACGCACTTTTGTTGGTAGCACGGAAACCTCCAGGAGAGAACATGGGATCTGGAGGCTCAGATGTGTGCTCGGTACCTCCTTTACTTTCCCTAGTTTGTGTTGTAGCATTACGAGGACGTAAAGGCCTGAGGTGGGTGTAATTTAAACACTTGTAAATTTCAAGTAATTTTTTTCAAAATTTTTATGAAATTTTATGAGTTTGTGGCTTCTGACGGCACTTGATTCTGAGTCTTGGTGTGCTAAGAATCAATTTTTGAAGTTTAGCTCGGATACGTTCCGTGAATGAATGAGTGGGTTTTTCTATCTTTTAAACTGGTTCTTGGAATTGAAATTCGAGTGCACCATTGAACTCGCAGTGTGGGTTTTCTCTTAAGAAGTCCTTCACCTCGACGATAGATGATCGGGTATGAAAGTTAGTGCTTGGGGTTTTACGTGGGATAATAAAATAAAATAAGTGAACAATTTATTTTATTTTTTTAAACACGTGTCATGCAGATAAAGTGGATAGAAGCTCCACTTGGGAGTTGGTGGTGGGACTGCCACACCCTAACCCCCCATAAGAGGTTATGGTGGTGGGGCCCACTAAGATCCAACCTCCCATGTGAGGTGAATTGTGGTTGAAACCACACGAGGCCTCCCATTAATGGGAGGGGAATCATAACTCCTTGAATCCCCCTCATTTATGAGGGAGAGCCTCTAGGTTTAAATACCCCTCTTAATTGAGGAGCATGAAACCTCCCTTTTTAATGAGGGGACTACCCAATAATTAACCACCCCCTTTCCTTTTTGTGGTTAATTAATGGTGGGGCCCACCATGAAATATCCTTCCTTTGGAGGATATTCTTCTGTGGGGACCACCCGGGCTAATAATCCCCTTTTTAACTTCCTCCCCAATTTAATGCGCCACCACAGCGGATTAATTGGGAGGAGCCCTCTGTCGTAAATCATCCATTTATGAAATAAGTGCCAACGAAAAACCCTCCCACTCATATATAAAGGAGTAAATGGGAAGGAGTTCTAGACGACTACTTCAAGCGGCAGAACACTATCAGAAATGCATGGCACCCAACACTTGGAGATTTGCCTATTCTTCAACGATAATGAAGAACGCTGAGCCACCCTCTGCTCCTTTCTTCCCGATGTTGACAGATAGACGCATGTCTTCCGCGACACCCGTCTTCTGCGACTCGCCATCATTTAACAACATTTTTTGTGGTATGGGTTGTTATGTTCAAGTTGTAATACCGTTCATCATCATTCATCAATTCTTGAGTTTCGTTTGGCCGCATGATACCATATTGACGAGGAAGGGCTCGGACCGCATGAACACTGTTCGAACCTTCCCCTCTCATTTGTTGATTGTCGATGATGGAGGTGGACTGTGATGAAACGGTCGGAATCAGGCTGACCATGAGCATATCGTTAGCGCATGATTTCTGAGTCGCCGCAAAGGCACAGCACCATTGTGCCACGCTGAGTACAGCCGAACTGCAGCCAGAACGGGCTGCGGCGAAGGGGTGCGATGCCATCACGTATCGCTGGTTGAACATAGTCGCGGCCTAAGGCCACGGCGAATCTAGAAGAGGGGACGACTGTGCCGACCACCAGTGCCATCAAGAGGTGGGACCCTAGGGGTCCTGTAGTTACCCAAGGGCTGGCCAACACGGTCGGCCGTTTCGAAGAACCGGTGGGTATAACCCCCCCCCCCCCCCAATCAGCAGGTAGGGCGGGCCCCACTAGGCACCGCCACCCCGCCTGGTCGGTCAGCCACGCGGAAAACCACATGGTCCACACAGGCCAGGCCACCAGCGCCGGGCTGGACCTAGACTCGGGTTGGGTTGACCAGTTTCGGCCGACCCAGGGGGTGTTGGGCCGGTTCGGACCGGGCCCAAACCCTCTATTTTCGAACCGTTTTCAGTTAAACAGACATATCTTGAGCTACATACCTCCGATAGACGCACTGTCAGTTGCGTAGGATTCCTTGGATTGAGTCTATTGTTTCTTTATATAACACCCACTGTTTTGGCAGATTTTGAGTATGGCCGGTTTGGTTTGAACTCGACACCAACCGGGCCCTCGGTGCGGAAAAACTTATAACATGAGCGTTGGACGTCCGATTGTCGTGCGGTCTACTTTATTGAATTCCTCTTGATGAGAGGGTTATTTTGGAATACTTCACCTGAGGTTTGGATGCAGTTGGAGTATGGCTGAGTTGGAATGTACCTGAAATCAAACCAGGCCCCTGGAATGGAAATGCTAATAACTCACAGACCGGGCGTCCGATTGATGTGTTGTCTGTTGAGTTGAGACCCCTAAGACGAGGAGTTCCTTTGTGATACTTCTACGTGAGACTTTGTGACACTTGGAAGTAATGAACAGAAGCTCGTGGAGCGGACCCTCTTGGAGATGAGCGTACAGAGTGTGGAGACCGAGTAGATATAGACCCAATGACTGCTTGACTGATTCAACTCGTAGTGATTCGGTTAGCCCAGTGGACGGAGCACCTGGTATTTGGCGGCAGACCCATAGTAGAAGGAGCACCTGGTAGTTGGCAGCAGACCCGCGGTACTCGACTGGAGGAGTACCTCAGTAGGCTATTAGGGATAGAGCCCGGTATTTGGAAGCAGACCCTCAACGGACGGAGCGCCCGATATTTGGAAGAAGACCCACGATACTCGAAAGGAGGATTACCTCAGTAGTCTAAGGTTAGTGAGTAGTGTCTTGGAGTCATGGCAGGGACACTGTACTCGACAGATGAGGAGTTTCTACAGTAGTTGTGGTTTAGATAATGAAAATCCTGGTTTTAGCTGAGTCAATGACCTCTGTGTTTACCTCATGACTGAGATGGGTTACTTGATAACATAGGTATATGTATGGGCATATAACTATGTAATGGTTATCTATTAATATCCTTCATTATGGTTTATCCTTGTTGGTTTTATTGAGACCATGAGGGTCTCGGGGTCCCTACTGAGTATCGTTGTACTCACCCTTGCACGGGTTATGCCCGCATCTCATTGTGTTGGATGAAGACGATGAACATCACTGATCATGGTTGAGGCTTTTTGAGCAGGACGGTACCTGGAGGTAGACTTCATGACAAGACGGTACCCGGTGGTGGACTTCACGATGATAAGGTACCTGGAGGAGACAAATAGACATGGAGAGCTGAGGTGGCCATCTGTACCAACCATTCAGGTAGGAACTCCGAAGGACGATCAAGGAGTAGCTTGACACCATCCTGCTATTTGGTCTGTACCTTGTACTTTACTATTGGGATTTATTTCTGGCCCCTTACTTTCATCACTAATTTTGTTTTCAGTTTTAATAGTGTTTTCTTCCGCTTGTACTCTAGTTGTATGTGTTAACGTTTCATAATGGAAATGCCTTCCCTTTTTATCAGGATTCACACCTTTGGTTCTAGTCGCCAGCCCTTGGCCTATGGATAGCGGGCTTGGGGTAGTCCCGACACGGGCCCCGAGGATAGGTCGTGTCATTATTATTTAGTATTCATATTAATAAATAAGAAAAATAAATGAAAGTAGTGTTCATGCGTATGTACGACTTACCGTGTCCATGAACATTGCATTTCATTTCTTATATAAAAATGCTATAGAACATTATAAATACATATATACATGATATTAATGATATATATGATATCTTAATCATGAATATAATTCTGGAGATAATGTAATTTTGACCGCATAGACAATTTATAATTATAACATGTTTATTTTTTACTAAAGTGCCATAAATCGAAAAAAATTCAATATTCTCTCAAATAATAAAATAATTATTATAGAAAGGCAATAAGCAATATAAAAGGAATAATAAACATGAAAATGTTCTAAATCTTGTTGAAATTAACTTGAAATTATTATTGATGAAATTAAAGAATGAACGAGTCAAGTCAGACATGAGGTAAGGGACTTCGTCTCAATCTCCTTTCATTGGGGCGTGTTTTGATAATATAAACCTCATTCAGTTACCTGGTGTATAATAAAACCATTTCAATTTTACTTTAATTTAGAGGGAATCTTTTTCAACAAATATTTTTACAAAATTAAAAAGTAATTCTTTAACGTTTGCGGTGACAATGACCTCTCCGCCACCATAGTCATTATTTGGATTCCTCTATAAAGATTAATGTTTTTAAAAGGAAAAGAAATACCTTATTCACTATTTGGTAGTTTTAATATTGAATGTTGTTTTTGAAATTTATTGAGTATCATGTCATTGAAAATTTTTTATATTACAAATATTCTATGTGTTATTATTATGTAATGGAACATGGACATTTCATGTGTGGTTAAGTGTGAAACCAAATTATAGGTGGTTCCCTGATAAAAGATGGATGAATGGATATGATATAACCTCCAATGCATTGGGTATTGTAGTCGACCATAAGGCTATTATATTTATTGACATGTGTAGAAGTCTACCATATGTTTATTCCATTTAGGTGTGTTTATGTCCCAATTTACCCTTTTATGTTATAGGTTTTTTTCTATGGTCCTTATGGTAATCTTTTGTTTACAAAAAGGGTAAGTAATTCACTTATATTCAGTGAACTGAATTTGATAATTCCTTAAGGTGAAAAGTAATAATTTATGATTATGTATACATGTTTTACATTTTTTTTTGAAAACTGACAGCTTTAATTACTTTTTTATCCCTTACTAAAATTTTTATGCTCATCTCATGTTTTCAAAATGATTTTCATGGGACATAAGGTGAAATATGGTCAAGGATGGGATCATAGAAAATTCATGTTGTTTAAAACATATAACTAAACATGTTTATCTTATTTTAAGAGTTTTTTGTTTTATGAAAAAAATATACAATGAGTTGAAGTATCTACATGTAATATTTATGATGTTTTGTATAAGTTATATCCTAATTCTTAAAATCTCTAAACCTAAAAATATCCTCAATTTTAATTATTTACTTAATTCCAAATTATTTAATGTTTATGGCTAGGGCCTTATATTGAAAACAAGAATAACCTATTCTGAGAATGAATATTTATGGAACCTTTCTATCAATTATTAGAAATTAATGAGTGACATCAAAAAAATGTCATAAAATTTAGAATTTGTTTTTGAAATATCATTAAAAAACGTTTCTTAATGAAAATAACCTTTATTCTTTAAAAAGTAATTTTAATGCATAAACCATTTGATAATAATTTTAATAAAAAATACCTGGAAAATGTATAAATAAGACTTGAAATCATTTTGGAAACCTTTTTTTTTCAATGTAACATATATCATAATATTCAATAAATTTAAAAAAAATCTTTAAAATGACATTGAAATCATTAAATAAAATCTAGAAGATGTTTTGGAAACCATTTCATTTTAAAATATATTTGAAAACAATTTCCATTGAAAATGTAATTGAAAACTTATATGGAAGTATTGAAAACTTTTTGAAACCCATTTTGTTGAATGTTACTTTTAAAAACAATTTATTAAAAATTAAACATTTAAATATGGAAATGAAACTTCAATAAAATGACAGCGGGTAAATCTGCACATGTCATAAAACGTAAAAAGAATATTCCATTTACATGGTAAAAAATTTAGAAAAATTCCTTGTTTGGAAAGTGACTAGAAGATTTGTTTCAAAAAAATATAAAATTAAAACAAGGAAAAACGTATTTTAATTATCATAGGATATTAATTTAATATTCCTATAAACCTATTTTAGGTAACTTGGTTTGGAAGGATCACAAATTT
Source organism: Viscum album (assembly GCA_963277665.1). Taxonomy (NCBI): domain Eukaryota; kingdom Viridiplantae; phylum Streptophyta; class Magnoliopsida; order Santalales; family Viscaceae; genus Viscum; species Viscum album. Next base: position 593,401,962 of record OY728126.1, read on the forward strand.
CTGACTGAAGAGATGGTGAATTTGGTATTATATAAAAAAATATTTACTATATTATATATGAAAGAGTAAATTAATGGTAATAATATTGGAATATGTAATCAATATATATAGGAGCATATATTTAATGATTTTTTCTTGAGATGTGCATCATAATAATTCATAATAGGATGAATAAACATAAACATCATAGATTAATGATTGTATCGGTTCAATAAACTCTTACCACATGGTAACATTGAAACATACAACCCATATAAGAAAATGAAAATAATTATATTCATGTTATATAATTTTAATGTAATTATATACACCTCATGAAAAAATATAGGGGCATAACATGGAATGTGTCTCAAAGAAGTAAAATTGAGACAAAATCATTATTACAAATTTGGTAACTTTTCAAACATAGTTCTAATGAATGAAATGTAATAAAATGGAAATTTAAATACCCATAGAGTTATTTATAATAATAATATAATTAAACCTTGGGTAGTATACCCACTACATATAAATATTGGGTGCTAAATAAAGCATGTATCTCATGGAAATAAAAAGTGAGATGAAATTCCATTAGATTATTCCTTTACTCTTGTCATACTCATTAAAACAAAATTTATATTAAATATAAAATTATTATTAATATCTAAATGAACCATATTTTTAAATATAATTCAATATATGTATTGATAGTTACATTATATTACACTCTAGTTCACAAATTTCATGTTATAGTTATGCTTCGGGTAATTTTTGGTATGTTTTTCTCTTGTGTCAAAATTTGTTATGTCATTAATCCTTATACAAATATCTAGATTTAAATAATGTATAAAATTATATAAAAATCATTTAAATTCAATATATTTTTATTATAGTTACCTATATAATATAGAAGTGTGGAGTGGAATACTCTGTTCCTGGAGATGGTAAGTCATACCTAGACATGAACGTTGTTTTCCATTTTTGTTATCATATGAATGTAGAAAAGATCATGTATTTTATGTATGTATATGCATAAATATATTTCTTCCTATAGAATTAATAAGTCATATATATCATATAATCTCACTAAATATATCCTTAATACATTCCATGTAGTGTGTGAACGAATCATATCTCTTTAGGGGGAAGTAGTCCACACTTCATCAAACGAAAGTATCTTATTTAAACCAATTTGAATTTAAAAAGATATGAGTTTTAAAATGAATGAATAATATTAAATAAAAAATAAATACAATATATTATTAATATAAATAATTTTTCCATCATAATTTCTATCATGATATGTGGTAAAATTATCATTTAGTGAGGCGGTAGTTTGCTGTAAACATAATTAGTATGTTTGTTATCCATTATATTGATGTGTGAGTAAGTGTAGGTATAAAACCTATAATATTAAAATAATAGTACATTTGATATAATTTGTTGTCATATAATCATTGAATAATGATATTTGAGGGGTGGATAAGGAAAAAAATAAATGATCTTGAGAGAAGAAGTTATGTCTTAATCATACAACTCCTTTTGGTTTGTGTGAAAAAGACTTACTTGGATTGGGATCTAGACAAGGAGATGAATATAATTGGAATTTAATGATTTTAAAAATTGTATTGGTAAGATATTTTATAAACATAATAGGTTTTATATGTGAGAAGAACAGGGAGAGGTGGTGGCCTTTTAAAGGGAAAGAAAAGGATTCAGTTGTAATTTATTAAAACAAGTTAGGTGTACAAATGTTATTTTCTAAAAATAACATAAAATAGAACCCAAATAAATAATGACAATTTTATGGACTATATATTTTCATAAAATGGATTTTGGGATAGTGGATAAGTTATTTTGGCCCATAAGATTATGGTTTAGTCCTTAATAAACCTTAATTTGACCATAATTGGTATGATTAATTTTTAACCCTTTGACTAGTATTTATGGCAAAAAATTAAAATAATATAATTAAACTCTAAATATTAAAGATATTGTGAAGGTTAAAGTACATTTTTAAAATTATATTTATATAAGTTAAAAATATGATTAATGATATTCCCATAGATGGGATGAAATAATGGGTTTTTAAAGTGGAAAATGTTCAAAAGTTGGTTATGATTTTATATTCAATTTCAAATTGAAATTGATTATAATGACCTAAATTGTGTAAATATCTGTTTTATTGATCTAATTTTACCAAAAAACAAATTTAATCTACTATTTTTCATTAATAGTTATTTAAAGTAAATGATAGTTATTTACTAAAATGTAGTATTTTTTTTACTATTTATCAAAAAACAATGTTTCTCAAAAAATTCCCCAAACATTCACCATAAGATAATTTCACCATTATGAATTTTAAAATGAAGGATATTTTATTAAATTAAATTTATATATGTGTAAAATTATTATTTTTTCTTTATATAATGACATGAAAATCAGTTCATTCAAGATAATAATATTTTTAAACATATAAATATATTATAAAAAATTATATTTTTTTATTAAATTTTATTTTCAAAAAAAATATAAAAAAATTAAAAGGTATTTATTACTATTATTATTAATATATTTTAATGTCTAGTTTAAAATTAACTCAATTAAATTATTTTAATAATAATATTTTATTTTGAAGAAACTTGTTATTTCATGTAACATATGTAAAGTATGTCTTTCGTGTTGTTCAAGCGAAGTCGATGTTGCATATAACATAAGCCAAGTAAGTTTTGGGTGTAGAGAAATCCATGTTAGTTCCATGTGAAAAGAATGTTTGAAATATTATTGTAATATATATATATATATTTAACTACTTCTATTGACATGTAAATTGAAAAATATTAAAAAGAGAAATTAATTCAAAAAATTCATTCAAAAAATATCATAGAGTTACATTCGTAAACATATCACTATGTTTTATCATCAAGGGGTTGTAAAACATATTTCCAAGTATATTCACTATGGTATCACAATCATTTCTTCTCTTGATATTAATTCTTTACCCAATATATTGGATAAATATTTTGTTAAACCCTTCATATGTCTTATTTATTGTTTAACATAGTGATCACAATAAAAAAATTATCAATAACATGTAAAGAATAAATAATGAGTTTTAAATAAAAGCATTGAGTACACAATCCTTAACTACTTCAAATTTTTATCATTATTAATCCATTCCAAGGGTATGTGAGTTTCATTCATGGATGTCTCCAAAACATAAGTATAATTAGATATATATTAATACATTCTAATAAATACAGGGTTGGGTATTTATAACATAAAAGGGGTTTCATGGAATATAAAAGAATGATTCCAGTACCAAAATATGTATAAAAAGAGGTTTATGTAATGATATTTATTATAGAGAAAAAATTTCTATAATTATTAGAACAATATTTATTAAATAATCAAATGATCATAATTTCCCTAGATTATAAAAACATTGAAATTATATAACTAACTGTAAATGTCATACTTGGATAAAATAGAAGGTGAATATAATCCCTTACAGTGTAAGAAAGATTTACTAATCTTAAGGATAGTTTTTTACAAGATTTGACAGTCATTGAAATGTCTCTAGTGAGGAAATATTAGGGTAAATTCACGCTCAATGAATTTGGATTGAACAAAATGGGTTATTAAGGTGGGTACTTGTAGAAAAAAATGGAGAATTATTTATTAATTTATAAATATTGGCTATGAAATTAACGGTTATGGACAATTGAAAATAATTTTCTTAGCCATTTTCCCCTCATAATTTTAAAAATTTATGGTCTGGTTTTTTCATTTTACACAGGTAATAATTGAAATAAAAATTTTAATTTTACTTTTGGAATGATAAAGTAACATTTACAATAATTTTTTTTTCAAAAGCTTAACTTCTATTTTAGTCTTTTGAATTTTAATTATATGTTTGGAAAATAATTTAAATGTATATAATAAATTAAATCAATAATGTAACTTATTAGTGTCGTTGGATTCACTTATTTTAATTATTATAGAAATATTACATATTTATGACTACATAAAACATGCTATAAACACAAAATTGTGTTTCTAGTATTTGTTAAAAAATAAAGTATTTTAAAAAATTCTAAAAATTTCCTCAAAATTTAATTTCACCATCATGATATAAAATATAATATAATATATATATATATATATAATTTTTTAAGTATGAATTTTTAATAGTTTTTTAAAAATTATACATTTATAAAAAAAATAATAGTTTTTATGACATAATAAACATTTCCAAACATAGAATAATAACATGGGAAATTATAAAATTATCTTAACATTTATATTTATATCATTAGTGTTTTATAAAACTGTTTATTGAAATTAACTTTTGTTTAAAATATTAAATGAAATTACATTTTTTTAAAATATGACTATTGTTTCTTTGTATCTAAACATATATTTATCATGTTGATCTTATAATCATGAGTGATTTTTAAGTAGAATAACAATAAAATTGGGATTGAAAAAACATTTATTTAATTTCTCCAAATAAAATTTCATCATTATAATACTATGTTATAGATACATAATCCATTCTTATAAAAGATTACACTCTAAGGATAAGGTGTATGATGGGGGAACTTTTAAGTTGTGGTTTATTTAACATGGATCCAGAGATGATCTCCAATAATTTTTTATTCTCCTATATTCGATTCTGTTTGAGCCTTAAATATGGAATATCTTTTTTGGATTTTTCATTGTTGGACCTAATTGACACTACCACCATCTTATGTTTTGATGAAGGATCTTTAAAAGGCATGATCCTACTATTTGGGATATTGTTTCTCCATTATCAATCAATTATACCATGTCATTACCCTTGTTATCCAAAAGTTCATATCAAAGCATTCTTAGACCAACAAATATATTAATAAAAAGAAAAGTGCAGAGACAACAGATAGGAAAAAAGAGAGAGTTTACATGTCATAATAGTCATAGTCATCACACCAATACCTAGTCGTGTCGTCAGCATCAGTCAATTCCCATTCTGATTGAGTCTCATATTGTTTGAGAAGCTTCTTATAAACCTTCCTTTTTCCATTTTCTCCATAGATAACTTCTCGGTATCCTTCGTAGTAGATGACCTAGTGGTCACTATCCTCGGAACTGTAGAGTAGTCTTTCCTTGGTTTCCTTCTAACTAGGTCAGTCTTGACACCCTCACTGTCAGAGATCTGTTTCTTTTCCCCTCGAACAATTTCATTGTATGAAACTATAATCATGTACATATCTCTTTCCTTGACCTCATCCTGAGTGTCTCCCCAATTGCAAAGGATTGGTTCCCCAAATCCAGGAGTGTAATCCTCCACCATTTCCATAGGTGCATCAGAGATGTTCCCCCGTTTAGAAGAGGAAGAAGGATCTATCTGGACATTCTGTTATGTAAGAACATTCACCATTAATGCAGGAGTGGGGATCAGAATCTCAACATTAGCAGGCTCATGAGATCTAGGAGGGTCAAAAGATCATGGCAGAGAAGCATCAATTATCAACTCTTTTCCATTCCTATGAATTGGCAGATCACGAGGGTCTGACTCAATAAGAGGGTCATTGTCCCTGGTGGCAAGATTAGGTGGGGTCGAATCATTCAAATTCACCTTACGTCGGAAAATATTGGAGGGGTGACCTCGCATCCCACACTCCATATATGTAATTTTTTTGTGGCACAACTCAAAAGAAATCCACACAACCATGCATTTTGTGCTGAGAAGAGGTTTGTTTTCATATTGAACATCAATAATAATTTGACCAGTGGGAATATAAAGTGTTTCTATGTCAATGAGAGTGGATCTAAGATCAAATTCCACCAATATTATAGAAAAGTTCCCATACCTGACGTATGTCGTCTCCTTATCTAGACGGATGGGTGTTCCAATCACCGTTACAATATCACGCAAGATATCTAGATGCCAAAGAACCCAATTAAGCTCATGAAGATGCACCCATACTTGAGCGAATAAATTCATAGCATTGGAGACGTTAACGTCTAATGACCATTCATAAAGATGAATCCATCATGGCCTTAAAAACATGGACCCAAAACTCCATGATTTAAGATTCATGTCAGCCGATGGAAACTAGCAGTGAAAGAATCCCTGCCCAAGGGAGACACATTTCCAGTTGTCAAAACCCCATAACATCAAAATCATACAAAATAGATCTTCACATTTCTAGGGAAGCACACCTTTAGGAAGAACAATGTGAGCAATCAATGAATTCTCACATAATGCCAATGTTTTAGCAATCACATTGTGGATGGCCTCAAAATGGGCCAGTGAGCCCTTTCAGAGAATCCACCTTGGATCCTCATTCTTTTTCACTGCTGCGGAATCCTTCATAACATTCATAAAGGGTCGCTGCCCACGCATGGTGGACAATCCATCCGGCAAATTTCCAGAGTTCATAAACTTGGATGTCGCCCACTGTTTAGAGGGATTTCATGTCACCCCTGTTACACAATCACCCTTCGCAGCAGCCCCAACCAGATTAGGGTAATTCCGATTAGCTCCAAACTGAACCCGATCAGCCCCATCTGGATCACGAGCAGCCCCAACTGGATCCCAAGTAGCAATCAGATCCTGAGCAGCTCCAAACTCCCAAACAACCCTAACTAGATCCCGAGCAGCTGAAAAAAGCTCTCGATCATCCCCAGCCGGTATCCCAGCCAACCCAAGTGAAAAACTTCTGTCATCCTTTGATCTCTGAGAATCCACCTCGCCGGCAGAGGGTACACTGTGAGGTGACGCACACACAACATTTGGAAGAAGCACCGAGTTGCAAGAAGTCACGGCTACCATGTCGCCCAGGACAGAATCACATTCACCAATGGTCATATTGACCAATAACCATTTTGACCAATAGGTAGGTAAAAACCTGATACTGAAAATCACATTCACTATATACCCTATATTTACATAACAATTCTCAAAACTCATTATTCACTACATCACCTATATAGGTTCTCCACTTTTCATGATAATTTATATAATATTACCAACTCTAAAATTTGTATTTAATATTATTTTTGGATATAGTGATATTTATTAGATAATTCTAGTCCATAGAGTTTAAATTAGTGAATTTCTCTATTATCACTTCTTCCAAATCAATGGAAACATATTAAAACTTTTGATTTCTCCAAATGTATTTAATGAGTCATGTTCTTTTTCATCAACACTTTTTCCCTCTCATCAAGAATCTAGATTGATTCTTTTTCAAATGAAAGGTAATGTTCCAAATCCAATCTATTTTTGTTGAGTATATGAATTGGGTTTCATGTATAATTTTTTAGTATACACGTATAGAATACATCATGGAAATTGTATATATTTTTATGTAATACTAACTGATGATAATATTATTAAACATGGTCTAGAATAAAAATGGTAAGATGTTACTTATATTTACTCTCATATTATTGGAAAATATCATGACTAATTTCAAGGTGATATTTTGAGGAATACCTGATCCCCAACATGAAACTCTATGTCCTTCCTTCAATTATATGTATATCTCTTTTTTCTGACTTTGAATGGACTTGATATGATTTTGGATCACTTTTATCATACCCATAGTTTCCTCCATAATGTATATCTCAAAATGTTTTTCTTCTACAACCTATTCCATTCATGTAATTGTTCTACCAAATATTCTTTATAATTAGTCATTATAATATATTTTAATTGTCTAGTAAGAATTTTTTTTATTGGAGAATTCATCAGCATTAATGTGTTGGACCCAAATCCCATGAAAATAATCTGAGATAACACATAACAAATGTTCTAATGTATTAATAGTCCTCTCCAAATTCCCATCAGTATGTGGATGAGGGGTTATTATAAAGTTTACTTCAATATTTATATACATTGGAAATACCCTGTATAATATAGATGTATATCACGGATCATGGTTTGAATCTATCGGCATTGATGAACCATGAAGTCTCGCCACTTATTTAATATATTGATGAGAAGGGAACTCAAGTGAGAAATTCTCACATATAGAGATAATATTGAAATTCTTTGTTAATATATCATTAAATACCCATATGGAATTATCTCGACTGGATATCATATGAAGGCCAAAAAAATCCCATAATGATGTTTTCCTACTAACATATAGGCATGGGTAGTATTTGTATTACTCCTTTCTGTATTTATTTCTTTACATTCACATTCTAACATATCTAACAACATATATTATAACCGGAAAACTCATTTTTCATGTAATCCCACTAATGATGATTTTGTATACGTCAATACATTGTATTTTTTCATTGATTTATAGATAAATCAGAATAATGAGATTCATCTATCAACCCATTATTTTACAATATAATATATTTATTATGTATCCATGTACTAATCTTCTTTACTCCCTCTAGAACAAAAATAATCACAAGAGACATCCCATTTTTCAAAGCCTAGGTCTTGTTTTTCAACATAGGGTAATATTTTTGTGATTTGTTGATCTTCATTATCTATTATGCTTTGGAAATAATTTGTGGAAGTATTTATTATGTCCCTTCCAAAATGAATTCTATGTTTATCATTACCAATTATTTTATCAATGGATATCCTTAAACCCTTACCATTGTAATAACTCTGGGGATTTTTATACTCAACACATCATTTAATTTGTTTACATTTACATAGTGATAGTATATAGAAGAATAATAAAACGTAATGTTCCTTGCCAATATTTTTTTCTCATTTTCATTTTTTTTGTGAATATATTACTTAGACATTGGTGGTATGTGTGTATACCACACAAATCCCCATAAGTATAACTTCTCAATGTCATTAGAAAAATGTCATTGTATATAACTCTAAATAATGTGGAGGATAATTCTATTCCTGTGGCCATAACTATTGAGATGCATTGGTAATCACCTTTTCATTTTGAATGATTACACATATAGTATATTCAATGATTTATGTCTATAAATAATAAATATTTCCCATTAGAGTGAAATGTTATAATAAGTTCACTAACAAAACACTTCTTCATTTGATTTAAATTTTATTTGGACTAATTTATATACATAAAATTAAATCCTTCAAAATTTAACTTTCTTAGAGGGATAGAAATCCATGAATTTTTTTTAAAAACCTTCCACATTAACAACAAGGTAGACTGAGGAAACAATGAAATTCAGTTACTATTATAGGTTGAAGCTAATCCTTTTTAAATTATCATTTTATTGATCAATCAAGATTCATTCATTGGTCATAATGTTTAATAAGAGTGAAACATGTTATAATATTGAAACACGTTTAATGGATTTACGAAGAACATATAATTCCTTAGGTATTGTAATATGAACCTTAGATTATCATAAATAACCTCAAACCATTTATAATATATTAGAATATTATAAAAAATACCAGTAAACCTAATCAAGGTAGTCAATAAATACTCTATTAATCGAATCCATAACTACATAATGATCATTAGTCTAGAATAATGGTATAAAGACAGCTTTATTGTGACCATATATTGTTCAGAATATAGTATTTGATATACCTTTTTTCATCACCCTCAATTAATTATATCCCAATTAGAGGTCAATCTTGGATAAGAATTGACCCCCATGACGTTGGACAAAAAAATAAATCCTTTTAATATGGTATTTTCTTTCTTTATTATGATATCATTAAGTACCCTATACTCAATAAAAAACTATAACAATCTATCCCTTTTTCACATAGTGAATATGTGCTCCCCATGAAGACAATATTTTTTAAATAAAAACCATCTAAAAACGGTATTCACTTTTCTTAATTAATTACTCTAACATTTCATATTTCATTCCATATAGGGTCTTAAAAATTATATTTTATAGAGTTATAATTTCAATTGAGAACACTAGAACTCTTTCTAGGGGAGGATCATATAAATCTTCCAGACGTATGTAAATGTATTCCAAAACAATAGGTAAATATATTATCTTTAAAATTTCACCTTCATTATCATATTCAGATACCATTTCTAAAAATAAGTTGACATGAGGTGTCTCATTAATATAATCAAGATGGGATAACTACAATAAATATATAATTATATTTATCTCACTAATGAAAATAATAACACCTCTTATTGTTGATCAAAAATTATACATTTAAATACAGACCTTCTATAGTATTATGTAAAATTAAACTATTAGAATATCCACATAATTTATAGAGAAATTTAATTCGCCAAATAATTGATCAATATTCCCATGATAATCAAGGAAAAATCATGAAGCATATCACATAATCCATGTAATGTTCATCTCAATGATTCCCAAACATTCACATTCCTTTTCAGTCAATTCAATTAATTCCATTCCTATTCTTATTTAAGGGTATTAGGAAAATACATATTGGAAAATATTTTTGTGATGTATCCCCACTATATAAATTCCACATAATTAATTTCTTTGTTTATACCATATCACTTTACAAAACTAATACAATTATCCCAATTAGTGATATAATTATAATATAACATTATCTATCTTAGAAAAATGAAGAATAAAAATATATATTATCTATAGTATTTATCCATTGTTCAATGATTAGTGTATCAATGGTTCCAAAAAAAATAAGTGGTCATTGATACATGAATCATTTAATTTATAGTCATTACTACCATGGTGAAGCAAGATAATACATGTTTTTTATCTTCATATTATTGATGTAAGATTAATGATTCATTTTCAACATGATTTTTTCAACTCTATCTTCTATCATAATTGGATTCTCATTTTTTTATTATCCCTCACTCCCCTTATTTATGTGATTCCATTCTTTTCCTATCATATTTTAAAGTAAGAAAATTATTAGATTTTTTATTCTTATATTAATAATTATAAAGGAATGTTCAATCCTTAAATTTTATAAAAAAAATTCTATAATTTTATAGCTAATATATTAAAATAAATTTCATTATCTATATATTCTTCATATCTATTATCAAAGAACATGTGATTAACCAAACCTTATCCCTTATGTGTGTTAGAGAAGGTGTGAAAGAAGGAATATTTATCTTGGATAAAGTACAAGTCAAGTAAATACCCAATTATACCTTTGAAAGTCATTAGCTATAGGTATATTTGTGTGAGAACCATATCAACTTATATAATCTAGATCTGGATTTCATTATAGGGAAACAACTCAATTTCTATTTTCGATAAATTTAAAGTGGTTTTTCTATATTTAGACTTATCAATAGGGTTTTTACTAGTGTTTACTTGTCTTTATTTCAAAAAATAACTAAACCATTTCTTTTATAAAAATTATGGAAACCCACCTTTTTATTTCTAAATATTCAAAATAATTCCAAAAAAATATTACATTAATAACTTCAAAGGACCTTTTGAGGATTAATAATTTTATAATTCGGCACATAATGCATGAAGTATATAAGGAAAACATTAAAGAGTATTTTAATCATCTTAATCGAATTATATATTATTCCATATATAAGTACATCACTACATGGGATTGTCTAATGAGATACATCAATGGAAAATGGTGATCATGAAACCCAGTAAAGGATTTACAAAAGAAATGAAACATGATATATCATCAGGGATAAGACATGTGTGATATCATTAATATACGAAAAAAGTGTATGGTAATAAAAGGGAAATGTGGTGATAATAAAAAATAATACACTCATAATAATATATCCAAATTTCATCCCCATGGAGTCAGAAACATATTACAATGGTTATTCACCATGTATCCTAAACATGAAATTTCAAGAGATTAATTTTTTACCCAATAAACTTCATATCTATCAAGATTCATTATTCATATTAAATGATTCACGTAACAACCCATTATTTTATTAATGAAAATTATTCTAAATATAATTAAATGTTTTACTTTGTAAATTAGTAATAATAAACTTTTTTACTTACTTGGTTATATGTTTTTATTATTTTAAAATACCTTTATTAATTTTTACTTTTCCTAATATAGTCGTTGAACATTGATCACACAATTTGTATAAATATAGGGCTTTAACAAATCCAATTTAATCTAAAAAAGGAATATATGGCCTCATATAATAGAATTTCTCTATACTAAGACCATATATTGATTCTTGGAAAGAAGTTGGTGTCACTATACTTCAGTCTTAATCAAGTCCAATATGATCTTCAACATGTTAATCTTTAACAGAATAGCCTACGGGAGAAGTGGATGTTAATAGAGATGACCTCTCGAGCGATGTTATCCAAGACACCCCAAGAGTTTGTCACCACCACACTCCATACCCATAGATTTTATGCGAGTGTTATAAGGGTTTATGTAACAAGTCCCTAGCACTATGATTATGTGCTTTACCTTTTTGAATAATGAATATACAACCATTTTACTATTGTTACATTGTAAATTGTTTTTAGGGAATAATTATAATTTTTAGAACATATTAAATTAAGAAATATATTTTGAAAAATAGAATAATATTTTAACAAAATATTGTCACTAAATCACTTTTTATTAAATATAATTGACCTTATAATTTTTCTATGAATACAGTTGTAATTTTTATTTAGTTTTGAAACCAGTTTTGTCGAAACCCATGGATTGTCGATAAATTTTGTTTCTTATACTAAAATATAAATTCACATATTAAGAAAATTATTTAGATAAAATGAATATTTGTTTTGGATGCAATAAGTCAAAAGTATCCAATGGGGAATTTTTTATAATTTTCCAAGACTGTCGAGTTTTTGGGAAAAAATTAAATACCGTTTAAATATATAATGTCTTTTATGACATCATAATGACCCAATAGTAATGTTATAAAATACTATAAAAGGGATTTTATTCTATTTTTTTCATTATAATAATGTGATTTTAGATTTTTTGATTTATTTTATAATGCCTTAGTGGAGTCTCCAAGACTTATAAAACATTTTAACATTTTAAAATTATTTCCTTGTGAGTGTGACTCACCTCCACATAATCTAGGTAAATATATTAATACATTCAGTCACTTTCCTTATAAAATAATATTTTCCAATCCAATTTGGCAAAAACCATGGGAAAACCCATGGTATGGTTTTTAGTTTTGATTAGTTTAATGTGTAGTATCCAAAACCTAAATAATAAAAAATTCCCTCTCCATTCCTATATAAACCCACTCAATCTCCCATTACATTTCACTCAATACATTAGGAACATGAACAACCTCTATCCTAATCTATCTAGAATCCTTCCAAGGAGCCCCAATCACCATGAAGCCCCTCACAAGCCTTTCGGGTCACACTTCCAAGTAAGGGATCCTCACTTTGCTTCCTTCCTTATTTATGTCCAAGCATCCTTATGTTGTTATGCCCTTTTTTAAATTAAAATTGTTGGGGTGTGATTTATAAAATCCCCTATATTACCCTCATTTTTTAATGATTATAGACTTATTTATTTATCACTAATTCCTCCCATGTACACCTATTACCGTGCTGAAATTCCATAAGGGGTTTCTCTCTCTTCATCTTAATTCAAGTAATTATTTTATATTACACATATAAATTCTATTATATTTGTTTCAATATTATATTCCATGACTCCCTTACTGTCCATTTAATATATAAATTATTATAGACTCCTTTATCTCTCATCATTCCATTTTACAATTTCTATTTGACGTTGTTACACTACCGAAGTTACACCGCAATTTCCATGCCAAAATCATCACGTATGTGAATACCATACACATTTCTTTATCAAGAGTATTGACAGTTATGCTCATGTACTTATTGATTAAGGACTTAACTTTATTTATTACACATATCTTATTTGTGGAATAAATTATTATTTTTAAGGAATCCATGTTGTGTGATCTATGTGGAACACTTATACATGAAAGGAAATGATTAAGAAGGGTTCATCATGATATCATTCCAATGCATTAGGTAATGATTAGTTTCATGATACGTCATTTTCAGTTATGGTTTAATCTTTCTAATTCAAGTGTAATGGGATTTTTATCATTCTAATTGAAGTGCGATGATGTTCTACTCATGCTCCATGAGCAATAAGCCTGGGATCACGCTAATATCATGTTAAATATTATTTCCACATCTCCACATTATGATAATCAGGCTATAACATGACTTTTTGTTCATGTTTCTATTATGCTCCATTGATATGCATATTTCCTAACATGTAGTGTATTCTTCATGTTATTTTTTTACTCCCTTTTTTGGGATTTATAGATCACCCTTTTCTTATGTATGTCCTCCAGTTATCTCATGCAATGCTAAGTATGAAGGAATCTTGGGGTCATGTTAAAAAAGTTTTCATTGAAGATGATTTATTTTACGTTCTATGTTGTTATGTAATTTTACTAATTTCTCAATAAACTATACCCAGAAATCCTCATAGTTTTCTTAAGTGCATGTTTCTATAATAAATCATCATTACATGTATAAAAAATAAGAGTGTTGTTATAGTTAGTTTCAGAGGATAGGTTTAGCTATTTTTCGTGTTAATATTATAAAACCATAGTTAAGGTCTTATGTATAAGAATTAATATGAGAAAAACATCCCTATTTTTTATGATTATAGAGTAAGTGGTTTATAAAAAAACATCCCTCTCTGCATACGAATAGTTTTTGGTGGCTCTGGGACATATGTAACTTGGGGTAAAACCAAAATACACGACATTGAGCTATAGTTGAAACTTAGCTGGTGCATGACAATGGGCCTTGAATCATTTTTTACGACACTCCCGGTGGATATGATTTGGTTATTTAATATGATTTGCATAAACCATTGTTAAAGGAATAAAAAATACCCACAAGAATATATGTAGGGAATTAGATCATGGATAACATATATTGAAGCCTATAAATTCATAAGTTAATGAAATAAAAGTAATTTATATGTTTCGAATCTTGAAATTTGATTCCCCTTTATGTTTCACCCCTAAATTTAGTATTATTCTTTCCAATGGCCTGTAAAATGATAACTCAAGCTAACAACCAATGTAAAGATCAATGTGATGACTATTCTAATGAGATTCCCAATCTGATGGGAGTGGGAACCACAAGCTTTGTCATGATACTCTCTCAGTTAACACAAATATTGAATAGAAACATGGATCATGAAGAATACTCAACCTCCCCCCCCCCACCCCACACACACAATAAAGGGCTAGCCACAATTGAGAGCTTCATGAGACAATGGTATCCAACATTCAATGGATCATCTGATACCCCAATCATCGAGAAATGGATCAAATCAATTAAAAAGATCTTCTCCATCCTTCAATGTTCTGAACAAGGGATAGTTCTTCTGGATCCCTATCATATGATGGGTGAAGCAGACCATTGGTGGAAATTAACTAAAAATATGAAGGTTGGGGAATAGATCTTGACGTTGAAATGGAAGTATTTGTGGAAAATGTTTTTGGATAAGAATTTTACCTGCAACCTCGGATTTAAGATGGAAAGGGGCTTCATTTAACTCAAAATAATATAATGAGTCCATCAGAGTGTATGAGTAAAACATCACAAGGTATGTATGATACGCCCCCTTCTTTGTTTTTACTCTCGAATTCAATGTTGACTGCTTCTTTGGTGTACTAAAACCAAGACTATAGAAAGACCTGGGAATATGTGACATCGATTTCTAGGATGAAATTTTCTAAAGTGCCCTCAATGTCGAAATGGAGATTGAAAAATATAAGGGTTATCATGGGGATAAGAAGAGGAAAGTGGAATTTAATTATGGTGGTCAGATGGATAAATTAAATAGTGCTGTGAAATTATAGCACCCCACTTGCTAACGGTGTAGAAAGAAGCGACCCAAAAAATGACTGAATGGGAAGGGGAAATAATTTTGGTGTGGGAGTGAAGGGAACCTAGCCATTAATTTCTAGAAATAAAAACCCACTGATGCGATAGAAGAGAAGAACAATCAAATTGTCCCTCAATGCATTTTTCATTATGTAAACTAAAAATAAATTGGGCACATTGCAAATAAGAACCCTAAGAAAATGATTTTTGAAGGAAACCAACAACCTCCATGGAAGTGAGGGCCAGATTTTTCCATCACAACCACCAAATAGAACCTTCAAAAAAAATAGCGACATATATGGTATTTATTCATTCAATAATAATGAACATACTTTTTGAATCTGGTTCTAGGAATTATTTAATATCCCAAAGGTTTATTAGAAAAATCCCCACTCCACAACAAATCAAGGAAGTGGAGATATCGGTGAGAATAGAAAATGGGAGAATCATTACATCCCATTAATATAACTCATCCCCTGTCACAATTTATAGATTAAACATCCTATAGAACCACATCACACTCCCTCAGTTGAAATTTTATACAATTCATGGAATTGATTCTCTATCTCTATATAGAACCAAAAAAATTTTACATGAGAGGGAAATCACTTTCTAGATAATTAATCAACCCCCGATTCTGCATAAGTGTAGGATGGAGGATGAATCTTATTTACCACCATAATCTCAAGAATTGATATTACATCCTTATGAGCATGTTTATCTTACTTATATGATTGATTAAATAGAAGCAACCATCCTTAAAGACATGCTTATTATGAGTAAATTAACTAATGTGTTTCCCGAGAAATTTCCTGGTCTTCCTCCAGGAAGAGATGTTGAATTATTGATTGGGGTGTTTTGAATATCCAAGACTCTATATTGAATGGATGTTGTGGAGCTTAAAGAGATAAAAAATAACTAGAGGAGAATATGTAAAAAGGGTTTATACTCCCATGTTATTCACTATGGGGTGCACTAGTACTCTTTGTTAAGAAGAAGGATGGGTCGATGAACATTTTCATTGATTATCATGAGCTCAACAAAATCTAAATAATGAACAGATATCCTCAGTCATGAATTGTCGAATTGTTCGATCAGCTGCGTGGAGCACAATACTTCTCTAAGGTGGATATGTGGTCTGGATATTACCATGTAAGGGTGATGAAGGATGATATCCAAAAGGCTACTTTTTGTATAAGGTACAGAAACTATGAATTCATTGTGATGCATTTTAGACTCACTAATTCTATGAAAATATTCATGGATATGATTATTAGATTCTTTATATATTACCTTGAAAAATATGTGGTTGTATTTATATACAATATTTTAATATACTCCAAAACCATGGAGGATCATGAGGAGAATAATTGAATTATATCAGAGACCTTACAAAAGGGGAAGCTATATGAACAGTAAACCAAGTGTGAGTTCTTGTTGAAGGAATTCACCTTATTGGGTAATATCATCTCAAGAAATGGGATATCTTTGGATCTCTCCAAGAAAAATGCATTTTAGAGATGGCGGAGGCCACCATTAGTGATATATATTTGTGTTTTCCTTTGGATAGTTGGATATGATCACATATTTGTAAGGAATTTCTTAAGATTTTCAAACCCACTTACCTAGCTAAATCGTATTGGAGTCATGTGTGATTGGAGTTATGAATGAGAATATACATTCAAGAGTTGAAAAAATTGCTTATCACTATCCTCGTTCTCACACTACCCACAAGTGGACATCTTTTTGTGGTCCTTAGTGATGCTTATAATACGAGTGTGAGTTGTGTGTTGATGAAAAATGACAAATTCAATGCCTATGCTTCCAGGAAACTGAAATTTCATGAGAAAAACTATTCAAAACGTGATCTGGAGAGGGATGTAATATTCATGGCATTAAAAAATGGTGAAATTGCCTATTTGGGGAGATGTGTGAAATATATACCAATCACAAAATCTTCAAATATATATTCACACAGAAAGAGTTGAACATGCACCAAGAAAGATGGTTAGAGCTGATCAAAATCTATGACTGCTCAATCCATTACCACCCTAGGAAAGAAAACATCATGGGAGATGCTTTAAGTATAATGGATCCAACAATTCTATCATTGATGATAATTGAAAAGGATCCAGTATTTTTATATTTAATAAATATGGACATGGTAATCATAAATAAGGGGAAACCATAAATCCTTTCACAAATGACTGTTGAACCATCTCTTTTGGAAAGGATAAAGGATGCTCAATAGGATAATGTGGGAAATTATTTGAAAGTGGAAATTATCAGAAAAGGGAAATCCTCAAAGTTCAATGGTAATGAATAATGAAATATGATATTTGGGTCAAGATTATGTATTCCATAAAATCCAAATATAAAGAATGTATTTTTGGATGAAGCACATAGTTTGAATTTCTCCATTCACCAAGGAAACACAATGAAGTATTGAGATTTCTGATAGAATTATTGGTGGGATAACATGATTAAGGAGATCACTGAGTATAAATCAAAGTGCAAGTTGTGTCAGAAAGGGAGTATTAAGATGAATAATTCTTTGAGGATGATGAAACCATTACCCATACAAACATGGAAATGGGATAACATCATCAAGGACTTTGTCACTAGACTATCGAAGACATTCAACAGAAACAATGAAATCTGGGTTGATTTAGATTATCTTACAATATACTGCATATTTCGTTGTAATTATATTAGATTTTTCAATAGATCAACTAGAACAAATATACATCAGAGATGTTGTAAAGCTTCATGGATCACCACTATCTATTGTATTTGATTGAGACCCGAAATTCATCTCTATATTCTCAAAGAGTCTACAATGCGCTCTGAATAATGAGCTGAACATCAGTACGACTAATCATCCTCAAAATGTTATCCAATATGAACAGAATTCCCAACCACTTGTTGAAATGTTTAGAGCATGCTCAATGTACTTCAATGGATGTTGGGATCGACATCATCCACTAGTTGAGTTCACTTATAGTAATAGTTTCCACTAAGGAATTCAAATGGATCATTATGAAGCCCTTTATTGGATGGGGTGTAGTAAACTAGAATGTAGGGATGAATTTGGGGAGAAAATTATCTTAGGTCTAGAAATGGTTAATGAAATAGTGGAGAAGGATAAGACCATCCTGCAGCAAATTAGAGATTCTCAGAGTCGACAAAAGAACAATGCTGATAATCATCGATGATGAGAAGAGTTTGTTGATGAAGACATAGTATTCCTCCACATATCACCATGGATGATAGTTATGAGATTTGGGAAGAATTAAATGCTTTGTCCAAGGAACATAAGCCTTATTGAAATCCTTGAACTTATTGGAACAGTGGTATATCAACTAGATCTCCCACCGAACCTGTCTCATGTTCCAGAAAAATTTCATGTATCACTCTTGAGGAAGTACATACCTGACCCATCACATATTCTCAATTGAGAGGTGTTACCATTAGACAATGACCTCTCCTATGAAGGGAAGCCACTGAAGATCTTAGGTCGTAGGGAAAAATCTATACAAAATAAGACAATGCCAATCATAAAGGTGTTATAGAGAAACCAAAAGTTTGATGAAGAAACATGGGAATTAGAGGAAGTGATGAAGTAGAGTTAACCTCATCAGTTTTTGTGTGGAAAAAGGAAATTTGGAGGGAGAAATTTCTTAATGGGGGGTGATTGTAATGACACAAAATTTTAATAATTAATCTTACTCTTGATATAAATATATGTATTCTTATGTAAAATGGTTCTATAATACATATGCACATCCTTGGTTTTATGTTTTTGTATTTGAAAATACCGTTATAAATTATTATATTTTCTAATATAGCCATTGAATAGTGATCATATGATTAGTATAAATACAAGGCCTTAAAAAATACCATTTACTAAGACAAAGGATGTGATGGCCTTATCCAATAGAATGGATTCATATGAAGCCCATTTAGTGGTGCTCATAAAGGATTTAGAATCATTGGGATTCACTCTTGACCAATCCCAAGCTGATATTTAAGACATTAAGCTAGAACGGAATCGCATGTGGTAGATGTGGAAGTTAATATAGATTACCACTCGAGCGATGTTATTTGAGCCTCCCAAATAATATTTCACCATATCACTCCATTCCCGTAGGTCTTATGAGGGTATTATAAGGGGTTATTTAATAAGACCCTAGTAGATTGATTATGTGCATTATTCATTGTATAAATAATATACATTCATTTTATTATTGTATCATTGTAAATATTTTTTAAATGACAAATAGTATTTTTAGATAATATTCATTTAAGAAATCTATTTTGATGAATTAAATAGTATTTTAATAATATATTATTACTAAATAAATTATGAATAAATATAAATGATCTTATAATGTTTTTATGAATACAATTGAATATTTTATTAAGGCTTGAATGTTGTTTTTGTCAAAACACGTGAATTTTCCATAAATGTCAAATTTTATTTTAAATGTAAAAATTCATATATTTAGAAAATTATTTGGAAAAAATGAATATTTTTTTGGATTTATAATGTCAAAATTTTCCAAAGGTGAATTTTTCATAATTTTATTGGATATTGGAATTTTTGGGTAAAAATTTAATACTGTTTAAATATATGATGTGTTTTATGACATCATAATGACCCAATAGTGATAAAAAATACTATAAAAGGGATTTTCGGTAAATAAATGTTATATATCCATTATAATTTTATTTTAGTTTTGTTTGATTTATTTTACAATGCCTTAGCGGACCCTAGAAGGCATATAAAACAATTTAACTTTTTAAAATGATTTCCTTGAGAGCGCGACTGATCTTTAAATAAGAAAGCCTAATATTTCCATAATTTTGGACACTAGCCTTATAAAAAGAAAATTCCAGGCCACATTGGCAAGAATAGTGGGAAATAACCATGCCATGGTTTGTGGTATTGATTATTTTAATGTGTAGTGGCTAAAACCTTAATAATAAATAATTCCCTCTACTTTCCTATATAAACCCACTCAATCTCTCATTCCTCTTAACTCAAACCATGGTATGGTTAGTGCATTTATTTTTTTTATTAGGGAATTACAATTATTTGTTACCCATAGCTGATTCATGGAATAAATTAATAGGTTTAATTAATCCATGTTATATGATCTATGTGGCACACTTATGCATGAAATGAAATGATTAAGAATATTGCACCCTGATAACATTCCAACGCATTGGTTAAAGATTAGTATCATGATATGTAAATTGAAATTTGTGTTTACTCATGCTAATTCATTTGAAATAAGGGTTTACTCATTATAATTGTAATTTAATGAGGGTTTACTCATGATCTATGTGCAATGAGCCTAGGATAATGCTAATATCATGTTAAATGTTGGTACCACATCTCTGCATTATGATAATCATCCTATATAATTATTTTATGCCCATGTATCTCTTATGCTCTATTAATATGCCTATTTCCTAACATGTATTTTATTCTTCATGTTATTCCTTGTTTACTCTCTTACTGGGCTTTATAGATCTCCCTTTTCTTATGTATGTTCTTAGGTTATCCCTTTCAATGTTATGTACAAAAGAATGTTGTGGTCATGTAATAGTTATTTTCAATAAAGATATAGTATTTCATGTTCTATGTTTTTATGTAATGTTCTTAATTTCACAAGACACTAGACCACTCGATACCCGTTGTTTCCTTAAGTGAAAATTTATGTAATAAATCATGATTAAGTGTGTAACAAAGATAAGGGTTGTTATAATTCATGTGCTCTAGATACATCGCAATAAATCATTTTTTCAATTACATATATAGAATGAGGATCTAGTTTATTATAAAATCATTGAGTATAGTAGTTTGTGAATATTTGAAACATTCATCTTTTTTAGACTACTAGAAATTAATGTGGGTTTAATACATATAAATACCCCCGTAAAATAAGTATAATTACATATATATTAACTACCTTAAATACAAATAGCGTAGTGTATTGACATCTGAAAAGGAGAAGAAAAGAAAATAATAGAATAATTTTTTATAGCAAAATAAGTATAAAAATTTATTTTATGGAACAATTATAATAAGACTTAAGGGAAGTGTCTCATTGCTATAACAATAATTAGACATTAATGGAATTATAATTTTTTCATGGGAACATAATAACATTGAAATTAGATGAGTAAATTAAAATTAAGTATTTGGATAAAAATGGAAAGTAATAGAATTAAATACCTTGTGATATTTATTTTTTAAGAATTAGGATAGTTACTTAGAACATTAAAAAGTCATTTGAAATGATATAAAGTGGGAGAATGAGGGGAAATTAGTGCTCATTGTCTTGGTAGTGAATGAAAATGTAATGAGAGGTGTGTATTTATGTCAAAATTAGTAGATGTTTTCAGGAACCTATAAATATTGTACTTGGAATTATTGGATGTAGAAAAAGGAAAACCATTGGTCAATTACTAGTTTAGAAGATGATTTTGGAAATCTAAGGAGTGGGAACTTTTCTCCATAATAGAACTATAATTGATCTTTTTTAATAGTCATTTTGGGCTTGAGAAAGAAAAATTTCTATAAAATATTATTTTAGAAATATTAATTTCCATTTTTCCTTACATAATCCAATTTTTTGTTATTTTTTCAAATAAACATTATAGTCATGTGGGAACCTTACATTAACTAGGATCGAACCATACAACCACACATATTTCAAAATTATAAATCTTGGAAAATAAAATATACCATCATAAATTTGAAATTCAAATAACAAAAATCCCCTGAATCTCATTACCTCGGGTCACAAAATCTCAACCTGTGAGCTACCTTACACACCATGTTATCACCACATTGCTAGAAAACCACCCACCATAAATCATCCTACCACATCTTCCATCAATAAAAATACCCCACACCATCACCACTTCACCCTTGTCATCACCATCAATGCTTACATCCATCAGAGCATCAGAAAAAATATCACTAAAACCATATACACAATCATCACAAAATATTTTCTATTTTTTTAAATGAACAGTTTTTTATAGGTTTGGGAAATAATTCTAACTCATTAAATACATTATATTATTATATGAAATTATTTATGGTATTATATTCGATTATTTTAATTATAATATTATTATTACATATTTATGATGTCATAAAACAACTTAAAATCATAAAACTATGTTTTTATTAATCACTAAAATATAAATCAGTATTGAAAATTATCAAAATTTTATGCTAACCTAATTGAAATGTGTTGATTTCAAATATAATATTTATTTTATCAAAAAATTATAATAATGATATTTTTAACTTCTAATTAAAAATAATAATTCTTTAAAAAATAACTATTTATATGACATATTCAACATTCATACACTTATTAAAATCACCTGAGACATTATTATATTTTATTATAATTTATATTTTGAAAAATAAATCTTTATTAGAATTTTTCAAAAAAAATTTATTTAAATTGTTAATTTATGTTATATATTTTTCAAACATTTAATTATATTTTCTATCTATACAAAAATCAATTTATAGTATTCCTCATTTATTCATGTTTATTTTTTAAAATAAAATAATTTTGAAAATGGGATTGACCAAAGAACTATTTAATTTATAAGAAAAATATTATATAATTATAATACTAAGTTTTAGATAACAAATCCAGTAATAAATAGAAATATTCCATAAGTGTATGGGGTGAGATGTTGGTACTTCTATAGGGTGGATTAGATAAAATTAATATATAGGGGATCTCTACTAACTAAAAATTATCAGGTGGTCGATTCCACTCAATCCTTACTTATTAAATCTATTATTGGTAATTTTCATGGGAAACCCCAATTATTCTGTCTATCTCCAAATTTCTGATGAATGGGATTCAAAATGCGTGATCCTACTAGTTAATTCCATTTTTATCCCTTCTACCACAATCATCCATTGTCATTATCCTTATATAAACTAGTTCTAATGGGCATATTATCTCTCATGGCCATAATTCCCCAGAATGTTATTAACCAGTGGTCATATTGAATAACATTTCTAAAAAATAATGTTCCAAACATATTGGTTGCATTTCCCTTTATAACATATACATACTACATCATTCATATAATTAATCATCCACTTCTTCAGTTATAATTGTTCAATGATTCCCATGGTAATTTCTTTCATATTCATAACTCTTCTATTAATTTTTACTATTTTTAAAATAGGGATGTTCTTCCTTTGAGAATTAAATCCTATGTATTTTAGTTTAGTGGTTTCATTATTTTATTTTTTTCCCTATATTTATTGTACCTATTATTGTAAATATTAATTCATAATGTATAATGTTATTATGTAATAATATTTCAGAGGAAATCATAATAAAATAGTCATAATGAAATGTGAGTTATTTTTCTAATAATAAAAAATATTCCTAATAATTATATACCATGACTAAATATTTTCACAATATATCTTATTGTCCTCAAAACATATAGTAATGAAGCTTCACTCACTTCATAGGATGTTTGTTAAGTTAAAAAAAATGGTATTCATAGACCTTATAGAAAACTCAATATTATTCGGTCCACCCTCACCCACAGTGATAAGTGGATACTAAATCTGGAACTCATGAATCTATTTTGATATGATCATAAAAACTATATGTGTCATATTCCCCTTATATAATAACACAATAGTAATAATCTCTTAGAGAAAATAATCAATAAGAAGAACATTCATAACTTGTATCTCCATCTCCAATATTAATGGCGACATGCTTATCCTCAACTCCATTGTGGTCAAAGAGAAATCACTAAGGTGGGATGTCACTATAATGTGAATCACATGAGTCATATCATAATTCTATCATAGATCTTAATATCATATTTTAGCGTATTAAATAATAATTATACACTAATCTACCCCAAACATACACGCTATGATATAAGATTTTAACAAATCTTAGAAAGAGTCTATATAAAACTACCCACTCTTAGTACACATAAGATCACATAATATTCAAAAAATATCACTAATAGTAATAATTACTTATAATCCCATTACATATGGTTACACCATGATTTTCATTAGGAAAATACAATATATGTTATTGTTGACACATTAAATAACTAGAACCAATATCATAACTAGAATATCTTTCAGGAATATAAAAAATATGAATTTCATGAGATCTCCACATGAAAACAATTTTATATGGAATCAATCCATCATTGAACATTGGGACTAAGTAACACAAATAAAATTGTAAGTCACATATCTTATCATGAAAAAAATCAAAAACCCATAACACTGAAAAAATAATGAACATCAAAAAATTGTTGTTAACATGGAAAATCATCATTCATGCGTTAGATAATACAAAGAATATGCTCCATATGATGCGTCTATAATTTCTTATATATTTTTTACCATTAACCTATTTATAAGACAAAAAGGACATGTATTTGGTACCGCATTGAAATATCATTTACCTGATTCATCACCACCAGGACAAAATGGGGTACCAAATATCTCAAGAATTTCTCCCCGTATTTCAGAGGTAGTAAAATGGTGGTGAGGTTCTTGGAATATCAT
The DNA here is from genome assembly GCA_963277665.1 of Viscum album. NCBI lineage: Eukaryota > Viridiplantae > Streptophyta > Magnoliopsida > Santalales > Viscaceae > Viscum > Viscum album. The sequence continues at coordinate 593,427,370 of OY728126.1, forward strand.
GGGGAGATTATACCATCATTTAAACAAGTATATGTAAATCACAATGGATGAAATTTCAAAAAATGATCACTATGATGAAATAAGAACAAAAATATAGACCTCGCAACTTTGTTCCATAGAAATATGAATATAAATCACAATTATATAATTGAGTTAGGTATGTTACATGTTAAAAGAATATACAAGGATAAATAGGATCTCAGGAGGGTAGATAATATCCAAAAGAATCTAAAAGAAATCAAATGTAATGGGAGGTCTCTTCAAAATTGGTCCTAAGTCAGGGCTGGGTCTTGTCTCCCAACTGTACCCTAACACCCAATCTAAATTATCCAATTTAATGATCAATTTACCTTAAATAAACCATTAAATGTAATTTATTATTAGATAACATATTTCTTAACTTGGGTGTGAGTATAAATAAGTATTCCACTAGTAGTGGTTTCATAAATCATGTCTTATAAATATAAGTTCATGCTCAATATGAATTGAAATAATTTAAATAAATATATATCCCATTAAATCCAGAAATTATCAATATCTAAACTATGTTTAACCACACCTAATTAGACCATTGTGAGAATGGGATGATATACCTATGGTATAAATTGTAACACCTTGAGATTTTTAAAATAAATCTATGTTTGATTGCGTATACGACATGCAACACTCAGACCGAATAAACAATGATTATTTAATACGACCATTATAATAGAGCCATCAAATTAATGGGTATGAATATGATTAAAAACTCTATGAAATATATTTATAAATTTCCAACTCATTATAAATCTATTGATAAATTCATAGAAAAGTATGACTTAATTTGTAGTAGAGTTATTTTAATCATCATAAATAAATTTTCTTCAAAAATTATTTATATATTTTTTTGAGAGAAAATATTAAAAATAAATATTAAAAATTTTAAAAAATTACTCAATAAAATTATTATTTATTTTTTAAATAAAATTTTAAAAATAATGTTGGGGGAAATTTTGGGGTTTTTTCATACAATATTGAATTTTCAGTTAATAATGAAAGATACCAACTTTTATATAACAATTATTTATTTTTAATAAATTATTATTTTTAAAAGTACCAATATAATTTCAATTTGTAGTAAATTATAATATTTTTTAATTATTTATATGTAATTTAATAAATTAAATTTCATTTATATTTATATTAGATTTTACTATACCTTTATTTTTCAGCTTAAAAACACATTTTTTTATAAATAAATTTTTTATAATGAATTTTGATTCGAAATTTTATTTAATTTTATAGAACCCCAATAAAGAATAAAATTATTGAATATTATATATTATATAACTTTAAATATAATTCAAAATTTTTATAATACTAATTTATATTTATAGAGTTGGTATAAGACAATCTATTGTGTAAAAAATTCATTTCCTATGAAAATCAGTTTTCACATCAATTGTGTGTTTATTTTATATTTAAATTATAAAAAAAACTAATATAATATTTTAAAATGGATATATTATTTAAATCATTATAATTAAAATTATTTAATAAGGTCAACTTATTTTTTTCCTAATTAATACTTAAACAAAAAAATTAACTACCATGTTTATGGTAAAAATAGGTTTATCAGGTGTTTAAACCAAAGGATAAGGGTATATTATCAAATTAAAACCATTTAAATCATATTTTATGTCCGTATTTAAACATTATCTACCGCAAATTATAATCTATGTCCATTTAGAATACTTTTTCATTTGAATTAGTTTACATTTTAGTATTCTTTTATGAAATTTCCATGTTGGTTCTCCATCACACTTATAAAAGGACACCTCCTATCAACCCCTAAAAAATTGAATATCCTTATGATAAAAAAACTATAAAAATTAATTCATTAAATACCTCTTCATGTTATATAGGATTTTTTTCATAAATCCAATGCAAGGAAGCTTTTCGTGTAATCATCAAGAGGTTTTATATAGAAGAGTTATAATTATATATCAATAATATTTTTTTCATTATTATTCCAAAAAATTAAAATATTATTCCACTATGATGATATAATAACACCATTATATCCAATATTTATTGATGTTGTTATGTTAATTTCATATACTAAATGCATATCCTATTTCATAAAATGGGAAGCAAAAACATCATTCATTTGTACAGCTGACAACCTCTATTAGAACCGATGTAATTCATTTTCCATCATCACATTTCATATATATTTATGAAGATGGGTTTAATATATATAGATAAATTATATTTATTTCATAATTAATCTTATGTAAAATTAATGCTTCTTATATTTTCTAAACTTTCCATCTATAGAAAAATGATTACATCATTCTTGTGTATATTATATTATCGCCTCTACGAAGAGATGTGATTCATTTTTCCTTACCAAATAATATATGTTCTACATTTAAGTGTATTTAAATAAATAATATGCTATTAATGATATAATAATTATTCTATTTTGATAAGAAATAATTTTCTTCTTTCCAACATGATCATTGAAAAATAAATATGTTACTCATTTGTACATTTTACGTACCATCTGCATTATTGTAATGTAGTTCAATTTTCATAAATCTATTTCCGAAATGGTTTTAAAATTTTAATTCATAAATAAGAAATATAAAAATATCTAGATTATTATTCTTTTAATGATGTTACAATGAACAATTTTACCATATTTAAATTACTAATGTTATTTTGAACATATAAACTGAATATCATCAAAACATCTGATGTGAACAAAATTGATTAAGTAATAAAAATTTAAGTATTAAAAATAAAATATCTGGAATAATAAAGCTGAAATTTTTTTATAATTAAGTTAATAATTTACATTTTTTTTATGATTCATGATCATAAAGTACATATGTGATGATTCAAACTTAATTTAAGGAATCATATAACATAATTTATTTCTAATAGGTTAAATTACTTCTTTATTAAATTTGATTTTATAATATTATATTTTTAATGAAATTTGATTAATTTATATATTATTTACACATGTTTTATGTTGATTTATATTTTAAACACATAGTAACCTCAAAAATTATTTCTCACACCAAAGATATGTTCTTTGAAAATAAATTCATCCAAATATCCTTTCATTGGGAATTTTTATTGACGCTCGAATATTTTATATGTTTTATATACATAAAATTATACATTTAATATCATTAACAATTCATATTTCATTAATTTTTTTAATATATTTTTTAATTCATCATTGATGGTTTTACTTGGAAGTTAAAAATGTTTTAAAGAATTTATGTTAGAATCACTATTATCTTCATGATTTTTATGTTCAAGTTTCGTTTATTGGAAATCATATACAATTATTTTCTTGAAACAAATCCATTTTATTCCCCCATGGTGTTGATATTTTTAATTTTTTTCGATTTTATTTTATTATTCAATGAATAAACATTGAAAATGTTGTTTATAAGTAATACTTATATTATATTTTATTTTAAATTAAGAATCTTTCTTTTCCATGTCTATATTTTCCTTTAATTCATGTAAATAATGTTTTTAATATTCTATAATAATTTTTCAAATTCATTTTTACCCATATTTGAATTTTTTTATGAAATGGGTTAAAAGGATTCTTTTTTTATTTCATTTTCTGAACAGGATACTTTTTGACCTTTTTGACAAGTGTTATAGGAATTTTTTCTTTTAACATATATGGAATGAATTTAATTTACCACGATCATGAATGAAAAAATATTTGAATCATGACTTATAGCTTTCTATGTAAAAAATAAACGATTTTTTTTTTCTATAATACGAGGTAAATTTATTGATTTTAAAGAAGTGATTTTAATGAAATAAATAAATTTCCATCATGAAATACTCCATGTGATTTACTAACACATTTTCATCCACATAAAATATGTTAATTTTATAGATTACATACAAATAATATATATTGTTATGTCACATATTTAAATATCTTATTATTCCACATTTTTTGGTTAATACATGCCTTAAGGTTAACTATCCAAGGAATTAATTATGAAATTCCCTTTGATTACAACATGAAACATGATTGTGTAACCCATTTCTTTCCATTGGTATGTTTTATGTTTATTCATTAAGTTTTATTTTGTGTATTGGAACACATAAAACATGAACATGTAAGGAGAGGTTCTCCCAGATACCACTCGAATGCATTGGGTAAATATTTTTTCTCAATAGACATTATGTATGAGATTATGGAGTAAACCTAATCCATTATAAAACATTTTACACCTTGTTATATTATCTATTTCGTTATCCTTGACTCGTGTATATTTCATGTTATATGTTTTTTCCACATTTCAAGTGCCACTATAGTCTTATGATACCAATTTATTTATATAATTAATACACGGGGTTACTCATGGGCCTTCTCTTTTATGATATCATGGTGTACCTTTGACCCACATATTATATTTATATTGTCTTTATAGACTTACTAGTATCATTAGATAATGAAGTAATTTTTTGAATTACCTAGGATATACCATCTAGTTTTAACATCCCAAATGGTTTTATGATATAACTATGAAGAATAAAACAAGGATGGAATGTTCTAGCTTCTTTTCGATATATCATGAACCTAGTTTTCCAAAGTCACTAAGCCTTTTCAATTATTGTTTTGTACTAATGGAAATTTTATTTAAAAATCATGTAATAATAAGTATGAAATTCCTTGGTTTCTATATTAAAAATCCTCACAGATTAATGATATACCGATTCATTTCACATAAATATTTTTATGGAGATATCACCATCAAGTTCAATTCAGTGAATGATGCGTCATCATCAAAACCAATTCGGTTGAATGATTATCACTTGAAATGAAATAAGGAATAATGAAGCATAACATAGGGAATGAGCTATAACCAATTATGGGTGGATTAAATTCCAAAAAAAATAGTCTCTAGGTATATGATTTACTCTTGATACATCTTACCTAGGTAGATGTTATACAATCAACATTAATCTTTAGATTGGGGGTATTCCGATGATATTTATCTGAATGTCGATGATGTAAGAACAATAAAAATATCATAGGTGGATGATGATCCAATGATATAAATATCATGGTAGATAAGACACCATAGACGTATCAAGGGTAAATGATTCCCCATCTTGATGTGGATAGCCAACTTCCAAAAATATCATCATCACGGTGAATGTTAGATCCCCGAAACAATTTTTTAACCTAAGGAATTTTTAAAAAAATTATTTTTTATGACAAAATTATAATAGAATCATTATGAATCATTTGAAGTTGTTGTAAATCATTTTAAATTTGTTTTTAGAATCTTGTAAATGGGTTTCTATGTTGTAAGGTGATTTGAATAAGTCTACACTTATTATAATATATATATATAAGATTAGAGGAAAATGTAAAAGTAATAAAATATCTCAATTTAATAATATGAAATGTACTATGGAATTTTAATAGTGATACATAAGATTAACTTCTAGATTTATAACAATTGATTCTGAGAAATAAGATCAAAATTTACAATTGATGAAAGAAAACTAGAATAATGGATTTTATAGCACATTGTTGGATTCTCTCATAACCCAAGTTGTGCGAGCCTATAAACTTGAGGGATTGTAGACATAACAAGTTTTTAATTCACACAAGACTTACTTGAGTTAGCTAATACCATGGTACAAATGACTATAAATACATCTTATAACATAATTTAACGTTTTGGATATTTCAATTTTGTATCATGATTAATTTGATTTTGATAGATCTTATAAACTCAACTTTTATTCTTCGTGAAATAAAAAAACAACCATGAACACTTATAGTTGAGAATATTATCTGAATCCCCTATTTAATGAACTCAAACGGAATATAAATTGGTCAAGACTATTACACAAAACTCACTTTCCACAAAAAAACATCCTCTTACAAATGCCAAATGCCTCACTCAAGTTAATGTCTCATGTATTGTCAATATTGTAAATGATAGTGTTACTGTAACCCAGTTAATTCTGCTTCCATGAGAAAAAATTAATTGCGATATGATGGATTACGATACTCATATCGTCCCAATCCCAAACCACATATAAAAACAATATATGTTGGAATAGATTTTAAATTTCGCATCTTTGATCTCTGTGTATAAGTTGAGGACAATAAAACTCATTTTGTATTCCCCACATGTGTTCTCAACACTTTAAAGTGTGTTTTGGGCCTCCTAGTTTCTATAATACCCAACCATGGCTCAGTTATGACTTTATCCTTACTCTACTTAATGAGTCATGCTGCAAAGTGGGAATCCCATTAGATATAATACGCACAACCTAACATCACATTAGTCATATTAATGGTTGAACCTGACAAGGTATACACTTGTTTAAGCACCAAAAAATACTTTTTTGTCAATCCATTCATGACAAAAGAATCATTACTTAATAATTTTATACTACATATATCAGTTATATCACAAGACATCAAGCTATGAAACTCTATCTATGTGTGTTTTGATTCATGTTCCAACATGATTTGTTGTACGTATCTATGAGGTTCAATGTCAACATCCCTACATCATCGCGATCACACTTCCCTTGTAGGAGGAGGTATCCACAAAGCTTGATCATATTCCTATAGAAAATTTAACTACCTATAATGTCTCAAATGAACATTAAATTGTTAATTCTCTTATTTAATTATTATAATATTATATGTCCCGATTGAACATTAAACATCTCCATCCATTATGTAATGGGAATACTAGGAGAAACCACCATTTTAGGATGAGTATAATAGGAATATTTATTTCCTTATTTAATGTTAATTATATTCTATATGTGATGTGCATAGGATAATTTAGCGTATTAATTATTCTAAAACTAATGCTTCCTCATGTGTATAGCATGAGATTCCTTAGGTGGGGAGCCTAGGAATCTATAGGTAATGAGCCTAGTATGCCTCATTCTATGAGAATGGGATTCCGTAGGTTATGACATTTGAAAGCCTTGGTTGGTGATCGTTGGATTCTTTATTTCAGGATTTAGGGATTCCTTTGGTGGTAAAACATAGATTCCATACGTGATGTTATTAGGATTTTTCATGTATGGAGAATGTGATTATTTAGTTGATGCACTTAGTATTCTTTATGTGTTGATACATGGATGTATCATGTGAGGATAATGAGATGCCTTAGGGGATGAGCCAGGGATTCCTTATGCGATCAGCATAATATACCATAGGTGATTATCCTAGGATAAATTTTTTTACTAGAATGTGGAAGATAAAAATAACTATCCACTATGGAATTAAAAACATAGAATAATCCTTTATTTATGTGACATGAATAAGATTTTCTCATGTTCTGACATGAGGAATGGATATTAATAAATTTTCAGATATTAGGGTACCCTAAATAATCACGCCCCTTAAATATATATTAATTTCCATATTATTCCAATAATTGATGTAAATAATAGGTGTACACAAACATATTGTATCAGTAATTGGATTCTTAATCATGTCGTAAATCTATGAGGGTCCTAGAATGATAAATAGTCTCTTTATAAAGATTTTATGACCTCTTATGTTGCCATTCCAATAAAGTTGTTTCATGCACCACCTTGGTGGTGATAGAACACATATATTTTGATAGTTCCAGCATGGTCATAGATTCTATCACTTTATGTAATAGTCCAAGGGAGTTTTCTCAGAGGAAAGGGTCAAAAATTGAATTGGGTATCCTTGTATGAATATATTCTACTTTAATAGTGGTATGATGAGTAACATCATGTATGTTGGGTATCACCATAATCGGTCATGTATTCATGGTTGGATACAAATATCATTATTGAATTCCAACACTTGGAAGAGATAATAATGGTTCCCTTAACTCTTCTCATAGTAATATGTGAAGGAGAAGTGGCCATGATTCTTTTGAAACAAATGGGTTGTCACATACGGTGAACACATAATCATATTCCTATGTTGTTATTTCCACCACATCCATGGATTCAGGGTTCCCTCTCATATTTCCAAAATAGAGGAATGAACAATAAAGGGGAATTAATGACCTATTTTGGTACATTGAATAAGAGGGAATCATCCCCACTCAAAATATGAATGGGAGTGATCAAGAGACCATTATTCCATGCTAAAATCCTTATCAGTAAAAATCCCATTGAAGAAAGTACCTTCATTACCCACTTATAATGACCTTTTATACAATTTATTTGAGTTAATTGACTCCCCTTACTCCGATGAAAAGGAGGTAGGGGTTCTCATGTAGTTTTTGATTTAGATATCACTCGATATTATCCATGGTGGTCTCCCACTGACCCATGCCTGTATCAATAGAAAGTGACCTAGCTAGTGGGTAAACAATTTGTGATTACTCCTATTTATGATTCCCCAGTCTAAACGGCATAAAACCAACACTAGTGGAAGGTTAATATCCTTTAACTACATTATGATAATCCAATTACACTTATATCAACTACAACACTAAATATTTTCCCAAATATAATTAATGAAAAATTTCCATCAAACTGGGATCAAGACCCCCGCCAAAAAACCGTCATATCAGTTCCCCTCTCCTTATAGTAGATAATACTGGTAGCTATCATAGATATCCTAACCATAATTATGTATTATGCCTCCCTGAGGGTCCTACCCATGATGAAGTGACTACCATATTTCATCGAGCACCTCCACATGTCTGCAATAATAATTCCCATGGAAAAGATCCCCATTAATTATTGAGGCTCCCACTATGGGATCATTTTATTTATTGTTAAAGGCATAACATTGAACATCGATATCAAAAATACCATTATTATTATCAAAATAAAAATAATGAGGATTTAGAGGATGTTTTATTCTCATAATTACCACTACCCCTATGGGAATGAAGCCATAAAATTCTGAATTTCACATTTTCCTAAAGGATCCCAATATATATATGTATATAGAGGATGGATCGCCATCTTTCATAGTACTAATGATAGAGTTTTTCTAGAACCATTATCATTTATTCTCTCAGCCTCTAAACTAGATATAGGGAAGAAATTATGATATATATAATTATTCATTGATGAGGATAAACTCCTTGTTAAACAATAAGAACATGAAAAAAATTCTATAAAGATAGTATACAGAGTATATATCCTATATATAATTTCTACAAAATGTTAATACACCACTACATGACCTCCTCCCTTAACAAGGGTTTAATTTATAGGAAAATTTATATTTCATCTGAATATCTATAGTAAATTAGATTCTTGTATCTCCCTTTAGATTTCTACAAAATTTTATAAATGATTACAATGATTGGATGAAAAACATATATTTTGAATGGGTTGGGGAATAAGATAATATATGGGAAAATTTTTCCATTTGGTATATTCTCGTCATGTTATAGACTAAGAAATCACACATTTCTCTATCATAGATATTCTTCTAGAGACCCTCCCAATGTGATTCTAGAAGATACCCTGGGTTATTGGAAATATACCTCACAACCAACAATTGACTATTACTAAAAGCTCTAAACACCATTATAATTTCATTTATAAGAGCCAAAATATCCTACATGATGACATTTTAATGGAACAACATCCCATATCTAGTGTAACATATCAAAATTGAAGGCTTCTATTTACCAAAATTCTTATAGTACTTTGACAATTCATAAAAGATGCATTTATCATTATTGTGTGTTAGATGCTATGGGTAGTATAATTTCCTAGTTTTTATCCACTAATATACTTATAGTTAATTCTTTATGTTAGTTATCTAAATGATGTTTATGAATCATCACCCTAACCACCACCATATGGAATATCATCACAGCTATCCCACCTGACTATTATTTGGGTTATAGTATGGGAAATGACAGTGAGGGAAAACCTCCCCCAATATGGACTAACATGATAGGTAAAACCACTACATGTGGCTACATACATTAGTAGATTGTCCATAGCCCTTGGTATTGAAATTGAAATACTAGTCCCAATCATCTTCAATAATTTCGAAAAAGGAAAAGGCATGGTCTGGGATTATGAAATACCTAATGTCACTACGCAAACATTCATGGATGTCTGGATCACTAATTTAATCTTGGATTGTGATTAGTGAAAACACCTATAGAATAAACACATAATCGACATCATCACTCTGTGGAGGCGCTCAACCTAATCCCTCAACATCCAACTCTCCCAAGAATTGTTGTTAGGGAAGGGTGTAATGAATATCATGGATGAGATGGTCCCAAATCTAACTCCACTAAAATATAATAGAGGGTTTAAAGTGTGTTATAAGAGGTACTAACATTTATAGTTATATATATAGTGAAAAAATAAAATATATCATCCACCATGTCCCTCACCTATATAAATGTTTGGAAAATTAGAGACAACTGCTATTATGTGGAATCATGTGTATTTTTTAATATATATCTATGTGGATCCATATAGAAAGACTATTCAAGTATATCCTTTGTAATAGATATATTTCTTAGTAATCATAAAAAATAAAAATAGATAAATACTTTAATGATATGATGACAGAGTTAAACTGTTTGAATGATTAAAATGACCTTAGATTCATTATATATTCCATGGAAATGAACATGATTCAACATTCCGAAATACTAATACCAGAAAAAATTGAATCTAATAGTCTATATGTCAAATTTTCCCACTATAGGATTATTGGTTAGACCATTCAAGTCTACTTCATCTTTAAGGACTTGCTTTTGAATATGGTAGATCATGCTATATTAGTTTTTGGATTTCACAAGGGACATGTTATGTGTATTTTTATCATACCCAAATATGATTAAAATTATAAGAATGGGAAATAATTTTCAAGTTATAGAGACCAAAAGTTCCATTGTACGTTTTTATACATGAATATTACATGAGCCCAGGGGATCTTTTTTTATTGGATAAATAATACAACACCCTAACCAACTAGTCTATCCCTTTTTACGACACCCATATCTTCATCATCTTATAGATATAGGATAATTAATTAATGATATTTCAATGATGGGAATTATCTACTATCAGTACCCAATACAGACCAAACACTCATAGACTACAGACACCATATATCGGGACAATGTTTCATGATAAAGTTAGTATTCGAAAAATAATTCACTATATAGTTATTTGAAGAATTTTTGGATGATGAACAAAATTATGCCTCAATCAATTAACTTAGATAGAAAGACCATGACAATAAGACCAAAAAAAAAAATAAAACCTTAAGAACCTCTTGAATCATCTCATTTATTTTCTCAATCTAATATAATATTATCAAAAATAAATCACAATTCCAATTATGGTATCCTTGAACATTTTGACTATGTTGTTGAGAGAATAAGGAAATAATTATTCCAATATCATATTGAATAACACTTTGTGGTAGTATCTTATCTTGTTTTTTCACATCTGTTTCATATAGTATATAATTTCCCCAATAAATGACCACCAAACTATCCACAATTTTTTGTGAATTCCATTATATCTCCTTCATCCCATCTACCGAGTCCCACTATACTCAATGTTAATAATAAAAACCTTGATAGAAGAAACATTACCTAATAACAGAGCTATAATTTTCTCAATCATCTCATAATTATCCTAACTGACCATTAAATCCTTAACACAATCCATTAGTAAAAGGTAATTTACATGTCCCTCATAGAGGCCTTGGTGACCCCACTATATTTTTTTTACTAAAGTGGATTGTGTTTTATCTTACTATGTAGACTATGGGTGAAAAAATAAATATAGGAAATATTATCGTTTTCGTTGTAGATGGGGGAATCTCCATTCAAGTTCACTTATGCCCTATCTACCTATTAGGAATGATAAAAAGAATTTATTTCCATTTATTTTTAGTGTGAAATATACATGGGATACAAAATATTCCATTCCAGAAGCTCTAATATATGGGGTACACAAAGGCTCATCTGAAATCTCCCAATCAGATGATTTTAGGATTTTAAAAGAGTGTGCAGAATCAATTCTACAAGATCTAACTGAAGACCTAGCTAAATAACATTATATCCAATAATTATTTTATGTAATTGTTCTGTTACATGTCATACATTACGATATGAATTTGGATATTAAAATTTGTATTTATACCAACACAAATTTTGTATATAATTTGGATGGGTTGAATAGATAATGGATAATGTTTTTTCATTATTTTTGAAAATGATAAGAAAGATTGGAAATCATTAAACTAGATAAAAAAATGTATAGAAAATAAAAGTTTCAAGGTAGAATTTGAATAAAAATACAGTAGTTAATGAAACAATATAAAACGACAGAATATTAGGTAAAATGAAGTAAGAAGTACAATAAAAATTTGACCGAGAGGAAGTGAACTAGATGAATATTTTAAAAAATATATTGTTCAATATAATGGTATGAAAATAATATTTTTCATAACTATATTATTGAATTATGACTACCACTACAGACAAAATCAATCATATTCAAGAATAAATTTTATATAACATTGAGAAAATAATTAATGGAATAGTTATTCAAAAAATAATTTTTTCTTTGTTCATTAATATTCATTCATCTAACCCTATCTACATAGTATATTGATTTATTTTAGTCAGTAAAATTATTTACAAATATTCTATATATTGATATTCATATATTGAGATATTAAAAAAATGAGTATATAAATATAAATAAACATGAAAAAGAAATTTGAATTATTTAGGAAGGAAGAAATCAATAATATAAATTCATTCACAAATCATAAAACCCATCTCCTCTAAATGAATTAACCAAAATATTATTTTATTAAAACAAGAAGCTTTCACAAGAAAAATAATATTAGAAATATATAAGAATAAAATAAATTTAGGGTTACATATTTTTCATATCATGAGAGAAAACCACTCAATCCTCAATTAATATTCAACTTTATCTCCTAAATAAATACATTTATGTTCTTCCCAGAATCCCTATCTCCCAGTCATCAATTTATTCCATTAGAAGCCCTCATAAATAATTTTTGGTTTTTCGACACTAATATACCATTATCTATTAAAAAAACTTATTTAGATAATCCTCTTGTTTTACTGACATTGTTAATAATAATTGAAATTGATTAAATTTTAACGATTTATATAAAATTGTATCTCCATTCAACTGATTTATCAGGATTCAAATTTCTTATTGATGTCATGGAAAACATTCAAAATTAAACTGGATCTTCTTATTTAACCAGTAAGATCATTTTATATTTACCTAGTGTCCAAAAATTCTTCAACATACACAATAATGCTTATCAAAACCTGTTAAAAATATTATATGACAAATTCACTACATGAATTTAACCATTACTATAATCAATTAACCAACACTACCCTAATGACTTCATCTGATGAAAAATATACATTATGAAAATCCTTAATGAAAATAACTAAAACTATTATTGATTCTTTTAACCACATGAACTACTACCATTAATTAATTTATTATTTATTCTCTTTAATATGTAAACTCAGAAATCTTTCAATGATTGAAATATTTAAATCTATTTTTGATTTTATGTCTAGATTAAATTTAGAAATAAAATCTATCCAAACTCAGAAAATATTTATCACCCAGATATATGGTATTCCACTCGATGATGATAAATAATTATTAAATCAAACTCAAGAAACTAACCTCATAACTCACAATTAGTCATCAACTACAAAGAACATTTATCTGAATGTCCACTGAAAAAAATTATACCCCAACTTCAATATTAAATTAGATCCTTGATTTAATCATGGCTAATAATCCCCTATTAATGTATCTAGATATAGGTCTAGAGATAGTTAAAATAAATCCACATTTTTTAACCTCGTCTTGTTAGATCAGCATTATTTAAGTGATATTCATTTGCCTTTAATGATCAACTTTAATTCATCTTCACTAGAACATACATGGATTTTGTTGGACATGACCTCAATTTTTAAGAGATTACATTCATACTTCAACTATTTTAACTCACAGAAATCATAAATTCATTCATGACCCATCTTTACCGAGTGTTAGAAGAACCTCACATGGATTATTAAACTTAGTATCAATTTAAAGATTGTAGTAGACCCCCTATGTACAAAACAATGAAATAAACATCTCATTAGTCAAATATATCACTAGTTTGTTTTCCAATACATAACTAGATTATCCATAACTAGATGATGCATGAATTATTTTCCTTTAAATTCAAAATACTAAAACTAAATACCTATGATTTAAAATTCATCAGCCTCATTTGTCCTTGACATCCATTGGATGATTTTTTGATGAAGCACAAATTGAATCCCCTAAGGGATCAGAATAATGAAAAAATAATATTTTTTCAAACATAATCTTTAAATAACACATGGTAATATATCTTATATATCCTAATTTTTAAATAAAAAAAATATGAAATATCATATACCTTGAGTAGAAAATTTAAATTTTTAAAAACTAAAAAATATTTTAGAATAATAAAATCATCCAAAATTCCATACGTTATAACCTACAATATATTACACAACTTCCAACAACTTCCAGACATCCTTATATATTACCAACCTAGGTGAATACATCTTCAATATTAAATTGTATAAGAAGATTAACCAACTCCCATCCTCAATGAGAAAATATTTAATATCAACTTTTAAACAACAATTTGTAAAATTAGTTTATATATAATATATTTAATACGTAATATGTTTATCTAAAAAGTCTTATATTAAAAAAAATTACATAGTGTCAGGAACCAGTTCTGGTCACCATAAAAACTGGCACCAAACCCAGCCTGTGACAAGTCTCAAAGTGAATTCACTATCCCCATGGGTAGGAACAAGTTCCCAAGTATCATTTATTTTGGTTTTGGATCGATATACCCAAATATAGATACATAAAACATTAGAAACATTTGATAAACTGAAACTAAAAAATTTATGCCAAATGAGGTTTATAAAAAATGCATTACTGAGCACATATGTCTAATCATAGTTTAAGAGTTTCAAGGATAAATTAAAAAATCAATAAATCATCTAAAAATACTCTATACGAAAAGGGGTCATCACCCCCGAGTTGTCTCCAAAACACCTTACCACGCAAGGGGATTAACAACACGAACCACCATCATCCAAAGCCTTTACTTTTCCTCTGTCAAACATAACCAAGTCTAATTACACCCAAGAAGTGTATGTAGGATGTGAGGATAGGCCCAAAAGGATACCACCGAAATGTTCTATAGGGAAAGTAATACACTATAAGATGCATTCCATTTTTGATGACCAAGATGTGGTGGAAATAATTTCTAAAAAATGAAACATTTAAATTTAAAATGTTTTCAAAGTGATTTTTCTTCGAAATATCACATATCAATAAATCATGTATGGTTAAGTATTTTCTAGAAAAAACAACCATATTCCATATATAAATACCTAAGAGTCGGTGAGCACTAATATCAGGAACACCCCTAGGAACTCGGTAGTCTTGGGCCCCTTGTATCTCTTACAATGGTGTATAGTAACCCTAAAAAAATATGTTCTCTTGCATAAGACACTAGTGGGGAACATAACCAATATTTGGTGGTCCCTAATCATCAAAAAAATATTTTTTTGTGTTTTAATTATCAATTTTCTCAGTGAAATAGCGACACAACCCATCCAGTTCAATAGTGTACTAGTACATATCTTCCCTCCATGGTACTCAGGCTTCTGACATCGTGCTCACACCATTAAATCCTAATACCAAAATACATTATCACATAAAAAATTTTATATGAATATAATAAACTCAAAATAGTAGCTACACATGTTTTTCACAACTTACACCACACAATAAAACCTTTATAATTTCAATAAAATAAATTCACAAAACATTACAATGTTTTTCACACAAACACCCTTAAAAACATCTCATTGAACACTTTGAGCATACCCAAATTCATCAAAAAAGAACTTTCAACTCCAAAATCATTTATGTAAACCTGTAACATAATTTACAAAACAACCACTATGGCCTAACATAAAATAATCTTGTGAAACACCCAATTCGACACAATAATTGGTACCCAATTTATGAAAATCCCTTTTATAATACTATTTTGAACACCCTATAATACCCATATTCACCAAAACAGGATGTAAAAAACCCAAAACGTTTTTCTAAACCCATTACATGAGTTCAAAAAACCAATTGAAATAACATGAAATAGACTTTCAAAACACCCAATTTAGCACAAAATTGTAACCTAAAATTTATTTGATTAAAAAACATCACAAAAACCAGATTTCACATCTAGAATAATGAATAAGAAGTGTGATGAAATAAAAATTCACAAATGATAACTCATCTAGTATTAATTACCCATGGAATCACCTACCAAAATAATGGGGACCCTTGAATCATTGTTCTTAAATACAACCACACCACCACAACACCACGCGTGACTTAGATCAAGCCTAAAACTAGAAAATAGAATAGGAAACCAAGGATCAAAACCTTGGTTCAAAACCCTATTTACTAAACAAGTGTAATTTCAAAAAAACTGGAAGAAAACATAAATAATAGATAAAAATCAAAGATAATGGAACTTACTTGAAGAGATCATGATGTTTCCCCTAATAAAATACTATCAAAAAATGAGATCCAAGGAAGTTTTTGGGAGATTCAGTGGCTTCCAAGGATGAAATAGTATAATGGTGGAATAAATGGGTGATTTTGGATAAATAATAGGAGGGTAAATATGGAATTTTCAACGGTTTTTTAATGATCTAGACAAGGGAACATGGTTTTCTTGCACGGTTTAGCAAACCATGCGCCCAAAATGTGTGCCCCCATGTATACACTCAAAAAGTGTTCAAAATCCATCACAATTAGGGGTGTCCAAGGGGGAAGCATAGGTGGAAAGTTACGCCAAGGAGAAGGGAAATAATACCCAAAAGAAAACCATATTCCCACCTAAAGACTCAACACACTCAAGGGTAAAAACCACACCAACAACTTACCCCACATGGGTTCCACTGGGAGTGTCACAAAACCATCTCCAAACCAACATAACCTCATACAATCCCATGAAAAAATAGAAGGAAATGTACCATAAATGAACCCAAAGACTAAGGTCATATAACCAAAACACAATAATTTCAAAAACATTAAACCCAAAACACCTATAAAAAGAGAGAAGTCGAAGAACCCAAAGTCGATTTGAAACAATGCATGGAATTAAAATTCCAGTTTTGCAAATTCTCCCCACCATAAAGCTTTCCTCCACTAGAAATCCCCAACAACACCAGATGTAAAGACAAAGTGGAAACTATAGACAAAGACGGACTCCCTTTCCATGTTTTCACCTGCCTCAAAAGTCCATACACATCCTGTTGATCAAACAAAGGAAGATGATACTCTCACTAACCCAAAACAAACACCACATACCTGAAATGATTGAACATATTCGCACTAAATCGCAAAACAAAACACCTCAAACACTACATGACGATGCTCAAGCGATCCACCTGAAATGAAAAACAAACCCAAATAATGCTACTACATCTTTACTTAATCAAAACCATTGGACATGATCCAATTCCACATTTTACCAAGTAAGAAATTGTTTGCTACATAGAATTGAAAAAGACTACATTAAACCAAAAAAAAGCAAGGAGAAAACTGAGTAACTGATACGGGGTGACCCAAATGGGATTTCCACCATAAGGGACAAATTAATTTCTGGGAAAAATCAGGACACCAATTGGGGGAGGCCAAATGGTCTCCCAAGCATAAGGGGTAAACTAACATTTCACTTTTTTCAAGAGAACTAATGTTATACCCATGATGTTTCTCCCCACTATAAGAACTAACCATCTTAACTAACTGTCTTGCGGCACACGGCGGGATCGTGGGGTAGAAACGTGTGCTACCCAATGATTGATTAGAGAAGATTGGGTTATGGTTAATCAATCATATCAGGTGCACCGTTTTCGCATCAAAATTCCCAACAGTTCCATATCCATCAATATATGGACCTACTTTCCAAAGGCAAGCGTTCACTGGGTGGTTTGACCAGTGATGATAAAGAACTCACATTGGTCGAGAGGATGGGAATTCGGGCTCATCGCACCCTTTTGGGAGTAATTATTTCATGTTCCGGGACACTCTTATAGATTTAATACATATTCATATGTACGAGAACCTTTGGTTTATACCCAAGAGTAGTATCCATAGATTACACTTGGTTGTCAATGGTCAACTGGATGCAGGGGTTCAAAATCATTTACGCCTGAGGTTTACCATCCCTCATTGGATAATGACCCTCATGAATTTGGAATCATTGAGATGGCACCGGTTTAAATCCTCATAACCAGGCACTCTGGAGTTTATTGTCATCTAGGGGGGACAGATAACAACTTGAGCATTTGGATCAAACCCATGGCACGAGCCTCCTACATATCCCTATTAGAGGAATCAGAATTCACATTGTTCGGTTTGGTAGGGGGCTTACGCTGTATGCTACCCAGGGATGGTGTGGTGAACCGATGTGAAGATGGTTGGATTGACCAGGTGTTGGGCTTGAACATCAGGGAGGCTTCCTACGTACCCTGCCTAGGAGATAGGGATCAATGTCCATGTAGTATGTGTGGGGATGGGGCTTACACTCTGAGGCGGCCCAAGGTTTGGTTAAACTGACGTAAAGGGGGTCAGAATGATTGATTGTTGGGATTGAACCTCGAGGAGGCTTCCTACATACTCTACCTAGGATATAAGTATCAAAGACCATGTAGATCTGATTGGGGTGTCAGAGAACTGACGTGAATGTGGACACGGGGGGTCCGATGGTGATGGGGCTTGAACCTCTTGAAGGCTTCCTACGTATCCCTGTGGTGGGGAATCAATGTCCACATAGTTCTAATTGGCATGGGGCTTACGCTCTGAGGCAGCCCAGGGTAATAGATTGGGGCTTACACACTAAGGAGGCCAAGGGTGTGGGTAAACTTATGTAAAGGGGGTCGGAATGACGGATTTTTTAGATTGAACCTCAGGGAGGCTTCCTACGTACCCTGCCTTGTAGATAGGGATCACTGTCCACGTAGTTCATATAGGGGTGTTAGAGAACCGATGTGAATGTGGACCTGGGGTTCCGATGGTGATCGAGCATGAACCTCATGGAGGCTTCCAACCTATCCATGTGGCGGGGAATCAAATTCCGCGCAGTTCAAATTGGCATTGGGTTTACGCTCTAAGGTAGCCCAGTGTAATGGATTGGGGCTTACACTCTGAGGAGGCCTAGAAGAGGATGTCATGGTCGATATTTACTCTAAGCCCGCGTGATTCATGCTCGGTGTGAGAAACAAGAGGCAGCAGGGACAAGATGATCACATCGCGAAAGGTGCGTCTGTGGGAAGTGCGATGAGGCTTACCCGTGGGGGCGGCCCAAAAAGTCAGGGCTTACTCCGAGATGGATGCCCAGGATGATAAAGCTCAGTTGGAAAGGGGCATGGCTTTGAAGAATAACGGAGCAACACCCTTCACCACTACGACCTTCCTTGGCCATGGTCGTGGGGATGTACGGTGGTGCATGGGTGCTTCCTTCTGATGGGAAGTCCGCCAAATCCCGTGGAGGGGAGAAGTGCCCCATTCCTGACATGTGGGGGGGAAGAAAGGGGATTCCCGGGCTTGGAATCTGCATTACCATGTGTATGTGGACCTAGGAGTGACTCAGGAACCTGCTCAAGGGTCAGGGAAACCCCTTCACCCTAACCTACCATGGGTATTTGGACTCAAAACGGTGTGCTGATGCGCTTGATGGATAGATCACACCGGTCTGGTGGCTCTAGTGGAGGCCTCATCTCAGGGATGATGAATGGGCCAATGAGGGGTTTGCGAAGGATCAGGCCGAATTGGAAGGATTTTATCTGGCTCTGGGAATGAGGACTCTAAAGGATTTGGCAGACCACATGGGTGTATGAGGGGTGGTGCACTTCGTGTAGGGAGGTGCAACGCGGCTGGAGAGGCCGTCCGTGAACCAGGGTGGTCTGCGAACTGATGGGCATCCTGCGAACCAGGGTGGATCGCAGATTTGGGTTCGGACCGCATACCAGGATGGTACACGGAGGGGTCCACATGAGTAGCAGCGACTGACGGCGATGCCAGTCAGAGGTTTGTCAGTCGGGGATTCACACACGTAGGAGGGTGCTACGGGGTGCGACATATCCGAAAAGGGGTATATACTCTCTGGTTCATGGGGAGTGCATCCACGTAGGGGCCATGGTTTGTGATATTCATTCCTTTTTTATTTTAAGATCATGGTTCACCAAGTTGTTATGCATTTTTGGATCCTTATTAATTCATTTCTATCTTCATAACTATTCTGGTTCGCAAACTGGAACTTCGCTGTTTGCAAAATCCTATGCTCAATCCTTCGAAAACCTTCCACCCAAATCTGGTCGATCTCCCCTTTTTATCTTCCCCCTCCATCTCCTTTTATAAATTGGGGAGAGAGATGTATCTGTGGTCATGAAGAACCATTTGAGGAGGCCCATGACCAAAAACCTGGTTTATGGATGACTTGGTCAATCTGTAACTCGTGGGGGGGCATTAAACCCACCTCCCCCACAAACCAAACTTGCTCAGGGAGTGCTTCACGACCACGCAGGCTTTCGCCTCCATTCCGCGAATGAAAATTGATGTAGCCCGACCGGTAGACGAAGTTCACTGATGGGGTGGTTCGTGATGGTGTACCAGGTTGGCTCCCATCATGCTTCACGCCCATGGAGGATCGCCGCCTCTATTCGGAGAACGGAAGCGGTCCGCAGAAGAAGGGTGCTTCGCAGAAATGGCTAAGTACCGTTATAATTGGACCGGCCTTCGGACCAGTTTGTCTTGTGCCATCCTTTGAGTGTTATCCATACTTTTACCCAATTCAGTTGGGGGAAATTGGGTAGAATCTCCCTTATATTAAAGCGGATTCTCGTTCTCCTTTGTTGACTTTTTAGGACCCTACAAATGCCCCCCATCGAAATGGGTCCAATCAGAACAAAGGGGATGCCATTCCGATGTAGAGTGGTCCTGAAACATTGATGGTTTGTAGTAGGGGAGTGGACCTTGTAGGGGTCCATGCCAATAAATACAGGGGCCCTTCCTTTTTCTTTTACCGAATTCTTCGTAAAACCAGAGCTCTCTTGATTTTGTCTTCGCGTGCTCGTTCCTTCACAAAACGCCTCATTCGTGAACCACCTACTACTTCTGGGAACCATCCCTATTTCATTCCCAGCTTCACCCGCAGACCAATCTCCTAGCCATGAACTAACACTTTTAATTAATTAAAAAGTTTTTCATGACGGGCCGCGTAGGAACTCGCTCCACGGTTTCGATGGTCTGCAGACTTAACTCTTACAGACTTTGAAAATTTACTAAGTCTCTCGAACCTAACTATTTAAATCCAGGATTAAGATTTCACGGAGCAACTTGGTTCACAGTTTTCTGGCCAACACTCTGCGGGCCAGAGTACCACAGACCTATTCCGCGTAGGGTTGGTTCGCGGGATGCAGCCATCGCAAACCACATTTTGAGGCCCGGTTGCGGACCTCATCATGAAGGCTTCTTGACTCCTTTTCCATATACTTGGTATTTTTGTCCAAATTTTATTATTATGATCTAACCATTGTCCTATTTTTTATAATGCGCAGAGAAAACATGCTTCCCCCTTGCCCTACACTGCGGCCTACTACCAGGCCTCTCCCAATTTGTTCAAGGAGACGTCTAGTTATGATTTGTAGAGCGGAGAGCATCAAAGAGGAACATATCCAATCCATCATTCCCGATGATGGTGTCTTGAAGGACTTGATCTATCCTGAGCTCTTGGATTATCCACTATCTAATCAACTTCTACTTTATGGCTTTAGTATTCAATATGATTTCATTATCCCCCCTACATTCTCATGTCATCAGTCTCCTATCATGGAAGTGTCACCAAAGTGCATTCAGGAGAACCTTGCCTCATTGGGGGAGATGATATCAGATTCTGATCCGAATGAAACTTTCATTTGGGGAGTCTTTTTTTGGTCCCAAAGTGAGCAGTGCACTCAAGACATCTCTCAAGAAGTAGTCTCCAAGAGTTACCCCTCTATTATCAACCATGCTCGAGTGGATTCGGACGGAGGGTGGATTCTTAGGTGGGATCTTTGGTCTGGTGGGATTTTCTTAAATGACTAGCCCTGGGACGTCTGGGTCCATCATCATTTCCAGGAATCTCTTGAGTCACTAGAAGTAGTCAATCTGTACTCCGCAGTGTGGGCCTCATAGTTTACTGTTCACCTACCATCACTGATCCTACTTGACCTGCTCAGTCACTAGTGTTCAAGAACTAATACTTTCCACCTAGCCCATGGTGAATTTTGCATTACTTTATGGGGAATCTACCAATTGGGAGGGCTTCCGAATATTGGTGAGATATATGAAGAGTTTCAGCCCACTCCTAATGCATGGGACGATGTTGAACAAGTTCCTTCATTGGCAGGGTATCTACTGGTTAAGGAGGAGTGGTCACTAGGTTAGGCCTTGCTTGCCTGCTCTCTTATTCCCTATAGCACCTGGATAAGGATATTTCTTAACACAACTAGTCATGTGTTGAAGATCAAGCGCCCCATGACTCATCCTTCTCAAAAGTCACGAACCAACCCAGGTTCCTACTGGTTAGTTCTGGAGGCAGGTGACTACCTTTCATGGGGTTACAAGGTGTGCCCTGATGTGCCACCTATGCTCAGGCTATCTTGTATATTTGCTATGTTTTTGAGCGGGTGGGAATTCCCTTCACAGGATATCACCCCAAGCGTTAGGGCTTGCACCATGATGATGGCAGTTGAGTTGGAAGAGGGCCACCCGGTGAATTTTGTCGTCCCACTATGGCTCGTATTTACAAACTACTGAGACACATGTAAGAGGGCTGGTCACCCTACCATCTAAGTGGGCCATTTAAATTCTTATATGGCTAGATAGTGAATCATTGCAGCTGTTATGAGTATTTTCATAACACAGTAATCTCGCCTCCTACTTTTCTTCCTACCCTGCTCGATATAGATGGGGTTCTCTTGAAGTCCCCCATTTCTGATGATGTTATCAAGATTTTGAGTGACTTCTCCTAGTTTTCTTTCACTCCCTACCCCACCCCTTCCGGCATCATGGTTGACAACTACAGGGGGAGCATGGAGGAGTGTTCTTTCTTGATTTCGCTACGGGATGGGTTTTTGTCCGCATAGATTGGCAGGGCTTCTCTGTGCGAGTTGTACACATTCCATTGTGTTTCACACCAGATTGGGTGTATGCAACTCCATGTTTCCCTTCCCCCTCCTCAGGCTCATGGACCGCACCCAGCCACTCTCTGTCAATAGTGTATGATGCAGATGCAGGAGGGATCTGACATAAGCATTCCCTTTCCTGGAAAAGGAGCGCCACCATCCTATCCTTGGAGTACGAAAGAATGTGGGTAAAAATTTATATCGATGGGATCCTGGGGAGGCTTTCCGGTAGGTTCCCAAATCATCATTCATTGTGGCTTCTGTGCCTACTGCACCTTCCTCATCGACTCTGAGAGAGGACTGATTGATGGCTCATCGGTCAAAGCGACTCAGGGGATTTTCCATTCCCTTCCCCACTGCGGTCGAAGTTCAAATGGACCCACCTTTCTTGGACATGGATGAGGATAACCCTGTAGATTTGGGTCCCAGTGAGACAATTCCTGATGTTTTGGCGGCAAATACAGGACTTAGAAACTTGATTCCCAATCCCTAACCAGGGTTAGAAGCTTCAGACCTTCCATATTTGGAACCATCTTCTACGGTGTACATGTCTGCGCTGATCGCAATGCCAGAATTCATTCCCGTGCTATCTAGCAAGGATACCAAAATTTCTCATGTCATTGTGGACCACCGAGTAGTGCACAGGTGTCCATTTCCCCGGATTTTCGAGATTGTTGCCGAAACTCCTCTGGTTGAGATGGAAACTAAAATTGAAGCTCTTCGACAACTCTTCCTGGGTTTGGGGTTAGGTGTCTTTGACAATCGGTAGTCTCATTTTCATGCTTTCAAGGTTGTCACGGCCTGTTAGGAATTTTATAATAATGAACGAAAACTTCCTCACCTTGATACCTCTCATTGTGGGACCCGAGCCTTGGAGGAAGCCATGATAAATCTGCATCATCTGATAGCACAGGAGGCGATCTGTTGATATCAGGCAGCCGCCCTATCTACCGAGTTGCATATATGTGAAGTACGAACATCGATGCAGAGGGATCAATTATCAACTATGACTAGTAACTTTGAATCCACCAGGAATGGGATCAATGATATCCAAAACCATAGTGGGGCTTACTCGTTCGGTGGACGAGGTTGAGGCCAAGGAGAAGGTCGTGCTGGAGCAGACTCCCAACAACCTCCACTGCACGGTTGCCGATCTGGTAGAGAGAGCGAGCCAGGAACTTTTGTGACGGTCAGAGCGATCCCTATACACTCTATTTTTCTTACCCCTTTTTTCGTTGCTATGAGGGAGAGGCCCCAGCTTGTGGACATCCCCCTTTTTTGTTCAAACGGAGTACAATCTATGTCAATATTTCCGTGCTGTAAAATTTGATTGTTACAGGAACAATTGTTGCGTAAATAACAACTCCCTGAATCAGAATTAATCATAATTCAGGGAAATAGAAACAAACTCTAACTCTTGCCTGGACCATGGGATCCAGTGAGAATAGTCTGACTATTGCTATGGTTTTGTAGAAAAACCCCCCAAATTTTTTTGTCTTTTCTGTTAATACCCTAATTTTTCTTGGTCCCATTTGGTGTGGACACAGCGGGTATGGCTCGACTTCTGCTTTGGTCACCCTTTTCGGGTTTTCAGCCTAAGAGGCCTTATGCCTCTTTTTGTGAGCGGTTTAATGTCCCTCCGACAAGACGATCATTACTGATGTTTAAGGTCGAACATCATTGACCATATATGGTGGGGTGAGGCCCCCAAGGAGGTTTGGTTGATTAAAATATGTCTTGATACGCCTCAGATGCATGTGGGGGAGCATGTTTATATTTGAACAACATGCGGGGCCTGTCTCAAGGCATGGGAGCCATATCGGCATGTAGAGGTAGGAAGAGCATCACCTAAAGAAATCTTGCCTTTGGTAAATGGGCTAGGGGCAATCAATATGAAGATTCCTTGAGGGAATGATATGCATAGTCATGCAAAGTTGTCCATGGGTCAATGATTGCATTCTCCTGATAGCCCAGAAACTTCAGGGAGGATGAGATTGGGGACCACCATGGGTGGCTTATGAGAGTTCATCTTTTTCTGAGTACAGAATATGGTTTATGAGGAGAGGGTTTCTGGATGCAGGAGAAACACCTAGGATAAATTTCCCGAGAATGGGTGAAGTCATTCCTTCTCATGCTGGTGTGAGACGGTGGATTGTGTATGTCTGACCTGTGCACTCAGGGACAAAGAAAACCCTATGTTCCTTACTGAGCTCATGACAGGTTTGATAGTGCAGTTTAACGTCATGCGGCAAGGATGACTTCCGTGCAGTTTAACGTCATGCAGTAAGGATGAGGAGAATTATTAAAGGATTTTGTGCAGTTTAACATCGTTCAGCAAGGATGGGAGGCATTTTTGTCGATGCTGTGCAGTTTTAACATCGTGCAGCGAGGGCAGGGGGCATTTTTAAACCAGTGAAAATGCTTGTAGTTGGAGGCATTTCACTGGATGTTTAATTCTTGGCCTTTCTAGCTTTATGCCAAGAGGCCAAGAGGCCAAGATGTTCCAGGTAGTTTAACGTCATGAATTTAGGAAGTAGTGGCAAAGGCCGCTCTTGATCAGAATGTAACAGAGCTTGAACATCTCGGCATGAACAATACATGTAGAGGGATTGATTGGTGTAAATCGTGGTTCCAGGGCTTCTTGGATGAGGAGAAATTATATGGGGGCTCTGAGGCCGGTAAGCATACAAAGCTATGAAGAGTATCGCCTGAGGAAATCTTGCCTTTGGTAGATGGGACATGGTCTATTAATACGTAGAGATGGTTAGGGCATGGTATGCATAGTCATTCTAAGGTGTCCACGAGTCGATAAAGTTCAACTTTCGATGGCCACCAATGGTTATGATCATCCACGATTGTCCGGGCCACGAAGTCTATCATTTGGTAAGAAAATATCTGGACATGTCGGGCATATTCGGCCCTGGTTGCTGTTAAATCTTAGAGAGCTCCCTGCGCTGATTTATCTTGCGCATGGGGGTGTACCTTCACTCCATGAAGTTTAACGCCACGCAGTAAGGACGAAGTAATCCTTGTATAGCAGTCATATAGCTTGGACCATTGGGTGACTATTACTGCAGTCACATGAAGGATAACTGAGTTAAAATGGTCTGATATACTCTGAACAAGGTGGGGGATGGAGGTTGTAAACTGTTACTCTGAGGTTTTCCAAATCAGGAGATGTGGTGTGGGGGCTCTGAGGCTGGTATAATTTTGGAGCTAGGAAGAGTACCACCTGAGGAAATCTTGCCATTGGTAGATGTTACAGGGGATATCAATATGTAGATCTACTGAGGGCATGGTATGCATAGTCATGCAAAGGTGTCCCCGGGTTGATGACTTTCCACTTCAGATGGCCATGAATGATTATGAAAATTTGAGAAATCTCACGGTACAATGTTAGGAATGTGGGGATAATGGTGTCCGATATACAAGAAATGTCTTCACTGTAATTGTTCGTTGAGTCAATGTAGCATAGCCCTGGCCTGATGTTTGTAGATGCAGGTCGTCATGTGAACTACGGGCAGATACATAGGCTAACTGGGTAGGGATACCCTGGCAACATTTGGATGTGAAAAGGGGGATGAAATTGTAAACCACTGCTCCATAAATTTTTCGATCTGGAGATATGATATGGGGGATCTAAGGCCGGTAAACATATGGAGTTGGGAAGAGTATTTCATGAGGAAATCATGCCTTTGGTAGATGGGACAAGGGCTATCAATATGTAGATTCACTGAGGGCATTGTATGCATTGTCATGTAAAGGTGTCCACAGGTCGATAACTTTCCACAACCAATGGCCATGAATGGTTATGATGATCCGCCACTATCCGAGTTATGGTTTATGATGTATAGAGAGGATGTATCCAAATTCCCAAGGTGTATTCTCATCTCGTTTCTCCATATATCTTGCATGGGTCACGATGAAGTCCGTGTAGTTTAATGTCATGCGGTGAGGAAAAAGTCTGTGAAGTTTTAACGTCGTGTTGTGAGGACAAAGTCCGTGTAGTTTTAACATCGTGTGGTGAGGAAGAAGTCCGTGGAGTATAACGTCATGCAGAGAGGATGAAGTCTGTGCAGTTTAACGTCATGTGGTGAGGACGAAGTCCGTGCAGTTTAATGTCATGCAGTGAGGACAAGGGGTATATATGCCTGTGTTTTCTTTTCTCGGTGGCTGGGCTAGGAGATAAGACCTCGACATCACTATGTATCCCACGAGAGAAGGAATCAAGCCACACGTAGATCTTTTTGGAGTACACCCCTTACTGGTGTGGTCCTTACACAGGGGGAAGGGGGAATATTTATTTTTCTTATCTGTGAAGTTTCATGTTGTGCGGTAAGGACGATGAACACACCCCGTGTAGGTATCGTCTATAAATGGGGGAAAATCTCATTTTTTAAATCTTCATTTAGGGGTGGCTGCGCCTGGATGGGGGATCCTGGCATCGCTACGTATCCTACCAGGGCATGATTCAATCTGTACATAGTTCTTTGAAATGGGTACTCCCCGTGCAGGGTTGGTCCATACACGGGGGGAGAGGGCATTTTAATCCTTATTTTACCTGTAGTTTAACATTGTGCGGTAAGGACGAGGAAGACACCCTATGCAGGGTTGGTCCGTACACGGGGTGAAAGGGCATTTTTAATCCTTATTTTCCCTATAGTTTAACATCGTTCAGTAAGGATGAGGAAGAAACCCCATGCAGGGTTGGTCTGTACACAGGGGGAAAGCCCATTTTTAATCTTTATCCATGCAGTTTAACGTCGTGCGAAATGGACACGGTACACACCCCGTGGAGGTCTGGTCCTTACACGGGGGAAAAGGGCATTTTTTACTATCATTAAGGGACTATTGGGCTAGAGTGAGGGACCCATGGCATCACTACGTATTGCACGAGGGCAGGAATCAAGCCTCACGTAGTTCTCGGAATGATAATACACCCTGCGCAGGTCTGGTCCATACAATGGAGAAAAGGGAAATCGTTTTTAAACCTCATTTGGGGGTGGCTGGGACAACATATAGATTCTAGTTGTCACTATATATCTTGTGAGGGAAGGAATCATGCCACGCGTAGTTCTCTGAAAGACAATACACCCCGTGCAGGATTAGTCCATACATGGGGGAGAAAGGGAATTTTGTATCCTTATCCATTCAGTTTAACATCTTGTGTAAAGGATGAGGAATACACCCCATGTAGGGCTGGTTCGTACACGGGGGGGGGGGATAGGGAATTTTTAACATTTATTCGGGGGTGGTTGGGCCAGGATGGGGACCCCTGGCATCGCTACATATCCTGCGAAGGTTGGAATCAAGCCATATGTAGTTCTCTGAATGAAGTACACCTCGTGTCGGGCTTGTCCATACACAGGGGAAGGGGGCATTTTTTTTATTCCATTTTTGAGTGGATGAGCCAGGATAGTGGATCCCGGCGTCGCTATGTATCCAGCGAGGACATGAATCAAGACATATGTAGTTACCAGAAATGCGTGCAGTTTAACGTCATGCGGTGAGGATGAAATACTCTTAGTTTAGGGTCACAGATTTTGGACTGTTGGGTTCCTGGCAATTTAACATACTGCAGCTCGGATGATAACTACTTTTAGTTATGTTGGTGAGGATGAAATACTCTTAGTTTAGGTTCATAGAGTTTGGACCATTGGTTTCTTGGCAGTTTAATATCCTACAGCTCAGATGATAACTGTTTTGATTTCTGTATGAAATACTTCTTCCGGAATCTCACATTTGTAGGAGTGGTAGTAAACTGCCCATCCATGGAGATCAGGGCATATGCTCTGTTGGATTAGACCATGTGTATAACATAAGGTACCTCCCACTTGGGATCCAGATTTGGAGGCTTCTTTCCATGTATCATTGTTGTCCAAAGGACCAATACCTATTCTCCTTTGTAGAAAGACCGAAGACGATCCTTTTTATTGAAGTCTTGCAAATTCCGGTTCTGATATACTTCCAGATGGTGCAAAGTGTGCAACCACTTCTTCTCTAAATGTTCCAATTCACCTAACCATTTTTATGATTACTCATCGTTGGATAACTAATTAAAAATGGCAACACAAATTGAGGGAAATTGGAGCTCAATGGGCATGACCGCTTCTTTTCTGTATACTAATGAGTACGAAGTAGCCCACGTTGTTGCGCAGATTGTGGTTCGATAAGCCCACAATGCATGAAGAAGTATATTCGGACACAATTTCTTGTCTTTTTCAACCATTTTCTTGAGATTGTTGGACATGGCCTTGCTGAAAGCCTATATCTGTCCGTTGGCCACTGCGTGGTTGTGGGATGAGTTGTTAGCCTTGATACCATATTTTGGGTATAATTCCTCCAATTTAGTAGAGCAGAATTTGGTGTCGTTATCCGTCAGTATGGTATGAGGGACACCAAATCTAGTGATGATATTGGTTTTCAAAAAGCTGACAATGTTTCTTTCCCCGACTTTCCTAAGGGGTACAACTTATGCCCATTTGGAAAAGAATTCAGTTGCCATGAGGATATACTTCAGCTATTTGGCTATGGCGGGAGGATATGATCCCATGATGTCCATTCCCCAAATAGAAAATGGCTAGGAGTACTTGGCCAGATGAATTAACTCCGGGGGTTAGTGTATGAAGTTGGCATGAATTTGGAATGAGTGGAATTTTGCAGTAAATCTCTTGCAATCTCATGCCACTGTGGGCCAATAGTACCCAAGCCATCGAACCTAATGGGAAAGCTTGGACCCCAGTTGAGGTGCCCCGCATACTCCAGTATGAACTTCAGTCATGAAAACAATGGTTTATTCTCAATATATGCATCTGAGTAGGATTCCGTCGAGGCCTCATTTGTAGAGGACCTCTTGCTGACCCGCGCCTCCATATAGGACACAGTTGATTTACATTCTCCCTATTTTCTCTCATTCATCCTTGTTTGATGGAAGTTCTCCCCGTTGAATGTAGTTTGCAATGGGGGTCATCCAACCGGTTGCAGGAGCATATGGATCTGGTAGAGGGCTGAATTCATGGATTTCTTCCATATTAGATTTAAAAAACAGCAAGAGCATTCGACGGGGAGCAATAATGATAGTTGTTTCATCCTGGTCTAGGTCAGCTAGGGTTGTGGCCGCATTAGCAAATGCATCGGCCTGGAAATTCTGAGACTGGGGAATATAGGTCAATGTTGGTTCTGTGGAGAACTCTTCTATTAACCCTTGGACATGGTCAAAGAGGATAATCAAATCCTCATTTTTAATAGCATATTCACCACTGACTTGGTTGATGACTAGTTCCGAGTCCCGTTTTACCTTAAGGTGATGTACTTGTGCCTGGACTGCGAGCTCTAGGCCTGCAATGAGGGATTGATACTCCGCTAAATTGTTCTTACATCCTTATGGCAGGAGGATGGAATATGGAAAGACTTCCTTTTCGGGGGACATGGGTATTATCCCCAAGCCCACCTTGTTAAAAATGGGTTCTTCCATACTCTTCCTGGTTGGGCTTTGGGATGCGCCATCGAAGTACATTTCCCATGCTGGGAAATCCATTTGAACTGAGAAGATGTCTTCATCAGGTTGCTCAGTGTCTATGGTGGTGGTCCCCTTTGAAGGGTGCTCCGCCAAAAAATATGCTAATTCCTAGCACTTGACATCTTTCTGAGGAACATACCATATGTCGAACTGTTGTAGGATGACTTCCCATTGGGACAGGCGCCCAATCATCATTGGGCGGCTACGGATATACCTGAGCAGGTTGCTACGCGAGACCAAATGGACATAATGATGCTGTAGATAATGTCGCAACTTTTGAACTGAAAAGGCCAAGGCCAAAAATCTCTTCTTTATGTTTGAGTATCAAGTCTCATCATCAATCCTGGTTCGGATGAGGTAGTAGAGACTATTTTCACTATCAGTGTCATTTCTCTATGTGAGGAAATCTCCCATTAACTGCTCTAGGGCCGTCATGTATAGGATGAGAGGTTTTCCATCAACCAGGGGGCATGTGCAATGACGAGCTTAAGAGGTACATCTATAGGCTATCAAAAGATTCATGGAGATCATCTGTCCATTGGTATGTAACCCCCTTTTTCATTAACCTAGAAAAGGGAAAACATTTGCCTACTAGGTTGGCTATGAACAGTCTGATATATGCCAAGTTCCCTTGGAATCCTGCCGACTCAGTGAGATTATGGGAGGTGGCATGCCAAGGATAGCCTTTGCCTTTTCATGGTCGAATTTGATTCCACGATTGCGTATGACGAAGCCATGTAATCTCCCTAAGGTAACCCTAAAGGCACATTTCAAGGTATTCATCTTCAGGCTAAGTTATTGAAGTATGTTGAAGACGGTTTCAAGGACTGATAGGTGATCTGAGGGCTTTCTTTATTTGACCACCAAGTCATCCACGTAGCATTCGATGAATCTCCCTATGAATTGTTTAATTATATGATGCATGATGCGTTGATATGTTGTGCCAGCGTTCTTGAGACCAAAGGGCATGACCGTGTAACAAAATACTACTTGAGGGGCCCTAAAGGCAGTGGCTTCTTCGTCTTCTCGGGCCATCCTGATCTGATTATACCTAGAATAACCGTCCATAAAGGATAGAGCCTCATACCTAGAAGTTGTGTCGATTAATAATTCGGTAATCAGGACAGGGAAACCATCATTCAGGCAGTGCCGATT
Organism: Viscum album; assembly: GCA_963277665.1. Classification (NCBI taxonomy): domain Eukaryota; kingdom Viridiplantae; phylum Streptophyta; class Magnoliopsida; order Santalales; family Viscaceae; genus Viscum; species Viscum album. The sequence goes on from OY728126.1 coordinate 593,459,371, forward strand.
GAGATCTCTGAAATCGAAGTAGATACGGACTTGTCCTTACTTTTTCTTGACGGGGACAATGTTGGCCAACCATATGGGGTACTGGACCTCCCAAATGAAGACTTCTTTAATAAGTTTATCGACTTCAGCCTCTATATTCACACCATGTAAGGGGTTCATTCTTCTAGAGGCTTGTTTATAGCCCTGGTGGTCTTCTGGCAGACCAAAGTGGGAGTTCACCACTTCGGGTTGAGTCCCGGAATTTCAGTGTAATTCCAGGTGAAAAAATCATAGTGTTTCTTCACAAAGGTGGTATATACCTCATGCTCCTTGGGAGACATGGATGCACTAATGAGAGTGGGCCTCAGGTCTTACTCGATGCCCATGATTATTTCCTTGAGCTCGTCCACAGTGGTAGAGATACCTTCCTCATATGCAGGAGGTGCATCCCTGAGATCTTCCTCCTCTTCTTCCTCTAAACCCTCATCCTCTTGATCTAAAAGTGGAGAGTTCTCAGCACGGGCTAATGGGAGTCTGGAGGCTAGGAATTGTGGGAATCCCTGGTCATGTTCTCACCCATAATTTGAGGGTTATCGGTCGTTTCCACACTGCTATGCTCGGGCGTCACGACTGATGTCAGGAGGGAAGTCGAGTGTGTGTCCAGGATTGAATCCCAGTTCTCAACATGGATGATGGGAAGTATGTAGTCTCAGCCAAGCTGCCTGAGGGGGTTATCAGGAACCATTTCTAGTCCATTTGGAGAGGGGATCCAGTCAATACCATCGAGCAAAGGATTCTTTTTTTTTTCTCATAAAACCCAGCGTCAATGTAGTGTGACTCGGAGAGCTCGAACGGGGTCTTGTCAACGTGCAATGTCTCACTTTGTCCATTGATGCAATATTTGATACACTGGTGATATGATGAAGGAATGACCATGTGCTTATGGATCCACAACCTTCTAATCGGGGAATTTAATGTTGTGTTCTGTCGGACCACCAGGATTTCCGAGTAGGCCACAAGGTCTCCAAAATGGGTTTTTATCTTGATTTGTCCCATTGGATTCTGTTCACTCTTTTCATAACTCAACAGGGTTGTGGATGAGTGGATTAGGTTAACCTCAATGTATCCCAACATGCAGAGTGTGCGTAGGGAATGGAGGTTAACTCTGGAGTCGTTGTCAAAAAAGACATTGCGGATATCAACATCATTTAGTGTGATGGACACATGTAGTGGTTTGATATGTCCTTGCATGATGGAATCATCATCCTGATGGGTGAAGGAAATCACTACATTGCATTCATTCGGGCCAGTCTCCGTCTAGTAAATCTTGGAAGTGGCAACCTTGGATTGGAACTCTTGGGGGCTGGGAAAGGCTCCAATAAGCGCCTCCCTGAGATCAGTTGACAAACTCAGGGCATCCACGATTGACATCTTGGCTGGTACTGACACCAACTACTTAATGATATGGTATTTTTTCACCAATGGCCGATGCTTCTCTTTTGGTGAGATAGTTTTAGCTGTCACTTTAGGAGTTAGAGAAAGTAACTAAGAAGTACCCGTCGTGGGGTTGGAGGTTGGCAGTGTTCCCACGTTCTGGGGACTCAGCACGGCTGGTCTGTTTGTGCGCACTAGGCAGCTAGACATCTGTTCCTCCTCTGATGGGTACCACAGAATGACAGGCCCAGAGTGGCTGTTTGTGGAGGTGGAGGGATATTATTTATCATGTTGAGTCTGTTTATAGGATCTCCCATGGGTTTCTATTATATTAACGGTTTGGACTAGCGTAAAACCATAGGGTTGGTTTCGGCCATGACTGTGCCTTCCTCGGTATCCCCTGCCTCTGCGATTCCTCCTCCCGGCCCCTTATGTCGTGAACTAAGGTTCATAACCATACCATTTGTCAGGGAACGATTCCATTATATGGATGAAGTTGATGGAACCAAAGATTATCTCCTCGTCCTATGACAGGTCAACCTGGTCGGTTGTCCCTGATGGTGCCATTTGGTGGGTCGGTTCCCATGGCACCATGTTTGAGGGCATAAAATCTGACAGTATCGGGGCTAACTTTGGCCTCGTTGTGGATAGTTCATCATGCGCCTGTCTCCCCATTTTTATAACGCCTAGATGACCGGGTCGTGGATGGTTTTGAGGCCAATATCATTTGTTGTGCGGCATTGGGGCTATTTGCAGCAACACCGGCTTCTATAATTGATCTCGGAGTATGCCCTGAGCTTAGTTGACAGTCTTCCAAGTCATCCAACTATCAAATTTATGCCCCTTCTTGCTGGTGACTTCCTGGCATCCCTCCCCTTTGTCGGAGTTGGTGGTAGAAGTATATGTCACATGTGCTGGTGGTGGTCCCATTTCAACCTCCCCAGAGTCTACCATCCTTTGCAGGAGGTCCTTGAAGAAGAAGCATTCCAAGATACATTACCCTAACATTCGATGGTAGGGATAGTAATCCAGCCTGTCATCATAGATGATTTCTTCAGACATACTTGTCTCTGGGAAGCGGAGAAAGTTTCAATTCATGGCGGCGATGAAATGGCCGCAAAATTTGTCCTCTCGGAACGAGTATACATTTTCCCTTCATTACTCGAACTGGTTCTGATTCTATCCTCTATGATCACCCCTCTTGGGAAGAGACAACCACTAATATACAGGGGGGCCTCGACGATTTGGTGGTGGCCTAGAAAGTGGAGCAAGTGTCAGGGATGGCTTGAGCGTGACAAAGGATGCTTTAGCTCTAACTGATCACTTTGTAAGAGCCAGTGAGGCTATTCAAGACTTCATATTAGTCTGATGCATGGATTCTTCAATTCTCTGGGTGATGGATGAGAGATGGCAGAAGCCAGTAGTTCACTCCACTGGTATGAGCGGTGTTTTCATCTCATCTCGAGGGTAATCGATGCATATGGAAAGAATCTAATCTTGAGGCATTGGCATGCTCAAAGAGTAGGTCAGAACTTTCCATCTGGTGATGAAATCTGAGACCCTCTCATTCTCCCTCTGTTTGTAAATCATTAGGTCACTGACCATTGTTTTAGGAAATGTTGAGCTGAAGTGGAAATTGAACTACTGTCGAAGGTCTTCCTATATTTTTATTGACTGAGAGGGTAGAATTGTATACCAACCGAAGGAAGATACTTGCAAGGTCCATACAAAGCATCTGAGTTTCACTGCTTCTTGTTGATATGGAATTCCAATCATAGGGTCGCAATAAGATGTGTAGTGCATCAAGTGCTATTGTGGAATGCCTAAACCATTGAATATTGAAAATACAGGGCTCCCAAAATTTGGTGGAGGAGGCGTGTTGCTCACCCAATCTGGGTAGGGCATCCGCTCTGGTTATATCAGAGCGCGTAAACCTTCAATTGCTTTCAATCGAGCTGTCAGTGCTTCGATGTTGCTGGTGAGTCCCTTATTTACATCCTGTAGGGCCCGATCATGGGAGGGTGTAGCCCAAGGAATTTCTGGAGGATCCAACTTGGCCAGCACCAAGGGTGCGTATTCCGTTTGTGGTAACTTTAGAGGGTTCATACGTACTCGCTCTGATTGCTTCCTAGGTGGAGGGAAGTCTTGGTGTTCACCTGAATCCATATTCAGGTAGTTGGACAGACCGTGAGTTTCATTGGGTGGGGGCCCTAACCATGCTTTTTCTGCATGGGCAAACCTTGGTCCTTGGGGTGCACTTGTTGGGAGTGCAAGGTGTGGCTCTCCTTGGTAAGCGCTTTCAATAAGATGGTTCCTCTAGAGTAGCTCAGCCTTAAGACGCCTCAATTCTTTCATTTCTTCCTCCTGTCGGGCGAATATCTCTTCGAGCGTATGTGGCTCGTTTTTATCGAGAGAAGGAGGAAGGTTAAGGGTAACCGGTCCTTTGTTCTTATCCTTATTGGAAGCTCAATGGGTAAGAGGAAGAAGGTTATCTAAAGGGGTAACCATATTTAGAGAGGCCCTCTGGTTTCGGGTGTGCACACCTGGTGGTTCGTTGTGAGTAATATCCAGACCAGAAACATCGTCTCTCGATCAATCCGGATTTGCACCATATTCAGTGTTACCCATGGGGTTGACCACTATGGTTTTGATGGATGCATATTACGGGGCAGAGAAAATGTTATCTTCCAAATAGGAAGTGGATCTCTTGTGCCTTTTTTGGGTCCTCCCCCTACAATCTCGATATTGCTTTTGGACTCATTGACGAAGGGTGACACGAAGTGTTATTTGATGCGTCTTTATGGTGTGCCTCCCTCTTGAAGTGGATGGTGACTCAAAAGATGCGATAGGGCAGGAACCTCATCATCTGACTGTCCTCTCTAGATGAGAGAATGCTGATTATCGTGAGGGAGGTTGTTGTTGAGGTGGTAAAAATGCCCCTAGCCCTGAGGGCTGGTGTTGGATCCATTCCCTGGATGGTGAGTCTCTTCCCGTTATTATTGGTCTTACGAGAGAATTTGTTGATAGAAATTCCCCCAGACCTACAGGCTGGGGTTGGCCCTGGATTGCGGCAGCGGCTGTTGCTATCCCTACTTGCCTGATCTCATGTGCCCACATTCGGGGGGTGAACTAGATCTAATGATGAGTTAACTCATGACTCAATCCTCTCCGGGGAGGCTGGAAATGACCACTGATTGTCCTCCTGTAACACCCCGAGATTTTATGAAAAATATTCTTTTTAATTTCATTATTGTATTGTGTTGTACGCTACACCAAAAGGAGCTTGCACAACACACATCCTTGACTTTCCTTTCATTACACACAATCGCGACCATCCTCGATAGCGTGTGTAGTACGCAATACCGAGTTTCACTAAACAACGATATGCTATTTAAATATTATTAAAACTAGTCGTTATAAATAGTAATAACCACTTTTTAAATTTTTTTAGATTTTATTTTTCTAAATGGACTTCATTTTTGGATTCAAAATATCGAAATTAGCTTAGGATGAAATTTTGGTACTTTTCAGATAACTTTAATTTTCTGATGAATAGTGAAAATTACTAAGTTTTAATTAAAAACAACCTTTTTATTCGAAATTATTAATAGTGATAAATTATTAATTTGAGTGGTTTTAATGTATATTTAGAATATATTTTTATAATTTAATACAATTGTGGTCATTGGATGTAATTTCACATTTAAACCAGACATAAACAAGTGTCAATCTTTTGATAGTTATTATCTCTTAAGAACACGCTATTTGTTTTGATGACGGGAATTAATTTTTAAATTAAGAAATGAAACTGATATGTTTTGAATTTTGTAAAATAGACAGCATTTTTGATTTCATAATATCAAATATATCTTAGGCCTAATTTTCTGTATTTTTCTGGAAAGTTTCATTTTTTGATGAATAGTGAAACCACTAAGTGGTAGTTAAAAAAATGAATTTTTCATTAATCTTAATTTTACCGCTTCTATGAGTGGAATTTCAAAAATATTAGAGACATGGTTGATGTCAGTAAGTAAAATGTGATTCAATGAGATGAAAATAATTTTTGGTGAATGGTAACTTTTTACTTTTTTTTACCACGGTTAAAAGTAAATAGGGTAATTATGGGTAAAAATGTTATTATTATTACCTTAAACAAGTCATAATTATATTGGATAATTATAATTCGACCAAAAAAAACCTTAGGAATAAAATATGACCATTTAGGCCCACTTGGATTAGAATAGGATATTTATTATTAATTTATTTAAAGAAGGGTTAAAATAGTTAAAATCAAAGTTTAATAAGTATATCATTTTTAATATAGGGTTATACATAAGAAAAATTAGACTATAAATATTCATTAGAAAGCTAAAACATATTTCCTGCATAATTATATTTTATTTGTAATTTTTGGACTTTATATAAGTTAATTTATTTATGACACAAAGATGATGTAGTAATTATCTTATTAATGAAATATTGACATAATTGATGTTATAAATACCCAAATAAATGTAATTTGAGACTTTTTATGAATTCCACTAATTTTCTAGGTTAATATGACATGTTAGTATTGATTTAATTAACTTTTTTCGAACTAGTCATTCTGTTATGATTTTTTTTAAAAAATCAATTACTAAATAGTGTCAAAATTGACATAAAATAGTTTTTAAAACAAATATTATATTATTAATTTTTATTTTATTCCTAAAAATATTAGGTTAGGCCAAATTACATAGATAAGGTTATATATATTAATAATAAACAACTTGGGGTTCGTTTGGCTTATTATAGTATGTTTATTAACCTTATAGTGTAAGAACACAAAAAGACACGGTAAAAGTAAAATTATCTACCTTAAAGTTAAATATAAATGATAAGGTTACAATAGGAGTCTAAACTACTCTAAATTCTATTGTATGAGAGGATTTAGACCCATCCCAACTTTATCTTCGAAATAAATCAATTTGGAGCTAATTAAAACCGAATTTGGCTTTATAATAAAATATTATTTTTAGTTATTCCAAAGGTGCCCCTCTCCTCCCTTATAAAAGGGCAGCTCCTCCCTCTCTTCCTCACACCACATTGAGCCTTCAAGATCGGCCAAACCCTGCCAAATTCTCTTCTCCACTTCCCTAGAAACATCCTAGAGGTTTTGGTCCTCCTCAAACTCCAATTTTAGTACCCTAAGAGGAGGACTCAAAGAGGCGCTTCAAAGAAGAGGTAATGTCTGTTACTGATTCGTTCAACTTTGTTTCATCTTCCACTTATTATTCTTAGGTTGTTTCACTATGAAGTAATAACATCAGTATCACTAATATACGGATATGTTATTATAATTTTGAAACAACCCTATTTCACCATCTATCCATCCTATGGAAAACAAAATCACCATGTGTTTGTACGTACGGAATACCGTCTCCACGCCGTGGTGTACTCTATTTTCCACCACCATCTTACTTGGATGGGTATAATGCTGTAAATAATAACTATATATGATTATTGTAAATTTATATTGATTATGAAATAGTATAAATACACTCCAATACAAATCCACGATCATGAGAACGATATCATCGCTCGTGCGTACATACGGACTACCGTCTCCACGACGCGATGAGATTCATTCTCCACGTTAAAAATTCATGAATGATTATAAAGTATATATAATAAGTAATCATGAAATTTATGAAATAATAATGATACTGGATTTATGTGTATATATATGTATTTCATCTACTTAATTCCATTCAACTTAATAAGAAAACGAAAACAACGTTCATGCGTACGTACGGCCTACCGTCTCCATGAACGGTGTATTTCTTTCCATTTACTAATATATTATATATATATATGTATATTCTGAATATATATTATATATAAATCATGTTTTATATTCAGGAATTATTTAATCATGATCTATGTAATCATATGAATAATTACAAGTCAAAACACGGATGACAAATAAAACGATTTTACCCAAAACGCTCTTTAACATGGAAATTAGAAAAGAACGGGTAATATAAAGTCATAAGTGAACCATACATGATATCATAACAATTATTATGATTCTGGAATAAGTCAATTACATTATTTAAATTATTATACAGGAGTTTTGGACACTTACGAAGCAAATCAGACCTAAGGTAAGGGAAAATATCAGAATCTCATTTTTATCTGAGATTGTTTATACTTTGGTATTTATTGGGGTGTATTTTATCATCCAAATCCATGTTTCCTCAATATATAATATTATTTCCATCCACCTACAATTGTTTAAATACAATTTTACACTTCGTTGAGTTTTTAGTAAAAGATATGAAAGGAATCTTTTGTCATTTTTCATACGAGGTACTTTTTTACTTTTTTGACAAAAGTATGAGAAGAATGTTTTTTTAACTTATACGACATGAATGGATTTATAAAACATTATTTCCAAGAATCTTCCTTTACAAGTTTTCAAGATTATTTTTAATCAACTTCTTTTAGTTTAAAATTGTATGACATATTAAGAAAGGAAAACTGTTTTTGAAGTTGAAAGGCTATTTTCCTCAAGAATGGAATTCAAGTGTTTTATCAAAATTATTTTCCATCTATGATAATATAGGGTTCTATTTCTATTCCTATTATCACATTGATTTGATTATGTTGTGATGGAAATATTTTTATGAATTCCTTTATCTTATATGAATTGCTTTATGATGTCATGATGTTTAAGATTCCCATTTTTATTACATGGGTTATGCTATGATGTATGGTTTATGATTTTGTGGTACACATAAGAATTGTATCATTATGAGATGGGTGGGACCAATATCTCCTTCCAATACATTGGGTAAAGAATTTATATCTCATGAGATAGACATGGATGGAATGGCAGGTTAAACTGGTTCAGTGAAACAGGACTGAAATGAGGAGTGAACGCGGTTTAGAAATGGACTTTGTACACTAAGATAGTCTTGGAAATGAGTCTTGACTAATAAGAAATGATTATCTATGATTATGCGTGTATGCCACCAAGTTTCTTGTTTTAAGTTATGAATATTGGGATTACATTTCACTACTATGATTTATCCCATGTTATGAAATTATGATTTCTTTTGTAGGTTAAGATTTCCAAAAGTTATGTTCTTATGTATATGATGTGATTGATATTTCTTTTGTTTACCCTTACGGAGCATTTGAGCTCACCCTTTTATGTTTTCTTTTCCCCATGATATAAAGAATGGTTTTAGGTAAAAAAATGAAGATCTTTATTGGAGATGTTGAAGATCTTTCACCATGATTAGAAGATTATATTCTGAGTTTCCAAAGACACTAAACTATTACAGTCCTTGTGTGTGTGTTTTTGTTATGTACTAAGTATTCTGCAAAAGTAATGTAATGTCCATGTACGTTAAGCTTTGGGACTCTACACCTCCCTTAGGTGAGAGGCTTTTTGTATGCTTTCGGTGGCCTAATTTAAGAGTTCATGAATGGATTGTTCCCACCTGGACTGATTCTTCTGGGACTTACTCAAGGCCTGTATTTGCTGGGTGTGTCGCCTTTCACTAATAGGGGGTGTAACGTCCCGGTTCTGGGTGCCACACAATGGGTGCCCCGAACCCGGTTCGCCATGTTACCTCAAGCGTATTTCCCAAAATGCCAAAGGCTGCCGACTAGCAGCGAGGGCCCATGTCAGATAGTGGGGAAACTATGCCCTCATTTTTCAAAGTGTAGCATAGCGGAATACAAATAAAACATAAAACAAACAGTGGAAGCAGTAAACCATGCACAACTGATATAAACAACTACATTGGATATAACCATCAATATATAAGTAATGATACTACATGTCTCAAGTTCTAAGGAAACAACCAGAACATGTTATACATCAATGTAGTACAACAAAATTAGAGTACAAAAAAACAAAGAAAATAGCTGGCAGCGGCATCGTGAGCCTAGGCTCCCTCCCATGAACTCCTACTCCTTAGAAACAGTCATGTACGTGTACATGGACTCCTGCCCCTATTCACACATGTAGAAATGTAATCAGTTTGGGCCGAAAATAATGACCCAAACAGGGTGTGAGAAATATATCTCAGTAGGCACCCACCAAAGGCTCGTGCTCAACTGTTTGTAAAACATGCAACAAGTGTGCAGTAGTAAAATGAAATAATGTAATCAATACTGAAAAGTAACTAAAATAACAGTTAAATTTCCATTTTATTATTCATTTAATCCATTAGATATTAGAAGTCACCACAGTGTATTTCTAAGTAAACAAATAGCATCCTCAGACAAACCATTTCTCACACTCAGGTAATCAGAATCCAGCCCATAGGTAATCAGAACTTGGCCTCAAGAATTTCCCTCAGGAAAAGAAGAATTCTCACCCTCAGGCATATGAAGTGTCGCCCTCAGGCACAGAAGTCAAGCCCTCAGGCCTGAAAGGTTTCCCTCAGACAAAATAGAACGTCACCCTCAGGCTAATACAATCACGCCCACATGCTATAATAAAGCACCTCCCTTAGGCATAAGTAACCGGCACATGCCCAAAATATAAACATCCAATTTATATACAATTCCTCTCAAGGAAAAAGTAATGAAAAGTTAAACATGGCATTCCCTTGGGTATCCTGGCCAAACAGCTAAACAGAGGGACACACCCCTCGGGATGGTCCTGGATCCAAGAAATGATCCCATCCCACATATTAATATCACAATTAATCACCTATTCAATTCTAGGTGGTTATTATAGCAATGTCCTCATCCACATGACACCCCAACAAGGGTTCATAGCACAAAAACGCACAAAACACACGACAGTTAGAAAAATTAACACAAAGACACCAACCTTATACGCCAACGAGCTTTATACAGGAATGTCGGTTCTAGAAACACCCAAGAACTATGTAGATCTGATAAAGAAAAAAACTCTCTCAAACTTAAATAACTTTCGTTAGTGAAATAATTGGTATTAACCACACCAGGATAAGAGAGGGCATACCCGTACAGTTCCAATGAGATCGTCTGAAGCGGAAACGGAATCCAGATGTGCACATGGTGGATGTCTGAAGGTTCAATCATTCTCTCCCGAGTTCTCTTCCAATTCTAAGCCTTCCCTGTGAATAGGGGAGGATACTTCCCATTTTACGCGAAAAAAACAAAGTACAAGACATGTACTTCCAAGTACAGAGCGTGTAATTCCCAACTTTTAAACTGTTCCTCTGGAGGCTTCCCGCCAGTGAGACACTGTTCACATGCCTACATGAGTACACGACATGTACTCTTGACTACATAGTGTGTACTATCGCCTAGCTGGCAGCTGCCCCACCAACTTACTGTTTTGACCTTCTTACTGACTACACGGCGTTTAAAGGAACACAACATGGCCTGTAGTCAGTTCCTACACCTGTCATCCCCGGAATGGCCACACACCAAGTGTACCCATCCCACAAGGTTAAAAGTACACGGCGTGTACTTTCCAAAATTGGTATTTTCCTTATTTTAGATATTTTCTCAAAAACACTTAAGTAAAAGTTAAAAGAAGAAACTCGTACCTCAGAAATAAGAACCGTTTTCTTACAAAATTCCCCCATATAAAAATTTGTCCCCGGATTTCTCTTCCAAGGGTGGAGAAGATAGAGTCGGGAATAACTCTAGAAACGGAGCACGTACATCGGTCTCCCACTCCCAGGTTTCGTCCTACACTCGGCCATGTTGCCATAGCACCCGTACGAGAGGAACTGATTAGCCTCGGAGAACCTGTGCGCTCTTGTCAACGATACGTATCGGATGCTCCTCGAAGAAAACATCTAATTTGAGCTCAAACTCCTTGGGTTGCAAGACGTGAGATGGGTCTGAATGATAGCGGCACAACTGAGAATTATGGAAGACATCGTACATGGACTATTACCTATGAGGTAACTGCAATCGATAGGCAACCGGCCTAACTCTCTCCAGGATCTCAAATGTCCCCACATACCTCGGTGAAATCTTACCCTGTCTCCTGATCCTCTTGTGTCCCAGTCTCAGCGAAACACGCAAGAAAACATGATACCTAACCACGAACTCCAAAGTTCATCTCCAATGTTCATCATAAGATTTATGACGAGTCTGTGTGGTTGCCATCTACTTCTGAATCAACTGGACCTGCTCAGAAGTCTCCTGCACGAGACGTGGTCCTAGTAAAGCTGCCTCACCTGCCTCTAACCAGCAAAATTTGATCAGCACGACCGATCGTATAAGGCCTCATATGGTGCCATCTCAATAGTCACCTGGAAACTATTGTTATAAGAAAACTCGATTATAGGTATATGATTCTCCCAAGATCCCCCAAAGTCTTGGATAAATGCACGGAACATGTCCTCAAGCACCTGTATAGTACACTCTAACTATCCATCGGTCTGAGGGTGGTAAGCTGTACTCAGAATCACCTGTATACCCAGTGCCCTCTGAAAGCTCTTCCCGAAACGAGATGTAAAATGAGAATCCCTATCTAAAACGATATAACGAGGGACCCCATGACGATGTATGATCTCTCAGATATACAACCTTATGAGATCGTCAACACCGGAGGTCTCCTTGATCGGAAAAAATTGAGCTACCTTCGTGAGTCTGTTCAAAAATACCCACACGGCATCATTTCCTCAAGGTGACCCCAGTAACCCTATCACGAAATCCATTGCGACATCATCCCATTTCCACTACAGAATGGGTAACTACGGTAATAGTCTAGTTGGTCTCCGATGCTCCGCCTTCACCTACTGACAGGTGGAACACCACGTAACAAAACCAGCTACATCTCTCTTTATACCCGGCCACCAGTACTGACGTCTCAGGTCACGATACATCTTAGTAACCCCAGGATGAACTGCCCACGATGAATAATGAAACTCTCGCATCAGTTCCTCGCGTATATACCCTAGAACCCACACTCGTCCATGGAAATGAAAAACCTCATCATCTCTTATTGTCCAACCAAGAGGAGGGTCCTCACTTTCCACCGACTCAAGTAGAACAAGGCCTTCTGAATCCGATAGTTGTCTCATCCTCACTCTATCCAGGAGGGTAGAAGTCACAGATAAATTTGAAAGTAAGTCTGCCCCTGACTGTAGTGCACCTCTAGATGCATCGTAGAGAACAAAGCCATGAGCTGCCACTCGTCACTGGCCTCCTGCACTTCCTTTATCTGAGTCTTACTACTCAGTGCATCGGCTACTACATTACCTTTACCAAGTGCATAGGAAAGCTCAAAGTCGAAGGAATATAGGTATTTGACCCACCTTTGCTGCCTCAGATTCATGTCACGTTGAGTAAAGATATACTTGAGACTTTTGTGGTTGGTGAAAACCACAAAATTCTCTCTTAATAGATAATGTCTCCAACAGCGCAACGCATGTACAACTGTAGCTAACTCGAGATCATGCGTCGGGTAATTCCTCTTTTGTGGCCTCAACTTCCGAGACCCATACGCAACTACTCAATCGCCATGTATCAACACTTCACCCAGCCCAATACCTGATGCATCATAGTAAACTGTATAGCTCTTCCCCTACTCTGGGAGTATCTAGATCAGTGCTGATGTTAACCTTCCTTTTAGGTTCTGAAAGGCTATCTCGCAAGCTTCTGACCATACGAACATCACACCATTCTTAATTAGACTCGTCAACGGTGCTGCTAAGCGGGAGAAGTCCTGTATGAAGTGTATGTAGTAACCAACTAGCCGTAATAAACTCTGTATCTCAAACACGTTCTTAGGCTACTCCTAGGAAACTACTCCTCTTACCCTCTCTGGGTCTACTGCAACTCCTGCCTCTAAGTTGATATGTCCCAAAAAGTGAATCTGATCCATCTAAAAGTTGAAATTTTAGAGCTTAGCATATAGTCAATGCTCTCTTAGTGTACTCAATACGATCTCAAGAAGTGTGGCTTTGTCTTGTCGAGTGTGAGAGTACACCAAGATGACATCTCTGAATACTACCAGAAAAGAGTCTAGATAATGATGGAACACAGAATTCATCAGAGCCATGAAAACTGCTGGAGCATTCATGAGTCCGAACGACAAAACTGTATACTCGTATAGACCATACCTGCTCCTGAAAGCTGTGAGAGGTAAATTAGATGGTCTAATGCACAAATAATTATATCTTGATCTCAATTCAATCTTCGAGAACACTGGTGCTCCAACAAGTTGATCAAAAATATCATCAACACTTGGCAGGGGATATCAGTTCTTAACCGTCAACTAGTTCAGCTTCTGATAATCCACACAGAGTTTGATGGTATCATCTGCCTTTTTCACAAAAAGGACCAGAGAACCCCATGGGGAAGTACTGGGTCAGATAAACCCCATTGCCTGTAACTCCTCTAACTACCTCTTGAGCTCCTGCAACTCAGGTGTTTCCATCCTATAAGGATGAATTGACACCGTTGCTTCTCCTAGCACACGCTTAATAGAGAAATCCACCTCTCACTCCGGAGGAAGACCTGTAAAGTCATCCAGGAAGACATCCCTGAAACAATCAACCACTAGAGGGAAATCCATCTGACAAGTTCCCTGGTCATCCAGATATAGGCTAGCAATCTAGTCTGTGACTCCAACTCTCCCATGATGCTCTAGTCCAGCTCGACTAGCCTGAACATCCCATCACCCTTGTACAGAAACACTCCAACCTCTGGTGATTTGAATCTCACCCTACGACGTTAGCAGTCTACAAAGGCATGGAAGGGAACCAACCAGTCCATCCCGAGAATGAAATCATAACTCATCATCTCTAAGACATAAGGGTCCCTAAGAAAGTGACACCCACCAACCTCAAGGGGGAACTCCTTGAACTAACGCACACCAGCCTTTCTAATTCCCAACAGAGTGTCTAGTGTCATGATATCAGAAGAAATAGAAACACAGAGCCCAAGGATATAAAAAATAGGTACATATACAAAACTATGTGTAGAACCTGTATTAAAAAGTACCGATGATAAAATAGAAGCTACTAGGATAGTACCTCTGACTGTAAAAGGTCTGTGATCCTGCTCTTGCTGGTTCTGTTGCACTATATATGCCTGCCCAGTGTCGCGGCCCTACGACACAGCCTAGCTACCCAAAGCTCTCCTGCCCTACTGCCTCTGAGATCCTGGTGTCTGGATACCACAACCACGACCACCATCTCTGCCTGCACGCCCTGACATATTCCTGTTCCCCGACTGGTAAGAAGCTGATGGTCCTGCTCCCACATGCAAAATCTGTACAGAACCCCTCTCACTAGCCATCAGTGGAAACACCCTGCAAAATCGATGCAGATGACCCATCTTGCCACAAGCTCGTCACTCTAATGGGTCACGTGAACATTGTGGTATCTTGTGCCCCTCCTTACCACATTGGTTGCACCTGATCGGGCCACCAGAAGAAGCTGCCCGGCTGGTACTGCCACCCTGAGAGATGTTCATTTGTCTCTTCCTCTTACCTGTAGAAATAGTACCAGAAACTGGTGCAGTACCGCCCTGGCCCACACCACCATATTTCTGCAGGTTCCTCTGGGTAATCAGTGCCTGATTCACAATAGCATGTACAATAGTCAACCTGAAGACAATCACCAGTTCCCGGATGTCATTACATAGACCATCCTCAAAATTCCTGGCTCTCAGTGTCTCATCACCCACTAGAACGTTTGCAAAACTCTAAAGCTTAGTGAAGCAAGAAGAATAGTCCATCACCGAAATAGCGCCCTGCTGCAGATTCATGAACTCTCGAGCTCTATCTTACCTTAGCATCTCTAGGAAGAATAAGTCATAGAATACTTCGTGAAAATCCTCCCACGCCATGTCTTTGTGATACGCTGACTAGGTGGTCACATCCCAACACCTCTTGGTGGAATCAGAGAAGCATGAATGTCTTGAGCATAACCCTCCAACCTGGAGGTGTCTCATGATGCTCGAAAATAGTCTGCATCGACCCCATCCAAGACTCTGCAGCCTGTGGTCCACCATCCCCTGAAAACGTAGGTGAATGTTGTTGCTGAAAGATACGTGTTGGCTCGGCCATAGATGTGGAAACCTGTGGTGCTCCCTGCATGGTCTGCATAAACTGCAATAAGCCGTCACGGAACTGTGCCCCCGCGCCTGTGTCCAGTATAACAGCTGGTGCCGCATCTGGCTCTGCTGGAGGATCAACTGGTATCCCATGGCCCACCATCTCTGGATTATTATCGTTGTTACTCTCCTGGTGAACAACGCGTGGTCATATAGGCCGCATGACACTACAAGGTCAAACACACGCCTTATATTCAAGATTATCAAAGTCTGAAAATGAAGGAACCACAAGGGAACAAGAGGAAGATGGAATTTAATGGTCTGCAAAACAAGACTACACAACGTGTATACTGTCTACACGACGTGTTATTGACTTCCCTTCCCCTGTACGGGTCCTTCTGCATGGCTAAGCCACACGGATCCTGTTTAAACAAAATTACAGGGTGGGTATGATATCTACACGGTGTGTATGGTGTTATTTCCAACTGCATGTGTCATTTGTGACACGGACGACTACTCATCTTGACACTACACGATGTGTTACACCCGCACATGGCGTGTACACCACCATGTTTCCCAACCACATGGCTAAGTCCACACGGTCTGTTATTGGAAAAGACTACACGGTGTGTCTCATTGGTACACGGCGTGTTCAAGGAGAGGTGACATTGAACCATGTTTTTAGTTACACTGCTGAGTCCCTAGGTCACACTACACGGAGTTTTCATCATTGACACGGCGTGTTATGTACAGGACTTCACCGACCGGTTTTGTTAGTTACACAGTCGGACTCTGGGTCACACTACACAGCATGTACATTCGGTACACGACATGTTTTACCCAAGCCTTCCCTTAACCCGTGTCTCCGCCTACATGGTTTGTGACACAGGAATAGAATACACGGAGTGTACCCAAAAAGTTCATTTTTCTTCCCAAACTGAAGGACATACACGACGTGTTTAAAATACTACACGGCGTGTATACTGGGTTTCCAAATAGTATACCTCATAAACTTCTCCGGAACCTAGGAAACACTGAAAAACAACACCTAAGTGTCAAATTCCTACCCGTGAGGGCCCATACTCCCCACGATTCAATGTTTGACATCTTATCTTTGTAATAACAAAATATACAGTCAATGATATGCCAAACTCCTGTAAATTGGGGCCCATACTCCCCATAAACCAATGTGTGGAATTCATTCAATAAACCGACTAATACTAAACTACCTAATCACATAGCAGGTAATTATCAAGCACCTATCGCATCATCATGCTTTTCTAGCACAACAACTATCACAACAACATGAAATTTCTAATGCACCTACATGGGATGGAAACTATGAATGGCATGTGATATCTAGAATGTGCCTATATGATGCATGAGATGGCATACCCTCATCTCATCGGGTTGAAACTAAATATAACCCACTGATAACTTATAACAACACACTCTCAAGTGCGTCACCGAATGGTGAAAATATATCAACTATAAAATTTGCAAAATCAGAAAATTGCAAAATATGAGGTAGATTAGCTTTCCCTATATGCGGGTTAGCTACGCCCGGGCACAGCTTAGTACCAACTACCATTCGTCCTCTCCCTAACTATGGATCCAACTAGTATGTCAAAGAAAAGAAACCCTCTGATACCACTTTGTAACGTCCCGGTTTTGGGTGCCACACAATGGGAGCCCCGAACCCAGTTCGCCACATGACCTCATGTGCATTTCCCCAAACGCCAGAGGCTATCGACTAGCAGTGAGGGCCCATGCTTGATAGTGGGGAAACTATGGCCTCATTTGTCAAAGTGTAGTGTAGAAGAATACAAATAAAACATACAACGAACCGTAGAAGTAGTAAACCATACACAACTGAAATAAACAACTCTAGTGGATACAACCGAAAATATATAAGTAATGATGCAACATGTCTCAAATTCTAAGAAAACAACCAGAACATGTTATACATCAATGTATTACAACAAAAGCAGAGTATAACATAACAAAGAAAAACAACTGGCAGCGACATCGTGAGCCTAAGCTTGATCACATGGCCTCCTACTCCTTAGCAACAGTCAATTACTGATATAAGGACTCTTGCCTCTATTCACACCGGTAGAAACATAATCTGTTTGGGCCGAAATGCATGACCCAAATAGGGTGTGAGAAATATATCTCAGTAGGCACCCACCAAAGGCACATTCTCAACTATGTGTAAAACATGCAACAAGTGTGCGGTAGTAAAATTCAATAAATTATGTTGTACTGAAAAGTAACTAACTTAACAGTTAAATTTCCATTTTATTAATCATTTAATCCATTAGATATTAGAAATCACCAAAGTGCATTTCTAATTAAACAAACACCATACTCAGACAAACCATTTCTCACCCTCAGGTAATCAGAATCTAACCCGCAGGTAATCAGAATCTCTCCCTTAGGCATAGCAGAATTCCCACCCTCAGGCATATGAATTATCTCCCTCAGGAACATAAGTCAAGCCCTCATGCACGAAAGGTTTCCCTTAGGCGAAATAGAACGTCACCCTTAGGCTAATACAATCACCCCCATAGACTATAATAAAGAACCACCCTTAGGTAGATGTAACCGGGCCATACCCAACATATAAACATCCAATTTACATACAATTCATCTCAAGGAAAAAGTAATGCAAAATTAAACATGGCATACCCTTGGGTATCCTGACCAAATGGCTAAACTGAGGGATGCACCCCTTGGGATGGTCTTGGATCAAAGCCACAATCCCAACCAACTTTTAAATATCACAATTAATCATCTATTCAATTCTAGGGGGTTATTATAGCAATGGCCTCAGCCACACGACACACCAACATGGGTTCGTGGAACAAAAATGCACAAAACACATGACAGTTGAAAAAATTAACACCAATCCACCATTCTTATACTCCAACGAGCGTTATACACGAACGCCAGTTCCAGAAACGCCCAAGAACGACGTATATCTAGTGAATAACAAAACCCACTCAAATGTGATTAACTTTCATTAGTGAAAGAATAGGTATGAACCACACCTGAAGAATAGAGGGCTTACCCGTGCAGTTCCAACGAGATCATTCGACGTGGAAACAGATTCCATACGTGCACCCGACGGATCTACGAAGGTTCGGCCGTCCTCTCCTGAGCTCTCTTCCAGTTCTAAGCCTTCCATATGAACATGGGAGGCTACTGCCCCTTTTAAGCTAAAAAAAACAAAGTACATGACATGTACTTCCAAGTACACCCCATGTACTTCCCAAATTTTAGTTTCTTACTCTGGCGGCTTCCTGCCAGTGCGGCACTGTTCACTTCCCGACATGAGTACATTGCATGTACTCCCAACTACACGACATGTACTATCACCCACCTTGCGGCTTCCCCACTGACTTACTGTTCTGACATGCCGACTGACTACACAGTGTGTAAAGGACCACTACATGGAGTGTAGTTAGTTCCTACACCCGTCATCCCCGGCATGGCCACACGCCCTGTGTACCCATCCCACATGGCCAAAAGTAAACGACGTGTGGACAGAGTATAGGGCGTGTACTTGCCAAAATTGGTATTTTCCCCATTTTTCCATATTTTCTCGAAAACACATAAGGAAAAGAGAAAAGAAAAAACTTATACCTCAAAATAAGAACTGGGTTCTTACAGGGGGACCACTCGATTGATGTCTTCCCATGATGGAATTGCAAGATACTATGCCAAACAAGTTCTTCTAGGCAGGGAGTAGAGGGAAATGCAGAGCTCCATGTCCTCCCCATCCTCTGATATGGACTCCCATTGGAGTATCACCAATGAGGTGGTGCAACTGGTGCAGTGCATGGAGTCGGGCGATCTCAATGTTCGATTTACACCTCTCAGGTCACGGATGCCACGCCGGAGGATGAGCTTCTAGGTTGATGTGATGAAGGAGGTCCCATATTGTCTTTACATGGTCTACATACTATTCGTAGGGCAAGAAGCTTGATTTTAGCCAGTAGAGGGTTGTCCATATATTGTAGCGAATGTCATGCACACATTCTTCTAACAACTTTCTGGGTATGTCAAATTGAGAGGTGGTCGTGGTCCAAAAAATAACCATGATATCATATCTGGCAGTCGTTTCTTTAGGTTCAACATGTTCGCATACTCCTCTGCTAGTGATTCCACTACCTGGTCAGCCCAACTGAGATGCTCACTGATAGTGTGGTCGGAGGCAGTTGGACCGACAGGTATCGAATTCTCATGTGGGTGATTTCAAGGTGGTTCATCAGATGAATGTGGCCCTGAAACATCCCCCAATTGCAAAAGGGTGTCTTTGGAGACTAGTTGGGAATCTGACATGCTTGATCTCGTCCATCTGAGTTCCTCGACATACGAGTGCTTTTCTGTGCTTGATTCGGCAGGGGGAGGACCTTCCTGTCGCTATGATATGTCATTACGGGTAGGAAAATCGCAATGGAAACCACAATGGTGAGGACTACCATTACATCTTGACGCCTCACTGCATAGAGGACCTTTGTAGTGCATACACAGAGGAGGACCTCCAAGGCGTGTCGTAGAAAGGGGAGGACATTCTAGCTGCGTTGTGCTGTTACAGGGGGGCCTTCACAACAAATTCCTTCATGGTGAGGATGACCATCAAGGTTTGACATTCGATGTGTATCCTAGGGACGACCTTCAAAACACACTGCGAAATGGGGTGGACCTTCTTGTTTATTGGGTCCACTACGGGGAGGACATTCGCAATGGCAGGTGTGGTGGTGACGACTACCATCACAGCTACTTCAATGGCGAGGACTATCATTACAGCTGCCGCATGGAGAATATTTGTAGGGTACACCCTGGGGAGGGCCTTTAGAATGTACTGCAATGAGGGGAGGGCCTTCTTGTTGCTTGACCTCTCTACGAGGAGGCCTCCATTATCAGGGTGGTGAAGACTACCACCGTGATCTGATGTACGGCTGCGCGGAGTGTCGTTGCAATGTAACCCCTGGGGAGGACCTTATGGGTATACCATGAAAAGGAGAGGGCCCTCTTGTCGTGATGAGATGTCACTACATGGAAGGCCTCCGCAGTTGAGACTATGATATCAAGGACTACTATCATAATCTGTGTTCCCACTGAATAGAGAGTGCTTGCAGTGTATACCATAGGGAGGACCTTCAGGTTGGACCACAGCAAGTGGAGGAACAACTTGCTGCTGGATCTTCTGGTCATGTGGGGGGGTTCCTTGACTCTCATCAAAAGAGAAACTCTCATGATCAACTATTAAATACCCATGGGGGAGGCCCTCGCAGGTGCTCTGTGGAGGACCGTCAGAGCTTCTGGTAGCAACATTGCGGGGAGGACCTTCACAACTACTACTACCACTCCCATAATATGTTAATGGGTGGGCAGGGTTCTGAGTCTTCGATATCATCTTAGAGGCTTTGGGATCCACAGATTCCAGTAGAGAAAAGTCATGTCCCTGCTCTTTTTTTCCAACTTCCTTCGGCGCATTCGGGGCGTTTTCTTGCGGGTAGTAGGGACAATCTGCTATTTAAAACAGCCATCACCTTTGGGTCCCTATCTAATTGGGTCCCGTGATGTTGTCATGATTCATCGATGAACATCTAGACTTTTAGCATGAATATATGCCTGCTCTGGAGCATCCACCGTGATAGACAGGTGTCCCCCAGTTGGAAAGAGTAAAGTTGCTTGATACGGTTCCCCTTATATCATGAAATATGGCCGATGACCCTCCTAGGTGGAGCAAGGATGCAGATCTTCTCAGAGGCGGCTATCTCGTCTCTTAGATGAGTCACCTCAATTGGGTAGATAGGATCATGTACCCATGTCATTGCTGTTTCCGCAGATGCAATTACATTCTTTCAAGTCTTCAAGATATGATCTGGAATTGATACATGCTCCTCCACCATTACCTGAATATACTAAGAGACATATTTTGCTTGAATGGGTATGAGGGCCCATTCCGGTATCAAAGTAGAAATATCCTACTCCAGCCCTCCAGTGGTCAGTGGGTACTGAAAAATCTCTTGTGCCGGGGAAGGTGAACGAATCTGCCCTTGTGCCTGGATACGCTGGCTTATCTCTCCATTTTCCGCCTCATCGGTATGGTGGACTTCACTTGCATCCAATGGGAGCTAGCCCTGCATATATTGGTTTCCCACTATATCAAGTCAGTGGTCTTTGTTGGCATGAAAATGCGCCTTCCTATTAATTGCTGCCACATTTAGATGGCGGGCTTTGTTGATCGCCACCACATCAGGGTGGTAGGCGCCAGGAGCATCTGCTTGGAGCTGGTCCTACAGGCATTGGGTCACCACCACGTTTTTCTGGTGGGCTTCACGACCCTTCGCAGGGAGAGGTTCCTCCCAGGTAGATTTCTTCCTGTGTAAGTGATGGTCTTGATAGATCATGGTGGGGATGCACACCTTCTCGTATGATGCCTCAATGTCTGGATGGAGGGATTTGGAGGAGCGAACAGTTGTATGTTCTTGCTCGCGATACGTCTTTGTGACTGGGCAGCAGAGTTCCTCCTCAGGGACAAGGGTGATGACCGGTCCCTTGTTGTATGTTTTCCTCCCTTGTCGGGCAATCCAAGGGGCTAGAGCTCGGGGATCATGGGCCTCTATCCTCAGGGCGACATCCTCCTTATCGTGAGGATGCTGAGTTGCGGTGTGACCGCAATGACGTATTCCGGCGGGGGCCTTGGAGTGGAACCCCTATTCAGTTGGGATAAAGTCCCCGACGTCAACCTCAACTACCTACCTAAGATAATGGAGGTATACTTTGTCTGATTCTGGGGATTGGTGCCCGAAAGGTTTTGAGATGGAGATAGGGGCTGTCTGTATCTGTTTTTGTGGCCGCTGTTTGGCAGGCGACCAGGGAGTCCTGGCGGATTGGAGGGCATGCATAACCGCCTCCACTATTGGGAGAGTGCCGTTCAAGTGGTAGTCTCAGATCAATGCATCTGAGACCCAGCGTTGAAGATGCTGGGTAGGTGATGAGGTCCTTCACTGGTGAGGAATTTTGGTGATTGCATTGTTGGAAGCACGTGCCTATGAGTTCCTTTATAACACCTTTGGATCGAAGGGAGTTCTGAGTGGTACCTATAAAATATTTTAACAAATACAAACAGAAAACCCATCAAAGCAGCATCTCATGACCCCATGAGTAATTAATGACCTTTATTGGCCCTCCTTGTGTGTATAAAGGGGGAACAGGGTGGGATTAGGTTAAATCAGTCACTCTTGGTTAAAGATTCACTTCGGTTTCACCATTTTTTGTATCCTGGCGCACGACGAGATCATGGGCGAGAAACATGCGATACCCGAAGATTGATTAGAGAAGATTGGGTTCTGCTTAATCACTCATATCAGGTGCACCATTGTTTCCAAAAAACGCCCAATGGTTCCATATCCAGTAATAGTTGGACCTGCTTTCCAAAGGCTTCACTAGGTGGTTTGACCAGCGATGCTTAAGAACACACATTGGTTAAGAGGATGAGAAGTCGGGCTCATCGCACCTTTTTTCAGGGAATTATTGCCTGTTATGGGACTATATTATATATTTAATACGTATTCATATGTTCACGAATATTTGGTTTATAACCAGGCATAGTATCCATAGATTACTCCTGGTTGAGAATAGTCTGCTGGACGTAGCGGTTCGAAATAATTTATGCCTGAGTTTTACCATCCCTCGTTGGATTAACAACCCTGAGGTGTCTGGAATCATTGAGACGACACTGGTTTAAAGCCTCATAACTAGGAACTCTGGAGTTTATTGTCATCCAGGGAGGATATATAATGACTTGAGCATTTAGATCGAACCTGTGGCACGTGCCTCCTATGTATCCCTATGAGAGGAATTAGAATTCACGTAGTTTGGTTTGGTAGGAGGAATACACTCTAGGCTACCCAAGGTTGGTGCGGTGAACCGATGTGAAGATGGTTGGATCGATTGGGTGTAGGGCTTGAACCTTGGTGATGCATCCTACATACCCTTCCTATGATACATGGATCAAAGTCCACGTAGTTCGGGTTGGGATGGGGCTTACACTCCGAGGCAGCCCAAGGTTTGGGTAAACCAACGTAAAGGGTGTCAGAATGACCGATTGTTGGGCTTGAACCTCGAGGAGGATTCCTATATACCCTTCCTAGGAGACAGGGATCAATGTCCACGTAGTTCGGATAGGGGTGTCAGAGAACCAACGTAAATGTGGACCCTGGGGTCCGATAATGATTGGGCTTGAAACTCCTGGAGAATTCTTACGTATATCTGTGGTGGGGAATCAAAGTCCACGTAGTTCGAATTGGCTTGGGGATTATACTATGAGGTATCCCAGGGTAACGGATTGGAGTTTACACTTTGAGGAGGCATAGGGTGTGGGTAAACCGATGTAAAGAGGGTCGGAATGACCGATTGCTGGTCTTGAACCCTGGGGAGGATTCCTACACACCCTGCCTAGGAGACAGGGATCAAAGTCCACATAGTTTTGGATAGGTGTTTCGGAGAACCGATGTGAATGTGGACCTGGGGGTCCAATGGATATCGGGATTGAACCACTTCGAGGCTTCCTACGTATCCCTGTGGTGGGTAATCAAAGTCCACAGAGTTCGAATTGCATCGAGATTATGCTCTAAGGTAGCCCAGGATAATGGATTGGGGATTAAACTATGAGGAGGCCCAGGAGAGGATTTCATGGTTGATGCTTACTCTAAGCCCACGTGAGTCATGCTCGATGTGAGAAGTAAGAGGTAGCAGGGACAGAACGACCACGTCGTGAAAGGTGCATCTGTGGGATGTGCAATGGGGCATACGCATGGGGGTGGCCCAAAAAGTCAGGGATTACTCCGATATGGATGCCCAGGGTGATAAAATCCACCAGGAAAGGGACTTGGCCCAGAAGGGGAAGAGAGTTGCACCCTTCCCCAATACTCCCTTCCTTGTCCATGGATGTGGGGAAGTAAGGAGGTGAACGGTTGCTTCCTTCTGATGGGTAGTCCTCCACTCCCCGTGGAGGGGAGATGTGCCCCAGTCCTATCAAGTGGAGGGGAATAAAGTGGACTCCCAATCTCGGACTCTACATTACCATGGGTATGTGAACCCTGGAGTGACTCGGGAACCCGCTCAAGGGTCGGGGCACCCCCTTCGACCTTGCATACTGTGGGTATGTGGACTCAAAATGGCGCACTGATGTGCCTGAAGGTTACATTACATGGGTCTGGTGGCTCTGGTGGAGGCCTCGGCTCGGGGCCAATGAATGGGCCAATGAGGGGGTTGCGAAGGATCAGGCCAGATTGGAAGGATTTTATCTGGATCAAGGAATGACAACTCTAAAGGATTTGGCGGACCACACTGGGGTATGAGGGGTGGCGCCCTTCGCGCAGGGAGGTGCTACACGGAAAGATAGGCCATCCAAGAACAAGGGTGGTCCGCGGACTGATGGGAATCCAGCAAACCATGGTGGTTCGCAGCTTTGGGTTCGGCCTGTGTACGAGGTTATTATGCGGAGGGTTCCACGTGGATAGCGGCGACCAAGGGTGATGGCGGTCTGGGATTCTCCTGCGTAGGAGGGTGCTACCCGGTGTGACAGATCGGAAAAGGGTCATAAACTCCCCAGTTTGTGGGGAGTACATCCACAGAGGGGCCATGGTTCGCAATCTTCTTTTCTTTGTTATTTTAATTTCTCAGTTCACCAAGTTGTTACGCGTTTTCGGTTCCTTATTAATTTCTTTCCAACTTCATACCTGTTCTGGTTCGCGAACTGGAACTTCACTTTTTGTGAAGTCCTAAGCTACTTCCATCTAAATCATTCCATCCGAATCTGATCGATCTCCCCTTTTTCTCTCCCCCTCCATCTCCTTTTATATAGTGGGGAAAGTGAGGTAATAGTGGTAATGTGACACCTTTGGCAGAGGCACATGACCGGAAACCCAACTTACGGATGACTTGGTCAATCTGCAACTCGCGGGGGGCATTGAACGCACCTCCCCCGTGATCCAAACTAGCTCAGAAGTGCTTCATGGACACGCAGGGTTCCACCCCCATTCCGCGAATGACAGCGGATGCGGCCCAGGCCGGTTTACGTGGTCCACAGTTGGTGCGGTACGAGATGGTGGACCGGGTTACTGCCCGTCCTGCTTCACGCCCGTGGAGGATCCCTGCCTCTATTCCGCGAACGACAGTGGTCCATGGAGGAGGGTGCTTCGTAGAACCGGTCGTGTAACGTTATCATTGGACCGGTCTACGGAGCGGTTCATCTTGTGCCATCCAATGAGTATTCTCCATTATTTTCCCAATTCTTTTGGGGGAAAGTGGGTAGAATCTCCCTTGGATTAAATGGGCTTCTCATTCTCTTTTTTGGATTTTTCAGGACCCTACACTCTCCAGTAAGGGCCGGTATGAAAAGACCCCAAAATTTAAAGAGTTGGCATGATCGCATATTTATTCCACATAGTTTAGGATATCATGCACTAACCATTAAGATCATTCCATACAAAGTTGAATCATCCAATGGTTATATGGCCTGAGTTGGACGACTGTGAGGAGTACATGTGGTAGTAACTTTCTCTTATCATACAGTTTCCTAGGTAATCACACGGTTACAATGAACCATTCAGAATCCATGCTTTTCAATATTCCTAGTCCAAATTTTATTCATTAGTCTGAAAAATCAATGGAAATTGAAGGTAATAACATGAAATCAAGCTATAACATGGAAAAACATTCCTCCCACCTCTACCACCGAATGTGAACAACTGGTATTAGATGATGATACCAGAGGTTTAAACTTTTCCCATCTTTTATACCTTAGATATGACGTTGACTAAAAGGTTTGAACCACTCTGGGATTTCCCCTAAATATGCACCAGATTCTCTATGGGACATATAGTTAGTGCTCAAAGGATTTAAGAATTATCATCGTCACAGTTAGGGTTTGGAAACCCCCTGAATGAATCTTCTTTTTCCAGTTCCACAAACAATTACAATATGATCTCAGATGGTCTCAATGACACATGACGCACTTCAATCCCACTTTACCCCAACCCATAATTATACCAAAACAAGGTCTTAGAGGAATCACACACGTCACCACTTTTTTCTTCCGATGAGAAAAATCAGAATGAAAGGACACATCGAAACACCTTCCTCCAAAACATATGATTTCGTAATTCCCTGAAGGGATACACAGATCTGAAAGAATAGAGCCTCTCATAAGATTTCACAACCTTGACCCTTATTGTCAAATGAGCACATGACATCGCATCACGTCACAGAACATGACCATTGTGGATAAAAAACATAAAGAGATGGACCTTCTTCTGAGTCCTAAAATACACATGATTCTAGAAAGCAACAATAACACCCACTTTTGGCCATATTTTTCCACATTGGTGGACTAACATGAACTCTTGTTTTGATGATAATGAAAAAATACCCAAATTCCCTTTAAGACATCATTCTACAATAACATCATGAATTGCATTCACCATCAATGAATCCAGCAACATATGAAACTATGGTCTATTTCACCTTTCTACAACCACTCTCCCTCTAAAAGGGTATCCACATAATCGAAAAATAAGAGGGGTAAACTCAATATCCAATGCTCAAGAAGAAAGTCCTTATGTTGATCAATTGATGGATCATCCAATGAAAATTCACCATAGGCCACACATGAATCATACATTTTATCTTTATGGGGGTGTACCATAGCCCACAATAAAACCCAAACACCCAACCAATATGGTCATCTGGTAAAAAATTTCAAGAAACCGAAACCGAAGACATAACGGGAGCCACCATATTATCCTCCCAAACCTTTTCCTCAAAAAAGACCTCTAAACAATGCTTCATTCCAAATTATCAATGAAACACTAACCCAAAACATTGTTTAGAAAATAGGGGTTATTCAACTCAAAATATCCTATAATTACAATCCCACAAACAAATCGGCCACACCTCCCAACCACACATTATTAAAACACAACCCATTCCTTCAAAATCTTTCTAAAAAATAGTGTTGGCTGGTTGTGAATTTACAAATGTTTTCTCATGATCCTCAAACATGCATGTTCATATGCCACACTAGGCACCCAAATCATAACCATCCATATTCTCATATAAACCCATTCATGTGGTCACCCTTGAGAACACCCAAGAACAAATCCAAACCTGTGCTCTTTTTAATATCAAAACCATTTTAACAGCACTCTCCCTTTCTCAAAACTTGTAACCATAAAATCAAAACCCAATTTAAATATTAGAAACCAATTTATAAAAGCACTAACAATTAAATAAAAACACACTCCAATTCCATGCACAACCTCATAAAGAAATTTCATCCCATTTAAAAAACTCTTAATATCATAAATACACCATTTTCTAAATCTCTATTTAATTAAGTTTATAACTCTTCTAATTTCAAACAAAGGTACTAAAATTTCATAAAACATTTCAAATGATTAGTAGATAACAAATAAAAATTAATCTTCAACCCCCTCACATAAATTCAAGAATACATAATTCAATTCGAACACTTTTATATGGTTTAGAAAATTGTATGGGAAACACATTTTCAAAACCCCCTTCAACATAATTAATACATTAAAAATAGGTGTAAACAAATTATTTACCCTTTAGAAAAAATTCTAAAATTTCATTTCTATACATTTACATATAAAACCATTTTCACTTTACTAGAAAATAAATTCCCAAAAATTCACACTCCTTAAAACCATGTAATTTTATCATTAAAAGAAGTTCCAGGATTACCAAACAATGATACAGAAGACAATGGGAGAAGAAACTAGTGTTGGTGGGTGACATAGACATATGGTTGGAATCCATATTACATATAATTCACTATCACAAAGAGTGTTTTTGGGAAATATCCCTATCTTTACATGGCTCTCCAGGCCATGTGAGCTCACTAAGACCATTGTCCCATCTCTCCTTTCATTTCCCCCAATAATCAATGAACCATAATAAATAATGAACTCATATAAAAACCACCATCCCATGGCGACCTGAATCCCATCACAATCTGTGTTGCCCTGGAACACAACCCATAATCAGAAATTCAAGTCTAAACAATCCTAGCTCCATACTATCCTGACTCTTCCCTAAATAACATGACCCAAAGAGTGTAACTCCTTTGATACCATTTTTTCATGATCCAGATATGGTCACTCTTAGAACCTGCACCAAAACTTGCATATGAAAAGTCGCAAAGGGCATTCCATATCCCAATGGGTTGGAAAAATTTCTCGGGTATCATTTATTTTGTTTTGAAAATGATTTACAAGAATATGGATACAAAAAACATCAAAAATATTTGATAAATTGAATCTAAAAAAATCATACCAAACTAGGTCTATAAAAAATCAAGAACATAGTACATCGAACTAATAATAGTAATAGCGGTCCAAGGATAAATAAAAATAACTGCAAATCTGCCACAAAGACTCCACATGACACGAGGTCATCACCCTTGATTTTCTTCCACAATACTTCAACAATGAAGGGGATTAACAACCCAACCAACCATCACACAAAGCCTTTTATTTACCTATTTCAAACATGACCAAGTCTAATTACACATAATTTTTTTATGTAGTGTTTTAGAATGAGCCCAATAGGATACCAAAATATGATTCTATATGGTAAGAATTACATGATAAAGAGCATGCTATTTTTGAAGACCAAGAAGTGGTGGAAATAATTTCTAAAATATGAATCTTTTAAATGTAAACAGTTTTCAAATAGAATTTTTCATGAATGATCTCATATCAATGAAACATGTAAGATTATATATTTTCAAGAAAAAAACCACCATATTCCTAATATATATACACAAGAGTCATTGACGGACAATCTTGGGAATACCCCTAGGAATTCGGTAGACACCGACTTATGTACCTCATACCTCGGTGTAGAGTAACAATAGAAAAATCGGTTCTTCTACATGAGACAGTAGTATGGAACACAAAAATAACCTATTGGTCCCCAATCATAATTAAAATATTTTTTTAATGATTTCATTATCCATTTTCTCTGTGAAATAGGGACAAAACCCATCCTGATCACTAGGGTACTAGTACATATCTGCCCTCCTAGGCACCCAGGCTTCCCCCATTGTGCTCAAACAATTATCTCATGATACCAAAATCCATTATCACATAAAAAACACAAGTCATGGTAATAATATACTAAAACAATATCAACACATGTTTTTTACCACTTACACCACTCAATAAAACCTTTAGAATTCTAATAAAATATCATCACAAAATTTAACAATGGTTTATACACAATCTCCCTTAAAAATCCCACGTTGAACACCATGAACATACCCATATTCATCAAAATAGAGTGTTAAGAACCCAATTAATTTATATAAAACCATTACATGATTTATAAAACAACCCCATTGACATAACATAAGATAAACTGGTGGAACACCTAATTCAACACAAAATTGGTACCAAATTTAACAAAAATCCCTTTTAAAATCATGTTTTGAACACAACGACATACCCATATTACCTAAAATAGAATTTAATGCACCAAAAACATTTCTAAAAACCCTTTAAATGAGTTATAAAAAAATCCCATTAGGAACAATATTAAATAAGCATGAAAAACACCCAATTTAGCTCTAAATTGGTACCTAAAATTAATTCATTTAACCAACATCACCAAAACCAGATTTCACAGCAAGAATAATGAATATGAAGTGTGATAAAACCAGAAATTTTGAAAATATAACTCATCTAGCATTGATTACCCATGTAATCACCTACCAAAATAAAGAAGACCATGAATCTCTGTGCGAAAATCCAATAGCACCACCACTACGCCATGATGGACTTAGATTAAACCTAAAACCATAAGAATAGTCTAATAAACCACTGATAAAAACCAATTTTCAAAGACATAGTTTTTGTAAATGAAGTATTTCATACAAAAAATTGGAATAAAACCTTAATAATATAGAGAAATCAAAGATTGTGGCACTTACTTGAAGAGAGCTTGAAGGTTACCCACCAAAAACCCATCGAAAAATGTGATCCAATGGAGGTTTGGGGACCCGGGGAGGCATCCACAGCTGAAATAGTTAAATAAGGGAATAAAGGGGCGAGTTTGGATAAATCTAGGGAGGGAAAACATAGAATTTAAAAAAAAAATTGATGTCCTGGACAAGGCTACATGGTTTTACTGCACGGTTTAGCGAACTGTGTGCCCAAACCATTCACCGCCTTCTGTCCAGTCAAAAAGTTTTCAAACTCCTTCAAATATAGGTGGTCCAAGGGGGAATCCTAGGGGGAAATATATTCCAAGGTTAGGGGAAAAATACCCAAAATAAAAATAACATTCCACCCTAAGACTCACAAAACATGAGGGTATAAACCACCCCAACAACATACCCCGCAATGTTTCCACTAGGAGGTTTACAAATCCAACTCCAAATGAACATCACCTCATACCATCAACTGAAAAAAGAGTATCCCATGTTCCCAAAATTATCTACAAGACTATGGTCATAGAACAAAAAAATAATAAATGCAAAAAATTTATACCCCAAACACCCAGAAAAAGAGAGAAGAGTTAGAACCGAAAGAGGATTTGAAGCAAAGCATAGAATTAAATTTCTTACTCTTCAACAAAACATATATTAAAAATCTTATGCAAGATATTTAAATTTAAATATATTTAACCATGAATTTTAATAATTTAAAATGTAAAATAAAATATGTATAACATTTAATATTTATAATAAAAATAAAAAAATTAAAAAGATTAATTTTAGAAGTTAAAAATAACTAAAACCAAAAAAAATATCCCTAGAAAAATTAAATTTAATTCACAAACTGACTGAAAAGTTTTTATATAAGAAAAACCCAATATAACAAAAAACATCAAAGAGTGCATTATAATTCCAAATGAAAAATTGTTAATTTTCTAAGTAATGATAATTTTGAAATAAAAAATACCATAATTATAATTAATATTTGTGTAAATAATATATCATAGTAAATCTATATCAATTTTAACCAAACATAATCAATTTATTTTCCTCAAATAATAAATTCATCTTACATAGTTAATGTCAATTAATCTCTATAATGAAGGATTATAATGCACACAATGATGTGATTTTCATATGTTTTTCCCCATGGAATAACATAAGTAATGAATTGAATGAATGATATCTCAAAAACAATATATTTGTGGAAAAAATTATTTCTAGTTTGAAAAAATATGATCTAATTTAATTTTTTTGAAAATAATCAAACCATCCTAATTTTTTAATCAGGAAATCATCCATAATATTATTTTTCACCATAGCTAGAACATAAACACAATAAAATATAATCCAAAACTTTTCATCTCAATATAATAAAACAAAAAATATGATGGATGATTGAGCGGAAATAGTAATTAATATCTTACAAAAATAAAACAAAACCATAAACGTCAATGAACATTACTCAACCATGGTAAGTATTCATTACATAGGAAATTTTAATTCGATGTATATTATTTTTAACATAATCAATATAGTCATAATCAATTTAGAGAGAAAAATATAATTTTAAATTTTTATAAAAATATTGTTTTTAATGGATTAATGAAATAGACATTACTAAATTGAATCCATGAAAAAATAAAAATGATTATCCACATTAATGAACTAAAAAAATATAACAATTTTTGATTGATTTACACCCTAATATTATGGAAACTACTAAACATTAACACTATATTTTTTAAACAACTTTAGGGAATTTTAAAATACACTCCATTAAATATAGTTTATAATTGAGAAACCCCACCCCCATCTAAAACCAAAAACTTCCCCTATTTTGATCATCTAGGTGAATTAATTAGTTTAATAGTTCAAGTTCGTACGTAATATTCAATTAAATAACTCAAAATATTATAAAACAGTTGTTGGATAATTGAAATCATCGTGATTTCTCTAATTACAGTGACCAATCAATTTTTTTTTATCATTTATATGTAATTCCACAGTTATGCTACACAATGATATTCAATATAAACAAAAACTATCATACATGATATTTCATAATTTTTTAAATAGATTAAACTGATCCTAAAATAACATTCGAGATAAAAATTTCAAGCAACCTATTATGTAAACATGTAAATTTATCTATAATTTCAACAATTGAAACATATTTGACATGAAGAATTAATTAATCCCATGATATTACCTAATTAATACACTGAAATTAATTAAATTCACTCTCTTGTAGTGGGATGTAAAACCTATTAGCTTATTTTTACAAGAAACTAAAAGGAAAAAAAATCAAATCTGTAGAAAAAATAATAATCAAAGTTATATTGAAAGTAAAATCCAAATTTAGATAAAGTATTAAAGTAAAAATAATGAAGTTTCATATGGGTATACAATAATTAATATCCTATTTTATTATATGAAAACCCCAATTAGGTCATTACCTAATATCCTAGAAATACAATATATATAAAATATATTCCAATATCAAAATTAAAGAATATTTCAAGTGTTTTTACAATATGAAGTGATTGTCATTGCATAAACATATCAAATCCCATCACATCAATGAGTGTAAATAAGGAGACACAAGTATTGATTATTAACAACTAAAAACCTATGTTTTTAGAGAAAATAATTTTTTAATGTAATAAAATAATGAATTTCCACACATGTATTACATAATTTATAATCTTCAGTTGGAAAACTATGACAATATAACTAAATTCTAATGAAGGATGTGGGTTCCTAGGCTAAAACCACAAAATACGTGTTTCTCGTTAGTTTTTAGGTCAAAATTCAACCTTATATGCTTTAAAACAACAACGGAAATATGTTTTTCTTTAATATACAACCCAAACCCTTGGAATAACCCTTTGATAATGATAAACAACTGTTTTTCAACTTCAAAAGTTAAAATTTTATTACTGTACACTATAAAAGAATCGTAAAATTTGACCAATTTGAAGTTATATTTATATGGATGGTAGTATTAGGGTACCTAAAAACTTTTTTCAATACTCTAAAATATTTATTCATAAATAGTTTACGTATAATCCAAATAAATAGATTTAAAAACAACTATGTTTTTAAAATACTTTTTAAGAGAAATAATTTTTTCGATGTTATTTAGAAAAAAAATTAAAACCACTAAAATTTTTAACTATATGATCATTTGATATTTCTTCAACATCATAATTTATTTCAGTAACTACTGATTCCATTTTAGTATCCTATATAAAAACTTTTATGAAAATATTATTATAGATTTCAATTTTCACATCCAATATAACATATTTTATAACAATTTTATTACACATTTCATTTTCACATTTCTTAGGAGTGGATTTTAATTATACTATTCTATGGTCTCCTTACTCCAAGGGTTCCTATACTAGGATGAAAATAAATAAAAATCGATAATTATCCCTTAATTCATCATCCAATATTCTAGGGTTATGTGACTATTACTAAGGGTATATAAGTCAAACATGTGTGAGGAATCACTCTAAATAATATTTAGGAAGTAAAAGGAAAGATATAAAATACCAATAAACATCATATTATAATGAATAATAATAAATATCAATAAAAATTATGATAAGAACTATACATGAATGTAATTATTTTCAATTGAAACATTTGAAAATACTAAAATAAATCCTCAGATGTAACTGTAAAACTCTAAAACCTATAGAATAACTCCTCAGATAAGTAATTTATATCCCAATCACCAACCATGTCTTTCTAAATGACAAAAAATTTATATATACTTAGGGGTTAATAACATGTATACTCAATAGGACCTCCATAAACCCATTGGAAAAAACGTGGAAGAAGTATATTGCAGCTAGATGAATAATGAAATGAACGTATATCACCCCCAAAACATGTATATTATTCTTTTAACATACTCGCCATGGAACTCCAAACAAGTAATAGATATTAGTAAATCATTTAATATCAAAAGATTATAAATAATAATAGGTACATGTATTCCACTTTTCCAATTACTACTACCTTTCATTCCCTGAAAAATAATTCATATGAAAATCCCTATTATAAGCCACCCCAGACCCCATGTAATTGTACTATAAATACTGCTACATCATGTGCAACCCAACATCTCATGATTAGTACATTCCATTAGAATCCATTTGTATGCATGTAATCCATTAGAGAATATGTGCATTCATTATACCTAAAGAGATCAAAACATTTAACATAAACCAATGGGAAGTTTAAACAACCATCCCTAGATAGAATTATTTTTTATAACTCAAAATAATATTACCCAGACAAAAAGGGATATTAATAACATGATACAGCAAATACATATTTAGAATATATCATATAACATAATCCATTTTAACCTAGGATATTACTAATCATCTCGGTCTATTAGAATAGTTGGGGAGAGGTATAAGTCATATATTCATTCCCTTATGATTCTTGACGTTATTGAAATTAGTCTCTAAAACATTTTTGTGTCTGTTTTGATACCAATTTGGCTGATTTAGTGTATCAAATTAGAGAATAATTAATAATATCCCACATAACCACACAACTACCTACCCGTATAATCATGTGTCCCTATTGTCAAACATGACCCATATCTTTATTCACTAAGGACAAGGTATCAAATATTCCAGAAAAAATCAAGATGAAAATTAATTAATTCATTATACATTAATTTATATTATTCGATTTCATGTTCTAGGATTATAAATTTAATCTTTTAAGACAATAGACAATGAAACTATTTAATCACTACTTATATTTTCTGATAACCCATACTAATCTATAAACCCCATGAACCTACCCTATTTACTAATTATTTCAATTATTTATTCATAACCATCTATGTTAACTAGGACTCATAAAAAGATACCACATAAAATATTCACTAATTTTTTTGACAAAAAACCGTGTCTTATATTTGGAAAATGATCATTTAAAAAATATCTTATCATCCACACTCCAAAAAGTATCAAAAAATAAGTATGAATCAATGAGTTGGCCCTACTCCAAACTCATCCTTAACACCATTATGTCTCATACCATTGTTCATAATATATGTTTTCTGATGATAAATGGTATCAACCATTACTATAGTTCCATGATCCTGTACCATTGCCCAATATATAATCAAAAATTGACATTTCATCCATCCTATTGTTCATCAATTCATTCATACCACAAAATGATATCAACTAATCACATCAAGGGTCCAAATCCTAAGAGAATTAATACATTCTCAAATATATTTCTCACACACAAAATTATATAACGTAATGGAATTTATGTATTTAAACCTCCCATAATAAGAAACATAATTTTCTAACCCAAGCATTTATTATTTGACAAAAAACCAGTTTAATTCTATCATGAATTTATCTGTTTATTAGGGAAAGGTAATCTGCACTAAGAAACCTATAATATTATCTAGTAGTAGTTATAGTCGATGTAATATACTTCAATCATTAAATCCATATTAATAAATTTTAAGAACATTAGTACTTATAATAAATGTTCATATTTAGAATAATTAATTAATATGGCTAGATTAATATTTTTTATCAAATTTCAATAAAAATAATCATCTTACATAACACCAATAATATATCCAAGCCAATAGAAATATATCATGAAAATATCAATAGGAAATATCAAGAACATTTTTTGATAATGTCTCAACAAATAATATAATTTCTTTCATGAAATAATAACCATCATTAAACTAAAATAATCGTAATTTATATTATCTAATATCTAATATTAAAAATTATTACTAATCAAAATTATATATCATGTTTAGAACTACATCATGATATTATTTTGAATTTATCAAATAGTTTATACACTATGAAATTATATTAATTATTTTTCCCTCTTGGATAATTCCTAGAATAATTATCATTATTCTAAACCATGATATATTCGTAAAAATAATAATCCAAAAAATATGAAATTTCATTATTATTATACTATGCATAAAATATATATTATAATATTTATATTTTATTAATAACAATATTCATTCAAAAGAATTGAATAATGTTTCTTTTGTAGTTATCTGATCTTAGTAATTATAAAATTATTCTTTACATTCAGCATCATGATACATCTCATTCTGAAATAATATAAAATTTTAAATATTGTGATTAGATTGCATCCGTATGTAGGATAATTTCAATATTTATTAAGGGTTTTAACTTTAACCTACTATACTTGATATCATTAAAATTCTCTTGTTGAAATTATCAACAACCATATTAAAAAATTATTGTAAAATTTTATTATATAGAATCATAATGTAATAAAAATTACTTGAAAAATAAAATTTTATTTATAATTGAATTGTATAAATAAAAATAATGTTTTATAAAAATGTTTTTTAATATGATTTTAACTATATAACATATTTAATGTTTTCCTAGAATAAAATTTAGTAATTGAGTTTCCTTTGATTACTATATTTTAACTTCCTTATGGTTAATCACACTTTTCTATTCAATGTAATATGAAACATAACAAAATCACTATTGTGAACATAAAAAAGAAATGTCACAAATCCCTTACCTAGATATTTAGTCTTTATGTGGATTATTCTTAATAATTGAAGTGATAATATTCTACCCATTTAATCTAGAACACACAGAATATATTCATAAGACTCAAAAGACATGAAAGATGAGGCACAGACATCCAAAAATCATTGTGTTGAAGAAACCCAAAAAAGGGAAGGAAGAATCCTCTTTTTATGGGAAAATAGATTGTCTTTGGGATATATTTTGAATCAAACGTGGAATACCAATTTTCATTCCTAATCAATTATTTTCAATTTAATTTAAATTGAATGAGTCATTTTATAAATTTATAAATAAAAAAATTCATTATGTTATCATATATTTTTCAAAAATATTTAAAGGGCTGATTTTTAGTCATAATTTTAATTATAATTGAGACAAATGAATTGAATAATCTAAATAAGAAGAAAAGTATGTTTTTGGAAAAACAAACTACCAGAATGAAAAAGGGTACCTTGGGTAAATGTAATACAATTTACCTTTACACAATACATTATTTGTTGGATGACCTTTATATTGGTCAATAAAATCAAGATCTACCATTACATAGGTAGTTCAAAATAAATTATTCCTTTGTGTAACTTTATAAAAATCAAACTTACCCTAATGTGAGATTATAAAAATGTTTTTGACCATTAAACAGTGTTTTAAAATACAAGGATACCATTACAAAACTAGGAAGTAACCGTTATGTAGCCATTATAATATTTGATTTTCTTTTACAAGACACATGGAACCTAGGATAAATGTATGTAATCTTTAAAAAATAATCTTATATTTATAAAGAAGGGGGTATTTATGTAAGTGTAAATAAAAACATGGAAAATAAAAATTTTAAATCAAACTAACAATTAAATAATTAATGAGAGTAATTATTATTGACTCCAAATAATATAAAATACATATAAATAAATATTAAAATTTATAAACCAATTTTAATAACAAAATTTACACTTTCATTAAAATCATAGATCATTTCGAAATCACATTTTATATTGATTTATATATAATTACACTCTCCTAAACTACTAGATAATTCAGATAGAAAATATAATTAGATGAGAAATCTAGACTCTTATATCAGATACCATTCAAACAATTATCCTCCTCAATAATTTAAATAATTCCAGTAATGGGATAGTGAGGAAAGAGAATAAATCAACCACCATACAATATACCTCTCAAGAATACCTCTATATTTTGGACATACAAAAAACTGTATAATATTGGTAATGACTAAGTAGAATCAATAATAAATCTAAAAAAATATCCTAGGGGACCTTCCCCTCAAAATAAAACAAGTACAGTAATGAAACATTTCATCAAGGATAATAATTTACACAACATGGTCACAAGAGTTCAAATCCATCATCCTAAAAAATAATGCATAAAAAAATTTAGGATGTTGAGTGAACATCCATGACTATTCTCACAAATTAAAGTCATGTAAACATAGCAAAGGCTATGGGGGTATCAATAACAGACACACCAAACAGTTCACATCAATTATTCATTATGACAAATATAAATGTTTTATAAGGTGACAATATTCATAAATAATTACATCACATAAAATTTTCAGAACTTATAAAGCTCGAATTAAGAGTAAATATCATATCTAAGACTTTGAAATTTTTAATATGGCATGTTATTAAATATGATTTTCCTCATACATACAATGATATCATCATAATACACACACTATAATAAGTTATTGATAAATTTATTCTCATGAATTTATTTTATCAGTTATTTAAAGCATGGAAAAAAATCATACAAAAAATAATAATTCACATTATTCAAAACATATAATCCTCGATGACAGCAATCATGGTTGAATAATAAGTAAATTCAAAAAAAAAATAATTCAAAAAATATAATTATCATAGAACATATCTTTGAATATTCATATATAATGTTACTAATTATATAAGACATGTTATTTAAAACATTTTATTTATCCATGTAGGTTTAGAAGTGAAAAACCTAATCATGTTTTTTATATAACTATTTACTTTCATTTAAAAACCATCAAGTGGGGAAACCATTAAATTATTTCTCGTTAATGATTTTTTATAACAAGATGTCTTCAAAATACCTTTTTAAAATACCCCATGACTTAATTTTTTTAAAAAATACATTTGAAATATATACAAGTTTCATAGAAGAACAAATCCCATTATTAAAGAAGACATGTTACCAAACAAATATATTTTCCATGTCATTCTCGCATGATATTACTGCATATATCATAAAAAAATATTGAAGTTATTACCAATGATAACATACCCAATGAAAATTTTCTTTTTCATAAATAAACATCATTACTAATTAAACCATCCAAATTTGTCATCAAAAACCCTATTTTTTTAGAATACATCACATAATTTAATTAATCCACCCATTACTGAACTTTTAAAACATTATCATGTTTCATGTTAAAATAATTAATATTTGGGAGAAATTTAAAAATTCCTGTCATGATACCTAGGATTACAAATTTAACACACTTTCAATAACAACATACATATATATATGAGTTAGAATATTTGATAAAATTATTTATATTTAGATATCATTGTTATACTATTATCGTTATCATGTTAATTTAATTACATTTCATATAAAAATAGAAGATTCATATATCATGAATCATAAATTATGGTTTATAGACAACAGATATTATGTTGCATTAAAATTTTCTAAACCTTTAACAAATCTATATTTTAGAAGAACTAACTTATATAAATAATTCAAAAATTTATTGATTCCATTTTCGATTCACTATAGTTGAATGTCATTACATTCAACAGTATCACATTTACACCCCATAATATTCATTGACTAACTAAAATACAAAAATAATCATAATTAAAGTTACAATAAGCATATTAAATACATGACACCCTCAAATAAAATATAATATTATTTACATTGTGAGTCATTGGATTACTCATATGAATTTAAAATACATTATGAAAACAATTAACACATAAATATTGGTTTATGTTACCCCTCTCATTATATACTTGATTTTAGAACATACATTAAAATCGTAATAAAATTGAATCTAAAATTCCATCACATAATATCATTGATATACCATAAATAGTGTCACATGCCCAAATCATTGATTAGAATAATTTAATTCAAAACATTGTGTAACATAATATTATACTATAATTAAAAAAAATTATAGGGAAAAAAATAAAAATATATCATTCTAATAGACTAATGACTACATAACTGATATCATATAAAAGAATATTGATTAAAAAATGCAAGAAAATGAGAACCCTTCCCAAAGGCCAGATCTCTTCCACCGCAAACATAGGAGATGAGTTATACAACTCACATGATGATAAAATATCCTCCCCATGATAATAAATTCAAAAAATTTAATGTAATGAGAGTGTTATGGAACGATTTAAACAAGTTCATTGTAGAAATTCCCTAATTATATAATCATACTTGAACACCAGGCTTAAGAAACATGTTATACCTACCATACTGAATGAAAATTTTAATATATTAAGATTTCAAATTTTTCAGTGATTCTAGAAAATTTCTCAATGATTCAATATGTGGGTGTAAATCAAAGAGGATATTAGAAATGATAACTATTTAATATAAAGTGCTAATAATTATACAACGATGATATTTATTAACATTCACATCAATGTGCTAATAATAAATGGGAAAAATATCTAAAAGGATAATTCAAGGCTCTCAAAACTTATAAATAGAAGAACTCAAAGGCCCCACAATGGAAGGATAAACATCATCAGACAATGAGGGGACGTTTTAATCATAGAATGAAACATACCCTAAAATTGACCGTGTAACACCCACAAAGAGAACATCGAATCCTTAAAATCTCTGTGGAAAAAGAGCCACCACTCCCAACATGTCCATTGTAGTAACATGACAACTAAAGAAATATAGTGATCCTTACATGTAAAAATCAATCCAAATGATATATCTATATCATCCAACAATCATCTATCTTAGGATCCAAAAAAATATATCTTACATTTGTAGACTATTGTGTTGATGCTCTGGAAGTGTCTTCTAAGTTTCATTATCATTGACCTCCACTCTATGGTGATTATCTAAAACATATTTGTGAACATATTTAGTGTGAACATCAAAGGGAAATATAAATAAATCTATTATTGTGAATGAATAAAATGATAGCTTCTATTAAATTAGTATATATATTATTTTAGGGGAAGTAAATAATTAAT
This sequence comes from Viscum album, assembly GCA_963277665.1. Lineage (NCBI taxonomy): Eukaryota > Viridiplantae > Streptophyta > Magnoliopsida > Santalales > Viscaceae > Viscum > Viscum album. The sequence goes on from OY728126.1 coordinate 593,500,692, forward strand.
TTAATTTAACATATTACAAATTTCTTAACTAATTGATATAGTTGTTCATAAAATCATGATACATAATCCTTTCTTAGGGCTCTACCAAACAAGAATTATCACTTCAATTGACATGTTTAATAAACATAAAGGTCCTTGCGTTGTATATGGTAACTAAAATATTGTGTCCTAGCCAATCTTCATTATATACATCATGTTTTATGCCTAATTTATTATATATTCCAACCCACCCAGGAATCCTAATAGATTCTTGTCTATAAAAAAATCATATCAATCAATGATGAGCTCTAATACTAATCTTTCCCAAAATCCTCTCGTTGAGGGTACCCCTCCTGGTCTAGAAATGATGAAAGGTAGTTAATTACCCTTTAATTCAACCTTTGGTATGCCATTGATTGGAAGCTCGAACCTATAGTATATAAGTCACACATATGATAGTAAGGGAAAAAAGTATTTTAGTAAGAGTAAAGATATAAAAAAAACTTATTAATATCATAAGTGAATAAGGTCTAATGACAATAAAATACACGATAAGATGAGTACATAAATGTATCACATATAACTGAAATAACAAAAAATACTAAAACAAATCCTATGAAGTGACCATGATGATCCAATAGATCCATAACAAATCATTATATTATTAATGTCTATTTTAGTCACCTACAAGTTCCTATTGTCATGGAAAATATTTTTACACATACATAGGATGTGTATAATAAGTATACTCAGTAGGATACTCCCTAAAATGAATCATAAAATTTGGAAATAGAAATAACTAAAACTAGTTAATAAATAAATAGACTATTTTTTCCTAGCCTCACCATAACCCATTAACCAAATAAAACATAAAATTAAAATATTATATACCGATATCTTATATATAAATAATGTCACCCTACTTCCACATCTCTAATGGTTTTTAACACTCTTTCCCCAATGGATACATCCTGTTTTTATCCCTTATATATGTTATCATAAACCCTATGAAATTGTATCATAACCAGCACTAAATCCTATGGATCCCAAGATATCCTTATAATCATATCCATGTAGTAATTAAGTCAATTATTGAAATCTAGTACAACATTCTTAGGTGCATTATACCTCAATCCATTACATCCCATGAACTTACACCCATGGGAAGCTAAAACCACAAGGACTAGATACAAGTATATTATATTCCACAATTAGTTAAAACCTTCACATAAATGTATTGTAAACCCATGCCCCATCAGAACCCTGGTATGAATGAACTATGTACCATAAAACATTATAGCCCGGGATACAAATACTCATCTATATATAGAGGTAGAGTGGGGTTGAAGAAGAATTCATCCATATGTTCCCTCACCACCTTGGTTGTTGGATAAAATACCCAACCAGATAAAAGGAATCTATATAGTCTAGCAACATGGGATGGCGGAATACAAAATCCTAAAATATTGAATCAAATCATTCACAACAACTATAGGTTAAAAAATATATGTAGAATCACCCACCACTATCTTCATACAAGACCGATAACTGCCACAATTATGTATTATGTATCAAAAAAGAATAAAATAATTAAGATAAATATTAATTTATTAATTACCCATTAATGAATATTATTAAATTTTCATTTAAAATATTAATTTTTAACTCTACTAATCGAAGTTCTATTGAAACTATTTATTCTTTTATTATATAGTAATCCATGTAACCATCCTTTGAAAATATCATGAACCAACCCCATTCACATAGTATTTTATTTATCAATTTATAATAATTTTGGTTCCTAAGACTACGTCTAGGATACATCATAAAAGATGTACTTATAGGGAATAACTTCTAATTGAATACCATAATTGGAAACAAATCATATATATAACATCATGTCTTCCAACCATGCATCAAGAATTATGAAACAAGTGTAAATTGATGAGAAATACATACTCTAAAGTCAACATGTCCACCCTAGTGTCCCACACCATTGTGTATAATGTAGTCGTTTTATCCATTAATGGTATGTACCATAACTACAACCCCATGCTCCCAACCCATTTTTCAATATATTATCAATAATAAATATTGACCCATTCCTCTATAACATTGAACGTCCAATCATTACAGACAAACAAGGATATAAATCAATCACATAATACCTCTATATAATTATAGGATAAAAAATTTAAAATTTATTTCTTACAAATAGATAAAGGCACTACAGGAATGGAACTATGAAATTTACGACTTCTACAATATAAAATAGTTTCTATTGTCCACAACAATATTTTTTTTTCAATTTTTTTATTAAATATTGAATTAATATGTTCAGTGTTAATATATATTCCTCATTATAAACCCAATTGTCATATCAATTAAAAACTATAATCAATGAAACATGATTCAAGTATTAAATCTGAATTTCTGAAATTACAATAAAATAGTTTTTAATTATGACCATCCCTCTACTATTTAATTAATTTATATAAAATTATTTAGGTTTTTTAATAATTTCCAAGAATATTAACTTGGCTACATTACATCAACAAAATAGCCATGTAGATCGTGAATAATATTTTAAATATCATATGAAAATTTAAAATATATCTTATAAAAATATACCAACCAATAACTTAGTTCCTAATATGACATATTAATCCTAGATAATGTTTACTAAAACCAATTTCTACTTTTAAATATCAAATTTTCTAAAATATTACCCTCATCATAATTTATTATGTTGTTTGACTCTATAAAATCGTATCATTTTGAAATTAATAATTAAAATTTTCACTATGATATTGGATTATGTATTTTCAACTATTAGATAATTTCCAGAATTATTATTACTATTTTACAACAAGTGATATTTTTCAACAACTAAAATCACTTTGATTGAAACTTCTAGATTATCATAATTTACATAAAATTCATATGATAATCCTTCAATTTTTGTGATAAAAATATTCATTCTAAAGCATGATAAAATTTTCCTACATTGATTCTATAGTTTAATTAATTATAAAATAATTCTTGAAATATAGAATTAAGCTATGTCAATATTATAAAGAAATATAAATTAATATGATTAAAATATTTACCTATTATAAATAATTTAAATATTTATATAGTCATAACATCTTAATATACTACATATGATATCGTTTAATTTCCATTTAATAAATTATAATAAAAAAAATTATTAAAATTTACTAACATGTGATTTTACAAAATCATAGTATAATACAAATCATCCATTACATGAAATGTCATTTAAAGTTCCAATATCTAAATAATAACAATAATATATTAACCATATTGTATATATAATTTTATTTTTCACACTGTTATGTGTGTTTTAAATAATAGATTCAATAGTCAGGATACATGTGAATACTATCTTTTATCTTCCTTTTGAATAATCACACTAATATATTCTTAGAAATATAATTAATGATAAATCCACACATAGAAACATAAATGTATATTTCACAAAACCCTTAACTAGGGAGTAAGGCTTCAGATGAACTTTTCTCAGTAACATGAGATAGAGATAGAGATGGTTGTTTGTGGGGGATAGAACTCATTAAAGTGATTCATATGATATTCAAAATACTCATAAGATATGAAATATGAGGGTTGGGGAAGAAAAACCATAGGATAATAAGAATCATGATTGAGGTAAGGATGGATTATCTTGTTTAAGGAAAAACAGAGGGTCTAACCGTTATCTTTGGAAACTTCACTTATCAACCAAATAAAATTTGAATTAAATTACATTTTATTATAATTTATTATGAAATAATAATTTTACATCTATTTAAATAATTAATGTCATGTTTTTATCAAATAATTTTCAAAATCAATTAATCCCACCATTTTCAGTCATTATTTATATACAAACCCATACATAAATATTACATCATTTTAGATGAAAATTAAATGAAAAAAATTACAATAAACAATATAAAAATAAGGGTTTAATGTATTTCAAAACACGAATACAAAAAAACGTGTTTAGAAGACATATAAATCATCTCCCACTTATTTCATCACAACTCAAGCCCTTTTAGACATATCCTTATTAAAACATGTCATTATATCATAGTGAAATGATACATAAAAAATGAATGGAATATATTAAAAATAATAGTAAATAAGGATGAAATCAATTAATACATAATAAAAATAAAAGACGTAGTGTATTAGAACATTATCATAGAATTTGATAATTGTTACAAGTATATCCCAAATCATATTATTGAATCATGACATAATGCGTGTGAGTTAAATAAACTTAAATCATATAGGAATAAAGGTCCCTGAGTAATTCAAGAGTTACACATGCATATGAAATAATTGTTTGGCTTACACATTAGTATAGAAAATCATTTATTTATTCATGGTTTACATCTGATTCTATCTTAGTGGATAGTTTTCACTCCACATTACATCATTTCCTCTGTCAAAGTTGACTCTCGAGAATATCATAGTTGACAATGCCCTTTATTGACCTAGGATCTCTCCCTATTCCAAACATGTTATCTCATGGGATATCTATCATTAACTAATAATTTTTAAGGATATAAAATTCTTGTCCGACCTTTTTAATAACAAAAACCATATATATTTATGATATAATATCATAAACAATTATTCATATCATCATAATATAACCTATGACGAGTATATGTGATTAATAAAGAATTCATCATTTAATATATCATAACCCAAGGAAAATGAACATATTTCATAATAACATCATCATTATACTTATAAACTATCTAGATATCGAATACAGATGGTATCACTAGTTCATATCCATTGTAAAGATTATTCAACATCAAATTATGGCATCATAAATGAAAATTGATTTAAAATATCAATTAAAATATTTCATGGGAAAAATAAACTTTTTAATTTGAAATATATTATTTATAATATAAAAATTTCAAAAATATTAATTAAATTAATGAAATATATTATATTCATGGAAACATTTAATTTAATCGTTAAATGTTTTAGTGGTTATGGAAATAATAAATTTGGTTCATGCCTTGTATGTTGAAAAAATATTCCTTTTAACATTCTGTTAAATATTAGAATGTTGTTCATTAATAAAATAACAATATGATTAATTTTCATATATATTGTATTAATGTGTAAAAATGATTTTAAATAGTCTTAGTATAACAAAAATAATCTTGAAAACATTTTCACAAAACATGGATATGGATGAAAATGTATTATTAATAGTAGATAGAAAGAATGATAGTTTTTCTTTAAAATATTCATTTAGAATAATTTTTATATAATGAGATTAAAATAAATGAAAATCATGTAATATATATAAATAAATATAGGAGAAAAAAATTCATGTTTTTCGTTAGGGGTATATCATAAAATATTACTATGAGAAGCTTAATAAAAAACAATCATGTTAAATAATTTGATTGTATCATAAATCCCTTACCACTATGGAAGCATTCGAATAATAACCTAATGAAAGAGAAAACTGTAGATGGATATGTATACACTAAAGAGTACATTACCTCATGTTCGATATGATTTGACGGTTCCCAAGGCATTAGTATAATAAATTAAAATTTATTATAAATATTTCATATAATCCGGTAAATACTTTTAATATCATACATAATCCACTTTTAACTTTCCAAATCCAAATTATTAAAAATTCATTATTTAAATGGTCTTTCCCAGGTGTTAACTGTTTCATTTCTCATGAGAAGTTCATTTCGGTAGTTCCGGACCATAAAATTTGATCATAGTTACATAATATAAAAACTATTTAATATTATATAAATATCATATATATTGATTATATATGTATATATATTTACACACATTAATAAAAGAGATAGATAAATGAATTACACCGTTCATAGAGATGGTAGACTGTGTGTGGGCATGAACATTGTTTTCAATTTTCGAAGGATAAAGTGGAAGTAAAAAAATACCAACTACTAAATCATTATGATATCTTATATGTAACACCCAAATATATTTTAAATAAATAAATAAATGCTCAATAAAATACAATACTACCATACAGAGCAAAAATGAACCATGAAAAAATATTATTTTAAATAAGATAGTTATAACATTATCATTAAATTGGAATGTATGGATAACATTAAATACTTTATGATATATATATATATATATATTTATTACTAAATATATTTTTATTTATAAAATCCTTTAAAATAATTTATCTGTTTTTATTATAGTAAATATATTCATCAAAAATATATTTACTTCAAAAAATAATTTATTTCATTTTTGGGAAAAAATATAATAAATAATTTCAAGAGTTTATACAATTTTTTTTTAAAAATAAATTATTTTTTTAAAATTAGTGTATCAAAACTAAATTAAAGTGAAATTTTTGGATATTTTCAAAATTATTTAATTTTTAGTGATGATTGGAAAATACCGATGTTTGTAAAATTATCATTTCTTTTCAAAAAAATAATTATTTTAAAATCACAATTATTTTTTAAATATTAGTTAAATTAAATTAATTATTCTATATTTATATTCAATCCTCCTAATTACATTTAAATAATATTTAAATTGTATTTTGGTATATGATTATTTCAAGGTTAAAAAACTAGTTTTTTTCCTCAAAACTATTTTTAAGAGAATAATTATTCTCCAATATAATTATTTAATATAAACAAAAATGAGGAATTATTTAAATAAAATTTATTATATATATACATATAAATTTAAATTTATATAATCACTATAACTATTCAAATTGCTCACATAAAATCATCTTATAAATATAAATTTCAAGAAAAAAATACCTTATCACCACATCTGTGGTTTTTATTTTAAATTAAATTATAAAACATCAATGAATTTATTTTTTAAAAATGAAATAATATTTATAATCATAATAATATATATTATCAAATAATTTTAACTTATTTTTTTGTTATTATGAATAGTGAAAATAGTGAAAATATTTTTATATGGTTAAGGTGAAAATGTGCTTATTGAGGGTTAGACTACAAAGAGAAGGGTTAAAATGACCTAAAAATTGTTTAAATTATAATTTATGGATATATTTATAACTTATATTATCTAAGTCTATATAATGGTCTATTTTAGAGCCTTTTTCATTTGAAAAACGTGTGTATCATTTTTTTATTACAAAAAATCCATGTGAGCCATCTATCTCACTTATAAAAGGAAACCACCTATCTTCTCCTATTAACACCTTCAAATCATTTTCATTCAAAAAAACCTACCAATAAAACATCTTAATTCCCTTTTCATGACCTAGATTCCCTGTTTTAAACATAAATCCATCCTATTAAGGATTTTTGTGCTAATGTAAGGATGTTGTCTGTAGAAGAAGTGTCATTATAAACCGAGTCTTTTTATTTTATATATTCCTACACTACTTTGATATATTCTTTAATTACGATGATAGAACAATAAAATTATCTCAGAAATATTTATATGCCCTTATGCTAATATAATAACCTTAATCTATCTCCTCATCCATCAAATGGGAAATGAAACTATTATTAATGTGGATGACAGATTACAACCCCATGAACCTATGTAATTTATTTTTCATCATTACCTCTCATGGATTTTCATAATAATAGATTTAATTATATATATAATATTTTTAATATAAGTAAAATTAAGGAATTATTATATCACATAGAACTTGTTACTGTAAAATCTGTGGGGGATATACTAACATCGCTCGTGTGTATGGAAAACTACCACCTCACGAAGCGAGGTGAATTATTTTCACTAGCCCTTTATATCTAAGATACTAATGAAAAAATTATTGATTATATTTGATATATATATGAAATAATTATGATATTCATGACATATATATCATTTTTAATATATAATATATCCTGTTATTTCTTACCATTACACTCACTAAAAAATGATAACATCATTTTTGCATACGTGTGGACTATCGCCTCAACAAATTGATGTGATTTGTTTTCATTAACAAATCCAATGTATTATATATATAGATATTTTTTAAGAAAAAATCTTTTTATTTTGATATTATTTTCATTATTTTAAATTAAAATATTTATTACCTTGTTTTCATAACGATTTTTTGAAAATTGAATCTATACTTAGGCATTTGTACCATCTCTATGATAGAAACATTATTCATTTTTCATAACAAAAATTCACAATTCATTTTAAATGTATAATTTATGCATAATAATTATAATTATTTCATAATTATTATATTTTGGAGGTTGAAATAATGTTCTATTTTCGGATAGTCATCCTTCCGTCGTCATTTTGGATATAAAATACAAATATCATCAAAACATACGACATAAGATTAATTGATTAAGTAATTGTTAATGATATTGTAATAAGTGAAATAAAAGATATAATAAAATAAAAAAGGTTCTAAATAATGTAAATAATTATAAATTTATTCATTATGATAATGAACATACATAATGACTCAGAGTCAAGGTAAGAGTCTTTATTTTAGAAATCCAATTTTAATATTTCGCATTAAACTCATTTTCTTTTAAGTCTGAATTTTTTTAAAAATTATTTTATTGATTTTTTTAGTTAAATAAAATAATTATAAATGATATATTATTAAAATATTTACTTAATTTCACATTTTTTAAAAGGAATCACTTTACATGTTTTATATGGAATGTTTTTACAAATAATCAAAATGAATGATCTATTTTATTTTATATTGAATCAATGGTTTTTCCAGACACAAAAAACATTATTTTTAGTATAGATTATTTCTAAATATTTCATGTTTTATTCAAATAAAAACACTATTTAACTTTTTTTGTGTATTTGGGTTTTCAAAATGGGTTTTCATACTTGTTTAAAAGAATTTTTCTATGGCTTGATAAAAAACTGTGGAATGATTAAAATATTTTATTCATGATATAGTTGTTTGAAATAATGTATATGATTGGATGAGCCCTATTATAGATCACATGTGAGCATAGTAAAACTTTTATGATGGGTTCACAAAAATAGCATTAGCTGATCCTGATATAGATTATACAATGGGTGTGCCCACATGGTGATCCAATGCATTACATAACGATTATATTCTCTAGATAATTATATATTATGTTTTAAATAGGTTTACTCCAATTTTTATGGGATTTTAATGAGTTTTTATGTGTCTTATGAGATTATTCCCCATGTAACCAAAAAAATACAATTTTTTCAAATGTTTTTTCATTGAAATAATTTTGTTTCAAAAGGAAAGATAATAGATCATTTAAAATGAAATATAATTCCCCTTTGGTGTAAAAAGTTATTCTATTATGAATGTTTGTTTATGATTACTTTGGTTTTTTATAAGAAAAATGGAATGATTTATTTTTTTTGTCCCTTACTGAGATTTTTGTGCCCATCCCAAATTTACAAAATTAATCTCAGAAGATTTAAGGAAGGGTAATGGAAAAGGATAAATCATGATAGGATTCATGATGATTTTTCCTAAAAATAAATCTTGATTTAATTTTAATGGTTTATATTATTGAAAAAAAATAATTTTATAGGATGTATCCAATTCTAATTAATTTTTTTATTATGTATGATTTATGACCTAATTCTCTCTAAATAAAAACCTATAGAGATTATAAAATGTAAGATAATTAATTAATTACGTAAAATGTATGGTTATTTAGTGGTTAATACCATATCCATACTTTTGGAATCTGATGAGGGTTTATACATCATTAAATATTATAATATTTTTCATGTGATATTATCTTAATATATATAGATACAATAACAGGTATATAATATTAATGCGAATCCTAATTTCATAGTCTTAGACACCCCTTTTGGTTTTTTTAGTGGTGATATATGAAGGTGATTGTTGTCATTTTGGGATATGTTTTAATATATTTAATTATATGTAAATGTATGGTTTAATATGATTTTTTCCTTTAAATTTAGTGGTAATATGTTTTAATTTATTGATAAAATTTATGTTTTATATGATCGGGGATATTTAAGTGTCTATGGGTAACTATAACATATCATAGATATGACCATGTAATTGAAAATTGATTCGGTGATTAATGTTATTTTGAATGAACATGTATGGTGAATGTTATGAGATAACCTTTTCTATTTAAACAACACTTAATGTTTTTGTTATTTAAAATATAGGGTTTATTTTTTATGAAATAATTTTCATATATTAGATATTATTTTATTAGGACATATTAAATTTTTTTGAGACTTTAAGAGTGATTGATATTAATTTTAGTTACATGTTAAATTTATATGGAAGCATATGTGAAAAAATCATTCATGTTTATTATTTAGAACTAGTTTAAGAATATAAATGATTTATGTTAAACTAGATAATTTTTTTTAGGATTTTGGGATTACATTTTTATTTCATTATATAAAGGTTTATTTATTTATGGAAATATCATACCTTGTAAAACAATTAGATTTGGTTAATGTCTAAATATAGGTGGACTATATGGTTATAATTCTTAGGATTATGTGATCTTTTATAATTTTATCTTAGTTCATTATCTCTGAACAAATCATATTGAGTACTCATCATTTGGATAAAAAATTGAGAATTCATTGAAAACTAATTAAAGGATGAAATTAAACATATCAAGTAAGATTATTTCCTTATTTTCTTAGTCTAAATGGTAATTAAATTATAATGGTTGGGAAAAGGATAAAAAATGATTTTTATCCTATTACATGCATTTCCAATGATAGGATAATACTTTCACACCACTTTGTTTTATAGTATTCTGGTTGTGGACATTCTCATGATCATTCAAATTCATATGATCAATGATCTCTATCACTCTCGATCATTATTTGGGTATTACACTTTTATTCCATTTCAATATCTTCAATTCCCAAAAAACATTTCCATGTAGGAAACGAGGTTATGTGTTATTTCAAATGAACATCATACTTCCACTTCTCTCTCATCAAGAGGATGTTATGTTAACCAATTTTAAGAAGTGAGTTTCTAAAAAAGATATTTCCAAATGTCCATCCATTGATTAAAATAAAAAAGATAAAAATATGGGGAAATAATTTATTGCGTGGGGGATAATGTAACACCATTGGATTTAAAAAATGTATGTGATGTTCGATAGTGTACATGACATGCACCACTGAGTTGCAACAAACCATAAAATAATATTATTTTAAACATGCCCATTATAACATGTAAATTAAATTGATGAGTATGAATTAAATTAACTAATTATATATATATATATTGAATCACTATATAAATTTATTGGTTAATTACTCTTAAACAATTAATCAATTATAATTATATTAATTTTATCATACAAAATATTCTTTATTAAAAAATGATTTTTTATCTTTTTAAAAAAAATTATAATAACATTTTTGAGATAATAGAAAAACTATTTTATTAAAATAAATTTATTATTTAGGTAATAAGATTTATGTTAACTTATGGTGCATGTTTTTAATTTTATAGAAAATATTTATTTTTTCAAGAAGAGTTAAAATACCAATTTTTGTAAAATCGTCATTCATTTTTAGTAAATTAAGTAAATAAAATGTAACATTATGTTTTATATACTATTAAAATTAACATTAGTATTATTTAGTCATATTTAATCCACTTAATTTCATTTAATCCTTCATTATATTAGATTTTAGTGTATGTTCATCTTTGGGGTTTAAAAGATTTTTTTAAAATGTTATAAAGTGCTTAGTATTATAAAATTTAATTAATTAAAATGAACCATACTGAGTAATGAATTTAATAAAAAATAAATATTATATATTTATATATATTAATAGAAAATTATGAAATTATTATTACTAGTCGTGGAGTTAATATAAAATATTCTTATTCTTGAAAAATATATTTCTTGAATAATTACGTTTTTTCATCACATCTCTAGGTTTTATTTTAAACTAAACCCCACCAATTTTGTGAATTTAATTCGGTTAAATATATGAAATATTTTGAATAAGAATAATTTATATTCTATAATACAATCAACTTAATATTTGTTCAAAATTAGTAGTGAAAATAGAAAAAATATTTTTTAATGGTTAGGGTGTAACACCCCGACCCTTGTTACCCAGAGTTAGTGCATTATTACATAACATTGGCATGATCACAAGAAAGATCAAGTCTCGAAAGACCGATTAGTTTAGTAGCCTTTGAAAAACTATATACATTAATAAATTTTACATTACATTATAAAATGAAAACTACAACAATATAGTCTCTATAGTCCACACTCTTATCCCCTCATACTATCCCTGTAGTTCATTTATAATTTACTTCTTCAAATCCTGGGAAAAAATAATTCATAGAAAAGGGGTGAGCTCAAATTCCCAGTAAGGATAACAATATAGAGAAAACATTCATAAATAAGAATAAAAATTTATAGCAATGTATAACTAAAACAAAAGCCTTTTAAACTTGAACTTCAACATAGTATAGAAAAAATAAAATGAAATAATTCCATTTTCTTATTCACATGGATATTCTACTAATTGAATAATCACATGAAATATCAATAACCACTTTCATAATGATGGAATTTGTAATGCCAGACTATCATAACCACATAGCCAAGGCCTCGTGCCAAGGCTACAAATAAGATTTTTCCAAGGCCTTGTGCCAAGACACTAGATTGTCTCATGAGACCTACAGATGCATCGAGGAGCTATAGCAGGCTCCACCCGTCACTTACTAAGTCCAATGCATTCCCATATGAAAAGGTTTAAACATAATATAAACATTCGTATTAAAACTAGCATACGGAATGTCAATACTTTCCCTATAAACCATGAATGGTATAAAAATAACACATCCACAGTAAAAGGTATCAAGAAACCTTCAATACAATACAAAAGTTTTGTATCACAATAAATCAACATCAAATAAGCCTAAAATCCATCAAATTATGTTGACATTAATGAAATCAAAACTATTTGACAGAAATATCTATGTTCTCGAAATCATTGAAAAGTCACACATTTATAAAAGAAGTAATTTAAATGATATTTTTGAATCAAAGTGTCCCATACCACTTTGAAACTTTTAAAAAGAAATATCATTTCAAAACATTCATTTCTATATAAATAAATCATTACAATAATTTGAAACCATGGACATCAATTAAAAATATTTAGAAAGATAAATATATAAAATATTTAAAATTATGATCTTGATAAAGAGTACCTTTCATAAATTCTTAAAATATTCATTTTGAAATCATTTAAAAGTCACATAATTATAAAATAATACATTTACTTTGAAAATATTCTTATACGTTTGTAAGGGAAGCTTCAACGATTTTATAACGGCAGAAAATATCCGTAGCCGCCGTATAAGTTAAAAAGACATTCTTACCTTAATTCCGTAGAAAAGGTTAAAAATGACCTTATTTGGAAAATGATAGAAATATTCCATTATAAACTTCTTATAAAAAGTCAAACAAGGGTAAAAATGACATTAACCCATATTTTGTAAAATAGTATTAATGTTTTGAAAAACATTCTTAAGAAACATGGATGTGGATGTTAAAGAGATCTCAGTAGATTATTACGTATAAACAACCTCGGATAATGAAGAGATTGGGAAATAAACCCTTACCAATTTTGTAACATATGAAACATACAACCCATGAAAGAGGTATCACACAATGAATATGTAAATACAGATTAATTAAAGTCTATTAAACAAAGAATACAATTATGGGCAGTACATACACCACACAAAAGTTAATAGTGTCAATATGGCATGAATCTCACGGGAATAAGGAGTGAGATGAAAACCCCTTACCTTGTAGTTTTCCTTGGTTTGGGTAGGTTAACCTCCTGTATAATGGAAAAATAATTGTTATTAAATTATAAATAAATCATATACATTAATATGATATCATATATGATCTTTTAACATTGATTTGTTAATAATATCTTAGTATTATCGTTGTTTTGGGTGTTAACTTACTCGTTTTCTTTTATATGTTTTGTTACGTAAGTCGTGTTTGTCATGGATAGGTTTTATCTTAATAATATCCAGAATGATATCAAGTCCTTAGATACTATTATTAATCATCAAATGAGAATTAGGCTTGAATGGATACGATGCAGAATGAATCTCATCGCGTTCATGGAGACGGTAGTCCGTACGTACGCACGAGCGACAATATCATTCTTTTGATAATAAAATAATTTTTAATTGGATGGTATATCATATATAAATAATCATTATCATGTTATATTTATTATTTAAATTAATTACACATCATTATTATACCCATCCAAATAATAATTTATTTAATAACAATTACACCACGACGTGCAGACGGTAAGCCGTACATACGCACGTATGGTGACATGTTATTCAAAGGATGGATAGAATACTGAATATGATTGTACCATACTTATAATAACATCACAGTATACATAAGATACTTGAGGTATTTTTTTATAATGGTAATTACAAAGAATGATGAAGTGGAAGAATAAAGGAACTTGAAAAAGAGTGGTGAAATCATTACCTATTCTTTGGGTTCTTCCATTTGATTTGATTAAAAGGGATCCTTAAATATCCTTTCTGAATAAAGGAAGGCCTCTAGGATGAAGTGAGGGAAGTTGATAGAGTATTTGGGAAGAGTTTGGCAGAACCAAATGGATTTGAAGGTGTGAGGTAATGAGAAGGGAGAGTGCCCTTTTATAAGAGGGGTGAGGGGCACCTTTGGAAAAGTTAGAAATATTATTTTATAATAAATTAATATTCGGTTTCTAATGGATCCAAAGTATATTATTTAAAGTTTGAGGTGGGTATGGGTAGAAAACCACTCAACCAATATAATTTAGACAGGTTTGGGTCATTATATTAGCCTTATCTTTATGTATTAACTCTTAGTTAATTAGTTTCACTTCTACAATGTCTCTTTGTAATTTTATATTATATGGTTAATAAACTTACTATATATATCCAAGTGACCTCCAAGTGGTCCATTAATGATACACCTATCAAGATATGAGTCTCTTGGACGAATTTTAGATTTTTAGTAATTTAATATCAATTAATAATATAATATTTGTTTTAAAAAAACTTTTATGTCAATTATGACTCTATTCAATAATTGATTTTTGTAAAAATCATAACATAATGATTACTTCAAAAAACGTTAATTAATTCAATCCTAACATGTCATATTAACCTATAAAATTAGTGTAATTCATAAAATGTCTCAAATTATATTTATTTGGGTATTTATAATATCAATTATTTTAATTTTTTCACTATTATGGTAATTACTGCATCATCATTGTGTCATAAATAAATTAAATTATTTAATGTCTAAAAATTAAAAATAAAATACAATTATGTAGGAAATCATTTTAGATTTCTAATTAATATTTAAAATAGAATTTATCTTATGTATAACTTTATATTAAAAATGTATTAGTAAATAAACATTGATTTTCACTCTTTTAACTCTTATTTGAATTAAATAATAATAAATGTTCTAATCTAATCCAAGTGGACCTAAATGATAATATTTTATTCCTAAGGTTGTTTTTGGTCGAGATACACTTGCCAAATAGAATTAGGACATGTGTTAGGGTAATATTAATATCATTTTTACCCTTAATTACCCTATTTACTTTTAACCGTGGTAAATAAAAGAAAAAAGTTACTCTTCACCAAATATTGTTTTCATCTCATTGAACCACGATTTACACCTTTATATTAATCGTGTCCCTCTTTTTTTCGAAATTCCAATCACAGAAGTGGTAAAATTAAGTTTTATGAAAAAATCAGTTTTTTAACTACCACTTAGTAGTTTCACTATTCATAAAAAATTGATGTTTTTCAAAACAATGCCAAAATTTCACCCTAAGCTATAATTGATATTATGAATTCAAAAATGATGACTATTTTAAAAAATTCCAAACATATAAGTTGAATTAATTAATTTTATAATTAATTCCCGCTGTCACAACAAATAGCCTGTTTTTAAGAAACATTATATATCAAAAGATTGACAATTGTTTATGTCCAATTTCAAAGTAAAATTAATTCTAATGAACACCATTAGATAAAATGGTAAAAATATATTATAATTATACTTTGAAACCACTCAATATTATAATTTATCACTATAAATTATTTTGATTAAAAAAGTTGTTTTTAAGTATTTTTCACTATTCGTAAAAATTGGAAGTTCGCAGAAAAATACCAAAAATTCAGATTAGGATAATTTCGATATTCCAAATCAAAAAATGATGTCCATTTTGTAAGATAAAATTTATAAAATTTCAAAAATTTGGTATTACTATTCATAACGGCTACTTTGATTGGTAGTGTTGTGTGTTATAACTCAAAGTTGCGTACAACACACGCCACTGTATTATTAAAAGGAAAGTGTACCGTGGAAGCTTGGGATGTTTCATGGTAAATTTTTGATGTCCCCATTCTAAAAAGTAAATTTATTTAGTCAAATTGAATATATAAAAGTTTAAAATATTGTATTTAAAAAGGATTCACTATTAAAAGTTAGTAAAAGTGCAATACGAAAAATGAATTTGATCTTACATTATGTCTAAGAAACTCATAAAATGAATTCTAAAATTATAAGGATTATATAAAGTTTAAAATTTAGTTAATACTATTCATAACCTCTTTTGGGCGGCTTGTCTGGTATGTCATGGTGCGCATGAACTCAGTGTTGCGTGTAGTGCGTGTTATTGAATTATTTTGAAGAAATAACACACTATGAAATCTTGGGGTGTTACATTCTCCCCTCCTTCAATAAATTGCGTCCTTGCAATTTGAAATTGTTCTTATAAAATAAAAGGTTGAATATAGAAAATATCTTTGTGGGAAAACCCACATCGGAAATTGGGATAATATGATTTAGTCTTAATAAGAGGGAAAGAGAAATGAAACGGTCACCAACAAATTATGATCTCTATTCGGAGAACATTGGTGGAAATTAGAGACGTATAATTGGAGGAAAAACGTAAATATTTATAGGTAGTGATTGAGGTCATAAATCACAAACAAGTGTAAAATTGAGGGCCTTAAATTCTTCAATCTATTATGATTTCAAATACCATCGGTTCAGCAAAACATATGGTATTCGGATAACACAATTTTTTTGTTTTATTATCCCTTAAATAAAGTATAATAATTAATTTATTCATTGAATAAGAGAAGAAGAAAAATATATACTTGACAAGTAGAGTCTCATCCTTTAACTATGTTCTACCACAAACTCATCTTTCACTCTAAAAGATAATATAACTTAAAAATAATATTCTATTTATCCTATTCATATAGGGTTAAGAAAATGAATTTATAAATCATCCAACAGAACCATTAAAAAAACGACATTATTCAATCCAGGACGTCACGTGGTTCAGTGGTAGGTGATACACCCTTGTCGCCCTTCGGTTGTGGGTTCACGTCTCGCGGCCTTGCCGAACACGATGGGTTGCCGCTCGACCTCCAGGTTGTCCTTTTTATGGAAATCCAAAACAATCCAAACTAGAACAATCCAAAATACTTCAGTCCAAAATTTATAAGGAAGGTAAACACAATGAAGATCCTTTTTTCCATTTAATAACATGTGAAAACCTTCATCATTTATTCATTTAAGACACTACAACATCCTGAATTACCATAAAACCTTATTGATTACATTCATGATCCCTTATTCCTTAAAAAATAATAGATATACTCTTTAAATCCAAAAATGTTGTAAAACCCAACAATGATGGAATATACAAATCATTAATCAGTTTCAAGGTAGTCAAGAATATCCAATATAATTTATCCAAATCAATCATGTATTATTCTAAAATCACTACCTCGGTATTAGAATCATATTTTGGTTTATCTTTCTCTCAACCATATATTTTCCAAAAAATTAACCTGCTATTGAGTCACTTTTCTTTGTTCCACACAATCTCAAGTTCTTAATGAAATAGTACTGCAGTACAATACTTATATAATCCATAATTATTATAACAAGTAAATTGTTGATAGAACACTCAAATGACATAATCAACATAAGAACTCTAATCATTCCTCTTCATCTGTGGTAGTATCATAACTTGATTATTATCCAATAGCATCATTTGTGGCATAGTCTGATGACTGGGACATAGGTTCGCGTAGTGTCCAAACTCCTTCCAAATGAAGCATTGTACATTTGAAACCATTTTCTTACCCTTGTAGTCACGTACTTTTTTCCCACTTCCTCCAGACTTATAACAAACTCTCATTCCTTTCAGGCATGTTCAGGGTGTTTCTTCCAACAATTATCACATATGGGAAAATTCTTCATTTCCCTCTTCCATTTATCCATCTTTCTCTCTTCCATCATTTTCTTATCTTGCTTCCCATAAAATCCATAGGACTCAGTAAACTTATTACTTATCTTATCAACACATGATATTATTTCTTCATCTGATGATAATACATGGGAGACTATTTCTCTTATAAATTCTGGATTAAGACCATGAAAGATATGATCCTTCTTTCTCTTTGGATCATGTGCATTGCTGGAGTTCTCATTCCTTCTATTGTGCGCCGTTTGTAAACAATGGAATATAGTAGATTAGTTTATGAATAACAAGACCTAATCCCAAACTTTTAAAACACATAAAATAAATTTAATAGTTTATGGATATAATCTGTAATCATAAAAATGTCTCCATTGAGGAATTATATACTCATAAACCCTTCATAATGGTTTGTAAAGAAAATGAGAATTATCCTAAGCATATCCCCCGGGAGTGTCGTAACCAAGAGTGCAGCAAGGCCCATTGTCATGCACCGGTTCCCGTTCGAGTCTATCTCAAAGCGGTGTTTTCAGGTTTTACCCCTTTGTACATTTATGACAGAGCCGCCTCTATCTGGTCATATCCAGACAGGGATGTATTTCTCAGAAAACTCACAAAATTTCTACAATACAAAAATTCTAGGAAGCTCTTCTATACTAATCCTCATAGTCCATCTTAGGTCTATGTGCTCTAATCAGAGTTTATATAAATCTAGCTTCCAAGGTTTGTACTAAACTTCCTCTGATACCAACTGTAACACCCCGACCCCAGTTACCCAGAGTCAGTGCATTATTACATAATATTGGCATGATCACAAGAAAGATCAAGTCTTGAAAGACCGATTAGTTTAGTAGCCTTGGATAAACTAGATACATTAATAAATTTTACATTACATCATAAAATGAAAACTACAACAATATACTCTCCATAGTCCACACTCTTATCCCCTCATACTATCCCTCCAGGTCATTCATAAATTACGTCTTCACATCCTGGGATAAAATAATTCACAGAAAAGGGGCTAGTTCAAATTCCCAGTAAGGATAAAAATATAGTGGAAACATTCATAAATAAGAATAAACATTTAAGGAAATGTATAACTAAAACAAAAGCCTATTAAACTTTAACTTCAACATAGTATGGCAAAAATAAAATGATATATTGACATTTACTTATTCACATGGATATTCTACTAATCGAATAATTACATGCAATATCAATAACCACTTTCATAATGATGGAATGCATAATGCCAGACTATCATAACCACATAGACAAGGCCTCGTGCCAAGACTACAAATAAGATTTTCCCAAGGCCTTGTGCCAAGACACTAGTTTGTCTCATGATACCTACTGATGCATCGAGGAGATATAGCGGTCTCCACCCGTCACATACTAAGTGCAATTCATTCCCATATGAAAAATTTTAAACATAACATAAACATTCGTATTAAAACTAGCATACGAAATGTCAATACTTTCTCCATAATCCATTAATGGTATAAAAATAAAACATCCACAGTACAACGTATCACAAAACCTTAAATACAATAAAAAAGTTTTGTATCACAATAAATCAACTTCAAATAAAATTAAAATACATCAAATGATGTTGACATAGATGAAATCAAAACTATTTGAGAGAAATATCTCTTTTCTCGAAATCATTGAAAAGTCACACATTTATAAAGGAAGTAATTTAAATGAGATTTTTGAATCAAAGTGTCCCATACCAAATTGAAACTTTTGAAAATAAATATCATTTCAAAACATTCATTTTCATATAAATAAATCCTTAAAATCATTTTGAAAACATGGACATTAATTAAAAAGACTTAGAAAGATAAATATTTAAAACATTTAAAATTATGATCTTGATAAAGAGTACCTTTCAAAAATTCTTAAAATATTCATTTTGAAATCATTTGAAAGTCACATAATTTTAAAATAAAACATTTACTTTGAAAATATTCTTATAAGCTTGTATGTGAAGCTTCAACGATTTTATAACGGCGGAAAATAGCCGCACCCTCCGTATAAGTTAAAAAGACATTCTTACCTTAATTTTGTTGAAAAGGTTAAAAAGGACCTTGTTTGGAAAACGACATAAATAATCCTTTATAAACTTCTTATAAAAAGTCAAAAAATGGTAAAAATGGCTTTAACCCATATTTTGTAAAATAGTATTCATGTTTTGAAAAACATTTTTACGAAACATGGATGTGGATGATAAAGAGATCCCACTAGATTATTACGTATAAACAACCTCGGATAATGAAGAGATTGCGAAATAAACCCTCACCAATTTGGTAAAATACAAAACATACAACCCATGAAAGAGGTATCATACAATGAATATGTAAATACACATTAATTAATGGTTATTACACAAAGAATACAATTATGGGTAGTACATACACCACACAAAAGGTAATAGTGGCAATATGGCATGAATCTCACAGGAATAAGGAGTGAGATGAAAACCCCTTACCATGTAATTTTCCTTGGTTGGGGGTAGGCTAACCTCCTTTATAATGGTTAAATAATTGTTATTAAATTATACAATAATCATATACATTAACATGATATCATATATGATCTTTTAACATTGATTTGTTTATAATATCTTAGTATTATTGCTGTTTCGGGTGATAACTTACTAGTTTTATTTTATATGTTTTGTTAAATAAGTAGTGTTTGTCATGGATAGGTTTTATCATAATCATATCCAGAATTATATCAAGTCCTTAGATACTATTATTAATTATCAAATGAGAATTATACTTTAATGGATACGATGGAGAATGAATCTCATCGCTTTCATCGAGAAGGTAGTCCGTACGTACGCACGAGCGACAATATCATTATTTTGATTATAAAATAATATGTAATTGGATGGTATATCATATATAAAGAATCATTATCATGTTATATTTATTATTTAAATGAATTACACATCATTATTATACCCATCCAAATAATAATTTATTGAATAACAATTACACCATGATGTGGAGACGGTAAGCCATACGTACGCACATATGATGACATGTTATTCAAAGGATGGATAGAATACTGAATATTATTGTACCATGTTTATAATAACATCAAATTATATATAAGATACTGGAGTTATTATTTTAGAATGGTAATAACAAAGAAAGAAGAAGTGGAAGTAGAATGGAACTTGAAAAAGGGCGGTGAATTCATTACCTCTTCTTTGGGTTCTTCCTTTTGATTTGATCAAAAGGGCTCCTTAAGTTGGATTTCTGACTAAATTAAGGCCTCTAGGATGAAGTTAGGGAAGTTGAGAGAGTATTTGGGTATATTTTGGCCGAACAAAAAGGCTTTGAGGGTGTGAGTTAATGATATGGGAGAGTGCCCTTTTATAAGAGGGGTGAGGGGCACCTTTGGAAAAGCTAGAAATATTATTTTATAATAAATTCATATTCGGTTTATAAAGGCTTAAAAGTATATTATTTAATGTTTAAGGTTGGTATGGGTCGCAAAACACACAACCAATAGAATTTATACAGGTTTGGGTCATTATATTAACCTTATCATTAAGCATTATCTCTAAGTTAATTAGTTTCACTTTTACAATGTCTCTTTTTATTTTTATATTATATGGTTAATAAACATACTATATACATTCAAGAGACCCCCATGTGGTCCATTAATGATACACCTATCATTATATAAGTATCTTGGCCGATAATTAGATTTTTAGGAATTTAATATCAATTAATATGCTAATATTTACTTTAAAAACTCTTTTATGTCAATTTTGACACTATTCAATAATTGATTTTTTTAAAAATCATAACAGAAATATTACTTCGAGAAAAGATAATTAAGTAAATACTAACATGTCATATTAACCTACAAAATTAGTTTAATTTATAAAAAGTCTCAAATTATATTTATTTGGGTATTTATAATATCAATTATTTTAATTTTTTAACTATTATGTTAATTACTGCATCATCATTGTGTCATAAATAAAATAAATTATTTAACGTCTGAAAATTATAAATAAAATATCATTATGTGGGAAATCATTTTATCTTTCAAATGAATATTTACAATCGAATTTATCTTATGAATAACCGTATGTTAAAAATGTTTTAGTAAATAATCTTTGATTTTAACTCTTTTAACTCTTATTTGAATTAAATAATAATAAATGTCCAAATCTAATCCAAGTGGACCTAAATGATAATATTTTATTCATAATGATGTTTCTGGTCGAGATAAATTTGTTCAATAGATTTAGGACATGTGTTAGGGTAATATTAATATCATTTTTACCCTTAATTACCCTATAAACTTTTAACCGGGGTAGATAAAAGTAAAAAGTTACTATTCACCAAAAATTATTTTCATTTCATTGAACCACATTTTACTCCTAGATATTAACCGTGTTTCTTGGATTTTTGAAATTACAATCACAGAAGCGGTAAAATTCAGTTTTATGAAAAATTCAGTTTTTTAACTACCACTTAGTCGTTTCACAATTCATAAAAAATTGACGTTTTTCAGAACAATGCCAAAATTTCACTCTAAGCTATAATTGATATTCCGAATTCAAAAATGATGTCTATTTTACAAAATTCCAAAAATATAACTTTCATTAATTAATTTTATTATTAATTCCCGCTAACACAACAAATAGCATGTTTTTAATAAACAATATATATCAAAAGATTGACAATTGTTTCTTTCCAATTTCAAAGTGAAATTAATTATAATGAACACCATTGGATAAAATGGTAAAAATTTATTCTAATTATTCTTTATAACCACTCAATAGTATAATTTATCACTAAGTTATTTTGATTAAAAAAGTTGTTTTTAATTATTTTTCACTATTCATAAAAATTGGATGTTCCCAGAAAAATACCAAAAATTCAACTTAAGATAATTTCAATATTCCGAATCCAAAAATTATGTCCATTTTTAAAGATAAAATTTATAAAATTTCAACAAGTTGGTATTACTATTCATAACGACAACTTTGATTGGTCGTGGTGTGTGTTAGAACTCGAAGTTGCGTACAACATACACCACTGTATTATTCAAAGGAAAGCGTACCGTGGAAGCTTGGGATGTTTCATTGTATATTTTTGATGTCCCCATTCTAAAAATGAAATTTATTTAGTCAAATTGAATATATAAAAGTTTAAAATATTGGATTTAAAAAGGGTTCACTATTAAAAGTTGGTAAAAGTGCAATACTGAAAATGAAGTTGTTATTACATTATGTCTAAGAAACTCATAATATGGATTCTAAAATTATAAGGATTATATAAAGTTTAAAATTTAGTTAATAATATTAATAACCTGTTTCGAACGGCTTGTTTGGTATTTCATGGTGTGCTTGAACTCGGTGTTGCGTGTAGTGCAAGTTATTGAATTATTTTAAAGAATAACACACTATGAAATCTTGGGGTGTTACATAGGGTGAAAGAATGTTTACTGGGGGTTAAACTAAGAACACAAGGGTTAAAATGACTTAGAAACTAGGATGAATTATATTTTATTGACATATTTAGACATTAAACTTTTCAATTCTCTATGATTATTCAAATTGTATCCTTTTGGAACATAAAAAAAGTGGGTATCACATTTTATTTTCAAAATTTTTAAGTGTGTTTTCTACCCCATTTATAAAAGGCCACCCCTCTACTCTCCTCTTCAAAATTCAAGGCATTATGGTTAGAAATATAAAATTAAAAATACATTATTTAGTCCACTACACATGACATATATCCCTCTGTTTAATCATAAATACATATTAAGAGTTGGTGCTAACCTAATGAGTTTTTCTGAAGAAAATGTATTGTGTTCGACCAAGAATGTATATTTGACGTCTTTTACAAATTATTTCAAATATTTTTGAATTATGATAATATTTTAACAATATTATATCCAATATATTTATAATATTTTATGTTAATGTAATAACCAAAATAAATATCCTCATCCATCAAACGGTAAATGAAACCATCATTCGTTTATACAACAATCTACCTACTCGTGAACTGATGTAATTCATTTTTTATCGTTGAATATCATATCTCGTTATAATGATTAATTTGAGATATATATATGATATATAAAAAATAATAATATATTTCTAATAATTATGTCACATAGAGATTATTATTTCTAATATGTGTGGGAAAGGATGATGTCGCTAGTGTGTACGAAAGACTACCACCATGTGAAAAGATGTGATTTGTTATTCACTAATGCTTTACATAGATAGTAATGAGTATAAAGTTAATTAATACAAGTTTTATATAGATTTATATGAATTAATTTTGATATTACTGACATATTTATCATTATAAAAACATAATATATCATTTTTTCATACCATTACACTCACTAAAAAAGGATAATATTTTTTATCCGTACGTGTAGATTACCGCCTCTACAAAGTGATGTGGTTATTTTTCATTTCCAAATAATAAGAATCATATATATTACTATATTTAATGAAATAAAATATTATTTATGATATTATTTTCATTCTAAATGGATATAATATTACTTACCTTCTTTTCACAATGTTCGTTGAAAATTGGACACGTTACTTATGCATATATAAAACATATTGTCCCCATGATTATAATGTAGTTAATTTTTCATAAGAAACATTAATGATTAGTTATACAATTATAATATATTTATAAAAATTATTATTATGTCATGATTATATTTCTATAGATTTTTCAATAATGAATTCATTTGGCATAGTCAACTTACCAAATTCATTTTGGACATATAAGCCAAATATCATAACAACATCTTACACCAAAATAATTGATTAAGTTATTGTTTATGAAAATTTTAAGTTAAATAAAATGAATGAAAAATGAATTTTTTTAAACAATGTAAATTATAATCATAAGTCTGTTATTCAAGATGATAAATAATTTATGTGATGAGTCGGACTCAAGGTAAGATACTTTCATTGAAAAACACTTTTTCTAAATTTCCAATGAAAATATTTTGATTCAATGTCTATATTTTTAAAAACATATTTTATTAATGTTTTTATATGGACATAAAATAATTATATGGGAAATTTAATATATCTTCATACATTCATTCAAATTTTTTCCAATGTAAACATTTTACATGTTTAAGAAAACACATTTTGTCCAAAATACAGAAGGAATGTAATATTTTAACTTATATAGTAATAATTGTTTTTCCCACCTACATAAACATTATTTTAATTATGGAATATTATTCAAAATTCCAGGTTTCAATCCTAGAAACCCTGCATTCCCCAATATCAGGTTTTTATGTTTTTGAAAATTTTGTTTTTAGAATGAAATGTTATTTTAATATCCAAAAGTGTTATGTATATGGGATTAAAAATGTTTTCAAGGGTTTCATAATGAAAAAAAATATTAAAATGCTTTTTTGTTATATGGTCCTTTTAAATTTTTTAAATGGTGGTTTAGCTCCATTATAGACCATAGGTGATACTAATATAGCATAAACTATGGGCATTACTAGATAGCATAGGGTGACCCTAATATATCATATACAATGGGTGAACCTAGATGGAAATCCAATTGATTGGGTAATGATTATTTTCTTTAGATAATTTCACTTTAAGTTGGTTATATGAGTATTCCAACATGTAAAGGTTTTGTAAGGGTTTTATGTTATTATATCCCAAGGAACCTATATGAATTTTATATGTTTTCTAATGAGTTTTCAAAGAATAATTTTCTTTTTAAATTGTATGATAAATGATTTTTATAAAAAAATATTTTTAAAGTAATTAGTAAAAATATGTATTTTTAGATAACATATTTTTCAATAATTTTATGGTTTTTTACTCTTCCAATATTTGTTTTATTTTTTTATGTCCGTTGATGGGATTTTAATTCTCAAACAACTTTTAAACAAATTGTTATTATAGTATTTAAGGTTATTTAAGGGAATGGAACAATCCATGTTTCATGAAGATTTTTCACGATAAGAATGATGTTTTATATTAAATTATTTATATTTCGGGAAATAGGATACTGCTAAAAATTTCCAACTATGAATTATATGTTTTTATTATGTATGAGATCTAAATAAATTCTAAAAAACTATAAACGTGAAAATCTCTTAAAAAATAAGAAAATGGTTTCATGAATTAAAACTAAAGATTACATAATGTTTTTGGTCATTTACATGCAATATATTTCAAATATTATCATTAAATCTATCCTTATTACAATCAATTTAAAGCGGAAATAAAAAATGAATCACTTATCTTCATGCAGGGTGTTTCCCATACATTCACATATGTGACATTATCATTTTCTATTAGTTTAGAAGGTATGAATGTATGATGATGTTATAATTATAAAAGCATAATTATTACTTAAATTTCATATATATTCAATATTTTCATCTATATAACCATCAATGTAATATGGGTATGAAAAAATAATTTCACTAATATGTGGCAATGAAAAGATATAGAAATGAATGAGTTATGTTGTAACTTTTCATAGGATGAAATAAAGAAGGAAAATGGTTTTGAAAAAGTCATAAAAGAATATAATTATATTGATGATACTGGAGTTATTATTTTATAATGGTTATAATATTTTTTGAGGGAGTAGAAGAAGAAAGAAACTTGAATAATTCTGTAAAGACGATTGCCTCTTTTATAGTAGACATTCATTAAATACCTTATTAACGACTATTGAATATTAATTAAAGAATAAAAAATCAATAATTCAACATCGGGGATGTTTATAAGGTAATTTTGTAGTGTTTCATGATACATGGTTTCTCAATGTGTAATAAAGAGAGATAAATGTATTATAAGTGATGGGAGGGGAACTACTGTAAATTTTCAAAATATCGAAATATAAAAAATTCGCATTCATGGAAATTTATTTCAAATATAGAAATATTTTTAACAAAAAATATATATCCCTAATAAAATCATCAAATACATTTTTTTATAGGCTTATATACCCATTGAAATTATAACAATTTGATTAACTCATTCAATAAGAATTTTTATAATTAACCATAGTTACAACAATTTCAATCTTAAAGAGAAATAACATTACATAAAAGTTAAAAAATTTCACATTAATGTAAATGGAATAAATTAAAAAACCTATATAAAAATTCATTCCATTGTTAGTATATTTTGATGTTTAAATAATTAAACAAAATGATGTTTTTATGATCATTTACCAGATTCTTATAATTTTTGCACAAGTAATGTGGAAATATTATATAAAACATTAAGCTAATTAGTTATTTACTAATAATAAGAAATAAATTGATATGATAAAAATATTAATTAATATTTTGAATAAAAATTTATAACTTAACTTATCCTATTTTTATTATTATATAAAATTATTCAATATATTGAATTCCAGAGTGATATTTTGGAAGTTTCATTATATAAAATAATATAAATATCATTATTAGGGGAATGTGGAACCAAACTGACTCATAATAATTTAGACATTCTATTCTCTAATTTATACCATTAAATAAAATTAAGTTATTTTTTAGATTGATTTTGAGAACTTATCACATGGTTTTAAACCTATTTACCCTTTTCACCATTACAAGGGTGACAAATATTTATGACAATTACTCTTCATAATCGAATATGTTTAAAGAGTCATATTTTCCAAATTTTTATGCCATTATTATAAATATGGTAAATCAAATCATGATTCAATCTCTAGATGTGGTAGAAATAATGTTTAATATAAATGTGTAAAACACAATGATAAATCATTTTTAGATGAATGTATTTTTAAACATAGAAATTAACTTATATCAAAACTAGTAATATTTGTTATTAAAATTTATTTAATTATATTATTGTAGATATAATGAATCATATTTAAATTTAATAAAAAACAGTGTTAATTTTAAATTTCTTTACTTAATGAAAATAAATGACAAAATTTAAAAAATGAGCATTTTTCACAATTCACATAAAAATAAATCAATTCAGAAAAATAGAAATCATTTGCCAAATGTGAATTTTAAAATTATTATTTCATAAAGGATATTAATTATATAAAAACAATTTCAAAAATTGGATGAATTTATTTATAATTTCCACCCACAAAATTCAATGAAAACTATTTTTGAATAAAATGATTCCTTGAATCATAATATTTCTATATATTACATTTTTGGGGTACAATTACATTCAAACCCTAACACACCACACACACAGGATATAAATGTAGGCCATATCCCCCAGGTGATATCCCCCCACCCATTAAGCCTTATTTAATTTTATTATTAGATATGAACCATAGGTGAATGAAAACAAAAGCCTATTACAACTTTCTCTAGATAAGCCTGGGTCATTCTCCCTCCACCAACATCAACATGATCATCATTAGTCACCTTCCCTCACATGTTCCCTCTCATCCCTCACATTGATTCCTTTCATACAACTACCTCACTCTAATCCAAAAAACACCAACATCACATTCCCTCGCCTGCATTGGTCATCCCTCATGATGATCCCCTTTACTATAATAACTCTATCGAATCCCACACACACCAATGCCGCCTGACCTAACCAACACTGGTCATTTCTCAAAATTATCCCCATAACCCTTCCACCTTTCATTGAATCCAGTGCACACAAAGGTTATTAATATTTAAACGCATCAACTCAAAGCCTATGTTATAACGGTCACATCTAAATAATAATAATTTTTTATAATATATATTGATTCCCTTAATGATTAGTGTTGTGTGATAAAAAATAAATCAATATTGATTTTCATATAAACAAAATTTTCAACGTGTTACATTCTACTTCTATTAAATAAATTATTCCATCACGATTTTTTCTAGTACATCAAATTCTCAATATTTAAAAATATATATAGTGATGACCCACATTAGATAGAGGAATAGAAAAAGTTCCTTTAAAATTGGATTGTGGGAACAAAAAGGTAAACTAAAATTACACATGATATTGTTCCCTAAAATATTTGGGACCTTGATGCCACTCAACTATTCTCCAAGACTAGTTGTCCATGTGACCTCAAGAGAATCTCCCCAAATGCCAAATGTTTACAACTAGTAGTGTGGGACTAGGTGACTTAGTGGGGAGACTATTACCTCGTTAGCAGAGTGTAACACAGTTTAAGAATCATTTAGATAGAGAATGTAAACATATAATACAATAGAAACAAATGAGAAAAATACTAATAAATGATAATTATTGAGTATGACTCATATACACAATGATGATATATGTCACATGTTTTTCACAAAATAGAAAAAAATGGTACACAAAAGACATATACAAAATATGTCCCAAATGTATGAAAAGGGATAATATAGTCTCAATAGAATCACAAGCCTCTTCTTGGTCCCATTTTATCTATCTCCAAAGCAGAATATTAGTTACCAGTGTAAGGGCGTTTTCCATTCTCAACTCCAACAATCATATAATCATTTTGGGTCCAAAAACATGACCAAAAAATGATGTGAGACTAAATCCCAGTAGGAATCTAACAATTTTCTTTTCCAATAATTTTGTGAGTATATATAAAATAAATTATGAAATAAAAAATAAATAAGAAAGCAAGTACTAAAAAGTAAACATCCTACATTCACTATTTTTTATTTATATTAATTTAATTTTTATTTTACAATTTAGATATATTTAATTTATATGTCTCGAGATCCGTCTCATGCCCATCATCCCTTGTGTAACTATAAGAATAAAAAATTCCAAAGAGGCCATCTAAGCTATATAATTCAATATTTTACCTAAGCTGGTGCTTTGGCTCGGAAGATTTGTAATAATAGTATTTTATTTCATTATTCAATTTAGAACCTAAGACCGTCTTTTACATTCCAATGTTTTAATTCAAGTATCAGTCTAGGTGCAATAACCACCGAAACCCTATATGCCCATCCCTAGAGAACCTATCAATAAACTGGTAACACTCGAGTTAAGGTATAATGTCCCATCCCATCAAGACTCTTCTCATTTCTTCTCACAAAATCTCAAGTATCAGCCTTGGTGTAATAGTCAAATTACCATTATGTCCATCTATTTCGTTCTCATAAAATTCCATATATCACATTGAATATAAGTCTACCCTCAAATAGCCTATCAATTTTATCCATCAATTAATCGATATATCACCCATTTCTAAATCACATTTAACCATTGAGTCTGTCCGTGGAATGCTATGTTCGAACAATGTATCACCCGAGGTATAATGGTTAATAGTTACATGATTCCATCCATGAAATTTTAATTTTAATCAATGCATCACCAAATGATATTTATTATTTAACAAATTCCATTTCATGTAACATTACAATGTCATAACCAATAACATCTCACTTTCTCATCGCAAAAGGTGTATCTAGTATTAGCTAACCTTAAAGGGATTTTCCATTATTTATTCTTGTGGAAATAACATGAAAATGAGATTCACATTCTTAATCAATTCATTACATACCTTGGTATCATCATAATTCAAATGGACACTTTCATATGAAAGGAATCATGTTCATAAAGAAGACATCACAAGTCATAAAATCCCTTTAGCTAATTAGGGCTTGGAAATTAAATGTCAATTCAAATAATTACATGGTAATATTTAATATAATAATCCTAAGAATGCTATCAAGATATCATTTGAATTATTTATCATATATCTCACATGGTAAAATCAACAATTAAATAAATTCAATCCAGTTGCACCAATTCATGGAAAATCCCTTAATTTACTCGAATGGGAAATGCAGACTTGCTTTAAACAAAAAGGAATAAATGGTTCAAGGGGATATTAATTCTTCCCACTTAAATAAATCATTCACCCCTATAAATATGTTTAAAAACCAATTCACATTATCACATCCCATGACATTGGGCAAAGGGCATGCTTCATTAGCTTCC
The DNA here is from genome assembly GCA_963277665.1 of Viscum album. Classification (NCBI taxonomy): domain Eukaryota; kingdom Viridiplantae; phylum Streptophyta; class Magnoliopsida; order Santalales; family Viscaceae; genus Viscum; species Viscum album. The sequence continues at coordinate 593,532,004 of OY728126.1, forward strand.
ATGTCAAAAGTCTATCCAAAAGTAACATTAAGTACAACTGACCCAAAGGGGTTGTTATAGTTGAATACATTCATCCTATATCAATAATATGAAATCCTATTTAACTAAATAGGAATGGACTATCAATTATAGGATTTAGATTCTATTTAGGTGGGGCCTACACAATGTATGTGCCACATGCAGTAATATATAAATGAACTAGTGATTAATGAAATGAACCCAACCACCTCCATAAGATCATTATCAGTAGCTCATACAATATCAATCTATTTTTCATTCATGTTTGGAACAAATATAAAGAACGAATGAAGAACGAGAAGTTGGGGAATACAAGCCTAAGTTTAAATAATGCATTCGATATCCAAAAGAATCAATAACTTCAAAAAATGAATTATTTCCATACAATAATCGGTAAAATGAGTTCAACCACACTCAAAGAAGATTCCATATGGAGAAGGGATCTAAATCCTATATAAGTGGATGTTGAGATCTCCCTTCAGCCTCCCATTATATTCATGTGAAAGAAGATATAAAAATATGGTTTTATATAATTTCTAACTGAATTAAAAAATATAAAATTTCCAACATAGTAGGGCTAAAAAGTTTTTTTAAAACCATGCCAAAATCATTCATGAATTAATATTGGCCTAGTGAATAGCACATCGTAACTCCATATGGTTTATAAAAAATGATCAAAAAGTTCTAAAACCTCTGTAAAATTATACTATAAACTACAGAACTACCAAACATTCATGTGGCTCCTCTTGCATGGTTTACCAAATATGAGTGGTCTATAATACCCCACTATCCAGCCATATATGATTTAGTCAAACATTGTGGCCTTCCCTACACGGTTTTCACTAACTATGGGCCCGGAAAAAAACACCCAAACGTTTTGTTCCTAACCCCAAACCACCCCCGAATATAGCGGAGACATCCATGACCACAACATTATATGATATTATTATATATTTAAACTGAGAATTGCTAGAAAACAGTTAATAAATTCCCCAAAAATGAATAAGGTTCTTACAGAAAACCCCTAAAAGAGATCCATCCCTAAATATTCCTTCCAATGTTGGTGAAGCATGATCTATGAAAAAATATGGCCACCATGATTGTAAATTGGCCTCCCTCTACTAGGTCTTGTCCTTCACTTGGTCATGCTTCAATAGCACCTACACTTATAGAAAAAAATGGCCTCTGAGAACCTCCTCACTATGATCCACAATACCTATAAGATGCTCCTTGAAAGACACATCTTTCTACTGTTGAACCTCGTTGGGCTGAAAAACATGATACTAGTCTAAAAAGTTGTACTATATCAATGAAACAATGAATACTTCCTACATGGCTCAGTTCCTATAAGGTATCTACAACCAATAGGCAACCAGCCTAACCCTCTACAGAATCTTGAATAGCTTAACATATCTTGGAGAAATCATACCCTCTCTCTGAATCATATTGTGTGCCAACCTCAGTGAAATAATAAGGAATACTAAATCCCCGACCTCGACCTCGAGAGGTCTTCAGCATTGATCAATGTATTATTTCTATCATGACTATGCAATATCCATCCACTTTTGAATCAGGAGCACTGGCATAGTAGCCTCCTAGAAAATATGAGGTCGTATCATAGCTACCTCTCCTGCCTCCATCCAACAGAGGGGTGATCAACATGTCCTACCATAGAAATATTCACATGGATCCATTTTAAAATTATCCTATAATCTATTATTGTTGGAGAACTCGTCCAGGGGTATATTCATCTCATAAGATCCCTTAAAATCTAGAGTGTATTCCCACAACATGTCCTTAACCACCTAAATTATGCTCTCTAACTTGTCATCAATCAGGGTTTTGTATGTCAATCTCAACTAAACCTAGGTACCAAAAGCCCATTTTCTCCCATTACATAATCAAAAAGTGAAACGAGAATCCCTATCAGAAACTATAGTACGCATAACCTCATGTAGTCCAACAATCACACGGATGTAAAAACACTAATGTTAATAAACACTTAATTTTTCTTTAATTGGTAGAAGATTTTGAAACTTTATGATTCTATCAACAAAAACACATATAAAATCAATAATACATGGATAAATCATTAAAAAAATTAATAATATCCATTATAACATCATTTTACTTCAATCCAAAAATGCATATCTACTGTAAAATTTAGGTTGGTGGCTAGTGTTCCACCTTCACCTACAGACTAGTGAAACACCTCCTTACAAATAACAGCTATATATATTATCATTCCTTTAAAAAATGAGGATGTAAATATTGATAAATCATGGTGACACTAGGATTCAATTTCCAAAAATTGGTATAAAAATTCCAAATCTTCTCATAGGCCATGTCCAAAGAGAACCCTACCAGGCCATATACTCATAGGATCTTATCCTCAAATATGGTCAATCCAGCAGGAAGGCCCTCACCTACCAAACCCACCCATAGAATTATGACTTTAGAATAAGATTGTTTTAACGTACTCACGCTATCCATTAATGTAGAGGTCATAGATAATGATGACATAAAGGTCTCCTCATGACTGTCATGAACCTCCAGGAGCATCTCAGATAACAAATCCATAAGCTACCCCTCACTACAGGCCTGATTCACTTCCTATATCTGACTCATCATTCTTAATGAATCATCCACTACATTTTCTTTACCAGGTTTGTAGGTAATATCAATGTCAAAATTTAGTAGGTTCTCATCCAACCATCAATGTCTCAGTATCATATCATGCTATGTAATTATATACTTGATGATTTTTTGGAATGTGTACACCACAAAATACACTCCCAATATTTAATTTCCCCCAAAATATAATGATCGAACCACCATATCTAACTTGAGATCATGCACCAAGTGGTTCCTCTCTTGTGGCCTCACCTTCCAAGACCCATACACAATTACTCGATCCCACTGTTTATTAACATATCCCAAACTGATACATTATGAATCATAGTATACAGTGTCAATCCTTCTCGACTATAGAAAAACAGTATTTACGCATATGTCAGCATCCCTTTAAACTTATAAAATTCCATCTCATATGAATTTTACCACCCATATTTCACACAGTTTATAGTCAAGACCATCAATGAAATTACTAAAAATAATAATTATTATATGAATAAGTTGTAGTAAAAATATCACCTTAATTAACTCTTCACATCAAATACATTCATGGGCTACTCCTAGGTCACTACCTCTATCACATTCTCTAGGTCCACTAATACTTATGTCTCTGAGATAACATCACCAATGAAGTGAATCTAATCCATACAGAAGTGGAATAATGTGAGAATATTATATAACCGATTATCTCTTAGTGTATCCAAAAAGATGTCAATATGTTGTACATGGTCATGTAGATTGTGAGAATACACCAAGATATCATCCATTTAAAGCCCAAAAAAGAACCGAGTTAAGGATGTGACACTTAGTTCATCAATTCCATGAAGAACTCTCACACATTTGTGAGATAGAACATCATAATCTCGCACTCATAATCAATGTACCTTCTCCAGAAGGTTATGTGAGGTGTTGTTGATGGTCTAATATGCACATGATGGAAACCAAATATCAAAAAATTCATGGAGAAGTCTGAGATCCTCAAAGATGATCGAAGAGATCATATATCTACTGAATAGGATAAAATTTATTAATTTTAAACTTGCTCAATTTCTGGTAGTCCAATCATATCATAATGGCACCATCTTCATTTTTCACAAAAAGGATAGAAGAACTATATAGATAAGTACTTGGTGAGACAAAACCCTTTACCTATAAATCATCTATCTACCTCGTGATCTCGTGTTACTATATCAAATCCATCTTGTAAGGAGACATGAATACCCATGATTCTCCTGGAACTAGATAAGTAGAAAACTCTACATCTAATTGGATGTAATCTTAATCATTTTTCTTGGAATACATCAAAAATATAATCATCCAATATAGGGAAAGCATCCTGATGTTTCCCCATATTATTCAAATATAAACATGCTATCTAGGCTGTCATACAGCCTAGCCCATGATGTTGCATACATATCAGATAACTTATTCACTCTTTTGAAAGAACTCCTCACCCACTGGTGATGTAAATCTCACCATGTGATGATAACAAACAATGAAATCCTCAAAAAGAAACATCCAATCCATCCATATAATGACCCAGAATCATTTCATCTCAAGAAAGTAAAGGTCGCATTTGAAGTGAAACCCACCAATGTCAAGGATGAACTCCCTACACAGAAATGAAATTTGTGTCTGGATCCCTAATAGAGTGTCTAGCATCATAATGCCTTCTGAAGTGGAATCCCAGACCCAATGAATATCCAAAAAATTCACATTTATAGAGCTCTATGAGGAACCTATATCCATGATTGTTGAATCTAAAATGGAGACCACTAAAATCGTACCTCAAATAGTAGAAGGTAGAGGATAGTTCTCTTGATGGGTATGTTTCACTATATATGCATGGAATATATTGTTGCCATGTGACACTGCCTGTATACCATTAGCTAATCCACTATACTATCACTATGAAGCTAGGTACTAGATACCATGTCCACAACCACAACCTCGGCCTAATCATTATTATGTACCTCAACTCCCTCTCTGGTGAGAAGCTTCTAGCCCTGCTCAAGAAAGTGGAGTTGTTGTGGACCCAAACTCACTAGCTTCTAGTGGAATCATTCACAGAAGCACTCTAGGTGTCCCATCATTCAACCAAATCGGTACGAGACCAGGTACTCCATAAACTACATCCTCATATGTCCCACTGTACTTCCCTAGTAACACCTCTCATGGGTACCTGAAGGTATGTTTTTACTACTAATATTACAACATCGAAGCTCTAGATGATTATTTCTACTATTGTTTGAGGTTTTCTTAGATATCCTTATTGATACTCCTTTGCTCACACCTCAAGATTCTCTTAGGTTATACACTATGAACAATTCTTGATTTATTATCCCTTATATAGAAGTCAATGGAAAAATATTTACCTGTGATTGGATTACATATATGAGATTGTCCTCAAATATTATAGCATTTTATTACTTTTCACCCATCGGAATAGTTGTAATGAACTAGAGCTCATTAAAATGGGACAATTAATTCATTACAAACTGGTCACCCTACTCTAGAAGTGGAAGAAGAAAGGAACTTGAAAAAGGGTGGTGAAATCATTACCTATTCTTGGGCTTCTTTCTTTTCATTTGATCAAACGGGATCCTTAAGTTTGCTTTCTGACTAAAGGAAGGCCTCTAAGATGAAGTTAGGGATGTTGAGAGAGTATTTGGGTAGAGGTTGGCAGAACCAAAAGGCTTTGAAGGTGTTAGTTAATGAGAAGGGAGAGTGCCCTTTTATAAGATAGGTGAGGGGAACCTTTGGAAAAGCTAGAAATATTATTTTATAATAAATTCATATTCGGTATCAAATGGCTCCAAAGTATATTATTTAAAGGTTAAGGTTGGTGTGGGTCAAAAATCACTCAACCAATAGAATTTAGACAGGTTTGGGTCATTATATTAGCCTTATCTTTAAGTATTAAATCTTAGTTAATTAGTTTCACATTTACAATGTCTCTTTGTATTTTTATATTATATGGTCAATAAACATACTATATACATCCAAGTGACACCCAAGTGGTCCATTAATGATACACCTATCATGATATAAGTCACTTGGCCGAACCATATATTTTTAGGAATTTAATATCAATTAATAATATAATATTTGTTTTAAAAACTCTTTTATGTCAATTTTGACACTACTCAATAATTGATTTTTGTAAAAATCATAACAGAATGATTACATAAATAAAACGTTAATTAAGTCAATCTTAACATGTCATATTAACCTATAAAATTAGTGTAATTCATAAAAGTCTCAAATTATATTTATTTGGGTAATTATAATATCAATTAATTTAATTTTCTCACTATTATGGTAATTACTGCATCATCATTGTGTCATAAATAAATTTAATTATTTAAGGTCTAAAAATATAAAATAAAATACCATTATGTAGGAAATCATTTTATATTTCTAATGAATATTTACAATCTAATTTATCTTATGTATAACCCTATATTAAAAATTATTTAGTAAATAAACATTGATTTTAACTCTTTTAACCCTTATTTAAATTAAATAATAATAAGTTTCCTAATCTAATCAAAGTGGACCTAAATGATAATATTTTATTCCTAAGGTTGTTTTTGGTCGAGATACACTTTTCCAATGGAATTAGGACATGTATTAGGATAATATTAATATCATTTTTACCCTTAATTACCCTATTTACTTTTAACCGTGGTAAATAAAAGTAAAAAGTTACTATTCACCAAAAATTATTTTCATATCATTGAACAAAATTTTACTCCTAGATATTAACCGTGTCTCTCGTATTTTCGAAATTCCAATCATAGAAGCGGTAAAATTATGTTTTTTGAAAAATTCAGTTTTTTAACTACCACTTAGTAGTTTCACTATTCATCAAAAATGGATGTTTTTCAGAACAATGCCAAAATTTCACCCTAAGATATAATTGATATTACAAATTAAAAAATGATGTCTATTTTACAAAATTCCAAAAATATATGTTTTATTAATTAATTTTATAATTAATTCCCGCTGTCACAACAAATAGGGTGTTTTTTAAGAAACAATATATATCAAAATATTGACAATTGTTTATGTCCAATTTCAAAGTGAAATTAATTCTAATGAACACCATTGGATAAAATTGTAAAAATATATTATAATTATAATTTAAAACCACTGAATATTATAATTTATCCCTATAAATTATTTTGAATAAAAAAGTTTTTTTAAGTATTTTTCACTATTCACAAAAATTGGAAGTTCCCAGAAAAATACCAAAAATTCAACTTAGGATAATTTCGATATTTTGAATCCAAAAATAAAGTCCATTTTGAAAGATAAAATTTATAAAATTTCAAAAAGTTGGTATTAGTATTCATAAGGGCTACTTTGATTGGTCGTGTTGTGTGTTATAACTCGAATTTGCGTACAACACACGCCACTGTATTATTCAAAGGAAAGGGTACCATGAAAGCTTGGGATGTTTCATTGTAAATTTTTGATGTCCCCATTCTAAAAAGTAAATTTATTTAGTCAAATTGAATATATAAAAGTTTAAAATATTGGATTTAAAAAGGGTTCACTATTAAATGTTGGTAAAAGTGCAATACTGAAAAAGAATTTGTTCTTACATTATGTTTAAGAAACTCATAATATGGATTCTAGAATTATAAGGATTATATAAAGTTTAAAATTTAGTTAATACTCTTCATAACCTCTTTTGAACGGCTTGTTTGGTAAGTCATGGTGCGCTTGAACTCGGTGTTGCGTGTAGTGCGAGTTATTTAATTATTTTGAAGAAATAACACACTATGAAATCTTGGGGGGGTTACATTCTCCCCTCCTTTAATAAATTGCGTCCTCCCAATTTGAAATTGTTCTTATAAAATAAATGGTTTAAAATAGAAAATATGTTTTTGGGAAAACCCACATAGGAAATTGGGTTAATAATATTTAGTCTTAATAAGAGGAAAAGAGAAATGAAAGGGTCACCACCAAATTATGATCTCTATTCGGAGAACATTGGGGGAAATTACAGACATATAATTGGAGGAAAAACGTAAATATTTATAGGTAGTGATTGATGTCCTCAATCACAAAAAAGTGTAAAATTGAGGGCCTTAAATTAATCAATCTATGATGATTTAAAATACCATCGGTTCAGCAAAACATATGGTATTCGGATAACACAATTTTTTTGTTTTAAGATCCCTTCACTAAAGTATTAGAATTAATTTCTTCATTGAATAAGAGAAGAAGAAAAATATATACTTGACAAGTAGAGTCTCATCCTTTAACTATGTTCTACCACAAACTCATCTTTCACTCTAATAGATAATAGAACTTAAAAATAATAATCTATTTATCCTATTCGTATAGGGTTAAAAATGAATTTATAAATCATCTAGAAGAACCATTAAAAAAATGACATTATTCAATCCAGGACATCACGTGGGTCAGTGGTAGGTGATACACCATTGTCGCTCTTCGGTTGTGGGTTCAAGTCTCGCAGCCTTGCCGGACGCGATGGGTTGCCGCCCGACCTCCAGGTTGTCCTTTTTATGGAAATCCAAAACAATCCAAACTAGAACAATCCAAAATACTTCAGTCCAAAAAATTTTAAGGAAGGTTAACACAATGAAGTTATTTTTTCCACGTAATAACATTTGAACACCTTCATCATGTATTCTATTAAGACACTGCAACAACCTGAATTACCATAAAACCTTATTGATTACATTCATGATCCCGTATTCCTTAAAGAATAATAGATATACTCTTTCAATCCAAAAATGTTGTAAACCCCAACAATGATAGAATATACAAATCATTAATCAGTTTCAAGGTAGTCAAGAATATCCAATATAATTTATCCAAATCAATCATGTATCTATCTAAAATCACTACCTTTGTATTAGAACCATATTATGGTTTATCTTTCTCTCAACCATATATTTCCAAAAAGTTAACCTACTATTGAGTCACTTTTCTTTGTTCCACACAATCTTAAGTCCTTAATAAAATAGTACTAAAGTACAATCCTTATATACTCCATAATTATTATAAGAAGTACATTGTTGATATAACACTCAAATGACATAATCAACATAAGAACTCTAATCATTCCTCTTCATCTCTGGTAGTATCATAACTTGATTATTATCCAATAGCATCATTTGAGGCATAGTCTGATGACTGGGACATAGGTTCGCGTAGTGTCCAAACTCCTTGCAAATGAAGCATTGTACATTTGAAACCATTTTCTTACCCTTGCAGTCACGTACTTTGTGCCCTCTTCCTCCACACATATAACAAACTCCCATTCCTTTCAAGCAAGTTCCAGGGTGTTTCCTCCCACAGTTATCACATATGGGAAAATTCTTCTTTTCCCTCATCCCTTTATCCATATTTTTCTCTTCCATACTTTTCTTATCTTGATTCCTTTCAAATCCATAGGACTCAGTAAACTCTTTACTTATCTTATCAACACATGATATTATTTCTTCATATGATGATAATACATGGGAGACTATTTCTCTTATAAATTCTGGATTAAGACCATTAAAGATATGATCCTCCATTCTCTTTGGATAATGTGCATTGATTGAGTTCTCATTCCTTCTACTGGGTGCCATTTTTAAACAAGGGTATACACTAGATTAGTTTATGAATAACAATACCTAATCCCAACCATGTAAAACACATAACATAAATTAAATAGTTTATGGATATAATCCGTAATCATAAAAATGTCTCCATTGAGGAATTATATACTCATAAACCCTTCATAATGGTTTGTAATGAAAATGAGAATTATCCTAAGCATATCCCCCGGGAGTGTCGTAACCAAGAGTGCAGCAAGGCCCGTTGTCATGCACCAGTTCCCGTTCGAGTCTAGCTCAAAGTGGTGTTTTCAGGTTTTACCCTTAGGTACATTTGTGCCAGAGCCACCTTTACCTGCTCGTATCCAGATAGGGATGTATTTCTCAGAAAACTCACAAAATTTCTACAATACCAAAATTCTAGGAAGTTATTCTATAATAATCCTCAAAGTCCATCTTAGGTTTATGTGCTCAAATCAGAGTTTATCTAAATCTAGCTTCCAAGGATTGTACTAAACTTCCTCTGATACCAACTGTAAGGCCCCGACCCCAGTTACCCAGAGTCAGTGAATTATTACATAACATTGGTATGATCACAAGAAAGATCAAGTCTCGAAATACCTATTAGTTTAGTAGCCTTGGAAAAACTAGATACATTAATAAATCTTACATTACATCATAAAATGAAAACTACAACAATATAGTCTCCATAGTACACACTCTTATCCCCTCATACTATCCCTGAAGGTCATTCATAAATTACTTTTCACATCCTGGGAAAAATAATTCATAGAAAAGGGGTGAGCTCAAATGCCCAGTAAGGATAACAGTATAGTAGAAACATTCATAAATAAGAATAAACATGTAAGGAAATGTGTAACTAAAACAAAAGCCTTTTAAACTTGAAATTCAACATAGTATAGAAAAAATAAAATGAAATAATGCCATTTACTTAATCACATTGATATTCTACTAATCGAATAATCACATGCAATATCAATAACCACTTTAATAATGATGGAATTCATAAAGCCAGACTATCATAACCACATAGCCAAGGCCACGTTCCAAGACTACAAATAAGATTTTCCCAAGGCCTTGTGCCAAGACACTAGTTTGTCTCATGATACCTACCGATGCATCGAAGAGCTATATCGGGCTCCACCCGTCACTTACTAAGTCCAACACATTCCCATATGAAAAGGTTTAAACATATCATAATCATTCGTATTAAAACTAGCATACTAAATGTCAATACTTTATCCATAAACCATTAATGGTATAAAAATAACACATCCACAGTAAACCGAATAACAAAACCTTAAATACAATACAAAAGTTTTGTATCATAATAAATCAACTTCAAATAAGCTTAAAATCCATCAAAGGATGTTGACATAGATGAAATAAATACTATTTGAGAGAAATATATCTTTTATCGAAATCATTGAAAAGTCACACATTTATAAAGGAAGTAATTTAAATGAGATTTTTGAATCAAAGTGTCTCATACCACATTGAAACTTTTGAAAAGAAATATCATTTCAAAAAATTCATGTTCATATAAATAAATCTTTAAAATCATTTTGAAAACATGGACATTAATTAAAATGATTTAGAAAGATAAATATTTAAAACATTTAAAATTATGATCTTGATAATGAGTACCATTCACAAATTCTTAAAATATTCATTCTGAAAGCATTTAAAAGTCACATAATTATAAAATAAAACATTTACTTTGAATATATACTTATAATCTTATAAGGGAAGCTTCAAAGATTTTATAACAGCAGAAAATAGCCATACCCGCTGTATAAGTTAAAAAGACATTCTTACCTTAATTCTGTCGAAAAGGTTAAAAAGGACCTTGTTTTTAAAACGACAGAAAGATTCCTTTATAAACATCATATAAAAATTAAAATAAGGTTACAAATGGATTTAACCCATATTCGATAAAATAGTATTAATGGTTTGAAAAACATTTTTAAGAAACATGGATGTGGATGATAAAGAGATCCCAATAGATTATTATGTATAAACAATCTCGGATAATGAAGAGATTGCGAAATAAACCCTTACCAATTTGGTAACATACAAAACATAAAACCAATGAAAGAGGTATCATACAATAAAAATGTAAATACACATAAATTAAAGTTTATTACACAAAGAATACAATTATGGGCAGTACATACACCACACAAAAGTTAATAGTGGCAATATGGCAAGAATTTCACGGGAATAAGGAGTGAGATGAAAACCCCTTACCTTGTAATTTTCACTGTGTTGGGGTAGGTTAACCTCTTGTATAATGGTGAAATAATTGTTATTAAATTATAGAATAATCATATACATTAATATGATATCATATATGATCTTTTAACATTGATTTGTTCATAATATCTTAGTATTATCGTTGTTTTGGGTGTTAACTTACTCGTTTTCTTTTATATGTTTTGTTATATAAGTTGTGTTTGTCATGGATAGGTTTTATCTTAATCATATCCAGAATTATATCAAGTCCTCATATACTATTATTAATCATCAAATGGGAATTATACTTGAATGGATACGATGGAGAATGAATCTCATTGCGTTCGTGGAGACGGTAGTCCGTACATACGCACAAGCGACAATATCATTCTTTTGATAATAAAATAATATTTAATTGGATGGTATATCATATATACAGAATAATTATCATGTTATATTTACAATTTACATTAATTACACATCATTATTATACCTATCCAAATAATAATTTATTGAATAACAATTACACCACGACGTGGAAACGGTAAGCTGTACGTACGCACGTATGGTGACATGTTATTCAAAGGATGGATAGAATACTGAATATGACTGTAAAATATTTATAATAACATCACAGTATATATAATATATTGGAGTTATTATTTTAGAATGGTAATAACAAAGAATGAAGAAGTGGAAGAAGAAAGGAACTTGAAAAAGGGTGGTGAAATCATTACATCTTCTTTGTGTTCTTCCTTTTGATTTGATGAAAAGGGCTCCATAATATGGCTTTCTGACTAAAGGAATGAATTTAGGGAATTTGAGAGAGTATTTGGGTAGAGTTTGGCCGAACCAAAAGGCTTTTAAGGTGTGAGTTAATGAGAAGGGAGAGTTCTCTTTTATAAGAGGGGTGAGGGGCACCTTTGGAAAAGCTAGAAATATTATTTTATAATAAATTTATATTCGGTTTCTAATGGCTCCAAAGTATATTTTTTAAAGTCTAAGGTAGGGATTAGTATAAAAACACTCATCAAATATTATTTAGACAGGTGTGGGTCATTATATTAACCGTATCTTTGAGTATTAACTCTTAGTTAATTAGTTTCACTTTTACAATGTCTCTTTGTATTTTTATATTATATGGTTAATAAACATACTATATACATCCAAGAGACCCCAAAGTGGTCTATTAATGATACACCTATCATTATATAAGTCTCTTGGCCGAACCTTAGATTTTTAGGAATTTAATATCAATTAATAATTTAATATTTGTTTTAAAAACTCTTTTATGTCAATTTTGACACTATTCAATAATTGATTTTTGTAAAAATCATAAAAGAATTATTACATCGAAAAGGATTAATTAAGTCAATACTAACATGTCATATTAACCTATAAAATTAGTTTAATTCATAAAAAGTTTCAAATTATATTTATTTGGATATTTATAATATCAATTATTTTAATTTTTTCACTATTATGCTAATTACTACATCATCATTGTGTCAAAAATAAATTAAATTATTTAATGTCTAAAAATTATAAATAAAATATCATTATGTAGGAAATAATTTTATCTTTATAATGAATATTTACAATCGCATTGATATTATGTATAACCCTATGTTAAAAATGTTTTAGTAAATAAACTTTGATTTTAACTCTTTTAACCCTTATTTGAATTTAATAATAATAAATGTCCTAATCTAATCCAAGTGGACCTAAATGATAATATTTTATTCCTAAGGTTGTTTTTGGTCGAGATAAATTAGTCCAATAGAATTAGGACATGTGTTCGGGTAATATTAATATCATTTTTTACTTTTAATTACCCTATTAACTTTTAACTGTGGTAAATAAAAGTAAAAAGTTAATATTCACCAAAATTTATTTTCATCTCATTGAACCACATTTTACTCCTTGATATTAACTGTGTATCATGGATTTTCGAAATTACAATCACAGAAGCGGTAAAATTATGTTTTATGAAAATTTTAGTTTTTAACTACCACTTAGTAGTTTCACTATTCATAAAAAATTGAAGTTTTTCATAACAATGCCAAAACATCACCCTAAGCTATAATTGATATTCCAAATTCAAAAATGATGTATATTTAACAAAATTCCAAAAATATATGTTGCATTAATTAATTTTATAATTAATTCCCACTGTCACAACAAATAGTGTGTTTTTAAGAAACAATATATATCAAAAGATTGACAATTGTTTCTGTCCAATTTCAAAGTGAAATTAATTATAATGAACACCATTGGATAATATCGTAAAAAAATATTCTAATTATACTTTAAAACCACTCAATATTTTAATATATCACTATAAATTATTTTGATTAAAAATTTGTTTTTAAGTATTTTTCACTATTTATAAAAATTGGAATTTCCCAGAAAAATACCAAAAATTCAACATAGGATAATTTCGATATTACGAATAAAAAAATTAAGTCCATTTTGAACGATAAAATTTATAAAATTTTAAAATGTTGGTATTACTATTCATAACGGCTACTTTGATTGGTCGTTCGAAGTGGCGTACAACATACACCACTTTATTATTCAAAGGAAAGCATACCGTGGAAGCTTGTGATGTTTCATTGTAAATTTTTTTGTCCCCATTCTAAAAAGTAAATTTATTTAGTCAAATTGAATATATAAAAGTTTAAAATATTGGATTTAAAAAGGTTTCACTTTTAAAATTTGGTAAAAGTGCAATACTGAAAATGAATTTGTTCTTACATTATATCTAAGAAACTCATAATATGGATTCTAAAATTATAAGGATTGTATAAAGATTAAAATTTAGTTAATACTTTTAATAACCTCTTTCGAACGACTTGTTTGGTATGTCATGGTGCGCTTGAACTGTTTGTTGCGTGTAGTGCAAGTTATTGAATTATTTTGAAGAAATAAAACACTATGAAATCTTGGGGTGTTACATAGGGTGAAGGAATGTTTGCTGGAGGTTAAACTAAAAACACAAGGGTTAAAATGACTTAGAAACTAGGATGAATTATATTTTATTGACATATTTAGACATTAAACTTTTCAATTATCTATTATTATCCAAATTGTATCCTTTTGGAACTTAAAAAATGTGGGTATCACTTTTTATTTTCAAATTTTTTATGTGTGTTTTCTACTCCAATTATAAAAGGCCACCCCTCTACTCTCCTCTTCACAAATTCAAGGCATTATGGTTAGAAATATAAAATTACAAATACATTATTTAATCCCCTACACATGACATATATCCCTCTGTTTAATCATAAATACATATTAATAGTTGGTGCTATCCTAATGAGGTTGTTTGAAGAAAATGTATTGTGTTCGACCAAGAATGTATATTTTACGTATTTTACGAATTATTTCAAATATAATTTAATTAGGATAATATTTTAACAATATTATATCCAATATATTTATAATATTATATGTTAATGTAATAACCAAAATAAATATCCTCATCCATCAAATGGTAAATTAAACCATCATTCGTTTATACAACAATCTACCTACTCGTGAAATGATGTAATTCATTTTTTATCATTGCATATCATATCTTGTTATAATGATTAATTTGAGATATATATATAAAATATATAAAACATAATAATATATTTCTAATAATTATGTCACATAGAGATTATTATTTCTAATATGTGTGGGAAAGGATGATATCACTAGTGTGTACGACAGACTACCACCTCGTGAAAAGATGTGATTTGTTTTTCACTAATGCTTTACATAGATGGTAATAAGTATAAATTTAATTAATACATGTTTTATAAAGATTTATATGAATTAATTTTGATATTACTGACATATTTATCATTATAAAAACATAATATATCATTTTTCATACCATTACACTCACTAAAAAAAGGATAATATTGTTTATCCGTACATATAGATTACCACCTCTCCGAAGTGATGTGGTTATTTTTCATTTCCAAATAATAAAAATCATATATATTATTATATTTAATGAAATAAAATATTATTTATGATATTATTATCATTCTGAATGGATAAAATAGTACCTAACTTCTTTTCACAATGTTCGTTGAAAATTGGACACATTACTTATGTATATATAAAACATATTGTCCCCATGATTGTAATGTAGTTAATTTTTCATAAGCAACATTAATAAATTGTTATAAAATTATAATATATTTATAGAAATTATTATTATGTCATGATTATATTTCTATAGATTTTCTATAATGAATTCATTTGGCATAGTCAACTTAACAAATTCATTTTGGACATATAATCCAAATATCATTAAAACATCTTACACCAAAATAATTGATTAAGTTATTGTTTATGAAAATTTTAAGTTAAATAAAATGAATGAAAAATGAATTTTTTAAATAATGTAAATTAAATTCATAAGTCTGTTATTTAAGATGATAAATAATTTTTGTGATGAGTTGGACTCAAGGTAAGATACTTTCATTAAAAAACACTTTTTCTAAATTTCCAATGAAATTGTTTTAATTCAATGTCTATATTTTTAAAAACATATATTATTAATGTTTTTATATGGACCTAAAATAATTATATTATAAATTTAATATATCTTTATACATTAATTCAAATTTTTTCCAATGTAACCATTTTTAATGTTTAAGAAAACACATTTTGACCAAAATACAGAAGGAATGATATATTTTAACTTATATAGTAATAATTGTTTTTCCACCTACATAAATATTATTTTAATTATGGAATATTATTAAAAATTACAGGTTTCAATCCTAGAAACCATGCATTCCCCTATATTAGGTATTTTTGTTTTTGAAAATTTTATTTTTATAATGAAATTTTATTTTAATATCCAAAAGTGTTATGTATATGTGTTTAAAAATATTTTTCAAGGGATTTATAATGAAAAAAAACAATATTAAAATGTTTTTTCTTATATAGTCCTTTTAAATTGTTTAAATGGTGGTTTAGCTCCATTATAGATCATAGGTGATACTAATATAGCATAAACTATGGGTATTCCTAGATAGCAAGGGGTGACCCTAATATAGCATATAAAATGGGTGAACCTAGATGGAAATCCAATTGATTGGGTAATGATTATGTTCTTTAGATAATTTCACTTTATTTTGGTTATATGAGTATTCCAACATGTAAGGGTTTTGTAAGGGTTTAATGTGATTATATCCCAAGGAACCTACATTAATTTTATATTTTTTCTAATGAGTTTTCAAATAATAATTTTCTTTTTAAATTGTATGATAAATGATTTTCATAAAAATATATTTTTAATGTAATTAGTAAAAATATATGTTTTTTGATAATATATTTTTCAATAGTTTTATGTTTTTTTAGTCTTCCAACATATTTTTTATTTTATATGTTCGTTTATGGGATTTTAATTGTCAAACAACTTTTAAAAAAATTGTTATTATAGGATTTAAGGTTGTTTAAGGGAAAGGAACAATCCATGTTTCATGAAGATTTTTCACGATAAGAATGATGTTTTATATTAAATTATTTATATTATGGGAAAGAGGATACTGCTAAAAATTTCCAACTATGAATTATATGTTTTTATTATGTATGAGATTGAAATAAATTCTCAAAAACTATAAACATGAAAATCTCTTAAAAAATAAGATAATGGTTTCATGAATTAAAACTCAAGATTACATAATGTTTATGGTCATTTACATGTAATATATTTCAAATATTATCATTAAATCTATCCTTATTACAATCAATTTAAAGGGGAAATAAAAAATGAATCACTTATCTTCATGCAGGGTGTTTCCCAAACATTCACATATGTGACATTATCATTTTCCAATTGTTTAGAAGGTATGAATGTATGATGATGTTATAATTATAGAATCATAATTATTCCTTAAATTTCATATATATTCATTATTTTCATCTATATAACCATCAATGTAAAATGGGTATGAAAAAATAATTTCACTGCTATGTGGCAATGAAAAGTTATAGAAATTCATGATTTATGTTGTAACTTTTCATAGGATGAAATAAAGATGGAAAATGGTTTTGAAAAAATCATAAAAGAATATAATTATATTGATGATACTGGAGTTATTATTTTATAATGGTTATAATATTTTTTGAGGGAGTAGAAGAAGAAAGAAACTTGAATAATTCTGTAATGATGATTGCCTCTTTTATAGTATACTTTCACTAAATACCTTATTAACGACTATTGAATATTAATTAAAGAATACAAAAATCAATAATTCAATACCGGGGAATTTTATAAGGTAATTTTGTAGTGTTTCAGGATACATGGTTTCTCAAGGTGTAATGAAGAGAGATAAATGGTTTATAAGTTATGGGAGGGGAACTAATGTAAATTTTCAAAATATCGAACTATAAAAAATTCACATTCATGGAATTTTTTTTCAAATATAAAAATATTTTTAACAAAAATTATATATCCCTAATAAAATCATGAAATTCATTTTTCATAGGCTTATATACCCATTGAAATGATAACAATTTGATTAACTCCTTCAATAAGAATTTTTATAGTTATCCATAGTTACAAGAGTTTCAATCTTAAAGAGATATAACATTACATAAAAGTTACAAATTTTCACATTAATTGAAATGGAATAAATTATAAATCGTATATAAAAATTCATGCAATTGTTAATATATTTTGATGTTTAAATAATTAAACAAAATGATGTTTTTCATAAAATTTCATTAATTCCATTTTTGATAGTATTATTTAATTTAAATGAAAGGCATCCAGATAATAAATATTTTAAAATATAAACCTTACATACATAAATAATATCTTATATTCATCTATTTAATTCTTTATATTCTATAAAACATAAAAAAATATAGCTTTTATAGTTTTTATGATCATTTACCAGATTCTTCTAATTTTTTCACAAGTAATGTGGAAAAATTTTATAAAAATTTAAGCTAATTAGTTATTTACTAATAATAATAAATAAATTGATATGATACAAATATTAATTAATATTTCGAAAAAAAATTTATAAATTAACTAATCCTATTTTTATTATTATATAAAATTATTCAATATATCGAATTCCAGAGTGGTATAAAATAATATAAATATCATTATCAGGGGAAAGTGGAACCAAACTGACTCATATAATAATTTAGACTTTCTATTCTCTAATTTATACACTTAAATAAAATTAATATATTTTTTAGATAGATTTTGATAACATATCCCATGGTTTTAAACCTATTTTACCCTTTTCACCATTACAAGGGTGAAAAATATTTATGACAATTACTCTTCATAATCGAATAAATTTAAAGAGTCATATTTTCCAAATTTTTATGCCATTATTATAAATATGGTAAATCAAATTATGATTCAATCTCTAGATTTGGTAGAAATAACGTTTAATATAAATGTGTAAAACACAATGATAAATAATTTTTAGATGAATGTATTTTTAAACATAGAAATTAATTAATATAAAAACTAGGAATATTTGTTATTAAAATTTATTTAATTATATTATTTTAAAAAAAATGAATCACATTTAAATTTAATAAAAAATAGTGTTAATTTTAAATTTCATTATTTAATGAAAATAAATGACAAAATTTAAAAAATGAGCTTCTTTCACAATTCACATAAAAATAAATCAATTCAGAAAAAACTAAAACATTTACCAAATGTGAATTTTAACATTATTATTTCATAAATGATATTAATTATATAAAAAAAATTTCAAAAATTTGATGAATTTATTTATAATTCCCACCCCCAAAATTCAATGAAAACTATTTTTGAATAAAATGATTATTTGAATCACAATATTTCTATATATTAAATTTTTGGGGTACAATTACATTCAAACCCAAACACACCACACACACAGGATATAAATGTAGGCCATAGCCCCCAGGTGATATTCCACCCATTAAGCCTTATTTAATTTTATTATTAGATTGGCCCATAGGTGAATGAAACCAAAATCCTATTACAACTTTCTTTAGATAAGCCTGGGTCATTCTCCCTCCACCAACATTAACAATATCATCATTAGTCACCTTCCCTCACATGTGCTCTCTCATCCCTCACATTGATTACTTTCATACAACTACCTCACTCTAATCCCAAAAACACCAACATCACATTCCCTCGCCTACATTGGTCATCCCTCATGATGATCCCCTTTACTATAATAACTCTATCGAATCCCACACACACCAATGCTGACTGACCTAACCAACACTGGTAATCTCTCAAAATTATCCCCATAACCCTTCCACCTTTCATTGAATCCAGTGCACACCAAGGTTATTAATATTTAAATGCACCAACTCAAAGCCTATGTTATAACGGTCACATCTAAATAATAATAATTTTTTATAATATATATTGATTCCCTTAATGAATAGTGTTGTGTGTTAAAAAATCAATCAATATTGATTTTCATATAAACAAAATTTTCAGAGTGTTACATTCTACTTCTATTAAATAAATTATTCCATCACTATTTTTTCTAGTACATCAAATTCACAATATTTAAAAATATATATAGAGATGACCCACATTAGATAGAGGAATAGAAAAAGTTCATTTAAAATTGGATTATGGGAGAAAAAAGGTAAACTAAAATTACACATCATATTGTTCCCTAAAATATTTGGGGCCTGGATTCCACTCAACTATTCTCCAAGACTAGTTGGCCACGTGACCTCAAGAGCATCTCCCCAAATGCAAATTGTTTACAACTAGTAGTGTGGGACTATGTGACTTAGTGGGGAGACTATTACCTCATTATCAGAGTGTAACACAGTTTAAGAATCATTTAGATAGAGAATGTAGACATATAATACAATAGAAACAAATGAGAAGAATACTAATAAATGATAATTACTGAGTATGACTCATATACACAATGATGATATATGTCACCTGTTTTTAACAAAATAGAAAAAAATGGTACAGAAAAGACATATAAAAAATATGTACCAAATGTATGAAAAGGGAAAATAGAGTCTCAATAGAATCTCAAGCCTCCACTTGGTCCCATTTTATCTATCTCCAAAGTAGAATATTAGTTACCAGTGTAAGGGCGCTGTCCATTCTCAACTCCGACAATCATATAATCATTTTGGGTCCAAAAACATGACCAAAAAATGATGTGAGACCAAATCCCAGTAGGAATCAAACAATTTTCTTTTCCAATAATTTTGTGAGTATATATAAAATAAATTATGAAATAAAAAATAAATAAGAAATCAAGTACTCAAAAGTAAACATCCTACATTCACTCATTTTTATTTATATTACTTTAATTTTTATTTCACAATTCAGATATTTTTAATTTATATATCTCGAGATCCGTCTCATTCCCAACATCCCTTGTGTAACTATAAGAACAAAAAATTACAAAAAGTCCATCTAAGAAATATAATTCAAGATTGTACCTAAGCTAATGCTTTGGCTCGGAAGATTTGTAAGAATAGTATTTTAATTCATTATTCAATTCAGAACCTAAGACCGTCTTTTACATTCCAATGCTTTAATACATGTATCAGTCTAGGTGCAATAACCACTTACACCCTATAAGCCCATCCCTAGAGAACCTATCAATAAACTGGTAACACTCGAGTTAAGGTATAATATCCCATCCCATCAAGAATCTTCTCATTTATTCTCACAAAATCTCAAGTATCAGCCTTGGTGTAACAGTCAAATTCCCTTTATGTCCATCCATTGCATTCTCATAAAATTCCATATATCACATTGAATATAAGTCTACCTCAAATAGCCTATAAATTTTATCCATCAATGAATCTATATATCACCCATTTCTAAATCACATTTAACCATTGAGTCTGTCCATGGAATCCTACGTTCGAACAATGTATCACCCAAGGTATAATGGTTAATAGTTACATGATTCCATCCATTCAATTTTAATTTTAATCAATGCATCACCCAAGGATATTTATTATTTAACAAATTCCATTTCATGTAACATTACAATGTCATAACCAATAACATCTCACATGCTCATCGTAAAAGGTGTATCTAGCATTAGCTAATCTTAAAGGTATTTTCCATCATTTACTCTTGTGGGAATAACATGAAAATGAGATTCACATGCTTAATCAATTCATTACATAACTTGGTATCATCATAATTCAAATGGACATTTTCATATGCAAGGAATCATGTTCATAAAGAAGACATCACAAGTCAAAAAATGCCTTTAGCTAATTAGGGCTTGGTAATTAAATGTCAATTCAATTAATTACATTGTAATATTTAATATAATAATCCTAAGAATGCTATCAAGATATCATTTGAATTATTTATCATATATCTCACATGGTAAAATCAACAATTAAATAAATTCAATCCAGTTGCATCAATTCATGGAAAATCTCTTAATTTACTCGAATGGGAAATGAAGACTTGATTTAAACAAAAAGGAATAAATGGTTCAAGGGGATATTCATTCATCCCACTTCAATAAATCATTCTCCCCTATAAATCTGTTTAAAAACCAATTCACATTTTCACATCCCATGACATGGGGCAAAGGGCCTGCTTCATTAGCATCCATGGCTAAAGTCCATCCAAATGTAACATTAAGTACAACTGGCCCAAAGGGGTGGTTATAGTTGAATACATTCATCCTATATCAATAATATGAAATCCTCTTTAACTAAATAGGAATGGACTATCAATTATAGGATTTAGATTCTATTTAGGTGGGGCCTAAAAAATGTACGTGCCACATGCAGTAATATATAAATTAATTAGTGATTAAAGAAATTAACCCAACCACCTCCATAGGATCATTCTCAGTAGAACATACAATATCAAGCTATTTTTCATTCATGTTTGGAAGAAATATGAAGAAATAATGAAGAACGAGGAGTTGGGGAATACAATCCTAAGATTAAATAATGCAGTCGATATACAAAATAATCAATAACATCAAAAAAAGAAATTATTTCCATACAATAATCAGTAAAATGAGTTCAACCACAGTCAAAGAAGATTCCAGATGGAGAAGGGATCTAAATCCTATATAAGTGGATTTTAATAGCTCCCTTTAGCCTCCAACTCTTTTCATGTGAAAGAAGATATAAAAATATTGTTTTATATAATTTCTAACTGAATTAAAAAATATAAAATTTCCAACATAGTAGGGCTCACAAGTTTTTTTAAAACCATTCCAAAATCATGCATGAATTCCCATTGTCCTAGTGGATAGCACATCGTAACTCCATATGATTTATAAACAATGATCAAAAAGTGCTAAAACCTCTGTAAAATTATACTATAAACTACAGACCTACCAAACATTCATGTGGATCCTCTTGCGTGGTTTACCAAATATGAGTGGTCTATAATACCCCACTATCCAGCCTTATATGATTTAGTCAAACAGTGCGGCCTTCCCTACATGGTTTTCACAAACTATGGGCCCTGAAAAAAAACACCCAAACATTTTGTTCCTAACCCCCAAACACCCCCAAATATAGCGGAGACATCCATGACCTCAACATGTATTGATATTATTATATATTTAAGAAAATAAACTGAGAATTGCTAGAAAACAGATAATAAATTCCTCAAAAAACAACCAGGTTCTTATTGAAAAACCCCTAAATGAGATCCATCCCTAAATATTACTTCCAATGGTGGTGAAGCATGAACTATGAAAAAATATGGCCATTGTGATTGTAAATTGGCCTCCCTCTCCTAGGTCTTGTCCTCCACTCGATCATGCTTCAATAGCACCTATACTTATAGAAAAAAATGGCCTCTGAGAACCTCCATACTATGATCCACAATACCTATAAAATGCTCCTTGAAAGACGCATCTTTCTACTACTGAAGCTCATTGGGCTAAAAAACATGACACTGGTCTAAAAAGTTGTACTATATCAATGAAACATTGAATACTTCCTACATGGCTCAGTTACTCTAAGGTATCTACAACCAATAGGAAACCAGCCTGACCCTCTATAGAATCCGGAATAGCTTAACATATCTTGGAGAAATCATACCCTCTCTCTGAATCATATTGTGTACCAACCTTAGTGAAACAAGAAGGAATACTAAATCCCCGACCTCAACCACGAGAGGTCTTCAGCATTGATCAATGTATTATTTCTATCATGACTATGCAATATCCCTCCACTTTTGAATCATGAGCACTAGCATAGTGGCCTCCTAGAAAAGATGAGGTCATATCATAGCTACCTCTCCTGGCTCCATCCAACAGAGGGGTGATCGACATGTCCTAACATAGAAATATTCACATTGATCGATTTTAAAATTATCCTAGAATATATTATTGTAGGAGAACTCATACAGGGGTATATTCATCTCGTAAGATCCCTTGAAATCTAGAGTGTATTCCCACAACATGTCCTTAAACACCTAAATTATGCTCTCTAACTTGTCATCTATTAGGGTTTTGTATGTCAATATCAACAAAACCTATGTACCAAAAGCCCATTTTATCCCATTACATAATCAAAATGTAAAACAAGAATCCCTATCAAAAACTATAGTATGCATAACCTCATGTAGTCCAACAATCACACGGATGTAAAAACACTAATGTTCATAAACACTTAATGTTTCATTAATTGGTAGAAAATTTTGAACCATTATGATTCTATCATCAAAAAAACATATAAAATCAATAATACATGGATAAATCATTAAAAAAATAATATCCATTAGAACATCATTTTACTTCAATCCAAAAATGCATATCTACTTTAAAATTTTGGCTGGCGGCTAGTGTTCAACCTTCACCTACAGACTAGTGAAACACGTCCTTACAAATAACAGCTATATATATTTTCATTCCTTTAAAAAAATGAGGATATAAATATTGATAAATCATGGTGACACTAGGATTCACTTTCCAAAAATTGGTATGAAAATTCCAAATCGTCTCATAGGCCATGTCCAAAGAGAACCCTACCAGACCATATACTCATAGGATCATATCCTCAAAAATGGTCAATCTAGTAGGAAGGCCCTCACCTACCAAACCCACCAATTGAACTATGCCTTTAGAATAAGATTGTTTTAATGTACTCACACTATCCATTAATGTAGAGGTCATAGATAATGATGACATAAAGGTCTCCTCGTGACTGTCATGCACCTCCAGGAGCATCTCAGATAACAAATCCATAAGCTACCCCTCACTACAGGCCTGGTGAACTTCCTATATATGACTCCTCATTCTTAATGAATCATCGAATACATTTTCTTTACCAGGTTTGTAGGTAATATCAATGTCAAAATTTAGTAGGTTCTCATCCAACCTTCAATGTCTCAGTATCATATCAAGAAATGTAATTATATACTTGATGATTTTTTGGTATGTGTACACCACAAAATACACTCCCAATATTTAATTTCCCCCACAATATAATGTTTGAACCACCATATCTACCTTTAGATCATGCACCAAGTGGTTTTTCTCTTGTGGCCTCACCTTCCATGACCCATGCGCAATTACTCGATCCCACTGTATATTAACTTATCCCAAACTGATACATTATGCATCATAGTATACTATGTCAATCCTTCTTGGCTATAGAAAAATAGTATCGACGCATATGTCATCATCCCTTTAAACTTCGAAAATTCCATCACATATGAATTTGACCATCCATATTTCACACCCTTTATAGTCAAGACCATAAATGAAATTACTAAAAATGATAATTCTTATATGAACAAGTTGTAGTAACATTATCACCTTAATTAACTCTTCACATCAAATACATTCAGGGGATGATCCCAGTTCACTACCTATATCACATTCTCTAGGTCCACTAATACTTATATCTCTGATATAACATCACCAATGAAGTGAATCTAATCCATACAGAAGTGGAGCAATGTGATAATAGTATATAACTGATTATATCTTAGTGTATCCAAAAATATGTTGGACATGGTCATGTAGATTGTGAGAATACACGAATATGTCATCCATTTAAAGCCCAAAAAAGAACTGAGGTAAGGATGTGACACTTAGTTAATCAGTTCTATGAATAACTCTTACACATTTGTGAGATCGAACATCATAATCTCACACTCATAATCAATGCACCTTCTCCAGAAGGTTCGGTGAGGTGCTGTTGATGGTCTAATATGCACATGATGGAAACCAAATATCAAAAAAATCATGGAGAAGTCTGTGATCCTCAAAGATGATCGAAGATATCATCTTTCCACAGAATAGGATAAAATTTATTAATTTTCAACTAGCTCAATTTTTGGTAATCCACTCATATTATAATGGAACCATATTCATTTTTCACAAAAAGGATAGAAGAACTATATAGATAAGTACATGGTGAGACAAAACCCTTTACCTATAAATCATCTATCTACCTCGTGATCTCGGGTTACTATATCTAATCCTTCTTGTAAGGAGAAATGAATACCCATGATTCTCCTGGAACTAGATAAGTAGAAAAATCTACTCAGTGGATGTAATCTTAATAATTTTTCTTAGAATACATCAATAATATAATCAACAAATAGAGGGAAAGCATCCTGATGTTTCCCCAGATAATTCCAATATAAACATGCTATCTAGGCTATCAGACAGCCTAGCCCATGATTCTTGCATACATATCGGATCACATATTAACTCTGTTGAAAAAACTCCTCACCCACTGGTGATGTAAATCTCACCATGTGACGATAAAAATCAACGAAATCCTAAAAAAGAAACATCCAAGCCATCCAAATAATTACCCAGAATTATTTCATCTCAAGGAAGTAAAGGTCTCATTTGAAGTGAAACCCACCAACGTCAAGGATAAACTCCCTACAGAGACATGAAATTTATGTCTGGATCCCTAATAGAGTGTCTAGCATCATAATTCATTCTGAAGTGGAAACCCATACCCAATGACTATCCACAAAATTCACGGTTATAGAGCTCTATGAGGAAACTATATCCATGATTGTTGAATCTAAAATGGAGACCACTAAAATCGTACCTCAAATAGTAGAAGGTAGAGGATAGTTCTCTTGATGGGTATGTTTCACTATATATGCATGGCCTACAGTGTGGCCATGTGACACTGCCTAGATACAATTAGCTAATCCACTATACTATCAATATGAACCTAGGTACTAGATACCATGTCTAAAACCACAACCTCGGCCTGATCATCATGATGTACCTCAACTCCCTCTCTGGTGTGAATCTTCTAGCCCTGCTCTAGAAAGTGGAGTTGGTGTGGACCCAATCTCACTAGCTTCTAGTGGAATCATTCACAGAAGCACTATAGGTGTCCCATCTTTCAACCAAATCGGTACTTGACTAGGCCCTCCATAAACTACATCCACATATGTCCCACTGTACTTCCATAGTAATGCCTCACATGGGTACATGAAGGTATGTTTTTACTACTAATATTACAACATCGATGTTCTAGATGATTATTTCTACTATTGGTTGAGGTTTATCTAGATCTTCTTATCGATACTCCTTGGCGCATACCTCTAGATTCTCTCAGGTTATACACTATGAACAATTATTGATTTATTATCCCTTATATAGAAGTCAACAGAAAAATATTTACCTATGATTGGATTAAATATATGAGATTGTCCTCAAATATTATAGCTTTTGATTACTTTTCACCCATCAGAATAGGTGCAATGCACTTGAGCTTATTAAAATGGGACAAGTAATTCATAACAAACTGGGCACCCTAATCTAGATGTAAGAACAACCAGGCACTATCATCCCTCAACATATTAGGATTGAAATACTTGTATAAGGCCTTATGATACTCAATATGTGCTATCTATCAATAATGATCAGTCTGTGGGATCACATCACACAACCTCTATGTGGAATCATGAATCATATACGTAGCGAGCTTCACCCTCCTCTAAAGAGGCACATTTATGTTCTCAAATATAGAAAACATGGATTCTATCCATAACTATGAAACCAATGGTCTTCCGTGCCCAAAAAATAGGGTAGATTATACTCCTAAAACTCATATATAAACTCTTCCACTGTGTGGGAAGGTCGCAGTTCTCCAAAAATGGTCTACATGAATCATATAAAGCTTTCACAAAACTGTGAATCAACACTTGCAACAGGTATAATAGCATGTGTTGTAGCTACCACTACCAAAGGATCCATTGGTATCTCATTCCCCACCACCTACAATGTGTGATCATCTCCAAACTCATAACATATAACCATAGATAATCATGGTGGCCTGATTCTACGATGATAAATACACACCTCAATTTGAGATCAATATCAATGTTTTCATTTCAAAAGCCACGTTATTCGAAATAGCATAGGTAAAACCCTTTCTCTATAAGAACTAACTCCTTTTCCTAACCCATGGATCATGTTTGTTAATAATTCAAATGAATAACACTACCAAAATCCCACACTTCTGGTTGGGTATGGTCATGTTCTCTATCACAATCCATTTTAGTTTTACTTATCTTCCAAAACATTTCATTTAAAACAATGTTCACATTCTCATTCACTAAATTAATAATCATTTCATGTTTATCACTTTTTCTTTATAAATTAAATTTACTATCATGTCAAATTTCAATTAGTGGCGGCCCATACCCCCATGAATCAATGATTGGAATCCACCTTTGGCACATCTTAACCCAATTCACATTATGACTAATGAATAATCCCCAATATTCCAAACCAAGAGGAACCATACATGTTAAGGATAAAATATTGGACTCCATGAATTTTAAACCTTAATATATCACAACATACCAAACTCTGAAGTAGGAACATATACCATATCACTTATCATAAAATCATGCAATTAGTATTGAATCTTAATGGCATGGAATAATTCATGGTATATGAAATCTCATAGGTTATCATATGATACATGAGATGGAATACCCTCATCCCATCGGGTTGTATTAAAATAGAACCCATAATCATATCAATAATAATAGAATAATTAATGTTCATCACCCAACAGTGGAATCAATTCATCTATACTATTCAAAATCCAAAAAATAAAAATTCAATTTGAAGTTAATTTGATTTTTTCTTGTATGTGGGTCATCTAAAACCGAGCAGAGATTGTTACCAATTTCATATTTTTTTATGTCCCTTTATATTATATACAAATAGAAAACAAAAATATAAAATACTCCTCAAATACCAATTTGTAATATCTCAGGCGTATATACCAATCAACAGTTCTCCAAGCCTACTTGGCCACATGACCTCAATCACATCTCATAAAATGCCATAGGTAAATGTTTAGCAGTGAGGGCCTAGGTTAGTTAGTGGGGATATTCTTCCATAATTAGAAGAGTGTAACATAATAAAAATATCATAAAATGTGTAGAAGTAGTAATACAATACAATAAAAACAAATAGTGGAAGAATGATAAATGAAAACAATAGAGTATGTATCATAACAAAATAAAGATATTGGTCACTTGTTTCAAACAATGTATCCAAAATAGGTATAAAACATACATATAAAAAACATTTCCCAAGTGTAAAAAAGGCAAAAAATAGTATCAACATCATTGCAAGCCTCATCTTGGTCCCATGCTCTCCTACTCTAAAGCATCATATCATGTACCTATGCTAGGGTGCTTTCCCAACTCAATTAATCCAATAATATTATTTTTTGGGTCAAAAAACATGCCCAAATATGGTGTGAGACTGAATTTATGTAGTTAACCACACAATGTATATTCCAGTCAGTCAATTAGTATATATAGCAGGCATTGTTCAATAAGAAAAGTAGTAAGCAGGTACTCCAAAGTAAATATCCTACATGTAATGGTTTTCATTTAAATCATTTCACATTAATTTAACCATTAAATTATATTTAATTTATAGATCTCATGATATGCCTCATTCTTAGAATCCTCCATGTTACTAGAATCACATCAGATGCCTTAAAAGGACATCAAAACAACATATGTTAAGATTGATACCATGCTTATGATTTGGTTTGGAAGATGAGTCATAATTGTCATTTCATTCCTTGTTAAATTTATAACCTGAGACCTTCCTTGACATTAATAAGTTGGAATTGAATTATCACTACATGATCAATATCATCCCACACAATACAAACCCATCCCAGGAGAACCTCTTAGAAACCCGATATCACCCTAGGTGAGGTATAAATTCCCAGCCAATCAAGTTTGTTCATGTCCCCCCTCAATATATCCTGAGTATTAGTTATAACTTGTTAATCAAATACCATTTAAGCCCATCCATCAAACCCTTGTAATAATTTATCTATCACTTGGAATATATGTATATCCTTAAAGAGCCCATACATGGTGTCTCTCAATGGATCCCTATATCACCTGTGGCTTTATCACTTTTAACCATTGAGTCTATCTTTGTCATGAGGAGGTGGATTCATGTATAATATAAGGTATAATAGTCAATATTTACTTAATTCCTTTCACATAATTATAATTTGAATCCATATATCACCCAATGACATTTATCATTTAACAAATTCCATTTCATTTATCATTTCATTTAACATGCCAATGTCAAAACCAAGACCATCTAACAAGCTCACCTCAAAATGAGATCATGCCATTTTAAATCGCAAAGGACATGGAATTTTTTTACTTATGTAGGAATACCATGACAATGGGATTCCCATGCTTAATCAATTCGTTACATAGCATGGTCTCAACACAACTCTCATGTGAATTTTCATATACAAGACATCACATGAATAAAGAAGACATCACAAGGCATAAACTCCCTTTAGCTTACATGGTATTGGATATTATTAGGTTCAAATAAATACATACATTTTTAATATAGAAATCATAAAAATTCCATCATGTAATCAGATTACATACTTATCGTATAACTCAAATTGTAAAATTTACAATTATGGTAATTAAGTCCAATAGCATCATTTCAGGGCATAGCCTCTTCTTTAGTCACAAGTGCAAGGAAAACATGATTTAAATATCAAGGAAAACATGGTACAAGGAGGAAGTCATCCATCTCATACCATTATTTTATTTCATTTATAATTTATAACATTGAAATTTATTTCATAAACCAATTCAAATTTTGGTGTCCCATGTCATGGGGTAAAGTGCACACCTCATGGGTATCTAAGGAAAAAAGGCTACCATGGGCCACATTAATGAAAATTACCCAAATGGGTGGCTCCAATCCAAGGACTTCAACCTATAACAATCACTATCAAATAACCATTTACTAAATTTGGTAGAACATTAAATTATTTGATTTAGATTCAATTTAGGAGATACCCGTAAAAAGAGTGCATGGCATTCCAGTATATATAAACGATATGAACATTAATGAAAAAAATTGACCACATACATTATGATCGTGCTTGATATAATTTCTAGTATCGAGATATAAATTTTCCTAGTTAGGAAGAAATATAACGAATAGATGAAGAATCTAAAATTTGGGTATATGAGCCAAAATCCAAATAGTGGAGTCAATATACAGGAGAATCGAGAACAACTGAATAAGATTTATGGCCTTACCATTACAGATCCAAGGAAATATAGTATCCTTGAATTTATGTTTAGTAGTATATGGGATCTAGAATCCTATATTATTCAATGTTTAGAGAATCCTTAGGCCACTCTTATTGTCTGATTGAATGTAGATCATAAAATAGGGTTTAAAATAATTTTATATTTATTTAATAATTATAAAATTCCTTACATAGTAGGGCTCACATGGCTTACCCTCATGGTTTTTCATACCATGCAGAAACTGTTTATGGTTTCCCATAGGCCTACTACATAGAACATGGTTACCCCATGAAATATATAATCCATCTACAAATCATGCTTAAACCCTCAATCCAATTATGCTAAAAACTAAAAACCCAATTCATGGTCGAATGTCTCCTCTCACCCATTATACAAAAATAATGTATCCAGTAATCCCCCATTATCTTTCCCGCACAGTTTAGTCAATCCATGGGGCCATCCCCACATAGTTTACACTAACCATTCATTAGGCCAAAAACACCCAAACATTGGGTTCTAGGCTCCAGACCATCCCCAGAAACCATATTCACCTCCAAGACCCCTAACGGGCAATGAAATTATTTCATATTTTTGATACTAAACTATGAATTGACGGAAAAAATCGATCAATACCTCAGAGATGAGCTGGGTTCTTACATTACCAGATAAGGATAACATTGTTGAGAAGATAAAATTTATACATTGGGGAGGAATCTACAATCCAAGGACTAACGTTTAGTGATAGGGAACATATCTATGAGGATGTTTATAACCAAATAACCAAAATAATGTGACCAGTGAAAAGACTATCGATTCATAAAATATGAAGTTAAAAGAATATAATTTTAAGTTGATGATAATTTTCCTAAATTTAGGGAATTATTTTAATATCATGATATTTAACAAGGGAACATTTTATTTATTAATTTATTTCCTATTAAAAAACTCAATATCATTTTTGGTTCATGCTTCAATTAGTTTCCACTTCATCTCATATTCTATGATATGAATATTAAAGATGAATTTATCATTTCTAATACACTAAAATTAAATTTTAACAAATAATATGACACATTAAATAATGATAATTCATTCATTCTAACACTACTTATCATTAAACCCAAAAAATTAGCACAATTTATCCAATATGAATATATATATATATATAGTATAAAATAATTCATTATTCTCTAAAACCAAAAAAGTTAAAAACCAAAGTTCAACATAATCTATTCAATATATATTCAACCTTATGAATTCTCAAAAATATGACTTCCCAAATTTATAACCCAAAAATATAAAATATTCGATTACATATTTATTTTCAAGATCAACATCAACCTTTATACCCAAAAAAACAATAAGTTGCTCATAATGTCACATATCAAACATGTGTATATCATGACCATATATTCACATTAAATATGATTAATATTTCACAAAATCCCATGAATAACCATAAAACCTCAATGTAAACATACATAATTTTTAAATTATCTCTACTAAATATATTCTAGAAATCCAAAAATTTAATAATCATCAATGAAGATGACCTAAATCACTTTTTCATAAAACTGCCAACAAATTCGAGGGACACAAATTCAGTCCAAAATACATTATCAATGTCCATTATAATATAATATAAATAAAAAATTATTATCTCATAATTGGGTACATATTAAGGGTTATCTTTCCCTCAATCATGTGTTTTCAAAATAATATAATCTTACCCTTAAATCACTTTTCTAGGTCAATATTATCAATCAACATGTTATTGAAAATCCATAATGAAAACTAACTATAGAACAATACGTAGATGTTTCATGATTAATATAGTTATAATACCATTTATAGTAGTAATTATACAATATAATTACTGATTACAAATATATAAACACTTTAATCATTCAACTTTATGCTTAAACCATTAACAATGCTCCACTATCTTATTCCTCAAAACCCAATTGCATTAAATTATCAATTGCAGTATCTTCATTATAATTATTAAAAACCATACTCTTACATACTTTCCAATCAGGTTCATGATATTTTCAACTAGAACGTTTTTTGTTTCCAAATTTACCAAATATATATGGTGTTAGCGGTCTCTTGTAGTATGACATGGGTAATTGATTCCATATAGACTGAAGAAGAAACCTAGAAACATTAAGATTTTATGGGGGTGATTTGTCAATAAATTGGAAATAATGCTTTTGAATTTATTGGATTATAAATGTGTTTTAGATACATAAGTGAATTAAATTAAAAATAAATAAAGAGTTGTTCCTTGGTTATCTTGTAGGGTGGATAGGATGAATTTTATGCTGAATTATTTCAAAGAATTAAAATCGAGATTTTTTGTCAAATATATATGAACTTCTCAAATACGTCACATAATTTTGAGTCTTAATTTTCCTAAGGCTAATCACATATACACATGGAGGATCTGATAAATTATCACCCCATTTTAGAGGATCTCTTTATCACTCATGATATGTAACCTTAAAATTGGTGAGATCAATGGAGAAGGCACATCATTGATTTAAAATACCAACAACAGAATTGGTTATGAATTGTAAAATTTCAAATTAACACCAATCAATCCCCTTAAAAATTGCTTGGAATATCCCACTACAAGTTCAGACCACCATTTATGATATTATATCATTGTAAATGGGTAGTAGACTCTTGATAGTGGAATAATAGAAGAAGAAGTAAACTGAAATAATGATCACTCTACCGCTGTCCGATAAAATTCACATCTTCTATGATGAATAAAATCACAACATTAATCAATGGTATCAATGTTATATTGAAATTAATAAAATAACTGAATAAAAAGAACAACTTTTATTATGAAATGAACATGAATTAAAAACATACATAAGAGAAATTAATGATGCGATTACAAAATGTAATCTTGAAATTACAATTGATTGAAAATGTGGATGCCTCAACAACTTCACCACAGGATAATTATATAGGAAAATTATTATCCAATGGTCGATCACCCATAAATTAATTTCTTCCCCATTTATTAGATGAGTCTACATGATGGTGAAAAATCAAAGGAAATTTGATGTTTCTAATGTTGACAAGAAAATTCAGCCAGATTTATATCTATTTTTAGATTGATTTTTTAATTTGAATGTGGCTGAATATAAAGGTTTTATAGAATTAAAATATAGTAATGTAGGTTTCCTATAAAACTTTTCAAAATTTCATGATAATAGGACCAGTCGTTTGAATGTTATGATCATATCTGTTGATTGACATTATTGGTGTTCAGATCTGGCCATAAATTTAATATTCATCATTGACGATATAGATCCTCATGAAAAGATAATAATTTTCTCAGACCATTGATTAATTAAATAATCCGACAGTCTTCCCTTTACATAGATAAAATTTCAGCTTTATTTGGTTTGAATAGTGGGTCCAAATTAGGCTTGTTGTGCATAATCCTCATTATTCCATATCCAAAACATTTCTTATGTTCTTTTGAAAAATATATACATATCCCCCTGTGATTCACCCAATGATCATAAAAGATAATTTTTTCTATAAATAAATGTTCAATAATATACAAACATATAAAAATTAGAAAATGAAAAAAATCCACACCATATGACTAATTGGTCCCAAATTTAAACTTTTAACATGAATTACACCAATGATAGGAAATGATGTTCAATTGATAAAATTCCATAAAACCATTTTTATGGAAATTAAAATGATTGTATATTAATATATTAATATTTAATATTATCCTAATTTAGTGGTTAATTTCACCCCCAACTTGAGTTCTTCTAGTCCTGAGTAAAAAAGTATCTCAAAATATGATATTGAATTCCCATTTACAAAAAAAATTTAACAAACAATGCTCACTAAAAGACATCATTCAGAACAATCATGAAACCAATAAAATCACAAGCTATTTTCACAATAATATCCAAATCTCACACCAATTACATTGTTCAAATTTATCTCTACATTTCAATAAATATCAATAAATCATGATTATGTGTTGTGTATCAAAAAATACATTGGAGCCATTTTTTTCAAGGGGGAAAAATGGTAGCGCTTGCTCGAATCACAAAAAAACTTACTATGAGTATCTAATATTTAATTGTAATTTTTTCCTTTTCCTTTTTTTTGATTTTATTTTTATTCTTAAACCACAATAGAGATGAAAAGAAAAACTCTAGGAATGAAACATACAGAGTTACGATCCCCATATGTGGGACACACCAAATATTGTCAATTCTATTCACAAAAATAGAGATTTAAGGCCTCACAATGAGAAATACACCTACAGTGTCACTATCCCCAAGAACCAAACGCCATGCATTTTGAAAATACATTTCATTAAATTTTATTTTCTTCATTTTTTGGATTATCCAATGAAACAAAAAGTGACCCAAACTATATTCTATGATTAATGGTTTCCATGAACATAAATTTAATCACAATATCTATGTGATTTTCATGTTGTCATTTTCATCAAGAGGATAAAAAAATTAATGTTGTAAAATCACATTAGACAACACAACATTCCAAAAACAATTCCCATGATCCTAAACATGATTTAAAATCACAGTCATGGAATTAAAAATAATTTGACATTTCATTTTAATGTTTCACAACGTAAATTAATTCATTCAAGTACTATGAATTAAATTTTTTCCTAAATTTATTTTTTATCATAAAATACAAACTTTTTTTTAAAATACCAAAATTTCTCTCCCCACAATGTGGAATGAATCATCCCTCAGTTTTGAAGGAGAAGAAATAAGAAATTTCGAAATTGAGAAGAAATAATGGGTGAATTTGATTTTAAATGAAATCATAGAGTATAATCACCTAGATTGATGGTGATGGCCCTTTAAAAAGAAAAATATCACTTTAGGTTCAGTTCATGTATAGACTCTATGGGGATGATTGATTACTACATTTTCATGTTAGAAATAATGGGTTTTATTTGGAAACAGTAAATTTAATTAGCTTCTAAAAATCACAAACACGAAACATCAGGTCACACAACAATCCCTAAGGGGATACCCCTCACAAAAAAAACACCAAAACCAATAAATAGAAACTATATATGTTATATTTCCTCTTAGAAATATCTTTGTTTAAATTTATTTGCTCAACTTGGACCCCACAACTTTCCAATACCAATTTTCACCATTTAATGGACCCCATATACGTCCACATCTACAATATTGAGTTTTTATTAGATTTTTTGACATGTACAATCATTTTTT
The DNA here is from genome assembly GCA_963277665.1 of Viscum album. Classification (NCBI taxonomy): domain Eukaryota; kingdom Viridiplantae; phylum Streptophyta; class Magnoliopsida; order Santalales; family Viscaceae; genus Viscum; species Viscum album. The sequence goes on from OY728126.1 coordinate 593,568,333, forward strand.
CTTCAACGAGTGGGAAAATCCATGTAATATCAGAAATGGTTCTTTCAAGTTCATTTTTTCGTTTAAAAGAAATCAATGATAATTACAACATTATTTGTTTCAAGATAAAAATGGATTATTTTAGAAAGGACTTAATTATCACCTATGAATGGATTCATCAGTGGGGATGTAAGGAAAATAATTTTTATCTCATTTTGGATAAGACATTTAGACATTAGTAAAGATATTGAATCAAATTTAGTTTAATTTTTAAAAATTATCAAAATATTTAGATCCATTTTGAAAAATAGTTTCAACCACCAAATATTCTAGATTAGTGTTAGGAATGGGAAAGGACTCAAAGTCTGTTATTTACCTGATTGTTTATTTTCATGGTGATTTAAAAAAATCACTATTGGTTCCATTTATAATACATTATTGAAATGTATACATGTTTCCCTTATGTGAGTTTAGAAAAAAATTTGTCATGATTTAGATATCCTTAAACCACCGCCTCTAGTTCCTCTAGATGGCTTTCAACATTCCATAATAAATTAAAATCATTTTAAATCTATGATTTATCATATTTTAATGTTGGTTATTCAGTTTTCTTTATGATTTTGAATAATTTAATGGTTTGAAAAAAAATTGGTTGTACTTTTGCATTAGATTTCCCACTCTTATAAAAACCCAAATATTGGATTTTTTACATTATAGGTTTTTGTGTGACATGAATATTCTATCAATGTTGGCGATTCAACATCTTGAGTGTCCATGGGTTATATAGATGTCTCAATGACTTGTATTATGAATCTTAAGGATGAAAATTATAAATACATTTTATCAGTTTGTTCACACAATTGTACTATAATTTTTTGGGGATTAGGGTTGATATAAGTTTGGAAATCATGGAATTCCCTCATATTTAACACATCAATCTTCTATTATAGTGATGGAAATTGATCTTTTAAATGTTTATCTTCAAAAATACTTTACATGTTATTGGGTGGGGTTTAATCAATCATGTTTTTGTCAATGAGATTCTTTATGTGAGGGCATTACAATTTTGGATTTACTATTTGACCTCATCCTGAGTTTATGAAGAGATATTATAGATGAAACTCTATAAGATTTATTTTTAAATTATGATTTGAGATTATTTTGATAGACACAAACTAATAGAGTAAGGGATATTAGAATTAGAGGTACTAAAATTGAATTATGGTTGAGAAAAGAATTTTTGTATATATGATAACAGACATGGGTCCCAAAAAATGAAAAAAAAATTGTTTTCACACAAATTTACCAGAGAAATAGGGTGTAAGTGGCCTCTTGTAGTACGACTTGGGATATCAAATCAATATGCACCGAAAAAGAAACCTATATACACTACGATTGGTTGGGTGTGATTTGGATATGAATTGTCCAAGTAAGGTTGTAATTTATTTTAATACAAATTATTTTGAGAAACATAGTGAATCTAATTGAAATACAATGATTTTATCATTGGTTATCTATTTGGATGGATTGGACGAAATTATTTTAAATTATTTAAATGTCTTAAATTATAGAATTTTTTTAAAAGATATTTGAACTTCCCAAATTACTCAAATAAATTTGAGTCTTCACTATCCTAAAGAGAATCATCGATACAATTGGAGGATAAAACTCATGATCACTCCAAGTTAGAGGATCTTGTTTTCACTCAGTATGTGTAGCCTTAATGTTAGTGAGATCAATGGGGAAGCCACATCATTGATTTAAAATGGAAACAAATGAATTTATTATGAATTATAAAATTTAGAACTAACATCCAATACATCTCCTTGAAAATCCATTTCATAATAGCATAATTGGGTTATACCTCCATTGATTTTATTCAATCAATGAATGAAAGTAGTATACTTATGAAGTCAGAATTCATGACGAAGAAAAAATATAAAATAATGATCACTCCAACATTGTGTGACAAAATTGACAAGTCCTACTGTGAATAAGTTCACACATTGATTAAATGGTATCAATATGATATTGAAAGAAATAAAACAAGTTATGAATAAGAAGAATGTTATTTATAAAATTCACATGAATGAAAAAAATACATGAGTGAAGTTTTCATTCAGATTACAAAATGAAAGGTTGAAATTATAATTGAATGAAAATAGTTGATGCCTCAATCCATTCTCCACGAGATCCTAATATAATAATATTAATAGCCTATGTTTGAGCCCCCATTAATAAATTTCTTCCCCATTAATAAATATATTTAAAAAGAGGGTGATAAGTCAATGGAATTTTTTTTTCAATGTTGACCATAAAATTTTGAAAGATTCATACCCCATTTTGAGGAGTGAATTTGTATCTAAAGGATGAAGAATATTAAGGGTTTATAAAAGAAAAATGTCTTCTTGTAGGATTCCTCTATAATATCTCAATTTTTTTTTGATAATTGTATCATTCATTTGAATGTTATTTCAGAAATTGTGGACTGACATTATGGACATTCATATCTTTCAATAAATTTGATCATCATCTTTGATTTCCTAGATCTTTATGAAAAATTCAGAATTATCATTCAAAAAATATGAATGAAACGATCCACTTAATTTTACCATTATAATGTTAAAAATTATTCTTCATTAGGATTGAATTGTGGGCCAAAAATTTAATGAGGGGCATAAGGCCCATTAAGGTTTTTATTGAAAATTTATTCATACATAGACAAAAATTTACATCTTCCCTTAGGATTAATCAAACAATACTGCAATAAAAATTGTTCCAAATAAATTGATAAATCATATCAAAAAATATGAAATTTAGAAAATGAATAATTATTTCCCCAAAATACATTATTGATCAGGCTGAAATTTTAAATTTTAATAAAAATTGCACTTGTGATTAGAAATAACGTTCGATTTATTAAATTAACTAACACTAGTGTTTATAAACAATAAAATGAATGAAAACTTATATGTTAATAATGAAAATTTGACTCTTTTAGTGGATAATAAACATTTATTTTCACAATGAACACATTTTCACATTAAAAATATTCCATCATTGTTGAATCCTTTGGAAAACTTTTATTATTTTCCATTTCATTAACAAATTTTGTATCTCAGAAATTAATTTTTATGTTTCCAACACTTATAAAACCAAAAAATCATCCCATTAATATAATAAATTTATTTTAGTGCTTCTTCCAAAATTTTTAAATTCTATGGAGATGAATGTCATTTCCTTTATGGTGTTCATGAAAATCCATCTTTCTATTTTTAGGTGTGTCAATAATCTCACCCAAGTTTAGTTTTTTAATCATATAAAAACATACATAATTTGGAATAATAACATGTTTTTATATTCTAGATATAGTTTCATTGAGTATCAAATGAGTTGAATCATTAAACTATCTATTACATTCATCATTAACACACATCCTCCTTGTTCCAACAATCGATTTAAACAAAAAATCATAGTTTGAGAAAAAATTAACCATATTAATTATTATTGTAATTAGAAAACATTATTCATAATATATCTAAATAATGAAACATTATTTTCAATCTATAACACCATAAATTAAATCTAGGTCTTCCATGGTTATTATATATTAAATTACATAATAATGTTTCGTAAATAAAATGAGAATTAACACCAGAATATCACCCTAGAGTGTAAAACTAGGAGTGCAATAAGTTTAGACTCACCATGAACCAGAATGATTGTTCAGATATTCTAGAACAAATATTTTTTCGTTTATTTCAACTAGATTCAACAATTCCAACAAATAATCCTATTGAAGTATCTAAAGAGGGATGTATTGTTAGTATAACAACAAAATCATACCCATACCAAAACATTAGGTTGTGATCTTATACATAGAAATATCCCTAGGGTTTTCACCAAATTATTTAATCATAATCTCAAAAAATTTAATAAACCCTACTCTTATACCATCTCTAGTGACCCATATTTTTTACATACATATTTCTTTATTTTGGTTGAATATTAAATAAATAACATTATGATCCACATGAAAAATGTAACGGTTTAGTTTCTTTTGAAACAAGGATATATAATCGAATTGTTCATAAGAGATATATATCACCCACCACTTATTTCTTCACAACAATAACCCTTATTACATATATCAAACATAAAATATCCCTTCATAACCTGGGGAAAGGAAATAAAATATATGGTTAAATCTGATGCCAAATATGAAAAAAAAGGAGATATAAATGATTACTTAAGATTTAAATGTTCATAATTGTATAAGAACAAGTGATTAATATTTAAAAACCATAACCAACAAATTTATGATCATATTAACGATTCATGAAATAAATCATGATAGTTAATAAAACATTAATAAAAATATAATAAAAGAATATAATCTATGATAAAATATAATTGGAATAATATATATTTTTTTATACCCATAAAAATATAAATTCATTTCTTTAATAAATTATCTGATAAAATAAAAAAATATTTGATATGTTCTACAACTCATTCCATCATATTATTTGTCATTTATAATTCCCTTGACTACCAAGTTGGAAAATTCCCCCTACTGAATAGGGTCCACTCCCCATTCTATTCTGTGTTATCTCATGATATATCCATCATTACACAATTCATTATAAGGATATATAATTATAGGCTGACCAATTATATAATCACATTTATACAAATCTATGACACAAGATCACAGAAAATTCATCCCATCATCATAACATAACACATGGAAAGGAAAAAGGTTTCATAAACATTTCATCATAGAATAACCCATGAAAAATAAACATGCTTAATAAATCTCTCATCATCATAGTCATTAAACATTCATATAATTAATAAAAATAGTATCATTTGATCATATCCTCAATAAATATTTTTAAAAAACAAAGCATTTAATCATAAAATGAAAACTCATTTAAAATATTTCTTCGAACATTTATTGAGTAAAATTCCCTTTTTACATTGATATCACTTATTTAATTTCAAAAAAATATAAAATATTTAAGAAATCATTTTCGTTTAAGATAATATTCGAAATAATAAAAAGATTCATCAATTTGTTGCATATTCATAATGATCGAAAATTCTATTAATTTCGTGTACATTAAAATAAATTATCTATAAAAATTTTAAATAAAAAGTATAACCAAGCACATTTTGAAAAGGATCTTAAGATTAATATTAAAATATTTTTTAATAATTAAATTATGGGTAAAAATAAATTTATTTAGTCATATGATATTATTAAGAAAATTGAAAACATTTTTAGAAAACATGGATATGATAGAAAAAATGATTTTTGATCAAAGAGAGAAATAAATATGGTTTCCTTAAAAATTTTCCTTCTCTATCTTGAGTACATAAAGAGAAGAAAATTAATCAAAAACAAATAATCATAAAATGTAATAAGATGATAAGAAAATTACAGATTCAATTATTATGTTTATCATAAAATTTCATCATAAGAATCTTATTCACAAGTAATCTGTATAAAAAATGGTATTGTTACATATATCTTAAACACTTTAATAACTTTTAAATAAAAACCCCGTGAAAGAGAAAACCACACACACATATATGTATATATGTATTTGAAGATAATTTTCATGAGAATAATCTTTAAACATATTCATGAAAAGAATATACCCCACATAAAATAAACAATTGTTTAATATAGAGTGTGTCTCATAAAAATAAAAGTGAGATAAAAATCCATAACCTCAAGTTCTACATTTTAGAAAGAATTATTACCACATTTATAATAATTTAAAATTTATTATAATTATATAATATAATTATTGAAATGGGTATAATATCATATATTACCCACTCATAAAATCAGAAAACCATTTATTAACTATTCATTATTAAAAATGGTTGTTTCATTGTGTTAGCAATTTCAATTTTTAGGAGAATTTTAGTTTGGTATTTTTGGTCATTTTACAATGTTAATGGTTCCATAACATCCAAAATTTTAATGATATTATATATATATGATAAATATTCATTATATATAATATCCATATTCATCCATAAAATTTATAGATGGAAAAATATATTACAACATTCATGGATACGAAAGGTCTTATATACTCATGAACATAGTTTTCACTTTTTGATGTATGGAATTTATAAAAGGTAAATAATAATTCACCATCCTATAATATATATATATATATATAACATATATATTCATAAAAAATTGTCATTTTAAATTTAATTTAATGACTAAATGCAAAATGGATGATATCTCTTTATGTAGGTGGTATTCCACACATGTGTACGAGCGATGTTATCATTTTATAACAGATTAGATTGTAAGAAGTTAGATATGATACTATAATTATAAAAGAATAATTATTTCTTAAATATAATATATATATTCATTATATTAATCTTTATAAGCATCCAATGAAAAGGGTTATGAAAAATTATTCTCACTGTAGTGTTGAGACACTATGTAGTACGTGAGTACGAGAACTATTTTCTCTTTTCACGGGATGAAAAAGTGATAGAAACTTGATTCAGCATAATCATAATAAAATATTAATAATTTTGTAATATTGGATATTATTATTTTATTATGGGTAAAATATATTTATAATAATTAGAGGGGAAAATAAAATTGAATGTTTCTGTAAAGATAATTACCACTTCACTGAAATAATTCCTTTAAATCCATTATTAAAAACCCTTAGCATTGTATTTTATGATGAACTGAAACTATATTTATTAACTACATAAGTTGATAAGATATTTTAATAGTTTTTTTAAAAAAAATTTGATTATTAATATGCAATGAAATATAAGTGTGTTTTTCGTTATGTAAGGGGAGGGGCACTCATGAAAATTTTCCAAATATTAAAATAAAATAATGTCACATTAATTGTCAAATGTTTCCAAAATGGCATATATTAGAATATTATGGTGTTATGGTCCTAATATTATCTTCAAATCAAAGATATAATTTGGTTTTGATAAAATTTTATACCTTACCTTACTGATTAACCCCTTCATAGATTTATTTTAACCTTAACCATAATAACAACTATTTCGATATTAAATGATTTTGAGATTACTTATAATATAAAAATTAACATATAAATGTAAATTAGTTGAATTATAAATATTACGTTATGCTACTTGACATAAAATAATATTTTTATGATTTTTAATTAATTTAATTAAATATTAGTTTCTATAAAATATCATCAATGCCCTTTTTTACTCTACTTATATAATTTTGCATTTAAGGCATCAAGACAACAACAGATTTAGAATATAAACCACAATAATAACCCATATATGTTATTTGTCTCTAAAAAATCATTTTGATAAAACACATTAGGAAAATATTAAATTTATATTTTTAAAAATCATTTACATGACTTTATAGTACATTCCATTGAATTGTGTTGGTGTTGTGCAAGAATTTGAGAAACTTATTTCACCAATAAAAAATTGGAAAAAATAATTCATATTTAAAATATTAAATAAAAACAAAATTATCCATTTTTTATCCTAATATAAAAAATTTATAGATATTAAATTCAATAGAGTGACATTTTGGAATTTTTATAAAATAAAATAATTTAAAAGTCATTATCATGGTAAAATGGAAATAAAATTCCTTATTTTAAAATTTAGAATGGATATGGTCTTACTTATCCCATAAAAAAATAAGTAATTTTTTTTGGTTGACTTTGAGACCATTTCTCGTGGGTTTATCCCTATTTTACCCATTTTACTCTTATCGAGGAGACAAATAGTTACCACCATTTCTATTCATAATGAAAAAAGTAATGGGTTAATGTTTAAAAAATTTAAACATTCTGATTCCAAATATGGGTCAAAATTTTATAATTCAACCAATAGAAGTTCGTAAAATTAATTTTATTATAAATGAAAAAAACGTAACAAAAACTAGTTTCTAGAAAAATGTGTTTTTAAATATTAAAATTAAATTATATCAAAATCACAAATATCAATGATTATATTTTAATTAATAATATTATTATAAATCAAATGGATCATATTAAAAATTTAAAAAAATTCCTAAATATAATGGTTCTTTTAAAATACATTATTTAATGAAACTAAATGACAACATTTCAAAATTTTGTATCTTTCATTATTCTCTAAAAATCAATTATTTCATAAAATTAGAAAATAAACAGAAGTTAATTTTTAAATGATCAATTAAAAATGATATTACATTTAAAAAATTTTGTTTCTTAATGTGGTATAAAATAATTAAATTTTTAACACACAAAATGGAATAAAAATTAATTTTGAATAAATTTTCATTTTGAAACATTGAATGACAGTACTAAAATTTTGGTGTATATTACCTAATAATTAATCAATAAATTTGTATTGAGTTGGGCCATAATATATATATTTCATTCAGAAGTTACACAAATTTCTACCCTCCATTTCAATTACTATGTCACCGAAGAAGCCTTTAAATAATAATATTTTTATAATATATTTTAATTTTCCTAAATCTTGGTCTTGAGTGTTTGGGAGGATATTATTATTATTATTATTTTAAAATATTTTTCATCGGTATTAAAATTTAAATCAGAAATGTGAAATTGGTTATTTAGACTTGAAACATGAGGGATGAGCATAGTATGTAGTTTTTAGGGTGTGAGAGTGAAAAATCCATTCAGGATTGGAATATTGGTACCTTAATTTTTATATATATCATTTATATATAAAATAATTAATTATTATGTGTTATTTGTTGAGAGATACATGGCGAGGATGAGAAATGAAGAGTATAAATATAAAAACCCCAAACCCTATCGCTATGAGTTTCTGGTTATATTATTATATTTTCATAAGATACAAGGAATCAAATCCCAAAGGACCAAATAGATTTATAGTCTTGGAAAAATATATATATAAATTAAATTCAAATGAAATTTCAAGATTAAAATAAATAAAGATATTTATTTTTTTAATTCCATTACACCCCTTATTATATCCTAGAATATTATTCCGAAAATACATTTTAATATATTAGAGAAGATTGAAACATAAGAAAAGGGTGATATCAAAATCTCAGATAGGGTTATAATATATTAGAATCTATGAATAAATAAGGGATAAACAAAATGGAATTGTATATAACTAAAAAAATTCCATTTAATAATTAAATTTATAATATTGTGGCTATAATAGTTGATGAATATATATTTCAATATAAATAATCACAGTTGAAAAGAACAACACCATGTATATTTTATTAATCAAATAATCACATGGAATATCAATAAATAAATTTATGATGATGGAATACATAATTCCGGATATCATAAACATATCATCAATAATTTATATAAGACAATATACATAAATGAATAATAAATTAGTCAATACCAAAACTATATAATCTCATTTGACCTACCAATGCATCGAGAGGCTATAGCGGGTCCTTCCCGTCACATAATAAGTCTAATTCATTCTTCATATTAAACGGTGAAAACAAATTTTCATAAAAATTCATATTAAAAATAACATGTGAAATGTAAATACATTACCTAATAAAAGTAATTTAATATAAAACCATGTACAATAATATGCTGAATGATATCAAAATTGAACGTCCATAGTAAAAATAATCATAAACAGTTTAAATAAAGAATAAGTATGGTATCAATACAACATATCCTTAGTGGATTGTCTGTACTTTATACTGTTTCAATAATTCAATAATAGAAAAATATTTAAAAACATTTATGTGGAAAATATTTATTAAATTTTTAAACCACATTTTAAAACTAAATAATAAAAAAATTGAAATTAATTTTAATTGAAGATAACTATTAGACAATTTTAAAATAACATTTAAAACAGTGTATGATTAAGGATGTATAAAATTATGTACTTATTGGGAACAAAAGGAAAAATATTATTTTCACATTATCATTAAAATCCATGCCCATTTTGTTATAAAAATTACATGAAGATTATTTTAAAAAAATGTACAAAAAAAGGAAAAATAACTTTAATAATTCTTTTTTGAAATTCAAGAAAAATATTTTTTAATACCATTTAAAAAAAATTTCATAAAAACATATTTACTACCAAAAATAGATATAGTGTCATATTTTATTGAAAACTTTTTCTCAATAATTTTATGTACCAAAGAGTGGAAAAATTTTCTATTACATGAAAAGTTCAGGATTTTCAGGAATAAATGATATGAGATTGAGTTTAATATATAATTTATATATATTTATAAAATGAGAAATTTAATCAAAATAATCCCGAATAAACATGAGATTGTGAAATATACTCTTACCACATTGGTATGTTCTGAATTGTAAGTCCCATAAATGTTATAATCACCGATTGAGAAAATTTATAATATGAATATTAATATATTCATGAAATGATACAGTGAAGGGTCAATATATACACCAAAAAATAGAAATAAGTGGTGAATAATGTGTATATCTCATAGAAGTACATGTGATTTGAGAAACCCTTTCCTCATGTTTAACTTATTTCAAATGTGTTATAACAACATGTATAATGGTATTTAAAATGTAATTAATTTATAAAATAACTATATTAATATTTATAACATCCTGTAAGATATTTTTTTAAAATATTCTGACCCTTCCATTATTAGTATTTCATTATTTTATCTGTTTCTAGAGTTAGAAGCCATGTTTTTTCATGCATGTTTTGTCCTAAAATTAATGGTTCTCTTATATAGTAAATATATAAATTATGTAAATAATATTAAGTCATAAATATAATATATAATTTTTAAATTCATTTTTATAATCACTTTTTATTTTCAAACTTTGAAAATAAATCCCATCGCATTGTGTGGTGGCTATGTTTAACATACGTATAAGTGATGATATCATTTCTAAATGGTTGATGGGGTACACAATTGGTGGGTATATAAATTTTATTGAGTCAATATAATTAAATATTTACCATATATATAAATTATTTCTATCATTAGAACCACAAAAGTAAAGGGGTAAGAGAAAAAAATTACACCGCTATATGGAGATAGTAAGTTGTACGTACACACATGAGTTGCTTTAATTTCTAAAAGGATGAATAAAACATATAACATAGTTTTTTATATTGAAAATGACTTATTATTATAGATGAAATACTAAATTTATTATTTTAGGATCGAAATGACACATAAACTATACGTATAAGAATAAAAGATCTTAAATGAGTTGGTAAATAAAATTTCCAATTTTTCGATGGAATTCTTTTAGATATCTTACTATGGAATCAAGGGATTGTATTTTTAAAATTCTAGGGTAATGTATAATTGGATTATGATGTAGGTAAGATAAATATTTTTATTGATATATAAGTCTCAAATTATTTTTAATACATGATGGCGGAGGTACTCTTTTTTAATTGAGGTGGGGGCATAATTGGAAACACTCAAAATATTAAATTAACATAAATAAATTTTAAAATACAAATTTATCTAAATTGAATTATTTTAAATATAGGTTTAGTATGGTATGAAATAATCTCATAATTTTTTAAGATAAGTTTAGGTCACATTATTAACCTTTTCATTTATTTTTAACCCTTATTAAACTTATTTAATTCAAACCATTACAGCATTGATTTTACACTTTAGTGGTAGGTATTGTGACTATAAAATTCTAAAAAACAAATAGATTTATAATTTTTTATATTTAAAATCATATCTTAACAACATCAATGTCAATTTTTAAACTATTCATTACTTTTTCTTTTAAAAATATCAATTCCATAATATAAATTTGAAAAAAATTGTTTAATATATCAATAATATTTCAATGTAATCCATAAAATTCTTTGATAACATAAATTATCTCAATTTATACATATATTAATATTTTTAATATCATTTATTTTATTTTATAATAATTGAATAACTAGAACATAAGTGTTGTAAAATCATTTAATGTGATAAATTAATTACTAATAATTACAAATAAATTGTTATTATGAATGTAATTATTTTTTCCTTGAAAATATTATTTATCTTCATAGATATATTTTTGATAACCCCGTATTACAAAACATATTTAAATTTTAATAATAAATGTCACATATTTGACTTTTCATTAAATAATATTTTATAAGAGTCATAGTCACATATTAATGGAAAAAAATTATATATCCAATCCTTGAATTATTATGGACAAAGAATCAAGAAAATAACATTACAGAATGTTTCAATGTCATTTTTAGAAATTTTCATTTTAATATTTACATATATTTCCCAATTTTCCTTTTACTATGGTCACAAAATTTACTTACCATATTATTCATATTGGACAAAAATTCAAAGGGTATTAATTAATAAATTTATACAAATATATTAAAATTTATTTATTTCATTTTATTAAATTTAATAACAATATAGGCTATTAAATTATTTTTAAATTAGTACGTAAAAGGTGATAAAAATAACATTTTTTTGAAAATTATTTTTTTAAGATTAAAATTAGAATTTTTCTTCTCCTATGAATAGTGAAATACTATATGAATTTTAAATAATTTTATAAAATATATTATATATAAATATCATTAAAATCACTTACTAATAGTGAGTAATTCAGTTTATTATGATCTAACTATATTGTGCCAAAAAATATTTTTTTTAGAAAAACACATATTATATTTTTTCCAATAAATTGTTAACCAATGAGTTTTATTCTATAAGACTTATTAAAAAATAATTTCACTCTATATATTATAACCCAAATAATTTCTAGGTTATATCAGTTACATAATAATAGATCGTGGTATATTTGAACATGGAGTAGCGTGCTATAGAAGCTATTTGAAGAGTTTAAACTTATTTAAAAAGAGACATACCATAAAATTTTGGGGTGTAACATTTTCCCTACCATCAATAAATTTAATTCTCACAATTTTAAATTAATCATTGAAAAAAATGATAATTTAAAATTTCATTGTGGGTTATCCACATCATAAAAAGGGTTAATATGAATTTCTATTAAAAAGTGGGAAAAGAAAACGAAAAGATCACCACAAAACTAAGATTTTAGATAAGAGATAATTATTGGGATGTGAAATTATGGAAATGAAAGAGGTATATAACAATAGTGTTAAAATTTATAGGGAAAATCATTATCATGACATGTTTAATGACCAGAAAACCATAACTCTATGATCTTTTAGAAGACCATTGATTTTTTATAAAAATGTAAATAGATAGAATTTTTCATCAAAAATAATTTTCCTAGAGATGAGGTATTATCATAAAATCTATATAATGAAGATGATAAAAGAAAAATACATTATTTAAGTACACATAATAATAATAATATCATCCTTTGGTCTTGTGTTGATCTATTTACACTTCATTTTTTATAAAAAGAGATGGATATTGAAATTGATTTTTTATTGTTTGGAGAACATTTAATGAACCACAAAGACCAAAATCCATTTAATCATCCAAAAAATATTTATAAATAAATTGTTAATATTGGTTATCCAATATTATAAATCATAATTTTATGTCAAACAATAATATCCAAATCTCAACAAAATTCATTCCATAATTAGTTACCTAAAAAATCATCCAAAACATATCTTCCCAAATCAATGTCCAAAAATTTAGAAGTAAGGTCTCTAAAATTCAAAAATAAACATAAAATTATATTCCCAAACAATATTATGTAGATCTAATTTTCATATACAAAATATATGAATACCTTAATCAACTTAAAAACTTAATGAAAATACTCATTCTTCAAAATATATAATTTTATGTTGTTGAATACATTGGTAATTCCAATCATCTTATAATATCTGCAATAATATCATAAACCATCATATCACTAACCACCATCATTTTCACCAATACTATCTCATAAAATATCTTTATTATTATTATTTCAATATAAATAACATATGCAAGTTATCTTCTAGAAATAATGTGTTTTCCAAAAAAGGGAAACTTTCCCCTGAATCAATTTTTTTGGTCATTAGTACTATTGAATTTTTTTTCTAAAATACTAAAATAAAATGTATTATAGTAAAATTATTATACAGTTCAAAAGTCATATAAACAAAATGTAATTGATAAAATAAATTATAATTTATGAATCCCAACGTAAGTATATTAATTATTCCATAATATATGTAAACCATTAACATGGACTCGTCATATTATTCTTTAATACCTCCTTACTTTTATAAGTCATTTGTAGTCCTTTCATCATTGTAAACATGACCTTACTAATTTTTTCATGTGCATTACCCTGAGGATATATTGTTTTATGAGGATCATACCATCAACATATAAATCATTCAGCCATCAATAACACCTTATGGATACCATTATTATCATCTAATATGTTTTCCAATAATTTCAATTTTCCTTGAAAATTACTCTCTTTATGTCTTTCTTTTCCACAACGAAATAATGTACATGTTCCTCTATGAAATTCACTTGGGTTTTTTCTCACATTATAGATATATAAGACACTGAATATAATTTTTAAATGTCCTCTACCACTTGAGCTCCTAGTTTATTATAACATTCTCTAATTTAGTGAGTATAGGGTTTGATGATATTTCATGTTTTTATTCACTTAAGATTATAATTTATTAGAAAAAATAACAATATCCACAACTCCTATCATTATAAAAATTTGTTTCTCAAAAACACAATTTCTATCACTTTCATCATTAACCCATTTCCTTATATTTCATCCACTAACTAAAACAAAATATCACAATTTGAACAACATGATTCATAGTGGTAAATCAAATAATCATGAAGAATCAATCATTGGATGTCTAAACTATGAAACACTCTCAATATATGACTTCATATGTTTAAAGGATGTTGTACATTTTCATTAATAAATTTATAGGATGTTATACTAAACATACACTTATCATAAATGTTAATCAAAGGGTTATATTTTATAATACTTTATTTTCTAAATATAGTTTCCATGGTTTATAATAAACTTCCTCTGATACCAACTGTAAAGACAAAAACCCCAATATATTGGAGTCAGTACTTAGTTTGTTACATTGATAATTTATACAAGGAATAACATATCAAAGGACTGAATATTTTAGTAGTCTTAGTAAACTAGATACATATTTTAAATTTAAAGTTAATTTCATGAATTAAATACATAAATAATTTTCTTTGAGAATGAAATTATTCTCATTCGTGTCTCCCTTCATGTCAATTAGAAAACAGTTCCTCGTATTCTCAGGAAGTGTGAAACCTAAGAAAGGGTTATGATTAACTTATAATCAAGTGTAAGTGTATAGTAAATGAACTAAATAAATAATACATAAACAATATAATAACGTAAAAAACTAAAACATTTGACATTTAATCAATAAATTGATCATTTTGTGGAATAAATTAATAATGATCAAATATTTCTATTTAAATAATCACATAACAAATATACATAACCATGAAAATTTGAAAAATCTAATAATCACTTTGAATATAAATAATTGAATTCAAAATGATGGAATGCATAATTTGGGACATCATAAATATACTTTAAAGTATTTTTCTTGGACACATACATAAGATTGAAATACATCATCTAAAACTCAAACTTGTTTGTCTCATGAGACCTACCAATGCATCAATTGTAAAAAGTGGGCAGCACCTGTCGCTTACTAATTACAATTTATTCATCATTCTAAAGGGTGAAACAAAATAAACATAATAATTCTTATAAAAATATATCATATAAAAAGTTCATAATTATCCCATTCAAATAAATTATTCATAGGCCACCTAGAGTTATATGGTGAATGGTATGAAAATATAACACCCACAATCACAATATTCATAAACTGTCCCAAAAAAAGAATAATGATGAAATTAATTCACTATATCCATAGTGGATCATAATTATAATAAAGGGTTGATTTCATTGATGAATACAGACAACTTTAAATTACATTTCTTTTTGTGAAAATTCCCATTTATTTTGAAAATCAGTTTCTAAAAATAATAGTTCACAAATAAATTTATTGAAATTTTATTTGAGGATATACTCTTAATACATTTAAATGATTCTATAAAACATTTTGTGGTCATGATGGATGGAAATTTCATACATTCCAAACAAGTTAAAGAAAATTCTTTTACCATTTTCATTAAAATACAAACATGAATTGTTTTGGAAATTATATAAGGTTATTTTTAAAAGAAATTAGAAACTGTTAAAAATATATATTTATTAAATAATTTTGAGAAGTAAAAAATTATTTTTATGGATATTTTTAGAAAACAATTTTTTTTCAAACAGTGTTGTCTGACTAAAAAAAGAAATTAAGTCATATTTTATTAAAAATATTTTTTCAATCATTTTTGTACCAAAGAGTGATAAAATGTTACTATTATAGGAAATGTACATGAATTAACATATAATAATAAAACATATTGAATTTGATATATAAATAATAGTTAATTTCCCCAAGGCCACATAATTAAAAACCATGTAGATTAATAATGAGATTTTGAAATAAACTATTACCATGTTGGTAACTTTTGAATCGTAATCCCAATAAAAGTAATGATCATAAAATGAAATATTGAAAACCATATGATACCTAAAATTGGAATTATTTAATCCTTAAAAATAAAAAAGTGGTGAATTAGATATATATGTCGCAAAAAGTAAATGTGAGATGAGATTCCATTACCTCATGTTCAACATCCTTCAAATGATTTCAAACATAATATATAATGTTTTTAAAATATTTAATAATTTATAAAAGAACAATATTAATATTTATAAAATCATATAAAACCCTTTTAGAATATATTTCCATTGGTTAATTATCAATATTTTATTATTTTTAATGTTTCAGGTGTTAATTTCCTTGTTTACCCTTGTTTGTTTTGTAATTAATTTCCTAGTTCTCTTCAATAGGATATAGATACACCATCTCCAGAATAATATTCATATAAAAAATATATTATTTAATCATTTGATAAATCTATATAAACATTCCTGAATGTTGAACATATAAATTAAAGCACATTACTTTGTGGAGATGGTAAGTCATAGGTACACAAGAGCGATGATATAATTTATGAATGGTTGAAAGGGTAAGTAAGTGGATGTTATATTAATTTTTGTGAATACATATTATCTCATAAATATCATATATATACATTATTTCAATCATTATAACCACCCCATGAAAATTGGTGATGAAAATTGAGTTACACCACTTTGTAGACATGGTTAGTTGTTTGTATGAATGTGTGGTGCATTTATTTTTCATAGGATTGATAAAATATATAATATGGTTGTTTGATAATTATAATAACATTTCATTACATATATGATATTTTAGTTATTAATTTAAGTTGAAAACAACACATTAATAGGTAGTATAAAATGAAATGATCTTGAATGAGTCGGTAAAAATTATTAACTCTTCTTTAACAGACAGTAGATATTTTCTTAAGGAATACAAGGAGAGTATTTTTGGAAGAAAATGACCATGAAAACATGTATATGTATTTTTGAAGATAAATTGGTAGGTTTTGGTTGAGATAAAATTCTCAATGTGTTCTTAATAAGTGAGGGAAGAGGTTTCCTTTTATAATTGAGGTGAGGGTCACATTAGGAAACTCCAAAAATATTAAATTAATATAATTTAATAATATATTAAAAATTAATAGAAAGAAATTTATTTCTAATATATGATGACTAATGTTTGATATAATATCATCAAATAATTTTTAGACATGTTTTGGAAACATTATTACATTTATCATTTCGTTTTTACCCTTATTTCCCCCTTTATTTCTTACTGTGACAACATGAAATTTAAACATTTTGGGATAATATAGTTACAATAAAATAGAAAATAATGCATTAATGGATCATGGTTGACATTTAAAACTATATTCCAATCACGTGGATTAATTTATGTATTTCATAACATTTATATCATTTAATTTTTTTAAATATCATTAATGTCAATTTTGATACAATTCATTGCATTTAATTTTAAAAACATCAATAAAACAAGATAATTTCAAAAAAATATTATAATACATATATAGTATGTCAATTTTATCTATAAAATTAATGAATGGAATTATTTATCACAATTTGTATTTACGACAATATTTTTAATAAAATTTATTATATATTTTTCATTAATTAAAAAATTATATTAGTATTGTGAAAGCATTTAAGGTACTTATTTCATCAATAAAAATTTGAAATAAATTATAATTATGAATATAATTCATTTAAATATAAAAATAATATTTATAGTCAAAGGTATATTCTGGATATTAACATATTATAATTGTCATAGTTATTAAAATCATGAATGTTACATCATTGAATTGTCATTATATAAAATATTATAATGGTCATAATAACATTCTTACGAAAAAAAGTCATATACCCTAAAATATAATTTCTATGGATGAAACTAAATCATCCAATAAAATTGGGCTAAGTTTTAGGGTCATTTTATAGTCATTATAATTTAATTTTTAACCTATATTACTTAAAATATAACCATTAACATGCTAACTAAAATGACCAATGTTAATATTCATATTAGATAAGAAATAAAAGGGTATTTTTTACTAAATATATACCTCATGATTTAAAATATGTAATCCATTTTTCCAAATTCAACACATATTTGTGGTTGAAATAAATTTTTAAATATGTTCATAAAATGTGATAAGAAATGAATTATTGAAAAATATATTTTTAATAATAAAATAAGACTTATTCTTATCCTATGGATAGTAATAATATTTTATGAATATTAAAAAAATATGTTAAGAGAGAGATATATATATTTATTTAAATTCATTCATTAATAGAAACTAATTCAATTTATTATCATATAACTATATTGCGTGCAAAAAAATAGTTTCACAGAAAAATGCTTCTTTTATTATTATTTATATTTTTATTATTAATAAATTTTTAACCAATAATTTTCACTCTATAAACAATATTTTTTTAAACATTTTATACTCAATTTTTTCCCTGTAAATTAGAATCTTAGTTATAATGGTCACCTAATAATTTATCATGGTCTTTTAGAACTCGATGTTGCATGTAGCAAAAGCATTTTCAAGATATTAAATTTATTTAATCATAGACATATCAGAAAATCATGGGGCGTTACAATACCTTTTTAGGTGATGGGTTTGTTTATTTTTTAATATAGTAATCATTAGTATGATTCTTTCACTTTTTACACAATATATTTCTATGAGGATCATAGTGAGTATACATGTTCTGATAACTCTCTAAATATAATTTTTTCTTTAGGTTAGTAGAAGTTGGTTAGTGATCAATTTGGAAATTATATTTTGAGGAGTTATAAAGGAGTTTGTTTTTGAATATAATTAGTCACTGTTAAGTATTTGTTTTAGTTAATTTGGTTGTTTCACTTCATGTCATTTAATTCATGAAAAAATTATAATGAATTATATTATGATTACTTCTTATTCCTTTATGATAAGTATTTTATTGGTGTTTTCTATCTAATATATTACCCCTTAACCGTATTGGAGGGTAATTCCTACCATATTTATGACTTATATACCCTCAGTTCATGTTTCTAACTCAAGTCCAGTTTGTGGTGGGATTCAGGATCATTATCTACATTTCTTCTTTTTAGAACCAGATGGGCACCCATAAAGGAGGGGTTCATGCTAGAAGAGAATATAAAATAAAATCATGCACATCCACACTAAGGGAAACTAACTGGACTTAGAATCATCTACCACATTCATCACAATGGACCCTTTAATTCCACTGTTATGGTCTTTTTATCAAATAACCATACATGAATCAAGATCAATATTAACTTATTCATTAATAATTACTTAATATTATTATAATTTTATTTCTAAAATTAAAATTTCAATCCTCATTTCCGTGTACCAATTGATCAATTTTTTATTCCCATATATTGTAAGTTTTATCATCATAATCAACCAACACCATGATCTAACCTAGTTAACATATTATTAAAATTATAACACTATGGACTCTCTTAAATGAAGTCTAACTGACAACTTAAAAGATTCATTCATATAGAATGGCATCAAACTATGTCACGCAAATGGAAATTGATGTCATAAATAAAATCCAAATATATGGCCATCAACCTATTATCATGAATGGTGTATGTATCTATTAGAATGCATAGCTCTAAACTCCTCTCAATTGCCCCAATGCTCGACACCACTTTACATAATATAGTCTATCTTGAAAAAATTATCATAAACTATCACTGTCAACCCTTTCTTAGAAAACAATGCTCAACATACAGTCAACCATCAATATAGTCCTAGGCCTCCAACCCATTAATAGATAAAAATGTAAAATCACAAAAGGTTATAAATCAATCATTTTTAAGATATAATTCCATTTCACATACATACATGTTAATATATTTTTTTCAAACATGTAATAGATCCATGGAAATGGAATCGATGAACTTAAGCCTCCTACAATAAGAAACGGGCTCAATCCGTCCAATGATAACAATTTTATTAAAATTACAAAATGGTCAATGGGATGAGGAAGGCTTAATCTAGTGAAAACTAATATTGTACTATCATAAAATACTCACACATTTATGGGGAATGGAACTGATTCTAGGAAAGTAGATACAAGGGTTGTCCTGATATGTCCAAGAATCCAAAATAAACATAATTTTGATTCTATCATACCCCATATGGATGGAATCTACCTAATTGATGGTGATGTTCTTATGTATACATATTTGGTATGAGATGGTCTAAATAAGGATGTGTTTCTAATGTATAGAGATTTAAATTAAGAATGTGTTTTTTTTCATATGATTCAAGTGTAATAAATTATTCATGGAATAACAATACACCACTAGTGCCTATAGTGATTCTTCCATAAATTAATTTATTAGACCATAAACTCCAAAAATAGAAAAAATCATTGAGCCTTTTTAGTAACAAACCATTCATCCCCCGCCACTAACGAAACAAAGGGAAACAATGTATCCATGTTTATTTTGAAGCTTCTATATAAGGGGTCCAAATAATCCATATACCATGAAAATAATGGTTCTAGAAACAAAGTGAAGCCCTCATGTCATCTATTAACATTCTCAATGACTATATGAGCTCTCAGTAATTGAATAGTGGGATATGAATAGATGCCATGAGTTTGATATTTATAACCATGGGAATGCACGATATGGGGGATCCTCCAAGATTATTCTTTTTACTAACATTCCATATACACCAAAACCATCCAACATTAACTAAACACTTCCCTTTACCATCTAATTGTTAATTACCCATACATGATTCTAGTTCTGAATGAAATATTATCTTATAGAGCCCTAGAATTAATTTAGGAATAAATTAATAGTGTTTTTACACATAATGGCCACCCACTATCCTTCAAATCGTATTAGAGGCTTTAAAAACTTATTATAACCTCCTACAACTGATCTAATGGTCAGTTGATATTTTGTGATTCTTAATATGGGAAAAAAATATTATACTTCACTCAAATATCGTTACACTAGTGGGAACCAAACCATTCTTCCAAAATGTGGTTAAAAAGGATATCATGATAGAAGGTTTTCACATAGTAAATATCAAATGTCATATCCATGAAAATGATTCTCTCTTGGAAAAACACGTAGTGCGGTTATTAGATATATCTAATTATTGGAAATTGAGGATAAAATGTTTGAGAAAGGGGTTACATCTATATTAGGTTATGATGATATCATGGGTTTTGATTCATGGGAATCTACGATAGGTTCCCACTTTGTTATAATCCCAAAAGGTGAGGTATTCATTTCCAATAATCTATCGTGAGCAGAGATGATGCTTTAGGATGTGCATGTGGGGTGACAACAAAAAATCATGATGGTTTCCCACATAAACAATCAATATTTGGCCCATCTTTTTCTATGAACCTATACTAAAGAGTGTGAACTTCTCAATCCTCATAACCAAGTTGGGTCTACATGCACTACACTGTTCACATGATACTATGATGGTTTATTCTTACTGCCTATATTTCCATCTCTATCTATTCCCATGATGCCCAGTGACACATCCCTTAATTCTGTAAATAAAAAAGGAATGATAATAAAATATTTTCAGTGTTCTTCCGTAGAAATTTTATTACATTAATGACGGAAATAGAATTCATGGATATAGATATAATCATTCAATTGATGAAGGTAATGTGTCCCCAAAAAGAGAAAAAATAGTTTTTCCTAATTGAGGCTATGGGTGTAATTTTTATCCCTAATCCCTTAAAATAGTACATGGGAAGACTTTAACGGGATACTGGGGATCCAAGGTAATCCATCTGGAAGTGACTTCTTTAAACTCTATGTTTTTACTTTATTATTTTACCCTATCTTTCTAAAAAAATTAAATTAGTACATTGTTTTCCTTATGTTAATGATATTTCAAATCTAATTTCAGAATTCTTCTAAAATATTTTGAGTTGGAGAATTGAAATATGAACCCCATCTATAAAAATATCATATTTTCCATGAATAGGCTATGACAATCTATATTAAGGTGATGCATACACTGAAAGGGGAGGATTCACCCCTTGAGAATAGATTTAAATTATATCCCATGATAGAGTCTTGAATTAAAATTTTGATTCTAAGGAAAAAAGACCCCTCAACTCATCATGTAAATATATTTGAAGACAAAACACTTTTTACTAATGAATTATATTATGATTCAAGAAGAACTATGAAACCTAAAAAGAATACAACCACCCATCAAAGGAAACACATTCATGGCATAACCATAATTTTAGAACCCCACTTCAAATAATTTTATGACTATTCCATGTCCATTTTGATGGATCTATTCGATTTTGGAGTCTTCCTATAAATTCTATAAATCATTTATTAATCTAATGAGATGGTCGAGTGAGAAGACATATGTTGGATAAATCCATGTTGTTCCCTATAAATCAATTTCTAATAATGAATCGAAAGCCTCTTAATGACGAATCTAACATGTTACTTATACAAGTATTATACATATTAATAGGTATATTTTTTTTGAGGAGGGGACCTAAATATTGGGGATGAGAACCGAAGTTGTTGCATTTTCCACCCAAAAAAGGCTATATCCCGAAAATTAATTTTTAATGTATTCAACAAGATCCCTCATAATGAGGTACCATTATGCTTTATATAAATAATATAGGAAAAACTTGAGGGTATGTTAACTATCATGTTTAAGAGACATTATAACATTAAATATCTCATTCTTTTCTAAAAGGCTTTAAAATAGTTTATAGATTTGGACACAAAATGAAGGATTTCATTGAAAATATCTACATGTCTCGTCGAAAAATCTTCCTTTATGCATGGTGTAGCTTCTGTTAAATGTTTTTAAAAATAATATTTGACCATACCTCTCAACACATCAATACCATTAGTGAATCTATCATAATATAGAATTATATTTTTGGTATATGGACATTTCCCATATTTAATAATTCCTAGATGAATGTCATGTTTACCCATCATTAAGAAAAGTAGATTGAGGCTGTTACTGTGCCAATAATTCATATTCTATTAGAATATCTACAAGATAAATCTTTTTATATTTTATTTTATTAAAAATAATATTATCCCACATGTCCTCAAGCTGAAATACATCATTATCAATTACATGTTTAATGGTGTACACTCGAGGTAGTGAGTAGGATTATTGTTGATCCATGTTTGGAGATATCTTTTGAGACATATAAGCCTACTAAGGACACTATCCCTTGAGACTTCTCATGAGGTGTTTTTTAAGGATGCAATAATACAAATATTATGTTTTTATATAAAAAAAATCATTTAATGGAGCAAAAAATGGTGTTAATCGCATCATTGAAAGAGGGCTATTTCAATGCTTAAAATGAATTGATAAAATATTATCTTGATACATTGTGTAGTTAATATAATAGTTCACCCAAAAAAATATGTAACCTGTGAATGAAAAATATATAATTTAATTAAAATATATTTAAAATAATTAATTCTAAAACAAATTGCTATATACATTTCATATAATTATTATTGTAATTAAATTTTAAATTATCAGATAAGAATTTAAAAATATTAATGTTTCACCTTTTGATGCCCACGATCTCATCCCAAAATAATTTTTCAAGGTATTATTTTCCAAAAAAATCATATCAACCTCATAAAAAGATTCTGTCTATATAAGAAAACATATATAATGTTTGTAATACTATAAAAAATAAATTTATCATAATTTAAATTATTACATTAATAATATGTGAATTTTATATATAAATCATATATTTGGATTTATACCAGTCACACCATGTTTTATATTGATGTGGAGTTGATTCTTATATGTTGAAAATGAGTAATGGATCATTATGAAAAAATATTAAAATAATCCGAATTTTTTTCTCAGTTTTTATTATGTCACTTTTTCTTTTACTAAAATTAAGGTTGATTTTATATGATGGAACATTTAGAGTTATAATGTCACACTATGTATCATATTGAGGTGTGAAAGATCCATACATATCAAAAATCAATGTGGGATCATTTTCCAAAGGCATCAAAGAAAATATGAGTGCATTTTATTGGTTTTTAACATGCCAGAATAGTTTTGTTTCAAAAATGTTATATCAAACTTAGAACTTGCATTTTGAGTCATATCAGTCGTATCATGATTCAGTTAGACATGAGACAACTTGATACACATAGAAAATTACTTATTTATCATTTTTATACATTATCAATATAATCAATTTTTTTCCTGGTTTTCAGTGAGTGACATGTTTTTAACTAAAATGTCAACTTTAAACTGTCAAAAAACTCTTTTAGTCATACCTGTCCAACCATGCATTGGACTAATTTGTGGTTGATTCCTACATTTAAAAAATGTTTCGTGGATATTATTCTGAATGTATCAAAACAATCCAAATGTGTTTTTTTTGTTTTCAGTATGTCACTTGTTCATTTTAGTTAAATTCAAATAATTATTAAATAAAAAATACACACATGGAGTCATAACAGTCACACCATGCATCATATTTAGGTGTGGTTGACTCCTACATGTCAAAAATGAATGGTGGATCATTTTACTAGATTATAAAAAAAATGAATGTGTTTTAGTAGTGTTGAGTATGTCACTTGTTATTTTTTTTATAATTGACGTCAATTTTAAATAAAAAACAACACGTAGAGTTATACCGGCCAAACAGTGCATCATATTTTGGTAATGTTGATTCATACATATCAAAAATTACTCATATGTAATTTTACTAAAGTATCAAACAAATATTAATGTTCTTTCTATTTTTTCAGTATGCCAGTTGTTTTTTTAACAAATATTTCACTTTAAAATAGTAACACACATTTTGTATCAAGTAAGGTGCATTGTGATTCATTTTAATGTAAGACTTATCCATACACATCAGAAATGAATTATGAATATCTGTTCGAAATTATCAAGACAATGATGACATGTTTTCTTGTTTTTTAATGAGAGACAAATTATAAACTTAAATAGAAATTTTTAACTGATAATAAACAATTTTATTCATACCGGTCACAACATACATCTTATTGAAGTTTGGTTGATTAATACATATCAAAAAATGACTCATAGATCATTGCACTAAAGTATCAAAACAATACAAATGCGTTTCCTTGGGATTTAATATGTCAGTAGATTTTTTACATAAATTAATGTCAATTTAAAATAAAAAAATTCACTTGGTGTCATAGAAGTCAGATTTTGTGTCAGATTGTGGTTTGGTGGACTCAAAAACGTCATAAATTACATGGGGATCATTTTCTAAAATTATCAAAATAATTTGACTCCATTTTCAAGGTTTTAAACATATCACTTGTTATTTTTACTAAAATTATTGTTAATTTTAAATAAAAAGTGACACTTTGAGTGATACTGGACAGATGATGCTTAATACTGAGTTACTGTTCACATTTCACAAATTACTTATATATTATTTTCCCAAAACATCAAAAAAATTTGATGGTGTTTTCTTTTTTTTACTTTGTTACTTTTTGTTTTTAATAAAATTACTGTCAATTTGAAAAAAAGACACCTAAACTTATAGTAGTAAAATCATGAATCATATTGAGGTGTAGTTTATTCCCACTTTTGGAAATTTACTTTTTGATTGTTTCACTAAATTATCAAAACTATCTAATTGTTTTTAATCATTTTTAGTACTTCACTTGTTATCTTTACTAATATTATGGTCACTTTTAAATAAATAGACACACATTGTTTTATAAATATCACACCATTCATCATATTTAGGTGTATTTGATTCATACATACCCAAAATTAAGGATCATTTTCCTATATTATAAAAAAATAAATATGAGTTTTCTTAGTTTTCATAATGTTACTCGTTGTTTTTACTAAAATTGATGTCAATTTTAAATAAGAAGACACACTTAGAGTTATATAATTCACACTATGCATCGTATTGAGATGATTTTGATTCCTAAATATTAAATTTTCATATGGATTAGTTTACAAAAGTATCAAAAAAATGATTGCGTTATCTTAATTTTCAGTATGTCAGATGTTCTCTTTACTAAAATTAATGTCAATTTTATATAAATATACACACATGGAGTTATACCAGTAACACCATGCATTATATTGAGGTTCCATTGATTCATACATGATACAAATGACATATGGTTAATTTTCTTAAAGTATCAAAACAATTCAAATGAGCTTTCGCAGTTTTTAGTATATCACTTTTTCTTTTTGTGAAAATTAATTTTAAATTTAAGTAAATAAACAGGCTTAGATTTATAACCGTGACACCATGCATCCTTTGGGGGTTTGGATGATTCCCTTAGCTAGAAAACTACTTATTGATCATTTTACTGAATTTTCAAAACAATATTAATGCGTCTAATCATATTTTATTACGTCACTTGTTATTTTTACTGAATTAATGTCAATTTTAATAAATTGATACAATTTTAGTCATTTAGGTCATAACATTCATCATATTGAGTTGTGGTTGACTCCTATTTTTAAAAAAGGCTTTTGTATCATTTTATTAAAGTATAAATATAATAAAAATTTATTTTTTCAGTTTTTATTATGTCACTTGTTCTTTTTTCTAAATTTAATGTCAAATTTTTTAAAAAAGAAACAATTTTAGTCATAATATGATGATCTTCTATCAAATTGACTGGAAACTGATTCTTACTACTCACAAATTAAATATTGACCTTTATAATATTGTATCAAAAAAAGATAAATTGGTTGGATTGGTTTTTGATTATGTCTGTTGAATTTTTTTAGTAAAATATATAGAAATTTAAAATAGAAAGGAAAAGATGGAGTCATACATATCGCATTGTGTGTCAGATTGTGGAGTGGCTAATTCCTAAACATCCCAAAGTCTCAAATAAAACCTTAATTTGCAAAGTTATCCCAATTTATATTGACTTTATTGGTCAAAATTTAAACATTTCAAATTGACTTGATGTTCTTAGGTGAAAACCATTTCACATTGTATAAATCCATGAGAGTGTAAGAAGATCTTGTTTCCATTATATCATGAGAAGTCACTGCAATTATCACCTGAGGTTCCTCCACTATTTTTGTTTTCATAGGGATTTTTTTTGAACTAAATAATATTGACTCTATGTCATGTGGGAAGATCAACAAGGAGAAGCAGTGGAATGTGTAAATATCTGTGAAAAAACTAATTAAGGGTTTGATAAAAATGATATTGAAATTAACATAGAAATTGTAGAGAAAATGTTGAGAATAAAAATTAAATAAGTATTAGTAATTAACATTTTCATTATGTTCGCATATGTTCTTGACCAATTTCATTGTTGTCATTATCATAGTTGCAGCCTTAAATCCCAATATCTAATTAGTGTTAGCAACACTAAACAAAACACCTCAACTCAAATAAAGGATTCCTTTTGTATGAGAAAAAATTCTTATGCAAGTAATAATAAAAATAATTTAATTGAACCATTATATGAAACAATACGCTAATTTTATAGATGTCACATCTTCATGTTATTTTTGTACATACTTCTATCATGTATGTTTTCCATTAATTTCTATGAAAATCATTATCATCTAGTTAATATTATTGTTTTCAATAGTAATAGTAGTACACTAAAATTATAAATAAACAATGATTAATAAATATTTTAAATGAAATAGTAATTAACTTCTTAAATAAATCTTTAGGGATTGTAGTTTGTTTATGGAATATGATCTCTCTCATAAATTTGAGAAAATAATAACCAAAATATATTGTTTTTTTTATTTTGGACACTATAGAATCATTGAGAAGAATAAGTAATTAGTTTTAATATTTATTTGTATAGAGATTTCTTATTATATATACCATAATAATAGATTGGTTTTAGAAATTATTATGGTGCTTGTTCTTAGACACAAGCCTTAATCTTTTCATTCATGAGATTTATGTACCACCCTATCATAACTAAATCATAATTAAAAGATAATATAAATTATATAACATAATGTTTAGTTCTAAAATTTGGGATGTTAAAAATTAAAAAATGATAAAGACCATCATGTGCAGTAAATTTTTCTAGTATCCATGCATTGAATATAAGAAATAAATCATTGAAGTATCCAAATTTACTACAAATACCATACCATGTTGACTAAAAACAAAAAAATTATTAATTATTGAAAGAAATGAAAATATATTAGATATTATTAAATTGTAATGTTTTACCTGTGCATCATGGGTATTAAGAAGAGTCTATTGTTCAAATGTTTTCTTTTATGTGATTTGACCATACATGCCACTATTTCATCTTTTATTTTTGTTCTTTTTTTGTTTCTTCTGTAGAGGTGGTGTGAGGACTAATGATTCCAATTTTTTTCATGGGTAACTCCCTTTAATTGTTTTTGATATATACACCTTCCAAAAATTTGAAATGTATTTAGTCATAATTAACTATGTATATCATCTTTTTGAAAATATAATAATGAAAACATAACCCATGTACACATTTTCAATTGATTCCTTTGTCAAATCAAATTCAATGATTTAATTTACATTATCAACAACAATGAAGTCTTTACCTTCCTCTTTTTATATATTTTTATCAAAATCAACTATGTGACTACTAACATTTTTTAACTTTGTATCCACATGAACCTTCAATGTTGGTAAATGTGGATATGGAATGGGCAGCATAAGGTGCTTTGAGAAGATATTTTTCATCAGTTTTTCGATCATTATATGGTTTGAAGATGTTATTTTTTTCACCCTCTTTTCCTATTTACATTTATAATAACATTCATTATTGAAGAGTGTTTTTGTTAATTATTAATTTTTTTGATTAAAATATAATTTGTAAATGAGTACCTCCTGGTCGATATGTTTTTTACAAGATTTTATGGTCTTGTGACAAATGTTCCAATAACTCAGTTGACAATTTTAATATCTTCATAATCAAGTGGAATAGGTAGTATAGTGCTCAGCTCCTCAACTACACTAATCACCACTGTCACATGACCTATTGGAAGTGATCTATTATGTGAACTTTTATCTTGGATAATAAACATTGTAGCCCTCAATACATGGTGATGGGTGGGTGTGGATATATATAAATCCCAGTCATTTTCACCTTATATAATATCAGTACAAAAAATGTATCACATTCTTTATGATTCACATGTCAGGAAAAAAAATTATCTGAATTTTTATTAGAATGACTAAAAAATATATTTTATAGGAATTTCATGCCTCAAATATGGTGGAGGTGGGTTGGGATCTTCACTCAATGGTTGTTCTTGAGTTGTTTCATCTTTTTTCTTCCCCCCATAATTGTTGATAGCAACTCTCTTTACAATTGTATTTTTTAAAGATAATATAGTCTTTATTTATTTTTCTCATTTAGTTATCTTTATCATACTCATGGTTTTTTTCTCAAAAATGGTTATGGTGTCACCCCAAAACCCACACCTCTGATGTGACCATATTGTTTTGGGTTATTCAAGGACACTGATATTTTGTTTCTATCCAGTACATGTGTTTCAAATTTATATGACTATGACATATAGAATATAATCTAAAATAAGTAATTATTATAATGTAATAGAAATTTAAAGAAAAACTGATTTTTTACATGTCAAAGTTAAACATGTTTCCCACACTTTTTTGTGTTTTTTCATCTTTTAGTATCCCATATTTTTTAACACATACCTCTTCTATAGAACCTAGTGTGGGATGTTAGTGGATATTTATTTTGAGTCATCAATATATATATAAATATATGAAGATAATGATGATGTTGTTTCATGTCACATATAAGTATCATGGTTGTTTTAAAATATTTACCAATTTTTTTAACTAAATTATACCCCATCCTTTCATTACAGTAGGGGTACATTGGTTTTGCATCATGTTCATTATTTTTAACCCAATGTGGTTATTTCATAAATAAAACCTTTATAATCAATGTGATGAATATACATATCATGAAACAAAATATTACTAGTTAAAATGTAGCTAAAAATTCACATCCACAATACATCAAGTAAATGAATCCCACACTTATTATGTTATTAGTTGAGCATAGATTTTTGGTTGGTGTGTGTTTATTTTCTGTTCATCATCTTTAAGATGATTCCTCATTGGAATTTTGCAGATGCCTTTGTGAATCCTTTCAGTAAGGATTAATAAATATTTCTTGTTGAGTCATCTCTTATAAATTCACTATATAATGGAATGATGAAGAGTTATTAAATGTTGTATTATATTGTTTTTTTAGTAAAATAATGAAATTATACCTTAATATTAACATAATACACACACACATAAAATTCTTAAGTGTGATCACAACATGGTGCCAGAAATCTACATCATCCAAAAGTCATTTTTATTTGATGATTCAATTGTAACTACTGAACATGGCATTTTGGGGTTAAAATTTTGGCCCCATGCATTCCATCTAACCATTTATTTGATTCATTTTATTATCACCTTAATGATTTTTACTAACATCATCAAACTATAAAACTCCTATTTTTTCTGCATCATTGGACCTTCATTGCCACAAATTTCCTCGGATTCAACATCATTAATATGTTATTAATTTGGAGTGGAATCATTATCATGTGCAGATGGTCATTGTACCTCAACACTGGGAGAATCAACAGGTTGAGAAACCACAAGTTCCTCATCAATAGGAGAACCAACATATGTAGATGGTTGTTGTTCATGTTCACCATGAAAATTAGTAAGTTGAGATACCTATGAACCTATAGATTGGGAGAACTAGAACATGTAAAATTAATTATACATATAATTGGTTTATCATTTTATTTATATTACATTAATATAGCAGAAAACTGATAATAACATGAGGTAACATAATGTATATTAAAAAAACATATAACCTGATTATTTAAATCACTTTCATTAAATGATAAAGGAATATTACCCATCTATCAATAATTAAAATACCCTCATTATGGTCTCCTCTAACATAAAAACACTATCTACATTGGTACCACTGCAAAATGATTGTGGCGTCCCAATGAAAGTGTCATCCGTATTTGAATTTTCAATTGAATATTCAGTGATTTTTTTTGGTAATAGAATAATTAAGCACATTTGGTTTGAGGATCTAGAACATAAAATAATTTTACTACATCTTATTCTATTATATATGGTTATTATTTTTTCCCTTCCTTAAAAAAACACACATTCATGAATCCCAATTCATATATTTTATCCAAAATATTTTATTAATCCACTTTCATTGAAAATCAGTAGTTGGAATGTTTTATAGTCTAACTCCAATATTTGATTGATTATGCTAATGTATGAAATATTCATGTAAATTGGATTTATATCCTTAATTCTAGAAACATGCATCACATCATCCATAAGTGTAAATACACTATTTTTAATGGTACCATATTCATCATATTCATTTGTATAGAATGTATAAACATTAATTATATAACTAGTGTAATATAATTCAAAAACACATGGTCCTCAAGATTTACATCAATTTCATTCTAGAATTGAAACTGAATTATTATCTAACTCTCTAAAAATATGGTCTTAAAACTATCCCATAAACTATTGATTATTTGTATTTTATATCCATCATTCATCCCCTGATGGATTCAAATGCCTAAGAATTTATTTCTATGAATAAACATATAATAAAAACTAAAAACTATTATACAAATAGAACAGTGGACCTACTATTGATCTATAATTTTGATTGTGAAAACATATCTTCTATAAATTCCATCAACCACAATCAACCCAATGTGATGATATTTTTGTAGAATAATTATTTCCACCCCAGATTGGTATTCAATACAAAATTCAATGGCATCCTCAAAAATATATCTCTCCGCAATACAACCTTCAATAAAAAATTGATATTTGACATGCCCTTTAAAAATATTCATATACCATTCAATGGGGTACATCCATATATACTGTACGTGACCACATAGTATAATATCTCTCACCATGTGAACCATCAAATAAACCATCATTGAAAATACTTTTGTTTTGAATAACATTTCCAATTCACATAATATGACTGAAATTTCTCATTCCAAAGTTTTAAATTCCTATAGATCTATAACATTTCTGTATATAGATTTGAATAATAATCATATCATGGTTAGTGTATTAAAGAAACTATTAGGAAAAAATGTTAATTTAATCAATAAGAATTATATTTTAATTATAACATTAGAGTCATGTGATTTCATATCCTTTTACATTAAATTTTCAATTGAAATTATTTTTATGATATTTGATGAATACCCCTCTAGAAACATAAAATCGTCCAAGAATTAGAAAAACTAAAATATTTCCTTCTTAGAAATAGTTTAAGTGGATGGAGGAAAAACAATTCAAATGTTCACCCTTCATTGGTTCAAACTCTTCTCATATTCCAATGTCAGGCATATCATATCTGTACATAATTCCAAGAATAGTTTTGTTGGGTTCATTTAGAAATTTGTTAATGAAACTATAGAAGATATTTTGTTCAATATGCATAACATCAAAAAAAATGTTTGACGTCCAACAATTATAGTTGCTAATTCCAAAAAAACTGATCTCTGTTTTCAACTAGTTTTTATATGTTTTCTTAAAATGGTTTACCAAAAGAAGTTTCCACATATTTTACTTATCGAATTGTTGATCACCTATTAGTGGATATGGTGTCATATGTTCTTCTGAACTTCTATAGAATAATGTCATCCAAGATTAGTACTTATGAAATCAGGGTATAAATTTGAAATGTCCTATAAACACAGTCATTGATGACTATTTCAACAAAATTATATGTATAACTTGTTCACAAATGGGACACCCTGAGATCATTTAATTCTATATCACTAAAAAATTCATAAAAAATAAAATCATTAATCATCCTGTACAACATGGCTCTCTGTAACAGCCCAAGATTTTATAAAAAATATTCTTTTTAATTTTATTAATGTCTTGTGTTGTACGCTACACCAAAAGGAGCTTGCACAACACGCATCCTTGACTTGCCTTGCATTACACGCAATCGCAACCTTCCTCGATAGCGTGTGTGGTACGTAATACTGAGTTTCACGAAACAATGATATGCTATTAAAATATTATTAAAACTAGCCGTTATGAATAGTAATAACAACTTGTTAAAATTCTGTAAATCTTATTTTTCAAAATGAACTTCATTCTTGGATTCGGAGTATCGAATTTAGCCTAAGGTGAAATTTTGGTACTTTTCGGATAACTTTCACATTCTGATGAATAGTGAAAATTACTAAATTATAATTAAAAACAACTTTTTTAATCGAAATAATTAATAGTGATAAATCATTAATTTGAGTGGTTTTAAAGTATATTTAGAAAATATTTTTACAATTTAATACAATGTTGGTCATTGGTTGTAATTTCACATTTAAACCAGACATAATCAAGTGTCAATCTTTTGATATATATTGTTTCCTAAAAACACACTATTTATTTTAACAGCGGGATTTAATTATAAAATTAATTAATGCAACTTCTATGTTATGAATTTGGTAAAATAGATTTCATTTTTGAATTCTGAATATGAAATATAGCTTAGGATAAAATTTTGGCATTGTTCTGAAAAACATCAATTTTTGATGAATAGTGAAACTACTAAGTGGTAGGTTAAAAAACTGAATTTTGCATAAAACTTAATTTTACCGCTTCTGTGAATAGAATTTTGAAAATCCGACAAACACGGTTAATATCAAGGACTAAAATGTGGTTCAATTAGATAAAAATAATTTTTGGTGAATAGTAACTTTTTACTTTTTTTTACCGCGGTTAATAGTAAATAGGGTAACTAAGGGTAAATATGATATTAATATTACCCTAACACATGTCCTAATTCTATTGGACAAGTGTAATTCGACCAAAAACAAACTTAGGAATAAAATATGACCATTTAGGCCCACTTGGATTAGATTAGGACATTTATTATTAATTTATTTAAAGAAAGGTTAAAATAGTTAAAATCAAAGTTTAATAAGTAAATCATTTTTAATATGGGGTTATACATAAGATAAATTCGATTGTAAATATTCATTAGAAATATAAAAAGATTTCCTACATGATGGTATTTTATTTGTAATTTTTAGACATCAAATAATTTAATTTATTTATGACACAACGATGATGAAGTAATTATCTTATTAATGAAATATTGACATAATTGATGTTATAAACACCAAAATAAATGTAATTTGATATTTTTTATGAATTCCACTAATTTTCTAGGTTACTATGATATATTAATGTTGATTTAATCAACTTGGTTCGAACATTTAATTCTGTTATGACTTTCACAAAAATCATATATCAAATAGTGTCAAAATTGACACAAAATAGTTTTTAAATAAAATATTATATTATTAATTGATATTTTATTCCTAAAAATCTAAGGTTCGGCCAAATGACTTAGATAAGGATATATATATTAATAATAAACAATTTGGGGTTCGTTTGTAATGTTATAGTAAGTGTATTAACAATATAGTGAAAGAAAACAAAAAGACATGGTAAAAGTTAAATTATTCAACTTAGAGTTAAATCTAATTGATAAGGTTAAAATAATACCCTAAACTTGTCTAAATCCTATTGGTTGATAGGATTTCGACCCTTCCCCACTTTAGCTTCGAAATAAGACCCTTTGGAACCATTATAAACCGATTTTGACTTTAATATAAAATAATATTTTGAGGTATTCCTAAGGTGCCCCTCTCCTCCCCTATAAAAGGACACCTCCTCCCCCTCCTCCTCACACCAATTTGAGCACTCAAGCTCGGCCAACCCCTGCCAAAATCTCTTCTCCACTTCCCTAGCAACATCCTAGAGGTTCTGGTCTTCCTCAAAGACCAATTCTAGTGCCCTAAGAGGAGGTCTCAAAGAGGCACTTCAAAGAAGAGGTAATTACCGTTACCAATTCTTTCATCTTTATTTCTTCTTCCACTTCTTCTTATTAGGTTGTTTCATTATGAAGTAATAACATCAGTATCACTCATATACTGATATGTTATTATAAGTATGAAACAACCCTATTTCACCATCTATCCATCCTACGGAAAAAGAAATCACCGCGCGTGCGTACGTACGGAATACCGTCTCCACGCCGTGGTGTAATCTATTTTCCACCACCACCTTACATGGATGGGTATAATGGTGTAAAGAATAACTATACATAGTTATTACAACATCATATTGATTCTGATATATTGTATAATACACTCCAATTCAATTCAGTATTTATGGAAATGATATCATCGCTCGTGCGTACGTACGGACTACCGTCTCCACGACGCGATGAGATTCATTCTCCATGTTAACCATTTAAGAATGATTATAAAGTATATATAAGAAATAATAATGAAATATACGACATTATAAAGTTACTGGATTTATGTATATATATATATGTATGTCATCAACTTACTTCCATTCAAGACAATAAGGAAAGGAAAACAGCGTTCATGCGTACGTACGGACTACCGTCTCCATGAACGGTGTTTTTCATTTTATTTATCTACCTATTATATATATATATACTGAATATATATGATATATAAATCATATTTTATATTCTGGAAGTGAGTAAATCATGATATAAGTAATAATGATGTCAAGAACAACAAGTCAAAACACCTACGATAAATGAAACGATTTTACCCAAAACGCTTCTTTAACATGGAATTTACAAAAGAACGGGTAATATAATGTCATAAGTGAACCATATATGATATCATAACAATGAATATGATTCTGTAATAAGTCAATAACATGATTTAAATCATTATACAGGAGTTTCGGACACTTACAAAGCAAGTCGGACCTAAGGTAAGGGAAATATCGCAATCTCATTTTTATCCGAGATTGTTTGTACTTTGAAATTTACTGGGGTATATTTTATCATCCACGTCCATGTTTCCTCAATATGTAATGTTATTTACATCCAACTACAATTTTTTTAAATCCAATTTTACCCTTCGGTGAGTTTCTAGTAAAAGATATGAAAGGAATCTTTTGTCGTTTTTCGTACGAGGTACTTTTTGACTTTTCCGACAAAAGTACGAGAAGAATGTTTTTTTAACTTATACGGTATGAATGGGTTTTTAAAAAATTATTTCCAAGAAGCTTCCTTTACAAGTTTTCAAGTTTATTTTTAATCAACTTCTTTTAGTTTTAAATTGTAAGACATGTTAAGAAAGGAAAATGTTTTTGAAGTAGAAAGGATATTTTCCTCAAGAATGGATTTCAAGTGTTTTATCAAAAATTATTTTCCATCTAAGATAATAAAAGGGTTCTGTTTTTATCCCTATTATTACATTGATTTGACTATGTTGTGATGGAATTATGTTTATGAATTCCTTTATGTTATATAAATGGTTTTATGATGTCATGATGTTTCAAGAATCCCATTTTTGTTACATGTGTTATGTGATGATTTATGATTATGTGGCACACATAAGAAAGGATTCATTATAAGATGGGTGGGACCTATATCTCCCTCCAATGCATTGGGTAAAGATTTATATCTCATGAGATAGACATGGCTGGAACGGAAGGTTATTTCGGTTCAGTGAAACAGGACTGAAACGAGGAGTGAACTCGGTTCAGAAAGGGACTTTGTCCACTAAGATAGTCTTGGCAATGAGTCATGACTAACAAGAAATGATTTTCCATGATTATGTGTGCATGCCACAAAGTTTCAAGATTTATGTTATGATTATGGGGATCTCATTTTCACTTCTATGATTTATTCCATGTTAAGATATTATGATCTCTTTTGCAGGTTTTGATTTTCATAAAGATATGATATGATTTTTATTTCCTTTATTTGCCCTTGCTGAGCATTTGAGCTCACCCTTTTATGTTTTCTTTTCCCCAGGATATAAAGAAAGGTTTTAGGTAAAAAAAGGGAAGATCTTTATGGGAGATATTGAAGATCTTTCACCACGATTAGAAGATTACGTTCCGAGTTTCCAAAGACACTAAACTATTACGATCCTTGTGTGTGTGTTTTTTTGTTATGTACTAAGTATTCCGCAAAAGTAATGTAAAGTCTATGTACGTCAGGATACAGGTCTCTACAGTTGGTATCAGAGGAAAGGTTTAGTCAACCTTTGGAAACTAGGATGCGAAAATGTTAGTGAAATCCCTAGAGATATTTCTACGGTATGTCTAGGGATGTCCCTAGGGATAAGTATACGTATAGGTTATAGTAATAGAATTACGCTAACGATCATTGAATTAAACCTAAGATGTTGGATATTAAAGGTACTCCCCCTTTATTATGTTGTTTTCCCTAGCAGGATTTTTGCCTCTCACACTATTCTTTTTGGGTTTTAGAAAATGGCTGGAAACAAGATGATTCACAATAATGGAGGATATGATGGACAATGGAATGATATTCTTCATGAGCAACCTAATGAAATGGTATTTGGATGTCCAAACATCATTGTTATGCCGAACCAGCAATCTCACAACATGATCAATAAAGTAAAATTTGGTAAGTTTCCTGACTCGACTAATAAGAGAAAGATGGAGTTCCATGATGATCATAGAGGAAAGAAAGTTCAATTTCCCCTATGTAAATCATGTGGGAAGAGGCATCAAGGAGAATGTTTCAAGGGAACTGGAAGATGCTTTGGGTGTGGAAAAGAAGGACACAAAGCAAGTAATTGCAAAGGAAAAGGGTCGGTTAACACCATGGATGAGGATAATGGTAATGCTACGACATCAAAAATGGTTAAGTGTTTTAAATGTGGAATGTATGGGCATTATGCAAACAAATGCCCTAAGGGAAAGACTAATGAAGAGAATCAGTATGGTCATATGGGTAGTATTTATGTGGATGATGATGAAGAGACTACAAATGATATGTGAGATGAAAGAATTTTTGAAGCTCGGTCAATGGTTTGAGAATGTAGTGGCATGATTACATGTTTATCATGTGTAATTTTGGAATAAAGAGACATCTATGGATTGTTAAACTGTTGTCTTTCCTTGTGTTTTGAAAAGTGTATGATTAATATTACCAGTATCCATGAAAGGTTATTCAGATATTTTTGGAATGTAGATGATATGCGCATAATGAAGGGATAAGGAGAAAATTAAATGTTTGATTGTATTCATGAGCTCATGATTGATATAAGGACTAAGTGATATCATGGTTTGAGTATATAGAATTTTGAGGATTTTGGTATGTTGAAAGTGTTAACTTTAAACTGCATTCATGTTTTCACTAAGGTATTCAAGCGAATACATGATTAAGGACTCTGAATGTTTAGAATGTGACCAACAAGACATATCTTATGGGGATCAACGATGGTATTAAATCTCTGGTAATCATTTTCACTATGTTATGAGAGTGGACTGCAGTATTATGGATAAGCCTAAAGATTAGAATGGATTATGTTGGACATAAGTTAGTATTGTTTAAGGATAGAAGTTTTTTCGATATTATTGATGGGATGTTATAGTAATATAGTTTTATAAAAAGGACAACCTGCAGGACGGGCGACAACCCATCGCTTCGGACAAGGCTGTAGGAATCGAACCCACAACCGAAGTGCGACTGGCCTTTATCGCCTACCACTGACCTACAGGAAGTCCTTGTTTAGTAGAAACTAGTTTTATTATATTAAGAAGTATGATATATGAAGTATAAGCCCATTTTAGGAACCATATATGATTAATCCCACTATAGATCGACTTATGTATATAAATTTTGCTAACCTTTTGAGACAGATGGAATGACCCGTCATTCTATCACATGATCTGCTAACACTTCACGAATAACAAATTCAACTTCATTTATTTAAGAGATGAAGTGGAAATTGTTAAAGGCACGAACAACAGTGAGATTGTACCAAAATAAAGTAAGTATTTATTCTAATTCAAATTTTCAACTTTAGGGGAAATGATCTTGAAAACCAAAAATGTTGTCCTAGTGATCTTATACCTGATGAATCAGATGGTACCTTAGATCGTCACAAATTTATGGATTTGTGATTACTGACTTTTCCATAGCCATGTTCTCTACCACTCTCCATCAGAACATGATGGTTAGATTTCTCTTCCATATCCATATTTTCACCTATGTGGAAACCCAATGATTAGTTTATTTGGGTAACTGTTACGTTTCATACTTTTGTTTTTAAAGATTGGTTTTGACATTCCTTTTTACGATGTGGGTTTCTATTAAAGAAACTTTTGAATAGTAAACCATTTATAACCCCGACGAATTTCGAGGGCGAAATTCATTTTAAGGGGGGTAGAATGTAACAGCCCAAGATTTTATAAAAAATATTCTTTTTAATTTTATTAATGTCTTGTGTTATACGCTACACCAAAAGGATCTTGCACAACACGCATCCTTGACTTGCCTTGCATTACACGCAATCGCAACCTTCGTCGATAGCGTGTGTGGTACGTAATACTGAGTTTCACGAAACAATGATATGCTATTAAAATATTATTAAAACTCGCCGTTATGAATAGTAATAACCACTTTTTAAAATTCTGTAAATCTTATTTTTCAAAATGAACTTCATTCTTGGATTCGGAGTATCGAATTTAGCCTAAGGTGAAATTTTGGTACTTTTCGGATAACTTTCACATTCTGATGAATAGTGAAAATTACTAAATTATAATTAAAAACAACTTTTTTAATCGAAATAATTAATAGTGATAAATTATTAATTTGAGTGGTTTTAAAGTATATTTAAAATATATTTTTACAATTTAATACAATGTTGGTCATTGGTTGTAATTTCACATTTAAACCAGACATAATCAAGTGTCAATCTTTTGATATATATGGTTTCCTAAAAACACGCTATTTATTTTAACAGCGGGATTTAATTATAAAATTAATTAATGCAACTTCTATGTTATGAATTTGGTAAAATAGATTTCATTTTTGAATTCGGAATATGAAATATAGCTTAGGATGAAATTTTGGCATTGTTCTGAAAAACATCAATTTTTGATGAATAGTGAAACTACTAAGTGGTAGGTTAAAAAACTGAATTTTGCATAAAACTTAATTTTACCGCTTCTGTGAATAGAATTTTGAAAATCCGATAGCCACGGTTAATATCAAGAACTAAAATGTGGTTCAATGAGATGAAAATAATTTTTGGTGAATAGTAACTTTTTACTTTTTTTTACCGCGGTTAATAGTAAATAGGGTAACTAAGGGTAAATATGATATTAATATTACCCTAACACATGTCCTAATTCTATTGGACAAGTGTAATTCGACCAAAAACAAACTTAGGAATAAAATATGACCATTTAGGCCCACTTGGATTAGATTAGGACATTTATTATTAATTTATTTAAAGAAAGGTTAAAATAGTTAAAATCAAAGTTTAATAAGTAAATCATTTTTAATATGGAGTTATACATAAGATAAATTCGATTGTAAATATTCATTAGAAATATAAAAAGATTTCATACATGATGGTATTTTATTTTTAATTTTTAGACATCAAATAATTTAATTTATTTATGACACAACGATGATGAAGTAATTATCTTATTAATGAAATATTGACATAATTGATGTTATAAACACCAAAATAAATGTAATTTGATATTTTTTATGAATTCCACTAATTTTCTAGGTTACTATGATATATTAATGTTGATTTAATCAACTTGGTTCGAACATTTAATTCTCTTATGACTTTCACAAAAATCATATATCAAATAGTGTCAAAATTGACACAAAATAGTTTTTAAATAAAATATTATATTATTAATTGTTATTTTATTCCTAAAAATCTAAGGTTCGGCCAAATGACTTATATAAGGATATATATATTAATAATAAACAATTTGGGGTTCGTTTGGAATGTTATAGTAAGTGTATTAACCATATAGTGAAAGAAAACAAAAAGACATGGTAAAAGTTAAATTATTTAACTTAGAGTTAAATCTAATTGATAAGGTTAAAATAATACCCTAAACTTGTCTAAATCCTATTGGTTGATAGGATTTCGACCCTTCCCCACTTTAGCTTCGAAATAAGACCCTTTGGAACCATTATAAACCGATTTTGACTTTAATATAAAATAATATTTTGAGGTATTCCTAAGGTGCCCCTCTCCTCCCCTATAAAAGGACACCTCCTCCCCCTCCTCCTCACACCAATTTGAGCACTCAAGCTCGGCCAACCCCTGCCCAAATCTCTTCTCCACTTCCCTAGCAACATCCTAGAGGTTCTGGTCTTCCTCAAAGACCAATTCTAGTGCCCTAAGAGGAGGTCTCAAAGAGGCACTTCAAAGAAGAGGTAATTACCGTTACCAATTCTATCATCTTTATTTCTTCTTCCACTTCTTCTTCTTAGGTTGTTTCATTATGAAGTAATAACATCAGTATCAATAATATACTGATATGTTATTATAAGTATGAAACAACCCTATTTCACCATCTATCCATCCTACGGAAAAAGAAATCACCGCGCGTGCGTACGTACGGAATACCGTCTCCACGCCGTGGTGTAATCTATTTTCCACCACCACCTTACATGGATGGGTATAATGGTGTAAAGAATAACTATACATAGTTATTACAACATCATATTGATTCTGATATATTGTATAATCCACTCCAATTCAATTCAGTATTTATGGAAATGATATCATCGCTCGTGCGTACGTACGGACTACCGTCTCCACGACGCGATGAGATTCATTCTCCATGTTAACCATTTAAGAATGATTATAAAGTATATATAAGAAATAATAATGAAATATATGACAATATAAAGTTACTGGATTTATGTATATATATATATGTATGTCATCAACTTACTTCCATTCAAGACAATAAGGAAAGGAAAACAGCGTTCATGCATACGTACGGACTACCGTCTCCATGAACGGTGTTTTTCGTTTTATTTATCTACCTATTATATATATATATATACTGAATATATATGATATATAAATCATATTTTATATTCTGGAAGTGAGTAAATCATGATATAAGTAATAATGATGTCAAGAACAACAAGTCAAAACACCTACGATAAATGAAACGATTTTACCCAAAACGCTTCTTTAACATGGAATTTACAAAAGAACGGGTAATATAATGTCATAAGTGAACCATATATGATATCATAACAATGAATATGATTCTGTAATAAGTCAATAACATTATTTAAATCATTATACAGGAGGTTCGGACACTTACAAAGCAAGTCGGACCTAAGGTAAGGGAAATATCGCAATCTCATTTTTATCCGAGATTGTTTGTACTTTGAAATTTACTGGGGTATATTTTATCATCCACGTCCATGTTTCCTCAATATGTAATGTTATTTACATCCAACTACAATTTTTTTTAAATCCAATTTTACCCTTCGGTGAGTTTTTAGTAAAAGATATGAAAGGAATCTTTTGTCGTTTTTCGTACGAGGTACTTTTTGACTTTTCCGACAAAAGTACGAGAAGAATGTTTTTTTAACTTATACGGTATGAATGGGTTTTTAAAAAATTATTTCCAAGAAGCTTCCTTTACAAGTTTTCAAGTTTATTTTTAATCAACTTCTTTTAGTTTTAAATTGTAAGACATGTTAAGAAAGGAAAATGTTTTTGAAGTAGAAAGGATAATTTCCTCAAGAATGGATTTCAAGTGTTTTATCAAAAATTATTTTCCATCTAAGATAATAAAAGGGTTCTGTTTTTATCCCTATTATTACATTGATTTGACTATTTTGTGATGGAATTATGTTTATGAATTCCTTTATGTTATATAAATGGTTTTATGATGTCATGATGTTTCAAGAATCCCATTTTTGTTACATGTGTTATGTGATGATTTATGATTATGTGGCACACATAAGAAAGGATTCATTATAAGATGGGTGGGACCTATATCTCCCTCCAATGCATTGGGTAAAGATTTATATCTCATGAGATAGACATGGCTGGAACGGAAGGTTATTTCGGTTCAGTGAAACAGGACTGAAACGAGGAGTGAACTCGGTTCAGAAAGGGACTTTGTCCACTAAGATAGTCTTGGCAATGAGTCATGACTAACAAGAAATGATTTTCCATGATTATGTGTGCATGCCACAAAGTTTCAAGTTTTATGTTATGATTATGGGGATCTCATTTTCACTTCTATGATTTATTCCATGTTAAGATATTATGATCTCTTTTGCAGGTTTTGATTTTCATAAAGATATGATATGATTTTTATTTCCTTTATTTGCCCTTGCTGAGCATTTGAGCTCACCCTTTTATGTTTTCTTTTCCCCAGGATATAAAGAAAGGTTTTAGGTAAAAAAAGGGAAGATCTTTATGGGAGATATTGAAGATCTTTCACCACGATTAGAAGATTACGTTCCGAGTTTCCAAAGACACTAAACTATTACGATCCTTGTGTGTGTGTTTTTTTGTTATGTACTAAGTATTCCACAAAAGTAATGTAAAGTCTATGTACGTCA
This sequence comes from Viscum album, assembly GCA_963277665.1. NCBI lineage: Eukaryota > Viridiplantae > Streptophyta > Magnoliopsida > Santalales > Viscaceae > Viscum > Viscum album. The sequence goes on from OY728126.1 coordinate 593,612,427, forward strand.
GGATACGGGTCTCTACACTCTCAATGTGAAATATTAATTTCTGTAAGAATCATACAACATAAAAACTAAATAACACAATAATTTTAAATCCATTATCAATGGATCAAAATAAACATCAATATCCTTACATAGTTCTTTTCTAGATATAATCATAAATAATGTAATGTATTTTCATTTCATGCATAACCTTGGTGGAAGTTATAATTTACCAACATTACAAGACATGTACTATGAGTGATGCATTGAAAACCAAATGTATTCACTCCATCTATAGATACCTCAACATGAAGGTTTCTTACCACATTTCTAAATTTTGGATACTCATGATAAAATTTCTTCCAATGATGAGATTTTGTCTGTTTATGTAGTTTCCCATAATTATTTCATGAATTTACATTCCACATTAACGTACCAATAGGCTCATAACATCTATATAAGTGCCTAAACCTGAGATTGATTAGAAAGTACCATAAAACAATTATTAAACAAGATTCATATTTATTTTATTGAAAAAATCCACACTTTGAGAATTCTGTATGTGATTTTTGGGAAAATAGTGTACAATCAGTTAGGCTTGCATGTATTATTTCATAGACCATATTCATTGAGCATTGAATTTTATTACCATCATATGTTCAGCTAGGTAGTTCATTATATTCTCGGAGAAATTCATTTAAGTGATCAAGTAGTTCAATAAAACTAGTGTCACTCCATCCATTTTTAGCATTAAAATTGAATAGATTCAATATGCTAGGCAATGAAGTCTATTCAGTGTGACCAGAATACAGTGGTTTGTTTGAGAAACTCTCTATCATCTCAAAACATTTTAGAAAATCATTATGTTTATCTTAAACCTTCCTAATCAATTCCTTAATACGATAATCATTGTCATTCACATATATAATCACATCCTCAATTCAGTCTTCATCATTTTCTATACCTGTAATCATATTAGATGATCCATAAAACATAGTAAAATCACATCCACTAGATATATTCTATTTTTCCAATTCTTAATAAAAAATTAATTGCATTGATCTCTTTACTAAAATATCCACTATTCTTCATACTGTTTTATCATTATATTTTAATTCAACAAATATTTATTCATATCCATCATATATGTTTTTACTAATATTTATATTTTATGAAATAAATAAAAAAAAGTTCAAATAGGTTCAGCATACAACCATATATCCCTCTATGAAGTTCCAAAGAATGAAAAAAAAAGATTGAAAAAACTCATACCTATAAAATATAAGTGTGATATTAATGTCCATTAGGTTACCACATCCTAACGAATCTAACAGATCAATTTCATATTAAATAAAATGATGATAAAACTCTTTTTGTTAGATTTTTATTCAATAATAAAATCACATGGAAAACATTTTTTCATGCCCAATACATCATCATCAAATCAACTTTTTAAAATCTAACATTATACTATTTCATAAAAACCCTATTTTAAAAAACACATTTGAAAATTCAATGGGATTTTCAACTACCATATTGTTTTCAAAAACATGTTTGAAAACGAACCATTTCCTTAAAACTATGCATGACAGTTTAAAACCCCATTTTCAGAACACAAACATTCTTGGTGACTCAAATACAAACCATTATATATTTTTTCATTTGAGAAAATATTTCAAATTCTTTATTAAAATAGTTTTAAACACATAAAAAACACATATAAATTTTTTCTCCATTATATACCTTTCAAAATCCATTTTCAAAAATATGATAAGAAAACCATACAAGGAAGGAAGAAAGCACAAGGTTAAACACTAGTATGTAAAGTTACGAAAACATGGGGAAATGACAAAAAAATTTCCAAATAATAATATAAATAGAATGGGATATAATAGAAGCATAGAGATAAAACCCTAAATGATTCTAAAAATGATTCTAGTGTCATGGGAATCGTCCCTAGGCTGTATTAATTAAAGAAAATGAACTGGAGATAATGAAACAAGGTTGTCAGTAATAAAATTATCCACACCCCAAGAAGTCCCATCAAACTAGGTTGTCAATAATAAATATCGCCACATGGGATCACAAGATAAAATGGCCATACAAGAATCACAGGGTATTTAGAGGGTATCATACCTTTAATGAAAACTCATTTTTTAAAAAATCTAAAATGGGACTTTTCATTTCACAAAATTATTAAATCCCATTCCATTTTATTATTTATAAATGACATCCAAATCGACTCTTCCAACCAACTTTATCAAAAAACATTTGAAACTCAAATAGTTATTCATAATACCATTTAATCATCCATTAAAGAAAATTCAAATACACAATAAGTTTCAAATTATAATCCACATGGGAGAATCACAAATTTTAAATAATATATCACATTTATAATTCATAAAATCAATAAACACCCCAATACGTTGATATAAAAGTTAACCATGGATAAAAAATTAAACTAAAATATAGATCACATGGGTGAACTCAATACTTTTTAAATAAATAACATTTTTAGAAAAAATTAACTATTTAAAATCACCCAAACTCTTGGATTGAAATACAATTAAAGAAAGGTGTGCTCTTATATATTATTAAGAAAGTTTCATGAACACTTTTTTATGTATCTTGTAAACATATAGGTCCCATGAATCATTTTAAGATATGAACATTTTTAATTTATAAATATGAATTAAAAATGGGGAATATAATTTCACTCCCCATATTCTCAATATGACTTAGTGACTCTCCTAATGTCAACCACCCCTTCCATATTCTTCATCTCAACATTAACTTTGGTTATTCCCCATTAAAACTCCAGGTATAAATTAACTAAGTGATCCTTATCTTTTTTTTCACGTTATTTCTTCTTCATTATCCATTATCTTTGTCTCATATGGTTATAAAATCCATGTGGTCATAATATTAAGGGATTTACTTGAGGATTGTTTTTTATTGGGAATCATGAAAATAACTAGGAATTTTCCTCTTATATTTTTCTATGTTAACAATCATTGAAAGTGAATTCAATGATTACTTGAAGGTGTCCCTCTATAAATCATTTATCCTTAAATATAAATAATGTACAAGATGCAATTAATTTTTATTATTTCACACAAATTAAGCTATATCCAATGACTATATGTAAGTTATTAATTAATTCACTAAAATACAAAATGTTTACCACCTGTTTAATGTTTAAAAATAAATCAAATTACCACTCTTTTTGGTTACTAATACACCATAAGATAAATGTTCAATTATATATTATAGAATAGAGACTCACTAACCTTCATGTATCTATGTTTAATCATTATTAATAAAAATTAAAGATAAAAAACACTATTAGTAGTTATTTTTATGAAATATTCATGAAAATTGAAGTATTTTTTATTCTTCCACTTCGTAAGTTATATTGATAAAACAATAACCAAAACCTCACTAAATTTCTAGAATCATTCAATTTATATACATATATAAAATCTCTATAATTAAAAACTTTTCATCAAATAATCCTCAATCACATTACCACTGCATCATAATAATTTATTAATGTTAAAACCTATACATTTTTTTCATAGCCACCGTGATCTTGATACTTTACCATCCACCATATTATAATTTTAAAATCAACTAATAAGGTGAAACTATTTATCATATTCCCATTTTAGAACATCCAATTTTGAAGGACTATTAATTCCTTAAATTCAATAGATATAACCTTTATTATGGTGTAACATATGGAAATATCAGAAAAATAGGTCAATATTTATTATCCTCTAAAACAATCAACACAATTAATATAACTCTGAATAGTGTGATATGACCATATAAAATTTATATCTATAAAACTCCTTATAACATAATGAATTATATCATAATATAGTCTACAAATCATGTACTTATTTATTGTTGTAATACATAATCCAGAATGCATTGTCCTAATTTTTTAAACGAAATTTTACAACACGACCCATGTCAAGGATCTAGCCACAACTACCCCAAGCCCACCTCCATTGGTCATGGGCTAATAACAAGCCTCGAAGGCATAAAAATATTAGGGAGGTATTTTATTAAGTACTTGTACACATGCACACAACCAAATAAATGAAAATGTGAAGAAGAAATGGAAATGATACAACATTACTTTAAATAAAGCACAAATATGCGTCGGACTCTAAAAGTACGAGTACAGAAAAGTCCCACATCCTAGAAGAAAGTTGAAATGTAAAAAATTTGATAGAGACGTGCTCCTAGATCCCAATATATGACCATCACATGTGGTCCATGAACCATGTATTCTTATGCTCCTTTGAAGTCATGATTTTCATTTTCATTATCTACAATGGCACACCATGTGCATGAAATGAATAAACACAGGTGAGTATAAAAATACCTAGTAGGATTCCTTGATGGGTCAAGGGAGAAGAAAAATATGTACTGAAGATGGGATTATTAGAGAGAACAAGGTATAGTAAATTAGTATGGATCAACCCAACATGATAGTTATGTAAACTCTTCAATAATAGAAGGATATATAAATTGTGAAAACATGAAATTCTCATTGAGTCTTTGCTACCTATAGTCAGAGAGTAGACTCATCCATCCATGAGAATCTAGACATAGAAATCATATGGAATACCCCGAATACCTTCTTATATCTTGTAGGGAGATTAACTAAAATTGAAGGAGTGGGTTCTGAAATAGGATATATATAAATACTCAAACAAAGTGTCCTAAATGAGAGATTAAGGGGATCTATATCTCATAAATGACCTAAGAAGAAGGCCTAAAAAATTTCCAGAAGTAACCACCAATAATTCCAAGCATCCCTTACATCTGCTAGGAACACGCATGTTAAAGGGACTCAATCAACACACCTTGATGCTATCCACTTTATGTAAGTATGTCTCACCCGCACAGTTTTTGGTCGTATCAGAAGGATGCTTCTCAGTGGGGGAATGAGACCATCTTACTCATGAGTCCATGGTAATGTCAAAGTGTTCCTTTTCACTTATCCAAAACCAAAAAGAGTAAAACCAAAGTAGTGGACCCACAACCTAGGCTGCTTGGGGGATCCCACATTAATTATCATTATAGGGGACCCTCTCCCTGATGAGTTAGGAGGATTCCACAATGATATTCACCTTAGAGGACCCACACCTTGATGTGTTTGGGGGATTAAACTCTTGTTCATAGAGTTCCATCACCCTAGTGCATCAGTAGGATTCCACATAGATGTATCTAGTAGAGAACCCACTATTTGGCCAAAAAGGGAAGACATGCGCTTGACGCTCACATGTGGACCAAAGGGAAAATATTTCATTTCAACTGACAGACTTCCACAAATGTTCCTGGCTATCCAAATGAATAATTTAATTGTTATGCTGGACAAAAATTCCTTGTTAGTTTACTATTCATTCACATGAATTGTACACTCGGAAAAAAATTTGCAACTCCCAGCATCGCAAGTGAATAATGCTTTGTGGGGCCCACTACATGATCCTGGAACAAGACAAACATATTTCAACAATATGATCCTTTCGAACAAACAAAAGAAAATGACTACTCAATTGTCCCAAATGGAAACCCAATGAAAAAGCTATATTTCATAGTACTGTATACGAGTGGTGATACACGGGACACATGACATGATCCCAAAACATATTAAACGAATCAAACCATTACTATCCAATCATAAAAGCACGCGATATCGAATATTCATTTGTCTTAAACAGACACCTGGTGAAGAAACTCTAATATAACACAAACACCCTAAATGTTTCTCATGTGGCCAACACATAGATCTTAGTCTCAATAACTAGAACTAGTCTTGAAATTTCCACCTCAACTCATGGGTGACAACGCCTCTGGAGGAACGTCAAGTAGACTTCAGATGAAAGGGATACATTCGATGAATGTTCCATAGGAAAATAACAATTATATTGATATTATTTAATATATATTTTCAAGCCACCGATCTATGAAATATGGAATTAAATTCTCAAAACCACCTCAAAAGGTCTGCCTCGATGTTTTGGTCATGTTTCCACAGACGAAATAAGAATCTGGTGTTCAGTTGAAAATTTATAATCAATAAAATATTTATGAATAATAATAATACTATTACTGTTATGAAAATCATGATCTTTATGGAAAATGGCCCACAAAAAAATCCCATACCTATCTAAAAATATTTGTCTCAATAAGAATAATGCAAGGCTGTAGATGGCACAGAAAATGGATTCTCCATTTAGGAGTTATCTATCTTTGGAACTTTTAATAATAATAATAATAATATATTTATTTTATTTAATTAGATTATTAATTTTTTACTTTTTTTTAAAAAAAGTTTGAGGGAGGCCATTCCTATGGATATGCGTCTGCCATCGCCATTGCCCAGTGTCTCTCTGCCGCCACATCCACCTGAAGCCCGTAGTGCCATGGTCGCAGCCTCCACATCTCCACCAACCAAAGTTGCACCATACTAGAACCGGACTGTAATTTATTCAACAATCCACTATGATAACTGTGGTGATCCAAAAATTAAATCGAGACCAGATCTGTGATTGTCAAGACCCGACCTACAAAGATATAACCAATGCTCAAAGAATCATTGACGTTTCGACATGATAAAATGATGGCAGATCTTCCACTCTCCACAGAACCTCCTCCAGTTCCAGAAACTTGAATCCAATCATATATTGGGACTCAGGTATTCGATAGATTCAAATAACTATGCCTGCTCCACATTTCGCCAACGATTTGAGGGATCAAAAAGTTGGATGATGAAGAACGAGAAGAACATGTAGAATGGGAAACCATAAATTGAATCAGATGATGATCATTGTTAGTTTTTTCATCAGTAAAGGATTCCAAAGTAATGAAAATTGGAAGAATACATTTTTAACGGTAATTTATACAATTTAAAGCTATAGAATTTGAAAAATAGAATCCTTCTCTGATTTTGGATCCTCAATTATGTTCCACGTGCTCTGATCTACCAACACCTAATATTTTGTCACAATCTAATGATGAATGGACATAAAATTACCATCAAAAGGGAGAGTGAAACTTTACCCGTTCCTGAGAGGATATGAACCAAACCCATGATCATTTACTTATGCTTATGTTTTATAACTCTATTAGTGGTCACGAGATCTAAACATATCGTGTTGTCTCACTTGTGGTTACCCCTAACGAAAACACCACCCAACAAACTCAATGGTGGTCTAATATTTCCAATACTAATATCCATTATTAGGTTATCCGATCACATGTCTATAATAAATTTATTATATAAATTTATTTATTTATGAAAATTCCCTCGATAGCGTTTTCTACAAGAATCGTGTTCCCTCAAAAGGTATAACATGCCTATGATAAACAGTACGCTCTAGACTAAAATATGGACTCAAATTTCCAATCCATGATACAGATTAAGATATATCCCATTTCCATTGCATGAATAGTGAAATTATACTATCTTTTTGTATAATTAATTTCACAAACACTGGGCCTCAGAATTTCATGTCATCTCTATGCCTAGCACTAGAAATATATGTTGAAATATTCAAATGTCTGAAGAGGAAAAAAATGCCTCTACATTTTTCTATCATTCAAGAGTTTTATCCCCAACAAGAAGCAAATAGGGGAAAAAATTTGGGTACTAAGCTCATTATTGTCTCTCCCACTCACAGGATCTCCCATGTACATTGATGTGCTACCAAAAAATGAGAACCAAGAGGACTGTTGTCATCATAAACATCATTCCTAGAAAATCATACACACAACTTCTCAGGTGTTTCACATAGAAAACACCATGAACCTATATTTAAATTACGAGGGTAGGGAATGGTAGTAAACGACCTCTAAAACCCTTAAATCGATCTGAAACATCCCTAACGTCCTAGGGGTAACTCACCACTTGACCGAAAAATAACTCTCAAGCACTTAGAATGTCCTCTGATACATGGATAGTGCACTCGGTATGCCCATTGGTCTGGTAAGGAAAGCCTGTACTCATCCATAAATGGGACTTGAAGGCCTCCAACTGGCCTCTCAATAATCGAAATTGAAACCACACATCATGAAAGATGACTAACTTAAATGGTGCCTCATAAAAGATGAGGATCCCTCACATGAACAATTGTCCAAGAACCTCTACTGAGCTCTACTCTCAGAGCAATGGAGTATGTCATCTTTGTGATCAGGTCTACTATCACTCAGATGACATCATAACTCTTTTATATGATTGGAATCCCTTTAATGAATTCAATAGATATTCTATCCCATTTTCACTCACGAGTTTCAAGAGGCTATTACAACATCCTAGAACTATGTTCTCAGTCACCATCTGCTGACAAGTGATTCATCGTGCGACAAACTCAGCTACGCTTTATCTCATTCCTGTCCACCAGAACTACCGAAAAATATCCCTATATATTTTTTCTACACTAGTGTGTTTATCTATGTCAGAGGTGGAACTCTCACATCACTTTCTCCTATACTACAACAGGTACCACAGGTTTCCCCTGAAATGAGTGCTTTGGATTCCCTCCTTAAGAATATCCATGGGGTATGCCAACTGGGGATATTTATGTCATGAAAGAACTCACAGTACTTTTCTCACATATGGAACATTCTAACATGACTAATATGGGATAGAATCAAGAACAATTAATGAAAGAAACCATACACTCTAGCTTCACTAGGGTCAGCTGTAGGGATGATAACTACTCTGAATCTTCTCACACATAGAGAGCCTTTGAATTACTGCTATGGGAATCTACTATAAGGTTTCCTCTTTCCTAGAGTATATACTATATTAAAGTTGTAATATGACAAGAATTTCAACCAGATCCACCACCTCATGTTTGGGTTCCTCTTTGGGAAGACACACCTAAGACTCTAGTAGTCAGTGGAAACCAGAAAATGCTCTCCTTCAAGATAGCCTCTCTAAATTTTTATTGATAATACTACCACTCCTAAAACTAGACAGTGAGTCACATTGTTTTGTTAATGGGGTCTCCAACACATAGACATAAAATAGATCACTAATATAACAAATATGATTTTGAGAACTCAAGGTGCCAATTAATTTGGAAGGTGAGTAAAAAAAATCCTCCTACAGTAATGTAAACATAGAAAGCACGTGGCATACCCCACAAGTATTTCATTACCTTTGTAGGAGAGTAATCCCAAAACTACATACTCTTTTATATCCACTAGTGACATCCCGAGAAAAAAAGGTTTTCAAGTAGAATAACATCACTAATAAAGCCATGACATACTAAGACACTCCAATACCAAACACCGCCATGAATGAAAAATTACGAGGGATTCATCTTCCGCACATCGATATTATCCCCTTTGGGTGGAACTAAATCTCCCTCATGATTTTTCTAACATCAAGAAAATATGTCTCGGTGGGGGGAAAGATCCTTCTTCATCATGAAATAAAATCTATGTTGATCAACAATAACAAAGGTTTAAACTGACACCTTATTTCACCACTGTAAATCTTCATGCATGACGAAGGGGGAAAAGTGTACCTCACATGATGTCTACATGTTCTAATAAAAAAATGTAGAAAAGATACAGAGTGTACCTATTATCTTCTCTCATGTAGTAGGATCATAGTCATACAGAACGTGTAGTTTACCACGACCCCAATCATCATCCCCCCCAAGCTTGATGTGCGCCAATTAGTGGTGGTGAAGGAAGGACCCTCTAATGTCACCCACTAACCACAATTTATCTTGATCATATACCATCACTGAATCCCGAGGGACCACTAATTACCTGATTGGGAGGTACCAAATCATGACACCATTTTTGATGTGGCAAGAAATCAACCATCTTCATAGGATTCTCATCACATATAGAGAGCTGACCAATTCCATGTGACCTCACTAATCTTAAGAATAACATCATCCCTCCCTATATTTCCTCAATAATATATGCTATCCCTAACCAGTTTCCTAGGTCCGATCTTGGAAAAAATTCATGTGTCAGAACCATTCCATCAAATCTGTTCTAACTATGGAAAACATCTCAGTTCAACCGTGCTCTCTACCAAAATGAGCCTACTGGAACCCCTCTGACAGAAAACTCTCTATCACTAGTGCTCATTCTAGCACCTCGAAAATGGTGGGAAGGAACATGGGAACTACTCTAGCATAGATCTATCTATGATGATCCTACTCAAACATCTTTTCTAGGATGTATCCTACATAGATCATGTCCAAAAAGTACCTAGTAAGGTATGCGAACCCAGTCACGTACACTTCCACCACCATCCCACAATGCTGAAGATCCAAATGCTCATGAAACTAAAGGGAGCATAAGCAGGATGGGTATCAATCCTCATGGAACACATGCTAGATGTAGTACCTTGAGAGTAAGGGCTCATTATGTATTAGAGACCCATAATTCCACCAATGTCTAACTGCTCCATGAAATAGACTAGCTTCCAAAGCCACCATTTGATTGGTCGAGGGTCAAAAAAGACTGTGGTAGCCAACCACATGCTCTAGAAAAACCACCACAGTTTGAGGATATGGTTCTAAAATGGAACCTCAATGGTTTCTGACAATAAAACTCACAAAGTGTTATCATCCTATGCTCATCATCCACCTGCGATGGTGATACTAACAAATTATCAATATGTGGAGGTGCTCCTACCTGCCCACCTTGAGGAAGGTGGATCATTTGAGGGATCATGAACTGAGGCCTCATTTCTCACGGAGTCACCGTCACTAATTGGGGATAGTATCCTAGATGGCGTTTTTTGTAGAATAATCTTGAAACATATCAAGGAATAGTGCGATAAAATGGTAGAATATATATATATATATCGAAATACAATTGGAAGATGACTTAGGAAGGATTGTTAAAGACTCAGTCCTATCTGATGAAAGTACCAATGTTCCCTGCAACAAGTGTCTCAACAATCCGAGTTGACCAAAGGGTTATCAAGGTCCTAGTGAATGGCTCTGTCGGTCACCACACAATCACTGGACTCCCAGGCTTGAGAGCCTCTCTAGAGAAACATTGAAACTATTGCCCAAAAACACAACCAATTCCATTATAGGGTGTAACGCCCCGACCCTAGATACCCAGATTCGGTGCATTATTACATAACATTGGCATGATCACAATGGATCAAGTCTCGAAAGACCGATTAGTTTAGTAGTCTTGGAAACACTCGATATATTAATAAGTCTTACATTACATCAAAAGGTAAAAAAACTACAACAACATCTTGTCTTCATATCCCCTCATACTATCCATGCAGGTCATTCATAAATTACTTCTTCATAATCCTGGGAAAAATAGAACATTGAAAGGGCTGAGCTCAGATGCTCAGTAAGGATAAAATTATAGCACAAGCTTTTATAGATAAGCATAAACACTTAAGGCAGTTTACAACTAAAACAAAAGCCTTTTAAACTTGAATTTCAGTATAAAATGGCAATGAAAAAAATAAATTAATGACATTTACTTACTCACATCGATATTCTACTATTCGAATGATCACATGCAATATCAATAACCACTTTCATAATGATGGAATGCATAATGCCAGACTATCATAACCACATAGCCAAGGCCTCGTGTCAAGACTACAAATAAGATTTTTCCAAGGCCTTGTGCCAAGAAACTAGTTTGTCTCATGAGACCTACTGTTTCATCGAGGAGCTATAGTGGGCTCCACCAATCACTTACTAAGTCCAATCCATTCCTCATATGAACAGGTTTAAACATATCATAAACATTCGTATTAAAACTAGAAAACGAAATGTCAATACTTTAACCACAAACCATGAATGGTATAAAAATAGCACATCCACATTCAAACATAACTCATTCGATAAAATATGGAAGATTGTATTGTATCACATTAACCTCAATCAAGAAGAATGACGGATGTTGACATAGATGAAAATAATCATCAAAACTATTTGAGAGAAATATCCCCCTTTTTCTTGAAATCATTTAAAAGTCCCACTATTTGTCAAGAATCCATTTAAAAATAGATTTTTGAATCAAAGTGTCCCATAACACTTTGAAACTTTTTAAAAGGATTTTTAATTTTAAAACTTTAATGTCCATATAAATAAATCCTTAAAACCATTTTTAAAACATGGACATTAATGAGAAAGATTTATATGAATAAGTCATTAAAACATTTAAAAAATGATATTTTAGTTAGAGTTTCTAACCAAAAGAGAGACACTTGAATACAAATAATTGAGGTAATCTAAACTTTGTAATATCATGAGAATAAAGGGATTTATGATATACTATGTCAAAGTACATTATATACACCACATAAAAGTGATTTGGTGTATAACAACAAGGAAGCCTCAATGGAATATAAATTGAGATGAAATCTCTCATAAAGTCGATATCCTTAGGTTAAGGATAAATCAACGACATAATGATGTGTGAAACATATACATGCACTAAATATGATTGGATATTCAGTGTAAAACAATCAAAGGATATTCACACATAATCTTGTAAAAACAACACCAATGAATTGGTTGTTTAACTCAACAAATGGAGAATGAGTTAGAATTACTCTTATCAAATTCATATCGATGACTTGAGAAATTATCAATGGAGTGATTATGTGTATCAAAAGTATATCCACAAAAAAGGGGAGTGGAAATTATGACATAAGCAAATGAATAGTTATTCCACACATAATCTCGGAGTAAAATAATGAATGAAGTTTGCGTAAAGCTGAATAAATGGAAATTGAAATTTCAAATTTATCTTATCGATTTGGTAACATACGAAAAATACACCCATGAAATAAGGATCATAAAATGATGATGTAAATATAGATGAATTAATTTATATTACATAATGAATACAATCATGGGCAGTACACACACCACATGTAATAAATAAGTGGTGATCAATGGAATTCTCACGAAATTAAAAGTGAGATAAGAAACCCCTTACTTTGTACTTTTTCCTTGGTTGAAGGTAGGTTAACCACTTGTATAATGGTGAAATAATTTTTATTGAATTATACAAGAATCATTTACTTTAATATGATATCATATATGATCTTTTAACATTGATTTGTTAATAATATCTTAGAATTATCATCATTTCGGGTGTTAACGGGTTCGTTTTACTATATATTCTTTGTTATGTGAGACATATTCGTTATTAATGGGATGTATATTATTCATATCCAGAATTATATCATGTCCTTAGATACTATTTTTAAATCATCAAATTATAATTATGCTTGAATGGATATGATGGAGAATGAATCTCATCGCGTTCGTGGAGACGGTAGTCCGTACGTACGCACGAGTGACAATATCATTATTTTGATATAAAAATAATATATAATTGGATGGTATATCATATATACAGAATAATTATCATGTTATATGTATTATTTAAATGATTTACACATCATTATTATTCCCATCCAAATAATAATATATTGAATAACAATTACACCATGACGTGGAGACAGTAAGTCGTACGTACGCACGTATGATGACATGTTATTCAAAGGATGGATAGAATACTGAATATGGTTGCACCATATTTATAATAACATCACAGTATATATATGATACTGGAGTTATTATTTTATAATGTTAATAACAAATAAAGAAGAAGTGGAAGAAGAAAGGAACTTGAAATGGGGTGGTGAAAACATTACCTCTTCGTCGGGTTCTTCCATTTGATTTGATCAAAACGGCTCCATAGGTTGGCTTTATGGTCAAAATAATGCCTCTAGGATGTATTGAGGGAAGTTGAGAGAGTATTTGGGTAGGGTTTGGCCGATCCAAAAGGCTTTGAAGGTGTGTATAAATGAGAAGTAGGAGTGCCCATTTATAAGAGGGGTGAGGGGCACCTTTGGAAAAGCTAGAAATATTAATTTATAATAAATTCATATTCGGTTTCTAATGGCTCCAAAGTTGATTATTAAAATTTTAAGGTGGGTATAGGTCGAAAAAAATTCATCCAAAAGATGTTAGACAGGTTTGGATTACTATATAAACCTTATCTTTTAGTTTTAACTCTTAGTTAATTAGTTTGACATTTACCTTGTCACTTTGTATTTTTATATTATGTAGTTAATAAACATACTATATAAATCCAAGAGACCCCCAAGTGTTCCATTAATGATATACCTATCATGATATAAGTATCTTGGACTAACCTTAGTTTTTTAGGAATTTAATATCAATTAATAATATAATAGTTTTTCTTAAAACTCTTTTATGTCAATTTTGACACTATTCAATAGTTGATTTTTTTGAAACACATAACATAATGATTACTTGGAACAAAGTTAATTAAATCAATCCTAATATTTCATATTAACCTAGAAAATTAGTGTAATTCAATTAAAGTCTCAAATTATATTTATTTGGGTATTTATAATATCATTTATTCTAATTTTTCAATATTATGGTAATTACTGCATCACCATTGTTTCATAAATAAATTAACTTATTTAATGTCTAAAAATTATAAATAAAATATCATTATATAGGAAATCTTTTTATCTTACTAATTAATATTTATAGTCTAAAATCCAACATATATAACCCTATGTAACAATTTTTTTTCTAAAAGATATATGCTTGTGTCATTTTTTTTATTTATTTCAACTTAATTAAAATAAAGTGTCATTATCACTTACAAGTGGATCCATGGGGTCCCAAAATAGACCCAAAGATTCCCATGGTCGACCATGTATTATCCAATAGGGTTAAGACACGTTTTAGGGTAATTTAGTATTATTATATTATTATTTTTTAACCCTTGTTTACCGGATTTACCCTTTAACCATGGTAAATAAATTATTTACCGAAGTAATTATCCAAAATGTCTAAAAATAAAAGTTACCTATTTACACAATTTGAACATCCTGATTCCAAATATGGAATCCATTTTTCCAAATTCAAAACACAGAAGTGGAAGAAATTAATTTAAAATTAATTCCCGTTGTTAAAACAAAAAGCGTGTTTTTAAGAGATAATAACTATCAAAAGATTGGCACTTGTTTATGTCTGGTTTAAATGTGAAATTATGTTCCATGAACCACATTGTATTAAATGGTAAAAATATATAATAAATATACTTTAAAACCACTCAAATTCATAAGTTATCACTATTAATTATTTTGATTTAAAAAGTTGTTTTTAATTAAAATTTAGTAATTTTCGCTATTCATCAAAATATGAATGTTATCCGAAAAGTACCAAAATTTCACCCTAGGCTAATTTCGATATTCAAAATCCAAAAATGAAGTCCATTTTGAGAGATAAAATTTATAAAATTTCAAAAAGTAGGTATTACTATTCATAACGGCTAGTTTGATTAGTTGTGGTGCGTTAAAATCTCGAAGTTGCGTACAATGGACGCCATTACATTATTTGAAGGGAAATGTACCGTGGAAGCTTGGGGTGTTACATTCTCCCCTCCATTAATAAATTGCTTCCTCGCAATTTTTAAAATTGCGCTTGGGAATATAATGTAAAGTCCCACATCAGCAAAAGATTCAATAAAACTATCACTTTAAAAGAAAGAAAGAGAGGTATAAAGGTCATCCAAGATAACCCATACTCAGATTCCATGTTGGAAAACATGGATATGGATGATAAACTAAGTGTCAAGTTCTGATGAAGAGGGATAGAAATCATGATCAGGAGAAAGTTAACAATAAGAAAACCACAAACTTGTGTTGGGACAAACGACCATTAGTCTCCTAGTAAGAAAGTAAACGGACAACATTTTTTTTGTTTTAAGTTACATTACATAAGGACGAGGAATTCATTTATGATATTTACTAAGAAAATAAAGAAATATACTTACTTTTTAAGTAGAGTTTCATTATTTAATATCTTTTTACCACTAACTTATTTTTTTTGAACAATGAGTATTCATGAAGACTTGGTCATAATAAAAGAGCTGGAATAAACATCTATAGAAATACATGATCCATGTAGGATAAACTATATATTTAACTTGTCTTTAGAGATTAATCAAAACCAAAATTGTTAGTATAAGATCTGATGATCCCCCAAATGTATATTCCATTAGAGAAAGAAAAAAAATACCAATCTTAATTTCTAAAATTAAACCAATAATACCCCAAAGTTAAATAAATACCATTCAATAACAAATTTTCCTTAAAATCCTTCAATATAATCCAAACTAATATTGAAACCCAAGACATATAAGAATGTAGTCTTCCACATTAAATTGTATCTCCAAATGACATCATCTACTCTTAAAGTCACATACTTAAAAGTAATTAACCTAATCACATATTCTTTATTATAGGTTAATCATTTCCATAAATAACCCAAATCACTATAGATCCACAATAAAAACATAGATAAAAATCCACCATTACTCCTCTAATGAAATCCAATAGTATTCTATTTTCCTTGGACATATAGTGTTCCCAAAAAAGTGAACATCTTCCAAAACAACATTTATCCCTTAATCACCAAATCATCTTCCTATACTAAGGGTATTCATTTGATAAGACATAAGAACCCAAATCAACATATTATTGATCAATAAAATCATTTAACTAAAAAAAATAGTCACACTAACCAGGGACTTCACGTAGTACAGTGGTAGGCGATAAATCCCAATCACAATTTGGTTGTGGGTTCGATTCCCACTGCTTTGTCCGACGCGACTGGTTGTCACACGATCTACGTGTTGTCCTTTTTCAAAAACTATATTTTATAATATTACCAAAATGAGATAAATTCCTCAAAATAACATAATTTAACCACAAATGTTATATCATACCTTGCATTTTCATCCCAAATTATAATAACTTATAATTCTCTAAAACCCCAATGATCATATAAAACCAAATGGTTATTTATACCTATATCCACAAGAAAAGAGGCAATTCTTCCCCAAATATCATTCTCACATGGAAAACTGCGGGGTTACAAATACAAGAAAAATTATTCCAAATTAAACCCATCAACAAGGAGCACTAATACTTTTTAAACAATTCTATAACCATTTATTTCCACATATATTCTTCTATGACCAAGATAATATCCTACAGAATAGGGCATTCACTCAGGTAATGGCCAGGTCCCCTACATTTACAGAAAATGACTGTAAATGGACTCTTGGGACCATTTTAATCTTCTTCCATAATACTCTTCATTTTTCGTCGTCAATTCTTCACTTTATTTTCTTCCTTCCCGCACGTAAATCATTTCTTTGTCCCATTGAGACATTTTCCTGGGTGTCTCCTTCCACATTTCCTGCATGATGAAAATTGAGGGTTCTTTTCTCCATGGTCTCCATTGTTGGAGCTCTTATCATTCATCACCTTTCTCTTCCTTGTTGAGTCTGGGAGTTGGTTAATATATATGTTGTTGATCATATTTTTGGAAAACTGATATGGAATAAAGACAATATCTTTTACACCTATCAACATTCCATTTTTTTGCTCATTTCCACCACCGTTCCCACATTGTATATCATTCTCAATGTCACTATGACTTCCTTGGAATCCAGCCATTGACTAAAACCAGAAAGCATTGTGTGAGTAACAATAGTCGTAAAATCATTTAGAGAATAACATGTCACCATATTCTCAATTTGAAACATATTAGGATTTACCAAGGTCATTTATTCTCATCTTATATATATATATATATTACTTAAATCGGTTTGTAAAGAAATTGTAAATTATCCTAAGCATATCCCCCGAGAGTGTCATAACCAAGAGTGCAGCAAGGCTCGTTGTCGTGCACCAGTTCCCGTTCGAGTCTAGATCAAAGCGGTTTTTTCGAGTTTTACCCCTAGGTATATCTGTGCCAGAGCCGCCTCTACCTGCTTGTATCCAGACAGGGATGTATTGCTCGGAAAACACACAAAATCTCTACAATACCAAAATTCTAGGAAGTTCTTCTATACAAATCCTCAAGGTTCACTTAGGTCTACGTGCTCTAATCAGAGTTTATCTAAATCTAGCTTCCAAGGTTTATACTAAACATCCTCTGATACCAACTGTAACGCCCCGACCCTAGATACCCAGAGTCGGTGCATTATTACATAACATTGGCATGATCACAATGGATCAAGTCTCGAAAGACCAATTAGTTTAGTAGTCTTGGAAGCACTAGATATATTCATAAGTCTTACATTACATCATAAGGTAAAAAAACTACAACAACATCTTGTCTTCATACCCCATCATACTATCCCTACAGGTCATTCATAAATTACTTCTTCATAATCCTGGGAAAAATAAAACATTGAAAGGGGTGAGCTCAGATGCTCAGTAAGGATAACATTATAGTAGAAGCTTTCATAGATAAGCATAAACACATAAGGCAGTTTATAACTAAAACGAAAGCATTTTAAACATTAACTTCAGCATAAAATGGAAAAGATAAAATAAATTAATGCAATTTACTTACTCACATGGATATTCTACTAGTCGAATGATCACATGAAATATCAATAACCACTTTCATAATGATGGAATGCATAATTCCAGACTATCATAACCACATAGCCAAGGCCTCGTGCCAAGACTACAAATAAGATTTTTCCAAGGCCTTGTTCCAAGACACTAGTTTGTCTCATGAGACCTACCGATGCACCGAGGAGCTATAGCGGGCTCCACCCATCACTTACTAAGTCCAATGCATTCCTCATATGAACAGGTTTAAACATATCATAAACATTCTTATTAAAACTAGCATACGAAATGTCAATACTTTAACCACAAACCATGAATGGTATAAAAATAGCACATCCACAGTCAAACATAACTCATTAGATACAATATGGAAGATGGTATTGTATCAAATTAACCTCAATAAAGAATAATGAAGGATGTTTACATAGATGAAAATAATCATCAAAACTATTTGGGAGAAATATCCCCATTTTTCTTGAAATCATTTAAAAGTCACACAATTTGTCAGGAATCCATTTAAAAATAGATTTTTGAATCAAAGTGTCCCATACCACTTTGAAACATTTTAAAAGGATTTTTAATTTTAAAACATTAATTTCCATATAAATAAATCCTTAAAACCATTTTTAAAACATGGACATTAATGAGCATGATTTATATGAATAAGTCTTTAAAACATTTAAAAAATGGTATTTTAGTTAGAGTTTCTAACCAAAAGAGAGACAATTGAATAAAAATAATTGAGGTAATAAAAACTTTGTAATATCATGAGAATAAAAGGATTCATGATATACTATTTCAAAGTACATTATATACACCACATAAAAGTGATTTGGTGTATAACAACAAAGAAGCCTCAATGGAATGTAAATTGAGATGAAATCTTTCATAAAGGTCGTATCCTTAGGTTAAGGATAAATCAACGACATAATGATGTGTGAAAAATATAAATACACTAAATATGATTGGATATTCAGCGTAAAACAATCAAAGGATATTCACACATAATCTTGTAAAAACAACACCATTGAATTGGATGTTTAACTCAACAAATGGAGAATGAGTTAAAATTACTCTTATCGAATTCATATCGATGACTTGAGAAATTATCAATGGAGTGATTATGTGTATCAAAAGTATATCCAAAAAAAAGGGGAGTGTAAATTATGACATAAGAAAATGAATAGTTATTCCACACATAATCTCGGAGTAAAATAATCAATGAAGTTTGCGTAAAGCTGAATAAATGGAAATTGAAATTTCAAATTCCCTTGTTGATTAGGTAACATACGAAACATACACCCATAAAAGAAGGATCATAAAATGATGATGAAAATATAATTTAATTAAATTATATTACATAATGAATACAAACATGGGCAGTACACACACCACATGTAATAAATAAGTGGTGAACAATGGAATTCTCACGGAATTAAAAGTGAGATAAGAAACCCCTTACTTTGTACTTTTTCATTGGTCGAAGGTAGGTTAAACTCCTGTATAATGGTGAAATAATTGTTATTGAATTATACAAGAATCATTTACTTTAATATGATATCAAATATGATCTTTTAACATTGATTTGTTAATAATATCTTAGAATTATCGTCATTTCGGGTGTTAACGGGTTCATTTTACTTTATATTCTTTATTATGTGAGCCATATTCGTTATTAATGGGATGTATATTATTCATATACATAATGATATCAAGTCCTTATATACTATTTTTAAATCGTCAAATTATAATTATACTTGAATGGATATGATGGAGAATTAATCTCATCGCATTTGTGGAGACGGTAGTCCGTACGTACGCACGAGTGACAATATCATTCTTTTGATATTAAAATAATATATAATTGGATGGTATATCATATATATAGGATCATTATCATGTTATATTTATTATTTACATGAGTTACACATCATTATTTTACCCATCCAAATAATAATATATTGAATAACAATTACACCACGACATGGAGACGGTAAGCCGTACGTACGCATGTATGGTGACATGTTATTCAAAGGATGGATAGAATAATGAATATGGTTGTACCATATTTATAATAACATCACAGTATATATATGATACTGGAGTTATTATTTTATAATGGTAATAACAAAGAAAGAAGAATTGGAAGAAGAAAGGAACTTGAAAAGGGGTGGTGAAAACATTACCTCTTCTTCGGGTTCTTCCTTTTGATTTGATCAAAAGGTCTCCATAGGATGGCTTTCTGATAAAACTAAGGCCTATAGGTTGTATTGAGGGAAGTTGAGAGAGTATTTGGGCAGTTTTTGTTCGAACCAAAAGGCTTTTAAGGTGTGATGAAATGAGAAGGAGGAGTGCCCTTTTATAAGAGGGGTGATGGGCACCTTTGGAAAAGCTAGAAATATTAATTTATAATAAATTCATATTCGGTTTATAATGGCTCCAAAGTTGATTATTCAAATTTTAATGTGGGTATATGTCGGAAAACATTAATAAAATATAATTTAGACAGGTTTGTTTCATGATATTAACCTTATCTTTTAGTTTTAACTCTTAGTTAATTAGTTTGACATTTACCATGTCACTTTGTATTTTTACATTATATATTTAATAAACTTACTATATACATCCAAGAGACCCCCAAGTGGTCCATTAATGATATAACTATCATGATATAAGTCTCTCGGGAAAACCTTAGATTTTTAGGAATTTAATATCAATTAATAATATAATATTTTTTTAAAAAAACTCTTTTATGTCAATTTTGACACTATTCAATAGTTGATTTTTGTGAAACACATAAAAGAATGATTACTTGGAAAAAAGTTAATTAACTCAATCCTAATATGTCATATTAACCTATAAAATTAGTTTAATTCAATAAAAGTCTCATATTATATTTATTTGGGTATTTATAATATCAATTATTCTAATTTTTCACTATTATGGTAATTACTACATCACCATTGTGTCATAAATAAATTAACATATATAATGTCTAAAAATTACAAATAAAATATCCTTATGTAGGAAATCTTTTTAGCTTTCTAATTAATATTTATAGTCTAAAATCCAACATATATAACCCTATGTAACAATTGTTTTTCTAAAAGATATATGCTTGTGCCATTTTTGTATTTATTTTAACTTAATTATAATAAAGTGTCATTATCACTTACAAGTGGATCCATGGGGTCCCAAAATCGACCCAAAGATGCCCATGGTCGACCATGTATTAACCAATTGTGTTAAGATACGTTTTAGGGTAATTTAATATTATTATAATATTATTTTTAACTCATGTTTACCGGATTTACCCTTTAACCATGGTAAATAAAATATTTACCGAAGTAATTATCCAAAATGTCTAAAACTAAAAGTTACCTATTTACACAATTTGAACATCCTGATTCCAAATATGGAATCCATTTTTTCTAAATTCAAAACACTGAAGTGGCAGAAATTAATTTAAAATTAATTCCCGTTGTTAAAACAAAAAGTGTGTTTTTAAGAGATAATAACTATCAAAAGATTGGCACTTGTTTATGTCTGGTTTATATGTGAAATTATGTTCAATGACCCACATTGTATTACATGGTAAAAATATATTCTAAATATACTCTAAAACCACTAAAATTCATAATTTATCACTATTAATTATTTTTAATAAAAAATTTGTTTTTAATTAAAATTTAGTAATTTTCACTATTCATCAAAATATGAAAGTTATCCGAAAAGTACCAAAATTTCACCCTAGGCTAATTTCGATATTCCGAATCAAAAAATGAAGTCCATTTTGAGAGATAGAATTTATAAAATTTCAAAAATTAGGTATTACTATTCATAACGTCTAGTTTGACTGGTTGTGGTGTGTTAAAATCTCGAAGTTGCGTACAATGCACACCATTGCATTATTCGAAGGGAAACATACCGTGGAATCTTGGGGTGTTACATAGGGAACATCCGAACAACATACCAAGGAATGAACCACCTATGATACAACTATTTCACAACTATAATAATGTGGGGGATCATGCCAAAACTACACCAAGACTGCCTCCATAGTCTAGGGTCTTGTGAAAAGTGTCGGAGGCTTAATAAACACATAGAGGTATTTACCGAAGTACTTGCACAGACACACAAAAAACTAAATGAAAAAGTGTAGAGGAAAATGAAAGGATGAGACATTGATATATATAAACGAAAAATATTAATCGATCTCTTAATAGTAAAAGTATAGAAATGAAAATTGGAAGGGAAAAGGGGAAAATTATGTGCCCAACTAGAAACCTGCCAGAAAAAATAAACAAGTGGAAAAGTAAAATAGCTGAGAGACTATCGCTCATGAATCTGAAGCTACGAACACCACACATAGTCCAAGAACTACATATCCCTAATATCCTCTGATGTCATGATCAATGTTTCCTTAATCTACAAGGGCACACGATGTTCGAGTAGATCCCAAGAAGGAGTGATTATAAAAACAATCAGTAAGATTCCCCGAATGCTTTGGAGAGCATAAAAAGACATACTGAAGAGGAGAGTAGTAGATACCACATGGTAAAATAAATGAGTACAGCTCAACCCAACTAGATATTAAAGTAAGATCATCCAAAATACAAGGTGAAAGAAAATAAGTGAATATGAACATCTCATCGAGTCTTCACTACCTATAGTAGGAGAGTAGACTCATACAATCATGAGAAGCTAGACACGGATGAACATGGCATACCCCACATGGCTTGTACTCTTCTGGAAGGAGAGTAATTAAAACCTAAAGAGTGGGTACTACAATATGATATATATATATATATATATATATATCCTAAACCAAAGAAGCACAAATGATAGAATAAGGGAATATCCAAATCAAAAACCGTCCCAGAAAAGGAGTCTCCAACAATTCCAAATGTAACCACCATGAACACCCATTATCCCTCATTTCATATCAGAACATGTTAGTCAATTGGATTCAATCACCACACCTTGATACTATCTACTGTAGGTGAGTCTGTCATACCTGAAAGGATTTAAGTCACGTCACAAGGTGTCATCCTTGTGGGGAAAGTGCCCAAATTACTCATGTTTCCAATTTAACATCAAGGTGTGTCGTGCCACTGATCTACAGTTGAAAATAATACAAAAAAAGTATAGGAACCACACCCTATTGTTTTAGGGTGATTCCATATTAATTTTCATTGTAGATGACCCAAACCCTGATGTGTCATTGGGATTCCACTATTATAGTTATCATAGTGTACCCACACACTGACGCATAATGGGGATCCCAATAATGTTCTCTATGGACCATCACCATACAACGTAAGAGGGTATACACTCGAAAGTAGTTGGTAGATGACCCACAACCATATTGATGGGGGATTCCAATCTCATAGAAGGTATAGAGGACCCAAACCCTTGTCGATATGGGATTCGACTCTAGGTCATCGAGGGCCAATGTTATTCTCAATAGGGATATTCCACTCAAAAGGTTCCAGGGAACCACATCAATTATCTCTATTGGATGGTACCTCTAAAAATTAACTAATATGTAGATACCCGAAGCTTGATGTACATAGAAATTATATTATTTTTTCGGAATACTTAGTACATAAAAAAAACACACACACACAAGGATCGTAATAGTTTAGTGTATTTGGAAACTCGGAATATAATCTTCTAATCGTGGTGGAAGATCTTCAACATATCCCATAAAGATCTTCCTTTTTATACCTAAAACCTTTATTTATATCCTGGGGAAAAGAAAACATAAAAGGGTGAGCTCAAATTCTCAGTAAGGGTAAACAAAAGAAATATCAATCACATCATATACATAAGAACGTAGCTTTTGGAAATCTTAACCTGCAAAAGAGGTCATAATATCATAACATGGGATAAATCATAGAAGTGAAATTTAATCCCAATATTAATAACTTAAAACCTGAAACTTTGTGGAATACACACATAATCATAGAGAATCATTTCTTGTTAGTCAAGACTCATTGCCAAGACTATCTTAGTGGACAAAGTCCCTTTCTGAACCGAGTCACCCTCGTTTCAGTCCTGTTTCACTGAACCGGTATAACCTACCATTCCAGCCATGTATATCTCATGAGATATAGAATATTTACCCAATGCATTGGTGGGAGATATAGGTCCCACTCATCTCATAATGATACCATTCTTATGTGTGCCACAAAATCATAAATCATACATCATTGCATAACCCATGTAATACAAATGGGAATCTTAAACATCATGACATCATAAAACAATTCATATAAGATAAAGGAATTCATAAAAATAATTCCATCACAACATGATCAAATCAATGTAATAATAGGTATAAAAACAGAACCATTTATTATCTTAGATGGAAAATAATTTTGATAAAACACTTGAACTCCATTCTTGAGGAAAATATCCTTTCTTCTTCAAAAACATTTCTCCATTCTAAACATGTCAGACGACTTTAAACTAAAATAAGTTGATTAAAAATAATCTTGAAAACTTGTAAAGGAATCTTATTGGAAATAATGTTTTAAAAATCTATTCATGTCGTATAAGTTAAAAAAAAATTCTTCGTACTTTTGTCAGAAAAGTCAAAAAGTACCTCATACGAAAAATGAAAAAATATTCCTTTCATATCATTTACTAAAACTCACCGATGGGTAAAATTGGATTTAAAATTTTTTAGGTGTGTGGAAATAATATTAAATATTCAGTAAACATGGATGTGGATGATAAAATAGACCCCAGTAAATTCCAAAGTATAAACAATCTCGAAAAAAATGAGATTGTGATATTTCCCTTACCTTAAGTCCGACTTGCTTTGTAAGTGTCCGAACCTCCTGTATAATGATTTAAATCATGTTATTAACTTATTCCAGAATCATATCCATTGTTATTATATCATATATGGTCCACTTATGACTGTATATTACCCGTTCTTTTGTAAATTCATGTTAAAGTAGCGTTTTGGGTAAAATCGTCTCATTTGTCGTTCGTGTTTTTAACTTGTAATTATTAAAATGATTACTTGGATCATGATTACTTATATACAGAATGTAAAACATGATTTATATATAATATATATTCTGAATATATATATATATATATAATATCGATAAATGGAATGAAATACACCGTTCATGGAAACGGTAGTCCGTACGTACGCATGAACGCTGTTTTCGTTCCCTTATTGAATTGAATGGAATTAAGTAGATGACATAAATATAAATATACATAAATACAGTATCATTATTATTTCATATATTTTATTAGTACTTATTATATATACTTTATAATCATTCATGAATGGTTAATCATTGAGAATGAATCTCATCGCGTCGTGGAGACGGTAGTCCGTACGTACGCACGAGTGATGATATCGTTCCCATGGTCGTGGAATTGTGTTGAAATGTATGTATACTATTTCAGTATCAATAACACTTTATAATAATCATATATAGTTACTCATTACACCATTATACAAATCCAATTAAGGTGGTGGTGGAAAAATAGATTACACCACGGCGTGGAGACGATATTCCATACGTACGCACGTGCGGTGATTTCATTTTTCCGTAAGATGGATAGAAGGTTAATTAGAGTTGTTTCATATTTATAATAACATATAAGTATATAATAAATACTGATGTTATTACTTTATCATGAAACAACTAAATAATAAGTAGTTGAAGAAGAAAGAAATTGAAAAAGATCGGAAATGGATATTACCTCTTTTTGACGCGCCTTCACTTAACCTCCACTTAAAGAACTAAGGATGGACCTTGAAGAAGACCAGGACCTCTAGGATGATACTAGGGAAGTGGAGAAGATATTTTGGCAGGGTTTTGATGAGCTTTAATTCTCAAATTGGTGTGAGGAGGAGAGGGAGGAGGTGCCCTTTTATAACGGAGGAGAGGGGCATCTTAGGAAAATCTCAAAATATTATTTTATATTAAGGTCAAATTCAGTTTATAATGGTTCCAAATGGTCTTATTTCGAAGATAAAGTGGGGATGGGTTGAAATACTCTCATCCAATAGGATTTAGACAAGTTTAGGTTATTATTTTAACCTTATCAATTAGATTTAACTCTAAGTTAAATAATTTAACTTTTACCGTGTCTTTTTGTTTTCTTACACTATATGGTTAATAAACTTACTATATCAAGCCAAACGAACCCCAATATGTTTATTATTAATATATCTATCCTTATCTAAGTCATTTGGCCGAACCTTAGATTTTTAGAAATTAAATAACAATTAATAATATAATATATTTTTTAAAAACTAATTTATGTCAATTTTGACACTATTTGGTACATGATTTTTATGAAATTTCTAACAGAATTATAAGTTCGAACCAAGTTACTTAAATCAACCATAACATGTCATATTGACCTAGAAAATTAGTGTACATTATAAAAAGTCTCAAAATACATTTATTTGGGCATTTATAACATCAATTATGTTAATATTCTCTTAAAAAGGTAATTACTGCATCATCGTTGTGTCATAAATAAATTAAATTATTTAAAGTATAAAAATTACAAATAAAATACCATTATGTAGGAAATATTTTTAGCTTTCTAATTAATATTTATATTCGAAATTATATTATGTATAACCCTATATTAAAAATGTTTTAGTAAATAAACATTGATTTTAACTCTTTTAACTCTTCTTTGAATTAAATAATAATAAATGTCCTAATCTAATCCAAGTGGGCCTAAATGATAATAATTTACACTTAAGGTTATTTTTGGTCGAGATACACTTGTCCAATAGGATTAGGACATGTGTTAGGGTATTATTAATATCATTTTTACCCTTAATTACCCTATTTACTTTTAACCGTGGTAAATAAAAGTAAAAAAGTTACTCTTCACCAAAAATTATTTTCATCTCATTGAACCACATTTTACTTACTGACATCAACCGTGACTCTCGGATTTTTGAAATTCCATTCACAAAAGCGGTAAAATTAAGATTTATGAAAAAATTAATTTTTTTAACTACCACTTAGTAGTTTCACTATTCATCAAAAATTGAAGTTTTTCAGAAAAATGCCAAAATTTCACCCTAAGCTATAATTGATATTCCGAATTCAAAAATGATTTCTATTTTACAAAATTCCCAACATATAAGTTGCATTAATTAATTTTATAATTAATTTCCGCTGTCACAACAAATACCGTGTTTTTAAGAGATAATAACTATCAAAAGATTAACACTTGTTTATGGCCGGTGTAAATGTGAAATTACATACAATAACCAACATTGTATTGAATTGTAAAAATATATTCTAAATATACTTTAAAACCACTCAAATTAATAATTTATCACTATTAATTATTTCGATTAAAAAAGTTGTTTTTAATTAAAATTTAGTAATTTTTACTATTCATCAGAAAATGAAAGTTATCTGAAAAGTACAAAAATTTCACCCTAAGCTAATTTCGATACTACGAATCCAAAAATAAAGTCTATTTTGAAAAATAAAATTTACAAAATTTCAAAAAGTGGTTATTATTATTCATAACTGCTAGTTTTAATAATATTTTAATAACATATTGCTGTTTATTGAAACTCATTATTGCGTACTACACATGCTATCGAGGAAGGTCGTGATTGCGTGTAATGGAAGGCAAGTCAAGGATGCGTGTTGTGGAAGATTCTTTTGGTGTAGCATAAAACACAAGACATTAATGAAATTAAAAAGAATATTTTTCATAAAATTTCGGGGTGTTACATTCTACCCCCCTTAAAATGAATTTCGCCCTCGAAATTCGTCGGGGTTATAAATGGTTTACTATTCAAAAGTTTCTTTAATAGAAACCCACATAGTAAAAAGGAATACCAAAATCAATCTTTAAAAATAAAAGTATGAAATGTAACGGTTACCCAAATAAACTAATCACTGGGTTTCCACATAGGGGAAAATATGGATATGGAAGAGAAATCTAACCATCATGTTCTGATGGAGAGTGGTAGAGAACATGGCTATAGAAAATCTAGCAATCACAAAGCCATAAATTTGTGACGATCTAAGGTACCATCTGATTCATCAGATATAAGAGCACTAGGAAAACATTTTTGGTTTTCAAGATCATTTCACTAAAGTTGATGAAATTGGAATTAGAAGAAATACTTTTGTGATTTTGGTATAGTCTCACCGTTTGACGTTATTTAGACAATTTCCACTTCATCTCTTAAAGAAATGAAGTTGAATTTGTCATTTGTGATGTGTTAGCAGATCATGTGATAGAATGATGGGTCATTCCATCTCTTTCAAACAAATTGTTAGCAAAAGTTATAAGTCCATCTTATGGTTAATCGTATATGGTTCCAAAAATGAACTTATACTTCATATATCATACCTCTTAATAAAATAATACTAGTTTCTACTAAACAGGGACTTCTTGTAGGCCAGTGGTAGGCGATAAAGGCTAGTCGCATTTCGGTTGTGGGTTCGATTTCCACACCTTTGTCCGACGTGATGGGCTGCCGCCCATCCTGTAGGTTGTCCTTTTTCTAAAACTACGTTACTATAACATCCCATCAATAATATCGAAAATCTTCTATCCTTATGCAATACTAACTTATGTCCAACATAATCCATTATAATCTTTAGGCTTATCCATAATACTACAGTCCACTCTCATAATATAGTGAAAACGATTACCAGAGATTTAATACTGTCGTTGATCCCCATATATCATAATATATGTCTTATTGGTCACATTCCAAACATTCAAAGGCCTTAATCATGTATTCTCTTGAATACCCATTGAACCTTAGTGAAAACATGAATGCAGTTAAAAGTTAACACCTTCCACATACCAAAATCCTCAAAATTCTATATACTCAAACCATGATATCACTTATTCCTTATATCAATCATGAGCTCATGAATACTGTCAAACATTTCATTTTCTCCTTATCCCTTCATTATGGGCATATTATCTACTTTCCAAAATATTTGAATCACTTTTCATGGTTACCGGTACCTTAAAATTATTGAAAAACCCAATAGACCAATACATAAATATTTCAATACACCATAAACGTACCTCAACAACGTTATTCCTAAATACCAATACATAAACACTTCAGTCCATCCACTTCAATGATTGTCCTGGAAGAAATCCTTCCTTGATTTAGAAGTAACTTTTTAGGTCAGGGCATTGAGTTGGGTAATGCCCATGTTCTCCACAAATAAGACATTGAACTCCATAACAGTCTGTCAGTCTATGACCCTTTTCTCCACACAGATAACATCGGTCCCTCCATTTGAGGTATTCCTCAAGGTTCTTCTTCCCTTCTTTAGAAATCTCAATCTTCCTTTCTTTATTCTCCTCAACATGCGAACATGCATAATATTTTATCTTCCTCTTCTTTGATGAATTAGGCACACCACTAAATTTCACCTTGTTAATCATATATCGCGATGACTGATTTGGCATAATCACAAGATCTTTCTCTCTAGGAATTACAAAAAATTTTTGTTCATAGTCACCAATTTGTCCATTGGATTCAATGTTAACCGAATTCCTTCTGGTTCCCTCCATTAACTAAAACACAAAAAGAATCTTGTGAGAGGGAAAATCATGCTAGGGAAAACAACATAATAAAGGGGGAGTACCTTCAATATCTAACATCTTAGGTTAAATTCTATGATCGTTACCATAGTTCTAGGACTGTATCCTATACGTATACTTATCCTTAGGGACATCCCTAGACATACCTTATAAATATCTCTAGGGATCTCACTACAGTTCTCGCATCCTAGTTTCCAATGGTTGACTAAACCTTTCCTCTGATACCAACTGTAGAGACCCGAAGCTTGACGTACATGGACATTATATTAATTTTGCAGAATACTTAGTACATAACAAAAACACACACACACAAGGATCATAATAGTTTAGTGTCTTTGGAAACTCGGAATATAATCTTATAATCGTGGTGGAAGATCTTCAACATATCCCATAAAGATCTTCCTTTTTATACCTAAAACCTTTCTTTATAACTTGGGGAAAAGAAAAAATAAAAGGGTGAGCTTCAATGCTCAGTAAAGGTAAACAAAAGAAATATCAGTCACATCATATACATAAGAACATAGCTTTTGGAAATCTTAACCTGCAAAAGAGATCATAATATCATAACATGGGATAAATCATAGAAGTGAAATGTAATCCCAATAATCATAAAATAAAACCTGAAACTTTGTGGAATACACACATAATCAAAGAGAATCATTTCTTGTTATTCAAGACTCATTGCCAAGTCTATCTTAGTGGACAAAGTCCCTTTCTGAACCGAGTCACCCTCGTTTCAGTCCTATTTCACTGAACCGGTATAACCTACTATTCCAGCCATGTCTATCTCATGTGATATAGAATCTTTACCCAATGCATTGGACGGAGATATAGGTCCCACCCATCTCATAATGATACCATTCTTATGTGTGCCACAAAATCATAAATCATACATCATTGCATAACCCATGTAATACAAATGGGAATCTTAAACACCATGACATCATAAAACAATTCATATAAGATAAAGGAATTCATAAAAATAATTCCGTCACAGCATGATCAAATCAATGTAATAATAGGTATAAAAACAGAACCCTTTATTATCTTAGATGGAAAATAATTTTGATAAAACACTTGAACTCCATTCTTGAGGAAAATATCCTTTCTTCTTCAAAAACATTTTTCCTTTCTTAACATGTCAGTAGACTTTAAACTAAAAGAAGTTGATTAAAAATAAACTTGAAAACTTGTAAAGGAAGCTTCTAGGAAATAATGTTTTAAAAATCCATTCATGCCGTATATGTTAAAAAAATATTCTTCGTACTTTTGTCGGAAAAGTCAAAAAGTACCTCGTACGAAAAACGACAAAAGATTCCTTTCATATCTTTTACTAAAAACTCACCGAAGGGTAAAATTGGATTTAAACAATTGTAGGTGAATGGAAATAATATTACATATTGAGGAAACATGTATGTGGATGATAAAATACCCCCCAGTAAATGCCAAAGTATAAACAATCTCGGAAAAAAAAATGAGATTGTGATATTTCCCTTACCTTAGGTCCGACTTGCTTTGTAAGTGTCCGAACCTCCTGTATAATGGTTTAAATAATGTTATTGACTTATTCCAGAATCATATTCATTTTTATTATATCATATATGGTCCACTTATGACTTTATATTACCCGTTATTTTGTAAATTCATGTTAAAGTAGTGTTTTGGGTAAAATCGTCTCATTTGTCATTCATGTTTTTAACTTGTAATTATTAATATGATTACTTGGATCATGATTACTTATATCCAGAATGTAAAACATGATTTATATATAATATATATTCATAATATATATATATATAATATATCGATAAATGGAATGAAATACACCGTTCATGGAGACGGTAGTCCGTACGTACGCATGAACGCTGTTTTCGTTTCCTTATTGAATTGAATGGAATTAAGTAGATGACATACATATAAATATACATAAATCCAGTATCATTATTATGTCATATATTTCATTAGTAATTATTATATATACTTTATAATCATTCATGAATGGTTAATCATTGAGAATGAATCTCATCGCGTCGTGGAGACGGTAGTCCGTACGTACGCACGAGCGA
Organism: Viscum album; assembly: GCA_963277665.1. Classification (NCBI taxonomy): domain Eukaryota; kingdom Viridiplantae; phylum Streptophyta; class Magnoliopsida; order Santalales; family Viscaceae; genus Viscum; species Viscum album. The sequence continues at coordinate 593,644,542 of OY728126.1, forward strand.
TGATATCATTCCCATGGTCGTGGAATTGTGTTTAAGTGTATGTATACTATTTCAGTATCAATATCACTTTATAATAATCATATATATTCACTCATTACACCATTGTACCCATCCAATTAACTTGGTGGCGGAAAAATAGATTACACCACGGCGTGGAGACGGTATTCCGTACGTACGCACGCGCGGTGATTTCCTTTTTCCGTAGGATGGATAGAAGGATAATTAGAGTTGTTTCATATTTATAATAACATATAAGTATATAATAAATACTGATCTCATTACTTTATCATGAAAAAACTAAATAAGAAGAAGTTGAAAAAGAAAGAAATTGAAAAAGACCGGTAATGGATATTACCTCTTTTTGACGTGCCTTCACTTAACCTCCACTTAATGAACTAAGGATGGACTTTGAAGAAGACCAGGACCTCTAGGATGATACTATTGAAGTGGAGAAGATATTTTTTCAGGGTTTGGCCGAGTTTGAATGCTCAAATTGGTGTGAGGAGGAGAGGGAGGAGGTGCCCTTTTATAAGGGAGGAGAGGGGCATATTAGGAAAATCTCAAAATATTATTTTATATTAAAGTCAAATTCGGTTTATAATGGTTCCAAATGGTCTTATTTCGAATATAAAGTGGGTATGGGTCTCAATCATCTCATCCAATAGGATTTAGACAAGTTTAGGTTATTATTTTAACCTTATCAATTAGATTTAACTCTAAGTTAAATAATTTAACTTTTACCGTGTCTTTTTGTTTTCTTACGCTATATGGTTAATAAACATACTATATCAAGCCAAAAGAACCCCAAGTTTTTTATTATTAATATATCTATCCTTATCAAAGTCATTTGGAAGAACCTTAGATTTTTAGAAATTATATAACAATTAATAATATAATATTTGTTTTAAAAACTAATTTATGTCAATTTTGACACTATTTGGTACATGATTTTTATGAAATTTCTAACAGAATGATAAGTTCGAACCAAGTTACATAAATCAACCATAACATGTCATATTAACCTATAAAATTAGTGTATGTTATAAAAAGTCTCAAATTACATTTATTTGGGCATTTATAACATCAATTATGTTAATATTTTCTTAAAAAGGTAATTACTACATCATCGTTGTGTCATAAATAAATTATATTATTTAAAGTATAAAAATTACAAATAAAATAATATTATGTAGGAAATCGTTTTATCTTTCTAAATAATATTTATAGTCGAAATTATATTATGTATAACCCTATATTAAAAATGTTTTATTAAATAAACTTTGATTTTAACTCTTTTAACTCTTCTTTGAATTAAATAATAATAAATGTCCTAATCTAATCCAAGTGGGCCTAAATGATAATATTTTACACTTAAGGTTATTTTCGGTCGATATACATTTGTCCAATAGGATTAGGACATGTGTTAGGGTATTATTAATATCATTTTTACCCTTAATTACCCTATTTACTTTTAACCGTGGTAAATAAAAGAAAAAAGTTACTATTCACCAAAAATTATTTTCATCTCATTGAACCACATTTTACTTACTGACATCAACTGTGTCTCTCAGATTTTTGAAATTCCATTCACAGAAGCGGTAAAATTAAGATTTATGAAAAAATTAATTTTTTTAACAACCACTTAGTAGTTTAACTATTCGTCAAAAATTTAAGTTTTTCAGAAAAATGCCAAAATTTCACCCTAAGATATAATTGATATTCCGAATTCAAAAATGATTTCTATTTTACAAAATTCCCAACATATAAGTTGCATTAATTAATTTTATAATTAATTTCCGCTGTCACAACAAATACCGTGTTTTTAAGAGATAATAACTATCAAAAGATTAACACTTGTTTATGTCTGGTGTAAATGTGAAATTACATCCAATAACCAACATTGTATTGAATTGTAAAAATATATTATAAATATACTTTAAAACCACTAAAATTAATAATTTATCACTATTAATTATTTTTATTAAAAAAGTTGTTTTTAATTAAAATTTAGTAATTTTTACTATTCATCAGAAAATGAAAGTTATCCGAAAAATACCAAAATTTTACCCTAAGCTAATTTCGATATTACGAATCCAAAAATAAAGTCTATTTTGAAAAATAAAATTTACAAAATTTCAAAAAGTGGTTATTACTATTCATAGCGGCTAGTTTTAATAATATTTTAATAGCATATTGCTGTTTATTGAAACTCATTATTGCGTACTACACACACTATCGAGGAAGGTCGCGATTGCGTGTAATGGAAGGCAAGTCAAGGATGCGTGTTGTGAAATATTTTTTTGGTGTAGCGTACAACACAAGACATTAAAGAAATTAAAAAGAATATTTTTCATAAAATTTCGGGGTGTTACATAATATGCCCATACTTTACAACTATTATCATCACGAAACGCCTAAATAGGTTTCACATTCAGAACAACAAGAATAATATCATCAATGACACTACCGAGTGTATGATCAGGTTATACGCAAAAAGACACCCATGATAAGATAATCACATGCCAAAATACAAGTCCAAAATGAGATACGTGAAGTAGAAGATTTGTAGAGTTTACACGACACATGTGGGGATTATATGGTGTGTGTAACTATATCATATTCTAATAATGTAAACAACCATACTTAGTCACTAAAATGTTTCACAAGTACCATTAGTGAGGCCAATATACTCCAAGAGTACATGGAATTTCTATCCCATGAATGATAAGCACTCCTTCTCACCACTAGTCCAAAGGGAAAGAAGGACATTTCCACTAAAAAGGATTATCAAATAGCCCCAGGTAACCAAATGAATCTTGATGTTTCGATCCTTATGAAAAATCTCCCTAGATCAAATATTTATTCTCCCAAATCATATATTCGGTGGAAAAGCTACAACTCCTAATTTCGAATGTGAACGGTGCTTCATGGGACGAAATCCTCAACCCCAGAGCCTTATAAAAAGAACAAACCATTGCAATAATCTTGGAAAACACATGGAAAAGAGTGGTCATTTTTCCCAAATAAACACCCGATGGAGAAGTTATATTTCACTATACCACACACAAGTGATTCTACAAGGGACCCATAACACGAATACAAAACACATCAAACAGATCACACCATTTTGATCTCCTTGGAAAATAACACAAGGAAAGCTATTCATTTGTCCTAAACAGACACCTGGTGAAGAAGTTCCATTTCACTACTGATGCCCATAGATGGCCTCATGGGGCCCACACCTCAATCTCGGTCTCAACATGCCGAAATAGTCATGAAAATTCAGCCTCCACTCCTGGGTAACAATTCCTTTAATGGACCATCAACTGGAGTTCTGATGTAAGAGTTACATCTAATGAATGTTTCTTCAAATAATAATAACTATATTATTATTATATAATATGGTGTTTTATAATAACGAGCTTTGAAAATGGATTTAAACTCCAAAAATAGCCTCCAAAGTTCTGCATCAATGTTTGGGTCGTGTTGCCACAGATGGCACATGAATCAAAAGTCTAGTTCGTAAGCTATGTCTGATACAAGATTTATAAATTAAAATAATTGTATTATTATTATTATTATTTTTAAACTCATCCATTTTGTGGAAACGAGTCATTAAATGAAAACATAAAAATCTAGAAACCTTCTAAAAATTTATATATCAATAATAGGAATATGTGGCCACATACATCACCAAAAACGGATGCTCTATTTTATGAGTTATCGGTGTTCCAAACTGTAAATAATAATAATAATAATATTATTATTATTATTAATTTCATTTCATTTATTTTTTTTTACTTTTTTATTAGAAAAACACATGGGGAGTTTCCCACCCTAAGACTCTCCACCGCTGCCGCCTCCACTAGATTCTTACCACACTGTTGTCTGCTAGAGTCGCCCCTGCAAGAACCAAACTGCAAAAACATCAATATACCACTAATATCAATCCATTGATCAAAAAAATGAATAAAATAGATTTGGGATCCTCGAGACCCAACCTATGTTACTGTAACCTCTACTTGAAAAATCTTTGTTGTTACAACATGAGAAAATGTTTAAGGATCTTGTATGCGCCATCACGCATCCTCTAGTGCTAGAAACAGGAATATGAGATTAGATCAAGACTACTCGTGTTGATATCTTTAAAATCATATACCACACTCTATGTTTCATCAATGTTTTGATGGATCAAAAATTTTTAGGATGAATAAAGTGAAGAACATGAAGAACGTGCAACTAGAAATAGAATCGGGTGATGGCCATTGTTTGTTTTTCCATCGTTAAAGGATTACAATGAATAAAGTAATTGGAATAATATAAATTCATTAACAATTTCTACAATCAGGAGTTTTTGAATTTGAAATATGAATCCTAACTTGATATTGGATCTGCCATTATGTTCATTGCGTTCTGATCTACGAGCACCCGATGTTTCGTCATGATCAGATGAATAATGGACAATGAATCTCCGTCCGAAGGAAGAATGGCACTTATCTCATGCCTTATAGGAAATGAGTCAAACCCCTACTCATTTCCTTGAGCTCATATTTATAGGGAACTAGTAGCAGTCGTAGAATCTGAACCTCATGCGCCCTCTCACCTAAGGTTTCCCCTAGGGAAAACACCGTGCTACAAACTCAACGATGACATCTAATATCAAATATGAACATCCTTTCTTAATTTATATTATCTAACATTTAGAATATATTAATTATTTTAAATTATTAATTTTGGAAAATTCTCTCGATAATGTTTTCCATCGGAACACTACCCACAAAAATGTTATACTCCCCTATAGGGTATACAACATGCTTCAGAAATAGCTGTATCCACATATTTCTGATTAGAGCTACTATATAATAGATATCCCACTTCTATTGTATTAATAGTTAAAAAAACAAATTTTTTTATACAATATTCCATGCATATTGGGCCTCAGAATTGCATGATTTCTAAGAACCGAGATCTGAAAAAATATGAATAAATTTTCCATTGCCTTATTAGGTATAAACTTGGTCTCAACAAGAAATGAATTATTTAAAAAAAAATGGTTATAACATCTTAATAATTATTTTTATAATGAATACAATGAAGAAAAAATCATTTACCCTATTCTCATATGATACATTCTTTTGAATGACCTAACAATTAATTATTTATGGGACAATACCCTTCCATTTACTTATAATTTTGGGGAGTGAACGATGGAAAAGGTGAGGGTAGTTGAGGAGGTTGCAAGGGTAGTGGAGGCAGTGGCAAGAGAAGTGGAGGAGACAAGAGGAGTTGAGGTGGAAGGAGTAACGGAGGCCGTGAGAGGAGAAGAGGCGTCATGATAAATGTAGGCCGGGGGTAACAGAAGAGGGGGAGAATCAGTGGGGGAAGCAGTGCGGATATGGGTGAGCAGGATAGAGGAAATGAGTCAAGGGGAGATCAGTGCATGATGAAAGTGTGGTTCAGTAAGGGCGATGTCGCAACAGGGATGCAGTTGAGTGATGGGCGAGGGCGGATGAGCGACAATAGGGATGTTCGGTAAGAGTGGAAACACTACAACAATCATCTTACACAAGAGCATTGTGGTGTGTGATAGAAGAATCTGAATATTTAGGTTTAGTTATAAAATTTGATAACACTTTATCAGCATTTCATAAAAAGTGCTGATAAAGACAAAATTTATCATTGATTATTAGTACTAACAATGTATTATTTTTATTGAAACTAAAATCATAACACTTATAAAGACACAGTTTATCAGTTCCTTTTTAGCACTAACGAAGGCGTATCTTTATCAGTTTTAAAAAATGACTATTAACATATAATGTTAATAATTTATTTATGTTATTATATATATTTATAAAATAATATTTTAATTAAATATGTATATATTTTTATAATAATAACAATGAATTAATATATTTTTATATATATAATAAGGATATTTATATAATTATATATATTTATAAAATTAAAAATAATATAATATATAATATATTTTTATTACAGATATAAAATTATAATAAATATATTAATTATATTTATAGTTATGTATAATAAAAATATTTATTACAACGACATATATAAATATATGAATAATAATAAATTTATATGTATAAATTTATATTTATTACTTTAAATTTATATATATGTATTTAAATAATTATAAAATTATAATAACTATATTTCAAATATTTGAAATGTTAAATTTATTTAAATAAATAAATAAAAACTTATAATTATAACTCTAAACAAATATATAATTTTTTATTTAAAAAATTATAAAATACTAATTACTGACTTTATTGTACAATTAATTTTATAAATATATATAATTAATATATTAATTATATATATATAATTAGAAATATAATAAATATATTTATAATGATTTTCAAATTATTTAAAAAATTATATATTTAATTATAATTACGACCATATATAATCAAATATTAATTTATTTAAATAATTATCAAATTATATTAATTATTTTTTTCAAACTTATAATTTTATAAATATATATAATTAATATATTTATTATCATTTTATAAATATTTAAATAAATTATATATATTTAAAATAAAAAATAAAATATTTGTATATATTTGTAAATATGATTATTTAATTATATATTTTTATAACATTATATGCATAATTAATATATATATTTAATTTTTATAAATAAATAAAAAAATATATATATAATAAAAAAATTAAGATAAATATATATTTTTTTATAGTAATAATATATATATATATAATTATAAATTTGAAGAAATATATTTATTATTATATATTATTTTTATTATAATTATTATTTTATAAATATTTAAATATGTCTATATTTATTTATAATTTTTTTTATAATTATTTTTATGCAGTTATGAATATTTTTGAATATTTATGAATATATATATGAAATTTTATTTACTTAATACATTATTAGTATGATAAATACTTTTTCTAAAGTTTTATTATTATTTATTTTTAATTAAAAATTACAATAAATATATATTATTTTATATTCAAAATTATTAATATATATATATATTTAAATAATTATAAAATTATAAAAAATATTATTATTATATTTATAATTTTATAAATATATGTAGTTAATATATTTATTATAAGTTTCTATTTATTTAAATATATCTCTTTTTATTTTTAATTATTATTATAAATATTTGTATTTATTTATAATTATTTGTATATGTTTATAAATTTGTCTATTTAATTATATATATTTATAAATTTATAAGTTTCATAGATATATTTATTATAATTTTTTGATAATTTAAATATATATATATATTTATTTATAATTATGAGGTTAAATAAATATATTTATATACATTTTTTATAATTATAAAATATATAAATATAAAATAATAAAATAATAATAAATATATATATTGTAATTTTTTAAATAAATAAATAAATATATATTGTTATAATTATACTTATAAAGAAATATAATTAAAAATTATTTATTTTAAAATCTAAATTTATAATTACAAATATAATAAATATGTTTATTTTTTAAATTTTTATATTATATTTTTATAAGTTTTGATTAGAACATATACGTTCCAAGGGTATAATAAGAATGAGTCATATACCTAGTAAAGTTTAGATCATAAAAAGCGAGTAATAACATATTTGGACAACATGTGAATAATTATAAAGGTGTAATGTATAAATGGTCATTCTTGATGAAAAAATAACATATGCACGTCAACTATACTCATGCATCAATATATTTATTGAACAAGTTAATTAGATACATATATTCATTATTAGAATTGTAAATACATATATTTATAATTATTTATATATAATTATACATATATAATTATAAATATATAATTAAAATATATATTATTAATATGATAAATATATTTATTATTTAATAATCTTTATTATCATCTTATAATTATTTAAATATATATATATATATATATATTTGCAATCTTATAAATACATTTTTAAAAATATTATATATATATATATATTTGAATTATTTAAAAATTTTATCAATTATAAACCTGGGTTTTTTATTTAATTTATATAAGTAAACATTAATTTTGAATATAAATATAACAATTTTATAATAATTAATAAAATATTTTATTAAAGACATATTCAGTGCAAACAAAACTATTGATAAATGTACCCTTTATCTGTCCTAACAACAGTGCTTATAAAGGGTACACCTTTATTAACATTTTTTAGCACTGACCAAGTGTATACTTGTCATCACTTTTAGCTAGTGCTGATCAAGGTCCATCTTTTATGAGCACATTTTTCATAGAAGTATTAATATCTGGTGTTATCCTTGCACCGATATGTGGTTGTGATGTATACGCCACATTGTGATAAGTGAGATCTAATGCTCATCTACTTGAGAAGAAGAAATAATAAATATCCATTGATCTCGGGAATTAGATGATGAGAAGTAGAGAATGGTTTGAGAGGGCCTAAATGAGATGAAAAATCTCTTGTTTTGGTTGGTAGAGATGGACTAGAAGATAGTAATGAAAATATTGAGCTGCCACCAGGTGTCCTGGCTATCCATCTAGTTTTTTCACCATGTGAATTTATATCTTATGATCCTTATATCCAAAATTCCATCTCGTCAGCTGAATGATGAAGTATCCGGGTGATCTTTTCAGGGGTTGATGCTTCTAACCTTATTCTAGCCTTAAACAATGGTGGAGTTGATGTCACCTCCAATGAACCAAGGATTCCCATCGATTAAATCCATCAAATCATTCCGAAGATATTATGTATAATTTTTTAACACACTTGGGATATAAAAAGTCAATGATATATAATGATTTTTTGGAACTAACCTCAGTAGATATTAGTTAGCTGGAGGCACTAAGCTTATCTACTAAAATGGAGTCATTTCCGAACATCTAGGAATGTTCGTTAAAAGGATTCCCATTCATGCAGTTGTGAAACCCATGTTTTTCAGTGAAATACATTATATTTGATGGGTGTTGTTTGGGCTATATAACTAATATTAATGAGAGCTTGTGATGATAGATCTAGATAAAGGGTAACACATCTTAACTAGAGCTTCAAGGCCTCAGGTGATCTAGATTTGTAGAGAGATCGTTGGAGGAGGGGACATCTGGATTTGGCCCCTAGAAATAGCGAGAACGTGGGTAGGGATGAAAAGATTACATTCTACCATTTTGAGAGAGATCTTGTGATGAAATAGCCAAAGGGTGACACAAAGCCACTAGAAATAGGGATAAGATCATCCACAAATTTTGATAATACAATATATAGTAATTATGTATAAAAATGGGGGACCATGTAGTGGAAATAATGTCTATAGGATTGGGAATATGAAGGGATGAAATGGGGAGGTAAACAAGTATTCCACTCAAAATAACCATTAAATGTATTTTAGGGTGAAAAGTGGGGCTAAAAGAGAAATGGGGGCTGAAAATGGCTTGTACAACCCTATTTCCAATCACAGATTACTATTTCCAGCAGGTGAAGACCATGGAAGCTAATATAGAGTCAACAACCACTTATAAGGGTCAAGAACTAGTGACACTGTTGGGGGAGGAATTCATTTTAATGAATAAATTGCCTTAGAAGTATAATATGGATATACAGGATCCAATCTTGAAGGACCTATAGATGGCACGGTTAAAATTTGATCTGGAACTAGAGGCATTTCATAATGTAGTTTAGCATACCCTGTGGGGCACTTTCTGTACATAGGTCGGCTATGTACTCACCTAGTTAGTGATATGGGGAAGATCATAGATCATCCTATATCATTAAGGGGATTGGATACTAGAGATGAGGAATCATAGTGAAGAATAATGGTTAGGATAATTTTAAATATGGGGGGTACATTCTCATACATGGTGGGAGCCATTATATGAAGTGGATCCGAGTAAAGGTTGGCATGCCAAACAATGCCAAATAATATTATTATAAAATGTGATGAACATAAATGGAATGGGATGGATAGGGTTGAAACAAGGACATTCTCTCTTCCATGTAAATCTATAAGTATGAGATCATTCCTAAAATCACTACCAGATCAATCATCTCAATTAGTATTACCACACTATTAGTTAGAGTTTTTCTGATTTAAGATCACAACATACCTTTCCCAGATGATTAACTACCTCATTATTATTTATCAATTTTCAATAATAATAATAATCAAACTACAAAAAATCAATAATAAAAACAATTAGATAATACCTTATCTCGTAAATATCATGCAGTAACATAAGTTAGTTTAAACAAAACATCCCAACCAAAATATTAGTTTACAACAAGATGTACTAATCATCATTAACATGCGATAACCCCCATTTCAATTTTCTAACATCCAAAATTATATTAAAAAATTATCATCATAATTAATTTTGATGTTTAATATGGATACATGCTATTGTTTGGATATTAGAAAAATAATAAACTATGACATGTGATTATCTATATATCTTATCATAGATAATTTCCTTAATAATATTTATTATTCTACAACATGAAATAATATCAAGAAATAAAATCTAATAACTTCTTATATCCATAATGCCAAACATTACATAAACTGTATATGATAAAATAATTTTGTAGTATATCTATATTACGAAACAATATAAATAATTTAAAAAATATGATTACACTATTTATCTCTAATTTAAAATTTATATATATAGAGTGAGATTACACCTTATGATACTTCATGTGATGTATTTAAACATACAATATATAAATTACCATCAATAAAATTAATAAAATACCATAACATGTTATTTTTCATAACTTTAATATACTCATTATTACATTAATAATATGATGTAATTTGAAATTAAATTCTATAAATTACAAAAACATTACATCAACTACATTATATATATGATTTATTCATCATTTTCATTATTTATGTTTTTAATGAATAATAAAAAACTATTAGGTCTCAAGTCATATTATTATTTATAATGTTAATCTAACATACTAGATTTTATCTTACACGTTGTTAATCTAACTTATCTATTTAGAGGAATCTGAAGAATGAAAATATCACACCTACACATATCAAAAGATAAGTTACAGACCCCCTATAGGTAGAATAAGGTTTCACTTCAAACATTCACAAGAATATGTGGGAGAGAGTAGGTTGTGTGTGAAGGATTGAACTCACAACATAGAATTAAATGATAAATAGAAGGCTCCAAAGACATGAAAGAGGAATATTAGATTTCTCAAACATATAGAGAAGAAGAAAATCAAACAAGGGAACGAATAACCCTCTTGGTCATGTAAAAAAAGAGGGTCATATATATATATATATATTGATAAACACATCTGGTCTACCAACATTAATATTCATTAATTTTATCGATTTTATTTACTTCACAATGATCATTTTATAACTCCTTAAAAAATAACGTCATGATTTTATCATATCCTATTAAAATCATATTTAAAATTATAATTTTCAACCACGACATCTATATAAAACGTTAAATGGTATTTTACACATGAAACAAAGGGGAAACCATGTTTCTTGGAAAATATAATTACCCTCACACAATATAGATTCTTATAATTATTGTAATATGATTTACCTTTACAAAAAAGGATTTATTTTATGAACATTACTAGGTCATGAAAATTAGTATCTAAATTTATGTTTCATGATCAAAATAGAAGTTACCTTTACATAGCATTAGAAAACCCAATCTCATCCTCAAAAAATCTTAAGAAAAGCTTTCAATCCATTACATTGGTTTCAAAAATGAAATAATACCTTCTAAAAACCTATAATTTACCCTTGTAGATATATTATAATGTAGGTTTTACATTTAAGTAGTTTATAGTGTCCAAAATACTTTTTTGATTCCATTAGAAAACCAATTTTACCTTTATAAAGATAGAGGTATTTGTATAAGGGTAAAATACAAAAAACATCATTTTATTTAAAAAAACCATATTAATATTTATGAAAGGTATATGTTATTAATTTATAAAATTCATAAAGAATTATATATGAATATCTTTATTTCCAAAAAATTAATTTCAATAAAAAAGTTATTTAATTTTATAGTAATTAGATACACTTTAAGAGAAATATATAAATATATTCTAAAACAAAATCACTCCCCAAAACCACAGAAATTATAATATCATGTGAGAGGGGATCATTAAAATCCGAACCCTTATATATCAAAATTATAATAAGCTCAAACCATCCATGTTATATGTAAGGAAAATTTTGACCACATTAATTTTCCAAAAATTAATTTCTCAATTGAGATTCTTTATTTTATTCTCTTAAACCCCTAAAAGAATTTATATATTTTTCATTCACATTTATATTAATTTAGGAGTTTTATGTCGAAATCTTTGTTTTATTTATTTTATTTTGAAGAAAATTAGAAACCATTTTCCTTTCATAGTCAAAAATATAATATTTTTTCTCATTCATTTCAACCCATGATTCTCTATGATTTTTCAAGTTATTGTATAAAATGAATCAACCAATTATTTATATGATATAAGTTCATCATCTAATATTATTCTATTAATAAAAACAATAAATGATCAATATTAATGTGATTTTCTATTTGGGGAATTGTCCAAATATTCATTGAACCATTCTCATGCATGCATCACATTATTTTTCCTAATTTTTATGAGTAAAACTGATTATTAAGTTACAAAAATAAATTGTTTTTTCTTTCAACATAGTAATCTAGTTCTTGAAAAGGTATTTCAATAAAGCATAAATGAATGGGGAAATCCTTTAAATGTTCCTTTAATTTACTAGAAACTTTAGAAATTTTTTATGTTAATGGATTTGAAATTATTTATTTATAACTACACTAAGATTTTAAGGTACAAATAAGGGTATAACCCAAAGATAAGAACAAATAATTTTTTGTATTAATCATAATTAATAAGAAAGAGATAAAATCATGAAACTTAATATAAAATATTAAAAATAAATTAGCTCTAAGAGGTGGAAATATGAATCAAAATTCATTAGTTTATGATCGAAAAATGTTAGAATTGGGTGATATGAAGTTGTAATTATACCAAAATGGGGAATAAGGGGAAGTCCAAATGATATATCTTCTTGAAAATATAATTTTCAAGAAAATGGTTTCAATACAACCTAAAAACTAGACCACTTAATTTTTTATTATATTTTCAATATTTATTACTATTACATTAAAACAAATAAATATTTATCATGAAGTGTTTTTAAACAACAATCATTAATGGAGTGATCAAACGACCATTAAAAATAATATAATTTATTCATTATTTCTTATTTGACTGATCCCATATCTACAGTATACCAATTTATTTTATTAGTTAAAATGATTTGAAAATACAATTAATCTAGATTTTTATTTTCCAATACATCAAAAAATATTATTAAATTAATTGAAATAAATATGACATAGAAAAACAAGATTATGAAAGGAAGGAAAAATCAATAATATAATTGATTAATATGTTATGAAAATCATATACCACAAAATAATTACCCATACAACATATCTAATAAATGTATGAGAAATTTATATACAAATAATATTTGATATAATGATAGACATGAATAATATAGAAGTAATAATTATTCCTTATTGATTGAGATTTCATCAGTCCATATTTTTTCATTGAGTTTATCTCATATGTAAACCCCAACATTTAATTACAATAATCACAAACTCTTAGTATATTTATTGTTCCCCTAAAAGTCACCCTCAAATTTTTTGGCTCGGCTATATTAATTATTCTTCATCCAACAAATTGAACTATTTACCAACGACTCTAGTTTCACTACCTCTAGTAATAATAATAGAAATTATATGAATATAAAATATTTAGCAATATAATAGGTCATTATTTATATAATCTATCCTAGTTTAATTTTTATCTTTGATAACATGGCTAAAGATCCATTTTCAACTGGAAAGTTATTTTGTTCATCTTTTTTAACCATTAACCTCTTAGTATCTTGGCCTAATATCATGAAATTATTATTATAACTATGTTAGGCTCATCATAACCTCTTATAGGGATTCCACCATGAATTCGTAATCACGACTTCAATTATATCTGGCTTTACCCACTGTATATGCAACATACACTATCATCATGTTATTAATCATAACTAAGATATTTTTTTGAGAAAATGGAATGAATTATTATTCATCCTTGTAATCACACAATTAGGAACCTAAATTCCCATATTCCTTATCAATTTGAATTTGAAATTAGGGAGTCAATCTTGTAATTGAAATATTCGAATATATTTTATATTCTTGGTTCAAATTCAATTCAAAAAATAGAATAAACTTGACATAAAGAATTTTTATAACCCATATGGGTTTAAAAAAATATCTCACATTCCAAAAATTATTCAATCGAGATAGAGATAATAATTATTTAGCATATAATTAATTATCAATAACTTGAGAACTTTATACCAGTGTCTATTGGTATTGATAATTCTATGCTGGGTTTACTATCCAATTGGGACCCATCATTGGCCATGCTTATACCACATTTATAGAATTATAAAAACCTTTGGCATGAAACAGTTATGAGTTTCAAGAGTCAGTGATAAAATATTGAGGAACTAAACTATGTTTGGGACCACCCTTATAGTTTAGTTATTGGAATTAATTCATAATCTCAAAAATTCACTAATATTTAGTGGGAATCAATTAAAATTTGGAATGGTTTTCATCTACTCTTAAAAAAATATTGAATGGTGTTTCTTGGTTAATATTCTATTATTCATATTCAAATCGTCTCATATGATTTTCACAATGATTATGTTTATTAAATTTCTTATAACCACTTTTACACAAACCAAATCTTGACACATCTCTTTTCACATTTGTATGTCATATTTCTTTTCTAATCCATGAAAAACAAAGGGGTAACTAGATAATGCACAATAAAGATTTATTTGAATTCATGAGACCCAATATAGATCCTTCAGTTCCTAATGATTTATAGTTGTTTGAACATCACCAATATAAAATTATTATTTTATAAATCGTAGATTATATCTAGAATGACCCCACCCATTGGGTTTTCATTAATAGTAGTGAACTCAATGTTCCATAAAAAACCCACATCCAATAATAAAGGGGATGGAATCTATCACAGAGTATGAAAATCACATTTTTTGAGGTCCTCAACCTAATATATATATATATATATATATATATATATTGACTCACACATATCCATACACTAGAGTAAGATAGTAAAGTAAACTAAAAATTGGAAACTGTAAATACATTCACAACCTATAACCCCACAACAGAGTATAATAAAACATAACCATACAATTAAAAATGGGAATATCCATACTAATCAACCAAAAATAAGTCCAAACAATAACCAAATGGGGATAAATAAATTAAAAAATATATACCCTCAAGTTGTCTCCACTACAAAGAATGACTATGTACCACATGCTACTAGTCTATTGAGAACTTCATCAAAGGGAATATCATATGTATAATTGATGACATGTATTGGTAGAATCTATATAGGGGTGAGTATATATATACCCAATATTATTCCCTATAATGACAATGAATTAAATAATAATGTATAGATACCTATCAACATCATAATAAGAATGGAAAAATGAATGAAAACCGTCATATTCCATTGGGAGGTGCCATAATCAAATACTGTGATCTCAATCATCAGAACTAGTAAATGGATTCTAAATGTTATTCATGATTTCTAAATAATCTAATAAAAAAAATTAAGATCTATGTAATAGTAATGGAGTATCCTACACCTGTAGTTGTATATAGGGGGATGATGACCCTAGTGGAGGATCCTAAGCCCTGTCTGATCTCTCGAACATGGGTGATATTGACCATGTAAATAGAGGATCCATCACCCTATAATATAAAGAGGAATATGGAGAGTATCTAAATCCATAGATAGAGTATCCAATTCCCTAATCCCATGGAGATGTTACTTTATATTCATTGGGATGATAAGAGAATACTATGTCTAGATTCCCTCTCATTCCATGGTGGGTTTCCACTCTCAATGGTTGTGTGATAACCAATACATATATACAATAATTGGTCGAAAATTATGACTACTTGTCCTTTTTCCTAAAATTTATCACCAAATATAATTACAATATTTAATTATATACATAATTATTTTCAAAGAAGACACCTTAGTGGTTCTAAACTAAGTCGAAGGGAAGTAAACAACATGCCCAACAAATTACATAGAGTATTGACCGAAGTAAATGTTCTAGCCATATACTTCCTTAGTAAATATAATTCAAATCGCCTTATACATGAAAATATTTTAATTTACAAGGTGTTTAGAGGTTGAGTATGTAACTTAGATATGTATCATTATTTCAGGGTCTCATGTTACACATTGTAAATGGGGTGTAGCCCATCCCACATGGTGTTTGGGACACATTGGTTTTGGGATGTGTGTTTCTATTATATGATGAGTACATTTTCCATGGAGATACCTAGAATATGGATGTAATAAATGGTAATGTGATTTTTAATGGTTCCCAAAACCATCTATTTTGTCTGTAGTGAGATACAAGTTGTGTGTTTCTCTTTACAACAAACCATGTAGTTGTGTATTTTATAGAATCTTGGATATGTGATGTGTCTCTCAATATTCTATTTCTCTAATTGAATAATATATTAATTTTTTCTAAAATTTCATCTATAGTCATACCATGTCAATCAATTGTTAGGCAAAATTATTTTCTGGCAATTTCTCAGAAGAGATACCACCCCCTATCAAATCTCGTCCCCCCATTAGTATGGAATTGAGAAATCAGTCATCCTAAATAGTGTTTCCGGTTTCAAAAATAATCTTCAATCCTAAAAAATAAATGGATTCTGTATTTTGACTCCATAAAAATAATCCATGAATCCTAAATAATTACATAACAAATAATAGGGTTCATATAATAAATCAAATCACTCAACAAACAGATCACTAGGGGTGAACACACATAGAATGAGTGGATGAATCCAAAAAGCACAAAAAGTATGGAAATTGTTTGAAGTCATGTTATATTTCCCAATATATCACTAATATAAAAATGTGAAATCATATATGAATACTGATAATCAAATGAAACTAAATTACAAATTCCTAATCTTGAAGTAAAAAAATATAATGCAACATTCAATGATGAACAAATGATAAATTTATGGGAGATTAGTCTATGTTGATAGAAATATTTATAATGAGGATGAATTTAATAAAAAAAGTCATACATCTAATCTAGATCTATAATTTATATATAAATTCTGAGAAATGAAACGTTTGATGAGTTTCAATAAATCTAAGTGTCATTCCTCGAATCTCAATTGGTGTTCATTAGAAGTTCTCCTTTTTAGGGTTCTTTCTCCCAACGAATATCCCAATGTTATGATTTTGACCTTGGATAATGAAAAAATGAGTTTTAAATAATGGTTTCCACAGTCATAGCATTTAATTCGAAAAATTACTAGCTAACTAATTTAATTCACTTATTTCTTCTAATTACCCGCTATCCGATGAGCTCCACTAAAACAACTGAAATAGAAAAAACTTTTTTTTTGCACCATGGGTAAAACACACATTCTTTATTTAATGGTGGTCTTAATTTTCCAATCCATGAATCCATTTATAAGATAACCATTTATTTTTGACACATTTCATGTTCATGATATGTTATATTTAATATATCAACACTAAATCTCCAAAGAGATCAGTACTCCAAGGTAAATCTGCAACAATCATAGAAAAAAATATTTTAAATATATCAATACTTTAAATAAGAAAATCAAAGAACATTGAAAATTTACCAAGAGATCATTGTAATTTATACCTAAAAATATTATGTATCATTTTTTACAAATTATATAAAGTAATTCATCTTATGTATCACAACAAAAATAAACAAAAATGTATTAAGTATCAGTATTTCATATGAGATTCTAAAAATTCTAAACATTATAATTTTTTTTGTAATAACTCCTTCATCCAAAATAATTTCTATGGAAAACATCAAAATATTATGAAACAACTTGATGATTCTAGAAAACTTAAGGAATCATAGGCAGAGGTGAATACTTCATTAATTTCCCAATGTATATGATGTTACACAACACCTGGCCATAATTAGAAAATATTACATATCAATATACCCAAAATAGATACTTCATAAAATTAGTTGATATATAATATATTTTAAATATATTATATTTTCCTAAAGTGAAATATATTCAAAAAACATTAAATACATTTGAAATCATAAGTAATATATAAAAAAATTAATACATTCATCAAGGAATTATCAATCCTCAAAAAATGAAAATATAATTTTCCCCATCAAATTATATTTCTAATAAATCCATTTTACATTGAAAATATTTATTCCAATACCCAAAAATATTCAATTCAAATAATGAAATAACATTCCAATAAATAATTTCAATAAAAAATACTATATTATTAATCATAAACATCTAAAAATTAATGCATAGAAAAATCTAAAACGTTATCACTCAAAAGATTCATTTTTAAACAAATTATAAATGAATAATATTTTTGTCACAAAATTGAACATTATATAGAAATTTGAATTAATTTTGATATTGAAAAAAATATATATAAGATAATCAAATACATATATAAATAATTTATTAAAATAAATGTCACATCCAGACAACATACTAGAGTGGAGTTGAGTACACTAGCATGTAGTCATCCATTTACATCGCAAGTTACCCAAATACCCACTCGATGGTTGAGTAGGATTGATTTCGAGCGATTTTTTTCACATTTGACTCATTTAAACCCCATTTTGACGTGGCCAAATATTTGAAAAAGAGTGTAATCATCGCAATGTCTATGAAATTGAGTTCTTTAATGGTCCTAATAAAAATATTAAAACACCAATAAACCCATTAGACAGTCGGGATATGTGTTTTATAAGACATATCCTCTTTGAAGAGGTAAACAATCTAGACCTTATACTTAACTTCATATGCCTAATATGAATGAGTTCTCATAGATCACTTATGACCCATATGATGGAAATGTGTACCCATAGATAGAGGTATTCCATCCACAACACATCGAGGAATCCATTATATGTTAGTCAAAAAGTACTTTACTTGTGTATATTATTGAGTATTGATGTACCCTATATATCAATTTAACCAATATTTTTTTATATTGTGTTGATAAATAATGAGAAAAACACAAAGGATTAGAACCATTATGTCATTCATAATGGTTTTTTGAAAAACCAAAAGAATTGAAATATAATTTGATAGTTTTTTCCACTCTAGGAACATGATGGCACATCACAAAGTTTTATGATCAATGAATCTTGTCCTCCCTCCACCCCCATGCTTTTGATTAATTGGAGCTAGATGATAATACCCTTTCATTTAATGAAATTTTTTCCACAATTATAAACGAGTTGATACAACTAAACATTGGTACAATATAAGGCTCACAACTTACATAGACCTATGTGTTCATGCATCTCGATAAACAATACCAATTTTTTTCTTTATTGATGTAGCATTGTGATATACCATTTTGAAACTACAAGGATATTATTTTTTTTGATACTCAATTAATTGTACACATTTCAATCCTTCTTACATACCATCAAATATATAAACAAGAACATATAATAATGCAACCATCTCAAGGTGAGTGGTTGAGGATGATCTTGATAATATTATTAATGTCTACTAAATCATGGATGTTAATTACTACAAGTATCCCAAAAATATTTCCTTAGTTTGTAAGAACAAAAAAATAAGATTATTTATATTGCATAGAATCACAATTGTCAGTATCCAAAGGATGATATCTATATTCTGGTCGTAGTGTTTTTTATTGATGCAATTTCAAGTTTCTAGGACATATTATTCAAGGATGGATACTACAAATATAATCAAATAAGGATGGACTATAAAAATGACTAGAAAAATAAATTTTGGGAAACCTACAGAATATATAACTATGGATTGATACCCATAGGCATGAAGAATTATAGACCAACATACTAGTAGTATATGTGAAACATCATTATTCTCCTACTAAAAACAAAAATGAAGTGTTATATGGATGATTTGGAGGTCAAATCATTCTAATTAACTAACCACCACAAGGACTATGAGAATTTATTCAGAATCATTCATCCACAAAATATAAAGTTGAAACCCTTGTTATGTGATTTCACTGATAAATCATTGAAATTTATTAGTTAATTTTCTAGTATAAAGGCATTGAAGATGAACTTATGAAGATCAATGCTATCCTGAATATTCCCCAAATGTGTAATTTATGAAATCTAAGAGGCTTTCGTGGGTGTTTATCTTATATCTAGTGTTATAACATCTGCCTATGATGAATGTGTGTTCCCTTTATTAAACTGATGATTAATGATGTTACCTACCAATGGGATGAATAGGTTTTCAATTCATTGTCCCTAACCAATTAGTATTTTACCACTACTCTTATTCCAATTTATCATTCCTACTAAAATCCTTTAATCATATAAACCACGAAAATGAAGGATTCCCATGGTGATATATAAGACCACGAGGACAATAAGTAAAACTATAATTGTTTTTATAACCTTAGTCACATGATGATAGTAAATTCCTTCAGATATTCTTCCATTAAGAAGAAATATCATTCCATTACCTTTTAGATTTAGAATTATCTTTATTCTATACAACATATTTGGCTCCAACTAATATCCTAAATTAATACACTGATGTATATACATAATTATCTCATTCTAAATGGATTATTTGTGTGATATTTACTGATCCATTATAAATTTTATTGAATGTTTGTCAATTAAGATCCATTCGGAATATAAGAACAGGTAGATTTCATTTTCTCACATCCAATCTATCAGTATTCTCTCTTGTACACTGATTTCATAATGTGGCCATTCTATCCATTAGTGATGCAACACTATATAAAAAATATTAAATTAGTGGTGACTCATGAATCATAATAGGAAAGATAATGAACAACCTTAAACACTATATTTTGTCCTTAGAGTTATCTTTACATATCCCTTAAACGAGCTCATTCTATACTAATTCCTCATTTTATAGTATTCAACTATAAATAATGTGTAAAACCATACCCTCATTGCTGAACATGAACTGGAACTAAAAATATATGTCTATATCTTTCAAAAGAGTGGAATTTCGAAGCTAGTTATTTGAGAAATAATTAGTGATTATAATGATAAAATTATGAGCTCATCCCCTAGATCAATTTCACTAGAATGTTGATTGAAAAATTTCTCTTTAGGAAAAAGATTTCAAATGCATCATTGTATCAAAATGACTATACTAATTTCATTGGAATCTTTGTATCATTTATTTTTGATTCATAATATGATCAACCTAATTTTTCTATGTAACATTAGAGAGTGAAAGCCTTTACCCACTAAATGGAAGAAAAATAGTTGAATCATCTCAACATCATATTTCCCAAGGTGGGATCCTTATAAGATATCGAGAAGAAAAATCAATTCAATTTTAGGAACCCTTATTTTGAGTTCCTATCACATGGAATAATACTGATATGCAAGGTGAAGTCCACGAGATGGTAAAAACATTCACTCTCTATGATGAACCCAATTTAGTGGAGTTCCACCATAAATATTGTATTCGTTGAATTATTCCCCACTACGTCTTGAGGAATAAATTTTTTTAAGTATTATAGAAGGTTTATTATGGAACTAATGGATCTCATTATATGATATTGAAAATCTTATAAAATATTCACTGATTGTGGTAATTCTAGACCACTATGATTTATGACTATATAAAATTCACTAAGAGGTTTGAAACATTGCAGGTACACAATAACTTCATGAATAATCCTCTATAACTTATCCATCATAAAAAGTAATCTTAAACTTATTCTATATGTGAAATTGATGTCATGGGTCTATAACTAACTATTATAGTGTGACAATTCCAGTTTACACTCACTATCACTAATTTCATCTTAATGTGGGATATATCTACTCCCATGGATGAGGTTAAGAACATTTTTATAATAGAGTTCATGAATTCCAACATCATTTATTGATTCGGCATCCCTATCCCTATTATAAAAATACAGTTCCACCATATTTCAATTTAATGAGCATAATAAACTCTATTCTAAGTATAACACCTAATATATCAACAGATCCTACTACAAAAATGGTGAAAAGATAAATAAAAATGTTCACTATATTACTCTATAACATCATTAAAAATATGGTGATCATAAAAATAAGAGTTGGATGGAAAATATATCTTATTAATTATTAAAATATCTTACCAGGAATCAAATTTCAACATAGATAATCCCTTACAATCTAGAATATGGAACATGAATGGGACCATTGGGATCAGTGGGAATCACAAATAGGGGACAGTTGATCAATGATTGAAATTATTTTCTATGTTTCTATTTTGAAAAAAAAACTTTCACCACTGATTAAGGTGATTATGAAAGTCGATGTCAAGAACAATTAATAATAAATAGATTCAATAGTATAATTTTTATAAGGTTCAATGTTAACAAAATAAATTATTCCTTAGCATGATCCTAATTCTGTTAGGGGTCATACAGTCTACTAGTTTCATCATTTCAATTATTAATGATTTTGGTTTATCCTTAAATTAGTAATATCTATAATTTCCTAAACTTCATAATTTAATAATTCCCATATAAAATGATATATATATAAACTAATAACTATTTATTCTTCAACGAGGTAATACTTTCATTGAGTTGTTTTTATTTTTTTCCTCCATATTCATCTTTTTAGTATAATTTATCATCTCCAACAAAAAAATTTAAATATATTTGATAAGAACTGTGAATATAATTTTTAGTGAATATTTACAAAGATTGTATTTTTAGAACACAAAAAATAATTTCACTTCACTAAAAATATATGTCCTCTTCAAAATTTAAATTTAAAATTCATATTAAAAAAAATAGAATCTCCCAAAATCTTCATCAATTTTTCTTTTTATTCCTTTGTATTCTTCCCTCATTCAAATATGTTCCCATTCATTACGGAGTGAATATAATACTTTTATCATAAGAAATTATTTTTTCAACAACTTTTTTTATATTTCATAGAACAACACCATATTCAATGTGCACACCAACACAATTATACTACTTGGATAATAAATTAAATTATTTAAATTTATACCATAAATTAATAGTTTTAAATTCATATGATGTTATTTTCTAAAAATTATTTGATTTTGATGTTTCATAGATTTTTTAATCTCCATAGAACTCACAATTTTACAGCAGATATAAAGCCTATGAATTTATCACATACACTTTTTCTATAGGATTTAAAGCATAACAAGTCAACACTTACTCTTAAAAAGTTATCAATGAACATTATAAAGTTAATAAATACTCATCTAATGTCATCAATGTACCTTAAAATTTCTATAACTTCCCTTTCAATGTATGAAATGACCCTTTTGAGGTCCATGTTATCTGTTACAAAGTCCCAAAGGCATCCAAAATATATAAAAGACTCTACAAATGTAACATGGACCCCTTTAAATTATTTAATTACTCTTAATAAGTATTAATCCATTTTTTAAATCAATGTTACAAAGATAGAATAACTTTTATGAAGTCATGAACATACTAATTTTATTCCTTAAATTTAGGTCATACTGAAAAATCCCCTTAAATTATATAATTATATTTTATATTAAATATGTTTTTAAATTATTATTTTCATATATAAAATTATCATAAAAAACATAAAAACTTTAATACATCCAAATATAGTTCACCTTATATAATAAACATTAATTTGTTGGTTTTTGAATTAGATTTTGTATTTAAATCGAAAACCAACTTAATAAATACATATAATCCATTATCTTAAATTGTTATTATATAATTAAAATACTCAATGTTAGAATAAAATTTTTCTAATTAATATATTTACTCTTCATGGGTCTTAAAAATATTCCCAAAATCTCACCATCTTCTAAAACATATTCCGTGAGAAATAATATCCACCTTTACATTATGTTAGAAACCAATTATTGTAAGTAACTTTCAAACTCTATATACATAGAAGTGAATCATAGTTAAATAATTATATACCTATTTGAGTTAACATAGAGTACTAAATAGAAATATTTTACAATAATACCATCCAGATCATAAAATAGTGACTTATATTTTCTTCTTCTTGTATATCGATCCTCTTGATACCACATTGAAAAATTACTTTTTCAGGTAAATTAATATCAGTTAATATAAATTAAAGATCATTAATAATTCAAATTAACAAATATATCATTGACTCTAGTTTTTGATTTATTATTTCATACATTATGCTAAAAAATAATTCAAACTATTCTAACAGATTCACACACCAACATGTCACCTTCACAACATTCATGTTTTAATAACTCTCTATAAATTAATGGTCCCCCAATATTACAGATCACTCTCTAATTGGTAAAACACATATTAATAGATTATATCTATAATATTTTTATGCCCACTAATATATTAATTTTTTAAATACATAAATAAAAACATAATTTTATTTATTCCATATTTTATCCCCTATGAAAATAACAATCACAAGAATAGTTGAGTGAGGGAATGAATTCTAAATTCCTTATTGTTGATGAAAATGAAGATAAAATCAACTCATAAAACCCAACCTTTGAAATTAATCCATTGGTAGTGGTTTAAAGAAAATATATGTTTCTTTAAACATTGTTTTTATAAATTAATTATTCCTCACATTTTACTCTATAATCTCTTTGGTGAAGTGATGTTTTATATCAATATGTTTGAAATTTTATTAGTGTTGGATTTTTTAATATATTGACAATACATTGATTATCAATACCCACAATGAGTGTTATATTTATTCGTATTGTGATATATTCAAAATTATTGTTCATACACATCAATTGGTTTATGGATTAATATGTAACCACATATTTTATATTATTACTACTCAATGCCATAGAAATTTGTTTCACTGTGTGTTAGTATAGATTCATTTCTCCAAAAAATAAAATTCCATCAGATATTTATATTATATCATGTACCATCCATCCTAAAAAATATATATAAACCCAAATAGACTAATAAATCCTATAATTTCATATTAAAATTATTATTCTTTTTTTCTTTTTATAAATTTGATAATTAAATTTATATCTATTAAAATATATACTTTTAGTGCAATTTGATACCAGAAATAAAATGAAATTGCATATACAATATCCAATCTTGATGTTATAAAATAATAAAAGTGTTAAATAAGATACTTGAATTAAATTGGGTATACATATTTAACTTTTTCATTCTTAAATATTTTAGTTCCTATTAATATTTTTTTAAACGTGTTTTGAATCCTCCATACAAAACTTTTTTATGAATTCCATGTTATTGTACACTTCAATATGAAAAATGTGAAATTCCCATTGAAAAATTATAAAATTGTCAAATATATCACTTATTTAAGAATGTATATTTCAAATAAATTATTCTTATTTAAAATTAAACTATTCATATACTTTATATTGTTTTCGAGAAAAAATAATATTATCTATAAAAATAGAAACAACCAGTGAATTGTTTTTGTAAAATTTAATATATAGTTTGGTTTCCACTCTTCCAATCTTGAACATTAAATAATTAAATAATATATCTCACTATTAATTCAAATTTTTTTTGTTTTTAGCATATATATCCTTACATTATAAGAACACATAATTATCATCTTTTCTCTAAAATAGACACTGGGGTTGCACTTCATCTTCCAACTCTTCGTTGATTAAGGAGAACATGAAATCCTTTTTGAATAAATTAAATTTTTATTAAATTAAAGTTTTATGAAATATTATTGTTGTATCTTATCTATAATCTTGTATAAATTTTCCATCAAAATAAATTCAGTCAACTTATGAGTACCCTTTTCACACAAGTCTTGGTTTTCTTATATTAAATTTTTTTTTCATTCAACTTGTTTCAAACCTCCAACATTATTCTGATAACATTCCAATTTTCAAGATTCAGTAACAAATTATATGTCTCATTCATTTCTAGATTACTTAAATTTTTATTTATATCCTCAACTGATTATTTATTATCAAATACTCTAGTTTCATATCATAGTTTAACATGAGAAAAAAGTTAGTAATATATTAATGTCACACATGTTTTTCTAGTTTGAACATATTATTATTATTCTTATCTAATTATATTCTATAAATCAACCCAATTTATCAATTTATAATGAGATTAATGTGTTTTTTCATTATCATTCTATCTATTTGAATCCTAATATACATTCTAAGCCACTTCTGAACTCGTAATATCTTTAAAATCAATGTGATTTTTAAAAACATTATTTCATCTTCATCATTTTAGAACAAGATTATTGATGTTTATTTAATCTATTATAATTTTTAAACAGGTTCACATCAATAATACAAATAATATTCCTTGTTTATTTACTTTAAGATTAATATCCTCATCCATTTGGAGGATAACCTAAAAGGATTCCATCAACTCATCTATTCTCAATCATCCTAAAATATTTACCTTAATATTGATTATACAAGGACTAATAAACTGCAAAAATTATTTCAAATAGGGATACATATTATAATATATCACACATGGATTCATAAAAAAATTTCTTTATAAATAATAGTTTTGAAAACGAAATAAAGAACTGACATCAAATATATAAATTGTGTGCAGTATCATGCTTTATAAACATTGCAAGATATATCTTCACCAAGATTATATTTTTTATCCAATAACCCATTTTTATGTGGTATATTATTCACTAATTTCATGGTGAATACAATTATTCTCACTATATTCTTTTAATCATCACATGTTATATTTTGGACCATTATCTATTAAGATTATTTATAGGGAGAAACCACACTCTATTTTAACACTTCTTCTATATGTTTTTAATATTTTTAAAGTATTTTACATGAATCATAAAAATAAATTTCTAAATAAAATAAATAAAATACTTATATTCACTTATTTATTACGTCTTCATAGGCCCTAAAATGTTTGAATGGATAATCTATAATGAATGATATGTTTGAATCTCAACATTCTTATGTGGAAGAATAAGTTGTCTTATTATTTTGGAAACTATGGAACTTCTAGTTTCTATATATCATTTTAATAAACACATCAAAAACATTCTTTCACTAGATAATAATTCTCATGTTTTTCCAAGATGACTGAACCTTTTATTCTATGATTAATTTTCCTCTTTTAAACATGTGTGACAAGAATTTTTAGGATCAAAAAACTAAAACAATTTCCCTTGTCTTGTATCCTCTTATCAATAAAAATATATATTCAAAACTATTTACAAAGAAACCGTAATTCGAAAAAACACTCAATAACATTCTAAACATTATTGAGATAAACTTAATAGTTTGTTTATAACCCAATCAACATAAAAAGGTTTCTTATATTTCCACTTATCATTACCAATAACTTGTAAACCAACACCTTTTATTTTGAGTGACCAATTATTTATAACATTAACTAATATTCCATTTTTCATTTAATTAACATTTTTCAACATTAAGTATCATAATATGAATGATGAATAACCTTTATCCAAAATTCATGAACATTCCCCCAAATATTCATTGAGTTCTAATTGAACCATAAAATCATTTTTCTTTCCTTTTTACATTTTATTTTTATAATTTTTTGTATTATAACTCATAATAAAATGGTCTGATAAGAAGGTGATACAATATTAATCAATGTGAGATTTCTAGTCACATAATCCAAAAACATCATATAGTGTCATAATTTTATCCTTCTATCAAGATCTTTTAGGGTTTTTATAGTTTTTTTCATTTAGTGGGTTGAAAAAAATTATAACTTTTCCTAAGACCCCTTATTGATTCGGATTAATATTTTCAATTTAACAAATAATTTCAATTCATGTCTTATAAGACTCCTTAGTTCTACAAATATTAACAAATGGAATAGTTCCCTCTTTGAACTAATATGTTATCCAGATGTTCATAGCTATATTTATTCCTCATTTTTAATATTAGTCTTGGGTTCTTTAGAGAAATAAAACATTATTAGACTCCCAAAATATTTTTACTCACTTTATAATTATATCCAAACATTAATAATCCCCATTTATAATAAATTTTTCTTTAAATCAATAATTCCACTATATGTATTTTTTAGTTTTAAATTTTGGTTTTCCAGAAATGTTTTATCATTAATTGTATATTCAAATCTGACATTCCACCAACACATTTTAGATAATTATCAAAACTGTATTGTGATATAAATTATTCCATTTGATTCTAATCATGCTGTAAATCTTTTAAACCCATAAAAAAACTTATTCTTTTATATTTCAATAACTTTTAATAAAAAAATATTAATGATGTATCTTTACTTGTCTAATTCCATTTCAATATTGATCAATTTCATTATAGATAAACATAAAAAATTCTAAATAAAATTTATTATTTATTTCAACTCAAAATTTTATATTTTTTATTCTTTATGAAAAAATTTATAGTAACCATTTTATTCAATAACCTATTGTATTTATCAATATAAGTGGAATATTTATTCCATGATGAATGAATAAATTCCATTTAATTTTTATCTTAGATTCTAACATTGAGATTTTTAGATAAAACTTTTGAGTTCATACTTCAACAAAAACTCCATATATATTTTTTAATAATTTACATCATCACTACATCCATAAAATATGAAATATTATTTTTTGACCATATTAATAATTTGTTTTTCCTAAATATCACAGAAATTGAAAACATCATCATCTTATTCAGTAAAAAATTTATCCTTTAACATTGATATGAAATTAATATTTTTTATTTAGAACGATTCTTATCTATTCCCATTTCATAAAAACATGGATTTATCATATTGTGTTTGTTTATATATTTGATGACCTCCTTGGCATATCTTCTTCATCATCAGTTTTTTTCCATCATTAAACTATGGATAATTTATAGTGAAATGTATTGTTGATCCATAATTGAAAAACCTATGTTATTTTTTCCTTTTTCCTTTCTCATTCCTCTTCTTACGCATTTATGAAAAAGTGACAATACATTTTGAAAATTTACTTCCATTTCTTCTTCTGAATTATAATATATAGCTTCATATTCATCAATGTAAAAAATAAAATTTTGTTTTATAGTGGCTTTATAGTAAATTTACATTTTTCATTTCCATTATTTTTAAAAACACACCTCTTATCCATTTTTTATTAAATATTGATGGTGTATAACCCAAAAATTGTTAGTATACTTGAATCATAGTCATTAAGTGATGAGAACCATACACCACTATTTTCTTGAGGAATTAATATCATTATACTTATTTTTTTAAAACACTCCCTAATCCATTTCATATAACATTTTGAAGGTATATCACTCATCAAAGAAAGTGTACTTGTTTCAAAGTCTTCAAGTGATGGTAATTATACATCAATATTGTCCAGATGAATTCATAAAGACTTCTAAACAACCATAGTATCGACTATTTTCTAGCAAAAACAATAAAAATGAAAAAAATATAATTGAATTTTGTGAATAAGTCATTTATAGTTTTATCCACATTATCTTAAGGTCTTCAAACCACAATTTAAACATTTCAAGATTAAACTTTTTAAATTTTCCTTATATTTATTAGTTTTTTATAGTTTATACTACATTCCCTTTTCTATTATAATCCATTTAGTATTCAAAAAAACCTTTCCAAAAAATAGATTATGGAATGTAATTCCTATCATGGACCTTATTATCAAAGTTATTTTTATCAATAGATATTATAACTAATCCATCAATATAAGGAAAAACTACATTAGCAGTAACATCTAGGAAATCCATGATAATTGATAATATATATAGAGAAATGTGATATTTCTTATTATATTAATAAGTCCAATAGAATGTGGGTATCCACTTATTGTTCACTGAATTGGAATTTATTATATTAACCACATGAATTTTGTGAAAAAAACTATAAAAATATGGAAATATATCACTATAAATAATAGATATTCAAATAAGTGATCAATCATTGATAACAATTAAAAAGGAACCACAATATTAAATGGAATCAATCACACGGGTGTCAAATTAATGATTAAAATTACTTTTTTATGTTTCCATTTTGAAACAACCATTATAGGATATAATATTGATGATAAATATCACTATAAAAAAATCTATGAATAAGAAAATGGGACAATATTTTATTATAATTTTCACCCCATAAAAATAAGTAGGATAATCATTAAAATGATTTGTATTCCCTTATCTTTATTCATTCCACTTGTTTCATCATATGGATTACAAATATATTTTGTATATTTTTTACACATGAAACACATAAGTAACTCAATAGTATAATGTGTTCCCACAGAAAAAAATGATAAAATTATAAAATAAAAAAGTAGAGGGTCTTTAAATAAATAATACTTTCATCATGTTGCCTTTGTGTTGTTACTTTTATCCTCCTTTTACTTTTACAAAAAACAATAATCTTTTTCATCAGCTTATTTATTAAATATTAGATAATGAATTCATATATTTTAGTTCTTATTTACATACATCATGTTTTTACCAATTATAATACCAAATAAATTATTATTATTTTTTAAGTGTAGGGATTTTTTAATATTTAGATTTAAATTTCAAAATTGGAATATTGATGAATAACTATTATTCAAATATTTCTCATCTTTTCCCCTTTTTCTAGCATATTATTTCTCATATCAAATTTTTTCATGGTGATCATGTAATAACCATATAGGATTTAGTATGGTTGAATAAATTTATCTCAATAGCCCCTCCTTTTAAATGTTAAAAAAATATCTATTTTATGCACCATGTTTTTTCTGCTGCTTGAATGAAAATTACCATTTTGATATAAAAACTATTAACTAATTTATTCAAAAAAAATTTGTATAATTATTCTTTAGTATAACCCATTTATAAATTCTTATGATTTTTCATTATTTATAAAAGCAACAATTTTATAAAGGTGATTACTCTGATGAAAATAGTACATACACATTCAATGTATTAGAAGTAAATTATAAAGTCCACACATACTCTTAAAAATTTGGAAATTAACATTAAAATATTAGCACATAATCTTATAAATTCAACATTTATCCTTATGATATTGGAAATTACTCTTCCAATGACGAAAATGTCCCTGATGAAGTCAATATTTACTCATCTAATGTGAAAATGACTCTTTTGAAGTCGAAACATACTCTTCTAAAATCAAAAAGGCATCTAAACTCTAAAAAATATTTTATTATGTCATAAGTACACTTTTAAATCACAAATGGAATTTAAAAATATTTTATTACTTTGCTAATTCCTTCTTTTATAGGTGAAATGACTATTTCAAGTTCATTCCTTTTCTCAATTTACTGTGTCAACATTATGAAATAGTCAATACTCAACATGAAATTCCAAAATAAATCAAAAAATCAAGTTAACCGAAATCTTATTCAAATATTTTTTACAACACTTCATACATATTTCAAAAACATTAGAAAATACAAATTACCTTTATAATACATAATAGTGTTTATATTATACTATTTTAATTATAATTTATATAGTGAAAAAAAATCCACACAATAATCATATATTTTCCATTATCTTTAATTCTTATCCTCTATAAAAATACCAAATTATAGAGGAAATGTTTACTATACTAGATATTAGAAAACTTACTTTGGGTCTAACAATTCTCCCTAAAGGATCAACAGAATATGTGAAATTCTTCCAATCTTGTTATATCAACTATATCTCTAGACAACTATTAATTTCTAGTAGACTCAAGATGAAAGGCATGAATTTTTTCAATCTAAGTTGGAATATATTTATGAAAATAGGATTCGTAGTCTATAAATTCTCATGGTATATCAGAATCAATTACTATAAGGGTTCAGTAAGTGTATTTTATTTCAATAAATTTCATGGTAAATTATGTGTTGAATTTATAAAACCAATGATATCTGAAAGAAATCCACTGATGTTTGAGGCTAAATTAGAGGACCCCTTTTGGACATGGTTATCTCCAAAGGTGCATTCAATTTTCTCACCAGGGGTAGGGATCACATCATTTCTCCCACCAATGGGTGGTTACTCATTATTAAATTCTTATAAATTCATGTTCTTTTATGAAAGTCTATTACATATGACTTTAAAATGGTTATAAAAGTTCATCAATGTATTATTGTAATTTTATGACACATTGTTAATAACTTTGTGATCTCAAACTATGTTATATATCATCCTTGTGATACGAAAATAAACTCTATGGTCAACATCATTTCTATTCAATGTTATACAACACTAGTCATGGTCCCAAGTACATGAACGTAAACTATATAGCGGAATAATTTTTATATGATGCATAAAATATAATAATTCTTTATATTCAACTCTTGAAGGAATTACTCCCTTCTCATGGTTTTTTTTCTTCTACACCAACACCCTATAATTAAACATGGATTGATTCATGGTTTATGGGATATATAGTGATGCTGAAAACAAATAATTATTCCCCACCTATTAGTCTTCCATATTTCAAAACTCTTAATGATGTTAAGTGTCCCTTCAATGGGGTTCATTTATCGAAATTTCATCAAGAATAATCTTCTATCAAAGGATACAATCAATGTTATATAAGCATAAATTAAATCTCTCTAATACTTCATGAATAGTGACCTTACCCTATGTGCATGAACTCTTGAGGATGTCTTTATAAAAATTGAGCTCCTAATTTATGATGATATTCACATTCACATTGCAAAAAAGATGGTTAGACTGTATAGTCTATGTTCTAAATACATAGAATTAATCATCCTTATAATTAGTTTTTTTATGAACAAAAACTTGTAGGAACCAATTTTTTCGATTCCATGACCTTAAACTAGAAATCATTCCAAAATAATAATGAATTTAAAATGTGTTAATTCATCATTATAGATCTATTTATTTGAATTGGGAACCTAATTCATGTCATTTTCCCTTTTTCTTTATTGTATGGACTTCATCCCACCTATCAGATCATGCTCCAGGACTTTAAAATTGAAGTATCACATGGTTGAATCAATATGAAACTATCACTATAACTCGAATTATTTAGATATATAAAAATAAAATAAAATATATTTTTGGTCATAACAAACAATCAAGTCATGATTAAGACCGTTTTAATTGTTTCTCATGGGTCTTTCAATCCATCATACTTGGAGTGCCCCATTAGTACACTCAACCAGTGAAAATATAGATTCTCTATATATGAATCCCTATTAGGTGTATTCTTATTTTTTTCATACACACCATGAGTCTCTTGATTTTGAATTTCCCCATCCCCTTTCATTTCAAAATAGACTCCCCTTAGTCTAATGTGATGGATGGGGACCAATTCTTGACCCACAACCGATATAGTGTACACATCCTATAGGGAATGTCTTCAATAATTATATAAATGAACCATTGTGTCTAATGGAGAATATTTTTAACCATGACATATCCCCCCAAATATATGATTTGCGGTAGTGGAACCCATGTTTCAAAAATGGTCAAATTTCATCATCAAAATATTCATCGTGTTACATATTGATTTAGAATCTTGGAGATACAATTTATAATTATATCACTCTTGTATACATAAATCGTTTTTAAATCCATTATATTAACCCACCTTGTGCAACTATAGAAATTTTATGGGGTAATAAAATCATACTCAACCAGTTTCCCTTTTAACTATGTCCTTTTATAGTGTTAAATATTAAATTTATTCAATGACCCATCTATCCCTATTACATAATCTCATCATGAAATTAATGGATTTCTATAAACTATTGATTCTGACACTAATAATAAATCATGTGGTCTTATATAACGTGGTAGACCACTTTCCCATATGATCAAGAAGTGTTAAAACTAAATGTATGAAACCCAACAATCCTTGTTACACTACCCCCATGTATCCTAACTATATGAATTTAAACAGAAAAACATCTAATATTACAAAACACTTGAATTTAAACTAAATAGAACATATTACACATAATATGACATTAAACGTCATATTAATCATTCCCAAAATGCTATTTTATTTTATATAATCAAAGAAATTTTTTTATTATTTTAAACTACATATTTATGCACCAATCACAAGACTAATAGCTACCTGAAACATTGGAACTGACATGATGAAACGCCCCATTTGTGGTGTTAGCCTCTAACCATTCCCAAAAATTTTTAATATTCAACCATCACACCACCCCCTAAAACAAAGAGAGGATTGATTCCCATTTCTAAGGATATGTGCTAAAACCCAAGTGAATTATCATGGGTTAAGACATGAAATTAAATCCCAACACATCATCATTTTTGGGTTCCTCCTTCAACCCATGCTGAGCCATCACACTTCCAATCACTCAAACTATGCCCCAATCATCCCATGATAATGATATCTTTACAAATTTCAGTCAGATAATCATTCTAATTTCTCTCACTAAGGCACCCATATGTTTTTTAAATCATTCTATGAATAATCAAAATCTACAAAGAAATAATTTCCCCTACGAAATATGTATGACATGATTATTACTCATTTGGATATGTCGTGACGTTCATATATCCAACTCCAATCCCAAAGACCAATATCATATAATTTTATCTTTTTAATGCATCAAATTCCCCCCTGATTGGGTTACCATCATTCCTCAGAAGATATGATGGTTAAGAAATTTTGATGACAATGAGAAATTTATACTACCATAATCAAATATCCAATACGTATTCATAGATATGTTACTTTAATCCTATAATGGCCTAGTCCAGCCCATGATCATGATATTTTTTGGTTTCGGCCAAGCAAACACATTTTTTCTTTCCCTGTGCTCTGACCATCATGAAATCCCATATAAAAGGACTCATGATGGTGGAGGTATCCACACAACCTTATGAAAGGGTGCTTCATTATACTCCACCTTAAACGTGGTATTGGTATATTACACCCCCTATATGGGACCAATGTCTTTACAAGCACATCAAATGGACATTGGCACTGATACCATTTTTTTGACCCAGTCTAGCCCATCATCATGATATTGTCTTATTTAGACTAACCCCACAAAGTTTTTCTTTCTTTTTCCTCTGTTCCTTATAGATCCCACAACAACTGGTATTAGGATAGAATATGTATCCAAACCACATTATAATGGGGTGCTTCCAACTCCTCCTCCTTCGATGTCTGATTTACATAATCATTGATTATGGAATTCCCACATCATATAAGGAGGATCATGAATCAACACTTTTTATGTTGGTGTAGATACCTCTCCCATAATGAGGGCTTTTGTGGGGGATTGTAGAGGGATGAATCCCATAGAACGAATAATCATGTGGGCTAGGACAAAAGTGAAAAATAACTTCATTAGGGGCTGTACGGTGCCATCAAAAATGATTTCAAGGCTATCTCCCATTTTATGTCCCAATGAGGACATTGAAACCTTCAATGGGGGTGGATTCTGGTAATCCCACGTCGAAGGAGGATGATCGTGAAGCAACCCTCTTTAAGGTGGTGTGGATACCACTCCAATTATGAGGACTTATCCTCAAGGATTCTAGAGAGCTAGAGCACATAGAGAGAAAAACTTGGGGACTATTCACAAATCAAACCACATCAAGATCGTTGGATGGAATTGATCATCACAAACACGCATCCCAGTACTCATGTCATTATGACCATAAACTATGTGCATCAATCATCGTGTCCTTCTATATTATAATTGGGCTTCTAATTCAAAATTGGTTCAACTTTTTATTATTATTATATAATCCATAATACAAATCCATGGAATAGGATATATCAACCTAATCTAGCATGAACCCATGGTTCGAGTTCCAAAATATTAAATTTTGGAAAATAACTAGTAAAAACAATACGACATTAAATTTCATTGAATCAATGACATAATCATCCGGACCTTAAACTGCGTGAATTCTCCATAAGATTTTCTAATATTAGAATTTTGGATTCTAATTCATATCATGTTTTTTATCTTATATCTATATTGACTACATCACACCCTTCTCTAAGATGTAAAACTTTAAACTCCAATATCCCATCCTCTAATACATATGAAACTAAACTATAATCCCATGGGATAATATTATTATCCCTACATATAACATGATTTATACCCATTCTCATGTCTCTAATAAGGATTGAATTTTTTACACCACTAATATGTTTGACCATAACATTTATTATAATTCCCCCATAGATATACTTAATTCATAATGATGGAGAAAAATATTTCCTCAAAATATTTCTATGAATTATACCATTTTACATAAATTAATTTCATGTATACTAATATAAATTTAAAGAAATCACATGATTCTAAAAGTATATCCCTAGAATGTGAGGGAATATTAGATTCCCAAGTCTCAACCAATATTTTTCCTAGGTTACACATCTGACAGGAAACATATTCAATGATAATGAATTAGAATCCATGTCTCAAACATGGTAAATTTTTATCCATAAAATTGTTTAACTTTTATTATGGTAATATGGTAGAGAAATAAAATTTTCAAACATGTTCAGTGATAATAATCAACTCATCTTCCTCCTTAATCTATTGTTTTGGATTCTAATAGTCACAACAATCCATTCTCTTATATCTCTTATCTAATGATGAATGAAAACACTATTACTGTTGTTCCCCAATATGTATTTTTACACTATTGAGGTATATTAATATTTTGGAATCATACTAACATATTTCCCAAATTCTTATTGGTTCTCATTTTGTGGTTTATGTGCCATTAAAACCCCAAACATTCCACCATTTATATACTCTCTCTCTTAACTGAAATAATATTATATCATCTTTTCTTTCACACACTATGCATGAATCATGTGGGAATCTTGTTTTTAGTATATACTTTTATTTTTTGGATAGGTATGAACCAAATTTCAATATAAAGTGAATAAATAATTGTTAATTTTCATACATGCTTAAAAAACATTAGATTCATCCATAATATAGAAACTCTATATGAAGTCTTGAATTTTAGAACAGATTGAAATATCAAGGGAAATTTGGGTTTTCATTGGATAACGATCCAAATATTATGTTGAGCATTATAATGGAATTATAAGTGTGGAAAACGTAATACTTGTTTTTTATAGGATCATTAATGCCCAAGAGGAGTCTTAGTTGTTCCATTGATTTTTAGGATCCTCGGGCATCACAATCCCAGTTTCTTGAATATCTAGATGGAGGAAATCTATTAGTACTTACTACTCTCTTTATCCATACAAGGTAGGTAGGGTTAATATATGGTGTCACATGGTTTTTAAAACCATTTAATCTAGGACACTTGGTCATGTGAGACATTTCCATAAAATTGCATCGTCAAACTGCATTATCTATGTAGAGTAAGACAAACTACAACCGAGATCATATGGATTGTCCCACATAATAAATGATAACAAATGGTCGATGTATGATTTACCAAACTATGCAGTCAAACAATGCGACTCATTAAAATTAGAAAATTCATAATTTCCCCTACATCATTTATCTCTTCCTCCACACTTTTCTTCGGCACTACATGCACAAAAGCCTCCCATGGGTTCTCTCTTCTTCCACCCAAGGCTTTTAAGGATATTACTTACTCTTTTTTTAAATAAAATTACATTTGGTACATTAAAAGTGAGTTTATAATCTATTTGTCGACCCTTTGCATTTACTTTCTAATCTCACAATATGTAAGGCAAAATACATGCAAGATATTTTACCCTATTTTGTAAGAGTTCTTCAAATCATCTAATTTCTATAATTATAGATATAATTAAATCCAATGAATGGATGAATAAAATTTTATAATCATGGGGATGGTGGTCTATTGATTTACCCATATGGTCTATATTTTTTATAAATCATATCCACTTTGTCACACACTAGAATTTTCCAGGTGATGCATATAAAATATAAATATATTTATATAAATTGTTAGAGTATAACCTTGATGTTGTTAGGGCCTAATTTCATTGATTAAAGTTTCCTGCCTAAACCCAAATCACCCCTTGGGGAATGTTTTTTCACATTATATAATCTCTTATCTTTACTGTATATTGAAATACCTTTGGGGTGTTTTGTAAATCCCTTACCACTCATTTAAATTCATTAACTAATTTGATTGTTAGGATAAACCTCAAGATCATGGATCATGTAGTGGTGGTGGGGGGGTCTTCAAAATTATGTGGGGATAAAATAGTGGAATTTAATTTGGTTGATTAAAATTATTTGACAAGAATTCCTTCATTTTTTAATAAAATCCACACTGAGCAGTGCTTTTTAACAAATAAAATGGTTGAATTTGTTAGTTTAATTAATAATATTTTTGTTTTCATTCCATTTAATTTTTTATATTATTTAATTTATGATTCTCATGGGACATGTATAATATAAAATGAAACTTATAAATATAGGTCCACTACCCATTGAGTAATTAAGAGTATCAATTTTATTGATTTCCTACGATAATGGATCATAGGGATAGTGGAATTCCCTTATAATGGAGTATTATAGATGAAAGTTGATTATGGTTGTAGACATGTCTTTTATAAACTCCTTGGTTTAGTATTTTGGACCTAGATATTAACATGTAATATATTATTTTTAAAATACATCCATGGAGAACATTATTTAATTTATGAGACTCTTAAAATTATACATGGACTCTTGAGTTATTACTAAAATACTAGATAGTACTACACACACGCAAATAATATATATATATATATGGATATATATGATATTAAATAAATATTACATATATAAACATAAAACTTTACGTATATACATTGTGATTCATAATTAAATTTATTCATGATTAGGGCGAAGCAAGCATAGTTTACCATGTGACCTTGAAAAATATGATCTCATCCTATTTACTTCTATTATTAATCCACTGGTTAAATTTTTATATACATTCAAACTAGAATTTTTTTTCACAAACTAAATTGAATTAGATACTATTGGTGGTGGACTATAGAGCATATCTCACACCCTATTTTGACCATCGTTCTGTTCCTGTACAGATAAAATGGTGGTAGCTAATCAAATGGATTTTTCCATGTTTTTTGTTTTATTTATGAACAATAATTGGACATGGTATATGGGGAGTATTGAAATAACATTTACGAGGGCTACTTCTAGTGTTTTAATATTACATTCCTTTATTTCATATCCATTATATTCCAGTTTTATATGAATATTGAACATTTTTTCTTAGTGCTCATACATTGTAGCATGTTCATGTATGGTTCATTATTCATTATATTTGGATTATCAGTTATTATTATTCCTTTTATTTTCCTATTATTAAATAAATATTCCTCTACATTTAATCAATAGTCATAAGGGTATATTCACTCCACTATTCCTCTATATTACCATCACTATTGTTCAAAAACCTTTGGTATATGAGGAGGCATGCTTGAGGCCATGTGACCCATCGACATAGGGAACAATTCTAGTAGATCCAAGGACGGGATGTTAAAAATTGGAGTGATAGTTTTATTCCCAATATATGTTACTATTTTTTGATGTTAAACATGATACTAATAATGTGTCTCCACTTGTTAAATAACTAATTTATAAGTCCATCCATCCCACACGTGGCGTAATGATCAAGCTTATTTGGATGGGGCTATTGTTCATAAATATGTGTTATTATTGATTATAATTATTTAACATTGTTTTATTATCCTGCTCCTAATGGTTATTTATTTATGGATTTCTGAGATATACAACCTTTTTTATAAGGAAAGAGATGAGGTTTTTACTTTCATCCTCATAGTCATATAAGGACTCATATTCCATGAATAAGCCAGTCTAAGAATATTTCAATGCTTTATTTCAAAATACATGATTGATGTGACATTCATAATATATCATCATATATAGTTCTATACCATTATTGTGTTATTATTAAACATGATTTCTTATATGATATGTTATTATAGTTTCCTTCTCATATTCCTGTAATATCTTGTTATGTAGTTTCATTCCATGGTTGTTACAATTATTTATTGTGTTACTACTATGATAATGTGACTTGATATAATTAGGATGTATATAATTGGATATAAAATATTATTGATTGTATTTGGGATTTTTTTTACTCATAGGAACCCTATAATACTACATCAAGGGTTTGGGGTCCAAAACCCATTGCACAGAGGTACTGTAGTAACATTGTAACAGTACTAAGCGGTATTGTAGAAGTGCTGGAACTATAGAACCAATGTCACTATAGAGGCGACATGGACTATAGTTGGAATTTTAGTCATGGTAGTACTATATAATCCATGGTACATTAGTACTACTATTCTCCTAAGGTGTTTTGTGAAAAAAATATGGGCCTTCAGGGCCATGTCATGGGATTTAAGGCCCAATGACCATATAATCCATGTAATTGGTCTCCTCTACCAAAAAAGAGTTCATTTATTTTAACAAAAAAATATACTTCTCCCCCATAATAATGATGTGTATTGATGAACCAATTTTTTTTCATAGCTTAACAATGGATCCTTGAAAAAAAATTATGACATGTTTGAGCCACAGACCATTGGTTTCATAGGAAAACCCATTTAAGGATGCAATTAAATCGGTGATAGTTGTTTGGATTATAAATTGTATATAAAATTATAAATTAGGGAATATTGAACCATTTAATTTAACCATTACATTAAAACAATTTATATTCTGAAAATGAAGATAAATACATAGTTTTTGTTACACTAATTCAAACAATAACTTATAAAGGCATGTTCCATTATAACATGGGAATGCTTATTCATCAAAAAGACTCATGATGTCCATATATGTATACTAAATTGTAATTATTATTGAAAATGGTTTTTTATGATGGATATTAACTATTCATCATGTTGACCCATATGGATAAATTCTTAAATTATAAAATAGACCCATGTAGATAAGTAAAGGCATGTTTCCTAGAAATTTTACCTAATAAGGGTATTTAAAATATTAAATAAAATAAAGGGACCCTCATAGGTTACTTTATTCCATTTGATACCAAATATATTTACCCCATTATGTAATTTTTATGCTAATTGATGATTATTTAAAATGTATATATCCACTTATATATGGTTAAATATATATGTATTATAGAATCTTAGTTGACAAGTAAACATTAAATTTTTTCTATAAACATTTTATTTGATTTTTAGATTTAATATAATGGTGTGTTAGTTTGTTTAAATTAACATTATAAAAAAATCATTCCTCTGTATCATTGAAATTGACATCTTCTTTAACAAATCTTAGTTATATGAATATATGGATATGTAAAGTGGGTAGATAATGCTTTTTGAGAAGTTTGATATGACTTTATTGTGTTCCATGTTGTTTCAGTGAAATAAATTTATTAGTATAGATTTCAATTATATATAGTACATGATATCATTTATATATGATTTTCATTAAATGTTCTGATAAATGACCATCAATTCGATGTCATCAAATTAAATCCTTAATGTGGTGTTCTAAGTTTAAACACTTCGGTAAGGGTAGTTATTAATTGATACATTTGATGGGAATGTTGACATTGTCTATAGACTCTAGATGGAATCCTTCTATTGCAATAATTTTAGATGTTAGGTTAATAAACCTAGTTACCTTTTTGGATTGAAATAGTTAAAGGGTTGACACATTATTATTTAGTAAGGGGGTTTTCCTTGTTTATGTAGCACCCTATAAGAAAAGTGGAATTGGTAAATGATTTCTTTCATATTTTATGTGTGAGGAACCATCTGGGTTCTAGTTTCCCTCAGTAGGACTCTTAGTAAAGAGATAACTCTCCCATGTATACGGGGATCAATTTGTAATATATTCTTTGATAATTATGTTATTATCATGTAATGATCTATTTTACTGAGTAAGAAATTCCTTAGGCATGGTTATCCACTTCAGTGGTTATATAAATTTTATATTTATTAATATAGTGCGATTTAATAGTCATAAGACTATTAATACTCTCATTAATTGAATAAATTTGATTTATAACATATGTACTCTATCAAATGTTATGAATTCATAGTTCCTTTTAAATTATTTCCACATCACGGTAGAATTCATTGTTACATGAGGTGATCTTAATGTTAAGAAGTGTTACATAAAGGTGAATAATTTTTGATTCACAATGTATTATAATTATTTAAACCATTTGGTTTTGTGATAGCTTAAAAAATCTAATGAGTTGTGGGGGATACATTCATTTTTCAACTCTCAAGTAGAGTTACTTCTGAGTTAGTGTGTTTGAGTTAACTAATTACTAAGGTATGACATTGGATAAATGAGAATGTGTTGTAGCACTATTGTTCAGAGTTGGTTTTCGATTTTATGTATGATATGACATTATTTTAAGAGGTATTATTTTTTCTTCGATTCAATTTAGATCTTTTTATATGCATTTTTTCCACATCTATAATCCATGTTTAGTATTGATTGGAGTGTGTGTCATTAAGTGAGTTCCCTTTTTCGGAAAAAGAAAACTAGGACACTCTATTGGTGGGAATAATTATATTGAATTTTTTAAGAATTTACTCTCAAATATTGTGAACACAAACATAAAATAAACAATT
This sequence comes from Viscum album, assembly GCA_963277665.1. Taxonomy (NCBI): domain Eukaryota; kingdom Viridiplantae; phylum Streptophyta; class Magnoliopsida; order Santalales; family Viscaceae; genus Viscum; species Viscum album. The sequence goes on from OY728126.1 coordinate 593,687,409, forward strand.
TAGAATTATCACATTGGATTCTAGAAGTTATTGGAATTTTTTATTTTACCATTCAAGTCTCATCAATGGTGATGAGTTTAAAAATCTAGTCCTGAGTTTAAACCAATTCTTGATGATAGATTAAGGCTTGAAAGAAATAAGTGATCTTCTGGTTCATGAGATGGTAGGGCATATTTTCTTTCAAGGTAGATTTATTGTGAAGAGTTTGGTTGAGTACCCAACTTTGGAGGAATGGATAGTGTTGTTATGAGACTTCATTTGTACCTTAGAATGATAATAGGTGCCTTTGTATTTAATATGAATTGATAGAGTCCTTAAATGCTATGTCCACTTTTTTAAATCTGGATTCCTCTTAGCCAGGGTCAGTCTGAGGGGATTGACTGACTATTCAGTAATACGATGAATTTGTTATGGGTGTTTGACCTATAGTTGGACCTTGTTTCACGTCATCATCAGACACAGCGATAGGGATCATTTTAAGGAATGTACATGCTATTTTTAAATAAAGTGGGTCTAGAGATATATATATACTTACAAAAGTTGGTTTTCATTAATTTCCTAGTGTAATACTTTTTAAATGATGATAATATTTCCCACCATTAAATCAACTCTAGTATATTGGTATACGTCATATTTACACCAAGATAATCAAATGACTCTATAGTTGACAAATGATACTAATTTGAGGACTGTCATGGGTCCTTGTGTATAGTTTTTTGGATGTTAATTTTCTCTCTTTGATGATGTGGGATTATGAATCCAAGTTTGGTTTAGTTAGGATATGTCACCAAAAGTTAGTCATGTACTTTGTTGAGCATGCTCGAAATTTCCTTGTTGGAAAATGAACTAATGGTTCTAGGATTAGGGTTCTATAATTCATCAACTATTAAGACTATAATTTCCATGTATTTCAACAAGATGAGGTTTGACTTATTTTCTCATGGTAAGTTAAATGTGTCCAATGTGAAGCTATATTGACTAAATCAGTATATGAGACAATTCTAGTGTATGTGCCGGCTATATATTTTTCAAGGAAAATATGGTATGACATGTTAAATCATGGTCAGTTGGGATCATACCATTTTCATCTAATTGAGTACTAAAATTATATTCATCATGTTCAACACGGTGTGGTGAGTTATGAATCATGCCGAAAATGTTGATAGGATGCTCATAACATGCTTTAATTGGTAATTATTATTTTGGTAGTATCATGTCTTGAAATTTTCTCATAAAATATTAGAACTAATATCGGGGGCTCCATACATTGTATAATAAAATATACGATGAGGTGATAGTGTATCGAGTTATTTCAACTTGGGTAAGAACTGACTTGATTTTTTTAATATGAATATTTTATTGAGTTTTAGCGGCTAGAGTACCATTTGTTTAAAATAGCACTGATAGGTACGATATGAATGGAAAATGAATAAAAATCTAAAAAATTATAATAACTTGTGTTGGTCAGGTGATTTTTTCATTATTCCCTAAAAATTATTAAGGATGATAACTTTCAATAGGGGAGATTACAACATCCTGATTTTGGAACTGGTTTAACAATCAATAGAAATTTGTGTTTTTCATTGGTGGACATGTCAAATATTATTTTGACTTTGTAAATGGAATTATGGGTATAATATTACATATTAGTTGTTTTTTATAATGAATATAGTGACAGAGAGGTTGCTTGGGTGTTTTATTGTGATTCAGGACAATCTATCACAAGAAGCCTAGTTTTTGTGGAATTTAGAGTGAGATAGACAATTAGTGAATGATAGAGGATAAATACTCACCTCAACCACGTAGGGGATAGTGGTGTCATGGAGGTTTTAACATGATTTTTAAACTGTGCACCAATGGTTCTAAAATGATATGTGGAATCTGCAGAAACTTGTAGATCCAAACCACACGGGATACTCTCGGTAAAAAAACCATGAACTTATAATGCATGGTTAGTGACACATACGCAGTGGAACATCATCGTTTGAATAAGTTTCTCCAATACGTTTGTCCCAATAATGTTTTTTAATTTACAATTTTCACCTTTACGTATTTATCTATTCCCCATATTTTCAAATCCTCCACACGCACAACAAAATCCTCCGGGTTCTCTCTTTTTCATTCCATGTATTCCATGAATCCTCCCAATTCTTGTTACAAATCAAACAGTGTTGAGTGTGTTAGAAGCATATCAGAGAGAATGTTGATCCAAATTTTTTTCATAAATTATCTAATCTTTTATAGTGTTAATTAATTAATGCTTTTAAACCCTATTTTTGGAATGTATTGTAAATATTTTTATTTTCCTCATTTCAGATCAAATTAAAGCATACTAATAAGTGAGTAAATAATCCCTAGAAAATATTATGTGGTTTATTGATTTTAACATAAGTTCATTATTGTTTATAAAGTTTTTGTTGTTGTGCCCCATACTATATTTTCTATGTATTTTCCTCTAAAATGTAAATACCTTAAATTAATATTCGGCCCACAACCTTGATTATTTATGATCTTCCTATCATGGTAGTAATTTCACATCCTCAACCCAAACCACCACTTTTCATGTGTTTTTTCACTATATAATCCTCCATCGTTGTCAGTGAACGATCCACCTGTGAAATTTTTTTGTATACTCTTCATAACTCTTATAAATTCCTTAATGAATTAAGTGTTTTTTATGAACCTCATGTTCCATGATCATTTGTCTCATGCTTAATAATAATTTACAACCAAACTGGGGGAAGTAAATTTGATGGATTAAAATGTTTTGATAAAAATTTCTTCATTTAATAATAAACAACCATTAAGGTGTGTTATTATAAAGAATAGCTCAATTTGTCTGTTGAATTTATACTATCTTGGTGTGTACTCTATGTACTTGTTTGATATTATGTATTGTATGAATCCCATTGATAATGTTAAATACTAAATAAAACTTATAAACGAAGCTAAAAGAACCATGAGAAATGCCAGATTCCAATTTTATAGAATTCATAAGACAAGGGATCATTGAAAAGGTGATATTTCTTTATAAATGAGTTTTATAGAGGGACATTGGTTATGGTTGTGGACATGGATTTGGAAACCCCCTTGGTTGAGGATGTTAGACATGGAAATTCAGGTCACTTGGGTTTATGAGAATAACATTCAACAGCCCCTAGATTAGGTTATTGGGTATCAGACTTCTCATTATTAATTAATATTCTCAACATGGATCCCTAAAGTAATTATTATACTAAAAATTGTGTTGAATATTAATTTTGAAACCTGACGTGGTGTCCTATATTATTAAGTATTATAGAGCTTTGTGTCCTATATTTAAATTATGTGACCATATAATTATTCATGGAAGCATAATTTTCTTGGTGGGTTCTGGTTTGTACAATATATCTATATATATGGATATATATCTTATTACTTATATAGTATATTCATATACATACATACTTATATACATATAAAAATATAAATGGAAATATAAACTCAGATGTATTCCATCTTAGGTGAAACATGTATAGTCAGTCAGAAATCATTTAGAAAGTTGATCCCAAATTAATTACTAATGTTGTTACAACAATAATTTAATTTTAATATACCTTCACACTAATGTACATTACATTCAAGGACTATATTTCATTTGAGAACGTTGGTGGTGGCATGTTGTGTATATCTCACATCCTGTTCTAGCTACTGATCAGTACATGAATATATATCCTAATTTTTGATAGAAATCTAACTGTCCACTATGTTGTGATTTATTTATAGGCTACAACTAAACATGGTAGACAGGGACTTGCAGAAAAGCATGTACTCACACTACCCTTCAAAGATGGTGTCTTTAAATTATTTATTTCATCTTCAGTTGAACATGATTTTATATGATTCTTATGATTTTTTACTTCCTGATATTACGTTGTAGTATGTACATACATGATTAATTATTCAATATTTATGGATTTTATGTTTTATTTATCATTTTTTGTTTCTCTTATTGATTCATTATTCTTAAACTATATATCAAATATATAGAGTGTATAGTCTCCCCATATCATCTTAATTAGATCCTTATAACTTATTAGAAGCCTAAGGTATATGGGCAGGTATTCTTGAGTCCATGTGACCCACTGGTTGGAAGAAGTTATATTGGATTTTAGTACAAGATGTTATACTCTATATAAAATACTCTATTAGAGCTACATCCATCATTCTATCAACATTGAACCACCAATTCTATGAGCATTCAGTAGCCTACGACAATTTTCTAAACTCCATTAACTCAGAATCTTCCTATTTATTTCACTAGTCAACCTTCACTTGAAGATATATCTGTTAATCCATATATTGCAAAAACATTGTTAATGGTTCTTAAATCATCATGAATAACAATATAATTCATAACATGATGGTTAAAACATATTTTCTCACTGGCATTGTCTCAACATGTTTTTCACCATCGGGAATGATAGAAGAACATTTCCCCCTTGCCCTTACCTTAGGGTCCACCTCCTCTCCTTTAAAATTTCATTGTATATTCTAAAAAATACCATTGTCCAAAATATAGATATTATAATAAATCATTAAATAGACCTTCATGTGACTAGTTTCCGTAGAATGACTTTCTTGTAATGTGATGATCAAAAGATAATTAAGCATAAAATTATATATTGATGCTCATGAAAGTGGAAAAGTAACAACAAAAAATAGTATTCTATTAATTTCTATGAATGTTTCCCACATGGATTACCACCACTATTTATGGGAAAATGTTCAACTCAAGTAGCATGAAACCATGGGATAAAATTTCAAAAACATTATAATTTTATACAGGATTTATTCCTCGTTACACTTTTTAGATAAAATTATAATAGGGGTATTTTTTAATGATTGAAGATAAATATAAAAAGATATCAAGGAATAAATGTAAGATAAATAATTTATTTTTTTAGCATATGGACAAATTCCCATTCATGAGATGTTTCAGGGGTATGTAACTTGAGGAACATCCCAAGCATAGAGTTGTGCATAAATGGAATTATCCTCTTTCTTCTCTAGTAATGTTAACTGTAGAAATTTGAATACCAAAAAACATGACATCAAAGGGTTTATAATTTTAGAAATTAAATTTGGAGGAAGTAAAAGATCTCATATCCTGAAAGCTTACCATTTTTGCCTCACGTAATCCCAACAAATACCATTAATTGTTATAGCTAATAATATTATTCAAATTTCCTAAAATTAGTTGTAAAAACAATTAAAAATTTCTCAAAAATTTCCCTTGAAAATATCTATCCTTAATGAACTATTTTTATGAGGGACGACAAATCCTCACATAAGGTAATGTTATACACAACACCAATATTTCATGAAACAATGTTATTATAACCCATTTAATACATCCCTAATGGAACCTACTTCTTTGAGACATGATATCTTAAAACAACCATATCTCCTTAACCCAAGACAACTTATATAATGTTCACATCCACAGAAAAAATTGACGTGTCACCAATTTAAGATCTCTACATCAATTAATGACAAAGATTCTCAATTCTTAATCCCCATACAGAAACATTACACTTAAATAAAAGGTATAATCCTCCAAAAAAGTGTAATTTTATACTATATCTTCATTTTTAATCTTATACATGTTTTAAAAATGAGTTGTGCCTTCAAAATGTACCCATTTAAGGAAAAAAACTCCTAATCTACCTTCACATAATCCATTTTCATGGTTGAACTAGACTAGATAAACAAATGTGTAAGCCCTACATATCCTTTTTTTATCCCATTTCATGAAACAATCCAATTTACTAAAATAAGTTAAATTATATGGATTTATTCTCTAACATGGCCTTAAACAATAAAACCTAAACTACATGTTTATTAATTATGATTTTAATAGGATACATCCTGAAAATCCAAAAGGTTAAATGAATACATCCAAACATCATCACCATCTCATACCACAATTAGGATGTAATATATGTAATGTTTTATTATATTAGTATAGAATACCAAACATCCTATAAATACCCTATTCGAATTTAAACCATGTCTCAGCTTGTGTGATGAATATAAATATATCTTTCCCTATTGGATGTTAAATCATGAATACACTTATTTTAAGGGAATAATAAGATCAAACATCTATATGTCATGAGAATTAGAAGAACATTTATTTCCTTATATAATGGAAATAAGTATACCTATATGATTACCATAAGGTGACCCACATTCCCAATTCATCAGAAACCTATCCTTTCACATTTGGTGTCCATGGGATGCCTGTGGTGATGACTATAAGTTGTATGAGGTTATATTTAGTGTTTTACACATGTCATGATCATATGATGCCATAGGTGACAAGCCTATGATTCCATAGGCGATGCGCCTCAAATCACATAGGTTATGATCCTTGGATTAATCATGTGGTGATCATGTGATGCCTTTGGTTTTGATATTTTGATGAATTAGGTTTTGATGCCATGATTTTTTTGATTGTTAGGTAAGGATACATTTGGCTATCATAGGATTCTCTCACAGCCTAACATGACGTTGATTAAACTTCCTTCCTACATCACATTAATCCTTAAGACACATCAATTCCTTATGAAATATTCATTTGAATCACTTATGGTCATACATGATGTATAAAACTAATTATCATTCAGATATGATTGAAATACTCATATATACTGATCACATGTTTCCCCCTTATATAGAAAAAATAAATATAATTGAATGGTTTCTATAGGAAATGGTAGATAGAGAAAGTTATATGAACACGTTATAAATCATTAAGGGTGACATGGACTATGACATATTATCATTACTGAGATATATATAACTCTATACTAGATCCATGAACACATTTTAATTAGACAATCAGAAGACATTTCCCTAGAACATTATGTGTGGAAGAAAAATATTTAGATAAAAACCCATGCACAACACCTAAAAATGGAAGATGATCATGCACATGGAACCACACTATAACTTATACCCAATATAAGAATCATGGATAAACTATAGAATGTAATGATTGAAATAATAATTTTAAATGAAAAGAATAACATAAAGGGTTACTTGTTTTAGTATTATGTAGTAATCCCTAAAGATAATGCAACATGATTTTTTTTAAGAAAAGTTGGGATGATTCCAGTGATCAATTATTTATTTCATATACATTTATGAAAATACAGGGTATCCTCCCACATTATATTGGAGTTACCATTTAGTTATTCCCATTAGTAACACTATCATATCACCATAGGTTGATGTTCACCTCCTCTAACAATAATGGAGGTTCTCATAGTTTTTCAAAATATACTACCACCATAATGTGAACAGTTGGTAGTATATTCACCATCATATTAACTCAAACACTATTCCTCAATCCACATAATTCTATGAATTAACATCATATTTAATGATACATACTACCCCAACCTATATCTCTTAGTGAACTGACACTTTTTTGTTGTCAATCCCTCTCCAACTGGTCTGTGAAAACAAGTTCACCATATTTTTCCTTTTCATTATATTATATTTTATTCTAAAAATGTATTCTCACACCATAATAATATAATACATGATATTAATTTAAATTTTTTTACCAAATAAACCTTTATCACACATGTATGCTTCCACCATTGAATTTTCATAAATAAACATCATGGTTCATGACCATGGCTTTATTATGGATAAACCAAACTGAATATGTTTATGAACCACATCAGCACTTCCTAATTCATTAACACTTTTAACATATTTGATCTATAAATGTACCATTAATTTTAAATAGATCAATCACCACTTCCTCTTACATCTTATAGATAAAATATTACATCCACATAATTGTAATCCTCTATGAATAAAACATTTTATTTCCATCTATGTGAATTGTGAACTGTGAGTTGTAAAACAGTACCCCAACATCCTATGATTTTATAACATCCTTCATTAACCCATTATACTACACCATCTCCATCCCCACTTTCACCTAGACAACATAGTCTACCTCTATAATGGTAAATGGGACCATTGATAATTTTTTGAATATCTAACTCATTGCAATTCAGTTAAAAGTAAAAATACTAAATAGTTTTATTATTTGAATATGAATCTCCATCAATGTTAGAGTCTCCAAAACATAGTGGAGTCTCATCTATGAAAAATCATTATAAGATGTATTTAAATCCCCTCATGTAATATAGGATCATACTCAAATATTCTTATTACTCCATTTTGGGGATTAACATAAACCTATAAATAGAACCCAATTTATGTGTAATGTTTTCATGAGTTTAAACCATGAAATACATAAAAAGTATGAAAATTGTTTCATATAGATAATTTTCCATGTACAAGACCTCCACTTTTATTTGAGGTGACCTCTTTTTTACATAGCTTGAAATTTTGGGGTTGGGTGATGGTTCAATATTTTTTATCGGACAAATCAAATGCCTCCACCACAACTCAAATTATGTTTTGTTGAGTGACATATAGTCTACCAATTCAATAATATTATAAAATATTGTACCCCAAGATCAGTTTTTGCAGACTGAGATCCTTCATCTCAAATATTTTTGACAATTAATCCATTATCTCATTAATCATGACCTATTGACAATATGTCATCCATATAATATAGAAGGATGCAAAAAACTACTATTATCGAAAACCATTGAATAATTTCAATGGTAAAAATTTCTCTAGAAAAATATTATATACTATCATGTATCGTTGAAATTATGATTCCAACTCCTTAATGATTACTTAAAATTATAATGACAATGTTTTATCGTATACAAATGTAAATAGATCAGGTTATCCTTGTAATAATTTGACTACTCTATATAGATCACTTCATCTAAACATCTAGGAAGTATTTTTGTATGTGCATCCATTAATTTAACATGAGTTTTTTGGGATGAAACCATACTCAATTAAATTTGAATACTATATTGATCAATAAGTAAAGAAAAACATTATATAGATACAATTAATAATTATATTGGATACATTCAAATACTTTCCCAAACATTTACTTCTTCCCAGTATCTTTTTCTTTTATTAGTTGAGAAACCAAATATTTCTTGAGAATATTATTTCCTATATTATTTCTCTATCCTCTCAAATGTTTTGAATTCATGGAGGGAGTCAAATTAATTCCTTATGAATAACTCCCACAAATTTTAATCATACAAACTGCTTTCATCCTCTGAGAATTCAGCCCTTACATTGTTCACTAGAGGTTGATATTGTAATATTCTCCCATTCCATAGCACTTGAATCATTAATATGTAATACCTTAATAGTTTTCTATTTAGATTAGACTCTTCTAAGACTAAACCAAATAGATTTTATGATTTTGGTTATCATGATTTAGTAATCCATGAACTCTTTGATACATCATTTAGGGTAATATCTATTGAAACATAACCTCTCTCTATGAGTAACTCTACCTGAAAATATAGTTTTTCTGGAACTATTGTGCTACATTAATTTTTCAAAAGGTGTGTTCATTTCAGTCATCCATACACATTAAAATGAAATTTTAATGATAGTTTATTTCATTGAAAATTTACACCAGATTCTAATCGTTTCATAGGTTCTCATCCTTAAAGATGACTCTTAGACTTGTGATTAACTTCCAAGTTCCATTATCCAATAATAAAAATCAAAATTATTTTTTTCCATACCCAGCAATAAAATAAACATGTGACTTATCTTTTATTTTTTATAATTAATTGGAATTAACATGTGAATAAGTGAGTATAATTAAAAATTTTAAGCGGTTCAAATAAACTCTAGAACCAAAGAAATTATTATATTATTACCTCCTAATAATGAAAATTAATTGATATTGTTCTCCACATGAAACATAGAATTAAAATGATATCATGATTTATTTAGATAAAACATATATATTTATGTATCAATATTAAAGAAGAACAATTGAATTATAATGAATAATTATGAGTAACCACTTTATGAAATATATAGATAATGAAAATATAGGATAATTTTAGTATGAATGAAATTAAATTGTCTTAAAAAACATTTCATATTTGATTGTTTTATATATAAAAAATATTTTTCTAAATATATAATTTTAAATGATATTTATTTCTATTTCAATAAAACCATGAAAAATCATGTTAAAACATACGTGATATGAACAATTGGTTAAAAATTAATTTTATTTATAAATAACAATAACTATAAATGAGAATGGATAATATTTTTTAAAAATATTTTATAATCGAAATATTTTTTCATTGTATTTCTACATTTTATTTGAATGTTAAATTCAAAAATTTTAAAATTTAGTTTGAAATAATAAAAAATATTCACTAATTCAATATAATAATAGATTATTATGTTTATTTTTTTATATTTCCAAAATGAATAAATTTTACAGGAATAATGTGAAATATCATATTTATAAATAACAAGATTTTAATTACATTATTATTATATAGCTACGAAAAAAAATTCCAAAAAAAATTATTAAGACCAAAATATTTAGATTATGTGGGAATTTATAATTTTAAAAAGGAATTATCTAAATTACAATCACATATTAGATATAATGGAACGTATTAAATATTTTCTAGGATTTTTTTAATAAAATATATGGAATTATTTTAAATTTAATTATTATAAATTTTATTGTTTGAATCTAATTAATGGTTTTTAAAATTTATAATTATTGGGTACAAAGTATCTACAAAAGATTAAAATATTTTCTAACATAATTATTATGTCAAATAATTTAAAAACAATTTTCTATAGTAGAAGCTCATATGGATAAATTAAAAAATTCAGTGTGTCAGTTGATTGAATAATATTGATGAAATAATTATAATTGATTTATTATTATTTTCAAATCTCTATAACCCTTCACTAAATTAGTTTCTATTTATGGGGCCACATTTCATGTTTATCACGCTCTCCCTTTATAACAATTTGAACAACTTACATAAAACGACATTCTTACAACTTATAGACGAGTCCTCTAAAAACCCCATTATGGAACTCATTCAAATTTTTTTCTTCAGGAAAAAAAATCATAACCATAAATAACAATTCAATATCTTAATCTTATGTCTAAAATTTATTAGTTTATTCCATCCATTTCCAGGGGATATTCAATAGAAATCATAAATTACTCAATCTGTGTAATCATTTTTACAGGAATTATTTATTTTATAATTTTATTTTATAGTAATAATTTTAAAATACATATGAAATTTTAATTAATATGGGTCATATACTGAATTTTAATTGTTAATGTTAATAATCATTAATCCCCTTTTCCCATTTATATAATGAAAAAATGAAACTATAATTCCTGTGTTGTGTAGACTACCACATCCAGGAAGCAACAAGATTCATTTTACATCTCTGTATTAAAAATCCAACATAAATGGGCAATTTTATCAATAATTAACATATTTATATGATTATTATTATTCTGAAATAATAATCATTAATAATCCATCCTCCATTTCTCTGAAAATGATCTCACCATCCAAGTGTACATGTAGAATACCACCTCCAACAAATGGTTAATTATACTTTTAATTAATTTCCATCATGGATGAATTTAAGGATCAGAATAAAGGATAAATATTTTTCATTTAATATTATTCATATTATGTTATACTAAATTTGGGAACAAATTAATTATGTGAGCAATAATTGTTTGCTGATAATTTAATCATTTAAAATGAGCATACTAAGAGGAAAATGTTATTTTATTTATAATAAAGAAATTTTATATATTAAATTGTGTTTATAGATAATTATAATTGTGGTATATAATAAAACTAAAAAAATAAAATCATCATTTTTCTTATATAATGATATTAAAAATTAACCACCTTATAAATACCCAATAATAAAGGTATTTCATGTTTAGGTCAGTGTAAACACCTAATAGATCAATAATATGAATTTATGTCATGGATGGATATGAAAAATTATATACCATTATAATAAGTTATAACAATGTAAATATTTTTTACAGTAATTTAATATTAGTATTTTATCTTCTAATTAAGAAATCAAACTTTGTTCCTTGAGAACAATAGTAACATGCATATCACCAACTTCGAACTGAAGATCTTAACACAAAATACCATGAAATTAGATTATAGATTTATAAAATATCCTTGAACGTATATTCTAGTACCATATAATAACTAATAATTAATTAATTTTTGAAGAGAATATATACAAAGAACACTTTTATGAAACTAGTTCTACATGATAAAAATTACTTACTCCTACTATTAAAAATAATTAAAGACTAACTTATATATATTTATGTATGTAAGTACGTATATACATATAGAATGAAAACAAATAAGGATGAAAAATTGCTATAGATCTAAAAAGGTTTATTTTTTATGTATTCAAGGAAATTAATTTGATTATTTATGATTTTTGGTGTAGGTGAAAGATGAATAAACATCTAGTTAAGGGTTTTCATCTCAAATATCTATCATTGAGACTTTTTTCTTAATATAACGATAATTTAAATTTTGATGTGTATATACAAAAAAATTTAAATTTAATATATTTAATTATATTTTAATCATTTCATTTTACGCTCAATTATATTCCCACTCTTTTATGGGGTTGTTCTTAAAATGTAACTCAAGCCCCGAGGTTTCATTGCCTCAAATTTTTATTTCTTGAGGCATGTTACTGTTATACAACATGGTTTCCTTTTAGTAGTGTATTCACATCACAAGAATTTACTATTATGATATATTATTTCATTAATGGGAAATACATATCCAAATATGTTCTTTATCATTAAATATATTTTCACTCAATTATTACAATAGTTGTAAGAATTTATGGAAACTCAATTATCATTCATTGTGTTTCAATATTTTACCTTATATGTGATTGATATATTTTGGGTAAACTATAACCTTTAATTATATAAAATAAATTTTTATTAATTCATTTCAATAAAACAAAAAACCCATTTTTAAAATAATTCATACATCAAAGAGTATGTAACTCATTAGAGATATAGAAAACTCAATTCTTATTTCGTTAAGTTATATTATTTCATTATGAAATTCTTTATTCCCTAATTGGGTTCTTCCATAATAATATTTTATTATATGTTAATTTATCTACCTATATAAGTAAATATTATATTTTTTATATAAATTAATTTTTTATTAAAATGTTAACAAATTGATATTTTTATTAAATAATATTAAAAATAATAAAAATGGATTATACTTGTAGTTTCATATATAATTTATCTTTGATCATTTATCCAAGATAAATATTATGTATTTTATAGTCTTATATATTCTATATTATATTTAAAAGTAAATTTTTTCAAATTTTTATACAGGTCTTTTTTAGATGTTACATTTGTTTGTGACACAGATGTTTTTATTTTATGATAATGTCAAAAATAGTTTTTATAAAAGCTATTTTATATTATAAGAACTATTTATTTTAAATTCTAAAAATTATTAACTCGTATAAATTTTCTATTTTTTTATTTTTCCTGATATATATAAATAAATATTTACCATTAGGTGGATTGATCTCACTATATCATAAAATTTAACTTTTAATCCTTTCTTTGGTGATACCATTCTATGCATTCTATTTACAGGTGTGGATTTCATTTATTTCAACATCCTTCTAAATGTATTTTATTAAAATAGTTATATATTATTATTCACCCTTTATCCTTCATTATTTATTATATTATGATCATATTATTCCAATTTTGAGATAACTATATTCTTATTAACATATGCGGTGTGGCCATCTCATATAAAAAATTTCAGATATCAGGATGTTTAACTAAAAAAATACTTTATTTAGTATTTGTCGATATATTGAAATTATTAGTGATCATTGGCTATTAATATAGGTTGATTATGTATTATCTATATATATTATTAATTTTACATATTAAAATGTTTTTATTCAGCAAGGTGTTACTTATTTAATGGTATAAAATTAAATATTTACCATTATGGTGAATTTATTTGAATAAATAAAATTGAACATTGGTATGGATATTATATAGTCCCTCGATGCATCAAAATCTCTCATGAGATAAAAAAATCAGTTTTGGTGTAAACCTCACACCATATAAATATATTTTTTTTGGGAAAAAATATTTGATGACATGATATTACTATTTGAAATTGTGAATTCCATTAATATGATATAGGTTATATTAATATCGATGTTATCAATTTTTATCATTGATATAAAATATTCTCAATTTCCAATTATTATTGAATTATTCATATTATTTATTAATTTTTTATTTTCTATACCATGAATATTTTATGGATAACTTCTGGTGTATGCTTCCATTACTTAACATTTGAACTCACACCTCTATAATGTTTAAATTCCCTAGGATATGAAGAAAATTAGTAGACATGGCATGTTTATGTGGATAACAAGTGTTAAAGACTTTAAGAACCAGGTTTTTTCTATAAAATACTTTGGAATATTCTTGATGTTATTCCAGAGCAGTGCCTTCAGAGGGCGTGCGATTCTGAGTCCTGGTGTGGTCAGAATTTAATTTTGAGTGCGTTCACACTACGAACACCAAATAAATGGGATAACTCTTAAATAGTGTTTGAGATCAGAAATTTGACAGTTCAGATGTGTCAGGAATGGGGTGTTTACTCTAGGAATGAATTAAAAGATGTAGGCGCGGGACGTTGGGAACCCTCGCCCATTAACAGAACGTTAAACATATAGTTAAAATAATTAATTTATTCATTTAATGGTTAAACTCATGTATCGCTTAAACAGTTTCTTGGATGGGGAATCTGAGGGCACCGTTGAGTCCAGAACGTGTCATTTACCCTAGGAGGGGTGTAAGTTTCACAGGTGCGGGCCGTCTATGAAAAATGGCCCAGGGGCATTTTCGTAATTTAGCGGTGTAGGGTGTTGAGCTTAATAACATTCAAACAGAGACTCAGAATAAAATTCTAAGATCTCTTTTGAGCTAAAGAAGTAGTTTTTACCCTAGGGGAGGGTTAACCTCGACTCTGTCGAAGGTTTCAGATGCGGGTTAATTAGGTGGGGGTATAAATTAATTAACCTTTTTAATTAATTTTCTTTACTTAAGTAAACCCCAACCTATTCTTCTCCCCTTACACTTCCCTATTAGGAGCTATCAAAGAGGAATCTCTCCACCACCATCAAGCTCTCCTCTCCCACCTCTGAGCATTGTGGCGGTGACAGATCGTGCGGGAAGCGTCGGGCGAAGCCCTGCGAGGATGGAGCATGTTTATGGTTTTATTTTTCCTACCCACAATCTCCTTGAACAAGATTTGTGGCATCAAAATGCTATTTAATATTTAAATGAATCCCAGAAACACATAGGATATGATCTGATCATTTTGACAATTGTTTCGGATTGAATTTCTGAGTTCTGAGGCGACCACAGCGTTCCAGCGATGTTTTGGGTGTTCTCCTGTGATTTCTGCCGATCCCAGCGGTGGTCCGGCCCTCCCTAGAGGAGGCTCCACGATGGCTCGGAGCAGCAATCAGCGGCGTCATCGCAGCGGTCGTCGGCTGCAGGCGCTGGGCGCAGAGCACGGGCGCACCGACCCTTTGGCCGGTCGTCGCGGGAAAAGACTGGGGTGTTTGGACCCCGGCTGGCAGACAAAGGACCCGCAAATGCGGGTCCTACTGGACGACGCGCTAAGACCGGCCAGTTGGCCGGTCTAATTTCAAAACAAAAAAAAATAAAAAAAGGTTTATAATAATAATAATAATAATAATTTTATTATTATTATCATGAAAATGATTTATATATCATAACTCATCCGCAGGGTGTCCGATTTGGGCACCGTCTGCGTCGATGCATCCCTTAAATTGAGACTGGATTTTTGAGATGGTTTTGGGGGGGTTTTAATTCAAGAAATGAGGGGCCTCGAAGGTGCAACACCCCTTTAAGTGAATTGGCATTTTTTCGGGGGTTCTTGTTTTGGACGGCGCGAACACATCTGATGTTCGTTTTGAGCGCCGTTAGTGGCGTTGCGACCCTGGCGTTTAGCTGGAGATTTCAAGTGTGGTTTTGGGTGTTGAAACCAGAGTTGAGGCATGGGCCCTATGACCCATCTTTCGAGCTGTGTGAAGCGCTTTACAACTTTTTCACCGTACGTCCATTTGGGGCGTGCAGGCAGTAGATTTTGGGTGTTATTCTGAGGGCATTGCAATGGCACAATCTGTCCCCTTTAATTCCACATGGTTGTGCGGGCCCCACGAGGGCCGTTTTGGGAGTTGGCGGTGATTTCCATCATTATCACCAGCTGTCCATTTTGGATAAGTGAATAGTACATCTTGTGTACTTTTTCGACAGGATCGCAATGGTGTGATCCGTTCGTTGTGATTCGGGACCGGGGTGTAGGTCCCACGTAGAACCACTCGTGCGTGGTTTGATGAAATGCATCTTTTTCTCCAGATATCCATTCCACTCATTTGAGTAGTCCTTTTGACATGTTTTACCGAGGGGATCGCAATGGTGCGATGTGCCTGACTGTTTTCAGGTCCGAGGCTCGGGATCACTGGACATCGTTCGGGAGTAAAGTGGTGTTGGGTGACTTTTCTATCAGATATCTATTTCAGGCGAGTAAATAGTCAATCTCACGTGTTTTTCCACGAGGATGACAATGGTGTAATATTTTTAGGAGGGAAGAGCCTCTTACATGATCTTATTAAATGTGGAAATATGAACGGTGCTCCGGTGGCAGTTCTTCTTGCTGTGTTCGAAAGTGAACTCTTCACGTGAGATCGCGTGCACTCCCGTGTGAGTGTGGTAATTCTTGAAGAGATACGGTTTGTCGTACCTGATCTGTTGAGGTGGCAAGTTGGAGTTTTACATTTACGTCTTCGCGTTGACATTGGGGGTCGTGTGCACGTTAGCCTTTGGGGCTTGAGACGTGTCATACTATGGGAGTATGCGAGAACAATTGGAGGTACATGTAGTTGTTTTTACAAGAGAATGTTTGTGCGCTTGGTTGGAGTTAACTTTGGGCCAAATGTCATGAGGGCCCCAAGTGCGTGTCATGTTCTACTTTGCGTAACCCTGACCTCTCGCGATGTAGAGGGTCCCTTTATTCTCGTTTTTTTTGACCAGCCGGGTTGATTTTACCCTGGATCTATTCTCGTTTGTTTGACTAGCCAGGTTGAGTTTCCCCATGGTTCTGTTCTCTCTTGTTTGACAAGCATGGTTGAGTGGTTTTCCCTTATTTCTATTCTCAATGGTTTTGCTGGAAGAGTTTCTTCATGTTCCCTGGTAGGGTTCTTGTGGATTCGGTGTGACAAACACATTACACGAGAACTGATCCTAAACGCAGGTGGTTGTTTCGAGCAGGGATGGCCAAGATGTTGTTTTAAGCAGGGATGGCTGCTGAGGTTCCATCCAACAGGCGTGGCTAGTGGTACCATCCATCAGGGATGGCTAGAGAGGTACCATCCAGCAGGGATGGCCAGTGGGTTGCCATCCAGCAGGGATGGCCAGTACAGCGGTGTTCACCGATCATTCCCATCCAGCAGGGATGGCCATAACGGTTCTGGGTTTACCTCCATCTGGGATGAGAAGTGGTCCCTGCTGTCGAGTTTACCTCCAGCAGGGCTGGCAAGCGGTCCCTGATGCCGGGTTTACCTCCAGCGGGGCTGGGAAGTGGTCCCCGAAGCCGGGTTTACCTCTAGCTCGGCTGGGAAGTGGTCCCCGATGACGGTTCTGACCCTCCCTCTAGTGGAGTACCCTTTTACGGGACTTGGAATTGGGACTCATGGACGAATTTTTCCGGGTCTACCTCTATTGGTAACCCATTGACTTCCAGGGATATCCCTCCAGCGGGGCTGGGCAGGGGGTCGCCTGTTGACTTTCTGGAGACCTCTCGAATGTGGGGCAGTGATGAGGTGTGGTTTGATGTTCCCCCAGAACTCTCATGTACGAGGGGTTCTTTCCCCTCTAAGAAGCGTCCTTGTGACGCAACCTAAAACTGATCGGGCAAGTCAGTGCCACCCAAAGTGGATAGTGTCAAGGTGCGGTGATAGAAGCCCCTTGACTTGATGTTCAGGGCAGACGTGCAGGATGCTGGGCATCGATGGTGTTTACATTTGGGACTGTTGGCTACTCACATTCATGGGTTGAGCTATAGGATGGAGATACCCTTACGAACTTGTTTAGGTTTCTTGACAGAGCATATATTTATGTATATACCTTATTCCAGTACCCACATCTTGGGTTTTGGTTACTCTCCTCCAGGAGAGGCGAAGATGCGCGGGGTACGCCATGTGTTTCCCATGTCTATATTATCGTGGTTGGATGAGTCTACTCTCCTACTATAGGTATAGAAGACTCGACGAGAAGTTCATGTTCTCACCGTTTCTAGCTCCATGTGTCTGGACAAGTCTATCTCCTTTCTCTTTTTTGGTTGAGCTGGACGCTCTACTATTACACTACCACACTCTTTGTTGTACTCTTTACTACAATCTTGGTTGTACTCCTTTACTTTAACCTATTAAATATACTAATCACCGTTTGGTACCTTATTTGTTTCTCCCTCAAGACTTTTTGGTATCCCACTGAGTATTTTTATACTCACCCCTGCTTGGGCTTTGCCCACACTTGGTGTGCCCTTACAGACAACAGACAGGTTGGTCGTGACATCAGCAGAGCATAGGAGTTTAGGATCATGGTCCATGTGCAGTGGTCGTATTCGGGTTCCAGGTTTGGGACTCTCCCAAGTGTTTTCTTCTTTTTACCTGTTACGGGGTTGTGGCACTTTTCTAGTTGGGTGAGTGTTTTCCCATTTACTTTTTAGTTTACCTTCAGAACTTTCTTTGTAGTATTTAGAGGTCTATGCACTTTGTGGTTTATTTATAGCATTTGATACTTTAATTTTCCTTATACTCTACACTTTTGCGTTGAGTGTGTTGCGTGTGTCTGTACAGGTACTCAGGAAAAGGCCTCCCCGATTTTTTTAGCCTCCGGTGCTTGTTGCCAGCCCCTGGCCTATGGAGGTGGGCTTGGGATAGTTGCGGCTCGAGACCAGGTAGGGTCGGGTCATGAAAAAGTGGTATTAGAGGTGGTTCGTTCATTGGGACGTTGTTCGGACATCCCTAAAAAGGACTTAGTTGGGATTTAGGGCAACAGTGTTAACGTGTTATCGATTCACCTACCCATTTTTGTTAAGTTTGTATACATATATGCTCATTTGATCGCGTCACTCCCTGATAACATTCAGGATGTCTCCACGAAGACATCCAGCCAGGATACCAGCTTCGGTCCGTGAAGGTGACCTTATGAGTGATGAGGCCTCAGTCTAGGACCCATCATGTGACTCCATCTCTCAGGGTGGGCCGATAGTAGCACCCCCACCTAGTGAGAAGCAGACATCTTTAGTAGAGTAGACTGAGCTTCAACATATGTTGACGCTTCGCGGGTTCCAGCGATAGAGACCATTTAGGTACAGTGGTGATCCAGACCCTCAGGAAGTAGAGGTTTGGCTCGAGACAATGGTTCGCCTCTTCAGGCTTGTGTAGACGCTGGCAGATCTTATGGTGGCTTTGGCCGCCAACCTTTTCCGTGGAGCATCTTGGCGCTGGTGGAGTCTTGTGACTCAGTTTCTTGACAAGTCGTCACTTTCATGGGGTGACTTTATGTTTTTGTTTCGTAAGGAGTTTTTCCCCTTCTGATTATGCTCCATTCGAATTCCGGAGCTCTTGTAGTTTCATCAGGGAGGGATGATGGGGCCCAGTACGCGACTAGTTTCACAAATCGTGCACTCTTTTACCCGAACATGGTCCATGACGGCATGTTCTGAGTATGGGAGTTCGAGCAGGGTCTCCGCAGAGAGATCTGTGCTGTCATAGTGCCCTTGTGCATTTCCACTTATACCGGGGTGCTAGAGAAGGAACAGGTGATAAAAATATTTCTGTCACGTTCTACAGTTGGTGGTGGTAGGAGGCACATTGGAACCGAGACGTCTACCGTAGCTAGTGGGCATCAGCAAGCAGAACCTCGACGCATGTGGCTTTCTGACAACCTGACTCAGTGGCGTGGTCGTACACCACAGTGGAGCCAGAGGTCACCAGTGCAGCCCAGTGAAAGTCGGTGCTATGCTTGTGATGGGTGAGGTCAATTGGCGTCGGAATACCCGACCAGGCACGCTGAGAATATCGGGCAGGCAGCAGGTGCACCATCGCGAAAGAGGCAGCATTCTGATCTGAGTAACACTAGTGCAGAAAACATTTTTTACGTCGGTTATTTTTTATTATTTACGTTGGTTTTTAGGCGACGTTAATACGGACGACATTATAAATAACATTTTTTACGTCGGTTATTTAAAACCCGACGTAATATCCCTAACATCACAGTGGTTATCACGTCGGTTCATATAATAACCGACGTGATAAATATGCGCGGGGGGCTTTATCACGTCGGTTATTCCCTAAACCGACGTGATAAAACGCCTGGGATATCGTTTATCACGTCGATTATGTCATAACCGACGTGATAAACCCTTCCCCTGGCCTATTATCACGTCGGTTATTTAAGAAACCGACGTGATAAAAAGGCCTGGGAAACGTTTTAGCATGTCGGTTATCCAATAACCGACGTGGTAAATCGATTCCGAGGCCTTTTAGCACGTCGGTTATATTAAGAACCGACGTGATAAAAGCCCCGGGAACGGTTTAGCACGTCGGTTCTAGAAAAACCCGACGTGATAAACCCCTGCCGATTTATTTACCACGTCGGTTATAAAATAACCGACGTGAAAGAAAATTTTTTTTTAAATAATTGCACTGCCCTCACCAAAAAGCAACCAGAAACCAAACAAAAATAACCATGCCAGCCCTCCCCCAAGCCCCAACTGAACCCCACCCTCATCTATACCCACCTAACAACCTGGCCAGCCCTCCCCCACCACATTGGAGCCCCACCACAACCCTTGGACACCCCCCACCCCTTGGACAGCCCCCCCCCCCACCCTCATTTACACCCCCACGACCCCTAGTACAGCCTCAAACACCCATTGGACACCCCTCCCATATCCCATGGACACCCTCCACCCCTTGGACACCCCCACCCCTTGGACAGCCCCCCCACCCTCATTTACACCCCCAAGACCCCTAGTACAGCCTCAAACACCCATTGGACACCCCCCACACCTTGACAGCCCTCCCAGACCCCTTGGACACCCCCCCCCCCCCCTCATTTACACCCAACCGGCCCCTTGGACAGAACTCCCAGACACCTTGGACACCACTCCCATATCCCTTGGACACCCCCCACCCCTTGGACACCCCCCACCCCTTCGACAGCCCCCCCCCCCCCACCCTCATTTACACCCCCCGAACACTAGGACAGCCCCAAACACCCCTTGGACACCCCTCCCATATCCCTTGGACACCCCCCACCCCTTGGACACCCCCCACCCCTTGGACAGCCCCCCACCCCCTGGACACCCCCCCGACCCCTTGGAAACCCCCCTACCCCTTGGAAACCCCCCCCCCCATCCACTTGGACAGCCCCAAACACCCCTTGGACACCCCTCCTATATCCCTTGGACACCCCCCACCAATTGGACACCCCCACCCCTTGGACAGCCCCCCCCCCCCCACCCTCATTTACACCCAACCGACTCCTTGGACAGCCCCAAACACACCTTGGACACCCCTCCCATATCCCTTGGACACCCCCCCACCCCTTGGACACCCCCACCGTCATTTACACCCCCCCGACCCCTAGGACAGCCCCAAATACACCTTGGACACCCCTCCCATATCCCTTGGACACCCCCCAAACAACCACCCACCCCCTTGGAACCTCTCCCCCCATACCAAAATCCAGACCAGAAAAACCATCAACAGTAGACCAAAACAAGAAGTAGAGAAAAATTAAACATTCACTTATATAACATTCAAAACTTACACTGTAAACTTAAAAAAAAACTAAATCCAACCTAAACGACTACGAAATACACAATTACATTGACAATATTCAAAATTACATTTTACATTACAAACAACTAAAAGTCAATCAAACCTGTAAAATAATTTGACCACTCCACTTGTAAGTGTTTGATATCTTCAGCAGTAAATGGTTGAGGGTCATCAAAAAGCTACAAAGGAAAAGGATAGTAGTCAACGTGTATAATGAATAAATCAAATTGAAATATTATGAGAAAGAGGAAATCTTACTAGGTCAAAACTCAGAACTGTCCCAGTTGTTATTATTTCATACATAAATCTTAACATGTAATATCCGCATTCGATGATGCCTTGTTGCTCATGATATTTCTGTTTGAATGAGTGTAAATTCAATATATTATTTTTATGTAATAAATCAAAATGTACAAATTATAAATGGATATTTACCTTCGCATGTACATATTTGATCTTGAAATTCCTTTTCTTTGCGCTTTTTCGAAAGTGGACCCATGCCCTGTTAGAAAATAATACGAATGGGGTAAATTTAAAATTCATTATAATATATAAAACTATTGTGAAATTGAAACTTACGTTTCCAATATATTCTTAAAACTTTCTCGCACATCATCACGGAGAGAGAATATCTAATAAAGTGTTTTCTCCCTAGGGAAAAAAACCCCTAACATCCAATGATCCCTGATAAAAGGAAATTTAACGTTAGTGGTTTTTTATGTTAAAAGATAATTAACTATTTGAGAGGGATGTGTTTCATACCTCTCACAAAAAGTCATCATCCAACACTGTGTGATTACATTCTTTTCAAATCTATCAGCAATATAAAGCATTCTTTGTTCCTCATCCAATGCAGATGCTTCAGGGGAAATCAATTGTGGGTCCACGAATCCATATACATCTGTCAGCTCATTCCTCTCAAAAATTTTATACAGATAACTAATACAAAGCAGACATAAGTATACATTTTTAATAAATATAACGCAAGGAAAAGGTGTTAAGACTTACATGATAAAAATTTGCACCACGTTGATGCCCAACTTATCTCCAGTGACAAACTCCATGATATCAGTTTTCATAATCCCCACACATAGTTCACGTCCACAGACATGAGCTTCCATTGTAAAGTCATAATGATCCGCCAACAAATTTGAATATCTTGACAATTTGTCAAGACTGCTAGTATCTACATCTGATGTCATAGCTATCTGTCTTTGTTGTTGTCTATACAGTATTTCTTTACCTTTGTAGTATTCCTGTAAAAATAAATTGAAAAATATATTAGTTTTCAAATGATAAAACATTAATAAAAATATAAAATAAAAGATATAACATCCATACCTCTATGGTAATGAGTCGAAGAAGTCTGGATGGCCAAAGTAAAAAATGGCCGATACTATGTCCAACTGTCGTCACCTAATCTGTAGGTAATGGTATCCGAGCTGATCTATCTATAATATCCTGTACAGTGACCCTCTGATTCTCTACCTCTAACTGTTGATGATGAACTGTATCTCATATACAATATACCATCCCATATGAAACTATATGATGTTGAGGATCGTCAACATACAACTCACAATAAGTAGGTAGCTGCGGCGGATGAGGAGGATCAAAAATGGGGTCCGCAGGCTGAGGTGGGGGAGTGGGAGCTACTAGGAGAGGTGGAGTGGGAGCTGCACCCTGAAATTGTCTTTGCAAGTTTGCAAACATTAACTGCACCGATGCTCTAATCTTGTCCTCCATTGTCGCATTAATATTATGGACTTCAGCCTCCAAGGATTCTATTTTTTTTTATAAACTCCCTCAACGTTAGAAGTTGAGGAACGTGGCAACACTTTTCTTACCGATACACCTGCCGGATATCCTCTTACACGGCCAGGATGTTCGGGCTTTCCCAATGCCACAGATAAAATATCTTCCCTCCCAGATGGTGTAAATGTCCCCTGTGAACTCTGCTCCTCAAGAGAGTCCTGTAATAATTAATTGAACATTTCTATAATGATTGGAAATATATGACGAAAATAGTAAACTTAAATAAATAAAATAGATATCTTACAATCCTCTCAACTACGAGTCGCGATTCTTCCGAAAGATATTGTCCTTTTTTTCCCTTCCGAGCTCTTTTCCATTTCTCATGTCTAGATGGAGGGGATGGAGGGGCCACCTCTCCAGAGCTTGAAGACTCAGCTCTTAGTTGTTGAAATTTTTCTGCCATCATTTGTTCTTCCAATAATGCATACCCTCCCCGAGATAAACTATGAGGGTATACATTTTTAGATTGGATCTCTTGATGAGCTTTCCTTGTTTGCTGTAAATTAAGAATAAGTAATCATTAACAAAACAATAATAAGATCATTTATATAAGAAAGCTTATAAAAGTTTACATTGCCCTTACCAAAAATGATTCTTTTCTTCTACTTTCAAAAAATTCTCTCCATGTGTCTTCATCTATAAAAGGATATATACGACATGGATTCTCACGACTCCTATGACCATAAATGAAATCAGATGAGACGGTTGATTTGAAATCCCTCCATCTCCTAGCAGCCAACGATAAGCATTTCTTCCTGACTCCTCCAGTGTCAGGAATATCAAATGTCATCTGATAAAAAAGAGGTTAAAAATATTATATATACTAGAAACATTTAAAGAACAGTCAAACAATAGCAAAAGATCTTACCAAAATGGTCTGCCACAGCTGAGAAATTATCGCCTTATCCACACTTCTCCAATCATCATATAGAATGCTTACTTTTCTCTTAGCCTGAGTTGCTACAAAACCCTTAAAATCTTTAGCATTTGGACCTCTAGGAAGATCATCATCATCAAACTCCACGACTATCCTCTCCTCCTTCGTACGGGCAAGTGATAATTTTGGTAAACATGTGCACCCACGCTTACCAACCTTTTAACTCTTTTTCGTAATAGGAGCATGTGAATGTTCCTCCCCAGATGTATGACCAATATGCTCATCTCCAGAATCATGTGGCTGATCAACTGATTGATCTGTCATTTTCCTTCAAATCAAAAAAACAAACATTAGTTCACAAATAGAAAAGTGTACTAAATTACATAATAGTAAACATTGGTAATATGGTAAGCATGTTAAACAATGATAAACATGGTAAACACAGGCAAAAGGTTGCCAAGGAGTTGGCCCAAGAAAGCTGAAAAGTGGACTCACTGAGTCCACCGGTCAGCTGGTGTGAGCACACCGGCCAGCCGGAGGACCCAGGCAGTAGACTTGCCCACTGCCTGGTGCCACCGGCCGGCCGCTGGCTCACTACCGGCCGGCCGGTGGACCAGACAGCCTTTCTCTGTCTGGACCACCGGCCGGCCGGTGGACCAGACAGAGAGCCTTCCTCTCTGTCTGTACCACCGGCCGGCCGCTGTGTAACGCCCCGACCCCAGCTACCCAGAGTTGGTGCATTATTACATAACATTGGCATGATCACAAGAAAGATCAAATCTCGAAAGACCGATTGGTTTAGTAGCCTTGGAAACACTAGATATATTCATAAGTTTTACATTACATCATAAAATGAAAAACTACTAAAACAACATAATGTATCCATAATCCACACTCATATCCCCACATAACATCCCTTCAGGTCATTCATAATTTACTTCTTCACTTCCTGGGAAAAATAAAACATAGAAAAGGGGTGAGCTCAAATGCCCAGTAAGGATAACAATATAGCGGAAACTTTCATAAATAAGAATAAACATTTAAGGCAATGTATAACTAAAACAAAAGCCTTTCAAACATGAACTTTCAACATGGTATGGCATAAATAAAATGAAATAATGCCATTTAATTATTCACATGGATATTCTACTAATCGAATAATCACATGCAAAAATAAATAACCACTTTCATAATGTTGGAATGCATAATGCTAAACTTTAATTTCTTTTCAAGACCTCGTCCCAAGACCTTGGGGCAAACTGTAACCGGAACCCAACCCGGAGTGCCTCTAATAACCGGACACCAACCCGGAGTGCCTCTAATAACCGGACACCAAACCGGAGGGCTTACTTTTACCAGTCCCCAACCTGGAGGGTTTACTTTAACCAGTCCCCAACCTGGAGGGCTTACTTTAACCAGTCCCCAACCTGGAGGGCTTACATTAACCAGTCCCCAACCTGGAACATACTTGTCCAACACATTCATATGAGGTAAAGGTTAAAATATAACATAAACATTCTTATTGGAACTAACATACGTAATGTAAATAATTTCACCATAAACTATGAATGGTATAAAAATAGCACATCCACAGTCAAACATATCACAAAACCTTCAATACAATATAGAAGTTTTGTATCATAATAAATCAACTTCAAATAATCTTAAAATCCATCAAAGGATGTTGACATAGATGAAATCAATATTCTTTTTAAAAAATATCTCCTTTTAATTTGAAATCATTTAAGATCCATATAAAATAAAACATTTTCTTTGAAAATATTCTTATAAGCTTGTAAGGGAAGCTTTTACAATCTTATAACGGCGGAAAATAACCGCACCCGCCGTATAAGTAAAAAAACATTCTTATCTTAATTCTGTCGAAAAGGTTAAAAAGCACCTTGTTTGGAAAACGACGGAAAGATTCCCTTATAAACCCCTTATAAAAAGTCAAACAAGGGTATAAATGACTTTAACCCATATTCTTTTAAATATTAAAAATGTTTTGAAATACATTTTGAAGAAACATGGATGTGGATGATAACGAGATCCCAGTAGATTATTACGTATAAACAACCTCGGATAATGAAGAGATTGTGAAATAACCCTTACCTTGTACTTTTCCTTGGTTGGGGTAGGTTAACCTCCTGTATAATGGTGAAATAATTGTTATTAAATTATACAAGAATCATATACATTAATATGATATCATATATGATCTTTTAATGTTGCTTTATTAACAATATCATAGTATTATCGTCGTTTCGGGTGATAACCGATTCGTTATTTTTAAATTTTTGGTTACGTAAGACATGTTTGTAATGGATATATTATATCTTATTCATAATCAGAATGATATTAACATTATTTTTAACCATAAAATGAGAATAATACTTGAATGGATACGATGGAGAATGAATCTCATCGCGTTCGTGGAGACGGTAGTCCGTACGTACGCACGAACGCAACTTCCATTTAATTTTTATTTTAAAAGAATCGAATCCAAATGATACTTAGGTATATTACTATTACAGTATAATAGAATATTTTATACATGTTACTTATGTTCATTAACACCATCCTTTATACGTTCCATGTGTGGTATGAACGAGTCATATCATTTTAAGGGGGCGGTAGTCCGCACTTCCTCAAATGAAATTATCGTATGTATATACAACATGAAACGAATAATGGTATGAAATAAAATGGAATTACAGAAGATTATATATAAAATATATATCATTAATATCATATTTAATTACAGTGCCATCATAATGGCCACCATGAGAGGCGGTAAGATGTATTTGAACAATCATCGTTTCGTGAGGTGTTAGTTTGCCATCCACAGAAACATTATGTTCATCATCCATTAGATGGAGTTGTGTGTATGTGTAGTTTGAATCCTTCTTATAACAACATCCTAGTATATTGAGGATATTGGTGTTGTTACAAAAGAAAGGAAATAAAAATGGTTTGGGGTTGGAGAAGCAAAATAAATGAAAATAATTTAAGAGAAATCGTTACCTTTAATTTAGGTAACTCACTTTGGTTGGAACCAAAGGACTTCTTGAAATGCTTTCTGACAAAGGGGAAGCTTCAAGGAGGAGGAGAGGGATGTGGGGAGATTAGTTGGGCAGAGTTTGGACGAGCCAAGTGGCTTGAGAGGTGTGAGGAATGAGTAGAAGTGGTCTCCTTTTATAAGGGAGAGGAGGGGCTCTTTAGGAAAGAGTGAAAGTATTACTTTATAATATAATTATATTCGGTTTATAATGGTCCTAAAATAATTGAGGTCGAAGATAAGATGACTCATATTCTAAATAACATCAACCAATAAGAATTGGACAGGTTTTAGATAATATTTTAATCATTATAATCTTATTTATTTAAATGATTTATTAATGAGGTAAACATTGCATCATTATTGTGTCATTAATAATTTAACTTATTTGATGTCTAAAAATTATAAATAAAATATAATTATGTAGGAAATCGTTTTAGCTTTCTAATGAATATTTATAATCGAAAATCCAACATGTATAACCCTATGTAAAAATTGTTCTTCTAAAAGATGTAAGCTTATGCCATTTTTATTTTTATTTTAACTTTATTAATATAAAGTGTCCCTACCACATACAAGTGGCTCCAAGGGGTCCTCAAATTGACCCAAGGATGCTCATGGTCGGGTATGTGTCCACCAATAAGGTCATGACACGTTTTAGGGTAATTTTGTATTATTATAATATTATTTTTTTTAACCCTTATTTACCGGATTTACCCTTTAACCATGGTAAATAAAATATTTACCACAGTAACTATTCAAAATGTCTAAAAATAAAAGTTACCTATTTACACAATTTGAACATCCTGATTCCAAATATGGAATCCATTTTCCTAAATTCAAAACACAGAAGTGGCAGAAATTAATTTAAAATTAATTCCCGCTGTTAAAACAAAAAGCGTGTTTTTAAGAGATAATAACTATCAAAAGATTGACACTCGTTTATGTTCGGTTTAATTGTAAAATTATGTCCAATGACCAACATTATATTAAATGGTAAAAATATATTCTAAATATACTTTAAAACCACTCAAATTCATAATTTATCACTATTAATTATTTTGATTAAAAAAGTTGTTTTTAATTAAAATTTAGTAATTTTCACTATTCATCAAAATATGAAAGTTATCCGAAAAGTACCAAAATTTCACCTTAGGCTAAATTTGATATTCCGAATCCAAAAATGAAGTCCATTTTAAAATATAAAATATATATAACTTCAAAAAGTAGGTATTACTATTCATAACAGCTAGTTTGATTGGTTACGGTGTGTTAGAACTCGAAGTTGCGTACAATACACGCTACTGTTTTATTCAAAGGAAAGCGTACCGTGGAATCTTGGGTTGTTTCATTTTAAATTTTTTGATGTCCCCATTCAGTCAAAATGTTTAATATATTGTATTTAAAAAGGGTTCACTATTAAAAGTTGATAAAAGTGCAATACTGAAAATGAATTTGTTCTTGCATTATATCTAAGAAACTCATAATATGGATTCTAAAATTATAAGGATTATATAAAGTTTAAAATTTAGTTAACACTATTCATAACCTTTTTTGAACAGCTTGTTTGGTAATTCATGGTGCGATTGGACTTGTTGTTGCGTGTAGTGAAAGTTATTGAATTATTTTGAAGAAATAACACACTATGAAATCTTGGGGTGTTACATTCTCCCCTCCTTCAATAAATTGCGTCCTCGCAATTTGAAATTGTTCTTCGAAAATAAAAGGTTGAAAATAGATAATATATTCGTGGGAAAACCCACATCGGAAATTGGGTTACTAAAATTTAGTCTTAATATGAGGAAAAGAGAAATGAAAGGGTCACCACCAAATCATGATCTTGATTAGGAGAACATTGGTGGCAATTAGAGACATATAATCGGAGGAAGAACGTAAATATTTATAGGTAGTGATTGAGGTCATCAATCACAAACAAGTGTATAATTGAGGTCCTTAAACTCATCAATCTATGATGATTTGAAGTACCATCGGTTCAACAAAATATAGGGTATTGGGATAACACATTTTTTTACATTTCAAAATTTCTTAGTTGAAATCCCACATCGAAAAATGAATTAATGAGTCCTCTATTTAAAAAAAAAGTGGAAAGTATGAAGATTACCGAAAATAACACATACTAGGGTTCCATGTAGGAAAATATGGATATGGAAGAGAAATCTAACCATCAATTATCTGATGGAGAGTGGTAGAGAACATGGCTATGAAAAGGCCAACAATCCCAAAGCCATAAATTAGTGATGATTTAAGGTACCATCTAGGGAAACATTTTTGTTCTAAGTTCCTTTTATTAATGTTGAGGAATTTATTTATGAGATTGGCTAAGATCAGAAGGAGATATACTGACTTTATAATCAGAGTTTTATCCATTAATAAGTTTCTACCACAAACTCATCTTTCACTCTAAAAGATAATAGAATGTAATTTTTTATTTATTTATACTATTCATACTGGGTTCCAAAATAAATGAATTTATAATTCATCTACCAGATCTTTAAAAAAAACAACATTATTTAATCCAGGAAATCTCATGGGCCAGTGGTAGGTGATACACCCTTGTCGCCCTTCAGTTGCGGGTTCAAGTCTCGCAGCCTTGCCGGACGCGATGGGTTGCCGCCCAACCTCCGGGTTTTCCTTTTATGGTAATCCAAAATAATCCAAACTAGAACTATCCAAAATACTTCTGTCCAAACTCACAGTCCAAAATTTATAAGGAAGGTAAAAATAATATAGATCCTTTTTACCCCGCAATAGCATATGAATACCTTCATCTTGTATTCTTTTAATAAACTGAAACATCTTGAATTACCATATTCCTTATTGATTACATTCATGCTCCCCTATTCCATATAGAATGCTGGATATACTTCATTAATCCAAAAATGTTTTAAACCCCAACAATGATGGAATATACAAATCATTAATCAGCTTCAAGGTAGTCAATAATATCCAATATAATTTATCCAAATAAATCATGTATTATTCTAAAATCACCACCTCGGTATCTGAACCATATTATGGTTTATCTTTCTCTCAACCATATATTTTCCAAACATTTAACCTGCTACTGAGTCACTTTTCTTTGTTCCACACCATCTCAAGTCCTTAATGAAATAGTACTGCAGTACAATCCTTATATACTCCATAATTATTATAACAAGTACATTGTTGATACAACACTCAATTGACCTAATCAACATAAGAACTCTAATCATTCCTCTTCATCTGAGGTAGTATCATAACTTGATTATTATCCAATAGCATCATTTGCGGCATAGTCTGATGACTGGGGCATAGGTTCGTGTAGTGTCCAAACTCCTTGCAAATGAATCATTGTACATTTGAAACCATTTTCTTACCCTTGCAGTCATGTACTTTGTGCCCTTTTCCTCCACACTTATAACAAACTCCCATTCCTTTCAGGAAATTTCCAGGGTGTTTCTTTCCACAGTTACCACATATGGGAAAATTCTTCTTTTCCCTCTTCCCTTTATCCATTTTTCTCTCTTCCATCCTTTTCTTCTCTTGCTTCCCTTCAAAGACATAGGACTCGGTAAACTCTTTACTTATCTTATCAACACATGATATTATTTCTTCATATGATGATAATACATGGGAGACTATTTCTCTTGTCAATTATAGCTTAAAACCATGAAAGATATCATCCTTCCTTCTCTTTGGATCATGTGCATTTCTGGAGTTCTCATTCCTTCTACTAGGCGCCATTTCTATACAATGGCATAAACTAGATCAGTTTATGAATCAAAATACATAATCCCATACTTATAAAACACTTAACATAAATTGAACTATTTATGGATATAATCCATAATCATAAAAATGTTTTCTTTGGGGAATTATATACTCATAAACCCTTCATAATGATTTGTAAAGAAAATGAGAGTTATCCTAAGCATATCCCCCGGGAGTGTCGTAACCAAGAGTGCAGCAAGGCCCGTTGTCGTGCACCAGTTCCCGTTCGAGTCTAGCTCAAAGCGGTGTTTTCGGGTTTTACCCCTAGGTACATCTGTGCCAGAGCCGCCTCTACCTGCTCGTATCCAGACAGGGATGTATTTCTCGGAAAACTCACAAAATCTCTACAATACCAAAATTCTAGGAAGTTCTTCTATTCTAATCCTCAAAGTTCATCTTAGGTCTACGTGCTCTAATAAGAGTTTATCTAAATCTAGCTTCCAAGGTTTGTACTAAACTTCCTCTGATACCAACTGTAACGCCCCGACCCCAGCTACCCAGAGTCGGTGCATTATTACATAACATTGGCATGATCACAAGAAAGATCAAATCTCGAAAGACCGATTGGTTTAGTAGCCTTGGAAACACTAGATATATTCATAAGTTTTACATTACATCATAAAATGAAAAACTACTAAAACAACATAATGTCTCCATAATCCACACTCATATCCCCACATAACATCCCTTCAGGTCATTCATAATTTACTTCTTCACTTCCTGGGAAAAATAAAACATAGAAAAGGGGTGAGCTCAAATGCCCAGTAAGGATAACAATATAACGGAAACTTTCATAAATAAGAATAAACATTTAAGGCAATGTATAACTAAAACAAAAGCCTTTCAAACATGAACTTTCAACATGGTATGTCATAAATAAAATGAAATAATGCCATTTAATTATTCACATGGATATTCTACTAATCGAATAATCACATGCAAAAATAAATAACCACTTTCATAATGTTGGAATGCATAATGCTAAACTTTAATTTCTTTTCAAGGCCTCGTCCCAAGACCTTGGTGCTAACTGTAACCGGAACCCAACCCGGAGTGCCTCTAATAACCGGACACTAACCCGGAGTGCCTCTAATAACCGGACACCAACCCGGAGTGCCTCTAATAACCGGAGACCAAACCGGAGGGCTTACTTTTACCAGTCCCCAACCTGGAGGGCTTACTTTAACCAGTCCCCAACCTGGAGGGCTTACTTTAACCAGTCCCCAACCTGGAGGGCTTTCTTTAACCAGTCCCCAACCGGGAACATACTTGTCCAACACATTCATATGAGGTAAAGGTTAAAATATAACATAAACATTCTTATTCGAACTAACATACGAAATGTAAATAATTTCACCATAAAATATGAATGGTATAAAAATAGCACATCCACAGTCAAACATATCACAAAACCTTCAATACAATATAGAAGTTTTGTATCATAATAAATCAACTTCATATAATCTTAAAATCCATCAAAGGATGTTGACATAGATGAAATCAATATTCTTTTTAAAAAATATCTCCTTTTAATTTGAAATCATTTAAGATCCATATAAAATAAAACATTTTCTTTGAAAATATTCTTATAAGCTTGTAAGGGAAGCTTTTACAATCTTATAACGGCGGAAAATAACCGCACCCGCCGTATAAGTAAAAAAAACATTCTTATCTTAATTCTGTCGAAAAGGTTAAAAAGCACCTTGTTTGGAAAACGACGGAAAGATTCCCTTATAAACCCCTTATAAAAAGTCAAACAAGGGTATAAATGACTTTAACCCATATTCTTTTAAATATTAAAAATGTTTTGAAATACATTTTGAAGAAACATGGATGTGGATGATAACGAGATCCCAGTAGATTATTACGTATAAACAACCTCGGATAATGAAGAGATTGTGAAATAACCCTTACCTTGTACTTTTCCTTGTTTGGGGTAGTTTAACCTCCTGTATAATGGTGAAATAATTGTTATTAAATTAAACAAGAATCATATACATTAATATGATATCATATATGATCTTTTAATGTTGCTTTATTAATAATATCTTAGTATTATCGTCATTTCGGGTGATAACCGATTCGTTCTTTTTAAATGTTTGGTTACGTAAGACATGTTTGTAATGGATAGATTATATCTTATTCATAATCAGAATGATATTAACATTATTTTTAACCCTAAAATGAGAATAATACTTGAATGGATACGATGGAGAATGAATCTCATCGCGTTCGTGGAGACGGTAGTCCGTACGTACGCACGAACGCAACTTCCATTTAATTTTTATTTTACAAGAATCGAATCCAAATGATACTTAGGTATATTACTATTATAGTATAATAGAATATTTTATATATGTTACTTAAGTTCATTAACACCATCCTTTATACGTTCCATGTGTGGTATGAACGAGTCATATCATTTTAAGGGGGCGGTAGTCCGCACTTCCTCAAATGAAATTATCGTATATATATACAACATGAAACGAATAATGGTATGAAATAAAATGGAATTACAGAAGATTATATATAAAATATATATCATTAATATAATATTTAATTACAGTTCCATCATAATGGCCACCATGAGAGGCGGTAAGATGTATTTGAACAATCATCGTTTCGTGAGGCGTTAGTTTGCCATCCACAGAAACATTATGTTCATCATCCATTAGATGGAGTTGTGTGTATGTGTAGTTTGAATCCTTCTTATAACAACATCCTAGTATATTGAGGATACTGGTGTTGTTACAAAAGAAAGGAAATAAAAATAGTTTGGGGGTTGGAGAAGCAAAATAAATGAAAATAATTTAAGAGAAATCGTTACCTTTAATTTAGGTAACTCACTTTGGTTGGAACCAAAGGACTTCTTGAAATGCTTTCTGCCTAAGGGGAAGCTTCAAGGAGGAGGAGAGGGATGTGGGGAGCTTAGTTGGGCAGAGTTTGGACGAGCCAAGTGGCTTGAGAGGTGTGAGGAATGAGTAGAAGTGGTCTCCTTTTATAAGGGAGAGGAGGGGCTCTTTAGGAAAGAGTGAAAGTATTACTTTATAATATAATTATATTCGGTTTATAATGGTCCAAAAATCATTGAGGTCGAAGATAAGATGACTCATATTATAAATAACATCAACCAATAAGAATTGGACAGGTTTTAGATAATATTTTAATCATTATAATCTTATTTATTTAAATGATTTATTAATGAGGTAAACATTGCATCATTATTGTGTCATTAATAATTTAACTTATTTGATGTCTAAAAATTATAAATAAAATATCATTATGTAGGAAATCGTTTTAGCTTACTAATGAATATTTATAATTGAAAATCCAACATGTATAACCCTATGTAAAAATTGTTCTTCTAAAAGATGTAAGCTTATGCCATTTTTATTTTTATTTTAACTTTATTAATATAAAGTGTCCCTACCACATACAAGTGGCTCCAAGGGGTCCCCAAATTGACCCAAGGATGCTCATGGTCGGGTATGTGTCCACCAATAAGGTCATGACACGTTTTAGGGTAATTTTGTATTATTATAATATTATTTTTTTAACCCTTATTTACCGGATTTACCCTTTAACCATGGTAAATAAAATATTTACCATAGTAACTATTCAAAATGTCTAAAAATAAAAGTTACCTATTTACACAATTTGAACATCCTGATTCTAAATATGGAATCCATTTTCCTAAATTCAAAACACAGAAGTGGCAGAAATTAATTTAAAATTAATTCCCGCTGTTAAAACAAAAAGCGTGTTTTTAAGAGATAATAACTATCAAAAGATTGACAATCGTTTATGTTCGGTTTAATTGTAAAATTTTGTCCAATGACCAACATTATATTAAATGGTAAAAATATATTCTAAATATACTTTAAAACCACTCAAATTCATAATTTATCACTATTAATTATTTTGATTAAAAAAGTTGTTTTTAATTAAAATTTAGTAATTTTCACTATTCATCAAAATATGAAAGTTATCCGAAAAGTACCAAAATTTTACCTTAGGCTAAATTTGATATTCCGAATCCAAAAATGAAGTCCATTTTAAAATATAAAATATATATAACTTCAAAAAGTAGGTATTACTATTCATAACAGCTAGTTTGATTGGTTACGGTGTGTTAGAACTCGAAGTTGCGTACAATACACGCTACTGTTTTATTCAAAGGAAAGCGTACCGTGGAAGCTTGGGATGTTTCATTTTAAATTTTTTGATGTCCCCATTCAGTCAAAATGTTTAATATATTGTATTTAAAAAGGGTTCACTATTAAAAGTTGATAAAAGAGCAATACTGAAAATGAATTTGTTCTTGCATTATATCTAAGAAACTCATAATATGGATTCTAAAATTATAAGGATTATATAAAGTTTAAAATTTAGTTAACACTAATCATAACCTCTTTTGAATAGCTTGTTTGGTAAGTCATGGTGCGATTGGACTTGTTGTTGCGTGTAGTGAAAGTTATTGAATTATTTTGAAGAAATAACACACTATGAAATCTTGGGGTGTTACACGCTGGCTCATCACCGGCCGGCCGCTGGTGATCCAGACAGAGAGGAAGGCTCTCTGTCTGGTCCACCGGCCGGCCGGTGGTGATCCAGCGGGCGGCCGGTGGTCCAGACAGAGAGCCTTCCTCTCTGTCTGAACCACCGGCCGGCCGCTGGCTCAACACCGGCCGGCCACTGGTGATCCAGACAGAGAGGAAGGCTCTGTCTGGTCCACCGGCCGGCCGGTGGTGAGCCAGCGTCCGGCCGGTGGTTCAGACAGAGAGGAAGGCTCTCTGTCTGGACCAACGGTCGGCCGCTGGCTCAGCACCGGCCGGCCGGTGGACCAGACAGAGCTTTGTTCTGGACCACCGGCCAACCGGTGATCCACCACCGGCCAGCCGGTGCGCCCAGGACTTCTCCTCTTTACGGTTTTTATTGTTTTATCGTTTTGGTTTGATACATATTTTAATAAGTAAAAAATTTACAGTATCTAACATTATATGAAAAAACTAAATGTAAACAAGAAATAAACTTGTGTTACCTGTAATTTTAGGAATGTACAGTTGGATTGTTTTTCCAAATTCCTTCGTCGTGATCGTTCCTTATGGCACAAACCATGTCTTCAACATACTCATCATTATGTTCTGTTAATATTTCCATGGAAGTAGGGATCTCACATAAATCATCATCTTCATCAAATTCATCCTCACCAACATATTGGTTTTTCCCTTGTAAAACAACAGCCCACTGCATATCTGATTGATCTACTACATAGAAAATTTGTTTGGCATGTGTTTCCATTATAAAAGAATGAGTTGTGTCTTCCAATCTATTCAGATTAACAAGTGTCATTCCAAATTCATCGTGTCTGACACTGTTGTTACCGATAAACCATTTACAGTTAAAAACGGGAACTTTAATTTTAAAGTAATCAGCCTCCCATATGTCTTCAATCACTCCATAATATGCACTTGATGCCGAAATTGGGTTTCTGTCCTTAGCACCCGAAAAATGCATTGCTTCTGCAAACACCAATACACCACTATTCTGAACTGCACTTCTGTTGTCCTGAGCTTTCGTATAAAATGTATAGCCATTAATGTCATAAGCGGACCATGTTATCACATTTAAAGATGGACCACCCACTATCCATTTTAATGTCTCTGATACATCTGATCTACCAAGCAAGGTCTTTTTAAACCATGGAAAAAAAGTTTTGTTGTTCTCATTCAAAATCCACATTTATTTCTTCTTTGGATGACATTGTTTCAACTCATTAATATGCAATGTGATATACGGTTGAACATCAGCTATGTTATTCAAGATGTATGATTCTAACTTCTTCATATGTTCAGCTGACAGTGATTTGACTTTCAAGCCACGAATCCCCTTTCCCTCATTATTAACCCGTTCATGGTGAGATGGAGGCAAACCTACGTGTTGCGCCGTAGCCAAGTAGCTCGTACAAAACTCTGCTACCTCCTCAGAAATATACTTTTCAATAATGGAGGCTTCAGGTCGATATGGATTTTTAACATATCCCTTTAATATTTTCATATACCTTTCAAAAGGATACATCCAACGAAGATATACAGGTCCACAAAGCCTTATTTCTCGAACCAGATGAATTAGTAAATGCACCATCATATCAAAAAAAGATGGAGGAAAATACATTTCCAAATGACAAAGTATAAAAATTGCATCCTTTTCCAAAATGTTCAAAGCATTCACATCAATCGCCTTGTTGAAAATTGAATTGAAAAAATAACACAACCTCATTATAGTCTTTCTGACACGGATGGGAAATATTCCACGCAGTGCAACTGGTAGAATTTGTTGCATCATGACATGACAATCATGTGATTTCATACCTATCAACTTCAAGTCTTTCAATGAGACAAAATTTTTTACATTTGAAGAATAACCTTGAGGCACTTTGATATCATGAAGACACTGACAGAAGCTACTTTTCTCCCTCTTCGATAATGTATGACAAGCCGGGGGAAGAAATGTTCGTCTTCCTTTAGGAGTGGGAGCTAACTCCAAACGTATTTCCATTGACAGTAGGTCTAACCTTGCATTCAACCCATCTTTTGTCTTTCCTTTAATATCTAGCAATGTTCCGATCAAAGAATCACAGATATTCTTCTCCACGTGCATGACATCAATATTATGTTTGACTTCATGATACCTCCAATATGGTAGCTCAAAAAATATTGACCTTTTCTTCCAAATATGTCTATCATTACCAGATTTCTATGTCTTTCCCAATGTCACATCAAGGTTTTTCACCCTCTCAAAATACAATTCTGGGGATAAAGGTTGAAGAGCAGTATCAAATTCTTGTGAGCCATTGAATGCCTTTTTTAGTCTTCTATAAGTGTGATCCATAGGCAAAAACTTTCGATGACCCATGTACACTGTTTTCCTCCCATGATGCAATTGACAATATGACGTCTGTTGTTCGCAAATTGGACATGCTTTATGCCCTTTAACACTGTATCCAAACAAATTTCCATATGCTGGGAAGTCATTTATAGTGAATAGAAGCACTGCATGCAGTTGAAAATATTCCATTTTATAAGAATCATACACCCTAATACCATCAGCCCATAACAGTTTCAAATCATCAATCAGCGGTGACAAGTATACATCAATATCATTGCCGGGTTGCTTTGGACCAGAGATCATGATACTCAACATGACATATTTGCGCTTCATACAAACTTCAGGAGAGAGGTTGTAAATTACCAATAAAACAGGCCATGATCTATGTGTGCTACTGAGGGTTCGGTATGGATTCATTCCATCTGTGCACAAGCCTAGTCTCAGATTTCTAATTTCATTTCCAAATATAGGGTACTGGGCATCAATTTTCTTCCATTGTGGACAATCAGCTGGATGACGTATTTTTCCATCACATACCCGCTCATCAGCATGCCATCTTAACCTTTTTGCATCATGTGAATTAGCAAATAAACGTTTGAAACGAGGAATTATAGAAAGATACCAAAATACCTTTGAAGGGAGCTTTGTAATCTCTATATCAGCTTGTGATTTTTCTTTCACCTTATACCGTGATGCCCCACATTTAGGACACTCTTTCAGAAATTCATATTCCTTCCTATATATAATGAAGTCATCCGGACATGCATGTATTTTCCTGTATCCCAATCCCATCAGGCATAATATTTTTTTGGCCTTATAATGTGAATATGGAAGATCGTTATCTTTTGGAAGAATGTCTTTCATCAATTGTAGCAGCTCTATAAAACTTCTGTCACTCCATCCATGTTTCGCCTTCAGTTTAATCAATCTTAACACCGCCGAAAAAACCGTAAAATCTGTACAACCAGGATATAATGGTTTTTCGGCATCACCATATAGACGTGAAACTGTCGGTTCTATCTCAATTTGTTCTGCTACAATATCGAGAATCATTTCTTCAATTCCATCGGAGTTACCATCTTGCGATTCATTATCATCAGTGACATTCTGTCCAGTTTCGCCATGCCAAATCCAAGGGTTGTAACTCAGATTGAAACCATGACAAATCAGATGATCTTTTATCTCTCTACTTTTCAACTTCTTCATATTCAGACATTTCAGGCATGGACAGAAAAAAATGTCACTACTTGGAACATTTCGTTTAGCAAATTCCAAAAAGGCATCAACACCTTCCTCATATTCATTGCTCATTCGATGTGCCGTAATCCAACTTCGACTCATTATTACCTATAACAAATAGCAAAAATATATATATTTTTTAGATAAGACAAATATATGTTTATATGAAAAAAATCATAATTTTAATATAACAATTTTGAAATATAAAACAAATCGATGTGTAAACCCCCCTGGACACCCCCCGACCCCTCTGGACAGCCCCCCACCCCTCCTGGACACAACCCCCCACCCCCGACCTGCTTGGACACCCCCTGGACACCCCCCAACCCTCTGGACAGCCCCCCCCCCCACCACTCCTAAACACCACCCCCACCCCTACCCCCTTGGACACCCCCTTGGACACCCCCAACGCCCACCCACACCCTTGGACAGCCCCCCACACCCACCCACCCCCTTGTAAACCCCCCTGGACACCCCCCGACCCCTCTGGACAGCCCCCCACCCCTCCTGGACACCCCCCCCCCCCCCACCCCCTACCCCCTTGGACACCCCCCTAGACATCCCCCAACCCTCTGGGCAACCCCCCACCCACCCGAACAACCCCAAATACCCTCTGGAGGGGCCGCCACCCCACTTGGACAGCCCCCCACACCCATCCACCCCCTTGGACAGCCCCCCACACCCATCCACCCCCTTGGACACCCCCCTGGACACCCCACCGACCCCTCTGGACAGGCCGCCACCCCCTTGGACAGCCCCCCACACCCACCCATCCTCTTGGACACCACCCTGGACACCCCCCGACCCCTCTGGACAGCCCCCGAACCCTCTAGAAAGCACCCCCACCCCTCCTGGACACAACCCCCCACTTCCGACCTGCTTGGACACCCCCTGGACACCCCCCAATCCTCTGGACAGCCCCCCACCCCTCCTAAACACCACCACCCACCCCCTACCCCCTTGGACACCCCCCTGGACACCCCCCAACACCCACCCACACCCTTGGACAACCCCCCACACCCACCCACCCCCTTGTAAACCCCCCTGGACACCCCCCGTCCCCTCTGGACAGCCCCCCGCCCCTCCTGGACACCACCCCCCACCCCCTACCCCCTTGGAAACCCCCCTGGACATCCCCCAACCCTCTGGACAGCCCCCCCCCCCCCCACCCACCCGGACAACCCCAAATACCCTCTGGAGAGGCCGCCACCCACTTGGACAGCC
Source organism: Viscum album (assembly GCA_963277665.1). NCBI lineage: Eukaryota > Viridiplantae > Streptophyta > Magnoliopsida > Santalales > Viscaceae > Viscum > Viscum album. The sequence continues at coordinate 593,728,268 of OY728126.1, forward strand.
CCCCACACCCATCCACCCCCTTGGACACCCCCCAGGACACCCCACCGACCCCTCTGGACAGGCCGCCACCCCCTTGGACAGCCCCCCACACCCACCCATCCCCTTGGACACCACCATGGACACCCCCCGACCCCTCTGGACAGCCCCCGACCCCTCTAGAAAGCACCCCCACCCCTCCTGGACACAACCCCCCACCCCCGACCTGCTTGGACACCCCCCTGGACACCCCCCAACCCTCTGGACAGCCCCCCACCCCTCCTAAACACCACCACCCACCCCCTACCCCCTTGGACACCCCCCTGGACACCCCCCAACACCCACCCACACCCTTGGACAGCCCCCCACACCCACCCACCCCCTTGTAAACCCCCCTGGACACCCCCCGACCCCTCTGGACAGCCCCCCGCCCCTCCTGGACACCACCCCCCCACCCCCTACCCCCTTGGACAGCCCCCTGGACATCCCCCAACCCTCTGGACAGCACCCCACCCACCCGGAAAACCCCAAATACCCTCTGGAGAGGCCTCCACCCACTTGGACAGCCCCCCACACCCATCCACCCCCTTGGACACCCCCCTGGACACCCCACCGACCCCTCTGGACAGGCCGCCACCCCCTTGGACAGCCCCCCACACCCACCCATCCCCTTGGACACCACCCTGGACACCCCCCGACCCCTCTGGACAGCCCCCGACCCCTCTAGAAAGCACCCCCACCCCTCCTGGACACAACCCCCCACCCCCGACCTGCTTGGACACCCCCCTGGACACCCCCCAACCCTCTGGACAGCCCCCCACCCCTCCTAAACACCACCCCCACCCCCTACCCCCTTGGACACCCCCTGGACACCCCCCAACACCCACCCACACCCTTGGACAGCCCCCCACACCCACCCACCCCCTTGTAAACCCCCCTGGACACCCCCCGACCCCAAATCCATGCACCTATGCCATGGTTGTGTGTGAATAAAGTAGTAACAACTGTAAAAGGGCAACCCATCCAAATGGACACGCCCCAACCCTCTCGGGGATTTATAGAAAACGATGAAAAATTAGTGAAATCATAAAATTACTCAGTATTTCAAGTCGAACAAATAGATCTAGGGATGATAAATAAGATTATGGTGCCAAAACGAGTTAAAAGGGTTCGCAATCGAAGAATCTTAGCTAGTTTCAACAAAAAAATCACAACACACATATATATACTATCCGCGAAAAAAACGAACGAGTGGGAGGATTACCTGAGTGCTGAGAGTTTAGATGATTGATCAGAGGAGATTAAATATGAGAAATGATGATCACAAAATGAATCTAAACCAACGAAATGGACGAGCCGATTCGGGTTTACGCGCGAGAGAGACGAGTCACGACTGTCGAAGGTAAACTCGCGAATGACAATCCACGGGTCTGGGTAAATTTTTAAATGAGTTATCACGTCGGTTATTCAATAACCAACGTGATAATTGTTTTAAAAACATTTATAACGTCAGTTATTTCAATAACCGACGTAAAAACCTTCCTCCGATTCATTTTTTACGTCGGTTATTTTATAACCGACGTTATAAAGGGCTCAAAATCCGCGTTTTTTTACGTCGGTTATGGAATAACCGACGTCAAAAACATCTGCGGATTCTTTTTATATGTCGGTTATTTTATAACCGACGTAAAAAAGCCTTCAAAAACCGCGTTTGTTACGTCGGTTATTCAATAACCGACGTAAAAAGGCCTTCGAAAACCGCGTTTTTTACGTCGGTTATAAAAATAACCGACGTTAAATGTGTACCGAACACAGGTTTTTTACGTCGGTTAAGAAATAACCGACGTAAAAAACCTCGTTTTACATATTATGACGTCGGTTTTATATAACTGACGTAAAAAATGGTGACGTAAAAAACGTTTTCTGCACTAGTGTAATGCCCAAAGAGGTAGTGCTTGGAGAGGGTCGGGAGGATCTAGAAGTGGAGGATGACCTTACGAGCTCTTCCCATCACCACCAGGTGGTCCACATCATAGTCTGGGAGGTGACAGTTGGGACCACGGACTGCCACATTCTTTGTATGTCTACGATCATGCGGAGCATGAGGTGGTAAGAGGTACGCTCTACAACACATCTACTTTTTGCAGTATAATTTTCAGGCTCCATGTGTGAACTGATTTTCTCTCTACTCTTTGTTTGAGTTGTTACCAGGGTAGTGCAGGTCATCAGTGTAACCCTCTGTCGGTAGCGTAAAAGGTGTGGATCCTTTTTATTTCTTTTATGGTGTTGACTCCTTTTCTCTCCAAGTGTGTAGGAGAGTCTTGGTTGTGAGACATCGACTATGAAAACTTGCGTTACAAGATATCCTATGGTGTTTCACCATATGGATATTCTAAAAGAGGTATTCACCAGGCTTTTTCCTATGTCCGAACGGTGATCCCTGTCGCAGCATGCAACATAGTAGTTTGGTCGGGGAGGTGAACTACCCCCGAGAGCCTTCAGGCAGTTGAGACCATGCAAAGGGATGGCATGGTTCCCTACAGCCTTTCCCTAACCCGAAAGGCTGGTTTGAGTGCATAGCGTCCTCCATGTGACTTACACAAGAAGATGTGTGTGTGATTCTATGTACGTCATCGGCAAGGGATGACCTCACGTGATCAGATCAAACCCTTTGGACTGTGTGCAGTGATGCGGGACTATGCAAGAGTTTTTCTGGTTACGGGAAAGACAGGTGTAGGATTACTACCCTATGTTGTTCCCTTGTTTTTCTTTTCTAGGACAAAAACCTTGAAGTATAGAATGATTTAAGAACCTTGTTTTTTCCATAAAACTCTTTGGAATATTGTTGATGTTATTCTAGAGCAGCGCCTTCAGACGGCGTGTGATTCCGAGTCCAGGTTTGGCTGGAATTAAAATTTTAGTGCGCCCACACTGGGCATGGAAAATAAATTTTATAACTCCTAAACGGTATTTCAGATCATAAATCCGAGATTACTAATGTGTCCAAAATGGGGTTTTTACCCTAGGAATGATATAAAACATGTCGGCACGGGACGTTGGGACCCCTCGCCCGTTAACGGAACGTTCAACAAATAGTTAAAATAATTAATTTATTCATTTAATGGTTAAACTCAAGTATCTCTTAAAAGGTTGCTTGGATGGGGAAATCGATGGCACCGTTGAGTCCAGAACGTGTCGTTTACCCTAGGAGGGGTGTATGTTTCGTGGGCGTGGGCTGTCTGTGAAAAATGTCCCCAAGGGCATTTTCATAATTTGGCCGCCTTGGGCGTTGAGTTTAATAACTTTTGAACAGAGGCCCGGATTAAAATTAGGAGACCGCATTTTTTCTCAGGAGGTGTTTTTTACCCTAGGGGATGCTTAACATCGACTCTATCAAAGGTTTCAGATGCTGGTTTATTCAGAGGGGGTTTAAATTAATTAACCTTGTTAATTAATTTTCATTACATAAGTAGACTTCCACCTCTTCTTATCCCCTTGAACTTCCCTGGAAGGATCTATCAAGGAGGATTCTCTAAACCATTGTCAATCTCTCCTCTCCCACCTCTGTGCATTGCGGCGGTGGAGGATCGTGCGGGAAGCGTCGGGCGAAGCCATGTGAGGTGGGAGTGTGTATGTTTTTATTTTTCCTTCACAGAATCTCATTGAACTAGCTTAGTAGCATCAAAATTATGTTTAATTTTTAAACAAATCCCAGAAACGCGTATTTAATGATCTGATCATTCCAACGCTTTATTCGTATTGAATTTCCGAGTTCTGAGGCGACCGAAGCGTTCCAGTGAAGATTTGGGGTGTTTTGGGTGTTCTCCTGCGATTTCAGCCGGACCCAGCGGTGGTCCGGCCATCCCAGGCAGCGGCTCCACAGCTTGGAGTAGCAGGTAGTGGCGTGGTGTTCCTTCGGCAAAGGCGGTCGATGGCATCATTGCGAGGCGGCTACTCTAGGCGGGGCGAGGCGGCCAGGTGGCGTCATCGCGACGGTCATCGGCTGCAGGCGCCGGGCGCGGAGCATGGGCGGACCGGCCCTTTGGCCGGTCGTCACAGGAGAAGACCGGGGTCTTTGGACCCCGGCTGGTAGAAAAAGGACCGGAAAATTCAGGTCCTTCTAGGGGACGCGCTGAGACCGGCTAGTCTTCCAATCTAGTTTAAATAAAAAATTAAAAAATGGTTTATAATAAAAATAAAAATAAAATTATTATTATCATCATGAAAATGATTTATATATCCTAAATCATCCGCAGGGCATCAGATTTGGGCACCGTCTGCGGTGACACATCCCTTAATTTGAGACTGGTTTTTTGAGATGGTTTTGTGGAGGGTTTTTAATTCATGAAACAAGGGGCCTCGGAGGTGTGACACGCCATTAAGTCAATTTGCATTTTTCCGGGGGTTCTTGTTTTGGAGAGCGCGGACACATCTGATGTCCGTTTTGTGCGCTGTAAGTGGCGTTGCAACCCTGGCGTTGAGGCAGAGATTTCTAGTGTGGTTTCTATCATTGAAAGCAGAGTTGAGGCATGGGCCCCATGGCCCGTCTTTCGAGATATGTGCCGCGATTTACAACCTTTTCACCGTACATCCGTTAAGGGCCTACAGTCAGTCGATTTTGGGTGTTTTTCTGAGGGCATTGAATTGGTGCAATCTGCCGGCTTTAATTCCGCCCACTGGTGTGGGCCCCACAAGGGCCATTTTGGGAGTTGGAGGTGATTTCCAGCATTATCACTGGGTGTCTGTTTTGGACAAGTGAATAGTTCATCTTGTGTACTTTTTCAAGAGGATTGCAACTGTGAAATCTGTTCGTTGTGCTTTGGGACCAGGGTGCGGGTCCCATGTAGAACCACTCATGAGCGGTTTGATAAAATGAATCTTTTTTCCAGATATCTGTTCCACTCAAGTGAGCAGCCCTTTTGACGTGTTTTCTCTAGGGGATCACAATGGTGCTATGCGCCTGACTATTTTCGGGACCGAGGCTCAGGATCATGGGACGTCGTTCGGTCGTAAAGTGGTGTTGGATGACTTTTCTGTCGGATATCTGTTTGAGGTGAGTAAATAGTCTATCTTTCTTGTTTTTTCACAAGGATTAAAACGGTGTAAACTATTTAGGCGAGCAGAGCCCCCTACACGATCTTATTAAATATGGAAATATGAAAGGTGCTCCAGTGGCGGTTCTTCTTGATGTGTTCGGATGCGAACACATCTTGTGAGATCGTGTGCACTCTCGTGCATGTGTGTTAATGCTTGAATAGATGTGGTTGGTCATTCCTGAGCCATTGAGGTGGAAATTTGGAGTTGTACGTTTACGCCTTCACATTGACTTTGGGGGCCATCTGCACGTTATCCTTTGGGGTTGGAGACGTGGCATACTCCAGGAGTATGCGAGATTGCTTGGAGTCACATGTGGCTGTTTTTACCGGATAAAGTTTGTGCGCTTGGTTGGAATTGACTTGGGGCCCGACATCATGTGGGCCCCTTGTGCATGCCATGTTCTTCTTGGCATACCCTTGACTTCTCTTGATGTAGAGGGTCCCTCTGTTCTTGTTTGGTTGACCTGCCAGGTTGACTTTCCCCTGGCTCTGTTCTCGTTTGTTTGACCAGCCGGGTTGAGTTTCCCCTGGTTCTATTCTCGTTTGTTTGACCAGCAAGGTTGAGTGGTTTTCCCCTGGTTTTTATCTCAATGGTTTGGCCGGAAGAGTTTATTCGTGTTCCATGGTAGAGTTGCAATGGATTCGATGTGACAAACACATTATGCGAGCACCGATCCTCTACCCAGGAGGTTGATTCCAGCAGGGCTGGCCAGGAGGTTATTTTTAGTAGGGCTGGCCGGTGAGGTACCATGTAAAGACCTAAATCTTAACGTACATTGACATTACATTTCATTTGCGGAATACTTAGTACATAACAAAACACACACACAAGGACCGTAATAGTTTAGTGTCTTTGGAAACTCGGAATATAATCTTCTAATCGTGGTGAAAGATCTTCAACATCTCCAATAAAGATCTTCCTTCTTTTATACCTAAAACCTTTCTTTATATCCTAGGCAAAATAAAACATAAAAGGGTGAGCTCAAATGCTCAGTAAGGGTAAACAAATGAAATATCAATCACATCATATACATAAGAACATAGCTTTTGTAAATCTTAACCTTCAAAAGAGCTCATAATATCATAACATGGGATAAATCATAGAAGTGAAATGTAATCCCAATAATCATAACTTAAAACACGAAACTTTGTGGCATACACACATAATCATAGAGAATCATTTCTTGTTAGTCAAGACTCTTTGCCAAGACTATCTTAGTGGACAAAGTCCCTTTCTGAACCGAGTCACCCTCGTTTCAGTCCTGTTTCACTGAACCGGTATAACCTACCATTCCAGCCATGTCTATCTCAGGAGATATAAAATATTTACCTAATGCATTGGAGGGAGATATAGGTCCCACACATCTCATAATGATATCATTCTTATGTGTGCCACAAAATCATAAATCATACATCATTGCATAACCCATGTAATAAAAATTGGAATCTTAAACATCGTGACATCATAAAACAAATCATATAAGATAAAGGAATTCCTAAAAATAATTCCATCACAACATATTAAAATCAATAGGGATAAAAACATAACCCTTTATTATCATAGATGGAAAATAATTTTGATAAAACACTTGAACTCCATTCTTGAGGAAAATATCCTTTCTTCTTCAAAATCATTTTTCCTTTCATAACATGTCATAAAACATTAAACTAAAAGAAGTTGATTAAAAATAAACTTGAAAACATGTAAAGGAAGCTTCTTGGAAATGATGTTTTAAAAATCCATTCATGTCGTATAAGTTAAAAGAAAACATTCTTCTCGTACTTTTGTCGGAAAAGTCAAAAAGTACCTCGTACGAAAAATGACAAAAGATTCCTTTCATATCTTTTACTAAAAACTCACCAAAGGGTAAAATAGGATTTAAAAAATTATAGGTGGATGGAAATAATATTACATATTTAGAAAACATGGATGTGGATGATAAAATACACCCCAGTAAATATCAATGTATAAACAATCTCGGATAAATATGAGATTGTGATATTTCCCCTTACCTTAGGTCCGACTTACTTTGTAAGTGTCCGAAACTCCTGTATAATGATTTAAATCATGTTATTGACTTATTCCAGAATCATATTTATTATTATTATATCATATATGGTCCACTTATGACTTTATATTACCCGTTCTTTTGTAAATTCATGTTAAAGAGTGTTTTGGGTAAAATTGTTTCATTTGTCGTCCGTGTTTTGACTTGTAATTATTCATATGATTACTTAGATCATGATTACTTAATTCCAGAATATAAAACATGATTTATATATATATATTCAGAATATACACATATATATATATATATATATATATATATATATTAAATCAGTAAATGGAAAGAAATACACCGTTCATGGAGATGGTAGTCCGTACGTACGCATGAACGTTGTTTTCGTTTCCTTATTGAATTGAATGGAATTAAGTAGATTACATACATATAAATATACATAAATCCAGTATCATTATTATGTCATATATTTCATTAGTAATTATTATATATACTTCATAATCATTCATGAATGGTTAATCATTGATAATTAATCTCATCGCGTCGTGGAGACGGTAGTCCGTACGTACGCACGAGTGATGATATCATTCTCATGGTCGTGGAATTGTGTTGAAGTGTATGTATACTATTTCAGTATCAATATCACTTTATAATAATCATATATAGTTACTCATTACACCTTTATACCCATCCAATTAAGGTGGTGGCGGAAAATATATTACACCACGGCGTGGAGACGGTATTCCGTACGTACGCACGCGCGGTGATTTCCTTTTTCCGTAGGATGGATAGAAGGTTAATTAGAGTTGTTTCATATTTATAATAAGATATCAGTATATAAGAAATACTGATGGTATTACTTTATCATGAAACAACTAAATAAGAAGAAGTTGAAGAAGAAAGAAATTGAAATAGATCGGTAATGGATATTACCTCTTTTTGATGCGCCTTCACTTAACCTCCACTTAAAGAACTAAGGATGGTTTTTGAAGAAGAACAGGACCTCTAGGATGATACTAGGGAAGTGTAGAAGAGATTTTGGGAGGGGTTGGCTGAGCATGAAGGCTCAAAGTTGTGTGAGGAAGAGAGGGAGGAGGTTCCCTTTTATAAGGGAGGAGAGGGGAACCTTTAGAATAACTAAAAATATTATTTTATTATAAAGTCATGTTCGGTTTTAAATAGCTCCAAATTGATTTATTTTAAGGCTAAGGTGGGGATGGGTCGAAATACTCTCATCCAATAGGATTTAAACAAGTTTAGGTTATTATTTTAACCTTATCAATTAGATTTAACTCTAAGTTAAATAATTTAACTTTTACCATGTCTTTTTCTTTTCTTACACTATATGGTTAATAAACATACTATATGAAGCCAAACGAACCCCAAGTTGTTTATCATTAATATATTTATCCTTATCTAAGTCATTTGGCCGAACCTTATATTTTTAGGAATTAAATAACAATTAATAATATAATATTTGTTTTAAAAAACTAATTCATTTCAACTTTGACACTATTTGGTACATGATTTTTATGAAATTTCTAACAGAATGATAAGTTCGAAAAAAGTTACTTAAATCAACAATAACATGTCATATTAACCTATAAAATTAGTTCAAGTCATAAAAAGTCTCAAATTACATTTATTTGGGCATTTATAACATCAATTATGTTAATATTTTCTTAAAAAGTTAATTACTGTATTATCGTTGTGCCATAAATAAATTAAATTATTTAAATTATAAAAATTAAAAATAAAATACCATTATGTAGGAAATATTTTTATCTTTCAAATGAATATTTATAGTCGAAATTATATTATGTATAACCCTATATTAAAAAGGTTTTAGTAAATAAACTTTGATTTTAACTCTTTTAACTCTTCTTTGAATTAAATAATAATAAATGTCCTAATCTAATCCAAGTGGGCCTAAATGATAATATTTTACACTTAAGGTTGTTTTTGGTCGAGATACACTTGTCCAATAGGATTAGAACATGTGTTAGGGTAATATTAATATCATTTTTACCCTTAATTACCCTATTTACTTTTAACCGTGGTAAATAAAACAAAAAAGTTACTATTCACCAAAAATTATTTTCATCTCATTGAACCACATTTTACTTACTGAAATCAACCATGTCTTTCGGATTTCTGAAATTCCATTCACATAAACGGTAAAATTAAGATTTATGAAAAAATTATTATTTTTAACTACCACTTAGTAGTTTCACTATTCATCAAAAATTGAAGTTTTTGAGAAAAATACCAAAATATCACCCTAAGCTATAATTGATATTCCGAATTCAAAATGATTTCTATTTTACAAAATTCCCAACATATAAGTTGCTTTAATTAATTTTATAATTAATTTCCACTGTCACAACAAATAGCGTGTTTTTAAGAGATAATAACTATCAAAAGATTAACACTTGTTTATGTCTGGTGTAAATGTGAAATTACATCCAATGACCAACATTGTATTAAATTGTAAAAATATATTCTAAATATACTTTAAAACCACTCAAATTAATAATTTATCACTATTAATTATTTCTATTAAAAAAGTTGTTTTTAATTAAAATTTAGTAATTTTCACTATTTATTAGAATATGAATGTTATCCAAAAAGTACCAAATTTTCACCCTAAGCTAACTTCGATATTCCGAATCCAAAAATGAATTCCATTTTGAAAAATAAAATTTACAAAATTTCAAAAAGTGGTTATTACTATTCATAATGGCTAGTTTTAATAATATTTTAATAGCATATTGTTGTTTAGCGAAACTTGGTGTTGCGTACAACACACGCTATCGTGGAAGGTTGTGATTGCATGTAATTCAAGCCAGGTCAGAGATGTATGTTGTGAAAGCTCCTTTTGGTGTAGCGTATAACACAAGACATTAATGAAATTAAAAAGAATATTTTTCATAAAATCTCAGGGTGTTACATTCTACCCCCCTTAAAATGAATTTCGCCCTCGAAATTCGTCAGGGTTATAAATAGTTTCCTATTCGAACGTTTCTTTAATAGAAACCCACATCGTAAAAAAGGAATACCAAAACAAATCTTTAAAAACGAAATTATGAAACGTAACGTTTACCCAAATAAACTAATCAATGGGTTTCCACATAGGTGAAAATATGGATATGGAAGAAAAATATAACCATCATGTTCTGATGAAGAGTGGTAGAGAACATGGCTATGGAAAAGCTAGCAATCAAAAAGCCATAAATTTGTGACGATCTAAGGTACCATCTGATTAATCATGTATAAGAGCACTAGGACAACATTTCTGGTTTTCAAGATCATTTCCCTAAAGTTGAAGAATTTGAATTAGAATAAATACTTACTTTATTTTGGTACAATCTCACTGTTGTTTGTGCCTTGAACAATTTCCACATCATCTCTTAAATAAATGAAGTTGAATTTGTTATTTGTGAAGTGTTAGCAGATCATGTGATAGAATGACGGGTCATTCCATCTATCTCAAACAAAAGGTTAGAAAAAGTTATATACATAAGTCGATCTATAGTGATATTAATCATATATGTTTCCTAAAATGGACTTATACATCATATATCATACTGCTTAATATAATAAAACTAGTTTCTACTAAACATGGACTTCCTGTAGGCCAGTGGTAGGCGATAAAGGCCAGTCGCACTTCGGTTGTGGGTTCGATTTCCATAGCCCTGTCCGACGCGATGGGCTGTTTCCCGTCCTGCAGGTTTTCCTTTTTCTAAAACTATATTACTATAACATCCCATCAATAATATAGAAAAAAACTTATATCCTTAAACAATACTAACTTATGTCCAATATAATCCATTCCAATCTTTAGTCTTATCCATAATACTGCAGTCCACTCTCATAACATAGTGAAAACGATTACTAGAGATTTAACACCATCGTCGATCCCCATATATCATAAGATATGTTTTGTTGGTCACATTCAAAACATTTAAAGTCCTTAATCATGTATTCTCTTGAATACCATAGTGAAAGCATGAATGCAGTTAAAATTTAACACTTTCCACATACCAAAATCCTCAAAATTCTATATACTCAAACCATGATATCACTTAGTCCTTATGTCAATCATGAGCTCATGAATACTGTTACACATTTCATTTTCTCATTTTCCATTCATTATGCGCATATCATCTTATTTCCAAAAATATCTCAATCACTTTGAATACCACATTAGACCAATACATAAATATTCCAATACTCCAGGATACAATATTATTTTGGAATCACATTACATAAACACTTAATCATTCCACCACATCGTCGTCATATTCAACATCACCAATAGTGATCGCATGTGACTTCCCTTTGTCCTTTGCCTTCAGTGGTTGGTCATGTTGATCATCACTAACCCTTGGATTAGGGCATTTATTAGCATAATGCCCCATTTCCTTGCACTTGAAGCATTGAAGTGTTGGTGGTGCGTTCTCTGCAGTGTTTGCTTTATTCACATCATTAGAAACCCTTTTTCCATTACCTCGACACTCAGCTGCTCGATGACCTTCTTTTCCACACTTAAAACATTTTCTAGTCCCTTTAAGACAATCTCCACCAAGCTTCTTTCCACACTTTGTGCATAAGGAAACATTCATCTTATTTTCACCATTATTCTAAGATTTATCTTTAAACTCCATCTTTTGTTTCTTGTCAAAACCATGAGATGGATATGTAACACCAACTTACATTTCTACCTTGATAGCACAACGCACAATTTCATCATAGCTACTGAAGCCTCTTATAGCTAATGCCCTTCGAAGACTTGGTTTTAAGCTACTGAAAAATCGATCAACTTTAATTTCAGGTTGGATGATAATGCCAGATGCATACCTTGCAAGTCATGTAAAATTCGCTTCGTATATACCAACAGATTCATCATCCTTCTGCTTCAGCTCAAGAAACTCCTTTTCCATATTTGTTCAAAGAATACGAGGGAAGTACTTACTGAAAAACAAGTTCTTGAACTCATCCCATTCCACGGACACAATTTTATCTCTTGGCCTCGTATTCTTGATAAGATTCCACCATTGATCAGCTTCACCTTCCAAACGATATACTACTAAGATGACATTATCATGTTCAGAACATCGAAGAACTGAAAATATCTTTTCAGTGGTACTGATCCATTTTTCAGCAACAAGTGGATCAGAAGTCCCACTGAAAGAAGGTGGACGTTGCCTCATGAAGGACTCAATAGAATATTGTTCCCTTCTCTGCTCATTTGGAAGTCCAGAATGATTGATAGCTTGTGTAAGTATAGAAATAATATTTTTCACTCCATATCCTATAACATTTGTTTGGTCAAGAGGACAATCATTGCATTGTCCATTGCATTGATCAACACGGTTCCTTCGGGTTCTAGCCATCGTCTAAAACCCAAAAAGAATAGTGTGAGAGGCAAAAATCATGCTAGGGAAAACAACATAATAAAGGGGGAGTACCATAAATATCTAACATCTTAGGTTTAATTCTATGATCGTTAGCATAATTCTAGTACTATAACCTATACGTATACTTAACCTTAGGGACATCCCAAGACATAACTTAGAAATATCTCTAGGGATCTCACTAACGTTTTCGCATCCTAGTTTCCAAAGGTTGACTAAACCTCCCTCTGATAACAACTGTAGAGACCCGAAGCTTAATGTACATTTCCATTACATTTCATTTGCGGAATACTTAGTACATAACAAAACACACACACAAGGACCGTAATAGTTTAGTGTCTTTGGAAACTCGGAATATAATCTTCTAATCGTGGTGAAAGATCTTCAACATCTCCAATAAAGATCTTCCTTTTTTTATACCTAAAACCTTTCTTTATATCCTGGGGAAAAGAAAACATAAAAGGGTGAGACCAAATGCTCAGTAAGGGTAAACAAAAGAAATATCAATCACATCATATACATAAGAACATAGCTTTTGTAAATCTTAACCTACAAAAGTGCTCATAATATCATAACATGGGATAAATCATAGAAGTGAAATGTAATCCCAATAATCATAACTTAAAACACGAAACTTTGTGGCATACACACATAATCATAGAGAATAATTTCTTGTTAGTCAAGACTCATTGCCAAGACTATCTTAGTGGACAAAGTCCCTTTCTGAACCGAGTCACCCTCGTTTCAGTCCTGTTTCACTGAACCGGTATAACCTACCATTCCAGCCATGTCTATCTCATGAGATATAAAATCTTTACCCAATGCATTGGAGGGAGATATAGGTCCCACCCATCTCATAATGATACCATTCTTATGTGTTCCACAAAATCAAAAATCATACATCATTGCATAACCCATGTAATAAAAATGGGAATCATAAACATCGTGACATCATAAAACAAATCATATAAGATAAAGGAATTCCTAAAAATAATTCCATCGCAATATATTCAAATCAATAGGGATAAAAACAGAACCCTTTATTATCTTAGAAGGAAAATAATTTTGATAAAACACTTGAACTCCATTCTTGAGGAAAATATCCTTTCTTCTTCAAAAACATTTTTCCTTTCTTAACATGTCATAAAAATTTAAACTAAAATAAGTTGATTAAAAATAAACTTGAAAACTTGTAAAGGAATCTTCTTGGAAATAATGTTTTAAAAATCCATTCATGCTGTATAAGTTAAAGAAAACATTCTTCTCGTACTTTTTTCGGAAAAGTCAAAAAGTTCCTCGTACGAAAAATGAAAAAAGATTCCATTCATATCTTTTACTAAAAACTGACCAAAGGGTAAAATAGGATTTAAACAATTTTAGGTATATGGAAATAATATTACATATAGAGAAAACATGGATGTGGATGATAAAATACACCCCAGTAAATATCAAAGTATAAACAATCTCGGATAAAAATGAGATTGTGATATTTCCCTTACCTTAGGTCCGACTTTCTTTGTAAGTGTCCGAACCTCCTGTATAATGATTTAAATCATGTTATTGACTTATTACAGAATCATATTCATTGTTATTATATCATATATGGTCCACTTATGACTTTATATTACCCGTTCTTTTGTAAATTTATGTTAAAGAGTGTTTTGGGTAAAATTGTTTCATTTGTCGTCCGTGTTTTGACTTGTAATTATTCATATGATTACTTAGATAATGATTACTTAATTCCAGAATATAAAACATGATTTATATATATATATATATTCAGCATATACATATATATATTAAATCAGTAAATGGAAATAAATACACCGTTCATGGAGACGGTAGTCTGTACGTACGCATGAACGCTGTTTTCGTTTCCTTATTGAATTGAATGGATTTAAGTAGATTACATACATATAAATATACATAAATCCCATATCATTATTATGTCATATATTTCATTAGTACTTATTATATATACTTTATAATCATTCATGAATGGTTAATCATTGAGAATGAATCTCATCGCGTCGTGGAGACGGTAGTCCGTACGTATGCACGAGTGATGATATCGTTCCCATGGTCGTGGAATTGTGTTGAAGTGTATGTATACTATTTCAGTATCAATATCACTTTATAATAATCATATATAGTTACTCATTACACCATTATACACATCCAATTAAGGTGGTGGCAGAAAATAGATTACACCACAGCGTGGAGACGGTATTCCGTACGTACGCACGCGTGGTGATTTCCTATTTCCGTAGGATGGATAGAAGGTTAATTAGAGTTGTTTCATATTTATAATAACATATCAGTATATAAGAAATACTGATGTTATTACTTTATCATGAAACAACTAATGAAGAAGAAGTTGAAGAAGAAAGAAATTGAAAAAGATCGGTAATGGATATTACCTCTTTTTGACGCGCCTTCACTTAACCTCCACTTAAAGAACTAAGGATGGTCTTTGAAGAATACCAGGACCTCTAGGATGATACTAGGGAAGTGTATAAGATATTTTGGCAGGGTTTGGCCGAGCTTGAAGGCTCAAATTTGTGTGAGGAAGAGAGGGAGGAGGTGCCCTTTTATAAGGGAGGAGAGGGGCACCTTTGGATTAACAAAAAAAATTATTTTATTATAAAGTCATGTTCGGATTTTAATAGCTCCAAATTGATTTATTTCGAGGATAAGGTGGGGATGGGTCGAAATCCTGTCATCCAATATGATTTAGACAAGTTTAGGTTATTATTTTAACCTTATCAATTAGATTTAACTCTAAGTTAAATAATTTAACTTTTACCGTGTCTTTTTGTTTTCTTACACTATATGGTTAATAAACTCACTATATGAAGCCAAACGAACCCCAATTTGTTTATTATTAATATATATATCCTTATATAAGTAATTGGACCGAACATTAGATTTTGAGGAATTAAATAAAAATTACTAATATAATATTAGTTTTAAAAAACTAATTCATGTCAATTTTGACACTATTTGGTACATGATTTTTATGAAATTTCTAACAGAATGATAAGTTCTAAAAAAGTTACTTAAATCAACAATAACATGTCATATTAACGTAGAAAATTAGTTCAAGTCATAAAAAGTCTCAAATTACATTTATTTGGGCATTTATAACATCAATTATGTTAATATTTTCTTAAAAAGGTAATTACTGCATTATTGTTGTGTCATAAATAAATTAAGTTATTTAAAGTATAAAAATTACAAATAAAATACCATTATGTAGGAAATCTTTTTATCTTTCTAATGAATATTTATAGTCGAAATTATATTATTTATAACCCTATATAAAAAATATTTTAGTAAATAAATGTTGATTTTAACTCTTTTAACTCTTCTTTGAATTAAATAATAATAAATGTCCTAATCTAATCCAAGTGGTCCTAAATGATAATATTTTACAATTAAGGTTTTTTATGGTCGAGATAAACTTTTCCAATAGGATTAGGACATGTGTTATGGTAATATTCATATCATTTTTACCCTTAATTACCTTATTTACTTTTAACCGTGGTAAATAAAAGTAAAAAGTTACTATTCATCAAAAATTATTTTCATCTCATTGAACTACATTTTACTTACTAACATCAACTGTGTCTCGCGAATTTTTGAAATTCCATTCAAAGAAGCGGTAAAATTAAGATTTATGAAAAAATTATTTTTTTAACTACCACTTAGTAGTTTCACTATTCATCAAAAATTGATGTTTTTGAGAAAAAGGCCAAAATTTCACCCTAAGCTATAATTGATATTCCGAATTCAAAAATGATTTCTATTTTACAAAATTCCCAACATATAAGTTTCATTAATTAATTTTATAATTAATTTCCACTGTCACAACAAATAGCGTGTTTTTAAGAGATAATAACTATCAAAAGATTAACACTTGTTTATGTCTGGTGTAAATGTGAAATTACATCCAATGACCAACATTATATTGAATTGTAAAAATATAATCAAAATATACTTTAAAACCACTCAAATTAATAATTTATCACTTTTAATTATTTCGATTAGAAAAGTTGTTTTTAATTAAAATTTAGTAATTTTCACTATTCATCAGAAAATGAAAGTTATCCGAAAAGTACCAAATTTTCACCCTAAGCTAACTTCGATATTCCAAATCAAAAAATGAATTCCATTTTGAAAAATAAAATTTACATAATTTCAAAAAGTGGTTATTACTATTCATAACGGCTAGTTTTAATAATATTTTAATAGCATATTGTTGTTTAGCGAAACTTTGTGTTGCGTACAACACACGCTATCATGGAAGGTCGCGATTGCGTGTAATTCAAGCCAGGTCAGAGATGTGTGTTGTGAAAGCTCATTTTGGTGTAGCGTATAACACAAGACAATAATGAAATTAAAAAAGAATATTTTTCATAAAATCTCAGGGTGTTACATACCGTCTAGCGGGGGTGTCCAGTTGTACCATTCAGCAGGGATGATAAGAGTGGTACCATCCAGCAGGGCTGGCCAGGGGGTTACCATCCATCAGGGATGTCCAGTACAACGGTGTTCACCGAGCAGTACCATCCAGCTGGGATTTCCAGAGAAATTCCGGGTTTACCTTTAGTTTTCCTCGAAAGTGGTCCCTGATGTCAGGTTTTTCTATAACTAGGATGGGAAGTGGTCCCCGATGTCGGGTTTACCTCTAACGGGGCTGTGAAGTGGTCCCTGATGCTGGGTTTACCTCCAGTTGGGCTGGGAAGTGGTCCCCGATGACGGTTCCGAGCCTCCCTCTAGTGGAGTACCATTTTACAGGACTTGGCATTGGGACTCATCGATGAATTTTGTCGGGTCTCCCTCTAGTGGGAACCCGTCGACTTCTAGGGATTACCCTCTATGGGGGCTGGGTAGGGGGTCGCCTGTCGACTTTGAGGAGACCTCTCGACTGTAGGGTAATGATGAGGTGTGGTTTGACATCCCCCCATAAATATCAAGTACGAGGGGCACTTTCTCCACTGAGACACATCCTTGTGACGCGACCTAAAACCATGCGGGTGAGTCAGTGACGCCCACATCAGATAGTGTCAAGGTGCATTGATTTGAACCCCTTGACCTGTAGTTTCGGGAAGACGTGCGGGATGCTGGGCATCGATGGTGTTTACTTTTGGGACTATTGGCTACTCACATTCTTGGGCTGAGCAACAGGACAGATACCCCCTTATGATCTTGTTCTGGTTTCTTAATATAGCATATATTTCTGTATATACCTTGTTCCAGTACCCACTTCATGGGTTTTTGTTACTATTTTTTCAGGACAGGCGAAGACGTGCAGGGTATTCCATGTGCTTTCCATGTCTAAATTCTCGTGGTTTGACGAGTCTACTCTCCTGCTATAGGTAGCGAATACTCAACGAGAATTTCATAGTATCACCATTTTTAGCTCCTTGTGTCTGGAAGATTCAACCTCCTTTCTCTTGTTGGGTTTAGCTAGACTCTCTACTATTACTCTACTGTACTCCATGTTGTACTATTTACTACACTCTCTATTATACTCCTTTAATTTCCCCTATTCTATCTACTTCTCACCCTTAGGTACCTCATTTGTTGCTCCCTCGAGCATTCAAGGTATCCTACTGATTATTTTTTACTCACCTTTTCTTGGGCATTGCCCGCACTAGGTGTGTCCTTACAGACGATAGACAGTTTTTTCGTGACTTCAGTGGGGCATATAAGTTCAAGAGCTTAGACCGCGTGCAGTGGTCTTAGTCTAGTTCCAGGTGTGGGACTCTTCCAGGTTTTCGCTTTTGTTTACCTGTTGCCGGGTTGTGGCACTTTTCTGGTTGGGTGCGTGTTTTTCCCCTTTACTTTTAAGTTTACCTTTAACACTTGATTTGTACTGTTTAGAGGTCGATGAACTTTCTGTTTTATTTATAGCAGTTGGTAATTTACTTTTCCTTATACTCTGCACTTTTTCATTGAGTGTGCTTCTTGTGTGTGTACAAGTACTCATGCAATGGCCTCCATGAGTTTTCTAGCCTTCGGAGCTTATCGCTAGCACCTGGACCATGAAGGCGGGCTTGGGGTAGTTGCGGCTCGAGCCCGGGTAGGTTCAGTTCGTGACAAAGACTTTATGGGATAATTGAAGAATAATCATGCATTAATTAGTTTAAAATATAACAGGGTAAATTTCTATTTGATACAAAAACATTTTATTTTTTACATTTTATCTTAAAAATCTAAAAATATAATACTAAATGGTATTTGGGTAATAAATATTTCAATATATTTTTTTAAGTCATGTAAAAATGGGATAGTAATGTATAGTAATGTATAGATCATATGGTTTGAGTATATAAATATTTGTGACAATAAATTTGTGTCAGAGTTGGTTTGAGATAACTTTAGAGAATATGAAGTTTTTAGGTTAATTTTAGGGACTGATAAGTTAATGTTGATCAAAATTACAAATTCATATATAAATATTTGTGACAATATATGATTTAGTATTAATTTAATAATAGATATTTTATTAATGGGTTAATATAAGATAACTTTTGTATAAACATTTAGGACAAATTTTATGTATATGATATCATCATTGTGTTTTTGTAATAAGGATATAGTGTGGTTTTACAATATATTAAATCATTTTCAGGAAATTATAATTCGATGCAATCTCAATCATATATATTTTTTAGTGACTCTATCATTTTACAGATAACTTTACATGATTTTATGCAAAATAAAACATAATATTACAAGACAAGGATTGCAATGTCCAGTGTCTTTTAATACTAGGTACATAATCAAACATTATAAAAAACAACTTATTATTTAATCTCCATAAAAAGATATTATATTCCATTATTCCCATACATTTGAATATGATAACATCAAGATTACATGAACAAATCTAGGAGCTAAAATCCTAGTAATGAAAAGGCATAGTAATAATGATTTTGAACATAGGTACGAAGGCATGGGATAGAGACATAAAAGGCATGGAACATGTGAAAAAATAAAATTTAGACATGGGATCATATACAAATGGAGTCATAATAATGTGGAAGTACCCTAAAACATGAAAATATCATGATTCAAGGCTCATTTAACATAGAGGATCACATGATAAGGTTAACCACCAAGACCATTGCACATGGTTGCACGAGTAAAATATAACTGCCATGACTGTTGCTCAAAATGTCTAATGAGATTCAAATTTACCAAATGAATTAGATCTCTATCTAGGTGAAACCATTTATCATGTTCATTAACATGCCTTACACATAGAAAATCATGCATAATCAATCATATATAAACATAAGGGTACCCATGGAAATAAATGAGTATTATAATCAAGCTATAAAGAATAAACTAATTGGCTTATAATAGAAGTGTACATAAAAAAATTATATCACTAATTTTCATTGATAAGTTATAATAGGAATATATCATAATATGTGATTCTAATTTTAAGATATAACATCTCAAAGAGTTTTTATGAAACTTTAAAATTAAAACATTTTAGTGTGGTCCAATGAAAATATCAAATATCATTTAAAAAAGAAAACGGAAAAATATTTTATATAAAACCAGAAGTGAAAACATATTATTTTCATTATAAAAATAGTGGTTTTATAAATACAATTGTTTCTTAAAAACAAATCGTATAGTGTACTTGAAATTGGGTAAGAATTTGGGAATTTCCATTAATACAGGTTTGCTTATCATAAAGTATTGAGGAGAGAATCATTTAAAAGCATGTGTATACCCAAAATATAATGATGGATGGATCATGAAACATGATTTTGGATTATATACAAAGAATCTATATTATGTGCTTAAAAATTAAATA
Organism: Viscum album; assembly: GCA_963277665.1. Taxonomy (NCBI): domain Eukaryota; kingdom Viridiplantae; phylum Streptophyta; class Magnoliopsida; order Santalales; family Viscaceae; genus Viscum; species Viscum album. The sequence continues at coordinate 593,748,618 of OY728126.1, forward strand.
AAACATCATTTGGATAAAAATGAAGATAAAGCATCCTGAATGAATGTAGGAGGTTCGAGTTGAATCCATCCCTGAATATCGGCATTATACCAAGTGCACTTAAGAGATTTTAATGGGAGATAAAGGGGTTTATATTCTTATAAAAATAATGAGGGAAGTATGTGTGAGGTGAAAAATCTTACCCCATCATTTGTAACTAGACATTAAAGGACATAACATAAAGGATATTCTTGAATAAATGTGGGAAATAACAAATCCCTTACCTTATGTCTGATGGTGTTTTTGCTTGATCTTAATGACTTGAATAATCAAATTATGTTCATTAATAAATAATTCTCGAAAATCAAAAACATGTTGTTGATTTAGTATTACCTTATTAAGTTTGTTCATTTTTTGGGTGAGTTAAGAGTTTCAATTTAATTTTTTGGAAGCATTTTCTTCCATGGTTTTAATTATCAGTTCACTTATATCCATTTCCACATAAACTTGTATGATGAGTATAGTTGTCTAGAAGTGAATTTATATAACATTATAGAACATACAAATTATTACATGGCTACAAAATTCATTTGGCTATTTGGAGTGAAGGTGAATCATTATATAAAACATTAACAGTAAACACTATGATTAATTTGATGATTTTGCTCATAATTAACTTGTTTTGTATTATTATTTTACATCATGTGATAAAAATGATAGAATAATATCACATACGTTAAAATTCATATATAATATCTTGGTTCAAACATAATAATTTATTCATGACCATACTTGAATATGGAAATAAAAATTAATAATTGTCATCCTTGGAAGTGATAAATTAACTCATATCAGACAGTGTATTCAATTATTTTGTATAAAAGGTGCTTAAATAAGATATGATAATGAATTATCCCATTATAATAACACAATTATTATATATATATGTTACTATATTTCTTATACCATTTGGATGAGAAGAGGTTAGGAATGAAAAGACAAAAAGTAACATGAAAAGAAAATGAAAAAAATGAAAAGATGAATTTAACTCTTCATTTAATATTCCTTTAGAGAATCTTAAGGGGAGAGGATTTGGTCTTTTGAAAATACCAAGGCAGATAGAAGCAAAGGAGGATCATGGAGAGAGATTTGGTCATAATTTATGGAAGGTATAAGGCTTGAGAAGAGTGATGTGAATAGGGTAGTGTAAATGTTTTTTATTGTGGATGGGAGGAGGTATTTCTTAATATTTTAATCATTACTTCATTATTGGTCCGTAAGTCAAGCAATAGTGATGATTCTAATGACCCAGAACAGAAATATGTGAATGTGAGTTAGAACACAATGTTCATACATCATCCAAGACTCAATAAATTTTGTATATAACATATAATGTTTATATTCGGTAAAATAATTTATTTTAATCTTCATAAAAAAATCAAGTATTTTAGAAAAAATTAGAAAATTCAATCTACCAATTTTTCTATCTTTAGTATTCAAAAATGAAATATGAATTTCAAAAATAATTTTACAAATATTGTTAGCATAATTTTAATCTAAAATCATTATTTACTTGAAAAATATAGATTTTAATACTATAAAAAAATTTATAAGGATTTAAAAAATTATATAAATTCTGATAAAATTATCATAAAAATAAAAGACATAAAATTGTTAATTTATAAAAACTTTTTAGATAAATAAAATTTCTTTTAAACTAATTAATGAATTTTATTATTTATTTGACTTAAAAATTTACCAATACTTTTACTATGGTCATATTTTAACTTATAAGATGCCAAAATTTTATGTTTACATACATGGATAAGGTCACTATTATTTTGAATGATTTATTATTCATGAGGGTCGTATTACTATTCATAAGGGTTGGTTACTATTCAGAAAAAATTATGTTTCTTCCATCATACCCCAAAAACAACTATAAACACAATAGAATATGTCATATTTTTGAAATTCAAATCACCGAAGTGACAATATTATGTTTCATTGTCACATAGTACATAGTGGTTCATTGTGTTATGATTTCACGTGATTATAAGACATAATTATAAGAATGAAATTACCATTCATTAAAGATTTTGTCATTATATTATTCCCCATTATTGAATTTCTCCCTCAAAATTTCATTTTAAATTCTAGGCCATAAAGAGGTGTGATTACTTTCTATTTATTTCATCCTCAAATTCCCATGTTGCCTCTTCGTACTTATGGTTCTGGCATAGTAGTTTTACCTGGTGTGTAGTCTTGTTACGTAGAATTTTTTCTCTATGATCCATGTTTTTTAATGGCTTATTCATATAATAAATATCATTCTCCATCTGTATTACCTCTAACTATATTACATGGGAAAAACCTACTAGGTACTTCCTTAAGAGGGATACATGAAAGGCATCGTGTACTCTAGACATGGTTGGTGGAAGTTATAGTAAATAAACCATAACCCCAACCCAATATAAAATCTCACCAATGATGATTTACTAATTACATACCATTCATTTCTTCCCAAACCACATGAACTTCTTCCATGAAGATATGCATAGAAATACAATGTCACCCACTTTGAACTCACGGTCTCGTAGATGATTTTCAACCAAACTATTTTGTAAAAATTTGGATACCTTAATATGACGTTGAATGGTTTTCATATTACCCACGATTTTTTCTACCATTTGAGGTCCTAGAATCATAGTCTCTTTGACTTAATCTCAACATGAGGGTGTTCTTCACCTTTTCGCATAAAGGGCTTTGTATAGTTCTTTCTGAATGCTCAATAGGTAACTGTTGTTGTAAGAGAATCCAACAATTGGAAGATGTTGGTCTCATGATCCCTTGAAGTTCATAGAAGATGATCTCAACATATCTTCCACTATCTGAATAGTTTTCTCAGATTGGCCATCAGTTTGAGAAATATAGGCCGTATTAAAGTTCATTTCCCTCTATAGAGCATGTTATTGAATTTTCCTGATCATCGAGGTGAATCTCAAATATTGATTGGATATAATAGATAGTCTCACTCCATGTAGTTTTATAACTTCTTTGATATATATCTATGAAATCTTATCCAACGATAATTCTTCTCGAATCATGATAAATTCAGCCATATTTGTTAGATGATCCACCATAACCCATAAAACATTGTTTCGTCTGGGTGTCCTTGGATGTTAAATGACAAAGTCCATGGCGATGTCCTCCTATATCTATGTAGGAATAGATATGGGTTGAATCATCCATTTATACTCCTATATTTTATTCTTCACTTGTTGAAAAACCAAGCACTTTGATATTTACTTAGCAAACTCTTTCATCATATTACCCCCCCCCCCCAATGTTCTCTCGGTGATCTCGATACATCTTTCAGATCACTAGGTGAATAGATAATGTTGAGCTATGTCTTCCATTAAAAATAAAATTATTTATCTATGGATTATATTTCACACATTTCCATGATCCAAATCTTACAAATCCTTCCTCATAAATCTTAAAATCAGAGGATTTACCATTTCAAATGAATTCCACCCATGACTGAATTTCCACATCATTTCATTGAGCCTTATTAATTTTTTTCACAATTGATGGTTGAGAAAATATTTGAGAAAGGAAGGATTATGTATTTCCCTTAATTATTCCCATGTCTGTTCTATACAATTCTAAGATAATTGGATCCTTTTATATTCTAACCATTGATAAATATACAGGATCCTTTCTACTTAGAGCATCCACCAACATGTTATCCGTACTATGATGGTAGTGGATTGAGAATTTAAAAACATTGTTGAGCTCTATCCATATACACTAGTGCAGATTATGTTTGATTTTTGTGAATATATATTTGAGACTCTTATTATCAATATATATTACATAGTTATCCTTTTGGAGATAATGCTGCAAAATTTTTAACGCAAAGGTCACTACCTCCAACTCTAGATCATGTATAGGATAGTTTGGATCACGGATTTTCACCATCTTAGCGGTTTAGGATATTACTTTATCATTTTTCCTAATCACATAGCCTAAAACCTTCGTTGAATCATTACTGTATATCACAAAGTGTTCTCCAATTGTTGGGAGTGTGAGTATTGCCATAGTGATAAGACTCATTAAAACTTTTTAATGTAGTCTTTACAATCATGTTTCCAAAAAAACATCACACCCATACATGTCATAATGGTCATTAGGTTTGAAAATCTTGAGATGTTCTTCAAAAATCATCGATAATACCATGATAGGCCCAGAATGGTTTGGACCTCCATTACAGATGTTGGTTAGGGTAACTCTTGAATTGCCTTTTTCATAGAAGGGTTCATAGATATCCCTTTTTGGGTGATAAAATTCACAAATAATGTCACTTCCTCCATTTAAAACTCACATTTACTGTACTTTTCATATAGAATCTTTCTCTGTAAAGTCTTTAACTCAATATTCGGATGCTCCATGTGTTCCTCCGTACTCTTTGAGTATATTACAATATAATCAATAAAGAGTACCACAAATTTGTCGAAATAATCTCAAAAGAATCTATTAATTAAATCCATGAAATTTTTTGGAACATTACTGAGTTATAAGGGAATCAATATGAACTCATAATTTCAATTCCTCATTTGAAAGGAAGCCTTGGGAATATATTCACTCCTCAACATTAATTAATGATTTCCCACCGAAGGTCCACCTTAGAGAAAAACTAGCCCTACGAAGCTAATAGAACATTCCATATATCTTTGGAAGGGGATCCTTGTTCTTTATCGTGATTGAATTGATCTCAATACAATTAATGAAGATTAATATTGATTAATAATTCTTCTTGATGAACAGGACTGGCGCACCCCATATTATGGCACTCAGGCATATAAAACCATTCTCTAATTCTACTTTAACTGCTTCTTCAGCTCTTCCTGCTCTACATTGGTCACTCTATAAAGTTTTTCATATATAGGTAGGGATCTTGGAATATGTTCAATTAAGAACTCAACCTCTCGATCAAGAGAAAGGCCAGTTATCTCTTTAGGTAATACATCAGGGTACTCCCCCACGATGGGCATGTCTTCATGAAATATTCAATCTTTTGTCTCAATTATTTGAGTTGGACTTGCTTTCTCATAATTATTTAATATCCACACATGAGACAACGATTATAAAAGATATTAATATTCCCCATTACACTTGTAATAAATTTTAGGATGTGTTGAGATATGAAGAGTTATCTCCCAATCTCAATAGTTGTTGTTGGATTTGTGTGGAGATATTAAATCCATGCCCAATATAGCATATAACTTAACTAAATAGAGTATAAAAAGTTTAGATGGGACATTCGGTCATCCAACATTTACTAAGGAGAATTTAGAAACCATGGATGTAATAATTTTCCCATTATCTATTCTCATAGATAACTTATCTTCTAAATTTTAAGGTGGTATTTGAATAGTTCTACAAAACATAAAATATATAAAATAATGAATAGAACAAGAATAAAAAAGTATGTTTATAACAACCATGATATTTTAAAAAAATTAAACATGATTTATGACATAAACTAGCACTAATAAATACTTTGAGTATTGATAGATATAGTGTCTTAGGAAATTATGAACATTACACAACAATATAAAACATGAAACAAAACAACTTTATTTCCTATATCATTGACATGACCAATTCATTAATTTTTACTTAACACTACATGGGATAACCTGAGGACATGTACAAGAAATGGGTGATATATAAATCCTAGTAAAGGAGTAAGAAGGGAATAACATGAAGAATACAATAAATGTTAGGAAATAGAAATATCAATGGTGCACAAGAGAAACATGAATATAAATGCCTAATATAGAATGATCATCAAAGCATGGAAATGTGGCAGCAACATGAAACATTATATTTGCATGAGCCAAGGCTCATTGCACATGGGTTAGCATTAATAAAGTATTATTTTACTTGAATTATCATGATTAATCCCTAATTGCATATGGATTATCATAATACTAATCTTTAACCAATGCATTTGAGCATTATCAGGGAGCACCCTTTATAAACATTTTATCTCATGCATAAGTGTGCCACAAATACCATCTAACATGGAATCATTAAACATAATAAGTTACTCAAAAATAAATGAATGTGGAATAAATACTTGTAAGCCCCCAATAAATAAGTAAATGTTAATAAAGGTCAATTCATTTATAAAGATAAATGCGTTTGTATTCACTACAGGATGATTTTGGCACGGAATATTATAGTGTAATTTTGGAAGCATAACAACATCATATAAAAATTAATAAAATAGGATGATGAAATAGGAAGATATATGAAATCATATAGTCATGAAATGTAATGTATATGTGATATTTAAGAACATATCCCAATATATAAAATGGTATTTAGATGTATAATATAAAATAAATACACGAATGGAAATGAGAAAAGAGAAAACCCTTACCGAATTTTGGGATAGTAACTGGTATACATGGGATGGATTAATGATAGTGAAATGGGTCTCTCAAAAAAAATAAGGTCAATATGGTTGAGTTAAAAAACATACCCCATCATTTTTAATTGGAGAATAAAATGGTGTAAGAATATAAGGAAACATGGACAAAAATGAGAGTGGAAGGAAACTCTTAATTGAGTGTGAGACTTCAAAAGATTGAAGAGGGTATTCTTGAGAACATGGGGCACCTTGGGAGGATTATAGAGAGGGGAATAAGATTATGGACGTTATCTAGGGAATTTTAGTGATTATATGTGGTAGAATGGGTGGTTTATATAGGAAATGAGAGGCGAGTTCATTAATATTACACAAACATAGGTTTTTGAATATATTTTATTAAATATTGAAAACCACAAATTGTTCCATAGTTTTTCACATTATTTTCAAAAAAGAGTGGAAAAAATTATTTTAAAATTAAAATGGCCTGATATATTTAAATATTTTCCCTTCTTCTGTGGAGGTGAGTAACATTTTCAAGGAAATGATTTTAAAATCTTAAAATATTGTATATATATTGGAGGATTGACTAAGGATTTATAAAAAAAATAAAATAAAAATAAAATAAAAGTACTTTATTGTGGAAACATATAATGGGCCTATAGTACCAATTTTATTATTTAGTACATCATTTTGGGTTCATTGTGAAGTCATAAAACACAAATTTTATTTATACTGTATTTAATTTTAACCAAAAAATTCGAATCTCTCAGATAATTATGAAAAATTCACCATTGGATAAATTTGACCACATGATCCTAAAAATAATATTAATTTAATCTAAATAATTTTCTAAATTTGTGAATTTTTACTTTTAAAAAAAAAACTAGCATTTATTGAAAATTCACAGGTATTGATAAAAACAGTTTTCAAACCTTAATAAAAATTACATTTGAAATCATAAAAATTGTGTACCCAATTATTATTAATAAAAATAAATTTGATAGTAATATTTTATTAAAATATTAATTATTTCAAAAATTTATTAATTGTAGAAAATAAATTCTTTTTCATAAAAATAGACTTTAAATTTTATCATATAAAAATATATATATTATGAAACTGATTTCCTAATCATTTATAAATAAGGATTTTATATAATCATCATTAATAAGAATGGTTTTTATAGTATTATTAATATAAATGTTATTTTAATATAATAGTTCAAATATTTCTCAAAAGTATCATTTTCTACCTGAAGAAAAAATTTATCGACATCATCATTTTCAAAGAATGACTATTCTCATAAAGGAACTGATGGAATATGACTTTTATTTATTAAAATGTATTACAAAATAATTAATGAATGAATAATTAAATAACCCCTTATTAAAACCTTATAATACCTAAGGGTATGTTGTGCATTGGTGACAGACTCTGGGAGTATCTCGAATAACATCGCTCATGTGGTAATCTCTATTAACATGAAATTATCCTGTAGATGATTCAGTTCAAGCTTAACATGTTGAAGCTTAGCTTTGGCTAGGTCAATAAAGAATCCCAGTGATGGTAACTCTTTTTCAAGCTATGACAAATGAGATTCGTACGACCCAAGTCTACTGGATGAGGTCATCATCTTTTTTCAATGTGTTAAAAGGAATATTTTAAAAACATATATTTATATCAGTCATGTGATCACCGTTCAATGACTATATTATCAACAGTAATGATACATTATGGCCATTTAAACCTAATAATAAAAAAGGAATGTATGTTTTTTATATCAATAAGTCATTAAATGAAAGGGAATGTTATTCATAAATGACCAGTTTGTTACAATATTCCCCCTTTAATAAATTTCTTCCTCAAAATTTCCCTTTCCATCACTAAAATAAATGAGGTAATTCTACATCATTACATTCAAAAGTTCCCCCTTTTCTTCATCATACATGTGGTTTTTCCACTACCACTTGATGAGGGGATTTGTCATATTTCGTAGATATTTTCCTCTACGAACAATGATCTTCACTGGTTTCTATTCATTGGTGAGTTAATTCTCCAATGATAGCACCTCTAGATTGAGTACATGTGATGGGTCAGAAATGTCGTTCCTCAAGAGTGATAAATGGAATACATCATGTACATCAGATATGATTGGATGGATTTCTAGTCGACAGACCACTACTAAAATGTGATCTATGTTCTCAAAAGTTCTAATGTGCCTTGTACTAAGATTTACCTTATTCCCAAATCTGATCACTCTCTTCCACGAAAATATATGGAGGGAAAAAATATATCCAACATCAATCTCTAGTTATCAATGATATTTGTCAGCATAATTCTTTTATCGACTTTGAGCATCATTGAGGTGTTGTTGGATGGTCTTATCCTTCTCCACTAGTTCTTTGACCATTTCTGAACCTTGACATTTTTTCTCCCATACTTCATGCAATCATGTAAGTGTTCTAAACTTATCCCTATGAAGGGGTTCATAAGGTTCCATTTGGATGCTTGAGTAGAAAATTTTGTTGTAAGAGAACTCTACTAGAGGAAGATATTTACCCCCTCCTCCATTTAAGTCCATTGATAATGCTCCAAACATGTCCTCAAGTATTTGGACAGTCCACCAATACTTTTTGTGAACTTTTTGACAATAATACATACAGATGTTTTTGTTAGTATTCCAAACATTTTGGTGAATATTTCATAACATATAGGTGAATAATGGATATCGATCAGACACAATCGATAGTGGAACACTAGGAAACCTTACCACTTCTCTGATGTATATTTGTGCTAATTGATCTAATGAAAAATACTCTTGAATTTAAAAGGATTGTTCAATCATTGTAAGATTATCCACAAAACCATTATAGAATTGTTTTCTTGCGATGTCTTCATATTTTCTTTAACAAAGTTCATAATGTTGTATTCCTATTGACATATTTGTATGGGTAATGGTTGCATCATCCCCATAGACTTATGATCTTAGCCTTCACATGTTGACATACCAGGCACATTGAGGTATACTCAGCGATCTCGTTCATCATGTTATCCTACCAATAATGCGCTCAGAGATCTCAATTCATATTTGTGTATCCTAGGTGAATGGTAAAATACGAACTACATGCATCATCTAAATGTTCATTCATTAACTCTATTTTCTATGGAACACATAGTCTTGGACCAAATCTCACAGTTCATTCTTCATTAAAATTGAACTCTAAATATTTCCCTTATCTTTTTGTTTCCTCTTTCTTCTGAATTCCCACATCATATTTTTGAGCATCATTTAACCTCTCCAAAAGAGACGAGTTAATAATCATTTGTGAAAAGATTGATGATGTTACCTTATTTATGATTCACTTTTTTGTCTTCATTATTTCATTGATGATTAGATCATTTTCAATTTTTATTAATGATAGAATCACTGGGTCCTTTTCACATAGAGAATATGCCACTTTATACACTTTCCCTAGATAGTAATGAATTGAGTAGTCATATTAATTGATCAACTCTATCATATTCATTGGATCATATTCAACTATTTCTATATGAATATATTCTTTAGTATTTTGGAATCCATATAAATTTCAAACTTTTCCTTGAAGAGGTAACGTCTCCAAATTTTCTAAGAAAATACCATTGCAGCCAAATCCAGATCATGTGTTGGATAGTTCTTCTCATGAACATTCAATTTTCTAGAAGCATAGGCAATGGATTTTTCATTTTTCATCAACACACAAACCATTAAGTTTTTCTAAGAATCTATAAATACAATGAAATTTTCTCTACTTGTGATTAATGTGAGAATGAGCATAGTGACAAGCCTCTTTTTCAACACCTTGATGATCTCTCACATCCATCATTCCAAGAATACATGACTCCCTTCCAAGTTATCTTGGTAAGATGTTTTGAAAATTCCAAGAAATTACACACAAATTGGTTATGATATCAGGATAACCCAAGGAATTTACTTATATCCAATATAGATGTGGGCCTCAGTTATCCCTCAATTATGTTTTTCTTGAAGGGGTCCACAAATATCTTACTGCCTCTAATGATATGCACCAAGAAAGACACTGTCATCAAATAGAACTCACAATTGATGTAAATTTCAAATATATTCTACTTTCACAATATCTTAGGTATATTTCTAAGTTTCTACTCATGCTCCTCCTTGTTTTTGTATTATATTAGAATATCACTTAAAAATTCTAACACATTGTTTTCTAGGTAATCTCCAAAGACTATATTCATCAATTCCATGAATATTGGTAGAGCTTAATTGAGTCTAAATTTAATTACTGAGAATTCATAATGCATGTACCTGGTACGAAAAGAATTCTAGGGTATATCACCTTTCTTCACCCATACATCATATTATCCTGACCTTATATCCACCTATGAGAAGTATTGTTCTCCACATATCTAATTGAAAAATTCATCAAGTCATGGAAAATGAAACTTTTTCTTTATCATGATTTTGTTGAGATCATGATAATCAATGAAAAGCCACATTGACACATCATTATTATTAATGAAGAGGGATGGTGCACCCCTTGGGGAAGCTCTTGGGTGCATACACCCTTTATCAGGAGTTAACTAAAGTTATCTCTTTAGCACCTCAATATAAAAAATTACCATTATATAAAAAAACATGGATAATTTCAATACCCTAAGTATGATATTAATCGAGAATTCAACATCTCTTCTAGGAGGAAGACTAGACAATTCCTTAGGAAACACAACAACAAATTCTCTCACAACCTACCTGTCTTTGTGGATGGTTCTTTCCTTAGACTGAACCTTTTGAGCATGATATGCTTTCTCATGGGGTATTAATATCCACACTTGAGTTGATGGTGCTAATGAAGATTCTTTTTTCTCCTCGCTCATTTGTAGAATCTGTTGTTTATTATCCTTATGGATAGTGATTTCCTTCTCACAATAATTTATGTATTCCCTATATAGGGAAAGCCAATCCATGCTAAAAACAGCATCAAATTCTACCATATATAAAATGATGAGGTTTTCTGTAATGATCAATCCCATAATTGTGATAGGGGAGGGGATATATTCATGGGATGCAATAATTTCTCCATTTTCTGTTCTCCCTGACATATCCACTTCCATGATAAGTGGTGGTGTTTCTGTTGGTCTTTTAAAATTTCTGGTTATTGAAGAATGTGTCAAACAAGAATCAAAAAGTAATTTTTCTATCATTGACTGAATAACTAGCATACTCATCACCAATTCATTTTAGAGATTCAATTCTGTAGTAGAGATTTAAAAATGTCACCCTACCTACCTTGATATTTTTTTTGCCTAAAAAAACCATGTCTTAGTGCATTGGTTTAAAAAGCGCCATAGTTCTTTACAGTTTTTGGAATGAAAAAAGCGTTAATGATCAAACAGAGTGTTCATTTCCTCTGTCATAGTAGTGGGTGTTTGTTGTGGATATTTATTGGATAGGTTCCCTACACTTCCACACATAAAACATTTTCTTTCACCATTTAGGCAATTCCTAGGGTGCTTCTTTTTACACCATTGGCAAGTGGGGTGATTTAATTTCTTTTCACCATTGGATATATCCACATAAACACCAGAATTATAGTCCTAATTATACTTCTTATCTCTATGATACCCCTGAGATTCAGTGATCTCTTATTCATAATTGAGGGAACATCAAACAATTTCCTCATAGATTTCAAATTCCCATATCGCTATGGCTTTCTGTAGGCTAGGTTTTAACCCACTAAAAAGCAGTCAACCATACATTCGGGGGTAACAAAAAATCTAGAAGAATATCATGAATGAATTTTAAATTTTACCTTATATGATCTGATGCATTCTTCCTCTTTTTTCATTAGGGAAGGAAAGTCTCTTTCCATCTTAAGACAGATAGTGTGAGAAAAATATTTATCGATTTTTTTTTATTTTTTCATTCCAATCCTACCCTTCGATCTCTTCCTTAGGTTTTTTATTTTTGATCAATGTCCACAAATGATATGCTTCACCCTCCATAAGATAAGTTGATAGAGTAACCTTTTATTGTTCAAAGCATTGACAGATGTATATGATTTTATCAATGTAGTTGATCCATTGTTCAGCGATTGAGGGATCAGATGATCCATTTAATGTTGGAGTATTTTTTCTGATGAAGATATCAATTGCAACTTGTTCATTATTGGGGGGGGGGGGGTGGGGAGGGTGGTGGATGTTCTTATTGACCCATGTTTTTATTTATAACATGGGATAACTAAAAGTGTATCATGAAAATGTTTGTTATTCTTTCTCCCATTGGATGTGGCATCTCATTTGAATAGTCATCACATTGATCATTGCATCTGTTGTTATCCCATGTACACCTATTTCCAAAAATTGACTAGGATAAAAGGAAACTTATTGGTAAATATTTTAATCTATTAAACAGATAAGGGTAATCCAATTGAAAAAATGGATAACTAATAAATTAAACTTATTTCGTTAACTTATGAATCTATAGGCTTCAATATATGTTATCTAAGACATATTTCCTAACATTTATTCTCATGGTATTTTTTATTATTAATCCATTAATAGTGTTTAATAAGAAGATTTTGAATCTACCAAATCATATCCCCCTGGAGTGTTGAACCTAGAGTGCATTAATGCTTATTGTTGTGCACTAGTTACTATTTGAGTCTAGCTCAAAGTGGTGTTATCATGTTTTACCGCTAGATTCATATGTTCTTGAGCCACCTATTCTTTTTCATATCCATAACGAGATGTATTTTCATTATAATCCATTTACTCTATATTCACTAAAATTTAGGGGTTATTTTCTTATACTCATTTTTATCTCTAAGGCTTTCACTAGGGTTTTGTAAACCCAATCCCAAAAAATAACTAAACCCTCCCTTGATAATAACTATAACTACCCTTCTCTTTATTACACACATAAACAAGGTTTTCTTACAAAAAATTCACTTAATAATACTCCATGGATCAAGAGGTATAGTTTCTTGGGAAATTAGGAATATTACGTAACAACATAAAAAATGAAATACAATATCTTTATTTCAAACTTCATTGGCCTGACCAACTCATTCCATCATACTTCTCACTACATAGGATAACCTGAGGACATAAATAAAAAAGGGATGAGATATAAACACCAGTAAGGGAGTAAAAAAGTCTTAATAAGGAGAATGCACTACATATTAGCAAATACAAATATTAATGGAGCATAATAGAAACCTGAACATAAAGGCATGATATAGCATGATCATTATAACATGGAAATGTGGTAGCAACATACAACATGATATTAGCATGAGCCAAGGATCATTGTACGTGGCTTATCATGAGTAAACAATCATTTCACATGAATTATTATGTGTATACCCTCAATACACATGGTGTATCATTATACCAAACATTACCCAATGCATTGGAGTGCTATCATGACACACCATTTATAAACATTTCATTTCATGCATATTTTTTTCCACATAGATCATATTAAATGGAATTATTAAACATCATAAGTTAATTCCTGACCATGGAATGTAGAATACATTCATGAAATTATCCAATAAATATGTATATGTTCATAATGTTTAATAAACATGATAAAGAAATGGGTTTGGTATTCACTATAAGATGATTCTGTCATGAAAAAATGTGGTGTAATTTTTTGCAGCATAACCACATCATATTAAAATTGATAAATAGAGATAATGAGAGATAAAGGGGTATATAATAATCTAAGAATTAAATGGGTCGTATAATTTATATTTAAGAACATATCATAACTGATTAAATGGTATTTAGATTCATAATATAAATGAAATGCTTGAATGGAAATGAGGAAAGAGAAATCCCTTACAGAATTTCCGCATAATAATTGGTATACATGGGAGGGATTAATAAGAGTTAAAGGGGTATATCACCATTAAAAAAATAATAAGGTTAGTATGGGGGAGGTGTTCTTACATACCCCATCAGTTTTATTTGAAAAATATAATGGTGTAATAGTATAAGGAAATGTGGAAAAAATGTGAGAGGAAGGAATCCCTTGAGTGTGTGACATCAAAAGCATGAATATGAGCTTTTCAAGATCATGGAGAACATTGGGAAGATTATAGAGAGGTTAGGAATTAGTAGGGATATGATCCAAGTATTTTGAGTGAAGATAAGTGGGATCTTGGTTGGTTTTATATAGGAAATGAGAGAGTAATTCCTTGATATTTCACAAACATAGGTTTTGGAATCAATATAAATAAATATTCATAACCACAAAAAATCCAATGGTTTTTCCCATGTTTTTTAAAAAAATTATTTGAAAAAATTATTTTATAATCCACAGGGAAGACTACAGTAAATTTTTTACCTTGATTTTGTTGAGGCGAGTCACTTTTTCAAGGAAATGATTTTAAAATCTTAAAATATTGTATATGTCATAGAGGATTCACTAATTCTTTATGAAATAAATAAAACAAATATAGCATCACATTACAATGTTAAAGCATATATATGGGAAATAATACCCATTATATTATTTATTAAATCATTTTGGGTTCATTATGATGTCATAATGTCCATATTTTATTTATATGGTATTTAATTTTTAACCAAAAATTTGACTCTCTCAGAAAATTATGAAAAACACACCATTGTTTAATTTAGATGTTCTAATTATAAAATTAATATTCATTTTATCTAAATAATTTTCTTAATATGTGAATTATTACTTATAAAAAGAAAACCGACATTTATTGAAATTTCACGGGTTTTGACAAAAATAGTTTACAAAAATTAATAAAAATTACATTTTTCTTCACAGAAATTATATTATCATTTATTATTATTAAAATTAAATGGATAATAAATTTTTATTAAAATATTAATAATTTCGAATATCATTATTTCGTAAAAATAAATTATTTAATTAAAAAATCCAAGTTCGGTTTTATCATATAAAAATATAACTCTTATAAAAGAAATTTCAAAATAATTTAAAGATAATGAATTGATATAATAAACATTTATAAGAATTGATTTTATAGAATTAAAAGTAAAATACTCTATTTAATATAATAATGTATATATTTCTCAAAATTACCATTTTAAACCGAAATATCAATTTATCAAATTCATCAATTTTTTAGAATGACTATTTTTATAATTGAGTTGATGGAATACGAATTTTATTTATCAAAAGGGATTAAAAAATAAGTAACTAATACCTTGTTACATTACCTCAAATAAAAAACACATATGATTTAATGGTAAGGTGTGTTATGGTGACAGACACTTGGGGCGGCTCAGATAATATTGCTTGGGTGATGTACAAAATAATGGCTTATACCAACTAAAATTTATTGACATATAATATATCTGTTGGTAAAAACATGAATTTCCAATAGATATTATGTTTTATTTGTATTAATATTTGATACAGACAGTTAGCATCACCAATAGATATATCTACTGGTATTTGTTGTTCAATAACTACATATCATTTACCAATAGTTAAATATATTTCATTAGCAAACTAATACCAACATTGTTTTTACTAACACATGAATTTGTTATGAATAATGACTATTAGAAAAAATTATTTGGACATCAATAAAAATGTAACAATAAACCCTAAAATAACAAAAAAAATTAATGATAAACAACTAGAAAAAAAAATAGTGTGTTTATATATATATATATATTAATCTTGCGACCAAACTAAATTTTTTCCAGGGGTTTTATTAAAAACATATCATAATTTATTTTATATTTCTACATTCGTGAAATATAATATGTTTTTATATATTTCAATATTGTGATTCAGTTTTATATAAATATTACTTTTTTAATATTTTTTATATTTTTTATTCAATAAACATTAATATAATTTTAAAAAAACACTCCTATATTCCCCTAATAATCATGTCTTCCCTACCCCGCTTCCCTACCACCCTACCTTGCCTCCCACCACCTCGCCTTGCCTTTTGCCGCCCCGCCTTTCCTCCCATCACCATCACATCCCCCAATCCTCATATCTTCCCTATGTGTTTGCTCTCCCCACTAATTTATCACCCACCGCCTCTTCATTGGTGATCTCTTCATCCACACAAAAACCTAGTTCATTGTTGTTCTCCCAAGTAAAGGATCTCCCTCTCATTATTTGATATATATTTCATGGATTTTAATCTCTTGAGTTCAGTGACACATTATTCTTCTTGAATGTGACACTATATAGGGTTGGTCTTGTATGGTGATTTTGGTTTTGTTTAGGTTTCTGTTGGTGTTTTATTTTGAGGGGTTCTTCCCTATCATCTCAGATTGACCATTGGCTTGAGTTGATCTTCTATTTCTCTATTTCCCTTATGCATCTATCGATTTATGGATAAACCAACTTTTATCCCATTATCATTTAGGATGAATTCACGTGTCATATCTAGTGTTACAAATAGGTCTTTATGATGGCCCTCTGAGCTGAGGGCGGTGTTAGTTTGCCCATCTTGATCTAACGGGCATATGATACTTCTTCATGGTCATGCACCATGGTAGTGAATGGTGGTTAGGTCAATTCAATTCTTCTGTTTCACACCATGTATTTGGAGGGTGGATGTGATGAATCTATTGTTTATTGGAGGATCCTTTTCTGTCTGAAATTGATATTGAATAAGATGATTTGGATAGGTCACTACCATCTAGTGGGTTTATTTTTTCTGGTTCACATGTGTTTTGACTAAAAGAGAATACACTGTGAAATGTATCTAGAAGTGATTTTGGGATGGATTTTCTTCTCTTGAAGGTCAGTTCCTGGTGAGTAATATGTGTACAACATGCTATTGATGTAAAAGAAGGTGGATCTCTTCTAGTTGGCATAGAATATGGGAATATTAATAGTGACTCAGGTTTTTATGTTGGGTTCTTTTTATTTCATTCCAATTATGTTTTTGGTTGTCATGGTTTTATACATGTTCATTGCTTTATTTTTTTGTTATGAATTATCGTGCTTTTTAATTATGGTTCATTTTGGTGGGGCATTGGTGATGATGACATATTATTCTCTATATAAGCTTGATTAGATAATTATGATGGGAACACCTTTGTTCTCTGGTTCCATTTTATTTTTTTATTTATTTATTTTTAGATATTTTAATCTCATTTGTGAGTGTTCATTTAAGAATTAGGGGTTGTATGCACAGTGCATCATAGGTAGTCATTGAACTGGTGTAGAAGCTATAAAATAGTTATTGTGATTTTCTTTTTATGATAGGAATGAAATGATTATATAGGATATCCTATAGAATGTTCCACATGTTTTTTTCATTGATTTTATCGTAGTGTTTGGTTTCCCACAATTGGAAACATTAAGGCTCTTATACATTACACTCTCCTGATACGCACTGCATTATTCAAGTCTGGCATGTAATTGTTATTTTCCTTCATTTCTCTAATAGATTTTCTTTGCAATCATCCCATTAATTTTTCATCTTCTAGTTATAAGAATCCCATATCTTGTGTTCTTTCATGTCCCCAATGACAACTGCACTGAAACTCGTACAACAACCTTTCTCAATCCTTGTATTTTCACTTTTTTACATTCTTTACTTACAGGGAATTCATAGTCCTAATCACATTAACACCAATTATTTATTCTAGGGTTCTAGGTAATTTCTCAAAATAAGTTTTAGAAGCTTCATAAATCCACTTCTTAATGCCTTCAATAGACGAGTTATTCAAAGTCAAAGTGGAATACATCGTAATACCAGTAGCGCTACCATCAGGTATCAACATTGGATTATTGATAAATTTTCATCCTTGGGTATAAAACAAGAAAATTCCTTTTTAATTAATTTATAATATTTTTTATAACCACCAAATGAAGTACAGTGTAAACTATTGACTTCAAATACTCCACGATGAAAGAAAAAACCGGCCACTAATCTACTTGACCTAAAATATTTTAGCTTTTGTTCCCATATAGGATTCTTGATGATTATTAGGTTTATTTAAAATAAAACATTTCCAAAATCCTGAAATAACTTGTTTTCTTCTATTTTCATTCATATGATGACATTGACACAAGATTTTTTTACATAATGGCATGCCAAATCACTCCACCGTTTCTTGTCTATAGCCAAATCTAGATTCAGCCTTTTGATCTACATGTCAAGATTCTGATTATAATTTTCATTTTTTATAATTCTTAACATATTCTCTCACAATCTCTACATTTGTTTTGTTCTCTGTATTTCTAACCCAAAAGAAAGTCAAGATGAAATATGCAGGGGTTTAAAGCCCTTTTCATATTTTTTCGGGGGTAACAAAGTCATTTCTCATATATTAGGGGGAAACAATGTCTTTGTTGAACATTACACCTTTATGAAACTTTGAATACTCTAAATTGAATCCAAAAAATTTCAACCATTATATACATAATGTCAGGCTCATGAAATCCTTGAGGAAGGTCCACACCAATTATTGTCCTAGCATTGAGTACTAAATCTAATATGAGGTCCTTGAATTGGCTAGTAAATTTTGTACGAATGGATCTCTCCACCAGTCCAAGAACTACAACATGGTCATTCACATTGACATGCATCATAAAAATTCATTTTTTTATTAAACATCTTTTCAATGTCACTTGTGATGATAATAATACATGAATGATGTCATTTTTACTTTTATTTTCACCTGTATATTCTTCTACATCTTTTATATGAAAAGAATAACGTTTTCAGAGATGTTGACATAGACAAGTGGTATTACGTTGATGCCTTAATACTGTGTATAATGAAGAACCAGAAGGTGATACTTAATCTATAGTTGGTCATGGAATCGATTGAGTAGTCAAGAAAATATGTTTAAGTTAATATATTGATTCCTTCATAAATTTCTAGAATTCCCACTAACATCGCAATTACCCTGACCTATTTATAATGAATTGGTTTGAAATTATGAATCTATATTAGTTTTATCACTAACAATATATTAATTCCTTATTAATTTATGCCATCTATGTATAATCCACATTTGTTTCTTATTGTGTGTGAAATCTTGAATCCATGTACTGTTTCTAAAATCTAGAATTTTCATTACTAATAGAGTTTGAGAATAAAAGGCTAGGCCTACATGGTCTGGCCAATGGTGCAACATTTCCAGCATCGGAAGGGGAGGAATGAGGCCACCAAGATAAGGTAGGATGTCCTGCCCATAGGAAGATATTTTCTGAACATGTACCTGTTTAGTTTATTAGATAGATGAATCTATAATAACATACTTTTTTAAACTAGAAGGTAAAGTGAAAACCATCTAAAAAACTACACTCACATATATTTCTACTAATAAATCAATTACCCTGTTATAGTGAAACAATGAAAATCTTAAATGTGAACTAGTTAAACTTGATGGGAGTAATAAGAAATTATACTGTAGTTATTGGGGATAGGGTATATTTTTAGACATGTTCATATTTTTAATTGGAATAAATACAATGTTGATTGATGTCTATGGAATCTATCCCCTCACTTATTTCTCATATAGTTTTTATAGTGTTCCACTTTGCAAACATAGCCTGGATTGCATGTACATTTCACCCATGGCCTGTGTGTTAAATCTGGAATCTGGAATCTATTTTAGAGTTCTAATTTCATTCTCATTTAAATTTGTTATCTATTTTATTGTTTTCATCATCATTGCTAATAGGGAATGTGAATAGTAAACTGATGCGTAGTAGATTGGGCATTCATATTCAAAGTACAATTGAAGGGATTATCTAGGTTTGTGTACCAGTGAGTGATGTGACCCATCATTTTAAGTCTTTTACCTTTTCATTGATTATCAGTTTCATTTTTGGCATTCCTATGGAGAAGTGTATGGGTACATATTATTTTATTTGATATTGGGTATCCCATGTAGCATGCAGAATCTAATAGATATGATTTTTCCTCAGCCCATGATTTTTTTCATTTCATTATTTACTTTATATAGGTGTATCTGGATCATGGTTTGATATTCTGATGTGTTCTCCTACCATTAATTTATTCATAGTTTTGATATAGTCAAATTTTGGAAAATATTCCTTTAAAAATCATTAACTAGTTTCTTTTTATCTTTGATAAATTTTTTTGGTGGATATATCATGGAAATGAAATGATAAATCAGTAGTATAGAATAAAAATGAGTATTTAAAACAACCTTCATAAATATATGGTTCAGGAGAACAACGTAAAATTAGCGAAAGAATATCTCCCCTAGGGGGTATAAAAGTGGATATTTATTATATTCATAATAGAGGGGAATCAAACTTATTTCCCTATAATCATGGTGGAATCCTCCAGTATCATCGCATGAAACATCATCAATAATTTGATTGATGGAGAACTAAGTATGTTGTGCTATTAAGGATTTTATTTAGACTCAGCTGACCTGTCCATTAATGTTTTCATTATTTCATTTTTTCAAAATTATGAACTTCTGTACTACAGTAAAATTACCAATGATAGAGTCACAACTCATTCCCCCCCTCTTTTCCACCACCCTAGAAATGATACTCAATCAAAAATCCAATATGGTCTTCCATTTCATTGTTTTTTTCATCAAATGATTTTATATTATTTATTTTTTTCCTTCATCATTCTGCCCATTCTATATTCTATTTCTTGAACCATATTTTTTGGGTATTTTAATATATTATTCTTGCATCCAGATTTTTTTCCGCTACTGTCTTCTTCAAAAAATTTTATTTCTTTTTTCCCAAATATAGATTTTTTATTTTATTTTATTATCTTCAAGTATTTTCCCATTATGTATGAATTTCTTGTTGGATATTTGGTTTCATTTTAGGTTACTTTGCTTGTCTTAAAGAATTATTGGATAAATAAAAGGTTTTATTTGATTTCACATTTTATTTTTGTGTAGGGTACTATATAGTTTTGATATTCAAAAATAAGTTCAACCCAATTTTTATAAGTTCCAACCAAATTTTTATTCCTTGTTGTGCAGGTAATAACATTCTACCTTTGGGGTAACCTATTTCTATAAATTTTTTGTGTACACTTGATTGTGTACCTCCAAAACCACTAATTTTTATTCCTTGTTTGTGTATAGAATGGAGCTGGCATGAATGTGGCTGGGGCTGGAGTTGGCAAAGACTAGAGCGGGCATAGATGGGCTGGAGCTTGAGCTGGCACAGACTGGATCTAGAGCTTGATGAATTGGCATATACCAGAGATGTCATGGATGAGGCTCGATATTTTATGGATGGGATGGGGAAAGATTTGACATGGATGGGGGTGGTGCTGCAGTCACTGGTGATGATGTGATGAAGCTACTATGGTGGTTTACCCTATTTGGGAGGGATCTAGCATGGTGACTAGAATTGTGGAACAAAATTGTCTGTGGGGGTAGTGGTGGGCGGGGTTGTCTAGGATTTTTCCCAGTGGAGGTCCAAAAATATCTATTTGTATTGAATTTAATTATTAATATAATTAATTTTTTCCTATTTTTAAATGTGTTAAAATAGATATCAGTTTAATAATTAAATCGTATTTATTATATATGATAAATTATTAAATAAAATATGAAATTTTACTAACAATAAAAATTTATAATTTTTATTTAAATGGATTTTATAAAAAAATATTATAAATATGTAATATTATTACCAATAGAAAAATTTGTTATCAAAACCTATTGCTAAACACTTTTAACAACATATATATAATAAATTGGAATTATTATAATCACAATAGAACTATTTTATCTCTTTCAAAAACATTTAGTGAAAGAGTTTTTACCAATAGTATAGCGACAGAGACATATAGGATGGTAAAATGTTTACCAACAGAAAATACACTTTTACAAATAGATAAGTCCCTCTTGGAAGAAGTGAAATTTTTTGTAGTGGTAGTAATATCTATTAACATGAACTTCTCTTGTAGATGAGTCTATTCAATCTTAATGTATTGAAGCATATCATGGGCTTTTTCATGATTGAAGTCCAGTGATGATACCTCATTTACGAGCTCCAAAAATGAGATTCATATGGCCCAAGTCTAATTGATGAGACTATCGTCTTCTCTGTCTGTGTCAAAGTAATTTTTTAAACCATATATTTATATCAGTCATGTGATCAATTTTGAACGGCTATATTATCAAAGGAAATGATACATAGTGACCTTTTAACCCCAATAACAAAAAAGAGAGTATTTTTTTCCTATATCCAAAAGTCATTAAAAGATAGTTTATTTTATTCTTAAATGGTTGGGTTGTCACACCGTTCTTTATTCTTGAATGAATAACTAGAGTATTTTTCACCACATCTTTGCCCACCTCTACATCAGTAGTAGTGATAGCATAAGACCTTCCTTTTTTAGTTTGAGGTTATTGTTTAATTCCTCTAACAACACTTGGCTTAGTGAAACTGTTATATAATAACCATGTTCATTATAGTTGTAACACTGCAGAAGATGCTAAGAATTTATCTGAACATAAATTTCTTCATCCCCATTAGTGAGATTCTTCACATCACATCGGTAGTTTTTGTCTTGATGTACCATCATTCCCTATTTTATAAAATTCATGGTTCCCTTTAGACTGTTTCTAGGACGCTTCTTCCCACAATATTTACATGTTGGGAGGTTAGGATTCATTCCATCATGGGATTTATTTTCATAACCACACACATTAAATAACATTTTCCTCTTTTTGTCGGTGGGCCTTTGATACTACTAAGAGTATCCAATATCTATTTCAACCTTAAGGGAACAAAAGACAATCACTTAATAGATTTTGAATTCTCTAATCGACAATGATTTTCATAGACTCAGCTTTAGTTCACTAATTAACTGATCCACCTTGATTTCAGTGTTCATGAAAAAGGTTGAGGCATATCTTGGATGCCATGTGGATTTTCCTTTATATGCCCCGATGGAATCATTTTCCTTCTTATTGAGTCCTTGGAACTCTCTTTCCCTCTTAAGGCGGGGGTTTAGGGATGTAATTATTGAAAAAATATTTTTAAATTGCATACAATCCATGAAATAATGTTTTTCTTGGGACATGATATTCTTTATCAGTTTTCACCACTGATCAGCTTCCCCGTCATAAAGATAGACCACAATCAAAACTTTATCTTTTTCTAAGCACTAGATGACCAAGAATAACATTTAAATGGAATTAATACACTGATCCTCAAGGAGGGCATCAGATGATCAACTAATCGTGGGAGGCCTTTGGTGCATAAATAGTTCTATGGAAACATTCTCTTTTATATGGGGAGGTATTCAATCCACACAATTCAAGTTATTATTCATAACTTGAGATAGATGAGAAAGTAATTCCCTAAAGTTTTGCACCCTAAATCCCATCATATATGGAATATCATAAGGGAAATATTTACATTCCCTATCGCATTGTTTTATTGCATATGTCATTCTATTTTTATCCATTTACTAAGAGAAATATCATACAATTATAGGGCTTTAATACTTAGCTATTGAGCATAAAAAGGAAACTTTTAACATAAAGGATAAACTTTTAAAGGATATGTATATCCTAACATGTGATTCTATTCGTTTAAATATATGATATCCTTGATTTATATCTTATCAAATACCTTTATGGGATTTTATTTATTCCATTTATATTGGTTTATAATAATCTCATGAATTTACAAAAGAATATCTTCCAAGTGTGTCAAACGAAGAGTGAAATAATGCTCGTTTTCATGCACCAGTTCCCGTTTGAGTCGAGTTCAAAGAAAACTTTTTGGGTCTTTCCACAAGATAAATTTTTTCAAATCCACCTCTACATATTTTTATCTTGATGGAGATATATTTTCTTGATAAACCGGTAACTCTATACTTAACCAAATATAGGGGTGTTTTCTCATACTTAGGCACATCCATAAGGTTCTTAATAAAGTGCTCTATTCCTAATCACAAAAAATCACTAGACCATCATCTGATAAAAACTATAGAGACCCTATCCTTTTACACATAACATGACATGATTTTAAACATAATGATACAACATATTACATGCCAATGATCATAATTTCTGGTGTCTTGGAAGACTAGATATATTATCAAACCTTATAGAAACAACTTTATATTTAATATCCATAATCAGCTCCTAATTTCCTTTATACTTAAACATCCAAAAAGGATTAACTTGTGATAACATGAATTAAGTGATGATCTAAAATCCTAGTAATGAAAAATAACATATACTAAAAATGCTTTAGCACATGGGTTAGAAGGCATCAGATAATGATAAAAAAAGAACCGAACATGTGATAACATAAAATATAAACATGGGATCATATAAAAATGGATTAATAAAAATTTAGAAGCAACATATAACATGACTTTATCATGAGTCAATACTCATTTCACAAAGAGGAGAACATTTCATAGTTAACCACCATGCATGTTTCACATGGTATCACGAGTCAAGGCTAATCACCAAGACCGTTGCACATAACTTTACATGAGACTCAACAATACCCAATTCATTAGACCTCTATATGGGAACACCCATCTCACCATGTTAATGAATATTCTTTCCACATAATTAAACATACATAATCAATCATACCAAATTTTAAGGGTTATCATGGAAATAAATGGTTATCTAATCATGCAATAAAGTATAATTTCTTGGGAGTATCAAATAAGTGTCCACCAAAAAATAATTAGATAATTTATTGATATTTATATTGAATAATAGTCATAATTTCTAATAATTAATTCAAAATTTAAGTGATAATTTTTAATTTTTTTTAAGAGTCTTTAAAATTATAACATTTTAGTGCGGTCTAATAAAAATATCAATGATCATTTAAATCCAAAATGGGAAAAATCTTTTATATAAAAATAGAAGTGAAAAAACATTCATGATAAAAATATCAGTTATAAAAATATATTTGTTTCTCAAAAATATATCGTATAATGTACTTGAAATTGGGAAAAAAATCTGGAATTTTCCTTGAAATAAGTTTTCTTATCAGGAATTATTGATAAGGGAATCATTTAAAAATATATATAACACTGAAAGGGAACGATGTAAGGATTTTGAAACATGATTTCAGAGCATATAAATAGTATTTATATGTTTTACATATAAATAAAATAAAACTTTTTCTAAATAAAAATAATGATAGATCGTCCCAAATGATTGTAAGAGGTTCGGGTAGAATCTCTTACGAAATATCGGTATGGTACTAGGGGTACATATGAGTGGATAATGAGAGATAAAGGTGTGTTTATTATTTTATAAATTATAATGGAAGTATGGGGATGTAGAAAAATAATACCCCATAATTATGAACTACACATTAAAGGACACATCATAGAGGATATTCTTGAATAAATGTGAGAAAGAGGATATCCCTTACTATAAGTATGATGGTGTTCTTTGCTTGATCTTATGAATCTGAATAATCATATTAGGTTCATCATTGAAAATTTGTAGAAAGTAAAATACATTTTATTTATTTATTATGACCTTTATAATTTCATCCATGTCATTTTTAATGAGTTAATAGGTTTAATTTCAATGTTTTGGAGAATTTTCTTCCATGATTTTAATGATAGGTTCACTTATATTCATGTACGAATAAACAAGTATGATCATAATGGTTTTCCAAAATTGATTTTGTATAAAATTAGTGAAAATAAATAATAATAAATGGTTATAAAGTTATTATTTTTTATTTGGAGGGAATGTGAATCAGTATATAAATCATTAATGATAAATGTTCAGATTAATTTGGTGACTTTCCTTTTAATTAACTTGTTCGATATTATTATATTACATCTATAACGACCCATACTTTACATACATTGTTAATACTTCAAAATTGAAGCACACTTATTACAACATATGAAAAAACCACAAAGGACCGTATAGGTATAGTGTCTTTAGAATCTGGGAAACATAAACAACTGGTTCATAAATCTTCTACAGTGTCTCCCATTTATTTCATCATATCTAGGGTACCTTTTAGCATATTCTACTTAATATCCATCTTCCTGACCTGGGGAAAAGAAAACATAAAAGGGTGAGCTCAAATGCTCAGCAAGGGCAATAAAGGAAATAAAAATCATATCATATCTTTTTGAAAATCATAACCTGCAAAAGAGATCATAATATCTTAATAAATCATAGAAGTGAAAATGAGATCCCCATAATCATAACATGAAACTTGAAACTTTGTGGCATGCACACATAATCATGGAAAATCATTTCTTGTTAGTCATGACATATTTCCAAGACTATCTTAGTGGACAAAGTCCCTTTCTGAACCGAGTTCACTCCTCGTTTCAGTCCTGTATCACTGAACCGAAATAACCATCCGTTCCAGCCATGTCTATCTCATGAGATATAAAATCTTTACCCAATGAATTGGAGGGAGATATAGGTCCCACCCATCTTATAATGAATCCTTTCTTATGTGTGCCACATAATCATAAAACATACATCATAGCACAACCCATGTAATAAAAATGGGATTCTTAAATGACATGACATCATAAAACAACTCATATAAGATAAAGGAATTCATAAAAATAATTTCATCACAACATGATCAAATCAATTTAATAATAGGGATAAAAACAGAACCCTTTATTATCTTAGATGGAAAATAATTTTGATAAAATACTTGAACTTCATTCTTGAGGAAAATATCCTTTCTGCTTCAAAAATACTTTTCCTTTCTTAACATGTCGTACAATTATAAACTAAAAGAAGTTGATTAAAAATAAACTTAAAAACATGAAAAGGAAACTTCTTGGAAATAATGTTTTATAAATCCATTCATGCCGTATAAGTTAAAAAAAAACATTCTTCGTACTTTTGTCGGAAAAGTCAAAAAAGTACCTCGTACGGAAAAACGACAAAAGATTCCTTTCATATTCTTTACTAAAAACTCACCTAAGGGTAAAATTGGATTTAAACTATTGCAAGTGGATGGAAACAATATTACATATTGAGGGAACACGGATGTGGATGATAAAATACACCCCAGTAAATACTTACGAATAAACAATCTCGGATAAAAATGAGATTGTGATATTTCCCTTACCTTAGGTCCGATTTGCTTTGTACGTGTCCGAAGCTCCTGTATAATGGTATAAATAATGTTATTGACTTATTCCAGAAGCATACATGTTGATATGATATCATATATGGTCATATTATTAGCTTCTTGTTAGTAATATTTCATTGTTACTTGTTACTCGGGTCTTTATAACTTTTTGTTCTTATGCGTGTTTTGTCGAATAAATTCTTATTCTTATCTTTAGGTTATAGATAATTCATTTACAGAATGGTATTAGTGTAGTATATACCATATTCATTCATTCAATTCATTTATATAATCATTATGAAATTAAGATCATGTAGAACGAGTCGCATCACATCGTGGAGACGGTATTCCGTACGTACGCACGAGTGATGATATCGTTCCTATGATCGTGGAATTGTATTGGAGTATATATATATATTATTTCAGTATCAATATTACTTCATAATAATCATATATAGTTACTTACTACACCATTATAACCATCCTTGTAAGTTGATGGTGGAAAAATAGATTACACCACGGCGTGGAGATGATATTCCGTACGTACGCACGCGCGGTGATTTCATTTTTCCGTAGGATGGATAGAAGGTGAATTAGGGTTGTTTCATATTTATAATAACATATCAGTATGTAAGTAATACTGATGTTATTACTTTATCATGAAACAACTAAAGAAGAAGAAGTTTGAAGAAGAAAGAAATTGAAAAGATCGGTAATGGATATTACCTCTTCTTTGGAACGCCTCTTTGAATCCTCCACTTAAGGAACTAAGAGTGGTCTTTGGAGAAGAACAGGACCTCTAGGACTATTCTAGGGAAGTGGAGAGGAGAAAATGGCAGGGGTTGGCCGAGCTTGAGTGCTCAATTTGGTGTGAGGAGGAGGGGGAGGAGGTGCCCTTTTATAAGGGAGGAGAGGGGCACCTTTGGAATATCTCAAAATATTATTTTATATTAAAGTCAAAATCGGTTTATAATGGTTCCAAAGGGTCTTATTTCAAAGATAAAGTGGGGAAGGGTCTAAATCCTATCAACCAATAGGATTTATACAAGTTTAGAGTATTATTTTAACCTTATTAATTAGATTTAACTCTAAGTTAAATAATTTAACTTTTACCATGTCTTTTTGTTTTCTTTCACTATATGGTTAATACACTTACTATAACATGCCAAACGAACCCCAAATTGTTTATTATTCAAATATATATCCTTATCTAAGTCATTTGGCCGAACCTTAGATTTTTAGGAATACAATAACAATTAATAATATTTTATTTTATTTAAAAACTATTTTGTGTCAATTTTGACACTATTTGATATATGATTTTTGTGAAAGTCATAACAGAATTATATGTTCGAACCAAGTTGATTAAATCAACATTAATATATCTTAGTAACCTATAAAATTAGTGGAATTCATAAAAAGTCTTAAATTACATTTATTTTGGTATTTATATTATCAATTTTGTCAATATTTCATTAATAAGATAATTACTGCATCATCTTTGTGTTATAAATAAATTAAATTATTTGATGTCTAAAAATTACAAATAAAATATCATCATGTAGGAAATCTTTTTATCTTTCTAATGATTATTTACAATTGAATTTATCTTATGTATAACCCCATATTAAAAATGATTTACTTATTAAACTTTGATTTTAACTATTTTAACCCTTCTTTAAATAAATTAATAATAAATGTCCTAATCTAATCCAAGTGGGCCTAAATGGTCATATTTTATTCCTAAGTTAGTTTTTGGTCGAATTACACTTGTCCAATAGAATTAGGACATGTGTTAGGGTAATATTAATATCATATTTACCCTTAGTTACCCTATTTACTATTAACCGCGGTAAAAAAAGTAAAAAGTTACTATTCACCAAAAATTATTTTCATCTCATTGAACCACATTTTAGTCCTTGATATTAACCGTGTCTCTCGGATTTTCGAAATTTCATTCACAGAAGCGGTAAAATTAAGTTTTATGCAAAATTCGGTTTTTAACCTACCACTTAGTGGTTTCACTATTCATCAAAAATTGAAAGTTTTCAGAAAAATACCAAAATTTCACCCTAGGCTAATTTCGATATTCTGAGTCCAAAAATGAAGTCCATTTTGAAAAATAAAATTTATAAAATTTCAAAAAGTGGTTATTACTATTCATAATGGCTAGTTTTAATAGCATATTGTTATTTAGTGAAACTCGGTATTGCGTACGACAAAAGCTATCGAGGAAGGTCGCGATTGCGTGTAAAGCAAGCCAAGCAAGTGTTGTGTAGAAAAAGATTCCTTTGATGATTTATATAACATAAAAGTCTCGGGTGTTACATTCTACCCCCCTTAAAAAGAATTTCGCCCTCGAAATTCGTCACTTTGTAACAAACAGATGAGGATAATTCTCCCTCATCATATCCTCAAGCTCCCAAGTAGCTTCTTCAAGTTGGTGGTTCCTCCATAAAACTTTCACCAATCGAGTGGTCTTGTTTCGTAGAACTTTTTCTCTATGATCCAGAATCTCTATCGGCTGTTCTTCATAAGAAAGATCTTGCTCCAGCGGTACAACTTCTGAGCTGAGTACATGTGAAGGATCAGGTATGTACTTTCTCAGGAGAGATACATGGAACACATCGTGAACTTGAGAGAGATTCGGTGGAAGCGCCAATCGGTAAGCTACCTTCCCAACACGATCCAGTATTTCGAAAGGACCGATATATCTAGGGCTCAACTTCCCCTTCTTTCCAAATCTCATAACCCTCTTCCAGGGAGATATTCGTAAGAACACTTTATCACCCACTTAAAACTCTAGGTCTTTTCTTCGGTTGTCGGCATAACTTTTCTGTCGACTCTGAGCTGCTCTTATGTGTTGTTGAATAGATCTGACCTTTTCTGCCATCTCATCAACGAGATCAGGTCCTAATAGCTTTCTTTCCCCAACTTCATCCCAGCAAGTTGGAGTCCTGCATTTCTTTCCATAGAGAGCTTCATAAGGAGCCATCTGAATACTGGAGTGAAAGCTATTATTATAAGAAAATTCCACCAAAGGTAGGTGTTGATCCCAACCTCCTTTGAAATCCATAGAGCAAGCTCTCAACATATCTTCTAGGGTTTGAATTGTTCTCTCAGACTGACCGTCTGTCTGGGGATGATAAGCAGTGCTGAAACTCAACTCTGTATCCAGAGTATGCTGAAGACTTCGCCAGAACTTCGAGGTAAATCTCGGATCCCGATCAGATATAATAGAAAGTGGTACTCCATGCAATCTTACCACTTCCTTTACATATATCCTGGCAAGCTGATCTAGAGAGAAATCCTCTCTAATAGGAATGAAGTGTGCAGACTTTGTAAGACGATCAACTATGACCCAGATAGCATTATTGCCTTTGGATGTTTTAGGAAGTCCTGTGACAAAGTCCATAGTGATGTTTTCCAATTTCCATTCGGGTATGGGTAATGGTTGTAACATCCCCTTAGACTTCTGTCTCTCAGCTTTAACTTGTTGACAAACCAAGCATCGAGATACATATTCAGCAACATCTCTTTTCATGCCATCCCACCAGAAGTACTCTTTCAGGTCCCTATACATCTTCGTACTTCCAGGATGAATAGAGAATGATGAACTATGAGCCTCATCCAGCAGCTCCTTCTTTAATTCGGGGATGGGAGGAACACAAACCCGATTCCTGAACTTTATTATCCCATCACAATCAAGGTTGAATTCAGGAACATTTCTCACCTTCTTTTGTAACTCGACATCTTCTTTCTGTGCCTCTTTAATCTTCACATGTATAGATGGTTGAACATTCATTTGAGAAAGATAAGATTTTTCCCCTTCCATTATAATTCCATGATCCATCCTTTGTAAATCCATAAATATTGGATCTTTTGTGATCCTCATCATGGATAAACTAGCATGGTCTTGTCGACTTAATGCATCTGCCACCTTGTTTGCTTTCCCAGGGTGGTAATGGATTGAGCAGTCATAATCCTTAATCAGCTCCAACCATCTTCTTTGACGCATATTCAACTCCTTTTGTGTGAAAATATACTTTAAACTTTTATGATCAGTATAAATATCACACCTTTCACCATAAAGGTAATGCCTCCAAATCTTTAATGCAAAGATTACCGCAGCCAACTCCAAATCATGTGTTGGGTAATTTTTCTCATGGATTTTCAACTGTCGTGAGGCATAAGCTATCACCATATCATTTTGCATAAGAACACACCCCAATCCCTTCTTGGATGCATCACTGTAGATCACAAACCTTTCTCCACTACAAGGCAGTGTGAGCACAGGTGCACTGGATAACCTTCTTTTCAACTCCTTGAAATTCTCTTCACATTCCTCTGTCCAGACAAACTTAACTCCTTTCCGAGTCAACTTGGTGATTGGATTAGATAATCGTGAAAAATCTTTTACAAAACGTCGATAATATCCATCCAAACCAAGAAAACATCGGATCTCAGTTACTGTTGTTGGTCTTGACCATCTTTCGATAACCTCTGTTTTTGCTGGATCCACAGATATCCCCTCTTTTGAGATTATGTGACCCAAAAATGCAACTTTTTGAAGCCAAAATTCACACTTGGTAAATTTGGCATAAAGCTTCTCCTTTCTCAGGGTCTTCAATATAATTCTCAAGTGATCTTCATGCTCTTCCTTGCTCTTTGAATAGACAAGAATATCGTCTATAAAGACTACCACAAATTGATCAAGATAGTCCCTAAAGACTCTATTCATTAGATCCATGAAGATAGCAGGGGCATTAGTAAAACCAAATGGCATCACTATAAATTCATAGTGTCCATACCTTGTACGGAAAGCCGTCTTTGGTATATCCTCCCTTTTGACCCTTAATTGATGATACCCTGAACAAAGATCAATCTTGGAAAAGTATTGAGCTCCGCGTAGTTGGTCAAATAAGTCATCAATGCGTGGGAGAGGATATTTGTTCTTGATAGTGATCTTGTTAAGTTCTCGATAATCAATGCAGAGTCTCATTGATCCATCTTTCTTCTTAACAAATAGAACAGGTGCTCCCCAAGGTGACGCACTAGGGCGTATGAATCCCTTATCAAGATTCTCTTGGAGTTTCTTCTTCAATTCCTGCAACTCAATTGGGGCCATTCTATAAGGTGTCTTTGAAATAGGCAAAGCACCCGGTACGAGTTCTAATGAAAACTCAACTTCACGATTTGGTGGAAGACCCGGCAATTCCTCCGGAAAGACATCATCAAACTCCCGTACAATGGGCATATTCTTAATCGTGAGTTTCTCACCAACCATTTGAGATAAATAACCTTCATTTAGTGGAATCAATACCCATAAGATGGAAGAAATTTCCACTGGAAGGTTATGTTCATCCTTGCATTGATAGACGATCGTAGATTGATCTGGAATATGAAATGTGACTTCCCTTCTTTGGCAATCGATATGAGCTCCATGTAGAGAAAGCCAATCCATGCCAAGAATCACATCAAATTCCACTAAAGGAAGGATCATAAGATTTGCAGGAAGCACTTTCCCACAAACTTCGATCGGAGAAGAATTATAAACTTTTGATGCGATTGATGTGCCATTAGGTGTTGTCACAGCTAACTCAACATCTAATTGTTGAGGTAATACGGTGATACCCTTAGAAAAGTCTTCAGAAATAAAAGAGTGGGTGGATCCAGAATCAAATAAAACATTTGCTACTTTAGAGTGGATGGTAAGTGTACCTTTCACCACATCGTTATCGTACTCCACATCGCCTGTAGAAATTGCATGTGACTTTCCTTTGTCTTTAGCCTTAAGAGTTTGTTGACGTCGACCATCATCATCAACCCTTGGATTTGGGCATTGATTGGCATAATGCCCCATCTCCTTGCACTTGAAACAGTGAAGTGTAGTAGGATCATTCTGTGTATCCCTTCCTTTGTTTGCATCATTAGACATCTTCTTCCCATTATCACGGCATTCAAATTCCCGATGACCTTCTTTTCCACATTTAAAACATTTACTTGTCCCTTTAAGACAACTCCCTCCATGTTTCTTTCCACACTTTGAGCATAAGGGAAAGTTCATCTTCTTTTCAGTGTGCTCTTTAGAGTTTCCTTTGAATTCCATCTTCCTCTTCTTATCAAACCCATGTGACTGATGGGTTACTCCAATCTCCATCTCGACTTTGAGAGCACATCGAACGATTTCCTCGTAGCTATTGAAGTCCATTATGTCTAACGCCCTTCGAAGACTTGGTTTTAAGCCACTAAAGAATCGATCGATCTTACTCTCAGGTTGGATAATAATACCAGAAGCGTACCTTGCAAGTCTTGTAAAATTAGCTTCATAGGTACTAACAGATTCATCATCCCTTTGCTTCAGTTCAAGGAACTCTTTCTCCATCTTTGTTCGGAGAATACGAGGGAAGTACTTATTGAAAAATAAGTTCTTGAACTCGTCCCATTCCATAGACTCAATTTCATCCCTTTGCCACGTATTCTTAACAAGATTCCACCATTGATCAGCATCTCCTTCTAAACGATACACTGCTAGGATGACTTTATCATGTTCAGAACATTGAAGAACTGAAAATATCTTTTCAGTAGTACTAATCCATTGTTCAGCAACTAATGGATCAGTAGACCCACTGAAAGAAGGTGGACGCTGCCTCATGAAGGATTCAACAGAATGTTGCTCCCTCCTTTGCTCGTTTGGAAATCCTGCATGATTCATAGCTTGAGAAAGTTGTGTGAGCATGGCTACAAGATTTTGCATTCCATATCCCATATTGTTTGGTTGCTCAGGGGGACAATCATTGCATTGCCCATCGCATTCCGCATTAACACGGTTCCTTCGGGTTCCAGCCATTGACTAAAACCAAGAAGAATAGTGTGAGCAACACTAATTATAATAGGAAACCACATAATTCAAGAATAAAATTTTCATGCTTAAGGTCTTATCCTAGGTTATTCAAGTCCATTTCTAAAACACTAAGATTGTGTTCTATGCTTAGACTTATCCTTAGGGTTCTTACTAAGGCTTTCACATCCTAGTTTCCAAAGGTTGACTATACCTTTCCTCTGATACCAACTATAACGACCCATACTTTACATACATTGTTAATACTTCAAAATTGAAGCACACTTATTACAACATATGACAAAACCACAAAGGACCGTATAGGTATAGTGTCTTTAGAATCTGGGAAACATAAACAACTGGTTCATAAATCTTCTACAGTGTCTCCCATTTATTTCATCATATCTAGGGTCCCTTTTAGCATATTCTACTTAATATCCATCTTCCTGACCTGGGGAAAAGAAAACATAAAAGGGTGAGCTCAAATGCTCAGCAAGGGCAACAAAGGAAATAAAAATCATATCATATCTTTTTGAAAATCATAACCTGCAAAAGAGATCATAAAATCTTAATAAATCATAGAAGTGAAAATGAGATCCCCATAATCATAACATGAAACTTGAAACTTTGTGGCATGCACACATAATCATGGAAAATCATTTCTTGTTAGTCATGACTTATTGCCAAGACTATCTTAGTGGACAAAGTCCCTTTCTGAACCGAGTTCACTCCTCGTTTCAGTCCTGTATCACTGAACCGAAATAACCTTCCGTTCCAGCCATGTCTATCTCATGAGATATAAAATCTTTACCCAATGCATTGGAGGGAGATATAGGTCCCACCCATCTTATAATGAATCCTTTCTTATGTGTGCCACATAATCATAAAACATACATCATAGCATAACCCATGTAATAAAAATGGGATTCTTAAACGACATGACATCATAAAACAACTCATATAAGATAAAGGAATTCATAAAAATAATTTCATCACAACATGATCAAATCAATTTAATAATAGGGATAAAAACAGAACCCTTTATTATCTTAGATGGAAAATAATTTTGATAAAATACTTGAACTTCATTCTTGAGGAAAATATCCTTTCTGCTTCAAAAATACTTTTCCTTTCTTAACATGTCGTACAATTATAAACTAAAAGAAGTTGATTAAAAATAAACTTAAAAACATGAAAAGGAAACTTCTTGGAAATAATGTTTTATAAATCCATTCATGCCGTATAAGTTAAAAAAAACATTCTTCGTACTTTTGTCGGAAAAGTCAAAAAAGTACCTCGTACGGAAAAACGACAAAAGATTCCTTTCATATTCTTTACTAAAAACTCACCTAAGGGTAAAATTGGATTTAAACTATTGCAAGTGGATGGAAACAATATTACATATTGAGGGAACATGGATGTGGATGATAAAATACACCCCAGTAAATACTTACGAATAAACAATCTCGGATAAAAATGAGATTGTGATATTTCCCTTACCTTAGGTCTAATTTGCTTTGTACGTGTCCGAAGCTCCTGTATAATGGTTTAAATAATGTTATTGACTTATTCCAGAATCATACATGTTGATATGATATCATATATAGTCATATTATTAGATTCTTGTTAGTAATATTTCATTGTTACTTGTTACTCGGGTCTTTATAACTTTTTGTTCTTATGCGTGTTTTGTCGAATAAATTATTATTCTTATCTTTAGGTTATAGATAATTCATTTACAGAATGGTATTAGTGTAGTATATACGATATTCATTCATTCAATTCATTTATATAATCATTATGAAATGAAGATCATGTAGAACGAGTCGCATCACATCGTGGAGACGGTATTCCGTACGTACGCACGAGTGATGATATCGTTCCTATGATCGTGGAATTGTATTGGAGTATATATATATATTATTTCAGTATCAATATTACTTCATAATAATCATATATAGTTACTTATTACACCATTATAACCATCCTTGTAAGTTGATGGTGGAAAAATAGATTACACCACGGCGTGGAGACGGTATTCCGTACGTACGCACGCGCGGTGATTTCATTTTTCCGTAGGATGGATAGAAGGTGAATTAGGGTTGTTTCATATTTATAATAAAATATCAGTATGTAATTAATACTGATGTTATTACTTTATCATGAAACAACTAAAGAAGAAGAAGTTTGAAGAAGAAAGAAATTGAAAAGATCGGTAATGGATATTACCTCTTCTTTGGAACGCCTCTTTGAATCCTCCACTTTAGGAACTAAGAGTGGTCTTTGGAGAAGAACAAGACCTCTAGGACTATTCTAGGGAAGTGGAGAGGAGAAAATGGCAGGGGTTGGCCGAGCTTGAGTGCTCAATTTGGTGTGAGGAGGAGGGGGAGGAGGTGCCCTTTTATAAGGGAGGAGAGGGGCACCTTAGGAATATCTCAAAATATTATTTTATATTAAAGTCAAAATCGGTTTATAATGGTTCCAAAGGGTCTTATTTCGAAGATAAAGTGGGGAAGGGTCGAAATCCTATCAACCAATAGGATTTAGACAAGTTTAGGGTATTATTTTAACCTTATTAATTAGATTTAACTCTAAGTTAAATAATTTAACTTTTACCATGTCTTTTTGTTTTCTTTCACTATATGGTTAATACACTTACTATAACATGCCAAACGAACCCTAAATTGTTTATTATTAAAATATATATCCTTATCTAAGTCATTTGGCCGAACCTTAGATTTTTAGGAATACAATAACAATTAATAATATAATATTTTATTTAAAAACTATTTTGTGTCAATTTTGACACTATTTGATATATGATTTTTGTGAAAGTCATAACAGAATTATATGTTCGAACCAAGTTGATTAAATCAACATTAATATATCATAGTAACCTATAAAATTAGTGGAATTCATAAAAAGTCTTAAATTACATTTATTTTGGTATTTATATTATCAATTTTGTCAATATTTCATTAATAATATAATTACTGCATCATCTTTGTGTTATAAATAAATTAAATTATTTGATGTCTAAAAATTACAAATAAAATATCATCATGTAGGAAATCTTTTTATCTTTCTAATGATTATTTACAATTTAATTTATCTTATGTATAACCCCATATTAAAAATGATTTACTTATTAAACTTTGATTTTAACTATTTTAACCCTTCTTTAAATAAATTAATAATAAATGTCCTAATCTAATCCAAGTGGGCCTAAATGGTCATATTTTATTCCTAAGTTTGTTTTTGGTCGAATTACACTTGTCCAATAGAATTAGGACATGTGTTAGGGTAATATTAATATCATATTTACCCTTAGTTACCCTATTTACTATTAACCGCGGTAAAAAAAAGTAAAAAGTTACTATTCACCAAAAATTATTTTCATCTCATTGAACCACATTTTAGTCCTTGATATTAACCGTGTCTCTCGGATTTTCGAAATTCCATTCACAGAAGTGGTAAAATTATGTTTTATGCAAAATTCGGTTTTTAACCTACCACTTAGTTGTTTCACTATTCATCAAAAATTGAAAGTTTTCAGAAAAATACCAAAATTTCACCCTAGGCTAATTTCGATATTCTGAGTCCAAAAATGAAGTCCATTTTGAAAAATAAAATTTATCAAATTTCAAAAAGTGGTTATTACTATTCATAACGGCTAGTTTTAATAGCATATTGTTATTTAGTGAAACTCGGTATTGCGTACGACGAAAGCTATCGAGGAAGGTCGTGATTGCATGTAAAGCAAGCCAAGCAAGTGTTGTGTAGAAAAAGATTCCTTTGATGATTTATATAACATAAAAGTCACGGGTGTTATAACATCATATTAGAAAAATTATTACATAACATCACATAAGATAAAATGAATATTTAGTAATCTAGTTTAACCGTAAAAATGTTTTCATGACCATAATTGATGATTGAAATAGAAATTGATAAATCCCCTCCCTTGAATGTTATAAATTTACACATCTCATATAGTGTTTTAATTTCTTTTGTAAAAAAGAATAAAAAAGGAGAGATGATAATGAATTATCCCATTATCATAATAACATTCTAGTACATGAAGGGTACTGGATATTTCATTCCATTATTTTGATTAGAGGTTTGGAAAGAAAATATAATAATGGAGCACGAAAATAAAATGAAAGAAAAGAAAGAGGAATTTTCCTATTGAATTATTATTCATTGGGAGCTCTTAATGGGAAAGGATTTGGTCTTTTGAGGGGACCATAGATTGTTGGATGTGGGGGAGGATCATTTAAAGATATTTTGTCAGAATTTAGGGAAGGTTCAATGCTTTAGAGTAGTAAAGAGAAGAGAGAAGTGAGGGGGGTTTTTTATAGTGGAGTGGAGGGGGGAATTCTTAATATTATAATCGTTACATTATTTTTTTCCATAAGACAAATTTTTTTGATGATTCCTGTGATGAAAGAGAGTAATATATGTATTTGAGTTTGATATTAAGGTTCTTACTTCCTCCACGACTGAATAATAGTGTATTACCATATAATATATATATGTAGTAAATTACTGCGTTTTACTATTTAAAAAAAATTCACATATTTCAGAAAAATACCAAAAATTCACTAAACCTATTATTTGACTTGTAGAATCCAAAAAATGAAATCTATTTTTCAAAAATTATTTTCTAAATATGATTATTTTAATTTTTAAATAAAATCATAATTTATTTAAAAATTATATATTTTAAAACATTAAGAATTTTTTTATTGCTTTCAAAAATTACATAAGGTATTATAATGTTGACATAAAACCAAAAGAAATAAAATTATACATTTATGAAAACCATTTTAAAAATACATTTTATTTTAAATTAATTAACTAATTAAAATTAGTAATCCATGACTTACAAAAATAACAATAATTTTTCTATAGACATATTATCACTTATAAGATACCCTAATTTTATTTATACATTCATGGGCGAGGTTAATATTCTTTTGGATGATGTATTATTCATAAGGGTCATATTACTATTCATATGGTAGGGTTACAAGTCATAAGAATATTTTACAATTGGCTAAAAAATTTGTTTGTTCCATCAGAACACAAAAATTACCCAGACCACAACCGCATATGTTAGATTTTCTAAATTCAAATCCCAAAATTCACAATATTAAATTTAAATGTAACATAGTACATATTAGTTCATTGTGTTATAATTTAACATGATAATATAACATAATTATAATAACTTAATTTCCATTTATAAAACATTGGGTCATTACAGATGTATCTAGGTGTTATAACCCCAAAAAAGGATGTTTGATTATTAACTTAATCATCACTAGGTGCATGACAAAGAGTCCTAACTAGCCACCTAGTTTGAAGCTCCTAAATGATATTAATTATTTGACAACATTATATATATCAAACAATATTAATGATTTATGTATTAATTTGACTAATTATGTTTGGGAACCTAATATAGAAATGGATATGGATAACCAAGGATTGAACAAAGTTATTCAGCAGATGAATTGAATGTGCAATATGTTAGAAACAAAGGTGTCATAGGGGAATAAAAACTCTTATTTATGTTTTCATATTAATATTAATGATATTTTCATATGACTTTTGTATTTATTATTTATTTCAATAAGAACACAAAGATGAATATTAGAAATGTATGTATCTTGAAACCGGTATGTCTTATAAATGTATAAGAGAGAAAATATAAATGAATAAAAATTTTATCATATTTCAATTATGATGGAAAACTGAGTTTTCTAGTCCAATTTGTGGAAGTGATATTGATATTTCATTCAAGATTAAATCCCAAAAATCATAGATATTTACTCTTTAGAGAGACATTTATTAATGATATTCTGGTATATTCTAAATATTTTGAGGATTATTTAAGACATCAATGGTTTATTCTTCATTAGTTATTCATTAATGGTTTGGCAAGATATATTAAGTACTACAAATAACCATGAAAATAAATTATATGATAGATTTCTGTTTTTTGGAATTACTATTGGAGAGCACATGATTGATATAACGACTCATACTTTACATACATTGTTAATACTTCAAAATTTAAGCACACTTATTACAACATATGATAAAACTACAAAGGACCGTATAGGTATAGTGTCTTTAGAAACTGGGAAACATAAACAACTGGTTCATAAATCTTCTACAATGTCTCCCATTTATATCATCATATCTAGGGTCCCTTTTAGCATATTCTACTTAATATCCATCTTCCTGACCTGGGGAAAAGAAAACATAAAAGGGTGAGCTCAAATGCTCAGCAAGGGCAATAAAGGAAATAAAAATCATATCATATCTTTTTTAAAATCATAACCTGCAAAAGAGATCATAAAATCTTAATAAATCATAGAAGTGAAAATGAGATCCCCATAATCATAACATGAAACTTGAAACTTTGTGGCATGGACACATAATCATGGAAAATCATTTCTTGTTAGTCATGACTTATTGCCAAGACTATCTTAGTGGACAAAGTCCCTTTTTGAACCGAGTTCACTCCTCGTTTCAGTCCTGTATCACTGAACCGAAATAACCTTCCGTTCCAGCCATGTCTAACTCATGAGATATAAAATCTTTACCCAATGCATTGGAGGGAGATATAGGTCCCACCCATCTTATAATGAATCCTTTCTTATGTGTGCCACATAATCATAAACCATACATCATAGCGTAACCCATTTAATAAAAATGGAATTCTTAAACAACATGACATCATAAAACAATTCATATAAGATAAAGGAATTCATAAAAATAATTCAATCACAACATGATCAAATCAATTTAATAATAGGGATAAAAACAGAACCCTTTATTATCTTAGATGGAAAATAATTTTGATAAAACACTTGAACTCCATTCTTGAGGAAAATAAACTTTCTTCTTCAAAAACATTTTTCCTTTCATAACATGCCATACAACTTTAAAATAAAAGAAGTTGATTAAAAATAAACTTGAAAACTTGTAAAGGAAGATTCTTGGAAATTTTGTTTTAAAAATCCATTCATGCCATATAAGTTAAAAAAAACATTCTTCGTACTTTTGTCGGAAAAGTCAAAAAGTACCTCGTACGAAAAACGACAAAGGATTCCTTTCGTACATATTACTAAAAACTCACCGAAGGGTAAAAATGGATTTAAACAATTGTAGGTGGATGGAAATAATATTACATATTGATGAAACATGGATGTGGATGATAAAATACACCCCAGTAAATACTTACGAATAAACAATCTCGGATAAAAATGAGATTGTGATATTTTCCCTTACCTTAGGTCCGATTTGCTTTGTTCGTGTCCGAAGCTCCTTTTCTTTGGAACGCCTCTTTGAATCCTCCACTTAAGGAGCTAAGATTGGTCTTTGGAGAAGACCAGGACCTCTAAGATTATTCTAGGGAAGTGGAGAGGAGAAAATGGCAGGGCTTGGCCGAGCTTGAGTGCTCAATTTGGTGTGAGGAGGAGGGGGAGGAGGTTCCCTTTTATAAGGGAGGAGAGGGGCACCTTAGGAATATCTCAAAATATTATTTTATATTAAAGTCAAAATCGGTTTATAATGGTTCCAAAGGGTCTTATTTCGAAGCTAAAGTGGGGATGGGTCGAAATCCTATCAACCAATAGGATTTAGACAAGTTTAGGGTATTATTTTAACCTTATCAATTAGATTTAACTCTAAGTTAAATAATTTAACTTTTACCATGTCTTTTTATTTTCTTTCACTATATGATTAATACACTTACTATAACATGCCAAACGAACCCCAAATTATTTATTATTAATATATATATCCTTATCTAAGTCATTTGGCCGAACCTTAGATTTTTAGGAATAAAATAACAATTAATAATATAATATTTGATTTAAAAACTATTTTGTGTCAATGTTGACACTATTTGATATATGATTTTTTGTAAAAGTCATAACAGAATTATATGTTCGAACCAAGTTGATTAAATAAACACTAATATATCATAGTAACCTATAAAATTAGTGGAATTCATAAAAAGTCGCAAATTACATTTATTTTGGTGTTTATAACATCAATTAAGTCAATATTTCGTTAACAAGATAATTACTGCATCATCTTTGTGTCATAAATAAATTAAATTATTTGATGTATAAAAATTACAAATAAAATACCATCATGTAGGAAATCCTTTTAGCTTTCTAATGAATATTTACAATCGAATTTATCTTATGTATAACCCCATATTAAAAATGTTTTAGTAAATAAACTTTGATTTTAACTCTTTTAACCCTTCTTTAAATAAATTAATAATAAATGTCCTAATCTAACCCAAGTGGGCCTAAATGGTCATATTTTATTCCTAAGTTTGTTTTTGGTCGAAATACACTTGTCCAATAGGATTAGGACACGTGTTAGAGTAATAGTAATATCATATTTACCCTTAGTTACCCTATTTACTATTAATCGTGGTTAAAAAAAAGTAAAAAGTTACTATTCACCCAAAAATTATTTTCATCTCATTGAACCACATTTTAGTCCTTGATATTAACCGTGTCTATCGGATTTTTGAAATTCCATTCACAGAAGTGGTAAAATTAAGTTTTATGCAAAATTCAGTTTTTAACCTACCACTTAGTGGTTTCACTATTCATCAAAAATTGAAAGTTTTCAGAAAAATACCAAAATTTCACCCTAGGCTAATTTCGATATTCTGAGTCCAAAAATGAAGTCCATTTTGAAAAATAAAATTTATAAAATTTCAAAAAGTGGTTATTACTATTCATAACGGCTAGTTTTAATAGCATATTGTTGTTTAGTGAAACTCGGTATTGCGTACGACGCAAGCTATCGAGGAAGGTCGTGATTGCGTGTAAAGCAAGCCAAGTAAGTGTTGTGTAGAAAAAGATTCCTGTGATGATTTATATAACATAAAAGTCTCGGGTGTTACAATTGAGGGATAAAAAATTGTTTTGTTAAATGTATTCTTGATATTGAGGTAATAAATGGTTGATTTATTTTGATATAAAGAAGTTAAATAGTATTCAAATATATGCTATTTATTATTGATTTAATGATATATAATATATGATATTTTTATGAATTTTATCACATTTGTCGGTCTGTGATATATATTGAATTGTGTTTGAATTTTCAAAATAGTGGTTGAAAATAAGAGTAAATATGGGAAGGAATATATTATTTTTCTATGGTTTCTGAAAGGTAGAATTTGGTGTAATTATAATTAGGTTATATATATTCGAGTATATGATTATTTGAATTATTAATGTTGTATTTGGAATGATATATTAATTGATATAACCCAATATATAAAGTTATTTTTTTTATTGAGGTTGTATCCTGAATGATGAATATCTTATTATTTGAATCACCTATGATCATTAGTTATTAATAATTCAAATTAAAAGGATGAAATTTATTTACAGTTGATGATTTTCACCCCCATTTTTTAATATAATATTACCTTTAAATACATAACATTATACAATATATTTCTCCACATGAAATACAGAGAATAAATGAAACCATGATATACATACATTAAATATACATATTTATGTATGAATATTGAAAACAAGGCATTATAAAAATAGGAATGAATATTTTTCACCAATTTAATAAATTCTTATAGATATAAAATAACTAATACATTTTATATGCATGAAATTCAATTGTTTTAGCTAAAATTATTAAGACTATCATTTTATACATAAATAAGTATTTTTATAAATATTTTAATTATATGTAATATAAAATTATATTTAAAAAAATATATGATTAATAATTATAAAATATATTTTATATGAATAATTTAATAAATTCCAATTTACTTAATAAAAAGAAATAATAATGAGAATGGTTAATATTCTAAATAAAATTGTTTTGCAATAAAAATATTTGTTCATTATATCTCATATTTTTATTTGAATGTTAAATTCTTAAAATTTATAATTTAATTTCATTAAATTAAAATTATTTTATTATTATTCATATTAATATTTTCTTAATATGAATTGTTGTGACATTTCTAAAAAGAATTATTTTTTGGTGAATAATGAATAATATATTTTTTACAAATAACAATAATTTTATGAAGTTCTAGTACATATGTGTGAATTAAAAATTACTGACACAATTATAAGACACTACATTTATTTTATGAGTGACTATAAATTTTATTAAATATTTTTTCTAATTTACAACCCCATATTTTATATTTTAGAAACTGTGTAATAATTTTTTTAAAAATGTTTGTAATACATTACTTTTTTAAAATTAATTTTAACATATTTTATAAATTAACAAAATGTAAAGGATTTCGGGTTATTATTTAGTGGTAATAAATTATCTAATAAATACAACATTATTTTTAATAATAATGATTAATTTACTATAGTTGAAATATAATTACCATTGTAAATGATTAAATTTTAAAACTATTAATTCATAGAGTAAAGTGTTTGAAACTTGTTAAAAACTTTTCATTTGTTGATTGGTTTTGATATTATTGTTTTTATATCATGGTACACTAATTTATTGTCTATTTTTGTATCTACATGGTATGTTTAATATGTTCTC
Organism: Viscum album; assembly: GCA_963277665.1. Taxonomy (NCBI): domain Eukaryota; kingdom Viridiplantae; phylum Streptophyta; class Magnoliopsida; order Santalales; family Viscaceae; genus Viscum; species Viscum album. The sequence goes on from OY728126.1 coordinate 593,793,567, forward strand.
CCTTTATTTTTCATAGAAATATTTAAAAATAATAATTATCAACACCTAAAAATAGGACTCTCACAAACCCATAAGGGAACTATTAAACATTTGGTTTCCTCTTACAACAATGAAATTATTACCTGAATTAGAATACTATTTAACTCTTTTTATCATCTGGCAAATTAGATTATATTATGACATCCATTTCGTTTTTAATCTCAAAGTGAAACGCATGAGTAATCATTTTTTCATAACTTTTTCTTTGATATATTTTGATTTCCAATTGTATTTTTAAAATATATTTGTAATTATATTAGTATTTATTATATATTTAATTATATTATTAATGGTTAATTATATTTAATCATGTTTTCTCATTTTTATTTATATAAATTAAAACTTTATTTGGACATTCTGTTGACTACCACCTCCATGTTGCAACATTTTTTATTTTTCTTTACTACCAAACTATGTTGGTTTAAAATGGAATTTAAAAAATATTTTTTATTTTCCCTAATTATATCCTTCTTAAATCATATATGGTAATATAATATATTTTTTGATTTTTTTTGTTAAACAATAATCTTTATTTTTTGTAATTTTTATTATGATCCATGGGATCGATATTAATCAATAGAATGTTTCATTGACTCTTAATGAACAAAGGGTGGTTTCTTAATTAAGGAGTCATATATGCATGGTGCAAGTACAGAAGGAATTTGGGTCAAGGTAATGGTTTTATCTCAAATTCATTTCATTGATATTTTTTAGGTATTATGTTAATAATTTAATTTATATGGTGTATATACAACCAATTTAAGATTTCATATCATGAATTATGTTTCAATCATGGTATTTAACATTCAATTATAATAATACTATTTTAATAGATTGTAATTAAAGTGTTGCTAAATTTTTAAGGGTTATTTATATCAAACATTAATCCATTGAGATATGTTTAGCTTATACCCCATTATATCATTTCATTTCTGTATCAAGACCCTCTTATTTATCTTTATAATATTTAATTTCTATTCATTTGAAATACTATGAAAAATAATCTTCTTTTTATTAACTGTATTTTGAAAGAGTTTTTAGCCATGTTTTATGAATTTTTGGGGAATAAAATTTCATTTATTGATTTATGATCATTTATCCATTTCTTATTCCATTTAATTTGTGTACATTAAATATAATATCTTGAAATTTTAAATGAAATACTATGTACTTTAGCATTCTAGTTAAGAAACAATAATTTTAAAAGAACAATGAAATATTATTATGTAAATATGATCATTATAAACTTGTTGTTAAATTGGAAACTATTAATTGCAATAAATGATTTCTGAGATAGATATAATGTTACTACATAAGATAATTTTATGAAAAATTTCATAGAAATTAATCCATTAATTTTTACTTAATTCATTCTATTTTCCAAAAATGAATTTTCATTATTTTTATAAGTGATTAAAATTTTAAATAAATATTAGTATTTTTAAAAAAAAATTAACATCATTTAATATTATGATTAATTTTTTATAATTGTATAAAATACTTATGTTTTCAATGAATTGTGAAAAATTTTATTTTTTTATAAAAATCATTATTTTATTTTAAATTATTTACACCATAAAAATATATTTTATATTATTTTGAAAATTAAACTTACTCCTTGTCATTTAAAATGATATAATTATTGGTTTTAAATGAATTTTATACTTCAAATTAGTATAAATAAATTTTATAATTAAAAGGATATTATTTTGGAAAACTGTGTTTTCATTATGTTTTTATAATTTATTTTTTAATTAAATTAAACCAATTCAATATTTTTGAATTTTAAAAAATGGAATCAAAATTTGGAATAATGTGACAAAATTGATAAAATAGCCCTTTTTATTTTGGTACGCAATAATAGTAAGATTAGTAAATTATTTCATTATAACAAAGGGTAAATCAAGAAATTAATGATATATATAAAATGATAATGAATATAAAATGAACCTCAAATTGGAAATAAATTTATTTTTTGAGTCCATTCAATCCATAATAATCAAATATTTGAGTTTATGGACTTTTTGTGTGTTTATAACCATTATAATATTCTATTTAAATAAAATTAAAAATAATACAGTATTATATTTAATAATAATAATATTTTAATGAAAGTGATAAATTGAAGATAGGTTCATTTATAAATATAATTTTGAAAGATAAACTATTTATCTTCATCATTGTAATTTATTTTTAATTTTTAGTTAAATAAGTAATTACAATAAACATTAACATAATGCTGGTGTGGTAATGTCCCAATAAATAGAAACATGTAATAAATATATTAAAAAATTATTATTATTAAAATTAGATAAAATTGAGGATGTAAATAAATTATATAAATACTTAACATGTTAGGTATATATTAAAATAATTATTTCTACATTTACTTGTTTTATTTATGTTATTATATTCTATTTAATGAATACCTCTACAAATTTACATTGTTGATATTTTATAGTAAATAATATTTTATCAAAAGATATAAAATTTATAAAATTTAAGATTCTTAAAATTAAATAAATTACAGTATATAAAATTAACCATGGTCCATTAATTTTTATGTCTTTCCATTTATGGTGTTTCTCTTGTCTCTGAAATAATAAAAATCATTGTTGTCATGGTGGGGGTGAAAGCAGTTAAAATCAAAATATAAGAGTAAAATCATAGAAAAACCCTATATAATTTTTATTTAATGAGATAATTGAGAAAAATAATAATCCTATATTAAAAATAAATTTACTTTGACCAATTGAAAATTGAAAATTAATTTAAATATGCTAAATATTTTGATAAATTCCAAAAGCACTGCTCCCCTCTTTTACAACAGGACAACTCTTCATCCCTTTACATCACAAATAAAACCCATTTTGGAAAATCCAATAACAAACAACATAACTTCTTATAATCCATTAAGTCATTATATAGGTCTTTTAATTGTCACAATACAAAACATAGAAGGATCTATGGGTTAATCAAATGAGAATTTCTGAATAAGCTGTTTTATTTTTAACCACATGTTTGTCTTTTATGTGATTATAATCCTCCTTGAAATATTTAGCGAAAATTATTATATAATAAAAATAGTATATTAAATTTATGTAGTATTTTTTTTTGTAAATGTAAAAATATTTATATATATCCTCTTCTATGAAATGGGAAAAAACCATTGTTCGTGTGAACGACATACTACTGCCAAGTGAACCGATGTAATTTTTTTCCATCACAATCCCTCAAGGATAGTTATAGTGATGTAGTTAATATATATATATATATATATTATATTAATTAAATATTTTACATTCTAAAAATATAATATAACATTTACATTATTAGCATTCCTTTATCTGACAAATGATAATGATGTTTATGCCAACTGGTGGCATACCACTTCCACGAAGTGATATGATTCAATTTTCATTACCAAAACATATGGGTGATATATATATATAAGTAATTAAATTATATGAGGAGTACATAATGATAAAATATTACTTACCTTCATTCCATATTGATCATTGAAAAATAAAAATATACCTCATGTGTATGTATGACATTTCTTCTCCATCATTTTAACTTTGTTATTTTTTCATAAAAAATATTCATGATTGGTTTTCAAAGTCTAATTTATTTTAAAAAAATACAATTATATCATTATTATTATTTTTTAGATATATAAATAATAACCCCTATGGAAATAATCAACCCACTAATGTCATTTCTAACATATGATTCAAATATCATAATACAATCCAAAGTGAGCTCAATTAAATATGTAATTGTATATAAAATTGTATTAAATAAATTAAAGGAAAAATTAAATTGAAAATTAATCATTATAAAGTAGAAAATAATACAGATTTTTTATTTAGGATGATAAATAACATACGTGATTTTTTGTACTCGTAGTGGGGGACTTACTTTTTATAAATCCACGTTTAATAATTCCATAAAAACTATTTTTTCTGTCTGTATACATATTTTTAAGTTAATTATATGTTTGATTTTATATAGGAATAAAATATTTATAATTGAAATTTTATGTCTCTTTTTAATATCATTTTGAAGTTTTATAAAGGAATTTTTTATTGAATGTTTTACATTATATACAAAAGAAATAGACAAAAAGGAATGTTATATTTTATCATATATAGAGAATATTTCTTTCCCATTAGATGTAACTGTTATATGATGTTTGTAGTCATCCAATAACATTGATTTCCTTTTCATAGAAAACCATCATTACATTTTTTCATATTTTGGTATTTGAAATGGGATTTTGAGAAGAAAATATGTTTTGATATCTACTTTTTAAATGTTCTTACAACAGTTTTAAGGGTTTTCTGATGACATGGTCCACAGAAATAGTTTATGAAGGCATTTAATCCATAATACGTCATGGGTTATCCCAATATAACATATAAAATGGGTTCACCCATATAGTATTGGATGATCCCATTATATCTTATATGATGGGTATGCCTAGATATCACTCTACTACATTAGATAATGATTATATATTTTAGATAATTATATTGGCAGTTGGGTGAATGTTTATTCCAATTTTAAGGGGTTTGAAATTTTTTTATGATGATGATTTCTAATGTACCCTACATAAAATATCAAATCATTCATTTGATATTTCATTGAAATCATTTGTTTCAAAATATAAACTAAATATTGTTGGATTTAAAATAATTATTATACCTTTTTAGTGTAAAACGAATGATTTGTTAAGAAATTGTTTAATGTGTTTGAAACATTTTCACTTGACTAAATTTTTTCTTCTTTTTATGTTTCTCACTATGATTTTTTGATCAGACCATAATTTCAAAAAAAATTAATAGGTCTTAAAAATGGGTAAGTGAAAAGAAGAAGTCAAGTTAAGAGTCATGATGATTTATCATAAAAAGTTATTTTATTTTATTATTAATGTTTTTTATTTTGAGAATAATTGAAGTTGAATATAAGTGTCCACATAATAATATTTTTATTTTTCATGTATGATTTATTACATAATTCTCTATAACTCTAATCAAAAAATGATTATCAAATGTAAGGGGATAAATTATTATCCTAAAGCACAATATAATTTAATGTGTATGTCCAATTCCTTAAAGTTGGTATCCTAGTTCATTTTAAAAAACATTATAGGTTATGAAATTGTTTGATCATAAATGAAAATTCATCTATAACCATAATGGTTAACAAGACTTATAGTTACTTTGGTTAAATATAAATAGATGGAGATAAAATTGGTAAGGATATATTAGTGCCTATCCTCCCCATTATGTGGGTTATTATGATTTTATTTATATGTTTACAATGTAAGTTATTGTCATAGTAAATGGATTAATCTATTAAGATCTAAAGGAACAATTTATAAGAAGGATAATTCAGTAAATGTATGAATTAGGAACCAGAAATAATGAGAGTTGTACTGAGAGATCATGTGGTTTTTTTAAACTCGATTTGATGTGTAAATATTATCAACATGTACCTATGTGAGTTTACTAATTCATCACATGTGAGATAAATCAATCTGTAAGGAAGTGTAGGTGATTATAATCATAATGGTAAATATATTTAATGAACATTGTTTTATGAATTTGGAAAGAATAATATAATAATATGACATAAAATAATGGTAATTTGTTTTATATATTGTAAAGGCGGTCATAATTTTTCAATAATATAATGAAAAGGATGTATTTAGTAAACTCTCTGAAAGGTAAAAGATATCTAATTGAGGTATAAATTGATTTTTTTAAATGTGGGTAGAATTTTAATTATCTTAATTGACGTTTTAAGGGGAACAATCAAAAATAGAATTATCAAGACCATACATATATCAGTTTAGTAATACATAATTTTATGATTGTTGAAGAGGAGAAAAATTAAAATAAAATATGAAAGGTATAGATTATTTCATGGATTATGTATTGAAATTATTGAATCTTAATAAACGATTCATGTTTTTTTCTTATAGGAAAAAGTTTTCTAGAATAAGATTGAAAATCCAGGCTAAAGGATTATAAGTCATGATGAATTATTAATATGTATTCATATAAGGGATTAAAGGGTTAAAGTTTATTTAATGATGATCATAAGAATTAAAACCCTTTTGATGATTGGAGTAATTTTGGATACATTTAATTGTTTTTATTTATTTTTGAGGCATATGTAATAGTTATGTTTATCACATGAAAAAATATTTTGGGCAAGACGTATCTTTTTATTTTTATACATAATTTTAATTGTATGGATAAACTTTAGGTTTTATATGTTAATTGATTTTTAGGTAATTCTAGGATACTAGATTTTTTGGATGAAAAATAAATGGTATGAGTTATCCTTTTAGGTTAAAAAATATCACTAACGATTAATATATTAAAGATATTTTATGATATTTCTATCATTTATAAGAATGTTATAAGGATTATATTAATATAGTTTCTCAAAAAGGATAAATTTCCATTATGGAAACAACCCATCACAACTAGAAAGGATATGAGGTTTGAACCCACAAATAAAAGGTGATTAGGGTGAATCACCTACCACTTGACAATATGATATCATGTTTAGTTTGAAACTGTTTTTTATTTAGAAAGTAAGAATGAAAAGTTAAGAAATTTTTTGAAACCCATGTTTCATTGTATAAATATCAATAATATATATAATTGATTTCATAATAATGAGATTAATGTCATTTTGGGATCCTTTTATGATTATGGTGAATATACTATTATTGTATTTCCTTTGAGGAATAATGGTTGAAATTAATTTTTGAAGAATATATAGTTTTAATGTGGATTTATGGTGATTAAAATTATCAATTCAAATGATTATCCATTCTTGGTGAATATATTATTAGGAAATATACTTCTTGTAGTGAGACATAAATTTTTATTGGTGTTATTTAAGATAAATACTAAATTTATCTTAGAAGATTGCGTGATCAAATACTTATGATTTTTTATTTTCAATATTATTGTGGTATGTTGTTGAATAATTTTATGGATTGATAATTATCAAATGATATTTTCTTTTTTTTTTGTTATTAATGAGGAATTTTTCAGTTTAATGTAGTTTCTATTAATGACAAGGTTTATTCAATTTTGGAATCATATTTCCATGTCTAAACCATTATGGTTGTTGTTATTGTCTAAAGATCGAAAGAATATATTATTTTTCTTTTTAAGGAATATGTGATCCCTTATTTTTTAATTATAGTTATTTATGCATAAAAAATAATCATGAAAAATCACTATTTAGAGAAAAATATAAGATTGTGGTGGGAATTAATTTAAGGATGACATTCTCTTTTTCTAATAAGTCTATTTCCATGTGTTCTTAGTCTCAATGGAAATTAATTTATTCATCTATTGGACACATTTCATATAATAAAAACGTTATATATTTAGTTTTCTAACATATATGTCAATATCCTTTTAACCTATCAAATGTTTATAGTTTTGTGATAATTTAAATTTTCATTATAATGTTCCATATTACTCTATTTCATCCTTTATGAGTTATCTTATTCTTCTATATTGATGTTTTCACATCCCAAAATTTTATTCCTCTATGTAAACCGAGTTATTTCTTCTTCCAGATGACATGTATACTTCAATCTTCTCTCTTTCAAATTGGAAATGTTATTTAAACTTTTTATGATGTGGGATTTCAACATAGGTATTTTGAAAATAAAAACACTAGTTATCTTATCAAAGTTCTAATGTAAAAGATGCAATTTTATAAAGGGTGATAATGTAATATCCTACGATTTTAAAAATAATTACTATGCTCAATAGAGCATAAGATACACAACACTGAGCTTTAGAAGCAACAAAATATAATTATTTAAATATGACCATTATAACATAGAAGATACATTTCTGAGTATGAATAAGAATAAATTATTTAAGAAATAAATTTAAAGGACATATTAAAAATAAAGGTACTAGTAATTTCTTATTAAATAATCAATTAATTTTTTGTAATGTCAATTTTATTTATCAAAAAATACAGTTTTTCTTTATAACTAATTTTTAATCATTTAACGCGTAATATTATTTTATAGAAAATTTAGAAAATTTATTTGAAATAAATAATGAAACTTATTTTTAAATTCATCATGAAAAAATTATATAAAAATGAATTTTTTAGAATATTTTGAAAAATGGTTCTTTAAATTAATATTAAAAAATATTGATTTTTATAGAAAATCGCTTATCGTTTAAATTATATATATATTAAAATTCTATTTCAGGTTATTTTTATTATTTCATATGTTCTATTTAATTTAAAATTATCCAATTATAGTTTGGAAATATATTTTATACTTTAATTTATTAAAAAAATTAAATTAAAAAAGGATATTTCTCTTAAAAACAGATTTGTCATTTAATTTTTCTGATTTCATTTTAAATTATATTATGAATGTACTATGTTTTTAATTTTGAAAAATGAATTTCTTTATTATTAATTAGTGTGAAAAAAATTTTAAAATAGGTTCCATTTATTTTTTTTCAATATAAGTAGTAGTCATAGTAAGTTATGATACAATAAAAGAATTTTTTGTATCGTCAAATAAAATAACATTTTGTTTATCTGATAACTACAATGAAGATACACAAAAAATGATGGATAAATAAGTGGGATAGAAAACGCGATAATCCCAAGATGAGACCCGCCCCAAAAAAACAACCAAGGGAATACAAGTGGCCAAACATCACCCATCTTATCACCGACTTAGACAGTGCCCACGTCACCTATCCCATTGATAGGCCCTTGGACTACATCGTATAAATCTTCAATCTAAACAACACCTAAAAATATATAAGAGATCACACAAGAAACAATCTTTTAAAAAATCTATTGAATTGGAGCTCAGAATAAAAAAGATGTCGATGGGAATCAGGAAGTCACCACTAACCGGATGCCCCCATCTAATATAATGATACCGAAGAAAAAAAATAGAATAGTTTTATCACAAAAAATACAATGGAATATAAAAAATGTTACTGAAAATGTATGATGTATGATAAAGGGGATTTAATGAAATATCACCTGAATAAGTAAACACGGGACCACCAATCTACCACAAACATCACCATAACGCCAAAAGACCACCCCAATAGATCCACCTTCACCGAATCCCCCAATATAATATATAATTTCATTGAAAATATCAAAACTATACACAATGTGGTTGTAAATTAAAGATCATGAATAAATTTATAAGAAAATAAAAAATATTAGTGACGTCAAAGGATAAATAAATTTAGTAGAATGAACTGAAGAAAAAATCAGAATGGAATCGAGAAGCAAACTTTTGAGGTGAATAAATATCTACCCGAATTGAGAATTACTATGTTCAAAATTCATTTCTTTTTAGTGGTCGATGTTTTCAACAATGACCCTGTGCATTCCCAACTCCAAGGAAACCAAACTGGTCTCACCATTGAAACAAGGCTGAATAATCAGACCATCAAATGAGGATGAATTCAGAGCACTGTGAACTGCAAATGTCACACCATTGAAGGAGAAATACTTTCTAGATTCAAAAAAGATGAAATTAAGGTCTTGGACACATGGAAATTTGATTTGAACAACTACTCATGAGGATGAATCCTTCCAAACCCAACGAAACAACAACCAGTGTATAATTTAGGATAGAGAGGAAGCATGATAGATATGGGATCCATGAATGATAGTGACACCTTAATATTGCATAGCGAGGGACTATAAAATGACTCCAATTCACACATTAATTTTATTATACAAGTACATTTCATTCATAGTCTTGAATATCCCATTATATATTCTTTTCATCTATTTATATTTTATTTGAACCTTTATAATATTTTATTTAAGTAAATGTAATTAATTTCACACTCTTCTTCATAATAACATAAATATTCTTAAAAGGGGGAAACTGGCGGCTATGTTTCATTATAAATATTATTTTTTAAATATAAATGATTAATATTCATAATGATAATTTAATTAAATTTTTAGTTTAGAAATATTTATCTTAATTATTTACACAACACTGATATAGTAATTTTCTAATTAATGGAAGAATCAAATAAATAATATTAAAAACATTAAAAGATTTAAAATATGAGATAATGAAGGTGATAGGAAAATTTTATAGAATAAAATAACATGTTTTAGATGTATTGAAATATAAAATTTTAATTTTACTTTCATTATTTATGTTATTGATGGAAAATTAATGAATAGTTATTCAAATTCCCATTATAAATATTTTATAATTAAAATATGTGAACATATGATATAAAATTAAATAAAATTTTTATATTTGTACAAGTGATTATAATATTATTGATAATATAAAAAAATGGTCTATTTAGTTGTTGTTTTTATATTTTTTGTAATTATGATGACCCTATAATAGTAAAAATCCTAGTTGTCATGGAATGTATTGAAAGGGTTAATGAGTGTTTAAACCTAAAATATATGGGTATAAATATAAAAAACACTTATATATTTTTTATTGTATTATTGTATCTATCGTCATCCTAATCCTATATTTATAAAATTATGTTATTATATGATTTTCTATTAAGAAATTATTTATAATTATTTAATATTTTGAACAATTACAACAATGCCAGACCACCCTTTTATGAAATAGAATATGTTATTCCCATTAATAAACATTTAAAAAACATTTTGGATTAGAAAATACCTACCCAAATATCTAAATATAATACATTACATCATTAGGGATGTATTTTTTAGGAACTATACCAATCTTCCTATGTTTAAGTTGTTAATCGAAGGAGACTTTCCAATAGTGTTGTATTGTTTTGAACCACACTTTTTTAGTTTTGATTCTTCTGCCACATACATAAAAATTATATATACACAATAATATAATTCAAAAAATAGTCTGAATATAATGATGTGTTATATATTAATGTAACAACCTATATATATCCACTCTTCCAATAAATGAGAATAGTGTTCACCCTTCGTGTGTACAACACACTATAGTCTGACAAAGCAATGGAATTTTTTTCCATAACCATCTTTGCCTGATTCTTATAATGATATAATATATATATATTTTTTATATTGTAGAAATATTTATCATTTGATGATTATAATATATCATTTATCTTGTTAACATTCCATTCAATAAAAAATTATAACTTTTTTTGTGTGTACGTGTGGTTTTCCACCTCTACAAAGAGATTTGATTAATTTTCCTAATTCACACTATAAGGATAATATATATATATTTATTTATTTAAATTTGTACTACGATGTTATGATCATTCTAGAATTATAAAATTATACTTAGATTTATTCCATAATGATCGTTGAAAAATGTAATTTTTACTCATGCATACATATATACTATATTCTCCCTGATTGTTACATAGTTTAGTTTACATAAAATAAATTCATGATTGGGGTTAAAAGTATAATTGATGTCTAAAAATGATAACTATTTCATGACTATTGTTTTGGATAATGTGGAATAATGATCTCTTTGACAATCGTAATACTATTATAGTCATTTATGACATATGAGATGAATATCATCAAAATAATTTATGTGAACATAGTTAATTAATTAATTGTATATAAAATTGTGTTACATAATATAAGGGAAAAATGAATTTAAAAAATGATCTTAATAAAGTATTAAAACTTACATAATTTTCTGAGACTGGAAGATAAAGAACATAAATGACATGTCAGACTCATTATAAGATACTTATTTTTATAAAATCATCTTTTAATTATTCCCCTAAATCTCCATTTTTCTCCCATAGTGATATTTTTCGAAATTATTTTTTTGATGTTTTTTATAGAAAGAAAATATTTATGAAGAAAATTTTACATCTCATCTCACTTTCTTTAAATATTTTACAAAAGAATATTTTATGTAATGTTTGACAATCTTTATAGAAATAAGAGAAAAAAGAAATATTTTATTTTAATGTACAATATGATAATGAATTTTTCCATTGTAGTAATATTTACATCATTTTTTATTCTAGTAGAATATTTCATGTTTTCATCATAGAAAAAGCCTCCTACCTTTTTTTTGTATTTTTGTATTGAAATATGTTTTAAAAATAACTTGAATATTTATATCAACAAAAATTTCACATGTGTTTAAGATATATTTTCAAGGATTTAATTCATGATATGGTAATTAGAAATTATTTACCAAGGTTTGATCCCCATTATAGACCATGTGCACCTAGATAGTGTCGAGTGATCTTGTTATATTTTATATGATGGGTTTACCTAGATAACAATAAAATGATTTGGGTAATGATTATATTCTATGGAAATTTATAATGAATGTTGAAAAAAAAAGTTATTCATATTTCTATGGGTATTGTAATGGCTTTAAGATGATGATGTCCCAAATAACCTACATAAATTTACTAGTATTATATATAATTATTCATTAAATAATTTATTGAAAATGGTAATCTGAATAAATTTTATTTCAAAAATATGATTATACACTTTTAGGGTATACCCATATGTTATTTTAAAATAGGTTTTAATTTTTATTTCATTTTTTTCTCTGGAAAAAAACATATCTTATTTTTATGTCACATAATGTGATTTTAGTGCTCACCCCACCATTTTAAAAGGTTTTTTATAGTTTTTAAGCAATGGTAAGGAAAAATAAGAATTCACATTAATGGAATTGATGATGTTTCATAGAAATCGAACACAATTAAATGTAAAATATTTATATAATGTAAAAAATGGATTATTATTAGATGAAACACATTTTAATATACTGTTTTTTTTGTATAAGAGTTATGACCTAGTTCTCCAAATCTTTAAACATGGAAGGATCTTTAAATATAAGGTAATGTGTTCTTGAATTAAAAATAATGATTATATAATGTTTTAAAAAACAATAAACACTTTGATTATATTTTTCAAACTTTATTTATTCACATTGATAACGAATATAGCCCGATTTTGAAATATTTCTTATTTCAAGGACTATGTTGATCATATAGGATATTGGTAACCCATGTGTCCTTTTCCTTGAGTTGTGTTTTTATCCTGAAATTATTTCTTCCATGAATGAGTTCTTCCACTATAATATATTATTATTGGTAATTCATCTACCTCTATATTATAAGAATATAATTTGATAAAAATTAATGTTTTCATACTATTATTTCAATGTGGGGTTTTTTAAAAAATTATTTAGAAAAATAAGAAAAAAGGTTCCCAATTCATTACAAAATGTTTTGTTTTGATGTCCTAATTTCTCCAAGATAATATTTATATCTCTTCAATGATACATTATTAGATGTTTTTTTAATAAAAATTAACTTTTTCCAAATTGTTAACATTACCCCTTTGAGATGCTTTATTAAAAAATTACATATATTCTTTAATTTTATCCCAATGTTAATATTTTATTAATCTAAAATCTCTTTTATGTTATAACTTCCTTTTCACTTTTAATTTTTAAAAGAATTTAAACTAATTGTTCTTATGTTTAATAATTTATACTCGTATATATATATATATATGTATATATTAATTATTTTTGTATTCAACTGATGATATCAAACAATTCAATTATCAATCCTTAATTTTGTGATACTATTCTAAGCAATCTTTTGTTGAGGATAGTTTTCATTTATGTTCACATCTATGTATACATATATTTTGACAAATGGGATATGATCTTTTGAAACCATCCAAATTATTTATTCAGTTGATTTACGATCTTTTTATAATAGTATTGATTAATCATATAGTAATTACCCCATATAGTGTAAATATCCCATTTTCTAAAAATCAGATTCAAGGATGCTCACAGAGAATGAATGATTATTTTTTAGATGCGGATGAATGTAGATTGCTGATAATAATTGACTAATTATATAATTTTGATATGTATTTACCTAAAATATTTTTCATTATATAGATAACTAGGTTTTTATTCATCCATAGGTTCCTCAAGGAATAATATGAAATGTCTTATTGACCATTATAGAAAATGAATTGGACTTAATGGAGTGATGAGAGTGACTAGACATTATACAGCCCCTGAATTATTTTTAAGATCTCAAAATAAAAAATAACATGGTTTTTGGTGTATAAATATCACTATATTAGTATATATTATTAATATAAGGGATGGATGTCATGTTATTATAATCTAGAATTATGAATTCCATCTATAAGAGATCAATTTTATTGATATACATGTCTTTATTTATCTTCATGGATATCACATGATCTCAATTTTAGTGAATTATCTAATTATTTAGATTATCTATATAATCCTTATTATTTGTACCATTATTATGTTTTATAAAAATTTAGTAAAATGTTTCCCTGAATGATAATTAGAAATCGCCCCTTTCTCGTGTTTTCATTCCCCATGTTATTATGAAATGTAATACAGCTGATATATTAAAAATGTTAAAATATGTTAAATAAAATGTGAGAGATATTTAAGACTCAGTATGAATTAAGTAGTTCTATATATAATTTGATAAATGAACTTTTAATACAAATAAAATGGGGTTTATTGGTAATTGTTTTTTCCCAACCCTCTAAATTGTTAAGCCTAAAATGTATTGGGAATGTACATAATGTACTATTTTATTTACATCATGAAATTTTGGAATAGTTATGTCTATTAATCTAAATTTTCATTATGCTATATAATTTTGGAATAATGCTGGATAGTAATATTTAGTTGCTATCGAAGCTAGTATTTAATTTATATGTCTATGGCACCAAATCTACGAGTGTAGGTCCAAGGCATAACATCAACCTTTATTTAATACTAATAGTTCTATAGATGCTAATTACTAAGGGATGATTATGGAATTACATTGAATAAATAAGTAGAAAAATCTATATAATCTTCCAAAAAGAACATATAAATCCTTATATGAATCCTCAAACTCCTATAATTTTTTATAAATGTATTACTTATCCCCTATAAACTATTTTTTTAAAATATTTCTTGTAATCATTTTCTAAAAATGAGTCCCTTATGCAAGAAGATCCCATAGAAATCACTTCCTTTGTTCTCACCACCATTTTTTCCTATGATAACTTCATCATATTTTTAATATATTTTTTACCCATGATGCATTATTGAACAAGAGTCTCAAACACCACAAACATGTGCACGATGGAGTAAATCCATGAATGTTTTGTAGAGTCATCAATGAATGTCATGTAGTAGATTGAACCTCTATGAGAATACAATATATTTTATGTATGAACATATGTGCAAACCAAATACAATATATTATACAGAATTTATCATTATATTTTAAAATAAACCATTCAATTTTTTCCAATGATTCTATCTTCACACGTTATATACTCCATGCTTCTAGTATTCAAAAATATATTAAAATATAGATTTTATTTTTTTTTCTCTTGGGTGGCATCAATGGTCATGAAAAATAATATGAGAAGTAATTTCTCCTAAAACCATCAATCATTTTAATGCATCTGTAATTTATAAGGTTACAAAAATCACTCACTTTACTACAACCATATATCCACATGAAATTATCCCTTTTCCACCTACAAATCATTATATAGAAACCTAATTCATTGAGTTATATTATATAAAATATGTTCTTCCATATTCTAGGAATGTGTTGAACCTTATAGGTTTAGTTAGCTTCATTTCATCATTATAATTGAGAAATCTCTCAAATCCAAGAATCTCTAGATATTTCCTATCTTCTAGGTGATTTATATTATATCTTATAGTGATCTAATTTTTCATAAATATCCTATAGGATAGTTAATATAATGATGTTTTAGAGTCTTTCACCTAAGTCTCATAGGAGAAGGAATCAAATATGATAAAACCAATTCTTTCCTCTAACACATGGTTTATAGACTCACATTAAAAAGTATAACATCTAGATTTATCTCTATAATCACTGAAATCCTTTTAAGGTTGTATTTCCTCCCACAAATTTAGCACATGAGAGCATCATACCTTGAGCTAATCCAATTCCATATTCTTTATCATTTTTTTCCATTGACTTGCCCATCTTTGGGTATGCCTTCTTCCCTCTACACTATATATATTCTTAAAAGATACCAAAATATCCTTCATGTGAATTTCATTATTTTGTATTATGTGATAGATATCCACGAACCATAAATCATTATTTCTTCTATTTTACTCCATTTTTTCACGGTTTCATCCAATGATTCCTAGAGAAGGAAAATTAAATAAACTACTTAAATATTTATTTGAAGTTATACTTTACATCTTCAATCTAGCTTAAAAATACATTGATGTCATTAAAATGAGTTTATTCATTCCCATCTTTTGAAATTCCTATTAAAATATTCTACTTATCAAGAAAACCTTATTAATAATTTTGGGATTCTCGTATATTAATATGATAATATATTCATGAGTTCTTATGCATTTGTTACATCCATGATGTTGACCACATTATTTTAAAAAAATTGATAGTAGCATAAATCTATGTGATTTCATATCCATCATTTCCCCCTTTATATTTTCATTGGTTTCATATAGGCTCTAGTAAATGGAGGATTATTTATTTAAATAGAATAAAATCCAACATTTCTATTTTACATAACCAATTTTTTCATTGTTTTTCTCTAGTAGGACCTTTTTTGGTTTCAAGCATTGTCACCAAAAAATTTCTGGTTACACTACTTTTTGTCAAAGTAAATTAAGTGGTTTGGAACATCCAAATGATATTATCCTATATGATATAAGGAAGGACTATTATACTTGACCGAGCTCTAAAATCATCACCAAGGATTGATCCTCAAGAGTCACTCCAATCAAGAGCCTTGATACCACTTGATGAGAACCGGAAAACCTTTCGATTAAACCACTAGAAGAAACTTCACATGAAATTTATGTAATGAGGAACAAAATATCAAATGAACACTATAGATAGTGGCCATAATTTAGAAGAAAAAATTAATGTAACCACATTCTAGCATAAAATATCAGAATAACATAAAACACAATTATAGGATCAATGATTTAAAGAATAAAATGGACGTAAAAGAACTACACAACGGGTTATGTGGTTCCACCTTCCACTATAATCAATGGGGAAATTCTTATTGAATTGTTATTTACAGAAATAATCGTAATATTACAATGATTTATTATCTATAGTGTATTTATCATTCAAAACATTAGTGATCCACCAACCATATATGAGAGATCTCATCTAGTTCTTCCTAACAACACTGTAATCAAATATACATAGGAAGAATTCGTCTTAGCACAAGAAACATAGAGGATACATTCATCTGGTCAATACATACCACCATCTTAACAAGAACAGTTGGAAAACTATTCAATCTATAGTGGACTAACATATTTTCTTTCTTTCACATCTTAGGGAATAAAGATCCAATGGAATGAAATTTTTTATTCAAACCTACATACTCTAGTGGAAAATAACAAATTTCATTTTTTCTATAACTATATTCAGTCAATGAAAATAAGGTTTTTAGATTTTTTCCCTCATGTGATCTAACATTTAATTAAATTGAAAAAATGATTCTCGCATGATTAAACTCATATCCTATAGTTTGGAATAAATGTTCTATCATCATCACCCTAATGGTGATAGGCCACCATACATTCGAATTTTGTACTATGGGAACCAGTTCATAACAATCAATGGATAATTCTGATGTAATAGTCCTAACAAAAAGTATCATAAATAATAACATATCTATAATATATTTAATATCAGTTACCTGATTTATAAAGGAACTAATAATATATATAAGATCATCTAGGGAATACATAATTGTATCACATTTTTTTATGTTATGTGTATGTTTAATTAAAAAAATATTTACTTATATGTTATTTATATTTAATACTAACATCAAAGTTTTTCTTTATACAGATATTGAATTTGGGGAAATTAAAAATGAGAAGGTTAATATATATATATATATATATATATGTATAATTATAAGGTTCTAGTGGATACCAATGAATAATTTCGACATGTGTAATATAAAATCTGTTGATATGTTAGAGTAATTGGTAGTTTCAACTAACTTTTATAATATTTTCAATGTAATTTTATGATTAATAAGGTTCTCAGTGAATATTAAATATTTTTTATGATTTTATTTGTTGAGACATTATGTTTCCTTAGGAAGTTTCCATTCCTTTTTGTTTGGATATCACAAAAAAATTCTTAAGGAATATTATCATTATCATAGAATCATTTTCATAAGGAATTTTTTTTTTCTCAAAGAATAGTTTTTTATTTACCCATGGGATTTAATGTTTTCTCTAATATTTTCTTGACATAACATAACAATATTTTTTAATGTCAAAATATCATATTATTATCTTACTTCTATTGTTATAGTTCTGTTGTCTCTGATTTCCTCTAAAATTAGACTCTTATTTATTCTAAAATTAAACTCTAACATCTTCTGAAATCATACTCTAATTTATTTTAAAATAAGACTCTTCTTTTTTCTAAAAAAATGTCTCTGATTTCTTATGAATTCAAACCCTGATTTCATATGAAATTCAACACTGACCCTCTATTAGTTCAGAATCTAATTATCTTAATTTTTAGACTAAAAATCCCAATATCTTATGAATCCTTTTAAATTATTTTCTTATAGTTACCATATTTCACTAATGTAACATTTCATTTTATTGGATTGTATATATTATAATGTTTCTTAAACATGGTAATGTTTCCCATAGTTTTCTATTCAAAAAATTGTTATCCTATCTATTTTAACTAAATTTTTTCTGAGTTCCATGTGTATATGACCCTCAAAATTATATGAAAAAACATGAAAATTGGAAGCTAATTCGATCGTTGGAGATTTTTACAATAAATACCCTTCCATTTGAATGGGATTAAATCAAGAGTTTTTTCATCGAGAGTTGATGATCACTGAATGAAGTGATACACTATGAGAGCTCTGCTCAAATTTTCTTGGTGAAAATGTTGTGAGAAACATGTTTAATCTGAGAAAATAATTCTCAATCTACATAGTGAAAATCCAATTTTTTTGTTATCAATCGATGGATTCTGAGGATAGGAAGACAATGGTTCTGATTTCCTACTTAATCAACGACATGCAGGGATATCGAGATATATACTGGTCTTCGTATCGAGATCAAACTTAGGTGTGGGTAAGACCAACATCATTAAAAGTATAAATTAGTATACCTTTATCCATGATTGTTGGATACCATTATATTTGTGTTAGAATATTTCTTATGCTTTCCAGATTTGTTACATGTTTATTTTCACAGCATTTTGTTAAAGTTTGACAGTGTAAATTTCTTACACATTCTTATAATTGTACAAACTCTGATATATTAGATTCTATATTCTTTAAGATATAATATGTCCTTATGTAATCTTTTCTTAAGATTCATTATTGGATCAAATGCAAGTTGGTTTCATTTTTAAGAACTAAAGAGGTTTTGGGAATCCTCCTTGTTTAATTTTTTTAACCTAGATTTTCATAAGGATAAAAAACGAATGTTTTTAATCCTAAAATTCACTCCCCTCTTTTAATTGAGAAATGTACATATACATTTTGATCCTATATAATTATGATAAAAAAATATATTAATATGATTGATTTTGTATAGATTAATATAGGATTCATGATAAAATATTTTGTGCCTATATTTGGACAATAAAGACATATAATAAGAATATTCTCAAAATAATTTTATTTTTGTTTGGGATTATAAGAATTTAAATGGATGATATGGGTTTTTAGATATAGTCCAATGAAAATTGAATCCAACATTATTAGGAGAATAAAATAATTAGATTTCATAATATATTTCATGATATTTATAGATATTCAACTACACATTTTTTCAATCTATTAAGAAAGATTGAATATTAGAGTATCTATCTTATATTATTTAAGTTATTTCAAAATATAAATACCATGTTATTGAAAATCATACAGATCACAAAATTTAATTATGGAAGATATTCAAATGATACAATTTGGAGTTTATAGAAAAATATTAGTTATGAAAAATAGTTATATAATGAGAACTAAGGGGAGTTATTGAGTTAAGAGGGGAATATCAATACCTATTTCTACTTTTGTACATTTATATCATTAAAGATCATAAAGAAGAGTTATTTTGAATTCATGTCAGGTATTATCAAGGATTAAAGAGAATATCCTTCATTAAAGTGAATCATCAAGAGATTCAACAACATATTTACTATTTTATTTGTAAATAATTATTTAAACAATATGGATATAGTATAAAGGAGTATTGAGAGACAAATGTTATTAGGAAAAATCACTAGGAATAAATATTATAATTTATCAATTTATAATAAATTTATGGTGTTAATTTTTTAATCTTGTCTCACAATCAAGTGGAAAATAACAAGGACATTAATAACTACACTAATGGTGACATTTGAATAAATCAGAGGCTCTTTTTTTTTGTTCTTTTTTATTTTAATTACGTAAATTTGAGGGAAAATTTATAGAATGAAGGGTTCTTGACTCTAAAAAATCAAATATGTTGATTTCTTATGAAATATTTTGTAAAAATTTAAACACTAATCCAAATTCCCCCTTAGTGTTGCACTATTAATAACATAGTCAATTTATGTGGTATTCATGCAATCTAGGTTCCATCTAAAATATTCTATATTTTGTAATTATCGTATAGATAATCATTTCTAAATTAATAAGAGAAGAATACCAATTTTTGATGAAAATAATTATCATGTATATAATAATTGAATGATTTCCCATCTTCACTTAAATATATTGAAGGTTATTAAAGCTACCACTTTTGGTTTTATAATAGTTTAGAAAGATACTTATATAGAACCTGATGAAAATATAATACTGATGTTTTTGTCGTGGAATGAAATATTTATGTTCATATCTAAAAATTTATACAGTAATGTGATGGAACTAAATTATTTCAATTAAGTCTAGGATAAAATTGGGTGTATTTAGAAAGGAAGTCTAAATGTTATGGAATGAAATATATAGATTTACGTAGACACATTTAATGATAATATAATAGAAAATAAATAATCATTTGATGAATTCTTTAATAGAGATAATGAGATTGTTAGAAATATAATAATTTTTGGAGATATATTATATTATTCATCCTTTGGAATGAAATTAACGAGAAATTTCCTAGACAAGTTTTATGAAAATATAATTATTCTTTTGAAGATATAGAAGAATTTTTATTTCATGAGTTACTGAATATTTAATTTTTTATGAAATCGTAATAGATGATATATTGAAGAATAAGTGAAAATATATTTAGGATGTGAAATTAAAATACATGAAAAATTTGAAAATTAAATAATATGAATATGAGTAACTTGATGAATATGAAGATGATTAGGAAATGGATTAAGAGTATAAAAGAATAAATTATATTAATTTAAATTACTTTTAAAAGGGCATGGATGTGTAACTTTGTAAACTGCTAAAATTTAATTCCATTGTGGTGGAATTGAGAACATTTTAATTTACTATACAAAGAATAAAGGTGAAGTTCATTATGATGATGAGAAATATTAATGTTTTTAATATTATAATTTTGGTAAATATTTATTGGAATCAATAAAACCATTAAGGGAACTAAAGGGGTTAGAAGAAGAGACAAATAAGTATGTAGAGTAATTATGTGTATGGATACTCTACATTAGGTATTAAATATATATAATAAATTATTTAATTGATTAGGATCTTTGTGAATGAACTTGAAAAATATAATGAAAAATGAAAAGTGATGGAGAAAGTAAAGAGACATGTACAAAGATTTATTTAAATAATAATCATAATTATTATCTTGTAAAAAAAATAAAAATCAATAAGTATCAAAGATGATTAAAGAAGTTGAGATGAAAACTAAAATTAATGAAGAATAACTTATAAATGATGATTATTTTTTTGATGCACTCTAACATCTAATGGTTTGAATAACAGAATAAGACCACATGTTAAATAATTTTTATGAAACATTTACTACTAATAAGTATGAGACATTTAAGGCCCAATTAACGTGACTTAATCTTATGAAAAATATAAATATATTAATATACGATTATAAACAAATTTCCTAAATGATATTTAAATTATCACATGATACTGAGAATTTTATCCAAATAATTCAAGTAATTTATATCCTAATTTTCGTGAAATGTTATATTTATTTCTAAAAATATTTCATGTTTTAAATTTAAGACCATGGAATATTGGTTTTATAAAATAAAATATAATGGCACTCATTCATTAAATGAAGTTGATATTGTTGTGATAAGGCATAATTATCAAGGATAGTGGAAAAAATAAAGCCTATAATGTACCCATAAAGCAACCAAATATTCCTAGACAAGACTCATACTATAATGAATGGTTAAAATGTAATGGATATTATTTATTCTATAGAGTCTAAGGTCATAAATTATTTATTTTTTGTATAACATGTACTTCCCTTAGAGTAAAATAGAGGAATAATTAAAGGAGTATACTTTGAGAATATAAAAAAATTACAAAATAAATGAAATAGATAATAAGTGTTAAACTAAATTTATATAATAAAACATATTTCATTGCCTATAAGAAATTTATGGAAGGTGTGAATTTTGATTAAAATTAGTTGTATTATTCATCAATCCTCTTTAGGGGTGGTAATATCAGTAAATTGAAAATAAAAAAAATCATAGATTGTTTAAATCTTAAAATAAATCTTATTGAGATTGCTCCAAAAGATATAAGGATAACGAAGCTAGGGATTAATAACATAGATTCTTATACCACATGATATGAGACACAAAAATCATTTGGAAAATAAAATTAAATGATATAGTGTTAGTTAATTGTCTCAATAAAAACTCCATAAAATTAGGGGAGTTGTTACAACTGAGATGGAAAACCAAAATTTATGATCCAAGGAAGTTATAATTATTGATAGTCACACATTTGTTTTATTGTTAGTAATGTATCTCATAATAGTAATGTATAAATTTTTATATGTAATTTTTTCATCATCATGATATTAATATATATAATAATTATCACTAGGATATAGAGAAGCAGTCATAACCAATTCCAAATTAGAAATTCTAATAACTCTTTTATTTTATGTTTAAAAGATTATAATATGATATATCATATAATAATTTTCCATCTTATCCAATAGTATTAGTAATATCTCAAAAGGAGAAATGGTTGGATACTTTAAAAAAACTAAAGAGAATAGTAGACATAATATTTTATTCAAGTTAAAATGTAGTAATGGTGAAAGTAAGTAAAAAATTTGTGAAATTTGGTCTAATAGACCACTTGAACTATTGAATTCTATTTTTTGGTCTAATGAGTCATTAATCCTTGAGTGAAGATATTTATTTTACTAAATTCATTGAATATTTCTATAAGATATATAATTTGGTTTTGTTGAGGAATAATTATGATGTAGTAGAGTTGTTTAAGATTTTTTGAAGTGAAGTTAGGAATTAGTAGGGAGTATTCATCAAGAATATAGGTACTAATAATTTACTAGTGTTAACTGGTTATTATTTTTAGTAATACCTTTCAATGCATGAAATTAAACAACAATAGATTTACCCTTATATAACAACGCAAAATAGAATTGTAGATAGGAATTGTAAATGTTTGTTGAAAGTGGGTAGAAACATTCTTTCTTAGATTAAACATTCAAAAATGATTCTCAGGGGAATCTATAAGTAAAAATTTTCGTATTGAAAATATATTTTCTTGAATATTGAATAAAATAATACTACCAAATAAATATGGGATAATAACTATACCATTGCGACATTTTATTAGGTTTTTGTTATTTGATGTTTTATGAAAAAATTTATATGTGGTAAATTTTAATTACATAAATAAATAAATAGTATTTTTGGTATATTAATAAATTTATAATTGAATCAATGATGCAATAAAATATCAAAATAGTTGGTTGTGAATTTTTGATGTGATGATCATTGATAATAATTCCAATTTTCTAATGAAAATGATACCTATTTTGAAACATATCATAAATCCAATATAAATAATTAATTAAATGTTTTTGAAGAATAATAACAAAATGAATAAGTGGTTTTAAATGATAAATATTTATAACATATATAATACAAATGGATATGTTCTTTATATGTAATATTAATTCTAAAGTTCTTCTGTATATGTATTATTAACATCGATGATATAAAATAATATCTTTTTGATTTGTAAGAGTAATTCATAGGTTCTAGATGACACATCAGTAGTATTTTTTATCACAGAATATAAAATATGAGGATACATAATATAATCTAGTGGTTTCACATAATATATAATATATTTATAATGGTCATTTAATACTATCTTAATTTCATAAAGAATATTTAATATTAATTTTAATGATGTTTTACTGATCATAAAAGAATTAATATCATTATTCCTGATGAATCAAAACATGAATAGATCAAAAAAAATTATATTTTTTATGAATATACATCCCTGAGTAAATCCTCACATCATATTTATACTCCTCTTAGTGATCATGTATACATGGAAAGCAGTTTTTCGTTTTGTTTATATTTTAATAAAAAATAAAAATAGAGGTTCTTTCTAAATGTGGTAGAGTAAAATAAAAATATAAATTAATATATTTATGTATAATCAAAAACTAATATTTGGAATCCCTTTGTGATAATAAAAAAATATTATATCTCTCTAATTTTATTTTATTAGTTTTAAATAATAAAATCTCATTACTAAAAATGTCGTAGTTTCCATATTAAAATTAATAAAATTATTCAATTTTTCATTCTATATTACTATAAAAGATGAGGATTAAGGAAAAATGATATTTAATTTTGATTTAGTGGAAATATTTAGCTCAAATAGTAATGTAGTTGAATTTATTCTACAACTATTTATTCTAGACATTGATGCTCTTGAAGAAGATGAATCCAAAATTCAAGTTAGAGATTTTAAAAGTATGAAGATAAGATTAGTCATTTGTGATAAATTTTATAAAGGTTATAGAAGATCTTTTAATTATACCTTGACCACAATATTTTATACTATAGTGATATATTATATAGGATTTTCTATAAACAAATTTTATTGGAAAATTTCATCTCCAGTTAAAGATGGTACCTTCCCATTTGTAATATCTTTATGATACTAGTGATACATTTTTTTCGTGGACTCAACATGTACATTTTAAGGATATATTCACCCACATAGAGGGTAATCTAGATCCAAAATTGTGCATTATTGTTTCTTATTTATGATTATAATAAATATGAGTGAGGGTGACATTTGATGAATGTGTGGATCATGAAATTAAAAAAACTATGAGGTTTATTTCTTCATAATGATATTTTAAATGGAAAAAATTATTAAACCCACATTCATAGATTTTTACCATATAATACTTTAGAACATTAGTGTGGATATTCTAATATTAATTAACTCTTAGATTATGATGTATCACAAGACCATATCTCATAGTGGTTGATATAGAAGTAAAAAATTTGACATATCACAAAATTATTTTATAATTTAAAATGAACATATGGAATTAAAAAATTACTAGTTAAAAAAGGGCCATGATAATTTTACACTAACTCACTCACAGGAATAATATATGGATATACCACCCCTATCATATTATGTACTCGTGCTTATCCTTACAAAAAATTGACATAAGTCACCACATAAGGATACTAAATTCAAATATCAAGTAGATAACATCCATTTTGGGTTGTAATGAGGGGTTGCAAGCCTGAAGGTGGAATGGTGTTGTAGATGCTTTCGACCACATCGTTCAGACCCCATAGCGGGGAGGGGTAGTGCCATGATGTCAGTCTATGTATTTCTCTTTGTCCTTTGGGTGTGATTGTCTTAAGCTCATGTTGTTTTTCTTGGTTCACCTCTCTTAAAAGGGGTAATTATCTTTATAATAAATACTTTAAGGCCTTCGGGCCGTTGGATGGATGGATGGAATTAAATTTAATTCATTTATTGAGAGAACTAACACAAATTGGTTCTTATTGTATTTCATATGATGCCTACCAAATTCATAAATACCAATTGGATATCAATGGAATGAAAATCATAGAAAATTTAATGTGTTATTTATCATATATCATTTTTCTTTCATACAAATAATCAAGATATCACGAAATACAAAAATGGAAATAAAAGAAATAAATACAGTTAGACAATAATGTAATGGAAGAAACGATGAATTGAAGAAGGATGAGTTGTATCCTTACAAATACTGATCTTCTATGTATGATATATCAAATTTCAATTTATAAATTTGACAGAATAGCCAAGTCGATGTATAAAATAGAGATGGAGGGGATAAAATGTAACAAATGTGCATTATTGAAGAGGTAGTTAGGTTCCATTCAAATATTTTTGAAAATTAACAAATAATTTAATTTTTTGTTTGTTTTAAAAACCCACGTATGAGTGTACAGGGTACCTACCCTACCTTGACCGGGTACATGGTCTAACATATGGTACCCATATGGAGGCCACTAAGAATCCACTGACCATATAGGGGATATTATGTAATTCAATAATATTTTAGAATTTTTTTTCCTTCGAATAAATACTATTCTAGAACAACATCTTATATCAAACACAATAAAAAACTAAAAATAACATAATTATATTTGATAATGAAATACAAACATTTATGAATCAATAGAATAAAATTTAAAATATAATGAGTAAATCCTAATGGAAATAAAATTATAATTAAAATTATTGGTTTTATATATTACTATCATAGTTTTCATGAGAAATTTTATGTTTTCTAATACCAATTAATAGATAAACTTTAATGGTTAAAATACAAATAATTAAAGGATGCGAGTAAAATCAATTATTGTTAAAAGAATTATCATTAAATAAATTGTATTATATATATATTATATTATTTTTCTTAATAAACTAAATTAGTTAAATTCATTAGATTATTTCAAATGATTCAATTTTAAAAAATATATTTAAATATTCATTTACAATTTTTATATATTATGAATTAATATAAGAAAAACTAAATTATTTTTAAGGATCATATTTCAATGAGAAAAATTATTTTCTATATAAATTGTATATTGAGTTAGAAGATAAATTATTCATAAATAAATAATTACTATAACAAAATAAATTTCATTTTGTATACATAATATCAAAATTAATCTGGGTAAATTTTTTGGATTTTCCCTAAAGTATAAAATTTTTCATAAATAGTGAAATTTTTTTTACAAATATGATAATTTTCTTGAAGACACCATAACTAAAAAGTGATGTAAAAAAATTATGAAATATTTTTATTAACTAAAAATTTTATTAATAATTTAAATTATACATTTAAAAATAAATTTAAAAATTCTGAATCCAATGTTTGGTTTTTTGGTACATAAGTTATATATTATTCTTGAAAAATATAATTTTGTGATTTCCCTTTTTTAAAAATTCCCAATTATTGTTTTTTTGGATTTCAATGATTTTCACATTATCATCCTTTTTATACAAAAACCAATACATATCTTAGGAATAAAAATAAAAAAATATTTCCATACAAATTCCTTTTAAAATTTTAACGAGTGTTTCTCCTAAAAATAAAAATTACATTAAGAAAACTTTTATTAAAATTAATTTATTACACCCTTAGAAAATAAATATTGTAAAATAGATTTATAATTTTTAATCATCATGTTAAAATATTCTAATAAGAACTTTTTTATTTTTTGGAATAAAAATAAGTTACGTAGTTAAAAAATTTTGATCTGGTAAAAATATGTCATATTGAAAAATTGAATTAATGGACAAGGACTAAACTATGACATACATTATCTCTTATTTGTGTGTATGAGAAGTAGATCAGCCAAGAATCATTCTCCATTAGTTTATATTTTTGAGCCACTTTTTTTGAATGTGACATGTCTTTAACATAACATTGTGAATATTAAAAAAAAGTTTCACCCCTCTCAGTTATAAAAGGATCATTTAACCACCCCACTTATTGACACATAATAATAAATTTATCACCATAAAATTATACCCAAATCACTCCCACGGAACCTCTTCCATGATATTTAGGTTTTTTCATCATTATAATTCCAGTCTATGAAGGCATACTGACTAGAACACGGAGCAAGGTAAAAATTATTAATCACACCATTTTCATTTCTATTATTTTTATTCCTCTTATAACTAATTAAAATATATTATAACGATGAAAAAATGAATAAATAATTTTAATAATTTTAATTTAAATTAATTATATTGATGTGATTTTAAATTTAATCCTTCCTCCAAACCATTAAAAAAATGAAAGCATCACTCTTGCATATGTTCATACAGAGGCCTCCCTGAATGATGTATGTTTTTCTTAATCCCCAACATACATGGAAGGTTATAAGACTGTATTTAGTTAATATATTTTATATTTATGAAATAAATAACAATCTATATTGGTAAATCATTATTTATGCTTCTTCTCTTTAACTCATTATAAAATGAAAACGTGACCCATGCATATTGTGTACTACCGCCTCTAATGATGATATGACTCTTTTTCATTATAGACATTGATATATAGTTTTAAAATATATTTCATGAATATAAATTAAATTAAGAAGTGATATAAATCATTAATATTTATCTAAATATAGTAAATAAAAATATGTGATCATTATAATTTTATATGTGTGTATTGGTAAATTACATGAAACAAACTTTTCATGGGTCCCATTACATGAAATTGTGCACATAGATTCCATCAAATAAACATTGGGTTGTTGAAATCATTGAAAAAATTTATTTTAATATATTTTATAAATCTCATAATTATTAAATTATTATCATAATTTTTTTTTCAATCACTCCAATATGAAAAATGCACCTAACAATCAATGTTACTAACCTCTAGTGATGAAAAAATATTAATATTAAAAATAATGTATAAGGGATTATTAGATTAAACAATTGAAAAGGTATTATTAATGATTAATGTTCTTAAATAAGTTATTAAAATTTTGATGTTTATTATTTAAGATGTTAAATCAATTTCATGGAAATCGAAGTAAATGTAAGTGTTTTATATTAATTTTATTTCAATTAGAAATGTTTTCATATTATTATTCTATTCTTCATCTATATGTTATAATTAATACCACATTTTTATCATTATTAATATTGTTATTAATTTGTATTATATGGGATTTACCATTATTTACATGGCCCCCATTTTATTCCTATTTTTAAATTTTTTCTACGGATGTTTTTAAGGTGTTAATTGCCGAAATTCAGTTGTGAACTCACAGTCTTGTGATAAAAGGATGATTTTAGTGAAATTTTCTAAACTCACAGAGAGAGTGTTTAGTAGAGTGTACTACGAGATCTTTGTGCCCTGAACCAATATAAAAATCTATTTTCATTATTTTTTTAACCACTGCATATTATTTTTATAAAAGTAAACACTGCATATCTATATAAATTATATTGGGTCTTAAAAGATAGAATTGTGGATGTTTTTTGAAAATACACAATTCACCCCCTCTTCTGTCACATTTTATATTCTGATAAAACTATTTTTGTCATAGGAGATATTTTTTAATAAATCCATAATAAGATAAAATTATAAAGACTATACGGTGATGGAAATGGTTGATCCGAGATAAAGAATATATATTGTACAATATTAATATTTTAATAGTGAAAATTATCGATGATGGAAATTTCATATGATTATCTATCTAAAAAATCATGGATTCAAAGAATATATAAAATCCACACTTTTTATAATATTCTTCTGAATCCAAAAACATGGGCTGCTAAAATAGAACTTGTGTTTGATATCAATTCAAAAGCGATGAATGTGAGTATTTGTGTTCACAGAGAAGATGAATTAAATCATGTTTCACAATGTGCAACTTCTTATGAAATTTGGAAAACTATAGAAGGTTCTTATAAAGGAAATTATGATTTTAGACAAATGAGGTATGCTACAAAAAAACTAAAAATTGACACATTTATAATGTTTGATAGAGAATGAATTTCATATATGAATTGAAGGCAAATAGAATTGAAAAAAATATAACTTCCTTGGGAGAACCCATCCAAAATTATGTTCGTTCCTTCAAAGTACTCAGAGTACTAACTTCAAAATGGAATCAAATATCTTCTAAAATTCATCAATAATCACCTTTCAATGATCTTAAAAGGACTGAAATAATAATCCAAATGATGATGTATAAAGAATAAATTCATGATGAAGCTAAAGATAATAAAATAATATTATTGACTGGATAAACTACTATGACGGTTACATCTCATAAACTTAACAGATGAAAAAATCAATAACTCAATGATGAAAAAAATTAGATTTCAGGGATTCTGAAATGGAACTAGCTCAGCTTGGAATAATGTTCAAAAAAATTTACAATAAGAAAAGAGACTTCAAAAAATCCATTAAAATGAAAAGAAATATCCAAGAGAATTTTTATGCTATGAATGCATGAAAATGGGTCATAATAGGTCTAGTTTGCCTCAACTTAAATATGAAAATAAATTGCTAGAAAATAAGTATCATATGAATACTAATTTTGTCCACTAAGGAAACAAATCAATGAAAGAACCCTGTAGTGTATCTTTGGACTCTGTCATCCCATAAAAGTATGATTCTGAAATGGAGGAATCAAATAGAAGAGTAAAAATATTCTTCATGGTTGAAGATGAAAAGGTGAAAACATATTACTCCCTTGATTCTGATAATAGTAGTTACTGAAATAATAAATTGGATTCCTACTATTCTATTTTTGAGGAAAAATATAATTCCTTATTAAATAATTACAAATCATTGAAAAAAATTATAATTTTGGGTCAGGTGAATGAGATACACTGTAATAATAACATTTACATTTTATTGAAAAATTCAACTCATCTACCTCAAAATTTGTTGGTAATGAAAAAAGTATTCTAGAATTGTATGGTGATGTAGAGTCCTATTAAATTACATAAATCTCTTTTACTAGAGGATAAAAATTTTTCTATGATATTCTTGGAAAGAATGTCTTTATAAAAATATTCAGTATAGGTTGAAAGAGACAAAAATTAAAATTGTATAAAAATTATTTAGTGAGTAAATAAAAAAATGAAACATGTTATTATTGTGGAACAGAGGAACATTTCGATAATAATTTAAATTTAAAAATCTTCATTTTAGTTTTATCAAAATAGACTTTAGTTATAATTTTTTTTGATTATATTGATATGAATTATATAAAAAAATATATATGGGTTCCCATATTATTGCTCACTAACACTACATGAACCAATAAGATATGGGTATAAAATGAATCATTTTCCTAAATAAATTTTCAAGAAACAAGTCACAAGAAATGAATTTCTATATGGTAAATTGAAATAATGTGTTCCATAAAAATGATTGGAGACTCAATGAAATTCAATATTATGGATTAATTAAAATAAGGACTTATCACTCTAGGGGGGAATGGAAAATGAAATACTGATTGATTTGGAATATTTTGAGATCGAAATACAATCTCAATAAAAAGTATTTTATGTACATGGTTTAATAGGGAATCATTAAAGTATCTCTTAACTCTATAATAATAGAGTATATATTGATTTTTCTAAGGATTTCTGATCTTTATTTAAATATAATTTTCTTAAATAAAGAGATCCAAGAACTGATAATTTTTATACCTTGGATTTTAATTCCTTATGTAAATAATAAGTAAATTGCTTAACTGTTATAACCAATTAGTCATGAATTTGGAATTGAATACCTAGAAACTGTAATATATAATCTTTAAATAAATTATCTAATAAAAAGTTCGTTTATAATTTTCCTACTCATAAGTATGAAAATGAAAGATTCTATGATGTATTCCAAATTGGAAAACACCACAAAAATTCTTTCAAATATTTTAAGAAAATTACTCCATCCAATACATTAGAGCATATACATATGGATTTGGTTGGTCCATCAAGTGTAGCAAGATTGGATGGTAAATTATATGTCTATGTTTTAGTTGAGGAATATTCTAGATTTAATTGGATATATTTTATGAAATTAAAATGTGATATTTATATCATTTTTTAATGATTCTGAAAATTGTTCCAAATTAAAATGGTTTTGAAATAATCTAATTGGGAATTGATCATGGTGGATAATTTGAGAATAAAGAATTCAAATATTTTTTCTCGAATCCGGGTATTAAACCCAAATTCTACGCCCCATTAACACCACTAAAAAATGAAATTATTGAAATAAAAAATAGAATTATTCCACAAATGGCAAGGAAAATGATTAATGAATAAAGTCTCCCTACATATTTTTTGTAAGAACTAGTAAATTCAACCTGATAAATCATGAATAGAGTTTTAATAAGGCCTATTTTTAAAATAACACCCTATGAGATTTAGAAAAATAGAAAACATAATATAATGAACTTTAATTTTTTTGGATGTAAAGATGCTTTATTGAATAAATAAGACAACATTTCTATGTTTCATCCAAATACTGATGAAGGAATATTTTTATGATATTATGCTACATCTAAATCTTATAGTGTGTATAATAAAAATTCATATATTGATGAAGCATCAGTACATGTGATGTTTGATGATGTATACCCATTTATTAATGAAAAAGACCAAATTGAAAATGTTACTAACTTGTTTGACAACAAGAGACTTAAAAACCCTAAAATTTAATTTTAATATGACGTTAATAGAGTTTAATATTGTTCAAAAGTACACGATACTGATAAATCAAAATGTGTCTTTCCTAGGTAGTCCAGGACACTAAATAATATTCCTTTAGAAACTGTTATAGGAGACCTAGATATAGGAATTATAATAAGAAAAAATATAGGAAAAATAGATAAATTTATGGGATTTTTATCTCAATTCGAAACTATGTCTATAGAGGAAGACTTTGGAGATGACAGTTAGATGATAGAAGTTCAATAAGGGCTAAACCAATTTAATGTGAATGATGTTTGGAAATTAATTGGGAGAAAAACCAATGATCTAGTTATAAAAACTAAGTGGGTCTATATAAATTAATAGGATGACCAAGGGATCATTCATAAAATAAATCTAGATTAGTGGGTTAAAGATATAATAAAGAAGAAGGTATAGATTATGATCATATGTTTTCCCATGTAGCTAGATTAGAAGAAATACAAATCCATTTATACTATGCATCATATATGAATTTTAAATTATATCGGATGGATATAAAATATTTCATTTTAAATGGTTATTTATTTGTGAAAGTTTTTTCCAACCACCTCTTTTTTTGAAAATCCTCATAAAATAAATTCAGTTTTTAAACATACTAATCCTCTTTATGTCCTCATACAAGCACCAAGAGATTTTTATAAATGATTAAATTGTTTTTTATTGAAAAGTTTACTTATTGTTGGATTGGAGGATACAACACTTTTTAAGATAACTATTTTCTCACATATTTAATTAGTTCAAATTTATGTTGATGATTTTTATTTAGGTTCAACTAAAAAAAATTTATATATTTTTTTTAAAAAGTAATGCAGAATAAATTTGAAATGAATATAATAGGAGAAATAATTTTATTTTTAGGATTTATGATTTATAAAAAAATTGAGGAAATGTTTCAAATCAATGTAATTAAATTACAGATTTTATTGATTATGTTTAGACTTGAAAACCATTAGAAATATACAAACATCATTTTGATTAAGATGGAAAATAAAAATAAAACAAGTTATATAGATATATGATTGGTAGTTTGTTATATCGTATCACTATGATACCATAAATTATGAATTTTTTATGTTCATATTCTAGATTTAAATCAAATCCAACAGAATACAATCTTACTGCTATTAAATGAATTTTTAGATATTTAGAAGGAACAATTTTTCAATATCTTCCTTAAACCAAAAATTAAAATTTTAATATAATTTCATGTTCAAATACTGTTATTTAAGGTTCTAGATTAGATATAAAAAGTTACTCAAGAACCTGTCACTTTTTAAAAAAATCATTTGTATCATGGTCTATTAAGAAACAAAATGCAGTTTCCTTCTC
Source organism: Viscum album (assembly GCA_963277665.1). NCBI lineage: Eukaryota > Viridiplantae > Streptophyta > Magnoliopsida > Santalales > Viscaceae > Viscum > Viscum album. The sequence goes on from OY728126.1 coordinate 593,827,791, forward strand.
AACCATTGAAGCATAATATGTTCCTGCCATCATTGGTTCTTCAGATGTTTTGTTAATGAAAAATAATTTTATTTTATTTTATTTACTGTAAATAATATTTTACCACTGTTAATTTTATTTAGTTATGTGTTTGTTAGATTTTAAAATAATTTCATTTTATTTTTCTTTTAAAATTAAAAATAGAGAGAATAAATTATCAGTCAACTTGAAAAAACTGGTTATCTTCACCCTCTCTTTACAATCACATATCTTTAGTTTAAATAGTATCGCTCTCTTTCATTCTATTTCTATTTTTCTAAACCCTAAAACATTAATCCATTCATTCTCAAAACTTTCAAAGATTAAAAAATATTGAAGATCTAAAGACTCTATGTCATACACTATTGTTTAAGCAACAGGGAAAGATCTCGTTGTGCACTAAATAAAGGTAATATTTTTCAAATATTTAGTGTCTAAAAATCTTTTTCTCAAGGAAGAAATAATATTTCGAGTTATGGATTAAGAATTAGTAAAATACAGCACAAATGCAGTATATAAAATTTAAGTAATGGAATTTTGTATAAATAATTATTTCAGTCTCACATTAGATGAAGAGAAAATTTTCCTAGAAATTAATAATACTGATGTTGTATTTTTTTTATATATGGAAATGGATAATTTGTTTTCATATATTAAGGGGAGTTTTTGTTTCATTTTATAAATATAGGTAATGTAATTTTTTTAAAAGACATTATGTCTTCATGTTTTTGACAAGAACAATCACAAAAGTTTTAATGAAAGAACATACTCTTGATTGCTAAGTTATAATGAAATTTGTACGATCAAGAATTTTTCCAAGGGATACTGATTAGGAGAAATTTCAATATCATAACATCTTTGAAATGTTTTTTTCTTGAACCATATATGTTCAATTTATTTCAGTTTAAAAAATGTTATTCTAAACCATTGCATCCAAAAGGATGCCAAGATGGGATATTATCCCTATCGAAAGATATTTTTTTGTGAAGAACAAGAAAAATTGAGAATCTATTTTTTGGTATAATAAGCCATCAAAACAATATTTTATATGATGGGACTATAAAGAAGTTTTTATTTTTTGTGGAAAATATTTTAATAGTCTCTTTCATATTTATGTGGAACAACAATATAGGGTTTTAATAGCAGGTCATGGGGGAGAAAATGACAATTCCATCAGTGGGATGTATCAAATAGAGGGATGATGATGAAACAAAATTAAGGATAGAGGAAAATGTTGTTCAGAGGATAAGAATTTCTATAATCATTCCATATATCATTGGTAAAGAAGCTATTAGATTAGAGTGCGAGACACCAGTTGTTGAGTAAGTTTAGAAAGAAGCTCATAGCCATGAACAAAAAAGGGAAGATGTCCCTGATCCTGAAAATATTTCCCTCATTATTCCTCATTCTGAAGCTACTGGAGGATCAACCTTAAGAGAAAGATCAGTTGATATTGTAGTTCCATATTTGGCCTAGGTAGAAGTTCATAAGAGGGATGATATCCAAGGACATGGCACTCAGTCTCTCAAATCTCTTTATTCTCATGTTGAAGCCTTAGTTATAAATTTAAATCTTTTGGAGTCTTAGAACATGTTTTTTAAAATAAAATTGGAATCTATTAAATATATGTAATAAGTGTCAAAAGTACATCAATTACAAGATATAAATTTGATTCCTAGAAGATTCACCTAAATAAATTCATAGAAAATAAAATTTTTACTAGAGATCATGACAGTTTTATAAACAAATTGTCTAGATATTTCATTTTTTGGAACATGAATATATCAAGAAGTCATATTTTGATGTTTTTAATATGATGATCGATAGATAATTTTAATCTCTATGAGAATGAAATCGAGAATCAACCTCCTCTCAATATACACTTCTAAACCTAATAAGATGTTTGGAAGCTATTATAATAGTTTTGGGTAATTTCAGTGACAGAATAACCACTCATCACTATGAAATTTCTCTTTTATGTGGTCTGTTATAAAATCAAAGGCATCTTGTTTGTCATCTTAATTCTAATGAATCATGGTTGGGATTAGTTATTAATCAAGTTAAAGAAAATTTATCTTCATTTATTCTGTAGGAGGAATCTATGAATCAGTTTATGAAGGTTAATTTTGATGAGAATCTATTAATTGGTCATGATTGGAAGAAGCTTCTTCAATAGTGGTCCAAATTATTCAAAAATAATTCTCAAATCTTGTTGGCGAAGCTTATTGATATTAATGGTGATGTCTAAGCCATTACTTATCCAACCACACATTCAACCTCTATCATTTTTCATCATTGCCCCTAATTTTGAGGAAAACATTCAATGGATGTGGATTGTACTCTATTTTCAAAACATTTGAATGCATTTTATGGCCAATTTATTGTTATTCTTATTGAGATTTATTTTCTTATATTTAGGTTCTTTATTTCCCTATCAATCCTAAATTTATTTCTCTCATAAAAGTGACACATACTATTCACCGATAGTTTAGTGCGCCATTAATAAGGGTTTATATCCTTTATCATTTAAACATTCTTTCTTATATCCAAAAGGGGGAGAATATTTAACAAATGGGTGAATATTTGTAAGTAATAGGGGGATAATATTTACAACTTTGAAGAATAATATTTTGAAACCATAACTTTTCATATTAAAAAATATTTTATTTTAGAAATAATACAATGAAATAGGATTATTTTAAATATATATTTTTGTGGTTACAAATACTATATTTTATTTATGTTATGTTTTGAATTATTTTATGGGTTCTTTGATCATAAAAAAGGTGAAGATTTTTCGAAATGTATTGTCTCAATAATACTCAATAATCTATGATAATTTTGATGCTCACAACACCCCTATTTTTTCAAATGATGTTTTCTTTTGTGATTCTTAAATAATTTACATCTTTGTTAATTGAATTTAACATTATAAAAATTTATCTAGAAACTCTATTTTAAAACATATGCTCAGAAAATGAGTGTATCATTCAACATCCTTATGTTACGCTTGAATGTTAACGTTGGGTATAATTTCAACCCTACATTATTCTAAACAGTTTTCATTTGGATCCGAATCGTTTCATTTTGAGAATTAATAATAATATAGATAAGAACCCTATATTGGATTTATGTATTTTTATTCATCAATCCTATATTCGGGAATTTTAATGTATGATTAATCAATGCTATGTTTGTGATATTGTTCTAAAAAGGAAAACGTATGGATTATCATCCCTTTGAAACTTTTCTCCCCTATGTTATGTGAAGATGAACGTATGGTTAAGAAATAATATGTTTGTAGGATCCCAACACTACATGAAAGAGACCAACACAATGCGAAGGAACCCTACACCATGCGAAGGGACCCAATGATGCATGAAGGAACCTTATTCTACATAGTTCAACACTGCATTGTGTTTACAACGATTATGTTTTTAAGTCGCATTTTCAATATGAGATTGGTGAAAAAATCAGTTCGTATTAGAAGACTGATTCAAAGATCATTATGATTGTTTCAAAGAACCGTATTCATTATAAAAAATAACTTTTTTAGGAAGTTATGACTCACCTGGTCAATTAGAATGAGAATTTACATGATCAATATTGATATTATTTTGGATGTGGAATACCAAACTATGGTTTTTGTTCTATATATTCCTTCACAGTATCACTTCAATGATATATATATGTTAACCAATTCACATATTAGACTAAATTATTGAAATTATCTTTTAAAGTGCTACTAAAACAAATTATAAAATCTTTATTATTTAAAAAAGTGTCTACATTTTAAAAGTTATACAAATTTCAACCTCAAGTTATCACTAATGTATAGTTTCTACCTTATTGAATATCATTTTGCAACATGGATCTCATTAGACAATTTCATTCAAGAAAATATTCCTTTCTGTAGAAGAAGAAGAAGATCCAATAGTTTTCAGTTTCTTGTTGCTACAACTGTGATTTAAACATGAACCTTTGAAATCAATCTTCGGATTTATTAGTGATTCAACTACTCATACTCAGTTGTTGTAGAGTATCAACATATCAATATATTATATGAATATCTATTTCTCTATTATAGAATGAAAAAAATTATTATTAGTTTTTTTAAAGTGTCAAATTCGTGCACTAAGTTGTGAATTTAGGGTCTTTAGATTAGATGATAATTCTAGTGAAATTTACGAAACTTGTAGAGGGGGGATTGGTAGAGTGTACATGAGGGTAATTTTTCCCCGAACCACTTTTAAAATGTGTTTTCTTTACTTCTATTTATCCACTACATAGTCTTTTTATTTAAGTAAACATTACATATCTGTATAAAACTCAGTTGGTGTCATAATCCAGAAATGATGACAATTTTTTTGAAAGCCCCAATTCACCCCACCAACTTATATTACATTGTATAATCTAACCAAAAATGTATCACATGGAAGTTATCCAAGTAGTTTAGAAATCACATAAGAAACAACTAATAATGGAAATTTATTTCAACATTCTAATTTGATCAAGGGTCATATGTATTTTAAGTTCATATAAGAGAAAAAAATCTCATATTGGTAACACTCCATCTGATGTCAATATCAGAAACATATTTAACCTCCTCTAGTAATATATTTATATATGGATAATTGTGTAATTATATTATAAAATTATTAAGGTTCTCATGAATGTTATATCACCATCCTCGGGTTAGAATCATTGACAATAAGCACACACCACTAAGTATATCCATGATGGTATGGTATTCTATGATATATAATTAAACAGTTAAGTCCAAGTAATAAGATTCTATTTTTTCCTCGTGAATATATTCATCAATATATTATATAATCATTCGTAATAGATATAAGAATATATTCATGCTAACATTTACATATCATCAGAACCTAGAGTCTGTGATGATTATAATCGATTAGGGATTACTCAAAGATTGTAATTTGAGGGTATATTTATCATATAACCATTCCTATAAAATTAATTTCCTTATGAATAGATAAATGTTAAATATATATTTTATTTTTTATAATGACATGATAAATTTAAAACCACTACATGAAAAATCTCATGTGATTTACACCAAAATATTATACATTTCACTCATGTTATTATTGTAGTCATGGTAATGTAGGTAGATCTTTTAAATTATCTTGTGTAGCTACCAAAATAATTATTATACCCCTCCTCCTAGTGACCTCCTATATGAGACTATATTTTCAAAGGATGTGTTTATCCCTTTAATGAAATTAGGGTTCCTTATCCGGAGAGAATAACCAATGTTCTTATAGTACAAATCAATTTCTCCTCTGATGCTAGGAACCAATCCAATATCAAAAAATGAACATTCTTATCTAAACATCTACCTTCATAGAATTTTATGCGACAACTTATTTAGCATCTATTGTTGAGTCCACTCTGGTGGCTTTTTAGAACATTTCTTACTAATTGGTCCACCATTTATGAAAAAAATTCCAATTGATATCACATTTCATATTTTTTGGATTCAAAAAAGAATCTATATATACCCTTTCATATAGAATATCCTCTTCTATAAAGAAAATTAACATACCTTCATTATTTATCAATTACTTAAGTATGTTCGTCAGAGTAATTCAGCGACTCTCAGTAGGATTATATTGGTTTCTACACATTATACACAAGGAACATGATACATAAGGTAGAGTACATAACATGGTATACATTATATATCCTTTATAAGATCAATAGAGAGCATATCTGTCATATTATACTATTTATAAATATCTTGAATCTCTTTAATATTTGTGCTATTCTTCAATGGTAAAGAAACCTTTTTACTGTTCTTCATGATAAACCAATTGAGCACTTTACCAAAAAAATTGTGGTATAACATAGTTACAGAATCATATTAGATATATTTATATAGATCTTGATACTAAGTATGCATGCTTATTCACCTATGTATTTCATTGAGAAACATTTAACTAGTGACATCTACATATTGTGAGATGTTGTGACATCATTTACAACAAGTAGTATTTCATAATCATGATGTATTAAAAATACTAATATTATCCTACAATAATAATGGTATATTCCTAAAACATCCATATTTCATATAAATCTAAAATATATTATTTCATCATCAAAACATGTATTCCAACTCTGAGTTGTTTTCTTTAGTCAACAAGAATTTCATTGTAACTTCCAAAGCATTACATTATCATTTCCAAATTCTAAACCCATAAGATATATGATATTCATTTCCTAATATAAATTCCCATTATAGAATTTAGTTTTTTTACATCGAGTAAAAATATCTCATAATAATTATGAGCTATTATAGATTGATAAATCCTAATGAAATTTATCATCGCAATATGTGAAAATGTATCTTCATTATTAATAACATGTTTTTTGGAGAAAATAGTCAACATGAAATTATTTATAGGTATACAATCTACCATTAATGTTCATTTTATGATAGAAACCCTAGTTTCACCCAATGGGTATCACTCCTTTAAAAGAATATACCAAGTTCAAACACGGTTAGTTTACGTGGAGTCCATCTCAGATTTTAGGGATTTTATCCATTTCATGAAATCCTTAAACTCAATGGCATTTTGGTAGCAATTAAATTCATTTTAAATGAATTTTACTTCATCATCAATATCCATGAGAAATATATATCTTTTTGGATACATATAAATAGAATTGCGCCTTATATTTTCATTTGTATGTAGAGTTTGTTTTTCTTCCTCAACTGTTAATGGAACCCGATCAACTTCTAACAATATAAAAATTCCAATTTGTTGGTAATGAAATTCTCTAAGATCATATTTCCTCCCTATGAAAACCCAAATCTTGAGTTCCTTATTAAGTAAAAGACTTCTTCGGGCCACAAACACTTTGTTCCCAGTAGTATTATACATATAATATCTTACAATTTCTTTAGGATAACCAACAAATAAGTATTTATCATATTGTAATTCAAGATTTATATTATTTAATCTCCTTAGAAATTCTAAATTAACCCAAATATTCAAAATATAAAAACTATGAAATACATAATAAAATATCTCATATGCTATGTTTATAACTTCATTAAATGGTACATGTTTTGGAAATAATGGAGTTGTCTCTAGAGAATAACACCCAAATATCATATAAAGGTCACATAAAGTAAGCACTGATCATATCGTGTCTAACAAGGTTCGATTCCACCATCAGATACACCATACCATAATGGTTTTCCATGTGGAAGATGTTGTGACTTAATTCGACAATAAATAATATGAGCTATGAATTCTAGGATAAATGTTTGAAAACCCTGATACGATCATAGGGATTTAATACTTCATCCAAGTTAATTTTAAACTTTTTTAAGAACACTTTTAACATTCAAAAAACTTTTATACATGTTTTTAATTATAAACATATATTTATACTAACTAAATTCATTGGTAAAAGTAATAATGTGCTTATAATCACCATTTTTTTGTATTCTATTTAGAAATCACAATGTAAATGATCCAATTGACTAGTTTCCATCCAATTTTTTTTTTAAAAAGACAAATTTATAACATTCATAATAAAAAATATTTCTTTCTGTTAAATTATTAATAATAAAATTATTCCAACAATCTATCTCTATAGAGTATTTGAATTGTTTCCAATTAACGTGTCCACATAAATAATTCCCACAGTATTCCGAATTAGAATCAACCCTAACCTTATTATTCTAAATGATATAATTTTTTTACCATATCAAGAAATTATAAACAATTCATTATATTCTCTATTCAAAAAAATATTTCTATCTTATATATATTACACATTTTATTCTTAATAAATAATGAATTCTGCATCTTGTCCAAAAAATATACAGAAACCAAAATACAATTATTAGAAGGTGTATAATAATAGTTTTTCAATTATAGGATCAATATACTTCGTAAAATCAAATCCTTAGTTCCAGACCAATATTCAAAATCAATTTCCCCCTTACCAAAATTAAGATCCACTTTACCATTCCTCAATTCCATCTAAATTTTTGAATTTGTATTTGTTTGAAAAAAATATGACACATATTCGATATCTATACTCACTAGTTATAGATAGAAAAATTAATTTCTATATGATTCAAATTTGGATACTCTGAATGTGTCTTATTTATAACACATATCAACCATATATACTAATGATCAATTAATTAAAAACAAACAAATTGATGATATTAATATAATTTGTGTGAAGTATTCCATAATTTACAATAAAGACATATCTATTGGTGAGTATCAAGTATTATGACCTATCATTTAGTGATTTAAATAAATGTGATCCAACAAATTATAATTACCCAAGAAAAAATATCTATTTAATAATCCAATATCCATATTTCACCATAACTTTCAATAGTTATCATTTACGAATGTAAGTATTATTTTTTTTGGAATAGTCCTAATCAAAAAATTTATGGTTCTTGGATATTTTATTGGAAAAATACTTATACAAATCCATATTATGGATTTACATGACTCTATTCCTCTATTATCCATAGAATTAGGGTTTCCCAACAAGTATATCTCAAAGAAATATCCAATAATACGCCAATTGTGGAAATTCCAAGCATACTCATACATAGCTCAACAATATCAAACCTAAAAACCCTGAGTTTCTAATAGAATTTTTTCCTTTCATAAGATAATCTAGAGGGTAATGTTGTGTTTAATAGTTACATGGAAGATGATCAATTTCATGATAATTGATTCTTTTGATGGAAGATAAAAATAATTATTTGTGGGGTCCTAGTTTAAAGTCACTTAATTTCCCCATCTTCTATTAAATTTTCTGTTTTCATACCTCTAATTTAAATTTATAAATCCATAATCCAATCTATAAATTTATCTGTCCACATGAAATTAATGTGTTACTAATTGCACAACCCACATGCCTATATTAATAACCCAAATACCAAAGTAAAGTATACTCATACATATCCCAACTAATCATATTAATAAGGTACATAAATTCATTATGTAAAATAATATATCTATAGATGATTGTCAAATTCTACATGAATAAGTTAATTGAAGTAAATAGCTCACCCCATTCGCTTTTCTAGCTAAGGCATGCCTCTATGAATGCTGGTGTTTTGACCCAATGTCCCTCTACCTAGGGATATTATACTCAAGATATAATTCATTCAAAAAAAATTGTAACACATAATATTAAAAAACTATACCTAACTACTTTTATAAAGCTTATAATTTAAATTTAAAATTGATGTCCAGGTATATGAAAAATAAATTCTATGATATAAAACATAGCATTTTCTGAAAGGCTCTATTGTAGAATATATTTATCAAATAAATGTGAATAAAAAATATTCATATTTTATAAATAGATTAATAAACATGAAAATTATGTATATACAATAAATTAAAAAAACATTTCCTTGTTTTCCAAAAGATGAGACATTTATGAACAATTCATAAATAAATGATAATTATATTCATTTTATAGATTACAAATAATATAAAAATTTTATATTCATTTCAATATGAACCCCTTAATATTTTATATTGAATATAATTTAAATGACATTTCATGACTTCGAAACATTTTATAAATCAATATTTAATAAATAAACATTTTTATATATAATAAATATAAAATATATTGTAATTTATAGACATTATAAAATCAAATTTTATGATATCTAAATAAACCATTTATATATATATCATAAATCATGTGATTTTATTAGTCAAATGGAATTATAAATATTCATAATTATTATTTTGAATATTTTTTTGAAATATCATTCTTAAACATTTATATGATTACTTATAAAAAACATATAATTAAATAATTAAAATCTTGATAAAAATTAATATATTCCACTAATGAAAAAATTATATATGATTTATGAACATGTAAAAAGCATACATATTTTAAAAATAATTTTAAAATAAAAATAAAAATTTTATATATTATTTATTTTGTGAACTAATTTTATAAATTTTTATAAATATTTGAAAATATTTTTCTCATTATTTATGAACAATTTATAAATAATATAATTCAATCTATAATTAAATTATCATTTTTAAAATAACAAATTTATTTATTTTCATAAATAGTAGAAATAAATATGAACTTTTCAAATGTATTTTTTGGATTTAAATATCTCTTTTTACAATTTTGAATATTTTATTGTCATTAAATAATAAACACATTGATTCATAAAAGGATACTATCCTCTATAACAATTTTTGGGTTTCGTATGATCAAATTATGACCACATGGAATGAAACAAAACCCAAATATAGGAAGATATATCTTGAAGAATTCACATCAAACTAACTATAAAATAGAGTACTTGGAAAACACCAATAACAGCTATCTTTTTCTTCCATGGAAAATGAAAATTCTTGATAAAGATCAAGAAGTAGTGATCAGAAGAACCTTAACTATAGCGGTGGGGAACTATCCAATTGATTTGAAATCATATCATGGAATACACTAATGATAAAGGTGTTCTAGAACCATTAGTCATGATGGTGAATAATAGCATATGCGGAAGAGATAATTTTCCACACCTAATAGAAGTCGACATAATTCTCTTATATTGGTTGAGCCCGAGTCCTCTCACAACATATGTGTTTCATTATATTGTTTTAATTAATTTGATTTTTTAAATGAATTGAAATTAAGATATTATAACATTATTAATGGAATGTAACTGATAAAAAACCATTTGGGAGAAATATATATATATAATATTCATATATATATAATCAAATGTATATATAATACATAAAAATTACATTCATCACATGCATGAATTAAATATTCACATTTATATATAATATCATATATATATATATATATATATTAGTGCCCCTACAATAATTCTTTTTGGTTGAATTGTGTTTTCTTTTCTCATTTTTTTCTTAGGATTTACATTTCATTTACATAACCCCATTTATGAATGATTCATTATGAATTATGTGTTTATAAGGGGGTACTCATCATGAAATTATTCCATTAATAAAAATTCCATATTTACAACGTGATTATTTTTTATGTATAACTTTCTTATAGATTAATTTAAAAATAGATTAAATTAAATTGAAGGGGTTTACAAATCTATCACATATTCTATCATTCATGTTGGTTTGATTTAGATGTTTCTAATGCTGTAAGAGTTTACTTCCAATAAAATTTCAAAATAGATATTGTATTAAATTAATTTTAATATTGGAAAAAATAATTTTTAATTCACCTCTAAAACCATAATGATTTTCTTATAATATTATTATTATTTGGAAATTATAATCCTCAATTGATTTCATTCCCTTTAGGGACAAATTTATCTATTTTGTTGCATGTATGTGGAACCAAAAGAACCTATATTTTTATTTTTGGAGTATCACACCTCAAAGTTTTTATTCATTAGATGAATTTATGATTGTCAATATAAATTCAAAAAAAATTTATTAAATTATTTTTTAAATATTTTTACTCTCTTTAAAAATGATTATCTGAAATATTTTAATTTTTTCAACACGGGTTGTTTTTTTTAAAATGTGTGAAAACAGTAACTTTTCAACATTATATTTATATAAAATTTCTTAGTAACCATTCTTCAATATAATGATTCATTTTGACATTTTTTAATTTTTTTTTAAATGCACTTAATTATTAATTTTTTTGAAAAGAAAATTAGTAATTATTCTTATTTTTCATTTTGATTTTTTAATAATATTAATATGGTGTTTTTATTTTGTGCTAATATCCTTTAATGTTCTTCATGTTTCACCATGGATATATTCGTATGTTGTCATCTACCTTCTCACTCTGGATTGATCAAGAGATGTTTTATGAATGTTATTTAGGAAAAAAATGATATATTCCTAATGCTAATTAAGTGAAATATAAAAAAAAATTGGCACGTTCTTGTGGCCAAAATAGGTATGTGTTTCATAATGTGATAGGACGTCCTTGAATTATATACCCCTCAAAAGTATTTGGTATATCTTATTTATGAAGGAATAATTATGGATATCATGTATGGATGCTCACCCCTATGGGAATAAGGATGGTATGTCTGCTCCACTTTCTTATGGTAATCCAGTGGTGATGTCTACTCTTCAATTTTATAGAAAATGGGAAGAGATTCTTGATCCTCCATTTTATTATTTCTATTCTTTTAATGCCAAATTAATGTTTTTTTATCGTACCCATGCTATGATTTCATAAATTATATGTAATGATATGATCCATGAATTATTTTTTATGATCCATGTTTATTTGGTTATGCTACTTTAATGTTATATTCATAGACATTAACAATGTTATCATTCCAATATTCTAATAGTTTGGTTAATTGTGGACTTATTTATTTAACCTTACTCAATATATGAGTTTAACCTTTTTTATGTATCCATTTCCATAGTTTTGAATAACATTATTAGTTTTGATTAGTTAAATAGGGTATAATATGGGAAAATGTTTTGTGGGTGTGAAAAAAATGTTTTTTAATTAATTTCATAGGTATATAGTCTGAAGAGATACATAAACTTTGGGTCTTGGGGTTGTATGAGTTTTTTAGTGTAATTTTATAATAATTGTATTACTACGAATTATATACATGTATATATTTGGAAATATTAATTGGTTTTAGTGCTAGGAATTAACAAATTTTTTTAGCACTTGATCTAGGAGTATGGGTTCAGGCACCGCAGTTGTTATCTGGGTATGGTTATGATTTATTTTGGATTAGAATTGGATATTATTAATTAAATTCATTGGGAAAAATAATAAAATATAAAAAATCACTAATTTATTGTATGGTATAAAGAGCGACCTTTCCTATCAATAAAATTCATATTTGAATACAAACAAATTTATGTATATGTGGTATAGATACTGACATGGGTAATAACCTTGAAACGGTTGATTGGGTGTTAACTCAATATTACCCTAGTGTATGAAAAAATTATTAATTTCACAAATTTTTTGACACTATCTAGGGATATACTATCATGATTAAAACACCTTTTATCATCTACTATAATGGATTTAAACTATAAATGATATTTTATATCCATATAGGTTAGGATACATGATAAGAAAATCACTATAATGTAACATAGGTGGACATGATTGTTTTATAAGATGAGATACCATAGGATTTATTTCTTATATCCATATAATGTTTCACTATGATGTTATTGGATATTATCAAAACCATATAATTTTAGAATTACACCTCATTATATTGTTGTGAAACATCTCACTATGAGATGGAATACCCTCTATAAAAAATGTATAATATGAATAGTTTTAGAATTACATCTCATTATATAGATTTAGAATTACATCACGCTATGTTTAAGAAATATAGTTGGGGAAAATTAAAATCAATTCATATTTTTATCAAGAGACAAAAATCTGATTTACTTATTCATTCCTTGGATAAGAATATTTACATATCATTAAGAATTATATATAGAGTTATATAACTCTTATGGAAAAAATTATCTACTTTTATTAGAAACTGACAAATCAAATTATATGGAAGAAATTAATTTAACCGAGGAGAATGTAATGCCAAAATATTTCACATTTAATTTACATCAAAATAAATACTACTTTAATAAATAGTAGTGTTTATCTCACATAACATCGAACTAAAATAACCCAAATTATTGTTTAAAATGCCAAATAAATGTTATTACATTATTATAATAAAATGTAAAATATCAATAGTAAAACATTATATAAATAAAATGATGGTAAAAATTGTGTATTTTATATACTATTATAATATTTTTAACGTTAATTTTTTTTCTAATTCAAATTAATTGAATAAATTTAACAGCTATAATTTAAATAATTAATGGTTGTGATAAAAATATGAGTTAAAAATGAATTTTTCTTCAATAATTTCTTTTTATAAATTTGAAATTTTATATTAATAAACTACATTGATATTTTTTAAAGGATAATTTTATGCGTTCTAATGTTCAGAAAAAATTATAAACATTAATTTAAAATTATTTATTAATATGAAATAATATTAGAAATTCTTAATGATTTCTAAATATAACTATTTTATGAAAATTATGAATTTACATATACATTATTTATTTAATGATAAATATCTCATATCTATAAATTTAATCTAATAAAATCAATTTAATATTTTAATTAATTAAATCAAAATAATTTTAGGGTGGGGTATTTATATTTAAAAAAAATAATTTTTAAATTAATACTGGAAATTATATTTTTTACAATATCAGAACATATATGTCATGACCATGATATAAATGTGATATAAAAAATTATGAAATATTTTTATTATGTAAATATATATTAAATAAATAAAATCTTGAATTATAAAAATATTTTTTAAAATTTTAGAACACATTTTTTAATTATAGAAACCTATGTAATAATTTATTATAATAAAAATATTATTCTGGTAATTTACATTAATTATATATTAAATATGATCGATTCATTCTTTTATTAGAATATAAAATACGTCTTTTTTACCATAAATCAATAATTTTTTTTGGAATTTCTAAATGATACGACGTTTATGTTGAATCATTTATATACATAAGAGAAATTTTTTTATAAAACAATATTTCTATTATGTTAAGAACACCTGTTTAAAAAATAAATATTTACAACCTTTCGATATTTATCCTCATAGGATTGTTTTAAAATTTAGAATCGCCTAAAATAATAAAAAACCATATACCTTATTTCTATGTATGATAGGTGGATCACCGATTATCATCCCCCGTCCATTATTTTCCACTTTTTTATCCACTTTACTCCAAAATTGACTTTCCATTATTAAAAATATGTTAATATTATCAAAAGTGTCTCCCCTCTTACCTACAAAAATATTCATTTACCAAAAAACTTATACAGACACTATAATCGATTTATCTCCACCGAATACATCCCAAGTCACTACCAATCTATCAATTACATGTAATTAGGATTTTAGTCTCCCCAAGAGTCCATCATAAGAAAGCTCAAATACTTTTTTCCATGGAGTGAGGTAGATATTCAGGAACACACATTTTTTATTTCAGTTAATCTATTTTTTATTATACACACTAAAAATATTTTTTACCATAATAATATAATTAAATAATTATCATATTATAATTAAATTTCGTTATGTTTATGAAATAATCATTCACTAATATCCTTCAAACCATTAGAAAAATGAAAATGTCACTCATGCATACGTACTGAATACCTCCTCTATGAATGAAATACTTTGTTTTTCATAACCAAAAATCATTTATAGTTGTAAATATTTATATAGTAAATAAATATTATAATTATTATAGATTTATAATTCTAAAATGATAAAGCATTATCTACCTTCTATCCATACAATTAATTAGATAATGATAACATCAGTATTGTGAACACATGATCAATGCCATATATGGTAGACATATTTTATTTTCATCACCGCATTTCATTGGTGGTTCCAAAATATATTCAAAGAATAAATTTTCTTTTAATATGAAATAATTATCATGAATATGGATCTTAATTTTTAAGATGAATATTTATGATCATTATAATGTAATATGTTGATATAACTAAATTACATAAAACAAGCTAATTATAGGTCTTGTTCTCTCAAAAAATGTCCACATCCTCCATCAAATTAACATGGAGATGCATAAATAAATTAAAAAATGATTTAAATATCTTTTCAAATCTTGTATTTATTGAATTTGTATCATAGATTGGGGTTTTATTTCACCAACATGAAATTTCTGTGGAAAAATCAAAATTGCTGACATCTGATAAAGAAAAAAATGATTAACTGGATATTGAATGTATAATATATGATTATAATTAAGATAGATAAAAATAAATTATTTTCATTAAGGTTGGAAAAAAATTGAAAAAAATTATGTTTATTATACAAGAGGTTCAATCAAATTCATCCAAACTTATGTAAAGGTAATGGTGACATCTCGATATCACATTATTGAGGAACTTTTTCATATTATTAACCTTTTATTATTTTATATGGTTTAATTACAACCACATTTTTATTATATTATTATAATTAATGCTTATTTATTGTTATTTATAATTATTTTAACTAATACCACTTTTATATATTATCAATTCAATTATTACTAAATTCAAAACGGAATTTCGTAACTCAATATACCCATTAATAAGTCATATTTTTTACTATTAAAATAAAATATTTTATATAGTGTACAAGACACCCTATGATTGAATTATATTTTAATATCTCATTGTTTTTGTGGGATTTGAATTTTAATCACATAAAATTCTGTTTATGTTGTTTCTTACATCATAAGTTATGATGTACTTAAGGGATTCTCATCTCAACTTTCTCATTTTTCATACATTTCACATATTCACCACTTTTGTATTTTTATTTATTTATATACTATCATGTTGATGAATTTTATCATACATTTCTGGAGGTTAATTGTTTTGACAAATCATTCCCTTGTTATCTTTCATAATAGGGTATAATTCAAATGTTCATAAAGTAAAAAGAGTTTCATTCCAACCCAGTTTTCAAATAAAGATTGATGGGATTGAATTTTCATCTAGTGAAAATTTTTGTGAATATTACCTACAAAAATCCATGAATTTTATTTCTATGAAGTTATTCTTGTAATTTTACATTTCTTTCATAAATTTCATCTCCTTTAGTAACCCTATGTGATGCTTGTAAGTGAAAAAAACTCAACCTTTTCTTTTCATCCAAGAATACTCCTCCTAACATTTCATATTCATTTGAAGATTTTATGGATGTCCTTATATATGTTACAAAAATTTATTAATGTCATTTTGTAATATTTTTCATTCTCTTTATATTTTTTAATGTAATATTTTAACATTTTCTTCATGTGAATTTTTTATAATGTTTGAAATGAATATAAATTTTTTTCAATTTATATATATGTACAAATTGATTTATTACAATAAATATTTTTGATTATTCATATGTACGTTTCAAAATAGTTTAAAAAACAAACTTTTTTTTATTAAACTTTCATTTTATATTATTTTTGAAATTGATTTATCCAATGATATTAAAATGTGTTTTATCTATGTTGTCATCACTGGATGTTCCCTATATTATAATAGGGATACATTATTATGTAAAAATCAAACCTATTTCCCTAGAATGATTTTGAAATATTATATGAATTATTTTTATAAAACCTATATTTTTTCTTGGTTTAATTTGGTGATGTTTGAAAAATTAATCTTTTATTTTATCGTGGCATACATATGTATGGTTTTTATTATTGTATGTATGGGGTCAAAATAATATATCCCACCAACGAATTTTTTATGGTTTATTTATCATTGAATAATTATGGTATTAATTAATTTATTCTCTTTCTATAATGATAATCAAGAAGTTATGAATGCTCTACCATTTAATGGAAATGTTGTAGTAATTCATACTTTTCTATGTTTTGAGACATATGTGGAAATTTTTTCTCCACTATTTTATGATTTATTCCCTTAAATTTGTGACACATTCTTGTATTATTATACATACTCATGTTATGATTACTTATGTTTTATGTTATTAATTAATCCTTTATTTATGTATGATGATCTGTGTTTATTTTGGAATGATATCTTAATATTATATTCTTAGACATTTATTATGTTCTCATACCCGAATCATAATCCTGTTCTCAGTTATAGTCATCATTATTTTCCATTACTAGCCAACCCATATCCCCTTTTTAATAATTAATTTCTTTAGGTTATGAATGAGAGTATTATGATTCATGAGTTAAATTCGGTATCATATAAGAATAAATATTATAGGAGATATTTAATATAGAGTAGATAAAATTTTGTACGTATATGTTATTTAAGTGAAACAAATATTAGGGTTATGGGACTATGAATGTATTTTGTGATATATAATGATCAAATAATATTATTATTGTAAAATAGATTCATTTTTTCAGGGATGACATTAGTTGGTATCAGATCCAATAAATAAAGATTGTGTTTCAGAACTAGATCTAGGATTGTTGGTCTATGGGGCCTCTGTTGGTATCAGAGAAGATTTTTGTTATTTTTCAGGATTATAACTAGAGATAATTTGTCAAATCCTTATAGATAATCCTAAATGTATTAAAACATCCTAAAATTTTGGAAAACTACATAGTGGGTGGTTTCCTAGAAAAAACATCACTATCGTCAAAAAAACATATCGATGTAGGATTTGGAACAAATGAACTATGGTTTACTAAAGCTATAACATATGAATGGGTATTAACTTGATCTTCAACTAATGCATGAAAAAGAGGCATAAGAAAACAACTGGTTTGATACTCTTAGAGTATATTCTTTGGGGATTCAATTTCATTTTATGAACCGTTATTAAATATTTAAATGGTATTTTAGTATGTATAAATCGATAGGTAAGGAAACCCAATAAGAAAATAACTCTAACGTATCATAGGATTAATTGCTGGTATCATTGAATAAGAGACCTTATGATTGATAACTTATATTAATTTTTATCTAGAATATTATCATATCGTATTATATCCATTTTATTGTAGTGTTTTTTTGTTATTACAGATTTGTAAAAGAAACATTGAAAGGAATGTCTCTAAAAACCCATTTGTATAATATGATATCAAAGGGAGTATATTTACCAGAAATATATAAAGAAAATCAAGATCTAGATATATTATTTATAATAGATAAAAGATTAATTATATTATATTACCTAATATATTCATCTCTAAATATAATTATTGTTTATATATTGCATTATATTCTTATTATGGATAACCTTATCTTCTTTTATTAGAATGTGATAATTCCAATTATGATGTTGCAATTTATCTAATTGAGGTGAATGAAATAAATTGATTTTTTATTATTAAATTCACTTAAATTAATTACTTTTTAGAATATTAATATGTATAAATATATTCTATTTTAAACTGTATGAATGAAAATATATTTTTTAATGTATGATTAGCTTTTATTTATCATTAAGACACAAGATGAAATATTAAGGGTAAAACTAATGTAAATAAAAATATATATAAAAATGAGTTTTTTAAATATTATTATATTTTTTAATGAGTAATTTTATGTGTTCCAATATAGTAAATTTTAATAAATTATATTTTTACAATATAAATAATTAATAGATGAAGTTAAAATCAATGTTTGTTAAAATGACAATTTTCCAATGAATTGTATTTTACAATTTATTATGTATCTTGGATTAAATAAAATAAATGGATCACTTGTAAATTATTATTTTAAATATTAAAATGTTCATAAAAATATATAAACAATCACTTCATACTAGTTATTAATATGTAAAAATATATTGGGTACTTAAGGATTTTTAAAGATCATTGTTCTATGAAACCAAATACATTTCCATTTAAATTATTATTTGATTTAAAAGGTAAAATTATCATATTTAAAAAATTGAATGTGTAAATAAGTTAATTTTTTAATTCATAATATCAAAATTTGATTAGGGTGGATTACATAGATCATTCCTTAAATATTGATCTTATGGGATAAATGTTAAATACTTGATTTACAAATACCATATATTTTACGAACTCATCTTGATGTATATTTGAATAAAAAATTAATGAAACAATTTTATTAACAAAATATGTATTTAATAAGTATATTTACACATTAAAAATTATAATTTTATATTTAGAGGGACATTATAGGAATTTTAGAACATATGTTATATTTTATACTAATTAAGATATATTTTTTCATTTAAATTTAATTAAGAATTCAATATAATACATTTATTTTGGGATTTTAGTGAAAGTCATATATATTTATATTTTTATCCATAGACCAATAAATATAATTATTATCAAAAGAAGTAAATATTTCTATTTAAATTCATTTTTATGCTATTAAAGATATTTTTTTTCAAAATAAATTTTTTTAAAATCAAACACTCTTTGATTGAAAATATTTAAAAAAATTTAATCAAAAATTTATAATTTGGAAATAATTTTTTTTTATTTTATTATAAATATAAATTACCACTATATATAATTACTATAAGAAAAGTAATTTATGATAAAGAGTTAAATTACAAGGAAAATGCTTAAAATATCTAAAAAGATATCACTTATTTATTTTTTTGATTTGTTTATAATAAAATAATAAACCCCTATATATAAATTTTAATTTTTATCCACATTCCTCTTAATGTGACGTGTCTTTAATAAATATTTATGAAAATATAATAATATATCACCCCCATTCACTTAAAAAAGGATGTCTTCACCAACCCATTTCTCCACACACCAAATCCCATTTTTATTGAAAAAACTCTGACAAAGTAATTTTCGAAATATCCATCCAATTTTTTATATTTGTTTTTCTGTCTAATAGGAAATTCTAATAAGGATACAGTATATTTTCTATGGCATAAGTTAAAAATTCCTACTGGAATATATTTCATTACATTTCTTTTCCTACTTCGTACTACTCAAAATTTATTCTTTAAATAAAATCATAACTACTTTAATATCATATTTAATGTTAAATATTGTTATGTTTATGTAATATTTATTTTCAACCTTCCTCATAACAATTCAAAAAATTAAAATGTTGCTCAAGTGTATCTACAAACTACTTATTTGAGGAATGATATATTCCATATTTTATCACCATTATACATGGTTGGTTATAAGAATTAATTTAATAAATAAATAAAATATATAACGGGATAATAAATATTTTTAAGGATAAACAAATACTTTACCTTATTTCATTATCATTCGTTATAAAATTATAATATCCCTTGTCTGTACGTGCGAACCACCACTTCTATGGATGACAAGTTTCATTTTCATCACCGCCTTACATGGATGTTTTGAAAATATATTATATATATATATATATATTAATGATAAATATATATCATAAATATTGTTAAAAAATAATCAAATAAAAATTAATGATCATTATAATGTAATTTATTGATTTGTGTAAATTATCTCAAATAACCTCATCTTGTGTATTTTTATATTGAACAATGAAAATAATACAACAAAAATAATCATGGATATGAAAAAATTATTGATAATGAATTTTTAAATATCCTCTATAATAAAGTAATGATGAAATTAGTGTCAAATAATGGGGTTTCATGTTGTAATAACGAAACATGTCTAAAATAATCTGAATTACAAACACCAGGTGATAAAAATAATAATAAATTAGCTAAATTTTTTTAATGTATTATTATAAATTAATCATTGATAATATAATATGTATGACTATGTTTCATATTAAGCACCTAAAATTCATTTTCATGGTGTAATTAATAACATATTCGTATTAATTTAATATTTTTAATCTCCCATTCATTTTATTTACTTTTAATTTCTAGAATACCAACTTCAAATCATTTTTAGTATTTTTTAATAAATTATTAAGGGTATTTCAAAACTCAATCTCCCTTTATTGAGTTAAAATTTTATCCTTGAACATTATCTTCGTGAGTTGTGTAAATTCTTCTCTTTGGTTAAAATATATTGGATTTACTCTTTTTAATTTTATTTACATTTTAATCACATAAAAAAGTTTTCTATCTAATTTTAAAAATTTTGATATATTTATTGGTTTCTAATATCCAAAATTTTCCTTTGATACATATTTATATTGACAAATTTTTTATTTTTTCTGATGTATATAACTTCACATTGACTAATTTTATCACACAATTCATGAAATAGAAGGGTTTTAAAAATCTATATTTGGTTTTCACTTTCTTTTTGGTTTAATTAAAATGATACTTTATTAGTAATTATTTCCTTCCAAAATCATTTTCAATTCATGATTTTTATGAATCTATTTAAATTTAATCATAAATTTTGAAAAGTAAATCCATAAAACCCTGAGAATTTAATTATACTAAGGATATTTTTTGTTTTAAAACACCCTCCTATAATTTCATTTCCATCATATAATAATTTAACCAATGGGATACTTGTATGTCAGGCTTTCCCAATATATTATTTTTGGTTTGGAATTTTCCTCCACCATATCGAAAATAATTGGATTGTTTTGATTTTTTTCTTATATGCTACTATAATAGATTAAGATCATTTTGTAGTATGTTGAATCTATTTAAACATATTTTAATGTAAAATTTATGCATTTTCCATGTGGTTTATTTTTTCCAGATGTGTGAAAATTATATCTTCTTAATTGTTTCTATATCAAAACATTATATTAAATAAATTTTTTAAAATATCCATTTTCAATGTTGTAGAATTATTTTCTAAATAAAAATGTCATATATGAATGGTAAATAAATATATTATTACTTCATATTACTCAAATTGATTTATCCATTAATGTTAGAAAGTCTTTTTCATCTATATAATCATCTTTTTGGGTTTTTTATATTACACATGGGATAAAATATTATAAAATATTATACCATCAATCTATGGATGACCTATGAAATGTTTTATATCTCCCTACAATATTAAAGGATTAAAAGAGAATATGTTTCCACCCATGTAAAAAAATTCCTTATTTTTGTGATAATACCAAATTAAAACTTCACCATATATAGAACATGGACTCGAGTAGTCTAAGGATGTGTGACCTCTCAGAAAGATATATACGATGTAATTGTGTGAGGGAAAAATAACACAATTTTTTTTTGACATTGTAGACACTCATTAGCCTGATGACCCATCTGGAACATGGGTGGGACCTAGATAGAACACATGTTTGTAGGGAAACTACTGGTACCTGACCATCCAAGATCTCACACAAATAAGAAAATTTTTGGATGAAATTGTTTTTAGTGGGGTCTAGTTACTATAAATTTGTATCATATCACTTTCTTTTTTTTCTATTTTTATCATCATGGTATACATGAGATACGTTTTTTAAAACTCAATATATTGGTGTAAATGAGTGTATGTTCAAAAAAATTACTTCCAATACTTGTGTTTCCAAGGGATTCGAGAAATGGTTACTTCTAGTTTTAGGTTATATTTTTTCATATCTATACAACTCCATCTCAAATGAGGTTTGAAGTTAATATCATGAGTTTCATGGGAAGGGCCCATGGGCCTTATACTATGTACACCGAATATGTACCTTGGAATGTTTTCGTTTTGATTTGTTTTCCAATATTAATTATTTTTAATATTTCAATTTACTATCTTCAAATTATTATGAGTGATATTAATATTGTTTTTACAATATTGAGTTATTATTTATTTGGTTCACATTTAAATTAAATTTAAGTGAGTTAATTTTTTAAGGAAATATTATTGACATATTATAATTAGACTCACTCTTATGTTCTAAATTTTATTGTTCACATTTTAAATCTAAAATTGTAAAAAAATATGATATTCAAAATTTCATAAAAATTTGATATTAGTTTTAATTTACTCTGAATTAATTTTGGAAATTAATTTTCAAGGGTGTAAATGTGTAAAAGGCATGTTAAATAGGTTTTTGGAAATTTCAAGAAATATTGATGAAAATAATTATACTATCATGTTATATAGTTGTATTAAATATATTTTCATTGTAATTTTCTGTGTTTTGAGGGTTGATAATGGTTTTAGTGAGGGATTTTAGTTTGGAATATTTGAAATGTTTTAATATTTTTAAATAAAATATAGTGTGATGGTAGTTATTTAATAATTTAATAGAACAATATGTTGTAAGAAATTTTAAAAAAATCATTAAAATGTTTTTTTGATAAATGTTTTATGAATTGAAAACATCATTTAATAAAATAAATTTTTATTTTTGTATGTTTTTCCAATTTCATGTTATTTTTTTATGATGAGGGTTCATAAACTGAAACCATAGTTATATAAATTTACTCACTTCTGAATAAGCCTCATAGCACAAGATAAATGTATTATTTTACTGGAAATTTATTGGGAAATGTTTTTTGTTACATTTTATGTACATGTATATTTAAATTCATGTTTATCTAATGTAATCAAAATATATTATTTTTGATGTTTTTTGGGTTTTATTATTTTTTATGGTTTTATTAAATAAATAATAATTCACATGTATATAATTTAGAACATCAATCTTTTAAAAGATTGATTTTTCAATATATTATATTGGATATGATGGAAATTATTAACAATTTCATAAATAATTACTCATCATTTATTATTTTAATAAAATGGATTTAATTTTTTTTAAATTATTAGATTTTTATATTGGGATATATTGATTTTTCCCATTATTCTAAAAACAAAATCTTGTGGTTTTAGGTGTTTCATTGTGGATTTTTCCAATATTTTTTTAAAATTAGTAAACACTTTTGTTTTAATAGAATATTATTATTACTTTATGTATTTAATTTGATCATTTGTAATGAAAATCAGTTATATTAAAATGATAAATATTATATTGGGTATGATAATTTTATATTTTATAAGGCTTTTGATAATTTAATTATTTGACTATATTATATTATAACTTTATTTTTCCCTTCCATCAATATACTATTTCTATGTTTATCATTTAATGATATATGTTTTAATAGTGAGGAGAAATCCACCAATGAATTAAGTTATAATGATTTTTTATGTTCTTTATTATGGTGGTTTGAGTTTGTGAAATTCCAATCTGTTTAATAATTAGTATCTTTAATTATAATCCCAAATATGTTTCTGGAAAGTTAATATTTTTATAGAGATGATGTTGTAATAAATTGTCATTAAGTTTTGTAAAAAGTAAATAAAAATATTTTTAACATAAAATATATATATATTTTGAATTTTAATATTTTAATTTAATTATTATAGTTTTTAAATAGTAGTTGGGTTTACTATAAAAATGGTAATTTTATTATTATATTTTTACCAAAAAATTATTAAATAAATGAAATGAAAATTTAATTCATATATATATATTCAAATATATATATAGGGTTTTAAGAATTATCAATATCTATTCAGTAATAATAGTGATAATGAGAACTTATTATTATTATTATTATTATTATTATTACGAAGAAAATAGGGTTGGGGTCATAGAGTATCGCATTATAAATCAATATTAGCGAAGATTTAATCTACATTTTTTTGATTTAAATTAACATACTGTTTTAAAGGATTTTCTAATTTAATGATTTGATTCCTTGATTGGTTATATATAAAATAGGGACCTACGAATTAAATCATGTTGACATCCTCATTTATAATACTTAATATAAGGGATTCCGTCACATATTCACCACTCATGGCAATGATGATAATTAAGAAAGGATATATGGCTCTAGTTGATTCCCATATGGATAGAATAAAAAGAGAAAGGTGTTTTCCAAATTCCTTATTGTGGATTATTTGATATTTCCAAAAGGATAGGATCCATGGAAACTCCAAAATATTATTAAGGAAAATTTTGAGATATTAGTTTTTAGTAATTGGATATTTATCAGTTTAGGTTGTAGGTACCTTCACATTATCATTCCATTTGATTAACTAAGGTGGAGACCCTAGTGATTTGATTTAATCCCCCGAAATTCATATATACTAATGCTGATAGAATTAGATATCAAGTGTGACAAAATCACATGAGCCTCAACCTAGTTTGTGAGGTATCCTTAAGTGCATCCAGATGACCTAGGTTTAAAACCAGGTAGAAGCATATTTCCGGGTCCATTGTAGCAGTACTGTAGTAGAAAAGTACACTGTGGAGGTAATGTTGCAGAACTGTACACTATATAGGTATTTTAGAAAAACTGTACACTATGTGCATACTGTAGCAGGCACTGTAATAGTTATTGTAGCGGGTACCGATCGATACGGTAGAAGCTGAAACAATTCACCTTGGGCCACCTGTTTGGTCTCGGAGTCCTTAAGGCTTCCGGGCCACCTAGGACGTCAGGTCAGTAGGGATTTCAAGCCACCTTTAAGTCCCTCGGGCCACCTCAAGGCCTTATGCCCACATGCAGTTTCCCCAGAAACACTACAAAAAAGATCATCCCTAGAAGCGGATTCAGAGCAGAACCAAATGGATTGTCAGAATGAAAGGTTAGGGTTATGCCATCGGTACCAGCCTATGATTGCATGGGAATCCTAGACAGACGGCCATGTAAAGGTGGAGAGCTAGTATCATGACTTTGATGTTTAGGAGGGGAAGTTCCTTGTAGATAGTCGGGTTGAATTCCTTAAGACCATCGGGTCATGTAATCTCTTTAGCCTATGGGTCATGTAATATCTTTAGCCTTTGGGCCTTGTAATCTCTAAGACTACGGGCCTTGTAAGGGTTCCCCCTCATCCCTTGAAAGTGGGTTTATCAAAACTCAATAAAAATGTAGGCCTTCGGTCCATTCAGACAGTTTTCCATGAATAATTTAAATAACTCTCATGAACATTTTCGGATTCATGTTCATGATCTCAATTGGTTTAACTAGAACCCCGTGATCTCGTGGGATAATACATATTCGGTTGGCACTCCAATCAAATTTGATAGATGGACCATAAGAGAAATATTTTCTCACTACGATCACATTATCATTGAGGTAGATCTATCCACCACAACCACTGATGAGTTCATTTTGAAAAATCTATTATATAATATAAATATCATGATATTATATGAAATTTTACAATAATTTTATGATAATGGAAAACTCATCATCTATTTGGATACGAAATATAGAAGGACCTAAAAATCATATAATTGTTTTAATATCATGGGAAATTTTGATACTGAATAAACAAATCTAAAGGATGTGTTAATCGTTAAAATAAATGTTATGTCATGTTATATAGATGAATTATCTACACTAATTCAAACATTTGGATCCTATACAATGTATAAGGCATATTTCACCATTGTCATTGAGATTGGGAATGCATCCATGTTTCCATTCATTTTTGAGCATGTATCTGATGAGAATTTTGTTAAATAATTATTGGGAAATTCAATATAAGAGTAGGATATGAATTATAAACATATAATATAGGGGGGTTTGATATGATGGATGATAATTAATCGTTAGATGGTTAGATGGAAAATTATTAGGTGATTGATTACCAATATCCACCCTGAAATGAGAGGAATCCAGAAATATTCAAGCTATAGAAGATGCCTCTATTTCCATTCTAGTGACAATTCGTATAGTTGATACAATTATTGGAGACATTTTGGGGGCTCCATGTATCACTACATAGAATATTAACTAGAAAAACATATCATATATGACCACATCTAAGGATAATTCCCAATTATCTAATAATTATGGGTATCCCATCATAAATGTTCCCTCAGACAGAAATTCTAGAAGGATGTGTCTTGAGTTTTCATTCTTTTGGGATAGATTTTATCTGTAATAAATTCACAACCCCTTGTGGCCATTATTGGGATAATAATGCTAAAGAGGAAAACCATCTCCCTCATAAGGATTAAAAAATATAAATATGGGTATAGTCAAAGACAATAAAAATCCCTAGTGGTGTAATAAAAAACAGAAATTTTCCAATAAATGAACAATATTTTCTAGAATGGCCATGTGTTTAATAAGAAGTTGATGGGAGGATAGTGGTAAAACCATAATCCTCTATCCAAAATAATGTGGTTTTAAATTGAGTAGGGGTGAATTTCTAAGTTAATATAGAATTTTTTGTAGAAGTTATTATCGCATTAAAAAAATTCACCCAATTTGGGTCTACGGGCCACATATTTGGGCCTTTGGACCCCATGGAATTTAGGAATCCATAAGACATTCTTCCATAGGGACTTTTGAGTAAAATTAGGTATTTAGGACATGGGTGTATTGGTTATAAGGCCATTGGTCCATAAAATAGTCAGGTTATACCATATAGGATCCCAAACAAGAAGAGGAATCATAGAATGTATCGTATAACAGAGCACAACTAACCATATAGAGAATGAATAGAGGGCAATAAAATAGACATATGTACTAGTAACCTTATATCTCTGGATGTGGTAATTCTAGACAATCAGTCAGTTGATGTTATAATCTATGAGCCATCAACGAAGAAGATTTTGGAGATGTGATGTTCATGTATAGTCGATACATTAGGCCTTGAGGTCATGTATTGGTCCTTATGCATCTTGGCCTTCTGGTCATGTACTGAGACTTATACAAATGGGTTTAAAATTATTATAAGGGATACATATCTAATATGTAAAAAAATGGATTAATCAAGAAATAAATAAAAAACTAAGGCCACTGGGTTTTTGCAGTAAAGGTTTGAATAATATATATGCATATTTCTACATTAGGTATTTCATTGCACATCACTAACCAGTCATTGTTGGAATTTCATAACTGTATCTGAAATGTTTTTTTTCAATATATATTTTTAGATTAATATATTCTATTATTTTATGTCTCATGCATTAAAAAAATATATTTGAAAACATTATGGTCACATCTGTGGAGGAATTTACAGAACTCTATTTCAAACTGGCTAGAAACAATTCACA
The DNA here is from genome assembly GCA_963277665.1 of Viscum album. Classification (NCBI taxonomy): domain Eukaryota; kingdom Viridiplantae; phylum Streptophyta; class Magnoliopsida; order Santalales; family Viscaceae; genus Viscum; species Viscum album. Next base: position 593,856,351 of record OY728126.1, read on the forward strand.
GTTAGGTTTGACAATAATAACTCAATCTAACTTATTTATTTTATATATACATTTAATAGGTATATTAATATTTGATATTTATGAGAGTAAATATCTTCCATCAAAACTAAATTAATGGATATGTGGATCAATCTTGGAGATTTTATTTATGTATTAAATGCATATCAAATGATTATAAAAAATTTCATAGGGGTGGACACAACAGAATTCAAGGGATGAATTGTTTCCTATATTCCATCTACGTAAGACTTACTGGAAATTATTTTTCCTAGTAGAGACTCATGTTCAATAGAAGTAAGGCTATTATCATTTATAGAGATTTAATTTCTTAATTTTTTAATAATTCCTTCCCCACTCCCTCTCTTTAAGGGATCTCCCATGATTACATTATAGACATTCCATGATTCTTCTTATGTTGATTGGGTATTATTTCAAAATACCCTATACAATTATTTTAATAATTAATGGTTATCTCATGAAGTCTGTAATAATATTATTTCCTAAAAAATTGTCCCCTATATAAGGCTAGGGAATCTACCAAATGTCATTCTAGAAAAAATTAAAAAATATCGAACTAGCTTTGCATGTCAAGGAAAGGATAAGCTCTCCACTTTAGGATGTATTATTATTATGGATGAGAATTTTATCCTAGATATATAGACTAGAAAGTAATGATTTAATTATCCTTCAAATAATAATATTTCGATTTCTCATACATTGGATACCCATATAAAAATTATAGATTATATATTGAAATAAAAACCAGGTCATTAATGTCTCTATTAGGGGTATATAAACTCTAAATTTTTAACTAACTCATAGTGAGAGTAATGTGAAAAATGATTAAAAAATAATTAAAATAAATGGAATAATTTTTAACACTTCTGAAGAAATAATTTATGGTTGAATTTTTTATTTTTAGAATCCCTTCAATAATGATATTAATAATCCCACTTTAACACCTTTATAGGATGTTATTAGTTTCTCTGTGAGTGACATACATAATAAATTTCATATAGTATTTCCCCTAATAATGAGATTAAGTATATTATAATATCACTCAATAGAGACAGTACCTCAAGTATTTATGTATTTACAAAAAAAAATTCAATGTATCTCTGGGATCTTTTCGTACAAACTCTCACATAGTTTATAGGATATTTATTCAACATGGGGCACCTTACACCAGGACTCAATGCCCATTTAATATGTATTATATCATAAGTTGAAAATTATATATAGGTGATGTATTTTAGAACCATTTTAATTGGGAGAAATATCACTAAGATCATTGGTATAATTATTATAATCATACTTGGACACATTGTTAATGAGGTTGTTGTAACACCACGACCTGTTCTAGACTAATGTCGATGAATTAATTTTTATATTGGCAGGGTTAAAAGGAATGAATATCCTAATGGAAATGATCATTTTAGTATTCATTAATAAACTAGATATTTAAATGTAACTCAAATTACATTGGAAATGATTACATAATACAATACATAACAAAAACAAAAAAACAACAACCACATGAACTCAATAAATGATCTCTTCTTTATCACCTATTAAAGGTGAAAAATGAAAGGGGTGAGCTCAAACACTCAGTAAGGGTTAAAAATAGTGGTATCATGAATCAATAATAAGTTAATTATACACAATTTCATGAAATCAATATGGCATGGTGAATAAATGAAAAACTCATGCCATTAATCAACTGATAATGAAAGTACATCCATAGATTTTTTTCATAGTAAAAAACTTATAGATATTACTAAGTGACAATGAATAAAGATATTTATTATTAATTGAATGTTATGTATCTGGAACATAATAACATAATACCTTAAAAAGAGTTTGGTTCTATGGGTAGAAAACAATTTTATTTTTGAAAACAAACATGAAGGGTTTGTCGCCAACTGATTTGTCTCATTAGACATACCGATGCATCGAGGGGCTATAGTGAGCCCCACCCACTACTGAATGTCCAAATAATTATTTATACATAGATTACACACAAGAGAAATATGAATTTACATTATCCGTATAGAATAGAGGATACAGATTCATCAATATTTCCTTAGTCAAAACAATATTTAAAATAAATACCATATGTAAAATGGTATACGACATCGACAATAATCATATACATGATACAATAATATGATCATTTAAAAGGAATATTATTCCAATTGAATGTTTATCTCAAATGGGCAGTAGTTACAACACATAATAGAGTACTTTCACAACACTAAGCTAGTCACAATGACGTGAAAATTGAGACAAATCTCTTTACACGTTGAAATCAATTGAGTCGTATGACCAAACGTTAACAAACACCAAATGAACCACAAGAATACCAAGAATATAAATAAAATCATTATAATATATAAAAAACGGATGTAAAACTATACCACATATAAGTAATAATAGGTGAGCAATAGAAATATCACAGAATTGAAAGTGTGATGAGAAAACCCCTTACACACATTTCATCATGGAAATGAGTGTTATTGTGCAGGCTTAATGAGAGTTAAAGGGCTATCCCATTATTTATATTTCATAATGTCAGTATGGGGGAGGTGAAAGAATATGCCTCATTATTCAATATTAAAAATAAAAGAGCATAACATAGGGGAGATTCTTGAACAAAAGTGAGACAGAGAATCCCTCACCTTATGCTCGAAGGTGTTCTTCTTTTGTTTTTAATGACCTGAATAATAAAACTAAAAATTTTTAATTATTAATTACAGAACCTTAAAAAATGTAATTGATATCGTATAACATTATTAAGTTCATTAATGGAAGTTTTTATTTTTTAAGAGATTCAATTTTATTGTTTTGGATACATTTCCTTACTCGGTTTCATGATTTCTTTATTTTTATAATGAATGGATGTTATTTTGAAATGTGGTTAAACATCCATAATTATTAATAAATATTATTAATAGAATTATAGAGTTATAAAATATCTTATATTTATTTATTTTTTATATACCTTGTGGATGACTTAGTCGATGTGTTAATGATAAACCCTTGGATTTGGTTTAGCGTTTTTGTGCACAATGAACTTGTTTTGTTTTATTATTCCATTTTATGAGTGTGTAAAGATTACATAATAATAAAATTGATAAAATACATATATTATGATCTGATTAAACAATTTAAAAGGTTTCATGAATAGTATTTACGATAGTAATGGATATTGAAAACTCGTATACCTTGAGTGTGATAAATAATCACAGCTCGGACGGTGTATGCATTTTTAGAATAAAAGAAGGGAAAAAGGAGATATTATAATTAAATATTTCATTATAAAATATAAAATCTAGTACATGTGTGTTAATTTAATTACGAAATAATTTTGATGAGGTGAGGTGACAAGGGAGAACAAAATAATGGAACTTCTAAAAGGAATTGAAATAAAAATGCATAGGGTTTCTCCTCTAGAGTACTCCTCTTTGAGAAACTCTTAAAGTCCTCTGATTTTAGACTTTTGGTGAGAACAGAAGGTATAAGAGAAGATGGAGGAGGTTAGGGATATATTTGAGCATAATTTAGGCAAGGATTGAAGCTTGAGTGGGGTGGGAGGAAGAGAGGGTGGGGGTGGTTTGTATAGTGGAGGGTAGCAAAGTTTTCTTAATATTATAATCATTAATTTATTATTTATTTTCAAGACAAGTAATAGTGAGTATTCCGTGACATAGAATCATAACAAGAGCATGTTAGTTCGAGATTTTTATTCTTGCATCACTCATGATTCTAGGAATATTTAATTTAATTTATAATGTATTTATACAGTAAATTAATGTATTTTACTATTCACCAAAAATTCATGTATTTTAGAAAAATAAAAAAAATTCTCCATAACCATTTCTATATGTGTAGATTCCAAAAATGAAGTCCATTTTTCAAAAAAAATTCTAAATATGATTAATTAAATATTTAATTACAATAATTATTTAATTGGGAAATATAAATATGTCAAATATTCATCTTCATTTTTAAGGTGCCATAATTTTTTTATATATTCATTGTTATGAATACCATTAATAAAAGTCATATTAATATTCATATGGGTAAGTTACTATTCAATAGGGTAGTTTACTATTCATAAGGATATGTTACCATTCAACGAAAATTATGTTAATTCTATCAGACTCTAAATATCATCCTAAACATAAACGTGTATGTTAGATTTTCTAAATTCAAATCATAGAGCTGGAAAATTTATGTTTAAGGGAAAGGTTATGACTATATCCCATAAATACTCATGTTTTGTTCCATAAAGGATTAGGGATTTAGGAAATATAGGCTAATATAATAATTAATTTGAGAAAAACATACAATAAAATGTCTAGGGTGTTACAATTGTTTCACAAAACCAGTTCGAATTCACACCAAGAAGGAATATTCCAGATAATGTTAACATTAACTCATATACTATCAACCTCCTACAGAATATGTATAAGTAGTTTAATATTTATATCATGTTAGTTATCTCCAAATCTTTCTTCAATCTGAAATTGTATTTCATTTATAATATTCTATTTAATTTTGGGTTTCTTCAGAAATGTATTTATAAATTCACTCTTTAAAATAGAGATACATTATTTCTTTATTTATTATTGTATCTCCCAATGGATTACATTAAATTTTTAATTGTTTTAGATAATGAAATTGATTATTTGAACACCTCTTTGGACTAGATGATGACTACCTTTATAGATTCCATCTAATGGTTGAACAAATAAAAAAACCATATCTAATCAAGGTTAAAAGAAATCTCTTAATTCCCACTATACATTTTAATAATGATGAATTAATTTTATTTAATGAGTTTTATTTGAAATCCCTTAACACTACTAATAGTATTTTTCTCATTGTGAGATAGTTTATAGACAGGTTATTTCCTAGAATAAATCTTTGGTAATCTTTGGTAATAGATTCTATAAAATAATGAACTTAATATTCATGAATATCAAACATTTCAAAAAAGGGGGAGTTTCACTTTACTTATATTGATATACCCTTATTCTCAATCCGATTAAAAACAATTTATCTAGAAATAATTTCCTAAAAAATTATATCTTATATCTCTAGTTATAAATGTAATACCGACAATCATATATGTATAAGATAACTAGTAAATATTTTTATCACCCCTATGTTTGTTAAATCTTTTAAGATTTATAAATGGCATTGGTGGAGGATCAATTTTATGCACACTAAAATTAAAATTTTAGTTTTTCATGGTTTCATTTATGAGAGGAATATTTATATTGTTTCCTATAATAAATTTTTGAGGCCCTTGTATATGAAAGGATATGGTATTAAAAAACTCAGGCTTTTTAATCAATCATTAGTGGATAGTAACAATTAACACATACTAAATTTTTTTTGAATCAAAATAACTTCATTAGGACTGGTTTTATTGAAAGGTTTCATTGTGGTAATTTAGTTTTTCCTGGACTCTTTAGATTTTCTTTCAATCAAAGATCAATACGATGAGATTATAAAGCATACATAATGAATCCTAATTATGTTATTTAATATTTACCTCTACATTACAAATTATCTTAATATTTTAATTACTATAGATTTTAATACTCATATATCTATAAATAATTACTAAATTTATCATGAAGTTAATCATTTAAAATTCATAAAACATATCTTGTCGCCTCATATTAGGTATAAATTAGATTCCATTAATTTCATATAGCATTGTAATATCTTTTCATTCGTATCTAGTTTTGTAACCTTCAACCCAAAAATTTACAACTGATATTTTTGTGGTGTTGTTGATGATCCTCTTAAATGGATTATATTATTTAGGTGACCCTTTATTCCCTTAGTCAAACATCTCCTAATTTGAAAACATTGTCACTGTTTCCTTCCAATGGTTGAAAAGCATCAAATGTATTGATGGATGTCCCCTTAATTAGATCTTCTCTACAAGAATGATAGAAAACCTAGTCAATATTTATTTTTGAATTCTCATTTTCATAAAATATTTGGAATCATTGTAAATTTTATGTTCACATCACACATTAAACTAGTGGACACTTAGAAGAATCCATGGGTAATATATATTGTTTATATCTTTATTTACAAGGGAAAAATATTCTCTAATATTTTATAGATACGATCTTTTATTTTATATCCATGGAATGTAATGGCCTTTCGATGTACGTATTAAATCCCTAATTAAGTAACCTGGTTATAAGCATCTTAAAGGTTAAAGATGGATTCATTGTTTAATTTTTCATGTATAAATTAAACCATGGTTGAAATTAAAATTATTAAACATCTGATGTTGTGGTTATTTTTTTAAATCTAATCATCTCCTAAATTTTTTGTTTGATCGTATCTTTCCCATGAGGGATAATGTTTAATGTGGATGGATACTCTAATGGTGTGCCTGGTATTTTAGGATGCTGTTCTATTTTGAAAACTAGTAGGGGGTTTATAAAGTGAACCAATTTAAAAAAATTGGACCTTTATGGAATTTTATTCTAATCTATACACAGTTATTCATGATTCTTATTTTTCAAATTAATTTTTATGGTTGGATATGTGGATTGAAATTTCTTCAATTTTTTTGTCTTCTTTACAATCTACCACATTGACTTCCTTTTCATCTCTACCATGAGTGGATGGATTATTTGACATATTTAGAAACTATTAAATTTGTGGATACACAATTATTCCAGGAGGAAAACATTGTGTGTCATTCCTTTTCCAAGTATATCATATTGGATGATATCTTCTTCTATCATTTTTCACTATATATTGATTTTATTAATCTTTATCTCCTTAATTTAAGGGCTCAAATTTGACCATTATAATTCATATCATTGTTTTGAATTTTTTTTGGAATTCCTACTTCACTCATTTCCCTGATCATCGTGAATTTTTATTCACTTAAATTTAATTCATTGTTTTAAATATTTAAAAATTTAATGGAAAAAATTATAATAACATATGAATAATATTAATGAAAGAATACAAAAATATTTAAGGGGTCTGTAATATATCATTTAGTGCCTAAGATAAGAATTAATTCAATTTAGAAAGGTAAAAAATTATTTTTTATTGTTAAAAAAATCATAATATATAAAATAAAATAGAAGAGGGTATAAAACTCATAGAGGAGTATATGGGGAATGTGGATTACATATTTCATTCATATAACTCTCTCTTGTATCCATATATATCCAATTTTATATACATTTTAAACATATATCTTTTCAGTATATATATTTCTATTGATTTAATCGATACATAATTAGTAGAATTGAGTTCATTTAGATGGATAGAAGGTAATCCCTAACATAGTTTTTGTATGTAGTGATGCAATTTTTTCTGAATTAATTTAAGGTAATTTATTTAATTCTATTATTTAATATGGATAGTATTATTATTAAATATTTTTTTGGTATTAATTAGTATTGTAATATCACCTTCATCACACATGTTTACCAAATTAATGTTGACAATTTCTAGCATTTCATTATTTTTTTACATTCTAGAATATTGTTTCCCTTTATAAATAAATATTCAAAGAAATTATGAATTATATGAATTATGATATGTTCCTAGAAGGTTCTATCAAATGAATTTATATTTTATAATATATTTTTAAAACATTCTTTCGAATTTCACATGGTATATATGGAGTTATTTTTCATGGATTTAAATTTTTATGGTATTAGGTCTGAGTTTTTTTCTATATGGTATATTAATTTTATATGATTTATTACATTAGTAATGGTTTGATGATTCAGTTCTCTATGGATTCAAAGATATTACATGTATTTACGATTTAATGTGACTTTTCCCTCAGATTTGAATAATTTTTTCAAATTGCACTTAGATATAAAATGGTTTATAATTGGAATTTAACATGTCGTATTATGAGAATGTTTTTAAGGCCCATTTAGAACGCATATATTATAATTTATTGAAAAATTAAATAGGAAATGATTTTTAGAAAATATTTTTGGGAAAATTATTATTTTTAATCTTAAATACCTAGTTTGAACATTATAATTTTAATTATCTTAATGGAAATTCACCATTTAAGTGTTCCCTTTATGTGGGTGAAGTTCATGGGGTGAAATAATCTTTTTAGATTATTTAAATTATTTATATTTTTATTGTATGAAACTATTAGAAAAGGGGTTTATTATATTATGGATTTTCATATGTGAGAGTGTACTAAAAGTTCTCATTTAGTATACATTGAATTATGATTTAATGATGACTCTTCTTTATTATATAAATAACATGTATATTAAATTGTTTTAAAAAAGTGTTTTATTTGTTGACAACTAAGATTTTTTCAAAATTGTGTTCTTATTTTAGGAATCATACCCAATCCATCGTAATATGGTTATTTTCTAGACACAGGTTTTCATACCCATTTTTTTATTGAGTTTCACTAAATACAGAAGCAGTAACAGAGAATAAATTATTGCTATGATACTTTTCCATTTCCATGTCCATTAGAATGACATTGAAAATCATTAGATTCAAAAGAATCATTGGAAGACTTTTTTTGTTGGAAGTTTTTCAATTATGTATTCATAAAGAGAAATAAGATTATATTTCAGAAATAAATAATTTATTGAGTGTAAATGTATTTTCATATTGAATATTATTTAAAGAACATTATTAAATTAGGAGTTAAAAATTTATTATAGTTTCTAAAATAAATATTATGATTTTTTTCTAATCAAGAAGTTATCAAAAATCAAAAAACTATAATTATAAAATATTTTGAATATTTTTAGAGGATTGGTGAATTTTAGAGTTGAAAACTGAGATTTAAAACATAATGGGATTTCTATTTTAATGAGAATTACATTATAATATACTGAGAATGAAGAAGATGTTGCTGATACCGAGGGAAATATTTTCTTACGTGTTTTTTTAATGAGATTTTCATATAGGGATTTTCATTCTATGAAAATCATAAAAATATTTTCATACTGAGACATCAGTATATGTATTTTTTGTACTGAGATTTTAGTACGTGGATTTTCATACTAGGATGATTCCAATGATATTTTCATACTGAGACGTTTGTATTGCGATTTTTGTACTCAGAAAATTATACTGATATTTACATACTTGGAAAATCATATTGAGATTTTAAACTCATATTTTCATATTGAGGAAATCGTATAGAATTATTTATAATGAAGAGTACATACTAAGAAAGAAAAAAATCATATTGAGCTGAGAAAGATATAAATATTTGAGGAATTCAAACATGAAATTCAATTTTGCGTAAATAATAGATAAACCAAAGGAAAATTGAATATGACGAAGTTGATATTTAAAAAAGATATGTTTTCTTAGTTTTGAAATAGGTGGAAGTTAGGAATTTTGTCATGTTCCCATTTTTTGTTTTCTAAATTTTATATAAATACATTCTCTGTTCATTTTTCCACTTGAAAATTTCTTTTACACACAAAAGTATAAGCGCTAGATAATTCTACATGTAAGTACTCCTCTAATTAAAGAAGAATTGTATTGAAAATTATATTAGAGTTTATGTTTTGTGGATTGATAATTTGTTCAACATATTTATTCAATTATTCTCCAAAAATCTAAGAAGAATTTTATTAATTATTTTACAAGTGTTTTAGTTTTTTAGATTGATAACGATTTCATTGTATTGAGTTTTTAGTTTTCAAGAAAATTGGATCATGCATCTTTTTTATTCAAATAATCATATCCAATATGTTTAAATTAAGAAAAATTAGATGCGACATCATTATAATAAAAAAATAGATCCATTATCATTGTATTTAGAAAATCATATCCAACATCATCAAGTTTATAAAATTAAATCCAACAATATAATATGACAAAATCAGATCCATCCAAATCGAACTAAAAATTTAGACTGAGCAATCATAGAGAAATTTAAACAATGTCTTTATTCATTTCTATGGATCAATTTTTTTTATAAAAAAACAGTGTAAACTGGAGGGATTATTTAAAATCATTTCTATCAGGAAAAAGATGTTTTCTAATGGGACTTTACATAATTTTTATTGACTTCTTCACAATAGTGGATTTCTATAGACCCACGGGACTGCCTATGGAAATTATGTAGGTTATGACAATAAGGACAAACCTAGTAAATATTTTGTGATTTAATTAATACACTGCTATTATATTCGTGAGTAATTACTAAAATTTGATAAGGAAAAAACCACAATAAGTTATAAGGGTTATGTTTTTAATAGTTTTGAAAAATATAAAGTTAAATAATTGATTCAACCCCCACCATTTATAATTTGTTAATAAATCATTTTGGAAATTGAATAGGTATCAGAGGGATAATCCATTAATGATTTTGTATCATAGATAATATAAATTCTGTAAAAAATATATGAAATCCTACATTTGATTGAAAAATTATTATTGATTAAAAAATAGAATGATTCTTTATCCCCTATCCATTGGCCTTGGTGTTTTTGTTTCTGATACTATAGTTTTTTCACCAATTTAGAATGATTAACTTATGGCATTTGCAGATAAGAGAAATATATAAGTTTATGTAAATGAGAGAAATGAAATACTTTTGTTTTTATTAAGTAATTATTATCAGAAGGTTATGGGTCTCGAATCTTCAAAAAATAAGAGGGACAATATGGATAGTTTTTTCATTGTGAATACAAATGTTAAGGAAGAAACGCTATAAATAAGGTGTAGTAAATATGAAGAAATCAGAATGATAGCTGAAATAAAAATTATGAATACTTCACCATTGTAACAAAATTATTTTTCAATATCATACGATTCAGAGATGTCTTGGAAGATACTAAAATTTTTAAGAGACTTTTGAAAACATTTCTGGATTGTTTTGATTCTTAAATCTCTTACTTAGAAGATAATGATGATTTATCTCTAGATGAATTTCATAACATTCTTGTTGCATGAGAAATTATAAAATATACAATGTTAAAAAATAATATGAAAGATAAAATGACTTTTGAAGTAATGATAATTGTGAAAATTTATGATGTTGAAGATGTTGATCATTATAAAACTTATGATAAAGAGCATGATGAGTTGAATTAAAAAATAAGTTTTCTTATATCTTAAAACTATCCAATATGAAGTGAAAATTTTATAGTAAATCATCCTATAAAATGTTTTGGGTGTGGTGGAATTAGTCACTTTTCTATGAATTCCCCCAAGTGGAAATTTGGATAATATCAAGATGATTCCGATGAAAAACATCGATGGAAGAAGTGGAATAAAAATTATAACGATGAATAGTATTCTAAAAAAAATACTAGAATATTTTTACTCAAAAAAAAAAGAAGTATATTAAGTTAAAATTTTAAATGAGTCTCAACTACAAACAATTCTTCTAAAGATGAATTTTTATAAAATTTCATAACCTTTATAGCAAAGGTTTTGAAAATAAAAGATTCCACAGAGAGTGAAGAAGGTGGTCAAGAATATTATAGAGTGTATCAACTCAGAACATAAATTATTTCATGACTTGAGAAAAAAATAATATGAAGAATGAAAAGGGAGTTATGATAAAATATTTTGTAGAAGTTTGTGATGGATGAAAAGATGTTATCATGTATGAGCGAGAATACACAGATGAGATTTAATGTTACAAATATAGAATTACTAAACAAGGAATAATGATTGAATATCATAGTAAGAAACTATAATATAGGGATGAATAAGTTAACAAGATTCAATAAAAGCATCTTTATTATTAATGTACCATGAGGAATATGAATACAAACATCAAAAAAATTTTGGAAGAAATTCATATACCTCTAAAGTTGCAGAGAAAGATCAATATAAGAATTTTCTGAATTTTTATCTAACCAAAAATAAAGTTTTTTCAGATAATTTTAACATTTCCAATTCCAAAAAAATTTAAAATATTGGATGGAGAAATGATTTGAGAAACCTATAAAATCTACAAATGTAGATAACTTACTGAAAAGAAAAGTTGGTCCACATCCTACATATGATAGAGCTAAAAGAAGTTAGAAACACCAAAAAATATTCAGTATAGAAATATGTTCTATCAACGAAAAATCAATATATGATGGTTATTGATGGTGTTTTCGAATCAATGGGAACATGGATTATAATTTTTGGAACAAATTATCATCTCATAGAAGTATATTTTAGAAATTATAAAGAAACCATGATAGTATAATGAGAATCTTTCTGACTTATTGGAGGTTGGTTAAGTGAATTCTCAATATGATAAACAAATTTCCTATATAAATCAATTAAAATGTCTAGATGAAATTTTTCGAACATGTCATAAGGATGGTAAAAATGCCAAAAATGTATGCCAACCCATATGGAGATGATTTTTTATAATATAAATGAAAATAAAGAAGATAAAAAAAGATGATTAAGGAGCCTCTGTTCTTAAGACATATTTGATAGCATGTAAAATATATAAAATAATGGAAACTTGATAGTTGATATTCAACACATAAGACATGTGATATAAAAATCATGAAACATGTTGAATGTCATAATGGAGGAGCATATATCATTGGTAATGAAAGTTCTTTAAAAATTTGATGAATCAAAATAATTGATATTTAATGGGAAAATTTGAAATCTAAGGATTTTTTATTTGTTGAGGGGTAAAACATAGATTACATTGTGTAAGTCAACTTTTTGATGATGGAAAATTTGTTTTTAAAGAAAATATGTGTTTATCATCAAAAGAGATAAATATGTATTTTTTTACAAAATGATAAATACTTGGGGGAATGCATTCCAAATAATATAATTTAATAACACTTATTATTTGAGTGAGGAATATGAAAACAAATTATGGAATTAGGGAATTGAGCACCTTGGATAAAAAAATATGATCAAAATTTATAAATTTTATCTCATTTGAAACTTCCCAGAATTTAGAATGAGATAATAATATGTTTTTCTATCTTTTCAAAAAGAGATGATGAATAATAAATTTTATAAAAGAGTTGAGATTAAATCGAGAGAACCACTTCAGCTTATTCATTCGGAATTATGTGGGCCGATGAGACATTAATCAAAAAAATGATATTATTTTATTTATCACTTTTATTATTGATTTAAATCAGATAACACAAATCATGTTTATGTGTCACATGTCAGATTCTATTGAAATGTTATATTTCTTCATAAAATATGGTGAGATAGAAATGGGGGTTTCCATAAAGAGGCTATGAAAATACAATTGAGCCAAATTAACAAAATAATACTTTTGAAACATACATGATAAAACATGGTATAAACCATCAGTATAGATATTCCTATAGTCCAAAAAATGTAGTAGAGAGAATAAAGAATAGAAACTTGGAATAAAAGGGGAGAAGTATGTTAGAAGAATGAAAACATTCCAAATTCTATTAGAGATAAGATATTAGAATTGATGCACATGTTGAATCATAACATTATCTTTTTTTTAAATCTATAATGGAGTACATCAAAAAACCTCTTCAAGGGGGATGGAAGTGTTGCAAGCCCATAGCATCCCATTGTATCACCATCTTACACACCATAGGGAGGGAACCAAATCCATCTTAAATAACAAAAGTGTTAGTAGGATACCCCAAAAAAGCAAGAGAGTTACCTACAAAATTATCTTCCCTTTAAATATGGAAAAGTTGTTTCCTATGTTTGAAATAAATGATGCACCTCTAATGTTGAAAAATCAATTTCCAAGGAGATTCCCACCATTTTTGAATAGAAGACACCATAATTTCCGTATCAGACTCAATATCCTCCACCTGGAAATCATGCTCCATACAAACATTCATGCAAGTAACAAGGGAATCCTCCCCTACCCCTAAAGAAGACCCAATGCCATATAATTCACTAAACCTAAATAGAAGTGAAAACTATTGATCCCAAAGAACCCCTCCTCATCTCAGTAGTCCCCGCATATAGGATCCATCCACATTAACCTTACAACCACAAAAAAGAGGTACCTACCTAATATACATACCCTTTTCCACATGTGACAACCTCGATGATGTGTAAGACCACACAATGGGGACATAAACTGATTCCCTGGGAATAGCGACCCCATATACAGTATTAGTGACCTCAACCATACCGAAAAGTGAAAGGGAGACCACCTGATACTACCACTATCTTGATTACGAGCCTCCCAGATGACTTAGTAGACTAATGGATGAATGACTACCCAAACCATGAAACCTCAAGTCCAACCTTCAACTCCATGAAACCAATTATCGATTATACCATGCACAGAAAGTTGTTCATCTGTGAGGCAAGGTTGTAGAGAGAAAATAGACCACACGTAATGCACCCAACTGCTCTGAATGAAAAGGTGGAAAATTGATTCATCTTGCAGCCGCTCACAACAACAACACTAAGACTAAAATGAAATCCATATCCTTTGTATATTCTCATCCATAGGTAGTGATTTATTCATAATCTAATATATTGTAAAATTCATCTTTGTAGGGATATCCTTGCACCACACCTTGATAGCTTTTTCCTCATGCAGACCTTCCGAGTTCGCCATTCACTTATAGTCCTTAGAGAAGAACAATCCTAGTGATGACCCTATTAAGTAACATTTATCTGATTCCTCATTCAAGATTATGCCCTTTTGTATCCTCCACTATTCATAATTGAGAAAATAAAGCGACAGATTGGGTTAAAGGCATGCCTCCATGTAGAGACCCGTAGCCTGACGTACATGGACATTACATTACTTTTGCGGAATACTTAGTACATAACAAAAACACACACTAAAGGATCGTAATAGTTTAGTGTCTTTGGAAAATCGGAACGTAATCTTCTAATCGTGGTGAAAGATCTTCAATATCTCCCATAAAGATCATCCCCTTTTTTTTTACCTAAAACCTTTCTTTATATCCTGGGGAAAAGAAAACATAAAAGGGTGAGCTCAAATGCTCAGTAAGGGTATACAAAAGAAAAATCAATCACATCATATTCATAAGAACATATCTTTTGGAAATCTTAACCTGCAAAAGAGAGCATAATTTCATAACATGGGATAAATCATGGCAGTGATATGTAATCACAATAATCATAACATAAAACATGAAACTTTGTGGCATTCACACATAATCATATATAATCATTTCTTGTTAGTCAAGACTCATTGCCAGGACTATCTTAGTGGACAAAGTCCCTTTCTGAATCGAGTAACCCTCGTTTCAGTCCTGTTTCACTGAACCGGTATAACCTACCATTCCAGCCATGTCTATCTCATGAGATATAAAATCTTTACCCAATGCATTGGAGGGAGATATAGGTCCCACCCATCTCATAATGATACCATTCTTATGTGTGCCACAAAATCATAAATCATACATCATTGCATAACCCATGTAATAAAAATGAGATTCTTAAACATCATGACATCATAAAACCATTCATATAAGATAAAGGAATTCATAAACATAATTCCATCACAACATAGTCAAATCAATGTAAAAATATGGATATAAACAAAACCCTTTATTACCTTAGATGGAAAATAATTTTGATAAAACACTTGAAATGAATTCTTGAGGAAAATATCCTTTCTTCTTCAAAATAAATTTTTTTTCACAAAACATCATGCAATTTTAAAAGAAAGAGATTTTATTGAAAATAGTCATGAAATATTTTGGAGGAAGCTTCATGAAAATAAGGCTTTATAAAACCGTAAAAATCCATTCGTGCCGTTTAAGTTAAAAAAAACATTCTTCCCGTACTTTTGTCGGAAAAGTCAAAAAGTACCTCGTATGAAAAACGACAAAAGATTCCTTTCATATCTTTTAAAAAAAAACTTACCGAAAGGTAAAATTGGATATAAAATATTTTAGAAGGATGGAAATAATATTACACATTGAGGGAACATGGATGTGGATGATAAAATACACCCCAGTAAATACTTACGAATAAACAATCTCGGATAAAAATGAGATTGTGATATTTCCCTTACCTTAGGTCCAATTTGCTTCGTATCTATCCGAACCTCCTGTATAATGATTTAAATAATGTCATTGACTTATTACAGAATCATATTCATTGTTATGATATCATATATGGTTCATTTATGACATTATATTACCCGTTCTTTTGTAAATTCCATGTTAAAGAAGCGTTTTGGGTAAAATCGTTTCATTTATCGTAGGTGTTTTGACTTGTTGTTCTTGACATCATTATTACTTATATCATGATTTACTTACTTCCAGAATATAAAATATGATTTATATATCATATATATTCAGTATATATATATATATATAATAGATAGATAAATAAAATGAAAAACACCGTTCATGGAGACGGTAGTCCGTACGTACGCATGAACGCTGTTTTTCTTTCCTTATTGTCTTGAAATGGAAGTAAGTAGATGACATACATATGTATATATATACATAAATACAGTAGCTTTATAATGTCATATTTTTCATTATTATTTCTTATATATACATTATAATCATTCTGAAATGGTTAACATGGAGAATGAATCTCATCGCGTCGTGGAGACGGTAGTCCGTACGTACGCACGAGCGATGATATCATTTCTATAAATATTGAATTGAATTGGAGTGGATTATACAATATATCAGAATCAATATGATGTTGTAATAACTATGTATAGTTATTCTTTACACCATTATACCCATCCATGTAAGGTGGTGGTGGAAAATAGATTACACCACGGCGTGGAGACGGTATTCCGTACGTACGCACGCGCGGTGATTTCTTTTTCCGTAGGATTGATAGATGGTGAAATAGGGTTGTTTCATACTTATAATAACATATCAGTATATGAGTGATACTGATGTTATTACTTCATAATGAAACAACCTAAGAAGAATAAGTGGAAGAAGAAATAAAGATGAAAGAATTGGTAACGGTAATTACCTCTTCTTTGAAGTGCCTCTTTGAGACCTCCTCTTAGGGAACTAGAATTGATCTTTGAGGAAGACCAGAACCACTAGGATGTTGCTAGGGAAGTGGAGAA
Source organism: Viscum album (assembly GCA_963277665.1). Classification (NCBI taxonomy): domain Eukaryota; kingdom Viridiplantae; phylum Streptophyta; class Magnoliopsida; order Santalales; family Viscaceae; genus Viscum; species Viscum album. The sequence goes on from OY728126.1 coordinate 593,873,383, forward strand.
GAGATTTTGGCAGGGGTTGGCCGAGCTTGAGTGCTCAAATTGGTGTGAGGAGGAGGGGGAGGAGGTGTCCTTTTATAGGGGAGGAGAGGGGCACCTTAGGAATACCTCAAAATATTATTTTATATTAATGTCAAAATCGGTTTATAATGGTTCCAAAGGGTCTTATTTCGAAGCTAAAGTGGGGATGGGTCGAAATCCTATCAACCAATAGAATTTAGACAAGTTTAGGATATTATTTTATCCTTATCAATTAGATTTAACTCTAAGTTAAATAATTTAACATTTACCGTGTCTTTTTGTTTTCTTTCACTATATGGTTAATACACTTACTATAACATGCCAAAAGAACCCCAAATTGTTTATTATTAATATATATATCCTTATCTAAGTCATTTGGCCTAACCTTAGATTTTTAGGAATAAAATAACAATTAATAATATAATATTTGATTTAAAAACTATTTTGTGTCAATTTTGACACTATTTGATATATGATTTTTGTGAAAGTCATAACAGAATTAAATGTTCGAACCAAGTTGATTAAATCAACATTAATATATCATAGTAACCTAGAAAATTAGTGGAATTCATAAAAAATCTCAAATTACATTTATTTTGGTGTTTATAACATCAATTATGTCAATATTTTATTAATAAGATAATTACTGCATCATCATTGTGTCATAAATAAATTAAATTATTTAATGTCTAAAAATTATAAATAAAATACCATAATGTAGGAAATCTTTTTAGCTTTCTAATGAATATTTACAATCGAATTTATCTTATGTATAACCCCATATTAAAAATTATTTACTTATTAAACTTTGATTTTAACTATTTTAACCTTTCTTTAAATAAATTAATAATAAATGTCCTAATCTAATCCAAGTGGGCCTAAATGGTCATATTTTATTCCTAAGTTTGTTTTTGGTCGAATTACACTTGTCTAATAGAATTAGGACATGTGTTAGGGTAATATTAATATCATATTTACCCTTAGTTACCCTATTTACTATTAACCGCGGTAAAAAAAAGTAAAAAGTTACTATTCACCAAAAATTATTTTCATCTCATTGAACCACATTTTAGTCCTTGATATTAACCGTGTCTGTCGGATTTTCAAAATTCTATTCACAGAAGCGGTAAAATTAAGTTTTATGCAAAATTCAGTTTTTTAACCTACCACTTAGTAGTTTCACTATTCATCAAAAATTGATGTTTTTCAGAACAATGCCAAAATTTCATCCTAAGCTATATTTCATATTCCGAATTCAAAAATGAAATCTATTTTACCAAATTCATAACATAGAAGTTTCATTAATTAATTTTATAATTAAATCCCGCTGTTAAAATAAATAGCGTGTTTTTAGGAAACAATATATATCAAAAGATTGACACTTGATTATGTCTGGTTTAAATGTGAAATTACAACCAATGACCAACATTGTATTAAATTGTAAAAATATATTCTAAATATACTTTAAAACCACTCAAATTAATAATTTATCACTATTAATTTTTTCGATTAAAAAAGTTGTTTTTAATTATAATTTAGTAATTTTCACTATTCATCAGAATGTGAAAGTTATCCGAAAAGTACCAAAATTTCACCTTAGGCTAAATTCGATACTCCGAATCCAAGAATGAAGTTCATTTTGAAAAATAAGATTTACAGAATTTTAAAAAGTGGTTATTACTATTCATAATGGCTAGTTTTAATAATATTTTAATAGCATATCATTGTTTCGTGAAACTCAGTATTACGTACCACACACGCTATCGAGGAAGGTTGTGATTGCGTGTAATGCAAGGCAAGTCAAGGATGCGTGTTGTGCAAGCTCCTTTTGGTGTAGCGTACAACACAAGACATTAGTGAAATAAAAAACAATATTTTTCATAAAATCTCGGGCTGTTACATTCTACCCCCCTTAAAATGAATTTCTCCCTCGAAATTCGTCGGGGTTATAAATGGTTTACTATTCGAAAGTTTCTTTAATAGAAACCCACATCGTAAAAAGGAATACCAAAACTTGGCTTTAATAACTAAAGTATGAAATGTAACGATTACCCAAATAAACTAATCACTGGGTTTCCACATAGGTGAAAATATGGATATGGAAGAGAAATCTAACCATCATGTTCTGATGGAGAGTGGTAGAGAACATGGCTACGGAAAAGCCAGTAATCACAAATCCATAAATTTGTGACGATCTAAGGTACCATCTGATTCATCAGGTATAAGAGAACTAGGACAACATTTTTGGTTTTCAAGATCATTTCCCTAAAGTTAAAGAATTTGAATTAGAATAAATACTTACTTTATTTTGGTACAATCTCACTGTTGTTCGTGCCTTTAACAATTTCCACTTCATCTCTTAAATAAATGAAGTTGAATTTGTTATTCGTGAAGTGTTAGCAGATCATGTGATAGAATGACGGGTCATTCCATCTGTCTCAAAAGGTTAGCAAAATTTATATACATAAGTCGATCTATAGTGGGATTAATCATATATGGTTCCTAAAATGGGCTTATACTTCATATATCATACTGCTTAATCTAATAACACTAGTTTCTACTAAACAGGGACTTCCTGTAGGTCAGTGGTAGGCGATAAAGTCCAGTCACACTTTGGTTGTGGGTTCGATTCCCACATCCTTGTCCGACGCGATGGGTTGTTGCCGTCCTGCAGGTTGTCCTTTTTCTAAAGCTATATTAATATGACATCCCATCAATAATATCGAAAAAACGTTTTATCCTAACTTATGTCCAACATAATCCATTCTAATATTTAGGCTTATCCATAATACTGTAGTCCACTCTCATAACATAGTGAAAACGATTACCAGAGATTTAATACCATCGTTGATCCCCATATATCATAAGATATGTTTTGTTGGTCACATTCCAAACATTCAAAGTCCTTAATCATGTATTCTTTTGAATACCCATTGAACCTTAGTGAAAACATGAATGTAGTTAAAAGTTAACACTTTCCACATACCAAAATCCTCAAAATTCTATATACTCAAACCATGATATCACTTAGTCCTTATATCAATCATGAGCTCATGCATACAATCAAACATCTCATTATCGTCTTGTCCCTTCATTATTCGCATATCATCTACTTTCCAAAAATACTGGTACCATTCATCACATACTTTCAAAACTTAAGGAAAGACAACAATGTAACAATCCTTAGATGTCTCCTTATTCCATAGTACCATGAGATTCTTTATACATCATTACACTTGATAAACATGTAATCATTCCACTACCTTCTTAAACTATTGACCGAGCTTCAACAATTCTTTCATCTCACATATCATTTGTAGTCTCATCATCATCATCAACATCAATACTACCCATACGACCATACTGATTCTCTTCATGAGACTTTCCCTTAGGGCATTGGTTTGCATAATGCCCGTACATTCCACATTTAAAACATTTAACCATTGTTGATGTCGTAGCAATACCATTATCCTCATCCCTGGTGTTAACTGAACCTTTTCCTTTGCACTTACTGGCTTTGTGTCCTTCTTTTCCACACCCAAAGCATCTTCCAGTTCCTTTGAAACATTCTCCTTGATTCCTCTTCCCACATGATTTACATAGGGGAAATTGAACTTTCTTTCCTCTATGATCATCATGAAACTCCATCTTTCTCTTATTAGCCGAGTCAGGAAACTTACCAAATTTTACTTTATTGATCATATTATGAGATTGCTGATTCGGCATAATAATGATGTTTGGACTTCCAAATCCCATTTCATTATGAAGAATATCATTCCATTGTACATCATATCCTCCATTATCGTGAATCATCTTGATTCCAGCCGTTTTCTAAAACCCAAAAAGAATAGTGTGAGAGGCAAAAATCATGCTAGGGAAAACAACATTATAAAGGGGGAGTACCTTCAATATCTAACATCTTAGGTTTAATTCTATGATCGCTAGCGTAGTTCTAGTACTATAACCTATACGTATACTTAACCTTAGGGACATCCCTAGACATACCTTAGAAATATCTCTAGGGATCTCACTAAAGTTCTCGCATCCTAGTTTCCAAAGGTTGACTAAACCTTTCCTCTGATACCAACTGTAGAGACCCGTAGCCTGACGTACATGGACATTACATTACTTTTGCGGAATACTTAGTACATAACAAAAACACACACTAAAGGATCGTAATAGTTTAGTGCCTTTGGAAACTCGGAATGTAATCTTCTAATCGTGGTGAAAGATCTTCAATATCTCCCATAAAGATCTTCCCCTTTTTTTTTACCTAAAACCTTTCTTTATATCCTGGGGAAAAGAAAACATAAAAGGGTGAGCTCAAATGCTCAGTAAGGGTATACAAAAGAAAAATCAATCACATCATATTCATAAGAACATATCTTTTGGAAATCTTAACCTGCAAAAGAGAGCATAATTTCATAACATGGGATAAATCATGGCAGTGATATGTAATCACAATAATCATAACTTAAAACATGAAACTTTGTGGCATTCACACATAATCATATATAATCATTTCTTGTTAGTCAAGACTCATTGCCAGGACTATCTTAGTGGACAAAGTCCCTTTCTGAATCGAGTAACCCTCGTTTCAGTCCTGTTTCACTGAACCGGTATAACCTACCATTCCAGCCATGTCTATCTCATGAGATATAAAATCTTTACCCAATGCATTGGAGGGAGATATAGGTCCCACCCATCTCATAATGATACCATTCTTATGTGTGCCACAAAATCATAAATCATACATCATTGCATAACCCATGTAATAAAAATGGGATTCTTAAACATCATGACATCATAAAACCATTCATATAAGATAAAGGAATTCATAAACATAATTCCATCACAACATAGTCAAATCAATGTAAAAATATGGATATAAACAAAACCCTTTATTACCTTAGATGGAAAATAATTTTGATAAAACACTTGAAATGAATTCTTGAGGAAAATATCCTTTCTTCTTCAAAATAAATTTTTTTTCACAAAACATCATGCAATTTTAAAAGAAAGAGATTTTATTGAAAATAGTCATGAAATATTTTGGAGGAAGCTTCATGAAAATAAGGCTTTATAAAACCGTAAAAATCCATTCGTGCCGTTTAAGTTAAAAAAAACATTCTTCCCGTACTTTTGTCGGAAAAGTCAAAAAGTACCTCGTATGAAAAACGACAAAAGATTCCTTTCATATCTTTTAAAAAAAAACTTACCGAAAGGTAAAATTGGATATAAAATATTTTAGAAGGATGGAAATAATATTACACATTGAGGGAACATGGATGTGGATGATAAAATACACCCCAGTAAATACTTACGAATAAACAATCTCGGATAAAAATGAGATTGTGATATTTCCCTTACCTTAGGTCCAATTTGCTTCGTATCTATCCGAACCTCCTGTATAATGATTTAAATAATGTCATTGACTTATTACAGAATCATATTCATTGTTATGATATCATATATGGTTCATTTATGACATTATATTACCCGTTCTTTTGTAAATTCCATGTTAAAGAAGCGTTTTGGGTAAAATCGTTTCATTTATCGTAGGTGTTTTGACTTGTTGTTCTTGACATCATTATTACTTATATCATGATTTACTTACTTCCAGAATATAAAATATGATTTATATATCATATATATTCAGTATATATATATATATATATATATAATAGATAGATAAATAAAATGAAAAACACCGTTCATGGAGACGGTAGTCCGTACGTACGCATGAACGCTGTTTTTCTTTCCTTATTGTCTTGAAATGGAAGTAAGTAGATGACATACATATGTATATATATACATAAATACAGTAGCTTTATAATGTCATATTTTTCATTATTATTTCTTATATATACATTATAATCATTCTGAAATGGTTAACATGGAGAATGAATCTCATCGCGTCGTGGAGATGGTAGTCCGTACGTACGCACGAGCGATGATATCATTTCTATAAATATTGAATTGAATTGGAGTGGATTATACAATATATCAGAATCAATATGATGTTGTAATAACTATGTATAGTTATTCTTTACACCATTATACCCATCCATGTAAGGTGGTGGTGGAAAATAGATTACACCACGGCGTGGAGACGGTATTCCGTACGTACGCACGCGCGGTGATTTCTTTTTCCGTAGGATGGATAGATGGTGAAATAGGGTTGTTTCATACTTATAATAACATATCAGTATATGAGTGATACTGATGTTATTACTTCATAATGAAACAACCTAAGAAGAATAAGTGGAAGAAGAAATAAAGATGAAAGAATTGGTAACGGTAATTACCTCTTCTTTGAAGTGCCTCTTTGAGACCTCCTCTTAGGGCACTAGAATTGATCTTTGAGGAAGACCAGAACCACTAGGATGTTGCTAGGGAAGTGGAGAAGAGATTTTGGCAGGGGTTGGCCGAGCTTGAGTGCTCAAATTGGTGTGAGGAGGAGGGGGAGGAGGTGTCCTTTTATAGGGGAGGAGAGGGGCACCTTAGGAATACCTCAAAATATTATTTTATATTAATGTCAAAATCGGTTTATAATGGTTCCAAAGGGTCTTATTTCGAAGCTAAAGTGGGGATGGGTCGAAATCCTATCAACCAATATAATTTAGACAAGTTTAGGATATTATTTTATCCTTATCAATTAGATTTAACTCTAAGTTAAATAATTTAACATTTACCGTGTCTTTTTGTTTTCTTTCACTATATGGTTAATACACTTACTATAACATGCCAAAAGTACCCCAAATTGTTTATTATTAATATATATATCCTTATCTAAGTCATTTGGCCTAACCTTAGATTTTTAGGAATAAAATAACAATTAATAATATAATATTTGATTTAAAAACTATTATGTGTCAATTTTGACACTATTTGATATATGATTTTTGTGAAAGTCATAACAGAATTAAATGTTCGAAACAAGTTGATTAAATCAACATTAATATATCATAGTAACCTAGAAAATTAGTGGAATTCATAAAAAATCTCAAATTACATTTATTTTGATGTTTATAACATCAATTATGTCAATATTTTATTAATAAGATAATTACTGCATCATCATTGTGTCATAAATAAATTAAATTATTTAATGTCTAAAAATTATAAATAAAATACCATAATGTAGGAAATCTTTTTAGCTTTCTAATGAATATTTACAATCGAATTTATCTTATGTATAACCCCATATTAAAAATTATTTACTTATTAAACTTTGATTTTAACTATTTTAACCTTTCTTTAAATAAATTAATAATAAATGTCCTAATCTAATCCAAGTGGGCCTAAATGGTCATATTTTATTCCTAAGTTTGTTTTTGGTCGAATTACACTTGTCCAATAGAATTATGACATGTGTTAGGGTAATATTAATATCATATTTACCCTTAGTTACCCTATTTACTATTAACCGCGGTTAAAAAAAGTAAAAAGTTACTATTCACCAAAAATTATTTTCATCTCATTGAACCACATTTTAGTCCTTGATATTAACCGTGTCTGTCGGATTTTCAAAATTCTATTCACAGAAGCGGTAAAATTAAGTTTTATGCAAAATTCAGTTTTTTAACCTACCACTTAGTAGTTTCACTATTCATCAAAAATTGATGTTTTTCAGAACAATGCCAAAATTTCATCCTAAGCTATATTTCATATTCCGAATTCAAAAATGAAATCTATTTTACCAAATTCATAACATAGAAGTTTCATTAATTAATTTTATAATTAAATCCCGCTGTTAAAATAAATAGCGTGTTTTTAGGAAACAATATATATCAAAAGATTGACACTTGATTATGTCTGGTTTAAATGTGAAATTACAACCAATGACCAACATTGTATTAAATTGTAAAAATATATTCTAAATATACTTTAAAACCACTCAAATTAATAATTTATCACTATTAATTTTTTCGATTAAAAAAGTTGTTTTTAATTATAATTTAGTAATTTTCACTATTCATCAGAATGTGAAAGTTATCCGAAAAGTACCAAAATTTCACCTTAGGCTAAATTCGATACTCCGAATCCAAGAATGAAGTTCATTTTGAAAAATAAGATTTACAGAATTTTAAAAAGTGGTTATTACTATTCATAATGGCTAGTTTTAATAATATTTTAATAGCATATCATTGTTTCGTGAAACTCAGTATTACGTACCACACACGCTATCGAGGAAGGTTGTGATTGCGTGTAATGCAAGGCAAGTCAAGGATGCGTGTTGTGCAAGCTCCTTTTGGTGTAGCGTACAACACAAGACATTAGTGAAATAAAAAACAATATTTTTCATAAAATCTCGGGCTGTTACACTCCATATATGAAATGTCCGGATGAGGACAGCCATGAAACTCCAGATTCTTTTTCACCCAATTGGCCTTCTAGAAACATAAATACCCTATTCTAACAATCCACCTACCCCAGTCTAAAAGAGCATCAATATGAGACACCTTGAAACGAGCTAACTGTGTGAACCAAGACCCAGTAGCTCACTCCTCCCCTTGATTTATATGTCTTCCCCTAAAAAATTCATCCCATACGGGCTCACCCGTGATTGTCTCCCAAGACATCCTGCCCTGAATTCCTTGCATGGCTACCCTAACATCATGTAGAACTACTCCAAACTCTTTCAAATTTCTAACCATGTGATACCAAGAAGCCCAGTGAGCTCATCCCAACTGATTGGAATCCACCACAAATGAAATCAGAATGTTCTCGATCAAAATAACAACCCATTTTGGTGGTTGAAGCATCGAAAATACATGCATAGGTATAGATGACATTACAATATTAACCAGTACCACCCTCCCAAAAAAATTAAATTTTTTTTTACTCTTCTAGTTATGGACCCATCCCAGCAGCCGAGAAATGATGTCCTAAAAATGAAGACTCTAAATTAGACCAAAGGAATGAGGAATCCACCAAGAATAGATTCAATATATTTCTTTGCTGGTAGCCAAGAATATCAATAATGGTCCAACAATCCCGCTGTGAACACTTGTTAGATATGAATTATATTATTTTTAAATCATTGATAACCATCCCACTCAACTGCCCATATGTTCTCAAAGTATTCATTAGATTCAAAAAGGATTAGTGTCTCCCATTAGAGAAAATTAAAATATCTTCATCTAACATTATGTGTGAGATGCTAATCATTCCATCTCTACCAAGATAAGTTTCCAGCCTTCCCTCTTCCATTCCTTTACAGATATTCTGAGAAAGGAGTTCTTGAGAAAATACAATCATTTTTGGGGAATGAGGATACCCCTCCCAAACCCCATGAAACGGTTTAAAGAAACAAATGAATTTCCCCATGATCGAAACATAAATCCATGAAGATTAGAAACACCATAAGAAAATATCACAGAACCACTCATGAAACCCACACTTAATCATTTCCTAAATAAGGAATCTCAACTCCATTTGATTATATGATTTTCCATATCCACATGTAGAATAACATTTGAACCCACAAACCTTATATTGAGATCATTCATCAATTCACTTGCAATCCCAACTGCCCCCTGTATACTATGTCTTCTAATGAAGCGATGATTCTCCATTGATACCAGCTATGAAATTACTCTTATCAGCCAGGTTGAAATCAGATAAGCAAAAATCCTATAAGAGACATTAGGGAGACAAATGTGTAAATACTGTACAATTTTGGTTGGGTCCTTGACCATTGGAATAAGAATAAATCGGGAAGTGAAAATAGATCTAGTTAATGGATACCAAATGAAGTAATCCCGAACTGCTTCCACCACCTGTGGACTGATCACCTCCCAAGCTACAACATAGAATGCCCCCAGAAAGCTATCCGGACCAAGAGAACTATCCTGAAGGGATGCTATAAACCGTTATTGGAATATATACATGTTTTTTGAATTCCATGATTGTTAAAAATAAAAAATCTAGATTTGGGAATTATATATTAGAAGTCTTAGGGTGGATATTTTATTGTTTATACATCAAATCGAAGAAGTTAAAAATGTTTACAGAATTTTGTGGAATCATATGATGTGAAGGTAATTGATAATATATGTTCCTTAACATTTTTTTTTTGATATTTCGGTGTAAGATAAATTAGAGAATTCCAAAAATAGTGAATTTAATTCATGAAAACCTTATATTGATTCAGAAGAATCATGTAATGAGGAAGATTCAACTGTTAAAGAATCATAGAAAATTCCTACATTAAAAAAACTTGTTGAATCTGAAAACGTTTTTGGGAATTAGAAAGATCTTGTTCGTATAAGAATAATGATGAGACTAAAAAATAAGACTTAACATATCTAAAAATATGAAATTGAATCATTTTAAAAACCTATTATGCAACAAGAGAGGGTTGGTTCTATGAATGATCAGTTGGATCAAATTTTGAAGAATGAATCATGGCATATTTTTTCATGAAAAGAAAATGAAAATGTTATCAGAACCAAGAGGGTTAATAGAATAAAATTTAATGAGCATGGAGAAGTTTCCAAAATCAATTAAAGATTAGTTTGTATAGGATATGCATAGGGGGAAGGTGTGGATTTTGATTAAACCGTCTCCCACATTTTAAGGTTATAAACAATTAGAATGTTTTTTGTAGTGTCTGCTCAATAGAATTAAAAAAATTTATCTGATGGATGTAATGTTAGAAATCTTAAATGGAGAGATTGAGGAATAAGTGTTCATTGTACAACCTTGTGGGTTTAAAAATTATAAGTATGAAACAATGTTTGTAAATTGAATACTGATTTTTATGGGCTGATACATGATCCATATTTATGGTATTCTAATTTTGATACTTTTTTTATGAATGTTGATATTTTCTGAAATTAAATATTATTGTAACTTATATATGAACGATGTTGTCTCTATGTCTATACTTAGAATTGTTTTTTTGAATGATATAATTTTTTCTAGGTATATAGAAGATGTATTTAAAAAAATATTAGAGAAAAGGAAGAAGAATTTTAAACTGTATAATTTAGAAGAATTATGTTTCTTCATTGAATTAAAAGTCACCCAAATGGAAAAATAGATTTTTTATCTTAGTATAATTATTCCATGGAATTGTTAATGATGTTTGGGATAGAGGTATATAAATAAATTTCAATTCCTATTTTAGTGAGAACAAAGTTGAGTAATGATGAATTATGAGTAACTGTGAATTAAAAAGACATTTAGAAGTGTAAAGTAATTATTCTTCTCAATACATCTTTAAGAACTGATATTTTCTATTTTGTGACATTGTGTGCTATATATCAAGGTAATCTGAATTAATCACATATTATTATAGGAAAAAAATTCTGAGATATGTCAAAGGAAAAAAATCACATGTGTTGTTATAACAAATAAATAGTGAGATGATGTTTTATGGTTATAATGATATTGATTTGGATGGAGATTTAAATAGTAGAAAATAAACTCACGTGGATCATTTTACATAGGCTAATGTAGTGTTTGTTGGAAACATAAGAAACAATGTTCAGTATCATTGAAAAATTTTGTATCTGAATATACTAAAACTACTCAGTCTTGTACTCACCTATTGAGGATGAAAGATTAGTTTGAAGATAAGGAAGAGAATATTCCTCGACCATCAAAGAAACTTTATGATAATCATAGTTCAAATAATCATTCAAAAAATTATTTTCAACAATAATGATCAATAAACATTGATATATATTTCATTTTTATAAAAGGGAAATTTTATTTTGTATTTTTTTTAGAATACATTCCAATAAAGTATTATACTGTTGATATCTGTATAATAGAATTTATAAAAGTGTTGTTTGAGGAATTGCAGATGTAACATCTTCTTCATCATCCTACCATGTCTTCTTAAAACTCATAGGGCTTACCCTTAATATCGAATGGATTATGTTGATAATGTGGGAGTGAAATAAAAATAGTTTACTTTATAATATGTTTTACATATATTTAATTTGATAATCTAAATCTATGGTTATCATAAAATGGAGAATATAAATAAAGTGAGAAAGTAAAGACTGTAGGAGAGAAAAAGAAAGAGCAAAAAATAATAATACGGGATAGATAAAAAAGTTTGAAAAAAGGTGAGGAGGTCTTATCTATAGATAAAAAAAATTATTTCCGTCTAGGGATGGAACTCCTTCAAAAACATTATTTATCAAGTAGTTTGGTCTGGGGATAGTATCTTTTAAAGATATATATTCTTTGATAGAAGTAAAAAACATGAGTTCGTTATAAAATTTTAGTGGTGAAAATTCATTAATGTTGAATTTTTTTTAACAATGGTTGTAAGAAAAATCCAACTGAGGGAGATTGAAGAACATTGATGATATATTCTTTTAAGAATTATTATTTTTTAACCACTGATTGTTTTATTTAAGAGTGATTTTATTTTTCTGAAATTTGAACCAGTCCATCATAAAATGGTTTTTTATAAACATTATTTTGTATCTATTATTTTAGATTTAGTTGCACTCGAAATAAATAATTTGGAAATAATAAATTGTTTATAAGACCATTTATCATATTCAGTTCCATCATCATAACATTTAAAATCATCAGATTCAAAAGAATCAGAGGCAGTTTCTTTGTAGGAAGTCTACTTTTTTATATTCATATAAAAAAAACGTTTCTAATTTAGAATTTTTTTTAATTTATAATTATTATTTTTTTCTCATGATTTTTGAAAGAAGATTATGAATTCAGGTGTTAGAAACTTCTCATACATCAAATCATGAAAAATATCTTGATAAATGTTTTTGAGGAAATAGCGGTGATGGTTGGATAATTTCAGAGTTCCAAAATTTGATTTCCATCATAATGGGATTTACTTCATAATAGTAATTGCATCATAATGAGTTGAGCAAGAAATAGATGTCCCCAATCCTAATGAAGAAATAATTAATACTGGGTTTTTGGTACTATGATGTTCGTACTGGGATTTTCATACTGGGAAAATGAAAATGAGATTTTAATAATGATATGTTACTACAAGAATTTTTCATACCGATATGTTTTTTTTTGGAATTTTCATAATGGGAAAATCGTACTCATATTTTTTGTACTAGGATATTTGTACTAGGATTTTCATACTAGGAAAATTGTATTGATGTTTTCATACAAATGAAATCGTATAGAATTATTCATAATGAAGAATTTGTACTGAGAAAGAAATACAACATAATGAGGTGAGAATGTTATAAAAAGTTGGAGAAGTCAAAAATGGAATAAAATTTTACATAAATCTTGGAGATATTTAAATAGAATTGATTAAGTCAAAGTTGAATTTTAAATGTAATTTATTTGTAGGGATTTGAAAATTAAGGAATTAGGGAATTTTTTTATGTTTCCCATTCTATTTTATAAATTGACTATAAACACTTCATCTGATCATTCTTTCATTTTCTTCTTTCACATTTACGCAAATGGGGGAGCACTAGAGAATTCAATGTGAAAGTTCTCATCTGATAGAACAAGAATTTTTTGGATCTTTATATCAGTGTTTGAGTTTTTTTATATTGAGAAATTGTTCTATTTATTGAGTTATTTAGATTCAAAAAATTGAATAAGACATATATTGATCATTTTATTAGATTTTTAGTTTTTTAGATTGCGAATGATTTCATTTAATTGAGTTCATTGTTTTCAAGAAAATTGGATCTACCATAATTATTTTTTTAAAAATTGGATCCAACTTCATTTTTCAAGAAAAATCATATCCAAAAATATTATATTGAGAAAATAAAATGTAGAATTCTAATATTGAGAGAATCATATATAAATTTAACATATTGAGAAAATTAAATCCATCCAAATTATACTGATGATTCAGAATGAGAAATTATGGATAAGTTTCACCAAAATCCTTATTACTCTATATGGATCAATTGTTTTATAATTAAACAATATAAACTGATGGGATCCTGTATATCCATTCTTATTAGGACATAAAGTTATTCTAATGGTAGTTGTCACATGTTTTATTTACTTCTTCTTCTAATGTGGATTTCTTTTGTCCCACTAGTGTGGTTATGGCAAGGATACAGATTCTTACACCGAGAATGAACCTTGTAAATATTGTTTTATTTACTTTCTTTCCTACTATTTTATGCTTTCATATTTACTAAAAGATGATAAGTATTTAAATTTTAACTTTTTGTAAGGTTTATGATTCTAAATGTTCTAAAACTTATAAAATTATTAAACTGATTAACCCCCCCCCCCCCCCTCTTAGTTATTACTCGGTCCATTTGGAAGTTAAGCACTTATATCATGGGAAACATGGAGTAGATTATTGGGATATATAGGTATCAAATCTAAAATAGTTTTGATTATTCACTATCTAGTGGTCACTAATATAGATAATTCCCTAATTTTTGAGTTTTAACCATAGTTACTCTAATTAGGGTAATACCATATGTTAGGGAGTCCAGATAGCATCAGGCATGAAAAAAAGATAGATTCTATTTTAGTGTTTTTATATATTCCTTGGATATGAATATATAAATAAATTTTATGATTTATTATTTGTTACTTATGTTTATGTTTTTCTTGAAATTTTAAAACATTGTTCTTGGACATTTTTTTTATTTCATTGGCCGAAGTCACCAGATAACCTCATTTCATTGTTCCAATTTGTTAGGTGCTTTCTGATTGCTATGAGAGACTAATACATACAATATAGAGAGCATTCCATCTAATCAGACTCATGAAATATTGATGACATAATCAAAACCCCCAGCATTATAATTAGAGTATGTATAAATAAATAAACATAATTAAGTAATAAATTCCATGTGGTGGTTGTATAATTATAAATATATTGATCTCCAACCAGGATAACAATTAATCCAAAATTATATATATATATATATATTGCATATTTTCTCTACTGACATCCCTTAGTTTCACCCTCTCAATCTCTGAATACACGTCTAATTGGACAAGCCTTATCCACAACACAATTTATAGAGAATCTAAATGAAAAAATAATGTTTTCATGCAAACTAATGTAATTGTGTGGGGTGAGATATATACACGCATGTTACACTAGTATCTTGCATCATATACATGTGTGAATGCGGAAAATGAACATGTCAAATAATCTCGTTAGTTATTGTGTGCTAACTAGGTTTCTATAAGTCCTTGAACATTGGGTCAGTAGGTGTTAACCAAGTTACCATATTAAACTATCATACCTTCTTCTGCGCAATGATGGATTCCACCACATCACCTCATCTTTACATTCCATCATACTGATTCCCAGCTCGTACTTGAAGACTCACATTAGGGATGAGTCCAAACATTACTGATTGGTATATGTACAATAATGCATACACATTTCAAACCACTAACTTATCTCTTATGGAAGGGTCCATATATCACATATCACATCAATAATGTCCAAAACCTGTAATTTTTATTCCTCAACCATTACCGACGACTCCTACATAATGGTCCAATTAATGCACACGACTCGGATCCCAAGATGAGCCTCCACATAAACCACACATGAAAGGGCACACATCATGCACACCAACCGATCCTAGAAAACATCGGGGTGGTAATTTTGAGTACACTGGAATATACCTATGCATTGAAGGAGGAAAAAAAGAACACTAATCCATCCTTCTAGAATTTTTGGAGGTCTAACATATCACATTGAACCATCCTCACAAAAAAAGGGGATGTATAATTAATCACATAAACCCATCCCAACATGAAACTGGGCGGTCACATAAAGAACATAGGGGGGAAACCCATCATATAACCTAACAAAAAATCTTAATGATCTAGTTCATGAGACATAAACCATCATTTCACTACATCATTCCTCATCTTTTAGGGTAGACATTGGGTCATCTGGACCTATTACAGTCTTAACTCCCCAATAGAATCGCATACCCTTCACCATTATATGACACCATATCCCATATTTTCATCATAAAAAATAAATTAAGGTTACAACCAAACCATATAGGTCTATCAACATTCATGGTCCCACTACACATCGACCATCCCATGCAGTCACACTCCAAACTGCATGGAAACAGAAGGCTAAATCCCAACCAAGCCCCCAACCCACACTAAGATCCCATATCCAATATATTAAAGGAGTTCTATAAACCATAATCATAGACAAAACGCCAAACTACAAGACCCTATTTAGTATAGAATGACATATCTTTCTCCCAACACCCAAAAAGATCATGGTCCATCCTCTAGATGATGTTCCTTATCACACATGAGAAATACAACCATCTCATCTATCATATCATGGGATACTATCAATATTTCCTACTCACATGACCTAGAATATTCAACCAAATATACCCACATCTCATTTGACAGTCGAATACTACAATTGGACTCTCTTCATCTATAAAATAACTCTATCCCCTTATAAAAATAGTTGACAGGTGATTTCAACTTTCCCGGGTGCTAAATAACCCTTAGAATTAGCAAGAGATACCCAAAATCTTCTAACCTCTTTTTGATATCCATTCATGGTTCCTATTTATTGTTAAAACATATTAAACAAACAAGAAATAGGAAACTCATATATAGTAGTCATATTATCCATCATTAATGGGACTACTTATATTGGAAAATGAGGTACCATCCAAACCAAATTCACACCACATCTACCATTCCCATCTATTCTTCTTCCATGATTATAACACCACAAAACATCCAACCTCACATCATATGTCATGAATAATTAATTATCCCAATTTATAACTATTTATTTTACTTAAAAAAAGAGTCATATTTGACCAAAAACTTATATACCAGTGACTCGATATTGAAATCATGAACATCCAAACAATAAAGGTGTGTATAACACTCCTAACACCATCTTGAAAAGAAATATTATGAGACACCAAGATAACTATCAAATTCATTTTTATTTCAACAAAACCAATAAATAAATTAGTAAAATGGATAACCTCAACCAAAACAACTGTCAATGCTATAAATACACTATCTATTTTCCTCCATTAACCAATACACATGAAAGACACATTGATTTAACATAATTATACTATTTATTCGTTAATTAATCAATAAAACCCTAGACAGTGCATGCCTAATCAATTAAACAAAAAGATAAACTGAAAACAAGGGAAACAGGGGGAAAAATCCCCTTAAATCACCAATAGACAACATAACAATCATTTTATCTTCAAGGGGATCAAAAGGGGATGAATGGAAGAAGTTACTTTGAAAAATTTATCCAACCCACCGTCTCTATCCCCCATTAATTATATGACATGTGGTTCTTAAATTTATAGAAAATATTTCAGGCAATAATTTTCTAGATACATTGCATGTCCTAAAATATTTTCCCAGTATGAAATTTCAACATCATAAATATTTTTATGGAATTAATTATATTCACAACATGAAATGCTTAAATTTCATGGGTTGAATTATTTTCACATCCAAAATGAGAAAGGAAGAATACCTGGAGCATACTGATCACTAGAAAATTACTTTCATAGTTTTCCAAACATCCAAAAAACCATCTTAGTCTTTTTTGACATCGAAAAATATCTTTTTGAGATTTATAGAATCATATATTCTTACTGTCATTCCTAGTTCTCAAGATAATCCCATAAAAAAATAAAATTGAAATTTTCTTCAAAATAAAATGAATAGGAAATCCATTGGGAAATAAAAAATCTAAATATAATGACATGCATACCAAAAAAGAATTCGAAATATCCATACCAAGAATCTAAAACTACATTATAAATCCATTCAATAGAACTAGATATATTAGAAATTTAAATTTCAAATATGCTTCCACTGCATAAATCATTCACTTAATCATAGAGACATAATATTTCTCCTTTTAATTATCCCAACCTAATCCATATACCACCCCACATGATTCTCTGATGATACTTTTTGTTCTACTCAAAACTGGCCATGCCAAATTCAATAAGAAATTACCAATTAAACAAACTCTAGCAAATATTTCACAAAAACCCATACCTCAACCTCCCAATGAATTATGAAAAGAAACAACTACATTAAACATGGAATATACACTATATAGCCCAACAAAAAACTACGCCCTCATAATCCAAATTACGTCACTAAGTTCACTTTCTATTCACGAATTTTGGTATCGATTGGAACATAACTATAATTGGTCATATTATTCACCCCTAAATCATGAATAGAAACATAATTAATCCTTTGGTATATAAGAAGAATCATTAATCACCCCCGATTGATTTCATGATCCACAACTTAGTCCATGAACCATGTTTTGAATCATGTCATACCCCTTGAAGGAGCCTCATGATACCCTGAAATTTCCCCTTGCACGATGATAATGTAGTCACTCTGACCACCACCTCAGCTGAATCCCAAATTTGGTATTCACTAAATAACTACATCACATCAGATCTAGTTAGATATGATTCACCAGGTTCTACCTCTATCATACCCTAATCAATATTACCACACCAATAACCCCACCAACATGAAGTTTATATCCAATGACTAATAAAATTATCCCCACAATTATGGTAACAATTTCATCACATCTTGAAGTAAATTACTGATCTAAATGATTGATACTCCAATCATTACAAATCTTAATTATTTGATGTGGATAAACTATTCATACATATGAACTGATAGAAAAAAACCACCATTCATTCTTATTTCACCTTGATTCTCATCCTCAACAACCGATTGTGTGCTTCCTAGACAATTGATTCCATTAAACCACCACTAGAATTACAACCCCAATTTCTCCTAACAATGCACCAAAATTAAAATTCATGCATTTTTGTCTACTATAGTTCACCATTAAAAGGTACATCAGTCCATTTCCAATGTCATCACCCATCACTAAGATACATCTCGAAATTTGCATTAATATCTCTACACTGCCATACCCAAAAGCACAAAACAATACTTCATTACTGAATTTCTTCAAAATACAAACGAATTCTTTTTGTACTTATAAACATCCCATTAGAGGATTGTCAATATAACTGGGAACTAAATATAACCAGAACAGAAATTTCATTCGACATCGATACTTCTACCTAAAAATAGATATCATTGAGCCCACCCATTTCTTATTTTTTATTTTTGACCTGTATAATAATAAGTTTATTATGATTTAAATGCAGGGTTCTGCTAGAATAATAATAGCGTTCTCAAATAATTCACTATGTATTATTTTTTTATTTTTAATTCTAGTGTAATGGTCAATTATATATCTTGTTTTTCAAAGAGAAAAGACTATTCAGTCCTTCAGGATTTGATTACTTTATTATTATTTAAATTCAATAATGTAACAACCAAATCTAGGATATTAAGGTTTGGGTCATTAAATTTAAGCTGTCAACAACTAAAGTGTTTTCTTTTATATGTAATCGGTGGAATTATACATAGTTGGTATGACTTTTATATAGATTATATTCTAATGTAAGGTCATATCGAACAATGATGAACCACTTGATGATGATTATTTTGATACATTCATCATGTAAAATAGGTGAAGTGACCTTGGTGGTTTGTTATGGTATAAGTATATGAATTTTAGAGAAATTATGGTGTGTTTTGGGAAAGGTTGATTGTGTGGAATGGTCCTCTAGGGAGAGGTCTGATGTGCAGATGATCAGAGAGGATATGTACCACCGTTTTGGGAAATTGGTTTACCAAGTGAATTAATTTGGATGAAAGACCCCAAGAATGGTTTTCATGACACGTTGATGTTCAGTGAATTTTGGAGGGGAACATTGATGGTTTCATATTGGTTATGGAATTTATTGAATTGACATAATCCTTGGTGGTTTCACCATGTATTTTTTCATGAAACATAAAACATAGGGATAGGTGGGAGAGCCTAGTGTCCCTCTTTTACATGACCCATCTTAAAGATTTGGTGTAATTACACTTTTTAAGGTGACCTAGGATAAGGGAATTACAAGTTATGAATTCCTTGGGTGTGTGAGGCATAGGTAAATATAATGTACATTTGAATAGAGTTCATGATGTATGTAGCCTCATTGGAGCATTTGGAATATTGGGTTCATTTTTTATTGAGAAGTCAGTTGTGTTATACTTATTTATCCTTGTGCATTGCTTCTATAGGAGAGTATCATTCATGTTCCTTACATGTGTAATGGATGTGGAGTTATTATGTACCAAAAGGCTATGAAACCAAGAGAATATAAGGGGTTTGAGGGTACGTGGTTACATCTGTATAGTGTTTCTTTTTTCGGTGACTATACAGGTGGGGTGGACTAGGTATTTCCTTTGTGTGAGAAGCATGGAGATATAAACTTTTTTATGATAGAACGTACTTAGAGTGTTGACTATTCAATAATGAATATGGATTCTATAGTTAGGATAGATTAATTGCATAAATTATTTATCTATGTATAAATGTTCATGAATTTTATTAGATTGTAAATGATCTTTGTGTTACTTTTTACTGACTCACATGATTTGATTTTTCATGAAATTATTTTCCCTCTGTGAGTTTTCTTTTGGTTTTGGTTAGCACCAATGGTGCTTTGTACATGATATGATAGGTATGCAGGTAATGGAAGACCAATGAAAAAGGCTCATGATATATGTTTCACTGGTTTTGAATCAATAGAGTGAAAATAAGGTTCTATGGTTCGGTTTCATAAGAATGTGTAATTGTTAAATGATAATTAAATGTTGGAGGCATGATTCATTGGTGATGCACTATGTGATTTTTCCATATGGATCAGAAAATATAGTAGTATACATACGAGGTGATTGATTTTAAAAGATAGTTATAAGTAGGATAATAAATAATATGGATATGAAGAATATCTTTTTTGTATGGAGACATGGGACCGTTAAATGGATTTCACATTCCACTATAGTTAGAGGTCATATCAAAAAGAAAATAAAGTTTTGTGGTATTTGTCAAAAAAATCAATCATAATATTAGAATAGAGAAGATATGGTCAAGTATTCTAACAATATCCTAGGTATAATGAGATAGAAAATACTAAAATTTATCTATCTAATTTTCTCCTTGTTTTTAAGGGGGGCCTCTTTGAAAGAGGATATCATTGAAATCAGTGGAAGTGAAACAATATAGTGGGAGTGCACCATCAATTATCTATGATTGAGGTCCTTATGGGGTGATAAATGTTGATTGATAACATGGGTACCATTATTTGAAACATTTATTAAGAGATTGATAATGTTTTCTATCTTCATTTTGACAGAAATATGAACACATCCAATTCTAGGGTTTTTTTTTGTGGTTTGATTGGGGTCCATGGGGAATGGAGTTTCATAAGTCAGTTGATGAAAATGAAACTCTTATAGTGGTGGGATAACATGTCAATCCAAGAGATATGGCCCTAATACTAGAGGTTTCACAAGTGTGTGAAACTATCCATTGAATGATCATGATGTAATTAAGATTCCAGTGGAAACTATTGAGGTGTGCGCCTAATTTCCATAGGGATTGCTAATGGGAAATTAGTTAAAAAAGATGGTCGATTTGAGCCTTAGATTTTGTATTAATGTTCTTCTAAATAATAAATTCTACAATATTTTCTTGTAGGGGATAATGTGTGTGGTATAACAAGAAAATGGTTCTGAGTCAGTATAGGAAATAACTATGGAATTTCTTTGGCGGTATGAAGTGGACTATGGTGGGCATTTTTTGAAAGATGCAGAATTCCTCTATGTATGAGGGAGTCATGATCAGGTGACATGTCCATGGAATGACAGTAGGATCTGGGAGTTTTTTTGGAAATGTGGAATGATGATAACATGACATGGGTTAGTGAAAAATGTTGATGTAGATGGTTTCAAGCTACAACTGGTGTTTTATTTTAGGAATTATAGGTTCATGTAGGGTTTGTGTTCAGATTTTGAGGAAAATTCGGTATATTCATAGTTCATACATGGGAAAATAATTTTTATTCATCCAAGTTGGTATTTTATAATGATTATGGGTCCTGATAAGGATTGGAATTCATCATACTATTAGGTTGTGTTATGATGGGATCTATTCTAGGATCATTATGGGAGTTTGAGTTTATATATTTTTTGAATGTTCTGATGGTGGTGGCCCTAGTCATCAAAACTTTGTGGGTGTAAGATAAATTATTATTATGGGGAGAACTATAGCCTCAATAAGTGACTAGGTGATGATATTATTTTTTTGGTTGGAAAAGATTTGGTAACATCCAACTTGATGATTAATTTTTAGAAATGAGAACTATCTCATGTTTTGGATGGTTAAGTTTCATGAGTTTGAGGTTGTTTTATAGTTGTGTTTTCATCATGGGGAAGTGGAATGATGTCATTCACTATAGCTGGTGACCTAGATAGTTAGGGAGATATGAATTTATGACCATTAAGATTTATTTGGGATAAGAATTATTATCTCGGGGAGGTTGTAAGACCCCACAACTAAGTGAGTTGGAAATAATTGAAGGAATTTGAAATTTAATTTTTTATTCATGTCAAATTGTGTATCATTCCTTAGAATACAATTCTAAGAGATATAATGACACAATTTGGTGTTTGGGTATATAATATTATGCTCTATAGGTTTTTAGTCTACTCAAATGAGCATTAGGGGCTTCATGTTATGAATAGGGAGTTTTTAAAGATTCTATAATGGTTTTATGGTTTGGTGAGAAAATTTTACAAAACCCAGTGACACCAAGATAAAGAAAAGGTATTCAGTTCATTTTTAACTAGGAAGGTTATGTTTCATGGTTTGATTATGGTCTAGGGTAAACTATGTGTTCTAAATGGAAAAAATATTTGGCTTATGGGAGGCTCAAATACATGGATCATAGATTTGACACAGTGTTACAATAGCGGTGTGTGTTGCAGCAGAGGGGGTGAAGATATGATCACATGGTTAGCTCATGGTTTTTCTAATCATATATGTGTACCATGTGGGGTAATGGGGTGTTAGACAATAGGGGTTCAGCATTTCCACTTTATTTATAAAATCATTCCTATAAAAATTGCAGCTATACAAATTTAATTAAAAATTGAGGAAAAACCAAAATACCCCCCTGAAATTTTTATCCACCCCACTTTCTTACTCCCCATTTTTGTGAGCATGAAATAGATGAATCATGACCCCTTTCCTCATCTTCCCCTATACCCTTGATTTTGGGGTGTTTTGTGGATATTGTTTTGGAAATCTAGGGGATTTCTTCCACTCCGGTGATTTATCTTCCACTTCTATTTTCATCTGTATAATTTAGTAGATATATAGTTTACTATTTTTTGTGAATTTCATTTTATAATGATGGAATAATCCATTTGACATTTGTTTTTATATGTTTCCCTATAGGATATCCCGATACGACCTTCACACATTGTTGGGTTATGTATATTTACTGTTTGCGTTATTTTTAAATATTATTGTTTTTCCCTCATTAAACTAAATTAAATAATTTTATTAACTATGATTCTTCTTATAAAATTAATGTTGAATGGTGTCAAAAGTATATTGTGGATATCTTATGGATGTTTTGTTTTGTGATTCTAAGAGGTGATCAAACTGATGAGTGTTTTATAATTATGCTTATTTGAGGTCGAAAGGATAATTACTTTTGTTTTTTATAATTAATGAATTATTTTATTATGGTGTGAATTTAGATATTGGGTGGTCGATAATTCTCTTTTTTAGGGTGAGGATTTTATATTGGAAACAAATGGGACATTTAAAGGCATATATGATTTGGAAATTTTTTGAAAGATGTTTTAATGAGGTAGGACATCTATGTTATTTACCAATATTATTTTGAATTTATTTTCATGTGAATGTGTATTTTCCTTAATGAAAAATAGTGGCGACTTCCATTATAGATTTAATTTAATGGATTGTGGCCTTAAATATTCATCTTAGACCTATGAATTATAATATCATATGCTTTTATGTTTCTAATATCAAACATACAACTTTCGATAGAGTGTTACATTATTGAATTTGGAATGTTTGTTTTAAAAGGAAATGTTATGGGTCGTGAGCCTGACCCGTCAGGGTTCATCATTTGGATTGATTAACTGTTTAAAGGTAAATGGGTAGAACATGAAAATATAATGTTTTGACTTGTAAAAGTATATGTTGGGATGTTTTCAAGTGTGTAGTTCTTTTGAAATTCTTGTGAGGTCTTTGAAAAAATATTCACCAGGTGTGTTGGGTTAGAATCAATTTTGGGTTTAAATTGGTGAAGGCTATTTTTTAAATTGTACTTATTTTTAAAGTGAGTTGTTGGAAATAATAATGGTTTAAAAAGGTGTTTATTGGGAATTTTAAATTATTTATATGGTCAATTATTGAATCTTGGTTTTTATAAGTATTGGGATGGAACTGGATGTCCCACTAAACGATCCAAATTAGATGGTGAGATAGTGGACACAATAGCTATGTGTATATGATCTCGAATGCCTTACATGATACTCCACATATATGGGTGATATTATGAACATGATGTTTCAACATGTATGATTCTGGATATAAAACATGATGTTTCACATTTGATGATGATAAATCCTAACCAGATATTCCACATCCTTGAGATTTTTGGTTGTACATGATGATTTTTATTAGTACAGATTGTTTGTATATGGGTTGGGTTCTGGATAGAGGTTTTATAACTGGTTGATTTTTATGTGCGATTCCTCCCATTGTTTCTGATAATAGGAAGGATATTTATTTTTCATAATTTTATGTATCACCTTATGTTCAATTATGCTTGTGACCGACCATGGTCGATGTGCGTTGGATTAGATTAGGTTTCCCTAACTACCCAAGGACCATAAGATAATTAGATAATTGTTTTTTATTCTTAATCAATTTTTTAACAACTTTTTAATTCAACTAATTTTATGTAAAAACTATTTCTTTAAATGTTTATTTCTATAGATTCCATTGGTGGTGGCCTAATCAATTTTAGTCACACCCTGTTCAGGTCACAATTGAAAAAGTGTTTCCTAGAATAAATAACATATTTATTACAATGATATGTTTGTGATTTGGACCCAATAGAGTTTTTCACGGTCAGAAAATATATCATAGAGAGTATCATGTGATGATATTGGTTTCAACTTAGATATTTTGTGGATACTTTTTGGAAGTATAATTTATTCTTTCATGTTATATTTCTGGTTCATTTACAGTTTTTATAATGGATATATTATTCTTAGACACTATAATCTGTATAAACATAGGTTATTTCACTAGATGAAATACTGATTATAATGTCGAAGATATGGCGTCAGTTTTTTATAATCAAGTGCAGAAAAACTATTTGGAAATTTGTTGTAATCATTTTTAACAAAAACTGACCCCAATTTAATTGCTTTAATAATTATAATTTAACAAAACTGACACCAAAAACACCACAAAATATGGTATATGGTGTAGGTTTTTAAAATAAGTGACACTGTAAAAACTAACATTCCAATTTCTGTTTGATTGAAAATAATGACCAAATTAAAAAAATGGCATTTGTTTCATTGATAATAGATTCCATTATTAAAATATATATTTTCTGTAGTTTTTTTCAGAATAGATTCCGTAATGTTTATTTAATGAAAATGGGATGGAAACCACCTCAATTGTTTAGAACTATGAAACCCACTTTTCAATGTGCGACTTCCCTGAATGTGACCCTGTGATCCGAATGGTGATTATTGTTTATTTTCATAGATATTTGCCATTATTTCATGATATAGGTCATTATTCTTCATTCTTTTTCATTATTTCATTATCTATAGCAGTAGATATGATTGAAAACTGATTTCCAGCCGACCATCATCCGCATTTTTATTTTCATTTAACTTTTTGTTTATTCTTCAATTTTACAAACATTTTTATTTGACCTTGTAGTGTTTGTTCTTCAAAAGAAGTTGAGGGTTGATTGTAAAATTATTGATCCATTTTCCTTGGTGAAATCTTAATTTAGAATGTTTTTATTGATTTTTATTTTAAATTATTAATCATTTAGTTATATTGTTGATTTATTGATTCAATTATTTGTATGTATTTTATTCTTATTTATAAATGTTTCTCTTAAATTTTGTTTATTTTGGTGATTTATTTATTTGATAACAATATAATATGGTCATGAGGATATATTTTGATTAATTTTTTTAAGAAATGACGTGTAAAATATATTTCATTTATAATTTTTTTTATACATTGTGATGCGTCTTAAATATTGATTAATGTTTTTGTGAATATTTTATGAAAATGTTGTTGATGATGATCTGTTAGGATAACGTGGTAGGAGAGGATACGAAAAAATATACCATTTAATTATTTTATATTTCTAAGAATAAGTGGACGTTATTTAGTTGATAATGATGAATGAAGATGAATATATAACAGAAAAAAATAGAAATAGTTGTAGCTGAATAAGCACATGAGCCTTATCCCGGTTTGTAAGGACTCAGTAAGTGAATCCAGGTGACCAGGGATCCAGTCCAGGTGGAGGTAGAATTTCCAGGTACTATAGTAGTACTGTATCATGTACTGTAGTAGGAACTATGTAGTACTATAGCAGGTACTGTAGCGGGAACTATAGTAGGCACTGTTTGGCACTCTGGCAGCCAGGAATATGCCCCTGTTTGGGCCTTCGAGCCACAGATTTGGTCCCTGAGTCATGTAAGGCCTTCGGGCCACCCAGGCCTTCGTGTCAGTAAGGCCTCTGGGACACCTCAAGGCCTTCGGTCCACCTTTAGTGCAGATGCAAACCAGAAAACCTACAAGGAAAAAGCTCTACAAGGAGGAGGAGCAAGGAGCATTCATCACTACAGAAGCTAAACAGATTGCAAGAATGAAAGGGTATGGAACCTGCCATCGGGACAAGCCTTTGCATGCATGGGAATTCCTAGCCGAACAACCATGCGATGTTGGAGAGCTGATTTCACGAGGAAGATGTCGGGGAGGAGCAATTCCATGTAGTTAGTCTCGGTTGTATGTATTGTTTAAAGCCTACGAGAAATGAATTCCACTAAGGCATACAGACCATTTAATAATTATGCCTACAGTCCTTGTAAGGGTACCTCCTCACCCCTTGAAAGGTGGATTATCAATATAAATAAATAATGAAGGCCTTCGGGCCATTGGAGTGGAGTTTTAGTTGAATAAATCCACCTAAATCATGTGGTTTAAAGTATATTTCTTGTTCTTTGATATTATATTAATAAAGATGATATTAATAGTCCAAATGGAATGTTTTAATGGACTTTTGACATGATAAATAATATTATGATAACTATTAATGAGTGGTTGATGGGACATTTTATAATTATATAGGAAATTATTTTTTGAAAAGGGTATTCAATTATTGATATGATATTGTGATATGGATATAATTTGATAATGGGATCTGATAAATATCCCGAAATTCTATATTATTTAGGTAATTATTGTGGTTTATCACATTGATGTTATATTTTGATATTTATGTGCTATGAAGGCATGTTTTATTCCTCAAGGTATTTTGTATTTCCTATTTATGGTTTTTTGAGAACCAAGATTTTTTAATTTTTTATAACTAAGATTCACGAATAAATGACGGAATCCATATTTCCAAACATGAAATAATAAATTATCATTAATTAAATAATTATCTAAAAATATGTGATGTGAAAAACATAAATATACTTATAAAATAATGATTTTATACTATAAGATATGTTTATATTTTATTCATAATCACCATCGATGATTACTATTATATTACCATTCATTTATATTTATTTTATTTTCATAAAATTTGTCTTTTTATATATATATTTTTATATTTATTATATGTCTTCATATATTCAGTGATAATTTTTATATTTGAGTTTTTGAATGGATAATAATTAGATAAATTTATGAAAACCCACTTGTGAATATGTTAAATGAGATGATGTGTTCTTTGAATTAACTAAATGAAATCATCAAAACATAGATTTGACATTTTTTCCATGGGTGAAGTGTTTGAATATGAGACAGTTGAACACTAATGAATTCAAGGATTATCTCATTTTATATGATTTTACACTTAATTATACACAATGGATTTGGTAAGGTGAAAGAACAAAAAAATCAACATCTAATGTTGATGGCAATATTCATAATGAGTTAGAGGATAACATTGAATAATTAATTCATGATTTAAGTGATCAAACAACTGAGTAAATATAAACTATTGATGGATTTTATGAGGTTTCATAGAAACCATTATTACCATCTTGTAGTATATATACAATGTTCTCAGTAGTTATTAGATTATTTAACTTGAAATAATGAAATTGGGAGAGTGAGAAATGTTTCTCCAAACTACTGGAGCTTTTAAAAGAGATACTTCTTGATTGGAATGGGCTTCCAGATTTTAGTAATGTGCCAATGAAAATATTCTTCCCCATGTGATTACGGTATAAAAGGATACATGCTTTCCCTAATGATTATGTGTTTTATATAAAATAATTTGAATATTTATCATGTTGTTCTACTGTGGGACATCACAATATACGAAGGGTCAAAAAACCAACTCATACTTATTATTTAGTACCAACATCTAACCGCAAGTAAAATAGATTTTTTACCTTCTAATGATATCATCCAATAATTCATACTATTCTGATAATTTAAATGTGATTTATTCATAGGTATTGTAATAAAATATCATGCTAAATCAATTTTGTACTTCCCCATAATTCCTCCTTTGAAGCATATTTTTTAAATTTAAATTGACACATAAATGATATATTTTGATTAGCACAACTCTGAGGGAAACATACATCACCCTATTGATTCTCCATAGTGAAAGATATTTGATAAAAAAATATCAGGATTTTGGAAGTGATGATTTAAATCTCAAAATTGGATTTTGTACTAATGGAATGAATCCATATTAGAGCCTAAGTAGCCAACATAGTCCACAACTTGTTTTTTTGGTAGTTTACAAATTTTTCCCACATATATTTATGAATAAAAACTATATTATGATGAGCTTTATGATTTAAGGAAAAATAGCTGGGAAATAATATTGATGTGTATCTTTCACCAGTGAAGGATTATTTGAAACAATAATAGGAGAAATATGTTAATTTTTTCGATTCATACAAGAAAGAGTATATTCTTTTGTGTTTAAGGATGATGTTCATTATAAATGACTTTATAACATAATGAAAATTATCTGGATACAATTTTATGTCATATAACACATGTACAATTTGTTTATATGAGACCACGTGTTATTAATTGGATAATGAATGAAAGGAAATGTACATGGTACATCAATGTTTTTTATGAATTGATCATCCTTACCGTAGATTGAGAAAATAATTTAGTAGTTTATAGGAAAATAAAATTTTCCCATGACCATTGCTAGTTGAATAATATTACAAGCCGGTGAAAAATATTGATACAAAATTTGGAAAGTAAAGATGTTCTTATATTCAAAAAATATATTTAAGAAATACTCTATCTTTTTTGAACTACCTTATTGGATATTTTTAGAAATTGAACATAACATCAATGTTATGTATATTAAAAAAACATATGTGACAGTTTCATTGGAACTCTGTTATAAATATAAGTAACAAAAGGATATGGATTTGATTCAATATTTTACATGATATCAATGGTAATATATTTGAAGTTATCATTAAATATGGAAGAAAACATATCATGTTTACATCGGACATGTCACACATTAAGCAAGATTGAGAAGATGAATTTTTTTCTTTACCTTCATGGTATCAAAGTACCCAGTTTTTATTCACCAAATGTGATGAATTTAGTGTAATTAAGGGATTTTAACTATAAATGTATTAAATCTCGTAACTATCATGTATTTATTACACAACATCTACCAGTCGCACTGTGTGGTATATTATTGATAGCTATTAGAAAGACTATCATCAGGTCCTGAAATTTTATAAAATAAATTTTCAGAAAATTCGTTGATCAATATTTGTTGGCTGTCTTAGAGAATTAATATGCTCTTATTCTCTTTCAATTAGAAATGTATTTCCCACTTATATATTTTGAAATAAGGGTTCGTTTGTTGACTCACTAGGTGTGTGATATAGGAATATGTTGGACTGTAAATATATGATGGATGTATCCTTATGAAACAAATAATAAAATTTTGAAGGGATATGGTGAAAATCCTTATCGACCACAAGCATCTATTATTAAAATATATGTACCGAAAGTTATAAGAGAATTCATTACTAATTATTTGCATGAAGTGGAGAATATTTGTCTCCCTATATCTCGACATGTGATAGTTTCCAATGAAGGTAGAGAGATCCAAGTCTTAAAAGTAATGTTCATTCTATATGATGAAGTGGTAAGGGAAAAGTTATACATTTTGAAAAAAATGGGGTCCAAACATATATATCATCTCTTATTACAGAATTAATGTTACGATTTCCAAAAATAAATTAAATGATTCTTGATGATTGTGCATAAAAAGACATTTGTTTCATGGTTCAAAGAGAAACTCAACATGGTTATATCTACATCTGAAACATTTAAATGGTTTGTAGGGGACCATATCTTAATATGATCACATATTCTGGTTTTGATACTATTGGATACACATTTCACACAATGAAACAGAATGACAAGAGTAGCGTTCATAATTTTTGGTTAATGGTCATCATTGAAGTGCTTCATTTTTTAGTGAAAATGTTAAAAACTCAATTTCCCCATCAATTCCATATTCTGGTGTTCTTGTAGGTGTGTGTGATATTGATTTTATTATATTTTGATCCAAAATGTTTAAGTGTAATTTTTTTTCATGTAATTGGGGTGTTAAACATGATGAATATGAGTTTAGAATGGCGTATTTGAAAAAATTTAGATGTAATAATGAACCATTTATCATGGACACTCCTGAAATGAAAATATTTTATGTCATTGATCAATTGAATGAATAGTGTTACATCATTTTGTGATGGAAAATAGTCCTTTTGGATGATGATGATGATGATGTTTTTTATTTATACGAGGCTTCTTCATCTATTACAGGTTTTTTAGAAACAATTGTCTATAAGACAGAAATAGTGCATGCAATATGAAATGATCATACTAAAAGTATATGGGAAAACACAAAATCACTCTCTTAATTAATTTTTTAATTATTTAAATTATATTACTATTTTAAAATTTACATTTGTAAAAACATTATTATTTAATTACAATATGATATTTAATTATATATAGTTGAATATTTATTTTATATTTTGTGTTAAATTCGGATATTCCTTGAAAATGGTTAGAAATTTTTCAATGAAATACCTGAAGAACAATATTATATTTTTATATAGTTTACCCATATTAGAGAAAATTTTCATACATTGAAATTTTAATTTTTAAATGATTATATCTTTATAGAAGGAAAATTTATATTTAATAGTTCACCTTGAATTTTTTTTGGTTAATAATCATAATATCATTATTTAATTAAAACATACACTTGCATGAATCTTTTTAAACTTACGTATTTACGTTTTACTATTTTATAATTACTAACTTGTCTATCTATATTAACGTAAACACGAATTTCATTACATTTTCCAATTACAATTAAAAATATTGATACAAAGGGAATAGAACATCTTTCAAATTATTTTTATTTATTTATATTATTAAATATAGTGTAAAAATAATTATTTAATGAAAGCTAACATTTAATATACAAAAAAAAATTTAAGGACTACTAATGAAACTTCCATGGGGGATTCTTCTACCTTTAGAATTCAAAAATCGATTTCCGAAGTTAGTAAATGAGAAATTACATTTTTTAAAAAATTTCACATTCTCATAGAGATGGGAGATTACATATTATTATTAATGATGATAATAATGAATATTGGCTAAATGATTTTTAGTTTATCAGCTATATCGGCATACCGGGTCATATAAAGATTATAATTTTATATCCTAATTTGAAGTATATCGACATGGTGGTAATATATCATTATTGGGAGGTTGTAAATGTAAAAAATATCAATTGATTTATTTTTTCCTATTTTTCAAATACGATATATTTCAAACGACTAATATATATGTCATGAAATTATAGATGGAATTCAATTTTGAAGAAACAAAAATAGTTAAGAAATAATTTCTTAAATTAGAAGAGGTACTATTAAGGGATTTATAAACAAATATGATAAAATAGTATTTTTTTAGAAGGAGAAAAAATTAAAGTTCATGCCTCAAGTATCAGTTTATAAATAAAGATACATGGAAGAAATTTGTTTCCACGCGATGTGATGAAACATTTCAAGTATGATAATTATATTATATTATATTTTAAAATTTATTTTATATTCACCTATTTAATATTATTTTACTTCTTATATAAAAGACCTAGAATAAATCCCATCATGACATCAAATTTAAGAATGTATACCCTCATATATTATCTCGTGGAGGGTATCATTTATTGGACAAAAATATAATAGAGGTGTAGTTTGAAGCACTAATATCTCACTCCACAGGTGGTTATAATGGGGTCCAATTGGGTCCTCCATCTCCACCTACCCTAAATGATAAATTTAAAAAGAGTTAGAAGTTGATAATTTGAATAGTATATTATAGAGAAATCATTGGAAGTAGTTTAATGAAATGTAAGTAAATAATTATTATTATTCATTCATTTTTGTTATTTGTAAATTAAAAAGAAAAATATACCATTTTAATATTTTATTTTTTTATGAATGTATTATGAATTAAAAAAGGGATCTTTTATTCCTGAGGGTAGGATGGACATCCTAGCCACTACATTTGAAATTCAAGAATACCTCGACCGTATAAGAGATTATGAGGCATGTGTTATTATTAAAAAATTTATTAGTCACCAATGAATATAATAAAATTTCCTATAAATATATTCATTAATATCCCAAATAAAAGATACAAAACAATCCATGGGAGATCTAAATCAATCAGTTCTATAGAAGGCTATGTTTGAACACTTGATAAAACTGTCACAATCTACGAAGTTGGACAAAACTGCCTAGCCGAACAACTGAGATCCTCTACATCCTCACTCATAGAAAACCTTATACTATAATATTCATGTAGGAGATCCTAATGTAAATATTTTTTTGTTTAGACTCATGAATTTTTTGTGGATTTTATACATCATTTTCCTCTTCATATGGGTCATGTTAGTGTTTCAATACCTGATATTATTTATCCTATAACTCTACAACCATTCCCAACTATGATGATTACTAGAGTTGGGGATTGTATTGGTCATTTTTTTCTTTGTCTGCATATCTTTATTCACAATATTTCATACTACGTATGAATGTTTTCATGTAAATTACATTTTATTGAAAAATAATTCTCATATTTTTTGACATTTAACTAATATAGGAGTATCTCAAATCCAATTAAATGGAACAAAGGAATCGAAATGTTCTGCCACAAATAACTATAGATACTTCAGATATTTCTGATTCAATTGAAATATTATCTCTTGTTTTTTTATCCCTTGGGTAATATCTCTGAGTATCAAATGTCATGCATCATATATCAAAGAGACTATTCATTGAGAATATTCAAAAAACATAGCTTAGATCTAATTAATTTTGAAGTGATCAATATATATATGTTTTAGTTGTTTTTTATGTATGTAAATTGACATTTCAATTATTATTTTTCAAAATAATGATCGTTTAAATCGATAAACTATTTTACTTTTTAATTTGGTGTATAAACACGCTACTTGTTCGAAATGAAACCACATGCATTTATAGTTTTATAGATCTAGAATTATTTTCAATGGTTGTGCTATATGTGTTGACTAAAAACTAAAGAGGCATATATATGTGAGAGGTTATTAATGATGAATTTTGGGAGTTAGTTTTTTACATTTTTGATGTTTAAGAAAATAAACAAAATTATTAACTAATGTTAATTATGAAGTCATTAAATGTGAACTTTTTATATTTTAGGGGGCATTGATTGTAGGTCATATTCTTTCCAACTGAAAACACATTATATTTGTTTTTCTCTTTATTAAGTACTATTTATTAAAACTTTTCCACCATATTAGACAAGTATGTTTATTTTTTATATATAGTCATTATTTTTAATTCTCATTGTTTATACTTGTATTATTAGTTGATATATATATATATATATATATATATATATGAAAATGCAGGACATTGAAAAAATTTAACCAAGATAACTTGTCAACAGTGAATCCATATACAATCGACTATGTGGAAGTAAAGTTAATAATTTTTTATATTAGCTATTATTTTGATTTTTTGATATATATATATATATATATATATATATATATTGGTTTTTATTATCATGTTATTTTTTTATTAACTACATCATCATCATCATTGGGGTCATGTCAAATATTGTTATAACATTTGACGATTCATGTATGAGATAATCACAAATGTGGGGACAAATGATTTTGATTAGGGTAGTCATATTAATTATTTTATATTTTTTATTGCAATATTTTTTTTAAAAATAAATCATTCAACGTTATTTTATACATTAATTTATTTCAATTAGTACATAAATGATGAACTTGATCATCTTTAATATTTTCTTGTGAACTATTTTTTATGTGTGATTACTATTTCGAGAATTTAGATCCAAATGTTTTTGATTAGAATTACATTTTCCTAATAAGAAGTTTTCAAAAAGGAATTATTTTTTAATAAAAGGGGATTAAACATAATTATATAAAATGAATGATTCAATAATAAATAATAATATTCATGTGGTAAATTTCATATATGTATTTTTTATTCTAATTTATAATACAAATTCATAGATAATTTTTTAATATCTTGTAAAAATTATGTATGTTTTTATATATTTTTAGCCACTAATAAATGTTCTTTGATCGATGTATAATGTAATTCTATTAAAGAGATTTTGATTTTTATGGGCAGTGATATTTATAATTTACAAATTTTATGAACATTAATCATTAGTTTCATAGATTAAACGGCACTAAAACCCATATTTTTAACATCACATTTAAAAATGTGAGTTAAAAACTGATTTTAAATTTTTTAAAAATGATGTTAAATTGTGTGTATGTCTGAGTGTTTACATACGGTTGTAAACTATTATATGAGTGTGTTGTTTTATCATAATTCCACATTAGACTCCGGCATCTTGTCGGTAACCTTAGAAATATGAAGTGAAATGCTCAAGGTTATATAAGTGGTACTACTTGGGGGACCCGTTCAGTTTCATCTAACTCAAAAAATTACATTTACATCAAAAGAAATTTTCATAGTAGATTTTTTTTCATTAATTGGTTAGATAGAGTGATTGGAATGGTGTTAGACCTATCCTAGTAATGTATTTAAAAATATATACTCTTCCTCATATGGGAAGATTTTTTTAATATAGATCTTTCCTTTATTAAAGAGTAATCAACCATGATGGCCTCCCCATGACATATACAAAGGGAATAATGATCATGCTCTGTATAAACAAGATTTATTTGATTCATATGTTCTATAGGAGCTTACATAGTTTTCAAATATATTGTGAAATGGAGGTCCTTGAAGGGATACTATTACATGTGACATTATCTATGACTTCCAATTCCAGCATCCCAACTTTTTTGGGGTGATGTATCTCTAATAGTGTTTTAAGTTTTGATAAACCATCTTTATCAGATCATTAAAAGAAATGATACCATATTTTTTTATATGGTATAGTTATATATCATTATGCTTTATGGTGTAGCTCATTATTCATGGGAAATTATGATGGAAGACAATAATGATAATATCCTAACCTGTTAGAAATCCCCCATGATATTATTCATGCATTTTTATCATGATAATTTATATAGGTTTAAGGTAATGGAGTTTGTTATCCTCTAATATGGATAAATTTTATTTAGGTTTTATAATAATAAATTCATATATTTACTTTTATTTTCACCATATATGAGTAATTATGATGATTATAAGGATATCCAATTCAAATTGGGATTAAAGGTGTCATTCTTGACCTATGTTATGGTCTATAATAATAAAAATTTCTTTTATAATGTGAAGGAATATTTCTTCACAACAAATCGATCCAATGGTATCTAATGAGAAATATTCTTTTTATCCTTCTAGAACCCTAGTGATAGTTCTGCAATTGGAAAAAAGTTATAATAGGAGGTGGTAAGGTTATTTTTTCTTATTTTGGAATTCATGCTAGTAATATCCTTACAACTCATAATTTTGGGAGTCCTCATTTTCAATGTCACTAGAGGGAAAACATTGGTTATATAAAAAAATAATATACCACTTTGACTAAGAAATTTTATTAATGTTGTCAATATGACATGATTAAATGGTTTTTATACCACATTAGATATAATTGTTTTTAAAAAAAACCACAACTGACTTAATAATCTCATGAACAATCAATGGATCAATCTAATAAAAGTAGCTAAACATAATCTGGGAGATTTGGATTGGTGGAAAATTTGGTAGTTAGGGGATTGTAACCATATTTAGGTTTTTTATATGAGTATCCAACTTAGGGATGGAATGATGATATAGTACAAGAATTTATTATTTGTAATCTTATATTGATTCTATAGTAAGTTGATCTACTATTAGAGGTACTTAACTATTATCCACAACATTAAATATTTTATTCTTAAATATATAATATTTTCATTTTATTCTCACCATATAATTTGAATTAATTATATAAATTAATGGTGTAACCATATATTTATATAATGGATGTGATATTCTTTCAATTAAAAGAATATAGTAGACCAAGAATATTCAATAGTTTCATTGTTTATTATTATTATTATAATAACTAATTAGATCTTATAGTTCTAAATAAAGATTCATTTTATATCATTTTTTTAATGAACTTGATTACTCAATTATAGTAATACATCAATTGATAGACTAGTATCATTCTCATATAAAGGAAGTACTCAATATACTCTTAATGAAGAGTGGAAATTTTTGGTCTGCCATGCTGGTCATGATCAATGGATGTTTAGATATATAACTACCAAAAGTGTGAATTGTATTCTTTGTAATGTGGAATAAAACAATTGTATGGTTGAACTATATCTATATATATTCTCCTCATACATCTTAGGATTACATCAGATCAATGATATAAGGCCCCATCCTTAAACATTACTTAATCTTGAGATATTTAAGAATACACCTTGAGGATATTTTGAGGTTTAGAGTTTTAGATAATTAGATCTTAAATCATTCATTACATTCCACATTTAAACAAAGTGGTTACATAAAAGATAGTTATCATTTTTTCCCATAAACGGAAACATATTTAAAATAAAACATGTATTCTTTCTTGAAACTTACTTGACACTATCATCATATCATGTACCTTTCTCTTGACCTGTGATAAACATTTCAAAAACTTGGTATGAGCATAAACAGCTTAGTAAGGGATATAAAAGTACGAAAAGAAAACATTAGTCCATGTACGAAATCACAATTTAATCATAAAACATAATCATTTTAGCATACCTCATCAAATCATGAATAAATCATATAAATAATAAGGCATAAAGTTAACTTGAGGCATTCATAACATTGTTATGTAGGGAGTAACCCTCTTGGTTACATTTGGAATACCCATCACAGTATATTCCCTAAATCTCTTTGGAGAAACCTTAACATTAAACCCATTTGCATTACCCAATGCATTGGAGATATATATTGGGCTCACCCACCCATAGTTTATCACATAACCACATGTATTCATAATAATTCCCAAGAACCATAACATAATCATATCACATAAAACATGCCTAAATGAAACATAACATTTCCACTTTTCAATCAAAAGATATCAATACAACACATTAATATAAAAACATTATGAAAACCATTTTCAGAACCAAAATAAAAGAAAATTAAAGCATGTTAATTATTTTTCTATTAAAAAAGGTATGGCTTGTAGAGAAAGCTGAAACTCAAATAATGGTCATGGCAGCAGAGAAGTCGTTGGCGCCGCATACGTATGACAAAAACATTCCCTTTTGTCGTTTAGTAAAACGCTTCGTATAAAAAAGATTTTTTTGGATAAACATAAACGGAAAAGGGGTTAATACACCGTATAAAAGAAGGTTGTGTATAAAACAAAATATGCCTCAATGAAAGGAGATTGAGACGAAGTCCCATACAAAGATGGTATCCTAGGATTAAGGATAGATCAATTACATAATTATGTGTGAAAAACGAATACACCAAATATAAGTGGATATTAATTCTAAAAAAATCATAGGTTATTCACACATATTCATAGAAATACATGTTCAAGGTGTACAAGTTTATCCCAAAGTATCAAAATTGTGTTATGATGTTCCCTTGCAAAAAAATTTGATAGCCTAACGGCGTCACTTCAAAATTCAGAAAATGAGTCGATGAGAAATAAAAATGGTATCTCATCACTTGGACATAAAATTTACATCAATAAGGATATATAATAACAAATCCCAACATAATATTATGAGAATTAAAAGTCATACCAAAATAATTCTTTTAAAAAGAGGATGGTGAAAGGTTCCCTTACCGACTTGGGTAACTTTCGAAACGTACACCCCATTGAAGAAGGTTCATACAATGAATATGTCAATAAAAATAAATGATATTATATTACACAAAGAGTATAATAATGGGAAGTACATACACAACTCAAAGTAAATGGTGGAAAATGTAGTATAAATCTCACAGTAATAAAAGTGAGAATAAAAATCCCTTACGAAAATTCCGCAGCCGAATGGCACCACTTAAAACTTCCAAAAATGGATTGATGAGATCAAATAGGGTCTCTCATCATATTTAAATAAAGTTTACAGAAATAGGAATATAAAATAACATCCCCCAACATAACAAATAGGAGCATTAAAGAAGTGACATAAAGGAGACTACTTAAAAAGAAAGAGAGAGGTTGGATCTCTTGCGAAAATTCGGCAGCCTAATGGCGCCACTGAAAACTTCCAATATTGATTGATGAAATAAAGTAGGGTATCTCATCATATGAACATAAAAATTATAGTAGGAGTAATATAAAAGAACATCCCAATAATAAGAACTATTAGCTTAAAAGGAATGACATAAAATGGTGTACTTAAAAAGAAAGAGAGGGGTTGTGTCCGTTACCTCAGGTCTGACTTGTCTTGTTTGTTTCATTATATTCATGAATAATAAATTTTGGTCAATTTATAATTCCCTAAGGAAATCCTTTAAATATTATTATTTAGTTCATATCACATATTATAATGTTTTGATAATTGTTTAATAATGTATGTTCATATCAGACGTTTTTGCCGATGTTTGGTACATGAGTCAAAAATGAACTTGTTTGAAAAATTATTGCCCATGTAGTTATAAGTAAATAATTTACAGAATAGTATTAATGATTAAAATATCATATATATCCAGTAAATATTCATTTTAGAGTATTCCATATCATTTGGAGATAAAAAACAAAAAGCACCGTTCATGGAGACGGTAGGTCGTACGTACGCATGAACACTACATTCATTTTTGGTCATATTAATGGAATTAAAAATAAATGATATATATAAATATTATAATTACAGTATAATATATATGTTATATAGGTCAAATTTGTTCATTAATCCCATTCTTTATAAATTCCATGTATTGCATGAATGAGTCACATCACTTGAGGGGGAGGTAGTCCACACTTCCTCATATGAAATTATCGCATTTGCACAACATGCAAAGAATAAAGTTATGATTTAAATATAAAATACAGAAGAATATAGAAAACATAAATACCATATATATGATATATAAAATACAGTGACATCATAATGGCCGCCTTTAATGGTGTTAAAAGAATATTGAACAATCATCGTTTCGTGAGGCAGTAATTCGCCATCCATAGAAATAGTATGTTCTTTAACCATTAGATGGATGTATGTGTAAGTGTAGCACGAATACATCTTATAACAACATCCAAGTATATTTAATATACTGTTTTTGTTACAAAATTAAGGAATAAAAAAAGTTTAGGGGGTTGGAGAAGAAAAATAAAACAAAAGAACACTAGGGAAGACTTTACCTTTAAATCGGGTAACTATAAGAGGAGAGGAGGGGCACTCTTGGAAAGTCTTGAAAAGTAACATTATTATAAAATTCATTTTGGATTTTAAAGGTCCCGAAATTATGTATTTCGAGTATAAGGTGATAATAGTTATATATCCACACATCCAATAGGTTTTTGACAAGTTTAGGTCTTAGATTTTACATTATCGTTTTTTTATTTAAATCGTTAATTAATGAGGTAATTGTTGCATCATCGTGGTGTCATAAATAATTTAATTTATTTAATGTATAAAAATTATAAAACAAATATCATGATGTAGGATATATTTTTATCTTTCTAATTAATATTTATAGTAAAAAATATGACTTGTATAACCCCATGTAACCATTGTTTTAGTAAAACAACACATGTTTCTGACCTTTTAATTTTAACTTTAAATAAAAAGGTATTAAGGTCATTTTCCAACCAAAGTGGCTCCATGGGGTCCCCAAGTTGACCCATGGATTTTATTGGTCGTAAATGACTCATATAATAAGGGTATAACATGTGTCATGGTCATTTCATATTATTATAACATTATCTTTACTTTAAATTACACTAATTACCTTTAATCGCGATAAAAAACAAAAGAATTACTATTCACCAAAAAATTATTTTAATCCCATTGAACCAAATTTTACATCCTAATGAAAAACATGTATTTAGGATTTTTTAAATTCAAACCATAGAAGTGGTAAAGTTTCATTTAAATGAAAAAACAGTTTTTAAATTACCACTTATTGGTTTCACTATTCATCAAAAATTGGAGTTTTTTCAGAAAAATATCAAAAATTCACCATAAGCTATATTTGATATTCCGAATTCAAAAATGATTTCTATTTAACAAAATTAAAAACATATAAGTTGCATTAATTAATTTAATAATTATTTCCCGCTGTCAACATAAATAGCATATTTTTAAGAAATAATATCTATTAAAAGATTGACACTAGTTTAAGTCCAATTTCAAAGTGAAATTAATTCCAACGACCAATATTGGATTAAATGGTGAAAATATATTCCAATATAACTTTATAAAAATTCAAAATATAATCTAATCATATAAATAAATTAGATTAAAAAGTAGTTTTTAATTAAAAGACAACATTTTTCACTATTCATTAAAAAAATTAACTTTATCGAAAAAATTCCAAAAATTTACAAAAAGTAAAATTTAAAATCCCTATTCTAAATAAGAATTATATTTTGTCAGATATAACACTTAAAATTTTCAAAAAGTGGATTTAAAAGTGGTTCACCATCAAAAGGCTGTTAATCGACCTTTTAAAGAATATTATAATGTTTACGCTTAAAATTTGATTCATTCGCATTTTTAATCATCTAACATTTATTATAAAAAGTAAATATATTTTACAAACATATATAATAATTTTGTAGTTATTTCTATTCATTCCTTCCATTACAACGGCTAGGCGTTAACTACCATTTAAAATAATATTATTTTATTATTAGAGTGCAATGTAAGATTTCAAAGGAACTCATTGTTGTGTATTGGGTAAGACATAGAGCATAGCATTCCCTTTAAATTAATATTAAAATTTTATTCACAAATAGGGATAAATATAAAAATTTCATATTCTTTATTTACTTGGGGTGTTATATCTTCCCCCCCCCCCTTTTTGAAATTTCATCCAAGCAATTTTAATATTGGGCTCAGAAACATCATTGAATGTCCCACATCAGAACAAGAGTCGGTAAAACAGTCACTTTAAAAGAAAGAAATAGAAGTACAGAGGTCACTGGAGTTAACCCATACTATGATTCAATGTAGGAAAACATGGATATGGAAGAAAAAGAATAGGGTCATGTTCTAAGAGAGAGTGACAGAAAACATGTTTAGGAGAATATTAACCACAAGAAAATCACAAACTTGTGGTTTGTTAAGTAGTATTCGATTCCCCAGTAGGAAACGTTAATAGACAACATTTTTGTTTTAAGTTAATTTTCTTTGAAATTTTATTTTTGATCTTAAGGAAACATATTTACTTGTCATGTTGAATTTCAAATTTTACTAGATTTCATACACAAACTCATTCTTTCCCCAAATGATGAGAATTTAGGAAGACTTGTTCACACTAAGAGTACTATAATAAAATTCTAGAGAATCACCTAATCCAAAAAATTGGACTATATATTTCCCATGTCTTTAGACCCTTACCAAAACCAAAATTATTAGAACAAGATTTGATAATCCAGAAAAGGATAACCCTTTATAAAAATAAAATCAATTCTTAATCTCGAAAATTTGTCCAACAAAACCCAAAGTTCAGTGAAGACCATTCAATAAACAATTTTTCCATAAAATTATTCAAAGTAAACCAAACTAAGACTGAAACCCAAATATTTGAAGGATTTAATCACTTAGTCTTCCAAGGTACAAATTAACTTTTATCTCCAAATAACATCAGCTGCTCTTAAATTCTCATATTGAAAAGTAATTAACCTAATCACATATCTTCCATGATAGGTTAATCATTTCCATAGATAACCCAAAATACACATACAATTGATTCCTAAAATTATCTAACTAAAAAGAATTCGTCAAAATAACCAGGTACTTCACGTATTCCATTGGTAGGAAATAAATACTAGTTGCACTTTGGTTGTGGGTTCGATTCCCACAGATTTTCCCGACGTGACGGATTGTTACACGGTCTATGTGTTGTCCTTTTTCCAAAACTATATAATTCTTAAAAAAAATTCCAAAACAAGATAAAATCTTCAAAAATAATAATAACATATTTTAATCTCAAGTTTCTTTCATGCCTTTCATTTTCCATCATAACATATAATAACCCATAACTACCTCAAAAGTAAGGATCATACAAACCATAATGGTTATCTTTATAATTATCACATGAAATTACACATCGATTTGGTTCTATCATATAAGAGGCATTAGTGAAGTCATCAAGGTTCAAGTGGTTGATCATGACTTTAGATATTTGGTTTAGAATAACCACAAGATTTCTCATCGAATCCCCCATTTCATCCAGTCTATTAATCAGGGAACCACCACAGTTTCCTTCAAACCTATTTTCACTTTGGTGACTGCGAAATCCATTCATTCACTAAAAATAGAAATGTCAGTGTGAGTATATCAACAAAACCATCATGTACTAATGATGATGATAAACCCTAAGATATACTTACTCATTCACTTTATCTAAAACTAGGACTCTTTCTGAAATCCTAAACATTATGGTAATGTCACGTATGCTTAGAGAATACCATAAACTCTAAAGTTATCTGAACCGACCTCTGATACCAACTATAAGGTCCCAGCCTTAAAAATTACTTAATCTTGTGATATTTCAATAATAAACCTTGAGGATCTATTCAGGTTTAGAGTTTTAGAGAATTAGATCTTAAATCATGCATTACATTCCACATTTAAACATAGTGGTTACATAAAAGATAGTATTCATTTTTTCCCATCAACGGAAACATATTTAAAATAAAACATGGATTCTTTCTTGACACTTCCTTGACACTATCATCATATCATGTACCTTTCCCTTTTCCTGTGAAAAAAATTTCAAAAACATGGGATGAGCATAAAAAGCTTAGTAAGGGATATAAAATTACGAAAAGAAAAATTTAGTCCA
This sequence comes from Viscum album, assembly GCA_963277665.1. NCBI lineage: Eukaryota > Viridiplantae > Streptophyta > Magnoliopsida > Santalales > Viscaceae > Viscum > Viscum album. The sequence goes on from OY728126.1 coordinate 593,917,171, forward strand.
TGTATGAAATCATACTTTACTCATAAAACATAATAATTTTAACATACCTCATCAAATCATGAATAAATCATTGAAATCATAAGGCATAAAGTTAACTTGAGGCATTTAAAACATTCTTACGTAGATAGTAACCATCTTGGTTACGTTTGGAATACCCATCACAGTATATTCCCTAAATCTCTTCGGAGAAACCTTAACTTTTAACCCCTTCATGTTATCCAATGAATTGGAGAGATATATTGGGCCCACCAGCCCTTAGTTTATCATGGAACCAGACGTCTTCATAATAATTCCCAAGAACCATAACATAATCGTATCACATAAAACATGCAGAAAGGAAACATAACATTTCCACTTTTCAATCACAAGATATCAATACAACACATTGATATAAAAACATTATGAAAAACATTTTCAAAACCAAAATAAAATAAAATTAAAACATGGTATTTATTTTTCTTTTAAAAAAAGGTATGGCCTGTAGAGGAAGCCGAAACTCAAATAAAGGTCATGTCTACGGAGAAGTTGTTGTCGCCGCATACGTACGAAAAAAACATCCCCTTTTGTCGTTTAGTAAAACGCTTCGTATAAAAAAAGATTTCTTTTGGATAAATGTAAAATTCAAAGGGGTTTATACACCGTATAAAAGAGGGTTGTGTATAAAACAAAATATTTCTCAATGAAAGGAGATTGGGATGAAGTCCCATACAAAGACTGTATCCTTGGATTAAAGATAGATTAATTACATAATTATGTGTGACAAAATAATACACCAAATATAAGTTGATATTAAGTCTAAAACAATCATAGGTTATTCACACATATTCATAAAATGACATATTCATGGAGTATAAGTTTATCCAAAAGAATTAAAATTGGGTTAAGAAGTTCCCTTGCAAAAAAATTTGACAGCCTAACGGCGTCACTTCAAAATTCAGAAAATGAGTCGATGAGACATAAAAAGGGTATCTCATCACTTGGACATAAATTTTCAATCAATAAGTATATAGAAGAACAAATCCCAACATAATAGTTTGTGAATTAAAAGACATAACAAAATAAGTCTTTTAAAAAGAGGAGGGTGAAAGGTTCCCTTACCGACTTGGATAACTTTCGAAACGTACACCCAATTGAAAAAGGATCATACAATGAATATGTAAATACCCATTAATGATATTATATTACAAAAAGAGTATAATAATTGGCAGTATATACACAAATCAAAGGAAATGGTGGAAAATGTAGCATAAATCTAACGGGAATAAAAGTGAGATGAAGAATCCCTTATGAAAAGTTGGCAGCCTAACGATGCCACTTAAAACATCCAAAAATGGATTGATGAGATCAAATAGTGTCTCTCATAATATTTAAATAAAATTTACAGAAATAGGAATATAAAATAACATCCCCCAACAAAACAAATAAGAGCTTAAAAGAAGTGACATAAATGCGAGTACTTAAAAATAAAGAGAGAGGTTGGATCTCTTACGAAAATTCGGCAGCCTAACGGCGCCACTCAAAACATCCAAAATTGATTGATGAGAGAAATTAGGGTCTCTCATAATATGAACATAAAAATTATGGTAGGAGTAATATAAAATAACACCCCAATAATAAGAAAAATGAGATTAAAAGGAATGACAAAAAAGAGTGTACTTAAAAAGAAAGAGAGGGGTAGGGTCCCTTACCTCAAGTCTGACTTGTCTTGTTCATTTCATTATATTCCTAAATAATAAATTTTGGTAAATTTATAATTTCCTAAGGACCTCCTTTAAATATTATTATTCAGTTCATATCACATATTATAATGCTATAATAATTGTTTAATAATGTTAGTTCATATTAGACATTTTTGTCGATGTTTGGTACATGAGTAAAAAATGATCTTGTTTGAAAAATGATTGTCCATGTAGTTATAATTAAATCATTTAAAGAATATTATTAATTATTAAAATATGATATATATCTAGTACATATTCATTTTATACTTTTACATATCATTTTGAGATAACAAATTGAAAAGCACCGTTCATGGAGAAGGTAGGCCGTACGTACGCATGAACGCTACTTTCATTTTTTTGTCATATTAATAGAATTAAAAATATATGATATATATATATATATTATAATTCCAGTATAATATATAAGTTATATAGGTCACATATTTTCATTAATTTCATTCTTTAAAAATTCCATGTATTGCATGAATGAGTCACATCACTTGAATGGGAGGTAGTCCACACTTCCTCGTATAAAATTATCGCATTTGCACAACATGAAAAGAATAAAGGTATGTTTTAAATATAAAATAAAGAAGCATATAGAAAACATAAATACCATATATATGATATATAAAATACAGTGACATAATAATGTCCACCTTTAATGGTGTTAAAAGAATATTGAACAATCATCGTTTCGTGAGGTAGTAATTCACCATCCACAGAAACAGTATGTTCTTTAACCATTAGACGGATGTGTGTGTAAGTGTAGTTCGAATCCATCTTATAAAAACATCCAAGTATGTTGATGATACTTTTTTTGTTACAAAATAAAGGAATAAAAGAAGTTTATGGGGTTGGAGAAGCAAAATAAAACAAAAGAACACTAGGGAAGACTTTATCTTTAAATCGGGTAACTCTTTTTGATTTGAGCTCAAAGGCTTCCTTGGAAAGACTTCTGCCTAAAGTGAGGCTTCTACGAGTAAGAGAGGGATGTGGAGAGACAAAATGGCCAGGGGTTGGCCGACAAAAAGGCTTGAGAGGTGTGGTTAAGGTGGTAGAGGTGGGGGCCTTTTATAAGTGGAGAGGAGGGGCAGTCTTGGAAAGTCTTGAAAAGTAACATTATTATAAAATGAATTTAGGATTTTAAAGTTCCCACAATTATATATTTCTTGTATAAGGTTATAATAGTTCTAAATCCACACATCCAATAGGTTTTTCACAAGTGTAGGTCTTATATTTTACATTATCATTTTATTTTATTTAAATCGTTAAATAATGAGGTATTCGTTCCATCATCAGGGTGTCATAAATATTTTAATTTATTTAATTTCTAAAAATTATAAAAAAAATATCATGATGTAGGAAATATTTTTATATTTATAATGAATATTTATAGTAAAAAATATGACTTATATTACCCCATGTAAAAATTGTTTTAGTAAAACAACACATGTTTGTGACTTTTTAATTTTAACTTTATATAAAAAGGTATTAATGTCATTTTCCAACCAAAGTGGCTCCATGGGGTCCTCAAGTTGACCCATGGATTTTCTTTGTCGACCATGACTCATCAAATAAGGGTATAACATTTTTAATGGTCATTTCATATTATTATAACATTATATTTACTTTAAATTACACTAATTACCACTAATCGCGATTAACAACTTAAGAGATACTATTCGCACAAAAATTATTCTAATCCCATTTAACCACGTTTTACATCTTAATGACAACCATGGATGTATTATTTTTTAAAATCAGTCCACATAAGTGGTAAAGTTTTATTAAAACGAGAAAACAATTTTTAAAACTACCACTTAGTGGTTTTACTATTCATCAAAAATTGGAGTTTTTCACAAAAATACCAAAAATTAACCCTAATCAATATTTGATATTCTGAATTCATAAATGATATCTATTTTAAAAAATTAAAAACATATATGTTGCATTAATTAATTTAATAATTAATTCCCACTTTCAACACCAATAGTGTATTTTTAAGAAATAATATCTATTAAGATATTGACACTAGTTTAACTCCAATTTCAATGCGAAATTAATTACAATGACCACTATCTGATTAATTGGTAAAAATATATTCCAATTTAACTTTAAAAACATTTCAAAAAATAATCTAATCATATAAACAAATTAGATTAAAAAGTGGTTTTGAATTAAAAGAGAACATTTTTCACTATTCATTAAAAAATGAACTTTATCGGATAAATACCAATAAATTACACAAAGTAAATTTTGATGTACTGATTCTAATGAAGAATTTTATTTTGTCAAATATAACACATAAAATTGTAAAAAAGTGGATTTAAAAGAGGTTCACCGTCAAAAGGAGGTTAATCGACCTTTTAATGAATATTAGAATGTTTACGCATAAAATTGGATTCATTCTCATTTTTAATCCTCTAACATTTATTGTAAAAAGTAAAAATATTCGACAAACATAAATAATCATTTTGTAGTTAGTTCTGTTCATTCCTGCCATTACAACAGCTAGGCGTTAACTACCATTTAAAATAATATTATTTCATTATTAGAGTGCAACGTAAGATTTCAAAGGAACTCATTATTGCGTATTGGGTAAGCAATCGAGCATAGCGTTCCCTTTAAAATAATATTAAAATTTTATTCACAAATAGGGATAAATATAAAAATGTCATATTCTTTATTTACCTGGGGTGTTACAAATGAGGTGGAATTAACCATAGATATTTTTAGTACACTATACCATTTCTCTATTACTATATAACATAGAAACATGATTAATTTTGGAGATATGAAAGTTTATTTTGTAGAGTTGGTGGTAAAAGGATTAATTTGGACAAGTTAGTCTTTTGGGGGTTGATCTGATGCTTTTCTCCAAGACTATTGATGATATTATATAACTCTAAAATGTATATTAGAAGCTATATGGGTCCACACCATATAATAGTTACCATTTTCAATAATAAAATATCCCTTTATTAATTAAGATGTGGAAAGTGATTTCCAAAAATCAACCATCTCTTCGGTATTCATGTTATCTAATTTAGGCCAACAGATATTCATATGACTACATACTGAAGTAGGTACATAAAATTTGAGTATTTAGTCATTATTTTCAAGATGATTAACACTATAACTATATTCATGGACCTAATGAAATTTATATTTCATCAATTATTAGAATTATTATACAGGGTATTCAAAGTTTTTTTCTATGTAAATTAAAAATATTATGATGATTATAATTGATATATTTTTTTTTCTAATATATGTTAAATGGAATGTAGTTGTACACTAGAAATAAAGAAGATCCTTTTAGATATTGAATTTTAATCATATTGGGAATGTTATTAAAGAATATTTTTTCTTAGTAGACCCTGAAATTTTAAAATAAATAATTTCATGAATGGTTTCATAAAATTTATTTGAAAATATATTTTTTCTTAGGTTGATGGGATAATATCAAAAATTAATCCATGATATTTCAAATTTATATGATCCTATGATAGTATTTGAAATATATGTGGATTATTCATATGGAATGACCATTGTGAAGTTACCTTCAATGTTCACCAGTGGGAGTTGACATTGACGCCAATTCTTCTCAAAACTCAACTAGGTAAATAGTAGTGAGGATTAATTAGTATGTCATTGTAAATGTCTAATGACATATTATTTGGTAGTGGTTTATATTTAGGTATAAATTTATCCTTTGGATAATAAAATACCTACCTATAATCAATAGTCTTGGAGAAAAGCATCATATGAATAAAATCAAATTGGATTTGTTCAAGGATAATGATAAATAAAATCTACACCATATCGATCTCATGTATTTTATTTGTGAATACATAAATGGATCCTAGATATCTTATAATGATTATATGATTATTAAAATTTATCTCAACTGTTGGGATTTCCTAGATCGATGTTTCAAAAATTATCATTAAATTATTATATATTGAGTGATGACTCATAGGTTCCATTGGTTTGAATATGGAGGAGATGAGAGAGTATAATTCTTATTGATAGAATGATCACCTTGATATCAAAAAGTATACCATAATATTTATAATGGGGTTTGGGGGTTAGGATTGAAATATATTTTTGTGATATTTTTTTCAAGGTTCCCCACCTATAAGTATGTAATTTAATAGAATTAAAAAACCATCGGTACTCTTCAACTTCTATGAATTTTGAAATTGTTATTTAATTAAATTACAATCAAATTTTTAGCTGTTTTATTTTATATTTCATGGTAAATTAATTATTTTCAGTTATTGTAGACATCCTAATAATGATAATTAAATTTTTACCTATTAATGTGTCCATCTATATTAATGACCTTATGAAACTATATGACAAATATATTGTAATTATTTATGGAATACTTGATGGTTCTATATATACTAGGGACTCAGGGTTCACATATTATTTATGGTAAGTAAATCAATGATCATTCAGTACATAAGTAAAATTGACTAATACATTCCACTCACAAACCAATGACTTGTATTAGGGAACCATTAGTAATATAGTTGATATAATATAAGAGCAGATGAACCTCATCCCAGTTGGTTAGGACTCTTAAGTACATCCATGTGACCCATGATCAAATCTAGGTAGATGCATAATTTCCGAGGGTACTGTAGAAGTAAGGTCATAGAATTGTAGTAGGGACTGTAACAGTACTGTAGCAGGTACTATAGTCAAAACTTTAGAAGAACTATATGAGGTACAATAGTGAGAACTGTAGTAGGAACTATTTGGCACTATAATAGCTGGAATTTGCTTTATTTTGGGCCTTTGGGCCACCGATTTTGTCATAGAGTCCTTTAAGGCCTTTAGGCCACCAAGCCTTCCGGCCGGTAAGGCCTTCGGGCCACCTAAAGGCTTTCAAGTCACCATAAGTGCAGATGAAAATAAGACAACCTATAATGAATAAGCTCTATATGAGGATAAGCAAGGACCTTTCAACACAGTAGAAGCTACTCAGATTTCATGAATGAGAGGGTATGTCACCTGACATCGGGACAAACCTGTGCATGCTCGGGATAGCCTATCTGAATAGCTGTATGAAGGTGGAGAGCTGATGTCATGATGAATATGCTAGGGAGGAGCAGTTCCAAGTAGTTAGTCTTGGTTTTATGTACTGTATGAAGTCAACGGGCAATGAATTCCTTTAAGGACAATGGTCTATGTAATACTTATGCCTATGTTCCTTGTAATGATTCCATCTCTCCCCTTCAAAGGTGGATTATCAAAAATCAATAAAAATGAAGGCCTTCCAGCCCTTGGATGGTGGATATACTAAGAGAATTTATTATTGAATTTCTAGTTTTATAGTAGTATTATATATCTTTGGATTAATTCACTTATAGTAATAAATTCTATTATTTTCTCTAAATGGATTCATTTAAAGAACATTAAGGGTGTCCATATAATTCTTATATTTTGTTAGATGTAAATTGGGGATAAATTATTAACCATCCACACTATTTTTTAGAAGGTGACTCATCCATCGATGCTAATCAAAATTAATATTGAAATTACTCACGGATAGTAAAATACACATGTTGATTATTAAATATGACCCTCGGAATTATAAGTTTTTATCACATTTTTCATCATGTGTTGATATGATTTTGGAATCAATGTATGGAAAAATTGTTGAAACTAATCCGAAGGAATGTTGATCTATTTTAAATCTGGGGTAGAGTTTGGGAAGATTTATATTATATAAGAAAATACCAAACGTTTAGTTAAATACATAACACCATACTCATTTATTTATTGAAGATTTATGTTCCCAAATAATAAAATATGATTAAATACGGTGATATTGAGGAGAAAGATAACACATATTATAAGCACAATTAAATCTCTATTATTTTTTTTCAATAAAGGGTTGGGAGGTAAGATGATTACATTGGTTCAGATTAGGTGTAAGCAAGGAAGAATCCATGATGAAAATTAGGAGTGGGATGATGAAATGAGAATCCAATGGAAAAACATGATCTAATAATAATAATGAAAAACCATCATAGGTATGAGAATCCCGATGGTGGGTAGTTTATAGAAACCATGACAACATTAGGTAGTTACTTTTCATAAATTTAATTATTTTAATTTCATTTTTGGGTTTCTCTTAAAATCTAAAGTGGATTAAATGTTTTCAAGGAGTTGGTTTGAAAGGTAAAATGGGTAATGGTTGAGAAGGAACTGGGATCCTAGTAGACTTGTACATGGTGCATTTTGTGGAATAATGATTATAGTTAATTCTTTTATGTAAAACATTTACACAGTGGATTTATAGAAATGACCAGGTCAACACCAAGGTAAAAATAATATTAAAAAGGGAATCTATTAATTTTTATAACAAAAATAAACTCTAAAAAATACATACCCTTAATATTTTCCTCACTTTATACCCCAATATATTTTCTTTATGATCTCTATTTTATCTAATAACTCCCATTTTAACTTAATTTTAATGTATTATCAATTTGATTTTATTTTTTCATTAAATTTCATATTCATCATGGTATGTTTATAGAATATCTCTTATCTACATACTCAAACCTCTTCTATGTTGTAGTATGTGTAATTTACCTTATTAAAACCATCTTTATTGTTGGATAATTTTATGCATTTAATCTTCTTCTAAGTGTATTGTTGCGAGGGGTTACCTATGATAAAATTTAGGTATTTAATTGGTTTATTCGAGTAGTTTCACCTTCCATATAACATCTTATACATAACGAACACATAATTACATTACTTATAGACAAGAATTTATATCTCTATATTCCCATTAAATTTTAGGTTTTATGTTTTAAATAATTATAAAAACCATTAAATTATAAAAGAAAACACTTCAACATATTGTGAATTTCTAATAAAAAATAGGTTCTTATGTTTACTCTCTCTTTTTATCCATGAAGAACATTATTCTTTTCACAAAAAGTCTTCATTAATGAATTATTTATCATACTATATTATAAAAAATTACTTTAAACCTCTAAAATAATTTCAAAATGTGTTATGATGATATGACTCCTACAATTACATATAAAAATAAATGAAACCCCTTAGATCATTGAATAAATGGAAACGCCTGAGAATGATTCCATTTTATATAATTAACATTGATTTCAAATAATCACATACCTTCTAATGAAATCAATCCCATTGATGAAATATTTTAAAAAAAAAATCTAATAATCTATCACGTAGAAAATTAATCAAGAAGGTTACCTAGGACATCATAGTCATATCACTCAAAAATACCCCTTATAATAATCCTTACGATGGAATAACTTCATGTGTTAATTACAACATAAATTTTCTAGAGACAAATTCATTACTAAGTGTATTTTTGGGATATATTCGACCAACCATATATCATATATAATTTCCCATAATGAAAACATAAATGAAACACAAGAGGTATTTCGACATAATTAATAATACTCATGATAATATTAAATTTTACCCATAAGTATAAACTCTCATATAAATAACATAAAATTAAGAATAAATATTTGTTTCATTGATAAATATTTCAAAAAGAAAAAACACATAATATTGTGATTTTAATTTACTTTGGAAAACAAAAATGACATGATACTAACACATTATAGAAAACAATGGAAATTGTGTTGGGAAATTTGATCATACAAAAAATGTATTTGTAATTTCTTAAAGAATGTAAAAAGAATTAATAATTATCCAAACCAAAAATTGATTCCTTTAAAAGAATACAATTAAAATTAATTTAAAATGAAAAAAAATCATATAGGTATAAAATAATAACATCATATTGGTTGGAGATATATGGAACATGCAGAGTGTGAATTTTCATTTTAAAATTCTAAAATGAAAACAAATGATAAATTAAAAAATTGAAAAAGAGTTAGATGATATATTTTTTATGAGTTATAAAAGATAATATAGTTATAAATAGTTTATGGAAATGTACATAAAAAATATGAAATTTTTATTATTGATTACAAATGATGAATTGTGATAAAATACATAGAGTAAATGCAAAATTTATATAGAGTTATACAATAATGGGGTAGAGGCCCATACATGGATACCCTTTAACTCTATAAGTCAATATTATAAATCACATTAACATAAAAGTGATCAAGAAATATATCACTCAGAATATTTGTTTGTGATAATCCTAAAGATCTTTATCGGTTTCCAAGGAACATGATAGAGAAAGGTAAAGATATGGATGAGGTATTATTAGTTCCAACTCATTAAAACACCACTCACTAATCTATTTAAAGGAAGATTTCAATTTCATATGAGAGATTTGAGAAAAAGGGTGATAACATTATTGAGGTTTCAGAAATATGGATTGCTATTTGAAATATTTTTAGGGATCTTGCAATTCAAAATCTGATTCAAACATGAGAGAATCATTGGAATAAATTGGTTTCAACTATTATATTCAAGGCGGCCATGGGTGTCCTTTTATAGGCCCCATGAATAGAAGGACATTCTATAATTCATTTAGTGTAATGAATCTACGGAATAACATAACAATTTCCATTATGAAAATAAGAAATTCTCAATAATATAAGGAATTATGACACCATTGGATTCCTGGTATCCCTCATTAGATAACGGGTGGGATTCCTCGAACATGAAGCTTCTATAAGTCCCCCCACATCAGGATGGAACACCTCCACCGGTTTTCTAATGGACACCTATAGATCCTTTTTTCTTCTTTCTTCACGAATGGATAGATTATTGTTATTCTTTTCATCAATAGTCTCTTACTGATTCCACTAATTATCTAGTTCCCAACACCAGTGAGATGATAATATTTTCACTTCTAAAATTTTATGTGTGATCTCCTTCACTTCCTTATATTTCCTTAGGAATATCTTAAAAAATGATTCCAAGGTCCTAATGTTATATATTAGAGATAACTAATCATGTTATAAGGATTAAAATAAAAATTGTGATTCCATTGAATTATACAACTTGTTTTATAATGTAAACTCATAAAATAACACATATAAAATCAATATAAAAAATAGGTGAGTTTTTTATGTTCATCAAAAACCCATCATAGAGAGAGGCACAAAAATAGATCACTTTAAATTAACACAAATTATTAACATAAAAAATCAAAATTAATCATCAATCAAGAGTAAAATATATATCAATTAAATTAAATATATTTAAAAGATATTTAATGAGATCTATGAGATAAATTAGAAATTAATTTTTTTTGAAACTAATAAAATTTTTGTTAAAAATATCTCCTTTGTAAAATAATTAAATTATAACACAAATAAAAAGTTTCTGTAAGAAAACAATCCCACTTTGTAAAAAAATTTAACAATTTTGAAATAATTAAAATTCTTGAAATTCTCCTAATTAAGAACTGAAAAACAATAATATTCAATAAATTACCCCTAAAATAATTATAAAAAATTAGCAAATAATGAGATAAATGATAAAATTTAATTGGGATCTGAAGAAAAACACGATATAGATTTTGAAAAGCTGAAAAAATGATAAAAATATATGGAAGAATATGAAAACACTTACTAACTTCAAAAGCCACTTAAATAAAATTATCATTAGATAGATATAGAAATGTTTTTTGGACAAGAATACATTGATTTTAAAAAATGAACTTATCTTTTAAACCCTTAATATAATAATATCATTAGAGAAAGATATAAAGGATTATAAAAATGAGAAAGGGAAGGTTATAAAAGGAAAAAATATTAGAGAACCGGGAAACATGAAGAGTAATAAGGATATTAAAAAATGAAATAAATATAAATATGAAAGTATAATAAGCAAATAAATTTAAATAAGAAGTGAATATAATTAAATAATTAAAATGAAGAAGCTACAATAAAATCGAAATAGAAAAATAACTATTATAAATAAATTTTTCATCAAGATTCATACATTATAGAAAATTTTTAACTCTATGGATTGATTTCATCATTCAAATAGCTAGAATAAGTTTCTTTATTATGAAACCATGTATTGAATGATTCCTTCAATTTCTATTTTATCAAAGTTCATAAAAGATAATATTTAATGGAACAATAATATATTATATAATCTTACCGATCATTAATCTTTTTTATGATATATAAAAATTCATTTATTTTTAAAATAGAATATCATATATAGACTTATCCTCTCAGTTTCAGAAAAACTTTAAATTGAAATAAAAATAATTTTTATGTAAAATTATTTTAAAATTAAACTTCTCTTTATTAAAATTACTTATTTTAGAAAAAATATTATGCTGAAAATTGGAAATTCAGTATTTAAAATCAATAACTTTTTAAACAAAGTTATCCCTCACAAAGATAAATTTCAAATTAAAGAGATATATATCAGCCTAAATTGTTATCACATGTGAGATAATTGAATCATATCCCAAATATTATAAAATAAAATAGAATTAACATATTTAATATAAGACATTAAAATTATTTTGAATGAGAACTCAAGATAGTTATAGTTAAAGAGAAAATGTGTTATTAAATAACAATTCCTAATTTAGATATAATTTTTTTTGAAGTTATAAAGTGATATAGATTTAGAAAAAATATAAACCTATTGATATATTATGTGAATAAATGACAATAACATATCATCTGTTTGGAACAGATCTATCAATAAGTGGTGTTTACGACGAATTTCATTGATGTGAGAGTGATGGATATAATTTATAAAGATATTAATGGCATTGGTATCTTAAAATATAATTGTAATATTTTAAAATATTTCCCAAAAATATAAGATAGTTTCTTTCATCCATATTAGATGGGCACAAAAAAATTCATAGATTATGTGTTTATCTTCGATCATAGAATGATCAACATGGTTTTTCTTCTTAAAACACTTTTAAATGAATGATTGTCCTTGTATACTAAATGTTCTACTAGTATTTCCATTTCTAGAAGAATTCCTCTATAATTATCTTTATAAAAATAATTTATTTTTGAAAAATAATTTATTATATAATACAGACCAAAATTTATTGAACATAATAAATAATGAATAATCTAATTGATAGTTTTTCAACGAGTTTTATTAAGGTAATGTAGAACACCAATCATTCTTCTCTATGTATTGGTATTGACAAATTTTCCAGTTTCATGCAACCTTAAATTTTATATTGTACTAGTGGGAGACCTAATTTCATTTTCATGATATATTATGAATCATTTTATGAGTCTATTTGTATAATTTAATTTGTTTAAATAGATACCATTATTTCATTGATTAATTTTGAAAACTGAAAAATAAGTTGATTTCACCCATAAAAATCATTTCAAATTCAAGTTTCATTAAATCATAAAGTTAAAAAAAAATAGAGATTCAACATTAAATATGAAAATCAAATCATCAATGAAAATTTTAATAAGTAAAAACTAATTTGATCTATGTCTTTGGAAAAGTATTTAATCATATTTTCCTATTTTAAAACAATTTTTAAGGTAAATTGAAATATATTTATAAAAAACCAAGGTTCATTTTTGAGACAATGAAGATATTTAGTTAATTTGTTTTATTGGTAAAAGTGGATTAAAAAGATATTTTTTTGTTGAAAAATATCATTTTCCAAAATAAAACCATTTAAAAAGGTTATTTGGACATATTTTTAATGATTTGGAAATTAATATGTGTGATAAATTCTTACATGATTCTTATGAATTATAGATGAAATACAGGTGAAGAGTTTACACCATTATTTATTCCTTGTTATTGGTAAAAACTGTTGGCCACTCATCGAGCATCATCTCTAGTGATATCACCATATTCATAAACATATTTCTAATAATATAGTTATGGCCTATAATGGGGTGTACAATAGGTCTTCCCATGTGATTTCATACATCAATTTTAGTGAATCAATTAAATTCCTATCATATGGTAAGAACCCAAATTCATTCATTAAGGAAATCATTACGGTTTTCTGGTTCAATATGATATACCATGGAAAGGTGTTAAACAACCTTTAATAATGATCTATGAGTATGAATTACTACTTCTAATATATGATGAAATTTTCTGGTGGATGTCCATTAGTTTTTATGAAATATTTAGGCATATAATTTTATATGGAATATTGATTTTCATCGATATCATTAGATTGAAAATGATAATTTAAAACATTATATTTAATAACATTTCTATAAAGTTTTTTTGTAAAATATTCACCCAAAACAACATGGCTTGATTATTTTAAAATATAAATCCTTTTGGAAAAGACACATTGTTCCAATCTAATTTTGGATTAAACATTAATGATACAATCATATAATTTAAAATGAAATATTCCAAAATTTTATTAAGTGTTTAAAATAAAAGATTCAGAACAAAAGACATTGAAAAAAATACATCTTGCAATTTTTTTAAACCAAAGATAAAAAATGACCATTTTTAGAAAATTTATTATGATAAAATGATTAATGATATATATTTTTTTTCTCATCCCAAAACGAAAAATATATTTCAATGATATATTTATTTAAATTAGTTTCATGGATTTCATGGATTGATTATTTTTCCTATAAACCCATTTTTTAAGGGGTTCTTGGTGTAAGTCCCTAACCTTAAAAAATTATATGATATCTATTTAAATCAGGAATTTTAATTTATTTCAAATTTAGTATCTTTTCAGTTTTGTTGTTTTATAGAATTATGCAATAATTTATACCTAACAACTCAAATATTACCATATAGAAACTTTTATTAAATTTCAATTTTTATAAAAAAACAATCAATATTAAACATGGTTTCTTTTCATGGCCAATCATTATAATTTTCCCCTTGATCCCATCCTCATCTCTATACACCCTTAAATCTAGTGAAGAAAATTAAAACATGGAATGAGCATAAAAAGATTAATAAGGTATCCAAAAAAAATGAAAAATGTTAGACTTTTGAAAACATGAAAAATCATTAATACCATATCATAAATTAAATCATTTCACGCTTAAGAATAAGTAAATACGTTTCTTCAAAAGTAAGATTATTTCTTAATATTTTTAATTAGAATATTAACATAAAACCCATAAAAATCATAGAAAATACATATAGTTACCTAGGGACATAATTATACATTTCACTTTTATAAATGGAATAACCATGTAGTAGACTTGCATACATGAAACACTTACAAATAGAATATTCATACATCCGACTTCTATAACCAATTCATTGGAAGCTATAACATAACAACCAATACTTGGTTAATCCCAGAACCACCCATTCTTAGTTTTTTATAGAACCGCCTATCTAATTTATAGTTAACATTACATAATTATAACACATAAAATCCTTAAATATACAACATTTCAATAATAAAATTTCATTTTATATCATTGAAAAATATTTTATGTCATTTTAACAACTAATTCATTTTATAAACCCATTTTGAACTTTTACAAAGTTAATATAACTAAGTGTCCCATACCACATTATATAAATTGAATGTAACTAAGAAAATATAATTTCAAAACATTAATTTCTATATAAATTAAGTCATAAAACCAATTTAGAAAACATGAACATAATAGAGAAAAATTAAAAATAACAGATCTTTAAAACATTTAAAATGATGTTTCAGTTAAAGAGTCCATTACAACTTGAGAAAAAAATGAATAAAATCCATTAAATGATAACATTAAAAATATAATTTAAATACTAATAGAATGTATAAATTATTGATATAACACACAAAAACAAGTTTTAGATACACTTTATAGATCAAAAAGGTGTATAACATCAAGGTATTCCTTAGTGAACCGAGATTGAGATGAAGTCCCTTACCTCAAGCCCGATTCATCCAGTAAGTTATTTATCTTCCATGATAATAAACCTAGATTAATTATTTTCATTCATTATAACCTTTTATACTTTATTATTCATTTTATATCACTTATTACCATGTTACAACAATTAAATAATTTTTTTTGTATTTGATATTTTATTGATATTAAATAAATGATTCCGAAACAACATTTTAAGGATGTATATTGTAAAAATTGTTCATTATTCAATCATATAATGAATAATATTCATAAAATAATTATTGATTTTATTAATGAATTATACTTTTAATTCCATCCATTATATATCTATATTAAAAATGAACTATTTAATATTATAGAGATGGTTAGTCAAGCGTATGCGTGAATATCATTTCTATTTGTCAATGATAATTATAGAATGACACTAAGCATAATTTTATAATAATATATTTATAATAGTATAATTTATATAATATTAATAATTTATAAATACTTATATATATATATATATATTATCTATGTGATTTGGTGATTAAAATTAAATAAAATCACTCTGTGGATGTGACAGTTCACACATAAACACTAATGATTTGATCATTTTAATGGGAATGTAAATTAAGTGTATTATTCCTATATTATTATATTATAATGATAAATATGTCATCAATATAATATGCAAACATTAATTTCATCATTTTAACCATTCCTAAGAGATGTTGTTGGAAAACAAATTATATCATTTCGTTGAGGTGATAGTTCTCACATACCCACTAATGTTAATTTGTTCCCCATTTGCTAGAAGTTGTTATGGATTTAGGTGATTATATTAACAAAATAACATCCTAGTATATTTATGATGTTGGAGATTTTATTTCATCATGTTTGAAAAATATTTGAAGGAACTGGAAGAAGAAATAAAATAAAAACACTAAATTAATGACGATACATCTTCTTCGGACAATTTCATTTGGTAATCACCTTTAAAGCTATAAGTATGGTTTTATGCCTAAAATATGATCTCTATATTGTGGGAGGGATTGTAGAATGGTATTTAGGAAGATATCTTCTGATCCAAATTTGTTCGGTAGTGTGAAGAAATTATAATAAGTAGTTCCCTTTAATAAGATAGGGGAGTAGCACTCTTGATATTCATTAAAGTATTAAATTAATATAAATTAATATATTATTTTATGTTTCTCATAATTATGGTATTTAGAATATAGGATGAGTAAGGGTATAAATCAATACAGAAAATGGAAATTGTACATTTTTTATTGTTTTTTAAATCTGCATCTTTTTATAACAGTTAATCTACCCTTTTGACTCTTAATATGTTACCATGCCATTTACACATTTAAGGTTAATATAGTGATAATAATATGATAAAAGTCCATTAAATAAGTAATTTTTTAAATATTAGGAATTATAAAGATTATTTGGATGAGTATTATATTTTTTTTAAATTTTATATCATTTAATAAAATAGATCGTATTTGAAAATACCATTAGAGTCAATGTTGATACTATTCATTTCTTGACTTTTTTAAAATATCATAAAAACTTGATATATTTTAAGAAATCTTTTAAAAAATCATGAGAATTTGAATATAATCAATAAAATTTGTGGATGACATTAATTATATCAAATGTTATTTATTTTAATATTGTTAATATCAATCGTTTTATATTTCCTTGAATTAAATAGTTAGATCATCATTATTGTGAAAGAAATTAATTGAATTATTTCTTTACAAATAAATTAGAAATAAAATAGCATGATGAATAGAAACCTATTATCTTTGAAATTAATTTTTATAGTCGAATTTATCTTATGTGTAAATTTATTTTAAAACTATTTCAATTGTATAAAACAAAAGTATGAAAAAATGACATTTCATTGAATAAAATTCTATAAATGTCTTATTGGCATCTATGTGGATCAAAGAGCTCCAAAAATAGGCACATGGAAAATTTTTGTTACATATAACACATCCTATGAAATTTGGACAAGTGTTATGATAAATTTATTATATTGTATAGAAATATTTATCCTTAATTACATAATTTTCCCTTAACTATAGTAATAAAAATAATATTATAATTTCAATTCATATTTTCCAAAAATATAATGGAATGATTTACCTAATGTTGGTAGATATTTTCCAAAACCATAATGGTTTTAATGAGTGAGGAAATGATAATAATTAGTTCCCTTTTAAGAGAGAGGGTAGGGGAACTCTTGGAATACATCAATGTATTAAATCATTATAAATAAATTATTTGTTACAAGTGCCTCAATGTTGAGTCATTTAGAATATAGGACTATTAGAGGTAGAAATAAATTCATAAAATTATAGTTTGATAGGTTTGGATTATTTTTTAATCCTTATATTTTTGATTTAAATATTAATTTCCCCTTTTAACTCTTACAATGAAGTCATTTAATTTAAACATTGAGGTATATTTTGATAATTATAATATGAAAAAATATAAATAAATGAGTAAATTATAAATTTTTTTGATATATACAAGTTAGTTCAATGAATATAATATTTAGATATTTTATGTCATTTAATAAAATATTTTATATTTTAAAATACAATTAGTCTTATTTTTTACACTGTTCATTCTCCTCACATTTTAAAATTTTCATAAAAACATGATATATTCAAACCAACTATTTCAATACTTCAATAACCTATCATAATAGTCCATAAAATTCTTTGGTTATTTTGATTATTTCAAATTTAATTTAATTTAATATTTTTAATATCATTTATTTGTTATTCCATTAATTATTCAATTACTACATCATCATTATAAATGGCTTTAATTTAATATAACTTTCCAAAAAACTAAAAATAAAATATTATGATGTAAATAAATATTTTACCTCTAAAATTTATATTTATCGTAGAATTTATATTTTTTATAACCTCATATTATAAATAAATCATTTGTTTAAAACAAAATTATGGTAAAATGACATTTCTTTTAATAAATAACTCCAAATTAATTATATCCATCCACCTGGGACCAAGAGTTCAAAAAATTGTCCCAAGGATTATTTCAATCGAAATTATATCATCATATAAAATTTTGAAATGATTTTTGGTTTTTTCTAATACATTACAATATTATTTTTACACTTAATTAGCTAATTTACCCTTAATCGTGGTCATAAAAATAATTACAAATGTTAGTATTCGTATTTATATAATAATGAAAGGTAACTATTTCATAAATTTAAACCTTATGATTCAAAATCATGAAAACATTTTTTCAAAATTCTAATAACAAAAGTTGCTAAAATTAATTTCAAATTAATCCTATTGACATATCGAGAAATATGGGTTTTAAAGTAAAGATGTTCAAAAGTTCCAATGTTTTTATATCCAATTTCAATTTGAAATCAATTTTGAGGAACGAAATTGGATTCATTGATAAAAAAATTATCTATTTTAAATTTAAAACCATTCAAAAATATAATTTACCACTACAAATATATATAGTGAAAAAGCAGTTTTCAGTTAAAATGTTTCATTTTTTGCACTATTAAATAAAAAATTAATCATATCAGAAAACTACCAAAAATTAAAACAATGTAAATTGTAATACTATTATTTTAAGGAAGATTTTTATTGTTTTAAATAGATGAAAATAATATGTAAAAAAAATATTTTATATAAGTGCACCATCACAAGGAAAAAATCAATATTTTTTGACAAATACTTCTTATATGTGTAAAATAGGGTTTCTTCTTATATCATGACTTAAAACCACATAAAATTTATGATAAAAATTATATTTAATATTTCATATTTATATATATATTACAATAATATAATCCAAAAAGGTGATTTGTTTATTTATTACTATAAAACAAAAATTTTCCCATATAAATTGTTTCTTCTAAAAAAGTTCTTTTATTTTACAAAGCATTTTACATTCATATATATTATTTGTTCAAATAATTGATTATATATTCATGAGTAAATATAATTTTCATAATTCAATTTTTACTATTCATTCAATATATTTGAATGACTGTGTTATAATGGTAATATTTAAATAATAATATTTAATTTTTCATTTAAACATCTTGTGGATATCATGTACACTATAGAAAATAGAATTTACTAATAAAAAACCTTGGTTGTTTCATTCTACCAGCGTTAAAAAATTGTTCCCTTATAATTTGAACTCATGATAAAAAACTATGGGTTTGACTTTTCAAAAAACCTCTGTTGAAACACCACATTAGAAAAAGGTGTAATGAAAAATCCCCATTAAAATAATGAAAAAGAATTATGAAGATAACATGTGATAACATATAAGAGGATTCCATATATTCAAACATGGGTATGTTAGAAAAACTAACTATCATTTTCTAATGGAGAGTGATAGATAACACAATTTTTATAATGTTAACTTTCAAAAACCATAAAACTATTATGTATTAAAGGTTATTGATTTCATTGTATGAAAAGTAAATACATAACATTTTTCATTCAAAATTATTCTCATAGAGATGAGAAATTTTTTTAATTTCTTTGAATATAATTAAATATACTTACTTGAATGGTGTAATTTCATTCTTTATATAATTTCAAACACAAAATCATTTTTTTATCCATACGTTATGTATTTAAGATAAATTTTAATTTTTTTAATTCCCCAGGCATTATAATCACATAATACAAGAAATATTATGTTTCTATTTATCCTCTCTTAAAATATTAAACAAAATATTTATTCTATAGAAAATAAGATATTATCCAAAAAATAATACTTTTGGACTTAAAATACTTCAATAAAAAAACTGAACAATAATACCCATAGTTCAACATAAACCATGAAACAAATAACAATTCTTAAAATTCCTTAAAAAATTATAACTTTGTTTAAAACATATAAATCAATTTTTTCAATCATATAGTCTTATAAGATAAATTTTAACATTAATCTTTAAATAATAAGAATTTCTCTTGATGTCTCATATTAAAATATTATTCTGCATGGTAATCTTCATCATATGCTAACAATTTCCATAAATCACCATAAGTCAAAAATTATAACCGTAGCTTGTTCCAAAATATAATTCATCCTTTACATGTAAATTAAAATCCCATATAATTTTTTTTACCTTGATCATATAGGTTTCCAAAAAGAGTGATCATCTTTCAAAAAAACATTAATAACTTAATGACCATATCACATTCCAATCCCTTAGAGATCATTTTTTATAAAGGACATGTTACTAAAATAAACTTATTCATAATCCATAAAATCATTTAAAAAAAATTCATACTAAATATGACTTCACATATGTTAGTGATTGGAGATTCCCAATTATTACCCTCCTGTTGTTGTTTCTAATGGTACGACCTTGTCGGACATTACTGGTCATCTCCCATCCTACACATTGTCATTTTTTTCTAAAACTATATTAATATAAACCTTAAAAAATTCATAAAAATTTTAAAAAAAAAAATAACATCAATATTTCTTATACTCAATAGTTATCTCATATCTTTTATTTTCATCCAAAAAAACCATAACACACTAAAACCTCCAAAAAACTATAATGTTGGTATTAAAATTTGTAAATATATTCAAAAAATGAAAAAACATTATTCCATAAATAATGTTTTCATATAAAAAACATAGGGGATACATATAAAAAAAATGAAATATTAGTATTCCAAATTACTAACATCATCAAAAGAGTATTAATAATTTTATACGATTCATCATCCTATCATCTACCATAACTATTGAATCCTTTATATGTTGATACATAAATTATTTAGCATTTTTTTCATCCCTTGACTATAATAATCCATAATACACCTTCATATATTACCTACAAACTAAAATCTGAATAATTTATTAATATTTAATCATGTTAAAACATGAGGAAGGAAATCATATATACCTTTCATAGGACATTTTTAGTTTACTAATATTTAACTGTTATGAAATTAAGTATTACTAAATAGATATCTATACGATGATCCAAATCAAATTCATGAAACTTCTTCCTTGAACATAGATTTTCATAATAACCATACTCTACACATTTATAATATTCAATTGATAAATTTTGAATAACGTTCATCCTATTCCTGGATTCAACAAAACACTTCCATTTTACATGACACTTTATAGCTAAATGACCTCTTTTTCAATATTAAAAACAACTTCATGTATATTTAACATATTTTCTTATGTGATTATTTCCAAAATCATGACACATTGGTCATCTAATATATTTAACTTTAGGATTATTGTCACAAACAAATACACAAGGATTAATTTCACTAATATAGTGTACAATACAGTACCCACCAATGTTCAAGTGGTTAATAATTACTCTTTATAGTTAGTTTAAAATAATAACAAAAGTTCTCATTATAGATCTCATTTCATTCAGTTTATCCATTATAAAACCAACACATTTTCCTCTAGATCCATTGATACATTTGTGAATATTGGATCTAGTTATTTACTAGAATAAAAACATTTAGTGTCGTTATATCAAAAAAATAATTATATTTAATCTTATGAAGAATAAAAAAACTAATATATCCTTTTTCATGTGATACCTAACATATTAGATTTAATTTAAATAACTATGAATCTATTTACCATTCTAACCATTTTGGTTATATATACCTTGAATATTATGAATAAATAATAACATAAGATCTAATGTTATCTAATCTATCCATTGAAACCAACTGTGTGCCCATGAATGTAAAACATCGCATAATCAATATTCAATATAAAATTTTAAATTTTTTCACATCGAGGAAATTTTTTGGTTTATTGTTTTATATTATTAGTCCATAGTTAAAACATAAAAACTCAAATATTTCCATGTATGTAATTATATTCATTATCTATTATCCAACAAAACAAAAACATTTAAAAAACAGGTTTTATATTCATGTTTGATAGTCATAATTTTTTCCATGATCCAAACCTTATATTTATTCTCCATTAAGTCCTATGAAAAACAATTTAAAACATCATATGATCTTAAAATTATCAGTAAGAGATAATAATAGAAAGTAAACTATTTGTCTTGTAAATACTTGAAAACCCATGAAAACATTATCATAATTAAATAAAATCACCCTTGAGTATTATTAAATACATTCCTTTGAAAGTAACCTCAGTTCATTCTTTACATTTGTCATCATAAGATTACATTACACCCCATAGAATGTACAGATAATACATAAAGGTACCACAAGGCATAATTAAACATTTAACATTTGAAAATAGATAAAATATTTGGGGGAATATAATACATGTCACTATTTGAAACAGAATATCTATACAGATGCCTTCTATACACAATGCATTGGAGGTTATAACATAACCACCTATCAATGGTTTATCCTGGAACCACTGATCATTAGTTTATCACAAAACCACTCGTCCAATGTACATGTTCTCTTACATATTAATCACACATATATGATTTCAATTTTCATATGTTAAATTATAAATTTTCATTTTCACACATAAGAAATCATTTCATGTTATTGTAATAATTGATCCATTTTTAAAACCCATTTTAATCTTGTAAAAAGACAATTTTAAATCAAACTGTCCCATTCCAATTTGAATAATTTGAAATTAACTAAAAAATTACCATTTTCAAACATTCACATCCATATATATTTACATTCGTAAAAAATGTTTCTAAAACATGGACATGAAAGAGAAATATTTAGAAGAATAAATCTTTAAAACATCTAAAATTATATATTAGTTAAAGAGTCCCTTACCAAATGAGAAACACATGTATAAAAATGACTCCATAATAAAATTAAATAAAAAATTTTATATCATGATAATATTTTAATTCATGATATAACATGTGAAATGTGTTTCATATACAACTTTCTATATCATGACGGTGCATAACATCACGATATTCCTCAATGAAAGGATATTGAGACGAAGTCCCTTTCCACGAGTTTGATTCATCACCTATGTTAATTATATTCATGAATAATAAAATTAGATTAATTATTTAATATTGATATCCTTTTTATATTTTTTTATTAATTTTATGTGACTTATTACCATGTTATAGAAATTACATAATTCTTTATGTTTATATAGGACATTTTGATGATATTCGGTACATGTATCCAGAACAACTTCAGTATGATGTATATAGTCAAAAGTGGTCATTATTCAATCATATAATATATAATATTAATTTAATAAAAAATATTCATTAATTATAATTTTAAATCCATTTATTAAATATGAATACGAAAAATTAACTATGTTACAATCACAGAGACAATAAGTCGTACGCACGTAAGAGTAATGTTCCCATATTTGAATGATAATCATGGAAAAAAGGAAGTATTTTTTATTATCACATAAGAAAAATAATATAATAAATATAATATTATTAATTTAAATATACTTATATATATATATATTATCCATGTGGTTTGAGGATTATAAATGAATCACATCGCTTTGTGGTGGTGATAGTTCACACGTACACACGAATGATATTATCATTTTTATGTGCACTGAAAATTAATAAAAATATAGATATATTATTTTTTAATAATGATAAATATGTCATTAATATAATATATAAACATTAATTCAGTCATTATAATCATCATTGAAAGACGGTGATGAAAAAAGATTCATATAAGTTTTTGGAGATGATTGTTCACACGTACGCATTTACGATTAATTATATTCCCAATTTATATAAGTTGAGAGGGATTTAGATAATTACATTAAAATAATAAAATCTAATTATATTCATGATACGCTATTTATTATCTTATCATCATTTAATAATATTTTAAGGAATGTGAATATTAAATAAAATAGAAATAATAAATTAAAAACAACACCCCTTCTTCGAGCTACTTTCATTGATTATCATCTTAACCCCTATAAAAAGGGTATTATTACTACATGAAGTCCTAGAGAATATGTGGAGGAATTGTTTAAAGTTATTTATGTAAATATTGGAAGAACCAAATTAGTTTTTACGTGCGATGAAATGATAATAAGTAGCACCCTTTTGTAAGATAGGGGAGGAGCTCTCTTGGATATTTTCAAAGTATAAAATTAATATATATTAATTTATATGAAAATTGGATCCAAATTTAGTTATATCAAATAAATTATTTGTTCGGGTAATAATTAATTCATTTTGTTAAAATTATATAGGTTTTTAATATTTTTTTATCATTTTCTTTTTTAACCATTTTTTAAAAATTTTAACACTCACCATGTTATAATGTAATATACACTTTGAGGTTTACTATAATTATACTAAAATTCCAGAAGACCATTAAATGATTCATTTAATATAGTTTAGGGCTAATAAAAATTAATTAGATAATTATTAGATTTCTATAAATTTTATATCATTTAATAAAATATTATATATTTTAAAATACCATTTGTGTCGAATTTGATATTATTCTTTTATTAACATTTTGTAAATATCGTAACAACATGATATATTCGATAAAACTCTTTTAAAACATAAGAGGATTATAAAAATGATCTGTAAAATTCGTTGAATATATTAATTATATAATATAGTATTTATTTAAAAAATGGTTATACCGTTTATTTGACATTTCCTTTAATTAAAATATTACTATATCCTTATTGTGTAACCCATCAATTTAATTATTTATTCCCAAAAAAATAAAAATAAAAAATCATTATTAATGTAAAAAAAATTATCATTCAAATGAGTATTTAAATTCTATGATATCTTTTGTATAATATCATATTAAATATATTTCACTTGTTTAAAATAGCAGTATGAAATAATTTACATTTCTTTGAATAAAATAATATAAATATCTTAAAGTCACCCAAGTAGATCCAAGAGCCCAAAAAATCAAACTAATGATGATTATGGTAGAAAATAACTAATAAAAGTAGATTTTATCAAGTTTTAGGGTTATTTTATAATATTTTATAATATTTTATAATATTCCTTTTACCTGTATTTACATGATTTACCCGTATCCGTTGTAATTAAAATATTTACTAAGGTTACAATTAATTTCTTAAAGAAATAAATGGGAAATATTTATTAAATTTTTAGCTTTTGATTCCAAATAGGGAATCCATTTTTCAAAACACAAAACATATATGTTCTTAAAATTTATTTTAAATTAATCTCATTGATGGATTAATAAAATGGTTTTTAATGTAAAAACCTTCAAAAGTTCACAATGATTTTATATCAAATTTCACTATGGAATTAATTCCAATTACCTAAATTGAATTAATTGATGAAAAAATTTCATAATAATAATTTAAAACTACAGAAATATAAGACATGACAATACAAATAAATTGATTGAAAATTAATTAATTAATAAAAGGTAGTGTTTTTCAGTATTCGTCAAAAAATGAATCTTATTAGAAAAATATTAAAAATTAACCCAATATAAATATTTATACTCTTATATCAAATAGGATGTTTATTTTTTCAGATGTAACTTTTAAAATTGTAAAAAATATAATTTTAATTGGTGTGCCATCAAACCACAACAGAACTTTCTTTCTTGAAAAATAAATCTTTTATATGTAAAATTTGATTTGTTCTTATATCATGTCTATCGAACACATAAAATTAATTTTAAAAATTAAAATAGATATATCATATATATATATATATTTATTATAATCCAAAAAGGGTATATTTTCTCTTTGTTGGTAAAAAAATACTTTTTCACATAAATTTTTTTTTCAAAAAAAACATTTTCTTTTATTTTAAAAAGGGTTTTACATTCATTTTTAACTAATTGGTCAAATAATTCATTACATAATCATGTATAAGTCATATTTTCACTATTAAATTAATTAAATTTATTCCCTTTAATATATTGTATATGTTATAGTGGTAAAATTTAAAAAATATTATCTAATTGTCCATTTTAATTTGATGTGTCATATCATGTAAGCTATAGAAAAAAGTAATTTTTTTTGTAAAAATCAATATGTTACATAATGATTGAAAAATAATGATCATATCCTTGTGATGAACATAAATCATTAAATTCTATATTTTAAAAATCTCCCCAACGACCAATTCGAATTGAAATAATTTTAGAAAACTTGTCGTTTTAAATAATTTTAAAAAAACTGATGAAGGAATTACAGGGTTCTATTTATGAGATAATATATATTCCAAACTAAATATTATAAATTATTAAATAATTACAAGAGTATATGATTTTATTAAAATAATTTTAATTTTAGAAAGGAAAAAATAAAATATAAATATAATTAATACATTTTTTAATAATATGTTAGTTTTTAGATTTAAAATTCAATTTGTGTTTCATATAATATTGGAATGAATCCCATAACATTTAATCATTTAAATGATTTTTGCGATGATAAAATTTTATTTTATAATGGTTCACATTGAAGATTATGTTTGTGTTACAATGCCAATGGTGTCTACTCCAAATCCACAACACACTAATTTGTGTACTTTAATATTTGATGTGTTTTCTGATAATATTATTTCAATAGACTGTGTAAACAATTTTAAATTTAGAAGAGGAAAAAAAGTTCTTATTTTGAGTCAAAAAAATTTCAAAATTATTATTCGTTATATATTTTAAAATCGATACCAAAAAATATACTATTTCTTATAAAATTGTGTTTTATACGTTAAAGAATAATTATTTTTTAAACAAATTGAGTCACAAAAACAAATTATACCTTAACTAATTTTATTACTTCAAATGTTATTACCAGTGGCATCCTGAACACATTTATTATTTTTTTGATTTGAATGAATTTTGTGAGGATACCACACATGTTTCTTGAGAAAAAACTTTATATATACCATTCTTATTCTTGGATTTTTCTCTCAAACCACTATTTATATAAAATCACAATACTATGTTTTTTAGATTCCAAATGAAAATAAGTTTGATTATGTTATCTATAAATGATTTTATAATCTATACTTTTTTTAATGCAATTTATTTTGCAAATATTGTAATAAATATTTATTAAATTTAGAATCTCATGTCGTGTATTCTGGAAATCACTTTCATAAGTTAAGTTGAAAATTATTCTCTAATAAATGAAATTTCTTATTGTGATAACCCTATAAAAATATAAATTTTCATCAGAATCATTGGGGTGATTATATGATTATAGATAAAAAACTCGACCAATTCTTCATTATGTTTTTGAGATCCCAAAATTTTAATCAAATATTTTTCACCTTGATACCATTTTATTAGAGAACATTATTGGTCAGGAATGGTAGATTCTATTTTAAAAACTTATTGTTAATATTTAACTTTCATGGGTAGATTCTATTTTTCATTCATTCATGATATTTATATTTTTTATATTTATACATTTATTTATTATTTTTTATATTTCCATTGATTTTATTTATATAATTATTTAAAATAATATAATCAATATTTTGAGTTGATAATATACATATTTTATGTCATCATAAATGAAGTGAATAGGGAATAAATTATTATTCTAAAAATTTAATGAATTTTGGGAATAATTGGAAGAGGTGGAAATAAGGAAATGTGTACTGAACATAAAATACATATAGACATGTTCTATAAGAAACTAGGGGAATAATTCTCATGAGGTGGATGAGGAAGAGGAATCCGTTGAGTTAACACAAAAAATTTATGTTGTGATGTTGAAGGATTTTTTTACCTTCTATGTTTTCTTTGAGGACATTACAGTATATGAGGAATTGTATCTTGATGTGACCTATCTTTTTATATTCGTATCATATAACTTCTACTTTTTCCTTTTGATATATATTTCTGCAATGATTGGATTATTTATTCTTCTTGAAGTAAATTTTCAGGTTCTTCATGAGTTTAGCATATTCTAGAATTTAAAATTAAGATTAATTATAATTTTAGTATGTGAGAACTATATTGTTTTATGTTAGTATCAAAGAAAGTTAATTGATAATGGTTATGAGATAGAGAAGGTTTTCATTGAACAATGCTATTACAATACTACTAATAAATATCGTGAAATGGTTATTATAATTTAGAATAAGATAGTTTTGATAAATATAGATAGAAATTATATTATTTATGAAATAAGGAAGACTCTTGTAGTTCTTTTGAGAGATCTAGAATTTTATTGTTTGAATGAAACCTAAGATCATTATTTGGTGAATTTGGTTGCAATCGGTAGTTTACACGAGGAAAATTGAGTCCTTTTATATGATACAAGAGGATTGGGAACCTTATGGAATTTATTGGGAAAAATAAATCCCTGTAATACCACCATTATGGTATTTTGTATCATAATATATACACACTCAGAAAATAATTCTAGACACATTCAGATACAATGTAGACATCACTAGGTTTCTTGGGCACTACCTAGAACTAAGAGATCATATATATCCTCCTTTGGAATTCTAGTACATCTCCATTGATTGACCATCGTATACATGGGGAACCACCTTGCTTCTACCTTTACCACCAACTAACTGGTAGGTATTCTACACATAAAGTGGCTATCCTTTATCGAACCAACTATTTGTTTCTCAATTCTCATGAGTCAGGCTATCTATGGTTATCTAACATCATGTTGGAGGTCCTAAAGTTAATTTTATTTCTGTATATATATATATATAATTACTATTACAAGTTCTTAACGTATGAATAATGATACTAACAATAAATTGCAACACCTTCAATAGATCTTTAATATTCCATTTAATTTCACTAATTATAATTCTATGATGTCTCTAAAACTCACATAATCAAATATTTATAAACATAGGAGGCTGTTTGTGATCAGTAAAACATAGGTGGCTATTTGTGATCATTAAAAAACAATTAATAAATAGTTAAAATTTATAAAAATAATATAATGAATATGTACATGTACAAAAGTGACATGAAAGAAAACATCAATACATTTTAACTGAGGTTTAAAAGAAAAATCAATTACCTTGTGTCCGAAATCACTTCCTAGTTCCCCCACCATCATGAGGAATAAAATTATATTAATTATTTACATTATTATGAATATTTTAAAGGTTTATCTCATTGTTATTTTTATGTTATTTCATTTTTATCATGATTCATTTATTTACTAATTCGTTGTAGTTCATGTTGGTCAATTTAGGGTCATTTGGTAAATAATATTCAATAAACATTTTGTTTCTAAATAATTGAAAATTTTCATTTTCCAATGGTTACCTAGGATCTATAATTTTTATATTATAGGATTCATATCATTATATAAAAAAGGTGTTAAATATTTCATGAAATAGTTCTTTTAAAACAATCTCTAGGTTAAGCATGTTTTTATGAGAACAATGATTGTTCTCACATAATTTTTTTTGTTATAATTAACAATTTACCCATTATATAATATTTATGAATATTTAAAAAATATTTTAATTATTTTATGGAGTCCCATGCTATTTTTTTGGAACATATGGTGGGAGTTCATGCAAAATTCTTATAAATATATATTTTCATAATTTTTTTAATGAAGTCATTTAGTTAAAAAAAACAAATGTAAATTAACATTATATAATCATTAATACATATTAAATATTTAAATAATATTTAAAATTATCATTATTTATGATTTCCTAATAATTATTGAAATTAATATTATAACATTTTATATATAGGTGGTAAATCGTCCCAAATAAGAAGGTGTTATCACTATTGAATGGAAAAGATTATGTTATAATAAAAAATGGTATCACATTTAATGAGGATTAATGATTTTAAAAACATTTTCTAAATTCTATAAAGTATATATAGGAATATACAAAATGATTAATATAGATAAATGATAAATATAAGAAATTATTACCTACCAATTTTCTCAGTAATCCCATTTCAGGTGGTTAAATTTATTTATAACGTGTTATTCATAATATTTTCAATAATATAGAGTATTTATCCTTAAAATCCTTAATAATTAAAAAAATATTATATTTAATCATTAAATTCATTTTAATGAATATCCATTTCAGGTGGTGATGAAAAAGTAAATATATAATTCCTAGGTGTGGTACTCTGAAAGTTGCACGAGGTACGTTTTCATTTTTCAATGGATGGGAGGAAGGTAGATATATATTTTCATATCAAAATAATTACATTTAGGTAAATTAATAATTATTATTTAATTATATTATTATGTTTATTATATATTTTTTGGATTTTTAATAAAAAATAAACATTATAGTTATCAATTAAAATAATTACATATTCTTGGGATATCCTCCTTAGTCATCTCTGAAATCCTTCATTGATTTTTCTATTTGGGAGATAAAAAATATATAAGATAATGGAATGAGATTTAGTTAAAAAATTTTATTTTTAATGGTAGAGATAAGTTAATCCATGTGTGTGGATAAGTGTGGTGGTGAATGGATTATTTTATAAGTCAAAGGCTTTTCACTATTTAAAGAAAAATTCAAAATATATAACAAAGGTCATAATAATGGTAATTAAGACAAAATTAGACAAATATTGAAGATAATATTATTATGGTTGAGAATCCAGATGAAAAATCAATTGGAGATAGGAATTTTTATTTTATACATTAATTAAACAACTCTCTAACAATTTTAACTTTCACTGTTTATAAAAAATTATTCCTTGGTAACTCATTCATATGACTAAAAATAAAATGGACCATATAAACTAATTTCGACTTTCAAAATCCCGATATGAAAACCATTTCACCATATTCAATTTCAATAGGAGTTATAATTAAAATTATAAAATATGCACCTTTTTAATTTTTAATTAAATGAAAATATAAAAATAGGTTTTTAAAATATTAAATTGTCATTTAGTTTAGATAATTATATGCACTGTTTTATAAATTCAACATCATACATAAAAATGTATAATTTTACTCATTAAATAATTATTTTCTCCATCAAAAATGATTCCAAAAAAATAGTTCATTATTTTATCAATATAATATCATAAATGTTATGATATTTGAGAATTATATATTTTTCTCTACTCACCTTAAAATAAATCATTTCATAAAAATCCCAAAAAATATTCTATAATATAATTTTAAAATTTTTATATAAAAAGTGAATTAAAATTAATCATTTTAAAATTAATAAAATTTAGTATTTTAAGTAATTAATAATGTATATAATACATGGTAAAATATTGTTATAATAAAAACTATTTCATTGGTAAAAAAATAATTTAAATAATTTATTATGTTTAAATGAATATGAGTACATAAAATTTACCTGAATATTAATATAATATAAAAATTATATATTATTTAAATTACATAGCCTTTCATATTCCTCCCCATTTAGTAATTTACATCCTTAGAATCATATTCTTTATTAATCATGTTGAGATATTGTGTCTTGCATACCTCGTTCAGGTCCTCATGTTGCTTTTTCAATCATATGATTCACCCAAAAAAATCATTTATTGGGTGAGTCAAGTTATTTCAAAATGGTATCTATCTATTCTCATGAATCTAAATTTTTTCCCTTATTATAAATATCATCCTTTAACTACCACTCCAGGGCTTAAATCCTTGGAATCATCATGTGTATACTTCCTTAATAATAAAACATGAAACACATCATGTACCCAAAATAAAATAACCCAAAATGATACTCGGTATGGAAATGATCACAATCTATTCCAAATTTTAGTTTTTATTAATAAATAGTGGGTTTAATTTATCATTTATACTAATAAACTTCACTCATTTCCATTGATTTACATTAAAAAAACATGGTCCCCTACCCAAAAGAAAGGTCATTCCTCTAGTTATTTTTACAAATCTTTGATTATATTCATGCCATCCTAAAATAGTGTTGAATCATCTTTACCTTATCAAACATCACTTTAACTTTTTATTTTCCTAAAAATTTTCCTATAACTTCATGCAAACATGATAGATTTCGACATCACTATCCATATATTCCCTCAAATTTTTCAATCTCAATAATAGAATGATAAAATTATTATTATAAAAGTAAACAAATTAAATTATTTGATCCCCACCTCCATTATAATATAATGAGTAATCTTGGATAATTTTCTCTAATACTTGAATTTTACACTTCGATTATCCATTACATAAATGATGAAATGTTGTAACATAACATTTTATTTAACAAATTCTATTGTCACTTCAAAAAATTGCATATAAATCATGGATCATAATCAAATATAATAGAGAGTGGGATTCCAGATAACCTAATTATATCATTAAAATAATGTTTATGATGCTGATAAAATATCATATAATATAATATATGAATAAAATGAGCTGATTTAGTCATATGATAAATAATAAATTGTATTTCATTACTACAAAAAGAGGTATTTTTTAATCCAACTATAAAATCCATGGATATATGCTCCCATTTCTGTTATGGAATTGATAATTACTCAAGCATTAAATTTTATTATTTTCTATTAGCTTTTACATATTGGAAAATAAAATGTTACAATGTAAAAATAGAAATATCAATCTTCAAACATTCCAAAAAAAAATATTCTCAATGATATCATGACATCATAGTGTTACAATGATAAATAAAATATATATATATTTTAGCTCATTTAATGATTTTATTTTTCAACTGAGTGTCTTATATCATACACAATCATTTTCCAAATCAAATAAAAACTTTTCATTCAATATAAATCATTAGAAATGTTACTTCCACAACCAGTACAATATTTCATTTAAAATTACAATCATCTTTCTAAAAATATTTAAATATTTCTACAAATGATAATTGTACTGATAATTTATCAAAAAGTGATGGTGTTTTTATATAAAAAACTTCTCGTTAAAATTCTGTTAAATAATTAAGTCACGGATCATGTTCCAATAATAACATGGTTAATGATGTATTATATTTTGTTTACAGAAACTATATTTTGTAAAGACCAATGACTTTGGTTCAATTAAATTGACACAATCGTTAATAATTCTTGCCACAGAAAATACTGAACTCATGTAACACAGAACTAAAAACAGTTGTGACATAATAAATGATTATTAATAAAAAAAATTATAATAACAATAAAATCACCATTACATAAAAAAATATTAAATAATTAAAAATACTAATATATAGAAGAATAAAATTAATATAAAAACCACTATTGTTTAAAATAAATTTTTAAAACATATTATGTAATTAATCCTAATAAATTAAATTCACACTTTTATAAATATTATTATTATAGTAAATTATATTTAAATATATTTTGGAATTGGTTAACATTATTTAAATAATATGTTTTTTTTAATATTATAAAACAATTAATGTGCCTAAAGAACATATTCAAAAAATATTTATTTTATTTATAATTTAAATTACCATTTATATATATATATTATAAATTTAATTTGATAAAAATAAAAAATATTCAATTTTTTATTTCAAAATTTTTTTAATATTAATTTTCAAGATTATTCTAAAATAATTCATTTTCTACTAAATAGTGAAAAAATTCAAATTTTCATATTACCGTCACATTTATGAATTAAAAATATTGAAACCATATATATATAATACACATATATATATATATTTATAAGGTGAAAAAAATAAATTTAAAAAAATAATATTTTTGATTTATAAAACCAATTTTAAAAATATTACAAACTCACTAATATTTTACCCTAAAATTTATTATTATTCGCTTACATTAAAAATTATTTTTTATCACTAATAGAAATTAAATATTAATATATGGATTTCAAATATTATATCAACATTATAATAATATGTAATAATATTATTATCATTTTTATGTATGAAATTATGATTAATAAGATAAAATTAAATGACCATGATAATGTTGAAAGGGTGATTTTCAAAGAATTGATTTATTATTGTTTTTATTTTTTTATCTAATGAATTATATATATATATATATTTAGAATTATTAGTTTACTAATATATTTTAAATATATATAAAAATTTATTATCACTCATTCAATTTAAAATCAATATTATATGATATTTTGAACAAATAATGGTAAAAATAATTTTTTTCAACAAAAAACATTCTTTGTATAATAAATTATTTAATTATAAAGTTAATTTAATATCATTTTTAATTTTAAATGTAATACAATGAGTCTAAATATAGTATTCAAACATTAAAATTAGGCTCTAATATTTATATTTTTTTTATTTAATAAAAAAACTATTAGGGTAACAGCTTG
Source organism: Viscum album (assembly GCA_963277665.1). Lineage (NCBI taxonomy): Eukaryota > Viridiplantae > Streptophyta > Magnoliopsida > Santalales > Viscaceae > Viscum > Viscum album. The sequence continues at coordinate 593,951,981 of OY728126.1, forward strand.
ATACCATAGTTGAAACTAAAATAGTAAATTGTAAAAATTATTGGATAAAAGTCATGAAATGTTTTTAAAACAAGTTTAAAAATGGTTTTAGGGGTATTTATAAAAAATATATCACCCTAAAATCCATAATTTATAAATTTTGGATTCATTTAGCATCGAATAGATTCTTTCTATAGTTGAAAAATAATGGGTGTTCACAAAAGTATCTTTTTCATTATTAATAAATTTGAACCACTTCCAACCTCTCAAAGAAACACATTACTATAGAAATTTTTTCTAACACATACCAAGTTTCACTATATTTGAATTAAATTATGTGACCTAAATCCCCTGGTCACTATAGTATAGCCTAATACATTAATTTCTAAATATATTTTAAAGAGATTGTGTATAATATCAATGTGAGTATTAGAGGGTCCTTATCCTTCTTTTCTTAATAAATATCTTCTAGAACTACAGTTGAAATAAAATATAATGAATTATGAATAATTATTATATTTAATTATTATTATATTAATTTAAACCCCATATTTATTCATTTCCATATACTTATAAAAAATTGATTGTCAATCGTGTGTTATATAGACGACCGCCCCCATAATGTAATGTTTATTATTATTTATAATTATTTTAATTATTTATGAAAATTTCAACAAAAATTATTCAATGAAATAATACTTTTTAAATAATATAATTATTCTTCTATTATAATGATATTATACATTTACATAACCATAATCACCGATTCATATATAGTGTGTTAATGGTTGTGTGGGTTTAACCACCTACTTGAAGAAAAATATAATACATTACCATAAAAGACATTTAGAACATAAATCCTAATATTATAAGAAAATTAAAAGAAAATAAATATAATTTTTTATATTTGTGATGTTTTTATTATTTATTTACTTCATTACTAATATTTTATATTTGACTTTGAAAAGTATCCAAATAATCCAACAACAATTAAATTGTCATTCAAACAAAAGTAAAAATTATAATTAATATATATAATATGATAATAAATTGTATGTATTAAATATATCATTTATGATAATGTTTTAATATAAATCATTTATTACACTTAATTTTATTATTACTGTTTTTAGCAATGTGATCAAAATGTATCATGAACTTGGAAAGTGTTTTTTTGCCTCAGTTTTTCCCCTTGAGGTGGTTTTCTTAATATACACCATGTTTTATCATGAATTATGCGTATAATTATAATTAAATATTTTTTCCATTATTATATTATATTTAATGATATTTAATTCTCTATTGAACATTTTTCTCTTATAGGGTTTTGACTCTAAAATTACAAAAGTTGTAAGGGTTTGAGAAAACTCATTTTTCTACTTCAGAGTTACAAACATTTTTGTTAAAAAAAATTGTTCAAACACATATTTACCATACCTAAGGAATAATTCTCATTGAATTTTATACTTATTTTAATATTTTTTAATGTAAAACTTCTAACATCATTAATAAATTATTCTTACCTAAAATATTATGTTTCATAAAAGTGTTTCTTGGAATCAATTTTTTCTTTTGGACACATAATTCTTATTATGAACCAATTTACTTTTTATTTGGTACATATACTACATATTTATTATACTATAATAGAAATTATCATTCATTTATATTATTTTATGTTCATTTTTATGCCCTTTACCCTATAAGTTTTTTATTTAAATCTTACTAGATCTTTAAGGATTGTTTCCCAATGTTATTTTAAATTCATGATCTATCATGATAACACATGCTGGTAATTTTTAAATTATTTGTTTCCAATTTGAAAATTATTTTATTATCATCAATTTATCCTTGATAATATTACAATTTATTAACATTATTGTTTCATAATCATTTAAAGTGATGTGGTTTTCAATAAAAATATTTTAGATATAAAAATAGGGCAATTTATTTTTATTCTCAAATTTTATCTTTGTGTACACATTTTTGGATATCCCTATATTTTTTAAAAAATTGGGAAAGTCCTATTAAAATACATTTAAAATAATTTAATGTTTTTTAGACAAAATTTATTTTTATATTATTCATATGGGTCTTTTTTTAAAAATAATCAATTTTATAATTTCTACAGGAATAATTTTTTTTGCATCATATATCATTTTTTATGAAATAATCCCTTTATGTTTTCATATTACCAAAAATAAATAAATTTTCACCTTGACATAAGAAATAAAACTATTACATTTTATTTAATATATCATTGATATATATAATTTTTAATGTTATTTCTTTATAAAACACCGCAAAAAGATCCATCATCTAACACGTTGTCCATTAATATATATTATTCTTTATTAATGAGATTATTAAAATTAAACCATCCACTGTATTCTAATATATGTCTTATCTAATGTATTTATTTTTTAAGGAATGATACATCATTACCTTTAGCATTCTTAACTATACTCATTTTATAAATATGATTTTTATTCTAATTATATTTCACTATAAATATTCTATATTTATCACTTTTAATTGAAGGATTCTCAGTTAGATTCCATACATCAATTGATTGAGGCTGTTTTTGACTTATGTGTATTCCCTTCAACTATGTTTCATAAATACCATATTCTCTATTAGTTTGGTTGGATAGAATTTACCTATAAACATAACAAACTGATTTATATATCCATTTATTTACATGGGTATATCATGTTATGATTATTGATGGAATTATAAATCCTTCTATGAAATATATTAGAAAAGGAAATGAACCCAATTTATATTCCATGGGTTCGTTATGATATCATGAATGAAATACATTTTCCAATAATGGGTTATTTTTTAAATGATGAATGATTGATTTCATGTTCTATATATCTACTTAAAATAATATTTTTATATTTATATATTATGATATAATTATTTTTCTTGTACAATTTATTTTCTCAAAATTTTGTGCACGGTTGTTGTGTACGATGAATGTAATGTTCCCTAAACTAATATTTATGCCACATTTATAAGGTATACTATTGTTATTATCTCTAGTATCATGTTTATTTTCAAATGATTCCACACTATTTGGATTTGTGATCGTTTTCTTATTCCAGGATTAATGATATATTCTTTATTAGGTCAACTTTATTATATATCCTCATTATAACCCTATGATCATCTAGTGATCTATTCTGATATCTAATCTTTATTGCCTATGTTTACCATCCCTGGGAATAAGATCTTACCCCTTTATTCTATTTACTTTCCTCATGTTATGAATATCTTTATAGATTATGAAAAATCAATAAGGGATGATAATATGGTTTAATTATTGAGAAATGTTCAGAAATTTTATAGAATAAGAATCATATATAATGGATACCCAAAGACACTAAATCAGACTATTCTTTGGGTTGTGTGTAATTATTATGAGATATAATAATAATTTTAAAATTTTGAGAGTCTCGATTTCATCATCTCACTTGGTATTAATATTAATTAGTAAAACTATGTGTTTGTAGTAGCATTACTAGGAATATGGTTATATGGAACCTCAGTTTGTATCAAAATGGTGATTATTGATTTTTTTCAGATTATTTTACTTTTACTTATTACCATAAGAGAACTTGAGTGAAACCATAGAGATATCATTGAGGGATAATTATAATTATATGATAACATCATGAATGTTTCATAAGATAATTATTGTGTGTTTATCTAGGAAAAAACACCCATGCCTAGAATCAATAATTTGATAAAGGATTTTTCATAGATGTACCTATGGGTAATAACCCTAAAATATAATTTTTGGGTATTAAATCTATCACCACCTAGTGTAAGGAAAAGTTTCCCAACTACATAAGTGGTTTGAAACTCCCTAGGGGTATTCTATAGTTAATTTAAATTCTATATAATTAACCATTATGATTTATTCGAGTATGATGTTAACCATTTAGGTTAGATAACCAACTAAAAATATTGTATTGAAAAACCAAGGATTTAATAAATAGATTTAATGGTTGAACCAAATGATTCATATGTTAAAAAAAAGTTGTCACAGGGGAATACATATTCATATTGATGTATTCATATATGAATTTTAGATATTAAAAAAATATTTTTGTTTAATTATTTGATTGAAACAAGACCATGAATATGAATATAATAAATGAATGTATCTTTAAACCACTATGTTATTCAAATAAATATGATGGAATACAAAAATTGTTGATAATTTTAGTATATTAATGTTATGATGGAATATATGAGTCTTATATTCATACATAAAGATGTGAGGTGGATATCTTAATAGGTATAAAATTTAGAAACTCTTATATATTTTCATTAATGAATGATATTTTTATATGATATTACAATATATTCCAAATGTTATGCCGATTTTTATAACATGTAAGTAATATTACTATGTTATTTTTCATTAAAAGTGTAGAAACATATATTAAATAACATTAATAGTTGATTTTATGAGAAATATACATTTTTTGGGTTAATAATTGGAGAACATATGAATCAGGTATTGAAAATTCATAGGTCTAATATATACGTGATGTTAAGGTAACAAAGGGTTGGATGATTTTGGAAAAAATTGAGTTATATAGTATTTATATCGTTAGAATTGATTATTTATTTAATGAAAAAGTTATTCATGATATCATGGGTGAAGATTATCAATTTTTTTGAATTGTTATATATATTTACAATTGATTGATTTTATGAACAATTGGTAAATAAAATTTAGGGTTAATGATAGATAGAATTTTTAAAGGAATATATGATTTCATTATGGATAAATGACTTAATAATTGAAATGATTTTCGGAACGGTGTATTTTTTAAAATGTAGGGTTACTATATATACATACATGTTTATGTGATTTAATGAATAATTGTTATTTTTTTAGAAAGACGTCTAACTTGATATAATCTATGTTATTAAGATGGATTTCATATTAACAGTTATATCCCTAATGATGAATATGGTATGAATACCCCCACAATAATTCATCAATAAAAAATAAATGAATATTATAAGATCAAATTTTATTTAATGTTTTAAAAGTAAAGAACTAAAACATTGAAATATTTAAATTAACTCCAACATTGATAGTGTATTCTCCATGAAAAATCAAACACAATAACACTGAACTAAAATGAGATGCTATATATTTGATGCTAACTATTAGGGAAAATATAAGAATAATAAAACAATAAGAAAAAAGGATAATAATTAATTAAAAATGATTTATTATAATATGTTAAAAATTAATTTTAAATATGATTTCTGATACAAATTTTTAAAAATAATTTATAATTTCTCAAATTAAATAAAGTTATCCACCTTAAAAATATAATAATAATAAAAAATTTAAATTTTCATATATGAACTAATATGTTAACAATATTTAAATTAGATATTTCAATGACATAATATTAAAGACCAAATAGTATAAAATTATTTATTTTTTTAATAAATTTATCTTTTCATTATATTATGTATTTCCTTTAAAAAATTAAATGTATAAATTTTATTAAATTTTATTTTTAAATAGTAATTTATTTTTAAATATAAAATATCAAAATTATCTTAGTGTTAATACATAATTTTATCTTAAATAATAGATTTTTATGTGAATAATTAGAAAATAAAATAGATTGTATTAACATCACTTTTATTACATAAAACAATTTATAACATTCTTATATGAAAATTAATATTAATAATTGAAAATAAATTATTTAATAACACTATTTTTAATTTACCAAACCCATGTTTACTAATTTGGAAATGTATGTAATATTTTACCCTAAAAACTATTTTAGTTTTCTTATATAAAAATATAGTTTCCATATTTTGTAGAAATTAAATAAAAATGGATTTCATATTTTAGTTCAACATGGAATTATTATGTAGTAAAATAAATAAAATATTTAGTAATAAAAATATAATTAATAGAATTTATTTTAGTGACCATGGTAATGGTGAAAGGATTTTTCTCAATGAACTATATTTTTAATATTGAGTAATTTATATATAATAAATTAAAATTTACAATTTTTTTAAATGAATTGGATATGATTTTTACAAATATAATGAAATATATTATCCCACAATAAATTTATAATCAATACTAAATTATATTAATAACTCGTAATGCTAAACAAAACATTTTTCTACAAAAATGTTTTTGTATATATTAAATTATTAAATTTAAAAGTTATGTTTATTATATTTATAAATATGATTTGGAAATATATACAATAAATATATATTTTTATCATCATATTTTGGTTATAACAATTACTCTATATTTTTTAGTTAAATATGTAAAGACCCATAAATTTGAAGAAAAATTTTTTTTCTTAATTTTCATGGAATTTTACAAGAACGCAGTTTCTGACGGCGCCTGATTCCGGGGCCCGGTGTGCCCGAAATTAATTTCTGATGTTTGGCTCGGGTATGTTTAGTGAACGAACGAGTGGGTTTTTCTAAATTTTGACCCGGTGCTCGGAATTGAATTCCGAGGGCACCGATGGAATCGCAGCGCTGGTATTTGCTTAGAAACGCCTCTTCCGGAGTTGTGTTTGCTCGGGTGTGGTTTTTAATTTTCGGGCTTAAAGTTAAGAAATAAAATAATTGTACGACAAACTTTATTTTATTTCACTTAATCCACTTGGAAGCCACTTGATGCCACTTAAAGCGGCTTAAGCTGAGTTGATGCGGATAAGGTGTTATCCAAAAATATCCTACCATCTTGGTAGGATATTTGTGAGGTGGGACCCGTACGAGCCCCACCGTTTCTCTTCCGCTAAGTAACGCATCTGTGAAAACCCATCATTATAAAAGTCAACTGACGAGTTTTCTTATTTTCTTAATGCACCAATTAATTAGGAGGTTTTCTTAACTTAATTAAATGGGTGGTTAATTCGTTGAAATTATTTCTATGAATTAATTTCATTCATTTCTTAACCTCTTTGAAATCCTTTGGCGTAATAATAAAATAAGAACAACGCACGACTTTTGGAAAAATATTCGTTGAGAGGATTGACAGAAACCAAGATTTATTCATCCTCCTTCGTGAAGAACGTGAATAACATGAAGAACGCGAAAAACGCCGAGTCCTCGGAAACCGACGACGCGATGATGTTTGCCGCAACGCCGACGTTTCCTCTCCCGCGACGTTCTTTTGTGACGTTCCTTCCTCCGCAACAAAATCTCCAATCACCAACTGATTGAGTTCGTCAACGCAACGCCGGATACCGCGACGACATGACGGTCCCCTCATTCCGATGTGATCAGTTTCCGCAAAGAACGCGCGTGCGACGACTTGATGATGAAGTGATTTAATTTTGGAAATACCTTTTTATATCCCCGTGATTGTTTCCTTTAAAACGAAAACCTGGATCAAGTGCAATTTTAAATTGTTAAAATTGTTTTGATACATTTTTCATGTGTTGATTTATCCTCCCGATTGATACCGTCTAACGTGGAGGGTGCAGGACAAACAAACATGGCCCGACAACCCTCCGTCGTTCTTCGTTGTTGTGCAGATTTGGCAGGCGACGACAAAACGTGCCGCAAAGGCAATTTGATGATTCCGCAGAGAAGAACGGGTCCCGGGAGGAGGAGCAGCACAGACGGGAAGGAAAACGGACCACCAGAGCAACTCTGATGGCCCAATGAATTCTCTGGCGGCGCGGGACGCCGGCGCGGCGGCGGCGGCCAGCGGACCCGCGACCGCGCGGGTCCGGCGCGCCCGCACGGGACGCGGCAGAAGCCGCGTCCGCTGATGTCCAGCACGGCCCCTCGAGGGCCGCGGCTTCCTCATCCCGCGGGGGCGGCGCCCCGCGGCTGCCACGCACGGCCGCTTGGCCGAGCCGCGCCCTAGCTGGACCGGACCGGGACTAGCCGGGTCGGGTCGACCCGGTTCGGGTCCAGCCAGGTCGGCCCAGGCCCAGACCCCCAGTCTTCGAACCGTTTTCGTTCTTTTGCCCGTAACATGATCTACGGGCCTCCGAACGACGCGCCTTCAGCTGCGATGCGATCCTTGGATTGAGGTGGTTGTTTCGGTATATCGCACTCAAGGTTTAAAAATACTTTGCGTTCGGCCGGGTTGGTTCATACACGAAACCAACCAGGTCCTTCAGAGCGGAAACGCTCATATCTTGAGCTCCAGACGTCTGATTGACGTGCCGTCGACTTTGGTGGATTCCTCTAAGTGAGAAGGATATTTTGACATACTCTGCCCGAGGTTTTGATGTAGGTGGATTACGGTCCGGTTGGTTTGCCTTAAAAACCAACCGGGCCCCTAGGACGAAAAGGCCAATAACTCTCAGACAGGGCGTCCGATTGATGCGCCGCTGCGATGTTGTGTTCTTGTTGACGATAGAGAACTTTTTGATACATCAACTCAGGAATTTGAGTCAGTTGATGTATCAGCCTCTCGTCTCGTGGATCGGACCCTCCCGAACGAGCTTGCTGTGTACTGGAACCCTGGAACTTGCTGCTGCTGCTGCTGTGACGACGATGACTGTACAGAGATCCTCAGTGGATTTGACTATGACGATGATGAAAACCGTATGGGAATCCTCCGTGTTGTCGGCAGTGACTACTATAGTACATCTTGGGATATGTCCACTCCGGACTACATGTCAGTTGATGCATAGACCTCTTAGCTCGTGGAGTGGACCCTCCCGGAACGAGCATGCCATGGGCGGAAACCCTAGATACAGTTGAGTTTTGACGACTGCTGATCGAATAAATTGGTGTGTTACTAGTAGCCCAGTGGGGAGCACTTGCTTGTAGCGGCAGACCCATGACAGAGTTTCTCTTGGTTGTAGCGGCACAGGGGAGCTCTTGGTTGTAGCGGCACAGGGGAGCGCATGGTTGTAACGACAGACCCACGACAGAGGTGCACTTGGTTGTAGCGGCACGGGGGAGCGCATGGTTGTAGCGGCAGACCCACGACAGAGGTGTGCTTGGTTGTAGCGGCAAGGGGGAGCGCTTGGTTGTAGCGGCAGACCCACGATAGAGGTGCACTTGGTTGTAGCGGCACAGGGGAGTGGTTGGTTGTAGCGGCAGACCCGCGACGGATGAGCACTTGGTTGTAATGGCAAGGGGGAGCGCTTGGTGGTAGAAGCAGGCCCACAGTACCCGATAGGTGGAAAACTACAGCAGTCCAAGGTAAGAGGGAAGCGCTTGGTTGTAGCGGCATAACCACTGTACTTAATGGAGAAGGAGTTTCCCAATAGCTTTGGGTTCAACTTCATGATCGAATCTGTGTGAGCTGAATCCTGTTTGCTTTCCTGTGTGAATTGTGTTGTGCTATCCTGTGTTGATTATGTTTTTCTTTCCTGTGTGGAATACGAATACTTCCCTGTGTGGACTGGGTTGTACTTGGGCTCGGAGGTTGGAGCGTTTTGGAATTGATGACTTAGGTATATGTATGGGCATATACCTAAGCAGTGTCGATTGTTACTTCTTGATTGTATCTTTACTTTTTGGATTTTTGGGAGACCTTTGTGGGTCTCAAGGTCCCTACTGAGTAGCTTATACTCACCCCTGCACGGGCTATGCCCGCACTACATTGTGTTGGTTGTAGACGACGGACAGCGTTGATCGTGGTTGAGGCTTGCAAAGCAGGACAGTTCCTGGAGGTGGACTACTAGGAGGGACGTACTCAGAGTAGACGGCGGGACCCGAGCAGCAGTGGAGCTATCTGTACCCACCCTTCAGGTGGGATTTCCAGTGGACTGCTCGGTGTAGCGGCTTTACTTTACAGTTGTTGTTTTCCCTTTCGAGTTGTACTTTACAATTGGGATTGTATTTTCGGCCCCTTTTACTTTCCGCACTTTCTGTTGTACTCAGTTTTATTTAGTGTTTACTTCTTCCGCATGTACTCTGTGGTGCTTGTTTACTTTACAAAGGAAATTACATCCCTTTTTACCAGGATTTACGCCTTGGGGCTAGTCGCCAGCCCCTGGCCTATGGAAGGCGGGCGTGGGGTAGTCACAGCACTGGCCCCGAGGACGAGTCGTGACAAATTGGTATCAAAGGTGGTCGGTTCTACCGCAGACTCTGATCCTTCTTCTATGTGAAGGAATAGTGTTTAGCGTATTGGGTGTGGTTATCAGTCCAGGGAGTCCAGTGTTGGTGCGGCGGCCGACGTATCCGTACACCATGACCCAGACATCTGATTTCCGACTTAATGCACGAAAACATTGATTGCATGTGTGTTTCAAGTTTTCTTTGTGATTACTTTATGTCAGCTCACCAGGTATACTGTTCTGACCGTGGTGCACCTGTTTCCTTTTCAGGATGGCCCCACGACAGCAGCCAGCTAGGGTTCCGAGCGATGTGTGTGGCGGGAGCCCACCGAGCGTCGAGGACTCGGTACAGGGCCCTTTGACAGCTGGGGCACCAGCAGTACCGATACCCGCCGAGCCACCGATGCTACCAGCCCCAGCCGCTGACGATGCACATTGCCTTAGTGCACTGCATGAGTTCCAGCGCCAGCGACCACCCAGGTTCCGTGGGGAGACGGACCCTCAGACCGCCGAGGACTGGCTAGAGGCAGTTGTACGGGTTTTCAGATTAGTGAGGACACCAACAGGCCTCATGGTGATCCTCGTAGCGAGCCTCCTGCACGCGGCAGCAGGCAGATGGTGGAGCTTGATGCTCCAGATGCATGACGAGGCATCTCTCCTCTGGATGGACTTTGAGAGCATCTTCTGCTCCGAGTTCGTCCCAGCCACCCTCTGTGCTGTGCGCATCCAAGAGCTGCTACAGTTACGACAGGGAAGCATGACCGGGGCCCAGTACTTGGTGAGATTTACTGATCTCTCACGCTACTCCACAGATATGGTACGGGACCCGTTCATCCGGGCCAGGTCCATTGAGCAGGGACTGAGGCACAAGATCAGGGATTCGATGATCTCCCTCAACATTCCGACTCAGGCAGGGGTTTTGGAGCAAGCCCTCTTAGTAGAGAGTTTCCTTGCTGAGCAGTCTCCAACAGCAGGTCCCACCACTAGCCGGCATGCGGCAGAGTCTTCTGCAGCGGGCAGTAGATAGATGACGCAGGGGTCCAAGAGGACTAGACCTACAGGTGGTCGACGGCATGACTCTGGATCGTTTGTGCGAGGCACTCGGGGTGGACAATGACTTGCCATGAGAGGTCAGTGTTACTCTTATGGAGGGATTGGTCACATGGCTCGTGACTGTCCGACCCACCATACAGATGACCAGCAGATGAACGAAGGACCTCCTAGGCAGAGGCAGATGTTCGATCAGGGTGGGCCGCAAGGAGCAGGCGGCCATGGCAGGGGAGCTGGCCGTGCAGTTGGAGGTGGATGATGCTTCGGGGTGTTGCCACCACCACCACCAGGAGGTCCACCCCGACCCCAGGGGATATGAGGACATGGGAGAGCTCAGCTTCAGGCAGCTGAGGCCTACGATCATGGAGCTCCGGGAGCAGATGGACAGGAGCAGAAATAGTGGATACATCTTTTGTACTTCTAGTTCCTTGTTGCTATGGTGTAGTGTCCTTGTATTATGAGCTGCAATAATAAAAGACGAATACCCTTGTGATGTTTTTATTCCTGTCCTCTTTTGTGTTGTTACTAAGAGGTTCCGGTTTAGACTGCTGACTTGACCCTCACTTGTGAGACATATACTGTAAGAGACCCAATTACCACACACTGATGCCGACAGTGTGACTCAACCCTTGGAGGCGAGAGTAACGGTTGGATCTCATGGTACTAGTGTCGAGGCCTTACGACGTCATCTTTGGTATGGATTAGTAACATCCATGTCGGGATTGACTGTATTAGGCAAAGAACGTGGTTCATCCAGGGGATGAGACCGGATTTATCTTATCGGAAAGGAAGAAATCATAGCAGCTCTTGTGGGATCAGAGGTGGTCCAGGCCACGATAGAGAAGGTCCCGGTCATCCAGGAATGGATGAAGACAGCTCAGAGCTGACAGAAGTCTTTCGCTGACAGGAGGCAGAGGCCACTAGAGTTTGAGGATGGCGACCACGTCTTCATGCGGGTCTCACCTCGACATGGATTACGAAGATTTGGCTGAGGTGGCAAGTTGTCTCCATGCTTCATTGGACCCTTCCAGGTCCTCAGCAGGATTGGCGAGGTGGCTTACCGCCTAGCTCTACCGCCTTCGTATCCCTAGTTTGTGTTCAAGCTTTACGGGGACGTAAAGCCATGTGGTGGGAGTAATGTAAAGACCCGGAAATTTCAAGGAATTTTTTTTTTCTTAATTTTCTTGGAATTTTACAAGAACGCGGTTTCTGACGGCGCCTGATTCTGAGGCCCGGTGTGCTCGGAATTAATTTCCGAAGTTTGGCTCGGGTACGTTCAGTGAACGAACGAGCGAGTTTTTCTAACTTTTGAACAGGTGCTCGGAATCGAATTCCGAGGGCACCGATGGAATCACAGCACCGGTATTTTATTAGAAACGCCTCTTCCGAAGTTGCGTTTGCTCGAGTGTGGTTTTTAATTTTCGGGCTTAAAGTTATGAAATAAAATAATTGTACGACAAACTTTATTTTATTTCACGTAAGCCACTTGGAAGCCACTTGAAGCAACTTAAAGAGGCTTAGTATGAGTTGATGCGGATATGGTGATATCCAAAAATATACTACCCTCTTGGTAGGATATTTGTGATGTGGGATCTGCACGAGCCCCACCGTTTCTTTTCCGCTAAGTAACGCACCCGCGAAAACCCGTCATTATGAAAGTCAACTGACGTGTTTTCTTAATTTCTTAACGCACCAATTAATTGGGCGGTTTTCTTCGTTGAATTAAATGGGCGGTTTATTCGTTGAAATTAATTCTATGAATTAATTTCATTCGTTTCTTAACCTATTTGAAATCCGTTGGCGTAATAATAAAATAATACCAACGCACGACTTCTGGAAAAATACCCATTGAGAGGATTGACAGAATCCAAGAATTATTCATCCTCCTTCGTGAAGAACGTGAAGAACGCGAAGAACGCAAAGAACGCGAAAAACGTCGAGCCCTCAAAAATCAACGACGTGACGCCATGTGCCGCGACGCCGACGTTTCCTCTCCCGTGATGTTCTTCAATGACGTTCCTTCCTCCGCAACAAAATCTCTGATCACCAACTGCTTGAGTTCGTCGACGCAACGTCGGATACCACGACGACGCGACGGTCCCCTCCTTCCGCAATGATCAATTTCCGCGAAGAACGCGCGTGCGACGACATGACGAGGTAGAGATTTTATTTTGGAAATACCTTTTTATATCCATGTGATTGTTTCTTTTAAAACAAGAACCTGGATCAAGTGCAATTTTAAATTATTAAAATTGTTTTGATATGTTTTTCATGTGTTGATTTATCCTCTCGATTGATACCGTCTAACGCAGAGGGTGCGGGCCAAACAAACACGGCCCGACAACCCTCCGTCGTTCTTTGTTGTTGTGCGGATTTGGTGGGCGACGACAAAACATGCCGCAAAGGAAATTTTATGATTCTGTAGAGAAGAACGGGTCCCGGGAGGAGCAGCGGCATAGACGGGAAGGAAAACGGACCACCGGAGCTACTCCGGTGGCCCGCGGAAATCTCCGGCGGCCGGAGGCGGCGGCGCCCCGGCGCGCCGCCGGACAGGGCCGCCATGGCTGAAGCCGTCGCGGCGGAGGCCAGCGGACCCGCGGCCGCGTGGGTCGAACTTTCCCGCATGGGATGTGGCAGAAGCCGCGTCCACTGATGTCCAGCGCGGCCCCTCGAGGGCTGCAACATCCTCATCCCACGGGGGGGGGGGGGGGGGGGCTGCCACGCTCGGCCGCTCGATCGAGTCGAGCCGAGCCGGCCAGGACGGGCCTCACCCTTGCCAGACCGGACCTGGTCCATCTGGGTCGGACCGGGTCAGGTCGACCCGGTTCGGCCGACCCAGGGGGGTCGGGCCGTGTCGGCCCGGGCCCAGACCCCTGTCTTCGGACCATTTTCGGTCTTTTGACAGTAACTTGAGCTACATGCCTCTGAATGATGTGCCGTTAGCGGAGATGAGATCCTTGGTTCGAGATGGTCGTTTCGGTATATCGCACTCAAGGTTTCGGAATGCTTTGGGTTCGGCCGGGTTGGTTCATACACGAAACCAACCGGGCCCTGGGAGCCGAAACGCTCATATATTGAGCTCCGGACGTCCGAGTGACGTGCCGTTGACATTGGTGGATTCCTCTAAGTGAGATGGATAATTTGTCATACTCTGCCCTAGTTTTAGACTTAGGTGGAGTACGGTGGGGTTGGTTTGCCTTAAAAACCAACTGGGCCCCAGGAACGAAAAAGCCAATAACTCTTAGACCGGGTGTCCGATTGACGCGTCGTCTGCGACGTTGAGTTCCTGCTGACGATACGGATCTTTTGGATACATCAACTCTGGACTTTGAGTCAGTTGATGTATCAGCCTCTCGGCTCGTGGAGCGGACCCTCCCGAACGAGCTTGCTGTGTGCGGGAACCCTGGAGCTTGCTACTACTGCTGCTGTGACGATGATGACTATACAGAGATCCTCAGTGGATTCGACTGCGATGATGATGAAAACCGTACGGGAATCCTCCGTGTTTTCGGTAGTGACTACTACGGTACATCTTGGGATACGTCCACTCTGGACTACATGTCAGTTGTTGCATCGACCTCTTAGCTCGTGGAGTGGACCCTCCCGGAACGGGTATGCCATGGGCGGAAACCCTAGAGACGGTTGAGTTTTGAACACTACTGATCGAACGACTCGGTGTGTTACGAGTATCCCAGTGGGGAGCGCTTGGTTGTAGCGGCAGACCCATGACAGAGGTTCACTTGGTTGTAGTGGGACAGGGGAGCGCTTGGTTGTAGTGGCATAGGGGAGCGCCTGGTTGTAGCGGCAGACCCACGACAAAGGTGCGCTTGGTTGTAGCGGCACGGGGGAGCGCTTGGTTGTAGCGGCAGACCCACGACAGAGGTGCTCTTGGTTGTAGCGGCACATGGGAGCGCTTGGATGTAGCGAGAGACCCACAACAGAGGTGCGCTTGGTTGTAGAGGCACAGAGGAGCGCTTGGTTGTAGCGGCAGACCCACGATGGAGGAGCGCTTGGTTGTAACAGAACGGGGGAGCGCTTGGTGGTAGCAGCAGGCCCACAGTACCCAATAGGTGAGAACTACAGCAGTCCAAGGTAAAAGGGAAGATCTTGGTTGTAGTGGCATAACCACTGTAATTGATGGAGAAGGAGTTTCCCAATAGATTTGGGTTCAAATTCATGATCGAATATGTGTGAGCTGAATCCTGTTTGCTTTCCTGTGTGGACTGTGTTGTGCTATCCTGTGTCGATTTCGTTTTGCTTTCCTGTGTGGAATACGAATACATTCATGTGTGGACTGTGTTGTACTTGGGCTCGGAGGTTGGAGTGTTTTGGAATTGATGACTTAGGTATATTTATGGGCATATACCTAAGCAGTGTGGGTTGTTACTTCGTGATTGTATCTTTCCTTTGGGGATTTTTGGGAGACCTTCAGGGGTCTTGGGATCCCTACAGAGTAGCTTATACTCACCCCTACACGGGTTATGCCCGCACTACGTTGTGTTGGTTTCCGACGACGGACAACGTTGATTGTGGTTGAGGCTTGCAGAGGAGGACGGTACCTGGAGGTGGACCACTGGGTGGGACGTACTCGGAGTAGATGGCAGGACCCGAGGAGCAGTGGAGCTATCTGTACCCACCCTTCAGGTGGGATTTCTAGTGGATATCTCGGTGTAGCGGCTTTACATTACAATTATTGTTTTCCCCTTCGAGTTGTACTTTACAGTTGGGCTTGTATTTCCAGCCCATTTTACTTTCCGCACTTTCTGTTGTACTCAGTTTTATTTAGTGTTTACTTCTTCCGCTTGTACTCTGTGGTGCTTGTTTACTTTACAAAGGCAATGCCTTCCCTTTTCACCAGGATTTACGCCTTGGTGGTAGTCGCCAGCCCCTGGCCTATGGAAGGCGGGCTTTGGGTAGTCACAGCACGGGCCCCGAGGACGGGTCGTGAAAAAATATATTCTAGGTTAAAAACAACAATCCATGGTAAATACAAAAATGGTAAAATTAAAAAATAAAATATTTAAAGGATTTAAACATATTAAAAACTCATTGGAATATCGGTGGTAGAATATTTACTGAACTTATCTCACCTCACTCAATTATTTAAACCTATTGGAATCATAAACCTATGAATAATCTCATTCCATTATCCAAAAATACTATGTGTACACAAAAGTGACCTTCTCTCCATATGTAGAAGAGGATGAATTTCACACACTAAAAGATACACATTACATTAAAAAAATTCATACCTTCTCATAAATCCCTTTTTGTAAGTAAAATTCACTTCTCAAATCCCCTGTCCCCATTAGATAATCTAATCCATTCATTTCTATGAATACTTTCAATAAAAATTTCAGGTTGTTAAAGGGAGTAATACATAATACTTATCATTTTATTCATAATATTTCACTTTCAAAACTATCATATCCATAGATATATAATTTCCTAAATATAATTACTATATATATTATTATTAAATTAATAGAACCCATTTTATTAATTACTTTCCATCCAAATAGAAAAACAAACGAAATTCACTCGTGCGTTGTTAGGAATATTGCATCAATGAAGTAAGGAATGTCCCTTTCCTTTTTGATTTTAATTATAAATAAAAACCATATCAGATATGGTTAAATATTTTTTTTAAAAATATTATTATTATTTTATAACAATTTTATACGCATAATTTACCATACTCACCCATTGAGACATATCATGTATATGATTGGGTTGGATTAACTATCTACATGGAAAATTCTATTTAACTCTATCATGGATGAAATCCAAAACATAAATACTAATTACATTATAACGTAATAAGAAAATAATAGTTTATTTATTGTTCTAGAAATTATAACTAACATATTTAACTTACTATCAAAATACCAACTTTGATAGCTAAAATTACCAAAACAAGATGACATTGATTCAATTTTCAAAAAAACAATAAAAAACTATAATATAAATTAATAGAATACAATAATACATGGTCTATATTAAAGAATATATAGTTTAATTAGTTTCCTGAAAAGGTATCTAATAAAATTTAATTTTTTATCCATGATGTATAGTGCATGAACAGAACACATTAGAAATATTGCAATAGCTTCCAATATCAAAATTTCATCCCAAGAAACAAATTTCTTCTTATACCCAATATTTTATTTGGAATAATTTATATGTTTCTCATTTTATAATCTATCATGGGATTCAATTTTATTTCATTATATTTTACCTATGCATGACATAAATTGATATTACATCATTTTTTAAGAATATTCAGAATATTACAGATGTACATGCTCAAGGTTCGTAATATTTTGATGTATATGGAATCATGGAAAAATAATATTTTATCATAGTGAATGATCATTAATGGGTAATTTAATTATCTTCCCCTATAGTAATTCTACTTAAAACCATTCATCATAACCTTGGGAATGGAAAAATAAAAAAGGGATGACCTAAAATGCTTAGTAAGGTTAAAAAAATGGAGATATATAAGAATTAAATAAGAATAAGGGTATTATAATATGATCATAACATGGAAAACCATAAAATTCATATAAAACAACTCTATCATGAATAATGGTATAAATATTGGCATTTTATAAGACATGAATCATAAGATAATGAAGAGAATAATCAATGAATACATTATAGAAGAAAAATAGAAGGTATGGTGGAAGACATCTAAATGTATAAAATGATTTCCCTAGTAGTCAATGATTACTTTAGAGGCCATATTAGTGGAATGTGTTCATTTCCCAAATTGTCTTAGTAGTCACGGTTTTCTCCCTATACCATCTTATAGGTCAATGTACATTACCAAAACGAGTTCACTCCCCAATAAAAACATGTATTACTTAACTGGGTTACCTTAGTATTCCATACCTTTGTTAATGAACATATTTATCTCCTCGTTCAATCTTCATATTGTTGAATCAAGTTTGCTCCATATTCAAGTACTGTCATATTAAACAGAGTTCATTCCACATTTTCACCATAAAATAACTTGAAAAGATCAATGATTGGAAAACATTTGGAAAATTACATTCAAATTTTTTTTATTAAAAAGGTAAAATAGGGATAAATATTTATAGTTCATATTATAGTAAAAAAATTAATTTTTTTATAAAACATGGTTTTATGATTAAAAAACCTTTCTGACTAAAGATAAGAAAAAAGACATATTTTATTTACAACACTTTATTAATTATATTAAGTACCAAAGAGTGGATTTTTTCCCAAATTCATGGATATATGATGTCTAACAAGATTATAATAAAATTCATGGATTTTATTGAATATGGATCATAATATTTCATCAATGGAAGCATAATTGTAAACAATCTTGATAAATGATGATACTGTTACCATAAATTATTACCACTTTGGTAACATGGAATCAAAATAATAAGAAATTTATAATATTACATGTAGCATAAAAAATAATAGAAATATTTATATCCCATATAAAAATATTAAAAGGTAATTATGTACACCCCATATAAAAATTTAGGTGCATAACATGACTTGTATTTGATAGAATGAAAATTGAGACAAAATTACTTTACCAATTTGGTAACTGTTGAATCATAAACCACACGAAAGAGTGATAGTAAAATTTGTATTTAAATAACAATAAATTTAATTATAATAATAATATCATGAGTTTTATATACACAAAAAAATAAAATGATTAGTTAATAAGGCATAAGTCCAATTGAAATAAGAGTGAGTCAAGAAAACCCTTACCTTAAGTATTGAACTTATTCGTACATGTTCAAACACCCTGTATAATAAATATATTTTTATTATAAACATAAAACCTCACCATTTTAATATATATAATACCATATATGATTTTATTATGACTTTATATTATCTATTTAATAATAAGTTTAAGTTAATGTTATGTTCTGGGTAATATCCACATTGTTTTCCGTATATGTATTGACTTGTTTTTTGTGATCCTCATACTTATATATAATAATTTAATTAATTAAAAAATATAAAAATTGATATAAATATAATATATATTATGTATAAAAGTATTTTTAATAATTTATAAAATATTTAAATATATAATGAACTACACTATTCATAGAGAAGGTATATCGTACGTACGCATGAATATTGTTTCTGTTTTCTTATCAAAATGAATGAAATTAATTAAATGATATATATATATATATATATATATTAGAATTATATTAGAATTATTATTTTATAAATATAATATAAATTTACTAAAAATATCATCAATTCATTTCATTCAATGTGTTAACAAATTATAAGGCTTTGAGGTGGTGGTACTCCACACATCCACAAACAAAGTTATCGTATTTAAAAAAATGGAAAGCATGAAGTTTTATAATATGAAATAATTAAAGATTTATATACACATAATAAATATCATAATATCATATAAAAATACTATTTCCATCATTATTCCCAACCATGATAGGTGGTAAAGGAAAACTGGATGACATCTTTTTGTGAGACAATAGTCTTTCAAAGACACAAATAATGTGTCTGTTACCCAATTGATGGAAGTGTATGTAGGTGTAGGTAAAAAAATTATATTGATAACATATAATTATATTTAGTAAACAAATTACATTATATAATAGTTTAATTAAAATAACCTAAACGGTGGAGAAATAAATAAAATCAAAATCAATGTTAAAGAATGTTACCTCCTTTTTCATATAACTTTTTTTAGTTTACACCAAAGGGATTCCCTGGCATGATTTATTCCCAATGAGACTACTATAAGATGATAGGAGGGACATTTTGAGATTCCTTTCATAGTTTTTTCACATGAAAAACTATCTTTAGAGGTGTGAGTAAGTGATGGGGGGCTTTGTGCCTTTTCTAATAAAGGAGTTTCATTCTAGTAAATTTGAAAAGGTAAACACTATTTTCAGGTATCCCTTGAATGATCTGTATCGAATAGTGGTAAATTTTTTATCCAGTTGATAATATAGGTACAATATGGCCATATAATAACTTTTGGACTTGTTTCTAGTTTATTTGGACTGTTCTGTTAAAGTTTAACCACTAAGTAAACTTGTTTTACCTTAACTGTACTAATAAATATTAATTAAATTCTCTAATATATTTGGCCAAAAAATAATTTTAACATATTATAAATTATAAATTATAAATTATTTTTATTCCAAAAATTTAATTCATTTATCAAAATTTTAATCACCTAAGTGGTAGAAAATAATTTTAAAATTAATCCCGCAGACGTGATTTAAAATAGGGTTTTTAATGTAAAATGTTCAAAAGATTGAATTGCTTATATATCCTATTTTAATGTAAAATTGGTGCTAATGACTAAAATTTTATTATATTATGTATAATTGATATAAATATCATTTATGTTTAATTATAAATTTAATTAAACTACACATATAAAATAGATGAAAAATTAATTTTAAATTAAAATTTAGTGCGTTTTCACTATTCAACAAAATATGGAACTTCTTTGAAAAACAAATCCCCCCAAGTAAATTTTTATATCACTATTTCAAACATGATGTTTATTTTTTAAAAATAAATCAAAACTATCACAAAATATATTTACTATAGGTTCCCCATTAAAAGGAAGTAAGATTGTGTTTTAGAAAAACACTTTTTTTATTCATAAAATCAGATTTATTATTATCATATGCCAATCAAATATATTGGATGATTATAAAATTATTTATTTAATATATAATAATTAAATTTTATTTTAAACAGTCATCAAAAGTGTTTTGTTTAATATATTGTGAAATTTACTTATATGTAGAAAAATAGATTTCATAGAAAAGTAAACTCTCTATTTTCAAATATTTCTTACACTCATTTATCAGTAATTGATAATCAAAGGATTCATTTTATATACCTAATTAAATAATATTTATAAAATTATATTAGTATTATTTGTAACTTCATTCAAAATGACAAGGTTGTATCCATAATAATTTTTTAATAAAAATATTAATATTAAATTGTAGTTCGATAAAACAGGACCCTCAATGTCACACAAGACATCAAAGGAACTTAGTATTGTGTTTAACTCAAGAGACACATAGTGTTTTGTTTAGTAAATTTTAATCAATATGTTGCATATAGTATAAATATTACAAGGTTTTGTATATAATGCAAGATAAAAAATGAGCATTTAGGTAAAAAAATCTATATTTAATGTTGTGTGAAATAAAAAATATCTAATAGATAAGATTAATTATAAAAATTATTTTTCAATATGTTGGGTGGTTACATTCTACCCCTTTAAAATGATTTTACCCCTTGAGATTATTCTAGGTTATCAATGGTTTAATACTAGAATATTCATTTCTTATAAACCCACATTGTAAAAAAGAATACTTATACATTATTTAAAAAAGAAAATTTATGACAATAATGGTTTCCGAAAGTAACTCATAACTATGTTTTCACATAGGAGAATATATATTGTAGGATTAATCATGTTCATGGAAGAAAAATAAAAAAATCATAGTATAATGAAGATTAATAGAGGACATGGTTAGTAGAATGTTACGGATAACAAAACTAATACTAAAATACTCTTCAAAAAGGCCATTGATATCAACAAATATGATGATTACTGGAAGAAACAAAATTCCATACATTTTCTCATAAAGTTGAATAATTTTAATAAAAATATATACTTACAATATTGTAGGAAAACCTCACCCATTATTGTTTCTTGATCAATTTTTTGTGTCATGTCATACTCTAAGAATTGAAGGTGAATTTTTCATTCTTAAAGAACTAACATATCAGGTGGTAGAATGATAAGTCAATTCATCTTTATTTAGTTATAAAAAAAGTTTATCATAAGCTATCTAATATTAAAAAATCATTATTTATAATAAAACTAATTGAATTTATAAAACCTCATCTAAATTATGACTTAAAAAATTCCACTAATGGTTAACCTTATAACCATTCTGAAATTATAATGTCTAAAACAGAAAAAATAAGTTCACTAAATTTCTCAAAAGTATCATAGAATTGGTGACTTTTATATCATAAAGTAGCACTTGGTTTTGACAATAAAAATATGTTAATATCTTGTATTCTCTTGAAACGTGGTAATAACTATATATCCTTCTTGAAAACATGTGTGTTTCCAAATTCTAAATTATATTGGAAATGTTCTTAAAATACAAAAATTCATTAAAATCCCACAATGATAGAATAAACCACTATTTCAAAAAATCCATTATCAGTTATTAGGTAATTAGTGTCATCCAACATACTATGTAGCATATAATTATCCAAAAAAATTATATCAGCATTGAGAAGATGTTAATGGAAACATTCCCTTAATCAAAATATCATCTTTCAATGAAATTGCCTTTACAATTCATCATCCTTATTCAACATATCCTTATCAATCCTTTACTAAAATTGTATTCTATAATTACATATATATTACATGATTTGTATAATAGAATCTTTTAATTCCAATACTTAAACACTTCAATAATCTATCATTATTCTTTAACTATTACATGGGCTTCATCAACTTTTTCCTTAATACCACTTTATGAGAATATGAAATATTAATATTGTCTTATGTTTTCTCTACATCAATATAATTATTCTTCTTTTTTTTAGTATAAAAAATACTATTATAACATTTCTTAACATTCACTTGTCATTTGCAGCCCCTATATCTTCATCAGTATAACCAACACACATACCAACTTTCTAATTCACTTTATTAGGTTTCCATATATAAATTTTATTTTTCTAATTCCCATAAATTCCTCATCTTAAAATTTCAATGTTAACCAGGTTCCTCAAGTTCACTACATTGACTAAAACCAGAATGTATAGGTTTATGAGTGATTATCATATTATAAAAACACATGACCAAGAAAAATTACTTATATGATGTCTAAGTCATGACATATTCTATTAAATATAAGACAACATAAGCCTATCCATATATACATCCCTAGAAATACATTATAAATATCCCTATGGATCTCATTAAATTTTTCTCATCTTAGTTTTCAATGGTTGACTGAACCATTAAATTAAAACCAAAAATAGTTCCCTAGGTTTAATATTTATGTATATTATGTAATTTTCTTTGAAATTCACCATATTAAAAATTCATTTCCAAAGGACCATTATAGTTTAATGTTCTTGGAAATTTGGAAGCATAATATTTAATTTTGGTGAATTATATTCAAAATTTCCCAAAAATATCATCCCCATTAGTTCTCCTACTTGAAACCATTATTCAAAACATGTGTAATAGAATTATAAGAAAGGGATTAGGAAAAATTGTTAGTAAGGGTTAAAATAAAGGATATATGTAAGAATGGAGTAGGGATAAGGGTATGAGAAATTACACATAACATCGAAAATAAAACCCATCATATCGAGGAACATAAACATGAATCGTAAAAAAATTGGTAGTTCATAAGGCATCAAAAATAAAGGAATCAAGAGAATAATCCATGAATGAATAACATAATAGTAATGAAGATGAATGTGAAAGAAACCTTAACATATATAATAATTTCCATTTCATCAAGCCTTAAAATAGAGGCCATCTTAGTGTAATTAGTTCACTCCCCAAATTATCTTAGTAGTCAAGGTCTACTTACAATATTGACATACTAGAAATAATCCATTACTGAATCATGTTCACTCCCATTTCCAAAACTACATTAACAAACCAGGTTCAATTACCATTATATCCTTGTATTAATAAATATAGTTCACTTTTTATACAATACAAGTATTATTGAACTGATTTCACTCTTCTTTCTAGCCCTATTATATTGAACTAAGTTCACTCCTCATTTCGGGCCCTATCATACTGAACCGTGTTCACTCCTCATTTTAACCATATCATAATGAATTTAGTTAACCCCTCATTCTAGAAATGTCATTCTCATGATAAATAAATAATTTTCCAATGCATTTTAGGGATATATAGTTCACATCCTCCATAAAATGAAATCATATATACATGTGCCACAAGATATTACAACATTCATCATATCATGTCCTATAAAAATAGATGAGCTTTATAAAATTTATATCATGGAACATGAAATGAAATAAGTATCATAAATATTTCATCCTATTATAAAATTTTTAAAA
Source organism: Viscum album (assembly GCA_963277665.1). Taxonomy (NCBI): domain Eukaryota; kingdom Viridiplantae; phylum Streptophyta; class Magnoliopsida; order Santalales; family Viscaceae; genus Viscum; species Viscum album. The sequence continues at coordinate 593,976,226 of OY728126.1, forward strand.
GTTATTAGTTTGTTGATCATTTTATAAAATCTTATCATTTGAATGGAATAATGATTCATAAGTGTTTTATCATGCTATAAATCGTGGTAGAGAAACTAGTTTAATAAAAAACAACTATTGTTAATGTTAAACCATTTAAATAAATAATTAGAATGGTTTCCTTGGATTATAACAACATTAATGCATAAAATATATCATAAGGTATCATCTTAGGTGTAGAAAGATTTAAAATGATCACTTGGAACATATTTTTTCATGGAAATCCCTTATTAAAACATATATCAATTTCATAATCCTTCATTTAAACCACATTGTAATGAAATAAATGAATCATGAAAAATAATTTCAAACTTTTCATGAAAAATATATACTTTCAAAAATAAAAAAATATTTTTATAACATAAATCATTTCTTAAAACAATTTATTTATAATAACCTTAAAAATATATAATTAATGTTGTTGTAAGGCCCCAAACCTAGTTACCCAGAGTCGGTGCATTATTACATAGCATTGGAATTATATAAGGAATCATGTCTCGAAAGACCGATCTGTTAAGTAGTCTTGGAAGTACTAGATACATTCAAAAGTTTTACATTACATACAGAAATAAAAACATCAACAACATTTTTCCCCTTTTGAACACACTTATATCCATAGAAAATCCCTGCATGTCAACCAAAAAATAATTGTTCACATCCTGGGAAAAATAAAACATAGAAAGTGGTGTGCTCAGATACTTAGTAGGGATAACTATATATTGGAAAGTCTTATAAATAATCATAAACATTTAAGGTAATGTATTAGACTAAAACAAAAGCCTTTTAAACTTAAACATCATCATAATATGGAAAATATAAAACCAAATAATGCCATTTACTTATTCGCATGGATATTCTACTAGTCAAATGATCAAATGAAATATCAATAGCCACATTCATAATGAAGGAATACAAAATTCCAGACTATATAACTAAATAGTCAAGTACTTGTTCCAAGACTACAAATATGATATTTTTAAGGCCTTTTTCCAAGACAGTAGTTTTTTCCATGAGACATACTGATGCATCGAGGAGATATAGCAGGCTCCACCCATCACTTACTAAGTCTAAGGAATTCCTCATATTAAAATTTTTAAATGTAACATAAACATTTTTATTAAAACTAGAATACGAAATCTCAATATATTATCCATAAACCATTAATGGTATAAAAATTACTCATCCATAGTCATACATATCACAAAACCATCAATACAACATGATAGAATTGTATCATAATAAATCAACTTCAAACAAGATTAAAAATCCATCAAAGGATGTTGACATAGATAAAAATGATTTGTATAAGTCTTTGAGATAAATTTTCCTTTTTCCTAAAAAAAATTAATATTCAAACAATTTAGAAAGGAATACTTTTAATGTCATTTATGAATAAAAATGTCCCATACCACTTTGAAACGTTTGAATGGAATTAACATTTTAAAAACATTAGTGTCCATATAAATAAATTATTAAAAACCATTTTGAAAACATTAACATTAATGTGAATGATTTAGAAGAATAAATATTTTAAACATTTAAAATGATGTTTTAGTAAAAACCACCCTTCAAAGAATTCATTTAAAAACACTTTTATAAAAAATTTACATGGATAATAAATATGTCCCAACAACCTTGGATAATAAAGAGATTGTGAAATTAACCCTTACCTTGTACTTTTCCGTAGTCAATGGTATATTAACCTCATGTATAATAATAAAAACATTATTATTATATTATAAAATAACTATATACAAAAATATGATATCATATATGTTCTTCTAATATTTCTTTGTCAATAATATTTTAGTAGTATCATCGTTTCGGGTGTTAACTGATTCGTTTTACATTATTTTCTTGGTTATGTACGCCATGTTCATTATGGATTGGATATATTTGAGTCATATACAGAATGATATTATGTTCATAAAAATTATTTTTCACCATAAAATGAAAATTATTCTTGAATTATTATGATGGGGAATGAATCACATCACGTTCATGGAGACAGTAATTTGTACATATGCACGAGCAACAATATAATTATATTGATGTAGAAATAGTATGGAATTTGTTGTTATATAATATATAAAATCATTAAAATATTAAATTTATTATTTACATTGTTTATTCTCATTATTATACCCATCCAAATAATGAAGTGTTTGAATAACAAACGACACCACGATGTAGAGACAGTAATTCGTATGTACGCATGTGTGGTGACATTAACACTTATAGGATGGATAGAATAATAAATATTGTTGTGAAATTTTTATAATAAAATCATGGTATATAAAAGATACTGGTGTTATTATTTTATAATGTAAACAATAAATAATGAATAAGTGGATGAAGAAATGAACATGAATGATGTGATGAAATATTTTCCTCCTCTTCGGGTTATTCCTTTTGATTTGATCCAAAGGGCTCCATAATATGGCTTTCTGACCAATGCAGGGCCTCTAAGATGAAGGGAGGAATGTTGTGAGGACATTTGGGCACGGTTTGGCCGATCCAAAAGGCATTGGATGTGTTAAATTAAGAGAAGGGGATGTGCCCTTTTATAAGAGAGGAGAGTGTCACTTTAGGAAAATCATGAAATATTATATTATAATAAAATAATATTCGGTTTCTAATTGCTCAAAAATAAATTATATAAAGGATACAATGGGGATCGGTCTAAAACCTCTCTACCAATAGGTTTTAGACATGTTTATGTAATCATATAAACCTTATGATTTTGGTTTATCTCTTAGTTAAATAGGTTCACATTTACCATGTCTCTTTGTATTTTTTTATTATATGGTTAATAAACATAACATAACAAGCCATTAGAACCACATGTGGTTAATTATTAACATATATAACGTTATGTATGCTCCTTTTCCAAGCATTAAATTTTTATGAATATTATATCAATTAATAATATAATATATTTTTTAAAAAGTCAATTCTGTCAATTTTGACACTATTTAGTATTTTTTAAGCCATAAAAACATCATCCCTTTGAATAAAATTTATTTAAAAAACCCTAACATGTCATATTAACCAATAAAATTAGTTTAATTCATTAGATGTATCAATTTTAATTTATTTGGATATTTAAAATATAAATTATTTTTATCTTTCATTAATAAACTAATTAATGCATCATTATTGTGTCATAAATAAATTAAATAATATAATGTCTAAAAATCATAAATAAAATTAAATTATTTAGAAAATATTTTTTCTTTATAATTAATATTTAGAGATGAATTTATATTGTGTGTAACTCTATATTTAAAATGGTTTTGTTATTAGACATTGAATTTAACTCATTTAACTCTCCTTTAAATAAAATAATAATAAATGTCCTAACCTAAACCAAGTGAACCAAAAAGGATCATATTTTATTACTATGGTTTTTTAGGTTGAATTATACTTATCCAATAGAATTTGGACTTATGTTAGGGTAACTATGATATCATTTTCCCCCTTAATTACCTTATTTATTTTTAACTATGGTAAATAAAGGTCAAAATATACTCTTCACCAAACTTTATTTTCATCTTATTGAACCAAAGTTTACTTACTTATATTAAAAATGTCTCTCCAATTTTTGAAATTCAACTCACTGAATCGGTTAAATTATTTTTTATACAAATTTGGAAATGTTCCTAGGAGGTGTGTAATAGGCGGTAAAAATTTCGATAAAATTTTATATATCTAAACTTATTACAAAATGACTCCAATGAATTATGTTGAACATATATAGGTATTATGTATCTTTTTTCACCTAAAATAAATTAAAATAAAATATTTACTTATTTAAATAAAAATTTGGTTTTAACCAATAACGCAATGTTTTTTCACTATTCATAAAAAATTGAATGTTTTTAAAAAAATAAAAAAAATTCACCCTAAGCTAATTACGATATTCCCAATCCAAAAATAAAGTCCATATTGAAATATGAAATTTATAAAATTTCAAAAAATGGGTATTACTATTCAAAATGGCTAGTTTGATTGGTCACGATGTGTTAGAATCTTAATGTTGCGTACAACGCAAGCTAATTCATTATTCAAAGGGAAACGTAATGTAGAAGCTTGGGGTGATACATTTTCCCTACTTCAAATAATTTCATCCTCAAAATTTCTATAATACTACTCAAAAAAATATTATATTGTTTCTTCATCATGTTTTTATCTCGTTCCCACATTGCCTCTTCCATATTATATTTTCTCAATAGAACTTTTACCAAATGAGTCATCTGGTTTCTCAGCACTTATTCTCTTGTATCATGAATTTTGACAGGATTTTCACAAAAAGACTGATCATGTTATAGTTCAATTTCTTCATAGGTGAGTACATGCGTTGGTTCAGGCATGTATTTTCTCAATAGTGATACATTGAACACATCATGAAATTTAGAGATACTTGGAGGCATTCCAAAATGATAAGCTACAACTCCAATTCATTCTAGAATTTAGAAAGGTTTGATGTACCTAAGAATCAATTTACCATTCTTACTAAAACTTATAACACCCTACCGTGGAGACACCTTCAAGAAAACATGATATCCTACCTAAAATTTGAAATCCTTCATTTGGTTATCGTCATTACTTCTTTTCGTACTTTTATCTTCTTTGATGTGGGTTGGGATAACTTTCACATTTTCCCTTGTGTCCTCAACAAGTTCTAGGCCTATGAGTTTTCTTTCACTAACATCATTTCAATAAGTTGGTGTGGGACATCTCATTCCATATAACGCTTTATATATGCCATCTAAATACTTGTATGAAATCTATTGTTATAAGAAAATTCTACGAGATGTAAATATTGATCCCACATACCTTGGAAGTCATATGAGAAACATCTCAACATATCTTCTTTGGTTTGAATAGTCAGTTATGATTGTCCATTAGTTTGATGGTGGTAGGTAGTGCTCAAATGATGTATAGTATCGAGGGCCTTCTGAATACATTTCCATAATATTGATGTAAAATGTGTATCACGATTAGAAATAATCGATATGGGTACTCCATGAAGTCTTAAAAATTCATTAATATCTAGTATTTCTATACGTTTAAGTGGTAAATCTTATCTTATATACAAAAAATGTGCTGACTTGGTTTGATGATAAAAAATGACCCATATTTCATCATATCTTTTAGGAGTCTTTGGTGGCCCTATGAAAAAGTCCATCATAATATTATCCCATTTCCACTTAGGTATAAGAAGAGGATGCATGAATTCTTTGGGTTGTTGCCTTACAGCTTTCACTTTTTGAGAAACCATACATCTCGTCATAAAATCACCAATCTCTCTCTCCATGTTGTCCCACAAAAAAATGTTATTTCAAATTTCTATACATCTTAGTGATACCAGGGTGTATAGAGAAATTAGAGATATGACCATCATCCATAAATTCCCTTTTTAGATCAGGTATATCGGGAACACAAAGTATTTTCTCAAATTTCAAAACTCCATCTTTATATACGAATTCGATCAATCTCTCATCGTTCACATCTTTAATTTTCTTTTGAAATTCCTCATCATCAGTTTGAAAACTTTTTATCCTTTATAATACAGATTCTTTGGCAACAATTTGAAAAATAAATGATGTTTCACCATCCATGGTTATTCCCATATCCATCTTTACTAGATCGATGAAAATAGGATCCTTTTAAACTTTTATCTTCTTCAGAACTCCATAATCTATTCCACTCAAAGAATCTTCCACCTTATTTTCCTTTCGTAGGTGTTATTGTATAGTGCAATCATAATCCTTGAGTATTTCAAGACATCTTCTTTGCCTCATTCTGTGTTCTTTTTGTGATAAAATATACTTCAAACTCTTATGATTAGTATAAATCTCACATCTTTCACCATAGAGATATTGTATCCATATAATCAAAGCAAAGATTATAGCTGATAACTCTAGATCATGAGTGGGATAGTTTTTCTCATGAATTTTTAGCTTTTGTGATACATAGGCAATAACTCTATCATTCTGCATAATGACAGAACCATGTCCTTTCTTTGAAGCATCACTATAAATGACAAATTCATCATTCCCTGATGGTAGAGTCAATATAGGATCATTAACTAATCATTTCTGAAGTTCTTCAAATCAATTTTCACATTCTTTGTCCAAAAAAAATTATCCCCTTTATGTGTGAGCTTGGTTAATGGGTTAGAAAATTAGGCAAAATTTTAGACAAAAAGCCGATAATAACCTACGTAACCAATAAAACTACATACCTCAGTTATACACATTGGTGTTTTCCATTATTGGATTTGATTTTTCCTTATAAGGATCAACATAGATTCAATCCTTAGAGACAATATGGCCAAGAAAAGAAATATTATGAAACCAGAATTCACACTTGCTAAACTTCCCATATAATTCATTTCTTATAAGAGTCTTTAGGATAATGCGCAAGTGATTTTCATGATCTTCTTAGCATTTTGAGTATACCCAGATATCATCAATAAATAACACTACAAAGATATCATTAAATTCCATGAAAACTCTATTCATTTGATCCGTGAAAATAGAGGGTTCATTAGTCAACCCAAAAGGCATTATTGTAAACTCGCAATGCCCGAACGTGGTTCGAAATGCTGTTTTTGGAATGAATTCCTTCTTCACACACAATTGATGATATCCAGATCGACGGTCAATCTTTGAGAAATATTGAGCTCTATGATGTTGGTCTAGTAAATCATCAATGTGAGGTATAGGAAACTTGTTCTTTATTGTTATAGAATTGATCTCTCGGTTGTCAATACACAACCTCATAAATCATAATTTCTTCTTAACAAAAAGGACAGGGTCTCTCATGAAGAAAAAATAGGGAAAATAAATCCTTTATTACTCAATACCTCTTGTTCTTTCTTTATTTCCACTAATTTCATAGTGGCCATTCTATAAGGGGTCTTTGTTATGGGCCATGAACTAGGAATTAAAACAATGGAAAACTCAATTTCTTATTATGAAGGATGTCTAGGTAAATCCTCTGGAAACACATCAACATATTCTTGCACAATAGTTACATACTCTATTTGAACATTCCTTTCCTCACCCATATTTATTTCATTCTATTCCTTCCCAATAATTGATTTTAGTTGAGCTACTAGGGGTGGATCTAGATGAGAATCAGGTTGTGTGGTTTCCATTCCAAAGATAAGGTACTCTTTATCATCATCAAGAATTGTAACCTCCTTCTTCTTACAATAAATTTTCGCATCATGGTCCAAAATCCAATCCATACCAAGGATTATATCAAATACAATCATGGGTATGACGATGAGATCAATAGATAAAGAAAATTTATATGCCCTTAAGGGAATTGATTCACAAAACATTATGGAAATGATACTACCCTAAGAAATTTTGACTAACAACTCCATTGTTAAATCAAATTGTAAATATCCAATTTTTATAGCAAAGTGGGAAGATATAAAACAATGTGATGATATAGAATAAAATAATACATTTGATAAACTAGAGGAAACTATTAAATTACCTGCCACCACGTCTTTTGGAGGATCAAGCACAGTAGTAGTGATCACATAAGCTTGGCCTTGCTCCCATGGCCTATTCTGGGGTAATTTTCCATGGCACTTAGGATATTCGTTTGCATAATGTGCAATACCCCGACCCCAGTTACCCAGAGTTGGTGCATTATTACATTACAATGTCATGATCACAAAAGATCAAGTCTCAAAAGATTGATTAATTTAGTATCCTTGGAAACACTAGATACATTCATAAGTTTTATATTAAATTATAAATTGAAAATATATAACAACATATTCTCCGTTGGACACACTCATATCCCTTATACTATCCCTATAGGTCAGTCATAATATAGTTCTTCGTATCCTAGGAAAAATAAAACATAGAAAGGGGTGAGCTCAGAGGCTCAGTAAGGATAAAAATAGAGCTCATACTTTCATAAATAATCAGAAAAATTTAAGGCAATGTAAGACTAAAACAAAAGACTTTTAATCATGAACATTAGCATAATATGGAAAAGATAAAATCAAATAATGCAATTTAATTATTCACATGAATATTCTACTAGTCTAACCATCACATGAAATATCAATATCTACTTTCATAATGATATAATTCATACTGCAAAACTTCATAACCACATACTCAAGGCCTTGTTCCATGACTACAAATAAGATTTGGTCATTGACTTGTGCAAGACACTAGTTTGTCTCATGAGACCTAAGGATGCATCTATGATCTATAGAGTACTCCACCCTTCACATACTATGTTCAATGTATTCCTCATATTAAAAGGTTTAAACATAACACAAACATTTGTTTTAAAACTCGTATACAAAATGTCACTACATTTTCCATAAACCATAAATGGAATAAAAATAACACATCCACAATCAAATATATCTCAAAACCATCAATACAATATGGATGACTTGTATCCTAATAAATTAGCCTCGATCAAAATTAATATCCCATAAAGGATGTCAACATAGTTGAAAATGATCCGCAAAATTATTTGAGAGAAATATCCCTTTTTCATGATTTCATTTAAAAGTAACATAATTTATAAAGGAACTAATTTAAAATATATTTTTTAATCAAAGTATCTCATACAACTTTGAAACTATTGAAAAGAAATAACATTTTAAAACATTCATGTCCATATAACTAAATCCTCAAAACCATTTTAAAAAAATGTACATTAATGAGAAAGGTTTAGAAGAATAAATCATTAAAACATTTAAAATGATGTTTTAGTAAAAATGTCCCTTAAAAGGAATCCCTTTGAAAACTCTTTTATGAATCTTGGACATGGATTATAAATATGTCCCTATAGATAGTTAGCTGAAAACAACCACAGATAATAATGAGACTGTGAAATTGACCCTTACCTTGTACTTTTCCTTGGTCGAGGTTAGGTTAACCTCTTGTATAATGGAGGAAGAATTTTTATTAAATCATACCAAAACCAAAACCATATACATTAATATTATATCATATAAGATCTTCTAATATTGTTTTTTTAATGATATTTTAGTAGTATCATCATTTTGGGTGTTAACTGATTCATTTTACTTTATATGATTGGTTACGTAAGCCATGTTTGTTATGGATAGGATGTATTTTATTCAAATAAAGAATTATATAATGTTCATAAAAATAATTTTTAATCATAAAATGAAAATTATTCTTGAATGATTACGATGGGGAATGAATCTAATCGCGTTCTTGGAGATGGAAATCCGGACGTACGCATGAGCGACTATATCATTCTTTTTATATTAAAATCATATAAAATTGGTTGGTATATCATATATACAAAATAATTATAATTTTATAGTTATTATTTACAACATTTATACTCATTATTATACACAATCTAATGATTAATTGGTTGAATAACAAACTACACCACGACGTGGAGACGGAAATCTGTATATACACATGTATGTTGACTTTGACATTTATATGATGGATTGAATAATGAATATGGTTGTACCATTTTTATAATAACATAACAGTATATAGATTATACTGGATTTATTATTTTATAATGGAAACATGATCAAAATAGGAAGTGGGAGAAGAACATAATTTGAAAGAGGTGGTGAAATATTTACCTCTTCTTCGGGTTCTTCCTATTGATTTGAAAAAATGGCTCTTTTGGTTGGCTTTCTGACTAAAGGAAGACCTCTAGGATTAATTTAGGACAGTTTAGAGGATATTTGGGAATGGTTTTTCCAATTCAAATGGATATGAGGGTGCGATGTTGAGAGAAGGGGAGGTGCCCTTTTATAAGAGAGGTGAGGGTTAATTTAGGAAAATCTTGAAATATTATTTTGTAATCACATCATTTTTTGTTTGTAATGGATCTAAAATGAATTATGTAATGTTTATGGTTGGGATGGGTCTAGAACCTCTCAAACAATAGTTTTTACATAGGTCTAGGTCATCATGTTAACCTTATCTTTTAGATTTAACTCTTAGTTAAATAGTTGGACATTTACCATGTCTCTTTGTATTTTTATATTATATGATTAATAAACATGCAATTAACATCCAAGAGATTATAACGTGGTTCATTAATGACATATATAATATTATGTATGATTTTTGGTCGAACCTTATATTTTTATTAATCGAATACCAATTAATAATATAAATTTTTTTTAAAATTCCATTTATGTCAATTTTGACAATATTTGGTATTTTGTTTTTTTAAAATTAATAACAGTGTTATTACTCTAAAAAAATTAATTTAATCAACCCTAACATGTCATATTAACATATAAAATTAGTGGGATTTATTAAAAGTCTCAAATTAGATTTATTTGGATATTTATAATATCTATATTTTAATCATTTATTAATAATGTAATTACTACATCATCATTGTGTCATAAATAAATTTATTTATTTAATGTATAAAAATAATAAATAAAATACCATTATGTATGAAATATTCTTATATTTCTAATTAATATGTATAGTCAAAAATATCTTATGTATAACCCTATATTTAAAATGGTTTAGTTATTAAACATTAATTTTAACTCTGTTAACACTTCTTTAAATAAAATAATAATAAATGTACTAATCTAATCAATGTGGACCAAAGGGGATCATATATTATTCCTAAGGTGGTTATTGTTCAAATTACACATATCCAATAGAATAAGGACATGTGTTAGGGTTATTATGATATCATTTTTACCCTTAATTACAAGATATACATTTTGCCGTGGTAAATAAAAGGAAAAAGTTACTATTCACCAAAAATTATTTTTATCTTGTTGAAAAAAATTTTACTTACTGATATTAACTATGTCTCTCATATTTTTTAAATTCAACACACAGAAGATGAAAAATTATGTTTAATACAAATTTTAAAATTCACCTAGGAGGTGGGTAAAAGACGGTAAATAGTTCGATAAAATTTTATATATCTAAAAATTTTATATAATGACTCCAATTAATTACGTTGAACATATATATGTATTATGTATCTATTTAGACCTAAAATAAATTATAATAAAATGACTAATTACTTAAATAAAATTTTGTTTTAAACCAATAACCCTGTGTTATTTCACTATTCATAAAAAATTGAAAGTTTTCAGAAAAATAACAAAAATTCACCCTAAGATAATTTAGATATTCTGAATCCAAAAATTAAGTCCATTTTGAATGATAAAATTTATAAAATTTCAATATGTGAGTATTACTATTCATAACGGCTAGTTTGATTAGCTGCAGTGTGTTTGAATCTTGAAGTTGCGTACAATACAAGATATTGCATTGTTCAAAGGGAAAGGTACCATGTAATCATGTGGTGTTACATTATTCCCACCTTCAAATAATTTCGTCCTTGAAATTTCTATAATACTACTACAAAAAAAGAATCGGGTGGTTCTTCATCATATGTTCTTCTAGTTATCAGGTTTCTTCTTCCATATTATGGTTTCTCCATAGAACTTTTACCAGAAGATTCATCCATTTTCTAAGCATTTGTTCTCTTATATCAAGAACTTTGATAGGCTCTTCACAATAAGACAGATCATGTTCCAATTTAGTTTCCTCATAGATGATTACATGTGTTGGTTCAGGCATGTATTTTTTAAATAGTGATACATTAGACACATTATGATCTTTGGAGAGACTTGGGGGAATTTACAAATGTTAATCTACAACTCCAATTCATTCTATAATTTCCAAAGGTCGGATGTACCTGGGACTCGATTTACCCTTCTTACCAAAATGTATACCACCCTTCCATGGAGATACTTTCAAGAAAACAGTGTCTCCTACTTGAAATTCCAAATCCATCCTTCGATTATTGGAATTTCTCTTTATCCTACCTTGGGATGCATTGATGTGGGTTTGGATAACCTTCACCTTTTTCATTGTTTCCACAACAAGTTCTAGGATTACGAGTTTTCTTTCACCAACATCAACCCAACAAGTTAGTGTGTGACATTTATTTCTATATAACACTTCATATGGTGCCATATAAATACTTGAATAGAATCTATTGTTATAGGAAAATTATACCATAGGTAAATATTGATCCCACGTACCTTGAAAGTCATGTGAGAAAGATCTCAACATGTCTTCTAAGGTTTGAATAGTCCGTTCTGATTTCCCTTTAGTTTGAGGGTGGTAGGCTGTGCTCAAAAGATGTTCAATTTCCAGGAATTTCGGAAGACTATTCTGGAATCATGATATAAAATGGGGATCATGATCAGAAACAATTGATAAGGGTACTCTGTGAAGTCTTACAACATCATTAATATATAGTCTTGCTAGACGTTCAAGTGTTAAATCTGCTCTTATAGCAAGAAAATGTGTGGAATTGGTAAGAAGATCAACAATGACCCATATTGCATCATTAATTCTAGGACACCTTGTTAGCCCCAAGTCAAGGTCTATCATAATATTATCCCTTTTCCACTCAGGTATGGGAAGAGGTTTTATGACTCTTCCGGGCTGTTTCCTTCTAGCTTTCACTTGTTGAAAAACCATACATCTTGACACAAAATAAGCAATCTCCCTCTTCATGTTGTCCCACAAAAAAATGTTCCATCAAATCTATACATCATGGTTCTACCAGAATGTATAGTGAAATTGGAGTTATGAGAATCATTGAACAATTCACATTTTTTATCTGGTATATCGGGAAAACAAAGTCTATTACCAAATTTCAAAATCCAATATTCATATATGAAGTCACTCAATCTCCCATATTTCACATCAATAATCTTATTTTGAAACTACTCTTCATCAGCTTGATAACTTTTTATCCTTTCTAGAAAAGATGGTTTGGTAACCATTTGAAAAAGTATTTATGTTTCACCTACCATGATTATTCACATATCCATTTTCACTAGATCTATCAAAATATGATCCCTTTCAACTCTCATCTTGTTCAAAACTCCATGATGCTTTCTACTCAAAGAATATACCACCTTATTTGCCTTCCTCAGTTGATATTGTATTGTTCAATCATAATCATTGAGTAGATCAAGCCATCTCCTTTGCCTCATGTTGAGTTATTTTTGTGAGAAAAAATATACTTCAAACTCTTATGATCATTATAAATGTCACATTTTCACCATAGAGATTGTGTCTACATATTTTCAAAGTAATGATTACAACTTCTAACTCTAGATTGTGAGTAGGATAGTTTTGTTGAAGAATTTTTAGCTATCACAATGCATAGGCAATAACTCTATCATTATATATAATGATACAACCATGGACTTTCTTTGATGAATCACTATAAATAAAAAACCCATCGTTCCCTGATGTTAGAGTCAAGATAGGATAATTGACTAATATTCCCTTTAGTTATTCAAAAAATTCTTCAGACTCTTTTGTCCAAACAAATTTAACCCATTTACGTACGATCTTGGTTAATGGGTTAGCTAATCAGGAAAAATTCTGGAAAAATGCCGATAATAACCTGCTAAACCAATAAAACTACGTACTTTAGTTATACTCGTCGATGCTGTACATTCATGGATTGACTTGGTCTTTGAAATATCAACAGATATTCCATCCTTAGTGACAATATTCCCATGAAAAGAAATCTCTTAAAGCTGGAATTTACACTTTCTAAACATCCCATATAATTCATTTCTTATGAGGGTTTTTAGAATGGTGTGCAATTGATTTTAATGATATTCATATATTTTGTAGTATACCATGATATATTCAACAAATACCACTAAAAAGTCATCAAGATACACCTTGAAAAATATGTTCATTAGATCCATGAAAACTGAGGGTGCATTAGTCAATCCAAAAGGCATTACTGTAAACTCGTAATGCCCATACCTGGTTCGAAATGTTGTTTTCGGAATGTCTTCCTTCTTCACACACAACTGATAATATCCAAATTGAAGGTCAATATTTGAAAAATATTGAGCTCTATTAAGATGGTCGAATAAATCATTAATGAGAGGTAGGGGATACTTGTTCATTAATGTTATGTCATTGATCTCCCTGTAGTTAATGCACAACCTCACAGATTTGTCTTTCTTCTTAACAAAAAGGACAGTGGCTCTCCATAGAGAAACACTAGGGAGAATAAATCACTTATTGATCAATTCCTCTATTTTTTTATTTAGTTACACTAATTTCATAGTGGATATTCTATATGGGGTATTCAATATGGGCCTTGATCAAAGAATTTAATCTATGGAAAACTCAATTTCCCATTCTAAAGGATGTCCAGGTAAATCCTCTGGAAACATGACAAAATATTCTAGCACAATAGGTACGTCCTCTACCTGAACATTATATTCCTCTCACATAATTATTTCATTCTTATCCTCCCCAATAATTTAATTTGGTAGATCTATAGTGGGTGGATCTGGATAAGAATCAGGTGGTAACATTGTTTCTCTAATGATAAGGTACTCATCATCATCGAAAATTGTTACCTCCTTCTTCTTACAATAAAATTTCACATCATGTTTTAAAAGCCAATCCATAACGAGGATTATATCATATACAATCATGGGTATGATGATGATATTGTTAGATAAAGAAAATTTATATTCCCTAATGGGAAATGATTCACAAAACCTTATTGTGATGATACTTCCTTAGATGTTTTGACTGACAAATTACTTTTTAAGTCAAATTGAAAATATCTAATTTTCATAGAAAACTGGGAAGATATGAAACTATGTGTTGATCTATTATCAAATAAAGCGTTGGATAAACACGAGGAAAACATTAAATTACCTGAAACCACATCTTTCGAAGCATTAACATCATCAGTAGTGATCACATATGCTTTCCCTCACTCCCTTGGCCTTTTCTAAGGAAAGTTTCCTTGGATCTTAGGACATTCATTTGAATATTGTCCCTTTTCTCTACAATTTTATCATTCAACAACCTCATTCACCCCCTTCCAATCACGAGCCTGGTGGCCATTTCACCAAAATTGTAACAGACTCCCCTTACCTTTAGGCAAGTACTTGGGTGTTTTCCCCACATTTATTGTAGGATAGATATTCAACTTTTCCCTTATTCCCCTTATTTCCATTTATAGAGTGTTCAGAAGATCTCTTCTGCTTCTATTGCTTTTCTTTAAATTCATAAGACATAGAAAGTTAATTTTCTGTCTTGATAGCACATGATACAATATCTTCATATGATGAGAATGGTTGTGAGACTAATTCTTGATGAAGAAATGGATTTAACCAAGAAAAGAATCGATCAATCTTACTTCTTGGGTTACATATATAATCTGATGCATGCCTTGATAACCTTGTAATGTTAGCCTTATATTTTGTGACATTTCAGCCTCTTTTTCCCCCAGACATAGAAATTGTCTTTCCATATCTGCTTGATGGACATGAGGAAATTATTTTTCTAAGAAAATTTTATTAATCTTCATACATTCCATATTTTATACTTCATCATCATCCTTTTTGTTTTGAATTAGTGAACACCATTGATCTGTATCTCCCGTCAGGTGAAAAATTGCTATGACAACTTTTTCCATTTCGCTACTTCCCAAAGTATGAAATATTTTCTTTATGGAATCTATCCATTTCTCAGCTACTAATGGATTTGTACTCCCATTTAATGTTGGTGGTTTTTTCCTAATGAACAATTCTAACATTGATCCTCCGAGTTGTGGATCAGGGTGCTCTATATGGGTAATGTTATTATTCATAACATGATTGTGATGTCCCAGTATGGTGATAAGCTGATTAGCACCCACTGCTTCACTTGTTCCACTATAATTATCTTGAGTAGGAGGGAAATCCATACATGGATTACATTCAATGATACAGTTTGAATTTCATCCACTAGGCGCCATTTCTAAACAATGGCATACACAAGATTAGTTTATGAATCACAATACATAAATCCAAAATTGTAAAAAAGTTAACATAAATTGAATAGTTTATAGATATAATCCATAATAAAAAATGTTTTTTGGGAAGTATATACTAATAAAACAAATAGGATTATTTTTAATGAAAATGAGAATTATCCTAAGAATATCTCCTGGGAGTGTCATTATCAACAGTGAAACAAGGCTCGTTGTCATGCACCAGTTCATGTTCGACTCTAGCTCAAATCGGTGCTTTTACTATTTACCCCTGGGTACATCTGTGCCAGATCAGCCTCTACCTTCTCATATCCAAACATGAATGTATTGCATGGAAAACTCACAAAATCTATATAGTACCAAAATTCTAGGAAATTGTTTTATACTAATACTCAATGTCTATCTTAGGGTAATGTTCTCTAATCAATGTTTTTCTAAATCTTGCTTCCAAAGTTTGTAGTAAACTTCTTCAAATACCAATTGTAACGCCCCGACCCTAGTTACCCAGAGTCGGTGAATTATTACATAACATTGGCATGATCACAAAATATCAAGTCTCAAAAGACATATTAGTTTAGTAGCCTTGAAAATAATAGATACATTAATAAGTTTAACATTACATTATTAAATGAAAAACTACAGCAACATAGTCTCCATAGGCCACACTCATATCCATTATACTATCCCTGGAGGTCAATCATAAAATACTTCTCCACATACTGGGAAAATAAACCATATAATGTGGTGATCTTAGATGCTTAGTAAGGATAAAAATATAATGGAAACATTCATAAATAAGCATAAACATTTAAGGGAATGTAAGACCAAAACAAAATACCTTTAAACATGAAAATCAGAATAATATTGAAAAGATAAAATCCTATAATGACATTTAATTATTCACATGGTCATTCTATTAATCGAATAATCACATGAAATATCAATGGACACTTTTATAATGATGGAATGCATAATGCCAGACTTCATAAATACATATTCAATGCCTTGTGCCAAGACTACAAATAAGATTTTGTCAAGGCCATATGCGAAGACAGTAATTTATCTCATGAGACCTACCATTGCATCGAGGGGCTATAGCAGGATCCACCCATCACTTACTAAGTCTAATGCATTCCTCATATAGAATGGTTTAAACATAACACAATCATTCATATTAAAATTAGCATACGAAATGACAATACATTATCGATAAAACATGAATTGTATAAAAATAACACACCCATAGTCTAATATATCACAAAACCTTCAATAATATATTGAAGATTTATATCATAATAAATTAACCTTGATCAAGAATAACATCCCGTAAAGGATGTTGACATAGTTGAAAATTATCTGTAAAAATCATTGAGAGAAATATCTCTTTTTCATGAAATCATTAATAAGTCGCATAATTTATAAAATAATCCATTTAAAATATATTTTTGAATCAAATTATCTCATACCACTTTTAAAAGTTTGAATGGAATTATCATTTTAAAACATTCATGTCCATATAACTGAATCATTAAAAGCATTTTATAAACATGAACATTAATGAGAAAGGATTAGAAGAATAAATCATTAAAACATTTAAAATGATGTTTTAGTAAAAAATTCCATTAAAAATAATCCCTTTGAGAACAATTTTATGAAACATGTACATGGATAATAAATATGTTCTAGTAGATACTTACATGAAAACAACTTCAGATAATAAAGAGATTGTGAAATTAACTCCTTCCTTGTACTTTTTTGTGGTTGAGGGTAGTTTAGCAACCTATATAATAGTTAAATAATGTTTATTAAATTATAAAAGAATCATATACACTAATATGATATCATATATGGTCTTCTAATATTTCATTGATAATGATATTTGCATAGTATCATCATTTCAGGTGTTAACTTATTTGTTTTCCATTATATGATTTGTTACATAAGACATATTTGTTATCGATATGTTGTATTTTATTCATATACAGAATTATATTATGATCATAATCAATATTTTTAATCATAAAATTTATATTATTCTTGAATGATTACGATGGGGAATGAGTGTCATCGAGATCATCGAGAGGGTAATCCGGACGTACGCACGGATGAAAATATCATTCTTTTGATATTAAAATCATATATAATTGGAAGTTATATCATATATACAGAATCATTATAATGTTATATTTATTATTTACATTCTTTATACTCATTATTATACCCATCCAAATGATTAAGTGTTTGAATAAAAAACTATACCATGACGTGGAGACGGTAATTCGTACGTACACACATATGGTGACATTGTCATTTATAGGATGGATAGAATAATGAATATGGTTGTACCATTTTTATAATAACAACACAGTATATAGAACATTCGTGATTTATTATTTTAGAATGGAAACAAAAATTAAATAGGATGTAGAAGAAGAAAATACCTTGAAAGAGGTGAATAAATATTTACCACTTCTTCGGATTCTTAATTTGGATTTTATCAAAAGGGAACCACGGGTAGGATTATTTACTAAAGGAAGGCCTATATGATGAAGGGAGGAATTATGAGAGGTTATTTGGGTAGGGTTTGTACAATAAAAATGTCTTTTAATGTGTGAATTTGAGAGTAGGCGAGGTGCCCTTTTATAAGAGATGCATGGGTCACTTTTGGAAAAGCTTGTAATATTATTTTATAATAAAATTATTTTCAGTTTATAATGGCTCCAAAATAAATTATTTAAAGTATAATCTGGGTAGAGGTCGAAGAAAATTAAACAAATAGGTTTTAGAGAATTTTATGTCAACATATTAACCTTATCATTTAGATTTAACTGCTAGTTAGATAGTTTGTCATTTACCGTGTCTCTATGTATTTTTATATTATACTGTTAATAAATTTACTATAAACATCCAAGAAAACCTCATGTTATTCATTAATGACATATATAATATTATTTAATTCCTTAATCTGAACTTTATATTTTTTTGAATAGAATAACAATTAATAATATAATTTTTGTTTTTAAAACACTTTTATGTCAATTTTGACACTATTTGGAATTTTGGTTTTGATAAATTTATAACAGCATTACTACTTCGAAAAAAATTCATTTAATCAAACATAAGATGTCCTATTATCCTATAAATTTTTTTGAATTCATTAAAATTATCAAATTATTTTTATTTTGATATGTATTATATCAATTATTTTAATCATTCATTAATAAGGTAATTACTAAAACATCATTATGTCATAAATATATTTAATTATTTAATGTATAAAAATTATAAATAAAATACCATTATGTAGGAAATACTATTACCATTATAATGAATATTTATAGTGAAATTTATCATATTTATAACCATATATTAAAAAAAATTAGTTTTTAAACATTGATTTTAACTCTTTTAACTTTTATTTAAATAAAATAATAATAAATGTCCTAATCTAATCCAAGTAGACCAAATGGGATCATATTTTCTTTCTAATGTTGGTTTTGGTCTAATTAAACTTATAAAATAGAATTAGGACACGTGTAAGGGTAATTATGATATCATTTTTACCATTAATTACCTTATTTAGTTTTACCCGTGGTAAATAAAAGAAAAAAGTTACTATTCACCAAAAAATTACTTCATTATAATTAAACCACATTTTACTTACTAATATTAATCATTTCTCTGGGATTTTTCAAAATTCAACTCATAGAAGTTGTAAAATTATATTTTATACAAATTTGAAAATACTCATATGAGGTGGGTAAAAGACGGTAAATTGTTCGATAAAATAATATATATCAAAAATTATTATAAAATGACTCAAAAGATTTATTTTGAACATATATATGTATCATGTATCTTTTTTTACCTAAAATAAATTAAAATAAAATAACTAATTATTTAAATAATATTTCGGTTTTAACCAATAACGTAGGGTTTTTTCACCATTCATAAAAAATCAATGTTTTTAGAAAAATACCAAAAAACCACCCTAAGATAATTTTAATATTAAAAATCATAAAATGAAGTCCATTTTGAAAGATAAAATTTATAATATTTCAAAAAGTGGGTTTTACTATTCATAATGGCTAGTTTGATTGGTTGTGGTGTGTTAGAATCATGAAATTGTGTATAATGCCAGCAATTTTATTATTCAAAGGCAAACATACCATGAATGCATGGGGTGTTACATTCATACATATTTTAAATAATTTTGTCCTCAAAATCACTATAATAATACAGCACAAAAAAATTCAGGTGGTTCGTCATCATATATTCCTCTTGTTCCAATGTTGCTTATTCCATCTTATAGTTTATACATAGAACTTTAACTAGGTGAGTTGTCCGGATTATCAGCACTTGTTCTCTTGTATCAAGATTTTTGATAGGCTCTTCACAATAAGACAGATCAGGTTCTAGTTCATTTTCCTCATAGGTGAGTATATGCATTGGGTCTGGCATGTATTTTCTCAATAATTATACATGGAACACATCATGAACTTTAGAGAGACTTGGAGTAATTTCCATACGATAATCTTCAAATCCAATTCATTATAGAATTTTGAACGATCCAATGTACCTGGGACTCAATTTACCCTTATTACCGAGACGTATAACACCGTTCGATGGAGATAACTTCAAGAAAACATGGTCTCCTACTTCAAATTACAAATCCTTCTTTCAGTTATCGACATTTCTCATTTTCCTATATTGGACTGCTTTCATGTGGGTTTGGATAACCTTCAACTTTTCCATTTTTTCCTCAACATGTTTGGGGCCTATGAGTTTTCTTTCACCAATATCATTCCGACAAGTTGATGTGTGACATCTCTTTCCATATAAGGCTTCATATAGGGCCATCTGAATACTTGAATGGAAGCTATTGTTAAAGGAAAATTCTACCAGAGGGAAATATTGATCCCACATACCCTGAATGTCAAGTGAGAAAGATCTCAACATGTCTTCTAAGGTTTTAATAGTTCTTTCTGATTGTCCATTAGGTTGAGGGTGGTAGGTAGTCATCAAACAAAGTTCAGTATCCTAGGATTTCTGAATAATTTTCTAGAATCATGATGTAAAATGGTGATCAGGATCAGAAAATTTTGATAAGGGTAATCCATGAATTCTTGAAACATCATTAATATTTTTTCTTGCTATACTTTCAAGTGGTAAATCTTCTCTTATAGAAAGAAAATGTGCTAACTTGGTATGACGGTCAACAATGAACCATATTGCATCATTACATCTAGGAGTCTTTGGTAGCCCTATGAAAAATTCAATTGTAATATTATCCCATTTCTACTCAGATATGGGAAGAGGTTGCATTACTCATCTAGGTTGTTGCATTCCTGCTTTCACTTCTTGAAAAACCATACATCTTGACACAAAATCAGAAATCTCCCTCTTCATGTTGTCCCACCTAAAATGTTCCTTCATATCTCTATACATTTTGGTGATAGCAGGGTTTATAGAGAAATTGGAGCTATGATCATCATCTAACAATTCCCTTTATAGATCCTGTATATAAAGAACACAATGCCTCTTCCCAAATTTCAAAATTGAATCTTCATATATGAATTCACTCAATGTCCCATCATTCACGACATTAATCTTTTTTTGAAATTCCTCATCATCAGCCTGAGAACTTTTTATCCTTTATAGTAAATATAGGTTGGCAACAATTTCAAAAAGTATATATTTTTCACCTTCCATGATTATTCCCATATCAATTTTACTAGATTCATGAAAATCAGACCCCTTTCGACTCTCATCTTGTTCAAAACACCATGTTCCTTTCTGCTCAAAGCATCTGCCACCTTATTTACCTTCCCCGAGTGGTAGTGTATTGTGCAATCATAATCCTTGAGTAGTTCAATCCATCACCTTTTCCTCATGTTGAGTCCTTTTTGTGAGAAAATATACTTCAAACTCTTGTGATCAGTATAAATCACAAAATTTTAACCATAGAGATAGTGTCTCCATATTTTCAGAGCAATGATTACAGGTACTAAATTAATATCATGAGTAGGATAGTTTTGCTAATTAATTTTTAGGTGTTGTGATGCATAGTCAATAACTCAATCATTCTGCATAATGAAACAAAAAATTCCATTATTTGAATCATCACAATAAATAAAAAACCCATCTTTCACTGATGGTAGAGTTATGAATAGTGCATTTACTAATATTTTCTTTAGTTCATCAAAACATTCCCACAATATTTCGTCAAAACAAATGAAACCCCTTTGCATGTGATCTTGGTTAATGGGTTAACCAATCAGGAAAAATTATGGTCAAAAATATGATAAAAACCAACTAATCCAATAAAACTGCGTACCTTAGTTATACTCATCAGTGCTGGCCATTCGTGGATTTCCTTCATCTTTTAAGGATCGATAGATATTCCATCCTTAGAGATAATATGGATAAGAAAAGAAATCTCTTGAATCTAGAATTCACATTATCTAAAATTCTCATATAATTCATTTCATTTGAGGGTTTTCATAATGATGCAGAAGTGATTTCATGATCATCATATCTTTTGGATTATACACGGATATCATCGATAAATACCACCACATAGTCTTCTATATTTTCCATGAAAAATCTTTTCATTATATTCATGAAAACAAGTGGTGCATTAGACATTCCAAAATGAATTACTGTAAACTCATAATGCCCGTACCTAGTTCAAAATGAGGTTTTCAGAATGTATTCCTTCTTCACACACAACTGATGATATCCAGATCGAAGGTCAATATTTGAAAAATATTGAGCTCCATGAAGTTGGTAGAATAAATCATCAATGAGAGGTAGGGGATACTTGTTCATTATTGATATAGCATTGATCTCCCTATAGTCAATGAACAACCTCATAGATCTGTCTTTCAAATGAACAAAAAGGATATGGGCTCACCATGGAGAAACACAAGGGCGAATAAATCCTTTACTGAGAAATTCCTCTAGTTGTTTGTTTAGTTCAACTAATTCCATAGTGGCTATTCTATAAGGGGTCTTCAATATGGGCCTTGAACCATTAATTAAATCAATGTAAAACTCAATTTCACATTCTGGAGTATGTCTTAAAAAATCCTTTGGAAACACGTCAAAATATTCTTGCATAATAGGTACATCCTCTATTCGAACATTATTTTCCTCTCCCATAATTATATCATTCTCATCTTCCCCAATAATTGACTTTTATTGAGCTACTAGGGGTGGATCTAGATAAGAATCAGGTGGTGACATTTCTACTTTAAAGATAAGGTACTTTTTATCATCATCGAATGTTGTAACCTCCTAATTCTTACAATAAATTTTCACAACATGGTCCGAAAGACAATCAATACCAAGGATTATATCAAAATAATTCATGGGTATGACTATGAGATCAGTAGATAAAAACATTTATATTACCTAATGGGGACCGATTCACAAAACATTATTGCGAGGATAATTCACTTAGGTATTTTGACTAACAACTCCCTTGTTAAGACAAATTGAAAATATCTAATTTTCTTAGAAAATTGGCAATATATGAAACAATGTGATGATACAGAGTCAAATAAATCATTGGATAAACAATTGGAAACCATTTAATTACCTACCACAACATCTTTCAGTGCTTTAACCTCTACAGTAGTAATCATATATGCTTGGCCATGCACCCTTGGCCATTTTTTAGGTAAGTTCCCTTGGTGCTTAAGAAATTAATTTTCATAAACCCCCTTTTCTAAACAATTGTAGAATTCAATATCCTCTTTATTCTCCTTTAAATCCCTAGCATGGTGTCATTTTTCACTACACCTGTAACAGACTTCCATTCCCTTCAGGTAATTAATGATTTGTTTTTCCAAAATTTACAGTAGGATGGATATTCAATGTTTCCCTTATTCCACTTATTTCCATTTCCATATTGTTCAGTCGGTCTCTTCTTCCACTGCTTTCTTTATTATCATAAGACATGGAGAATTGTTGTTCTGTCTTGATAGATCATGAGACAATATCTTTGTATGATGAGAATGATTTTGTGACTAATGCTTAATGAATAAATGGTTTTAACCCATCAATGAATCTATCAATATTACTCCTTGGATTACATGTATAATTTTCTGCATACCTTGCTAAACTTGTAATTTTAGCCTCATAGTTTGTGTCATTCTAATCCTCTTTTTTCCTCAGACTCAAAAATTGTCTTTCCATATCTTCTCGATGGTCATAAGGAATGCATTTTTCTATGAAATTATCTTTTAAAATCCCTCCATTCCATATTTGATAATTCATAATCTTCCTTTGTGTTTTGAATCAATGAACATCATTGATCTGCAACTCCCGATAGGTGATAAACAGCCATGAAAACCTTTTCCCTTTCGATACTCCCCAAAGCATGAAATATTTTCTCTATTTAATCTATCCATTTCTCAACTACTGATGGATATTTACTCCCATTGAATGATAGTGGTTGTTGCCTCATGAAGCAGTCTAACATTGATCCTCCGCATTATGGATCAGGGTTCTCCACATGGGTAAAGTTATTATTCATAACCTGAGTGAGTTGTCATAGTATGGTGATAAGATGATCAGCACTAGTTTCCTCCCCAGCTCCACTATAATTATTTTCAGTAGGAGGGAAATACCTACATAGATTAAATGCATTGATATGGTTTTCATTCCTTCCACTTGGAACAATTTTCAAACAATGTCATAAACTAGATTAGTTTATGAATCACAATACATAACTCCAAACTTTTAAAACACTTAATATAAATTTAACAGTTTTTGGATATAATCCATAATCATAAAAAATGTTTTTTAGGAAGTATATACTCATAAAACCTTCATGATTGTTTGTAATGAAAATGAGAATTATCCTAATCATATCCCCAGGGAGTGTCGTAAACAAGAGTGTAGTATGTCCCACTATCATGCACTAGTTCTCATTTGAGTCTAGCTTATAGAGGTGTTTTCGAGATTTAACTATATGTACATCTCTACCAGAGCCGCCTCTACCTGCTCGTATCCGGACAGGGATTTATTGCATGGAAAACTCACAAAATATCTAATGTACCAAAATTCTATGAAATTATTCTATACTAATCCTCAAAGCCTAACTTAGGCTAATGTTCTCTAATCAGAGTTTTTCTAAATCTAGATTACCAGGTTTTTACTAAACATCCTCTGATACCAACTGTAATGCCCTGACCCTAGTTACACAAATTTGGCGCATTATTACATAACATTGGCATGATCAAAAAATAAAAAGTCTCAAATGACCGATTAGTTTAATAGCCTTGAAAATACTAGATAAATTAATAAGTTTTACGTTACATTATTAAATGAAAAACTAAAACAACGTAGTCTCCATAGGCCAAACTCATATCCCTTATACTATACCTACAAGTTATTCATAATATACTTCTTCGCATACTAGGAAAAATAAAACATATAAAAGGTGAGCTCAGATGATCAGTAATGATGACAATATAGAGGAAACATTCATAAATAAGAATAAATATTTGAGGCAATGTAATACTAAAAAAATACTTTTAAACTTGAACATCAACATAATATGGAACAGTTGAAATCAAATAATGACATTTAAATATTCACATCGATAATATTTTTGCCGAATAATCACATGCAATATCAATAACCACTTTCATAATGATGGAATGCATAATGTTAGACTTCATGACCACATAGTCAAGGTCTTGTGCCAAAACTAGTAATAAGATTTTGTCAAAGCCTTGTGCCAAGACACTAGTTTGTCCCATGAGACCTACCGATGCATCGAGGAGCTATAGCGGGCTCCACCCATCACATACTAAGTCCAATGCATTCCTCAAGTGAAAAGATTTAATCAAAACATAAACATTCGTATTAAAACAAGCATACTAAATGTCAATACATTATACATAAACCATGAATGGTATAAAAATAACACATCCATAGTCAAATATATCACAAAACCCTCAATATAATATGAAATACTGGTATCATAACAAATCAATCTCGATCAAGAATAATATCCCATAAAGGATGTTGACATAGTTCAAAATGATCCATAAATATTATTGAGAGAAATTTCCGTCTTTCAAGAAATCATTTAAAAGTCGCATAATTTATAAATAAATTCAGTTAAAAGATATGTCTGAATCAAATTATCCCTTACCACTTTGAAACTTTTGAAAGTAATTAACATTTTAAAACATTCAGGTCTATATAATTGAATCCTTAAAACCATTTTGAAACATGCACATTAATGAGAAAGGATTAGATGAATAAATCTTTTAAATATTTAAAATTATGTTTTAGTATAAAATTATATTAAAAATAATTCACTTTAACACACTTTTATGAAACATTGACATGGATAATAAATATGTCCCAGAAGAAACGTTCTTGAAAACAACCTCAGATAATAAAGAGATTGTGAAATTATCTCTTACCTTATACTTTTCCTTGGTCGATTGTAGGTTAACCAATTGTATAATTGTAAAATAATTGTTATTAAATTATAAAATAACCATATACCTTAATTTGATATCATATATGATATTCTAATATTTCTTTGTTAATGATATTTTTGTAGTATCATCGTTTCTGGTGTTAACTGATTTGTTTTCATTTATATGAATGGTTGCGTAATCCATTTTTCTTATGGATATGATGTATTTGATTCATATACAGAATTATATTATGTTCACAAACCTTATTTTTAATCATAAAATGAAAATCATTCTTGAATGATTACGATGGGGAATGAATCTCATTGCGTTCATGGAGATGGTAATCCAGACGTACACACGAGCGATAATATAATTATTTTGATATTAAAATTTTATATAATTGGATGTTATATAATACATACTGAATCATTATTATGTTATAGTTATTATTTACATCATTTATACTCATTATTATACCCATCCAAATGATGAAGTGTTTGAATAACAACCCACACCACGATGTGGAGATAGTAATACGTACGTATACACGTATAGTGACTATGTCATTTTTTGGATGGATAGAATAATGAATATGGTTACACCACTTTTATAACAAGATCAATTTATATAAGATATACTAGAGTTATTATTTAAGAATTTAAAAAAACAGAGAAAGTGGAAGTGGAAGGATAAACAAACATGAAAGAGGTGATGAAATATTTACCTCTTCTTCGAGTTCTTCATTTTGATTTCATCAAAAGGGCTCAGTTGGTTGATTTTATGACTAAAGTAAGGCCTCAAAGATATAGGGAGGATCGTTGAAAGAATATTTGGGCTGGGGTTGACCGAGCCAAATGGTTTTGACGGTGTGAATTTGAGAGAAGGGGAGGTTCTCTTTTATAAGAGATGTGATGGTCACTTTAGGAAAAGCTTCAAATATTATTTTATAATAAAATAGTTTTTTTTTGTTTCTAATATCTATAAAATAAATAATTTAACATCTAAGGTGGGGATGGGTCGAAAAACTCTCTATTAATAAGTTTTAGATAGGGTTAGGTTATAATATTAACCTTATATTTTATATTTAACTCTTAGTTAAATAGTTTGACATTTACTATGTCTTTTTTATTTTTATATTATATGGTTAATAAACATACTATAAACTTCCAAGAGAACCTCAAGTTGTTCAATAATGAAATATATAATATTATTTAATGACTTTTGGTCCAACCTTATATTTTTATGATTATAATACCAATTAATAAAATAATATTTGTTTTAAAAACTCTTTTATGTCAATTTTGACACTATTTGTTATGTTGTTTTTGTTAAATTAATAACAACATTATTACTTCAAAAAAAATTATTTTAATCAACCCAAACATGTCATGTTAACCTTGAAAATTATTTTAATTCATTTTAATTCTGAAATTAGATTTATTTTGATATTTATTATATCAATTATTTTTATCTTTCATTAATAAGGTAATTACTGCCCCATCATTGTTTCATACATAAATTTAATTATATAATTTATAAAAATTATAAATAAAATACCATTATGTAGAAAATATTTTTAGCTCTCAAATGAATATTTTTAAGTGAATTTATCTTATGTATAACCATATATTAAGCTTGTTTTATTTATTAAACTTTGAATTTAACTCTTTTAACTCTTATTTAAATAAAATAATAATAAATGTCCTAATATAATCCAAGTGGACCAAAGAGGACTTCATTTCATTTCTAAGGTTGTTTTTGGACTAATTACACTTATACAATAGAATTATGACCTATTTTAGGGTAATTACGACATCATTTTTACCCTTAATTACACTATTTACTTTTAACCGGGGTAAATAAAATTAAAAAGTTACTATTCTCCAAAAATTATTTTCATCATATTGAACAACATTTTACTTACTGATATTAGAATTTTCTCTCAAATTTTTGAAATTCAACTCACATAAGCGGTAAGGTTATGTTTTATACAAATTTTCAAATGCTCCTTGGAGGTGGGTAAAAGAAGGTAAATAGTTTGATAAAATTTTATATTTCTAATAATATAATGAAATGACTCCAATTAATTACATTGAACATATATATGTATTATGTATCTATTTTACCTAAAATAAATTCATATAAAATAACAGATTATTTAAATAAAATGACGTTTTTGACAAATAACATAGTGTTTTTCACTATACATCAGAAATTGAAATTTTTTAGAAAAATACAAAAAATTCACCCTAAGCTAATTTCAATATTATAAATCCAAAAATGAAGTCAATTTTGAAATATAAAAATCATTAAATTTCAAAAAATTTGTATTACTATTCATGACGACTGGTTTGATTTGACGCGGTGTGTTAGAATCTCAAAGTTGCATACAATTCAAGCTATTGCATTATTTAAAGGGAAATTTACTATGGAAGTTTGATGTGTTACATAATGCCCCTTTTCTCTAAAATTTTATCATTAAACATTGACAGCCTCCCTCTTCCCCTTGCAATCACGAGCACGGTGGCCTTTTGACCACATTTTTAATAGACTCCCATTGCCTTCAGGAAAGTATCGGGGTGTTTCTTCCCACATTTACCAAAGGATGGATATTCAACATTTCCCTTCTTCCCCTTATTTCCATTTCCATAGTGTTCAATAGATCTCTTCTTCTACTTTTTTTCATTAAAGTCATACGACTTTGAGAATTCTTTTTCTATATTGATAGCACACGATACAATATATCCATATGATAAGAAGGATTGTGAGACTATGCTCACTGAAGATGTGGTTTTAACCCATCAAAGAATCGATCAATCTTACTCCTTGGGTTACGTATATAATCTGCTGCATGCCTGGCTATCCTTGTAAAGTTACCCTCATATTGTGTGACATTCTCATCCCCTTTTTTCCTCAGACTCTGAAATTTCCTTTCCATATCATCTCAATGGTCGTGAAGAAATTATTTTTCTTTGAAATGATATTTAAACTCCCCCATTCCATATTTTATACTTGGCCATCTTTCTTTATGTTTTGAATCAATGACCACCATTGATCTGCATCTCCTATGAGGTGATATACTACCATGAAAACTTTTTCCCTTTCGATACACCTAAAATCATGAAAACATTTCTCTATGGAATTTATCCATTACTGAGATACTAATGGATTTGTACTCCCATTTAATGTTTGTGGTTGTTGCCTCATAAAGTAGTCTAACATTGATCCTCTATGTTTTGGATAAGCGTGCTTAATACGCGTAAGTTTATTATTCATAACGTGACTGCTTTTTTCCATTATAGTGATAATCTAAACTGTACTAGTTTCTTCACTAGATCCACTATAATTATCTTGAGTATGAGGGAAATACAAAAATGGATTACGTGCATTGACAGAGTTTCCATTACTTCCACTAGGTGTCATTTCCAAAAAATGGCATACCGTAGATTATCTTATGAACTGAAATACATAACACTAAACTTGTAACACACTTAACATAAATTGAACAATTTATGGATATAATCCATTATCATAAAAATGTTTTCTTTGAGGATATATATACTCATAAACCCTTCATAATGGTTTGTAATTAAAATGAGAATTATCCTATGCATATCCCTTGGGAGTGTCGTAAACAATAGTGTAGCAAGGCCAGTTGTCATGCACCAGTTTCTCTTTGAATCCAGCTCAAAGTACTGTTTTTAGGTTTTACCCCTAGGTACATCTATGCTAGAGCTGCCTATACCTGCTCGTATCTAGACAGGGATGTATTGATTGGAAAACTCCCACAATATCTATAGTAGAAAAATTATATGAAGTTCTTCTATACTAGTTGTAAAGACCCAGATATTTCAAGAAATTTTTTTCTTAATTTTCTTTGAATTGTACAAGAACGCAGTTTCTGACGGTGCCTAATTCTGAGGCCCGGTGTGCCTAGAATCAATTTCCGAAGTTTAGCTCGGGTACGTTCAATGAACGAATGAGCGGGTTTTTCTAAATTTTGAACCAGTGCTCGAAATTGAATTCCAAGGGCACCGATGGATTCACAGCGTCGATAATTGCTTAAGAAGATCTTTTCCGCAGTTGCGTTTTCAAGGGAGGAGTTGTTAAAAATTTGTGGAAGATAAAATAAAAATTGAGTTACAATTCTTATCTCTTTAAAGTAGTTGTATCTTTTGAGTGGAAGTTAGGGAACTACCCATGAGAGGTTAAGAGGGTGGTGGGGCCCACGTGAGACCCTAACCCCCCTTGATCTTCCATAACCCCCTTGACCTCCCATAACTCACCTCCCACTTTATTATTGTAACTTCACTTTGACTTAAGTGACTCCTCTCCTCCTCACCTCCCACATTAATTCATGCCACCTAAACATTAATTAATTTGACAACTCCAGATCAATTAATTATGTGTGTTGGTTTTGAATTTTGTTTTTTTTAATTCATGGCATGGGTAATTAAAATAAGGTGGAGCCTTATTTTATTTTGGTTAGAAATGTTGTGTCAAGAGAAAGGGAAGAGAGCATTTGAGTTTTGAAGAACTTCCTCCTCCGAAGAAGAATGCTTAATCTCCTTTATTGAAGAACGTGAAGAACACCGAAGCTTCGACGAAGAACGTCGTCTCATCTTGAACCTTCTCTCCACGTCGAAGGAAGTGAGACGCCACATTCTTCATCGGGCGATCACTGACGACGTGCCTTCTTCTCTTCTTCCCCCGCATCAAGGGAGGAGACAGCATCGCGGGGAACTTCACCATTGATGACGACTCACCCTCCGACATCAACGAAATCAGCACCGATCTTCTGTGACGTCCGATCATCTCGACGCTTGCCTCTTCTGCGGCTCGACGATGTGTGGAGTCTTTGCAAGGTAGGAGTTTGGTTTTAATGTCGTGAATAATTTTAGACGTTCTTCGATATCAACGGCCAACTGTTATCAAAATAACGGAGGAGGTCGGACCGCACAAACATGGTCGAACCTCCTCCCCTTTTATTTTTGTTGGTTATCTACGTGGCATGAAATGGAAGCGACGCAGTGCCGTAGCACAGTGCGGGAATTTAGAGAATCATGGCGAAGAAGCGTGGCACCGTCGCGCCATGCCTTTGAGGTCGAACGAATCCGTGGTCAATGTCAGGCCGCGGCGAAGGGGCGCGGCACCGTCGTGCCGCGCCGGAAAACCACGAAGACGACGCGTTTTGAACGTTGAGTGCGGATTGACGGGTGACGACGAATCAGAAGAAATGGCGTTTGAATTCCTTCGCAATGAAGATCGGGTCCGGGGAGGACTGTTCGTGAAGGCGGCAGGCGAAACGAACCACCGGAGTGCGTCTGGTGGTCCGCAGAAGGCGGAGACGGTGCGCTGCTCGAGCAAACCGTCGCGACTGAGCCGCAACGGTTGGATGATAGCCGGAATGGCCGGGCCATTCCAGGATTGAGGCGGCGTGGCTTTAAGCCGCACCCGGTTGAAAACTTGGGGGGGGGGGGGGGTTGTAACCCCCCGCACCCATCGCGCCGCGACAGAGCGAGGCCAGCCGGCTACCCTGGCCGGGCCGGGCCGCGCCCAGCTGGGCCGGACCCGGACCCGGATTAGGTTGACCCAGTTCGGCCGACCGGGGAGGGTGGGGTTGGGCTGAGCCGGGCAGGGCCCAGACCCCCGTTTTCGGACCTCTTCGGTCTTTCGCCCATAACATGGGCTACAGACCTCTGATCGATGCACCGTCAGTTGCGATGTGATCCTTGGATCGAGAAAAAGTCGTTTCGGTATGTTACACTCAAGGTTTCATAAAACTTTAGGATCAGCCAGGTTGGTTCGGATAAGAAACCAAACGGGCCCTCAGAGAAGAAATACTCATATATTGAGTTCCGGACATCCGATTGACGTGTCATCAACTTTGTTGGTTTCCACTTGATGAGACTGAACTTTTGGCTTACTCCGCTCGAGGTTTGGATGCTGTCGGAGTGCGGTCGGGTTGGTTCGCTCACGAAACCAACCAGGCCCCAGGATCGAAAAGGCCAATAACTCACAGACCAGGCATCTGATTGACGCGCCGTCTGTCTCGTTGAATTCCTCTTGATGAGAAGGATCTTTTTTCATACTTCTCCCTAGTTTTGGATGCATTTGGAGTATGGTCGGGTTGGATTGTACCTGAAGTCCAACCGGGTCCCTGGAACGGAAAAGCTGAAATCTTTCAGACCGGACGTCCATTTGACGAACCTTCAACGGCGTTGATGATCACATTGAGAAATGATCCCTATTGGTATACCCTATGATAGTTCGGGGTACAGTTGAGATACGGCCAGGTTGGTTCGCACACAAAACCAACCGGCCCCCTGGGAAGAAAAGGCTAATAACTCACAGACCAGGCGTCTGATTGGCGCGCCTTCTGTTGCATTGAGACCCCTATGACGAGGCAGTCCTTTGAGATACTTCTTAGTGGGACTTGTGATACTTGGAGTATCGACCTGTAGCTCGTGGAGCGGATAGTCCCGGAGACGAGGATACAGAGTACGGAGATCGTGTAGCTGGCTGTGACCGATGACTGCTTGTCCGATTCGATTCAGAGTGACTAGAATAGCCTAGTGGGGAGCACTACATTGTGAGGTGGAAGACCCATGGCGGAGGAGCACTACTGTGTGAGGTGGCAGACCCGCGGTACTCGATAGGAGGAGTACCACTTTAGGCTATAAGGGGGAGGACTACTATGTGAGGTGGAAGACCCATGGAGGAGGAGCACTACTATGTGAGGTGGCAGACCCGCGATACTCGGCAGGAGGAGTACCTTAGTAGTCTTAGGTTAGTGAGCAGTACCTCGGAGTCGTGATAGGACCACTATACACTCCAGAGACGAGGATCTTCAGTAGTTACAGTTTCGATAATGAAAATCCCGGTTTGAGATGAGTCTATGACCTTTGTGTTTACCTCTTGATTGAGATGGGTCACTTGATAACTTAGGTATATGTATGGGCATATACCTGGGTAGTGGTTATCTGTTGATTTCATAATCTTTGTGTTTCCTCATGATTGAGATGGGTTACTTGATAACTTAGGTATATGTATGGGCATATACCTAAGTATAGGTTACCTATGGAGATCTTCTTTGTGGTTATCCTTGTTGGTTTTATTGAGAACATGAGGGTCTCGGGGTCCCTAATGAGTATCGTTATACTCACCCCTGCACGGGCTATGCCCGCACCTCATTGTGTTGGTTGTAGATGACGGGCAGTGCTGACAGAGGCTGAGTGTTCGAGGACTGGATGGTACCCGGAGGTGGACTACACGACTAGTCAGTATCCGGAGGGGGACTTCACGGAGAGATGACACTCGGAGGAGGTTTACAGGCAAGAGTGATGTGGAGGCTCTCTGTACCTACCCTTCAGGTAGGATCCGTGGTGGAAGATCCTGGAGCTTTGCCATATGTACCTACCCTTCTGGTAGGATCCGAGGAGGATGTCCCAGGAGCCGCATCTGTTCTTCCAGCTGTTGTCTTTTTCTGTTGTGCTTTTGTTCAGTTGTAGTTGTACATTCAGTTGGATTTGTATTCTGTCACATTTACTTTTCAGCACTTCTATTTGTACTTAGTGTTTTACTTCCGCTTGTACTCTGTGGTGTTTTGTTTACTTTTATAAAGGAAATGCCTTTCCAGTCATCGGGATTTACGTCTTTGGTGATAGTCACCAGCCTCTGGCCTTTGGAAGGCGGGCATGGGGTAGTTACGGCACGTGCCCCGAGGACGGGTCATGACAAATTGGTATCAGAGGAGTCGGTTCTACCGTAGAACTTATAACTCTGATATTTTCTTTCTTTGAAGAAATAGTGTTAAGGGTACCGAGTGCGGTCTTCAGTTCAAGGAGTCTAGTGTTGGTACAGGCGGCCAACGTATCCATACACCAGGACCCTGACAACTGATTTCCAACTTTGTGCACAAAAACACTGATTGCGTGTGTGTTTATAGAAGTTTTTAAATGTCAGCTAAAACAAAGTAAGCTCACCAAGTATAATCGTTTGACCGTGTCACGTTGTTTCTTTCAGGATGCCTTTTTATGGACGACCAGCTAGAGCCTAGAGGGATGTGCGTACTGACAACCTGTCGAGTGACGAGGCTTTGTAACATGGCCCTTTCGCAGTTGAGGCACCAGCGGAGGCACTAGAGGTACTACCATATGTTGGGCCACCGATGCCACCAGCCCTACCAGTAGGCGATGCAAGCCACTTGAGTGCGCTGCACGAGTTCCAGCGCTGGAGGCCACCTAGGTTCCGGGGAGAGATGGACCCGCAGGCGGCTGAGGATTGGCTGGAGGCTGTGGTGAGAGTCTTGAAGCTAGTGGGGACGCCGGCAGACTTCATGGTGATCTTTGCTGCCAGCCTCCTTGAGGCAGCAGCAGGAAGGTGGTGGAGCCCCTTGTTCCAGTTTTGTGACAGGATGGCCTTCACATGGGAAAACTTCAAGACCTTTTTCAGGGTGGAGTTTGTGCCAGTAGCTCTACACCCCGAGCGTGTACAGGAGCTTCTGCCTTTGCTGCAGGGTTTTTGATCAGTATCCAAGTCATCTATGGGAAGTATACAGATTATGCAGAGGTCCAAGAGGACCAAACCAGCAGGTGGGTGACCTCGGGTTATAGGATCAATAGTGTGGGGCACCCGGGGTGGAGTCAGGGCCAGGCGTGCCAGAAATGGATAGTGTTTCTCCTACGGTAGGAAGGGTCACATGACATGTGACTGTCCGACTCCTCGAAAAGTCAATCCACAAGAGTTGGAGGAGCCACCGAGGCAAGAGCAGCGGTAAGTTCTTGAGCAAAAGCCGACTAGTGGACAAGGCAGTAGAGCTCCGGGAGTAGGTGGACATGAGCAGAACTTTTGGATACGTCCCTTGTACTTCTACTTCCATATTGATGTTATATTCTTTTCTTTGTACTATGAACTTTAATAATGATAATACACTTATCTTTGTGATGTTTACTTTCTTGTCCTTTTGATTGGTTGATACTGAGTGGTCCCGGTTAAGACTGTTGACTTGACCCTCACTTTCGAGATTTCTACTGGAGGAGACCCAGTGACCTCACACTGATGCCGACAGGGTGAGTTGACCCTTGGAGGCGAGAGTGACAGTTGGATCTCTTGGTAGTTACGTCGAGGCCTTACGATGTCATCCATGGCATGAATGCATCATTTATCCTAGCATTGACTGTATTAGGCAATGGGCATGGTTCATCAATGGGATGAGACCGAGTTTCTCTTTTCAGAAAAAAGGAGAAATTTTTTCAGCTCTTTCAGATCGTAGCCAAAGAAGGAGCAGATCATCCAGGAGCAGATGAAGACTGCAGAGTCCAGTAAGAAATAGGAAACTGGCACCCGTCTTAGAGACTCAGGCATGTTAAATGTTTTAAGAAGTGGATGATTTAAGGAGAGATGAGTCTGCAAAGCAGTAGATGTGGAGGCAGAGCTAGGAGAGCAACATGCGGTGGTGTACGTTTTAACATACTATAACCACCCACCTTAGTTGTCCCCGCCAGGCTCAGGGAGCTGGAGGGCAGGGGAAGAGAGAAGCTGCTTGTGGTCTGGGAGAGTGACCCACTGGCTCTATGAATAATGATTATTAAAATAGTGAAACATTTATGAAATTAATATGATTTAAAAATCAATGAATCAAATTTTATAAACCATATATGAACAAATATATGTTAATGGAATAAAATAATTTTTTTAATTTTTTATTAATTTTTGAACCCAATCATTCCTTTAGTCAACAAGAGTTATATTTTATTTAAATAAAAAATAATTTTTCAGGGTAAAATTTTTTACTCTAAAATAAAATATTTTCCTAAAAAATGTTTTCTGTGTGTTTTTTGTTCTTATAATAAACGTAATTTCTACCACGTTTAGAAATGAAATCTGATAAGGCATAATAAAAATTTATATTCTAAATATCCTAATTTTATAAAAATTTCCCTTTTATTTTTCATCCTATAATTATGTTTTTGTGGTAAAAATTTAAATTATCACAGTTAATAGTAAAATGAGTCATAAGTGGTTTAACATAAATAAAATCCTTAAAATGTATCCAAAAGTTTCCAAAATTTGATTGGATGAGATTATTTATAACATGTCACAATTTTACTTGGGTGATTATAAATATAGAAATAATTAATATACCATATATTTATAATATAATTATGGTTCTAAAATATAATAAATCATTTAAATTCTTATCATTCCATACATTTAAATAAAATAATGATGTCACTCATGCGTACATGTGGAAAACCTCCTCCCTAAAACTACGTAATTCATATCTCATTACCTCATTTCACAAATGATTCTAAATTTTTTATAATGATTGTTTTTAAATTTATATAATCAAAAAAAATTATATGATGTACACTGAGAAATATAAATTTGTTGAAACCATTAGACAAAAATTTACCTAAAAAATAAATCAGTTATCACATAAAATAATTCTTTTAATAAAAAATTATTAACAAATAAGTGAAAATATTTCATAAGAAATATATTTACAATATGATATATATGTGTAGTTTTATTATATATATATATATAATAGATATATATTTATTATATAATATGTTATAATGCATATCAATTAAGTCCGAACTATGGTAAGGGTTTCTCATCTCATGTTTATTTCTGTGATAGATATTCTATATTCGTAACTTCTATCATTTTTGCACTGTATAAACATCCCACTTGATATGAGGTACCATTAATATCTTTATCTTCTTTGTATTTATGTTTTTATTTAGGGTTATTTTTTCATCTGTATTGTGATTTAAAAGTAACCAAAGTGGTAATGGTTCATTTCTCTATCATATCCTTATTCAAGAATATGTATGTTTTTAGTTTCTACTGGGCGAATTATATGATATTTCTATCTTAAAACACTTTTATTTTAATTCTACACTGGTTATATATAATATTTAGTATTTTCCATTTCAGTTTCCCCACTTTATTTACTCAATAAACATAAATAGTGTTTTAAGGATAATCGAATTTGTTTTCTATTCAGCTGAGAATCATTTTATTCTCTATCCATATATTCATTAAAAAAATCATGTTTTTTACTATTCTAAAATGACAGATAAAATAAAATATTACCTTTTTTAATTTCAATAAATATGTATAAAATGAATATTATTTTCATTTTGAAAATAAGGTACATTTACACAATGTCTGAGAAATATATTTGTTTAAATTTACACTTCACAGACAAATTTTACTATCGTCATGAGTACTATTTATTATGGAGTTTTCATTGAAAATTTTCATATCAAATTCAAATGAATATTATTTTCTTAATATGTTTTAAAAAATATATTTTGAACAATTAATTTCAAAAGAAAAAGTGTATTTTACTCAAAACAAATTTCAGGGATGTATAAAAATTATTTCTCTCTATTTAGAAATTCATTGATGAATATCATGTTTTACTAATAATTTAATATGATGATACCATCCACCTTATTTATATCGATGTATTATAATCATTTTTGACAAGGTAAAGTATAGGGATTCTGTATATCAATTCTTCCAATACATAATGTTATTAATTTTTATGTCAAGTTATTGATGTTTTATGGTCTATTCAAATGATGAATAAATAAAAATATTATATGATATAGGGCCCATAATTACAAATCACATTCATGCATCAATAAGTCTCATGAGAAAACCCTATGTGATTATTTTTTCAATTCCTTACCCATTTATACAAGATGTATTGGGGTGATCCATCTATGACCTATTTTAGATATATATAATTATGCATTCCGTCTTTATGAAATCAGTTATAGATTCCCTTGTATTGTTTTGGGTTGTTATTATATCAAACGATAATTTTCAAGTTCATTTATTTATTTATATGGAATTATTTGATAACCATTCATTATAATCATTTTATTCCTACCATATTCATTCAGTTATATCTTCTATAATACATATTCTCTTATTCCATAGAAAATATCAACCCTCTCTTATTTTTATTTAATTCCAGATTCTAAGAAGTGTATTGTGACTCATATACAAGGTTATACTAGAGACGATAATGATTTCCTCAAAGAAATTACAATTTTTTATTTCAAGTTCTCAAATTTAATATGTGATTCAAGCATGTATCTAGTTTACCAAGACTATTAACTTATTATTTTCTTTTGGATGTGATCATATAAATCTACTGCTAATGTAATGAAGTAAACATTATATCTTGAAAACTAGGTTAAGAGTATTTTCTAGTGTAATTATAGTAATTTATTGTAGAAAACATGGAATCTAGATATAGTAAAATATATATTGATGGAATATAACCCTATGAATGACTTTGAGGGTAAGTATATTTATAGGGTAAAATCCTATTTTTTCATTAAGGTATTATTTATGTGGTTTTTCTAGAAATATATATTTTTTAGACTCTATAAGTGGACTTATTTTTGGATTAAATTAACCCATGTGTAATGAACATAAAAAAATACGGTTGAGAATATATCAACCATAATTCAATTTAATGGTAAAAAGAACGTTACTATGCACCTAGTCTGAATCTTTTGAGTGATATTCATAGGTTATTTCACAATTTATTTAGAAAAAATTAAGAAATATTTTAAAATATTTTTATTATTAAAATATATTCCCAATCATTATATGCTTCTGATTATGATATTAAGTTAGAATAAATTTTCATTTTACTTTATGTGATTTACATGTTTAAACATTATTAATATGACACATAATGGTATGATCCCATGTATTATATCTCATTTTCTATAAATGTTGTGTACTATAAGGAAGGAAAATTATATCAATAAACATAATCAATTTTGGGACATCCCTCATATGAATGATAATGAAATTAGATCTAGTAAAAGAGCTTGAATTAAACAAATTGTGACTACATTGTGACTAGATAACTCATTTTATGACTAGTAACCTTCATCATTGGTTGTATCGTGTTGATCTTCAATATGGTGTAATGATTTGAGAACATTTAATGGGAAAATAACTTCCATTATTCAATGGATCCAAATATCTATTTATTATTGAGAAATTTATATATTCATTTGAAAAGATATTTTTTTCATTTATGAAGTATGAAATGGGAAATAGTAATCATAGAATAATATCATATAAATATGGTTGAGTATGAATGATGGATTTTGATGAAAAACACTAAAGACATTGAGGAAATAGTGAGAATAGATTAAAAGGATTTTAAGGTATCTTTTTGGGAAAAGCATTATCCTTGTGGAAAAGATGATATAGAGATATAATTATTTATTCTATGAATAAATGAATATAAAAATGTTTCTAACTATGAAGATCACATTATAAGGATTTCAATCAATGTTTCATACTATATACATAATCCATATTCAAGCATTTGCCATTTTTGTGATGGACTAAATCCCATTCTTAAGTGTAAATTGTCTCCCAAAACATCTCATAATATAAATATATACTATAATGTGTTATCATGAAAGATAAATAATTCTCCAAGTCTTATGGATTTGAATAAAAATCGAAGAATAGGATGGATGAGTGAATAATAGATAAGGGGATGAAGAGAAAGGAGCATTTTCCAAACATCTGATATTTGTGGATGGAGACAAATTGGAATATTCTTCAAAGGAAAATTAGTTTTCTTAATTTGTGGAGAAAAAGGACATCGTTCTCATTAATGAAATGGTAATGGAGACACTGTCATAGTAAAATTCTTTAACTATAATGATAAGGTCAACTATACTAACTAATTCTCAAAATATTAAGGGAACATACTTCAAAATAATCCAGGGGGAGTACCTCAATATTATGAAATAACTAAAGCTAAAGTGGATGTTCCTAGAGAGGTGGTTAAAGGTATACTTATCAGCCAATCCTGGATTTCAAATGGTTTATTTGATTCAAAATCTACAGACAATTTTATTTTTGAAATTTTTTTATGGTATTACATCACCATCTAAATAATTAGATTTTTAGATGTCAATGAAAACTATTAATGGTAGGATGACTACATCTTTTGATGATATCTCATCTCTAAAATATGATTTTGGGAATGTGCTTCAAAAAAATATTGATACATATCCTCTAGTTGAATTTGATGAAATTGTGGGGAAGGAATGACTCCCTCCGTATAAGTCACATTTCACTTATTGAGGAAGGTATGAAATATTCAATATCCTGAACAAACTTACAATATTATATCGATCTAATAATAAAACTAAACATACAATGTAAGTTCCTTCAATAATGTGTACTTTACTACAAATTCATGATAATTATTTATCTCAAATTCTTGGGGAGAAAGTCAACATTAAAAATTATCCTATTCTTCAGAAATAAGTTGACGAATTTCATGAGGAATTTCTTATTCATCCCCTAAATCATGAAGTTGATTTTTGAATATAACATATACCATTTTCTTTACATATTTTAATGTCTCCATATAGAATGGACCCATTTGATTTTCTCTAATTTAATAAAAAAACTCTAGGAGATTCTAGATAAGGTACTCATTCA
Source organism: Viscum album (assembly GCA_963277665.1). Lineage (NCBI taxonomy): Eukaryota > Viridiplantae > Streptophyta > Magnoliopsida > Santalales > Viscaceae > Viscum > Viscum album. Next base: position 594,017,094 of record OY728126.1, read on the forward strand.
TCCTAGTGCTTCACCACAGGGTGACCCTATTATTTTTTTAAGAAGAAATATGGGTTAATTAATATTTTCATTGATTATCTATAACATAAAAAGATTAATATTAAGAACAACTATCCTCTAACATGTATCAATGATTTGTTTTAAAAATAAAAATCAGTTAAATGTTCTTTTAAAATTGATCATTTATGTAGATAACATTATCTAAGGTTTAAGATGGAAAGTATACTCAATATAACCGTCATAATGTGGTATGGTCATTATGAATTTATATTAATTCAATTTGGGCTTACCAGTTCTCCCATTATATTCATGGATTTAATTAATAGAGTCTTTAGAAAACAAATTGATCAGTTTTTTGTTGCCTTTATAAATTATTTTCTTATATATTAAAAGAGTAATAGTGGGAAAGACAAATATTTGATAATTATGTTGAATACCCAAAAGAAAGAGAAGATATGTGAAAACATTGTTGGATTTTCTACCCTAGAACCAACTTTTGTATACTTTTTAATAACATGTATTATTTGTGTTGAATATTAATGAACTACTTTATCACATCATAATTGTTCTTATGTATGACATAATATCTGATAAAGTCACATGATTAGTTGTCACAATAAAAGGTCAAAACAATTCTCCACTAGGATGAGAACTGAAAGTGAAACGACACTGTTAATGAATTTGTGTTCTATTTTCAGATGATATCATTTTAGGGAAAAATTATTCAGGATATCTGGGGTGGAGACTAATAGAACTTTGAGGATCCTTCTCATAGTGTAATCCCTTGGGAATATTCAACAGGATATTATGAGAATAGGACCTACCAATAGGGAATCCACATTTCTATGTTTCCTTGCATGTTTCTATCAATGGACAAGAACATTGATCCTTATACATTAATATTGTTATTAATAAGTATAATTTGTTTCATAATTGATGTATTGATGAAAACCGAGATGACATACATTCATGACATGGTATGATACATTCATTGTTTCATGTGTATTATTGAATTAATTAATAATTAGAGAAAAGATTCATCCTATCTATTTTAATGGATTTTGATATCTCAGGCCCTTCAATGGAAATGATAGAGACTAAATAAATTGTTGGTCTTTTTGTTTGATAAGAAAGTTCATCTTCCACGAAAACAATGATAGATACATCTGGAACATTAGGTGATGGCACCGACATACAAACTTCTTGATTATTGATATCAATATAAAGGGATTATATTACACAATGATCATCAGTATGAGGTAAAATATATTTGTGGAATTAACTTGATTCTTTATGGGTGGCTTTGGCATGTTTTTATTTTCTATCATTGGTCATTAGGATACTTCACCTAATGCCATAGAAAAGAGACCTAGATTTTGACACACTTGGAGGGTCCAAGATCTTATTTAATGAATATATTATTATTTATAAAATTGAATTAATATTATTCCATAAACTATTTTAATAAATACTCATTTAAACTTAATCGTATTTAAATTTTTATTTTCTCTTTTGTAAATATAATATTTTTTTATTAATTGGTGAAAATGATGTGATATTTGTTTTCTAAATAATTTAAAATTATTTAAGGTCTAATACCTTTTATGGAGGAATGTGGGACTGGTATTTTAGGTCTAGTGAAGAAATAATATATCATGTATTTTATTTTTTTAAATAATATTAAATTTCAATTAGAATGTTATGGACATGTCTTGAAATAATAATAATAATATTATTTTACATGGTTTTTTACTAGATCAAAATAAATAATTAAGGGCACATGTGTAATTATATTATTTTAACCCTAGAGATATATATTCTAGGTTATGTCTATTAGACAACATAAGAATTCATTTTTTTTGGTTTGTGCAAAAAAACATTAGAGAATTATCTCAACCCCTAGAGATATCTCTTCTCCAATATTTCTCCCAGGAACAGAGAAAAAATAATCCTCCACTAGATCAAGGATAATTTTTTGGAATAAATTCACATATAAATCAATGAAGGATGAAGAAATTGCAAGGAACATCCTCTCTATAACCCATTTATTATTTCTAAATCATCTAGAGATTTGTGGATCATGTGTAGATCACCACTAGAGGAAATCTACCCTAGATTTTTACAATGCAACAATGATACATCGAAAATATGTTACAATATATTTCAATGATGAATGAATTCCATAAAAGAAAATTATTATATATTTAAATTAATTATATTTAATATGTGATGATCCTCTTTCTCTGGTTCTAGTGTGATTCATGTTGTTTGTCTTCTTCATTTCAATTTCCCTGTACATGATGTTAATAATCATGTAGATTTCAGATTGTTCATTGAATGTGAAAAAAATTAAAGTTGTCCACCACCCATAGAATGATTACACTACACCTAGAGCCTACATATAGTAACTGAGTAGTACCATAATTATTTATAATTATTTAATGTTCATTTGGGATTTACACATTTTAAATTATTTTTTATTTCTTTTTTAATTGTACTTTTAATATGGATCACTAGATATGTTTATTCATCTTTTATTTCTCATAAATAAAATAAATAAGATTTATTTTATGAATAAAATATAATTGATGAATTTTTCCAATGGTGCCCAGGATTTTTCTGTATTACATAGCAGTACACACCATGTAACCAAAGTTACATGTTGTGTAGCTGTTTTCAATGGGTCATGAGTTAATTCAGAATTAATTTAGTCAAATGAATTGATGTCATGAAGTCCCATTATTGCCTCAAACCATGTGGTTACCAGGATATATTGGTGCACATTATCTTGGAGTACACGTCGTGTAGCCCATGTGCACGATGTGTAGTCCCTTAAAGTCAAAGACGGAAAATGTATTTCAATACATGTTTTACCTGATTTGTAACCATGTAATTCGTATATCACATGATGTGTGGCCCATTTAACATGTCGTGTAATTTAGTTTCAGATGCATGATTTACAGGCCATGTCCAAATTTTTGTGCCCCAAATTGGTCTCATTTAAAATTTAATAATTATTATATATAAACATTATTGATATGTTCTTGTATATGGTCATTATGTTGATAGTAAATTCGTTGTCATGGGTTTTTGATATATTTATATATATGTTTATTTAATATCTACTTAATTTACAAATCTTCATATCATGTATGAGTCATTTTACATTTGTTAATCTATGTGTATTGAATCATAAGACAATATTGACAAAAAAAATTAATTTGTGTAATCCTAAAGATGATAGTACACGCCCATAAAGTAAAAGATAAGTCTTGTATTCCATATGACACAATATTAAATAGTATATGAGTATAACATAAGTTTTGTTGAATCATATGGGTATTATTCAAATTTCCTCCAAGATAATTTATGTAGAGAGATAATTTTAAATTAATTTACATAATTTGTTTAAAATTATGGCACATTATAATCACACGGAAATTTTGATGAGAAATAATAAAAAATAATTTATTAAAAAAAAGAATATTATTTGATATGGGAATGATTTATCGAAAATAATAATGATTTATAATTGAATGATGGTTTAATTAAAATCATAATTCTTTGCATGTATATGGATGATCATGAGAATGGAGTAGACATTTGTATGTGATTTGTTTCATTTAAATTATTATTGAATGAAATTGTTGGCCTACATGCCTTCTCTCATCTTATTATATATGACCTTAGTGACCATGGTTTCTTTTCTATAAACCACTTTTCCCTCACCAATGTTTGTGTAAAATAATATATATTGAATAGAGCTCCCAATAAAGTGGAGGTGGTTCATGTTTGTAGTCGAGATGAAACCAATCCAAGAATGCTACATTGGTGGATATCTGGAAAGATGAAACACGAACCGTAATCGGTTCAATGTATTTTTCCCTTAGGAAAATAGTTAGTTTATCGACTATTAGATAAACTAACCATTAGTAAGGCTCATGACAATACAACTTTATTGAATTAATTTTTTCAAGTTTTATTCTAATTTATTTATTAATTTTTTTTGTGATCAGAGAAGTAATGAATTAACGAGAATATAGGATAGAACTAAAACAAATTTTCTTATGCATAAATAGTATATAATACATGGTTAATCACTTAAATAAACCTACTTACTATTAAGAAGAACATGATGAAGGTAATAATTGTAAATTTTCACATAAAATGTTAAATTGCCTCAATAAAATATTATGTTGGTATATCCTTCCACTAATTTAAAATCAAACCATAGTTAAAAGTGCCTTACTAGCCAAATATGTGGTGCTTTCAATTATTAGGGAATTATAACTTGTTTTTTGGGGATGAATTAATATAGTTGACATCAATGGTAGACTTCCAAAGTTGGACAAGGTGTAACTAAAAGGCAATGGTTGAGGAAATCCAATTTAAGGATTTTAGAATTTTGGAGTCCACTCAGTAGATCAAGAAACTGTATTTTAATGCAGTCATAATTCAAAATGCCAACCTAAACCCATTCATGTTTCTTATATTAGAACCAAGGATGTTTTTTTAAATGGGGTATGGTTTGTCTTTGTTGTCAATCCTCATATACACGATGAACTAGTTTGTATGGAAAGAGATATTACAATAAAAATTGGTATGGAATTGAAGGTGGTGTCATTTCTCTGTGGCCACAAAATTTTTGGGCTAAAATATTTGGAGGTAGATTCTAGTATTGTGAAAGGTTTTTAGTAGAAGCATGAATCGAGAAGGGTAGTTTTTTTGAAACAACACTTCATGAAAATGGTAATGTAATTTATTTTGGGAAGACTTGGATGATGTTCATGAAGAATATGTGAATCATGAATGGTGAAGGTCATCTATATGATTCCTAGAATTCAAGCATCATGAGTGCATCATGGATTGATGAAAGGAATCACAAAAAAGTCCTATATCAAGAGATAATTTCCACACAATTATTTTAATGGGATCTTTATGATTGTGAAAATGTTTGGACAGATATCACAACAATTATGACAACCAATATAGATAGTGAATTTCTATGTAGCTTTTCTTTTATAGGATCATCTCAAAGATATTTTTGTAAGATACATAATATGCGCTAAGATGTGGCAAAGCATCATGATTGGATGAGACTATAAATAAAACGCTACCCCAATTAATATTTCACTAATTTTTATAAAGAAAATTAAATATCTCTCAGACTTCGCAAATCCATGGGATTTCTATAGAACGGGCATTGCATTCATGCTTGAGAAGAAAAAAACATATTTAGTCTTAACTAATATCAATTATTTTGATTAATGTGTGCTTCCTGATGATGGGGTATTCCCCATTAGATTAGTGATCTTCATGAAGGATGTTTATTCTACAATGTTAGTTAACATCATAAAGGTTGTGAGATTTATAAAGGAGAATAAAAAAAGGTAGTTTTGAAAAATATTTTTCAATGAACAATGGTTTCATAGACGATCAACCCAGGTCTAAGGTTCAAGAATAGTCACATTCTAGATAAGGAAATAGCCTTTAATATAAATCTAGTTAAGGGACCATCAAGTAGATAATCTAAGCTACACTTCTCTTAATGTTGTGATATAGGGGGAGTTGACATATGTGTTTCAAGGGATGTGGTGTGATATCCCTAAAAAACGTAATGGTAGTGTGCCTAGAATACAGTGATTGTGTCTAAACTCTTGTATTACAAAACCAATAAAGGACAGTGGATTTTGTATGAAGAATATAGTGTTGACATATTATCCACGGATTACTGCATAATGGTAAACCGAGTAAAATTAATGTCTGATCTATTTTCATGTGGTTTTTGGTTTTTTTACATTCCCTTAAGACCAGTTTAATTGGTTCATACTAATGTGGTAATAATATCGATCACATTTGATGAAAAAGTAGTCACCTTAATTCAACCCTCCCCTCTCAGGGTTTTTTGGGGTCATTCTATAACAACCAATGTTGTTGTAATTAGAAGAGGAATACAGATTCATTTTACTAGGATTTACAAGAAAAAATATATTCCAAAGCTAAAGGTGAATGATATTGGGTTTTGATAAAATAATGGGAGACTAAAAAATATAATATTTATTTATCTATCTAAATTAAATCGGTGAAATTATTACATTCTACTCATTTTTTTATTATTGAAACTACATTAAATGTAATTTAAACATATCATCGTGATGCATACTTTATAAGAAAACCCTTATCAAGGACAAAAATTTCTAAATGTGTCAAAAGTTTATATAGGTCATCCTTCACCATGAAAAGAAATTAAGCATTCTGGGAGAACCTTCACCTAAAGGTCCTCAAAATTAGGCAAGTGAAGAAGAGTTAATACTATATGAGATATTATTGAATGATTCCATATATGTTCATTTTTTGACGTTATAATTCATTTCTAATGAGTTTCATAAGAAACATGAGTATATGGATGGTTATAGCATGATGTATCACCTTTGGGTTATCTATTAATAGAAGGTGAGACAATGGAGGTATGAGATCACAAATGATTTCTTTACAATTAAGATTACAGTCTTCTCATTACAGGCATCGTGTAGTCAAGATTGTTGGCTACATTGAGTTCTTGGACATCTTACAAATTTAATTATTAAATGAGTTGCATATAGATCCTGAAAATTTATCACTACCCAAGACATACTCTAGATTTACTCTTAAGTAAAATATGATTAATAATAAAGAGTGTCTTCAAAAACCGATTATATTGATTCTATTAGTGGATAAATATAAAGGGAATGATAAACCCATATTCATTATAGTGGATAAGAAAACAAAGAACATGTAAAAAGGTCATAAGACCATTATACAGTCTAAAGCACATGATATCCCTCCTTCCAAGAAGTGTAAGACCTAGGGTTAAGGTAATGAAAATGGGAAAATATGTTTTGTGTGTGGAAAGCCTTGACAAATGAACAATAATTGAATCTAGAATCTAGGTGAACATAAATGTGTGATTATTATTGAGTATAATCTTTCTATATCTACACATTTTTTATTAGATACAACTTTTGGGGATCACATCTATCTAAAATTACATCCAGGATAATTTTGATTTGGAAAGATTTCTATTATGTGACTATAGTTACCAAGAGCACAATATTTTTATAATCCATATATGTAGACATTTTATTTTTATTTATGGAAATAAAAGTTTTTTCTTTTATAAGGATGAAAAATTTTATGGTATGGAACGTTTAAATAATTGACATTATATTTTAAATTATGAAAACCAATGGTCTGAAATTTATAATTATTCATGTCTATAGGCCTCATATAACACCTAGATCTGGCATCACCATCTTGGACACGTAAAAAAGATGCATTTGACAATGCTCTATTAAGATGGTTATTTATATTCATTTGTAATAAAACTACATAGTTGATTACATTCTTGTTTGCGTGGAATAATGAAAAACCGCAATTTGTTGGATAGGTTGAAAGGTCTATTGATATTCTAGGATTGGTACACACTGATGTGTGTGTACCATTTATAATCAAAGCTAGAGGTGGATATTATTACATACCAATTTTTATTGATGATTTGAGTAGGTTTGGCTATACCTACTTCATGGTATGTATGTACGAGTCCTCTGAGAAAATCATGTAATTCAATAATGAATTAAAGAATCAAACTGGTAATAAGATAAATAAGATTTAATCATATCAAGGTGCATAATATCATAACCAAGAGTTCATTTAATTTCTATGGGAGTTTGGGATTCTATATCAACTCACTACACCATATACACCATAGAGGTATGGTGTTAGTGAAAGGGGAAATCATACCATGTTAGACATGGCCATGTTGATTATGATTCATATAAATCATCAATTATCATTTTGGGGATATGCATTACAAACTACTACATACACATTAAACTTAGACTTATATAAAGTTGAAAAATAAATTATCTTAGAGTTATGGAGTTGAAAGAATCCCATTTTATCTCATAAACATATATGGGATTGTGAGGCATTTTTCAAGGCCTTTTTAGGCTATAAATTAGCAACTCAAGGAACAAAGTGTATCTTTATAGCATATCCTAATAAAAAAAGGGATACTTCCTATAAAACCCCTCATATAAGAATCTTATTATCACCGAACTTGCTGTATTTATTAAGAGGGAGAACATCCTCAAAAGTATTGTTAGAGAAATATTGATTTCAATGAAGTTGATTCATAATATAAAAAATAATTGCAAGAGGAATAGGTTCCACATATCCTTGTGTAGGATGTAGTTCTCAAAATACACATACTATGTGAGAGTGAAAGAGAGGTAAGATAACCATAAGGGTATGGGATTCTAGTCACTAACGATGAAGACACATTATTTGTTGAAAATGGTGAACATATCTCCTAAAAAGAGGTAGTAGAGAACTCATAATATTCAAGATGGGAAGAAGCCTTGAAATTAAATATATATTACATGTATCATAAATATGTTTGGGTTCTGATTGATGTGCCAGTTAATGTGAAGCATGTTGTGTGAAATTGGGAATTCAAGAGAAAACTAGACATAGAAGGTAATATAAATATATATAAAAAAAGGATTGTGGTTAATGGTTTTAAATTGGGTAAATGAATTGACTATGATGAAAAATTTTATCTGTTTCTATTTTTAAATCCAACTGATTTATTCTTGATATGGAATATTAAAATCACTATGAGATTTATAAGAGAAATGTAGAAAATTAATTCCTTAATGGGGACCTTCAGGAAGGTGATTGATGGACACAAATAGAAGGTTTTGTGAATATAGGGGATTCCAAAACAATTTTAAAGTTGTAGAGATCTATTTATGCATTAATGAAAGAATCCAGGTCTTGGAATATTGGATTTGATTAATCCATAAAAGATTTTGGTTTCATTAAAAATAAATGTGGGATGTGCCTTTACAAGAGGTTTAGTGGGAATACAATCATTATCCTACAATTTTTTTTGATGACATATTACTTGTTGAAAATGAAATACCATTATTATAGTCTATTAAGGACTAGATAAAAAAATTCCTAAGAGAGACATAGGTGATGCAGCATACATTATTGGGATAATGATAATTCATGATAGATCCAATAGGCTTATTGGACTACGTTAGTGTACACATATTAAATTGATACAAAAGTGATTTAGTAAGGAACAATCTATGAGCATAATTTTTTTCAATGTCACATGGTTTACAAATTTCAAACAAAATTTCCTCATTGAAATATCAAGAGAAAAATAATGAGTATGATCTGTTTCACTTTAGTGTTAGGATCAATCCTATATTCCATGTTATTTAATATACTTGATGTTTACTATGAATTGAGAATTTTTAGAGGATATTAGGTAGTTCTTGGAAAAAATCATTGGACTTCTGTTACAACTATCAATAATTATCTAAGTCAAACTAAGGATATGTTTCGAGTTTATGTTGGATAAGAGGAGTTGGTCAATAGAGGTTATATTGATTATATTTTTTAGAAAGATCATAATGATATGAAGTCACAATCATGCCATTTTTGCTATCTCAACCAAGGAGTTGTGTAAAGGAAGAATTCAAACATGGCTGTTTCCACTGATTCTATAGTAGAGTCCGAGTATATAGTGGATTATTATGTTGCCGAGGAATCTGTTTGGATACAGATCTTTGTCCATGATCAAGATCTGGTATCAATTAGTAACGATCCCACCACATTGTATTGTGATAATACTGATGTGGAGTCTCCTGAAAAAGGAAAATTTCACACCAATAGACACAAATTTTACTCCAGAAGTATTACCTTCTTGAGGGATTTTTATTAGAGGGGTGAAGATATAGTAATAAGAGTACCCACAAAAGAGAATATTTTGGATGCATTCACCAAATTCCTATCTCTATAGAATCATTATTATCATGAGAGATATATCATACAGATGGTTATTTGCAGTGATCTTGATTGAATGTGGGTGTCTACTAGAGTTGGTGCCCCAGAACCGACATATGCGTTCTTTATGAAAACATGTATTCATTGTTTTTAAAATTAATAAACTACATATCACATCATTATTTTTTATCTGAGTGAGATAGTATTGATAATGTCTTCTGAGTTTTGTGTGCTCTAAAATGTCAAATCAGTTCCCCGATATGATGAGATCCCCGATGTGGTATGACACAATTCATAAATTTATGCTCTATAGTTGGATGATATCATTTGAGGGACAAAAATGATACATGATATCCAGGGTGGATACTTATAGGAATCATAGTCACCGTCTCATGGTGTATGCCTTTGGTAATATCTATTATGATGTTATGGGAATGAGACCCACTAATTGGAAATCCACATTTCTATGTGTCATTGGATATTCCAATTTGTGGACATTGAAATAGATCATTAGTCATTAAGATCATTATTAATGAATATCATGATATTCATACATTGATGTATTGATGAAAACCATGAAGACATATTGTATTGGAGAGGTTGGATATGTTGGGTGCATCATGAGAATTATTTCATTAATGAGTAATGGATAGAGACTGCTTCCAATATTTTCTAACGTAAGTTGATATATCATTCCATTTTATGGAAATTATAGAGGCTAAATAATTCCTTATTTATGTTGTTTGATAGCAATGTTCATTTTCAAAAACTTAAAAGAAAGACTCATCGAGCACTGTAGTTTATGGAAGAATTATGTAACCATCTTGATTAGAGATATCAAAATTATGGGATTATATTACGCTGTAAGAATCCATATGAGGTAACATGTCATTGTGACATTATCTTCATTATTTATGGGTTTCTTGGCATGTTTCGTGATGCTAACCTTGTAATTTGGTCTGCATCACCTTATGCCTTTGATAAAGTAGCCTAGAGGGTCACTCACTATGTGTATCAAGAATCTAATTTAAATAATATATTATTATTAATTATCTAACAAGTCGAATAAATATTATTCCTGCAAGAGGATTAATATTTATGTTTGTATTATTTATCACATATAATTATATAAATACTATTTAGTAAATATGATATTTATTTATTTATTATAGAATAATGTAGTGACATTAATTTAATAAATACGTAAACATTATTCAGGGTCTAATAAATAATGATATTGAATGATGAACCATGATTTTTTGCCTTTTGAGAAAACAATAAATATATAATATTATTTCATTAATTAATATTTACATTTAATACTAAAGTTTGGTGCATGTCATGAAATATTATTATTATTAATATTACTGCTTTACAGGGGGGTTTTATATTATCAAATAAATAATTAAGGGAATTTTTTCAATTATTTTATTTTAACCCTATAGATATATAAACTCGGTTATGTAATTTTGTAAATAGAAAAATTCATTTTTTTTTGGGATGTGTAAAATGGAATTAGAGAATTCTATCAAACATATGTTATCTCTCTTTCTCCGATATCGATCCCAATAATGGGGAGCAATATTACTCCCTCAGATCTTGGATAATTCATTGGAACCAATTCTCATAGTGATTAATGGGTGATGATTCAAGTGTAAGGATCTGTCATGTTAGAACACATATATATGTTCCACAATGTTTGAATATTCATTGAACTTGTGTGAACCACCATAGAGGGAATCTTAAATTGATTCTCAAAATGTGACAATGGCGCATCATATATCAGTTACAAGATCCACAAAAAAGATAGAATTTAGTAAAGATAATTATAATTTGATTAATTTAATTATAAATCATATATGATGATTCATTTTCTGGTTCAAGCGTGATTCATGTTGTCATTACTCTTTGATTCAATTCCATTGAACATGAACATTATTATCATGTTGATCTTAGATTAATCATTTAACATGATAAAAAGAAATGTTGGGAACCCGCCATCACACACTTTAGTTGTTTTTATAATCAAAAAAAATTATCATGTGTGAATATTTGAGTCATCATGTTTCTTTTTTGGGTCATATAATCTCATGTGAAGGTATATTATGGGGTCCTTCAAAGATATAAGTTATTGTGAAATGTCTTAGACTAACTGTGATAAATGATATCTATAAATTTATTAGGTTGGTTGAATATCATTATTGATTTTTGATATATTTTTCATCTCTATCAAATTCACTCATCAGGTTGACTAAAAAATATTATTAGATTTTATGGATTGATGATTTTTAATATAATTTTTTAGAACTATTAAGAAGGACGGTCAGTTCAAACATTCTTACATTAGTCTATAGTGGATACGGTTTTTTATATAGTGTGATTAATTTAAAAATGGACTGATATGTGTATTAATGAAAAATAATACTGTTATATCTAATTTTATTCACTAATTTATACATTCATTGGAAAAATTAACTCACTCATGATTTTGAGCTAGTAGTAGTAACTTCTACAGTGAATATACAAAGGAATTATATATTATTATAAAGGAATTGTATATATATATATATAGTAATCATAAAATATTAGGGTATATATTTAAATAGATAGATTTGAATATTCACTAGAAAAGATATTTGTATTTGATCATATAATAGGAATTTCCAATACATTATCACTATGAAAGTAATCAAGGTGGTTGATGTTATCAGTCGGAAATGCCATTATTGATTTTATATGATGAGGAATAAAAGAGATAAAAAAATTTGGATCGTCAAAATATAAATATTTAATTCATGTGTAATATAGTTATATATTATATTTATCAGATGGAAGTTAAACCATCCATTTATGAGAATATTAAGAAGGAACATAACAATGATATGAAACTACAGAGGAATGTGATGTATGTTTCTATGTTCAACCTTGATCATTATGGAATGGTATGGTTCGAGAAATGTTTAGGGTTTTTTATGTACGATAATTGAAGAAGGAGATTTTGGATGAAATAATGAATTCACTATTCTCTATTTATCTTAGAAAAATGAAGATATATAGAGATCTGGAAGAGTATTTTGGTTGGATAACCAGAAAATTTATATTGAATAGTTTGCATAAAGGTTTCACATATGTCCCCATGTCATGGATGACTGAAATAAGTATAATTAGATGTTCAAACCATTACCCATGCCAAAAATCTAAATGGGAATTCATTATGGGGGATTTCATCTTTAGTCTCCCCAAAATATATTATAGGGAAAATGTTATTTGGGTTGTATCTAGTCACCTTATGAAATTGGAACATTTAATTGAAATTTCATAATATTTATCTATTGACCAACTTAATGAGTTATAAATTAAATATGTTGTCAGATTTCATGTCGTATCACTCTCAATTGTATCTGATCCAAATATAGGGTATACCACAATGTTATGGAAATGTATACATCAAATTTGGGATATAAATTTGTGGTTCAGTAATACATATCATCCTTAAAAAAATATTATTCTGAGAGGACCATTCAATGTCTAGAAGGCATGTTGTGATATTTGTCAACAAATCTAAAATTTGGTTTGGATCGACACTTTCCATTGGTGTAATTTTTATACAACTGTAGCTTTTCATTAAGCATACTTATGGCTCCTTTTGAGTCGCTATATATCATACGATGTATATATACAACAATCTAAGAATAAGTTAATGAAATAAATATATTTATACTAGGTTTAGTGGAAGAAATTGTAAATATGGTTATATCCTTCAATAATATATAAGAGTATATCTATGTTGATTGAGAAGCTATGATCAAAAATTATGAAGAGATCTGGAGATCTATATTGGAGAAATGTATTTCTATGAATATCCTCAAGTAATAATGATATGAGAGTTTAAATGAAGCGAAATTTGAACCTATATAATTGTATCCCTTTGAGATTATTGATCATATTAGGATGGTATCCTATCATTTGGGACTTCCAATGAATTTACCTCATGTTCACAATGTATTTAATGAATCTCTCATGAGGAAGTATATTCCGGATCAATCACATGTAACAAACTAATATTTAATACCAAAAAAGAGTGATCTCAATTATTAGGAAAAACTAATATAGATTTGGGATCATATAAAGAAAGATACAAGAAAAAAAACCACTCACCTAGTCAATCTTTTATAGTTAAAACAAAAATTAGAGGATTCTCTATAGGAACCCGAGGATGCGATGAGGCATAATTATTATTATTTTCTTGGTATAAAAGTGATGGAATTTAAAGTTAATGTTATTATAATGGGGTATAATTTATCATTACAAGATTTCATTAAATATTTCTCTTTAAATAAATATAATTTAATTTATATAATGGTTTACAATCAACACCACCAATAATGGAATAGTGATATTCCATTAATGTTCCAATATTCAATAATTAAGTTGTAGCCTATCCATTAGATTGATGTGTATGGAAATGACAAAATAAAATAATTAAAAATATTTCTTATAAATTTATAAAATTAATTCAATGGTTATAAAATTATTTTAAATGAAAATAATATCATTTACTTTAAAAATAGAAGTTTTTGTCGAAAAATTGTATTTATGTACACAATCTTTTTTATCATAAAAAAATTAAATTAATCACCATTTATAAATTATTTTAATTAATTATATATATTATATGTCCAAATAGAAGTATTAAAATTCATATAATGGTTTTTACTAAGGATAGAATAGGAATACATCTAGTTTTATGTTATGATATGCATTTTTCTAAAACAGTTTTATTTTATTTTTTAAATTTACTATAAAATACATTTCTACTACTTTTACAAATATTAATTGAAAAAAAATATGTAATTTTTTATGCATAATTACAAATTTATCTAATAGTGATATTTTTATATTTTAATAAAATTGTTGAATATTTAGGTGAATAGTGAAAATACTAATTTTTCTAATAATGTCAATTTTTTGAATTTAATATGACGTATGAAAGAGATGATAAAATAAGAAATTAATTTTTTCAATAATTTTATGTTATGGTTGTTAAATAATTTATTTTAAAATATAATTTTGAATTTTGGAACCCATTTGGGACATATGTGAACATATTTTATATTTTAGTCAGACTTGAAAATATTTTCCAATCTTCCTAATTAATGGATTGATTAGATTACGGGGATCAGTTTTAGCAAGCCCAAAAAGTTTAAAACCTTCCTGTTTATGATTTTAAAAAATAAATTTGATGAAACATATGTATTAAATCATATCAAGGTGAAATTAAATGAACTCATAAATTAGGTATTTTCCTAAAAAAGCTTTTGAAATGTTTTAGGTTTTTATATAAAATATAATTTCATCATTTTATAAATATTAAATTTGGTAAAATGGATTAAAAATTTGGAATAGTTTTTTACTAATTTTATTAAAAGTTTCCTTTTATTATAGTTCATATAATTATTTCATTATTATAAAATTCTATATTATGAGGATTTTTCCAAAAAAAGGGTATGAAGTTTATTAACAAGAAGATAAGTCTTAAAATGTATATAAAACATTCGTAGATGTGATTGGTTGAGTTTACTTCAACCCTATCGCATATTATATTCTAAATCATTATTACATTGTTTCAATTTAGTTGATTACGATATATAAAAATAAATAAATATATATATATATATATATTATTTTTTCTTTTCAATGACTCTATGTGTGTCCTTTCACTCACTTATAAAAAAATATCATATCCATAATTACTGACAATTTTTAAGTAATTAAAATTGGAAAACCAAACAATAATAACTTTATATATTAGTTATCCATGTCTAATAGATTATGTTCTTTCCAAAATACCATCCTTTCAAAGTTTAATGTGTAATCCACAAGAGTTTAATCAATAAAAAGGTATATATATTAACTGGGTACATTCAGTTTAATTTCTTCTTTTACATCCCAATTATATATTATTTCCATCCAAAAATAATTAATCTAGATTCATTAATAAACTAATAATTTATTATTATTATTATATAACCTTTTTACACTTCATTTTCATACTATAGAAAATGACAAACATCTCTCTTGAGTATATTGGTCCTTTCATCTCCATATAGTGATGTAATTAGATTTTCATTACCATTATACATGTATGGTTATAAATATGAAAAAATAAATATAAATGAAATTTAAGAAATAATTATTGTCATTAATAAATAATATATCATTTACTAATTTTACATTCCACCATTTTAAAAGATCATAATATGTCTCAAGTATATGTGTAGACTACCACATCGATGAAGTGATCTGAATCATTTTTCATGCATATCCTTCAAGGATGATTATAAATATGTATATAAGAAATATAAACAATATATTTATCATTATTAAAATTATATAGATTATGTATCCATGTGGAATATAAAACTCATGAATCCACCAAACCAAAACATACCTAAAAAATGATGCACTTATCATCTAAATCAGTGATTTTAATAAAGAATCATTAATAAACTGGTGAGAAGATGCTATAATTAAATGATATATTGTATGATATAAATTATTATAGTTATATAATATATTAATAATAAATCAATATTTATTATAATGTAGGTTCAAAATGTGTAAATATAGTTGGACCTTTGGTAAGGGTTGCTTGTGTCACCTTTATTTCGGGGAGATATATTTGATATTCACCAATTTTTTCATTTGTGTGTTTTATATACATCACATTTAATATGATATATCATTAATATATTTAAATTTATAATATATAACCTTTTTTAAAATTTATTTTTTTTCTGTGGGTTCTGATTCAAAAGTTTCCAATGTAGTAGATTTTAATTTCACAATCAAATCATTATTCAGGATTTCTTTTGTTTTAAATTTACATTGATTGAATTGTATTATATTTATATAATAAAACCATTTAAATTTAATATATTATATTTATGATTAAATATTAAAAGTTTTCCTTTCATTTTAACCTCATTATAAACAAAATAGACAGAAATAATATTTGGAAGAAAAATCATTTTTGTTTTATATTTGGGGGAGAATCTATTTCTTTCGATAGATACATTTTCTGTAAAAAATATAAGATTGATTTATCTATTATAAAATGAATTATTAAATAAATTCCTACACATTTTGAAAATTATATAAACCAATATAAAATAATTAATCTTGTTATATTTCTAATGAGTTACGTTTTTCCAATGGTTTAAATGGTATTTTCTTAACATAAAATGTACAAATGTGTTTTCCTACTATCATGAAAACTCTTTATTTTGGATTTAAATTTAAAAAAATATTATAATTTTATAGAAAATTAATTTTTTAATATTTTGGAATATTTTATATTTAAAATATGTGATTTCAAAATGAAAATGGTATTTTCCTCAATAAATCATCCAGTGATCTTTGAAATGTATTTTCATATATTTCAACATCTGTTAGTGAATCCTATAATTTTCTAATGTTATACACAAGTTATACGATCAAAATTATTTATTTGGATTAATTATATTAAATTTTACTAGGGAATTTATTGATATTACATATTCTATTTATTCCAATATGGACACTTATTGAATTTAAAATAAATGTTTTTTATTGTGATTGATATATTAATATGATGAATGAATTGGACTTATTATGTGATGGGTGGGACCAAAATTATATATCTTCATGAGGAATCGTTATGTCTCATGAGACCTTACTGTTTGGGTATTTTGAATAGGCCTTACCCATTAATGTAACATGTCTTAGAACAAGGCATAGACATTATGTTTTAATTTTCTATAATTATGAATCCCATTATTTTTAAAATGGTTACTGATGTCCGATTTATTTTTATATTAATTATGATATCAATGGAAACTTTTCAACATCATGTGATTATTTTAATGAAATTATTTAATAATCATATATTACTACCATATTATTCATCCATTATTCATCCTTTGAGAGGTTTCACAATATGAATTCCCTTTCATATTATATGAGCTTACACCTTTATTATGTTTCCTTTCCATAGGATGTCATTAAGTGTTCTATTATTGATATACAATGATATATTTGAGAGAATAATGACATTCTCAAAAAACTTACTATATTTTATTTCATATTTTCGAATTTATTGTAAGATAATGCATGCATATGGTTTACTAAGACTACTAAACTATTTGGTCCATTGGAATATCATCACATGTATCTAGTGAAAATTTAACAAAGTAATAAACAGATCTAGGTTAAAAGTGTTATTGTCTATACAGTATATACATAGGATGATACTATACATATGTGGATGCCCATTTATTTTCTAGGGGTAGATCAAGTTACATATATTTTCAGAATTATTGATTATTTACCTATGTGAAATACATTTGAATGGAACTAGAAATCCATATTGTTCTTTTGGTTCTTTATTATGTTATTAGTGAATCCCATTTTATTCCCACATGTTGTTTATGAAATTATTTGTTATTTATTTTATGTGGAACATGTAGGTATGGATGAATGATGATTAGAAGCATGTTTTTCCTTGCAATTACTTGGTTAAATGTTTATATGTCTTTAGATAAGTATTCAGTATTATGCTTTTGTTTCTCATATGAATAGTCATTTTTGGTGTGTCTCATGAAATTTATTTTCCATTCACTAATGTCTGTAAAACATTTATATGACATGTTGATGTTACAATTTCAGGGAAAATATTTATTAACAAATTATAATTCTGTTTTGATTCTTTATTTTTCCATTATTCCACGATTTATGATTTATGATTTTTTGGGTATAATGGGTTTTGTGTCCAGATTATACCAAAATTTGTGTCATATAATAACTTATATATATTGTATTGTTATATTATATATTTATCCATATTGTGAATATGAGCACATCCCATTATAATTTTTCTTTACATGGGTGATAATGATGAGTTTAACCTATGTGATGTCTAGGGGGAGTCTTGTATGGTTTGATATATGTTGTTTTTTAGAGGTTTGTTAAAATATTTTCCATATATAACTAGTCTATAAAGACAATAAACCAAACTTTTTGTTGGGTTGTGTGATATTGTTGTGATATTTAATTCTAATTTGATATTTTTTCACATTTATCTTGTATCACATTTCTTGTTATCAATGTTTATTTTTAAATTTATGTGTTTATAGCACCATACGTAGTTGTTTAGGTTTGGGTACACATTGTTTTCTTTACTTAGTTGACAGTGAACCATATGATCACAATACATTATCAGTTCTAGACATATTATTTTCCACATTTTTAACTCTATTTAAATGAATATATTCATTAATTTTTTTATCATTATATATTTATATATCATATTTATAAACATATATACTATTCCTCTAATTTTTCAAAGAAAAAATCACAACTATAATTTGAATATATTTTGATGGATTTTTTTATAATGGGGTTTCAATTGTCATAATGAATATTAATTTACACAATCAATATTCAACAAATCAAAAAAAATACCTTCAAACAAGAAAAATTATAAATATAAAATTCCCTATTCAATGATGTTAAGGACAATATTAAATTATTAATTAATATTTTTTAAATTACAAAAAACTTCATTCACCATTCATTATCTAAATGAATATATTCCCCTTTCAAGTTAACATGTTTAGTTTTTTAACTAACCTCAATAACATTTCAACAAACCATAAATAATAACCCACTAGTCTAAAAGAACTTTGATTCATAGGCACACTATTAGGACTGGTACATTCTTCCATAACTTTAGTTTTATCTTGATCATCCATTATTCCATTATTAAATACAATATTCTCAATGGAGGAAATGTAATAACACAAAAATTTATATTTACAAAATATTTTGGTTAAACTAAATTTTGTTATTTTTGTTTAGAATAATCCCTAAATGATTATCATGATCCTCATAAATTTTAGAATTGACTATAATATCATTAAGTAATATCCCCTTAAACAATATCCAAATACTAATAAAAGATATATTCATTATATTCAAGAATACAATCGGTATTATTTTAAGATAAATGAAATTAAAAAATCATAATGCTAAAACATAGTTCAAAACATAGTCCTTGGAATCCCATTTACCATTATATTTAGATGATGACATCTAGTGAAGAGGCCAATCTTAAAAAAAATTTGAGCTTCCTTGATATAAGAAAACTAGTCATTAGTGTGAGGAAATGATACATTTTCTTAATAGTAAATTGTTTTAATGATGTATAATAAACAAAAAGTCTTACAGTACCATAATTCTTCTAAAGAAACAAAATGTAATTATTCCAAAGTGATGATATATGGAGAATGAAACTATTATCAAGTAAATATTGCAATTTATTTTCAAATACCATTATTTCCACTACAGTTATTCGATAAGGGGGTTTTGTTGTTGTATTAACATTAATGAATAATTAAACACTGAATTTTATCTCTTAATTAGATATAATCATATAAAAATAGTTATAAAATAAATTAATAAATTCATTAACCATTGGGCACATCACTAAAATAAATAGTTTCCTATTTTCAATAAAATGTTCAGGATAAATTTAACCTGTCGTGTTTAATAAATTTCTCACCACAATTTTATATTTTCAAGGTTATGGCATCATTATTATATAAAAAGTAAACTCATTCTGAAAATTAAATATAAACTACATTTCTCTAAAATCTATCTCCACATGAAAAACCAAAATCAAATCCAGCCCCAATACAATTTCAAAATTCTATTATGTGAAAGAATAAAATACTTTCAATAAAATCATTCCATGTATAGATATAGGAATATTCTATTTAATACATTTTTGTATCAACCATATATTTTAGAATATATTTCTCTCTAAATAATTGTATTTCTTAGTATCTTGTGCGTCAAGACCCAGATTTCCTGTGCAATTTTGCTAATTCATGGTAGTTTTACAAGTCAATGAATTTTTACGACATTTATTCTTGAGGGCTGGTGTGCTCAGAATCTATTTCTAAGTTTTTGTTTGAGTATGTTCAGTAAACGTTCGAGCGGGGTTTTATAACTTTTGAACCATTGCTCAGAATTCAAACCAGAGGCACCGTTGAACTCACAGCACTGGTATTCACTTAAGGAGACTTTCATCTCGATGTTAGTTGGTCAAGAATAATGGTTAGTTTTTGGATTTTTGAAAAAAATAATAATAATGTATTCCAACAAATTTATTTTATTTGAGCCACCTCTCAGTTTGTGGAGGTTAAAAACTCCAAAGAGAGGTTGGAGGTGGGGGCCACCACACATTAACATCCCATGAAAGGTTATGGGGGTGGGGGTCACCTAAGAATAACATCCCTTGGGAGGATATTTTTTTGTGGGGACCACCTGACTTTTGACCCATGAAACTCCCGTAGAAATTAATGGTGCAACCACCACCCAAATCAATTTCAAAATCCTCCTTTTTTATTTTTGTGCCATCTCCCCTAATTAACTGCACCAACGTGTGGGAATTAATTATAAGGATCCTCTTGAAATACTGCAAATTAAATGTGACACCTCTCGTACAACTATTTTGGGGGAGACAGGTTAATTAATTTCACCTTCTTGAGTTATGTTCCATCAATAAATTAATGTAAAACCTATTATTATTATTTTTTGGCATTCTCTTTTGGTGGAATGGAGGAAGAGGGGAGCTAGGGAGAACCATCCTCCCAACGAAGAATGTGAAGAACACCGACGACGCTACTTACTCGGTCTTCTACCACGGACACTTTCCGACATAGAAAAACTTTCCTCCTCATCATCGTCAATGAACAGACCCACGAGCTTGGATTGGGCATGCATGACGAACACAGAAAACAGCGAACGAATTATTCTTATTCCTAAAACTCCATCAACGATCGTAGAGCGGTGAATCAAAGGTAGGGGTTTTTGTTCTAGTGTAATATCCTTTTCTTTTTCTCCTCTCCAGATTGGAAAAGATTTGATGCATGGTTTAAGCAATTAAAGAACATCTCCCTTCTTTGTGTTGATACATTTGTTACCACCATAAACGTGGATGGTGCGGGCCAAACCGAAATGGCCCGACTACTCTGTCGTTCTGGTTGTGTTGTTTGATCGGAAGAACGACGAGGTAATGATGGCGACAATGACAAAGCCGCGCAACCCATGACCTCTATGAATCGTGCCACCCCCGCAGAGCATTGGTAGTCCTAGCCGATCACTGCCGGTCGAGCGGCGCCTAGCCCGCCTACCCGCGGCATGCCCGGCCCAGCAGGCGCCCTGCCCGGCACCACCGCGCGCTACCCGTGCCCCTACTCGCTACATCTCGGCCTTCCTAGCACCACCTTGCGCGCTGCCTGGTGCCCGCCCGCGCTACTTGTGACCATGCACGCTGCCTGGCACCCCCGGCACCTTGCTGTGCCCTACCCGGCACCCTGGCCAAACCCCCGACCTGCCCCGCGGCCTACCCGGCACCCCTGACCCCTGTTGGCGGCCTTCCCGGCACCCCACTGCGGCCTTCCCAACATCCCCAGTGCCCCACCGCAGCCTTCTCGGAGCCCCCATGCCCTGCCCATCGCCCCGTGGTCTCCCGGCTCCCTCGCAGCCACCCGACTGAGCCGGTGTCACAGACCCCTCATGTTGACATGGCCGAACCGGCATAGCCGTGCCCTCCGGGTCAAGTCATGCCGGCCCGCACCCTAACGAAGCTCTGACCCAAAATGCCCTCGTGGTCCACTGGGCCAGGCCCAGTAGACCAGGTCAAAACATCGAGGGATGACCTGCCCAATGGGGCGGGTAAGACCGAACGAGTATGAATGGGTCAACCCAGACCAGGTTGACCTAGACGAGGTTGGGCTGAGTTGGTCCGACAGGGTCGGACCATACCCGAGCGCATTACTGACCCATTACCTTCATGGGCTATATCATTGGCACCAGACATTCGTTTGAAGAACCTTCAGTGGGGGAGGTTTTCATAAAGCGTAGCCGTTGTTTTGAGTGTACCCCACTGGAGTTCGAGTTATAGTTGAGTTACGGTCAGGTTGGGTCGTACACGAGTCCAACCAGGCCCCCGAGACTAAAAGGCTAGTAAGTAACAGACCAGAAATCTGATTGATGTGTCTTTTGTTGTATTGAGCCCCCTATGATGTGGTAGACCTGTTAGATATTTCTTCGTATAACTTTGAGATAGTTGGAGTATTTCCCAATAGCTAATGGAGCGGATCCATCCAGCGACGAGCATACAGAGTGTGAAGACCTATTATCTAGAAGACCTGACGACTGCTTGACCGTTTCGACTGAGAGTGATTCAACTAGCCCAGTGGGGAGGACCTGTTAGTTGGTGGCAGACCCACGGCGGAGGAGCACCTGGTAGTTGGTAGCAGACCCACAGTACTCGACCAGATGAGTACATATGTAGGCTATTAGGGGGAGCGACTGGTAGTTGGCGGCATCCCCACTGCGGAGGAGCACCTGGTAGTTGATAGTAGACCCGTGGTACTCGACAGGAGGAGTACCTTAACAGTTTAAGATTAGTTAGAAGCACATTGGTGTCGTGACAAGCCCAATTTACTTGACATAGGAGGACCTCTCTAGTATTTATGGTTTTGATAATGAAATTCCTACTTTGAGTGGACTCAATGACTTTTTTGTTTTCCTCATGATTGAGATGGTTCACTAGATAACTTAGCTGTATGTATGGAAATATACCTATGTAATGGTTATCAATTGATTTCATACATTTTGGTTTATCTTTGTTGGATTTTGTTAGACATTGAGGGTCTTAGGGTACCTACTAAGTATCAATATACTCATCCCTACATGGGCTATGCCTGCACCTCATTGTGTTGGTTGTAGACGATGAACAACGCAGACTGAGGTAGAGAGAGGACTGGACGGTACCCATAGCTGGACCACTCGGTGGGATGATACACGGATGAGACAGACAGGCGTGGAGTTCTGAGGAGACCATCTCTAACTACCCTTTAGGTAGGAACCCCGGAGGACGACCTTTTTTCTGATTTACTTTCCTTCAGTTGTACTTTATTTCCATCTGTACTTGTACTTTATAGTTGGTCTTGTATTTTCGGCCCCTTTTACTTTCCATAACTTTTTTTGTATACAGATTTTTCTTTGTGTTTTGCTTCCAGTTGTGTACTCTGAAGTGTTTGTTTACAGTTATAAAGGTAATTCCATCATAGTTTAGGGATTTATGACTTTGGTGCAAGTCGTCAGCCCCTGGCCTATGAAAGGTGGGATTGGGGAAGTCATGATACGTGCCCTAGGGGACAGGTCGTGACAAATTGGTATCAGAGGAGTCGGTTGTACTACAGAACTTAGAACTATAATATATGATTTCTATGAAGAAATAGTTTTAAGGGTACTAAGTGTGGTATCAGTTCATGGAGTCCAGTGTTAGTGCGGGGGGGGGCTGATGTATCCATACACTAAGACCATGACTAATGATTTACGACTCAGAGCACGATAACACTTATTGCGTGCGTGTTTTCACAAGTTTTCTTTAAATCAGCTCAACCAGGTAAACTCACTAGGTATTGTCTTTTGACCATGTCACATCTGTTTCTTTCAGGATTCCTCCCTGCGGACAACCAGTTAGAGCCCCGAGAGTTGTACGCACTGACAGCCCACCGAGCAACAAGGCCTCAGTGCTGGGACTTCTTCCAGTTGAGGCACAAACGATAATACATCTGGTTGTGCCACCAATGCCACCAGCCTCAGTAGCAGACGATCCATGATGCTTGAGTGTGTTGCACGAGTTCTAGTGCCAGAGGCCACCCAAGCTTAGAGGAGAGATGGACCCACGGGCGGATGAGTATTGGCCGAAGGCTGTGGTGAGAGTCTTCAGACTGCTAGGGACACCAGCCAACTTTGTGGTGATCCTTTCTTCCAGCCTCCTTCAAGAAGCAATAGGCAGATGGTGGAGCCTGATGCTCTAGGTCAATGAATAGGTGACACTACTCTGGGAAGACTTCGAGACCATGTTCTGGGCGGATTTTGTCCCAACCGCCCTTCGAGTGGTGTAGATACAGGAGCTACTGCATCTAAAGAAGGGTAGCATGACAGTAGCACAGTACTCAGTGACGTTCACTGACCTCTCACACTACTCCATGGATATGGTATGAGACCCATTAGTTAGGGCATGGACCTTCGATCAGGGACTCTGGTGAGAGATTAGAGCTCCGATGATCTCACATAGCATCCCGACGCGGACGGAGGTGCTGGAGAGATCCCTCCTAGTGGAGAGTTTCCTTACTGAGCAGTCTCCAGCAGTGAGACCCACCACTAGACGGCACACAGTGGAGTCTTCAGCAGCTGACAGTTGATAGTTATCGCAGAAGTCTAAGAGGACCAGACTTATAGGTGGTCGACCGTACGACTCAATATCGGTTGTGCGGGGCACCTAGAGTGGAGATAAATACAGACATGCCAAGATAATACAATGTTACTCATGCAGTGGGCTTAGTCACATAGCTCATGACTATCCAACCTGCCGTTCTAATGATCATAAAATGGTTGAGGGACCTCTAGTTAGAGGCAGAGGTTCGATCGAGGTAGTCTGCAGGGAAAAGGCAGGCGTGGTAGTGGATTTGGACGTGCAGTTGGTGGTGGAAGATGTTTCGAGGTGTTACCACCACCACCACAAGGAGGTCCACCCTGACTACAGGGAGTGGGTGGATAGGAGAGAGCTCAGATTCAGGTAGCTGAGGCTTATGATCACGATGCTCCAAAGATGATTTGAGGTATGATCTCTGACTACTCCACCTTAGCTGTAGTTCTTATCGACAAATTTTCTAGTCACTCTATTATTGACACATCCCTCGTTCAGAGCTCAGTGATTATGAAGGAGTTGTTAGATCGATCCTTATGGATAAATACTCCTACGGGATATGATTTGATGATCATGCACTGGTGCCGGAAGTGCGAGCTTACTCTAGGAGGCAAGAGCTTCTACTGGGATCTCCTAGTAATGGCATAGAGGCCCTACAGAATCATCTTGTGTATGGATTGGTTATCTACAGTCCATGTTTAGATCGATTATATTAGGTGAAAAGTGATGTGTTTCCTCAAATATGGGACAAGGTTCACCTTCACCAGCAAAAAGGGAACCTTTGCAGTAGAGGACAGACATAAATAGGGGAGGGTGCAACCGGTCACTCACTAGTTGGCTTGACTTACCCTTAGAGTAGTTGATGTGGAGAGTCCGACTTATCCTGTAGTGGTGGACCAGTACGCGGATGTTTTCCCTGATGATGTTCCAGGACTACCTTCTTGTAGAGAGGTGGACTTCTACGTTGACTTTTACCCCGAGAAGGCACCGATATCTATTGCAGCATATTAGAGGGTTCCCACTAAGCTTCATGTGAAGAGGGTAAAGCTAGAGGACTTGTAGGGGAAGGGATTCGTCCGACCTAATGTTTCTCCCTGGGCAGCCTCGATTCGGTTCTCCAAGAAGGAAGATGGGAGCTTGAGGATCTTTGCCAACTACCGTCGCCTGAACTAGGTGACTATAAAGAACAAGTACACACTCTCGAGGATTGACAACCTATTTGATCATATCAAGGGAGCATGGTGGTTATCGAAGATAGACCACAGATCAGGCTATCACCAGCTCATAGTTAGAGATGAGGATGTATAGAAGACGGAATTTAGATGTACGTATAGACACTATGAGTTCTTGGTTATTCCTTTTGGCAAAATTAATGCTCCAGCAGTGTTCATGTGTCTCATGAAGAGTATATTACAGTTCTACCTCAATCACATTGTCGTAGTCTTTATTGATGTCATTGTAATCTACTCGACTACTAAGGGGGAGAATTCCTACTATTTATAAGTAGTACTAGACACACTCAGAGAGCACCGGCTTTATGGTAAGCTCTCAAAGTGCTAGTTTTGGATTCAATAGGTTCACTTATTGGAACATGTCATCTCAGAAGCTGGAGTTGTAGTGGATCTAGTCAAGATTGAAGTGGTACTTTCTTGGCAGCCACCCAGGAGTGTGACAGAGGTATGGAGTTTCCTGTGTTTGGCTAGGTACTACCGGAGATTCATTCCAGACATCTCCAAAGTTGCAGAACCACTATCATCCTTGTTCATGTAGTTGGAGAGATGCCAGCAAAGCTTTCTGGAGTTGAGGTAGAGTCTGACTATTGTCCCCATTTTGAGGCTTATAAAGGAAGGATTAGGGTACGTAGTCTACTAAGATGCATCAGGGATCTGACTTAGGTATGTCTTGATGCAGGAGCGAGCAGTGATCGCATATGGTTCTCGGTAGTTGTGAAAACATGAGTAGAACTAGGCTACCCAAGAGCTAGTGTTAGAAGTAGTGGTATTCACCTTGGAGATGTGGTTGCACTATATGATGGGTGAACGTTTTACCATGTACTCTGATCACAAGAGTCTCAGGTATATCTTCTCTCAGAAGGACCTGAACCAGAGACAGCGGTGATGGATCGTGTTTCTCCAGGACTATGACTTCAAGATAGTCTATACTTGTGGAAAGGGGTATGTTGTAGCTGATGCTCTTAGTAGAAGATCAGTTATACATCTACTAGGATAGGCGATAGAGCATATTCATGCCTTACAGATATCTGTTGTGGATAGAGATGGAGAAACATATCTATAGTCTCTTATACTCAGTCCCCCACTTCTTCAAAGCTTAAGAGAGGCAAAGGGTGGGGACATTGATTGTGAGACATGTCGTGCTCAGATATCCATAGGGCAGGCACCTGATGGATTCTTAAATGGTTGGGATCACTTCATCATCTTTAGAGGATGTACGTTGGTACTAGTTTCACTTCATGAGTAAGTGTCGAGGGAGTTCCAAACATCCCCTCTAGCGGTACATCCAGGAGTGGCGAGCATATACCAGGATCATCGACAATAGCACTAGTGGCTAGGTATGAAGAAGGCAGTAGCGAAGATTGTCTCAGAGTGCCTCACTTGTTAGTAAGTGAAGGCAGAGCACCAGGTACCTGTAGGATTGGTTCAACCCTTATAGGTCCCAAAGTGGAAGTGGGATGTGATATCCATGGACTTCATGATAGGTCTTCCACGTACATATAGGGGGTCCTAGATCGATTTGGGTAATCGTCGACCGACTCACCAAGTCTTCCCACTTCCTACCGATCAGAGAGTAGGGTTTAGTAGAGAGATTGGGTGAAACTATGTACAGGCGATTGTGAATTTACATGGTATACCGTGGACAATTGTCTCTGATCATGATTCATATTTTACTTCCCGGCTATGGAAGGGGTTGCAGGAAGCTTTTGGAACACTGCTTCGCTTCAGAACCATCTTTCATCCTCAAACAGATGGTCAGACTGAGAGGACCATCCAGACCCTTGAGGACATGCAATGTCCATGTGTCCTCGACTTCCATCGTAGCTGGGAGGATCACTTGTTTTTGGTGGATTTTTCTTACAACAACACATATCACTCCACCATAGGGATGGCACCTTTCAAAGCTTTGTACGTGAGACCTTGCAGATCACCCTTGTACTGGACATACCCTATGGAGTCAGTACTAGTTGGACCAGAGATGGTACGATCTACCACCGAGAAGGTGAAGATAATCCTGGAGTGGATAAGGACTTTACATACCAGGCATAAGTCATATGTTGACAGAAGACAAGGACCTCTAGATTTCGAGGATGACGACCACATCTTTCTACAGGTCTCACCTCGATGAGGTCTACGGAGATTTGGCCAACGTGGCTTGTTATCTCTACCATTCATCGTTCCTTTCCAGGTCCTCAGTAGAGTAGGAAAGGTGTCTTACCAATTATCTCTTCCACCTCCATTGCACCGGGTGCATGACGTCTTCCACGTATCCCACCTGAGTAGATACGTGAATGACCGTTCCCACATCATCGTCCACGTAGAGGTGGACATCGACGATGGGGTGACTTTTATGGAGGTTTCAATGGGGATTGAGGATCGAAAGGATAGGGTCCTACGTGGATGGTCGATACCTCTGGTTCGCATTCACTGGTAGCACGGGATCCTCCAAGAGAGAACATGAGATAAAGAGTCTCAGATGCGTGCTGATTACCCCCATTTGTTCCCCTAGTTCAAGTTATAACTTTCAGGGATTTAATGCCCTGAGGTGGGGAGAATGTAAAGACCTTTATTTTCTGTGGATGTTTTTTTAATGCATGGGAACCTTTCGAGTCTTCAAATATTTACGGTGCATGATTCCAAGATACAGTGTGCCACGAATCAATTTTTGATATTTTGTTCCGGAACGTTCAGTAAACTTGCGTGCGAGATTTTATAACTTTGGAACCGGGGCTCGAAATTGAAATCTGGGGGCACTGTTGAACTCACAGTGCCAATATTCTCTTAAGAAGACTTTCATCTCTATGGTAGTTGGTCGAGAAAAAAGGTTAGTTATTTGGATTTTTATAAAAATTAATAAAATAAATTTTTCCAATAACTTTATTATATTTGAGCCACCTTTGGGTGTGTGGATGTTAAAACCTCCAAGGGGGGGTTCGAGGAGGGGCCACCACACCTTAACCTCCCATGAGAGGTTATGGTGGTGGGTCCCACCTGAGCATAACCTCCCTTCGGAGGATATTTTTGGTGTGGACCACCTAAATTTAAAATGATGAAACTCCCATATAAATTAATGGTGCCACCACAACCCCAATCAATTGCCAAATCCTCCTTTTTGATTTATGTGACATCTCACTAATTAATTTCTCCAACACGAGTGAATTAATTATGGGGATCCTCTAGACATCCTCTAAATTAAATGTGACACCTCTCATGCAATTAATTTGGTGGAGCTATGTTAATTAATTTCACCTTTTTGAATTACGTGCTAACAATAAAATAATAGACATCCTAGTCATATTATTTTTTTGGCATTCTCTTTTGGTGGAATGGAGTAAGAGGAGAGCTAGGGAGAACCATTCTCCCCACAAAGAACATGAAAAATGTCGGTGATGCTTCTTCTTCGGTCTTCTACCATAGACACATTCGGATGTATAGAAACTTCCCTCCTCATCGTCGTCAACGAACCGACACACGATCTTGGATCAGGAGTGCATGAAGAACGTGTAAAATGACAAACAACTTCATCTTTATCCCACAACTCCGTTAATGAATGTCGAGTCGTGAATCAAAGGTAGGGGTTTTTGTTCAAGTGTAGTATCCTTTTCTTTTTCTCTTCTTATGATTGGAAAAGATTCAATCTGTGTTGTAAAAAATTAAAGAACATCCCCTACTTCTTGTTGAGAAAATTGTTACCACCCTAAATGTGGAGGGTGCAGGCCAAACAAACATGGCATGACTCCTCTATCGTTCTTGTTGTGTTGCTTTTTCATAAAAGTGATGAGGCGACGATGGCAACAACGAAAAACCCCACACTGCCAGCGACCTCCACGAATCGCGCCGCCCCGAAGGGACACCGTTACTCCCAGCCGAACACCACCAGCCGAGCGTTGCCCGGCCCACCTACCAATAGCCTGCCCGGCCTTGCCAGTGCCCATGCGTGCTGCCTGTGCCCCTGTGCGCTACCCCGCGGTCTGCCCGGCCTCACCGACACCCTGCCCGGTGTCGAAGCGCGCTTCCCGCACCACTGCGTGCTGCCCCATAGCCTTCCCGACCTCACTGGCACTTTTCCTAGCGCCCCTACGTGCTACACTCACCCTTGCGTGATGCACCACGACCTACCTGGTGCCACCCAGTGCACTGCTCGGTGCCCCCATGCTTTGCCCGTGCCCTTTTGCGCCGCTCTGCACGCTGCCCAATGTCCTAGTGCCCCCTACCCGGCACCCTGACCGAACCTGCGGCCAGCCCTGCAGCATACTTGGTGCCCCCGTCGTCCTTCCACGGCCTGCTCAGTGCCCCGCTGCAGCCTTCCCGGTGCCCCCGCGGCCTTCCCTGCACCCCCACGACGTCCTAGCTCCCTCACGGCCACCAGGAAGTGCCGGTGTCTCGTCCCCCTCGCGGTGCCATTGCCGAACCAGGCCAACTGCGCCATCCAGGCCGATCTGTGCCAGGCCTCACCCTGGAAATGCTTCGGGCCGAACTGGCCCTGTGTCTAGGTCGAACCGCCCTCACGGACCACTTGGCCAGGCCCAACAAATCGGGTCATAACGTAGCGGGCAGACCCACCCAACGGGCCAGGTCAGACCCAGCGAGTCTGACTGGGTCGACCCAGACTGGGTTGGGTAGAGTCAGTCCGACAGGGTCGGACTGGACCCTAGCTCCTTACTGACCCATTATCTTCATGTGCCATATCGTTGTCACCAGACGTCCGTTTGACAAACCGTCAGTGGTGCCAATTTTTATGGAATGTAAATGTCCCTTTGATTATACCCCACTGGAGTTCCGGGTATAGTTCAGTTATGGTCAGGTTGGATCGTACATGAATCCAACCGGTCGCCGGGACTAAAAGGAATATAACTAATAGGCCCGACATCCGATTGATACTCTATCTATTCTGTTGAGACCCCTATGATGTGGCAAACCTTTGAGATACATCTTCGTGGCACTTCGCGACAGTTGGATTATTGGCTAGAATCTCGTGGAGAAGATCCTTCTAATGACGAGTAGACATAGTGAAACGACCTAGTAGCTGGAAGTCCTAACGACAGCATGACCGTTTCGACTTAGAGTGATTCGACTAGCCTAGTGGGGAACCCCTGGTAGTATGGTGTAGACCCACGGTGGAGGAGATCCTAGTAGTAGGTGGCAGACCTATGGTACTCGATAGGAGAAGTACCTCTGCAGGCTATTAGGGAGAGCACCTAGTATTTGGCACCAAACCCACAGTGGAGGAGCGCTTGGTAGTTGGCAGCAGACCCGTGAAACTCGACAGGAGGAGTACCTCAGTAGCCTAAGGTTAGTGAGAAGCGCCTCGGTGTCACGACATGCCCACTCTACTCGAAAGGTGAGGAGTTCTCTAGTAGTCATGGTTTCGATAATGAAAATACTGGTTTGAGCTGATTCAATGAATTTTGTGTTTTCCTCATGATTGAGATGGGTCACTAGATAACTTAGGTATATGTATATGCATATACCTATGTAATGGTTATCCGTTGATTTCATACTTTTTGGTTTATCCTTGTTGGATTATGTGAGACCTTTAGGGTCTCTGGGTATTTACTAAGTATCATTATACTCACCACTGTACAGGATATGTCTGCACCTCGTTGTGTTGGTTGAAAATGACGGGCAGTGCTGACTGAGGCAGAGAGAGGGGACTGGATGGTACCCAGAGGTGGACCGCTCAGTGTGACGATACACGGAGGTGACAGACAGATGTGGAGTGCTGACAAGACCATCTATACATACCCTTCAGGTAGGAACCCCGGAGGATGACCCTATTGCTGCTTTACATTCCTTTATTTGTACATGATTTCTAGTTGTACTTATACATTACTGTTGTGCTTGTACTTCCATCCCCTTTTACTTTCCAGCAATTCTTTTGTATACAGTTTTTTCTTACTGTTTTGCTTCCAGTTGTGTACCTTGATGTGTTTGTTTACAGTTATAATGACAATGGCTTCCCAATTTAGGGATTTACGCCTTTGGTGCTAGTCACAAGTCCCTGGCCTATTGAAGAGGGCTTGGGGTAGTCACGATGCAGGCCCCGGGGTACGGGTCATGACATTGTGTTACTCACAACACTGATTTTAAATGGACAAAAAAATACAATTGTTATTAATGTAATATTTATCCCAATGAAATTGGATTTGTGGGTATAAATAATACTAAATGAATTACCAAAAATTTATGGTTACATATGATTTCATTAGTAATCAATCATTTATAAATATAAATAATAAACATTTTAAAATAAAAATTGATTTATTTTTCTAAAAACTATTATTATGCACGCAATGTATTTTGATATTAATATAATAGTTTAATCACTACTGATATTTAATTCTAAAAAAATTATATATTATATAACAAACAAAAAAATTTCATTCATTTAATATTTCTCTAATCAAGGGATAAGAATAATATATGTTTAATTATTAAAAATGTATTTTTATCAAAATAATGATATTCATCAAATTTTCAAAGCTTATTTTTAATATCAATTTCTACCACTTATAAAAATTTATTTTTTACACAACTTATTCCATAATTGGAATCATGAGTTTCGGGATTGGTAAGTAAGCCCCTTTTACTTTCTGTAAACATTAATAGTAACTATTCTAGAATTTATCACCATGTTTATTTTGGGGTGAAATAAGTTCTACCATTATATCATTAGTCTTTAAATTGATTTTTTAATGTAAAATTTTCATTGAAAACCACTTCTATAATATTTAATGCAATGAAACATAAAAAGTACCACTCTATTAGTTTTAAATATCAGTTATGCATTCTCATAAGCACTATAAATATTTATGAATGAATATAAATTTATATTTAAAAAAATGGTAAATTATATTAATTATGAAAATTTAATTCAAATTTTTTTAGAATAAATAATTACATTAAATACTTGCAAAACACCAATGTATTATTTAATGATTTA
Source organism: Viscum album (assembly GCA_963277665.1). Classification (NCBI taxonomy): domain Eukaryota; kingdom Viridiplantae; phylum Streptophyta; class Magnoliopsida; order Santalales; family Viscaceae; genus Viscum; species Viscum album. The sequence continues at coordinate 594,050,440 of OY728126.1, forward strand.
ATTAAAAAATACATTAAATCATTATAAAAAATTAAATGTAAAAAAAGTTGAGTGAGTTATAGGGCTGTTGACACCAAAAAACACTTCCCAAATATATTCCAAACGCATCAATGCAGGATCCAAGATTGTAGCCTATTTCTAAGGCTTTGATTTGGTACGTCACAGGTCCCAAAAGAAGATACAGATTAGGAGTTATGAACATTTGAAGTTAGGCTGTAAAACTGGTCCGTGGTGCCCATCTGCGAAACACCCTCTTCCGCGGAGCATGGAGGCAGCACGCTCTGCAAGCATCTTTGAAATTCACAAAAGTGTCATGGAGTAAGGAAATGGGATGCTCTTCGAACCCCTTTGACATTCGCGATCCTCCACAGATCAAGGAGGCAAGATGCTCCGCAAACCCCATAGATGTTCGCAAACCCGTCGCGGAGTGAGCTCTGTCTTCGCGTAGAGTGGGCTCTGCTTCACGGCACATCTCACCTATAAATACCCAGATCAGCCCCCATCTCTAGAAGGTAACTCCGCCCCTTCGTCTGTCAATAGCCCATTACGCGGAGATCCACTTTCTATTATGATGCTGCTCCGTGAGACCATGCTCTATGACTGAATTCCATTGTGAAACTGCTCCAAGAGTCCATTCTCCACGAGTAGCTTCCTTCATGAAGCTTCTTCATGAGCCCCTTCTCCATGAGTATTTTCCTTTGCGATGATACTCTAGGAGTCCATACTCCGCGTGGAGCTTTCCTTTGTGAAACATTTCGGTGAGTCCATTATTCATGAGCACCATTTCGGCCGGGGATGTCATCAATTTCCATTGCACCATTATGCGCACCCACATTCCACCAATGAAATACCATGATTTCGGATACTCCTATGCACACCATGAAACACCTTGGGTCGACATATTCCTCTTGGTTCCTTTACCATGTTGAGAGTTGTGATTCTCATCATCAATTCCCCGAGTAACTTTAGTTGAACCATTCTTCATGTAACTCATCCAAAGCCCATCACTTGGCTCATTTTCCAAGATGAACCACAAAGGGCCTCCCTTGCGTAAGCCCCAACAACAACCATTTCTAGGTACCTTATGCCTAATAGTCCTATATATATGACTTTAAACTATAGTAATCACTATATGATAATATTTGGATGCCTCTTACACAATATAAGAGATTCCTTGTGTGCCAAAAATAAGATGCCAACTGTCCTCTCTACATGACTATAAACTGTAGTGCCCCTTATGTCCCAAACATAGGATGCCTCTTTCTATATACAATATATGCCTTTTTCTCCAAGAATAAGATGCCAACAGTCTTTTCTACATGACTTTAAACTATAGTATACCCTTTGTACCAAATATAGGATGCCTCTTGCTCCAAACAAGAGATGTCATTTGCTCTATGCATGAGATGCCAACAGTCTTATCTACATGACTATAAACTGTAGTACACCCAATGTTCTAAACATAGGACACCTCTTGCACTAAAAAAGAGATGCTTTATACTCTAAGAATGATATGCCAATTTTTTCTACATGGAAATAAACTATTGTACACACTATGTTCCAAACATTGGATTCCCCTTGCTCCAAACAAGAGATGCCTTATGTTAAAATCATAATATGCCTCACACCATGATTACAATGGAATAGTTTCAAGAGTGATGGAATCAATTCAAAAATTTCATCACTCCACCTCAAAATTTCTGTGTCCTTCATTCAGAACTTCATCCTCTTCCATGTCAAAAGGGTGCTCCTAACAGCCTGGTCCCATGCCGCCTCTACTCACCTACCGTCCTGGGCCAATGCACTAGAAAACCTTGGAAAACACTTTCAGTCAAGTCCTGTGTTTCGAACATGGTCAATAGTCGACCCTCTTTTTTCCCCCTTTCAGGCTAACGCGATATGAATTCTGTGTTTTGAACACATTCAACAGTAATCCCTTATCATCATGCCACCCTCATTGCATTCTGAATGTCAGAAAAGTGATTTACACTTTTCATCTCCTTTTGTTCGTACTGATTCCAACGCCCTGGCATTATCAATCTTGGGAACTATCGCAAAGATGAAGTCCTGAACCCACCATTGAGTTGGGATTCCCTCTTGGCCAGACATGAGGAAGTCATTTTAGGATAATTTAATGTGTAATCCCCAAACACAGTCGCCACTCCTTAGAAACCCCTGGGAAGCCTCCATGCATTAGCCCCATTCACCATTTCCACTCCTTAGTAGCACCCGGGCATGCTAACAGCTATTGCTTCTTCATATAGACATTCTAACATGGTCCCCCAGGTGAATTATCTATCGACACTACCCAGTCACAGCATTGTCGATTCCTTCCATCCCTCAAAGGTGGGAGGGTATCAGTTATGTAAGTCCTATGGGTGCAGAGCACACCCCCCTCGTCCGAGTTGAAGGACGTTAAACTAAGAAGAACCATCATCCTCAGCACATGACGTTAAACTATGACCTCAACCCATGCCTTGGATGAGGGGTGCCTCATCTCGGACATTCTCTATGTCCAGTAGTCTCCACGTGAGTGAGATTATTCCTCATATAGAATGAAATCATCTTTATCGGAGCGGATTTCATCCACAGGGAAACAACAAACACACTAGTGTAATACCCTATCTTTCCTTGTAGGAGGAAGCACCCATGCTCCTCTTATCTTCCTTGGTGCAAAATCCCTTTCCCACTGGGCTTTGCCACCACTCGAGCCTCCATACCGGAGTAAGTCCCAATCTCTACCACCTATGGCTACTAACCACACATAAGCCCATATTTCCTCTTTGGGATGCAAACCACGTGTTAGCCCCTTGTTTTCTTTTTGGCTCGCTACATGCGTATCAGCCCCACTCTACTTCCCTCGAAAAAACGTTCTGCGATGTGATCGTCTGTTCATTGCTGTCTCTTGTTTCTCACACCAAGCATGACTTACATGGGCTTAGAGAAAACATCGACCAAGACATTCTCTCTGGGTAGCCTAGAGCGTTAGCCTTGACCTCCTTCCATAACAACATGGACTTTGATCCTTACCAAGTAAAGGTACGTAGGTAGCCTACGCAAGGGTTTATCCCACTACCCATTGGTCCTGGCCATATTCACATCAGTTCCCACTCCACCATGAACTACGAGGTCTTTGAACCTTTTCGAGGCAGGGTACATAAGAATCCAACCTGAGGTTCATGCCCAACAACCATTGGTCTCGACCCCTTCTAGTTAGTTCACCCAAAACCTTATGAATTACATGGTATTTGATCCCTTACAAGGTAGGGTATGTAGGATTCCTCCACGAGGTTCACGCCCCCATTTAGCTGGGGCCCAGGTCCTCCTTCACATTGGTTCCCACACCATCTAAACTACATTGTAATTGATCCCTGCCAAGGTAATGTATGTAGGAAGCCTCTCTGAGGTTCAAGCCCTATTAACGGTGTCTCCGACCCCCTTCACGTTAGTTCACCCAACCCCTTCTGAACTACGTGGTCTATGATCCCTACCAAGGAAATGTCTGTAGGTAGCCTCCCTGAGATTCAATCCCAACACCCTGTCACTCTAACCCCTTCACATCAATTCACCAAAACCCTTCTGAACTATGTGGACTTTGATCCCGACCATGTTAATGTACATCGGAAGCCACCCTGAGAGTCAAGCCCAACACCCGGTCACTCTGACCCACTTCATGTCGGTTCGCCCAAACCATTATGAACTAGGTTGACTGTGATCCCTGCCAAGGCAAGGTACGTAGGAACCGTCCATGAGGTTCAATCCCACCATCTGTATGGGCTTATGTCCTCATTCATTTCGGTTCACCAAACCCAACCTGAACTACGTGGAATTTGATCGTTTCTAAGGCAAGGTACGTAGGAAGACTCCCTGAGGTTCAATCCCACCATCCATTGGTTCTAACCCCCTATAGGTCGGTCCACCCCCATCCTACAAGTCTATAAATTTTATTACCCTTTTTTCATGTATGACACTAAACAGTCACCCTATCCAGCGGTAGGCCATTGTGACCCCATTCAGTGGTAAGCCATTATGAACCCATCCAGTGGTAAGCCATTGTGACCCCATCCAATGGTTAGCAATTGTCAATCCCCTATCCAGCGATAATACATTTCCAATCCCATCTAGCGGTAAGTCATTTTAAATCCCATTCATAAGTAAAAATTTGTTAATCCCATCCAGCTGTAAGCCATTGTCAATCCCATTCAGTGGTAACCATTTTCAACCACATTCGGCAATAAGCCTTTAAAGTCCCCAATTGATGGTAATCCATCATCAGATGAACTGCGTGGACTTTGATTCCCTTCCACAGGGATACGTAGGAAGCCTCCCTGAGGTTCAATTCCATCACTCATGTCCCATCATAATCTATCTCTTGAGCCAATGTGTTTTGTGATGGTCATAACCCAACCTGGAGGTTTTATTTTCTCCAGGTCCCATCCATGCTTCCATTCTCAAGGGTTACCTCCTCTGGTCTCCCATCATCAGATGAACTACGTGTACATTGATTACCTTCCACGGGGATACGTAGGAGGTCTCTTCGAGACTCAATGCCAACATCAACATCATCCTCGAGTCAACTCTATTTCATTCTCCACCTATTTCATTAAACCCTCCATAATTCATCCTGATTCTTACCCAAGCTTCAACCTCCCAGTAGGATCATGCCACCTCATTCCCCATTTCCCTTAACAACAACTGGGAACCTATCACATGTCGCCCCCAACAATAGTGTTCCCTCCAGGGGTTGCACCTATCTGATCAACTCTAATAAGTGTGTTGATCTGTCTGATCTGTCTCTGCTAGTCATTAAACTCGCGGAATACCCTTTGTTAAACATGGGAAGCTAAAAAACCCCAGATATATGCCTATGGAAAAAAATTCCCCACATTCGATGTAAGATGCCTCATCCTTCCTCGCCCTCAAGAAGCCCTATAATAAGGGGAAGAAACCCAGAGGCGCTAGTGTCCCAGCATCTAGACACGTATGTGATGTCCAACGTGACTAGTCCCCTAACCGACGGTTTCTGCCCTAATCGAACGCTTTGGAATGTCCCGAAAGAAGAAGTTTAATTAACTGGTGTCCATATAGATATAGAATTAGGAAGAGTTTCACTAACAACTTTTTAAATCTATAAGGGAGTCCAAGACTAGGTGAAGAGTTCTGAAGAAGAATTCGCGGAAGGAAGAACCGACATACCATCATCCCATTTCGATCAAGGAGCTAACATCCCTAAACAAGGAACGGATCCCACCCACCTTTGAAAGGCGAGAATATTGGCCAACAAACAGAGCCATTATCCCCCAACAAGACGGATGCACGCTCCCTAGTGAATGCATCAGAAACAAGGGCCCTCCAAATTTCTTAGATAAATATAACATATTAGTGATTTTTAAAGGGTTATATTATAATTATAACCCATTTTATATGTTTTTTATGTCAAATTAGATGATTAGTGTCAAAATTTTCATTATTGATATTTTATCAAAATAGTATTTCATTAAATTATTGAAGAGTAATAAAAATATTGAAATAGGGTAAGGGGGTACTATATGGTAAAAAATTACATCCCATGGGAATTTATGATCAATGTTTCACCATATATGTGAAATTATAACTGCAATAGTGAAAAATATGTTACCATAGTAAATGATGAAATATGATAACAAAGGTGATAAATAGAAATGTAAGGTTTAAATAACAACATTATCCTAAATAAAATTATTTGATAAGGGTATTTTAACCACAAATTATATTATCTTTGAATAACTATAAATTTTTAGGCATTTTAGCAATATAATGAAATTATTATATTTTAATTTATTTAATAAATATCAAAATTTCTCCACCCCACAATTATAAAAGGGAACCCCTCCTTCCACTTCATCAAACCATATTGAGGCTTCCATATTTAACATACCCTTATAAAATTATTTATCAAATACATTAACAACATTATAGTGGTTCTATCATTCACAAAATACCAACCCAATGATCCATAGTAGGAGATCTAATATAGTTCTTTCATAAAATTGGTAATCACCTTAACCCCCATAACTTTCATTTTTTTACATCAACTACTATATTTTAATGTTATTTATCATAATGTAATAAATTTTGTATCTTTAATATAATAAAATATTATTATAATTATGGAGTCACCATTATAAAACGAATTCACCATCAAATGGGATGTAAAATTATCGGGTTTGCGTACGTACGACCTCTCTTCACCACATATTAATAAAATTCATTTTACATGACCATCTTTAATGTATGGTTATTATTATGGGATTAATGTTGGTATATTATACTTTTTATATAATTATAATATAGTAATTTTTAAACCACATCTATATTTTTACCTTTTAATACATTGAAAAATGATAATGTTGCTCATGTCTATGTGTGGACTACCACCTCCATGAATTGATTTGATTCATTTTTCATTTACAATTTAAATTTATTCTATTAATGATATATATAATGAATATATCTTATCTATATTTTATAATAAATATTCTATAAATGTAAATTATTATATACCTTTATTTCATTCAATCTGTCAAAAGGTGAAAACAGAGTTCATGTGTATGTACGACCCACCTTCTCAATGAATATTGTAATTATTTTTTAAATATATATCTTTTATGAATGATTATTAAATAGTTATATAATTGATATATATATATATATATATATGATATTCTATTTTTTAAAATTATTTTGATATATAATTATCATAAATTTAAATTTATAATTCAGGAGGTTAGTGTTCCTTCAAAATAAGTTGAACTCCATGTACGAGATTTTTATCTCACATTTATTTCATTGAGTAAAATGTAATATTCATGACTTTATTATTGAATGTGGTGTATTTAATTCCCAATATTTTATTTTATTATTCTTATTATTATTTTTATTTAGATTTATATATCAATATAAGGTTTCTTCCTTCATGGAGATTACGATTCAAATGTTACCAATGTGGTAAGTGTTTTATGTCATAGTCAAATTATTTATCATGATTTTTTTGGTTTATGCTTTTTAGGATGAAATATTTTCATTTACCTCACAATAAACTCATATATTATATTATAATTTTTTTATTTATTGAAATACATTTTTTATTTCATTTTTCTCACTATAAGTACTCAAGTGACCAAAAATTAGTTTTAATAAAAATCGACATTATTTCTTTCATCAGTTGAAAAAATATTCATACATATATATATTTTTTAAAAATATTTCAAATAGTTTTATTACTGTTTTCTTATTATTTATTAGAGTAATTTTTACCATTTTTTACTTTTTATAAAAAACATTAAAATAAATATAAATGTCTTTTTCCAAACAAGGTACTATATCCAAAAGTATGAAATAAATGTTTTCTAGTATCATATACCTCATGAAAGGAATTTACCACCATCATTACAACTCAATAGATTAAAAATTACATTATATGTTTTCAATAAAATTCTTAAATTAAAGTATTTTCAAAATATTTTTTTATTTTTATAGTTTTTGAAAATTGATTTTAGAAGTGGAAATACTATTTTCCACTTTGAATGTTTTAATGGTCATGTAATTGTATTTATATTCACCATAGACTGACACCCTTAATTTCACATTTTCATTTTTTGTAATATGATCCATGGATACTCTGCTTTTTCATTCTCAAGATGCTCGTTGTTTCTTTTGAAAATATTTTTATGAGAACCTTTTATTTTCCATTGATTATTCTATAATGAATTATTTATGAAACTGAATTATTTTCATGAGTTATGATATAATAAATGTTTTATCATCTTGTGGAACTAATATATATATATTTTATTATCTAATAGAGATCTGGGAATTATATAACCGTCAAATTCATTGAGTAAATATTGATAACTCATGAGAAAAATTGGCATTCCATGTGGTGTGAACCATGATTAGTGAGTGGTATGTCCACTATGATAGACTTTGGAGTTGACCATGATAACTAAGATGGTTTGATTAGTGAACCCACAACTACATGATAATATTGGGAGTGTAACATGACTATTATGATGGTTTGGGGAGTGAATCCAATCTACAATGATAACCTTTTCAGTAAACCTTGACTCAATAGAAAATATTTTTCAATTATTTGGTGCAAGAAAATAGAAAATAATTTATTATACCATTATTATGCTCTCATGTATATTTTTATTTTATATCATTATGATTATTTAGTTATGAACTACCATAATTTATTCCTGGACTCAGATATTTTGATCTATGATGTGCATTGTAAGGTTATTCCAGAAAATTTTCTTAAGATATCATACCATTATGCTCATGTTATATTGATATGTCCATTTTTACCCATATTGAGCATCTGATCTCGCCATATCATATATTTTCTTTCCCTATGTTATATTGAAATTTATTAAGTATGATACATCTAAGAAGGGTTATTGTTCTTAATAACCAAGTACGATATGATATATAAATCTTACGAACCATTTTATTATGTATAATAAATCGTAATGAAACTTGACCTATTAAGTTATATCATAGTTAATTATGTTATGTAAAAAATATATTTCTACAAATTTAAAATATCTATGTATGTAAAGTATGGGTTGTTATAGTTCTTATTATAATTAGGTTTAGTTATACTTTGGAAAATTGGATTACAATACTTTAAAAGACCCATGGGGAAATATCTATGTACATGATAATATACTAAATTTTTTTAATGATCATGTCTGACCTAGGGAAATATTATGCTAAGATATATTTAAAAAAAGTTAAATTTATTTAGACGAAAAATAAAATAATTTTCATGATTATGTGTTTTACAGCTATTATTATTATTGCTGACATAATTATTTTGATTTCAGTCGATGGATGGGACCAGATAGAATCATGATAATGCTAAATGTGGTGGATAAAGTAAATATTTTCCACCATAAAAACAAAATGTTATGGGGTATGATATAAAAAATATCATTTATATTCTCCCACAACTTTTTGATATTACCAATCATGTTGAAATTTCTAACGGTAAGTGGAGGGAACAATGTTCTGTTGAGTCCTTAATATAGAAATTGGAACCATTCATCTCAGATGAGAGTCTTCAGAGATGATATCAAAGGACGTACAAAATAATAAGAAATACCCCAGTAGTTTATCAAGTCCTATTTTTATTAGGGATAATCAATTTATAATATCTTTATGTGATATAGATACGAGTTCCAACATCATGTCGTATAACACATTCAAGAGTATGGGAATAGAAAGAATGTAGAAAATAAGAGTTTAACATCAATTGATCATTTTGACAATGAAACAAACCTGAAATTCCATCAATTTTATTCTAATCAAATTCAAAAAATTATTATTCTACAACGACTTCATAGTGATAGACATGAAGGAAGATTAGGTTCATCAGATTCTTGGAATTCCATTTTTATCCACCAAGTGGTAACTAATCAATGCTAATTGTGTAGGACTATGTATTATTTTTTTCAATGAATGAAAGTTTAAATATTCACCATGAAATAGAGAAATACCAAATGAGATAATATATTGAGTTTAGAGAAGGCAAAATTATTGATGTTTAATACATTTCTGAAGTTGATGAAGTTAATGAGGTAGCTGTAATTATGAAAGAGGATACCCAAATTAAAAGTACTATGATGAAGAAAGGAATTATAAATAGTGATACTACTGATACTATAAGGGAAATAAAATTACTATCTTCAAAAAAGTCCAGTAGGTATGGATGGTACATGACTATACAATTAGGTCATTAAAATTGATGACGAAATAAGGGATCAGACTGGTGTTAATGAAGCATGTTCTTCCATCATGGTGACTTGTGCTATTTGCAGAAATTGGATTGGGACTAGCCTATTTAAAGAGGACACATATGGGAACATTCAGGGATCATAACTATATAAAAACATTTAAATAAGATATCAGCTTTTCTGATGTTGAAGGGGGAATGTTTGTGCCTGTGAAATTAAATAAAGTGCTTAAATGAGGTAATTCAAGTATTTCTTTACGTATTTTCTCGTTTGAGAGGATCACAAGCACTCTACCTAAAATAACTCAAAATTCATTAATTACAGTAATAGATTTCACCAATATAGTTATATTTTATAGCTCCATCTAGACCATAGTATCCTATAATCAAATTGAAGAAAAAAATATCCATATCCAATACACACGGGGAACTAAATAAACATTAACAAATATTGAAAATACACATCATAAAATCAATACATGTCATGAATCCATGGAATGGAGAATCTTTGTATCCAAATTCAAATCATAAATATGGGGTAAGGGTTTCAATTCTGATTTTATTTCTACTTTATTCCCCACATTTAATTATTTTAGTGTTTGAACTGATAATTGTATTCCTATATACGATAATTATTTTACTCAAACAAACCATGATACATAAAATAACTAGGATAATTTCCATACTATGATTTTAACATTAATTTTTAGTAAATTTCAATGAGAATATAGGGAAAATAATTAATATCAATATAGTAGTGGATTAGGATTTTGGAAATCCTGATTTAGTGAGGAAATTTTGCAAATGAAATCTTTTATATATTTAGCCATTCTTTAAATTCATAATATTTTCATTAGTTTATTTAATTATTCATATCTGTTTCCATGAGTTATTATTCCAACCCTTCCTTTTTAGTATTGATACATACTCTGATCTTAATACTTCCCAATTAATTTCTATCATAGATATCTAGAGACACTCAAGAATTTTCTCTTCGATAACATTATTGGCATCATATAAAAGCTACGACTAAATAGAATCAATTATAATGTTATTAAGGGATATTTTATAATCATTTACCATTGTAACCACATTAAATATGTCATTTTGTATAATATAGATACCATGTATAAACTTATTAGAATATTTTCCAAGTTATAAGTGTATTTTATCCATTATTAACTTCCTCTAAATATATTACAAGAAATTCGAATGAATAAGTGTGGGGGAGAGACTTCCCATGGTCGGTACTGATATACTTTATTGAAAATACTATCTTGGGCTTTATCATGTGGTTTTGGGAGAGACAATGATATCATCCATTGTACTTTATCACTACTCACGTCTCTTGCTAATTATTATTATTGTTGTTGTTATTATTATTATTATTATTATTATAAAATGGTTTTTACTTAGGTGGATTGCAAAACACTATTACCAGACTAATGATCATTTGATCATATCTGAATTTTTGTTGGATGTGATATTTTTCTTAAAAATATTTTGAAAAATTATATATATATAAGGGATAGAAATAGTGGATTATTTATTCATTATTATAACTTTTATCATGAGACTATATTTAGTTTTCTAGTAGGAATAGAGAGAGATTAAATCTATATTCAGAAATTTTAATCGAGTTTATCTTCTAGTGTCATGAAATATACAATAATGTCAAAAATCCTTTATGAGATTTACCTTTTACATCATATACCAACTTGCACAATAGTAGTAGAGTAAATTTATCAAAACGATAAATTCTAGATTATTATTTTTCATTCGATCATTACATGATAGAGATGATTGATGCCTTGAAAGCCTATTTTTAGTTACATGGTCTGGATTTATGTATTTAAATATATATTCAATTGTACCCTGATTTTGATTAAAAATATTTAAAGAGATTTAAATTCCAAATTCCATACATATTAATAATGAATAGGAAAATAAAAATAGATTAATGAATAAATGTTGTTATTTCAATGGTGAAAAATAAATTAATTGTTTGATTTTTATCATAAAAACCCAAGAGGTTAATTCATTTTCCTATGTGATTCAGAAAATTTTATATTTCCATTTAATCGATTGATTTTATTAATATTATAATTATATCATGGTGATGTGAAAAATCATTTTTACTATGTTTAGATTCCATCCTTGAGGAAATTTTTTAATTCATGTGTGGGAGATTTGATATACTTGTTTATTGTGTTCTTCTTTTTACTAAAATGTATTTATTTTGAGGAATAAATTATTAATTCATATTTTTTAACATATTGTATTGGTTATATAGGGAAGGAAGCATTAAATATCCTGAAATGGGAAATTAATCCCAAACAAAAAAAATCTACTAAAAGAAGGCTTCTCAATATGAATGATGCATACAAAACACTATTGGGGAAAAATGTACCAGGGTGAAACCGAGCTTCTGGAGATGAAAAATAAATAATCACATCATATAAACAATTAAATGTATGAAATAATTACCAATCATGATGTGAAGAAAAACTATTTTTGGTGATGAAAACATGAGTCACGGTGTGATACATATGGTCATGCCCTTAAGCACCACATGAATGCCCAAAAATAAATTCATGTCATGTAAAAATCAATGAATATTTCAAGGACACACACATTAAACATCATGAATTACATAAATTGTCTGAATGTGATAGGATGACATAAAATATTCGTAGAATAAATATAATGGGTGTTAGAGGTCTCTTTTATGTCTACCGTACCACCCAAGAACACATTTTGACAAATTATGATTCTATTGAATGTTTCGAAAAAACCTATAAGATTAAATAAATAGGGAGATCATCTACTTCTTACTAGGTGGAATCTGGGGTTCCAATTATAGGTAAAGAATACCGATAACTAAAGGGTATCCCCCCAATTTATATGTGATTTACTTCCTGAATTTTATTACTTCCTCCATAATCACCCTTTACTAGGATAAGGCGGTAAATAGAACCTTATGCCAATGTTTTTCCATCCAAGGTGGAAGGTATTATTGTATAATTTTCAATATTTTTATTCATGTATTTATTTGTTTCTATTTATTTCTATAGACTTAATATCCTTTTCTTTTCATATTCCCATGAACTTTGGAAAAACATTAGTAAGAAAACAATTTAAAATTTCACAACTGGTTATCATTAATTTGGGATAACAATTATGAAATTCAATGAAACTTGGATTAAATTATATTGAAAAAAACTCAATATAGTATTTCCATAAACTACATGACCATGGGAAATAAGAGGTTGTCTTGTTGAGGACGTTATACCTTGAAAAATGGATCCGCCTCATCTCAAATTCAATTCCAAACATGGATAAATCATTTTATATTATAAAATCTAATTTTGCGGGAACCCTAAAACTAAACAACTCAAAGACATCATTCAAAACTCCTTTCAAATCAAGAAAATAGTTTAGCTTTTTATGTTTTTTTTCTTCTAACTATTTAGAAAAACCTAATTTTTTCGTTTTCCATTTCATTAAAATGATTCATAAAAAACATGATAAAATAATTTCATATTCTGGTGGTATATACATTGAACATAAAAATAATATATTATAATTAATTGAGTGGAAAAATTATAGTTTTTATAAATTTATTATTATTATTTGACCCATGACGACTCCCTCTACAGCCTGTCAATATGCTTGTGTCAAAGAATGAAAAATAGTGTATAGATGAAATTAGGACCATCCCATTTAATGTTTATATTCATTTTAAACTATCAACCAAAGCCTGATAAGCTACATAAACCCTACCATCAACCAACCCATGACAATATAGAATATCATTGGTCACCTAGATCATTGACCCTTGTAGGGTTTCTACCGACTTTTGAGGTCAATGAACTGCATAATGTCCTTTCTATATTAAATACTTATTGAAATACTTATCCGAAAACTATTTTAGATAACCTATATTTTTACAAATATGTCAACTAATGAGAGTAATATAATATTACTTTCCTCAGTTTCCATTCTACATATTGTTGTATCATGTAGAAAAGATATTTCCCCTTGGGTGTCAAAAAAACCTCAGCTCCACTATGAATGTTTGCTAGTGATCTTGAATCTATCCTCTAAATTCCTTTTCTTATTACAAGAAAATGAAACTCAATAGACACATAAAAAACAAAACTCATTCTATTGGTTGATAGATTAAGACATGCAACTTTATCTAGATCAATTCTCATGTCTATTGTCATCACCTTATGAAGCACTACATTTTTGGTCATTTCTATATGTTTTTAAATAGAGTATAAACTATATATAAATATTTATCTCAAATGTTATATACTTTTCACCTCATTCACCATTAATAGCGGATAAAATAGAATCAACTCAGTGAATCATGCTAAATAGGTAGACACTTACATCCTCCCATGTTGGATCTCTATGAAATTTTTATCATTGACCTGTTTTAGTGCATCCAAGATTAAATACTAAAATAAAAAGTCTTCTAGAGTCATTTATTTCATTCCTTAATTTTTAATATCCTCAAGCATAATATCCTATCACCTTCCCATATATCTATAATGCATGAAGGTTACAATATTAGAATTTATATCCTCTAGGTTTTCTACTAAGAATATGATTTTTTGATGATGTATATGAATTCCTCTCTATCCTATGGGACTCGAGTTCCATGGAAGGATGAGAAATGCTATAGTTGGAAAATGCAAGGATAATCGATAATTATCATCCAACCATTCTAGGCTCCTCATCATTAACAGGTGGTAGTTTCCAGAATCCCAACTGGATTGGTTATATAACTTCTCTTACTGAAGTAACTATCAGAGTAATCTAATTTATGTCTTACTGCACAATAGATGGTCTAACTGAGGCATTCTACACTATGGAAGCATTCTGGATGAATAACCTAACAATATACACAAAATTTTAAATAGGGTACATTTCAGAAAATTCCAAATAATACCTTAAAGAAACATAATATCTAATCCATGATGAAAAATAAAAAATCAAATACACACATAATGGATACAAAAATGATCAACAATTGAGGTTACACACAATGCAAGAAGTAATAACCACCTATGTGTGTCTGATGACCCACGACCTACCTCTGGTACAAGCATATTACTAATTAATATATATATACACTAAATCATAGAATACATTGGCTCAAATAAAATATTGTAAAAAATAATGTCCCAAAATTAAATATAATAAATTTTATTCACAATTTAATTATTGGGGCTCTATGAAATTAATAAAAAATTCATAAGGATGGATATCCTATGTTCCATGACATGATGAATGAACATGGACCAACATCCACATATCAATATAACAACATCATGTACATATCGCTAAGTTATTTATATCAAATGTAGCTTCAATAAGAAAGATAATAAATTCACACATTCATTGGAAGTTGGAAGGAAACTATACAATGTTGTCTAGGCACTGATGTAGTTATCCTTCTAAAGAATCAACCATATGATCTTCTATCTATCATAACCTAAGTCAATTCATAAAAGGATTCATGTTTGACAGTGTAGGGCTTTTATATAATTTTTTAACAACCTATTTTGAATCATCTGTTCTGGGGTGGGATGCCACACAATATTATGTGTGCCTCCTGATGTATAAGAAGTTTTTGTCTATCGATGATGGAATTGGAGGATAATTGTTTGGATAATATGCACTTAATATCAAATAATAATAGTATATAATGGATCTGATACTAATAATAAAGAGACAAATAATTTAAAGTAAATATTCAAACTTGTAGTATACACATAAATCACCAACCGATACATATTTTTATGAAATATCAATCACAAACCCCAAAATAAAGGAAGGGAGACAAGCATGCAGTAGAAAAATAATAATAATTAAAATTACTATGAAATATTTGAAGAAAGATTCAAGCCCGATAACTATCTTCCAACACCCAACACCCTCATATTAAGTCTTCTCAAACCCCTCCATATATCAATTTTCATTCAATAGATGGTCTTGATATCTACACATGATTCGAGATTCATGAGTTGAATGTGAGTAAAAAACTAATAGGATATCACTAATTGTCCTTAATTCAAGTAAATAACATATACTGGTGCATTCCAGGAAAATAACTAGAGTGTAGTTAAGAAATAAGAATATCCCAGAAGAACAATTTACATACATGTTCTCTCCACAGAGATATACTCTTTATTCATTGGATCCATTCTAGAAATAATTTCAACCATCCATTTCTGACACATCCCCCCTTAAATACATAGACAAAAAATACATCTAAACTTCCCACATATGGATATAGACCATGTCAATTTCGATTATATTTTGAAATTTACATAATGTTGAGATAACATATATGGATGATCCTACACACTAAACTATATAATATAGAAAACCCAAAAAAGAAATATATATGTATACATATACATGATTATAGTTAATACATCACATCATTTCAAGAATGATTTATATTATTCACAATACACATGCATGAAAACATATAGAATGGGTTCATAGGGATTAAAACACACACCTAATATGATCAAATATAAATCAATGTCTCAGGTGACTACCCACACATGACAAATAACCATTCGGAGAACCTCCATAAAGATTTTCTAATGATATGAACCACCTACCTTATCTGAAATACGTTCTAATGAAAATGGTTGCTTTCTGAATCCAATTTCACCACTCCAAATCCTAGAAACATCTCTAATACAACATGGATTGTAATTTTAATGTATGATTTAAGAGAAACCAAACCCAAAAATGTAGTACATGATCACAAATACATGATATGATCTTTTACTTATGGTAATATAGATACAAATGTTTTGTGGATTGGAAATATGTTAATCATGGTTCCAATTATATAAATGACCAACAATCCCCTTTTTTTAATGAAAATACTATTGATTCAATCATGATATCAAGAATCTACATTGGTTTGACTATCGAGAAAAATATTGAATTTATCTAGATCATATAGAACTCATCGTATTTTGAAACATGAGATCACATCAATGACCTTACATTGAAGAAAAGAGACAAAAGTGAGAAAGAGTGCTCAAAATAACTAGAAGGGAGTTGTTATAGAATTTTTGGTTGATAGAGGCCTAAGAGAGTTAAAAATTAGACTGTATTGTGTTTAAAAAAACGGAACACTTGATATAAACAAGTGGGATCATTAGAACCTGATCAATAACACTGGGGAGATGATAGTTCATAGGTAAAAGAACTCACACCAAAGAACCCCACCAAATGGCTGGTGGCTTCACACTACCTATACAGTTGAATTTTTATTTTATAATTCTATTTCTATGGACACCCCTGTTAGGCTAGATGATATTTTAATGCTTTTAAAGACACTACATAGTCCACCTACCTCCCCCTTTTTTGATTTCGTCCTTATGAATGAATCAAACCCACTTGAAACACTATAAAACAAATAAATAAGGTATTTATAATCCAAAATGATGAAATTATTAATTAGAGAATTCATACTCAATAATTTAGTTGAATTTTAAGTAGCGTGGAGGACTCGTTGTGGTCCTATTATTTTTAGAATTTCGTGTTTTATGGTTGTGAATTGGATTATGATTGGATATTCATGATGATGTTTAAATATTTTTCAGTTAATTTTTAAGGTGTTATGTGCTATCTATTAACATTATCTTCCTAGGATCCTTCACTAGTTTATCTCATCCCTCACACCTCTTATGATGGGATATTCATATCATGAAATCATACAGTTTATCCTAATGAATGTGACATTAAAGGGGTAGACGGTGGAATGGAAGGGATAATCATGACACATTAATGTCATTTTGGTATTTAAAATGATATAATTTTTGGTGATTTATTTTAATATTGAGAGTTCACTACTGCAAAAACACAAATTAACGTTGGTTTTTTTATTTTTGATGTTGGTTTGAAACTGACATCTATAAAGGTGATGTTAAAAAAATTGTTTTCAGTGTCAGTTTTTCCAAAATCGACACTGAAAATAATTTCGTTAATAGTTTCTGTGTCAGTTTTATCTAAAACCGATACTGAAATTGAATTTAGAGATGCTTTTTGGCTTCAGTTTTAGATAAAACTGATGCCAAAACCTGGTCTTCGATGTCAATTTTATCTAAAAATGATGTAAAAACCTGGTCGAACCTATTTTTTGCATTTCATTTAGATAAAAATGATGCCAAAATTCCAATTTTTTAAAAATCATTTGGCATCATTTTTCCAATTAACTGATGACATAATTAAAAAAATTATAAAATAATTAAAATTACAATTCCAAAAAAATTGAAACCCCAGTAGAAATAACACAATATAGAAAAAAAATCGAACAGTATTTATCATCCAATGCCTCTTATAACATAACTTATTATATAAATTTAATAAAAAAAATTATCTATACATTGTTATTGTAAAATAAAATTAAAATACACATACCTGGAATAAATGACTTCAAGAAATTTTATGTCATTTTCAAGTCCCATGACTCCAGCATTTACAGTTCTTAAACCGCCCAAAAATTCATTGATACAAAGATAATTCATTTGAGTTACTGAAAAATTTACATGGATTCCAATTAAAGATCAATGGATCATTAAATCTAATAAAAAATTAGATAATTACATTGCAGAGGCACTTGAGAGAACTCAATGATTACAATGTACTAATTATAGTAATTTGGCTAGACCGAAAATTCATTTCATTACAGATACCAACTACCTTGCAAGAAATTGATGCCATGTAGATATCAACTACATGTTCACTCGTAAGCATTGTGGCCTGACTCAATACACAATGCCTTAAGGACACCATGTAATAGAATTAATGCACTTTTGGATTGTTCTTGGCCACTTCTAATGGCATAATTATCCTTTTGGCATGGAGTTGATATATGTATGACATGGGTTCATGTCATCTTTAATAGTACATATACCCTCATTACATGGTTTATTGATTATTTATTCATTAACATACCAAGCATTAAAAAACTGACGATGAAAGTTATTTTTTGTTATAAATTTCAGATGATAACACTTTAAAAATATGCTAAAATTAAAATACACGTGGCTGAAATATACAGCATGTTGATTGTTGATTATTTTTGAACCATTGATTTGATTATTAGTAGGTTTAAACACATAATATATCAAAAGAGTAAGTTTTTTGAACCCATATGTATTATTATTTATAAATGTTAGAATATACATTCCTCAAATCTTAATCATAGTTAACAAATAGTTCTCAAAAGTACATTGAGTATGGGTCATTTCAGATTGGGAATAAGACTGTGAATCATTGAATGCCTACAATAATATTAAGTGATATGAAATAAAAATAATAATAATATGGAAGAAATTATGTAATAAAATTAATACAACTAACCTTATGAAAATCCGTAGTTTCCCCAGTTGTGATTATCTCATACATGAATTTTAGAATGTAATCACCACTTTCAATATGTCCATTATGATGATTATACTGCAGTTATAAAACATTTAACTAATAATAAAAACCAATTTATAAAAAAAATATAAAGACTAATTAGCTATACCTCAGCATATTTGATTTTCATTGGTTTTTTACTGACTTGTATTCCTTGTTAAAATGTTTCCATTAATTGTATTTTTTTATATATGAACAAAGAAAACTTGTCTAAATAATAAAAATAAAACATAATGAGTTTATAAAAAATTAAAAAGAACTTACCTATTTAATAAGGAGAAAAATGGTTTACGAACTATTCATAATAAAGAGAAAAACCAATATAAGGTGCATTCATTAGGGTAAAAAACGCCTAACATCCAATTCCCCCTACAATACAAAAAAGTTCACAATTAATGAAATTATTATTTTCATTAGTTCATAATTATTTTGATGTTCTTACTTATCATGAAATGGAAAAAACCAGCACTGAATCTCTATATGTGATAATCTCTCAGATATATATTGAACTCTTTCATTATTCTTAACATGTTTGACTTCCAAGGAAATATAATCCGGATCTACAAAGCTGTAAATTCCTGTAGTTTCATTTTGTAAAAGAATCTTGTGTAGATACCTAATTTAAAAATAAAATAGAGTTAGTCAATGACATAACAATCTTTTATTAAAGAAATAACAATTCAAATGTCAATTTACTTACATGGAAAATAAATGCACCACACTCAACCCAATCTCTTCATAATTAACTAAATGCATTATATCTTCTTTTATTAATGTAAATTGATAATTTCTTCCACATATATCAGGATTCATCCTAAACTCATAGATAAAATTCATGGAAGAAGAGGACTCAAATAATCTTTTCAACCCATAAGAAATATTAGAAGTATCTACAGCTATAACACCCCAAAACTTTTATGGTATTCTTCTATTAAATACATTATATTCCTCACTGTGATCCTTTGAATCAACACTAGGTTATTTAGGAGATAGTCAAAACCTAGATATTAAATATTAAATTTCCACTTCTATGTTTTGAGTTTCAAAAAATTATCATCTAGAGTTATGCTCTGTAAGTCATTTGGAGTCTGATAGAACAAACATGATTTTTGGTGATTATTAACATACCCTTATGAATAGTAATATGAATAGTAAAATGTCCCTTATGAATAGAAAATAATATTTTTATTTATTTCCATAAGGAAATAAGATAACGAAATCTTAATTAGTTTTTCAATGAGAAAAAAAACTAATTGCACCTTTAAGATTTTTATTTTTTGAATTAACTATAACGTTATTTAAAAATTAAATTAAAAATACATAGAAAAGTATTTTAAAAAAATGGACTTCATTTTGGAAATCTTCATGTTGAGAAATGGTTACGATAATGTTTTGGGATTTTTCTAAGAAACATGAATTTTTCATTAAAAGTAAAAATACAGTTTTGAGTTTTCGGTAGATTAATGAAATCATAATGATGTAATAATTAAATATAAAAGTATGGTGTACTTGTGTATAGTAAATTATGACAAGAGCTATCCCAAGTGGATAAGAAAAATTATTAACATTTAAAGAAAACCCACTGGGTACTTTAATACCATGAATACATTGAAAAAAATTATTCTTTTCAATCTCGTTTAATGTGTGACAAGCCGGAGGTAAATATGTTCTGTTTCCTTTCATAGTGGGAGAAATCTCCAAACATATTCTCATTAATATAATGTCCGATCTAGCATGCAATCCATCTTTTGACTTTCCTTTTATGTCTAACAATGTTCCAATCAATCTTTCACATCTGTTTTTCTCATCATTCATAACATCGATGTTATGTTTTATCTCTAAAAATCTCCAATAAGGTGGTCAAAGAAAATAGACTGCTTCTTCCTGATATGTTTTTGAAAACCATAGCTTCTTTTCTTTCCAAATTTCAAATCAATATCTCTCACCCTGTGATAGTATTTTTCAACTAACAATGGTCGATGGGGAAGGTTTTATTCTTGTAAAACGTTATATGCTTTTTTCAATATATGATTAGGATGATCAATTCACAAAAATCTTCGATGTCCCATGTAAACTGTCCTTCGTCTATTATTCAGTTGATAATATGATGTTTTTTCTTCAAAAATTTTACATGATTTATGTCCCTTTACACTATATCTAGATATGTTTCCATATACAGGAAAGTCGTTTATTGTGAACATTATCATAGCACTCAAAAGAAAATAATATATCTTATATTCATCGAAAACATTAACACCTTCTTCCCATTACAGTTTCAAATCATCAATCAATGGTGAAGTATACAATCAATGTCATTTCCCAGTTGTTTTGGTTCAGAAATAATCAAGTTCATAATAACATATTTTTCATGTCATACATAGATGTGGGGACAAGTTGTAAACTACTAGAAAAATAGACCATGAACTATATTGGATATTAAGGCTTTGATATGGATTTATTCCATCAGTAAAAAATCCCATTCTGATATTTCTAAGTTCACTTCCAAAATCATGATACTTTTTATCAAAAATATTCTACTGTAGTGAATCAGCATGGTGACATAAGTTACCATCAAAGATGAACTTATCTGAATGAAATATTATCCTTTTTTGCATCAATTTAATTTTCAAATAGTCTCTTTAAACGATGAATTATAAGAAGTTACCAAATTTATTAAGTAGGAGTTTTAATTCAGGTACCTAAAAATGAATCAGAAATGAATTATCATAATTTTATGCAAAAAAAAATATTGGATGATATCCTTGGAAAGTACAAAATTTATTTTTCATGACGTTAGATGACATCACCTAAGAATTAATCTGAGTTTACTTTCCCATCTATCTTATAGCATAATGTACCACATGTAGGACAACTGGATAAATATTCATTTTCTTTCCAATACAGTACACATTCATTGGGGTAAGCATGTATCTTATCATACCCCAACCCAATTGGGCATAATATTTTCTTCGCCTCATAATTAGAATCTATAATCATGTTGCCTTCTAGAAGTAACACTTTTAAAATATCTTGTAAACTAGAGAAATTGTTATCACTCCACCCATTTTTTTGTTTAAGTTAACTAATCTAAAAACATCAAATAACACTGTATATTTACTACAACCTAGGAATAATGGTTTCTCAGAATCTCCACACAATCGTTCAAAAGTTGGCATTTTTTGATGGTTTCAACACCTAAATCATGAATTAAATCTTCAATTAGATCCTTTCCCTCATTATGAATATCGCCATCAATATTGGATGTTGAGTTTTCAGTTCATTCACCGTGCCAGATCGAACATGTATAATTAAGGCTAAAACAATAACAAATGAGATTATCCTTGATTTCTCTAGAGTTTAACGTTCTCATATTTACACTCTTCACACATGGACAAAAAATCAAATCAAAATTTTGAAGATGTCATTTAGCTAATTCCAGAAAATTGTCAACTCCTTTTTCATATTCACTAGTGGTTCTTCGTATATGAATCCCATTCCAATCCAATAAATACCTGCTATCACAATATATTTGGTGAATATATTAAAACTTATAAACAATTAAATATCTATCAGATAATTTATAAACAAAAACATATTTAATAAAAACTATTGATAATAAAATTGAAAATATTAGATATGACCCACATTTAAAAATAGTAAACATATTATTTTCATATTATATACATGTTTGTTATATTGATATAATAATTTCATTATAATATCATTCTTCTAAAATTTATTAGTTAATTTTACATTGTTGTTTCATTATTTTGATGTTGCATGTGTCAAAAGTATTGAAGAGGAAAAAATTTAAAGGATGAAGTAATTATATTGGGTGAAATTTGATTGGAGTCAATGTAAAAATATATAATTTGTTGGCAGGATATTTAAGAATTTTTGTTGAAAGAATATTTAACCATGTCCTAACAAATTTAAAATAAAATATAAACTATTAAAGAAAACAAATAACCAAATTGAATGATAAATTATTTATCTACAAAATTTAAAAAAAACATACAAAATTTGAAGTTCAACCCAAATTGAGATCCCCAATCCAAACCGTGTTTGGTATAATAATTTCAAAAAACAAACACTATAAAATCTTTACCAACAATGATAATACAAAACCAAAATTAATGATAAACAACAACTAAAATCAACCCAAAATTGAATCTCTAATAAGATAGGGTTATGGAAGAAGAAATAAACAATAGAAGATAAAACAAGAGTTAAAAAAGAAGAACGCAAACCAAAAATCTTGAAAACAGAACAAAAACGTCAACAATTGCATTACAAGATAACAAATAGTACATCGAAGGTCATTGAGGGTCCAAGGTGCCGCAGCGGGGTTCAATTTCGACGAATCAATAAAATGAGGGTTTCGTGACCTCGAATAATTTTAAAAGACTTTCAGGAGAGGTTTTGTTAAAAACCGACATCGAAAAATAAAAAAACATTCGGCATCGATTTTGAGATTAACTGAGGTTAGTAATACCTTTTTTTATTTTCGGTATCGGTTTTTACCAAAACCGACGCCAAAAATAAACAGGTTTCTATGTTTTGGTGTCAGTTTTGGAGAAAATCAATGCCGAAACGTCAACTTATGGATTCAGTTTTCTTTAAAACCAATGCCAAATTGTTATTTTATTTTTGGAATCGTTTTCCTTCAAAACCGACGCCAAATATTTTTTTTGTAATCCGCATCAGTTTTAACAAAACCGACATGAAATATCATCGAATAATTGCATTTGGTGTCTATTTTAATAAAAATCGACATCATAAATCTCCCTCACATACTGTTGGTGTTAGTTTTATACAATACTGATGCCAGAACATTTTTTGTATTTTCTACGTCAGTTTTCAAAAACATGGCATGTAGTAGACATGGTTTCAATGACCTGTGTTGTTAGCTACATGGTCGGTTACACAGCTGAGACTACACGACATGTTCTAAACAAACACGGTGTGTAATTTAAGTATTTTCCTAACCCGTGTTGTAAAGACCCAGAAATTTCAAGGAAAATTGTTTCTTAATTTTCATTTGGATTTTACAAGAACGCAGTTTCTGATGGCGCCTGATTCCGAGGCCCGGTGTGCCCGGAATCATTTTCCGAAGTTTGGCTCAGGTACGTTCAGTGAACGAATGAGCGGAAATTTCTATCTTTTGAACCAGTGCTCGGAATCAAATTCTGAGGGCACTGATGGAACCGCATCGCCGGTTTTTTCTTAGGAACACTTATTCCGTAGTTAAGTTTTATCGAGTTTGGAAGTTAGTTTTTGGGGGTTTTTAATTAAACTGAATAAAAATATGTGTTTGCCATATTTTTATTTGTAGTGGTAGTTAGAACCTCCAAGGGGGGGGGGGGTTAGTGGAGGGGCCCACCCACAAATAACCTCCCTTGGGTGGATGTTATAACGTGGGGCCAACATGAGTATCAAACCCCCCTTAACCCCCTTAACTCTTGAACTCTCCATTTATGTGGATGAAACTATCTCTCATTAAATGAGTCTCTCCACCTCCCTCTCATTAAATTTGACAACTTGAGATATTTAATTATGTGAGTTAATTTAAATTTCAAACTCTTGAAATTCATATGCTTTCTTGTGTTAATAAAACAAGTTAAGAACTTATTTTATTTGGGTTTGAGTTTAGTTGATTGGGAGACTTTGGAGAAAATGCTTAGGAAGTCTTGAGTTTATTCTTTCTCTACGAAGAAGAACACGAAGAACGTCTCTTCCGCCACTGAAGCACGACGACGCTATCTTCTTCATCATTCTTCAACTGAGGTATGGAAAGGGAAGCGACGCCCACGACATCTCCAACGACCTTCATCTGCGTCAAAGGAGAAGACGTCGCCCGCGAAGAACGTCGTCAACGACGACGTCACCTACGAACGCTCGTCCACCAATGACGAGTACCCTTCTTCCTTTCTGACGCATGAGCATGAGAATTGGGAGTTTGTGACGAACACGAAAATAAAGGAATAGATATCCACCCTTTTTCTGAGATCATCAACGAACGACAATTACGAGGTAGGGAATTTAAATTGGGATTGTTGGTGAACCCTCGTTTACTCCCTTGATTTTTATTCTTCGTGAATATGTCCAACTGCTATCGTTTAACGAGAGGGGGCCGGTCCGCACAAACACGGCAGACCCACCTCATTTTTCCATGTTGGATTTCATTGTGGTTTGGTACGGGAAGGCGTGGTGTCGTCGCACCACGCGGAATCATGCGACAAGGAAATGTGCGGCGCCATCGCGCCGCGTCGTGGAAAACAAACAAAGGCGTGATACCGTCGCGCCGCGTCGGAGAAACCCGAAGACATCTGCGGACGGAGTCGGGCCACTGCGAAGGGGCGCGGCGCCAACACGTCTCGTCGGAGAACCACGAAGATGGCACGTTTTGTTAGTTGACGTGCGGATTGACGAGCAATGACATAACGGGGCCGCAAAGTATTTTTGAAGCTTGCGCAGTAAAGTACGAGACCCGAGATGAACACCGGCTCAGACGGTTTTGAAAACGGACCACCGGAACAACTCTGGTGGACCGCGAAAACTCCCGGAGGCGCGGGTCGCCGGCGCGATGCTGCCAGCCACCGGAGGCGGTGGCCGGAGCTGTCCGGTTTCCAGGCAGCGGTGGCGCCCAAGTGCGCCGCCGGAAGAATTGGCAGTGGCGGTTGCGCTACCGCCCTCAATTAGCGGCGAGGGGCGGGCCGCGCGCACCCCCCGCACCCCGACATTGGCTCGGCCACACAGAGCCGCGGCGGGCCGGTTGGGCCGGGCCGCGCCAGCCGGGCCGGGCCGGGTCCAGTTGGGTTGGACCCTTTTCGGGCCGACCTAGGGGGGTCGGGCCGGGTCGGTCCGTGCCCAGACCCCCCGATTTCGGACCACTTTCAGTAAAATTCCCATATCATGGGCTATAGACCTCCGATCGATTCACCGTCAGTTGCATAACAATACTTGGAAAAAGATGGTGGTTTTGGTATATAACACTCAAGGTTTCGGAATACTTTGGGTTAGGCCGGGTTGGTTCGAATACGAAACCAACCGGGCCCTCAGAGCGGAAACACTTATATCTTGAGCTCCAGACGTCCGATTGACGTGCCGTCGACTTTGATGGATTCCTCTAAATGAGATGGAACTTTTGGAATAATTCTCTCGAGATTTGGATATAGTTGGATAGTGGCCGGGTTATATTGCACCCGAAATCCAACCGAGCCCCTGGAACGGAAAAACTGATATCTTTCAGACCAGACGTCCGTTTGACGAACCGTCAGTGGCGTTGGATCTCTCGTTGAGAAACGGTCCCTATGAGTATACCCTATGAGAGTTTGGGTATATTTGAGATACGGCCAGGTTGGTTCGCTCACGAAACCAACCGGGCCCCTGGGACAAAAAGGCTAATAACTCACAGACCGGGCGTCGGATTGACGCGCCGTCTTTTGCATTGAGACCCCTATAATGAGGCGTTCTTTTGAGATACTTCTTCATGGGACTTTGAGATACTTGGAGTATCGACCTGTAGCTCGAGGAGCGGACCCTCCCGGAGATGAGCGTGCGGAGTACGGAGACCGTTTGGCCGACTGAGACCTGACTACTTCTTGACCGACTCGATTTGGTGTGAGTCAACTAGCCCAGTGGACGGAGCACTACTTTTTGAGGTGCAGACCCATGGAGGAAGGAGCACTACCTGTGTGACAGTGCAGACCCACGGTACTCACCCGGAGAGTATCTCAGTAAGCTACTAGGGGGTGTGCACTACTGTGTTTGGGTGACATACCTTGGCGGGAAGCACTACTGTGTCTGGGTGCCTGACCCACGGTACTCGATAGGAGGAGTACCTTAGCAGTCTTAGGTTAGTGATCAGTACCTCGGAGTCCTGACAGGACCACTGTACACTCCAGAGACGGAGCTCTTCAGCAGTTACGGTTTCGATAATGAAAATCCAGGTTTGAGCTGAGACTTTTGACCTTTGTTTTTACCTCTTGATTGAGATGGGTCACTTGATAACTTAGGTATATGTATGAGCATATACCTATGTAGTGGTTATCCGTTGATGTGTTTCCCTCACAATTGAGATGGGTTACTTGATAACATAGATATATGTATGGGCATATACCTATGTAGAGGTTATCTGTTGAGATCTTCTTGTGGATATCCATGTTGCTTTTAGTGAGACCTTGAGGGTCTCGGGGTCCCTAATGAGTATCGTTATACTCACCCTTGCACGGGATATGCCTACACCTTGTTGTGTTGGTTGCATACGACGGACAGTGCTGACGGAGGCTGAGTGTTCGAAGACTGGACGGTACCCGGAGGTGGACTACACGACGAGTTAGTATATGGAGGTGGACTTCACGGTGAGACGATACTCGGAGGAGGTTGACGGAAGAGAGTGTTGTGGAGGCTATATGTACCTACCCTTCAGGTAGGATCTGTGGTGGACGATCCAGGAGATGTGACATCTGTACCTACCCTTCAGGTAGGATCCGAGGAGGACGACCCATGAGCCGCTTCTGTTCTTCCAGCTGTTGTCTTTTTCTGTTGTACTTCCTTTCGTGTTTGTATTCTGTCCCATTTCCTTTTCAGCACTTTCTTTGTACTTAGTGTTTCACTTCTGCTTGTACTCTGTGGTGTTTTGTTTACTTTAATAAAGGCAATGCCTTCCCAGTTATCAGGATTTACGCCTTTAGTGCTAGTCTCCAGCCCCTGGCCTATGGAAGGCAGGATTGGGGTAGTCACGGCACGGGCCCCGAGGACGGGTCGTGACAAATTGGTATTAGAGGATTCAGTTCTACCGCAGAACTTATAACTCTGATATTTTATTTCTGTGAAGAAATAGTGTTAAGATTACAGAGTGTGTTTTTCAGTTCAGGGAGTCCAGTGTTGGTGCGGGCGGCCGAAGTATCCATACACCCGGACCCTGACAACTGAATTCCGACTTTGTGCACGAAAACACTGATTGCATGTGTGTTTCCAGAAGTTTTTTTTAAATATCAGCTCAAACCAGCTCATCTCACCAGGTATAATCGTTTGACCATGTCACATTGTTTCTTTCAGGATTCCTTTTCTCAGACGACCAGCTAGAGCCCAGAGGTATGTGCGTACTGACATCCTGTCGAGCAACGAGGCTTCGATATAGGGCTCTCTTACAGTTGAGGCACCAGCGGAGGAACCAGCGGTACTACCATACGTTGGGCCACCGATGCCACCAGCCCCAGCAGTAGGTGATGTACGCCACTTGAGTGCGCTGCACGAGTTCCAGTGCCAGAGGCCACCCAGGTTCCGGGGAGAGACGGACCCGTAGGCAGCTAAGGTTTGGCTGGAGGCTATGGTGAGAGTCTTCAGGTTAGTAGGGACGCCTGCAGACTTCATGGTGATCTTTGCTGCCAGCCTCCTTCAGGCAGCAGCAGGCAGGTGGTGGAGCCACTTGTTTCAGTTTTGCGATGGGATGACCTTCGCATGGGAAGACTTCGAGACATTCTTCAGGGTGGAGTTGTGCTAGTAGCTCTACACCCCGAGCGTGTACAAGAGCTTCTGCCTTTGCGGCATGTTTTTCGATCAGTAGCCGAGTCATCTGTGGGCAGTAGACAAATGATGCAGAGGTCCAGGAGGACCAGACCAGCAGTTGGCCGATCTTGGGTTTTAGGACCGGTGGTGCGGGGCACCCGGGGTGGGGTCAGAGCCAGGCGTGCCAGAAACAGACAGTGTTACTCATGCGGCGGGAAGGGTCACCTGGCACGTGACTGTCCAACTCCTCGTCCAGTTGATCCGCAGGCGTTGGAGGAGCCACCGAGGCAGAAGCAGCTCGAGTGCTTGAGCAACAGCCGAGCAGTGGACAGGGCAATAGAGGTCCAGGAGCAGGTGGACAGGAGTGGAACTAGTGGATATGTCCCTTGTACTTTTATATCCATGTTTTTGTTGTATTCATGTCTTTGTACTATGAGCTACAATAATAAAAAGACACTTATCTTTGTTTTCTTTCCTGTCCTTTTGTTTGGTTGATACTGAGTGGTCCCGGTTAAAACTGTTGACTTGACCCTCACTTTCAAGATTTCTACTATAGGAGACCCAGTGACCTCACACTGATGCCGACAGTGTGACTCGACCTTTGGAGGCAAGAGTGACAGTTGGATCTCTTGGTAGTTACGTCGAGGCCTTACGACGTCATCTATGGAATGAATACATCATTCATGTCAGGATTTACTGTATTAGGCAATGGGTGTGGTTCATCCAAGGGATGAGACCGAGTTTCTCTTTTCGGAAAAGGAGAAATTTTAGCAGCTCTTCCATATCGTAGGCAAAGAAGGTGCAGATCATCCAGGAGCAGATGAAGACTGCACAGTGCAGTAAGAAACAGGAAATCGACGCCAGTCTTAGAGACTTGAGCGTGTTAAATGTTTCAAGAAGAGGAAGTTTTAAGGAGATACGATTCTACAAAGCAGCAGCCGTGGAGGCAAAGCTAGGAGAGAAGCATGAGGTGGTGTACATCTTAACATACTACAACCACCCGCCTTAGTTATCCCCACCAGGCTCAGGGAGCTGGAGGGCAGAGGAAGAGTGCGGCTGCATGTGGTCAAAGAGTGTGACCCAATGGCTCTAGAAATGATTCAAGGGATAGTCTGTGCCCACTACTAGCTGTTGTAGTAACGGACGTCGATATGAATCATTCCTTGCTTTCACAAGTCTTGTTCCAGACCTAGAGTTTCCGGTAAGCCGTGAACTTGACCCTCACATCTAGATATACCTTGGGAGGAGAATCGATAATCACACACACGCCGATGGTGTGATAAGACCCTCGAGGTGAGAGTCTGGGTTGGAATCTATTGGTGGAAGTGTCGAGGCCTTACGACGTTAGACTGAGTATGGAATGGGAAATAACTCTTCATACTCAAATTGACGGTTTTAGGAAAACGTCGGGATCGGTTTTCCTTGGTCGGTGAAAAGGAAACCCCAGGTAGCACATGATAAACTCTTTCACAGGAGGGTGAAACCGATCACACTTGAGTCGGTCAACCATACCCTCATGGCAGCAGTCGTTTGAGTTCCAGTTCTAACTGGAATTAGAGACCTCTAGAGTTCGAGGATGACGATCACGTCCTTATACGGGTCTCACCTCGATGAAGTTTACGAAGATGTGGCCAAGGCGGAAAGTTATCTCCGAGGTTCAGCGGACCTTCTTAGGTCCTCAGCTGGGTAGGCGGGGTGGTTTACCGCTTGACCCATCCACCTCAGTTGCACCATGTGCACGACGACTTCCATGTATCTCAACTGAGGAGATACGTGTTTGACCCTTCGCATATCATCGACCATGATGAACTGGATTTGGATGATGAGTTGACTTTTGCAGAGTTCCATTAGAGGTCGAGGATCGATAGGAGCGGATCCTACGAGGATGGTCGATTCCTCTTGTGCGCTTTCGTAGGCAGCACGAAAACCTCCTGGTGAGCACATGAGAGTGGAAGGCTCAGATGCGTGCTCAGTACCACTTTTGTTCCCCTAGTTTTTGTTATAGCTTTACGGGGATGTAAAGCCCTGAGGTGGGAGTAATGAAAAGACCCGGAAATATCAAGGAAAATTTTTTCTTAATTTTGTTTGGGATTTTACAAGAACGCAGTTTCTGACGGCGCCTGATTCCGAGGCCCGATGTGCCCGGAATCATTTTCCAAAGTTTGGCTTGGGTACGTTCAGTGAACGAACGAGCGGGAATTTCAATCTTTTGAACCGGTGCTCGGAATCAAATTCCGAGGGCACCGATGGAACTGCAGTGCCGGTTTTTGCTTAGGAACACCTATTCTGCAGTTGCGGTTTATCGAGTATGGAAGTTAGTTTTTGGGGGTTTTTAATTAAACTGAATAAAAATATGTGTTTGCCATATTTTTAATTGAAGTGGTAGTTAGAACCTCCAAGGGGAGGTTAGTGGAGGGGCCCACCCGCACATAACCTCCCTTGGGTGGATGTTATAAGGTGGGGCCCACATGAGTATCAAACACCCCTTAACCCCCTTAACTCTTGAACTCTCCATTTATGTGGATGAAACTCTCTCTCATTAAATGAGTCTCTCCACCTCCCTCTCATTAAATTTGACAACTTGAGATATTTAATTATGTGAGTTAATTTAAATTTCAAACTATTGAAATTCATAAGCATTGTTGTGTTAATAAAACAAGTTAAGAACTTATTTTATTTGGGTTGGAGTTTAGTTGATTGGGAGCCTTTGGAGAAAAAGCTTAGGAAGTCTTGAGTTTCTCCTTTCTCTACGGTGAAGAACACGAAGAACGTCTCTTCCGCCACTAAAGCATGACGATGCTATCTTCTTCATCATTCTTCAACCGAGGAAAGGAAAGGGAAGCGACGCCCACGACATCTCCAACGACCTTCATCCGCGTCATAGGAGAAGATTTCGCCCGCGATGAACGTCGTCAATGACGACGTCACCTCTGAATTCTCGTCCACCAACGATGAGTACCCTTATTCCTTTCCGAAACATGAGCATGAGAATTGGGAGTGTGTGATGAACACAAAAATCGAGGAATTGATATCCGCCCTTTTCCGAGATCATCAACAAACGACAATTACGAGGTAGGGAATTTAAATTGTGATTGTTGGTGAACCCTCATTTAATCCCTTGATTTTTATTCTTCGTGAATATGTCCAACTGCTATCGTTTAACGAGAGGGGGCCGGTCCGCACAAACACGGCTGGCCCACCTCCTTTTTCCATGTTGGATTTCTTTGTGGTTTGGTACGGGAAGGCGTGGTGCCGTCGCGCCACGTGGAATCAAGTGACAAGGAAATGCGAGGCGCCGTCGCGCCGCGTCTTGAAAAACAAACAAAGGCGTGATACCGTCGCACCGCGTCGGAGAAACCCGAAGACATCCGCGGACGGAGTCGGGCCATGACGATGGGGCGCGGCGCCAATGTGTTACGTCGGAGAACCACGAAGACGACACATTTTGTTAATTGACGTGCGGATTGACGAGCGCCGACATAACGGGGCCGCAAAGTAATTTTGAAGCTTGCGCAGTAAAGTATGAGACCCGAGGTGAACACCGACTCAGATGATTTTGAAAACGGACCATCGGAGCAACTCTGGGGGCCCGCAGAAACCCCTGGAGACGCGGGTCACTGGCGCGGTGCCGCCGGAAGAATTGGCGGCGGCGGTTGCACCGTCGCCCTTAATTAACGGCGAGGGGCGGGCCGCGCGCACCCCCTGCTCCCCGACTTCGGCTCGGCCACAACGAGCCGCGGCAGGCCGGTCGGGCCGGACTGAGCCGGCCGGGCCGGGCCAGGTCCAGTCGGGTTGGACCCGGTTTGGGCCGACCCAGGTGTGGTCGGGCTGGGTCGGTCCGGGCCCTGACCCCCCGATTTCGGACTACTTTCAATCAAATGCACATATCTTGGGCTACAGACATCTGATCGACACACCGTCAGTTGCGTAGCAATCCTTGGAACGAGATGGTCGTTTTGGTATATCGTACTCAAGGTTTTGGAATACTTTGGGTTCGGCCGGGTTGGTTCGGATACGAAACCAATCGGGCCCTCGGAGCAGAAACGCTTATATCTTGAGCTCCGTACGTCCGATTGACGTGTCGTTGACTTTGTTGGATTCCTCTAAATGAGACAGAACGTTTGGAATACTTCGCTCAAAATTTGGATATAGTTGGATAGTGGCCAGGTTGGATTGCACCTGAAATCCAACCGAGCCCCTGGAACGGAAAAGCTGATATCTTTCAGACCAGACGTCTGTTTGATGAACCGTCAGCGGCGTTGGTGATCTCGTTGAGAAACGGTCCCTATGAGTATACCCTATGAGAGTTCGGGGTACAGTTGAGATACGGC
Organism: Viscum album; assembly: GCA_963277665.1. Lineage (NCBI taxonomy): Eukaryota > Viridiplantae > Streptophyta > Magnoliopsida > Santalales > Viscaceae > Viscum > Viscum album. The sequence goes on from OY728126.1 coordinate 594,083,530, forward strand.
CAGGTTGGTTCGCTCACGAAACCAACCGGGCCCCTGGGACGAAAAGGCTAATAACTCACAGACCGGGCGTTCGATTGACGCGCCGTCTGTTACGTTGAGACCCCTATGACGAGGAGGTCCATTGAGATACTTCTTCGTTGGACTTTGAGATACTTGGAGTATCTACCTATATCTCATGGAGCGGACCCTCCCGGAGACGAGCGTGCGGAGTACGGAGACAGTGTAGCCGATTGAGACCTGACGACTTCTTAACCGACTCGTCTTGGAGTGAGTCGACTAGCCCAGTGGACGGAACACTACTTTGTGAGGTGCAGACCCATGGAGGATGGAGCACTACCTGTGTGATAGTGAAGACCCGTGGTACTCGTCCGGAGAGTACCTCAGTAGGGTACTAGAGGGTGTGCACTACTGTGTATGGGTGACATACCGCGGTGGGAAGCACTACTGTGTCTGGGTGGCTGACCCGTGGTACTCGATAGGAGGAGTACCTCAGCAGTCTTAGGTTAGTGATAAGTACCTCGGTGTCGTGACAGGACCACTGTGCACTCCAGAGACGGAGCTCTTTAGCAGTTACAGTTTCGATAATGAAAATCCAGGTTTGAGCTGAGACTTTTGACCTTTGTGTTTACCTCTTGATTGAGATGGGTCACTTGATAACTAAGGTATGTGTATGGGCATATACATGGGTAGTGGTTATCCGTTGATGTGTTTCCCTCACGATTGAGATAGGTTACTTGATAACTTAGATATATGTATGGGCATATACCTAAGTAGAGGTTATCTGTTGAGATCTTCTTGTGGATATCCATGTTGGTTTTAGTGAGACCTTGAGGGTCTCGGGGTCCCTACTGAGTATAGTTATACTCACCCCTGCACAGGCTATGCCCGCACCTTGTTGTGTTGGTTGCAGAGAACAGACAGTGCTGACGGAGGATGAGTGTTCGAAGACTGGACGGTACCCGGAGGTGGACTACAAGACGAGTCAGTATCTGGAGGTGGACTTAACGACGAGACGACACTTGGAGGAGGTTGACGGGAGAGAGCATTGTGGAGGCTATCTATACCTACCCTTCAGGAAGGATCTGTGGTGGACAATCCAGGAGCTGCGCCATTTGTACCTACCCTTCAGGTAGGATCTGAGGAGGACGACCCAGGAGCCGCTTCCGTTCTTCCAGCTATTGTCTTTTTCTGTTGTACTTTGTTCAGTTGTAATTGTACTTCCTTTTGGGTTTGTATTCTGGATCATTTACTTTTCAGCACTTTCTTTGTACTTAGTGTTTTGCTTCCGCTTGTACTCTGTGGTGTTTTGTTTACTTTAATAAAGGCTATGCCTTCCCAGTTATCTGGATTTATGCCTTTGGTGCTAGTCGCCAGCCCATGGCCTATGGAAGGCGGGCTTGGGGTAGTCACGACACGGGCCCCGAGGACGGGTCGTGACACGTGTTGTTGGAGACATGGCTGGGTACACGGCTAAACCTTACACGGTGTGTTCCGAACAAACACGGCATGTATAGGAGGAGATAACACAATCTTGTGTTGTTCGTGACACTATTGGGTACATAGAACAAGGACACATGGTGTGTCCATACAAAACATGACGTGTATTACACGAGCTTCCCCAACCCATGTTGTTAGTGACACGACCGGGTACACGGCTCACTACTACACAGCGTGTATCTACCGTACATGACATGTTCCTGGAAATTTTTCACAACCAATGTTTCGGCTCACACAGTCAGTGACACAGATTAAAAATTACACGATGTGTATATCTAAAGTACACGCTGGGTATTCTGTGTTTTTCCAGGAAGTAGTTCTGAAACTGCACTAAAGCCCAGAAAAAACTAGAAAACAAGAATGAAGGTGCCATATTCTGATATGTGAGGGCCCATACTCCCCGTGAATCAAATCTTAGAATCTCCTACATATCATATATAAGAGAAACAAGTTAATGATCCACCATGTTCAGATTCGTGAGGGCCCATAACAACTCAAGAACCAAAATTTGGTGTTAATTTAAGAAATGTACAATACAAACAACCTCTATTTCAAAATAAAGGGATTCTATCAAAGCACATATCACAAAATCATGCATAATCTACACAACGTTTATCACAACAACAAGAAATTGCTAATGCACCCTAGATGGAATGGCAGGAATGCATGGCATGTGATTTCTAACAAGTTCCTATATGATCCATGAAATGGCATACCCTCATCTCATCGGGTTGCGAAAAAAATAGAACCACAATATCAACAACAATAACAACACAAAGCATGTGAATCAATATTGGTGAAATTAGATCAACTGTAACATAGAAAAACCAGAAAACTGTAATAAGCGAGGTAGATTGGCTTATCCCTATACACGGGTTAGCTACTCCAGATCACAACATAAAACCAAGTACTGAATCCATCCTATCTCTATTTAAAATCCCCAAACAGTAAATCACAAGAAAAGAAACCCCTCTGATACCACTTTGTAACATCCCAGTTCTAGAACCCACCCAGAGGTGCCCCGTACCCGGTTTGTCACATGGCCTCAAGTGTATTTCCCCAAACCTCAGAGGCTGCCGACTAGTAGTGAGGGACATGGGTGTCATAATGGGGAAATTTTTCCCTCATTGGAAGATTACAGAGAGGAAGAACGAAAAAACAAATATACGAAAGCCGAAATTCTAACCATCCATACAAGAGTAAATGATAAACTGTGGAAGACTAACAGTAAAAAACTGAAGAACACACACATGTATATAAAATGATGCATGATACATATGTATAAGAAAACTTCAAAACAAGTCACAATGCTTAATACAATACTAATCCAATGTGAAAAATAAAAACATGTAAACTCCTCATCATCGCAATCCTTAGCTTGGTCCCATGCTCTGCAGCTCCACAGCAAGTCAAGTACCTGGTATAGAAGGGAGTTTTCCCTTATCTATACCTACAAAAATATTATCTGCTTGGGACAAAAAGCATGGCCCAAACAGGGTGTGAGACAAGGTCCCGTTAGGCAACCACCCAAAGATCTCTGCCTAACAGTCAATAATACATGGCAAGTAAAAATACAGGAAGTAGTAAATAGGAAAGCACACAACAGGTACAATCCACAGAGTCTAGTATATAAAGTACTCAAGTAATATCCAATCAACAAGTAGAACAACAGGTAAAACCCTAGGTACTAATCACAGACTAACCCTTATTGTTCAACCTACAAGTACGAGCAACCATCTAAGAGGAACACACAGTCTCATCCATATGGTTCAGCTGAATAATAGACTATCTGAGGAAGCACTCACCGTCAATTCCCACTATGGTCTCATATCTTACTAAAGGATCTCTAGGGAAGCACTCAATGTTTCATTCCCCCTATCACCCGCGTCGAGGAACTACAGACTCTCTGAGAAAGCACTCATCATCAACTCCCCCTTTGGTATCACATCGAATTAATAAGAAACTCTATAGAAGCCCTTACATCCATTCTCCCTATGGTCCACTACACTAGGTTCGCACATCACTTTGTAAACAAACATGCACAACGCACGTGTCACCCAAAGTAAACCCCAAGAACTACTTGGCTATCATTTTAAGGCACAACAACATAATAGTACAACAGTTCCACTATCCTTTAACTAGACATGGCAACTTAAAAAATGACTAACATGAAAAAAATGCATGGAAAAACATCCGTAGCATAGTAAAAATTACCCTATTCACAAGCGTTGACTTCTACTCAAAAAATAATGAAATGAAGGAAAACAACAAGGGAAAAAATAGGAATCACACAGTACACCATTCAATGGAATTGGTGTAATTTCACAAAATATTCAATGACTTCCTACATAATGGCACAAACTAGCTACCTTGATGATAGTAGATCGATATACTTGAACCATGATGATTTATTCTCCTTATAACATCGATGATATGAGAAAACCTCCAAAACACTCAACCCATGATATCATGAGAAAGAGGAGGAATTGGAAAACAAATTTCTAGGAGAATGAAGGGCTTACCGCTGCGGTTACAACACAATTGACGGTGGTCGATTCAGAGAACAGATGGAGGCTTAGGGGCTCAAAGAAGTTCTGTGGTTGTACGGGTTCTCTCAGATGAAGAACCTGAAGAAGAAGTGAGTTCTATCAATCAGGCACGACCCCGATCCATTTAATGAAAAAAAAATAATGTACAAGGTGTGTACTTCTGGGGTTCACAGTGTGTACATGGCCTTTCTGTACTCCGCTTTATGCGACCTCCACATCGCCCCAACACACCGTGTGTGTGGCCCAAACATGGCCAACACATGACCTGGCACTGCATCAATGTACTTGGCGTGTACATATAAATTTTCCAGATTTTTCTACTTCTCTCAAAAGTGGCTAGAAAAAGAAAAACATACCTAAAATGAATATCCTGGTTCTTACAAACTTCCCCCCTTAATAAAATTCGTCCATGAATTTTCCTAACAAGGCGTTGAAGAAGAAACCCCGAACAGCTCTATCCACTGCGATCGCACATCGGCCTCCCTCTCTCAGGTCCCATCTTGTACTCGCCCGTGCTTCCATAGCACCCATTCTAGAGGAACCAACCGCCCACAGAGAACCTTCGTACTGAAATTGACAATTTGGATAGGATTCTCCTCAAACAATGCATCATCTTCGAGCTCAACCTCCTCGGGCTATAAGACATGAGACAGGTCTGAAAAGTAACCTCAGAGTTGAGAGATATAGAAGATGTCGTGCATGGCCCGATACATCTGAGGTAACTGAAATTGATAGGGAAATGTCCTAACTCTCTCCAATACATAAAACAGCACGACGTTCCATGGTGAAAGCTTACCCTGTCTCTGAATCATCTTGTGTCCCATCCTCGGTGCGACATGTAGGAAAACCTGATCCCTGACTTCGAACTCTAGAGGTCGTTTATACAGATCAACTTAAGACTTCTGTTGAGACTGTTTTGTAGCCATCCTCTTCCAAATCAATTCTATCTGCTCTGAGGTCTCCTAAATAAGATGAGGTCCAAGAAAAGCTGTCTCTCCTACCTCCATCCAGCATAAAGGTGATCAGCATGGACTACCATACAAATCCTCGTATGGTTCCATCTGAATAGTCGCTTGAAAACTATTGTTATTGGAAAAATCTACAATAGGTATATTCTTCTCCCAGGAACCGCCAAATCCTAGAATGAATGCTTAGATCATATCCCCAAGCCCCTAGATTGTATGCTCGGACTGGACATCAGTATGGGGATGGTATACTATACTCAAATGTACATGCGTACCCAAAGCCTTCTGAAGCCCATTCCAGAACAGAAAAGTAAAGCGTGCATCCCTCTCTGAATGAATGGAGTGTGGAACTCCATGCAGATATACAATCTCTCGAATGTATAGTATTCCCATATCATCAACACTGAAGGTCTCCTTGATCGGTAAGAAGTGAGAAAAATTTGTAAGCCTCTTGATGACAACCCAAACAACATCATTCCCTCGAGGCGACCTCGGTAGTCCGGTCACGAAGTCCATCACAACATCGTTCCACTTCCACTCTGGAATGGGTAACTGCTGTAAAAGCTCTGCTAGTTGTTGATGCTCCAATTTTACCTGATGACAAGTAGAACAACTCATTATGAACCTAGAAACTTCCCTCTTCATACCTGGCCACCAGTACCGGCGGTGTAGATCATGATACATATTGGTGACACCAGGATACACTGGCCAAATAGAAGAATGAAAATCCCGCATCAGTTCCTCGTATATGTCTATTGGCACCCATATGTGTCCCTGGAAACACAAGATCTCATCCTCGCCCACTGTCCACCTAGGAAGAGGATCCTCTCCTAACACACTCTTCTGTAGGACTAGGCCTTCTGAGTCTGATAGCTGCCTCATCCGTACCCGATCAAGAAGTATAGAGGTAACATCTAGAGAAGATAGGTAAGTTTGTACCTGTCTGTCGTGCACCTCCTGATGAATCTCAAAGAATAGATCCATAATCTGCAACTCATTGATGGACTCCTGAACTACCTGTGTTTATGTTCTCTTGCTCAAATCCTCTTCCACTACGTAGCCCTTTCCCAGCATATAGGCAAGCTCCAAATCAAACGACTGAAGATACTCGACCCACCTCCGCTATCTCAAATTTAGATCACGCTGAGTGAAGATGTACTTGAGACTCTTGTTGTCGATGAAAACCACAATTTTCTCTCCCATAAGGTAATGTCTCCAACATCACAAGCATGAAAAACAACTTCCAACTCCAGATCGTTCGTCGGTTACTTCCTCTCATGTGGCCTCAAATGCAGAGACCCATACGCAATGACTCCATCTCCTTGCATAAGTACAGTGGCCAGCCCAATACCTAAAGCATCATACTAAACAGTATAGCTCTTCCCTGGCTCTGGAAAGACTAGTATCGGTGCTGACATCAACCTTCCCTTCAGCTCTTAAAAGGCAGATTCACCAGATTCTAACCATAAGAACTTCTCCCCCTTATTGGTCAGACCTTTCAATGGTGCTACTATGCGTGAAAAGTCCTAAATGAAGCGTCTGTAGTATCCAGCCATCCCTAGGATACTTCGTACCTCAAAAATGTTCATCAGATGCTCCCAAGAAACTACATCTCTCACTTTATCTAGGTCCATAGACAGTCTTACCTCTGAGATGACGTGACCCAAGAAGTGAATCTGATCCATCCAAAAGTGGCACTTTGAGAGTTTAGCATAAATTTGATGCTCTCTCAGTTTACTCAGAACATTCTAAACATGGGTATCATGGTCATGTCAAGTGTGAGAGTACACCAAGATATCTTCATGAAGACCCCAATGAAGGAATCCAAGTAAGTATGGAACACTCGGTTCATCAGTTCCATTAAAACTACTAGCGCACTCGTGAGACCGAATGACATTAATGTATACTCTTAGAGACCATAACTTCTTCTGAAGGCCTTCAGATGTATATCTGATGGTATAACACGCAACCGATGATAACCGGACCTCAAATAAATCTTTGAGAACACATGGGCTCCTCGAAACTGATCGAAAAGATCATTAATTCTCGGTAGGGGATATCGGTTCTTGACCGTCAAATGGTTCATCTTTCAATAATCCACACAGAGCCTAAGGGTACCGTCTTCCTTATTCGCAAATATGACATGCGAACCCCAAGGAGATGTACTGGGTCTGATGAAACCCTTTTATTGCAACTCCACCAACTACTATATGAGCTCCTACAACTTAGGTGTAACCATCATATAGGGAGGAATGGACACCGGTGCCGCTCCTGGAATGAGCTCAATAGATAAATCTACCTCATGCTCCAAAGGAAAACCTGAAAAATCCTCTGGAAAGACATCTCTGAAATGATCCACCACTGGAGGAAAGTCCAACTGTGAAATCTCTTGATCATGCAGATAAAGACTAGAAATCTGGGATGTAACCCTTCCTAGCCCATGATGCTCGAGTCCTGCATGACTCGCCTAAACATCCCATTCTCCTCTATGAAGAAAAGATTCACACTCTAGTGAATTGAAACTCAGCCTACGACGATACCATTCGACAGATTCTAGGAAGGGAACCAACCAGTCCATCCCTAGAATGACATAATAGCATATCATCTCTAGGACATAGAGGTCCCATAAGAAACGATACCTTGCAACCTCGAGAGGGCACTCTCCGCACTAACGTACACTAGATTTCCTCTTCCCCAAGGGTGAGTCTAGTGTCTACAAGTCGTACAAAGGAAATATACGGAGCCCAAGGCTCTCCATGACAGCAATAGAGATAAAGAAATGCATAGCACCGGTATCGAAAAGAGCGGAAGATAAAACTGAGCCAAATAAGATCGTACTTCGAAATGTAGACGGTCCGGGATCCTACTCCTGATAGGTCTGCTCCATCGCAAATGTCCGGCCTGCCCCACGGCCTTGTGACCCTACCTGACAACTGTGAGCTGGTCCTCTCTACTGACGCTAAATGACTAGAGACTGAACGCCATGTCCTTGACCTCCACCTCACCCTGAATAGACAAAAAAAACTCTAGCTCCTAGACTGGTGAGAAACTGGTGTTGCTGCTCCTGAACAAGGAGTCGTAGAAGATCACCCGTCACCAGCTACTTTTGAGAAAACCTTGTAGAAATCCTAAAGGTGAACCATCTTTCTGCAAGATCAGCACTTCACTAGGTCTCTCTAGCACTGCGGCCTCATGTGTCATTCCCTTCCACACTAGTAGCATACTACCTGGCTACCTGAAGATTTATCTCCCCTCCTCGGATCACCTCACGTAGACTCCCTATGGTGATTCCTTCTATCAACAGGAGGAATACTAGCCCTAGAAGCAGAACCGCCCTGGCTCGCAGCTCCAGTGTCTCTCTGATTACTCTCTTCAATCAGTGCTTGGTTGACGATGGAAGTGATGAAAGTCAACTGGAATATTTTCACCTGCGAGTGGATATCCCGCCTGAGACAATCATTAATATTCCTTGCTAAGAAAATATAATCTCCAACATGGAGGGGTGTGAAAAGCTACAGCTTGGTGAAACGAGAGGAATACTCGATAATAGAAAAATTACCCTAGTCTAGAATCATGAACTCCCAGGATCGATCGTCCCTCAGGGTCTCTGGGTAGAAGTAGTCATAGAACACGTGCTGGAACTCCTCCCAAGCCATAAACTGCTGATGAACCACCTGTGAGATCACATCCCACCACCTCTTGGAAGAGTCTCATAGCATATAGGTGGAGAGATTGATCTGCCTCTCTGGAGGAATTTCTAGATGCTCAATGATCGTCATCATGGCTTCCAGCCATGACTTTGATGCCTGTGGTCCTCCTTCCCCTGAGAAAGTAGGAGGATGATGCTTCTAGAAAACGCGCATCACGTCTGCCATAGTCGTGACAGGAGGTGGTGCTCCCTGAATGGTCTGAATCATCCTCATAAAGCCTTCCCTAAACTGCACATCAGTGCCTGCAACTAGTACGACAGATGGTTCAAAGGCTGGCATGACTGGAGGATCGGCATGAAGTCATTGATCAGCCATATCAGGCATCTGATCACTATCCTACAACTGACGCACAACCAGAGGACGTCTTGGAGGCATAGCTCTAAAAGATCAAAAGCATACATTAGATCAGGAATATCAAGGACATAGAACAAAGGAGTACAAAACAGAAATAGTACAAGGAAAAACACATGTTTTACAAAACATGACTACAAAGCGTGTAGAAACTCTACATGGCATGTACTTAACTCTATTCCCATGCCAGAGTCTCCATGCATGGCTAACCGACACAGTCTTCTTAAATTGAGACTACACAGTGTGTTACCTATGGACACGGCGTGTAGTAAACAAGGTTTCAATGACCCGCTTTGTTAGTTATATGGCTGGTTACACGGGTGAGACTACACGGCGTGTTTCGAACAAACACGATGTGTACTTGAATATTTTTCCCGACCCGTGTTGTTGGAGACACGGCCGGGTACACAGCTGACCCTTACACAGCGTGTTCCGAACAAACATGGTGTGTATAGAAGGTGATAACACTATAATATGTTGTTCATGACACGACCGGGTACCCATAACAAGGCTACACGGCGTGTTCATACAAAACATTGCGTTTATTAGAAGAGCTTCCCCGACCCGTGTTGTTAGTGACACAACTAGGTACACGGCTCACTACTACAGGACGTGTATCTACCGTAGACGGCGTGTTCCTGGAGATTTTTCACAACTCGTGTTTCTGCTCACATAGTTAGTGAAACGGTTTAAAAACTACACGACATGTATATATAAACTACACGCCGTGTATTCTGGGTTTTTCCGGGCAGTGGCTCTGAAACTTCACCGAAGACCAGAAAACACTAAAGAATAAGCATGAGGGTGCAAAATTCTGATCTGTGAGGGCCCATACTCCATGTCAATCAAAGCTTGGCATCTCTTATATATCATATATAAGGGGAAAAATTAAATGATCCACCATGTTACGATTCATGAGGGCCCATAACACCTCAAGAACCAAAATTTGGCGTTCATTTAAACAAGGTACAATACAAACAACCTCTCCATCAAACTATAGGGATTCTATCAAAGCATCGATCACAACAACATGAAAAATCAATAACAACGTTTATCACAACAACATGCAATTTATAATGAACCTGAGATGGCATTCCCTCATCTCATCAGGTTGCGACAGAAATAGAACCACAATATCAACAACATTAACAACACAAAGCATGTGAATCACTCATGGTGAAATCAGATCAACTGTTACATAGAAAAACCAGAAAACTGTAATAAGCAAGGTAGATTGGATTTTCCCCATACACAGGTAAGCTACTCCTGAGCACAGCTTAATACCAAGTACCGAATCAATCCTATCCCTAGATAAAGGCTCTAAACAGTATATCAAGAGAAAATAAACTGCTCTGACACCACTTTGTAACGTCCCGTTTCCAGAAGCCACCTAGAGGCACCCCGTACCCAGTTGGTCAGATGGCCTCAAGTGCATTTCCCCAAATTCCAGAGGCTGCTGACTAGCAATGAGGGACTTTTATGTGATATTCAGAAAACTATGCCCCCATTGGCAGAGTACACAGTGAAAGAAAGAAAAAAAAACAAATAGACAAAAGCATAAACTGTTACCATCCATACAAGAGTAAACAATAAACAACAGAAGACTAACATTAAACAGCTGGAGCACACATACATGTATATAAAATGATGCATGATACATATGTCTAGGAAAACATCCAAACAAGTCAGAATGTTGAATACAATACTAAACCAATGTGCAAAATAAAAACTGGTAAACTCCTCAGCATCTCAAGACATATCTTGGTCCCATGCTTTATAGCTCCATAGTAAGTCAAGTACATGATGTAGAAGGGAATTTTCCCTTATCTATACCTGCAATTATATAATCTGCTTGGGCCCAAAAGCATGGCCCCAATAGGGTGTGAGATAAGGTCCTAATAGGCAACCACCGAAAGATCTGTGCACAACAGTCTGTGAATACATGGCAAGTAAAAGTATAGGAAGCAGTAAACAGTAAAGCACACAATAGGTACAATCCACAGTATCTAGAATATAAAGTACTCATGTAACATCCAATCAAAATGTAGAACAACAGGAAACCTCCTGGGTAGTTCTCACAGCCTAGCCCTTATGGTTCATCCTATAAGTACAAGCAACCCTCTCGGAGGCACACACAGTCTCGCCCCTCTGGTTCAGCTGAAGAATAGACTCTCTAAGGAAGCACTCACCGTCAATTCCCTCTATGGTATCATATCGTACTAAAACCTCTATATGGAAGCACTCAACGTCTCATTCCCTCTATGGCCCGAGTCGAGGAACTATAGACTCTCGGAGGAAGCACTCATCGTTAATTCAACCTTTGGTCTCACATCGAATTAATAAGAATCTCTGGAGAATACCTTACATCCATTATCCCTATTGTCCACTACACTAGGCTCTCATAGCCCTGTGTAAACAAGCATGCCCAGCGTGCGTGTCGCCCAATGTAAACCTCATGAACTAAATGGCTATCATTCTAAGGCAAAGTAGCATAATAGTACAATAGTTACACTATCCTAAAACTAGGCCTGGCAATAAGAAAAATGCCTAACAAGAAAAACATTCATGGAAAAGAAACCAAAGCATAGTAAAAATTACCCTATTCACAAGCTTTGAGCTCCACTCAAGCAATCAGGCAAACATGAAAACAACAAGGGAAAAAATAGGAAACAGACAATACCCCATTCAAGGGAACTGGTGGAATTGCACAAAATAGTCAATGACTTCTCACATAAAGGCACAAACCACCTACCTCGATGCTAGGAGATTGATATACTTGACCCATGATGATTGAATCTCCTTAGAACGTCGAAGATCTGAGAAAACGTCCAAAACTCTCAACCCATAATATCTTGAGAAAGAGTAGGAATTGGAAAACAAAGCTCCAGGAGAAGGAAGGGCTTACCGATGCGGTTGACACGTAATCGAAAATGGTCTATCCAGAGAATGGATGGAGGCCTGGGGGATCGGGGAAGTTCTGCGGCCGTTCGGGTTCTCTCGGACGATGAACCAGAAGAAGAAGCGAGTTATGTCCGTCAGGTGTGACCCCTGTCCGTTTAATAAAAAAACGAAAGTACATGGAGTGTACTTTTGGGGTACATGGCATGTACTTGGCCGTTCCATACTCCTCTTTATGCAGCCTCAACATCACCCCTACACATCGTGTCTGTGGCCCGCACATAGCCATCACACGGCTTGGTGCTGCATCAAAGAACACAACATGTACTTATAAAGTACATGGCGTATACTTAGGAATTTTCCAGATTTTCCACTTTTTAAAAAAATGACCAAAAAAGGAAAAACATACCTGAAAAAAAGATCTGGGTTCTTACACTAGGGGACTACATTTTAATTTCCCCCCAAAAGAGGTAGTCCACACCATGGGCCTAGAGCTCATGTAACATTGGAGATAGTATATGGTCATTGTTCTATGCTGGATTAGTATACATCATTATGTATCCTAAGGAATTAATTCAAGAACAATACCTAAAACAGATAGAGATGGAGTTTTTCCTGGTCATTGAGAATGTTTGGAGGCCTTAGAGCACACATGTGTTCAATTTTTTAATGTGTAATACCAATTATGATCATTATCAACTTAATTTTTTTTTATCAATATCCCATTTCAATCAACTCTAGTGATCATTGAACATTAATTCCTATCATTTCTCTCCTTCTCATTTGATCTTTGATTGTACATCTTCCAATTTTGAAGGTGATTCATTAGTTTAATCTCACATAGGTCTACTCAAATCTTAATTCTCTTGCTTCTCCTCCTTATCAAAGTAATAATATGGTTTCTTCGACCAAGATAATATTGTTTATCAAATTTAGTTTTTTTATGTTTTGGGGTTCTTATTGTAGTTATATGGATTCTATGACATTTTTTAAGCATTAAAAATATTTTAGTGAAAATGGATGTTTTAAGGAAGTTTTCCCTTAGGGTAAAAACTTATTGTTTAATCCATGAATACATGTTTATTTCACCAAATATATTAAATAATATAATTAGAGAAATATGTTTTTCTATTGATTTATTAGAAAATATTTATGGTTTTATCTTTAATTTCACATGGTTCAAAGGGTTTTCATTTTTTGAATTTTTTTTAACTTGATCCTTAGTGTAATCCAAGGGTTGGATGAAATTTCATATATTCTATGTCTGAAATAATTCAATGGTTTAAAGGGAATTATATGTCTCAAATGATTTCAATCAAAGAAATCACTGAGTTTAAAATTAATATTTAGTAATGCTTGTGTTCTGATTATTCAAAAATAGACGTTTTCTTACATTGATTTATTAAGATATTTTTAATATATCTATACTATTTCTTTTGAAATAAGGATTACAAAAAATTGTTTTCTAAAGAACATTTAGAACCACAGTGGGAACCTTATAAAAAGGCCTTTATAATGTTAATAAACCCATCATGTATTAACTTTTTTTGGATGATTTTATAATGTGGATGGAATTGTCCCTATTATTGGAAATGCTTGTTATATTATTGTCCTAGAGAATAAGGGGTTGATTGAATAAAATTTATTTAAAGATGAAGGTGTGTTTATGATTCTTATTTAGTTTATATTGTTATTTTTATTTTTTTATAGTTATCCTCCATTTTATAAATCATGGGGAACCATGCAAAGATATTTGGGATGTATGGGATCACATGATCCACTATTTATGTTTAGGCTATCACTATTGTCACTAAATATAGTGTAATCTATACTCAAGGAATTTTCCCATCACACAGATTATGTATCAAAATAAATATTGTCAAGGTGATTAAATCACATCATGGATGGTGATTGAATGGATTTTATTGTACTATTGTCCTCAATTTTCCCATATAACATAGTTGTTTAAATGATTAGTGGTTATTGGTTATATTATGATTATTATGATTATTTTAATTATGTGATATTTTACTTATGGTTAATTATGATCCATGATTTATTAATATGGTGATTACTATTATGATTGTTCTATGCTTCTATTTTTATTTACATGTTTAAAAGAATAGTTACTCCTCAATTTGAAATGAAGTGTGTTTTAAAGCTCTTAAATGTTTTCTAGAACACAATTTATCCTTCTCCTAAAAATTTTAAAAGACAGTTTCATTCTAAAATGGGTAACTCCATTGAATTTAAGTGAATAGTATAATGTAATTGTTTCACGTGATTGGTTTTTTTATTAAAGTGAATGTTTTATTATAATAAGTTTATATTAATATAGAATGAAATTGATATATTTTTTAAGATTTTTCCTGGGGTGTTTAAATGATAAATATCGATCATTTGTGCTCATGCTGATCATATTATAGGTTTTAATGTGTTTCTGGTATATAGGGAATTATATTTTTTTATTTTGGTTCAAATATCTATATTATTCTAAATTAAGGGTTTTTTGACAAGTGGTGATGGGAAGTTGTGAAATCAATGTTTTATTATGGTATTAGATTGAATTGATTTATTATTCCTTGTGTTATTAAGAATTATTTATTGATATTTTATATTAGAGTAGTTTTAGTTCTTGGTTTTTTTAATATTGAGATGTTGTTATTGATTTTATTTATCATTTATAAGTTTTGTTAACATTTTTACGCCTCGTTTTATATTTTTTATAGTACTATTTATTTTTTATATAAATGTTTATCTGACATATATAATTTTCATAATATAATTTTCTGTGAAAGTACATTGATGTTGTTTTTGTTCACCAGGATATATCCTTCCTTTTTCTTTTATTTGATATTGAGGCACTCATAGTCACCCAATTGGGTTAAGAAACTCCCTTATGGCCTTGTTCATTTCTTTCTCGAGTGCCTGGATCATGGTTCCCAGGTTAGTTCATTACATAACATGAATCAATAAGTTATAAATCAATTTTAAACATTTAAAATTTATTTAATGAACAATATTACATATTTAATGATAAAAATCATAGATTTCCAATCTATAAATAAATTTTCAATCCTAATTCCTCTTACTATTTAATAATATTAAATTTCTATATATCTACCAAAATTACACTCTAAACCCACTTAAAATTTTTCTAAAGGCCCTTGAATAACAAAATTAACTTATTATGAATTCTTACTTCCCTTTCCAGATCAGGTTTCTCAATGTGTAAAGTATGAGTTTGAAATGTCTTATCTGTTATTTTCTATTCGTCTCTTACACATTCTTTAATTAATGTGATACTTATATTAAATTTAGAAATATTTATATTTGAACTCTAAAATATTTATTAGTTTTAAATATTAATTAATTTTCCTCTTCATTAACACTATTTGTAAAACGTATTTCATGAATGATATTTTTATATGACCAATGTTAACAATGATATTTCATTTACACTTATTCCACTCATAAAGAGTTTTGAAAAAAATCCCCATATATGTGTAATATTAATAATCAAATTATGTTATTCTTAAGATTATGAAATTATTGAAGTATCATATTATAAATAATATTAGAGTAAAATTAGTCATGGTTATTTAAACATCATAAAAATGAGCATACTAAACCATGTTTCTAAATCAATAACCAAATTGAAATATTTATTATATATCGAAATTTTTATTAATGGAATGAAATTTTAACATATTATTTTAAAATTATAGAACTTATAGAATCATTATTCAAAGGATATTGACCATTATCATTACATAAGAAATAGTTTTAAAAAAGTATACCAAATGTTTCCAAACTATTAAAATGAACAATTAAAACAATAGGTGAAGAATAAATGAATAAATTGGAATAATAATAATTAAATGTAAATTAATAATAATTTTAATCAATTAATAAATAAATATTATTTAGTAATTCATGAGGTCATTAAAAAAACAAATTAATTAAGGACTCAATGTATGAGTTTCTCTTCCAAAAACCTCATTCAATCCAGACACAATTTTTCTAATATTTATGACCTCTTATATGTATTATGAATAATTTATTCAAATTATACATTAGTTTTTCTTTTATTATTCTATAATTAATTGTTTACTTTGTTTTCTTAAGTATTAAATTTTTTTAACATACCATCTAATTTAATAATTTGATTCAATATTTCCTTTATTTGAGATATGATTCATTATATCCACCTATTTTCATTTTTTGATGCATATACTGCCCCATTGACATATTTTATAATATATCCAATTCCTGTTCTATAATAACCCTGATCTTTCCCATTATATTTTCTTGGAAATTTATTTTTTAAAACACACGTAAATTAATATTTTAGATATCCATGGGTCATTTTATGGGATTCAATAATTGAATTCAATGTGTCTAGAAAAATTTATAAGTGTTTTATGACTTGGGTTGAGGTTTGACTATAATTTTTTGGGGTTTAGGTTCCCATGATGGGGAACCATCTATAGTATTATGAATTCATGTTGCACTGGGTACTAGGTGTGGGGTACCATGTACCCTATGTAGTGCGAAGAGGGTGACTTCCTTAGTTCTTCCATCAGGTACCTAGTGTGCCTTCAATGAGTACATGATATTCCCATGAAAATTTCCCATTTAGAATGGGTATTTTTTTATTATAACCCCTTTTATTTACAATTCATTTTCCCCTTCCATCAGGATCACATCCCTCCCAACATTCATTGGCCCCTTCGACAACCCTTTAAGGAACTCATTCCCTAGAATTTTCCCTTTTTCTAAAGGGGATTCCATAGGGGATCTTCATTTTAAATCAAAGGTATACCCCTTGTCCACTTCTCTTATCTTATTCAAATTCTATTTATTTGGTTTATTTTTTATTAATGGAAACATCACATTGGTATATCTTTAATATCATGGTGAAATACACCATAATACAAAATGTTCTTTTTTATTGGGATATTGATGTCCTAGAAGAGTTGTTCTCCAAACATTAATCATTATATTTATATAGATTACATGTGCCATGATTTTATTTTTGGGTTACATGATTATAAGGTAGTATTTTGGGATATTTTGGATTAATTTAATTTGGAATAATTTTATATTCATAATTAACATGGTTTTGATGAAATATAATAAATATTTTCATCTGTATTAAGTTTTTTTTCTTATATGGTTAATCTGTTTCCATAAGTAATTGAGAAAATTAAATTTTATATTGTGTTATAATTATTTTTAGTGGTTGTTATAATCTTTTATAGAATAATGGAAGTTTTCTCAAGTCTATTCCATTGGTATGTGGTTTTTATCCATATAAAATCCATTATGGGTTTCTAGATTCCTATTAAACTATATTTCACAAATAAATTAATCAAATTCTACATGTTATTTAAAAAATGATTAACTTAGTGTTTTTAAATGATCCCATTCTAAGATATTCCAATTATTTTTTTCAGTAAGATCATCTATTAATCGTTAGAATGAATTTCCAAATGACCTACTGTATTTTTACATTCTAATTTAACTATTTAATGATAAATTGATTTAAATAAATAGTAAATTTATAATTTTATAAAATTTGTTGATATTATTATCATTTTGAATATTCATATCTCTGAAATACACCTTTGATATATAAAATTATTCCACTACATATCCTCTATTAGTATAACATATAAAGTGAAGATAGAACAAGTCCCAATATATAATTAATTAATTGGAACTGAATAACTTAGGGAAGCCATGATCAATTTTTGGACTAGAGATATGAGAATTCAGGTATCTAGGTTATAATTTGTTCTAATTTTATGAAACCTCTCAAAACCAATAATTGTGTTATTAACAATACAACTATGACACATAGGGGTGTATAGACCTGTCTTATATTATATTTTCAAAGAATCCTATGTGATATATAATTACATTACCAAATAAATTCAAGTGGTTCTAATGATCCCTTATAGGCTTTTGGATAATATAAGAATATACTCCCTCATAGAATAACCTTAAAAACATTGGTGGTGTGATTATTTTTAAATAGAATAACCTGATTATATGAATTTATTTTTCATTTTTACAGAACCCCAAGATTCATTTATAAACTGCATGAGTTATAAGTCATGATATTAATTTAACTTCTAGTAAGAGTTACATTAAATACTGGGTTGATCTATATGGGAAAGAATGGTGTGGTATCTAAATAGAATTGGTTTTATCAACTAGTATCTAACCAAAACTAGATTACTATTATCACAACCTAAACTTATAATTCTTAATTATTTTGTTAATTTATTTATTTTTACATTTTTTTCATGTTTTAGGTCAACATTCCAAGAATTTTAAATTATTTAATGATTAATTGAAATGTACATCATTAGTACGTGATTAGTACTGACACTACATCTATCTAGTGAAAAACATGGAACATATTGAAATGGTTTTCATATAGTTATAACATAGTTTATATATCCATATATCCAAAACTGTGATGTTTCCGTGTGTTTTTATATTAAATGAATAAAACTTTTTTCATGGATTATTAAACTATATGGGAAAACCTATGACCTACCCAATATTGAACAAATTTAGAATTTTCCATAACTCCCTTATATATTTTATTCCCATAAACCTCTAATTTATACACATTTTCATAATGTAAGATATATAGAGACATTGAAAATATCCCTTCGCCATCTTCCTTGATATTTTAGGTCCCCTAATTACATTTTCAATAATCTTTATCTTGGTTTATATACATTCAATCCTTTCTGATTGTTCTAATTTTGGATTTTTTAGTTACTTGTTTTCTTTGTGTGGAAATTTTTTATTTGGGGTTATGTATATTACATAGTATTTTACAAAGGATCATTGAAATTTGTTTTTATAAAAAAAATTATATTAATTTTAAATGAAATGAATAATATTATTTACTTATATTTATTTAGATTTAATAATGGGAAATAATATCAATTTTTATATGTTTTCTTTTTAAAGTAACAATAAAAACCTATTTTAGTATATATTTTATATTTGGATATCTACAATTCTTTGAAAAGAGGATTAATGTACTATTTGGTGAGAACGTACTTGGGTTTTTATTATCACACCCTGCTTACAACACTATCATTCAATAGATAGAGTGGAATTATTACATGTTCAGGTTTAACTATTATAGTCACCTTTGGAGTAGTATTGTAGGTCTTGAAGATAGATGGTGACATAGAGTCACATAGACACCGTGGATATTATTTCTAGTTTCTATTTTCCATTATAGATGTGTGAGTTAACTCACCAATTTTTTTTATATTTTATTCATTAGTTATATTACATTAATAGTTTGATCAATAATTAATTTAGTAGTAACCTACTTTGTTTTCCATTATATATAATATTTGTTATGTTGTTTATGCATGGATGTCCAATGTATGGATGCATAGTTATGGATTCATAGTATAATTTCAATGCTCCTTAGATATTAATTATTTTGGATAAAACATGACAATTAAAATTCGTTTGATTTCCTAGAATATATTATCAGTCCGTGCAGATAAAGAACACCCTTTTTTCATTTCCATAGGATGTATCGGGTTCCAATTACTAGGGAAGGCACTGGATGATTCATGAAAAAATGGATTATGTGTTCCCGTTTCTATTTGGGGCATCTATTGATAGGAGATAAGATTATGAGAGATCAAGAGGTTGGTCATTAGCATATTGCTGATCAACATCTCTCACAATGAATCTTAAGTTACCATGGGATGTTGATATTTGAGTCTTGATTTCAATTTTAATTTCTAAAACATTATTGATAGATTATGATTTAAATTAACTATGATATATTGTTTTTGATATTTCAAAAAAATGTTTTTTTTTTCATTTTTGGGGAAATGGGAAAATAATTAAAGGCATATGATTATCCCATAGGCTTAAGAAACCATGTATTTACCATTTTCATGGATCTCAATGGCCTTACACATGATTGGAACATACTCTTTCAAAATGTACACAACTACTGACATCCTCTTGATTTTTGTGGGTTCCAGTTAACTTAAAAGTTACTTTAATTTATATAAATATTGTGATCATTGATTTAAAAAGGTGATATTATGGTGAAATAATAATATTTATTTGTATTCCAATGAATAAAAATAGATATTATAATTTATTTAGTATAGGTCTATTTTAAAATAAGTAATGATGATTTCATGATAGAATATAGAATAGACTTGTTGCTTTTGAAATTGGAAATTTTTTTGAAGGATAATCACATGAATATTAGAAAATATTTTAGGTGAAGTAATAAGGTTATGGAAATTAAAATATGTGGATTTACAGTTTTAAAATAGTAGTGAAGGGTTATATAACAGTACTCAAATGAATTTAAAACTCATTTGGTGATTTTATTATTTTGATTAGTGGTCATGATTTAATTTAATGGGAATTATATTCAATTTTGGTTTATTTGTGATGGTGTATGATTTGAGTTTTAATATTTATTTATTCAGTTATTTTACATTATTTTCAAATTATGACTCAAATAAATCATCCAAATAATCATATTGGATTTGTATTTTGTTTTTTAAGTGTGGCATTAGTGTTATGATACTCTACTCAGACACAATATTGTGTGGTAGATCTAGATTACTCTCAAATATTTCATGTATTTTACATTATCCAAGACCCCCTAGAGGCTAAATTGTCTAGAAAATATTGATTTAGACTACATGAACTCCTGCATCCATGAGGATGATAGTTGTGTGGGATTTATTTAAATGTCGTAATTTGGAAAACTGGACGATCATGGACTCACCACAGTTGAAATAGTGTATGGTGGGAGAGTTATATAAGAATATGTTCATTCAGTGGTACATAACTAAGGGTCTTATATAAGAAAAATTATGTAACATATGATTACCTTGTGTGGATACAATAATTCAGAGTACATTGAAAAATTTAGTTAAATTGTTCCATTCAATCTTGAGTTTCTATCTACTAATTCAGTAAAAGTCTAACAACCCAATGTTTTAGAACTAAATTTAATATAGAATTCATGGAACACTTTGTTTCCAAGAAACAAACAATATATAATAGGATGTAGTAATAACCTATCTGCTAACCAATATATTATCACTTCTATGATTTCAATTTTGAAATACTTACATACAAAGTTGTGATTAGTAAGATACTTAGTGTCTGATTTATCAAATAACATTTTTTGGTGAATAGTAACTTATCCTTATAAATAGTAAAATACCCTTACAAATAGTAAGGTGCAATTATGAATTTAAACCTCACCCATGATTGTATAAATAAAATTTAGGAACCATATAAATGAGAGTGAATATTTGAAAAATTATTAATTATGTGTTGATATCTTTGTGAGTAATAAATATTTAATTATAATTTTAAATTAATAAATTCATTGAAAATGAAATTATTTTTCATAAAATTTAATCATATAAAAAAATATGTTGTAAAATTAATTTATAATAATTTTTTGAGACATCAGTTAATTTTTGAAAGTATTGTAAAATCAGTTTTAAAATTAAATTCTATATTTTTCATGTAAATAATTATATTATTTAAAAATTTATTTTCATATATTTAGAAATTTATATTAAATATACTGTATTAAATTTTTTAATTCTTCCTATCAAAAAATGTTTAGGTTGTTTTTTTGGATTTTTTTTAAATAATTGAATTTTTAGTGAATAGTGGAATACAAAAACTTTTAGTATAAATACATTAGAAGCTCAATACACTATTATTTGAGTCATAGATAATGTATGAACACCTATGTAAAAATCAAATGCACTTATTAATTTTTTTTGTCACAAAAATAATCACTATTGGTCTTATAGATAAAAGTAATAAAATAAGAAATAAGATATTCAAAAAACACCCATGTCCACCAATATATAAACTACCCTGCAATCCCTATTCTCCACACTTATCTAATCCATGAAAGATGTTAAAATTCTGAATGAATACTCATCCTTTGCCTCTCCCCACGTCCAAGAGATCTTGGTCTTTGCAAAAGACCAAAATCAACCCCCTTAAAGGGAATCTCAAGGAGTATCCAAGAGGTAAAATCCACTTCCATTTCCTTTTATTTTATTTTCAAGTTCTGTCATTATTTATTATTATATCATCACCCAATCTATTAAAATGATCATGATAAAAATATTATCATCTATATACTATAATTACATCTTTTTAACAGATGATACATCATAAACATCCTTACTCTATCTCTCTTTTATTTTAAAAACAAACTCATCATCCGGGAGGTACTGATTTACATCTTTCGTGGATGAAGATGTTTTGTTCTAAAATTTTCTTATCAAAATTGATCATGAAACAATTTTTATGGTTGAAAAATATTATATAATACGTATTATATCTTATTTAATTATTCATGAATAATAATTTATACATGATTTTTAATAATAGAACAAAACTAATTTGTTGTGATTGAGAAACCACTGTAAAAATCTAAATGACTATCACTAAATGTTTTATGTAATGTTTCATACTTAAAATATATAACCAAATTAAATGAATACAAATTTACTCTATTTAATTTTCATCAGTATCATATAAATTCAATTATGTATAATAATACCAATTCCACATAAACTTACATTATCATATACAATTATACCGATCTTGAAAACCTAGGAAACATATGCTCCCTAGTGATAAATTTGTATATTATAACTCATAAAAATTCACTATATGAACATAATAAAATTATTAAAAATTAAAAACATGTAAATGAGTTTTAGAGTTAAACAATTAATGGATTTAATTTTATTATCCTGGATTTTAATCTCAAGTATATAACACATTCATTAACTAGGTAATGTTTTCAAAATGAGCCCCCATTTTCTTTTGCGTTAATCTTTGCCTCTTTTAATCACAATTAATTGAATAATTATTTTTATATCCTCTTCAAAAATTTTGTTTTAATTATATATATATGTTAACCAATCTGAATTATTCTTTATTTTATGAGTAGTTAAATGTTTTAGAAATATCAATCTCAATTCTTCCCGGTAAACAAGCCTGATATAAAGATCTTCTCAAATTCATACCTATTTTAAAGGGAAAAATATAATATCTTTTATTCCATAATTAATTTTTTAAAAACATTCATTTCATCATGGAATAAATAACTTAGTTAATTTCTCAATTTATTCAATGATTTCTCAAAAATAACTCTTCTTTTTAAAGTATAAGTTTATTTATCTCAAAACTTCATTGATGATTTTATTAGAGTATTTTTTTCTATTTCAGCAAATCTATTGATTTTTTGTCTCATTTAAGTTAATATATTATTATTTTCACTATTAATATTTTAAAATTTGTCTTTTTGTTCAATTTTACTATGGATGTTCTATCTTGATACCTTTCCCAAAACTACATAGAATGGTTAGTGTTTGTGTCTACATATTGGGGAATGTTATTTCATATAATCATGTTGTTTATGGTTATCCCCTTTCATATGAGGAATGTATTGGAAATAGAAAGTGATAGGTCGGTCCCACTGTGGCCCCTCAATTCATCAGCATGAATCATGAGATAAAATGGAATTGGGTGTTGGTTTATGCATTACCCTAGTATTTTCATATGTCTTGGTTGAGGCCTTGATAATATCTTTCTAATGTCTGACATTATGCATTCTCCCATTTTGGTATTATAAAATGGTAAAAAATGTGATTATTCAACTAGTAGAATATGAATGGTTATGTTTAATTCTATCGCGATCATTTATATTTCCATGTTTCATCATCTATCATTCATGCCATGTCTTGCTGAAATATAATATTTAATGGAATTTGTTTTCTGATATTCACCATGCCTAGTGTTTATGTTTATGATAAATTTTCCTATATAAATTATACTTTGTGATCTTATGATCTCAACCGTTATATTTTATTTTTCCCTATGTGGTAAAGAGGAATATTACAAATGAATTGATAGGATAATCAAGGAGTTTATGTGCGATTAAAAAGATTTTGATATGATATAGTTCATTTCATGTTTTTATGTAGAACTTATGTAAGTATCTTGTTTTCCAAATCCAGAAAACTATTTGTTCCTTCAGTATACAACAATCTTGTTTAAATTCCAATGTAATAAAATAAGGCACTAGCTCTAGGAATCCTAGGTCGGGTCCTTCTATTGGAATCATTGGAATTTTAGTAGAAAATTTAAAATATTGATTTTGAAAACATTAATTATGTAAAATAGTTCTAATGTAGAAATTTAGAATATGTAAAGAATAACATCCTAGAATTTTGTTAAGGTATGGATTATGTGGATATTTATAGTAAATATATCCTTGTCTAGATAGAACAAGTGGACATGGTCCTCGTAGAGTTTTACATAGGAGTATAAAATCCTAAATGTTATTTTGGGCTTGACTCAGGGTGACCTGGTACATGACAACAAGCCTTATTACACACCTGGTTTGACACTCCTGGGGGTATACTTAGGATAATTCATATTTTCATTATAAACTATTATGAAGGATGTAAATTTAAATAGGTCCTCAATGTAAACATGATTATGATTAGGATATTAGACATGAAGAATAGTTCGGTTATGGTATGTGTTGTTCTAGATAGACATTATACATTTTGATTCATAACCTAATTTAGTGTATGCGATTATATATAAAGGGATACTAGTTAGACATTATACATTGTGATTCATATTTTCCTATGAAAGATAATGATTCTAGTATTAGATATTTGACTAGTGCTCAATAGCTTATAACTGTACTTGAACATCTTACTCTGGTTATGAATAATAACCTTACCAATATAGAGAATCATAAACTCCAACGTGGAGGTGTAATGTTAAAATGTTATATGCAGCAACAACCTCCATCGTTCAATGGGACTACAAACCAATTTGTAGGTGAGGAGTGTAAAATTTCCCTAGAGATGATATTTATCACTTTCGGATTTAACGAAAGGGAGAAGTTGACATGGAATTTTATCATCTATTGGGAATGTAGATAAATGGTTGTTATTGATTCAGAAAACAAAGGATATGGAAAAAATTGAAAACATTTAATGGAGGGACATTAATGAAATATTCTATGAAAAAATAGCTTCCTCAAGAACAGTGAGAAAATATGGAGTGGAAATTATTGACTTTGATGAAAAAAGTGGATGAGAATTTTGTGAACTGTGAAAAAAAATTTATAAGGCTAGAAAGGAATTATATAGACTATATATGTAATCAATGCAGCAATATTGAACAATTCATTTATTGTTTTAAACAATTCCATTGAAGGGAACTAGTTTCCCAATATTTCTCAACAATTGAAGATATAGTTTCTCACGCAATACATATTGAGAAATAAGTTTCTATGTCTTTTGAATATAATGGAATTCATTAGAATAAGAGGGTGGTATATGAATGAATGGGTATAAGGTAGAATTAAAAGTGTAGTTTTCTAACATGTGATACATATGGAAAGAAACTCCATCGATCATCATAAAAGGACACAGAGTCTATTGAAAATGAGGATAATAATGCCAACAATATTGATATTTCAAGGGAAATAAAAGAGCAATAAATTTTCAATTCAACAATTTTAAAAAGATGGAATATTTTTCCAATGATTTTTTAAGACTCAATGTGTCATTCCCCATAGAAGGACAAGGCATAAAGGCTAATATTATGTGATCACAACTGTTGAATTTGAAGTTCCTAATGATGTGGTAGTAGGTACTATATTCATTTCTGTAAACATAAACAATTCATCCTTTGATTTTTAATCATCTTATTCCTTTATATCTTCCAAATTTTATTAAAAAAATAAATATTTAAAATCCCCTTTAAACTGAGATTTGTCTATCAAAACCCCTAAGAGAAGTCTCATTGCAACACAGATATGTGAGGTAGTCCATATTATGGAATATAAATGTTCTTTATCTACTGATTTTATCATTATATCTATGGTCGAATTTTACATAATACTTATCATGGATTGGATTTTAAAAAATTATGAGAAAATATAATGAAATAATAATTAAATTATGATTTTTGAGGAAGGTTTAGAATCCATTATCTTTAGAGGGGAAAAATAACCATCAGATTATTATCTAGATCTACCAAAAGTTGCTCAACTAAATTCAATACATGGAGAGGAAGTGAATACACTATCTGCTTTAGAGAGAATAAATATTAGAATTTAGGATTTACCTATTGTGAAATAACATGTTGATAAATTTCTAGAGGATATACAGGGACATCCATCCGAGCATGAAGTTGAGTTCTCTATTGATTTAATTACTAGTTGATTTCCTACATCAAATACCCCTTATAGAATGGACAAAGATGAATTAGTAGAACTAAATAAAGAAAAAGGGGAATTGAGTGAGAAAGGATTTATCCACCCTTGTGTTTCTCCATGGGGATCAACTGTTCTCTTTGTTAAGAAGAATGATGGATCAATGAGGATATGAATTTACTATAGAAAAATCAAAGCTATTACAATAAGGAATTTGTATCCCCTATATCGGAATGTTGATTCATTTGATCAACGTCACATATCATAATATTTTTCGATGATTGACCTTGGACTAGGATAACATCAGTTTTGTGTGATGAAGGAAGATATTCCAAATATAGTATTTCAAACTATGTATGGGCATTATGAGTTTATAGTAATGACTTTTGAACTATATAATGAACCCTTTTTTCATGGATAAAATGAATATATTTTCCTGGAATATCTTGATGACATCATTTGGTGTTTATTGAGAATATATTGCAGTACAAAAAAAAGCAACAAATATCATGAGAAACAGTTTCACATTATTCCAAAGATTCGTAGTAGAAAATAGTAATATGGGATGTTTAACAAGTGTGACTTATAGATTCAAATTGTTTCTTTTCATGGAAATATTGCCTCTATGGATGGAATCATAGTTCTTCCTAAAAGGAATGATATATTTCATGAATGGAAAACTCCAACAAACATAACATAGGTACATATATTTATTGGTTTATAATTTTATTATCGGCATTTGGTTCAGAACATTGTTATATTAGTTAACCCTTTAACCAATATTACCTGTAAAGGGGTTAATTTCATATGGAAAAAAGAATATGAAGAATGTATTTATGAATTTAAAGAGATGTTAGTTAATTCTCCAATCTTGACACAACCATCAGGAAATTATGTATTTGGGATTTATAGAGATGCGTCAAATAAATGACATAGTTATGTCTTTAATAAGAATGATAGAGTCATTAAATATGCATCAAGGTAGTTAAAAACTCAAGAAAAGAACTACCTAACTCATGATATTGTGTAAGAAGCTATAACCTTTTCTCTGAAGATATGGATACACTGTCTCTATGGTGAAAGATATGAGATATATACTAATCAAGAGATCTTGAAATATATCTTCTCATATAATGTACTCAATACGAAGAAAAGGTGAAGGCTTGAGCTACTCAAATATTTCCATTGTTCCAAACACTACCATCCTGAAAATGCAACTAAGATAGATGATGAATTGAGTATAAAGGATAATGGACTTTTACACATAATGGGGATTGAATGTGATCCTATAATCATGTATCTAGTAAATGTGGATATTGTAATTATCAAGGAAGGTGAAACATCCTTATTCTTCTATTTATTTCAAATCTATATTTATTTGAAATAATTAAAACATCAGAGTATGATGAAAAGAATCTCCAAAAGAGAATTAATTTTTTGAATGATGGGATGTTGGCTAACTTCCTGTGTGAATATGGTATTTTAAAATTATGGAAGATAATATTTATTCCCTCTATACCCAATATTAAAAGAGAGTTAATGTATGATACCCATAGCTCAAATTTATTTATATGCCCAAGTAGAAATAAATTGTATAAATATTTGAGGGAACAATTCTGGTGGGACTACTTGAAGTGGGAAATTACAGATTATGTATTTAGATGTTTAGTCTTTCAATAAGTGATGGATGAATGAAAACTTTCTAGAGGATTAATGCAACATATACCTATTCTTACATCAAAATATGATTAAATCACAAATTATTTTTCCATTGTATTATACAAAACACTAAGATAGAATGATTCAATATGTATAATTCTAGATAAAATTATGAAATCAACACATTTACTCACTGTAAGAGATGTTTTTCTACTTCAGAACCATGAAAGATTCTATATCAATGAAGTTGGGAGACTTCATGGAGAACCTCTCTCAAATGTTTATGATCGTGTGTCATGTTTTACATCGAAATTCTTGAAAAATTCATCAAAAATATTTGGACACTAATCTTTGATTGAGTACTGGTAATCACACTCAAACTGATAGTTAATCATAATGGATGATCCAAAAATTATAAGACATGTAGAGATCATTCTCAATTTACATTAATGGTTTATGGGATAAATAATTACCTTTTTTGGAGTTTTCAAACTATAATAGTTTCCATTCAAGTATTCAAATAGATCCATATAAAGCATTATATAGAAGGAGATGTCATACACCAACATGTTGTGATGAGGTTGGTGAAAGGAATCTTGTGGACCCAGAGCATGTGGAAGAAACAAAAGTGAAGGAAATGACTTTTAAAACCAATATCAAAATATCTAAATTCTGTAAAAGGATCTATGATGATAATAGAAGGAAGGTTTTGGAATTTCAATTATAAGATCATGTTTTCTTAAATGTACATCCATGGGAGTGTGTAATATTATTTGGGAAGAAAGATTAAATGAACCCTAGGTATATTGGTCATTTTGAAATAAGGGAGAGAAATGGATTTGTGGCTTATTATTTGGTAATTTCATCTATCCTTTATAAGGTACACAATTCGATCCATGTCTCACTGTTAAGAAATTAAAATCCAGATCCAACAAATATACTCACTTCTATAGGTGTAGAATGGAATCAAGTCATATCTTATTAGGAAGGGATTATCCTGATTTAGGAAACTAAAGAACAATTATTGAGGAATCAGATGACTCATATAGTAATGTTTTTTTAGAAATTCATAAAATTGAAGAGGCAACATGGTATCCTTAGGAAATTATAATGAACAACTACCCTAATGACTTTATGTGGGAACATTATATTAATTTAACATAATAATTTTTTGTATTTTGGAAATAATTTAACACCGAATTGTTTGAAAAATTAATTTAATTTAGAATGTAAGAACGACTGAGTCTCTGTGAAAAAAACACTTTGTTATATGAGATAGTTATGATCTACTCTCTAAACATAATTTTCGACTTTTGTGATTTGAATTTTAGAAATTTGACATGAATAATTTTGACCAGTAAAATATTTACATTCTGATAAGATTAACAAACATTTTTGGTGGATAGTAACTTATCCTTGGGCAAATTAACTTATCCTATTATATAGTAAATTACCATCATGAATAGAAACCTCACCCATGTATTTATAAATAAATTAGGATCCAAATAAACGATAGTGACTATTTTAAAAATAAATAATTAAGTGTTGATATTTTTGAGTGAAATAAATATTCAATTATAATATTAAATTAACAATTTGATTTAAAAAAACAATCTTAAAAAAATATTCCATTATAATTTTTATTATTATTTTAGGATAATTTTATAAGACCTTAGTTAATTTTTGAATTTTTTATAAAATCATTATTTAATTTAAAATCATTATTTTTCATATAAATAATGATTTTATTTAAAAAATAAATTTCAAATATTTAGAAATATATTATTAAAAAATGGTGTCCATTTTTGAATTCTATACATCAAAAAATAGTTAGGGTGATTTTTTGGTATTTTTTGAAAATACTTGTATTTTTAGTGAATAATAGAATACGATAATTTACAGTATATATAGATTAGAAGGTAAACCCAGTTTTACTTGTGTTATCACTGATGTAAGAACACTTTGTTTGAACTAAAATTCACATATTACAATTTTTTCTCCAAATAATCAAAACTATTAATTTTTTTGAGAATAATAAGAAAATAATGAATAAGATATTAAAAATTCACCCCTCTCATCCACTATAAACACCACCCCTCACTCCTGCTTCTCCTAAATTATCTATTCCTTGAATCATATCAGTGTTCTTAAAAAATACAATTCTAAATCTTCAACCGATGTCATGGATCACATCGTCTAGTCAGAAGAAAAAATAAATCTCTTTACATGGATTTTAAATGAGGAGAACCCAAGAGGTAAAATCATCTTCCATTTCATTTTATATTCATTTCAAGATCCGTCTTCATATATTATTATCTAATAAAACCATCAATCCAAAATATCATTATAACTCAAATATAATCTATATACTAGAATTATATCATTTTAAGGGAATTAAATCAACAATATCCTTACTCTCTCTCTCTCTCTCATTCACTTTTATTCTAAAAGCAAAATCACCATCCAAGAGGTGTTGATTTAATACCTTCATGGATGACAGAGTTTTATTTTTCAATATCTTTTTTATGTTTTTCATGAAACCATTTTTATTTTTTAACTACATTATAAAATATGTATTACATACTATGTATTAATTTTAGAACCATTATTTATACCAGATATTAAATAATAGAACCAAACTAGTTCGTCATGACTGTGAAACTGCTATAAAATATAAATTATATTCATTAAATGTTTTATTAATTTATTAATAAACATAATATATAAAAAATTAAATGAATAAAAATTTTAAATACTTTATGTTAATAAATTTCATACAAATTCAATTGTGTATAATTATACTTATTCTACATTAACATCCATTATCATATACAATGATACCAATCATGAAAACCAAGGAAATGAACACTCCCATGCTATAAATTTGTATCTTATAACTCATAAAATTCCCATAAATGAACATAATAAAATAATGATGATTCATGAAAATTCAAATAAGGTTATTAATTAAATAATTAATTGATTTAATTTGTTTCATTTGGATGTTAAGCTCATGTTAAGAACAAATTTGAACACAAGGTATGAGTTTTCTACCAGAACCTCCATTTTCTTTTGAGTTACTCTCTCTATAACTTAATCACATTTAGATAAATAATTATTTTCATTTACTCAAAATAAATTCTATTTTAATATTCTATATATGTTTACCTTTCATAATACTTCTTTATTTTATGGGGATTCAAATTTCTTATAATTATATTTCTCAATTATTCACGATTAACAAGCCTCATTCAAGGGAACGTCTCAAATTCGTAATAATTTAGAAATGCACTATATTATATTTTTAGTTCACAATTATTTTTATAAAATCACTCATTTGATCATTGAAAAACTAATTTAGTTAATTTTTGGTTTATGAAATTATTTCTCAAAAACAACTCTTCTTTTCAAAATACAAGTGTATTTCTATAAAAAATTTGTTGATGATTTTATTATAGTATTTTTGACTGTTTTAAAACCTTTGTTGAAGTTAATGTCTTATTAATGTTAATATAAAATGTTTATAATATCGCATATTTTATTAAATTTTTATTATTAGTTCTAATGTGGATGTGTTATCTTGATACCATTCACCATATAAGTCAAAATGGTTACTGCTTATGTGTACAGATTGGGGAAATTTATTTCAATGTTCATGTTGTTTATGTTTAGACAAACTGATATAAGGAATAAATTTCACTTATTACGTGTTGGGTGGGGCCTGATATATCCCTTTGGTGAATCAGAATATTTTATGACACAAAACAGAACTGGGTTTTGGCTGGAGCCTTACCCTAGTATTTTCAGACATCTTGGTTGAGGCATTGAAAATTTGTTTAATATGTCTTGAATTATGAATTCCCTCAATATAGTATTATAAATTAGTAAAAAATGTGATTATTTGACTATTATAATATCAATGGATATTTTTCATTCTCTCATGATCATTTATATAGCCTTATTTAATTATCTTTAATTCCTTCCATATTATGCTCAAGTATAATTTCGGAAAGTATGTGTTTTTATTTATTCACCATGCCTAATTTTTACATATTAATTACCCATATTGATCATCTGAGATCACCTATTTATTATAATTTATATTTCCCCTCGTGAAGAAGATGAATTTTAGGAATTAATTTCAAGGATAATCTATGATTTTGTGTTTGATTCAAAAGAAGATGACATGTTGTATTTCCTTTCAAGTTTTAATTTTTAACTTATGTGTGTATCTTGTTTTCCAAATCTACTATAATATTTTATTATTTGGATATGAATTCCTTGTTTTTATGCCAATGTAATAAAATAAGGCACAGAACATAGGAAACTAGTGATGGGTCCTCATAGAATGTGCATGAATTCGTGGATGTTACAACCAATATATCATTTATAGAGTGACTTAATATATACTATTTTTTTTAAAATACAAACTGAAGAATATTTTATGACAGATATAGTTTCAATGAGAAACTAGTGATGGTTGGAAACATTATTCTATGGCGTGCTGGAATAGGTTCCCCATCTCGTTTGATTTTGGATGTTTGAAGAAGCTGACCATGGGGATTCAGATTATTTGGGAGACTTCTCTTTTTTTATGTTATAATTTTCTTAAAAAAGGAGTGATCCCTCATATTCATTATGTGTGTCTAGTTTATAATTTTTAATTTCTCTTTTTTAAATTCTCTAAAGACCTATCATCATTGTGTTCTATTATGTTATCTTCAAAAGTTCTTCACGTCGAATCTATGGAGAATAATAAGTCTCTATTACCATTTGGATCCCAATTAAAACCTAGTGAATATTTTTTTCTCCTAATTTATTTTACTGATATATTTATATTAATTTTCTTTAATGATTTATAGTTTCATTTTTATGTAAAACCATAAAATGATATATTTGGGAGAATAAGTTCTTAATTTTTAAAATTAGGGATATACCATTAATCGGGTCTTATTTCGTGAGCCTTTTAATATTAAAATAATTTTTATGTTCTATAATGGTTCCATTAAATGGGTATTGATCAATTATTCCACCATGCTAGTTAAATTTTTAAATAGTGTGAGACTCACAATGGGTATCAATCTTGTAACCACTTTATTGGGGTGGTTGAGTGTGAGTTGTGAATTAGAGATGGATATGTGGTAGATTTATATTTTGATTGTTTATTTGGATATTAAATACTATTTTATGCCATTAAATGAAATAATTCTTCCATTATTTAATTATTTTTAGGTTTTGTGGTACGATGCAATGTTTCGTAAAAAATGAAGAAAGAAAATGAATAATATTAGGTTCAAATAGTTTGCATGGGCTGCTTCATAATGAGGTGTGACACATAACTTTTTGAATATTATTGAAGCTAAAAATGATCAAATAATAATTCAAGGATTGATCTTATAGCTAAAAAATGAAGAATTAAAATGAAACTATGAAAATATACTAAAAAAAACATTCAATGTCATGATTGACATCCACGACATGCAACATGTAGATTTAAAAAGCATGAAATAATGTCATTGGATTTTCATCCGTAGACATTAGATATCAAGGGTACACTATTTGTAATGTGAAATAATTTAGAAATTAAAGGTTCTAACCCCATACTTTACACATCATGAAAACACAATACATGCCCTAAAACAATCATACAAGACCAAGAGTATGAATTTCTGAAATAATAAATGTTGGTGACAAATTTTACGACCTCTGGCCCCCTTAAGATGACGTTTTTACCCATTAATGATTATATTGATAGAAAGAATATGTATTGAGGTATGTGAATTGAATTTGAGGCTATAGGATAAAATATTCACTTAATGACCTTAAACTGTGCTATATTTTATAGATACTACTGCTTGTGTTTTTTATTTCCTTTTATATTCAATTACTTTTGTATAGTAATGCATATGAATATTTTTATTCCAATTATTTCCATATTCGTAAATATTTCACTCTCTTCCAACCACAATATCATTATCTATATCAACTATCTTCCCAGAAGGATCTATTTTTAATTTGGAAATCAAAAGTGACTAACATAAGGATTTTCCCTAGGAGTGTTTTCCTAGTGTTATATATTATTGCATATAAAATTCATTAATGCAATGAATAATTTTATAGTGGATGAGAGTAAAATGAATGGATTTAGTGAATATCCCACAAACGTGAATCTTGAATTCATTTCGACATCCTTCCCATGGGGCTGTACTTTTATTGTGCTAACATAATTTCTTATGAAGGAAAAATTCCCACTCACGGTAAAGAGTATAAATACATATATGATGTAATTGTATTTTTAAATTTAATTTATATTAGTAATAAATAATTAATTAATATTTTTTTCAATCCCTAGAACACAGATATTTCATTCATAATTCCATTTTTTGGCATTTACAAGTTCATATAATGTTATTTTATTGTATTTTATTTATTTTAGAAAATCTAAAACCCTAATACTACATTATATTCATAAAAATATGAAAACATTAAAATAAATATATTAGTTTGAATAGAATTACTGATTGATATGACAAAGATTCTCTTTAAATGAAATGACCCGGTTTACCTTTATACTACATTAATAGAATAAAATTTTATTCTTCTACACCCCATGATAGCCATTAATTCAAACATGAATCATTTCTCGGGATCTTCCACTGTGATGAATTGCAGGTATTTTACTAGTAGAGTTTTATTTTCCTTTTATTTTCAATTAATATTTAAATTTAATGCATATGCATATATTTAATTCATGTTTTCCATCGTATAAGATATTTATTTCTCATCCAAATCTAATCACATTCTCTATCACTTATCTCTTCCCTCCAAGATCGCTTTTCACTATAAAAATATAAAGTGACTAACCAATATCATAACCCAAGGATTAGATTCATAGTTGTATTTAATAATGTTCGTGAAATTTTTTAATCCTATAATATTTTTTTGTAGATGAGTGTGAAATTAATAGTACTAGTAAACATACACCATGAATTGAATCTCAAATTCATTATTACATACCACCTGAGGGAGTTGAACTTTTGTTACGCTAGAGAGGATTACTATGTTGTAGAAATACCCACTCAATATAGGGAGTTGGAGTCAATTTACAGTGTAATAGGATTGTCAAATA
Source organism: Viscum album (assembly GCA_963277665.1). Classification (NCBI taxonomy): domain Eukaryota; kingdom Viridiplantae; phylum Streptophyta; class Magnoliopsida; order Santalales; family Viscaceae; genus Viscum; species Viscum album. The sequence continues at coordinate 594,118,602 of OY728126.1, forward strand.
GAAATCAAATAATTAATAAATAATGAATGAATCTATGTAACCAACCCTAGAACCAATTAATTTCATCCCTAATTCCATCCATTTTTCATTTTCATTTGTGGATAGTGTTAATTTATTACATTAAATTTATTTTTCAAAACCAAAAAACCCGAATTTTTCATTATTTTAAAAAATAAATTAGAAAATAGAAATCTATTAGGTTGATTAGAATTATTGATTGAGATGACTGTGGAACTCCCCTAGTGAAGTGATCATGGAAATACTTTGTGTTGAATTAAGAAAAGAAAATTATTTTTTTACGTTCCCTACAATAGGTGTGTGTCTAAACTGGTACTTTAAGGAGTGAAGTGGTATTTCGATCAATTTTTAGAATCTCTCGTTTTGTAATTATTTTACTATTTTTTTATTAAAAAATCTAAAACCCCTATTTTAGAATATGATTTCAATTTATTATTATTATTCATGGAATAACTAATCCCAAGTGCAAGAATTCATAGTTTAACCTCCTGATCTATAAAAGAAAATGTTTCTTTATTTTATATATATATCATGGGAGATAAATGTCAATTCATCATAGAGGGGGAATTTAGGTACCTCACCTAGGATCTTAAATTGACCTCAAAAAAATTTGTTGATGGATTGGCCAATGAATTTTATAAATTATAGAGTACATAAAAGAAAATTTTTCAGTAAATTACCCTGACACAAGCATAATATTCATTATCCCCCCTCCATTATTTCAGAATAAATTCCATCAGTGAAAAATCAAGAAAAACCGGTTGATATTTAATTAAAATCTCATTTGAAAAAGATTAGTGAAATAGTGTATTACCTAGAGAGAAAAACATAATGGATAACATATTATCTCTAGAAATCCCAATAAGAGCACAAAGCTGAGCTAGAGTAACATCACTTGGTCCTTTATAATTTTCCAAAAGAAATCCAAGAGGTTGAGGGAAACCGTGAATACTACCTATAAGCCAACCATATGTATATCTATATTCAAGAATTCCATGAAGAGCCAGATAGTTTGGATGAATACTCATGTTATGATACGATTATAGGAAATGATTTGGATCAATTTCCGGGTGAATGGGAAGACGATGAATTTCATAGATATATTCCAATCAACAAGAGTGAAGAATCATCACCTAACTACCTATTGTTATCCATGGAAGAATATGAATCCATAAAATTGGTGGAATTAAAATAATTACTATAGGAACCCAACCACCTTTCTCAATTAAGTGAACTTCAACTCCAAGAGGCTCATTACACATAATAATAAATTCATGCTGGTCCAACTTAGGGAGATAATACATTATTAAACTCAAAATCATTTAATTTCATTGAAACATTTTTGAGTATCAGTTCTAATTGTTTTGAATTTTCAATTCATTCCAACATATATTATTCCCTTGATAAATATGATGAAAATTAAATTCAACATGTTTAAGAACACATGGATATCCTTGAACAAATTGAAAATTAACACAACGGAGTATAAAAAGATGTACCGGCAGAATTTCATATAGAACTATATATTAATACATCGTGCATAAAAGGGGAAGAATTTGACATTGAATTTTCAAATTAGTATTTTTTAAATGAAATTTCATGATCACTTTTTCTTTGACTATTATTTTACATCACAACATGAGAAACCACTATACAAAAAATAATACATTACAAACACCACATCTAAAAAGGATTATGTTCTATAATTTCTCCTCTCACACCATTCATGTATAACATATTCTGAATGGATAGGAAATGGTGTACCATATATATGGAATTCTCTTGAACAAAAAATAATAACTATGGTATGGAATGAACAACATGTGGTGGTTCAATTCATGGAAAATCCACCCACTGAATGACTACGGACGATTCCTAGTACTATTCATCTAGAGGTAGTAAATTTCCAAGCCCCCCATGGGTGATCAAAACAATAACTAACCTTCTCATTCATTGAATCATTTTATAATAATTTAAATTCAATTATTACTTTAATAATAAATTATAAATATGCATTATATCCTTAATTATTTTTTATCTTGTATTGGCATGAACCTTGTATGTAAAAGGGTGGTTTTATTTTTTTGCTCCATCAAGATGGTACATTTAAATAGAGGAGGGAATTAAAGAGGATACTTGATGTAATTCACATCATGATGATGCTATAGTGTCAATCTGTGAAACAAAAAATCACATCGTGAAAAGAATTCACACCATGAATCACTACAACAATGTGCATAAAAATAGAACCATCAAAAAAATAAATTGATGCTTCAATGTGATTGGTGTGTGATTTTTCAATTATTTTTTTATTTTTTATCTCATTATTATAATCTATTCAAGTCCTTTAAAATAAAACTTCATTACACACCATAGATGATGTACTATATTGTTTATCTAGGAGATATATTTTTTATAGCATAATGATTATTTAATGGTTGTATTTTTTCTACCAATGAGATTAGATGAGTTAAATATTAACATATATTATTAATGTTAATCATGATAGGATTAATTTTAGAAATAATTATTTTTTAGAATAAATATATTTTGTAAATAATTTTATTTTACTTTATTTGGATTGTTTTTAACTTCTTAAATGTATATATATTGGTTTATTATTTTTCTAGATTTCGAGGAATTATTTCACTCAAACAAAATTCTTTCAACCATGATAAAAATTATGAATTGATATTTTTCATTTATTTCCACAGTATATTTCATGAGTGACCAGGGTATATTCACTTTTAGAAAATTCTTAGAATCTTATTAGGCTATGATTGAACATATTCAACTTTAACATGATTGAAAAATTTTTATTAATTAAATCTTTATACATAAACAAAAATTGACATCAATCCATATTTTTCTCATATAATCCTTGAATAACCTTGTTAAGAAAGGATCCATGTTATAATACTATTATATCCATTACTACACTACTCATAGTATCTTTTATGATATTTAATATAATATTTATGGTGGATTATTTTTCAAAGTATTTGGGGATGTACATTATTTTGTAAGGGTTTTTATTATATTTAGGAAATTTTATATTTTTAATTAAAACTATTATTCATCACTCTTTATAAAAGAAAAAAAATATAGAATATAAATTTACAATAATTTATAATGTCTTTACATAATAAAAAATCAACATTTCCATACCAAAAACTATATGATAATTTGTATTTTTAGTGTTGTATATGATAATTATATTAAGAAAATAATTTAAAATAAAGAAAAAAATATAAAAAATATAAAAAAGATCAGCAGAGGGGGATTGACACATTATTTTAATTTTTATCTTGTGCCTAAAATGAGACTGATGTGTATTAATATGGGATTTCAATATGTATTTCATCAGGATTATCTTTTTGATATCATGTAGTATATAGAAGATTCAAACCTCCTTTTTCAAAATTATTTTTAAAACATCAATACATACCATCCTTAAAACTCATAGTCATAAGGTCTTAAATTTAAATCCAGCATGATTGATTTTTTTCATTACGTAGTAGAGATGTTAGTTGACATAAAAGATTATGGAAAGTGATATTTCCATGATTTATGTCAATAATTTTAGTTACATATACTACCTCTAGGGATGAGAAAAAATAATTCAATATGAGGTAAATTGATATTTTCTTGGACAGTAATGATAAATTAAGAAATAAATGTTAATTGAAGGAAGAGAATTGTTATCTAGAAGTAATAAATGTAAAATGAATGATTGAATTAATTTTTTATAAATGAAAATTTAATGAAATTTATTTCTGTGGAAGTTGATTGTTTATTTTACATTATAAAACACCTCTTTCTATTTTTTTATATTTGAATATTTGAAAAATTAAATGCTTATAAAATGGTGTTGAGGATTCATGTATAAAGACAAGAAAGATCTAAGTACGGGGGAATTGACATAGTCATATTTTGATTGTTTATTTTTATTTAAAATGATATTTTTCAGTAATTTAATCTATTAATAATTTTAAAGTATAATTTTTTTGGTACGATACAATGTTTTATTAAAAAATAAAAAATACACAAATTTAGTGGGAAGAAAACACTTTGTTGTGCATCGTGACACCTGATTTGTAGAGAAGGATTGAATAATGAATATGGTTGTACAATTTTTTTAATAACATCACATTATATAGAATATAATGGAGTTATTATTATATAATGGAAACAACAAAGAAAGAGGAAGTGGAAGAATAAAATAACTTGAAAGAGGTGATGAAATATTTACCTCTTCGTCAGGTTCTTCCTTCTGATTTTATCAAAAGGGCTCATTAGGATGGATTTTGGACCAAAGTAAGGCCTCTAGGATGAAGGGAGGAATGTTGGAAAGATATTTGGGCTGGGGTGGGCTATACCAAAAGGCTTTGGATGTGTGAAACTAAGAGAAGGGGAAGTTCACTTTTATAAGAGATGTTAGAGTCACTTTAAGAAAATCATGAAATATTATTTATAAAAAAATTATTTTCTGTTTTTAATAGATCCAAATTGAATTATACAAAGTCTATGGTGGGGATGGGTTGAAAACCTCTCAACGAATATGTTTTAGACAGGTTTTGGTTATCATATTAACCTTATATTTTAGATTAAATCTTAGTTAAATAGTTTGACATTTACCATGTCTCTTTTTATTTTTATATTATATTGTTAATAAACATACTATAACAACCCAAGAGAACCCCATGTGGTTAATTATTAATATTTATAACCTTATACAAGTCCTTTGGACGAGCCTTATATTTTTATTAATATTATACAAATTAATAATTTAATATTTTTTTAAAACTCAATTATATCAATTTTGACACTATTTTGTAATTTTTTTTGAAAGCCCTAAAAACTTTATCACTTTTAATATAATATATCTTAAAAACCCTAAAATTTAATATTATCTTAGAAAATTAGTGGAATTCATCATAATTATCAATTTACATTTATTTGGATATTTATAATATCAATTATTTTAATATTTCCTTCATAAGGTAATTACTGCATCAACATTGTGTCATAAATAAATTAAATTACATAATGTATAGAAATTATAAATAAAATACCATTATTATGAAATCTTTTTAGATTTTTATTGAATATTTATAGTCAAATTTATATTGTATGTAACTCTATATTAAAAATGGTTTAGTTATTAAACATTGAAATTTAACTCTTTTAACTCTTTTTTAAATAAAATAATATTAAATGTCCTAATATAATCCAAGGGGACCAAATATGATCAAATTTTATTCCAAAGGTCGTTTTGGGTCTTATTGTACTTATTCAATAGAATTCAGACATGTGTTAAGGTAATTATGATATCATTTCTACCCTTAATTATCATATTTACTTTTAACTGCAGTAAATAAAAGTGAAAAGTTACTATTCACCAAAAAATATTTTCATCTTATTGAACAACATTTTACTTACTGATATTAACCATGTCTCTCATATTTTTTATATTCAACTCGTAGAATTAGTAAAATATAGTTTTATACAAATTTGCAAACAGTCGTAGGAGATGGGTAAAAGAAGGTAAAAAGTTCGATAAAATTTTATATATCTAAATTTATTATAAAATGACTACAATGAATTAAATTCAACATATATAGGTAAATTATATCTATTTTTTCCTAATGTAAATTAAAATAAAATAACTAATTATTTAAATAAATATTTGTTTTAAACAAATAACCTCATGATTTTTTCACTATTCATCAAAAATTGATTTTTTCATAAAAATAAAAATTTCACCCTAAGCTAATTTCGATATTCTAAATACAAAAATGATTTCCATTTTAAAAGATAAAATTTAAAAAAAAAATTAAAAAATTTGGTATTACTATTCATAATGGCTAGATTGATTGGTCGCGGTGTGTTAGAATCTCGATGTTGTGTACAATGCAATCTATTGCATTATTTAAAGGGAAACATACCGTTGAAGCTTGGGGTGTTACATTATTTCCACCTTCAAATAATTTATTTATCAAAATTTCTATAATACTAATTCACAAAAAGATTTGGGTGGTTCTTCATCATAAGTTCCTCTGGTTCCCACATTGCCTGTTCCATCTTATGGTTTTCCAAAGAATTTTTACTAGACGAGTCGTCTGGTTTCTCAGCACATTTTCTCTTGTAGAAAGAATTTCGAAAGGATCTTCACAATAAGACAGATTTGGTTCCAGTTCAATTTTTTCAATTGTGAGTACATGCATTGGGTCAGGCATGTATTTTCTAAACAGTTATACGTGGAACACATCATGAACATTGGAGGGACATGGAGGCATTTCCAAACTATAAGCTAAAAATCCAATTCGTTTTATAAATTTTAAAGGTCTGATGTACCTGTGACTCAATTTTACATTCATACCAAAACATATAACACCAATCCATGGAGATAACTTCAAGAAAACATGATCTCTTACCTGAAATTACAAATCCTTCCTTTGGTTATCGACATAGATCTTTTTCCAACTTGAGCTACTTTGATGTGGGTTTGGATAACCTTTACCTTTTACATTGTTTCCTCGAAAATTTCTGGACCTATGAGTTTTCTTTCACCAACATCATCCCAACAAGTTGGCATGAGACATCACTTTCCATATAACGCTTCATATGGTGCCATCTAAACAATTTAATGGAAGCTATTTTTATAGGAAATTCTACCATAGGTAAATACTGATCCCACATACCTTGAATATAATGTGAAAAAGATCTCAACATGTCTTCTAAGGTTTGAATTGTTTGTTATGAACTTCCATCATTTTGAGGGTGGTAGGTAATGCTAAAACGAAGTTCATTATCAAGGGCCTTCAAAATAATTTTCTAGAATATTGATGTAAAATGCGGATCCCGATCAGAAACAATGAACAAGGGTACTCAATGAAGTCTTACAACTTCATTAATATATATTTCGTCCATAAATTCAAGTGGTAAATCATCTCTTATAGAAAAAAATGTGGTGAATTGGTATGATGATAAAAAATAACCCATATTGCATCATTCCTTCTAGGAGTCATTGGTAACCCCAAGACAAAGTCCATCATAATATTATCTCTTTTCTAATCAGGTATGGGAAAGGTTGCAAGAATTTTCTAGGATGTTGTCTTCCAGGTTTCACTTGTTGAATAACTATACATATTAACACCAATATAGAAATCACTCTCTTCATGTTTCCCACCAAAAATCTTCTTTCTAATTTTTATACATCATAGTGATACCATGGTTTATAGAGAAATTGGAGCTATGAGCTTCATCAAAAAAATCACTTTTTAGATCAGGTATTTCAAGAACACAATGACTCTTCCAAAATTTCAAAAAATCCATCTTTATATACAAATTCGAGCAATCTCCCAACTTTCACAACATTAATTTTCTTTTGAAATTCCTCCTTCTAAGTATGAGAACATTTTATCCTTTTATGTAAAGATGGTTTGGAAACCATTTGAAAAAGAATTGATGTTTCTTCTTCCATGGTTATTCTCATATCCATCATTACTACATCCATGAAAATATGATCCTTTTTAACTCCCATCTTGTTCCAAACTCCATGATCATTTCTGATCAAAGCATCTTCCACCTTATTTTCTGTCCCAGGGTGATAGTGTATAGTGCAATCATAATCCTTGAGTAGTTCAATCCATCTCTTTTGCCTCCTGTTGAGTTCTATTTGTGTGTGAATATACATCAAACTCTTGTGACTAGTATAAATATCACAATTTTAACCGTAGAGATAGTGTCTCCATATCATCAAAGCAAAGATTATAGATGCTAAATCCAAATCATTAGTGTGATAGTTTTTTCCATGAATTTTTAGCTTCTGTGATGAAAATGATAGAACTCTAACATTCTATATAAGGACACAACCAAGTTCCTTATTTGAAAAATCACTATAAATAACGAACCCATTGTTCCCCGATGGTAGAGTAAATATAAGTGCATTAACTAATCTTCTCTTCAGTTCTTCAAAACATTCATCACACTCTTTTATACAAACAAATTTAACCCCTCTACATCTGAGCTTGTTTAGTAGGTTATCTAATCAGGAAAAAAGTGGGACAAAATTCCAAATAAAACATGCTAAACCAATAAAACTGCATACCTGAGTTATACTTGTTGTTGCTGGTCATTCGTGGATTTCAATTATCATTGAAGTATCAATATTGATTCCATATTTTAAGACATTGTGTCCAAGAAAATAAATCATCTAAATCTAGAATTCACACTTTCTAAACATCACATATAATTCATTTCTTCTAAGAGTCATTAGGATAACGTGCAAGTGATTTTCGTGATCTTTATAGCTTTTTGAGTATACAAAGATATCATCAATAAATACCACTACAAATCTGTCATGATATTCCTTGAATACTTTGTTCATTAGATTCCTAAAAACAGAGGGTGCAGTAGTCAGCCCAAAAGGCATTACAATAAACTCGTAATGCTCATACCTGGTTCAGAATGCTATTTTCAGAATGTCTTCCTTCTTCACACACCACTGATGATATCCAGATTGAAGGATAGTAATTAAAAAATATTTATCTCCATGAAGTTAGTCGAATAAATAATCAATGTGGGTTAGGGGATACTGGTTCTTTATTGTTATATCATTGATCTCCCGATAGTCAATGCACTACCTCATAGATCTGTTTTTCTTCTTAACAAAAATGACCGAGGATCCCCATGGAGAAAAACTAGGGCTAATAAATCCCTTATTACTCAATTATTCTAGTTGTTTGTTTATTTTAACTAATTCCACATTGCACATTCTATAAGGGGTTTTCGATATGTGCCTTGAAACAGGAATTAAATCAGTAGAAAACATAATTTATCATTCTGAAGGATATCTAGGTAAATCCTCTAGAAACTCATCAAAATATTTTTTTTTCACAATAGGTATGACTTCTATTCAAACAATATTTTTCTCACCCATAATTATTTCTTTCTCACCCTCTCTAATAATTGAATTCAGTAGAGCTAAGGGGGGTGGATCTAGATAAGAATCAGGTGGTGACATTTTTTCTCTAATGATAATGTACTCTTTATCTTCATTGAAAATTGTAATGTCTTTCTTCATACAATAAATATTCATAGCATGGATTGAAATCCAATCCATTATGAGGATTATATCAAATTTAGTCTTGGGTATGACGATGAGATCAGCAGATTAAGAACATTTATATTCCCTAATGGGAACTGGTTCACAAAACATTATTGCGATGATACCTCTCTTAGGTGTTTTGACTGACAACTCCCTTATTATGTAAAATTCAAAATATCTAATTTTATTAGAAAATTGGGAAGATGTGAAATAATATGATGATCCATAGTCAAATAAATCATTGGAAAAACATGATAAAACCATTGAATTACCTGCCACCACATCTTTCAGAGCTTCAACCTTAACAGTCGTGATCGCATATGCTTGACCATTCTCCCTTGGCCTTTTCTGAGTTAATTTCTATTAGTGCTTATGGCATTCATTTGCATCATTTCCCTTTTCTATACAATTATAGCATTCAACAGCCTCTTTCATCCCCTTTCAATCACGAGTTTGGTGGCCTTTTCACTACACTTGTAACAAACTCTCATTCCCTTCAGGCATGTATCATGGTGATTATTCCCACATTTACCATCATATGGATATATATCTTTTCCTTTATTAACCTTATTTCTATTTCTAGAGTGTTCTGTAGATCTCTTATTCTCCAGATTTTCTTTAATGTCGTAGAAATTATAGAATTCTTTTTCTCTCTTTATAGAATATTAGACAATATCTTTGAATAATAATGATGATTGTGATACTAATGCTTGCTGGAGAAATGGTTTTAACCCATCAAATTTTAGATTATACGTACTCCTTGGGTTACGTATATAATCTTCAACATTCCATCCTAACCTTGTAACGTTAGCCTCATATTTAGTGAAATTCTCACCCTCTTTTTTCCTTAGACACAGAAATTTCCTTTCTATATCCACTAGATGGTTATAAGGATAATATTTTTTGAAGATAATTTATTTAAATGCCCTCCATTGCATATTTTATAACTCCTCATCTTCCATTGTGTTTTGAATCAATGACCACCATTGATTTGCATCTGCCGTGAGGTGATAAACTTCCATGAAATTTTTTTCACTTTTGCTAAACCCCAAAGCGTGGAAACATTTCACTAAGGAATTTATCCATTGATCAGCTACTAATGAATTATTACTCCAATTTAATTCTGGTGGGTTTTCTTCCTGAAGTAGTCTAACATTGATCCTCTGTGTTGTGGATCTAGGTCCTCCATACAGGTAAGGTTATTATTCATAATTCGAGGGAGTTTTCCCATTATGGGGATAAAAAGATCAACACTAGTTTCTTCACCAACTCCACTATAATTATCTAGAGTAGGAGGAAAATCCCTACATGGATTATATTCATTGATATGGTTTCCAGTTCTTCAACTAGGAACCATTTTTAAACAATGGCATATGTTAGATTAGTTTATGAACAACAATACATAACTCAGAACTTGTAAAACACTAAAAATAAATTTAATAGTTTATAAATATATTCTATAATCCTAAATATGTTTTCTTTGAGGAAGTATATTCTCATAAACCTTTAATAATGGTTTTTATAGAAAAATAGAATCATCTTAAGCATATCCCCTGTGAGTGTCATTACCAAGAGTGAATCAAGGCATGTTGTCATGCACCAGTTCCCGTTCGAGTGTAGCTCAAAGCGGTGTTTTCTAGTTTTACCCCTAGGTACATCTTTATTAGAGCTACCTCTACCTGCTTGTATCCAGAAATGGATGTATTGCTTAGAAAACTCACAAAATCTCTATAGTACCAAAATTCTAAGAAGTTCTTCTATACTAATCCCCAAAGTCTATCTTAGGGCAGTGATATCTAATCATATTTTTTCTAAATCCAGCTTCCATGGTTTGTACTAAATGTAATCTGAGATCATCTATAACACCCCAACCATATTTACCTAGAGTTATTGAATTATTACATAACATTGGCATGATATAAGTAATCAAGTCTTGAAAGACTGATTAGTTTAGTATCCATATAAGTACTAGATATATTCATAAGTTTACATTACATCAAAAAATAAAAATATCAACAAAATTTTTACCCATTTTAAAACACTTGTATCCTTATCCTATCCACATAGGTTAACAACAAATTAATTCGTCACATCCTAGAAAAAATAAAATATAGAACGTGGTGATCTCAGATGCTCTTTATGGATAACAATAAAGTGGAAACTTTCATAAATAAGCATAAACATTTAAGGCATTGTACTAGACTAAAACAAAATCCTTTTAAACATAAACTTTAGCATAATATGGAAACTTTAAAATCAAATAAATCCATTTACTTATTCGCGAGGATATTCTACTAGTCTAATAATTGCATGAAATATCAATAGCCACTATCATAATTAAAGAATGCATAATGTCAATCTTCATAACGACATAGTCAAAGACTTGTGCCAAGACTACACATATGATTTTTATCAAGGCCTTGTGCCAATACACTAGTTTGTCTCATGATAACTACCGATGCATAGAGGAGATAAAACAGCCTCCACCCATCACTTATTTAGTCCAACGCATTCCTCATATGAAAAGGTTAAAAGATAACATAATCGTTCGTATTAAAACTAGTATACGAATTGTTGATAAATTATTCATAAACAAAAAATGGTATAAAAATAATACATCCATAGTAAAAAATATCACAAAGAATTCAATACAATATGGAAGATTTGTGTCATAATAAAACAACTTCAAATAATATTAAAATCCATCAAAATGAAGTTGACATAGATGAAATCAAAACTTTTTTAGAGAAAGAACACTTTTGATTTTGAAATCATTTAAAAGTCATATAGTTATAAAAGAAAACAATTATTTTTAAACTATTATTATAAGCTTTTAAGTTAAGATTCTATGAAGTTATAATGGTGGAAGATAGCCGCACCCACCGTATAATTCTAAAAAACATTCTTACCTTATTTTTTTCGAAAAGGACATAAAGTACCTTGTTTGCAAAAGGACAGAAAGATTAATTTAAAAACATATAAGTTCAAATGATGGTATAAATGAATTTAATATATTGAATAGTAAATAATAAAAATGTTTTGAAATGCATTTTTTTGAAAACATTGAAGTGGATTATAAAGCGGTATCAGTAGATACTTACGTAAAAACAACCTCGGATAAAAAGGCGATTGTAAAATTTACCCTTACCTTGTAATTTTCCTTAGTCGATTTTATGTTAACCTCTTGTATAATAGTTAAAACCTTTCTATTAAATTATACATGAAATATATACATAAATATGATATCATATATAATCTTATAATATTTCTTTGTTAATAAAATTTTAGTAGTATCATCATTTTAGGTGTTAATTGATTCATTTTCCATTATATGCTTGGTTACATAAGCCATATTTGTTATGGATAGGATTTATTTGATTCATATAATTAATTATATTATGTTCATAAACAATATTTTTAATAATAAAGTAAAAATTATTCTTGAAGGATTACGATGGGGAATGAATCTCATCACGTTCGTGGAGACGGTAATCCGGATGTACGCACGAGCGGAAATATCATTCTTTTGATATTAAAATCATATATAATTGGATTTTATATCATATATGCAGAATAATTATCATGTTATAGTAATTATTTACATCATTTATACTCATTATTATACCCATACAAATGATGAAGTGTTCGAATAACAAACTACCCCACGACACGGAGACAGTAATCCGTACGTATGCACATAAGGTGACAATGTCACTTATAGGATGGATAGAATAATGAATATGGCTGTAGAATTTTTATAATATCATCACAATATATAGAATATAATGGATTTATTATTTTATAATGGAATCAATAAATAAATAGGTAGTGGAAGAAGAAAATAACTTGGAAGAGGTGATTAAATATTTGCCTCTTCTTCGGGTTCTTCGTTTTGATTTGATCAAAAGGGATCCTTAGGTTGGCTTTTTGACCAATAAAAGGCCTCTAGGATGAAGGGAAGAAAGTTGTGAGGATATTTGGGTAGGGTATGGTAGATATAAAAGGCTTTGGATGTGTGAAATTAAGATAAGGGGAAGTGACCTATTATAAGAGAGGTGAGTGTCACTTTAGGAAAATCCTGAAATATTATTTAATAATAAAATATTTTTCGGTTTCTATTGGCTCAGAAATAAATTATTTAAAGGATAAGGTGGTTAAGGGTCGAAAAAATCTAAACCAAAATGTTTTAGACAAATTTAGGTCATCATATTATTCTTAGCATTTAGATTTAACTCTGAGTTAAATAATTTGACATTTACCATGTCTCTTTGTATTCTTATAATATATGTTTAATAAACATACTATAACAATCCAAGAGAACCCCATGTGGTTCATTATTAATATATATAAATACTTATATATGTATTTTTGAAGAACCATAGATTTTCAGGAATATTATATCATTTAATAATATAATATTTGTTTTAAAAACTCAATTATGTCAATTTTGACATTATTTAGTATATGAATTTTTTGAAAACCAAAAATACTTTATCATGTAGAAAAAAATTTATTTAACCAAACCTAAATTATCATATTAAACATGAAAATTAGTGGAATTCATCAGAACTCTCAATTTAAATTTATTTGGTTATTTATAATAATTATTATTTTAAAATTTCATTAATATGTTAATTATTGCATCATCATTGTGTCATAAATAAATTAAATTATATAATTTCTAAAAAATAAAAATAAAATAACATTATTTAGAAAAATGATTTTATATTACTAATGAATATTTATAGTCGAATATTTATTGTGTGTAACCCTATACTAAAAAAGGTTTAGTTATTAAACGTTGACTTTAATTCTTTTAACTCTTCTTTAAAAAAATAATAATAAATGTCCTAATCTAATCATTGTGTACCAAATATAATCATATTTTATTCATAAGGTTTTTTAGGTAGAATTATACATATCCAAAATAATTAAGACATTTTTTATGGTAATTATGATATCATTTTTAACCTTAATTGCCCTATTTGTTTTTAACTGTGGTAAATAATAGTTAAAAGTTACTATTCACCAATAATTAGTTTCATTATTGAAGAAAATTTTACATAGTGATATTAACCATGTATCTTGGATTCTTGAAACTGAACTCATACAAGTGGTAAAAGTATGTTTTATACAAATTTGCAAATTCTCCTAGGAGGTGGGTAAAAGAGGGTAAAAAGTTAAATAAAATTTTATATACCTAAACTTATTATAAATTGACTCCAATTAATTAAGTTTAACATATATAGGTATTATGTATCTATTTTTACCTAAAATAAATTAAAATAAAATAAGTAATTATTAAAAAAAAGTTGTTTTTAACCAATAACGCAATGTTTTATCACTATTCCTAAAAAATTGAATGTTTTTATAAAAATACCAAAAACTCACCATAAGATAAATATGATATTCTTAATCCACAAATGAAGTCCATTTCGAATGATTAAATTTATAAAATTTAAATAATTTGGTTTTACTATTCATAATGGCTAGTTTGATTGGTCGCGGTGTGTTAGAATCTCGAAGTTGCGTACAATGCATGCTATTGGATTATTCAAAGGGAAACATACCGTGGAAGCTTGGGGTGTTACATACAATGAGAGGAATCCCCCACCTTGTGTGATCTTTTAAAGGATTCATGATTCTTTAGTGTTTTTCTACCCACAGCCTTGTGGAGCTAAAATTCATATATATAGTGCATCCCCCCCCCCCCCACCACCACCACCCCCACCAATTTTTCTGGAAACCCGTTTAGTAGTTAAAGAGGCATTTTCTCAACTCGTAAATTTATTTATTTCTTTAATTATCACCATCTTATTCTCACATGGATTCCCGCAGTTGTGTATCATAAAAAACTCACCTTAGAAAGGTCCAAACACAGCTTGAAATATTCATGAAATGTTTTTGGAGGAAAACATGAGTTTTAAAAACATGCGACCATTGAAGAATGTACATATATCATGAACCACCTTAATTTACATGTAATTTTACCTTGAAAAAAAATCAGCATCTTTGTACTAGATCCCATGGTTTTCAAAACTATATAGTTTTACTAAATAGGTTCTAGATTTTTAATTTCATGCCTATATAGTCCAAATAATATTGTGAAAAAATTTGATTACTTATAGAAACCATAGTAAGACAAATATTGTTCTATTATGAAAATTACACAAACACAACTAGTATCCCAGACCCTTGTTCCCAAAATGTTTTCACCAAGCATGAACTAGGAAGCCTCAATTCAAAATACTCTAAATCAGATACACTGTTAGGTTTGGCCCTCCACATGATACAATAAAAATGGAGTGTACACAACTTTTTTCCATTTATAATGAATATTCACAGTAGATACATAAGACCTAATAATGAAATAATTTGGATAAACCGACCATTGTTCCCCTCATTTAACAAATATATGATCCTTCTTCTCCACCTACCATACCTGAGAATGAAAATTTTGGTGTATTAATTATAAAAACATCCAAGATAAAGGACATTAATCTATGTAGGACAATTTCATGGTTGTATGAAATTAAAATTCAGAATAAATTCTTAGTTGTGTAATGCTAAACTATATTATGACATCTATAGTGAATGACATTAAAATACATCCTTAACATATGTGATAAAAATTGGATTACCTTAGGGAAGTAATCAGGATGATTTGTGCAACAACCTTAGAGTACCTCATGTCATGATAATGGTATGGCCTCCACCATACTGAGTAGTGTAGTTGTGTAATCCCCAAATACATTATATAATAATCTTCAGTGGATTAAAGCTTATTCCCAAAAACCTACCTTTTCATTGACCCATCCATAATTTTTGTTAGAGTTGGATTTATTTAACCATGATAACACAATATCCTAGTCACATGATGGTAAACTGATATACAACTTCTATCACATCAGTCATTAAAATATAGAATTTCCCTATGTGATGAACATAATATTCCCTAAGTGATGATCACATGATTCCCCCTCTATCAAGAATCAAATTCCACATATAAAAAGCATGATATGACTCACCCATTCTAAAAAAATCTCAAATATGTAATCCCAACACCATACCTTGTTTTCACCCATTTTTGACACATACATATTTGTTGAATTACATTAAACTACATGATGTGTTCCTCTCACATAAATTTAGACTCTCTATTTGAAATAAATTTGTTTTGATCCCTTCCTCCTAGTAGGGTATAAAGTGTGCATCTTCGAGGTTAAATCCCCACTCATTGACAACTATATTTCCCCTTATATAATCTTATACCTTGAGTGATTTACCTGATAAAACCAAACCATATCCAAAATATGAATCATATTTTAATTACTTTTCCATTATTGTGTCAGAAACTCTGAATCTTGATCATCTTTTGGAATTATATTGAACCTCCAATCTTATAAATTAAAAGTTCTCTTAGATTTTAAATTTTACATTGGAAACTAACCAATGTAGATCCTAGTACAAGATGAGTATACATGGTATTCATTCCTCCAATAGAAATTAATTCTATGATAATGACATCATAACATTAAACTATAATATCCCTCACACTTTATTTAACATCTGTTTAGAATTGAATTTGTTGAGTGTATAAAGTAGTTCCCCCAAATAGAATATAAATTTTTGTTCTCCTCCACTCTTAATTAATATTATTACCCTTTTAGATGAATCCAAAACCCATCCATAGTTGATGACCCCATGGAACAATAGGTTGTGACACTAATAAAAATATGTGATAAGAATAAGATCTCATATCCCTATAATTATGAAAACCCCTAATATTCTTACTCATATTATAAGTATTATATTCTTTATATGATGTGAATTATAATTTTATATAATGGGAATATGATCTCTTCTCCCATCCCTCAGGATATTAGCTTATGTTCTATCCTAGTCTAATAACCATAAAATGTCCTAGTTGAGGATCATAGGAAGAATTAAGTTATGAAGAAATGTTCACAAGCACGATAAGCATTTTATTCCTCACTTAGTGAATGTCTTATTCCTTTATGATAAGAAAATAATTACTTTACCAATGATAAATGGAATCCTTATCGACTAATCATATGTTTCTTAATTATGATGATGGGTGCCTCAAACATTATAGTTGAGACGCCTTATGTCATGATCATTAGATTCCCTTACAACCCCAAATGAAAAAAATATTTTTATATATGCCCAACATTCCCCAAATCAATATGATTTCAAGCCATTGGTATATTCCCTATTATGTATGTAGGTGGTGTAATTAACCAATTTCCACTAGAGGATGTCACAAGAAAAGAGATATTGGAACATGTCTTTGATTAGTAAGGGAGACTGGGAAAAGGTGGTGAACACTATGGGGGAATCTATAGGTGGAAGATATTCCCTCCCATTATCCCATTTAAATAAATTATTCTCCAACATTAACCATGGCGGTGACGTCCACCTACTATTTCAATGTTTGAATTTAGTGAAACTGGATCATAACTGGTCCAAGGACACTGGTCTGAATGTGAATATGAAGCCTATGATGAAGCATAAAAAATATAATAGTGAACCTAAAATGGATTTATTTATATATAATATTGAGTAGATGAATATTGTTGGGTATCCATAGTTCTAGACATCATGAGAGTGAATATATTTACCTTCACCCAGAAGAGTATGAGGAGCATTGGGAATGTTAGGAATCACTATCATTAGAATTATAATAATTGTAGGATTTAAATGTCACACAAGACACCAATTATTATTCATTATTGAAATTCTACAGCTAATATGCATGAGGCTAATTGTCCAATCCTTTGGAAACCCCACATAACTATTCATTGGTTATGATGAACCCATTTAATTTAGATCATGGTCACCATCACCATATATCCCACTCCTAACTCATCTAATAGAGGGTTATAAATTCCCTTGTTTGTTAGTATTAGGAGGAGGGTGTCATAGATACATAGGTGATGGGTCATGAATAATTGTAGGTGTAATGTGATTTTGTTAATTCCATCTACAATGAGAATTAATGGGTCTATCCCCCTTACATTACCATGAAAAAATGTTTTTTCAGCATTTTCACATAATGAAATAACAAATATCTCCCTTATACAAATAGGTAATGGAGGTTTTGGATTCACCAACTTTGGTTAACACCTAGGAGTCTTCTGAGAGGGATCCCACCACCTGACATCACTAACAATGTAGGTACACTCTATCAACCAATGGACAGTTATATTTCAACACTTCTTTAGCTTTCATAGTCTAGAATATGAATTATCTACACTGAGTGTAGATCTCAAACCATAATCAATGAATTTCTACTGCCATTGCTCATTTGGACCCTTACACTACTAAGTATTTTGGTATCTTCCATGCCCAACAGGAAAGGGAATCTTCTATTTGTGAATATTGGGACACTATCCACATATTTGGTAGGTTTTGTTGACTCTCCTAGACATTCACACTACTGTTATCCATCATAGTGGCCCCCTCAGGATAATAAGCCCCATCATGATGTCTCTTGAGATAATTTTTACTTATATCATGGATATAAAATTCATATTTAATGTAACATGAATACACTGAATACTACAATGAAGAATAGTGTTATTGTGAGGTTAATTCTATGAGGAATAGAGTTATAAGTATTCAATATCATAGACGTTTTTTAAAATTAATCTAAAACTAAAATAACTAAACTACATTGAGATTTTTTAGTATGCTGGCTCAAAAGGATTAAAATGTGGAAGTGGGAAGTGAGGTGATATGGAGGATATTTTTTCATATTTTTAAAAAAAATTCATTCACCCTGAGAATTTTTTTTGAGGTAACAAGATATTATCTGTGAATACCCCAACCCTAGTTACCTAGAGTCAGTGGTTTCTTGATTAAATTTCTACAAGACACAAGGAATGACATCATAATGGATCAACTCATTTGGTAATCAATTTAAAATATATACATACGTGAAATTCATAATAAATTTTAAACATAAAATAAAAAAGTTTTTTCTTTGAGAATACCATTCTTCCCCTTTCCATATCCCTACATATCAATGAGAAAACAATTCCTAGTATCCTAGGCAGAATAAAATAAAAGAAATGGATTATCTTAGATTCTTAGTAAGGGTATGAATATTGGAGAATCTATCATCAATACATAAGGAATAATAAAAATATAAAGGTTAATAACTGAAACACACACCATTAAATCAATAACTTCAACATGAATACTAATATGGTAGGAAAATTGTTGATTAAATGATTCTATAAAAATAATCACACAAGCATTAAACATAAACATTTATATTCTAAAAAAACAAATAATCACATGGAACATCAACTAATAATATCATAATAAGATAATTAATTATTTTGGACATCATAACCATTATTTCAAAGACTCATTCGAAGACATCTTTCATAAATTTGAAAGGCCTCAGCTAAAAAAATCTTGTTCATATCATGATACCTGCTGATACTCTGAGGTGACATAGTCGGCCCCTCCCATCACATACGAACTCCAATCCATTATTAATATGTAATGAGTGTATCATAATCAATATATAAAATTTTATTTATAAACTAACATAAAAATGATAATAATTACCCCAATCAATAAACATAATCATAAAACATTCAAAGCAATATAGTCAATGGTATCAAAATAGTATATCCCCAGTCAAAATGATCATAATTTATAAGAAGAAATAATAATGATGTTATCATTGGATTATATCCTTATTAATTCATATGTGACATCAATATATGTTATCATATATTGAAAGTGATTTTGATATATCAATTGGAATGTTAATTGAGGATAATTATGTTTTTCTAAAATTAAATTATTAAAAAAACTAGAATATTAATAGAGTATTTTTAGAAAAAAAAATTATTTTTTATAATTACACTAGAAACATATAAATAAATATTCTATTAAAAAAATGGTAATAATGGTGGGAAATTTGTTTCATACTATACACGTTAAAAGAAAACATTCTTTTAACACTTTGGTAAAAAGTCAATAATTAACTCATTTAGAAAATGACCAGAAAATTACATTTAAAACCAATTCTAAATACTTATACATGTGTAAAATTTTCATTAATAAGTCCTTTAGGTATTGTTGAATCATGTTTATAAAAATTTCAAAAAATGTGGATTTGGAATAAAAAGGGGTTTTGACGGATGAAAAAAATAAAGATAATTATTCTTATAAAATACATCGAAGTATTGTCTAAATAAATATAGGAAAATAAAGAGACTTTATTTATTCTCATGAAATAATTATAGAATATTAAAATTATTTTTTTTCTATAGATTTAGTTTCTAATATATCAACATTAGTAGAATAAACATAAATAATCCATATAAATCATGAGATTGTGTCATAAAACCAGGACCATTTTGGTAACATTGAATTATAATCCCCGTGATGGAATAAAACTATATAAAACATAAAATATTATGAGTATATTAAAATTCACAAAATTAAATGTTTAAGGTGTGGTAAATATAACACATATTATAAAATAGTTTCATAATATTACATATGTATCATATAAAGAAATTGAGACAAAAATACTTTACCACTCTGGTAACTACTAAACCATAAATCCCATGAAATATATATATAAATGGATATTTATATTCCCATAATATTATTATAAATAATAATGAAATAAATTCATTTTAATTATGAACACCACATAAGATAAATATTCCATGAATATTTCTTAAGTCTCACAGAAGTAAAAAAAGAGACATAAGTCTCTTAGATCATGCATTACATTAGTTGAATGTACATTAACACCTTTTATAATAAATTTAATCATGTTATTAATATATTCCATAAGAATTCTCATATTTTTAATATCAAATGTCATCATATTATTACATTTTACCACCCATTTTTCAATAATATTTCATTATTTTCGTTGTTTGATGTGTCAATTTCATGGGTTTTCAATATTTTGTCATCAAATTAGTTTTTCATGAACATATAATATAAATAAATAATCTCCAAAATAATATTAATTTAATAAATAACATATTAAATTTGTATATACATTGTTTTCAACTTTTTTAATTGTTTCTAATGGAAAACGAATGGAAAACGAATGGAAAACGAATAGCAATGATTATTGTTAATGGTAGGTTGAATGTATGCACAAAAAAATATAATTTCCTTAATGGGTGAGAGGGAATGAAATTGTTTGATATATTAATTTTAAATAATTTATATATTTTCATATATATCTCATATATTCATTAACATTATCCTTATTACCTTCCATATAAATCGTAAGTGAAAAATGAATCACATCGCTTCATGAGATGGTAGTCTGTCATACACAAGAATGACATTATTATATTTTATATTGAATAGAAAATAATAATTAATATGGGATATTAAAATTAAATAAGTATAATAATATCATAAATATAATATAAATTTGTTAAATACATCATTACATACATCCTTGAATTGTGGTGATGGAAAAAGATTTACATCAGTCCGTGATGTGGAAATCCACCGTACATACGATCCCCAGTTTGATTTTACCATTTTATTGAAGATGAGATGGATGTAGGTCAGAAAAATAACATTATATAATATTTTTATATTTAATTTTATTAGGTTATTATATAATCTTGTATTTATAATTCCTTAACGAGGTTTAAAAAGAAACAAAATAAAAACACTCTTTTCAGAACATACCTACTCTTCAGATAACATCTTTAGAATTAAACCAAAATACATTCTAAGTTATATTTCATATAAAACCAAGGGATATATGAAAATTTTATTGGATTAAATATTTTTTTGGGAATGTATTTTCCAATCCATGTTGCATTTGAAGTGTGAATAATGGAGGAGAGGTGTGTCCTTTTATATGTGGGGGAGAGGACAAGAATGGAATGTTTTGAAAATAATCATTTGAACACAGTTTTTTATCTTAAAAAAATCCAAAAAATGGACATTATGGACTCTCAGAGGTTATAAGTTCAAAATACTTCCATAAAATGGGGTTTGTTCACATTTTTAGAACTTTTTAATTGTTATATTTTTAGTAATTCCTTATAAATCAATTTTTACCTGAACCTTTGTAATTAATTTTTACAGATTTAAATATTTATAATTGTCTAATGTAATGTTAAAATTATTAGATAATATAAATTATTATGTTTAAAAATACTTAATCAATTTTTTCATAATTCAATTAAATGAAGTGATAAAATTAAATTCAAAATTAAACTGCAAATGTAATTATATTACTACTTTCTAATGTAAAAATTCTAATATTTATTGAAGGTTATAATAATAATATTCAATATTATATTGATTAAAATAAAAAAAAATTATACAAATTTGGTTATATTTTAACAATATTACATTGATACTAATATAAAATACAATTTAACATTATAAATATTTTAATCAAAAGACCAATTTTTAATAAAAAATAAGCATTTTTTAGTTATTTCTATAAAATTACTTCCCTAAAATTTACCCAAATGATTTTTCGACAAGTAGATTTCAGAATTTAATTATAATTTTTTTTCTAAAATTTATAAATGTATTTAAAAATCAATTTTTAATTTTGAACAAAAAACATAACTAATCCACCATTTAGTAAAATACATATTTTCAGAAAACAAATTTTTAACTTTAAAATGGGTTTGTTTTAATTAATAAAGAACCATTGAATTTATTTTATATTTTTGTAAAACATCAAATTTTAATAATTTAGTAACTAAAATTTATACATTCCATCTTAACAGGTAGTTTAAAATATTGATGTTTAAATAATAATATGTTAATATAGTATCTTGTTTCGTTCACACTCGATGGTGCATGCATTAAAATATATAAAATAAATTGATTTTATTTAAAACTAAATACATAATAACGTGTCATGGTGTTATATTATTTTCTAATATCTGTGTTTCATTTCATATAGGCAATCAAAAACTGATTTTCCTCATTTAAAATCTCAGGGTGTTACATTCTACCCCCATAACTTAATTATGTCTTTATAATTTAATCCTGGTTTCAAAAATCGTGAGTTTAACATTATAAATTAACATATTTTAAATCACATATCATGATGACGATTAATAAAATATCTTCTTGATAATAGAGAATGAAAATTTTTAGTTTCAAATGGAATAGTTACATAACTAGGTTTCCCAGAAGGTGAACATAGGTGGGATGTGAATATATGGGAATAGAAGAAATGCATATTACAGAAATTTTGATAGGGGATGATATATGCTACTTATCAATATAATTTTAATGTTGATTAAAAATTAAACATCCCAAAAACCATAAATATATGATGAGTTAATGGAAAATTTGATTCAAAAAAATTAAGGTAATAGGATAATTTTTGTGTTTCAAGATCCTTTTTCTTTGAGTTGAACATTTCTTTTACCATTAAGATTGATAAAATTTGAAAATATATATACTCTAAATATTTATATTTCAAAGGAAAAAATTTAATCTTCTTTACGTGATTAAATTAACTCTCACATCATCCCTTACTCTATAAAATGAATATCTAATAAGATCTTTATATCTGAAGCAATAAAATTAACTTTGAAATGTTCATTATATTAATAAAATATTAAAATTTCATTCCTATTATCTTTATATATTTTATTACCCCAAAATTATTGGAAAAAATTTATCCAATAAAATATGTTAATCTCTAATACTTCAATATTAACCCCAAAAATTATTGTCTATCAATTTAATGAATATTTAACATTAATACTAGTTTAAAATATGTCTGACCAAATACAATGTCCAAAAATATATAAAGTCAGTAACTAAATAAATATTTATTTTCCATAGAAAGTATTAATTGTACCTTAATTCCGCATTCTTAGTATGTGAATAACCTGATCAACCTAAAACCAAAATGAAAACATCAATGCTTCCAAAATAATTTTCAAGTTGTTAACTATATTATAAATATACAAACATGCAGTAAACTTTAGAAAAGATAACATAAATCATAAAATAACTAAAATATTTCGTGGTTTCCAATTTTATTATATAAAATTACCTTTATCAATATCATCTCAACATTAAACACTTATTAAGGGTTATCTTCCCACAATTGGTTCCCAAAAAGATCAAATTTCAACTGAATCATTTTTCATTTTCATTAAAACCATTCAACATATGCCCTCAAATCAATAAGTAAAATTTAACAATGTATTTCATCATATATTAGATAATTCTTATAACAAGAATATAATTTAAAAAATATTTCAATACAATAGTTATTGAATCCAAACACATACACATTAATAATTCATCATCATCTGTAGTAATATCATTATATTGACATCGGTCCCTTAGCTTATCCGGGGGAATATTACAATTATTAAATTGTAATTATTTATTATAGTGATCTATCTCATTATTGTTTTAGAGTTGAAAATTTAAATCTTCTTTATTTCACATAAAATCATAATCAGGGTGGCCTTTCTCTCCACACTAGTAGAAAACTCCCATTCCCCTCATGAAAGAATCAGCAGGATTCATTCCACAGTGATCAAAAGGGTAAATGTATTCTTTCCATTATTATATGTATCCATCATTTTATCTTATATCCTCTTACTATCTTTCTTCCCTTAAAATATATAATCCTTTGATATTTGACCCTATAGCATTATACCATATGATATTATGTCCTCATATGATAAGAATGTTTGGGAGACTAGTTCCCTTCAATGAATTGTCATAATCCCATAAAACAAATGCTCAATCATGCTCTTTAAATTATGTACATAGTCTGTAACATGCCTTATTATCCTTGTAAATTATTCATTATACTTTGAATCATTTTCATCATTCATTTGTATTATATTTAGATATTATATCTTTATTTTATCATTACTCATGTGGAAGATACATTTCTATGAATACAAACTTAAACTCATTCCATTCCATTATTTATATTAATTATCCATACTTGGTGTTTTTATCGATTACCACCACTGATCAACATATCTTGAGATATGATAATCTTCCATGAAAAAAATTATCCCTTTCACTACTTCCCAAAATGAGATGTATCATCTCTAAGGAATATATCCATTACTCGGTTATGAATAGTTTTTTAGTCCCATTTAATGATGGGATATTCTAACGCATGATGTAGTATAACATTGTTACACCACATGTCTGATCAATATGATAATCAATATGAGATTGGTTATTACTCATAAATTGGGTCAACCACCCCAATATAGTCATAATTTCATTAGTTTCAGATATATCTCTAGTTCCAAATTCATTATCTTTCAAATGAGGGAAATACCTACATGGGGTATGTGTATTAATACAATCCCCATTATATTCATTAATAACCTTTTATAAACAATGTAATACATAATATTAGATAATACAATTATGAAACATATTCTACCAAACCAATATAATCATAACACTTAACATAAATTAAAATAATTATGCAAAATTAATCTCATTCTAATAATCATGGTTTTTTTTGTTATATTCTCAAATAATCAAAATAATCTTAAATTTATTATAATTTATTATAAATAATATGTAAATTAATTAAATCACATCCCCTTTGACTGTCAAAAAAGGTACACAATAAGGCTTGTTTTCATTTACTAGGTATTGCTTGATTCAATTCCGACATGACTTTTTTAGAGTTATTACACGAAGGTACATCTATTATAGAACCATGTCTACTTGTAGTATCTAGATAGGGATGTAATATTATGAAAACCACGTAATCACTACCTTAACTGAACATTAGGATATTATTCTATACTAATACTCAATGTCTATCATTCTGTGGTCTTCAATAATACATGTTTTCATAAATATTTTTCCAATGTTTTCTACACAACATTATATGATACCAAATATAAAGTCCCCGACCCCAATTTCCCTAACTCTATGGTTACTTTATTATGTTGGTATAAAATTCATGAAATTGGATCACAAAAGATAGAATAGTTTTGGTAGCCTTGGTAAACTAGATACATACATGAAATTAAATTTACATATTAATCATTAAATACAAAAGGTGTTTTCTTTTAGAACACCATCATTCCCCTTATAATATCTCTTCATATCTATCAAAAAACATACTGGTATCTTAGGGAAAATAAAATGTAAGTGGGTAGATCATATGCTTAGAAAGTTTAAGTGTACAATAGAATCTGTCATGAATATAAAATCCATAATCAATATGGAATAGAAAATAATTTAAACATGTAATATTTAATAATAAACCCAAACATGAAGAATATTATTGGTGAAATAAATATTGATCAAAAAATGACAAATATATAATCAATGTATCATGAAACGTACGCATGGATATTTTAATTTATAGAATAATAACATGGAATATGAATAATTAATATTACAATGATGTAATTCATAATTACATAAATAATAACCATGTTTTCAAGGAGACTTTCCAAGATATAATTTATATATATGTACGAACTTAGCAAAAACCCAATCATGTTTGTCTCATAGGAACTACTGATGCATCAAAGGGCTATACAAGGCTCCAACAATCACATAAAAAGTCCAAAACATTCCACATATTAAATGGGTGAATCCTAATAAACATTAACATTCATATTCAAAAACTATCATATGAAATTGAAATAGTTACCATAATCAATAATCATAATCAGAAACCATTATGTGTAATATGGAGAATGGAATCCAAATTGTACATACACACTCAAACTGACTATAAATCATCAGCGGATATAATAGGGATGGAATTATTGGATTATATCCCCAATAACATTTAAGTAACATCAATATATTAAATTCAAGATGAACCATTATTTTAAAATATAACATGTTATATTTCTTGAGGGAAATAACTTTTCATTAAAAATAACATTTCTTGAAAGTAGAAAATTATTTTCATATTTTCAAAATCATTTTATTTTAAAATTACCTTGGAAAAATATAAATTAATATTCAATGAAAATAATGGTTATTATGGTGTTAAATTTGAATCATGTCGTACAATTTTAAAGAAAACATTCCTATCACACATTGGTAAAAAATAATAATTACTTCAGTAGAAAAATGAATATAAGATTACTATTAAAATGCATTTTAAAAAATTAAAATATATTTAATATTTTATTTAATAAATCCATTTTGTCTTTTTAAATCAATTTTGAATGAATTTTATGAAAACTTTAATACTAAATAAAACATGTTTTCGACTAAAGAGAGAAATAAATTCATGTTTTTATTAAAACAATACCTTTAAACTATTGAATTTATAAAGAGATGAGACTGATTGAAAACCATTTATTCTTGTGAAATAACTAGAACATAATAAATTTTCTGAGTTTCTTGTTATATGTATTCTAATATTTTGTTATAGAAATCAGAAACATTTGAAATACATATAAATGATGATTTTGTATCATAAAACCATTACCAATTTGGTTAAATTTTATCCCAAACATGAAAATATATATAATAATAAATTGACTTATAATATCATGATAATAATATAATTCATTACATTACATGTCAATGTGGTTGTAAATACACCTTATAATAGAAGACAGTTTCATAACATGGTATAAGTCTCAAAAATGGAAAATTGAGACATAAATCCCTTATCAATTTGGTTACTTTTGATGTGTAAAAAATTAAATATAGTTAATAATATGGATATGTAAATACCAATATTTTTCATAAAAATCATCGTATAATTAATTCATGGGTAGAATATACACCACATAGAAGAAATAGGCTGTGAAAATGTCATGTGTCACACAGAAGTAAAAAAACTGAGATTGAAATCCCTTAAATCACAATTTCTTTTAGTCCAACATGATTTGAAATCTTGTATAATAATTATATTAATGTTATTTATTTATTTAATATCCATACTCATATTTATAATATCACATGTGATCATTTTATTATGTTTTACCGACATTTTTTATAATATTTCATTATTTTCAATATTTAAGGTGTTAATTCTTATATTCTCATGTGTATTTTATCATGAACATTCTAATTAATGGACATAAGATAAATATTAAATAATTTTAAAAATATAATATTGACTCAAGAGATACATTATTATAACAACTCTTAAAATGTGTTCATGGGCAGTGAATCGAATCACATCATGGTGACAGTACGTTTTACATACACACGGGTGAAGATATCCATCCCTTAATAGGTGAAAGGGTAAAAAGTGTTTGATATATAAATTTAGATAACTGAAATAATTTCATATACATCACATATATTCGTGAAATTTATCCTTATTTCCTTTAATTTAAAGAATATGTGAAAAATGAATTACATCACTTCATGAGGCGGTAGTCCGCCGTACACCTGATAAATGTTATTTTATTTTCAATAGAATTGATCCTAAGAAAAAATAAGTGACATTAAATTTTCAGATGTATAAAAAATCATTAAATAATATACATGATAAAAATCCATAATTATATCTTTCTATGAATTGTGGCGATGAATTAATTACATTGATTTTTGAGGAAGTAGTCCATCGGACACATGATTGATGGAATATTTACCTTTTATTTGAAGAATATATGGATATAGGGAAGGCCATCAAAATGGTTGAATATAATTAAATTTAAGATACTAATTTAATTATATAATAATGAATTGAAAATATTGATTTATATTTAAGAATAAAAAATATAAAAACTCGGTTTTAAGAAACTTACCTATTATTTGGATAAATTATTTAGCTTTACACCAAAAATCCTTCATAGGTTGTATTTTTGATCAAACAATTGCACTAATAATTTTTTATGGGAGTAAATAAGTGATTTTTTTTAGTATTAGTTGAACCAAATTGTTTTTTATGTGTTGATAAGGGAGGATAGTGGGTGGCCTCTTATAAGTTTGGGAGAAGACACACATTGAATGTTTTAAAAGAGTCAATTTCACAATCATTTTTATCATTAAGAAAGCCTAAAAACGAGTCATTATAAACACTATTAAGTGATAAGTTCATAATATGTCCATAAAATGGATTTTTTTAAAATTTGGAATCATATTTTAACCCATATTGTTTTTCCTAATCCCTCGGTAAATCTGTGTTTACCAGGACCCCATTAATTAATTTTTACAGATTTTATAATTTATAATGGTTAAAAAAATTATTATGCCTTATTATAAAATATTAATTATTCATATTTAAAATAAATAATCAATTTTTAGAAATTAAATTCACATAATTTGATGTATTTTATTTAAAATTTAACTGTATACATGATTAATGAAGGATTTTTCAAAAAGTTAATTCTCATAGCTGTAGAACGTTTTAATAACAAAAATAAATATTTAATTTATTAAACTGACATAAATTAGATAAATTTTAGTATAATTTAACCAATTTTACTTTCAAAAAAATTTATAATAAAATTTAACCTCATTAATAATCTAAATGAAAAGATAGTTTTCAAAAGAAAATCATAATATTTCAATATTTATCTAAAAATTATTATATTCAGAAAATTAACAAAAAATTCACATAAAGATATTTTTTACATGTATAATTAAAAAATTAATTTAATTTTTTAAAATTAATTTTCTAAAAGTTTTCAAAAATTATTTTCAAATAATGTCTGCAAAGCATGACTAATTCACCATCTAGAAATATATAATTTTTTCCGAAAACCATTCTCTCTCTTTTAATTGTTGTTAATTTATTTCTAATAAATTGATAAACATTGAATTTTTCCATACATGTGTAATAAAAATAATTTTCATAATTTAGTTATTGTTAATCTTACTCATAATATTAATGGTTAGGTTATAATGGCTATGGTTAAATAATTTTATTTTAATAGAGTATCATATTTCATACCAAATGAGTGTTTCATTTATTAAAAGATATCGAAGAGATTGCATATTTTAAAAATAAATATATCAAAACAATTGGGGAGTTTAATTATATTTTAACAATTGATTTTCATGTCATATATACTATCAAATATATTGTTCCTCTTTAAAAATATTTTTTTTTGTTACGTGATTCTAAACCACAAATATTACTATCAAAATCATTTGGCACCCCTTTTGAGGTTTCCATTAACCATTATTGATTCATAGTGAATAATATTGAAATAGAATGTGAATTGATGATCTCATCCTGCCCTCACATTTCCATTTAATAAATTGAGATTCATCCTCCAAACTTCATCACACTTACTAAAAAATAAGATGATAATATTTTATTAATGTCAAAGTCATACTTATTAAAAAATTATATTTTAGATTTTTATAATCATCATGTTTATCAACTCAACATTCCATTGAACACATAGTTATTCATTATTAATGTCTAAATTAACATGAATAATATTTCTTTGATGGAACGTAAAATTTATTTATATCTAAAATAACAGTGTTTTAGAGAAAATGAAAACATATGATAATTACTCTTATAGAAACATATGGACTCAGAATTAAAAATAGAAATATAAAATTGAAAATAAAAGTACTTATTATTACAGTGATGTAAATGATGATTACCATCACCACCACCCTTTCTTTAAATAATCGTCAAATATATCCTTCTTACCTCCCACCTCAGATTCATAAGTTAATAGTGGAACCTCCTCTAATCTATGGGATTTTATTATGGGTAATCTCTTATCTGGATTTCAGTCCTCTGAATAATAGTGTATCCTCTCATTTATAGGAACCCCCTTCTATTATAATGTGTAATTATTTTCTCCCTCGTGTATATTTATTTGAGAAAATTCAATCTCTTATTATATTATTATTCTTTAGTCAATAAATATTCCATTTATTTTGTTTTAATTTTTCATATTTTCTATCATAGTGGGAGAGAGGATTTGGTTGATAATCTTCTTAAGCAACATTCATGTCAATGGTTTTCTTTTCTGGGGGGGGGGGGGGGGTATTTGATTCCTTCTTAGTGGGTGTGGTCTCTTATGTACTTGATATAATTTTAACTCTTGATGATCATTAAATATGTTGAAATCATGAAGGGATCTAGTTCATTATTTAAGAAGGTAATTTATCACTCAATTACATTCCTTTGGTGGCTGGGTGATGCTTTTTATGTTCATTATGTCCATGGTGAAGTGGAATTTTTGATGTCTATGTTGAATTATTCCTTCTAAACCATTGTTCTTACAATTTGGGAACCTCCATGATACTGGAATCACCCTATAGTGCATCACACATCTCTGTTCTCTTATTATACATTGTTGTGGCATATTGGTTTGTTCACAAAAAAAACTTCTTTTTATTTATTTTCATTCAACTAGGAACAATAGTATTGTGGTTTTAATGACATTGCAACAACATTCTCAAACTTCATTCTAATAGAGTCCACTGTGTAGCCTGATTTTTGATTAATGAATCCTTATATACTAGGATTCAGGAAAAAACTTATGGCATAGTGATTTTCATAAATATTTTGGCCACATGATCTTACTATCAATAATAGTAGTGTCAACATCAGATTATTTTCTTAGATTGTCGGAAAACAATAGTGGGGATCACAGATTTTTGTGATTTTTAGCATAGTGTCACGGTTGAAAAAAGGAATATGACACGTAATAGTGGCTTTAAATGTTTAAATTTTTGTAAGTTCACAATAACCCAACTAAATAATACTTCCCACATCCATGTAGAATTGGGTATTTCATTATATAATATATTATTTTGTTCCATCCATCCCTCAGATTCCCATTGTTGGGATATGATCTTACAACACTAACATGAATAAAATGGGTTTATGATGACATGCATGAGCCTAATTGGATATGTCCCAAACTATGTGTGTGTGTGCCCCTATATGCTACCCATCTTCCTTCTACCTCCCATGCATGAATTCCCTATGTAATTAATTTTTCTTCTAACATTACATTGGAATAACTATATGGTCTTCAACCTTTGGGATAATTTTTATCATGGGATGAACCATTCATTTCTAATGCATATTCTTATTCTTTTTTACAATTTACATCAATATTTCATACACTAAATAATAATAATAATTATAATAATAATAATAATAATAAAAGATAAAAGAATTTATTGTGATTTTTTCTATTTATTTTTCCAAAATTTCATTGCAATAATAAAATTACCTGAAAATGAACATTATAAATTTAATACATTTACCCTCAATTAAAAACATAAAACATTTAGCAATAAATTTTTTAAATTTATATTCCAATATGAACACACCAAATCAAAAAATTACTTCCTAGGTCAAATAGGTTATTAAACATTGTAGAGGACCTATCCAATAAACCATTCATAATGTTGGTTGAAGACCCCCTCCCCCCTGTGATCCTCAGAATCACAAGATTGGGGAGATTCCACATTTTCTCTAGATATAGGTTCATGGGAATCAATGCTGGGTCACCCTTTACCTCTTTTAATCTAATGCAACTGATGATTCAAGGGGAATGCATCTTTCGCCACAATAATAGATAATGTTTGGTTCCATCAATTGATGAGGATAATCCTGATGTTTGTGGACTATAAGTTCCCCAAATAACCATATAAGGACATTCATGTGGAGGATATATTAGATTATTATCTAGGAATCATTTCTTATTCTTATCTAACACCATTGGTCTCCCTCATTTCCATATATACTATTAAAATAGGGTAATCATCATGATCTAGTTTGAAACCCTCCCTTGATATAGAGTTACCCATCAATATGGAATTTCATGATGGACTTCTTTACGTATAAGATTTTTTTATGCCAAATCCTATGTGGATATAGTCTTGAATTTATATCCACCCACTGAGGACACTCCCTTGTTTAAGAGAAGACTGTCATGTGTGATGGCTACTCAAAAATAAACTGGTGAACATATTTACATCACTTCCTTATATAGAATCATGTTTTTCGTAGATAAAAGATTATGGCATCCATTAGTGGAACTAACATACATAAAATGAACTATAAGAATATTGTTTTAGGGATTCCATGGCCATAATCTAGTTACTTTTCATGTTCTAGACACTTACAACATCAAAACATCACCATCCCTTATTTTCGTATTGAGGATCACATAACATGCGACTTCTTGAACTTATGGAAGACAATTAATAATATTTAGTTCCATGAGATGAATTTTTAATGAATCCATGATTACAATTGGGCTACTAATAAGTAGTGTAAGAGAGTTGAAAATATAGTTCTCTCAATAGCTGTAGGTCCCGCACTACTATAGTACTAGCCATTAACAACACTATAAATGGCTTTTATTAGCACTAGAAATGCGCTTACAACATGAGAGATGTTAAGAGACCTAGTCTTTTATTCGTGGTTTTTTAACGATGAAAAAATGGACCTTTATCAGTGATTTTATGAGCACTGATAAATTATACCTTCATCTGCATTGATAAAAGTATCCTCTATCAACACTTTTCACAAAGTACTCATTAAGGCCACACTACAATGTACTGCAACAAAACATAGCTATTCCACAACAGTATTTTATTTCATTACACTGCAGAAGCCGAAATACACCATTTATCAACAAAAAATTTCCTAATACCTGGTTTAAATGATATGGAATTTAAAACACAAACACAAGAACAAAATACTATGTTAGAAACATTTCATACCTTGGTTCATACAATTACATAAATAATTTTTTTTCCAACATTCAAAAACAACAATGTTCTATTATCTTTTATTCATAACCCGACTCATGTTATTTCTAAACAAACCACACCTTCCTGAGAAAAATAACACACCTGTTTAAGAAAACAATTATTATGTTAGTATTAATATAAATAAATAAATTAACAAAAAGATTTCATTTAACTAAAATTGATATAAATATGAAATAAAAAGATGTACTTGGAGTCATACAAGGAACACCATGCATCAGATTGAGGTGAGAATAATTCCAACACACCTCAAGTGACATATGGATTGTTTTACTAATGTATCAAAACAATCTGAATCTATTTTCTTAACATTGAGTATGTTAGTTGTCATTTTTACTAAAATGTCATTTTTTATTGGAAACATGCACTTTGGAATCATTATAATCACATCATGTATCAGTTTGATGTGAAATCGACTCCTACACCTAAAAAATGACTTAGGAATAATTCCCCTATATTATAAGGAAAATCATTCAATGATTGATCAATTTTTAGTGAGTGGAACATTTTAAACCAAAATATAAATTATAAACTAATAATAGACACATTTAGTCATACTGAGAGCATCATGTATCATATTGTGGTGCGAATAATTATTAAACATAAAAAGTACATATGAATCATTCTTGTAATGAATAAAAACAATAAAAATGTATTTTCTCAATATTGGGTAGGACACTTATCCATTTTACTAAAATTGGTGACAATTTTAAATTAGAAGATGCACTTTTGACTCATACTATTCACATTGTTTATCAGATAAAGGGATGGCTAACTCATGCAAATCATGAATGACATATGGATCACTTTTCTAAAGTATTTAAACAATGTGGAAGATTTTTCAAGATTTTGAGTAGGCCAGTTGACCTTTTTAAAAAATGGATGTCCATTTTAAATAAAAACACGCACTTGGAGTCATATCAGTGACACCATTCGTCATATTGAGGGGTGAATGATTCATTCATGTTTCAAACCACTTATGTATTATTTTAGAAAATTATCAAAACTATATGAATTTATTTATTTTGTTTTGAGTAGGTAAGTTTTTTTTACCAAAATTGACATCATTTTTAAATAAAAATATACGTAGAGTCATAACGGTCATACCGTGCATTAGATTGAGGTGCAGCTGATTACTGTACCTTCCAAATAACATATGAACATTTATTCTAATATATCAATATAATCTAATTTTTTCTTAGTTTTGAGTATGAAACGTTTTTTCTAAAATTTCTTTTTAAACATGAAATATACACTTTGACTCATACATATAACATTTTTTATCGATTTGATGAGATACTGGTCCTACACATCAAAAATTATTTATGAATTGTTTCAGTAAATTATCCAGAAAATCTAAGAACATTTACTTAGTTTTTTGTGAGAGAATCTTGTTAAATGAAACTGCCGATTTTAAACTGATAATAGACATAGAGAGTTAGTTGCCTTTTTTACTAAAATTATATTAAATTTAAAATAGAATACTGTTAGTGGAGTTATACCGGTTACATCATGTGTTAGATTTAGGTTAGGATAATTCCTATACATCTCAACGTCTCTAAAAAATCCAATCTATAAATTTTACCAAAAATTCCATTGAATTTATTTGTCAAACTACCAACACTGTATGAGAATATTTTTCACAAACCACGTCAACTCGAAAAAAAGGAATCCCCATGTATAAGAAACCTATTATTTTTATTAATACTAAAAATAAATTAATTAGACATAAAAATTAAATAATAAGATAATTATGCGGACAATGGTTTTACTATGAAATTATCAAGATTACATCTATGATTGAGAAGATGAGGGAACATGAAGGAATGTGATGAATGTCAATAATGTAGGGGTGAATGGTTTGAGGGAGAATAATTCAGTGTATGTTTTTATGAAAAAAGGAATAATAAATATATATATATATATGACCCCAAATCAAACAAATGAATCCACTTATATATGAAAAAAAGTTATATTGTAAGTAATACTAAAAATAAGTTAATTAAACATATATATAAATATCAATATATTATTTTTATGGAAAATGATTTTACATTGAAAACTATATGATTACCACTATAATTGAAAAGAGGCGATGTCATTTCTATTTCTACCAAATAAGTGGATGTAATTTGGAAGAATGTGATAGATGAACTACTCCATGGGTGAAATGGTTTTATGGGAGAAGAAATTTGAATGTTTGAAAAAGCACACAAACTTCAAAAAATAAAACACATTATAAGAAAAAAATTATTATGTGAGTAATATTAAAATGAAATAAATTAATCATAAATGTGAAATAATATATTAAATCTTTGGACAAGGATTTTACTAAGCCAACATTAAGATTACCTCTGTGATTGAGTAAGGATGACATCATTTATCTTCCTGAAATTGCAATGGATTTAATTTGAATGAAAGTGATAAATAAACCACTGTAGTGGCTAAAAGGTTTTAAGGGATAATAATGAGGATGTTTTAAATGAGCACCCAAACTCAAAATAATGAATCAAAACAAATACGAAAAAAATTTAATAGTTGATTAAAATAAAAAAGACTAAAATTAATCATAAATATGAAATAATAGATTTATTAGATGGAAAATTATATTACTATGAAAACATCATGATTACTTATGTGATTGAGAAGAGGTGCCTCCATTTATCTTCATGAAATGGTAGTGTATATTATTCAAAATAAACTGATAAATTCACTATTATAGTGGTGAAAATGTTTTAATAGATAAGAATAATGTAAGTTGGGCTGATCACCCCATCTCATACAAAAGAATCCACATGTATAAGAAAATAATTATTATGTCAGAAATAATAAAAAAACAAATTATCCATAAATATGAAATAATACATTAATTCAATGGACAATGATTTTACTTTGTAAACATCAATATTACCTCTATTATTAAGTAGATACAACATTGTGTATCTTCTTACAACGACATGTGGAAATCAAAAAAAACATATAAAACAAAAAACCTATATAAAGAATAATGAAAATTAAATCAATATTACATTAATGTATTTTTAGAAGAAACATAAAAAGTATATTGTAACGTTACTTTTACATATTTCGAAGGGGTTTCTTTGGTCCAAATATAAGATGATAAAAAAAACTATTGATTCTCATTGCACATCTTATAGTTTAGAAGACTGTGTGGATGTTAGGAAACCATGATAAAATTAATGGTATTGAAATCAATTTATATCCATTGATAAATGGAGACAAAAATAGATAGTCTATGAATCAATAACAATGTTAATAAAAAATATAAATATTCTTGGGGTACATAACTACTATTGGTTAACTAATGCGTAATATATAATTTAACATCAACTTGTTGTCTAGTATCCCTGTGATTATCTCATCCCACACATGATCTCCACCTTCTCTACCATATCACCAATCAACATTAA
Organism: Viscum album; assembly: GCA_963277665.1. NCBI lineage: Eukaryota > Viridiplantae > Streptophyta > Magnoliopsida > Santalales > Viscaceae > Viscum > Viscum album. The sequence continues at coordinate 594,155,868 of OY728126.1, forward strand.
ATTTTTCTTATATTCCTCTCAATTTTATTAATTATTTAATGTGTGGGAAATTTTTTCCATCATATCATTTTATGATTCTCAGATTTCATCTACAATCTTATGTGTTCTCTATAAAAACATTACCAAATTAATTAAATTATTCAATAATTTTTTTTATATATGTTCAATAATAAAATTAAATTTTTTCTCTCTATGTGTTGGATGAGAGAATCATAGGGACAAAGGGTAGGAAGCTCTAGTCCAATTCAATGCTAATTGGTATTTAACCAATAGTATTGATGTTCACAAAGAATCAATACTATGGTTATTAAATATGTGAGTGATGCATAGCCAATAATTGTTTTTGTTCCATTGATCAATGGAGGTAAATCGACATCAACATTCTTCCAAGTCACCTGGAATAATATTTCCTGAATAACAACAACATAAACATGAACAAAGGATTTTAGAATGGTATTCTTCATTCTATCTTGAAATCATGTTCAACCCTTTTACCCTATCTTTATATTCATTTGTCAAATTATTTTCATGCATCCATTGTTCGTTCATATGCATCCTAATGGTTTTATAAAAGATTAATTTTATACAACATATAAATAAATACACATATGTTATTCATTATCAAAAATGAATGTTATAGGAAATTATAATTTGGGAAACTCAAAATTTGATTGTTTCAAATAATTTCTATATGTTGAAGAAAATGTGTAATTGAATTTTAGGAAAAAATTACTCCACATAAAATATTTATTAAACCCCCTAAAAATGAAAATATTATATTGGAAATTAAGGCGTAATATGAAACTCAAATATGATAAAATAATAATAATAATAAACTCTCAATCATTCTACTAGAAGATATAAAATGACATTGGAAAAAGTGATGTAACAACCCAAGGAATGTTTATAATTAAAATTAATGGTATATCAATATTTGAAAACATATTACGGCTCTTGGGATTTCATATCACCCCATAGAACCATCACAATGAAATTCGAGGAATTTATCATAATCATTACGTAAAAAATAATTTGATGGATAGATTGAATGTGTTAATCAACATGGATGACATAATTATATAGGTTCAATTTTTTAATGATGATAATTATTTTCTATATTAACAATGACCAATGATTAAATTTTGATGATTTGTAAGTTTGAATTTTAATTCAATTATAGGTGACTCATTGAATTTATGGGATATTTATTTCAAAAAACATGTTTCTGTGCGGATTATTTTATTGATTTTAAAAGGAATATTAAAAACCCATGATGATAGCCATTGAAAATTGAATAATATTTTCAAATGTCTTATGTGTAGTTTCAATATATATCATGATATTGTACAATGGAAATTCGCGATCCCCCTCAGGCTAGAAATAAGATCCAGGGAATTAAAAACAATACATTGGGAATAATTTTTGCAAATATATATATATATAAATATTAGAAAGAAAATGTATTTAAAAACTAAAATGATTCGTCCTTACATTATATTATCCATCCAACCAAGATAAATAGAAAAAAGAAGGAACAATGTAATAAAACATAAAATAAATCCCTTAAACTACCTTCAACTCCCTCACACAAAAAAGCCCGAATTTCGATTTCTAAGATTTATCATGTATGGAATACATTGATAAAATAAATAATGATAAATATATATGATAACTTTGCGAGATCAATTTGTAAATGTAAGAAAAATAATACAACCGATTAAACTCCATGTGACTCTATGTGTCCCCATCGAGTCCAGAAACAAAAAAAAACTCAATGAGTGATCAATTGTCAAATCATAATGAAAAAATGAGGATATCAGAAGGCCTATACCAATAGTATTCAATCAACAGACGAAAAATAATGATAGCTTCAAAAAAGAAATAAAAAACAAAACAATAAAATTATCAATGAAAATCGGAAGGACTGACTCTCAAAATTGTAGAAAATCTAGGACCCTAAAAGGAAACCATAATATTTATGGAACACTGGATGTAAGACTTGATGTTCTAGAAAATGGTGACAGTTGAGTGTTGTGATTCAAGCATCGATTCACAAAGAATTATTGTCAGTAGTTGGTGTATTTTGTGGAAGGCTTATGATATCATGGCAGGTTTGCAAATGGTTTAGAGTTTTTTAATTTTATCGGTAAATATTTATTAGAGATTATAAAAAAAGTTTATGAATTTAAATTTTATCAGTGCTTTGTTTATTTATAAAAAAGTCTAATTTTTATCACTATGATAAAATCACTGATAGACATGCTTTTATTAGGGCATATTATTTAAGTGTGGTTAAGAGATTAATAATTATAATTAGAAATAAGAAATAAATATTTATATATACTTAATAAATAAATATAAATATAAATGTAAATATCGTAAATATATTAATTTTTAAATATTTTTATTATAAGTTTATAATTATTTATTTATAATTATTTATTTATAATTATAGAATTATTTTTTAGAACAAATATTTATATCATTATATACATTTATACAATTATACATATATATTTAATATATATATATATATAGTAAAATTATTAATTATTTAAGTAATCTAATTATAAATATAATAATTATTTAAATATATATATATTTATTTTTTTTATATGTATATAAATACTTTCAAATTTTATATATTTATTTATAATTATAATTATTTAATTTTATAAATATATGAAATGTATACTTATAAATATATTTTTGTCATTATTAATAAATATCTAATTTTTTGTGCATGGATATATGATAAAAATGAGTGAAATTGTATAAATTAAGAATAAACACACATTAAAAATATTGAATAAATGGATAAGTTTTAAGTGTGTGCATTGTATATAAATATTAATTAATTAAGTATATGTGAAACAAATTTAACCAATATTTGATCTATGATAAATTGAAAAATCAGACGACATTCACTTATATGTTGATTACTATTCATTGCGTCAATATTTTTAATTCATATTAATATTTAATTATAAATCATTATTTAATAAATATATGACTAATTAATGTAAACTATCTACAAATATTGAAATATATAAATCATATTTATATACATTAATTTATATATGTATACATAATATATACAATTAATAACATTAATTATCATAATTAATTAATTAATAAATATAATAATATTTAATAATGTTTAATCAATTTATTCATTATTATCAATAATTATTAAATTAATTAAATGTGTAATATTTTTTAAAAAAATCAATTTTTATTTTTTATTTCATTAATTATTTCATTTTATTTATTTGGACCTTTATGAGTTCTAAAATATCATAAGTGAAATAAATATTTTTTAGCACTGAGTATCTAGCACCGATAAAGGGAACCCTTTATTAGCACTAAAAATAAAGCATTGATTAAGGATACCCTTTTTCAATGATAAAAATAAATCTCACATAAAAGTTTAAATTTATAAATTCTTTTCTTATGGTTAAAAAAAATTTCATTTATTACTGTTTTTTTCTAGTACTGATAAATACCAGTGTTGTTAAACGCAAGATTTGTAGTTGTGATGAATCATTTGGGTACCACCAGAGTTATCAATATCACTATATTCAGTGCCTCACTATATTGCATTGAATCTTGGAAGAGGGGTCTCTTCATGTACATATCACGGGCTAGGGGAAGTATGAAACCCACTAATTCAGCCATCTTTCAAAATGAAAATAATCCCCATAGGTTAATCAAAAAATTATTGGTAGTACATATTCTTTGCCAATAACCTCCACTATTAATTTCATCATATTCAATCCCAAAAAATACAAGGAATATTGTAATTTTGAAGGGGATCATAAAGAAGAAGACCCGCCTCTAAGGGAGACACAATGATAGGAAACCCTCCAAATATGTGCTCGAACACATCAGCAATAGAATAATTTGGGACTCAGGAGTCCCACATAGGTGGATCAAGCTATTCTTAGACAAATAGAAACCGGTAAAAAAGGTGTTGAACCTATAGACACAAAATAGATCACAATTATAGTAGAAGGATATGCTAGAATGGAAAGTTTACTCTTGGAGCTAGAGAACTTCATGAGGCATATTTCCAACATTCGTGGTGAATAGAACCCAGATTATAAAGTTATTCAAGAAGATATTATATTTCCATTAGTGGAACCTTGATAACATATCTAGATTATTGATAATCTAGGGGTATTGTAGGTGATTCCACATATATAATTTGGATAAAAGATGGTGGATCCATCAAATTGAGAGATAGAAAATATTTTTTATGGATCCCTCTATAGTTAATAATAATAAGTACACACCTTTTGGCCATGGTTGTTATACAATATAATATAGCAGTCTTTTAAGGGGGGAAAAACCTACCAAACCTCCCCTTAATGACATGATATGTTCTCTCACCACTTCTCTTAAGACAATGCAGATATATGAATCCTCGATCTAGCCTAAAAAAATATCTTTCTTGGGTATGTAGATCATACTCCCCCACTCCTAGATTTTATAGACCTATGTTACGCCTTATTTAATGGTAAAGAAAATTTGTAGATAAATATATCCAATTTCACCTATCAGTGTGGCCTATTTTTGGGGACTCTAGAATAATAGGAAATAACTACGATTTGATTCTTCATTCGCACTATAGAAGAATAGACCTTTTTTGTATATTTAGTTACCCATAGGATCAATCATTTTTTGGAAGGATCCCTATCGAATATTTTGTTATCAATTCATCTATACCTTTTGTATAGTGAGAATAATTTACCCATCTAAGTAAAATTAGTGAGATAATGAGCGTGTCATTTACATCATTACCCGATGAAAGGGACTGAAATATTCCATTGATTTCTATAATTCTTTAGAGAAACTATTTGGGATGTTCATGGAAATTAAATTATATTTGTTGATCCCCACCCTCATCTCCCCAATGTACATGGGGGGATTTCATCAATTCAATGAGAGAGATTAGTGGCTAGAAGAAGCTATATAGTGGACCAACAAGAGGTCATGATCATTATCTAATGTAGATCAATTATATAAGTCGGTGAGTTTATAGACCACTATTTTTAAAAAACCCAATCCCATCCACTAGTTTTACATGATGAAACCCTTTACAATAGTATCAAATTACAACATCTCAATGAGAAAAATTACCATGGTCTACATCCTAGCCATGTTCCTATGGTTCCCTTTATATCATGAAAAAATAGGGTGCAATCCTTCAAATATTATAATTTTTCATGTTTCTTTCATTGTTCCATTGAGAATAACCTATTAATGATACTGAAAATGAAACATTTTTAAGACGCTAGATTAAAAAACTACACCAATTACATCCGCTTTCATAGAATCCTTAGATCCCCTATCAATGTATGATTGTTCATCTAGTACTCTCTTTATGACTAGGTAGATCTTTTATTTCTTAATTTGGTCATAAAACAATTGGATATAACCTCAAGTGATTCTCAATATCAATCACATCCTCAAGAGTCCAATTGTAGTGAATGGGGACACTAATATCACCATGGGAGAGCACTATAAGTAGTTATATCATAATTAGGGCCCGATTTACGATAGGATTACATAAATAATAAAAATATTGTAGAATAAAAAACAACATTAGTGAAACCTAAATCTGGTCACAAAATTCTAGGAATTCCCTAGACACTGGCTGGTTGACATTCATAGAATAATGATATTACTTCTATGGAGTTCACTAGTTGGTAGCTGGGATTTTCATTGATTTAGACCCCAATACCCACCGCATTGGTTGGCCTGTGAATTCCACTAGCTAGCCTGTGGCCTTTTTTCATCCACCATGCATCCCACTAAGCTTGGAACATTTAAAACATGAAATAGGATACCTATTTATCAAAAATTCACACCTCAAAAGGGAAAAAACAAGACAAAATATGTCATAATATAAAAATAATCATATCTTGAATATTTTGGATTTGATAATTATATCCCATGGGTTAATGGTTCAAAATGTCCCTTGGATTTCATTCCATAACACTCCGACCAAAATCACCAGGTTTCAGCCAAAGTACCTCACACACTCATTCATGCCTCCAATCACGTAAGAGGCTATAAACTATTGATGAAGGTCTAATATAATGTTTGGGGACTATAAACTGTTATTCAAATACATCATAAGATAATATATCTTAAATATATATCTAATAAAAGAATCAAAAAATATAATAGCATAAGTTTTATAACATATTGCATGAAAAGTCCCACTGGTATAACCAAATGGGCCCCGATGTGGTAGGTTAATAAGTACAACTGGAAGAAATAAAAAAAATTCAGGCAATAAACATCCATAGAATTTCATGATACCACATCCATATCTCATCTCCCATATCCACAATATCCCTTTTTAGGGACCTTTCCATTGTCTACATCTATAATCATTAAGACATGATGTGCTCCAGGAAACCTGTGAAAGGTGCAAGTATAACCTAGAAAGACACAAATAACAATTCCTTAAAATATTTTCAAATTAATATTGATGTGTATGTCATGATAAAAAATAAAATTTAAACACAAACATACATCTAGTCATTTACAGAGTGATATTGTTATAACCAAGCTTTCACGAACCTTAAACATACACTATTTGGAACCATTCCAATAGGATGCTCATAATGGTTGTTGTGATCATGGGATAACCATAGGCCAAATCAAAATTTTCTAAATATCCAAATTACTAAATAATCACGGGTCATGACACAAGTCTTTCAACCCCCATACTTATCATGGGTCTAGCCATAAGGTAATCATACCCTTAAAATACCTCATCAACTAGAGAGACAACAAGGCTATCATACATCGATAATACTCTCAGTAAATCCATATTGATGTTATACCCCAACCCTTTACCTTGATACATCATTTTATTATATTATGTAACATATTCTCCCACTCAAATGGATTCGATCATTTTATATTTGAAGAAAAACCTAAAAAGGAAATAAAATTACAAACAACAGGGAATACCACATACTAGGACAACATACAATATCAATCATGTGGAATATAGTATCCATACACACAAACATATATATATATATATATAAACGGGATACACATGGACACCCATGTGATCAAACTCAATAATGTGTCTCTATAGTGGGCACTTATACACAATAAAACATTGACAAAAAATCATAAAATCCCAAAATGATAAGGACTTCATACATTTAGAATGACAAATCCAAATCCAAAATCCTTTATTGAATAACTCATAGATCACACCTCGCACACCAACTCTCACTACAAAAACAATCAAGTAATCATAATAGAGTCTATGGAATTAGAATTCCTGGAAGAGATTATAAAGAGAGACATAAATGCACATTAAGTAAAAAAATTGGATTCACCATCAATGGTATATCTAATATTGATTAGGGAGAGGTCACTCGATCACATAATCCAACACTCATCCATTAAAAGAGATTGAATTATCCATTGGATATTGGTGTAGATCCATATATCTAGACATCATCGATTAGATCAATTATCAATTCAAGAAAAGTAATGAAATGTTTTCACTGAACATGTTTATCTAACCACAATTGATTCAATAGATAGATTGAGAATTCAAGATTCCAAGAGGAGGGAAGGGGATTTCTAGAGAACCATAAAAGAGATCTTTAATTGGTTCTAGAAAAATTACAATCATATATGGGATGAGATTAGTTAAAAAATCAAAATAGTGTAAAATGATAAAAATTGAATTAATGACATCCTAGTATTGTTGTCATTATCCGGCTGGTGCACCTATAAGAATGCCATATATTCTACCTTATTCACCGGATGGTCGATGGGAAATGTAAAAATTATTTCTTGAAAAACCCCTAAATCTTTTATGAATCATTTTTGAATAAACTAAATTTAATTGATATCATTCAATATACAATACACCAACTTAAATTTTCTCTATATAGAACATCTGTTTTTCCTACATAACACAAAGCACAAATTTTATATGAAATAACATTTTATTATTATAATTATTCAAATAGAACTATGGTAAAATAACTCTTGAACAAAGTAAAATTAATAGTATTAACAAAATTTTAAATATTATTTATAATAGGGTTATAGGAATAAATCATATTTAACATTAAATATATAATTTTGGTGATGTCTATATTTTTTGAGAAATAATATTTTCTCAAATGAATTGATATTTATGTCCCACTGTGAACAAAAAAAATTATTTTTAGAATATTTTAAAATTTAAAATTTTTAAAATATATTTCATTTGTAATTTAGAATTTCAAAATTAGCTTATGTTGAAAATTTTAAGTTTCTTCTGAAATATTTATTTTTTAGAAATAATGAAAAATAATTAATTTTAATTGAAAGATGAATTTTCAATGAATTTATTTATACTGGTAAATTATATTATAAATTATTTAAAAGTATAATTAGTATAATTTTATATCAATTAATACTATTTTGGTCATTAAAACTAAATTCAAATTGATCTTGGAAATTAAAAAATTCAATCTTTTAAATATTTTCACTTTAAAACCATGTTGTTTCGTCCCATCTATGGGATTATTTTAAATTAATTTTTTCCACTTATGTTATTAGAATTTGGAGAAATTTATTTAATATTTTTAATTTTAATAATTAAAAATTTCAAATAATTTCAACTTCATTTTTGACCAAAAATATTTGTTAATGTAATTAAAATTAAATTTTTTATTAAGGTAGGAAAATTAGTATTTACTGCTTAATCATTAAATTAAGTGGGAAAATAACTGAAAAACATGTCCAAACACCTTGTTATGGACATAATTTTTTATATCCTCCCTTGTATTGAGGTAGTATCATTATTTGAATCTCATGATGTATGGTAGACCTCTCCACAGAGTGTATATTTTTATATTTATAAGAATACCACTTCTCCTCCACAATTAAAAGGACACTCACACCCTAAATTCATTACACCTTTAAAAACCTTTGTCATATCCAAATCCTCTCCTATTATCCTCCCAACTTCCCTTCCTTCATAAAAAATCATAATTTTGTCTACAAATCCAGCTATAGATGCCCTTTTGTTGCAAAACAAAATTAATTACTCAAAGAAGAGGTATCATAATTGAACAAGAAATTTTGTGTTATTTCGTTATCCACCCTATCATTTCATCTCCTTCAATGATTATATAATAACCTATGTATCACAAATATACATAGATTTTTTATGATATGTATAGTATCTATAAAAATACACACACTTCCATCAATGGGATATTAAATCACCATTTGTGTGTATGGAGAACTACTGCCTCAGGAACCAATGACTTATGTTAATCTAATAGAAACATTCATGGATGGAAGAAATGATGGAATGTTGACATCCTAAAAATTATAATAAGAAAAATAAAATATGATAAAATAACTGATTAAGGATATTTTTATCCCCATAATTTAAATAAAGGATAATGTTGCCAATGATTTGGGAATCATGTAACTCATTAAGATACACTCATCACATGACCATCATGAGGTCACACAAAAGAGGGATGAGTAGTAAACAAACTATAGAAGGATTCTTATATCCATTTTGTATAATTCGTTCAACATCGGTTAAGACTCCCAAGTAAATGAAAGGTCATGTTGAAGTATCCAGATGCGATCCCCCATGACATATGGCTTTGAACCAAGTGCACACCTTTCAAACCATCCCATTGTCCCTTGAAAATATGAAGAAAATATCCAATAGGAAAGAGCCTCTTATGTTATTAGAACACACCCAATTCATAAACAATGAGAAGAATTATTTTCCTAGAAAAAATTCAATAAAACTATTAAGATCCCCTGCCATTGAAATAATTAATAAAAAAATAAATAAATAGGCGGTGGGAGCCTCTCGCGGTCGTAAAAGTAATGTGATGTACCCCTAGAAATCCACAAGACACTATATGTGCTTGTCGACATTCTAGCCTCGAACCATGAGAAATCGTTGTCTTATAATCTTCATCACATTAAGGGACTAGTATATCTAGGAAATTACACACTTCCCCTTTGTCTTTATAAGGATAAGAAGATATGCATTGTCTGTGAAAGGCTTGGGCATCTCCATAAGACTGTTCATGGTTAGGTGACGCATCACCAACAAGTAAAATGATATTCATTGAAAAAAATTATATAAAACTTTAAAATATCCCAACATTTGACAAATAAATAAAAAAATAAAAAAGGGGAAGGAGGATAGAGAATCTCTTGGTTATAGAACATAAGCGACACACCCGTGGTATCCACGTAAAAGTGTCGTGATCCCCTTCATCAATACAGCCTGATCTTGTGAAAACACCTAGAAATCCATTATTGACTCATATATACTCAAAAAAATATATCAGGATCATAAGAAGGCCTTCAAACATGAGTCATATTCTAAAGAACCCTCCTGGACTGGCCAAACAGGCAATATGAACGTACCACAGCATGTTAGTGAGATTAAATAGAACCGAATTTATTGTAATTAATTAAATAAGGAAGATGATGATAGGATATTATTTCTGTCACTGAACGCCATGTGACACCCCCATAGAGAATCCTAGTTGGACATCACAAAGACACATGACGTCGTTGTCCCCCACCGATTCAAGTCAGGATTCTCATGATACACACTATGAAAAAATTCCAACAACCAGTGTGGCGTGGTCTATAAATCCCCCACCTAGCCTCAAATAATAGGTAGTCATTTTGCATCCAGATGCTCTGGTTCATCCAATATCCAGAGAATATTTCTCAGATGTTGAATGCCTGGATGCTGGAAAACCCTCATATCATGTATGATTTAGGAAAAACACATAGTGATCGAGAATCATGAAGAAATCACTTCATTAGATCACTAATAGATCACATGATAGAATTATTGAAGGACACACAGAGACATCCCACACAACCTCTAGATAATGTGAGACATAATAAAGTAACATTGAACTAATATATGAAATATTATATATATAAGATAAAACATATTAATTTATGTGAGACTTATGAAAAAAACATATGTAATGATTCTTATACACTTTGCATGAACCACCCTGATCCAGTGAAAAGACTAGGACATGTCGTCCAGATCATTGAAACAACTTTTTCATAAAATATAAATCACATAATGAACCATATACATGTCAATATACATCACATGGTTCTCCCCGGGAAGGCCACCCATGTCTCATGAAGACCTCCAGAATCTCCATCGAAGCCATGCGAAGGTCTGCTAGACATGTCACTAAGATCACATGGTGAAACTAGTTCATGTCAGCTGAGTATTGCGATATCACATGAAAATGTTGAATAACTCATGTGATGCCCTCCGAGCAAGAAAACAATGTCTCGTGATGACCTCATACATGACATCTTGGGTCATGCACTACCCTCAAGTACACGTCACATCAACACTTATTGTTCATTATAAACATATCGGCTATATCTCAAGAATAAACAAGGGAAAGTCAACTAGATCACATAGAGCCCTATAGAAAATATAGTTGGTTCATGCAATGGATTATAGGACAAATGGATAGGTATTTCATTGTCCTTTTTATGAGTCATCCTTGATCATGTGAAAAACCTCAGATATCCATTTCCTGATATGTGACATCCCGCAGATAAGTAAACTCGATCATTTGGTTTTCATTAGAAAAGTTAGGAATACATCCTTTGACATGTAAAGATACTATTAGGTCTTGTCAAGAGAAAAATCAACACATTTCAGTCTGTAAGTAGGCTAGATCATAAGGGAAACCTCATTATCTAGGCCACAATAATGAACTATGATAACTATGATTCTTTTACTTACATGGATACGTAAGATTCATCCCCATGGCACGAGATCCATGTCCACTATTCCAAGGGTAGTCCCAATATGTATGTTCTATATTCATAAGCAATGAGACCTATCATTTTCCATCTCTTGTTTTTGGCACCACTCATTGCTCACATACGATTACACAGTTGCAATAATCATATCATTTGAGTCATAAGCCTCTTTGAATGCACGAGAAACATCATTGTGTAACCCCCAACCAAGTAAACTATGGTAAATCAGATATTTTTCCTTAACCATGACATGTAGGATTCCTCCCTATGGCATGAAAACTATATTAAACATCCAAAGGGATTACATAGCACATGATCCACACATCCATATGTAGTAAGGTATATAAGTTTCTACCTATTGTTTCCCAATCCGAAAATTGATGTCATGAGCTTAGTGGGCCACAATGAATGCCAGATTAGCATAGTGAATCTCCAATAGCTAGGGAAATATCATCATGTAAGACCCGATGAATGGCATGCTATGAATATCCATTATATAAGGGAATCTATAATGGGTTCTAGCCCAAGGGACCAATAAAAATATGATAACTCGGATTCCTACCATAACTAAGATACATAGGATGTCTCCTCACATCTCGAGATCGAATATTTGGTTCCTGAGTTCCCATATAAATGTTTTCTATACATGAAATTACACTACATAAGTTTATCTTATTAAGTGGGTTTTGATCACTATAATAAACTGTATATATAGGATTCCTCATTGTGGCTCAATGCTATCATAATAATATTAATCGGCAGCCTACATAGAAGATAATTTTTATGTCCTTGGTAATACAACATCATCATACCAAAAAACTATCCATCACTTGGAAATGGATAAATAACTTCAGAAACATATGGACAAATTCTTTAATGAGATCCCCTTTTGTCTTTTTACTAATTATATTTTGTTTCCTGTATTTATTAATGAGACCCGGTATATTTTTCATATAAAGGGAATTAACCAATTTTTGTTTTGTTAGGGTATCCGAGTCTATATTGGGATTAGGGAGAGATTCTCGATCAATCAATAAATCTATAAGAGATTCCCTAGGTAGGAAAAAATTCCCTCCAAAAGAGCGTGATGAGCATGACCTTCCATCCTCCCAACCAACGTGATTCCTTATGTGTCATTTCCTCTAAAACCCCAAGAGACCACCTACATTTGGAAATTAGATATGTACTATATTTTGGATGAGTAAACCATTGGGATTTTACATTATGAATGAATACGGTGACTTGATACTTATGATTGTCGATAAAATCAAACCCCCCAAAATAAACCAGCAGGACAATCAAAATCCACCATAGTAAGGTTTCCTCAGTCATCTCTTTCTAATCAAAATAGAAATGGTGAACTTGACATGAATCACTCAAATAATAAAATGATTTGGTTATTATTCATTAGGAATTTTTTTACACCATACACAAACAGAAATAGTGAACATGATATCAATCTCCCAAATGAAAAATTCATTTGGGTGTTATCCATTGGTCCATTTTTTTACACCATACACAAATAGAAATAGTCAATCCAATAAAACTCTGTCAAATTATAGAATTATTAAGAGCCATGTCACTTTTTTATCATACAATATAGAAGAAAATTTGATAATTCAAAAATAAATCTTTTAACTGATCTTCTTATAGACAATGTTCTATAGAAATATTCTCATCGTCATGTTGATTATTCTAGGATATCGTACGGATGGATTGAAAATAAATTTAATTTTTTAAACCACTAATGTATGATTGAGATCATCATGACTAAAATATTGCACTTATTGGTTACAATGTCCCTTAATTTATACATGACTGTAAATACTTCTGTCATCAACAATATCCTGATTGATGATAATTTCACCATTGAAAAACCATTTAGAATAGTATGTTGTGGAATTAAGCCTCACATGTCACAAAATTATTTTACCTACCTGAAATATTCAATTACGGGTTATGAATATGGTGATCTTGGATTACCATCGATTTGGTATAATCATGACCCGAAAAACTACTCATGAGGGTCTCAAAGGGCTAAATCCTAAGAGTTTGCATCATATAGGGAATCTTGTAGCTAAGAAAGTGTCCTTAATTGCCACAAATAAACCTTCATGTACTATTCCCTAGATCATGGTAACCATCAATTTCAATATCTAATTAAGGGGAAATAGAAATACAAATACATAGCCCATCTAGTTGGGGTCCATCGAGGGGTGCTCCTTTCATCCCCCTTCATGGACATCATCCCACCATTATCCACTTGTCCCTTGCTGAGGGTACCACTAGAGACACATCTGCCTCTATGACACATGCATGACCAGAATGGTAGATAGATAGCATGAAGATGTTTGTAGGTAAACATGAGTGGTATTATATCCCCACTTCTATTGATAAAGTCTTCCATAATATTTTGAAAATAACCAGTGATAAGGCCCATATCCTTGTTCACATAGAATATGTCTTTGGGAATATTCTCAGCTCAGGCATGGAGGAGTTTAATATCCCTAACCCTAGTCATGAAGCCCATCTGTATATTATTATTGAACAATGAGGATAGATGTTGGATAATATCTTCATTTCTGCCAAAGATATCTGCCATTACATAGTGGGGATGGTAAATGTGTTGAAATGTATCCATACACAATTTTTTTAAATAAAATTACAGCTTAGAAAAATATAAAGAACTCCATTGGAATATTAATTCATGAATTGGTATAGATATAGGGACATGTTCATATTAATATCCCTATAATCAGGAACACTCAACACACTGACCATCACAAACAACTGGCTACTCAAAAGAAATCACACATTCTTTCTCTTATTTTAGAGAATTATTGACATATTTTGGTAAAGGATGAGGGATCAGACTAGGATCATAATCATGTTCCAACTAGGGTGTAGAAGGTGACAAATGATCATTCCTCAGGATAAGGGAGCATGATTTTCAATAAATAATTGGTTCCATAATCAAGAGGCACATTATTTGGCTCATTTCCTCATTCCGGCTAGGGCTCACCAAGTGAGAGGTGAACACAAATAGAGATGGGCTCATACTCCTTTGGAAAAAGACCAGAGGAATACTCCAAAGGGCTTGTATCGGGTATATATACCCATTCAAGATGGGGATAATCAAGTGAGAATGGAACATTCCTCGGGATAGGCTCATATTTTTATCAATAATTTTCCATGCATATTATAGAAAATCATAGAATTCAGGCACATATTCCTACCTCTGTGGCTGAAATAATGTATCATCATCATTACAAAGAAATTCAAGAGGTGGTTCATTAACCATTTTTTTTAGGAGGTTCAAAAAAATTTCTCATCGGGGATGTATATCAGGGTAGTGATATTATTCCTACTCTAACTAGGGATCAGCAAGTGGGAGAAGCACATGCCTCATAGGAGGCTCATAGACCTTCAAATAAAGACTAGCATCAGAACCCAAAGATCCAAGATTGGACTCACACTTCTATTATGATAGAGGCTTGGTAAGTGAGAATGAAACTTGCCTCAATATAGGTTCCCATTTCTACCAATTAAAAAGAGACTCATTGTCATAGTCAAAGATCTTATCTATAGTGGACTCGTACTCCCTTAGCATCATATGATTATAAGAATGTTATGGGAACTATTATACAAGAGGCTAATGTATCTACCCATTTCAAAAATTAATTCCGTCATATTCTGACCATGATGAAAAATGTGACCTATATTCCTATGATTCTCAATGTCAGTGTTCTTTAGGTTGTTCGATACACATTCTAAACACCCCATGATTCCCTCAAATCTTCAACTAAAGTAGAATACATTAATTACCCTGATATTACCCCTTTTGGATGTGTGGAGATGGATCATATGGACTCTCTACCTGAAAACCACATTGGTCAACCACTCCAATATGATATCACAAACAAAAAATGAAATCATCCCCTTTCCTAGACACCTTTTTATAAAGGGGTGTACCAAACACATATTCCATCATGTAGAGAGGTTATTGAAACATCGAAGTAAATGACATAAATTTACCCCGATAAACATTTAATGGTAATTAATTCTAGCCAACATGAACCCCTCATAATCATACTCTATAGTCTGAATTGATGGAGGCATGTATGTGTGATGAAGAGGAGGCCAAAATTTGAAGATGGAGAGAGTAAACTAGAAACATCCGCCCATTAATTTTCTCTAAAATTTATAAAACTAAATATGATATTTTGATGATATATAAAATGATTGAAGGCATTATATATGAAAAAATATGTGGCCTACTTATTATTAGTAGAATTCTATAAACATCCCTTATCCCAGATACAAGGGTCACCTTTAGACCATCAAGATAATTTGTTGTTAGATGGACTTTTCCACTATCTCCATTGTACGAGAATCAAAATAAAATAAAGAACAATAAAACTATACAACATTCTTTGTCAAATTCCATCAACACTTTTCTATATCTAATCTCTAATTCCACTTCATGTGTCTGTGTTTGATGATATGGAAATTATGGAGCGATACGCTATGTATCACCCTTAAAACATTAAAACAACTTAGATATGGGTTCCTATAATATCATCTCCTCTAGAAAAATTAGAGTATCAACTAATGGTTGGGATAAATTTTCACTATAATGAAATGATCCTACTACAAAAATACCTAGATATTGAAAATGATGGTAGAGGATAGTCATCAGACATTTGAACTGGGCACCTCAACGTAATGGGAATAAATATTTGACACAGAATCTGATGATGAGATCAACTAAACAACTTTTTAGAAATAATGATTCCCCTCATGTGATCCCATCACGCTTAGATCATACATGAACATATCTCTAAGATATAAAAAAAGACGTAGTATTAGATACCATATCATCCATCTAGGAGCGTAACCAGATCAATGAGCCAGGGGGAATATCTTCAACAACCTCCACATCTCAAATCATCAATTCCTACGGGGATTCTTGAGATATTGGAAATACCGACAAACAATCTTCATCCCACAATGCTTGTGGAATTTATATCACAATCACCACCCATGATTTTATCATCCACTGAGAGGTTCATTATCAAATCAATGGTGATTCTAGATCAACCTCATCCTTCTTGGTTAGGGAAATTATCTCAATTTCCATTATGGGAGACACCAAATCCCCGAATTGAATAATTTGATCCTTAGAAACTTGATTATTTAATGAAAAATGTGGACCCAAATAACCCCCATATTGTATAGATCATGGAATTTTCATCATCATCATCATCACCATAGAGGGAAGCAGTCTTCTTTAGGATGGTAGGTAAATATCAGTGGTAAGTATCCTATCCATTCCTCCCACCATAAGATGAACTTATGATATTGGGGGATAGTTTTGTATACATTACCAAAAACTCCCACAATATTACAATTAATAAACTAATATGGGAGGAACATATATTAAATAATAACATACCCCACTCTGTTTAGATGAAAAAAAGACCAATTTGGCCATGACTCTAAATAATGACCCTGAAAAAGACGGTGCATAATATGTATATTGCTTCATAAGTAATGATACACCCACCATTTCTTGAAATGCTTATTTTAATTTTATAACTATAATCATGGATGAAATTGTGTATCAAGACACAATTGATTATGGGAAAAACATAGAAAACATACCTCTATAGTAGGGTGATTTCAATAAACCAAATGAGACTGAATGCATCAAGAACCAAAGAAGGATCCAAAATTTGGCTCCACCAAATAGAAAGTTTACACCTCTATTAAATAAAACACAAAAAGAATAATGGAAATGTATGGTTAAAACCCAATCACCACCCAGAATTAATGAGGTTCCTTCCATGGAGGAACAATTTTCAAAGTACGATAGTGAGATACTAGATTTTAGACATCTTAGTGAGAATATACTTTGAAAAATATTCCACTGGGTATCTCATCATAAAGAGAAGAATATTCTCCATACTATAGTGAATTTTCTAGAAAGATTATTATCTTAGAATCTAATTAGCTTCATATCCCGATATCCCATCTAAAAAAATGTGTATTTCAAAAATGATCATGACATTCCTCTATTGCGGCGATAACCTATCCTTCAATTGTGGGATCATTCTATCCTAGATGAATTTTAAATTGGTGGGATACAAAGTAGGGGACACCTCAAAAACCCCTGTCTACACCTTGTAGATGGAAGATAGCTCAAACAGTAGTTCCTTCAGAGCTAATTAATGTCATAGAGTCTAAGACTGCTTGAATGGATGTCATAGAAGTGTTATGTGCACCCATGCAGCCTAAGAGGAATCTATATCATGAATGGGTGGATGACACTATAACTCCACCCATTTTATCTAATACCACCTTCTCTACCATTGATGGTATGGGAGACCCTGAACAGTATCTCAAAAATTTCATATCTAGACGTGGGCTGATGATGGGTCATTGAGATCAATAGGAGGAAACAAATATGAGGTGTATTTCATAGACACTCATAGGTCCAGCCTTTGTTTTGTACAATAGTTTTCAATGAGGGTCCATTAATGAATGGGAAGACCTTTTTCCTCAATTCCTCTATCAATTATACTCAACACTGATGAAAATGATATTTTGTGACCTAAGAAACTGAAAGAACAAGAAATAGAGAACTTTTTTTTTGACTTTATATCCTTGTGGAATGATTTGACCTATTCACTCAGAATTCCCCGATCACTGGAGGAACTATTGGAATCTATCCTAAAAATCATAGGGATGAGTTTCATAAAACTATAATCTAAATGATGTATCTAGGTGGGTTCTGTGAGTTCACAAAAATGGTACAGTGTCTCAAGGATTCCAATATGAAATATTGATCAAAATCGTGACTCATACCCTTAGAACATGGGGAAAATCCTAGAAAATTCTGAAATATCCACTTTAACTATAAATATATAAACAATGCGCATACTAGAACCTAGGAAGGTCATGAACTACTCTGTACTTCTTTTTGAGCTGTGACAACAAAAAAAACCCTTTTCTAGAATAATATTGAAATCAGGGTCACTCGAGATTTTAGGAATGAATGAAAACAAGAAACACCTTCTAAAATTAAAAAGGCCCAAGTTATGTCATGTAAACCATAGAAAATAACCTTCTCAATATACTACATACTAGGATGTCTGAGGATTTTTGAATCAATGACCATCCAAACTATATCATTTTCCATAGAAGGATGGGTTATAATATCCCAGATTTCGTCATTTTTATATATTTCCTTTGAGGCATGATTGATTTTGAACATGTGGTGATAGATTAATACTCAACGATGGTGACCTATATGTCATTTCCCAGCCATAATGAGAGGGTGATTCGAAGAATATTTCTCCCAGGCATGAGTGGAAGTTAAAAAAATGGATGAAACAAAATTTAGTTGATCGAGCTCATGCCCACATTAAAGAAAAATGTTGTAGTACAACAATAGCTCCACTACCAAATGAGGAAACATAAAGTATTCCTCAAAATAGTGGAACTAACCACAATAATTATGAATAAATATAAGAGGGGGATTCATATTTTTCTCCCATGAATCCTTTGACTCCTGAAGATTTCATCCATACAACATCTGAATAATGGGAATCACCCCACCAAAAAGAACCCTCATCAGACAAAGAGCTCATATTTGGTTCTATTAATGTGGTAAACAAGGAATAACCATTCTATAATGATTAATATTCCAAAAAAATGAGTTTCCCACAATGAATCGAAGAAAGGGAGGATCATTGGGTTGGAATCATGGATACAGAGAATAACACATTCATGGTTGAGAATGATATTTTGATCACGTCCTTATAGATGAAATATATCTATCTGAGACTTGTTGGAAAGCACTCCATCATTCTTAGAAGTGACATGGAGGAGTCCCAAAACCCTACAATGGTCATTAAAATCCAGTTGTCTTGTATAACCACTTAGTGGGGGAGAGATTAATAAATCATCCCAAATAATGGGGAATGACTGAACAACCAAAATCATGGGTAGAATATTCCCACATCATTTCTAGTCTATTCCCCCAAGAACTATAAACAAGAACTCAACCAATCCTTTTCGAATTCCTCTACTCTTAGTATACATGTTAAAGAGACACCACACCTTAGGAAGCACCATCCTGTGAAAAAAAGTATGAAATTTTGAAATAGCTAGTTATTGTTACATCTAAGCTCTCAATCTTATATACCCCCAATTTTTTAAAATTACATAGGGAGGCACTTATTAAAACCCTCCAGATCCCACATGAGTTTGAGATAGAAGCCACTACAGCCGATTTTTATCTATCAGAGACCATTTCACCAGAATGCATTGTTTTCTTCTTATTTACTGATTAGGATTAGGAGGAGTTCATATAATGGAACATAAGTGACCTATATTTCTTTTGGATTGCTAAATCATGTTGACATCCAAATGGATCTACTCGGTAATGGTTCAGGGATCAACCTCATCCCATTTTAAACCCTTTAAAATTTGGGATATGGTGATTGAGACTTTTATCCCACAAGGATGACCATTAAGGTGTGTGATAAGTGTAAAAAAATACCTCTTGGGATGATAAAACTCTAACATCTATCTATATAGCTTAGATAAGATGATGATTTTATGGTTATCCTATAAAAAACCACATATAATATCTTTCATAGAAGGCCTTTTCTCTATAGCAACTAGGCAGTACCTTCAACATTCCATAATGTCCTAAAATGTCACATACAAGACATTTTTAGAGGTATTTATCATTTAATTTACATTCTTGGGTTTTTTGGCTCCCTTTCATTTTTGGAGAAATGGGTGAGTTTTCATTATTTGGGCCAAACCGTGAGCTCATTTATAGATTTTAAAACTAATTTTGTTTCTTTTATAACACTTTCATTTTTCAATATTTTGCACCCATTTCACTTCCAAAGTGGCTTCCCCTAACCTGTATAGATAACCATATTAATTTTTACCCTTTAAGAATATATAATCATGGTTGAGTTGGGTTGTTATTTAATGAATTGGGCCATCCCCGAAGCACATTTCCAGTTATGGAAACATTTTTTGTTTATTTAATAAAATATTCATTTTTTACTATTTTTAAGTGATTCTACCTCCCACCCAAATACAACATCCCTAGGCGTCACCCCATTACCTTCCCCCCACTTTAGAACTCATATACGTCGCGAATTAGGGACGAACATCATCATATTTCTCAAATGATCCATATTTGAAGAGGTAATTTGATTCATTAATAACCCCTTCATTTATCAATATTTTCCCTAATTATAATTCCTACATGACCTCTTCATCATTGTTCAACCCTAAAATTAATTTTTGGATGTTTGGAAATTCATATACTTGTGAATTGTGGGATATTTTATCACGATCCATCAAGTAAGTGGGTTTCCTTCTTTCTTGCTCATATTTTCTTTTGGTTTCTTCCCATATTCATGAAATTCCAAGTGTACAGAAAGTAGGGATTATAAATTATGGTTTGATCATGTTTTTCATGGTATGAAATTCTGGTTTTAGGTCTATTTTAACTCCTTTGTAGTGCAGAAGTGGTGCAGATGGACTTTCTCACGAAGATTAGAGGTTTTGACACTTTTGGTAGGAGATTTCAATGATTAAGAAATATTTTGGAGATATCTTGCGGTGTTTATAGTTCTTTCAAGTTTATCTTATTTTATTAATTATTTGAAAATTGTTTTTGGTGGTATTTGTAAATCAAATCCATTTTTAGTGCCATCTTTTTGTGAAATTGGGGGGAGGGGGGTTTAAAAAAAATTCTATTGATTCATTTGGGGATACACTATAATTTCTTAGTTGATAATATTGAAATGTATGAGGGCTGAAAATTCTCTTTTTAATGTTTATACCTTTTAGTTTTTGCTGTGAAAATCTATTTTAATAGTTTTGTGAGACACATGAATTTTTAAGTGTCGTGTCATGTGAAAATGGACGTTTTATAATGGTATCACTTCATAAATCATATAAGGCTACCATAAAATAGATTTTTTGGTTTCATTGAAATGTGTTGGGATTCCATTTATATTTTGGGGTCTTTAAAGTATGAACATGTTGTAAAAAGTGGATATTTCAATGAGTTTTGGGTGAAAAACAAGTCAAAATTTTCAAAAGTAGTTTATTAAAAATAAAAATTCATTATTGGGTATTTTAAGTGGTATAAACTATGTATAGATAATTTATTGTTTTTATATGACTAGTATTGGGGTTCTCATAGGTACAGGGATAGGAGTTCCTTGCTTAAATTGTTTGAGCACAAATGGAGAAGCCCAAGTACGTAGGAAGGCAGATATGTACTAGTATGACAAGTGAACTAGATTGGTTGCGTCCTAGTTTCCCTGAGAAAATTGATTATGAAAACTGTAACTAAACTATGAGATGATTTTTGGGGACCACTAGGTTATGCATATTTTCCCTACTAGTGGCTCGTGCATGAGAAAAAATTGTGACTTGGATACTTTACACCGAGGTACGAGGTGTATAGGGCCTGAGATTATATAGTTGCCGAGGGGTGTTCCCAGTTATGGGGCTCAGTGGATTTGTGGTATTTAACCTTATATTAGGGTGTGTTTGGATGTACATTACATAAGATAAATTTTAATATTAAAATGTTTTGTCATTATAAAAGTTTATGTTTGAAAACTATTTTAAATTGAATATTGAATTTATTGGAATTTATCATTACTTTTCTTTCATATTAAAACTGATTTCTTTTTCACCTTATATTGAATATTATTTTGAATATTTGGGTGGTAACCTATTGGAAATATGATCACACCCTACTTACACCCTTTGGGTGTATGTAGACTGGGTGATGTTTGACTCTGGTAGATGCAAAGCCTCAGGTAAAGGCGGTTCAGGTTGTTAGTCCCCTCCTATGGTGCGGTGTTGTGGAGACAGCTCGGGGGTGATGGAAACTTATCATGTTGAATCATTGTTGCTGACATTCTGTTGTTTTTACATGTATTTGGACCACTTATACACAACTAAAAAATGTATTCAGTTCTGTTTTTTTCTTATGTCTTGTTGGGCTTGGATATTTTTGATTCTTATTATTTAATGTTTTAAATGTTTTATGCTTTCATACTCAGGTAAATAGTTCCCAAACCTAAATTAATGATACATGAACACTTGTGCCAACCCGTGAGGATAGGGAATTAACTTCGAGCCATACCATGGTCTGGATTTGGTGCTGGTATTATTGGCGACTAGATTTGTTTTGAGAAAAATGGTATTGAATGAGGTTTACTCTTTGGGACATGTTATTTGGGGAAGAGTCAAGATAGTCTGGATCTGACTTTTCTAGGACATGAAATTCAGATTACGGGTAGTGTTCCTATCTAGAACACCTCAGGAAGGGATTAAAGTCTCCCTGGGATGTTGGGTTTTATATGAGTTAATTATTTCTCAAGGTTCATTAATGATTGTTGGAAATGAAAACAGAGTTGGACTAATGGCCTCAGTGAGCTCCCAGGGCCTGTCAAGCCATGTGGAGCTAGAGATATTTTCTTTTAACTATCAAAATGATAGTTAATTAATTTGAATATTTCCACTATCTATATTTCCAATTCATCCAATGACAATAGATTCTCTCAAATAATCTTGTGTCTCTTTGTCTAGGAATCTTAAAAACATTGCATTTAAATCAAAAATAAATTGATTTTAAGGAGTGTTAGTTTTTCGGAAATGATTTTATAGTGAAGTGAAAATGGTTTTATTTCTGAAAGTATAAAAACTAATGTATAGAATTATTTTGAAATGGGAAATTTTGTGTTTACATTTCTTTTGAAAGTATGAATTATGTTAAAGAGGATTTTGAAAATGTGTTTCCAGTAGATTTTTCTAACCTTGGAAAAGTGTTTTGAATTTAATTAAGTGTTCTCGAATTTATGTGTAGGGTTGAAGATGAATTTTTATTTGTTAAGTATTGAGTATTTGAATAGATTTAAAATATTCTAGAACCTTGTTTTGAAATGAGAATAGTTGAGTTCTTATTTAAATAGAGATATATAAAATTGTGTTTTTCATAAAATTAGAATTGTTTGAAAATGGTTTGACGTGTTTTGAAATAGTTGTGAATAGAATGAAAGTGGGTTTTTATTGAATTATGGGTGTTTTTTCTAAATTGGTTAGTGTGACGAAAATTGGGTTTTGATTTTACAGTTTGTAGTTTGAGAAATTGAATGTGTGGTTAAAACATTTTGATTTTGACAAGAGGAAGGGCTTGGTTTTTGTCTTCGGTGTTCTCAAGGGTGATCACATGCATGGGTTTATATAAGAATATGGATAGATGTGAGGTGGGTTCCTAGTGTGAAATGTAAAAATGTATGTGTGAGACTCATGAGATACTAGTAGTAAATGGGAAATCCACCAATACTAATATTTTAAATAATTATTTTGAAGAAAAGTGTTCTGTATTGATTATGTGTGGTTGGGAGGTATTGATTTGGTGTTTTCAGGATTTTATTTGTGGGATGTTTTGAGTTAAAAATCCACCTTGTATAAAAGATGCTCTGTGTTGGTGTTTCGTCGATAAGTAGGAATGAACATTTGGTCAGTGGTCTCTTTTGAGGAATAATTTGGGAGGCCAATGAGGTGTATCCCCTCATGGGTTCTATTCTAGTTTGTGGTATATTGTGACTAATTGAACAGATAGGTTGGGTCATTTGGTTTTCTTATTGGTTAGTGTATTCCCCCATAAAGAACTAATGTTTGATTCATGTGTGGCCCATGTTGATTCATTGTTGGATGATCCTCTGGTTGATCAACATAAGGAAATTCTTATTGGGATTTGGATATTCAGTTTACCCCTCATCTTTTTTGATTATGTGGATCCCCTATTGGAGGGGGAGTGGTTGTGGGAGGTTGAAAAAATATTTAGTTTTTTATGTTGCATGAGTCATCGAAGGTGAATGTAGTTAAGGGTTGTCAGTGTAGAATGATGTCTCAAAGGGTCTTTGGGTCATTTGTTAATCCCATCAAAGTGAGAGTTAATGTCAGACCACCAGTGTGGATAGTCTAGCCATGATTGGATATTATGGAAACTAGCTAGAATCATGTGTTGTTTGGGACTCATCATATGTTCTATCACCTTGTGTTTTATTTTAATTGCAATGGTCAAGTTTGGTGATGCCTTGTGATGTCACGTGTTCATTTGATTATAAGGGTGAAATTTGTGAAATCTTATGAGATTATTTTTTTTTGGATGCATGTCCCCCTTTAGTGAATTACAAAATACAATATTCTAGAGGAAGGAGTTTCTATGTGTCTGTTGTATCCCATGCGAAGAAACATGGGGTGACGTGTGTCTATCCTCTAAGAACTTGTGTTGGTAAAATGATGGGTTGCGGTAAAGTGGATTTGAAGTGTTTTATGTCTCATTGAGACCATTAAATATCATAGTGTAATTTTATGTGGCACTGGAAGAAGAAGTTCCATTCAAGGGTTTTCAAAGACTAACTATGAGGCTGAAGATTTTTCTATTCATTGAGCTACAGCCATTTTCGCTGCATAGAAGATGGAACATAGTCATGGGAAATTTTGGAGTCGTTAAAAACTTTGGTCGAAGATATATCCACACTATAAATGTTGGGAATTGTCTAAACCTAAAGTGTGGTTGTCATGTTCCAGTTTTTCGTGTTCGAGGATAGAGGTGGGAAGACCTCGTTACCAGGATATAACATGAGTTCATATTATTCTCTTGGGTTCCCTTCGAATTTTTTAGTGAGAAGAATGAAATATGGGCTAGGCATATTAAAGAGCACAATTTTCAAATGGTTATTAATAAAATCTTGCCTATATAGGAAAATTTGCGATAAAAGATATTATATGCCACATGGTCTCTTCATGGCCATGTTCCTTGTACCATGTAATCATGTGAATCTTCCTTTTTAGATTGAGTGCTCTGCACGGTTAGTGAACGGTTTCCCAAACTGTGTGGAATACCCATGCAGTTATTCCAACTCTTTTAATTTGGGGTCCTTCCATTCTTTCCCATGTTGGTTAGTTACAATGGTTTGTTTTTGGGGAGGGGAGACCCAGTATGGTTCTTATATAAGATTCATTGGAAAATAATTCTGATGTTAGTCTACCCTTTTAATGGGGAGTCTGTTCGGGCCTCCCCCTGTTAGTGTATTGATTCTGTCTTGGGAAAACTAAGGTTGTTTTGATGGTGGGGAGACTCATAATGGGTCTCACATACGTTACCTTGGATGAATTATAATGTTAGTTTACCCCTTACTCTAGGGATACCATTCAAAAATTTCCCAATTGGTGTCTGGATTCTGTCTCCAAAATGAAGTTGTCCCTTGAGGTGGGTTGTATGTTTGGGTCAACCTGTATCAGTGACCTGGTGTGTTATTTGTTGGCGGTAGCCTCATTCGAGGATATATATCCACCAAATTTTTTTACTTGGGTAAATGTGGGATTGGGTCACACCCAATGGTTTTTTAATTATGGTTGTTGTAGCGTTATTCGGGTGTGTTGTTCATTTCAGGTGGATTACTTGAGCATCATCTAGTAGTGTTTGAGGTGATTTATTGTGGGATTTTGTTTGATTATGTTGGAACATTTATTTTATGTCTGTTATTTTTTTGTTGGGGGGAGTATTCTCTTCCTTTTTTATCAACTAGAGGTTTTTTGCCTTTTGGAGTCAGGTGAAAATGTCGCAAGAGAGTCTGTCATGGTCTATCATTTGGGATTTGTTTTTTACATCCTATGTTTTTGTGGGTTTTTTAGGGAAGAAATTTTATAGTGGGGATAATTTTCCGAGACATGATTTATTTTAAAGTTATTTTGAATTTACTTTCGATTTGTTATTTTTTTGGGTGTTTCCCATTCATTTTTGGAGGAATGGGTGTGTTTTCATTATTTGTGCCAAACCGTGAGCTCATTTCAAGATTTAAAAATGAATTTTGTTTCTTTTATAACTAATTAATTTTTCAAGGTCTTCCACGCATTCAACTTCCATAATTTCTTCCACTAACCTATTAACATCATAACATTAATTTGGACCCTTTAGGAATCTATAATTATGGTGGAGTTGGTTTTTATTTAAGGAATTGGTCCAACCCGAAATCCCATTTCCAATTTTAAAAAAATATATTTTTATTTAATAACATATACATTTTTTACTCTTTTTAGGTGATTCCACCTCCCACACAAAGACAACATCCCAAGATGATACCCCATTACCTTTCCCTTCCTATTTGGAGCTAATATAGGTCACAAATGTGGGAAGAATATCATAGCATTTCTCAAATTGTCTATATTTGATAAGGTAATTTTACTCCTCCATAACTCCTTAATTTCTCACTCTTTCCCCCATTACAATTTCTACATGACTCATCATCCTTTTTTGAATGTCACATTCATTTTTGGTTGTTTGGAAATTTAGCTTCTAGTGTATTGTGTGAGATTTCTTCAAGATCACTCAAGTATGTGGGTTCCTTTCCTTCTAGCTCATATTTTCTTAGGGGTTCTTCCATAATTTTGAATGTTCCTAATTTCCAGCATGTAGGGTTTATAAATTTGGGTACTATATTGTGTTTCATGTTCTTAAATTCTAGTTTTAAGTATTTTTTTAACTCCATTTTAGTGAGAAGGTTGTGCGGTTGAACTTTCCCACAAATATTTGAGGTTTTTGACCCTTCTGGTAGGTGATTCCAATGTTTATGAAATCATTGTGTGTTTTATTACTGTTCATATAGTTTTTTTAGGTTTATCGAATATTATTAGTGCTAAGGAAATTTATTTTGGTTGTATTTTTTAAGAAAATTCATTTTAGTGCAATTTTTCTGCGAAATTAGTGGGTTTTCAAAGAAATATTCTATTAATTAATATTGGGGTATAGTACAATTGATTATTTGATATTACTAAAATGTATTAGGTCTAGAAATAATGTTTTTAATGTGTATACCTTTCGGTTGTTACTGAAAAAATATGTTTTAATAGTGTTTGTGAGACACCTGAATTTTTAAGTGTTGTGTTGTCTGAAAATGATGGTTTTACAACAGTATCACTTGTTCCATCAAATGGGGCGTCACAAATATAGATTTGTTGGTTTAATTGAATTTTTTTGGGGATTTAATTTATGTTTTAGTGACTTATAAGTATCCACATGTTGATCAAAGTGGATATTTAAAATTGTTTTGGGTGTAAAACAAGGCATGATTTTCAGAAGTTGATTATTAAAAATAAAAAGTCTGTGTTGTGTGTTATAAGTGGTATGAAGTGTTTATCAAAAATTAATTTTGTGTCTATATATCTTATTGGTGTTTTTATGTTGATATGTATGTGTGTTTATTTCTTAAATTTTTTGAAAACAAAGGGGGAATCCCATGTAACTAGGTGGGTGGATAAGTACTAGTACAACTTGTGAATCGGTTGGGTTGTGTCCCTATTTCACAGAGAAAATGGATAATGAAAAGTATAACTAAAATATGTTGATGATTTATTGGGACCACTAGGTTATGGATAACTTCCCTACTAGTGGCTCGTGCATGGTAATGGATTGTGACTTGGATACATTACACCGAGGTATGAGGTGCATAGGGCCTGAGACTATTTAGTTTCCTAGGGTGTTCCTGGTTTTAGTGATCATTGGATTTGTGGTATTTACCCTTGTATTAGGGTGTGTTTGGATTTCTATTATAGTAGATAAATTGTCTTATTATAATATTTTAACATTATGAATGTTTTATTTTTAAAAATAATTTCAATTGAATGTTTCCATTCTTGGAATTTATCACCACTTTTATTTCATATTAAAACTACTTTCCTTTTCACCTTGTATTGCCTAATCATTGGAATATTTGGGTGATATATTATTGGTAATAGGGTCACACCCAACATAGACCCTTTTTATATAATTATACTTGATGAGGTTTGACTCACATTTAGAAAAATCCATGGGTGAAGGCGGTTCGGGTTGTTAGACCCCTCATATGGTGCGGTGTTGTGGAGACGGATCAAGGGTGTTGAACCCTTAAAGAGTGGAGTCATTGTGGCTGAATTTATTCTATTTTTATTTATATTTTTAAATATTGTACCCTACTTGAATCCATATATTCAGTTATATTTTTCTACTAATGCATAGTTTTGCATGGAAATTTCAGATTCTAATTATTGAATGTTTTTATTGCTTTTTAAATTCATACATTGGTTAATAATTCCCAAACCTAAATTAATGATACCTTGGAACTTTTTCCAGCCTGTAGGGATAGATAATTTCCTTTAAAAATTTCTAGGGGATGGATTTTGTGCTGGAAATAGTGGCGACCATATTCGGTTCCTGACATAAAATATCCCATTTATGGAATGGTCAGCAAACTTCTTGTTGACAACAACCCTTTGAAGACTTGTATAGCCACATATAATGATGTTTTTTTTAAAATGGGAGGTAAACAACCAATAGTTGAGGTAGCTGCATCCAACAGCATGGGGACCACCCCTATGAGTCTTAATAATTTTTTTGATAATGACTATGTGGTCCCAATAAATCTAGTCAAGGTGTTAGACTTAACCTCAGTGGTCCAAAACCCTTCTATCCCTAATGAAAGTGTAAATGAAAATCAGGTATAGATTCTCTTTGAAATAAATTAGGGAGAATGTGATGATAATACCTCTTCTCATGGCCCCTCCCACCCCAATAGTGAAAATTAGTCACCCATTATTAGAACATTGTCTAGAAACGTGTCCACTAAATCCAAAATCGATGAAGATGAGGATGACCTCAAGAACACCCCTCCCATTTTCAAGGAAGGTTTCTACACCACAATCAATGAGCTATAATAGATAATAATAGGAAAATAATAAGTCATGTTAACTACTACGATTAGTTTTTCCAAACCCCTCTAAGAGAAGGACATGTACATGTACTTTTGAATAAAAACTGATATCTATTCATATCAAACTATAAAGATATTACTGGGATGAATTTGGATATGGATACACTACATATTGCCTTACCTTAAAATAATTATTGCTTCATGTTGGAGGCCAGGAGGATGCACGCCTTTCATGCCACCAATGTATAAGCAAAATTTGAAAAATTGATTAATACCAACTTTTTTGAGAATTTCAATACCCTATATGGATTTAAAACATCATCCCATGCATGAAAACAAATGATAATACCATGGCATGAATTGATTTTAGATTCCTAAATAATCATTATTTGAAATATGTATTCCCATTTTCAATCACAGAACTCTTGATTGATGACGCTGCTATATTCCAATCTTGTTCATTCATGGATGGATATTTGAGGTATAATCAGATAAATATAGAGCCTGAAAAATAATATACCACTAGCATCAGAGTTCCTCATGATATCTTTTTCTATCATGACATATCCTTTGGCTTAAAGAACATGTCACTACATATCAATACTCCATGCATCGAATAATTAGGATTTATTTTGTATGGGTAGTTGAATGTTATGTGAACAACCAAATTTACAAATACAGACAAAAATGTGATCTATTCATGTATCTTCAAACTATATTCATCATGTTGTGATAACACAACATGAAGGTGAGTTATTTTAAATGCACCTTTGGGGTAACATCCTGAATTTTCCATAGATTATTGGTATGGAATCATGTCAACAAGGTTAACCTAGTGAATTATAGTTCTATCTTAGTAATTTCACCCCCTATAAATTTAAAATAATTAAGAGTATCCAATGGAACCTCACCTACATTCAAAGATTTATTTCCAATATGTATGGAAAATCTTTTCACTTCACCATGTTAATGAATACTTTAATCACCTATCAGTGGGATGATGACATCCATAAAGCCTTTGAATATCTCAAGACGTATCTAGTGCACCCACCAGTTTTGATGCCTTCAGTGGAAGGGAGGCCACTCATCTTGTTGGTGTCCACCATGAAATACTCACTGGGAACCCTCCTCACATAAAAATGATGTGTGGTGCAAGGAAAGTCTCTATTACCTAGCCAAATAATAGTAAGTACATAGACTCCATACACTGATGTTGAGACATACTTTCCTTCAATCATCATTGCAATGAAATATCGAATGCATTACATGAAGCACCAAAAATTCAATCTAGTCCCTCAAATTGGCCCGCTCAGGTACATCCTTGGTCATCGTATGTAAACTACATTCTTTCATGTATGGGTGGTCATTCTGAAAAAATATAACATTCAGTTCATATCATAGAAATTGGTGAAAGGGAAATCCCTTGATGATTTCCTTATAGCACATACTACCATAATAAATGCACCGGAGGAAACCAACCTCCAGGATGAGGAGGCAGTATATTTCTATGACACTCCCCAAACATAGGATATTTATTTTGATGGTTCCTCATAAAGGAAAATCGAGAAACAATATAACATTAGTGCCCTTATTAGGTAGGGTTAGGGAATATATTTGTCTCCCTATGCAAGGAAAAGTTTCCCTATCCCTTATCACTATCCCCATGTTGCATTAATAACCAATCAGAATACTAATCCCTCATCATTGGCATGGTATGATCCCTAAAACTGCAAATATCTTACCTAAATATCAAAAGAGATTATAAGATAGTGGTAAAGTGGATAAATAAATAATATTCCATCAAAAATAAATACTTTTAATCAATACCATAATATGTTAGGTGAATTATAGAATATTTCACTTTTAATCAAACATATCATCATGTTCCCCGATCATAGATTCCTCATGTTAGTGTATGCATCAATAGTCCTAGACAACACTATTTGAGAGGAAGAAATCATCCATACCACACATCAAGGAATGGAATCGCCAATTATCAAATGTGATATGAGTGAAATAAATAGGGTTAACACCACATTGATCGTGATTTAATTATTATCACACCTCGATGGATGGGGCCCTTGATCGGTTATCTTCAAAAAGAATCTCTACTGATAGACCGAGTCATGAGGGATCAAATTATACACTGTGAAACAAACATTACCCTATATAGTGATCCAAATTAATAGATGGCCCTATACAAGAATTTATTCAGTGGTTCCTCCTCATAGGTTTTTCATAAGGATATATTCACACAATCATGGAATAATTCCTTCTAGCCTCCTATGATTCTCATCAATATGAATCTAGGATCTCCCGCAAAATCTAGAGACTGGTAACTTCTAGAAAACTGTGATATTAGACTATGTGGAATTCACCAAGAAAATTCTTACGTATTATATCCATGAAAACATCATCCAAAAACATACGTAATTTGTACATACATGTAAATATTCTTTTCCATTTTATGTCTAGGGAATGGATGTTGTTTGGCTGTATCCCCCATCCATAGCCAAGAGGATCATGGGCATCTTTACCACCACTAAAATTATTTTGAGTAGGGTTGAGACAATACCCTCAAGGGAGTGACGATTAAGAACTTCATTGCATTCATAATGACCCATATTGTCACCATGGTTGGGGTCCCTCACACAATATTGATGGATAATAAAACCATATTCTATTCTAATGAATTGAAGAAAATGTACCATGAGTATAATATAAGGCCCAATCAATCATTACACTTTCATGAAGTAGTAAATATGAAGATATTATACTTAAATAATAATCTATCAAATATACTCTAGAAGTTGGTGAATAAGGATAATAAGTCCTAGTTGAACAAGATCCTCTATGCTTTATGGGCCTACTATACCACCATGCATGCTTCTACACAAGAAATAACATAATCAACGGTGTATGGTCCTGATTCAGTGTTTCCCATTGAAATCTAGAAACTTTTACTCTAAATTTCCATTATCAGATAGCTCTCATATGACGATAAATCAAAAATCTGACAAGATAAATTGGAACGACTAAATGAGAATAGGTTGCGTACATTGATAACCTAGAATTTCGTCATAGTTTGATCACATAATACCTTAATAATAAGGTTCATCAATACTCATTACTCTAGGTAAAATTGATATCATCTCTCAAGACCCCAAGGATACTAGGAAAGAATCATCCAATGTTGAAACCCAAATGGGAAGTTCATTACAACATCTATAATTTCAATAATAACGTAGTATACTCATTTGAAACAATGGATGAGGAGAATGTCCCACCCCCACCAATGATAAGTTTATCAATAAATAGTTTTAATATCCAGTAGCCATCATTTATTGTGCGGGTTATATGATTATAAACATTTCAAAATCCTTTTACTCATGTGACGTTAATCTATACAATCTCTTCCTAGTTACAAGATGTTAAAATTACAAGATAATCAATGTTACATGACATTAAACTGAATGCGATCATCCTGGTAAGATTATATTAAACTATTTAATCTTGTTCTGGTAACATGGAATTAAACTAAACAAGATCATCCTGACCACGTGACATTAAACTATATTGAGCATTATCTACTACAAGATGCTAAACATCACAACTATTGTCACCATAAAATGAGATTAAATTGCACCGGTTTTCTTGAACTATGTGTGGATTGATACATAGCATTGTAGGATACCTTATGACCCATGATCATAGATTTTTTTTCTAACTTCAATATTCATTTTCCTTCATGTCGGGTGTTCCACATCTTTTTCGCATGATGAAAAACTGTCTCCCAGATGTCCATTCCACAAGACATTATACTATACATGATTCTTAGAACTACATATGGATTGATTATAAATTCATTTAGATTTGTATGGATTCCATGATCCTATATCTTGTTCTAGTCACTACATGATTCAAAATTCCCCTTTCAGGTGTGTAAAGTACACTTTATGGTGACAGAAACCCCTCCTTTTCCTTATTTCTCACATTGAACATAGCTCATGTGAGCTTAAGAGTTTCAATAAGTGGTTCCCAAAACAAACACGGTATAATATCTTATGAAAGGCTCATTGTGGTCCCAAATGTATGTTTTAAAGAGGAATACAATAAGTAATTTCTACAGGACATTAAATTGAATAGTTATTGTCCCTTGGAAAAAATAAAACTTCACACTCTTATGGACCTCACATGGGAGGACCACTATTTTGGGTGTTGTCCTACAACCTCACCTCCATTCTAGAAAAACATTTTTCTTGATTCTTGATATCACAATAAGCATAGTGACGATATGATTTTCAATCCTAGATATAGTGAATAAAAGTTAAATAATTATCACTCTCTATATACATTTTAGACATACGTAGGAAGTTAATTCCTTGGGAAATAATTATTCCTTCATTCCAACAATCATAGGATACATAGTGACTCATAGACATCCAATAGAAGGCCCAACTAAAAATTAAATAGAAGTAATTCCCACATTTTTTTATGGATCGTACCTATAAAGAGAGTTTCATGTTTTAGAACTACATGTTGTTCTATTCCTATCACAATGGGACATATAGTTAAACCCAGAATCCCACTAATGTGTCCAATGAGAAATTTACTATTTCACCATGGGAATCCCACATCCTCACTATGTGGCTTTAAAATGCATGACCCTTCAAAGAATATCTATAACATGATTCATTCGATAACATGATATATAGTGATTAACATATCTTTTTTCTTGTGCCCATCTACAATAACTGATAGAAAATAACCCCAACTATGTTGGGGTCGTGTCATAGAAACCCATTTTTACTATGTACTAGCCAAATCAATAAAAGAACCCCAACTATGTTGGGGTCGTGTCATAGAAACCCGTTTTTACTATGTACTAGCCAAATCAATGTATGGATTTCATATGCACGCAATAGATCTTTCAGAAATTTTCACATCCATTCACATGTACATACCTCATGATGTTAAACTACAAAGAAATATTCATAGGCTCATAACATCAAAACAACTCAAAAAAATATATTTACTGTGTGATGATAAACTTTATGGAAAAGTTCTGTATTACATGAAATTAAAATGCATAGAGAAAAATATGACCCGAAATAATGTTGATAAATTATGCATACAATCACGCATTGTTCATCCCATATCAGTGGACCATAGGATATTATCCCTAGTTATCCCATGTAATAGTTTATTCCAATATCATTTAAGGAATCTCATAATGCAAATCATACTTCTTTCCTCAACTACCTTGGGATTATAGAAACCATCCATGGCCCTTGGAGAAGATACCAAGCTTCATGAGACCCATTTTATGACAATAAATGTATGAAAATGGAACCTATATTTGAACCTATGGAATTTAACCAAATGATTCAGTCTTCAAAAAGAACATTCCAATCATTGTGATCCTAGAAATAACCATAGTGGAGGCCAACACCTCATTTTTTCTGGTCCATCCCTTATAAGAATGTCACATATCATTACTCAATACTTGAGAACCACGATCCTTGATTTAAAATATGTTCATCCCCCACTGAGAATGGTGATTGTGTAATCCTGACACTATGTATCCAAATCAGTGTATTGTAAATCATCCCCTATATTAGGTCCATGTGCAGCATGACCTTAAACTGCCTTCACATTAGTTAAAGTTATACGATTGTAAACTCAAGTCTATAATTGTCTAATTCACAATATTTTATGATTTAATCAAAAGAGACACAATTCTTGTTAGGTTTAAATCCAACAATATATTGTACGAGAAAAACACAAGTATTTGATCACTAGACTCTCAATATCTATAGTTTAGGAAAAAATAATCACACAAATAAAATAAACCATAAAGATCATTGGGCCTACTCAGGTGTTATTGCTAAAAGCACACAATACTCACTAGACCCCCTGGTTTAGGAATCTTTTCAAGTAATGACTTGTCACATCTATACATTGTGAGAATAGGTTTCAGGGGTTGTAATGAAACCTTTATATTTCTTGAACCCTTATTGTATACTACACTATCCAAAAATCATACTTCATTATTTGAGATCCCTATATCACCACAACCTTCCATGGCCATTGAAAAATAAACCCAAATTTCCGAGGACCATTTCTAGTCTATTCATGTATGAATATGGATGCTGGGTATCTACCTATGTCCATCAACTAAATCAATCCCACTACAAAAAGAATTTGTATCCTTGTAATCCTTGACATCACAATGTAAGAACCCAACATCTGAGTGCATTTTGGGTCATTCCCATCATGATTATCCCATATTATACTCTTGAACTGAATACCGTGAAACATGATTTATAATCTTTTTACCAAAAAATATAAGGGGATTTCAATCCTCGAAGGTGTTTCACCATGTTTTGTAAACTTTATATTGGTTGGAATATGACACTTAATTCTTAAACATTTTATGCCCAAATATTATGACTCAAAACCACATGTCATTGGTATCATGATTTACAATCAAGAGTTGAGCTGCCATAGGCTACCAAAACCATTCATAGAATGCTTTATTACCATACCCAAGATCTTCATTTAGACGTTTGAGTATTCATAAATCATTCATAGCCATCATAATGGATTGGAGATAATTTTTTATTTTCAATTATATCGACTCATAAGGGCCTTGACCCACTAATTGATGGAATATACTACATCCTAGAAAGGAGATTCAATCACTGTATGTCTTGGAACACTGCAAGGGAACCTAAAACCTTAGAGTGTTACTGGCCATCCCTTGTATTTCATCCCCATCCCATACTCATAGAATCAATCATGTGGGATATGAATTAAAACAATCATGTTACAAATGTCTAATATGAGATAGCATCCCTAGTATATCACACTCAATGGATATTACCCCCAAAAATCATCCATTTCCCTTGGAAAAGAGTAGAGAAAACTCTATATGGAAATGCTACCATTTCGTAAAGTCCTTGACCTTCAATGAACTAGAAAAACTTCCTTGAAAGAATGAATCTATAATCATCATGAGCCTCGGTAACACCACCAAAGAAAAAAACACCCCCATAGTGTTTTGGGTCATTCCTTGAATGTCTTAACCATATTCCATGGTCATAGATTAGGCCCTTTCTAAAACACCCTAAACTATTGAAAAATATTATCCAAGATAAATTATGCTAAAAAAAATGAATAGTTTGTATGAGATAAAAGACCCTAAACTAATGAAATAGTGGTTTTGAGCTAAAATGACCTAAATTATGAAAGAAAATGATTGAGATAAAAGGCCCAAAACTAATGTATTAGAAGGTCTGAGAAAAAATTCACTAAAATAATGTAATATAACGACTGATATGAAATACCGTAAACTAATGAAATAAATGGTCTGAGCTAAATGACCCTCAACTAAAGAAGTAGAATATCTGAGATAAAAGACCCTAAACCAAAGAAATAAAAGGCATGAGCTAGAAGAATCGAAACAGATGTAAAAGAAGGTACTTGATAAAATCCCTGAAACTAAAGAAATAAAAGTTCCCAGAAATATTATCCTAAACTATATTGAAAAAAGATTGAGCTAAAATACCCCAAACTAAATCAACAGATGGTAATAGCTAAATAAAACTAAACTATAAAAATATATAGTCTGAGCTAAAAGACCCTAAACTAGTGTAATATAATGTTTGAGCTAAATAACCATAAACTAAAGTAATTAAATTCATAATAAAAAAGACCCTAAACTATAGGGTCCAATGTTCTGAGGTAAAGTACTCTAAATATAGTGATAAAAGGGATGAACTAAAAGACCCTAAACTATAACAAAACATAAATTTTGTCTAAAATAATGAAAAATATTTTATGTCCCAAATAATGGATCTAATATAAATCAAGATTTTCTCCCTATGCCTATTGGATTTGTCCAAATATTTGGTATTGTCCAATAGAGACATATATTCTACCTAATTATCCTTCTGTGAATCAGGTCACTACAAGATAGCTAGAGAAAATATATTCGTATTAATATGAGGTTAGTGGTAATTCATGAGTTTTTCTCAAATAGAATATAGTGTGATTTAAATATTATGATTCCAAAATTCAGGTTTACATTATATTATATAAAGTAAGGGTATTATTAGAGATACACATAATTCTAGATCAGTGAGAGATCATACACATCAAGAGTAAAAGAAAACTAGATGATAATATACTATTTTTAGAATATATATTCATTGATACCATGATAATCATGATGATTATCCTCATTTATGAATCCCTTATAAAAAATCTACAAAATTTTGGTTCATAAAAATGATCAAACTACTATAAATTTATTTCAGTAGAGCGGGATATGTTGGAAAGAGTCAAGAGAGAAGCATTAATTGAATGTTGATGTTCCATTTTCCCCGCAACTTCTACTTCTTCCCTAGCATGGAAATTATCTACCAAATTATCAAACTCCTCGTTATTATTTTGATTATATTCCAATAATGATGATGATTTCCAA
This sequence comes from Viscum album, assembly GCA_963277665.1. Lineage (NCBI taxonomy): Eukaryota > Viridiplantae > Streptophyta > Magnoliopsida > Santalales > Viscaceae > Viscum > Viscum album. The sequence continues at coordinate 594,194,007 of OY728126.1, forward strand.
ATTTCAAACCTTAGGTGATCTATGATTTCCTCACAGAACCACATTTCACAGTCTATGAATCCATTTGGTCTTACAGTTCACGTATCAATTGGATAATGTACTCTAATGCCTCTGACACATCCTTCATCAGCTTAGAAAGGGGACAATCATTTTCAAAACCATTAAAATACCTCATTGGTGGCCAAATCACACATATTCAAAATATTTTTCTATATGATTTTTTATAGTGGTTGATGATAAAAAATCTAACCAAAGTCATTAAACATATGATGAAGTTGTTCCCTTTGGTTAGGAATTGTTTCCAAAGTTGCCTGAATAATCAATTCATGATTCTAATTCCAGATCATCCCCTATAATTTATAATCCTATATAAATGATGGGATAGGGACACCTGAAGTAGGAATAGTTGTCTGAGCTAGTAGTGAAACAGAAGATGAGGCCTCATATACCCTCAATAAAATCATTACCCATTTCTTTTATCGAAGGGTTGGATTCTTTAATATAATTCGTTTCACTAATGGGATATTTTTCTCCAATATGAGGGTGAATCTTAGATTTATATCCCAAACCATTATTTAAATATATTATTTCTATGGAAAACGGGGTTAGTAAAGAAAATAATTTTTGCAATATATGAACTAATCAGCCTAGAACCCCCCTGGAAGGGCTGCTTCCCATGCCTAGGCATAATCCTATATTAGAAAGGTGAGAGAACTTGTGGGTTTAAAAATAACATCAATATCCATTCCATCATGTAAAATAATTATCCAAAAAAATAGGATGATCCCAAGGTTTTTATTACCCTGGAAACTGTCTAAAGGAATATGAGAAACCCTTTTGGTGAAGAAAAACTGAAAAGAAAATTATTGAGGGGTATAAGACTCAAAAATAATTAGTTCGACTATCCTAAACACAAGAACCCTATCTAGAAGGGATGTCATATACAACCTTTCATCATGGGATCCACTCCCATTATCAATGATGTGTCTAGCCAGTGAATGATAAGGGGTAAAATCAAATCTATTGGATCTATGGTTCCAATCTATATCCTTGTTGGATCTTAGTGACACTACCCCAACCCCAAATATGATCATAAATCTTGTATGATATAAGGCCTCAGGGATCAGAGTAGAGTAATAGTATTCATTACAACAGAAATTCTCCCCCAACTATCAAAATAAAAAATAGAATGGGACATTAATCCTGTAGGGGAAGGTACCTTGTTGAATATAGACCAGGAGTAGAAAAAGTTGTACACAGACTAGAATGTTTAGAATATGGCATTGTTCTTATGCTAGATTCCCTTCCATCACAAGCATGGTGACCCAGATCCTTGAACTCATCTACCCATCGAGGAAAATTTATCCATTAAAAACATTATCACAGAGCCCACTAACCTATGGCACTAAGAGATATCAATGTTCACTTGATATCCCCACAATGCATGTTCCCGAACCTCCAAAATGAACCAATGTGAGGATGTTAGATATCAAACATGTTGTGAAGGGAACCAATGGGGGTATATGAATAATGAAATAACCTTTTTGTAATAGAGGAATATATTGATTTAGTACTTAAGATGCATAAGAAATCACAACCTCAGCTCCTCATATTATACTACACCATTGTGATAATTTAACACCACAAGACTGGACCATACAAGGGGTCATCCCAAAAGATATTTATAGTGAGGAACACATCGTACATATCTCTATTATAGGGAAACCAACCTAGTTGATAGATATTCCACAGACTGGTTCCCACTTCACCATGGACCAAGTGGGATGTGTGGGTGTCAGGTCACCAACAACTAATCATCTCTTTAAGAATATAATGTTTTTCATAATTAATAAAATGGGAAATCCACACATGTTCATAAAGGTGGACCAAATATAACTAGTCTGAAAACTCCAAGCAGTTATGCCTAAACTAAAATAGCCACACCCATTCATCTGAAAAATGACCACCAGGATGGAGATCCCACATAAAAATCCATCCTTTACACAGATTACCTAGAGAAGAAATGAATATAGTTGAATAAATCTGATCAATAGGATGACGAGTAGAGTCACAACCATCTGGACCTAGGGGAGTGTTTTTCATCTTATATTTTATACCATGGGGCGGCATTATGGTCAACCATCCATCATAGGAAATTATTGTCTGTATACCTCCATTTTAATTTTACATCTTTGGGGGTGGTAGATTAATTTTTGAGATGGGGATGTAAATATATTTTAACATGATGAACCCATATAGAGGAAGTCGGTGACATAAAGGACAATCATGGATCTTGGGGTAGAGGAACCTCTTTAGAGCCTCGTTTTTAGAATCCAAAAGATATCAGGGATCATAAATTCACTCTATGGAAATAATTTCCCTTTTATTTTCTGTAGTATAGGAACATTTTCATGAGACGTAATTGATATAAAATGAAGTAAGATGAGTATGTCTGATAGAAAAAATTATGTATTTTGAAAAGAAATAATGTTCTGGGAGCATAACGATTATCACATGAAACTAAAAATGCATTCATGAATCTTCTAAATGGATAATAAATTTATTGACCACTAAAGATATCTTGGGTCTCATAATCTCCACAATCCCTCACACAACCACACAAACCCTCAAATACTCATGATCGTGTGACCTAGACATGGTTATGTGAGTCACATGATATCCAAAATGCCATGCGATCATGTAGGCGGACCAAACAAGACCCTCAAGATGATCATGAATCCTTACGATAAATGTTCAAAAAAATTATAAAGTATAGTTCATAGTTAATTATAGTTGGAATAATACTAAAATCTGTCATGTGGAAGAGTTATATAAAAATGGGTTTGTGGTACAGGCTCATGAATATATATTATTATTAATTATTCATGGAAGGTCTTCTAATAATGACATAAAATAGATTTTGGGAAACCGATCCTTAAAATATCAGGTAACTAGTAAATTATTCCTCTCTCTACATCCTTATATAATTGTAATTGCTCTAAATACCAAGTTTCTCTTGGTAAACAAAATGTTTCCCAAGATAGAGATTCAGTACCTCACTAAATACTCTGTCTAGAGTTTACTTTCCCCAAAACTAAGCCCTTATCATCACATACCTCACTCCTAAGGGATGGTATTTGTTGATGTGTCCCAAATGTGAACCTACAAAATAAAAAATCAATAAATAACGAATATGGGTATTTTTTCCTATAAAAAGTAATAATGGGGCGGCAAAAAAATCACATATTATGAAAGATTCTTGTAACCAATTTGGGGTCACACGAAGGATACATGATCCGCATATAGCTCGCAAGAAGGACCCATGAATCCCCTTTTAAAAATCCATTTGATTTTGTAATGATTCCTTGAAAAATTGTGGATCATGTGGTGGAATCCAGATGATATCCAACAGGTCATGTGGGATTGCACATAGAGGATTCTGGATAATCCATCCATAATTACATTGATTATATGGTGAAAATATTTAAAATTTAGGAGCCACTTGTAGTTTTAGAACACTTGTGATGGATCACCAATTAGAAGAATGATTGTCCTATAAAATATTCATGAAAATTCATGAGATCACCAAACATTGGTAGAATAAATAAACGAAACAAATAGTGATGATGTGGGAACCTCTCAGAGTTGCAAAATTCACACGATTCGCCCCTTTTTGTCAGTAAGAGACTACAAGAACCCAATGATCTTCTTTCCTGGACTCATGAAATCCCTTTGTCTTTTCATTCTTATCATGTGAAGGGAATAATGAATGTATAAGAAATAGTGTGTTTCCCCTTTGGATCCTTATGAAAAATAATATATTAATTATCTATGAAATTTGTGCACATCTCTATAGGATCTTTAATGATCGCATGACCTATCACCAAAAGGTTGAATGATTATCCATAAAAACATTCATGTTACATTGAAAACACCCCAACCACTGTAAAATAAAAAAAGAAAGTAAAAATGGGTAGGAGGTGGGATTCTCTCATGGTCATTGAAAAAATGTGACATGGCTAGGCCATCCACATCATGATCTCATGATCCCCTCATAATGTCTGTCTAATCTCATGAAGGGCCATTGACAATCCATCGTTGTCTCATAGAATGATCAAGACATTTATTCTCTGACCATACAATGACCTTTCAATTAGAATCATAATCTCTTGAAGGCACTGATACATGTAAAAATGAAAATATAAATTTTCCTCATCATGATTTAAAAATTAAATATCACCCCATTAATTGGAAATAATCCATAAAACGAGTCGATGTAGACATGTTATTTTGGCTACAGAAAGACATGTGTTCCCCTCAGAGTGACTAATGATAGGACCTCACAAAGATGCGTGATTTCGATATCCTAAACAATCTAAAATATAGTTTCACATTATAAGATCCAAGCAATGTGGTGAAGAATTATGATGGAGATGAATATAAATCCACCACCATATCCACAATAAAGTTGGATTCCTATTTCATCCAGACACACCGGTGCACCCAAGCACCCGGGTGGATTTCAGGGAGGTTTTTGATCTCATAAACATAAAACGTTATGTCCAATCGGATCTGGGGAACAACTGAAGCCATAATGAATCATTGATGAAGCACTCCACATGATCACTAAAAGATCACATGATAGACTTATAATAAGACTTGTGAAAAACAACCCACATATATTCTAGATCAAACAAGACCAAAAAAATCTGACATTGATCAAATATATAGAATTTCCAATATAATGTCTTGAACTAAGACTAATATGTGGGATACTTATTAAAAGAACATATGAAATGATTATAATGTGCATAACCTCAACCAAAATGATCATGGAACAATACTAGGATATGTCCCCATATCAAGAGACATTCCATTGGAATACAATTTCTATCACACGAAGTCCTCTGTACATTCCCATTAATGTACATGGAGCTCCTGGAGCAGGCCACTCAAGTCTCAGAAAGAACTTTGGTCTCACCATCCAATCCATGTGAATATCCTCTATACATGATACATATATCACATGGTGACACCAATTAGTGTAAGGTGAGTCCCACAGTATCACATGAACATGTTGAATGACTCTTTTTATTCCCTTCATGTATTCTAGTCAGGTCTCCCTATAACCATAAAAATGCTATCCTAATGCAGACACCTCCCTCTGAGACATGTCAAATCAATTATCATTGTTACCTCCAAATGTGTCATATGGCTCTCATGAAGACACCTGGGCAAGTTAGCTGGATCATGTGGCACCCTCTAAAAAAGACAATTAGAGTCATGTAAAAGCTGCCATGATCAACTGACTGGGTATTGAGATGCCCTCTAGATGAGTCATCATAGATGACACAAAAACCATTAGATATTCCATCAAAAATATGATACGTCCCTCAGAAAAATATTCTTGATCATGTTGTTTTGTAAAGGCATTTTAGAAAGATATCATCTCACATGATAAGAACATAATAAAGCCATATAAAGAGGAAAATCAATACAATTTAGGAAGAAATCTGATATATGTTATAAAAGAACCAATATGTGTAATCCAAAACAAATTATCTATGATATTTCTGATTCTTACTATAACCAGGATATGTAGGATGCATCCCCATGGCCTGAGGTCTATATCAAATTATTCCAAGGGTTGTACCAATACATATGTAATGTATCCAAAGTAAGGAGACTGATAATTTTCCATCAATTATTTCTCACACTAGGAAGAGCTCACGTGGGCTTAGGGAGATGCAATAATCAAATAATTTGCATCATAAGCCTTCATAAAGTCAAGGGAAACATCAATCTATGTGACCCAACGTAATTAACTATGATTAATAAAATTCGTGACATAACATGTTAATTTAGGACGCATCATTAGGGCCCAATAAACATGTTAAACATCACAAGGGTAGCCCCAACCCATGTGTCTCAAATCTATATTTGTTGAGGCTAATTTGCTGCCACTCCTTGTTTCCCACACTGAGCATAGATCATGTTCAATTTGGGATCCTCAATGAATGCCTAATTAGTATCATGAATCTATAAAAACATGGTAATTCTTAGTAAGTAAGTCCTAATGAGTGGAATGATATGAATATCTCTTATATAAAGGAATATTCTTTGGGGTCAAGGTGATGGGCATGAACAAACTATTGTGACACTGATTCCTACCATAACGAGGATACATAAGACGTATCCTTGATAATCTTGATGAATTATTTTGGGCCTTATTTCCCATGAACATTACATCTCCACATAATGTGAAACTAGATGGGTTTAACAATCATTGTGTTTTTTTATTCTAGTAATAAATTGAAATCATAGGACGCCACGTAATGTCTCAATCCACTCCTCAGAATATTAATGACCTCCCAACATGGAAGTGAATGCTGAAGGGCCCAGTAATATGTATACACCATATAAATAAGATTCCCAACACTTGTAATTAGATTAATAACCTAATATACGTACAAATTTATTCACTATTAGGATCCAAATTTCCTTATTCGATAACTTGATCCCATTTCCTCTATTCATTAAAGAGATCCCCCATATTTTAAATAGAATAGGAATTCACATATTTTAATTGTTTAGGGAAAAAATATTATATCAAGGTTCAGAAGAGATTTTTTAACAAATCATAAATCTATAAGAGAGTCCCGGAACAAGAAACAATTCCCCCTAAAGGGGTGCGATGAGCCAGACCACACATCCTCTCGGTCAATGTGAGTCCCTATGTATTATTGGGTCTAGAACACCAAGTGACCTGATACCTTCAGAAATTAGGTATGTACCAAATTATGTATGATAAAATAACAAATTTTAACGAATAACAAAACCGGTGACATAATGTTAATTATTTGGGGGTGAAAACAAGCCCCCCACAATCAACCATCAAGGAAAACTAAATCTACTTCAGTAGGGGTTTCCCAGTTGTGTCATTCCCATAAAAATGAGGAAATACTATATTTATATATTATCTATGATATCAATAATTTATTTATGATTATTTAAATATTATATAATACATACCATTATAATTTAAATTTTATGGGAATATGATAACTTCCTTTGTGGATTTTTGGACTAACACCTACCCAAAGAGATTTGATTCATTCATAATTTAAATGGGATGAATTATGGATTGACTTAATAATAATATATTATATATAATAAATTATAATGACACATTAATTATAATATATTTATCAATTAATTTTTCTTCTTTCAATATGATAATAAATGAAATAAACATTCATATGTATGTATAGCCTATCGTATACATGAATAGTGCACTTCATTTTATATATGTATCCCTTATATATTATTATATATAAAATAAATAATATATATGAAATATACATCAAGGTTTAAATTATAGAAATAATTATTTCATGATCTCTGTAATATGGCCAAGAATAACAATTCAAAATATGTGTTAAAACAAAGCGGTTATTACCGAAAATGTAACATTAACATGGAAGTGTTAATAAATAGATAATTAAAGGTCATTATAAATTCATACATGTTATGTTATAATTTAATATGTTTATATAATAGATTTTTAATAAACTTATATTTATTATAATAGTGGATTTAATGAGCACAACATGTGTTAGGACAGATGGAAAGGTGATTTCTAGTCTCACTTTTGTTTCTTCGAGACTTATGCCTCATTCATCACTTGTTTCATTGGGGAGATGTTTATAATTACAATGAATGTATTCTATTAATATTATCGTTACATTTATAAATGTTGAAATGTAAATTTTTTTATCTATATAATGTTTTTTTATGGATCAAAAAGTTACCAAATCGGTAAGGCAATTCTTTCCCAATTCGCATTCGTTGATACACATGTTTTGCTTTCCACCTATATTCTTTTTTAAGGTTTATATAATACCATTTTACAGGATATATCATGAATATATTTATTTTAATTATATTTTATGATTAATATAATTTTTTTTATCTTGGATAAAATGATTCAATGTAATCCATGTTGTAAGACTCTATTGCACAATCTCATAATTTTTCAGGATTATTTACAATTTTGCAACCATTGATAAAATATTATTATTATTCATCCAATAAACCTAATTAATATACTAATAATCTAGAAATTTATGGTATTTACACCTAATTGTGCCATTTTTACACTCTCTGGTACTTAATATTAATAAAGAAGTATTTTTATGAAAATACTACTTCATTTTACTCTTCTATTAGAAATCTTGTTCATTCCAAACACATATTTTTTAAAAATATTTTGAAAAAAGTTTTCAAATTATATTCTAATAAAAATTTCCAATATAATTTGTTTCAATTATTTTTAAAGATTCATTTATAAATTTTCAAATATATTTTCATAGAACTTTTTTTCAAAATATTAAATGATTTGAAAAAAACTTTGATGTGAACATTATGTTTTTCTAACAAGATGTTTTAAATGCTCTTTCAAAATTATTATACATGTAAGAGGAAATACATGGTTTTAATCATTAATTTATTTTGATATAGTCCATGGTTACCATTCATATTCTTTACCCCAATGTAATATGTTTTTATGGAATGATTTTTATGAAACTCATATATCTTTCACATATTATATTCATAAAACCCCACTTCTTTTCATTTTTCATATATTGATGAAATGAATATAAAACATTTATATTTTCCTAAAGTTGTGATATGATGACATTTTTATGATACCCATTTCATTTGATGGGTTATGATATGGGGAATGTTTATGATCTAGTGTCACACAGATGAATGATTTCATTATGAGATGGGTGGGACCTATATCTACATCTAATGAATTTTGTAAATATTTGAATATCATGAGATGTAAATTGGAAGGAATGACAATTAAAATCAGTTCATTAAATGAATTATTATTCTATTATTGTCTTGGGACCTTGATTGTTTTGGGAGTGAACCCATTCTAGTAATATGGAATTGGATGTTATTACATGACTATTATAGAAATAATTTTATATATTTATATGTTTTCCAAAATTCCACATATTATTCCTTTGTTATTATTTTATGGATTATGATCTTTATTCCCTTATGATTCATGTTTTATAAACTACCAATAGTTATTTAAGGATTCATGCTTGTTATCTTTTATATTTATTCTTAGATATTATAATGATATGATCACATTCTTATACCAATAGTCTTATTATTATAATTACATATCTCAATTTTTACCCTTCCATAGCATCTAATCTCCCCCCATTTTATATTTCTTTTACCTAGGTTATGAAGATATTTATTATGCATGATGTGTCTAAAAAGAGTTCTAGTCATAAAGAACAGAGTTGGAGACAATTTAGCTCACTTGCGTATCAGTGTTTATGATTCCATGTTTCCAAAGATAATAATATAATACAACATTTGGGTGTCTGATAGTGTAATGTATTAATTAATATTCAAAGAAGAATGTATTTTCTATTTATGAGAATATATGGCACCATAATTAGTATCAAATAAATTTTTCTGTTTACCATTGGAAATTAGGATGAGAAAAACCTTAGTAAGATCCCTAAGGACATGTCTCTAAGGATAAGTATAAGGATTTCTCAAAGTATGCGAAAATGTTCTTGAAATATGGTAAAGGATATAGAGAGTGGTTTATTAGAAATACATATTTCTCTGCATACTACAAGTAGATGTGGATCTAGAATTTATGTATGTAGGGGAAAGAACCCCTAACAACAACATATTCAAATAGAATATATTAGGAACTATTTCATGATAATGAGCCTTGTTTCTCACCTAGGATGACAACCCAAGGGATATTCTTTAAAAATTCCGAAACGCTTCCTGAATAATCATAAAGGATTCAAATAAAAGTTTCTTATGAAAATCCTAGGAAAATCCTAAGGTGTAATTATTTAAAGAATGTGTCGTAATCTAGACATCTTATAAGTGATTTCTCTTGTCTGTGTGGGTTTTCATTATGATAATTGATTCATACACTATACTTATGGTTTAAGTTAGTTGATCAAACCAAAAGTAATCGCACTAATTCTATGTGTGATGGGAAATGTAATGATTTTTCAGTTTATAAACCAAATTCTATGGGGGAAATAATTTATAATATAATATCTATGATCACTCGTATTTCTCAAGATATGATTCAGGCTTGACATCCAAAAGAGAAAAATAGGAAACAATTTCTGTTGAGTACTTTATGAGGCAAAGCCCACTTTTTTGTGAAGAATGGATCAGTACCACTAAATTATATTCTCAATTTTTGAATTTTCTAAACACGAGAAAGTAATTCTAAATTTTTATTTGATGATAAGGTGAAGTAGACCGATGGTGGACTCAAATTAATAATATGGAGAAACTAGATGAAATTGAATCCATGGATTTGGATGAGCTCAAGAAAATATTTTCCAATATCTACGTTCCTATTATTCTTCATACAATGATATAGAAAGAGTTCATTGAGTTAAAACAAAAAGATTATTAATATTGTTGTACCTATGAGACTATTTTTTCAATACTTTTGAAGAATAATCCTGGTATTATCATCCAACCAAAATGTTGTGTTAATAGGTTTTTTAGTGTTTTAATCCAAGTCCCAAAAGGGTAATATAAATTAGAGACATTACTATATTTTAAGAGATTGTGTTTTGTGAACTAAAAGAAAAAATGGAGGGTTGAGTCATGTATCAATGTCATGTTTTAGACATGATATGGAAAATGAAGTTCGTATGAAAATATAAAAACCATGGATAAAAGAAGATGACCATTTTGTTATTCTCAAAGTGTTGGAATACTCATAGGGTAAATTTTATAAAGGTGTCTAATAAATTTTTATGTGTGTAAGGGATGGTTAACTAATATTTTATTACTGATGTTATGAGAAGATGTTGGAAAACATTATGAATGGAGTAAATGATATACATATTGCACCTCCCCCACTTCAATTATAAAAGTTTAAAGAGAATTGAAATTATACTAAATAGTTCCCAAACTAGAAGGATAAGGATGATGATCGACATCAGAAACCATTTAAACAAAAGGGAAAGGGGAAATCTCATAAAACCATTGTTTTTATTTAGGGGTATGATAACGATGTGGCGAAAGATACACTTTTTATCTACTCTAGATCCTCTAATATCTTATTTTATTTTATTTCTACCCAATATTTAAAATCAAAGTAGTTTTATAAGGTTATTAAAATTCGAAAGATTGATTAGATGTGCAATTTGTATTGAATACCCCTATTGGTATGATTATTTCATATCAAGTGTATGATTTCTATTTTTTTACAATTGGGTGAATATTTTTCCTTCTAATGAGGTGTTCGATAACGATGTGGAATCATTATGTTTATGGATTAACATGTGACATATATAACTAACATAAATGTTTGAAATATATATTCACATATAAGAGTTGATCATGCACAAGAGATGATGGTTAGAGATGATAAAGGATTATGACTTCTCAATACATTACCACCCATGGAAAGAGAACAATGTGTATAATTATTTAAGTCAAAAAGATCATGCTAGCTGATCCATGATGAGGATAAAAAAAGATCCAATATTCTAGTATTATAAAATGATAGAGATGTAAATCCTAAAGTAAGGGGAAAATATTATCTTAATCAATTGATTGATTTTCCCTCTATCTATATTATGATTAAAGTGGTGCAGAAGGATGATGTAGAACTGCCAAAAAATGTTATAAATATTCCTCAGTATAACATTGATCGGGATAGAATGATATGATTTGAAAAACAATTATGTGTCCTTCCATACCAGGATTGATGAGGGATATATTATAGGATGATCAAAGATCTTAATTATCTATTAATCATCTTATTATGAATATGTATAGATATTTTAAATAATACTTCCTTTGGGACGTAATGAGGAGATATATAGTAGAATTTATATCTCAAAGCATGGTATGTCATCAAGTTAAGTCTGAAAGAAAAAGGTTTAAAGGGATGATACAACCATTACCCATACCAAACTGGAAATGGGGGACCATTACTATTGAATTTTTTAGGGACTCCTCAAAACCTCTAAAGGGTTTAACAATATATGTGTGGTAGGTTATCGACATAAAATTTTAAATCACTTCATCACAATCAATTTAGACTTCTACAGATTAGAATTATTGGATATAAATTATTTATGATGTAATGTTTTTTGGATTACTACATTACATTATATCTGATTAGTATATGAGATTTACCTCCATGATTTGACATTGTATTCAACAATCCCTTGAGACAGAATTTTGTTTTAGAACTACTTTTCATCCACATATGGATGGTTAGTCTGAAAAAAAATTCAAACCATAGAGGATATGTTGAGATCTTATTTTACACATATATAAGGTGTTTGGGATCATCAAATTCGTCAATTTGAGATTTCTAAAATAAAAATCACCAAATAATTCAAATGGAAACTTTTTAAGCCCTTTATGTGATTAAATTTATAGCTCTTATAAGCTGGGGTGAAGTTGGAGAAGAAAGCTATTGGGTCCTGAGATCAATAATGAAATGGATGAGAATATTAGAACCATTCATCAGTATATCATGGAAGATCAAAATTAGTACAAAAATTATGATAATAATTTTCATCATGACCTATAATTTAATATCAATGAGAATGTGTTTCTATGAATTTCATAATAGAATAAGGTTATGATATTTGGGAATAAAGGTCAACTAATCCCAAGGTATATGAGATTTTTGAAATTCTTCATTATACCCAGATGTTATCCTATCGCTTGAGAATTCCTCCAAATATATATCAAGTCCATTATGTGTTCAATGTATCCCTCATGACGAAGATCATACCTAACCTTCAAATTTAATTTACTCTGAGGTCGTACCTTGGGATCCTGATCATTCTTAAGGTGGAAAACAGTTTAAATTATGGATTATACAAAAAATTTTAGATAAAACTAAAACACTCACCTATTCAATGTTTTATGGGTAATTCGCTAGTTGTAGAATGCTATGTGGGAACTTGAGGATATTATGGGGCATAGGTATCCCAATTTGATTATTTTTAATGAATAATTTCAAGGTTCAAATAAATTTTATGTGGGGTAAAATGTAACCATCTATGTTTGTTGGGAATAATTTTTTAATATAAATTACATTCTATATATGTCTTCTATTATACACTATTCCAATTTAATCTTTTCCTATGCGTAATAATGGATTAGCTTGTGTTACACGCAACACTATGTTTCTATGCAATGAAATTTCAATATTATAATTATTGAAAATATATTGGTATAACATGGCCATTAAACATAGAAATATGAATAGTAATAACTAATTTAAAAATATTATTTATAATAATTTCATAAATATATATATATTTTACAATAAAATATATAAAATTTATAAAATTTAATATTTTTTAAAAAATAAAATTTTCTCAAAAGAAATGATTTTTTACGTCTTGGGAAAAATAATAAAATTAAATTTAGAAAATTGAAGAAATTTATTTTCATAAAATAATGATCACTTTTTAATTCATAATATATAATTTATATTATGGTGAAATTTTGTTTTTTTTCTAAAATATTTCATTTTTGGATGAATACTAAAAAATATTGAATTTTTATTGAAAACTATGCTTTAATGTAATTTTTTTGTGTAGCTAAATAATATTTTAATTTGGATATAAACTATAATATGATATATTTTACATAAATTAATATAATTTTGATTATTGTTATTAATTACACCTAGAAATTGGATATAAAGGTTTTTCAATCTTTTGAACATTTTTACTTTAAAAAGTCATTGTTTCATCTCATATTTGGGATTAAATTGATCTTAATTTATGTGAATTATTTGATGAGAATCATAATAATGAATTAAATATTTGAAATCATAATAATTTACAATTTCCTATAAGTTCAACTATGTTTTATGAAAAAAAATAATATTTTGAATGCAATTAAAATTAATTACTACAATTGATATAAAAACAATACGTAGTGTTTAAACTTTAATAAATGGGGAAAACTAGAAAGTTGTCAAAATCCATTTTATAGAAATATATCAACCATGTCATACCTTTTAAAAAATAGTTACCATAATTTGAGGCACATGATATAAGGTATACCTCTCGATAGTGTTTACCATTTAATATTTAGATGATGCCACTCATCCTCCCCTATATAATAAGAACTCGATCCCCCCTTCCTCCACACTTCTAAAAACCTCTAAATAACATTTTATAAACCCATAACTATACATGTATCCTACTAAAATCTCTCACATGTCTCTATTTGACTCAATTTTTGAAAAATTCCAACCAAGGAAGCCCTTTGGTGAAAATAAAAATGAGTTAGACAATGAAGAGGTAACATGCTTCAACATAAACTTTTGTTTTATTTTTACCCCCACCCTATATTATTAATATTAAATTATTATATTAAAATGGTATTATATAAAATATACTTAATTGTTTATGTTAATCATTCCACCTACACTCCCAAACACTTTCATCATATTGGGTACATAGTCATCGTTAATGTGTGTGATGGACAACCACCTCGTGAACTGGTGATGTTTGTTATTAAATAACCACCATTCAATGACGGTAATAATGATAAAATTAGTGTTTATATATGATACATATAAATTTTTTAATTTCATTATTCTTCTATAATTACTATATAACTCATACATTCATTCTTTCCATTTGTCTGGGAATATGATAACTTGGTTTGTGGATGTATATACTACTACCTCCTCAAAGCGATGTGATTCATTTACACATTTCATTAAATGTATTATGAATGGGTTTAATCATAATATTATATATATTAAAATAAATTGTACTTTAATTATAATATATGTATCATTTACTTTCCATTATTTCAATATGACAAGAAATAGAAATAATGTTCTTGTTTGCGTACGACCTACCATCTCCAAGAATGATGTACTCTATTTTGTATTTTTTACTTTTATATATTATAATAAATTAATTTAAACTAAATATATATGATATTTATATAGTTTTTTATCTTCATTAAATATTTAACGTGTGATCTATGTGTGATAACAAAGAATAAAAATTCGAAACCTGGACGAAAAACAAAGCGGTTATTACCCAAAATGTAAATTTAACATGGATGTTTTAATAAATGATTAATAAAATGTCATAATAAAGTTATATATGGTATGATATAATTTAGTATTTTTATTTAATAGATTTATAATAAACTTATATTTGTTATAAATTATTCATTAATGAGTATAATGAGTGTCAAGACATAAGGTAATGGGATTTCTAGTCTTAATTTTATTTCTGTAACACTAATTCCTTATTCACTACAAGTTTCAGTAGTGTGGAATATATAAAATAGATGAATTTAAAATATGATTCTTATATTTAAATTTATGGTTATTTAAATTTATATTTTATTATCTCAATTCCATGGGGTTTTATGGTTCAAATGTTACTAATTCAGCATGGCAATTCAGTCTCTATTTTCCTTCTTTGAGACAAATGTTTTATTGTCCACCTATATTATTATTTGATGTGTATATACTACCATTGGAAATGTTATATCATGAATATATTTCTTTTCATGATATTTGTTTCTTTTTTTATTGTTTTTCTCTAATGGTGATGTTACAAAGGTGGTAAATCTTTTGCTACAGTCTCATCATTTATCAGGATTATTTACGATTGTGCTTCAATTAATTAAAAATTATGATCATTATATCACAGAAAATAATTAATTTTTATATACTAGGCTTTTTCATGATTTCTTAATGCAATGGTACCATTTGTTTCACTTATTTAATTAAAATTATTAAGAAACCATTTCTAGGATAATCTTTTTCCATTTCTCTCTTCGGAAGGAAATATGTTTTCCTCCAAAACCATATTAAAAAAATGTTTCCAACAATTATTTTAAATGTTATGTTAATATTATAATAAATAAAAAATTGTTTAAATTATTTTCAAATAATCCATTATATGTTTTCAAATCTATTTTCAAATAAAAGATGGTTTAGTACATTTAATGTATTAGAAAATGTTTTTCAAAGGAAAAATTTATTGTTTTCATCAAAAATAATTTAAATGATACTTTAAAATTATTTTCTATATAAATTAAATATTTTGGTATTACATCTGATTTATGGGGGTATTTTTGAAGGTTAAAATTCATATTCCTTATCCAAATTCTTTGTGTTTTATTTTAATGATGTTTATGAAACCCATTTCTCTTCCACAAGTTATATGATAATTAAACCCGATCGTTTTATGTGTTTTATTATGAAAAAAATATTTTGAAACTAGTAAATTTTAAATAATTTATGATAAGATGACATGTTTATGTTACTAATTTCATTTCATGGGTTATGATTTGAAGATTTGTTTTGATCATGTGGTACACAAAAGTTTGACTTCATTATGATATTAGTGGGACATATATCTCCATCCAATGCTTGGGTAATGATTTATATCTCATGATATATACAGGGATAGAATTAGGATTGAAATCGGGTTTTTAATCGAAATTTTTCACTTAAATTGTCTTGGGAGTGAACCATGACTACTAGGATGGTTTGAGGTGTAAACAAATTCCACTAAGATTACCATGGAAGTAATTTCTTTACTACTATGGAAATAATTTTAAATTCTTGTGTTTCTTCCAAAATTACATGTATTAGTTTATTTTATTATTTTTAAGTTTATTTTATGGGTTCCCTTATGATTCATGTCTTATGAACTACCAATCTGTATTCTAGGATTCATGTTTATGATCTTTGATATATGGGGTATGAATTATAATGTTATTTTCACGTTATCATACCATTGTGATCATGATTATGCATACATATATCCCTTGTTAAAACACACTAAGCATCTTATCTCGCCTCATTGAATGCTTTTCCCTAGGTTTTGAAGATATATAATATGTATTATGTTTGTAATAAGGATACTAGTCATAGAGAAAATATTGCGACATAATGTATATAATGCTCCAGTTTTTATGTTTTTATGCTTCAAATGATACCAAAATAATATGGTATTTACGTGTCTTTTTGTGTTATGTATTAGGTATTATAACAAAATGATGAAATGTCCATGTTTGAAATGTAAGGGTTGTTATGAGAGCCCATTTCCAGGACCACCAACTAGATAGGTCATTCCATCATCCAGCCAATAGGCTTTTTTATACACTGAGCATCCCACTGAGCCTCTAATCTATGAAACACAATCTTTGAGACCACCATTAATAATAAAACACAACATTAATGAAGAAAAATAATACATTATAAAAAATAATTAAATGAATGTTCTATGAATGTCTTAGATGTTAAATATTTCACTGAATTGTAGAGCTATGTGTGTCTTGATTCCCACCTAGAAGAATACATTGTGATGCCCATATCTCCTATATCAAGGCCAACCATTGTTATCCCATCTTAATCACTCTATCTTGATAATAATATTTCTATTTACATGTTTCCTTTTATTCTCAAAGGAAAAGGTGATACCCCACCTATGTGTAAAAAATACAAGTCTCAAGACATTAAAATCCATGACCAAAAGGGTCTAAAAAATGACCTTTAAAATATGTTTTCACTTATATGAACCAAGATAAATGTACTTAATATATAAAGTATCTAGGAAAAACCAAATTCATTTTAAGGAAATGTTATACTTATCCCAAGACTCTTGTAGGTTTTATCATCCTATATGGCCTTGTTCACGACATCAATTTTCTAAATTCATGTTGTTGTAGCTCCAAAGTGTTTGATTTCCCATTTTTTAGAATCTTATTCTCCTTTGGCCACCACACCTTATCTTCAATTTTTAAGTCTTCATATTCCATATTCAAATATTATCCCCTATAGTGAAAATATATATACAAATCCCTATACCTCGCATCTAGGGAACACTCACCATAGTAACAGCACTGATTTCCAAATAAGCTCTACTAAATTGGTGAAACATAGACAAATAAGCATACCGCTCATTCATGGTACATGTTCCATAGGATATTTTTGAAAAAATATTGTTGTGTGACTGATTATTCAATCATATTAAATAGTCATAAATAATCTATCTGATTGTTCACTCTCATAATCAGCCTACATTGACTAATTTACACAGAATATACTACCTTGAGCGCAAGTGGAATTCCAACACCCCAGGTGATACCCTTCCATGAATTATCATTTTTTTTAAAGATTTGAATTGTTGTAGTGGATCAAATAAAATAGATTCCACAATTCCATAGGTTATCCTTAGTTTCCAATGAAAAAATTAGTTCATAGTCCATTAATTATCTTCACCCTCTCTCATTGAATGTGACAAGTATTCTAAGGCATCATATTTTACACACATTTTTTGACTCATATGGGTATAGATTCATTGGATAGTTAATTTACTGATAGGGGTGAGATGTATCACACCTCCCATATATGTAAGGTTACTCAATATTACTTTTTATATGGTTCATATCAGTTTAAAACATTTTTTATTCATAAAAATAAATTTTATAACATCATTCCTAGTTACATGAGGTTAATATATAGGACAATAATCATGGTCACATGATGTTAAATAATATCGTATTCATCTTCCTTGAATTATTTTAAATTTTAGGAAAATATAATAGTTGTTTGATATAAAATTTCATGTTTTTTAACATTACCATATGTCATTAAAATACATGTTCAATGCCCAAGTTTCATGCCATACAACCACATCATGATTACCTAGCTACAAGACTTTAAACTGCATAGATATTGGATGATGATATATACAAAATAATTATATCATGGTTCTCACCTAAGAGGATATCCCCCTCTTTATGGGGGCAAAAATCTGACCACATACACTATCAGATAATTGTGTCACCTGATTACCAATTTATGTAATTTATAAAGGTGACTAGATCTCCAATCATTGGCCTAGCCAATTCCATCTCCATTTTCATGGGCATGTAATCATACTTTCCCTACAATAGTGGCCAATACCCACATGTTGGGTTCCATAATCTCATTAGAAACTGAGGTGTCTCCCCTATCCAAGGATGGGGTTATCCCTTGTTTGCTCTAAAAATCCTAAAAAAATGTACCTAAATGCATGATGCGACGACACTTAGAGTGATAAATTATAACTGAACATACCTCCAAAATATTCTTCACACAGTAGGTATCCCCCAATTTATATCCTCATCATCATGCATATCTAAACATCTTTCCCTGTAGAGGATCAGCATGGCCTAAATTTTTTTCCTCAAATATATCGCACATATCATAAAGATTTTTTTTTTGAAAATTAACAGTCCCCAAATTTTGAAAATAATCTAAGGTGAAAATGAATTTTTTCTCACCCAATTGATAGTAGTTATTCCCAACCATATTTTCACTCTACATTGTCATTCAAATCATGGCTGTAATGATTTACTTGAAAAACAACCCTTTGAATTTATTTCAATACAATTCCATCTTCATTACCATGCTCATACTTCTATGTACGTCAATAAATAATTTAATTCCTATTAGTACTTCCCCAAATAAACCTCCACTTTATTAGGACATTCCCAATGGTCAATGTATAATTCTGACCCCAACCCTTATTCCCTTGTTTCACACTCTCGATTGGAATGATTAGTCATATTCTACTCTTCATTCCCCACACATCTTGTCGCACACATTGAAATATGAGTTATAGTTTGTTTATCCTATAAGTTTGAGACACCTTTTATATGTGGGTAAAGATCATTTCATAGTACTAGAATCATTACATTAACCCACATGACACCATATAGTTTTTGCATCATGGCCTAAATTTTTTTAAACCAACTTTTAATTGGATGACCTATCATAGAAATGAGAGTGTTGGGATTCATTCAGAATATCATTAAATTTATATTTTTATGGTCATCCTAGATAGAGTTATCTATCACCTATTCCATGATTTCCAACCTTAAATAAGATGAACAAAGGAACTTTGTGAATATATGATAAGAAAACTACTCCACCCTCTTTCTAATCATCATTACCATAATATGTGAAACTATATGGTATATTCGCTATCATATGATTTAAAACCATGTGATTACTTCGATCCTCTCAAAAGATAATATCCCCTGTCTTGTTACAGTTATTGTATTCTACCATATCCACCTCTAGAACTATGTTTTTCTTGATTACCATTAAGTTGGATATATATGGATTCTAATATATCCTATATCTGATCATCTATAGACCCCCACTATCCATGCCTTTTCTTGACACCTAGCTCACCTTTCTATAGTTTCATGGCATCCCCATGAATTGAGCCAACACCATAGCTAGATGGGAAGGCTTTGAGCTATACAGTAATGAAATTATAGATCTCTTTAGATCTGAACACCAAGACCCAAAACCATGTCAGTCTCCCCATAGGATGGTTATGTGACATTAATAATTTTGACCCTTCATTAACATTATGTTTTCAATAAATTCTAGTCTGATATATATATCCTTAAACATGTATCATATTCCGACCAATGTTATACGACCTTAAACAATATCCTCATATAGTACAACTGCAATTAATCTAAACATTCCAAAGTAAAAGGAAAAAATACTCTTATGGTTGAAAACCCACAAAAGGTATCATAATAAAGAGTCTGAGTCTACTCATCAAGTCCCTCAATATAACATGGGAAAATGTATTGGTTTATAAATGAAAGGTTTTATCTATATGGGATTCACCATTTAGTCATAGTAAAATATTTTTTGTTTTTTTATCTAAAATTTTCCTGAATCATTTTGTGCCAACTCTTCACCATTTTCTCCATTGTAGTCCTATATGAACAACATTAAACTTCAATGAAATTTATCCACATAATTTGATGTTAAACTTCATGGTTCTCATCAACACTATAAAGATAATCTAGGTGTCAAATATCCCTACCACATGATGTTAAACTATATGGTATGTCCCAATCTTTGCACATTAACCTGCAAGATTCCATGTTCCTCACTCGAGATGAAATATGTTTTATCATACTATCCCGAACTAATGTGTGATCATCAGTGTTGGTCACCAATCAAACCTTTTATATAACATGATATGTCTTCATACCCATGAATAGGATATATA
The DNA here is from genome assembly GCA_963277665.1 of Viscum album. Taxonomy (NCBI): domain Eukaryota; kingdom Viridiplantae; phylum Streptophyta; class Magnoliopsida; order Santalales; family Viscaceae; genus Viscum; species Viscum album. The sequence continues at coordinate 594,215,141 of OY728126.1, forward strand.
GTGACTCACAAACCTCCTAGGTTAGGAAAAGTCAAAAACATCTACCCAACTAGTAAAGCAGTAGGTGTTGGAATTGGATCCTCCTAGGTACTACCATTAATGTTGTATTTTTTTCAACTCATAAGGAAATTGTTTATAACCTCCACCTAGTCCTATATACGATAATTTAAACATCACCACCCTATAGTCTTGATCACATGACCTTAAACTATGATTACTTGTCATGGATTCATGACATTAAAATATTAAGCCCATATTCCTTGATATATAACCTTAATATATTAACCCCCACTTCATGTACAAAGACACATGGCCTTAAATTATGTTTCACCTGATGTTATTAACATCATAATAAGGGAATAATTTTTTTATACTTTCTATGGATCTTATATGATTGCTACTTTTGTTTTCCCCACTGGCTCATATACACCTTATCTATTTTTTATTCCTCATAAATATGAATTTTAGATAAATATGAATCCCTAAGAGTTCTAATACTCTTCTCAATAATCTCACTCATCTAATAAAAAAATTTCAGTCCCATTTATTTAGATCAATATCATGATCTATTTTTTAAATGGACTACAATATGGGGATGATGTGTGGCCAGAATTGGATCACCTTTTTTCTAGGGCACCTACCCTCTATAAACCATCCTCAAATCAGAAAGAAATCATCCAGAGTGATAACATATATCCTAAATTGGCTTCAATGCAATTCAAGGAACATGTATTAGGGTAGGAATATTCTGTTTAGTGATCATGGAACCAAGGAACCGAAAATTATCATTGATTATCCTAAAACAAATTTCCACTTCCATCCATTGATACAGAATCTTGAGGCCACAATTTAAATTCCTTCCCATTTTGCTTAATCATGTTGAGTTATAACAACATGGGAGTTACCCTCAGACACATTCACCATTATTAAGGGAAACAGAACCAGGGAGTCACACCAACCTAATTCTCCCAAAATTATGCACCTCTAACAGTGATTAATGCGATATTATGATCCAGACACATCCACATTGTCTAACACTCTTTTATGATTTAGAGATCATCTATTTTCATGATTATTCTAAAATAAATAATTTCTCACATGGGTTTAGATATTAATAGTAGATAGTCTTATTAATATTATTTACTGAAGACATTAACATAAAAAACTAGTACAAGAACTATATTTTATTTATTGTGAAAATAATGGGGGGATATTTTTATTGGAGCCAATACCTTCTTAAAAAATAACCTTTATTGATCATCTTGAGATAGAGACTAATCCATCTGAGAAAACCATTGATTTATTAATTGATGTATTTTTTGAATCCTATCTAGCTTTATCATCTATTTCATACCCAAAATACAAAACTAATTAGATTTTTAATACATGCTACCATATTTATTACAACAATAGGATGCAAGATATTCTAACTCTTCTACTTCAGCTTTGGCCACTACTAGTTGCCCCATTTGTTAGTTGATAACTACCTAATCGGTAGTGATAATGGCCTTGTGTTGTAAAACATTCTATTTTTATAAACCAAGATCCTACTATGTTTCTAAAAGTGCTTGGATTTCATCAAAAAATGAACATGTTATTGGTTGTGTTGAATTATTTACACTTTTCGTTAACACATAAATCTATAAATGCTCAATACAACACATGGAGGAAGAATTTTCCTACACCACCATTTCCCAAGATTCACAAGCCAAATATAATGGGACCATATCTATTATACTAAATTAGCCTATGAGGTATGAGTGATAATGATTGAGATGAACCTCTATTATATGCACCACACCTTTCTATTCTCCTAAAATATCTATGCCTTAAAATTTATGTGGGTATTAAATGTCACAAGATGATACATGAGGATGGATGCAAGTACCATAATTTAAGATGCCTCTTTGAGTATTCTATTTGAGGGGCTAGGCTCTATATTGGGGGAAATATCAACCTATCTCAAACCCTAACCATTGGATAACTCCTTTCAAATCAAAATATCTTCCATCCTTACAACTTTATCCCATGAGGTGGTAACATAATCTTTCTACCAAAAGGTACCATCTAACATACATGAAACCACCTGCAAGCCAGTGGTGTTGGGAAGACTAGATCATTAATGGTGTTACTATAATATTCCTATAACTTGACTTTTTTGATATACTTATCTCTGGGATTAACCCTCACACATACATAATGACCCTAGGATCTATAGTTTTATGAATTATTCTCTCTGTTTCCCTTATCTTCATCATTCCAATCTAGAATAAATCTATTTACTATCTTTTAATTCTCTTAAGTTGAATCACAAATATAAGCTATATTGGGTAGATATGTGGAATATATCCTGATCTAATGATGAATTATTGATTGATTGATGAAAAATGATATATCTATATAATTTACATCCTTTATTTGAATGGATATAGATCTACTATTTATGGAAGATCTCTTCTATAATTTTGGTTATGTTGATGTGGTTTGATGAAGACTCTTGTAAAATTAACATTGACCCACATGAGCGAGGGAATACTTACCATTTAGGTCCTTTGAATGATATTTTTTGGTTTGATATTCTTGTGGGAATATGTCTAGTTCTGACACCCTTGATTTATATGATATATATATATATATATGGGATCACGTGTGGACCATGATTACCTTTCTTATTTTGATATGTAGGTGGGTATTTTCTTTGTTCATCAGGCCCATATTTAATATGAAATTCTTAATACTTCCTTTATTGTGTATTTTTTATAGGTGAATTTATGGTTTCTCTATGGATAGTTTCAAGGTACCAGGTTAGCCTTACTCAACTAGTTATCCCTTAGAGGGGGAGTTACACTATTGTGGTTTGAAGGTTTTGATTTCAAAAACAGATATGACTTATGTTAATATAGTTAAATTCTCATTAAACTACATGATCCGTCCACATATCAAATGAACAAATTAGACCACAAAATAACTGATTGGTATTCCAAGTCCATGAAGGGTGGATGAAATTTCAAAATAAATATATATAAATACTAAATATTATATTACACTTAAATATAATTAAACAAAACAGAATAAGGTTAATGAAAACCCATAAGGCCCATATATATGTTAGAACTCTATGAAAAATTAAATACACTAAAAAATATATAAATTATCAAATAAAAGTAAAAAAATTACTCCACTCAACTCTATTATCTATCCCCTAAATATGTAAAGACACAATGATTCCCCCTAACATGTATTTGCATTGTCTACCAAAAAATATCATTGTACACCATCCATAAAAATAACTAAAGGCCTAATTACACAAATCAAAATTAATACCTAAATATAAATATAATAAAATATTCACATAAAATCAATAAAATATATCTATAGCTTCTAAAATCTATAAGAAAACCAAAACCAAAATAGATAGATATTTTTTATCTTAGTCTCGTATCCATGAAAAAGAGAAACCACGTGCTAAGTATAAAATTTAAATCAGAGATAAATTTAGTTCTAATTGGAAAAATATTATCTAAAAATTGGGTTTTACATAAAAACCTATATATCCAAGGTATTTCAATAACCATTTTATAAACATCCCTTTTATGTTATTTAAATGAAACAATCACATAGAAATCATTTAAGGGGTTTATTCTCATTTTAGGTTCTCAATTCAAAAGATCCTTAAATATCATTTCATTTTTTACAGAAATAACTAACACCCATAGTATGAATAAAGTGATAAATATATAAAGGCCCCATAGTATTAATAAAATACCAAAAATAGACGAAAAATATATCATGTAACAAGAATATCATGTAAATAGAGGAATATAAAGAAGAAATAGGATACCCTTATGCAAATCTACAAGCCAAATAATAAGGGTTATAAGATTTACCCTATAGATACTAAGGATAGGTAACCACAAACATACTTTACTAGCATCTATTCTAATGTCCTTGTTACATAGAACTACCCAGTGGGGTAAACATGCATCACTTTTACAACTACCGGAATGTGATCCCATCCCTTCTTAGTTTTCCTACCATTGAAAAAATATTCCGAGGAAAAAAGTGAATAAAGGGTGTGTAAAAAAGAAATGAAAACATTCAATAAAATCAATTCTAAATAATTTCAAATAAATCACCCTCACAACAAGATCAATCTTATGTAAATAACATTGATTTCATATCCATCTCGCAATACAAGGTATGAATCATTCCATGCAGGTCATAATAATTGTTAATCAAATCCAAATTGAGTTCACCTAGAGCTTTCACACATTCACATATTTGGATATTTATTAAAAAAATTTCAAACAACCCCTTTAATCCTATTATAGAAAAATAGAAAAACTCATGTCTTTTTATACCCAAACAAACTTTGACAACACACACACACACACACACACATATATATATTTAACTTATTTCCCAAATTTAAATATTCCCATGTGAATTATTCCACACATATATGTGTGTGTGTGCCTATATATATATATGGTGTGTATAAGAATATTATATATATACATATGTATAGATAAATTTCACAAAGCCACATTTTTTTCTTAAAACCAATTAATTAAAAACTTCACATGTAGTTTTTATTTCAAATAGTAATTCAAAATATATTTCCAAATATATTCCAAATATATTTAAATTGATATTTGAAAACCCATTTAAATAATACAATTCAATTTTCAATTAAAGCCTAAAAATGTCCAAAATAAATCTTTTCAATTTTTTTCAAGTCCAAATTTAGGTTAATCTATTTCAAAAAATTTATATTTGTTTTAAATAATTATTTCATCACTTTTTATGTTGTTTTAATTTCAATTTACACTTGGAATTCAATGTAAATGAATTATTCCTACTGAAGTATACAATAAAACATTTATAAAACACAATTTAATATCCTAAATTGGATTAATTAATTATTTAAAACATTTATAAGGATAATAAATAATTATTTTAAAATATAATTATAAAACATAGAGAATATGTCCTCGAATAGAGTGTAACAATGAAAAGAAGTGTTGAAACATTTTAAATTGGATAGAAGATACCCAAATAAGGGACAAGAAACCCTCACATATCCTTCAAATAAATAGAACATCAAAAATTAGACGACACATAACTTGAACGGTTCACCTATACCAAAATCATGACAAATACGATGAAAACATGAAAATAAAGTAGTATGAGGGAATATTAATTCATACTTTAATGAAACGGCCCTAGTATGTGAAAAAACCTGGAGGAATATATAAGGTGAGAGGAGGCCACAATGGGAGGAGAGTTACAAGGGGGGTTCATCCATGACATAGGTGAGGCCTAACACAATAGAATACAAAGAAATGGGAGAAAGGAAAAAATATAAAAGGATAACATATGATTCAATAATAAAATAAATTAAAAAAACTAGAACACTTATGAAGTTATGGTGCATGGTTCAAAAAACTATTCCCAAACTATGTGAAGATCACTCGACCTACAAAGACATAAAGGGTCACATAGTCAACACATTGTTTCCCAATGTGTGTTGTCAAAACTGGGGATCCATTAATACATTTACAAATAAAAATACTTCTTGTTGAATTCCTTGAACACACTTGGAGAATCATTATAATAACAATTAATATTAATTAGATTAATAAAAAATATTTGGTTTTGAGAATTCCCACTACCATAAATCACTATTCCCCAAAAATTGCATTACTAGAGGAAGGAAAAACCAACCAGAATGATCTATCAAGATCTTATAATCACAATATCATGAAATATCTAACATATAAAATATGAATTTGACCCCCAACAAGGGACATAATGTATAATAGTAACTCAGATCTTACAAGGCCACCCCACAATTAAAATTGGATAAAAATGGTGGGATTACAACACCCAAAGAAAATGTAAAACCCATAACAAACATAACAATCCAAATCAAGGAGTGTCTATAATAACTCTCGATAGAAGTACCAATATGGGCTTTAGACCTGAGTCAATATACTAAAATTTAAAAATTAGGATCTCAAATATGAGACTCTATCTCATGGTGTGTAACACCTTGCCCCTACCTCATTGGCTTGAGGAGGCGGTGAGGGTTACTTGGACTTAAGTGACGTTCCCAAGGCGCTAATGGATAGAAATAAATGATGGGGGATCTAAGAACAATTGGGGAACTATTTTACCTTGAGATAAAACCAACCAACAACCACAACTAAATGATGCATGTCAACAAAACCAAACTCATAAATTACCAAAGACAACCAGATAATCCATAATCTCCCATGTCAACACAACCCAATACAACATAAGAGTACAATGCGGAAGACTCAACATGAACACCACAGGCCATGACATTACCACAGCTCCACACTAAGCTCCAAGCTCCAAGTTCCTCCAAGACATCACAATGAACCACTAAATGAGGTTGATGCCTTACCTTTGCAAACGTCCTGACACACAACATCTGTAAAGACACCAATATGCCAAAGAAGGGGGAGAGTACTAATACTCAGTAGGTTTTCCCCAAATGACTTCCCTACACATTCCACTAGGATAAAACTGTTAGCACATTTATATAAATAGTTTATATAGAATAATTACAAGTGAAACCATTACCATAAGCCAAACACACCCTTACCAAGCCATATCACCCAAACCAAGAAACCAAAGGAAAGCCAAACAATCATACCATGATCCAAAAATTCCACACAAGGAATCCCAATAAATCATGCCACGCAAGGAAGCAAAATCAACCATTTCACATTTCAAAAACAAATTCCATCTATGAAAAGCAACAAACCCCCACGAAACTATAACGGTGGGACTTCTGCCCAACCCGTTCACCCCATCTTCAGCTATCTGGACTTCACTCCTACTCCTGAAAACCCAAAACAGTGGGACTTTATGCCCAACTCATTCCCCTTTTATAGTGTGGGACTTCACGCCCATCACTGTTGTGGGACTTCATGCCCATCACCCTACCATCACGGGTGTGGGACTTCACGCCCATCACCAAAATCCCCACAACATTTCAATCCAAAATTACCAACATCATACCACCCAAAAATTTCCCATACCAGTTCAACCAATTATTCCAAAAAATATTCCAATAATAACATGTGAAGTTACCTAAATAAATCATGCATTTATTGAATACACACTCAATCCATTTTGCATGTCAAAACCCCGATTCAATTAAACAACGTCGTTATTGAAATCCATTTTCATAAACCATTTCCTTAACCCAAGCCAAGAAACAATTTCTAAAATCTACATTTTAAAATTTGACAACGAGAACATTCCACCATAAAACCCCTTTTCACAATATTAACCCAATTTCCACAAAATCCCCAATTCAACACAAAATGGGTTTCCCCTAAGAATCAGACATCATATTTGAAATTAATTTAAAGCAAAAACAATTAATGTAATCCAATGTCACTATTCCTAACCAATTGGATTAGAGAGAAAATCGACCTACCTTTAGGGTTTCGGTGAACTTGGCCCACAACCAACCGCACCTCCATTCTGGCGAACGCACTACCGAAACCTCTCTAGATCTCTTCCCATACAATTAAAAAGTCTTAAAAACATCATCAAAGGAACCCCTAACCCTATATCTACACTCCACAAGTGTAGTTCTTGAAAACAAAGAAAGATATGGATGTAGATCTAGAGTAGAACAGAAGAGAAACAAGAGGAGAGACTTACCTAGGAGAAACCACCTTGAATCCACCATGAATCACTTCCAAAACGATTGGGAGAGCACCATTAACCCCTGAGAACCCAAAAACCCGAGTGAGGATCGACTGGGAGGAAGATAGCAGTGAAATGAGTCAATCCCAAGTGAGCCCGGGTTTAAAACCTCTAATTTCAAGTGGTCGCACGGTTAGTCTGCACAGTTCGGAAAACTGTTCACTAACCGTGCACACTCTACTGCCTCGAGTGCAAGGGTCTACATGGTTTCCTCACACAGTTTGGAAAACAGTATGCAGTCTATGTAGAGCCTACTGTCACCCCCTTCACAGTTTCCTAGAGCATCTACACAGTTTACATTAACCGTACTCAAATCGTGTGCCCTTTTAAATGCCTCCAAATTCATCCAAAACCATTCCAAACTCTCCCAACCTATTCTCAACTCATCCCATGCACATTAAACAGATAAAAATGAGTAAAAAAGGCTACGTAACCCAAACCGGGGGTGCTACATTCTCCCCACCACTGTACTTTCCGTCCTCAGAAAGTAGTGAACCCGACCTTTTCCGAAAGAGCCCGGGCCACTGCTCGATCATCTCTTTCTCCCGCTCCCAAGTCTCCTATTGAATCTGACCATGTTTTCACAAAACGCAAACTAAACCAATGATTTTACCACGCGGGAAATTCTCTTGCCTATCCACAACCCACAACGACACGTGCACCAACAAAGCATCTAGTTCTAGCTCAACATGATCCCATTGAATCAAATAGTCACGATCTAGATGATACTTTTTCAACTGCGACACATGAAACACATTGTGCACTGCACTAAACCGTGGTGGAAAAGACACAAGATAATCCACCTCACTAACCCACTCAAGAACCTCTGACAGTACTATATACCTCAGAGATAACTTTCCCAGCTTTCCAAACCGACGATGACCCAACCTAGGGGAGAACCTAAAGAATACATGATCACTCACCTCTCACGACAATGGTTCTCGACAATGATCCGAATACGATTTCTGACAACTCTAGGCCATCTCCATTCTCTTCTTGATCAACTTGATCTTCTCCATAGTCTCCTGGACAAGGCTCGGTACAACCATCGACGACTCACCCGTTTCCACCCAACATAGTGGAGAACGACACGACCACCAATACAATGCTTCAAACAGATCCATCTGTATGGATTCTTGATAACTGTTATTGTACAAGAACTCAACCAACGACAAGTGCTCCTCCCACAAGCCACCAAAATCCATAACACAAGCACGCAATATATCTTCCAGAGTTTGTATCTTCCTCTCGGATTGACCATCCGTCTGAGGGTGATACGCTGTACAAATCGTCAACTGTGTTATAAGGGATTTATTTAAGGATTTCTAGAAAAGAGACATAAATCTTAGATCTCTATCTGATAAAATCGAAACTGGAACACCATGCCTCTTTACCACCTCCTGGATATAGATTTTTGATAGGTCCTCCACCCTATGATATTCACGAATTGGGTTGAAATGGGCCGACTTCGTTAGCGGATCCACTATCAACCATATGGTATAGTGCTTCTTGACCGTTATTTGGAGACCTATGTCAAAATACATCGCTATTTGCTCCCACTTCCAAACATGTATTGGTAAAGACTGCAACATTCTTGCTGGCCTCTGATGCTCTGCCATGACCTACTGACAAGTCAAGCATCTCAAAACAAACTCAACCACACTTCTCTTCATACCAGCCCACCAGAACTAAACTTTCAACGCATTATACATCTTTTGAATTCCAGGATGAACATCCCACCTGGAATGATGATACACCCTGAGAATATCCTCTTGATAAGCAACTAGTACATCCATCCGATTCCAAAAACACAAAACTGAATATCCATTTAGTTGCCAGCCCTCAATGGTCTCCCCACCATTGAGTCTCAACACCACGGTCACCCACTTAGAATTAGATATTTGTGCCTCTTTAATCAGAATAACCAATTCATGAATCAACAAAACTAGAAAGAAAACCACTCCATCGCCCTGTTCCTCACATTCCAACCACATCTCAGCTATAACCGACATCAACTGCCACTGGTCTTATTCCTGTTTCACCACCTGAGCGTATGATTTTCAACTTAATGCATCTGCCACTAAATTTCATATACCCGGTGTGTACATTAAGTGGAAATCAAACATCTGGAGATATTACATCTGTCTTCTTTGCCTCAAGATCAAATCCCTTTTTGAGAAAATGTGCTTCATGATCTTATATTCTGTATATACCGTGAATTTCTCACCGAGGAGATAATGACACCATACGTTAAAAGCATGCAACCCTGATGCCAACTACGAATCATGAGTTGGGTAGTTCTTCTCATGCCCTCTCAACTAACGTGAGCCATATGCAACCACATGATTCCCTTGCATGAGAACACACCCCAACCCTGATCCTGATGCATTGCAATACACCACGTACCCTTTTCCTAGTTCTGGAAAAACCATGATTGGTGCTGATGTAAGAAAACCCTTTAGCTCTTCGAAACACTGTTGACACTGTTCATTCCACTGGCCAGTTTCCATGAAACAACAACCTATATCCTTTCTGGATCCACTAAAACACCCCTCTCAGAAATCACATGGCCAGAAGATGAAATTCCTATATCCAAAAGTCACACATTGAAAATTTGGCATACAACCGATGATCCATCAAGATCCCCATCACTATCGCCAAGTGCTGCTCAAGCTCCACCCTTGTCTTTGAATACACCAGAATATCATCCACAAACCCCACCACGAATGAATCCAGATATCTCTAAAATATCTGATTCATCAATTCCATAAACACTGGTGGAGAATTCGTTAGACCAAAGGGAATAACCACATATTAATAATGGACATATCTTCTTCGTAATGTTTTTTTAGGAATATCTTCATTCCCCACCTACAATTGATGATATCCCGACCACATGTCGATCTTGGAGAACCACTGGGCTCCCCTCAACCGGTCGAATAGGTCATCAATTTGTGGATGTGGATATCTATTCATTATCTAACTTGGTTAAGTATAATATAATAAACACATATACTCAAGGTTCCATCAACCTTTTTCACAAAAAACACTGGAGTTTCCCACAGAGATGTGCATGTCCAGATAAACCCTTTGTTTTCTAACTCTTCCAACTGGATTTTCAATTCCCGCAATTCAGATGGTTCCATCCGATAAGAAGGAGTGAGATAGGACTGGTCCTCATAAGGAGATCAATCGTAAACTCAACTTCTCTTACGGGTGGTAATCAAGAGAATTAATCAGGAAAAACATCCATGAACTGATCAACCCTGCAGGAGGAACACTCTGCTTAACACGCTCTACCGATTCTAAAGACAATACCACCAACTGATATGATAAAGTACCCACTGCTGGTGCCAACAAACACATTGAACCCTGCCTTTCATGCTTCTCTCCTCTAAAGAGATTTATAACACCATCATGAGTCGTAAAAGCCAATGTCTGTGCATCACAGTCGATGTGGTCCTTAAAATCCGCTAGCCAATCTATTCCCATAATTAAATCATACCCATCCTTCCCAAGCATTGAGAAATTCCACATTAGCTCAACTTCAGCCACAAGGATACGACATTCTCTACACAAGAAGGCTCGATAGTCTCTTAGACCAAGAGGGGTTTGAAGTTTCAAAACTGAGGGCATCATTTCTACCCTTAGACCCAGCAAATAAACCACACATGTAGCAAGAAAAGTGTGTGAATAACACATGTCAAACATAACTTGCATCAAGGTAAAATTTAAAAGAACCGTACCTATCACCGTGGATGGCCCTACTTGATCATCCAATACAACTTGGTCAACTTCAACCAGATATGTACTTTCCCTGCTCTGCTCTCTATTACCTATATGTAACTTCCCTTGCTAAGGAGTGTCATGAACACCAAACCTCGGATCATTGTAGTAATACCCCTGAAGATGCCCCATCCGCTTGCAGTTATGACATTCTCGAGGTTGTGCCTTACAATCCCATTTAAGGTGGGCTACAGAACCACACTGAGGGAGTCATGGCCTACACTTGCATCTCGACGGAAATTTTAACAATCTAGTGGTCCGACATTGATGTACTCTCTGTCATTGAGAAGAGTTTTATGTATTGTTCTTTCTCTTAGTGATGGGGTTCACACCTCCTCTCATGAGGACAGTCGTGCTTTCATTACATGGATTTCCGACCGTGATAGATATTATAATAGGTGTATCTCATTGGAGTCCTAATTGAACTATTTGAAAAGCATGAACGATGCTTTGGGAGAACTGTTGGTTCACTTGGATCTTAGGTAGAACCACATTTTCGGTAGCTTCCTCCGACTGGTCTCTAAGATTTCTACCCTATTCCATTTCTATAAACAGAAAACAAACAACCATGAGTCTCACTTCTGTAGACAACACAAAATCCCATTTCAAATCACATTACACAATGCTATCACAACAAGGCTTTCAACCAGTTCACATTTTTTCACATGTGCCATGTTTCAACATTTTGAAAACCAAACCATTTTTAAAATAACAATTTATTCACCTCACAGTTTCATATATTCTATTCACATCATAAATCATTTTACCTCAATTAAATATGCATCCTAGAGGGAAGTCATTTATACCATGCATGCCATGCTCATCTTATTGGCTACACCCATGACAATGAGATATCCAATGCCTATAATTGTCTCCAAAACAATTATGTACCCAACTCCTTGATTACTTGAATTTTTGTATAAAATGGTTAGCTACGTCCTTTTATGCTATACATTCCAAGTTCCAACAATCCTACACCTTGATACTATCCCAACATAAGTATTGTAAAAGAATGAATGTCAACACAAAATCCTAGAATCAAGTCCAAAGGACCGAACAAACAGATACCACATGTTACACCCCGCCCCTACCTCATTGGATTGAGGAGGCGGTGACGGTTACTTGGCCATAAGCGATGTTCCCAAGGCACTAAAGTCTGACAATAAATGCTGAGGGATCCGAGAACAATTGTGGAATGATTTTACCTTGAGATAAAATGAACCAAAAACCAAAACTAAATGATGCATGTCAGCAAAACCAAACACATTCATTAACAAAGACAACCAGATAATCCATAATCTTACATGCCAACACAACCCAATACAACATCAGAGTACAATGCAGAAGACTCAACATGAACACCACAAGCCATGACACTGCCACATCTCCACACTAAGCTCCAAGCACCAAGTTCCACCAAGAAATCACAACGCACGACTACAGGAAGTTGATGCCTTACCTTTGCCCACGTCCCGATACACAACCTCTATAAAGACACCAACATACCAAAGTAGGGGTGAGTACTAAAACTCAATAGGTTTTCCCCAAATGACTTCCCTACACACACCATTAGGATAAAACCATTAGCACATTTATATAAATAGTTTATATTGAATAATTACAAGTGCAACCATTTCCAAAAGCCAAAAAAACCCTTACCTATCCATATCACCCAAACCAAGCAACCATAGGAAAGCCAAACAATCATACCATTAGCCAAAAATGCCACACAAGGAAGCCCAATCAATCATTACTTGCAAGGATGCCAAATAAATCATTGCAGATTTCCAAAACAAATTCCATCTATGCAAAGAAACACACAACCAAGCAACCATAACGGTGGGACTTCCGCCCAACTCATTCTCCCCATCTTCAGCTAGTAAGACTTCGCGGCTACTCCTAACAACCAAAAATGGTGAGACTTCCCACCAAACTCATTCCCCTTTTATAGTGTGGGACTTCATGCCCATCACTGGTGTGGGACTTCACACCCATCACCCTACCATCATGGGTGTGGGACTTCACGCCCATCAACAAAATCCCCACAACATTTCAATCCACAATTACCAACATCATACCACCCAACAATTTCCCATACAAATTCAACCAATTATTCCGAACAACCTTACAACAATAACATGTGAACTTTCCTAAATAAGTCATGCATTTATTGAATACACCCTCAAACCATTTTCCATGTCAAAACCATGATTCAATTAAAAAACTTCTTTATTGAAATACATTTTCATAAACCATTTCCTTAACCCAAGACAAGAAATGTTTTTGAAAATCTACATTTTAAAATTTGACAATGAGAACATTCCACCGTAAAACCCCTTTTCACAATATAAACCCATTTTCCCCAAAATCACCAAATCATCACAAAATGGGTTTCCCCTACAAATCACACATCATATTTGTAATTAATTTCTAACAAATCAAATTAATGGAAACCAAAGTCACTAGTTCTAACCAAGTGGAGTCGAGAGAGAAGCCACCTACATTTAGGGTCTTGGTGAACTTGGCCCACAACCAACCGCACCTCCAATCGAATGCACCACCTAAACCTCTCTAGATCCCATCCCCTACCATTCACAAGTCCTAAAAACATCATCCAAGGAAACCCAACCCCTATATCTACACGCCACAAGTATAGATCTAGAAAACCCAGAATAATAAGGATGTAGATCTAGAGGAGAACACAAGAGAAACAATAGGAGATACTTACCTGGGAGAAACCACCATGAATCCACCTTGAATCGCTTCCAAAATGAGTGGGAGAGCACCCTTAACCCCTGAGAACCCAAAAACCCGAGTGAGGCTCGAGTGGGAGGAAGTTTGGATTAAAATGAGGCAATCCCATGTGAGCTCGGGTTTTAAAACCCCAATTTTAGGTGGTCGGATGGTTAGTCCGCATGGTTTGGAAAACTGTGCGCTAACTGTGGGAACTCTACTACCTAGAGAGCTAGGGTCTGTACGGTTTCCTCGCATGGTTTGGAAAACTATGTGCAGGCCATGCAGAGCCTACTGTCTCCCCCTGCATGGTTTCCTAGAGCATCTGACGGTTTACACTAACCGTGCTCAAATCGTGCACCTCTTTAAAAGCCTTCAAACTCATCCAAAACCATTACAAACTCTCCCAACCACTTTTCAACTCATCCCACACACATTATACAAATATAAATGTGTAAAAAAGGTTAGATACCTCAAACTGGGGGTGCTACATGGAGGACCATAAAAGAAGTAACAGTCTTTGTTAATCAGCTACCTAAAGGTCACCATTCCTAGTTACACAAGGACTAACCTGAAGTCACTCATTCTAAACTCACCAAAACTAAATTCCAAATTTACCATATCTAAAAAAACACATAAAAAACCACTTCTAATGATTCCTAATAACTCTATGAACACCCTGAACCCCCTAAATATCCTCATAAAACCATCTAAATGGTAACTTGGTCAAAAACATACAAACGATTTCACCATATCCAATTTCACTGAAAAAATAGAATCACCAAATCAAGGAACTACCCAAAAGGAAAAAAAACCATGAAATCTAAAAAATATCATCTTGGTTTTTAATAGTACATATGGAGAGACTGAGAAATCACACAAAATCGGGAGGAAATGATTATAAAAATATATTCATTTCTTATAGTGATAATAAATCTAGCATTACCACTAAATTCTATGTCTGGGTAGGTCCACTACCTAGAGAAACATCTTATAACAAGGGAGATAATCACCATAAGGCTCATCTAAAAAAATATATCTATCCTTCCATGATTTATCATGAATTCAGAATCTAAATAATATTAAACATGAACTCAACTAGTCCATCGGTCAAACATAAAACCAAGAATTCCTAGATAGATAAGGGTTATGTCTAAATATTATAACCAATAAAACATGATGCTTCCAGAAACCCCATTTTAAAATGCACCATTTTCTAAAACATTTATTTTTAAAATTTTCAAGCACTTATTTTAAAATAGAAACTCAACTTCCATTTTCTAAATATGTTTAAATCCAATATTTTAAATCCTTCATTTTACATAAAAAAGATTAAAAACCCATTTTTTAAAATAAAAACACTTCCAATGTTTTTAAAGTATTTCAAAAAAATTCATAAATTTCTCGATAAAAATTTATATTTCTTTTTAAAGACAAATTTCAAAATTTTCATACAACCCAAAGAAAACCATAACTCCAAAACATATGTAAACATATCTCAAATCCCCATTCAATTTAGCCTTTTAATCGGTGACATAAGAAATCCAAAATAAAAAATAATTGGGATAGAGAAAAAATATCAACTCAGTCATGATGTTTTAGGGAGTATGGGCTAGCCATACAATCACAATTAAGAAATGTAGATATTAAGAACATGGTTATTTCCAAATTTTTTATGTCATGTAATATAGCCTAATGCCACTGACCAATTACTTCTAACCCAAAATATATCTTAATCACTGAGGTTATTCATTTCACGATAATGAGTATCAATAAACAATCAACAGTAATAAAATAAAATTTATAAATAATAATTTAAATCCTTACTACCCATAGTGTCTAAAGATTCATCCTGCTCAATGGTGATTAAGAAATCGATCATGAACAACCTCAGGAGTCTGGATAACTAATTATATGTCAATACTACCTTGAAAACCCAAATAACTTAAGGACTGCTCATGAAAGTTTGATTTCAACTGATGAAACTATCCTTTGATGCCATTTTTCAGTAACCAACCTGTGTTTTCCATCCATATGATGCCTCAACCGGCATACAACATACCTAAGTGTGATTCCCAAACCCCATGGGATAGTTCTAATCACGATGAATATATATATTAATAATGGGAATTATTTAACCCCTAATAAAAGTAAAAAATGTTGTAGAAAAAATTTAAAAACAAGCTTGAATAGTCCATAGGTCAGAAATCTATCAAAAATGATATATTCCAAAATAAACTACAAATTAGTAAATAAAAGTAAATAATAAAAACCCTTATACAAACCCCAAATATCCCTCTCAATAAGAACTAAATATGAAAATCTACCTTATAATATTATTTTTCTTCAAACATCGGTAGAAATTGATTCATATATTAAATAAGATAAATATAAGAAATTAGTATCAGGTGCCACACATAAATGGTAAATAGGAGAATCTAAAGAAGCTATAGGATCCCCCAATGTCAACATACTAGTAAAAATATAAGTGTCATGGGATTTACCCTTCGGATGTTAAAGATAGATAACATCCAACATAATATTTCGCATCTAAAATATTGGATTAGTAACATGTCATTGTCCATTTGGGAGTGAACATACTTACCTAATATATCTAGTTGAAAGAGAACCTATACCATCTCAGTTCCTCTACCCTAGAATCTGGGTTCCCATGACCAACGAAAAGCATTTTTGAGAAAATAATAAATGGGAACATTTCTTAAAATAAACACAAATAGTATTAAATATCTCACCCTTATTGTAAATCTATATTAAGAATAAAACTACAATTTCAAATCTAGCTCATATTATATGGATAAAATCATTCCTCATGGGACACAAACCACGTTAATCAATGTTTAAAGGGGTTGAAAGTGGAGATCACACACATTAACACCTTTGAATACATCTTAAAAGTTTTTAACATTCCTGTAAATAATATTTCATAATCCAAAATAAAAAAAACCCTATTTCATGTTCTACTCATATACAATTACACACAAATTTATATACACACACACACAAATATTTTTATCTTATAGCAAAACTTCACAAATTCTCATGTGAATTTGTTCATATAAATATAAATTTGTGTGTACCTATATAAATGTGTCGATCCATCATATATATTCATATGTATAAATACATTTCCAAAAGTAAATATTTTACTCAAAAACTGAATAATTTAATGTATTACCAATAATTAGAATTTCAATGAGACATTAAAATATATATTAGAAAATATATTTAAACCAAATATAAAAGAGATATTTGAAAATTCCCTTAAAAAATTTTATCCAATATTCAATTAAAATTTAAAAATAATTGAAATAAATCTTTTCAACATATTTCAAGAACCAAATGGGTTAAACCTTTAAAAAATAAATTTATTTTCTATAATTATTCCAACAAATTTTAAATAATTTTAATTTCCTATTCAACATGAAATTATGTGTAATGGAATTATTAATAATGAAATATACAATGAAGCATCTAAAAAACAAATTTAACATAAAAAATAGGAATAATTAATTAAATATAAATTTTAAAAAAAAATCATCTTTCTAAAATTTAAAGCTGAAAATGGGGTAATCTACCTCAAATATAGTGGAACTAGTCACTGCATACCGAAATGTGGCCCCTTCAACAGATACAACACAAATCATGGAGAAGAGACTCAAACGAACACTAGAAAAAAATTATCCAATATAGAACCCCTAGTGTTTGGTCAAACCAAAATCACAAAATGGATGTTATAAAATATGATAATAAGTAAGGAGAAGGAAAGTGGAACTCATACCATGAATAACCATCACTAATTCATTAAAAACATGGATTAATCATCGAGAGGAGTGGAAGATGCAATTAGAGGATGAGAACATAAGGGGATTAATATGTGATATGGGTAAGGCATGATGAATGATTGGGAAAATGAATAGGATAAAATAAATAAGAAGTGTGGGATAAAGTATAATAAAAATGAAATTTTAAAAATTTGTGCCTTATGATTAAGGATAAAATTTTAAAAAAATCATTCACAACCTACTTGAAGAACACTATACCTATAAATACACTACATAATGGTACTCATAAATCCTATATAGTTTAATAAACCATATTTAGATAATTTATATTATATTTTTCTTGAGGAATAACCAATAAAATTTTTTCATAAATCATGTTAGCTAACTGTGTGACCATAATTGTTTTAAAAAGTAAAAACATTTCATTATGAAACCATTATAAGCTCTTAAAGACATAAAATAATATCATATAATATTGAATTTATAAATTAAAAAATGGGTGTGACTTTTCCCCAAATCTGAATAATTTTCTTTATGTGTCTAGATAATACTTCAATTAGATCTAGATATTTTTTTAATCAGTGTGAACATGCAATTACCCATATCCATAATTTGGGTCGAAATGTGGAAACCATGTTGTTCTCAAAAATATTGGTGTGTCATTATTCCATAATTATGGGTCATGTTTATAATATAATTGGATAAATTCATTAATTAGACATGTCATTCACATGGAATTATCTATGTTAAGAAACAATAACATTTGACCATCTTTCTAGTATGATTCTAAGGTTGTTCGAGTTGGCTTTCATAGATGATTTGTAAGTGCATAATAACTAAATACATTATTTTATATTTATTATTTTACATTATTTTCTTGGAATACAATTTTTTTATTGTGAAATGATGTTAAGGATTCATTGGTAGTGTCCTAATGTGTACATAATCAACCGGTTAATGTGAATATCGATCTGTATGATGATTTTATGTTTAGAGATATTGTTCATGGAAAGGGAATCAAATAAAGAAGGTGACAATTTATATCATGGAGTATAAGGTTGGTATTGGAACCAATTTTGGACTATCTATAGATAGTATTTAATTTAATTTATTTTGTCTTCATGAACCTTTTTGACCTACCACATTGGGGGTCATTTAGTTAACTTGTATGATATTTATGATATTTGTTACTATACGACATACTTTTTACATTTTTTTGGGATGTTCCATGGTTTTTTATTTATATTTTTATATGTTTCTAATGTATTGATATTATTAAGGAGGCAATAGATTCCCTATGGAACCATTGAGGTTATCACTACTAATCAATGACCCCATGTGTGTGGGGAGGATCACATGAGGTCAGGTGTCTCTCTGATTCGGACTGGGTGATTTAGGTTAGGGTGTTACAAAGTTGTATTATGGGAGGATTTATTTTCATGTATTGTTCAATGTGCTTTGGTAAAGGTATAAAAGAGATAAAATTTGTAAAACATGGGTATGGGAGTCACATAAGATTCTTGGCTAGGTCGTATGTATTGTAACCTTAAGTTTTCTGTGATAGTATTACTTTTACTAGATGTGATATTGTAGTTTCATGTTTATATTGATAATTATGGGGTTGTTACTATATATTATATTTGACTATGTTTATGGATCATGATTAAGAACATATATTTACATGTCATGCATATAATGACTTGTTAATCATAGTATCTGAATTATTTAAATATCATTAGTAATTCGTGATCTTCGCTTTTGTGATATATGTGTGCATACATTTTTATTAATTGTACTAAGAATAATATGTATTTGTATATGTATGTGTGACTAAAACAAACGAGTTGATATTGATAGTGTAGACATGTGCCTTGCATATGTGGTATATTATTTTTTTCTCTTTTCCCATTACATCCCTTTTTTGAGACTTTTAATTAATTATTGTGGAGAAATTTTCACCGAGCATAAATTTGTCTAATGGTTTTCCACAAATTTGATTTCTGAAGGGTTTTTAAAATGATTAGTGATAATAAAAATGTTCATTGGATAATTTTAGAATGGAATTAGAAATATTAATGGGTATTTAACCTTGTATGGGCATTGAATTTAGTAAAATGTCGTGTTTTCCTGGAATGAATTCAAAATGGTAAAGAATGTTCATTTTTCTAAGTTTGTTGAATGAAATGAAAATTGATATTTTAAGTGTATTTATATCAATTTTAGCTTAAACATGGGTTAAAATAATATTGTAGTTTTCAATGAAATCTCATTTGAAATGGTTTTTTTTTGTATTTAAATAGTGTGAAAGTGTTTTCCTAACTTGTTTTTGTTGAAAATGTCACATGAAATGAAATTTTCAATAGTAAAAATGACACTGTATACTAAACCAAAATTTTCTCTATCCCATTTGGAACATTTCAAATACATTTTTATAATTTTCAATATTAACCTTTTGGTAGGCCAGTTTCATGTTGTGCTTGATGTTAGGTGTGGATTATGGTTGTTTTTCGTTATTTCATCTTGACCTAAAAAAAATTCATGAATGTATGGTTTGGTGTGTAATGTAATTTGATGGATGAGCTAATAAGTGGTCAAATGATATGGGATGAAGATTAATCTATAACATGACCCTTGAAATGGTGTTTGTGTTATCATGTGATGTAAAAAGGCTATGTCTGTAACACTATTCCACTTACCCATTAGCTTGAAAATATATGGTGGTCCTAAAAACTCTATTTTACATTCCCCAGTAACCAATGATCGATAATGAATTCCATATATTAAAAAAATTGAAATATTGAATGATTGACCCTATATAAACATAGAGAAAAATGGAAAATATAAATTGAAATAAATAAAACAAAGAAATATCTATAAATGATTCACACACTAACCCAATCAAAAAAAATATAAAAATTCAGAAATAAATTATGAAATATGTACCAATATCAGAGTAATAGTGGAACGAAGTAAATAAAATTCTAAAATACGAAATTAGTAAAAGATATTGGCATAATGGTGTAACTAATCAAATATATAACATTAACATTCAAAGATCCACCTATGGAAACTCAGACAACGATGTCATGGAGTCCCACTATTTATGTAAGAAATTGATACCTTTCCTATATCATGAAAAACTACATCTACAAACACACCCAAGTGCTTATTATTTTGTGGTGATTAATCATACCTAGTAGACAACCCAATCGAAATTTTTCCCACATGATACTATGGCCAGAATTAGGATAGCTAAATGGAGTATAAAATAGGTTGGATGAATATCAAAAGTTTATGAGAAAAATTTTACAATATAAAATATAACTTATGAATAGTTTCTTAAAATGAAGTCAAACTAAAAAATGGTTCCCTTCTAAGAAGCCGGTGTAGTTCCTAAATTAAAATTTCATATAATCATATATGTTCTCACACACACATGCATGTTGAACAATATCCACAAACTCATTATTGGTGATGTATCCTCCATGTTGTCACTATTTGGTAGAAATTCCTCCTTGTTCCCTTCTAGACAACACACATCACTATGTTTATACCAATAAAGCCTTGTATAATGCATATCATGAACACACACCAAATATGTACCTTTCTAGTAGACACCCACGACCCCGTTATTCCACGAACATGTTCCACATCAATTTACATTAAATAAACCCTGTAAATAAATTCAAAAAATATTTTTTGAGTGACACCCACAACCCAATTTCAAAATCCAACCAGTTAGAGAAATTTTTTTTTCTTTTAGTAGTGAATACCAATTAAAAGTCATAAGAGAAATATTTTAAGAACCTAAGAGCCTTCATGTTAAAAAAAATTAATTAGGGAAAACCCACCCATATAGTTCTTTTACATGATGAATATCATAATATTTCTCTGATATAACCTTTGCATTACATTATTCTATCAAATTCCAAGATAAATATACCAAACCTCATATGATATTTTATATCATCGTATAACAACATTGATATATGGTTAAATTGAATAAAACATCAGGTTAAATAAAAAGGACATAACCATTTATTTTAGTAATCAAATGCTAAAAGATTCATTGGAATCAGAGTCTAGACATCAATGATCTTAAAAAATAACCTAAGGGACCACTGGAAGATGTGGGGTTTGGAAAAGGAAAAAAATAAAGATGTACAAGTTCATGAAGTATTAAAATAGGTTAGACATGACCAAATACAAATCTCAAAAAGAGAGTTCACATCATGAATCTTTGAGAAGTCTCATATTCTAAAATACACATTTCCTAAAAAATTTCCAGAATCCCATTCACTTAGTGAATGGATCTCATGCCAAGAATTGATTCAATACTAAAACACATTCACACCATGATATTAATTCACAACACCTACCTAGAAAACATTTACATCATGAATAAACACTCATTACATGATTTTTTAATATATCCATATTTTTGATCACCTACTCATTAAACATAAAAACTACAATAACAATTTAACTCAACAAATAAAAATATAAAAAAGAAGAAAGAAAAAAAATAAATCAAAATGTTGTTTCTATAATTTCAACACCATTTTTATTTTTGTGACTAAGAAGTTGGGTATTTTCATTTACCATTAGTAGTCAAGGTCATAACTCCAACATGCACTTCTCTCATTCTCATGTTTCCTATTGAACATGAACAAACCGCTATAAAACTCAATCCATGGAAATAGATCTCCCTCATGGGGATTTTTAGATCTATCTATAATCTGAATAGATTAATAGATAAAATACACATTGGGATTAATATTTATATGTTATCAACTAATGAAAAGATTAGATCCCCACTAAAACATCTTTTATTAAGTTACATGGAAAAATGTGAATGAAACTGAATTTCAGTGGTAAGGATAACAAATATGAAACATTTAATATCCATTCAACAATCTTGAATGGCGCAACATACCATTGGCCTATCTTAAAATTCATTAATAATAACAAGTGACCATATATTAGTGAAAAATAGATGATTATGTGGTCCCCAATAATGAAATAAAATGACCAATGATGATGAATAATATATGATTTTCATCTCCTCTGAACTATTACCATCTTCTTTCAGATCATCTAGATATTTTCCATAACATATTGGAAAAACTGTTGTCTAATAAGGTATTTATCCCTTAATTCTAGATAATCTAATGTATAATGACATGGAATATCATAACATTCCCTAAATGGGTACACATGTATCACATCCCAGTTGCTATTAATACATGATTGTTCAACCAAAGTAATATGATCTTCTCAGGAGACACCGAATTCCATGAATCAGACAATGAGAATATCTTCTAATGTTTCAATTGTTCATTTTGATATCCCATCTATCCAAAGATGACATTTCATGATCGATTCTAGAAGAGTTCTTTGTGACTTTTTCATTGATCACTAGAATCGAGAAGTTAATTAAGGGTCTTTATTGGATACAATTTTTACTGAAACATCCTCAAAATGGACCACCATACAAATATATAATTTCTCAATGTCATAAACCATATTAAAAACAATTATTATAGGAAAGTGTTTTAACATGGTCAGTTGATCCATAATCACCCAAATAACATCATGATTTTAATGTTTCCCTAGTAAACCTATGAAAAATTCCATGGAAACCTACTTCCACTTAAATATTTTTTAGAAATGTATTAAAAAATACCACTCATCCATTGATTTTTGTATCTTACCTAATAAAATGTTATAGATTTCATAACAATGTAAAAAAAGATTTCATTTCATACATGGACACTAGAAATGATCATTCATCACCTTGTATAACTACTAAATAAATAAATGAATATCCCATTTCAAATGGTGATATGTTGAATGAATTTGTTCTCAGAATGAATGAGAGAGAAAATTTATTTCTAAAATTATAAAAAATATTTTCAATCATTTTTCAATCCATCAAACGTATACCTACCATTTAGGTTTTTATATAATGGTGATGCAATCATTATCCGATCTCTTGAACAATTTTAAAAGATATAACATGCCTAAAATTGAATTAAATGTAAATAAAATTTCATTATCAACCATTCCTTCATAATACTTTTTTATATTAAAAATTACACTCATCAACTAATATATCTCACGATCATCCTAGTGAAATTCTCTATTTAGTTTCTAATACAACCCATCTTCCATAGAATTCTATGTACTAGGTGTTTACACCAAGACAAAATCAATCATATGGAGTTACATTATCAATATTAAATTTTTTATGATCATTTATCATATAGAAAAGATATATTTCAATCTCTTATTTTCAATAAAGGCAATGAATGTTTCTCTAAATTTGCAGTGAAACCTAGTTTTTAATTCTTGGAAAACTATACCTAATTCCAAGTCATGCATCTGAAATTTCTTATCATGTTTCAATAACTATGTTCAACCATATTCCATAATAGGTTGATCCTACGTGATAAAACATCCAGGGGTTGTTATAGACACATAACCATATATTGTATAATAGATACCGAGTTTTGGAATGAATAGGATGGGTGTCTAGGTGAGATGTCCCTTAATATTTAGAAATAATTTATGATTGTCAGCATTACTTATGAATGGAAACCTTTACTATTAAATTACTAATAGGAAAAAAAACATATCTAGAAATCACAAAAAAATTGATGGTAATAGATTTCTAAACCTATTAATCTAAGAACCACAAAAACCATCATTATTGTTTGTCAAGAGATAAATACTTCAATATAACCAGGTTCAACTAATAAATCCATTTTAGAAATTATGTCCCTGAGGAAAAAGATATCTGTTTTCAAGAAGTAAAATGTAGAAAACATATCATTCAAATGATTATCTGATAATGTAGTAAGTATAACATTTGTGTGCTCTTTCTGGTAATTTTTACCTCACGAGTAAACAAAAACATCAACAATAAATACCTTGAAAATATACTCAAGAAGAATTTGTAAGATATGATTCCTTATGTCCATGAATATTATAGGTGAATTCATCAAACCCAATGTCATGATGACATATTCATAGTGGTCATGAAAAATACATAATCATTTCATTATAATATCCTCAATCCTAACATTGAGATGATGATACCTTGATTCAATATCAGTCATATAGAACCACTTAGATCACATTTATTGATTGAATAAATCATCATTTAGTGGATGTGGATACTGATTCTTTACCATAACTTGTTTTAATTTATGATAATCATTAAATAACCAAAGTGAACCATCTTTTTTATTTATGAATAAAATTGGAGAATCCCCATGGTGTGTATGGGTTCTTATAAATCCCTTACTCTCTAACTATTTTAGTTGCATATTTAGTTCATGTGACTCCTTTTCAGCTATTCTATATGATATAATTTAAATAGTTGTTCATCTTGTTAGTATATAAATATAAAATTTTATATTTCCCTTAGGTGATAACTAAGATAAATAATCTGAAAATACCTTTAGGTATAGAGGCGCTATAGTAGGAAGAGTCATATTTTTAGTTTAATTACCAATTCCCAAAGAAATTTATAATATATATCTAGATATGGTGCCCTCAATTGATACTAATGATCATGTTATTTATTTATATATAAAATAATAACCCTTGAATAAATAAATATATCCATACAGGGATGTGAATGTTAGTTGTTGAGCATTTTTGTCAATTTAGGGTTTAAATTCTGAAGAAAAATTCTGATAAATTATTTTAACAATTTTTTTATATTTGATAACAACTAACCTTTTGTTTAATAGTTTTTTTTTGTTTTTTAGTAATTAGACTTATTTCACAGTAATAATTGAATTTTTAGGATATAGTTTTTCTTATCCAATATTAATAATTTAGTTTCACCGAAGAAAGACATAATAGGAATGTTGAAATGGACGATCAAACCAATTATCGTATTCAGGTCCATTTGCGAGACATTGAAAATAATTAAATTCAAAATAATAAGAAATTTAATTTGTTTTTTGTTGGATGTTTTCCTTTTACATATTTAGTTAATGAAATGAGTTTCTAAGTCGTAATGAAATATGTTGATGAGTACAAAAGGCATTTTGTTAATGAATAGTTTTGAATGAATATTGTAATTTTAGTAGATAGGATGTTCTCACTATTTCTAAAATAAATCAGATGATGATTTATGGATCAATAAGTTCTAAAAAATCATGAAAACATTCCTGACTAAATCTTTTTATGAAATGATAGATATTTTTTATGAAATTTAAAATTTTAGTGAAAAGAATTCCATCAAAATGATATTTCAATATTAATTGGATTTCTATCAAAATGGGAATTAAATCATAATGACATGAGAAAGAAAATATTTATCTTGATAATGAGAAATAAATAAATCATATGAGGAGTTTTCATACTAGGTTTTTCGTAATGATATTTTCATAATGATATTTTTTTTGTAGGAAAATCTTAATGAGATTTTCATACATGCATTATTGTACTGATATTTGTTTACACACATATTTTTACTAAGGAAATCATACTGAATTATTATTAGTGAAGAGTTTGTACTATGAATGAAATAGATCTCAGTTAGTTGAGAATGATATAAAGATTTGATGAAGTCAAACATGAAATTCAATTTTGCGTAAATCTCAAAGATGTCTAAGTAGAATTGAATACGTCAATGTTGAAGTATATATCAGAGAGATTTGGGGATCTATTAAATTTTTGGAAGTAAGGAAGGTTTTAATGTTTCCCATTTTTCATTATGGGTCTCTAATAAATACTTTCTCCTATTATTTGTCTTTTTTCAACTTCTCACATATGCACAAAATATGGAGGGATAATGCATTCGAAGTGAATGTTCCCATATGACTGAAGAAGAATTTTATTGAGCATTCTATCAGAGTTATGTCTTTTTATATTGAGAATGAGTTCATTTTATTGAGTTCTATGTTTTCAAGAAAATTGAATCTATCAACATTGTTTTGAGATAATAGGATCCGACATCATTATTTTATGAAAAAATGTATCCAAAATAATTATGTTGGAAAAATAAAATCCAACATCATTATATTGAGAAAATAGGATCCAATGTTATCATATTGAGAAAATAGTATCCAACATTATCATATTGAGAAAATCAGATCTAGCCAAATCGGACTGAGGATTTAGACTGGGAAATTGTGAATCCATTTAAAAAAAACCTCTATCCATTTTTATGGCTCAAATGTTTTATAAGAAAACATTGTACACTGATGTGAGACAATATAATATTTAATATCAGTAGAAAGAAGGTGACTATATAGTTTTGGCACAAATTTTATTCATTTACTCATAATATTGGATTTCTATAGGCCCATTGGAGTGTCTACGGGAAGGATATAGGTTCTCACACTAAGGCCAAACCTTTAAAATAATTTTTTCATAACATTCATTTATCCTATTTCAGGCATTTGTCATTTTAAAATGTTGATATGGAATTAAATCTTAATAGGTTTCATGGGTAAAGTATCTAAATTTTTTTTGAAACATATAAATAGGGTACATCTAATTTAACCACCCCTTTTCAGTTGTTATTTGATGATTTGGAACATCAATTGGTATCAAAGTAAAGGATACCTTGTCGAATCCTTGTCATGGATTATATCAATTCGTTCAATATTAGAAGAAATCATATGTTTGATGTAAAAAATTATAATAGATGAAAAAATAGAATGATTTTTTATATCTTATCTCTTTTCATGGAAGTTGTTGATGTTTCTACTATTTGTTTTCCACTTATTTTAAAATATTCCCCATTGTTGTTTAATAATACGATTAATATTAAAGTTAATGGAAGTGACATAAATTTTTATCTCTTGTCCTTGTCAAAAAAAATTTATCCTACGGTTATGGGTCTTAAAACATAAAAAATATTATGGGACAAGCTAGAATGTTTTATTGAAGGGAATACATAACTAATGGAAGAAAATCTATATATCTACCATAGAATGTATGAAAGCATCAGAATAAAAGATGATGAAACAATTTATGGATACTTCACTAGAGTAAATGAAATTGTTTTCAACATTAGAGGATTCAGATATATCCTAGAAGATTCTATAATTGTTAAAAAACATATGATAAACATTATTTACAATTTTTATATTAAAATTTTTTCTTTAAATAAAAACAATGAATTATGAGCTGATGAATTTCATAAATTTATTTTTTCTTATCAAATGAATAAATATCCAATTTTTTAAAATAATATTAATAAATAAATGCATTTTGAAGCTATGAGAAAGATGAAATACAAGATATTGAAGAATATGATACATATGAGTCAGGAAATAAAGAGGTTGATGGGTTGAATGAAAAAAATCATGTCAATTATATGCAAGTATTATAATCGAGTAAGTGGAAAGTATAGAGGTAATTTTCCTCTAAAATGATATGAGTGTGTTTGAATTGGACACATTTCTAGGAATTTCCCCAATAATAAAGTTGTAGAATTTCAATATGATTTTGATGAAAAACCCTGATGGAAGAAGTGGATGAAAAATGATAAAGAAAAAAATTATTCAAATAGATACAAGAATAAGTGTAATGGAACCAAATTATGTATATTGATTATGAATGTGTAATTGAATGCAACTGACATAATGTCTTATGGTGATGAATTTTCAGAAAAAATAAAAAACCTCATTGAAAAATATGATTAAAAAAGATTCATTGGAGAGTTAGGAAGGTAGTGAAGAATCCTATAAAGAGTGTCAACTCAAAATAGAACATGTATCATGTCTTGTTAAAAACAAAACACTCAAGAATGAAATAATAATTATGATGGTTGATTTTGAAGAAGTTTTTAATGAATGAAAATATGTTATCATGGATGAGGAAGAATAGATCAAGGAAGTTTTATGTTACAAACATAGAAGTGCTAAATATGTAATGATGATTAAATATCATAGTAAGAAGCATGAGGATAAGGATGAAGAGGTTTATATGTTCAATTATAAATTTATTGAGTCCAAAATTACGCTGAAAAATATTAATTGAAACATTAAAAAAGATTCAAAAGTAAATGCTAAGACTTCTAAAGATGCTGAGAAGGCTCAATATGATGATCTTGTGAAATAATCTCTTACAAAAAATAATGGTTAGTCTAATTCTTTTAATATTTTATGACTAGGAAAACATATTTTGAAATATTTAGTATGGAAAGGATTGGAGAAACCTATATAATCTTCAAATGTATATAACTCACACAAAAGAAATGATGGTCCATGTACAAAGTATTTTAGAGGTGATAGAAGTTACTAGTCCCAAAAAATATTCAATAGAGAATGATATAATTTCAATAGAAAAATAAATGATGGATGTTTATTGTTTCTATGGGGTAATATATGGGAACATGTCCTATAATTTTTGGCACAACATAACCTTACTTGAATTTTATTTTGAAAGGTGGATGAAATTTTTAAGGTAGAATGAGTAACATTCCTAAAGTATAGAAATGTCAAAATGTAATCTGACAAGATGATAGAATGATTCCAAAATAAATAAATATTAATGTTTGGATGAATTTTTTTTAATATTTTATTAGTCTAGTCATCATACCAAAAAAATCATGATACTCTTATCAGAAAAAAATTTTGATAATAAAAATGAAAAGGATTCTAAAAAGAAGAAAATTGGGGAAATAGTTTATTTTATTTAGATGACATTAAAATCTAGTAAAAATAACATTCCATTGATACTTTATAGTATACATTATACATATAATACATGTGATATAATAATATTGAAACATTTTTAATGTCAAGATGGTGGATCAGTTACCATTGATAATGATAGTTTATTAAAAATAGAGGAATTAGAATGACTAAGATTGATGCTTAAATTTGAAATCTAAGGAAGTTTTATTATTTAATGAAATAAAACAAAACATACCTTACTTAAGAAATCTATGTGATGATGGAAAAAGGGTTTTTAGAAAATATTTTTATTTCATCAAAATATTAATATATGAAAACGTCATTACAAAATAAAAAATAACATGTGGGAATCACTTCCAAAATATAGAATTAAATAAATCATATTATTTGAGTGTGGAAGATGAAAACAAATTGTGGAATCAAATATATGGGAAACTTGGAAAAATATTATGAAATATCATTCTAATTTTGAGGTGTTTAGGAACCATCCATAATTAAAAACAATAGAAGAAGGTGTTTTCTTAACTTGTAAAAAAGGGACGCTTCCTAAAAAAGTCATAAAAGAGTAGAGATTCAATCTTTTAGACCACATGATCTTATTAATTCTTATTTATGTGGTCTAATGGGACATAAATAAAAAATATATTTTTACTTTATAACATTAATTTATTATTTCACTAGAATGATAAGCATCGTGCTTATTAAGCAGAGGTCGTATACTATGGAAATGTTTAAATTCCTCAAAATATATGTTGAGAATGAAATGGGGTATTCCATAAAGAAGTATATAATTGTTAATGGTTCGTATTTCACAAATAATACATTTTAAACCTATATTATAAAACATAGTATCAAAAATCAGTATATTTCTCCCTATACTCAACAACCAAATGGAGTATAGGAATGAAATAATAAAATCATGGTGGTAATGGGAAAATGTATTTTACCAAAATACAAACATTAATAATTATATTGGGGAAACACTATTGGAACTATTGTAAATGTTCAAAAAAGATGCTCGTTGAGACCAGAAATTGACCTGACAGCTTATGAAATGTGGTATAAAAAAATCCTCAAAATAATTAAATGTTTTTTAATGTCCCTGTTTTCCCAAAACAAAAAACCATGATTTGAGAATTATTGATGAGAAATAAGAGGAATTAACTTTTATGGGGTATTCACTAAAATAAAGAAATTAAAAATTTTGTAAATAATATAAAAAATAGTTGGTGGAATCATATTATGTGAAGGTTATTGAAAATCAGATTTTCTCAAAAAAATTATTGAGAATGATATGGGGTATAAACTATATAATTTCAGTTATAGGATTAGAAACTATTAGAATGATTCTTTTAGTGTCTACACAATAGAATTAAAATTTTTATCAAATGGATATAAAGTCATATTTTATAAATGGTGATAATAAAAAAGTTGTTTATATTGAACAACCTCATGGGTTTTTACTTTTTATGGATGAAAAAATGATTGTAAATTGAAGAAAGATTTGTATGGGCTGAAATAATCTCTACATGCTTGGTATTCTACACAGTAAAATTGACTGACGAATGTTGAAATTTTATAAAGTATAAGATTATGTAAACTTATATGTGGAAGATTTTGACTATATGACTCTAATTGTAATTGTTTATGTGGATTATATAATATCTTATGGGTAAATAAATGATTTTTAAAAATAATTTTATTAAAATGAATGAGATTTTTTAAATTTATATGTTGGTAGAATTAGCATTATTCATTTGATTATAAGTTCAAAAAAGGAAAAAAAAAC
The DNA here is from genome assembly GCA_963277665.1 of Viscum album. NCBI lineage: Eukaryota > Viridiplantae > Streptophyta > Magnoliopsida > Santalales > Viscaceae > Viscum > Viscum album. The sequence continues at coordinate 594,246,673 of OY728126.1, forward strand.
TTTATTATCTCAATAAATGTATGACCGGGAATTGATAAAAATGCTTGGAATGAAGGAATACAAAGAATTTTCAACTCCCATTTCTATGAGCACAAATATGAGTAATGATTTTTCAAGTACAATTTTGAGCTATAAATATTGTTAGAAGCTTATAGTAAGCCATTATTTCCTTAAATTCATAGGTATTGATGTTTTTTATGTTATGACTTTGTGTGACAGGTATCAATGTAACCCAAAAGTATTACATATATTTAAATCAAAAATATTTCTAGGATATATAAATGGATAAAATTCACATGGTTTATTATATAAAAGAAATAGTTAGATGATTTTTCACAGTTATACTGATGCCAATTAGGATGGAGATTATAATAATATAAAATCAACCTCATGAGGAGAATTTTTTATGGGTAAATGTTGTGTGAGATGTAATAGTAAGAAACAATTTTCAGAAACTATGGAAATAGCTTAATTTGAATATGTTACTGCTAATGAAGATTGTACTCAAATGTTCTTGATGAATGTTCTATTTGAATATTTGAATGTAAATGTTTCGAAACCCGTGACGATACATTTTTATAATTAGGGTGAAATTTATTTTCTGATAATTTTTCAAAACATTCACGATCCGAACACATTGATATAAAGATTCACTTTATAAAAGATAATTCTTCTGTTGGAGATGTTTTGCTGGATTACATTTCAACAATGTATCAGATTTCATATATGTTTACAGAAGAAATGACAAAAGTTTGGTTTTTAAAATTTGGGTTTTAACCTCATGATTAGCCTCGTCCCACGCATTCCTAATCCTCATATGAAAAAACACAACTTTTCATTGGATTATATTGATAATGGAGGAGAGAAAGTAACAAATTTGTACTTTGTAACAAGTTTTACTAATCATTATTTTATAAATCTGAAGAAGTTTTTTTCATAAAATGTGGGAGAGAAAGAATGTGAGAAAATAATTAATGGGATATAGAAAAATAATGTGTAAAAATAAATAATGGGGGATAGATAAATAATGTCTAAAAATAAAATTGAGGAAATATTATATTGACATCACTAAAAAACATTCTCTCCACCGAGGGATGTAATATCTTCAAAAACATTAATTTAATTAGTAGTGTAGTTTCAGGACACTCTCTTTTGTGAAATGATATGTTTTGATAAAGTTAAAAATCAAGAGTTAGTTACACAAGATGAGTTGTGAAGATTTCTGATAGTCAAAAACCTGTTAACAAGGGTTTTTAATATATCCAAAGGGGTGTATAGAAGAACCATTGTGATATACTGTTTTATCAATGTTTTATATTTTACTTGGAAGCTATCATTTTTGTGTAAGAGTTTATATATTTTTATTAATATGACCCATCCCGGCATTCAATGTTTATTTTTTCAGATTGAGTTGCATGGGACACATAAGCAGTTTACTTGATGAAATTTTTGATTAGACACTTTATCGTATTTAAGTCCATGAGTTTGATTTGGAAAATTATCATATTCTAAATAATTAGATGTTGAATTTTTTTTTTGGATTCTTTCCTTTTATATATTTAGAGAAAGAATTATGTTTCTAAGTGAGAAATCAATAATTATACAAGTGTATAATTCATTTTTCTTATAATGAGATTTTATTGAATATTGTTATATAAGGAGTTAGAAATTACTCATACATTCTAAAATAAATGATATGACACATTCATGATTAAGAGGTTCTCACAAATCATGAAAACATTAATGAGAAAATATTTTAATGAAATGATTAAAAGGATTGATGAAATTTTAAATTGCAGAGTGAATAATTCCATAAAAATGATATTTAAATCATGATGGGATTTCCATTGTAATGTGAATAACATCATAATGATCTAATAAAGAAGAATATGTTGCAGATATTGGGGAAAAAATAAATCATGCTTGAAGTTTTTATAATGGGATTTTCATACTGATATATTCCTGATGGGATTTTTGTACTGATATATTCATACTGGGATTTTTGTACCTATATTTTCATACTAGGAAATTCATACTAAAATTTTTGTACTCGTAATATCAAAATAACTTTATTATACACATATTTTCATACTGATGAAATAATTATAAAGTATTCATAATGAAGAGTTTATACTAAGAATGAAACTGATCATAATGAGAAATAAAATATATATTGAGTAGAAGAATTCAAACATAAAATTATATTCTTCATAAATCTTAGATAAATATTAGGGGAAATGAATAATGTAATTTCATGTTTAAATGTTATATATTTAAAGGGTTTTGGTATTTTAGGAAGTGGGTAATGTTTTCATGTTTCTTGATTTTGTTTTATAAGTTTCCTATAGATACATTCTCAGTCATTCATTAATTTGAAACTTTTCACAAACACAAAAATATAAGTGTTGGATGAATTTGAGTGAAAGTTTCAATCTGATCTAAGAATAATTATATTTACCATTCTATCAATGTTTGAGTTTTTTATATTGAGGAGTAGATCTTTATATTGAGTTTTTTGTTTTCAAGAGAATCGAATTGAGCATCAATTTTTGAGGAAATTGGTTCCAGCATTATTGTTTTAAGACAAATCAAATCCAGTATCATTGTATTAGAAAAATCATATCCATCATCATTATGTTGATAAAATTAAAACCAAGATCATCATATTGAGAAAAACATATCCAACATTATCGCATTGAGAAAATCATATCTAGAAAAATGGAACTGGGGATTCAGATTGAGAAATTGTGGAGTAGCTAAAACAAAGCATTTATTGTTTTGTTTGGATCAATGGTTTTAAAAGAATAAATTTATAACTAATAAGAGTAAGTATAATATTTCTTATCATGGAATAGAAAGGGTTTCAATGGGTGTTTGAATAAGTGGTTTTCACTTCTTCATAATAGTTTATTTATATATACCAATAGTAGTGTCTATGGGAAGGATGTAGGTTCCCACACTAAGGTAGTACCTTGTAAATCTTGTTTGATTTAGTATCTTTTCTACTTTTTCATTTATGAGTATTCAAAAAAAATTATATGGAAATGAATATTAACATGTTATAATGGAATTAATTGTATGTTTTTTTGAATCATATAAAAAGTGAACAACTGATTCACCCCCCCCCCCCCCCCCCGTCTCATTTTTTATTCAATCCATTGGAACTTCAAAATACAACAACCAGTCCATCCCAATTATTGTAACAAAAACATCAATCTATAAAACCCTATACTCTCATATAAACTATATTGAATTACTTGGAATAGATATTTTTGGTCACTTGAATCCTCTACAATCCCATTATATTATGGTTGTTTGATAATCATGATATGAGGCATCATTTCCATATGTAAATATAAATGTTTAACACCACAAAAAGAAAGAAAATAATGTGGTACACTAATATAAAACAATACATGCATGACATTCTTGTTCAGATAGATGGTACCTGACACTATTTATGAAAATTATTTATAGGTCAATATAGCTTGTTCTACTCCATATAACTATAAATCAGCCACCATATGCCAAATATTTCATCCCTTATAATGTGTTGACTCAAAAACTAAAATTTTTGTTTTTTATTCTTTGTTCACATAATTATATGGATGATAACTAATATTGTTGGACTATTCTATACAATCTTTGGAATTTTGATATTTATTGGATCTATTTCTACTTAATGATTTTATATCATTTTAAAAATACGAATTGAGATTCCCAGAATTATTATAGTTGTGTAAATTTCATGGTGGTTTTTTGAATTCATTCTTCCTATGTGTAATTTCACTGCATAAGAAATAACATGGTTAATTAATATAATGGGGTGGAAAACAGATTGATCTAGTCATTATATTATCCATTTTCTTGATAAACTGGTATAACTCTACCCTTTATTCTTATTCACTAAGATTAAAGTCATTCTATCACATAGATTCATGTTAGTGTACCCTACGCTCAAATTTTTTCTTGGACACTTTCTCCGACAAACACTATTTTTACAATTTTTTTATAATTAAAAATACAGAACCTAACTAACTTATAACGAACCTCATATTAGAGGTCCACATCAAATATCTAATATTTTAGTAACTCTCTAGCAGAAACCTCATATGTAAATAGAATAATGTGAGAAAACATTATAGTATATTCGACCACAGACATACTTCATTATTCTAACTGAAAGAAGTATTTCATATTTTCAATTAAGAATGTTTATAAAATAATTTCTTATTATACTGTTACATATATTTGTTCCATGTGAGGACACTATAAAACATGTTTTAAAAAACAATGTTCAACCATTCTGGCACTAGGACATAATGCATATACGTTTCCAGTTTGACCATTATTTCAACTAGAGCCCTGAAGGAGTCAAATTATAGCCATCCTTCTAATTCAAAACTATTCTATATCTACTATAAATAACCACTAAAAATTAGTGGGGTTTTAATTAGAATTTAAACGAAGTGATTCAATTTATGTGGTTTTATGTTACATTTTCCCTTATCAACAACATGAATGTCATGAAAAATAATCTTAACTAAATCATGGTTCATATATGGTTCAGATGAAACCAATTTCATAGATTCTCCCTCTCAAAGGTTCCTTAATCCCTTTATAGAAGGAATTTTTATAAAACATTTAAAAAATAAAAATTTATTAGTTTTATCAATCATATTTTAATAATTTGAATTTATATAACACAAAAAAATCACTATATTCCAATTTTAATTTAAATAAACATATAAAAATGCAGTTTTTGTGGAAATACTTTTTACTAATATATGATACCTATCACTCATCAACTAAAAAAATTAAAATTGTTGATGACACATGTATATGTTCTTACAAATATTTTTATACTCGAATCACCCTAGTAACATGAATTCTAAAATAAAAAGGTTATCTATGTATTTGTATTCTATATATTTGATGTTCTGAAATTTCTATTTACTTGTAACCATCTCAAAAAGATAGATCAATTTTCCATGACTAATATAATTTGAAAAGTCCCACCCCTCACAAATTTCCTTGGAAGGAGGTGAATGCGATACTATGGTTAGGTGATATTTCCAAGACCCCAAAGGCTTAAAATAAATTCCAAGGGATTGAAATAAAGATTCAATTGGTGGATGATTTAACCTATATAAGATTAAAAACATGTGACAAGATAAATAGTAATAAATAAGCCAATTACATCTCTATAAATGATTCATTCACCAAATATACCATAATTAATTTTAAAAATCTGAAAATAAATGATGAAAAAAATACCTATATCAATGTAATAACTAAATGAATTAACAAAAAGAAAACATAAAATCCAAATTATAAGAAGAACCTATAACTGAAGTGGTAACACTCAAGGCCATGAAAAGAAAACTCAAATTCTACCTCCAGTAACCAATAGAATGGTTTCAAGGAGCCCCACAAGTGAATATAAAAACAAGGCCATTCCTTTTATCATAGAAATCAACGTCTAAATATCCACCGAAGGGAATACATAGGGTTGAGTAACAATAACTAGTAAGAACCCCATGATTAAATAACTATATTACACTAACACTAGAAACATTTTAGCTCACAATTTTATAAAATAATTTGGTATAATCTCAAAGTATGAAAAATTGTTTTCACAATTTAAAATATAATAGATAAATAGATTTTCAAAAATTAGTTAAAACCCACAAAAATATTTCTATGAAACAGAGGAATCAGTTCATAAATTCCAATTTTTTATAATAATATGTGTTCACAAATACACACACACATTCAAATGTAATGGAAAACAAATACTCTCATGTAGTGAAACATCCTCCACCAATCCAACGTTTGTTGTAAATTCCTATTTTGCCTATTTTTAGAAGTCATAGAGCACTATGACTATTAAAATTGGGCATCATAAAATGAAAATCATGATGAATCAGTAAAATCATTTCATTCTAGTCAATGTTGAAAACTTTTTTTGGCTATGAACATGTACCAAAACCATTTAACATTAATAAAAAAATTTATTTAATTCAATAGTTATATCGTGAGTGACAACCATTACCCAATCTCAAAATCCATCAAGTAAAGGAAAATATTATAAAAAAATTAATAAAAAAACTATTAAAAATCATAAGGTAAATGTTTGAAAACCCTAGAATCATTTACCTTCTAATAATAGTTGAATGAGGGAAAACCTAGCTAAATCAAGTTTGTTGTCATGATAGATATTACACAATTCAACTGATCCAGAATATTCCTTCCATTATATCAAATCGTATGAAAAAATGATCAAAAATCATATGATAACATAGATATAAGAATAAAAACCCTAATATATGGCTTTAGTCAATAAACTTTATGGAGATCCAAGTTGATAAGGAGGAATGTGGTCCTAAATTTCCATGATTGAACTCTCTATGATTCTTTGGAATTCATGTTCGAGTATCTAATACCACTAATAATTACCTAAGGGAAGATTGTAAGTCATGATAAAGATGAATGGAATGGTATAAAAATTTATAGGCATGAAAAAGATCAACAATGGCAAAGACCAATAGGATTGATGACATAAAATGGGAGTTCACATTTTGAATATTTTGCAGGTCTCATATACCAAAATTTGAATCACCTGAGTCTAAAATTCCAAAAACCATTTCACATCAAGAATGGATCTCATGTTCTAAACCAATTATTCCTAAAAATCCATTCATTCATTTATATTAACTCATGTAACTTCTTATAAAACATTCATTTCATGAATGACCATTCATATCTGGAATTGTTCGTATTGTTTGATTCCAGATTACCTTTTCATTAACCATCCAAAATCCTCAAATAAATTGTCCAAAGGATTCAAAACATTAAAAAAATAACATTAAAATGATGGAATACTTCAATCCATGGGTGATATAGTGTTACTCTCTATAATGTGAGAAAAAATGGCGTTATGAGATGCAGATTCCTATGTGAAGTTGGAATGAAATGTGAACCCATTCAATGGTTGAGCTAATGAGGTGTTTATTTGAGAAGATGGCGTTATTTTATGAATATTGATTAGTATTGGACTGATCTCTGGGATTATCTAGGGTTGTATCAATGTTATATTATATTATCATTCTTATTTTGTGAATCCTTGGTATAATATTGAAGATAAATTTTGGAATTTGGACTAACAAGTTGTTGACGTGCTAATGTATGTATTGCTTCATAAAGATCTTAAAAGGAGCCCTGATAATTATATTCATAAAATTTATCTTGTGGTCTCATCGCATAAACTAAATATTAGAATTGTAAGGATACAAGTTGACTACTTTCTTCTAGTAATTGTAGAGTCTATGCAAGACATAATGGTATTGAGTCTTCTTGAAAGGTGGTTTTCATAGAGAAGAATGCTAGGAATACCTTATATTTTGGAGTTTCAAGGTTTCATGCACCTTGGGTTATTCAATAGGATCAATTTTGAATGGATTTTATGTGAGTGGTTCAAATTTGCATGAAATGTCTTTTAGTAGTTTCATCATGAAGTTTTTCTGTGGTTTATAGTGTCCCCTATTTCATATTCCTTTATTAATAGAAATGTGAGTAAACCTTACACCCCTATTTATAGATCTTAATGATGTTTTATTCTTATAAATTTTAAATCATACCTTCTACTTCCCATTTACCTTTTACTAGTTTGATGAAGTGTGTGGAACAAATGTCATGTTTTCTGATATCTTTACTCGAGTGCATTGGTTTGATTTAAGAAATATAGATATAAAAATGATTTATAAAGTAAGTGTGGTGTTATTATAGATACAAGTACTTTTCTATGTTTTTTGAGGAATTTTGGAATGGTTTTCTAGTGAACCATGCTTTGGAGCAATGGGTCATTGGCGTTTTTGAGTTAGTAGTTGAAGACTGTTTTGGCCACCCGATTAGGTTATATAGATTGGGTTGTTGTGCTATGGGTCCTGGTATGTGTTATAAAAAAGTGATGAAAAATTAATATTAACATGATATGTTGTGGGTTATTAATCATTTTGGATTTTATTAATATAAATTTATGACCTTGGGTTGAGTTTTTTTGGGTTTAGGATAAAAATTATTTGAGGAGAATCCTTTGAAATGCTTAAGACAATTGGTAGGTGTTTATCCAACTGGGTTTAGGTAATATTATTATAGGAGTAAATATGATAGATGTTTAACCTTGTTACTAAATGGTTGTGGTTAATGGATATTATCCATTTCTAGAAGTGTTGGCACCAGTATCTCTCCTATGATATGTTTTTAATTTCCATGGACATTAGTGATTATGGTATATCATCCCAAAGTGGGAATTAAATATCCAAAAAAGGACATGGGTTGAGAAAATATATAATTTTTTATTTCACAAGAATTATTTTCTTAGAAGAGTAATCTCATTATATATCGTATTAATATAAAGATTCATTTGATAGTAGCCATTGGAGGATGAATTAAGATTAATGATCTTGTTAGAAAAAAAGGTTGGTGTGTGAATATATGGATGAAGGGGTGATAAAATGTTCCTCCATTAGATATATAATATTTCTTATAGAAATGTTTAAAATCTATCCAGGAGTTTTATTTAGAGTTATTAGTGATACAATAATTATAGGTAGGGAATAACACAGTCCCAATATGGTTTTATATAGAGTCACTGTGATCTACTTTCATGGGGGAGTTGTGGTTATTACTCCCATTGGGGAAGATATGATGATAAACTGTCATAAATCATAGTGTATAGTTCACCTAGTATTGATGAAAATATATTTTTGGATATTATACAATGGTTTTAGTGGCCAGGTATGAGGTTGGAAATGGATACTTTTATCTATCATCATCTTACCATCAGAGGATTAAAGAAGTGCCTCAGTGGTAAGTTGGTTTTCTTTTTTCCTCTTATTGTTGTTTTATGTTAGTGGTAAGAGGTTAAAATGGTCTTTATTGAATGGTTTCTTAGTTCCATGATAGGGTGATGTGTTTTTTCTATTATGGTTGATCGACTAATAATGGTGAAACATTTATTACTAATTCGAGATACACTTGACATAAATGAATTGGGAAAACTCAATGATTGAATTTTAGTGAAGTTAAATAGAGTTCCTATAATAATAAAATCATAAATAGATTATTATTTCACAATATGGGTTTGGATATGTTGTAGAATATGATTCAGAATCATTTTAACAGAGAATTGTGTATCATCTGGATATTGATGGGAAATCAGAGAAGATGATCTAGACTATGGAGGATATTATACTAAAATGAATCCTAGATTCTAGTGAAAAAGGATATGATCTTATTTCCATTTAGTACATTGAATACATTAATAGTTTCTACACTTTTATTTAGATTTTACAATTTCATGCTCTTACTACTCAATTGTTTTGTTCATTATTGTGTTCGCATGAGGAAGGTGAGAGGTCAGTTGTCAGACTAAGTATGGTGTAGGAGATATTGGATTGGGTCTAAATGATTTATAAGCGAATTATGATATCATAGCATAGTGAATTATTGTATTAAAATATTTGAGGTGACCATTGTATTTGTCCTTGGGAGACAATGTTTTAATACAGTTGAAACCTCCGTTGGGGGATTGATGATTTTAGAAGAATGGGATGTTGGTGTCATGGATTTTGGGACTATTTATGTTCATAAAGCATATTATAATATTTTAATACCAATAAAACCACCATGCATGGTATTAAGTTTTTTATAATGTGTTCCATGTGTCTCAAATTCAAAGGTATGATCCCAATCTGACACATGGGATCAATAGTAACACCATTTAGATGGAACAATATGCATATTTTTGGAGTGAATTCTATAGATTATAGACCAAAGTGAGAAGGTGTTTTTTATATGAAAATAAAACTATTTCATGTTCTTTGGATGTATAGATGAATCCTAGATGATCCTTGGTATGATTATTCATATGTTCAGGTACAATGGACTTCATTTTTCAAGAATGACCACTAATGTTTCTTATTAACATCCACATAATTTCTAGAAACATTAGGATTACATTTTAGTGATTCATTTTTATTTTCATTTTAGTTTTTATACACATTTGGAATCTATTAATCAAAATCAATAGAGTTTAGTAACCAATGAGTAACTTGGATCCACCTGTGTTCTACTAGATAGAAAGTATAGTTCCACTTACTAGCTAGTTGAGGTTGAAGAGTCCAAGGATGAACATGGATTTCCCTAGAAAAAAAATCGAATGATTCTATATTTTCAGTCACTGAGGAGTTAGCCCAAGCATTTACCTTTTTATTATCCAGCTATCTGGTCAATAGTTCCCAAATGACCATATCATCAAGGGTTCTTCTGTAATCTTTCAATGATGAACATTTTTATCCCGATATATAGTTTATATCCTAATCCATACTTAATGTCCCTTGGATCTCTATATTCATGTATTTTTCACTCTCCATCACTTATCTTTTTTATTTTAGGATTTTTTTGATCTTTTGACTCTGAAAGAGTATGTTTTATATGTTCTATCCTAAATAAACTTCTTCCCTTGAGATGAATTTGAAATACAATATATATTTCATAGATGTATTTATTTTATCTGAATATCATATTGAATTATTGTTTTATTGAAGGATAGACATAAAATCATGATAATTTACAGCGTACCCTTGAATGGATCCCAATCTACCTTTAGCAATGGATCTCATTAAGAATCAAGGGTGTGAAGACATTGTTCATTAAAAAATCAAGGAAAACTAACATCAACATATTTTTTGTGGGAATTAAATACAATTTAGGGATCTTTTATGGAATTATATCATATGAGAATAATTTGGGTGTGTGTGTGTAGTCGTGAGACTTTTACATTTTATTATAATCATGTGGGTCCATGTGTGGACCATGAGAAAAATCCAGATATACACATACATGATCGACTATCGTGAAACCACCACTAAGATCCAACTGTAAGACTCCACTAATCACGTGACAAGGATAACATACTACTAGGTCTGAAGAAATAGATATGAAGTACTTGTTCCAGGAGAACACACTCCACAAGTACTATGAGAACATGATGCTAAGATGAGGATCACAGCCAAGTCATGGTGTGATTCTGACAACCCAGTCTGAGCTAATCTGCTGAGTAGAGGATCAGTGCCTGGGAGTTGTTGGTCACGTCGATACCAAGAACTCTACCTAGGATTCCAGGAATGAATAGAGGATCCGACTCTAAGTCTCACAGAGGGGATTCCAACAAATCTATTCAGAAAGTCATGCTGAAGGGATCGTATTCTTATATGTAGGAAATGATACCAGGAACCTTCAGGAGAAAGAAAAATGGGACAAACCCTATGGAAGCATGTCCAAGTCACAAAAGGAAATTGGCTCAAGCCTTGATGAATTTATTACACGACATGTAGTATGGTTACATGTCGTGTTCCTTGACCGTGGGTACTACCCATGTTAACGGCCCATGTCTTCCGTTCAGGCTATGTAAAACTCAACTACACGATGTGTAGAAAAGTATACGCCAAGTTCCTGACTCTGGGTACTGCCCGTGTAACCAGCCCGTGTCATCTGTTCAAGCTATGTACAACTCCACTACACGGTGTTTTGAAAAGTAAACACCGTGTTCTTGACTCTAGGTACTGCCCGTGTAACCGGAACGTGTGTTGACGCTCCTTTCGTCACAGAATCTAAAGATCGGAAAAGGGAATATCTGAGCTCAATGTGATTCATCCTTTGAAGAAACATCAAAAATCGACAAAGGGATGAACAAGGAGAACATTGCCCATAGGCCGCGCAAGTTCCCTCATGGTCGTGCAAGTACACTTGCGCGCCGCCTAGTGGTCGTGTAAGTACTTGCACGACGCCTTATGGTCGTGCAAGTGACTTGCGCGACCTAAGTGGTAACCGCCCGGTAACCGCCCGGGGTCTTCTTTTGCCTATAAATAGACCCTATGGGCCCCCCATTTGAGAGGATCTTTTTCCAGAAACTCGGATTGAAGCTCCTGACGCCCAAGTCTCTTCTCAAAGCTTCCGGAACACTTCTAAGGCAATTTTTTACCTAGAACGGAAGATCTAAAGAGAAGAAGGAAGGCCTAAGTGTTGAAACTTATCAAACACTTGCGCGCCGACTTATTTCCTTCAATATAACTTGCGCGTCCCTTTTCTGGAAGAACCTCAAGAGGATTCTAAAGTGATTAAAAAGAAGTCGGTCAAGTATTTCAATTCCGATTGAGAATCGCGCAAGTACCCCTCATGTCGCGCAAGTATACTTGCGCGACCAATACTTGCGCGCCTTTCAAGACTTGCGCACCCCTAATTTTTTGGGTGCCCATCTTGCCCATGTCACCCCTCTTAAGCCATCATACCTTTCCTTTTCAAGATTCAGTCTTCAAGACACTCTTCAAAGCCAGTTATGGCATGATTTCTTGATTTGACTTTCTTATCTGAAAGGAATTCTGTGGAGTATCTCTCAAAACCTAGTGATTTAAATATCCTTATGTCACTAAATATGGAGATTTCATTCATTCAACCTCATCCTTTAAGATGAGATAATCCTTAAACTGGGTCTCCTTTTTAGGAATAATCGCCAGTTATAAGTCCTTCAAACTTGGGCATCCTCCTCAGGACTAAGCCCCAAACCTTAATTCCCAAACTTGGGCATCCTCCTTAGGAGTAAGCCCCAAACCATAATTTCTTAACTTGGGCATCCTCCTTAGGAGTAAGCCCCAATCCCAATCTCACAACCTAGGTCTCCTTTTCAGGAATAAGACTCAGTCATAACCTTGGGCTTCCTTTTCAGGAATAAGCCCCAAGTCCCCTTAAACTTCTCTTAACCAGTCATAAATTACCTTTGATTTGGGTTTCCTTTTCAGGAATAAAACCCAATCATAAGTCCCCTCCTAACTTGGGCATCCTCCTTAGGAGTAAGCCCCAAGATCAGAGTATTCAAATCTCCATGAAGCACATATAACTTTGTGGACCCTGTTCATGGATTTTCTCCCTAAAAGTAAATCCTAAACCTTCATCTATCTGGGCAGTCATCTATACATAAGCCCCAAAACAAATTCTTATGATTGCATCTTTTATGGCACAATTGTCTAAATTTTACCAATACCTCTTGTTTCTCACACCGAGCATGACTCACGTGAGCTTAGAGTGTAAAAGTAATTATGACATTCATCTTTGATCCATCAATCATAAACATCATACGCCATTCCTCGAACTACGTGGGTTCTGATTCCTTTTCCAAAATAAAGGATACGTAGGTAGCCCATTTATGGGTTCGATCCCAACTTTGAAATAATAGCTGTCCTTATGAATGACAATAAACTTCAAGTGCCCCACTGAGTGACTTTAAAACTAGCCTGGTCATCATAAATGACCAAGAGACTTTTATATAAATTTTTTGAAGGATACCATTGACCAAGAATCTCTAAACAGATATAGATGATTCTCTATTGATGAAGAACCTGGAATACCTATAAAAGATTTTCTAAATTTCTTGCATATTTAATCATTGATTGTTAAAACTAAAGGAAAGCACATTTTATACTTGGTAATGTAATAAGGATTCACGAACATAACTTAAATCTATATAAAGAGAGTCCCGGAGTAGACAATAATTCCCCTCAAAAAGGTGTGATGAGTCCGACCTCCCATCCTCTCGACCAATGCAAATTCCTATGTCTCATTAGTCCACAAGCTAATGAGTGCCTGCCTTTGGAAAGTAGGTCCAAACGGATGTGGAATCATTGGATGTTTCCGGTTCTATGAACAAACCTGTTAGAAACCGATCGGAACGTTTGAATCTCCCGTCCAGGAGGTCATCCCCGGATCCCGTGCGAAACAAAAATGGTGAACCCGACGTGAATCCTTAACCAAGTTAAAATGATGTTTTTCTTATTTGTTAGGCCCCTTGGGCCAACAAATCAATCATTGACATTTGCTCATCCAAAAGATGCAGTGGCCAGATTCATCTTGATTATGTCTGTTATATGGAACATGCACTCTTTTCTCAAGATCTTCTGCAAAATGGCTTTCCTTAAATTCACCCCTGTGAATACTGCTGCTGTGAACACCTCTACTGTGAGGTCTGCTGCTGTGAAAACCAATGTTGCTACTCCTGCTGGAACGCCGTCCGCTCTAAGGATGACATCACCAACTCAGCGTCTTCAACGCTGGGTTTCTAATGCACTGGTTAAGGAGTACCGTCGCAACGGTACTATCCCAACTCTGGAGGCCGCTCGTCAAGCCCTCCAAGTTAATAACTCTACCTGGTCGTCCGGACAACGGCGACCAGCAATCAAGAAGCAGGCGGTGCTGACTACCGTCTCCAACCGTTTCGGGTCGTTATCCCCAGAACGCAATTTCCATTCACTCCCTTACTCCGAGGAAGTGAATGAGCAGGTCCTGCAGGACCTTAATTCAAAAAGACAGGAGTCCTTCTCAAGGGCTCCCATCAACAATCGCCGCCAGACTCGTGCGGTAGTGCGCCCTCAACATGATGAGGGTACCGACTCCAGGCATTCAGCTCAGGTTCCTCGAACCCGAGCAGGCAAGATGAATCACCAGAGACGGAATCCGGTTAACAATGGGCAGGTTGTCATCCCTGCCATCTCCGGAGAAGTCCACCAACCTAACTTGGTGGCATGCAACGAGCAGGCATACACACCTGTCCGTTTTAATTCAGCTGTCCAGCAGACTCGTCTAGCAGCATCAAGCCGATCCCGCCAGGCAATTCCGGCGGAGTAACATAGGCAGGAACATACACCTGCTTATACATCATCAGTTAGTCAGCAGGCTCGTCTGACTACATATGATGGATCTCGTCAACCGCGTTTGGCGAAGTGTAATCAGCAGGCACATACACCTACTAATACTAATCAGGACTACCAACAGTCTCTCTTGGTAGCACCCGGAAAAGTTAGTCGGAAAGTCCCGACGACAAACAGGGGGCAGACTCAACTCTCTGCCTCCACACTTGAGTACTGTCAGGATTCACTGACAGGAAAAGGAGGACAGGAGCAGGCACATACACCTACTCCAAGCCCGGAATGGACGTATATCCCTGTTCCGGCGGCTGAAGTCACCAAACATATTTTGTCAATGGTGAAAGAGCAGAAGCAAATTCCTTCTCATATTCTGGATGCTTGCCAGGATATCATAACAACTTCAGCATCATCTCAGGGACAGACACATAAATCTATCCCTAGAAATGGAGTGACACATCAACGATTCACTCCGGAACAGACACACACATCTGTTCCAGTCCAAGAGGGTTATGGGGCATACTCCCCCATATCATACGGACAACCAAGTCAGGCACATACACCTGATTTGAGTGGAGATCGTCAGCCTAACCTGACCATCTTTCCTGATCAGGCACATACACCTGCTCAGAGCAATCACTTTCGTCATCAAGTGGTTTCTAAAGCGAGTAAGAAGGCATCTAAGAAAAAGATCCGCCCAGCACAGTCAGGAGATCAAAGGCCAATCTGCAACCAAGCCTTGCTCGATGCTGTAGTTCTTGAAGCCCCCAGACATTTATCTCTCCGAATTCAAGATTCTACTCCCTCAGTTCCCAATAATAGGAACATTAATTTTGAAGGTCTTCAGCAGACACTTCCTCATGAAGACTTGCTTCATGAAAATTCGGTCAATCTTGAAGTTTCTTCTTCAGATGAGAGCCACAGGAACCCTCTACGTGGTCAGAAGGCCAAGGAGCAAGAGATTTCATCTTTTTCTATAACCCATCATGACGGTCCTCCTCATGGTGATGAACTTCGCTGCGAAAGTCCTCTCCGCAGTAGTGATTCACGTTGTCTCGAAAATTCTTCAGAAGGCAATGTAGTGACGAGAAAGCCCTCCTATCTCGAGGCACTTGCAAACGTAAAACCAGTCATGTATGATGCTTTACTATCGGCAGGTGAAACTCTTTCTCCATCAGAAGATAGCCTGGGGTTCAGATTATTCTCCGAACCATCCCCAGGTCATTCATCTTCCAGCATGAATAGTGATTTCTCTACCAATCTTGTTGAATCCGATGAAGCAACAAGGAAACACCAACTCTGGTCCAAACAGGTAGAAGAATCTTCATTTAATGATAAAGAGGAAATGCTGAACATGAGGAAAAAACCGGCAAAAGGTGAAGTACCAGTCATGTTTTGGCCTTTGGCTGATTCCCAATACGACATTCCAAAGATGTTGACGGATGATGGAATCCATGATATTCGTCTCAACATATGGAAAACTCTTTGTCAATTAAAGAAGAAGATATTATCTTACGATGAATATGAAAATCATCTTAAGATAATAGAAGGGTTACAACGCCAGATTGATTTGTCATCTCTATCAGTCTCTCGGTATCCGAAGGCTGAAAAGCAACAGAGAACCCTTCAACGTTCATGCCTTGGTGCACTAAGAAGATTGCGTCAGTTAATTTCCAATGCTCCGTCTAATGTTCATATCAGAGGATGGGTTGTTCACGGAGCACTACATTTCACAGTGCTTTCTGGTCAGCAAAGCCCACCGAAAATGTTCTCATGCAATGTTATTGCCCATGGCCGGCCACAGTCAATGGGCTTTGTTCATAATCAAAAGCTTGCTCGAGAACAAGCTTCAACTAGTTCCTCTAAAAATCAAGTATATAGAGAACAGGTTGTTGAATTGCTCCTACATCAAGCAGGCGAGAATATTGCACAAGCCTCTCGTCTGGAGCAAACACGTCATCAAATGACGGAAGTTTCGGAAATCATCCAACGGTCTGTTGAACCAGGTGATAAAAGTGGATACAGGTTAATGCATCCAGCTAATTTCCGAACTAAGATTCGCATGATCAAGAGAGATTTCAAGAAGATCTCAGACATAGCATGTCAAGAGACACCCCAGCTTGCCAGACTGGGGACTTCTCTAACCCAACCCTCAGAGTCAACGAATGGGATTCGAGGAGTTGAGCGGAAGCAGCAGGAACACCCCCAGTCCACCGGACTAGGGACTTTTTCAAATATTC
Organism: Viscum album; assembly: GCA_963277665.1. Lineage (NCBI taxonomy): Eukaryota > Viridiplantae > Streptophyta > Magnoliopsida > Santalales > Viscaceae > Viscum > Viscum album. The sequence goes on from OY728126.1 coordinate 594,263,669, forward strand.
AATCCTTCCCTCAGAGAAATTCAGTATTCTCTCGATTAGGGAATAAGCCTCAAGAGGAACGAAGAGCCAAGCTGTCAGGAGATTCTCTCCAAGTGACGGTTCTCCAAGAAATTCCTGAGGGATCAAGTCAACGGAATGCCATGTCTCATCATGGACATAGAAGGAGAAAATATCACAGAAATGCTGATAGAAAGGATTCCATGCAATATGCATCCATTAATGTCATCAATATCGTTGCTGCTGATTCACCAGATGAGGCTCAATCAGAAGGATCAGACGAAGAGGTTCCTGCTTAAGAAGTCGCGCACACAGACCTAAATGAAGAAGGTGTGCGCACACGTAATCAAAGGCTTACCCAAAATCTGGGTATTCCTTCAAGTAACCCACTTCCCCCTCTCCGAAAAGGATCCAATAAGGGGAAAGGTAAGAATCAGGTTACTTCTCACCCTTCCTCTGAAGGAGGTCAATCGCTCTCATTAGAGAAAAGGTTTGCACAACAGGAGGAAGAAATGAAAGAATTAAGAAGGTTGAATGCAGAACTACTTCAGAGTAGTCTTCTTCTTAAGAATGTTGAAGTCCGACAGCCGAAGGAATTTGTTGTAACTACTGAGATGGATCAAGAATATCCTCCTTTATCAGTACACCCATAGAGGTCTAATCCTACGGGTCAAACGCAACAACGGTTGGCAGCACTACCATCAGTTGCAGCACCAACCACCACGTCTGTCCAAGCTCCATTCATTGCACCTACCCAAAACTAAGTTCAACCTGACGTTTCTCAAAAGTTAATAACTACTATTGAGTCATTAACAGCCCGGTTAGAAACTATGGAAGGGAAACGGGCGCAAGTTCAACCTGAAAAGAAAGTTTACCCTGAATGGGTAGATTCAATTTCTCCTCCATCCAGTTTTGGAAACCCTATTTTTCCTACTTTCAATGGATCAGGCGACCCTGAACAACATTTGACGCATTACGTATCTTGTTGTGATCCTATTATGGGAACTCCAGAGCAGCAAGAAGCAGTGAAACTCAGATGCTTCGTGCGAACCTTGCAAGGACCAGCTTTTGTCTGGTATACAAGCTTGAAATCCCGGTCAGTCATCGGATGGGAGGATCTTCGTCAAAAATTCCTTCTTCAGTTTAGCTCAACTTTGCCAAAAACGACAGTTTTCGATCTTACAAACTGCAAGCAAAGGGAGAATGAAAGAGTCTCTGATTTCATTGCTCGTTGGAAGGGATTAACGTATTCCTTGAGTTTATCACTCCCTCAGGAGGAATTGTTGCCAATCTGTGTGGAAAATTTGCGTGACGAATTACGCACGCCATTGATCCCTGTGAAATACATAGGAGGGTTTCGAGACCTTACTTCAATCGCTCAACAGATTGAAGATTCCCTTATACAGGCTAAGGTTAAATCTCGTGTAATTCCATCAGCTCCAGGAAGAAGAATGGGTAAAGCAGAAACTGCTACAGTTATGCTTAAACAGGCACCTGTACCTATTTCTACTTCAAAACCTTCATCTTCTCGAAGGGCTCCACCTCCTGAATGCCATCAACAAAGGCTGTTTCGTCCAAATGATCAAAAAGATCAACGACAAAAACAATTTGAGGATATGAAGAGTAAAACATACTCTTTCCGAAGTGAGCAAGTTCCAGGTTACTTAATTTCAGCTCTGGAAAATAATTTGGTTCAATTACCAGTGCCCAAGAGGCCAAACAAGGAAGGAGATGAAGACCGTCCCAATTATTGTCTCTTTCATCAAATGTTGGGGCATCCCATCCAGGAGTGTTTTGTCTTTAAAGACCTCCTGCAAAAGATGGTCGATTTGGGACAGGTCAAATTGAAGGGTTCTTCAGCTCATGTAGCGTGTATTACCACTACAGATCCAGAGGAAGGAGGCGAGTGGCAGGAAGTCAAAAGCAAAACTGCGAAAAAATATGATGATTGGTTGGTCAGAAAGACAATCAATCGGACCCATTCCATTTTGCGAACACAATTGAAGAAGCCAATTGTGTCTCCTACAAAAGCTGCAGTAAAGCCTCCATCAAAAGACAAATCCTCAAAAGGTCAGAGCAATTCAAAGAAGAAAGAGGAATCAGAAGAAGATGAGTATGTATCAAAGCCTAAATTGTCTTTGACTCTAGCAGATTTCATGCCATCAACTTCAAAGCCACGGGCACCGTCCCACCAAACGGCACAGCCTAAACAGGCTAACCAGGCAGAGTCTTTATCAGACGAAGAGTTAGTCTTTGGATCTGTTAATATGATTCAATTAACAGATTCATATTCCAGTCTTGATGAGCCTGAATTCCCTGTATCAAATAAGGGAACCCGAGGAAGTTCTAGAGGTTCAAGATATAGGGGAAGACGTGGATCTTTCTGAAGCCACTACTCTAATTCTACCCCTGCTAGCACTGTATATGCAGCAGAAACTCGTGGTAGAGCCCTTCAGCGAGCTCAAAAAGAACAAGCAAGTTCTTCTGCCAATGGCTAACTCAGCTTCGGCACAATTATTTTGGAAGATCGATTAAAGGTTCCATATTCTTTATCTCAGCAAGTAAATGAATCTAATCAGTCTAATTTTCCAAAACCAAAGATGTTTCCAACTTCAATACAAGATGCATCAGCTTCCAAAGCATCTGCTTCCAAGGTACCTGCTAAACCGCATATTCCTATTGGGAAACGCAGGCCTTTAGATCAAAAGTATGATATATTGAAACACTTTGCCCAAGTACCGGCCAAATTATCAATTTTGGATGCTTTGAATCTATCAAGAGATCTTCGGGAAGCACTCATCGAAGCTTTGTCAAGTCCTCAGGAGTTTGAAGCTGAAATTGCTTCAGCTGAAATTTATCACATAGAGAATAATCATGCAGAATGTCATGCAGTGATATCTTTTACTAATAAAGATGAAGATGATGTTGTGCATGGGCACATAAAACCATTTTACTTATCTGTCAAAGTCAATGGTATAGATGTTCGAAGAGCTTTTATTGACAATGGTTCAGGAGTCAACCTCATGCCCATTCGCACACTTCGTCGATTGGGCCTCACGGAATCTGATTTATCTCCTTCTACCATGATGTTGCAAGGATATGATAAAAATGAACAAGAACCACTGGGAGAAGTTACGCTCAGAACTCAGTTTGGAGATCTTGTTTCCAATTCGGATTTCATGATTGTTGATCAAGACTCAGCTTTCAATATCTTGCTCGGAAGACCCTGGCTACATTAGCATGCAGCTATTCCGTCATCATACCATCAATGTCTCAAATACTATTTCGATGGTCAAGTTGGAACATTGTATGGTGATAAGGCCCCGTTCAAGACATGTGAGTCTCAATACATTGAGGCGGAATTTTATCACATGAAGGGAAGAGAAAAATCTATAATGAAGGAAATTACCAAAGTTAATGCTCCATATGGTTTGGAAAAAATTCCAATAAATCCATTTTCACATGTGAGTACAGATTATGTGTTACCTATCAGTCAAATTGACAAAATAGGCCCAAATCAAAATACTCTTATGGAAAGATCCATAATGTCAATTACGGCAATCGAGCCAGACAACATGGGAGAAATTGGTAACTTACCAAGCAGTGATGAAAGCATAAGTGGTGACGTTTTCATTTCGTCTGCTGAAATCCAACAAGTCTATACTTCGCTAATCAGGAAAGAAGAAGTTATAGCAACACCAGAGGTGAATATTGATGTCGATTCTCAACCCATTATCTCCTCTTTATTTCCCAAAGAAGACCATTTTTCATCAATAGGGTCGGAAATGGAAGTTTCTTCTTCAAAATGTGAAAATTTTGACATCTCTTATGATCATGAGAATTTCGTTGTTTCATCTACTTTGCAAGTAGAAACGGAAGAAATAACACCTGATGAAGAGGAAGAGGAAGATCTTAGAGATGCTCCTCCAGCATTTGAAGAGGGTATCTCTACCACTGTGGATGAACTCAGAGAAGTAAATCTGGGTACAGAGAAAGATCCATGCCCCACTTTAATTAGTGCGGCCATGACCCTTGAAGAACAAGAGATGTATATTTCTTTTCTAAAGCAAAATAAAGATATTTTTTCTTGGAATTATACAGAGATGCCAGGCCTTGATCCTAATGTTGCCACCCATCATTTAGGGTTTTCCAAAAGAACATCGAGGATTCAAGCAAGCCGCGAGAACAACACACCCAACCTATGCTTCCAAAATCGAGGCTGAAGTGGATAAGCTTATCAAATCTAACTTCGTCAGAGAAGTTCAATATCCCAAGTGGTTGGCTAATATTGTCCCTGTAAAGAAGAAGAACGGAAAAATTAGGGTTTGCATAGATTTTAGAGATCTTAATTTGTATTGTCCCAAAAATGATTTTCCAGTTCCGATTACAGAACTCTTAATTGATGCGACGGCTGGCTATGAAGTACTTTCTTTCATGGATGGATATTCTGGATATAATCAGATCCGAATGGCCCCAGAAGATGAGGAATATACAGCCTTCAGAGCTCCTCAAGGTGTGTTTTGTTACCGGGTGATTCCCTTTGGTTTAAAGAATGCAGGTGCAACATATCAACGCGCCATGCATCGTATCTTCAAACCTTTTCTAGGGAAATTTGTTGAATGCTATGTAGATGATCTGGTGGTGAAATCCAAACAACGTTTTGATCACTTGGCTGATTTGGAAGTCGTATTCCACAAGCTTCGACAACATAATTTGAAGATGAACCCCTTAAAATGTGCTTTTGGGGTAACCTCAGGAAAATTCCTCGGCTTTGTTGTACGCCATCGTGGTATTGAAGTCGATCCTGAGAAGACCAAATCAATCCTTGGTATGTCACCTCCTCAGAATTTGAAAGAATTAAGATGACTTCAAGGACACTTAGCCTATATTCGGCGTTTCATCGCCAATTTGGCAGGCAAAAGTTTACCCTTTACCAAATTATTGAAGAAAGGAGTCACTTACCAGTGGACTGAAGAATGTCAAGAAGCATTTGATGTTCTCAAGAAATACCTCTTGAGTCCACCAGTACTCATGCCACCTGTTGAAGGTAGGCCTCTTATCCTCTATGTGACAGCTTTAGAGCGATCATTAGGTGCCTTTCTCGCTCAAAAGAATGATGCTGGGAATGAAAATAGTCTCTACTATCTCAGTAGAACTATGCTTGAAGCAGAAACCCGGTATTCGAGTATTGAAAAGTGCTGCCTAGCATTAATCTTTGCAGTTCAGAAACTGAGACACTACCTGCAACATCATGAGGTCCAATTGGTATCTCGTAATAATCCACTCAAATTCATCCTTAGTCGTCCAATGCTTACAGGACGTCTGGCAAGGTGGGTGGTTATTCTACAGCAGTTCGACATCCAGTATGTGTCTCAAAAGGCAATTAAGGGCCAAGCTCTGGCTGATTTCCTGGCTGAACACCCTTTAGTGGAAGACACGTATTCAGATATCGAACTCCCTGATGAGGAAGTTTTTTCTATTCAAGAGAGTCCTCAAACATGGGAAATGTATTTTGATGGTGCTTCTAGAAGTCCAACAGGGAAGAAAATGAAAAATCCTAAATTCAACAAAGTTGGTTTAGGAATTGTGCTCATTTCTCCAGATAAGGCAGTGTTACCTTATTCCTTTTTGTTGTGGGAAGGTGGTACCAATAATGAAGCTGAATACCAAGCTCTCATTGCAGGATTGGAGTTAGCGCTTCAAGCACAAGTGAATCACTTAAAGGTGAAAGGTGATTCAGACCTGGTAATCAAACAAGTCAATGGGGATTATGCCATTAGAAAAGAAGAATTAATCCCTTTGTATGATTACGTCAGAGAGTTAATGTCGGAATTCCCTTCAGAACCGACATTTTCTTATGTCCCAAGATCACAAAATGCTCAAGCTGATGCACTGGCTAATATAGCCACAGCTTTAGCAGATCGAAATCGGGACGAGACAACCATCGGTATTGCCCACCGTCGTGCAATTTCACCTTATGTTCAAGTCAGAACAGAGGAAATTAATGAAATTAGTCCCATTCCTGAACCGTATGGTCATACTACAGGATGGATGTCACCTATCAAGGAATACCGTCAAAATGGAACACTTCCACCTGATAGAGCCGAGAAAGAAAAAATACGGCGACGTGTGGTCAATTTTACTCTTTATGATGGTCCAAACCACCTCGAGAAAATTCTCTACAAACGTGGTTTTGATGGAGTTCTCTTCAGATGTATTGATGGTGAAGAGACAATGGCTGTCATAAAAGAAGTACATGCAGGAGTCTGTGGTACCCACCAGTGTGGACATAGATTGTCTGATCAAATTCGAAGGCTTGGATACTTCTGGCCTTCAATGATACAAGAATGTGTTAATTTCACAAAGAAGTGTCATTCATGCCAAGTATATGCCAACTTCATTCATCAACCTCCAGAGTTGCTTCATACAGCTAAATACTCATGGCCATTTTCCACATGGGGAATGGATGTGGTGGGACCTTACCCTTCAGCTACGGCCAAGCAGTTTAAGTACATTCTTACTGCTACTGATTTCTTTTCCAAATGGGCAGAGGCAGTACCTCTCAAAGAAGTCAGTTCTAAATGCATTGTTAGCTTCATCAAGTCTAACATCATTACTAGATTTCGTGTCCCTCATACCATATTGACAGACAACGGCACCAACTTCTGTTCTTCTGAGATAAAGAAATTGTATCAAGAATACAACATTAAGTCCAACCATTCATCTCGATATCATGCAGCGGCTAATGGCCAGATAGAGGCATTTAAAAAGACTCTTTCAAATATACTGCAAAAGATGGTGGATAATGATAAGAGGTCAGGGCCTGATAAACTCTTTCATGCTTTATGGGCTTATCGGACTACCACTCGCAATGCGACGCGGTCAACTCCATATTCATTAGTATATGGAACAGAAGCAGTCTTACCAATTGTAGTTCAATTGCCCTCACTCAGAATAGCCATTTGTGATCAGTTATCTACAGATGAGCAATCCCAAAAGCGGTTGAATGAATTGAAACGGATAGATGAGAAAATATTGTGCACTTTGCACCACTTGGAAATCTATCAGAATCGAATAGCACGAGCTTTTAACAAAAAAGTTTGTCTTCGTTCGTTCATTCAGGGAGAATTGGTATTGGTTCTCAGAGCACCAATGGTACCAGGAAAGAAGCCTCCCAAGCTGGAACCAAAATGGGAAGGACCTTATTCAATACATAAGGCCTACTCCAATGGAGCGTATTCTCTAATCTCAATGGATGGAGAACACATCACGACTCCAACCAATGCCAGATTTCTGAAGAAATATTTTGTATAAACACAAAATATGGTCCCCAGAACCAAGACTTACAATTGGTTCATACATCAATGGTCCGGTATGACCGTAAACTGCAACTATGTCCCACATGACATTAAACTGTATTATGTCCTATCTACATGACATTAAACTGTATAGAAGTTCCATGATATGTACGAGATGACATTAAACTATATTTTTGTCCTAGCAATATGACATTATACTGTGTGGCACTTTCATCGTCCAGCATGACGTAAAACTGTGTCAGTTCCCTTATCGTCCAACATGACATTAAACTGTCACATTGGTTTCTAATACGTCCTACATGACACTAAACTGTATATGTCCGAGATGACATTAAACTATATTGTGTCCTAGCAACCTGACATTAAACTGTGTGGCACTTTCATCGTCCAGCATGACATTAAACTGTAAAAAAGTCCCCAGAACTGATATCCTCATATTGGTTCACCTTAGTCCTAGCTACATGACTTTAAACTGTACAGCAATGGTCCCATATGACCTTAAACTGCATCATCCCTGGTCCATGTATATGACCATAAACTATTTGCAAATCCCTTATGTCCAGCAAGACGTTAAACTGTGACGTCCTAAACTACATGACGCTAAACTGTATAAAATTCCCTCACGTCCGGAAAGATGTTAAACTATATAATCATCAAAGGTCCAACATGACATTAAACTGCACCACCCACGGTCCATGTATATGACCTTAAACTATTCACACTTTCGTCCAACATGACATAACTGGTGTGTTATTTTGTCCTTACGGCATGACATTAAACTGCACAGTCCCCCTTTCGTCCAATATGATGTTAAACTATTTTATCCCCATCGTCCTAACTACATGACGTTAAACTGTACAGAAAATCCTTGATAGGTCCTACATGACATTAAACTGTATTTTGTCCCTACTACATGACACTAAACTGTGCAGCACCAATAGTCCTAACTGCAAGACTTTAAACTGCCTAGTCCCTTTTATTTTATGTCCTACATGACATTAAACTGTGCATCATTAAGGTTGTTATTACCTCTTGTTTCTCACACCGAGTATGACTCACGTGAGCTTAGAGTGAACATCAACCATAACACTCCCTTTGGGCCACTAACCATGTGTAAGTCCCAACAACATTTTTTATTAGATCATTGTCCCCAAGAATAACTTAATCATTGATTCATTCTTTAATTGAACTACACGGACTTTGATCCTTGCCCTCCAGGCTAGGTATGTAGGCAACCTCCCAGAGTTCAAGCCCAAAAACAATCTCTTCACATCGGTTCACCACCATCTCATATGATGATGATTTGTGAAACCGCCCCTGGAATCAATATCTTTACATTGATTCACTTTCGTCCTTGTTATATGACGTTAAACTATACAACACTTTTGTCCGGTACGACAATAAACTACAATATTCATTGATCTCCTCACTTGAGAGAGAACTATTATTGACATTGATTTTTCAATCATGTTTCTATTCAAAAAGACTACGTACATACATGGTAATTCCTAAACATTTTATCTCAGGGTAAACCATCATTGCACTAAAGTCCCCTTTCACCCTTCACATGTACGAACCAAATTTGTACAAAGGGTAGTTCTAGAACTACGTGGACTTGATTCCCATCCTTATGGGATACGTAGGAACATTCGAGTGTCCCTCGAATCCAGTCCCAAGTCTTTTGGGCCTAACCCCAAATTTCACTTTCAGTCCCTTGGCTGAAAAGTCTTCATGAAAACACACACTGTGTATTCATTATTATGGTCCGAATTCTATGACCCTAAACTAAGATCACTCATACTTTCGTCTTGCATGACGTTAAACTGCATTTCAAGAACTACATATGGCTTGATTCTCATTCTTATGAGTTACGTAGTGAAGTCCAAATCTCAATTTAGGACCCAGCCACAACATGATTATGGTTTTCATTGACTTATGTATCTCTATATACATTGGACAATACCCATCTTTATGTATTATAATCCTAACCTTAAATATTTTTCAGATCTTCATAACCCTTTTCATGACTTCTAGTCACAAAAATGTCAAACTTCTGAGAATTCTTTTGCCTGACTATGCAGCACGTGCCCATAGGTGGCCTTGCATAAACAGTCCACATATTAGACTTGTCAGCCAAAAGATGCTATTCATTTGACCATGCAGCCAATGCCTATAGGTGGCCCTGCATATTTCAACCCCCTAACGGGTTTTGTTAAATAATAGTAACTTCATTCTTGGGAAGAATGCCTCTTTTGTCCTTATTTGTCTTAAAACGACAGTATGTAGGGATCCGCAAAAAAATAGCCATCCTTAACATATTTGTCCCATATCCTTTTTCATGATCTGAAAGTATTCAAGTCTATGGTTTATTCTTCTTCCCTACGTTTGGTTCAGACCTTCGTAGGAGTGATATTCATCCAGTTCTTCGATATTCTTGTTTGGAAATATCTTCTCCATATTCAAGTACCTCTTTCCATACAACAAACTCTATGCTTTAGAAAATTTGAATCTCCATAAACTTTCATTGGCTTTTAGCACTAGGAAAGTAAATTTCTGGGAGTTCTTTTGCCTGACTATGCAGCACGTTCCCATAGGTGGCCTTGCATAAAAACAGTCCACATAACAGACTTGTCATCCAAAAGATTATATTTTATTTGACTATGCAGCCAATGCCCATAGGTGGCCCTGCATATTTCAACCCCCTAACGGGTTTTTGTTAAATAATAGTATCTTCATTCTTGGAAACTACTTCTTCTAATGCCTTTTTAGCTCTTTTTCATATCATTCCTCAGATTCAAATATTCTTAAGCCATAGTTTACATTTTTCCCTCATACTTGAGTATGGTAATATGTTTTCAGGTAAATTGTCAAGGAATTGAATCCATTTTTAATCCATTTCCGGTCAAAGCTATTTCGACCTTAAACATTAGCCCCTTTATGTCCGGCGTGCATGACTTTAAACTGCCCACAAAAGACAAAGGAACTCTGAATAAAAGTCAAGTTCCAGCTCACTAAATATACATTTTTGTATGATTTAGGTAATATTGAGCAGTTAAAAGATTCAAAGTTTGTAGGGTTATTTGTAATAATCCTAGTAAAAATCAAACTATGACTACTAAGCCCATTGGCTTAAGTAAATTTGAAGCAGGTAATGGAAGAATGCAAGTACAAATGATTGAAGACAAAAGTATTTTTCATTGATACACAAGAGTTAGAAGGACATCCACATATTGGAATATCTTCTCTTTTTCAAGAATTACAAAAGGATTTCAACATAACACTTCATTTGATTTACGGCATCCCGAGCTTCATCAGCAACCACCTGGAATTCATTCATTCAACTGGATACAAAAAGAGATGCAGTGATACCAGCTCTTCTTGAAAATGTTGTAAAAGGATGTTCTTGAGTGCGGTTTGAGAAAATTTTCTGCTGATCAAACAGTGACTCTGTTTCTGTCCAAGAGACTTGGGAGATGGATACATGGATTTGAGAATGGATCATTGGAAGTAAAGAGCCATTTGGAGAGAGTACTCTTTTCAGATATTGCTCTAACACCATGTTTGTCTTCTCTCCACCAACCGGTAGTGGAAAACATTTCAGCCCATGGGTTTTCCATTTTCATATCTGCAGGGAAATGGTATGGAAGGAGAATTTGAAAGTTCACACCATTGTTGTTGCTCTTAATGCACAGCATAACCGAAATGAAGGAGTAGCAGCGCAGCTGCATTTCAGATGTATAGTTGTTTGCATTTTGAACATTGACTCCTTGCAAGTGACCATGACCACATAGAGACAAGTAGATGCTCTGTGGGAAGTTAAGATGATATTTCTTCAAATACTTATCCAAATCTGGGAAAGTGCTGTCGCAGATGTCATAGTAATCACGGCCAATGATGTTCATCATGTCATCAATCCGCTTGCTAGCCAGTTCATAAGCCGTTCCAATTCCCTTGGGAACCACTGAATCTGCACAAAAGATGAATAAACTAACTCTTAAATGGGTTTATTTTTCATAAATTTTGTGAAGAAATTTGAAAAATGGCTAAGGCATTAAGGCGCGCAAGTCTAAACATGGCGCGCAAGTATTCACGTGCCGCGCTAGTTTTTGCCGCGCAAGTATAAACCGCACAAGTACGAATACCTTTACAGGAGCGCGACATCAAGGAAAACAGAGCAGACTTGCGCGGCTTAGGTGACCTGCGCGGCGAGTGCTTGAGAAGGTATGAAGTCCAGAAATCCGGAAACTTGTACGGAGGTAAGGCCGTGTATTTATAGGCTCGGAGGCCTATCTGTGCGCCGTACCCAGAGCGTTTAGGGCTTGCGCGACGCAAACTTGCGCGCTGCCCTCTGTGCCCTGAAGACTTGCGCACCCCCTTTTCCTTTGAATGTATTCAATTTCCTCAGAGTCAAATCCTCATTTCTTTCCGGATCCAACTCTGAGGGGGGACTTTTGTTGACGCTCCTTTCGTCACAGAATCTAAAGATCGGAAAAGGGAATATATGAGCTCAATGTGATTCATCCTTTGAAGAAACATCAAAAATCGACAAAGGGATGAACAAGGAGAACATTGCCCATAGGCCGCGCAAGTTCCCTCATGGTCGCGCAAGTACACTTGCGCGCCGCCTAGTGGTCGTGCAAGTACTTGCGCGACGCCTTATGGTCGTGCAAGTGACTTGCGCGACCTAAGTGGTAACCGCCCGGTAACCGCCCGGGGTCTTCTTTTGCCTATAAATAGACCCTGTGGGCCCCTCATTTGAGAGGATCTTTTTCCAGAAACTCGGATTGAAGCTCCTGACGCCCAAGTCTCTTCTCAAAGCTTCCGGAACACTTCTAAGGTAATTTTTTACCTAGAACGGAAGATCTAAAGAGAAGATGGAAGGCCTAAGTGTTGAAACTTATCAAACACTTGCGCACCGACTTATTTCCTTCAATATAACTTGCGCGTCCCTTTTCTGGAAGAACCTCAAGAGGATTCTAAAGTGATTAAAAAGAAGTCGCTCAAGTATTTCAATTCCGATTGAGAATCGCGCAAGTACCCCTCATGTCGCGCAAGTATACTTGCGCGACCAATACTTTCGCGCCGCCGCAATACTTGCGTGCCTTTCAAGACTTGCGTGCCCCTACTTTTTTGGGTGCCCATCTTGCCCATGTCACCCCTCTTAAGCCATCATACCTTTCCTTTTCAAGATTCAGTCTTCAAGACACTCTTCAAAGCCACTTATGGCATGATTTCTTTATTTGACTTTCTTATCTGAAAGGAATTCTGTAGAGTATCTCTCAAAACCTAGTGATTTAAATATACTTATGTCACTAAATATGGAGATTTCATTCATTCAACCTCATCCTTTAAGATGAGAGAATCCTTAAACTGGGTCTCCTTTTTAGGAATAATCGCCAGTTATAAGTCCTTCAAACTTGGGCATCCTCCTCAGGACTAAGCCCCAAACCTTAATTCCCAAACTTGGGCATCCTCCTTAGGAGTAAGCCCCAAACCTTAATTTCTTAACTTGGGCATCCTCCTTAGGAGTAAGCCCCAATCCCAATCTCACAACCTGGGTCTCCTTTTCAGGAATAAGACTCAGTCATAACCTTGGGCTTCTTTTTCAGGAATAAGCCCCAAGTCCCCTTAAACTTCTCTTAACCAGTCATAAATTACCTTTGATTTGGGTTTCCTTTTCAGGAATAAAACCCAATCATAAGTCCCCTCCTAACGTGGGCATCCTCCTTAGGAGTAAGCCCCAACATTAGAGTATTCAAATCTTCATGAAGCACATATAACTTTGTGGACCCTGTTCATGGATTTTCTCCCTAAAAGTAAATCCTAAACCTTCATCTATCTGGGCAGTCATCTATACATAAGCCCCAAAACAAATTCTTATGATTGCATCTTTTATGGCACAATTGTCTAAATTTTACCAATACCTCTTGTTTCTCACACCGAGCATGACTCACGTGATCTTAGAGTGTAAAAGTAATTATGACATTCATCTTTGAGCCATCAATCATAAACATCATACCCCATTCCTCGAACTACGTGGGTTCTGATTCCTTTTCCAAAAGAAAGGATACGTAGGTAGCCCATTTATGGGTTCGATCCCAACTTTGAAATAATATATGTCCTTCTGAATGACAATAAACTTCAAGTGCCCCACTGAGTGGCTTTAAAACTAGCCTGGTCATCATAAATTACCAAGAGACTTTTATATAAATGTTTTGAAGGATACCATTGACCAAGAATCTCTAAACAGATATAGATGATTCTCTATTGATGAAGAACCTCGAATACCTATAAAAGATTCTCTAAATTTCATGCATATTTAATCATTGATTGTTAAAACTAAAGGAAAGCACATTTTATACTTGGTAATGTAATAAGGATTCACGAACATAACTTAAATCTATATAAAGAGAGTCCCGGAGTAGACAATAATTCCCCTCAAAAAGGTGTGATGAGTCCGACCTCCCATCCTCTCGACCCATGCAAATTCCTAAGTCTCATTAGTCCACAAGCTAATGAGTGCCTGCCTTTGGAAAGTAGGTCCAAACGGATGTGGAATCATTGGATGTTTCCGGTTCTACGAACAAACCCGTTAGAAACCGATCGGAACGTTTGAATCTCTCGTCCAGGAGGTCATCCCCGAATCCCGTGCGAAACAATGTGTCATTCATCTTGTCAGATAAAAAGTAACTACATGGCATGTAGAAGTATCACACGCCATGTCTGAGCACCTGGGGCTCACTCCGTGTACGCTGGCCAGGTCCCCGTACACGGTCTCTACCCGTGTCTCTATCGCCTGCCTGTGTACCCGTACATGGGGTATCCCATGTATATGATCGGGGCTGGCCGGGGAGGGGTATAAACGCCATGTCCTTGGCCGGGTACCCTTACCGTGACCGTTTACTCCCGAATTACACTCCATGTAATTATTCCGATGAACACACGCCGTGTAGCCCATACTACACGGCATGTAGTCGGGAAATTTCCTGAAATGCCGTCTTCTTCCTCATTATTTGACCGATCTTCCGGATCACATTTCTCTGGTCTGTTCATCCCGATACTCCTAGGTATGTTTTGTTTCATCATACGAACACCGCAACAGGTGTTTTCGGCTCTTGAATCAGATCATAACCTTGAAGGATCCATCCGAAGAAAAATGCCCGAAAACTCGTATCTCCCAATCCCCTCCAAATCGCATGTGGAAACGGTCGTTGCACCTCTGTGCCATCGCTCCGGGGTTGGATCTTCAATCTCGGATCATTGTGCCAACAAACGAATGCGCAATGATCGATTTCCTCCAAAAATGCATAGAACTCAAAGAAGAACCCGAGGGAGAAAAACACAAGAATCACACAAGAGGGATGAACCTCGATTGTTGTTCGTGACGATTCAGGTTCAAAACCGTTAGATCAAAACCAAAAAACCTCAAAATTCCACAAAAAACTGTCCCGTAAAAACGATCGATCTGCCGGATAATCTATTCATGGATTAGTCCGCATTCGTCATGGAAATCAAAAACAGGGAAGGAAATAGAAAACAAACATCCTACCTGGAACCGCGGAGTTCATTAGTGAAGATCTGATCGTCACGTCGTTGTCACCGGCGAAGCTCGTCAAAAACACTATCTCCGTGTTGGGTGGTTTTCTCTAGAGCTCTTTAGAGTCTCCAAGGGAATTCAAGGTAATGAGAAAAGTAACCATGATCCCCTATAACATCTCTTTCTAAAAAAGAAAAGATATTTTTTAATGCAAAATAGATTTAAATAAAATATTTTAATAAAATATTTTATTACGGTTGCATCCAAAAACCAGATTTCAACGCCGGCCTACAACGGCCGATGTTAGGTCTCTTTTACTATAAACTCGCTGCTCTGAATGCAACGGTGCCATCAAATTTTTAATCTGAGCACCCATTCGGGATTTATTACACTTTTTCAGGAAGACCGCACATGCGCATTATTTAATTATTAAATTAAATAAAAACTTTTGTTCCGGGCTAACCTGGCCTTGGAATTTCACGCTATCTCAGAGCCTGGTCCTGAATTAATTCCTATATAATATTAAAATAATACATAGAAAAATCCGGGTCATTACATCACACCCACCTTAAGGATTTTATGTCCCCGACAATCCCAAACAAACATTACTCAAAAATATGTGGGTACTGCATGCGAATCTGAGCCTCCCGCTCCCACGTGCTCTCCTGGAGATTCTCGTGCTGCCACCAGACACACCTTAAGCGAATAGCTCACCCATGATGGATCTTCTCTTTCCGATCCTCGATCTCCACTGGGTACTCAGGAAAGGTCGCTCCATCATCGATGTCCAGCTCGCCCTAGTTGATAACATGCGATAGATCATCCACGTACCTCCGCAGTTGCGACACATGGAAGATGTTGTGTACCTGATCCGTCTGAGGAGGTAGAGACAAGTGATACACCACCTCGCCAACTCTACTCAGAATCTGAAAAGGTCCAATGAACCTCGGAGATATCTTTTTGCCTCCGCCAAATCTCCGCAATCCCCATCAGGATGAGACCTGAAGGAACACATGGTCTCCCTCCTCGAACTCCAAGGGCCTCTGCCTCTTATCAGCATAGGACTTTTACCAACTCTGTGCAGTCTTCATCCGCTCCTAGATGACCTGCACCTTCTCTGTAGTATCTCCCACCATCTCTGGGCCCATAAGTGCTGACTCTCCTGGGTTAGTCCAGTAAAACGGTGACCTGAAAGGTCGCCCGTATAGAGCCTCGAATGTTTCCATACCAATAGGGGAATGATAACTATTGTTATAAGAAAATTTCGCCAGTGGTAGGTGATCTTCTCAGCTACGACCGAAGTCAAGTACGCAAGCTCAAAACATATCCTCCAAGACCTGAATGGTCCGCTCTGTCTGACCATTAGTATGGGGATGAAACGGTGTGCACAAGCGTAACTGAGTCCTAAAATCTTCCTACAATCCGTTCCACAATCAGGATGTGAAACGAGCATCACAATCTGAGACGATCGTGGATGGCATCCTAGGAAGTTGAACTATGTCCTGCACATAGAGGCATCCCAATATCTCTACTGAACTCTACTCCCATATGGCTAAGAAGTGGGCCGACTTGGTGAGTCGATCAACGATCACCCATATGGCATCGTGTCCCCTAGACATACGTGGAAAACCCGTCACGAAGTCCATGGATATCCCATCCCACTTCCACTCTGGCACCTCAAGGGGCTGAGTCAAGCCTGCTATCATCTGGTGCTGAGCCTTTACTTGCTGACAAGTAAGGCACCAAGAAACAAACCCTACCACACACTTCTTTATTCCTGGCCACCAAAACTGATGTCGGAGGTCCTGATACATCTTTTCTATACTTGGATGCACCGCCAAAGGGGATGTATGGAAATCCCTTAGAACCTCCTCCTGCAACATCACTGGTACTACTGTACGCCATCTAAAAAGAACAACGTGCTCCCCACCTTTTGAATATCCATCAGCCGTAACACCTGTGGATATCTGAGCTTGTAGAGTCTTATAGCTAGCATACTCGCGCTGCTCTTCCTTGAATCGCTGTAAGAGTGGAGGGGTAACAACCATCGATTTAAGGTATGTTCACTCATCTATATCCACAAATGATATCTGTAAAGAGTCCAACTTCCTCGTCGCCTCATCCAACAACTGCGAACTGTATTTCCTGCTAAGAGAATCGTCCACAACGTTCCCCTTCCCATGTGTGTAAACGATCTCAAATTAGTAATCCTACATGTAATCATGCAATCATTTTTGTCTCAAATTCACATCATTATTAGTAAAGATATATCTGAGACTCTTGTGATCCGAGTAGACAGCAAACTGCTCGCCCATCAGGTAGTGATGCCACGTCTTAAACGCGAAGACTACCGCTGCAAACTCAAGATCATTAGTTGCATAGTTCTTCCCGTGTGGCCTCAACTGACATGATCTATAGGCAATCACTGCTTTCCTCTACATCAGGACACAACCAAGCACAGTTCCTGATGCATCGCAGAACACTACGTACTCGACACCCTCCTCCGGTAACCTTAAGATCAGAGTGCTCATTAGACTCTGTCTCAACTGCTAGAAAGCCTACTGGCATCTCTCTATCCACACGAAAGGCTGTCCCTTTAGGGTCAAAGCTGTCATGGGTGCTGATAATCTAGAGAAATCAAGAATGAATCTCTGATAGTAGTCGGCGAACCCAAGGATGCTCCGCACCTCCATCACGCACCGGGGTGGCTCCCATGCTAGTACTTCCTCCACCTTGGATGGGTCAAATGTTACACCATCTGCTGAGATAACATGTCCCAGAAAGTGGACCTCCTGTATCCATAAATGGAACTTCAAGAGTTTCTCGTACAACGGGTGCTCTCAGAGTGTGTCCAGAACCATCCGTAGGTGTCTCGCATGCTCCTCCTCGGATGCAGAGTACACAAGGATATCATCAATGATAACCACTATGAACCGATTTAGATATGGCTGAAAGATCAGGTTCATGAGTCCCAGGAACACTGCCGGTGCGTTCATCACGCAGAAGGGCATCACCATGTACTCATTGTGACCGAAGCGGCATCCGAAAGCTGTCTCTGGTATATCCTCATACCGTACTCGCAACTGGTGATAGCCTGATCATAGATCAGCCTTCCAGAACCATTGTCCCCCTCTCAACTAGTCAAAGATTTCATTGATCCTCGGTAGTGGATACCTGTTCTTCATGATCAACTGATTCAAGCGCTGGTAATCCACACATAGCCTCAAGCTCCCATCTGCCTTCTTGGAAAACAGCACTGGGGCCGCCCAGGGTAAAAATCTGGGACTCACAAATCCCTTCTTATGCAAGTAGTCCAGCTGCACTCTCAGCTCACAATGCTCTATAGGAGCCATCCGATATGCTGATGCTGATATTGGGGTCATCCCAGGTTGCAACTCAATGCAGAAAACTAACTCTCGACGGGGAGGTTGTTCGGGGACATCCTCTTGAAAGACGTCCTTGTACTCATCCACTACTTCTGGAAACTAGAAACTCGTAACACCAGTCGCGCGAAGGGATAGGATATCCAACTGGTTTGAAATAATTTGTTCTTTCCTATGCACGATTCCATCCTGCACTGCCTGGGTCTCTCTTTCACCAAAAAAAGAGAACTTCATTCTATCACTGCGGACACACCGCACCCTTCACCAAAAACAGTCGATCAGGGCATGAAATGTGGATAGCCAATCCATACAAAGAATGACATCATAAGGCCTCGATGCTACCACCAAGTGGTTGCAACTGAAACTCTCACCTCCAAGGGTCAGGTCACACTGTCTATAGAGGTGTGTGATCTCTAAATCTTCTCCAGTTGGTGTTTCTAAGCGTAAGGGTCAAGCAACGGCTCAACTGGAATCTCATGGTCTCGAACAAGATAAGAAGCTAGAAAGGAATAGTTATCACATGTGTCTATCAGTACGGAATCCAAAGTAAAAAAGACACATATTGTACCTCTAATCATTCAAGGAGTACCTGGGTCATAAGCCTCTGCCGCCTACAGCTTTCCCTGCCTCTGTTTACCAGCTCCCTGAGCCTGGGGTTGACATCCTAGAGGTGGTGGTGGTAAAGGGTCAAAACGTCGACCACCTACAGCTGCTCTCCCAGCTCCTATACCTCGTCCGCTACCCCATGGATCTATCTGATCCAGACGTTTCATCTTCCTTGGTGGTCTGTCCACTGCTCTTGTGTCAATAGTACGGAAGGTCGGACAATCTCGAGTGAGAAGTCCCCTTCCATCACATGAGTAACATCGCCTTTCTTGAGGCTGGCTGGATGCCCCCTGCAAACCCTTTACGAAAGATCCCCTGTCCTGGGATCTCCTCTAAAAATGTCTCCCATGCCTGGGTCCCTGACGTCGGCTCCCTGCTACCGAGGTCTCTGCTCTAGCTCGCCCAATACTGACAACTGCCGGTTGTCTCTGCTCTACCAAGAAGCTCTCTACCACCAAGGTTCACTCGAGCACCCCAAAATACGTAATAATTCTCATAGGGATGATGCTAGATTGGATATCTATATGCAAGCCCCACTCAAAAGGCTGAGCTTTGAAGTACTGATCTCTGACCATATCCGTCGAGTATCGTGAGAGGTCGGTAAACCTCGATGAATTGTCAGCCACCAACATGGTCCCCTGCTGGAGCTGAAGAAGATCCTGTATATATACTGCTCTCATGGTAACTAGTGAAAACTACTTTCTGAATAGATGCTAAAACTCTAACCATGCAAGAGTCACCTCTTCATGGGTTTGGATAACAAACCTCCACCATCGCCCTGTCGAGCCCTACAGAAGGCTCACTGCCAGGATCATTATCTGGTCTGCTGGTGTCCGGAACAAATGAAAAACTCTAGTCACTACCTCGAGCCAGTCCACTGCTGCATGAGGTCTAGGATCACCTCGAAACCTGAGGGGTCTCTGTCTCTGAAAATCATGGAGTGCGCTCAGCCTTTGCTCCTCCTCCACAGGTACAGCATGTACTAAACACTGCTCCACAGTTGGCGGGATAACTAGAACACCACCTGATGGTAAAACTGGGTGATCCGGTCCGTGTATCAAAGATTCGCCACTGAGGGGGGGTTATCATCATGATCGAGCTATTGGATCCTAGTGGGTGCACGTTGCGGAGACATCCTATAAAGGAACCAGATATATCTCAGTCACTGAGTATATCTGGAGAGTTGACTCAATAAGGACATGGAAACCACGACCCTTTCCCATATGATGCATGTACCATTATTTTCCTCTGCAACTAGTGTTCTCATGCTCTGAGTCGAAAAGCAGGTTATCAGAGCCCTGGGGTATGGATACGTCGGCCACCTGCACCAACACTGGGATCCCTGGCCTGAAAGCTGAACTCGAAACACATAACACTATTTCCCCAACCAACTCACATACTCTGGGCCCTAATGTAGCACCAACCTCTTCTGATACCACTCTGTCACAACCCGTCCCTGTGGGGCCCAAGCAGCAACTCCCCAATCCCACCTCCAATAGGCAAGGGGCTGGTGAATAGCACCGAGTAGGCATGCTACTAACATGGGAGGCATTCCCTATAAACCTGTACACATGCATAGACATCTCCAAGACCACAAAGCTGAAAAGTAAAAAACTACTAAAAATGGAAACGCATGCATACACTAGGAATCCCAACCAATAGAGTATGACAGGAATGTAATGTACATCAAGTGTAAAACCCTGGGCCAAAAGCACAAGCCCACAAAAAAGAAATTTTGTAACAAAGTCCAACTGGAAAGGTACTGGGACTACAATCTGTAGCCGTAGGAACACAAATCGACCCGCCTGATCTCACTAAGCACCATCCGGTCCTGGTCCCCTAGAATCATGTCAAAGGCTCGCTCGTCTGCACAAGACACAACGTGTGTGGGAAAAGCCCATGCAGGGGTGAGTATAACAATACCCATTAGGACACTCCGAAAACACAAAGGAAACACAAAAATGGAAACCCCACAAAGGAAAGATACAGTCAGCTCCACGCAGTATATGTCTACAGAACATATAATAAGAAAAATCCGGATATACTCACACATGATCGACTATCGTGAAACCACCACTAAGATCCAACTTGAAGATTACACTAAGCATGTGACAAGGATAACATACTACTAGGTCTGAAGAGATTAATATGAAGTACTCATTCCATGAGAACACACTCCACAAGTACTATGAGAACATGATGCTCAGATGAGGATCCCAGCCAAGTCATGGTGTGATTCTGACAACCCAGTCTGAGCTAATCTGCTGAGTAGAGGATCAGCGCCCGGGTGTTGTTGGTCACGTCGATACCAAGAACTCTACCTAGGGTTCCAGGAATGAATAGAGGATCTGGATCTAAGTCTCATAGAGGGGGTTCCAACAACTCTATTCAGGATGTCCTGCTGAAGGGATCATATTCTTATATGTAGGAAATGATATTGGGAACCTTCAGGATAAAGACCAAGGGGACGAACACTATGGAAACTTGTCCAAGTCACAGAAGGCAGTTGGCTCAACATTGAAGAATTTATTACATGGTGTGTAGTATGGTTACACGCTGGGTTCCTTGACCCCGGGTACTGCCTGTGTAAACGGTCTGTGTCATCCATTCAGGCTGTGTAAAACTCAACTACATGGCATGTAAAAAAGTACACTCCATGTTCCTAACTCCCTGTTCTGCCCATGTAACCATCCCATGTCATCCGTTCAAGCTATGTAAAACTCAACTACATGGCTTGTACAAAAGTAAACATTGTGTTCCTGAATCTAGTTGCTGCCCCTCTAACCGGCCCGTGTCATTTGGCTTGTCAGATAGAAAGCAACTACACGGCGTGTAGAAGTATCACACGATGTGTCTGAGCACCTGGGGCACGCTCCATGTATGCTGGCCATGTGCCCGTACATGGTATCTACCTGTGTCCATGTCGCCTGCCCGTGTACCCGTACACGGGGTATCCCGTGTATCTGGTCGGGCCTGGCCGGGGAGGGGTATACATGGCATATCCTTGGCCGTGTACCAAGATAGTGTTTGTGTACTCCTGATGTACACAACATGTAATCATGCCGATGAACACACGCCATGTATCCCATACTACATGGCGTGTAGTCGGGAAATTTCCAGAAACACCATCTTCTTCCTCGCGCTTCGACCGATCTTCCAGATCGCGTTTCTCTGGTCCGTTCATCCCGATACTCCTGGGGTTGGTTTGTTTCATCATACAAACACCGTAATGGGTGTTTTCGGCTCTTGAATCAGACCATAAACCATGAATGATCAATCCGAAGAAAAATGCATGAAAACTCATATCTCCCGATCTGCTCCGAATCGCCTGTCGAAACCATCGTCGCACCTCCGTGCCATCGCTCTAGGGTTGGATCTTCAATCTAGGATTGTTGCGCCAAAAAAGGAATGAGAAACAATCGATTTCCTCCAAGAACGCACAGAATGCAATGAATAATTCAAGGGAGAAAAACCCAAGAATCAATCACGAGGGATAAACCTCGATCATTGTTCATGAGGATTTGGGTTCGTCGCCATTAGATCAAAACCGAACAACCTCAAAATCCCCACAAAACCCATCCTACAAGAATGATTGATTTGTGGGATAATCTGTTTGTGGATTAGTCCGCATTCATCGTGGAAATCAAAAACAGGGAAGGAAATCAAAAACAAACATCCTACCTGGATCCGCAGTGTTCGTTGGCGAAGATCTGGTCGTCGCATCGTCGTCGCCGGCAAAGCTCGTCAAGAACAATGTCACCACATTGGGAAGTTTTCTCTAGAGATCTCTAGAGCCTCCAGGGGAATTCAGGGTTATGAGAAAAGTAACCTTGATCCCCTACGAAATATTTCTCTAAATATGAAAAGAGATATTTCGTTGTAACAAAGATTTAAATAAAATATTTTTATTAAATATATTATTAAGATTGTGTCCAAAAACCAGATTTCACCACAAACCTATGTCGGCCGATGTTAGGTCTCTTCTAGGGTATACTCACTACTCTGAATACAATATTGCCATCATATTTTTTATCTGAGCACCCGTTCGGGAGTTATTCCACTTTGTCAGGAAATCCACACGTGCGCATTATTTAATTATTAAATTAAATTCATCCAATTGTTCCTGGCTCACCAGGCCTCATAATTTCATGTCATCTTAGAGCCTGGTCTCAAATTAATTCTCATATAATATTAAAATAATACATATAAAAATCTGGGTCATTACAATGTATGTATAATAGAACTGGTGAAACACTTCTAGATATAGTGACCCCATTATGCTTGGAAGGATATGATTTCACATTTAGGGATTAGTTTTGAAAATTATATTTTCCCCATATCTAGATAATTAGGATGGCATGTGTAGATGTGGATTTCTCCAAGTCAGGATATTGGGTTCACATGTGTAAATGTGGCTTTCCCCAAATCCGTGAATTGGTTAAATATGTGGACACTAAGACATGTCCATAAACGTAGGTGGAGAGTTATTCTTCAATGGCTGAAGGTGGATTCAAGATAGTTTTATAAATTACGTGATCCTATACGTGGATCAAATGGAATGCTCTAAATCATTAAATGGTTACATTTTAACTTCCTTCCAACATGATATCAATTTACATAGCATTGGGTTTTTTGTAGTGTTGTTAGAACATGATGGGTTGACACTTTTTTTGTAAATAATTTCCCTTCATGCAATAACATACAGTTTTATATATTGTTCACATAAGATAAGGGTGTATGGGCGGTTTCCTACTAGGATTATACATACACCCTACATATGAATATTATTGGAGATGCTTAATTTATAGTCTAATATCTTGATAAAAACTGGGTTGTTGTGTATAGAAGTTGAGTATGTGGATCTTTGAGTGTATGTTAGATTCTAGGATGAACCCTAGACTATTATTTTATAGTATCTTGTTTATTTTATTATGTATCCATACAATTTATTAACCTACCACATCAGAGATCATGTTTTCATTTCATATGAATTGTATTCCATTCTAATTTTTTGACATTACTTTTTCACTTTCTATTGTTGTTATACCATTGTTTTTTATTTATATTATACAAAGTTTATGAGGTATGGTTATTGTTACTGAGGGCATAGTATCCCCGCAAAACTATTCATACCATCACCGATGGTCGACATCCTCTAACATATGGGGAGGTGCACATGAGGTTATGTATAACTCCGTCTTCAATCGATGGATATTGGTCAGGGATTTATAGAAGGTTTCATCAACATTCATCCACATCTATCCTTCAACCACCACACCACATGCAGCCACCACCCCAAACAATATCATTAGGATCAAGGCCTAAAAAAGTCATATCTTCCACTAAATTCCCCTTTTCACCAATATTCACCCCTACATCTCCTACTAGGTCCTCTGGGGTAACATGCCTTAGATTTTTTAAGATGGAAAATGGGAGAGTTAACATAAAACACTATGAAATACTAAAAGATAAAGGAAAACTATAGTAAAGGGAATTGGAAATTTACTCCTGGATGAAGAGGAATTTGGGTTAATCTTTTACATGGATAATGTGCCTTGTTTTCAAATTCAATTACTTTCAACACACATGGGATATTCTCCAATGTAAAATTGGGTAGAATGGCATGGTGGTAGCAAAAAAATACATTTCCCCAATAGTTTCCTTTACTAGCAAATCATGGATAGACCTAGAGGATTGATCATCTTTATCATCAGTGGAACCCTATCCACCTCAAACATAGGTTTTCTTATCAACTCATAGTGGTTACATCAAGGATTGGGAAATGTGAGTTGGAAATGCTCAAAATGTGTTTGTGATATGAAACCCATGAATATGAGACTTACCCACCAATGGGGATCTCATTCATGGCATCTTTAAGAAAGACTTTACCTCTATAAAAGGGACTATTCCACTCCTTAACACTGCAACAAGGTAACGTTTCATCAAAATCATCTATCTTTATAGCTTGAGTAAATGCATCATGGTATGAATTTTCTTTAGATAGTCCCCCATAAAGTATCCCACAAAAAATTTCATTCTCTTTATCTATGCAGATATCTCCCCCTTAACACATGGGTGATATGAATTCCATGTATATGGGGTATTAAATGGTGTCTTGGTTGTCTACCTGAGTGGAATGTCTGGAAATAATGACGTTTAACATCTCGATTATGTACCATTTGAGCCTCCACCATAATTACTTTGTGGTTTTGGATAGTAGTATATGGTTCCACAACACTAAGTTTTCAGGGTGTATCATGTCATCTTCTACTTATACCAAGTTGTAAAGATGCTTCTTCAGAGCCTCAACAGACCTACCTGATATGGATATATATCTCACATCTTGCACCTGGGTCACTTATGAGGGAGCTATTCACCTCCCACAGAACATTCTCTAGGTGTATTTTTTAAGGATAATGAAAGGGAGACCTATGGGATCCCACAGTGGCAACATATTCTAAAAAAACCATAGTTATTTCATTGAAAGAACTGTAAATGGAAGCCTTCCAACAAAACTATTTCGATGGATTTTCCTCTAACAAAGAAACCTTCCTCACCCATCCTTGAAAAACGCAATCCTGATACATCCCCACCTATTTGTTCTCATATTTTTCTGTAAGACCAATGGTGGACCTGACAAGTTTATGAATGATTGTTTCCTTAATTCTCATATGGGTGAAGATTCCCTAAATTTTATTTATGACATGGGAATTGCTCTCAAATTGAATCCTCGTGCATACAAGTGATACCGATTGTTGGATAAATCTAAACATGCAATTGAACATGGTTAGGGTATATGACTCAAAATAGATATGGGCCTCTACCTATGCAAAAAAATATCTGCACCTCAAATTTTTTTAAAATATATTTTTATTCAAATGATAATTACCTTCCATTAAGAATTAATCAATATTGGGAATGTAATGTATATAAGTTTATTTATTAATTTTTCTGATATGGTCCATCTCCCATAAAATGTTAATCAACATTAGTTTTACCCCAGTGATGTTGAGGATGATAGGTCTAAAGCTAGTGTTGGGGATGGTAATTGTATTTGGGAATTCATACCCACTCCAGTGTGTTAAAAAACATCTATATGGGAATTGAATGTTTTTAAAAATACACCTAGGCATGTCTCTAACAGTGAAATTCACTAGTTGGTCAGACAACATATCCATCAAAGTAATGCCTATGTTGACCAGGTTGTCATATTCTATGATAGACATAATCAATAGGGTAGATGGATGCATTCCTATATCTATATCCATTGTTGGTGACAACCACTAACTCAAAAAGTTGGTTTGAAGTGATGTATATCTAAATTATGGATTCTAGTCCTTTATGTTGTGCCATCAATCCTCGCACTTTCCTTCCTCTAGAAATTTCAAATAATTCTGGACCTCCATAAATTTCAAATGCCGAATAATTGTTTGCGTGGTTCTGTAAACAAACCCATGTTAATATTTAAAAAATCATAAAACATCCATGAATGGGATATCAAGATTGATTTCTATTTGATGTATTTGTGGCTATGTCATTGCATCAAGAAAAATATTTTTCACTACCAGAAAATGGCCTTCATCCCCAACATGAGTTGGGATTTGGGATGAATTTTTCATATTGGAAACCAACAAGACATACCCCACCATGGTTCTAGAGTTCCCATATATTGATTCACACATCCCTCGGAAAAGGTGGAACATGTTCGTGTCTAATGAAAATCTTCTCTGTATTTACAACATTAGACCTGGATGAAGTTGGACATGGAATTGGGATGTCCACACTGCTTCATGAAATCATATATGATATATATTATCACTGTATTCAAGCAATAGTACCGTACCTAGTATTACCACACCCAATAATTTATGCCTACCCCCTCGCGCACTTAGTATAAATACTCATAGCAGCACATTTGGTTTCCTATAATGATTTCTTGATTGATGTTGAAATTGTGAGGTGGGAAATCCACATCTATTGGATACATGGAAATATAAGATCTAGTTTGATTATTGAGGGTGAAAATGGTGTAGATACTATGATCTATCATTACCTAATAGGTGGATGAAAAATTCCAACACCGGTTATCCTTATGGTAGGAAAACTACTTCCTTAGAGTATGTACAACTACTTCTATAAAGACCACATCATCGAACAGGCATAATATATAAAGGAAAAATTTGTTGTTGAGTGGATATTCAGTCTATTTTCATTCCTGTAAAATGGTAAATGCATTGTTCTTGAATATAACCCTCATGGCCATGGGAATATTTTTATTTTCATATGTTTCCCTCTATCTGGCTATGGAAAAAGTAATGACAGCATCATAAGTTTCATTAGTTGTCTATTTGACCATTTTAATTTTATTTTAAAGATAGTTATGGATGGGTTACACAACATGGTTATCTATCTCGTAATTATTCATAATTCACACAACATCTATATGATTCTCTTGAATACTCAAATATAAATATACAATATCTTCCTCACACATGTAACACCAATGATCTTTAATCATGTAAAAGACGAGTTATGTGAATGTTTTAGTATACAAGATCAGATGGTTCATGTAATGATTATAGATTCACTACATAGGATTTCTACTATTGATTTTGAAAAAATTTATGATACAAAATATCTACAAAATTTGACTATTTTCTTCTTTTTTAGGTCTATTTCCAAGAGAGGGGATTTGTTAGCACTGAAAATTTCATTCTAGGATCATGATTAATCCCACACCAAGCTAAAGGGAAACTACAACATTTTGGGAAATTTTGGATCCATGTTGTGGTTTACATGAAACCTTTTTTATTTTCATGATACTCTCAAAATTATCACTAAAATAGTTGCATGACAAATGTGACATTAAATTGCATAATTTTAATAGGAATCCTTATAGGTATAATATAAATTGAAAAAATGTAATAGAACAGACATTTGTGGGACATGGACTTCTAAATCAACATAGAGACCCATATATGTGTGTGATGGTTATTTTTTGTGCAACTTAAGTCCTTGTGTGGGCCAAAATGAATAAAAATAGATCATTTCCCAACCATTTTTTGGGATAACCCACTAGAAATTGAATAGGCATGTTATCAGCTAACACATCTTCTTATTTCACAAATTTATGATACCATGGAGTCCCATATATTCTTTATTGTGAGGATATTTCATGAATAACCTCACATTGGACATAAATCACCCTATCTTATTTTAGATATTACATCGCATGTCATTACTTGACGAATAAATGTGTTTTTAAAAGATTCAAATCATTTGTGGAACTCCAAATTTCATGTAGTACAAAAACATTCATGAAACTAATCCTTGAAAATACATCAACCGTCATTATACTAAATATAATGGTTCATGAAACTTAAAATCATTTCAAAACACTATTGTTTCGTGACAGGTGGTTTATTTTCCCCAATCTAGGAATCAGTCCACAAATCATAATTTCATGCTAGTTGAATGCTAGTAGGACCCATACCCTTTCGAAATTTTTCACTCAGTATAACCCTATAAACATGAACAATATCATAGACACTTGGTCCCAAGTCCTATTCACTAAGAATGGTATGGGATGTCTCCTTTATTATTTTTCCTAAACTAAAACTCTCTCATTTTGGGGTCTCTACATGCTTCCTAAAAAATGGAAGTGTCTGTAGGTTTTTCCTATAAAAAACATATGCACAATAGATACATAATACATGATCATGACTTTATCGATATAAATCAACCATCATTCCCCCACATTGAACACCGGTGATCCTTATCTCCTACCTCTGTACATGGGAATGGACTATTAATCACATGAACCATGAAAATTTATAAGTTTTAATACTTGAAATTGTATAGAATAATGTTCTATACATATGATGTTAAAATAAATGAATATTTTAGACATATATTGATAAATTATAGGAAGACATATTAGTTTTAGACTTTATACTATAGAAATACCCTATGTGATGACTAAAATATTACATATGTTATGATATCATTATTCTATATGAAATAATATTTTATAACCACATGTGATGAGAATTGGATGGACTCCGCTATACTGGGAAGAATACATGTGTATGCCCCATGGGCATCATCAATTTTCCCACTTAAATATCAAAGGAAAAGACAAAAATCATCAAATATTCCACTAATTTCGTGATAACAACATCTGAGCAATAATACATTAAACTATATTACACAACATTTCAGTCACACAATGTTAAACTAAATGAAAATTTCCATAGAAAAAGAAGTTAAATTAAATCATACATAGTGATACAAACATAATATTACAAAGATGATGATTTCCTGATGCCTTATGTGATGAGCATGAGATACCCCATGTGACATGCATGAGATGATCCACGCATTATATGATATCATCCTATATGTAAGCCTCACACAATCCCATTTTTTTCACCCCATTCATAACATGAGCACCCTTACTTTATGACATTATACTAGATGGTATATTCATATCACATGACCTAAAACCTTATATATGAACTTTGTGGGGTTTTATTCATTCCTCCTAGAATGGTACATATGATTTATTTTATAAGTTCAATCTCAGCTCCTCAAAAACCATATTTCTCTTTCAAAAACTGAATACCTCATGTGACCAGACTGAGATGACCATACCATCTCCAATATAAGACTCATCCACATTTTATTCCCCCAGGGAGTCATCAACATCAAAGAATTATCATCACTCTAGATTATACCGAACCCCCATCATATAAATCTATTGTCCCTTAATAATTTATTAATATCTCCAATCAATATCCTATTCTTATCCAATTACCTAACGAGCCTATATGGGATGTATCCCTTTATTGGACATTAAATCTATGATTGTCTCCACTAGATTATAAATTAGGAACATAATCACTCATCATTAAACATGTTCTTAGCCTTATAAAGGATATGTATATTTGTGAGTGTCCCTCAATTGGACATTAAATCTATGAGAAGCTTCACATGGTAGTAAGCATGTAACACCAACCCCTGGTGTATTAGAAACTCAACCATTGGTGTTGATCCTAGGGAACCTTTGGTGATGAGTCTTGGGTTCCATATGTTAAGAGACTAAAAATCATATATAAGGATAATATTATCTCTTCCTACCCGACTTAGTTGAAGAGCATAAGATGTTTCCTCATGTGATGATCATGGGATGCCTTATGTCATGAGTATAGGTAATACATGTGAAAAGCATAGGATATCTCCATAATTTTCATAGTAGATGTGCGTCAGTTTTAATATAGTGGGATGAGAACCAAATTTCATAGGTGTGACACCATAATATATTAAAATAACATAATTTTTTATAGTGTATACAATAAAGAACACTGATCTTAAATGAACTATGAAATATTATTATTTAAATATGAATGTTATAACCTAACTGCAAAATTATAGGGTATAAATAATATTAGCCATATTATAAAAAAATTTATATTTATATGTCCTTCTAAATAAAAATATACTGATTAATTTTCAGGAAATATTGACTCAACTTTTTTTGACAATGTAATTATGTTCTTGAAAATATTTTTTCTTCCTAATTTTTTTAAAAAACATATTTTGAGGGAATATAAAAAATATTTTATGGAAATTTTGTAATATTTTTTAATAAAATAAAATTATTTTTTAAATAATCATAAAAAAAATTCATAGGGGGATTTTTGGGAATTTTTTTGAAGAGAATGATTTCCCAGTGAGTAGTGAAAAATAAAAGTTTTTATTAAAAACATCATTTTTGTTTCAAAAATGTGGACATTTTTATTATTTTGATTGGTTTCAATGTAAAGTTAGTTATATTATATTCTTAATATCTGATTATTTTTATTGGGATAAAATTTATTGTTTAATTTAGTATAAAAACAATTATATACATAAAATGCATTTTTCTGAGGAAAAAAACAATATTTCACTATACTTTTCATTTTATTGTTAATTTATTTTCTAATTATATAAATTTAAAAAAAAATGGTTTCCATATTTTTATTCTAAAGTCCCAAATTTGGTTAATAGTTTCATTTTATTTTTTTTTCATTTTTAATAGTAACCATAGAAAGTAATTATTAACATGGTAAGGGAAAATCATGTAAATATGGTTAAAAATTATATTATTCGGCTGAAAAATGACGCGAACAATTTCCTTTGTCATGTTTTATTTACATATTTTAGAAATTTCTATCAATATTTTGATAATATTGAAATTTGGTTCCATATTTGTTTGATTTTTACCTTCATAATAATTAATTAAAATTTAAATCTAAAATTTCTAATTCCTGATTTAAATATTTCTAATATTTTTCTATAAGGATAAATATATCTGTTGTTATGTTATAATAGTTTATTTTAATGAAAAACTATTCTTTTTATCATGATAAATTTTAAAGAAAAATCAGTGACTCGATAATTAGATTAAATGTGAAGAAATGTTGATAGAGTATTTATTCAAATATTAGAAAAATAACATAAATGATTTTAGAAAATATTAAATGTAATAAAAATGACTGAATTTTCGTTTACACTAATTTAATACATCCATGTGACAACATAAGAATGTTTTAAAGGATTATATTCGATTTAAATTTTTTATTAATGTAGTTATTGGCCAATTAAATGAATATTGTATAAAATGACATTACTGATTTGTTATGAAAAATAATATTTTATTATATTATTTAAAATTAAAGAAATATTTTCTTCATCCAAATTAAAAGGATATGGTTTTAAATACAAATAATATTCTATTTATTTCCTAGTTTTCATTTTATGATTACATTCATTGCACTTAGTGGATTGAAAACATTAATATTTCATTAATTGTAAAATCAAAAAATGGGGGTTAAAACAAAAAGATAATGGTGAAAAAAAATGAAAACATATCAAAAATTTATTTTATGGGATTATTTTTACTCATCTGCTTCTTACATTCTTATATTAAAAATTTTGATTCATTTGGAGTATAATAAAATTATATTATGTTAATACTTCATGAAATTACAAGGATTCACCTCTACTCATTTATAAGAGGACACTCCTCTCTTTTATTTAGGCCAAATTGAGCATCCGAAATAAAAAAACACACAAATTTCACTAATAAAATTATATATCTAATATAGATGGTTTTTTTTCTTCCCAAGAGACCATCCCTAAGTTCCATAAATGGTTATCTAAGGTATGGCTACCAATTAAGATATAATCGTCCTTATCGACTCTTCTAAATTTATTTATTCTTTTATTCCCACTTATTATATTTACCCACACAAAAATAATAACTCCATTTGAAAAACTATTCTGAGATATTATTATTATTTTGAAACAATCTCATTTCATCACTTCACCATCCTACGAACAATGAAAATATCACACATCCATAAATATAACTTACAGTCTCCATATATCAATGTATTTTGTTTTTCAATCACCACATCAATGAGATGGTTCAAAATATAAAAATGAATATTATATATAACAATAATGAAGTAATTATTCTTTTTAAATTATAATATCATATATAACTGGTTACCATTTAATCAATTAGAAAACGATTATGTCACTCATGTGTGCGTGTGAACTTCCACCTCCAAAAAGCGATGTGATCTGTTTTTTTATGCCTTACATGGATGGAAATAAGGATAAATTTAATGATTATATAATATATATATAATATAAATATTTTTGTAAAAATTATAATTATTATTTACATTTATTTTGTTCCATCTATCAAAAAATTAAAATAGCATTCATGTTTACATACGACCTACTATATCCATGAACTGTGTAATTCATTTTGATATCTCTATATTTTATGGATAATTATATATAAATTAATTGATATTTAAATTGAATATATAAGATACTTATATCTTTAATATAATTTTATATATAATGTGACCATGGGAAATATTCCAGGATAGAGGCTACTGAATCAAAATATACATGAAAACAATGTTGTTATCTTTTGAAATAATGTCAATAATAATAATAATAAAATGAAATGGGTGATGAATTATTTTTAAATTGATTTTATATGATAATATAGATATGAATATGGTTATTTAACATAATTATAATAATTAAAAATATATTTTTTAGGAGGTTTGGGAGCATATGAGGCAATTTGAACTTAAGGTAAGGAATATCGTCTCAATTTACACTTCATTGATCTATTTTTAATATTATGCACCAATTTACTTAATGTGGTGTATATAATTCCCTTTTTATGTATTTAAAATGAATATATATTTTTTTAATACTGATTAATTATTTAATTAATGTCACTCTTTCAAGAGTAAATTTCAAAATAAAATCTGATATTATTTATCATTATCATCATGTATATTTTCCTTCATTATCCATATTATTTAAAAAATGTTTTTTAAAAAGTTCATTTTATTACAAAAAATTTTGTATTAAGGGAATTTCATTTTATCCTTGAATTTTCTAATAGGTATTAAATGAAAATTTTTATTTTTTTTCAAAATATTAATTTTTTTGACTTTCATTTCAAAAATTCAAAAGGGAAGTTATTTTTAAACTATATGGAATTAAAAAACATTCCCATAGCCAAAACCATTTTATGATACTTATATTAATTTTTAAATTTTTAATGTTTTTAAAATGAATAATATTTAATTAAATCATTTTTTTATTTTTATTCTATTTAAATTCTTCCTCCAAAGTATTGTATTAAATTGAAAAACAAATATTTCTGATAAATTGATGTTATATTTTATCTCTTATTATTTTTTTGGTCATTAAATTTATAATGAAACGTTCCATTTCATGTGATAAGTTTTATTAAATATTAAATTTCAATTAGATTACCATATTTTTTAATCATATATTTTAGTATTTATTAAAATTAATACCACTTTAACAAATGATGTTTTACATTGAAAGGTATTCAATTGGCTAGGAGTGTATTGATATTATGTATTCTATATTTAGTACGGAAGTTTATTGATAAGTCATATATTTTATGAATTAAATTGATTATTCAACATATGATGAATGCCTTAAAAATGCAATGATAGGTTGGACCTATTAATATATAACCCGTCAATTCATATGTAGGTCTCATGAGACAAATCAGTTAGCTAAATTAAATGGTTTTTAGTGTATAACTACCCATTGATTTAATTGTATTGTAATAAGGGTTTGATTGTAAATATATCACAATGTTTGAGATCTTGACATCTAATATTTTTCATATTTTTCATTGATAAAATAATTATTATTATCCATCAAATTATTTCATTGATATTTTCCATGGATTTAATTTTTTCATGTTATTGATTAAATGACTTGTATTTCTAGTAATTTACCTAGGCATATTTATTATGAATTACCCATTTTATCTCTATTTTTATGTAAATCTTGATGAGAATCTAATTGAAACCATTATTTATTTCTTATAACTGATAAATTAAGAAGGTTAGTAAGAATAATACATGGGATTCATTAATTCTTTTATGATATTAATTTTATATTTCCAATGTAATACAGGAATTGTATATATATCTTCTTATTCAAGACTACTAGAAAAATTGGTCCATTGAGATGAGGGCCTTTTTATTTTATTCTAATATACTAATGAATGCACCAGATATGGCATAGTGGGGTATGTGTCTTTATATATCTTACTAAATGATGTATATTATAAACCATTGAAACTAGATTTAAGAAAACATAAATTAGGAAACAAAACCGTATGACTGAATTTGAGGATATGTCTAAGTGTAGAATAACATATTAATTTTTTATTTAGGCATAGATTATGTGGTATTACTTTAAATATATTCATATATCGATACTAAAATGGTATATGGCTTTGAAATAGATGAATCTAGGTGTCATAACCCTGAACAGAGTTTAACGATTATATTCCATTTATAATTCTAGTGCATGGTGAATGTGCGCTAACTACGCATATTTGTTGAAACTATTTGGTGATATTTTTGTGTTAATTATCAATTTTTTATGGACAATTATGATGTATTTGAATAGATTATTTCTATGAATGACCTTGATTAAAACCTATGGTTTTTTATATTGAAAGAAGGAATTAGGGTTTAGAAATTCTATAAATAATTTTCCTAATATTTTTGTTTCCCACTATGATTATTGATGTTCATACTATGTTTTTTGGTTTTAGTCAATGGACAGATATAGGAGGAAACATTTTAAAACATATTATAATATACAATTTCCTGATTATGAACAACCAAATTGGATGATGACTGGAGTTAAAGATATTATGATTATAAAAAATTATATATTAGGATATATGATTAGAAACATTAAGCATAAAAAAATTTCATACTCACCAAAGAATAAAAGGATGTGATTTTTTTCATAACATGGTTAGTGGAGATTATAGACGCTCAATTTTCATCATGTTAAGAATGTGGAAATAGACACCCTGAGAAATTTCTCAAAGTATGTGGGATGATTTCAATGCCTAACCGAAGGACATAGGGTAATGAATTATTTATGAGTTCAATAACTCAAATGTGGGGAATATAAAAATAATATTATCAAATAACCAAATACAAAGGGTTAACACATACACCAAAGAAAAAAATATTCAATGTTAATCATTGATGTTGAAGTATTGAAGAGTTTATGTATTTGGATTTGTTAATTATGTTTTAGAACATATTATATTAATTAAAAAATTTATTAGAATCTTGAAACATATAAGTATTTTTATAAAATATTTATCCCATTATAATTTAATAACATGTTTAGAGTGGTACAGAAAAACCAGAAAAGTGATTTAATGGACTGGTGATATTGTATGGAATACACATCATTGGGGGAAAGATGACCCTTAATATTTTCTTGTTGTTGAAGTAAGAATTTTTAGTTGGTACAATGATATGAATTTATTTGATGAATTAAATCAAATAGTTTTTTGGGGACAATAAAAATGACTAGTGATTTGAGGAAAAAATAATTTATGATAGAGTTTACTATATTGATGGATTCATGGAATATATTTGATAATGTGTAATAGTATTTTGAAGTGAGAGTTATATTTTATAATAAATCATGTTTTCATTGAGATTTTACGGTAATGTATGTTATTTTATGATTTAGGAAAATATATGATCATTGTATTCACATAATAGGTATGTGAAATTTAGAACTACCTTATGTTGTTTGGGGGATCAATGTTAAGCTATTTTTTGAAATTTAGTGATCTTATTTTATATTTTTTGAAGTTTTTATATGGTTAGATGTTTTTTAGAATCGATTTAATGATAAATAATTTTGTAATGGATTAATTTGAACTTTCTGTTTTACTATTGAGGTTTTAGATATTAATATATTGTATTGGATAACTTGTGCCTACCATTTTTGGTTTTGAAAAGATTAAGATCCCAACTGAAAGAAATTTCATTCTTTTATGGATATTATGATCTATTAAAAGTTAATATTAGTTATATATGCATGATAACTTTATCTTGATTACTCTTATTTTATATAAATTATCAGAGTGTGGTAAAAATAGATTAAATATTAAATTACACATAGAAATAGATTATATTTCCTTATGTTAATAGTCTATATAATGACCCGGCCCCCCGGGGTGCCCTGGCCAGTAGAAGACTAGGCTGCCACAACCCTAATCATACCATCATTGGCCAAAGGCTGAAGATTAGTGTTGAAAATGAATAACTATTATGGGAGACTATTTCTTAATGTAACTGTATGCATGAACCTAAACAACTATATGAAGAACGTAAAAGTAATATTTATAAAATATACTAACATATAGAGTATGAATCATTCAATTCATAACATTCAGGGAATAAAAAAGGGTGTGATAGAGTAAACCAAACTGAAAAAGGAAAAAAAACAAACCCTCCCAGAAAAAATATCCTAACCTAAAAAATGTGAAAATAAAAGCTAAGTCATCCATACCCCAAATCTCTATGATAGGATGTACACGGTCTATGCACCTGAGTATCCCTAAGCTTCAACAATTCAACAACTAATCATTTTTTCATTTTCATAATAAATGATATGTATATGAAAAAAATTCTAAGGTGATGATAATATACATACCTAGAAGGACTCATTGAAAAATAAATGGGGGATAAATATTACATTGATAGAATTTTCATTAATTTATTGGTGTTTTGATATATTAATATTAATTATTGTAATTTATGAACGAAAAAATCATATTGATTACTCATTTTATGGAGAACAGAAGGGATGGGGGTGAAAATTGACTAAAATATGAAATTATACATATCATATAAGTATATTTCCTTCTGTTCCTATACAATGTAATGTCCCGACCAATCAGGGCCTACCTAGATGATGGAATATTGGGCCTCTGTAACCCCAAACCTTCCTACATTGGTCAAGGGATGGAGACTAGTGTTGATATGGTTTCACTAATATGGGGGACCCTTTCCTAATGTGCATGTATACATGCACCCAACCATCTCCACACATTATTGAAAGGGTATAATAATTAATTATAGTAACATCTAGATTAAAAACTATTTTTGTAATAACATATATGGAATAAAAAATAGTGTGATAGATTAAACCAAAATGAAAAGGGAAAATAAACACCAACAAACAAAAGATTCCCTATCCTAAAAACCACTTCATAATAAATTCTAACATATCCTAACTCCAGACCTCCATGATAGACCTCTATATATGTCCTATGAACATAAGTATCTCTAAGATCCTCTAATTCCACTACTCAGATGTTTGTTGTCTGCCTAAGGCACATGATGTTTTGGGAAGATCCCATGGATAGTTTAGAATACATATACCTAGTATGACTCTATTAAATTTGAATAGGGAGAAAGACAATACATGATATAAGTAGTCATCTCAACTCAAGGAAAGATGGAAACACAACCTAACAACCTAGATATATGATTTTATAAAAAAAAATGATTGAGAAAGTGGATCTCCGTCTCAAATCCTAGACCAAGATGATGAGATTACCTTCAACTCTAATGGTCTATCATCGATTCCTAGCATCACGTGTGTACGTCTGAAGAAGTAACTGTATAGAGTACCCACAGCTATACACTATTCCAAATAGTATATATTGAGTAATATCTAATTATTGGACCCACATAACTATTTGATAAGGGTATATACTAAGTATATAGTCAGAGGGACCATTCCTCAGTGTGTCTAGGGGGTTCCACTAAATTGGTAAAGGAACCATGACCTTATCCATTAGTATGTTCCATTTCATAAGTATATGGAGGACCCAACCCATAGTGTACTTGGTGGTTTGACTCGGTAGATAGAGTACTACTAACCCATTCTTTAAATGGGTTCCACTCAGTAGG
Organism: Viscum album; assembly: GCA_963277665.1. Lineage (NCBI taxonomy): Eukaryota > Viridiplantae > Streptophyta > Magnoliopsida > Santalales > Viscaceae > Viscum > Viscum album. Next base: position 594,301,881 of record OY728126.1, read on the forward strand.
TAGATAGAGGACCCATTCGCTATTATTTCAATGGGATGTCACTCAGTAGGAAGAGGTCCCATGTAGTAGTCTGTCAGGGATGTTCCACTGAAACAAGTTTGAGGTTTATAGGAGACCCACAACATGTTAATGAAAGGGGGTTTTCCACCTCAAACTGTCTCTGATGATCAGTCATAATCACTGTAGTCAATAAGAATTTCCCAAAGATGTTCTACACTTCATCATTTCTCATTGTATCTCAAAATTACAACATAAAGGAAACCATCATGTTCTATGTGGAAAAAATGTGGATAGACTACTCATGTGATACAATCTATCCAAATTGAATGATATTATCAATGTATAAGTATATTATAGATTTACATGGTATGTAAAGGGGTCCACCCCTTATGTGACCTCACCTAGGCTTCTAGTTAGGTTATTTCCAACACATGGCACATTTTCCATGTATTAATACATGGTGTGTAAGGGTTCCAGATGGAATGTGATTCTTCTTTAATTTATGGATATGTTATCCTCTATACATGAATCAGTGGCTATTTCATCATATATTTCATGTGTTGGACCAACAAGGATTTTCATATCCACTCAATGCTTACCTGTGTGATCATGTTTATTCTACTATATTCCTGGATATGCCCATGTACCTGATCATATACATTGTCATTCCCCGGTATCAGCCCATGTGCATGTACTCCTAGATTACAAGGCGTATCCTCCCACATAGGTTATTAAGCATGGGTATCTGGAACACATCGTAGCTACCTAGGTAGGGTCAAATGACATATGAACCATCGAAACAGAATGTAATCCTTATATTTTTTCAAGAACCATATCCTCTCCAACCAAAGAACTAAAAAAATATATTCATTATAAAAAATGTCATTAAGATTGGATTATTGTAGAAAATTAAATCTAATATGTGGCTTTATGATCCACTTCCCCCACAATATAATCTTCTTGATTTCACATTGAATCACATTGGGGGTGTGTATCTATGGATATTTCTTCCAGATCTATCATTTATGGTCGGATTACAACCACCCAAAGGCCCCACTCAACTACACATGTAAAATTCATGCTCCACCTATAGAAGAGGAACCTCAATCTTGATTCTAGTCCATGTATAGATCACATGAAATCCTGAAAAACAACTTGATCAACCCACAAAAAACTAATCCTATCATTATTCTTACATCCATTTAAAATATGGGGATCTGATCATACTCAAACCTACCTGATAAATATGAACTATGTTCCCATAGACCAATAAGGACGAATTTTATGTATAGGTGAGGAAATGTGTATGAAAAAAATGCATAAATAGTTTTATAATAATTATTGTAAAATGATTGTATATTGATGAATATTAGGGTGAGAAACATGCAATAATAAAGAATAAATAGAATAGATAATTTAATTCGCATGACTGGCTCACGTGAATGAGTAAATTAATATATGATCAAAGAATGAATGACAAGATCATTCTCAATCTTTCAATCAATAGAGGAAAGAAAATTTGACGTAGCCTGCCTCTATTATGAATTGATATTTAGTGAAGAATGTGTTCACTAAAAATAGGGATGTTATTTTGTGTCTTTTGTCTGTCGATCCCCCACGATCTAATCAACAGTCATGATCTGATCGTAATCTAACAATGAAGAATGTGGAAACATTCTCTAAACGATAACAGTGTTATGTGGATAACCTTAGAGATTTTCCTAAAATATATTTTTATAAAGGGAAATATGTATTAGGAAATAAACGAATTAATGAATTAAATAAATAAATTAATAATCTTAATATACCCTCTTATGGTTTCTTAATCAAAAAACATGATTCTGGAAAACATTAGGCTTCTCTTAAGGTCATCCTTTTCTCTATATTCAACTGTGGTCTTATATTTATGAGCTAAGACTCATTTTGAGATATATTTCACAATTGAAGAAAAAATATCTCAACATTACTTCCTCCTTCAAAACCTTTCTTCCACAAAAAACAAAAACTTAAAAAACTGTTGGGATACAAAGAACGTATATATATGTCTATCTCTTCTTAGAGATCCCATGTTTTCTATCATGTTATTATAACACATGAACCCTGTGAATGTTTTATCCACATAGGATCCTCTCATGTTGATCCTCAATTGCCACTAGGTACTCTATGAAGGTGTCTCCATCATTATTGTCCAAATCACCCCAAGATATAACGTGCATAATATCAAGAATGTATCTCCTAAACTTTGACACATGTAATATATCATTCGCCCACTCCAACTGTGTGGGTAAATATTGGTAGTAAGAAAACTCACCAACCCTATGAAAGATCTTAAATATCCCAAAAATACAATGAGAAAACATGCCTCCCCAACTGAATCCTTGCATTATAAATTGAGAAGAGACTCTCAGAAAATTATGGTCTCCCAACTCAAACTCCAAGAGCCTATGACATTGATTAACATATGATTTCTATATTCTCTGGACGTTACTCATCTGATCTTGGATCCCATGGAACTTATCTATCTTCTCCTTCACCTTCTTTTACCCAATAAGAGATGTCTCACAGATATCATCCCATGATATGGGTGACCTATAGGGTCTCCCATATAGATAATAAAAAGGAGTTATGCTGATAGTAGATTTATAGAAATAATTATACGAAATCTCTACTAAAGGTAAGTGATCATCTTATATCTAGAAGAAATTTCACATGAATTCCCAAAACATATCCTCCAACACCTGGATAGTTATCATAGACTACCAATATTTTGTGGGTGAAAAGATATAATCATCCTAAAATAGGCCTCGAATTCCTCTCGTATTCTTCCTATATGCCTCTCCACAACCATGATATGAACCACACCTCACAGTCATAGATAATAAATGAAGGAACTCTATTAAGGTGGATGATCTCCCACACATTAAACTACCAAAACATATAACATGAACACTACTCCCAAATAAAAAGGAAGTGTGATATACTGGTTTATCTGTAAACTATCACCTAGATGGCCTAGTATCCTCTCACTGTCTACAAAATCACTATCCTAGTTGTATATGGATATGCTGTCTAATTTCCACTCTATGATCTTAAGAGGATTAGAAAACATGCTAAAATATAGTGTTTGTCCATCAACCAATAACATTTTTGACACTAAGAGACAAAATCATCAATGTGCTTCCTCATGTTATCCCACAAAACTACCATTGAAGGTCACTATACAACCTACCTACATTGGGATGTAAAGAAAAATGAGATGTTTGAAACTCCTTCATCGCCTCATATTACTCCATGAATGGAACAACTATCTATCCTAGGTAAATGATGATGTGATTCCCTCATTCAAAGAATCCATTTGTTGAATCCCTTATGGATATCTAGTCACAAAGAACCGCGTAGTAGTTTTCTCTCAACTGAACCTCCCATACACACTGAAGAAGGTTGGGATTCAAAACCATCGACTAAGTATAACTTTTTTCCTCTCCTCTAACAGGTTTAGATGTAATGAAGCTAACAGATTAGATTCCTCCTCTACCATATGAGAATGAGACTTCCAAATAGGAGAATTTACCACCAAATTTCATTTCCTGAGAGTGTAGACTATCTGATATTCATAGTATTGTAGGAAATATAACTATAACCTACGTATCATGATTATATTTCTCTACATGAAAACATGTATGAGCTTACGATGTTCTGAGTAAAAAAAATTTATCTCCCAAAAGATCCTGTCTCCACATCTTCGGAGAAAAGTCCCCCATTTCCACCTCCAGGTCATGAGTTGAATAGTTACTATCAAGTGGTCTCAACTACCTTGAACTGTATGAAATCATTTCCATCCTCTTCATCAACACACAAATGAGCCCATCACTAAAGGTATAACAATAAACTAAATACTATTTGCCTCCTCTAGTTGTTTTAAATCATGTAAACTAGTCATCATAAACCTAATCATCCCATAGGCTCTGTAACACTACTCAGTCTTGGTGAACAACTTACCTTTCTATGATATAGAAATCAATGGTGGTGAAATCCTTTTTAATTCAACCAAAACCACTTTTAGTACCCCCCCCCCACCATGCTATGAAAACTCTGCACCTCTAACATGATCCTTGTTTTATCCCAATAATTGGATACATTATTAATTTCCATGTACACATCTAATCAACTCCTAGAAATTTCATTCACTAGAATGCGAACCTCAGAGATCTAGAACTAGTACTTTGAGAGGTTTCCATAATGCTAGTGATCAAAAAGAAAAACAACAAACATCCTTAAGTTCCCATCATGATCTTCCTATAACATGGAGCATATGAGTATGTAATTAATGAAAAACAATAGAAAACCAGTCAATGTATGGATGGAGGAAATAGTTCATCAATGAAATAATCACGGTTGGTGATTTTTTACACCAAAAGGAATGACCAATAACTTAGAGTTTTTAGTGTAGAATTATAATGTTATTTATCGATTATTAGCCTCAAGAACCCTCAACTAGTGGTAGAAAGAACTAAGATCGATCATCAAGAACCATATGATTCCTTTCAATTGATCATAGTGGTCTTCAATCCTTAATAAGTGGAGGTTTTTCTATATCATGGCCTAGTTCTGGTGATGAAAATAAAAAAAATAAAGCTTTGATCCTACCATTTCATGAACAAAACTGGTGCAACCTCGGGGGACACAATGGGTCTGGTAAAACCCATCTCTCGAAGGTCCTACAACAACACCATTGGAAGAAAATATTTATAGGGGACATTCAATTTCATAAGAAGATATCAAAGTGGTATATGGATGAAAATATATTCAGTACACAATCACCCACATTATAGGTACTTCCAAAATGTCCCTAGGGAAGACATTCCTATAATCCTTAATGAATGATGCAAACCAATTGTGTAAAAACAATATTCCAAGACCTGTACTCACAAGTAGATAGGTGATGGGATACAACATCCTATTCAAAAAACACACTCACTCCAGCCAGAGTTATCTCTCACCCACTATGAAGAGTACCATACAATCATTACAAAAAATCATAACACATCTATGGTGACATTCAATCTAAAAAACCATGGAAACATGTCCATACAAAAGATTACATCATATGACCTCATCCTAATAACTAAGAAGTCTGTTGAGAAACTATGTACACCTCATAGTATCATATACTACTAAATAATAAGCAATATCGAAGAATCATTACCCACAGGAAACTCAATACAATGTTGTTTTGCTAAATTCTCAACATGGAGCTCTAGCTCTTTCACTGGGAATAGTGATATGAATGAATGGATCATGACCATTTCTACTAGTAATGAAGAAAGAGTAGAATAAACCTAGATTGTACCTCTAATTATTTATTGATCTGTCATAGAATAATCCTATATAGCCTTCATGTAAAAACAATGAATTATATATGGTTAAATGGGTAAATTATATGACTCATATAAACAATGTGCACCTTCATTTTTGGGATCCTACTAGATTTGAAATTCATCATTATGTGTTAAAGTCTCTAAGTAGTGATAAGGTTGGGTGACCTTGTAGGATGTTTCCATTGGTTTCTGTGAGTATTTAAAAAGAACACTAGATACAATATCTTTTGGCTTGTGGGGATAGTATATAGTCATATGACCCGTTCAATAATGTGGGTGGGCCTCATGGTATGGTCCACATGTTTATAGGGGAATTGATGGTACCTAGAGGTCCAAGAACTGATGACCATGTTAAAGAGGGGTGTCTATGATGTTAGTGGGACCAAATTGTTACATTTTACATCCAAGTAGGAATGTAGACCAAAGAGTGGTTGACATCCATGGTTGTGATGTATACTCTACAATAAGGACACTATTCTCTAATCGGGATTGGAAATTTAACACCCTACAATGATAATGGTTTAAATAATTGAATGATAATACTCATTCCAACAAGGTACACCATTCATTTCAGAAGACTACTTGATTAGAAAAACCATAATTAAGCATGCTTGTCTTAAAGTAGGGATCATGATGGGTGACTATATGGGATGTTTCCAAGGGTGTCTTCAAGTGAGGAAAAGAAACTCTAGAAAGATGTTGTGTTCTTCTGTCTGGACATTCATTAGTCAAATAACCTCTTCAGGCATGTGGGTCATCCCTATAGTGGGGACCACATGACTTCTAGGAATCCCATGATATCTAGCAGGATCAGACCTGAAATCCTTGTTATAGAGAGTTGTATATGATGTATGTGGGGGCCATTTATTACATTAAAGATGTTAGCAGCCCTAGATTCAAGCTCCATGATCCTTACATGGGATTTTTTGGGGTGCTGATGGTGGTAGCCCATAGAGTCACCCTCCACTAGAAGATCATCTTCATGAAGCCACACCAAATCCTCTACTGACTTTTCCTCCCTAACATCCTCCATAAAGATCCTTGAATATAAAGCTTCTTTAATTGTGGTGGCTTATCCACTATCTTCCTAGCCTTCTAATCATGTTGGGTTGATGAATCACATTCCATATAACATCTTCTTTAACATACATAACATCTCTACTCTTTAGGTTTCTCGGGTCCATTACGAGGTCCTTTTACCACTTGACCACATACCTAAGTATATCCATAAGAATGTCTCCTACTTCAAGTCCCTACTGAAAAGAACCAACTCGATGTTGCAGATGACTCAACCCCATGGATTCCTATACTCAATCTTGCTATATTTCATCCCTCACCTAGGAATATCTCCATCACAAGTACTTGGTTTATCACTACATCATATGTGGGAATGAATAGGCATACCAAACTATTATAGATGTCCATGCAGAGAACCATATCAAACATGTTCACCTAGATGTAAAAATCTTAATTCATATTGAGGGAGAACCACATAAGGTTAGTGAACCTCATGGAATGATGTTAAAATCACATCCCTCCCAGTTGCATCTCTAAAAGAACCTGAATCAGAACTGATCACAAACACAAGGGGTAGTGCTCCTCATGAAATAGCATATGGAATTCAGACCATTAGAGTGTCGACTCATCATGTGTCTACGTGACTAGAATCCACTGACATCGAGCTTCCTCTGAGGTAATATTGGCTGCCAACACAACCATATAACTATTGAGGGTCTGCACATGTTTAAAAACATTGATCATTGACTCAATTCAATCCTCTACTACATTGAGATCTGGATCACTGTTAAATGTCAATGACCTCTAGAACTAAAACTTATAGAGTTAATTATTCATGTTCTCATTGTTACCCTTAACTTCTTAGAAAATAACCATCTTAAAATGTAGGTTTCCTCCTAACTACCTTCATAGAGAAATGATCTCAGGATATGGCCTTAAAAATGAGGCCATATCACTCACTAAATCTTCATCATGAACGTGAATCAGTAAATTCATTGGCTTTCTTCACAGGGGCTTCCTAAAAGTATTCAAGAAGTACCATAGTCTGATGAGTATATATATATGGGGATATTACTTTATATGGATATCTAAAGGACTCAATACTATATAATTCACGTACCAATGTTCACTACAACCAACTTCATGGTATACCGATTCTTCAAGCAGGTAGTTAGAGTTCTGGTGAATAGATATGTATACAACCTTAAAAAAACATTGTTATGTCACCTTAAATACTCACTTGAGACAATTTAAAATCATTCTTATATGTTACCAATCAAATTGTATAAGAGGAAATACTACAAACACTACCATGAGTTCAAACCACCTATGATATTAATCTGTAATGACCTGACCCACTAGGACCCACCAGGCTGATAGACGATCGGGATGCCATACCCCCAATCCCACATTTGAAGGCCATCAGTTGGAAAAAAGTTCCATGAATGTAATAATAATATGGGAGACATTTCTCTAGTGTATGTATACACACCCACCCAACCAACTCAATGTAGAATTGTAGAGGAATATTAATAAATAATAGTAACATATAGAGTAAATAAAATCATTCATGTAATAACCTATAGGGAATAAAAATGAACGTTTTAGAATGAAACAAAAGAAAAACGAAACAATACATGCCCACACAACAAATATGAAAATCCTCACAATAACTAGAAAATAAACATGGAGAGATCACAGCTCTAGGTATCCTAGACTGACCAATTTACATGGTATGTACAGTCGAGTATAACATAGTTCCACCCCTTCCACATATAACATTTTTATTGTCTACAAAAGACCTAAAATCTGTGGGATGATCCAATTAAATAGTGAGTATATACATACACAGGATGAATCCTTGAATGTTGAACTTGGAGAAATAGAAGACACTATATAATTCGTCAGTTCAACTTAAATAAATTAGAAAATTAGACCTATTAATATAGATATATGATCATATAAGAAACCCAGATAATAGAGAAATGGGATCCCCATCTTACAACCTAACCTAGGATGACGATTCTTCCTCTAGCTCAAAAGGTCAATCATCGATGCCTATTATATCCCATGTATTTCTGATGAAGAAATCATTTAGAGGAACCAAACCTCACCACGATTCCATATAGTTGAGGTGTCACAATATATAATTAAAAAAACTATTGATCTATATAATAAGGGTGTTCCACTTAATAGATAGAGAGAGGACACAGGACCCAGTGCGTTTGTGTGGATTCAATCAATACATAGAGGACCCAAACCCTAATTAGATAAGGGATTAATATAATTATGTTGATATAGGACCCACACCCTAATGTATTAGTGGGTTTCACTCTATGGGTAGAAAGAGGACACACACCATAGTGTGTTAGTGGGTGATTCTTCTTACGTAGAGCACCCACATCATAGTCTGTATGGGGTTCCACTAAAACCACTATGAGAATTTTGGGGACCCACACCCTGGTAAAATATCGGGGTTACCTACCCCATCATCTCTCTAATTATTCTTCCGGATCACTACCATTGACGAGCATAACCTACAAAAGCATCACACTCAGAACATCCCAAATAATACCATAAAATCCACGACAAATGCCACCATCATGGTATACATACAAAAACAGTTAGTGAATGCTAATTGCGGGAGAAAATAAAAACCAAAAAACAATGTGATAAGACTGTTATAAGTTTTATAAAGAAGTTTACAACATGTAATGGGGTTAAAATATTGTTTTACCACACCTAGACTCTTAGTCATGTCCTCACCAACAGATTACATGAAAGCCATGTGGTACTAAACGAAGTGTAAGGGGTCCATGAGGAATGTGATCTTCCTCAGATGCCTAGTTGTACTCTCTATTGTAAAAGGATAGGTGGCCATGTCACCATGAACATCCTGTACGGGACCCACATGGTATGTATCAGAAACCTGGACCCTTCACATGTTCTCCTAGTTTTGAATGTGTCCTTCGAGACAAGATTTTGAACTGGACCATGTACCTGGTTATGCCCGGGTACCGGATCATGCCTTTGTTCTCCAAAAGTACACGACATTTCCTCCCACATGGTATCCTGGGTGTGTGATGATTTAAAAAGGCATGTTATCCTTAACTTTTTTCCAAAACTATATCCCCCACATCAAGGGGACTAAAAGTTGTGTTTTTATCTCAGTACACATTGTGTTGTTCGGATTTTCATAGAAAAATAAATCTATCATGTTGGATATAGATCTACTCCTCCGTCCACCGAATCCACCCAATTCCACCTTGAATATCACTAGGGAGTGTGGATATATGACCATTAACACTTGATCTATCACTGGTACCATGATTTTACCCACACAAAGGCCTCAGTTGATTCCACGTATCACCGTCACACACTACTGGAAATGCTGTTTTTCCCAACGGGAGTTTACCAACGGTTTGCTAAAACCGTTGGGTTTGAAGGATTAAGAAAGCCTTTCCCAACGGTTCATTGAAACCGTTGGGAAAAGCCACCCCTTTGCCAACGGTTTGAAGAAACCGTTGGTAAAGGGGTGTGTTAATCACCTTTTGCCAACGGTTCAAAAGAACCGTTGGGAAAGGGTTCCTTAGCATCTCTTTCCCAACGGTTCTTTAAAACCGTTGGGAATTATTTCCCCCAAATCCAGCTCTCCCCCATTCGCACAGAACCTAATTTCATCCGCTCCACTGCTCTCATCTCGCGAAATCCCCTATCCGAAGAGGTGAAAACCATCTGAAATCAGGTATCTTTTCATTTATACACATATAATTCCTTATTTTTATTGTTATTGCTTTAGTATTTTAGTTTTAAGTTATCAATCCACCACCAGCTCTCTGCTGCTCTCCAAATCCCCCATCCGAATAGGTGAAAACCCATTTGAATCATCTCAAATCAAGTAATTTTTTCTTTATACACATATGGTACCTTGTTTTTATTGTTATTGATCTAATATTTTAGTTTTAAGTTTGGATTTTGATGTGATTTCACCGTGTAAAATAGGGAAATGAATAAATATTTTGTTAATTAATTAGTTTCCCCTAGAATATCAGTTGTGTTATAATGTCCATGCTAAATAAAGGGGTAATGTAATAAAAGACCTTGAATAAATAATTTGTGGAAGTTGGGGTATGTTGCCTCTATGAGAGGTTTTTTGTTGTGTTTCATTGTATGTTGTAGGCTGTTTTATGGGGATTGAGGTGACCAGTTGGGCTTTGTGATATGTGGGGTTGTAATGTGATGGTTAGTGGGCATGGATGTGTCATATGAAGTTGTATGATAGTGATGATGTGTGGTGGTGTTGTGTCGTGTGGAGGTGTTGTGTGATGAAGTTGTGGTGTATAATGTGGTGAGGTGGTTTTGGTTGTGCGGTGGTTTGTGATGTGCAATATTTTTATTGTGATATGTGGTTGTTTTGGTGAGATGGTTGGTCGATGTAACATGGTGTCGATGGTTATTGTGAGATGGTGAGTTGTTGTGTGGTGGGGTTGTCCAGGGGGTGTGGGCTGTCCTGGGGGTCTGGGTGGGGTGTCCTGGTGGGGGAGGGGTGTGTGGGGTGTCCAGGGGGGTTGGTATGTTTAGGTGGTGGTGGTGGGGTTGCAGGGGAGGGGGGTGTGGGCTGTTTGGGAGGGTGGGCGGGGCTATCCCGGGGGGGGGGGGGGGGGTACGGGGTGTCCAAGGGGGTACGGGGGTGGGCGGGCTGTCCACAAGGGTGGACGGGCTGTCCACGGGGGTGGTCGGGCTCTCAAGGAGGGGTGGGCGGGCTGTCCAGGGGGGGTGGGTGGGCTGGCCACAGGGGGTAGGGGTGTCCAGGGGGGTGGGCGGGCTATCCAAGGAGGTGGGGGGCTGTCCATAGGGAGAAGGGGTGTCGAGGGGGGTGGGTGGGCTGTCCACGGGGGTGGTTGGGTTGTCTAGGGGGTAGGGGTGTCCATAGGGGTGGGTGGGTTGTCCATGGGGGTGGGCGGGGCTGTCCTTGGAAGGTGGAGAGAGCTTCTGCCCAGGAGCCACCGGCTGGCCGGTGGGAAGGCCACCGGCTGGCCGGTGGTGAGACAGTAGGTCTCACTATTCCAAAGAGTTCCACCGGCTGGCCGGTGAGGAGGCCACCGGCTGGCCGGTGGTCTGGACAAAAGACATCCCATTCTGTCTGGGCCCACCGGTTGGCCGGTGGCCAGACACCGGCTGACCGGTGGCACCTGGCAGAGGGCAAGCCCTTCTGCCTTGTCCACCGGCTGGCCGATGGGCTGGATCCGGCTGGCCGGTGCCCTTACCGGCTGGCCGGTGGTCCTACACCGGCTGGCCGGTGGACTTGAAAAAAGTCCACTTTTCCTTTTTTTTGCCACTTCTTGCTCCTGAAATCATGCCTATTAACAAGAACACTTGAAACAACATTATATCACTATGAGAGTGATTGTGATCATTAAAATCCAAGAGAGTGGGGTACAACATTCCCTACTCTTTCTTCAAAAGTGATTGACCATGTGTTTTTAGGCAAGATGCGATGTGATTGTCCATGTGTCTTCAGGTGAGATGTACTATGATTTCCCTAGTGTTTTTCGATGAGGTGTGATGTGATAAGGCTATAATAAGATGTGGCATGTGGTTGGGGTCATGTAGGGTAGGAGGATGGCACAAGGTTGATGTTATTCATGTTCATGATACCCTACTAATATGGTTATGGGATGAGTCATGCTGTTATGTGATATAACACATTAAGTTCTTGTTGGTTTTACATTTTTTCAATAACACATTTGTATGTTTTTTTGACATGTGTAGTTGATACCTTGATTATTTTCTTCCTTTATCGTTTACTTAAATGTATATTCTATTATAGTTAATGCCTATTGAATTGTTTATGACAAAATGACTTATATAAATTCTTTTTACAGAATGGACAGAAGTTGGATGTATGAAACCGATCGGATCTCAGATGATTTTCAAAACAATTTGGAGAGCTTTATAGATTTTGCATTTGACAATGCTTCAGATAGTGGTCGCATACACTGCCCATGTTCCAATTGTGTTGGTAGACCTTGGTTGAGCCGTGAAGAAGTCAGCTACCACATAACCAAAAATGGGTTTCAAGCAAACTACTTTCTGTGGTATCACAATGGGGAGAAAACGAAATCTCAAATTGGTGATGATCGAAATGAAAAGACTGGAATGGAGAATTTGTTAGATGATCGGTTTCCGTTTATTCGTCATCATGAAAAAGAAAGGATTTCGACTCAAGAAGACTTCGATATGAGGACAGCTGATGCATCTAGTGAAAATGATGATATTGATAGGGTGAAAAAATTGAATGATGCTGCCACGACTCCAGTATATCGGCAATGCGATAAAATGAAAAAGCTGGAATTTTTAATCCGATTATTTCATGGGAAAACTATGTATGGGATTTCTAATACAGCAATCGATTACATTCTTACCCTCTTGAAGGATTTACTTCCAGATGATGCAGATATTCCCTCAAACCACTATATGGCATGGAAGTTAGTTGAGGAACTTGGATTTTCAAGAAACAAAATTCATGCTTGCCCGAAAGATTGCAGTTTATTCTGGGAGGAAACCGCTGAACGAAATGATTGTATAAAATGTGGCACATCCCGCTGGAAGTCAAAATCTGATGGAACACCATCCCGCGTTCCACAGAAAGTAATGTGGCACTTTCCATTGATTCCCAGACTCCAGAATCTTTTTATGTCTGATGACATATCAATAAAAATGAGATGGCATGATACCGAGAGAAAGAAGACTGATGATGAGTTGGTTCATCCTGCAGATGGATTTGCATGGAAGAGATTTGATGCTCGACATCCTGATTTTGCAGCTGACGTGCGTAATGTGAGGCTGGGTCTTTCATGCGACGGTTTTAATCCGTTTGGGCAGATGCTTACTTCGCACAGCACATGGCCAGTTTTTATACACATTTATAATCTTCCCCCATGGTTGTGTATGAAAAAACCTTTCACTTTCATGAGTATACTCATATCTGGTCCTTCTGATCCTGGCATTGATATTGATGTATACATGCAACCTTTAATAAAAGAGTTGAAGCTTCTTTGGGATGTGGGTGTGCGCACATACGATGCATGTTCAAAAGACATATTTCAGATGCGCGCTGCGCTTATGTGGACAATCAATGATTTTCCGGCTTATGCAATGATGTCTGGATGGAGCACGAAGGGGAAACTGTCATGTCCAGTTTGTATGAAGAATACACGATCCAGAAGACTGAAACATCGTTGTAGTTTCAGTTTTATGGGACATCGACGATTTTTGCCAAAGGATCATCCATATAGAATGAATCGTCGAAGATTTGATAATACTATAGAGACCGATGATCCACCTCAGCGTATGTCTGGAACTGATGTGCTTAATGAATTGAAAGATTTCAGTTTTTCGTTCGGGAAGGGTCAAATGAAATCTGGAAAGAGAAAGAATGTTTCCACAGAAACCTGTTACAATTGGAGGAAGAGGAGTATCTTTTTTGATTTGCCTTATTGGTCAACCAATTTGCTACGTCATTGCTTAGACGTAATGCATATTGAAAAGAATATATGTGAAATGTTGCTTTCAGTTCTTCTAAATGTCAAGGGGAAGACAAAAGATGATTTACGATCTCGACGTGACTTGGTGGATTGGGGCATCAGACCAGAATTGCATCCTGTGCGTATCAGTGAAAATAAATGGCAACTTCCATGTGCTTCTTATGTGATGACACCTACTGAAAAAAAACAATTTTTGGAAGTATTAGAGACTATTAGAGTTCCTGATGGCTATTCAAGCAACATATCTAAACGGGTCAACAGAAGAGAGTTGAAGCTAAAATCTTTGAAGACTCATGATTATCACGTTCTACTGCATGAGTTGCTTCCAATAGCAATCCGTCATCTTTTGTCCAATAATGTAAGGGTGGGTGTTATTCGGTTGTGCCATTTGTTTAGAGATCTTTGTGCTAAGAAGTTGTCGAAGTCTTTCTTGCAAAAAATGTTGACAGATGCCCCATTAATTTTGTGTGAGTTGGAGAAAATATTTCCCCCATCATTTTTCACATGCATGCTGCATCTGACTGTCCATATTCCAACTGAAATACTTCTCGGAGGACCTGTTTCTTTTCGTTGGATGTATCCAACTGAAAGAAATATGTTCACATTAAAGTCTTATGTTCGAAACAAGAATCATCCCGAAGGTTCTATCGTGAACGGTTACTTAGCTCAAGAATGTATGGATTTCTGTTCAATGTATTTGTCTGATCTTACTACAAGAATGAGCAGACCAATGAGAAATGAAGAAGAACAATATGAGCAAATTGAACCCAGTTTTCCATCACTTCCTCAAACAGGAGGAATTCCTGGATCATATACATTGAAGACATTAAGCAATGAAGAGCGGGAGATGGCACATCGCACAGTTTTGTTCAACTGTGATTTGTTCGATGACTATATCAGGTAACAAAATTGAATATGTATATCTTACATATATATCTGTTAAACTATTCATATTTTTTTATCTACAGGGAACATAAAACAATGATAAATAGGAAGCATCGTTCTTTATCTTTGAGAAGGAGAGAGACTTTGCATAGCAAAGAGTTTTCTGCTTGGTTAAAATTGAAGGTAAAAATATTACTGTTTAAATTAAATATTTCAATATTTACTTAAGTTTAGCTGTCATTTATATTGCAGGTATTGAGTTTGTCTGCTGACTCTGTCTCTGAGGAAATAAGAGCTTTGGCTTTTGGTCCTAATACCGTGGTTCGTGACTGTAAATCAATTGTTATCAATGGGTACAGATTTATTGTCACTGAACGAGCCAAAAACATGAGAACACAACATGATGGTATTATGGTTACTGCCACAACAGATTGTTATGCCAGCGCATCAGATAGTAGACCGCGACTTGAAAATGTGGGTTATTATGGAGTCGTTGAGAAAATAATAATATTGGATTATTACTCTCATGGACGAGTCACAATGATGAAATGCCATTGGTTTGATTCGATGACGAGACATGGCACATTTATTGATGATTGTGGATTTCGAGTAATTAATATGACCCGCACTCTTGCAACCGAAGAACCATATGTGTTGGCATCAATGGCTAAACAAGTTTTTTATGTCAAAGATCAACTTCAACCTGAATTTGGTGTCGTAGTTGAAGTAATTCCAAGACATATTTTTGATGATGCTGATGATGGAATTGACACTGTCCCTATTGCCATTGGAACCAATCCATTTATTTCTTTTGATGACTCCAATAGCTCAATTGTCAGAGTTGATTGTGAACCTGAAGTTGTGGTTGGAAATATATAGAATCATTCATCCATGTTCTCAATTCTTTTGGTTTACCTCGAGTTGGGTTGTTAAGGTTGGTAATATTCATATTTATTTAGTATTGATCACAAATATGTTTTAGCTGACTTGACCGTTATGTGAATTTTCAATGTTTATTGGTTGCTGTTTTATTTGAATTGCATTTTCTAATTTGGAATTGAACTGTATTCAAACCAAATCAAACAATATTTCAAACTTGGTGAACATTACAACTTGTATGTTTTATTAAATTCATTCAAGCTCTTCTAAAACAATTGATAGGTAAATTACCAATGAATCCCCTCATTCCCTCATATATTTAGTTTTTTGGTTTACACATTAATTTTCTTTTTCTAATTAATTACATATTTGTTTTCCAATGCAGGAAATGAAGCCAATTGAAGAGAGACGAAGAAAAAAAATGGCGGAGAACAATCGTCGGATGGAGGAGCTGGGCATTCCACCATTAGTGCCTACAGTGAGTACTTTATTTCAAATATATATATATATATTTACAGAATATATAATGTCATGTGATTAATTTTTTTTGTAAACTTTTTTGTAGGATCCACCATTACGTCGACAGTTATTCGACGAGGAGCCTAGTACTGGTCCGAGTACTCAGGCCGGTGGTACGAGGAGGGTTCGTACCAGAGGTGGACGTAGAGCTGCGCGTGCCCGACTAGACCCTGCCCCTCCCACTGACATTTCAGCCTTCCCACATTCTGATCCCGGTGTGTCGTTAGGGACACACGGGATATTTAGACCTCCCATGTTTTCGCTACCTTCTGCATCTTCTGCCCCATCATTTTCACATCCCATGATGATTCCCACTCCCCAGTCAGCATCAGGTCATACAGTTGTTCCATCTTCTTTTCCTTCTACTTCTGTCTCTCCGAGCTTTTATATTCCATCGTCTTCGACTCCCGTTCCACCAGAGGGTGTTCCATCAGGTTCTGTGGATCCGGCGCCACTCATTGATCAGACTAGCACAGGTATATTTATAAAACCCTATCAAATTTTTATAGTAATATTTATTTTCATTATAACATGTTTTGATAAAATATTTGTTTTTCTTTCATGACAGATACATCTACTGAAAGGAGGCGGGGGCGGGGCCGTACACGCATGCGTTCGGTGTGGAACCGTCGCACACAGGTTATGGTGGAATATAATGAAGACAATCAGATGGTTGAGAAAACAGGGCAGCAATGTCGGAGTTTTATGGCGACGCTTGCCAAATACTCCGACATCATTCCCGTCAGCCCGCTGTCGTGGAGACATTTGCCACATGAGGTCAAAGATAGAGCTTGGTCAGAGATATGGGTAAAAAAATCTGTTGTATTTAATGCCATGAATTTTTTTTGTATTTATATAAATTAATATTTTCATTTCAGCTTCGATTTAATTTTCCTGATGGTGAGGGTGCACGAATGGAACGTCTAAAGGATTTAGGCGAGCTTTGGAGAGCCTACAAGCATGAGCTGTATATTGGCTGGCGTGCTAGAGTTGGCACTGAGTTAGAGGCGGTACCAGTCGTGGATGATTGTCCTATAGAGCAGTATCGTCAGATGATTACTCATTGGACGAGTACCCAGTTTAAGGTATGAATTACATTTGAGGTATTTAAATAATAACTTTCAAGTTTTGCATTAATATTATCCTTTGCATTATCGAATTTTATTTAGGAATCATCTGGTAAAAATAAAAAAAACATTGATGCAAAAAAATACCTCCATACACTAGGACGCACGACGATGCCGGATCATGAGAGGCAGCAGGTATGACAATTGTTTATAAGTTTTCTTTACGACTTACATTTTCTTTTTTTTCCTCAATTATTTAATTATTTGCTGAAGTATTTATATAAATTTTGTTTTCAATGTCATTGTAGAGGAAAGTACAAAATATTGAAGGACGTGTGCCTCGAGCAAAACTGTTTTGCTCGAGTAGACGAAAAAAGGATGGACGTGCTGTCAACGAAGCGACTCAGCAGCAGATTGTAAGTTTTAATCTGTTGATTTTATATTTTAATATCTATTTCGTAACTTAACAATATATTTATATTTGTAACAGGATGCTTTAGAGGCCCTCGATGCCCAAGAAGCAGACAATTTTGGGCCATCTGATCACTTACATCAGGTGTTGGGAGATGATCATTCTGGCAGAGTACGCTGCCGACCTAGGATAGCCCCGACGAGGTATTGGCCTGCCTCAGGTACGAGTTGTAGTGCCACCGAGCTGCAGCAAGTTAGGGCACAAGCAGAACAGGCTGAGAAAAGGGCCACAGAGACGGCAGAACAGTCTGCAAGGGCAAACAGTGCATTTATGAAATTTATTGAAGTTCTGCGTCCAACACTTCCAGCAGAGGCCAGCCCAGCGATTGATGAATACATGTCGTCGATACATTCTATATATGGTGCACCAGGTGGCAGTTCCAGTGGTGGTCAGGCCGATGTCGAGCTTGAAGATGATGATGGCGAGCAGTCTGATTCGGAAGAGGATGGAGATGAGGAGGGCGAGGAGGAGGGCGAAGGCGAGGAGGAAGGCGTTGAGGAGGGTGATGACGATGAGGAGGACGATGACGAGGGCGATGATGATGATGATGATGGAGATGGTGATGCTGATGTGGGACATATTGATCCGTTACATTTTTGACTTGACATGTGATGTTTAATCTATTCTAGTTGTTGGTTTTATCTAGACTCGTAGTATAGTATTGGAGTTGAATTATTTTAATCAGTCGCCCGTATTTGTCGTCTGATTTCAGGCCATTCCGACATCGTTCGGCCCGTTTGGACCCCCCTCACGCGCGTTTACGAAGCGCGCGCATCACTTAAAACACGAATATTGAGCCGTACCGCGCAAACCGCACGTCCGATTGAGGTGCCGTCTGCGCGTACACGTCACGAATAATAATTAAAATGTTCCACGGTGGTTTCAGATCAATCTGAGGCCGTCCGCTATGAATTTGACCGTTGGACGCCCGTTCTGGCCGTTTATGACACCATAACTGCGTTGTCGGTCACCGCGGGCACACGACAAGTCCGATTGACGTGCCGTCTGCTCGACCACTTCAGAAATCACTCACCCGTATTTGTCGTCTGATTTCAGGCCATTCCGACATCGTTCGGCCCGTTTGGACCCCCCTCATGCGCGTTTACGAAGCGCGCACATCACTTAAAACACTAATATTGAGTCGTACCGCGCAAACCGCACGTCCGATTGACGTGCCGTCTGCGCGTACACGTCACGAATAATAATTAGAATGTTTCACGGTGGTTTCAGCTCAATCCGGAGACGCGGTGTGGCCGACACCACTCAAAGTGTCCGTCTTTTGTTTCAAAAGGACGTCATTTTAAGTGAAAAGAATCAACTGGCTTACGGAAAACCGACCAAACGCATTCCGAATCTGTTGATAATTTATCCCAACAATCCATGGGTCATATGTGACGTGTACGAGCCAACCCGGGATGAATCCGAGTCGCGGTGTTGCCGGGATAAGTTTAAGTGGCTCTCTTTTGTTTAAAATGAACACCATTTTAAGTACATACGGAAAAACGACCAAACGGATTCGGTTTCCGTTGAAACTTTAGGAGAACGATCCATGGGTCATATGTGACGTGTACGAATCAACCCCGCCACAATCGGAGACGCGGTGTGGCCGACACCACTCAAAAAGTGTCGGTCTTTTGTTTCAAAAAGACGTCATTTTAAGTCCACCGGCCAGCCGGTGTGAGACCACCGGCCAGCCGGTAAGGTCACCGGCCAGCCGGATCCAGCCCATCGGCCAGCCGGTGGACAAGGCAGAAGGCCTTGCCCTCTGCCAAGTGCCACCGGTCAGCCGGTGTATGGCCACCGGCCAACCGGTGGGCCCAGACAGAATGGAATACCTTCTGTCCAGACCACCGGCCAGCCGGTGCCTGACCACCGGCCAGCCGGTGGAACCCAGACAGAATAGCATGCTTCTGTCCAGACCACCGGCCAGCCGGTGGCTCAGCACCGGTCAGCCGGTGGAGCCAGAGAAATCCCTTGCCTCTACATCAACTACACTCACCTCCGACCCAACATCCATCAGTCATATGTGACATGTACGAGCCCACTCGGGCTCAATCCGAGTCGCGGTGTGGCCGGGATCAGTCTAAGTGGCTCTCTTTTGTTTAAAATGGACATCATTTTAAGTACATACGGAAAACCGACCAAACGCATTCGGTTTCCATTGAAACTTTAGGAGAACGATTCATGGGTCATATGTGAGGTGTACGAATCATCCCCGCCACAATCCGAGGCGCGGTGTGGTCAACACTGCTCTAACTGTGTCTGTTTTGTTTAAAATGGGTAGGATTATAAGTGAAAAGAACTGACATACGCAAAACCGACCAAACGCATTCGGTTTCCATTGAAACTTTAGGAGAACGATCCATGGGTCATATGTGACGTGTACCAATCATCCCCGTCTCAATCCGAGACGCGGTGTGGCCGACACCGCTCTAACTATGTCTCTTCTGTTTAAAATGGGCATGATTATAAGTGAAAAAGAACAACTGGCATACGCAAAACCGACCAAACGCATTCCGAATCTTTTGATAATTTATCACAACGATCCATGGGTCATATGTGACGTGTACGAGCCAACCCGGGTCAATCCGAGTCGCGGTGTGACCGGGATCAGTCTAAATGGCTCTCTTTTGTTTAAAATGTACACCATTTTAAGTACATACGGAAAACCGACCAAACGCATTCGGTTTCCATTGTAACTTTAGGAGAACGATTCATGAGTCCTATGTGACGTGTACGAATCATCCCGCCTCAATCCGACATGCGGTGCGGCTGACACCACTCAAAGTGTCCGTCTTTTGTTTCAAAAGGACGTCATTTTAAGTGAAAAATATCAACTGACATACGGAAGACCGACCAAACGCATTCGGATTCTATCGATACTTTAGCACAACGATCCATGGGTCATATGTGACGTGTACAAGTCAACCCCGTCTTAATCTGAGATGTGGTGTGGCCGACACCGCTCTAACTATGTCTCTTTTGTTTAAAATGGACATGATTATAAATGAAAAGAACAACTGGCATACGCAAAACCGACCAAACGCATTCGGAATCTTTTTATAATTTATCACAATGATCCATGGGTCATATGTGACATGTACGAGCCAACCCGGGATGAATCTCAGTCGCGGTGTGGTCGGGATGAGTCTAAGTGTCACTCTTTTGTTTAAAATGTACAACATTTTAGGTACATACGGAAAACCGACCAAACGCATTCGGTTTCCATTTAAACTTTAGGAGAACGATCCATGAGTCATATGTGACGTGTACGAATCAACCCCGCCTCAATTGGAGACGCGGTGTGGTCGGCACCACTCATAGTGTCCGTCTTTTGTTTCAAAAGGACGCCATTTTAAGTGAAAAACATCAACTGGCATACGGAAAACCGACCAAACGTATTAGGATTCTGTCGATACTTTAGCACAACGATCCATGAGTCAAATGTGACGTGTACGAGTTAACCCCGCCTCAATCTGAGGTGCGGTGTGGCCGGTATCACTTCAGGTGTATGTATTTTGTTTAAAATGGACATCATTTGAGGTAAAAATATATGGTATAGAAAAAACCGATCATATTATGAATTGAATTTCAGATTCCACGTATAATTGTCATCTAAATTTTAAATTGAATTCTATATGAATTATGTATGTTTATGAATTGTAATTTAATTATGGATTTGTATAGTTTCAGGATCCATTATATGTTAAATGTGTATGAATTTGTTCGTAATTGAATATGTATGTTTTATTTTATTACTGGTACAATAGTTGGATCGAAAATGAGGTGAAAATGAGGTGAAAATGAGGCCTGATGACCGGTGGTGATAGACAGGGGCTGTGCAAATTGCAGGGTGCTGCAATTTGCAGCATAGGGTATGCCAACGGTTTCAAACCGTTGGCATATAAGTTTCTAGCATGTCTTTTCCCAACGGTTCTAAACCGTTGGGAAAGACTTCACCAATTCCCAACGGTTTAAAACCGTTGGGAAATTGTTCCACATGGTATATCCCAACGGTTTGGAACCGTTGGGAAAATGTGTGGCATTTGAGTTTTCCCAACGGTTTGTGAGAACCGTTGGGAAAAACTAAATTTCTATGGGCTATTGCAACGGTTTCAAGTAAACCGTTGGGAAAACCTTTTCCCAACGGCTTACTTCCCAACGGTTCTCATAACCGTTGGGAAAACCTTTCCCAACGGTTTGAGGGGCTTTCCCAACGGTTCAGAACCGTTGGGATATAGTATATTTCCAGTAGTGACACTCAACTTGGAGAAGAGATACCTTGATCTGGTGTTCTATACAAGTATCCATAACCCAAAATTATGAGAAAATTCTTGATCCACGCCAAAAAAATCAATTATTGAACAACCACCATGATATTGGGTGTCTTATATCCCTCTGACATAGCCGTCAATGTCAAATCATGGCTTTATAACCCAACAATGAAGAATATGAACCACAGGATGGGGAAAAGGCATAAGAACGAAGATTAATCAATAATTGGACAATAATTATTCTCAAAAGATCATAGATCAGGTATAATCAATGTGAGAAACATGGAATAATCATGAAGAAATAAAATATGCAATTTTATTCAATGTATAAACTCATGAGAATGATTAAATTAATCAATGATCAAAGAAAATAATATAAGAATGCAATAAATATTTTAATCAAGAGTGGAAAATTCAATTGAAGATCCTTACTGATATTATTGATCGAACGTTTGTGAATAATTAATTCTCCAATGATGAGGATTGGTGACTATGGAAGCTGTTTGTTAATATAGATTTATCTGATCATCGGTCTTCATCATATCTCGATCCTCCAATGAAGAATGGGGAAACTGCATCTCAATGATACTAGTGTTCTGAGGAAAACCCTGGGAATTTGAAATAATATGCATTTTTAGAGAGAAATTCATTTTTTGTGGAAAATTAATTCATTGATTGATTAATTAATCAATATATTTTTCATAAATTCCAACGACTTCCTCATACAAATGTTTGACACCGACTAAAATTAGGTTGTGTGTAGGGTAAATATCATTCTCCATAATCAATCATGGCCCCATATTTTTTATTTGAAACTCATTTTAGGTGATATTACAATTTTTTTTTAAAAACTATGCATACATGATATAAAATATATTAAATATATTTATAAAATTTATTTTGGTCTCACCGGGCCACAGAATCAAATGTTGTCATAGTGCCTAGATTAGAAAATATACTGAAATATATTTCAAATTCTTACTAGGAAAATATATATATATATTAAATGTTAAAGGAATTAATTAATTATAGTAAAAGGATATTGAAACAAAAATATTGTCATATTATGATCACTACCAATGATTCAATAGTATTTTCAACCATCATAAATTTATTTTTGTGGGGTCATCAACATTCTTCTTACCTTGTTCTCTATCACTCTATATTAGTATTTGGGAATTATTTTCATCCTGCATTTCAATATTTTAACATCCAAATAATTTTATAATATTTAGAAACCTAGTTTTGTGTTATCCCGTATGACATATGTATTTCATTTTTCCCATTATTAATTGGATTTTTTAACCATTTTTCATTGTGGGTTTTCCAAAAATGAATTTTAAAATATCATACCATGGAACACCGAGCATAAGATAAAATTACTAGGAAATAATTTATTGAAAAAGTATAATTTAACACCACTTTTTATAAAATAATGGTATTTTTAGAGTGTATAAAACATTCACCACTAAGATGAAACAAACCATTAAAAATTAATATTTAAATATGAAAATTATATCCCAGTTGTGGACATGGAGGCTAGGAATTGGATTAAAGACAAACACACACACACACACACACACACATATATATATATATTTAATCGACTAAATAATTTTTTTGATTAATTAGAAGGTAATATGAACACAATTTTTTAATAAATACATTTTATACATCAAAATAATTTGTATTCATAAATTTCTTTATTAGGTCATATGAAAAAATATTATAATTAACTTCAAAAATAATAATAAAATTTATTTAATAAAAAATAATATCTTTTATGCAATCATCATATCATAATTATTTAGGGTGAGTTTTTATAATTTTTTTGAAAAAATTATTTCCTATGAATAGTGAAAAAATAACTTTTTAATGAAAAGTGTATTTTTTTTAGGATATTAAAATGATACATTTAATTTAAAAATAGATAAAAAGTAAAATTAGTTCTATTATATTATAAAAAATAAAATGAAATTTATTGAAATAAATTTTAAGATTCAATTTATTATAAAATCATTTTTGTTCTTAAAAAGTCATTTTTCTGAAAAAAAATCATTTTTGGGATTAAATTTTTAATCTTAAATTAATTTCATAAACTTATAAAAAGTGAATGTGGAAAAATAGATTAAATAATTTGAATCAAGAAGTATATATTTTTTCATTTGGTCCCTTTTCTCATTATGAATAGCAAACATAGTAAATAATTATCATCACGATAATGTTAAATAATGTAATTATGGTTAAATATAAAATGATAGTGAAAAAAATAACCTAAAAACAATATTAAACCGATTATATGAGTCTAGATCAATTATTTGCATTGTATATTTTAATATACCGATACATTGATCCAAATATATCTTATTTTGACCATTATAATATTTATGTAAATGATAAAGCTGAGAAATTTCACTTTCATTATTTTAATACAAAAAATATTTTCTGATATTGATAAATACATTTCATGTTTGGTTATAAAAGATTTTTCCTGGAATATGAATAAATTTTTAATTCATTTTAAATGATTTAAATTTTCTAGGGATTTACTAATTACCATTAATTCTTATACAATGTTGAAATATTATTTTTCAATTTGTAGAAAAATAAAATAAAATATTTTAATATGATTAAAACTAAAAAAATGTGATGATTTTTTTGTTATAAATTTTTTTATGCATATAATAATTTTGGTATATGTTAATGAAGTATATTTTAATTTAATCATTGTATTGATGTATTTAAAGTGAAATTAAATAAATAGTTTAGAAACTAAATTAAAGATATTTTATAAAAAAATAATGTTTTAACAAATAATCTAAAATTAATAAAAATACGTTATTATGAAAAATGAATGGAATAATATTGGAAATATAAACCATGGTCCATTTATGAGTCTTTTCCATTTTATGGTTACATAATTGGCCATGAGATAGTAGAAAAGTTTTATATTTGGTAATTTTTAAAAGTGTTCTCTAGGGGATAAATCATATATATAACGGTAAAACATAAACAAAACTTCTCCATAATTTATTAAATGATAGTATTTTGACTAATCCTCATATTATATTTTATTTATATAAAATAAAATCCATTTTTTCAAAAAATATAATTTATATTTATATCATCTTTTTGGATGTTCCAGGAATTTCCCTCTCCTCACAAATAAAACGACACCCCTTATCTCTTTTCTGTACACCTTTTTGAGAATCCTACATAAACCAACTCTTAATAAATTCCCTTCTATGAATACTTGTAATAGTTATAGAGGTGTTGTATTCCCTAAATACCAACCCTAATCCCATAACATGATACCTATATGAATCTTAGGAAAGAAGAGGTAATCATATTTACTGACTCTTTCAAGATTATTTCTGAAGCCTACTAATGATGTGGTAATCATATTTACTAACTCATTCAAATTTATCTCTTCTTATAATTACTCATAATGTTCTATAAACACTATAATATTATCTATATGTATTTTTAGATATTTTCAAATTCATCTAATTTTTTTAATACCCAAGTTTAGTTTTCTTTTAGGCTATAACTTATAAATCACACTTAGAGAGGGTAAGTTTTATTTTTGGAAGAATTGTTGAATAAATGATGAAGCCTAGATATAGTATAAATACATGATGTTTATTGAATACAAAACATGCATATCCAATGATAGACCCCTTCCACACCATTAGATAGCTTTTCCCAGGTGGTGAAAATCATGAGCTTTACATGACATGTAATTTTTACATGCCCTATAAATTCTATACATTTATTTCAATGGGAGGAAGGGACACTTTTTTGGAATGAAGATCAATTCTCCTCCCACTCATAGTAGTATTCTCATTGAAGGGAATCCTTCATGAAAAAATGAGGCTTCCAACATTATACTCTCTCCAAACTCTGATTGGACCATCGTGAGTTGTTTTGGATAACATGCAGTAAGTTCCTCTATTGTATTCCTTCTTTGAATTGTTTATTTCACCGTCATTTGTGATATCTTAGTGAAATATAATATGTCGAAATTTTAGGGGTTTTTCACTAATTTTATCATTTATTTTTCAAACCAAAGGCAGATACTGGATGAGTGTTTGTCCACAGACATAAGGTAGGTGATCAATCAATTTTACCAAAAAAATTAAGTGTTTTATAGTGTTTCGCCATTTTGATTCATAACATACATTTTGACATTATTCCCTTAAATTTTATTACATGCTAAAAATAAAATGAACCATACGATGATACTCTCACTATTTCATTTATAAATGTTTAGAGGATGTTACCTCATTTAATGATGCCCCTTTGGGTGTGATATGTTAATTTACCTTCTCTAAATATAGGCTATATAAACAAACCACCTCTTATGTTGTTCAGATTGACCTCAAATTGGACATCATATTTCCATATAAATCAGATCGATTAATTTAAATGAATGGATGTGTGTATAGTAGAAATTTCACATGAAGTAACTTTATATAAATAAATTATATAAATTTTAAAAACCTAGGTCAATTGGGAAGAATAATTATAAATTCTTATGAAGTAATGCCTCATGATTAATATTATTAGAAAATTGTTTTTTGGTCATTGAACAACATTTAAGGGAATTATTGTGCATGTAATTTTATGATCCTTTATATTGGGTGATAGGAATAGAATCCCATGTCGTTTAACTTTTCTTCAACAATGAACAAAATGTTACAAATTCCACTATTTTTGTTGTTAAGAATGAAAAATCATACCAGTATCTCAAGTGACGACCATGTTGTGTCAAATTTTCATGATATTAAAGTCTAGTACCCTTTCCAGAGCAGTTTTATTGTTTTACTAGAGAATGATGTTTGTGTTATGCTCTAGGTCAAGCTAGAACCTATTATCCTTGTATATGACTATATATATACTTATGCATATAATTTTTATATATGTATACATATTTTATATGATTACTTCTAAATGGTTTTACATGGTAAGTGTGATCATACATATTTCAGCCTACACCAATGCTTGTAATGTCTACCAGTGGTTAATACTGGAACCTGAATAAAATAGTGTTTGTTTTTAGTATTATTTATTTGTCCTTATAACTACACACTGATATGATTTAGATTATTCTACACACCTTTGTTGGTGGCCAAATATGTTCTTCTAAAAATATACTCAGTCCACCCTTTGTACAATTGTACACATTATAGTTTCATGTATTGACAAGGAAATGAACCAATCATGGATGCCTGGTCATGTTTGTGTATTGAATAGATTGGGGGGAATAAGACCAAGCACATGCTAATGATGAAATTGGAGATGTATTTTGGTGTTTTTATTATTTTTTTATAAAATTTTGTATATATCTATTGTCATATATCCACATATTCCTATTTTATATATTAGAGTTTCATGAAATCCTTTGTATATGACTAATTAAATGGATTATGATTATTATTACTACTTGGATGTTTCATATTCCATTGTTCTTATTTAGGAAATTATTTTTTGCTAGGCTATTAGTTATATCATCCATCCTTTCATTAATATATATATTTATATCATTTTTGAAACTATTATATGTTGGTATAGTCCACCCCCCCGCATAACCTTGGTCCCTCACGACTAGTCCATAGCCTCTGGAATATGGGGAGGTACCCTTGATGCAATGCGACCCACTATATATGGGAATTATTTTAGTGGCCCCGGGTCAGGACGTTACCATGTGGTATCATAAATTTCATTTCCTATTCTCTTAATATTTGGGGATTAGATATGGGACTTGGATGTATGGTAATTTGGTAATGAGATTGTTTCTAGGAGTAGTTATGCTATGTATAGGTAGATCCCAAGTATCCTAGGATGGGATATTGCTGTTCTGATTTTTGTATGTTACAGAAACACTTATTTCACTATTGGGTGATACACCT
Organism: Viscum album; assembly: GCA_963277665.1. Lineage (NCBI taxonomy): Eukaryota > Viridiplantae > Streptophyta > Magnoliopsida > Santalales > Viscaceae > Viscum > Viscum album. The sequence continues at coordinate 594,329,831 of OY728126.1, forward strand.
GTGTTATGATGTAATTAAAATTCCTATTATTATTATTATTATTATTATTATTATTATTATGGATTTTTCCATAGTCCTAGTATGAAAAGGAGGTTCAATCCCATGCATCACTATAAGAACATTAGGGCTTATATTTCATGAATTTTTCTATGCCACATTTAACTTCAACATGAATTTCCTAATATATATAGTGTGTTTTATGATTATTATATATGAAAATATGCTATCATCTCTTATTAGTATACAATAATTGGATTAATTAATGTTTTTTCATAAAAAAAATAGAATTTTCCCATATATAATGATGATAAAACCTTAATTAACTAATTATTTCCTATTTGATCCATGAACAACGGGTTCTATTTAATGAAATTATACATGATTCGATTACATGATTGATAATTTTAATTTATAATGAATGTTCTACTATAAATTGGTAATGGTGATTCATCTAATGAAATAATTTTACATGACCGGTTTCATCCTGATGCCGGACATAAATGTTATGTCCGAGTTAATTGGGGTACCATTTGAAATTTATAAAGGGTATGTTATTTATAAATTTTGAATGGTGATGAAAATAACTAATGTGATATATATGTATTAAAGAATGGTTAAGAACTTAATTAAATTTAAAAATTAAATGAAACTGTTACGACTTATTAGGGATTCTAATTTTAAAGTATAGGGTATATTCCTCTACACCTTGAAATTGATAGTCCACATGTCAAAACCCCTATTGTGATACGAGATATATCCCAAAACTCAACCTTATTAGTGGGTAGTTGGGAGTGTCTCTTATTATTATTATGGTCTTTTATAGTCCTTCTTTATCAGCAGACAAGGTTTTTGGAGAAGGAAGACAGGTGTGAACTTTTATATAAGAAGGATGTGTACCTACCATTTTTGGTATCTACAAATTTTTAATTTCAAAATTCTATTCATAGATATGAAGTCAGTATTTTAGAATCATGTCACCATTACGTACTCTAGTCATATAACTGAAATGGGGTGACAATCGTGCACCAGTGGTGGTGGGCATTAAGTTGGTATTATTACCTCTGGAAGTGCCACCTCTAGAAATGCCTACTATTTGTTATAATGGAACTGATTCCCAGTATTAAGAGGGTTTCTTTTGTAAAATGTGGTATATTAAAGGAGTTTCTCGATCATTCATTTTAATAGAAACATTGAATTGGGAGTTTTACTAATTGAATCTTTCCACTATTTCAGTGGATATAGGGACTCATGCCTTATAATGATGGCTAGAGGACATGCTTTCGATATTAAAACATCTAGGGATGAATCACGATGGGATGGTCAACCTCGTTGCTTATATGTTTTATAGAATATCCAAGTGGTGTTGGGATGTCATTACCCATTAATAATGACATCTAGATATGTTCTGGATGGATTTATAGATGATATTTTATTATTACATCATTCCACAAACATTGAAGGATGACCGAGCTATAGAGTTAAATAATTTTCAATAGGGATCCATATTTGTAATGGATTATTCTACCCATTTTAACATGACACAGTGATTCACACAGACTCTAGTGGGCTATGAGCTCATTAACATGAGGTGATTTAAGGATGGGATAGTATATTCCATCCAATCACAGATTAATTTTTTCAGGTTGACCATAATTTCAAACATAGTAAATTATGACCTTATTATTTGGAAGAACCTGAGGGAAGTTGATGTTGTGATCCAAAAAAATTAAAACCCTATATTTATTAGTGGTTCTTCTAGGGGGTGGAAGAAATTCTTTGAGGTTTTTCATGGGGTAGTTGTAGTCAGTCACCTTTAACTGATAGTATTATTAAATATCACCATTGTATCATGTTTGGACACACGAAAACAATGTGTACATGGTTCCCAATAGAATGATAATATTGTGGTAGGGTTGCCCATATTTAGGTTTGTTGTGGGTCCTTTACACCAGTGCCTAGTGAGAGAGGGTCTACACCTACTCCATGATACAAATAAGGTCTAGTAGTATCTCCTCATCCATGTAGTAGGAATACCGCCAACTGCTCTGGCTGAGGTGGTGTCCAAGGAAGGGGACACCAAATGTATAATTTGTAGAGTCATTAATTTGTGCCTACTTGAGGTAGTTAGGTTGCAATTTAGGGCTTCGGTGCCAACCATTTACTTGCACTTCACCATATTATAGAGGATCATAGTATTTTACATTAATTTTTTTGAAGATCTATTCTAGTATCCACTACTTTAGTTTCATTTTTTATAGAGGTTTACCATACTATTTTAAATCTATTTAAATTTTGGAGAGTTAGAGCCTTGTTATATAGTCCATCTATTGTGTGTTGACCCTCGATACCGCATAAGGATTCTAACCATAGTGTTTTTTTTTCAATGTAAGTTTTTTTGAGATAATAAAATATATTTTCATATGGAATATTTTATTTCTCAACATTATAGGGTTTGAAATCATTCATAGAATAGATTGGTTGGCTCCCTATCAGCTGCATATTGGTTTTTATAAAGTTAGAGTGATGATTAAATTACTATAAAGTGGTACATGTTTTTAATGGAGAACACGATGTCCATGAAACTCAAAACAGACCTAATAATTAGGTATTGGGCTGAGTGACATCCCTGAATGATAGTCATTTATTAGATGATAACAGAATATAACATATTTTTATACTACTTATGGTAGTTCAATTTAGGGACATGTTTCCTAATATCATTCCAAGTATACCTATAGTGATAGAGGTATAATTAATCATTGAGTAAGTTGTTATAGTAGACATAGTGTCCATTCCTCCATACAGGATGGCAACTATGGAGCTTCTAAAGATGAAAAAGTTTTTGGATAACTAAGACAATATTGGTTTCATCCAACCTAAAACTTATTCCTGGGTTTGAATGGTCATTTTTTCCCAAAAGGTGGAAAGTGGACTCATACATTGTATAGATTACCAATGAATAAACCAACTCATAGTTAAGAAATTGTATCCCCTACCTCGAATTGATGACATTTTTTATCTTCTCTAAAGATTGAATTTATTTTCAAAGATTAATTTGATGTTGCACAATTCTTAGGTTCATTTAAGGACTTCATTCAAACCATGTATATAATTATAATGAGTGTATGTTTTTTTATAATTGGTAAGGTCACTCGGTCTCACGAACTATCAATCTATTTTCATTTCCTTGAGGAATCAGGGTTTCCAACTATATTTGGATTAATTTTTGGTTGTCTTTTTGGGTGATATCTTGGTGTATTATTGTTTATAACATGACCATTCTAAACATCTTGACATCATACTGAATAAATTTAGAGTGTAATATCTTTACACAAAGATCACTAAATTTCATTTTTTTATTAACAAATTCAACTTACTGGGTTATATCATCTTTGAGAAAGAAGAATTATTAGGCATAGAGAAGGTTAATGATTTTGTTTCCTAAGAGTTTCCTAGTTAAATCATTGATATCTATAGTTTCTTCAGGATATCCAATTTTTACTGATGCTTCATCCATAATTTCTCATTCATGAAATGGATATTTTGGGGTTGACTAAGATGAGTGTCAAAATCAAATGGTTAGAAGCTTATGAAATAAACTTTTAGTAATTTAAGGGATGGTTTAATTCATCATCGATCAAGATTCTATGGGAGAAAGTCATGATCTATATGGTTTATTATGATGAATCTAGAATTGAGTTTGGGAGAAATTGTGCGGTAGGACGAGCATGTTTTAGCATATGGGTATAGTTAGAGGATTCATTATGAGTGTAGTTACCCCACTCATGATCTCTTGTTATCTCTATAGTTTATGCTTTACACATTTGATAGAATTATTTACCTGTATAGAATTTTGTGATTTTCACTAATCAAAAAAACCTCAAGTATATATTTATAGATCATGATATGAATCTCATGAATTATTTATTTCTTTAATACCTTCATTTAGTTGAATTCGACTATTACTATATTCATGGAAACGGAAAATTATGAGTTGATTCTCTAGGAAAGAAGCCTCAGGGTCAAGATGTGCGTGAGGCTAGTGGTGAGTGGTGTATTATGGCCTTGTTTTCAGATATACATACTGATGTTTTAAATATTCATGGTTAGATATTCCACTCATCTTGAGTAGTGACCACTATCTTATTAGAAGAGTTAAAAATGAGGAAAATTTTTGATCCGAGGCTTCAAGTCTTGAGAGAATTTATTGCATATGGGGATTCAAATTCATGGTGGACTATTGATTAGGATTATACCGTACACCCACAAGGGAATTTTTGAATGCCAGCAGATATCTGAGAGTAGATGATATGGAAATTTCATGCCATGTCTTGGGTAGTATATACCGATTTTACCAAGATGTACCAGGACCTACATCACAAGTTTTGGTGGTATGGTATAAAACAAGAGATAGTGGACCTTATTATATAGTGTTCCACCAATCAGTCGATGAAGAAAGAGCATCAGCTATTAGCTAGAATATTATAGTCATTGTACATTATAGAGTGAAAATGGGATGTTGTCACCATGGATTCCATAATAATGTCTCTATGTTAACCATGAGGAAGCAATATAGTTCGTGTTACCATTTACCATATGGATAAGGAATTCGATTTATTACCTATTCAACAGACCTTTTCCATGGTAAGCTAGAGAGGTTATACATATGAGAGATCATACACCTTTTTTAATCTCCTAATTTTATCATATATGGAAATGATTCATGATTTATATCACTTTTCTGGAAGGGATTGAACAAGGCACTATGTACACAGGTTCTTATCATCATGGCTCATCACCCTTTATAACACCCCAATCCCTATAGACTAGAGTCAGTGCATTACTTGTGATATTGGAAAGGTGAGAAGGAATGAAATCCCGAAAGAATGATCAGTTTAGTAGTCTGGGAGAAACTGGATACATATATGTTACTCAAATTACATTGGAAAAGTTTACAAAATACAATACATAATAAAAACTAATAACTGCATCCACATGAACACAATAAATGATCTCATCTTCATCACCTGTTGAAGGTAGACAATGAAAGGGGTGAGCTCAAATTCTCAATAAGGGTTACAAATAGCAGAATCATGAGTACAATAAAAAGTGAATCATAATCAATCTGACTTAATAAATATGGAGTAGTGAATAAATAAAAAACTAATTCTATTAATAAATTGAGAATGAAACTGCATCCATATATGTTGTCAGAGTGAAAACTTTATGGATAATAATAAAAAGTAATAATGAATAAAGAGAAATGATTATTAATTGGAAATCATGTATCTAGGACATAAAACTATAATACCATTAAAATGGTTTAGTTTTGTGGGTAGAAACTCGTCTTATTTTTTGGAAACAAACTCAAAGGTTTTGTCACTAACTGATTTGTCTCATGAGACCTACCGACGCATCGAGGGGCTATAGTGGGACCCAACCACAACTTCATGTAAAAATAATTTTTTATACACTGATTCAATTCAAGGGAAATATGCCTTTTCAATATCCATATAGAGTAGAGTGTAAAGATTCATCAATATTTCAATAATTAAAATAACTTTCCAAAAAAAAATTGTATGTAAAATGTTAAACGGTTTAGAAAAAAAATATATACATGACATGAGATTATGGATATTTAATATAAATATAGTTTTAAATGAAAATTGATATCAAATGGGAAGTAGTTACACCACATGAGTATCATTAGGTGCACAATACAAATTTAGCCACAACGGAATGGTTGTTGAGACAAATTCCCTTACCACAATGTAATCAGTCGAACCATACGACCCGAACATAATGAACATCAAATGAATCATTGAATGAAAGTAATATAAATAGAATCATGTTATTATATATCTCAAGTTAGTAAACATATCCCACATAGAATAAATAAGTGGAGAACAATGAAAATCTCTCAGAAATGTACATGAGGTGAGAAACCCCTTACGAAAATTCTGCAGCCTAACGACGTCGCTTAAAATTTCATAAAATAAAATGATCGGAGAAAAAGGATATTTCATCCCGTTGAAATAAAAAGGACTGTAAGAAGAAAACATAAAATTAAACCCCAATATATGAGAATTGAAAATCATATAGATAACATAAAGGAATTGTCGACTAATAAAAGAGAATGAAGGATTCCCTTACCATGTAGAGTAACTCCTAGATCCTAAAGGATGGGACCTTGGGGGATTATGGAACCCTTGGGAGGACTTCTAGTGAGGAAATAGAAATAGGGATAGTATATTAATAAATTTTTAATGAAATAAAATGAAGGGGTTTAGTAAGTATTTATTGTAATTAAGAGAGTGTTTTTATTAATTTAAAGGGACACCTTGTTAGTGGTTTTTGCAAAACCATGGGCCCTCCCATGGTATTTGACCATGGTTTAAGACACATGGGACACCTCTTGTCATAAGATACTATACACAAGTTGACCAGATATTTATATTAATTATTACACCATTATGATATTGTTAAACTACCGATAACTCAAATCATTATTTTTACTATTCATGAAAAATTCATGTATTTTAGAAATATCCAAAAAATTCACCCTATCAATTTTTCAATGTTTAAAATTCATAAATAAACTCCATTTATTGAAAATAATTTTTGATATATTTTTAATTTAATTTTTAAATAAAATCAAAGTTAATTCAGAAAAATAACAATTTAAAGCTATAATTAGTTTTGTGTTACATTAAAAAATTAATTATCTTCTCATTATCTTACTAACATACAAAAATAAAATATTAAAATTAATTAATATTAATAATGGTCATATTACTATTCATATTACTAATTATAATGGTATGTTACTATTCTTCAAAAAATCATGTCAGTTCTGTCAGACTCCAAACGACTTACTGGTCACAACTCTAGATGACTGTTTTTAGAAATTCAAAACATAGAAGTTGAACATTTATGTTTAATGGAAAACATGTAACTTTCTCATATAAGGTTTTGTTTCACAAAATACACTGCTCTTCATAAAATACGGGCTATTTAATGAATAGAAATATTTAAGAGCAACATACCATAAAATGTTTGGGGTGTTATATTATTCCCTCCTTCGGAAATTTAGTCCTTAAAATTATATATATAATGCCCACCGAAACGATGTGGGTGGTTCTTCTTCATGAAATCCTTCGGTTCCCAGGTTGCTTCCTCCATTTTCTGGTTCCTCCAAAGAACCATTACTAGACGAGTTGTCTGATTTCTCAATACCTACTCCATTATATCAGGAATCCAAATATTCTATTCACAGTATGACAAATCAGGTTCCAGTTCAATTTCATCATAGCTAAGTACATGTGTTGGGTCTGGAATAAATTTCTTTAACGATGACACGTGAAACACATCATGAAGTCTTGAGATATTTGGCGGCATCACTAAATGGTAATCTACAGCTCTAATTCTTTCCATAATTTCAAATGGTCTAGTGTACCTGGGGATCAGTTTCCCTTTCTTACCAAATCTTAAGACACCCTTCCATGGAAATTCTTTCAGAAAGGCATGATCTCCCACATGGAATTCCAAATCATTCATCCAGTTGTCAGTATAACTCTTCTTCCTACTTCATGATTATTTAATATGGGCTTGTATTTTCTTCACCTTTGTCATGGTCTCTTCAATAATTTCTGGGCCTATAAGTTTCCTATCACCAACTTTATCCCAACATGTTGGTGTTCGACATCTCTTTCCATATAATACTTCATATGGAGCCACGTGAAAACTAGAATAGAAACTATGGTTGTATGAAAATTCCACCAAATTCAAGTATTGATCCCACATACCTTGGAAGTCAAGAGAGAATAACTTCATCATGTATTCTAGAGTTTTAATAGTCTTTTCAGAATGTCCGTCGGTTTGTGGGTGATAAGCAGCACTCATACGAAGCTCATTATTCAATGGTTTCTGGAGAATTTTCCAGAATTTTGATTTAAATTTGGGATCTTGATCAGATACAATTGATAGATGTCCGCCATGTAGTCTTACAACTTCGTTAATATAAAGTCTTTCCAAGCGCTCAAGTGGAATGTCCTCTCTTATAAGAAGGAAATGTGAGGATTTTGTGAGATGATAAAAAATTACCCATATTGCATCATTCCTTATAGGTTTCCTCAGTATTCCAGTGATAAAATCCATTTTAATGTTATCCCACATCCACATAGAAATAGGTGAAGGTTGCATCACTCCTTTGGGATGATGTCTCTCTACCTTCACATGTTGACAAACTACACACCTTGACACGTAGTCAGAAATTTTTCGCTTCATATTATCCCACCAATAATATTCCTTCAGATCTCTGTACATCTTAGTACTACCCAGGTGTATAGACAAATTTTAGATATGGGAATCATCTAAGAGTTCCCTTTTTAGCTCATGTATTGATGGAACACATAACCTCTTCCCAAATTTCAGAGCTCCTTCTTAATACACGAAGTCATCCAGTCTCCCATCCTTGACACAATTTATTTTCTTATTCAGATTCTCATCATCAGATTGAGAGCTTTGTTTCTTCTCTAATAAAGATGGGTTATAAATCATTTGAAAGAGGAAAGATGTTTCCCTTTCCATAACAATTCCCATATCCATCATTCGTATATCCAAAAATATAGGATCTATCTCAATCCCCATTAGAGTCAAAATTCTACATTCCTACCTACTTAGTGCATCTTCCACCTTATTCTCCTTTCCTGGGTGGTATTTTAATGAAAAATTGAAATCTTTGAGTAACTCGAGCCATCTCCTTTGCCTCATGTTGAATTCTTTTTGTGTGAAAATACATCTCAAACTCTTGTGGTCCGTATAAATCTCACATCTTTCTCTGTAGAGATAATGTCTCTATTTTTTCATGGAAAATATTACACCTGCTAACTCAAGATCATGAGTTGGATAATTTTTCTCATGGGTCTTCAGTTGTCTTAATGCATAAGCAATAACATTATCATTTTTCAAAAGGATTCAACCCAACCCATTCTTTGATGCATCACTGTATATCACAAATTCATTACTTCCAGATGGAATAGTAAAATTGGAGCATTGACCAACATTCTTTTCAATTATTCGAAGAATTCCATAAAATCTTTTTTCCACAAAAACATAACTCCTTTACGTGTGTGCTTGGTTAGCGGGTTAGCCAGTTGGGTGAAATTCTGAATCAATCACCGATAGTAACATGCTAAGACAATAAAACTGCGTACCTCATTTATGTTTATTTTCATGGTCCATTCTTGGATTGCCTTTTTCTCTGCAGGATCTATTAGGATTCCATCCTTAGAGAAAATATGGCCTTAAAATGAAACTAATTGAATCCCTAATCCACACTTGCTAAACTTCCCAAATAATTTATTTCATCTAAGAGTTCTCAAAATAACCCCCAAGTGATTCCCTTAGTTTTCATGGCTTTTTGAGTATACGTGGATATCATCGATGAATACCAAAAAATGTTATCAAGATATTCCGTGAAAACTCTATTCATTAAATCCATGAAAATATATGGTACATTATTCAGTCAAAAAGTCATAACTGTAAACTCGTAATGCACATACCTAGTTCAAAATGCTATCTTTGAAATATCTTCCTTCCTCACTTGTAGTTGATGATATTCAGATCGATGGTCATTTTTTTAAATGTATTGATCTCCATGAACATGATGAAATAAATCATCAATCTGGGGAACAAAATACTTATTTTTTATTGTGATATCATTGATTACCCTATAATCAATTCATAGCCTCATGGATCCATCTTTCTTTTTGACAAACAAGACATGGTCTCCCCATAGAGAAACACTAGGTAGAATAAATACTTTCTCATTCAACTCCTCTAGTATTTTATTTAGCTCCACTAACTGCACAATGTCCATTCTATAGAAATTCTTTGATATTGGTCATGCATCAGCAATTAAATCAATAGAGATCTAAAATTCCCACTTTGGAGGATGTCCATGTAAATCCCTGTAAATACATCAATGTACTCTTGCACTATTTTCACATATTCAATTTTAGTATTTATTTACTCTCCCATAGATATTGTTTTATCTTCCAATCCAAGTATTGAATTTAGTAGTGCTACTGGGATATATTCTATATAGGAATCATGTGGAAAAGATTCTTTCCTAAATACAAGGGATTCTACAACATTTTAAAAAATTGTAACTTCATTCTTCTTACAATAAATCTTCATATCATAAATTGACATCCAGTACATACCGAGAATTATATCAAATTCATTTATTGGTATGATGAGAATGTTAGAAACTAAAGCACGTTTTTGTGTCTAGAGGGGGACTACTCAACATGACTTTGTTGCAATGATACATCCCTTGGGAGTTTTGACTGACAACACCTTTATTAAATCAAATTGGAAATGTCTAATTTACTTTGCAAACTGGGACGATATAAATGAATGGGATGATCCAGAATCAAATTAATTGTTGGTTGTGTTTGAGGAAACAATTAATGTACCTACCACCACATCATTAAGAACTTCAACGTCCGCAGTTGTAATCGCATAGGCTCTCCCTTGATCTCTTGGATTTTTCTGAGGCATGTTTCCTAGGTGCTTAAAACACTCATTTCAATATTGTCCCATCTCTCTGCAATTGTAGCATTAAATATCATTTTATTGATTCTTCACCTTGCATTCATCAGATCGATGACCATATTCTCTACAGTTATAGAAATCTCTCACGCCTTTCAAGAATTTCCCGAGATGATTTTTTCCACAGTTCTCACATAATGGGAATAGATTTGTTCCCTTGGTCTTCTTTGGTGCTTCTCCTTCTCCTTTGTTATTAGAGTTCCGCTTCTTATTTTGTTTTCCTTTGAAAAACATTGATCTAGAAAATTCTCTCTATGTTTTGATGTCATGTGAAAAAATTTCATCATATGATGAAAATGATTGAGAATCCAGTGCCCTTCGAAGACATGGATTAATACCTTTAAAGAAATTATTAATCTTGTCTGCTGAGTCACGTACGTAATCTACTGAGTACCTAACCAGCCTTGTGAAAGTAGCCTCATACTCTACAACACCGTCTTTTTCCCATTTTTTTAATCTAAAGAAATTACTCTTCATTTCAGTTCGTTTCTCATGAGGGAAATATTTTATGATGAATATTTCCTTAAAATACCTATATTCCATATCTTCTATTTATTTTTCCTATATTGTATTTTTAATATGGGACCTCCATTGATCTATGTCGCCCTTGAGACAATATACTTCCAGTACCCCCTTTTCATTTTCATTGCATCTTAATGCCATGAATATCTTTTCAAGGGACGGGATCAATTTCTCAGCAACCACTGGATTAGTATCCCGCTCAAAGATGGGGACTTATTCCACATTAAACGATCCAACACTGGTGTGGAATGTTTATTCGTTAAAACTTGAGAAAGTTTTTCTAATATAGTCATGATTTGACCTACTCCAACGTTGACTGTGTTGACTTGCTCAGTAGGGAGATCCCTACCTTTCCCATGAGTATTGATTTCCCATCTTCCATTAGATTCAATTTCTAAATAATGGGATAAAATAGATTAGTTTATGAATCTCAAATAAAAAATCACTCAACATATATTGAAATTCTATGCATTGGTAATCTTATAAACATGGTTCCTCTGAGTTAAAATTTACATTAAACTGATTCATAATGGCTTGTAAGGAATATATGAATTATCTTAAGAATATCTCCTGGGAGTGTCATTACCAAGAGTGCCGCAAGGCCCATTGTCGTGCACCAGTTCATGTATGAGTCTAGCTCAAAATGGTGTTTTTGGGTTTTACCCCTAAATACATATGTGCTAGAGCTGCCTCTACATGCTCGTATCCAGACAGGGACGTATTGCTTAAAAAGATCCACATAATATATTCCTCACAAAATACAAGGATGTTCTTGTATGTTTATCCACAAATAATACCTTAGGACTTTTCTCCCTAATATACATTTCCTACTCTAGTTTCCATGTTTCCTATTAAACATCGTCTAATATCAACTGTAACACCCCAACCCCTCTAAACCGGAGCTAGTGCATTACTTGTGATATTGGCAGGGTTAGAAGGAATGAAAATCCTGATGGAATGATCAGTTTATTAGTCTTGAAGAAACTAGACACATATATGTTACTCGAATTACATTGGAAAATTTTACAAAATACAATACATAATAAAATCTAACAATTGCCTGCACATGAACTGAATACATGATCTCCCCTTCACCACCTATTGAAGGTAGAAAATGAAAGGGGCGATCTCAAATGCTCAGTAAGTGTTACAAATAGCGGAATCATGAGTACAATAATTAGTGAATCATAATCAATCTGACATAATCAATATGGCGTAGTTAATAAATAAAAACTATTTAAATTAATAAACTAAGAATTAAACTGCATCCATATATTTTATCATAGTGAAAACCTCATGGATAATAATAATAACTGATAATGAATAAAGATAAATTATTATTAATTGGACGTCATGTATCTAGCACATGAAACCATAATATCGTTAAAATGGTATAGATCTGTGGGTAGAAACCCGTCTGATTTTATGGAAACAAACTCGAAGGGTTTGTCGCCAACAGATTTGTCTAATGAGACCTACCGATGCATCGAGGGGATATAGAGGGCCCAACATGCCACATCATTTCCAAATAATTCTTTATACATTAATTAAATACAAGAGAAATATTCCTTTTCAATATTCGTATAGAGTATAGTGTACAAATTCATCAATATTTCGATAATTAAAATAACATTCAGAATAAACACTGTATGTAAAATGGTATACGGTTTAGACAACAAACATATCCATGACATGAGATTATGGATTTTTAATATAAATATAATTTCAAATGAAAAGTTATATCAAATTGGCAGTAGGTACACCACATAAAGATTATTAGGTGCACAATAAAAATTTAGTCACAACGAAAAGTTAGTTGAGACAATGTCCCTTACCGCAATGTAATTAGTCGAATCATACAACCAAAACTTAATGAACGTCAAATGAATAACATAATAACAAGAATATAAAGATAATGATGTTATTATATATCAAATTTCATTACACATATACCACATAAAAGAAATAAGTGGCGAACAATGAAAATCTCACAGAAATGGAAGTGAGATGAGAAACCCCTTAGGAAAATTCGACAGCCTAACAGCGTCGCTAAAAAATTTCATAAAATGAAATGATGAGAGAAAAGGTGTATCTCATAATATTGAAATAAAAATTACAGTAATAATAAAACCTAAAATCAAACCCCAACATATGAGAATAGAAAATTAAATATATAACATAAAGGAAGTCTTAACTAAAAGAAGAGAAGGAAGGATTCCCTTACCTTGTAGAGTAACACCTAGATCTTGAAGGATAGTACCTTGGGGGGATTAAGTACACATTGGGAGGAATTATAGGGAGGTAATACCACCATAATGTTGATGATATTTAGTTTGGAATAAAATAAAACGAAGGGGGTGAGTGGGTATTTATAGTAATTTAGAGAGTGTTTTTTATTAATTAAAAGGGACACCTCGTTAGTGGTTTTCGCAAAACCATGGGCTTTTCAATGGTATTTTCCCATGTTTTAATCCACTTGGGACACCTAGTTTCATAAGATACTATACGAAAGTTGACCAGACGTTTATATTAATTATTACATCATTATGATGTCATTAAACTGCAGATAACTCAAATCTGTATTTTTACTATTCATGAAAAATTCAAGTATTTTAGAAAAATCCCAAAAATTCGCCATAACCATTTATCTATTTTTTAGATTTAAAAAATGAACTCCATTTTCTGAAAATAAATTTCTATGTTTTTTTAATTAAAATCTAAAATAAAATCAAATTTAATTAAATAAATAACAATTTAAATGTATAATTAGTTTTGTATTACATTGAAAAATTAATTAACTTCTCATTATATTATTACCTTAAAAAAATAAAATATTTTCATTATTTACTATTTATAAGGGCCATATTACTATTCATATTACTATTCACAATGGTATGTTACTATTCATCAAAAAATCAAGTTGGTTCTATCAGACTCCAAACGACTTACTGGTCAAAACACTAGATGAATGTTTTCCAAAATTCATAAAATAGTAGTGGAACATTTTTGTTTAATGGACAACATATACCTTTCTCCTATAATGTTTTGTTGCACCAAAGACTTAATTATTCATGCAATACAAGCTATCTAATGAATATAATGTATTTAAGAGAAACATTACATAAAATATTTGGGGTGTTATACCCTTTGATTGATGGAAATATATAGTGCATGAATTATGTGTTAGGGGATATGTTTCATGAATGTGTACATGAATTTGGAGGTTCTTGGGAGAAACATATACCCCTAGTTGATTTTTATTGTTGTAATAGATTTCAAGCTAACATCCTAATGGATTTTTATGAGGCCTTATATGGTTGTCCAAGTTGATCACCTCTGTGATAATTAGGGGAAAGAGAAGCATCTCTTCTTAGACCATGACTCATCTGAGAGACATCAGATCTGATTCAGATGAACAAGATGTTCAAGTTGGCAGCTCAATATAGGGAGAAAACATATGCTAATTGTCTTCAACGACCACTTGAGTTTGAGGTTGGATACTAGGTTTTCATTCATGCTTCACCTAAGATGGTCTATCAATGGATTCTGAGGTAGGTTAATATTTATCCTCAATTCATTGGTGCCTTTGAGAATGTTTAGAGAATCTAATTAGTGTCTTATAAGATAGATCATCCTAAGAAAGGTCAGTTACTTCCTGATGTCTTCTATGTAACTAATCTTCATCAGTATTATCTACATGCATTGCATATTTTTCAGCCAAATGAATATTATTTAGATATTTATTCTTCCATTGAAGAATACCTAATATCCATCATTGATTTGAGCATGATGTATCTTCAAGGTATTTTATTACCTCTAGTATGAGTGTTATGGAAGTACAATGAGTACATTATGAGACCTAAGAGAAAGAGGATAATGTATTTGTTCATTGGTAGAATTGTTTCTATGGCAATGTTATGTTAACATTATAAGGATAGCATGAGGATGATTTTTTATATGTAATGTAGGTTTTAATGCCTTATATTTTCATAGGGTGAACTATTCATTAAATTTTGGTCAAACCTTTTTTGAGTTCTCTTTTTGGCTAAAACATGAAGAACAGACATGGGGCTGGGTAGTTTTGTTTTTTATAATAAGGTTAGCAAAGGGTATGGTTCTTGGAATCTTCCCAAATAGATAGCATGTATTAAATGATAAAATGTTTAATAAATACCTTAAATGTATTAAATACATGACATATATTAAATACATGAGCTATATTTTCCAAGCCAGACCCCTTGCACACCATGAGATGGTTTT
This sequence comes from Viscum album, assembly GCA_963277665.1. Classification (NCBI taxonomy): domain Eukaryota; kingdom Viridiplantae; phylum Streptophyta; class Magnoliopsida; order Santalales; family Viscaceae; genus Viscum; species Viscum album. The sequence goes on from OY728126.1 coordinate 594,345,230, forward strand.
TCTCAGGAAGGGAAAACCCAAGCATTAAAAGGAATGTAATGTATACATTCTATGTTAATGTCCTAGGTTTTTTAGGGAATAAGATACTCTTATTTTAATAGAGGCTTACTTATCCTCCCACAAGTAACATGATCCACACAAGAGAGCATCCTTGACCCATAAACTAGACTTCCATCATTATCCTCTATTTAGAATCTGATCAAACCACTATCATTTGTGTTGGATAGCTAGTAATAATATCCTAAGATTTATTTGTTCTTTCTATCATTTATCTCACCATATTTTGTGCATTCATGGTGAAAGATAATATTCCCTATTTTCACGGATTTATTGGATTCACCCATTAGTTTCATTCATCCTCAAATTGAAGGATGATACTATATGAGTGGTTATCTACATGCCTATGTTAGTTGGTATAATAATTTCCCTTCAATATTTTGGTTCATTATATATTTTTTAGAGTGTGTCACACACCATACATTTCCACATATTTTCATTAAATTTCATTCCTATTATAAAATTTGATGAACCATATCATGATACTCTCATTAGTGACCTAATAAATAGTTAGTGGATGTTACCAAATTGACATAATACCTTTGAATGTGCTAAATTTATTGACCTATTTAATATAATAATTAAATATACCAACAAACTCATATATTGATTGGATTTAATTTTAACTGTACGTCATATTTATTTATAAATCAAACCAATAAATATATATTAAAGGAAGTGGGTGGGAATAACTCACCACATGTTTTAACATTATAGATATGAATTATAAAATTTGTAATGACCATGGTTAATTGGGTTAAATGATTATAAATTCTTATGAGGTAATTCCTCAAGATTATTATGAATAGGCCAAGGTTATTGGTCATTGAACAACTAGTAAGGGGATTTGTGAGCACGTTGTTTCACACTAACTTACATTGGTTGATGGAAATGGTATATCACACCCTTTACATTTACATAATTGATGGGTATAATATTCCATGTTACATTGTTTTAGGTGTTATTCATGATGAACCAGACCACTATATCATGTGATGAGCATGAAATCATACATTCATATGAGATGTAGGGCTAGTACACTTTGAAGATACTTTAGCTCATTTAACTAAACATGGATAATTTTCTTACAACCCCAAGTCCTGCTAGCTCTAAGTCTCTATGTATATTTCTATATACACTCCCAAAAAACAGGGCAAGGGAAGTGCGGTCCTTCATCAGTGCTAAGCAGAAAGCACTAATAAAGGTGTGGGCCTTTATAACCTCCAGCTAAAAGCGCTGATTAATGAACCCTTTATCAGTGCTAAAATTATAACTGATAAAAGTTTTTTTATTAATTTATATAAAATTAATGTATTTATATTCAAAAATATCGTTTATTTGAATATATTGAATAACAAAAAAATTATTATTATAAATATATATTTTTTAATTAAAAATATTGAATATATATGTCTTTTCCAAATATATTGGTCAATGAATAAATTTGTATATATTATGTATCATATCCATGAATCTTCATTTGTACATTACATGATGTGGTATATTGATTAATTCATAATGTTACCCATATGAACTATATATGTTCTAAAAATTGTACTTATAAAATTACATTAAATATATTTAAATAATAATAATACTTCATAATATTTTTAGTGATATTTATAAAGAAATTTCAAATAAATTTGTAAGTATGAATTTATTGATATAAATATAATAATAATTATATTCCAATGTTTATAAATATTTTCTATTTATATTTATAATTATTAATTAATAAATATATATTTATCCTATATATCATTTTAAATAAATATATACTAATATAAATATATTTTTAAAATTATTCATTTTTAGTGATTTTTAGCGCTGATAAAGGCATATATTTATCATCCCTAAAAAAACACTGATAAAATAAGTATTTATTTGCGCTATTATTTTAAGCACTGATAAATAGGTGTTTTACCAGTGCATTTATTTTAGCATTGATAAAACATACCTTTATCATCACTTTGTACTAGCACTGATAAAGGTTTCATTAGTATTTGAAAAATATCCCTACCATGCCCCTCCTCCCTTGAACTAGTTCAATCCTTCACGGAAGCTAGACTGTATGCCGATGACCCATCCTCCGCTGCGACCCCTCTTCCTCCTCATCCTCCTCCACCACCCCTACCTTTTCCTCCTCCTCCGTCGCGACCCTCCTCCTCCGCTATCTTCTCCTCATCCTCTACTGTGATCCCTCCTCCCTAGCGACCCTACTTCTCCTCCTCCTCCACTGTATCTGCCTCCTCATCCCCCTTCTCCAGCCGCCGACTCATCCTCCTCCATCACGGCCCCCTCCTACTCCTCCTACTCCCACATCTCCTTCTCTTCCAAGTGTGTTCCCCTTATCCGCGTGACCAACTCTGGTGCACCCTTTTCATCTAAAATAATCCTTACATCCACCTCTACAGTATACGAATTCTCTCTTGTGAGTCTATTATATATTTAATTTTTACTCATCTGCATTAGATAGGAAATTGGGGTGCAGAGTTAGGTCTAATGGACCCTATAGTGGTATTGTTTCATGCTATTAATTACTAATTGTAACGACCCAATGTTTCATTAATAGAAAATCCCTATTGATCCAGTTAAATGTTTCTTTATGAAAAATGTTTTTATAAGATGTCAACTTCTTTAGTTTTACGTTAAGATTTGTGATCGTTACTTTTATAGCCGTTGAATAGTGATCATCTGAGTAGTATAAATATAAGGCTTTAACGAACCCATTTCTACTCAGACAAAGGAAGCGATGGCCTCATCCAGTAGAATTTCCCCTTACGAAGCCCATTTGTCAGATCTCGGAAAAGAGGTGGCGTCTTTGGGATTTTCCCTTGACCAAGCCCAAGCTGAGCTTCATCAAGTCAAGCTCGAACGTGATCGTCTATGGGAAAATTTGAAGTTGATTGAAATTTCAACTCGAGCGATGTTATCCGAGCCGCCCCAAGAGTCTGTCCTCATCGCACACCTTACCCTTAGGTATTATGTGGCTATTTTAAGGGGTTATGTAACAAATATTTAGCACCATGTTCATGTACATTATTTTTGTATATAATAATGAATATAATTTCTAGTCATTTTTGATACATTGTAATTAGTTTTTAAAGTACAAATGGTGTTTTTAGTTATTATTTAATTATAAATTAAATTTTATTAAATTAAAGGATTTTTTTTAATTAAATAATATTTTAATAAAATATTATTATTATTATTAAATTAATTTTTTATTAAGTATAAATGATCTTATAATTTTTTGAATGCAATTAAAATTTTTATTAAGGTTTGAAAGCCATTTCTGTCAAAACCCGTGAATTTTTTTTATAAATGTCGGTTTTTATTTTAAAAGTGAAAATTCACATATTTAGAAAATTATTTAGATAAAATAAATATTATTTTTTGAATCAGGACGTCGAAATTATCCAACGGTGAATTTTTCATAATTTTCTGAGACAGTCAAATTTTTCGGTAAAAATTAAATACCATTTAAATATATAATGTGTTTTATGACATCATAATGACCCAATGGTGATGTAATAAAATAACATAATCCTTATGTTCGGCCAATATGTGTTTTATAATTAAAATAATGAGGTTTTGGGTTTGTTTGACTTACTTTTCAAAGCATTAATGGAGCCCTCAAGACTTATTCAACACTTTGCCTTTTTAAATTAATTTCCATGGGAGTGTGACTCACCTCCACATTAGCAACCCTATTTTTTTAATAAGTTCGGACCTTGGCCTTGTAAAATATTGTTTTCTTCTTTCCTTTTCCAGAAACCATGGGCAAATACCATGGTATGATTTGTGGTTTGGACTATTTTAATATAAGGGGTCCCAAACCTAAATTATAAAGAATTCTCTCACCTTTCCTAAATAAACCCACCCAAACTCCCACTTCCTCCTCACTAAAATCCCTTGGAGTTCGTCCAACCTCTTCCATAATTTCTCTAGAATCCTCCCAAGGTGCCCCAAGCTCCCAAGAAGCCTCTCACAAGCCTCTCTCTAGTCTTTGGAAGCACACTTCCAAGTAAGGGTTTTTTCTTCGTTTCTCATTTTTGTCAATTTTCTTTAAGTTGTTTTGCCCTTTTAATTTCAATTATGAATGTTGGGGTATGGTTTCACACCTCTCCCATACTTCCCTCTTATTGTTGTAATGATGGGAGACCCCTTTCTCTCTCATTAAATGCCTCTCATGTACACCCGTTACTATGCCGAAATTCTGAAAGGAACTTTTTTCTCCTCTTTTATATTCAAGCAATACTTTTGTATCATGAATATAAATTCCTTTTCAATTGTTGGTACATGCATCTATATGACATCATTATTGTCCATTACATTTAAATATGATGAGGAACCCCTTTCTCTCTCATCAACCCTTTTTATGAATTCTTATGTCACGCCGTTACGCTGCCGAAATCACACCGATTTTCTAAGCCAATATCATTGTGTAGTGAATACCATGCCCATTTCTCCATCAAGGGTATTCACCTTTATACACATTTACTTATTGATTATAATGTTTCATGTATTAATTCCACATTCCTTTATCGTGGAATAAATGATGGTTTTTTATGAATCCATGTTTTATGATCCATGTGGCACACTTATGCATGAAATGAAATGTTTAAGAAGGGTGCACCCTTTATAGCACTCCAATGCATTGTGTAATGTATAGTATCATGATACGTCATGAACAATGAGTGTTGACTCATGCTAATTCATGTGCAACGAGGGTTTACTCGTTCTTCAAGTGCAATGAGGGTTTACTCATGCTCCATGTGCAATGAGCCTTGGCTCATGCTAATTCAATGTTAAGTGTTATTGCCACATTTCCATGTTATGGTTATCATGGTTTATCATGCCTTTTTGCTCATGTTACTCTAATTATCTATTGATGTTCCTATTTCCTAACATGTATTGTACTCCTCATGTTATTCACTGTGTACTCCCTTACTGGGCTTTATAGCTCACCCTTTTTTTATGCATGTCCTCAGGTTATCCCATGCAATGCTAAGTATGAAAGAATGTAGTGGTCATGTAAAGGATGTTTTCAATAAAGATGATGTTTTTCAAGTTTAATGTTTTTATGTAATGATCTTAAGCCCCAAAGACACTAAACCTCTCGATCTTCTTTGTTGTATCAAGTGAAGTTTTATGTAATAAGGCATGCTTAAGTTGTAATAAAAAGCAGGGTTGTCATAGTTGGTATCAAAGGATAGGTTTAGTTATTTTTGGGATTAGGAAACCCTAGTAAAGCCTTAGATACAAGACTAAGCATAATAAAAACATCCCTAAGTTTTGGTAAATACTATGTAAGTGGTTTATCAAACAAATACATCCCTGTCTAGATACGAGAAGATAGAGGCGGCTCTGGCACAGATGTATCCTAGGGGTAAAACCCAAAAACACTGCTTTGAGCTAGACTCGAATGGGAACTGGTGCACGACAATGGGCCTTGCTACACTCTTGGTTATGACACTCCTGGGGTATATGTTTTGATAAATTCACAATCTTAGAATGAACCCTTATTAAGGAAAAAATTCTCCTAAGAATATATCTTAGAAGGAAGATCATGAAAAGCCTGGATTGAATCCTATAGACTCATGAGTTAAAGAGATTAAAGTTTATTTATAAGTCATCAACTTTTGTCTTTGGATTACCCTTTATTTGTTACCCCTAACTTTCCTTTTATTCCATCCAATGGCTGGTAATAGGAGAACTTGGGCTAACAACCGTTGTGAAGATCAGTGTGACGATTGTACTAATGAGATGCCCAATCCAATGGGAGCGGGAATCGCGAACTTTGTAACGCTTCTCTCTCAGCTAACTGAAGTTTTGAATAGAAACACGGGTCAAGAGGAACGTTCAAACAACCCTAAGAAAAAACAAGTCGCTATCGAGAGCTTCATGAGACAAAGGCCTCCTACTTTTAGTGGATCATCTGATCCCACGATCGCTGAGCAATGGATCAACTCATTGAAAAGATCTTCTCTATCCTTCAATATTCTGAACAAGAGAAGGTTCTCCTAGCGGCTTATCGTATGGAGGGTGAAGCTATTCAATGGTGGTCGTTGATCAAAAATACGAAGCCTGAGGAGGAGATCGAGGCTTTGGAATGGAAGGAATTCCGGAAGATGTTTTTTGATAAATATTTTCCGCGCACCCTCCGTCTTAAGATGGAAAGGGACTTCCTTTCCCTCAAGAAGAAAGATGAATAATCTGTGGGAGCATACGAGGAAAACTTCACAAGGCTTGCACGATACGCTTCCGGCTTTGTCGTTACCCCTGAATGCAAGGTTGACTGCTTTTTTGGTGGGCTGAAGCCTAGCTTGCGGAAAGCATTAGTGATCCGTGACTTCAACAGCTATTAGGAAATTGTCCGATATGCCCTCAAGGTTGAAATGGAGATCAGAGAATCACATGGGTATCATGGCGATAAGTAGCATAAGGTGGACTTCAATGCTGGTAGTCCGATGGATAAATCCAACAGTGCTAAGAAGTTCCAGCACCCAACTTGCCAAAAGTGCAGAAAGAAGAACCCTGGATATTGCATTAGGGGGACAAGAAAATGCTTCAGGTGTGGAAGAGAAGGGCACCTAGCTGTTAAATGTCGGAAAGAAGGACCCGCGGCTGCGACAGAGGAGAGGAACTCTCCGTTCGAACCTCAACGTGTTGTTCAATGCTACAAATGCAAAGAACCGGGTCATTTTGCGAATCAGTGCCTTAATCCAAGGGTTATCGGAGGCAACCAACAACCTCCAAGACAGCAAGGATGGGCTTTTTCCATCACTTCTGCCGAAGTGAACCCCGACAAAGAAGTGGTGACAGGTACGCTAGTTATTCATTCAATAATAGCAAACGTGCTTTATGATTCAGGTTCAACGCATTCTTTTATATCTCGAATGTTTAGTAGAACAATCCCAGCACCACAACAAATCTTTAAAGTAAAGATGTCGGTGAGTACATCAAATGGGGCAATCATTGCATCGCATGAATATAAGTCCTCCCCTGTTATAATCTGTGGATTGAATTTCCCGGCGAACCTCATCATACTCCCTTTGGTGGAATTTGATGCAATTCTTGGCATGGATTGGCTTTCCTTATATAGAGCAAACATAAATTGTCGGGAGAGGCAAATCACACTCCATATGGAGAATCGACCCCTGATTCTTTACAAGTGTCAGGAGGAAGATGAATCTCCTTTAGCTCCATCATCTCAACCATGGATATTACTGCCTTATGAGCACGCATATCTGGCTTAGATGATTGAGTCCAAGGAAGAAACCACCCTTTAAGAAATGCCTATTGTGAGGGAATTCGCTGAAGTATTTCCCGAGGAACATCCTGGTCTTACTCCAAGAAGAGATGTTGAGTTCTCAATTGAACTTATACCTGGGGTGCTACCAATATCCAAGACTCCATATAGAATGGCTGTTGTTGAGCTTGAAGAGCTGAAGAAACAACTACAGGAGAATATGGATAAAGGGTTTATACGCCCAAGTGTATCACCATGGGGTGCACCAGTCCTCTTTGTCAAGAAGAAGGATGGGTCAATGCGGCTTTGCATCGATTATCATGAACTTAACAAAATAACAATAAAGAACAAGTATCCTCTCCCAAGAATCGATGACTTGTTTGATCAGCCGCGTGGAGCACAATACTTCTCCAAGGTGGACTTGCGGTCGGGATATTATCAAGTAAGGGTGAAGAAGGAAGATATCCCCAAGACTTCTTTTCGTACAAGGTACGGGCACTATGAATTCATAATAATGCCTTTTGGACTCACCAATGCTCCAGCAATATTCATGGACTTGATGAATAGAGTCTTTAGAGATTACCTTGAAAAATTTGTGGTAGTCTTTATATATGATATTCTAATATACTCCAAAACCAAGGAGGACCATGAGGAGCATTTAAAAACTGTACTAGAGAGTTTGCGCAAGGAGAAGCTCTATGTAAAGTACAGCAAGTGTGAGTTTTGGTTGAAGGAAGTCTCATTCTTGGGCCATATCATAACATGCAATGGGATATCTATGGAACCCTCCAAAACAGATGCAATTGAGGGATGGCCAAGGCCAACATCAGTAACGAATATCCATAGCTTCTTGGGGTTAGCTGGATATTATCGACGATTTGTGATAAATTTCTCACGATTGTCCAACCCTCTTATCAAGCTAACTCGAAAGGGAGTAAAGTTTTCATGGAATGATTAATTCAAAGAAAGCTTCAAGGAGTTGAAAAGGAGGCTTATCACTGCACCCGTGCTCACTTTACCCACAAGTGGGGAGCATTTTGTGGTATTCAGTGATTCTTCGAAGAAGGGCTTAGGATGTGTGCTGATGCAGAATGATAAATTGATATCCTATGCCTCAAGGCAGTTGAAAATCCATGAGCAAAACTATCCAACGCATGATCTGGAGTTGGCGGCGGTGATCTTTGCCTTGAAAATCTGGCGACATTATCTCTATGGAGAGAAATGTGAGATATATACTGACCACAAGAGTCTTAAATATATATTCACACAGAAGGAGCTTAATATGTGCTAGAGAAGATGGATAGAGCTCATCAAGGATTATGACTGTTCAATACATTACCACCCTGGGAAGGCGAACAAGGTGGCAGATGCCCTAAGTAGAAAGGATCTCGTGATTCTATCAATGATGAGAATTGAGAAGGATCCAATCTTCTTAGACTTGATGAAGATGGACGTGGAAATCATAAAGAAGGGAACATCGTCAATCCTTTCACAAATGATTTCTCAACCATCTCTTTTAGAAAGGTTAAAGGATGCTCAAAAAGATGATGCGGGAATCCAAGAAAAAGTGGAAGCTATCAAAAATGGAAAATCCTCAGAGTTTAATGTTAATGAAGAAGGAATTGTGCGGTTTGGGAAAAGACTATGTGTTCCATAAAGATCGGAGCTGAAGAAGGAACTTTTGGATGATTCACATAGTTCAAATTTCTCTATTCACCCATGGAGCACAAGGATGTATCGAGATCTCTGAGATAACCTTTTGTGGGATAATATGAAGAAGGAGATCGCTGAATATACATCAAAGTTCCTGGTGTGTCAGCAAGTGAAGGCAGAGAGGCAGAAGTCTAAAAGGATGATGCAACCATTGCCCATACCAGAATGGAAATGGGAGAACATCACCATGGACTTTGTCACTGGACTTCCAAGGACATCCAAAGGCAACAATGCAATCTGGGTTGTTTTGGATCATCTTACAAATACTGCACACTTCATTTCTACTCGAGGGGATTTCTCTTTGGATCAAATGGAACGAATATATATCAGGGATGTGGTACGGTTGCATGGAGTACCACTATCTATTGTGTTTGACCAAGATCCAAGATTTACCTCTATGTTTTGGAAGAGTCTTCAACAAGCTCTGAGTACTAAACTGAACTTCAGTACGGCCTATCATCCTCAAACTGATGGCCAATCCGAGCGGACTATCCAAACACTTGAGGATATGTTGAGAGCGTGCTTAATGGACTTTAATGGAGGACGGGATCAACATCTTCCTCTAGTTGAGTTCTCTTATAATAATAGTTTCCACTCGAGCATCCAAATGGCACCATATGAAGCCCTGTATGGGAAAAGCTGTAGAACAGCGGCATGTTGGGATGAGGTCGGTGAACGTAAGTTGCTTGGACCAGAAATGGTCGAAGAAATGGTGGAGAAGGTGAAAACCATTCAGCAGCATATCAAGGCAGCCCAAAGTCTACAGAAGAGTTATGTAGATAATCGTCGAAGAGACATTGAGTTTAAAGCAGGAGACATGGTGTTTTTACGCATATCTCTATGGAAGAAGGCCATGAGGTTTGGAAAGAAAGGGAAGTTAAGTCCAAGGTACATCGGCCCCTTCGAGATTCTTGATCGTGTTAGGGCTGTGGCCTATTGATTAGCACTTCCACCTACTATGGCCAAGGTGCATGATGTCTTCCATGTATCCCTCTTAAGGAAGTACATACCAGACCCTTCACATGTACTCTCTTCCGAGGTGGTACAATTAGAAGACGATCTTTCTTATGAGGAGCAACCAGTGAAGATCTTAGATCGTAGAGAAAAAGTTCTACGAAATAAGACAATGCCCCTCATCAAGGTGTTGTGGAGAAACCACAAGTTTGAAGAAGCAACTTGGGAGTCGGAGGAAATGATAAAGCTATGTTACCCACATTTGTTTTAGTGTGGGAAAAGGAAAATTTAGAGGGAGAAATTTCTTAAGGGGGGAATATTGTAATGACCCAAAGTTTCATTAATAGAAAATCCCTCTTGATTCAGTTAAATGTTTCCTTATGAAAAATGTTTTTATAAGATGTCAACTTCTTTTGTTTTACAATAAGATTTGTGACCGTTACTTTTATAGTCGTTGAACAGTGATCATCTGAGTAGTATAAATATAAGGCTTTAACGAACCCATTTCTACTCAGACAAAGGAAGCGATGGCCTCATCCAGTAGAATTTCCCCTTATGAAGCCCATTTGTCAGAGCTAGGAAAAGAGGTGGTGTCTTTGGGCTTTGCCCTTGACCAATCCCAAGATTAGCTTCATCAAGTCAAGCTCGAACGTGATCGTATATGGGAAAAGTAGATGTTTATTGAAATTACCACTCGAGTGATGTTATCTGAGCCACCCCAAGAGTCTATCACCATCGCACACCTTACCCTTAGTTCTTATGCGGCTATTTTAAGGGGTTATGTAACAAATAAGTAGCACCATGTTCATGTACATTATTTTTGTATATAATAATGAATATAATTTCTAGTCATTTTTGATACATTGTAATTAGTTTTTTAAGTACAAATAGTGTTTTTAGTTATTATTTAATTAAGAATTATATTTTATTAAATTAAAGGATTTTTTTGAATTAAATAATATTTTAATAAAATATTATTATTAATATTAAATTAATTTTTTATTACGTACAAATGATCTTATAATTTTATGAATCCAATTAAAATTTTTATTAAGGTTTGATAGCCATTTCTGTCAAAAACCGTGAATTTTTTTATAAATGTCGGTTTTTATTTTAAAAGTGAAAATTCAAATATTTAGAAAATTATTTAGATAAAATAAATATTATTTTTGGAATTAGGATGTCTAAATTATCCAATGGTGAATTTTTCATAATTTTCTGTGACAGTCAAATTTTTGGGTAAAAATTAAATACCATTTAAATATATAATGTATTTTATGACATCCTAATGACCCAATGGTGATGTAATAAAATAACATAATCCTAATGTTCGGCCAATATGTGTTTTATCATTAAAATAATGAGGTTTTGGGTTTGTTTGACTTACTTTTCAAAGCATTAATGGAGCCCTCAAGACTTATTCAATTCTTTGCCTTTTTAAATTAATTTCCATGGGAGTGTGACTCACCTCCACATAATCAACCCTAATTTTCTAATAAGTTCGGACCATGGCCTTTTAAAATATTGTTTTCTTCTTTCCTTTTCCAGAAACCATGGGAAAATACAATGGGATGGTTTTTGGTTTGGATTATTTTAATATAAGGGGTCCCAAACCTAAATAATAAATAATTCTCTCACCTTTCCTATATAAACCCACCCAAGCTCCCACTTCCTCGTCACTAAAATCCCTTTGAGTTCGTCCAACCTCTGCCCTACTCTCTCTAGAATCCTCCCAAGGTGCCCCAAGCTCCCAATAAGCCTCTCACAAGCCTCTCTCTAGCCTTTGGAAGCACACTTCCATGTAAAGGTTTTTGTCTTCCTTTCTCATTTTTGTCAATTTTATTTAAGTTGTATTGCCATTTTAATTTCAATTATGAATGTTGGGGTATGGTTTCGCACCTCTCCCGTACTTCCCTCTTATTGTTGGAATGATGGGAGACCCCGTTCTCTCTCATTAAATGCCTCCCATGTACACCCGTTACTATGCTGAAATTCTGAAAGGAACTTTTTTCTCCTCTTTTATATTCAAGAAATACTTTTGTATCATGAATCTAAATTCCATTTCAATTGTTGGGACATGCATCTATATGACCTCCTTACTTTCCATTACATGTAAATATTATGAAGAACCCCTTTCTCTCTCATCAACCCTTTTTATGAATTCTTATGTCACGCCGTTACGCTGCCGAAATCACACCGATTTTCTAAGCCAATATCATTGTGTAGTGAATACCATGCCCATTTCTCCATCAAGGGTATTCACCTTTATGAACATTTAATTATTGATTATAATGTTTCATGTATGAATTCCACATTCATTTATCGTGGAATAAATGATAATGTTTTATGAATCCTTGTTTTATGATCCATGTGGCAGACTTATGCATGAAATGAAATGTTTAAGAAGGGTGTGCCCTTTATAGCGCTCCAATGTATTGGGTAAGGTATAGTATCCTGATAAGTCATGCTAAATGAGTGTTGACCCATGATAATTCAAGTTCAATGAGGGTTTACTCGTGCTTCAAGTGAAATGAGGGTTTACTCATGCTCCATGTGCAATGAGCCTTGGCTCATGCTAATTGAATGTTAAGTGTTGTTGCCACATTTCCATGTTATGGTTATCATGCTTTATCATGCCTTTATGCTCATGTTACTCTAATTCTCTATTGATGTTCCTATTGCCTAACATGTATTTTACTCCTCATGTTATTCATTGTGTACTCCCTTACTGGGCTTTATCGCTCACCTTTTTTTTATGCATGTCCTCAGGTTATCCCATGCAATGCTAAGTATGAAGGAATATAGTGGTCATGTAAAGGAATTTTTATATAAAGATGATGTTTTTCAAGTTTAAAGTTTTTATGTAATGATCCTAAGCCCCAAAGACACTAAACCTCTCGATCTTCTTTGTTGTATCAAGTGAAGTTTTATGTAATAAAGCATGCTTAAGTTGTAATAAAAAGCAGGGTTGTCATACTAATTGCCTAGGTTGGAAATATATGATATGGATTATGATAGATCATGTTGTAAAGGTCATGGGTTGAGGTTTTTGTGAGAGAATAATTATGTTAATCACATATAAATGGTATTTATATGGATTTTTAATTGGGGTGGAGTAATAATGATGTGAAAAGTTTTGGTAAATACCATGCCTTTAATAGATATTTGGCTATCCATAGTTGTGGGACTTAGGGGTGGTACTACATAGTGTGATTGGGGGGATGCCTTGGTGGGTACTAGTAATGCAATAACCAGTGGGTAGGTTGTTTTTTGAGATATATCGATTATTATTTTTAATCTTATATCATGTCGAGTACATAGTATATATTGATTGCCCCATAGAAAATATTTATCATGGATATATGAAATTGTGACATCTCTCTTAGAACCCTTATAAGAATAGTACATGTAAGGGGGTTGATTATGATTTTATTAGAAATGATAATAGGGATTCCTTATGAACTTAAGGGTTGGGAAATCCACACATGGGGATGTGTAGGTTGGTAACTAAATATGAATAATGATATTTATTGTTGATATATTGTTACCTAATGGTCTTTGGATCATCATCATATAATTTTAAACTATAGGTTATGATAATGATGGATAATTTTAGTGAGGCTTCATAGGATGGGTCATGTATGAGAATCTTATATAATGACCTCTTTCTCGATGATAGGTATCAATCATTTGCTAGAAAAAATCTTGGATGAGGCTTATCTTTCATGATCGTTCATTATACCTTAATAATTATTATATATCAATGATCAGGATGAGGCCTAGAGACATTGGGATTGAAATCTAGAGATACTCCACCAAGGTGAACATTCATTAAAAATTTTAAAGTTTATGTTTGGCTATACATCTTGAGGTATATTTGATATTCCAAAAGACATAAATAATTTTAGTTTTTTGGATTGTGTTGATGGTAAGCTATGTTATAGCCTCCATTGGATCTATTTATGTATGTTCATTTATCCAAGGGATCTATCTTACATTGGTAGTCCTCGGGCATTAAGTAGGCTCTTTTATGACCTTCTCATGACCATCTTCTAGTATATATTAATGGTCATTCAGAATAATTTGTATTAATGATTTAGATTTTGTTAGATATTAGAAAAGTTATTCCTCTTTAGTTCTACCTTTATGTATGTAAGTTTATCAATGGGATCCACCTTATATTAATGGTTTAGATCATGTGGCAGGATGGATATGTTATTCCCTCCATGCTATTTGGGGGGGGGGGTTCGTGTTATTCCATGAGGCATATAGTCACATCACAAATAATGATCATGATTTAATGGTTCTACCTAGGGGGTGAGTATCACGGTGTATACCTTGTGGTAATTCAAAAATGTGACATAAAAGGGTGAATTACTCAATAGAACCTTAGGCTACACCATAATGTAGCCTATTCTTGAAATGAAAAGTTATTTTTTTAGTCTTTTAAATGAGGTTCCCCTATTCCTTATTAGCCACTCAACCCCATCACCAAAATCCGTCATACCCATTATTTTCCCCTCTCATAATTCACACTTTAGGATCCATAATAGTTATTTCATAGTGGATAACCCACCCCGGCCCCTCCCTTGACAACACACACCCCCTACCCCACACCCCTACAGCCCCCCCCCCCCCAACCAGGGTATCCCCCCACTACATGTACATCCCACACCCCCTCCCACACACCCCTGCAACCCGTACCACACTACAGGGACTTCCCACCCACTTCCCCTTTAATACATTAACGTTTTTTCTAGACAATTCCCTTTTTCTCATCCAGAACCCCTCCACGGTACTCCACCCTCCCCCTCCTCTCCTCTTGGGTGGTTCTCCCTCAACTGTTGTTTGTTTAGTCATTTATTACATGTATTGGATATCCTAGGATAATATTTACCTCTCTTGTTCCTTTAATATATTAGCGTATGACCCTAGAAATATAATGATAAAGTCCCATGATGCTATCATATCCAGCAACTGACCTGACATTCCCCTAACCTAAGAGGCTTTCATAATCCCTATGTGAAGGAAACAATCCCTTGAAAGACAAAATAAAATTATTGTGGAATATTTTAACTATAAATTAGAGTAAATTTAAAATGATCTTTCCCCTAAAAAAAGACATGTCCCATTCTTTAGTCGAACATCTATGAAAATAGTAGATATGAAAAAAATAGGAATAGGATTTCATATAAGGAAAGTAAAGTCCCGCTATTTATAAATAAAATTGTTTAAAATGTGAGATATCATTTTATGTTTTCTATTCAGTTGGAAATATCCCCTATTGCATGCCTATCCTCTAATGAAAACAAACCTCTACCGCCCGCTGAATGACACCTCCATGTTAATTTTTCTCCTCTTACTCATTGGTTTCCTCTTTTTCTAAAGTTATTAACATTTTATATTGATGGTTATTTTGTAAAATGTACGGGCTAAATGCCCCACTAAAAATCATGTCCGTTGTTGTCCCTTGTTTGAGCATTAAATGAATTGAATTTTTATTGTTCCTATTGAAAATTTGATTATAAAAATTGGTAATTTATGTATACTTTTATAACAAATGAAATACCCAAAATGATAAAACATAGGTGATAACCCATGAATTAAAAAACAGAATTGAATAAGGTATGCTTTTAGAAATCTGGTATTATGATTGTTTTCCATGTATATTGTTGTGATTGTGAGCATGATTGTGTGTTTGTATGGTTTTGCGGTTTTTGGCATGACTACTATGGAATTTTTTTTTCATTTTTTTGTTCTCCCACAATTGAATATCAATCCAAACATTACCAATTTCAATGGCACATCCACTTTGTTACTAGTGAAATGCCACTAAATTTTTGAAAACCACTACACTAAAGGACTCTATGAGACACTTTATGGTAACCCTAGTCAAATAACCATAAAAAACATGTAATGAATCCTTCCACAGAAATTATTTCAATTGAAATCATACCACCTACTAGTTTTTTACCATAATTCTTGATTGCATACATTATGTTTCTATAAAAACACTTAAAACATAGGTTTAAAACAATGCATATAGATCACATGTGGGATACAAAAACATTGTAGTGAAAGGGATTCTCAAAGATAGTTCCATTGATCTAAGGTTTGGGATTATGGGTGTGATCTTATTTGGTCCATTGTAATGCATGTAGAGGTATGGGTATTGTTTACCATAGCTACTTCAATTGATTGTAGTTGTATTATGACCCTAGTTGAACATTTTTTGTGTAATTATTTTATTAAATATTAATATTACTATATCAAAAAGGTCTAATATGAATAATGAATGGATGAGTTCTAATCAGTTGTCAAAATAATATGAATATGGTGTGAAAGAGTTTATCAATCTTGCACTAGACCATGCATATGACCCATCTCAAATCCATTGTCCGTGTTTATGCTGTTGTTATTCAAGACAAATTAGTCTAAAGAAGATGGGAGAACACCTGATTTGTCATAGAATGGATCGAAGTTATACATGTTCGATTAAAGACCGTGAAAATGAATATAGTTAGTGGTTGGTATTGCACAACATTTTATAGACCATATAATATGATTACACACATGAACAATGAAGATGATCGTATGGAGGATGTGAATATAGATGTGAATGATGATGAATATTGTGTTGAGTAAATTACAGGGAAAGTTGAATATGAAACAATTGATTGCCCAAAATTGTTTGAGATGATAATTAGTTGTTCAATTACACCTTTGTATGCTGTTTTTACTAAATATACAACATTGTCAACCATACTGAAGCTGTATAATTTGAAAGCAGGAAATTGGTGGTGTGAATCCAGTTTCACATAACAACTTGATATCCTAGTTGACATGCTCTCATAAGATAATAATCTATCGAGCTGAACATATGATGTCAAATAAATGATACACTCAATGGGTATGATCTCTGAAAGAATACACACCTACCCGAATGAATGTATATTGTTTTTCAAGGACCAAAATTCAGTTAATAAATTCTCAAAGTGTGGTGATTCTCGATACAAGAAAGATGAATCTAGTCCTATAAAATTTGTATGGTACCTTCCAATCATTACATGGTTTAGGAACCTATATAGAAGTGAGGAGATAGCAGGACAATTGGCATGCCATTTAGATACTAGAATTAAATATGGGAAACCAGATCCCTAAAATTAATCTCCTTGGTGGAAGAGAATTAATCATTAGTATCCTGAATTTGGAAACGACCTAAAAAAACTTCCGCTTTTGTTATCTGTGGATGGAGTGAATCCTTTTTGTTTTTAAAGTAGACGTCAATGTACAAGGGAAGTTATATTGGTAAATTATAGATTACCAGCTTGGTTATTCATGAAACAAAAATATATCATATTATCTACATTATATTAGAACCAATACAATTGGGTAATGATATTGATGTTTATTTGGAACCATTGATCATGGATTTGAAATTATTATGGGATTTAGGTGTTACATTGTATGATGTTTAAAAAACTGAGGATTTCACTTGGAGAGCCTCTTGTATGGGATAATAAAGGACATTCCTACTTATGGAAATTTGCCAGGATATAGTATTAATGGAACGTAAGGGTTTCCTATTAGCGAAGAAGGTACTCATTCAATTTGGTTGAATAATTCATTAATAACCGTGTTTCTAGAACATCACAGATTTCTACCCCAACGGCTTATGTACCGGTCTTGGGTGATATCATTCAATTGATGTTCAGATGAACATACATCACCATCTCCACTAATAGGTGATCAATTGTTTTAGAAAGTAAAATATTTGGACACTACTTTTGGTAAACTATTTTAAAAAAACATACAAAATTTGGTTGGAAAAAGAGATCAGTTTTTTTTAATTACCATCCAACAATTATCTGTATGTCAGACATTTTCTTGATATTATTCATGTTTTATAAAATGTATATGATAGTTTCATCGACATATTGCTAAATTCACACAAAAAAACAAAGGATGAAATTATGGTTGGGTTTAGCATGATTGAGATGGGAATATTGGAAGAGTTGGAACCTGTGAAGGGTGAAAAAAAACATTTCTTTCTCCTACTACATAAACTGTATCTAATAAAGAGATATATAAGTTATTTAACTTCTTGAATGATGTAATGGTTCATAGGGGTGTTCATAAAATATCAAGAATATTGTTTCATACGATATTTAATGTTAAAGGGTATGAAATTACATGAATTCCATGTTTTGATGCAAGATCAAATTCTTATAGCTTTACATTTCATTTTTTCCATTAATGTCCACCATACATTAGAAAATCTTTGTTTCCTCTTCAAAAATATATGCAGTAATGTTATAGACCCAACAAAATTGCCAACTGTGGAAAGATAAATTTCATTCACATTATGGGAATGGGAAATATTCTTCGCCCTGACATTCATTAATATGATGGTTCATTTGGTGAGAGGTATTTGACTATGAGGTCCTATAAATTATAGATGGATATAAAACATTCAATGATATATGATGATTTTTAAAGGGTATATTAAAAATCAAAGTCATCTATAGGGTTTTATTGCGGAGAAATATATCGTTGAAGAAATTGTTGAATTTTATACCAAATATCTATCTGGTGTGGAAAACGTTGGATTACAGAAATCTCATCACACTAGGTGGCTTAAGGGTGAAGCACTTTATGGAAGAGAGGGTTTAACAATCAATATTATAGATCAGGAGCAGGCCCACCATTATGTTTTTCATAATAGTTCCAATGTCGATCCATATTTTCAAACCCATATTGAAATTCGTAGGCATTTGAAACCATGTAGGGATGAAAATGGATATCAGATACACATAATTGATATTTTATAGGATGATTTCTGGACCATATTTTTAATAAGTTAGATGAAAATCAAAACAAAATTTCAGAATGACATTGGTTGCTAGGTAGAGGAGAAATTTTGTGTGTATTATCTTTCAATTCTTATGTTGTTAATGGTTATACATTCAATACTAATGAAAATGATGAAGAATGTACCATAAAAAATAGTGTGGTTACACTTGTGGTGGAAGCGATGCATGGTTATGGACTTAAGGACATAAATCCAATTTAGGTGAATATGTCATACTTTGGAATCATATAACAAATATGGGAGATAGATTATATGAAATTCCATGTACTAATTTTTCAATGAAAGTTGGTAAATAACATGAGTACTATTAAAATACATGAATTCGGATTCATGAAATATTATTTTAGTAAGGAAGTGGAGAAATATGAACAATTTATAATGGAATCCCAGATAATGAAAGTATTTTATGTTCTAGATCCCGCAAACCGAAATCGGTCAGTTGTTTTGTTATCGACCAAAACAACTGAAGGATCTGATGAAAGTTCAACAAAGTATGGATGGTTCATCAGGACATCACAATCATTTCATAGTGGTAACAAGGTAGACATAATTTTCTATGTCAGAGGATACCACAACGAAGGGATATACATAGTCTATCTACCATTAAAAATGAGTTCAATAATCAGGTTTTTTGTTTATTATAATATAAATTATTTTACATTATGTTATTATCTATCCACACCTTCTTTTATGTATTCTAAATTAAATTTTAAACCACTTATGAGGATAATGACTTATGCACTAGTTGATGCACCCAATATTGAGGTACTAGCTGCCTCCCAACCTACAAGTACTAGTCCTTGTGTAGAACAACAACATGTTTCTCAACCTATTGTTTTTAGTCCCAGTTCTGATCCTATCCCTCGGGAGGAACATAATGATTATTCTTCTACATAAATGGTAGAAACGTAATCCATGAAAGTGTAAAAAAACAATATCCCAGTATTTTTACAGTGTTAGCCAAAATCCTAAAGGGAAAATAAAAAGGAATCAAATTTGAGGTGGGATAGAATAAGTGAGGCCAACATGTTAACCCCAAAAAATCCATATTTTGAAGCTACATTAGAATCATCACTCGGTATTGCACATCGATTGATATATAGTCTTGGAACCATGTTGTCACTAGGCTTAAGACACTAATGTGGGAATAGATTACGGTAATACTATGATATTATTCATTAATTTATTCAAATAAAAAATTAAAAAAACCATTACATACTCTTCATCATCCATTGCATCATACATTTATAGTAGATTCCTCATACAAGGAATATGTATGTAGAGTTTTAGGAAGGATTCAAAGAGGATTCCACACAATTTTAACCAAATATCATCCTAAATATGTTGAAGGGAATATCAAGACACACCCACCTCCTCTTTATGCAAAATTGATATCCTGAGGAGTAGGGGATGCGTTTAGCAACCATCGTGGGGTGCATGCATTTCATGTACATTCTGTTTGGTAATACAGTGTTTGACGTTTCTTGTATTCATCACTTTGATTGGACATTTTTTATTTATTAAACAACAACTGACTACTGAAAATAAATAATGGGCAAAAAATCCACCATACCCCTACCATAAAGCAAAGAATCAGTACACTTCACATGAGAAAAAATTGGTACGTATTTTCAATATCCCACAATACTTTTATGTGATGTAAAACAACACCATAACCATGTTCCTCTATTTATATGCAGATTGGTGAATCGAAATAGAATGTCACTTCCATCCCATGAAATGTGCTATGGAAGGAGGCTCATGTAAATAAAGCAGGGATACTGATAGATGAAAACACACAAAATGTGGGGGAAACATGTGTAAGTATGACATAATATAAATATGATTTTCATTAAATTGTATTTACATAACAATGCCTACTTATTTTTCTATATTTTCTATGTTACATTGTCACATAAATCAACAACACCCGCACCAGATGCATATATACATTCAACAACATTGAAGCCCCCAGAACAGTATGGCAACATCATAGGTGCAGGTTTTTGGGTGACACCACAAAAATATTTTAAGAAAGAAAAAAAATCAAAGGATCAAACTATGGAAATGAAAACATGATAGAAAAATAGATATGTTTCATGAATAATTACAATATTAGATAGTAATGATAGAAAGTTTTATAGTGGGAGGAAAATAGAAGAAACAACTCAATAAAAACCCATTTGTAAAGAACCCACCCCACCCCTACTAGCTTTGAGATGATCCATTCCCCACAAAAACATGACTTAACAAAGGTAATCAATTTTCTAACAATTTTTTCTGTGAAATTTTAATCACATAGACACTAATAAATTTTGTGTACTAATATTATATAGTGTGAAAATGAATCTAATTTATATATATGAACTCCAACCTATCACCTAGTATCTAGGGATACAATGTTCAATATGCAGAATGACATACCACACAAAAGACAACTTCCAACAGATCATGTTAGAGTGACAATTAACATAGCTAATGATCCGAGTGATGAGAAACTTGTTCTAAATGATGATGACTACATTCATATAGTCGAATAAGATGTTGGAACATTCATCGTATGACCTACAATTCTTATAAAAAAACATTTCGACAAGGAGGTATCCATTTCCAATTTATTTTTCAAGCTGAACATTTAGAATTTATTGAAAAAAGGTCTGAACCGATGAATGTTATTACATAACGAAAGAGATAGGGGGGGTGAAATGAAAGATCAAATCAAAACTATCCCTAGGATCAACCAAACGATTGAAATGATCTATCGAGAGCACCTTTGCCCTGCCCTTTCTATATCAACATTTAATATCATTGAAGGCCCATGTCTGTACAATGTTGATAGATGGAAATACTCACACAGTTTATTTTAAAAAATATATATATAGAGAGGAAAAATCAGATTTTATTAGTGATAAAAATTTAAATGAAATCCTCAAGTATGAATGGTTAAGAGCCTCAGTTGTATATGTATAAATGACGTATGTTTTTATGATTATATCTTATAAAAGATGTTATACTAGGATAATTATGACTAAATACATTTCATATTTTTTGCAGGCTTATATTTGAAAAATAAACATTAAGTGATTTCCCCACGAAAAAAAGTTTGACTCATTATTCCTCACATCACCTATTCAAATGAAGAAATATATTCTAATAAAGAGGTTGAAATAATGTCATCCCTGCTCAAATCGTTTGAAAAAAACATTATAGACAACACACTATTTTTATAACCAACGATGTTGGGGTAATACTATAAAATTTAATCATATCAACTATATTTTCATTCATTTCATTACTCATTCCTTGTTGTGTTTTTAGGTTGCATTGGCTACTAATTTCAGTCAATTTGGATACTCCAATTATTTAATTTCTATATTCAATGCATGGATATGAAACAAACCAACCATGCATGATGGCGTTTGTTGATTTCTTATACACTAGTTCCAAAATTTTAGAACAAAACATCTAGTTAAATATTATATATTATATTTTAATAAGGATTCAGTTATGATAGGGAGGTGCATATAAAGCCCCATGCCTTAAACCTTACTTAATATTGAATTAAAGGAATAATTCACGTCGAGGATCTTTTCAGGTTTAGAGTTTTAGAGAATTAGAGCATAACTATTACATCTCAAAAGATTACAAAGTAGAAACTTTTACTAAGTTTCCATAATAATAAAAAACTCCTAAAAAGTAACATGTCTAGTTCCATGTTTTATATAGCGTGACATTCCCTTGATCCCAACCTTGACCTTATTCCACTTTAAGTCCTCTGAAAAACATTTCAAAAAACTTGGGGTGAGCATAAAAAGCTCAGTAAGGGATACACAAAGAATGAAAATTGTTAGTTTATCAAAACAACAAGTAAACCATGTATACTTTATCAAAGTAATACTTTTCACCTTTATGAAGTAATAAAAACTCTTCATTGAATAAAGTATCATTACTTACCTTTTTGTAACCAAAGGATTACCATAAAACCCATATAAAGAACACATAGAATATATAAAGGTAACTTGGAACATAAACATACTTAAGTGGAATAACCATACGGTTGACTTCCACAAATATCACTTAATGGATAGCCATACTGCCAATTTACATACATACTTAATGGAATAGCCATACGGCCGACTTCCATACCCAATGCATTGGAGGTTATAACGTAACCACCCGTCCTGGTATTCACGGCACCACCCATCATATGGTTTATAACGTAACCACCCGTTAAAATGTCCAAGTACCAATATAAAATCATAAAACATAAAACCAATATAAAGGAATGAAAACATTTCCACATTTGAATCACAATATATCATAAATATATTGACATAATAGAATCCTTTATCAAAACCATTTTCAATACCAAAATACATAAAAGAGTATATGGTATTTATTTTATTTTAAAAAAAATTACGGCTTATTGAGGAAGCCAAAGACCAAATAATACTCGCGGCGGCGGAAAAGGTCGTTGTCACCGCGTTCGTTAAAAAAAACATTCATTTTTGTCGTTTAGTAAAACGATTCGTAGAAAAAGATTCCTTTTGTATAAAAGTGAAAGTCAAAGGAGTTTATACACCGTATAAAATAAAGTTGTGTATAAAACGAAATATGCCTCAATGAAAGGAGATTGAGACGAAGTCCCTTACCTCGGGTCCAACTTGACTCGATCGTTCTTTAACGTCCTGAATAATAAACTTGAGTTAATTTATACTTGTTTAAGAACCTTTTTAATGTTCATTATTCCTTTTATATCATTTATTGCCATGTTATAAACATTATGTAACCATTTATGTTAATAATGTTTGTTTGTCAATATTTGGTTCTTAAGTCGAAAGTGGACTTCTTACAATTACATGTTGTTCGTGTGGTCAAAGGTTATTTATATCCAGAATGACATTACTAATTTGGATATCATATATATCATATATATCCAGGATATAAATGTATTTATAATATTACATAATCATTTAGAGGTAAGAAATGAAATGCACCGTTCATGGAGACGGTAAGCCGTACGTACGCATGAACGCTACTTTCATTTCTTTGTCATATTAATGGAATTAAAACTAAATGAGAGGTATGTATATTTTAATTCCAGAATTATATTCATCATTTTTATATATCATTAATTATATATATCCATTATATACATGTACTTTTAATAGTACATTACATTTGGGGATAAGAAATGAAATGCACCGTTCATGGAGACGGTAAGCCGTACGTACGCATGAACGCTACTTTCATTTCTATCTCATACTTTAATGGAAAGAAATAATAATGATATAGAGGTATATTATAATTCCAGTATAACATCATATATAATAACTTTAAATCCATCCTTTACACGTCCCACATATGGCATTAACGAATCACATCACTTTTTGGGGGCGGTAGTCCGCACTTCCTTAAATGAAGATATCGTGTTTACCCATAATGGAAACCATAAAGGTATGCCAAAAATGAAAAATACAAAGCTTAAAGAAAACAAAAACATATTATATATCATATATAAAAATAGTGACATCATAATGTCCACCCTTGAAGGTGTTAAATGAGTATTGAACAATCATCATTTCGGGAGGCAGAATTTCGCCATCCACGGAAACCGTAAGTTCTTTAACCATTTGATGTAGTTGTGTGAGAGTGTTGCTCAAATAAATATTATAACAAAATCCTAGTATATTGAAGATACTGGTGTTGTTACAAAAGAAGTAAATAAAAAGAGTTTAGAGGGTTGGAGAAGCAAAATAAAACAAATGAACAAGAGAGAATGAAATACCTTTAAAAGTGTAACTCCCTTTTGATTTGAGCCTAAAGGCTTCCTTTGAAAAGATTCTGCCCAAAGGGAATCCTCTTGGATGAGTAGAGGGATGTGGAGAGTGTAATTGGGCAGGGATTGGCCGAGCCAAAGGCTTGAGGAGTGTGTGAAATGAGGTAGAGGTGGGGGCCTTTTATAAGAGGAGAGGAGGGGCACTTTTGGAAAGTAAGAAATATTACTTTATTTGAAAATGTGTTTCGGTTTCAAAAGGTCCCAAATTGATATAATTCGTGGATAAGGTGATAAGGGTTAGAAATCCACTCATCCAATTGGTTTTGGACATGTGTAGTTTATAGATTTTTCATTATCTTTCCATTTTATTTTAATCGTCAAATAATGATGTCATCGCTGCATCATTATTATGTCATAAATAATTTAATTTCTTTAATGTCTACAAATTATAAAAAAATTACTATGATGTAGGAAATCTTTTTAGATTTCCAATGAATATTTATAATCAAAATTTGGACCTGTTTAACCCCACTTAAAAATTATTTTTGTAAAATAATTTATGTTAGTGTAATTTTCACTTTAACATTAAATAAAAATATACTAATGTCATTTTCCAACTAAAGTGGCTCTATGGGGTCACCAAGTTGGCCCATGGATTTTATTGGTCGGCCATGACTCACCCAATAGGTGTAGGACAAGTGTCATGGTTTTTTCACATTCTTATAATATCATTTTTACCTTAAACTACACTAATTACCTCTAATCGCGATTAATGAAAAAAGTTACTATTCACCAAAAAAATTATTATAATCTCATTGAACCACATTTTTCTTCTTAATGACAACCATGTATGTCGGATTTTCAAAATTCAATACACATTAGTGGTAAACTTTCATTTAACTGAAAAATCAGTTTGCTTGATTACCACTTAGTGGTTTCACTATTCATCAAAAATTGAAGTTTTTCAGAAAATTACCAAAAATTCACCCTAAGCTATATTTGATATTCCGAATTCAAAAATGAAGTCCATTTTACAAAATTCAAAACATATAAGTCACATTAATTAATTTAATAATTAATTCCCACTGTCAGAGCAAATAGCGTGTTTTTGTGAAACAATAAGTATCAAAAGATTGACACCAGTTTAAGTAAAATTTCAAAGTGAAATTGATTCCAATGACCACCATTGGATTAACTGGTAAAAATATTTTCTAATTTCACTTTAAAACCAATTAAAATAATAATCTAATCATATAAATAAATTAGATCAAAAAGAGGTTTTGAATTAAAATACAACATTTTACACTATTCATAAAAAAATGAACTTTATCAGAAAGGTACCAAAAATTTACACAAAGTAAATTTTGATGTCCCAATTCTAAAGAAGAGTTATATTTGATCCAATAGAATTTATAAGATCGATCAAAACTATATTTAATGACGGTTCTCCATCAAAAGGTGATAAGTGGACCTTTCGTGAAAATTAGAGTATAAATGCCTAAAATTGAACTCTTTCCGTATTTTAAGCCTTATTCTTTTATTGGGTAAATGTAAAAACATTTAAAAACATATCTAATCATATTTTAGTTATTTCTATTCATTCCCGCCAGTACAACGACTACTTATTAACTAACATTTAAAATAATATTATTATATTACTAGTGTGCTACGTAAGTTTCAAAGAAACTCATCGTTGCGTATCGGGTACTCTATCGAACATAGCAACCCCTTTAAAATAAAACTAATATTTAATTCATAAATATTAATAAATATGAAAATTCTTTATTCTTTATTTACCTGGGATGTTATATCCTTCCCCCCTTTTGGGAATTGCGTCCTCGCAATTTTATTCACATATCAAAATAAGTGGGGGTATTTATCCCTCATAGCATTTTCAGATTCCCACGTTGCCTCTTCAATCACATGGTTTTTCCACAAAACCTTTACCTGATGAATCACCTTATTCCGTAACACTTGCTCCCTGTGGTCAAGAATCTGGACCGGTTGTTCCTCATAAGATAGGTTCTCTTCCAGCTGAACTACCTCTGAACTCAAAACATGAGATGGATCTGGCATATACTTTCTCAACATCGAAACGTGAAAAACATTGTGTACCTGAGATAAACTCAGAGGTAAAGCCATCCGGTATGCAACTGATCCAACTTTCTCCAGAATTCATATGGTCCAATAAACCTTGGACTCATCTTTCCTTTCTTACAAAATCTCATCACACTTTTCCATTGAAAAATCTTGAGAAAAACATGATCACCTACCTCGAAAGATAGATCCTTCCTCCGGTTATCCACATAAATCTTCTGCCTGCTCTGAGCTATTCTCATTTGTTTTTGAATCAGCTGAACTTTTTCTGCTATCTCTTATACCAATTCTGGTCCCATCAACTTCCTTTCACCCACTTCATCCCAGAAAGCTGGAGTTTGACACCGCTTCCTATATAATGCCTCAAATGGTGCCATCTGTATACTGGAATGAAAACTGTTATTATAAGAAAACTCAACCAAAGAAAGATGTTGGTCCCAACTTCCCTGATAATCCATAGAACAAGCTCGTAGCATATCCTCCAATGTCTGGATTGTTCGTTCTGACTGCCCATCTGATTGAGGATGAAAAGATGTACTAAAATTTAATTCAGTACCCAACAACTTCTGAAGGCCTTTCCAAAAGTTAGATGTGAACCTGGGATTACGGTCCGATAAAATGGAGATAGGAACTCCATGTAACCTGACTATCTCTTTAAGATACAAACGGGAAAGTTGATCTAGAGAGAAAGTATCTCGTATAGAAAGGAAATGAGCAGATTTGGTCAAGCGATCAACAATAACCCAGATTGCATTATTACCTCGAGATGTCTTCAGTAATCCAACAACAATGTCCATGGATATATTCTCCCATTTCCACTCTGGCACTGGTAAAGGCTGAAGCATCCCTTTCGGTAACTGCTGCTCTGCTTTAACCTGTTGACATGTCAAACACTTCACAGTAAAATCAGCAATATCTCTTTTCATTCCATCCCACCAGTAATACTCCCGCAGATCTCTGTACATCTTAGTACAGCCAGGATGAACTGAAAACGGGGAACTATGAGCCTCACATAACAACTCATTCTTCAACTGTGAATCACAAAGCACACAATACCTCTTCCCAAACCTCAAAACACAAACAAAAACTTATCCAAGAACTCATGGAAAATTTTATTCATAAGGTCCATGAATACAGCAGGTGCATTGGTTAACCCAAAAGGCATAACTACAAATTCATAATGGCCATATCTAGTACGGAACAAAGTCTTCAGAACGTCGGCTTCTTTTACTTTCAACTGATGGTACCCTGACCTCAAGTCAATCTTCGAAAAATACTGAGCTCCCTGGAGTTGATACCTCTTCATTCGATGGCCCAACATCTATTGAAGTTGTTGCAAATGATTTTACCACCCCTTTCTGCTTGTAGTCTAGCTGCATTCCCCCAGTTGAGTTCTTCGTTGGACACTCGTTTGCATAATGACCCATTTCATTACACTTAAAACATCTTACCGTTGGCTTTTCATTTCCTGCTTGATCATCTTCCTTACCGTTACAAGCAATATGACCAGACTTACCACACCGAAAGCACTTACCAGACTTGGATAAAAATTCTCCAGGATGCATTTTACCACACTTATCACAGGATGGATATTTGGTTTTCTTACCTCCTTGCTTCTTTGATGATTTCTTCCCCATTGCCTGCCAACTTGACCTCTTATTCTGTTGTTTGTCATAGAACACCTGATCATCGGCAAACTCCATTTCCACCTTCTCCGCACATCGAACAAGTTTTTCATAACTTTTGAACACACGAGAAGCTAAAGCCCTTCGAAACTTTGGCTTTAACCCTGAGTAAAAACGGTTTATTTTACTATCAAGATCTCGTATGAAGTTTGGAGCATACCTTGCCAATCAAATGAACTTTTCTTCATAAGCAGCCACTGAATCATCCTCCTGCCTCAATTCTAAGAACTGTTTTTCCATCCTAAGACGAACCACCTTAGGAAAATATTTCTCAAGAAACATACCTTTGAATTCGTCCCAGTGAAGATCCTCAATATCATCACTATCCCTTATATTTTTCACCATCGACCACCACTGATCAGCTTCACCTTCAAAACGGTAAACAGCAAGACTAACCTTTTGATGTTCTGAACACCCCATGACATCAAAAATTTTCTCCAGTGCTTTAATCCACCCTTCAGCTTGCACAGGGTCAGATGATCCTCTGAATGATGGGGGATGTTGCCTCATGAAATGTTCCACCACTGACATGTTCCTCTGCGGTTGATCTGGCTGACCTCGTTCATGGATACCACCACCATTTATAGCCTGAGTCAACTGTGCCATCACTGCAACAAACTGTTCAGTTCCGATTCCGACCATCTCAGGTTGCTGATTTGGAAGGTTATCTTCCTCCTGATGTCGCCCAACATAGCTGCTTTGTTTCCTCTGCGGAAAACCATTCTGAACACAGAAATATCTTAGGCGAATCAACATGGTAATCCGTAAATGCTATATCATTTCAATCATAATATAATTTAACACTTTTCTAACTACTAAAGTTGTCTAAACCGACCTCTGATACCAACTATAAGGCCCCATGCCTTAAACCTTACTTAATATTGAATTGAAGGAATAATTCACGTCGAGGATCTTTTCAGGTTTAGAGTTTTAGAGAATTAGAGCATAACTATTACATCTCAAAAGATTACAAAGTAGACACTTTTACTAAGTTTCCATAATAAAAAAAACTCCTAAAAATTAACATGTCTAGTTCCATGTTTTATATAGCGTGACATTCCCTTGATCCCATCCTTGACCTTATTCTACTTTAAGTCCTGTGAAAAACATTTCGAAAAACTTGGGGTGAGCATAAAAATCTCAGTAAGGGATACACAAAGAATGAAAATTGTTAGTTTATCAAAACAACAAGTAAACCATGTATACTTTATCAAAGTAATACTTTTCACCTTTATGAAGTAATACAAACTCTTCATTGAATAAAGTATCATTACTTACCTTTTTGTAACCAAAGGATTACCATAAAACCCATATAAAGAACACATAGAATATATAAAGGTAACTTGGAACATAAACATATTTAAGTGGAATAACCATACGGTTGACTTCCACACATATCACTTAATGGAATAGCCATACGGCCAATTTCCATACATACTTAATGGAATAGCCATATGGCCGACTTCCATACCCAATGCATTGGAGGTTATAACGTAACCACCCGTCCTGGTATTCACGGCACCACCCGTCATATGGTTTATAACGTAACCACCTGTTAAAATGTCCAAGTACCAATATAAAATCATAAAACATAAAACCAATATAAAGGAATGAAAACATTTCCACATTTGAATCACAATATATCATAAATATATTGACATAATAGAATCCTTTATCAAAACCATTTTCAATACCAAAATAAATAAAAGAGTATATGGTATTTATTTTATTTTAAAAAACATTACGGCTTGTTGAGGAAGCCAAAGACCAAATAATTCTCGCGGCGGCGGAAAAGGTCGTTGTCATCGCGTACGTTAAAAAAAACATTCCTTTTTGTTGTTTAGTAAAACGCTTCATAGAAAAAGATTCCTTTTGTATAAAAGTGAAAGTCAAAGGAGTTTATACACCGTATAAAATAAAGTTGTGTATAAAACGAAATATGCCTCAATGAAAGGAGATTGAGACGAAGTCCCTTACCTCGGGTCCGACTTGACTCGATCGTTCTTTAACGTCCTGAATAATAAACTTGAGTTAATTTATACTTGTTTAAGAACCTTTTTAATGTTCATTATTCCTTTTATATCATTTATTTCCATGATATAAACATTATGTAACCATTTAAGTTAATAATGTTTGTTTTGTAAATATTTGGTTCTTAAGTCGAAAGTGGACTTCTTACAATTACATGTTTTTCGTGTGGTCAAAGGTTATTTATATCCAGAATGACATTACTAATTTGGATATCATATATATCATATATATCCAGGATATAAATGTATTTATAATATTACATAATCATTTAGAGGTAAGAAATGAAATGCACCGTTCATGGAGACGGTAAGCCGTACGTACGCATGAACGCTACTTTCATTTCTTTGTCATATTAATGGAATTAAAACTAAATGAGAGGTATGTATATTTTAATTCCAGAATTATGTTCATCATTTATATATATCATTAATTATATATATCCATTATATACATGTACTTTTAATAGTACATTACATTTGGGGATATGAAATGAAATGCAACGTTCATGGAGACGGTAAGCCGTACGTACGCATGAACGCTACTTTCATTTCTATCTCATACTTTAATGGAAAGAAATAAAAATGATATAGAGGTATATTATAATTCCAGTATAACATCATATATAATAACTTTAAATCCATCCTTTACACGTCCCACATATGGAATTAACGAATCACATCACTTTTAGGGGGCGGTAGTCCGCACTTCCTTAAATGAAGATATCGTGTTTACCCATAATGGAAACCATAAAGGTATGCCAAAAATGAAAAATACAGAAGCTTAAAGAAAACATAAACATATTATATATCATATATAAAAATAGTGACATCATAATGGCCACCCTTGAAGGTGTAAAATGAGTATTGAACAATCATCGTTTCGGGAGGCAGAATTTCGCCATCCACGGAAACCGTATGTTTTTTAACCATTTGATGTAGTTGTGTGAGAGTGTAGCTCAAATAAATATTATAACAACATCCTAGTATATTGAATATACTGGTGTTGTTACAAAAGAAGTAAATAAAAAGAGTTTAGAGGGTTGGAGAAGCAAAATAAAACAAATGAACAAGAGAGAATGAATTACCTTTAAAAGTGTAACTCCCTTTTGATTTGAGCCTAAAGGCTTCCTTTGAAAGGATTCTGCCCAAAGGGAATCCTCTAGGATGAGGAGAGGGATGTGGAGAGAGTAATTTGGTAGGGGTTGGCCGAGCCAAAGGCTTGAGGAGTGTGTGAAATGAGGTAGAGGTGGGGGCCTTTTTAAAGAGGAGAGGAGGGGCACTTTTGGAAAGTAAGAAATATTACTTTATTTGAAAATGTGTTTCGGTTTCAAAAGGTCCCACATTGATATAATTCGTGGATAAGGTGATAAGGGTTCGAAATACACTCATCCAATTGGTTTTGGACATGTGTAGTTTATATATTTTTCATTATCTTTCCATTTTAGTTTAATCGTCAAATAATGATGTCATCGCTGCATCATTATTATGTCATAAATAATTTAATTTCTTTAATGTCTAAAAATTATAAAAAAATTACTATGATGTAGGAAATCTTTTTATATTTCCAATGACTATTTATAATCAAAATTTGGACCTGTTTAACCCCACTTAAAAATTATTCTTGTAAAACAATTTATGTTAGTGTAATTTTCACTTTAACATTAAATAAAAATATATTAATGTCATTTTCCAACTAAAGTGGCTCCATGGGGTCCCCAAGATGGCCCATGGCTTGTCTTGGTCGGCCATGACTCACCCAATAGGTGTAGGATAAGTGTCATGGTGTTTTCACATTCTTATAATATCATTTTTACCTTAAACTACACTAATTACCTCTAATCGCGATTAATGAAAAAAAGTTACTATTCACCAAAAAAATTATTATAATCTCATTGAACCACATTTTTCTTCTTAATGAAAACCATGTATGTCGGATTATCAAAATTGAATACACATTAGTGGTAAACTTTCATTTAACTGAAAAATCAGTTTGCTTGATTACCACTTAGTGGTTTCACTATTCATCAAAAATTGAAGTTTTTCAGAAAATTACCAAAAATTCACCCTAAGCTATATTTGATATTCCGAATTCAAAAATGAAGTCCGTTTTACAAAATTCAAAACATATAAGTCACATTAATTAATTTAATAATTAATTCCCGCTGTCAGAGCAAATAGCGCGTTTTTGTGAAACAATAAATATCAAAAGATTGACACCAGTTTAAGTCAAATTTCAAAGTGAAATTGATTCCAATGACCACCATTGGATTAACTGGTAAAAATATTTTCTAATGTCACTTTAAAACCAATTAAAATAATAATCTAATCATATAAATAAATTAGATCAAAAAGAGGTTTTGAATTAAAATACAACATTTTACATTATTCATAAAAAAATGAACTTTATCAGAAAGGTACCAAAAATTTACACAAAGTACATTTTGATGTCCCAATTCTAAAGAAGAGTTATATTTGGTCCAATAGAATTTATAAGATCGATCAAAACTATATTTAATGACGGTTCTCCGTCAAAAGGTGATAAGTGGACCTTTCGTGAAAATTAGAGTATAAATGCCTAAAATTTAACTGTTTCCATATTTTAAGCCTTTATCTTTTATTGGGTAAATGTAAAAACATTTAAAAACATATCTAATCATATTTTATTTATTTCTATTCATTCCCGCTAGTACAACGGCTACTTGTTAACTAACATTTAAAATAATATTATTATATTACTAGTGTGCTACGTAAGTTTCAAAGAAACTCATCGTTGCGTATCGGGTACGCTATCGAACATAGCAACCCCTTTAAAATAAAACTAATATTTAATTCGTATATATTAATAAATATGAAAATTCTTTATTCTTTATTTACCTGGGATGTTACAGTGCATCAATATCTTCTACTTCATGGGATGAATCTTGTGCCTAAGTACAAGAAATCCCACAAGATCTACAATTGGACAAGTATTCTGGAATATATAATAAGAATGCACTATCCAAACATATATAAAACAATTTACTTATTTTTTTCTGTGTTTCAATAGTGACCAGAACAAACAAATGGAAAGGAATAGAGTTATTACGTTTGTAAATTTATGAAATATATTGTATTTCATTAACAAACTAGCATCATTAAAGAGTAATTATCGAAATTAATTACATGTTCATTTAAAATATTTATTCATCATCTGTGTATTTATATTTTTTTAGTACTACCATGACTATCGCAAAAACTCATATTCACTAGATTATATAGACTTGTTTAGAAATGAATGGGAAACATAACTGATGGAAGATTGCACAAAAATAGGATGAAGGTGAATTCCTACAACTTATTTCATTCTTATATAATCATTGATATCTCCCTTTTTTATGCTTATTAAGCATATATGATAACCCTTTATTTTGTTTTATATCCTTAGGTTATAAATAATGGTTCAAGAAATGATTTTTTTTCTCGTAAATCATAATATAATAAGAGATCTTAATGAACTAGTTTTTATGTTTCCATTTTTCCAAAAGCACTAGGTCTAAACTATTATGGCATAGATCATTTATATTCTATATTTTGGTCTTTTATGTAGTTTTTTATACTAATGCAGTGTGCTGGAAGAATATTGGTTGTGCAACACTCACAAATTTAATTACAAAACTAAAGACTCTTCACTACTATTGGTTAACTAGCGCTTAGCATAGCATATAATATTAACATCTGATTTGACGTCCTCATGGTAAATGGGTGCAGGAAGGGAAAGAAAAGTGAATGGTGAATAATGAAAACATATAGATGGTGTCGGATGAGGGAATAACAGGGATACTGGATCAGAAGATCTGATAAGATGTTATGCTAAGCGGTAGTTAACCAACAGTAGTAAAGTGCACAAAGATTCATTAGATTTGATATTAGCTTATATCTGGACAAGATAACCCATTTATAATGATATAAAGGTAATGTTACTTTATAATATTTCTATTTTAACAAAAAATTAAATAATGAATTATTGAATTGATTTTCAATAATCCTAGAAGGGTTCTTTCATTTTAAATGATTTTTGTCCTTGTGACATGCCTTTGCAGGAAGAGCAATGACACTGTATCTACTCCATCATAGAGGTAAACTTGATTTTTTCATAGTAAAATGATTTCCCATAGATCTTTCATATCAATAATTTCTCAAATAAACCCGCATCATATATGCATATGTATTCCCATCAAAATATGGGTGCATACGTACCTTTTATAGATCCTACATCACATCAATGTCCAGATGTATACACAACTAACATACAAATTCAGAAGAAGAAAAAAGGACTTTATTATAAAGAAGTGAATACCTAACTGATTCCCTTAGACTTTTATTATTCTTTTTGTATTAAAATATACTCTTGGTATTCCATGAATGTTCTTATAGATAGGAGAGTAATGGGAAATATATTTCACTAATGACTCAATATTTCATAGCTCTATGAGAACTCTTAGGTTTTTTCACTACTTCACATAAGAAACTTCATGTGATCATGTCAAATAAGATCCTTTATATGAATTCTTCATGTGAACTAATTTTGTGATCTCATCACATGATCAAATCACAAAAACAAATCACATAATCGATTAAGGTAATTCACTTGAACCATGACTCATGTTTTCTGGTATTATATACATGGTCGCATAAAAAATCAAGGGTTATGTAATCATATAAATCTCATAGGTTCATTTGATCAAGTGATCCTATTATGGTCATGTGATCACATGACTTTGAATACTTCAAGCATGTAATATGGTATTTCTAATTAGTCATGTTCCACATTCTTAATCAAGACCATTTATAACCCAAAATCCTCTATTTTCATAATAAATATAAATATTCTCTTTATAATGATACAAATGAATTAATTAAATTAAGGTGAGGAGGAAATACTTCATTGGAATAAAATGGTGGATAGTGGGGAAGTCGACTAGTGCATAGTAATCTAGTCCACTCATGGGCATCTTAAAATATTGATGGGAACCAATACCTTGGATTTTCAATTTTTTAATTATTTACCCTTATATGGGTTTGTTTTTGAAATGATCCTATTATATCTTCACCTAATGATGGGATCATTCCACCCTCCTATATCCTTAAGTCTAATAATATGTTTATTGTCAACATTTCATATACATGTAATTTCATCTCCAAATAATACATTCTAATGGTTAATTTTGAAGCATATGTGGCTAGATTTTTAAGGGTTATAACATTATATGTAACTTAAAACCCATATTTATAGATAAAAATGTATAATTATATATCAAATTAGATGTTTGGGTGGTCATTTGGTTGAGTTATTTGATTTGTAGGAATGATTGGGATGAACTAGGGTTCTCTCTTCTTGGTTTAGTGTACATCCACAGGGTTTGTGGATGAGATGAAAAATGTTAGGATTTTATGAATCAATTTAGTCTTACCAAACCCTTACTTATTGAAACATACTTCTGATGGTAGACTTTTATAGTTTATAGAGCCAATACATGAACACATTTCATTTTATGTATGGTGAGTTCAACATCAGTATATGAGACCTTAATATGATATATGGTGTGGTGATTTTAAGAGACCAGTATGATTAGTAAATTCATTCCCCATAAAATCAAGAAGTCCTGGAATATAATCCTACCATTATGAAGGATATCATTAATCTACCCAAAAGATCCCTTGGGAAGGACCCATATCCAGGGGATGACATCCCTTTTAAGAAGTGGGCAGACTTGTTCACCGAGAAGACTTGAAATGAGTGCATGAATAAGAATACCAAGTCCTAGACATCATGATAATCATATGGGGAATAGTTTTATCACATTAAAATAATTCAAGATTGTGAATTCAATGACTAAGTATGGCCAGTCACCTCCCAAGACCCTCACCTTCTTAATATAGTAAGCTTATCACTGTAAAATTGTTTATGTTTGTCAATTCGATGACTAGGGATGGTCAGTCACCTCTTGGCACAATCACATTCTTCATCTAGCAAGCTTCATAGAAATGTACCTAAGCGGGTATTTATTCACAATGTTGAAAAAGGTGGAGTTATGTTCTCCACCTTAATGATGGTTGAGATGATTGCAGGTGGAAAAATTATCATCATTTTTGTTCCCATGTTGGCTATGTTATATTTCCAACTTCACCACATATATAGGGGTATTCCCTATTATGCATCTATGGGGTCTGGCTAATAACATAAAATAACTAGAATATCAAGAGAAAAGTGAACAGGTATGATTAGTTTTTAATACCATACGGATCACCAACTACTGAAATTACCAATAATGTAAAGGGTGATCCTATAGCCTAAGCCTATCTTTTTTTCCATATGTGAGGGTGTTTTATCCACTTGGATTAACAAAAAGAAATTCTATGAGTGGTATGCATCATATCACATTGGGATATAGATTTGTGCATTTAGATGAAATTACCCACTCCTCCCCCCATGAGTTCAGAAATGCATCCCATGTTGGCACACAAATTTTGGATAATGTTCACCTGATAGGAAACATAGGTTAGTTTGACCTTCCCACTGGATAGTGTGGGTTTTGGCCTCTCCAATGCTTAGTCTGTACCTTTTTCTGATCATAACCGAATGAAAAATTGTCTCCATTGGTGATAAAGAAAAAAAGATCATCTAATTGTGTATGAGGAGGAGAACACAAGGGCAATGACATCCTCAAAAATTAGATTTCAGACAAAAAACATCTTTCAGAAGACCCACAACTCGATATATATTTCTTAGATGTAAATGAGGCACTTAAATCCAACACCATCAACAAGGAGGGTAAAAATTGATATGGAAACAATGTATAGAGTTACTGGGAAAGTAGTTCCAATCGGTGGGGGATCAACTAGAATTATAGTGGTGTTTTCTATCCCATTCCAATACTAGGACAACTAGATGAGGGATAAATTAAACATAATGGTCTGGACAGTGTTGTGTCAAGTAGAATTAGAACACGAGGGATTTGGGAGTGTGATCATTCCCAAAAGAATATTCTATGAACACCATCCAATTGAAGTCAAATCACATCTCCAAGAACATAGTGTCGGGATTCATTCATTGAACGACCAACTCCATTACCCACACCTAACTTAGAGAATTATACATCATAAAAAATGCTAATTAGTGAATATAAGGGAGACTAGGATGGCTCTAGTGAAGAGGTAAGATATTTTTATCATCACTTTCTTATATTAGTTGATATGTTTTGGACTATGTTGAACATCCTTTTCTCTTGGAGATTTCAAGAGGCTAGTAAAATTTGGCCACCTCCCACCTATGTAGTATACTTTCACAAGGACACGGTGGCCAAAGTTGGTTAAAAAATTACTGAGAGCCTAATGATCATGGTTGTCCATGTAAATTAGAGCTCATGTATGTGGTTGTTTTTTATCCAATATAAATGCTATTTTTTTCTCCATCAGCACCACCGTTAGTATATCATGTTGTCTATTGAATGTACATCCTTTAAGTGAACTATGAACAAATTGTGGGCATGTCTATACACTATGAAACCTCTCAAAATAATTAATTGATGTACTTTCGAAACATTTTTCATTTTCATTACTTTAGTAGATTATCATGGTTTTTAAGCTGCCCATATCTAGGCCAGGTATCATGTATCATCTTGTCTTATGGCCCCAACCTACCCAAATGCGTCTTTTCAATTAAAAATTGATATGTTATTAATGTATTCATTCATATTAATGATTAATTTATTTTACTACTATATTTCTAAAATAATATCTATTTTCTTGTATAGGTGGAATTTTTTTCTGAGTTAGGATGCCTTGTACGGTAAATAATACCATGGACGGAATTATTTGAGAGGGGCTCACAAATGAAAAAAAGATGAAACATTACTATTTTTAACAATTTGTTGGATGATTGTATTTGTAACCATATAAAACATTGTTTGAAATGTATATATAATATTTTTTTTTGTATTCTTGATTTCAAGTAAATTTATATAGCATTTTTTACAAAACACTTGTCCATGTTATTTTTTTCTTAGGTGCTCTGTTTGTGTGTAGGTGTTTTTTTGTGCTGATGTTTTGTGTGTAGGTGCATTTTTTTGTTTTCTATGCATGTGATGTCTTAGGTGTGGAGGTGTTGTGTAGGTTCTGGGTTTTATTAATCAATATGGCATTTATCAGCTAAAATTATGCACTGTTAAACTAGGACATTATCAAAGCTCAATATGTCATTAATAAAGGTTCCCTTTTTCAGCACTCAAAATACCGCTAATAAAGGGGGTGATTATCAGCCCTAAAAATAGCGTTGGTATAGGTGGACCTTTACCCGCTCTAAAACAACACTGATAAAGTGGAACCGTTATCAATGCTTTTTTGAACATGGATAAAGGTACCCTTTATCACTGTTATTAAAGGGGACCCACTATCTTTTTCTTGATTAACAACATTTTTCTAGTGTTGTTAAAGACGGATTTTATCACTTTTAAAAGCCCTCTTTGTAGTAGTGATATTTCTTTATCTATATAGTGTATAAACATGTATACATGTTATATATTATTTATTTTAAATGTCTGTACATTTCCACTGAGATCAGATTCATTACACCCTATGTTGATGTAGGTAAATACTAAAAGGCTTCCTATTGGAACATGGGCATACTATTATTTATTTTTAGCAGAAATTATTATTCCTTATACATGTACACTTACATGATTTTCTCCAAAATATTGGTGGTGGCCTACTTTGTTTATCTCACACCATACTTCAAACTCCATTGGTACCCGTGTAGAATTTAGGGTTGCAGTTATTGATAAGGGAAAGCACCATATGCTAGATGCTTGATCTATTTTTCATATAGCATGGATATGTGGAACATAGGACTGAGCATATACTCATGATTATAGTGGAAATGTATTTTGTTAATTTTTGTATTTTCATATAAAATGTTGTATATGCCTATTTTCATGTATTCTCATCTACCCTTTTTGTATTTCTTCATGAAATGTCATCCTTTATATATGAATTAGCTTATGGATTTTAATTATTTTTACTTCATAGATGTGTCATTCTCTATTTTTCTTATTTATGTCATATATTGTCACCTGGATTTTAGTTAGATTATGAAACCAAAATTTATTATTTCTATTTATACTTTTTGTTCCACTCTTATATGATCTTATAGTTTCCCCAAAATACCACCTTAGACCCTCGCTGCTGGTCATTAACCTATAAAATACAAAGAGTTGTGCTTGAGGTCATGTGACCCACCTACTCGGGGAACCACATTAGTGTATCTATATCTGGGATGTTACACTATTATAATAACTCCAATATCATCAATATATTGAGATGTCATTGTAATTATGAGAAAAACATATTGCATAACCTCTCAGTCCTATAAAAATAAAAAACATCTTTCTTACATAAGTTCAACTTATCGTCTACACATAGCACTGTTATTTGTTTTATATAACGAATTTGCATGCATGGTTATAAATATATGAATAATGAATATTTTTGATATTTATGAAATATTTATTTTTTCTAAATTTTAATATCCTATAGAACTTTTACTATCCAATACATTATAAAAATATTTTGTCCCTTATGCTATGGTTGGTCAACTCCATCCTGGACGCAATGTGATATGTTTTTCTTTTATGCATTAAAATGATTGAAATATTGATATATTTAATGAATATATAAGATATATGTTATATAAAAATAATATTTTAAAGTTGAATTATTATTTATTTTCTTCCATTCCACCCATTGAAAACAAAAAACAAAATTCATGTGGACATACAGACTACCTTCTCCATGAATGTTGTAATTTGTTTTTCTATATCTATATTTGATAGATGATTTTATATACATATATATATATATACTGAATATATAGATCAAATAGGTTCAAGATCTAGGAAATCTAGTTCCTAAAACATTTATTATTAAGAAAAATAGAAAGGGCCAGTACATGGGGGTTTACAAAGATGGATGTAAGAAACCCCATACATGTCCAAATAAAAAAAATGAGATCAAAATTATGCGGAAATAAAATACCATCCAAAATAGG
The DNA here is from genome assembly GCA_963277665.1 of Viscum album. Taxonomy (NCBI): domain Eukaryota; kingdom Viridiplantae; phylum Streptophyta; class Magnoliopsida; order Santalales; family Viscaceae; genus Viscum; species Viscum album. Next base: position 594,385,753 of record OY728126.1, read on the forward strand.
ACTCCACAATATCCCTCTTTTAAAGTGCATCAAAAACTTCTTTGGGCTCCCTATAGGAATGGGTGACATAAAGATGTATGTTCTGAAGTATCCATAGACAGTTGGTCTAGGAAGGAAGCATTTTTCATGGTACTAATCTGGATCAAGTCTATAAGATGTATAACACAGTGGTGGAGTTAGATTCCACCCAATGGTGACTCCAATAATAATGAGTTTAATACCTTATTTCATGATTCATAGACCGTATCTCTACTTTGATCTCCATTCCATTGCCAATATAGTGGTGGAAGCTGCCTTTAACAATGCCCTGATGAGTGCATAAGATTCCACCGCATCTCGAAGGACTTGGTGCACCATAAGTCACCTCATCCAAATTCACATCCATCCATCATGAAATAGGTTTAATCCATCTAATGTGTATAAGAAAAATATGTTTTTTTTTATTTTACCAGTTACACTAAAAGCACTCAGAATAATCAAGTCAGCAATGCCATTTTTCGTAGTGCCATAATGAAATTTTGAGGTAGTTAAAACATATTGATATAGTGTGTACGTTCCATCCTACAAGGATGAAAGATGATCCTAAAAAAACAATGACATTACTAGATTTCTATTTCACTTTGAAGACAACAACAACAACAGTGATGAACAACTCCCCAATCATCTCACTAAGTTTTCCACACTGTAAAGTGGTCACCAGTGCCTCTATTCTATGTAGATAAATATGTACACTGAAAGTAGCCTGAAAGTGTGACCAAAACCTGCTAGAGAAGCTGTATGAGAAGAAGATATGAGATATATACATCTTAGCCCGAAGACAAATGCCACATGTGTATTCCAATTGCATTCATATGTTTTAGAATAGGTTATACACCGACAGCCTATTTTTTCATAGCCTCTAGAGTAGCTGGTAACCGAAGGGTGCATTGTAATAGACTCAGAACATCCATATCCATATAGGCATAGAATAGAAAAAATCACACATATGTATTTAACATTACCTATAAGATAAGCACCCATTGGTATTGGGAGTCCAAATAATGGTGTACGCATAAGTGTAAATATAGCCCTAAAATGTGAGGAAAATATATGCAGGTAGGTATCTCTGAAAATCAGCAGATGATGATGCATCAACAATAGTATTGTTCTTCGTGGAAGGAGGCATCACAATCAGTTCATTAAGGGGTGTCCCAGAAAAGGTGTTGTCCAAGAATTGAGAGTAGATTTCCTACACACTAGCCAGTTCAAGAATCACATGGGCTCTAAATAAGAATGTCAATGTGCTGGCTATACAGATGAGAAAACATGCATGAAAAATCCATTCTACATCTTCCCAAGAAACATATGGGAGAGGAACTCATAGTGACATGTCGTTGGATTTGATTAAGTTCCATGTGAATTTACTAACCATGGCATCGTTGAAGATCTCAGGATCCTTGATGCCCATGCCCCCCATGTTAAGGGGCTTTATAAAATCCTTCCAAGCAACAGAAGATGAGTTTCCTCTCATAAATGGATCTAGTCCATATATAATTTTTGATCAAGACCTGCAAATCCTTAAGTAGATATCTAGGGAATTTATAGATTGAGAATGCATAAGAAAACATTTAGGTGATCAATTAATTAACAATGAAGACCCTCCATGCTTGAGGCATGGATTTCTCTTTCAATGTGGACATCTAGTAGAATATCCTTGAAGATATTTGTTTAAGGTATATTCTTTTCACCCTTCCTCAAAAAAGGTACCACCATATAATTAAAATGGAGAGTCCCTTTATTGACTCCAAGCTTCCTAAGGATTATTGGTTTCTTATGGAAAGTCGTACCATCTCCAAAAACCACAAAAATTCTTTCTCTAACTTATATCTTGCCCAGAGACCTCCTTATATTGAGAAAAGATCATTTAGACACATGAAATAGTTCCTTTGTGAGAATATCCAAATAAGAAGATTTCATCAACACGGAGCAGATGAAATGGTGAAAAGAGGGTCCAGACAGCTTTCATTATCTGATAAATAATATCCTAGATTAGAAAATTCAATAAAAACACATAAATAATCTTCTACCTGGGCAAAGAGTAGGCTAGAAAATGGTTCACCTTGTCTGACACCCGTGGAGCTTTGAATGTTACCTCTTGGGGACCCATTTATAAGTATGGAAAGTCTAGAAATTGAAAAAATTGTATGGACTAACTTAATTAAAATGCTGGAGATTCCATGTCTCTATAGAATTGAAAAGATAAACTCCCATTTAATTGTATCAAATGCCTTGGTGATATCCAGCTTGAGTGCAAAGCATCCATGCTTTACTTTCCTTCTCATGATATTGGAACACTAAGAAGAAGTGAATAGAAAATTTTTAATGCATGTTTTATGGAAAAAACCAAAATGGTTATTGGTCATTACATTTTTTGAAATGATCCCCAATCTAGAGGCCAGAATTTTACTAATAGTATTGGGTATGGTGTTCTCAATGGAGATTGTTCTAAAGTCTTTAATTTCCCTTCCATTGTATTTGTTTGGTAAAAATGAAATGAAGCACACATTTACACCATAACGCATCAAGTAATGTGTGAAAACCCATTTGATATCACTGATGACATCAGGGCAAACATTGTCCCTATTAAAAATGAAGAACATATTGGTAAACCTGTCAGGGCCTACAAAAATGTCTACATTGAATGAAAATAAGGCATCCATGATATCATGTTTAAGAAGAACCTCAATCAACATCTGATGTTTCTCCTCATCAATAGTAGGAATAGTATTGTCATGCATTCTATAAGTATAATCATCATTCCCACCTAATTATAAACTTTCAAAATAACTAATAGTCTCATTTGAAATATCCATCTCAAAGTTGAAGACTACTCCATTAATTTCTAGATATGTGAAAAATTTATGAATACGTCTCTCCCTACGCCAGAAATGAAAAAATTTGCAGTTTCTATATCTTTCATGAAACCATCGGACATTACATTATCCTCTGTCCATCCTTTCATGTTCATTTAGCAAGTATTCCAGATGAGAAAGGGCTCATACATCTTCCATAGAGGGAGCATCCTTCTTTTATTAATCATTTAGACATTGAAAAAGTCAGTGTTCATCATCCTTGATATCATTTTCCATGTAGGAAAAGGATTACCTCCTCTATTATTTAATTACTTTTTTAGCATTTTTGAGTTTTTTGGAAAGAAAAAAAGGGGGCTACAAAAAACCCATCTTTCCAATAATCAAGGATAGCCTAACAATATCTAGGAACAAAAATCCATGAGTTCTTAAATATAAATGGAAAGGATAAGACCTCATATTTCCATCACATAGATCAATCAGGATGGGATTATGATCATAGTGAAGCTTTGGTAAGATGTGTCCATTTATAATTAGGGGATCATTCCCTTCATCGATGCAGGTGAAGAATGTTTCATTATTTCTAGATTTCATCCCATTAGTGGTGTATCTACTCTATGTGTAGTCACCCCCCATAGTGGGCACATCAACCTGCCTACCATTTTCAATGAATGAAAGGAAGTCTGAAGCACCCAACCTATTGAAATTATCACAAGTTTTCTCCTCTGGTCAGAGAATAATTTTAAAATCACCCAACACCATCTAGCTGTGTGAATTTTTCTCAAAAACATAAGTCATGTCCTACCGAAGCTATCTTTTTTTGAGATATAAGTTTGAGGAATAAACAGAAACTATAGATATCACAATATATTAAAACATCATATCATCCGAGACAATCTGATGACCATTAGTGAAAGAAAGAACATGAATGCTTCCATGTTTTAGGACCCATAATTCCTTATACCCATTTCCATTTAAAGGATGCGAGATTAGTGAGTATCCTGTTAAATACCATTTAAAAGCCTTCAATATTGAGAACTTTATTTTCAGTTTAGCAATGTCGACCTTTAATGGTTTGTGGGTCATAAGAAAGTGCTTAATGGCTTTGACCGTGGGAGGGTTCCCAAGCCAATGGCAATTCTAGAAAAAAAAATCTCCATTAATTGATAGTTGACTTGCCTCTGGTCTAAGGCCCGCTTTTTTATGCTGTCCAGTTTATTAGATTTTTTCTTCCATTTTTCCTAGCCTTTAGATGCCTTATCATCAACATATTCATCAGTTTTCCTAGGTGTACGAGGAGAGTCATCCTTACCATTGATTTAACCTATTATATCTATGGATGGATCACTATTCTCATCATTTTCTGCCAATTATTTCCCACTTATAGGAGAGAATTTGTTTCGTGAGTGAAAAAAGACTGCATTTGTGTCTCCTGAATCTAATATTTTTGCAGATTTTATAGGTTGTACCTGAGTAAAAGATACTTATTTATGGGGATACTGTCAATCCAAGGATGGAGTAAGATAGGCAGATGCATGAACATACCTAGAACCACCCACTTTTGAGCTTAGGACTACCTCATCTGAGCAACATACAGTAGCGCTGATGTTCTCAAGCAGTCCACCAAGATACTAGCCGGAACCATGTAGGTTCTGCTCTGAATTGCTGATTTTCATCTTCTTTCCAGCAAAGGATGCAGCAGCCACTTGTGAATATGGGACTATATCATCATAGACACATTTAGTAGTTCTAAAGTTCTCATGCTATCCAACAAGGGCCTGGTCTAAGTCGTGTATGTCCTAGCCTGAGTTGCGGGTCTTCTCATTCTGTTCCAAACCATCATCATATGGAGCCTTACAAGCCTGTTTAGTGAGAAAAATATTTTGATGTGGCTGGTAAATCCCAGACGACATTATGATCTCCCCCAGCACACCCTCCTAATATAATACATATGGTAATTCATTTGAGTTATTGAGACCTCATGTTGTAAATCAATGCACATATCCTACATGTCAACCACCATAACTTGATTAACATCATGTTGGAGGATAACCTCTTTATTAGCCACCTCCAACTCAAAAATTTATACAAGTGAAAACAAATCATGGTCCTATCTAGTGTCTTCCACATGATATGACATCAGCTTAGGTTCCTCACTAGTTTTCCAATTATTGAGAAAGCTCGAGCCTGCACAAGATGAATGAAGGATCATGGGCCATACCCTTTTCATTATTCAGGCCCCTTTTTCATGTTTCCTCAACATGACACTTCGAGATTCATTTTTCTCACTCCTTTTAGAGATTTCGCTCATATAAGAGTTGTCTAAATAAACTGCAACCATCACAGAACTTAGGAATCTTTACATAAACAATGTCAAAGTAAAATCTATCTTCCGTCGGGGTAAGAACAACCTCTTTTGCCAATGTACTAGAAATATTTACATCAACAAGTACTCTTGAAAAGAGAACATACCTGAGATTTTCAATTTTCTTTTCAATTATGATGGGATTTCCAACTGAGGATACAATATCCAATAGAATTATGGAACCCAATACAGCCAGTTGAGTTTAATGATGCGGATTCATTCCTTAGTATGTGTTTTTTGACACTAAATGGATGAATGTTCTTGTCCCACTATTGAATTAAAAGAATTTTTGGCTTCAAGGATATAGAACCAAAACTCCATGCCCTTATTTTGTGCTCATCCGAAGGAAACAACATGTGATTGTATCCTTTCCCCTTTAATGACATTCTCCAATCGCCAAACCACCACACAATAACAATTACATTAGTCAGATTAGTGAAACACCACATTCTCTCACCTCTAAGAGTTTAGACACAAGCTATAATCGAAAATTTACAGATCTTCATCCTTTCCTCAACGACCTCCTAATTCATTGATAAATACAATTTTTTCCTTTATTTATGATTCATATAGGTGTGGGAACTCAAAAATCCGAGAAACTCAATGCAGCTCTCACAACATCAGCAAACTTGAGGAAAAGGATTTTGTCTCAGTTAACACTCTGTTAAGACATATTGTGTATTATACACCTTTTTACATTATGTTGTATATATATTATATATTTCATGTATTTCACAAGAATTTCTATGTATTTATGATGATTAATGAATCAATTCATGTTAACATATTATATCAAATGTCTAAATGAAAAATGATCTTATTTTCATTTTGATCGTGTAAAATTTTCTTTCATATACATATTATTTCAAAATTGTTTTAAAAAAGACCTTTTTATTAATAAAATTATTTTTCAAGAAAATTTTAATTAGTCCATTTATTTATAAAATTTTTTGAAATAAATCGTTATACTATTTTCCCAAAAGGTTTTTTAATTTCAGTATAAAAAGTCAAAACTATTGTTCTTTTTAACATACACGACATTAATTGACATTTACATGATCGTAACCATTTTAAAATAATATACCTCTTTGATAATTTAAAAATATAATTAAATAGTTAACTCTAATGAAATGTTGTGTAATTTTTATTTCTATTTTCTTAATTTACCAAAAAGAAGAGGTTTTATTACAAAACCTATACTTTAGATCAAATTATGTAATGTTTTGTATCATATTAATTTTATGGTCATTAACATGATATTGAAAATTCCCTTTCTATTTATCATTTTTCACTGAACATTACATTTATCTTAAATATAAATTTTCTTTTTATCATGGAAATGATTATTGCCTAAAATATACACCATTTAAACATAATATATTTTACATTGAATGTTTTTTTCATAACTGGGAATGTGTTGATATTTCATATTATTTATTCAATATGCCTCTTTTTTTATAAATAATAATTTTTTATGATGTAAATTGATCATTCCATATTCCAGTAAGGGATTAGACCTATAGTGATAGGTGGGGCATAGTTATTGATATCCTCTCAGTGCATCGATGATTCTAGCAAGACAAATTAGTAGGTCAAATTAAATTGGTTATTTATACCAACCCATAGATTAAACTATCTTGACATAATGATTTGACATTATATATATAAGAAGATATTAGATAATAATATTTAATATTTCGAATTTCCTTCTTTGAAAATTTCTTTATTATTATAAATTATATTATTTCATTGATATTGTCAATGGATTTATTTTTTTCTCATGTTATTGATAAAATTTATTTTTTATTTAATTTTCCATATTGATTATGTCTAAGTTAATCATGATAAATCATATTGTAAATAACTCTTAATGATAATCTAATTTTATCCATTATTTTTATTCCTTCCCAAATATATGAAGATGTGTATTATAAATAATATCAAGGGTGTAAGATCATTTTTATGATTTTTAGATTATATTTTTAATTTAATATAGGAATCATGTATGTATAAGGTTTTTGAAGACTAATAAATGACCAGTCTTTAAGGATGACATTTTTTGTATCTTATAAAAATATAATTATGTTGAATAATGATATAAGATAATAGGATAAAGGAATTTAAAATAGGTTATGAGCATAGGAATCCTTATTAAATGTGAAAAAGGTTCTTAACATGATGATCGTCAGATGCCTCACATAGTAAATGTCATTTTACTTGTGAGATAAGAACATGATGGATAAGTGGAGAAGCCTTGGATGCCTTATGCATTGAGCATTTATTACCCCATAATTATCAATGGATGCATGAGGTTGTATACATAAGATGCCTTATTTCATTATCCTAAGATTCCATCAAAACCCCAAATGAGAAAGACCTTTACAGATGCCCAACATGCCCAATTCAGTCATCATCTTTAACCACACATATCTTCCCTGTTATGGTAACATGTTGAATTTTTCACCAGTGTGAACTATATAATAAAACCGACAATGAGATTGACAAAATTTTCTTATATTTTTAAGGGATATTGGGAATTTGTAGTGAACTCCATGAAGGAATCCATTTAAGGAAGAGCTGACATTCCATTATCTCATCTTGATCAATGAGCTGTCATTATCAACCACATTTGTGAAGGTCTCCTGCCTTTGGTAACAGGTAATGAGATGCAAGAGGATCAAGGCCAATGCAAGAACATATGTCCTGATGTGAATGTGGAGCTCCAATTTAAGAAATATAGAATGGTGTGAATAATATATTTCAGGATTTATATTGAAGAGTGCCAACATATAAATTCATACCATTCATTTCAATATAAAAATCATATTAATCCATATTGCCATTATATTAATGAATATAATTATTGGTTTTGTATCATTGATAATGTAATTTATTCCATAAGGAATATTACTTATTGAATTGTTTACCAATTATTTTTGTAATATGAAATTTTAGATTTATTCTGTGATACGTGAGACTTGAATTTATATGGTTAATCGATATATCAATAGGTCTCATTTAAGAAACTATCATAGAGTACTGATAAAATAATTAACCATTATTTTTCATGTATTGTCATAAAGATATGTGAAACAACCATGATAAATATTTTCTAGGCACTTTATTAATTTTTAAACACTTAGTGGTAACACGTTGGTTGACCTCATGGATTGGTTCCTTATGGTAATTTTTGTTCAATCACAATATTATCCTATTTATTAAATTTTATTAGTTTTTAAATATTTAGATTTTTTTATTAATATATTTAAAAAGAGATAGAAATATATTTTTTGGTGATAAGACAAACTTGAAAATAAATGTTCCAATGAAATTTGAACAGGATTTGGTGGATAAATGTGGGGTTAGTAAAAAAATTATGATCCAAAGGTGTGTTAATAAATACTATTGGTTTATTATTGTTATTTTTTTAATTATTATATTATAATATTTTATTTAATAAATAGATTCTTGTTAGGACTAAATAAACCATTTTCATTTAAAAAATTTAACAAGTCTGTAAAATAGTGTTTCGGCATAGAGATAACACATCATGTGAGTGTTGTGGAATCATATTTCAATGGAGTAACACTTTAGTCCATCAGTTTACACCTCAATATATTTATATAGGCTGTTAGTGAATAGAATAATTGACTTCAATTACAATAAAAACAAATCATTTTTAGGAGAAAAGTGTGATTTCATATCACACATCAATCCTTATAAATAAGTCAATGAATCTAAAAGAAAAACAATAAGGTATTAATCTTTAAACAAAAAAAAACGGTTTTCCTATTTTTTCCAGTGGACAATAATGATTTTTTAACTCATTATTGAAGTATATTTGAGTTTAAAACACCTATTAGAATATTGAATGAAATTAAATAGAGGAACAAACAAGATAAAATGTGAAGAATTCACACAAAAATGAATCCTGTAATCCACTTTAGATTATAACAAGGGAATTACAACTTAGGCAAAAAATGATTACCAATGTGAACAAATAGGAGAATAATAACTTTTTGGAAGAAAATTACCTTGAATAATAAGTAATTAAGTGTTTCAAAACATAAACACAATTGAAAACATGATATTTTCCTGGATAAAGTAATGTGATATAAGTATAGAATTAAATCTTGAAAAAGAAAAAAAATTAATATGAATTTTTATTCTAGAATTTAAAAAGTCCATATTATTCCATATAGTGGGGTTTGTATATAATGTATTATACACAATTAATTTATGATATAAAGGGAATTATCTATCTCATTATCCAGGTGGATGTTGGGATTCATCCTGATTTTTAAGGATATTATTTAGGTGTTTAATTGTTTTAAACTATCCATGTATGGTTTAAATGAAATGAGTTGTTTCAGTATATCTAAATTTCACATATATATCATTTTTGTGGTTTTTTGTCATTATAACTCTATTGAATATTTAAAAGGATTTATGCAGCATAAGAATTTTAGGGTCCCATTTTCATAAAAAAGGGAGCGGAAGGGGTGGTACACACAGAAAGAAAAAATGTGGCGTTCAAAAAAGATTCATGGTGATGGTTTTTGGGCATGGGAAGTAGTGAGTAGTGGCATGTAGAGTTGTGAAATGATGTACTGAAATGAAATCACATATTCAGTTTTGATCTCTAAATTGTGATGTCTTATCTCAACACAATTATTAAAGAAGAAATCGAGGTGTATCGGTGTTTGAATTTCACATAGGTCTACTAGGGTATATTTTTAATTAATGTTAGTTCATATACTTGGATTTTCCATAAATTCTAATTCATAGTGTATTTTCTAGGAGTTAGACCATGGTTTTTTAATCCACTTTATTAGAGGGTGCGTACATGTTAAATTTTGGTGTCCCAATTTCTTTCCTACCATTTGTGTATTCACATTGTTTAAGATTAATATTCTAATTATTTAATTTATCACAATTTAATTATTATCCTCGAATTGATCTTCATTTGACATGACAACTGGTATTAGAGGGAAGTTATTTTTTTTCTTACATATTGGATATGGGTAACCGTACCATGGTTTTTTTCCCCACATCAAATTTTCTTATGGAAAAAATTATTTTACCCTATAGTAGTAATGAGTAAAAAATAGTTGGTCCCTTGAGATGATATTGAAAATGGTGAAGAAAAAATTAGATAAACTAAAGACGATGAATGTTAGTGATTGGCTGGATATGAGAGAGTTAGGTACAATTACAATCATGATGTATATGGATGATAATACTTTATATGAAGTGATAAATATGATAGATCCAAAGGATAGTTAAAAAAATTTGAATGTAGGTATAAATTTAAATCCCTCAAAAATATTTTATATCTGAAAATATGGTTGTATCATTTTTTAATGATAAAGAAAAGATATTTAATTAACCATTTGGATGATTCATCAGACTACTAACAGATTTGTCTTTTATAAAAGTAAGGATATGTGATATTTGTTTAAATGGGAGATGAAGATAACAAATTGTTTCTTTTAGGTTCATATCTGGATTAATATGATAATCTTGCCCCCAAATTGTTGTTTGGAAATGACACACTAATGTTTGATGAGGTGATTTCATTGTTGTTGATAGATGAGACTTAGTAAAAGACAAATGATGGTGAATCTTTAGGTAATAGTCATATTCCAGCTATGGTAGGTGGATGTTTAAATAAAATTAGTCAGTTGAATATAAAAAAATAGGTCAAGGGATTTATTTTAGACAAGGAAAATCATGTGCACCGAAATCGATATTCATAGAAAATGATTAAGGAGAAAAATAACGTGCACAACACATATTTTGATGTTGTTGGCATACATCATATATTGGGTGAAGGTGATTTATGTTCAGTAGGAATTTAATATCCTAGGTAAAATATGTACACCAAATGGGTGGTTGATTCAACAATATCCCCCCATATTACATTGAAGAGGGAATTATTTTCATCACATGAACAAGGTGACTTTCGTATATTGAAAATGGGAAATTGATATTTTGATGATCTTATTAGTGTTGGTTTATTTTGTATCATTAGGAATTTAGGTTGTACCCTCACATTGAGGGATGTGTGACACATTCCAAATATACGTCATATTTTATTAATTTTTTACTCTTGATATTGATGGATTTCGTAGTTCTTTTGATAAGATAGACAATGTTTAGAGGGTCAATAGCTTATTCACAACGTGGAATTGATGAAATGTGTTACAAAAAAATCTAAAGGAGTGGAGTGATGTGAAAATTTAAATTATGATTTTGAAATAATAAAATTTATGGCATAGATGATCATTGTGAATGAGTCTAAGGTCATCAACTAAGATGAAGACCGTTTTTAATTAACAAAAAATCAATTAAGGTTGTCATGTCTTACACCTAACTCCTTTTCTTTGGAGAGTGTCACTAGTAAAGAAAGAGTTAACTTCAGAGATCGAGGTGATGCAATGATAGTTTCATATATCTCAGATAATGTTGAGTAGATGGTGAAATTAATTCTAGTAGGTACTTAGAATTTTGTGGTTATCACAGTTATGGGGGAGCCAAGTGTTGGTTCCTAAAATGTTTAGTAGGGAAAAGTAGACACAGGTATGAAAATGAATTCAACATTTTAATTTTTTTTCATTGGGAATATTTAGCTTTCCTTTAGAGATGAAAAATAGGAATTCCATATTTTTTATATAGGATTATGGTTGGCATGTTAACAAGCATCTTTCAATCCAACTACATTTTTTAGAATATCATCTCAATCATTGATGGGGTGAAGGGGTATATTTTTTACATTAACCTAATATTTCCTAGATATTTTTAGGGGTTTTTTATTTTCAAACATTCAATATATGGTTTTAATTAAGGGAGATATTTTCAACAAATCTATATTTTGTAGAGGTATATTTATTAAGATAATATCATTATATCAAATTTCAATATTTTAATGGATGCTACACAGAAAATGAATTTTAGGTCTTCTCTTGCCTATAAAAGGGACCTACATGGGTGTTAGATAGAGAGGGAGAGAACAAATTGGTTTTTGTGGAATAGATATGTTGTTGAATATTTTTAGATGTGGGTAGTAGCGAGAAATGGAAAATGGAGTAATGATATGACGTGCTGCAATGACACTGCTTGTTTGGTTTTGATCTTAGAATGGTGACATATTGTTGGGAGTTGATTCTTATAAAAGCGATACAGGCATATCTGGGTTTGAATTTTACACAAGTTTTTATACACAATATTTATAATCCTAGTTTGACCTTATACATGGATTCTATGTAGAAACTGATTCATGGTATATTTTCTCATAGTTTCCCTATGGTTTTTTAATCATCCACATTGGATGGGTTTTCCCCATTATATTTATGATTCACAATTTATTTATTCAATTTTGATTCTTTATATATTTACATTGGAGATTCTCACGATTAATTATTTCATAATAAAATAATTATCTTAGAACCAACGGTGTCCTCCTTGATTGCCTCCTTGGAACATCCTCAAAAATATATAACAAGATCACCAATAATATTCAAAAATTTCACTCTCTATATATCACTCATTATTAATTGAGGTAGAAGGGGATGGAACATTTCATTTATTGGTGAGGGAAGTGGGATGGTATAAGTGATATTGGCATTTGAGAATAGCTGGGATGTGAAGGTCATGAAAATTTGGAGAAATAAACTATGTAGTGGGGATGGAATTGTATTAGTGTGATGAATGTTGGAATGGTATGAAGGAATATAACATGATGTAGAATCATTATTAGTTGAAGGATATGGGTCTATGTGAATCTTTAGGTGAGAATGTTGGGTTTTTCATATTATTATAAAATTCTAGCTTAGTCATCTTTTTATATCATCAAATTGATGATGTACAACCACCTCTAAACATCCAAAATATTCATTTTAAAGCAATGAAAAATTCTCCATCTTACTTATCTCCATATGAAAACCATAATTGAGAGACCCACTAGTATGAACAAAAAATCACATCAGTAATAGATCTCTAATGAATGAGCAGTGGTGTGAATAATTAGTTATCCTCACATGAACCTCACAACTATAATGAAACAAATGAGTACCACAACCTCCCTACCAGAAATTTAGGCGTTGGAAGCCCCTAGAATACCCGACCTCCATAGGTGGTTAGAGACCTTAAAAAAATAAGCACACCTTAACCCCACCCACTTACCTCTCACACTACCTCCCTCATCAAACTCTATGCCACCCATACTCTCCCTCACCACACCAGCTTCCATCTCCTGCTCACCTTGGTTTCTCATACACTCGATTACTTCGGGCTCCTCTTCCTCCATCTTCGTCCCCCTCTAAAACTCCCCTACCCACATCTGCCTCCACATACCCTGTTGAGACTCCTGGTCCATGCACCACTCCCATCACCACAACTATATCAAATCCACACACCTCCAATTTTCCCGCACTGCCACCTCTCCCTCGCATCATGTGTGTCCTCCAACTAAACATCAACATTCACTTGGTTCCAGATTTATCGTGCTACCAGTTAGTCCATAATTTGGGCTGTAGGTTTTTAATTCTTGGAACCTCAGCCACTAATATTGGAAACCGGTTTAGTGTGAGTTGGATTCTGATTGTGCTTTGTTAATAGGATGGTGTATTTTTTACTATATATACAATGTTATTTGGTTGACGCTTCTGTTGTGATCTTGGGAACAAAATTCATAATTATAATATGTATGAATAAAAGTGGGTATATTTTTGTAGCTGATGAACTAGGGATATTGATAATGACATTTATACTTTTAGAATTTATCATTCTTCTTTAATGTACAAGAAGACACATGAGGATATGATAATTTACTAGTTGGCCTTCATCCATGTCTACCTTGTGTCTTTTTTATTAATGATTATGTAAATATGTACAAATAAATTGATTTTTATTTTTCAATAATGTCTCGTGTTGACTTAGTTGTTCACCTTTTATAGATGACCATCTATGAATAGATTTTTCACCTACACACAATTACATAATGGTTTATAGAATATTATTATTTTTATTTATTGGGAGATTATAGATTAGTCACTAAGATTCACAATCAATTATTGATATTTGATTATTTCTTTTATTCACCATATGGGCATGAAAGTTATTACACGTTGTTTCATATTTGTGATTTAGTTTTTTCTTTCTATATTTATAGTTTCCATATATGTTTTGAGTATAGTGTATCAAAATTTATGAAATTTTAATTTTTTATGATATTAGTGGATCACAATTTTATTTATTTTCTCTATTATGTCTCTATTTTTTTGTAAAATTTATAAAATGTATTTTTTATCTTATCTAATCAACTCTTCCACCCATCCGATAGAATGAGTGAAGTAATCCCATTATATATAGAACATGAAATATCAAACTCCATAATATGAAGAAAAATAAAGTGATTAAAACCATTGATCATGGGTACAATAGTAGAATAGAATAAGAGTGCAAGGGAAGAAGATCCATCAACACACCCAGCCAATTAACCATCACAATTAAAAAACCAAGGGAGAAAATTGATTATTAACATGAAATATAAATTCAAATTTGAAGGAAAATATTACTATAAATATCCACATTATGTACAAATATAGGTTTTTCATCAATTAAATTGATAAATTTTAATTTAATGGACAATATCATAGGTAAAAAAATGAAATTACAATAAAATAATATAGGTAGTAAGAATTTATTAAATATTTCTTTTTATAAAGTGTTATATTCCATTGATATGATTCAAAATCTACCCCTATTAATATGGTATTTAGTTCCCTTTATCAGCTCCTCCTTTTTTCTCAAATAGCCTCCATGTGAATTTTCTATTAATGAATTACCTAATTTAGTTATGAATATGGCATGATGAATATTTTTTTTTCTCATTGGGGTTTGAATATAAGAATAATTTGGACCTTCGTTCATCAATGGTCTTAGACTATTCATTATATTGCATGTATTGGCTGTATTGAATAATACTTCCTATTATAGATTCCCTAGGGAAGAACTACAGTCTTTTTTTAAATGATTAGGGATAGATATGATATATTTTAGAGGTATTCTATATATTTTATGATATATGAAATAATAATGGAGATATGGATTATTTTTTAGGTAATTATCCAATTTTCATCACTTATTTGTAGATATAACAAGTAATGGTAGGTATTTATTGAGTATCATGGGAAAAATAAATGTATTTCACCCTCCAATGATTATATTATAATTTTCGATAATGAAATTTCATTGTAGGAAATTGATAATTTTATTTAGTTTCAAACATTATGTAAATCAAGAAATATAAATGACAGGTTTTAATAAAAGTTGATATTCAAACAAACTCAATCATTGAAATAGATATGTACTTGTCAAAAAATATAATTCAATACACGGATTCTATGGAGTAATATCTCCCTAAAAACTCTTTTGGATTAGTTCTGATATAGATAATGAAATTGATGATAAAATTTTATTTCATTACATGGGGAATTTATAAATGATGATTGATATCCCAGTGTTGATTTTTGTTACTTCAATCCATCAATATGTATGAATTAAATATAGCATTACCCATCATAGATAATAAGATTTATCTATTATATTCTGTGGTTGGATGAAAATAAGTGGCATGGGATCATTTCTATTTGTGATGTACATTTTCCATGATTTTTTTGTGTGTTATATCTTGATATATCATCTTGCCAGTAATTTATACATCCATATCATTACATGCACATTATAGTAAATTGTGGTGATATCACCTTTTCCTTAAATAGAGTATGAATACAATTCAAACAACCCATTTGATTTTCAGTATCCTTAAGTTCTCCTTGACATCACTACACCTACAGAATATAAAAACATATATTTATTATAAAAATATAAAATAATATTCAAAATAATAAATTTAATATATTCCTATGTTAATCTCGTGCAACCTTTTAATATCATAAATCACCAGTTAATCAAATTTGTGGTAAATCACTACTAGAGGATATCATATATTTTAGAAAATCCCCTACCGATGAAATTTATAAACCAAATTAATCCCAATTTAGTATACACAATTTGTATATTTAATTAATGTTATTTCTTTTTCATATCTTAGTAATTATCAAAACCAACACCCACAAACATTTTTTATTTTTTTCCAAAATTTTATAAAAAATACCAACATTATACCTTAAAAATTGTTAAATAGGATACCTGTTGTTCAACTTATACAATTTATTTAATTTATAAAAGTATTAATTTTATTTTTAATGAAATTTTGGAAACATATAACTCAGATATTATTAATGTATGAAATTGTTCATTTAATTCTTATATAGATTCACATGGTGTATCTAATTCATGTCCATACCACTATATGATTTAAAAGACATAATGTTTTACTATATAATTACAAAAATGTCTAAATAATAGAACGAAGATATGCAGTGGAGAGAAATTGAGTGACTCTAGTGGTGATGGTGTTCTAATTGAATAACAAATTATGAAGATACAATGTGGGTGTTATATTTGGATATGATCGAACGGTAATCAAATTCATTCAAAAATTGATATCTAATTAAAATATATTTTAATAATTTTTATTGGATAATAATTTGATTTCAAATTACATATAAATCGTTTTTCCATAAGGAACTAATAATTATTTTTTATGATTCACTAAGGAGGGATTAATATGAAATAAAAATTACATTATTGTAATATAAAAGTACATAATAAATTTATGAATCCATCATAATCATAATACATAAAAATTAATAACAGGAAATAATAATCATGGTGATCATGATTTGAGAATAACATAGTTGGTATAGACAAATAAGAAGGATAGAAATAAATATCACAATAGTAATAAAACCCTTTTAGAAATAAAAAAATAATTTTAGAGGAAATTAAAATCATTAAAATTAACAAATTTAATTATAATCATGGTTTTATACATTAGATTTTAATGAATTTAACGAAATTAATTATTTTAAGTTATTCATTACACAACTAGTAATGGAAGATATGATATTCATTATATAACTATTGGGTGAAGATATATGGTGACTATTAGGAATTCATTAAAATTAAAAGATTACTATTTTATATAGAGGATTTCATACATATAAAAATGTTATTAATCATAAAATTATAATATAATTCTATACTTATTTCACAAGATGATAGAAAATATTAATTGTTTTGATAAAACCTCTCACCTAGAAGTGTTTTTATTTTTAACAGACATGTAAAATGAGTTTTTGTTATTTAATAGGGTTTATTATATAATTTATATTTAAATTATTTGATTTTTTTTAAATAAATCAATATTTAAGCTCTATCTGGTAGTATTTATAAAAACCACCTAGATTATATAAACATTTTTATAAACTATTTTGTGTATGTTTCTTCATATTTTTTTTATAATGTGTATCATGAAAAAGTTTTTCGTGAATAAGTTTTTATTCATATATTACAATTGATATTGATTATTGCCTTTATATTTACATTTCCGTTGACAAGTAATTCTGATTTCCTTACCTATTAACATGTGTAACAAAAAATTATCTTTTCATAAGAAAAATTTATCTTAGTGTATTTTTTTATATATATCCATCTGATCAACATTTTCTTTCTATTTGAAATAATTTTCTATCTAAATTTTTTTTATAAGATCCTCACTATAGTAATGTAAAAAATAATACTTTTCATAATAAAATGTATAATTAATTAAATATAATGAAATGATTATGTCAATTGAGAAATTTATTTAGTGGATGAGTATGAATTGATCTCCATGTAAAATTGGTTGTCTTTATTTTAAATATATTATGTTATATTTTTATTCTAAAAAAGAATTAAATAAGGAATCTTGTTTAATTATTATTACTTTTTTGTATTGATATGAATATGGATAAGAGTTCGATTGATATTCCAAATAGAACGTCTAGAGAATTTTATGATGGATTTATAGAGTTTATTGGTTCAATAGGGGATATAAATGTGACAATATCTATTTTCCATGTAGAACAACTGAAAATATATATCAATTCATACGAGATATCATGAGAGACAAATTATTCTTGATTATTTTTTTGAAGAGTTAGACTCATCATGGGGAAGAACATATTTTCATTCATCATACAGAAAATTTTTAGATGGAGGTTCATATGAGGAAGAAGGATCCCAAACATGAAATTCATAATTAAATGTTTTATGGGTTGGATCGAGAAGGCATTAGCATATATAATTTTGAGACCTATGATACCAATCTATGCTTTGATGCATATTGTGATTCATTATAGTTTTTTTAAAATACGAGATGTTGAAAAAAAAAATTATTTTATGGGTGTGCTACTTATAGTAAATTTTCATTTATATAACTTCCCAACCCTAGATACCCAGAGTCAGTGCATTATTACAAAACATTGGCATGATCACAATGGATCAAGTCTCGAAAGACCGATTAGTTTAGTATTCTTGGAAACACTAGATATATTCATAAGTCTTACATTACATCATAAGGTAAAAAAACTACAACAGCATGTTGTCTTCATATCCTTTCATACTATCCCTGCATGTCATTCATAAATTACTTCTTCATAATCCTGGGAAAAATAAAACATTGAAAGGGGTGAGCTCAGATGCTCAGTAACGATAACATTATAGCAGAAGCTTTCATAGATAAGCATAAACACTTAAGGCAGTTTATTACTAAAATGAAATCCTTTTAAACTTGAACTTCAGCATAAAATGGAAAAGATAAAATAAATTAATGCCATTTACTTACTCACATGTATATTCTACTAGTCGAATGATCACATGAAATATCGATAACCACTTTCATAATGATGGAATTCATAATGTCAGACTATCATAACCACATAGCCAAGGCCTCGTGCCAAGACTATAAATAAGATTTTTCCAAGGACTTGTGGCAAGACACTAGTTTGTCTCATGAGACCTACCGATGCATCGAGGAGCTATAGCGGGCTCCACCCGTCACATACTAAGTCCAATTAATTCCTCATATGAACAGGTTTAAACATATCATAAACATTCATATTAAAACTAGCATAAGAAATGTCAATACTTTAACCACAAACCATGAATGGTATAAAAATAGCACATCCACAGTCAAACATAACTCATTCGATAAATTATGGAAGATTTTATTGTATCACATTTACCTCAATCAAGAATAATGAAGGATGTTGACATAGATGAAAATAATCATCAAAACTATTTGAGAGAAATATCCCCCTTTTTCTTGAAATCATTTAAAAGTCACACTATTTGTTAAGAATCCATTTAAACAAAGATTTTTGAATCAAAGTGTCCCATACCACTTTGAAACTTTTTAAAAGGATTTTTAATTTTAAAACTTTAATTTCCATATAAATAAATCCTTAAAACCATTCTTAAAACATGGACATTAATGAGCAAAATTTATATGAATAAGTCTTTAAAACATTTAAAAAATGGTATTTTAGTTAGAGTTTCTAACCAAAAGAGAGACACTTGGATACAAATAATTGAGGTAATAAAAAATTTTAAATATCATGAGAATAAATGGATTCATGATATACTATGTCAAAGTACATTATATACACCACATAAAAGTGATTTGGTGTATAACAACAAAGAAGCATCAATGGAATGTAAATTGAGATAAAATCTCTCATAAAGGCCATATCTTTAGGTTAAGGATAAATCAATGACATAATGATGTGTGACAAATATAAATACACTAAATATGATTGGATATTTAGTGTAAAACAACCAAAGGATATTCACACATAATCTTGTAAAAACAACACCAATGAATTGGATGTTTAACTCAACAAATGGAGAATGAGTAAAAACAACTCTTATCAAATTCATACCGATGACTTGAGAAATTATCAATAGAGTGATTATATGTATCAGAAGTATATCCACAAAAAAGGAGAGTGGAAATTATGAAATAAGCAAATGAATAGTTATTCCACACATAATCTCGGAGTAAAATAATCAATGAAGTTTGCGTAAAGCTGAATAAATGGAAATTGAAATTTCAAATTCCCTTATCAATTAGGTAACATATGAAACATACACCCATGAAAGAAGGATCATAAAATGATGATGTAAATATACATTAATTAATGTATATTACATAATGAATACAAACATGGTCAGTACACACACCACATGTAATAAATATGTGGTGAACAATGGAATTCTCACAGAATTAAAAGTGAGATAAGAAACCTCTTACATTGTACTTTTTCCTTGGTCGACGGTAGGTTAACCTCCTGTATAATGGTGAAATAATTTTTATTGAATTATAAAATAATCATTTACTTTAATATGATATCATATATGATCGTTTAACATTGATTTGTTAATAATATCTTAGAATTATCATCATTTCGGGTGTTAACGGGTTCATTTTACTTTATATTCTTTGTTATGTGAGCCATATTCGTTATTAATGGGATGTATATTATTCATATCCAGAATGATATCAAGTCCTTATATAATATTTTTAAATCATCAAATTATAATTATGCTTGAATGGATATGATAGATAATGAATTTCATCGCGTTCGTGGAGACGGTAGTCCGTACGTACGCACGAGTGACAATATCATTCTTTTTATATTAAAATAATATATAATTGGATGGTATATCATATATACAGAATAATTATCATGTTATATTTATTATTTAATTGAGTTAAACATCATTATTAAACCCATCCAAATAATAATATATTGAATAACAATTACACCACGACGTGGAGACAGTAAGCCGTACGTACGCACGTATGGTGAAATTTTATTCAAAAGATGGATAGAATACTGAATATTGTTGTACCATATTTATGATAACATCACAGTATATATATGATACTGGAGTTGTTATTTTATAATGGTAATAACAAAGAATGTAGAAGTGGAAGAAGAAAGGAACTTGAAAAGGGGTGGTGAAAACATTACCTCTTCTTCGGGTTCTTCCTTTTGATTTGATCAAAAGGGATCCTTAGGTTGGATTTCTGATCAAACTAAGGCCTCTAGGTTGTAGTGAGTGAAGTTTAGAGAGTATTGGGGCAGGGATTGGCCGATCCAAAAGGCTTTGAAGGTGTGATGAAATGAGAAGGAGGAGTGCCCTTTTATAAGAGGGGTGAGAGGCACCTTTGGAAAAGCTAGAAATATTAATTTATAATAAATTCTTATTCGGATTCTAATGGATAAAAAGTTGATTATTAAAATTTTAAGGTGGGGATAGGTCGAAAAACATTCAGCAAATAGAATTTAGACAGGTTTGGGTCACTATATTAACCTTATCATTTAGTTTTAACTCTTAGTTAATTAGTTTGACATTTACCATGTCACTTTTTATTTTTATATTATATTGTTAATAAACTTACTATATACATCCAAGCGACCCCCAAGTGGTAAATTAATGATATAAATATCATGATATAAGTCTCTTGGACTAACCTTAGATTTTTAGGAATTTAATATCAATTAATTATATAATATATTTTTTTAAAAAAACTCTTTTATGTCAATTTTGACACTATTGAATCGTTGATTTTTGTGAAACACATAACAGAATGATTACTTAGAAAAAAGATAATTAAATCAGTACTAATATGTCATATTAACCTATAAAATTATTTTAATTCAATAAAATCCTCAAATTATATTTATTTGGGTATTTATAATATCAATTATTCTAATTTGTCACTATTATGGTAATTACTGCATCACCGTTGTGTCATAAATAAATTAACTTATTTAATGTCTAAAAATTATAAATAAAATATAATTATGTATGAAATCTTTTTATATTTCTAATTAATATGTATAGTCTAAAATACAACATATATAACCCTATGTAACAATTGTTTTTCTAAAAGACATATGCTTGTGTCATTTTTGTATTTATTTTAACTTAATTAAAATAAAGTGTCATTATCACTTACAAGAGGTTCCATGGGGTCCCAAAATCGACCCTAATATGACCATGGTCGACCATGTATTAACCATTAGGGTTAAGACACGTTTTATGGTAATTTAGTATTATTATAATATTAGTTTTTAACCCTTGATTACCTGATTTACCCTTTAACCATGGTAAATAAAATATATACCGAAGTAATTATCCAAAATGTCTAAAAATAGAAGTTCCCTATTTACACAATTTTAACATCCTGATTCCAAATATGGAATCCATTTTTCCAAATTCAGAACACAAAAGTGGCATAAATTAATTTAAAATTAATTCCCGTTGTTAAAACAAAAAGCGTGTTTTTAAGAGATAATAACTATCAAAAGATTGGCACTTGTTTATGTCTGATTTAAAAGTGAAATTATGTTCAATGACACACATTGTATTACATGGTAAAAATATATTATAAATATACTTTTAAACCACTCAAATTCATAATTTATCAATATTAATTATTTTGATTAAAAAAGTTTTTGTTAATTAAAATTTTGTAATTTTCACTATTCATCAAAATATGAAAGTTTTCCAAAAAGTACCAAAATTTCACCCTAGGATAATTTTGATATTCAGAATCCAAAAATGAAGTCCATTTTTAGAGATAGAATTTATAAAATTTCAAAAAGTAGGTATTACTATTCATAACGGCTAGTTTGATTGGTTGTGGTGTGTTAAAATCTCGAAGTTGCGTACAATGTACGCCATTGCATTATTCGAAGGGAAACATACCGTGGAAGATTGGGGTGTTAAATTCTCCCCTCCTTAAATAAATTGTGTCCTCGTAATTTTTAGAATTGCGCTTGGTAGTATAATGGAAAGTCCCACATCGAAATAAGAGTCAATAAAACTATCACTTTAAAAGAAAGAAATAGAGGTATAATGGTCATCCAAGATAACCCATACTAGGATTCCATGTAGGAAAACATGGATATGAATGATAAAATAAGTGTCATGTTCTGATGGAGAGGGATAGAAATCATGATCAGGAGAAAGTTAACAATAAGAAAACCACAAACTTTTGTTGGGACAAACGTCCATTAGTCTCCTAGTAGGAAAGTAAACAGACAACATTTTATTTTGTTTTAAGTTACATTACATAAGGAAGAGGAATTCATTTATGATATTGACTAAGAACATAAAGAAATATACTTACTTTTTATGTAGAGTTTCATTATTTAATAACTTTTTACCACTAACTTATTTTTTTTTTGAACAATGAGTATTCAAGAAGACTTGGTCATAATAAAAGAGCTAGAATAAACATCTATAGAAATACATGATCCATGTAGGATAAACTATATATTTAACTTGTCTTTGAAGATTAATCAAAACCAAAATGGTTAGTATAAGATCTGATGATCCCCCAAATGTATATTCCATTAGAGAAAGACAAAAAATACTAATCTCAATATCTAAAATTAAACCAACAATACCCCAAAGTTAAATAAATACCATTAAATAACAAATTTTACTTAAAATACTTCAATATAATCCAAACTAATATTGAAACCCAAAACTTATAAGAATGTAGTCTTCCACGTTAAATTGTATCTCCAAATGACATCATCTACTCTTAAAGTCACATACTTAAAAGTAATTAACCTAATCACATATTCTTTATTATAGGTTAATCATTTCCATAAATAACCCAAATCACTATAGATCCACAATAAAAACATAGATAAAAATCCACCATTACTCCTCTAATGACATCCCATAGTATTCTATTTTCCTTGGACATATAGTGTTCCCAACAAAGTGAACATCTTCCAAAACAACATTTATCACTTAATCACCAAATCAATTTGCTATACTAAGGGTATTCATTGGATAAGACATAAGAACCCAAATCAACATATTATTGATCAATAAAATCATTTTACTAAAAAACATAGTCACACTAACCAGGGACTTCACGTAGTCCAGTGGTAAGTGATAAATCCCAATCGCACTTTGGTTGAGGATTTGATTCCCACAGCTTTGTCTGACGCGACGGTTTGTCACATGATCTACGTGTTGTCCTTTTTCAGAAACTATATTTTATAATATTACCAAAATGAGATAAATTCCTCAAAATAACATAATTTAACCACAAATGTTATATCATACCTTTCATTTTCATCCCAAATTATAATAACATATAACTCTTTCAAACCCTGATGATCATATAAAACCAAATGGTTATTTATACGTATATCCACAAGAGAAGAGACAATTCTTCCTCAAATATCATTCTCACGTGGCAATCTGCGGGGTTACAAATACAAGAGAAAATTATTCCAAAGTAAACCCATCAACAAGGAGCGCTAATAATTTTTAAACATTTCTCCGACCATTTATTTCCACATAGCTTCTTCTTTGACCAAGATAATATCCTATAGAATAGGACATTAACTCTGGTAATGGCCAGGTCCCCTACATTTACGGAAAATGATTGTAAATGGACTCTTGGGACTATTTTTATCTTCTTCTATAGTACTCTTCATTTTTCTTCGGCAATTCTTCACTTTATGTCCTTCTTTCCCGCACGTAAAGCATTTCGTTGTCCCATTGAGACACTTTCATGGGTGTCTCCTTCCACATTTCATGCATGATGAAAATTGGGGGTTCTTTTCTCCATGGTCTCCATTGCTGGAGCTCATATCATTCATCACCTTTCGCTTCCTTGTTGTGTCTAGGAGATGGTTAATATATTTGTTGATGATCATATTTTTGGGAAACTGATTTGGCATAAAGACAATATATTTTATGCCTATCAACATTCCATTTTGTTGCTCATTTCCACCACCATTCCCACCTTATACATCTTTCTCAAAGTCACTATGACTTCCTTGGAATCCTGCCATTGACTAAAACCAGAAAGCATTGTGTGAGTAACAGTAGTTGTAAAATCATTTAGAGATTAACATGTCACCATATTCTCAATTTGAAACATATTAGGATTAACCAAGGTCATTTACTCTCATCTTATATATATATATATATTACTTAAATCGGTTTGTAAAGAAAATGTAAATTATCCTAAGCATATCCCTCGGGAGTGTCGTAACGAAGAGTGCAGCAAGGCCCGTTGTCGTGCACCAGTTCCCGTTTGAGTCTAGCTGAAAGCAGTGTTTTCAGGTTTTACCCCTAGGTACATCTGTACCAGAGCCGCCTCTACCTGCTCGTATCCAGACAGGGGTGTATTGCTCGAAAAACTGACAAAATCTCTACAATACCAAAATTCTAGGAAGTTATTCTATACTAATCCTCAAAGTTCATCTTAGGTCTACATGCTCAAATCAGATTTTATCTAAATCAAGCTTCTAAGGTTTGTACTAAACTTCCTCTGATACCAACTGTAACGCCCCAACACTAGATACCCAATGTCGGTGCATTATTACATAACATTGGCATGATCACAATGGATCAAGTCTCAAAAGATCTATTAGTTTAGTAGTCTTGGAAACACTAGATATATTCATAAGTCTTACATTACATCATAAGGTAAAAAAAACTACAACAAGTTCTTGTCTTCATATCCCCTCATACTATCCCTGAAGGTCATTCATAAATTACTTCTTCATAATCCTGGGAAAAATAAAACATTGAAAGGGATGAGCTCGGATGCTCAGTAAGGATAACATTATATCATAAGCTTTCATAGATAAGAATAATCACTTAAGGCAGTTTATAACTAAAACGAAAGCCTTTTAAACTTGAACTTCAGCATAAAATGGCAAAGATAAAATAAATTAATTCCATTTACTTACTCACATGGATATTCTACTAGTTGAATGATCACATGGAATATCAATAACCACTTTCATAATGATGGAATTCATAATGCCAGACTATCATAACCACATAGCCAACACCTCGTGCCAAGACTACAAATACGATTTTGCCAAGGCCTTGTCCCAAGACACTAGTTTGTCTCATGAGACCTACCGATGCATCGAGGAGCTATAGCGGGCTCCACCCATCACATACTAAGTCCAATACATTCCTCATATGAACATGTTTAAACATATCATAAACATTCGTATTAAAACTAGCATATGAAATGTCAATACTTTAACCACAAACCATGAAAGGTATAAAAATATCACATCCACAGTCAAACATAACTCATTCGATACAATATGGAAGATTTTATTGTAACACATTAACCTCAATCAAGAATAATGAAGGATGTTGACATAGATGAAAATAATCATCCAAACTATTTGAGAGAAATATCCCCCTTTTTCTTGAAATCATTTAAAAGTCACACTATTTGTCAAGAATCCATTTAAAAATAGATTTTTGAATCAAAGTGTCCCATACAACTTTGAAACTTTTTAAAAGGATTCTTAATTTTAAAACATTAATTTCCATATAAATAAATCTTTAAAACCATTTTTAAAACATGGACATTAATGAGCAAGATTTATATGAATAATTCTTTAAAACATTTAAAAAATGGTATTTTAGATAGAGTTTCTAACCAAAAGAGAGACACTTGAATACAAAATATTGAGGTAATAAAAACTTTGTAATATCATGAGAATAAAGGGATTCATGATATACTATGTCAAAGTACATTATATACACCACATAAAAGTGATTTGGTGTATAACAACAAAGAAGCCTCAATGTAATGTAAATTGAGATGAAATATCTCATAAAGGCCGTATCCTTAGGTTAAGGATAAATAAACGACATAATGATGTGTGAAAAATATAAATACAATAAATATGATTGGATATTTAGTGTAAAACAATCAAAGGATATTCACACATAATCATGTCAAAACAACCCCAATGAATTGGATGTTTAACTCAACAAATGGAGAATGAGTTAAAATTACTCTTATCAAATTCATATCGATGACTTGAGAAATTATTAATGGAGTGATTATGTGTATCAAAAGTATATCCACAAAAAAGGGGAGTGAAAATTATGACATAAGCAAATGAATAGTTATTCCACACATAATCTCGGAGTAAAATAATCAATGAAGTTTGCGTAAAGCTGAAAAAATTGAAATTGAAATTTCAAATTCCCTTATCGATTAGGTAACATACGAAACATACACCCATGAAAGAAGGATCATACAATGATTATGTAAATATACATTAATTAAAGTATATTACATAATAAATACAAACGTGGGAAGTATACATACCACATGTAATAAATAAGTGGTGAACAATGAAATTCTCACAGAATTAAAAGTGAGATAAGAAACCCCTTACTTTGTACTTTTTCCTCGGTCGAAGGTAGGTTAACCTCCTGTATAATGGTGAAATAATTGTTATTGAATTATACAAGAATCATTTACTTTAATATGATATTATATATGATCTTTTAACATTGATTTGTTAATAATATCTTAGAATTATCGTCACTTTGGGTGTTAACGGGTTCATTTTACTTTTTATTCTTTGTTAGGTGAGCCATATTAGTTATTAATGGGATGTATATTATTCATATCCAGAATTATATAAAGTCATTAGATACTATTTTTATATAATCAAATTATAATTATACTTGAATGGATATGATGGAGAATGAATCTCATCGCGTTCGTGGAGACGGTAGTCCGTACGTACGCACGAGTGACAATATCATTCTATTGATATTAAAATAATATATAATTGGATGGTATATCATATATAAAGAATCATTATCATGTTATATTTATTATTTACATGAGTTACACATCATTATTATACCCATCCAAATAATAATATGTTGAATAACAATTACACCACGACGTGGAGACGGTAAGCCGTACGTACGCACGTATGGTGACATGTTATTCAAAGGATTGATAGAATACTGAATATGGTTGTAACATATTTATAATAACATAACAGTATATATATGATACTGGAGTTATTATTTTATAATCATAATAACAAAGAAATAAGAAATGGAAGAAGAAAGGAACTTGAAAAGGGGTGGTGAAAACATTACCTCTTCTTCGGGTTCTTCCTTTTGATTTGATCAAAAGGGCTCCTTAGGTTAGCTTTATGATCAAAATAAGGCCTTTAGGTTGTATTGAGGGAAGTTGATAGAGTATTTGTGCAGGGGTTGGCCGAACCAAAAGGCTTTGAAGGTGTGAATAAATGAGAAGGAGGAGTGCCCTTTTATAAGAGGGGTGAGGGGCACCTTTGGAAAAAGTAGAAATATTAATTTATAATAAATTCGTATTCGGTTTCTAATGGCTCAAAAGTTGATTATTCAAATTTTAAGGTGGGTATAGGTCTAAAACCATTCATCAAATAGAATTTAGATAGGTTTGGGTCCCTATATTAACCTTATCTTTTAGTTTTAACTCTTAGTTAATTATTTTGACATTTACCATGTCACTTTGTATTTTTATATTATATAGTTAATAAACATACTATATACATCCAAGAGACCACCAAGTGGTCCATTAATGATATACCTATCATGATATAAGTCTCTCAGCATAACCTTAGATTTTTAGGAATTTAATATCAATTAATAATATAATATATTTTTTTTAAAACTCTTTTATGTCAATTTTGACACTATTCAATTGTTGACTTTTTGTGAAACACATAACAGAATGATTACTTCGAAAAAAGTTAATTAAATCAATCCAAATACGTCATATTAACCTATAAAATTAGTTTAATTCAATAAAAGTCTCAAATTATATTTATTTGGGTATTTATAATATCAATTATTCCAATTTTTCACTATTATGGTAATTACTGCATCACCATTGTGTCATAAATAAATTAACTTATTTAATGTCTAAAAATTATAAATAAAATGTCATTATATATTAAATCGTTTTATCTTTCTAATTAATATTTATAGTCTAAAATCCAACATATATAACCCTATGTAACTATTATTTTGCTAAAAGATATATGCTTGTGTCATTTTCGTATTTATTTTAACTTAATTAAAATAAAGTGTCATTATCACTTACAAGTGGATCCATGGGGTCCCAAAATCGACCCAAAGATGCCCATGGTCTACCATGTATTAACCAATAGGGTTAAGACACGTTTTAGGGTAATTTAGTATTATTATAATATTATTTTTTAACCCTTGTTTACCGGATTTACCCTTTAACCATGGTAAATAAAATATTTACCGAAGTAATTATCCAAAATGTCTAAAAATAAAAGTTACCTATTTACACAATTTGAACATCCTGATTACAAATATTTAATCCATTTTTCCAAATTCAAAACACAGAATTGGCAGAAATTAATTTAAAATTAATTCCCATTGTTAAAACAAAAAGCGTGTTTTTAAAAGATAATAACTATCAAAAGATTGGCATTTGTTTATGTCTGGTTTAAATGTGAAATTATGCTCAATGACCCACATTGTATTACATGGTAAAATTATATTCTAAATATACTTTAAAACCACTCAAATAAAAAATTTATCACTATTAATTATTTTGATTAAAAAAGTTGTTTTTAATTAAAATGTAGTAATTTTCACTATTCATCAAAATATGAAAGTTATCCGAAAAATACCAAAATTTCACCCTAGGCTAATTTAGATATTCCGAATACAAAAATAAAGTCCATTTTTAGAGATAGAATTTATAAAATTTGAAAAAGTAGGTATTACTATTCATAACGGCTAGTTTGATTGGTTGTGGTGTGTTAAAATCTCGAAGTTGCGTACAATGAACACCATTGCATTATTCGAAGGGAAACGTACCGTGGAAGCTTGGGGTGTTACAATTTATCATTGAGTTGTTACACATTGAGACTTTGAATAGGTGGTCAGATAAATCATTCATCATGTTTGTGGTGTTGGTGAAAATAGTACTTTATGCCGATGCTAATATTCCTATGCTATATTTTCATGCTCATAAGTTGATATAGAATAATGTTTTCACATATGAGAATATAGATTGATGTGCAATCAATTGTATGCTATTATGGAATGAAACTGTACATTTTAATAATTTAATGCTCTATTACTCTTCAAGATGATGTATTATAGGGGAAATTAGACAAATCATAGATAGATTGGGAAATATTTGAAATCAATTATCATAAGTAAAATGGGTTACATTCCACTGAATATGGTAATTAAATATTATCTATGTCATATAATGATTTTCAATTAATGAGATGGAATTTGTAAGGAAATTATAAAAGTGATATGCTAACCCACCTGAAAGCCTCCCTTTTATGGTAATATATTGATCAGAGACACCCTAACATTGCTAATGATAATCATTTTATATTATTGGAATTAGAAGTATAAGGATTAACAACATTTAGGTCTATGGTTTGTGAAACTCAGAGAATGTTCCATGTGGTGTTGTTTTCATATAATCTTCTTCCATGGTTTTGTATGAAACACAAATTTCTTTTACATTACGTACATATTGATAGACCAAGAGGTTTGGGTGAAAAGATTTATTTTTACATTCATCCATGGAATGATGAGTGATATTAATTTTGGGGCGTTGGTTTGATGACTTACAATTGTGAAACAAATGAAATTTTTAATTGAGGACTTTTCTATTGTGGGAAATCAATGACTTCCTCTCTTGTATAAATTTATCATGTTTAAGTATGAAATGTAAATGAGATTGATCTTTTTATTATAAATGAAATGCATCTAAATGTCTTAATAACTATAAAAAGTGGACATAAATAGGATGTAGATGTTTCCTTCCCCTTAAGAATCAGTTCAAATATTGCAAAGTGGAAATAGATTATTCTATAGAATTCAAACTAGGGCCAAAGATTAGGACATGAGTAGAAATATTATCATAGATCATGGAAAAAATAATACCAATGGTATATGAATTTCAAGATTTATAGGCCCATCCATTAAACCATATTTTTGGTGCAGTTAGGTAGTGCAGGAATAACTAGAAGAATAATTTTTTTAATCTCCCTCACTAGAAAACTAGCATGTTGTGGCATATTTAGTATTCCATGCACCATAAAAAAATTCTGTTGATAAAAACTTTTGTACCATTTTTAGAGTCTTTCTAAAATAAAAGTACAATGTCAATGCATGATATTGTTTAAAATAAATGGGTTAAAGAAAAAAATTTCATTACAGTTGGGTGAGGTAAACAAGGCATACAAGCCTACTTTATAGTATGCAATGAGAAAAGAAAATAGAAAAAGACATTTATTCCCATATTTGAGATGTTAATGGTGAATGATGGATAATATTATAATACATCCAATTGTGTGAATGTGATGAGAAAGGATTTATGAGGGTTGAAAATTCATGGCTATCACATAATACTTTAGTTGTTGATTTGAATCTCAATTCATGGTTTTTTATCACCGAATGTTATTCAATCGTTAATTGAGGTGATTAATTTTTATTGACATATTGTTTTTATGAAATCAATGAATAGGTAATTTGAAAATATTTTAGTATAGAATTTTAATTATTCATTCAAACATGGAGAAACAATTCTGTCCATTTTTCAATGTTATGGATCAATTGATTTTTCACCTCGCCGATTTTGTAATGACTACCAGTCTAGTGAAATTCAGGGTGATGTATACTTTTGAGTGTTATCTAAATACATTGAAATGATTCGTACCTAATAGATCTTTTCTAGAAGATTCAATTGAAAATGGTTATTTAATATATGAGGGAACAACTTTCATTATATAATATCTTATGAATATTGAAATAAAATTTGTTAATCCCTCTCGGATTCATGATGGTTCGGGTAGAAAAAGAAAAATAATTGATATTGACAACATCTAGTAGTTACATTCTCATCGATTTATATTATTCAATAATCCAGTTGTTGAACCATTTAATCAGTAAGTGTCTTATCACTATTGTTGTTCAGCTTTTACATATTCAATTTCTATGAAAAATTTTGATCATTTAAACATGTCGTTATAATTTTTAGGAAATACATTAATGAGTTAAAAGATTAAATTTCTCTTTTGAATGATTATCAAATTTAGTATTCCCATTATACATCATTTCATGATTAGTTCAATGATTTTTTACGTATAAATAGATTTTCAACAAGATTAAATCATACTACAAATTTCATTCTAAATAAAATTATATAGAAATCAATAAAAAATATACTTCCATAACATGAGGGAGTTAGGTTACCATACACTAACTGAAGAATTATATAACTAGTTGAGGGCCCTTCTATAATGGCTTGTTCTTAAAATTTTCTAGAGGCTAGAAAATTTTTGTTTCACCTTAAAGAATTTCATGGTAGACGAGTACAAAAAATAGTGGAATTGGGTTTCCATCTCATGTTTCTAGTAATTACAATGGTCAATTGAAATACATAATTGATGTCGTATACCGACACAGGTTTATATACATGTTGTCAATGTATAATTTGGTTGATTTATTTCGTGGAAGTAAAGTCAGTCAATATCAGTTTATGTTGGTGAATTTTAACTATATTTTAAATAAAAATGAGCGACTTAGTAATAAAACTTTCATTTTGACATTAGAATCATATCATGTTTTATTTATTAACATCCCACCTAATCAAACCTAGAATATTTCTAATAAAATAAAGGTATGAATTGCTTTTAATTGTATTAGATTAACCATATATCATTGCCTTTTTTTCATTGCAGATTGATCAAAACATCATAAATCAACCTGAAGAATATATTCCTTGTGTTATAGAGACCACTGAAAGATAACCATTTTATTTACAAGTTGAATAAACGGTATGAGTGTTTTTATATGTGATAGTTCATCCAATTCATATACTGATATATACTTAATAAAACTTTTATTTCCTGGAATCCCAATTAATAAGTATTCATTTTATTCATTCATTATTAATTTTGTTTTACATGGTTCTAATTGTTTTCGTACTACTGGTGCTATTTGGAACTCATGTTTGTCATATGGATGTGTTATTCCATTAATGCTAATTCCCCCTATTAGAGTAAACTAGTCCCCTTTAATAAAATTTGGTCAAAGTACATCATCTAGCCTCAGGATTCAATCTATTTGATATTAATAAAAATAATGTATTTATAGATAAAATTTTCTATATCATCATATCTCCATCATATCATTATATTGTATACTCCATATGTCCCTCAATCTTGATTGGCATGAAACTTCCTTATATAAGTGAAAACCTTAAATGAAATATTCCTTCAAATACCCTATTATGATATTAAAATATACATAGAGAATAATAAGTGGTCGGACAACTATATATCTATAATAGACATAATCTTTAAGGTGTTATCCTATTCTTTTTTTTGTGAAAACATCTTATGCTTTATCCTCTTCATTCATGTCTGGTGCTCAATTTTTCATCACAAAACCACATTATATGGTATAACCAATACTATGGAATAACACATTAGAAACCTCATTATTGAGTAATTGAAAAATTAAACACCTCCATAGTGAAGTGAAACCCAACATCATAGCATTTGTCTCCATGAAAATAACCATAACCTTTATCTCCCAACTATAGTAGAAATGAGATCCTCTTTTCATGACCATATTTCTCATTTAGGTCTATATCTAAATCCTCGGTATAAAACTATACTACCCATTAGTAAATCATGTATGTTTTAAACTCTACATTATTTTATTCATCCTACAGTTTATGAAAATATAGTGGCATAAAAATCCTTATCAAATAAGACATAATCCCCTGTCAATCTATATCGTTTTTAGTTAATTTATTTCCCAATATCTCTTGTTGGTGCATCTACTCTCTATTCAAACTAGGTATCTCAAAAATAAAACCATAATATATTCTTCCTTAGAAGTCCCATGTTTTGAAAATGGGATTTATATGCCATCATTTAAATGATCTTATGGGAAAAAATAGCTCCTGGTCTTCTCTTTTTCAGATATCTGGAGGCATTCCCATTTACTATTCTATTCCAAAATAAACATGAAAATACAACGCCCATTTTTTATAATGGATCATGAGGGATTTTTATGTATGCTTGATTGAATTATAGGAAATAACATAGTAAATGAATATTTTATCTGTGGTACCTTGATTTTCACAACATGAATACAACAACATGTGAACTCTTCTATCACGCACCCTTACACAACTCCACAAGAGAATCCAACAACATAAATCCAAAACCACAACCTTCCTTATTCATTCAATGATTCAAGTGAAACTCATTATCTCCCTTCACTATATATATGCATCAAATTGTACAACTATGCATTCCAAATTGATTGGATGCCAAAATGTTTTAAAAAAATCATTAAATTATGAATCTTTTAGGGAAGTATAAACAAGTAACCCCATTAGAAACTAAAAATTACATCCAATAATATCATATAAATAGACCTATAGAACCTTTCAGTATAACAATCATTAAAAAACGAAAAATATTCTATCTACTAAATAGCCCTACCACAATCTCATATAGAATGAAACATAATAAAAATCAACCTATACACATTGATCCTATTTATACTAGTGAAATTGTATACAACCTAATTAATATTGGATGCCAAAAATTACACTGAACACTCATTTCCTCATCATCAATAATAAAATCCAACTAAGAATACCACTAATTAAACAAAATTTATAGCGTTATGTCATGCCATCAAATGCATAAAATATGTTTACCATTCATAGAGATAAGTGCATATGTAACTAATAAAATTTTTCATTTAATAGTGTCTCTCTTTATGGAATGTTAAATCAAATATCTCTATTTATGAATGGATAATGAATGGTTAGTGAAATCATACACCTCTTTTAAAACCACTATTTATGAATGGATAATTAATAAAAATTGACATCATATTATATTTTTCATGCATGAATGTGCCTCTTCTAATGTATATGATAGTGGTGATATTTAATTGTCTATAGTGGAATGAAACATTCAAAACCATTTATTTTTTGGTCTTTAGAAAAATCAATCATTAAGAATTTCTCATTTTTTTGTATCAAATGAATGAGGTTTGGATATTTTTTCTTGATAAAGTATTTCAAGGTTATCCATGAATGAAATACCACATCATTTCTTATACATTTATTTTGATCTATCCAACCAATTATATTTGATAAAACATGTGTGCACTAAATAAAAAGAACACGAGTCCTTTGTAGTTCACATTATATGGAACTATAATAGGGAAGTAATTCATTCCATAATAATTCTTTCTATGACTACAAACATGTCAGGTGAACATGAATCAGATCAAAACCATTCTACAGATCCATATATGTCTAAGGGTCAAGGTATGTATTAACATAATTTTTTTTTAATTTTATACATGATAAGTTAATCATATATATTCCCATATATCTAATTAAGAATAATGTTTTTCAATAGGACAAGACTCGACTACTTATTCCTCTTAGGGTAAATGCCTTGGTCTTAGTATTTCATCATGGAATTCTAACATGACCCTTAAGGTATCATTTGATGATACATACCATCATGTTGGAGTGGGATACCTTGATTTTATTCTCTATTAGGTTTATAAAATATTGGACCCACAAAAATATATATTGATTACATCTAACTGGGATTTTTTGTAGGTTCTCTACATAGAGGAAGTGTGTCCATTATAAGAAACCAACTTTTCTTTTGTTGTAATAGATTTCCAATCCAGGATCAATATGACTTTGAACACCAGTATCCATGAATTGAAATCAATGTTTCAGTCAATGATAAGAATAATTAAGGATCAGAGAAAGTGGATCATGAAAATCATTTTAATAATAAATTTTGTTATTTCAGAAGAAATTAAATACATTGTTATTCGGTAAATTCATCATTGATGATTGTTGACCATCTAAAATGATCCTTCTAGATTATCTTCATTGTTCTTGTGATGATCTATTGTTGAATCCATCTAGAAGTGATCCACAACTTCTTTAATGGTCTATTATCAAGGCAACTAATTCTATGGGTGCTATATCAGAGGCAAAAATATCTTTCATTGATCATTTTTGATCACTCATTCTTAAATCAGGAAGAAATTCTCACATTCTTGAGAGGGAGAGATGAGAGGAGTCGAGAGAGAAAAAATTTTGGCTCAAAAATTCTCAATTAAATAAGGTTTTACCCAATAGACATACATTCCTACTAATCGACATGGGGTTTCAATGAAAATATTTAATTGCAAAACAAAAATAAAATCCAATTATAATTATTAGATAAAACCCAATCCACATAATAATAATGATAACACAATTATTTATGGTTCCCCAACTTGTAAAAAATTGAATCATAAATGAAATCTCATGCCACATAAGGATAATTGTATTATTATTATATCTTTCACCAATTGGATAAACATAATTTACTAACATTTAAATTGATATATTATCAACGGACATCATCATATCCCATTCAAACTCCTCATCCATTTATTTAACATGAGAAAAAAAAATACTTTAATCTCTTAAATAATGATTTTTATTTACAAACTATTAAACAAATATTTATAAAACGTTCAAAAAAATAAATAAATATATTTTATTCAAAATATGGGGAATAAATATTAATTTAATTTATGTGGCCATTTTGAATTGAATTATATTATTTTTCATTCTTGGGAATAATATTTATTCCATTAATTAAATTCAAATATAATTTAATCAAGACCACTAGAAAACCATAGTGTCTGAACCTCTTGGATTTTTTCTAGTTGGCATTAGGATGGCTTGTCTAAAGTCTAAGATTACTCTCTAGAAGCTGGTAAAATAACAAAAATGAATGAAATTAATGTGGCAATGAAATCATCCAAATAATAATACTCACTGTGTAATATAACACTACTATAGAAACAGGTAATGGAAGTGCCACCTTTTATCAGTGCTAAGAAAAAAGTTCTGATAGAGGTAATTCTATATAATTGAAAATATATAAGCATAGATAAATGGTTCCATTATCATTGTTCTGTCGCACTGATGAATGGATTCTTCATTGGTGCTCCAAAAGTGAGGATAATGATCACCCTTAATCAGTGCTAAAATTTTAGCGGTGATATAGTGAGCCTTTATCAGTGTTAAAATTTTAGCACTGATAATGGGTGCCTTTATCCGTGCTTTTCTAGCACTGATAAAACCATTTTTCCCATTTTATAAAATGGGGTGCACACTAAAATCTCTTTATCATGACCAAAATATTTCACGGGACGGTACCCCTATGACAACTCCTCCCCAATATTCTCTTTTCCATACCTCCATCACCGCTAGCCCAACTTCGCCACTCTTCTCTTTTCCATACTCCACCGCCGCTATCCCAACTCCACCGCTATAACTATTCCACCACAAACCCTACTCCCTATCCTCCGGCATCGAACCCCTTTCATGGATCCTCCTCCCAGCAAACCCTATTTCTCATTCTCCCCACTGGACTCTACTCCCTACGAACCCTACTTCAAGTGTTTGGGATTCCTTTCAATGAGGTTTGATTCTTGGATTCCCATATTTGATATTTGGTGATTATTTCATAGGAATATAATATTTTTTAATGAATTATGAATTGGTTTTCTAGTTTATAAGTTTTGGGGTATATATGATTATTTTAGTGTGGAAGATTATTCCTTGGTGATGTTACATTATTTAAAATTTTAGATTAAATTTATTAATTTTGATGCTTATACATGTCAAAAAATTATCAGGGTAAAGTGCATAGGAAGTAGAAAGAGACATGGGATAGAGTGTTGTAAAATTTCAATAGTAGGAGGACTTTATTATTGTTTTCTAGGTGTTGGGTCTTAAGGTAAAGAATCAGCTAGAAGTGGTTGAGGAGGGTTCTGAATTGGAAAATTTTCTAGCTCATTTATGGGTTTCCTTAGTAGTGGGATTACTTTTATTGGTGGTTTTGAGAATGATGGAATGAAAATCATGTTCAGTTAGAAGTGGTTTTAGAAAGAGTTTTATTACCTAGATATAGATGTATCAGTGTATACAGAATATCATGGAATTCAATCAAGTTG
Organism: Viscum album; assembly: GCA_963277665.1. Lineage (NCBI taxonomy): Eukaryota > Viridiplantae > Streptophyta > Magnoliopsida > Santalales > Viscaceae > Viscum > Viscum album. The sequence goes on from OY728126.1 coordinate 594,423,880, forward strand.
GATACAGTGTTCTTTCTCTTGGGATTCACAACTGTGCATTGATGGTCTAGTTTTTAGAACACTTGGTTGATTAATAAATGAAATAATGTAATTTTTAGTCATCTTTGAGGTTATAGATTCAAAGGAATGTTGCGATTTTATGTTTTAGTTTTTTGTAGTTGAGGGATTGTGATGAAGTTATCAATAGTGGTTTTCTTGGAGTTTCATAGAAGGGTAAAAATGGTGTGTTCAGTTGTGGTCCTAATGGAATGATGAATAATGGAGTGATGATATTTTCTAGATGTAGGGTGGGGATTATGCCCTAGGGTTGAGTATCTCAAGGTATATCATAACTGTATAGTTGATATATTTAAATGGTGATATAATGGGGCATCATTAGTATGAGTTCCCCATGATTCATTGTGTTTCATGGTTTTGGTAAGGTGAAGTTTTATTTAGTCTGATGGTCATGTTTTAGTTCATAAATTTTTTTGATGTGGTGAGTCTAGTTTGAGAGTCTCAACATGATTATGTCCAATGTTTTTGACCTATTCCCTTTATTAACCAATACCCTCGTTCAATTTATACTAAAAGATTCAATTGAATTATTTTATATGGAATTATTTATCTCGGTTTACCAACAAATTCCTATAAAAATATGAATTTTATTGATTTCGTAAGTTTTTTTGTACAAATTTAATAATTCACATAAAAATGAAGAATATTTCTATTTTACCTAAATGGATGAGAATTTTTCTAATCTAATGGTTATGATTTGTGAAATAATTTATTTATGGTAGTTATTAATATTATTGATGGTTTTAACAGTTAGTGAGAGGAGGTTTTAGGGGGGTTTTGAGTTTTGGGTAGGGATGTTCAATGTGGTCCTTCTCCCCTATGGGTGAGTGTTTTTAACACATAGGAATTTTTGTTAATCCCTTTGTGTGGTAATGTTATTTTTTATAGAATGGATGTAAGACATGTATGTGGATATTAGTTACAAGTTTGGTGAATGTGATGGAGGGTTATTACATATCATTTAGATGTTCGTGATAAAATTTATGTTCACTAACCCAAATTTACTCTTTTTTAAGTTAATTTGTGAAACAAAAACTACGATATTCCATAGTAATTTTGGATAAACCTAGGTTATTTTTCTCCCATGTGAAACCAGTTTTGTTTGGAAATGTATCCACTATATTAGTTTTCTAACCAAAATTGTCTCATTGTTTTCATTTTACATGAGCTTGGTCCCTAGTTTTGGGCTATTTAATGGGATTATTTTATTATGAATGAGGTGGATAGTAGGTGTGGTTAAAAGGATGTTTAATGTTTTGCTGCATGGGTGGTGGGTGCTACAAATATTGGTAAGAGGGCTGGAAAGTTTGTTTATTTCGGTGGGTGGTTTATCCTGGTTCTGTGAATTTATAAATCCTTATTAGAAATGGTTAGACTCTATTAATCACAATTTTTATCAGTGGTTTTCTTCTAGTATATTTGGATGTCCTGTTTTGTGTATTTCAATCATAATAATATTTTATATTCAAATAGTATGGAGTTGAATAAATATTGTATGGATGCTAATTGTTTGAAAATAGATTATTAGAATGTAGTGAAAGAGTTCATCAAGTTTTCAAAGGATCTCGCAAATGATCCTTCTCAAATCCTTTTCCCTATTTACATTGTTTTTATTATAGACTAATTAATCTAGAGGAGTTGGAAGAACATTTCATATTTCATGGAATTGATAAGAGTTATAAATGTTGGAACAAACACAGAAAAAATGAATCTAGCTACAAGATGGGAAGAAACTGGGTTTTATGGATCCTCAATGATTAAATATATGGATAATGAAGAAGACCATATAGAGGATTTTATTATATATGTCAATGATGATAAAGATTGTATTAAAGAAATAGCAAAGACAGTTTATGATGAAATTTGTAAGGCCCCAAAATTGTTTGAGATGTTAAAGAGTTCTAAAAAGGTTCCATTGTATACTGGTTACACTAAATATATAGCATTGTCAACTGTAATGAATATGCATAAATTGAAATCAAGAAAAATATGGAATGATGTCAGTTTTAAGGAAGTACATTCTCTCTAGAATGACATTCTCTTGGAAGATAATGAGCTCCCAAGCTAGACATATGAAGCTAAATGAATGTTACACTGGATGGGTATGATTTATGAAAGAATAAATGCATTCCCAAAAGACATTATAATGTTTCACATGGAGAAAAATCACATGCAGAACGTCCAAAGTGTGGTGCTTCCCGATACAAGAAAGAGGTATCCAGTCCTATGAAATATGTAGGTTACTTTCCAATCATTACAAGGTTTAGGAATCTATATGGAAGTGAATAAAATCCAAGACAATTGTCATGGCATGTAGAGAAAATAAATAAAAATGGGAAGTTATGTCACCTAACCAACTCTACTCAATAGAATAGAATTGGTCATGAGTATCCTGAATTTGGTAATGATTTGAGAATCCTTCCTCTTCTGTTATCTACAGATGGAGTGAATCCTCTTGGTTTTCAAACCATAACTCATAGTACGAGGCCTTTTATGAAGGTAAATTAAAAATTTCCACCCAAGTAATACATGAAATGGAAATTCATCATGTTATCTATGCTTATATCAGGACCAAAACAACAAGGTGATGATATTGATGTTTATTTGGATCCTTTGATCGAGGATTTTAAGTTATTGTGGGATTTTTGTGTTATGTTATATGATTCTTATAAAAGTGAATACTTCAAGTTGAGAGCATTGTTTTATGAGATGATAAATGATTTTCATGCTTATGGAAATTTTTCCGGCTATAGCATTAAAGAAACTCAAGGGTGTCATGTGGGAGAAGAATATACCGAATCAATTAGGTTTGAACATTAATAAAAATCTGTGTTTTTAGGACATCATAGATTTATACCTTTTCAGCATAAGTATCATTCTTGGAAAACATCATTCAATAGAAGTTCAGAACAAAAAATAACACCATCTCCACTAATGAGTGATCAGATATTTGAGAAAGTAAATGATGTGAACATTGTTTTTGGTAAACCATTTTCAAAAAACATTATGAAAATTGGTTTGAAAAATATATAATTTTTTTTGAATTACCATACTAGAATTGTCTATATTTCATACATTTTATTGATGTGATGAATGTGGAAAAAATTTATGTGACAGTGTTATTAGAATGTTTTTAAATTCCCATGGAAAAAAATGAAGGAAGTTAGGCAAGGTTGGACATGGTTAACATGCGAATACGAGGAGATTTGTCTCCTGTGATGGTTGAAAATCGAATTTATCTTCCTCCAGTTTCTTACACTCATTTCAAGGAGGAGAGATATCAGTTTTTTACCTTCTTTGATGATGTAATGGTTTCAGAGGGGTATTCATAGAATATAAAAAACCTCGTGTTAATGAATTATTTGAAGTTAAAAGGATTGAAATCACATGACTTCCATGTTTTGGTTGATGATTAATTTATTGTATATTTACCATGAATTGTTCGCATGATTGTTCGTCATACGTTAAACAAACATTGTTTCGTTTTCAAAGCTATATGCAGCCAAGTTTTAGACATGACGAAATTTTGAGATTTGTAAAGGGGAATTGTCGTCAAATTTTGTGAATTAGAAATTTTCTTATCGCCATAATTATTTTATATGATGGGTCATTTGATAGTTCACTTGGTGAGAGAGATTTGAGTTTGTGGTTCTGTGCACTATAGATGGATGTAATCTGTCGAGCTGTATATGATTATTTTGAAAGGGTATGAGAAAAATCAAAGATAGTCAAAGGGTTGTATTTTGGAGTTATATTTTTGGCGCCAAAAATTGGAAGGAAGAATGTTTATGAGTGATATTGTATTGTGGAGCGATATTGTTCGCGGAGCACGAGGGCCCCGCAAGCCCTTTGCGATGACAGGAGGTGGGATTCTTTGCGATCCCATTTGACATTCGCGAGCCCACCGCGAAGCCATGATGCGGAATGCTCCATAAGCCCCTTTGATGTTCTCAAGCCCACCACGAAGTTAGGAGGTGGGATGCTCCGCGAGCCCCTTTGATGTTCGTGATCCCACCGCGAAGCAAGGAGGTGAGATGCTCTGTAATCCCCTTTAACGTTCGCATGCCCACCACAGAGTGGAATCTAACTTTACACTAAGCGAGTTCTGCTCTACAGAGCCTCTTTCCAATAAACACTGGCCTCCCCTAGGCCCAAAGAATGGATCATCCGACCTTTCCTCTTTCCAGATCTCAAATTGCAATTCACTTTATTCTCTGCAAACCATGATCTACTCAAGGTAATTTGGCTCCGAGAAGTGCCTCCCCTTTGCCTTGTGTTCACCATGTCTTTCGAGAGGGATGTCTTTTGTGAAGCCCATGGGCCTTCACAAAGGAAGGATATACTCATTGGGGCATGGGTCATCACAGAGTTTTTTTGCTTCATGAAGCACCCCCAAGAACATGTGTCTCAAATGTTAAGGCCATGTTACTGTGCCTCGTGAAACAAATTTCTCTCAAGGTCCTTACTTCGTGAGGAACCCAAGAATCATATGGAATCTCTATGTGAATTCCCTTCCACTTTGAGAAGCACCTCCTGTACGCACTTATGCCTTATGTCTAGGCTAGTCCATTTCACATCGCAAAGGCCACACCTTCATGAATCCCTTCCCATTCATGGAGAACCCAAGCTCTATGAGGCCTCTACTCGCAAACCCCTTATCTCTGCAACTCCCTATCCCGTTCAACCTCCTAGGTTCGCATGAAGAAACATCAAAGTCCCATGGATGATTCTTCATGTTGTGTTGCTTCATATCATGCTTCTTTGTATAGGCACACTAATGGCTATTACTTCTTCACATAGCCACACTAACGTGGACCCCAAAATGGATTAGTCCATGAAACCCCCTAGCCATGGAGTTCCATGTCCCCTCTCTTCACTAAGGTGCAGAGGGTAATGGTTATGTATGTCCTTGGGGTGTGGAGTGAACCCACCTCGTCCGAGTTTCATGATGTTAAACTGCCAAGCACCATTGTCCTCAACACATGATGTTAAATTGTGGCTTCCCCCCATGCATCTTACTCGGGGAAAGGGAAACCGTCATGGGGTAAGCCCTTAGATTTTCTTGTAGGAGGAAACATCCTTGGTCCTCCTTTACACTTTGGTCCCAAATAGTAGAGAGGGGGGGAATGGACGCTGGACCCTACCATTATTCGGTGCCAAATACCTCTATCATAGGGCTTTGTTGCCACTGGGCCTTCATCTTGGAGTAAGTCCCAACTTTTTTGGGCTATTAACCATGCATATGACCATGTTTCCTCTTTGGACTATGATGACATGTAATCCCCACTTCACCCCCCACAGACGCACCTTTCACGATGCGATCTTCGGGTCTATTCTGCCTCCTGTTTCTCACACTGAGCATGACTCACATGGGCTTAGTGTAAGAACTGACCATGAAATCTTCCCTAGGTAACCTAGAGTGTAAGCCCCACACCCACCTAAACTATGTGGTCTTTGATCTTTGCTAATGCAGGGTACGTAGGATGCATCCTCGAGGTTCAAGCCCACCACCCATTGGACCACAAGTCCTCTTTCATGTCGGTTCACCGAAGACCTCCTAAACTACATGGTATTTGATACTTTCTAATGCAGGGTACGTAGGAAGCCTCCATGATTTTCAATCCCCCCACCCATTGGACCCCAGGTCGTCCATCATGTCGGTTCACTGACACCAACCTAAACTATGTGGTCTTTGATCCTTGCTAAGGTATGGTACGTAGGAAGCCTCCACGAGGTTCAAGACCACCCCCCATTGCACCCCAGGCCCCCTTCCCATCGGTTCATCGACGCCCACCTGAACTATGTGGTCTTCGATCCTTGCTAAGGAAGGTTATGTAGGAAGCCTCAATGAGCTTCAAGCCCACCACCCAGGTCATTTTGGCCTTCTTCACGTCGGTTCACCAACACTTTGGGATGACTCAAAGCCTAATCCACAAATTCCCCCTTCCAAACTATGTGGAAAATGATCCCTGATAAGGTAGGGTATGTGAGAAACCTCCACGAGGTGCAAGCCCAACACTCAGTCTCTCCAACCTCTATTACGTTAGTTCTCCCCCGTCCTTCATGATGTTAAGATGTTGGGACCCCATCCTATGGTAAGCCATTTTGATCCGATTCAATAGTAATAAATTGACATTCATATCCAGCAGCAAGCCATTGGGACCCCAACCAGCGGTAAGCCGTTGTGATCCTATTCAGTGGTAAGCCATTGAGATTCTTTTCCAGCGGCATGCCATTGGGACCCCATCTAGTGGTAAGACTTTTTTTATAATATTCAATGGTAATCCATTGACATTCTTAACCAGCGGCAAGCCATTGGGACCCCATCCAGCAGTACACCATTGTGATCTTATTCAGCAGTAATCCATTGACATTATAATCCAGTGGCAATCCATTATGACCCCATACAACGTTAAGCTATTGAAAATACCAATTAGTGTTAATCCGTCGTCAGATTAACTACGTGGACTTTGATTCCATTACCTGGGGATACATAGGAAGCCTATTCAAGGACAAAGCCCAAAACTATCATCATCCCCATGAATGTCCAATCCCATTCACCATCCACTTCATTCAACCGCTCCATCATCCATCCTGATTCTTATCTGTGCTGCCGCATCCCAGTGAAATCATGCCATATCATTAAACATTCCCCTCAAAAGTGACCAGGAATCCAACCATGCATTGGCCCCGACATCAGTGTTCCCTCCAGGGGTTGGACCCATCTGATCCACTCCAGTCAGTGTTTCGATTAGTCTGCTCCATCTTCGCTGGACATTAAACATGCGGCATAACCTGTGTTAAACCTGGGAAGATAAGGAATGCTTTAGATACATTCCCATGTCATATGATTACCCGTGTTCGATGTGGGATTCCTTGGGCTTCCGCGCCCTCGAGAAGCCCTCTAATAAGGGATAGAAGACAGAAGCGCTAGTGTACCAGTGCCCAGATACGCCAGGGATTAACAACATGACTACTCCCTGGACTGAAGGTTGCTGCCCTGACCGGACCCCCTGGAATGTACCGACAGAAGCAATGTAACTGACTGGTGTCCATGAAGATATGGCACTAGGAAGAGCATCACAAACAACATCTTAGGTTTATAAGGGAGACCCAAACAAGGCGAAGAGTTATGAGGAGGAATTCATGGAAGGAGGAACTGACATTCTATCATCTGATTTCGATCAAGGAGAAAATTTCCCTGAACAAGGAGTAGATGCCACCCACCATTGGAAAGTGGGAATGTGGGGAAACAAAACCATGCCTTTTGTCCTCAAATGAAGATGGTTGCACATTCCCCATCGAAAGCATTGAAAATAGACATAGTCTACCCGGTGTGAATGTATTCTCCTCGGTATGGAGATTAGTAGTGTTCGAGGCATCAATGGATTGAAATTCCACTAGATCAAGTTATATGGCACCGAGTCCCACCAAGAAAATAGTGGGCCTGGCATGAAACTCACAAGAAGTTGGGGAAGTAGAATTTTTGACATCCCATTCTATGGAATTTTCAGCATGGATCCGTCTTATGAGTCATGGAATATGGAATTTTGCGGGGGAATTGGTCATCGATTCCTTTTTATTTTAGTACTGATGAGTTAATATCCTTGCTTCTCATGAATCAAGTTACTGTACTCGGAACGTGATCACCACCTGCACACTGACACGGGGGCAGGGGAAATTCCAACGTGGAAATTCCATGTGGTTTCTCCTCTTAATCAATGGCCTCTACACCCATGGTCCTGGGGCGTTCATGACTCGTCTCCTCGTCCGAGGTTATTTGGTGATCAACGACCTCGTGCGCCATTACTAGGAGGATGGCATAATCCTAACCTAGGATATGGGCCACATAGATCTGGAGGCATCTGTGCCTCGTCACCAACGCCACTCTAGAGGGCCGCACATGGAGACGCTGCTCCCCACGCCGGCATATAACCATTTCAGGACACTCTCCCCAGAATGCATTGATGACTCCCTACCTTATGCTAACAAGGTAGGTGACGTCCGGACCAGCCCTGTCAGAGTCCCATTCCAGGGGCTCCCAGCAAGGGCTCCCACCCAACCGCATCAGCACCACCTCTCGGTCTTGCTAGATGAGGAGAATTTAAGCCACTTACCTGCACCACCGATTCCAGTTCATCAGACCTGAAGCCAGCGTTGGACGCAAGCTGAGGACGCCCACAAAGGTGCATCAATGTCGATGGACACTATGGCCCGAGCCACCACCGATGAATATCAGTAGTTCCTTGAAAACAATAAGCATGGGAACATATACGCTCAACCAGGATCAAGGCCCCAACAGCCCCACGAGTAGGCTGGGTCGACCCTCTTGGTCACCGGCATAGGCAGTGGCCGCCACAAACTAACCCAAAGTGATGCTACCCAGTACGGAGGTCATCCCCGTACCATTACCGTGGAGTGCGCGGGATTTCCCCACATTGAGGCTCAGCATGGTTGTATGCCCCTTTCCACCCTCAATCATATTGAGGGCCTTCCATGCAATGGTGACACTCAGTACATAAGACTCTCTCGTGCCCATTACACCGGGTATGGAGTCATTCCCCATGCCCCCGACCGTCGGTGTATGGACATTGCACATCCGGTATCTCTTCAACATGGAGATCTTCCCAATGTCTTCTTAGCAGCTGGTGAAGGTCCTCCTCACCTCTGAAACTAGAGAGGTGAAGGCCAGTCGTCCCTCACAAGCACCAATCACGGAGGTCTAAAACATTTTCAGTTAGACCAGAACAAGGACCCTCCTCATAATGAGGTCACCAGGGAAAATAAGCATTGAGGCCCTTCTCATGCTCCTGCCAATTCTCATGGAGGTCATGCCCGCTCTAGCCTCATCCATGAAGGTCCTACCCATGTCCCCTTTGACATTTTTCTTTGTTCTCTCTCGCACCCCAGCTTACTCTGGGGGAAAACCTATCCGCCTCAGCACCAGTTCCATCGAAGGACTTTGTGTCAGAAATCATCCCTGCCTTGAGGAGCTACCCAGGGGCAGGAAGGCGGGTCGTCGCCACTATAAGAAGAATTAAGGGATGGTCTGAACAAATATCAAACCATTCCTTTTCTATGACTCTGAAGAGAAATATGAGTCAGCATGAGAACCCTCCTCTAGCTCATCCAAGTCAAGGGTTGGTGTAGGAATGAGGCGCATCAGCCAGGTGCTCCTGGAATGAAAGCCCAATATAATTCCTGTCTCCCTCCATAAGTATATCCAGGAGGATGAAAATCTAGAAACCCCACAGGTTAAAGTCTGGTAATCAACACCATCATCACCATAAGCGCTCTCTACCTCGATTAGAGATCACTGAGAACAATTCTGGGGACCGATGGAGGGCGAGTAGCAGCGCGGCCTATCACTAGTAGTGCTAGCCCCTGAGCCAGAAACTACGACCATCAGCCCTTCTTATCGTGATGTAGTGGCCAGGTCACTACACTCTTCGAAGGATAGCCCGAGATTCGGAAGCCAGTCATCCCATTCATCGTACTCTCCAATCGATGTCTTGCAATCCCCGCGGTGCCCCACAGTACCACTGCTAGTTCCTCAGCCACCTCTAATTGATGAGTTGGAAAATAAAGGGGCAGACCCTAAATTTGAGCTGATGAGTTTATCGAACATCCTCGTAGTGGACCACTTCCCCAAAATATTTTGGCTCGTGGTAGTGCCGAATTTTCATGTGCTAGAATCCCTAACCATAGAAGAGGTTGATTGTTTCCACCAAATCCTTTGGGAGACACACATTCTCTTTCGTCATCAATAATTGTTGTATATAAAATCCAAACTCATTTTGAAGATATTGGAGAGAAATTCGGTCTAGTCGATCTGGCTCTGCTCCTTGTGGATCAGCACCTCGAGTCACTAGGCCGCCGTAGGGTCCTCGAAGAGCAATGCGTTCAGAGTTTCAAGATACTCCTTAAGATCATCAAAAAGGCTTCCCACCACGCACAAGTCTTTGGATGGGGGCAGTATGTTGCCCTCCTCTTCATTCATATCTGACTGCAGCCCGACTTGCTAGGCGATATCAAGGACATGCCCCTGGATGGGTCACAGTCAACATGGCCGACCTAGTGGGAGAGGAGGATGATTTGGAGCTTTTGGATGGAGACTTACCCTTTGAGGGTGTTCCACTACTATTGGACCTATCAGGGAGGGTAAATCACCAGAAGAGGAATATTATAGGTCTCCTTGCACCCACAGAGGCATTGGTACACACCTGGAATACCGATAAGGGTAAAGAGCATGTCGGAGCTGGAAAGAACTCTGACCTGTTCGCCTCAGTGCATAAGATAGATGAAGACTCTTAAAAGGCCACATTACGCCAAGAAATTTCTGAGTAGAAGAATATGGTCAATGAACTCTTGGATGAACGCGATGCAGAGCGATAGCAAGACTACGGTTACCCGAGGCCAGGGTAGGAGGGGCAGGAACAACCTCCCCTCCGCATGCTGCCTCCATGAAACCCTGACTATCCTTCTCCCACAGACAATATTGGGGCTGGAACTCACTGTGAGAGGGTGAGGTATTTCTCTTCAAACCCTCCCGAAAGATGCGACAATCCAAGGGACACAGCTTGGGCTCCCCAAGCCACCCTAAGGTCATGCCTCCAGCAGGTCCACGAGATGTTGGGCCTGCTTACCATTTTTAAGAAACCGCCAACACACTTGTGGTTAGAGATCCCCGTCGAGAAATGGTCCCCATCCCAGATGATCCAATGGAAGCACTCATTTCCCACATTGAGGCATTGGAAACATGACAGGTGGAAATCCTGCCTGATGGAAAGCCATACCAAGCATGGGTGGATGATATGCCGGCACCTCCGGGTTTTGGGAATCCCACCATCTCCCCCTATAATGGGATGAGGGACCTGCCACATCACCTCGCCCACTTTAACTCGATGTGTGGGCCCATGTTAGGGACTCCAGTGCCCCAGTAGGCTCCCAAGCTCCACTGTTTTTTTAGAAATTGGAGAGGCCTGCATTCATCTGGTACAACCAGTTCCCGATGGATCCGTAACCAGCTGGGAAGACCTTTATAGGAAATTCATCTACTAGTTCAACTCCACCATGCAGAAAACAAGCATCGAAGACCTCTTCAAAGGCAAAAAAATTCTTGATGAGCATTTCATAGACTTTATCACCTGGTGGAAGTGGATTACATATTCACTTGACATGCCACTGACTCAGGAGAAATTTCTGATGAGGTGTGTAGGAAATGTAAAAATGGAGCTGGTTCCCCCCTTGATAACCCAGAACTAGCCTGGGAGATTTCAAGACTTCTTAGATAAGGCCCTGCACCTGGGAGAATCCATGCAATAGGCCATACAAGCATGTCCATCGCCACCTGTAATTCCTGCAAAGAGGGCTGCAAGAGATGATCCCACTTTAGTGGCCAAAATATAATCCCCTTAGATAGATAGAAATATTACTAGTGGGGCTATGTCCTCATCATTGTAGAGGCCCTCCACTACAGGCGCAACCTCCAGCCCACCAGCAGCTTCCTCAGAATCAGCAGGTGCCCCTACGGAATGCACTGCCACCTCTTAAGTGGGAAAACCAGGATTCATCTCCTCAATAGGCACCTCCAAATCCTCATCAGGGCCAGGTTTCAAGGCCCCACTTTCCTAACATAAGAAATTGAACCTACTCCTTCAACGAGAATCAGGTCCACGAAAATTTCCGAAGAGCCTTGGAATAATCGACTGTGTGTTTTCCTGAGTGTAGAAGGCTAGAAGAGTAAAACCTCACTGATCACCACAACTAATGCCCCTATCATCAGATCCTGGGACACAACCTCAATAAGTTCTATGTGTTTAAATAATTGTTTCAAGACCGGGTTTATAACTACATAGTCAGGTTGGGCCCTACCCCAACACAAGTGACATGCGTCGTCGTAAGGCCAGAAAGTAGTTGCGACAGTGAGGGTGAGTGGTAGTAAGGTTCTAACTGTGTGTCCTATAAGTATGATGACTGGATGGCTCTCAAAACAGTCTCCAGTTCCCATGGTATCATTCGTGGACACCTGAATTAGCTAGAGCTTTCAGAAGCTACAACCACAAATTTCGCATCATCATCTCATTCGACCTCTTCACAAGAGAGAAAAAATAAATGGCGCAAGGGAAAGTAAAGCATCCTATGATTCCATCATCATCATCCCTCACTCTTGGTGACTTCATGCCTTCTGAGATGGCGATTCCTCCTAGAATTTGAAGGGTGCCCTTTGGTTAATACCATAGAGTTGGTAAATCCCTATATGACCTCTGATGAGGGGGAGCGCAAGAAGAACCTCCCCAATGTCCCCAGCTAACGCCAAAATTGGTAGATCCACGACCATGTTGGACATTGAGGCACATCAATTGGAACCTCTAGCCAGGCTGCTCATGATAGTTAGTCCGGATAGTAGGCCCAGTGCAGAGCGCAGCATGCGCAGCCTCCTCATCTGGTGACATTAGGCCCACCTCCACAGCCGTTTGTGTTGTTGGATCAGGTAGAGCCACTTCGACAATGTCTTGACCAGCCTCGCCCCACTATAGGATGATATAATTCATCAGGCCCCCATCTAGAAGATACTCTGCAGGCTTCGACTAGTGAGAAACAGGATATGCCTAGCACAAGTCAGCCGCCGACCAAGCCGGCAGGGCCTGCCATGCCTTTTATCACCGAGTGACCCCGTTAATGTTGAAGTTCACACCCGACATGAAAGTATTATGTCTTGAAGCACCGTTCAAGAATCCCTGTGAGGCTTTCCATCATCGAGGACCTTCTCCTATAATAAGATATGCGTGAGGCCCTTGCTGAGGCTTTAAGAAGACCCTCCAGTTTGAGACAGAGGTAGCCGTTGCAGAAGCCTTTCATGCAAAAGCGGTTGAGAACGTTTAATACTAGGACATCATTTAATTCTCTAGATAATATGAAGGCTCTCCCATACAAGGGAACATCCTCCCACTATACATCACTGACCAATTTATCGTCATGGAGGTTTGTCTCTATCTTGTTGACACTGGCTCTAGGATTACCCTTATCCTGACACGAACACTACGAATGCTGGTGTTATCTGAAGATGAATTGAATTTCTCCGATTTAAGAAACCAGGGATACAATAGGACAGAGAATACCCTAGTCGAAATGATCCATTTGAAGACCTAGTTCAGTGTCCTAGTTTCCAGCACCAAGTTTATGTTTGTCTCCAATAAAACCGCATGAAATGCATTGATTGGAAGACCATGGCCCACGTGCATGTGGTTGTCCCCTCATCGTATCACTAATGCCTCAAGTAATCTATAAATGGTCGAGTAGGAATACTCCATGGTGACACATCTCCTTTCACCTCTTGTAAAGCTCACTACCTAGAAACCGACTATTACAATAGCATGGATACGAAGATTTAGGCCAGTGAGGTTGAACACGTCCCAGTTGCAACTGACCCCTGAGTAGGTCAGGATGATTCCTACATCTTCCTGATCCATCTTTTGGAGGCCACAACCCCTGACACGGGGTAATGTTTTGTTGTATTTGGTAGATGATAGGGGCATATTCCCAAGTCCATGAGATAGTGTAAAATAACCTCGTACTCCTACACAAATCAGGCTCAAGTGATCCCTGAGCCTCCTACCCCTATACGGTATTAGGATGTCTACCGCATTGAAACAACAGTAAGTCATACATGCCTATTTCAATAGGATTTTATTAATATTTTCATGCCAATTCACCACTACTAATTTGATATCATCAAGTGTGGCCCCTTGGGCCGATGTTCGGATGGGATCTGATCGACAACTTTCATTTTTATGGTTTCAACAGTACCAGAATCTCTCGATGCTGTGACTAGTACTGGTCAGGCTGGTACCAGCCTGTCGGCAGAATTTTCCAACCCATAGAAAGCATCTCCCTCTAGGGATTCCTACTACCTAAATGAAGAATAGTATTTGAAGGACGCTACCCCTGCCATTGAAGAGGGAGTTTCTACCACGGTCAATGAATTGGTACAGGTGAACCGTGGTAGTGAGGTAAACCTGAGACCCACCTTGATCAGTGCTACCACATCCCTCGAAGACCAGCAGCAGTAGGTGGTATTTTTGAAATAGCACAGTGACGTGTTTTTCTGGGGTCACGAAGAGATTCCTGGACTAGATCCTCAGGTAGTCGTCTACCACCTCGTTCTTCTGGAGAATCATTGCGTATTCAAGAATCCTCCCAAAAATATACAATTTTCTCACAATTCCATGGTAGAGGCCAAAGTTGACAATATCATCAGAGCCAAATTCATCAAGGAAGTTCAGTATCCCAAGTGGCTAGCCAACATTGTGCAAGTTAGGAAGAATAATAGACAGATCAAGGTCTACATAAACTTCTGAGATCTCAACTGTCAGTGCCCGAAGGATGATTTTCTCCTTACAGTGATAGCATTGTTGATGGATGATACGGTTGGGTTACAATCCCTTTCTTTTAGGGATGGGTACTCTGGATATAATCAGATCCCGATGGCCCTCAAGGATGAGGATTCCATAGCATTTAGTGTGCCACAAGGTATGTTTTGTTACCAAGTCATGCCCTTCGACATTAAGAATGAAGGTTCCACCTGTCAGTGGGACATGCATCCCATATTAAAGCCAATCCTCGGGACATTGTTGTAATTCTATGTAGACGAATTGGTGGTCAAATCATACCAGTTCCAGGACCATATCAAGGACCTCAAGAAAGTGTTCGACTTCCTCCGTTCCTGATACCTGAAGATGAACCCGTTCAAATGTGGCTTTGGGGTCACCTCTAGGAAGCTCCATGGCTTTATTTTCAGGTACTGGGGCATCGAGATCGACATAGAGAATATCAAGGCCATCTGTCAGATGCCTCCCCTGAGCAATATTCGAGAGCTTCATGGTTTCCAAGGCCACTTAGCCAACATATTCCTATTCATTGTGAATCTATCCAGTAAGTGTAAGCCTTTTCCCCAACTTATGATGAAGAAAACCACCTACAAATGGGACAAAGAGTGCCAGAACGCGTTCTAGGAAATTAAGCAGTATTTTCTCAAGCCTCTGGTCTATATTCCACCCCTCTCCGGAAAACCATTGATCTTGTACATGACTTCCCTGGAATGATCTCATGGTACCCTACTTGACCATAAGAACAATGAGGGGAAAAAACATCCTCTACTACCTCAGTTGTATGATCATCGATATGGAGACCAGATACTCCCTCATCGAAAAGAGCTGCCTTGTGCTAGTATTCACAGTACAGAAATTGCGACACTACGTGCTGCACTATGAGATATTGTTGGGGTCTTGGGTAGACCTTCTGAAGTACATTAATATCTTCCCCATGTTGACCCTCCTTCTTGAAAGGTGGGAAGTAATCCTCTAATAATCGACAGTAGGTTTTTTCAACAGAAGGCTATCAATGGACAAGCATTGGAAGATTTTCTTTCTGCCCATCCGACCCCCACGAACCAGTACCTCGACCTAGATTTTCCAATGACAAAATCCTATCGGTAGATCATTCTATCCCATGCTGGAAGATGTTCTTAGATGGTGCTTCCCAAAGCACCACCAGTAGGAGGTTCCTTGATCCCAGGTACAACAGGGTCGGCCAGGGTATTTTCTTTATTACCCCGACGCAAGCCATGATGTCGTACTCATTCTTGTTGTTAGAAGGATTCAACAACAATGAGTAAGAGTATCCGACTCTTATCACTGGCCTCAAGCTAGCCCTAGAGATCAATGTGCCCCATTTTCATGAGAAAGGGGATTCTGAACTAATCATAAAGCAAATAAATAGTGACTATGTCATCAGAAAGCCAGAGCTCATACCATTGTTGGAGCGCACCCTCCATATAATGGGCGAGTTTCCATCTCGGCCGGAAGTTACTCATGTCCCTCGATCTCAGAATGGTCGAGCCGATTCCATTCTAGGACTGGCTATATCACTTGATGAATCAGAGCAAGATGATCTGATTATACACGTGGAACATCAGAGATTCATTGGTTCCACCACCTCATATGATGAAGATTGCATGTGAGTAATACATCTTGCTGCTGGAGCCTCCATGTCAGGACCCCCAGTCCATCATATGTAGTGGTTGGAGTTACCACTGAATGGAGATCCCCCTTTGTCGAGTATCTCCAAAATGGTT
Source organism: Viscum album (assembly GCA_963277665.1). Lineage (NCBI taxonomy): Eukaryota > Viridiplantae > Streptophyta > Magnoliopsida > Santalales > Viscaceae > Viscum > Viscum album. Next base: position 594,440,072 of record OY728126.1, read on the forward strand.
GCCTCCCGGCTGATCATACCGAGCACGAGCGGATCCGACGTTGCGCGCTCCAGTTTACCCTCCAGAGTGGTCCCAGTATTGAGCATATCCTATAAAAGCCTGGGTTCGATGTATTTATCCTACGTTTCAATCAAGGAGTCAAGATTTATCATGTCATGCAGGAGGTTCATGCCAGTTCATGTGAGGCTCACCAGACTAGGCTGATGTTGTCCCATCAGATCCGAAGACTGGGGGTACTTCTGGCCCTCCATGATCCATGATTGCATCAAGCTTTCCACGATATGTCACACATTCTAAATTCATTATAACTTCTTGTATCAACTGCCAGAACCTCTCCACTCCACCATGTACTCTTTTCCATTTACAGTGTGGGGACTCGATGTCGTGGGACCATATCCACCGTCGACAACTCGCCAGTACATGTTCATCATGATGGCTATATTTTGTTTTTCCATGTTGGTAGAGGCAGTTCCACTCAAGGAGGTCAAGACCCGTTCTATCATTGACATCGTGAGCTCCAACATCATCTACCTCTTTGGAGTCCCCCACGTCGTCCACACAGATAATGGAACCAACTGTAAAGTAATCGAGCTGAAGAAATTGTATGCAAAGTACAACATCCGTTCGAACCATACCTCCCTCTACAACGTGAAAGAAAATGAATAGATCGAGGTGTTCAACAAAACCCTCTCTAACATATTTTAGAAAATGGTTGGTTAGAACAAGAAGAGTTGGCCGGAAAAGCTCCCCAAAACTCTCTGGGATTATCAGACAATGACTTGTAATTGCATCCAGGTGACCCCATATTCCCTAGTGTACGGAGATGAGGTTGTCTTGCCCATCGAGATCCAGCTTCCTTCATTACGTACAATGTTCTACGACCAGCAGACAACAGATAAGGTAGTTGAAATTTGTTTGGCTGAATTAGAAGCACTTGACGAGAATATGATTTTTTTCCCTACATAATCTTGAATGACATTAGAATAAGGTAACTGGATCCTTCAACAAAAAGGTTCGCCTCTGCTCTTTCCTGCAAGGATACTTTGTATTGGCCCTCCGAACACCAATGATCTCTGGCAAGCAACCACCGAAGTTGGAGCACAAATGGGAAGGACCATACTTAATTCATAGGGTTTACCCCAATGGCACAAACCCCCTGGTGACCATGGATGGTGAGCGCAAAACTCCTCCCACCAATTCAATGTTCCTCAAGGAATACTTTCCATAAACCCCTTGGTCAGACACAACCTTAAACTGCATGATGGTCCTGTAGGACCCTAAACCCCATGGTCCTGCACACCCTTAAACATCCTGATCCATCATGACCCTAAACTGCATGATGGTCCAGAATGACCCTAAACTATTTCATCCCGCATGATGATAAACTGTATGTCGTCCTACAAGATGTTAAACTGCACCCATAGAACTATGTTCGGCTTGATCCCCATCCACATGGTATACATAGGAATACTCAAACATTTCATCTTGAGACCATCACGAAACTCTTTTCTTTGAATATCCCCTGGGTATAGTTCTCTCAGAATATCCTTTCATAATATGGTGTAGGCTTCACTATCCCCACAAATTACAGGATTACAACGGTCGCACCATGTTCCCACACCATGTTCTTTTATCCTCACATGTCCTCACTGTACAACGCTAAACTTTATGGCCATAAAGAACTATGTACTTCTTGATTCCCATCCTTATGGGATACATAGGAACGCCCGAAAATTTCATCTATTGGCCCTGCCAAAATGCTAGAATGTTCTCTCCAGTTAATACAAACTCTGTGGTGCAAACTTTTTCCTGAATTCAAGTCTAGCTCATCTTGATCTCTCCATATGTCCCACTCCCTGGGGGTGTTTGCCTTTAAAATAGATGGGTGAAGATATGCTTCACCCACTCCTTTGATTGGGACTCCATCATCTCTCCCATCCAGATGGGCCCCCGAACGACAGGGATGCTAGGTCAAGGGATCTAATAACACTTTGTGGAAACACCCTTGATGATGTCGAGCAACGAATTGATAAAAGTCCCGCATTGAGAATATGGTCAGCGGTCGATGCTCATCTGTTGTTTCTAGTCCAGGTCACTATCGGGAAGATGTTTTTCGAACATGGTCAATAGCTATCCTTTGACGTTTGAGCCACCCCACAATGTCCCAAACATTGAGTGTAGTGATTTTTTTTGCCCCATTTTACCTTCAAGTGAAGAACTCCCTTCGAGTGATGCCAGCTATTTGACCCCTATATGGATGGGAGAGTCGAGTCTTGATCCCGGTTTCCCACACTGATCACTGATCACGTGGTCTTTGGAGTTGTGATGAGGCGCTAACCACATAAGAGGGTGTATGGATACTATTGGATGAGACGCCCATCCTCATGCCCCTCGGACTTTTCCGGACCCTTTTCCTTTTCTAACACCTGGTCCAAGTTCTCATTTAGGGTTGTGTGGTGTCGAGCTGTCTTATGTCCTCATTCACATCTGGCTATTTCACCCTTCCACACAGATACCTTGGAAACAACACTCCAATAATTTATCGTCCATACCGTGAGCACATGCCCCACTGTGCTTTGTGCGCTCAATTTCAGGCCCTCGACACAAGTGATAACTCATTCAGGATTGTACGATGTGGTATGGGATTAATCCCTCATTCACGTTGGGTTATTCATTATTCCATACACCTCCCCTATTTGGTGTATCTTACCCCTGTCATCATCCTCCCTGCAAGACGTTATACTGCAAACTAGTCAGGCCTTTCCATCTGAGGCCCAGCCTCAAGCCCATCGGCCTCTTCGGGCATCCGGCCCAAGTTCTCACTCAGGGTAGTATGGTGTGGTATGAGATTATTTTCTCATTAACATCGGGTTACTTTCTGCATTGTACACCACTTGTGCCTGGGGTATCTTGACCATTTTCGTCCCAACTGCATGACGACATACTTTACATTACTCCCTTCAAGAACTACGTGTGGCTTTATTCCCATCCCCATGGGATACATAGGACCTCCCTAATGTCTAGACTTCGAGTCCAACCCCATCTCTTAGAAATATACCACTCATAATGGCCCCTTGATCTGCATCCCCCTGGAGAGAGGAACATATGGTGTGGAATGAGATTATGTTATCACTCATGTCAGGTGCTATAACAATCGTTCCATTTACCTCCACCTCCTGAGAGTTTTCAATCCCCTTATGCTATCTTCGTCTTTTCAAATAATCCACTCTCAAGATGGGCACCTTAGTTCTCTTCGACGATTCCCCAATGTACCTAAGGTTACTATGGTTCCGAACATGGAATGTCAAACTCTACTCGGACATGATTTCACCCATTTTTCAGGCTTCATGTTCTCCTTCATTAGGGATTCCGTCACCTTTCACATCCAAAGGGACCCTCGAATGTCATGGATGCTTGACTTAAGGGCCATACTACCATTACAGGCCAACTTCCTATAGGGCTCTAAGCATCAAAATGATACATGTCCCACATTGCAAATTTGGTCAGTGGTCAAGGGTCTTTTGTTGTTCCCATTCCAGGCTAATGTGAAATGGATTTTGTGTTTCCAACACGGTCAACAGTTGTCCTCCATCTTCATGCCAACGTCAGTAATCCCAAAATGTCAGTTACATGACTCACACCCTTCTCTGCATCATCATATCCATGTAGAATTTTGAGACTCTTGGTACTATTCCTCAGTGGGAATCAGCATGTTAGGAGGAAAAATCCGCGATAAGGAAATAATTCAGGGATCCACTGATTTTCCCTTTTAATGTATTTCATTTATTTCAAATTCCTTATCCTCCCTTTTTTTACACAGATTTGGACTCATGTAGGGTTAGAGATCGGATTAAGGTCTGCACTTACTTGGAATAGTCCTTCTTTTATATGATCCAAGTCTAAGACCTTAAGCTAAGATCTTTTTGTATTTCCCATTTGTAGAACTATGTATTGATTGATTCCCATCCTCATGGGATACGTAGGAAAGCTCAGACAACTCGTCTTTGGGCCCATCTTGGTTCTGCTAATTTAACTCTTCTACTCCGACTTTTAGGCCCCCAACCTTATAGGGCCACGTAGACTGGTGTCTATGGCCTTCTACCATCATTCTTGTTGGTTTTGGGATAGACACACCACATACATACCCTACTAAGAGCTAGTCCCTGCTACATATTGTCCTGCATGACATTAAAATGTATTTTGTCCTATATAATGATAAAAGGAACCTTCAATAAATATGTGTAGCTTGATTCCCATCCTCATGGGATACGTACGAATGCCCAGGAATCTTGTCTTCGGGTCAAGCTTACTTGAGATCCAGTCTCTCATACGTCCTTCCCTCTTACCTCTTTTAGGCCCCTCGGCCTGAGGATTCATTCTTGGAATCGTTCACGATGTGGTATGGGATTATGTCCTCATTCACATTAGGTATGAGTTATTGCACCATGCACATTCCTCTTTTAGCCTCATCTCTACTACGTCTATGGTGAAAAATGTTAAAGTGCATGGTTAGTCCTCTCACATGACCCTAAACTGTGACAGTATCACCCTAGCCGCATGAAGAAAAATGTTGCAGCATGTGTGGTGCCCTTGCTCAAGAGACATCATGGTTGGTATCAGTCTAACACCATACCATTCATCAATTCCTTCATTTGGCATGATTCTTTTTGCGATGACCGGATTCACTATTATAGGCCCATTGCCTCATAAAAAACACCTCCATTCACCCAAAAGGATAAACAAAACTTTGCCAATGCTACTTCTTTTGGTGCGAGGGCCAGACCCGCACACCCTTTTTTATCCCTAGCACTATTATCTTACTTTGCCACATCTCAGAACTACGTATGGATTGATTACCATTCTCATGGGATACATAGGAACGCCTAGACATTTGTTGTCTCTGGGTCCAGCCCCAGGAATCCCAAATATTGTCACCTCTATTTCGACCCCCCGACCCAAACTCTTTGAGGAGAAATTGATGTAGCGAGTACCTCATGGGTCCTCATCCACGTCGGGTTTTTGGAAAGACTGCACCATGTTCCTCTTTCATCTTCTTCCCTGCGTGGTCCAAGCTCTATGACCTTAATCTAATATCTCCCTATGGGAACTGTGAGTCACATTTGGCTATTTCGCCACCCTTCGCACAACCCATTTGATCAATACCCCCTAATTGTCCACCTTGGGACCTTGAACTAGAAATGAACAGCCCTAGGACCCTTGTACTTGGTAGGGGTCTTGACTCCCTCTTTTTGATATGTCTCATTGTCATACTCACATGCATCAGACAAAGAACCCGAAGTGTGGAATTTTCATGGGGATATTCCCCTTGTTCCATGCCCAAGCTTCGTGAGCTTGTTATTTGGATCATCATCCTCTTCCATGTCTTAAGTTACCCCCTTCATGGCCTGGTCTCATGCCACCTCGTCTCACTTACTGTTTCGGGCCAACGTCCCTAAATATCCCAGAAGATATTTGTGACAGATCCCGTGTTTTGAACATGGTCAGTGGTCAACCCTCATTTTTCAATCCCAATTATAGGATAACACTATATGGATACTGTGTTTCGAATACGATAAATTGTTTTCACATATTTCTATGCCACCATCAGTGTGGTCAAGATCTCAAGAATCATGATTCACACATTTCCACTTCCTTATGTTTAAGTGGAATTCCAACATAATTGGTATTACTCTTTAGTGCACCAAGGTGAATTATATAGGTGGGTCAACATCAGTGAGACTTTAGTCATCTAATTCCCGATCATCCCTAATATATTTCTTACTGTGCTAGGAAAGTCCCATTACTACTTCTTGTTTCCCACATCAAACACGACTCGTGTGGGCTTAGTAGTTCTGGTAGGATGTGTACTGGAACAACCATTTCCACACATGCCTTTCATCATCCCACCTGACGTTAAACTTCGCTCTCATAACTACATTCAGATTGATTCCCATTCTCATGGGATACGTAGAAACCCCGGACATCCTACGTCTGGGTCCATCCTCGGGAACCAAAATTCTCATCCCCCCTCCCATTCATGTCCCTTGACCGGAGCTCATTAGGGAACCATGAAATTGCAGCTTTACCCTGAACATGTTTGGGATGCCATTCAGTAAACATTGGGAGGTGACAGTTTCCTCATCAGAGAGGTCCAGTTCATAAGTATGTTTGATCTCTGATCAGGCCAGTGCATCCACCTACTGTGTTTCCACCACGGTGTTGTAATATCAAGAGTGTTGTACTCTAGTGTAACAACCTATCACTCCACTCTCCACGCTTTGTGTTCCCTCTATTGAGACCCTCATCCTCTCACACTACTAAACCCCCCCCCCCTAACATTATGGATGCTCTACATATGTCTCACCTAATATCATGGGCCAATGTTTCAGAAGGCTAATTGATGACATTCGAATTCAGGACCCATGTTTCAAACATGGTCAGTGGTCAACCCTTTTTTGACATCCCCATTTCAGGCTAACACAATATAGATTCTGTGTTTCGAACACTGTCAACCATTATATTTTATTGTCACGCCATCCTCATAGTGTTTCGAATTTGGGGTTTTGTAATTCACACTTTCTATTCCCTTATGTTGGGATTTATTCTAGCACCCCTGGCATTACCCTGCTCGTGCACAAGAGAATGCTGGGAAATAGTAATTCAGCTATTATAGGAGATTCATTCTCTAATTAGGTCTCTTATTTCTCTTCCCAGGAATCCAGATTGATTGTTCAGACCCCTAGATGCTCGAAGCCTGGTTTGCACTCCCACATTTGAACTGGAAAATAAGGTGGTTGTCCTGTGTTTCTCACATAAGGCCCGACCCATGTGAGATTAGGGATAGACCACTAGATTCTCCATGAATGTCACAATAATGTAGTTAACCAACAAAAATAACAGAACTCATGCATGCAGTTGGCATAAAATTATCAAAGCATGATAGTGTGTTCAAAGGTTACAAGCATCATAGCACCCAAGGGTCTTCCCCTCCCATGGACGGGCTGACCTCATCAATGAAGTGTAGGAGCTACGCCACCCTTTGGCTAGTGGAATCCAAGATTTACTACGACCTGTTATGTTTCTGATCCTCCATGACAACGATGTGGCGTAATTCATCAGCCACAATCTATGCCCGCTCCATGCCAGTCAGGATGATGATCATTTCATCTCAGGCTCACTTCATTCCCTCTTAATCATCTGCCAGCTGGGTCTTCAATCACAATATTAGCTCAGATTGTGTGTTGAGGGAGGTGGTGTGCCCGTTCTCCTAAATCTACAGCCGCAGGACCTCATCATCAGCCACCAGGTGCCACTTAATGTTCACCGCTTTCCTCTACTGCCAACCCACACTGAGGCCACATTCATGCTCTTGAATCATCTTCAGTATAAGTTCTCGTATGATCATGTGAGTACATTGGTAATCCACTCCCCCAGAACACATTTCGCGCAATTGTGAGCGATGTCTATCCATATCATTTAGTCGTAGTGCTTAGGGGTGGAATCAATGAAGCACTTGATGTGCTTCCATGATCAGCGACAGACTATCCTGTTGTCCTCTTCATCAGAGGTCATCTCAACCTAGTCAGCATGGTTGGAAGGCTCTTATGTAGGGATGGACTCCTGGAACTCATTAGCCAGATCCGCATCCGGTGTTCAATTAGGCATGGCAGGACATGGGTTGTCCGACCGATCCTCATCGTAAGACCCCACCTCTATGATCTTTAGCTCAGCCTCCCTAAAGGACCCACTAGTGATCAAGAGTGCCACTGTTCAGTAAATCCAGACCTCCACCTCCAGATTCACTGGCATTCCCCTAAGAAAGGCACCTCCAGAGATATCAAACGACCTCGCCAATGCAAACCACGCCATTTGGAGGACTGTGTGTACCAAAAGTGAGAATGCATGTTAGTTAATATGGTCAGTGGATGACAATCATTAATTTGGGAGAGGATACATAAAGAGATTTAATTCTTAGTCTCATTCTTCGGTTGATGTTGTCATGACCGCAAATCATATCCCTCCATATATTTTTGGAATGTTTGAAGCATCAGGAGCTTCTTCATGTATTCTGTCCCCAACAGACATGCTGATCTCACCGGTAGCAGGTGTGGACTCCGAAGGTCTCGCATCTGTATCTCTTGAAGGGAGATAACGAGATCTGTGCACAAGGCCCTCCTACACAATTTTTACTTCATCAATGAATCTATAATGACCTGAAATTGGGCCTCAAAAAAGGGGTTTGGAATCTTTAACTAAAGGGCCTCGGTGAACACTTCATGATTCGAGTCTTGATCCCCGACTTCCCCCTCCTCCAATGGGCTCCCTCTATCATCCTTGTCTCCATACAAGGATTCATCTAATTCTTATAACAGAGGGAACATTTCCCTTATGTCAGCAACCGACAACTTTTGTGTAGTGTTGCGGTCGAGAAACACCTTGACCCGATCTGTAATTGGAACGTGGGGTACCATAGGAATGCACAAAATTCTCCAGGTCTGTCATGTATTTCTCCTCCTCTGCCTAAGGTACCATAAAGTCATACGTGATAGGGCCTATCACAAGAAAATCCATCACAAAAAGGTTCAGATGATTCCACATCTTTGACGGGTCGAGGAATTGTCGGTGAACTTACCCGATGTCCCAGGCCTCCGGGAAGACAGCATTCTTTGGCATATCAATGTGGCGCAACCGCTTCCCTGTATCCTGAGGGGATATTCTACCGAACCCTCTAGGGGTATTCCCTTTATGATGGATCTACTCTTCTAGGATCACCAAGTATATTTCCACGGCTACCTCTCCCTCAATTGGTGTGGGCCCCACCGCTACGGCAACCCCGCCAATGCGAGATTCCCTGATACCTTTTTACCTCGACCCTGAGGCTTGGGGGCATTCCATCATCAACTAGAATGGTTGGTTTCTTCCTTATTTCCCTCGAGTAGGCTGCCTCCCAACTCTGGGCATGTTCCTTCACTTATCTGATGACATTGGTTAGTGGGGGAAGCTGGTTCCACATCTTCCCATATTACCATTTAAAAATGAGACACATCAGCCTCATCAAACACAGGTGTTCCTCGAAGCACACCCTCGAATATAGCTGTAGGGTCAGTCTCTTCATACACCAGAATTGTCGAGAAAATCTGTGCAATGTGTATGTCTTGCTGAGAGGCTCGTGATCCACCCTTGCCACCAAAACTCCACCTTTAAAGGCTAGAAGATAGGAACAATTATCCTTCATTCCTCGACTATCGTCAGTGAATACCCCCTTTGGAAATGGGAATGGGTGGAAATTGAACTACTCTGCCTTCTACACCCAGTTCAGAACTAATGATGTCGTCAGCTTGGACGGAATGCACCTGACAACATTCAGGATGGATGGGTAGAAGTTCGATCCTGGATGGGAAATAGGGTTCGGGTATTCGTAGTCCCCCCCTAACGTGTGCCACTATCCAACCATACAGAAGGTGGAATGGCCCACATATTCTTTACGGCCTCCTTCCCTCACTGATATGCCACATCATCCTATACATCTTGGTGAGCATCGGGATCCCATGGTTGACCCGACCTCCTGTCTTTAATACTGACACCATAATAAATGTGCTTTCCCACACTCCCATGTTGGTGTCCCTCATTGGCAGGATCCAACCATAGATGAGAGTTGTGATGAACACTACCAGCCAGAATATTGGTTGTTGTTCTATGATGATGTTAAATCCCCACTTCTTCTACTATATTTCCACCAAAAGTCACTAGTATGAGTGCTCCTTACTCCTGGCCCCCTTTGGGAAAATCTGAGGCGTCACTGAAAACTTTCTGTTATATAGGATACTCATGAACTATTTGAACCACCGCTTGAAATGGACGTCCCTCACTGCCTCCTTTTCCTCTCTCGGAAAAACCTTCATCAAGGAAATCTCCAGTGGTGGAATTCGCTCCGGGTCTTCCCATTCACTCATGATGGGGATGATTTATTCATACATACCCCCAGTATCGGGAACCTCGAGATCTGTTGGATGTCCAACAAGCTGATGTCGACTTCTCCGTGGTGAAAAAGGAAGGTGTTGATCCTCGATGAGTGCTTAACAGTTCTGGCATCATCTTCTTCAATTGGTAGATGTGAAACTGGGAGGCCAAAGCTGGCTCATACAGGCCCACTCTTCTCATCTCCACCCCAAACTCCTTATATGAGATGCCTACACAGTAGACCCATGCCCAATCATGTGTGAAGTTTCTACCCTGGCGTAGGTCCCACTCCTCAGACTACCCCTTCTCCGGGTTCCCCAGAGACACCTTAAATATCGTCTGATGCATGGGGGGAGACGTCTCTAGCTAAAACTCCTTCTTGTCAATGTTATTCAGGAGGTGGTATTAGCAGTCAGCAATGACGGGTGTGATGTCCTACCGGGCATGACCATCAGTCTCCTTGAACCATAGACACTAGCATGACGTTCTCCTAAACCATTAAGCTAGTTCGTCCTGAATCCGTTATAGGATGAAGACGACATCCCTTAGCTTGAATCCATACAAGGGACGCATTTTTTTCATAACATGTAGTTCCTATAGCTCTCTGATAGTAACTCCACAAAATAACCATGTTCAGAGTGGCTCCGAACTAGCTCTCATAATCCAAGGTTGTTTTCCATATCTTCCCTTTGGGTGGCATCCATATGGACCCCCTGGGAGGCTTCATGACGAGCCACGTAGTCTTTTATGTTGGGGTGATTGTTTTGGGTCAGTCTCAAAGCTCGTTCGTAGAGCGTGTTCGAAGAGTCTGTTCACGGAGCCCTGCCTTGGCCTCTGAACGCGAAGTCGCAAAGTTCACAGATGTGAAGTCAAAGACTCACTTTGCACTGGGCAGTTGAAGGCCCAGTTTGTGGAGATAATGTCACAGATTTCGCAGAGCTTCATGAATCGAGAGGGCTACAAGCCAAAATCGCAAAGGAGAGAAAGGAAAAAAATAGGATTTCACCCATCTATTTATATGCGACAATCCCCACCACTTCGCGGTGCATCTTGACCGCAGTTCGAATTACGACACACCTAGAGGACTCATCACATTCTAGCTCATCGATCCTCTTCTGTGAGCTAGCTTCACAAAACAGTGAGAAATTTTGGAGATTGACCCTCTGAATTAGACCCTTGATTTCTCTTCGGCTACAAGTCCAAGGGGGGGCATTTTTTGGTGCCTAAAATCAGAAGGAAGAATGTTTATGATAAAGGCTCCAAAGCGGCCCCACGAAGTCCTTTCATGGGGCACCGGGCCCCCACGTTCCCTCCTTGATGCCAAGATGTAGGATGCTATATAAGACCCTTTGACATTTGTGATCCCACCGTGATGCCAGGAGGCATGATACTCTGTGATCCCCTTTGACATTTGTGAGACCCCCGTGAAGCCAGGAGGGGGGATGCTCTACTCTCTCGTTTGAAGTTCACAAGCCTGCTGCAGAGTGGAATCCATGTTCGCATCGAGCGAGTGCTGCTCCGCAGGGTCTCTTGACTATAAATAATGGCCTCCCCCAGGCCCAAAACACAGATCATCCGACCTTCCCTCTTCCCATCTCTCAAATCACAATGCACTTTCTTCTCAGCGAACCATGAGCTGCTCAAGGTGCTTTGGCTCCGCGAGGTGCCAACCCTTTGCCTTGTTTTCACCCCCTCTTTCAAGAGGAATTCCTTTAATGAAGTCCACGAGCCTTCACGATGGAAAGAGAACCTCATTGGGGCTTGGGTTGTCATGGAGCGTTTATGCTTCGCAAATCACCCCACAAGCACACGGGACTCAAATTCAAAGGCCGAGTCACTATGCCTCGTGAAGCAGATTGCTTCCCAGGACATTGCTTCATGAGGAACCCATGCTTTGTAGGTCTTTTCTTTGCGAATTCCGTTCCACTTTACAATGAACATCTTGTATTCACCTATGCCCTATTCCTAGGCTATTCCATTTCACTTCACAAAATCCTCACCTTCAGTAAGACCTTCCCTTTCATAGAGCACCCGAGCTCTATGAGGCCTCTACTTGAAAACTCTTTTTCCCTCAAACTCCCTTTCAGGTGAAACCTCCTAGGTTCACATGATACAACTTCAAAGTCCCTTGGACGATACTGCCCATTGAATTACTTCGCCTCATGCTTATTCTCATAGGAATTCTAATGGGTATTTCTTCTTTGCATAGCCACGCTAACGTGGACCCCCCCATGTTTCTCTCCATGACACCCCCTAGCCATGACATTGCCTATCCCCTCACTTTACCAAGGTGCAGAGGCTACTGGTTATGTAATTCCTAGGGGTGCTGAGTGAACCCACCTCATCTGATCTAAGGACATTAAACTGCAAAGAACCATTTCCCTCAGTACATGATGATAAACTATGACTTCCCCCCATGCATCCTACGTAGGGAAAGGTAAATCATCATGGTGTAAGCCCATAGATTTTCTTACAAGAGACATCATTTATGTTCCTCCTTTCTTCATTAGTCCCAAGGACCAAAGAGGGGGATGGATGTCAGACCCCTCCTTTCTTCGGTGCAAAATCTTTCTTCCGCTAGGATTTTTCGACACCGGACCTCCATCTAGGAGTAATTCCCAACCTCTTCGGGCTGCTTACCACGCATAAGACCATATTTACACTTTAATATGAGATCATGTGTAAGCCCCACTTCCCCTCTAATAGACGCATCTTTCATGAAGTGATTGTTAGGTCTTTGAAACCTCTTGTTTCTCACACTGATCATTACTCACAGGGGCATAGAGTAAGCACCAACAATGACATCCTCCCTGTGCAGCCTACAGTGTAATCCCCACACCCACCTGAACTATGTGGTCTTTGATCCGTGATAAGGAAGGGAACATAGGAATCTTCCACGAGGTTCAATCCCACCACCCATTGGACACCTGGTAATCCTTCACATCAGTTCACCGACACCCACCAGAACTACTTGGTCTTTGATCCTTGCTAATGTAGGGTACATAGGAAGCCTCGACGAGGTTCATGCCCACCACCCATTGGACCCCAGGTCCTTCTTCACGTCGGTTCAACAACACCCACCTGAACTACGTGTTCTTTGATCCTTTCTAAGGTATAGTATGTAGGAATCCTCCACGAGGTTCAAGCCCACCACCCATTGGACCCCAGGTCCTCCTTCATATTAGTTCACGGATGCCCACATGAACTATGTGGTCTTTGATGCTTGCTAAAGCATGGTACGTAGAAAGCCTCCACATGGTTGAATCCCACCACCCCGGTCGTTCTAACCTCTTCACATCGGTTCACCAACACTTTGGGCTGCCTTATAGCATAATCCCCAATTTCCCCCTTCCAAACTACGCAGACTATGATCCCTACCAAGGCATGGAATATAGGAAACCTCCACGAGGTGAAATCCCAACACTCGGTCGCTCTGTATGATGTTAAGCCATTGGGACCCCATCCAATGGTAAGATATTGTGATCCTATTCAGTGGTATGTTATTGACATTCTAATCCAGCGGCAAGACATTTGGACCCCATCCAGTGGTAAGCTGTTGTGATCCTATTCAGTGGTAAGCTGTTGACATTCTTTTCCAGCAGTAGGCCATTGGGACCCCATCCAACGGTAATCTGTTGTGATCTTATTTAGCGGTAAGCCGTTGACAATCTTATCCAATGGAAATCCATTGGGACCCCATCCATCGGTAAGCCATTGTGATCCTATTCAGTGGTAATCCATTGAAATTCTTATCCAGTGGAAGGTTGTTGCGACCCCATCCAGAGGTAAGCCATTGAAAAACCAAATTTTTGGTAATCCTTCATTAGATGAACTATGTGGACTTTTATTCCCTGCCATGGGGATACGTAGGAAGCCTCTTTGAAGCTCAAGACCAAAACCATCATCATCCTCATGATGGTCCCATCCCATTCACTATCCACTTCATTCAACCACTCCATCATCCATCCTGAATCTTATCTGCGCTGCCACGTTCTGGTGAAGTCATTCCATCTCATTCCCCATTCCCCTCAACAGTGACAGGGATTCCAACCATGCATTGGCCCCAATATCGGTGTTCCCTGTAGGGGTTGAACCCATCTGATCTACTCCAGTCAGTGTTCTGATCAGTCTGGTCCGTCTCCGTTGGACGTTAAACTTGCGACATACGCAGTGTTAAACATGGAAAGATGAGGAAAACATCAGATACATGCCCATAAAATATGATTCCCTGTGTTAGATGTGGGATTCCTCGGGCTTTCTCACCATTGAGAATCCCTATAATAAAAGACAGAAGACAGACACAGTAGTGTCCCAGTGCCCAGACATGCCAGTGATGGAAAACGTGACTACTCCCCTGACTGAAGGTTGCTGCCTTGACCAGACCCCTTAGAATGTCCTGACATAAGCAGTGCAATTAACATGTGTCCTTGAAGATATGGCACTAGGAAGAGTTTCACGGAGAACGTCTTAAGTGTATAAGGGAGACTCGGACTAGGAGACGAGTTCCGAGGAGGAATCAACGAAACGAGGAAGTGACATCCCATCATCTTGTTTTGGTCAAGTAGAAAACGTCACATAATAAGGAGAAGATTCCGCACTCCTCTGGAAAGTGGGAATACGGGGCAAGAAAACCATTCCATTCATCCTCAAGGAAAGACAGACCTGCACACCCTGACGAAAGCATCTGAAACAGATATATTATCGAGGAAGCCATTGAATTATGTACTGAATACTTATCTGATGTGGAAAGCATTGGTCTCTCAAAATCTCATCACACTACAAGAATTGAGGGTGAGCGAATTTCTGGAAGAGATGTTTTGACAATCAATATTACAGATTAGGTGAAGGCGCACCAATATGATTTTCATCACAGTTGGGAGGTTGCTCTATATATTGAAACCCACCAAAAATTTCTTATGCAGTTGAATCCATCAAGGGATGAAAAATAGATATCAAATACACATAATCACCAGCTTAAAAGATGGTTTCAGGACCAAATTTTTATAGAGTTATCTAAAAATACATATTTAATTTCAGAATGACTTCAATGGCTAGCCTTTAGACCAAATGTATATGTATTATCTTACAATGGTTATGTAATTAATGGTTATACATTCTATACATATGCACATGATGAAGATATTACAATAAAAAATAGTGGAGATACACTTATGGCTAAAGTTGATGCTTGTTTCTGGTAGTAAGGACATAAATCAAATTTATGTGAATATGTCATATTTTGGGATTGTCAAACAAATATTGCAGTTGGATTATACGACAATACAATTTCCAATTTTTCAATGCAAATGGGTAGATAATAATAGTGGTGTTAAAATAGATGAATTGGGATTTTTGAAAGCTTATTTTAGTAAATAAGTGTACAAAGACGAATGATTTATAATGAAATCACAAGCAGTACAAGTATTTTATGTTCCAATTCCATCAAACTGAATGAAAAAGATTATTATGTTATCATCCAAAACTACTGAAGGGTCCAATTAAAATTTAGTTGTGGATGATCCTTTCAATGGTATGTTGCAATCATTTTGTAGTGTTCCCAATTTAGATGATGTTTTGTATGTTAGAGGAGACCACAATGAATGGATTTGGATAATCGATAAAGGTGTCAAATACCTTTAACCATTGAAAAAAAATGAGATTTCAATAAACATGTAATATTTTTTATGTGATATAGATCATGTTATCTATTGTTATTATCTTATCAGTAATGAGTTTATGAAATCTAAATTAATTGATCAACCACTTTTGCATATAATGACTTCTTCACGTTTTCGCGCACATAACTTTTTGGATGTACAAGTCTCTCATGCTGTTACTACTGCTCATAGTGCATAACAACAATAGGTTTCCGAACCTGTTGTTGCTCATAGTGTTGAGGTCCAACAACCATCATCCCATGTCATTGTTACCATTTCAGATGAACATATATATGATGTTGATATTGATGAAATGGTCTGGGTTGAAGAACCAACATAATAGAAAACATAGGTGCATCGTAGTTTGCTGGTGTTAGCCAATGTTTTTAAGGAGAAAAGAAAAGGCTTCAAATTTGATGTTGGATTGAATGCACGAGGCCAACATGTGAATCGCAAAAATGATATGTTTAGTACTTACATTGTAATTTTCACTTTGAAATGAGTGATGATTGACATAGATTCATGGAACCATGTTGTGTCGAGGATGAAGGCAGTGATCTGGGATAAAATAAAGTTAACATTATTATATTATTTCATTAATTTACTAGAAAATAAAATAATGAAATAGTTTCTTACACTTCTCAATCTCTTGTAGAGTAAATTTATATTAGATGATTCACACAAGAATTATGTACTATGGATTTCAGGAAGGATTCGTCGAGGTTTTCACTCTATTTTATCAAAATGTCACAAGAAAGATTACGATGGAAAAATAAACCCATGCAAATCCCTTGTTTATGCTCACTTGATATACAAAAGGCATTGGATGCATTTATTAGATGCCATGGGGATGTGAAGTCTCAGGTACATTGTGGCTGATAATACGTTGTTTGAGGATACATGCATTCATCACTTTTATTGTCAATATTTCATTTATGAAACAACAAATCAGTACTGAAAATAAGGAACATGCATCAAAACCAACATACCCCTATCATAAAGCAATGATGGGGTAAGCTTCACTATAAAAAAATGGTATTTATTTTAAATTTAAAGTAATATTGTTAGGTTACAAGATACATCATCATAATTATCTTTCAATATTTATATGTTGATTGATGAGTCTAAACCCAAAAACACTTCCATCCCATGTCATGTGCTATGGAAGGAGGAACGTCTGGGAAATCTGTGTATATATGAAACGATAAAAAGTTTTTTTAAATTTATATTACATAATAATAATTACTTATTTTCCTATATCCAAATGGCCCAATAATCAGCTACACCTGTAGCGGAGGTAGACTTGTTATCAGCAGCTTTGAAGCGGGTAGAAAAATACGGTCTTATCATAGGTGTGGGGTTTGTGGTGACACCTCGAGTATATTTTGAGAATAAAAAACAAATGGATGATAGAAATGAAGAAATGAATCAAATTAGTGAAAGAATATAAAATCATGAAGAATGATTTTAATGGCAGGGAGAGTTGCTGGAAACTTTTATGGATGAGAAGAAATGAGAAGACACAACTCCGGATCAACAAACGCATGAAGATCCCCCCACCATCTTTTAGGTGAGATATTCCCCTCAAAGATCTATCTTAGCTACGATAATCATTATTCTAATAATTTTCCCCCTATAATTTCAATCAGACAAACACTAATACTTTTTATATAATGATATTTTATAGGGTGAAAATTATTTTTATTTTTATCAATCAACACCCACTTATCAGATTATAGCTAGGGCTACTGTGGTCAACATCACAGAGGAGAAGCTGCATAATAGACCACTTCCAAAAGATCATCTGAAAGTGAAGATTACATTAGATCATGAGCCAAATTCATAGCTACCTATTCCACTTGATGACGATTATATTTATACAATCAAAAGGCTTTTGGGATATTCATTACATGGTTGTCACAACTTGTAAGAGTACTTGTGGAAAAAGAGGTATTTGTTTGCATTTTTTTCAAGCCAATCCTTTAACAATTAATGAAAAAATGGTCTGAACCAATGAATGTTATTGTATACAGAAAAAAGGGAAGGGGGTTAAAAGAAACAAGGGCTCAAAAGCATCTAAAGGATCAACCACCAGATCCCAAAGATCTACTAAAATCACAATAACACCACCTATTCTCTATCCACATTTAATTTCATTGAAGACTCATGTGGATACGAAGATAACAAGTTGTAGTAGTCATATAGTGGTTTTTGAAAAGCATATATACAAAGTGGAAATTCAAGATTTTGTTGCAGCTAAAAATTTATATGAGATCCTTGAATATGGTTGGCTAGGCATCAGAGTTGTAAATTTATATATGAGGTATGTTTTAATGAGTTGATTTTCCAAAAGCTAATATAATGTGCTAATTTTGACTAAATGAATTTTATATTATTGGAAGGTGTATATATAAAAAATAGTTGAAGGAATTTTCTCGTTAGACAAAATTTGGAGTCATTAGTCCTCATACCACATCAACACAACTAATGAAATTTGAGCCATAAAAAAGGGATGAAATAGTGAAAGGCTTTCTGAAAACATTTGAATGAAAGATTACAGATGACATACACTTCCTAATACCAACCATGTAGGGGTAAAACACAACGATTAAAGAATATCAAATATATTTTCACTTAACTTATTAGTTACTCCTTTTTGTATTTTGAGGAAACATTGTTTGCTAATTGTGGTGAACATGGATACTCTAACGGTTTTTTTCTGGATTCAATGCAAGGATATCCAACAAACCGACCACACATGATGGAGCTTGTGAATATGTAAGACACTATATACTACATCGTAGGTCTAAACATCATGTAATATAATTTATATTATCTTTTAACGAGTATTATGTTATGATAGGGCTGTGTATCAGTATTGTCTAAAAATGAATGAGGATTGGGGCTAAGCATAAGGAGGCGAGCAAGTAATACGTCTGGACAAATATCAAGGTATATATAATAAACTTTCACTATCCAAACACATATCAAAACAAGTTAATTATTCTCCTAATGATCAATGTTTTTGCAGGGTCCAAAACTAACAAATGATAATGATTGCGGTTATTATGTTTTTAAATTTATGAGAGAGATCATTTTCCATCAACAAACTAGAATCCCTAAAGATATATTTTCAAAAACAACTACTATATCATTTAATTTTTTTATTAATTAATTATTTATATATTTTGCAGTACAACTCTCACTGTCGCAAAAGCATCATATTTAAAAGATGATATTGATTTTTTTGTAACTGAGTGGGATGAATACCTAATGGAAGATTGTACACAAATAACATAAAGATCTGACTTGGGGATGTGTACAATTGGCAACCATTTTTGACAGGGTTTAAGGAGATCAACATATGAAACATTGTTGTATGTAAACGTTCATAAGAAAATTTTATTTTTTATTAAATAAAACATAATTTCTCCAATGAGTAATTTCTATATTTTAGTAGATGAAATGCACCAGCAGCATGAAAGAATGATGAAATACATTTCTTTGGGTTTTCGATAAGATAAACCCGAAAAATCTCCAAAATACCTTCATATAAAAAAATGCATTCAAATTTTGTTTATACGATATTAAAATGATACTTGGCTAATTTGTGAAGTGTACGAGTCAACCCTACCCCTATTTGGGGCACAGTGTGGCCGATATAACTCAATGTAGCTTTCTTTTGTTTAAAATGGATAGAATTTTAGTTGAAAAGAATAACTGAAATACAGAAAACCAATCAAACTTATTCTAATTGTGTTCTTACTTTAGAATAAGGATACATGGGACAATTTTGATTTGTAATATTCAAACTCACCTCAATCTAAGGCATGGTGTGGCCGGTGTCACTAAAAGTGTCTCTCTTTTGTTTTAAATGGACAAAATTTTAAGTGAAAACAAAAAATGGCATACCAAAAACCAACAAAATAGATTAGGATTGGGTAGATAATTTAAGATAACAATATGTGGGTCATTGTTTATGTGTATGAGTGATCCTTGCCTCAATCCGAGGCATGGTGTGGCCGGTATCACTCAAAGTATCTCTCGTTTGTTTAAAATGGACATAATTTTAAGTGAAAACAACAACTAACATATGGAAAACTGACCAAACGCATTAGGATTTTGTTTTTACATTAGTAGAACGATCAAGGGGTAATATGTGACATTTAAGAGTCAACTCAGCCTCATTCTGACACACAGTGTTGCCGGTATCACTCAATGTGTCTCTCTTTAGTTTAAAATGGACAAAATTTTAATTGAAAACAACAATGGATGTACAAAATACTGACTAAACACATTATGATTGTGTTGATACATTAGAAGAGTGATTTATGGGTTATTTTAGACATTTAAGAGTCATCCTCGCCTCAAGAAAAGGCACGGTGTGGCCGATATCACTCAATGTGTCTATCAATTGTTTAAAATGGACCGAATTTTAAGTAAAACATCAAAAGACATATGGAAATCTGATCAAATGCATTTGTAGTGTGTTGATAATTTACGAAAGAGATCCATGTGTCATTTATGGTGTTTAAGAGTAAACCTAGCCTCAATTCGAGGCATAGGGTGGCCGCAATCACACAATGTATCTTTTTTTAATGGACAAAATTTTAAGTAAAAACAACAACTCACGTACAAAAAACCAACCAAATGCATTTATATTATTTTTATACTTTAGTAGAATGATCCAATGGTCATTTTTAACATGTATGTACCTTCCCCGCCTCAATTTGAGGCAAGGTGTGGCTGGTGTCACACAAAGTGTCTCTCTTTTGTTTAATATGGATATAATTTTAAGTGAAAACAACAACTGACATACATAAATCAGACCAAACACATTCGGATTGTGTTGATACTCTAGGAGAACAATCCATTATCCATATTTTATGTGTAAATTTCAACCTCGCTTCAATCCAAGGCACTTTGTGGCTGGTATCACTCAAAGTGTCACTCTTTTGATTAAAATGGACAGAATTTTAAGAGAAAACAACAACTAACATACGGAAAACTGTCAAAACACATTTAGATTGGGTTGATACATTTTGTAAATGATCAATGTGTCATTAGTGAAATGTAAAAGTCAACCTCGCAATAATCTGAGGCATACTGTGGTCGGTATCACTCAAAGTGTCTCTCTTTTGATTAAAATGGACAGAATTTTAAATGATAACAATAACTGACGTATGTAAAATTGACCGAATGCATTTGTAATGGGTTGATACAATAGGATAATGATACATGGGTCATGTGTGATGTGTATGAGTCAAACCAAACTCAATCAGAGGCATTGTGAGGCTGTAATCACTCAAAGTATCTATCTTTTGATGAAAATGAACAGAATTTTATGTGAAAACAAAAACTACAGTACGAAAAACTAACCAAAAGCATTAGTATTGTGTTGGTACATTAGGAGAACTATACATGGGTCATTTTTTAGGTGTATAAGTAAACAACGCCTCAATCTGAGGCATGGTGTTTCCAGTATCACTCAAAGTGTCTCTCTTTTGTTAAAAATAGACAGAAATTTAAGTGAAAACTAAAACAAACATACAAAAATCAGACCAAAGGAATTCTTATTAAATTAATACTTTAGAATAAATATCCATTGGACATTTTTGAAATTTAAGATTCAACCCTACCTCAATCCGAGGCATGGTGTTGCCGATATCACACAAAGTGTCTCTCTTTTGTATAAAATGGACTTAATTTTAAGTCAAAACAACAAATGATGTAAAAAACGTACCAAATGTATTCGGATTGTGTTGATACTTAAGTAGAATGATACATGGGTCATTTGTGATGTGTAATAGTCAACTCCGCCTTAATCAAAGGCATAGTGTGGCCGATATCACTCAAAGTGGCCCTCTTTTGTTTAAAATGGATAGAATTTTAAGTGAAAACAACAACTGATCTACGGAAATCAAACCAAACACTTTCATATTGTGTTGATACTTTAGGATAATGATCCATGGGTCATTTTTTGACCTGTATGAGTCATTCCCACCTCAATATGAGGCATGGTGTTTCCTATATCACTCAAAGTGTCTCTCTTTTGTTTAAATTGGACAGAATTTTAATTGAAAACAACAACTGAAGTACATAAATAACCCTTCCTACCAAACACACTAAAAGAATTCATTATTTCTTAAAGAAACACAAACTATTGAAACAAACACTATTCCAAAACCATATTAAAAATATCAATGACCTTAAAATCCAGGAAATTCATTCCATTAAAACCATTAAAGCCCCCACCACTAGACACCACCCCAATCCCTGGACACCACCCACCCACTAGA
This sequence comes from Viscum album, assembly GCA_963277665.1. Lineage (NCBI taxonomy): Eukaryota > Viridiplantae > Streptophyta > Magnoliopsida > Santalales > Viscaceae > Viscum > Viscum album. The sequence continues at coordinate 594,461,988 of OY728126.1, forward strand.
CTCCCAGAAGTACAGACCCCCAACCACCCAAGACATCCCCCACCCCTGGACACCCTAACCCCCTAGATGAACCCCACCCCCTGGATGGCCCCCACCCCTCTTAGACACCACCCGACCACCTGGATATCCTCCACCCCCTGGACACCCTACCCCCATAGACAACTACCCCCACCCCACCCCCCTTGAACAACCCCTACCCCATGGACCACCCCACCCCCTGTTCCCCACCCCATCTCGTGGACACCCCCACCCCTAGAATCCCCCACCACCTGGACTCCACCCCACCCCTAGGGCACCCCACCCCCAAGACATCCCCAAGGATAGCCCCCCCCCCCCCCCCACCACCCTGGACAACCCCCAACCCCACCCCCACCTCCGAAGACACCTGAACCCCCAATACGGCCACCACCCCCTGGATGGCCCCCACCCCTACAAGACACCAACCCACCACCTGGACACCCCCACCCCCTGGAAACTCCCACCCTCATGGATATCCACCCTCCTAGACACCACCCCACACCCCTTGGATAGCCCCCCAACCACCTGGACTGCCCTCACCACTTGGACACCCCCACCCCCTAAACCCCACCCCACCCCCTGGACAAAACCACACCCCCTTGGACAACCCCCAAACTCCTAGACTACCCCACCCCATGGACACCACTGCACCCCCCAGACACCCCATGGACCCCCCACCCCAACCCCATGGTCACCCACACCCCCTAGACACCAACCCACCCCTTGGACACCACCCCACCCCACTGGACCCCACCCACCCCCTAGACACTCCCATGGACAGCCCCTCCCCCCACCCTAGACAGCCCCCTAGACACCCCAACCCCCTAGATGACCCCCAACCACTATACTACCCCCCACCTCTCCTAAATGAAACCCCACCACCTAGACACCACCTCCCCGTGGACACCCCACCACCATGGAATGCCACCCCCACCCTCTGTACAACACCCAACCCTCTTGGACAGACCCCCAACCTCATGGGCTGCCTCCACCCCCATAGACACCCCCTCCCCCTAGACACCCCCACCCCATGGAAATCCCCCAACCCCCTAGAAACCAACCCCCTAGACACCACCCACCCCCATATACACCACCATGGACAACCCCCCTGGATAGCCCCCCCACCCCTAGTCACCCACATCCCCCCGAACACCCCCCCCCAAACACACCCTACCCCCATGGAAAGCCACCCAAAACCCCAGAACTGCCCCCAACCCCCTGAATTCTAAATTGAATTCATTATTTATTTAATTAATATTTGAATTATGTGTTAATGGTGTATGTGTATACATATTTTATGGGTATAATTTTTGTATGTGTATACTTTTTGTAATAACCTTATGAATTATGAGTTAATTTTGTATGGGTATACATGTTGATATGCTATTTTTTTTATGCTCTAGTTTGGTTGTGCTGCTGTAGAATTTTATGTTACATCAGGCATAGAATTTATCAGGTCTAAGAAAGCACTGATAAACGATCCCATTATAAGTGCATTTTAGTGCTAATAATGGGGCCCTTTATCAGTGATTTGTTAGCACTAATAATGGGGACCCCCCCCTTATCAGCCCAGAGCTTTACAACACTTGTTTAGAGATTTTAAAGCCCATTTTGAGCACTGATAAAGCCCATTTTCATATTAATGTAATCCCTTTGTAATAATATCTGATCAAGTGGGATTCATAATAGTTCATCGACCTATATGCATGATAAAAAATTCTTTAACTAGCTGATATAAACTCATTGTTACAACATGTCCAGTAAATTTAGGGAGATTATTTTATTTCAACAAAGGGATGTGATATCAACTTCTATAAATGGAAGGGAAAAATCTTTCCTTGGATGATCCAATAATAACATGTCATTCGTGATGCAACCAACATACCCTACTTCCCTGTAATATATTGCTTATCATTTTCCGTCAGCAAATACAAGTGTGAGAGTCATTACATTTATTAAAGATAATATTAATATCTAAGGGCCATTACACATGATCGAATATATGAATACTCGATGAAAACAAAACATTCTGAATTATTTCTGGTGGGTCTGTTCTCATAATATTCCGTATTGGAAATTACCAATTTTGAACTTTATGAGAAGAAGTACCACCTATTTATTAGTACTCGCACCTAACAATCAGTATACATTGTGTCCAATCATAGTATTCCATCTAACCGTAGAACAATATTAAATATTATTGTCACAGAACATCATGGTTTTATTCATAGCGGGGAATTGTTATGGCCTTATTAAAGCAAAAAATAATCAGTGACATTATTAAATTGTAGTCATACATTACAATGAACAATTTTTAATACGATGTAAAATATTAAATTACATTAAATATTATTGTAATCAATGTTCAAATGATTGGTTCTAGGAAACCAACTCCAACAAAGTTTCACTTCGATAAGAGCCATATGCCTATGACTTTCAATCTGCTAGATCTTACATGATAATATTATTTCTACTATGTTAAGGATTCAGTCAAGTGGTCTTCCAGATTGTCTTCCATGGAAATACTAATCACTGCAACCTCATCTCCCTGAGAAAAATCTATTAAGAGATGATACTTCTGTAATATGTGCTTCTTATGCTAATGTTACCATCGATATTTTATGAGTACCACAACTACAGTATTATCACAATAAAGTGTGATGAGAAATAACCTGTTAGATTCCACATCCAACTCTTCGATGAAGCTCCACTTTCAAAATTCTTCTTTAGTTGCCTCATAACCTACAATGTACTCAGAATCTATTGTATAATCTATGACCACAAATTTCTTTGAGCTCTTCCAGCACATAATACCTCCATTAAAAGTGATGATGTATCCCGTTTGCAACTTCATGTCATTTTGATATGTATAGAAACTAGAATCTGCATATCCTATGATGAATAGTTCCTCATATCCTCTATAAACCAGTCACATATCCTTATTACACCTTAGATACATAAGGATAGTCTTCATTTCCATCTAATGGTGGTCACATAGGTCAACATGATATCTTCTTACAACACTCAATACGTAGGCGACATCTATCCTAGTACATAGCATAACATACATGACATACCCAATCACTAATTTGTATGGAACCCTTACCATTCTATTTTTTCATCATGAATTTGATGACACATTTTTTTGGAAATATGAATGCCATGTGATGCTAGAATCAATCCCTTGTTGTATTGTCCCATATTTAATCTCTTCATTATCTTTTCAATGTATTTACTGTTACTTAGGCCCATCAATATCTTGTATTTATCATGATTGATCATGTTCCCAAGGCTCGCATTCGGACATTATAAAACCAAATTCCATTTTGGATTAATCAAAAAGAATGTTCCATGATCTGGATTTTTTATTTAATCCGTAAATGTAATTTTTTAGCCAGGACATATTATTGGCATCTTATGGAGTCACAAACCTTCTGGTTGTGTCATATAGACATCTTTCTGAATGTTCTTGTTAAAGAAGGCTGTTTTGAAATCGTTTATCCAAATATCATTGTCATCTTAAGTGGTAATGGACAATTGATTTTTTATGGATTTTATTATGGAAACTTGTTAAAAGGATTCATCAACGTAAATTTCTTGATGTTGTTTATACCATTTTTCAACCCATAATTCCTTATAGGTACTGACTTTTCCATCAATGATTAGTTTCATCTTGAATACCCATTTTCAACCAATAGTATATTGATCTATTATAGTATTTACCAAAATCCATACTTGGATTTGAAGCATGGAATCCATTTCAGAATTTATGGCTTCATGCCACTTGGAAACGTCTGTGCCACATACTTCTTCCTTATAGTTTGGAGGATCGTTATTATCAACTAATAATGAGTCCCCATCCTCGGAACTAGAAAACCACACCGTTTTAGTTCTCTAACTTCTCTTGTACTACAATGATGTCCTTGTGTCTCTTGAAAAGATCGTTCTTCCAAAGGGGTATATGGAAATTTCTCCCCTGACAAATCATGGGTACCTTGAACCTCGACTATATCGGAGTCTTTCATGCTCCAACTATCTCATTTGAAGATGTGATACATCTCAAAGAATATGGTGTTTCATTCCACTATAACATTTTTTGAGGGGTTGTATTTGTAATATCTCATTATTTACTTTGGGTATCCCATTAAGGTACATTTGTTTCCTCGGGTGTGAGTTTGTTGCCTGAAGAGGCCTTAAGAAAACCTTATCTTCCCCACCAATGTAAATTCGATAACATGGATCCTCTTTCAAACTAATGATTGTATATAATACCAATTATTGAAATAGTTTGTACCTGGGTTAGTATATGTGCCTTGTTGGTACGACATATCCCCAAAAGGATATTGGAAGACTTTTATGACCCATCATTGGTCATACCATGCCCAATAATGTTTGGTACCTCATTTCTCTTACACCATTCCACTTGGGTGTGTGAGGAGGACTGAGTTGGGATAGGATCCCAAACACCCATAAAAAATAAATGAATTCTAGATTATGATATTATGCACCTCATTCTATGTCTATTTTCTTAATCTTATAACCAATATGTTTCTCAACATCACTCTTGTATTCCAAGAATTTATCAAAAAAATCCAACATATACCTCATTATGTGAACATATCCATATCAACTAAAATCATCAATAAATGTTATTAAGTATCATTTCCCACCCCTTTATTCAATTGGAAATGGTTCACACACATCGATATGAACTAATTCAAGAAGATATTTGGATTTTTCACTTTTCCCACTAAATGGGAGATGTGATAATATTTCCTTGTAAACATGTGTGACATACCAAGTGGTTTTAGATAAAAAGAATCTATATATCCATATTGATGTAATAATGTGAATCATATCTCATTTACATGGAATAACCTATGATTTCAATTTTGGGTGTGGTATGAGTCATGTAATGTAGTTTTGTTATCTATTTCCATTACATGGGTTGTGTAATCCAACACGTAAAGACCTTTATATAAATGTGCCTTAAAAAAAATAAATGTTATCATTATAATATATGTAATAATCATTTAAAAAATGATAATAACTCTATATGTATTTAGTCTGGAAAGAGATATAATGTTTTTTATAGAAGGAACTTAACAAATACCATTTAATACCAAGATCATCCCAGTTAGGTACGCGAGGTAGTAGTCCCCCAAAATTACTTCAACAAGTCCAGTTTCATTGGCTGCTCAAAGATCTACCTCCCTTAGTAAATTTATATGAATCTACCTGCTTCCAATATTTGGATACATATGTGAGAACCATATTCTATATCTGACACCCAATTTTTATAAATAGATAAACTTCACTCGATAAAAAACGACCCTAAAAAATTTCCATTTGACTTTAGCTTAGTGAAATTTTTCTTCCAGTGGGCCTTCTTTCCACATTCAAAACAAAAATCTTCTTGTTCCATTTCACCCCCTTGATATTATTTTTCATGGATGGGTGTGAAGACACTTTGGGCATAAATATCTTTACCTTCCTTTTCATCCTATTCACTATAATGACATATGTCTTTACACAATTCATGTATTTTTTCACTTAGAGATTGAGTATAAGAAGATATAGTAGAGACTTCTCAATATTGTTCATATAGAAGTTCACATCAAAAATAGAGAATCTATGAAGGAGTGATGCGAGAATGAGATTGATACCCAATTCATTGGGGAGTTTAAACCCTAGACCATCAGGATTATAAATGTAGCTAATGAGCATGACTACGTGGGGCCCATCTAGGGCACCAACTCCGAACATACTCTGAAATAGTGCCTTTGGAGATCTCAAGCTGTTCATGTCTTACTATCTCCTGGTAAAGACCATATAGGTGATCAAGCATGCTACATGAATCCATGTTTTCATGAGACATCATGATTTAACTAACATTTATGATAACATCAAACAATAAACATCCACTGTGTCGATCTTATTTTTTTCATAGAACATGAACTCTTTATCCCTCACCTCTTAGGAAGGAAGATCCTGTAATGAGGACTCCATTGTGTAAGATTTCATTTCATTCCATTGAATGACCCGAAGGTGTCTAAACCATTCTACAAAGTTACAACTGATGTGGATGTTGTCTTAATCCATTATTGATTATTGGGATAGAGTGGTTGACAATTTTTTTCATTTTTATTGTACAATTAAATGACCAGATAATTAATAGTTTTGTGATATCATTTTCTATGAAATCATAAATAAATTTTATAAAATCTCCCACTATTTTATAATGTTCCAATGTCCTACACAATTGAATTTATAATGTATAGTTTCTAGGAAATTATAGTGGTGAGGATCCATGTTCCCCTTAAAAAATCCCCTACAAGTGTTGGTCAATCAATTTGAAGGTATTTAGGTAGGCAGGTCTTTTCCAACTGCGAGCTTGTAGGTCCATGATCCATTGATTGGACTCTCTAATCCTATATTTTTGACTTGTATTTCCTAAACACATGCCTACAGATTTACGCCAAGTCAATAAAGGGTTAATACTATTGAGGTAAAATGGATAACAAAACCTAAAACCTTCATAATATATTCTTATATAAAAGTTATTTTTCCAATAAGGGTTGGTCAAACACATAGTTTTTTTGATTCTTTCACTTAATCAAGTAACATAATGTTTCCACTGAAAAAATATTTTATTGATGAATTTTTATCTATTATACTTAAATTCCCTTCTCAACTTTATCACATTCTTTTTCATATTAAGTAGAACATACATAATTAATTAACAATGTCTTGATAATATTTACTCATTATACTGGTTTATATTAGTTCCATCTTGCATGCTTATTAATTCAATAATTACATAGATGTGACAACACATCCATAATTAAAAATCAAAAAAATGACAGAAATAAAATAAAGGGCCTGATCATGAGCTCTTATAATATTTAGTTTATATAGTGGCCAATAAACTAACCACTGTCCTAGGGGATAAACACATTGAAAAATTTATGGTATGTGTCCACATCTTTCCACATGTACACCATTGTATCTCCTTAGATTGGTTTCATCCCCATCTCCTTACATGAACCGCCTCCACAAGATTGGGAGCTCCATACATTACTTATGATTTTAATAATTCACACATGTGAGGGGTAAAAGGGGAGATTACATAAAAGAAACCATGGACACACATGCCATACATATTAATGAGGAGAGATGGCACAAATACCAAAAATGTAATTTAAATTAATTTTAACTGAATCCAATCACATTCAAAGGTCTGGTCTAACTCATGATCATCCACATAAAAGAAAAAAATTATGTATTTAGTAAAACTAGAATTCAATTACTTAATCATAATAATTATGATAAATCATGCATGAATTTATTAATTATTATTTTTATTTAATGAATTTTTTTTTCATAATCCTTTTCTGAATTTCCCTAATATTTACATCCATATCTTTGGAGGTAACATGGTTAAAACCCATTTGAATCTACATGATATGTAATTATGAACGTTACACGAACATTAATGTTTTAATTATACATAATTTTTTTAAATTACACAATGTGTAGTTCAGACTACACGACACCTATTGCCTTCAACATCTTACCTGAAGTACACACCTAGGGACTCAGTGTGTGAGGCATACATTGAAAATAATAGACTACAAAACATGTCCAGTGGTCCACACACTGTGTTGTCTTAAGGTTACATTGTTACCAGTTAGCTTAGACTTATATGGGATACACAGTTTAGCCCTTGACTTGGTGGTACTGCACGCTGTGTCCAATGAGCCACATAGTGTGTAATCCGACTAACCATGCTCCAGTCTATCTTGATCAATATGTAGTGTACAAATTAACTACACCGTTTTTCATTAATGCACACGAATTGAGTAATTTCTCAGTTACTCTCGATGAACTAAATACAACTACACTGTGTGTAATCCAGATTGCACGATGTGTATGGAGGATTAAACTACATGTAACTTTCAATACATGCCATATACTGTCATGTTCCCTATACTGAATCATCGGCACCTCCTGATGAGATCCTAGATTTATTTTTAATAAAAAAAATATTCATTTCTCGTAAGATCTACAATAAATTAGAAGAGGAAGAACAAATATCGAAATAAATATTACAATATAAATTTAACAAGAATGGAAAACTAAATTATTATAGGATAAATTATCAAATAATTATTTAAATAATTATTAAAGATGATGAACCCCCTTTGATACCAATTGTATGGTCTAGACATAATAGATGCATGACAGTTGGGAGGGCCCAAATTTTCATTTTCGTTAATCGATCACCAATCTAGGATTTATACGACAATTAACGCAAGTATACAAATATTGAAATTACTTATTTTGAAAAAGATAAAAATAGAAATTGATCTTCTGGAATGACCCTTTCAGATTTTCATAATTGTGATTAAAATGATCTATTATATAATCCCTCTAGAGGTGATTCACACATGCTCCAATCATCTACGTTCATTTCCACTTGTTCTCTGGGTGCAAGCATGGCATAACAAATGTCTTCTGTTGATCATTCTTGATCGTTTATTCTGCATTCTTTATGAACTTCTCTAATTCATGAGTGGGAGAGTTGAGATGACATAAGAGAGATAATTATTGGGGTCACTAATTACCAATTCACCGGGGTTTGATATAATAGAATCACCTTTCTATTAACCAACATGGGGTTTTAGTTACAATATTTAATTTGAAAAATAATAATTAAATGCAATTATATCCATTAGAGAAAACCCATTACACATAACAATAATAACACCACAATTATTTTTGGTGTTCCAAATTGTGAAAAATTTAACCATAAATGAAATCCCATTCCACATAATGACAACAGTATTATTATTATTATTTATTGATCCATATGGGTAAGAATTATTTATCGGCTTTTAAATAATTTATTTATCAATAGACAAGGTTTTGGTATGTTCGAACACCTCTTCCATCTTTTGAACACCCAAATAAAAAAAAAATAGTCTCCTAAATAAGTATTCTTATTTAAAAACTGGTAAATATTTTTTTAAAGGTTAAATAATATATATATATATATATATATATTATTCACAATCCGGTGAATAAATATTTATTTAATTTATTCGATCATTTTAACAGGAATAAAATAAATCTTCGGTCTTTAGAAAAATATTTATTCCATTAATTATGTTCCAATATAATTTAATCAACACCACCAAGACCACTTAGGTAGTGACCCTCTAGGATTCATTCTTATTAGCATTTGGCAGGCGTACCTCAAGTCAAATATGACTATCTACCACCTATTCAAGGAACCCATGAGAATGATCTTAAATATGCAACGATGACATCCACATAAGAATTCTCACTTGGTAATATAATTCCATTGTTACAATATCCCTTGCAGATGGTTTTCTGATAGTGTCATCAACATATATGCTTGATACTTCATCCTTTTACTAAAAAAATAAACTCATCATCATAACATAACCATATAATATAGCGTGATGTTTCAATTTCAATAAAATGTTCAAGATATCAAGTTCCATAAATGGAATAGAAAAACCCTTCCCCTAATTATCCATTAATAACATGTCATTCTGGATGCACCCAATGTACCCTACTTCTTGCCAACATATGGCATGACGGTTCTCATCAGCTAATTTAGGTGTGCAAGTCATTACACGTATTAATGATAATCTAAATGAATATGTATAATTAAAAATGCTCATAGATAGTAATATACAATGGAAACAAAACATGTAGAATTCTTACTGGTGGGTATGTTATCATAATATCACTTCTTGGTGATTAGGAATTGAAAACATCAGGAGAAGAAGCATGATCTGCTTACGAGTACTCACACATGATGATATGTATAATATGTGTCCCATCATTGTATGTCATCCAAAAATTTAACTATATTTAAGAATAATTTCATTTCACTTAACGTTTCACATTATACCAGGGAACTACATTGACCTTATTAACGCACAAAATACTCTAGGGAATTGTTATATTATATTCGTCTAAAACAATGAACAATTTTTAATTATATGTTTAATATTTAAATAAATTAAATATTCTATTAATCTATGTATAATCATTTTGTTCTAGAAAACCAACTCCACGATTCATTCCCCTATGATACATTAGATCATCCATGTGGGGGTAAGTTAAAAGGGATATTTTAGTTTCATAGATATTTATTAATTAAAAATAATATCATCTCTAATACTTTTTCTCTTAAATAGAATAATTTAAAATCATTTCCCAAATGAGTTTCCTCTTGTGTGTATGGAATACTTTCATAAAATGTAGAAATATTATGAAGGTAAAGTCAAGAGGGAACATTTGTTGCCAAATGTGGGTGCCCCAGATATTATATACAAAGTCCTAATAGGTTTTATCCCATATTAGTGGCATGATAATATTTCTTATTAGTCTACTAAGGCTGCAATAACAAATCAATTTATTTAGGTTAATATATTTTTGATAATGTGTACAATTGTTTATGTTTGAAATTTAAAATAATTGAATCTAGTAGATAGTAGCATGTCATTCCATGAATGGTTTGTTTTAGGGACCACCTCATAGGCTTGAGACTCATAACATGTCCATGATTCAACATGATTAATTTATTATTCACTATTTAAAATTGTAATTTAATATGGTTTTGTTATATATATATATATATATATATATCTTATTGGTATACAATTATGCTATTAAGTTGCACTGATTGATAAAATGTCATTTTGGATGCTAACCCATGATCAAAAAGATCAAGAGGTTGTATGTATTATAATATGATCTTGTACATATTATAAATACTTATGTACAACTGTATATACAAAATTATTTATATTTATATATCACATAGGATCAATTTGAGGCCGATTTTACAACAACTTCTAGAGGACCGACGCAATCTTTCCAGGTGATGGTATGATATTTTCCATCACATTGTTGGTTGTGAAGGACATGGCTATAGTTTGATGTATGGAACATGGATTCCTAATTATTTAGTTTCAAGTGTTGATTCTATAGATCATATTACTATTGGGATGGCACAATATGTCATAGATATGGGGGCATGGTTGAATTCTTTCAAGGAGGTAAATGAACAGCTGTTAGCCAAGTTTTGTGTACTGTGGGAATATATGCACCTAGTTGATAATGCATGGGATCCTATGATGTAGGGTTATACTGAATTTATTTTCAGTTATTTATTATTACATTCATTATAATTATTCTCATAATTTATATTTTTGTAGTCCCCTTTCATATCAGATGGAGTTAGCAGCCATGGACCCTCATGACGTGTCAGATTAAACATCTATTTTTTTATCATTTTGGATTCTCATTCAAATTGAAAGTAACATTTTTTAATTTTAATATTGTCACAAATCATAGAAGAAATTTTTATATTTTTTAAAAAAATTATAGTTCTCTTATTCCTTCAATCCTCTTTCAGACATCATCTATATTACTTCCTATAAATCTCTATGAAGGAAATCTACATTTTCCTTCATATTTTCCATGTACTCAAATTCTAATGAGACTATTATTAATACTATTTAGATAGTTTGAATTTCAAATATCGATGAAAACATATCTAAGAAATCAAACCCTTCATATCATTAAAACAATTTTACAACTATCCATGTCTAGGACCACATCTCCCCATAAACTTTCTTCATCAAACAATCAATGTTTCATTAGGAATCAATGATGTAATTTTTTCATTATTTATTGAATCGTGTTAAATTTAGTCACAATGTGATGATTCATATTTTAATAATTGATGATTCATTGTATACATTAAAATAAGTAAATAACTGATATCCCTGAACCGTTGAACCTATCAATTGATTTTGGTCGATATCCTCAACTAAATAGACTTCTGTATTATATTCGGATCTTCTATCTATCTTTTATACCCTTAAAAACATATAGTTTCACATGATAACTATCTATCAATAATATTCTATAATATTATATAGTGGACCCATAATAATTTTTTTATTACATTCATCTTAATATTAGACTCATTAATAACATCAAATTTCCCTTTTATTTTATTATCCATTTGTGTGATGACTTCCTCCAATTTGTTATTTACCTAATACATCTTTAAACATATGAAGTCAAGTGTTGAAAATCATATCTGAAGGCTTGAGTATCCTCATGTTGGGTAGCACAACAAATTTTATGATTTACCATAATTAGTTCATTCTATATACTTAAAAAATTTATTTTATTTAAAATATTTATCTTCATATTTACCAGTGATTTATACTTTTTGGTTTGGACTCTAATAGGCACAGTGGATATTTTCTTACAAAAATATGTGAACCCAATTTATTGGACTTCTACTTGTTCTTCATTTTATAGCTTTTGGATAGGTGACACACCTCTTCAAGAGACCTTGAAATTATATCATTTGCTAATTCATATTTAACCATAAAGATATATTCTTTATCACATAGATCATTTAACCATTACCATATTTATTTTGAATTACTGTAGTTAAAAAAAACTACTTCCACCATATTGAGGATCTCTTTCAATAATTTCATAACACATTAATGAATAATTAATTACCTTTGATGTGTCTCATTCGCAACTCTAGGTCACCACAATAAAATAGAACCACTTGATAAAATATCCCAAGAGGCGACAATATGGCCCTCCAATCATGACATGAATTATAATTTCCAAATTAAAAAATAACTTTCCTAAAATATGTATTCCCTATATTCTTCATTATGTTGTCGAACATTGAAAATTAATTTTCATCATTCTTTAAACTGATAAAATGAAATGAAACCCCTATTTATGTACGTCATTACTTTACAAACATAAACTCCACCGACTAAAAATTATATGTGGATACTGATGTTTATATGACGTTTTTTAATATAGTATGTATAATTCCATTGTTATTCACTTGTCAAAGAAAAACAACTACACTCATTCTCATTGTTATCTATCAAAGTTAACTTTTTCTTGGAATGTGGTTTTTTAAGTCCCCTCCTTCATGTATGAAATAAATTATTCACCCACAAATATAATAGTTTGTAAATATGGAATTATATAAGTATCAAGAAAACAGAATAATCATATGAATAAAGAATGGTTTCATTGACTTTTTTTTATTTTTCACATGAAACACCTCCCACTCTGGTTTCTCTCTTTCTATCAAGATGGCTAGAACTATTTACTTGGGAAATGAATTTGAAGCAGTGTGTGAATTTTAATTAACATGATTTATAAAGTAAAACCATTTTTTATTGGTTTTATTTTTTCAGATGGCCTTCCAATTATTTATAGGGGACTGTACAATAGGCAGTTTTTATACTTCCATTATATTCAGTTATAACTTAGTCGTGGATATCTATTATTTTGATGTTTTACTATGTTTCTATTTTTGTTTCCTCACATTTGTTTTCTCAATTATTATTACCCTATATTTTCTACATATTAATTTTCTTGAATTATCAGTAATATAAATCTCATTGTACTCTTTCTTGGATAACTTCATGAAGTGTTAGGTTAATCTTTCAAATCCAAATGTATGGTTGGATGGTGTTATGTTATAACCAAATAATAAATTCTGATTATCAGTGGCCTCATGAGTACCTATTAGGCATAATCATTCTTCATCAACAGGATACATTAATTTTTTTATAATGAAATTAAATCTTTCGGTTGTCACTATTAATTATATTTTTAGAACTGATTTGATGTATTTTTATAGTTATTGAGAGTGTATAGGGGTTTTATTAGATTTAGTGATGTGTTAGTTCATGATAGCATAATTCGTGGAGGATTTATTGATTCTAGAGTAGATCCATTTAGCTTCCAACTTGAAAAACTATACATTGATGAACATTTTGTTTATCTTACATGTGATCATGGAGGTGTTAATATTAAATAGGTCTATTTCAAGAATATCTATTTTCTTCGCAATTCAATTCAAAAACTAAAAGTGTTTCATTTTTAAATTTTATTTATATTTTCCTATTTTATATATAAATATTTTTTTTGAATAGTCATTGGACTAATGTATTCTTCTCTTGTATTCAGATAAATATTTCATACAATGTTAAACCCAGACACAAATACCATGTGCATGTAGGACCAATTTCGATGAATGTATGTAAAAAATCTATGTGATCTCTATATTTTGATAATGAATATCCCTTCTTTTCATTTCCATGTTTTTTTAGATATGGTTCTCCAATTTCTGTTTTCTGATCAATGGTTTCAGAGACTTCTATGTTCCTTAGTTTCACTGGTCTTGCGGTAGTGCTGGTGGATAGCTTTATCCAGTGGAAAGGTACATTGGTGTTATTATTTTTCATTCAGGACATTTTTGTATTCCTATTTTTTGTTTTTTCTATATTGTGATTTGAATCTGTGCATATTTTTTTAAAAAAATCTATGTTTTCAAATACCATTGGCGGTCTCTATTGCTAAAAAAGAGAGCATTAACGAATACCTATGGCGGTCAATGTATCTTTTTGTTTTCCAAGTAATCAACGACCACTAATGTGGTTGCTGATAGTATTCATACCAACTACGGTCGTAGTGGTATGTGGATGGATTATAGCGACCTACTCCCACAGTCTCTAATTGACTTTAGCGTCCAGCTAACTACAACTGCCAAAGGTGTCCCACTAGCTATCACTAAAACTCTTATTCAACTACATTTAGAGGATACTTATGAGTGATTTTTTGTAGTTCCATCTCCATGAATCCAACTCTAATATTCATAGGATTCCATGTAAGATTATTGAACCATCTTTGACCACCTACATGGTCTAATAATAGGTTATAGCATATAGACAACCATCAGGTGCCTTCACAACAACAACATTATCTTCATGTGAACCGTTCTAGAATAGACCCTCAATTCTATAATGATTCTACCTCAACAAACCATATGTATTAGCTTTCATAGAATGAATATAAAAAAATTTTAAATTCAGAAACATCGAATAATACAAAACTATCCCACAAATTTGACCTCAATGAATCTAACCTGAACATCCTTTGAACATTATAACAAACTCATGAAACTATGTAATGATTTATCATAATAAAATTTCCTAAACAATTGTGAAATAGAAAGCATCCAGCCTCCCTTGGGGATGGTAGTCAAGCTCTCTAGATCTATGGAGTCCAGCGACAATCGATGACTCTTGATTTCAATTAGCCTGAGAAACAATTCCACTCAGGTGAAATAAGAGACAATCCATCCAGTAGTGAATTGGTAGTTATAAATGAAATAAAGGGATTTTAAAAAAATTATTACCAAAATATATTTTTAGATTTATTATAAAATTTCATTGGATTATATCTACAAAGATATAAGAAAACATCCAAACATAAAATTGTAGTATGTCTAGGAGATGAAAAACTAGAAAAATACATATTCATATTTAATTATATGCAATTACATCATCATTGTATTTTCCTATATTCACCTTCCAATTATATTTTAAAGAATAAAAATGTCTGATTTGGTGAAATATAATTTCAATTAGGAACCGAAAATAACATTACCATAACATAGTCATTTTTTACATGTATAATGTTCAAATTGATTGTGAATTTTTATTTTTCACAATATACATATATTGTGATATCCAAATGGAGTGTTCGTTTTTTGTTTAAGTGAAAATAAATTTGCAAAATGTGCTATAATTTAAATTCAATTCCACCTAATAAGATTCTGAGTATATAAAGAATATTCTCACATTAATTTATAATGAGAACCAACAATTTTCATTCATATTTCAATGTTAAAATCCAAAAATGATTCCTAACTGAATTATTCACATAAAACAAAAGAAAATTACAAGATTATTGTTTAAGTTTTTTTATATAAAAAGATGTATTTTTCATTGTTACTCAAATTAAATGTTCAAATAATACACATCTTATCTCAAGACCTCAATAAAATTCTTATAATATCTTACATTAAGAATGCCACCAATATTTGATCTATTATTATTATTCGTGTGATTATCTATTTTCTTTATTTCATTTATGGTCAGCTTATGTATTCAATTATTTTTTTTTTATTTTTGGTGTATCAAGTATGTCATTTATTTCCATGATTAGATTTCATTGCCCGCTATATGTTTACAGAGCATTTGAGCCCTCCCATTTTTTTGATTCCCAATTTCCATAGAAAACCATAATTATTACTATGTGTGAACTAAAGATAGGAAACAGATGAATAATAATGTTTTATGAATTTTTAAAATGTATTCTATGTTTTCAATGTAATATAATGATCAAATATGTGTCTGGCCTCCAAATACTGGTAAATTTTTTTATTTTTTATACTATGATCAAGGTATTTAAGATATGATATAATAAATAACCACCAACTATGGGATATTAGGGTCTAAGTTCTTATAAGATGGATTTTTATCTTGATGATGTGAGGATCTATGATCCAAGAAAAAAAATAAGTGTGGGAAATTGATATGTGTAAAAGGAAATGCATTTAATTATTTAGCATTAACCTAATACAAGATAGTCCAAATCTTTAATTTGCATAATTTTTATTGCATTAATTAATCTTATAGATTATTGATATATTATATATTTGGAAATGTTTGTATTAAAATTTCATTATAGTGTTAACATAATAATTATGGTATTTTGAGAGTTTCACGAACAATAATTAATACATTATTTTGGTTGATGTTCAAAAACCACTATATGATGGGAGAAAAATAAATAACGGTTCTTATATAATACATAAAAACATAGAATCAAGAAAAAAAATATGGTGTAGGAGTCTGCTGATTATGGAAAATTTTAATGGAATGTGGGGTAACCCTTAATTATTTCCATTCAATATAGGGAAAAAGGATTTTAGTGATGGGAAATTTTTTGTCGGCCTATAGCTCATTGCAATTATTCCTTCGGCAAAGACTATTTGCAGTGGAAAATGAATCTCATACCGAATAGTTGTTAAAAATTATTTGCGATGCGAATGTTTTTCATGTCGCAAATACCATTTCCACACACTACACATCAAACTGTAGAAAAAATATTTCTAATTGTAATATAACCCTGTCGCAAATACCATCCTATCATTTTTGCTACTTTTTGACATGTCCCCTCAAAAATAAATAATGTCATTATTAGTTATTTGGGATGATATTATCTCTCCAAGTAAGTAAACTATCAGCAAATGGTATTTTTTATGGGCCCTGTCATAAATACTCTATTTTACAACCATCATAATTAATATCAACGGTTATATTGGAAATTGGAATCCCATCCCAAATAGTCCCATCACAAATTACCTAACATATATTCACCCCAAATTGTTTTCATTCAATTGTTCTCTAAAATTATCTCTCCTTATATCCTTTCCTATTTTCTTCCTTAATGTTTTGAATGTTTTATATTTTATAGGGGAGCATCTTTCAAGATTTGTAATTGCTAAAGGAATCTATTTTATAGCATTTATTTAATATTTATTATTTTTATTTAATTTATTTTATTCTTTATTTGAAATAATTATTATTAATTACCAGTAATTATATTTAATTTTAAATATTTATTTTTATTTTTCATTAATTCATTTTATGTACTAGTAAGTATTTTTAATTACTAATATTTTTTTTAATTATTAATTAGTATTTTTAATTGGATATATTTAATATTAATTACTTATAATTATTAGTAGTTAATAATAATTAGTGATACTTTGTAATAATTATTGATAATATGTAATAATTGGTAAATTTTAATTTATATTTCAAGCTAATTATTAACAAATTAATATAAATGAATAAAAATTAGTATTGATAAATGGTAATTATCATTAATTAGTATTTATAGTTAATAATTCGTGGAAATGAGAGGTAATTAGAGGTAATTTTCTGTAATTTATAGCAATTAGTGGTAATTAGTGCTAATTTGTATTAATAAGCAGTAATTATTGATAATTTGAAAAACATGGTTGTATATCGATATAAACATAAATAAATTTTATAAATTGATATAATTTATAACTAATTGATATAAAAAATTGTAAATTATTATAAATTATTATAAATTATTATCTTTTATTTTCCATTTATTATAACATCTAACATATAAAAGTTATATAAATTAATAATAATATTTTACATTATTATAATTTTTTAAAAATTACTATGAAATAATATAAATTATTATAAATTAACAGACAAATGAAAATGATTTAGTTTGACAAATTTTGGGGATGAACAATGACTCTATTGATCATGGTTGGAAGATATTGGATCAATCACTAGAAGATTATAAAATCAAAGAACAATTTGTTCCAACCATGTCCAAATTTGTCATTAGGAAGACTTTAGTAGGAGAGATTGGATGTGACACATCGATGGAAGCATGGGGAGGGGGAGGAGATGTGTCGATGGAAGGAGTGACAATATGAGTAGATGATGGTGTACATGCAATATTAATTGTAAATTTGAAATATTCAATTTTAATTCGTATTATTATTTTAAATTAATGGAAAATAGTTTTCATTTGTAATAATTTAATTTAATTATCATTAAGTTGGTGTTGTTAATAGTAATTAATTATAATTGATAAATTAATAGTATTAATCAATAGATCTTAGTAATAATGTATAGATTGTGATAACAAGTAATAATAAGTTATAGTATTTTTTAATAAATAATAGTAATTAGTAAAAATGAATGTTAAAGCATTATTATTAGTAAAAATATACTGTAATTAGTAAAAATTAACAATAACTCAAAACAAATTTTAAAAAATATCATTATTAGAAAAATTTTGCATCAATTAAAAATAATTAACAGTATTAGTAAAATTCACTATAATTTCCAAAAAATCAGTTATCAATCAAAATTAGGGGTCCGTAGAAAAAATTAGTAGAAATTAGTTTAAATGCATAAAAATTAAAAAAAAAATCAGTATCCTTGACTAAAAGGCTGTAAAAAATTGAAGTGGTTAAGAAAAATTAGTCAAAATTAGCAGCATACTATTACAATAGTAAAAATTAAATGAAATTAGTAATAATTAATTGTAAATCATTATAAGAAGAAAATTTTTTTGGCATTATTTAGTAAAAATTAATGGTCAATCACTATAATAACTAAAAAATAGCTGTTATTAGAAAAAATTAGTAAAAATTATTTTTAGTTAGTAAATATTTGTAGAAAAGAGCATAAATCACTATAATTTTTATAAAATAGTTGTATTTAGTAAAAATGAGTGTCAATAATAAAATTTATAGTAATATATAAACATTAGAAAAAAAATCAATAATATTATTTAAAATTAGTGATAATTAGTAGAAATTATAGATATATTAGTAAAAAATAATCTTTAATCAGTATAAATATTATAAATTAGTTGTAATTAGTCAATACTAATGATAAATCAGGATAGTTAGATAAAATTACCATAAATTTTTAATAAATAAAAAACTGGAAAATAAAAATAATTATTAAAAATTAATGGTTATTTGACAAAATTAGTAAAAATTATCAGTAATTAGTAAATATTATTAAAAAGGGATGTTAAATCTGTATAATTAGTATAAATGATCTGTAATTGGTAAAATTAGTGGTAATCAATAAAAATTAGCAATAATTTTTAAAAATTAGCTAAGACTTGTAAAAATTTGCATTCAATCGCTATAATTATTAAAATTCATCAGTAAGTTACAAAAACATCTAAATAATAGCTGTAAATAACCATAATCAATATAATTTAGCTATAATTAGTTAAAATTAATAAGAAATACTTGTACATTAGTAATTTTTTTAAGAACTATAATTTGTGAAATTAGCTATAATTAGGAAGATATTAACTATTAATCACTATAATTATAAACATTTAGTGGGAATTAGTAATAATTATTAATAATTATCATTAAAAAGTAAATATTACGAAAAATGAACATTAAATTTATATAATAAATAATAAATTAATGGAAAATAGTTTGAATTATAAGTAGTTAGTATAAATTTGAGATAAATCACTATAATTATTTCGAAGTACTAGTAAAGTATAAATTATTAGAAAAATATAAATGTAAATCACTATAATTATAAAAAATTAATTGTAATTAGAAAAAATAAATATATTAAAAAATAGCGATAATTTATTAGGATTTGTAAAACTGAACATTAAATAAAAATTATTACTAATAATAGTATTTAATTCTAAAAATTAGTTGTAATTAGTAAAAATAAGTAATTATATTTAAACACATGTAGAAAATAGTTAAAATTAACAATATTTATAGGTAAACTAAATTTTTTTTCTACACTTTTATGGATTTTCATTTTCATATAGAAAATAAATCAAACTGAAATTATTTATTTTATAATTTTTAGATAAATATTGAAGAAGGAAGTAGAAATCAATAATAAGCAGTAAATATTTAAAATTGATAATATACAAATTAAATATAAAATTTTTAATTTTCTTCCATTTTTTGGATCTCACTTTTCTCATATTAATGAAATCATTAAAACTTATTTATTTTACATTTTTAATGAAATATAGACCAAGTAATTGGAAAATAATTTTATGTGATAAGTATATAAATTTTAAAGCATTTACAAGTATGTTATAATTTTTTAATTTTCCACTCTTTTTTGATCGAATTTTTCTTATATAAAATTATTCATAATTTTTTTTATTATGTTTCTAAGGGTAATATGGAATAATAGAGTAGAAAATAGTCTTTTTTACATCATCACAATTGGATTAGTCATCATAGGTATCCTAAGAGTATTGGTATAAATTTGCCATATATTAATGGTGTTGAACCATTCTATAATTTTCATCATAAAAAACAGATTTTTTTAATGGAAAATCACGTGTCTGTGTAAAAAAAGTGATCTAATGAGATTGGACACATTTGAAAACATTGGGGTTCATCTATTATAGTTTGGTTTTTGAAAATATAATGATTTTGGTTAACAATATGTTGAATTCCATTTTTGAGAAGATAATAATCATTTGGTTTCAGATCCATCACTATTTTAAAATATAGTACAAGATGTGGCTAATTCAACTTTTCAACAAACTAAAATCATGATGATATTGATTAAACTCCATTGTTGAAACCATTTAAAATCTATATCTTATTGATGTCTGTTGAAGATGGCTTATATCCTGGTTTCAAGATAAGAGACTTTCATGTAGTTGAAAAATTTAGGACTATTAAATCACATAATGGAATGTCCAATAGCTATTTTGATCAAATGTTGTTTTAAATTAATCTACTATTATATAAAAAATGTGTTGCTTACAAATTTATATTAGATAAAAAATTTAGTTCTTAATTTGGGTCTTGGTTATTCAAATATTCATGCACGTTCAAATTGTTACATTATATGATATGGTGAAATGTAGTCATTAGATAGTTATCCTACATGTGAAAAATTGAGGTAGAAAGGGGCGCAACTAAAGAAGTCTATATTGATTTATGTAAATGTGTCATTGATGTCATGGAACAAAACCAATATTTCAACTCATGATATATTAAATAATTCATGTGATGGTGATTCATGGAAAAAATTTGACAAAGTTCATTATTATTTAATAATAGAATCTCAAAAAGTGCAATTATGACTTTCTACTAAAAACATTTTCCATCATATTCTTATGATAGTCACTATTTTTGTTGTTCTGTATTTATAACTCTATATAATTTACAACCTTGGATATTGGGGAAATATCTATATCTATATAAATATTTTTATTTACTAATTTGTGGAAATCCAAAAAAAATATTGATGTTTATTTGAATCCCTTGATTAATTATTTGAACAGATTATGGAGTAATGTTGTCAGTATATATGATGTTGCTACAAATTTTGTTTTAACAAAATCTACATTGATGTGGAAAATTAGTGATTTCATAACATATATAATGTTATCTGGATATATTAAACATGGTCTAAACTCATTTCTGTACCATACGATTGATATAAAACCGTTTCTTCTTATTAATGAAAGAAAACCTTATGTATCAATTGTTATCAAAGACTTATTAATATCATTCATCCTTTTTAGAGGAATATATATCATTTTAAAAAAGGTACAATTTAATGAGATGAAACTCAATTAATGATATCATGTATTGATTTAAAATATTACATCTCTTCATTACCTCCCGTTATCTATTGATGAAATATAACAAAGAAGAAAATATATGGCTTTGGGAAAGAACACAATTGCATAAAACAATGAATTTTTTATTATCTTCCATATTAGTATTATTTATTGATTTATCACATGTCAGGTTTCATGCATATTGAGGATAAATATTTTGATAATATATTTTATATATTTTTGGGAACACAAGTTAAGACCAAATAATATTTAAAGGAATTATTAGAGCATGCCAAAAATTTTGGGTGACTAGAACATGTACTTTTTGTATAATATAGATCACAGAAGTTAATGAATCCAAAATCATGTTGTGTAGTTTCCAAATATTTTTTTTTATTTTTTCATTGAATTGAATATTTTAGTCTTATGAATCGTTTCTTTTACAATTAGTCTACATATTTTATAAATGGTCATATTACTAGTTTTTAAAGTCATAACATTAATGTTATACTTTAATAAATATTACCAATGGGATTTAGTGGTTTGTTTAATTCTATTATTTTGGATGTTTAATAGAAATATAATATTTTTTCAGATATATTGTAGAGACCCGAAGCTTAACATACATTGACATTACATTTCATTTGCGGAATACTTAGTACATAATAAAACACACACACAGGGACCGTAATAGTTTAGTGTCTTTGGAAACTCGGAATATAATCTTCTAATCGTGGTGATAGATCTTCAACATCTCCAATAAAGATCTTCCTTTTTTTATACCTAAAACCTTTCTTTATATCCTGGTGAAAAGAAAACATAAAAGGGTGATCTCAAATGCTCATTAAGGGTAAACAAAAGAAATATCAATCACATCATATACATAAGAACATAGCTTTTGTAAATCTTAACCTGCAAAAGAGCTCATAATATCATAACATGGGATAAATCATAGAAGTGAAATGTATTCCCAATAATCATAACTTAAAACACGAAACTTTGTGGAATACACACATAATCATGGAGAATCATTTCTTGTTAGTCAAGACTCATTGCCAAGACTATCTTAGTGGACAAAGTCCCTTTCTGAACCGAGTTACCCTCGTTTCAGTCCTGTTTCACTGAACTGGTATAACCTACCATTCTAGCCATGTCTATCTCATGAGATATAAAATCTTTACCCAATGCATTGGAGGGAGATATAGGTCCCACCCATCTCATAATGATACCATTCTTATGTGTGACAAAATCTTAAAACATACATCATTGCATAACCCATGTAATACAAATGGGAATCTTAAACATCATGACATCATAAATCAATTCATATAAGATAAAGGAATTCATAAAAATAATTCCATCACAACATGATCAAATCAATGTAATAATAGGGATAAAAACAGAACCCTTTATTATCTTAGATGGAAAATAATTTTGATAAAACACTTGAATTCCATTCTTGAGGAAAATATACTTTCTAATTCAAAAACATTTTTTCTTTCATAACATGTCATACGACATTAAAATAAAAGAAGTTGATTAAAAATAAACTTGAAAACTTGTAAAGTAAGCTTATTGGAAATAATGTTTTAAAAATCCATTCATGCCGTATAAGATAAAAAAACATTCTTCGTACTTTTGTCGGAAAAGTCAAAAAGTTCCTCGTACGAAAAATGACAAAAGATTCCTTTCATATTCATTACTAAAAACTCACCGAAGGGTAAAATTGGATTTAAACTATTGTAAGTGGATGGAAACAATATTACATATTGAGGGAACATTTATGTGGATGATAAAATACACCCCAGTAAATGCCAAAGTAAAAACAATCTCGGATAAAAATGAGATTGTGATATTTCCCTTACCTTAGGTCCGACTTGCTTTATAAGTGTCCGAACCTCCTGTATAATGATTTAAATCATGTTATTTACTTATTCAAGAATCATATTCATTGTTATTATATCATATATGGTCCACTTATGACTTTATATTACCCGTTCTTTTGTAAATTCATGTTAAAGAGTGTTTTGGGTAAAACTGTTTCATTTGTCGTCCGTCTTTTGACTTGTAATTATTCATATGATTACTTAGATCATGATTACTTAATTCTAGAATATAAAACATGATTTATATATATATATATATTCAGAATATACATATATATACTAAATCAGTAAATGGAAAGAAATACACCGTTCATGGAGACGGTAGTCCGTACGTACGCATGAACGCTATTTTCGTTTCCTTATTGAATTGAATGGAATGAAGTAGATGACATACATATAAATATACATAAATCCAGTATCATTATTATGTCATATATTTCATTATTACTCATTATATATTCTTTATAATCATTCATGAATGGTTAATCATTGAGAATGAATCTCATCGCGTCGTGGAGACGGTAGTCCGTACGTACGCACGAGTGATGATATCGTTCCCATGGTCATGGAATTGTGTTGAAGTGTATGTATACTATTTAAGTATCAATATAACTTTATAATAATCATATATAGTTACTCATTATACCATCATAACCATCCAATTAAGGTGGTGGCGGAAAATAGATTACACCACGGCGTGGAGACGGTATTCTGTACGTATGCACGCGCGGTGATTTCCTTTTTCCATAGGATGGATAGAAGGTTAATTAGAGTTGTTTCATATTTATAATAACATATAAGTATATAAGAAATACTTATGTTATTACTTTATCATGAAAAAAATAAAGAAGAAGAAGTTGAAGAAGAAAGAAATTGAAAAAGATCGGTAATGGATATTACCTCTTTTTGACGCGCCTTCACTTAACCTCCACTTAATGAACTAAGGATGGTCTTTGAAGAAGATCAGGACCTCTAGGATGATACTAGGGAAGTGGATAATAGATTTTGTCAGGGTTTGGACGAGCTTGAATGCTCAAATTGGTGTCAGGAGGAGAGGGAGGAGGTGCCCTTTTATAAGGGAGGAGAGGGGCATCTTAGGAAAATCTCAAAATATTATTTTATATTAAGGTCAAAATCGGTTCATAATGGTTCCAAATGGTCTTATTTAGAAGATAAAGTGGGGATGGGTCGAAATCCTCTTATCCAATAGTATTTAGAAAATTTTAGGTTATTATTTTAACCTTATCAATTAGATTTAACTCTAAGTTAAATAATTTATCTTTTACAGTATCTTTTTGTTTTCATACACTATATAGTTAATAAACATACTATATGAAGCCACAAGAACCCCAAGTTGTTTATTATTAATATATATATCCTTATCTAAGTCATTTGGCCGAACCTTACATTTTTAGGAATTAAATAACAATTAATAATATAATATTTGTTTTAAAAAACTAATTCATGTCATTTTTGACACTATTTGGTACATGATTTTTATGAAATTTTTAACAAAATGATAAGTTCTAAAAAAGTTACTTAAATCAACAATAACATGTCATATTAACCTCTAAATTTAGTGAAAGTCATAAAACGTCTAAAATTACATTTATTTGGGCATTTATAACATCAATTATGTTAATATTTTCTGAAAAAGGTAATTACTGCATTATCGTTGTGTCATAAATAAATTAAATTATTTAAATTATAAAAATTACAAATAAACTACCATTATGTAGGAAATCGTTTTAGCTTTCTAATGAATATTTATAGTCGAAATTATATTATGTATAACCCTATATTAAAAATGTTTTAGTAAATAAACGTTGATTTTAACTCTTTTTACTCATCTTTGAATTAAATAATAATAAATGTCCTAATCTAATCCAAGTGGGCCTAAATGATAATATTTTACACTTAAGGTTGTTTTTGGTCGAGATACACTTGTCCAATAGGATTAGGACATGTGTTAGGGTAATATTAATATCATTTTTACCCTTAATTACCCTATTTACTTTTAACCGTGGTAAATAAAAGTAAAAAGTTACTATTCACCAAAAATTATTTTCATCTCATTGAACCCCATTTTAATTACAGACATCAACTGTGTCTCTCGGATTTTTTAAATTCCACTCACAGAAGCGGTAAAATTAAGTTTTATGAAAAATTCAGTTTTTTTTAACTACCACTTAGTGGTTTCACTATTCATAAAAAATTGAAAGTTTTCAGAAAAATACAAAAAATTAGGCCTAAGATATATTTGATATTATGAACTCAAAAATGATTTCTATTTTACCAAATTCAAAACATATCAGTTGCATTAATTAATTTAAAAATTAATTCCCATCGTCAAAACAAAAGGCGTGTTTTTAAGAGATAATAACCATCAAAAGATTGACACTTGTTTATGTCTGGTGTAAATGTGAAATTACATCCAATGACCAACATTGTATTGAATTGTAATAATATATTATAAATATACTTTAAAACCACTCAAATTAATAATTTATCACTATTAATTATTTCGATTAAAAAAGTTGTTTTTAATTAAAATTTAGTAATTTTCACTATTCATCAGAAAATGAAAGTTATCCGAAAAGTACCAAATTTTCACCCTAAGCTAACTTTTATATTCCGAATCAAAAAATCAATTCCATTTTGAAAAATAAAATTTAAAAAATTTCAAAAAGTGGTTATTACTATTTATAACGGCTAGTTTTAATAATATTCTAATAGCATATTGTTGTTTAGCGAAACTTGGTGTTGCGTACAACACACGCTATCGTGGAAGGTCGCGATTGCGTGTAATTCAAGCCAGGTCAGAGATGTGTGTTGTGAAAGCTCCTTTTGGTGTAGCGTATAACACAAGATATTAATGAAATTAAAAAGAATATTTTTCATAAAATCTCAGGGTGTTTCATTCTACCCCCCCTTAAAATGAATTTCACCCTCAAAATTCGTCGGGGTTATAAATGGTTTACTATTCGAAAGTTTCTTTAATAGAAACCCACATCGTAAAAAAGGAATACCAAAACTTGGTTTTAAAAAATAAATTATGAAATGTAACAATTACTCAAATAAACTAATCACTGGGTTTCCACATAGGTGAAAATATGGATATAGAAGAGAAATCTAACCATCATGTTCTGATGGAGAGTGGTAGAGAACATGGCTATAGAAAAGCCAGTAATCACAAATCCATAAGTTTGTGATGATATAAGGTACCATCTGATTCATTAGGTATAAGATCACTAGGACAACATTTTTGGTTTTCAAGATCATTTCCCTAATGTTGAAGATTTGAATTAGAATAAATACTTACTTTATTTTGGTACAATATCACTATTGTTCGTGCCTTGAACAATTTCCACTTCATTTCTTAAATAAATGAAGTTGAATTTGTTATTCGTGAAGTGTTAGCAGATCATGTGATCGAATGACGGGTCATTCCATCTGTCTCAAACAAAAGGTTAGAAAAAATTATATACATAAGTCGATCTATAGTGAGATTAATCATATATGGTTCCTAAAATGGACTTATACTTCATATATCATACTGCTTAATATAATAAAACTAGTTTATACTAAACAGGGACTTTCTGTAGGCCAGTGGTAGGCGATAAAGGCCAGTCGCACTTCAGTTGTGGGTTCGTTTTCCACACCCTTGTCCGACGCGATGGGCTGTCACCCGTCCTGCAGGTTGTCCTTTTTCTAAAACTATATTACTATAACATCCCATCAATAATATCGAAAAACATCTATCCTTAAACAATACTAACTTATGTCTAACATAATCCATTCCAATCTTTAGGCTTATCCATAATACTGCAGTCCACTCTCATAACATAGTGAAAACGAATACCAGAGATTTAACACCATCGTCGATCCCCATATATCATAAGATATGTTTTGTTGGTCACATTCCAAAAATTCAAAGTCCTTAATCATGTATTCTCTTGAATACCTTAGTGAAAACATGAATTTAGTTAAAAGTTAACTCTTTCCACATTCCAAAATCCTCAAAATTCTATATACTCAAACCATGATACCACTTAGTCCTTATATCAATCATGAGCTCATGAATACTGTTAAACATTTCATTTTCTCGTTTTCCCTTCATTATGTGCATATTATCTTATTTCAAAAAATATCTCAACCACTTTTAATACCACATTAGAACAACACATAAATATTCCAATATTTTATGATACCACATTATTTTGGAATCCCATTACATAAACACTTAATCATTCCACCACATCATTGTCATATTCAACATCGCCAATAGTGATCACATGTGACTTCCCTTTGTCCTTTTCCTTAAATGGTTGCTCATGTTTGTCATCACTAACCCTTGGATTAGGGCATTTATTAGCATAATGCCACATTTCCTTGCACATGAAGCATTGAAGTGTTGGTGGTGTGTTCTCTGTAGTGTTTTCTTTATTCACATCATTAGAAACCCTTTTTCCATTACCTCGACACTCAGCTGCTCGATGACCTTCTTTTCCACACTTAAAAACATTTTCTAGTCCCTTTAAGACAATATCCACCATGCTTATTTCCACACTTTGTGCATAAGGAAACATTCTTCTTCTTTTCACCATTATTCTGAGATTTCTCCTTGAACTCCATCTTTCGTTTCTTGTCAAAACCATGAGATGGATATGTAACACCAACTTCCATTTCTACCTTGATAGCACAACACACAATTTCTTCATAGCTACTGAAGTCTCTTATAGCTAATTCCCTTCGAAGAATTGCTTTTAAGCTACTGAAAAATCAATCAACTTTACTTTCAGGTTGGATGATAATGCCAGATGCATACCTTGAAAGTCTTGTAAAATTCGCTTCGTATATACCAACAGATTCATCATCCTTCTGCTTCAGCTCAAGAAACTCTTTTTCCATTTTTGTTCGAAGAATACGAGGGAAGTACTTACTGAAAAACAAGTTCTTGAACTCATCCCATTCCATGGACTCAATTTCATCTCTTGGACTCGTATTCTTGATATGATCCCACCATTGATCAGCTTCACCTTCCAAACGATATACTTCTAAGATGACTTTATCATGTTCATAACATTGAAGAACTGAAAATATCTTTTCAGTGGTAATGATCCATTGTTCAACAACAAGTGGATCGGAAGTCCCACTGAAAGAAGGTGGACGTTGCCTCATGAAGGACTCAATAGAATATTGTTCCCTTCTCTGCTCATTTGGAATTCCAGAATGATTCATAGCTTGTGTAAGTATAGCAATAAGATTTTTCACTCCATCTCCCATAACATTTTTTTGTTCAGGAGGACAATCATTGCATTGTCCATTGCATTGATCAACATGGTTCCTTCGGGTTCCAGCCATCATCTAAAACAGAAAAAGAATAGTGTGAGAGGCAAAAATCATGCTAGGGAAAACAACATAATAAAGGGGGAGTACCTTCAATATCTAACATCTTAGGTTTAATTCTATGATCTTTAGCATAATCCTAGTACTATAACCTATACGTATACTTAACCTTAGAGACATCCCTAGACATACCTTAGAAATATCTCTAGGGATCTCACTAAAGTTTTCGCATCCTAGTTTCCAAAGGTTGACTAAACATTTCCTCTGATACCAACCATAGAGACCCGAAGCTTAATGTACATTGAAAATACATTTCATATTAGGAATACTTAGTACATAACAAAACACACACACAAGGACCGTAATAGTTTAGTGTCTTTGGAAACTCGGAATATAATCTTCTAATCGTGGTGAAAGATCTTCAACATCTCCAATAAAGATCTTCCTTTTTTTATACCTACAACCTTTATTTATATCATGGGGAAAAGAAAACATAAAAGGGTGAGCTCAAATGCTCAGTAAGGGTAAACAAAAGAAATATTAATCACATCATATACATAAGAACATAGCTTTTGTAAATCTTAACCTGCAAAAGAGCTCATAATATCATAACATGGGATAAATCATAGAAGTGAAATGTAATCCCAATAATCATAACATAAAACACGAAACATTGTTTCATACACACATAATCATAGAGAATCATTTCTTATTAGTCAAGACTCATTGCCAAGACTATCTTAGTGGACAAAGTCCCTTTCTGAACCGAGTCACCCTCGTTTCAGTCCTGTTTCACTGAACCGGTATAACCTACCATTCCAGCCATGTCTATCTCATGAGATATAAAATCTTTACCCAATGCATTGGAGGGAGATATAGGTCCCACCCATCTCATAATTATACCATTCTTATGTGTGCCACAAAATCTTAAAACATACATCATTGCATAACCCATGTAATACAAATGGGAATCTTAAACATCATGACATCATAAATCAATTCATATACGATAAAGGAATTCATAAAAATAATTCCATCACAACATGATCAAATCAATGTAGTAATAGGGATAAAAACAGCACCCTTTATTATCTTAGATGGAAAATAATTTTGATAAAACACTTGAACTCCATTCTTGAGGAAAATATCATTTCTTCTTCAAAAACATTTTTTCTTTCATAACATGTCATACGACTTTAAAATAAAATAATTTGATTAAAAATAAACTTGAAAACTTGTAAAGGAAGCTTATTGGAAATAATGTTTTAAAAATCCATTCATGCCGTATATGTTAAAAAAATTATTCTTCGTACTTTTGTCGGAAAAGTCAAAAAGCACCTCGTACGAAAAACGACAAAATATTCCTTTCAAATTCTTTACTAAAAACTCACCGAAGGGTAAAATTGAATTTAAAATATTGTAAGTTGATGGAAACAATATTACATATTGAGGGAACATGTATGTGGATGATAAAATACACCCCAGTAAATGCCAAAGTAAAAACAATCTCGGATAAAAATGAGATTGTGATATTTCCCTTACCTTAGGTCCGACTTGCTCTGTAAGTGTCCGAACCTCCTGTATAATGATTTAAATCATGTTATTGACTTATTTCAGAATTATATTCATTGTTATTATATCATATATGGTCCACTTATGACTTTATATTACCCGTTCTTTTGTAAATTCATGTTAAAGAGTGTTTTGGGTAAAATTGTTTCATTTGTCGTCCGTGTTTTGACTTGTAATTATTCATATGATTACTTAGATCATGATTAATTAATTCCAGAATATAAAACATGATTTATATATATATTTTCAGAATATACATATATATATTAAATTAGTAAATGGAACGAAATACACCGCTCATGGAGACGGTAGTCCGTACATACGCATGAACGCTATTTTCGTTTCCTAATTGAATTGAATGGAATTAAGTAGATGACATACATATAAAGATACATAAATCTAGTATCATTATTATGTCATATATTTCATTAGTACTTATTATATATACTTTATAATAATTCATGAATGGATAATCATTGAGAATGAATCTCATCGCGTCGTGCAGACGGTAGTCCGTACGTACGCACGAGTGATGATATTGTTCCCATGGTCGTGGAATTGTGTTGAAGTGTATGTATACAATTTTAGTATCAATATCACTTTATAATAATCATATATAGTTACTCATTACACTATTATACCCATCCAATTAAGGTGGTGGCGGAAAATAGATTACACCACGGCGTGGAGACGGTATTCCGAACGTACGCACGCGCGGTGATTTCCTTTTTCCGTAGGATGGATATAAGGTAAATTAGAGTTGTTTAATATTTATAATAACATATCAGTATATAAGAAATACTGACGTTATTACTTTATTATGAAACAACTAAAGAAGAAGAAGTTTAAGAAGAATGAAATTGAAAAAGATCGGTAATGGATATTACCTCTTTTTGACGCACCTTCACTTAACCTCCACTTAAAGAACTAAGGACGGTCTTTGAAGAAGATCAGGACCTCTAGGATGATACTAGGGAAGTGGATAAGAGATTTTGGCAGGGTTTGGCCGAGCTTGAATGCTCAAATTGGTGTGAGGAGAAGAGGGAGGAGGTGCCCTTTTATAAGGGAGGAGAGGGGCATCTTAGGAAAATCTCAAAATATTATTTTATATTAAGGTCAAAATCGGTTTATAATGGTTCCAAATGGTCTTATTTCGAAGCTAAAGTGGGGATGGGTCGACATCCTCTCATCCAATTGGATTTAGAAAAGTTTAGGTTATTATTTTAACCTTATCAATTAGATTTAACTCTAAGTTAAATAATTTATCTTTTACAGTGTCTTTTTGTTTTCTTACACTCTATGGTTAATAAACATACTATATGAAGCCACACGAACCCCAAGTTGTTTATTATTAATATATATATCCTTATCTAAGTCATTTGGCCGAACCTTATATTTTTAGGAATTAAATAAAAATTAATAATATAATATTTGTTTTAAAAAACTAATTCATGTCAATTTTGACACTATTTGGTACATGATTTTTATGAAATTTTTAACAGAATGATAAGTTCTAACCAAGTTACTTAAATCAACAATAACATGTCATATTAACCTAAAAAATTAGTGCAAGTCATAAAAAGTCTCAAATTACATTTATTTGGGCATTTATATCATCAATTATGTTAATATTTTCTTAAAAAGGTAATTACTGCATTATCGCTGTGTCATAAATAAATTAAATTATTTAAAGAATAAAAATTACAAATAAACTACCATTATGTAGGAAATCTCTTTAGATTTCTAATTAATATTTATAGTCGAAATTATATTCTGAATAACCCTATATTAAAAATGTTTTAGTAAATAAACTTTGATTTTAACTCTTTTAACTCTTCTTTGATTTAAATAATAATAAATGTCCTAATCTAATCCATGTGGGCCTAAATGATAATATTTTACACTTAAGGTTGCTTATGGTCGAGATACACTTGTCCAATAGGATTATTACATGTGTTAGGGTAATATTAATATCATTTTTACCCTTAATTACCCTATTTACTTTTAACCGTGGTAAATAAAAGTAAAAAGTTACTATTCACCAAAAATTATTTTCTTCTCATTGAACCACATTTTACTTAATGAAATCAACCGTGTCTCTCTGATTTTTGAAATTACACTCACAGAAGTGGTAAAATTAAGTTTTATGAAAAATTCAGTTTTTTTAACTACCACTTAGTGGTTTCACTATTCTTCAAAAATTGAAAGTTTTCAGAGAAATACCAAAAATTAGGCCTAAGCTATATTTGATATTATGAACTCAAAAATGATTTCTATTTTACCAAATTCAAAACATATCAGTTGCATTAATTAATTTAAAAATTAATTCCCGTCATCAAAACAAAAGGCGTGTTTTTAAGAGATAATAACTATCAAAATATTGACACTTGTTTATGTCTGGTGTAAATTTAAAATTACATCCAATGACCAACATTTTATTGAATTGTAAAAATATATTCTAAATATACTTTAAAACCACTCAGATTAATAGTTTATCACTATTAAATATTTTGATTAAAAATGTTGTTTTTAATTAAAATTTAGTAATTTTCACTATTCATCAGAAAATGAAAGTTATCCGAAAAGTACCAAATTTTCACCCTAAGATAACTTTGATATTCTGAATCCAAAAATGAATTCCATTTTGAAAAATAAAATTTACAAAATTTCAAAAATTGGTTATTACTATTCATAACGGCTAGTTTTAATAATATTATAATAGCATATTGTTGTTTAGCGAAACTTTGTGTTGCGTACAACACACGCTATCATGGAAGGACGCGATTGCGTGTAATTCATGCCACGTCAGAGATGTGTGCTGTGAAAGCTCCTTTTGGTGTAGCATATAAAAAAAGACATTAATGAAATTAAAAAGACTATTTTTCATAAAATATCAGGGTGTTACATATATTTTCCTAAAAAAAACATACTATGATACACTTAGTAGGTTTCATGAAGATGTTGTTTTTATTTTTCATAAATTAGAATAAAATTTCACACTAGATTTATTAGATTCATTTGAAAATTGGATATTAAATTTTCCACATGATGAAAAATATGGAGGGTCTCTACTGTTACGATGGATGTACAAATATGATATATGCATGTAGAAATTAATGAAAATGGTAAATACCAAATCATCTGTTGAATGATAAATTGCAGAATCTTATTTTTAGAAGGAGGTTTCACTTTTCATCAATCCTTATTTTCAGTCTTAATATCCCTAAATACATAAAAGTATGTTCTATAATGAGGAAAATTTTGATGATGGAATGAACAATAAATTAGCGGTTATTTATCAACTCAAACATGGCATTGTTTGAGTTTCAGAATGATATATTTTAGATGAAGAATATCACAGGGCTCATACATATATGATTGTCAACTGTGATGTAATTACACTATTTCATTGTTAATTATACTACAAAATATTCTATATATTTTAATTATTAATTATTAATTTTTTGGAAAATTATATGATAATCATATCGAGGGCCAAATTCCAAAAAAAAATGTAGATTCTCCTGAAGAATGTTAGGGAAATAATTTTCACTTTTGGTTTCAAAAACTAGTTATCTAAATGGTTTATGGATTAACAAATAAAATAAATTTTCTACTTTTTTTATTGATAACAGTTTTTCAAAATTTGAGGTATGTCAACATGCAGATAAAATTGATAATCTATTGAATGTTTTGAGTAAACCACCATAAAAAATGGTTAAATCTTATAATGTATACGTGTTTAATAGTTTTCTATTTCAAACACTTGTATATAGGTTTTAATAAAAAATGAATATTGGTCTTTTCTTGTGGGGACCTCATTATAATGAATATAATGTTTGATTTTATGGCATGGTGGAATAAATAATTGAACTGTGTTATGTAGTATATAATTACATAATGATTTTTAAATTTCATTGGTTAAATATTGATAGATCATTCTATTTTCATCGATGCCCCGAAATCGTTGACATTAAATATAAATGAATTATTTTAGTAAACGTACCATCTACATTAGCTCATCTGAAACATCAAATTTATTATAAAAATTATTGTATTCTTCAAGAGAGTGAAGTGATTTGTGGAGAATAATAATAATCACATCTCATGAAAAATACTTTATCCAAAGTGAATATGGTTCCACTAAAGTACAAGAAATTTAATTTTTCAATAGAATACTCAAAATAATTATTTTTAAATAAGTGACCTGAATATTGAAGAGGACACCCCACATTTATGAGCCGATGTTGAAGATGATGTTATTGGTGTTAAAAATGAATTTAAAATATCAAGTGATGATGAAGATAAAACTACTACTTAAATTGATGATTCTATAGAGTAATATGATGATGTTGACACTATCATATACAATTATGATGATGCTGATGAATATTAAAACACATAAATGATTGTAATATTTATCTATACTATTTATATCTATATATAGTAATTGTTTTAAATTATATTTGACAGAAATAATTTAATGTTTCATTTGTTCAAAGGATATTTATCTGGTCTATTTTGTGTGTTGGATACAGCTTCACTACCTGGTGAACAGCCTGATGCTTCATCATTTCACCCTCAGACTGCAAGAGGCTTAGTGATAACTCGTATCTGGTCCTATTATTTGAAATTGATGATTCATGGAACTATTACTAAGCTACATCAATGTCTTCAGTTTGATATCTTCATGCAGAGGTAATTTAGTTCTTTAGTTTATCTAGTTTTAATTAATATTCATTAATTTATATGTACACAAATGTTTTTATTATTTTTTCGAATTTGTCATTTATTTTCCATATATATGTTGGAAAGTGGAATTTTCTATTACAGAATTATTATTTTTGTAGCATGGGATATATGGGACCACATTACTTTTGATGATCAACAACACATGTAGGATCATTGGATGGTACATAAATAAATAATAGTTACTTTGAAATTTATTTAATGAGTAATAGGGTAATATTAATTATTTTTATGGTATATGGTATCAAATCCATGATATAATTCAAGACTCTATCTGGGAGGAAATTGAATTTTGTATATGTGAGAATTGATGTCAATTTCATTATAATATGAGGAGGAGAGCCATATGGAAAGAGGGAGTCATTGATTTTGACTAGTCTAGATATGTTCACTCACTGGATTATATCTTATATCTGGTTTGATATGGATTATGTTCATACTAAAGGGTAGCTTTTTTTTATAAGATATTTTCAGTAGGTCGATACAGCTAGGGGAGATAGGAGGTGACACATCCAGCTGGTAGTCATACATTCATTACACATCGAAGAGTTATTGTAAGTAATTTGTTTAAAAATTTATATGACTATAAATTTGAACTATTTTTTTATTCAAATATAAGCAGTCAAAAAAACTAATATTATAGATTTAGATGATTAAAATAGGATGTACATCGATCCATTCACGAGAGAGACTACATGTTATCCACATCATCTTGTTTTTTTAGTTTATTTTTTTGAGTTTTAAAATTAATTGAAAATAATATATTTTTTATTTAATGTTTCAATTGAAGGATTCAGTGGAGGCTGTGACCTGTCAGACATAGGATGAGATTCTGGATAAGACTGATGATTAGACCTCTTGTGTAGTAAGATTTTATAATGCAACATAGATGAAGGTGACTCAATATGCATTTGGGAATGGTTGAGTTTTTGTTATCAGCTCTCGATTGACATATAAGCATTATTATGGAACTGGTACGATGTCGTCATCCAGCCCAAGGGGAACTCATGGTGAGTCATCATCATCATCTTATTCATAGTATGAGGAGCATCTACTTTCTCAATGTTAATTTATTGTGAAAATGTTTAGGGAGTATGAATTTCTCCATTAATAGCATCAGTAGTATGAGGAAGACATGCAAAGATGACTCGAGAAAAAGAAATAACAAATAATGGAGTATAAGCAACATCTGACTCATAGTTTAGGGATGGAGTTCCCTCTACCACCTCCCTTAGATGACCCCCCTTAGTGGTTTATGTATTTTTTTATATACATTTGAATGTAAATTTTTTTTGAATATTTTTCTAATTCAAAAATTAACCATTCACATATTTATATATTTTTGAATATTTTTGATTTTTATTATTTTATTTATTTAATTTTTTTCATATATTTATTAATATTATTATTTTAATTTTTTAATTTTTTAATTTTTTTTCTTCTTGTTTATGATTAGTGGTTCCCCCTATTTTGAATATTTATCTATGATAAATGAATCCTCCCATCAAGAACATGTATTTTAATATGTAGAAAATTAATATTTGTGAGGTTTTTTTCTTCAATAGGTAATTTATGATGTGGTACCGTTACAAAAAATTCATTAAAAATACTTCCACTGCTAGTTGTGATGTCATTGTTTATAATGAGTGGTAGAAATATATGATTAGATGAAACTATGGTTTGAGTATTACATCATAGTCTGAAGATAATGGGGAATAAAAAATGAATCGATAAAACCAAGATACATTATTTTCAATTTTTTACATGGTTGATTAGATATTAATATATGATATTTGAAATGATAATAAAAAATACCATAAATTACTATATAGATACTGAAGATTTGAAATTTGATCTGGGAAGATATAAAAATGACACCATGAATACATGTACTATGCCAGTAACTAAAGAAACGTAAAATTTTCTACAAAAAAATATTGATACAATGAGAAGAAAAATATAAATGGGATGAAACTTTAATGGGGAGTTTTATGAGCTTCAATATATTATTTAAAAATGACATTAAGTGTTTTTATTTTACCCTCTCACGAGTTACTTAAATCAATCATTGGATTTGTGTTAAGTTATGTAAGGGTAACCACATTATATTTAGAATATATAATATATTGTAATAAATTCGAATAGTTTATTAATTTTTTATGATAGTTTTATTTAGTTCATGTATAGTTAATTATTCTATAGTATTATTCTTTAATTATTTATGATCACTGTATATTTATTAAATTATTTCTATTTAATGTATAAATAAAATTACCTAAATTTATTATTGATGATGGAATGAGTTAAAATAAATTTATGTTGAAATATGGTTTTAAATAATTTAATTTCTAAATGAATCAATGTAATTGATTATATAAATAATAGAGTTTAATAATTAGAGAAAAAATTTGACTTCATAAGTTAGTTTACATCTAATTTTGATGATTTTTATATTATTGATTAGTGACATTAAAAAACATATTATTCAATGAAACTGGATTTAGGATTCTCTTTCACCTTTTATTATTATTATTTAATTCAATTAGATAAAATTCAATCAATTTAATTACACATCGTTATTTTTATTGGAAAATAAATATATGGATTAGTAGTCTTTGAGGGCTTGACCTACAATTTTTCTTGTATTAAACAATTATTATCAGTTATTAAGAAGTGTATTACAATTTTTTAATAATTATTCAGTGGTGTAATTAACAATTACCCATTGGAATTCAATACTTATTTCAAAAAAACCATCTTATTCTTATAATTATAATATCCACAAAATTCCTGACTAGTGGTCATATAATCTTACTTGATAATTGATTAATCTATTCTTATATAGTGATCATCCAAAATTCATTTACCAATCCTTTATATTTAATTTTTGGTTTAAATTACAATCAAAATGTCAAATTCTCCCTTTTAATTCAATGGGATCCCCATGAAGTTATTGAATGATCAACATATTCAATTAAATTTTCATTTGGATGATACTTTCATAGTCATAAATTTCTATTAATTATATATAACTATTCCTATTAATATAATAATTCACCTAATAGTTCTTATCATTAATATTTCATAGGTACAACAATAGAATTTTCTGTATTATAAATATTTAAAAAAAATTACATCCGAATAATAATCATTTGAATGTTTTAAATAGATTTTATAAATATTTCGGTGTTTTCAAATTTCAAATGTACTATTTGTTCAATTTTATGTTTCATTTTATTAATTATTGAGTAATACTTAATTATAATAGATTATACTATAAATATTCTTTTATATAATTTCATATATGTTTTTCTGGAGTATATATGGTGTTTAGACTGAAGACCTTGTTTCCAGAAACCAATAAGTAGTAAACCTTATGGTTTCAAAAAATTGACACTTTTAAAGGATTGTATTTATAAATTGAATGTATTATAACTCGATTTATAGTGTATTAAAACATATTCATAACCTATACCAATTTTTCCATATTATAAATTAAAAAAATATAGACTAAAAATCATCAAAAGGGTTATATTCCTCCATTATAATATTTTTATGCATTTACATGTTTGAAAATGATATGAATATCCCATGTTAAGGATTTTATTTTCTTGTCAATATGTATTGTTTTATTCATAAAAACATGCTGTTAATATTTGTTGATAGTGTTTGAATTCAAGCTGATGTTATAGCCATCATAAATGGAAAATGAATTTGTGATGATGTAGATTGAAAGACATGGTTTAAAGTTAGATTAATTTTGGATCCATGTATTATTCAGTTCATGGAGCTCCATTTAATTCATTCTAGCTCTTGTACATGGAAATTAATAAAATGGAAAATCATTATATGAGGCATTTTTTCATCTCTATGTATGAGTGTTTTGGAGATTTTGATATATTAATTCACTCATATTATGTTGATACTTAAAGAAATGTTTCTACATAAAAATATGTATATGGATAATCCAATTAATCAATATAAGTCAATTAAGAGGAAAAGATTTGTGCATGAATTCTTTCTAACATGTATATGAGTCAATTCAAAGGTAACTAATTATATATAAGAGAAATTTTAATAAAGTATATGAGACATTTTTTACTATTATTGAAAATTTAATACTGGTTTTATAAGTATCATCCTTGAAAAATTTTAAATTTGGTGTGTGTGACTTCATACATATCTTTTTAATGATAACATATATTTAAAAAGGACAAATATTAAGTTGTGTAATCATCACTAAACAATATATAGATGGTTGTAGATGATTGTGAGGATCATATCTCTATGTATGAATCAACCTATATATTATCCCTTCATTTCATTTGCATAAGAATGATCCTTCTGTTTCATAAGGAACAATACTCAGAGAAAAGTTTGGGAAGTCTGATGGTTGAAAAAATGTTTTTACAGAGTTGAATATTCTAATGAAATATAATCTTTTGAAGAATTATCCAATATTCATTGATTAACACATCACCAATAATTTCTGAATCATGATGGATGAATGGGTCGTGTTCTTAACATAATGAATAACAATATCATCCATTAATTATAACTGAATAAATAACAACTCAACTTAAATCCAATTCAGTTTTGATATAAAATCTAGAAAATAATTCTGGATTTATAGTGTGACTATGCTATACTATTTTTTAATTTTTTAATAACATGAAAACGTTGTAGTAGTGATTAAAGAAAATAATTTTAGATATATAAAAATACTTTTGTAGATTTATATATAGATTTTTCATTCCATGAGTAGTTTGAATAAGATGAGTCCATTCCTTGATAATTTTTTACTATCCTAAAAGGAAAGGGTATTTTTGGAATGTCACCATTTGAACGTCATTAGAGGCATATCCATGTGATTGGTAATGGGATAAAATAATATGAATTAATAATATTAGTAAATCATTTTGATGAGAATAAAATTTTTCTGGGGTGCTATGAAATACACATAGATTTTTAATTTTGGTCTTATTGGGAAATAATTCCTTAAAATATTTAAACCAATGCACATAAAATAGTGAAAAGGATAAAGGATAAAAATATCATCATAGTGATTTGGAGATTATGGTAAATATTGAAATTCTATATGATGGAATATAAGATGAGGATGAAGTTAGTTTTCTAGATATGTTTGGAAAGTTTGTGAGACTATGCTTTTAATGATTATATAAATTTGATAATTGATGATCTTCAATTTAATGACACTGAAATGACTATTTATAGATCCAATAAAATGTTTTCAATGCCAAATTTTAATTTGTAATATTAGGAAACATAGAATCAAATGAGAAAAAATACAACATACTGTACTCCAGAAATTAGAAGCAATAAAATATATATTTATTGAAAGATATCAAGAGTAAAATTTGAAAAATATTCTTGAGGGTGTATGAATAATCCATCAAGAAATAATCAAAAAAATAATAAAGGATATATTTTACTAGCTGTATGATAGTAGTAAATACCTATAGAGAGATAACTATTTTATTTACAGGTAAACAAATAAATTTTTAATGTTTTTATCATGATTGTTAGCAAATTGATTATACCTATACTCATTGTTCTTTATATCGAAGAATATTGATATCATAATAGTATTTGATAATAGAAGGTATTAGATCTATCTATTGAATCTAAAACATGTAAATTCTCTTGTGCTTTATTTTCATTCAGATTATTTTATATGAGAAAATGTGAGATAACTCAGAAAAAGAGGATAAACATAAACATTGGTAACAAAGGTTGGCCTAAAATACTGATATCATTGAACGAATACAAATAAATACTGACTCACCTTGTACCTCATAGTCCTCCCTAAGGATTACATCCCTTTAATTTGTATTAGAGATAATGAATCGCCCCTATAAAAGAAAAAACCTTTACTAATGGGGAATCAAAGATAATTTCATTACAGTCAACATTGGTGGTAAACCAATTTTTTATGGAATTAATTTTCATAGAAGGAATAATAAAATGCTTAGATATTTTTTATCATAAGGATTTGAGGTAAGTAAATCTATAATAGTGGTATTTACTCCACTTGAAAATGATGATCCCATGAAATATGTTGATAAGAGAAATATTGTAGTGGATGGGAAATTTAGAAATTCCAAACTTTTATATCTATCTTATAAAGTAAATATGAAGATAGTGGGACTTAAAATAACAAAATAAATATGGAATAATTTTTAGATCATGTATTAAAAAATGTAAATATTAAAGAGTCAAAACATTAGAATTAAATATATATGTTTAAGAATATATAGATAGTTGATGAGGTAGTTATATATGACTAATTTACAAGGTTCAATGTCATAGTTAACTGCGTTAGAGAATTTGGAGACAATATAGATGATTCAAAAATTTATAAAGAGGTTGATGGGGAATTTCCTTGATAGGTTTAACTCAAAGTCATCAGTTCTGGAGTAAAAAGGATTCCCATCTGATGATGATTTCCACAACAACATTTTTTATCTATGAAATGAAGAAAGAACATTTTCTTTAAAATAAATCATATGCAGAGATGAAATTCAAAGATTTTTATGTACTATATCTAACTATAAATAAAGTTAAATTTAATTCCAATTCAGAAATTGATGATGAATAAAGTGAAAATCATAAGAAATCCAAGTCCTTTTTCTATATGGACATTGGAATATTCAAATGAAAATACAATTGTATTGTTCCTCTTAAATTATTTATTAGTGGGGGAATTAGGTAATTTTTAATTAAATACCCAAATTAAAAATATGGTATATCTAAAAGTGAAGAAAATAAAGATAACATCTATTAAATAAAAATTGAAAGAATAAATAATATTGACATTAGAAATAATAATAATTTTTTAAGTAAGTATAAAATAAATATGCTGAGAAGGGAATAATATGATAAAACTTCATCACGGAGTGATTCAGAATATAGAGGTATCTTTAAAAATCATAAATCCATCACAAATCTTTTTAAAAATAATAAAATATTTTCTAGAAGAGATGTGGAGAAAGAATAATGTTCATGTAATATGAGTTAATATTATAAAAGTTTAGTATATATTAAATCTAAATCATTTATATATTCTAAGAACTGTATCCTTATAAAATGGTTATAAATTATTTCAAAATATTCATGTAATATTAGTCTTGTTAATTTTGTTATTTAGGCATTGAAACTCAAAATAGTGGAATTCAGGATGATAAAATTCATAAAATGTTTTATATTATAATTAGGATATATAGAGATGACTTAAGGAAGGAAAATATTATATGAATATATAAAAACAATTGTTACTAATAAATTTGTAAACAAAAAGATTTCTTCTAGCATATTTTTCAATACCAAGAAAGTTCATGGTTCAAAGGCTACCACTTGAAATGTGGAGAATTTTGGAATTAGGCCTACAAATACTGGTATGACCTGTCACTCCCATTTATATATAATTAACAAATGGAGATAAATTTAGAAATAAGAAGAATCCAATATTTTATGAAAAGGAAGACTCACTAGTTGAAGAATTTTATTTCTAATAAATCAACATGTCCAACCATTTCAAATATATATAAGAAGTTGAAAGAAACATATTAAATATTTTATCGACAAGGTCACCTAACTATTTTTTCATGTTAGTTTTTCTTGGATAGACTCCCAAAACTAATGGATCTACAAAATAACATAAGAATGGGATGATCCCTGAACATTTTAAATAGAATCAATATTTTCATAAGGAAGCATTAATTAAGTAACAAGAAAATGTATCTAATAATGGAAATAACAAAGATGTGTGGTTTGGGAAGTGTATGAATGTTCGAAATAATTCCAAAAATGGTTCATTAGTGATACTAAATTCGGTTGAAGTATTTAAGAATAAGAAGAGGGATGTATCTAAGGACTAATTTTTATTTTTTAATCCCAGTATGCATAAATAATATCATATTGAATTTATGAAATAAAGGATGAAACCATAGAGTCCATGAAAACTCATGATAAAAATTTAGAAAATAATGCATGAGTATATCAAAAAAAGATAAAGAAGGAAATCATTGAGAATCTTACGTAAAGGGAAACTCTCAAAAAAATTTCAATAATTAAGGATAAATAAACCCCCCTCTATTATTCCGTTAAAAGATTCTATTTTTATTAACATTTAGTTAACTGAAGGATAAAATTTCAATTTTTATATAGATGAGGTCAAAAATAATATGAAAAAAGAAATAAAATTCCATAATTTTGTATTTATAATGAAAATAAACCATTATAGATTATTGAGGGAGTCCATTAATGGTCATCTAACATAAAATAAAGCCACCAAAATTCATGTTAATTCATAGAATGTATAAATCTTGTACAAAATTTAACACTAAAAGTTGAGGTATGAAGACAACACAATTTATTTTTTTTCTACCTTTATAAAACATTGTTTTAAATGGAGTGTATTTGTCAATTTTACATTAACTATTATTATGAATTTTTTAATGAAAAATCAAGGTATAATTTATTGATAAATATGTTTAATGTTAACCCTGAGTGTTTTAGTGAAATCTCTCATGCTTTCTGCACCAGTATAGCCCATATTTACTTGTAATTGACTAACTATGGTATTTTTAGTATGAATTAATATGGTTTCATCCTTATCTCAAAGCTAGGATGAATTTATATATTAAATAAAGAAAATATATTATTTTTAGTACCATATAAAATGGTTTATGATGAGTGACATATTTCAATTTTATTCCTCTATTATAATTTTAAAAAATGGGGTGATGAAAAAGATCTAGAATGCGCACATATTTTCATATAATTACTTATTGGTTCTAAAAAACAT
This sequence comes from Viscum album, assembly GCA_963277665.1. Lineage (NCBI taxonomy): Eukaryota > Viridiplantae > Streptophyta > Magnoliopsida > Santalales > Viscaceae > Viscum > Viscum album. Next base: position 594,506,496 of record OY728126.1, read on the forward strand.
AAATGGGGTATTTAATATCCCATGTTAAAGGTTTAATTTTTTATTAATAAATATGAATGATGATATATGATATGGTTTTAAATGTGTTTGTAAATGTGTGAAGAGATGCTAAATGTGTTTCCATTATAAATAGATTTTTTAATATATTGCAACTAAATGAAGGACTTGTTTAAAAGTGTGTCTATGTATAGATCCATGTATACATCATTTCCCTATGATCTATTTGATCCATTATAGTTCTGTTTCATAAATATAAGGCAAATGAATATATGTTTACATGCCTTTTTTACCACTATGTATGAGTAATTTATTTTTTTAATATGATTCATTCAATAATTCAATGTTTATGAGGAATAAAATAAAAATATTCCCGGGTCTATACAATGAAAATATTATGACTTATTATAAGTCCTTTAAGAGGCCAAAAGATATTTATATCTGTTATTTTTGACCTGCAAATGAATCATTTTAGAGTAAATGGATTCTATGTTAGATTCATTTCAGTTCAGTGTATGTTTCATTTTCCAAAATGGTTTCAAAATTAATTGAGAATTGATTTTTCATTGAAAATCATAAAATTTTTTATAAATGGATCCCATTCCATCACAAGGATCACTCCTTTGAGAAATTGGACTCACATAGAATGAATCACGAGCTACATATGTATGACTGAACTGAATAAGGATGATTATAGAAGATCATAAGGATCATTAATCTACATAAGTATCATTCAGTATATGCAAGCATAATTTAATTTTTTCATCAAGATCCTTGTTCTATGTATGGATCCCCACATAAAGAAAAATTGGGAATTTATAATATAAGAAAATATGAGTTTCCAAAATGAATATTCCCAAAAAATTAAATTTAATGATTCTCATGAAAATATAATGTTATTAATCAATCATAGGTAAATTATGATATAATATAAATGAAGTGTTTTTTTACATCATGTAGATCAATTTCACCCATGAAGTCAACTAAATGAAAAAATCAAGTGGAGTTGAGTCTATTTTTTAGAAAAAATATATAAACAATATCTAAAATTCTTGTGTGTTGTTTCTATACTGTTTTTTAATATGTTAATAATATTAAAATGTTGTTTTATTGTATCAATCATAGATTTTGTGGGTGAATACTATATTTTAAAATATAAAAATGAAATACTTCACTCCAAAAGTTTTTTAGATGATGGGGCTGTTCCATTAGAGTTTTCTACCTGCCAAAAAATAAAAAGGCATTTTTATAATGTCGCGATTTGAAGGGCATGGGAGGAAGACCCATATGATGGGTAGGTGATGTAAATAATATAATGAAATCAAATAATGAAATAGTTTAATGAATTTGATTTTTTTTTGGTTCCATGAAATACCTAGAGAATTTCTATTTTGTGAATTTGAGAAATCATTCCTAAAAATATTGAAACTACAACCTATAAAAAATTAAAATTTATAAGAGATAAATAAATCTACAATGTGATTAAGTGCATGATTTTAGGAGGCCAACTCTCTAGGAAAAAAAATAAGATATGTATGAAGTTAATTATATTGAGATATTTGAATAAATATTCATCCTAATCTTTTAGTGAATACAATAAGAAGGATTTAAATGATCTATAATTTAGTTATCTGGAACCGAATGGTCTGGGAATTTGGAAATGATGAGCAAGACCATGTGATCCTTTAGAATATGAGGACCCAAATAATTAAATGAGAAAAAAGACTATTCACACTACACCATAAGATATGAGATTTTAAAGGCTCTTTTAATAGAGGAGTTTGGTAAGAAACTTTATTGATACATTGATAAGTAGTATTAGAACACAACTAAGATAGAGAAATAATATATTTTGTAAATAACTTGAGCTAGTGGGATGCGAGTATAATGAACTTGTTTGGAGGTAAAAACTATATTCATTAATAACTAGTCATTTCAATAGTTTTCCAACCATGACATTAAAAGATATCAGGTACATCAATTATTGTGATTTATAGTGAATACACACAGTCTTGGAACATAACTTGACCCTAGAAAGAAGTGAGATATCCAATTAAAAATGACCCTGGTAAATCCTTGTGGTTCTTCTTAATTTTATCATCTTCGATTTGATAAATGGGGGGATAACTCAAAACAAGAGGATAAATATCCAATCATGTCCCAAATGATGATTTAAAATTGATAAATCATAAAATTAAAAAGGGTTCATTAATTCACCATTTCCCCTTATAGTGATATCATAGGTCCTAGAATCTTCAAGTTCAATTTTATATAATTCACAATAAAAAATGATTCAAAATCAATATTTTCAAACTCACCACCATGATTTCACTTTAGTGTGACAATTTTAAGGTTTATTATTTTTAAAATGTATATTATTTTATCATGAAAGAGTGCTTATGAAATTTGAAAAAAATTTAAAAACAATTTTTAATATGTATAACGAATGACTAGTAAATAATGTATTTTCATCGAGTACATAAATTTTTGTTGATATGAAATAGATTAAATGAAATAACTATAATATTTTAGTTTTGTAAATAATTTTTATTGGTTTTAAATAAATACTAGTTTACTTTCAATATTTATTTGGATAATATACATTTTAGTGTTAAAAGTTGAGTATTGATATGCCTTTTTCAGGGGCCTTCCTTGAGAATTTATTCTGTGTGCAAAGGTTTTTTTGTTATAAAATTCGACTCCAAATCCCAGAATTGGATTTCAAAACATTAAAAAAAAGAACATTATAGTATGTTAATACCTCTATATCTATTATATATACACTATTATATTAGTCTATATATTATATCAGGTTTATATATGAGTTTGGGATGATTCATTTTTTACTACTTAAATGTATAGATCACTCCATATTATATAATATATTTAAGAAAATGACACTATTCGTAATACCTAAAATGTAATGGAAATATTATATTAATGTCTTAACTCATATAATAACATCAACATTTCCAGTTATTCTTTCTTTCAAAAAAATAAAAAAAAATAATTCCTACATCCAATTTATTCAATTTATGAAATTTTTATCTTTTTATAGTGATATGATAGAATAAATACTATACATATACCACATATTCCTACTTATTTCCATTGACATGTATTCTTAATGATTATAAAACTTTGTATTTTGATAACCATTTTGTTTGGGGTCCAAAAATATTATTGTGTAACAATTTTAAAGCCCATTATTTCTTAGGACATGTAAAGACCCGTAAAATTCAAGGGAAATTTTTATTCTTAATTTTCTTTGGGATTTTACAAGAACACAGTTTCTGACGGCGCCTAATTCCAAGACCCGGTGTGCCCGGAATTAATTTACGAAGTTAGGCCCATGTACGTTCAGTGAACGAACGAGCGAGTCTTTCTAACTTTTAAACCGGTGCTCGGAATTGAAATCTGAGGGTACCGATGAACTCGCAGTGCCGGTAATTTCTTAAGAAGACCTTTTCCAAAGGTACGTTTTCTCGGGAGAAGTTGTTTAAATTTTGATGTGTAAGTGAAGAATAAATAAAATTTGTAATCCAATTTTATTTTTCATCTAAGTAGTTTTATCCTTTGTGTGGAAGTTGAGTTGGTAACTACACTTGGGAGAATAAATGAGAGGTGGGGCCCACATGAGCCCCCACCTTTTCACATTCCCAACAACCCCTTGAAACTCCCCTTTTAAACTTGTAAACTCCCTTAAATTTAGTAACCCTTCCACTTCCTTATTTAATTTTCCAACCTACCTCTTAATTAATTAAAAAACTAATGGTTTAATTAATTAAGTGAAATGGATTGGAATTTTGTGAATTTGATTGCATGACATGGGTAAATAAAATAAGGTGGTCCCATATTTTATTTTGGGTTGGAATTGTTGGGTTAATAGAAAGGGAAGAGAGCTATTTAGTTTTGAAGAGCTTCTTCCTCCGAAGAAGAATGCTTCATCTACTTTCTTGAAGAACGCGAAGAACGTCGTCTCATCTTGCATCTTCTGTCCACGTCAAAGGAAGTGAGACACCGCATTCTTCATCGTGTGAACACTGATGATGTGTTTTCTCTTCTTCTTCCTCTGCGTCAAGGAAGTAGACACCACCGCAGGGAACGTCGCCATCGACGACGGCTCTTCCTCTGATGACAACGGAATCAACACCGATCATCGTGACGCTTGCCTCTTTCCACGGAAAAACGACAGGTGACATCTTTTTGAGGTAGGGATTTTATTTTTGAATGTTAACGAACCCATGTTTATTCCCTTCTAAAAAAAGAGCATTGAACAACTAAATATTAAGTTGAACTGCGAAAGGATATGTTTGCGGGTTGGAAATTCTTGATTTCGTGGAAAACTGTTGGGGTATTTTTTTTTCATGATTTCTTTTCCGTTCAACGACTTATTTTTGGCCACCTATTATCGTAATAACAGGATAAGGTCGGGCCACACGAACATGGCCGACCCACCTCCCCCTTTGATGTTGTTTTTGTTGCGGCATGAAAGACGGCGGCGTGGTGCAACGACACTGCGCGGAATCAGGAATAAACATGGCGAATAAACGCGGTGTCGTAATGCCACGCCGTGGAGCCCGAACAAAGCCGTGGTGCCATCATACCGCGCCGGAAAACCACGAAGAGGCTACGTTTTGTTATTTGACCTACAGATCATCGGGCGATGACGAATCAGGCCGCATCGATTATTTAAAGCCATCGTAGTAAAGGTCGGCTCCCAGGAGGACCATTGAAGAAGACAGGATGCAAAACGGACCACCAGAGCACGTCGGGTGGTCCGCAGAAGGTAGCGGCGGCGCTTTCTCCGGAACAAGACCACCGCAGCTGAGCCGTGGCGGTGGCCAAACTGGAACGGCTTCACCGTTCTGGAGGTGGAGTGGCGCGTCATTAATTTGTGCCAGTTTTTCTTCAACGGGGGGGGGGGGGGGGGGGGGGGGGGCGTAACCCCCGCACCCGCTGGCCACGTGGGCACCGCGACAGCGCTAGGCCGGGCCGGGCCTCCCAGGCCGGGCTGGGCTGGGCCACGCCAACCGGGCCGGGCCAGGCCGCGACCCGATGGGCTGGACCCGGACCCGGGTCGGGTCGACCCGATTCGGGCCGACCCAGGGGGTCTCGGGACGGGTCGTCCCGAGCCCGAACACCCTATTTTCAGATTATTTTCAGTCATTTGCCAATAACCTGGGATATGGACCTCTAATCGATGAACTATCAGTTGCGATGCGATGCTTGGATCGAGACGGTCGTTTCAGTATATTACACTCAGGGTTTTGAAGAACTTTGGGTACGGCCGGGTTGGTTCGATCACGAGACCAACCGGGCCCTCGGAGCGGAAACGCTTATATCTCGAGCTCCGATCATCCGATTGACATGTCGTTGACTTTTTTGGGTTCCTCTTGATGAGACGGAACTTTTGGCATACTTCTCATGAGTTTTGGTTGTAGTTGGACAGTGGTCGGGTTGGATTGTACCTGAAATCCAATCGTGCCCCTAGAACGGAAAGCTGATAACTTTCAGACCAGACGTTTGTTTGACGAACCGTCAGCGGCGTTGGTGACCACGTTTAGAAACGGTCCCTATGAGAATACCTTATGAGATTTAGGGGTACAGACGAGTTACGGTCGGGTTGGTTCGCACACGAAACCAACCGGGCCCTAGGGATGAAAAGGCTAGTAATTCATAGACCGGGCGTCTGACTGACGCGCCGTCTGTTGCGTTGAGACCCCTATGACGAGTCGGATCTTTGAGATACATCTTAGTGGGACTTTTTGATACTTTTAGTATCGACCAGTATCTCATGGAGCAAACCCTCCCGGTGACGGGCTAGCAGAGTGAAGAGACCTAGTAGCTGGCTGAGACTTGATGACTGATGATCTATCGTCTCGGTGTGTTTCGGATAGCCCAGTGGTGAGTGCTTGGTTGTAGCGGAAGACCCACAATGGAGGAGCGCTTGGTTGTAGCGGCATACCCGTGGTACTCAATAGAAGGAGTACCCTTGGAGGCTTTGAGGGGGAGTTCTTGGTTGTAGCGGCAGACCCACGGCGGAGGAGCGCTTGGTTGTAGCGGCAGACACGCGGTACTCAAGAGAAGGAGTACCTATGGAGCCTATGAGGGGAAGCACTTGGTTGTAGCGGCAGACCCATGGTGGGAAGCACTTGGTTGTAGCAGCAGGACCATAGTACTCGACAGGTGGAGTACTATAGCAGTCCAAGGTTAGTGGGGCGCGCTTGGTTGTAGTGGCAGACCCACTGTACTCGTCAGAGGAGATGTTCTCCAGCAGTCGTGGTTTCGACATCATGATTAAATCCTGGTTTGAGCTGAGTCTATGATCTTTGTGTTTCATCATGATTGAGATGGGTCACTTGATAACTTAGGTATAAGTATGGGAATATACCTGGGTAGTGGTTATCCATTGATTTCATAATCTTTGTGTTTCCTCTTGATTGAGATGGGTTACATGATAACTTAGGTATATGTATGGGAATATACCTAAGTAGATGATATCTGTTGAGATCTTCCTTGTGGTTATCCTTGTTGGATTTAGTGAGACCTTGAGGGTTTCAGGGTCCCTACTGAGTATCGGTATACTCACTCCTGCACGGGCTATGCCCGCACCTCATTGTGTTGGTTGCAGTCGACGGGCAGCGTTGACAGAGGCCGAGTGTTCGAGGGCTAGATGGTACCTAGAGGTGGACCTCACGACGAGTCAGTATCCAGAGCTGGACTTCACATCGAGGCGATACTCGGAGGAGGATGACGGGCAAGAGCGTTTTGGAGGCTATATTACATACCCTTTAGGTAGGATCCTTGGTGGACGATCCAGGAGCTGCGCTATCTATACCTACCCTTTAGGTAGGAACCTTGGTGGATGACCCAGGAGTGGCTTGACAGCTTCCGATTGTTTTGTCTTTTACTTTGTACATTACAGTTGGGCTTGTATTTCTGGCCCACTTTACATTCATCACGACTTGTATTCAGTTTTACTTAGTGATTACTTCCGCTTGTAGTCTGTGGTGTTTTGTTTACTTTTATAAAGGCAATGCCTTCCCAGTTATTGGGATTTATGCCTTTGGTGCTAGTCGCCATCCCCTGGCCTATGGAAGGTGGGCTTGGGGTAGTCACGGCACGGGCCCCGAGGATGGGTCGTGACAGGACCCTTATACGGAGTAGTAACTAGTTATTTGGAAATAAACATGTAATATTCTTATAATAACCCATGTCATGGTGTCTTAGTGGAATCATAGAATACATGGATTAAAATATAGTGGAGGATATTATGTTTTAAATTTGAGATTTTGACTTGGGTTTTATAGATTTAGGAAAGATTAGAGTATGTTTTTGTAAATTTTATGTGGCTTTAAGGGTAGTTTGAGGGTTCAGGTGGATGATGGAGATGGTTCTTCATGTTTCCAAGAGTAAAGAAGTACTACTTTATACTCAATGTATGGGTACTGCTTACCTAGAGGTATATCATGTGGTTATAATTTTTATATTATACACCACTAGGTACCTTATGAACATGTATCACATTCATTTTATAATTCAAAGATCATTAATGATCCAATAAATTGAACGAGGTACCTGATTGTGGGGATTGGATTCAAAATATACATTTTATTTATTTTATTAATTTTTGTAAAAATAAAAAACTATTTTAAAAAAATAACTCACCACACCTCTCCTTCCATTTGACCTTACCTCCCGATGATATTTGTCACATTATTACTACAACATTTACTTTCACTTATATCTCCTTATTCAGAATGATTGATTATCATTCAACCATAATGCATTTATAATGGTGATCTGTACCATAGACACCCTTTTCCTTATTATTGAATACCAAATTTGTCACAGATTCATTTAAATCTATAGATATGTGACCATGTGATATTTTACATGATTTTTTTATGAATATAGAATCACTCAACAATAACAGATCATCCTTCTCCTAATAAATAATGGATGGTTGTCCCTTTCATTTTACATCTATTTAAAAGAATTTCTATTTTTTGTAAGATGATGAGAATAATTATGTGGGTGTGAGAGATATAGAATTCTTGAGATAGGGCTAGAGGATTCAAGTTAGTTTGAGTAAGTCCTCTTATGATTTTGAAGAACATATCACATGTGGTGAATCATGTTTTAGTGTTTTCTGTCAACTATAAATAGAAATGGTGAGTTTTCTATGATTGGAATTAAATTAACATATGTGTTAGGTTTTAAATAGACTATAGTGTTCTTAAAGAGTGATGTTTAAAACTCAATCAAGTGATATGCGCCATTAATGAGAAATTGGTTTTGTTATTTTGGAGGACCTTTATTAAATATATTCTTTTGTGTATGGTGAAATTTTTCTTTGAGTGACATAGCGAGTAAGTGGTATTGTGGGGGAAATTCTTTCCTATGTTAAGACCCTATGAGGGTAGAATATATTTTTGGATTACATGAAATGAATTTTCAAGAGGAATATTTTTTTGGGAATGACTATAGTTGTGTTATATAGGTTTTTTCACCTTTGATGAGGTCTTTTATTGGTAGTCTGATACAAAAATTTTCCAGAAAGATAAGTGTGGGAATGATATAAGTGAGAGGTTAAGACTCATTAATACTAATAATGTTCCTTGAAAGGTAAATGTTTATGTATAAATTTACCCAAGGTTGTATTTTTTAGCATATATTTGGGTAATTCCATTTTATATGATGATATAAATTTGAAATAATATATGTTTAATTAAAAATTATGAATAAAACTATTTTGTTTTTAGAATTATTAAAGGATATAGTTTTTATTTCAATCATAGTTTTTGTTTTAGTTAATTATAAAAGTATTTTTTTTATATTATTTATTGGATTCATAGACACAATTATTCAGTTGATCAAGATATTTATGATTTTCCTTGTATTTATGATTTTTTATGATATACATTTGATGCTCTTATGATAAAAGGGGGTATCAAATAAGAATGTGTTAAAATATTAATATGTATGTAAAATATTCCCTTGCTGATGGTTCTTATATTCTAATATAGTTATTACTATAATCTATTAACACGATTTAATTTCATTGTAGCAACGTTTAGGTTTCAAGAAGTTAATTTATATTGATATCATGCAAGCCATTTTTATTAACTCTATTAATGTTACCTAAATTCATAAATATGACATTGATGAAAAATGTATTTTGAAATGGTGATATCATGTTATCATATACACCACAACTATATATCAGATGATACAACCCAAATATAAATTGAAAAATATAATATTTTTATGGGTATAAAGTAATATGGGTCTTATTTTCTTAGGATGGTAACCGTGGAAACCTAACTCCAATTTATCAGTTAACTGGATCACTTTTTCAATGGTAACTATGGGGGAAATGCTGAATTAATTGAAACATTTCACCATCCTCTATGGTATGGTCATTTATCTTCTTATACTCTTGTTTATTTTACAAGCACGAATATATTACCTGGCATTAGATCAGTTTATAGGATGTGTTGTTTCTCATGGTTAACTGGCTCCCTTCAAAGATATGTAGTATCTCCAAAAAAACTATATCAATTATGGATTGATGTTGGTATAGTTAGTATCCATAGTGATTGATGAATCATGTTAGGGACTGGTATTATGTGTATAGAATTTTCTAAGTATGTATTTTTAGTATATTCTTATAAATGTATTATTATGGCACCTTCATAGTCTTCCTATTTTATATTGATACTATATATTATTTAATATCATGAATACAATCATATATATAATAGATTATATTAACTACAATGTAAGTGGTGGCCTGATCTGAATTATAATTACACCATACATTTTCAAATAGGTTGTCATGTAAACCCTATATTTTACATATTGGTTGGGGATAGAACTATAATACAACAAGTGGAGTTAGGATTTCTTGATAGGGACTATGTGATGGGATTGAGGAATTTATTATTATGTTTTAGAAATATCTCCTTGGTGATTTCTACATTTATTTATATATTTAATATAATTATACTTTTAGTAAAATTTTCTTAAGATATAATATTCTATAATGTATTTGGTCCATAATTAATATCATTATGGTTGGTTATTAAATCATGGAATGATTTCTCCTATAATCAAATGTAGTACTCAAGTGTTTTATATGTTTTATTTATTTATTTATTTAATATATAATTTAATTATATTGAGGGTATAGTCTCCCCACAATTCATCATTATCCACCACTTGTATTGGTAGCCTCTTGTATATGTGATGGAATTCATGAGGTTATGTAATGACTTATCCAAGGATGTATGTGTGGTTTCATACCAATAATGTTACAAAGTGATATTAGATAATTTTATTGGGTTATTTTATTTTACATGGGTTAATTTATTAGATGAAATTTTAGTTATAGAACTGGAATATGCACCAACCATCGGCTTCATGAACTGTTGTAGGGTGAAAGTCCAAGTTACTAGGAAAGGGATTTTAGTTCTTTGGTTTTGAGTATTATAATTTTATTATATTATGAAATATTTTTTTTGAGTGAAATTTTTTATCATATTAAAATAGTCACGAATTCAGGAATAATATTAGACATATAGGTTCTCTTTGGGAAGCTGTCGTAACTCTAAGAACAAAAAATTCATCAACCGAATGATCAGAAAGAAGAAATAATTCATTTGTATTGTTTCACCATAATTTTAGTTTATTAGGACATTGATCTATTACTATATCCAAATTATGATAATAAATCCAACTCAAACACACCTGAATACAAGAAAATAGAGGGTTTATAACATATAAAGAAAACACATATTACATAGTTTTTATTTTTAACCTATATCATTGGGTGAAAATAGGAAGTTATTTTATTTAATAAAAACTATAAAGATGAAAACTTGTGACTCTTAGGGAAGTGGATTATGTAAATTATGGGGATCAGTCTATATTAGACATATCAACACCTTTATTTAACCCCCTTTATATAGAGGGTCCACTTGGTTATCGGGTTGCACCTAAATCATATATTTGTGATCAAATATCCATTACACTATGAAATATCTAATCTCTTATTGGATTATGTAATTTCTAGAAAAATGAATGATAATTGAATAATGTTTCTACTACTCACCATTTTCCTAGAATCTCTATATGAAGTAATACGCAAACATATAATTTTTTTCCTGCTAGTGATTGCTCTATTTTAATTTCCTATAACTTGACTACAAGTAATTCAATAACATGGATTTCTTACAATGAAATGTTCTAATGTAAACTTTTTGTGAACTGAATCACGATATTATTGTAAACTGAACTACCAGATCCTTAATTATACTTCACAATCCTTAAAATATATCACTTTAATAATATTTAAATTATCTCAAATAACCATTCACTCTATATCTCCAATTTAGTTCTTTAAATACTATTTTCTTTACATTCATCCCCACCCAAATAATGAACAATTTTGATTTAAAATATAATGTATTATCACATTGGTGAACTTGTGTAGAGACACAAAGCTAGACGTACATTGAAATTACATTACTTTTTCGGAATTCTTAATACATGACAAACACAGATGCCCAAAGACCGTATTAGTTTAGTGTCTTTGGAAACACAGAACGTAATCTTCTAATCAGGGTGAAAGATCTTCAAAATATCCCATAAAGATCTTCCCCATTTGGTTTTCATACCTAAAAACTTTTTTTATATCCTGGGGAAAAGAAAACATAAAATGGATGAGCTCAAATGATCAGTAAGGGTTAACATAGAAAACATAAAACAATCCAGAAACATCTAAATTCAAAAACATGAACATAAAATCTAAACACCAAAATCTTGAGCAAAGACATAAATATTAGAAGTATGTAAGACACATATCATAAAGGAACATCAATCATGATAAAATATCATTGGAATAAAACATGTGATTGTGGAACCCATTAACCACAAGATATGATTTCCATAGTATCCAAGGTATTTCTGCCAAGAACATCTTAGTGGAAAAAATCCCTTTCCAAATCGAGTTCACTCCTCGTTACTGTCCTGTATTACTGAACCAGATTAACATACCATTCCAGCCATTACTATCTCATGAGATATAAATCTTTACCCAATTCATTAGAGGGAGATATATGTCCCACCCATCTCATAATGAAATCATTTTTTTGTGTGCCACAAAATCATAAATCATACATCATAGCATAACAAATGTAATACAATGGGATTCTTAAAAATCATGCCATCATAAAATAATCCATATAAAATAATTGATATCATTTCATCATAAGAAAAATAAAACCATGTAAATCATAGAGGCATTATACTTGAGACATACACATATGAAATAATGTCATCTTAAATGGAAAATGGTTTTGATAAAACACATGAAATGAATTCTTGAGGAAAATATCCTTTCCACTTGAAAATAAATTTCCTTTCACAAAATGCCAAGAAATTTTAAAAGGAAAGTATTTTGTTCAAAATATTCATAAAATTTTGTAGAGTAAGCTTCATGAAAATGAGGCGTTATGAATCTGTAAAAATCCGTCCACGCCGTATAAGTTAAAAATAACATTCTTTTCGTACTTTTGTCGGAAAAGTCAGAAAGATCCTAGTGTGGTAAAAAAATACGATTCCTTTCATAACATGTGGTAAATTTAAAAAATGTGTAAAAAGGAAATTAAAAATACATGAAAACATATTTAGGAAACATGGGCATGGATGATAATAATAACCCCAGTAAATAGTTACGAAAAACAATCTCGAAAAAGAACAAGATTGAAATAGTTATCCCTTACCTTATGTCTAATATACATCGTATGTATCCAAACCTCATGTATAATGATTTAAATAACATCGTTGACTTATTACAGAATCATATTCATTGTTATGATATCATATATGGTTTTCTAATGACTTTATATTACCCATTCTTTTGTAAATTCCATGTTAAAGCAGCATTTTGGGTAAAATTGTTTCATTTATCGTACGTGTTTTGACTTGTTGTCCTTGATATTATTACTTATATCCAGATTTAATTACTTCTATAATGTAAAAAATGATTTATATATAATATTTATTCAGTATATAAATATATATAGGATAGATTGAAAAATGGAATGAAATACATTGTTCATGGAGACAGTTGGCCGTACGTAAGCATGAACGCTGTTTTCATTTCCTTATTTAATTGAATGGAATTAAGTAGATGACATACATACATACATACATACATACATATACATAAATCCAGTATCATTATTATGTCATATATTTCATTATTATTCATTACATATACTTTATAATCATTCATGAATGGTTAACATGGAGAATGATTCTCATCGCATCGTGGAGATGGTAGTCCGTCCGTATGCACGAGCGATGATCTCCTTCTCATGATCGTGGAATTGTATTAAAGTGTAAGTATAATATTTAAGAATAAATATCACTTTACAGTAATCATATATAGTTATTTATTTACACCATTATACCCATCCAAGTAAGGTGGTGGTCGAAAACATATTACACCATGGCCTGGAGACGGTATTCCGTACGTACGCACGCGCGATGATTTCATTTTCCATAGGATGGATAGAAGATGATATACGCTTGTTTCATATTTATAATAATATATCAGTATATTAGTGATAATTATGTTATTAAGTTATAGTGAAACAACTAAAGAAGAAGAATTATAAGAAGAAATAAACTTGAGAGAATCCGAAGAGAAGATTACCTTTTCTTCGACGCACCTCCTTTAAGATTCTTCTTAAAGAAGTGCAGTTGGTATTTTGAGAAGACCAGAACCTCTAAAATTTTTCTATGTAAGTGGAGAATAGAAATGTGCAGGGTTTGTCCAAACATCAAGGCTCAAATGGTTGTGAAGAGAAAAGGGAAGGGGTGCCCTTTTTATAAGGGAGGGGAGGGGCACCTTTGAAAAAACATAAATTTTTTTTTTACAATAAAGTCATATTCGGTTTATAATAGATCCAAATTAATTTATTTAGAAGATAAAGTGGGGATGGGTCGAAATCCACTCAACCAATAGGTTTTAGACAATTTTAGGTTACTATTTTATCCTTATCATTTAGATTTTAATCTATGTTAAATAATTTAACTTTTACCATGTCTTCTTGTTTTCGTACACTATATGGTTAATAAACTTACTATAACAATCCAAAAGAAACCCAAGTGGTTCATTATTAATATATATAACCTTATAGAAGTCATTTTTCCAAACCTTAGATTTTTAGGAATATTATAAAATTTTTTGAATTCATAAAAAGTCTGAAATTACATTTATTTGGGTATTTATAATATCAGTTATTTTAATATTTCCTTATTTAGGTACTTACTACATCACCATTGTGTCATAAATAAATTAAATTATTTAAAGTATAAAAATTATAAATAAAATACCAATAGTTAGTAAAGCGTTTTAGATTTCGATTGAATATTTACAATTCAATTTATCTTATTTATAACCCTATATTAAAAATGTTTTAGTTATTAAACTTTGATTTCAACTATTTTAAATCTTTTTTAAATAAAATAATAATAAATGTCCTAATCTAATCCAAGTGGACATAAATGATAATATTATATTCCTAAGGTTGAATTTGGTTGAATTATACTTATCCAATAGAATTAGAACATTTGTTAGGGTAATAATAATATCATTTTTACCCATAATTACCCTATTTACTTTTAACCGTCGTAAATAAAAGTAAAAAGTTACTATTCACCAAAAATTATTTTTATCTTGTTGAACCAAATTTTACTCCTTGATATTAATTTTTCCTCTCATATTTTTGAAATTCCACTCATAGAAGATGTATAATTAAGTTTTATGTAAGTTTTCAAAAAGCTGATAGGAGGTAGGTAAAAGACGGTGAAAAGTTCAATAAAACTTTTTATATATCTAAAATTTTTATAAAATGACTCCGATGAATTACATTGAACCTATATAGGTATTATGTATCAATTTTTACATAAAATAAGCTTTAATAAAATAAATAATTATTTAAATAAAAAGTAGGTTTTTAAATAGTAACCATAGTGTTTTCACTATTCATCAAAAATTGAATGTTTTCTGAAAAATACCAAAAATTCACCCAAGGATAATTTCGATATTTTGAATCTAAAAATGATGTCCATTTTGAAAGATAAAATTTACAAAATTTCAAAAATTGGGTATTAATATTCATAACAGCTAGTTTATATAATATTTTAATAACATATCATTATTTAGTGAAACTCGGTATTGCATATGACACACACTATCATGGAAGGTCGCAATTGTGTGTAATGAAAGCCAAGTCAGGGTTGTGTGTAGTGCATGAATCATTTGTTGTTTCATATAATAGAATCCAACCATATTTCACTTATACATTGAATATATATATCTACATTAACTCAACATTGCTTAAAATAACTTCTATCAAACAAACTTGAAATTGTGTGTAACACTATCCAAGAATAGTGTTGGGTATACTGCAAGTTAACATGGTCTTGCATATAGCGAATGAAAATCTTGGTGTACCATACAATAGAAGATATGAAAGAATTTAAAAAGAATAAATCTCTTAAAATCTCAGGGTGTTACATTCTACCCTATTAAAATGAATTTCACCCTCGAAATTCGTCGGGGTTATAAATGGTTTATTACATGAGATTTTCTTTCATAGAAACCCACATCGTAAAAAGGAATACCAAAACTTCTCTTTAAAAGATAAATTATGAAACGTAACCATTACCCAAATTAACCAATCACTGGGTTTTTCACATAGGATAACATTGGTGAAAATATGGATATGGAAGAGAAATCTAACCATCACGTTCTAATGGAGAGTGGTAGAGGACATGGCTCTGATAAAGCCAACAGTCACAAACAAATAAATTTGTGATGATCTAAGGTGTCTTCTGATTCATCAAATACTAGCACAACATTTTTGGTTTTCAATATTGTTTCCTTAATGTTGAATATTTTTTGAAATAAAAGAAATACTTAATTGATTTTGGTACAATCTCACTGTTGCTTGTGCCTTGATCAATTTCTACTTCATCTCTTAAAGAAATGAAGTTTAATTTGTCTTTCATGAAGTGTTATAAGATCATTCGATAGATTGATAAGTCATTCCATTTTTCTCAAACATAAGGTTATAAAAAGTTATCAAATATATATAAGTCCATATATTTTGAGATTAATCGTATATGGTTCCAAAAAATGGACTTATACTTCATATATCGTACCGCTTAATATAATAAAACTAGTTTCTACTAACCTGGGACTTCCTGTAGGCTAGTGGTATGAGATAAAGGCCTGTCACACTTTAGTTGTGGGTTCGATTCCCACAGCCTTGTCTGGCGCGATGTGTTATCACACGTCCTATGGGTCGTCCTTTTTGTAAAAATAAACTATTATAACATTCATGAAATAGTATCAAAAAATTTTCTAGCCTTAAACAATTCTATCTGATGTCCAACTTAATCCATTCCAGCCATTAAGGTTATTGAAAATACTTCTGTCCAATCTTATAGTATAAAAAAAATGATTACTAGAAATTTCATCAACCAAGCATGTGAATACCATCATTAATACCCCATATATGATATATCTTGTTGGTCACATTCCAAACATGTGAATACCTTAATCATGTATTCTCTTGAAAAATGAATACCCATTGAACCTTAGTGAAATCATGAATGATGTCAAAAGTTAACTCTTTCCACATACCAAAATCCTAAAATTTATATATACTCAAACCATGATATCACATTGTCCTTATATCAGCCATTAGCTCATCAATACTATAAAGCATCTAATTATCTCTTTATCCCTTCATTATGGACATATCATCTACTTTCTAAAAATAT
This sequence comes from Viscum album, assembly GCA_963277665.1. Taxonomy (NCBI): domain Eukaryota; kingdom Viridiplantae; phylum Streptophyta; class Magnoliopsida; order Santalales; family Viscaceae; genus Viscum; species Viscum album. Next base: position 594,523,362 of record OY728126.1, read on the forward strand.
ACGAATTAACCTTTCATGGCTACCAGTACCATTCAACTTATACTTTCAAATACTTTAGGAAAAACAATAGTGTAACAATCCTTAGATGTGACTTTATTCCATAGTTCCATTACCTATACAACATAACTCTTGATAAATATAAATCATTCCACTACCTTCTTAAACCATTGGCCAAGCTTCAAAACTTATTTCATCTCATATATCATTTGTAGTCTCCACATTATCATCCACATAAATACTACCCATATGACCACTCTGATTCTCTTCATGATATTATTCCTTAGGTCATTGGTTTGCATAATGCCCATACATTCCACATTTAAAACATTTAATCATTGTTGATGTCATAGCAATACCATTATCCTTCTCTATGGTGTTAACTGAACCTTTTCCTTTTCACTTGTTGGATTTGTGTCCTTCTTTTCCACACCCAAAGCATCTTCCAGTTCCTTTGAAAAATTCTCCTTGATTCCTCTTCCCACATGATTTACATGATAGAAATTGAATGTTCTTTCCTCTATGAACATCACAAAACTCCATCTTTCTCTTATTAGCTGAGTCATGAAACTTACCAAAGTTGAGATTCTTGATCGTATTATGATATTTATGATTAGGAAAAATAATGATGTTTGGACTTACAAATATCATTTCTTTGGTTTCTCATGAAGAATATCATTCCATTGTCCATCATATTCTCCATTGTCGTGAATCTTCCTGTTTCTAGCCATTTTCTAAAACCCCAAAAGAATAGTGTGAGAGGAAAAAATCATGTTAGGGAAAACAAAATAATAATGGGGGAGTACCAACAATATCTAACATCTTAGGTTAAATTCTAAGATCATTACCGTAATTCTAGGACTATAACTTATACGTATACTTATCCTTAGGGACATCCCTAGACATACCATAAAAATATCTCTAGGGATTTCACTAAAGTTTTCGCATCCTAGTTTTCGAAGGTTAACTAAACCTTCACTCTAATACCAACTGTAGAGACCCAAAGCTTGACATATATGGAAATTACATTACTTTTGTGGAATAATTAATATATGACTAACACAGATGCCCCAAGACCATATTTGTTTAGTGTCATTGGAAACTCGGAACGTAATCTTTTAATCATGGTGAAAGATTTTCAACATCTCCCATAATGATCTTACTCTTTTGGAATTCATACCTAAAACATTTTCTTATATCTTTGGGAAAAGAAAAACCTAAAATGGGTGAGCTCAAATTCTCAGTAAGGATAAAAATAGAGAACATAAAACAATCCATAAAATTTGAATAAAAAAACATGAACATAAAATCTAAACATCAAAATCTTGAGAAAAGATATAAATCTTGAATATACGTAATGCATATATCATAAAGGAACATAAATCATGAAAAAATAGCAGGGGAATTAAACATTTAATTATGGAAACCATTAATCACATGATATGATTTCTATAGTAGCCAAGGCATTGCTTCCAAGACCATCTTAGTGGAAAAAGTCCCTTTCTGAATCTAGTTCACTCCTCATTCCAGTCCTGTATTACTGAACCGAATTAACTTACCGTTCCAGCCATGTCTATCTCATGAGATATAAATTGTTACCCAATGCATTGAAGGGAGATATAGGTCCAACCATCTCATAATGAAATAATTTTTTTGTGTTCCACAAAATCATAAATCATACATCATAGCATAACCCATGTAATAGAATGAGATTTTTAAACATCACACCATCATAACCTAATCCATATAAAAAATGGAAATCATTTAATCATAATAAAAGTTAAAACATTTAAATAATAGAGAAATTATACTTGAAACATACTCATATGAAATAATTTCATCTCATATGGAAAATGGTTTTGATAAAACACATGAAATGAATTCTTGAGGAAAATATCCTTTCATCTTCAAAATAATTTTCTTTTCAAAAAATTGAAAGAAATTTTATAAGAAAGGTATTTTTTTGAAAATAGTCATAAAATCTTGTAGATTAAGCTTCATGAAAATGAGACATTATGAAACTGTAAAAATCCATTCACGTTGTATAAGTTAAAAATAACATTCTTCTCGAACTTTTGTCGAAAAAGTCAAAAAATTCCCTGTGTGGTAAAAAAAAGAAAGATTCCTTTCATAACATGTGGTAAATTTCAAGAATAAGAAAAAAGGTCTTTAAAAATACATGAAATTTTTTTTAGAAAACATGTGCATGGATGATAACAATAACCCCTGTAAATACTTATGAATAACAATCTCGGATAAGAACGAAATTGGAATAGTTATCCATTATGTTATGTCTGATATGCTTCGTATGTATCTAAACCTCCTGTATAATGATTTAAATAATTTCAGTGACTTATTGAATAATCATATTCATTGTTATGATATAATATATGGTTCACTTATGAATTTATATTACTCGTTCTTTTGTAAATTCCATGTTAAAGCACCGTTTTGGGTAAAATTGTTTCATTTATCGTATGTGTTTCGACTTGTTGTTCTTGATATTATTACTTATTTCCTGATTTAATTAAAATACAGAATGTAAAACATGATTTATATATAATATATATTCATCATATACATATATATATGATAGATCAATAAATGGAATGAAATACACTGTTCATGGAGACAGTAGGTCGTAAGTACGCATGAATGCTGTTTTCATTTCCTTATTGAATTGAATGGAATTAAGTAGATGAAATAAATATAAATATAAATATAAATAAATCAAGTATCATTATTATGACATATATTTCATTATTATTCATTATATATACTTTATAATCATTCATGAATGGTTAACATGGAGAATTAATCTCATCATGTCGTGGAGACGGTAGTCCGTACGTACGCACGAGCAGTGATATAATTCCCATGATCATAGAATTGTATTGAAGTGTAAGTATAATATTTCAGAATAAATATCACTTTACAATAATCATATGTAGATATTTATTTACACCATTATACCCATCCAAGTAAGGTGGTGATCGAAAACAGATTACACTATGGCGTGGAGACGGTATTCTGTACGTACGCACGCGCGTTGATTTCATTTTTCGTAGGATAGATAGAAGATGAAATACGGTTGTTTCATATTTATAATAATATATTAGTATAATAGTGATACTGATGTTATTAATTTATAATGAAAAAACTAAATAATAATAATTATAAGAAGAATGAAACTTGAGAGAATCAGAAGAAAAGATTACCCCTTCTTCGACGCACCTCTTTTAAGATTCATCTTAAAGAAGTATAGTTGGTAAATTAAAAATACCAGAACCTCCATAATGTTTCTAGGGAAGTGGAGAAGAGAAATGGGCAGGGTTTGACCGAGATTCAATGCTCAAAAGGGTGTGAAGAGAAGAGGGAAGTGGTGCCCTTTTTATAAGGGAGGAGAGGGGCACCTTTGGAAAAACTTAAACTTTTATTTTATAATAAAGTCATATTCAGTTTATAATTACTCAAAATTGATTTATTTCAAAGATAAAGTGGGTATGGGTCTAAAACATCTCAAACAATAGGTTTTAGACAAGTTTAGGTTACTATTTTAACCATATCGTTTAGATTTAACTCTAAGTTAAATAATTTAACTTTTATCGTGTCTTCTTGTTTTCTTACACTATATGGTTAATAAACTTACTATAAAAGCCAAAAGAACGCCAAATTATTCATTATTAATATATAAAACCTTATATATGTCATTTGGATGAACCTTAGATTTTTTGGAATATTATAACAATTAATAATATAATGTTTGTTTTAAAAACTATTTTATGTCAATTTTGACACTATTTGGTAATTGATTTTTGTGAGAATCATAACAGCATTATTAGTTCTAAAAAAGTTAATTAAATCAATACTAACATGTCATATTAACCAATAAAATTAGTGTAATTTATAAAAAGTCTTAAATTACCTTTATTTGGGCATTTATAATACCAATTATTTTAATATTTCATTATATAGGTAATTACTGCATCACCTTGTGTCATAAATAAATTAGATTATATAATGTCTAAATATTATAAATAAAATACCCTTAGGTATTAAGTCTTTATATATTTCTAATGAATATTTATAGTCTAATTTATCCTATGTATAACCCTATATTAAAAATGTTTTAGTTATTAAACTTTGATTTTAACTATTTTAACACTTTTTTAAATAAAATAATAATAAACGTCCTAATCTAATCCACGTGGACCGAAATGATAATATTTTGTTTCAGAGGTTATTTTTGGTCTGATTATACTTTTCCAGTAGAATTATAACATGTGGTAGGGTAATAATAATATCATTTTTACCCTCAATTACACTATTTACTTTTAACCGTGGTAAATAAAAGTAAAAAGTTACTATTCACCAAAAATTATTTTTATCTTGTTGAACAAAATTTTACTCCTTGATATTAATAGTGTCTCTCAAATTTTCAAAATTCCACTCATCGAAGCAGAAAAATTAAGTTTTATGTAAGTTTTCAAAAATATCCTAGGAGGGAGGTAAAAGACGGTGAAAAGTTCAATAAAAATTATTATATATCTAAAATTACAATAAAATGATTCTAATAAATTACATTGATCTTATAGAGGTATTATGTATCAATTTTTCCTAATATAAACTTAAATAAAATAAATAATTATTTAAATAAAAAGTTGGTTTTTAAATAGTAACCCATTGTTTTAACTATTCATAAAAAATTGAAAGTTTTCAGAAAAATACCAAAAATTCACCCTAAGAAAATTTCGATATTCCGAATCGAAAAATGAAGTCCATTATGAAAGATAAAATTTATAAAATTTTAAAAAGTGGGTATTACTATTCATAAAAGCTAGTTTATATAATATTTTAATAACGTATCGTTGTTTAGTAAAACTCAGTATTGCGTACAACACACACTATCATGAAAGTTCGCAATTGCATGTAATGAAAGCCATGTCAGGGTTGTGTGTAGTGCAAGATTCATTTATTGTTGCGTATAATAGAATCCAACCATATTTTATTTATAAATTTAATATATATATATATATACACTCAATGTTTCTTAAAATAACTTCTATCAAACGAACATGAAATTGTGTGTAACATGATCCAAGAATAAGGGTGGGTATACTACAAGTTAATACGGTCTTGCGTATAGTGCAAGATAATCTCGGTGTAACGTAAAACAAGAAGATATGAAAGGTATTAAAAATAATAAATCTCATAAAATCTTGGGGTGTTACAACATGACAACTAGGTTTTGATTTCCAATAATTGTTTATGCTTCACCTCCCCATATTCCAGTAATTTCTATATTTAATGGAACCTACGATCTATATATTTAGTCATCACATAAAAAATTGATTCATTATAAGATAGATTAAAATTTGAAATTCCATATAGAGTCTCATTACCTTTTCCCATATTGTGTTCTTCATGTATATTCCATAGAAACTATATTTATGTTCGTAATTTTTTTTTTAAAATTTATTCATATTTCATTGATAACAGAATAAAATATGGCTGCAACATTAACATTCAAAAGATAAATATTCCATTGAAAATAAACAAAAGTAATCTTCTAGATATAAAAAAATACACCCAAAACAAACACCATCATACCATTGTAATGGTTAGTTTAGACCAAGGCACATGGATGTTTCTACCATTACATTAAGATGATGAAAAATCAACTTCATAACCTCCCAAGATTCCTTTCACACATTTTCCGTGAATTTTATAACAAGTTTGACTAAATTAGAAATATTTGGATGAGTAGATACCTTGGAATACATTAAATAGTGAATATAATATGTGAACAAAATTTTAGAAATATACTTCTTTTTTTCTTCTATTTGAGGTTCATATTCTTGGTATAATTTAAAATTCCTTAAATGAGCAGTATAAATGGATTTAAATATAGTCATACTAAAACATTCAATTTCATTATAAATGTATTCTTTTAGAGATAGTACCAAGTATCATCAAATTTAATCCCATTAAATTCACATTCCCAAGATAATTTTATATTCCCCGTGATCTTTCATCTCAAATCATCTAGAACAATCTTTTACCAACCTCTTAATCCCTTGGTATTCCAACCTAATAAGAAGTATATCATCCAAATAAAATTTGAGGATAGTGAAACATTCATCCTTAATTAATATATGGTATAAAAATGGTCCATGTTACTCTATTTGAAACCCTTGTCTAACATATGTCCATCGAACATCCAATTTCTTCTCCATGGTTCCTATTTCTACCCATATAGACACCATTCACATTTACACACCATGTAATGATTCTAATCATCAATAAATCCATATGGTTGTTTTAAATATATTTCATCCTCTAGATCCCCATAAAAAATACATCTTCACATCCAATTTTATAGATATATATTTTGAGTAGAAACCCTACTTATCAATGTACCAATAGTAGTAAACATAACATCATATGAAACTATTTCTCCAAAATTAATTCCTTCATTTTTAGAAACCCATTTACCACTACCCTTTATTTATACCTATTACATCCATTGGATTTTATTCATTCACTAGTTGATCCATTTATTTTCTAGATCCCTCTATCCACTTGGATGTTTAGCTAATTCTTTGGTATTATATACATATTGTGAATATAACTATGCCTTCACAGTGAGATCCCAATTGCTGAACTTATTAAGACTATATTCCTCTTGTATACATGTTCTTCTCCACTTGTAAAAATTAATTATTCTAGATAATATACATAACTCTCAACTTTTTATTTCATCATATAAGATATTCACAATTTAACTAATTATTTCGATCTTTATAATGAAGATAATTTTAGTAAAAAATCAATGAATTATCTACCTCATGACACACCTACCATTGAGCTTTATTACGTATCTTCAAATAAATATACAATCTAGACTTCTGAGGCTACAGCCTAAAACTTCCTCCACAATTTAAAATATTTTTTTGTAGATTCAATATCTTTTGATGTTTCATGTAGTTGGATTATAATAGAACATCCATATAGTTCAGCTTCAAATTAATATGTTTATTTGATTTCATCTCCCCTTGTCCCCATGTACTAGTACATCCTAGGAACCCACTCATTAATAAACACATTTCTACTTCTGAAAACGTTTTTTTGTTATAATACAATATTTGAGAACCAAAGACTATATTTTCATTCCCCTTAGAGAAACATGTGATATATTTTTCATCAATATTTTTTCGATCATTGGAATCCACATGATCATAGTTAACACAATATATGATTTTAAGTTTATTATGTTTGTTAATTTTACTATACTATTTTGCAACCAATAAATGTTGATCTACAACTAAGAAGGTGCTCTTGTTAATCAGACTTCTAATAATAGATGTTATAAACACAATTGACTTGTGATTAAGAAAATAAACCCATACCATTCTTGAGAAATATTTAATTAAATTCATAATGTACTAATATCTAGCCTATGACATGATTAGAGAAGGTCCTCATACATTAGTATCTATATGATGTAGCTTCTGTTTCCTTGGAGTTTTTCTATAGATATTAAAATAAACATTCTATTATATTCCAGGTATACAAATTTCATAGAAATTGATGTACGATCACATAGGATTAAACATCCATTTATATTATCATTTATTCACAATCTACTATTTGAGATGAACCAACTGATAATTCCACCAATTTAAACATTGAGAATTTGATGCACTTACCATTTTCAACTCCATATGTTCTTCCAGTAATGAAGATACTATAAAATTCATTCCCTTATCATTGAAGATAAATCCTCAAGTAACTATCCACACTCTATTTGAAAAGTATGTTTCAAAACTAGTATCATCCAACCAACCCATGTAGATGAGATTTTTTTAGAGTATATAAATATATTGTTAATTTCAAATTCAATTAAGTCTCTTTCATATTGATATATTTTCACATCTTCCATTATATTAATATGAAAATATTTATCATCTGATAAATGCACTCTATTTTAAATATTGGAAACATTTTATATCATGTATATACATTCTCTTATAAAATGGAATTATTCACCATAATCTATTGTCCATGATTCCATTGAAACATCAACACTGAGAAAAAACCCTTCAATATTTATTTATTGTGTTTTTAGAACCAAATATTCTTGAAACTGATCATCCACCATACATGTGTTCATGTGAATCATTCTTGAGTTACCCCCTCATTCAAAAATTCCAACATGAAGGAATTAGTTTAGTCAATTTACATTAACTCCATCCTCCGATTTTATCCTCTGAGAATATCTTGTTCCTTCTCTGAGTGAACATCTTTTTCAATCTGTATTCATAGAATTACTTTAATCTCAATGGACTTCCTTCCTCTAGAAAATTTAATTTAGAATCAAATTCAATAGTTCCCATAAATCATGATCATTTATGGAATAACTTCTCACTATTATCACTATAACATCTCATAAATAAGAAAATATGAATGAAATAGAAAAAACCAAAAATCAAAAGTTTTATTTCTTACTATCTTAAGCTTAATTTGAATCATATTAAAATTGATAACATGATCTTCCCCTGATAACTAATTAAATTGTTTTAAATTGTATCATTTTTTATTTCAAAATCATTATTTAGCATATTTTTCTTCTCATAAATATCTATCAATACTTCCAATATAACTATAAATGTTTTCAAAACTCAAATGTTTATGGGAACAAATCTTTACAATGTCATATTTATTAATCCATGAGATTTATTATCCATCTCCTTTAATTTAGACTTTCCCATCTCCACAGGCTTAGTTCCGGTCAATATAACTTCATTTTCATTTTGGATCCCAAAATATTTCATATACTTATATAAGAAACCGTATACTATTGTATTGAATCAACAAACCCACACATTTCCGTTGATACCACATATGAGGAAGTTTCCAAAAATACAAACACCAAATATTCATCCATTGTTAGATCCAAAAGAGGAAATATATTATCGGTATGGCTTCACTAGATGATAAGTGCATCTGATCATAGAAGTATCATTACACCCAAATTACCAGAATGAATCTAAATAGAATACATGTGTATAAAAAATGAGAAAAAATAATATAGAAAGAACACTAATATTATATGGTTTTTATTTTCACTTACATCCTGCTCCAACTAAAATCAGGTACCTTATGAAGAAGGGAACATTCCAATATCTATACCTATAATCACATTAACTTCATGGGTCCAAAAGAATGACCCAAACAGGGTGTGAGAAGAATCCTAGCAGTCAACCACAAACTAATCTATGCCTAACTATTAGTGAATATATATAGCAGTTAATATTGAAAAATTATGTAATAAACTAAGAAGTACTCGAAAGAAAACAATCCTACTATTTTCAATTAAATTAATTTAAATTTATCAATTATTCATTCCATTGAATCATTTAACTCTAGGATATAGCCTATTATCTATATACCCCTTGTAATGTAAAAAAATAGATGTCTCATAAGATTATATAAATAAATAAGTAAGACTGAATCCAAGCTGGTGCTTAAGCTAGGGAGATGTGTTACAATCATTCAATTATTCATAAGGACCCTCGAGGAAAGCACTAACATTCTAACCCCTTTTCTCCAAAATTCAAATAATCAATTTTAAATAACCACCTAGGAAAGATCTCATAGTATATACCCATAGGTCACACATTCTACACTATGGATCTCATGGTCTATTGTAAATAAACATGGAATCCCCCAAATTTCCATGGCCAAAGGTTCTCAGGGTCTATTGTATATAAACATGAAACCCCCACAGTTTTGTTGGAAAAATTCACTCATGGTCCCTTGAAAAATCTTGAAAACCACCACAATTTATCTAGGAAAAGGCTCTCGATGTACATAAGAAGTACATGGAATAAACCATTCATTAAAAGCAACTAGTGTAATTAAAACTATTACATGGCTAAAAAATTAATGAAATCCATTAGAAATAAAATTTAATATAATCAATAAAACTCCATCCTAAACAATTCAAGGTATTGAAAACAAGATAAAACACATAGGAAACATATAAAAATAACCATAAATAGTCAATTAAGGGAAACACACCCATGGGGTTACTCAAAAACAAGGTATATAACCTTACACCTATGAAAAAACCATTTATCAATCAACCAATCCATAATAGGTAAAAAACCATGTCTAATTCCTAATCACACACTACCCTGAATGTGGATATATAGAAAATGTATCATACAAAATCAAATAAAATTAATTAAATGCCCATGATATCCTACCTCGATGTCATACGATTGGTATACTTTAACATCAGCTCGTGAATCGGCTGAGATCGTCGTAGATTTACAAAATTGTGAGAATTACCAACCTCATAAGAGAGGCTGAATCAAGAAGAAATGATCTAGGGGTTTTGATAAGTCAGCTGTGGGATTCCAATGCAGGTGATGGTGTCTCAATGAGAGCTCATATGGAGAATCAGGAAGGGTTCATAGTTTTTTAGTTGTGCCATAGTTCTCTTGTACGAAACATGGGGAGAATATTGTGTTTATTGACAAGAGACATGCCCCATTCCGATATATCGAAAAATAAAAAATATATGTAGATTTCATTAAAAATACTAACTTTTTAGTAACCTAAACTAGCCTATGACTTAAGCTGGTATGTCATCTCACCACACGCCCAAGTACTCCATCGTTTCAAATATAGTACGGTCCTGTGCATAGTTTCTAGGTACACGACATGAACATGGAAGTACATGGAAGGTACTTATAAAATCCCCATTTCATTTTTTCCTCAAAACTACACTATATCAAGATCAATACATGAAAAGAAGATCCTTGTTATTGAAAACATCCACCCATAATTCAATTCATCCCTAAACTGCCTTTCCAAGGGTGGTGAAGAGGAATTTGTGAACAACTATGGCCACTGACATCTCACATCAGTCTCCCTCTCCCATTTCCCATCCTACACTTGACAGTGCTACCATAGAACATATACTAGAGGAATAGGATGGACATGAAGAACCTTCATGTTGTGATCCACAATCTGAAAAGGGTGCTACTCGAAGGATGCATTTACCTCCAACTCAACCTCTTCAGGGTGAAAAACCTGAGATGTGACAGATATGTAACGATGTATTTGAGAAACATAAAATATTTCTTGCATTTCCTGGTACCTCTTAGCTAACTGCAACTGATAGGAAACCAGCCCAACTCATTCCAAAACTTCAAACAACCTAATGTATCTCGGTTAATGGTTCCCACATGTGCTAATCCTCATGTGTCTGAACATCGGTGTGATGTGTAGGAAAACATGATCTCTGACCTCAAAATACAGAGGTCTCCTTCGATGATCAGTATAAAATTTATGGTGAGACTGTTCAATGGCCATCCTCTTCCAAATCAACTCCACCAACTCAGTGGTCTCCTAGACAAGATGAGGTCCCATCATAACTGCATCTCCTACCTCTAAACAACATAGGGGTGATTTTCATGGCCTACAATACATAGACTCATATGGTTACATATGAATCGTTTCCTAAAAACTATAATTATAAGAGAACTCCACTAGGGGTATGTGTCTCTCCCAAGATCCCCTGAAATCCAAGATGCATGCTTGAAGCATGTTGTTTCCAACGCTTTTTATGGGTCGTGCGCGCATGTCCGTCACGAATGGGAGGACGCGCGACTTGTTGCCAGGAATTCCCACTTTCCAAAGGCGGGCGACATCTGTTCCTTGTTCAGGGACGTCTGCTCCTTGATCGAATCTAGGATGATGGGATGTCGGTTCTTACTTCTGTGGATTCCTCCTCAGAGCTCGTCACCTAGTCCGAGTCTCCCTCATAGATTTAATATGGGTTCATGAAGCTCGTTCCCTACTCCATATCTATATGGATGCCATTTAATTACGTTGATTCTGTCGAGACGCTCCAAGGGGTCTTGTCGGGGCAGAAACCTTCGATGAGGAGAATGGTCACGTTTGGGTGTTGTTGGCATGCCTTGACGCTGGGGGTTGGCATGTCTGTCTTTTTCCCCTTATCACAGGGCTTCTTGAGGGCGCGGAATCTCGAGGCATCCCACATCTAATGCGTGGATTGTGTATCATCTGAGGTTCTCCTCAGCTTCCCCTTTTTAACACGGGGTATGCCACGAGTTTAACTTCTTGCGGAGATGGATCAGACTGATCGAAACACTAAGAGTGGATCAGATTAAAGGACCCCCTAGGGGGAACACCGATGTTGGGGCCAACACGTGGGCGGCTTCCCTCATACCATGGAGTGGAATGGGATGGAATGATCTCACTGGGATGTGGTGGCCTGGGTAAGGATCATGATAGATGGTGGAATGACGGGCTTGAACCTTGTGGAGGCTTCTTACGTATCCCTATGGAAGGGAATAAAAGTCTGCGTAGTTCGGTTGTACAGTGGGACACCTGAAGAGACGACCCGTGAGAATGAATGCATGAATTGGAGCCTGGACGAAGTAAGACCCTCAGGCTAGAGCATGAGATTCCCAAGGCACATGGACTCAAGGGGGAAGTCAGGATGAGACGTGGGTGTGAGGCATGGGGCTTACGCTCTAAGACGGGCCAAGAGGAGGAATACAGTTCAACATCATGCGGGACGACATACAGTTTAACATAATGCGGGACAAGATACAGTTTAACATCATGCAGGATGAGGGCCTTTGGGTCTTACGCTATGAGGGGGCCCAGAGTGGTAGAGGAACCGACGTGGAGAGGTCTGAATGATCGAGCGGTGGTCTTGAACCTCGTGGAGGCTTCCTACATATCCCTATGGCAGGGAATCAAAGTCCATGTAGTTCGCTGGGATGGGGCTTACGCTCTAAGGCATCCCATAGAGGATGTCATGGTCGATGCGTGCTCAAAGCCCACATGAGTCATGCTCGATGTGAGAAACAAGAGGAAGCAGGGACCAGATGATCACGTCGCAAAGGGTCCATCCATGAGAAGCGAAAAGGGGCTTATGCGTTGAGAGGCCCAAAGAGGAAATAGGGGCATACGTGTGGTTAGCGGCCCTTGGTGTCGGGGCTTACTCCAGGGTGGAGGCTTGTGGTGCAACAAAGCGTAGTGGGAAAGGGACTCCTCTGGCCTTGGAAGGGGGATGTATGGAGATGCACGGGTGAAACCTTCCGCAAGAGAGGCTAGGGGATTAAGATCTAAAGTAGCCCTTCCCCCAGGGAAAAACGCCACTCCAACAAGGAGGATCTCATTCCATTTGAGGAAGAGTACATTCTCGTGGAGACAAGTGGGTGCAAAAAATTCCCGAGCCGAGGGGACCCTCCGTGCGGAGCACGGGGTCAGACCACAGTTTAACATCATTTGTTAAGGACGAGGTGCTTAGTAGTTTAACATCCTGCAGCTTGGAAGAGGTGGGTTTGCTCCACAACCCTAGGGCTTACATTCTCAATGACCTCTATCCCTTGTGGGAGGGAAGGCATCGACAAGGCCGTAGTGAAGGGGGGCCACAAGACGAACCATTGAGGGGTCTACGTTAGCGTTGCTATGCGAAGAAGCAATAGCTGTTAGCGTGGCTTTGCGGAGAAGCATAAGGCAGAGAAATGAAATGGTAAACACCACCCAAGGGCCCTTGAGGTTACCTCGTATGAGCCTGGAAGGCCGTATGGGAAAACAACGGATGGAGTGCATACCCGGAAGGGGAGACATCAGGTGCCAGTGCAGAGAGGCAGCCATGGGGTGTCAAGGTGAAGGGTCCTAGGTTTTTTGCGCAAAGAGAAGGTTTGCGCGCAAAACACCGGGATGGCGCACAATTGGAGCCAAGGGTTTTCGTGCTGACATGGAATTGCGTGCAAGGTATTGCGCGCACAGGACACGGATTGCGCGCAAGGAAGTAACCCGGAGGAGGGGGAAACTTTACTTAATCCAGTGGAGTTGCGCGCAAAGGCGAACCCCAGGGAAATGTTTTGCAAAAAGGGGAATTACCTGGAAGTCATATTGCACATGGGGGGAGTCGAATTGCGCGCACGTAAGCCGATCCAAATTCCACAACCCCAAAACCGTTTGGGTTCACCTTCTATTTATATGGCTCGAGAGGCGCAGAATCCAGGTGGTGCGCGAAATCTTCTATACCGGGAACCGTCGGCGCGCAAAACCTCGTCGTGAGGAACCGGGGCGCACAAAAATTGTATGCCTCACCAGCTCGATTACGCGCATCCCGGTGATACTTCTCGTGAACGATTTTATTTCACGCAAGTCCTCCCTTATTTCGCGCACCACTTCACGGGCCTCCGGACTGGGCCTCTGATTCCGAATATGACTTCACTTTTCCATTTCGAAAACTCCTCTAGGAGTTACGGGCCTTTTTCAGCGTCTAAAAATGCCCCCTTGAAATTGGATCAGCGAGAGGTTGCAACGGTTAGATTCCGAGGTAAATGCCGAAACTCTGAAGCAGTGTCACTCCCGGGTGCTTAGCACGCAAACAACCCATGTGGCGCACAAAATGATGGATCGGCGTGGAATTTACTTTCTGTGCGGCGCCGAACCGTGGACTCAACTATAAAAAGGGGAGCTGGGTCCCAAATCCGTACCTCAGCTTTTTTTCGCGATAGGCTTACCGCTCTCCTGTGAGAAATTGCTCTCGCGGTTGCGCGTAGAAATGCTATGGATTCCTATAAGTCTTAGGCTTCACTACTGGAGCTTTGTATCAAAATATCCCAACTAAACAGTGCACATATTGCATAGTGATCTAAACATTGGAGGCTCGTCAGGCTACGGAGCCCAGGCCGTCCGTGAGTGGACCAGTGGCAGACATACCACCTCTTTCAGAACATGCTCCCTACACTAAGTCGGCCCTGACAATTGGTGAGAAAGGGGTAGCGGACATCAATGGCGCTATTCTTGAGGCGAGGTCGGAAGCTGATGGAGGCATCTTCGCTGCTGGGGAGAGAGAGGAAGGTCGCCCAGACGTCGAGGATCCTATTCCTCATGAAGACATCCCTAGGGAAGATCCTGTTGCCGATCTGCTGGATGCCTTCCCTATGTACCAACCCGCTGACCCTGAGGAGATAGATGACTCAGACTCAGAGGCACCTGATGAGAGCCAGATGACAGGACGCAAAGGTTGGAAGTGTATCCAGTGCTTTCTCAGACAGCCCTAGTAGGATTGGCTGAGGCAGATGGGATCACTCCAGACCTGGCTGTGTTTCCTGTGCACTTGAGGGGATGACGCTCAGCGCCTTCATCTGACGGTCCATGATTACATGGACGAGAAGATATGCCAGATAAGTCGACACCCCGACTTTGCCTAGTGTCGAGAATGATCAGCGAGTGCGCAAGAGTTGATGAGGGCGGAGCGGGAGGTCCGACACCTCGAAGGGCAGGCGAAAGATAAGGAGGCCTTCATTGGAACATGCTCTGAGCTTGTAGAGCAACTGACGGCCCACCTGGCTGACGTGCAGGAACAACTAATGGAGGCAAGTCACCAGATGACCGTACTTCGAACCGAACGAGTGCAGACACAAGCTAGGGTTGGCGATCTGTGCTCTGTGGTGGTTGATGAGGGGAGAGTCTTCAAGGAGCGAGAAGCGGTCATGGATGCTACCAGCCAAAGGGTAGAAGCACTGGAATGATCGATTTAGCACGCTGATCCCTAAGGGATTTTTTTTGGCCGTCTCATTAACTTCTTACTTGTACTTCTCATCATCTAAATTGAATACATGGCCAAATACATTCATTTGTACCCTTGGTTTAATATGCTCAAACATAATTCTGAAACGAATAACAACTCATCCCTAAGCTCTTGTGGGTCACACCCAATGCAAGAAGTAAGGGATAATCGTGCTATCATTTCGTCCAACTGTGGGGAATTGACCAAGCTTCAGGCATCCGAAATTGGGCCTAGATTTCTGAGGAGACCTCTGACCGATTGATATATAACCTTCTCATTGTGTTCTGACACACAAGAGGGGCAATGCCGTGGGCATTGAAATCCATCCGAACATATGGAGATAGAGGGGAAAGGTGAATCAAGCTGGCCAAATTCGGAACATCATGGAGCGCGACAATGGAGGATAACTGTTAACCGTGGTGGAAACACAACATCCATATCGTGTTGGCCTGGAATGGGGACAATAAATGAGGGATGATCACTGAACATGTTCACAACACGGGGCTTAATTCAAATATCATCGATCAGTTTTCTGGAATGTTGGCCTAGGACAATAGGCGGACCATAGGTCTATCATCCATAGTTCTACAATAGGTGGACCAAAGGTCTATCATCCATATTGTGGCAGTAGGCAGACCAAAGTCTTTCATCCATACTGTTAGGGGGTCCCGTCAAACATGACCAGTCCTCTAGAATGTTGGCCCAGGATAGTAGGCAGACCATGCTATTAGGGGGTCCCATCGAACATGAAAGAGAATGAGGATCCGAATAAAGGGGCACGCAAAGCGTGGAAGGTAGAGTGGTGGTTTGTTCGAACAGATTCCAACACTCCCAAAATTGTGCCACCGTGGCAGAGGCGCATTAGGCGGATGTACCGACCTGATCACGGTTCATCCCAACATTCAAGAAGGACCTCTTTAGTGAGAGAACTACCGCTTCCCATTATTACCTTGGGGCATCCCGAACTTATTCGGGGTAGATGTCTCAATTACACCACTCCCCAAGAAGTCAGACTGAGAGGTCGACAATAAGGAGGGACGGGGTTTGGTAATCTCTGGGGCTGGAACCAAAACAAAATGTTTGGGCATTCCTACATATCTCATTATGATGAGAATCAAGATACACATAGTTTTAGAAGCATATTTAAACGTCATGTTGGATGAAATACAGTTTAACGTCATGTGCGACGAGGGACACATCTCATCTGGGGATAGGCACGACGAGTAACCTGACGTGAATGAGAACATAATCCCCCACCACACCGTACAATCCCACAAGAGAGAGCGAGTCGTATAATTCCAAAGAAAGGATCTTAGTTTTAGGTTTTAGAACTCAGACCAAAGGAGAAGGGGAATGGGAGACACATGGTAATGCGATTGCAAAACCCAACGTGAACGGGGCAAAGCCCTGTTTACTATGTGCTCCGAGGGACGCGTTTAGGCCGAGAGACCAGGCACGAAAAGTTAGGCTGGGCTTATGGGGAAGTTCCCAGGCGCTCTTACGTATCTCATAAGGATAATAATCAAGCCATACGTAGTTCTTGAAAGGCAGCATGGCGTGATGTAGCACCTTCGCAAAGGAAGAAGTAGTCGTGCGGGTCTAGCCCTCACACCAAAAGAAGCGGAATTTGATATATCTTGTTTGTTCTTGAAGGTAAATGTTTTTTATTTTGCGGGGTGACTGGCCTAGGGTAGAAATTCATGGAATCTCCACAATAATCAAGCCATAACAGGCGTTGACAAGTGGCATGGTAATTGACCAATACCGGGCGTGATGTCCCCCATGGGGAGGTTGTCTCAATGCAGTGCCATTTTTCATCGTGCAGCCAGGATGATATCATCACAACTTAAGGTCTCATGGTAGGACCAACAGCATAGTTTAAGGTCATATGGTTTGGACCAACAACACAGTTTAAGGTCTTATGTCTTGGACCGACAACATAGTTTAAGGTCGTATGGCTTGGACCTACCAGCACAGTTTAAGGTCATATGGATTGGACCTGGGGGAACATGCACTATTCGATAAAGCATACTTGATGTGAGTGTGGGAGTAATCCCATATCATCACTGCGCATGCATACGAGAGAGGAGCCTCGGGCCAAGGGGCCGGTGAGGGTCCAACCATTAGGAGGGGGACAAGGGATGCTAGCTACCAGTTGTGCTGGGCCCAAAACGCAATTTCTGGGCGACTCCTCGTTTCCCATGGGGATGAGGGTCAAGATGCATGCAACCAATAAAGAAGAAACCCAAGCACATACTCTAGCGCTAAGATTGAGGGTGCCCCAAGAGACACCATTAGACAGCTTAGTCTGTCTGACGTGTGGGGGTGTACCGGGGATTTGTACAAGGAGTGTCGAGATTCCACCTTGACATGGTGGGGTAGAACATAATGTGAATCATGCAACCAACATTCAGGGCACGGGGAAGCCGGTGTGATGACTGAGGATTGCTACTGACCACGTTCCTAACACAACATCCTGTCATGTTAGCCATGGGGACAAACAAATGAGCATCAACCGCTGACCATATTCACAACGCGGGATTTGTATCAATATTTTTTATGAATCCCTCAGGGGTGTTGGCCCGTGATGGTAGGAGAGCCCTTATGCGTTGTATTCAAGCTGTTCTTGGGGGACCCTCCGGGTGCGAAGGATGATGGGGGCCCGAATGAAGGGGAACACGAAGCTTGGCAAGTGGATGGAACTTTCCTATATCGAATCTGACACTCCAGGACCTAGACAAGAGTACTCTGAACACATTAGCAGACCACTGGAAAGGGTCAAAGGGCTTAGTCTGAGAGCGGCCAAAAGATGGAGGATCCACGGGAAAAGGGGGGCGTAATGCCAAACACCCTGGAAACCGGGAGATCATGGGATCTCCTAAGAGATGGGGCTGGACCTAACATCTAGGTGTTCAGGCGGTCCTATGTATCCCATAACGATGGGAATCATGCCGCACGTAGTTCTAAACGAAAATTTTAACATCATGTAGGACAAAATAAGGATCTTAGTTTTAGGTCTTAGAACTCGGACCAAGGAGCCCAGATGTAAGGAAAAATGTAGTTTAAGGTCATGTTGGACAGGGTGCAGTTTAAGGTCATGCGGGACCACAAGAGGATCTTAGTTTTAGGTCTTAGATCTGGGACCCTGGTTCAATTTAAGGTCGTGCGGGACCGGGTGTAGTTTAAGTTCATGCGGGACCACACAGTTTAAGGTCATGCAGGACCAACAGGAGGCTTAGGCAAAGTACTGCTTGAGGAACCTGACATTGGTGGGAGGAGTTATGCACTCACCATTCATAGTTACCAGGGAATACACGCCATTGGGATATACCTTATGGACAATAAAAGGCCCCTCCTATTTAGGCTCCAACATGGGTGGATTCCTGCTGGGAATCATTGGGGCTCTGAGAGCCAGCACCAGGTCACCTTGTAGGAAGGTGCGGAGGCGAACCTTCTTATTGAAAGCTCGAGCCATCCTGCTCTGATGCCTTTCCTATTTATGTAAAGCACGAAGCCTACTTCTGTCAGCGCTTCCAATTCGGCTAGATGGATTTTGGCAACTCTATCTGGCGCTTACTGTTCGTAGACCGCTGTGTACAATGAGGGAAACTGGATCTTGATGGGCAGGACGACCTCAGCTTCGTATAATAGGGAATACGGAGTCACCTGGGTGGAGTTACAAGTCATCATCCTATAAGCCCAGAGGGCATTGGGGAGCTTGTCCGAACAACTTTTCTTGTTCTGACCAACCGTCTTTTGAAGAATGTTAGAGAGGGTTTTTTTGAATGCCTCAATCTTCCCATTCGCCTGCGCATGGTAACGGGAGGTGTGGTTGTAGTGAATGTTGTACTTAGCATACAATTTCTTCAGCTCGGCAGCTCGGAAGCTGGTCCCATTATCCGTGAGGATACCATGAGGTACTCCAAACCAATAAGTGATATTGGATATCACGAAGTCAGTGAGAGAACAGGCATTGACTTCCCTGAGTAGGATTACCTCTGCCCACTTCGAGAAGAAATCCGTAGCAGTTAAGATGAACCGGCACTGGCGGGCCGTCGCCGGCAGGTAAGGCCTTATGACATCCAACCCCCAGACTGCAAAGGGCCAAGAATACTTGGTAGTATAGAGAGGATCTGGTGGCCGATGTAAAAAGTTAGCATGAACATTGCACACAAGACACCTCTTGGTATACTCGATGAAGTCGTAGATCATGGAGGGCCAGAAGTATCCCAGCCTCCGAATCTGGTGAGACAACTGCGACCCGACCTAGTGGGCACCACAGGAACTAGCGTGCACTTCTTTCATGGCCTTTGGAATCTCGAATCCTTGAAGACAACGGAGGAAAACACCATCAAAATCGTGCTTGTAAAGGAGATACTCAAGGTTGGGACAACTTTGAATGGTGAACTGCGGCGCGCAGCGTCGGATTTGTTCTCGCTCGGCTCGGTCCAGCGGAATATTGTCGTGCTGGAGATATTCAACAAAGGGCGTCCTCCAGTTAGGAACTGTCTCGATCACCACGCCTGAAGCCCCCGAGGATCCTGATGTAGGGGCACCAGCGGTGAGATGGTTCACTCGCGGGCCACGATCGGCCTTCGGAATAATAGGAGCAATGACTCTCTGGTGCACCACGTGGTTGATTAGGTCATCCTATTTGGGATCCGCAAGTTATGCGGCCAGGCTGGCCAAAGCATCTAATCGACAGTTCTGCGACCGGGGAATGTGAACGACCTCTGGCCAAGAGGGGAACTTAACCATTAGACGGAGGGTGAACTCCATCAATGGAATGAGTTCTGGCTTTCTGACAGCATAGTCACCATTTACCTGCTTGATGACTAGCTCAGAGTGCCCTTTTACATACAGATGTTGTACGTCATCCTCGAGAGCCAACTCGAGGCCAGTGAATAGGGCATGATATTCTACCTCATTGTTGGTGTAGCCTTCTGACAACAGGATTGAATATGGAATAACGGCTTGCTCCGGGGAGATGAAGATGATACCCTGGCCCACTCTATTAAGCCTAGGATCGTTGAGTCTTCTATCGGTGGGGCTCTAGGAGGCACCATCAAAGTGCATCTGTCAGCATGGGATGGCATGATTGACTCAGAGGATTGCCTCATCATGAATCCTAGATCCAGTGGCTAGTATTCGGAGGTTGGGTGGGTAGCTAAAAAGTCTGTCAACACCTGTCCTTTGATGGCCTTCTGAGGTACGAACCTGATGTTGAACTGCTGGAGGATCACGGCCTAGAGAGCCAATCGACCGGTTAACATAGGTCGGTTCAAGATGTTTTTCAATGGGTCTACTCGAGAGACCAGCTGTACCTCGTGGTGCTGCAAGTAGTGCCACAATTTCTGCATGGAAAATATGAGCGCCAGGAAGCTCTTCTCATTGAGAGAATAAATAGTTTCTGCGTCAAGGAGCATGCAGATGAGGTAGTAGAGGCTATTCTCTATTCCCTCGTTGTTCTTCTGGGCGAGAAGTGTGCCGAGGGATTTCTCCAGGGCAGTCACGTAAAGGAACAGCGTCTTTTCAGGAATGGGTGGCATCAGGACCGGAGGTTGAAGCAGATACTGGTTGATTTCCTCAAAAGCGATCTGACACTCTTTGTTCCATCCATTGGCAGCACCTTTCTTCATGAGCTGAGAAAAGGGCCTACACATGCCAGCCAGATTCGAAATGAATCGGCATATATAGGCTAAGTGGCCTTGGAGGCCTCGAAGCTCCCAAATATTATTTAGGGGAGGCATCTGACTGATGGCCTTGATCTTCTCTAGGTCGATCTCGATGCCTCGATACCTAACAATGAAGCCATGAAACATTCCGGAGGTGACCCCGAAGGCGCACTTCAACGGGTTCATCTTCAAGTGGTGAGAATGGAGGAAGCCAAACACTTTATCAAGGTCTTTGAGGTGGTCCTGGCACTGACAATATTTAACCACCAGGTCGTCCACGTTACACTCCACCAGCGTCCCGAGGATCGGGTTGAATATGAGGTGCCTAGCCCATTGATAGGTGGCACCCACATTCTTCAGGACATTGGGCATAACTTGGTAGCAGAAAGTACCCTGGGGGGCCCTGAAGGCAGTGAAATCTTCATCCTCGGGGGCCATCCGGATCTGTTTGTACCCGTAGTAACCATCCATGTAGGAGGGGGCTTGGAACCCGGTCGTGGCATCGATCAACAACATTGTCACTGGAAGGGGAAAATCATCCTTCAGACAGTAGCGATTGAGATCTTGGAAGTCAATGCAGTCCCTGATCTACCAGTTCTTCTTCCTGACTGGCACAATGTTGGCTAGCCACCTGGGGTACTCGACTTCCTTGACGAAGTTGGCCTTGATGAGCTTATAAGCTTCAGCCTCAACCATGGCACCATGAGAGGGGTGCATCTTTCTGGGAGGCTGCTTGAACCCACAATGGTTTGCTGGGAGTCCAAGGCGGTGGACGACTACCTGGGGATCTAGTCATAGCATCTCATCATAACTCTCGGAAAATAGATCATAGTGCCATCTGAGGAAGACTTTATACCATTTCCATTCCTCGGGGGGGCATAACAGTGCTGACCAATGTGGGTCTCGGGTCCGCCTCGCTACTGAGGGTCAGCTGCACTAACTCGTTGACAGTGGTAGAGACGCCCTCCTCAAAGGTAGTAGGAGCATCTTCCATGTCCTCCTCTCCACTTATGGAAGGATCGTCCATGGGGGGAGCCATTTCGGTGCTGCCAGACCCTGATGGGAAGCCGACGCTGGCTTGGGCGGCAGAGGTCATCACGTCAGAAGACTCATGCACCGCAAAGACCATGGCGAAGAAGGTAGTTGATCTAATCCCATCTGGCCTTCGGCCCAAGGGGCCATGCTTTATGATATCAAAGCAGTAGTGGCATGTTGGCTTGTGCCGGTCGATTCCGACCCAGCGAAACAGACACATATGACGTACTGCAGTTGCCATGAGCCCAACGTCCCGATATCATACAGGGTTAGGAGGCTCGGGGATCACCTGAACCTGGTTGGTGTAAGAGTACGAGGTGATTTCCCACCATTGCTTAGAATCAGAAATATTCCTTCCTCTAGTACCCGAGAAAAAAAATCACTGACCCATTTAGGGGGTAGTGGCCTCCAACCATTGGATTGGGAAGACATATGTGTCATCCAAACCTGCCCAGGGATCACTCGTGACAGTGGTGGGCTCAACCTCACCTACCAGGATCTACTTGTCCTTGCTCTTGTAATAGTCAGCGTCCAGGTAATAGGCTTCACAAGAGGCAAATAGAGACGCATCTCCTGGTAGCACACCCACTCGACCCTCAAGGGAGTATTTGAGGCACTGGTGATACGATGAGGGGACCATTGCGTAAAGGTGGAGCCATGGCCTGCCCATCAACGCATTGTAGGCGGTGTCCTGAGAGACAACCATGAATTCGGTATTGGCAATTAGGCCGCCGAACTGGGTCTTCAGAAGAATCTTTCCGAGTGGATTTGGCTCGGTCTTGTCATACCCCAGGATCCTAAGGTCAGAGGGAGTTAAATCATCCTCAGACAACCCCAGTTTCCGTAGTGTCTAAGTTGGGATTAGGTTAATCCCTGAACCCGTGTCGACAAGACAACGGTGGACTTCTACGCCATTGAACTAGCCGGTGACGTACATAGGGCAGATGTGCCACTATATGGGAAGGTCTTCATCTTCACCAGAAAACGAGATAACCGCCTGACATTAGGCGTCCTCAATCACCTCTGTGTGGAAGGATTTTGTGGCCGCTACCTCCGTTTCAAACTAGAGGGGGCTCCTTAGAGCCTCGGCGAGCTCCTCACGCATTTCAGACGATTGATGAAAGGCATCAAGGATAGAAATCCTTGACGGAATGTTGGCCAGGTGCTTCAGAACATCATACTTTTGAGCCAAACGCGAGCTTCTGCTTACAGGAGGTCGCTCTGTGATTGGAGTCATGACGGGCCCTGCCGGCGGGACCGGTGACTGACTGGTACTAGGCACGTCACGTTGTTCACTAGACGAAGCCCAGGAAGTGGCTTCCGTGTTAGGACCAAAAGGCTGTAGTCGGCCGGTGGTAGGGCAGGGCTGGTTGCGACATGGATGAGGTGGTTCTGCCTGATACAGCAACACAAACAGTGGTGGAGGTGAACCTGTTGACACCGGGTGAGGGAGCCGCGTGTGCTGCTCCCTGTACTAGGCATGCTGTATGGTCTTGGAAGCATGCACGACCTGACTGGAGGTGACGACTGTCGTGCCCCGACGATCCATGTAGCCATGGCTCCTCCGACGTTGGTGATGACTAGGGACATTGGGGAGGTCCACCTTGCGTTCCTCATCGTCGGGAGTCAAAAAGGGATTTACCAACTCTACGGTGTTAACCGAAGTGTACACCAGGCTTTCACTCGAGGAGTCATCCACTACCGGACGGAGTCTTGGAGGGATCCCCATCTCTAGGGGCATAAAATAGCCAAGCATGCAGGAAGATGACGGCACTTGCAGGGCATGTTCTTTCTTCTTGCGCCGCCGCTTGCTCTTCTGGGAAGAGGCAGGCTGAGACGACGATGCCAAAGCGGCACTTGCGGACTCTGAGGGCTCTGGCTGACTCAGGCGGGCATGGATGATTCCATGGGAATGGGAAACCATCCTACGGGCCATCCAGTCATTATATTTTCGGCACCCAAGGTTGGAAACCTGTTCCCACTCATCCCTGTTGTCGCTGCTTCCATCTGATCTCATGAAGACACCTGCCACCTGTGCCGGGGCTGGGCCCAACCTGACTATGTGGTTGTCAATCTGGTCTTCGAGCCAGTCTGTGAACACATAGCATCACTGGATGGTGTGTCCCAGGATCCGGTGATAAGGGCAGCAGTTAGGGTGGTCAGTGAGACATGCCTCTTCCGGCTTCCGGCACTCAGGCAGCCACACGATCCTCTACTCCAAGGCGCTACAGAAATAACAAGGGACCTAGTCCTCTCCAAATGAGTAATTCTGATTCCTTCTTTCTGGAAATGGGGCTCTTGGAGGCTGACCATGAACAGGGTCCAGAGTAGTAGGCCGAGGATGAAGAGACTGATTATCTCTCCTAGGTGGTGGTAGTGTGTTACGCGGAGGTGCCTGCCGATTTTGAGGTGGTCGCTGCTGGGCCGGAGGCTGTGCCCGTGGGGGTGGACCCCTATGACGCTGCTGAGCCGGCCTTACTGGTAGCAACTATAGATGTCTGGGGACCTTTATCTAGGCCACAACAGTGGGCTCGGCTCTGGTGGATCTCCTTGCAGAGATTACAGGAGGCATCGGGCTTGCCTAACTGGCCTGTTGTAGGGCTTCTTCGAGGCGCTGAGCCTTGTCTGAGAAGTCCCGGAACCCTCCAAGGTAATTTTGAGTGATCAGAGAAGGAACCAGCTCTGCCTTGACGTTCCCTACACACATTTTCAGTAATTTCTCCTGAGTTAGTGGCATGTCAAGGGAGTACGTGAGCCCCTTGCACCGGGCGACGAAGTCCGCGACCCGCTCGTCAGGCCTTTGCTTGTACCTGAAGAGGTCTGCAATCTTTGTCTTCTAGGTTTTAGAACTGAACTTATAGGGGAATTTCCAGAGAATTTCCTCCCAGCTAGTCACAGATCTAATAAGGATCTGGCTGTACTAGACGAATGTTGGTCCTTCCAGTGTCTGAACGAAGCAACGGATCTTGGCAGCCTCCTGCTGCGCTGGAGTCCCTAACATAGGCCTGCACCTCGAGTTGAAGTGGGCCTGGTGTTGTTGCTGGTCTCTTTTCCCGTTAAAGGGGGTGAAAGTGGGGTTCCCAAATCCCGGAGGGGCCGACATATCATCCACCCATGCTGGGTATGGCTTGTCGTCCTATGGGATTGTCACCTGCAGAGTTTCCATGGCTTCCAAGCGGGTGATGAGTACTTCCATCAGATCTTCCGAACACGGATTCCTATCCTAACAGTGATCTCTAACCACAAGCACGTTTCCAGGCTCTTCAATACGGTAGTTAAGCTCAGCATCCCTCATGGCGGCTGGCGGGGCGACTCTCGGGGCGGTGGGAGGAAACCGAGCAGGGTCCCCAAGGTAATCCCGTTGCTCGGGAGGGTTCGAAAATACACATCGCACCCTCTTTCAATGAGCTCCTGCCTCTCCCCTATCGGTGAATGCAACATGGTCGCGGTTGCCCGAGAGAATCTCGGCAAGGGGTGGGTGCTCCTGCCCCTGCTGTCCTGGTCTAGGGTTACCGTAGTCAGGCTGCCGCTCTAGAATGCGTTCGTCCAAGAGCTCATCAACCAGCCTCTTTTGCTCAGCAAGTGACTAGTGTAGCATGGCCTTCTCGGGATCTTCCTCTGCCTTCTGCACCAAGGCAGATGGGTCGGCGAGTTTGAAAGACCCGACGGGCTCTTTACCCTTGCTGATGTTTCGGCTCAGTGTTAGTGCCTCCGTGGGTACAGGGAGACCAAGGAGGCTTCTCTGTTGGCGAGTAATCCTCCCAGATGTGTCCAGTAGTAGCTTTTCCTCAGGGGGTGAGTCCTCATCGAAGGGCTCCACACCGTTTCCCTCTTCTGAATGGTCAGCCATGTTGACTGCCACTGTCCTTGGTGACATTCCCTCAGGACCGCCCAGTGAATCGGGCTGTCGGCGGATCAGACAGAAAAGAAGGGCAGCGTTCTGCCCCCATCCGCGAATGTGCGCGTGGGGGTGGCTTCCTCAATAAATTTTCGGAGTACATGAAAACTATAGACGCATTGTTGCTGGAGGGCCCCATGGTGGTCTAGTGACTCGGGGTGACAAACCGCAGGGAGTGCTTCCAAGTCGACCTGATGGCACTGCTCACCGATATCCTCGATATGTGCTTGCTCCCGGGATAAGGCGCTAGCTGTTGGTGAAGACGGGAGTGAGTCACCCAAAGAGTCTGGCGAAAGCATTCAAACTATCACGATGTGAGTGACTCTGGCATATCAAAATTTGATCCTACGACCGGCCAAAACATCTCGGGGAAGTGGCCCGCTGTGAGGACAGTCCAGAAGCTCCATGACTTCAGTTCGGGGTCTGGACCTTGCTGCCCCTGCTCGTCAATTGATAATAGTCGGGGAACTAGCAATGGCGCCGAGGCAGGCCGCTGGGCCGGTGGGCTGGCCGACAGAAAATACGGCGAACATGTCGATTGGTCGCCGATCACTGAGTCGTCCTCCAGGGGTTGTAGTGCCCTAGCTGCCACGCCGCGATAGGATGGGCCTGCGAATGGGCCTCTTGTCACAGCGTCGGTGCTTTTCGAGGGTGCGTCACCTTGTGACTCTTTTGTCGGTCCCCAGAAATGTTCCCCACCCTCCCTGACTTAGGCGGAAGGTGCTTCCGGGGAGGCCAGTGACAACTGCGGGTTTGACCCCTGGGGGTACGCCATGTCCTCGTCCTCCTGGATATACCTTCGTAGGGAGGAGGGAATCATACAGATCTCACATTCGGGGAGTACGAGACTGACGCGACACACCCCATCCCAGCCCTCGGCTCAAAGGTTTAGGGGGGAGGTTCTGTCATCGAGTCGTATTCTGCCTCAGAGTCTGAGAAACAGACTGGTCTAATTTCCATCTGGAATCCCCTAACATTACTCTTATGGTGAAGATTCCCCGCCTTACTGCAACTGGGTGGCTCCTTAGTTTAAGGATGATTTCTGTCAAAGAGTCCCCTGGCCGCAAAAGCAGTGGGGCAGAGGGGAGTGAATGCCAGGGTGTGGGAAGCACCGGGACAGATGTCGAAAGGGACATGGGGAGGACTTTCATGTGAGTGAGCAATTTGATACACATCAGCTCCACAATCACGGCCAGTAGTAGGGGGACTGACCTCATACCCGGTGTAGTGGGCGCTGGAAAGTGTCATACCCGGAGCATAGCTATCACGAAGAAGCCTTCGGTTTTCCAGATTAGTGGCATGAAATGAGCCTTTATGGTGGGTGGCACTACCTCGGATTGGTCTGCGGTGGCCATTGCATGTTCCCGCGACTGGGAGAATCAACCCAACCCACCTGTAGGGTGGTCGTGGCCTCGATCCTAGTCGGGCATGTGACTGCCCTTACTCAACGTGTGCGAGGGTCTGGTAATAGGAGTCAGTAGTGGCTCGGGCCACAGTGGTTGCTGACGTTGGTGCCCCAAGACAGGAATTCTCTTCCGCTCGCACCCGACGTTGGCGTCGGGTCAGATGGGTCATAGCCGATGGTGTGGGCACGAAGATTGCATGCTCCTCAGCCCGGGGAGTCAGGCGGTGGCATCGACGCAGCCTAGCGGGGGTTCTTGCTGTTAACCCTGGGGACAGGTCTCTGATCAGGCAGACCCGGACATCCCCCACCTCATTGGCATAGGGGAGGGATGTGTCAAGGCGATCCGGGGATAGACTCCTGAAGCGGTTGAATGTCGGAGTGGGGAGCGGCGGCTCCCTGCGCGGCCCTCGGGGGCGGTGATGGTGGTGAGGCGCAGCCGCCTCTAGATTCAAACGGGCCATGCCCCCGGTGGGGATGATGCCTTCCTCATCATACCTACGAACCAAGTCGTTGATCACCCTTCTATGGATGATTTCTGATGGGGAGAGGGGGCGCGAGCACCCGGTAGCTATGACGGTCGGAGGGGGAGCGACTGTGGAAAAGGCGGGACCGCGCGGGGTGGCCGCGTCGGTACTGCCCCTACCCTACACCAGTGGGTAGGTGGCGATCGAGCTCCGGATGCAGTGATATGATTCCTGGAAGCAGGGAGATGAACCAATTAGTAATAACAGGAAAACAATCCACAACCATAGCCCAGCGTCATTCAGTCTTCTGTGGTAGGCAAGAGGGATCCACGCTGACGATGTCGCAGAACGAAGTGGTCAATGTCCTATCGGCCTCGACCCTCTGGCGGTTTCATGTCCCGATGATGGGTACCCGGACCTGGTGACATGCTAATCATCCGACACCCCTACCACTACAATTATCTGTATTGAGGAGAAGATCTTCACATAGGGTTCACCTTTTTCTATTTCTGACACTTTCGTTGGGGCACACGCGCATGTCCGTCACGCATGGGAGGACGCGCGACTTGTTTCCCCACATTCCCGCTTTCCAATGGCGAGCGGCATCTATTCCTTGTTCAGGGACGTCTGTCCTTGATCGAAACCGGGATGATGGGATGTCGATTGTTCCTTCCATGGATTCCTCCTCGGAGCTCATCACCTAGTCTGGGTCTCCCCCATAGATTTAAGATAGGTTTGTGAAGCTCATTCCCAGTGCCATATCTACATGGACGCTAGTTAATTACGCTGCTCCCGTCGAGACACTCCAAGGGGTATTATCGGGGCAGCATCCTTTGGTGAGGACAATGGTCATGTTGTGGTGTCGTTGGCATGTCTTGACACTGGGGGTTGGCATGTCTGTCTTCTGTCCCTTATCACAGGGCTTCTCGAGGGCACGGAAGCTCGAGGCATCCCACATCGAACGTGGGGATTGTGTGTCATCTAAAGTTTTCCTCAGCTTCCCATGTTTAACACAGGGTATGCCGCGAGTTTAACGTCTTGTAGAGACGGATCAGACTGATCGAAACACTGAGAGTGGATCAGATTAAAGGACCCCCTAGGGGGAACACCGATGTTGGGGCCATCACGTGGGCGGCTTCCCTAATACCATGGAGTGGAATGCGGTGGCATGATCTCACCGAGATTTGGCAGCCCGGGTAAGGATCATGATTGATGGTGGAGTGAAGGTCTTGAACAATATGGAGGCTTCCTATGTATCCCTATGGTAGGGAATAAAAGTCCACGTAGTTTGGTTGTATGGTGGGACACCTGAAGAGACGACCCGTGAGAATGAACGCATGAATTGGAGCCTGGAGGAAGTAAGACCCCTGGGCTAGTGCATGAGCTTCCCAAGGCACGTAGGCTTAAGGGGAAGTCAGGATGAGATGTGGGTGTGAGGCATGGGGTTTACGCTCTGAGATGGCCCAAGTGGGGGAATACAGTTTAACGTCATGTGGGACGAGATACAGTTTAACATCATTCTGGATGAGGGCCTTTGGGTCTTACGCTCTGAGGCGTCCCAGAGTGGTCGAGGAATCGATGTGGAGATGTCGGAACGACCGGGCAGTGGGCTTGAACCTCGTAGAGGCTTCCTACGTATCCCCATGGCAGGGAATCAATGTCCGCGTAGTTCGCTGGGATGGGTCTTACGCTCTGAGGCATCCCATAGAGGACGTCATGGTCGATGCACACTCTAATCCCACGTGATTCATGCTCGATGTTAGAAACAAGAGGCAACAGGGACCAGACGATGACGTCGCAAAAGGTGCATTCGTGAGAAGTAGAAAGGGGTTGCGCGTTGAGCGGCCCAAAGAGGAAACATGGGATTACGCGTGGTTAGCGGCCCTTGGTTCCGAGTCTTACTCCATGGTAGAGGCCCGTCGTGCGACAAAGTGTAGTGGGAAAGGGACTCCATTGGCCTTGGCATGTGGATGTATGGAGATGCACGGTTGCAACCTTCCGCAAGAGAGGCTAGGGGCTTACGCTCTAAAGCAGCTCTTCCCCCATGGACAAACGCCACTCCGACAAGGAGTATCTCATTCAATGCAAGGTAGAGTCCATTCCCATGGAGACGAGTGGGTGTAATGAATGCTCGAGCCGGGGGGACCCTGCGTGTGAAGCACGGGGTCGGACCACAGTTTAACATCATGTGTTAAGGATGAGGTGCTTAGCAGTTTAACGTCCTGCAACTTGGATGGGGTGGGTTCGCTCCACACCCCTAGGGCTTACATGGGCAATTCCCTCTACCCCTTGTGGGAGGGAAGGCATCGGCAAGGCCGTAGTGAAGGGAGTTCGCAGGGCGAACCATTGAGGGGTCCACGTTAGCGTGGCAATGTGAAAAATAAATAGCCGTTAGCGTACCTATACGGAGAAGCATAATGAAGAGCAACGCAATGGAAATCACCGCCCAAGGGACCTTGAGGTTACCTCGTACGAGCCTGGAATCCCATACGGGAATACAAAGCATGGAGCGCATGTCCATCAGGGGAGACATCAGGTGCCGGCATAGAGAGGGAGCCAAGGGGCGTCAAGGTGAAGGGTCCTAGGTTTTGCGCGCAAAGAGAAGGTTTGCGCGCAAAATACTGGGATGGCGTGCAATTGGAGCCAGGGGATTGCGCGTGGATAGGGAATTGTGCACAAGGTATTGTGCGCACGAGACACGGATTGCATGCAAGGAAGGAACCCAGAGGAGGGGGCAAATTCACTTAAGCCAGTGGAGTTGCGCGCTAAGGCGAACCCTGGGGCAAGGTTGCGCGAAAAGGGGAATTACCTGGAAGTCATATTGCACACGGGTTGAGTCGAATTGCGCGCACGAGAGCCGATCCGAATTCTGCAACCCCGAAATCATTTGGGGTCACCTTCTATATATAAGCCTCGAGAGGCGCAGAATCCAGGCGATGCGTGAAATCTTCTGCACCGGGAACCGTCAGCGCACAAATCCTCGCCGTGAGGAACCGGGCGCGCAAAACTTGCATGCCTCACTGGCTCGATTACACGCATCCCTGGGATAATTCACGCGAACGATTTTATTTCGCGCAAGTCCTCCTTTATTTCGCGCACCACTTCCCGGGCCTCCAGACCGGGTCTCTGATTCTGAATATGACTTCGCTTTTCCATTTTGAATCCTCCTCTAGGAGTTACAGAACTTTTTCGGCATCTACACATGTCATCCAAAACCAGAATTTTATGCTTGGATTGGCCTTCTAACAGGGGATTGTAATCTACACATAGATGTATTTGAAATCCCAAATCTCTCTATAGTATCTTCAATTAATGATATGTAAACCATGTGTCCCTTTTTGAAACAATAGAGTAAATAAACCCTTGAAAATATAATATCTATCAGATATAAATCATTCCATACACATCAACACTGATGGTTTCCATAATTAGCAAGAAACACGAAACCTTCATGAGTATCTCAATAAAAACCCATACAACATCATTTCATTGAGGTGACCATGGTAATCCTGTCACAAAATCCATCATGAAATCATTCCACTTCCACTCAAGATTGGGTATGTGCAGTAATATCCATATCAGTCACTGATGCTGAACCTTCACCTACTTATAAGTGGGACATCTTATAACAAAAACTTCTACATCCCTCATCACGCCTTAGCCAAATATTTATTCATTTGGGTTTCTGAGATTCCATAGAGGTCTACTATCTTGAAAACCCCAAAAATAAGGAATTAGATTTTATGAACACATGCAATGTGTTCTTGTGGTATGGAAGAAGTTTCTTTTATTAAGTACACATTGTCAACCATTTGTACATGTCATATAGGTGCTGACAACGTGACTGGTTGTGGGATCAGATACACAAGGATGGTAAAATTTTGGGAGAACACGCCGTGTATTGGGAGTACACATCATTTTGTAGTCGACCATGTGTTCATCCATGTGAATAAGATCTGTTATATGATAAGATCTCAATGTGATACTTTTGGATAGACCAGATTCATTTCTTGGGTCACATAATCTCAAAGATTGTAGTATCAATAGACCTATAGAAGGTGAGGGCATTATTTTCCTGGGAGAAACTGAAGCAATTCAATGAGGGACGATGTTTTCTATGGCTCTATTATTAATAAAAAAACATTATTCAAGACATTTCATGCTTAGCAGCACCATTGATTGGGGTGACTAAGAAGTTTGAGATGTAGTTGTGGATAGATTTCTATGATTCAGCCTTTGAGGGGATCAAAAGGAGGTTGATTTCATCATCAATACTTTTTTTTCAATGATGGGAAAGAGTAATATTTTTTACTGTGACACGTTAGGTATTGGGTTAGGCGTAGTTAATATGCATGGGGATTGACTCATTGCATATGGGTCTTGGAAGATGATGCCACAAGATATGAAATACCCTACACAAGATCTCATGTTAGCTGCAATTGTGCATGATTTGTGTTGTTTGATACATTATCTATTGGGAAAGAATTTTGTGGTGTACACGTACCACAAAAGTATTAAATACATATTTATTCAGCTAGATCTGATTTTGAGACCACAATTTTGGGTTTTGTACCCTCAGTCCTTTGACATTGAGCTTGCCTACTTTCCTTAGAAAGGCAGCACAATGAATGATGCAATGAGTAGGAGGACGCAGATACAAGTAGATTCGGATGCTAGTAGTGAGTGACATCATCTGTTTGTGTTCTCTGAGATGCTTTTGGATGTTCACGAATGATAGGGGTAGATGTTTCTTTCATCTATATCTATTACCTATACTCTTCCAGATCTTTTTCGAATGAGAAAGAGATCAGATTCCAAAGGCATAGTCCTATGAGAGTGTGTATCATGTGAATACCCTACTCTTTGGTGGACCATAGGTGAGGATGAGGTTTTTCATTTTCATGAGTAAGTATGGGTGTCAACCGACATATGCGAGGAGTTGTTGTGAGACTTTCATGCCTTAGAATAGGCTACTCTTCCTGGTGTCACCATGATGTATTGAGATCTACATCATCCGTATTTGTGTTCAGGAATGAAGAGGGATAAATATAGTTTGGTTATGAGATGTTCCACCAGTAAGCAGGTGAAGGCGAAGCATCTATAGTCATCATGGGTATTAGAGTAGTTACCCATTCCCGTGGGGTTGTGGAATGATGTCGCGATGGATTTCATGACTTGTTTACCATGGTTGCCTCAAGGAAATTATGTTGTATGGGTTTTTGTTGAAAAATCATGAATGATTCAAATTTTATACAGATTAAGTAAACCATCAGTGTTGATGATCATGGGATACTGTACATCCTATAGGTAGTATATTTTCTTCGGATTCTACACTCTATTGATTCAGACAGGGAGTCCCAGCTTACTTTTCATGTCTGGATGGAACTACACAGAGCTTTGGTTACAAATGTAATTTTGATTACAACATACAATCCCTAGATAGAGGTCCACTTTGCGTACATGATTTTGGTTTTTGAGGACAAGCATCCAGAATGCATCCTGGATTTCAGGGGCTATTGGGAGAAACACATACCCAAGGGGGAGTTTTCCAAAAATAATAGTTTTTAGGAAATGATTCATATGGAACCATAAATGATTTTTAATGTAGGACATTTCAATAAACCATATTTTGGATAGAGATATGAGAGTTTTCTATGATAAGACCTCGTATTGTCTGGGAGACCATTGAGCATGTGGAGTTGATTTGGAAGAGGATGGATACTCCGTAGTCTCACCAGAAATCATATGATGATCGAAGAAGGTCACCTATCAAGTCTGAGGTCAGAGGTAATGTTTTTGTGTATATCACAATCATTTTAGGATACAATTATATTAGTAGACAACAGAAACATTTACCCAGATATGTCGGGCCATTTGGGGTTTCAGAGAGAGTCTGGCCAGTTGCCTATTGGTTGTAGTTACCTCAGAGGTATCAAGCTATGAAAAATGCCATTCATGTTTCCTAACTAGAGAATAAATGTTCAAAACTATATCATGTATTTCAACCCAGGTATGTTGATTTTTAGGTGACAACATCCTTCGAGGAGTACCATATTTGGATTGGGGATAACAATATGAATGTTTTTTCTGGCCAGTTTGTTCCTCTTGTACGGGTGCTATTGTAGCAAAGGCAAGTATAGGATGGGACTTTGTAGAGGGAGACCGATATGCGATGATTGTGGTTGAAGTTGTTCACAGATTCTTCTTCTCCACCCTTGGAATGGAAAATCAGGGATGAATTGCTTTAATAGGGGATGTTTGTAAGAAATCATATCTTTATTTCAGGTATGGATCTTGATTCAGGGAGGTTTTTGAGGAAAAAGGATGAAACATGGTTTTTATAGGTATACTACATATACTTCCATGTATTTTTTGTGTACCAAATAGCTGCGCACACACACGTACTAATCGTGTAATAGCTCAGTATGTGCCCTAGTGGTGAGCTGGCAGACCAGGTTATGCATGGATCTGGCTAAGGCTTATATATGGTGTGTAGTTTAATATAAAATCTTGTTTTATTTTCATTTTATTTGATATATCATAAGGGGTCCGTGTTTCATGTAATCAAAAAACATTACTATCCACGTGTTTTGTACAAGTGTGTTGTGAAACAACTGAAGAACTCTGAACCTCTCCAGATTCTCCATATGATCTCTGATTAAAACAACATCAGGTGTGTTGGAAACACATAAATGAGTTCTCAAAACCCATAAATCCTTTTTACTTGATTCAACCATTCATGTGAGTTTTGAAGGCCGGGGTATTTTCATCGTTTTTTAGATCTACACTGATCTAGGCTGATTTAATTTGTGGTGTTCAATTATTTTGATCATACACCATTGAGGTAGCTAATCTTATGACTTTCAGTTTTTTTCCTAGATTATATATGAAAAAATTTATGCATACCCACATTTGAGGAATTGCATGATTAGAAATTAAACCCAGTTTATTACCTATTTGGGATTGATTAATTGATGAATGATTTTTTCTTATGTGTAAGGTTAGATACCTTGTTTATGGGACACCCCATGGGTGTGTTTCCCTTGATTTAAATTTATATCCATTTGGTCTAGGTTTCCTATGAGGCGTACCGTGTTTTCCATTCCATAAATTGCTTAGGATGTATTTTGAATGATCATGTGAAATGCATATGATATTTATTTATAATGTTCATCTATGTAGTTGTTATAGATTACATGAGATCCTTTGATATGATTTGCGATATTTATTTTTCCAATCGATCGTCGAAACCTTGCACCAGGAAAACTATGGGGGTTTCTATGTATTTCTAAAGGACCATGATAGCTGTTGGCTAAGAAAATAGTTGAGGTTTCCATGTTTATTTATAATGGACCATGAGAGAATTTGGCCATTAAAAATTTGGGGGTTTCCATGTTTATTTACAAAGGACCTTGAGATCATTTTTCTTGGAAAACTATGAGGGTTTCTTTGTTTTTTAAAAAGGACTGTCAGAGCCCTAGTGTGGAATATTTTACTTAAGGGTTTAGACTGTGAGATCATCCCCATGTGGTCATTTATAATTTATTAATGGAATGTTTGAAAAAAGGTTTTAGACTAAGAGAGTTTTCTTAGAGGGTCGTTATGAATAATTGAATGATTGTGATGTGTCTTCCAAGATAAAGCACTATCTTGGATTCAGTCATATTTTTTTATTTAGATAGTATTATGAGATACCTATTTTGTTAATTTATAGGGGATACCAAGATTAATCTAGAACATGGTGTTACTATATTCAATGGAATGAATATTTTATAAATGTAAATGAATATAATTGAAAATAGTAGGATTGTTTACATTAGAGTACTTCCTAGTTTATTTCTTTATTTCTGCTTATTACATTCTATATATATTCACCATACACTGGTAATTAGACAATGATCATATACCTTACTTATTTCTTTATACCTTAACTAATGGATGATTCAAATGTAGAAATTATTATCCTACATGTGAATCATCGATCTAAACTTTTAGAAACATGACTTCTATAATTTTATTATCTAGACTTCCTTCAGAGAAACATACCAAATCCATATTCTAGTTAATTGAATCATGAAATTTTGGTAGACTAAAGAATGACTATTTTAAAAAAAATTACAATCATAAAAGTTAGCATTACATGATAATTACTACGTGTATTTGGTAAGTATATTATTGAATATATTTGGATAAGTCAATTGGATAACATTTCTACCGAGTAATAAAAATAACAATGTTCATCCTTATAAAGATTAAATATTATATAAATAATTTTTTTTGAATAATTTATTAATGGATCAGTAATTTAAAATCCCTAAATATATTGAAAGTATTTAGGAAATGATTGGGGGGAAAATTTTAAAATAAAAAAAGGGTTTCTTTTAATTAATACATAAAAAATGAATTAATTAATGCTTCTTAGGTGAAGTTAGTAGTGGTTTATTGATTCATTGAACCAAATTAAGTTGATTTAAATAATATTATTACATAGTAATAGTGTTTTGACATATTTTTATTGGGTAAAGCCTTGTGTTCAGAATAAATATCCATTTTCCATGAGATATCATCGATGAATGGAGTTTAATGTTATCTTATGATCCTCTTATTTTGTTGTAGTTTTGTGATGTTTAAGATATTTTTAGAAACCTTAGGTATATATCTAAGGCTTGTGGATTTACGTGAGTGAGTTAGTGTTGAAATAATGATTAATTGTTTTGAAAAATGGTTGGCATGTAATGGTGGCCATAAGGAATGTCTACCCTAGTCGATTTGTTTATGAGTCTAAAACATAAGTGATAAAAGTTATAGTGTGGTGAGTTAAGTTCATAGCTATATAAAAGAATCATAGAATATTGATTATAATATTAATGTTATATAAACATCAAGGTTGATATTTTTATAATGATAGTTTTTTTGGATGATAATGTGACTTTGACTAATTGATCTCATGAATTGATAGACCCCAAAGATATATATAAAGGATGATATGGTAGATAAACCATTCATGGATTAGGTCATACATGATTTATAAGAGATTTATTATTTATCCTTTTATAATGGATTGATATTCCATGTGACTGACAGATAGTTTGGGAAAACCTTTTTTTTAGAATGAACTGGTGATCCTGTAACATGGAACATTAGTTTTACTTAAACTAAAAGATGATTCATTTAAATAGTGAATCACCCTGAATAAAAAAAAGGTATTGAAAAATCGTATTAAAATATTTTCTACTCTCTCTTATATGGTATATTCAATCTAGAGATAATATATCCTAGAATGTTTTGGGATTTATGTATCTTAAGGTGACATTTGGTGTGTGGTTACATTGATTGACAATGGAGAATGTCAACATGCATGTGTCAATGAGCATGGAGAAATGGGTACTGATTTGATATTCCCCCCTAACCAAAGGAATACATGAAGGATACATAATGATGTGTGTAAAGTCTATTAATGTTGGATTCAATTGGATATTCACATGGAGCTTCACATATTTGTAAAAAAATTGAAGTGATGGTTACAATGTAAGAATCCACTACATCAGATAATCCACTATATCAAATTATTTTTTTGACCATGCCCTCATTAAAAAAACAATACCTTGAATCGTTAAAATTTGTTTCCCAAGAAATATATAAGAATACGGAGTTGGATATTATAAAAAAATGAATAACTATAGTAATAAGTGTGGAAATATAGTCTAAATATGGGGTTTGAAGATCAATGATTTTGGATAATTTATGCAAGTTATATAATATTTTTAGGGTACTGAAAATGATAAAACATAACACATGGTTGATTGTATTTAAATACTGAAGTAGGGAGATAGTTTTAAGAGGTGTATTAGGATCCTGAAATACTAAATGTGGAGTAAATATGCTCTACGAGTTCATGAGAATATTGAATAATTATAATAAAAGGTTTTATAATTTATCAATGTTTTATTGAAGATAATGTGTAGATCTTAATTTGATTTGATGATAATATGAGCCTAATAGTTAACATCTATATTTTGGGGTTTAAGGGTGAAATTTTCCATTATCTTGATTTTTCTTTTGTAACCATCACCTCAATGACCAGGGGTCTACCTATTGATGACATGGTTCTATGTAGACAACATATAATCCAATTTTCACTTTGTATAAGCATCATATAGTGTCTTTATAACAATCATAAACCATTTTATGACCATCTTTATGATTTATGTAACCATTAATTCCCCTAAATATGATTGAGACACTAATTTTAACAAGGATGAGGTATTGTGTGACCATGAATTTACATTACAAATGAATGTATCCTCTATCTATACACATCATCTACCCTTTCATAAAAATCATTTTCAATGTTGTGTAAGCATCATCTATGTTGGTAATAGTCTATATAAACATCAATAATTTAGAAAGTAGAGACTTATACAAACTAGAATATGAAGATTTCATATTTATATGTGTTAATTAGATTTATTTATAAAGTTATTATATTGTTATTTATAGTTCAAAACATTATTAAAATATTGTGATTTAAGAATTAAATTTTAGTTTTTTTATTCATAAAAATAATGAAATATAAGTTCAAAAAAAATATATATTTGGAGTCTTTATATCTACAAAATCAATGTTTCGTAAATAACATAATTTTAATGAAAATAGTTTTTTTTGAAACAAGAGCTATTACTTTTTTCTTTCTAATTATCATGAATCCATATTGATCAACGATAAAATATTAGTTTATAAAAATTAAATAGAGATTTGATGTGGTGTGTCTTTGGCCTTTATATTTTTATTTCCCAATGAGAATATTTTGAAATAGTCATTCATGAAAAAAAAGCATAAATAAATTGAGGTGAAATTGTAGTTGTTCATAAATGAAATAAATGTAAAAATGATTTTTTATTCTATATAATAATAATCATGAATAGAGATAAGTGTTTAATTTTGAAAATAATTTATTAAGGTTAAGTGTAATGGATTTTTTGAACCTATCACTCTTAAATAAATATGGATCCTAGAACCAATTCTGATATCAGGTTTGATTTTATTTAATACATGATAAATTTTTATGTTTTGGATCTAAGTGATGTGTTTTCAGAATAAGTTGATAAGATATTGGAGCTAGATGGAATCTTCTAGTGGAGTTGTGTTTCGCTCAAAGGAGAGTAAATAATAAAATAAAAAAAGTAAGGGAAATCCTAAAAATGAATACGATACAACCATTGATGAGAAAAATAGAATATTTAGATTATGGGTACACCTATGTGTGTAAAAGATAAAGAAAATTTTATTTAGGATCATGGGAACTAAATTATTATGGGATTTTATATTTTTAAAATGTATAGAAAATAAATCCAAATGTACTACATATTAGAATAAAATGAAGAAGTGATATTGGGTTGTTTGAAAAAGAGAGCTATAATTGGGAGTTATAATATAAGAAGAAAAAATAACTCTTTGTGTAGAATAATAATATGGATCCAATACTCTTATAAAGAGTAAAATCTTTTGGGAATCACTCATGAACACAAAACTAAGATACAGGAATCATTATGAGATCAGATCAGTGTGTTGATGTAATGAGAATAATAAAGAACCGTAATAGAAGAAATATCAAATAGTTATTCATCGGATTATTCTTTTTTTCATTCCATTCAGAGTTGAGGAGATTATGGATTTGATAATGTCACAATATCTCAGATTGAGTTGAATAGTTTAGGTGATAAATTTTAGTGAATATTAAATAAAGATCATATATAAGTGTTGATAGGGTTTCATGTGTTATTCATGTAGAACCAGTGGAATTAAGAGATGGGGTTGATGAGAAAGAAGACTGAATCTATTTCATGTATATTAATCATATCATGATATTTATATACTTTATAAATGAACTAAAATATATAAATTAAACAACAATGTTTAGAGCCAATGTACTAGGGGAATCTGATTATTATAGTATATCACAAGGATAATCATTGACTATAGTGATAAATATTTGAAAGAAGTCCAATGTGATGTTAGCATTATTGGTTTTATGAGAATTATAAAAGTTTATACATAGTGGAATATTTTTTTGGTGTGGGAATCAATTATACATTGCATTCATTGATTGATTATTGTAAATTAACCATGACTGGAATAAATAACCAATCGTGGAAATGGGTAGTCCCTTGAGCCAAACCTTATAAAAATAAAATTTATAACATTATGCGTTCTTTCCTAAAATTCATGATGTTTAAATTTCAAGTTTAAGATAAAGTAGTTCCCACTAAATTAACAATAATAATAAGATATTGTCCATTTATGATAAAAAAATTAAATAAGAATTGGAATTTGATAAAAATAAAAGACACTAGATTCAACCATATCCCATGAATCATCAGAAATCCCATGGTCAATTAAAATTGGTAACAAAACATAGATTTATCTCCGGTTGGATTTTAGTTTAATTTTTGTTATAATTTTATAAGAAGTTGATGAAGTTAATATTTCAAATGTTAGATAGTGGGCCTAAAATGAAGGAATGAATTTATATTCCAAATAATATAGAATCTATAATATTTTCCCAAAAACTAATTTATTGGTTGAAGAAATTATAATAAAGGTATGAAACATTGGAAGAAAGAAACGGATCAACAACTACATGAATTTTTTAATAGTGGAATGAGTTATTCTAAAGAATATATTGTAAAGATAGTTTTGACGTCTCTTTTAAAATATTTTTAGAGTATGAAGTGATCAAAATAGTTTAACCCTTATACAATAATGTTGGATATTGATTAAAAAAGTTTCAATTCAAATTTATATCTTATATACATGGATTTATCAAGGAAAAATTTTATGATGAATTATCGCTTGAAAGGATGCAGATTCCATTGATGATGAATTTCATAATCAAGATTGCAGATATAACACTCTTTCCAATATGGTGAATGATAAGGGAGATATAGTATAACTTTTTTCTTATAATCGTTCATTGATTGATAAAAAATTTCAATGAGTGGATACAGAGAAGGAAGGATTTAATGTTAATGTTACATAAGTATTTCAAAAATTATAAATTCACCATAAAGATACAATGAATATAAATGATATATATTTATATGATATAGAAAAAAAGAGTAATTTAATTTAACAGTTCACTATATTTGAATTGAAAATCTCATGAAAAAGTTGTAAAATAAATAAATAAATGGGTAGTAGAGCTATAATAGATAAAAACTAATTATTCAAAGACAATTTTTATCGATGTAAATAAATATATAACTTATAAAAAAATTAAAATCCAACATAATATTGGTTAATAAAGTAATGTATAAGTACATTTTTATAAGGATTATATGTTTGTACTAGCCCAACTTGACTCATATGTAAGGGAGAAGAGATGTTTACAGTTGAAATTAGTTATTAAAGAAGGAAAAGTATATAATTGTAATCAATTCATGGAATAATGTTGCTGAAAATTTATCCCCCAATAATAACGTGATGATGGTAAAGAAAAATTTCATAATAATAGGAAGAAATTAATCTATAATTGTATAAAATAAACATTTATATGTTTTTAAAATCAACATGAAGTTCATGGTTCAAGGAATAAATATAAAATAAAAAAGTAGAGTTAATAAAAGAAAGGAAAAATATTATTGACATAGTGGAATACATTAATGACATTGACATTGAGATATTTCCAAAAGAGAGTAACCTAAGTGCTATGAAAGGGATTTGTGAAATGTAAAATTTAGTTGGATATATTCCTAAAAAGATCAATTACTGGATGCTTGTTGAAAATGATCATCTAATAAACAATATATGAACATAATTGACTACAAATATCTAAAAGTCTATAATGAAGAGGGAGTCCATAATAAAGGATAATACTAAGAATGTGTCTACTAATATATTAATTTTATTTCTAAAAATGTTATATGGCTCTTGAAAGATGGTGAAAGCATCAAAGAGTGTAAGTGGATTAGTATCTTAAGAATATAATTCTAGTCTTGTTAATAATAAATATTAAACTAAAGTGAAACACATACTTCCCCATATTGTATAGATCTTGAAAATTATGATGGAAGAAAAAATAAAAAGATAATATACTATAGTAATTAAAATTAAAGTTCTTCTGGTTTAAGAAACTAGTCTCATCCCCTATGCTACAACTAATGTTATATGGAAGATTCACATTATTCAATCATTTTCATGGTTTTGATTTTAAGATATAATTAAAGGAAAAGTTTCAAGAAAATTTCCCATCAGGGTGTACTAAAATCTCAATTGGTATTAATTTTCAATTGGAATTAGACATCAAATAGGATCAAGACTTCTAAGGGTATGTTTTTCAATTCCTTAATGAACGTATATGTAATGAATACCATGATGGTGGGCAATAAAAATTTGAAAACTACCAGAAATAAGAACTTTCTTATTAAATCGAAATTCTCAATAAACCCTTTTTAAATGGTGTTTGGGGTAATATTCTTGATCTTTAGATCATTTTTTGGTTTATTATTAATAATTTTATCAAAGGGAAATAGTTTTTCATTCAAATAATGGTAGAGGAAATAAATTTCACATTAATTTTTTGATGTTTTTTTATATTTGAGTATAATTTCGAAGAAATTATTGTAATTTAGTCCAAAAAACTATAAATAAATGAATGTAATAGTTTGTATCACACTAATAAAATTTTAAAAGACATCATGGATTCTTTTGTATAATCACAAAA
This sequence comes from Viscum album, assembly GCA_963277665.1. Lineage (NCBI taxonomy): Eukaryota > Viridiplantae > Streptophyta > Magnoliopsida > Santalales > Viscaceae > Viscum > Viscum album. Next base: position 594,566,198 of record OY728126.1, read on the forward strand.
GTTGTCTACAATGGGTTTACCCATGTAGACATTGAGTTTATTACCTTAGGCACATTACTATGAAATTTGTGGTACCACTATTCTCTCTTGAAATTACATAAGTAAAATGGATATTTATGGGAAGAAGGTAAGAATATGGTTCTAATAATCACAAGAGTACTGGATAAAAATTAATCCCTTAGAATACCTTCCCAAAAAATTATTTTATGAACAAAGTGGAGAGAATTACATTTTCCTCCTTTGTATTTATCATTTCCAAGGGGTATTGAAAAATTAAACTTTTTCGGAAAAGTGAACATATATTGTGTTTTAGATATGTACAACTTTATGTTGATGTTAAATTATTTGACAATAAATACAATGGGGGAGGTTGAAGTTCCCTTTATTGTGTGGTTATGTTTGTTGCTAATATTGCATGTCAACATGTTTGTGTCAATGGGCATGGAGAATTTACTGATGGAGTGGTATTACTCCCAACTAATGTAATATATTAAGGCTATCCAAGGACATGGAAAAAGTGGATTTAGGTTTATTTCCATGGGATATTCATAATTAGTTTTATATGCATTAACAGATGTTTGGAATTGATGGATTATATGTGGTAAGATCCTATATCTATTTGTACCCAAAATCAGGCAATTAATTGATCTGGTCAACATAGAAAAGTTATGTGCTAGTGAGTGTGAAAATATCTATAGACTAGAGTATATAATATTATAGAGATGTATAATGTATACTTTTTTTAAGAGATATAGTAATATATGTATGAAAATTAGACTTAATGGGAGTTTAAGGACCCTAGGTGATATGGAATCAATCCTCATGTGATTTTGGTAAATGTTTCATATAAATGATAAAATATATCACATAGTAAGTTTCTCATAAATACTCAGGTAAAGAAAATTTTTTATGTGGATGTGAAGGCTTATGGAATACTCAATGTTGAGTGAATATTCTATAATAGTTATTTGGAATTGTATTGAATTGATTTTAAATGTTTTAGAAATTCCCAAAGGTGTTTGGAGGTAATTTTAGTGTAATTGAGTTGATTTTACGTGAATATAAAATATTTTTTTTAAAATATAGATTTTTAGTTTATTTTTTAAATTTATCAATATATGAAATTTTTCATAATGATCATCTCACGGACTATGGATTTGTGTTTGGATAATATGGTATGTAAGAACCTGAATCCCTTTTCAGGTTTGTTTTTCCGTTTTCCGGAGTTTTTGAGAAAAAATGTATTTTCTGTTAATTTCATATGTTCACGCCGTGTACTTTCTGAGTACACGCCGTGTACTCTGTTCCGGCTCGAAGCCGTGTGCTGGCCGTGTCCGGGCCACACACACGGTGTGTAAGGCTGAGGCGGAGGCTGGTTTTTCGGAGTACGGAAAATTCGGAGTACACGCCATGTACTCAAAAAGTACATGCCGTGTACTTTGTTTTTTTCATTAAACGGATTGGGGTCGCGTCTAACCCCCATATCTCTCTTCTTCTTCAGTTTTTAACCATCCGAGAGCGGCTGTACGACCGGATCTTCGACAAAATCCCACCCCACTATTCGTTCTCTGATTCGAGCACAGTCAGTTGCGTTGGAATCATAGCAGTGAGTTCTTCCTTCTTCTTTAGCCTTGTTTCTTGATTCCTTCTTGTTTTCATGTTATCTTGGGATGAACTTTTTGTGCATTTTCTCAGATCTACATCGTTCTAAGGAGAATCTGTCATCGAGGTTCACGTAGATCGATCTCCTAGGATCGAGGTAGGTGGTTTGTGTCTTTCTGTTGAAATTCGATGGGAATTGTGTGCAAATTCCACCAATACCCTTGAACGTGGTATTGCGTGTTTCCTGTTTTCCCCTTGTTAGTTTTCTGCCTTGATTGATTTCTTTAGTAGAGGTTATTGCTTGTGATAAGAGAAATTTTTTGTGCTCATATTACTTTTCCATGCTTGTTCTTCATGTTTGACGTTCTGCCAGTTGCCATGCCTAGTTGTAGGATAGTGGAACTGTTGTTTTATTACTGTTGAACCTTAGTTGTTATCCAATTAGTTTTTGGAGGTTTACTTGGACGATACACATGCATTGAGCATGTTTAGTTATACTCAGGATTGTGCGAACCTAGTGTAGTAGACCAAAGGGAGAATTGATGGAAGGGCTTCTCCAGAGTGTCTTTTAATTACGATGCGAGACTATAGGGGGAATTGACGTTGAGTGCTTCCCCAGAGAGCCTTTAGCATGATACGAGACTATAAGGGGAATTGACGGTGAGTGCTTCCCTAGATATTCTGCTCAATTACATAGCTGAAATAGTGGGGTGAGACTATGTGTGCCTCCCAGAGGGTTGCTAGTATGTAGAGGTTGAACCATAGGGGTTAGATTGTGAGAGCTACCCAGAGGGTTACCTATTTTCTTCTTATTGTTGACTCCTTACTTGTGTGCTTTACTTGTTAGAACTGTGGATTGTAGCTGCTTGTGCTTTTCTGTTTACTGCTTCTGGTTTTATTAATTCCATGTATTCATTGACTGTTAGGCACAAATCATTGGCTGATTGCCTACTGGGATTGTATCTCACACCCTGTTTGATCCATGCTTTTGGGCCCAAGCAGACTATGTTGCTGCAGGTATAGATAAGGGCATGCGCCCTTCTACTTCAGGTTCTTGATTGCACTGAAGCTGGGGAGCATCGGACTGAGTCGTGGCTTGTGATGCTGGTGAGATTTCTTTGTTTTTCTTTTGCACTTGGTTTCAGTTGTATTCCAGAACATTGTTGAGTTTTCTACTTTCCATAGATACTTGTACCTGCTGCATTTTTGTCATCATAGTGATATATCTACATTGCTTCCGCTGTTTGATTTCTATTGTTATGCATGTTGTTTACTGCTTCCGTTGTTTATTGTTTATTTCTCACCTTGTATACCTTACCGAATGAGGGCATAGTTTCCCCCACAAACTCACATAGGCCCTCGCTGCTAGTCGGCAGCCTCTGGTGTTTGGGGAAATGCACTTGAGGTCATACGGCGAACCGGGTACAGGGCACCAGTGGAGGGGATCCAGACTCGGGACGTTAGAAAGTGGTATCAGAGGAGTTATTTTCTCGTGCCTTACTATTTGGAGACCTTAGCCAGGGATAGGAAGGATTCGGTACTTGTCATTAAGCTGTGCTCGGGAGTAGCTAACCCATGTACAGGGAAAAGCCATACTACCCCGTTAATTGTAGTTTTTGGTGTTGAGATTTTATGGTTGACCTGATTTCACCTAGAGTGATTCACATGGCTTGTGCTATTATTGTTTTGATATTTTGGTTCTATTTCTGTCACAACTCAATGAGATGAGGGTATTTCATATCATGAATCATATAGGCACTTATAGAAATCACATGTCATGTATTCTTTCCATGCCATCTAGGGTACATTAGCGATTTCATGCTGTTGTGATAGGCTCTGTGTAGATAATGCAAGATGTTGTGATAGATTCTTGATAGATTCCCTGCTGTTATGCTAGGAAACTATTTGTTTGTTCCTTGCTTAAAAATGAACTCCAAATTTTGGTTTTTGAGGTGTCATGGGCCCTCACGGATTGGAAATTGGCCCCTTTTTCTTTGTTTTTAGTTTTTATGGAATTTTGCGCAGTTTCTGAGCTACTGCCCAGAAAAACCTAGAATACATGACGTGTACCTTTTAGATACACACCGTGTAGTTTTTCGATCATTTCAGTGACCGTGTGAGTAGAACTCGGTGTCGTGGGAGTAACTTTGGCAACACGCCATGTGCCATTGGTACACGTCGTGTGAGTTCAGAGCCGTGTACCCGGTCATGTCACTAACATCACTGGTCGGGGAAGCTCGGGTGGAACACACCGTGTCTGTAGGGAACAAGCTGTGTAGTCCAATCCAAGTACCCAACCGTGTCATGAACAACACAGGCCGGTGTGACCTTCCTTCCTGTACGCCGTGTTTGTTCGGAACACACCGTGCAGTCTTGCCCAGGCACCCGGCCGTTTCATGAACAACACGGGACGATGTCACCTTCGACTATACATGTTGTGTTTGTTCGGAGAACGTCATGTAAGGTTCAACCATGTAGACCGCCTTGTGCTTAACAACATGGGCCGCCAAAGCCATGTCTAGTGCACGCCATGTTTGTTTCGAACACGCTGTGTAGTCTTGGGTTGAGTCGGACCGTGTGGGTTAGCCGTGTAAGGAGACTCGGGCAGGGGAATTGTTTTCAAGTACATGTCGTGTGTTGGGGTCAACACTCCGTGTAGTATGAAGTGTAAAAATCTTATAGGGAAGGGGTAAACGCCCATGTCAGTTGCATAAGTAGACACTCCGTGTAGTTTTATACACGCCGTGTAGTCATGCTTTCCAATCATGTGTGTTTTTCTTCTCCTGTTCCTGTTTTCCGCTCTTGTGTTCTATGCCCTTGTTTTTCTTGATCTGAGGTGTGCTTTTAATCTTTCAGAGCTATGCCTCCGAGACATCCTCCGGTCGTACGCCTATCATCAGGCAGTGATCAGACACCAGACAGGATTGATCAAGGACTTCCTGTCGATCCCCCAGTCAAGCCAGTCTTGGCACCAGTGGTTGTACCAGTCGCGGGTGCTAATGCATAGTTCAGGGAAGGCTTCATGAGGATGATGCAGGCCTTCCAAGGAGCACCACCTCCTGCCTCGTCTATGGAAGACTTGACGTGGGTTTTCCTGCAGCAACATCCTCCCACGTTCTCGGGGGAGGGAGGACCTCAGGCTCCAGAGTCAGGGCCGAAAGCCATGCTGAATATCTTCGAGCAACTAGAGACGCCTCCCGAGAGGTGGGTCAAGCTCGCCACCTACATGCTCTGAGACTCCGCCAAGAGGTGGTGGGACGTGATCTCACAGGCGGGTCAGCAGCAGGCTATGGCTTGGGAGGAGATCCAGCATGTGTTCTATGACTACTTCTACCCGGAGACCGAGAGGGCCGAACGAGCCTGGGAGTTCATGAGCTTAGAGAAGGGTACTCTATCTTTCATGGAGTATTCTTCTTGTTTCACTGAGCTTCAGTGTTTTACACCCCTCCGGGATGGGAGTGGGGTGTTCTTTGCGATGAAGTTTGAGGATGGACTCAGGCGGGAGATCCGCTCGTAGGTGAACATCATCCAACTGACGTCCATTACTTACATCATCAACCAGGCACTGATTACAGAGCGCAATCTATGAGTCTCTAGAGTGGCGAGCCAGGGCGGTTCTGCTTCTAGAGTTAGTCTTCTCCAGATGAAAGCAAGATGCACCGTAGGGAGCCTACACGCGGTGATTCGAGGAAGCGAGATGCATAATTATGCAGTCAGGTGATGTGCTATCAGTGTGGCCGGACATGGAACACGAGGCCGCAGTTCCAGAGAGACCCCGTGGAGTGCCGATCATTCGGCAAGATGGGTCACCTTCAGCGGTTCTGCCAGGTTTTCTCACCAGTGGCTGGTGACCGGGGTTCTTCTATGACTCCTCGTTCAGGAGCAGCACCGCCATCTTCTCACCAGTCGGGGAACTGGAGTTCTTTCATCCGTTCGGGCCGAGGTGGAGGTCGAGGCCATGGCAGCCAGCCACCAGTTCCTCAGCAACAACAGGGAGGTTCAGCTCAGAGTGGTCAACCAGGGGGGCAGGGCCGCGGCATGGGCTAGTCTTTCACCATGAAGCAGACTTATCATGAGTAGGATCCCGAACCTTCTAAGGTTCGTGGTACAATTTTAGTGTCCTCAGTTTTATCTTCAGATCTTTTCGATACTGGTGCTACACATAGTTTTATCTCTGTTGCCGTTGTGGAGAGCCTTGGACTCTGTATCTTTTCTCCTGTTGACTCGTTGACACTAGAAACACATTTGGGAATGAGGACATCTAGTGTACGCCAGTGTAGAGAGTGCCCTCTCGAGATTGCATGGTATCACTTCTTATGGGATATCTATGTCATAGAGATGATAGGATATGATGTCATCCTTGGCATGGACTGGTTGATTCCCTTCCGGGTAGTCGTTGACTTTTATCACTGTAGAGTGAGTTTCGTTTCACCGGAGGGTGAATCCTTCCTTCATAGTGGATAATGGGACGTTCGAGCGAGTCGGTCAGGACTCAAGCATCTTAGGCTAGGAGGGGTGACAACCTAGATTGCTAGTCTTTATCTGGATGATGAGGGGACTCCACAGATAGACTTTCCTCCAGTGGTGGATCACTTTAGGGATGTATTTCTAGAGGACTTTTTGGGTTTACCTCCAGAGTGTGAGGTATACTTGTTTATTGAGCTTATGCCAGGAGCGGCACCGGTGTCCATTCCACTCTATAGGATGACCACACCTGAGTTTCAGGTGCTCAAGAAACAGTTGGAGGAGCTACAGGATAAGGGTTTCATTTGACCCAATACTTCTCTTTGGGGTTTTCCTGTTCTACTCGCGAAGAAGGCAGATGGTACCCTTCGGATTTGTGTGGATTATCGGAGGCTAAACCATTTGACAGTCAAGAACTGATATCCCTTTCCGTCGATTGATAACCATTTCGATCAGCTTCGAGGAGCCCGGTTGTTCTCGAAGATCGACTTGAGGTCTGGTTATCATCAGTTGTGCGTTAGACCATCAGATATACCTCTAACAGCCTTCAGGAGCAGGTATGGTCTATACGAGTATACTGTCATGCCGTTCGGTCTCACGAACGCACCTGCGGTTTTCATGGAACCGATGAACCGAGTGTTCCATCCTTATTTGGACTCCTTCATTGTGGTCCTCGTCGACGATATCTTGGTGTACTATCACACTCGACACGACCATGCCACACATCTTGAGATCATTCTGAGTACACTAAGAGAGCATCGAAATTATACTAAACTCTCGAAGTGCCACTTCTGGATGGATTAGATTCACTTCTTGGGTCACGTCATCTCAGAGGCAGGAGTATCAGTGGACCCCGAGAAAGTGAGAGCTGTAGTTTCCTGGGTGCAGTCGAAGAACGTCTTTGAGGTACGGAGTTTCCTAGGGTTGGCTGGATACTACAGAAGTTTCATTCAGGACTTTTCATGCCTAGCAGCGCCTTTGACAAGTCTGACCAAGAAGGGGGCGAAGTTCTTATGGTCAGATTCTTGTGAGTCAGCCTTTCAGGAGCTGAAAGGGGGGTTGACGTCAGCACCGATACTAGTATTGCTGGAGCCAGGAAAGAGCTACACTGTATACTGTGATGCTTCAGGTATCGGGCTAGGAGCTGTGCTTATGCAGGGAGATGGAGTCTGTGCATACGGGTCTCGGTAGTTGAGGCCACATGAGAGGAACTACCCTATGCACGATCTGGAGTTGGCAGCTGTTGTTCACGCCTTCCTCTATTGGAGACACTATCTTCTGGGAGAGCACTTTGTTTTTTTCACAGACCACAAGAGTCTCAAGAATATCTTCACTTAGAGTGATCTGAATCTGAGGAAGCACAGGTGGGTTGAGTATCGTCAGTCTTTTGATTTCGAGATTTCCTATACGCTAGGAAAGGGCAATTCCATGACAGTCGCGTTGAGTAGGAGAACTCAGATTCAGGTAGTTCAAGAGCCCAGTACTGAGTTTCATCTGATGGCTCTGTTTTCTAAGACGCATCTGGAGGTTCACAACAGACGGGGAAAGACCTTTCTATCTTCTGTAGCTGTTACCTCCATGCTACTTGATCGGGTACGGATGAGGCAGCTATCAGACTCGGAAGGCATATTCATGCGGAAGAGTGTGTTAGGAGGGGATCTTATTCCTAGATGGACAGTGGGTGAGGATGAGATCTTGCGTTTCCAAGGACGCATATGGGTGCCAGCAGACATATGCGAGGAGTTGATGTGGGATTTCCATTCCTCAGTTTGGGCAGTTCATCCTAGCATCACCAATCTGTATCGAGACCTTCATCGCCAATACAGGTGGACAGGTACGAAGAAGGATGTTGCTGGTTTTGTCATGAGATGTTCTAATTTTCAGCAGGTGAAAGCAGAGCACCAACGACCAGCGGGGCTTTTACAGCAGTTACCCATTCCAGAGTGGAAGTAGAACGATGTTGCGATGGACATCATGACCAGGATGCCGAGATCACATTGAGGGAACAATGATGTTTGGGTTGTTGTCGACAGACTTACGAAGTTTTCTCACTTATTGTCAATCAAGGTGACCTTCAATGTCGATGATCTGGGATGACTTTACATCAGAGAGATCATTCGTCTACATGGAGTTCCACACTCTATTGTTTCAGACAGAGACACGTGCTTTACCTCTCGGTTCTGGCAGGGACTTCAGAAGGCCTTGGGTACAGAGGTACTTTTGAATACAACATACCATCCCCAGACTGATGGCCATTCCGAGCGCACAATCTAGGTGCTTGAGGATATGCTCTGAGCTTGCATCCTTGACTTTGGTGGCACGTGGGAGAAGCACATTCCTCTGGTAGAGTTCACCTACAACAACAGTTTCCAAGAAACCATTCAGATGGCGCCATACGAGGCTTTGTACGGTAGGTCATGCCGATCACCCTTATGCTGGCTGGAGGCAGGAGAGGCAGCTTTGCTGGGACCTCGTCTCGTTCAGGAGACTTCAGAGCAGATAGAGATGATTTAGAAGAGGATGACTAGAGTGCAGTCTCGACAGAAGTATTATGCTGATCAGTGGAGATGACCTCTGGAGTTCGCGGTCTGGGATCAGGTTTTCTTGTGTGTCGCACCAAGTTTGGGACACAAGAGGATTCAGAGATAGGGTAATCACTCACCACAGTATGTCGGACCGTTTGAGGTCTTGGAGAGAGATCGGCCGGCCGCCTATCGATTTCAGCTACCTCAGAGGTATCGGGACATGCATGATGTTTTCCACGTCTCTCAGCTCTGACGCTACTTTTCAGACCTGTCTCATGTCTTTCAGCCCGAGGAAGTTGATCTTGAAGTGGATGCATCGTTCGAGGAGCATCCTATCCGGATTGTCGATCGTAGTACGAAGGTTCTCCGTGGGCGGTCTGTTCCTCTGGTACGAGTGCTATGGCAGCACGGGCGAGTACAGGATGAGACCTGGGAGAGGGAGGCCGATGTTCGATCGCAGTGGCCGGAGCTGTTCGGGGTTTCTCCTTCTCCACCTCATTAGGTAAATTCGGGGATGAATTTATTTAAGGGGAGAGTTTGTAATAACCGAGATCCATTTTCAGGTATGTTTTTCCTTTTTCTGGAGTTTTTGAGAAAAAATGAATTTTCTGGAAATTTTAGAAGTACACGTCGTGTACTTTCTGAGTACACGCCGTGTACGCTGTTCCGGCTCGAAGCCGTGTGCTGGCCGTGTCTGGGCCACACACACAGTGTGTATGGCTGAGGTGGAGGCAGGTTTTTCGAAGTACAGAAAATTTGGAGTACATGCCATGTACTCAAAAAGTACACACCGTGTACTTTTTATTTCATAAAACGGACCAGGGTCGCGTCTAACCCCCATATCTGTCTTCTTATTCAATTTTCGACCGTCCGAGAGAGACCGTACCGCCGGATCTTCGACAAACTCCCGTCCCGCCGTCTGTTCTCCAATTCAAGAACGGTTTGTTGCATTGGAATCACAGTGCTGAGTTCTTCCTTCTACCTTAGCCTTGTTTCTTGATTCCTTCTCATTTCTATGTTATCGTGGGATGAACGTTTTGATAATTTTATCAGATCTATGTCATTCTAAGGGGAATATGTCATCGAGGTTCACGTATATCGATCTACTAGGATCGAGGTAGGTGGTTTGTGCCTTTCTGTTGAAAGTCGATGGGTATTATGTGCACATTCCACCAATACCCTTGAATGGGGTATTGCGTGTTTCATGTTTTTCCCTTGTTAGTTTCCTGCTTTTCTTGATTCCTTTAGTAGAGGTTATTTCTTGTGATTGGAGTAATTCATTGTGCTCATATTACTTTTCCATGCTTGTTCTGCCTGTTTGACGTTCTTCCAGTTTCCATGCCTAGTTGTAGCATAGTGGAACTGTTGTTTTATTGCTGTTGAACCTTATTTGTTAGCCAAGTTGTTTTTGGAGGTTTACTTGGAAAACACACAAGTGTTAAGCATGTTTAGTTATACTCTGAACTGTGAGAACCTAGAGTAGCAGACCAAATGGAGAATTGACGGAACGACTTCTCTATAGTGTCTTTTAATTATGATGTGAGACTATAGGGGGAATTGACATTGAGTGATTACCCAAAGAGTCTATAGATCCACAACGCGGGCCACTGGGGTAATTGACTTTGAGTGCTTCCCCAGAGAGCCTTTAGCACGATATTAGACTACATGGGGAATTGAAGGTGATTTCTTCCCCAGAGAGTCTGCTTAATTACGTAGCTGAACCAGAGGGGTGAGACTGTGTGTGCCTCCCATAGGGTTGCTAGTACATAGAGGTCGAACCATAGGGGTTAGACTGTGAGAGCTAACCCAGAGGGTTACCTATTTTCTTCTTGTTGTTGACTACTTACTTGTGTGCTTTACTTGTTAGAACTATGGATTGTAGCTGCTTGTGCTTTTCTGTTTACTGCTTCTTGTTTTATTACTGCCATGTATTCAATGACTGTTAGGCACAAATCTTTGGCTGATTGCCTACTGGGATTGTTTATCAAGCCCTGTTTGGGCCATGCTTTTGGGCCCAAGCAGGCTATGTTTCTGCTGGAATAGATAAGGGCAATCACCCTTCTACTTCAGGTACTTGATTTCACTGAAGCTGGGGAGCATGGAACCGAGTCATGTCTTGCGATGCTGAGGAGCTTTCTTTGTTTTTCTTTTGTACTTGGTTTCAGTTGTATTCCAGCACGTTGTTGTGTTTGATGCTTTCCATAGATACTTGTACCTGCTGCATTTTTTTCATCATAGTTATATATCTACATTGCTTCCACTGTTTGATTTCTATTGTTATGCATGTTGTTTACTGCTTGCGCTGTTTATTGATTCTTTCTCACCTTGTATAACTTATCGAATGAAGGCATAGTTTCCCCACCGACTCACATAGTCCCTCGCTACTAGTCGGTAGCCTCTGGTGTTCGGGGAAACGTGCTTGAGGTCATGTGTCGAACCGGGTATGGTGCACCAGTGGAGGGGCTCCAGACTCGGGAAGTTACATGGTATAATGTATAAATCATATGAGACAAATTTATATATGTGTACACATCATCGAGTGTCAATATAACTATCATTACACCTTTCCTAACTTTCATACCGGTCAATATAAACAATGATTTTTACTTTATAATCATTGGACACTAATGTTAGAGATATTAAGGTGTTTCATATCCATGAATTTTATTTGTGTAAGCCTAAATCCTATCCGTGTACACATAATATTCCTTAATATTATAATAATTTTTAAATATACATTGGGATAATATATGAAGTGTTCATTATATATAAATATCTATAAATATTTAAATTATATATTTTAGAATATTGAAATATGGAGATTCTTTATTTAATATCATAGGAAGGAATTGATTAGAATATTCATGGACTACTCATTATAGATGGAAAAATAAAAAAATTCTTGTGATATCAGAACAGAATTTTAGATAAGTTAATCACTAAATTAAAGAAATAAAATATCAAATCAATATAGATTTTGATAGAATAGTTAGGTTTGAAAAATATAAGTTTACATAATATTTTAATTCCATTGAAAATATATTTTTGGATACCTGATCTATTCATCCATGATATAAATTTCATTGATCCATATTGAATTATGATATAATCATGGTTTGAGAAATTTTAAAGGGATATCCTTTGTGGACGAACAAATTTTTTTATTATATTATTCTCAAATTAGAATATTTGGAAATAATAATTTCTGATCAATATATGATATAAAATATATATGATGTTAGTGATTTTCTAGGAAAAATTAAATTCCAAAAATTTTATTGAAAATTTAGAAAGAGATGATAATGAAGAGTGTTTATTGGATAACCAAGACTTTTGGTAAAGCGGAATTGTCCTTTTGGGTCCTTTATTTCTTTACCTTACTAAATAGATTATTACCAGTTAGAATAATTCACTATATTTCTTTTCATTATCTAGACCCAACAACCAAATCTGTGTAGGGGTCATGCTCATGTTATGAAAATTCCTTCCTGTTACATTCTTTATTCCTCATATTATATATTTCAAAGGGCCTTGGATGACATATTTCGTTTTTTGTTAAGGAATAATAGTACACCACCCTTATGGATCCACATTCTACTTATGACCCTCACCTAATGACGTCAACTGATTTTGGATCATAAATGATCCAGGAGGGCCTTGCTGATCAAGGGACCTCCAAAAAAGTGGGAATGTAATTATATAGAGCGGTGTGATATCCTTCCCACTATCCATCATACCTACTCTAAAAGTATCATCATAATAATTCATTGAAGTATTTGGACCATGATCACCTAACACATTAGATGTTAGATGATCGACACCCAAATTGTATTTTAGTCTATTATATCTACTTCAATTTTCTTATCAACAAAAATATATGATAATTTCTATAAAGGATTAGCATTGTCGACCTCACTCATATCTATATAATAAACTTAATGGGGAACGAGACCAATCCCTCTCATCCTAGGGATAATGGAACCCCCTTTCTGTTCAAATATTTATCACTAACATGAATATTATAGATTCCCCATGCATAAGAAATACATGTAGAAATCCATGAAGGACACAAACACCACTAGTCGATTCCAATTAAATTCCTCCCCCATCAAGATCCACACCCACTCAACTGGAGTTTTTGAATAATTTAATATAAAAACTATACATGGGAAAATTGGATGGAATATAAGAAAGGAACTAGAGTCTGAGATCAGATAACTCCCAACCAAATTACCTAATAATCATATAATAGAAGGATTTCTAAAATTAAGAGGGAGCTAGTGAATTATTACCCATATATACTTTTTTGGGGTTTCCCGATTCATGAGAAAACCATAGGATAGTCTTCATAGGTGGTAAAGGTATCCATTTCAAGACCAATGATCTCTATAGTACCTAGGGATCAAATCTACCAGTGATGAAAAATGAACCATGATATTCCAATAATCAAGGATTCTAGTATTCTGCCTCTCATGAAGCCCCCAATATCCATACACAAATATTTCTAAGTTGTTAACCAATGGATGTCATAAATATAATACAAGATTTTAGGAACATGTAAGGTAATAGAAATAAATGGACTTCTAATTTGGGGATATCAACAAGAATAATCATTACAAGGAGTTAACTTATATACAATGTAAACTAAATACAGGTTTTCATTCAAACCCTTTTAATTTTATTTGTAATGGTCAAGATTTCTCCATTGAGGTTTGTTATTACATTAGTTTCATGTACTTTATTTCTATCTTTTCCTTAAAAGTTCTTTTTTGAATAAAAAAATAAGTTTAGTTTTAATAAGTGATTAGTGGGGTGTTCTAAAAATATTTTTCCATGATGGATTATATTGATTTTTTATATCCTTCAACACGAAAATAAATATGGTTATATGTTAAATTTTTTATATTATATATAACTTTTTTTAAAATGTTAAATTACTATGTTGAGGATACTGGTGAGGTTTTTTAGAAAAATATGAGAAGCGAAAAAATAATTATAGAAGTATCACTAAGAGTTATATTTAGTTATGAGAACCGTAAATTTCAGGGTATCCCTATAAAAAAAATAAAACTATAAATACAAAACATGGAATATTGAGCATGTATGAATACCATAGTTATAAAATTGTGATGATATCATGATTGAGGATCATTTGAATATAATTTTTAAGGTGTTTTATATATTAAGTATATATATGGAATAAAATCCTTATGAACCACATTAAGAAGAAAATAAAGGATTGAAAATGAGGAATTTTACATAAGAGAACTGTAACATATATTTTTGTGCCAAGAAGAACAAAATAAATCACAGTGAAAAAGAATAAGTATGATCTAATACTATTAAAAATATAAAGATCTTTGGGGAATAGAAGATGATAGAAGAAGTATAATCATCCCATCATTATGATATCTTATCAGTGAGTTGATGTAGTGGGAATAGTAATGAAAAATAATATAAGTACGATTGACCAAATGTTTATGGATTTATTCTATGCATTAATTAATTTTATATTTGAGGAGATGATATATATGTTAAATTCATAGTATCATATATTAAGTTGAGAATGTGAGGGTATCAAATTTTTGAATATTAAATGTAGACGAGATGCCTAAAATGATAATGATATATTTATTATTCTAAAAGAATTTGTGGCATTCAAATACTCTGCTCATGTGTAAAAAAGTAAAACATTGTGTATGTAGAGATAAAATGTTACAACCTGTAATCTTCTTCAGAAAGGTGATAAAATAAACACATTCTTATACATGTTACAAAGCCATATAATTAGTGGTACTCTTAGTATATAGAGAGATAACATAGAAACCATGAGACTTAAATGAAAATATGAGGAAATAAGTCTAGTGAAAGGCTATAAATAGTAGTCATTTAAGAAGAAAGAAAGTGAATACACCTTGTGATTCTATGTAGGTGTGGTGTGAAATAATCATATTTTAAATAAAAATTAATTATTGTGGAGAAACCCTGATTGGGGTGAATAACCAATCATGTAAAGGAGTATTCCTTTGAACAATCACATATAAAAATTCAACATGCATTTTTTAACTTCTTTCCCACATTTCATGGGCTGTTTATTAATTGGTTAAACAATAATATATTTTCTTTCCTTAACATTTAAAATATTTTCAAATCTATTATTGGTAAAATAATCAAAAATGGAATTTTTAATAGAAATAATAGAAAACACCTGATTCACAACCATTATTGTGCTTTCACTAATCCTCTAGGGAATATCAAAACTCTTTTATCTTAATTGATTATAGAAAAATTATATTAATAATATTGAGATATTATTCTAATTCATAATAGTCTTAAAAGTAATTTTTATCAATAATCCATAGATTCGTTGTGATTTGATGTGATTTTGTTCATCCCTACAACAATATTAGAGGAAATTAATATGGCATTTTAAATAATGTTTATAGGATCTATATATTTTTATGGTCTAAATAGTAATATTTTATCCAAGAAAAATATAATTAAAAGTGATAAAGTTTGGGATATTGGATGTTGTACCAGACATTATGGTAGTTATAATAATTTATAAACATTATTGGTGTCCTTATAAACTCTTTTAATGTAGAATTATGAATCTGTTATGAACCCTATTCCATAAAAACCATATGAGTATTATGATGTGGTGTGGTAACTCATTTAAAGAACAAATTTTCATGAAGATTATTTATCACTGTCATTATGTATTTGAGTTGTAAAACCTCATGATATCCTAATGCATTGAGTGAGGATCATCTATATGGGAAGATTAGTTATTTCAATCATTGGTTATAACTATTGTAGATTATGTGATGATGGAAATAGAAGTTTGTGTTGCTCGACAAGTGAATGATAATGATATTATTTTATTGGGGATTAGAAAATAATTTATAAAAATATGGGTTTTTTGTGAGAGAAGTGTTCTAAATGTAATGATTGAAGTTTCATGTAAATTAATGTGAGTGGTAGTTTTCATTTTTTGGGTTCTAATTGACATGAAATAATGTGTTACTCACTTGATCTTTACATTTATTATTCATTAATGAAACCATGTTTTTGAATTATTTGGTTATTCTCAATGTTATATCAATGTTATTGGTAACTGATTAGTATTTAATTTAATATATTAATTTAGTAATGGTCATGTAATTCATAATTCTAGTTCTGGTTGAAAATGTGTAGGGATAGTTTTAGAAAATTGATGAATTATCTATTTCGATGACTCGTGAATCAAGTGTGAATAGTAAATAGATACTAATATGCATATCTGATGAGATTTGATCTTACATAGAATAATGATTTCAATCCACATGTCTGTTCTCTATGATTAGGTGGTTATAAATGTAAATATGTTTGAGGCATTATTACTGACGTAGGATGGAAACCACTATATATTAGATTTTAGTCCATTAGTGAATTCATGGGAAATCGGTATGTTAGATTATTGTTTAAACCATTTATTATGTTTGTAGAGACCCGAAGCTTGACGTACATGGACATTACATTACTTTTGCGGAATACTTAGTACATAACAAAAACACACACACACAAGGATCATAATAGTTTAGTGTCTTTGGAAACTCAGAATATAATCTTCTAATCATGGTGAAAGATCTTCAACATCTCCAATAAAGATCTTCCTTTTTTTTACCTAAAAAAATTCTTTATATACTGGGGAAAAGAAAACATAAAAGGGTGAGCTCAAATGCTCAGTAAGGGTAAACAAAAGAAATATCAATCACATCATTTTCATAAGAACATAACATTTTGGAAATCTTAACCTGCAAAAGAGAGCATAATTTCATAACATGGGATAAATCATAGTAGTGAAATGAAATCCCAATAATCATAACTTAAAACATGAAACTTTGTGTCATACACACATAATCATAGAGAATCTTATCTTATTAGTCAAGACTCATTGCCAAGACTATCTTAGTGGACAAAGTCCCTTTCTGAACCGAGTCACCCACGTTTCAGTCCTGTTTTTCTGAACCAGTATAACCTACCATTCCAGCCATGTCTATCTCATGAGATATAAAATCTTTACCCAATGCATTGGAGGGAGATATAGCTCCCACCCATCTTATAATGATACCATTCTTATGTGTGCCACAAAATAATAAATCATACATCATTTCATAACCCATGTAATAAAAATGGGAATATTAAACATCATGACATCATAAAACAATTCATATAAGATAAAGGTATTCATAAAAATAATTCCATCACAACATAATCAAATCCATGTAATAATTGGGATAGAAACAGAACCCTTTGTTATCTTAGATGGAAAATAATTTTGATAAAACACTTGAACTCCATTCTTGAAGAAAATATCCTTTCTACTTCGAAAAAACTTTTCCTTTACTAACATGTCATTAAACATTAAAATAAAATAAGTTGATTAAAAATAAACTTGAAAACTTGTAAAGGAAGCTTCTTGGAAATAATGTTTTAAAAATCCATTCATGCCGTATAAGTTAAAAAAAACATTCTTCTCGTACTTTTGTCAGAAAAGTCAAAAAGTACCTCATATGAAAAACGACAAAATATTTCGTTCATATCTTTTATTAAAAACTCACCAAAAGGTAAAATTGGATTTAAACAATTTTATATGGATGGAAATAATATTACATATTGTGAAAACATGGATGTACATGATAAAATATACCCCAGTAAATTCCAAAGTACAAACAATCTTGGATAAAAATGAGATTGTGATATTTTCCCTTACCTTAGGTCTGATTTGCTTCGTAAGTGTCCGAACCTCCTGTATAATGATTTAAATAATGTCATTGACTTATTACAGAATCATATTAATTGTTATTATATCATATATGGTTCACTTATGACTTTATATTACCCGTTTTTGTAAATTCATGTTAAAGTAGCGTTTTGGGTAAAATCGTCTCATTTGTCGTTCGCGTTTTAACTTGTAATTATTCATATGATTACATAGATCATGATTAGTTAATTAAAGAATATAAATAATGGTTTATATATAATATATATTCAGAATATACATATATATAATGGATCGATAAATGGAAAGAAATACACCGTTCATGGAGACGGTAGGCCGTACGTACGCATGAACGCTGTTTTCGTTTCCTTATTGAGTTGAATGGAATTAAGTAGATGAAATACATATATACATAAATACAGTAGCTTTATAATGTCATATATTTCATTATTATTTCTTATATATACTTTATAATCATTCTTAAATGGTTAACATGGAGAATGAATCTCATCGCATCGTGGTGACGGTAGTCCGTACGTACGCACGAGCGATCATATCATTTCCATAATTATTGAATTGAATTTGAGTGGGTGATACAATATATCAGAATCATTATTATGTTATAATAACTATGTATAGTTATTATCTATACCATAATACCCATCCATATAAGATGTTGGTGGAAAAACAGATTACACCATGGCGTGGAGACGGTATTCCGTACGTACGCACGCGCGGTGATTTCATTTTCCGTAGGATGGATAGATGGTTAAATAGGGTTGTTTCATACATATAATAACATATAAGTATATTATTGATACTGATGTTATTACTTCATAATGAAACAACCTTAGAAGAAGAAGTGGAAGAAGAAATAAAGGTGAAAGAATCAGTAACAGAAATTACCTCTTCTTTGAAGCGCCTCTTTGAGACCTCCCCTTAGGGTACCAAAATTGGTCTTTGAGGAAGACCAGAACCACTAAGATGTTTATAGGGAAGTGGAGAAGATAATTTTATAGAGGATGGCCGAGCTTGAATGCTCAAATTTGTGTGAGGAAGAGAGGGAGGAGGTTCCCTTTTTTAAGGGAGGAGAGGGGCACCTTTGGAATAACTAAAAATATTATTTTATTATAAAGTCAAGTTCGGTTTTAAATAGCTCCAAACTGATTTATTTAGAGGATAAGGTGGGGATGGGTCTAAATCCTCTCATCCAATAGAATTTAGACAATTTTAGGTTCCTATTTTAACCTTATCATTTATATTTAACTTTAAGTAACATAATTTTACTTTTACCGTGTCTTCTTGTATTCTTACACTATAAGGTTAATAAACTTACTATAAGAAGCCAAACGAACCCCAAATTTTTTATTATTAATATATGTAACCTTATATAAGTCATTTGGACGAACCTTAGATTTTTAGGAATAAAATAACAATTAATAATATAATATTTGTTTTAAAAACTATTTTATGTCAATTTTGACACTATTTAGTAATTTATTTTTGTGAAACTCATAACAGAATGATAAGTTCGAACAAAGTTAATTAAATCAATACTAACATGTCATATTAACTTATAAAATTATTTTAATTCATAAAAAGTCTCAAATTATATTTATTTGGGTATTTATAACATCAATTATGTCAATATTTCATTAATAAGATAATTACTGTATCATTGTTGTGTCATAAATAAATTAAATTATTTAATGTCTAAAAATTACAAATAAAATACCATTATGTATGAAATGTTTTTAGATTTCTAATGAATATTTATAGTCGAATTTATCTTATTTATAAACCCATATTAAAAATGTTTTAGTAAATAAACTTTGATTTTAACTCTTTTAACCCTTCTTTAAATAAATTAATAATAAATGTCCTAATCTAATCCATGTGGGCCTAAATGGTCATATTTTATTACTAAGTTTGTTTTTGGTCGAATTACACTTGTCCAATAGAATTAGGACATGTGTTAGGGTAATAATAATATCATTTCTACCCTTAATTACCCTATTTACTTTTAACCGTGGTAAAGAAAGTTAAAAGTTAATATTCACCAAAAAATTATTTTTATCTCATTGAACCACATTTTACTTACTGACATCAACCGTGTCTCTCGGATTTTTTAAATTCCACTCACAGAAGCAGTAAAATTAAGTTTTATGAACAATTCAGTTTTTTTTACTACCACTTAGTGGTTTCACTATTCATAAAAAATTGAAAGTTTTCAGAAAAATACCAAAAATTAGGCCTAAGCTATATTTGATATTATGAACTCAAAAATGATGTCTATTTTACCAAATTAAAAACATATCATTTGTATTAACTAATTTAAAAATTAATTCCCGTCGTCAAAACAAATAGCGTGTTTTTAAGAGATAATAACTATCAAAAGATTGAAACTTGTTTATAACTCGTTTAAATGTGAAATTACATCCAATGACCATCATTGTATTAAATTGTAAAAATATATTCTAAATATACTTTAAAACCACTAAAATTAATAATTTATCACTATTAATTATTTCGATTGAAAAAGTTTTTTTTAATTAAAATTTAGTAATTTCCACTATTCATCAAAATATGAAAGTTATCCAAAAATTACCAAAATTTCACCCTAAGCTAATTTCGATATTCAGAATCAAAAAATGAAGTCCATTTTGAAAAATAATATTTAAAAAATTTCAAAAAGTTGTTATTACTATTCATAACGACTAGTTTTAATAATATTTTAATAGCATATTGTTGTTTAGTGAAACTCGGTATTGGGTACTACACACGCTATCAAGGAAGGCCGCGATTGCGTGTACTGAAAGGCAAGTCAAGGATGTGTTTTGTGAAAGCTCCTTTTGGTGTAGCGTACAACACAAGACATTAATGAAATTAAAAAGAATATTTTTCATAAAATCTCGGGGTGTTACATTCTACCCCCCTTAAAATGAATTTCGCCTTCGAAATTCGTCGGGGTTATAAATGGTTTATTATTCGAAAGTTTCTTTAATCGAAACCCACACCGTAAAAAGGAATACCAAAACCAATCTTTAAAAACAAAAGTATGAAACATAATGGTTACCCAAAAAAACTAATCACTGGTTTTCCACATAGGTAAAAATATGGATATGGAAGAGAAATCTCACCATCATGTTCTGATGGAGAGTGGTAGATAACATGGCTATGGAAAAGCTAGCAATCACAAAGCCATAAATCTATGACGATCTAAGGTACTATCTGAATCATCAGATATAAGAGCACTAAGACAACAATTTTGGTTTTCAAGATCATTTCCCTAAAGTTGATGAAATTGGAATTAGAAGAAATACTTTCGTGATTTTGGTATAGTCTCACCGTTTGTCATTATTTGGAAATTTTCTACTTCATCTCTTAAAGAAATTAATTTGAATTTTGTCATTCGTGATGTGTTAGCAGATCATGTGATAGAATGATGGGTCATTCAATCTCTTTCAAACAAAAGGTTAGCAAAAGTTATAATTCCATCTTATGGTTAATCGTATATGGTTCCAAAAATGAACTTATACGTTATATATAATACCGCTTAATAAAATAAAACTAGTTTCTACTAACCAGGGACTTCCTTTAGGCCAATGGTAGGCGATAAAGGCCAGTCGCACTTCGGTTGTGGGTTCGATTCCCACAGCCTTGTCCGAAGCGATGGGTTGTCGCCCGTACTGCAGGTTGTCCTTTTTCTAAAGCTATATTACTATAAAATCCCATCAATAATATTGAGAAACGTTTTATCCTATATTATGTCCAACATAATCCATTCCAATCGTTAGGCTTATCTAAAATAATTCGGTCCAAGGTCATAGTATAAAGAAAATGATTACTTGAAATGTCACAGAACAATCATGTGAATGCCATCATTTATCCCCCATATATCATAAGATATATCTTGTTGGTCAAATTACAAACATGTGAATACCTTAATCATGTATTCTCTTGAAGAATGAATACCTATTGAACCTTAGTGAAAACATGAATGCAGTTAAAAGTTAACACCTTCCACATACCAAAATCCTCAAAATTCTATATACTCAAACCATGATATCACTTAGTCCTTATATCAATCATGAGCTCATGAATACTGTCCAATATTTCATTTTCTCGTTTTCCCTTTATTATGAGCATATCATTCTCTTTCCAAAAATATCTCAATCACTTTTCATGGTTATTGGTACCATAAAATTTTTGAAAACCACAATAGACCAATACATAAATATTCCAATATTCCACGATACTATATACCACACTATTTTGGAATCCCATTACATAAACACTTAATCATTCCCCCACATCGTTGTCATATTCAACATCTCCAATAGTGATAGCATGTGACTTCCCTTTGTCCTTTGCCTTAAGCGGTTGCTCATGTCGATCATCACTAACCCTTGGATTAGGGCATTTATTAGCATAATGCCCCATTTCCTTGCACTTGAAGCATTGAAGTGTTGGTGGTGCGTTCTCTGCAGTGTTTGCTTTATTCACATCATTAGAAACC
Organism: Viscum album; assembly: GCA_963277665.1. Taxonomy (NCBI): domain Eukaryota; kingdom Viridiplantae; phylum Streptophyta; class Magnoliopsida; order Santalales; family Viscaceae; genus Viscum; species Viscum album. The sequence continues at coordinate 594,588,072 of OY728126.1, forward strand.
CTTTTTCCATTACTACGACACTCAGCTGCTCGATGACCTTCTTTTCCACACTTAAAACATTTTATAGTCCCTTTAAGACAATCTACACTATGCTTTTTTCCACACTTTGTGCATAAGGAAACATTCATCTTCTTTTCACCATTATTTTGATATTTCTCTTTAAACTCCATCTTTCTTTTCTTTTCAAAACCATGAGATGGATATGTAACACCAACTTCCATTTCTACCTTCATATCACAACGCACAATTTCTACATAGCTACTGAAGTCTCTTATAGATAATGCCCTTCGAAGACTTGGTTTTAAGCCACTGAAAAATCGATCAACTTTACTTTCAGGTTGGATGATAATGGCAGATGCATACCTTGCAAGTCTTATAAAATTCTCTTTGTATATACCAATAGATTCATCATCATTCTGCTTCAGCTCAATAAACTCATTTTCCATCTTTGTTCGAATAATACGAGGGAAGTACTTACTGAAAAACAAGTTCTTGAACTCGTCCCATTCCATGGACTCAATTTCATATCTTGGCCTCATATTCTTGATAATATTAAACCATTGATCAGCTTCACCTTCCAAACGATATACTAATAAGATGAATTTATCATGTTCAAAACATTGAAGAACTGAAAATATCTTTTCAGTGGTACTGATCCATTGTTCAGCAACAAGTGGATCGGAAGACACACTAAAAGAAGGTGGGCGTTGCCTCATGAAGGACTCAATAGAATATTGTTCCCTTCTCTGCTCATTTGGAAGTACAGAATGATTCATAGCTTGTGTAAGTATAGCAATAATATTTTGCACTCCATCTCCCATAACATTTGTTTGTTCAGGAGGGCAATCATTGCATTGTCCATTGCATTGATCTACACGGTTCCTTCAGGTTCCAGCCATCGTCTAAAACCCAAAAAGAATAGTGTGAGAGGCAAAAATCATGCTAGGGAAAACAACATAATAAAGGGGGAGTACCTTCAATATCTAACATCATAGGTGTAATTCTATGATCTTTAGCGTAATTCTAGTACTATAACCTATATGTATACTTACCCTTAGGGACATCCCCAGACATACCTTAGAAATATCTCTAGGGATCTCACTAATGTTTTCGCATCCTAGTTTCCAAAGGTTGACTAAACCTTTCCTCTGATACCAACTGTAGAGACCCGAAGCTTGACGTACATGGACATTACATTACTTTTGCGGAATACTTAGTACATAACAAAAACACACACACACAAGGATCATAATAGTTTAGTGTCTTTGGAAACTCGGAATAAAATCTTCTAATCGTGGTGAAAGATCTTCAACATCTCCAATAAAGATCTTCCTTTTTTTTACCTAAAACATTTTTATTTATATCCCGAGGAAAAGAAAACATAAAAGGGTGAGCTCAAATGCTCAGTAAGGGTAAACAAAAGAAATATGAATCACATCATTTTCATAAGAACATAACATTTTGTAAATCTTAACCTACAAAAGAGAGCATAATTTCATAACATGGGATAAATCATAGTAGTGAAATGAAATCCCAATAATCATAACTTAAAACATGAAACTTTGTGGCATACACACATAATCATATAGAATCATATCTTATTTGTCAAGACTCATTGCCAAGACTATCTTAGTGGAAAAAGTCCCTTTCTGAACCGAGTCACCCTCGTTTCAGTCCTATTTTACTGAACCGGTATAACCTACCATTCCAGGCATGTCTATCTCATGAGATATAAAATCTTTACCCAATTCATTGGAGGGAGATATAGGTCCCACCCATCTCATAATGATACCATTCTTATGTGTGCCACAAAATCATAAATCATACATCATTTCATAACCCATGTAATACAAATGGGAATCTTAAACATCATGACATCATAAAACAATTCATATAAGATAAAGGAATTCATAAAAATAATTCTATCACAACATAATCAAATCCATGTAATAATAGGGATAGAAACAGAACCCTTTATTATCTTTGATGGAAAATAATTTTGATAAAACACTTGAACTCCATTCTTGAAGAAAAATATCCTTTCTACTTCAAAAAAACTTTTCCTTTCTTAACATGTCATACAACATTAAACAAAAAGAAGTTGATTAAAAATAAAATTTAAAACTTGTAAAGGAAGCTTCTTGTAAATAATGTTTTAAAAATCCATTCATGCAGTATAAGTTAAAAAAACATTCTTCTCGTACTTTTGTCGGAAAAGTCAAAAAGTACCTCGTACGAAAAAGGACAAAATATTTCGTTCATATCTTTTATTAAAAACTCACCGAAGGGTAAAATTGGATTTAAAAAATTGTAGATGGATGGAAATAATATTACATATTGAGAAAACATGGATGTACATGATAAAATACACCCCAGTAAATTCCAAAGTATTAACAATCTCATATAAATATGAGATTGTGATATTTTCCCTTACCTTAGGTCTGATTTGCTTCGTAAGTGTCCGAACCTCCTGTATAATGATTTAATTAATTTCATTGACATATTATAGAATCATATTAATTGTTATTATATCATATATGGTTCACTTATGACTTTATATTACCCGTTTTTGTAAATTAATGTTAAAGTAGCGTTTTGGGTAAAATCGTCTCATTTGTCGTTCGTGTTTTGACTTGTAATTATTCATATGATTACTTAGATCATGATTACTTAATTACAGAATATAAATAATGGTTTATATATAATATATATTCAGAATATACATATATATAATGGATCGATAAATGGATAGAAATACACCGTTCATGGAGACGGTAGGCCGTACGTACGCATGAACGCTGTTTTCGTTTCCTTATTGAGTTGAATGGAATTAAGTAGATGAAATACATATATACATAAATCCAGTAGCTTTATAATGTCATATATTTCATTATTATTTCTTATATATACATTATAATCATTCTTAAATGGTTAACATGGAGAATGAATCTCATCGCGTCGTGGAGACGGTAGTCCGTATGTACGCACGAGCAATGATATCATTTCCATAATTATTGAATTGAATTGGAGTGGATGATACAATATATCAGAATCATTATTATGTTATAATAACTATGTGTAGTTATTCTCTATACCATAATACCCATCAATATAAGGTGTTGGTGGAAAAACAGATTACACCATGGCGTGGAGACGGTATTCCGTACGTACGAACTCGCGGTGATTTCGTTTTCCGTAGGATGGATAGATGGTGAAATATGGTTGTTTCATACATATAATAACATATCAGTATATGAGTGATACTGATGTTGTTACTTCATAATGAAACAACCTTATAAGAAGAAGTGGAAGAAGAAATAATGGTGAAAGAATCAGTAACGGAAATTACCTCTTCTTTGAAGCGCCTCTTCGAGACCTCCTCTTAGGGTACCGAAATTGGTCTTTGAGGAAGACCAGAACCACTAGGATGTTGCTAGGGAAGTGGAGAAGATAATTTGACCGAGGTTGGCTGAGCTTGAAGGCTCAAATTTGTGTGAGGAAGAGAGGGAGGAGGTTCCCTTTTATAAGGGAGGAGAGGGGCACCTTTGGAATAACTAATAATATTATTTTATTATAAAGTCAAGTTCGGTTTTAAATAGCTCCAAACTGATTTATTTAGAGGCTAAGGTGGGGATGGGTCGAAATAATTTCATCGAATAGAATTTAGACAAGTTTAGGTTCCTATTTTAACCTTATCATTTAGATTTAACATTAAGTAAAATAATTTTACTTTTACTGTGTCTTCTTGTGTTCTTACACTATAAGGTTAATAAACTTTCTATAAGAAGCCAAACGAACCCCAAATTTTTTATTATTAATATATATAAGCTTATCTAAGTCATTTGGCCGAACCTTAGATTTTTAGGAATAAAATAACAATTAATAATATAATATGTGTTTTAAAAAAAAATTTATGTCAATTTTGACACTATTTAGTAATTGATTTTTGTGAAAATCCTAACAGAATGATAAGTTCAAACAAAGTTAATTAAATAAATAATAACATGTCTTATTAACCTAGAAAATTAGTGGAATTCATAAAAATTCTCAAATTATATTTATTTGGGTATTTATAACATCAATTATGTCAATATTTCATTAATAAGATAATTATTGCATCATCGTTGTGTCATAAAACAATTAAGTTATTTAATGTCTAAAAATTACAACTATATTACCATTATGTAGGAAATCTTGTTAGCTTTATAATGAAAATTTATAATCGAATTTATCTTATGTATTACCCCATATTAAAATTTTTTAGTAAATAAACTTTGATTTTAACTCTTTTAACCCTTCTTTAAATAAAATAATAATAAATGTCCTAATCTAATCCAAGTGGGCCTAAATGGTCATATTTTATTCCTAAGTTTGTTTTTGGTAAAATTAAACTTGTCCAATAGAATTAGGACATGTGTTAGTGTAATAATAATATCACTTCAACCCTTAATTACCCTATTTACTTTTAACCGTGGTAAAAAAAGTAAAAAGTTACTATTCACCAAAAAATTATTTTTATCTCATTGAACCACATTTTACATACTGACATCAACCGTGTCTCTCGGATTTTTGAAATTCCACTCATAGAAGCAGTAAAATTAAGTTTTATGAACAATTCAGTTTTTTTAACTATCACTTAGTGGTTTCACTATTCATCAAAAATTGAAAGTTTTCAGAAAAATACCAAAAATTAGGCCTAAGATATATTTGATATTATGAACTCAAAAATGATGTCTATTTTACCAAATTCAAAACATATCAGTTGCATTAACTAATTTAAAAATTAATTCCCATCGTCAAAACAAATAGCATGTTTTTAAGAGATAATAACTATCAAAAGATGGAAACTTGTTTATAACTAGTTTAAATGTGAAATTACATCCAATGACCATAATTATATTAAATTGTAAAAATATATTCTAAATATACTTTAAAAACACTAAAATTAATAATTTATCACTATTAATTATTTCGATTGAAAACGTTGTTTTTGATTAAAATTTAGTAATTTCCACTATTCCTCAAAATATGAAAGTTATCCGAAAATTACCAAAATTTCACCCTAAGATAATTTCGATATTCCGAATCCAAAAATGAAGTCCATTTTGAAAAATTATATTTACGAAATTTCAAAAAGTGGTTATTAATATTCATAACGACTATTTTTAATAATATTTTAATAGCATATCGTTGTTTAGTGAAGCTCGGTATTGCGTACTACACACGCTATAAAGGAAGGTCGCGATTACGTGTAATGAAAGGAAAGTCAAGGATGCGTGTTGTGCAAGCTCCTTTTGGTGTAGCGTACAACACAATACATTAATGAAATTAAAAATAATATTTTTCATAAAATCTCGGGGTGTTACAATGTTATTGGTTGTTATGGGATTATTTTATAAAAATTAATTTTATTCAAAATATTAATTATGGGTATTGGGGGATGAAGTGGTGGGTATTATTGTAATGTTAGTTCTATGTATTTGGAATTTAACAAGCTTGTGTAATTTAGGGAATGAAGGCATGATACATTATTCATCTTAATAAAGTGATTCATGAATATCGAAATGTTGATGTTACATCTTAGAGATGAGAAAATGTTTAGTAGGGAGTTTATAATGATCCATAATTGAGTGTATTTATGGAATTGGAAATATCTCGACTCAAGCATAATTAGATCATGGGCTATTTATCAAGTTGATTTTTTTTTAAAATTTTGGGGATAGAGTTTAGAATGTTTTTATAAATTTTATATTTCATTTTCTGTGTTAAAATGTTGAATAAGGGGGTTCGTGGTCAAATATCCCATAGAAAAAACTACCAATATAAACATAGTAGATGCTTACATGGATTCAAATTTTATATTAGAAACCATCAAAAAATAATAGGTTAGGTTTTGAGTAAAAAATAGTAATTCTTAGTGGGGGTGGTGCTAATAATACTAATTGGAATTATTTTGTGAGGTATCATGTAACATGTAGCCTTTTTTATTTTATTTTTAAATTTCATCTATTTTTATAAAACAAATCAAGGACACCCTTTTTTGTTTGAAGCACCCACCTTGGGAGCATTATTTCACCCATAACCACACTTATTCATATCGTATATCTCCAAAAACATTTATTTGATATGTGATCCATCCACTATATTGGATTAATAGAAGAGAATCTACACGCACACAATCATTCTCTCACTATATATTCCTATGTTAATCATTTATTTATCTAAGTCAAAAAAATTTGAGGTTTTTTATTTCTTACATGTTATTATATATTCAATGGAGAATCGAACGATAATAATGGATAGTTCCAGTTATAATAAATCATTGTAGGTGGTCCTTTTCATTTTTTATTGGTTTTTATTTGAGTAGATGTTTGTTATGGGGGAATATTTGTTATGTTTCCATGTACGAACATGAATTGAGTAGATATGGGCAAGGGATTAATGTGAGGTTGAGTAATGCCAATTATATTTTTCAATGATGTACCACATGTGGTATATCATTCTTTAGACATGTTTTTTAATTTTTTGCGGTACACAAATTTTTTTATGATTTGAATTAATCCCTTTACTGTGTTCAACAATGATTTGAGTCTTGAATGTTTTAGAGATGATTAATGGAGTGGCATTATACACTTAATCGAGATAGTTGTTTCATCATTGAGAAATGTTTTAGTTATTTTTTTAGTTTTTTATTAATGATATTTCCATTTATATGATGAAATTTTTATTTATGTGATTCAACATGTGAGAATGTTTTTTGTGGCCTTATTCATTTTTGTGTGTGAACTATTTGAGTACTGGAAAGGTTGGTAGATTCATGAAAATTAATTTACCAATGTAATTATATAATGGTCTGGGGAATAATTATTTTGTAAGGGTATCAACACATTTAATGAATACTCTTGTTGGTTTCATATTGAGATAATTTTCTTGAAATAAATGCGGGGATAGTGTAAAAGTGATATACTATGGCTTTATCACTGTTAATAATGTGTATTGAGAGGGGATGGATTGTAATTTACTATTAATGCGGTGATCAATAATTTTTTTGGCTGATAAACTATAACGAATGGGTAATCCCTTCAAATATCTAATTTAGATGGTATATGTGGGTAATGACATAAAATAACATGATATATAATTTTCGAATTTATTTATAATTTAATCCTTGTAAATAATATTGTTTTAAATAGAGAATTATTAATTAAAATAGATTTTATTTCATTGTTTGATGTTATTTTGAGCTGATTATACTATGTTTACATTTTTATGATTTATGAGATTCGTCGACATGATCCGTTTATTTAATCATTCTATTTTGGTATTTTCCATGTATTTAGTATTTTATTTTTTTATAATATATCATTTGAGTTCTTTTATTTCAAAGGATAGAAACCTTGATTATGTGATGATAATTACTATGAAAGAGAGGCTTTTAATGTTCCCATTTCTAATTGTTCAACTATATAATAACCTAAATTTTTAAAATGAATACTATGTTCGATTTCATATATTAGATATAACACTCAGCCTGAATGAACCATTGTTAATTAAAAATAATCATTATAGTATAGAAGATAAACTGGAAGGTATGAAGAATATTAATGGATTTATGAAATATATATAAATCCTACACTCAATATAAATAAATTTATAAATTATAATGAAATAAGATCATAATTTTAAGAAGAGTTATTTTCTTCTTCAAAAAAATATGTTTCCTCCTAAAATAACTATTAAATATTTTGTTAGAATATATTATAATTAATTTATATAAAATTTATAAATTATATTGGATAAAATTATATTAATTTTTTGAAATCAAAATTTTAAAATTACCTTAGGATGAAATGTTTTAATTTTTCTGAAGATAATGATTTTTCAATGAATTGTGAAAATGCTGTTCTTTCTTAAAAATGACATTTTTTCAATAAATCAGGTAATTTAAAATTTTTTGTATTTTATTAAATATATATATATATTAACATTTTATTTATAATAATATAATTAATTTCATTTTAATCAGTAATTTACATGATATTGAAATTATTTTATTTTTATGCATAAAAATACATTTTTTATAATTATTTTTATGTGCATAATGTTTATCCATTTTAAATAATTAAAATAACACCTATTAATTAAATATTTTAATTTTATGTATATATTATATATCTTTTTATATTAATTTAAATTGATATAATGATTATTTTTAGTTAGAGTGTTAATCTATTATCATTTGTTTCTTGAAAATTGATTTTCCTCAAAAAACCACTTTTTTCACATTTTATGGGTTTATTTATAAATTAAATTATTATAAAACTATGAATTAAATTTGATAAAATTTATTTAATATTCATATGATCATAAATCAAATGAATTAATATTTTCAACTTAATATTTGAAATAATGAAAATTAGAAAATGTAAAAATTAATTTTCATTGTTATGGTTAAAATGGGTTTTGCATTTTACATGTACTTGTGTAAAAATTAATTTTCTAAAAACATTGATATTTAATTTGATAAATTATCATTAATATATTAACCTATTGGGTCCAATTTTTTTTAATAATTATCATGTATTTTTTAGTCTTAAATGATATATTACGCAGGTAAGAACTAATTACCATGGTGAAAACTAAAATTGTTAATGTGAGTAACCATAGAGAAAAAGAGAATAACATGTTTCAAAAATTATTATTGTTTAATTTTAGAGGTTTGGAGCAAACTTATATTCCCTCTAATACTTTATTTATCACTTCTTGAGGCTATTGGATATAGAGTTACTTCCAATTTATGAAAAGATTTGTGTATATTAAAAAATACCATTACTTTTAACTTATAATGGGGAACCTCTTATCCTCTTGACATCACACTAAAAATTACTTTTGGTTTAGAGAATAAAATCATAAATACATTCCATAATTCCCTTCCCACTTTTAATATGTAATTTTTTATTAAATCCTCATAGGAATGATTTTAGTGCAATCCGAGAGAGGTTTTTTGAAAATTGAGTTATCATTCATACCCCAGAGTTTTGTTTTATATCGTCTAAAACCTCCTTAAAATAATATTAAAATAGGATTATATCGTAAAATAATTATCTCTCTTTATATAATATGATATTATTCTCATTCATTACCAAAATCTATATTCTCTTACAAAAAATAGAAAAGGAAACCATTGACCATTCGTAGAGCAGACTACTACATCATGAAAATACATAATTCTTTTTCCATCATCATATCAATAAAATATTTATATTAATAGATTTAATATATATATTTATATATATTAATTAATTAATTTTCATTTTTAAAAATTAATATATCATATATCTTCTTAACATTTCATTCATTGAAAAATGATAATGTCGTACGTGCGTAAGTGCGGATTACCACCTCTACTATGTGATGTGATTTTTTTCCTTATCATGACACGTGAATGGTAACATATAAGTGTATTTAAAAAAATAATATTATATTTACTATATTATTATCATTATGGAAATACAAAATAATAGATTTCTGCTTCCATAATGGTCATTGATTAAAGGAAACATTAGTCCATTCTATGTACGACCTACCATCTATATGGTTGAAACATAGTTCATTTTATAGAAATATATTTCATGATTTGATTCAAAATTATAATTGATGTATAAAAATTATTATTACTTAAAACTTATTAGTTTTTATATAATGTAATATTGAACAATTTGAAAATAGAAACACTACTAAAATTCAATTTTGAGATATGTTTCAAATAACATCAAAAAATCTGACATGAAATTAATGGATTAGGTAATTGAATATAACATGAGAAAAATAATATATAACGGTTAATAATACTGAAATATTTCATTAAATAATTAAATAATTAACAATATTATATTTTTTAGGATGGCAAGGAAGTAACATGGTGATTTGGGCTTGAGGTAAGGGATCTCCATTAACCACACTTTTTCTTCAGGTTGTGACCGCTCCCTCTATATATCACATTATCTATCTCATTAATGTTTTTTAATGTTTATAATTTATTAATATATGTATATCAAATATATATCTATATTATTATACATTTCATTTATGGGGTAATACATATCATAAGTTATTTTCCATATGTAACCCATTTTTTCCATGTCTAATTTTTATGTTTATTTAGTATGATGGATTTCATTTTGTGCCACACATAATCATGTTATTTTTATGATGGGTGTGAAAATATACTTATACAATTACTTGTGTTCTTATTTTTTCTCATGATGATTTATGTATGGGATTTGGGAGTAACACTACATAAAAATTGGTTTGTACTCCTGGTTTTCCCAAAAACCATGGGTATGAACCCAACTATATGCATGGTTTTCATGGAGCGTGGGTGTAGTTGTTGTTTTCAAATCTATACCCATGGTTCTGGCTAATACATGGGTATATGGTGCCCACACAAGTGCAGGAAGCCATAACAATTGTGTCGGAATGCCGCGATAAAGCCTATACCAACTGTTCATGAAAACCATGGGTATAGCCTTCGTTATATAAGCATATACCCATGGTTATTCAAGAAATATGGGTATAGACTTATTTATATAATCTTATACCCACGGTTCATGAAACCTGTGGGTATAAGGTCCCTTAGGCTTTTTTTTGAAAAAAAATGGGCTGGAAAAGCTACTACCACTATATTTTACCTATACAAATGGTTTATGAATAAATAAATATATATATATATATATAAAGGAGAATATATATATACATAAGTAAAATGGTGTTGTGGTATGTTTCTTCAGCTTTGGAGCAGCATTGGGGGTTTGAAATACATGTGCTACATTTTATTTATAGCCACTATATATATATATATAAGATAATATATATATACATATGAATGTATGTTAAAATAGTGTAGTGGTGTGGTCGTTCGGCTGCAGAGCAGTGGTGCGGGTTCAAATCCCACTGCATGAAATTTTATCTATACCCACACACACATATATATATATATATAATATAATGTGCATATATATATATATATATAAAAGCAATCAGAGTAGTGGTAAGGCAACTTTAGCTATGGAGCAGTGGTCCGGGTTCGAATCCCACTATTATCATTTGATTTAAAATAAGTACCCATGGTTTTAGAGTCGTGGGAATAACATACATAAACCATGGGAATAACTAATTATTATACCCACACTTTGAAGACCCACATTTTGATGAACCATGGGTATAGAATATACCCAATGCTCGAAAACTATGAGTATAGGTTTTGAAAATATTCTGTATGTATGAATGATATACCAATGCATCAGTTCCCCATGATTTTGTGGGATATATTCATGGTTTCAAACTGTGGGTGTAGGCTAAATTTTTAGTAGTGTAATATTAATCCATTATAGGCATTTTCCACCATGTGGTATTATTTAGGCAGTTTTACTTGACTCATGTTAATGTCATGTTATATGTTGCTTAATTTTTTATTTATGTTCTATTATATTATGATACATTTTTTATTTATGTCATCATTCCATTTGAATACTTAGGATAATTACCTTTTTTGATATCATGTTATCCTTTTGACTCACATGGTGTGTTCCCTTAGCATTTTTATTCCCTTATTAGGCGTTTAGGTCACCAATTTTGTCTATATATTACCCTGGACATCCCATTAATTTTAGGAAGTTAATAGGATCTAAGATCCCATTATGGAGAACAAAATGAGTTCATTATATTTTAGAAAAAAATAATGTATCATGAAACTTTTCTTCTAATTACACATGACATTTTTTATCCATGTTTTGAAATAATGGTTATTTATGTTAAAAATGATGCAATAATATGTGTAAAATGGCTTAGTCCACTATAGTTTGTATCCAGTGATTGTCTAGTTTTTTTAGAGATTAGTACTAGAATAAATTAGTGAGAACCCTGGGGATATGTATATGTTTTGGAAAATATCCCCGAATTTTTCAAAAGTATATAGATAGTGGTTTTTATGTAATAATGTATATTTATAGAGACTAAAAGTGGTTATGGATCCAACACAATTATACCGTGGGGTAGTAAAACTAAAAATGGTGCATTGGTAATTGATTTGATTCTCACAAGGGGCCGGAAAAAATCCTTTATTGCATAACTGGTTTGACTCTCTTGGTGGATATGCTTTCAAAATTCACAAAATCCTTATAACCAATTATGGAGGACTTAAAAAAATTTATATGTTAGAAAAAATAACTGTAAACATTAACATACATATAATATATTGAGAAGAATGACTCAAAATATCAGATATACTTATCATTTATAAGTTAATATTTATACTTTTATAAGTATCCATTTTTAATATTTATTAGTTAAATTATTCTTATCTCGATTTTTAGTCAATGGAAAAATATAGAAGAAAATATTCCAAGAACAAACATGATATGAAATGTGATGATTTATCTAATGATATACCATACCTAATGGAGGTGGAAGTTGAGAAATTTATTAAAGTACTACCTCGGCTATATGAAGTTATGAATAAAAACATGAATAATATAGAATACCTTCCCCCTCTTAATAATGAGAAAGATTTAGTTGAGTATTTAATATGAAAATGAATCATTAATTGGGTTTATATTATAATAATCTCATCATGGAACAATGGATTAAATCAATTGAGAATATATTAGTCATAATTAGTCACATAGAGATAGAGATTTTTTTGGGTATTCATCATATATAGGGAGAATCCAATCAGGGGTGGACACAAATCAAGAGCACAAATTCAATATAGAATATTGATTCCACGGAATGTGAAGTCATAATGAAAATATTTTTCAAAAAATATTTCCCCTAAATGCTTAGTCCTAAAATATATAGTATTTTCATCAGGCTGATGTAGAAGGTAGATGAATCTATTAGGGGGTATAAAGAAAATATCATAAGTCTTGTATAGTATGCCTAAGACATTTTCATCAACACCAAAATTAAGTTGGACCATTTATTTAACGGATTAAAGCAATGTTAATGAAAATCATTAACAATTTGGGACTTTTAATGTTATGAAGATATTTTCTATTGTGCCATTAATGTTGTGATAGAGATTGGTGAATCTCGGTGGTCTCATGGGACTGAAAACAAAAAAATAAATTAGATTTTCCTTCAGCTTTATACTTGGATAAAACCCATCAAGAAAAGAAAACCTAACATCCCACATATCAAAATTGTGGGAAGAATCTTCATAGAATCTATCTGAGGGGAACTGGGAGATGTTTCAAATGTTGAAAATATGGGATTTATTCTAATTAATGATGAATATTAATGAATAATCCCACTAATTCATAAAATGAAATTATGGTTTCGATAAATACCCAATATTTAGTGTAGTGTTTCAACAGCAAAAAATAAGGTTATTATGAATGGAAATTACATAGGCCAAGGGTTATATTATTCAATCAATGTTGACAATCTCTAAAGGAAAGATATTATCAGAGGGAATATGATATCACTACTACAAATGTGGACCCCTATAATGATGTGGTGGAACATACATTAGATATTCATTCATGAATAAAGAATTTACTTTTTGATTCTAGATCTATGAATTCTTTCATATGTCACAATTCTAGTATGACTTTTCAAGAACCCCAAAAAAAAATTAGGGTGGACCTATTTATGAAAAAATGGTTAAATTATTCCATCCCAATTATATAACTCCTACAAAGTAATTTTTTGGACATAATATTCCATAAAACTCATATTTCATCCTTTAGTAATGTTTTATGATATTATGATCATGAATTTTCTATCATTATATAATACCAACATCAACTTTTAGGAGTGGGAGATCTTTATTTGCATCCCATGTCATTATTTGATTCTGTATATGTGTAAAAAGAGGATGAATCTCCCCTTTAATACCCTGTTCTAGTGTGGATATTATTTCCACATGATAAAGCTCATATAACCCAATGATTGATACAAATTAGAGAAGTAGTATTTAAGATATATCTATTATGGGATATTATTCTAATGTTTTCCCAGAAGTGTTGTGCGATCATCCTATTGAGTGAGAGGTTGAGCTACCAATCAAACATACACCTTTATTTCAACCCATATCCAAGACTCCTTATAGAATGGATTCCATGGAGTTGGAAGAATAAAAGAAGTATTTTGAAGAGATTATATAAAAGGGTTAAATAAGCCTATGTGATTTATCATGGGGTGCACCCATCTTTTTTTCATGAGAAATGATGAAGAAATGTGACATTTTAAAAATTATCTTAAACTAAAAATATTCCTGATAAAGAACAAGTTTCCCATGCTATGGAATGATGGCTTGTTCGATCAACTATGCGGGGCCCAATACTTCTTTGTGGAAGAATATTAGTTAAGATATCACTAGATAAAGGGGAGGAAAGAAGATATTCCCAAAACAGACTTCAGAATAATGTATACAAATTATAAGTTCTTAATGATGAATTTTTGACTCTGCAATGATCCAAAAATATTAATGCAATTAATGTATACAGTCCTTAGATATTACCATGAAAAATTTCTTGTAGTATATATAAAATATATTTTGATATACTAAAAAATCAAGGAGGTGCATTTGAAGCATTTTGTTCAAGAAGAAACAGGAGTAAAAGGAGAAGGAGGGGTAGGAAGGATTACTCCTCCTTACCTCCTCTATTGAAGACCCGGTCAGCAAGAAAGATAATGGTTGAGGAGCTGGAAAAGGAGGTCAGGTGTCACCATAAGTCATTTGGTCAGTCAGAAACTTTCTCATACTTGGTTCTAAGCTCGGACGAGGTAGTGACAGAGAAAGTGTTATTTCTCAATGCTTCGGAGGAGGAGGCGGCCAAGATGATGGGTCAGAATCTTGAGGTGGACCTTAATGAGGAACAATATTTGTGGGTTGACAAACAAGATGCGCTTCTGGTTGCAGGATTCAACAAGGGGTTGATCAGAATAGAGGAGTACATGCAGATCTGGAACAAACTGACATCCTCTTTTGAAGACCTGGTAAGGGGGGATCCACTTTTACAAGACTCTAGTTTAACCTGGAAGCTGGTTAGGGATACGAGGTCTGGTAGAACTCGACTGGTTTTCAATGATTTTGTTTTTTCATTCCCTAACTAATGTTTTTTTGGGTTCAATCCTTGTTGTGTGGATTTGCTAGAGGGTCAGATCAGCTCTGAAGGGTTAGAGCACGCTGCTTCCTCCTCTGAAGGTCATTGGGGATGTGGCTGATTTAGAGGGATGGCTTTCCATCGGGAGGGACCATGCTGGCATGGGATTGCCGAGTGGTCCTTCTATGGAGGTAATAGTTGCTGATTTTACTTGGAAGAGGTTTGTTCTGGTTTGTTTTGTTTGGAACTGTTTGGTGTTTGTTGGAACCTTTGGTTTCTCACTTTCTCCTCAAAAGTGTCATTCTTAATAAAAAAAATAATTTGCAGGCATTTGAAGCATTTTAATATTATAATAAAGACATTGAAAAGGGTGAATCTATATGAAAGGTATAGTTAATGTAATTTATGGATAAAGGAATTATAATTCTTCTGGAATATTACCACAATCAAACGGATATAAATATACCCTTTTATAGAAAGGCCAACAGAGGATTGTTATAAAATAGAAATTTTAAAATAGATCCATAATTTCCATAGACTAGATGGATATTACTGATGCTTTTTGTCGAAACATACCACACTTATAAAACCTTATAAATAAGTAAACTAAAAAGGGGGTAATGTTTATCTGGACTAGTGAATGACATGATATTTTTATGGTGTTGAAAATGAGTCGTATCACTACACTAGTCCTCCTACTTCCCTAAATTAGTGAACATTTTCGGGCATATAGTGATTCTTTATTGAAGGGTTTGGTCTATGTACTAATGTAGATTAAAACAATTATAGCCTATACATTAATTAAGTTGATAGTTAAGTATTATCACCATCAAGCACATGATCTAGAGTTGGCTATATTTATCATTATATAGAAAATCTTGAGAAATTTACACTATAGAGAGAACAGTGAAATATATATGAAGCATAAGAGCATAAAATATATATTCACATAGATACAGATTAATATGAACCAGCGAAGGAGGTTATATGTGGTTAAGGAATATGAATGATCAATCCATTTCAATCATATTACAGAAAACAGAACGGCAATTTCTTTAAGTAGAAAGTATCCGAAAACCATATCACTGATGTGGTTTAGGATTGAACGAATATTATATAAATCGTGAAGGATATACATGGGAATCATGCATTAAGGATCATAATAATTAATTTATCAATTTATTTCTCAATATCTATTTTGGGATACGATACAGGATGCTCCAAGAGATGATGTGGAAATTACAAATAAGGTGGAAGATACAAGAGAGGAAAAATCATAATGGTTCATAACTGATAAAGAAAGAATTGTAAGATTTGGTTCATGACTATGTGTAGCATAAAATATCATGATAATAAAAAATTGTCTAATGATGTATATATCTTGACCATATCTATCCACCTAGGGAGCATGAAGATGTATCTAGATCTTTGATTGCATTATTGGTAGAATAATATGAAAACAACGATCATAAAAAATAATCAAAGTGTATAGAATATCAACAAGTTAAGGTTGAAAGGAAACATGATCAGGGTATGATTCATCCATTACCCATAACTACATAGAAATGAGAGAACATCACCATAAATGTTGTTAATATTCTTTGAAATACATCAAGATGACGTAATTCCATATGGGTTGTGGTGGATCACCTTATAATGACTAATCAGTTGAATACAATTCGATAGGACTTCTCACTTGATAAAATTGAAAGAATATAAATTACAGAGGTGGTGAGGCTTCACAGAACACCGCTATTGATTTTATCATATCAATATATGAGATTTATCTCTATGTTCTAGAATAAACTCTTACATGATCTAAATACTGAGTTGAAATTCAGTGTGATTTATCATGTAACGCCATGATAATTTAAATATAAAACATCATCTTAGATATAATTTATGACATAAAATTGTATTATTAGAAAATTTAACAACCCAAAACATTACAGTATAGTTCCTTTTAAAATAAATTAAATGTTTTTGATAGCTTCTAAAACATGAAACACCGAGCCTAAAAAATCCATGAAATATTATTATTTAAGTAAGAGCAATATAACCTAGATGTTAAATTTTAATGTATGAATAAGAATAGATTTGTTAAATAATTTATTTAAATTCTATCTTACTATAAATTGACTTATAAACTCTTATTAATTAATAACCATTTTTTATGAAAATTCATTTTATTCATCAAAAATACGTTTTCCTCAAAAAGTTATTTTTACTTCTTTATATGGGAAGATAAAATAATTATTTTCTTCCTCTTATAGAATATTAATTTTATAAAATGAAATTAATTTTTGAAACTACCATATTGATAATAACATAGGGTAATATTTTGGGATTTTTTTTAAATAATAATATTTTTTATAAATAGTGAAAATTACATTTGTATCATATTTTCATTTCATTAAACAAATAAATAACATTTACTATTTCAATTTGATTCTAAATTAAATTAATTAGTAAATAATTACGTTAAATATAATTATTTACATTTAAATCATATTTATATTATATTTTACTATAAATGTTTTCTTCAGCTAAAACATTATTATTTTTTAAACTCTTTTAAAGTTAATAATGTTACTATATCTCTATTTATATAGAAAAAATAACCCATAATGAAGAAATATTTTAAAAAAATATACATATTATATATCTATAAATTATAATTTAAAATCATTTAATTATTATTTCTTTTCATATAGTTAAGATGATAACATCTTTTCCTAAAAGACAATTTTCTAAAAATAATAGTTTTCTGACATGTATGTGTGTTTTAATATAAATTAACTTCTATTCATTATATGAGTTCAATTTAGAAAACTGGAATATATATTTCTAATCACTATTATTTATATTTTATATTAAGGAATACTTAATTTTTTTTACTGTATTAAATTTTGAAAAAACATAATAGTATTTACTATGGTAAAGGTAAAAAATGTGTTTATCATGGAGATAATGTGAAGATATAGGGGTTAAAAATAGCTTGAAACATGCCTAATTCTTATTTTATGTTCATATATTTACTTAACTTATTTTAATTTTCTAAAATGGTCGACTTTTAAGCCTTTTGTAATGATAAAAACCTTTATGTAATTCTTTAATTTCAAAAATTCCAAATGAGTCATCTCACCCACTTATGAAAGGCCTCCCACTCTCCTATCATTTACACGATTATATAACCCATTGGTTCAACCAGGAGCTGAAAAAAATAAATTACTTACTTCGATCCCAAAATACTATAATATTTTCCTCAATTCCACATCCAAAAAATAATTTTTTTGGTTAAAACAAAAATAAATTGATCATAGGAGAGGTGACATCCTTAAAAAATCAATTAATTTTATTTCATCATCCACCTATTTAAAGTATTATAAAAAATTGATATATAAAATAATCAGCATCATATATAAACTGATATGTTAATATGTTATTTTAACTATATAAAACCATATTATCCTCCCTCAAATGGGAAATGAAACCATTGAGCATGTGTACAACGGACTACGGCCTCACGAACCAACGTAAATCAGTATTCATAACTACTTCTCACAGATGGATATAATGATTTACATAATGTTTCATATGATATTTATAATATTATATTAATTTTTTAATTATAATATCATATATAACTTCTTGCTTTCTATAATATAGTGAATATAAAAATGTGGCATGTGTGGACAACAGACTGCCATGACACAAAGTAATGTTATTCGTTTTTAACATAAAAATTAAAAATAATGTAATAAAATTAATATTCAGTTTATATATGATATTAATGAAGTTTTAATTATCCTTAAAGACAAATATATCACATACTTTCTTACCTTATCTTCCATTGAATAAACGATTATATCATCTGTGTGTACGACGGACTACCACCTCCCGAAGTGATGTGGCTAGATTTTCGTATAGCATAAGATGGATGATATATTTAAGGGTATTTAAAGAAATAATTTTATATTTTTTATATAATTATCTTCCTTTGAAGATAAAATATCACTTTTTTTATTTCCATCATGATCTTCAAAAATTGAACATGGTTCGCAAGCATATATAGGACCTACCGTCTCTATGATTATAACGTAGTTCATTTTTCAAAACCATATTTAATAGTTTTTTTATAATTATAATGTGTCTATTAAAATTATAATTTTTCAATTATAACCATTATATATATATATATTATTTCATGATAATATATCTTAAAATATTCAATATTCCTAAGTCATTTTAGAAATATTAGTACTTTATAGTTAAAATAATCGACACGAAATTAATGGGTTAAGTAATCAAATATGACATGAGAAAAAATAAAATAAAATTAATAATCAACTTGAAAAAGGTTCTTATATAATTAAATAATTATCATAATTTTATCATTTAAGAAGAATACGAATGCACATATTGATATCATCGCAAGGTAAAGTGTTTTTAACTCTATTTCCATTCATTGGGTTATATGTCCAATTTGTTGATTATAATCTGAAGATATTATTTTTGAAATGATATTTTATTAATTTCTACAATATTTATGATATTATTTTTTTTACATAAATTTTTACACATAATGACCCCATTTATTAACTCCCACGTCAATGATATGACCTTTGTATGGGTTTCATCTCAAAACCTACTTTCTTTGAGACACATGTTCTTTTATGCACCTAATTTTACATAAATAGATTATCTACATCACATTTATAAAATATATCATTAATACGTAAAAATTGATTATATTTTATGTTTTAATTGATCTAATTAATTCATGATTAGTTATGATTCAAAAGATACCAAAGAGGTAACATGTTTTTCTTTAATCTAATTTAAATTGGGAATGTTTATGATTTAATTTCCATTATTGTAAATTTTTTGATCATTGATTAATGAAGCCATTATATTTTATTATAATGTTTTTATTCATTAAAATTTATAGAAATTGTACCATTTCCCTTTTTTAGGTAATTAAAATTATTGGTAAAATATTTTAAAGAAAATTCGACATCATTTCTCTCTTCGGTCAAAGAACAGTTTTATTTCATTTCCATATTTTCGACTTCATCAC
Source organism: Viscum album (assembly GCA_963277665.1). Classification (NCBI taxonomy): domain Eukaryota; kingdom Viridiplantae; phylum Streptophyta; class Magnoliopsida; order Santalales; family Viscaceae; genus Viscum; species Viscum album. The sequence continues at coordinate 594,608,262 of OY728126.1, forward strand.
ATTTATATGTACATTTTACCCATTTTTTATTTTTTCAAAATGGGTTAAAATATATCTTATTATATTTTTTTGATCATGGAACTTTTTTATGTTAATTTAAAATAAATATTATATATTTTTATAAACATGTGCGACATAAATAATATTTTACACATTAATTATAATAATTTTCCATGAATATTAATTTATATGTTTCAAAGTATATTTTATGGGAAATTATTTTCAAAATATTTTGGGTGTTTTAGTTTATTATAAAGTATTTTTCAAAGTTGAAAGGTTTTTTTTCTTTTGGATGATTTGATTCCTCTATAGTGACTTGTATTGATTGATGGAAAAAATTAAATATTATAGAAATGATTCTAAATTATATATATATATATGATTATTATATATATACCAAGACCATCTACCCTCCATTTTATGTGGTAATACATACCTTATGTATTGTTCTCAATTTCTATCCTTAATAAATAACTTTCTATTTTGTTACGAGACAACATTATAAAACCAATTTTTTTCCATTGGTAATTATTAAGTTTATGCCTTATGATTGTTTTCATTATGTGGAAGACATATACATGTATAGAATATGGATTTCATGAGATGATCCAGAATTATATATCCCTATAATGCATTAGGTATTTATTTATTCTCATGAGACGTCATGTATGAGATTAGTGAGTGAACCTAATCCATTTTGGGACTCTGTCCACCATGTGATGTTTTGTGACAAGTTATTCATAACTTATGTTTATGTCATGCTTTTATTTTTTCCACATTAATATGTTTCCATGATCTTATTATAGAATTTTCATTATGTTATGCTTATCTTCAATTACACATGTGCCTCCTCCTTTATGATATCTTGTTATTCCAATGAATCACATGTTATAATTTAATATCATGTTAATGTCCTTACTGATCATTTTTGTTTATGCATTTGTTTATGTGTTCCATAGGTTATCCTATATAGTTCCGGAGATTAAATAGATTTAGGATCTCACTGAGGAAAATAAAAGAAAATTAGGATGTCTTATTTTCTTTCTTTTGATGTATTATGATCTTAGTCTTAGGAATACCCATTCCCTCAAGATATTTGGATTTTAATTAGATTAATTTTATATTGAAAATATTTTACTATTATTTTTAAAAGGTTTGGGTCACTATTGTTGATATCTAAGAAAATTTTTAGTTATCCTTTAGAAATTGGTATGAGAAAACTTTTGTGGTAACCCATGTGATATGTATAAGGATAAGAATATGTACATAAAAAATATCCTAAAATATTAGATAATGGTAGAAAGATTTGTTTTTGAGAAATTACATCCCTTTTTAAAAAAATTAATGTTGTTGTGGTTCTATCAAAGATGTACCTGTGGGTAATAACATTGAAAAGGGAACATAAATACCGACTCAATCATTACATGGTAAACAACAATAATCCCGACTGGTAAATTAGTTTTACTATCTTAGGGGATACACTTTTAAAATTCATAAACTCACTACAATCCATTATAATGTACTTGAAAAAAATTTTTGGTTATAAAACCTAATATTAATAATTATTTTATATAAAATAGATTTTTATCCTAGAGTACTATTAGTTAAGATATAATTATCATTTAAAAGTTATTCCATATAGGTTTTTATGATTTTATTTGGTATGTTAATGTATTCTAGTATTGTTTATTATAATCTTTAAGTTAATGATGGGAAATATCCTAAAGAATGAAGAAAACCAATGTGATGGGAAATTTATTGATTTATTACATGTGTCTGTCATGGGGTGTGGAAATATCAATTATTTACTAAGTTAAAATATTGTATATTCGTTATCCTATGTTGTCTCCCAATGAGGAGTGTGCACAATATAGTTTTTCACTTTAGTATTAGACCAAAAGTTAGGTGTTTTTGAAATGTTTTGGTTTTGAAATCAAAGATAAGAAACTAAAAATAGAAATTAAGTAAAATATTCAAAAAAATTTAAAATACATGAAATGAAAAAAAAAATTATAAGAATTGGGTGATTAGGTTTGGGTTGGTTTTCTATTTACAATTCCTTCATTGTTCTATTTTAGTCAATCATTTTCTAAAAAGTTTATTTAAGTGATATTTCAAAATCACTTCCTATCACTCCCTTGGTAAATGGTGATGATGAGAGTAAACCTTACCAATATCTTATCTAGGTCTACTGTCCTTCTTATATAATAAATAGATGTAGCGAATACCCCCAATTGAGTTAGGAAATTCCCGATCAGGTCTTGTTTATCCCAAACAATTATGAATATTCAATACCCCTACCACACGTACTGATGATCACCGAGTACTTCACAAAAATGACATAATTTATTCCATCGTATATAATCTAGAACATAGTAGAGGGAGATTATGATCATTTACTAAAGTAAAATCAATAACAAAATCAAAAAACAAATACAATCTCACTTGAAAATAAGATCCGCTATATAAAATTGAAAACAACTTTGTAGAAAGAGAAAGAGTTTATATTCATTAAATTATATGAACTCATGAATTACATAAATAGAGAACCCAAACTTCCCCAATAACTCAATATATTTACCCCACAATAGTAAGTTTAATTGAGAATATGGTGGATGAATAATCCATTATAAAACTAAGAAAAATAAAAGAATGAAAAGAATGAACATAAATTATCTCCTCCAGATTTTTCCACCCAAAAGATTCCATTGTTTCTCTCACCATGCCACCAACTCAGGATGAGGACCCATCTTAAAAGAGGTTATTAATGGATTTTTCCATACATGCATGATGTTTCACGGAATTTGGAGCCTCTTTGAATGATTTATGTCTGAATTAGTAGATAAAACTTTTTATGGTCGCCAATACCTATTCCTCCAAACCTATATTTACTAGTTGAATAGTGGGATAAATGTAATTATTTCTCCATGAAATGTAATTTGAATCCTCCTCATCGAGTTTTATTTCTAACCCATATTTAATAACTCAATTTAGTTGTCGGTAGCCTGAGATATGAATCATTTAATTAAGTAAGGTACATTCTACCATCCAGAATAAGTGTTCACATTGACCAATTTGTTTTGGCTTCTTGGAATTCATATTTTCTTTGGGTCCTGAAAACATAATTTTATAACACAAACCATGTCATCCTTAAAATAACAATCATGTCCAAAGGATGAATATTTTCAGTGTTATAGTCAAAATACACAGGAAACATAAAACTATTAAATGTCCAGAATTAGCCAATTTTTACACTTAAGCTCAAAACTCACCAAAAGTCATAAAATGATGCAAATGAGATCAAATGGATTAATGTGAAGGGACTATATCATTTAAAAACATATGTAAAAATATATAAATATGAGCTCTGTCAATTCCCCCAAAAATTGCAATTGGACTCTTGGACATGTATACATCGATAAAAAATCATAGAAAATTTAAAACCCATATCCATGAGATATAAAACTTTAACACCAAATAAAAAAGATATCATAACTCATAAAAAACCATTATTACAAGTTTTCACTTCAGTTCATTAAATATATTTCTTCTTCATTTATTCTTTTACTAACACAAAACACTTACACAACATGTATTTTCACTCATAACACTAATATCAATTTTCAAAAATGTCTTTCTCATCCAAAACTCATGAAATGGTCACCATTGGATTGATATTCCAACATCTCCTATCAATGTGAGTCAGGAGAATATGTATATCATGAGGAATTTATAGGGTTGATCTATATCTTTAGGTTAGTAAAATTTAGACGTGAAAAATTTCGAGGATGAATGAGAAGTTCTTGTCTCTTTTTCAAGAAAAATTGCATTATTCTAATTTTTACTAAAGTACGGTCTCCTACGTACTCCCATTAAGAGTAAATCAGCTCCATCAGTAGGAAAAATCTGGGAAATTACACACTATTTATCATTTAATCAACAAAAGTATCAGTCATCCCAAACATTGTTTTTCTTGAAAGCTCCAAAAATGAGAAAATTCTTTTACATGAAAGCTCTTGATATGGCACATATTTCAACATATTGATTTTTTCTGAAACATGAACATATCGTCAATGTTTTATTTTCCATCATCAGCATCACAGAATTTGGTATCATAATACAAGATATATTCCCACACACTTAAATTCAACTAGATTATGAAATTTCACTTCAAGAGCATGCTGGATAGGGAAAATTGGCTTATGATGTGGCTAGCCTAATAAGTTGTTCATGGATTCTATAGGCTACACAGATTAAATGTACAAGGTGGGCCATTATAAAAAAGACTTTTATGAAATAGGGTCTTAAATACCAAATAAATGCCTCAATCATTTAAAACAAATGTACCTCAATACTTCATGTTTTGATAGAAATAAATCAAATTTTGGTTAAATTAATAATAATATGGTACTCTCAAGAAGTAATGTGACTGAAAAAGATATGAAAATTTGGTTCAGAAGCCTCATAGGAAAATTCTTTCAAATACAATGACAGTGAATTGTGGCATGTGATTAAAAAAAATCCTAGTACTTTTCATGAAATTTCCAAAACATGAATCAATGTCATTCTCAGTATTCATTTAATCTCAGTTGCATGGGATAAATTGTTTCACACATTGACATGTGTTTAAAAATTTGTGATGATAATCATTTCAGCTCAAAAGTTTCAAAAACGCAATTTTTTTTGAAAAATACACAATTTAAAATACTAAACTATAAATATTCCCTTCCCCACACATAAATTATGAAGTGTAATAAATGCATTCAATTGTATTTAATATGTAATTATAATTTAAATGTAATCATATAAATCAAGAATGTGGTAAGGAGAGGTACGACTTAATAGATTTCTTTATAAAGGTGTTTGAGGCGTGTGATCTCCTCAACTGGCTCTAATGGTGTGGTCCTAAGGGATTTCTTCAACCAATGACCATTAAAATTGAATGTATTTTTCTCTCCATAATTCACAATATGAATAGTACCAAAATGATATACATGAGTCTGTATAAATGGACCTTCCCATATGGAATGATGTTTACCTAACATCAGCTTAAGTCTTGAGTTGAATAATAACACAATGTCTCTAGGATGAATGTTTTTTTTGGATCAACTTGTCATGATCCACCCTTGTTCTCTCTTTATAAATCATGGAGTTTTCAAAATATTCTATTCTAATTTATTCCATCTCCTGTAATTGTAATCTTATCTTCTTGTCAACACTTTCACAATCCAAATTTATCTTCCTCACAGCCGGGTATGATTTATGTTCCAATTCCATAGGTATGTAGACAGTTTTACCATAAATTAACCTATATGGACTCATCCCAATCAAGGATTTGTAAGCTGTTTTATAATCCCATAATGTGTCTTTCAACCTTTGGCTCCAATCCTTCCTATTTGAATTAACAAACTTTTCTAAAATTCCATTGATTTTTTTATTGGACACTTCATCCTGACCATTAGTTTTTGAATTATAGGGAGTTGATGTTTTATGATTCATCCCATATTTCTTCATAAATACCTCTATTCTCCTATTGAAAAAGCGAGTCCCTAAATCACTAATTATTTATTTAGGCACTCCATATCTAACAAACATGTTTGTCCTAACAAAATCCCAATCAACATTAGCTCCGTCAGTCCTGGTGGATTCAGCTTCAACCCATTTAGAATCATAATCGATGATATGCAAGATATAATAATTTCCAAATGAAATTGGGAAGGGGCCCATAAAATATATTCCCCAATCTTAAATTTTTTTACAAAAATTAAGTGGTTTTGGGGGAAATTATTTTCTCTTTAAAATATTTCCAGAAAGATGACCTTTTTCAAACCTTTATAAAAATTCATGAGCATCTTTATAAAGTGTGAGGCAATAATGAATAGATTATAAAACCATCCTTGCAACCTTTGAGGTCCATTGTGGAATCGAGAAGATAATCTGTGACCAAACTCAGATAGAATTAATTTCACTTTCAGGAAAATGTCTTCTTATTATTTGGTCATTGCAACCCTTCTATAGAAATGGATCATCCTAGATGTAATATATAGATTCATATTTCTTCTTTTAAATTTGGTGGGTATTTAAATGAGATGAGACATGAGATGTTACCAGATAATTTCCCATATTTCGATACCATGGAAATTCACTATTGATGATGTAGAGTTGTTCTCCAAGAAGCTCATCATGAAGTAGGTTCTAGCTTGGAATTTCTCCTTAAACATTGTGGGGTAGTCGACTTAGATGATAGACCGCCTAATTCTCAGTTCCCTTTTTTTCATTAATTTCCGAATTAAAATCTTTTAAGAGTAGCATCCATCTCATTAGACTTGACTTTGCATTTAACTTTTTGAATAAATTCCCAAGTGCTGGAGGATTAGAAAAAAAATTAGTTCGAAGACGATATGATTGGAATTTATCTTTTGTAAAGACAACTAAAAAGAACTTCTTCTTGGTGGTTGTGAAATGGATTTTTGTTGAATCCAAGGTCCTTGATGTATAGGTTATTAATGGGGGATTTTTTTAATTCTTTGTGATTGAGAAGCACCCACTTATTTGTTAGATGCATCATAATGCAACTCAATAGGGTAATCCCATTTTGGTGGTTTCATTATTGGAGGTATGATCACCCTTTTTTTATGTTCATCAAATTAATATCTACATGTATAATCAATGTAAATGTCAACTTCTTTTAATAGTAATATTGAGAGAGGGTGAGAAATTTTATGTAAATCACTAATGAATCTTATGTAAAATAATTCATATCCTAAAAATGATATAACATGTTTTAAACAAGTTGGATTTGGAATGGAATTTATTACATCATATTTTGATTTATCAACCTCTATAACTTTTTGTGAAATTACATGCTCCAAAACTATTCCCTTTTCGACCAAGAAATGACATATTTCAAAATTTAAGACTAGATTTTTTGAATGCATGTTTTCAAAACATTTTCCAAATTTCCTAAGAAATGATCAATTGAATTACCAAAAACTGTGAAGTCGTTAAGAAATTCTTCCTTGTAATCGTCAATATAATATAAAAAAATACTCACTATACACCATTGAAATGTACGTGGGGTGTTTTATAGCCCAAAAGGCACCCTTTTATAGGATAATGTACCAAATTGATATGTGGGGGTCATCTTCTTCTGGTCTTATGGTGTGATCAGTACCTGAATGTATCATCAGAATCCATCTAAGAAACAATAATGTGTTTTTCTAGCTATCCTTTCTTGATATTGATTGATGAATGGAACAGAGAAGTGGTCTTCTCGGGTAAAATGATTTAGCTTCCGGTAATATATACACACTCTCCAGCTATTTTGTACTCTCATGGGGATCAATTCATTTTGTTCATTTTCTATTGTTGTTAGGCCAATTTTTGTTTAGAATACTTAAATGGGGATGACCCATTGAGAATAAGATATTGGGATAATGATTTCAACAGCTATAAATTTATCTATCTCTTTCATAACAACCTATATGATTGTGGGATTAAGTCTTCTCAGAGGTTGTATAACTAGCCGAGAATCACTTTTTAAAAATATTCTATGAGATAAGACATTGGTATTCATTCCTTGTATACCTCTTAAACTCCATCCTACAGCTTGGACATTTTATTTGAGTAGGTCAATTATATTTTCCTCTTGTGAGTGGTATTGGTTATTGGAAATTATTACTGGAAATTTATCTCCTTCTATCAGGCAAAAAACATCAAATTACTTGGAAATGGGTTATGATCCAGATAAGGGGGTTGTTCAAGGGATGATATTGAATTGAGGTATACTATTCCTAAGACTGTAATCTCTAGTATCATCTCATTTTCATTTAATAAATCATTTGAAAATTCATATTTTACCTCATTTTTATACTTAGGTTTAGGATTAATAGGTTCATGGGAATAAGAATTTTTAAATGAAAAATGTTGTCCTAATGATAAGAAGTCCAGAATCATACCTGAATTAGTAATCGGATCTATACCTTCTTCATGGGAGATCACATAAATTGAATAATTACTGGAAGGATGTTTCATTGCATCAAGAATGTTGATGTGCATTGTACTATCTTCAAGATCTGTTGTGAGTGTTCCTTCATGGGCATTGACGATAGTCCTTACTGTTTTTAGGAACAGTCTCCCCAGGATGATGGGTGAGTTTCTTGCATCTCTATCCTCTTCCATGGTATGGACATAAAAGACTAATGGAAATATCAATCCACTTACTCCAACGTGTACATATTCTATAACTCTAGCCAAGAAAATGGTGGATCTGTTTTCTAATTGGACCCCCACTTGAGTTTGTTTTAGTTATCCGGTCTACGAGGATGAAAATACCATGTGATTCATAACATTTATTGAAGCTCCTAGATCACATAGTGCATCTGGAAAGTTTAAAGTACCAATAGTGCATGGAATAGAGAATTTCCTTGGATCTTGAATTTTTTTTGCTATCATGGGTCTGATAAGTGCTTAGACACTTATTCTTAAGAGGGTTCTCTCATTTCCATCCAGCCACCTTCTTTTTGTGCACAACTCCTTAAAACATTTTGCATACTTATGGATTTTTTTGATTGAATCTATTAGTGGGATATTGATCATAAACATTCTGAAAAGTTTCTCGAATTTATTTTTGAATTATCCCTTATTCAACCTTCTCTAACTCAACTAATACAGATGGGAATGGTTCTTGGATAACCTCTCTCTCCCTTTGTTGTTTTTCTAAAGCCGTTTTTGGGCATTCCTTTATAAACCTGATTCATTCTCCTTTGTTGTTCTAGTCTCTTTCTTTTGGATGGATTTGTTGTGATTCAATAGGTTTCATAGAATCATTATCCTCACTTTGTTTAGGTGACATTATCTCTTTTCCACCTCCTTTTGTAATGAATGTCACACTTTCCTTGGGATTTAAAACTATTTGTGGTGGGATTTTCCTTGATTTTTGGTTAGAATATCCACAAGGATGTAACATTTATTTTCTAAACTTTCTACTATCTTGGTTAGATCATAAATAACCATTTCAGGGTTGTTTCTTTATGAAATTGTTAAATTTGTTTCTTATGGTTTCTGCTGGTATGGCTCTTTATAGGGTTGTTGGAATGGGGAGGGATTCAAGTATTGCAGCTACTAGAATGGAGGTGGATTTTGGAATTGATTTTGTAATAGAGACTTATTAGGTTATATCGAAATCCATATCATTTTTGGGGTTGATGTTGTTGATTTGAATGGATTTTCCTTTCTTGATAGGCAGTTTTACAATTTTCATTTCCCTACACTTCTAGAAATTTATCAGTGTAATTATAAAAAGAAGAGAATAAAACACGAACCAGAATTGGGACTTAAAGATCCTTCACATTGTTTACAAAATGTTTTTTTACACCAGTCATTTCCTTATGTTTTGCTTCATGTAAGGGTGAGGATGAATTAGAATTTATTACCTCAAAGATGCCTCATGTGCTCTTACCTCTAGTTCCAAATTGCAATGAGTTTTACGTAATCTTCTTAATCGGGCCTCCGACATCTGCTGGTGACTTTTCAATCAAGTATCCTTGAGATGAGTCATCTAGTAAATTTTGATCATTATCGAGCAATCATTAGTCGGAGAATATAAGTAATTGGTTATCTTCCAATTCTTGGTGTGGACATCTTGTACAGAGTTTCCTGAAACATTCCCAATATTCATAGAGAGTCTCTCCAATAGATTGATGTGTTATATAAATCTATTTTTTAATTTTTGTGCTTCTATATATAGGGAATAATATATGCAATAACCTTATTTTTAGATCTTACAAATGGTTTATCTCCCCTGATTAGAGATTTCACATCTATTCTTTTGCTTCTCCCTCAACTAAGAAGGGGAATGCCCTCCACTTTACATGCTATTATACAACACTTTGGGGTTTGAAGCTGGAGAAAAAATAGAAAAACTCTTGGATGTGTCTACTTAAGTATTAACCGGGAAGAGCATGAAATTTTGGTAGTACTTGAATCATACTAATTCATAGTTCATAATCAATTTCTATTTCAGGAATAGTGAGTTGGTTATTTTGATTACAAAATTGTGGTTTGAAGAGATCACACAGAGTTTGGTTGGGATTATTAGCCATTATTGTCGGTTCAAAGTGATCACAGAAAGTATCACATGAATATGTGAGGTTTATTTCTTTAATATCTATTTGAAATTTTTTTTCTTAATTGTGTTGTTGTACGATCAATTTCAGGATCAAAATCAATTAATGGATTATTTGAACTACAAGTCATTCAAGAATGTTTTTTTAGTTTTTTTGGTTTGATGCACTTTTTTCCCAGCAATGGTTCCATGTTTTAACATGTTCCTATTGTGGAGTGTGAAAAATATTTTATTTATTATGATAAAGTATAATATAGTGGTTAACCTAGGTTGTCTCTTGATGAGGAGTACACACAAAATAGTTTTTCCCTTTTTAGTTAGAAAAAAGTTAAGTGTTTTTGTAATGGTTTGGTTTTGAAATCAAAGGAAACTAAATAATGAAATAATGTAAAATATTTAAAAAAATTAAAAAAACATGTAATTATAAATATTGGTATGAATTGGGTGATCAGTTTGGGGATGGATTTCTATTTACAATTCCATCATTGTTCCATTTTAGTTAATCCATTTCTACAAAGATGATTTAAGTGATATTTAAAAATCTCATACTATCACTGCCTTGGTAAATGGTGATGGTGATAGTAAACCTTAACAATATCTCAGCTCAGTGTACTATCTTTTCTATGTTAGAAATAGATGTAGCGAATACCCCTAATTGATATTGGAAATTCCCAATCGGGTCTTGTTTATCCAAAACAATTAAGAATATTCAATACCCCTATCACATGAACTAATGACCGGCATGTACTTCACCCCTACGCCAAAATTTATTCCATCATAGATAGACCAAAACTTAGTGGAGGGAGATTAAGATCATATACCAGTGATAAATAAATAAGGGAATCAAAAACCCAATACTGTCGCACTTGATAATAAGAACCGCTAAATGAAATTAAAATAAACATTGTTGTAAGAGAAAAACTTTATATTTACTAAATTAAAAGAACTCATGCATTAAATAAATAGAAAACCCAAACCTTCCAAATCACTCAGAATATTTACCCCACTTTGGTGAGGGTAATTGTGAACAAGGGGGAAGAATAAAGCATTATAAAACTTAGAAGAACTAAAAAAATAATAAAATAATAAAATGTTTCTCCTCCAGAATCTATCCACCAGAAAGTTAGCTTGGGTTCTCCCACTATCTCATCAAATCAGGCTCAGGTCCCTTCTTATAGGAGGTGATGAATGGTTTTGGTCTTTTACCCATCATGTTTCAAGGCATTTTGATCCGTGTCAAATGATTTATTGCAGAATTAGTAGACCTAACCTTTTATGGACACCAATAACTATTCCACCAACCATACTTTAACCATATTAAGGGTGTCATAGTGAAATCTTTTATCAATGAAAATTAATTTGAAGCTGACTCATCGAGTTGTCTTTCTAACCCATCTGTAATCACTATATTTAGTGGTTGGTATCTGGAGATATGGATAATTGAATAAAGTAAGGTCCACTCTTTCGTCCAAAATAAGTGTTCACATTGACCAATTTGTTTTGGCCTCTTGGATTTCGAATTGGATTTGGGTCGTGAAAACTTATTTGTAGTCCACAAATAATTTAATCCTAAAAACAGGAATCACGTGCATTAGACGAATTTTGTGGAAGACATTCTCAAAATATACAAGTAATATAATACTATAAAATGCCCAGAATTAACCAATTTTTACACTTAAGTGAAAAACCCACCAAAAGTCATAAATTGATGAAGATATGATCAAATAGACTAATGGGATGGTATTAAATCATTTAAAAAAATTTGTAGAAAATTTAAAATATTAGCCCTATCAATTTCCCTAATGATATGAATAACCAAATTAGTGTAGTGGTTATACAGATTGAGATCAATAAAAATAAGATATCTTGAATTGTTATTATCAACTATTTCATAGTTGAATTGTTTAACACACCAAACAAGATAAGGATGAAATATCATGGAAGTTCAATTTTTAAATATATAAAATTATATATGATTCATTTTACTAAATTTCAAAAATGTTGGAATAGGAACCTTTAATAATATCTCAAATGGAGGGAAGATGTTTTTTGTATGGAAATAAAGGGAATATAACTATGAATTTTTAATGAATTAAATATCATATATGTGTGAAAATTATTTATTATACAAGTGATTTCCCAAATCGAGGGATGATTTACTAAGTGAATTTCTATTGAAAATCAATGATGTGTAATGATTGATGTGTTTAGTTTTTGGAATTAGATAATCATGTTTTAATGGTGTTTTAATGGTATTATAGTTATAAGTATAATGAAACTTACATGGGTTGTTATACAATAGTTTTATTTAAACATTTAAAAGAATAATTTGAATAGTTATAATGACTTATAAAGGTTATTTAATAGTAACATGGTATTTTTTGGAATACAATAAGATGTATGAAAACATTAGCGATTAAAAAGTTAATTTTTATGATTGATGTTTTGAGTATGTTCATTATTTTTGAAAATATTATATGAATTATGTTAATATTGTTTTATAAAAATGGAAAAATCACTTATAAGATGAAAACATGTCACATTTAGGAAGGATGTGGGGCTTGAACCCACAACTTAAAGGTAATAAGGATGCATTTTCTATCACTATATTAAATAATTTGATGGTTAGTTTGAATTTGATTTTTCATAAACATTATGATGACTAAATATTAGGTTTATAAAATATTTTTAGGGTATTAATGATATTTTAGGAGATATTTCTAGGGTATAAGTTTATATAACCTTTAAGTTTAACAAAATGGATTATTAAAGATGATGATTATTATTTTTTGGAGATGTACAATGAAAAGTTTCAAGGATATACAATTATGTAATGGATAAATTTGGACTTCAGGACTTACAATTGTGGTATTAGAGATTGATGTATTATATGAGAACTCATGTGCACAATATATTTATTAGTAATGAAAAGAGGAATATATTGTTATTCTTTTTTGGATTATGTGATCTGTTAGAAGTTTATTTTATCACTCTATGCATGAAAAAACCATCTTGAGTTCTCATCATTTCGTGAAATGATGATACTATGGTGTAAATGATTAATATATGAAATATACTTCTCAGGTAAGTATACATTTTTAAATTCATAGTCCGTGTGACAAATAAATCCATTAAATTTATTGAAGATATCTTAAAATAAAATATTTATCTAATTACCATCATATTTGTGGATAAATGGTTATTTAATTCACCAGATATTTTTGGGTTTTTTGTTTTTAATTTTATCAAGATCATTCACATTCGTGTGATCAATGTTCTCTATCTCTCTCCATAATTATTTATGATTATCTTCCTTGTTTATATAATCCCTTGGAACCAATTTTCTCTTATGTAGAAATATAGTAATAGGAAGACCTTCATACTTCACATTATTTATTATCAAGGGGAAGTTTTACTAGCCTTTATTAAAAGATGTATTTTCGTGAAGGATATTTTCAAATGTCAAGCCCTTGATTTCCAAGAAAAATATTAAATCACAATGATGGAATTTATTAATAATGGATAGAGTGTAATGCCCTATGATTTTAAAGGATTAACATCACACTTGATTGTGTATATGATAGGAAACGAAAAAATTATAAGATAATTTTACACCCAATAGATTGATAATAAAATTATTTTTTAAAATAAATTCAACGTCTTTTATAGCTTATAGAACATGTAATATTGATCCTAAAAAATACTTTAATATTATTATATATTGAAGTGTATTATAAAACAGATATTAAATTATTAGGTATGAACATGATAAAATAAAACAAAATTTATATAATGTTCATAATCAATATATTTATATTTATAAATTATAATTAAATACACACTCATTGTCATGTAAATTCATTTGGTTGATTGAAGATACATATTTTTTGCAAAAATGATTATCAGTACTTTTTATAATAAAATAAAATAATTATTTAAAAAAAAATTGCAAAACAAAATTTATAAAATGGAAATACATTTTTAAACCATAACATTTTTAATAAAATTTGGATTTTTTTAAAAAAAATTAAATTTTTTGTGAACAATAAACATGAAAATTATTATAAACTTGTCATTTATTTTATTAAATGAAGTAAGATTATTCATTTTTCTGATATAAAAATTAAATATGTATTATTTATTTATATTAAAACCAATTAACTAAATTTAGATAAAAATTTTACTAGATTTTAGAATTTGTTTTTTTAGGATTCAAAAAGAATTTTTCATAAAATTGTTTTAAAGTGGATAATTTATCTATATTTTAAAAAATTAAAATAACAAATAATAAGAAATCATTTAAATGAAATTCATAAATTAAATTTATATTAATATAAATTTATATAACACATAATTATGATTGTGTGTTATATATTTTGTATGAGGCCATCTTTTCATTAAAAAAATCCCATTTCTTGAAAAACTATATTTTAGACCAGTCTATAGTTTTAATTTTAAATTAAATTATTCCACATATATGAGTTTAATTTGGAAAATGGAATAAATATTTGGATTAATTATAATTTATTTTATCCAATATATTAATCTTAATTTTTATCCATAATGAATTCTGAAAAAATTAAAATCATTTTATTACAGATAACGTAAAAACGTGTTTATCTGGGGGTTAAACGAAAACTATAAGTGTTTAAAATGACCCAAAATAAGTATATTTACTATTTTATGGTCTTATTTAGACCTTATATATTATAATTTTCAAAAAAGGTTCAATTTTTGTCCTTGTTTCATGAGAAAGAACTGGGTTTAATTCATTCATTCCAAAAATTCCAAATGTATCATCTCCCCCACTTATAAAAGGTCACCACTATCCTCTAAATTCCAAAAATAAAAAACCAATTGGTTATACAAATAACTAACAAAATAAATATCTTATTTCCATCAAATAATCCGTTAATCTTATTCTTGATGATAAATCCAATCTAGAAATTCCATTGGGGTTGACCTATATATGTTCTTCAAAGAATATGTATCATCATTGACCAAACATTTTAGTTTATTTTTTTCTTCCTATTCCAAAAAATTTAATTAAAAATGATGATATAATATAATAATTATATTTAATATAATTATATTTTTTTATGTTATGTTCATGACCCAAAACCATATCATCCTCCCTTAAATGTGCAATGAAACAGTTGATAATCTATATAAAAAACTACTACCTTGTAAACTAATTTTTTTACATCACCACTTACTATAGAAGGATATAATGATGTATATTATGATTATATAGGATATTTATGATATAATTATTCTTAATAAATTAAAATATCTTGTATACATGACATATGAAATATGATATCATCACTCTTGTGTACGACAGACTACCACCTCGCAAAGCGATGTGATTCAAATTTTTTCTAACTATCTGCATTAAAGTTAATAATTATAAATTATTTATTTATATAATATAATAATTAATTATTTAAAATTTTAGAAATTAAAGATTTTATAAACTTTTTACCTCATTATCTATTTAATAAATGATAACAAAGTTCATGTGTACAACGCACTATTCCATCACAGAGTGATGTGATTAATTTTTCTTACTACATCACATGGATGATATATATATAAGGTAATTCAGGGAAATAATTTGTTATTTATAATATAATTATAATATTTTAAAAATAAAATAACACTTACCTTATTTATGTCATTATCTTCCAAAAAAGAAAATATTACTCATACGTCTATATGACCTACTGTCTCTATGATTGTAACATAGTTAATTTCTTATAAAAATATTTCATAGTTAATTTTAAAAGAAATTTTTTTATATTTATATGATAATTATTCATTCATTACCTTTTTTGGATGATTTAATAATAATCAATTTGACCATATTCAATTTACCAAAGTGATTTTGGATATATGAGACGTTTATCGGTAAAATATCTAACAGGAAGTTAATAGGTTAAGTAATTGAATATAACACGGTATAAAATTAAATAAAAGAAATATTTTACCTCAAAATTGATAAGAAGAAATTATTAAATTTACATAATATTATTAGTATTAAAGATGAGGAATGCAGGTGATGATTTGGGTTCAAGGTATGGGGTTTCTTAACTCAACTTCCATTGATTCGGTAATATTTTTACTTTGTTGATAATATTAGTCCAAGATTATGATTAAAATGGACTTTTATTGATTTATGTTTTATTTTCACTTTTTTATCTATATTTTTTATACAAAATCAACCCCTTTATTAAATTTCACAATGATGATTCATGCTTTGTAAGGGTATCGTCTCAAAACATTCTTCAATGAGACACATGTTATTTTATTCCCATAATTTCATTTAAAAGGTGTATATACCTCCCCTTTATAGTATATATCATGAAGAAATTTTAATTCATGATATTTTAAGTAAAAATTTATCTACTTAATTCAATATAATTTATGATTCAAAATTTAATAAAGATTAAATGGTTGTTGTTTCAACCTCATTTTAATCATGATTGTTTACGCATGAATTTCCATTTTTGGAAATTATTTAATCATTTATTAACAAAACCAATAAATTTTATTCCTTTATATTTTTTCATGATATTTTTATGTAATAATATAATTCCCATCTCTTCGAAAAATAAAATTATTGAGATATTGTTTTTAAAAAAAGTGACTTCATTTCTCTATTCGGTTGAAAATCCTTTTTCTTCAACATCTTTGTTTTCTAAAAAAATTGAAATGTTTTTAATATTATCATATGATTATTAAAATTAAACATTATCTTTGATTTAATTATTTAAAAATGGTTTTAAATTTTTCAAAATTTCTTTTTCTGTACAAGGAACATTACTACTTTTATTGAACATTTGAAAAGAATATATTTTTTAAACTTGTATGACATAAACGGTGTTTTATTCCATCATGACCATTATTCTCCTTAAATTTTTACTTATAAGTTTCCAAGTATATTTTCAAGTAAAATTATTTCTGCAATATTTAGTTAATTTTAGTTTTTGAAAATTTATTTTCTATTAGGATAGGTTATCTTCCTCAATAATGCTTTTAATAATTTTAATGGTATTTTTATCCATTAATAAAAATAGAATTTAATGATATGTAATGCCTATAAATGATGTGTATAAGTCTCTTAAAAAATAATTAGTCTGTTATACCTCCATTTTATGGTGTAATACATACCATTGGACCATTTACCAAATTTTTTCCTTACAATATCTCTTTTGATAATGTTGTGGGAAAAGATTAACTAACCCATTTCTTTCGATGGGTAATTACTTTTATTATACCTTATGATTGTTTTCATTTTTTTGTACATATATTCATGTAATAAAGATGAATGTGATGGGTTGGATTAGAATTATATATCCCTATAATGAATTGGGTAATTTTATAGTCTCATGAGATGTCATGTATGAGATTAGGGAGTAAACCTAATCCATTGTTTGTCTCTATACACAATTTGAAGTTGTCACATATGTTATCCTTGTCATATATTTATGTCATGATTTTTGTTATTTATACTTTAATATGTTTACAAGATATTATTATAAAAAGATCGTTATGTTATGGTTCCATGTTATTACCCACGTGCCTCCTCTTTTTTGATATCATGTTATACCTTGGAATCACATGTTATGCTTCTTAATTAGGGTTTTTTTACTTGGAATTTTGTCTCACCCATTTTTTATAAATTGCCCAGTTTATAATATATAGTATAAGATCTTAAATGGACTAATGATCAAACTAAATAATAATTATAATAATGTTTCGTTTTATTTTTATTTTATGTATTATGATTAGATTCTGCCAAAGATATTATGCCTCCCGATATTTGAGTTATACTTAAAATATGTTAATGTTCCAAATACTATAATAATATGTCTAAAAGGTTTGTGTCACAACATATCACCCCCAAATCAATATAAAATAAGATAGGACTATTTAAACTATAATAGATATATTTAGACTATTCCCGCAGTATTCAATAGAGGATGGGATACATATATTCCATTGATTTTGTTCTTATACAATGTTAACATTCACCAAATCATCCAAATGGATCCTTACGAATCACTTTAGGGGAATATGATTAGAACACCTATGTATGAGAATAATTTTGTGAATTCATGTTTTTTTATCATAAATTGTTAATAAAATGATTGAAAAGGTCAAGACCATTCAACAAAACATAATGGCTGGTCTGAGTCAATAGATGATCTATACTGACAATCCATGATGGGAATTGGAGTATGATGTTGGGGATAATTGATTTCTACAGATATCCCCATTGAATAAATCCATGATTTTTGGGAATAATGGAAATATAATCCCTAGGTACATCAACCCAATTGGGATTCTCAAAAACATCATAGATGTGGATTATCAACTAGAACTCCCACCAACCCTTTCTCAAGTACAAAACATGATCCATGTATCCATTTAGAGGATGTAAATACTAGAACCATCACTTGTACTATATATAGAGGTGTTAAATCATGAAAATTAACTTTCTACTATAGTGAAGCTGGTTAGGATCATGGATCTTTGATATAATGTACTATGCAGTAAGAAAACTCACCTGATCAAAGCATTATGGTAGAACTATACATACATATAGAAAAACTGAGAACTAGAGGAAGCCAAGAATTAATGTTAACGTACATAATTTTCACCATATTATGTAATATGAAAGTTTGAGGGTGAAATTACATTATGTTTAAGAATTCAACACTCAAAATTTTTAAAATTAAAACAATGTTCGATATCATATATGTAATGTAACAACATGCCTAAATGAACTATTATTATTTAAATATAATTGTTATAAACAAGCCATTAAAATTTATATGTATAAAAATGATTAAATTATAATAATAAAATTATATAAATAGACTACTCAATGAAAATTAATTTTGAAATACTTAGAAAATAAGAATTCAATTTTAATAAATTTTTTTATATCATTAAAAAACATTATATTCCAAAATTGTTTTTATTTATGATTGTGAGAAAATATTATAATTAATTTTATAAAAATTTATAAAATTTATTTGATAAAATTTAAATTGAAATTTAAAGATAATATTAAAATTATCTTGAGAATAATGTTATTTTATTTTTATGAAAATATCAATTTACAATGAATATAAAAAAATACAGAAATTTGTTAAAATTTCATTTCATTTCATTAAAAAAATTAATTCAATAGTACCATTATATATATTTCAATATTAATTTTAAATATTAACCACATTATTTTTAAAAATAAAATTAATTTTATTTAAATCATAAATTTTCAAGATTTTGGTATAATTTTTTATGCAAAAAAAATAGTTTTCTTAAAAACATTATATTGTGTATAATGTTTATCCATTTAAATTTTTTTAAATAACCTTTAATAAAAAAATATTTAATTTAAATATTTATAATTTATATATTTAAAGGAATTTAAATTAATTCAATTATTATACTAAGTCAAAGAGTAAATATAAGATAATCTATTTCTTGAAAATGCATGTTCCTAGAAAACTATTTTCAGGGTCTTTTAAGGGATAAATTGTAAATTAAATTATAGAACATATATGAGTGGAAGTTTATAAAATTTATTCCATATTTTTAATCATACAGAATAATGTTAGTTAATAAGTTCATTTTATTTTTTCATATAATGAAGAGTAAAAAAAATAAATATTAATTACCATAATTTAGGTTAAAACGAGGTTTTGTGTGCTACATGTGCTTGTGTTGGAAATAATTATACAGACACATAGGAATTTTTTTTCAAAAATTTTATTTCATATTAAATATAAATATTTACAAATTATATAATAAGGATCATTTTATTTTTAATGCCAAATGATAAATCACCATGTTAAAATCTAGTTACCATGGTGAAAACTAAAATTATTTGTGAGTAACCATAGAGGTAAACTGAATGCCATGGTAAAACATATTTATTTATTTATTAATTTTTATAGTTTTTAAATATATTATAGTCCGTCATATACATTATTCATAAAATATTTAGGTACATTTTTTTATACTGGATTTCCATTATTTAATAGTTTTGGGTATATACAAAACCCCACTACTTCTCACATAAAAAATGGGACCTCATATGTCCTTATCTTTACATTTAAATTTCCTTTTTTATTGAAAAGATAATTTAAAATGTTCCATATTTAATTTAATTACCACTTACATATGTCATTTTTGGAATTATAAATCCCTCATATAATGTCTTTTGAATAAATCCTAAATAGGTTGTCTGATGAATATGTATCAATCTTTACCAAGCATTTGATTTATTTATTCCTACACCACCTTAATATATTATTAAACCATTATGATATAATAAAATCTTTTTCTAAAATATATCAATATGTTATTATTTGAATTTAATAACTTATATCTATCACTTCTTCCATGTAATGGGAAATAAAACAATTGATCATGTGAATGACCGACTATAACCACACGAACCGATATAATTATTTTTTTGATATCGCCTCTTTCAAAAATTTATGGTGTTGGATTTAATTTATATATATAATATTAATTTTTATTGATCATTATGTAAAATTGCTATATTATATGTCATCATACTATTTCATTCATATAAATATGATTAATTTATTCCTGTATATATGTGGATTACCGCCTTCACAAAGATATGTGATTTGTTTTTCATTACCAAGACATATAGATGGAATATATCTGTGTAATTATATAAATAATTTGATATTTATGATATAATCATAAATATTGAATGATTAAATTGTACTTACATTCTGTCCAACTTTATCATTGGAAAATAGAAATGGTACTTTCCCGTACATATGGTTAACAACCTCCATGATCACACCGTAGTTCATTTTTCATAACCATATTTCATCATTGGTTTTAAATTTATAATTTATGTATCAAAATGATAATTATTTTATGAATATTTTTATATTATTTTAATGATGACCTCTTTGACCTTTGTCAACCTACAAATGTTATTTTGGATAAATGAGTCAAATATCGTCAAAACATATGGAAAGAAATTAATTGATTAAGTTATTTAATTTAACATGGGAAAAACCAAAATAAAATAAATAATAATTTTAAAAATGGATCTTAATAAGGTAAATAATTTTCCTGAGTTTTTTTAGGATGATAAGGAATACACATGAAGAGTTAGGTTTGAGGAAAGATATCTCGTAAAATCACCCATTTCCTTTGGGTTATATTATAACCTTTATCTCACTATATTTCATTATATATCTCTATAATTTTCATGAATTCATAAAAATTATTTATATATTTTTATCAGATATATAAATAGATTATTATCTATTCCCTTTAAAGGGTATTTAATTCAACAATTTCATTTCACAAACGAATCTCATTTTTTCAATGGGAAATTTTTATTTTCATTCCTTAAGAATTATTTCCATTTATGGTGCACATAAGAAGGTACATGTTATGATGTGTGCACCCAAATAGTGATCCAATTCATTGGGTAAATATTTAGTCTCATGACATATTGTGTATTGGATTTGGGAGTAAGCCTAATTAATTATGAGACTTTGTACTCCATATTATATTGTATAGGTAGATTTAAATTTATCATGTCTCTGCCATATTATATGATTCGACACCATTTAAGATATTTCTGTAATCTTATGATACCATTTTTCTATGTTATTATTAAATGTGAAAACTTATAAGACTTATATTTTATGATACTATTTTATTGATTTGACTCACACATTAGGTTCTCTTATGATGTTTATTCCCTTATTTGGATTTTAGATCACCCCTTTTATCTTAGAATTCACATGGCTATCCCATTAATTTTTTGGAGATCTAAGGTATTTAAGAAGTCATTCAATATATTAAAATATTTTCATTTTATTTTATTATGACATTTTAGTATTAGGAATATAGTATTATAAATACACTATACATTTCCTATCATTGTTTTAAATTAATTTTTATTTAAGTTAATAATCATGAATAAATGTATACAGAGGCTTGAGTTTCTACATACTAGGTATATTAACTCAGGTGTCATGGAATTTCCTTGCGGTATTCTCAAATCAACTTATGTGAGTGATCCAATGCTGGTGAACCATTCACGTAACACACATTCATGAGCGCACTAGTGTACCTGACCCCTTTGTATAACTTACATGAATAAGTGAACTTGTGTGATAAGATTATATTCATTAGTAGATATATATAAACCATTTTATTATTGAAATTTGAAAACTCTACACCCTATATTTATTTATAAAGAGACCACGTGGGATTTTATTCTAAGAATAGTGATGTTTAATAGGTGAAACCCAAATGTTCCATGAAGCCCTTATACACACCCACATCTTTTCAACTCAATTAAGTGAGATACCATGTAAATCTAACATATGTAAATAATAAAATTATTAATAATTAAGTAACCTCAAGGTTTTACACATTAAATCCTCCATGAGATACTAATTCATCCTTTTTTCTAATAAACTAGTGTGAAAATCCCACATCAAGGATAAACAAAGCCATGCTTACACTCAATTATCTCACCTCAGAATTGTTTAACGATGGTGAAACATACCCAAGTCACCCTAGGAGGTCCAATTATAGATTTGATTATATCTACACGTCTATAATAGGGATACACATTACCCTACCATATATAAGGGACACACTTCCCCCAACCCTATACTATTGTGAGAATTTACTAAACCCTATACTATGGAAATCCATTACCCAAACCCTGACACAGCTACCAATTTTCCAAGATCCATGTTATAGGGTGGAACATTCCCCTTAGATTCGGGGATATGTGATCCTTTTAAATGACGTTTATTTTTACATTATGTGATATTTTATTATTTTTCAATATTTGATCACATAGTATTGTTTGTTTTGAGAATCGGGATTTTAATTAGAAATTTAAGTGTTATATCATCTTCATAATATTATTTGGTCATGAATAACGGACCGAGAGGATTATTAGGATATCACAGAAGGTTATGAAGATTTGAAGGTTGGATCAATAATTGGAATGGGTTTTTTCCATATTGAATATTACCACATGGTTAAGGAAAACCAGACGAGGTTTCATAGAAAACCGCATGAGGTGATTTTTGGTAAGTTTTTGGAACATGTTGACATTCTAAAAAACTATGTTGTAACCATGTGGTTTCCCAAATGTCTTTAACAAGTTAGAATATATATTTTCTCAATCAGTTTTTCATGTTCCCACTCAATTTTTCCTTACATATTATGTGATCGATCTCATCCCTACCGTGGGGTCCCACCCCCCCCCCCCCCCCCCACCTTCTTCAAACCCACGTGAGATAATGTTGATTCTTGAATGAATCCATAGAGAATTTTATATTTTACATCCCTATTTATTTCAGTATTCTTATTCTCTAATATAGATCACTATGTAGTTGTAGTTATATAATGGGTTATGAGTGATGATTCCACTATATTTTGTGTGTTAGTGACAAGTTTCTTAGTTCACAAGAGTAGTGGGAGAGTGATAGTGTGGTATTTTCATAGATATAATGGTTATGATTTGTTTTTCAACTGATAGAGTACCGAAAATAAATGTGATAGGTTTGGTGAATATCAAAACCATATCAGGATAATGTTTGATTGTGTAAGGACTTGATAATAGTTTCTAATATCAATTATGTTTTTATGTGGTGAGAAAGTACTCCACCAATTTACCTACTATAGTGATATCTGTTTCCATAATCGGATAGTTTAACCCAATTTTCTAGAGTATCTACTATGTTTTTTCTATTAGGGATATTTTTTCCCTAGTCTTGGAATGATATCTATATGTTTCAGGGTAGGGACATTTGTCCCCTATAATTTATAATTTCTGTTATAATTTTCCTAAATGGATGAGTCTCCCCCATTTTTTAGAAGACCTGATACATAATTCCTAGAAGGGATAGAATATTGCCATGTGATGTAGATGAATTTACATCTTTCCTAATAAAGAGAGTGTTCACCTTGGGTTTGGATGCCTTGTTACTTGTTCCATAGTAGGGAGAGTCTACCCTTAGGTTACATATGATATATTATTATTCTCATATGGGATGGTCTTCATCCACATTCAAGATTAGACTTTTTTTCTAGAGGGGAGAGGTTATACGCCTAGGTTCAAGATGAGATTACTTGTTTAATATTAAGGAGAGTTTGTACATTACATCTCAAAAATTATGTGAAATTCCTTGAGATACTATGGAGCTATAAAAAAACAACTATGGTTGATAAGGTTGTCTTTGTAGAACCCATGTAATGATAAAGATTGTTTATTTATTCTTGTGTATATATAAATTTATTTAATCATATAAAATTTTCCATATACGTAATTTGTTGTTATCTTAGGTAAAAATTTGGTTATGAATATTCTATTTTACTCACATCTTGTCGGGTTGGCCATGACTTTTGTATACCCAGGAATTTCACATGATCATAGATATAGATTGGTAATATGCTTGTTATCTCATGATCAAGTTTGGGAAACTATATGATGATTAAGATACTGTGATGATATGGGGATTTTGTGTGGTAGTAGTGCCTAGTTCATGTTTTTGTTCTTTATTTTTTATTAATGTGATCATCCTGGTGGGAGATCGGTTGGGATGTATAATTATATAATTCAATATTACATAACAACAATTCAGGAATCCTGTTTATTGGGATTCTCATACTCAAATGATTTTTGTAGATGATAGTTAGTAATTTATAATATTATGGAACATTGATAAGGGTTTATAGTTTCTCTATTGTAAAACCTTGTACACCTTCTGTAAGCCAGTAGGCATTGGCATAAGGTGAGGGACACCTGAGAACCCTATATTACTCCATCATGAAAACATGGGAGTGGCCTCCAACCAGGGTGGAAGAAAGTGGTATCTGAGTTTCGTTATCATAGATTTTATATTTTGGGTATGGTAAAATCATTTTTGAGATATTTTTGGGCATGTGATGGACCTTGTATTGGATCATCAAAGAAACATTTTTCGATGAAAGTACTAGTTACACATGTGAAGTTATTTTTTTATTTTTCTCAATTATAGTTTATATATTTATTTTATATTATACTTGTATTGAGAATAATATTTATGGTATCATCTATTGGATTATTGTTAAGAGGCATATGTACAAGCATAATTTTTTGTGCATAAGAATCACATGAAATTAATTTTCATTTATGTGACTGATATCACTGATGATAGAGAGTAAAACTATTTATTGTCTGAATAAAAATTATTTGAGTTTTACTATATAATTTTTTATGGAATTATACTTAGTTGAACAATATATTGTATTTTGATTATATGTCATGTGGATCTTACAAAGGTATTCTTCATCACAACGACTATTATTTCCCTTCATATATGATAACTATTGAAACCCTTAGGTGGATGGTATATGTATGTCATGACATGGCAATCAAACCCTTGTGGGTGATTATGATATTGGTTCTCAAAAGAAAAGAGGGTTTTGTTACATAATGTGTCAACAAAATTTAAATTGGTTTCCCATGTAGATAATTGGTTGGATTATATTAAACTATTTCATATGAATATTATTTACATTGAATGGATAAATATACAGAAAATTCATTATTTATATAAGGATGAGATAGTGATCCACCAAGGGGTAGTCTAGTATTCATTTTTATGAGGAGGATTAGAGCCTTGTGTGACTGGTGGAATTATATCATGACTCTTGATATATATATATATATATATATAAACACATGAATGGGTATTTTAAAACATTAGTTTCATTTAAATATTTTGGATGGAAGTAGATATATTTCCTTATGCGATATGGAAATTGTGAAATATGGTATTTTTGTTAGGTTAGAGAGAGAAGTTCCTTTGATTTTTTGCTTAGGAAATTAGTGAGTCGAATTCTATGATTGAGTATCAATGAGATATCAAGATTATATTGACATGTTGGTAATATTTTTGGTAAATCTAATAGAGGGGTTTATTCCAAACTCTTAAGTATTCATTGAGGTGGGATGCATGATTAGATGGTTATGATATTGATGTAGTGTTGGTTTTGTTATATATGTGGTCTCTGAAAAGAGATTCTTTGGGATTTCACATTGTAAAACAATTGAAGTGATTTAGTATCAAATATGGGTTTAGAGGAAAATATTTGGAGGATTCTAGAACCTACTGATTTTAGGCCTAGTTACCAATGAATTGTTTTTACTATTATCTTAAAAGGATGGACCTAGGATGAAAAGTGTGTGGGTATATGTTAGTGGTTTGGATCGACACCCGAGTGGTGGGTAATCATGAAACACACCATTGTATAATTGATATGAATATTTCTTTAAAAAGAGAACAAGGGTTGTTAGTAGTAGATAATAATGACACACTATGGTGCATAGCCACCATTGTAAGTGTGTAATCCTAGTGTCAGTGATGTCTGAAACATTTAGTATGAGTCACATTATGTGATTGGATGGAATAGAATGGTAAAACTAGTGTTTTGATGATACCAAGATTGATATTGGATAATAACCAGTTATAAAGTTCATCAGAGGATCGCTCTTCTCTAGGAATGGAGAGTGGGTGCTAGTGTGGGTTTTTAGGAAAGGGACCTCTATGGTGATAGTTGACATCAAAAATTAATTAAGAAGTGTGTCATGGTTGATTTTATTTTGATCCTAGATAGTTGTTACCCTAGATGAGATGATAATTCCTTTCCAGGAGTGACATGTGTATGATGATGAGTGCTAGTTTGTTCATCAAATTAGGAGCATTTTATTAGAATACATATGGTCGGGGTATACCATTGGTTGATAAAGGGTGTGAAAATTATTGTAGATGGAATTATAGAGAATATAAAGGATTATGTGAACATGTGATAGGAACAAATAACTATTAATTTATCATATTGACCATTAATTATGAGAATGAGGAACATGTCCACTGATCATGTGGGGTAATTGATGATGAATGGGCCTTGTAGATATAATTTTTGATATAATTGTTGATATTATGTACACTCTTATGGTGAAGAGCACATAATTTCCACATAATGGCATGACCCTCATGTGAGTACGCTCATTGATGTGTCAATATATATTTTTTTATGGTCAATATTCCACCAAGATACCAATTAGTGGGAAAAATAAATTTTATTTGGTTCCTCAGATAATAAATTGTGTGGGATTTGGGTGCAATGTCAGATAAGGCCTAGATGTTAGCATTGGGCTCATGGTGTTTTTACTGGGATCCAAAATTGAGTAAAATCATCGATATGATAACACTTGAATGTATAGTTTTATAGCTGAGTAGATTTCATGAGGATCAAACCATAGAATTACACTTAGTATTGTGATTATAATTTTATATGGGTTTCTGGATGATATTTTGATACCTCGATGTGTTTAGGAATCTTGACAAAAGTATATGACAATATATCAGTTGGTTTGATAGAAATATTTCGGTGGAGGGTAGCTAGGGAATGATTGACCAATGTTTTTTCATAGAATATGGTTTGTTCAGATAGAAACCACATGGAGTGTACCATTGAATTTTTATGTATTAATTTTTGTATGTGATTCCAATTGTGGGAATAAAAACATATCAGAATCAACCTTTATGAGTTAAGAATTATGGTGTGAATTATATCAATCCTAGAGGTGAACATATGGATGAAAAATAAATTTTTCACGATAGACATGTTTGGTTTAGTGTTGTCTCAAAATTTGTTATGGTAATGTGTGAATATCTCATTTTTCAATGAATACTGAACATTGTGTTTATATTTTTCCAGTAAAATCCTTTTCATTTTCTAATGATAATATATTTTTATTTAGTCACAAATAAAAAAACAAGTTGGGTTTGATGGGGAGAAAACCATTGAGGCTTTTTAGGGAAATTTCTATGGTGGGTAGGTTTTAAAGACCGGTGTGTTTATTGGTTATAAAATCTAGGGGAAATATAATTTTTTTATCATGGGGTAGAGGTAATTTTTATAATCATTTATTCATTTAGAATTATTAGGGTTGAACAATATTTAAATGATGATTGTGGATATGAAATTAGGTTTAAGAGGTGTATCACGTGTTTGAGAAAAAATTAGGTGGTTGATGATTTTGTTTGAATATTTAATGGGGTTTTCCCGTATGAACAGTTATTACACAATTAGGGAGAACCATGGGCGGTTTTAGGGAAAACTATATGGTGTTATTTTTGTAAGGGTTTTTGGTTCATGAAAAGAATATGGTTATAGGGAATAGTTTTGGTTAGATGATGACCAATGATGAAATATTAAAGAATGTGACATATATTTGGAAAATATTTTGGTGAAATATGTGACAAAAAAATTCCATGGTTTGGGGATCCTAATAATGCAATATAAAGAGTTTTAAAAACCTTTCAGTATCCATCATACGTTTCATAATTATTATAAATTAGTGAAATAATATTTTTCCTCACAATTTATTATGTATCCCTTCTCTTTTTTACTTTTCCTATTTTGCAACAGATCTCCTCCATTCGATGGGTCTCTCTACTTCCCTTTTTCAATTTAATACCTCTTAGTTAGGGTCTTTTATTGGATTAATATATGATTTATTTATGGCTCAAAAATACCCTTTATTTCATTATTTTCTATATTATTTATAGCTCACAGATTAGCTGTGTTTTCAGTTTTACATTTATGTTGTGATTCAACCGTAGAATGGTAGAATCATCTTTTATATTGTTATTTTTTATCATGGATAGAGGATATCTTGGGAAGTTGATCGAGCAATGTCTCTCACTATTTTATTGAAAATGAATCACCCTTGTATTTTTTTGGTTGTTAGTTAAATTGGATGAAATTTATGGATTAATGGTTTGTGCATAATACAAAATTTTCTCAATAATATTAAATGATCATCTCATGGGATATTCGCAATTAATTTCATAGGGTTTGTGATTTGACGTTGTTGGATTTTATTTTAATCAATTGTGTATAATTTAATTAAAATTTATTATTATTTATAAATTATATAACTAATTATTTTGGGTGTTTTGGATTGATTTAGGGGAAAACAAATTAATATGAGCATGGATGATTCATGGATGAGCTCATACGGGGGTGTTTATGGTTTCTTAAAGGGGATGAAATTATGTATTTGAATGGTGGTCCTTGAAAATTTCCCTAATGTTTATGAATTGCTAAGGTTTTTGTGAAACATGGTCATTTCAATGTGGGGATCAATTTTTTTAAAAAAATAATTATTTTTAGTAATCTAATACTCTTGTGGATAGATGAAGTGCCAAGGGACATTATGGACTTGCGAGAACTATATTGGTTCATTGGAAACTGAGGTTCAAGGGATTAATTATAAATCTAATTCCTAAATATATGTGACCCTTATATGGGTAAAATAGATAAGAAAATGAATATAGTGGGCCTAAGATAGTTTTCTTAGTTCCTCCCAAGTAGGGGGTGAGTTATAGTTATGAATGATTGGCCGGATTAGGGCATGGTAAAACCTTTTGACACTTTACAAACTTTGTAATAGATGATATGATAATGGAGAGAGTGTTTCTCCATGTTTTCATATAATAGTGAGTTTGTATAAATTACATAGGTCAGGACTATAGATATATTTGGTGTGTGTGTACTAAATAAGAATTACATGATAAGGGAGATGGGATTCAGGCAAAACCTCTAGTGTGATTATGGTATGGTTTTTTCTTATGAGGCTCGTGAGGCCATGATATGAATATATTGATGGCGAGGTATGATATTTCCTTTAAAAGAGATATGTTAGCCCTATGATTATGACTGATATTAAGGGGAACAAGTTGGGTGTTCCATCCATAGCATGACCTAGGAATCTTGAGTGGGTTACCTATTATTACTTTGACCCCAATTACGATTAGTGCTAGAATAAAGTTCTTATCGATTCCAAGTGTCACCTAAGAAATTGATGTTTGATTGCATGTTCCTAGGTTATAAATAGTTGTTGTGATGGGTTTTTTCCATGGAAATAGGACTAGGAGATGTGTGACAGGTTGGGTAATATTCCTTCTAATCCTAGTAAAATTTATGATAGTAGTAGTTCAGATATACTAATTATCTATTATGGATTAAGTTTCTATGTAGGTATATAGTATCCCCACATGTTACCTAATGAAATGATATTTTTTTCTAAAAATTAGATTTTGAACATGGGTTTTGAGGATGTACAATATGTTTCAAGATATGGATATTTTCTACCTAGCTTCCAGATGATGTATATTTATTTCTTGGGAGAGATAGATTTCCCCTGAGCTCTAGATGATCAGTTATATATTTCCTGATAGGGAGAGTCTAACCTAAGGATTCAAATTACCTATTACATTTTATCCTCATGAAGAGATATTATTCTTTATTTTTCCATAAAATTATAGAATCTTTCTAGAAGAGAGATTCTAGCCCTAACTTCTATATATCATGCTACCTATTTTCCAGTCGGGAGAGTCTTACCTTGGGTCAAGATGACATACTAATTTTTCCATGTTGGGTGTGTCTACTACAATTTTCCATTGAAGCATATTTATTTCTTATAGGTTTGCAGTTATTCCCTCAGGATACAGATGAATTTTCTTTTTTTGAAGTTGGGAGATTATTCTCTCGAGTTCTATATGATTTTGTGACATGCTCAGACAAACTCTACCATTGGTCAAAGTAGGTATGATCAGTGTCGATAGTCTCCTTTGAACTCAAGGATCCACTAAAATTATTTATTAATGTGTTCATATCAATTTATTTATGTAAGAATATAAAATTATGAATAATCATCTTTACTGGTTTTGATAGCAATTCCTTTAGTGGTGGACAACTCTGAATTACTCGCAACCTTTTCAGGCATCTATTCATCTTTGGTACCTATGCATACCTCTTGTCTATTAGTTCATGTATGGAAGAGTCTTGTTATTTCATGATAGTGTTGGAGTATCTCGATAAGTATTTTTAAATTAGGATTAGATGAGGCATGAGGGTGGTAGTAGATCTTCCAGTTTTTAAATTTTCTATTCAAAATCATCTTAGACTGGTGGTAGATTAGCTGGGATGTCAGACAATATGATTATACATTACATTTTTACAAAGCATAATTCATTTATATAAGTTTTCTCATGCACTCTTAATTAGTGAGGACGATGTTTATTTATTAGCACCATTATTTTATAATGTTATGAGGTTATAATTACTTAAAAGTAACACTATATAATCTCACTTTAGGTATATATAATCTATAACACTGTTAAAAACAAATGAGGTACTAGTAACACTCTGACCAGGACACTAGTAGGTGGTCACAAACTAGGGAGTTATATCCTTTACTCAGGTCTCCTACACGAGATCTAGCCTCTTATGTGTCCTTATACTTGGGATAAACATCACCTTTGTCCCATATATAGGCATCCATTAACTATACACCCCTAAAACCACTAGAAACCCCAGACTGGGATATGTACACCATCATACTCCCCATTTATCATGAATTCCATTTATATATTTCTTCTCATGGGTTATCATACTAAACCAATATGACTCTCAGGGAAATCACAATTCTGTATTGATAACAAGGGACTCTATCATGAGGATACCAATGAAGCATCCCCTTACTCATTCTAACCATATTGGATGATCAATATCCAACATTTCATTAGCTTGAGAACCTAATCAACCCATTTTTTCCCTTGAAGAAGCTAGGGATCCATGTATTGGCCTATACTAGGTGTAATACACAGACACCTCTTTCACCTAAGTCACATTCCAGTTAAAAACCCCCATTGAAGCATATCCATAAGATAAAAATGAATACATTCTACTCCTAAGAATGATAGTACCTTCCTACTATTTCTATGATCCAAAAAAATATTTTTGGGGCCATATCCCAGATGATTCATATAATCATTCCCAGTATTACTACCAATGATCAAGAGATAAACTTGTTCAGCTATGCTCCACTACTGAGTAAACCCAAATATTTCCTCAATATGATTTATCCAAAGTGAAAAAATCATCAATTAGTCATATTCACTATGATTTAAACCATAATATCTCATGTTAAGTTACTAACAGTCACATAGAACCAGAAATGTTATCATATAACTAAATCCCACAATTATCATTTCTATTAACATTTTTCGTAGTGGTATTTGTTTCATGACATTAAAATAAATAGTATAACATCCTTATCTCATATTGATAAAATCTATGGACTAGTCCTATCATATGTCCTTAAAAAATACAAATATAACTATTTGTAATTCTATTCTTGGTAATAATGATGCATAAGATTCATATATATGGTTAAATATTAACAACCCATAAGTCCTTGATGTACCAACATAAAAGGAACTTCACTAGTTCATTTCATCATTACCTTAGAAGACCCCACAAAAATACTTTTAATAGGACTTTAAACGGTATGAGGTATCCCATTTAGTGGCACCCAACTCTGTGGGTTATGATTCCATTCATAGGGATTCATATGAAGCCCCTATCATGGGCCCAATCCTAGATCCACAATACCAACCTTCCCTATGATTGGTGATAAATTACAGAGAATCCAACTATGTGTCTTTAAAACATAGTGTTATTATTATGTAAAATAAATTTTTATAAAATATTATATATATAAAAATGATCCATTGAATGAAATGATACGATCAATCACTGATTTAGTGACCACCAGTAATAATTTTTTTGTTGATCAGGGTACAAAAAATATATGTTAAATTTTTAAAATATTTCTAGAAAAGATAAAAAATATTCTTAAAAGGGATATATGAGACCAAACATCAATCCTTTAAAACAACATGTTACCAAAGGTGTAACTAGTAATGTCCAAGAAACCAACATAATTTAGATAGTATTTTGATACTGAATAAAAATTCATGGGTTTGATGTCATGTTATAAATAATATTAAAAACCAAAAATCATTCCTTTATTTGTGAAAGATACTAATTGAAAAAATATGTTTATTGTGATAATTTATTGATGAGTTTCCTATTTTTTGGTTATTTATAATTTCAATACATTTAATAATCTTTTATGTGTTCCCTACGATCCCAATGGTGGGATTTTAGCATCCACAACCAATGTTCGAACCCATTGATAGAATTATGCCTCAATCACAATTATGGTTATGTATCCACAACCAATAAGGCCATTATACCCAACTCAATGACTTTAATAACATGTGTTGAATTACTTCATTTGAGAGTAACATCACAATGACTCTGTTACCACCATTATGGTAGCATAAGAAATCATCCAGGTAATAAATCCCCAATGTTTATCAATGTAATAGATAACCCTAATGGAGTTAGAAGCACCTATCACCTCATCAAATTGATTTTATATCTTATCACTAGACCATTCATATTTCAAATACCTTATTCATAAATATATAAACAAGGATTTCATCTATTTCACTATCACAATATTTGATCATCATAGGAGGGAACAATCTAACAATCACCATGACAAAAAATTTTACAACCGCAGCCCATTAAGAATATATTGAGAAGGCCTCCCAATAGATCTTGGACTTGGTCACTAAGACAAGGGTTGCCAAGTGGATTTCTCAATAAGAGAGAATAGTGATATAACTTGGGATATAGCTCATATTTTCATTCCCACCAGTGAAGTCTACTAACATATCTTATCATCGACTAGGGATCCATATCATGTAATTACATATATATATATATATAAATCCCATAAGCATATCTATAAAACGAATAAAGAACATTAGTGGGCTTATTTCCCCATTACTAATTAAAAAGACCATACAAATATTTTTATGTTACTAAATAGAATGATTTCATATTTGATTTTACCCACCTTGCCTATAGAATATCCTATATGTTATAGTGGACACACACATGTATATTTTGTTGGAAACTGAAGATAAATATTCTATCCATATACACACAAACTATTCCTACATGCATATACAAGTAGTGACAGAATAAACCAATTAGTATATTACATTATTTCTTAGTGGGAAATATTGTATTCATTTCCTCACCAACGTCTATGTAGTTCATCGACATATCCCATACATCTAGTCAAGAGTAGGCCCATATTCTTAATCCCATTTAGGATGATTGTTATAATATCCTTTTGATGAATGAAGTCCAATGTCTGACAACTATCTTTATTAATAATTGTGTTCATTTTCATATGTATATTAAATATCAAGGATAGGTTCATATTCATTTCTTCCAACATATGCTCAAAAAATATCTATAGTCACTAATCGATTGGATTACATCCTTACCTCTATAGTATGAGTTCACAATAACGTATCAGCAGTTACTCTAGGGTGAGCTCATATCCTATCCACCAATAAGTAAGAACAACAACATGTATTGTTTTGAAATAATTGATGATTATAACCCTCCTCATGAATTTTAATCACATAAATAGATACTAGTGCCCCCTTAAAAACCCAAATTCTCATCCTCATCCTAGAATCTTGGAACTATATTCCATTGGTGATTGAATTCTATATGTAGGATCATATCCCCATTCCTACTAATACTACTGAATCATGGTGAAATATATTTATCCAAGGAATTCAATAACATATTTCTGTTGATATAAGGGGGTTCCCTATGAGGGTTCTAATTAAAGAAAAATTTTATTATTTTTCCCTAATGTAATAATGATTATGATTTTGATTGTGTTCTTCTAACCACATAGATCCAGAAGGTCTCATCAATGGAATTATATAACATATATGTTGGTTTATATTCCTTCCATAATCAACACCTATATTATTTAATTCCTGGAAAATATTATAATATTGGAACAAGAAAATGTTAAACTTTATTTAGAAAGGTAATTGTTTTAAAAATGTGGTTGTAGAACCTATTATGGAGGGATCAATAGCACTATAGGTCCTCCCTAGATAAAATAAATGAATGTATTCACTATTATTGTATGAAATTTGATAGTAAATAAGTTCACCACATAACCAAACTATAAATAGTTGGTAACCATGTAGGTCCTCCCCAAGGAATTGAACAAATGACTATGATGGTCCTCCACATAGTCCTCATTATAAATGCCCTCCCAATAATAAAATCTCAACTCTACAAAAAGTGCCTCCCAATAATCACATCTCATATTAATGTGAAGGTTATCCCTACATCGAAACAACATGATGGATTCGATCATATTGAAATGTAATACAGAATTCAACTCCAACTACTCTACGTCCCTCATCACTAATTAAGGAAATATCATCCCATATGAAGGATAGTCTACGGTGATGATAACCATATGTACCTCCTTTGGATCATTAGATCTATGATGTTATTATATATATTATTAACAATTTTTCTATCTAGGACAATGTAGTAGGGGAATGGCCATTATAGTCAGATCGAGTAGAGGAATCCAACTGAATATGTGAAGGAAATATCATTGTCATGTGGAAGGAACTAGAAAGGGATAATATAAGTGTCATGTTTAGGTCCATGGATACTCCTTGGTATGATATTATAGAATCCATAAAATTGGAATATATACTTTATCTACATTAAATACTATGTATGAAACTCAATTATTTCGTGGAAAATGATTTATTATCTGTATAATTAACTAATGACATAAAGGTGATGGGTGATATTT
The DNA here is from genome assembly GCA_963277665.1 of Viscum album. NCBI lineage: Eukaryota > Viridiplantae > Streptophyta > Magnoliopsida > Santalales > Viscaceae > Viscum > Viscum album. The sequence continues at coordinate 594,644,060 of OY728126.1, forward strand.
ACCATTAATTCAATTTCACTTCCTTATCAATTTCCAAAAACTCTAATGTAGTTATGAAAATATATATCCTTAAACATGCCTACCATAAAAACATGAATTTTCTCCTATAGAATATAATGTATTTTTCACATAATATGTGAATTAGATGTTTGGGTGAATATAGGGCAGTACACCTTTTTCCACTCAATCTTCATAAGAGTCTGTCAAGAATTGAAACATGAAATATGATTTCCATAGTCCAATTACCATGTCCATGTTCCATATAAGCTATTTAATTTACTAAGATAAATCATAGACTCCTAAATTATAGAAGTAGCATACTTAGTGGGAGGGAACCATTAACATAATCTTATATCAAGATCTTAAAAAGAACAATGATCCTCAAATTTATTGAAATATTTCCTCGAACAAATGATTATACCTAGATGGAAAACAACTCTATGTCAAACCATATGTCACATCTAACTCAAGTTCGAAAATATTTTTAAAATCTATGAATGAAATGAAAGATGTTTCCTAAAAAATTTTACAAAGAAAACCCAAACCATTATGTAGTGACCAATGTTTTGTTATGTAATACTTTGAAATATTCCTATGAATATTTCTAAATTTAAGAACTATGTCAGATTGGGAATTTGTGGAATATAGAGCCTCAAAAATTTGATAATAAACATATTATATATTTCATCTTAAATGATTTTTTTAAAACAAAGTTGAATAAATCATTATAAAATCCTCATATTTCAAATCCATGACCATGGTTTATTTCATAATTTGGTGTGCACACAATTCACAATATAATGTTTTTCAATGCTGGGTGGCTAGTCGCAGGAGGCATTTGGAGGGGTTTTAAATAGAGGGATATTCATTTAGAAAAATTTAATTATTACTAATCCCCCTTGGATGTCATGAGGTGAAAGGGTATAAAGGATCCCCATTGTACAATGTATCACCCAAGGCCATGCTGATGAGGGGAGGTGCTTCAAAACATTTATCATGATAGAGATCACTCCTGGAATGGGGTGTTGCAGCTTTAGTGAATGGATATAAACCTAACACATGAATTTTTAACAATGTTGTAGGTAGTCGCATGATTTATGTCCAAATATGCATTTTTTATAGTTTTTATATTTTTAATGACTTATTATGACATCTAGAGATCCCCTAGGGGATAGATCTAGGGATTTTAATGTAAACCAATAAATTTTTTTGGCATATCATAGGGAATTACCATTTGGAATTTCCAATTAAACGGTATGTAGTGTTGAATAACATGTCATGTGTTCTTCTCATTTATGGAAGATGAACATTGGGCCTACATGCCTTGTACTGTGGGTACACGGAATGTAGTGAGTCAAGTTTGTGTTGTTGGGGGACATGGCCAGACATATAATGTTAAGGGAAAAGCCTGTGTGGAAATATATGGATAGGATACAAGGGAATGGGGTGCGAGACATGGGAACTTGCTGAGGAAGTGATCAAGTGACTCGGTTGAAAAGACACTACACTTAATGTGGGGTGACATGAATACACAAATTTGTATTGGTGAGGAGGAACTGATGATATAGTATGGGTCTATGCACATTGTCACATAGCTAAAAACCATGTATATTAAGAAATATACACTGAGTAATGAGTGGGGACACGTCTAGGGGATAGTTTCGAGATACATGCCATGTACTTTGGGTACACTCCCTATACTCCACTCGATGTTTCTCCCATGAATATCATCATCTTCATGACTCATATGTAGTCTTTTGAGTATTAAATCATGAGTTGTTTTCTGTAATGGAGGTGGTGGCCATGGTTTTAGTGTTACAGATGCGACAAGAGGTGATGGTTCTGGGTTTCTAGTATTAGTGATATAATGACCATTATCAGTTGATAATTTTCACATATTATATACATGGGAGGGTATAGTGTTAAATTATAAACATAGTATCATATTATGATTTTCCTAATAGGATAAGATCATATGGAGTTTGGGTATTCGTTAAGGAGGCTGGTGTGGGATCCCCTATCGTATCGACGTCCTTAGGTGGGGTTTTAGGTATCATCGTGATCCTCGTATTCAAAGTCGCTGATCCCCCATCTAGAAGGATATGTAGTAATATTTTTAGAATCATTTGGTGTAAAATAACCTATATAGAATATGGTTTTAGTATAGTTTGTGGCACCATAATAAATATGGTTACTTACTTAACATGTGTCATTAACAGAGTTTGGGGTATAATCAGAAATGTGATTGTCTAATTATAGGTTTATCTATATTTTGGTTTCTAGTATTTCCTAGTGGACGTAGAAATAATACCCAATTTGAGAATAATGGCTTCACATCTCAGTATGGATTTTGGAATCTCCTAGTGGCCTTTTTTTATTTCATATCTATGTGATATGATCTTTGGAGTTCTACAATGGGTTCATGGTGTCCCCCGACAATACTGGGTGTGATACTCTATCTAGTGATATGTGGTATTTAGTTTTTATTATATATTTCTAGGATTCTCTATCAATTTTGGGTGTGATCCCATATCTGAGTATGGAGATCCACTGAGTGAAAATGTTACTTTCTCCATGGTGATACTCGACAAGCATGTTCTCTAGTGTGTATTCCACATGGGATGGTAGTGACATGCGCCCGATTTAGGGATACCCAGTAGAGTTTGTTTTCTCATATGTTCTGTCAGTTATAAAATTCTGTTTCCTAATGAATTATATCTCTTAGATGAGTGAAATCCAAGATGGAATTGCTCATGGAGTGTGTGCTGCATGATGAGCATTACATTGATCCTTGAATATAATTCTGGGGTAGATTCCAAGGTTGGGACCTCATGACATATAGAGTCGGAGATGTTTATATATAGGTGACCATAGTATTATAATGTTATTAATTTATTCATAACTTTTTAATGTTATCCCCTTAATGATTTTCATGTAAGGTACATTATCGAGGTGAAACAACCATGTTTTAATATTCAATATAAGTTGTGAGAATTTATTGAACTGACATAGATGAAAATATTATAATATTTTAATCATATATATCGTTTTACTTATCAAAATTATATTATTCTTATTTTTAGGGTTCATAATTCAATGTACCACAATTCATTCACCTATATATTTATCTAATTTAGAAATATTGCGAGTCATATGGACCATGAAAGAATGCATACTAAATCTATGGAGCAAACAGGAACATCCATAAAGATTGAATTTCTGAGATCAATCATGAATCCAAAAGTTAATGAAAAATAGTAATTTTTAGGATATCCCAAAAACATATTTGATATACAGTTTAAGGACTAAATCCACAAAAAATGGCCCCAATTAATGCATGAAATATTCCCCACAATTCTAGATGGGATTTGAAAATAGCCAACAATTATTGAGTTTTCTCAAAAACCATTCACCAAATTGAGCTGAAATATTCTAGGTATAATGTAAAGGATTTCATAACAAGTTTCTCAATTAAATGGATCATATTTTAGGGAATCATATTTGTTTAAAACCCATTAAAATATAGTTCATGGATGAATTCTATGTATTTCTGGACAACATCACATGTTTCGGAAAACAACCATAATTTTGGGACCAAATGTCCAGTGGCCCAAAAAATTTAGAGGCACAACATTAAACATTCAAATACAAAATATTTAATAAGAGGATATAACTAAATTTTGTTTTTTATAAATAGACAAATTGGTGGTCAAATTTGAGGGGTAGTTTGGGAATTAGAGCAATTAATCCAAATGGGATACCAATATACTCCCCTTTTCTGCTTGCAAGGGGTTGTAACATCAGCACATAATATGATAAATTGGAAAAACATTTTCCTAAAAAAAGGATTTTCCAGATTTACATTACAAAATTTTATACTTTAGATACCATTCCTCCATTCTTTATTTTCTTGTACATTTATTCTTTTCAATTGTAATTGTGTATGTTTTTTTAAATTATCTTTCATGTTAAATGATTTAATATCCATAAAATTACATTATCCTAAAAAATAATATATTTTGTAATATTATTTTTCATAAATTTGATTAAATCTTGTTTAAATCTATTCCCATTTCTTAGTTTCAGATTCAATCAAAAGTGCATATTTACATCTCTTCACATTTCATGTGTTTGTTCGAAGAACCACAATTTTGTTATCATGTTTTTTTCATCTATTTATAACTAATAACTATAAGAATATTTTACCAAATTACTAACAATATAAATGGATGAGTTAATATCCCATTGGATAGATTTATAGTTTGGGTTTGTTAAGTAATTGATATATTTTTCTCATATAACATTCTTTGAATTAATATTATGTATGACATACAAGAAATATTGTGGATGAAAAACTTGTATCATTTGTCCTTTGGATTACATAGGAAATTGAAAAAAATTCACATGGTTTATTGAAATATTTAACCATATGTAAATAATATATTATGATAATTAGAAACCTCGGTATGTCTTAGATTAATGCAAAAACATGTAATTTCAATAGAAATCATATTGTTAAGTGGATGTTAATTAAATTAAATGTTTGGTAAAAGATCAAGGATATCATAAGCATACATACCCAATAATGAAATTACCCAAATCATTTGTAAAATTTTAAATAAAAATTAATAAACAAAATAGTTCAGTTATATTCAAAAAATAACCCCCATTAAAACACAAATAAAAACATTCAACGCCCAAATTGGTACCATCACTGAAGATTTGACCCAAGTGTCTTTATACACCTTATAGATAATACCGTACCATTGAGATGTTAATAGGAAACGTATAAGGATACATAAATACTCTTATTTTTTGGATAACACTAATAAAACACATTCATGGGAAGTATATACACCACAAAAAACATGTAGTGTATAAAACATGCATCCTACATATATTTTCACAACAAATGCACATAATAGATTCATGTATTTATTTTCAATATTATTGTTAAAACCTAATGTTATATAAATATTTATTTATGATAAATTTATTAAATTACCTTCATTTTATCATATCATTTATTATTTATTTATAAAATCTTATCACCCATTTATTACAATTTTTTTATCAAAATCACTATTTTGGGTGATAAGTGATTCATTCTCCCAGCCTGTTTCAATTCAGCAGTCTTGGTCTTATAAATTTATATGGGAATCATCATTTACATATTGTTAATAGTGGTATAAAAATCATATATAATAATTATATTCATTTTTATAATCATTCATAGAATGTATAAATAAAAAAATTAATTATAACATTCATGGAGACTTAGGTTGTATGTATGCATGAATGTTGTTTTTCATTTTTCGATTAACAGAATACGTTGAAGGTAAATAATAAATCGTATCCAAAAAATAATTATTATATCATATACAAAATAAATATTCAATAAAATAATCATAATACCCATCCATAAATTATTCTAATGAAAAAAAAATTTCTCATTTCATGGAGACGGTAAGTCGTAGTACCCCTGAGTGATTCATTCACTTCTTGTTTTATGGGAAAAATGGTGTAAAATGATGTTTTGATAATAATAATTACATTAATGAATATATAGGATATTGAAGTTATTATTTTATGATATAAATCCTATATTTATAGGATGTAAGAAAGAGAAAAAAAGAAAGTGATCAGTTTTACTGATTACCTCTCCTTGGTAATGTCTCTTATAAATATCTTTAATGGGCTCTAGGGTTTTATTTTGAGAAGACTAGTACCTAAATACGTTTTATATTTATGTGTATAAGATAAATTTATAGATTATGTTTGAGAGAGAGGGCCTAATGAGGTTTAAATAAGTAGGGGATGTTACTCCCCTTTATAATTTAGATTAAAGGATCCTTAGGAATTTTTAAAAAGAAATAAAATAAAATAGATCCATTTTATATGAATATACCCCCAAATGGAAATATATTTCAATGTAATATAATATTATATACCAATATATTATAAAAATCTAATTTAGATAGTTTTTTGTCAATTTAAACCTTCTAATTTTTTATTTCACATATTTTAAAAATTTTAATTCAAACTACGATAGCACATTTTTCAATATTAAAAGGTATCAATTTCTACTTATAAATTATAAATTATACCATAAATGGAAAATTTATAATATTATAGAATATAAATAATCACTTTATATGTATTTAATATTATTATTCTTTTTAAATAATTTAACAAAATATTATTTTTATAATATATCATTGGTGTTAATTTGGACACTCTACATTACATTGACTTTAAAAAAATCATTGAAAAAAGATATCATTAAAAAAAATAAGTTAATACACTAATAATATGTAATAATAATCCTGAAAGTTATATTATCACCTTATATAATTAAAATTATATTTCTTTTAAAAGTTTATTTATCATTTATTTGATTTTTCATTTAATTGAATAATTATTGTATTAGTGTTTTTTAGGAATTTTGGGATGTTATTTTTTTATTAAAAATTATAAATAAATTAACATGAATAAAAAATATTTTATATTTCCAAAGAATAGTTAGATTCATGTATATGGTCTGGTCAACCCCATTGTAGAAATATTACACTTATAAAAAATTAGATTGTGATATTTTTTCACCTTCATTGATTTTGATAATATCTAAATCATTATCATTTGAATGTGTCCATTAAATAATAAAATTTTTAACCACAGGTGTTAATAGTAAAATAAAAATCCACCAATAATAAATAATATGAAAAATTATGACCTATCACATATTTTTAATCTATATTATGGTGTTTTACCCTTTTCTGAGGTATTAAATTTTACTATAGTTACTATTCATATTGAATAAAAATAAATGTGTATAAATTACCAAGTTTGAAACCACTAATTCAAATTCTCAAAATAATTTTATCCAGTTAAACATATTATATTTTTATAATTTAATTTCAAATTAAACTGAAAAAATTAAATGTAAAATAGTTAATCGAAAAATGCCTTTTTTTAATATAAAATTTGTTTCATACTAAATTTATGTATAAAATCAATTTAAAAAACAATAAATGAATTATTTAAAATAATAGTAATGTATATAGAATCATCATACAATCTAACACATAATTTTACCTTATATAAATATGAAAATTGAATATAATTTCAAAAAAATATAGAATTTTACAAAAATCCTTAAAAATTAAATGTGTTTAGAAAATTTTTATTAAAACCATTTTTATATAATTTTAAATTTATGAATTAAAAAAAGAAATTAATTTTTTCAGATACATTTTCTATATATTTTAGAAATAAATATTCACTAACAAAAATAAGAAAAACAAATTTTTTTATAAATATTTATTTTTGAAGAATAAAAAAGACGTTAAAAAAAGTGTGATTCTTTTATAAACACTTACCAATAAATTGATATAGAGTTGGATATTTATATTTATTTTATAAATTGGTCATTCATAGTCATTCCCACCAATTTAATGACTAGGTTATAATAGACATATAATATTTTAATAATGTAAATGATTCGTTTAAACTTGTGGTAGTGTAGAACACAAGATATCAAAGAAATTAAATTTTCTAAATAGAAAAATTTAAAAAAAATCAAGGATATACATTATATCCATCATAAAATGAATTTATCTCTCCAAATTCTTCTTGTCCATCAATGGTTTAACATTTTATAAGTCACTCAAAGAAACCCACAACATAGAAACTTCCCATAAATAGAGAATGTTAGAAACATAAATGTTACCTGAAGTTATATGTTACTAGGTTCCCACATTGAGAAACAATTTGGGAAAAAATTAATATATTTATTTTTAGGGTAATAAAATCCACAAGAACTAATAAAGACTGATATAATGATTATCAAGAGAAGGTAAATTTCCAAAAAAATCCAATGATAAAGGAGGATTGAAAAGGGTTATTGATATAATTAGAGATGATGATAAAAGGATAACATTTTATTTAAAAATACTTTAAGAATATATTCATACATGATTTAATTTCATAAGAACAATATCACTATTGGGTTGTTCTTTGATAAATTTATAATTCTTATCTTACTCTATGAAATGACTATGAAATTTTAATTCTTGAAGAACTAGTGAATCTATGGTTTACAATGAGATGAGAATCCATTATTTATGTCTCTTGTTTTCAATATAACAGAATGGATAACATCAGTTATCCAATATGTATAAATATTTTTATGGTGAAGTAATACATTAATTTCAAAAACCTCATAATATGTTCAATATAAAACATTCCATTATTGGTAATAGTATTACCATTTTAAATGATTAAAATCTAAAAACTGAGAATGTTGGTGACTAAATTTTATCAAAATCAACTTAATATTAATCCCCAATATATCAAAAAGTATTTTTTGGTTTCCACATATTAGACATGTTAATACCTTCATCATTTATTTTATTAAAATAAATAAATAATATGAATTAACATTAAATCATATTGGAAACATACATTCTTTTTCATTACTTCCATAAAACAATAATTATTGGATATATTACTTAAATCCATAAATGATATAAAATCCATTAATGATAGAATAAACCACAATTTCAACAAATACATTTTTAATTATGAGGTCATAAATATTATCAAATTTACATTATTTCTATCGATCATCTATTTATCCAAACTAAACACCATTTTTCAAATATCATGATCATATTATGGGTAAATATCCATAAAAATTATATTTCTAAAAAATATAACATTTCCATTAAATATTTCTTCTAGGTCATAAATACCATTCCAACAATTATTATAAATCTTTAACACAAATCCCATATTGAAAAATACTTATATATTTCATAATTTAATGAGTAATATTTTAATTACAAGACATAAATACTTCATTAATCCCACTAACATCTCAAAAAAATAACAATGCTTCATCATCTTATTTCTTGACAATTATTTCATTATCATTTCATTTATAGCATCTTCATTATTATAAATATAACAATTACGATTGCCACCTTACTGATTTTCTTCACAAGCATTCCCCCAAGAATATAGATTTTTGTAATACATATAATTTACCCATTTATATAATTCATCAATTTGTAATACATTAGGGAGACCCATATTAAAATCCATTACATTAAACAAAATAATTATTTTTCCTTTTTAGTTACATTCATTATGTCCTTTTCCGTAGTCAAAACATCTTATTGTTAATCAAGAAATTCTCATGGATGATTCTTCATGCATTATAAACAAATTAGAAGCTGAATTTTCTTTCATGCATGGTCTCCACTACCCAGACACTAAGATAATTATTTCCTTCTCTTTTTAAATGATTCTAGGATTTGGTTAAGGTATATATTTTTATTTATGTTTGAATAAAATATTGTGCATAATCAAAATTTCCATCACTATAGTCTTCATCCCTTTATACTTCTCATCCAGAAATTATCCATAACATTCAATGTTTACCCAGTTCCTTCTAGTACCTTCCTTTAACTAATGAAAAAAATAATAGTGTGAGGAACAATTACCATAGTGGGAAACCATAAAATTTAAAAAAATGACACAAATGATGTATAAATCATGGAAATTTATTTTAAATCTATGGAACCATATGCATAGCCTATGTTATCCATGATCATAATCTGTGTAAATTCTCTTTGTTGGTTTATAAATAGATTGTGAATTTTTAACAAATATCCCTCTGGAGTTTCAATGCATGTGTGATTTAAGGCCCATTGTCATGCACCATTTTCCAACCAAGTCTAGATTAATATGGTTTTTGGTGATTTTTATATACAGGTACATCAACTTCATAGACCTCTCTACTTTTAGTATCTATACAAGGATTTATGTTCTTTGAAACAACTCACTCTATTCATTAAAAAAATCCATGGAACTTATCCATTAATGTTTCACATCCTTAATCATATCCTTTGCGAAATCCCTATACGTATCCCTAGAAATATTGATTGGTATCTCAAAAATGAATTTTCATACTTGTTTCAAACAATTTACCATACCATTCATTTAATACCAACTATATTGACCCATTCTTCTTGTATATGGTTAGTAAATACTTTTAGATAAATATTCAACACATTTAAAATGTACATGCCTGAGTATAATAATATACTAGAATCTTTTTAGACATGGAAAACAATATTCTAACCAAGGTAATTATCTTAAACATATCCTATAATGATCATCCAATTAAGAACTATTCACCAACACTCATTTCATAAAACCTTCCTTTATAACCCGAGTAAAGAAAATATAATTAATGGGTGAATTGCGATGCTCAGTAAGGGAAAACATGAGAGATATCGATCATAAAATGAGAATAAGGGTATAAGTACATGAAAATAACAATATAAAATTATACTCTTTATATCAAAGGTCATAATTTTGTGTCATGGAATAAATCATTGTATTTTATAAGTCATGAATCATATAGAAATCCAAGATCAGGATTCATGAGAATATAATATTGACCTATGAAATAGAATTTGTGGATTATAGATAATCATTGAAATAATAACAATATTAGTAAAGGATCATTTCCAAGACCATCATAGAAGACAATGTCGTTTACCGAACTAGTTTCACTCACTATTCTAGCCCCGTATTACTCGACTGTGTTTACTTCCTATTCTAGCCCTATATTATAGAACTGAGTTTACTTTCTATTATAGCCATGTATTATTGAATAGGGTTTACATCTAATTCCTAACCTATAATACTAAACGATATTTACTATCAGTTTTAGTCCTATATTACAAAATCTATTTTAATTCTCATTCTATCCCAATAGTATAGAACATATTTCACATCCCATTCATTACATATATTACTGAACTGATTTCACTACTCATTCTACTCATGTATATCCTAGGAGATATAAATCATTACCCAATCCATTTGAGGGAGATATATGTTTAACCCATTAAAAAATTAAAACAATAAATATGTGTTCTTCATAAACATAAATCATTCATCTTATAATAAACCATGAAAATAATATGTTTCATAATAAATTCATTACTGAAAAACCCATTTAAAAGTAACAAAATTCATAAACAAACATTCCATCATATACATAAACCATACAAAAAAGATTTAGGATAATATTTGTTGAAAATATCTTTAGTAATGCTAATGAAACATTAAATAATGGCGTTTATATAAAAATAATATTGGTCAATGATCTCTTGAAATAATTATTAATGAAAATATTCATTCTCTTTTGAGAGTATTTTTTTCAAAATATGTGAAATTTAAAAAGAAAAACATATTATACTAAAATAAACTTTAAATATTAAATTGGAAGCCTCAAAACTTTATGGACTCATGAAATTAGGAAAAACTACTCATTTTGTATATATTTTTAAAAAAACACCTTCCGAATTTTTATCAAATATTTCATAATGTACCATGTCAGGAAAATGAATAAAACCATCCTTTGAAAAATTGAAAAAAATAAATCATGGGTTAATATTACATTAAATATCAAAGGATAAGTTTAAATACCCTTTTTAATTTTTTTAAATAATATGGTAATGGATGTGAAATATTCCCCAGTGGAGAGTTATTTATAAAAAAAATTGAATAAAAATGTGGTTGTGAAATAAACCCATACCACTTTTTAATCAGTCCAATCATATGCCTCATGAAAGAAAAAAATTAGAAGGATTTGAAAATAAAATAATTTTCAGGATAATAATCATAATTATAATTAATGAAATTTATATATAATACACATAAATAATGGGGTATGGAATAAATAATATTTAAATTACTTATGTTTATTATAGTAGTTAACTCTGGGTAGTCTCTAGAAGAGGAGCACACCAAAAACAATATTGTAACTTTTTATTGATTTCATATTAAATTATTGGTTTATTTAACATTAAGAATGTGATAAAAACAAGTAGTTTTATTTTTATGATTTTAAATAACTGAGAGAGATGGTGACCATAGCAGGTTTTCTTGACCTACTACAGTGTAATAATGGATTCCAAATATTACCATGTTTTCTACTTCTAATTAGTAATAGTGGGATTCATCTAATTAGTAAAATATTCCAATTTTCCTGGTTTTTATGATTATATTATTATTTCATGAATTCTATGGTTGTGGAACCCTCCTTCATGTGTGCATAGTGTTGAAGAAGTATTTGTTGATTAACTAAGGAAATCCCTAACCCAAAATTGTAATTACCTAATAATCCTATAATCCAATGTTAAATATTACACCCATGATAAAAACTATAATGAACTAACCACTAAAGACTAATCTAATCCATAGTATATATAAAATAATTAATTAGATAGTGATATAGATCATTGAATAGTATAATTAAAATAAACATAACCAATACCTAACGCAACCACATTCGGAATATGAAACTGAATTAAGAATTGAAATCTAAAAAAATGAATGAAGGTATATTATTATATTTAATCAAAAAAACAAAAGAAAAAATGTTGTTCTAACACCGCCTTTCTAGATCACTCAATTAATTTACCCCTCAATATATGGGGATTTTGTATTGATGTGGGAGAGGGTTGACATCACAGATAAAATAAAATAAAAGAAGAAGAATATAAGGAAATAAATAAAAAGTAGGTTTTCATCCAGAACATTGATTGATGATACATAATAATCAATACAAACATCACTTTTTATTTATAGTCATTGATGAGAATTCATATCATTATAAAGGTCTATTAATGGGATTTGAGACACAATTGTTTTTCAATGATGAAAAATTTGATTCCTGCCACTTCCTTAAAATAATTATGTGTTGAATCTCTTTTGTTTGACTGAATCATTGAATTGTTTATTCTATAATGTTGTTAAAATTACATTTTCCTTTTATCCATAATATTTCATCTTAATAAATCTTTTGTAGAAGATGTTATATCTAATTTACTCATGAATTTTATTAAAGCATGACATATTATTTGATTTTCAAAAATCTAATTTCCCATGCATTTGTGGCTTCCAAATTTGTAGAATGAATTGGTTACATAGTTATTAAGGTTGTTCCTAATTATTATTTATTTATTATTATATAATTTCTCCTCTATTTTCTATTGATTTACAAGATATAGTCCCAATATCAAAAATATATTGATTTATACAATGATTTTGATACTTGAATTTTATACTTATTTGGGGCCTCGAAATGTTGGATCAACACTTGTTCATGAATCAAAAAATTAAACCCTGTTTTTTTATGGATAAAAAAATAAGTTAATAAATTATATTATTATATAAAATTTTATGGAAAAAATATTTAATGAAATAAAAGTAATTAAATCCAATAATTGGACCATTTTTTTAATTAATCCAAAAATGATTCTATTACAATAAAATGGTACAATTGAAATTAAAGTGTCAAATTAATGAGATGAACCGTTTAAATATAGTCAAAAATATGAATAAAAAATTAGTGTTTCAAAACCCCCACAATTAACAATTCTTGTCCCACTGCATAAAATCTCATCATTAAAAATTAAAGGGCCCCAATGACATCATTATAAAAATTTCAAAGAAATAAAATTAAATAATCATCATTGTCAAAAAAATTATATAAGGACACAGAAAATATTAATTTGATTTACCAATTATTAAAAGAAACAATAAATTAATGTATTTTATGTTTCCCATTTGAAAAATTAATAAACTTCTCCTCTAATTCATTCAAGATACTTAAATAATAATTATTAAACATGGATAATCATGATCTACCTCACTTTTGAATCATTTTTATCATTAATCATGATTTAATTCAAGTATATTTATTCTCATATCATGATAAAATTTTCCTTATCCATAGAATGGTAAAGGAAGTACTATGTCTACTTTGTAAAGATGTAACTCACCTAAAATCACTTGGTATTTCATTAATGGTTAAAATGACTCTAAGGATTAAGGATGGTAGGAATTAAAATTTAAAGCTCATGGAGGAGGTTTAATTATAATGTAAAGGGAATGATATTAAAATTAATAACTGAATGAAATTATCCCCTTCAGTTTATAACATCTCAAACTTCCCCAAACTCAATGTAATGGTTATAGTTATATGAAATATAACAAATTATTTGTGCTCCTTCTAGATTTTTCTCTACTTTTACAATTTTTATCTTTTTCAATTTTTTTTTTCATTATTTATAGTTATGATTAGAATAATCATCATACCCACATATTGAACACATATGTTTAAAATCATCGGTCATGTAATGATGATTTTTTTCCCAAATCACAACCCATTTTTCTTATTTTTTGGTTCTTTTTATAATTTTATATTTTTTAATACAAGAGGGAAAAATAATTAAGTATCATGAATGGATCAACATACTTAATTTGTTACCACAATAATCACTCCATAAATTTTATATGAAATATAAATCATCACATACTCCATGATTCCCTTCAACCCCACATGTAATCATTAAAATATCATTCAAATACTAATCAAATGATATGAATTTATAAAAATGGCCTAAAACATGGATCATCCATAAGAATTTCATTTATTGTTTCTATATGTAAAATAAGTATTGATTTAACAGTCATATTTTTATCATAGCTTTCCTATAGTAATATTTCTCGTTCATTTTAAATGATTCTTGAATGGTCATAACATTGACATGTTTAAATGAATGTTATGGTAGGTGAAATATCCCAAGATCACCCAATAAATACACTCAAGAATATATAATACGTATGTTTTCTCTAAATCATATTGGGAATAAGACATATTATTTTGGAAAATCAGTCATGGAATGAATAATAATAAAAAATTGCTTAACATGAATTTTAGAAATTTAAACCATGAAAATGGATTGGGAAATTTCATTTACAAGAATCAATTAATTTACATAAATTTTTGGTCCACATTTTTTGATCCATGCATCTCATTAATACTTATTTTCTATATTTTAATCATTTAATTTCATTATAATTGATATCTAAAATTTGGAATCATATAATTCATAAGAAACTCATGTCTCCTATATAAGTCAAAAAAAGCATTAATTCATGTCTCCAAATGAATTTTTTGAATGTTAAAGAATATATGTTCAAAAAATTATATAAGGAATTAAAATTATATTGAATGTAAATTAAAATTCCCATTATAAGTGATGCGTTATTTGGTTAGTGTATGTTTTCTTTTTTTAGTTCTGTTCTGTAGCACTTTTACGAGATGTGTTCTATTTCTTTTCTTTATTTTTCATCCATACATAATCATCAATTATAGACCGGAAAATTAACTATAGAAAAGTATTTTTTTTAGATTTGTTTAATCATGATAGAATATGATTGAGGGGGAGAGTAGAATAAGGAATAAATTAAGGTTTCCTCCTAGAATCGCTTTTGTTTAATGATGCTTTCTCAATTAAAAATTGATTTTTTTGGGAAAAAATCATATAAAATAGATTCCCATCCCCAATAATTAATATTTGTAGTTTCCATAGTGAAATTATAATGATATTAATCTAATTATGTTAAAAATGTAATTACTTATTTTAATCATGTGTAAAGGAATGATTTGACCCGATAAGTCTTCAAAGGTAATCAGGGTGAATGAGTGTTATCTCCTCCACTATTTCTTAAGGAATGTTCCCATGGAACTTCTTTAGCCTCTTCCCAGTTAATATTAATAAGTTTTATCCTATTTTATTTTTAATTTTAATATCACAAAATCATAATACATGAATTGCAATAAAGGGACTATCCCATCTGGAATTAATTTTAACTAGCAGTAGTTTATGATAGGATATGTATAAAAAACATGATCTCAATATTTGAAGGCTTATGGTTGAAACAACATTTCATGGGAAATCATGGTTCTCTATTTATAAATATTGTATTTTTTCATATATTCCCTCCTAATTTATTTTGGATCAAGTATCATCAAACTCCTCTCTGTACAAGCATTATCAAGGTATAGATTTTCAGCTCTTACCACCTAGTATTTTTAATGATCCAATTCCAAAAAAAATAAGGTAGATCTTTCCATAAATCAATATGATGGGGATCATTCTTATGGGTCTCCTTTATGATATTCTATAATCTTATAAGGTATCATCTAACCACATTCTACAGTCCTTCTTGTTTGGTTTCACTATTACTTGTAGAGTGCCATGATTTCTCAGTAGGGGACTTCTGCTTGGCCATTAGTTTGTGGATGTTACGATTTTAACATCTTATGATTTACTCGATTATATTTTAGAAATAAATCCATTTTCCTATAGAAAAAATGATTTCCCTAGCTAGTGATGATTTTTAGGGAACTCCAAATGTATACAATATGTTAGACTTAGAAAAATCACAAACAAAATTAACATCATCTGTCTTACATGCTTTTGATTTCACTCATTTTGAAACATAATAATTATCTAAATGAATATATGAATTTAAAAATGAAATTGAGAATGGTCCCATGATATCTAATCCCCATACTTAAACAATATCAAAAAAATTAGTATGATTTTGATATGTTTTGATGTATTAAGAGAATATATGAATCATTCATATCTTTTAAAAAATCAATACGCATCTTTGAATAAGGTAGTCTAATAAATTCTAGATTCTAATTTTTTTCTATACTATGATGTATAAAGTTTCCTCCACAATTATAATTAATTAAAAAGTACAAAAATAGATTCAATTTCACTTTCTGTTATAGACTTCTTATGATTTTATCATTACATATTTTCCAATGAAATGGGTCTTCTTAAATAAAAAATCTCATTTCAAATATAACCTTATTTTATTAATGACTGTTTTATAAGAGGTTACCTAATCTAAAACCAAATAATTTCAAATCTTGGATTACCATGGCAAATATCCATAGACGATGTAGATTTGTACACCAACAATCACATCATTAAGTTGGTTCTGGTTTAGAATTTCTAATTTAGTGGTGTGGGCTAGTATACTTAGATAATTAGCCACAAGAATTTAAGATCCATTTTTTTCATTACATTCACAATTGAAATATTTTATGAGTATCATCCATATTACTATAATAGGGTTCACATCTATCTTTTTCATTAAATACCTTAGTAATGTATGATCAGAAAAAAACATTACTGTCAAGAAGATATGATCTGAATTTATCGAGTGCAAGGAAGACTACAAGGAAAAATTTCCTAGATATTATGTAGTTTATTTATATGGAATCCAAGTTCCTTTATGCATAGTATATGACATGAGTAATTCTTTCAATTATTTATTATAAATCGTCTCCCACCTTTGGGTGGGCTGCATTACATTTAAAAGTTAACGGGTACTACCAGTAGGGTGGTATCATTATTGGAGGTGTGATAAAATTTTTCATCAATTCATAAAATTATTTTCTACAAGCATAATCAACATTAAATTTATCTTCCTTTAGTATGAATCATAAGAGAGATGTGATAAATCATACTAAAATATTTGATGAATCTTATATAAAATCTTACAAAGTTCTAACATGATTAAAAAATAAAGATAAGTTACAGAATTTATTACTTCATATTTTTATTTATCAACCTAAACCCCTTTTCATAAATTTATGCCCCCCAACACAATACACTTTTCAATAAATATATGCCTTTTTTTAAATTTAAGAGAATATTTTTTCAATGCATGTTTTCAAAACACTTTTCATATTTCCAAAGCAATGATCAGATAAACTGTAACGCCCCGACCCTAGATACCCAGAGTCAGTGCATTATTGCATAACATTGGCATGATCACAATGGATCAAGTCTCGAAATACCGATTAGTTTAGTTGTATTGGAAACACTACATATATTCATAAGTCTTACATTACATCATAAGGTAAAAAAACTACAACAACATCTTGTCTTCATATCCCCTCATACTATCCCTGCAGGTCATTCATAAATTACTTCTTCGTAATCTTGGGAAAAATAAAACATTGAAAGGGGTGAGCTCAGATGGTGAGTAAGTATAAAATTATAGCAGAAACTTTCATAGATAAGCATAAACACTTAATTAAGTTTATAACTAAAAAAATCCTTTTAAACTTGAACATCAGCATAAAATGGAAAAGATAAAATAAATTAATGCCATTTACGTACTGACATGGATATTCTACTAGTCGAATGATCACATGCAATATCAATAAACACTTTCATAATGATAGAATGCATAATGCCAGACTATCATAACCACATAGCCAAGGCCTCGTGCCAAGACTACAAATAAGATTTTGCCAAGGCCTTATGCCAAGACACTAGTTTGTCTCATGAGACCTACCGATGCATCAACGAGCTATAGCGGGCTCCACCCATCACTTACTAAGTCCAATGCATTCCTCATATGAACAGGTTTAAACATATCATAAACATTCATATTAAAACTATCATACGTAATGTCAATACTTTAACCACAAACCATGAATGGTATAAAAATAGCACATCCACAGTCAAACATAACTCATTTGATACGATATGAAAGATTTTATTGTATCACATTAACCTCAATCAAAAATAATGAAGTATGTTGACATAGATGAAAATAATCATCAAAACTATTTGAGAGAAATATCCCCCTTTTTCTTGAAATCATTTAAAAGTCACACTATTTGTCAAGAATCCATTTAAAAATAGATTTTTGAATCAATGTGTCCCACACCACTTTGAAACTTTTGAAAAGGATTCATAATTTTAAAACATTATTGTCCATATAAATAAATCCTTAAAACAATTTTTAAAACATGGACATTAATGAGCAAGATTTATATGAATAAGTCTTTAAAACAGTTAAAAAATGGTATTTTAGTTAGAGTTTCTAACCAAAAGAGAGAAACATGAATACAAATAATTGAGGTAATCAAAAATTTGTAATATCATGAGAATAAAGGGATTCATGATGTACTATGTCAATGTACATTATATACACCACATAAAAGTGATTTGGTGTATAACAACAAAGAAGCCTCAATGGAATGTAAATTGAGATGAAATATCTCAAAAAGGCTGTATCCTTAGGTTAAGGATAAATCAACGACATAATGATGTGTGACAAATACAAATACACTAAATATAATGGATATTCAGTGTAAAACAATCAAAGGATATTCACACATAATCTTGTAAAAACAACACCAATGAATTGGATGTTTAACTCAACAAATGGAGAATGAGTTAAAGTTACTCTTATCAAATTCATATCGATGACTTGAGAAATTATCAATGGAGGGATTATGTGTATCAAAATTATATCCACAAAAATGTGGAGTGGAAATTATGACATAAGAAAATGAATAGTTATTCCACACATAATCTCGGAGTAAAATAATCAATGAAGTTTGCGTAAAGCTGAATAAATCGAAATTGAACTTTCAAATTCCCTTATCTATTAGGTAACATATGAAACATACACCCATGAAAGCAGGTTCATAAAATGATGATGTAAATATACATTAATTAAAGTATACTACATAATGAATACAAACATGGGCAGTACACACACCACATGTAATAAATAAGTGGTGAACAATGGAATTCTCACGGAATTCAAAGTGATATAAGAAACCCCTTACTTTGTACTTTTTCCTTATTTGAAGGTAGATTAACCTCATTTATAATGGTGAAATAATTGTTATTGAATTATACAAGAATAATTTACTTTAATATGATATCATATATCATCTTTTAACATTGATTTGTTAATAATATCTTAGAATTATCGTCATTTCGGGTGTTAACGAGTTCATTTTACTTTATATTCTTTGTTATGTGAGCCATATTCGTTATTAATGGGATGTATATTATTCATATCCATAATTATATCATGTCCTTATATACTATTTTTAAATCATAAAATTATAATTATACTTGAATGGATATGACGGAGAATGAATCTCATCGCGTTCGTGGAGACGGTAGTCCGTACGTACGCACGAGTGACAATATCATTCTTTTGATATTAAAATAATATATAATTGGATGGTATATTATATATACAGAATCATTATCATGTTATTTTTATTATTTACATGAGTTAAAAATCATTATTATACCCATCCAAATAATAATATATTGAATGACAATTACACCATGACGTGGAGACGGTAAGCCGTACGCATGCACGTATGGTGACATGTTATTCAAAGGATGGATAGAATACTGAATATGGTTGTAACGTATTTATAATAACATCATAGTATATATATGATACTGGAGTTATTATTTTATAATGGTAATAACAAAGAAAGAAGAAGTGGAAGATGAAAGGAACTTGAAAAGGGGTGGTGAAAACATTACCTCCTCTTCAGGTTCTTCCTTTTGATTTGATCAAAAGAGCTCCATAGATTGGGTTTCTGATCAAAATAAGGCCTCTAGGTTGTAGTGAAGGATTTTGAGAGAGTATTTGGGCATGGGTTGGCCCAACCAAAAGGCTTTGAAGGTGTTAATAAACGAGAAGGAGGAGTGCCCTTTTATAAGAGGGGTGAGAGGCACCTTTGGAAAAGCTAGAAATATTAATTTATAATAAATTCATATTCAGTTTCTAATGGCTTAAAAGTTGATTATTAATATTTTAAGGTGGGTATAGGTCGAAAACCATTCATAAAATAGAATTTAGATAGGTTTGGGTCACTATATTAACCTTATCTTTTAGTTTTAACTCTTAGTTAATTAGTTTGACATTTACCATGTCACTTTGTATTTTTATATTATATAGTTAATAAACATACTATATACATCCAAGAGACTCCCAAGTGGTCCATTAATGATATACCTATCATGATATAAGTCTCTTGGCCTAACCTTATATTTTTAATAATTTAATATCAATTAATAATATAATATATTTATTTTTAAAACTCTTTTATGTCAATTTTGACACTATTCAACAGTTGATTTTTGTGAAACACATAACAGAATGATTAATTCAAAAAAAGTTAATTAAATAAATCCTAATATGTCATATTAACCTATAAAATTAGTTCAATTCAATAAAAGTCTCAAATTATATTTATTTGGGTATTTATAATATCAATTATTCTAATTTTTCACTATTATGGTAATTACTACATCACCATTGTGTCATAAATAAATTAACTTATTTAATGAATAAAAATTATAAATAAACTATCATTATGTAAGAAAGCTTTTTATCTTTCTAATTAATATTTATAGTCTAAAATCCAACATATATAACCCTATGTAACAAATTTTTTTGCTAAAAGATATATGCTTGTGTCATTTTTTTATTTATTTTAACTTAATTAAAATAAATTGTTATTATCACTTACAAGTGGATCCATGGGGTCCCAAAATCGACCCAAAGATGCCCATGGTCGACCATGTATTAACCAATAGGGTTAAGACACGTTTTAGGGTCATTTAGTTTTATTATAATATTATTTTTTAACCCTTGTTTACCAGATTTACCCTTTAACCATGGTAAATAAAATATTTACCGATGTAATTATCCAAAATGTCTAAAAATAAAAGTTACCTATTTACACAATTTGAACATACTAATTCCAAATATGGAATCCATTTTTCCAAATTCAAAACACAGAAGTGGCAGAAATTAATTTAAAATTAATTCCCGTTGTTAAAACAAAAAGCATGTTTTTAAGAGATAATAACTATCAAAAGATTGGCACGTGTTTAAGTCTGGTTTAAATGTGAAAGTATGTTCAATGACCCACATTGTATTAAATTGTAAAAATATATTTTAAATATACTTTAAAACCACTCAAATTCATTTTTTATCACTATTAAATATTTTGATTAAAAAAGTTGTTTTCAATTAAAATTTAGTAATTTTCACTATTCATCAAAATATGAAAGTTATCCAAAAAGTACCAAAATTTCACCCTTGGCTAATTTCGATATTCCGAATCCAATAAAGAAGTCCATTTTGAGATATAGACTTTATAAAATTTCAAAAAGTAGGTATTACTATTCATAACGGCTAGTTTGATTGGTTGTGGTGTGTTAAAATCTCGAAGTTGTGTACAATGCATGCCATGACATTATTCGAAGGGAAACGTACCGTGGAAGCTTGGGGTGTTACATAAATTACCAAAAAATTATGAAATTACTGATAAATACCTCTAGAAAATCCTCAATATGGACTCTGAAAGTACTCTCCACACACTGTTGAAATGTACCTGGTGTGTTGTATAGCCTGAAAGGCATCATTTTATTAAATAATGTGCCAATGGATTGTTTAAGATCATATTCTCATGTTATTACAGTGTGATTAGTTCCTAGAAGAATCCTATGGGACCATCTAATATGTAGTAATGAATTTTTCAAATATAACATTATAGCATATGATCGATGAACAAATGAAAAAGAAGACATTTATGGTAACATGACTTAGAATTCTATAATTTATACGAACTGTCATGCTATTTTGTACTCACTTATGTATAATTTTATTTATTTCATTTTTAATAGTGGTCAAGCCTATTTTTTTGGACTACATGAATTTGCTAACCCACTAAGATTCATGGATTTTGCAAATGATGTATGCTTATAGTAATTTCTCTATTTATTTTTAAACAACTTCCATAATAGTGGGATTGAGGATTTAATGATGTTGTACAACTGTTCAAGAATCACTTTCTAAATGAATTATATGATATAAACCATTGGGATTGATTTTGGGTATATCACCTAAACTATATCGTACTACTTGTATAATTTTTTGAGAAGGTCAATCATAGTTTGTTCTTCTAAATGGGTTATGTTATTGGAAATGATTACCGTTAATTACTATTTAATTATTAGAGGATCATACTTAAAATAACTTTTCAATATCTTATGTTCCAGATATGGGTGTTGTTCAAGGGATGATATTGATTTTAGGATTCCTACATCTTAGGCTGGATTCCTTTTTATCATCTCATTATCTTTTAATAAATCATTGAATAATATTGATTTTACCTCTTCCTATAACATGATATAAATATTTTTAATTTTTTAGGCATTAGAACGTTCAAAGAAAATATGTTATTTTAATGATAAGAAGTTGAGAAGCATACATCAATATTCTATTGGTTTTATACCTTCATTGTAGGAGATGTCATAAACTGAGTGATTGCTGGATGGATGTTACATTTCATAGAGAATGTTGAAGTGTATTATACTATCTCCGAGTTTCATTGTGAATTTTCCTTCATGGATATTGATATTAGTTCTTACTATTGTCAATGAGGGTCTCCTCATGATGTTGGGAGTGTGTCTTGGTGCTTTGTATTCTTCCATTGAAAGGGAAAAAAGCGTGCAGGAAAGATCAATCCTCTAACTCCAATGAGTACATATTATACAACTATAGCTGATTAAATAATTGATCTATTTAGTAATTTCAGCACCAATCGAGTTGTTTTTCGTTATCCAATCTTCATTGATGAAAATATTGAGTGGGGAAAACATTTATTGAAGCTATTAGATAATAGATTTCATCATGAAAATTTAATTACTCAATGTTTTAAGGAATAGGGAATGACCATAGATCATGACATTTTTGTGGTACTAGTGGTGCGAGCAGTGATGAGACAATTCTTCTTAAGCTGTTTCTTTTTCTCCCATCCAACCTCCTTATTTTCTTGATGATTTCCTTAAATAAATTCACATTTATGGATTTTTCTGGTTTAATCTAGTCATGGGATAGTGATAACATCTTTATGTAAGGTTTCATGAATTTCCCATTGAATTTTTTCTTTTCATAAAACATATTTTGTTCAACTAATAAATATGGTAATGGTGATTGGATATCCATTATCCCTTTATATTTTTGAAGAATGAGTTTCGGGGTATTCCTTAGTAATCCTAGAACATTTTCAAATTTTTTCAGGTCTCCTTATTTTGGATGAATGGTTTGTTATTTAGAAGTATTCTCATAATCATCATACTCACATTATTCAACTAGTGTGAGATCTATTCCACTTCTTATTGTAATGAGTCTCACAGTTTCTTTAGGATTCATAACTATTTGATACATGATTTTTTCTTGATTTATGGTAAGAATGTCCATATATTTGTCAAATTTATTATCCAATATTTACACTAACTTCTTTATATATTAAATATATATTTCTTATTATTTCATAAAAGAAAATTTTTCGGTTTTTTATGTGGTTTCTACTAGTATGGATATTTATAGAGTTGTTGGTATGACAAAGTGTTCTGGTATTACATCTTATAGAATAGAGGCTGTCTTTTGTATTGATTCAGAAAAACTATTATAGCATTGTTCTATCATAATCAATATCCTTGTCATGTATGTGGTTCTAATGGATGATTTGACAAGAATTTTGAATCTCTATAAGAAGTTTGACAACTTTCAGTCCCCCACACATGGGGACATTGATCAGTGTAATGATTGTAATAAGAGAAAAACCACATACCTAATTCAGGCCTTGTTATTCCTTCACATTGTTTAAATAAAGTTTTCTAAGGACAGAGAACATTTACTTATGTGTTAATTCATGTAAGGGTGATGATGAATGATTATTTAATGCCTCATTGATTCCTCTAGTGTCATTACATGTAGTTCCGAATTACAGTGACTTTTACACAACCTTTTCAATTAGTCCTCTAGAATCTACTGGTGACTTTTCAATCATGTCTCCTCTAGATGAGGCATCTTGAAAATTTTAATCATTATTGAGTAGTCCTTGATAGAAGAAAACAAGGAAGCTGTGTTCCTCTACAATATGATGTGGGAAGCTAAAAAAAATATTATTGAACGACTCCTAATACTCATAAAATTTTTATCTAGTTGATTAGTGAATATCATATATATTTTTCTATATAACTGTTCTCCTAGATGTGGAAGAAACATTTTCTGGAATATTTTTTAGATCCACCCAATATGGGACCTCTCCTAGTAATAGACTGTACCACAATTTCATTTTATCTCCCTCAGGTGTGAAGTGTAATTCTCTCCACATTACATTATATTTCGTGACTCAATGGTGGTTTAAGCTATAAAAGACCTCGATAAACTCATGAATGTGTCGATTTGGGTCTTCATCTACAAGACCATTAAATTTATGTAGCACTTTTATCATGTTATTGTATAGTTTAAAATCATTTATAGGGATGGAAAAACGTGTTTTTTATTTTGATTATAAAATTATGATGCACACATGTCACGAAAGGTTATGTTGTGATTTCCAACCATTATTATAGGTTTGGATTGATCACTAAAAGTGTCACATGAATCTATGAGGTTAATTTCATCAAAATATATTTTTATTTTTATCTCAATTGGGTTATTGTTTAATCAATTTACGGTTAAAATTAAATAAAATATTTGTTTAAACTACATGTCATTTATAAAATATTCTTTAGTTTTACTACTTTGAGGTATTACCTCCTCATAAACCGAGCTATGTTTGATGCATGCCTATTATGGGGAATGGAAAAATAATATATAAATTAACTAAGAGTAGTTTATTAGTAAACTTTAGGTAGTCTCAACAATAAGAGGGCACAGAAAATAACGTTTTCTATTTTTAATGATTTCTTGAATAAGGTTGGTTTTAATTAACATTGAGGCTATGAAATTAAGAAATAGATTGATTTCATTCATATTAAAAACATTATGAATATGGTGAATAAAGATGTTTTGGATAGACATGCTGTAATGGAACCATGGTTTCCAAATTTTATCCTTTTTTCATCTGCTAACTTGTATGATATTGATTCATCTACCTTGTACTCTCTACCCTTGTCCTGGTGGTTATGATTATAGTATTACATTAAGAAACCATAAGTTGGTATACCCTATTTCTGGTGTGCATAACATTGCATCAGGTTTTCATGACTAACTAAGGTAATCCATGACTAGGAATTTCTATTCCCTAATAAACCAATAATCCATAATACAATCTTACACACATGACAAAAGTCATTTTTCAGTCACCACAGAACCCTTATCAATTTGACAATATATTTAATAAAATTGTGGAGATGGAGATATGGATCATTAACTAGAGAAATTAAAATTAACAAAATAAAAACCTAACACAACTGAATTCAGAATTTAAAACTAAATTGATAATTTATTTGAGACACAAAAAATTTTGAAAGGAATTTATTAAAATGAAACACTAAAACTCATGCACGAACATATTTCTAGATTCCCCCTTTCCTGATCACTTAATGAAACTACCCATAAATAAATGGGCAAGTCCAATTGATTTGGGAGAGGCGATACATTGAAATTTAAGTAAAATAAAAGAATAATAATATAAGGAAATAAATATGTACTAGTCCATCGTCGATATCATAGATCATGAATTGATCCTCTTTATTACTCCTCGATCCTCCAATTTATTGGTATTTAAGATGCTTTGGGGGGTTATAAATGTTTCAAAATATTTTTCTAGACTCCTCCTTCAAATTTGTTTGCATGTAATCCCATTTGTAAGATAGAATCAACAACATGTGTATTGTATAATGTTTTTTAGAAAAAATATTTTTCATTTTAGCACAAAATTCAACTTAATCTGTCATGTTATGAAGATTCTATATCTAATTTACTCTTACATTTTACTCTGGTGAGGTTGAATATTTGATTTTAAAAAATATAATTTCTAATTCATTTATGGCCATGATATAGGAAGAATAAAGTGGGGATATAGTTATGAAATTTTTTCTTAAGGATTTTTTTATTATCTTCTAATTTCAGTTACTTTTTTTTCATCCATTTACGATATATAGTCCCACCATATAAAATATCTTGATCAATTCATTGATTTTAATGTATGTATTTTGAGATTATTTTGGGCCTCCAAATAATGGATTAAACTCTTATTAATTAGTAATTAAATGAATTCCAATAATTTTTTAAACATCAAAAATAATTTCATAATTTATAACATTATATATATTTTATAGAAAAAAATATATAAATAAATGAAAATATTTAAATCCAACAATTATTCCATTTTTTCAATTAACCCCAACATTATTCTATGACCATAAAATGTGGAAATTGACAGTATGATATAATTTTTTTGGGAATTCAACAATTTAAATGTATTTATAAATATTCCCAAAAATTTATTGTTTCAACATACAACACAAAAAAGACACATGTAGTGCATGTTGAATGTGTCTGCTTGAAATAAAAGTGAAATGAAATTATTTTAATAATATCATATAATTGAAGCTAATAGAATGATTATATTATGTTTATCTGAGGTGAATACATATAAGAAAATTCAAAATACTATATAATATAATAAAATGTAATTTCAATCAATATCATAGGAAGATATAACTAATGATGTTGATGTTTCATCCAATGTATGGAAATTGAGTTATAAAATCACTATCCTCAAGTATTTCCTTTCTTTGTTAACATTCCAAATTAAATTGTAATATATATCGATTTATTATAAGTTTATTCAATAAAATGAATTTTTTATATCATTTATTATCTATTTCTGATATCTTATAATATATTTATTAATATTTTTTTATTAAAATCACTCTTCTCGGTGATAATTTCATTGTTATCCAAGTATGATTTGATTCTATAGTCTTGGCCTTATATATTGATCATAGAATAATAATTTCCATATTATTAAGAAATTTATAAAAATAATATATAATAATTATATACATATTTATAATCTGTAATAGAAATTATGAATATCAAACTCAATTACACCATTCGTGGAGATGGTAGGTCATAAGTATGCACGAATATTATTTTCAGTTTTTGATCTAAATAATTAAATAATGGGAAATAAAAAATATTATTTTGAAAATAATTATTATATTATATATATCATATATATTAATTTAAATCTCCTTAATACCCATCTATAAAATATGGTGATGAAAAATGAATTGCATCACTTTACAGAGACGGTAAGTCATACGTAGGTAGGAGCAATAAATTCACTTCTTATTTGATTGGAAAGAGAGTATATAATAGTGTTATTACAATCACAGTACCATTAAATAATAATAATTATTCTGAATTTATTATTATATGATAAACAATCAGGATTTAGAGGAGGTAAGAAAGTGTATAAAAAGAAAGTGATCAGTTAGAGCGATTACCTCTTCTTCGAAACGACTCTATTGGATCTCATTTAAAGTGCTCAAGGGATGGTATTTTACGAAGACCAAAAACAATATAAATTTTTTATGGAAATGGATAAGTGAAATAAATATATTATAGCTTGTCTAGAAGGCTCAAATCAGTGTAAATAAGTGAGGTAGGATGTTCCCTTTATAATAAATTCAATGGGTATATTTGGAATTTCTAACACGAATAATTTATAATAAACTAATTTTATATCCACATACCAGAAAATTGAATGAATTAAAATATAAGATCATATAAGTTTGAAATATCATAATCAATTAGAATTTTTAAATATTTTTTAGTAATTTGAAACTTTATCATTTTCTTTAAAAGTTAGTTAACCTATTTTATTTTTTAATACGGTAACAACATTTTCAACATTAAATTGCTGTAATTATTACATAGAAAAGATTTATTGGACTATAAATGTTCGATTTATGTAATTTTTTACCATAAATTATCCCTTGTACCTTATTTACATTTTTTATTTTATTAAATAATATAGAAAATTATTATTTTCATTAAATACAATTCGATCTAAATTTGACACTATTTATTACAATGAACATATGAAAATGAGACAATAATATATCTTTATTAAAACATTAATACATCCATAAATTGTCATAATAATCTCTAAATTTTTTGAATAAACATAATTATTTTTAATTGTATATTTTAAATAATTTTAATATCACCTATTTGATTTTCATTTAATTGAATAATTAATGCATCAGCATTGTGTAGGAATTTATGGTAGTGAACTAATACATAAAAAAATTACAATGATAAATATTATTAATATATATTTCCATAAAATATTTATTGTCATGAATATATTATGGTTATCCACATATTAATGATATTATACATATTTAAAATAATAGTGTGACATTTTTCCACATTCCTTTATTTATATAGTATATAAGTCAAGATCATGGAAACATGTCCATTTAATAATTCTTTTTCAAAAATAATTTGTTAATATTGAAATTAAATTATTCCAATAAAAAATAAATGATAAATTAATGGTCTTATTAGATATTTTTAATCCATATTTATGAGTTTTACCCTTTATTGAGATAATAGAGATTACAATAGTTACTATTCATAATAACTAAAAATAAAAAGGTTATAATTACCAAATTGGAATCTCTAAAATTACAAATATTTAGTTATTTATATCTAACAAAAACCAAAAAAAAATTAAAATAAATTTAATACTAAATCACCAAAATACAATGACGTATAGGTTTTTAGAAAAAATTAATTTTAAGTATAAAAATGTTTTCATTATAAATTCAGGTATAAAATCCAATTTAAAAAAATATTATTATTAATCACAATGAACAATTGAAAATATAAAACTAATTCAAAAAATAATTTTCCTCAAAAAAAATTTAAAATAAAGTATAATTTTAATAAAATATTTGTTTTTCTCAGTATTCAATGAAAAATATTCTTTTTTATAAAATCAGTAAAATAATATTAATATAATTTTGAAATGAGGAATTATGAAAAGAAATTAATTTTTTCAAATAAATTACGTGAACTTATATGAATAAATATTCACTCCTAAAAATACAAATAGAATAATTTTTGATGGAAAATGTATATATAGAGAATGGAATGACATTAATAAATAATTTTATCATTTTATATTAACTTACCAATACATTCATATTGATTTGTAAATTTTTAATTTTTCATAAATTATTTTTTCCTATCTATTCATAAAAATATTGTTTCTTGGTTATAATGGACATATAATATTTTAATAATGATTCCCAGTACATTTAATGTTGTTATTGCATGTAATAAATGATATCAAAGAAATCAAATTATTTAAAGATAAATATTTCAAAAAAAATAATCGGGGTGTTAAATAAAAATTTACCCCAAAAAATACATAAAAATAGCCCTTACATATTGTGATGTATATGATAGGTAATGGAAGCATAGTGTTGTTAAAAATATTATGATTTCACCTATGGATGACGAATGAGTGAGCCTCCTTGATTAAATTTGCATCATCTTGGGATGAGTGAGTTTTGTGGTCCTATATTTATCATTTCTAAATTTTATAATGAAAATTGAATTATTTTCTTCAACATTATTTTTTTTTAAAAAATTGGGGAAGAATTCATTATAGCGGTGTGAACAAGTCTAGACCCCACTGATACGAGAAATCCAATTTTTTTTTGGGAGTAAAAATGATTTACTGATGTTTTTATATTTGATGAAAATGAGAAAATGGACAATACTATTTGTGTGGGTGTCGATGTTATTAATTTATTCATCAATATTTTTTTTACTCCCATTAAATATTTTCAATTAAATGTTCTTAAAGAATATGAAATTCATGTGTTTTAATATAACATATAATTTAAAGGTGTTTCTTAATTAAATATAGATTTATGACTCTAATATTTTAATCATTAAACTCATCATACAAAACCAAATTGTGTGATAAATTTTTTAGGATTACTATTTCAATTGAAAACACATAATTAAACTGTAGATTTTTCTAATTCATTCATATATGGGGATACAAAAACCACACAAGAAGGTCTATGGAATATATGGATTAATGTAGAATATCCATGAAGATTCAATTTATGGGCTCAGTCTAGAATCAAAAATCCGATGAAAGTCCACAATTAATTTAGTGATATCACTAAAAATAATAGATAAAAAATTAAATACATATCTCAACCAAAAAAGAGCCAAATTGATGCATGAAATTCAAGACCACAATTATTTCTGGGATATAAAAAGAGCCTAAAATTATTGACATCTATACAAATACAATCTCCAATGTGAGCTAAAAGTTTCTTGGTATAAATAAATGTGTTTGTTTCCCATGTTTAAATAAGAAATGGGTTGTATTTTAGATTATATTCATAGTCTAGAAACCATTAAAATTTATTCCATCGAAAACTTATTGATATTTCTTTATAGCATCACATGGTTGAGAAAAGAATAATTTCATTTGATCTGAAAGTCAAATGTGCTCATTAATTTGAAGATGGAATTTACACATCTATATATATAACATTTATGAATAATATATCTCTTGATTTTTATATCTATATAGTTGAATGTTGGATCCATGATCCATGGAAGTTTTGGAATGCAAATAGTCCACCTTATTGGGAAAAAATTCATTCCCCAATTATCTTTAAAAGGGGTTGGAACATCATCACATATAAGGACTCATTGGAATGAAAAAAATACCAAATTAAGGATATAAAGGAATTTTAAAACTCTTGTCTCTTCTTGATATAACATTCCACCAAGCTTTATATTCATGTACATAGATTTTATATTATTTTAACTGGGTAAGTTTTTTTCAATTCCATTTAAATTTTCAGGCATGAATCATCATAATCTTCTACTATTCTCAGAAAAATATTTTTTTTGGATTAAAATTATGAAAATAGTTTAAATCATCTTGAAACTTATTCCCTTTTATCACTTTCTTATACAATAAAAAATGTATATTTACCTCTCTTCGCGTTTCATGTGTGTGTGTGGTGCACATCTCATTTCATGTCCCATTATTTTTCTTATCTTTATAAATCATCAACATAATCATATTCAAATATATTACAAAACATATAACTGGATAATATAATCTCACATTGGGGTGATTCATAATTTGGTGATGTTAAATGATTGATATATTTTCTCATTTAGTATTATTTTAATTAATATTGTGCGATAAAAAAGAAATGATAGAGATTGATAACATGTTTTGATTGAAATGTGGATTTTAAGAAATATTGGGATATAAAATAGTTAGTTTTATTAAATATTGATCGTTTCATCAATAAGAATTTGTGATGATTATAACCCTTGTTAGGCCTTGTATTATTTCTAATACATGGAATTCCAATCAAATCCATTTTGTGAAATTAAATGGAATGTTTTCTAAGCTCAAGGATATAATTAGATTACATTATCAGTAATAAACTCACCCTAGTCATTATTAAATTTTAAAATTAAACTCTAACAATAAATTATTTCAGTAATGTTCTATAACCTAACCCCACCCCATTACAAAGTCAAATCTGAAACAATCTACTACAATATTAGTACCATCATCAAGGATTTGACCTGAGTGATACTAGGTAAATTATTGAACAAATCCAGACCTTGAAATGGTTGATTAATGATAATTTCCTAGGGTTCCTAATCCTTGCATTGTTGTCATGTATCATGATTGACACAACATTTTGGAATGAGATCACATGACATGTATAGATGAGGAGTGGTTGAGATATAGTTTCATATTCATTATAACTTTGTCTCCCTCTAGATTGGGTCGAAACAAAATTTTCCATTTAATTTCTCAATTTTGTTTTGGGTTTTTTGGGAAACTACTTGGTATTTTTATACTCACCCTTCAATGATATTTTCCTACCCATGTCATGTCTTATATAAAATATTTTCAATTCGATGGAGTCCTAGGAGGACCTAAAGTAGTTGGTGGTTAGTGAGTAAGATAGACCAAGGTGTGTATTGGTTCTTGACAAAGGTGTGTTCTAGTGGTTTCCTTTGACAAATGTCCCCTCATTCTGAGTTGGTTGGACTTGTTTTTAGTTTTTTATGGGAATGCATTTTTAAATTTTATGCTTTCAGTAATTTTTATGTAATTTTATTGTAGGATATATGTTTTCATTTATTTTATATCAGTAGTTTTATTATCTCTATATTATTTCATAGAGATTTGTTTCGGTGCATGCATACATATACTATATGATAAGGCCTCCCATATGTGTGAGATTCTTACTCAACACTGGTCACCATCTCGAGGCCAATAAGATGTAGGCATGGGATAGTCTTGGGTTGAGCCCTCGTGCTAGGTTTTTGATAGGATAGTATCATAGTATTAGATTATTTCTATTACCAGAGAAAAAAATATTTGATTTTGATATATGGTGACTTTTTCGGATGTCACAAGTTCAGATTTCAAGCCAAAGACTCTAGTGTTGTAGTGATGGATGATATATTTGTTCACCAGGACTCTGATAACCTTCTTTTTTTAGTTAGAACATCTAGAAAATTGATGAAGGAAAAAATTGGTACATGCATCATATAGTATTGTTTTATGGGTTCTCCACCCCTCTATAGTCATCTCCCCATATATACACTTTGGATATGATGTGACTTGATTATATTTTTAACTTCCACTATGATAAAATTAACATACGGTTCCATGATGGGATTGTAATTATGATTGACCTAGTGATAAGGCTTTAGTGTAAGAAATGTCCAGGGATGTGGTACCTTTGGGTTTTCCACTAGTTGAGACACCACTTGTGGAGTAGCATGTTGTTCTGGCTATTCAGGATAAGGATTTGCGTAGGTTGAGTGAAAAATATGAGTTAAAAATTCAATGGTCTATGATGAATCAACGTGATCTAATCTCTCATGTAGTAGATGACTATATTGAGTTATTCATGTGTGATTTACACATTCTACCTACATATCCTGAATAGATAGTGGTCCTAGAGGAAAATAATTTATAGGGCTTGGCCGAGAGATGGTAGAGTCTTAAGATGTTATCCCACAATGACATTACACTCACTTCGATAGAGTTAGAGTACCTCCTTCACGAAGAGATTTATTTAGACAAATTTGAGACAGTGAATATGCAGGGGATTATTCAGAAGTTGTAGGATTACATTACCATGAATGACTCTTTTACATGGTTCACAGACCTTTAATGATACTCCAAGGATATGGTTAGATATTTTTTTTCATATCACAAAATGTGGAGTATGGATCACACTGGAATATCAGATAATCCATCATATCGCAGTGTATTTTCACCTATATCATGGTGTTTGAGTGGGCCATGGTGGTGGAATGATTTTTGGATGAGAAGAAACTGATTGTTAGTGTTGTGAAAACATGTGAAGAGATAATGGAATCATGTAACCAATGATAGGATCCGGGATCCGGGTGTATGAGACACTTCTAGAAACGAACATAGGATGGATTTATTGAGACAAAGGGATCAATTTAATGATCTAGATATCCATAAGAGTGGATTTTTAATATTATAGTAGATAACATCTCACATTATATTTTCTGACCCACTGTTATGGTCGATGGACCAAATTGGGAGATGTAATGATATGAGCATGGTGTTCTAGATGATAATAGATGTCATGGAAGAGTGAGGAGAGAATCTTGAGCATCCATAATGTTTTATATTTTTCCACCACCACCCCCTGGTGTTCCTCACCTGGTTCTAGCAGGACCTAGATGGGGGAAATGATTACTTCTGTTTATATAGGCCTATGACCTAAAGGCTATAAGGATAATTTCAGTTATAATCTATGTCATTTATATTCTTTAGCAGTGTTGTTAGACACTATTATGAGGCACCCTATTATTTTTACTTATTACTCAATGGTTATCCAGGGTGACACATGGAATTAGAAAAAATATTTGATAGTGATATTTGATGTAGATTTAGACTCATTAAAAATATGGGAACATCCCCCATTGAGACCCAATCATGTGGAGCAATACAAAATCATGCAGTTTTTTCAGTTCCACATAAAGCATATAGTTTCAAGGTGTGGAGGATGGGTTCCTTTGTATTTCTTTGGGTAGGAATTCATTCTAATGTGTGGGAGTAGGCTCTAAAAATAAAAATAGAGAATTTATGATTTACCATTATGATAAAGGCTTATACACATAAGATTATAGGCCACCCACTTATATTTGATGTTTGACATATATCTTGAAAGAGATTTCCTCATATATATTCATTCTGTAGTAGCACACTGAGTCCCTATAATGATTCTTTTTTGTGGGTTGTCTTCCTACCATCCATGATTAGATGGATGCCTCTTGTAGGTGTAATGGTGTTTATGGATTTTGGGATAGTGTTTCTTTCTTTGAGGAGTGATCCTAAGACAAGAAACATTATATCTACAGTGGGAAGATAAAACCAAATTTATCAAGTTGCTAGTATGACCCATAAAGATGGAGAGTTAGGAGATATTGGTTTCCTATTATAGTGGTCGAGTAAAGGATGCCTATTTAAGGATGATATAGTTTTACCTCTCCATAGAGAGTTTTCATCTGCATATATTAGCACCTAGTGACTATCCCGATGTTTTCTATTGTAATTCATATGAATTTAAAGGATCGTTGTACTATAGTGTAGTATGGGATTACAAAAATTGGAACTGTTATGACCTAGTGTGTGATCTTATACAACCCTATGTTTTTAATTTCTACCCTTCTATTATTGGAATTATAGATACATGGATAACAATTTAGGAAGGTGTGAAATATACCACTATGTTTTTTAGTGAGGTATGAAGGCACAACTAGGAGAATATTTTTTGTGAGGCCTCACGTTATTGTATATCAACTAGAGAGGTTCATAAATGGGTTTCTAACTGTTGGGAGTATGTCGAACTTACAAGGATCGATGATGAAACCAATAAAAATGTAAGACAAGATGTTGAGGAGTGGGATTTATCCCAATAATACACCTAGGATAGCGGTGCTTGGGCATCATAGAGTATACTATTTGTGGTTTGGAAAACATGATTTAGGTTTTTTTTTTGGAATAAATATGTTTTTCTTCTACAATAATCATACAGCCAATTAAAGTCATATTTAGGAGGATATTTAAGTCAATATTATACTTGTTAGAGATTGTGGGAGATAGTGACTGTGGGAATAGAGTTAGTTCTAGTGTTGTATGATGAGGGTGTAGTTAATCTAGGGTCATATGATGAATACCTATATGTCTCTGTATTTTCATTGTGATAGAGAGTTTGTGTATTTGATAACCCTATAACTGCATATGGACAATCTTTTTTGTTTGACACCTATTGTAGCTGAGAAAACATGCTCAAACTCTGGTGCATGATTTCAACCAATTTTGAGATTCACATTGAGTCTGGTTTTCCTTTTTTGGTTCCCCTATGAGCATCTTTGTAGACATCATGAGAAACATTAGATGAGCTATCCATCAAATTGACCCACTTTAGAGCTTAGTTTTGTCCCTTGTGTGTATGATTTCTATTTTTGGGATGAAAATAATTAATTTGGGGATAACTTATTGACTCAGGGTTTTATATTTCAGAGTTTATAATATTTATAGGATTATTTGTAGAACTAGGTGCCGAGTATACATGGGAATCTAGGGTTGGGAGAGCCTTGATACGGTGATATTAAAAATACTAATATTTTATCATGAGGATGAATTTTTAACTATTACAATTTGAGTAAACATGTATTAGAGTACAGAATTAGAAATCTGAGACTGTGGTAGATTTAAGAATGTGATATTTACTAATTGTATGACATAAATATTTTAGGAATTGTGATATTAGGAATATGTAACTGTTGGAGAGGTATTAAATATAGGATAGTTCATTTAATAAAATTAATTAAATATGGCTCACCCTTGGTTATCACACGTAGAGTGGATTGGGAGGAATGTTGTTCTATGATGGATTCCCACTGGCCAAACAAAGGATAGTATGTGTCATTGATCTTTGATATTCAAGATAATAACTCTTATATAATAATGAAGTGGATTTAGAGCTGGGATCAACAGTCGATGCTTTGACATTTCTCCATGAGGTAGTCAGTTTTATTATATAAACATCATTATCCTCGTTTCAGTTTTTTATGGTTTTATAGTCATATTATTAGTACTATTAATCCCTTAGGGGTAGATCAATGGTTTCAGTGGAAGCTAGAGACTTTTGGACTGATCATAGGGAATTTAGTTTTTGATTTTTCGATCACACGACATGTACTATAGTAGGACACATTGTGTGTTCTTACCTTTAGAGTAATATGATTTTTTTGGGACTATATGAGTAGTGATGGGGGTAGAATCCATGTAGTTATCATAGGTCATGTAACTGGGGGACATGGAAAAACATTTCAGGTTAAGGGACATTACTGTGTAGAAAAACACAGCCATTGTACATGGCCATAGGGAACCAAACATTGGAATAGGTTGAGGACATAGAATGTGACCATGAATCCAAGACACTGTAGGTAACAAGGTCACATACTTTTTTTGGGAAACATGTCCAGTCAGCCATGAATGGGAAAGAACACACCCAAGAGATTGGATGGAGTCAAAATTAATGTGACATAGGTACACACCATGAATATTCCTAAATACATGCTGAGTATTGAGTGGGGATATAATCAGGGTCTAGTTTTGAGAGGCATGTAGTGTATTATGCATACATTCCATGAAAAAAATGGTTCTGAGTGTAGCAGAAGTATGTAGTGGTGGGATATATATTAAATGATATTTTAATTATATTTTACTGAAATCATGAGTTAGGATCTTGAATGTAGAGTTTATAATTATTTTATTTTATAAATGATGAAATAAATACATAGGGCTAAGAACATTCTTCGTTGATAAATACTGATCATCAAAAAAGACCATCTCAAATTTCCTTTATTGTGTTGTGAGTATCCATGGATAGAATCTATATATAAGTGATCCACACATTTCCAAATGATCTATGAGAAACGCCCCTCGATATCCAGGTGCTATCATGGAAAATCAAATATATTTCATTCTTCATTTTGATCATTCATTTTTTAGTCTTCAGAAATTCTATCATTTGTTTTTCATTCATCAAAATGATAGATACAGGGGTTTCGAATGGAAATTCATTGTATACCAAAATCCTATATTCTCAATGATTTGGAGAAATATAAAATAGTAATAACCATCTATTTATAGTGTTAGGATTTTGGTTAAAACATTGTTTTAGTTCATGCAGCCCATTATTATAAATTTATAACCTTTAATATATCTTATTCAACCTAACAAAAATAATATTTTTTGGGGTTCAAAAACATGTAGAATAAAAATTGTTATATGACATTCTTGTTAATTAATATTTTTTACAGGACTTATTCTTGGTAAATTCGAACTCCTATACCACTTACTAAATAAAAAAATAAATATTTTATTCATAAATAAATATTTTATTCACAATTGAGGAAATACATTACTATTAAATATATTCAATAAATAAAATTAAAAATTTATTCACAATCTAAGAAATTAATATACAAAATATATATGTTTCCACAACACAATAAATTTTTTATTAATAAAAATTAATTATTTATTACCTTGCGAATATTAGTGATTAATAAATTATGACGAAAATTATTCCACAATCGTGCGAATAATATTTATTCTAGTAATTAAATTTAAATTGAATTTAATTACGACCAATGTAAACACTTAGTGTGTGACACTCTAGAATTATTTATCAATGGAATTAAGTTGTATTTCATGAATTCAATGATTAATATATATATACAGTTCATAGAACACTAGAGAATGAAATAAAGTTGTAATTATTTCAACAAAATACAAACCCTCACAGTGTTATATAATCCCTTTTCCACAATATTATATCCAGGATGATGCAAATTCATTTCACAGACAATATGCTAGTTATGTATTTATTTGACTATCTAAAATAAATAGATCATTACTCCATGGACATGAAATTTAATTTAAATGTTCTATTACAATCAATAGTCTGAGATATATGCTCCCATAAATATAGAAGGAAAAACTATTTCCTCGACCAATCAATAATGGAATGTTACTCATGATGCAAAAAATATATCAAACTTCGTGATGAACTATTGATATCATGGTTAAAAAAATAAATCTAATCAAGTGAGTTGTAACATATCATAATAAAAATAGTAATGAGCAAGGACCATTACACATTCTCGCAGATAGGTAACCCAAATGAAAAAAAACATGTGGGATTCTTACTAGAGGGTATGTTCCCTTAATATCTCTTCTGAGAGATTAGTCTATATAATATAGGTTCCATCATAGTATGTTATCTAAGTGTTGAATATAATTAAAGAAAATTATCAAAACACATCAAGATTCTTATCACAACTGGAACAACTATGACGAAAACATTGAAACAAATACTCAAGGACATTATTACATTAGAGTCATGAAAAAAATTAACAAAATGTAATTATTAGTTTTATTAATATTAAATCCATTGAATATATAAACAATCAATGTACCAAAAATTCATCTTAGGACACCAAATCCAACATCATTCCCCATGAGGGTTTCTCCCTCTTGCATATCAATATACAAGACTCAGATGGAGGGACGTGAATAACCTATCATCATTAGTTTTTCAAAATGAACACTATTGTGTCCATAGTTTTTTCATTTGAGATGGAATGTGAGGAGATTGTTATGGGAATTTAGTGTCAGCAACGTGTATACCAATAACAGTTTAGTGTTTTCCCTTAGTCTATCCATGTGACGGTATAGTGTTTCATTACATGCTCCAGAAATAATTTTGATCCCCTCGATATGATTAGCTTGGATAAAGTTGGTGTGTCCCTTTAGGAGGATAGGGTGGGATCCTCTCTCATATTGACTTCACTAGGAGGGGGTCAATGTATTATTGTGACCCCCCATATTCATGGTGGTAATCCCCCATCTATCAGGTTAACCAGTAGGTTTCTTTGTTTTTATTTGTTATATGATCCCCTACTTTATAGGTGATTTTAATTGGGGTTTTGGAATAATGAGATATATGATCCTCTAATTAGAGAGTGTTATCAGTACAGTTTGAGAATCATCGGTGTAATTAAATGCCTTTTCATGAATGTAAATATTAATTTTTTCAATTTGAATCTAT
This sequence comes from Viscum album, assembly GCA_963277665.1. Classification (NCBI taxonomy): domain Eukaryota; kingdom Viridiplantae; phylum Streptophyta; class Magnoliopsida; order Santalales; family Viscaceae; genus Viscum; species Viscum album. Next base: position 594,683,860 of record OY728126.1, read on the forward strand.
GTTTAAATCCTGGTAAATGTGTTCTATGGACTAATGGATGTCCCAGGAGCATATGGGGATTTCTCAAAGGCTAGAGTTCAAAAAATTGGGATAAAATACAAAGATTCATAGTTAGTAGAAATTGTTCCACCCAGATCGCATGGTTTCTTCTAACCATATTGGGAGAAACAGAGGTGAAATAGGAGAGGAATGATTTTTTTGAAATCATGAAACTCCATGAAAACAACCTTGGGAAATATTGTATAACTTTTATAGTGTAATTTTCATGATTTTTTCACTATTTGGGAAACCGTGCACCTTAATTGTGTGGGAAAAATCATTAATCAGTGAATTAAGAATAATTTTCACATGGTTTAGTAATTAATGAATCCTTATATCTTGGGGTGAAATTACATTTCCCCTACCTAAATATATTTAACTCTTTCCCTTTCCTCCTTGTTTCCACCAGTGGTTGGATTGACTTACTATCTTCTGTAGCTTCCCAAATTCAATGATCTAGGATTTGAGTTAAGATCATGTTTCCATTGTCTTATTTAAAATCTGTTAAAAGAATTGGATCCAACATGGTATGATCTATAATCACATCCCTTCATATTTAAATTTATCTATAGATCCATTGCTCTATTTTCGTGGGATACCTTTTTCATATTATCATGGATTTTTACAATTTCATTGATTTATTATATCTTACTTCATCTCTAAGGGAACAAGTTGACAAGGAGTCGTCAAAATACTTAAGGATTATGGTCTCATTATTTCCCCCCTTATTTGTGCGATTTCATAGCTATTATATTGCATCACACACCATATTTTCCCAAGAACCATCTTTTAATTCAGTTATTTGTATCAAATTTATCAATGCATCATGATAAACACCTATTAATACATGATTATTACTTTATAGAATGATGACCCTAGTTATGGATACACATTTAGAGTTCCACTTTGAATTTCCATTTTAGGATAATTGTTTAAATAGTCAGATCACATACAGCGGGTTCCTTTTGGGATAAATGGAGTTTTTCCCTCAATTATAAAATTGTTAAATAAAATGATGAACCTATTATGTGATTGTCTTATATTGTGGATGTAACTGGAAATGTCTGTATTTTCCTTTTTATGGATGGAACCTTATAAGTTCTTTTATAAACTCTATAACGTGATTTTTATAGGAAATTTTTAATTGAATTGAGTTAATTAAATTGACGGGATTTTTCATGATGGATTTCCCCTCCTTAATTAAATTAAATGAATATTATGGAATGGTTTTTACATAATGTATTATTTATGTTAACTGATCTAAGTGGAGAAATGAAATGATGTGGCAAATCCACACCTACTAGTGCATATTTTATTGAATTCTTAAATGAAATGTAATGGAATTGTTGAATTAGACTAGAAAATTTAGATATATGTGATGGAATGCCTCATTTATTATATAATAATTATGATTATTCCATGATATAGGTTATGAGACGTTGGAATAGGTCTTGTTGAGCATGATAGTATCACACTTCCTTGCATCTGGTATCGGACATGATGGCTCACACCATTGAAACTTTTTTAATGGTGGGATTTATGCACTATGTCCCTTGTTCAAGTCTTGACATTATAGAAAACTCACAATTTCTATTGACATAAATGATTTCAACCACTCATTATGAGATTTAGGGAATGTTCGGAATTTCATTAGATTATCGGCTTCTTTGACAGGTTATGGATTTTTGATTTGCACCTCAGTCCATCCACCAACTACTAATCCTGGATTATGGAAACTTATATCTACACCTAATTGGTACATATAGATGGATGAAATATATTAATATACCATATATATAATATTAATATATGTATGTATAAAGTGACTGATCAAACTTCCATTTTGGCCATGAGATGAAGTTGGTAGAGCCACCAAGTGTACTTTAGAAGTATTAGTGGGAAGTTATTTATATTTTCAACATTGTGAATTAATTAATTATGCATGAATACTATTTAGTTACGATCAATAATTGGATTACTTCAAGAAACTTTTGCTGGTGTCATACTGAGATATTATCTTACACCCTACATGGGCTGCCTTTGAAACCTAGTATGATTATTTTTATGTAGGTATTGATACAAGAAAACACCCCGCTCGAAGTATGTGATATACATACCATATAAATTGAGAATTGAATCAAAGGATAAAGTATAAGGTCAAAATGCTAGTGGATCATATCTTTTTTTTGTTCTTTTTTGTAATATAATTTTATACTCTTTTCTGATATTCAACTTTTGTATATAAGTGTGGCATGAATCAATATTTATGACAAATCATAGTGTCTTGTGATTATTATCTAGTTTATCATTTATTTATTCTTCCTAGCTATATTTATTATGTCTGTCTTTTCATATGATTCCTCTATTTTATATATTTGTTAATCTATTGTGATATTGTGATATATGGGTATAGTATCCCCCACCATACCACCTTTACATCACCTCCACTAGTTAGTAGCCTCTAGAATATGTTGTGGTATTTTTGATGCTATATGACACACATACATGGGGAATAGGTTATGTGAACCCCTTGTTTGTACATTACCAAAGTGGTATCAGGGGAATGATTTTTTTTCTTACTTTTTTGGAATTATATAGTGACTAGGAGTTAGAATAATTTGGAAATTTATTTGTTTCGTTTCATTCATCATTTTTGACATCATAGGACAAATATTACATGAATTTTTTCTTATTAGTTATATTTTAAGTGTTCCTTTGTCTAATATATATTGACAGTACCTTGATTAATTGTTGAAATGTGATGAAAATTCATGCAAGGATTGTAAATCATATGTGATACTTAAATTTCATTCCTCATCCTAACATTGTTTTCTAGAATAAGTTAATGAAGACCCATTATGTAGTTAATTAGGTAACATTAATCCATGGACCATTAGTTTCTAGGGATGGAATGTGTTTTGTATTTGGTTAAGTTGATTCCGTGTTTTGGTTCATAAGGAGTATGGGACCTTATATATTGGAATTGATAATCCACCTAATTCAACAATTTAATGTGATTCATATATTTGAAGGATAATAAATCTAAATGAATATGACTTATAAATTGAAATTAGTTATTTTATATATTTCAAATCAATACATTGACACAAACCTGACTGTAGTAGTGGGTAGCAGGGTATCTCATATGTTTTTATGGACTTTGGTGTCCTTTATTGTCCTGACCTAGATTTCAAATCAAGAATAGAGGCTTGATAATATCTATAGAATGGTTATATACATGTTCCAGTATGGAATTTAAATATTTTTAATTTAAGAAATATCTTTTGTGGCATGAATTTAGAATCGTGTTATCATGCCACTATGAAATCCTCTAGACGTAGGCTCTGAAGGGAGTGATGACCATGCACATGGGGTGGTATGTCATTTGCCACTAGTGATTTCTCCTAAAGTCCCACATGTAAAACCTCTTCATGTTCCTGAGATGAGTGATAATGCCTTGTTCTTGGAGTTTTTTCGATGTATATTGTAGAACATAAATATTTTTGATCAACCTAGCCCATGTATAGTAGAGTGGACTGAATAATTCATACAGTAGCGTCCTCCAACAATATTGGGGGATGGAAGATCACACACTGCTGAGTGATTCCTCAAATTTATTCTTTCTATATTAGAGCATCTATAGATGCCTACATATTAGAGGGGTAACATTTTTGTGTATTTGATGCACAATTCATCCAAGAGGTGGTGGTATGTTATTTCCCATGAGGATCAGCATCATAATATGGTCTCGGTAGATTTTCAGATGATCTTCTTTGAATATTTATTTTCCCAGACTGGAAATATTAGAAGAGCTAGATAATTCATGAAAATATATTAAGGAAGTATTTCCATGACATAATAATCTAGTATTTTCAATGAGATATAGCAGTTCAATCATACTCTAGTAGGTGATGATATTATAATCACTAGGGGATTTGAGGACATGCTAGTTTATTCCATCTAGTCATAAATCAATGTATTCAGGTTGACTATATTTTTTAAATCATCAACTCGGTCTTTACCACGTAGAAGAATATAAGGGAAACTAATGGTGCGAGTTTGGGTTATTCATCCCCTAGAACAATCAGTACATATTATTTTTAGAGAAAGATACATATTCAGGCTACTCATAAAGGTAGTTGTAGTCAGGATCATTGTGCTGATATCTTTCTACTTTGTCACTGTTGTGTGATGTTTGGACACACTAAACCTTAGTTCTTATGAGATCCAGTCTAATATAGAGGATATGGATGGATGGGTCATATCCATCATTTTTATAAGACCATTCATTCAATTCATATAAAGTGAGGATCTACTCCCACCCCATGCCCAGGAGTAGGGCTAGTAGAATCATTAAAGGATGTTAGTTGGAATACCACCGTCTAATCATGATGAGTTGGTGTTCAAGGTAGTAAACGCCATTCTCATGATACTCCATTCAAGTAGAGATGTATTGCTAGGGTAGTTAGGAAATGAGTGTGGGTCATGGTAGAGGCTAGTTACATGAGGTGCATCCAAAACTAGATTAGTAGAGTTCCAGAGCATTAATTGTAAGAGGTACTATTTTAGTAGCCTTCAAATTAGTGTCTACTTTATTTTCTATATGAGAATCTCAATTTTTATATCTGAGACTGTTATGGGATGTCTAGTCCTCGAGATGAAACACATTCACAGAGTTATGACACAGGATAAACCATTAGGTATCCCGTCAAAGGGTGTTCATCATGGTAAGGACTATCCCCTTATGATAGGTGGGTACCTCTTCGAATGGAATCTTTTCATCCTGAATATGAATGGATTTCTTTTAATGATTAGGATAGAATAGTTGGATCCCTATTGATCCCATATCAACTTCAATCATTGGAGGGTGATTTTTACATCACTAGAAGGAATTAGGGACATTCATAGGCGATAATGGGATGTTAATACAACTAGTGTTGGCGCCATGTAGGAACAGTAGGGTAATGTGATATATCAAATTTCAAGTATCTTCCAAGATGACTAGGGGTTACGAATTGCAATTTTTCCTTCACTAGTGGAGAATTTTTGGGATTTTCATTCTTGATGACTTCTCTAGTCACCTCAAGTGCAAGAGGTAGAGATTACTATAGAGATAACAATAGCGACAATTATTCATTAAATAATAGAACCTATGGAGATTCTAGAACTCAACAAGCTATTGGAGGGTCTAGATTCTAAAGGCTATATATACCAAAGTACTTCTCCTTGGGGTCCACTAGTTCTTTTCTCTAAGATGGAATATTGTACCATTAATCATTTTTGGATTACAATCTATTAAACTAGATAACTGTAAAGAATAAATATCCCCTAAGTCCAATAAGAGATCACTTTGATCTTCTGTAATGAGTGAATGTGTTTTCAATGATAGATCTAATGTTAGTCTATCATTACTTTCATCTCAATGAATTAAACATACCTCAAAAATCATTTAGAATAATGTATAGTCTATAAAAGTACCTAGTTATTTCGTTTTGACTCACAAACACACATTAATTTATTATGGATATTATGAATTAGTTTTTTAACCTACATCTAGATTCATTATTTGTAGTCTGTATTGACACCATCTACGTGTATTCACACTTTCAACATGACCATTCAAATTCTCTTGAGTTTTAGCTAAATATACTGAGAGAGAATCAACTCTATGCTATACTCAGTAAATGAACCCTTTGTATTAAAAAATTTCACTTCGTTGGTCGTTCCATCTCAGAGGCAGGCATTTTAATAGACTAAGAGAAAGTGAGAGTTTTAGTTTTTTGGGAGCATCCCAACAATTTCATTGACATTCAAACATTCATAGGGTTACTGAGATACTACAGATGCATTATTGATGAATTATCACATCTTCCATCACCGCTTATGGTATTGAAAATTAAATGTGTTAAATTCATATGGTTATAATATTATGAAGAATTCATTCAAGAGTTGAAGGGATACTTTTCTTCCACATCTATACCAGTTCATCTATATCAAGGAAGAAGTTATACTTTACACTATGATGCATTAGGTGATAAGTGATTCATTGGATTTATGTCTCATTAGTTTAGGCCACAGAAGTATAATTACATATGGAAATACCTCGAGCTATCTTCCATAGTTCATACTATACATTATTGGATACACTATCTACACATAGAGTTTTTTTGTATTAACTGATCAGAAAATCCTCATGTATATCATTACACAGTGTTATATGAATCTCTGGTACCACAACTGGGATTAATACCAGAAAGTTTTTGATTTTGATATTGAATACATGATTGGTAATGGTAACATAGTGGTCGATGATCTAAGCAGGATGACCCAGACTCAAGTAGTTCATGAATACAGTGGCGAATGGAAGCTCATTGACTTATTAATAGAGATTCACATTTATGTTCATGAGGAACATTTTCATACTATCATCCCATTTTTTATATAGACTTTCACTCTTCTAGAATGGGTATGAATGGGGAATCTATCTAATATTGAAGGCCTTTTATTGAAGGAAAGAATCATTGATGATGATGCATCTACCAGATACACCATGGGTGGGGATGATAGATTATAATTCAATGAGAATGTGTGGGTCCTTGCTGAAATCAAAGAGGCGTTGATGTTGGGACTATATGCCTCAGCATGAGAGGCTCTCCCTGGTGTTACCAAAATGTATCGAGATCTACGATGCAGGTGATATTGGTTGGGTACGAAATGTGATATTAAATAATTCATCACTATGTTTTCCACATGTTGGTAAGTGAAAGATATGAATCAATATTTGGATTTATTTTTCTGTAATTGTGCATTATTGAGTGGAAATGGGATGATGTTTTGATGGATTTCATGACTGGTTAACCCTGATCACCTCATTGAAATGATACAATGTGGATCATCATGGATCGTTTAATGAAGGATTCACACTTATTACTTATGCGATGGACCTTCTTAATAGATTAACCTGGATGGATTTATTTCAATAAGGTTTTATGTCTTCATGGAGCTCCTAGTTCTTTTGTTTCTAATAGAGACAGTCAATTTACATCATATATATGGAAGGGTTTGTAGAGGTCCTTAGGTAAACTAGTGATTCTATGTACAAAATATCACCTTCAAACCAGTGGGTATAAAAAACATTTGATTTAGGTGATATATGTCATGCTTCATGAATGTTTCCAAGAAATTGGGGGTTATTGGGAGAAAAAAATTAACCTAGTTTAGTTCTCATATAATAAAATATTGTAGACTTACATTGAGATGGATCTTTATGAACCCTAATACTATGATAGCTAGTGTAAGGGGATGAATCCAATTGTATACACATCTTAGGTAAGAGAATTTATATTTGGTCTAGTTGATTATAATGTGCATGATGAAAACATAGTCCTAAATATAGTAATATCCCAAAAGACGCTGATGACCTTTTCAGTTTGATGTTGGAGAATTGGTGTTCCTTTAAGTCACACCAAGATTGGGCCATAGATGTATTCAGAACTAGGGGAATCTCTAACTGAGGTTTGTTGGACCCTTCCAGCTTGTGTAATAGATCATACCCATTTCTTACAAGATGGAACTTCCTCAATGATATCGGTGTATGAATGATATCATTCACATGTAAAATAATAATTGATCTCATCGATACACCCCACATGTCTTCCATCCTACAGAGATTTAATTGGATGTGAAATCTTTTATTGAGGAGTGTTTAATTTCATTTTTTCGATCAAATCATTAAGGCACTCAGAAGCTGGTCAGTTTCATTGGAAAATTATCTATGGAGCACGATCGAGTAAAGGATGAGACCTAGTAATGGGATGATAAAATATGAGATCACTAGCCTTAGTTATTCTCTAATTAATCCTTTTGATCCTTGTAGGGAAAACAAAATTATGAGATACTTTATACAGTGATTTTTTCAATGACCATTCTTTTCATGTAGGAATAGTTATTTTTTCAAATTGGATCTGGGTTTAATATTTTAAAAAAAACTACACCCTAAGGAAGGTCCTAGAAGTTAATGTGTCTTCTAAGGAGCCTGGAGTTCTAGAAAATAGGGATCAATACTAGGTCGCACGGTTAGTACAAATAGTGACACCTAGACTCCATGGTTTCCATTAACTATGGAGGAAAAATAGAGATACATTAGAAGTAACACATTTTGTATAAAGTGATGTGACTCCAGGAATATCACTGTCTAGAAAACTATAGATTTTTTGTAGTTGGATATCATGTAGTTTTTTCGTGGTTGGGGAAACTGTGTTCCTTAATTGGGTAGGGAAAAAGCTTATGTAGTGTCTTGAACACTGTTACGGCATAGTTTGGTAAACCATGCTACTTAACTGTGCACGCTTTTATTATGAGGTAATACTACTATTTTCACCCTAATTAAATAAATTTACATCTTTTACTTTCTTCTTTCATTCCTTTATGGTATTTCATGATTTATTACCTCTTGTATCTTCCCAAATCTGTAGATGTAGGATTGAAGGTAACTATTGTTCCCATTGTATGATTAAAAATCCATAAAAAACATCATATTCACCCATATAAGATCTAAAATTCTATTCCTTTCTATTTCATTTTATCTATGGAACCTTTTTCAATTTAGTTAGAATCCAATTTCCCTATTTTTAGGGCTTTTGAAAATTTAATGATTTATCCCAACCGAATTCAAGTTTGATGGTTCTGTCAGAAGAGGAGTATTAAATGAACCTAATGTAGGTTGTCTCATCATTTTGCCCATGAGTTTTTGTGTTCTGTAGCAATGTCAATGTGTCACATGATAAATTTTTCTCAGGGTCACCGTTAAAAGTATTTCATAAAATTAAATTGATCAACATACCTTGATACATTCCTAGAGATCATTTTTTTCTATTTTAGAGAATTATGACCTCAGTTATGGATTCTCCTTGGGTGTGTCACTTTGGATTTCCCTATCTAGTTAATTTTTTAAATAGCTAGATAACCTGTTACGTGTTCAGTTTAGGATATAAGGAGTTTTTCCCCAATTATAAATTTTTTTAATGAACCCAAGAAACTCCTATGTAATTTGATTCTCTTATAAAGGGAATTGTCTATGCAGATAGATTCCCTATTAAGTATTGAACTTTTTAAGTGCCCCTATGAACCTTAAAACATTAGATATCCATACATTATTAAATTTAATAATTATAATTATATTGAAGGGATTTTTCATGATGGAATTCTGATACTCATTTAAATTAAATGGATTTTATTGAATGTTTTTTACATGATGGTTTCAATACATTAACTAAACTAAATAGAAGAAATAAAATGAGGTGGCATGTGTAAGGGCCCGACCCATGTTGCTCGGAGCAGGTGCCTTATTTTATTACATTGGAATATAAATGAAGAATAATAATCACTAAGGACCAAGTATATTAGTATATTATGAAAACAAGATACATAAATAAGTTCAACATTACATCCTGAAAGGAAATTCAACACTAATTTATTCCATTAGAAATATCAATGCCTCCTAGATTATGCTTGCAAGTCATTAATAATTTACTTCTTCATATCCTGAGAAAATAATACAAAAGAAATGATTGAGGTCAAACAGTTAGTAAGGTTAAATAATAAAGTATAATATAGAATAAACATAATACATGGTGAATAATTGAAAACACATGTAGTTAATAAAAATCTTGAACACATTATGGAAGTAATATGAGCTAAGTAAATAATTCCATATAAAACAAAATCATGGGTATATTATTAGTCAAATGACCACCAAAAAATTCAATTACTAGCTTCAAAATGAATGAAGTGCATATTCTATACATTCTTAAACATTTTTTCAGGGCCTCAGCCAAGACGTATAATGATTAAGGCTTCAGCCAAATTCCATTTAATACATTGGGAAAGGCCTCAGGCAATTCCACATTTATTTGTCTCATGAGACCTACCAATGCATCGAGGGGATATAGTAGGATCCAACCATCACATAATAAGTCCAATCCATACCTCATTTTAGTGGTTATAAACATAAAGAACATATAAATTTATATTGAAACAATCATATGAAATGTATCTAACTTTTCCAAATCATTAAACATAAAAAACTAACCATTCCTAGTGATAGGGTAAATGGTTTTATGATAGATCATCCACAATAGATATATCCATAAACCATTCAATAAAATATGGTAGATGACTTCATAAATGATTAAACCCAAAAATACATAGTAATTAACAAGAGTGTTGAATTAGACGAAAATACTCTTATAAAATCATTAAGCAATTTTTGAGATAAATACTCTTATATTTTGAAAATAATAGTTCTTTTGAAAAAATATTCTTATAAAACCAGAAGTGAATTAAGATATTATTTTCAGATTAAAATAAATAATCTTATAAAGATAATTATTTCCCAAATTAGATTATAGAGTCCCATTGAAAATATGAAAGAATATTAGAAATTCCCTTGAATCAGACATGTATTTTTGAAACAATTTTTAGATGTTCCTTTTAAAACATGTAATTATCAATAAAACAAGGAAGGGTTCTAGTTGGTAAAAATATATGTAATACTCACACATTATTTATTCTGAGTACATAAAAACAAATAAAAATTTCATTGAGGTAATTAGACAATGAAAGTAACCCGAATGAAAATGGAAGTTCGCGTGGAAAAACCCTTACCTTAAATTCAAATGTATTCCCCTATTGAAATTAATTTCTTGGAATATGAAATTAGACTCATTGATAACATAATTCAGAACCAATTATACATGTATTTAGTTTCAATTAATTTATATTATTTGATTTATGGCCATATTGATAAGTTATTGTAATGAATTCTTTAGTTCTAAATTGTACGTTTTCATTATTTTCAGATTCAGTTCGCTTGTTTTTATGTAATGGAGTTAATGTGGAACGGAATTAAATCTCCAAAATTTAAGATAAATAATATTTATGAACTTCCAAAAGTTTTAATGGCCATTTATATAAATTGGATACATGGTATGAGGATAAATTAATATATAGAACTTAAATGATAATTGATTCGGTTAATTTGTGGTTTTTGATTATAACGAACTCATTTCTCATTATAACATAATACCATTTATAAAAAGGTATTAAAAAACCATAAATAAAATATATTAAATATACAATTATATGGTTCAATCATAACAAGAATGGTTTCATCACTATAATTGAGAATTATAATAGAAGTCGAAATCCCATCATCATTGAATGTTGTAAATTGACCCATCCCAGATTGGGTTCTTACTAGTAGTATAAGGGAAGGTAAATGAAAGGGATGATGATAACATACTAAACTATAATGATATAATTCTTGTACATTTAAGGTACTAGATTCATCACAACATTTGGATAAGGAGTGGTAATAATATAAAAAGAAAACAAATGAATTTGTAAGGGAAGGCAGAGAATTAAAAAGATGAATTTATCTCTGGAACCAAAAATCCTTAAGAGCCTCCTTAAGAGAGTGGTTTTGGTTTATTTATGAGACCAAGACTATATGTACGTGTGATAAGAGGTTTTGAGGATATTTCGATATAATTTGAGATGGAACAAGGCTTGAGAGAAGTGATGAGAAGAGGGAGTGATGCAGGTTTTTATAGTGGAGGGGAGAGGGGATTTCTCAATTTTATATTCATTAATTTATTATTTCTCCACAAGACAAGGAATAGTGAGTCTTCCATGAATAGGAATAGAACTAAATGCATTTTAGTTCGAACAAAGTGGGCTTACATCACTTTTTATGTCATAAATAGTGTATTTATCTGATAATTTTTATATACGGTATTTTACCGTATTTCACTATTTATCAAAAATTCATGTTTTGTAGAAAAATACTAAAAATTAACCTAACCATTTTTCCACATTTAGAATGAAAAAATTAAGTCCATTTTTGATAAATAATATAGTATATATGATTAATTTAATATTTAATAAAAATCCTAATTTATTCTATAAGAAACAGTTTTAAAAAAATATTTATTTATTCCAAAGCTTATATATTTCATACATACACTTGAATATTATTTATATAACATCATATGTAAGGTTACTATTAATTATTGTGTATCAACATTTATAAGGGTATGTTACTATTAAAAAGGGTTGTTTATTATTCACAAAAAATTATGTTTTTCTAATCGGACTCCAAATAACACACTGATCGCAACTGTGTTTGTAAGATTTTCGAAATTCACATCATAGAAGTGACAAACTTATGTTTTAAGGGTCACATAGCACTTATTAGTTCATTATGACATATTTATAAGAATGTAATTTCCTTTGATGAAATATTGGGTCATTACATAGTCCCATCTTTACAAAACATTCACCGTTGAAATTCAAAAAAATTTACATATAAAGATTTGGGTATGTCTTCAACATAAGATCCTCAGGCTCCCAGGTTTCCTCTTCCATATTTTGGCATGTCCAAAGAACCTTTATGAGAAGAGTCGTTCAATTTATTAATACTTGTTCTCTGGTATCAAGAATATTGAAAGGCTCTTCACAATAAGACAGATCGGGCTCAAGTTCTATTTCTTCATAGGTGAGTACATGTGTTGGGTCAGGCATGTATTTCTTAACATTAATACATGAAAAAAATTGGGAACTTTTGAGAGACTTAGAGTCATACCCAAAAAATAATATATGACTCCAATTCAATTCAGAATTTCAAAAGGTCTTATGTACGTCAAACTTAATTTTCCATTCTTACTGAATTGTATAATACCCTTCTATGGAGATACCATTAAGAAAACATGATCTCATTCTTTAAATTCGGAATCCTTCCATCAATTATTAGTAGAGAACTTTTTCCTAATTTGAGCTGTTTTGATATTGGTTTGGATAATCTTCTCCTTTTACAATTTTCCTCAACATGTTCTGGGCTTATGAGCTTTCTCTCACCAAATCATCCCATCAAGTCGGTGTACCCAATCTCTTTCCATATAATGCATCATATGGTGCCATATGAATAATTGAATAGAGTCAATTGTTATAAGAAAATTCTTAGAGGTAAATAATAATCACACATTTCTTGAAAGTCATGTGATCAAGACCTCAACATGTATTCCAATGATTAAATAATCCGTTCTAATTGTGCATTAGTTTGTGGTTTGATGGAAATGCTCAAACGAAGATCAGTATCTAGGGACTTTTGTAGAAATTTATAGAATAGTGATGTAAAATAGGGATTATGATTAGAAACAATTGATAAGGGTACACCATGAAGTATTACAACTTCATTAATTTATAGTATTGCTAAACATTCATGTGGTAACTCATCTCTTATAGAAAAACAATTTTCCAATTTTTGTAAGAAGATCATCAATGACCCATATCACATCATTATTTCTTGGATTATTTGATATCCCCATGAAAAATTCCATTATAATATAATTCCATTTACACAAGGGAATAGGAAGGGTTAGCATTAATCATCTCGGATGTTTTCTTCTAGCCTTCACCTATTGACAAACCAAATATCTCGCCACCTAATTAGAAATCTCCCACTTCATGTTTTCCCACCAAAATGTTCCTTTAGATCTATATACATATTTGTGATACCAGGGTGTATAGAGAAATTAGATCTATCAGAATCATCCAATAGTTCCCTCTTTATCCCGGGAATTCCAGGAACACAGTGCCTCTTTTTGAATTTGAAAATACCATCATCATATGAAAAGTCAATAAAGTACCCATCATTTAAAGCTTTCGTTTTATTTTGAAACTCCCCATCATTAAATTGATATATTTTTATCTATTATAGAAAAGATGGATTCCCAACTATGTGGAAAATTATTGTTGGGTTACCTTCCTTGATAATTCCAACATCCATATTTAATAGATCCATGAATAGCGGATCTCTTTCTATGCTCTTCTTGTTCTGAATTATGCGGTTCTTTATACTCAAAGAATCTACTAAATTATTTTACTTCCCTAGGTGGGAGGGTATTGTGAAATAATAATCATTGAGTAGCTCCATCCATCTATATTGTCTCATGTTGAGTTATTTCTTTGGGAATATATATTTCAAACTTCTATGATCTGTATATATCTCACCGTTTTTTACCATAGAGGTAATTTCTCTAAATCATCAGAGCAAATATTACCACTGCAAACTCAAGATGATGATATGGATAGTTTTTTTCATGATTTTTTACCTTCCTAGAGGCATTGGAAATCACTAGATCATTCTATATAAGGACACAACCATGTCCTTTCATTGATGCATCTCTATTGATAACAAACCCATCATTCCCCGATCGTAGGGTTTGGGTCGGAGCATTCAACAGCCTCCTCTTCAATTAATCAAAACATTCTTCACATTCCTTTTTCCATACAAAAATATCCCATTTTTGTGTGAGCATGGACATTAGGTTGGCTAAACAGGTGATGTTCTGAACGAAATGATGATAATAACATGATAAACTAATAAAACCACATACCTCAGTTATGTTAATTGGAGTAGGACATTCTTGCATAGCCTTTGTCTTCGTAGGATCTAAAAATATTCCATTCATAGAGAAAATGTGGCCTATAAAGGAAAATTATTGGGGAAAAATCACACTTTCTAAACATCCCATATAATTTATTTCTTCTAATTGTCTTTAGAATATTGATTAAGTGATTTTTATCATCTTCCTAAATTTTAGAGTATACTAAGATATCATCAATAAAAACCACTACAATTTCATCAAGATATTTCTTGAGAAATATATTTATTAGATCCATGAAAATACATGGTTCATTAGTTAGAATAAAATTCATTACTGTAAACTCATAATGCACGTACCTGGTTTGAAATGATGTTTTTAAAATGTCTTCCTTTTTCATAAGAAACTAATGGTATCCATATCGAAGATCAGTCATAGAAAAAAATTGGGCTCCATGAATTGTATCAAATAAATAATGAATTCTAGGAAGAGGATAATTATTCTATTTTTTAGTTTCATTGATCTCTTTGTAGTCAATAAAATACCTCATAGACCGATCATTCTTCTTAATAAAAAGAACATGGGCTCCCCATAGAGAAACTCTAGGGCGAATTAATACTTTATCACTCAATTACCCTAGTTGTTTCTTTAGTTCCACTAACTCCACAGTGGCCATTCTATATGGGTTATTTGATATGGGACTTGAACCATGAATTAGGTTAGTGGAAAACTCAATTTCCTGCTTGGGAGGATGTCCTGGTAAATCCTCTGGAATGACATCAACATATTCTTGCACAGTAGGTACGTCCTTTATCTGTGCATTCTTCTCATCACCCATATTTATTTCATTCCCCTCCTCCCAAAAAATTGAATTTAGTAGTGCTACTGGGGTTGGATCTAGATGGGAATCAAATGGAGAGGTTTTGGCTCTAAAAATAAGGGATCCTATACCATTGTTAAAAATTTTGACTTCCTTCTTCTTGAAATAGATATTCACATCATAATTTGATAGCCAATTCAAACCGATAATTATATAATATTGAACCATTGGATTGATGATAAGGCTAGAAACTATAGAATTTTTATGTGTCATGAGGGGGTCTAATTGAAATGCCTTTGTTTCAAGGATAAAACCCCTTTGAGTTTTGACTGATAACTCTTTTATCTAATCAAATTAGACATATCTAATTTACATGGAAATCTGGGTAGATATAAATGAATGCGATGATGAAGAATCAAATAATGCATTGTCTGTGTTTGATGAAATGATCAAAGTACCTACAACTACATCATTCTGAACATCAACATCTACAGTTGTAATCACAAAATCCTATCCCTAGTCACTCAGCCTTTTCGGTTGCATGTTTCCTTGACACTTTGGACAATCATTAGCATAGTCTTCTATCTCCCAATAATTATAGCATTGAGCATTAATGGATTTTTTCTGCCCCTTGAAATCAAAAACAATATGGCATTTCTGACATCATTTTTAGTGTACTTATTTTCTCTTTATGCATTCACCGGGGTTCTTCCTTCGACAATTATCACATGAAGGAAATTCAACTCTTTCCTTCCTCCCTATTTCCGTATTTCCATTCCAAGAGTTTTCAGTAGCCCTGTTATTTTCTTGCTTTCCCTTAAAGTCATAAGACTTAGAGAATTACTTTACTATTTTGATAGCACATGAAACATTATCCTCATACTATGATAATTTTTGGGAGACTAGTGCCTGCTGGGGGAATGGATTTAGGGCATAAAAGAATTGATCAATTTTGCTCCATTGATTTCATTTGTAGCATTTCTTTATATCATTGTTATGTTAGCTTCGTACATTGCAGCATTCTCATCGTCTTTCTGCCTTAGATTCATAAATTTCCTCTTTATATACGCTCTCTTTTCATGAGAAAAGTATTTCTCAAGAAAAAATTATTTAAAGTCCCTCCATTCCATCTCCTCTATTTCTTCATCCTACTTTGTTTTTTGGATTAATGAGAACCACTGATCTACATATCTCGATAGACAATGAACTACCATGATGACTTTCTCCCTTTTATTATAGTTAAAAGAGAGAAATATTTTTTCAAGGGAACTTATCCACTTCTAAGATACAAATGGGTTTGTAGTCCTATTGAATGATGGTGGTTTTTTCACCTAAAGATATATAACATAACACTACCATGTGGTGGATCCAGATTTGTCAAACGGGAAAGTTTATTATTCATAACATGAGTATGTTTTCCCAGTATAGTTATAAGTTGCTTAGCACCTGTCACTGCACCAGAGCCAACATTATTATCTTGGATTGGAGGGAAATCCCTACAGGGGACAAGTGCATTCATTCGGTTCCCATTACATCCACTAGGCACCATTTTTAAATAATGGAATACAATAGATTTGGGTATTAATCAAAATGTATAATATCAACTAAAAAAATTACTTTTCATAAATTTAATTTATATGCATTACAAATTTATTAATTATAAACATGGTATCATTGAGGAAAAACTTACAATTAAATCATTAATAATGGCTTGTAAAGAAAATGTGAATTATCTTAAGCATTTCCCTTACAACTGTCATAACCAAGAGTGCAGCAAGGCTTGCTGTCGTGTACCAGGATAGCCTAGGTCAATCCTGAAACTCCTTGTCTGATCTTTCACTCGTAGGTAAATTTGTGCCAGAGTCGCCTCAACCTGCTCATATCTAGACATGGATGTATTTTATGAAAATCCACATAATATATTCCTTACCAAAATATCAAGATGTTCTTGTATGTTTATACTCAAATTATATCTTAGGGACTCTTCCCTAATCAATATTTTTAAATCTAGTTTCCTTGTTTCCTAATAAAATTCCTCTAATACCAACTGTAAGGACCCGACCCCAGTTGCCTAGTTTCGGTGCCTTATTTTATTACATTTTCATATAAATAAGGAATAAGAATCCCAAAGGACCTATTAGTTTAGTATATTTTGGAAATAAGTTACATAAATAAATCATGAAAGGAAATACAATACTAATTTATTCCATTCTAAATATCCATTCCGCCTAGATTATACTTCCAAGTCATTCATAATTTACATCTTCATATACTAACAAAATAAAAAATATGATGGGGGTGAGCTCAAACACTAAGTAAAAGTATAAAATATAGGGGAACATAGAATAAAAAAGACATGCTGATTAATTTAAAACACATGCCTTTAATAATAAACATTACCGCATTATGGTAGTAACATAAGCTGAGTAAATAATGCCATAATAAAACATAATCATTTATATTCTACTTGTCAAATAACTACCTGAACTTTAAAATACTAGCTTCATAATGAAAAATTTCCATATGACAAACATTCTAAATCATTTTTTTCAAGTCCTTGGCCAAGAATTATAATGATTAAGGGCGCAACCAAAATCCATAAAACACATTGGAAAAAGCCTCAACCAATTCCACATATTTTTGTCTCGTGAGACCTACTGATGCATCAATGGGATGTAGCGGGCCCCAACCATCACATAATACTTCCAATGAATTCCTCAAAAGAGTGTAGATAAACATAAACACTATATACATTAAAATTGAAACTATCATATGAAATGTAACAAACATTCCCCAATCATTAAACATAAAACAATACCCATTTCAAGCGATAGAGTGAATGGAGTTAAGATAGATCATCCACAACAGAAATATTCATAAACCATTATATAAAATATGGTAGATGACTTCATAAATGAATAATCCAAATTATATATAAGAATGAATAAGGTTTTTGAATAAGACGAAAATACTCTTATAAAATCATTAAGCAATTCTTGAGATAAATACTCTTTTATTTGGAAAAGAAGTGTTATTTTGGATAAATATTTGCATAAAACCAAAAGTGTATTAAGATTTTATTTTCGTAATAAACTAATTTATTTTATAATGATAATGGTTTCAAGAAACCAATTATAGAGTGCCCTTGAAAATAGGTAAAAATTTGAGAATTTCCCTTGAACCAGGCTTGTATTTTCGAACCAATATTGAAAGTTTATTTAAAACGTGTAACTATCTTTAAAATAAGGAAGGGTTATGGTTTGTAAACATATATATAATACTCACACATAATTCATGTGTAGTACATAACAACACATAATAATTTCATTGAGGTGATTATACAATGAATGTAACCTGAATGAAAATGGTAGTTCAGGTGGAAAACCCCTTACCTTAAATCTGAATGTGTTCCCCTCTTGACATTAAGGTCCGGGAATATGAAATTATAATCATTAATAAATTAATTCAGTACCTATTATACATGTACTTATTTTATCATAATTCTAGTTAGTTCAATTATATCTTTATTGATATGTTATTGTAAATAATTGTCTTGTTCTAGAGTTTACATTTTATTTATTTTCAGATTTGGTTCAATTGTATTTAAGTAATGGAGTTCATGAGGAATGGATATAAATATCCAGAATTGAAATTGAATATTATTTATGAACATCTAAAAGTGTTAATTGTAATTTATATAAATTTGTTACATGTAATGATGATGAATTATTATATAGAAATGTATTGATATATGATTTAGTTAATTTGTGGGTTTTGATTACAACGAACTAATGTTTCTTTATAACATAATAACATTTGTTCCCAGGGATTATAGAACCATAAATAGGCTATATTACATATATAATAATCTGGTTCACCCATAAAAATAATGGTTTTATCACCATAATTAAGAATGATAATTGTAGTCGAAAGCCCATCGTCCTTGAATGTGGTAAATTGACACATCTGGGACGGTGTTATGGATACTAGTGTAAAAGAAGGTAAACAACAAGGATAATGATAAAAGTTTCCACTATCATGAAAAAAATCCAATACATGTATGGTACTGGAGTCATCACTAACTTTCGATAAGTATAGGTAAAAATAGAAAAAGGAAACAAATGAACTTCAAAGGATGGATAAATAATAAAAAAAAAGAATTTACCTCTCGAACCAAACTTCCCTGAGAGCCTCCTTAAGAAAGTGGTTTTGGACTTTTTATGAGACCAAGGATTTCTAAACGTGGGAGAGGAAGTTGGGAGGATATTTGGATAGAATCTGGAGAAGGCATAATCCTTGAGATGAGTGAAGAGAAGAAGGAGTGATGTTGGATTTTTATAGTGGAGGGGAGAGGGGATTTCTCAATTTTGAATTCAATAATTTATTAAATCCCCAAAAGACACAGAATAGAAGTCTTCCATGACCAAGAATATAAATAAATTCATGTGAGTTTATACCATGTGGTATTAAATCACTTGTGATACAATGACTAATGTATTTAACTGATAATTTGTATATACGGTATTTTAACATATTTCACCATTCATAAAAAATTCAAGTTTTTCATAAAAATATAACAAATTAACCCTCACCATTTTTCAATGTTTAGATTATAAATATTTATTCCATTTTAAAAAATAATTATAAATATGATCAATTTAATATTTAATTAAAAGTATAATTTATTCTAAAAACAATAGTTTCAAAACATTTATTTACTTATTCCAAAGCATAGAAATATCATACTTCAACTTGAATATTATTTATATACTACCATAGAAAAGATTAATATTCATTAGGGTATACCACTCTTCATAATGGTATGTTACTATTCATAAGGGTCGGTTACTATTCACTAAAAATTACGTTTTTGTTATTGGACTCAGAATAACAAACTGATCGCAACTGCATATGTGATATTTTTGAAATTCACATCACATAAGTGACAAACATATGTTGTAGCGGTCACATAGCACTTAATAGTCATTTTGACATATTTATAAATAATTAATTTCCATTAAAAAATTATTGATTCATTACTGCATGGAAACACATGTTGTTTCATATTCTATGGAGTAAATATAAGAATTGAAATGTCCTTTTGGAATTGTACATGTAAGTGTAGATACATGACAGGAAATGCCTCTTGTATTATATTATAAATATGATTAAACATTGATATAGGATGTGTTATGATGTTAAGGGTTATGTTGAACATGATGGTATGATGCTTCCTTACATCAGGTGTTGATAATAAAATCTCAAAACCATTGAAACTAGCTAGATGGTGGGATTTATGCACCACGTCCCATGTTTGACAGTTGACATGCTGGAACAATAACCATCTCGATCGATGGGCATGACGTCTCCCAGTCATTATGAGATATAGGGAATATACCATATTCCTTGATCTTATAGGCTCATTAGTATATTTAGGGATATTTGAGTTATGCCCCCAACCATCCATCACTGAGTATTCCAGGTTTATGGCCATTTATATCTACACATACATAGTTCATATAAGTGAATGAAATATATAACTATACAATATATATATATATATATATATAATTACTATATTTCTATATAGTCACAGATCATACTTCTATTATTGCAATGAGCTGAAGTAGGTAGAGTTAAAAGGTGTCCATTAAGAACCTAAGAGTGTAGTTATTTATTTATTCGGTGTTGTTAATTAATTATTTATGGATGCACATTTTTTAATTTTGATATTTTATGGCTTACTTATTGAAAACGTTAGTGGTAGTCTACTAAGATTTTATCTCACACCCTACTATGGCTTCCTATGGTACCCAAGAATATTATTTTTCGGCATGTACTTATAAGAAAAATAACAATGATTCTAGTATTTGATATTCTTAGCATATAAATAGATCATAGATGTATAGGACTGACCATACACTCAAGATGTTTATGGAGAAACCTTTTCTTCATTTGTAGTCATTGTATATCTGGATTGTATATTCCTATTCCCATTTCCCCTTATGTATATAAAAATTCAATGCATCCATGTTTAGGATACTTCCTAGTGTCTGGTGATTATTATTTAGTTTCTCAGTAATTTATCCTTCCACTGATTTATTTATTCAGTCTATTTAATCATATACTTCTAATGTTTTATTTTTGTGGTTTAATCCACTATGCCAATATGATATATGGAATAGTCTCCCCACCATACCACCCTTACACCAATTCTTCTTTTTTTAACCCTCTGATGTATGGGGAGTTACACATGATTTAATATAACCAACCAGCTCGAGGAATGGGTTAAGTGTATCCCAAATTAGAAGGTCACAATTAGACATACAATCCCCTATGTGGATTTTGGATCTAGATTTTGGAATGCAGTATCTACCAGATGTCTTGGGTAGGATCCCCTATATATGCATCATCGATTTGAGCATTGTTAGGTACTATGGCTTTCCCAATAGTCACATTCATGATCCCTTAATTGATAGATATGGTCTATGTAGATCTAGATTGGGTTTGTGAAACCCCTAGTGGTCCTATGTGTGATCATATATCTAATGAAATGGGGTATTAAATATATTCTTTAGGTTTCAAGGAGTCCCCCATATGGAATAAATATGATCCCATATTTGAGTATCACAATCAAGAGAGTGGCAACAAGACTTTCTTCATAGTGAGAACCAATGAGAATGTTCTCTTGGGTGTATCCCATGTGGGATGCTAGTGACATAGCATCAGCTTCACAATACTCGATGAAAAATGTTCTCATAGATGTATGGGACTAAAATATTTTAGGTATATTTTAATTGATTAATTTACAATTTTTGATGGAATTTATTAAATAATTCCAATGAAATTGATAGTTTTATTAAGTTGTTGGAATTTTTGATAATGAAAGTTAATTTAAATTATGGGTTTTTATTAAAAAAATTTATTAATTTTTTTATTATCTTAAATAGATATAACCTCGAATTACAGTGTTATCATATTGTTTTTTCTAGGGTTTTACAAGAAAATTGGCCAGCTAAGGACTGGTCATCTAGTAGATTTCCACATCCATATAGTAGTTCTCATTAAGAAGTTGTTCGATCATGAAGTATTCTAGAAAATACTACCATGGATAGAAGCTAGTGAGGCTAAATGGGGGTAATTAGGAATGTGCAGTTTTACAAGGGGAATCAAGCAAGTGAGTATCACAGCAGGTCCAATGGTCCTTTTGGGCTGCGTAGAGCATATAAACCATTTTTTAAAGTGGATTCCAATACCCCACCCCAGGGAAAGAATATAAATATTTGTCCACATGACTTGTTTTATAAACTAGCGGAACATTTACCATTAGTTTTGATGAGGGGAATCATTTTAACCAATTAGGTTCACCTCTACTCGCCCTAGCTCATACACCAATGTGCTGCCCATCACCACTCAATAATGATTCTCTCCACCATTTTCACTCCCTGTCCACCAATACACATTATAGTAAAAAAATATGGGAGTCCACCGAGTGCTCGAGGTTCAACCATATCCTATTGTCACCACATTGGATCTCCTCTAGACCATCATCCAACCACAAACAGACCTGTCCAATCAATGTAAAGGCTTGATGGGTGAAGGTTCTAGATTCTACCTCTATTGTAGTACAAAAAAACTCACTACCACACTTACCTATTGGAGTTCCATACACTCCAACCATTCTATACATCCAAGCTACTTTTCTAGATTTATCCACACCGAAACGCTGGTCCAGCTGGAATCAGATCACCCGTTACATAGGGGTGATTTTGAAAATTTTCTCAAACTTTTATTCAAATTTTAATTCAGGATCTCCATTATAGATTTTTTTGTGAAAGTTCAATACCCACACCCTTTTGGATTATAAAATTATGTGGAATACCACTGATAAAGGGGAGTTCACACACCATAAGGGAGGTGTCTAGAAAGAGGTTCTATGGTGGTCTTCTTACTCTCATTTCCATTCTTTTTATTTTATTTTTTATTTCAATTTCCATATTTATATTTTTAATTTAATTATAATTTTTATTTTATTTTCCTAAATAAAATATTATTCACTCAAGTTCTCACTTCAATGTACACCCATTAACCATATTATATATATTAACCTTCTTATTAATATTATCTTACACTATTTTCATCTTATTTTAATCATTTTATGTTTTAATTATTTTATATTCTATTTTATTTTATTTTTATCCCATATCCATATTCTTATATTTTTTTATATTTCATGTTTTTTTCTCTTTTTCTTCCATCATAAATCTTATTTATATTATATATGTCTCTTATTATCTTCAATCATTCCACCAAAGTGATATCATACCGTCAATAATGAGAGGGGACACAAGGGTAGGACTGGGGGATGTTAAGGTGTTCTTTAATTCTTACATAATGTGTATTTTATATTCATGATAGATATGGGTGGCAGTCCAGGGCGTGGAAATTATCCCCCATGACAGTATACTAAAATCTATTTCTATTATTTTATTTTGTTTATTTTCACTCTATTTGTTGGGTATATCTTCACATGATGGAGTTGATTTGATCAACGGATGAAACAAAATATTATTGATCCATGTCCTAGAAGATTTCACACCTTCGACCATGTTGTTCCACCATCCTTGATTATAAGGGGATGTGGATTTATGAATTATTAGGGCATTCAAGTATTTCCATTACTAAATAAAAGGATAATGATTTAGGAATGATATTTTATAGCCAAGTTATCAATTTAAAATAAATATATATATTAATTTTGGAATCTAAAATAAATTAAGACAATGATATTTATTTCATATCTCATTATATTAAGAATTTCATGTTAGTATAAGATTAAATTTTCATATATAATTTCATTTAATTATTTTATAAATTAATTAAAAACAATGTTTTAATTTTTTTCATAATAAAATAAAAAATAAAAACCAAGTAGTTTAGGTGAATTAGAATAAGTTAATTGATAAACTGAGAAGCATCTCATGTGAGGTTGACCTGGTTAGCATATGTACAATATTAGGAAAGTAATTGTTTTTCAACTCTCTATGATAGTTGTGTGTCAAAATTAGACGTGTTTCTAAGGATTAAATTAATGTTTTTTATTTCTCTTTTCCATGTAGTTTCTATATTGAATTTCTTAAAAACCCAAAAAAAAATATTTTTTAATTATAAATTAAAATTATTATTATTCTTCATTGACCAATTACTCACTTGTTTAAGAACCCATATTTTAACAAACCTATCCTATAGAATATTGTATAGCCTGATTTTCTTGACAAAATAGTATGATCCAAAGACAAATTATCAATGAAGATTAATTCAAGGAACATATCCAGTAACTCAAAGTGACCTTTAAACAAACAGTGGTTAAAGGATTGTCCATATATCTAATTGAAATATTGGAGTACATCAAAACTCTTTATCACTAAAAGTCTAAGACACTAGTAGAGTGTCCCTTGTTTCCTCCCATCATTTCTGAAGAGATTCCCTAGCTAAAATTTCATGAACAATATTTTAAATTCAATGATATAAATGACTGCCTATAAATGATGATTAATACACAATATGAGCTTCAAGGAAAAATGGATTGGATAATAGGAACCATCAACGTATCCCTCAATCAACCAAAACCAGAACCAAAATATGATCTACTTCTCATTCATGATTTTTTTCAAGGATATCCAATAATTTCAGACCATGATTGAGGATTATCCACAACCCTATCATCTAAAGCATTAGATCAAAGATGACCATGATAAGATATAGTGGATTCATTATGAGTAAGAAATGTCTACTATGAAATGTGCGAGAGTTAAAAAATAGATGATCTATAGAATGAATATTAGTAACAAATTGATCTTCCAATTATTTAAATATAATAAGATCTATTAACTTTTCAAAAAAATTATACATGGTAGAAGACAACATAAAATTGGTAGAATTTGAAGAAAATATTTTTGAGCCTGACTACCTTCCTCTATTAGGACTACAAGAAGATCACATGTTTCTGTATGGTTTTTTAGGTTTTGAATATAGGTTAAACCACCACAAATTGTTTCTATAACAGTTTTAAAAAACTGCTACAAAAATTGTTGTTGGCATCCAACATGTGGGGAATCTATCCAGTTATCAACAGTTTCAAGTAATTACCATATAATGTAATTTCACTGTAATTATTTTTTATTTTAGAAGAAATTATATAGAAAAAAACATGGAAAATATTTTGTAGTGGTTTAAATGGCCCCTAAATCCTAAATATTTATAGAATATGAATCCACTAAAAAAATGAAGAAACCCACTACTAAATAATATTATTTAATATTTAGGGGTTGTCAAAACTATCATAATAAAAATCATAAGTATATAGAGGTAGAGTAAACTGCCACTAAAAATTATTTGAAAACATTAGTAGTAGTTCAAACCACCGTGAAATGCTGATTAAAAAAAGTTAGTTGTTAAATCTATATCCCTAGAAAAACTATGGACGAAAAAAATACATAGAACATTCCATACAAATGAATATATAATATTTACAACTTCCCATTTTACAAGAACTAGAACATTACATACAAAACATAAATAAATTAAATGTGAACTACAATCTATTGTTTATTTAAAAATTAGAATATTCATTGGATAAAACCATATAAAAATAAAATCAAGCCCTATGGAAATTTATTTTTACCATTAGTGTGAACCAAATGTTATTTACAGGTGATTATCAGTTAAATAATATATTAACAAAAAAAAGAAGTGTGGAAAGTCGTTTTTCATATTCATCAATGAGATAAAAGAGACACTAATCACAACCAAGTGAAGAACACTGCTCGTTACCATCTCCATATCTATCTCTACATCCTACTACCAGTACCTACAAGACAATTATATTGAAACAAAATAGTGTTCTATATTTATAACTTACTTAAAAACATAAAATATTTGTTAGATAAGTTATTTTGATGTATTTTTATTTAACTAAACACCACCATTCATCAATTCAATATCACCTGGGATAGATCCGATTGTCTTCTTCGATAAGTCAACCAATGCTTTCTAAAAAGCAGATACCTGAGCCCCCTATTTCTAAATGGTAATTTGTATATAAAAAACACTCTCTGAATTTCATGAGGGTATAGAGTGACTAAATATATGAGTAGATTGTCCTTTAATCTTCGATGGCCTTCCAAATAACTCCTATTGTAATGGTCTCAAACCCACCACACATACTCGACCTAGATACTCCTTCCAAAATACATAACCAACTCAGTCATCATAGGAGATTGAGATGGAATGCACAGGATTTGCATCCCATAGATCACTAATTTTAACCTATAAATCAAATATAAGTCAAATTTAAATCAGTATATACTAATGCATTGACAACTAAAAATATGTTTTTATAATGAAAAATGATTTCATACCGGAAATTCTTTGGCATGCTTATTCAAATAACTCCCGTAAATTTTTTTATGAAATTCTAACTACATTTATATTCAGTAGACTTGGTGCCCTAAATTATGTGATTAAATTAAACCAATATAAATAAAAAATTTAATATATATAATAATTAATATTGTCTTATAAATATTTAAACTGATGAAAATATTACCAGAGTAGATCGGTCTCTAAAAAAACTCTTCGACCCAGCAATGTGAGGAATGATTTTCTTAAGACGACTCAATGCATTATTACTTAAAAAATATGGAAATAAATAACATGTAATTTAATATTAATTAATACAATTTTATATCCTTTTTATATTCATGTATAAATTTAAAATGGGGTTAATATAATAATATATATTTAAATACAATGTAATTCTAATCATGATGGAAATCAATAAAAACATCTCGTTGCTCTCTAGATATCCCATTGGGTACCTCATGATACAATTTTTGCGAGGTCAATGAAGTATCATTGAATTATCTCCATAATATCTATTAAAAATATTTCTATTTCATAATAAAAAATCTCAATATACTCATTCATGATATTAGATCTGCAATGAGAAACCATGAAAACATCTAAAAAAAGTGATTCCTTTTTAAAATGTTACAAATTAATAACATAATGAATTTAAATTAAAACATAATGTATAAAATTACATTATCCATGAATAAAAAACAACATTTTTCTATGATGGAGTAAAATTCTTCTTATTATGATGTGTAATCTAAAGTATAACAGGATCCACCACCAGTTCTCCTAGAATCTTGCCAAATAATCTTGCGACATTATTTATAGGGACCTCATAAGAGTCAAATTGGACAACTATCTTTAGTCTGTTTGGATTTTCGGAAATTAAAATTTTATATTTCTATCAATCGTAGAATTATTTACATATTTTATAAAAGATATTAGAAGTATAAAAAATTTTAATAACATTATTCATATTAAATTTATTACTTATAAATATCACCCTGTAATATCCCCATGAAGAAACGGGAGTGAAAA
The DNA here is from genome assembly GCA_963277665.1 of Viscum album. Classification (NCBI taxonomy): domain Eukaryota; kingdom Viridiplantae; phylum Streptophyta; class Magnoliopsida; order Santalales; family Viscaceae; genus Viscum; species Viscum album. The sequence continues at coordinate 594,711,616 of OY728126.1, forward strand.
ACTATTCCCTTGCTGATGAGGCTGCTGAGAGTGATGAATGGGGAGGTGTAGGTTGAGCTACTGATGGGATACTGATGGTTGTTCTGCCAGATGATGACATAATAGAGGGTGTGAGAGACGGTGTTTGGTGTCAAGTTGAGGGTGTCTCTATTGATATTGGGAGGGAGACCGATGGATCATCATCATTCTGTATGGTCAAGGGAACATCGATTGAGAGTCTACAGGGATCAATAAAATGCTTCATGCTTTTCATTCCTATCATTTAATCAAATAAATATAACTTTAGAAAATATACTTCAAAAATACAGTGCATAAAAAAGTAGAAATGATAAAAGTGGCATAGTACTGGGATATATATATATATATATATATATATATGATAATGAATGACTACACAAATAAAAAAAGTGGTTGATAAATGAATGGATGGATACAAATACAATTCTATTTTTCTAAAATTATTTAATTTTCTTAAAACATAATTACTTCATCTACTTTATCAACCCTTGAAAATCAATTATATTCAATATCATAATGGAAAAATATTTTTTATTCGTGTTGTTTATAGGATTCAATGTCAGAGTTAAAATATTCCACTTCATCAACCATATCATACAAGTATCTTTGTTTTTATTGAGAAACTATTCCCCACCCATCATCAATGACATCCTCTACATAATATACAATTTTCTCATGTGATTAAAAGATATAAAGATCACGAAATTTATTGTCACTGATATCTATCAAGTGAGAGAAGATCACATATGTAAATTGAAATGAATCTATTTTAAAACCCCTAATAATAATGATCATGTTTCATTTGAATAAAAAAATTGAAAAATTATTATTTTAGATTAATTTGATAATGTCATTCTATAATCAACAGTATCCCACTTCGATAAATGTAAATATAAAAATATTCTTTCTTTTTAAACCATTTTCCTGACCGAATGTAAAAACATTCATTCCATTCAAATTGTATGTGTTGATATTTTTCAAATATTATAGATGATCTCAAGAAAAAAACATAAAATCTTCTAAAAAATAAGCTCAAATATCAGTATTCAAGATGAAAAAAGTAATATACATTATCATATTTACTAAATATATGGGTTAACCTATTATCCATTATGATTACAATAATTATTTTTTTAAAGGTTGGGGCCAAAGCCTCATTTATTATTAAAGAAAAGAAAATACTTCTTTAACTGGGTAGAGTGAGACCCATTACATAACCCGAAGGCCCAGTGGGAATTTAGCCAATTACATTGCCCGTAGGCCCATTTTTTGGCCCAAGACCCGTTTTGTGAAAAGTGCATTTACAGTACCCACACTATTGCATTACCGCAGAGTACCCACCACTACTACAGTACACTACCGCCACTACAGTGTCATTACTGCTACAGTGTGCTACAGTGCTTCTACAGCACCCTACACCCATGGGGTTTTGAACCCCCATTTTTCATGTATAATTATGGGGTTCTTACAACTAATCCAACCCCCAATTATAAAAATTTCTGTAATGGTAACACACTTGGGCCCATTGGGGGATCTTCCAAGCCAATGTGTGTCGCACATTCACCAGCTAAGCAATGACTTTGAATCACCTTGTGCATAATCTACACAGTATCCCAGGCTGGCGAGACACAATCCTGAGCCCAAATAAATTGATCTTCCACTTCAATATTCAATAGAACATATCTATATGATTATAATAATTCCCTTTAAGTCTGTGTAACATTTCTTCTCCTCTAAACATATCGGCCAATAATATGAAATATTTTTTTATTTCCCATTTATTTGAGATTGAGTCGAAGTGTCATCAATAATTCCAACTTTATTTAATTATTTCCCAATATAATCCGTGTATATAGAAAAAATATAATAAACTCATCTCCCGAATCTCCTTTAGAAATAGATCCTTCTGGTTGAGCATGTTTTTTTACATAAGATTTGAAATTCCTAAGATATCTATTAATTAAAATAAAAAAATTAATTGTGCATTTAATGAAGTTCTAATAATTATTTACATAAATTAAAAACACATAAATAATTTACCGCTTAATTATATACATCATTATATACTACACTAGGGCTGCTAATTTAGCTTCTTGAACCAAATTCAGAGTTAAATGCATCATGTCTGTAAAAAAAATGGAGGAAAGATCAGAACCACTGAAAAAAATGTAAATAAAAATATCTCTTAAAGGTTGTTGAGATAAAATGTTTGATTAGATTTATCGAATATTATTCAAAAAATTGTGAAAAATTTGAGTATAACAGTTGTAACATTTTTTGGTAATAATAAACATAATGCCAGTGGTAGTAATTGTTGTAAGAAAACTTGTGACTAGTGACTGTTCAATCAATGTAATGAATGGTGATTTACGTCAGAAAACCATGATATGTTACTTGAGTCTAGATCAGATACCTTCACATGTTGTAAAATTCAATGGAATTTATCTTTTTACATAATTTTCAATGAAAAAAATTATGGAGAAGTCATTCCAATCTAATATATCTGGAGATCACACTTTATGTTCATTGTTTGAATGTCCTTCCACAAATTGATATGGTCCTTCAATTTTACATGCAAATTGAGTTATGTGAAGATAAAATAGTTATAAACATTCTTCCCAATATGCATACCATCATGAAATTTATGCAATAAATTATATTCCAAATATGAATGTTTAATAAATATATTTTTATCTTCCATTATTTTCATATGATTTCACTTTTTGCTGAAATATGAAAAAATTCCGCATTATCATTCAATGGATGCACATTACAAAATTCTATTTCAATATTAACATATTGTGCAAATATTTCAAAACCTGTCTACAAATTTGGAGGTTTTATAGAATCAATAGAACCATTGAATCTCTAATTATTCATCCAAAATCTATGAGATGTATTGATAAATATTCGATGACACAAGATGCACCATTTTTAATCATTATTTTAGAAGATGCATCACATGTCTCAACACCATTGCTCCTTAAATCCTTCTATTCATCAATATGATGATGAATGTGTATAACAATATCATTTCTAGCTATTTTTTCCATAAATTATTTTTTAAATGATACAATACTTTTGTTTAATACACATCCATAGATGTATATATTAAGGTATCAAAACAACAAGTCAAATTCAATAACTAGTGCTCAAAATCCCAAATGGGTTGAATATGTTGGTACCAATCCCAATCAAACATTCTCGGGATCAGATGAAAAATATATATGTAATGAATAAAATGACTTTCATGATTTTCAATCTCATGTATTTCACATTAACCAATCATTGTCATTATCTATAGAATGAATCTTCATGTGCTCAGAGGTTTTTTATGACATGAATAATCTTTCCAAATGATGTTTTAGAGGGAAGTAATGGAAACCCTTTTAGGTGTATTGATTTTCTTCATCAAAATAGTATTTTGCGAATTTGTAATTCTAGAATAACTTATTAACTGGCAGCTAGAATAAGAAAAAAAAATTTATTCCCACCTTCATGAATTATCTTACCAATAAATCATACAATCTTTTGGATACATTTATTTTTTTATAATTCAGACCAAAATTGTTCTCAGCTTTTTTCATATTGTAAAATGACTCCGAGATCATTTCCTCATTGAATTCATCACACAACAGTTCCATTATCATAAACATCACCTTATTTTTAATAACATATAGGTATTTGATATGATTCTACTTTATTAGAAAAGAGTTTTTGAATATTTAAAATATATAATATAAAAATCTTTATTTACATCATCAATAAAACGATGAAATTAATTTTTCTAATCAATGAAGTTTTCTCTTATATTTCTTCCCCCAATATCAGGATAAGAATCTAGTGATTTGTTATATTCTAGATCTGGGAGTTATATAGTCTAAAAAACCACTTGTCATGTTGATATTTGTAGAACCCTCAACTATTTGTTCTGATCTATTTTGATTTTGATGATTGTGTCTTAAAATTCATAAGGAATCGTTTACAATGTCATTCATTTCATTGTCCATTATCAAAGAAGTTGGGAGCTTATTCTGTTGATTGACATTAATTCTCGAACTTTCTATATGGATTGATTTTCCATTCATAATCCAACAGAAATATAGATAATGGAATTTATTCAGTAACATGTATTCATAAACATTATCTCTCTTAATCTATCTTCTAAATTTACATTTATGACATGGATATCTTATTCTCTCAACAATGGATTAATTGGAAATTCAAAAATCTACAACTCATCAAAATCCTTGGCATACTGAGGTGTGTTCCTCAGTAATGTGATCTAACTTTTATCCATATATATCATTATTTATGTAGACATTATTATAATTTGTTTAAAAACATATGTATTACTAAATAGGGAAATAGAAGATGGTAAAATCTAGTAAAGTGGAATTAGATGGAATTAAGTAGATTCATGATTTAATTAAAATATAAATTCATCAAATGAATAGATAATATATTTGAATATAAAGGGGTGTTAGATAATGATAAAATTTAAACAATTGAGAAATATGGTAATTGGTGTTGAAAAGAACAATAATAATCAAAACATCAATTTTAAATAGGGGTTGGTTTTCGGTAAAACATACCTTTGGAAACGAATTTATGGATCAAATCATATCTTGATCTATACCTTCCTAACTAAACACTTATAATACAAAAACACAATATGAAATGAATATTTCAAATCAATCAAGGGTAACACCCATAAAACATTTAGGAGAATATTTTTTTATAACATCCAATTATAAATTGTATGAAAATTTCTAAAATTATAAAAAAATACTAAAAACTATAAAATTTTATATTTCTTCAATGAACCATTAAAAGAGAACTCATGAATTATTTCATCCTGTATATGTACTATAGATATATTATTGAAAACCATGATTATATATTTTTTAAATATTCTCTTAAATCGAGATAAAATTTTAAAAAACAATATAGTTATATTATAAAATTTAAACACCTAATTGTGTAAAAAATATGGATCGTCAAATTTGATCACATAAGAATTACTAAAAAATATGTAACTAGTAATAAAAAAATTGAACAATTTTCAACAATCATTTCATTTAGTGGTAATATTATAAAATTCATCAAAAAGAAAAGTCAGTAAACTATTTTAAATCAAAAAAATAATTTCATCATGTTCTAATTAAATCTGAAGAATTATCAACAAAATTTAACATTAGAGAAAGAAAAATTTATGACTAGTCATCTACAGTCTAATTTTTTGTCGTGATTATCAGGGATTAAATATATTCTAAAAAATATTTTTGTTTCAAACAATCATTATCAATTAATTCATTGATTAAAAACCCAAAAATGTAATTATATATTTCATCATGCTATCATATAATAAAATATAATAGCTAGGGGAATATCAATTAACATAGAAATTAAAGAACTTTTTCCCTTCAAGATTTGTTCTTCTTTATTTTCTATTATACTCATCATAATATGTTTAATTTGATAACTATGTACATAAACTGGAATAACAAACAAAAATCTTTATTTGGTTTTAAAAAAATAATCACCTTCTAGAATATTTTTTTAATAATATTAATTGTGAACTATAATTCTAAATCATGTAATATAAATGAAGTCATGACATTTCATGAAATCTATCAATGAAATAATGAATAAAATATAATATCATTTTAATGGGTCATCTACAGTATATATATGAAAAAAAAATTAAATAAACAAGGGAGTATACATGTAATTATTATTTTTATTACCATTATAAAATTCCAAACATTTTATTAATATTGATTGGATTCTGATTAATAGTTTGTTATTTATTTATAATTAAATAAATAAACGGTTTATCATCCAGTTTCACAATATCATCATTTTCCATAAATTTTAAATCACATGTTAGGGATAAATGAAACACAATTCAAGAATGATTAAATACACATCATAAATCGTATTTACCATGTTCATGAAACTATTCATTAGAAACTATCAGTTTCATCAGAAATTATTCTGATAAATTTCAATTAAAAAATCATCTTAGCATTTACTAATAAAAATGAAATATAACACCACATGAATCTTATAATCTTAGTGGGAAGTCTCTTTATTAATTCATGATACACAACTATCATCACATAAACCCACAATGAGGAAATGGATATATGGTTAAATATTATTATAAAAATATTTAATACCTTAACAACCCTACTAAGTTGATTTTTATTACAAAGAGGTTATCCAAACATTTTTATACTATGCATTTCCAATCATACAACATAATATCCTTAATAATTACATCCTAATCTAGACCCATTATTTGTGATCGATCAGAATGACACTAACCAATGGTGAATCCCTCAAACACCACAAGGTTAAAATAAATTCTAAGGGTTTAAAATGTCATTTTAAAATGATATATCCACATATATCAACCCACTAGAACTAGAAAAACAAAAAAATGATTACATATGACTCATGATAGGAAATCTTACAATCCAGTAGGAAATAATTTTATCACAATCAGTGTCATAGTAGTTCAAAATACACTATAGAAGTCTACAAATCTAAATACACAATGTCATATTCTTGATAAAGAGAGAAATAAAACCTATAAGACCACACCTTCTATGTGGGATCGGGTTAAGGCAATTGTAGGGAGAGAGCACGGGCGACGAAGGTGACTCGACCAATTGAAATGGTGGAGCCTATGACAGCAAAACCGAATAATGGATATAGGGGCCCATGGATAAAACCGTAGTTCTAGAAATTGTCCTGTTGGGAAATGGGCTATGATTACAACATCGATAATTCCTCATGCTAGAACGAGGCTGTGACTGAAGTGCTGAAAATTGGATTGGCGGGAACGTGGCTATAACTGCTGTGTTGAAAAGGTATTTAGATGAATAGGGATGTGACCGCAAGACATGTAAAAGATCTAGAGGCACATTATCATAGAAAAATAGAGATTCTCATGCTCTGGTGAGGGGAGAGGAACAATGTTGTAGGATGTGGGGTATCCAGGGAAGGGGTTCTCAGAGGAAAAGATTGGGGTGCGACAGAGGGCTCAAGAGCATCGTTGAGGGGGGGGGGGTGCTACGGTTCTAGGTGGGGGAGGGGGATCAAGAGTTACAAAGAGGGGGTGGTTCTATGGTTTGGGGTTGAGGGGGAAGGGGGCATGGGGAGAAGGTGGGGGCATGGATGAGAGAATAAGAGTATCATCCTACTAGGGATGGTTGATGGAGAAGGAGAGATATGGGGGGAGAAGGGTTGGGGTAAAGGATTATTTTTTAATGAAAACATAAAATTTAGCTATGGATTATAAAAACCCACCACTAAATATGTAAAAATTTTTTGTGGATATTTAGTAAACTAAATCTAAGTAAAAAATTTGTTGTATTATTTCCACTTCCATCTAAAATAGGCACTTACCACTAAAATGATATTGCATCTTAACAAATTCTGGGAGTTTATCTCATCTTAAAATCTATTTAATTTGATTTTATTCCACCTAAATATAGTATTAATTCCAAATAATTTTAATTTACAAATTCAAACAATACATGGAATTCCTTATAGAAAGATGAAGAAAATTAACATGAACCTATTGAGGAACACAAAGAGCTACCTTGTTATTATTAAACATGAATATGAGGAAGCTGATTAGAATGTCCATATAGCTAATATAGATGAAATAATGATATGGTATTACATTATAAAAAGTGATAAAATTATTTTTAATAATTTAAAATAAAATTTTATACAATTAAAAATGCCTTCTTACAATCCTTTTGATCGTTAATTTCATCCAACACATGTTGACCCATCACTTGGAAAAATTAATGAGGTTTCACAAGTAGAAACCAAAGAATAGGATGATCCATAAATCATTCTACCCCAACATGCATGATGTACTTAATTGTGAAGGGGGAATATTTGGTATACTCTTTCCACGTATATTTCTTCTCCAATAAGGATGAAGGACAAGATGGGAAATGCAACATGTGGTGGTTCAAATCAAAGTACCTCTACCCACAATTAGACATTGGATAATAGCTGGTAAATCCCAATGGAGGTAGTAAAAAGATATGGTCCATATTGGGGATCATACTATGACTTACCCATTTTACATGATTTCTGGGAGTCGAAATTTAATTTTTAGGATTATTCCAGCATTCATCCCACTCCATCTTATCTTTTTTAGAATAAATTACACAATACTTATGCCTACATCAGTAAATTTCTATTATAGGTTCATGATGTAATAAAAACCCATAAAAATTCATTGAGGGATGTGGAAAGAGATTCATGGGAAAGGGAGTTCACATTTAATATTTATATTTAAGAATACATGAATTCTTATCCAAAACAAATTTTAGTATTTAAACTGAATATTGCATACCAATACATGCATTCATTTTTTACACGATTTACCTATGATTCATGAGTTTCAAAGGAATCCTATGATTCCATGCTTTATATTTAAATGGTAAATAGATTTTATGATTATAATGGATAATTGGGTGATTTAACTGAATCAGGGATAATAAAATGTTCCCTCTTGATTTTGGAGGTATTATTTGATTCAAGTAAATGAAATTTACCTAGAATTATTCATAATTTTATTTTTTTGATGTTCTTGTGAATTTATTAGTTATTATTAGTCACGATTTGAGTGATTGTCCATTATCAAATTTCACATTCCCAATAGTATTTCATGACAATGTATTTCATTTTTTTTGATCATATTTATTATGTGATTACGTGACATGAAAACTTCTTGAACTTGAATTTGAACATGTAAAAGATATTATTGTAAAAAACACATTTTAAATGATTGAGAAATTTTTTTAAATTTTGTTATCCATGAAAACCAGTTTTATATTAATCCTTATTTATAATCATAGAGACCATGAATGACCTTGTTCATGATGAGCGATGTTTCAAGAAATTTTTATCCATGCCTAACCACAACTTATTATTTTCACTATATTTTAATGTAAATGTGTGTGGGTTGGGAAGTTCATGGTAAAATGGATGAAATATATTATAAGGAAAACGTGTAGGGGTACAAATTTTGGGAATTGAGAATGATTTTTGATTCATTAAATATAATTTATCGATTTAACTTCTTGAAAAAACATGTCATTTAATGTAGACTAATGAGAAATAACCATTGTTTGAACGGTGATTTTTTAATATGTGTTTTGGTGGTGGATGTGAGGATTATTCTAAGAATTATTTTAGAAAAAGAATATAAAGGGAAAAACAGACTTGAAAAATAAAAAAATTATAACTATGTGAAAAAATTTATTGAGAATAAAAAATAATTCAATATTTTTTTCATTTTTCATAACATTAACATTGATCATAGACATAGGAGTTCTAATTTTATTTTGAAAATGTCATTAAATCTCACTTTTCATGTCATTATTCATACTTTATGATATTTTCCTCCTTTTAAAGCCATAATTTTTTAAATTATCAATTCAGAACAACAATCAGCCTTAGCTAAATTAGAACATTAATTTGAATTTAAAAATTATTTTATGTGTCATTTTTTTGTAATTTGAGAATGTAGTTCCATTAAAATAATATGGATAATGGGAATATTATAATTATTTGAGCATAAATATAAATTATTTGCATTATGATAAATGAGTGGAAATATTCAAGAGTGGTAAATAATTATCTGACATGTTTGATAATAATTAATTAGAAAGCATTAATAGATGAATAAATATGATTCTTTAATTTCAAAAGAGGAAAACATCAATACATGAGATGATTACATCTCTTAAATTTGAGAAATTGAATTTATATTTTATATGGAATTTGAAAATTGTAATACTTTATTTCAATGAAAATTATAATATTGATAATGTTGGATCCCTCTAATTTTCAATATTATGATTAAATGATTTGGTAAAATAATTTTTTATGTGTTGTTGTATTTGACACAATAATATTTCATGCATATTTATAAGAATATGTTAAATATTTTTTAATTAATTTAATGAACGATTCCCATTAAAATTATTGTTTTATTACATTTTCAGAATGTGATGATAAAGAATGAAAGTGATCAAAAATTAAGGATTTCAATTAAAAATTATTTTATGAAAATATATATTATTTTACATTCTTATAGCCTATAACTATAATAGTATAATAATTATTTAGTGGTTTTACCAAAAAAACATTTGAGATAAGGGCTGGACCTCAACCAGCTGCCCATAACCATCTAGATGGCCTCATGAAGAGGTCAGATGACAATGAAGACTATAAATAGGGCCTTACCAAAATGAAAGGTAATGATTCCACATGGATGCATCAGGCTCTTGTAGTGGCCAATGGGGTATCATGATCATGTGTACAATAGTCTGCCTGAAAGCATGTATCAGCTACACTATGTGTATAGCCCGTGTGTGCAAGTGTATTATTGGAGCCTAACCTGATACATTATTTTAAGGCGGTGTTTATGTGTCATGGATTATAAGAAAATAGTTCCTCCACCATTCATTTCGTTGTGCGGAATTATTTTAATATGTTAATTTTTATCTATACTCATGCACGCTCAGACACCTGCTCATTGTACATCTCCTCTTGAATCTGCTGCTCTCTACCCATTGCACTCACCGACCCCCACACCTCATCCTCAGAAACACCATGAGAGACCAATTATATCACCTAGTCAATTGATCTCTCACATTATCCAACTCATATCACATCCAGTCCATTATTTTACAAAAAATGATCTCCCTCCATCCACTATGAAGGCTGAGGGGTTTGAAGAGCTTTCTCTCCCCCACCACTGAAGCACTCAAACTCGGTTGCCACTCACACCACATAGAGTTCATGCACTCCATTCATGCCATTTTTCCCATGATTATCCAATAGATCTATCCACACCGAATAATTAGCCCCATTATAATCATATTTCCCATCATCTATGGGTGATGTTTGAATATTTTTTCAATTCCATATAGAAATTTTAGAAGAAGATCTCCATTGATGAATGGATTTGGATGATGTAAAGCCCACACACTCACATCCTATAAAAGAAAAGGCATCCCACTTATTAAGGGGAGTTCTCACACCATAATATTAGAGACCATGCTAAAGACCCATATTTCTCTTCTCTTTCTGAATGTAATTTTAATTCTATTTTTTATTTTTTTTAAATATTTTAGTTTTTTTCATTAAAATGTATTCCTTATTTTAGTTTTATAAATAAAATTCAATTCATCAATGTTATTCTATCAGGGTTATTACACAACCAATATTATTCTTATCCTTCTTATTCTACATATTTTATTTTTATTTTATTATTCTTTTTTTTAAGTTGTTGTTGATAATTTTTTATTCCATTTTATTTTATTTGTATTTAGTCTCTCTCCCTTATTTGCTTCATTTTTTTAGATTTCATTTGTGTATTTTCCACTTGTTCTCTTATACCTTTTCATTTTATTTAATTTATATTTTATTATCTTCCTTATTTATACCAAATTGATCTTGTACTCTCGATAATGAGGTGCTGGACCAAGTCTTGGCAAGAGAGTGATTGTGGGGTTCATGAATTTTTACTCAAACACCATTTTATCATTGTGTTATAAAGGAGTCTCATGTCCTAGTGTGGAAATTAACCCCTATGAAATGAAATTGAAATCTATTTGTATAATTTTTATTTTATAAATTTTTCATTTCATCATTTTTTATCATGTCACACACTGGAGTTGAGCTCATCAATAGTTCAAACAAAATTCGATTGACCCTGTTTTGGGAAGATATCACACCTTCAAATAAGGTTTTCCATTAACCTCGATTACAGAAGGCGGTGGAATTTAGATTAAATAAGTAATTAATTTTTTAAGATCTTCTAAATAAAATGATACAGATTCACACATTATATTTCATATATGAATTATCAAACCAAATTAATATAATACATGCTAAAAATGATGGAAGCCAAAAGATACCTCAAGACATAGTTCTTTTATTCATAACTCATTTTCATTATTACTTCATGTTAGTATAAGTTTTAATTTTGAAATTTCATTTCTTTTCATTTTTTTAGAAATTAATTAAAACCAAAATTTCCATTTTTTCATAAAATAATAAAAACAAATAGAAATAAGTAGTTTAGGAGAAATTTAATAAGGGAATTAACTGATAATCTCAACAAGTGAGATCACCCTAATCATCCACTATACTACATTATGAAAATAAATATTCTTTTTCCACACCCTATTTAAGGAATGCATTAATATTAAATTATATATGGTAGGGATGATTCCAATAAGTGATATATCTTAGACATGTGTAATTTATGATGGTAGGTCTAGTGAGTGTATGTTGTTAGGCGATCATTACCATTGATCCTTGAGTATAATTCAATGGATGGTCGTATGTTAAAGGCCTCATGCGACATATAGTTAGAGGTGAGTATATTTATGCAATCCTAGGATTACTTGTAGTTTTATACATAAAATTATTGACAAAACATGATTATATGATCTAACTAGACATGTTTAGTTGAGTAGTTGATGAGATGGAGTTTCTCATTCTCTATTACATGGGCTCCATCTATATGAGGTCGAGATGGCTATTTCTTTTCACATTATCCCTTTTATTTCTTGTTTTTCGGTAACCTACAAGGTATTTTCATACTCATACGGACATAGGATTTTTCCTCACATGTCAAGTTTTTTGAATATGTGATGCATTTCAGAGTAGTTTTAGGAGGACTAAGAGAAAGACCAACTTAGTGAGTGAGAAAGACTACAGTAAATTTTAGTTCATGGCTGGTCTGTGTTCTATTTGTTTCATTTGATTTTTGTCTCCACTATCTATGTAGGTTAGACTCTCTTGTAGTTTTTGTTGGGCTTGTATTTTCCCCTTTTACACATTATATACGTTTTCTTCACTCTAATTGTGGGATATATGTATGCATGTATTTTTTTTTTCATTTTCTCATGGATATTTATGTGGGTGGATGCATATAGATACCATAGTATATGGCCTCCCATATGTGTGATATTCCAACTCGGTGCTAATAGCCATCTACTAAAATATTAGAGGCGGGATTGGGGAAGTTTTAGATCATGCCCTAGTGGGTAAGGTCATGACACAATAGCAATCGGGAATTCTTTTACCACCACCACCAACACCCATTGATCATAAAAACTACAATAGACCCACATCAGGATTTTGTAGAACAAATACCTCTCCAACTTGTAGGTATTAAATAATTATTAACCATCATCCTCTAAGGAGGTTTTTTTTCTCAAGACTATGATTGAAATCATTGAAATACCCATTATGGTTCAGCCTTTTCAATGATCCATATCCTACATTGGGATATAATTTTGTTAAATACACAAAATTACCCCTCAGAAACACTATCCATTAGGAGAAAAGGAAAATCCAAATAGGGGATAAACCAAAATAGTCTTCTAAAAAGGAATATATCATGGAGGGTTATACATCTCTTTGATGTAAATAAGATTCTTACAACCCAATTTTTTATAGTAAATATTATTATCGTTAATATCATAGGTAACATGGAGCATAACCCTAGTATGGGAGAATATATAAAGTGAAATTCACTTACAACATTGTACACCAAAATTTACTTATAAAAATTGTGAATAATCAACAACATATGTGGTCTCAAGATCTACAATATATTTTAAATATTATTCTTTCACATATTTGGTTAACTTATATCAATGATAAAGGGAAATTGAATGGATAAATCTATATCCCAAACACCTATTAAAGAAAATAATACCTTTTATATTGAAGATAAATTATCTCAACTTGAATTCAACTTGGATAGATTGAAGAAACTAAACATAAAATCATTCAAAGGAAATATTCCTACAGAGTAAAACACCTAAAGAGAGGCTAATGTTTCTCCACTAGTATATATATAGGAAGAAGGTGTTCATAAACACTGAACGGTAGATTCATTTAATAAAAACAAGTCATGTTCGTGAAATTATGTCTAACTACACATGGTATCTGAATAGTTTATTAATTTTCAATACTATTATTGAAAACAATGCCATTTAATGTGATACAAACCATACCATGTCAGAAAAGATATCAGCAGTAAACACATGTGAGATACCATATCAGGATTTTCCCATTACCTTTCCTTGAGTATCATCCTAGTCAAAATTCCCTCTAGATCTTGTTGACTCCATCGAGTCCTTTTCCACTCTGATGTAATCCGTTCAGTCGTGATCTGTAACAGTGTAGTCTGAGATGAATCCATGTCTCAATTTGGTATATCCAACTCCTCCTCCAACCAATTATAGGAATCTTTTGTTCCCTGTTTTAAAAGGAATGGGTTACCTAGAGTATTATCTCACACAGTTCCTATCTCCACGTGGAACCATATAGAAACATTTGAGCGTCCTGAAGTAGTGATTTTTAGATGTTTCACCCAAATTATGGAAGGACCAAAATTGTTTTGTTATTGTAATCTTCCAAGAGGATGTATCAAAAACTAATAAGATATTTTGGCACACTTCCACATCAAATTTAGTTAAATGATAAAATAAATGCATATATATGACCTCTAGAATTGTAAACAATATGAAAATTACGGGGTTAAATATTTTAATGTTAGGTGGAATGGATTTAATTAATCCCCCAATATGAAACTTTTTTAAGAGAAGTTGTTAAATATTTTTCTTAGAGAATCTCTATGATGAATTGTAAACATTGTTAATGTCATTAAAATACCTATGAAGTTTCCATGAATTTTTTGTTGTTTAATAATTTATATAAGGTAAAATTTTATACTCAAAGGAAAAATTTTAACATGAAATATTCGTTTAAGGGTAAAATACTAAATGATTTGAGGACAAAAAAATAATGCTCTTGTTGACCCCAAAAATATATATAGCTCTTAATTCCACCAAATATCACTATGTTCCTCTCCATGAAAAATAGTAGGAAGAATAATTCTATTTTATAAGGTAAGGATAAAGTAAAATCACACATAGTTAATGGAGAAAATGTATGAAACATAAAATTTTCAAATTTAAAAGGATCCAAGGTACACAATTTATATAATTGAGAATGACCTACCCAAATTTTAGGAGATCATGAAATATAAAGATTTTAATCTAAATAACTAACATTATTACTACCCATTCCATTAGAAATTGGGTAATATAATCCATGATTCCTTTGTATTTAATTATATAATATATAAGATGATTGACTCTAAAAAATAATTTTTAAGTAAACCCATAACATATGTCTAATACATTTCTACAAATCCATTATTCGAAAAAGGGGAACTATAGGAAATAAAAAATATGTTATCATATAAATTCATTGAAAACAAGACTAAGAAATTGAGCATATATAAAAACACCATATTTATGGCTCAACTAAACCATACAATTGTGACCCCAATTACCTTTTATGAACAATAGAATACATCCTAAATATCACATTCATCCAAAATGAAATGAAATTATCATTGAGGAAACAAGGATTATGGATAAGATCCTTCATTATATAAATACTATTTCACACTCTATTGGATATATTAATCCATCACTGGGAGGTTATGAATTATCCTACCAATTTAGATGATGAGAAATACCCACCAAATAAATTTCTAATCTGATGAATAATCACAATATTCCTTGGATAATGAAACTCATTTGATAGGGCCCGTTACAAAAAAGAAGACCTATATGAACTTGAGTTACCCACCAGTAATTAGACAATAGACCACAAAGGCCATAGAGGTCATGGACGATGTGGTCTAAAATTGATTACGATGATCAAAAACCATTTTTATTAAGGGCTTATATGCCACAAAATCAAGAAGTTTGAAACTCCGTTGAGCTCAACTAGAATACAGATCTAATCGTGAATCATCCATGACTTATTATCATCCCCTAAGAATCCATCCATGGAATAAACTAATGATATAAATCATAAACCATTGGTCTATAAATATGAAATATTTAGGTAGTTTTTTCCAATCCAGTCATTACACCTTATATTGCATTCCCCATTCAAAAAAAAACTCTATGAAATCTATATCAAGAAATTTTCAAACCAAACTATGTCAATGATATTTCCATTACTATTAAGACGTATTGTTCATAAACTAGTTCAATCAAATGAAAAATAGTCATATATTTCATGGAATAATACTAGGAAGCTAACATAAATGAGAATATTAAATCATTTTATATACCCAGATAACATGATGAAATAATTTCTACTAATAACACCATGTTAGTGATTCTAGGAAAAATATAATACAACTAGGAATCCTTATATTCATGGGATACCATGAAGCTAAATTATTTCCTTTCAACTAGACTATCCATGTATATGATAAGATTTTGAAAAATCCATTCACTATAATCAAGCTCAAATCCATATTAAAATATTTAATTTCATTGAAATTTTATGGTTAACCAAGATATAACCATTAATTTTCTCACAGGGTAGTTGTGTCTACATATCCAGAGATCATTTCCTCATTATAACATTAGTCAATCATATACCTTAAAAAGTGGCATGTCTTTGCAATACAAGGTGATAATTCCCCATTTGAGTCATGAAAATTATAATATTCAGATGATTTTTTCTTCAAAAGGGAGGATAAGTGTGTATAGTTGATAACACTATCGATAAAAATTCCCCCAATAACCTATAAGATGGCTAGGTTAATCCTTGAATTGAACATATAGAAGAATATTTGTTTCCCATCAACTGATTTGTGGAGACAAACCCCATTATTGAAATTAATTGGATCATATGGGTTCCAATGTAAAATAATCCAAAAAATCTAGTAAAATTACTTTTTTATGCTTCTTAGGTGAATGTCAATATAGAAAACCCACTATCAAGGAATGAAAATTTTGTTTTGTAGTCTATGAGAACCACAATGGCCCCTAGTCATCACTACAACCTTTAAGGATCAATAGTTTTTTAGTAAACTTACTTTAGAAACATTTAATAGTTTTATATGAATCCTATGATAAAAAATGAGTATGGGTTTTGGGAACATTTACTTCCGCTCTCATGGAGTCAGTAATGTCAGATGAGACCGAAAATTCAAATAAAGGGTCACATTCTAATTGGAAAAATAATAATGCTTATGCATCATTATTATTGTCCAAAAATGATCAAATATCATCTAGTAGGTATCAAAATACCCATTCATGATCTAATTTTGAAACCAGGGAGGTATAAAAATGGAAAGAAGAAGATCATATAGATCATGTTATAGTATTTGATGAAGGAATCCCTACCACCATTGATAGAAATGGTAGGTTAATTTGGGTAAAGATATAAATCTGTAGCCTATGTTGAGTAGTGCCACTAAGGACCATAAATAGTTGGATACATATAAATCTTTCTTGAAATAACATCTTAATCAATTATTTTTCTGAAACAAAAACAAATTTTATTTTCTTAGAGCTTCACAAAAAATACTAGGTTTGATACTGATGTTGAAACACATCATTTTGGTTCTCAAAATATATTCCATGACTATAAGAATACATTAGTGTCTCAACCATAATCACCTGAACTAGTATTAGTACTACTGACAACACGTGAGCTGTGATGGACAACCTCATATTAAAAATGATTTTAACTAGTATCATGAACTATGGTAGTATTGTGAGGAGTCTATATATATATGTATTAATGTGAAATAACATTAAAATAAACTAAACATCAAGAACAATAATAAAATGTCATAGTTACCATGTATAAAATACAATCTCATAAATTAAAAACAGTTATATAGGTAGTATAACTGTGAAATTATGATCACCCCTGATACCGAACATATAAAAAAACTAAAATACAAGAAAAACACTCTTTTGAAACCAAAAAATATACATCATAAAAAGATCTTAATATCTCCAAAGTGAGCAGGAAAACCCTAGGTTCCTTCCCATGTAATACATGAAACCCAGTGAGATACTACTCAGGTACTAAAGTTATATGGAGGATCTATCACGGTGAGTACAAAAAACATTACTGCCCCACCAATACGGTACCATACATAAGAACAAATGCAGTGATATTTGAATGTTACAAGGTATGAATGAACGAAATTTGTTTTGGATCAATTAAATAAAAAATAATACAATTTCAATCCACTATTCAATGATCTTGAGTTAATATACCAACATCAACTTGTTTAGGGGTGTCTCTAAGCACGTCACAATGACTATGCACATATCATAATGAAAAGGGGCCACCACCTGGTTAAATAAATTAAGGCCCATGAGATAAAGTCACCACATGGTGTAAATAATGACCCATGGGATAATATCACCATGATATATAGATAATTACCCTAGGGATAAACCCTCCCTAGTATAATGTAATAATGAATAAGAAATCACTACATCATTTTCAAAATATGTGGAATACTCCATTATAGTACACAGTTGTCCCTGGTAGTTGATCCTTGACAGTGGAGGAGAATTGGGAACACCTTCCCAAGAACCTATATTCCATAAAAACTCACATGTGGTCAGGATTATCTACTATGAAAAAAACAATATATACTATAATACAAAAATGGTATCCCCATTAGTTTTATCACATACCTCTCCATAATAGGAGTTTTATCTAGTGATTAAAGACCTCTTTATAAGTATAGTTTTTTTCACTCATTTAAGACCTCCCTAAAAGGGGGGGGGGGTTTATTCATTATGGACGACCCTACACAGAGTTTTCTCTGTAGTCATCAATGATCCCAATATAATAGGAGTTTTCTTAAGTCATCATATGCCTCTATATAAATACAGTTCTCAAAAAATGGTAAAAAATTACCTAATATCATTTTTCATACATAAAATATCTACTGCGAGGGTTCATGTTAAGTCATGTCATAACTTCAACCATGGTATATGCCACATGGTCACACCCACTAAAAATATTCTTTCTAGTGATTTTGTAAAAGCATGGAATGAACGGATGATGCATTTCTAAAACCTATCATCATTATCCATAACCAATAGACTCTCATACATTTAATAAGTAATATGATGACTCCATTAACTGTCTATATCTATGCCCCGGACATTTTTATAATTTCAAATAGGATATCTACCACTTACTTAGGACCCTTGGATCAATATATAGGATAAGGAACCTATTGGGGGTGGGGGTTCCTCAATCTCATGTAAGCCACTCTAGGTGAACATCATTTCATAGGGGATGTCCCACACCTCTATAATATCATAAATAGAACCCAACCTCACGTGATACATGTAAATATTTTAAATCATTAATGTTCAATGGAGATGGATCATGACCCATATTAAATCAAAAGGTTATCCTACGATATTATTCTCACCCAACTCAAGGCCATAATTGTAAAGACCCAAAAAATTCAAGGAAAGTTTTTCTTATTTTTCGTTGAAATTTTACAAGAATGCGGTTTCTGACGGCACCCGATTCTGAGGCCCGGTGTGCCCAGAATCTTTTTCTGAAATTTAGCTCAGGTATGTTCAGTGAACGAACGAGCGGGTTTTTTTAACTTTTGAACCGGTGCTTGAATCAAATTCTGAGCGAACCAATGGAATCGCAGCGCCTGTATTTTCTTAGAAACATCTTTTCTGGAGTTGCATTTCCTCAGGTGTGGTTTTTAATTTTTGGGGTTAAGTTATAAAATAAAATAAAAGTGGCACAGACGATTTTTATTTTATTTTTCATAACTTAAGTTAAGTGGATGATGTGGGAACCACAATATCCTACCCACATGGTAGGATATTTGTGAGGTGGGGACCACACGAACCCCATTGTTTCTTTTCTTCTAAGTAACGCATTCGCACCCCCCTTTTAAATGAAGACAACTCTTGTGTTTAATATGGATATTAAACGCCTCATTAATTGGGCGATTTTAAGCTCCTCAATTAATTGTTCGTTTTGTTTCTTTTGAAATTCAAATGTTGGATTGTGCATTTATAAAATAAGACAACTTTTATTTTATTTGTGTTGGAACTTGTTGCGTGGAGAGGATTTGGAGAAAAGCTTTCTTCTTCGAAGAAGAACGCGAAGAACACCAGATCCTCGGAGATCGACGACGCGACGTTTCTTCCATAACGTTCCTTCTTCCACGACACGACGATCCTCCCTCCGCGATGCCTTCATCCATGACGGTTTTTTCCGCAACGAATCCTCGCTCATTGAATCCGATGAGTTAGGGATTTATTATAGTCGTTGTTCATGAATTCTTCTGTTTCCCTTCATCTTTTCTATTGGAGCCGCCTGTTACCGTAATAACGAGAGGGGGTCGGACCGCATGAACACGGCCAACCCTCCTCTCCCTTTTGGTTGTTTGATATTGTTGTGGCACGAGCAAGGAAACATGGTGCCGAAGCACCGTGCGAGAATTATTAAGAAAAGGGGGAGAAGCGCGGCGCTGTCGCGCCGTGCCGTTGAAGACGAAACAAAGACGTGGCGCAGTCATGTTGCTCCAGAGAACCACAAAAGAACCTAGTCCTGAGCGGGGCCGTGGTAGAGGGGTGTGGTGCCATCGCGCCGCGCCAGACAGACCAAGGCCGCGGCCGGTTCCAGGTCGCGGTGGAGCAGGGGGACCGGCGGCCAGTTCCGGGCCGCCGGTGTCGGAATAGAGGGACCAGACCTTACCGGTCCCGTGGTGGCAGTAGCAGGCTGGCCGGAGCGGGCCGGTCGGTCAGGGAAAACCCGGGGGTTCATAACCCCCAGTCGGCCAGCAGGTGTTGCCGCCCACACGGGGGCCGTGAGTTCTCAACGCGGGGGGCAGCCCCCCCCCCCCCTCTTCGCTCGGCTATAACGAATGAGCTGGCCTCCTGGCCTCCTAGACAGCACCAGAGTGTCGGGCAGCACCCCGGAGGGCTGGAACCGGACCGGGTTCGGGTCGACCCAGTTCGGGCCAAACCTGGGGGTATCGGGCCGGGTCGGACCGGGCCCGAACCCCCTAATATCGAACCTCTTTCGGTCTTCTGCCCATAACATGGGCTGCAGACCTCCAATCGACCCACCGTCAGCTGCGATGCGATCCTTGGATCGAGACGGTGTTTTCTGTATATTACACTCAGGGTTTCGGAGAACTTTGGGTTCGGCCGGGTTGGTTCGTACAAGAAACCAATCGGGCCCTCGAAGCGGAAACACTTATAACTTAAGCTCCGGACGTCCGATTGATGTGGCGTTGACTTTGATGGATTACTCTTAGTGATATGGACCTTTTGTCTTACTCCGCTCGAGGTTTGGATGTAGGTGGAGTATGGTCGGGTTGGTTTTGTCTTAAAAACCAACCGGTCCCCTGGGACGAAAAAGCCAATAACTCTCAGACCGGGCGTCTGATTGACGCCCCATTTTTGACGTTGAGTTCCTGTTGAAGATATGGATCTTTTGGATACATCAACTCCGGACATTGTGTCAGTTGATGTATCAGCCCCTTGGCTTGTGGATTTGACCCTTCGAAAGGAGCTTACTGTGTGAAGGAACTCTAGAGCTGGCTGCGACTGCGACGATGATGAAGACTGTGCAGAAATCCTCCGTGGATTCGGCGGTGATGACTATAGCACTCAGCGATCCTACGTGGATCCATGCTACCGATCCTGTGTGGATCATATTCTGTGAGGGTTTGCACTCAGCGGTCCTATGTGGCCCAGTGCCTACAGATCCTGTGTGGGACCGATCCTGTTTTGGTCATTGCGGGCGTTAGTTACCTATTGATCCCGTGTGGGTCAGATCCTTTGTGGGTCATTGCGGGGGTTAGTTACCTATCGATCATGTGTGGGTTAGATCCTTTGTGGGTCATTGCGGGGGTTAGTACCTATTGATCCTTTGTGGTTCCGATGTATTAGATGAATCAGTGGATATATCTGATCATCTCTATCGCCATACGAAGAAGTATACCTGTGTGAGCTGAATCTTGACTTGCCTTCCTATGTGGATTACGTTATGCTTTCCTGTGTGGATCGGGTTGTGATTTCCTGTGCGGATGTGATCGAACATGGGCTCAAAGGTTGGAGCGAACTGGAATTGATGACTTAGGTATATGTATGGGCATATACCTAAGTAGAGTTGGATGTTACTTTGTGATTGTATCTTTCCTTTGTGGATTATCCTTTGTGGATTCTGGGAGACCTTTGGGGGTCTCGGGGTCCCTACTGAGTAGCTTATACTCACCCCTGCACGGGTTATGCCTAAACTATGTTGTGTTGGTTGCAGAAGATGGACAATGCTGATCGTGGTTGAGGCACGAGGAGCAGGTCGGTACCTGGAGGTGGACCATTGGGCGAGACATACACGGAGCGGAGGACTGGACCCGAGGAGCTGTGGAGGCTATCTGTACCCACCCTCTAGGTGGGACTTCCAGTGGACGGCACAAGGCTGTGGCTTTACTTTCAGTTGTTGTTTTCCCTTTCCAGTTGTACTTTACTTTCAGTTTGGGTTTGTATTCTAGCCCACTTACTTTTCCGCACTTACTGTTGTACCCAATTTTTACGTAGTGTTTACTTCTTCTACTTGCTTGATTTTTGTGTTGTTTACATTACAAAGGCAATGCCTTCCCTTTTTACCGGGAAATACGCCTTGGTGCTAGTCTCCAACCCCTGGCCTATGGAAGGCGGGATTGGGGTAGTCACGGCACGGGCCCGAGGAATGGTCGTGACAAAGTGGTATCAGAGGAGTTTGGTTCTACCGCCGAACTCAGGACTCTAATATTTTTCTATGTGAAGCAATATTGTTAAGAGTATTGAGTGTGGCTATCAGTCCCGGGAGTCCAATGTTGATGCGGCGGCCGACGAATCTGTACACCAGGACCCTGACTTCTGATTTCCGACTTAATGCATGAAAACATTGATTGCATATGTGTTTGAAGTTTTCTTTGTGATTACTTTGTGCCTGCTCACCAGGTATACTGTTTGACCGTGACACACCTGTTTCTTTTCAGGATGGCCCCACGAAGGCAGCCATCTAGGGTTCTGAGAGTTGAGCATGACGACAGCCCACCGAGCGATGAGGACTTGGTACAGGGCCCTTTGACAGCAAAGGCATCGGCGGTACCTCTACCCACCGAGCCACCGATGCTACCAGCCCCAGCCGCTGACGATGCACGTCGCCTTAGTGCCCTGCATGAGTTTCAACGCAAGAGACTGCCCATGTTCCGTGGGGAGATAGACCCTTAGGCAGCCGAGGATTGGATAGAGGTTGTTGTATGGGTTTTTAGGTTAGTGAGGACACCAGCAGACCTCGTGGAGATCCTCGCAACAAGCCTCCTGCACGCGGCAGCAGGAAGATGGTGGATCTTAATGCTCCAGGTGCACGATGAGGCATCTATCCTCTGGACGGACTTTGAGAGCCTCTTACGCTCAAAGTTTATCCCAGACACCCTCCATGCGGTGCGCATCCAGGTGCTTCTACAGCTGCGGCATGGCATCTTGACAGTCGCCCAGTACTCGGCGAGATTTACCGATCTCTCGCGCTTCTCGACAGACATGATACAGGACCCATTCATCGGGGCCCAGAACATTGAGCAGGGATTGAGGTAGGATATCAGGGCATTGCTGATATACCTCAGCATTCTGACACAGGCAGGGGTACTGGAGCGTGCCCTTCTGATCGAGAGCTTCCTTGCTGATCCTGCATCACCAGCGAGACCTACCGTAGGGCGGCACGTAACAGAGTCTTCTACACCAGGAAGTTGACGGATGACTCATGGGACCAGGTAGACCAGACCCTCAGGCAGACGACCTCAGGAGACTAGATCACCAGTGCGGGGCACACAGCGCGAAGCCAGTGTTTCGAGAGGCAGACAGTGCTACGTTTGCGGCAGGCAGGGCCACATGGCTCGTGACTGCCCGGCCCGCCGTGGAGAGGAGCAGCAGACGGTTGAAGGACCACCCAGTCAGAGGCAGAGGGTCAACCGTGGTGGTCCTCAGGGAGCAGGCATATAGCATCCCACCTTTTTATAACATAAACTTTCATTACATTACACAAAACTGAGGATCTTTAAGGTTTAGTGTCTTGGAAACCAGGAACTTAAAACCTGAAAACATAAAACATTCTTCTTAAAAACATTAAAGGATTCTTCTCATGTTCATCCTAGGTTCATTACTGCATCTCATAACCTGGGGAAATACATTAAAAGAAAGGGTGAGTAGAAGGACCAGTATGGGAAACAAGAGAAACATTTTACATGGGAAGTTGAGATACTTCAGTAAGGCCATGAAAAGAACTTTAAGGCCTGAGAAAGAAATCATAAGATATATCATAATAAAAATAACATTTTTCATATCTTGAATATATGGCTACAAAATTTAATATTGACAATCAATTCGTTTCACCAAGTTCCATCCCCAAGGTGTCATTGAAAATTACCATGGTTATTCACCAAGGTATCAGTCTAAATGGTCATCTCTAGAGATTAAGTCTTTACCCAATGCATTGGAGCGCTATCTGTGTGCACTGTTGACATGTCTTTATTATCATGTGATCCACATATATCATCATCAATAATTTCATAAACAACCCATATAGAACAAATTAAATGGGTTTTATTTCATAATCATAACGTTTTAAAAACTGCTTTAAAGACATGATCTTTATGTCACTTTAAACCCACGGAAAGGAAAAGCGGGTTTCATGTATGTAAATCCCAGAATTTAAAATAGAACATTTTGATATATATGTTAATACCCCTATATAAAAAATAGATTTTAGTATTCACTTAATAACAAAAAATAATTTTGAGAAAAGAGAGAGGCATTTTGAGATGAAAATTTTGCAGCATAACGGCTAAGTTACAGGGTTTTAGAAAACGTTGAAAAGAGAGGGGACATGTGTCAAACATTCATAAATGACCTATAAAATAGTAGAGGGACAGAATATAAGGGATTTATGAACATGGTAATGAATTTTGAAAATATACCATATGAAATGAAGAACATGAAAGGTAGACAAAAATAAGATTTCTCTTATGAAAATTCGGCAGCCTAACGACATCATATAAACTTCAACCAAAAATGAATTGATGAGATCAAATAGGGTATCTCATCATATTAACATAAAAGATCAGTATCATAGATATATATATCATACCCCAACATAATAAAAAGGAACTTGAAAACATTAAATGGAAGTAGAACTTGAAAACGAGAAGGGTGAAAAAACCACTTAAACATTCGGCAGCCTAACAACGTCACTTAAAACATCAAAATACTGAATTAAAGAGATAAAATGGTGTATCTCATCATATGAAAATAAAATATCAGTATGATAGATATAGATATAATATCCCAACATAATAAAAAGGAACTTGAAAGACTTGACATGAAAGTAGAACTTGAAAATGAGAAGGGTGAAAGAACCACTTAAAAATTCGGCAACCTAACGGCGTCACTTAAAACATCAAAATACTGAATTGAAGAGAAAAATGGGGTCTCTCATCATATGAAAATAAAATATCAGTATTATATATATAGATATCGTACCCTAACATAATAAAAAGGAACTTTAAAGACTTGACATGAAAGTAGAACTTGAAAACAAGAAGGGTGAAAGAACCACTTAAAAATTCGGCAGCCCAACGACGTCTCTTAAAACTTCAAAAAGCTGAATTGAAAAGGTCAAATGGGGTCTCTCATCATATGAACATAAGAGTTCAGTATTATAGATATAGAGATCATAACCCAACAAAATAAAAATGAACTTGAATGACTTGACATGAAAGTAGAAATTTTAAAATGAGAAGGGCGAAAGAATCCCTTAAAAATTCGGTAGCCTAACGGCGCCACTTTAACATTCTTAAAATGAAATGATGAGAGAAAGAGGGGGTCTATCATCATATAAACATTGAAAAGACATTAGGATGAATATAAAAGAACATCCTCCAACATAATATCATGGAGTATAAAAGAAATTACATAAAAGATATTACTTGAAAAGAAAGAGGGAGGTAGGATCCCTTACATTAAAACGTAACTCTTAAAACTCAATGGTTGGGACCTTGATAGCTTGGAGGAACCTTGGGAGGACTCCTTGGGAGGTAATGAGACCAGAACATCATTGGGGCATAGAGTGGGGAGTCGAAATAGATGATAGGATGGCTTGGTATTTATTGGGAAAGTGAGGGGACAAGACATTAATGTCCAAGGGACACCTCATAAGTGGATTTCTCAAAACCATGTGCTCTCCCATGATATTTCCCATGGAGTTAGGCCACATGGGGCCCCCAATACAATAATTCATCACCTTTGGTCGTCCAACCCATAAAATAACTCATGAATTCATCATGACACAGTTATGATGTCATTAAACATACTGAAACCCTAAAACTGTATTTTTACTATTCACTGAAAATTCAACTTTCTCAGAAAAATCCAAAAATTTCACCTTAACCAAATATAAATTCTCTGATTACAAAAATGAACTCCATTTTATAAAAATAAGTTTTTAAATATTTTTTATTTATTTTTTACATAAATACACTATTCACCGAAAATTCATTTTTTTCAGAAAATTCCCAAAAATTACCTTAACATAATATCGATGCTCTGAGTTCAAAAATGAAATCCATTTTAAAAAAATAATTTTCTAAATATTTTAATTTAAATTTTAATTAAAAAACACTATTCACCTGAAAAAAATTATACTTGAATAATAATTTATGAAACTGTTATTTAAGCATTTTATTGAATCACATTACTTAATCAAGGTGCCTAGATGATATTAATACTTTCTTTAAGTGAGATTATGTATCCATTTGTTCACATTACTAATCCTAAGCAGAAAATCACTATTAATAATTTACTATTCATCAAAAATTAAGTTGATCTTATTAGACTCTAAATTTCTTACTCAACATAATTGTAGAAGACCATTTTTTAAAAATCATTACACATTTTTAATTATTTAAGGTTTACATGAACATTTTTAAAAAAATATCCTTTCTCTAAAATTCAACAAAAATAGGCATACTATATTTATCCGGACATTTGAAAAGTCATAAACATCATTATAAGAAGAAATCCGAATTCTTATTTAAAACAAAGGACTACACAAGGCAGTTACGTTCTCCTAACATAGTCCCTTAACGCACTAGCATAGGACCTATGTGTAAGGTGTGGTAAGGTGAGAGAATTTGAGGGAGGCTCAGCGAACATCGCACGAGTAGTAATTTCTATTAGTTTGAACTTCTTGTGAAGGCGATTCTGTTCTAGCTTCACACGATGATGTTCAGTTTGGGTTTGGTCCAGAGCACAGTCCAGTGGTGATACCTCCTTCCCAAGTTCTGTTATATGGGATTCGATCCATCCAAGACTATTGGGAGAGGCCATAAAATCTTCTTTCTACAATAATTAACCAAGATTACTTGTATTTAGAGACAATAATCAAAACGTTTAGTTTCCATCGGTCATATTGACTAATGGTCATATAACAGTCAAATACCAATGGTCTCATTTTAATTATACGCATGTTATCAAATGAAACAATTTTTTGAGTATAAAAATAAAATAAAATAACACATAAAATTAGGAAACAAGATTTATTCAAAATTTTGGGTCGTTACAATCTACAACCCTTATGAAATTGTGTCCTCGCAATTTTTAAAATTAGGTTTTGAAATTTCATTGAAAGTCCCACATCGGAGAAGGAGTCAGTAAAACTATTACTTTAAAAGAAAGAAAGGGAAGTACAAAGGTCACCCGAGTTAACCCACACTAGGATTCCATGTAAGAAAACATGGGCATGGAGGAGAAAACAAAGGGTCGAGTTCTGAGGGAGAGTGATAGAAAACATGATTATGAAAAAGTTAACCATAATAAAATCCCAAACTTATAATGTGTGTAAATGGTCTTAGATTACCTAGTAGGAAACGTAAACCAACAACGTTTTTGTTTTACGTTCCTTTTCATAATTTTGAGGAATTCATTTTCTACATAGAACAAAAACATATGAAAATATACCTACCTTCATGTAGAGTTTCATCCTTTAATAAGTTTCTACCAAAACTAATATTTTCTCCAAATGATGAGCATTCAAAACTACTTGGTCTCATCAAAACACAAGAATCATCTTTTAGAAAATCACATAATCCACAAAAGATTAACTATCTATTTCTTCTATCATTAAACATTATCCCAAAAACTGAAAGGGTAAGGTAAAACAACTCTTAAAAAATAAAGAATCCCATAGGAATGGAAACTAATTTTATGTCTTCAAAGTTCCATGGTACTACCCAAAGTTCATCATAGACCATTCCATAAATAACGGTCCTTAAAATTCCTTAAAATAAACCAATCTAAGATTGAAACCCAAATACAAGAAGGATTTGATAACATAGACTTCCAAAATAAACATCATTGTTAATCTCCAAACAACATCAACCACTCCTAACATATTATAACATAAGTAGCTAACCTAAATATATTGTACCCAAGATAGGTTAATCAATCCCATAAGTAACCTAAATTACTATAAGTCCACCTTAAATTCATCGATTCTTCAAAATATAAGTCAACCTTACTCTTCAATGAAAATACCGTAGTAATCTATTTACCTTGATCATATAGGGTCCCCAAAATAGTGAACATTTTCCAAATTAATAATCATCTTTTAATCCCCTAATCATCTCTGTCATATTAATAAGGCAATCATCGCATTTCCTATCACATTGGTTGTTGGGACGTGTTCTTCCATTTCCCACAATTAACTAAGAAGAGAAAGTATAATTAGGGGCTTAAATACTTATCCAATAATCATGAAAAGGAACTTAAAGCATATAAGGATAACCAGTAGAAGAAAAGTATACCCTAAATTGTGATCCCCTAGGTTCCCATCTAGGTTATTCATGATCATATATTCTTATGTGAATCTTTATTTTATTTTATCTTTGTTCCTTTAACAATGGTTCATACTAAGCTTATTAATTTACCAAAGCACATTCACCGGGAGTGTCATAACCAAGAGTGTAGAAAGGACCGTTTTCATGTACCAGTTCCCGTTTCAGTCTAGCTCAAAGCGGTGTTTTTGGATTTTACCCCTATGTACATCTATTCCAGAGCCACCTCTACCTGCTCGTATCTAGACAGGGATATATTTTCTTGGCAACCCATTACTCAATACTCACCAAAATACCAGGAAGATTTACTATATATAAACTTTTATATAGGCTTCTTCCTAAAGTTTTCATATCCTAATTTCCATAAATAACTAAATCACCCTTTTATACTAACTATAGCATCCCACCTTTTTATAACATAAAATTTCATTACATTACACAAAACTGAGGATCTTTAAGGTTTAGTGTCTTGGAAACCAGGAACTTAAAACATGATAACATAAAACATTATTCTTAAATACTTGAACAGATTCTCCTCATGTTCATCATAGGTTTATTACTGCATCTCATTACCTGGGGACATACATCAAAAGAAAGGGTGATCAGAAGGCTGAGTAAGGGAAACAAGAGAAACATTTTACATGTGGACTTGAGATACTTCAATAAGGTCATGAAAAGAACTTTAAGGAATGAGAATGAAATCCTAAGATATATCATAATAAAAATAAAATTTTTCATAACTTGAAGATGTGGCTACAACATTTAATATTGACAATCATTTCGTTTCACCATGGTCCATCCCCAAGGTGTCATTAAAAATTACCTAGGTATCAGTATAATGGTCATCTCTAGTGAATAAGTCTTTACCCAATGCATTGGAGCGCTATATGGGCACACCCTGGACATGTCTTTATTATCATGTGAGCAACATATATCATCATAAACCATTTCATAAAAAACCCATATAGCATAAAAGAAATGGGTTTCATTTCATAATCATAACGTTTTAAAAGTTTCTTTAAAGACATGATCTTTATGTCACTTTAAACCCACGGAAAGGAAAAGCGAGTTTCATGTATGTAAATCCCAGAATTTAAAAAATAAAATTTTGATATATATTTTAATACCACTGTATAGGTAATATATTTGAGTATTCACTTAATAACATAAAATAATTTTGAGAAAAAAGAGAGGCATTTTGAGATGAAAATTCTGTAGCATAACGGCAACGTTACAGGGTTTTTGAAAACGTTGAAAAGAGAGTGGACATGGGTCAAACATTCATAAATGACCCATAAAACAGTATAGGAAAATAATATAAGGGATTTAATAACATGGTAATGAAATTTTAAAATATACCATATGAAATGAAGAACATTAAATGAAGACAAAAATAAGATTTCTATTATGAAAATTCGGCAGCCTAACGACGTCACATAAACTTCAACAAAAATGAATTGATAAGATCAAATAGGGTCTCTAATAATAAGAACATAAAATATCAGTATGATATATATATATATATCATACCCAAACATAATAAAAAGGAACTTGAAAACTTGACATGAAAGTAGAACTTGAAAATGAGAAGGGTGAAAGAACCACTTAAAAATTCAGCAGCCTAACGGTGTCACCTAAAACTTCAAAATACTTAATTGAAGAGATCAAATGGGGTCTCTCACCATATGAACATTAAATATCAGTTTGATAGATATAGATATAATACCCAAACATAATAAAAATAAACTTTAAAGACTTGAAATGAAATTAGAACTTTAAAACCAGATGGGTGAAAGAACCACTTAAAAATTAGACAGCCTAACAACGTCACTTAAAACATTAAAATACTGAATTAAAGAGATAAAATGGGGTCTCTCATCATATGAACTTAAAATATCAGTATGATAGATATAGATATCATACCCAAACATAATAAAAACGAACATGAAAGACTTGACATGAAAGTAGAACTTGAAAACAAGAAGGGTGAAAGAACCACTTAAAAATTCAGCAGCCTAACAGCGTCACTTAAAACATAAAAATACTGAATTGAAGAGGTCAAATGGGATCTCTCATAATATGAACATAATAGTTCAGTATGATAGATATAGAGATCATACCCCAACAAAATAAAAAGGATTTTGAAAGACTTGACATGATAGTAGAACTTTGAAAACGAGAAGGTTGAAATCATCCCTTAAAAATTCGGCAGCCTAATGGCGCCACTTTAACCTTGTTAAAATGAAATGATGAGAGAAAGAGGGGTTCTATCATCATATGAACATGAAAAAGAAAGTATTATGAATATAGAAGAACATCCTCCAACATAAGATCATGGAGAATAAATGAAATGACATAAAAGATATTACTTGAAAAGAAAGAGTGAGGTAGGATCCCTTACCTTAAAATGTAACTCTTAAAACTCAATGGTTGGGACCTTGAGGGCTTGGGGGAACCTTGGGAGGACTCTTTGGGAGGTAATGAGACCAGAACCTCGTTGGGGGAGAGTGGGGAGTCTAAATGGATGAGAGGATGGCTTGGTATTTATTGGGAAAGTGAGGGGACAAGACATTAATGGCCAAGGGACACCTCACAAGTGGATTTCTCAAAACCATGTGCTCTCCCATGATATTTCCCATGGAGTTAGGCCACATGGGGCCCCCAATACAATAATTCATCACCTTTGGTCGGGCAACCCATAAAATATCTCATGACATCATCACGACACAATTATGATGTCATTAAACATACTGAAACCCTAAAACTGTATTTTTACTATTCACTGAAAATTCAACTTTCTCAGAAAAATCCAAAAATTTCCCCTTAACCAAATATAAATGCTCTGATTACAAAAATGTACTCTATTTTATAAAAATAATTTTTTAAATAAATACACTATTCACCAAAAATTCATTTTTTTCAGAAAAATTCCCAAAAATTACCTTAACATAATATCGATGCTCTAAGTTCAAAAATGAAATCGATTTTATAAAAATAATTTTCTAAATATTTTAATTTAATTTTTAATTAAAAAACACTATTCACCCAAAAAAACTAATACTTGAATAATAATTTATGAAACTGTTATTTAACCATTTTATTGAATCACATTACTTAATCAAGGTGCTTAAATTATATTAATACTTTCTTTAAGTGGGATTATGAATCCATTTGTTCACATTACTAATCCTAAGCATAAAATCACTATTCATAATTTACTATTCATCAAAAATTATGTTGATCTTATTAGACTCTAAATTTATTACTAAACATAATTGTAGAAGAACATTTTTTGAAAATCATTACACATTTTTAATTATTTAAGGTTTACATGAACATTTTTAAAAAAAATATCCTTTCCCCATAATTCACCAAAAATATGCATACTATATTTATCCGGACATTTGAAAAGTCATAAACATCATTATAAGAAGAAATCTGAATTTTTATTTAAAACAAAGGATTACACCAGGCAGTTACGGTCTCCTAACATAGCCCCTTAACACACCAGCATAGGACCTAAGTGTAAGGTGCGGTAACGTGAGAGAATCCGAGGGAGGCTCAGCCAACATCGCACGAGTAGTAATTTCTATTAGTTTGAACTTCTCATGAAGGAGATTCTTTTATAGCTTCACACGATGATGTTCGGCTTCGGTTTGGTCCAGAGCAAAGCCCAGTGGTGCTACCTCCATCCCAAGTTCTGTTAGATGGGCTTCGATCCGTCCAAGACTACTAGGTGAGGCCATCAAATCTTCTTTCTCCAATAATTAATCAAGATTACTTGTATTTAGAGACAATAATCAAAACGTTTAGTTTCCAGTGGTCGTATTGACCAATGGTCATATAACAGTCAAAACCCAATGGTCTCATTTTAATTATACGCATGTTATCAAATGAAAAATTTTTGTTGAGTATAAAAATAAAATAAAATAACACATAAAATTAGGAAACAAGATTTATTCAAAATTTCTGGTCGTTACAATCTTCCCCCCTTATGAAATTGTGTCCTCGCAATTTTTAAAATTGGGTTTTGAAATTTCATTGAAAGTCCCACATCAGAAAATGAGTAAGTAAAACTATTACTTTAAAAGAAAGAAAGGGAAGTACAAAGGTCACCCGAGTTAACCCACACTAGGATTCCATGTAAGAAAACATGGGCATGGAGGAGAAAACAAAGGGTCAAGTTCTGAGGGAGAGTGATAGAAAACATGATTATGAAAAAGTTAACCATAAGAAAATCTCAAACTTATGATGTGTGTAAATGGTCTTCGATTACCTAGTGGGAAATGTAAACCAACAACATTTTTGTTTTATGTTCCTTTTCATAATTTTGAGGAATTCATTTTCTACATAGAATAAAAACATATGAAAATATACCTACCTTCATGTAGAGTTTCATACTTTAATAAGTTTCTACCAAAACTAATCTTTTCTCCAAACGATGAGCATTCAAGACTACTTGGTCTCATCAAAACACAAGAATCATCTTCTAGAAAATCACATAATCCACAAAAGATTAACTATCTATTTCTCCTATCTTTAAACATTATCCAAAAAACAGAAATGGTAAGGTAAAACAACTCTTCAAAAAAAAGAATCCCATAGGAATGGAAACTACTTTTAAATCATCAAAGATCCATGGTACTACCCAAAGTTCATCATAGACCATTCCATAAATAACTGTCCTTAAAATTCCTTAAAATAAACCAATCTAAGATTGAAACCCAAATACAAGAAGGATTTGATAACATAGACTTCCAAAATAAACTTCATTGTTAATCTCCAAACAATTACAACCACTCCTAACATCTTATAACCAAATTAGCTAACCTAAACATATTTTACCCAAGATAGGTTAATCAATCCCGTAAGTAACCTAAATTACTATAAGTCCACCTTAAATTCATCGATTCTTCAAAATAAAAGTCAACCTTACTCCTCAATGAAAATACCATAGTAATCTATTTACCTCGATCATATAGGGTACCTAAAATAGTGAACATATTCCAAAATAATAATCATCTTTTAATCCCCTAATCATCTCTGTCATATTAATATGGCAATCATCACATTTCCTATCACATTGGTTGTTGGGACATGTTCTTCCATTTTCCACAATTAACTAAGAAGAGAATGTATAATTAGGGGCTTAAATACTTAGCCAATAATCATGAAAAGGAACTTAAAGCATATAAGGATAACCTGTAGAAGAAAATTATACCCTAACTTGTGATCCCCTAGGTGCCCATCTAGGTTATCCATGATCATATACTCTTATGTGAATCTTTATTTTATTTTATCTTTGTTCCTTTAACAATGGTTCATACTAAGCTTATGAATTTACCAAAGCATATCCACCAAGAGTGTCATAACCAAGAGTATAGAAAGGCCCATTGTCGTGTACCAGTTCCCGCTTCAGTCTATCTCAAAGCGGTGTTTTCGGATTTTACCCCTATATACATCTGTGCCAGAGCCACCTCTACCTGCTCGTATCCAGACAAGGATGTATTTTCTTGGCCACCCATTAATCAATACTCACCAAAATACCAGGAAGATTTCCTATATATAAAGTTTTATATAGGCTTCTTCCTAAAGTTTTCATATCCTAATTTCCACAAATAACTAAACCACCCTTTTATACCAACTATAGCATCCCACCTTTTTATAACATAAACTTTCATTACATTACACAAAACTAAGGATCTTTAAGGTTTAGTGTCTTGGAAACCAGGAACTTAAAACATGAAAACATAAAACATTCTTCTTAAATACTTGAAAGGATTCTCCTCATGTTCATCCTAGGTTCATTACTACATCTCATTACCTGGGGACATACATTAAAAGAAAGGGTGAGCAGAAGGCCTAGTAAGGGAAACAAGAGAAACATTTTACATGTGAACTTGAGATACTTCAATAAGGTCATGAAAAGAACTTTAAGGCATGAGAAAGAAATCATAAGATATATCATAATAAAAATAAAATTTTTCATAACTTGAAGATGTGGATACTACATTTAATATTGACAATCATTTCGTTTCACCATGGTCCATCCCCAAGGTGTCATTAAAAATTACCAAGGTTATTCACCAAGGTATCAGTCTAAATGTTCATCTCTAGAGATTAAGTCTTTACCCAATGCAATGGAGCGCTATATGGGAAAACCCTTGAAATGTCTTTATTATCATGTGAGAGACATATATAATCATAAATAATTTCATAAAAAGCCCATATAGCATAATAGAAACGGGTTTCATTTCATAATCATAACGTTTTAAAAACTGCTTTGAAGACATGATCTTTATGTCACTTTAAACCCACAGAATGGAAAAGCGTGTTTCATGTATGTAAATCCCAGAATTTAAAAAATAACATTTTGATATATATTTTAATACCAATGTATAGATAATAGCTTTGAGTATTCATTTAATAACATAAAATAATTTTGAGAAAAAAGAGAGGCATTTTGAGACGAAAATTCTGCAGCATAACGACAACGTTACAGGGTTTTAGAAAACATTGAAAAGAGAGGGGACATGAGTAAAACATTTATATATGACCCATAAAATAGTAGAGGGAAATAATATAAGGGATTTAATAACATGGTAATGAAATTTAAAAATATACCATATGAAATGAATAACATTAAATGAAGACAAAAATAAGATTTCTCTTATAAAAATTCGGCAGCCTAACGACGTCATATAAACTCCAACCAAAAAAGAATTGATGAGATCAAATAGGGTCTCTAATCATATTAATATAAAATATCAGTATTATAGATATAGAGATCATACCCAAACATAATAAAAATGAACTTGAAAACTTGACATGAAAGTAGAACTTGAAAATGAGAAGGGTGAAAGAACCACTTAAAAATTTGGCAGCCTAACAGCGTCACTTAAAACTTCAAAATAATTAATTGAAGAGATCAAATGGGGTCTCTCATCATATGAACATAAAAGATAAGTATGATAGATATAGATATCAAACCCCAAAATAATAAAAATGAACTTGAAATACTTGACATTAAATTAGAACTTGAAAACGAGATGGGTGAAAGAACCACTTAAAAATTAGGCAGCCTAACGACGTCACTTAAAACTTCAAAATAATCAATTGAAGAGATCAAATTGGTCTCTCATCATATGAACATAAAATATCCATATGATAGATATAGATATCATACCCAAACATAATAAAAACGAACATGAAAGACTTGACATTAAAGTAGAACTTGAAAACGAGAAGGGTGAAAGAACCACTTAAAAATTCGGCAGCCTAACGGCGTCACTTAAAACATCAAAATACTGAATTGAAGAGATCAAATGGGATATCTCATCATATGAACATAATAGTTCAGTATGATAGAAATAGATATCATACCCCAACAAAATAAAAAGGATCTTGAAATACTTGACATGAAAGTAGAACATTGAAAATGAGAAGGGTGAAAGAATCCCTTAAAAATTCGGCAGCCTAATGGCGCCACTTTAACCTTATTAAAATGAAATTATGAGAGAAAGATAGGTTCTCTCATCATATGAACATGAAAAAGATATTAGGATGAATATAAAAGAACATACTCCAACATAAGATCATGGAGCATAAAAGAAATGACATAAAAGATATTACTTGAAAAGAAAGAGGGAGGTAGGATCCCTTACCTTAAAACGTAACTCTTAAAACTCAATGGTTGGGACCTTGAGGGCTTGGGGGAACCTTGGGAGGACTACTTGGGAGTTAATGAGACCAGAACATCTTTGGGGTAGAGTGGGGAGTCGAAATGGATGATAGGATGGCTTGGTATTTATTGGGAAAGTGAGGGGACAAGACATTAATGGCCAAGAGACACCTCACAATTGGTTTTCGCAGAACCATGTGCTCTCCCATGATATTTCCCATGGAGTTAGGCCACATGGGGCCCCAAATACAATAATTAATCACCTTTGGCCGTACAACCCATAAAATATCTCATGATATCATCATGACACAGTTATGATGTCATTAAACATACCGAAACCCTAAAACTGTATTTTTACTATTCACTGAAAATTCAACTTTCTCAGAAAAATCCCAAAATATCACCGTAACCAAATATCAATGCTCTGATTTCAAAAATGAACTCCATTTTATAAAAATATTTTTCTAAATATTTTTAATTTATTTTTTAAATAAATACACTATTCACCGAAAATTCTTTTTTTTCAGAAAAATCCCCAAAAATTACCTTAACATAATATCGATGCTCTGAGTTCAAAAATGAAATCCATTTTTTAAAAATAATGTTCTAAATATTTTTAATTTAAATTTTAATTAAAAAACACTATTCACCCGAAAAAACTAATAATTGAATAATAATTTATGAAACCGTTATTTAACCATTTTATTGAATCATATTACTTAATCAAGGTGCCTAGATTATATTAATACTTTCTTTAAGTGAGATTACGAATCCATTTGGTCACATTACTAATCCTAAGCATAAAATCGCTATTCATAATTTACTATTCATCAAAAATTATGTTGATCTTATTAGACTCTAAATTTTCTACTGAACATGATTATAGAAGACCATTTTTTGAAAATAATTACCCATTTTTAATTATTTAAGGTTTACATAAACATTTTTTTTCAAAAAATATCCTTTCTCTAAAATTCACAAAAAATATATATACTTTATTTATCCGGACATTTAAAAAGACATAAACATCATTATAAGAAGAAATCACAATTTTTATTTAAAACAACGGATTACACAAGGCAGTTACGGTCTCCTAACATAGCCCCTTATCACACAAGCATATGACCTAAGTGTAAGGTGTGCTAAGGTTAGAGAATCTGAGGGAGGCTTGGCCAACATCGCATGAGTAGTAATTTCTATCAGTTTGAACTTCCTGTGAATGTGATTCCTTTCTATCTGTACATGATGTAGTTCATCATGGGTTTGGTCTAGAGCAAAGACCAGTGGTGCTACCTCCTTCCCAAGTTCTGTTAGATGGGCTTCGATCGGTCCAAGACTACTGGGTGAGGCCACCAAATCTTCTTTCTATAATAATTAACCAAGATTACTTGTATTTAGAGACAATAATAACAACATTTAGTTTCCAGCAGTCATATTGACCAATGGTCATATAACAGTCAAAACCCAATGGTCTCATTTTAATTATACTAATGTTATCAAATGAATCATCTTTGTTGAGTATAAAAATAAAATAAAATAACACATAAAAATAGGAAACAAGATTTATAATAAATTCCAGGTCATTAAAAGGAGAATGAGGCAGAGGAGCTGACCGAGCAGTAGGTGGTGGGTGACGCTTTGAGGCACTACCACCACCACCACCAAGAGGTCCACCCTGACAACAGGGCTCTAGCGGGCAGAGACATGCACAACTCCAGGCAGTGGAGGCCTAAGACCATGGAACGCCTGAGATGATTCAAGGTACTATCTGTGTCTATTCCACCCATGCTGTAGTTCTTATAGACACGGGAGCGAGTCATTCTTTTATAGACGCTGCCCTTGTCTGGAGGTCGAAGATTCCGACAGAGCGGTTGGATCGATCCTTATGGTTAGAGACTCCTACGGGAGCAGACTCGACGATTACGCACTCGTGCCGGCAGTGTGAGCTTACTCTAGGAGGCGAGAGCTTTGGATGGGATCTTCTTGTAGCGGCGTTGAGGCCTTACGACGTCATCTTGGGCATGGATTGGTTATGTACAGTCCATGCTCAAATTGACTGTATTAGGCACAAGGTGCGATGTGTACGCACCGACGGGAGCAGGTTCACCTTCACCGGCGAGAATGGAGCATTCGCAGCATAGGATAGACTCCCACAGAGGAGAGGACAACCCATCACTCATCAGTTGGCTAGCCTCATCCTAGGAACAGTTGACGTGCGGAGCACGGGTTTTCCTGCAGTGGTGGATATGTATGCGTACGTTTCCCCTGACGATGTTCCACGACTACCTCCTCATAGAGAGGTAGACTTTTATAATGACATGTACCCCAGGACAACCCCGATATCCACTCCAGCGTATCAGATGGCCCCTGCTGAGCTTCGAGAGCTACGGGTACAGTTGGCGGACTTGCAGGGCAAGGGATTCATCTGACCCAGTGTTTCACCCTGGGCTTCCCTGATATTGTTCGCCAAGAAGGTGGACGGGAGCTTGTGACTTTGTGTCGACTATCGTCGCCTGAACTAGGTGACAGTGAGAAACAAGTATCCGCTACCGAGGATTGACGGCCTCTTCGATCAGCACAAGGGAGCATGGTGGTTGTCGAAGATAGACCTCAGGTCTGGCTATCCTCAGCTCAGAGTTTAGGACGAGGACGTGTAGAAGACGGCCTTCAGATGTCGGTATGGCCACTATGACTTATTGGTTATGCCATTCAGCATAACCAATAATCCAAAAGTGTTCATGAGCCTCATGAATATGATCTTTCAGCCATACCTCGATTGATTTGTCGTGGTCCTCATCGACGACATTTTTATATACTCGACCATTGAGGAGGAGCACGCCTACCACTTGCGGGTTGTACTAGACACACTCTGAGAGCACCAGCTTTATGGAAAGCTCTCGAAGTGTTAGCTCTGGAAACGTGAGGTCCACTTCATGGTACACGTCATCTCTGAGGTGGGATTTGTGGTGGATCCAGCGAAGATCGAGGTAGTTATAGCTTGGGAGCCACCCAGGAGCGTGACAGAGGTGCGAAGTTTCTTGGGACTAGCTGGATACAACCAGAGATTTGTGCCAGACTTCTCTAGAGTGGCGGCACCACTCTCAGCTTTGAAGAAGAAGGAGAAACCCTTTGTGTGGTCAGACAGATGTCAGCAAAGCTTCTATGAGCTGACACAGAGATTGACCAGCGCACCTATCTTGAGGTTTTCGGAGGAGGAATTAGGGTAAGTAGTCTACTGCTATGCATCAGGGACCGGACTCAGGTGTGTCCTGATGCAGGAGCGGGTAGTGATCGCCTATAGATCCCATCAGTTGAGGCTGCATGAGCAGAACTATGCTACCCATGACCTGGAGTTAGAATCAGTGGTCTTCGCTCTGAAGTCATGGAGACACTATCTGATGGGCGAGCACTTTAAAGTCTATTCTGATCACCAGAGTCTCAGGTAAATCTTCTCGCAGAAGGACCTGAACCAGAGAAAACAGCGATGGCTCGAGTTCCTCGAGGACTATGACTTTGAGATAGTCTATACTCCTGAAAAGGGGAACATGGTAGTCGATTCTCTCAGCAGGAGGACATGCATTCAACTACTTGGGGAGGTGACAGAGCAGCTAGCCACTTTTCAGATATCCTTCATGGATAGAGATGGATCAACCTTCCTTCAGTCACTCACAGTCACTCCTCCACTACTGTAGCGGGTCAGAGAGGCATAGTGTGGGGACACTAACTCTGAGACGCAGCGTTTGCAGATATCCTCAGGACAGAAACCTGATGGTTTCTCTGTAGGAGGAGAGCACAACATCCTTTTCAGAGGACGTACCTTGGTACTAGTTTCTTTACGGGATGAGGTTCTGAGAGATTTTCACACTTCCTCTTTGTTAGTACATCCTGGCGTAGTGAAGATGTTCCAGGATCTCAAATGACAGCACTAGTGGCTGGGCCTGAAAAAGGTTGTGGAATAGTTCGTTTCTCGATGCCTCACCTGCCAGCAGGTGAAGGCAGAGCTCCAGATACCAGCAGTCTTGGTACATCCCTTGGAGGTCCTGGAGTGGAAGTTGGACGACATATCTATGGACTTCGTGACTGGACTTCCATGCAATTCCAGGGGTCACGACTCTATTTGGGTGATTTTCGACCGACTCACCATGTCAGATCACTTCTTACCCATCAAAGAGCATGGATCAATGGAGAGGTTGGGACATCTCTATATTTAGGAGATTATACGGCCTCATGGTGTGCCATCTTCCATCGTTTTCGATTGAGATGCTCACTTTACTTCCTGGCTTTGGAAGGGGTTGGAGGAGGCATTTGGGATGCAGCTACGTCTGAGCACCGCCTTTCACCCTCAGACAGATGGTCAGACAGAGAGGACCATTTAGACTCTCGAGGTCATGCTCTACGCATGTGTCCTTGACTTTGGTCGCAGCTGGGAGGACCACCTACCCTTGGTGGAGTTCGCGTACAACAACAGCTACCACCCCACCATTGGGATGGCACCATACGAGGCGTTTTACGACCGACCTTGCAGATCTCATCTGTGCTGGACAGACCCTGTGGAGTCAGCACTTGTGGGACCAGAGATGGTCTAGGCCACGACATTGAAGGTCCAGTTCATCCAGGAGCAGATGAGGACAACTCAGAGCCGGCAGAAGTCTTATGTTGATAGGAGGCGGTGGCTAATAGAGTTTAAGGATGGCGACCACGTCTTCTTGTGGGTCTCACCTCAACATGGATTACGAAGATTTGGCCTAGGTGGGAAGTTATCTTCACGCTTCATCGGATGTTCCAGGTCCTCTATAGGATTGGAGAGGTGGCTTATTGCCTGGCTCTACCACCTCAGTTGCACCGTGTGCACGATGTCTTCCATGTATCCCAGCTGAGGAGATATGTGCACGACCCGGAGAATGTCATTGACCTTGGGGAGCTGGATGTTGATGATGGTGCGACTTTTACAGAGGTCCCGGTGGAGATTGAGGATCGAAAGGAGTGGGTCCTATGTGGACGGTCGATTCCTCTTGTGCGCATCAGATGGCAGCACGAGAACCTCTAGGAGAGGACTTGGGAGCGATAGGCTCAGATGTGTACTCAGTACCCACATTTGTTTCCCTAGTTTATGGTGTATCTTTACAGGGAAGTAAAGCCCTGAGATGGGAGTGATGTAAAGACCCAAAAAATTCAAGGAGACTTTTTCTTAATTTTTTTGGGAATTTTAACAGAACATAGTTTCTGACGGCAGCTGATTCGGAGGCCCGGTGTTCCCGGAATCCTTTTCCGAAGTTTTGCTTGGGTACGTTTAGAGAACGAATGAGCGGGTTTTTCTAACTTTTGAACCGGTTCTAGGAATCAAATTCTGAGGGAACCAATGGAATAACAGCACTGGTATTTTCTTAGAAACATCTTTTCTAGAGTTTCGTTTTCTCGGGTGTGGGTTTTAATTTTTGGGGTAAAGTTAATAAATAAAATAAAAGTGGCACAACCAATTTTTATTTTATTTTTCTTAACTTAAGATAAGTGGATGATGTGGGACCCAAAATATCCTACCCACATGGTAGGATATTTGTGAGGTGGGGCCCACATGAACCCCACCATTTCATTTATTATAAGTAACGCACCCGCACCCCCCCTTTTAATGAAGTCAACTCTTGCGTTTAATCTGGATATTAAATGCCTCATTAGTTGGGCAGTTTTAAGCTCCTCAATTACTTGTTCGCTTAGTTTCTTTTGAAATTCAAACATTGGCTTGTGCGTTAATAAAATAAGACAACTCTTATTTTATTTGTGTTGGAACTTGTTGTGTGGAAAGGATTTGGAGAAAAGCCTTCTTCTTCGACGAAGAATGCGAAGAATGAGAAGAACGTGAAGAATGTCGGATCCTCGGAGATCGATGACGCGACGCTTCTTCCATAACGTTCCCTCTTCCGCGACGCTTCACCGTGATGTGACGATCCTCCCTATGCAACGCCTTCTTCCATGACAGTTATTTCCGAAACGTATCCTCGCTCATCGAATCCGACGAGGTAGGGATTTATTATAGTCATTGTTCGTGAATTCATCCATTGCCTTTCTTCTTTTCTAGTGGATCCGCTTGTTACGGAAATAAGGAGAGGGGGATGGACCGCATGAACATGGCCGAACCTCCTCTCCCTTTTGGTTCTTTGATATTGTTGTGGCAGGAGCAAGGCAACGCGGTGCTGAAGCACCGCGTGGGAATTATTAAGAAAAGGGGGAGAGGCGCATTGTCGTTGCGCCGCGCCGTTGAAGATGAACCAAAGAAGCGGCACCCCTGTGCCGTGCCAGAGAACCACAAAAGCACCCCAGCCAGAGAGGGGTCATGGCAGAAGGGCAGGGCACCATCGTGCTGCACCAGACGGACCAAGGTCGTGGCCGGTTCCGGGCTGTGGTGGAGCACGGGGACCGGAGATCGGTTCCAGGCCGCCGACGTCAGATCAGAGGGACCGGCCCATGCCGGTCCCGTGGCGGCAGCAGCTGGCCGGCCAGAGCGGGCCGGCCGGTCAGGGAAAAACCAGGTGTTCGTATCCCCTGGTCGGCCAGCAGGTGCGGCCCCCCACATGGGGCCCGCGGGTTCTCAACGCAGGGGGCAACGCCCCCCCCCCCCCCCCTCTTCGCTCTGCCGTAACGACCGAGCCGGCCGCCTGGCCCCCCGGCCGGTGCCAGGGCACCTGGCCGAGCCGCCGGGCCGGGCCGCGCCCAAGTGGGCCGGACCCGGACCCGGTTCGTGTCGACCCGATTCGGGCCGACCCTGGGGGTATCGGGCCGGGTCGGACCGAGACCGAACCCCCTAACACCGAACCTCTTTCGGTTGTCTGCCCATAACATGGGCTGAGGACCTCCAATCGATGCACTTTCAGCTGCGATGCGATACTTGGATCGAGACGGTCTTTTCAGTATATTACACTCATGGTTTCGGATAACTTTGGGTTTGGCCGGGTTGGTTCGTACACGAAACCAACCGGGCCCTCGGAGCAGAAATGCTTATAACATGAGCTACGGACGTCGGATTGACGTGTCGTCGACTTTGATGGATTTCTCATAGTGAGACGGAACTTTTGGCTTACTCTGCTTGAGGTTTGGATTCTGGTGGAGTATGGTCGGGTTGGTTTTGACTTAAAAACCAACCGGGCCCCTTAGTCGAAAATGCCCATAACTCTCAGACCGGGCATCCGATTGACGCGTCATCTGTGACGCTGAGTTCCTGTTGATGATATGGAACTTTTGGATACATGAACTCCAGAATTTGTGTCAGTTGATGTATCAAACCCTCGACTCATGGATCGGACCCTCCAAAACGATCTTGCTCTATGCAGGAACCCTATAGCTGGCTGTGACTGTGACACCGATGATGACTGTGCAGAAATCCTCTGTGGATTCTGCGGCGATGACTACAGCACTCAGCGATCCTACGTGGATCAGTGCTACAGATCCTGTGTGGGTTAGATCCTGTGTGGTTTAGCGCTCAGTGGTCCTATGTGGGCCAGCACCTACAGATCCTGTGTGGGTCCGATCCTGTGTGGGTCATTGTGGGGGTTAGTTACCTTTCGATCCTGTGTGGGTCAGATCCTTTGTGGGTCATTGCGGGGGTTAGTTACCTATCGATCCTGTGTGGGTCAAATCCTTTGTGGGTCATAGCGGGGGTTAGTACCTATCGATCCTTTGTGGGTCTGACAGCTTAGATTAATCAGTGTCTATATCTGATCATCTCTATCGTCATACGAAGAAGTATACCTGTGTGAGCTGAATCTTGACTTGCCTTCCTATGTGGATTACGTTTTGCTTTCCTGTGTGGATCGGGCTGTGATTTCCCGTGTGGATGTGATCGAAAGTGGGCTCGAAGGTTGGGGAGAACCAGAATTGATGACTTAGGTATATGTATGGGCATATACATAAGTAGAGTCAGATGTTACTTTGTGATTTTATCTTTCCTTTGTGAATTATCCTTTGTGGATTCTGGGAGACCTTCGGGGGTCTCGGGGTCCCTACTGAGTAGCTTATACTCACCCCTACATAGGCTATGCCCGCACTAAGTTGTGTTGGTTGTAGACGACGGACATCGCTAATCGTGGTTGAGGCACGAGGAGCAAGTCGGTACCTGGAGGTGGACCATTGGGCGAGAAATACACGGAGCAGACGGCTGGACCCGAGGAGCTGTGGAGGCTATCTATATGCACCCTTTAGGTGGGACTTCCAGTGGATAGCTCGAGGCTGCGACTATACTTTCAGTTGTTTTTTCCCTTTATATTTGTACTTTACTTTCAGTTTGGGTTTGTATTCTGGCCCACTTACTTTTCCGCACTTACAGTTGTACCC
Source organism: Viscum album (assembly GCA_963277665.1). Lineage (NCBI taxonomy): Eukaryota > Viridiplantae > Streptophyta > Magnoliopsida > Santalales > Viscaceae > Viscum > Viscum album. Next base: position 594,756,471 of record OY728126.1, read on the forward strand.
AGTTTTCACTTAGTGATTACTTCTTCTGCTTGCTTGCTCTGTGGTGTTGTTTACTTTACAAAGGAAATGCCTTCCCTTTTTAATGGGAATTACGCATTGGTGCTAGTCGCCAGCCCCTGGCCTATGGAAGGCAGGGTTGGGGTAGTCACGACACGGGCCTGAGGATGGGTCGTGACAATAATTCCTTTAATCTATCCACCTAGGATAATATATCTGGTGGATCCCGACATACTCTTATTGGTCCTTACATATCATGGTAACAAACAAATTCTCATATCGGTATCCAAATATTCATAAGAAAGGTCCACTAAGTCATAAAATTATAAATTTAACTCGAGAACTCCCCTAAAGGGGGTCCTATCATCAAGGAAACCCATTTGAATCATAGGCACAACCATCCAAGACCATGTAGAACAAGCCATTACATGTAGGCCAACATGGACATAGTGGTTTTTAAATTCATTTAATGTGTGAATTTTTTATTATTCAATTAATATAAATTTAAAAATAAATAAATAAATTAAAAACTTCTAATATAATTATTTGAATGGATGAAAATCCCATGCATCAAAATTACATGCATTAAACAATAGGTCATGTTCTATGAACCACCTAACAATTTTTTAATTCATTACCTTTTTTACATCATTTCCTGATATTTGATGCCCATAATTTTCTATGATTAATCAACCATTTACCATAACAGTGAGTCCCTAACTCAATACTAATGATATAAAATCATTAATTATATTAAAATAATACATAATTAATTAAAAACATATAATTTAATGAATATTTAAAATTTTCATAAAATAAGGTCAACAAAATTGCCACCATTATCAAGCTCGAACAGAGTATAAACACTTACATGAGCTTCATAATAGACTATAAAAACATCATGGGGCGAGAAACCTCTAAATTAGAATCATTATAAAAATTAAATTTATTTAAACCATGTGAAATAAATATCAAATTTATTTTGTGACATACCATTCCTGAGTTCCCATGAATAGACATGAAAATGACATAATGGGATTCCCTCATCCTAAGATGAATGATATACCCTTTAACAAAAATTATTTTCACCATTATTTTATGGAATCAACATAATAACCTATCTAGTTAAAAAGAAAATTATAAGATGAAGAATGAGATAGAGTTACGCAATTAGAGAGTTATTCTCCCCTTAATTTACTAAAAACGTTTTTTCTAAACCATACCCAAATCAAGGGAGAAGTGAAGAGAAAGGGGGATCAATTTGTATCCTATGATAAATAGAACAAAAAAATGGGGATTCACCCTCAATAACTCTGATGGGTGAAAAAATTAATTTACCCCTTAAATACCCCACTGTCTAGACGGTGGCTCCTTGGTCATTCCAGTAATGGCCAGTTGTAGCCCCAACAACCCCTGGGTACCTCTATTAGTACTCAGAACCTCCCCCACACTAATTTAACCTCATTGATCATCAAGAAAAATTGCATAATTTTTTAATATTTTGTAAATAATATACAATGATTAATTTTGAAAATGAACCCTCCACAAATTTTAAAATGTAAAATTATCATGAAATTCAAATGTATATATGTGCGTGAGTTTTTGTAACCATTACACCATAATACTTCTCATACCCAAGACATCTTGGATGACATTAAACCATATAACCCATCTTATATTAGTCACTATTTCAAATAGAAAAAATTATATTCCATAAATTATTTCCAAAACACACTTCCAAGTAACATCTCCCAACATCGTACACTAAACTCAAAACAAATGATCGACCTATCCAATTAATTTTAAAAACATTGATACAATCTATGAAGACCTGACCAAATGGTTTTGTAGTTTAAATTAACCCAAGCCCACCTCCATAGTAAATGGTGTGGTCAAATGCCTTAAAACAAATAACTAACCTGATTAGCCTTTTCCAAATTTACATGTTCACACACACACACACACTATAACAACTCCATGTAAAAGTGTATAGGAATAATAATAAAAGTGGTAACATCAAGAGAATAACTTGTGCATGTAAAACATCTATAATTAACATGAGTATGAAAGTGTAAACTAAAAAGTTAAAGGTGAAAAATACATGACCATCTAGAGGGAGGTCCCAAACTAAGAAAAATAAATTGTCAATGTTTAGAGATCCGAAAAATTGATCTCTGAGATCCGACCACCGTACGAGGTCAAATACACAAGAGAATTTTTATATTCCTTAATAATATTTATTGAACAATCTATCGTATATATAACACATGGAGGAAAAATCCATTCATGGGTGAGTATATGCATACCTAGTAGGACACCTCGAAAGGTGAATAGGTAGTAGTAAGAGGAATGATAGGAATGGAATGATCAAACCAAATTAATCGATAACAAGATCCAATGACATGGATACAAATATATATGCTTAACAAAAGAAGCCTAAATGAGATATAAGGGGGATCTCTATATCCCAACCAAAGAGAGAAAAGAGTTTCATCATTTAAAAAAGGATTATCAATGATGTCCAACATCTTGGACATATGTCTAAAGAAACAACAATGTCAAGAAATGGCTTTCCACTATTCCTCATAGTTGAGGGGAAAAATCTATAGATAGAGGGCCCATGCCCTAATACAGTAGAAGGTTGAAACACTAGTTTTCGATAAACGCCTCATTCTGTGAATCCATAGATATACGCTGAAATAGTTGCTGATAACCCATTCCCTGATACTGCAGTAGGGTGCCACTCATATAGGATATAGAGGACACATTCCCAGTCCAGTAATAGGTTTCAACTCTAATAGTTGAAGACCCATTTCTGGACACAATAGGTGGGTTCAAATCAAATAATACATAGTGGAAAAATTCCCTTCCAATCATGATGGTGCAACTTTAATAGTTGAATAAGGATTCATGTCCTTCCCTACATAAGGGTTCCACTTAGTGGATAGGTAAGAGACACATGCCATTCCCTGGCTGGATGGTACCACAATAATCGTCACCCGAGGACCGATATCATAACTAGTATGAGGGTTCCACTCAGTTGATATATAGAGAATTCATGTACTATTACTAAAGGAGTGGAGCACTCTTATAGTTAATTGAGGTCACATACCCTACCCGAAAGGAGGCTGAAATTATCATATCTCTAATAGTCATGCCCTATCAATTCCATTAACAGGTGTCACCTAATGAAGATCAAACATAAAAAAATCACATAGTACATAATATCCACTACAAAAGGAAATCACCACATTATATATGAAGAAAAGTAGGTTAGGGAACTCTTGGTCCAAAACATGCATCCAATGGAAGGAGATACGAAAGATAAAACTTTCCTAAAAAATGATACTAGGTTACACGAAATGAATGGGGACCCACAAGGAATGTATTCATACTCTATTGAAAATCCATTTACCTAATGATACCTAGAACAATGACCATGTATCCATAAATGGTGTGTAAGAGGACAAAATGGATTTACTCATCCACTTGGGGCCATATTCATTATTTAGGTAGGTTGTGTATATTAGTCATGCCCATGTACTCTGGTACATGGTGTTTCCTCTTACTTGTGGTCCTACCCTTGTTCTCTACCATACATCCAATCTAACTGGGGAGCGCCACATGGAATTAATCATATACATAGGGATTGTGATCATTAACATTTTCCAAAAACCAATCATCATTTTCGTAGGGTTACAACATGGTGTGTGTTCATCCCAGTACACAACTTGTATTATGTATTTTCATAATATCATTGATATGTTCATAAATAATTATAGATATATGATCAGTTCTTCAAATATCACCTCTAGGACAATAAAAAATAAAGGATAGAGTCTTTATTCATCATTTATGGAAATTCAATGGCCGAAAAAAAATTATTTTTTTATTCATCCATAGAATGCCTATAAAGGCCTAATACATCTCTAGTTATGCTCAATATCTGCATTTGAACTATGATCCATGAAAAAACCATCATATAACTAAAAATAATCTGAATCCATCCCTTATTTGATAATCTATTCATCCCAAATTAATCCACCATTTATCTTGGGGTCCGATCAATATGGATTTTTCTAGGCAATGTTGAATGGAGACCTTATTGGCCAATAAACAAATAAAATGAAGAATAAAGTAGGAATGAACAATAAACAATTGTTAAAAAATCATTGGTCAATAAATATTGAATAAAAAATAAAAATTGGGATTCCCAAGTGTGAGAAAAATGAATAATCAATGTAAAATCAGTTCATTGGTCCATGAGAGAATCCATATGAATGTAGATCAAATAAAAAATATGATCATTCTCACTGATTAATCTATTGGGGAAGAATCTAAAAATATATAAGTCATAAATTGATATTGGAAAATTCACCGATGAAGAATGTTCTCATAAATGAATTATAAAACCCATTTTATTCTCTATGATTCGATTTTCCTGGATATGGGGCCTTGTTGTTATCTGATTTCAATTCACCAAATGTGGGTGGAAGAAATACCATCTCAACAGACTCATGGTTATGTGGGAAACCCTATAGAACTACCATAATGAGTCTTCTATAGAGGAAATAGAATTGTATCATTTAATAAATTAATTAAACCAATTATTTAATTAATTTATAAAATGTATATCCATCATTTTCTTAATCTGAACATCCCACGATGACCAATTTTAGGTTATACCTATGGTAAACATCATATTATTGATTCATTCATGGTCTTATATTTTTTATTCAAGATTGTATTTAACATTTATCCAATTTTTGTTATGAAATCATGCACGTATGATATTGAATATATTGAATATTTTTATAAACATAATTCTATGCTCATTGGGCCTCATAATCCCAAGTCGTCTTAGCGCCTAGCTCTAAGAAAGCTTCTAGAAATTTTTCAATTCCTAACAAGGAAAAAATAGGACATCTAATGTATTCCCTATTTCTATATTTTCATCAATGAAAGAAAAAACTAAAAAAAAATATTGGGATGTTGTGCCCACATTAGGCTCTTAGACTATTAATGTCTTCCAAGTATGCTCCCTCACTAACACAACACAAAAACCATGAGGAAGGTCCTTCCACATTGGATCACATCCTGTCAATCCTTGATTTCAGTGGGGTCCTCCACAAAATTTGATCCATCCAAGAAATCCAACATTTCCCATTCATTATCATTCATATATCCATGAATGTATCTTCTCAACAATGACACATGGAAGACATTATGCACCAGCTCCATGACTTTGGGTTGGGTGAGGCATTAATAAATCTCACAAACACTCTTCAAAATCTCAAATTTCATGGTGAAACATAAGGATATCATGCCTATAATAGAGAATCTATAAAATAATCATTGTGGGGAGGCTCATAGAAGAATTTGGTCTCCCTACTCTAAATCCAAGGGACTATGGTGTCGATCTGAATAATATTTCATTCTACACTATTTTTACCTCATCACCTCATAGTTGACCTGGACCTTCTCTATCATCGCCTAAACCATCTCTGGACAAACAAGAGATGATTCACTAATCTCATTCCAATATATGGGTGACCTCCAATGTCTTTCACACATTCCCTTAAAAGGTTCAAGGTCGATAGTAGATTGGTAGTCATTATTTTATGCAAAACTTACTAGTGTAAAGTGATCATCCCATCTCATTCAACGGTCTAACATGAAATCACACATCATATACTTGAACACATCAATAGTTTAATTGTTCATCACATTTATACATGGGTGGAAGAATGTACTCATCCACATGTTGGCCCAAAATGACTCTTAAAGGCCTTTCCATAACCATGATGTAAAATTTGTATCATGGTCATAGACCATAGTCAATGTCACCCCATAAAGGTGAATGATATCCCATACATACAATATCACCAATCTCTCCTCTAAACTCTACTCCCTGATTATAAGGATGTGCACTGACATTATGAGTCGTTCGTCTATAATCCAGATGGCATCACGTAAACACTCTTCCTGTGGAATCCCTATCAAAATGTACATGGATATTATATCCCATTTCCCCTCAGTGATCTCAAGAGGCTGAAACAAACCTTCCAAAACCCGGTGCTCTGACATCAGCTACTAAAACGAAAGGCACCTGTTGATGAAAACAACCACACATTATCTCATTGAAACCTGAAAAAAATCCCACTGAAGGGGTATATACATATTTTCCACACATTTAGTTAAAACCAAAGGAGTTGTGTGAAACTCTATCATTAACTCCTCTGACATTGTGACGAGGACCACCGTCCATCCTTGGAAAAGGCTAGACTAATTCTGTCCATCATAAAATTCATTAGGGGAGTCTGTAATGATTATATGGTCAAGTAAGTCCTCATAGGATATTTCTCATAACTAATACTCTCTCACACGCTTTAAGAGTATAGAAGTTATCCCCATTTTTTAATAAATAACCACATTGTCCTTCTCATCCTATGTAAGCTATAAAGAGTCCAACTGCTCAAATGGATCCTACACCAATCAATCTGTGGACTTCATACTAGGATAATTTGATAAAACATTTCCATTAATAATATTATAGACTATCACAATGACATGGTCATATAGGAAATCCAACCAAAGACTCTATATCATTTTTAATCCTCACTATGTGAAGACATACTTGAGATGGTGATGGTCTAGGTATACAATAAATTTATCTCCTAAAATATAACACCTTTATATCCTCAGAGAAAAGACCACAACTGCTAGCTATAGGTTGTGAGATGCATAATTGTTTTCATGGGTAAAACCTACCATGAAAAATATACAATAACAGTCTATATCAACATCAACACATAGCCAATCCTTGTTCTTGAGGCATAAAATACATGATTTACTATATTCTCGACAACAATTGTCTCAAAATATGATAAATCATCATCCTCAACCTCAACTCTTAAAAGGATACATGTTACTTATTAGTCTAGCTAAACATTTTCCCTATCCATGTTAGGATGGTAAAAGGGGATGTTATACTAGATAATTCAACAAAAAAATGTTTGGTAGAACCCTTCTATGCCATGAAAACTCCACACCACTGTCATTTTATAGGGTGGTTCCAAATCCATAATTTCATTGAGCATTGTTAGGTCTATAACTAATCCATGCCCAAAAATTACATTCCTTAGAAATTGAACATTACAGATCTAGAACTAACACTTCGAAAGATTACCATAAATCTTGAACTCAAGAATAAAATAAAGGAAAATCCTTAAGTTCTATGTATTCTCCTCCACTAACATAGATTATATGAGTTTGTCTTCAATAAATACATCTTTAAACTGGTCCAAGTGTGGATGGAAAAACCATATCATCATATACAAAACATTATGGTGGAAGTTTTCATATCAAAATCTATCATAAAGAACTAATATTTTTCATAGTGACACTATAATTCAATATTTGGAATATTATCCTCATGATCATTCCATTGGTGGTAGCAGGACATAATATTGATCTTCAAGAACTAAATCACACCTCTTAACTCATCAAAGATCCCATAAATCCCCATAAAAGGTACCTATTATTTATTTTTTGTTGGTTTAGGCGAAGATAATCATCTTAAAGCTGCATTCTCCCATATACCGTTTCCATGAACACCTCCATAGCTTCCCAGGAGGAAACACTAGGTCTAATAAGACCATTCCCCTAAAGATCCTCTAACTACAAATATATCTCTCAATGCTTTGTAATGGAAATCCAATATGCCTAAAAATATATTTGTGAAACCATATGATGAAATTATATGCCAAAATCCGTCTCCCACCTCAAAGGTAGTCCCAAAACATCCTCATGGAATATATTAATAAAATACTCCATGGAAAAATGAATCCAAATGCTTGTGAAGAATCTTACACTAAGGTATACACTCTCTAACTAATGTGTGATTGGATGCATCCTCCATCTAAAAAATCCTACTCATCCCTCCCTTATATTTTCCCACCAAGCAATAGATCATAATAATGATAGAAAAATGAGATAAAAATAGTTTTTCTTTTTGGAATCTAAAGAAAAATATGAAGGGATAATTCCTCAACTGGGTGCTATATCTCTCACACATGGAGTAAAGAGATGAAAAAATGAAAACCACTTATGTCTATTAATACTGAATTAATTATAGAATAATCACATATTGTACCTTTAATTGTCTTTTGTACCACTGGTTCAGACACATCTATAGCCTATAAATATACATGGGAATGAACACCTACTCCAAAAGATTGAAATTTTCTTACTAGTGGTGGTTGTAGATGGATCTCATAGTAACATTATTGAAAACTAATTTCTCCTCTTGGGGCTCCAACTTCTCCACTTTCAGCTCTTCCTCCCTTGGGGCTTCCCTTCCCTTGATTAGGAGCACCCTAATCATGGTGTTTCATCTTGCATGGTGGCATATCAACTATATTCCAAACAACCTCAACACATATTGTGGGTAAATCACATTCCATGCAACATATCTCATCTAATAAATAGTACCACCCCTATACAGGCTAGCCTTGTCCTATCTGCTATCCATGAACGCATGCCCAAGTCTAATCCAGGGATGATCTCATGCACCATGATCATGTCGTGTGGTGCCAAATAGTTGCTGCAGACAACATAGAATTATAATTCCACTACCAGCTCTAGCTACATCATTCCCCTTTAATAGGAATATCCCAATCAACAGAACCCCCTCCAATAGTGAGTAATATTTGGTAATGCACAAGGGTAGTAAACGACACAAAAATCCCTATGTAGACCCTACTAAAATATCCATTCTCAGAAGTGGAAATCCTAAATCATATTTACATAGTACCGCCTAAGGTTTCTCAACCACAATAATTACATATCTATTGTCATACCTTCGAAATAAAACTCTAAAAAGCTCTTAATTACAATCATTGTAGAATAATTGGGTGCAGTAATCCTCATAGAACAACTGCTACATGTTCATACATGAGATTTTTAACTCATCATTCGTATTTGTAAATAAAATATACCAGTTCCTGGCTGATCCATGGAAAGGGGTTGATTCTTGTGCACCCACCTAATAATTTCATTTTTCATTAATTTAGAAAACAAGGATCACTGACTCTATCCAATCCTCCACTAACTAGGGATCTGACTCAACATGGAACCTTAGTCCCCTCTATAATTGGAACTCACAAAGTGCACTAAGACTATGAAGATCCTAAACCAACTCTACTATTATGATCTAATACTTGGTAGGTGGGGGTGCTGCTACCAATCTACATAGAGGAAGAATCTCATAGAATAGACACTGAACTAAACCTTCATCACTCATCATATCATCATCAAAATCAAAAAATATATAACCCAGATAGATTTTATTATAGAGGAATCATAAAAATTTAATAAAGACAAACCATTGTCAAATGATAATATATATAGATATATAGATATATATGGGGATCTGGCTCAAGAATGATTGTAAAAATACTCAATCCTAGATGATGCAAGTACCATTTATCCCTATAAACACTACCTAAGTATTCCATGAATAAAAGAATGAAGTTAGATCCCGATAGAATGACCATGTAAACCTCCACACCCAAAATTGTGTACCTAGGACTGAAATCCCCTCTCAATACACTTTGTAACAATTTCTATAAATCCCAACTAAACCCTCATAAGGGTACTACTCCTAACACCATTCCATTGAAGGAACCTCTCTAATAAAAATCATTAATTACCCTTCACAACCAGACTCAAGCCATAAACAACCTATTTTTTCTTCTATAACCCATGGGGTGGAGGAAAAAACCATAATACATTACTTATATAAGAGACCTTTTCTTAATGTACATGTATACACACACCCGACCATCACCGTGAAGAAGTTCATAGAAATATTATGAAAAGATGAAACATCTATACTATAAACCATGCATGTTAAAATGATAAGTAACGTAGAAGTAGGAATGTGTAAACATAAAATTAATAGGGGATAAATAAATTCCCAACTATAAATATGTCTGAAATTAAAAATAGTTGGAATGTAAATTTTGAGATATCTCAAATTAAAATATCAAAGCTCTGAACAGTATATATTGTAAAATGAACCAGGATAACCCTATGCTCCTCTATAATCACTACCAACCAATCTGTCACCTACTTAAGACACAACTTGTGAAGGAAACTATAATGTAAGAATAATTATATATATACCCAGTAAGATACCCTGAATGATTATGGGGGAGTATTAAGATACACGATTAGAATATATAGGCTTAACCAATGTAAGAGAGTAACATTATTCAATGAAATAGGTATATATATATATATATATATATTCTCAATAAAATAATCCCAAATTAGTTAGAAATTGGACCTCCATCTCCCAGCCCTGCCCATAAATGAGTTATATTAGTTCCAATAGGTCCCTCAATGATTCTGATCATCTTGTGCATTTGTTTGAAGTAACAAAAAAGTCATGCCACCCCTCTCAACCATGGCACACATTCATGAGGAAAAATCACTAGGAGGATGTCACATACCCTAGTACATTATGAGGGTTCCACTAATGTCATAAATATATTACCCATGCCATAAATCCATTGGATGGTGTTACTCTAGTGGTTGAGGACTGTTACATAGACACCATAGGAATGTTCCAATTAGTAAGAAGTTAGAAGACCCATGACCTACATAGAATGAGGAATGAAATATAGAAATTGAGTACCCATTCACTAACTCCATAGGAGGGTGGAACTTAGATAGAAGACAGAGAAACTATTCCCTTCACAATAGTAGGGTACCACTCTAATGGTCGATCGAGGAGCCAGGACATACCCATCTAGAGGGTTCCAACCTATGGATAGGTAGATAACCCATTCCTAATCCTTATAATAGGTTTCCACTTTAATATTCGATTGAGTAATCATGCCTAGACAAGTAAGAGGGTGCCAATCAGTGGATAGGTAGATGACTGATCTCCTGCCTCTATTGGAGGGTTCCACTCTAGTAGTCGATAGAGGATACATACCCTACCAAACAAGAGGGTTTCACTTTAATTGCTCAGATGATCCATCCAAATAAATTCTATCATCGTGCATCCCCTAAGGAAGAGTCACACTGGGAAAATATCACCACATATTTCAGAAGACACTGAAAAGGATACCATCACATTCTATGGAAAAAAATACATAGGATAGGCTACTAGCAGTGCAAAATCCAATCCTAAATAAAAGAGATACACATGTTATAAATATCCTAAAAAATGATGTTGTGGTACACGACATTTATGGGGACCCAAAAATTGTTTGTTATAGCTCTAATTAATGGAAATTTCCCTTATATTACATGGATCAAAGACCTTGTATCCCTACAATATATGTAATGGGATTATAATCTCTTATTTAGGTAGCTCTAAAATTAAATTAATAGTTTACATTCATCATTTCTAGCCATATGGGGGCAGGAAAATGGATTTCTGGTTAACCAGTCCGATGTTTGTACATGCCTAATACATCTCCTCTACCACACTATCTTAGATTTGAAACCCATATAAATTATTAAATAATATTAAAACCAAAAATCCTCAGAATCCATCAACTATTATCCAATTTATTCTTTTCACATGAATTTGCTGCGAATTCGGGGGTTCTATCCGGCTCGATCCCACCTGACAGTGTCGAACCGAGACCCGGTTGTAAAATCAATCAAGAACATGAAAAAATAGGGGGAAAACACATGAAAAGATGTAAAAAAAATCATTTTACATATATTCTTGGGCAAAAAATATGAATTGGGATTCTTAAGTGTGATAAATTTGAACACGCAATTTAAAATCATTTTATAGGATCATTCAATGGCTCAAATTGAAAAAAAAATCAAATAAAAAATATGAAGATGATTTTTAATTTAATAAATTGGGGTTGAATTAAAAAATTAGAAATAAAATTTTTATAGGTGCCCCATAGGAGTCAAATTGGCAACTATATTTAGTCTATTTGGATTCCAGGAAAATAAATTTTTTATATTTCTATAAATATTATAATTATTTCCATATTTTATGATAATTATTACTAGTATAAGAAATTAAAATATCATTATTCCTATTAAATTTATTAATTATAACTATCACCCTCTAATATCCCCATGAAGAAAGAGGAATGACGACCTGCTCCCTTGCTGATGAGGTTGTTGAGGGTGCTGAATGGGGAGGTGTAGGTTAAGCTACAGATGGGATAATAATGGAGGGTGTTCTAGATGATGAAAAAATAGAGGGTGTGAGAGATGATGTTTGTTGTCAATTAGTGGGTGTCTCTATTGATATTGGTAGAGAGACTGATGGATCATTATCTTTCAATATGGTCGAGGGAACATTGATTGAGAGTTGACTTGGATGAATAAAATGCTTTATCATTTTCATTCTTATCTTTTTATGAAATAAATATAACTTCAGAAAATATACTTCAAAAATTTAATGCAGAAAAAAGTAAAAAAGATAAAATACGCATAGTACAGGGATAAAAATATACATAGATATGATAATGAATGACTAAACAAATAAAAAAAGTGGTTGATAAATGAATGGATGGATACAAATACAATTATATTTTCCTTCAATTATTTCATTTTCATAAAATAGAATTACATCATCTACTTTATCAAACCTTGAAAATATATTAGATTCAATTTCAAAATGGAAAAATAAGTTTTCTTCATTTTGTTTACAAGATTCAATGTCAGAGTTAAAATCATCCACTTCATCAACCATATCATACCATTATCTTTTTTCTCATGAGAAACTATTCTCCACTATTTATCTATGACATCCTCCACAAAAAAACCATTTTCACATGTGAAAAAAAGATATACAGATCATGTAATTTACAGTCACTGATATCTATCAAGTGGTAGATGATCACAAATGTAAATTGAATGGAATCTATTTTAAAACCCATAATAATATTGACAGTGTTTCATTTGAATAAAACAATTGATAAATTCTCATTTTAGAATAATTCTATAATGACATTCTACATTCCATAGTATCCCACTTTGATAAATGTAAATATAAAACTGTTCATTGCTTTTAAACCCTTTTCTCGACCAACTATAAAAACATTAATGCCATTCAAATTGAAAGTGTTGATATTTTTCAAATGTTTTAGAATATCTCAACCAAGTAACATAAAATATTATAAAAAATAATCTCAAATATTAGTATTCAATTTGAGAAAGGTAATATACATTATTATATTTACTAAATATATGGGTTAACCTAATATCCTTGTTGATTACAATATATTTTTTTAAAGGTTGGGGATGAAGCCTCATTTTTTGTTAAATCAATGAAAATATATCTTTAATGAGGTAGAGGGAAACCCATCACATAACCTGATGGCCCAGGGAGAATTTAGAATATTACATTGCCCGTAGGCCCATTTTTGGGCCCATGACCCGTTCTGTGAATAGTACTGCTACAGTACACACACTACTATAGAAGCGCACAGTACCCTCCATTGCTACTGTACCCTACTGCCACTACACTGTCATCACTTCTACAGTGGTTCTACAACACCATGCACCCAAGGGTTTTTGATCCCCCATTTTTTCATGAAGAATTAAGGGGTGCTTACCTCTAATCCAAACCCCAACTACATAAATGCGTGTAAGGGTAACACTCCTGGGCCCATTTGGCGCTCTGCCAAGACAACGTGTGATGCGCGTTCCCCAACTAAGAAACGACTTTGAATCTCCCTGTTCATAATATGCACAGTGTCCGAGGATGGCGAGAATTAATCCTGAGAAAAAATAAATTAATCTTCCACATCACTATTCAATAGCACATATCTATGTGCATGAAATAATTCCCTTTAAGTCTATGTAACCTTTTTTCTCCTCCAAACTGATTGGCCCATAATATGAATGATTTTTCATTTCCCATTTATTAGATATTGAGTCTAAGGGTCATCAATAATTCACACTTAATTTAATATTGTCTCAATATAATCCACATATATAGAAAAAAATGTAATACACTCCTCTCCCGAATCACCATTAGAAATAAAGCCTTCTGGTTGAGCATGTTTTTTACATAATATTTGAAATTCCTAAGATATCTATGAATTATAATAAAAAAATAATTGGGCATTTAATTACGTTCTAATAATTTTTTACATAAATTAAAAACATATAAAAAATTTACCACACAATTAGATACATCCTTCTATACTGCACCAGGACTGCTAATTTAGATTCTCGGAACCAAATACATAGTTAAATGCATCATGTCTGTAAAAAACAATGGAGCAAAGATCAACACCATTGAAAAAAATGTAAATAAAAATATCTCTTCATGGTTTTCAAGATCAAAAGTTTGTATAGTTTTATCAAATGTTTTTAAAAAAAATTCAAACATTTGAGTATAACAGTTGTAACATTTTTTGGTAATAATAAAAATAATGCAAATGGTAGTAAGTGCTCTAAAAAAATGTGATTCGTGACACTTCAATCAATGTAACCAACAATGGTTTACATCAAAAATATATGATATATTACTTGTGTCTGGATCAAATTCCTTCACATGTTGTAAAATTTGATGGAATTTATCTTTATACATATTTTTTATTGAAAAAATTAATTGAGAAACCATTTCATTATAATATGGCTAGAGATCACTCTTTATGCTCATTTTTTTGTATGTACTTCCACGAATTGACATGGTCTTCGACATTACATGCTCATTGAGTAATTTGAAGATAAAATAGTTAGAAACATTCATCTCAATATGCATACCATCAAGAAATTTAAGCAACAAATTATATTCCCAATATTAATGTTTAAAAAATATATTTTTATCTTCCATTATTTTCATATGATTTCACTTGTTGATGAAATATGAACTAATTCCACATTATCATTCAAAGGATGCACCTTACAAAATTTTGTTTCAAAATTTCCATATTGTGAAATATTTCAAAGCCTGTTAACAAATTTTGAGGTGTTATAGAATCAATTGAACCACTTAATCTCAATTTATTCAACCAAAATCTATGAGTTGTATTGATAAATATTCGATGACTCATGAAGAACCATTTTTATGAGGTGGTCATTTATGCTCTAAATCAAAGTTTGAAATACTAAAAGAAAACCCCTAGTATGTGTTCTGAACTTCTAAATTCACATGTTTAGGAAAGTCATTAATTTTCGACATTAGAGTAGCTTTAATTTTAATCATTCTTTAGAATATGCATCACATGTCTCAACACCATTGCTTAATAAATCCTACAATTCATCAATAAGAGGATGAATGTTTATACCAATATCATTTTTAGATATTTTTCCATCAATTATATTATAAATGATACAATACTTAAGTTTAATACACATCCATATATTTATATATTAAGGTATCAAAACTACAAGCCAAATTCTATAACGGGTGCTTAAAATCCAAAATGGGTTGAATATGTTGGTATCCAATCCCAATCAAACATTCCTTAGGTCAGATGAAAAATATGGATGTAATAAATTAAATAACTTTCATGATTGTGAGATTCTTGTATTTCACATTAACCCATAATTTTTATTATCTATAGAATGACACATCATGTGATCAGAGGTTTTTGATGATGTGAATAATCTTTTCAAATGATGTTTTAAAGGGGAGTAATGATAACCCTTTGTTGGTGTATTTATTTTCTTCACCTTTAAAGTATTTTCATGATTCATACTTTTAACTCAACTTATTAACTAACATCTAGAATATGAACTTGTTTTTTATTCCTACCTTCATGAATTCTCTTCCCAATAAATATTACAATAATTTGGACACATATATTTTTGTATAATTCAGAATGAACTTGTTCTCAACTTTTTTCGAATTGTAAAATGACTCAGGGGTCTTCGCATCATTGAATTCATCACAAAAAATTCCAATATCACAAACACCACTTTATTTTTAATTCCATATATTTATTTGATATGATAATACTTTAGTATATAAGAGTTTTTTGAATATTTCAAATATCTAACATACAACTCTTCATTTCCTTCATCAAGTAAACCATGAAATGCATTTGTCTGATGAATGAAGTTTTTTCTTATATTGTTTTCCACAAAATCAATATAAGGATCCAATGATATGTTATATTTTGGATCTGGGTGTCCTATAGTCTAAAAAACCACTTTTCATGTTGATATTTGTAGAACCCGCAACTTTTTGTTCTGATCTATTTTGATTTTGATAATGGTGTCTTGTAATTCCTAAGGAATCAATTACAATATCATTCATTTGATTGTACATTGTTGAAGATATTGAGAGCTTATTCTGTTTATTGATATTAGTTCTCCAACTTTCTGTATTGTTAGATTATCCATTCATAATCCGACACAAATATTAAGAATGTAATTTCTTCAGTAGCATGTGTTCAAAAACATTATGTCTCTTCAACTATCTTCTAAATTTACATTTATGACATGAATATCTCATTCTACCATCAAGGGATAAATAGGATATTCAAAAATAGAAAACTCATCCAAACCCTTGGAATACTGAGGTGTGTTCCTCGATAATGTGATCCATCCTTTATCCATATATATCAAAATATACCTACACATTATTTTAAATAATTAAAACACATAGGTATTACTAAGTAACGAAAGAGATAATGGTAAGATCTAATAAATTGGAATTAGTTGGAATTATGTAGATTCAATATTTAATTAAAATATATATTCATCGAATGAATAGATAATATAATTGAATATAAATGGGTGTGGGATAGTGAGAAAATTCAAACAATTGAGAAATATGGTAATTAGTGTTGAAAATAACAATAATAATCCAAACATAAATTTTAAATTGGGTTTTGTTTTTAGTAAAGCATACATTTGAAAAATAATTTATGTATCAAATCATATCTTGATCAATATCTTCCTAACTAAAAACCCATAATACAACAAAAACATACTAAAACAAATATTTCAAATCAATCAAAGGTAACACCAATAAAACATTTAAGATAATACGTTTTTTTAAATCCCATTATAAATTGTATGAAAAATTTAACCATTATAAAAAATACTAAAAGCTATAAAATTTTATATTTCTAATCAATCAGAGATTTTCTTTTAGAAATTATTTCATCAATGAACCATTAAAAGAGAACTCATTAAATAAATCATCATGTATAAGTACTATAAATATATTTTTGAAAACCATTATTATAGATTTTGTAAAAATTATATTAAATAGAGATAAAATTTTAAAAAACCATCTAGTTATATTCTATAATTTAAACACTTCATTCTCTAAAAAATATTGAACATCAAATTTTATCACATTAGCATTAGTAAAAACATGTAACTAGTAATTAAAAATAACTTAACAATTTTCACTAATCCTTTCATTTACAGGTAATATTATAAAATTCATCAAAATGAAAATTCAATAAACTTTTTTAATTCAAAAATAATAATTTCATAACATTCTAATTAAATCAAAAGAATTATCAACTATTTTTAACTTTGGAGAAAAAAAATTTATGACTAGTCATCTGCAGTCATATTCCTTATCAATATTATCAGGGTTTAAACATCTTCTAAAAAATATTTTGTTTCAAACAATAATTATCAATTAATTCATGGAATAATTACCAAAAAATTTTATTATATATTTCATCATTCTATAATATAATATAATATAATAACAAGGGTAATATCAATTATCATATAAATTATACAACGTTTTCCCTTTAAACATTGTTTTTGATTTTCTATTGTACTCATCATACTTGCATTAATTTGATAACAATGTACATAAACTTGAATAAAAACAAAAATCATTATTTGTTTTTTAAAAAATATTCACCTTCTAAAATGAGTTTTTTTAATAATATTAATTGTGAACTATAATTCTAAATCATGTAATATAAGTGAAGGTGTGACATGTTAAGAAATATATCATTGAGATACTGTACAAAATATCCTATCATTTAAAAGGATTATCTAAATTATATAAATTAAGACTAAAATTAAATAAACAAGGCATTAAAAATTTAATTATTATTTTTAATACCATTATAATATTTCATACATTTTATTAAAATAAATTGTATTCTGATTAATAGTTATTTATTTAAAATTTAATACATAAATGGTTTATCATCCAGTTCCATAACATATTCATGTTTCATTAATTTTAAATCACATGTTAGGGATAAATGAAACACAATTCAGAAATGATTAAATACACATCATATTACCATGTTCATGATACTATTAATTATAAACCATCTATTTCATCCAAAATTATTTAGATAAATTTAATGGAAAAAATAATATCATTACTTACCAATGGAAATGAAATATAACACCAAATGAATCTTATAATGATAGTGGGAAGTATCTTTATTAATACATGATACCCAAATATCATCACATAAACCCATAATGTGGAATTGGATATATGGTTAAATATTATGATATAAATATTTAATAACTTGAAAACCCTAGTAGATAGTGGTTTATTACAAAAAGGTTATCCACACATTTTTATACTATGCATTTACAATCATAAAACATAATATTCTTATGAATTACATCCTAATCCGAACACATTATTTGTGATCGATCTGAATGACAGTAACCATAGGTGAATCTCTCAAACACCACAAGGTGAAAATAAATTCCCAGGGTTAAAATATCATTTTAAGATGACTTAGCCTCATATATCAACCCACTAGAACTAGAAAACCAAAAACAGTAAAATGATTAAATATGATTCATGATAGAAAATCATACAATCTAGTAGAAAATAATTATATCACAATCAGTGTCACAGTAGTCAACAATATACTACAGAAGCCTACCAGTCTAATTACAAAATTTCATAATATTGATAAAGAGAGAAATCAAACCTATAAGACCACACCACCTATGTGGGATCGGGCGAAGGCAATAGTAGGGAGAACGCTCGGGTTAGGACGATGAATCATCCAAAGGAAAAGGTGGAGGCAATGACCGCAACACCAAAAAGGGATAAGGGGGCCCATGGATAGGACTGTAGTGCTAGAAATGGGCTTGTGGGGCCATGGGCTATGACTGCAGCATCGGCAATTCATCAGGGTGGCATGGTGTTGTGACTGATGTACTGAAAAAGGTATTGGGGGAACGTGGTTATAACTACAGTACTGAAAAGGGATTTGGGTGCACAGGGTTGTGACTGCAACACATGTAAAGGAACTTAAAGAACAGGATCATAGATCTCAATATATTCTCATTCTCTTGTGAGGGGAGAGGAACAGTGTTGTAGGAATTGGTGTATTCAGGGAAGCGGTGCTCATGGGAAAATATTGGGGGGCGACAGAGGGATCAAGAGCATCGTTGAGGTGGGGTTCTAGGGTATTGGGTGGGGGAGGGGGGATTGAGAGGCCAATGAGGAGGGTGGTGTTAGGGTTTGGGGTAGATGGGAAAGGGGAGCTTGGGGAGATGGTGGGGGAACAGATGAGGGCATAAGAGGATCATCCTTCTTGGGTTGGTCGATGGAGAAGGGGAGATATGGGGGCATAAGGGTTTGGGGAAAGGTCTATTTTTTAATATAAAAAAATAAAATTTAGCTATGTATTATAAAAACCCAAAACTAAATTTGTAAAAAATTTATGCGGCTATTTAGTAAACTTATGCTATGTAAAAAAGTTGTTGTATTTTTTCCACTTCCATATAAAAGAGGCACTTACCACTAAAAATGATATTGGATCTTAACAAATTCTGAGATTTTATGTCGTCTTAAAATCTATTTAATTTTATTTTATTCCACCTAAATATTGTATTAATTCCAAATAATTTTAATTTAAAAATTCAAACAATACATGGTATTCCTTATAGAAAGATCAAGAAAATGAACATGCACCTACTGAGGAACACATAGAGCTACCTTGATGTTGTTAAACATGAATCTGATGAAGTTTATGAGAATGTACATATATCTAATCCATAAGAAATAAAGATAGGGTATTTCATTATTAAAAGGAATAAACTTCTTTTTAATAATTTAAAATAAAATTTTATACAGTTAAAAATACCTTCATACAATCTCTTTGATAATTGAATTCACGCAACACTTGTTGACCAATCACATGGAAAAAATAATGAGGTTTCACAAGTAGAAACCAAGGAATATGATTATCCATACTTCATCCTACCACAACTTGCAAGATGTACTTAATTTTGAAGGTGGTATATTCGGTATACTCTTTCCATGTATGTTTCCTCTCCAACAAGGATGATGCACAAAATGGGAAGTGAAACATGTGGTGGTTCAAATCAAGGTACCTCTACTCTTTATCAGACTTTAGATAATAGATGGTAAATCCCAATGGTTGCAGTAAAATGATATGCTCCACTTTGGAGGATCATACCAATACTTATCCATTTTACATGATTTCTGTGAATTTAAATTTCATTTTTAGGATTAGTCCAACATTCATCCCACTCCATCTTATCTTTTATAGAATAAATTACATTATACTGATGTCTATTTAAGTACTTTTCTATTATAGTTTCATGATGTAATAAAGAAACGCAAAAAAATCATTGAGGAAAGTGGAAAATGATTCATGGGAAAGAGAGTTCACCTTTATGGTTTATATTTAAGAATACATGAATTCTTATCTAAAACACATTTTAGTATTTAAACATAATATTGAATGCCCATAAATACATTCATGTTTTACACAATTTATTTATGAGTCATGAGTTTTGAGGGAATCCCGTGATTCAATTATTTAGATTTAAATGGTAATTATACTTAATGATTAAAATAGATAATTGGATTATTTAAGTAAATCATGGATATTGAAATTTTTCCTCATGATTTGGAGGTATTAGTTGATTCATGTAAATCAAATTTCCCTGGAATTATTCTGGATTTTTTGTTTTTGATGTTCATGTGAATTTATTTGTTATTATTAGTCATTATTTTAGTGATTTTCTGTAACACCCCATGATGTCATAGTGTGCTATTTTTCTTCAAAATAATTCAATAACTTGCACTACAAACAACACCGAGTTCAAGCGCACCATGACTTACCAAACAAGACATTCGAAGGTGGTTATAAATAGTATTAACTAAATTTTAAACTTTATATAATCTTTATAATTTTAGAATCCATATTATGAGTTTCGTAGACATAATGTAAGAACAAATTCATTTTCAGTATTGCACTTTTACCAACTTTTAATAGTGAACCCTTTTTAAATACAATATTTTATTCTTTTATATATTCAATTTGACTAAATAAATTTACTTTTTAGAATGGGGACATCAAATATTTACAATGAAACATCCCAAGATTCCACGGTATGCTTTCCTTTGAATAATACAGTGGCGTGTGTTGTACGCAACTTCGAGTTCTAACACACACCACGACCAATCAAAGTAGCCGTTATGAATAGTAATACCAACTATTTGAAATTTGATAAATATTATCTTTCAAAATGGACTTCATTTTTTGATTCGGTATATCGAAATTACCCTAAGTTGAATTTTTGGTATTTTTCTGGGAACTTCCAATTTTTATGAATAGTAAAAAATACTTAAAAACAACTTTTTTAATCAAAATAATTTATAGTGATAAATTATACTATTTAGTGGTTTTAAAGTATAATTAGAATATATTTTTACTGTTTTATCCTATTGTGTTTATTAGAATTAATTTCACTTTGAAATTTGACACAAACAATTGTTAATCATTAGATATATATTGTTTCTTAAAAACACGCTATTTGTTGTGACAGCAGGAATTAATTATAAAATTAATTAAAGCAACATATATGTTTTGAATTTTGTAAAATAGTCATCATTTTTGAATTCAGAATATCAATTATAGCTTAGGGTGAAATTTTGGCATTGTTCTGAAAAACTTCAATTTTTGATGAATAGTGAAACTACTAAGTGGTAGTTAAAAAACTGAATTTTTCATAAAACATAATTTTACAGCTTCTGTGATTGAAATATCGAAAATCCAAGAGACACGGTTAATATCAAGGAGTAAAATGTGGTTCAATGAGATGAAAATAAAATTTGGTCAATAGTAACTTTTTACTTTTATTTACCAAGGTAAAAAGTAAATAGGGTAATTAAGGGTAAATATGATATTAATATTAACATAACACATGTCCTAATTCTATTGGACAAGTGTATCTCGACCAAAAGAAACCTTATGAATAAAATATTATAATTTAGGTCCACTTGGATTATATTAGGACATTTATTATTATTTAATTCAAATAAGAGTTAAAAGAGTTAACATCAAAGTTTATTTACTAAAACATTTTTAATATAGGGTTATAGAAAAGAGAAATTCGATTCTAAATATTATTTAAAAAGATAAAATGATTTCCTACATAATGTTATTTTATTTATATTTTTTAGACATTAAATAAATTAATTTAATTATGACACAATGATGATGCAGTAATTACCATAATAGTGAAAAAATTAAAATAATTGATCTTATAAATGCCCAAATAAATATAATTTGATACTTTTTATGAATTACACTAATTTTATAAGTTAATATGACATTTTATTATTGACTTAATTAACTTTGTTCGATGTAATAATTCTTTTATTATTTTTACAAAAATCAATTATTGAATAGTGTCAAAATTGACATAAAAGTGTTTTTAAAAAAAAATATTATATTATTAATTGATATTAAATTCATAAAAATTTAAGGTTCGGCCAATAGACTTATATGATGATATGTTTATCATTAATGGACCTCATAGGGGTCGCTTGGATGTATATAGTAAGTTTATTACCCATATAATATAAAAATACAAAAGAGACATTGTAAAAGTGAAACTAATTAACTAAGAGTTAATACTTAAAGAAAAGGTTAATATAATGACCCAAACCTGTATAAATTCTATTGGCTGAGTGGTTTTAGACCCATAACCACCTTAAACTTTAAATAACATACTTTTTATCCATTAGAAACAGAATATAAATTTATTATAAAATAATATTTCTAGCTTTTCCAAAGGTGCCCCTCACCCCTCTTATAAAAGGGAACTCTCCCTTCTCATTAACTCACACCTTAAAAGCCTTTTGGTTTGGACAAACTCTTCCCAAATACTCTCTCAACATACCTCACTTCATCCTATAGGCCTTCCTTTAGTCAGAAAGTCAACTTAAAGAGCCCTTTTGATCAAATCAAAAGGAAGAACCCAAAGAAGAGGTAATTATTTCACCACCATTTTTCAAGTTCCTTTTTTCTCCCACTTATTCTTTCTTTGTTATTACCATTCTAAAATAATGAATACAGTATCTCCTATATACTGTGATATTATTAAAAATATGGTAAAACCATATTCATTATTCTATCCATCGTTTTAATGACATGTCACCATATGTGCGTACGTACGACTTACCGTCTCCACGTCGTGGTGTAATTGTAACAGCCCGAGATTTTATGAAAAATATTATTTTTTATTTCACTAATGTCTTGTGTTGTACGCTACACCAAAAGGAGCTTGCACAAAACGCATCCTTGACTTGCCTTGCACTACACGCAATCGCAACCTTCCTCGATAGCGTGTGTGGTACGTAATACTGAGTTTCACGAAACAATGATATGCTATTAAAATATTATTAAAACTAGCCGTTATGAATAGTAATAACCACTTTTTAAAATTCTGTAAATCTTATTTTTTTCAAAATGAACTTCATTATTGGATTCGGAGTATCGAATTTAGCCTAAGGTGAAATTTTGGTACTTTTCGGATAACTTTCACATTCTGATGAATAGTGAAAATTACTAAATTATAATTAAAAACAACTTTTTTAATCGAAATAATTAATAGTGATAAATTATTAATTTGAGTGGTTTTAAAGTATATTTAGAATATATTTTTACAATTTAATACAATGTTGGTCATTGGTTGTAATTTCACATTTAAACCAGACATAATCAAGTGTCAATCTTTTGATATATATTGTTTCCTAAAAACACGCTATTTATTTTAACAGCGGGATTTAATTATAAAATTAATTAATGCAACTTCTATGTTATGAATTTGGTAAAATAGATTTCATTTTTGAATTCGGAATATGAAATATAGCTTAGGATGAAATTTTGGCATTGTTCTGAAAAACATCAATTTTTGATGAATAGTGAAACTACTAAGTGGTAGGTTAAAAAACTGAATTTTGCATAAAACTTAATTTTACCGCTTCTGTGAATAGAATTTTGAAAATCCGACAGAAACGGTTAATATCAAGGACTAAAATGTGGTTCAATGAGATGAAAATAATTTTTGGTGAATAGTAACTTTTTACTTTTTTTTTACCGCGGTTAATAGTAAATAGGGTAACTAAGGGTAAATATGATATTAATATTACCCTAACACATTTCCTAATTCTATTGGACAGGTGTAATTCGACCAAAAACAAACTTAGGAATAATATATGACCATTTAGGCCCACTTGGATTAGATTAGGACATTTATTATTAATTTATTTAAAGAAAGGTTAAAATAGTTAAAAGCAAAGTTTAATAAGTAAATCATTTTTAATATGGGGTTATACATAAGATAAATTCGATTTTAAATATTCATTAGAAAGCTAAAAAGATTTCCTACATGATGGTATTTTATTTGTAATTTTTAGACATCAAATAATTTAATTTATTTATGACACAACGATGATGCAGTAATTATCTTATTAATGAAATATTGACATAATTGATGTTATAAACACCAAAATAAATGTAATTTGAAATATTTTATGAATTCCACTAATTTTCTAGGTTACTATGATATATTAATGTTGATTTAATCAACTTTTTTCGAACATTTAATTCTGTTATGACTTTCACAAAAATCATATATCAAATAGTGTCAAAATTGACACAAAATAGTTTTTAAATCAAATATTATATTATTAATTGTTATTTTATTCCTAAAAATCTAAGGTTCGGCCAAATGACTTAGATAAGGATATATATATTAATAATAAACAATTTGGGGTTCGTTTGGCATGTTATAGTAAGTGTATTAACCATATAGTGAAAGAAAACAAAAAGACACGGTAAATGTTAAATTATTTAACTTAGAGTTAAATCTATTTGATAAGGTTAAAATAATATCCTAAACTTGTCTAAATTCTATTGGTTGATAGGATTTCGACCCATCCCCACTTTAGCTTCGAAATAAGACCCTTTGGAACCATTATAAACCGATTTTTACTTTAATATAAAATAATATTTTGAGATATTCCTAAGGTGCCCCTCTCCTCCCCTATAAAAGGACACCTCCTCCCCCTCCTCCTCACACCAATTTGAGCACTCAAGCTCGGCCAACCCCTGCCAAAATCTCTTCTCCACTTCCCTAGAAACATCCTAGAGGTTCTGGTCTTCCTCAAAGACCAATTTTAGTGCCCTAAGAGGAGGTCTCAAAGAGGCGCTTCAAAGAAGAGGTAATTACCGTTACCAATTCTTTCATCTTTATTTCTTCTTCCACTTCTTCTTCTTAGGTTGTTTCATTATGAAGTAATAACATCAGTATCACTAATATACTGATATTTTATTATAAGTATGAAACAACCCTATTTCACCATCTATCCATCCTACGGGAAAAGAAATCACCGCGCGTGCGTACGTACGGAATACCGTCTCCACGCCGTGGTGTAATCTATTTTCCACCACCACCTTACATGGATGGGTATAATGGTGTAAAGAATAACTATACATAGTTATTACAACATCATATTGATTCTGATATATTGTATAATCCACTCCAATTCAATTCAGTATTTATGGAAATGATATCATCGCTCGTGCGTACGTACGGACTACCGTCTCCACGACGCGATGAGATTCATTCTCCATGTTAACCATTTAAGAATGATTATAATGTATATATAAGAAATAATAATGAAATATATGACATTATAAATTTACTGGATTTATGTATATATATATATATGTATGTCATCAACTTACTTCCATTCAAGACAATAAGGAAAGGAAAACAGCGTTCATGCGTACGTACGGACTACCGTCTCCATGAACGGTGTTTTTCATTTTATTTATCTACCTATTATATATATATATATATATATATATACTGAATATATATGATATATAAATCATATTTTATATTCTGGAAGTGAGTAAATCATGATATAAGTAATAATGATGTCAAGAACAACAAGTCAAAACACCTACGATAAATGAAACGATTTTACCCAAAACGCTTCTTTAACATGGAATTTACAAAAGAACGGGTAATATAATGTCATAAGTCAACTATATATGATATCATAACAATGAATATGATTCTGTAATAAGTCAATAACATGATTTAAATCATTATACAGGAGGTTCGGACACTTACAAAGCAAGTCGGACCTAAGGTAAGGGAAATATCACAATCTCATTTTTATCCGAGATTGTTTATAATTTGGTATTTACTGGGGTGTATTTTATCATCCACATCCATGTTCCCTCAATATGTAATATTTTTTCCATCCACTTACAATAGTTTAAATCCAATTTTACCCTTCGGTGAGTTTTTAGTAAAGAATATGAAAGGAATCTTTTATCATTTTTCGTACGAGGTACTTTTTGACTTTTCCGACAAAAGTACGA
Organism: Viscum album; assembly: GCA_963277665.1. Lineage (NCBI taxonomy): Eukaryota > Viridiplantae > Streptophyta > Magnoliopsida > Santalales > Viscaceae > Viscum > Viscum album. The sequence continues at coordinate 594,783,095 of OY728126.1, forward strand.
GAAGAATGTTTTTTTAACTTATATGGCATGAATGGATTTTTAAAACAAAATTTCCAAGAATCTTCCATTACAAGTTTTCAAGTTTATTTTTAATCAACTTCTTTTATTTTAAAGTTGTATGGAATGTTATGAAAGGAAAAATGTTTTAGAAGAAGAAAGGATATTTTCCTCAAGAATGGAGTTCAAGTGTTTTATCAAAATTATTTTCCATCTAAGATAATAAAGGGTTCTGTTTTTATCCCTATTATTAAATTGATTTGATCATGTTGTGATGGAATTATTTTTATGAATTCCTTTATCTTATATGAGTTGTTTTATGATGTCATGTCGTTTAAGAATCCCATTTTTATTACATGGGTTATGCTATGATGTATGTTTTATGATTATGTGGCACACATAAGAAAGGATTAATTATAAGATGGGTGGGACCTATATCTCCCTCCAATGCATTGGGTAAAGATTTTATATCTCATGAGATAGACATGGCTGAAATGGTAGGTTATACCGGTTCAGTGAAACAGGACTGAAACGATGGTTACTCGATTCAGAAAGGGACTTTGTCCACTAAGATAGTCTTGGCATTGAGTCTTGACTAACAAGAAATGATTCTCTATGATTATGTGTGTATGCCACAAAGTTTCATGTTTTAAGTTATGATTATTGGGATTACATTTCACTTCTATGATTTATCCCATGTTATGATATTATGCTCTCTTTTGCAGGTTAAGATTTCCAAAAGCTGTGTTCTTATATATATGATGTGATTGATATTTCTTTTGTTTACCCTTACTGAGCATTTGAGCTCACCCTTTTATGTTTTCTTTTCTCCAGGATATAAAGAAAGGTTTTAGGTAAAAAAAAAGGGATGACCTTTATGGGAGATATTGAAGAACATTCACCACGATTAGAAGATTACGTTCCGAGTTTCCAAAGACACTAAACTATTACGATCCTTTAGTGTGTGTTTTTGTTATGTACTAAGTATTCCTCAAATGTAATGTAATGTCCATGTACGTCAAGATACGGGTCTCTACAGTTGGTATCAGAGGAAAGGTTTAGTCAACGTTTGGAAACTAGGATGCGAGAACTTTAGTGAGATCCCTAGAGATATTTCTAAGGTATGTCTAGGGATGTCCCTAAGGTTAAGTATACGTATAGGTTATAGTACTAGAACTACGCTAACGATCATAGAATTAAACCTAAGATGTTAGATATTGAAGTTACTCCCCCTTTATAATGTTGTTTTCCCTAGCATGATTTTTGCCTCTCACACTATTCTTTTTGGGTTTTAGAAAATGGATGGAAACAAGGTGATTCATGATAATGGAGGATATGCTAGACAATGGAATGATATTTTTTATGAGCAACCAAATGAAATGGGATTTGGAAGTCCAAACATCATTATTATGCCGAATCAGAAATCTCATAATATGATTAATAAAGTAAAATTTGGTAAGTTTCCTAACTCGGCTAATAAGAGAAAGATGGAGTTTCATGATGATCATAGAGGAAAGAAAGTTCAATTTCCCCTATGTAAATCATGTGGGAAGAGGCATCAAGGAAAATGTTTCAAAAGAACTGGAAGATGCTTTGGGTGTGGAAAAGAAGGACACAAAGCAAGTAAATTCAAAGGAAAAGGTTCAGTTAACAACATGGATGATGATAATGGTATTGCTACGACATCAATAATGGTTAAATGTTTTAAATGTGGAATGTGCGGGCATTATGCAAACCAATGCCCTAAGGGAAAGTCTCATGAAGATAATCAGTATGGTCGTATGGGAAGTATTTATGTGGATGATGATGAAGAGACTACAAATGATATGTGAGATGAAAGAATTGTTGAAGCACAGTCAATGGTTTAAGAATGTAGTGGAATGATTACATGTTTATCATGTGTAATGTTGTATAAGTAATCTCATGGTACTTTAGAATAAAGAGACATGTAAGGATTGTTACACTGTTGTCTGATTAATGTTACCAGTATCCATGAAAGTTTATTCAGATATTTTTGGAAATAAGATGATATGCGCATAATGAAGGGAAAACGAGAAAACGAGATGTTTAACAGTATTCATGAGCTCATGATTGATATAAGGACTAAGTGATATCATGGTTTGAGTATATAGAATTTTGAGGATTTTGGTATGTGGAAAGTGTTAACTTTTAACTGCACTCATGTTTTCACTAAGGTATTCAAGAGAATACACGATTAAGGACTTTGGATGTTTGGAATGTGACCAACAAGGCATATCTTATGATATGTGGGGATCAACGACAGTATTAAATCTCTGGTAATCGTTGTCACTATATTATGAGTGTGGACTGTAGTATTATGTATAAGCCTAAAGATTAGACTGGATTATGTTGGACATAAGTTAGTATTGTTTAAGGATAGAAGATTTTCGATATTATTGATGGGATGTTATAGTAACGTAGTTTTAGAAAAAGGACAACCTGCAGGACGGGCGACAGCCCATCGCTTCGGACAAGGCTATAGGAATCGAACCCACAACCGAAGTGCGACTGGCCTTTATCGCCTACCACTGACCTACAAGAAGTCCCTGTTTAGTAGAAACTAGTGTTATTATATTAAGCAGTATGATATATGAAGTATAAGCCCATTTTAGGAACCATATATGATTAATCCCACTATAGATCGACTTATGTATATAAATTTTGCTAACCTTTTGAGACAGATGGAATGACCCGTCATTCTATCACATGATCTGCAAACACTTCACGAATAACAAATTCAACTTCATTTATTTAAGAGATGAAGTGGAAATTGTTAAAGGCACGAACAACAGTGAGATTGTACCAAAATAAAGTAAGTATTTATTCTAATTCAAATTCTTTAACTTTAGGGAAATGATCTTGAAAACCAAAAATTTTGTCCTAGTTCTCTTATACCCGATTAATCAGATGGTACCTTAGATCGTCACAAATTTATGGATTTGTGATTACTGGCTTTTCCATAGCCATTTTCTCTACCACTCTCCATTAGAACATGATGGTTAGATTTCTCTTCCATATCCATATTTTCACCTATGTGGAAACCCCGTGATTAGTTTATTTGGGTAATCGTTACATTTCATACTTTAGTTATTAAAGCCAAGTTTTGGTATTCCTTTTTACGATGTGGGTTTCTATTAAAGAAACTTTCGAATAGTAAACCATTTATAACCCCGACGAATTTCGAGGGCGAAATTCATTTTAAGGGGGGTAGAATGTAACAGCCCGAGATTTTATGAAAAATATTATTTTTTATTTCACTAATGTCTTGTGTTGTACGCTACACCAAAAGGAGCTTGCACAACACGCATCATTGACTTGCCTTGCATTACACGCAATCGCAACCTTCCTCGATAGCGTGTGTTGTATGTAATACTGAGTTTCACGAAACAATGATATGCTATTAAAATATTATTAAAACTAGCCATTATGAATAGTAATAACCACTTTTTAAAATTCAGTAAATCTTATTTTTTCAAAATGAACTTCATTCTTGGATTCGGAGTATCGAATTTAGCCTAAGGTGAAATTTTGGTACTTTTTGGATAACTTTCACATTCTGATGAATAGTGAAAATTACTAAATTATAATTAAAAACAACTTTTTTAATCGAAATAATTAATAGTGATAAATTATTTATTTGAGTGGTTTTAAAGTATATTTAGAATATATTTTTAAAATTTAATACAATGTTGGTCATTGGTTGTAATTTCACATTTAAACCAGACATAATCAAGTGTCAATCTTTTGATATATATTGTTTCCTAAAAACACGCTATTTATTTTAACAGCGGGATTTAATTATAAAATTAATTAATGCAACTTCTATGTTATGAATTTGGTAAAATAGATTTCATTTTTGAATTCGGAATATGAAATATAGCTTAGGATGAAATTTTGGCATTGTTCTGAAAAACATCAATTTTTGATGAATAGTGAAACTACTAAGTGGTAGGTTAAAAAACTGAATTTTGCATAAAACTTAATTTTACCGCTTCTGTGAATAGAATTTTGAAAATCCGACAAACACGGTTAATATCAAGGACTAAAATGTGGTTCAATGAGATGAAAATAATTTTTGGTGAATAGTAACTTTTTACTTTTTTTTACCGCGGTTAATAGTAAATAGGGTAACTAAGGGTAAATATGATATTAATATTACCCTAACACATGTCCTAATTCTATTGGACAAGTGTAATTCGACCAAAAACAAACTTAGGAATAAAATATGACCATTTAGGCCCACTTGGATTAGATTATGACATTTATTATTAATTTATTTAAAGAAAGGTTAAAATAGTTAAAATCAAAGTTTAATAAGTAAATCATTTTTAATATGGGGTTATACATAAGATAAATTCTATTGTAAATATTCATTAGAAAGATAAAAAGATTTCCTACATGATGGTATTTTATTTGTAATTTTTAGACATCAAATAATTTAATTTATTAATGACACAACGATGATGCAGTAATTATCTTATTAATGAAATATTGACATAATTGATGTTATAAACACCAAAATAAATGTAATTTGAAAATTTTAATGAATTCCACTAATTTTCTAGGTTACTATGATATATTAATGTTGATTTAATCAACTTGGTTCGAACATTTAATTCTGTTATGACTTTCACAAAAATCATATATCAAATAGTGTAAAAATTGACACAAAATAGTTTTTAAATCAAATATTATATTATTAATTGTTATTTTATTCCTAAAAATCTAAGGTTCGGCCAAATGACTTAGATAAGGATATATATATTAATAATAAACAATTTGGGGTTCGTTTGGCATGTTATAGTATGTGTATTAACCATATAGTGAAAGAAAACAAAAAGACACGGTAAATGTTAAATTATTTAACTTAGAGTTAAATCTAATTGATAAGTTTAAAATAATATCCTAAACTTGTCTAAATTCTATTGGTTGATAGGATTTCGACCCATCCCCACTTTAGCTTCGAAATAAGACCCTTTGGAACCATTATAAACCGATTTTGACTTTAATATAAAATAATATTTTGAGATATTCCTAAGGTGCCCCTCTCCTCCCCTATAAAAGGACACCTCCTCCCCCTCCTCCTCACACCAATTTGAGCACTCAAGCTCGGCCAACCCCTGCCAAAATCTCTTCTCCACTTCCCTAGAAACATCCTAGAGGTTCTGGTCTTCCTCAAAGACCAATTTTAGTGCCCTAAGAGGAGGTCTCAAAGAGGCGCTTCAAAGAAGAGGTAATTACCGTTACCAATTCTTTCATCTTTATTTCTTCTTCCACTTCTTCATCTTAGGTTGTTTCATTATGAAGTAATAACATCAGTATCACTCATATACTGATATGTTATTATAAGTATGAAACAACCTTATTTCACCATCTATCCATCCTACGGGAAAAGAAATCACCGCGCGTGCGTACGTACGGAATACCGTCTCCACGCCGTGGTGTAATCTATTTTCCACCACCACCTTACATGGATGGGTATAATGGTGTAAAGAATAACTATACATAGTTATTACAACATCATATTGATTCTGATATATTGTATAATCCACTCCAATTCAATTCAGTATTTATGGAAATGATATCATCGCTCGTGCGTACGTACGGACTACCGTCTCCACGCCGCGATGATATTCATTCTCCATGTTAACCATTTAAGAATGATTATAAAGTATATATAAGAAATAATAATGAAATATATGACATTATAAATTTACTGGATTTATGTATATATATATATATGTATGTCATCAAATTACTTCCATTCAAGACAATAAGGAAAGGAAAACAGCGTTCATGCGTACGTACGGACTACCGTCTCCATGAACGGTGTTTTTCATTTTATTTATCTACCTATTATATATATATATATATACTGAATATATATGATATATAAATCATATTTTATATTCTGGAAGTGAGTAAATCATGATATAAGTAATAATGATGTCAAGAACAACAAGTCAAAACACCTACGATAAATGAAACGATTTTACCCAAAACGCTTCTTTAACATGGAATTTACAAAATAACAGGTAATATAATGTCATAAGTGAACTATATATGATATCATAACAATGAATATGATTCTGTAATAAGTCAATAACATGATTTAAATCATTATACAGGAGGTTCGGACACTTACAAAGCAAGTCGGACCTAAGGTAAGGGAAATATCACAATCTCATTTTTATCCGAGATTGTTTATAATTTGGTATTTACTGGGGTGTATTTTATCATCCACATCCATGTTCCCTCAATATGTAATATTTTTTCCATCCACTTACAATAGTTTAAATCCAATTTTACCCTTCGGTGAGTTTTTAGTAAAGAATATTAAGGAATCTTTTATCATTTTTCGTACGAGGTACTTTTTGACTTTTCCGACAAAAGTACGAGAAGAATGTTTTTTTAACTTATATGGCATGAATGGATTTTTAAAACAAAATTTCCAAGAATCTTCCTTTACAAGTTTTCAAGTTTATTTTTAATCAAATTCTTTTATTTTAAAGTTGTATGGCATGTTATGAAAGGAAAAATGTTTTAGAAGAAGAAAGGATATTTTCCTCAAGAATGGAGTTCAAGTGTTTTATCAAAATTATTTTCCATCTAAGATAATAAAGGGTTCTGTTTTTATCCCTATTATTAAATTTATTTGATCATGTTGTGATGGAATTATTTTTATGAATTCCTTTATCTTATATGAGTTGTTTTATGATGTCATGTCGTTTAAGAATCCCATTTTTATTACATGGGTTATGCTATGATGTATGTTTTATGATTATGTGGCACACATAAGAAAGGATTCATTATAAGATGGGTGGGACCTATATCTCCCTCCAATGCATTGGGTAAAGATTTTATATCTCATGAGATAGACATGGCTGAAATGGTAGGTTATACCGGTTCAGTGAAACAGGACTGAAACGAGGGTTACTCGATTCAGAAAGGGACTTTGTCCACTAAGATAGTCTTGGCATTGAGTCTTGACTAACAATAAATGATTCTCTATGATTATGTGTGTATGCCACAAAGTTTCTTGTTTTAAGTTATGATTATTGGGATTACATTTCACTTCTATGATTTATCCCATGTTATGATATTATGCTCTCTTTTGCAGGTTAAGATTTCCAAAAGCTGTGTTCTTATATATATGATGTGATTGATATTTCTTTTGTTTACCCTTACTGAGCATTTGAGCTCACCCTTTTATGTTTTCTTTTCTCCAGGATATAAAGAAAGGTTTTAGGTAAAAAAAAGGGATGACCTTTATGGGAGATATTGAAGAACTTTCACCACGATTAGAAGATTACGTTCCGAGTTTCCAAAGACACTAAACTATTACGATACTTTAGTGTGTGTTTTTGTTATGTACTAAGTATTCCGCAAATGTAATGTAATGTCCATGTACGTCAAGATACGGGTCTCTACAGTAATTGTTATTCAATATATTATTATTCGTATGGGTATAATAATGATGTGTAATACATGTAAATAATAAATATAACTTGATAATGATTCTGTATATATGATATTCTATCCAATTATATATTATTTTAATATCAAAAGAATGATATTGTCGCTCATGCGTACGTACGGACTACTGTCTCCACGAACGCGATGAGATTCATTCTCCATCGTATCCATTAAAGTACAATTATCATTTGATGATTTAAAAATAATGTTTAAGGACTTGATATAATTCTGGATATGAATAAGTTACAACCTATCCATAAAAAACATGGCTTATGTAACAAAACATATAAAAGAAAATGAGTAAGTTAACACCTGAAACAACGATAATACTAAGATATTATTAACAAATAAATGTTAAAAGTTCATATATGTAACGCCCCGACCCTAGATACCCAAAGTCGGTGAATTATTACATAACATTGGCATGATCACAATGGATCAAGTCTCTAAAGACCAATTAGTTTAGTAGTCTTGGAAACACTAGATATATTCATAAGTCTTACATTACATCATAAGGTAAAAAAACTACAACAACATCTTATCTTCATATCCCCTCATACTATCCCTGCAGGTCATTCATAAATTACTTCTTCATAATCTTGGGAAAAATAAAACATTGAAAGGGGTGAGCTCAGATGCTCAATAAGGATAACATTATAGCAAAAGCTTTCATAGATAAGCATAAACACTTAAGGCAGTTTATAACTAAAATGAAAGCCTTTTAAACTTGAACTTCAGCATAAAATGGAAAAGATAACATAAATTAATGCCATTTACTTACTCACATGGATATTATACTAGTCTAATGATCACATGAAATATCAATAACCACTTTCATAATGATGGAATGCATAATGCCAGACTATCATAACCACATAGCCAAGGCCTCGTGCCAAGACTACAAATAAGATTTTGCCAAGGCCTTGTGCCAAGACACTAGTTTGTCTCATGAGAACTACCGATGCATCGAGGAGCTATAGCGAGCTCCACCCGTCACATACCAAGTCCAATGAATTCCTCATATGAACAGGTTTAAACATATCATAAACATTCGTATTAAAACTAGCATACAAAATGTCAATACTTTAACCACAAATCATGAATGGTATAAAAATAGCACATCCATAGTCAAACATAACTCATTCGATACAATATGGAAGATTTTATTGTATCACATTAACCTCAATCAATAATAATGAAGGATGTTGACATATATGAAAATAATCATCAAAACTATTTGAGAGAAATATACCCTTTTTTCTTGAAATCATTTAAAAGTCAAACTATTTGTCAAGAATCCATTTAAAAATAGATTTTTCAATCAAAGTGTCACATACCACTTTGAAACTTTTTGAAAGGATTTTTAATTTTAAAACTTTAATGTCCATATAAATAAATCCTTAAAACCATTTTTAAAACATGGACATTAATGAGCAGGATTTATATGAATAAGCCTTTAAAACATTTAAAAAATGGTATTTTAGTTAGAGTTTCTAACCAAAAGAGAGACACTTGAATAAAAATAATTGAGGTAATCAAAACGTTGTAATATCATGAGAATAAAGGGATTCATGATATACTATGTAAAAGTATATTATATACACCACATAAAAGTGATTTGGTGTATAATAACAAAGAAGCCTCAATGGAATATAAATTGAGATGAAATCTATCATAAAGGCTGTATCCTTAGGTTAAGGATAAATCAATGACATAATGATGTGTGACAAATATAAATACACTAAATATGATTGGATATTCAGTGTAAAACAATCAAAATATATTCACACATAATCTTGTAAAAACAACACCAATGAATTGGATGTTTAACTCAAAAAATGGAGAATGAGTTAAAATTACTCTTATCAAATTCATATCGATGACTTGAGGAATTTTCAATGGAGTGATTATGTGTATCAAAAGTATATCCCCAAAAAAGGGGAGTGTAAATTATGACATAATCAAATGAATAGTTATTCCACACATAATCTTGGAGTAAAATAATCAATGAAGTTTGCGTAAAGCTGAATAAATGGAAATTTAAATTTCAAATTCTCTTATCGATTAGTTAACATACGAAACATACACCCATGAAAGAATGATCATACAATGATGATTTAAATATACATGAATTAATGTATATTACATAATGAATACAAACATGGGCAGTACACACACCACATGTAATAAATAATTGGTGAACAATGGAATTCTCAAGGAATTAAAAGTGAGATAAGAAACCTATTACTTTGTACTTTTTCCGTGGTCGACGGTAGGTTAACCTCATGTATAATGGTGAAATAATTGTTATTGAATTATACAAGAATCATTTACTTTAATATGATATCATATATGATCTTTTAACATTGTTTTGTTAATAATATCTTAGAATTATCGTCATTTCAGGTGTTAACGGGTTCATTTTACTTTATATTCTTTGTTATGTGAGACATATTCATTATTAATGGGATGTATATTATTCATATCCAGAATGATATCAAGTCCTTAGATACTATTTTTAAATCATAAAATTATAATTATACTTGAAGGGATATGATGGAGAATGAATCTTATCACGTTTGTGGAGACGGTAGTCCGTACGTACGCACGAGTGACAATATCATTATTTTGATATTAAAATAATATATAATTGGATGGTATATCATATATACAGAATCATTATCATGCTATATTTATTATTTACATGAGTTACACATCATTATTATACCCATCCAAATAATAATATATTGATTAACAATTACACCACGATGTGGAGACGGTAAGCCATACGTACACACGTATGGTGACATGTTATACAAAGGATGGATAGAATAATGAATATGGTTGTACCATATATATAATAAAATCACAGTATATATATGATACTGGAGTTGTTATTTAATAATGGTAATAACAAAGAAAGAAGAAGTGGAAGAAGAATGGAACTTGAAAAGGGGTGGTGAAAACATTACCTCTTCTTTGGGTTCGTGCTTTTGATTTGATCAAAAGGTCTCCTTAGGTTGGCATTCTGATCAAACTAAGGCCTATAGGATGTAGTGAGAAAAGTTTAGAGAGTATTTGGGCAGAGTTTTGCAGAACCAAAAGTCTTTTAAGGTGTGAAGAAATGAGAAGGAGGAGTGCCCTTTTATAAGAGGTGTGAGGGCCACCTTTGGAAAAGCTAGAAATATTAATTTATAATAAATTTATATTCGGTTTATAATGGATCCAAAGCTGATTATTAAAATTTTAAGGTGGGGATAGGTCTAAAAACATTCATCCAATAGAATTTAGACAGGTTTGGTCACTATATTAACCTTATCTTTTAGTTTTAACTCTTAGTTAATAAGTTTGACATTTACCATGTCACTTTGTATTTTTATATTATATAGTTAATAAGCATACTATATACATCCAATCGACCCCCAAGTGGTCCATTAATGATATAACTATCATGATATAAGTCTCTTGGTCTAACCATAGATTTTTAGGAATTTAATATCAATTAATAATATAATATATATTTGTTTAAAACTCTTTTATGTCAATTTTGACACTATTCAATAGTTGATTTTTGTGAAACACATAACAGAATGATTACTTCGAACAAAGTTAATTAAATCAATCATAATATGTCATATTAACCTAGAAAATTAGTTTAATTCAATAAAAGTCTCAAATTATATTTATTTGGGTATTTATAAATCAATTATTCTAATTTTTCACTATTAGGGTAATTACTTCATCACCATTGTGTCATAAATAAATTAACTTATTTAAAGTCTAAAAATTATAAATAAAATATCATTATGTAGGAAATAATTTCAGCTTTATAATTAATATTTATAGTCTAAATTCCAACATATATAACCCTATGTAACAATTGTTTTTATAAAAGATATATGCTTGTGTCATTTATGTATTTATTTTAACTTAATTAAAATAAAGTGTCATTATCACTTACAAGTGGATCCGTGGGGTCCCAAAATCAACACAAAGATGCCCATGGTCTACCATGTATTAACCAATAGGGTTAAGACACGTTTTAGCATAATTTAGTATTATTATAATATTATTTTTTAACCATTGTTTTCCGGATTTTCCCTTTAACCATGGTAAATAAAATATTTACCGAAGTAATTATCCAAAATATCTAAAAATAAAAGTTACCTATTTACACAATTTTAACATCCTGATTCCAAATATGGAATCCATTTTTCCAAATTCAAAACACAGAAGTGGCAGAAATTAATTTAAAATTAATTCCCGTTGTTAAAACAAAAAGCGTGTTTTAAGAGATAATAACTATCAAAAGATTGACACTTGTCTATGTCTTGCTTAAATGTGAAATTATGTTCAATGACCCACATTGTATTACATGGTAAAAATATATTCTAAATATACTTTAAAACCACTCAAATTCATAATTTATCACCATTAATTATTTTGATTAAAAAAGTTGTTTTTAATTAAAATTTAGTAATTTTCACTATTCATCAATATATGAAAGTTATCCGAAAAGTACCAAAATGTCACCCTAGGATAATTTTGATATTCCGAATCCAAAAATGAAGTCCATTTTGAGAGATAGAATTTATAAAATTTCAAAAATTAGGTATTACTATTCATAACGGCTAGTTTGATTGGTTGTGGTGTGTTAAAATCTCAAAGTTGTGTACAATGCATGCCATTGCATTATTCGAAGGGGAACGTACCGTGGAAGCTTGGGGTGTAACATTCTACCCTCCTTCAATAAATTTCATCCTCCCAATTTTTAAAATTGCGCTTTGGAATATAATGGAAAGTCCCACGTCGGAAAAAGATTCAATAAAACTATCACTTTAAAAAAAGAAAGAGAGGTATAAAGGTCATCCAAGATAACCCATACTCGGATTCCATGTAGGAAAACATGGATATGGATGATAAACTAAGTGTCATGTTCTGATGGAAAGGGATAGAAATCAGGATCAGGATAAAGTTAACAATAATAAAACCACAAACTTGTGTTGGGACAAATAGCCATTAGTCTCCTAGTAGAAAAGTAAACGGACAACATTTTTTTTGTTTTAAGTTACATTACATAAGGACAAAGAATTAATTTATGATATTGACTAATAACATAAATAAATATACTTACTTTTTAAGTAGAGTTTCATTATTTAATAACTGTTTACCACTAACTTATTTTTTTTGAACAATGAGTATTCAAGAAGACTTGGTCAAAATAAAAGAGATAGAATAAACATCTATAGAAATACATGATCCATGTATAATAAAATATATATTTAAGTTGTCTTTGGAGATTAATCAAAACCAAAATGGTTAATATAATATCTGATGATCACCCAAATGTATATTATATTAGAGAAAGGAAAAAAATACTAATCTTAATTTCTAAAATTAAACCAACAAAACCCCAAAGTTAAATAAATACCATTCAATAACAAATTTTCCTTAAAATACTTCAATATAATCCAAACTAATATTGAAACCCAAAATTTATAAGAATGTAGTCTTCCATGTTAAATTCTATCTATAAATGAAAACATCTACTCTTAAAGTCACATACTTAAAAGTAATTAACCTAATAACATATTCTTTATTATAGGTTAATCATTTTCATAAATAACCCAAATCACTATAGATCCACAATAAAAACATAGATAAAAATCCACCATTACTCCTCTAATGAAATCCCATAGTATTCTATTTTCCTTGGACATATAGTGTTCCCAACATGGGGCCCCCAATACAATAATTCATCACATTTGGTTGTCCAACCCATAAAATAACTCATGACATCATCATGACACAGTTATGATGTCATTAAACATACTGAAACCCTAAAACTGTATTTTTACTATTCACTGAAAATTCAACTTTCTCAGAAAAATCCAAAAATTTCACCTTAACCAAATATAAATGCTCTAATTACAAAAATGAACTCCATTTTATAAAAATAAGTTTTTAAATATTTTTTATTTATTTTTTACATAAATACACTATTCACCGAAAATTCATTTTTTTCAAAAAATTCCCAAAAATTACCTTAACATAATATCGATGCTCTGAGTTCAAAAATGAAATCCATTTTATAAAAATAATTTTCTAAATATTTTAATTTAAATTTTAATTAAAAAACACTATTCACCTGAAAAAATTATACTTGAATAATAATTTATGAAACTATTATTTAACCATTTTATTGAATCACATTACTTAATCAAGGTGCCTAGATTATATTAATACTTTCATTAAGTGAGATTATGTATCAATTTGTTCACATTACTAATCCTAAGCAGAAAATCACTATTAATAATTTACTATTCATCAAAAATTAAGTTGATCTTATTAGACTCTAAATTTCTTACTCAACATAATTGTAGAAGACCATTTCTTAAAAATCATTACACATTTTTAATTATTTAAGGTTTACATGAACATTTTTAAAAAAATATTCTTTCTCTAAAATTCACCAAAAATAGGCATACTATATTTATCCGGACATTTGAAAAGTCATAAACATCATTATAAGAAGAAATCCGAATTCTTATTTAAAACAAAGGACTACACAAGGCAGTTACGTTCTCCTAACATAGTCCCTTAACGCACAAGCATAGGACCTAAGTGTAAGGTGTGGTAAGGTGAGAGAATCTGAGGGAGGCTCATCCAACATCGCACGAGTAGTAATTTCTATTAGTTTGAACTTCTTGTGAAGGCGATTCTGTTCTAGCTTCACACGATGATGTTCAGTTTGGGTTTGGTCCAGAGCACAGCCCAGTGGTGCTACCTCCTTCCCAAGTTCTGTTATATGGGCTTCGATCCGTCCAAGACTACTGGGAGAGGCCATAAAATCTTCTTTCTACAATAATTAAACAAGATTACTTGTATTTAGAGACAATAATCAAAACGTTTAGTTTCCAGCGGTCATATTGACTAATGGTCATATAACAGTCAAAAACCAATGGTCTCATTTTAATTATACGCATGTTATCAAATGAAACATTTTTTTGAGTATGAAAATAAAATAAAATAACAAATAAAATTAGGAAACAAGATTTATTCAAAATTTCAGGTCATTACAATCTACAACCCTTATGAAATTGTGTCCTCACAATTTTTAAAATTGGGTTTTGAAATTTCATTGAAAGTCCCACATCGGAGAAGGATTCAGTAAAACTATTACTTTAAAAGAAAGAAAGGGAAGTACAAAGGTCACCCGAGTTAACCCACACTAGGATTCCATGTAAGAAAACATGGGCATGGAGGAGAAAACAAAGGGTCAAGTTCTGAGGGAGAGTGATAGAAAACATGATTATGAAAAATTTAACCATTATAAAATCCCAAACTTATAATGTGTGTAAATGGTCTTAGATTACCTAGTAGGAAACGTAAACCAACAACGTTTTTGTTTTATGTTCCTTTTCATAATTTTGAGGAATTCATTTTCTACATAGAACAAAAACATATGAAAATATACCTACCTTCATGTAGAGTTTCATCCTTTAATAAGTTTCTACCAAAACTAATCTTTTCTCTAAATGATGAGCATTCAAAACTACTTGGTCTCATCAAAACAGAAGAATCATCTTTTAGAAAATCACATAATCCACAAAAGATTAACTATCTATTTATTCTATCATTAAACATTATCCCAAAAACTGAAAGGGTTAGGTAAAACAACTCTTCAAAAAGAAAGAATCCCATAGGAATGGAAACTAATTTTAAGTCTTCAAAGTTCCATGGTACTACCCAAAGTTCATCATAGACCATTCCATAAATAACGGTCCTTAAAATTCCTTAAAATAAACAAATCTAAGACTGAAACCCAAATACAAGAAGGATTTGATAACATAGACTTCCAAAATAAACTTCATTGTTAATCTCCAAACAACATCAACCACTCCTAACATCTTATAACATAAGTAGCTAACCTAAATATATTTTACCCAAGATAGGTTAATCAATCCCATAAGTAACCTAAATTACTATAAGTCCACCTTAAATTCATTGATTCTTCAAAATATAAGTCAACCTTACTCTTCAATGAAAATACCATAGTAATCTATTTACCTCAATCATATAGGGTCCCCAAAATAGTGAACATTTTCCAAATTAATAATCATCTTTTAATCCCCTAATCATCTCTGTCATATTAATATGGCAATCATCGCATTTCCTATCACATTGGTTGTTGGGACATGTTCTTCCATTTCCCACAATTAACTAAGAAGAGAAAGTACAATTAGGGGCTTAAATACTTATCCAATAATCATGAAAAGGAACTTAAAGCATATAAGGATAACCTGTAGAAGAAAAGTATACCCTAACTTGTGATTCCCTAGGTTCCCATCTAGGTTATTCATGATCATATATTCTTATGTGAATCTTTATTTTATTTTATCTTTGTTCCTTTAACAATGGTTCATACTAAGCTTATTAATTTACCAAAGCATATCCACCGGGAGTGTCATAACCAAGAGTGTAGAAGGGACCATTTTTGTGTACCAGTTCCCGTTTCAGTCTAGCTCAAAGCGGTGTTTTCGGATTTTACCCCTATGTACATCTATTCCAGAGCCACCTCTGCCTGCTCGTATCTAGACAGGGATATATTTTCTTGGCAACCCATTACTCAATACTCACCAAAATACCAGGAAGATTTACTATATATAAACTTTTATATAGGCTTCTTCCTAAAGGTTTCATATCCTAATTTCCATAAATAACTAAACCACCCTTTTATACTAACTATAGCTGTAACACCCGAGACTTTTATGTTATATAAATCATCAAAGGAATCTTTTTCTACACAACACTTGCTTGGCTTGCTTTACACGCAATCGCGACCTTCCTCGATAGCTTTCGTCGTACGCAATACCGAGTTTCACTAAATAACAATATGCTATTAAAACTAGCCGTTATGAATAGTAATAACCACTTTTTGAAATTTTATAAATTTTATTTTTCAAAATGGACTTCATTTTTGGACTCAGAATATCAAATTTAGCCTAAGGTGAAATTTTGGTACTTTTCGGATAACTTTAATATTTTGATGAATAGTGAAAATTACTAAATTTTAATTAAAAACAACTTTTTTAATCAAAACATTTAATAGTGATAAATTATGAATTTTAGTGGTTTTAAAGTATATTTAGAATATATTTTTACCACTTAATATAATGTTGGTCATTGGACACAATGTTACAATTAAACCGAACATAAACAAGTGTCAATCTTTTGATAGTTATTATCTCTTAAAAACACGCTTTTTGTTTTGACAGCGGGAATTAATTTTAAATTAATTTCTGCCCCTTCTGTGTTTTGAATTTAGAAAAATGGATTCCATATTTGGAATCAGGATGTTCAAATTGTGTAAATAGGTAACTTTTATTTTTAGACATTTTGAATAATTACTGCGGTAAATATTTTATTTACCATGGTTAAGGGTAAATCCGGTAAATAAGGGTTAAAAAAATAATATTATAATAATATTAAATTACCCTAAAACGTGTCTTAAACCTATTGGTTGATACATGGTCGACCATGGGCATCTTTGGGTCGATTTTGGGACCCCATTGATCCACTTGTAAGTGATAATGACGCTTTATTTTAATTAAGTTAAAATGAATACAAAAATGAAACAAGCATATATCTTTTAGCAAAACAATTGTTACATAGGGTTATATATGTTGGATTTTAGATTATAAATATTCATTAGAAAGATAAAACGATTTCCTACATAATGGTATTTTATTTGTAATTTTTAGACTTTAAATAATTTAATTTATTTATGACACAATGATGATGCAGTAATTATCTTATTAATGAAATATTGACATAATTGATGTTATAAACACCAAAATAAATGTAATTTAAGACTTTTTATGAATTCCACTAATTTTCTAGGTTACTATGATATATTAGTGTTGATTTAATCAACTTGGTTCGAACATATAATTCTGTTATGACTTTCACAAAGAGGCGTTCCAAAGAAGAGGTAATATCCATTACCGATCTTTTCAATTTCTTTCTTCTTCAACTTCTTCTTCTTTAGTTGTTTCATGATGAAGTAATAACATAAGTATTACTTACATACTGATATGTTATTATAAATATTAAACAACCCTAATTCACCTTCTATCCATCCTATGGAAAAATGAAATCACCGCGCGTGCGTACGTACGGAATACCGTCTCCACGTCGTGGTGTAATCTATTTTTCCACCATCACTTTACAAGGATGGGTATAATGGTGTAATGAGTAACTATTTATGATTATTATAAAGTAATATTGATACTGAAATAATATATATATACTCCAATTCATTTCCACGATCATAGGAACGATATCATCACTCGTGCGTACGTACGGAATACCGTCTCCACGATGTGATGCGACTCGTTCTACATGATCATCATTACATAGTAATTATATAAATGAATTGAATGAATAAATATGATATATGTTACACTAATACCATTCTGGATATAAGGTATCTATAACCTTGAAATAAGAATAAGAATTTATTCGGCAAAACACGCGTAAGAACAAAAGGCAATAAAGACCCGAGTAACAAGTAACAATGAAATATTACTAACAAGAAGCTAAGAATATGACCATATATGATATCATATCAATATGTATGATTCTGGAATAAGTCAATAACATTATTTAAACCATTATACAGGAGCTTCGGAAACGTACAAAGCAAATTGGACCTAAGGTAAGGGAAATATCACAATCTCATTTTTATCCGAGATTGTTTATTCGTAAGTATTTACTGGGGTGTATTTTATCATCCACATCCATGTTTCATCAATATGTAATATTATTTCCATCCACTTACAATTGTTTAGATCCATTTTTACCCTTTGGTGAGTTTTTAGTAATATGTATGAAAGGAATCTTTTGTCGTTTTTCATACGAGGTACTTTTTGACTTTTCCGACAAAAGTACGAAGAATGTTTTTTTTAACTTATACGGCATGAATGGATTTTTAAAACATTATTCCCAAGAAGCTTCCTTTACAAGTTTTTAAAGTTTATTTTTAATCAACTTCTTTTAGTTTATAATTGTATGACATGTTAAGAAAAGAAAAGTGTTTTTGAAGAAGAAAGGATATTTTCCTCAAGAATGAAGTTCAAGTATTTTATCAAAATTATTTTCCATCTAAGATAATAAAAGGGTTCTGTTTTTATCTCTATTATTACATGGATTTGATTATGTTTTTATGGAAACATTTTTATGAATTCCTTTATCTTATATGAATTGTTTTATGATGTCATGTTGTTTAAGAATCCCATTTTTATTACATGGGTTGTGCGATGATGTATGATTTATGATTATGTGGCACACATAAGAAAGGATTCATTATAAGATGGGTGGGACCTATATCTCCCTCCAATGCATTGGGTAAAGATTTTATATCTCATGAGATAGACATGGCTGGAACGGAAGGTTATTTCGGTTCAGTGATACAGGACTGAAACGAGGAGTGAACTCGGTTCAGAAAGGGACTTTGTCCACTAAGATAGTCTTGGCAATGAGTCATGACTAACAAGAAATGATTTTCCATGATTATGTGTGCATGCCACAAAGTTTCAAGCTTTATGTTATGATTATGGGGATCTCATTTTCACTTCTATGATTTATTCCATGTTAAGATATTATGATCTCTTTTGCAGGTTTTGATTTTCAAAAAGATATGATATGATTTTTATTTCCTTTATTTGCCCTTGCTGAGCATTTGAGCTCACCATTTTATGTTTTCTTTTCCCCAGGTCAGGAAGATGGATATTAAGTAGAATATGCTAAAAGGGACCCTAGATATGATGAAATAAATGGGAGACACTGTAGAAGATTTATGAACCAGTTGTTTATGTTTCCCAGTTTCTAAAGACACTATACCTATACGGTCCTTTGTGGTTTTGTCATATGTTGTAATAAGTGTGCTTCAATTTTGAAGTATTAACAATGTATGTAAAGTATGGGTCGTTATAGTTGGTATCAGAGGAAAGGTATAGTCAACCTTTGGAAACTAGGATGTGAAAGCCTTAGTAAGAACCCTAAGGATAAGTCTAAGCATAGAAAACAATCTTAGTGTTTTAGAAATGTCCTTGAATATCCTAGGATAAGACCTTAAGCATGAAAATTTTATTCTTGAATTATGTGGTTTTCTATTATAATTAGTGTTGCTCACACTATTCTTCTTGGTTTTAGTCAATGGCTGGAACCCGAAGGAACCATGTTAATGCGGAATGCGATGGGCAATGCAATGATTGTCCCCCTGAGCAACCAAACGATATGGGAGCTGGAATGCAAAATCTTGTAGCCATGCTCACACAACTTTCTCAAGCTATGAATCATGTAGGACTTCCAAATGAGCAAAGGAGGGAGCAACATTCTGTTGAATCCTTCATGAGGCAGCGTCCACCTTCTTTCAGTGGGTCTACTGATCCATTAGTTGCTGAACAATGGATTAGTACTACTGAAAAGATATTTTTAGTTCTTCAATGTTCTGAACATGATAAAGTCATCCTAGCAGTGTATCGTTTAGAAGGAGATGCTGATCAATGGTGGAATCTTGTTAAGAATACGAGGCAAAGGGATGAAATTGAGTCTATGGAATGGGACGAGTTCAAGAACTTATTTTTCAATAAGTACTTCCCTCGTATTCTCCGAACAAATATGGAGAAAGAGTTCCTTGAACTGAAGCAAAGGGATGATGAATCTGTTAGTACCTATGAAGAAAATTTTACAAGACTTGCAAGGTACGCTTCTGGTATTATTATCCAACCTGAGAGTAAGATCGATCGATTCTTTAGTGGCTTAAAACCAAGTCTTCGAAGGGCGTTAGCCATAAGGGACTTCAATAGCTACGAGGAAATAGTTCGATGTGCTCTCAAAGTCGAGATGGAGATTGGAATAACCCATCAGTCACATGGGTTTGATAAGAAGAGGAAGATGGAATTCAAAGGAAACTCTAAAGAGCACACTGAAAAGAAGATGAACTTTCCCTTATGCTCAAAGTGTGGAAAGAAACATGGAGGGAGTTGTCTTAAAGGGACAAGTAAATGTTTTAAATGTGGAAAGGAAGGTCATCGGGCATTTGAATGCCGTGATAATGGGAAGAAGATGTCTAATGACGCAAACAAAGGAAGGGATACACAGAATGAACCTACTACACTTCAATGTTTCAAGTGCAAGGAGATGGGGCATTATGCCAATCAATGCCCAAATCCAAGGGTTGATGATGATGGTCGACGTCAACAAAATCTTAAGGCTAAAGACAAAGGAAAGTCACATGCAATTTCTATCAGCGATGTGGAGTACGATAACGAAGTGGTGAAAGGTACACTTACCATCCACTCTAAAGTAGCAAATGTTTTATTTGATTCTGGATCCACCCACTCTTTTATTTCTGAAGAATTTTCTAAAGGTATCACCGTATTACCTCAACAATTAGATGTTGAGTTAGCTGTGACAACACCTAATGGCACATCAATTGCATCAAAAGTTTATAATTCTTCTCCGATCGAAGTTTGTGGGAAAGTGCTTCCTGCAAATCTTGTGATCCTTCCTTTAGTGGAATTTGATGTGATTCTTGGCATGGATTGGCTTTCTCTACATGGAGCTCATATCAATTGCCAAAGAAGGGAAGTCACATTTCATATTCCAGATCAATCTACGATCGTCTATCAATGCAAGGATGAACATAACCTTCCAGTGGAAATTCCTTCCAACTTATGGGTCATGATTCCACTAAATGAAGGTTATTTATCTCAAATGGTTGGAGAGAAACTTACGATTAAGAATATGCCCATTGTACGGGAGTTTGATGATGTCTTTCCGGAGGAATTACCAGGTCTTCCACCAAATCGTGAAGTTGAGTTTTCAATAGAACTCGTACCGGGTGCTTTGCCTATTTCAAAGACACCTTATAGAATGGCCCCAATTGAGTTACAGGAATTGAAGAAGCAACTCCAGGAGAATCTTGATAAGGGATTCATACGCCCTAGTGCGTCACCTTGGAGAGCACCTGTTCTATTTGTTAAGAAGAAAGATGGACTAATGAGACTCTGCATTGATTATCGAGAACTTAACAAGATCACTATCAAGAACAAATATCCTCTCCCACGCATTGATGACTTGTTTGACCAACTACGCGGAGCTCAATACTTTTCCAAGATTGATCTTCGTTCAGGGTATCATCAATTAAGGGTCAAAAGGGAGGATATACCAAAGACGGCTTTCCGTACAAGGTATGGACACTATGAATTTATAGTGATGCCATTTGGTCTTACTAATGCCCCTGCTATCTTCATGGATCTAATGAATAGAGTCTTTAGAGACTATCTTGATCAATTTGTGGTAGTCTTTATCGACGATATTCTTGTATATTCAAAGAGCAAGGAAGAACATGAATATCACTTGAGAATTATATTGAAGACCCTGAGAAAGGAGAAGCTTTATGCCAAATTTACCAAGTGTGAATTTTGGCTTCAAAAAGTTGCATTTTTGGGTCACATAATCTCAAAAGAGGGGATATCTGTGGATCCAGCAAAAACAGAGGTTATCGAAAGATGGTCGAGACCAACAACAGTAACTGAGATCCGAAGTTTTCTTGGTTTGGCTGGATATTATCGACGTTTTGTAAAAGATTTTTCACGATTATCTAATCCAATCACCAAGTTGACTCAGAAAGGAGTTAAGTTTGTCTGGACAAAGGAATGTGAAGAGAATTTCAAGGAGTTGAAAAGAAGGTTATCCAGTGCACCTGTGCTCACACTGCCTTGTAGTGGAGAAAGGTTTGTGATCTACAGTGATGCATCCAAGAAGGGATTGGGGTGTGTTCTTATGCAAAATGATATGGTGATAGCTTATGCCTCACGACAGTTGAAAATCCATGAGCAAAATTACCCAACACATGATTTGGAGTTGGCCGCGGTAATCTTTGCATTAAAGATTTGGTGGCATTACCTTTATGGTGAAAGGTGTGATATTTATACTGATCATAAAAGTTTAAAGTATATTTTCACACAAAAGGAGTTGAATATTCGTCAAAGAAGATGGTTGGAGCTGATTAAGGATTATGACTGCTCAATCCATTACCAACCTGGGAAAGAAAACAAGGTGGCAGATGCATTAAGTAGACAAGACCATGCTAGTTTATCCATGATGAGGATCACAAAAGATCCAATATTTATGGATTTACAAAGGATGGATCTTGGAATTATAATGGAAGGGGAAAAATCTTATCTTTCTCAAATGAATGTTCAACCATCTATACATGTGAAGATTAAAGAGGCACAGAAAGAAGATGTCGAGTTACAAAAGAAGGTGAGAAATGTTCCTGAATTCAACCTTGATTGTGATGGGATAATAAAGTTCAGGAATCGGGTTTGTGTTCCTTCCATCCCCGAATTAAAGAATGAGCTGCTGGATGAGGCTCATAGTTCTTTATTCTCTATTCATCCTGGAAGCACGAAGAAGTATAGGGACCTGAAAGAGTACTTCTGGTGGGATGGCATGAAAAGAGATGTTGCTGAATATGTCTCTCGATGCTTGGTTTGTCAACAAGTTAAAGCTGAGAGACAGAAGTCTAAGGGGATGTTACAACCATTACCCATACCCGAATGGAAATGGGAAAACATCACTATGGACTTTGTCACAGGACTTCCTAAAACATCCAAAGGCAATAATGCTATCTGGGTCATAGTTGATCGTCTTACAAAGTCTGCACACTTCATTCCTATTAGAGAGGATTTCTCTCTAGATCAGCTTGCCAGGATATATGTAAAGGAAGTGGTAAGACTGCATGGAGTACCAATTTCTATTATATCTGATCGGGATCCGAGATTTACCTCAAAGTTCTGGCGAAGTCTTCAGCATACTCTGGATACAGAGTTGAGTTTCAGCACTGCTTATCATCCCCAGACAGACGGTCAGTCTGAGAGAACAATTCAAACCCTAGAAGATATGTTTAGAGCTTGCTCTATGGATTTTAAAGGAGGTTGGGATCAACACCTACCTTTGGTGGAATTTTCTTATAATAATAGCTTTCACTCCAGTATTCAGATGGCTCCTTATGAAGCTCTCTATGGAAAGAAATGCAGAACTCCAACTTGCTGGGATGAAGTTGGGGAAAGAAAGCTATTAGGACCTGATCTCGTTGATGAAATGGCAGAAAATGTCAGATCTATTCAACAACACATAAGAGCAGCTCAGAGTCGACAGAAAAGTTATGCCGACAACCGAAGAAAAGACCTAGAGTTTGAAGTGGGCGATAAAGTGTTCTTACGAATATCTCCCTGGAAGAGGGTTATGAGATTTGGAAAGAAGGGGAAGTTGAGCCCTAGATATATCGGTCCTTTCGAAATACTGGATCGTGTTGGGAAGGTAGCTTACCGATTGGCACTTCCACCGAATCTCTCTCAATTTCACGATGTGTTCCATGTATCTCTCCTGAGAAAGTACATACCTGATCCTTCACATGTACTCAGCTCAGAAGTTGTACCGCTGGAGCAAGATCTTTCTTATGAAGAACAGCCGATAGAGATTCTGGATCGTAGCGAAAAAGTTCTACGAAACAAGACCACTCGATTGGTGAAAGTTTTATGGAGGAACCACCAACTTGAAGAAGCTACTTGGGAGCTTGAGGATATGATGAGGGAGAAGTATCCTCATCTGTTTGTTACAAAGTGAAGAATTTCGAGGGCGAAATTCTTTTTAAGGGGGGTAGAATGTAACACCCGAGACTTTTATGTTATATAAATCATCAAAGGAATCTTTTTCTACACAACACTTTCTTGGCTTTCTTTACACGCAATCGCGACCTTCCTCGATAGCTTTCGTCGTACGCAATACCGAGTTTCACTGAATAACAATATGCTATTAAAACTAGCCGTTATGAATAGTAATAACCACTTTTTGAAATTTTATAAATTTTATTTTTCAAAATGGACTTCATTTTTGGACTCAGAATATCAAATTTAGCCTAAGGTGAAATTTTGGTACTTTTCGGATAACTTTAATATTTTGATGAATAGTGAAAATTACTAAATTTTAATTAAAAACAACTTTTTTAATCAAAACATTTAATAGTGATAAATTATGAATTTGAGTGGTTTTAAAGTATATTTAGAATATATTTTTACCACTTAATATAATGTTGGTCATTGGACACAATGTTACAATTAAACCGAACATAAACAAGTGTCAATCTTTTGATAGTTATTATCTCTTAAAAACACACTTTTTGTTTTGACAGCGGGAATTAATTTTAAATTAATTTCTGCCACTTCTGTGTTTTGAATTTAGAAAAATGTATTCCATATTTGGAATCAGGATGTTCAAATTGTGTAAATAGGTAACTTTTATTTTTAGACATTTTGAATAATTACTGCGGTAAATATTTTATTTACCATGGTTAAGGGTAAATCCGGTAAATAAGGGTTAAAAAAATAATATTATAATAATATTAAATTACCCTAAAACGTGTCTTAAACCTATTGGTTGATACATGGTCGACCATGGGCATCTTTGGGTCGATTTTGGGACCCCATTGATCCACTTGTAAGTGATAATGACACTTTATTTTAATTAAGTTAAAATGAATACAAAAATGACACAAGCATATAACTTTTAGCAAAACAATTGTTACGTAGGGTTATATATGTTGGATTTTAGATTATAAATATTCATTAGAAAGATAAAAAGATTTACTACATAATGGTATTTTATTTGTAATTTTTAGACTTTAGATAATTTAATTTATTTATGACACAATGATGATGCAGTAATTATCTTATTAATGAAATATTGACATAATTGATGTTATAAACACCAAAATAAATGTAATTTAAGACTTTTTATGAATTCCAATAATTTTCTAGGTTACTATGATATATTAGTGTTGATTTAATCAACTTGGTTCGAACATATAATTCTGTTATGACTTTCACAAAAATCATATATCAAATAGTGTCAAAATTGACACAAAATAGTTTTTAAATCAAATATTATATTATTAATTGTTATTGTATTTCGAAAAATCTAAGGTTCGGCCAAATGACATAGATAAAGATATATATTTTAATAATAAACAATTTGGGGTTCGTTTGGCATGTTATAGTAAGTTTATTAACCATATAGTGAAAGAAAACAAAAAGACATGGTAAAAGTAAAATTATTTAACTTAGAGTTAAATCTAATTGATAAGGTTAAAATAATACCCTAAACTTGTCTAAATCCTATTGGTTGATATGATTTCGACCCTTCCCCACTTTATCTTCTAAATAAGACCCTTTTGAACCATTATAAACCGAT
Source organism: Viscum album (assembly GCA_963277665.1). Classification (NCBI taxonomy): domain Eukaryota; kingdom Viridiplantae; phylum Streptophyta; class Magnoliopsida; order Santalales; family Viscaceae; genus Viscum; species Viscum album. Next base: position 594,808,913 of record OY728126.1, read on the forward strand.
TTTGACTTTAATATAAAATAATATTTTGAGATATTCCTAAGGTGCCCCTCTCCTCCCTTATAAAAGGGCACCTCCTCCCCCTCCTCCTCACACCAAATTGAGCACTCAAGCTCGGCCAACCCCTGCCATTTTCTCCTCTCCACTTCCCTAGAATAGTCCTAGAGGTCCTGTTCTTCTCCAAAGACCACTCTTAGTTCCTTAAGTGGAGGATTCAAAGAGGCGTTCCAAAGAAGAGGTAATATCCATTACCGATCTTTTCAATTTCATTCTTCTTCAACTTCTTCTTCTTTAGTTGTTTCATGATGAAGTAATAACATCAGTATTACTTACATACTGATATGTTATTATAAATATGAAACAACCCTAATTCACCTTCTATCCATCCTACGGAAAAATGAAATCACCGCGCGTGCGTACGTACGGAATACCGTCTCCACGCCGTGGTGTAATCTATTTTTCCACCATCACTTTACAAGGATGGGTATAATGGTGTAATGAGTAACTATTTATGATTATTATAAAGTAATATTGATACTGAAATAATATATATATACTCCAATTCATTTCCACGATCATAGGAACGATATCATCACTCGTGCGTACGTACGGAATACCGTCTCCACGATGTGATGCGACTCGTTCTACATGATCATCATTACATAGTAATTATATAAATGAATTGAATGAATAAATATGATATATGTTACACTAATACCATTCTGGATATAAGGTATCTATAACCTTGAAATAAGAATAAGAATTTATTCGGCAAAACACGCGTAAGAACAAAAGGCAATAAAGACCCGAGTAACAAGTAACAATGAAATATTACTAACAAGAAGCTAAGAATATGACCATATATGATATCATATCAATATGTATGATTCTGGAATAAGTCAATAACATTATTTAAACCATTATACAGGAGCTTCGGACACGTACAAAGCAAATTGGACCTAAGGTAAGGGAAATATCACAATCTCATTTTTATCCGAGATTGTTTATTCGTAAGTATTTACTGGGGTGTATTTTATCATCCACATCCATGTTTCATCAATATGTAATATTATTTCCATCCACTTACAATTGTTTAGATCCAGTTTTACCCTTCGGTGAGTTTTTAGTAATATGTATGAAAGGAATCTTTTGTCGTTTTTCGTACGAGGTACTTTTTGACTTTTCCGATAAAAGTACGAAGAATGTTTTTTTAACTTATACGGCATGAATGGATTTTTAAAACATTATTCCCAAGAAGCTTCCTTTACAAGTTTTTCAAGTTTATTTTTAATCAACTTCTTTTAGTTTATAATTGTATGACATGTTAAGAAAAGAAAAGTGTTTTTGAAGAAGAAAGGATATTTTCCTCAAGAATGAAGTTCAAGTATTTTATCAAAATTATTTTCCATCTAAGATAATAAAAGGGTTCTGTTTTTATCCCTATTATTACATGGATTTGATTATGTTTTGATGGAAACATTTTTATGAATTCCTTTATCTTATATGAATTGTTTTATGATGTCATGTTGTTTAAGAATACAATTTTTATTACATGGGTTGTGCGATGATGTATGATTTATGATTATGTGGCACACATAAGAAAGGATTCATTATAAGATGGGTGGGACCTATATCTCCCTCCAATGCATTGGGTAAAGATTTTATATCTCATGAGATAGACATGGCTGGAACGGAAGGTTATTTCGGTTCAGTGATACAGGACTGAAACGAGGAGTGAACTCGGTTCAGAAAGGGACTTTGTCCACTAAGATAGTCTTGGCAATGAGTCATGACTAACAAGAAATGATTTTCCATGATTATGTGTGCATGCCACAAAGTTTCAAGCTTTATGTTATGATTATGGGGATCTCATTTTCACTTCTATGATTTATTCCATGTTAAGATATTATGATCTCTTTTGCAGGTTTTGATTTTCAAAAAGATATGATATGATTTTTATTTCCTTTATTTGCCCTTGCTGAGCATTTGAGCTCACCCTTTTATGTTTTCTTTTCCCCAGGTCAGGAAGATGGATATTAAGTAGAATATGCTAAAAGGGACCCTAGATATGATGAAATAAATGGGAGACACTGTAGAAGATTTATGAACCAGTTGTTTATGTTTCCCAGTTTCTAAAGACACTATACCTATACGATCCTTTGTGGTTTTTTCATATGTTGTAATAAGTGTGCTTCAATTTTGAATTATTAACAATGTATGTAAAGTATGGGTCGGTATAATAGCATCCCACCTTTTTATAACATAAACTTTCATTACATTACACAAAACTGAGGATCTTTAAGGTTTAGTGTCTTGGAAACCAGGAACTTAAAACATGCAAACATAAAACATTATTCTTAAATACTTGAACAGATTCTCCTCATGTTCATCCTAGGTTCATTACTGCATCTCATTACCTGGGGACATACATCAAAATAAAGGGTGATCAGAAGGCTGAGTAAGGGAAACAAGAGAAACATTTTACATGTGAACTTGAGATACTTCAATAAGGTCATGAAAAGAACTTTAAGGCATGAGAATGAAATCATAAGATATATCATAATAAAAATAAAATTTTTCATAACATGAAGATGTGGCTACAACATTTAATATTGACAATAATTTCGTTTCACCATGGTCCATCCCCAAGGTGTCATTAAAAATTACCTAGGTATCAGTCTAAATGGTCATCTCTAGTGATTAAGTCTTTACCCAATGCATTGGAGCGCTATATGGGCACACCCTTGACATGTCTTTATTATCATGTGAGCGACATATATCATCATAAACCATTTCATAAAAAACCCATATATCATAAAAGAAATGGGTTTCATTTCATAATCATAACGTTTTAAAAGTTGCTTTAAAGACATGATCTTTATGTCACTTTAAACCCACGGAAAGGAAAAACGGGTTTCATGTATGTAAATCCCAGAATTTAAAAAATAAAATTTTGATATATATTTTAATACCACTGTATAGGTAATATATTTGAGTATTCACTTAATAACATAAAATAATTTTGAGAAAAAAGAGAGCCATTTTGAGATGAAAATTCTGTAGCATAACGGCAACGTTACAGGGTTTTTGAAAACGTTGAAAAGAGAGTGGACATGGGTCAAACATTATTAAATGACCCATAAAACAGTATAGGAAAATAATATAAGGGGTTTAATAACATGGTAATGAAATTTTAAAATATACCATATGAAATGAAGAATATTAAATGAAGACAAAAATAAGATTTCTATTATGAAAATTCGGCAGCCTAACGACGTCACATAAACATCAACAAAAAATGAATTGATAAGATCAAATAGGGTCTCTAATAATAAGAACATAAAAGATCAGTATGATAGATATATATATCATACCCAAACATAATAAAAATGATCTTGAAAACTTGACATGAAAGTAGAACTTGAAAATGAGAAGGGTGAAAGAACCACTTAAAAATTCAGCAGCCTAACGGTGTCACCTAAAACTTCAAAATACTTAATTGAAGAGATCAAATGGGGTCTCTCACCATATAAACATTAAATATCAGTTTTATAGATATAGATATCATACCCAAACATAATAAAAATGAACTTTAAAGACTTGAAATGAAATTAGAACTTTAAAACCAGATGGGTGAAAGAACCACTTAAAAATTAGACAGCCTAACAGCGTCACTTAAAACATCAAAATACTGAATTAAAGAGATAAAATGGGGTCTCTCATCATATGAACTTAAAATATCAGTATGATAGATATAGAGATCATACCCAAACATAATAAAAACGAACATGAAAGACTTGACATGAAAGTAGAACTTGAAAACAAGAAGGGTGAAAGAACCACTTAAAAATTCAGCAGCCTAACGGCGTCACTTAAAACAAAAAAATACTGAATTGAAGAGGTCAAATGGGATCTCTCATAATATGAAAATAATATTTCAGTATGATAGATATAGAGATCGTACCCCAACAAAATAAAAAGGATCTTGAAAGACTTGACATGATAGTAGAACTTTGAAAATGAGAAGGTTGAAATCATCCCTTAAAAATTCGGCAGCCTAATGGCGCCACTTTAACCTTCTTAAAATGAAATGATGTGAGAAAGAGGGGTTCTCTCATCATATGAACATGAAAAAGAAAGTATGATGAATATAAAAGAACATCCTCCAACATAAGATCATGGAGCATAAATGAAATGACATAAAAGAGATTATTTGAAAAGAAAGAGGGAGGTAGGATCCCTTACCTTAAAATGTAACTCTTAAAACTCAATGGTTGGGACCTTGAGGGCTTGGGGGAACCTTGGGAGGACTCCTTGGGAGGTAATGAGACCAGAACCTCGTTGGGGGAGAGTGGGGAGTCTAAATGGATGAGAGTATGGCTTGGTATTTATTGGGAAAGTGAGGGGACAAGACATTAATGGCCAAGGGACACCTCACAAGTGGATTTCTCGAAACCATGTGCTCTCCCATGATATTTCCCATGGAGTTAGGCCACATGGGGCCCCAAATAAAATAATTCATCACCTTTGGTCGGGCAACCCATAAAATATCTCATGACATCATCATGACACAGTTATGATGTCATTAAACATACTGAAACCCTAAAACTCTATTTTTACTATTCACTGAAAATTCAACTTTCTCAGAAAAATCCAAAAATTTCCCCTTAACCAAATATCAATGCTCTGATTACAAAAATGTACTCTATTTTATAAAAATAATTTTTTAAATAAATACACTATTCACGAAAAATTCATTTTTTTCAGAAAAATCCCCAAAAATTACATTAACATAATATCGATGCTCTGAGTTCAAAAATGAAATCGATTTTATAAAAATAATTTTCTAAATATTTTAATTTAATTTTTAATTAAAAAACACTATTCACCCAAAAAAACTAATACTTGAATAATAATTTATGAAACTGTTATTTAACCATTTTATTGAATCACATTACTTAATCAAGGTGCTTAAATTATATTAATACTTTCTTTAAGTGAGATTACGAATCCATTTTTTCACATTACTAATCCTAAGCATAAAATCACTATTCATAATTTACTATTCATCAAAAATTATGTTGATCTTATTAGACTCTAAATTTCTTTCTAAACATAATTGTAGAAGACCATTTTTTGAAAATCATTACACATTTTTAATTATTTAAGGTTTACATGAACATTTTAAAAAAAAATATCATTTCCCCATAATTCACCAAAAATATGCATACTATATTTATCCGGACATTTGAAAAGTCATAAACATCATTATAAGAAGAAATCTGAATTTTTATTTAAAACAAAGGATTACACCAGGCAGTTACGGTCTCCTAACATAGCCCCTTAACACACCAGCATAGGACCTAAGTGTAAGGTGTGGTAACGTGAGAGAATCTGAGGGAGGCTCAGCCAACATCGCACGAGTAGTAATTTCTATTAGTTTGAACTTCTCGTGAAGGAGATTCTTTTATAGCTTCACACGATGACATTCGGCTTTGGTTTGGTCCAGAGCAAAGCCCAGTGGTGCTACCTCCATCCCAAGTTCTGTTAGATGGGCTTCGATCCGTCCAAGACTACTAGGTGAGGCCATCAAATCTTCATTCTCCAATAATTAACCAAGATTACTTGTATTTAGAGACAATAATCAAAACGTTTAGTTTCCAGTGGTCATATTGACCAATGGTCATATAACAGTCAAAACCCAATGGTCTCATTTTAATTATACGCATGTTATCAAATGAAACATTTTTGTTGAGTATAAAAATAAAATAAAATAACACATAAAATTAGGAAACAAGATTTATTAAAAATTTCTGGTCGTTACAATATTCCCCCCTTATGAAATTGTTTCCTCGCAATTTTTAAAATTGGGTTTTGAAATTTCATTGAAAGTCCCACATCATAAAAGGAGTAAGTAAAACTATTACTTTAAAAGAAAGAAAGGGAAGTACAAAGGTCACCCGAGTTAACCCACACTAGGATTCCATGTAAGAAAACATGGGCATGGAGGAGAAAACAAAGGGTCAAGTTCTGAGGGAGAGTGATAGAAAACATGATTATGAAAAAGTTAACCATAAGAAAATCTCAAACTTATGATGTGTGTAAATGGTCTTCGATTACCTAGTGGGAAATGTAAACCAACAACATTTTTGTGTTATGTTCCTTTTCATAATTTTGAGGAATTCATTTTCTACATAGAACAAAAACATATGAAAATATACCTACCTTCATGTAGAGTTTCATACTTTAATAATTTTCTACCAAAACTAATCTTTTCTCCAAACGATGAGCATTCAAGACTACTTGGTCTCATCAAAACACAAGAATCATCTTCTATAAAATCACATAATCCACAAAAGATTAACTATCTATTTCTCCAATCTTTAAACATTATCCAAAAAACAGAAAGGGTAAGGTAAAAAAACTCTTCAAAAAAAACAATACCATAGGAATGGAAACTACTTTTAAATCATCAAAGATCCATGGTACTACCCAAAGTTCATCATAGACCATTCCATAAATAACTGTACTTAAAATTCCTTAAAATAAACCAATCTAAGATTGAAACCCAAATACAAGAAGGATTTGATAACATAGACGTCCAAAATAAACTTCATTGTTAATCTCCAAACAACATCAACCACTCCTAACATCTTATAACCAAAGTAGCTAACCTAAACATATTTTACCCAAGATAGGTTAATCAATCCCGTAAGTAACCTAAATTACTATAAGTCCACCTTAAATTCATCGATTCTTCAAAATAAAAGTCAACCTTACTCCTCAATGAAAATACCGTAGTAATCTATTTACCTCGATCATATAGGGTACCTAAAATAGTGAACATCTTCCAAAATAATAATCATCTTTTAATCCCCTAATCATCTCTGTCATATTAATTCGGCAATCGTCGCATTTCCTATCACATTGGTTGTTGGGACATGTTTTTCCATTTTCCACAATTAACTAAGAAGAGAAAGTATAATTAGGGGCTTAAATACTTAGCCAATAATCATGAAAAGGAACTTAAAGCATATAAGGATAACCTGTAGAAGAAAATTATACCCTAACTTGTGATCCCCTAGTTGCCCATCTAGGTTATCCATGATCATATACTCTTATGTGAATCTTTATTTTATTTTATCTTTGTTCCTTTAACAATGGTTCATAATAAGCTTATGAATTTACCAAAGCATATCCACCAGGAGTGTCATAACCAAGAGTGTAGAAAGGCCCATTGTCGTGTACCAGTTCCCGTTTCAGTCTAGCTCAAAGCGGTGTTTTCGGATTTTACCCCTATGTACATCTGTGCCAGAGCCACCTCTACCTGCTCGTATCCAGACATGGATGTATTTGCTTGGCCACCCATTAATAAATACTCACCAAAATACCAGGAATATTTCCTATATATAAAATTTTATATAGGATTCTTTCTAAAGTTTTCATATCCTAATTTCCACAAATAACTAAACCACCCTTTTATGCCAACTATAGCATCCCACCTTTTTATAACATAAACTTTCATTACATTACACAAAACGGAGGATCTTTAAGGTTTTGTGTCTTGGAAACTAGGAACTTAAAACATGAAAACATAAAACATTCTTCTTAAATACTTGAAAGGATTCTCCTCATGTTCATCCTAGGTTCATTACTAAATCTCATTACCTGGGGACATACATTAAAATAAAGGGTGAGCAGAAGGCCTAGTAAGGGAAACTAGAGAAACATTTTACATGTGAACTTGAGATACTTCAATAAGGTCATGAAAAGAACTTTAAGGCATGAGAAAGAAATCATAAGATATATCATAATAAAAATAAAATTTTTCATAACTTGAATATGTGGCTACTACATTTAATATTGAAAATCATTTCGTTTCACCATGGTCCATCCCCAAGGTGTCATAAAAAATTACCAAGGTTATTCACCAAGGTATCATTCTAAATGGTCATCTCTAGAGATTAAGTCTTTACCCAATGCAATGGAGCGATATATGGGAACACCCTTGAAATGTCTTTATTATCATGTGAGAGACATATATAATCATAAATAATTTCATAAAAAGCCCATATAGCATAATAGAAATGGTTTTCATTTCATAATCATAACGTTTTAAAAACTGCTTTGAAGACATGATCTTTATGTCACTTTAAACCCACTGAATGGAAAAGCGGGTTTCATGTATATAAATCCCAGAATTTAAAAAATAACATTTTGATATATATTTTAATACCACTGTATAGATAATAGCTTTGAGTATTCATTTAATAACATAAAATAATTTTGAGAAAAAAGAGAGGCATTTTGAGACGAAAATTCTGCAGCATAACGACAATGTTACATGGTTTTAGAAAACATTGAAAAGAGAGGGGACATGAGTAAAACATTTATAAATGACCCATAAAACAGTAGAGGGAAATAATATAAGGGATTTAATAACATGGTAATGAAATTTGAAAATATACCATATGAAATGAATAACATTAAATGAAGACAAAAATAAGATCTATCTTATGAAAATTCGGCAGCCTAACGACGTCACATAAACTCCAACCAAAAAAGAATTGATGATATCAAATAGGGTCTCTAATCATATGAAAATAAAAGATCAGTATGATAGATATAGAGATCATACCCAAACATAATAAAAATGAACTTGAAAACTTGACATGAAAGTAGAACTTGAAAATGAGAAGGGTGAAAGAACCACTTAAAAATTTGGCAGCCTAACAGCGTCACTTAAAACATCAAAATAATTAATTGAAGAGATAAAATGGGGTCTCTCATCATATGAACATAAAAGATAAGTATGATAGATATATATATCAAACCCCAAAATAATAAAAATGAACTTGAAATACTTGACATTAAATTAGAACTTGAAAACGAGATGGGTGAAAGAACCACTTAAAAATTAGGCAGCCTAACGACATCACTTAAAACTTCAAAATAATGAATTGAAGAGATAAAATGGGTCTCTCATCATATGAACATAAAATATCAGTATGATAAATATAGATATCATACCCAAACATAATAAAAACGAACATGAAAGACTTGACATTAAAGTAGAACTTAAAAACGAGAAGGGTGAAAGAACCACTTAAAAATTCGGCAGCCTAACGGCGTCACTTAAAACATCAAAATAATGAATTGAAGAGATCAAATGGGATATCTCATCATATGAACATAATAGTTCAGTATGATAGAAATAGAGATCATACCCCAACAAAATAAAAAGGATCTTGAAATACTTGACATGAAAGTAGAACTTTGAAAATGAGAAGGGTGAAAGAATCCATTAAAAATTCGGCAGCCTAATGGCGCCACTTTAACCTTATTAAAATGAAATTATGAGAGAAATAGGGGTTCTCTCATCATATGAACATTAAAAAGATAGTAGGATGAATATAAAAGAACATACTCCAACATAAGATCATGGAGCATAAAAGAAATGACATAAAAGAGAATACTTGAAAAGAAAGAGGGAGGTAGGATCCCTTACCTTAAAACGTAACTCTTAATACTCAATGGTTGTAACCTTGAGGGCTTGGGGGAACCCTGGGAGGACTCCTTGGGAGTTAATGAGACCATAACATCTTTGGGGTAGAGTGGGGAGTCGAAATGGATGAGAGGATGGCTTGGTATTTATTGGGAAAGTGAGGGGACAAGACATTAATGGCCAAGAGACACCTCACAATTGGTTTTCTCAGAACCATGTGCTCTCCCATGATATTTCCCATGGAGTTTGGCCACATGGGGCCCCAAATACAATAATTCATCACCTTTGGCCGTCCAACCCATAAAACATCTCATGACATCATCATGACACAGTTATGATGTCATTAAACATACCGAAACCCTAAAACTGTATTTTTACTATTCACTGAAAATTCAACTTTCTCAGAAAAATCCCAAAATATCACCTTAACCAAATATCAATGCTATGATTTCAAAAATGAACTCCATTTTATAAAAATAATTTTCTATATATTTTTAATTTATTTTTTAAATAAATACACTATTCACCGAAAATTCTTTTTTTTTTAGAAAAATTTCCAAAAATTACCTTAACATAATATCGATGCTCTGAGTTCAAAAATGAAATCCACTTTATAAAAATAATGTTATAAATATTTTTAATTTAAATTTTAATTAAAAAACACTATTCACCCGAAAAAACTAATAATTGAATAATAATTTATGAAACCATTATTTAACCATTTTATTGAATCATAATACTTAATCAAGGTGCCTAGATTATATTTATACTTTCTTTAAGTGGTATTACGAATCCATTTGGTCACATTACTAATCCTAAGCATAAAATCGCTATTCATAATTTAATATTCATCAAAAATTATGTTGATCTTATTAGACTCTAAATTTCGTACTGAACATGATTATAGAAGACCATTTTTTGAAAATAATTACCCATTTTTAATTATTTAAGGTTTACATAAACATTTTTTTTCAAAAAATATCCTTTCTCTAAAATTCACAAAAAATATGTATACTTTATTTATCCGGACATTTAAAAAGACATAAACATCATTATAAGAAGAAATCACAATTTTATTTAAAACAAAGGATTACACAAGGCAGTTACGGTCTCCTAACATAGCCCCTTATCACACGAGCATATGACCTAAGTGTAAGGTGTGCTAAGGTTAGAGAATCTGAGGGAGGCTTGGCCAACATCGCATGAGTAGTAATTTCTATCAGTTTGAACTTCTTGTGAATGTGATTCTGTTCTATCTGTACACGATGTAGTTCATCTTGGGTTTGGTCCAGAGCAAAGACCAGTGGTGCTACCTCCTTCCCAAGTTCTGTTAGATGGGCTTCGATCGGTCCAAGACTACTGGGTGAGGCCACCAAATCTTCTTTCTATAATAATTAACCAATATTACTTGTATTTAGAGACAATAATAACAACATTTAGTTTCCAGCAGTCATATTGACCAATGGTCATATAACAGTCAAAACCCAATGGTCTCATTTTAATTATACTAATGTAATCAAATGAATCATCTTTGTTGAGTATAAAAATAAAATAAAATAACACATAAAAATAGGAAACAAGATTTATAATAAATTTCAGGTCATTAAAAAGAGAATGAGGCAGAGGAGCTGACCGAGCAGTAGGTGGTGGGTGGCGCTTTGAGGCACTACCACCACCACCACCAGGAGGTCCACCCCGACAACAGGGCGCTGGCGGGCAGAGACATGCACAACTCCAGGAAGTGGAGGCCTAAGACCATGGCACGCCTGAGATGATTCAAGGTACTATCTGTGTCTATTCCACCCATGCTGTAGTCCTTATAGACACGGGAGCGAGTCATTATTTTATAGACGCTGCCCTTGTCCGGAGGTCGAAGATTCCGACAGAGCGGTTGGCTCGATCCTTATGGCTAGAGACTCCTATGGGAGCAGACTCGACAATTACGCACTCGTGCCGGCAGTGTGAGCTTACTCTAGGAGGTGATAGCTTTGGATGGGATCTTCTTGTAGCGGCGTTGAGGCCTTACAAGGTCATCTTGGGCATGGATTGGTTATGTACAGTCCATGCTCAAATTGACTGTATTAGGTGCAAGGTGTGATGTGTACGCACCGACGGGAGCAGGTTCACCTTCACCGGCGAGAATGGAGCATTCGCAGCATAGGATAGACTCCCACAGAGGAGAGGACAACCCATCACTCATCAGTTGGCTAGCCTCATCCTAGGAACAGTTGACGTGCGGAGTCCGGGTTTTCCTGCAGTGGTGGATATGTATGCGTACGTTTTCCCCGACGACGTTCCACGACTACCTCCTCATAGAGAGGTAGAATTTTATATTGACATGTACCCCGGGACAACCCCGATATCCACTCCAGCGTATCAGATGGCCCCCGCTGAGCTTCGAGAGCTACAGGTACAGTTGGAGGACTTACAGGGCAGGGGATTCATCTGACCCAGTGTTTCACCCTGGGCTTCCCTGATATTGTTCGCCAAGAAGGTGCACGGGAGCTTGTGACTTTGTGTCGACTATCGTCGCCTGAACCAGGTGACAGTGAGAAACAAGTATCCGCTACCGAGGATTGACGGCCTCTTCGATCAGCACAAGGGAGCATGGTGGTTGTCAAAGATAGACCTCAGGTCAGGCTATCCTCAGCTCAGAGTTCGGGACGAGGACGTGTAGAAGACGGCCTTCAGATGTCGGTATGGCCACTATGACTTATTGGTTATTCCATTCAGCATAACCAATGCTCCAACAGTGTTCATGAGCCTCATGAATATGATCTTTCAGCCATACCTCGATTGATTTGTCGTGGTCCTCATCGACGACATTTTTATATACTCGACCATTGAGGAGGAGTACGCCTACCACTTGCGGGTTGTACTAGACACACTATGAGAGCACCAGCTTTATGGAAAGCTCTCGAAGTGTTAGCTCTGGAAACGTGAGGTCCACTTCATGGGACACGTCATCTCTGAGGTGGGATTTGTGGTGGATCCAGCGAAGATCGAGGTAGTTCTAGCTTGGGAGCCACCCAGGAGCATGACAGAGGTGCGAAGTTTCTTGGGACTAGATGGATACAACCAGAGATTTGTGCCAGACTTCTCTAGAGTTGCGGTACCACTCTCAGCTTTGAAGAAGAAGGGGAAACCCTTTGTTTGGTCAGACAGATGTCAGTAGAGCTTCTATGAGCTGACACAGAGATTGACCAGCGCACCTATCTTGAGGTTTTCGGAGGAGGAATTAGGGTACGTAGTCTACTGCTATGCATCAGGGACCGGACTCGGGTGTGTCCTGATGCAGGAGCGGGTAGTGATCGCCTATAGATCCCATCAGTTGAGGCTGCATGAGCAGAACTACGCTACCCATGACCTGGAGTTAGAATCAGTGGTCTTCGCTCTGAAGTCATGGCGACACTATCTGATGGGCGAGCACTTTAATGTCTATTCTGACCACCAGAGTCTCAAGTATATCTTCTCGCAGAAGGACCTGAACCAGAGACAGCAGCGATGGCTCGAGTTCCTCGAGGACTATGACTTTGAGATAGTCTATACTCCTGAAAAGGGAAACATGGTAGTCGATTCTCTCAGCAGGAGGACATGCATTCAACTACTTGGGGAGGTGATAGAGCAGCTAGCCACTTTTCAGATATCCTTCATGGATAGAGATGGATCAACCTTCCTTCAGTCACTCACAGTCACTCCTCCACTACTACAGCGGGTCAGAGAGGCATAGTGTGGGGACACTAACTCTGAGACGCAACGTTTGCAGATATCCTCAGGACAGAAACCTGATGGTTTCTCTGTAGGTGGAGAGCACAACGTCCTTTTCAGAGGACGTACCTTGGTACTAGTTGCTTTACGGGAGGAGGTTCAGAGAGATTTTCACACTTCCTCTTTGGCAGTACATCCTGGCGTAGTGAAGATGTTCCAGGATCTCAAATGACAGCACTAGTGGCTGGGCCTGAAAAAGGTTGTGGAACAGTTCTTTTCTCGATGCCTCACCTGCCAGCAGGTGAAGGCAGAGCTCCAGATACCAGCAGGCTTGGTACATCCCTTGGAGGTCCTGGAGTGGAAGTTGGACGACATATCTATGGACATTGTGACTGGACTTCCATACAATTCCAGGGGTCACGACTCTATTTGGGTGATTTTTGACCGACTCACCATTTCAGATCACTTCTTACCCATCAAAGAGCATGGATCAATGGAGAGGTTGGGACATCTCTATATTTAGGAGATTATACGGCCTCATGGTGTGCCATCTTCCATAGTTTTCGATTGAGATGCTCACTTTACTTCCTGGCATTGGAAGGGGTTGGTGGAGGCGTTTGGGATGCAGCTACGTCTGAGCACCGCCTTTCACCCTCAGACATATGGTCAGACGGAGAGGACCATTTAGACTATCGAGGTCATGATCTACGCATGTGTCCTTGACTTTGGTCGCAGCTGGGAGGACCACCTACCCTTGGTGGAGTTCGCGTACAACAACAGCTACCACTCCACCATTGGGATGGCACCATATGAGGCGTTTTACGACCGACCTTGCAGATCTCATCTGTGCTGGACAGACCCTGTGGAGTCAGCACTTGTGGGACCAGAGATGGTCTAGGCCACGACATAGAAGGTCCAGGTCATCCAGGAGCGGATGAGGACAACTCAGAGCCGGCAAAAGTCTTATGTTGACAGGAGGCGGTGGCTAATAGAGTTTAAGGATGGCGACCACGTCTTCTTGTGGGTCTCACATCAACGTGGATTACGAAGATTTGGCCTAGGTGGGAAGTTATCTTCGCGCTTCATCGGACCTTTCCAGGTCCTCTATAGGATGGGCGAGGTGGATTATTTCCTGGATCGACCACCTCAGTTGCACCGTGTGCACGACGTCTTCCATTTATCCCAGCTGAGGAGATATGTGCACGACCCGGAGCATGTCATTGACCTTGGGGAGCTGGACGTTGATGATGGAGCAACTTTTACAGAGGTCCCAGTGGATATTGAGGATCGACAGGAGTGGGTCCTATGTGGACGGTCGATTCCTCTTGTGCGCATCAGATGGCAGCACGAGAACCTCCAGGAGAGGACTTGGGAGCGATAGGCTCAGATGTGTGCTCAGTACCCACATTTGTTTCCCTAGTTTATGGTGTATCTTTACAGGGATGTAAAGCCCTGAGATGGGAGTGATGTAAAGACCCAAAAAATTCAAGGAGACTTTTTCTTAATTTTTTTGGGAATTTTAACAGAACACAGTTTCTGACGGCAGCCGATTCCGAGGCCCGGTGTTCCCGGAATCCTTTTCCGAAGTTTTGCTCGGGTACGTTTAGCAAACGAATGAGCGAGTTTTTCTAACTTTTGAACCGGTTCTAGGAATCAAATTCTGAGGGAACCAATGGAATAACAGCGCTGGTATTTTCTTAGAAACATCTTTTCTGGAGTTTCGTTTTCTCGGGTGTGGGTTTTAATTTTTGGGGTAAAGTTAATAAATAAAATAAAAGTGGCACAACCAATTTTTATTTTATTTTTCTTATCTTAAGTTAAGTGGATGATGTGGGACCCAAAATATCCTACCCACATGGTAGGATATTTGTGAGGTGGGGCCCACATGAACCCCACCATTTCATTTCTTATAAGTAACGCACCCGCACCCCCCCTTTTAATGAAGTCAACTCTTGCGTTTAATCTGGATATTAAACGCCTCATTAGTTGGGCAGTTTTAAGCTCCTCAGTTACTTGTTCGCTTTGTTTCTTTTGAAATTCAAACATTGGATTGTGCGTTAATAAAATAAGACAACTCTTATTTTATTTGTGTTGGAACTTGTTGTGTGGAAAGGATTTGGAGAAATGCCTTCTTCTTCGACGAAGAATGCGAAGAATGAGAAGAACGCGAAGAATGTCGGATCCTCGGAGATCGATGACGTGACGCTTCTTCCATAACATTCCTTCTTCCGCGACGCTTCTCCGTGATGCGATGATCCTCCCTATGCAACGCCTTCTTCCATGACGGTTATTTCCGAAACGTATCCTCGCTCATCGAATCCGACGAGGTAGGGATTTATTATAGTCATTGTTCGTGAATTCATCCATTGCCTTTCTTCTTTTCTAGTGGATCCGCTTGTTAAGGAAATAAGGAGAGGGTGTTGGACCACATGAACATGGCCGACCCTCCTCTCCCTTTTGGTTGTTTGATATTGTTGCGGCAGGAGCAAGGCAACGCGGTGCTGAAGCACCGCGTGGGAATTATTAAGAAAAGGGGGAGAGGCGCATTGTCGTCGCGCCACGCCGTTGAAGATGAACCAAAGAAGCGGCACCCTCGTGCCATGCCAGAGAACCACAAAAGCACCCCAGCCAGAGTGGGGTCGTGGCGGAGGGGCAGGGCGCCATTGTGCTGCACCAGACGGACCAAGGCCGCGGCCGGTTCCGGGCTGCGGTGGAGCACGGGGACCGGAGATCGGTTCCAGGCCGCCGACGTCAGATCCGAGGGACCGGCCCATGCCGGTCCCGTGGCGGCAGCAGCTGGCCGGCCAGAGCAGGCAGGCCGGTCAGGGAAAAACCGGGTGTTCGTATCCCCTGGTCGGCCAGCAGGTGCGGCCCCCCACATGGGGGTCGCGGGTTCTCAACGCAGGGGGCAACGCCCCCCCCCCCCCTCTTCGCTCGGCCGTAACGACCGAGCCGGCCGCCTGGCCCCCCGGCCGGTGCCAGGGCACCTGGCCGAGCCGCCGGGCCACGCCGCGCCCAAGTGGGCCGGACCCGGACCCGGTTCGGGTCGACCCGATTCGGGCCGACCCTGGTGTATCGGGCCGAGTCGGACCGAGACCGAACCCCCTAACACCGAACCTCTTTCGGTTGTCTGCCCATAACATGGGCTGAGGACCTCCAATCGATGCACGGTCAGCTGCGATGCAATACTTGGATCGAGACGGTCTTTTCAGTATATTACACTGATGGTTTCGGAGAACTTTGGGTTTGGCCGGGTTGGTTCGTACACGAAACCAACCGGGCCCTCGGAGCAGAAATGCTTATAACATGAGCTACGGACGTCTGATTGACATGTCGTCGACTTTGATGGATTTCTCATAGTGAGACGGACCTTTTGGCTTACTCCGCTTGAGGTTTGGATTCAGGTGGAGTATGGTCAGGTTGGTTTTGACTTAAAAACCAACCGGGCCCCTTCGTCGAAAATGCCAATAACTCTCAGACCGGGCATCCGATTGACGCGTCATCTGTGACGCTGAGTTCCTGTTGATGATATGGAACTTTTGGATACATCAACTCCAGACATTGTGTCAGTTGATGTATCAAACCCTCGGCTCATGGAGCGGACCCTCCAAAACGATCTTGCTCTATGCAGGAACCCTATAGCTGGCTGTGACTGTGACACCGATGATGACTGTGCAGAAATCCTCTGTGGATTCTGCGGCGACGACTACAGCACTGAGCGATCCTATGTGGATCAGTGCTACAGATCCTGTGTGGGTTAGATCCTGTGTGGGTTAGCGCTCAGCGGTCCTATGTGGGCCAGCACCTACAGATCCTGTGTGGGTCCGATCCTGTGTGGGTCATTGCGGGGGTTTGTTACCTTTCGATCCTGTGTGGGTCAGATCCTTTTGTGGGTCATTGCGGGGGTTAGTTACCTATCGATCCTGTGTGGGTCAGATCCTTTGTGGGTCATAGCGGGGGTTAGTACCTATCGATCCTTTGTGGGTCTGACAGCTTAGAAGAATCAGTGGCTATATCTGATCATCTCTATCGTCATACGAAGAAGTATACCTGTGTGAGCTGAATCTTGACTTGCCTTCCTATGTGGATTACGTTTTGCTTTCATGTGTGGATCGGGTTGTGATTTCCCTTGTGGATGTGATCGAAAGTGGGCTCGAAGGTTGGGGAGAACTAGAATTGATGACTTAGGTATATGTATGGGCATATACCTAAGTAGTGTCAGATGTTACTTTGTGATTTTATCTTTCCTTTGTGGATTATCCTTTGTGGATTCTGGGAGACCTTCGGGGGTCTCGGGGTCCCTACTGAGTAGCTTATACTCACCCCTTCATAGGCTATGCCTGCACTAAGTTGTGTTGGTTGTAGAAGACGGACAACGCTAATCGTGGTTGAGGCACGAGGAGCAAGTCGGTACCTGGAGGTGGACCATTGGGCGAGAAATACACAGAGCAGACGGCTGGACCCGAGGAGCTGTGGAGGATATCTATATGCACCCTTTAGGTGGGACTTCCAGTGGATAGCTCGAGGCTGCGACTATACTTTCAGTTGTTTTTTCCCTTTCTATTTGTACTTTACTTTCAGTTTGGGATTGTATTCTGGCCCACTTACTTTTCCGCACTTACAGTTGTACCCAGTTTTCACTTAGTGATTACTTCTTCTGCTTTCTTGCTCTGTGGTGTTGTTTACTTTACAATGGAAATTCCTTCCCTTTTTACCGGGAATTACGCATTGGTGCTAGTCGCCAGCCCCTGTCCTATGGAAGGCAGGGTTGGGGTAGTCACGACACGGGCCTGAGGACGGGTCGTGACAATAATTCCTTTAATCTATCCACCTAGGATAATATATCTTTTGGATCCCCACATACTCTTATTGGTCCTTACATATCATGGTAACAAACAAATTCTCATATCGGTATCCAAATATTCATAAGAAAGGTCCACTAAGTCATAAAATTATAAATTTAACTCGAGAACTCCCCTGAAGGGGGTCATAGCATCAAGGAAACCCATTTGAATCATAGGCACAACCATCGAAGACCATGTAGAACAAGCCATTACACGTAGGCCAACATGGACATAGTGGTTTTTAAATTCATTTAATGTGTGAATTTTTTATTATTCAATTAATATAAATTTAAAAATAAATAAATAAATTAAAAACTTCTAATATAATTATTTGAATGGATGAAAATCCCATGCATCAAAATTACATTCATTAAACAATAGGTCATGTTCTATGAACCACCTAACAATTTTTTAATTCATTACCTTTTTTACATCATTTCCTGATATTTGATGCCCATAATTTTCTATAATTAATCAACCATTTACCATAACAGTGAGTCCCTAACTCAATACTAATGATATAAAATCATTAATTATATTAAAATAATACATAATTAATTAAAAACATATAATTTAATGAATATTTAAAATTTTCATAAAATAAGGTCAACAAAATTGCCACCATTATCAAGCTCGAACAGAGTATAAACACTTACATGAGCTTCATAATAGTCTATAAAAACATCCTGGGGCGAGAAACCTCTAAATTAGAATCATTATAAAAATTAAATTTATTTAAACCATGTGAAATAAATATCAAATTTATTTTGTGACATACCATTCCTGAATTCCCATGAATAGACATGAAAATGACATAATGGGATTCCCTCATCCTAAGATGAATGATATACCCTTGAACAAAAATTATTTTCACCATTATTTGATGGAATCAACATAATAACCTATCTAGTTAAAAAGAAAATTATAAGATGAAGAATGAGATAAAATTACGCAATTAGAGAGTTATTCTCCCCTTAATTTACTAAAAACGTTTTTTCTAAACCATACCCAAATCAAGGGAGAAGTGAAGAGAAAGGAGGATCAATTTGTATCCTATGATAAATAGAACAAAAAAATGGGGATTCACCCCCAATAACTCTGATGGGTGAAAAAATTAATTTACCCCTTAAATACCCCACTGTCTAGACGGTGGCTCCTTGGTCATTCCAGTAATGGCCAGTTGTACCCCCAACCACCACTGGGTACCTCTATTAGTACCCAGAACCTCCCCCACACTAATTTAACCTCATTGATCATCAAGGAAAATTGCATAATTTTTTAATATTTTGTAAATAATATACAATGATTAATTTTGAAAATGAACCCTCCACAAATTTTAAAATGTAAAATTATCATGAAATTCAAATGTATATATGTGCGTGAGTTTTTGTAACCATTCCACCATAATACTTCTCATCCCCAAGACATCTTGGATGACATTAAACCATATAACCCATCTTATATTAGTCACTATTTCAAATAGAAAAAATTATATTCCATAAATTATTTCCAAAACACACTTCCAAGTAACATCTCCCAACATCGGACACTGAACTCAAAACAAATGATCGACCTATCCAATTAATTTTAAAAACATTGATACAATCTATGAAGACCTGACCAAATGGTTTTGTAGTTTAAATTAGCCCAAGGCCACCTCCATAGTAAAAGGTGTGGTCAAATGCCTTAAAACAAATAACTAACCTGATTAGCCTTTTCCTAATTTACATGTTCACACACACACACACACACTATAACAACTCCATGTAAAAGTGTATAGGAATAATAATAAAAGTGGTAACATCAAGAGAATAACTTGTGCATGTAAAACATCTATAATTAACATGAGTATGCAAGTGTAAACTAAAAAGTTATAGGTGAAAAATACATGACCATCTAGAGGGAGGTCCCAAACTAAGAAAACTAAATTGTCAATGTTTAGAGATCCGAAAAATTGATCTCTGAGATCCAACCACCGTACGAGGTCAAATACACAAGAGAATTTTTATATTCCTTAATAATCTTTATTGAAAAATCTATCGTATATATAACACATGCAGGAAAAATCCATTCATGGGTGAGTATATGCATACCTAGTAGGACACCTCGAAAGGTGAATAGGTAGTAGTAAAAGGAATGATAGGAATGGAATGATCAAACCAAATTAATCGATAACAAGATCCAATGACATGGATACAAATATATATGCTTAACAAAAGAAGCCTAAATGAGATATAAGGGGGATCTCTATATCCCAACCAAATAGAGAAAAGAGTTTCATCATTTAAAAAAGGATTATCAATGATGTCCAACATCTTGGACATATGTCTAAAGAAACAACAATGTCAAGAAATGGCTTTCCAATATTCCTCATAGTTGAGGGGAAAAATCTCTAGATAGAGGGCCCATGCCCTAATACATTAGAAGGTTGAAACACTAGTTTTCGATAAACGCCTCATTCTGTGAATCCATAGATATACTCTGAAATAGTTGCTGATAACCCATTCCCTGATACTACAGTAGGGTGCCACTCATATAGGATATGGACGACACATTCCCAGTCCAGTAATAGGTTTCAACTCTAATAGTTGAAGACCCATTCCTGGACACAATAGGTGGGTTCAAATCAAATAATACATAGTGGAAAAATGCCCTTCCAATCATGATGGTGCAACTTTAATAGTCGACTAAGGATCCATGTCCTTCCCTACATAAGGGTTCCACTTAGTAGATAGGTAAGAGACACATGCCATTCCCTGGCTGAATGGTACCACAATAATCATCACCCGAGGACCGATGTCATAACTAGTATGAGGGTTCCACTCAGTTGATATATAGAGAATGCATGTACTATTACTAAAGGAGTGGAGCACTCTTATAGTTAATTGAGGTCACATACCCTACCCGAAAGGAGGCTGAAATTATCATATCTCTAATAGTCATGCCCTATCAATTCCATTAACAGGTGTCACCTAATGAAGATCAAACATAAAAAAAATCACATAGTACATAATATCCACTACAAAAGGAAATCACCACATTATATATGAAGAAAAGTATGTTAGGGAACTCTTGGTCCAAAACATGCATCCAATGGAAGGAGATACGAGAGATAAAACTTTCCTAAAAAATGATACTAGGTTACACGAAATGAATGGGGACCCACAAGGAATGTATTAATACTCTATTGAAAATCCATTTACCTAATGATACCTGGAACAATTACCATGTATCCATAAATGGTGTGTAAGAGGACAAAATGGATTTCCTCATCCACTTGGGGCCATATTCATTATTTAGGTAGGGTGTGTATATTAGTCATGCCCATGTACTCTGGTACATGGTGTTTCCTCTTACTTGTGGTCCTACCCTTGTTCTCTACCATACATCCAATCTAACTGGGGAGTGCCACATGGAATTAATCATATACATAAGGATTGTGATCATTAACATTTTCCAAAAACCAATCATCATTTTCGTAGGGTTACAACATGGTGTGTGTTCATCCCAGTACACAACTTGTATTCTGTATTTTCCTAATATCATTGATATGTTCATAAATAATTATAGATATATGATCAGTTCTTCAAATATCACGTCTAGGACAATAAAAAATAAAGGATAGAGTCTTTATTCATCATTTATGGAAATTCGATGGCCGAAAAAAAATATTTTTTATTCATCCATAGAATGCCTATAAAGGCCTAATACATCTCTAGTTATGCTCAATATCTGCATTTGAACTATGATCCATGAAAAAACCATCATATAACTAAAAATACTCTGAATCCATCCTTTATTTGATAATCTGTTCATCCCAAATTAATCCACCATTTATCTTGGGGTCCGATCAATATGGATTTTTCTAGGCAATGTTGAATAGAGACCTTATTGGCCAATAAAAAAATAAAATGAAGAATAAAGTAGGAATGAACAATAAACAGTTGTTAAAAAATAATTGGTCAATAAATATTGAATAAAAAATAAAAATTGGGATTCCCAAGTGTGAGAGAAATGAATAATCAATGTAAAATCAGTTCATTGGTCCATGAGAGAATCAATATGAATGTAGATCAAATAAAAAATATGATCATTCTCACTGATTAATCTATTGGGGAAGAATCTAAAAATATATAAGTCATAAATTGATATTGGAAAATTCACCGATGAAGAATGTTCTCATAAATGAATTATAAAACCCATTTTATTCTCTATGATTCGATTTTCCTGGATATGGGGCCTTGTTGTTATCTGATTTCAATTCACCAAATGTGGGTGGAAGAAATACCATCTCGACAGACTCATGGTTATGTGGGAAACCCTATAGAACTACCATAATGAGTCTTCTATAGAGGAAATAGAATTGTATCATTTAATAAATTAATTAAACCAATCATTTAATTAGTTTATAAAATGTATATCCATCATTTTCTTAATCTGAACATCCCACGATGACCAATTTTAGGTTATACCTATGGTAAACATCACATTATTGATTCATTCATGGTCTTATATTTTGTATTCAAGATTGTATTTAACATTTATCCAATTTTTGTTATGAAATCATGCACGTAGGATATTAAATATATTTAATATTTTTATAAACATAATTCTATGCTCATTGGGCCTCATAATCCCAAGTCGTCTTAGCGCCTAGCTCTAAGAAAGCTTCTAGAAATTTTTCAATTCCTAACAAGGAAAGTATAGGACATCTAAAGTATTCCCTATTTCTATATTTTCACCAATGAAAGAAAAAACTTAAAAAAATATTGGGATGTTGTGCCCACATTAGGCTCTTAGACTCTTAATGTCTTCCAAGTATGCTCACTCACTAACACAACACACAAACCATGAGGAAGGTCCTTCCACATTGGATCACATCCTGTCAATCCTTGATTTTAGTGGGGTCATCCACAAAATTGGATCCATCCAAGAAATCCAACATTTCCCATTCATTATCATTCATATATCCATGAATGTATCTTCTCAACAATGACACATGGAAGACATTATGCACCAGCTCTTTGATTTTGGGTTGGGTGAGGCATTAATAAATCTCACAAACACTCTTCAAAATCTCAAATTTCATGGTGAAACATAAGGATATCATTCCTATAATAGAGAATCTATAAAATAATCATTGTGGGGAGGCTCATAGGAGAATTTGGTCTCCCTACTCTAAATCCAAGGGATTATGGTGTCGATCTGAATAATATTTCATTCTACACTATTTTTACCTCATCACCTCATAGTTGACCTGGACCTTCTCTATCATCGCCTAAACCATCTCTGGACAAACAAGAGATGATTCACTAATCTCATTCCAATATATGGGTGACCTCCAATGTCTTTCACACATTCCCTTAAAAGGTTCAAGGTCGATAGTAGATTGGTAGTCATTATTTTATGCCAAACTTACTAGTGTAAAGTGATCATCCCATCTCAGTCAAAGGTCTAACATGAAATCACACATCATATACTTGAACACATCAATAGTTTAATTGTTCATCACATTTATACATGGGTGGAAGAATGTACTCATCCACATGTAGGCCCAAAATGACTCTTAAAGGCCTTTCCATAACCATGATGTAAAATTTGTATCATGGTCATAGACCATAGTCAATGTCACCCCATAAAGGTTAATGATATCCCATACATACAATATCACCAATCTCTCCTCTAAACTCTACTCCCTGATTATAAGGATGTGCACTGACATTATGAGTCGTTCGTCTATAATCCAGATGGCATCACGTAAACACTCTTCCTGTGGAATCCCTATCAAAATGTACATGGATATTCCATCCCATTTCCCCTCAGTGATCTCAAGAGGCTGAAACAAACCTTCCAAAAACCGGTGCTCTGACATCAGCTACTAAAAGGAAAGGCACCTTTTGATGAAAAAAACCACACATTACTCATTGAAACCTGAAAAAAATCCCAATGAAGGGGTATATACATATTTTCCACACATGTAGTTAAAACCGAAGGAGTTGTGTGAAACTCTATCATTAACTCCTCCGACATTGTGACGAGGACCACCGTCCATCCTTGGAAAAGGCTGGGCTAATTCTGTCCATCATAAAATTCATTAGGGGAGTCTGTAATGATTATATCGTCAAGTAAGTCCTCATAGGATATTTCTCATAACTAATACTCTGTCACACGCTTTAAGAGTATATAAGTTATCCCCATTTTTTAATAAATAACCACATTGTCCTTCTCATCCTATGTAAGCTATAAAGAGTCCAACTGCTCAAATGGATCCTACACCACTCAATCTGTGGACTTCATACTAGGATAATTTGATAAAAGATTTCCATTAATAATATTATAGACTATCACAATGACATAGTCATATAGGAAATCCAACCAAAGACTCTATATCATTTTTAATCCTCACTATGTGAAGACATACTTGAGATGGTGATGGTCTAGGTATACAATAAATTTATCTCCTAAAATATAACACCTTTATATCCTCAGAGAAAAGACCACAACTGCTAGCTATAGGTTGTGAGATGCATAATTGTTTTCATGGTTAAAACCTACCATGAAAAATATACAATAACCTTCTATATCAACATCAACACATAGCCAATCCTTGTTCTTGAGGCATAAAATACATGATTTACTATATTCTCTACAACAATTGTCTCAAAATATGATAAATCATCATCCTCAACCTCAACTCTTAAAAGGTTACATGTTACTTATTAGTCTAGCTAAACATTTTCCCTATCCATGTTTGGGTGGTAAAAGGGGATGTTATACTAGATAATTCAACAAAAAAATGTTTGGTAGAACCCTTCTATGCCATGAAAACTCCACACCACTGTCATTTTATAGGGTGGTTCCAAATCCATAATTTCATTGAGCATTGTTAGGTCTATAACTAATCCATGCCCAAAAATTACATTCGTTAGAAATTGAACATTACAGATCTAGAACTAACACTTCGAAAGATTACCATAAATCTTGAACTCAAGAGTAAAATAAAAGAAAAATCCTTAAGTTCTATGTATTCTCCTCCACTAACATAGATTATATGAGTTTGTCTTCAATAAATACATCTTTAAACTGGTCCAAGTGTGGATGGAAAAACCATATCATCATATACAAAACATTATGGTGGAAGTTTTCATATCAAAATCTATCATGAAGAACTAATATTTTTCATAGTGACACTATAATTCCATATTTGGAATATTATCCTCATGATCATTTTGTTGGTGGTAGTAGGACATAATATTGATCTTCAAGAACTAAATCACACCTATTAACTCATCAAAGATCCCATAAATCCCCATAAAAGGTACCTATTATTTATTTTTTGTTTGTTTAGGCGAAGATAATCATCTTAAAGCTGCATTCTCCCATATACCGTTTTCATGAACACCTCCATAGCTTCCCAGGAGGAAACACTAGTTCTAATAAGACCATTCCCCTAAAGATCCTCTAACTACAAATATATCTCTCAATGCTTTGTAGCGGCAATCCAATATGCCTAAAAATATATTTGTGCAACCATATGATGAAATTCTATGCCAAAATCAGTCTCCCACCTCAATGGTAGTCCCAAAACATCCTCATAGAATATATTAATAAAATACTCCATGGAAAAATGAATCCAAATGCTTGTGAAGAATCCTACACTAAGGTATACACTCTCTAACTAATGGGTGATTGGATGCATCCTCCATCTAAAAAATCCTACTCATCCCTCCCTTATATTTTCCCACCAAGCAATAGATCATACTAATGATAGAAAAATGAGATAAAAATAGTTTTCTTTTTGGAATCTAAAGAAAAATATGAAGGGATAAATCCTCAACTGGGTGCTATATCTCTCACACATGGAGTAAAGAGATGAAAAAATGAAAACCACTTATGTCTATTAATACTGAATTAATTAGAGAATAATCACATATTGTACCTTTAATTGTCTTTTGTACCACTGGTTCAGACACATCTATAGCCTATAAATATACATGGGAATGAACACCTACTCCAAAAGATTGAAATTTTCTTACTAGTGGTGGTTGTAGATGGATCTCATAGTAACATTATTGAAAACTAATTTCTCCTCTTGGGGCTCCAACTTCTCCACTTTCAGCTCTTCCTCCCTTGGGGATTCCCTTAACTTGATTAGGAGCACCCTAATCATGGTGTTTCATCTTGCATGGTGGCATATCAACTATATTACAAACAACCTCAACACATATTGTGGGTAAATCACATTCCATGCAACATATCTCATCTAATAAATAGTACCACCCCTATACAGGCTAGCCTTGTCCTATCTGCTATCCATGAACGCATGCCCAAGTATAATCCAGGGATGATCTCATGCACCATGATCATGTCGTGTGGTGCCTAATAGTTTCTACAGACAACATAGAATTATAATTCCACTACCAGCTCTAGCTACATCATTCCCCTTTGATAGGAATATCCCAATCAACAGAACCCCCTCCAATAGTGAGGAATATTTGGTAATGCACAAGGGTAGTAAATGACACAAAAATCTCTATGTAGACCCTACTAAAATATCCATTCTCAGAAGTGGAAATCCTAAATCATATTTACATAGTACCGCCTAAGGTTTCTGAACCACAATAATTACATATCTATTGGCATACCTTCGAAATAAAACTCTAAAAAGCTCTTAATTCCAATCATTGTAGAATAATTGGGTGTAGTAATCCTCATAGAACAACTGCTACATGTTTATACATGAGATTTTTAACTCATCATTCATATTTGTAAATAAAATATACCAGTTCCTGGCTGATCCATGGAAAGGGGTTGATTCTTGTGCACCCACCTAATAATTTCATTTTTCAATAATTTAGAAATCAAGGATCACTGACTCTATCCAATCCTCCACTAACTAGGGATCTGACTCAACATGGAACCTTAGTCCCCTCTATAATTGGAACTCACAAAGTGCACTAAGACTATGAAGATCCTCAACCAACTCTACTATTATGATCTAATACTTGGTAGGTGGGGGTGCTGCTACCAATCTATATAGAGGAAGAATCTCATAGAATAGACACTGAACTAAACCTTCATCACTCATCGTATCATCATCAAAATCAAAAAATATATAACCCAGATAGATTTTATTATAGAGGAATCATAAAAATTTAATAAAGACAAACCAATGTCAAATGAGAATATATATATAGATATATATATATATATATATATATATATATATGGGGATCTGGCTCAAGAATGATTGTAAAAATACTCAATCCTAGATGATGCAAGTACCATTTATCCATATAAACACTACCTAAGTATTCCATGAATAAAAGAATGAAGTTAGATCCCGATAGAATGACCATGTAAACCTCCACACCCAAAATTGTGTACCTAGGACTGAAATCCCCTCTCAATACACTTTGTAACAATTTCTATAAATCCCAACTAAACCCTCATAAGGGTACTACTCCTAACACCATTCCATTGAAGGAACCTCTCTAATCAAAATCATTAATTACCCTTCACAACCAGCCTCAAGCCATAAACAACCTATGTTTTCTTCTATAACCCATGGGGTGGAGGAAAAAACCATAATACATTACTTATATAAGAGACCTTTTCTTAATGTACATGTATACACACACCCGACCATCACCATGAAGAAGTTCATAGAAATATTATGAAAAGATGAAACATCTATACTATAAACCATGCATGTTAAAATGATAAGTAATGTAGAAGTAGGAATGTGTAAACATAAAATTAATAGGGGATAAATAAATTCCCAACTATAAATATGTCGGAAATTAAAAATAGTTGGAATGCAAATTTTGAGATATCTTAAATTAAAATATCAAAGCTCTGAACAGTATATATTGTAAAATGAACCAGGATAACCCTATGCTTCTCTATAATCACTACCAACCAATCTGTCACCTACTTAAGACACAACTTGTGAAGGAAAATATAATGTAAGAATAATTATATATATACCCAGTAAGATACCCTGAATGATTATGGGGGAGTATTAAGATACACGATTAGAATATATAGGCTTACCCAATGTAAGAGAGTAACATTATTCAATGAAATAGGTATATATATATATATATATATATATATTCTCAATAAAATAATCCCAAATTAGTTAGAAATTTGACCTCCATCTCCCAGCCCGGCCCATAAATGAGTTATATTAGTTCCAATAGGTCCCTCAATGATTCTGATCATCTTGTGCATTTGTTTGAAGTAACAAAAAAGTCATGCCACCCCTCTCAACCATGGAACACATTCATGAGGAAAAATCACTAGGAGGATGTCACATACCCTAGTACATTATGAGGGTTCCACTAATGTCATAAATATATTACCCATGCCATAAATCCATTGGATGGTGTTACTCTAGTGGTTGAGGACTGTTACATAGACACCATAGGAATGTTCCAATTAGTAAGAAGTTAGAAGACCCATGACCTACATAGAATGAGGAATGAAATATAGAAATTGAGGACCCATTCACTAACTCCATAGGAGGGTGGAACTTAGATAGAAGACAGAGAAACTATTCCCTTCACAATAGTAGGGTACCACTCTAATGGTCGATCGAGGAGCCAGGACATACCCATATAGAGGGTTCCACCCACTGGATAGGTAGATAACCCATTCCTAATCCTTATAGTAGGTTTCCACTTTAATATTCGATTGACTAATCATGCCTAGACAAGTAAGAGGGTGCCAATCAGTGGATAGGTAGATGACTGATCTCCTGCCTCTATTGGAGGGTTCCACTCTAGTAGTCGATAGAGGATACATACCCTACCAAACAAGATGGTTTCACTTTAATTACTCAGATGATCCTTCCAAATAAATTCTATCATCGTGCATCCCCTAAGGAAGAGTCAGACTAGGAAAATATCACCACATATTTCAGAAGACACTGAAAATGATACCATCACATTCTATGGAAAAAAATACATAGGATAGGTTACTAGCAGTGCAAAATCCAATCCTAAATAAAAGAGATACACATGTTATAAATATCCTAAAAAATGATGTTGTGGTACACGACATTTATGGGGACCCAAAAAATGTGTGTTATAGCTCTAATTAATGGAATCTTCCCTTATATTACATGGATCAAAGACCTTGTATCCCTACAATATATGTAATGGGATTATAATATCTTATTTAGGTAGCTCTAAAATTAAATTAATAGTTTACATTCATCATTTCTAGCCATATGGGGTCGGGAAAATGGATTTCTGGTTAACCAGTCCGATGTTTGTTCATGCCTAATACATCTCCTCTACCACACTATCTTAGATTTGAAACCCATATACATTATTAAATAATATTAAAACCAAAAATCCTCAGAATCCATCAACTATTATCCAATTTATTCTTTTCACATGAATCTGCTGCGAATTTGGGGGTTCGATCCGGATCGATCCCACCCGACAGTGTCGAACCGAGACCCGGTTGTAAAATCAATCAAGAACATGAAAAAATAGGGGGAAAACATGAAAAGATGTAAAACAATCATTTTACATATATTCTTGGGAAAAAAATATGAATTGGGATTCTTAAGTGTGATAAATTTGAACACGAAATTTTAAATCATTTTATAGGATCATTCAATGGCTCAAATTGAAAAAAAAATCAAATAAAAAATATGATGATGATTTTTAATTTAATAAATTGGGGTTGAATTAAAAAATTAGAAATAAAATTTTTATAGGTGCCCCATAGGAGTCAAATTGGCAACTATATTTAGTCTATTTGGATTCCAGGAAAATAAATTTTTTATATTTCTATCAATATTATAATTATTTCCATATTTTATGATAAATATTACTAGTATAAGAAATTAAAATATCATTATTCCTATTAAATTTATTACTTATAACTATCACCCTCTAATATCCCCATGAAGAAAGAGGAGTGACGACCTGCTCCCTTGCTGATGAGGCCGTTGAGGGTGCTGAATGGGGAGGTGTAGGTTAAGCTACAGATGGGATAATAATGGAGGGTGTTCTAGATGATGAAAAAATAGAGGGTGTGAGAGATGATGTTTGGTGTCAATTAGTGGGTGTCTCTATTGATATTGGTAGAGAGACTGATGGATCATTATCTTTCAATATGGTCGAGGGAACATTGATTGAGAGTTGACTGGGATGAATAAAATGCTTTATCATTTTAATTCTTATCCTTTTATGAAATAAATATAACTTCAGAAAATATACTTCAAAAATTTAATGCAGAAAAAAGTAAAAAAGATAAAATATGCATAGTACAGGGATAAAAATATACATAGATATGATAATGAATGACTAAACAAATAAAAAAAGTGGTTGATAAATGAATGGATAGATACAAATACAATTATATTTTCCTTCAATTATTTCATTTTCATAAAATAGAATTACATCATCTACTTTATCAAACCTTGAAAATATATTATATTCAATTTCAAAATGGAAAAATAAGTTTTCATCATTTTGTTTACAAGATTCAATGTCAGAGTTAAAATCATCCACTTCATCAACCATATCATACCATTATATTTTTTCTCATGAGAAACTATTCTCCACTATTTATCTATGACATCCTCCACAAAAAAAACCCATTTTCACATGTGACAAAAAGATATACAGATCATGTAATTTACAGTCACTGATATCTATCAAGTGGTAGATGATCACAAATGTAAATTGAATGGAATCTATTTTAAAACCCATAATAATATTGACAGTGTTTCATTTGAATAAAACAATTGATAAATTCTCATTTTAGACTAATTCTATAAGGACACTCTACATTCCATAGTATCCCACTTCGATAAATTTAAATATACAACTGTTCATTTCTTTTAAACCCTTTTCTCGACCAACTATAAAAACATTAATGCCATTCAAATTGAAAGTGTTGATATTTTTCAAATGTTTTAGAATATCTCAACCAAGTAACATAAAATATTATAAAAAATAATCTCAAATATTAGTATTCAATTTGAGAAAGGTAATATACATTATTATATTTACTAAATATATGGGTTAACCTAATATCCTTGTTGATTACAATATATTTTTTTTAAAGGTTGGGGATGAAGCCTCATTTTTTGTTAAATCAATGAAAATACATCTTTAATGAGGTAGAGGGAAACCCATCACATAACCTGATGGCCCAGGGAGAATTTAGAATATTACATTGCCCGTAGGCCCATTTTTGGGCCCATGACCCGTTCTGTGAATAGTAATGCTACAGTACACACACTACTATAGAAGCGCACAATACCCTCCATTGCTACTGTACCCTACTGCCACTACACTGTCATCACTTCTACAGTGGTTCTACAACACCATGCACCCAAGGGGTTTTGATCCCCCATTTTTTCATGAATAATTAAGGGGTGCTTACCACTAATCCAAACCCCAACTACATAAATGCGTGTAAGGGTAACACTCCTGGGCCCATTTGGCGCTCTTCCAAGACAACGTGTGATGCGCGTTCCCCAACTAAGAAACGACTTTGAATCTCCCTGTTCATAATATGCACAGTGTCCGAGGATGGAGAGAATTGATCCCGTGAAAAAATAAATTAATCTTCCACATCACTATTCAATAGCACATATCTATGTGCATGAAATAATTCCCTTTAAGTCTGTGTAACATTTTTTCTCCTCCAAACTGATTGGCCCATAATATGAATGATTTTTCATTTCCCGTTTATTAGATATTGAGTCGAAGGGTCATCAATAATTCCCACTTAATTTAATATTGTCTCAATATAATCCACGTATATAGAAAAAAATGTAATACACTCCTCTCCTGAATCACCATTAGAAATAGAGCCTTCTGGTTGAGCATGTTTTTTACATAATATTTGAAATTCCTAAGATATCTATGAATTATAATAAAAAAATAATTGGGCATTTAATTACGTTCAAATAATTGTTTACATAATTTAAAAACATATAAAAAATTTACCGCACAATTAGATACATCCTTCTATACTGCACCAGGACTGCTAATTTAGATTCTCGGAACCAAATACATAGTTAAATGCATCATGTCTGTAAAAAAAATGGAGCAAAGATCAACACCATTTAAAAAAATGTAAATAAAAATATCTCTTCATGGTATTCAAGATCAAAAGTTTGTATAGTTTTATCAAATGTTTTTCAAAAAAAATTCAAACATTTGAGTATAACAGTTGTAACATTTTTTGGTAATAATAAAAATAATGCAAATGGTAGTAAGTGCTCTAAAAAAATGTGATTCGTGACACTTCAATCAATGTAACCAACAATGATTTACATCAAAAATATATGATATATTACTTGTGTCTGGATCAAATTCCTTCACATGTTGTAAAATTTGATGGAATTTATCTTTATACATATTTTTCATTGAAAAAATTAATTGAGCAATCATTTCATTATAATATGGCTAGAGATCACTATTTATGTTCATTTTTTTGTATGTCCTTCCACGAATTGACATGGTCTTCAACATTACATTCTAATTGAGTAATTTGAAGATAAAATAGTTAGAAACATTCATCTCAATATGCATACCATCATGAAATTTATGGAACAAATTATATTCCCAATATTGATGTTTAAAAAATATATTTTTATCTTCCATTATTTTCATATGATTTCACTTGTTGATGAAATATGAACTAATTCCATATTATCATTCAAAGGATGCACCTTACAAAATTTTGTTTCAAAATTTCCATATTGTGAAATATTTCAAAGCCTGTTAACAAATTTTGAGGTGTTATAGAATCAATTGAACCACTTAATCTCAAATTTTTCAACCAAAATCTATTATTTGTATTGATAAATATTCGATGACTCATGAAGAACCATTTTTATGAGGTGGTCATTTATGCTCTAAATCAAAGTTTTAAATACTAAAAGAAAAACCCTAGTATGTGTTCCGAACTTCTAAATTCACATGTTTAGGAAAGTCATTAATTTTCGACATTAGAGTAGCTGTAATTTTAATCATTCTTTAGAATATGCATCACATGTCTCAACACCATTGCTCAATAAATCCTACAATTCATCAATAAGAGGATTAATGTTTATACCAATATCATTTTTATATATTTTTCCATCAATTATATTATAAATGATACAATACTTAAGTTTAATACACATCCATATATTTATATATTAAGGTATCAAAACTACAAGCCAAATTCTATAACGGGTGCTTAAAATCCAAAATGGGTTGAATATGTTGGTATCCAATCCCAATCAAACATTCCTTAGGTCAGATGAAAAATCTGGATGTAATAAATTAAATAACTTTCATGATTGTGAGCTTCTTGTATTTCACATTAACCCATAATTTTTATTATCTATAGAATGACACATCATGTGATCAGAGGTTTTTGATGATGTGAATAATCTTTTCAAATGATGTTTTAAAGGGGAGTAATGATAACCCTTTGTTGGTGTATTTATTTTCTTCACCTTTAAAGTATTTTCATGATTCATACTTTTAACTCAACTTATTAACTACCATCTAGAATATGAAATTGTTTTTTATTCCTACCTTCATGAATTCTCTTCCCAATAAATATTACAATAATTTGGACACATATATTTTTGTATAATTCAGAATGAACTTGTTCTCAACTTTTTCATATTGTAAAATGACTCAGGGGTCTTCGCATCATTGAATTCATCACACAAAAATTCCAATATCACAAACACCACTTTATTTTTAATTCCATATATTTATTTGATATGATAATACTTTAGTATATAAGAGTTTTTTGAATATTTCAAATATCTAACATACAACTCTTCATTTCCTTCATCAGGTAAACCATGAAATGCATTTGTCTGATGAATGAAGTTTTTTCTTATATTGTTTTCCACAAAATCAATATATGGATCCAATGATATGTTATATTTTGGATCTGGGTGTCCTATAGTCTAAAAAACCACTTTTCATGTTGATATTTGTAGAACCCTCAACTTTTTGTTCTGATCTATTTTCATTTTGATAATGGTGTCTTGTAATGCCTAAGGAATCAATTACAATATCATTCATTTGATTGTACATTGTTGAAGATATTGAGAGCTTATTCTGTTTATTGATATTAGTTCTCCAACTTTCTGTATTGTTATATTATCCATTCATAATCCGACACAAATATTAAGAATGGAATTTCTTCAGTAGCATGTGTTCAGAAACATTATGTCTCTTCAACTATCTTCTAAATTTACATTTATGACATGAATATCTCATTCTACCATCAAGGGATAAATAGGATATTCAAAAATAGAAAACTCATCCAAACCCTTGGAATACTGAGGTGTGTTCCTCGATAATGTGGTCCATCCTTTATATATATATATATATCATAATATACCTACACATTATTTTAAAAAATTAAAACACATAGGTATTACTAAGTAACGAAAGAGATAATGGTAAGATCTAATAAATTGGAATTAGTTGGAATTATGTAGATTCAATATTTAATTAAAATATATATTCATCGAATGAATAGATAATATAATTGAATATAAAGGGGTGTGGGATAGTGAGAAAATTCAAACAATTGAGAAATATGGTAATTAGTGTTGAAAATAACAGTAATAATCCAAACATAAATTTTAAATTGGGTTTTGTTTTTAGTAAAGCATACATTTGAAAAATAATTTATGTATCAAATCATATCTTGATCAATATCTTCCTAACTAAAAACCCATAACACAACAAAAACATACTAAAACAAATATTTCAAATCAATCAAAGGTAAAACCAATAAAACATTTAAGATAATACGTTTTTTTAAATCCCATTATAAATTGTATGAAAAATTTAACCATTATAAAAAAATACTAAAAGCTATAAAATTTTATATTTCTAATCAATCAGAGATTTTCTTTTAGAAATTATTTCGTCAATGAACCATTAAAAGAGAACTAATTAAATAATTCATCATGTATAAGTACTATAAATATATTTTTGAAAACCATTATTATAGATTTTGTAAAAATTCTATTAAATAGAGATAAAATTTTAAAAAACCATCTAGTTATATTCTATAATTTAAACACCTCATTCTTTAAAAAATATTGAACATCAAATTTGATCACATTAGCATTAGTAAAAACATGTAACTAGTAATTAAAAATAACTTAAAAATTTTCACTAATCCTTTCATTTATAGGTAATATTATAAAATTCATCAAAATGAAAATTCAATAAACTATTTTAATTCAAAAATAATAATTTCATAACATTCTAATTAAATCAAAAGAATTATCAACTATTTTTAACTTTGGAGAAAAAAAATTTATGACTAGTCATCTACAGTCATATTCCTTATCAATATTATCAGGGTTTAAACATCTTCTAAAAAATATTTTGTTTCAAACAATAATTATCAATTAATTAATGGAATAAAAACCCAAAAATTTTATTATATATTTCATCATTCTATAATATAATATAATATAATAACAAGGGGAATATCAATTATCATATAAATTAAACAACATTTCCCTTTAAAAATTGTTTTTGATTTTCTATTGTACTCATCATACTTGCATTAATTTGATAACTATGTACATAAACTTGAATAAAAACAAAAATCATTATTTGTTTTTTAAAAAATATTCACCTTATAGAATGAATTTTTTTAATAATATTAATTGTGAACTATAATTCTAAATCATGTAATATAAGTGAAGGTGTGACATGTTAAGAAATATATCATTGAGATACTGTACAAAATATCCTATCATTTAAAAGGATTATCTAAATTATATAAATTAAAACTAAAATTAAATAAACAAGGCATTAAAAATTTAATTATTATTTTTAATACCATTATAATATTTCATACATTTTATTAAAATAAATTGTATTCTGATTAATAGTTATTTATTTAAAATTAAATACATAAATGGATTATCATCCAGTTCCATAACATATTCATGTTTCATTAATTTTAAATCACATGTTAGGGATAAATGAAACACAATTCAGAAATGATTAAATACACATCATATTACCATGTTCATGATACAATTAATTATAAACTATCTATTTCATCCAAAATTATTTGCATAAATTTAATGGAAAAAATAATATCATTACTTACCAATGGAAATGAAATATAACACCAAATGAATCTTATAATGATAGTGGTAAGTATCCTTATTAATACATGATACCCAAATATCATCACATAAACCCATAATGTGGAATTGGATATATGGTTAAATATTATGATATAAATATTTATTAACTTGAAAACCCTAGTAGATAGTGGTTTATTACAAAAAGGTTATCCACACATTTTTATACTATGCATTTACAATCATAAAACATAATATTCTTATGAATTACATCCTAATCCGAACACATTATTTGTGATCGATCTGAATGACAGTAACCATAGGTGAATCTCTCAAACACCACAAGGTGAAAAAAAATTCCCAGGGTTAAAATATCATTTTAAGATGACTTAGCCTCATATATCAACCCACTAGAACAAGAAAACCAAAAACAGTAAAATGATTAAATATGATTCATGATAGAAAATCATACAATCTAGTAGAAAATAATTATATCACAATCAGTGTCATAGTAGTCAACAATACACTACAAAAGTCTACCAATCTAATTACAAAATTTCATAATATTGATAAAGAGAGAAATCAAACCTATAAGACCACACCACCTATGTGGGATCGGGCGAAGGCAATAGTAGGGAGAACGCTCGGGTTAGGACGATGAATCAGCCAAAGGAAAGGGTGGAGGCAATGACCGCAACACCAAAAAGGGATAAGGGGGCCCATGGATAGGACTGTAGTGCTAGAAATGGGCTTGTGGGGCCATGGGCTATGACTGCAGCATCAGCAATTCATCAGGGTGGCATGGTGTTGTGACTGATGTACTGAAAAAGGGATTGGGGGAACGTGGTTATAACTACAGTACTGAAAAGGGATTGGGGTGCACAGGGTTGTGACTGCAACACATGTAAAGGAACTTAAAGAACAGGATCATAGATCTCAAGATATTCTCATTCTCTTATGAGGGGAGAGGAACATTGTTATAGGAATTGGTGTATTCAGGGAAGCGGTGCTCATGGGAAAATATTGGGGTGCGACAGAGGGCTCAAGAGCATCGTTGAGGTGGGGTTCTAGGGTATTGGGTGGGGGAGGGGGGATTGAGAGGCCAATGAGGAGGGTGGTGTTAGGGTTTGGGGTAGAGGGGGAAGGGGAGCTTGGGGAGATGGTGGGTGAACAGATGAGGGCATAAGAGGATCATCCTTCTTGGGTTGGTCGATGGAGAAGGGGAGATATGGGGGGATAAGGGTTGGGGGAAAGGTCTATTTTTTAATATAAAAAAAAATAAAATTTAGCTATGTATTATAAAAACCCAAAACTAAATTTGTAAAAATTTTATGCGGCTATTTAGTAAACTTATGCTATGTAAAAAAGTTGTTGTATTTTTTCCACTTCCATATAAAAGAGGCACTTACCACTAAAAATGATATTGGATCTTAAAAAATTCCGAGATTTTATGTCGTCTTAAAATCTATTTAATTTTATTTTATTCCACCTAAATATTTTATTAATTCCAAATAATTTTAATTTAAAAATTCAAACAATACATGGTATTCCTTATAGGAAGATGAAGAAAATGAACATTCACCTACTGAGGAACACATAGAGCTACCTTGATGTTGTTAAACATGAATCTGATGAAGTTTATGAGAATGTACATATATCTAATCCATAAGAAATAAAGATATGGTGTTTCATTATTAAAAGGCATAAACTTCTTTTTAATAATTTAAAATAAAATTTTATACAGTTAAAAATACCTTCTTACAATCGCTTTGATAATTAAATTCACGCAACACTTGTTGACCAATCACTTGGAAAAAATAATGAGGTTTCACAAGTAGAAACCAAGGAATATGATTATCCATACTTCATACTACCACAACTTGCAAGATGTACTTAATTTTGAAGGTGGTATATTTGGTACACTCTTTCCATGTATGTTTCCTCTCCAACAAGGATGATGCACAAAATGGGAAATGAAACATGTGGTGGTTCAAATCAAGGTACCTATACTCTTTATCAGACTTTAGATAATAGATGGTAAATCCCAATGGTTGCAGTAAAATGATATGCTCAACTTTGGAGGATCATACCAATACTTATCCATTTTACATGATTTCTGTGAATTTAAATTTCATTTTTAGGATTAGTCCAACATTCATCCCACTCCATCTTATCTTTTATAGAATAAATTACATTATACTGATGCCTATTTAAGTAATTTTCTATTATAGTTTCATGATGTAATAAAGAAACGCAAAGAAATAATTGAGGAAAGTGGAAAATGATTCATGGGAAAGAGAGTTCACCTTTATGGTTTATATTTAAGAATACATGAATTATTATCTAAAACACATTTTAGTATTTAAACATAATATTGAATGCCCATAAATACATTCATGTTTTACACAATTTATTTATGAGTCATGAGTTTTGAAGGAATCCCATGATTCAATTATTTAGATTTAAATGGTCATTATACTTAATGATTAAAATGGATAATTGGATTATTTAAGTAAATCATCGATATTGAAATTTTTCCTCATGATTTGGAGGTATTAGTTGATTCATGTAAATCAAATTTCCCTGGAATTATTCTGGATTTTTTGTTTTTGATGTTCATGTGAATTTATTTGTTATTATTAGTCATTATTTTAGTGATTTTCTGTAACACCCCATGATGTCATAGTGTGTTATTTTTCCTCAAAATAATTCAATAACTTGCACTACACACAACACCGAGTTCAAGCGCACCATGACTTACCAAACAAGACGTTCGAAGGAGGTTATAAATAGTATTAACTAAATTTTAATCTTTATCTAATCTTTATAATTTTAGAATCCATATTCTGAGTTTCATAGACATAATGTAAGAACAAATTCATTTTCAGTATTTCACTTTTACCAACTTTTAATAGTGAACCCTTTTTAAATACAATATTTTATTCTTTTATATATTCAATTTGACTAAATAAATTTACTTTTTAGAATTGGGACATCAAAAATTTACAATGAAACATCCCAAGATTCCACGGTATGCTTTCCTTTGAAT
Source organism: Viscum album (assembly GCA_963277665.1). Taxonomy (NCBI): domain Eukaryota; kingdom Viridiplantae; phylum Streptophyta; class Magnoliopsida; order Santalales; family Viscaceae; genus Viscum; species Viscum album. The sequence goes on from OY728126.1 coordinate 594,848,128, forward strand.
AATACAGTGGCGTGTGTTGTACGCAACTTCGAGTTCTAACACACACCACGACCAATCAAAGTAGCCGTTATGAATAGTAATACCAACTATTTGAAATTTGATAAATATTATCTTTCAAAATGGACTTCATTTTTTGATTCGGTATATCGAAATTATCCTAAGTTGAATTTTTGGTATTTTTCTGGGAACTTCCAATTTTTATGAATAGTAAAAAATACTTAAAAACAACTTTTTTAATCAAAATAATTTATAGTGATAAATTATACTATTGAGTGGTTTTAAAGTATAATTAGAATATATTTTTACCGTTTTATCCTATTGTGTTCATTAGAATTAATTTCACTTTGAAATTTGACACAAACAATTGTTAATCATTAGATATATATTGTTTCTTAAAAACACGCTATTTGTTGTGACAGCATGAATTAATTATAAAATTAATTAAAGAAACATATATGTTTTGAATTTTGTAAAATAGTCATCATTTTTTAATTCAGAATATCAATTATAGCTTAGGGTGAAATTTTGGCATTGTTCTGAAAAACTTCAATTTTTTATGAATAGTGAAACTACTAAGTGGTAGTTAAAAAACTGAATTTTTCATAAAACATAATTTTACAGCTTCTGTGATTGAAATATCGAAAATCCAAGAGACACGGTTAATATCAAGGAGTAAAATGTGGTTCAATGAGATGAAAATAAAATTTGGTCAATAGTAACTTTTTACTTTTATTTACCAAGGTAAAAAGTAAATAGGGTAATTAAGGGTAAAAATGATATTAATATTAACATAACACATGTCCTAATTCTATTGGACAAGTGTATCTCGACCAAAAGAAACCTTAGGAATAAAATATTATAATTTAGGTCCACTTGGATTAGATTAGGACATTTATTATTATTTAATTCAAATAAGAGTTAAAAGAGTTAACATCAAAGTTTATTTACTAAAACATTTTTAATATAGGGTTATAGAAAAGAGAAATTCGATTGTAAATATTATTTAGAAAGATAAAATGATTTCCTACATAATGTTATTTTATTTATATTCTTTATACATTAAATAAATTAATTTAATTATGACACAATGATGATGCAGTAATTACCATAATAGTGAAAAAATTAAAATAATTGATCTTATAAAAACCCAAATAAATATAATATGATACTTTTTATGAATTACACTAATTTTATAAGTTAATATGACATTTTATTATTGACTTAATTAACTTTGTTCGAAGTAATAATTCTGTTATTATTTTTACAAAAATCAATTATTGAATAGTGTCAAAATTGACATAAAAGAGTTTTTAAAAAAAATATTATATTATTAATTGATATGAAATTCATAAAAATTTAAGGTTCGTCCAATAGACTTATATGATGATAGGTGTATCATTAATGGACCTCATAGGGGTCTCTTGGATGTATATAGTAAGTTTATTACCCATATAATATAAAAATACAAAAGAGACATTGTAAAAGTGAAACTAATTAACTAAGAGTTAATACTTAAAGAAAAGGTTAATATAATGACCCAAACCTGTATAAATTCTATTTGATGAGTGGTTTTAGACCCATAACCATCTTAAATTTTAAATAACATACTTTTTATCCATTATAAACGGAATATAAATTTATTATAAAATAATATTTCTAGCTTTTCCAAAGGTGCCCCTCACTCCTCTTATAAAAGGGAACTCTCCCTTCTCATTAACTCACACCTTAAAAGCCTTTTGGTTCGGACAACCTCTTCCCAAATACTCTCTCAACTTACCTCACTTCATCCTATAGGCCTTCCTTTAGTCAGAAAGTCAACTTAAAGAGCCCTTTTGATCAAATCAAAAGGAAGAACCCAAAGAAGAGGTAATGATTTCACCACCCTTTTTCAAGTTCCTTTTTTCTTCCACTTATTATTTCTTTGTTATTACCATTCTAAAATAATGAATACAGTATCTCCTATATACTGTGATATTATTAAAAATATGGTAAAACCATATTCATTATTCTATCCATCGTTTTAATGACATGTCACCATACGTGCGTACGTACGGCTTACCGTCTCCACGTCGTGGTGTAATTGTTATTCAATATATTATTATTTTTATGGGTATAATAATTATGTGTAATTCATGTAAATAATAAATATAACTTGATAATGATTCTGTATATATTATATTCTATCCAATTATATATTATTTTAATATCAAAAGAATGATATTGTCGCTCATGCGTACGTACGGACTACTGTCTCCACGAACGCGATGAGATTCATTTTCCATCGTATCCATTCAAGTATAATTATCATTTGATGATTTAAAAATAATGTTTAAGGACTTGATATCATTCTGGATATGAATAAGTTACAACATATCCATAAAAAACATGGCTTATGTAACAAAACATATAAAAGAAAACGAGTAAGTTAACACCTGAAACAACGATAATACTAAGATATTATTAACAAATAAATGATAAATGTTCATATATGTAACGCCCCGACCCTAGATACCCAGAGTCGGTGAATTATTACATAACATTGGCATGATCACAATGGATCAAGTCTCTAAAGACCGATTAGTTTAGTAGTCTTGGAAACACTAGATATATTCATAAGTCTTACATTACATCATAAGGTAAAAAAACTACAACAACATCTTGTCTTCATATCCCCTCATACTATCCCTGCAGGTCATTCCTAAATTACTTCTTCATAATCTTGGGAAAAATAAAACATTGAAAGGGGTGAGCTCAGATGCTCAATAAGGATAACATTATAGCAGAAGCTTTCATAGATAAGCATAAACACTTAAGGTCGTTTATAACTAAAATGAAAGCCTTTTAAACTTGAACTTCAGCATAAAATGGAAAAGATAACATAAATTAATGCCATTTACTTACTCACATGGATATTATAGTAGTCTAATGATCACATGAAATATCAATAACCACTTTCATAATGATGGAATGCATAATTCCAGACTATCATAACCACATAGCCAAGGCCTCGTGCCAAGACTACAAATAAGATTTTGCCAAGGCCTTGTGCCAAGACACTAGTTTGTCTCATGAGAACTACCGATGCATCGAGGAACTATAGCGAGCTCCACCCGTCACATACCAAGTCCAATGAATTCCTCATATGAACAGGTTTAAACATATCATAAACATTCGTATTAAAACTAGCATACAAAATGTCAATACTTTAACCACAAATCATGAATGGTATAAAAATAGTACATCCACAGTCAAACATAACTCATTCGATACAATATAGAAGATTTTATTGTATCACATTAACCTCAATCAATAATAATGAAGGATGTTGACATATATGAAAATAATCATGAAAACTATTTGAGAGAAATATACCCCTTTTTCTTGAAATCATTTAAAAGTCAAACTATTTGTAAAGAATCCATTGAAAAATAGATTTTTGAATCAACGTGTCACATACCACTTTGAAACTTTTTAAAAGGATTTTTAATTTTAAAACTTTAATGTCCATATAAATAAATCCTTAAAACCATTTTTAAAACATGGACATTAATGAGCAGGATTTATATGAATAAGTCTTTAAAACATTTAAAAAATGGTATTTTAGTTAGAGTTTCTAACCAAAAGAGAGACACTTGAATAAAAATAATTGAGGTAATAAAAACGTTGTAATATCATGAGAATAATGGGATTCATGATATACTATTTAAAAGTATATTATATACACCACATAAAAGTGATTTGGTGTATAATAACAAAGAAGCCTCAATGGAATATAAATTGAGATGAAATCTATCATAAAGGCCGTATCCTTAGGTTAAGGATAAATCAATGACATAATGATGTGTGACAAATATAAATACACTAAATATGATTGTATATTCAGTGTAAAACAATCAAAAGATATTCACACATAATCTTGTAAAAACAACACCAATGAATTGGATGTTTAACTCAACAAATGGAGAATGAGTTAAAATTACTCTTATCAAATTCATATCGATGACTTGAGGAATTATCAATGGAGTGATTATGTGTATCAAAATTATATCCACAAAAAAGGTAGTTTAAATTATGACATAATCAAATGAATAGTTATTCCACACATAATCTCGGTGTAAAATAATCAATGAAGTTTGCGTAAAGCTGAATAAATGGAAATTTAAATTTCAAATTCTCTTATCGATTAGGTAACATACGAAACATACACCCATGAAAGAATGATCATACAATGATGATTTAAATATACATGAATTAATGTATATTACATAATTAATACAAACATGGGCAGTACACACACCACATGTAATAAATAAGTGGTGAACAATGGAATTCTCAAGGAATTAAAAGTGAGATAAGAAACCTATTACTTTGTACTTTTTCGGTGGTCGACGGTAGGTTAACCTCCTGTATAATGGAGAAATAATTTTTATTGAATTATACAAGAATCATTTACTTTAATATGATATCATATATGATCTTTTAACATTGATTTGTTAATAATATCTTAGAATTATCGTCATTTCGGGTGTTAGCGGGTTCATTTTACTTTATATTCTTTGTTATGTGACACATATTCGTTATTAATGGGATGTATATTATTCATATCCATAATGATATCAAGTCCTTAGATACTATTTTTAAATCATAAAATTATAATTATACTTGAATGGATATGATGGAGAATGAATCTTATCACGTTTGTGGAGACGGTAGTCCGTACGTACGCACGAGTGACAATATCATTATTTTGATTTTAAAATAATATATAATTGGATGGTATATCATATATACAGAATTATTATCATGCTATATTTATTATTTACATGAGTTACACATCATTATTATACCCATCCAAATAATAATATATTGATTAACAATTACACCACGATGTGGAGACGGTAAGCCATACGTACACACGTATGGTGACATGTTATACAAAGGATGGATAGAATAATGAATATGGTTGTACCATATATATAATAAAATCACAGTATATATATGATACTGGAGTTATTATTTAATAATGGTAATAACAAAGAAAGAAGAAGTGGAAGAAGAATGGAACTTGAAAAGGGGTGGTGAAAACATTACCTCTTCTTTGGGTTCGTGCTTTTGATTTGATCAAAAGGTCTCCTTAGGTTGGCATTCTGATCAAACTAAGGCCTATAGGATGTAGTGAGAAAATTTGAGAGAGTATTTGGGCAGAGTTTTGCAGAACCAAAAGGCTTTTATGGTGTGAAGAAATGAGAAGGAGGAGTGCCCTTTTATAAGAGGTGTGAGGGGCACCTTTGGAAAAGATAGAAATATTAATTTATAATAAATTCATATTCAGTTTCTAATGGATCCAAAGTTGATTATTCAAATTTTACGGTGGGGATAGGTCTAAAAACATTCATCCAATAGAATTTAGAATGGTTTGGGTCACTATATTAACCTTATCTTTTAGTTTTAACTCTTAGTTAATTAGTTTGACATTTACCATGTCACTTTGTATTTTTATATTATATAGTTAATAAGCATACTATATACATCCAATAGACCCCCAAGTGGTCCATTAATGATATAAATATCATGATATAAGTCTCTTGGTCTAGCCTTAGATTTTTAGGAATTTAATATCAATTAATAATATAATATATATTTGTTTAAAACTCTTTTATGTCAATTTTGACAATATTCAATAGTTGATTTTTGTGAAACACATAACAGAATGATTACTTCGAACAAAGTTAATTAAATCAATAATAATATGTCATATTAACCTAGAAAATTAGTTTAATTCAATAAAAGTCTCAAATTATATTTATTTGGGTATTTATAATATCAATTATTCTAATTTTTCACTATTAGGGTAATTACTTCATCACCATTGTGTCATAAATAAATTAACTTATTTAAAGTCTAAAAATTATAAATAAAATATCATTATGTAGGAAATTATTTTAGCTTTATAATTAATATTTATAGTCTAAATTCCAACATATATAACCCTATGTAATAATTGTTTTTCTAAAAGATATATGCTTGTGTCATTTATGTATTTATTTTAACTTAATTAAAATAAAGTGTCATTATCACTTACAAGTGGATACGTGGGGTCCCAAAATCAACACAAAGATGCCCATGGTCTACCATGTATTAACCAATAGGGTTAAGACACGTTTTAGCATAATTTAGTATTATTATAATATTATTTTCTAACCCTTATTTACCAGATTTACCCTTTAACCATGGTAAATAAAATATTTACCGAAGTAATTATACAAAATATATAAAAATAAAAGTTACCTATTTACACAATTTTAACATCCTGATTCCAAATATGGAATCCATTTTTCCAAATTCAAAACACAGAAGTGGCAGAAATTAATTTAAAATTAATTCCCGTTGTTAAAACAAAAAGCGTGTTTTTAAGAGATAATAACTATCAAAAGATTGACACTTGTCTATGTCTGGCTTAAATGTGAAATTATGTTCAATGACCCACATTGTATTACATGGTAAAAATATATTCTAAATATTCTTTAAAACCACTCAAATTCATAATTTATGACCATTACTTATTTTGATTAAAAAAGTTTTTTTTAATTAAAATTTAGTAATTTTCACTATTCATCAATATATAAAAGTTATCCGAAAAGTACCAAAATGTCACCCTAGGATAATTTTGATATTCCGAATCCAAAAATGAAGTCCATTTTGAGAGATAGAATTTATAAAATTTTAAAAAGTAGGTATTACTATTCATAACGGCTAGTTTGATTGGTTGTGGTGTGTTAAAATCTCAAAGTTTTGTACAATGCATGCCATTGCATTATTCGAAGGGAAACGTACCGTGGAAGCTTGGGGTGTTACATTCTCCCCTCCTTCAATAAATTTCATCCTCCCAATTTTTAAAATTGCGCTTTGGAATATAATGGAAAGTCCCACATCGGAAAAAGAGTCAATAAAACTATCACTTTAAAAGAAAGAAAGAGAGGTATAAAGGTCATCCAAGATAACCCATACTCGGATTCCATGTAGGAAAACATGGATATGGATGATAAACTAAGTGTCATGTTCTGATGGAAAGGGATAGAAATCAGGATCAGGATAAAGTTAACAATAATAAAACCACAAACTTGTGTTGGGACAAATAGCCATTAGTCTCCTAGTAGGAAAGTAAACGGACAACATTTTTTTGTTTTAAGTTACTTTACATAAGGACGAGGAATTAATTTATGATATTGACTAATAACAAAAATAAATATACTTACTTTTTAAGTAGAGTTTCATTATTTAATAACTTTTTACCACTAACTTATTTTTTTTTCGAATAATGAGTATTCAAGAAGACTTGGTCAAAATAAAAGAGATAGAATAAACATCTATAGAAATACATGATCCATGTATAATAAACTATATATTTAAGTTGTCTTTGGAGATTAATCAAAACCAAAATGGTTAGTATAATATCTGATGATCCCCCAAATGTATATTATATTAGAGAAAGAAAAAAAATACTAATCTTAATTTCTAAAATTAATCCAACAATACCCCAAAGTTAAATAAATACCATTCAATAAAAAATTTTCATTAAAATACTTCAATATAATCCAAACTAATATTGAAACCCAAAAATTATAAGAATGTAGTCTTCCATGTTAAATTCTATCTATAAATGACAACATCTACTCTTAAAGTCACATACTTAAAAGTAATTAACCAAATCACATATTCTTTATTATAGGTTAATCATTTTCATAAATAACCCAAATCACTATAGATCCACAATAAAAACATAGATAAAAATCCACCATTACTCCTCTAATGAAATCCCATAGTATTCTATTTTCCTTGGACATATAGTGTTCCCAACAAAGTGAACATCTTCCAAAACAACATTTATCACTTAATCACCAAATCATTTTCCTATACTAAGGGTATTCATTTGATAAGACATAAGAACCCAAATCATCATATTATTGATCAATAAAATCATTTAACTAAAAAAAATAGTCACACTAACTAGGGACTTCACATAGTCCAGTGGTAGGCGATAAATCCCAATCACACTTTGGTTGTGGGTTCAATTCCCACAACTTTGTCCGACACGACGGGTTGTCACACGATCTACGTGTTGTCCTTTTTCAAAAACTATATTTTATAATTTTACCAAAATGAGATAAATTCCTAAAAATAACATAATTTAACCACAAATGTTATATCATACCTTGCATTTTCATCCCAAATTATAATAACTTATAATTCACTCAAACCCCAATGATCATATAAAACCAAATGGTTATTTATACCTATATCCACAAGAGAAGAGAGAATTCTTCCTCCAATATCATTCTCACATGGCAAACAGCGGGGTTACAAATACAAGAGAAAATTATTCCAAAGTAAACCCATCAACAAAGAGTGCTAATACATTTTAAACATTTCTCCGACCATTTATTTCCATATAGATTCATCTATGGCAAAGATAACATCCTATAGAATAGGAAATTCACTCGGGTAATGTCTAGGTCCCCTACATTTACGGCAAATGACTGTAAATGGACTCTTGGGACCATTATTATCTTCTTCCATAGTACTCTTCATTTTTCTTCGGCAATTCTTCACTTTATGTCATTCCTTCCCGCATGTAAAGCATTTATTTATCCCATTGAGACACTTTCCTAGGGGTCTCCTTCCACATTTCCTGCATGATGAAAATTGAGGGATCTTTTCTCCATGGTCTCCATTGCTGGAGCTCTTATCATTCATCACCTTTCTCTTCCTTGTTGAGTCTGCGAGTTGGTTAATATATATGTTGTTGATCATATTTTTGGAAAACTGATTTGGCATAAAGACAATATCTTTTATGCCTATCAACATTCCATTTTGTTACTCATTGCCACCACCGTTCCCACCTTGTACATCATTCTCAAAGTCACTATGACTTCCTTGGAATCCATCCATTGACTAAAACCAGAAAGCATTTTGTGAGTAATAGTAGTCGTAAAATAATTTAGAGATTAACATGTCACCATATTCTCAATTTGAAACATATTAGGATTAACCAAGGTCATTTAATCTCATCTTATATATATATTACTTAAATCGGTTTGTAAAGAAAATGTAAATTATCCTAAGCATATCCCCCGGAAGTGTTGTAACCAAGAGTGCAGCAAGGCCTGTTGTCGTGCACCAGTTCTCGTTCGAGTCTAGCTCAAAGCGGTGTTTTCGGGTTTTACCCCTAGGTACATCTGTGCCAGAGCCGCCTATACCTGCTCGTATATAGACAGGGATGTATTGCTCGGAAATCTCACAAAATCTCTACAATACTAAAATTCTAGGAAGTTCTTCTATATTAATCCTCAAAGTTCATCTTTGGTATACATGCTCTAATCAGAGTTTATCTAAATCTAGCTTCCAAGGTTTGTACTAAACTTCCTCTAATACCAACTGTAACGCCTCGACCCTAGATACCCAGAGTCGGTGCATTATTACATAACATTGGCATGATCACAATGGATCAAGTCTTGAAAGACCGATTAGTTTAGTAGTCTTGGAAACACTAGATATATTCATAAGTCTTACATTACATCATAAGGTAAAAAAACTACAACAACATCTTGTCTTCATATCCCCTCATACTATCCCTGCAGGTCATTCATAAATTACTTCTTCATAATCCTGGTAAAAATAAAACATTGAAAGGGGTGATCTCAGATGCTCAGTAAGGATAACATTATAGCATAAGCTTTTATAGATAAGCATAAACACTTAATGTAGTTTATAACTAAAATGAAAGCCATTTAAACTTGAAATTCAGCATAAAATGGCAAAGATAAAATAAATTAATGCCCTTTACTTACTCACATGGATATTCTACTAGTTTAATGATCACATGCAATATCAATAACCACTTTCATAATGATGGAATGCATAATTCCAGAATATCATAACCACATAGCCAAGGCCTCGTGCCAAGACTACAAATAAGATTTTTCCAAGGCCTTATGCCAAGACACTAGTTTGTCTCATGAGGCCTACTGATGCATTGAGGAGCTATAGCGGGCTCCACCCGTCCCTTACTAAGTCCAATGCATTCCTCATATGAACAGGTTTAAATATATCATAAACATTCGTATTAAAACTAGCATACGAAATGTCAATACTTTAACGACAAACCATGAATGGTATAAAAATAACACATCAACAGTCAAACATAACCCATTCGATACAATATGGAAGATTGTATTGTATCACATTAACCTCAATCAAGAATAATGAAGGATGTTGACATAGATGAAAATAATCATCAAAACTATTTGAGAGAAATATCCCCCTTTTTCTTGAAATCATTTAAAAGTCACACTATTTGTCAAGAATCCATTTAAAAATAGATTTTTGAATCAAAGTGTCCCATACCACTTTGAAACTTTTTAAAAGGATTTTTAATTTTAAAACTTTAATTTCCATATAAATAAATCCTTAAAACCATTTTTAAAACATGGACATTAATGAAAAAGATTTATATGAATAATTCTTTAAAACATTTAAAAAATGGTATTTTAGTTAGAGTTTATAACCAAAAGAGAGACACTTGAATACAAATAATTGAGGTAATCAAAACTTTGTAATATCATGAGAATAAAGGGATTCATGATAAACTATGTCAAAGTACATTATATACACCACATAAAAGTGATTTGGTGTATAACAACAAAGAAGTCTCAATGGAATGTAAATTGAGATGAAATCTCTCATAAAGGCTGTATCCTTAGGTTAAGGATAAATCAACGAAATAATGATGTGTGAAAAATTTAAATACACTAAATATGATTGGATATTCATTGTAAAACAATCAAAGGATATTCACACATAATCTAGTAAAAACAACACCAATGAATTGGATGTTTAACTCAACAAATGGAGAATGAGTTAAAATTACTCTTATCAAATTCATATCGATGACTTGAGAAATTATCAATGGAGTGATTATGTGTATCAAAAGTATATCCACAAAAAAGGGGAGTGGAAATTATGACATAATAAAATGAATAGTTATTCCACACATAATCTCGGAGTAAAATAATCAATGACGTTTGCGTAAAGCTGAATAAATGGAAATTGAAATTTCAAATTCCCTTATCGATTAGGTAACATACGAAACATACACCCATTAAAGAAGGATCATAGAATGATGATGTAAATATATATGAATTAAAGTATATTACACAATGAATAAAAACATGGGAATTACACACACCACATGTAATAAATAAGTGGTGAACAATGAAATTCTCACGGAATTAAAAGTGAGATAAGAAACCCCTTACTTTGTTCTTTCTCCTTGGTAGATGATATTTTAAACTCCTATATAATGGTGAAAAAATTTTATTTAATTATACAAGAATAATTTACTTTAATATGATATCATATATGATCTTTTAACATTGATTTGTTAATAATATCTTAGAATTATCGTCATTTTGGGTGTTAACGGGTTCATTTTACTTTATATTCTTTGTTATGTGAGCCATATTCATTATTAATGGGATGTATATTATTAATATCCAGAATGATATAAAGTTCTTAGATACTATTTTTAAATCATAAAATTATAATTATACTTGAATGTATATGATGGAGAATGAATCTCGTCGCGTTCATGGAGACGGTAGTCCGTACGTACGCACGAGTGACAATATCATTCTTTTGATATTAAAATAATATATAATTGGATGGTATATCATATATAAAGAATCATTATATTGTTATATTTATTATTTACATGAGTTACACATCATTATTATACCCATCCAAAGAATAATATATTGAATAACAATTACACCATGACGTGAAGACGGTAAGCCGTACGTATGCACGTATGGTGACATGTTATTAAAAGGATGGATAGAATACTGAATATGGTTGTACCATATTTATAATAACATCACAGTATATATATGATACTGGAGTTATTATTTTATAATGGTAATAACAAAGAAAGAAGAAGTGGAAGAAGAAAGGAACTTGAAAAGGGGTGGTGAAAACATTACCTCTTCTTTAGGTTCTTCCTTTTGATTTGATCAAAAGGGCTCCTTAGGTTGGCTTTCTGATCTAAATAATGCCTCTAGGTTGTAGTGAGGGAAGCTGAGAGAGTATTTTGGCAGGGTATGGCCGAACCAAAAGTCTTTGAAGGTGTGAAGAAATGAGAAGGAGGAGTGCCCTTTTATAAGAGGGGTGAGGGGAACCTTTGGAAAATCTAGAAATATTAATTTATAATAAATTCTTATTCGGTTTCTAATGGATCCAAAGTTGATTATTCAAATGTTACGGTGGTGATAGTTCGAAAACAGTCTATCCAATAAATTTTATACAGGTTTGGGTCACTTTATTAACCTTATATTTTAGTTTTAACTCTTAGTTAATTAGTTTGACATTTACTATGTCACTTTGTATTTTTATATTATATAGTTAATAAACATACTATATACATCCAAGCGACCCCCAAGTAGTCCATTAATGATATAAATATCATGATATAAGTATCTTGGCATAAATTTAGATTTTTAAAAATTTAATATCAATTAATAATATAATATATTGTTTTTAAAACTCTTTTATGTCAATTTTGACACTATTCAATAGTTGACTTTTGTGAAACACATAACAGAATGATTACTTAGAAAAAAGTTAATTAAATCAATAATAATATTTCATATTAACCTATAAAATTATTGTAATTCAATAAAAGGCTCATATTATATTTATTTGGGTATTTATAATATCAATTATTCTAATTTTTCACTATTATGGTAATTACTGCATCACCATTGTGTCATAAATAAATTAACTTATATAATGTATAAACATTATAAATAAAATATCATTATGTAGGAAATATTGTTATCTTTCTAATTAATATTTATAGTCTAAAATCCAACATATATAACCCTATTTAACAATTGTTTTTCTAAAAGAAATATACTTGTGTTATTTTTGTATTTATTTTAACTTAATTAAAATAAAGTGTCATTATCACTTTCAAGTGGATCCGTGGGGTCCCAAAATCGTCACAAAGATGCCCATGGTCTACCATGTATTAACCAATAGGGTTAAGACACGTTTTAGGGTAATTAAGTATTATTATAATATTATTTGTTAACCCTTGATTACCGGATTTACCCTTTAACCATGGTAAATAAAATATTTACCGAAGTAATTATCCAAAATGTCTAAAAATAAAAGTTACCTATTTACACAATTTGAACATCCTGATTCCAAATATTGAATCCATTTTTCCAAATTCAGAACACAGAAGTGGCAGAAATTAATTTCAAATAAATTCTTGTTGTTAAAACAGAAAACGTGTTTTTAAGAGATAATAACTATCAAAAGATTGACACTTGTTTATGTCTGGTTTAAATGTGAAATTATGTTCAATGACCCACATTGTATTACATGGTAAAAATATATTCTAAATATACTTTAAAACCATTAAAATTCATAATTTATCACTATTAATTATTTTGATTAAAAAAGTTGTTTTTAATTAAAAATTAGTAATTTTCACTATTCATCAAAATATGAAAGTTATCCGAAAAGTACCAAAATTTTACCCTAGGCTAATTTCGGTATTCCAAATCCAAAATTGAAGTCCATTTTGAGAGATAGAATTTATAAAATTTGAAAAAGTAGGTATTACTATTCATAACGGCTAGTTTGATTGGTTGTGGTGTGTTAAAATCTCGAAGTTGCGTACAATGCATGACATTGAATTATTCAAAGGGAAACGTACCATGGAAGCTTGGGGTGTTACAATATATGATATAATATTAATATTTATGATTATTTTATAATTTAATAACAATTATTTCATAATTATACAGGAGGTTAACCTACACTCAACCAAGGAAAAGTACATGGTAATGGTGTACTTCGCAATCTCTTCATTATCCGAGGTTGTTTATACGTGATCATCTACTAGGGATTATTTATCATCCACATCCATGTTTCTTAAAAATGAATTTCAAAACATTTTGTTACTATTTACTGGAATATGGGTTAAAGTCATTTATACCCATGTTGACTTTTATAAGTGGTTTATAAAGGAATATTTTCGTCGTTTTCCAAATAAGGTCCTTTTTAACCTTTTTGACAGAATTAAGGTAAGAGTGTTTTTTTAACTTATACGGCGGGTGCTGCTATTTTCCGCCATTATAAAATCGTCGAATAATCCCTTACAATATTATAAGAATATTTTCATAGAAAATGTTTTAATTTATAAATATATGACTCTTAAATGATTTCTAAATAGAACGAGATATTTCGCTAAAAAGATTTTTGATTTCATCTATGTCAACATCCTTTGATGGATTTTACGCTTATTTGAAGTTGATTTATTATGATACAAAACTTTTATATTGTATTGAAGGTTTTGTGATATGTTTGAATATTGATGTGTTATTTTTATACCATTCATGGTTTATGGATGAAGTATTTACATTTCTTATGCTATTTTTAATACGAATGCTTATGTTATGCTTAAAAAATTTCATATGGGAATGCATTGGACTTAATATGTGACGGGTGGGGCTGGCTATAGATCCTCGATGCATCGGTAGGTCTCATGAGACAAACTAGTGTCTTGGCACAAGGCTTTGAAAAAATCTTATTTGTAGTCTTGGCACGAGGCCTTGACTATGTGGTTATGATAGTCTCGCATTATGCATTCCATCATTATGAAAGTCGTTATTGATATTGCATGTGACTGTTCGACTAGTAGAATATCCTTGTGAATAAGTAAATGGAATTATTTCATTTTATCTTTGCCATATTATGCTGAAGTTTAAGTTTAAAAGGTTTTTGTTTTAGTTATAAATTTGTTTAAGTGTTTATGCTTATATTTGAAAGCTTCTGCTATATTGTTATCCTTACTAAGCATCTGAGCTCACCCCTTTCAATTTTTTATTTTTCCCAGGGTGTGAAGAAGTAATTTATGATTGAACTGCAGGGATAGTATGAGGGGATATGAAGAAAAGATGTTGTTGTAGTTTTTTTACTTTATGATGTAATGTAAGACTTATGAATATATCTAGTGTTTCCAAGACTAATAAACTAATCGGTCTTTCGAGAGTTGATCCTTTGTGATCATGCCAATGTACCTAGGGGTAAAACCCAAAAACAATGCTTTAATCTAGACTCGAACGGGAACTAGTGCACGACAACGGGCCTTGCTGCACTCTTGGTTACGACACTCCTAGGGGATATGTTTAGGATAATTCTCATTTTCTTTACAAACCATTATGAAGGGTTTATGAGTATATAATTCTTCAAAGGAGACATTTTTATGATTACGGATTATGTCCATAAACTATTTAATTTATGGTATGTGTTTTACATGTTTGGGATTAGGTATTGTTATTCATAAACTAATCTAGTGTATGCCATTGTTTAGAAATGGTGCCCAGTAGAAGGAATGAGAACGTCAACAATGCACAAGATCCAAAGAGAAATAATGATCATATCTTTCATGGTCTTAATCCAGAATTTGTAAGAGAAATAGTATCTCATGTATTATCATCATATGAAGAAATAATATCATGTGTTGATATAATAAGTAAAGTGTTTACCGAGTTTTATGGCTTTGAAGGGAAGCAAGAGAAGAAAAGGATGGAAGAGAGAAAGATGGATAAAGGGAAGAGGGAAAAGAAGAATTTTCCCATATGTGATAACTGTGGGAAGAAACACCTTGGAAATTTCCTGGAAGGAATGTGAGTTTGTTATAAGTGTGGAGGAAGAGGGCACAAAGTACGTTACTGCAAGGGTAAGAAAATGGTTCCAAATGTACAATGCTTCATTTGTAAGGAGTTTGGACACTATGCAAACCTATGTCCCAGTCATCATACTATGCCGCAAATGATACTATTGGATAATAATCAAGTTATGATACTACCACAAATGAAGAGGAATGATTAGAGTTCTTATGTTGATTATGTAATTTCAGTGTTGTATCAACAATTTAATTGTTATAATAATTATGGAGTATATACGGATTGTACTGCAGTACTATTTCATTAACAACATGAGATTGTGTGGAACAAAGAAAAGTGACTCAATAGAAGGTTAACTTTTTGTAAAATATATGGTTGAGAGAAAGATAAACCATAATATGGTTTTGATACCGAGGTAGTGATTTTAGAATAATACATGATTGATTTTGATAAATTATTTTGGATATTCTTGACTACCTTGAAACTGATTAATGATTTTTATATTCCATCATTGTTGGGGTTTACAACATTTTTTGTATTTAAGGACTATATCTATTATTCTTTAAGGAATAAGGGATAATGAATGTAATCAATAAGGTTTTATGGTAATTTAGGATGTTGCAGTGTCTTAAAAGAATACATGATGAAGGTGTTCACATGTTATTACGTGGCAAAAAGGATCTTCATTGTGTTTACCTTCCTTATAAATTTTGGACTGAAGTATTTTGGATAGTTCTAGTTTTGATTGTTTTGGATTTCCATAAAATGGACAACCCGGAGGTCGGGCGACAACTCGTCGCGTCCGGCAAGGCCGTGAGACTTGAACCCACAACCGAAGGGCGAAAAGGGTGTATCACCTACCACAGACCCACGTGACATCCTGGATTGAATAATGTCGTTTTTAATGGTTCAGCTAGATGATTTATAAATTCCTTTTTTTAACCCTATACGAATAGGATAAATAGAATATTATTTTTAATTCTTATTATCTTTTAGAGTGTAAGATGAGTTTGTGGAAGAACTTAGTTAAAGGATGAGACTCTACTTTTCAAGTATATATTTTTATTCTTCTCTTATTCAAGGAAGAAATTTATTTTTATACTTTAGTTAAGGGATATTAAAACAAAAAAAAATTGTGTTATCCGAATACCATATGTTTTGCTGGAGCGATGGTATTTTAAATCATCATCGATTGATGAATTTAAGGCCCTCAGTTTTACACTTGTTTGTGATTGATGACCTCAATCACTACCTATAAATAATTACATTTTTCCTCTAATTATATGTCTCTAATTTCCATCGATGTTCTCCGAATAGATATCATAATTTGGTGGTGACCTTTTCATTTATCTTTTCCTCTTATTAAGACTGAATTTTATTAACCCAATTTCCGATGTGGATTTTCCCACAAAAACATTTTCTATATTCAAACTTATATTTTATAAGAAAAATTTCAAATTGGGAGGATAAAATTTATTTAAGGAGGGGAGAATGTAACACCACAAGATTTAATAGTGTGTTATTTCTTCAAAATAATTCAATAACTTGCACTACATGAAACATCGAGTTCAAGGGCACCATGGCTTATCAAACAAGCCGTTCTAAAGTGGTTATGAATAGTATTAAATAAATTTTAAACTTTATATAATCCTTATAATTTTAGAATCCATATTATGAGTTTCTTAGACATAATGTAAGAACAAATTCATTTTCAGTATTTCACTTTTACCAACTTTTAATAGTGAACCATTTTTAAATACAATATTTTAAACTTTTATATATTCAATTTGACTAAATAGATTTTCATTTTAGAACGGGGACATCAAAAATTTACAATGAAACGTCCCAAGCTTCCACGGTACGCTTTCCTTTGAACAATAGAGTGGCGTGTGTTGTACGCAACTTCGTGTTCTAACACACACCACGAACAATCAAAGTAGTCGTTATGAATATTAATACCAGCTTTTTGAAATTTTATAAATTTCATCATTCAAAATGGACTTCATTTTTGGATTCAGAATATTGAAATTATCCTGAGTTGAATTTTTTGTAATTTTCTAGGAACTTCCAATTTTTATGAACAGTGAAAAATACTTAAAAAAAACTTTTTTAATCAAAATAATTTATAGTGATAAATTATACTATTAAGTCTTTTTAAAGTATAATTAGAATATATTTTTACCATTTTATCCAATGGTGTTCATTAGAATTAATTTTACTTTGAAATTGGACATAAACAATTGTCAATCTTTTGATATATATTGTTTCTTAAAAACAAGCTATTTGTTGTGACAATAGGAGATAATTATAAAATTAATTGATGCAACTTATTTTTTTGGAATTTTTTAAAATATACATCATTTTGGAATTTGGAATATCAATTATAGCTTAGGGTGAAAGTTTGGCATTGTTCTGAAAAACTTCAATTTGTTATGAATAGTGAAACTACTAAGTGGTAGTTAAAAAATTGAATTTTTCATAAAACATAATTTTACCACTTCTGTGATTGGAATTTTGAAAATCCAAGAGGCACGTTTTATATCAAGGAGTATTATTTGGTTCAATGAGATGAAAGTAATTTTTGTTGAATAGAAACATTTTTTCTTTTATTTACCACGGTAAAAAGTAAATAGGGTAATTAAGGGTAAAAATGATATTAATATTACCCTAAAACAAGTCCTAAATCTATTGGACAAGTGTATCTCGACCAAAAAAAACCTTAGAAAAAAAATATTATCATTTAGGTCCACTTGGATTAGATTAGGACATTTATTATTATTTAATTCAAATAAGAGTTAAAAGAGTTAAAATCAATGTTTATTTACTGAAACATTTTTAATATAGAGTTATACATAAGATAAATTCGGTTGTAAATATTGATTAAAAAACTAAAATGATTTCCTATATAATGAATTTTTATTTATAATTTTTAGACATTAAATAATTTAATTTATTCATGACACAATGATGATGCAGTAATTATTATAATAGTGAAAAAATTAAAATAATTGATATTAAAAATACCCAAATAAATATAATTTGAGACTTTTTATGAATTAAACTAATTTTATAGGATAATATAACATGTTAGTATTTACTTAATCAACTTATTTTAAGTAATAATTCTGTTATGAATTTTACAATAATCAATTATTGAATAGTTTCAAAATTGACATAAAAGAGTTTTTAAAATAAATATTATATTATTAATTGATATTAAATTCCTAAAAATCTTTGGTTCGTCCAAGAGACTTATATCATGATAGGTGTATCATTAATGGACCACATTGGGGTCTCTTGGATGTATATAGTATGTTTATTAACCATATAATATAAAAATACAAAGAGACGTTGTAAAAGTGAAACTAATTAACTAAGAGTTAATACATAAAGATAAGGTTAATATAATGACCCAAACCTGTCTAAATTCTATTGGTTGAGTGGTTTTCGACCCATCCCCACCTTAAAATTTAAATAATATACTTTGGAGCCATTAGAAACCGAATATGAATTTATTATAAAATATTATTTCTAGCTTTTCCAAAGGTGCCCCTCACCCCTCTTCTAAAAGGGAACTATCCCTTCTCATTAACTCACACCTTCAAAGCCTTTTGGTTCATCCAAACTCTTCCCAAATACTCTCTAAACTTCCCTCATTTCATCCTAGAGGCCTTACTTTAGTTAGGAAGGCATATTAAAGAGCCCTTTTGATCAAATCAAAAAGAAGAACCCAAAGAAGAGGTAATGATTTCACCACCCTTCTTTAAGTTCCTATCTTCTTCCACTTCTTCATTCTTTGTTATTCCAATGATAAAATAACGAATCCAGTATCTCCTATATACTGTAATATTATTATAAATATGGTAAAACCATATTCAGTATTCTATCCATCCTTTTAATTACATTTCACCATACGTGCGTACGTACGGCTAACTGTCTCCACGTCGTGGTGTAATTGTTATTCAATATATTATTATTTGGATGGGTATAATAATGATGTGTAATTCATGTAAATAATAAATATAACATAATAATGATTCTGTATATATGATATACCATCCAATTATATATTATTTTAATATCAAAAGAATGATATTGTCGCTCGTGCGTACGTACGGACTACCGTCTCCACAAATGCGATGAGATTCATTCTCCATCGTATCCATTCACGTATAATTATCATTTGATGATTTAAAAATAATGTTTAATGACTTTATATCATTCTGTATATGAATAAGATACAACCAATCCATGATAAACATGGATTACATAACAAAACATATAAAAGAAAATGAGTAAGTTAACACCCGAAACAACGATAATAATAAGATATTATTAACAAATCAATGTAAAAAGATCATATATGATATCATATTAATATATATGATTATTGTATAATTTAATAACAATTATTTCACCATTATACAGGAGTTTAACCTACCCCCAACTAAGGAAAGGTACAAGGTAAGGGTTTACTTCACAATCTCTTCATTATCCGACGTTTTTTATACATGATTATCTACTGGGACTTCTTTATCATCCACATCCATGTTTCTTAAAAATGAATTTCAATTTTTTTTTACTATTTACTGGATTATGGGATAAAGTCATTTATACACTTGTTGACTTTTATAAGTGGTTTATAAACCAATCCTTCCGTCATTTTCCTAACAAGGTCCTTTTTAACCTTTTCGACAAAATTAAGGTAAGAATGTTTTTTAACTTATACGGTGGGTGCAGCTATTCTCCACCGTTATAAAATTGTCAAAGCTTCCCTTACAAACTTATAATGATATTTTCAAAGAAAATTTTTTAATTTATAAATATATGACTCTTAAATGATTTCAAAATAGAAAGAGATATTTCTCTAAAAAGAGTTTTGATATCATCTATGTCAACATCCATTAAAGGATATTATGTTTATTTGAAGTTGATTTATTATGATACAAAACTTCTATATTGTATTGAAGGTTTTGTGATATGTTTGACTGTGGATGTGTTATTTTTATACCATTCAAGATTTATGGATGAAGTATTTACATTTTTTATGCTAGTTTTAATACGAATGTTTGTGTTATGTTTAAACATTTTCATATGGAAATGCGTTGGACTTAATATGTGACGGATGGAGCCCTCTATAGCTCCTCAATGCATTGGTAGGTCTCATGAGAAAAAATTAATGTCTTGGCACAAGGCCTTGACAAAATCTTATTTGTACACTACTGGAATGGAGAGCTATACCAACACTTTGGTGCCAACGGTTTTAGAAAACCGTTGGCATATGTGGATTACAGACCTCTTTCCCAACGGTTTAATGAAACCGTTGGGATATCTCACAATGGGACAACTTTTACCAACGGTTTATGTAAACCGTTGGGAAATCTTGATTTCAACTAACTTTTACCAACGGTTTACATTAAACCGTTGGCATATGTCATTAAAACTAGGACTTTTCCCAACGGTTCAACAAAACCGTTGGGAAATCTTGACATTCCCAACGGTTTTTAAAAACCGTTGGGAAAAATTCTCTCCAAATACAGTGAGCCCCCAATTCTCTCTTCGTGCGAGTGCAGCCCTAAAATTGATTCTCTCCCGACGGTCTCTCCTTACGGGTATTGGAAACTCCATCAATTCTCTTCAATCAAACAACTTTTATGTTCAAGACATCAAATCTGTAAGTCCTACCTCAGTTCTAATTTTTCTATTTTCTATTTTTATTTGACCTAAATGTGAGCAATCTCTCTATACCCAGATTGAGAAACTCGTTCCACTTGATATATCCATCTTAAATCAAATAATTTTGTAGTTCTACACTCTAAATCTGTATGTACTACCTTTGTTTAAATGTTTTTCATCTATAATTTTCATTTTCTTTTTTAATTTGGTATAAACCTTTTTGTGATGTTTATGGCATGGAATACCCAACAAGTGCACTTTGATTTGTTTTTTGTCTTTCATCAATACTTATGTTTCATGATTGTATGGATCAACATTATTTGAAGTCTACATAGCCAATCCTTTCCTGTATTTAGTGAACCATATGAACCAATGGAGGTGCTGGTGAGATGTATCCCCACTCAAAGATGATAAACAGTTTGTTTAGTCATATTGTCTCGGGGTATGTAATGGATATTAGTAAGTTTCATGTGAAGTGATTGTGGATGGTTGGGGTAGTGGCATAGGTGGTTTTCCATTTTTTTAGTGGGGTGATATGGTAGTATCTATGGACTTTAGTTTAGTTCAAAAAATGGATATGTGTTTTGTATTTATAGTTTTTGTTTAAGGAATAATGGGAAGGTTACTGATATTGAGGATGAATTGGATGTTGGTTGGGTGATGGATTGGAATTGTGATGTTGTTTGGATTGAGTTTAGATAATTTTCAAAGAATTATATGGGGATTTCCTCTCTTTAACAAAGCCCCCCTCCTCCTGGACCATGGAAACCCCCCTCTTGGACCCTAGACACCCACCTCCTGGAACATGGACAGCCCACCCCCTCTTTCTTGAAACCTGGATAGCCACCCCCCTCCTGGACCCTGGACAACCCCCTCAACCCTCCACCCAAGACCCTGTATAATACCTCCTCCACCCTCCACCCATGACATTGTATAACCCCTCCACCCTCCTCTATGGTCCCCGGACAGCCCCTCAGACATCCCCCACCCTCCCTGGACCCCGGATAGCTCCCCGGATAGCCCCCACCCTCCTCCTTGGACCCCGGACAGTCCCCCGGACTTGAATAACATTTTCCTTTTGTACCATTGTGTATGCAAGTTAATGAGACTCATATTCCTTATGTGTAATTCTATTACAATTTGATTAAATGTTATACCTCATGGATGATATGTAATTGTAGGCATGTTGATTTCACATGCCTTTTTTATTTCTATGATCATGCAATGTTATTTAGGATTATTCTATTTTTTTATGTCTTGAAATATATGAATTTCTTGGTAAGCTTATCAATTAATGCTCATCAAATGAATGTGATTATATTCTTTAATTTGAATACAAATCCTTGTTGTACATTCTCCATGTTATGTGAATTATGCCTTGTTTGATTTGGTTTACTTGTTAATTGTTAGGATAAGACATGGGTTACAAGTTATGGACTCATGGATGGACTCGTCATGCTTAGGGAGAACGATCCTTGAGTCATATGTGACATGTATGAGTCAACCCCGCCAAAAACTGAGCCATGGTGTGGCCGGGACTACTCGAACTGTATCTCTTTTGTTAAACCGATCAAACGGATTCTGATTGTGTTTAAACTTTATGAAAATCATACCTGGATCATATGTGACGTGTATGAGTCAACCCTGCCTCAATCCGAGGCCCGGTGTGGCCGACACCACTCAAAGTGCCTCTCTTTTTTTTAAAATGTATTTAATTTTAAATGAGCACACCGGCTGGCCGGTGGTGTCTCACCAGCTGGCCGGTGGTCCACCGGCTGGCCGGTGATGATCTCCCGGCTGGCCGGTGGTCCAGACAGCAGACTTTCTGTCTCGGTTCCACCGGCTGGCCGGTGGGCAAGAACCGGTTGGCCGGTGCCCATACCGGCTGGCCGGTGCGCTAACACCGGCTGACCGGTGGCTCTGGCAGAAAGCAATGCTTCTGCCAGAGACCACCGGCTGGCCGGTGCGCTAACACCGGCTGACCGGTGGCTCTGGCAGAAAGCAATGCTTCTGCCAGAGACCACCGGCTGGCCGGTGGGAGTCCACCGGTTGGCCGGTGGACTCAGAGAGTCCACTATCAGCCTTCTTGGGCCAACTCCTGGGCAACCTTTTTCCTAGCATCAAAACACTTGAAAACAAGTTAGAACACGATGAGAGTGATTGTGATAATTAAAATCCAAGAGAGAGGGGTACAAAAAAACTATCTCTCTTTTGTTTAATATAGACATAATTTTAAGTGAAAACAACAACTAACATATGAAAAACCAACCAAACGACTTCTTATTTTGTTGAAACATTATGAAAATGATCCATGGATCAAATGTGATGTGTACGAGTCAACTCTGCCTCAATCCGAGCTGCGGTGTGACCGGGACCACTCAAACCGTCTCTCTTTTGTTCAAAATAGACTAAATTGTAAGTGAAATCGACAACTTACATACGGGAAACTGATCAAACACCTTCGTATTCTATTTAAATTTTAGGAAAATGATCCATGGGTCATATTTGATGTGTATGAGTCAACTCCACCTCAATCCGAGGCACTGTGGGGCCAGGACCACCCAAACATCCTCTCTTTTGTTCCAAATGGACAATATTTTATGTACATACGCCCAACTGATCAAACGGATTCTGATTGTGTTGAAACTTTAGGACAATGATTCATGCCTCATATGTGAAGTGTATGATTCAACCCTGCCTCAATCCGAGGCCCGGTGTGGCCGAAACCACTGAAAGTGCCTCTTTTTTTTAAATGTACTTAATTTTAAGTGAAAACAAAAACTGACATATGGAAAACCGACCAAACACCTACGGATTCTGTTTAAACTTTAGGACAACAATCCATGGGTCATATGTGATGTGTACGAGTCAACCCCTCCTCAATCCGAGCCACGGTGTGTCTAGGACCACTAAAACATTCTCTCTTTTGTTGAAAATGGACTAAATTGTAAGTGAAATCAACAACTGTCATACGGGAAACTGACCAAACGCCTTCAGATTCTGTTTACACTTTAGGAAAAAAATCCACGGGTCATATGTGATGTGTAAGAGTCAATACCACATCAATCCGAGGCACGGTGAGGCCGACACCACCCAAACTGTCTCTCTTATGTTAAAAATGGACAATATTTTACATACATACGCCAAAATGATCAAACAGATTCTGATTGTATTGAAACATTAGGATAATGATTCATGGCTCATATGTGACATGTACGAGTCAACCCCGCCTCAATATGAGGCTCGGTGTGGCCGACACCACTCAAAGTGTCTCTCTTTTGTTTAAAATGGACATAATTTTAAGTGAAAACAACAGTTGACATACGCCAAACCAACCAAAAAAATTAGGATTCTATTGAAACTTTAGGAAAACGATCCATGGGTCATATTTGATGTGTACGAGTCAACCCTACGTCAATCCAAGCCACGGTGTGGCCAGGACCACTCAAACTGTCTCTCTTTTCTTCAAAATGGACTAAACTGTAAGTGATATCAACAATTGACATACGAGAAACAGACCAAATACATTCTAATTCTTTTGACACTTTAGGAAAACAATCCATGGGTCATATGTGACGTGTACGAGTCAACCCCACCTCAATACGAGTCACTGTGGGGCGGGGACCACCCAAACTACCTCTCATTTGTTCAAAATGGATTAATATTTTACGTACATATGCCAAACCGATCAAACGGATTTTGATTGTGTTGAAACTTTAGGAAAATGATCCATGGATCATATGTGATGTGTACCAGTCAACCCAGCCTCAATTAGAGGCATGGTGTGGCAGTTATTGAGTCACAAGTGATGAGACTCCTATGAAAATAATTTTTCATCATATATTATAAAAGTGGCTGTCGTATGAAGATTGAAATGGGTATAAATAATATTTGATTTATTGAAACTCTGATTCAACTATACTGGATGATTTTTGTCATATGAAGATTCAAAGGGGGAATTATTCACCATGACTCTAATCAAATAGGTGGTGTAATCAAATAGGTGGTGTTATTTTTTGTTGTTTTAAGTCTGTCACTATTTTTAGTGCTGTTTTTTATGCAGGTGTATGCACTGGAGGGGCTACTGGAGGGGCTGCTGTGCAACAATTCTGGAAATACTGAATACCAACGGTTGTAAACCGTTGGTATACTTTGAGAAAGAATTATACCAACGGTTCAATAAACCGTTGGTAAAAAACCATACTTGAACATATCCCCACGGTTTCATTGAAACCGTTGGGAAAACATCTATACCAACGGTTTACAACCGTTGGTATAAGATCAAAACCATTGAATTCCCAACGGTTTATTGAAAACCGTTGGGAAAAATACTATACCAACGGTTGTGAACCGTTGGTATAAGATCAGAATTATAGTATTCCCAACGGTTTAGAACCGTTGGGTAAACCTATACCAACAGTTCTTCTTGAACCGTTGGCAAATCCATACCTAGAGTGGGCTATACCAACGGTTCTTCTTGAACCGTTGGTATATATCTTTCCCCACGCCTCACTTCCCTACGGTTTGGACAACCGTTGGTATAGAACATACCAACGGTTCTCCAGCCTATACCAACGGTTCTAAACCGTTGGTATATCCTTTATTTCCAGTAGTGGTAGTCTTGTCAAAAGGCCTTGGATATGTGGTTTTGAAAGTATGGAATTATGAATTCCATCAATATGAAAGTGGTTATTGATATTTCTTGTGATTTTCGACTAGTAGAATATCCATGTAAATAAGTAAATGGAATTATTTCATTTTATCTTTGCTATATTATGCTGAAGTTCATGTTTAAAAGGTTTTTTTTGTTATAAATTGATGTAAGTGTTTATGGTTATCTATGAAAGCTTCTACTATATTGTTATCCTTACTGAGCATCTGAGCTCACCCCTTTCAATGTTTTATTTTTCCCAGGATGTGAAGAAGTAATTTATGAATGACCTGCAGGGATAGTATGAGGGGATATGAAGACAATATTTTGTTGTAGTTTTTTTACCTTATGATGTAATGTAAGACTTATGAATATATCTAGTGTTTCCAAGACTACTAAACTAATCGGCCTTTCAACACTTGATCCTTTGTGATCATTCCAATGTTATGTAATAATGCACTGACTCTGGGTATCTAGGGTCGGGGCGTTACATTGTTTGTTATAAAATTTCACATTCCCAAGAGGATTTATTGAAAAATTATTTCCTATTTATTCTTGATTATATTTTTTATGTGATTTTGGGACATGAAAACTTCTATAACTTCAATTTTAACATGTAAATGCTATTATTTAAAAAAACACATTTTAATTGATTGATTAAATTTTCTTTTAATTTTTATCTACAAAAAACAATTTTTTATTAATCCTTATTTTAAACCATAGAGACCATGAATGACTTTGTTCAGGATGATCGATGTTTCAAGCAATTTTTATCCATTCCTACCCTCATCTTATTATTTTCACAATATTTTAATGTAAATGTTTGTGGGTTGGGAAATTCATGCTAAAATAGATGAAATATATTCTATGGAAAATGTGAAGGGTTACAAATAATGGGAATTGAGAATAGTCGTTGATTCATCAATATACATTATTGATATTCCTTCATGAAAAAACGTGGGATTGGATGTAGAAAAATCCGAAATAACCATTGTTGGAACGATGATTTTTTTCATATGTGTTTTGGTGTTGGATGTGAGGATTATTATAAAAATGATTTTTGAAAAAAAGGATACAGGAAAAAATAGACTTGAAAACTAAAAAAAGTATAAATAAGTGAAAAAATTTACTGAGAATCATAAATAATTCATTATTTTTTCATTTTTCATAACATTAACATTGATCATTGATGTGGGAGTTCTAATTTAAAGGGGAAAATGCCATTAAAATCTCACTTTTGATATCATTCTTTATACATTATAATATTTAACTATTTTTAAAGCCTTAATTTTTTAAAGCATCAATTCAGACCAACAATAAGCCTTTCCAAAAATTAGATAATTAATTTAAATATACTCATTATTTTATGTTTATTTTTTTTTTCTAATTTGAGAAAGTAGTTCCAATAATAAAATATCGATAATGGGAATATTATAATTATGTGAGCATAAATCTACATTACGGTCATTATGAGAGATGAGTGGAATGATTCTAGAGAGGTGAATCATTATTTGACATGTTTGATAATAATTAATTAGGAAGTACTAATCGATGAATAAATAAAATTCTTCAATTTCAAAATTGGAAAAGTAAAATACCTGAGCTGATTACATATTTGAAATATGAGATATTGAATTTATATTTTATATAGATTTTGAAAATTATATTACATTATTTCAATGAAAATTAAAATATGGATTACATTAGTTCCCTCTAATTTTCAATATTAGATTAAATAATTTGGTATAACAATTTTTTATGTGTTGGGGTATTTGACACAAAAATATATAATGCATATTTATAAGAATATTTTGAAGAATGTTTTACGAATTTAATGAATGATTCCCATAAAATTTATTTTTTTTATTATGTTTTGGGAATTTGATGATAAATAATGAAACTGAACAAAAATAAAGGATTTCAATTAAAAATAATTTTATGAAAATATATTTTATTTTATAATGTTATAGCCCTTAATTATAATAGTATAATATTTATTTAGTGGTTTTACCCAAAAAAACATGTGAGATAATTTCTACCCCTCAACCCACAGCCCATAACCATCTTATTGGCCTCATAAAGAGGTCGGATGACCAACAATACTATAAATAGGTCCTTCTCAAAATGACAGGTAATGATGCCACACGGGCGCATCAGGCTCATGTGGTTGTTAATGGGGAATCAAGAACATGTGTACCATAGTCAGCCCGAAGGCATGTATTAGCTACACGATGTGTGTACCCCATGTGTGCAACTGTATTATTGGAGCCTAACCTGGTAAAATCTTTTAAGGCGATGTTTATGTGTCATGTATTATTAGAAAAGAGTTCCATCACCATTCCTTTTCATGTGCAACATGGTTTTAATATGTTAATTTTCATCTATACTCATGCATTCTCAAACACCCACTCAATGCACTTTTCCACTTGACTCTGCTGCTATCTACCCACAACACTCACCGGCCCCCACTACTCATCATCAGAAACACCATAAGAGACTAATGAGATCACAGAGTCAATTGATCTCTCATAGTCTCCAACTCAGATCCCATACAGACCAGTATTTTTTCAAAATTTTCTCTATCCATCCACTATGAAGGCAGAAGGGGTTGAGGAGTTTCTCTCCCCCACCATTGAAGCACTCAAACTCGGTTGTCACCCACACCACATAGAGATCATGCACTCTATTAATTCCCTATTTTCCATGATTCCCTAATAGATCTATCCACTCTGAATAACTAGTCCCATTATTATCAAATTTAACATCATCTATGGGTGAGGTTTGAATATTTTTTCAAATCCATATAGAAATTTTAGAAGAAGACCCCCTTTGAATTGATACGGATGATCTCATGCCCACACACTCACATCCTATAAAATAAAATGCATCCCACTAACTAAATAGAGTTATCACACCAAAAGATTAAAGACCATGCTAAGGATCCATATTTCTCTTCTCTCTCTATTTCTCATTTTAATTCTAATTTTTTTTAATATTTTAGTTTTTTTTTCATTAAAATTTATTTTGTATTTTATATTTCTAAATAAAATTTAATTAAATCATGTTAATATATCAATATGATTACCAAATCAATATTTTTCTTATCCTTCTTATTCTACTTATTTAATTTTTATTTTATTCTTCTTTTATTCAATTTTTGTTGATAATTTTTTTATTCCATTTTATACTATTTGTATGAAATCTCTCTCCCTTGTTCACTTATTTTTTTTATTTCATTTGTGTATTTTACACATTTTGTATTATCCATTTTTATTTTATTTTATTTCTATATTATTCTCTTTCTTATTTCCACCAAATTTATCTCTTACCCTCGATAATAAGGTTCTTTCCCAAGTCTTGGTAAGAGAGAGATTATGGTGTTCTTGAATCATTACTCAAACAACATTTTATCATTCTGTTATATATGAGTCTCATGTCCTGGTGTGGAAATTAACCCCTATGACATGAAACTGAAATCTATTTGGAGAATTTTTATTTTATAAGTTTTCCATTTCTTCATTTGGTATCAAGTCACACAATGGAGTGGAGCTGATCAATGGATCAAACAGAATTTGATTGACCTTGGTTCTAAAAGATAACACACCTTAAACTAAGGTGTGTATTTAACCTTGATTATAGAAGGTGGTGGAATTTAGATTACATAAGTAATTAATGATTTAAAATTTTCTAAATAAAATGATACAGATTCACACATGAAATTTCATAGTTGAATTATTAAACCAAATTAATATAATACATGATAATAACGATGGAAGCCAAAAGAAACCTCAAGACCTAGTTCTTTCTTTCATAACTCATTTTCATTATCACTTCATTTTAGTATAAGTTTTATTTTTTATAATTAATATCATTTCATTTTTTCAGAAATTATTTAAAACCAAAATTTCAATTTTTTCATAAAATAATAAAAACAAACAGAAATAAGTAGTTTAGGGGAAATAGAATAAGTGAATGAAGTGAAAATCTCTTAAATTTAGATCACCCAGATCATCCACTATACTGCATTATAAAAATAAATTTTCTTTTTCCATGCCCTATTTAAGGAGTGAATTTATATTAAATTATATATGGTAGGGATGTTACCAATAATTGATATCTCTCAGATGAGTTTAATCATGGATGGTAGGGCTAGTGAGTTTATATTGTTAGGCGGGCATTACCATTGAGCCTTGAATATAATTTTATGGATGGTTCTAAGGTAAAGAATTCATGAGGCTTACAAATTGAAGTAAGTATATCTATGTGATCCTAGGATTCCTTGTTGTTTTAGACATAATGTTATTGACATACCATGTTTATATGATCTGACTAGACATGATTGGTTGAGTAGTTGATGAGATTGAGTTTCTCATTCTATCATAATTGGGTTTCCTCTATATGGTTTCGAGTTGGATGTTTCCTTTCACATTATCCTTTTTATTTTGTTTTTTGGGTAACCTACAGGGTATTTTTATACTCATACCTACACTATATTTTTCCTCACATGTCATTCTTTTTTGAATATGTGATGCCTTTCGGCGTAGTCCTAAGAGGACTAAGAGAAAGACCAACTTAGAGAGTGAGAAAGACTACGGTATATTTTAGTGCTTCGCCAATGTGTGTTGCAGTTGTTTCATTTGATTGTTTCCCCCACTATATAAGCAGGTTGGACTCACTTGTAGTTTTTGTTGGGCATGTATTTTTCAATTTTTCACTTTTTTGTACTTTTTCTTCACTCTAATTGTAGGATATATGTATGCATGTATTTTTTTATTTTTATTTTTTATTTTCATATTCTAATGGATATGTATGTGGCTGCATGCATATAGATACCATAGTAAATGGCCTTCCATATGTGTTATATGCCTACTCAGTGCTAGTCGCCATCCCCAAAAATATTAGAGGCGGTCTTGGGGTAGTTGTGGATCATGACCTAGTGGGTAAGGTCATGGCACCATAGAATTGGGGAATTATTTTACCACCACCACGAACACCCATTAATCATAAAAACCACAATAGACCCATATCATGATTTTGGTAGAACAAATCCCTCCCTAACTAGTAGGTATTAAATAATTATTAAACATCAACCTCTAAGGTGGTTTGGGTTCTCATTATTATGATTGACATCATAGAAATACCCATTATAGTTCATCGTTTTCCATGACATGTCTCCTTTATTGAGATATAATTTGGTTAAATACACAAAATTATCCCTGAAAAAAACTATCCATTTGTAAGGAAGGTGAATCCAAATAGGAAATAAACCAAAATAGTCTTCCAAAAAGGAATATATTATAGAAGATTATACATACCATTGATGCAAATAAAATTCTTATGACCCAGTCTTTGATAGTAAATATTATTATCTTTAATATCATAGATAACATGGATTATAAAAATTGTATGGGAGAATGTATAAAAGTGAAATCCACTTGTACCATTGTACACCTAAATGTTCATATAAAAATTGTGAATAATCAACATCATATTTAATCTCAGGATCTACGATATATTTTAAATATTATTCTTTCACATATGTGGTTATCTTATACCAATGATAAAGGGAAGGGTATCAATAAATCTATATCCCACACACCTATTAAAAAAATAAGACCTTTTATATTGAAGATAATTTATCTCAGCTTTAATTCAACTTGGATAGATTGAGAAAACTAAACCTAAAATCATTCAATGGAAATATTCGAACATAGTAAAACACCTAAATAGAGGCTAATATTTCTCCACAAGTATATATATATATGAGGAAGGTGATCATAAACACTGAAGGGTAGATTCATTTTATAAAAATAGGTCTTGTTCATGAAATTCAGTTTATCAGCACATGGTATCTGAATTTTTTAATTAATTTTCAATTCTATTATAGAAAACACAACCCTTTAATGTGATACACACCATACCATGTCCGACAAGATATCAATAGCACACACATGTGAGATTCCATATCTGGATTTTCTCATTACATATCCTTGAGTATCATCCAAGTAAAAATTCCCTCTTGATCTCATTGACCCCATCGAGTCCTTTTCTACTCTAATGTAATCGGTTTAGGTGTGATGTGCACCAGTGTAGTCTGAGAGGAATCCATATATCAATTTGGTGTTTCCATCTTCTCCTCCACCAAATTAACAGAATCTCATGTTCCCTGTTTTAAAAGGAATGAGTTACCTAGAGTATTATCTCACGTAGTTCCTATCTCCACGTGGAACCATATAGTAACATTTGAGCATCCTGAAGCAGTGATTCATAGATGTTTTATCCAAATTATGGAAGAAACAACATTCATTTTTTATTGTAATCTGTGAAGAGGATATATAAAAAACTAATAATATATTTGGGCACACTTCCACATCAAATTTAGTTAAATGAAAAAAATGGATGAATATACATGACCTCTAGAATGTTATACAATATGAAAATTAAATGGTTACATATTTTAATGCCAGGTAGAATGGATTGAATTAATCCCCCAATATGAAACTTCTTGAATAGCAGTTGTTATATATTTTCATAGAGAATCTCTATGATGAATTGTTAACATTCTTAATGTTACTGAAAAACCTAGGAAGTTTCCATGAATTTTTTTTGTTTCATAATTGATAAAAGATAAAATTTTATACTTAAAGGCTAAATTTTAACATGAAATAGTAGTTCAAGGGTAAACTGATAAATGATTTGGGGGAAAAATAATGCTCCTGTTGACCCAAAATCTATATATAGCTCCTAACCCCCCCCCCCCAATATCACGATATTCCTCCCCATGAAAAATAGTAGGAACAATAATGATTTTTTAGAAGGTAATGAGAAATAGAAAAACCCAATGTTAAAGGGAAAAGAGTATTAAACCGAATATTTTCAAATTTAAAAGGATATAAGGTACACCATTTCTATAATTGATAATAACCTACACAAATTTTAGGAGATCGGGAAATGTAATTATTTTAATCTAAAGAACTAAATTTATTACAACCCATTCCATTAGAAAATGGTTAATATAATCCATGATTCCTTTGTATTTACGGATATAATATAGAATATGATTAACTCTAAGAAATCTTCGTTATGTAAACCCATAACATCGGTGTAATGCATTTATACATATCCAATATGAGAAGAAGGGGAATTATAAGAAATAAAAAATATGTTATCATATAAATTCATTGAAAATATGACTAAGAAGTTGAACATATAAAAAAACACCATACTTAACGCTCAACTGAACTATATAATTCTGACCCAAATTACCCTTTCTAAACAATAGAATACATCCTCAATATCACACTCATCCAAAATGAAATGAAATTATCATTGATGAAACAAGGATTATGGGGAATATCCTTCATTATATCTAAGCTATTTCACACTCTCTAGGATATATTAATACATCACTGAGAGGTTATGTATTATCCAACCAATTATGATGACGAGAACTACCACGCCAAATAAATTTCTCATCCAATGAATATTCACAATATTCTGTGGACAATGTAATTCATTTTATGGGGCCCTCTGAAAAAAATAAGACTTATATAAACATGAGTTACCCACTAGTAATTAGATAATAGACCATAAAGTTCATGGAGGTCATGGATGTTGTGGTCTAAAATAGATTATGATGATCAGAAACTGTTTATATTAAGGCCTTATATTCCACACAAACAAGAATTTTGAAACTCCTTAGAACTCAACTAAAATAGATATCTAATAATGAATCATCCATGAATTATTATCATCCCCTATGAATCCATCCATGTAATAAACTAATGATAGAAATCATAAACCATTGGTCTATAAATATGACATCCTAATGTAGTTTTGTCCCACCCAAGCGTTACATCTTATATTTACTTCACCATTCCAAAAAAAATTTAGGAAACATGTATCAGGGAATTTTCAAACCAAACTATTTCAATGATATCATCATTTCTATTAAGATATATTATGCAGAAACTAGTTCAATCAAATGAAAAATAGTCATCTATTTCATGGAATAAGACTAGGAAGCAAACATACATGGGAATATTATAACATTTTATATATCCAGATAACATGTTGAAATAATTTCTATAGAGAACACCGTGTCTGTGGTTCTAGTATAAATATAATACAACTATGAATCCTCCTCTTCATGGGATACTGTGAAGATAAATTATATCCTATCAACTAGACTATCCACGTATATGATAAGATTTAGAAAAAATCATTCACTATAATCATGGTCAAAACCATATTTAAATATCTAATTTCTTACATAGAAACAATTATGGGTCACCAAGATATAACCGTTAATTTTCTCATCGGGAGGTTCTGTCTACATATCCATAGATCATTTCCTCATTATAACACTAGTGCATAATATACCCTAAAATGGGTAAATTCTTTGAAATACATGGTGATAATTCCCCTTTTGAGTCATGAAACTCTCAATATTTAGATGAATTGTTCTTTAATAGTGAGGAGAAGTAGTTTATAGTTGATAACGCTATCTATAAAAATTCCCCCAA
Source organism: Viscum album (assembly GCA_963277665.1). Classification (NCBI taxonomy): domain Eukaryota; kingdom Viridiplantae; phylum Streptophyta; class Magnoliopsida; order Santalales; family Viscaceae; genus Viscum; species Viscum album. The sequence goes on from OY728126.1 coordinate 594,882,735, forward strand.
TAACCTAGAAGATGGTTTGGTCAATCCTTAAATTGAACTCATAGAAGAATATGTGTTTCCCATCAACCGATTTGTGGAGACAACCCCCCATTATTGAAATTAATTGGATCAAATGGGTTCAATAGAGAATTATCTAAATAATCTAGAAAAATTACTTCTTTATGCTTCTTAGGTGAATGTCGATATAGAAATCCCACTATCAAGGAAAGAATTTTTTTTTGTGTAGTCTATGAGAACTACAATGGAACATAACCATCATTACCACCTTTAAGGATTTACTATTTTTCAGTAAACATGCTTTTGAATATTTTAATAGTTGTATATGAATCCTATGATAAAAAAATGAGTGTGGGGCTTGGTTACATTCACTTCAGCTCTCATGGAGTCAGTAGTGTCAGATGAGACCGAAAATTCAAATAAATGGTCAAATTCTAAATGGAAAAATAATAATTCTTATGCATCATTATTATTGTCTAAAAATGCACAAATATCATCTACTAGGTATAAAAATACCCATTAAGTATCTGAATTCGAAACCAGGGAGGTATAAAAATGGAAATAAGAAGATCATAGAGATCATGTTATAGTATTTGATGACAGAATCCCAACAACCATTGATAAACCATGGTAGGTTAATCTGGGTATAAGTAATGATCTGTAGCCTATGTTGATTAGTGCTACTAAGGACCTTAAATAGTTGGATAGATATAGATCTTTCTTGAAATAACATCTTAATTTTTTATTTTCATGAAACAAAAACAATTTTTTTTCATAGAGATGGACAAAAAATACTAGGTTTGATCTTGAGGTTGAAACACATCACTTTTGTTCTAAAAATATCTTCCATGACTATAAGAATATTTTAGTTTCCCTACCTGAGTCACCCAAACTAGTATTAGTACTAGTGACATCACATGAGCTATGATGGAACTCCTCATATTCCAACTGATTTTAACTAGTAGTAGGAACTAGTGTAGTATTGTAAGTAGTATATATATCTATGTAGTAGTGTGAAATAACATGAAAAAAGACTAGACATCAAGAAAAATAATAAAATATCATAGTTACCATGTATAAAATACTATCTCATAAATTAACAATATTTATAAAGGGAGTATAACTATGAAATAATGATCACTCATGACACTAAACATAGAAACAAAATAAAAACTAAAATACTAGAAAAAGGAACTTTTGAAACCCAGATCTATACATTATCACATTATTCTAATCTCTCCAGAGTGATCAAGAATACACTAGGTTCCTTCCCAAACAATACATGTAACCCAGTGAGAGTCAACTCAGGTACTCAAGTGAAATGGAGGCCTTATCAGAGTGGGTACTAAAAACATTACTGCACCACCAATGTAATCCAATTCATAAGAAACAATTCAGTGATATGTGCATACTAGAAGATATTAATAAAAGAAATTAATTTCGGAACAATTAAATCAAAAAATAAAGCACTTTCAATCCACTGGTCAATGACCTTGATTGACTATACCAACATCATCATGTTTTGGAGTGTCTCTAAGCACATCACAATGACTGTGCTTATATAATAATTACAATGGTCCATCACCCGGTTAAATAAATTATGGCCCATGAGATAAAATCACCACGTGGTGTAAATAATGACCCATGGGATAATCTCACCTAGATATAAAGATAATGACCCTATGGATAAACCTACAGTAGTATAATGTAATAAAGTATAATAAATACCAACTTCATTTTCAAAATATATGGAATACTCCATTATGGTACACAATTTTTCCTGGTAGTTGATCCTTGATAGTAGAGGGGAACTGGGCACACCTTCACAAGAAACTAAATGCCCTAAAAACTTTCATGTATTGGGGCTTATCTTCTATGAATAAAACAATATATACTATAATACAAAAAATTGGTATCCCCGCTAGTTTTATAACATACCACTCCATAAGAGGAGTTTTATCTAGTGATTTTAGACCTCTTTAAAAGGAATTTTTTCTTCATTCATTGAAGACCACCCTAAAAGGGGAGTTTTTTATTCATCATGGACGACCCTACATAGAACTTTTTTGGTAGTCATCAATGATCCCAATATAAGGGGAGTTTTCTTTAGTCATCATAGGCCTCCATAAAAGGAGAGTTCTCCAAAAATGGTAAAAAATGACCTGATATCATTTTTCATACATAAAATAACTACTGTGATGGTGTAGGTTAAGTCACATCATAACTTCAACCATGGTATATTCAACATGGTCACACCCTCTAAAAATATGTTTTCTAGTAATTTTATAAAAACATGGAATGAACGGATGATGGATTTCTAAATCCTATCATCACTATCCATAACCCATCAACTCTCATGCATTGAATAAGTTATAAGACGACACCCTTAACTATCTATATCTATTCCTCACAAATTTTTATAAGGTCAAATATGATATTGAGAACCTAATTAGTACCCATGGATCAATATATAGGCTATGGAACCCTATTGGGGGAGGGGGTTCCTCAATCCCATATAAGCCACTCTAGGTGAACGTTGTCTCGTGGGGGATGTCCCACACCACTGTAACATATTAAATAGAACTCAACCTCATGTGACACATGGAAATATTTTAAATTTGTAAAGTTCAATGGAGATGGATAATGGCCCATATTAAAACAAAAGGTTATCCTATGATAGTTTTCTCACCCAACTCAAGATCATATATCCTTTAATCTATTCACCATGGTTAATATATATGGTGGATCCTCACATACTCTTCTAGGTCCTTAATATCATAGTAACACACACCCTCTCATATAGGTATCCCAATATTCATAGGAAAAGGACCATTATGTCATAAAATTATAAATTCACCTGAAGAACAACCCTGAAGGGGGTCTAAGAATCAAGGTAACCCATTTGAATCATAGGCTCAACAATAGAAGACCGTGTCGAACAATCCATTACATGTATGCCAACATGGAAATGGCGGTTTTTAAATTTATTTAAGGTGTGAATTTTTTATTAATCATTTAATATAAATTTAAAAATAAATTAATTAATTAAAAATTTCAAATATAATTATTTTAATGGATAAAAATCACATGCATCAAAATAACATGCAATAAACAATAGGCCATGTTTTATGAACCACCTACCAATTTTATAATTCTTTACCTTTTTTAATTCATTCCCTGATATTTACTGCCCTTGATTTTCTATAATCAATCAACCATTTACCATACTAGTGAGTCCCTCACTCAATCCTAATGATATAAAATCATTAATTATATTCAAAGAAAACATAATTAACTGAAAATAAGTAATATAATGATTATTTAAAATTTTCATAAAATAAGGTCAACAAAATAGCCACCATTATCATGTTCGAACAGAGTATAGACACTTATAGGAGCTTCATAATGGACTCTGAAAACATCCTGGAGGGAGAAACCTCTAAATTAGAATCATTATTAAAAATAAATTTATTTAAACCATGAGAAATCAATATAAAATTTATTTGTTGGAATACCATTCCTGAATCCACAAGAATAAACATGAAAATGACATAATGGGATTCCCTCGTCATAAGATGAATGATATACCCTTGAACAAACATTATTTCCACCCCGATTTGATGGAATCAACAAAAAATACCTATCCAGTTAAAAAAGAAAATTATCGGAGGAAGAATGAGATGAAAATATAAAATTATAGAGTTAATATCCCCTTAATTCAATAAAAAATATCTTCTAGACCATACCCACATCATGGGAGACGTGAAGAGAAAAGAGGATCCATTTGTATCCTGTGATAAATAGAACAAAAGAGAAAGGGGGATTCACTATCAATAACCCTGATGGGTGAAAAAATTAATTTACCCCTTAAATACCCCAATGTCTAGATGTTGGATACCTGGTGGTTCTAGTAGTGGCTGGTTGTAGCCCCAACCACCCCTGGGTACCTCAATCACTAACCTGATCCCCTCCTGCACCAATTGAACCTCATTGATCATTAAGAAAAATTTCATAATCTGTTTAATATTTTTGAAATAAATTACAATGATTAATTTTGAAAATGGACTATCCTCAAATTTTAAAATGTAAATTTATCTTTAAATTCAAATGTATATATGCACATGAGGTTTTGTAACTATTCCACTGTAATACATCTCATCCACAAGACATCTTGGTTGACATAAGACCATATAAACCATCCTATATTAGTCGCTATTTAAAAGAGAAAAAATTGTATTCCATAAATTATTTCCCTAACCCACTTCCAAATAACATATCCCAATATCGGACACTAAACTCAAAAAATGATCAAAATATCCAATTCATTATAAAAACATTGATACAATCTATCACGACCTGAACAATTAGTTTTGTAGTTGAAACTACCCCATGCCCACCTCCATAGGCCAAGGTGTGATGAAAAGCATTGAAACGAATAACTAACATTATTAGAAATTTCCTAATGTACATGTTCACACACACAAACACACACCATAGTATCTCCGTGTAAATGTGTATAGGAATAATAATAAAAATTTTAACATAAAGAGAATAAATTTTTCTTGTAAAACATCTAGAATAAACTGGAGTATGAAAGTGTAAACTAAAAAGTTAAAGGTGAAAAATACATGACCATATAAAAAGATGTCCGAACCTAAGAAAACTAAATTGTTAATGTTTAGAGATCCCAAAACATGATCTCAAAGATCTGACCACCGTACAGGGTCAAATACACTAGGGTATCTTTATGCTCTTTAATAATCTTAATTGAACTGTCTGTTGTATATATAACACATGCAGGAAAAATCCATTCATGGGTTAGTATATAGATACCTAGTAGGATACCTCAAAAGGAGAATAGGGAGATGTAAGAGACGTGATTGGAATGGAATGATCAAACCAAATTAATAGATAACAAGATCACATGACATGGATACAGATATATAAGCTTAACAAAAGAATCCCAAATGAGATATAAGGGGGATCTCCATATCCCAACCCAATAGAAGAAATGGTTTCATCATTTACAAAAGGATTATCAATTATGTCCAACATCTAGAACATATTTCTATGGAAACAACAATGTCAATACATTTTTTCCACTATTCCTTATAGTTGAGAGGCACAATCACTAGATAGAGGGCCCATTCCATGATATATTAGATGGGTGAAACACAAGTTGTCGAAAAACACTTCATTTCATGAATCCATAGATGTGTGCTGATATAGTGGTTGAGAACCCATTCTCCGATACCGTAGTAGGGTGCCACTCTGAGAGGAGATAAGGAACACATTCCTATTCAAGTAGGAGGTTTCCACTCTAATAGTTGAAGATAAATTCCTTGACACTGTAGGAAGGTTTAAATCAAATAATACAGAGTGTAAAAATTCTCATCCCATCATGATGGTGCAACATTAATAGTCGTCTGAGGATCCATGTCTGGCCCTACTGTAGGGTGCCACTCAATGTATAGGAAAGAGACACATTCCATTATTTGGATGTATGGTACCACACTAATAGTCACCTGAGGACCGATGTCATAACCAGTATGAGGGTGACAGTCAGTTGATATGTAGAAGAAGAATGTACTATTCCTAATGGAGTGGATCACTCTTATAGTTAACTGTGGACACATACCCTACCTGATAAGAGGGTTCCATTCTCATCTCTCTAATGGTCATGCCCGATCAATTCCTTTGACATGTGTCACATAATGAAGTATAAAAAATAAAAAAATTACATAGTAACTAAAACTCTTCAAAAAAGTATATCATCACATTCTATATTAAGAAAATTAGGTTAGGAAACTCTTTGTCAAAAACATGCATCCAAAGGATGGAGATACGAGAGATAAAAATTTCCTAAAAAATGATGCTTGGTTACATGAAAAGAAAGGGAAGCCACAAGGTATGTTTTCATATTCTATTGAATATCCATTTATGTAATGATAAATGGAACAATCACAATGTATCACTAAATGGAGTGTAAGAGGACTATATGGATTGCCTCGTCCACCTAGGGTCATACCCATTATTTAGGTAGGGTGTGTATATCGGTCATGCCCATGTACACTAGTACATAATGTTTCCTCTTACATGTGGTCCAAACCTTGTTATCTACCACACATCCTATATAACTGGGGAGTTCCACATTGAATTAATCCTATACAAAGGGAATGTGACCATTATCATTTCCCAAAAACCAATCATTATTTCTGTAGGGTCACAACATGGTGTGTGTTTGTAACACCACGAGATTTTATGAAAAATATTCTTTTTAATTTCATTAATGTCTTGTGTTGTATGCTACACCAAAAGAAGCTTGCACAACACACATCCATGACTTTCCTTGCAGTACACGCAATCACAACCTTCCGTGATATCGTGTGTAGTATACAATACCGAGTTTCACTAAACAACGATATGCTATTAAAATATTATTAAAACTAACCGTTATGAATAGTAATAACCACTTTTTGAAATTTTGTAAACTTTATATTCAAAATGGACTTCATTTTTGGATTTGGAATATCGAAATTAGCTTAGGGTGAAACTTTGGTACTTTTCGGATAACTTTCATTTTCTGATGAATAGTGAAAATTAATAAATTTTAATTAAAAACAAAATTTTTAATAGTAATAATTAATAGTGATAAATAATTAATTTGAGTGGTTTTAAAGTATATTTAGAATTTATTTTTACAATTTAATACAATGTTGGTTATTGGATGTAATTTCACATTTAAACCAGACATAAACAACTATTAATCATTTGATAGTTATTATCTCTTAAGAACACGCTATTTGTTTTGACGACAGGAATTAATTTTTAAAATAATTAATGAAACTGATATGTTTTGAATTTGGTAAAAAAGACATCATTTTTGAATTCATAATATCAAAAATATCTTTGGCCTAATTTTTTGTATTTTTCTGGAAACTTTCATTTTTTGATGAATAGTGAAACCACTAAGTGGTAGTTAAAAAAATGAATTTTTCATAAATATTAATTTTACCACTTCTGTGAGTGGAATTTCAAAAATCCGAGATACACGGTTGATGTCAGTAAGTAAAATGTGGTTCAATGAGATGAAAATAATTTTTGGTGAATAGTAACTTTTTACTTTTATTTACCATGGTTAAAAGTAAATAGGGTAATTAAGGGTAAAAATGATATTCTTATTACCCTAAAACATATCCTAATTCTATTGGATAAGTGAAATTAGACCAAAAACAACCTTAGGAATAAAATATGACCATTTAGGCCCACTTGGATTAGATTTGGACATTTATTATTAATTTATTTAAAGAAGGGTTAAAATAGTTAAAATCAAAGTTTAATAAGTATATCATTTTTAATATAGGGTTATACCTAAGATAAATTAGACTATAAATATTCATTATAAAGCTAAAAAGATTTCCTACAAAAATGGTATTTTATTTTTAATTTTTAAAAATTAAATAATTTAATTATTTATGACACAAAGATGATGCAGTAATTATCTTATTAATGAAATATTGACACAATTGATGTTATAAATACCCAAATAAACGTAATTTGATACTTTTTATGAATTACAATAATTTTAAAGGTTAATATGACATGTTATTATTTATTTAATTAACCTTTTTCGAAATAATAATTCTTTTATGTTTTTTACAAAAATCAATTACTAAATAGTGTCAAAATTGACATAAAAAAGTTTTTAAAACAAATATTATATTATTAATTGTTATTTTATTCCTAAAAATATAATGTTCGGCCAAATGACTTATATAAGTTTATATATATTAATAATAAACAACTTGGTGTTATTTTGGCTTGTTATAGTATGTTTATTAACCTTATAGTATAAGAACACAAGAAGGCATGGTAAAAGTAAAATTATTTAACATAATGTTAAATCTAAATGATAAGGTTAAAAGAGGAAACTAAACATGTCTAAATTATATTGGATGATAGGATTTTGATCCACCCCCCCTAGCTTCTAATTAAATCAATTTGGAGCTATTTAAAACCGAATTTGGCTTTATAATAAAATAATATTTTTAGTTATTCCAAAGGTTCCCCTCTCCTCCCTTATAAAAGGGCACCACCTCCCTCTCTTCCTCACACCACATTGAGATTTCATGCTCGGCCAACCCCTGCAAAATTCTCTTCTACACTTCCCTAGAAACAACTTAGAGGTCCTGGGATTCTTCAAAGACCAATTTTAGTGCCCTAAGAGGAGGACTCAAAGAGGCGCTTCAAAGAAGAGGTAATTTCCGTTACCGATTCTTTCAACTTTATTTATTCTTCCACTTCTTCTTCTTAGGTTGTTTTATTATGAAGTAATAACATCAGTATCAATAAAATAGTGATATGCTATTATAAGTATGAAACAACCCTATTTCACCATCTATCCATCCTACGGAAAATGAAATCACCGCGCATTCGTACGTACGGAATACCGTCTTCACGCCGTGGTGTAATCTATTTTCCACCACCACATAACTTTGATGGGTATAATGGTGTACATAATAACTATATATGATTATTGTAAAGTGATATTGATTCTGAAATATTATAAATACACTCCAATACAGTTCCACGATCATGAGCATGATATCATCGCTCGTGCAAACGTACGGACTACCGTCTCCACGACGCGATGAGATTCATTCTCCACGTTAACCATTCATGAATGATTATAAAGTATATCTAATAAGTAATCATGAAATATATGACATAATAATGATACTGGATTTATGTGTATATATATGTATGTCATCTACTTAATTCCATTCAACTCAATAAGGAAACGAAAACAACGTTCATGCGTATGTACGACCTACAGTCTCCATGAACGGTGTATTTGTTTCCATTTACTGATCTATTATATGTATATTATGAATATATATTATATATAAATCATGTTTTATATTCTGGTATTAAGTAATCATGATCTATGTAATCATATTAATAATTACAAATCAAACCACGAACGACAAATGAAACGATTTTACCCAAAACGCTCTTTAACATGGAATTTACAAAAGAACAGGTAAAATAAAGTCATAAGTGAACCATATATGATATAATAACAATGCAAATGATTCTTGAATAAGTCAATGACATTAGTTAAATCATTATACAGGACGTTCGGACACATACGAAGCAAATCGGACCTAAGGTAAGGGAAATATCACAATTTCATTTTTATCCAAGATTGTTTATACTTTGGTATTTACTGGGGTGTATTTTATCATCCACATCCATGTTTCCTCAATATGTAATATCTATATCCTTATACAATTGTTTATATAGAATTTTACCCTTAGGTGAGTTTTTAGTAAAAAATATGAAAGGAGTCTTTTGTCGTTTTTCGTACGAGGTACTTTTTGACTTTTCCGACAAAAGGACGAGAAGAATGTTTTTTTACGGAATGAATGGATTTTTAAAACATTATTTCCAAGAAGCATCCCTTACAAATTTTCATGTTTATTTTTAATCAACTTATTCTGTTTTATAATTATATGACATGTTAAGAATGGAAAAGTGTTTTTGAAGTAGAAAGGATATTTTCCTCAAGAATGGAGTTCAAGTGTTTTATCAAAATTATTTTGCATCTAAGATAATAAAGGGTTCTGTTTCTATCCATATTATTACATGTATTTGATTATGTTGTGATGGAAATATTTTTTTGTATTCCTTTATCTTATATGAATTGTTTTATGATGTCACGATGTTTAAGATTCCCATTTTTATTACGTGGGTTATGCTATGATGTATGGTTTTTGATTTTGTGGCACACATAATAATGGTATCATTATGAGATGGGTGGGACCTATATCTCCCACCAATTCATTGGGTAAAGATTTTATATCTCATGAGATAGATATGGCTGGAACGGCAGGTTAAACTGGTTCAGTGAAACATGACTGAAACGAGGAGTGAACTCAGTACAGAAATGGACTTTTTCCACTAAGATAGTCTTGGCAATGATTCTTGACTAATAAGAAATGAATCTCTATGATTATGTGTGTATGACACAAAGTTTCATGTTTTATGTTATGATTATTGGGATTACATTTCATTACTATGATTTATCCCATGTTATGAAATTATGATTTCTTTTGCAGGTTAAGATTTCCAAAAGTTATGTTCTTATGTATATTATGTGATTGATATTTCTTTTGTTTACCCTTACTGAGAATTTGAGCTCACCCTTTTATGTTTTCTTTTCCCCAGGATATAATGAAAGGTTTTAGGTAAAAAAAGGAAGATCTTTATGGGATATCTTGAAGATCTTTCACCAAGATTAGAAGATTATATTCTGAGTTTCCAAAGACACTAAACTATTACGGTCCTTGTGTGTATGTGTTTTTGTTATGTACTAATTATTCCACAAAAGTAATGTAATGTTCATGTGCATCAAGATTCGGGTCTCTATAGTTGGTATCAGAGGAAAGGTTTAGTCAACCTTTGGAAACTAGGATTTGGGAACTTTAGTGAGATCCCTAGAGATATTTCTAAAGTATGTCTAAGGATGTCCCTAAGGTTAAGTATAAGTATAGGTTATAGTACTAGAATTACGGTAACCCAAGATATTAGATATTGAAGTTAATCCCCCTTTATTATATTGTTTTCCCTAGCGTGATTTTTGCCTCTCACACTATTCTTTTTGGGTTTTAGACGATGGCTGGAACCCGAAGGAACCGTGTTGATCAATGTAATGGACAATGCAATGATTTTCCTCATGAACAAACAAATGTTATGGGAGATGGAGTGGAAAATCATATTGCTATACTTACACAAGCTATGAATCATTCTAAACTTCCAAATGAGCAGAGAAGGGAACAATATTATATTGACTCCTTCATGAGGCAACGTCCACCTTCTTTCAGTGGGTCTTCTAATCCACTTGTTGCTGAACAATGGATCATTACCACTGAAAAGATATTTTCAGTTCTTCAATGTTTTGAACATGATAAAGTCATCTTAGCAGTGTATCGTTTGTAAGGTGATGCTGATCAATGGTGGAATCTTATCAAGAATACGAGGCCAAGAGATGAAATAGATTCCATGGAATGGGACAAGTTCAAGAACTTATTTTTCAATAAGTACTTCCCTTGTATTCTTCGAATAAAGATGGAGAAGGAGTTTCTTGAACTAAAGCAAAAGGATGATGAATCTATTGGTATATACGAAGAGAATTTTACAAGGCTTGTAAGGTATGCATCTGGATTTATCATCCAACCTGAAAGTAAATTTGATCGATTCTTCAGTGGCTTAAAACCAAATCGTAGAAGGGAATTATATATAAGAGACTTTTGTAGCTATGAAGAAATTGTGCATTGTGATATCAAGGTAGAAATGGACGTTTGTGTTACTTATCCATCTCATAGTTGTGACAAGAAACAAAAGATGGAGTTCAAGGAGAAATATCAGAATAATGGTGAAAAGAAGATGAATGTTTCCTTATGCTCAAAGTGTAGAAAGAAGCATGATAGAGATTGTCTTAAAGGGACCAGAAAATGTTTTAAGTGTGGAAAAGAAGGTCATCGAGCAGCTGAGTGTCGAAGTAATGGAAAAAGGGTTTCTAATGATGTGAATAAAGAAAAGACTGCAGAGAACGCACCACCAACACTTCAATGCTTCAAGTGCAAGGAAATGGGGAATTATGCTAATAAATGCCCTAATACAAGGGTTAGTGATGATAAACATGAGAAACCACTTAAGGCAAAGGACAAAGGGAAGTCACATGCGATCACTATTGGCGATGTTGAATATGACAACAATGTGGTGGAATGATTAAGTGTTTATGTAATGGGATTCCAAAATAATGTTGTATATAGTATCGTGGAATATTGGAATATTTATGTATTGGTCTATTGTGGTTTTCAATGGTACCGGTGACCATAGAATGTGATTGAGATATTTTGGAAAAAATATGATATGTGCATAATGAAAGGAAAACGAGAAAATGAAATGTTTGACCGTATTCATGAGCTCAAGATAGATATAAGGAGAAGGTTATATCATGGTTTGAGTATATATAATTTTTGGGTTTTGGTATTTGGAAAGGGTTAACTTTTGATTGCATTCATGTTTTCACTATGGTTCAATTAATGGGTTTTCATTCTTCAAGAGAATACATGATTAAGGTATTCACATGTTTATAATTTGACCAACAAGATATATCTTATGATATATGAGGGATAAATGATGGCATTCACGTGATTGTTATGTGACATTTCAAGTAATCATTTTCTTTATACTATGATCTTGGACTGAAGTATTTTGGATAAGCCTAAAGATTGGGATGGATTATGTTGGACATAAGTTAGGCTAGAACTATTTTCGATATTATTGATTGGATGTTATAGTAATATAGCTTTAGAAAAAGGACAACCTGCAGGACGGGCGACAGCCCATCGCGTCGGACAAGGCTCTGGGAATCGAACCCACAACCGAAGTGCGACTGGCCTTTATCACCTACCACTGTCCTACATGAAGTCCCTGGTTAGTAGAAACTATTTTTATTTTATTACACGGTATGATATATGAAGTATAAGTTCATTTTTGGAATTGTATACGATTAACCTCACCATAGATGGACTTATGTATATTTGATAACTTTTTCGAACCTTTTGTTTGAAACAGATGGAATGAACCATCATTCAATCACATGATCTATTAAAACTTCATGAATAAAAAATTCAACTTCATTTCTTTAAGAGATGAAGTGGAAATTGTTCAAAGCATGAACAACAGTGAGATTGTACCAAAATAAATTAAGTATTTATTCTAATTAAAAATCTTCAACTTTAGGGAAATGATCTTGAAAACCAAAAAATGTTTTCCTAGCACCCTTATATCCGATGAATCAGATGGTACCCTAGATCATCACAAATTTATGGCTTTTTGATTTCTGGATTTTCCATAGCCATGTTCTCTACCACTCTCCATCAGAACATGATGATTCGATTTCTCTTCCATATCCATATTTTCACCTATGTGGAAACATAGTGATTAGTTTATTTCGGTAACCACTACGTTTCATACTTTTTTTTAAAGATTGGTTTTGGTATTCCTTTTTACAATGTGGGTTTCTATTAAAGAAACTTTCGATTAGTAAACCATTTATAACCCTGACGAATTTCGAGGGCGAAATTCATTTTAAGGGGGGTAGAATGTAACACCCCGAGATTTTATGAAAAATATTCTTTTTAATTTCATTAATGTGTTGTGTTGTATGCTACACCAAAAGAAGCTTGCACAGCACACATCCTTGACTTGCCATGCATTATATGCAATCGTGACCTTCCTCGATAGCGTGTGTGTAGTACACAATACTGAGTTTCACTAAACAATGATATGCTATTAGAATATTATTAAAACTAGCCATTTTGAATAGTAATAACCAAATTTTTAAATTTTTAAATTTTATTTCCAAAATGGACTTCATTTTTGGATTTGGAATATCCAAATTAGCTTAGGGTGAAATTTTGGTACTTTTCGGATAACATTCATTTTCTGATAAATAGTGAAAATTACTAAATTTTAATTAAAATAAACCTTTTTAATAGAAATAATTAATAGTGATAAATTATTAATTTGAGTGGTTTTAAAGTATATTTAGAATATATTTTTACAATTTAATACAACGTTGGTTATTGGATGTAATTTCACATTTAAACCATACATAAACAACTGTCATTCATTTGATAGTTATTATCTCTTAAGAACACGCTATTTGTTTTGACGACGTGAATTAATTTTTAAATTAATTTATGAAAATGATATGTTTTGAATTTGGTAAAATAGACATCATTTTTGAATTCATAATATCAAATATATCTTAGGCCAAATTTTTGGTATTTTTCTGGAAACTTTCATTTTTTATGAATAGTGAAACCACTATGTGGTAGTTAAAAAAATGAATTTTTCATAAAACATAATTTTACAGCTTCTGTGGGTGGAATTTCAAAAATCCTAGAGACACAGTTGATTTAAGTAAGTAAAATGTGGTTATATGAGATGAAAATAAGTTTTGGTGAATATTAACTTTTTACTTTTATTTACCACTGTTAAAAGTAAATAGGGTAATTAAGGGTAAAAATGATATTATTATTACCCTAACACATGTACTAATTCTATTGGATAAGTGTAATTCGACCAAAAACAACCTTAGGAATAAAATAGGACCATTTAGGCCCACTTGTATTTGATTAGGACATTTATTATTAATTTATTTAAAGAAGGGTTAAAATAGTTAAAATCAAAGTTTAATAAGTATATCATTTTTAATATAGGGTTATACATAAGATAAATTCGACTATAAATATTAATTAGAAAGATAAAAAGATTTCCTACATAATTGTATTTTATTTTTAATTTTTTAGCATTAAATAATTTAACTTATTTATGACACAAAGATGATGCAGTAATTATCTTATTAATGAAATATTGACATAATTGATGTTATAAATACCCAAATTAATGTATTTTGAGACTTTTTATGAATTCCACTAATTTTATAGGTTAATAAGACATGTTATTATTTATTTAATTAAAATTTTTCGAACTAATAATTCTAGTATGACCTTTAAAAAAATCAATTACTAAATAGTGTCAAAATTGACATAAAATAGTTTTTAAAAATATTTTATATTATTAATTGTTATTTTATTCCTAAAAATCTAATAATATGTCAAATGACTTAGTTAAGGTTAAATATATTAATAATAAACAACTTGGGGTTCTTTTGGCTTGTTAGAGTAAGTTTATTAACCTTATAGTATAAAAACACAAGAAGATGCTGTAAAAGTAAAATTATTTATCCTAATGTTAAATATAAATGATAGGGTTAAAATAGGAACCCAAACTTGTAAAAATTATATTGGATGAGATTATTTCTATCCATACCCACCTTATATTCTAAATGAATAAATTTGGAGCAATTTAAAACCGAATTTGGCTTTATAATAAAATAAAATTTTTTGTTATTCCAAAGGTGCCCCTCTCCTCCCTTATAAAAGGGCACCTCCTCCCTCTCTTCCTCACACCACTTTGAGCCTTCAAGCTCATCCAACCACTGCCACATTATCTTCTCCACTTCTATTTCAACATCTTATAGGTCTTCAATTTCTTCAATGACCAACTTTAGTGCCCTAATAGGAGGACTCAAAGAGGCACTTCAAAGAAGAGGTAATGTCTGTTACCGATTCTTTCAACTTTATTTCTTCTTACACTTCTTCTTATTAGGTTGTTTCATTATGAAGTAATAACATCAGTATTAATAATATACTGATATGTTATTATAATTATGAAAAAACCCTATTTCACCATCTATCTATCCTACGGAAAATGAAGTCACAGCGCGTGCGTACGTACGGAATACCGTCTCCACACCATGGTGTAATCTATTTTCCACCACCACCTTACTTGGATGGGTATAATGGTGTAGATAATAACTATATATGATTATATTAAAGTGATATTTATTCTTAAATATTATACATACACTCCAATACAATTCCTTGATCATGAGAATGATATCATCGCTCGTGCGTATGTACGGACTACCGTCTCCACGACGCGATGAGATTCATTATCCACGTTAACCATTAATGAATGATTATAAAGTATATATAATAATTAATCATGAAATATATGACATAATAATGATACTGGATTTATGTGTATATATATTTATGTCATCTACTTAATTCCATTCAACTCAATAAGAAAACGAAAACAGCGTTCATGCGTACGTACGACCTACCGTCTCCATGAACGGTGTATTTCTTTCCATTTAATAATCTATTATTTGTATATTATGAATATATATTATATATAAATCATGTTTTATATTATGGAATTAAGTAATCATGATCTTAGTAATCATATTAATAATTACAAGTCAAAACACTGACGGCAAATGAAACGATTTTACCCAAAACGCTCTTTAACATGTAATTTACAAAAGAAAGGGTAAAATAAAGTCATAAGTGAACCACATATGATATCATAACAATGAGTATGATTCTGGAATAAGTCAATTACATTATTTAAATCATTATACAGGAAGTTCAGACACTTACGAAGAAAATCGTAGAGAAGGTAAGGGAAATATCACAATCTCATTTTTATCCGAGATTTTTTATACTTTGGTATTTACAGGGGTGTATTTTATCATCCACATCCATGTTTCTTCAATATGTAATATTTATATCCTTCTAAAATTGTTTATATCCAATTTTACCCTTCGGTGAGTTTTTATTAAAACATATGAAATGAATCTTTTGTCGTTTTTCGTACGAGATACTTTTTGACTTTTCCGACAAAAGGACAAGAAGAATGTTATTTTTATGGAATGAATGGATTTCTAAAACATTATTTCCAAGAAGCTTCCCTTAAAATTTTTCATGTTTATTTTTAATCAAATTCTTTTAGTTTATAATTGTATGACATGTTAAAAAAGGAAAAGGGTTTTTGAAGTAGAAAGGATATTTTCCTCAAGAATGGAGTTCAAGTGTTTTATCAAAATTATTTTCCATCTAAGATAATAAAGGGTTCTGTTTCTATCCCTATTATTACATGGATTTGATTATGTTGTGATGGAATTATTTTTATGTATTCCTTTATCTTATATAAATTGTTTTATGACATCACGATGTTTAAGATTCCCATTTTTATTACATGGGTTATGCTATGATGAATGGTTTATGATTTTGTGGGACACATAAGAATGGTATCATTATGAGATGGTTGGGACCTATATCTCCCTCCAATGCATTGGGTAAAGATTTTATATCTCATGAGATAGACACGGCTGGAACGGCAGGATAAAACGGTTCAGTGAAACAGGACTGAAACGAGGAGTGAACTCGGTTCAGAAATAGACTTTGTCCACTAAGATATTCTTGGAAATGAGTCTTGACTAATAAGAAATGACTCTCTATGATTATGTGTGTATGACAAAAAGTTTCATGTTTTAAGTTATGATTATTGGGATTACATTTCACTACTATGATTTATCCCATGTTATGAAATTATGATTTCTTTTACAGGTTATGATTTCTAAAATTTATGTTCTTATGTATATGATGTGATTGATATTTCTTTTGTTTACCCTTACTGAGCATTTGAGCTCACCCTTTTATGTTTTCTTTTCCCCAGGATATAAAGAAAGGTATTAGGTAAAAAAGGAAGATCTTTATGGGAGATGTTGAAGATCTTTCACCACGATTAGAAGATTATATTCCAAGTTTCCAAAGACACTAAACTATTACTGTCCTTGTGTGTGTGGGTTTTTGTTATGTACTAAGTATTCCACAAAAGTAATGTAATGTTCATGTGCATCAAGCTTCAGGTCTCTACAGTGTTCATCCCATTACATGATGTGTATTCTGTATTTTCCTAATATCATGGATATGTTCCTAAACAATTATAGATATATGATCATTTCTTCAAATCACACCTCTAGGCCAACAAAAAACCAAGGAAATAGTATTTATTCATCATTTATTGCTATTCGATGGCCGATTTTTTTTATTCATCCATAGAATGCCTATACATCCCTAATACATCCCATGTGCTTCTCAATATCTTCCTTTGAACCATGATCCCTGAATAAACCATCATATAACTAAAAATACTCTGAATACATCCTTTATTCGTTAATCTTCTCATCCCAAATTAATCCACCATTTATCTGGGGGTGCGATCAATCTTGATCTTCCTAGGAAATGATGAACATAGACCTCATTTGCCAATACACAAATAAAATGAAGAATAAATCCATAATGAACAATAAAATGAAGATCAAAATTAATTGGGCATGAAATAGAGACCAACAAATAAAAACTGGGATGCCCAAGTGTGAGAGAAATGAATAATCAATTTAAAATCACCTCATAGGGCCATGAAAAGGCTCAATATGAATATAGATCAAAGAAAAAATTTGGTCATCCTCAACTGATTAATCTGTTGGGGAAGAATCTAAAAATTTATAAGTCTTAAATTGATATTGGAACATTCACCGAGGAAGAATGTGCTCGTTAATGAATTATGAATCCGATTTTGTTCTCTACGCTTTGATTTCCCCAGATCTGGGGGCTCATTGTCATCTAATTTCAATTGACCAAAAGGGGGTGGATGAAATATCATATCAACAGTCTCATGGTTATGTGGGAAACCCTAGATATCAACCATAATGAGTCTTTTATAGAGAAAATATAATAGGATCATTTATTAAATCAATTAAACCAATCATTTAATTAATTTAGAAAATGTAAATCCATTAGTTTCTTTGTCTGAACATCCCACAATGAACAATTTTAGGTCATACCTATGGTAAACCACACATTTTTGACTCAAACATGGTATTAGATTTTAGACTCAAGATTCAATTTAAAATTTATCGAATTTTTGTTGACAAATCTTGCATCTATGATATTAAATATATTTAATGTTTTTATAAACATAATTTTAGGCTCACTAGGCCACATAATCCCATGTCATCTTAGTGCCTAGTTCTAAGAATAGTTCTAGATATTTTTTAGTGCCTTGTAATGAAAAAATTCGTCCTTTAAAGTATTCCCTCTTTCGATATTTTGATCATTGAAAGAAAAAACTAAAAAAACCATGGGATATTGTGCACTCATTAGGCTCTCCCACTCCTAAATCTCTCATGAATGCTCCCACACTTACACAACACACAAAACAGGGGGAAGGTCCTTCAACATTGGATCACAACCTATCAATCCTTGATTTCGGTGGTGTCCTCCCCAAAAATTGGATCCATCCTTGAATTCCAACATTTTCCATTAAATGAAAAGCATATATCCATGTATGTATCTTCTCAACTATGACACATCAAATATGTTTTGAACCAGCTCCAACTATTTGGGTAGGGTGAGGTATTAATAAATCTCACAGACCCTCTTCAAAATATCAAATTTCTTGGTGAAACATAAGGATATCGTGCCTATAATAGAAAATTTATAAAATCCTCATTGTGGGGGGAATCACATGGGAATGTGGCCTCCCTACTCTAAATCAAAGGGATTATGGTGTTGATCTGAATAATATTTCATTATATACTATTTTCACCTCATCACCTCACAGATGAACTGGACCTTCTCTATCATCACCTAACCCTTCTCTCGACAAACAAGAGATGATCCACTAATCTCATTCCAATATATTGTTGACTTACAATGTCTCCCACACATTCACTCAAAAGGTTCAATGATGATAATAGATTGATAGATATTATTTTATGAAAAATGTACTAGTGGAAACTGATCGTCCCATCTCAGTCCAATGTCTAACACACAAGCACACATCATATACTCGAACACTTTAATAGTGAAATTGTTCTTCCCATATATCTAGGGGTGGAAGGCTGTACTCATCCACATCTAGGCCGAAATAGATTCTTAAAGGCCTTTCCCTAACCATGGTGTGAAATTTGTATCATGGTAATATACAATAGTCAATGTGACCCCATAAAGGTGAATGATATCCCATACATGCAATATCACCAAACACTCCACTAAACTCTACTCTTGGATTATAAGTATGTGCACTTACTTCACGAGTCGTTCATCTATAATCTATATGGAATCATAGACACTCCCTTCCCATGGAATCCATGTCAAAATGTACCTGTATATTCCATTCCATTTCCGGTCAATGATTTGAAGAGGCTGAAACAAACCATCCCAACCATGGTGCTCTGACATCACCTACTAAAAGGAAAGTCACATATAGATGGACACAGCCACACTTAATCTAATGGAAACCCAAAAAAAAATACCACTAAAGAATAATATAAATATTTTACACACATGTAGTTAAATCCAAAGGAGTTTTGTGGCACTCTATCATCAACTCATCTCGCATAGTGATTAGGACCATCATCCATCCTTGGAAAAGGCTGGAGTGATTCTCTCCATCATTAAATTCATCAGGGGAGAATCTAATGAATATATGGTCACGTATGTCCTCATAGGATATTACATATAACAAAGACTCTCTCCCACGATTTATGAGTAGAGATGTTAGCCCCATTAGTTAATAAATAACCATATTTTCCTTCTCATCACAGGTAAGCTATAAGGACTCAATCTGCTCAAATGCTTTATACAACAAACAATCCCTAGACTTTATACTAGGAGAATTTGATAAAACATATCCTTTAATAATATTATAGACTATCTCAAAGTCATAGTTATATAGGAAATCCAACCAAAGCCTCTATATCAGTTTGAAGTCTCTCTATGTGAAGACATACTTGAGATGGTGATGGTCTAGGTATACGATAAATTTATCTCCCTGAAGATAGCACCTTTATATCCTCAGAGAGAAGACCACCACTGCTAGCTATAGGTTGTGAGAAGCAATGTTAATTTCATAGGTAAAACCTACCATGATAATATACAATAACTGCCTATATCTACATCAACACATAGAAAATCCTTTTTTGAGGCATCAAAATACATGATGTACTATATTCTCTCCCAAAGTTGTCTCAAAATAGGATAAATCATTATCCTAAACCTCAACTCCTAAATAGTTACATGTTACTTCTCAGTCCATCTAATCATTTTCCATATCCATGATAGGGTGGTCAAAGGGGCAGTTATACTAGATAATTCAAAATAAATGTCTGGTAGTACCCTTCCAAGCCAGGAAAACTCCCCACCACTGACATTTTATTGGGTGGTTCCAAGTATATAATTTCATTGAGCTTTGTCAGGTCCATAAATAATTCATCCTCGGAAATTACATGCCTTAGAATGTAAACATTATGGATATAGAACTAACAATTAGAAAGATTACCAAAAAATTTGTACTCTAGAAGAAAATAAAGGACCATCCTCAATTGCTTTGTATTCTCCTGCTATAAAATAGATTATTTGAGTTTTTCATTAATGAATACATCTTTAAACTAGTCCAAGTGTGGATGGAAGAACCATATCATCATATACAAAAACATTGTAGGGGAAGTTTTCATATCAAAATATATCACCGAGAATTAATATTGTTTGTAGCGACATTGGAATTCTATATTTGGAATATTATCCTCATGATGCTTCAGTTAGTGGTAACCGGACATAAGATCCATCTTCTAGAACAAAATCACCCCTCAAAACTTTTCATAGATTCCATCAATCCCAGTAAACGGGTACCTATTATTTGTTTTTTGTTGGTTTAGGTGAAGATAATCCAAATAAAGCTGCATTATCCCATGTACCTTTTTCATGAACACCTCCATAGCTTCTCAAGAGGAAACACTAGTTCTAATAATACCCTTCCCTTAACGATTCTCTAACAACAAAAATATCACTCAATGCTCTATAGGGGCCATCTAATATGCCCCAAAATATATTTTTGCAGCCATAGGATGAAATTCTATGCCAAAATCCATATCCCACATTAGCGATAGTCTGAAATATCCTCAGGGAATAGATTAATAAAGTCATCTATAGTTGAATGAATATAAATTCTTGTAGAGAATCCTACACTAAGGTATACACTCTCTAACAAATGGGTGATTGGATGAATCCTCCACCTAACATATCCTACTCATCCCTCCCTTATCTTTTTCCTCCAAGAAATAAATCGCACTAATGATAGAAAAAAGAGATAAAAGTAGTGTTTGTTTTAGAAAACTAAATAAAAATATGTAATGATAAATCCTCAACTAGGTTCTCCATCTCTCACAGAAGGAGTAAAGAGATAAAACAATGAAAAGCACATATTTTATTAATACTGAATTAATTGTAGAATAAACACATATTATGCCTTTAATTTTCTCATGTACCACTGGTTCATACACATCTATAGCCTATAATTTTACATGGGCTTGACCACCTACTCAAAAAGATTGAAATTTTCTTACTCGTGGTGGTTGAAGAAGGATCTCGTGGTAACATTATCGACAACCAATTCCCCCTATTGGAGCCCCATATTATCCTCTATCACCTCTACCTCCCTAGGGGATTCCTTTCCCTTGACTAGGAGAATAATTATCATGTTGCAGCATCTTTCATGGTGGTCCATCAACTCTATGCCCAACCACCTCACCACATATGGTGGGTAAAACACACTTCATGCAATATAGCCCATCTAATAAATAGTACCACCCCAATACATTCTACCCTTTTCCCCTCTCTTATCCATGGACACATGCCCATGTATAATCCTGGGATGATCTCATACACCATTATCCTGTCATGTGGGGCCTAATAGTTGCTGTAGACAACATAAAATTATAATTCCACTACCAACTCTAGCTGCATCATTCCCATTTGATAGGAATATCCAAATCAATATAACCCCCTCCAACACTGAGGAATAGTTGGTAATGCACAAGGGTAGTAAACGACACCAAAATCTCTACGTACACCCTCCTAAAATATCCATTCACAGAAGTGGCCAACCTAAATCATATTTAGATAGTACAACCTAAGGTCTCTGAACCTCAATAAATAAATATCTATTGTCATACCTTCAAACTAAATCTCTAGAAGATCCTAATTCCAAACATAGTAGAAGATTGGGGAGTATTAATCCTCATGGAAAAACTGTTAGATATTAACCCATGATATTTTTAACTCATAATGAATATTTGTAAATAGAATCCACTGGTTCCTAACTAATCAATGTAAAATGGTTGATTCTCGTCCAACCACCTAGTGATTTCATTTTGTATTAATCCAGAAAACAAAGACCAATGACTCTATCAAATCCTCCACTAACTAGGGATCTAACTCAACATGGAACATTAGTCCCCTCCATATCTGGAAGTCACGAAGTGTGCTAAGACAATGAAGATCCTCCACCAACTCTACTATTATGATCTGAGGCTTGGTATGTGGGGGTGCTGCTACCTATCCACATAGAGGAAGAATCTCACAAGATAGACTCTGAACTAAACCATTATCACCCATCCTATAGTCTTTATGATCAAAAAATATAAAACATTGATTGATTTTATTACAGAGGCATCAAAAAAATATAATCAAGACAATCCAGGGTCAAATTATAATACATATAAATATAGATATATTTATATGGGGTGTTGGCTCAAGAATGATAGTAAAAATACTCAATCATATATGATGCATGTACCATTTATCCCTACAACCACTACCTATGTATTCCATGAATAGAAGAAGGTGGTTAGAACCCTACAGAATGGCCATGTCATCCTCCACACCCAAAATTTTGTATCTAGGACTGAAATACCCTTTGAAGACGCTTTATAAATATTTCTAGAAATCCCAACTAAACCCTCATAAGGGTATTACTCATAACACCATCCCATGGAATGAACCTCTCTGATCCAAATAATTCATGACCCTTTACAACCAGACTTGAGAAATAGCCAACCTAAGTTTTCTTCTATAACCCATGGGGTGGAGAAAACAATCAAAATACATTTCTAATATAAGAGGCCTTTGCCTAATGTACATGTATACACACACCCGACCATCACCATGAAGAAGTTCATAAAAATATTAATAAAAGATGAAACATCTATCCTATAAACTGTGCATATAATAATTCTAAGTAATACAAAAGTAGGAATGCGTAATGATAAAATTAATAGGGGACAAATAAATTCCCAACTATAAATATGTTTGAAATTAACAATAGATGGAATGTAAATTATGAGATATCTCCAATTCAAATATCAAAGCTCTGAATAGTATATATGGTAAAATGAACCAGGATATCCCTATGATCCTCTATAATCACTGCCAAACTATCTATCATCTGCTTAAGACATGACTTGTGATGGAAAATCTAATGTAAGAATAATTATATATGTACCTAGTAAGATGCCCTAAATGATTATGGGGGAGTATTAAGATACACGATAGGAATATACAGCCTAACCCAATGTAAGAGTGTAATAGTATTCAATGACATAGGTATATATATATATTTTCAATAAAAGAATCCCAAATTAGTTAGAAAGTGGACCTCCATCTCCCAGCCTTACCCATAAATGAGTTATGTTAGATCCAATTGGTCCATCAATGATTCTCAGCATCTCGTGCATTTGTTTGAAGGAATAATAAAGTCATGCCACACCTCTCAACCATGGAACACATTCATGGGGAACAATCACTAGGAAGATGTCACATACCCTAGTATAATAGGAGGGTTCCACTAATGGAGTGAATATATTACCCATGCCATAAATCCATTAGATGGTGTTACTCTAGTGGTTGACAACTATTACATTGACACCGTAAGATGGTTCCAATCAGTAAGAAGTTATAAGACACATGCCCTACCTTGAATGAAGATATAAATATAACAATTGAGCACCCCTTCCCTAACTGCACATGAGGGTGGAACATAGATAGAAGATAGAGGAACTATTCCCTTCACAATTGTAGGGTACCACTCTAATAGTTGACCGAGGAGCCAGGACATACCCAAACAGTGGATTCCACCAATTTGATAGATAGATAACCCATTCCAAATCTTGATAAGAGGGTTCAACTTTAATATTCGATTGAGGAATAATGCCTAGACCAGTAAGAGGGTGATAATCAGTGGATAGGTAGATGATTTATCTCCTAGCTCTATAGTAGGGTTTCACTCTAGTAGTCGATAGAGGATACATGCCGTTCCCAACAAGAGGGTTGCACTATAATCACTCAGATGATCCATCCCAATAAATTCTATCATCGTGCATCCCCTAAGGAAGATAAAACACTTAAGTTTTATATGAAAACATTATATACTTTTAATTAATGTACAAGATAATAAAATTATATTAGTTAAGCACATAATTCACATCCTATTAAACATATTTTTTATTTAATATTATTTCATTATGATTATATATATCTACTTTGATGAGTGATAATAATTAATTTTATTGGTTGGGGAGCGTATATTTCATGTTTGTCAATGGTTTCCTTGTATAAAATTAATGGATTTCTTTCAAAATGGAAAAAATGAATCTAGAACTGAAATTATTAATTATAAATTAACATACATAATTTTAAATTATTACATATATAATTTTTTTATATGGTATGGGTATGATTCATTAGATTAAATGTTGATGAAAATGTCCTAATTTATTTTGGAAGATTTTTCGATCACCATGAACTAGTATCATTTATTTAATATTATGTTTATATACTTGAAACAAAACATAATGTTTTTTTAATAACCATACTATAAAATTTTTTAAATTATAAATGGTTTAATGACCAACCATGAAGGTAGCAATTAAAAATGGATACTCATCGTCCACGAAGGTGGTGAATCGACACTTCATAGATGATGTTTTCATCTATAGTATAACAAGAGAAGAGAAGATAATAAATGATGGATATTACACTAAAATAATAAATTCAATTATATTTATTATACTGGATTTACCATTACTCATTGTATAGTGTAAGTTAGGGAAATATAATAAATTAAAATAAAATAAAACAGAAAGAAGGAGGGTTTTACCTCTTGAGTGACACATCTTTGAAAACTAAATTATGGAATTTGGAAATGGTCATTTGGTGAGAACATCATGACAATAACATGGGGAAGTGTTTTGGTATATGAATTAGAAATAATGGGAAAAATATCTAAGGAATAGAATGTGTGAGGATAAGTGGTGGTGAGGGGTTGTTTTTATAGTGGAGCAGTGTAGTCTTTATTTGATTATTGTATTCATTTGCTTATTATTTTCTATCAAAAATTTCAATAGTATTCATTCATATGAATATATAATATAACTAGAAAGTGTTATTTTAAACCCATTGGTGGCTACGTCATGTATACATCAGCCATTAAAAAGTAATTCATTTTTTACATATAATGATAAATACCATAAATTATTGTATTTCAATATTGAAAATAATTATACTATTCTAGAAAAACCCAAAATATTACTCTAGATATTTTTAAATGTCTATATTTAAAAAAGGAGTCCATTTTATGAAAATAATTTTATAATTTTGAGAATTTTTTTTTTAAATACCATCATTTTTTACTAAAAAAATACTATTCTAATATTATAACCGATTTTACGACACATTCAACAATGAGTTAAAATCTCATAAAATTACGTTACATTTATAATGAAAAAGAATCATTTTATGAATTTATTTTATGAGAAAATATTTTCATTAAAATTATTATATTAATTATTATATTATTAATAAAAACTCACTTTTCAAAAAAATGCATATACTTAATTTAACTTTTTCTAAATTAGTATTTAATCATTATATGATATAAAATATATCATACTTTAATTATTGAGATAAGTAAATTTTATTTATAATTTATAGCTAATTTTATTATTCTAATTTCCATTTTAGTATTCCTAAAGTTCAAATTACTATTCCAATCGTCATGTTAATATTTAATAGTATTACATGGTTCAAATGTTAAATATAAACTATCAAATAAATTGAATTTATTTAAGAAGATAAATACCATAAAATAATGTTTTGTTAAATAATTCCCTATATAAAAAATATCATCCTATAAATTTCTATAATAACGCATAATAATAATATATTTGTGTAATTATTCATCATAATTTCCTCTTGTTCTCATTTCGCCTATTCAATATTACAATTTTTCCAATGTACCTTTTCCAGCTGAGTTGTCTAATTTCTAAAAACATATTATCTATTGTCCATAAAATGGATTTCCTCTTCACAATAAGATAAATCAAGTACCAATTCTATTTTTTCAGATGTGAGAACATGCATTGGGTTTTGTATATATATCCTTGATAAAGAGTTGTGAATTACATTATGAACTTTGGAGATATTTGTTAAAATTTATAATAGGAAATCTATAACTCCAATTATTTCATGAATTTAAAAAGGACCTATGTATCTATGACTTATTTTTCCATTATTTACAAATCTTATATCACTCTTCCATAGAGATACCTTCAAGAAGACATGATCTCCCACTTGAAACTCCAAATTATTCTTTATTTTATCAGCATAAGTCATTTTCCCGCTATGTGTTGATTTGATATGATCATAAATAGTGTTTAATTTTTTATGTATATTTAATATATTTTAGACCTATAAGTTTCCTTTCACCAATATTATCCCATCATGTTTTGATATGAAATCCCTTTCAATATAACATTTCATATGTTGGAATTTTAATTCTAGAATTGAAATTATTATTATAATAAAATTATATCTATTAAAAATACTAATCCGATATACCATGATAGTCATGTGAAAATGATCTAAACCTATATTTTAATATTTGTATAGTACTATTACATTTTCTATTAGTTTGAGGGTGATAATATGTACTCAAATTAATCTTAGAATCCAAATCCATTGAAATACTCTTACATAATATTTTTGTAAAATGGGAATAATGATTAGAAACAATTGATAATGGTGAACCATGAATTGTTATAAATTAATTAATATATTTTTTTTTCAGTCACTCTGGTGTAAAATATTCCCTTATAGCAAGGAAATGTGAGGAATTTTGTGTCGATCAACAATTAACCATATTGCATCATTCTTTCTTGGAGTATTTGGTATGGTAGTGAAAAAACCATAATAATGTCATTACATTTGCATATATGAATAGGTAAAGGATTCATGACTCCTCTAGGATTTTTTATTTAATCCTTCACTAGTTGAAAAACTAATCATCATAGATAATAATTAGGAATTTCACACTTTTTGTTATCCCACAAAAAATATTCCATCAAATCTCCATACATCATATTGGTACAATGATGTATACAATAATTTGATCAATGAGAATCATCCAATAAATCCATTTTTATCTCTGGAATAGAAGGTCCCCAATTCCTCATCCCAACATTCAAATTTTCTTCTTTATATATGATGTCTACCAATTTACCATCATTCACTATAGATTTTTGGCATAGTAGAAGCATGTGATCAATGGTTCCCATCATTTATTTTATCATGATTTATGATCCACATGAGACCTAAATGATGATAAACACTGAGATATATAGAATGATTTCATGGAAAATATGTAATGAAAATCTTGTCAGAACCAAAGGGAGAATCATCATATATTATACTTAATTTATTTATTTAAAAGATGGATTACATGTTGGAATTTATTCTTGGTTGATGAAACCAGTTAATGAACTGTGGTCCACCATCGTTGTGTTATAGAAACAATGTGTATATTTCTTATAGTGTTGACCAAAATGTGTTCGAAGAATATCCAAATGACACTAATGGAATCTCCAGGTGATTCCCTTATAGATCCTTGTGCATGCACTGTCCACCATTGATCATTTCAAGAACCACTTCAAAAGCATTCTCCTTGATCTGGTTGAGGAGGATTGATCTCCATTCTTGGGAGCATTCTTGGAGAAGGGATCTCAAAAGGATTGAATGTTTTAACCAAATACATTTTTTAGAACCCCAAAAAATGAATTGGATTATAGAGGATATTACCTAACATTGTTTCTATATATCTTGTGTAATAATAAAATAATTTTATAAGTGCCTTGAATTATTTATTTAATCCTAGTAAAACCCTATGTCAAATAATAATAATATCATTATTTATCACATGGAATTTCCTTGTGAATTATAATTAAATATTATTTAATAATATAATATTCAATATTTATTATTTATCACTGGGCCTAAAAACAATGCATGTCATTCCTCTATAATATTTATCAAACCTTGAATAATGATGATTTATTTATTAAATAAATATCACTGAATTATTCTCCAACAAATAAATAAATATTATATTTACTGAATAGAAAATAAATATTTATAAGTGATCAATCATAAATGATTATTTATTAATCCATATACATGAATAATATTTATTGAATCTACTAAATAATATATAATAATATATATTATTTAACTAAGATTATAGATAATCTTTATATGGGACACTCTAGGCCTCTTTCATTGTGGCATCAAGTGAAGGAGCCTGAATTCTATGGTTAGAATCTAGAAACATACTCAGGTAACCATAGTGAATGATGTTAATTCTGTAATGATAGATCAACACTTATAGATGCATACTGTGTAATATAATCCCTTTATCATGATATCTCAAATCATGGAGGTTTCATGATAGTGTCATCAACCCATGTGCTCGATGCCTCTTTCTTTGACATAACATAATTTTAAAACGCCTATATAAAACGATCAAAAATGATTTATTTAGGATATATAATTTATATAAAAGGGCCTGATATATCAACTTCCTTTAATAATCATAAGGTACATATCATTTCTTATATTATTCATTAATGCAATATGACTCGTGATGCAACCAATATATCCTACTTCTCTGTGAACATCTATTGTCAGGGTTTATTTCAATACATCAATTTTCACAACACATAATACTCATTAATAACAATCATAATGTATATGGAAAAATAAACACCTCTGTAGATAGGAAAATCCAATGAAACATATATATTTTCATTTCCTACTAGCTAGTCCCATTCTCATAATATCTTACTAGATATTACCATTGGAGAAACAAATGAGAAGGTATCTCAATTATTTATGAGGTTACACCCCTATTATCCTATATAATTCATGTCCCTCAAATTATATCATCTTGATATGAAACATATATTCAAGAATAGTGTCCTAGAATTTCTGGTTTCTCATCATAGTGGGGAACATGTATGAACTTTTAGTGCGATAACTACTCTTAGAGAAAAATCACATATTATGTCACTAAAAATTATAATCATGATGTGATATATAGTTTACTAATTTCCAAAACCATGAATATGTTTTTATTATAATGTAAACAATTGATGGTTCTAGGACACCAACTCTAATAAAGTCCATCTTTCACTAGAGCCAACTTCTAACAACATTCAGTCTGCTAGCTCTCACATGATACTCAAGCTTCTACAGAGCTAATATTTTTTGAAAAGGGTATTAATTATTCTCTTTTGTGGGTACACTTCATACCAGAACATCAACACTATGATAAAAATTCATCAATATGTAATACTTCTGGAGTATGTTCTTTGTCCATAGTTGTGGCCTTTCATTTTTTGTAAGAGCCCCATCTTTAGTATTATTATAATACAATGTGATAGAGTATTTTATTCTTGGTACCACATCATGATCCTAGACAATTATTAGAATCAAAATGAATTTTGTGGCTAAAATAGAAGCCAATTTATATCCAAAATCCACTATAGAATCAGTGACAACTACTTACGTCAAACTCTTCTAGTGAACAACTCCTCCATTGAGATAGGAAACAAGACATAATTACGACATCAAATCATTTTTACCAATTTAAAAACTAGCATCCATATAACCAATGATGACCAGATCTTAAACTACTTCATAAAGTAGAAAAATATATTTAGTTGTTATCTGGTACATATGGATAGCCTTAAAAATTGTCTAATATTATTCTCTTAGATCATCTTGATATCTACATACTATGTTCAGTGTGTAGAAAACATCACATCTAGTAAATAACATGTCATACATTATTGATCTTATCATCGAAGCGTATGTGATATTAATTATTCATTATTTATCCCGTTTTATCTAAGAACCCAATTTCATAGAAAGATGAAAACTATGGAATATTGGAACTAATCCTCCCTTGGATTATTCCATACTAAGTATCATTAGTATGGGATCAATATATGTACTTTGAATTAGTCCAAGCAGCCTATTGGATCTATCATGAATGATATCGATCCCCATAATGTTGGTTTCTTCACCTATGTCCTTCATGGAGAAAAACATGTTTTACCAATCCTTAACTGGAAGTAAGAACGATATATCATTTCAAATAAGTAATATGTCATAGTCATATTCTATTAGGATAATGATCACAATCCCAAAAAACCACTTGTAAACACACAACTCACATTCATTCATAATAAAACTAAGTTCTTTTATGGCATCATTAAATCAAATTTTATATTTCTTGGATTCTAGAATCAATCTATAAATAGATCTCTTATACATGAAAATCCTTTTGACATCACATATAGTCCCCAACACTTTTGGTTTTTTCATATATACATTTTCTTGAAAATTATCATTATGGGAGGTAGTTTTGACATCAATATACCAAATATCAGTATAAAAGATTGATTTTGTATCATGTATAATTATAATGTATTTATATATGGAAACTATTGATAGGGTTTAATATTGGACAATTCCTTTATTTAAAAAAAACCTTGAGAAACTTGGATTTCTTTATAGGTATATCATTTACCTTAAATGTCCAAATTCCTTTTGAATACCCATTTGCTTCCAACACGATTTACATAAACTATCACATCATCTAGAATCCAAATATTGTTATAATATGTGGAATTCGTCTTATAAATTTGTGTTTCTTTCCATCTTGAAAATTTTGAGCTTTCTACTTCCTCATTGTATGATAGATGTTCTTCATTATCAACTGATAATGAGTTAAAATCATCAGTTACTAGAAAAATATATCTCACGAATTTTCATACATCTCTCACCCTCCAATGCATTACTTGTGTTTCTGAAACTACATATTCTGAGGGGACATGTGGAATATCTTCATGTTTTATCTCTTGTATGTCATGAGCATCAACTTCGTTGAAGTCAACCTTGCTCCCACAATCCTTTTTGGGGTTGTTCTCCCTGTTAGGGAAGACAGATTGTCTAGCGAAAGTCACATTCTTGAATGAGGGGATGTATATGATGTATGACCTTATTTTCTTGGGAGAACCTAAAATGATACACTTTTTACCTATAATGCTATTTTTTCCAAGAAGGCCTTAAAACACATCACAACCCCATAAATGTTATGCGACAAAATGGGTCTCATTCCACTCTATATCTCAAAGAGAATTTAAGTTTCAAATTTATTTGGAACTTGGTTTAATGTGTATGATATAGTATGTAATGCTTATCGAAAAAAAATAATGGAATATCTGCATGACTCATCATTTACCTTACCACGTATAATAAGTTACAGTTCATACTTTCACTAAAACCATTCCACATTGGTGTATAAGGATGAGTGAGTTGAGATAGAATCCAAAAATCCCATAAAAAAGTAAATGAAATCTTGAATAAGATATTCAGCTCCTCGATATGATTGATGATTCTTTATCATCTTACCATGTTCATTCTATACCTCAATTAGTAGTTCTATGAATTTCTCCAAGGTCTCAAACTTATACATGTGAAAGTAGATATATCCATATCAACTCAAGTCACCAGTTAAAGGAATGAGGTAAGAATATCAACCTGTAGCTTCTACTTGAAACATCAACACATATCATTGTGTACCAATACTAGATTCATTGTGGCCCTTTAACTGTATCCACCAAATGGTGGTTTGGACATATTTACATGTAAAAAATCATGACATCAATTAAGAGAATTTATCATAGAAGATTCTAAATAGATATCTTGATAGATATATTTCAAATTATTATCGTTTACATAACCAAGATGGTGATGAAAAAGTTGGGTGTTGTATGATTCATGTGAAAAAGATTCATTATGAATTTACAACACTTAGTTTTCATAATTAAAACACAATGATAGTTATTTAAATGTTCCATAACACAACATATGCATTACTTATAAAACAATCACCTTTTATTTCCAAATTTGAAAATAAACCTATTTGTTTATATTCATGATATAGAAATTATGATTTTATAACATTAAATACATAATAAAAATCTTTCAATTCCAAAATCATACTCATTGGAAATGAAAGGTTGTAGTCACCAATGGCCAAAGAATCCCACCTCACACCATTAACAGCTCTAAAATCCACCTCTCCTATGAAAATCTTTCTGAATATACTTGGATCCAACATTTAGATATAGATGTGATCCCTACAAGCTATATCTAATATCCAATGTGCTGATATTGAATTTTTTCACTATATACCAAAAAAACCTTTAACTTTCCCTTGATTCTGGGTCTAGTTCCTCTTCAATATCCTAACATTACACCTTAAAAACATACTACCTTATTTTTCATTTCCTTGCCTCGGGATCGTTTTCTTCTTGGATGGATCATGCTAGGAATTATTAAAAAATAATAATTGTTGGTCCAATTTTTCTTATTGTTCCTATTTCATTCACAGTAAGGATTGTGGGGTTTTCATGCACCATTTCCATATCTAGTTGGAGAATCAAAGTAACATGTTCAAAAATACTCTTTTCATTAATGTTCATGTTATAATTAATAATAAAGATGGAGAAGGACTTGGTATGTGATGAAATTATGAGATCAGTATCCCTCTCATTTGGAAATATAATCCTTATAATTCGTCATTTTTCAATGTTTCCATATGATTTACTACATGAGGCCCAGCTATCGTATACTCTCCAATATTAATTATAAAAAAACCATTGGATATTTCACACATCTCTTGTCTTTTCTACTCTTGATACAAACCCCGAATGTGATACATCATTATATATGCATCCATATTCTCATGTAGATTCAAAATCTCTCTAGACAGGGATAATAAAATGAGACATTGAACATTTGTAGAATCATTTAGATGTTTCTCATAGATATTTAATTCTTTATTACCTTCCTCATTAATAGGAAGAACATGAAAAGGTTTATACAACACATATAATTTCCTTTAATGGAAAATG
The DNA here is from genome assembly GCA_963277665.1 of Viscum album. Lineage (NCBI taxonomy): Eukaryota > Viridiplantae > Streptophyta > Magnoliopsida > Santalales > Viscaceae > Viscum > Viscum album. Next base: position 594,916,378 of record OY728126.1, read on the forward strand.
ATGAAATGAAAGTGACTTTTTCATTATATGAGGTTTATACAATAGAGTAGGTTGTTCTTCTCATGTATGTATCCTAATGACATGTTTTATGTCAATTTACTGTCATCTCTAAAAAAAACTTGTGTAATTTTAGTACATTATCTGAAAAAAATGAGGCAAATTAATAAATGTTATATTTATTATCCTCCCACTATTTTTTTCAATACCCATTAACCCTCAGTATAGGATTAATAAAATCTTATTTCTTAACATTTTAGTGAAAAGGATATATATTACCCCTCTCATTAGCCAAAATTAGGTTGGTCATGCCACATGAATGGTTTTAGGGTGACATTCCAAATTCAAACTATATTAACTCTTATTTCCATTATCTGTTGAGTGGACTCCCTAATCCTGAATTCCAAAAATGGATTTCCTAATTATTTACCTCTCATTTACATGAAAATATTTTCAGGAAGTTAACCATTAATGTGAAATAAGTTATCTCACCCCCAAAAATCAAGTGAGATTTAATAGATAATTGAAAGCACCTTAACTTGGGATGGCCAGGTACTTTGAACTATCGTTCAATTTTAACCATACTAGTGGAAGGCTATAAAGACATAATATATTTAATTATTTGATTTTGTCCTTTCTTTGAAAATTTCCATATTGATTTTTAATCACATCATTTTTAATACTATGTGTCTATAGTTAAGTTGTTAACCATGTATTATATAATAATTACGCATAGTCTGGTTTATTTCATTGAATGGTAATTCATTAATTATGGGATTGTGACAATACATTCATAATGAAATAACCATGTGACTAATAGAAATAAAATAATGATGTGGAATAATATTAAGCTTGTACTAGTGATTATTTTACATAATGGTTGATAAAATAATTATTGACCTAGGGGTCAAAACACTATGAACCAATAACGACTCGTGTTACTGATTTCCACCTGTCTACCAATGTATCTCATTAAATTAGTTTTTCCTAGGCTCCAAACATCAACCACCACCACCATTTGGGGAGTAACATCAATGACATATGCCTTTTACTCACAAATAGGTAAGGGGAAAAGGGGTTTATATAAAAGAAACCATGGGCACACAGACCCTGCATAATGAAAGGAGATAAGGCAGACATTCCAAAAATTTAATGTAATAATAAATTAAATAAAACCAATCAAATCCAAATGGTTTAGTCTAACTCATGATCATCAACATAAATTCCTAGAATTAAACATTTAATAAAACTATCATTTAATTCATACAGACTCTTATTTAAGATAAATTGTTCTCAAATTGATTAATTATTATCTTTAATTAAATAATAATTTAATCTTAATTATCATCGAAGTTTCCTTCATATTATCATCTATTAAAATTTTAAAAAAACTAAATAAATTCATTTGAAAGTAAATTTGTACATAATTGTACTGTGGAGGCAACATAGTGAAAACCTTTCTGATTCTGTTCAACATGCATTATACTCATATACTATTTTACTCTTATGACATATGGCAAACATTACATATCAAATATGTTAACAATATTTACTTCATTGATGATTACATAAATCAAATGATTTTTTGGTCATGTGTTTTTATTAAATGTACATAGAGATAAAAATTTAATACAACTCATACATGATATGTAGATCTTAGCATTGTATAGATATTAATTAAAAATTTAATATTTATGTATATAAAAACCTATCACACGGGTTTTCCTATAATTAAAACCACGCACAAGTATATGTATCAATGATTATATACAAAAATAAATAAATTGTTAATCTGCGTAACTTGGTATCAGTGCATAGCTTCTTGATCTGATCTACTCGATATGTACACCCCTCACAATCTATCTAAGACACATGCTTAGGGACTCCGCATGAAATTTGTGCTTTGTAAAATTTCGAGAACATAGCATGTCTGATGGTCCCTATGCTGTGTGAACCCCGAGTTACACGTTCACCAGTCTGGTAGGCCATGTATGGAACACACGATCCATCTATGATTCAAAGGGACTACATAACGTGTACTTGGAATTCATGGTATGTATTTCGGCTGGTCGTGAACTATTAAATTCATCTCAACAGAAGGGGAAATAAGTGAGTAATTAATGCCAAAAAATTCAAAAATTTGAATTGACTTCTGAATCAATTTCTATTCAAGGATTCTGAGTACATTATGTGTAACTCCCGGTACCTGGCATGTAGTCTAGTGTTGTCCGACCAGAAACCATGACACCTTCAGATGAGTTACATGATTTTATTTTAATCATAAAATTTACATTATTTACTAGAACTACATGAAACATAGGAGGAAGAAGAAGATATCATGATACAGATTAAAAGAATGATAAACCAGGAATTGAAAAAATAAATTAAAATGTATTAATAAGTAATAATATAAAAATAATTATAAATAATTATGTGATAGCTATAGTTCAACTTATAGGTTTTGGGTGTAGCATAAGCATTCAATGGCCAGTACCCAATGTTTCATTTGTCATGATCAATGATCAATGTGATATATAAATGAAGATAAACATCGAGATATACTGAATTGTGTTAATGAAGACAGAAAAGGAAAATCACACTAGAACTAGAGGGACGATCATAACATATTATTTATAATTAATTTAATTAAATAAAGAATTACCTTTAAGGAATTATTTCTTCATTTTTGAATATGGTGGTAGATTTTCTGTCCACTGTCACTGTGTTGTATAAACCAAATTTAGTTGTCTTTTAGTAGAGATCTAAATGTGTTCAACCAATCTCTAGACATCCCCAAAGGAAACTTTTGGTGATAGCATGATAGATACTTGCACTTGCATTACCCACCATTGAATGCATTGATAACTGCTTCCAAATAATTCTCATGGAATTAATAAAGGCAGATTTATCTACTTGTATGGGATCATTCTTAGAGAAGGATGCTTTCAATGCTTGAGAGGTTTCCCTAAATCTATTGTGTATAACCAAGAATAATGAATGATCTTATAGGGAAAATAACATTACTGTATTTATATATCTCGATGGGTAAAAAAATTAATTAAACAAGTTCCCTTAATTATTTATATAATTTTAGTGAAACCCCAAGTAAAATAATAATAATAATATCATTAGTTATCGACATTCTGTCAAAATTTTAATTATAATTAAATATAATTTAATGTAATAATATTCAATATTTATTATTTCTCACCAGACATAAAAAATTAGTCCTCTATTCCTCCAAAATATTTATTGGACCCTAAATAAATAGTATTTATTTATTAAATAAATATCTTTTAATTATTCGCTAATAAATAAATAAATATTATATTTACTAAATAAGAAATAAATATTTATTGATGATTAAGCATACCTGAATAATTATTAAAAAAATATGAGAATAATATTTCTTTAACATGTTAAATAATAAATAATATTATATATTATTTAATAGATTTTCATGTTAAACATTGTGTGTTCCCCTCTAGGCCTCTTTCTTAGTGGGGTTAGGATAAGTAGCCTAAAGTCCAAGGTTAGCTTCTAGCAATACACCAAGGCACCCATAGTGAAATATGTTAATTCCACAATAACATGCCACCTTATAAATATTATTATTGTGTAAAATAATCTGTTTATCATGATATCTTAAATCAAGATGGTTTTATATCTGTTCCATCAACCCATGTGCTCGATCTCTCTTTCTTTGAATTATTAGAATTTGAACTTCCCTATAAACACCATGGACATGGAATTATTTAGGATATATCATTTTCGTCAATTGGAAAGAGATATAAACTTCCATTAATAAAAAAATTCCCAAATCATTTCCCACATTAATCATTAATGCAATATCACTAATGACGCACACAACATTTCATTCTTCGCTGTAAACATCTATCGTCATAGTTTTATTCAATTCATCTATATCGGTGACTCATAACACTCATTAATAACAATATTAATGTCTAAGGTCCAATACACACATCCATAGAAAGAAACATCCAATGACACATATAAATGTGGATTTCCTACTGGTTGGTCTCATTCTCATAATATCATATTATAAATTACTAGTGGCGTACACCATGTGATGGTGCCTCATTGTCCAATGAGTGTCCACCCCTGATAGTATGTATCATTTCTGTCACCCAAATAATATATTCTAACTATATAACATATATTCAAGAATAGTGTCATATAAATTCTAGGATTTCATCATAATATGGAATTATTGTGACCTTTTAGTGTGACAGAAACTCTTAGGAAATTTCACATAATATTTCATGCGTAAAAAACAATAATTATGTGATAATTAATTTTGTTAATTTTCAAAACCATGAATACATGTGTATCATAATATACACATACGTTTCTTTTAGGAAACCATCTCCAAAAATCACAACACAAATTTTCTTTTGAAAGTTATCATAATCAAACTATGAAATTTTTATTCTTTCCAATAAAGATTATTTGATAAAGATTTGAAAAAGTAGTGTTGTTTCAACTTCCTCGATAATTATGATATCTATCTTTACTATATCCATGTATATAGGATACCTGTAAATATTAATTTTTTATAAATCCATGATCCTTCAAACTCAATTCATCTACTACATTATTTGAAATTCTCAAGTGGTAGTGTACTAAACAATCCCAATCCTGGGTAGCTAGAGCAATTTCATTTTCATTATGTGAAGTACCCTCTCTGATAATATATATTTAAAACTCTGGTGATCCATATATATAACACATATTTCACTATAGATATAGTGTCTACATATATATAGATTACATATTATAGATGCAAACTCAATATATTGATTTCGGTTGATAGATTCTTGAGTTTTTAACTTCCTTTATGAATATAAAATAACTCTATAATTCTACCTAAGGACACTGGCATGTACATTGTAAGATTCATCACTATAAATAAAAATTACTCCATTACCATATGGTAGAGTCAATATCAGAGAATTTAAAAATCTCCTCTTAAATTATTCAATGAATTATTCAAATTTCTTATTTCAGTTAAACATAACCCCTCAACATGTAATCTTGGTTAAAAAGTTATCTAATAGGGAAAAATTCAGAATGAAATGCTTAGAGTAACCCACTAAAGAAAAATTTTCCATAGAAAATGTTTAAGTTTAATCCATATTTATGGAACATAATTTATAAAGGAAGCTACATTTTGAGGGCTGGGAGAACAGGTAATACATTACAGGACGGGAAGAAATGATAAAAAAATTAGGACCTGAAGGCCTTAAAAAGGACATGAATATAAAAAAGAATTAATATATCAATACAAGAATAAAAAACATAATCACACCTTTCATAGAATTAAATGTGAGATCATTCAATGTATATGGCTTTCCACTTTCCAATAAGTTTTGTTGTGTTGTAATGCATTTTTCATTGCACTATCACCTGAGATTCCATAATTGGAGAAAAACAATTCAAGAAAAGGTGCTATTAGATGCAAGAATTAAAAATTTCTTTACTAAATATGTAAATATTTTATTATAAGATTATGTAGAACAATATTTATGTAGTTCTGATATTCCTCATAGCATTTTGAGTAATCCATGGTATCATTAATAAATAAAATTAAAAATTTATAAAGATATTCCATGAATACTCAATTAATTAGATCCTTAAAAATAGATGGTAAATTATTCAATGTAAATGGAATTACTATAAACTCATAATGTCCATATCTTTTTCATAATATTTTATTATGAGTATGTTACTTCTTTAAAAACAATTGCAGATATCTAGAATTATGATCAACCATTGAAAAATACCAATCTACGTAATGTTGGTAAAATATATCATCAATGTGAGGAAAATTATACTTTTTATTTATCAAAATATAATCTCTATACATATACTATATGTACAGAATCAAAGATTCATCTTTCTTCTTAAAAAAATGGAAGGTACCTAAGGAGAAACACTAGGGAGTAAAAATTCATTGTCACTCAATTCCTTTAGCTATTTCTTTAACTCTATTAACTCCAGCCTGGAAATTATATATGGAATCGTTTATATAATCCTTTAATTAGTTATTAAATAAATAGAGAAACAATATCCCTATCTAGAACAAATCCATGTAATTCCTCTGCAGATAGATCAATGTATTCTTGTAAAATAGGCACAACCTCAATTTGAAATCACATTTTTCATCAGTATGTTTTTTCTGCTCTTTTTATAAAAGAATATAATTTATGAGAGATACTATATGTGGATTTCAAAATGACTCAAATGATGAAGTCACCCTTACAATGATAATAAATTACATATCTTTATTAGAAATACTAAGTTCTATCCCTTTTTAATAAATGTTTGCATCGTATTTTCTAACATGTTCTTTACAAAAGATTATATGAAAATAAACCATAGTTATGATAATAAAATCATCAATAACATCCAATTTATATATAAAAATAGAAAATTCTTAGAATATATTTATTACATAAGGCCTTCAGTCAGATATTATACTAAAAAATTCATTGTTATTCTGAGTTTGAAATATCTATTTTTTATAGAAAACTGGGATGATATAATAGATGGTTATGATCCAAAATAAAAGAAAGTATTAATTAAATTTGGGTATACAATTTATGTACCAGACACCACCTCATTAGTAACATGAAACACAATTATTGACACTATATAAGTATAGAATTTCTCTAATGAATTTTTTAAGGGAGATTTCACTTGACATTTAAGATATTCATGTGCATAGTTTTCAATAACCTTACAACTGATACATTGCACATTGCTGAATTATTTCTCTCCCTTACAATCACGAGCATGGTGTCTTTTTTCCCACACATGTAAAAAACTCACACTCCCAATAAGAGTGATAGTTGATAATTCTTTTCCACCTTTATTTCAGGTGGGAAATTACATTCTTCAGTTCTTCTCTTTTTGGTTATTTCTTTTCCTAGAGTACTAAGCATCCCTCTTATTATCTTTCTTTTCATCGATACCATATGGTTTTGAAAAATATTTCTCTTTCTTAATGGTGAATGATAATATATACTCATATGATGAGAATAATTCAATGATTATTTCCCCTCATATAGTTTCATTTATACCATAAAATAAATGGTCAATCTTACTCCATGGATTACATATGTAGTCTGTGGCATGCATTGATAACCGTGTAAATATTTCTTCATGCATATCAATATTTTTATCCTATTTCTATCTTAGAATCATGAATTACCTATCTATATCCTCTAATTTACCACAAAGGAATCACTATTCAATGAAAATTTACTTAAAATCCTTCAATTCTATATTTTTAATTCCTCCCTCATCGTGTGTGTTTTGAATTAATTACCACCATTGATCTGCATCTCTTGATAGATGATCAAAATACCATGATAACCTTACCCCTTTAATTAATTTCCAAAAGTTTTAAATATATTTTCCAAGAATAATATCCATTTTATAGCTACAAATGTGTTTTTATCCTCATTGAACAACGTATGTTTTTGTCTCATTATGTAGTCTGTCATTTTTAAACAAGGTTGTGGATCATTCCGGTCCATGAATGTAAGGTTATTCATCATTACTTTAGTTATTTTTCCCTGTATAGTTATATGTTTTCCAAATACAATTTTAGTTCCATCTCTGAAATCATTAACTTGCTTAGTATGGAAATTCATACATCATATACATGCATTGATATGGTTTCCATTCCTTTATCTATGTTCCATTTCAAAATAATGTGATACACTAGATTAGATTATGTGATTTTAAAACTTGTGAAACATGTGACATATCACTAATATAAAAATATTAATCTTGGTTATCTTGAAGATATTCTCAATGTCATTTATAGGGTTATATTTCCCAAATCTTTGTTTTACCAAATCATGTTTCCCAAATTTATACTAAACATCTTCTGATACAAACTGTAAAGACCCAGACCCTAGTAGCCCGATGTCGGTGCCTTGATTTTTAATATGTCATAAAAAACATGTAGATCCAATCTCGAAGAACTTAATGGATTAAGAAATTTTTATAACTATATAAAAACATTTTTATTACAATACAGCTTGAAAATAAATACAACCTAGTAACTCTATTTAATACACCCATGTTCTCATATATTATCCATGTATGTCAATAATAATATACATCATGGAATTTTAGAGGAAAATAAATCATATGAAAGGGTTGAGCTCATATTCTTAGTACAAATATGAATACAAAGAAATCCATCATAATTAACCATGAATATTAATGAAATGTGAATAACTAAAAACACATACAATTAAAACAAAATCTTGGGGATTATATGTTAGGAACAAATTCTAATCAATTAGAATCGTATAACTAATCACATGAAAAAGATAATTACGCATGGATATTCTCTTAGTTGAATAATCACACAGATTATCAACAAATAATCTCATAATAGGAGAATTTATAATATGGGACATCATAAATATGACATCAAAGCCTCAACCAAGACGCCTATATAAATGGGTATAGCCTCAGCCAAAACCCTGTCTTGTTTGTCTCATGAGACATACCGATGCATCAATGAAGAATAGTGTGTATTTCTTAGCACTTACATATTCTAATGCATTCCTAATATAGAAGGGGACAAACATAATCAACTTACACATTCATATGGAATATATCAAGTGAAATGTAAACAATTTCACCATTTAGTAATCATAATTATAAAATATACAAAGTAATATGGTGAATGTAATCAAGATAGTACATCCCAGATAAAATGATAATAAACCATTAAATAAAATACAGTTGATCGTATCATAAAAAATCAACTCCAATTAAGCATAAAATTTATTATAATGTATGGAGATAAATGAAAATACTGAAACAAAATAATTGAAAATTTCTCGAGAGAAATACAATTTCTTACATTGATAAATTTTATTAAAAATCTAGGAAAATATAAATGACAATATTTTATATGAATGTGAAATTGTAAATAGGTAATTTATTCCTCGTGTAATTAATCTTTCAGGAAATCAAGATTATATTTTCATGTTGTATAAGGTAAAAAAATATTTCTTTTAAATTTATGAAATATGGAACATTTTTAATATAATTTTTAAAAGAATGTGTGGGGATAGTATGACTCATAAAAGTAATAATTATAAAATTAAAATATTTAGTAAAATTAAATTTTTTTGTGATATTATATATCAAAGGGAATTATAAATTCACAAAACATAGTGAATAAGTTCCCAATAAGTCATATTTCATAGAAAAAAATCTAAGATGAAAAAACACGTACCTTATATTCGAATGAATTATGTAAACATACTCAATATCCTGGATAATAAAATTAAATTCATTAATTACATAACTAATAATATATTAATCATAAATTTTATTTAATATAATTTTTTTTTGAGAATTTATGTCCATTCTGTTGAGTTATAAGGATTAATTTTATTGTTCTGCGAGTCTTCGTTCTATGGTTTTCTAGACGGTTCCCTTATATATAATTATAGGAGTTCATTCCAAAATGTGAATAAATTATACGGAAGTGAAATAATTTAGTATTAATTATCCTAAAATTTTTAATACTATCGCATATATATTTTTTAAATAAGGAATGGGGATGATTCATTAGATAAAATGTTGATGAAAGTGTTTAAATTTATTTTGGAAGTTTTTACGACCATCATGAACTAATATCATTTTATTTATTATTATTATCATATACTAGTTTCAGAATATTAAATATGTTTTAATAAATGCATTAAAATATTTTTAACCAGATAATTTTTTTTGACATGCCTTAAAGATGGTATTGATTGTTATGAATAAAGGCATTGAATCAACACCTCGTGGAAGATGTTTTCATTTTTAGAATTATAGGAGAAGAGAAGTGTCTTAATGTTGTATATCCAAGTAGAATAATAAAATTACATAATATGTATGATAAATTAATTATGATGAATCTTTTGATAGGATAAGTGACTAAATGATATGAAAATAAAATAAATTAAAAGAGAAATTGGGAGGGTTTTACATATTTAGTGTTGTCTCCCTGAGAACCTCCTTATGGAACATGAAAATGGTTTTTTGGTGTGATCATGAAGACCATAATGTGAGGAAGTGTTCTGGGAGAGTAATTTTTTATAAAATTATCAATCTCTAAGGCATATATTATGTGATGAGATGTGGAGGTATTTATAGTGTAGGATACGAGAGTTTTTTTAATTATTTTATTCCTTAGATTATTTTTTTGGCTCCAACCTATCAATAGTATTAAATGTTTTTAATAAATATAGAAACTAGAGAATTTGGAATAGAAAAAATGGGTTATTAACTCATATATAAATTATTCATGACTCAATAAGTCATTCATTTACTTATAATGTTAAAAATTGTAAATTATCAAACATCACTATTCACCAAAAATTCAACAATTTTAGAAAAATAAAAAAAATTACCATAACCATTTATAAATATGTATATATAAAAAAATAATATATTTTTAAAAAATTATTTTATAATTATGGGATATTTAATTTTTAAGGAAATCATTATTTATCCAAAAAATACTAATTTTAATATTATATCTGATTTTACAACAATTTGAATAATTAGCAATGGTCTCACAAAATTTCCCTATAATTATAATGATAAAAATATTAATTTTTTAATATTTATTATAAAACATAACTATATTTTAAATTCTAAGATAAATTATTAAAATTAAAATTAAAATTCACATTTCACATAAATAGAATCATATAATTTATCATTTATAAAACACTTATTTAACTATTGTATGATATAAATATAACATCTTTTCATTTTTGAAATACTGAAATTTTGTTTATAATTTTATAATGTTTTTATTATTATAATGTCTATATTACTATTCATAACAGTTACATTACCATTCAAACAGTAATGTTAAAATTTAATAGTATAACACAGTTCATTTCTTCAATGTAAACAATGAAAAAAATTATATTTATTTAAGAAGATATGTAATGTAAAATATTAGTGTGTTACATATTATTCATATAATTAATTTTGATCTAGGAATTATAATTCATGAATATTAATATGGAAATAAATTGATAAACTATAAATATTTCTATGTTTTTCATATACATAAAATTTGAGAATAATGGTATAAATTTTCCAAAATCACTTGAATAGTCTTCAACATTAGTTTCATCTATATGAGGATTTTTTGACTCAAAATGATTAAATTATTAGGAGAAATTGAATGATATGTACTTCTATGTCATTCTATTTCCCTATATGATTTCCTCACATCTCATATCATTAAAAATTAATATATTATTTAGTATCTCAATAGTCCCCTCATCCAAATATTGATCTTCAATAATTGTAATATTCATGTCGTATTTTTTCAAAAGTATACAAATCAAATTATTCATATTCTTTTAATATTAAATAAATTGAACATAAAATCAAATCAATCATTTAGTTTTGTTCAAATTAATGAATAATTTAACCATAAATTCATCTTCTAGAGTTTGGATATCATCAAATTGATCCTCAAAAGATTACAACTACTTCTCTTTCAACTTCTATCCCATCATATATATTATAGAGTTTTCTCCAGATTATATTTTTTCCATCATTCCAATAATTCATGTAAACTATTTATATTAGGGTGATGAATTCAAAATTTTATATGAAATCCTATCAATTTTTTTATTCTTCTTATCCTATGAAATGTAAGTATTCCAAACATTTGGAAGATTTATAGCATTATCAATGATATAAAGAATGTCCAGGATGAGTGATTTTTGATATAGAACCATCTTGTCTCCCCATAGGAGAAATATATAGACATTGAATATGAGGACTCCGTTGATTTTGATGTTAATAATTAATTTCATATATCGCTTAACCATAGAAACTAGTAATTGAAAAAAAAAATAGATATGTGGGCATAAAAACTCGAACCAATAACTCCTAGCTCTGATACTAATTATGAGGCCCATGAGATAGTATAAATGAACTCACAAAGTTATTGGTCATTGGTTATAAAAATAAGCTCTCAAAATTTATGATTCCCATCACTGGATTTTTCAATTCTTCCATCATTTTGATTATGTGATGATGTATGATTGAGTGAGAAATAATACAGTTGGACACATTGTTTGTTACATGGTTTTCCCAACTATATTATCAAGTAGATAATAAATGACTCAACGAAATTGAGAACATTGTGCCAATATTTTAATTCATTGTTAGTTTAAATAGAAAGAATATGAGTTTTTTATTTTTCAACTAATTATCAGACAAATAATATGTGTCATCAATATAAATGATCTATGATTATAATTCTTTATATGCCTATAAATTTTAGTTTTTTGATCACCCTTATTTCTCTCTTCAATATCCAATCTAATCACCCTTCGAATGTTTTTTTGTCTCTCAGAGTCTCTAATTTGCAACACATACAGATCTATAAATAGGTCACCGTATATTTATAAATTTAATATTCATTTAATTGTGACACTTTCACCTATGGTGTAATCCATATATCTAGATGATATGTGAGAAAAAATCTCTATCATCTTAGAGTATCTCATAATATATTTTATTAGACTTGTGGTGGGATATGTATAGCGAGTCATATAATATTTAACCATTTCAAAACCATTAATTCACTAAACTCTTATAGTCATTCTCATTATATTGTAGATAATTCAATATTTCATGGTGCACATTAAATCTCATGAACTAATGACCTTAAAATATTTTTCACCTAGGTAGTATAGGCACGGTTTCTCCTACTAGAACAATGTCTTTTTGTTTGAATCACTCATTATATAACGAACAATACAATTATGGTGTGGCCCTTATCATTTCATAATTATCCCGTTCTCATTCTAGATTAACTTTTCAAAATAATATTCTCATATTATATTATACTTTTCCAAAATCTTCTTTTTCATGATGTAATAAAATAATTTGTAGAATGATTCTTTTATACATAAGATAAATTCTTTACATGGAAGGCTATCTTATGAAATCATTGTCTCAAGTAAAATAGACATAAATATAGTATGAGTTTCATTCATCCATGTTTTGGAGTGTCCAAAACATTAGCAATATAGTTTTTCACTGGAAGAAAAATCTCAATACATTCATTCATGTGCATCTTCACTCAACTCCATAAGTATTTCTACTCATCCTTAACCATTTTTAAAATGAATAAATTATGAAAACGTCACAAACCCATGAAAAAATTTACTAGAAAAATAATTTATAACATACCAAAAATAAAATTATCATTTAAACACATCACTAGAAGATATGATATAAATTTTGTGAGGATTCTATTACATAGTGTGAGAAAAATGAATTTTTTTCCATGTATCTTTTATGATCAACACAACTCTCCCTTTTTCATTCAAATCATGAGGGTTATTTAGTATTTAATATCTCATACAGATCATAACGTTTGTGGGATTTTATATTACACCATAAAACATGAAACACAACATAAACCCACCACTTGCATGGGTAAGTAAATGAAGGAATCATTAATAGAGAGAAACCCCTTCTCACCTCAATGGTTTAATGATCCACCCATTCAAAAAAATCATGATGGTATAACAATATTTCATCAGAGTAATATTGCAGAGGCATGAATTAATTGTTAGAAAATTATAATAAAGTAGAAGATTTTATGGGATAATGTTTCATAAAAGCTATCCAAATCCCCCAAACAATCCTGAATTAAAAAATAACAAATTATATAAGAAACATTTTTATAAATGGATTACAAGACAATGCATTCTCCCATTATATATTCTTAGTCAGTCCTCTATTTTTAATGGAGGTGTGATATCCTTATAATAAGGGAATAACTAGACTATAAGTAATTAATGGACAATAAATTAGTGATAGTGTGTTGTATAAAAATGACTATAAATTAAAAATACCATAAATTATTAAAAAAAATTCTATGAGAGAAGTGTCTAATTATTTTATCAGTAGGGAGAGGGGATTATTAAATAGATTTTGATGAGATATAAATCCTATAGGATACACTCCATATAACGACCCATACTTTACATACATTGTTAATACTTCAAAATTGAAGCACACTTATTACAACATATGACAAAACCACAAAGGACCGTATAGGTATAGTGTCTTTAGAATCTGGGAAACATAAACAACTGGTTCATAAATCTTCTACAGTGTCTCCCATTTATTTCATCATATCTAGGGTCCCTTTTAGCATATTCTACTTAATATCCATCTTCCTGACCTGGGGAAAAGAAAACATAAAAGGGTGAGCTCAAATGCTCAGCAAGGGCAATAAAGGAAATAAAAATCATATCATATCTTTTTGAAAATCATAACCTGCAAAAGAGATCATAAAATCTTAATAAATCATAGAAGTGAAAATGAGATCCCCATAATCATAACATGAAACTTGAAACTTTGTGGCATGCACACATAATCATGGGAAATCATTTCTTGTTAGTCATGACTTATTGCCAAGACTATCTTAGTGGACAAAGTCCCTTTCTGAACCGAGTTCACTCCTCGTTTCAGTCCTGTATCACTGAACCGAAATAACCTTCCATTCCAGCCATGTCTATCTCATGAGATATAAAATCTTACCCAATGCATTGGAGGGAGATATAGGTCCCACCCATCTTATAATGAATCCTTTCTTATGTGTGCCACATAATCATAAAACATACATCATAGCATAACCCATGTAATAAAAATGGGATTCTTAAACGACATGACATCATAAAACAACTCATATAAGATAAAGGAATTCATAAAAATAATTTCATCACAACATGATCAAATCAATTTAATAATAGGGATAAAAACAGAACCCTTTATTATCTTAGATGGAAAATAATTTTGATAAAATACTTGAACTTCATTCTTGAGGAAAATATCCTTTCTGCTTCAAAAATACTTTTCCTTTCTTAACATGTCGTACAATTATAAACTAAAAGAAGTTGATTAAAAATAAACTTAAAAACATGAAAAGGAAACTTCTTGGAAATAATGTTTTATAAATCCATTCATGCCGTATAAGTTAAAAAAAACATTCTTCGTACTTTTGTCGGAAAAGTCAAAAAAGTACCTCGTACGGAAAAACGACAAAAGATTCCTTTCATATTCTTTACTAAAAACTCACCTAAGGGTAAAATTGGATTTAAACTATTGAAAGTGGATGGAAACAATATTACATATTGAGGGAACATGGATGTGGATGATAAAATACACCCCAGTAAATACTTACGAATAAACAATCTCGGATAAAAATGAGATTGTAATATTTCCCTTACCTTAGGTCCGATTTGCTTTGTACGTGTCCGAAGCTCCTGTATAATGGTTTAAATAATGTTATTGACTTATTCCAGAATCATACATGTTGATATGATATCATATATGGTCATATTATTAGCTTCTTGTTAGTAATATTTCATTGTTACTTGTTACTCGGGTCTTTATAACTTTTTGTTCTTATGCGTGTTTTGTCGAATAAATTATTATTCTTATCTTTAGGTTATAGATAATTCATTTACAGAATGGTATTAGTGTAGTATATACCATATTCATTCATTCAATTCATTTATATAATCATTATGAAATGAAGATCATGTAGAACGAGTCGCATCACATCGTGGAGACGGTATTCCGTACGTACGCACGAGTGATGATATCGTTCCTATGATCGTGGAATTGTATTGGAGTATATATATATATATTATTTCAGTATCAATATTACTTCATAATAATCATATATAGTTACTTATTACACCATTATAACCATCCTTGTAAGTTGATGGTGGAAAAATAGATTACACCACGGCGTGGAGACGGTATTCCGTACGTACGCACGCGCGGTGATTTCATTTTTCCGTAGGATGGATAGAAGGTGAATTAGGTTTGTTTCATATTTATAATAACATATCAGTATGTAAGTAATACTGGTGTTATTACTTTATCATGAAACAACTAAAGAAGAAGAAGTTTGAAGAAGAAAGAAATTGAAAAGATCGGTAATGGATATTACCTCTTCTTTGGAACGCCTCTTTGAATCCTCCACTTAAGGAACTAAGATTGGTCTTTGGAGAAAAACAGGTCCTCTAGGACTATTCTAGGGAAGTGGAGAGGAGAAAATGGCAGGGGTTGGCCGAGCTTGAGTGCTCAATTTGGTGTGAGGAGGAGGGGGAGGAGGTGCCCT
Source organism: Viscum album (assembly GCA_963277665.1). NCBI lineage: Eukaryota > Viridiplantae > Streptophyta > Magnoliopsida > Santalales > Viscaceae > Viscum > Viscum album. Next base: position 594,932,606 of record OY728126.1, read on the forward strand.
TTTATAAGGGAGGAGAGGGGCACCTTAGGAATATCTCAAAATATTATTTTATATTAAAGTCAAAATCGGTTTATAATGGTTCCAAAGGGTCTTATTTCGAAGATAAAGTGGGGAAGGGTCGAACTCCTATCAACCAATAGGATTTAGACAAGTTTAGGGTATTATTTTAACCTTATTAATTAGATTTAACTCTAAGTTAAATAATTTAACTTTTACCATGTCTTTTTGTTTTCTTTCACTATATGGTTAATACACTTACTATAACATGGCAAACGAACCCCAAATTGTTTATTATTAATATATATATCCTTATCTAAGTCATTTGGCCGAACCTTAGATTTTTAGGAATACAATAACAATTAATAATATAATATTTTATTTAAAAACTATTTTGTGTCAATTTTGACACTATTTGATATATGATTTTTGTGAAAGTCATAACAGAATTATATGTTCGAACCAAGTTGATTAAATCAACATTAATATATCATAGTAACCTATAAAATTAGTGGAATTCATAAAAAGTCTTAAATTACATTTATTTTGGTATTTATATTATCAATTTTGTCAATATTTCATTAATAAGATAATTACTGCATCATCTTTGTGTTATAAATAAATTAAATTATTTGATGTCTAAAAATTACAAATAAAATATCATCATGTAGGAAATCTTTTTATCTTTCTAATGATTATTTACAATTGAATTTATCTTATGTATAACCCCATATTAAAAATGATTTACTTATTAAACTTTGATTTTAACTATTTTAACCCTTCTTTAAATAAATTAATAATAAATGTCCTAATCTAATCCAAGTGGGCCTAAATGGTCATATTTTATTCCTAAGTTTGTTTTTGGTCGAATTACACTTGTCCAATAGAATTAGGACATGTGTTAGGGTAATATTAATATCATATTTACCCTTAGTTACCCTATTTACTATTAACTGCGGTAAAAAAAAGTAAAAAGTTACTATTCACCAAAAATTATTTTCATCTCATTGAACCACATTTTAGTCCTTCATATTAACCGTGTCTCTCGGATTTTCGAAATTCCATTCACAGAAGCGGTAAAATTAAGTTTTATGCAAAATTCGGTTTTTAACCTACCACTTAGTGGTTTCACTATTCATCAAAAATTGAAAGTTTTCAGAAAAATACCAAAATTTCACCCTAGGCTAATTTCGATATTCTGAGTCCAAAAATGAAGTCCATTTTGAAAAATAAAATTTATAAAATTTCAAAAAGTGGTTATTACTATTCATAATGGCTAGTTTTAATAGCATATTGTTATTTAGTGAAACTCGGTATTGCGTACGACGAAAGCTATCGAGGAAGGTCGCGATTGCGTGTAAAGCAAGCCAAGCAAGTGTTGTGTAGAAAAAGATTCCTTTGATGATTTATATAACATAAAAGTCTCGGGTGTTACATTATACCCCCCTTAAAAAGAATTTCGCCCTCGAAATTCGTCACTTTGTAACAAACAGATGAGGATACTTCTCCCTCATCATATCCTCAAGCTCCCAAGTAGCTTCTTCAAGTTGGTGGTTCCTCCATAAAACTTTCACCAATCGAGTGGTCTTGTTTCGTAGAACTTTTTCGCTACGATCCAGAATCTCTATCGGCTGTTCTTCATAAGAAAGATCTTGCTCCAGCGGTACAACTTCTGAGCTGAGTACATGTGAAGGATCAGGTATGTACTTTCTCAGGAGAGATACATGGAACACATCCTGAACTTGAGAGAGATTCGGTGGAAGCGCCAATCGGTAAGCTACCTTCCCAACACGATCCAGTATTTCGAAAGGACCGATATATCTAGGGCTCAACTTCCCCTTCTTTCCAAATCTCATAACCCTCTTCCAGGGAGATATTCGTAAGAACACTTTATCACCCACTTCAAACTCTAGGTCTTTTCTTCGGTTGTCGGCATAACTTTTCTGTCGACTCTGAGCTGCTCTTATGTGTTGTTGAATAGATCTGACCTTTTCTGCCATCTCATCAACGAGATCAGGTCCTAATAGCTTTCTTTCCCCAACTTCATCCCAGCAAGTTGGAGTCCTGCATTTCTTTCCATAGAGAGCTTCATAAGGAGCCATTTGAATACTGGAGTGAAAGCTATTATTATAAGAAAATTCCACCAAAGGTAGGTGTTGATCCCAACCTCCTTTGAAATCCATAGAGCAAGCTCTCAACATATCTTCTAGGGTTTGAATTGTTCTCTCAGACTGACCGTCTGTCTGGGGATGATAAGCAGTGCTGAAACTCAACTCTGTATCCAGAGTATGCTGAAGACTTCGCCAGAACTTCGAGGTAAATCTCGGATCCTGATCAGATATAATAGAAAGTGGTACTACATGCAATCTTACCACTTCCTTTACATATATCCTGGCAAGCTGATCTAGAGAGAAATCCTCTCTAATAGGAATGAAGTGTGCAGACTTTGTAAGACGATCAACTATGACCCAGATAGCATTATTGCCTTTGGATGTTTTAGGAAGTCCTGTGACAAAGTCCATAGTGATGTTTTCCCATTTCCATTCGGGTATGGTTAATGGTTGTAACATCCCCTTAGACTTCTGTCTCTCAGCTTTAACTTGTTGACAAACCAAGCATCGAGATACATATTCAGCAACATCTCTTTTCATGCCATCCCACCAGAAGTACTTTTTCAGGTCCCTATACATCTTCGTACTTCCAGGATGAATAGAGAATGATGAACTATGAGCCTCATCCAGCAGCTCCTTCTTTAATTCGGGGATGGGAGGAACACAAACCCGATTCTTGAACTTTATTATCCCATCACAATCAAGGTTGAATTCAGGAACATTTCTCACCTTCTTTTGTAACTCGACATCTTCTTTCTATGCCTCTTTAATCTTCACATGTATAGATGGTTGAACATTCATTTGAGAAAGATAAGATTTTTCCCCTTCCATTATAATTCCAAGATCCATCCTTTGTAAATCCATAAATATTGGATCTTTTGTGATCCTCATCATGGATAAACTAGCATGGTCTTGTCGACTTAATGCATCTGCCACCTTGTTTGCTTTCCCAGGGTGGTAATGGATTGAGCAGTCATAATCCTTAATCAGCTCCAACCATCTTCTTTGACGCATATTCAACTCCTTTTGTGTGAAAATATACTTTAAACTTTTATGATCAGTATAAATATCACACCTTTCACCATAAAGGTAATGCCTCCAAATCTTTAATGCAAAGATTACCGCAGCCAACTCCAAATCATGTGTTGGGTAATTTTGCTCATGGATTTTCAACTGTCGTGAGGCATAAGCTATCACCATATCATTTTTCATAAGAACACACCCCAATCCCTTCTTGGATGCATCACTGTAGATCACAAACCTTTCTCCACTACAAGGCAGTGTGAGCACAGGTGCACTGGATAACCTTCTTTTCAACTCCTTGAAATTCTCTTCACATTCCTCTGTCCAGACAAACTTAACTCCTTTCCGAGTCAACTTGGTGATTGGATTAGATAATCGTGAAAAATCTTTTACAAAACGTCGATAATATCCAGCCAAACCAAGAAAACTTCGGATCTCAGTTACTGTTGTTGGTCTTGACCATCTTTCGATAACCTCTGTTTTTGCTGGATCCACAGATATCCCCTCTTTTGAGATTATTTGACCCAAAAATGCAACTTTTTGAAGCCAAAATTCCCACTTGGTAAATTTGGCATAAAGCTTCTCCTATCTCAGGGTCTTCAATATAATTCTCAAGTGATCTTCATGCTCTTCCTTGCTCTTTGAATAGACAAGAATATCGTCTATAAAGACTACCACAAATTGATCAAGATAGTCTCTAAAGACTCTATTCATTAGATCCATGAAGATAGCAGGGGCATTAGTAAGACCAAATGGCATCACTATAAATTCATAGTGTCCATACCTTGTACGGAAAGCCGTCTTTGGTATATCCTCCCTTTTGACCCTTAATTGATGATACCCTGAACGAAGATCAATCTTGGAAAAGTATTGAGCTCCGCGTAGTTGGTCAAATAAGTCATCAATGCGTGGGAGAGGATATTTGTTCTTGATAGTGATCTTGTTAAGTTCTCGATAATCAATGCAGAGTCTCATTGATCCATCTTTCTTCTTAACAAATAGAACAGGTGCTCCCCAAGGTGACGCACTAGGGCGTATGAATCCCTTATCAAGATTCTCTTGGAGTTGCTTCTTCAATTCCTGCAACTCAATTGGGGCCATTCTATAAGGTGTCTTTGAAATAGGCAAAGCACCCGGTACGGGTTCTATTGAAAACTCAACTTCACGATTTGGTGGAAGACCCGGCAATTCCTCCAGAAAGACATCATCAAACTCCCGTACAATGGGCATATTCTTAATCGTGAGTTTCTCACCAACCATTTGAGATAAATAACCTTCATTTAGTGGAATCAATACCCATAAGATGGAAGAAATTTCCACTGGAAGGTTATGTTCATCCTTGCATTGATAGACGATCGTAGATTGATCTGGAATATGAAATGTGACTTCCCTTCTTTGGCAATCGATATGAGCTCCATGTAGAGAAAGCCAATCCATGCCAAGAATCACATCAAATTCCACTAAAGGAAGGATCACAAGATTTGCAGGAAGCACTTTCCCACAAACTTCGATCGGAGAAGAATTATAAACTTTTGATGCGATTGATGTGCCATTAGGTGTTGTCACAGCTAACTCAACATCTAATTGTTGAGGTAATACGGTGATACCCTTAGAAAAGTCTTCAGAAATAAAAGAGTGGGTGGATCCAGAATCAAATAAAACATTTGCTACTTTAGAGTGGATGGTAAGTGTACCTTTCACCACATCGTTATCGTACTCCACATCGCCGGTAGAAATTGAATGTGACTTTCCTTTGTTTTTAGCCTTAAGAGTTTGTTGACGTCGACCATCATCATCAACCCTTGGATTTGGGCATTGATTGGCATAATGCCCCATCTCCTTGCACTTGAAACATTGAAGTGTAGTAGGATCATTCTGTGTATCCCTTCCTTTGTTTGCATCATTAGACATCTTCTTCCCATTATCACGGCATTCAAATGCCCGATGACCTTCTTTTCCACATTTAAAACATTTACTTGTCCCTTTAAGACAACTCCCTCCATGTTTCTTTCCACACTTTGAGCATAAGGGAAAGTTCATCTTCTTTTCAGTGTGCTCTTTAGAGTTTCCTTTGAATTCCATCTTCCTCTTCTTATCAAACCCATGTGACTGATGGGTTACTCCAATCTCCATCTCGACTTTGAGAGCACATCGAACGATTTCCTCGTAGCTATTGAAGTCCCTTATGGCTAACGCCCTTCGAAGACTTGGTTTTAAGCCACTAAAGAATCGATCGATCTTACTCTCAGGTTGGATAATAATACCAGAAGCGTACCTTGCAAGTCTTGTAAAATTTGCTTCATAGGTACTAACAGATTCATCATCCCTTTGCTTCAGTTCAAGAAACTCTTTCTCCATCTTTGTTCGGAGAATACGAGGGAAGTACTTATTGAAAAATAAGTTCTTGAACTCGTCCCATTCCATAGACTCAATTTCATCCCTTTGCCTCGTATTCTTAACAAGATTCCACCATTGTTCAGCATCTCCTTCTAAACGATACACTGTTAGGATGACTTTATCATGTTCAGAACATTGAAGAACTGAAAATATCTTTTCAGTAGTACTAATCCATTGTTCAGCAACTAATGGATCAGTAGACCCACTGAAAGAAGGTGGACGCTGCCTCATGAAGGATTCAACAGAATGTTGCTCCCTCCTTTGCTCGTTTGGAAATCCTGCATGATTCATAGCTTGAGAAAGTTGTGTGAGCATGGCTACAAGATTTTGCATTCCATATCCCATATTGTTTGGTTGCTCAGGGGGACAATCATTGCATTGCCCATCGCATTCCGCATTAACACGGTTCCTTCGGGTTCCAGCCATTGACTAAAACCAAGAAGAATAGTGTGAGCAACACTAATTATAATAGGAAACCACATAATTCAAGAATAAAATTTTCATGCTTAAGGTCTTATCCTAGGTTATTCAAGTCCATTTCTAAAACACTAAGATTGTGTTCTATGCTTAGACTTATCCTTAGGGTTCTTACTAAGGCTTTCACATCCTAGTTTCCAAAGGTTGACTATACCTTTCCTCTGATACCAACTATAACGACCCATACTTTACATACATTTTTAATACTTCAAAATTGAAGCACACTTATTACAACATATGACAAAACCACAAAGGACCGTATAGGTATAGTGTCTTTAGAATCTGGGAAACATAAACAACTGGTTCATAAATCTTCTACAGTGTCTCCCATTTATTTCATCATATCTAGGGTCCCTTTTAGCATATTCTACTTAATATCCATCTTCCTGACCTGGGGAAAAGAAAACATAAAAGGGTGAGCTCAAATGCTCAGCAAGGGCAATAAAGGAAATAAAAATCATATCATATCTTTTTGAAAATCATAACCTGCAAAAGAGATCATAAAATCTTAATAAATCATAGAAGTGAAAATGAGATCCCCATAATCATAACATGAAACTTGAAACTTTGTGGCATGCACACATAATCATGGAAAATCATTTCTTGTTAGTCATGACTTATTGCCAAGACTATCTTAGTGGACAAAGTCCCTTTCTGAACCGAGTTCACTCCTCGTTTCAGTCCTGTATCACTGAACCGAAATAACCTTCCGTTCCAGCCATGTCTATCTCATGAGATATAAAATCTTACCCAATGCATTGGAGGGAGATATAGGTCCCACCCATCTTATAATGAATCCTTTCTTATGTGTGCCACATAATCATAAAACATACATCATAGCATAACCCATATAATAAAAATGGGATTCTTAAACGACATGACATCATAAAACAACTCATATAAGATAAAGGAATTCATAAAAATAATTTCATCACAACATGATCAAATCAATTTAATAATAGGGATAAAAACAGAACCCTTTATTATCTTAGATGGAAAATAATTTTGATAAAATACTTGAACTTCATTCTTGAGGAAAATATCCTTTCTGCTTCAAAAATACTTTTCCTTTCTTAACATGTCGTACAATTATAAACTAAAAGAAGTTGATTAAAAATAAACTTAAAAACATGAAAAGGAAACTTCTTGGAAATAATGTTTTATAAATCCATTCATGCCGTATAAGTTAAAAAAACATTCTTCGTACTTTTGTCGGAAAAGTCAAAAAAGTACCTCGTACGGAAAAACGACAAAAGATTCCTTTCATATTCTTTACTAAAAACTCACCTAAGGGTAAAATTGGATTTAAACTATTGCAAGTGTATGGAAACAATATTACATATTGAGGGAACATGGATGTGGATGATAAAATACACCCCAGTAAATACTTACGAATAAACAATCTCGGATAAAAATGAGATTGTGATATTTCCCTTACCTTAGGTCTGATTTACTTTGTACGTGTCTGAAGCTCCTGTATAATGGTTTAAATAATGTTATTGACTTATTCCAGAATCATACATGTTGATATGATATCATATATGGTCATATTATTAGCTTCTTGTTAGTAATATTTCATTGTTACTGGTTACTCGGGTCTTTATAACTTTTTGTTCTTATGCGTGTTTTGTCGAATAAATTCTTATTCTTATCTTTAGGTTATAGATAATTCATTTACAGAATGGTATTAGTGTAGTATATACCATATTCATTCATTCAATTCATTTATATAATCATTATGAAATGAAGATCATGTAGAACGAGTCGCATCACATCGTGGAGACGGTATTCCGTACGTACGCACGAGTGATGATATCATTCCTATGATCGTGGAATTGTATTGGAGTATATATATATATTATTTAAGTATCAATATTACTTCATAATAATCATATATAGTTACTTATTACACCATTATAACCATCCTTGTAAGTTGATGGTGGAAAAATAGATTACACCACGGCGTGGAGACGGTATTCCGTACGTACGCACGCGCGGTGATTTCATTTTTCCGTAGGATGGATAGAAGGTGAATTAGGGTTGTTTCATATTTATAATAACATATCAGTATGTAAGTAATACTGATGTTATTACTTTATCATGAAACAACTAAAGAAGAAGAAGTTTGAAGAAGAAAGAAATTGAAAAGATCGGTAATGGATATTACCTCTTATTTCGAACGCCTCTTTGAATCCTCCACTTAAGGAACTAAGAGTGGTCTTTGGAGAAGAACAGGACCTCTAGGACTATTCTAGGGAAGTGGAGAGGAGAAAATGGCAGGGGTTGGCCGAGCTTGAGTGCTCAATTTGGTGTGAGGAGGAGGGGGAGGAGGTTCCCTTTTATAAGGGAGGAGAGGGGCACCTTAGGAATATCTCAAAATATTATTTTATATTAAAGTCAAAATCGGTTTATAATGGTTCCAAAGGGTCTTATTTCGAAGATAAAGTGGAGAAGGGTCGAAATCCTATCAACCAATAGGATTTAGACAAGTTTAGTGTATTATTTTAACCTTATTAATTAGATTTAACTCTAAGTTAAATAATTTAACTTTTACCATGTCTTTTTGTTTTCTTTCACTATATGGTTAATACACTTACTATAACATGCCAAACGAACCCCGAATTGTTTATTATTAAAATATATATCCTTATCTAAGTCATTTGGCCGAACCTTAGATTTTTAGGAATACAATAACAATTAATAATATAATATTTTATTTAAAAACTATTTTGTGTCAATTTTGACACTATTTGATATATGATTTTTGTGAAAGTCATAACAGAATTATATGTTCGAACCAAGTTGATTAAATCAACATTAATATATCATAGTAACCTATAAAATTAGTGGAATTCATAAAAAGCCTTAAATTACATTTATTTTGGTATTTATATTATCAATTTTGTCAATATTCCATTAATAAGATAATTACTGCATCATCTTTGTGTTATAAATAAATTAAATTATTTGATGTCTAAAAATTACAAATAAAATATCATCATGTAGGAAATCCTTTTATCTTTATAATGATTATTTACAATTGAATTTATCTTATGTATAACCCCATATTAAAAATGATTTACTTATTAAACTTTGATTTTAACTATTTTAACCCTTCTTTAAATAAATTAATAATAAATGTCCTAATCTAATCCAAGTGGGCCTAAATGGTCATATTTTATTCCTAAGTTTGTTTTTGGTCGAATTACACTTGTCCAATAGAATTAGGACATGTGTTAGGGTCATATTAATATCATATTTACCCTTAGTTACCCTATTTACTATTAACCGCGGTAAAAAAAAGTAAAAAGTTACTATTCACCAAAAATTATTTTCATCTCATTGAACCACATTTTAGTCCTTGATATTAACCGTGTCTCTCGGATTTTCGAAATTCCATTCACAGAAGCGGTAAAATTAAGTTTTATGCAAAATTCGGTTTTTAACCTACCACTTAGTGGTTTCACTATTCTTCAAAAATTGAAAGTTTTCAGAAAAATACCAAAATTTCACCCTAGGCTAATTTCGATATTCTGAGTCCAAAAATGAAGTCCATTTTGAAAAATAAAATTTATAAAATTTCAAAAAGTGGTTATTACTATTCATAACGGCTAGTTTTAATAGCATATTGTTATTTAGTGAAACTCGGTATTGCGTACGACGAAAGCTATCGAGGAAGGTCGCGATTGCGTGTAAAGCAAGCCAAGCAAGTGTTGTGTAGAAAAAGATTCCTTTGATGATTTATATAACATAAAAGTCTCGGGTGTTACACTCCATGTGGACATGGAAGGGATTGATATGCTTATATGTATGAACATTATTGATTCCCCATTGGGTTTTTTCCTCCAAATCTTCAAATTAATATTATATAAATATTTTGTAAAATTAATTATAGGTGTACTTATGAATTTATTTTTTCCTAATTTTATTTTGAAAAATGATTGTAAAATTGACTATTCATTCATGATGTCCATTAAAAAGTAATATTGGATTAAATGGACATAGGGGTGTTTTGGAATATAAGAAAACATATTTGTATGTTGGTGGTGACATAACATTCATTGGGATTTGAGTTTATGTTAGATGTTGAATGTTTGTTTAGAAAAGTTTTATTAATAATGCATCAACTTCCTAACATATGTTTTGTTAAATCATCATAGAGGATAACATACTTAATGGATCTTGTGTTAGGTGTTTTAAATACATTAGAGAATATGTGGTAGCCACATCAAGGATGTGAGTGTTTCATGGGAGTATCATATTCTTCTCTAAAAATATGGAATCACAACTTGATTGTTATTAGAAAAAAATAATATAACTATTTGGGTAATGAAACAATGTTTTCATAGAGACAAGGTCCATTTAATATCTCATGATTAAATAAAAATGATAATGTTTTCTGGGTATCATTTGAGTAAATATCTGATGACGGACACTAGATATGATAGTTTAAGAAGCCTGTGTTAAAAATTTGTATAACCTCATTTTTTTACATGAGATAGTGTTGGTTATCTATCTCCTAATTCATGGAAATAAAATGATTACATTAGATATATAGAGTATCCTTGGGATATTTTAGGATAATTCATCATAATTATGTTTTAATACTGAGTCTCTCCATTAGATTTCGTTGGTATGGTTTCATATATTATGATATCCCCTTATCCCACAAATTTTTAAAACAATAATTTTCACAAATTTCTATTGATCCATTAAACATAAAATTGATATTTTATCATTAAAAAATATTTTTATGACATTTTTTACATTTGAATCAAATATTACCCAATAAAACGAAGATATTATTAGTTATAATATTTAAATATGGAATATTTAACATATATATAAAAATAATTACTCTAAAAAAGTAAAACTATCGATATAAATTCAAATAATTACATCAAGGTTCCCTTAATGTATCATTTTGATCTTAGCCTACCAATATACTCTACCCATGTCTTATTTATTTTCTCAAAAAAGGGGTTTTATACTATTTTTATTTACCATATCACTATTTCAATACAATAATTAATTTTTTCTTCATGTGATATGATTTTTTCTCAAAGCATGTACATGATAGATTCAATAAATTTAATATATTATGACTGAATATTCAACTCGAAATCATAAATTTTATTATAATCCCCTTTATGTTATATCATCGTGAATGTGTAATACTTCTGGAAACAATTCTTGATTTAGTTATGCAGTTCAGTATAACCAAATATTTGTAGTCTTTTTGGATGGTATGTATAATACAAGTGCATATGGTTTCATCCATTCCTATCATTCCACTTCATAGGCCATCATTTAATAATCTATGCATGAGATGGTTATTTTTCAATTAAATGGTGAATCAAGTTTGATGGGTGTAAAAACATTAAATTTCCTATGTGAAATGTGACATTTTGTGGTGCTAGCATAATCATAATTTTTATCTAAGTAAACACATTATTGCAATCTACATGTCATACATCAACATAAGATTGCATGTTTTAGAGAATCGTACAGAATATAAGTTTAGGCTATATATATTTACAAACATTTGTTTTGGTACCTCATACTAGTACTTTGGATCCCCCAAAAATTACATCACTAGGATGTTTAGAATTACCTAAGAGAAGTGCCTCCCCACATAGATGGATTTAGAGGGTGAATGTAGGGATTATTTGGTCACAATTGTATATTTGGTCTCTAAATTAATTCAATGATGTCTTTATGGTGTATTATTATTGGAAAATATAATCTCATGTGTGAATTTAGGGTTTTGTATTCCATTTATCAAAGTTCAATAGTCCCAATGGGACTTTTTTATTACCACAACGTAAATTTTTTATTCATTATAATTTTATTATTTATTTGTTTTTCATATTTTCATTATGTTTTTGGTCGAGATCTTTATTTATTTTATTTTTTATATTTTCATCATATGTGCATAGGTTTTGCATGATCAATATAAGCTAGGAATAAATCATTCTTGTTTTTGGAAATCTTAATCATAGAATTTCACATGTTCTGTGCATGGTTTTCTAATCCTTGAATCCTAACCATGTTGGAAACGAAAAAGGGATCCCTTGCTTTTTCCCCTCCTCCCATGTGTCCTCTAATTCCATTCATTTTCATGTCTAATTTTAGTTGTGATCATTACATGTTAGATTTTTTTACCATCCTTATTTCTATAGTCCTCTCTTCTTGTTTTGATTTTATGCCCTCACATCATAGCCACTTATTCCCAACTGTAGGTAGGTTCTGCATTCCAAATTATGTGTATTATCATTCACGGGTGTTCAGTCTTCCTTTGATTCATTCAACTCCTCATTATTGAAGGATTCCCTTTATCATGGATTATTACAAATATGAGTTTTGTTGAATTAAAAAATATTATTAAAAAACTATTCATGCTAGATCTTCATAAAATGATTTTCCCCATATATTATTTTTATTTTATAGTTGATTCAATTTTTTTAATGTGTTTTAATGTGGGTCAAATATAGAAATTGAATCTACTTAATTCAAAGTATATTTTTTATGGTTTTAGGACATGTTTATTTATATATATATATGATTATTTTTAATTTTTTTGGTTTTTAATCATTTAATTATTTTTATTTTTTTCGTAATAGTTTGTATATGTGTTTGGGTGTGTTTTTTTTGTGTGTGTGTATAGAAATAAATGTACAGTTATGTATATATATACATTCATCTGAACATATATACACACATTTACTTGTATTATATATATATACATGTGTTTACATACTCAATATTAAATATATATATATATATACATATATATACCTCTTCATTTTTAAATCAAAGGCTTGCTTGGAAGTAAAAAGTGTGAGTTTCATACATGGTGTTTATTTGGGAATAGATTTCAAATAAGGCATCAAAATATGTTTCATAAATTCTTATAAAACTCTTAGGAACATTTTCACCATATAGATGTTTTCAAATGCAATATAATTTTAAATTTATTTTCAAAGGGATTATAAAATGCTATTTCTACTTGTGGATTGATAAAAAAATAGGGTGATGTCAAGGCCTAATTTCTAGATGAATAAATGAAATGTCTTGGAGTAAGGTTTAGAAAGGATCTTTTTATCTATTAAATAATGAAATTTCATTTTCTTATTTATGTTTTGATGTTTTAAAACAACATATGAACACAAATTCATTAGTTGGGTGAACTATGTAATGATGATTTCTCATTCTACTAGCTACACTATGTGATATATGATATTAATCTAATAGAAAACGAAAAGATGTTATCATTTTCCCATATGCTAGTGAGGTGTATTCTATATGGCTCTAGATGTAGTAAACCTTTGATGTTTCTCCCATGATTTCCATTTAAAATTTATGATTTCACGGTTCTTCCCTTTCTATAATTTTCAATATTACACATATTTATATATAAAGTAATATTTTTACTCATTATAACATTTCATTTATTTACTAATTTTGTAAATTATTATTCATGAAATATGATTTTTTATTAAAAATAATCTCAAAAGATTTGTAATGGATAATGATTAATTTTTATTTTAAAAATGGTATTAAGTGGTAGATATTGGATAATAAAAGGTTCAATCTTGAAAAATGATTTTTAACATATTTTTTTCATTTAATATAAATATATGGTAATTTATGAAAAGGGGTTTTTTATTCTACTTTGAAACTTGTGTTATATAGCCTATTATGAAAATGTGAATTTTGTGGAATCGATGGTGCTTTCCTATTGATATGTTTATACTCGCACCTTATATAAACCACTTTATTTAAATAGACTGAGTAGTATTTTTAAAATTTAATTTGAGTTAATCATTTCTCATGCAACAAGATGATATTTGGAATTATTGTAGTCCTAGGTCAAATGAGATAAATTGTTCATATATGTCAGTTTTACTTTTAATGCTCTAGTAGTTTCACCCAAATTGGCCTTTATTAATTTTAGTTATGTGTATTGATAGAACATTGTATATGTAGACACTAGGTGATATAAAGGGATTTTTTAGAGGCTGGTGTTAGAGGGTGACCAGATTAATTTCTCTAAGTAGTTCTATTTTATTATAAATTGATTAAATATTATATTACATATCTTTTATTCCAATTTTATTTTTTCAGGGACATAAAATATATGAATGACTCATGTGAAAATATCATGAGTAATTCTGTTAATATAAAATTGATTTCAATTTTTTATATAATTCCCTATATTGTTACTTAAATGTCTATGTACTTTTTCCCATACTTTTGGATATTGAAGGCTATTAGGGTTTATCCCACATTGATCTAGGTGCCTGGGTTCATAATTTTGCTAGAGTTATTTTTGTGACAAATGGTGTTAGGGACTAGTATCTTAAGTGATTCTATATTTCATAAAACACATTTTTATTGTTGGGGTATTGCAGATTGGAACAAGATTGTCAAGGATTAACTGGGAGTTATATAATGATTATAGGAAAATATTTAACATATTAAACCTTGAGTAGCCATGGTATTTAGTTATTTGATTCATTGATTTTAGTTATGGTTTATTTATATAATTTACGATTGCTTTATTAATTTCTCTATTTTAAGGGATGGTAATGGGAGTCGAATAGAAACCACTAAATTCAACATAACTTATATTATTTATTATATGATAGGAATTTTATCTGTTAAACCATGTGTTCATGATATGAACCTCCAATATTATATAACTAATATATTTTTGTCTCTGGTGATATTATTGAATTTGATTTTACATTCTGTTTGGTTGTATAGGGATTGTTTTTGTAGATCTGGTATGTGTGTTTGAAATTTTTAAAGATATTATGCGATGAGAAATTTTTTTTTTAAATGGAATTTTAAGATATTTTAAGGTGGGTTATAAGTTTTATTAAAATGGGTTTGATATTTAATAGTGGGTGAATAATTTTTATAAAATTATGTTTTGGGATTTTGAAATAGATCAAAATGATGTATATTTTATTTTCAAAATAAACATGGGATACTAAAATTTAAATGCAGGATATGATGTTTTGGAAAGAGGTTTATAAATTATGATTTGGATTTAAAATAGAGTTTTCAGTATTTAATAACAGGACTTAAATATACATTATAATGATAAATATATTTTTGAAGAGAAAATTTGAAATTTGAAAGGGATTTGATTTTTAAAATATATTTTATGATTTTATGAAAGAATGGATATACTTTTAGAATTTATTGTAAAAATACATTGATAAATTAATATTAATTTAGAAAACAATAAATGGTATTTTAATATAAACTTTACTTATCATCCTATTTTTTATTACTCAGTTATGTTAAAATGGTATATTGATATGGGTTTTTGATTTAACCATGCATGATTTATGATTAATATTCTATTAATTGTTAATATTCTTCCTTGTTAGTTTTAGTTTTCCTCCAAAATGGACCTTTGGCATTGTTGTGTATTGAGGGTGTTCTATTATGGATCCTTGTGTGATTCCAATTGGGTGTTCTTATTTAGGGATCATCATAATTGTTTCTCATAGATATTGATGCTTTAATACTATCATATATCTTACTAATATTAATATATCTACTAAGTGTATTTTGGGTTAATGGATGTACTGGTGCTTATTTTGGGATCTTTGGGGATTGTGAAAACCATTACTTCTATTTTATGGTGACAATGATGTATGTTAAATGAGTTGAGATTTATACACTATATTGTATATATAACACCCCAATATTCTGTGAAATATATTTTTTTAATATTAATTTATCATTTTTAAAATTTTATGTTACTCAAAACATTGATATTAAGATAAGTTACATTCAATATCATGATCATATTTCATTACACATAACACAATGTTTATCTTGTGTTACATGAAACACTAAGTTTCCGTCACATTATATGAGATAAATTTTTTGGCTTGTGTTACCCACAAAACTGATCATAGATTTCATTACAGGAAACACTATGATTAATCAAAATGGGGCATATATTTAATATATTATTATTTAATTTTATTATTGTCACATAGAAATTATAATGGAATATATGAATAGGAATATGTAACTTATTATAATATATAGTTTATAAATGTATATAAAAGGAATTTTTTTGGTTAATGATTAATTAAAATGGAAAATAAAAATTATATTAAAATAAATTTTTTATTCTAAAAAACTAGTTTATGAAAACGAACATGATTTTCCTAAATAAATTAAACAAATAACTATTGGTGAATGATTTGAATGAAATGAATATATTATATATTCAATTTAATAATTAAAATTAATGTTTTTTTGTTATCCAGATTAATTATGAGAATAAATTCAATTTTTTGCTTAAGAACTATATATTTCTAAAAAAAGTTTTGTTACCTTTTTTATAAACTTATTTTTAAAAATATTTTTTCCATTTATATAAAATTTATTTCAATAGATGAAAATTATTATTTAAATCATCATGTAAAATTTATATCAGTATAAATTTTAGATAATTTTCGGAAAATATGTTTATTATGAACAGTGAAAAATAATATATTTTTATTCAAAAACTATATTTTTATTTAATTTAGTGATAAAGTTAATTTGTTTTAGAAATTTATATTAAATTAATAGTAGTAAAATTTTTAATCAACTAATCTAGTTTAGTTAATGGAAGAATTTTCAAATTTAATTTTGATTCAAAAACATTTCAATCTTACGAACATTTTCTCATTAAAAAGCCGTTTTCCTATCACATCAACTGGATTAATTTAAAATTAATATTTTAAATTTATATGAATTGAATTTGGAAAAATTTATTCCATATTTGTAATCATAGTAAGTTATAATAATTAAAATGTAAAAAATAATTGTTAAATAGAACAAATAATATATTAAGTAAAAATTATTTATCATGGTTAAGGTAAAAAAGAGTTTAATGGGGGGTAATTGAAATCATATATGGGTTAAATGTCACGACCCATCCTCGGGGCCCGTGCCGTGACTACCCCAAGCCCGCCTTCCATAGGCCAGGGGCTGGCCACTAGCACCAAGGCAAAAATCCTGGTAAAAAGGGAAGGTATTGCCTTTGCAAAGTAAACAAGCACCACAGAGTAAGCAAGCGGAAAAGTAAACACTAAGTAAAAACAAAGTACAAAGGAAGTGCGGAAAAGTAAATGGGCCAGCATACAAACCCAACTGAAAGTAAAGTACAACTCGAAATGGAAAACATCAACTGTAAAGTAAAAGCCGCTACACCGAGCTGTCCACTGGAAATCCCACCTAAAGGGTGGGTACAGATAGCTCCAATGCTCCTCGGGTCCCGCCGTCCGCTCCGAGCACGTCCCGCCCAGTGGTCCACCTCCAGGTATCGTCCTGCTCTGCAAGCCTCAGCCACGATCAACGCTGTCCGTCATCTGCAACCAACACAACGTAGTGCGGGCATAGCCTGTGCAGTGGTGAGTATAACGATACTCAGTAGGGACCCCTTGACCCTCAAGGTCTCACTAAAACCAACAAGGATAACCACAAGAAGATCTCAACAGATAACCTCTACTTATATATATGCCCATACATGTACCTAAGTTATCAAGTAACCCAACTCAATCATGAGGCAAACACAAGGTCAAAAGTCTCAGCTCAAACCAGGATTTTCATCATCGAAACCGTAACTGCTGAAGAGCTCCATCTCTGGAGTGTACAGTGGTCCTGTCACAACTCCGAGGTACTGCCCACTAACTTATGACTGCTGTAGTACTCCACCTATCGAGTAATGCGGGCCAGCCACTACCACCAAGCGCTCCCATGTGCCGCTAAAACCAAGCGCACCACTGTCGTGGGTCTGCCGCTACAACCAAGCGCTCCCATGTGCCGCTACAACCAAGCACACCTCTGTCGTGGGTCTGCCGCTACAACCAAGTGCTCCCATGTGCCGCTACAACCAAGCGCACCTCTATCGTGGGTCTGCCGCTACAACCAAGCGCTCCCATGTGCCTCTACAACCAAGCGCACCTCTGTCGTGGGTCTGCCGCTACAACCAAGCGCTCCCATGTGCCGCTACAACCAAGCGCACCTCTGTCGTGGGTCTGCCGCTACAACCAAGCGCTCCCATGTGCCGCTACAACCAAGCGCACCTCTGTCGTGGGTCTGCCCCTACAACCAAGCGCTCCCATGTGCCGCTACAACCAAGCGCACCTCTGTCGTGGGTCTGCCGCTACAACCAAGCGCTCCCATGTGCCGCTACAACCAAGCGCACCTCTGTCGTGGTTCTGCCGCTACAACCAAGCGCTCCCATGTGCCGCTACAACCAAGCGCACCTCTGTCGTGGGTCTGCCACTACAACCAAGCACTCCCATGTGCCTCTACAACCAACGCACCTCTGTCGTGCACCGAGTCGTTCGATCAGTAGTCGTCGGGTCTCAGTCAGCTACACGGTCTCTGTGCTCTGCCCGCTCGTCTCCAGGAGGGTCTGCTCCATGAGCTACTGGTCGATACTCCAAGTATCACAAATTCCCACAAGGAATTATCTCAAAAGACCACATCGTCATAGGGGTCTCAACGCAACAGACGTCGCGTCAATCGGACGCCCGGTCTGTGAGTTATTAGCCTTTTCGTCCTAGGGGCCCGGTTGGTTTCATGTGCAAACCAATCCGTCCGTAACTCAACTATACCCCGAACACTCATAGGGTATAATCATAGGGACCGTTTTTCAACGTGATCACCAAAGCCGCTGACGGTTCGTCAAACAGACGTCTGGTCTGAAAGATATCAGCTTTTCTGTTCCATGGGCCCGGTTGGATTTTCGTGCGATCCAACCCGGCCACTATCCATCTGCATCCAAAACTCGGGCGGAGGATGCCAAAAGTTCCGTCTCATCAAGAGGAAAGCAACGTGATAGACGGCGCGTCAATCGGACACCCGGTCTGTGAGGTATTGGCCTTTTCGTTCTAGGAGCCCGGTTGGATTCGTGAGCGAACCAACCCGACCGCACTCCGACGGCATCCCAACCTCGAGCGGAGTAAGCCAAAAGATCCGTCTCACAAAGAGGAACTCAACAAAGCTGACGGCATGTCAATCGGACGTTCGTAGCTCAAGATATGAGTGTTTCCGCTCCGAGGGCCCGGTTGGTTTCGTGTACGAACCAACCCGTCCGAACTCAAAGTATTCCAAAACCTTGAGTGCGATATACCGAAACGACCGTCTCGATCCAAGGATCGTTTTGCCGCAGACAGAGGGTCGTTTGGAGGCCCGTAGCTCAAGATAAGTCCATTTGAATGAAGACCTTCCGAAGATAGGGGGTACGGGCCCGGGCCGACCCGGGCCGACACCCCCCCGGGAGTCGGCCTAACCGGGGCGACCCGACCTGGTCCGGTCCGGCCAGGGCGCGGCCCGGCCGGTCGGACCGGCCTGGTCCAGTTCGGTCGAACGGCCGAACGGCCTGGCGCCGCGGGGCGCCGCCCCCGCGGCCTGATTGTGCCGCGGCCCCCCGCATGGGGCCGTGCTGTGTCGGGACGCGGCTTCAGCCGCGTCTGAAGGCAGCGGACCCGCGCGGCCGCGTGTCTGCGGGTGCTGCCGCCACCGCGACTTCAGCCGCGGCGGCCTGTCCGGCGGCGCGCCGGGGCACCGCCGCTCCCGGCTGCCGGCAACGCCGCGCCTGCGACCCGCGCCGTCGGCGTGTTCCGGGGGCCACCGGGATCGCTCCGGTGGTCCGATTCTCTTCCCGTCTGCGCCATTGCTCCTCCCGGGACTCATTCTTCACTGCGGGATCGTCAAACATCCGTTGCGTCACTTTCTGCCATCGCCCGTCAAATCCGAAAAAAAATGAAGAACGGCGGAGGGTCGTCGGGCCGTGTTCGTTTGGCCCGCACCCTCCGCGTT
Source organism: Viscum album (assembly GCA_963277665.1). Classification (NCBI taxonomy): domain Eukaryota; kingdom Viridiplantae; phylum Streptophyta; class Magnoliopsida; order Santalales; family Viscaceae; genus Viscum; species Viscum album. The sequence goes on from OY728126.1 coordinate 594,952,462, forward strand.
AGATATAAACAACGGAAGAATTTTGTTCAACACATGAATAGACAATTTTAATAAAATAAAATTGTTTCTTTGATTCCGGTTCTTTAATTTTTAAAGAACGTTCACAGAAATAAATAAAAAGGGGGTAAATCCCAAAATAAATCCCTACCTCGTTGATCGTTGTGCGCGGGCGTTCTTCGCAGAAAAGCTCGTCGCGAAAGAGGGGGATCGTCGCGTCGTCGCGGGAAGGCATCGTGTCGTCGCGGAATCCGGCGTTGAGTCGGCGAGCTCAATGGACCAAGAACAACAGATTTAAATTATAAATAATTAAATCTGTGTTTAAAACCAAAAGAAAAGAACCTTGCGAGGAAATCCGAAATCACTCACCTCAACGGTCAGTGATCGGAGATCGGAGCGGGGAAGAATGTCTCGGACGGAAGCGTCGTCGATTTCCGGGTTCGGCGTTCTTCGCGTTCTTCGCATTCTTCTCATAGGAGTAGAAGATACAAGGGTCCTCTCAAATCTTCTCAATGCGCAAGTAACCTGAGGTCGAGCGTTGGCCTTATTTTATTATTACGCCAACGAATTTGAAAACTGGTTAAGAAACGATCCATCAATTCGTTGAATTAATTCAACGAAAGAAACAGCCCATTTAATTCACGAAAGAAACAACCCATTTAATTCACGAAATAAACCGCCCAATTAAATGGTCTGTTAATATTTTAAGAAACGTGTCAGTTGACTTTCATTAAGACGGGTTTTCACGGGTGCGTTTCTTAGCGGAAGGAAACGGCGGGGCTCGTGCGGGCCCCACCTCGCAAATATCCTACCGAGGGGGTAGGATATTTCTGGATAACATCCTATCCGATTCAACTCATTTCAAGACACCTTTAAGTGGCTTCAAGTGGCTTCCAAGCGGCTTAAGTGAAATAAAATAAAGTTGTCGCAAAATTATTTTATTTCTTAACTTTTAGCCCGAAAATTAAAAACCACACCCGAGAAAACAAAACTCCGGAGGAGGTGTTTCTAAGCGAATACCGGCACTGCGATTTCATCGGTTCCCTTAGAATTCGATTCCGGGCACCGGTTCAAAAGTTAGAAAAACCCGCTCGTCCGTTCACTGAACGTACCCGAGCCAAACTTCGGAAAATGATTCCGGGCACACCGGGCCTCGGAATCAGGCGCCGTCAGAAACTGCGTTCTTGTAAAATTCCAAAAAAAATTAAGAAAAAAAATTTCCTTGAAATTTACAGGTCTTTACATTACTCCCACCACAGGGCTTTACGTCCCCGTAAAGCTTCAACACAAACTAGGGATACAAAGGCGGTACTGAGCACGCATCTGAGCCTTCCGCTCCCATGTGCTCACCTGGACCTTCTATGTCGTGGCCCGGACCACCTCTAGTCAAACTAGAGCTGCCATGATTTCTTCCTTTCCAATAAGAGAAATCTAGTCTCATCCCCTGGATGAACCACGTTCTTCGCCTAATACGGTCAATCCCGACATGGATGATACTAATCCATACCAAGGATGACGTCGTAAGGCCTCGATGCTACTACCAAGAGATCCAACCGTTACTCTCGCCTCCAAGGGTTGAGTCACACTGTCGGAATGAGTGTGTGGTAATTGGGTCTCCTCCAGTAGATGTCTCACAAGTGAGGGTCAAGTCAACAGTCAAAACTGGAACCTCTTAGTAACAACACAAGAGAGGACAGGGAAGTAAATGCCACAAGAAAAGGTGTCTTTTATTACTGCAGCTCAAGTACAAAGACACAAAGCATCTACAAACATACATCAACAAAACTAGAAGCGACATGAACAAAAGTCTCCAGGTCTGGAGCTAGTCCCGCTCCTGTCCATCTGCTCCCGAAGCCCCATGATCGTAGGCCTCAACTGCCTGAAGATGAGCTCTCCCACGTCCTCATGTCCCCTGCGGTCGGGGTGGACCGCCTGGTGGTGGTGGTGGCAGAACCTCAAAGCGTCGCCCACCACCTGCTGCTCGGCCAGCTCCTCTGCCTCGTCCGCCTCCTCCCTGTGGACCGCCACGGTCGACCCTCTGGCTCTGCCTGGGTGGCCCCTCCACCGTCTGCTACTCCTCGGTACGGCGGGTCCGGCAGTCACGAGCCATGTGGCCCTGCCCGCCGCACGAGTAGCACAGCCTGCCTCTCGGAAGGCTGGCCTCGCACTGTGTGCCCCGCACTGCTGAGCCAGTGTCCCGAGGTCATCTACCGGAACCCTGAGTCATCCGTCGGCTACCTGCTTCCGAAGACTCAGCCACCTGCCGCCCTGCGGTAGGCCTCGCTGTAGACTCAGCCAGAAAGATCTCGATCAGAAGGGCTCGCTCTAGCACTCCTGCCTGGGTCGGGATGCTGAGGGAGATCAGTGATGCCCTGATCTCGTGTCTCAATCCCTGCTCGAAGGTCCTGGCCCGGAAGAAAGGGTCTCGTACCATGTCTGTCGAGTAGCGAGAAAGGTCGGTGAACTTCGCCATGTACTGGGCTACTGTCAAGCTGGCCTGCCGCAGCTGAAGAAGCTCCTGAATGCGCACCGCACGGAGGGTGGCCGGGACGAACTCTGAGTGGAAGAGGCTCTCGAAGTCCGTCCAGATAAGGGAGGCCTCATCGTGCACCTGGAGCATCAAGCTCCACCATCTGCCTACTGCCCCGTGCATGAGACTCGCTGCGAGGATCACCATGAGGTCTGCTGGTGTCCTCACTAATCTGAAAACTCGGACGACCGCCTCCAGCCAGTCCTTGGCTGCCTGGGGGTCCGTCTCACCACGAAACCTGGGTGGTCGCTGGCGCTGGAACTCGTGTAGAGCTCCGAGGCGTCGTGCATCGTCAGCGGTCAGCGCTGGAAGCATCGGGGGCTCGGCATGTAAAGGTACCGCCGGTGCCTCAGCTGTCAAAGGGCCCTGTACCGAGTCCTCGACGCTCGGTGGGCTGTCATCACGCTCCACTCTCAGAATCCTAGCTGGCTGTCGTCGTGGGGCTATCCTGAAAGAAACAGGTGCGCCATGGTCAGGAAAGTATACCTGGTGAGCTGACACAAGTAATCACAAGGAAAACTTCAAACACACATGCAATCAATGTTTTCGTGAATTAAGTCGGAAATCAGAAGTCAGGGTCCTGGTGTACAGATACGTCGGCCGCCGCACCAACACTGGACTCCCTGGACTGATAACCACACCCAATACGCTAAACACTATTGCTTCACATAGAAGAAAGATCAGAGTCCCCGGTAGAACCGACCGGCTCGGATACCAATTTGTCACAACCCGTCCTCGGGGCCCGTGCCGTGACTACCCCAAGCCCGCCTTCCATAGGCCAGGGGCTGGCGACTAGCACCAAGGTGAAAATCCCGGTAAAAAGGGAAGGCATTGCCTTTGTAAAGTAAACAAGAACCACAGAGTAAGCAAGCAGAAAAGTAAACACTAAGTAAAAACAGAGTACAAATGAAGTGCGGAAAAGTAAATGGGCCAGCATACAAACCCAACTGAAAGTAAAGTACAACTCGAAAGGGAAAACAGCAACTGTAAAGTAAAAGCCGCTACACCGAGCTGTCCACTAGAAATCCCACCTGAAGGGTGGGTACAGATAGCTCCAATGCTCCTCAGGTCCCACCATCCGCTCCGAGCACGTCCCACCCAGTGGTCCACCTCCAGGTACCATCCTGCTCTGCAAGCCTCAGCCACGATCAACGCTGTCCGTCGTCTGCAACCAACACAACGTAGTGCGGGCATAGCCCGTGTAGGAGTGAGTATAACGATACTCAGTAGGGACCCCGAGACCCTCAAGGTCTCACTAAAACCAACAAGGATAACCACAAGAAGATATCAACAGATAACCTCTACTTAGATATATGCCCATACATGTATCTAAGTTATCAAGTAACCCATCTCAATCATGAGGCAAACACAAGGTCAAAAGTCTCAGCTCAAACCAGGATTTTCATCATCGAAACCGTAACTGCTGAAGAGCTCCGTCTCTGGAGTGTACAGTGGTCATGTCACAACTCCGAGGTACTTCCCACTAACTTAAGACTGCTGTAGTACTCCACCTATCGAGTAATGCGGGCCAGCCTCTACCACCAAGCGCTCCCATGTGCCTCTACAACCAAGCGCACCACTGTCGTGGGTCTGCCGCTACAACCAAGCGCTCTCATGTGCCGCTGCAACCAAGCGCACCTCTGTCGTGGGTCTGCTGCTACAACCAAGCACTCCCATGTGCCGCTACAACCAAGCGTACCTCTGTCGTGGGTCTGCCGCTACAACCAAGCGCTCCCATGTGCCGCTAAAACCAAGCGCACCTCTGTCGTGGGTCTGCCGCTACAACAAAGTGCTCCCATGTGGCGCTACAACCAAGCGCACCTCTGTCGTGGGTCTGCCGCTACAACCAAGCGCTCCCATGTGCCTCTACAACCAATCACTCCCATGTGCCGCTACAAACAAGCGCACCTCTGTCGTGGGTCTGCCGCTACAACCATGCACTCCCATGTGCCGCTACAACCAAGCGCACCTCTGTCGTGGGTCTGCCTCTACAAACAAGCGCTCCCATGTGCCGCTACAACCAAGCGCACCTCTGTCGTGCACCGCGTCGTTCGATCAGCAGTCTTCGGGTCTCAGTCAGCTACACGGCCTCCGTGCTCCGCCCGCTCATCTCCGGGAGGGTCCGCTCCACGAGCTACTGGTCGATACTCAAAGTATCACAACGTCCCGCAAGGAATTATCTCAAAGGACCACCTCGTCATAGGGGTCTCAACGCAACAGATGGCGCGTCAATCAGACGCCCGGTCTGTGAGTTATTAGCCTTTTCGTCCTAGGGGCCCGGTTGGTTTCATGTGCGAACCAATCCGTCCGTAACTCAACTATACCCCGAACACTCATAGTGTATACTCATAGGGACCGTTTTTCAACGTGATCACCAAAGCCGCTGACGGTTCGTCAAACGGACGTCTGGTCTGAAAGATATTAGCTTTTCCGTTCCAGGGGCCCGGTTGGATTTCAGTACGATCCAACCCGGCCACTATCCATCTGCATCCAAAACTCGGGCAGAGGATGCCAAAAGTTCTGTCTCATCAAGATGAAAGCAATGTGACAGACGGCGCGTCAATCGGACGCCCGGTCAGTGAGTTATTGGCTTTTTCGTTCCAGGAGCCCAGTTGGATTCGTGAGCGAACCAACCCGACCGCACTCCGACGACATCCCAACCTCGAGCGGAGTAAGCCAAAAGATCCGTCTCACAAAGAGGAACTCAACAAAGCTGACGAAATGTCAATCGGACGTTTGTAGCTCAAGATATGAGTGTTTCCGCTCCGAGGGCCCGATTGGTTTCGTGTACGAACCAACCCGGCCAAACTCAAAGTATTCCGAAACCTTCAGTGCAATATACCGAAACGACCGTCTCGATCCAAGGATCGCGTTGCCGCTGACAGCGGGTCGTTTGGAGGCTCGTAGCTCAAGATACGGCCATTTGAACGAAGTGTTGGGCGGAGAAAGAAAGGAAGTGATGGCAAGAGGGGGGGTGAATTGCCTTTTAAAAAATAATTAACAATTTAAAATCAAAGTGAAAGAACAGCGGAAATAAATGAGGCAAGACACAAGGCTTGATAACAGAGTTCGGCTTAAAACCCAAGCCTACGTCTCCGCTCCCAACTCAACCGTTGAGAGATTTACTACCGCTTGCTTTTTAATGGTTTTAGCAAGAAACCCACTAGACTTTAAGGTTAGTCTAGAACCTATTACAGCTTGCTTTTAATGGTTATGCAAGAACCCAATTGCTTTCAATGGTTGAGCAATAACCCACTAGCCTTCTTACAGGTGAAGGCTAGCTCACCTTTGATTCAAGCCTTTTAAAAGGGAAGTCTTGACTAACCTCTTTACACCTTGAAGGTGGTGTGAAAACCCAAAGAAGAGAGGATGAGAGAAATGAGGGGTTTGTAGGCACAAACCCAAATTTAAGCTCAAAATAGATAAAACAAGAAAAACCGTAATGGGAGAAGCCTTGGGCGCCAATGGATTGTTGGAGTTGAAGACGTGCACTCCCAACCTTCTATGGTGGTGCTCCTTGGATGTGGAATTGGATTGGAGCAGTTGGGGTTCCCTTGGAGCAATCCGCCGGAGGTTCGCCAAATGATCAAAATGTGTCTCGTGGGCTTCCTTGGATTGGTTATGGTTCCGACAATGTTCCGGGGCTTCCTAATCCTTTATTTATAGAGGGGGAACCCTCATATGGCCTTTGGAGGTCTTCGGAGCCGTTGGAAAAGGCTTCGGAGCCGTTGGGAGGCAAGTGGACAGGTCTGGTCAAAGGCCCAACGGCTAGTTTGACTGGCTCCACCGGCTGACCGGTGCAAGGCCACCGGTTGGCCGGTGCTTTGAAAATGGGAGAGGGCTCGGGCTCAGGCACCACCGGCTGACCGGTGATGAGGCCACCGGTTGGCCGGTGCTGAGGCAGTAGCTCACACTGTTCTGGCTGGGTGCCACCGACTGGCCGCTGGTGAGGCACCGGTTGGCCGGTGGTCTGGACAGAAAGAAGCCTTCTGTCCAGGCCTCCATCTGCTGGCCGGTGGTGTAGCCACCGATTGGCCGGTGGACTGAATTTCAGTCCATTTTGGCTTTTTGCCTTCTTGGCCTTCTTGGCCCAATTCCTTGGCACCCTAAATTTATGCCTATCATCCAAAAACACTTAAAACAATATTAGAAAAATAAGAGAGTGATTATGATCATGAAAATTAAACCACGAGGGGTTCGAGAGGTACAACAATCTCCCCCTATTTTGATGATCACAATCACCAAAACAAACAATGTAAAATACTGAAATGAAAGGCATGCTTTAAAAGATTTTTCCCCCAATCAATCAAGAATTTCTCCCCCTTTGTGATTATCAAAATAGCATGGGGCATAAAACTTGATTGAGGGAAAGAGTTAAAAACAAGATAGAGATTTTAAACCAATTGAAATTTTTGAAATTTGAATTGAAAGTATTGAATTGAAAGATTTGAAATGAAATTTTGAATTGAAAGTTTTGAAATGAAATTTTGAAATGGAAGTTTTGAATCGAAAGTTTTGAAATGGAAGTTTTGAATTGAAATTTTGAATTGATGGTTTTGAATTGAAAATTGAAAATTTTGAATTGAAAATTTTGAATTGAAAAAATCAAAAAGCTTAAGCAATCCTAACTCCCCCTAAATAAAAACAACAAATCACCGGGGAGTGGTTTTTGAAACCAAGACAAATTTTGGCCCAGTGAGACTCGCTAAGAGGGATTTTTCAATCCATACTTGTCTAGTTGCGGGTTGTCTCCTAAAAAATTCATCGTTAAAAGAAATGGTTTTGGGCCTACCATACCGGGCGTTTTTGCAATTGCACTCATAAATTAAGTGCCCGAGTTTTTTACAATAATTTCAAAATTTATATTGGGAGCTCCCCCTTACAAAAATAGTTGGAGCATGGGAAGAGGAAGTTTGCTTGGAATAGCCAAGCCCTTGGGTGGTTCTAGATATGCGTTGGGAACTAAGCAATTTGGTCAATTTTTTTCCCCTTGGGTGAACTTAGCTAGTGATTCCCTTAAATCTTTGATTGTTGATTCCATAGAATCAACATCGGGAAGGTTTTGGATTTTGAGGGACAACTCTTCCTTCTCTTTGAGAAGTTGTTCCTTTTCGGAAGAGAGTTTTTTGAAATTCTTTTTTAAAGCAACAAATTTGGAAGAAAGTTCGTGAAAACCTTCCTCCAATTGATCTCTCGCATGTTGGAGATCCTCACATGATAAATGATTAAAAGAATTGGAAGAACTAGAGGAAGAGGAGTCGGAAGAGGATACCTCGTGAAATGCCATTAGGCATTTTTTACCGTTGTCGCTCGAGGAGGAGGAGGAGGATGTGGAGCTATCACTCCATGTGGCCTTGAAAGCCTTCTTCTTTTCCTTTTGCTTGGCCTTTTTCTTGTGGGATGGGCAATCGGGCTTGTCATCGCCTTTAGTACCTTCATGGGTTACTTCTAAAAGTTTCCAAATCTCAAAAGAAGATGAGCAAGAAGAAATACGATTAAATTCATTACGGTCTAACCCACAATGAAGAGCATTCATGGTTTTGCCATCAAGCTCAAAATTTGCAATGTCTTAGGGGGTCCTTTTGGACTCATCCTTGTTAGAAAAAGTGTAGCCTTGCATAAAAATTCTATATAAAGGATAGCCAATACTTTTAAGAAATGTAATCATGCGTGTTTTCCAAAAAATGTAGTCGGTTCCATCAAAGAATGGAGCCCGACTCAATGAATAGCCTTCGGGGGCGAAAGAAGTTGAAGCCATCAAAATGGATCTTGAATTTGAAACCGGTGAAGGTATTACTCAAATTTTGCCTTTGATACCAATTTTTGGGCGGAGAAAGAAAGGAAGTGATGGCAAGAGGGGGGGTGAATTGCCTTTTAAAAATTAATTAACAATTTAAAATCAAAGTGAAAGAACAGCGGAAATATATGAGGCAAGACACAAGGCTTGATAACGGAGTTTGGCTTAAAACCCAAGCATACGTCTCCGCTCCCAACTCAACCGTTGAGAGATTTACTACTGCTTGCTTTTTAATGGTTTTAGCAAGAAACCCACAAGACTTTAAGGTTAGTCTAGAACCTATTACAGCTTGCTTTTAATGGTTATGCAAGAACCCAATTGCTTTCAATGGTTGAGCAATAACCCACTAGCCTTCTTACAGGTGAAGGCTAGCTCACCTTTGATTCAAGCCTTTTAAAAGCGAAGGCTTGACTAACCTCTTCACACCTTGAAGGTGGTGTGAAAACCCAAAGAAGAGAGGATGAGAGAAATGAGGGGTTTGTAGGCACAAACCCAAATTTAAGCTCAAAATAGATAAAACAAGAAAAACCGTAATGGGAGAAGCCTTGGGCGCCAATGGATTGTTGGAGTTGAAGACGTGCACTCCCAAGCTTCTATGGTGGTGCTCCTTGGATGTGGAATTGGATTGGAGCAGTTGGGGTTCCCTTGGAGCAATCCGCTAGAGGTTCGCCAAATGATCAAAATGTGTCTCGTGGGCTTCCTTGGCTTGGTTATGGTTCCGACAATATTCCGGGGCTTCCTAGTCCTTTATTTATAGAGGGGGAACCCTCATATGGCCTTTGGAGGTCTTCGGAGCTGTTGGAAAAGGCTTCGGAGCCGTTGGGAGGCAAGTGGACAGGTCTGGTCAAAGGCCCAACGACTAGTTTGACTGGCTCCACCGGCTGACCGGTGCAAGGCCACCGGTTGGCCGGTGCTTTGAAAATGGGAGAGGGCTCGGGCTCAGGCACCACCGGCTGGCCGGTGATGAGGCCATTGGTTGGCTGGTGCTGAGGCAGTAGCTCACACTGTTCTGGCTGGGTGCCACCGGCTGGCCGCTGGTGAGGCACCGGTTGGCTGGTGGTCTGGACAGAAAGAAGCCTTCTGTCCAGGCCTCCATCGGCTGGCCGGTGGTGTAGCCACTGGTTGGCCGGTGGACTGAATTTCAGTCCATTTTGGCTTTTTGCCTTCTTGGCCTTCTTGGCCCAATTCCTTGGCACCCTGAATTTATGCCTATCATCCAAAAACACTTAAAACAATATTAGAAAAATAAGAGAGTGATTGTGATCATGAAAATTAAACCACGAGGGGTTCGAGAGGTACAACACGAAGAACATCCGAAGACGGGGGGGGGGGGTACGGGCATGGGCCGACCCGGCCCGACCCCCCTGGGAGTCGACCGAACCGGGTCGACCCAACCCGGTCTGACCCGGTCCGGTCCGGCTCGACCGGTCGGACCGGCCTGGTCCGGTTCGGCCGAACGGCCGAACGGCCTGGCGCCACGGGGCGCCGCCCCCGCGGCCTGATGGTGCCGCGGCCCCTCGCGTGGGGCCGCGCTGTGTCGGGACGCGGCTTCAGTTGCGTCCGATGTAGCAGACCTGTGCGGCCGCGGGTGCCGCCGCCGCCGTGGCTTCAGCAGCGGCGGCCTGTCCGGCGGCGCACCGGGGCGCCGCCGCGCCGGCGACCCGCGCCGTCGGCATGTTCCGCGGGCCCCCGGGATCACTCCGGTGGTCCGATTCTCTTCCCGTCTGCGCCATTGCTCCTCCCAGGACTCGTTCTTCACTGCAGGATCGTCAAACATCCGTTGCGGCACTTTCCGCCGTCGCCCGTCAAATCCGCAAAAAAATGAAGAACAGCGGAGGGTCGTCGGGCCGTGTTCCTTTGGCCCCCACCCTCCGCGTTAGATATAAACAACGGAAGAATTTTGTTCAACACATGAACCGACAATTTTAATAAAATAAAATTGTTTCTTTGATTCCGGTTCATTAATTTTTAAAGAACGTTCACGGAAATAAATAAAAAGGGGGTAAATCCCAAAATAAATCCCTACCTCATTGATCGTCGTGCGCGGGCGTACTTCGCAGAAAAGCTCGTCGCGGAAGAGGGGGATCGTCGCGTCGTCGCGGGAAGGCGTCGCATCGTCGGGGAATCCGGCGTTGAGTCGGCGAGCTCAACGGACCAAGAACAACAGATTTAAATTATAAATAATTAAATCTGTGTTTAAAACCAAAAGAAAAGAACCTTGCGAGGAAATCCGAAATCACTCACCTCAACGGTCGGTGATTGGAGATCGGAGCGGGGAAGAACGTCTCGGACGGAAGCGTCGTCCATTTCCAGGTTCGGCGTTCTTCGCGTTCTTCGCGTTCTTCGCGTTCTTCGCAAGGGAGAAGAAGATACAAGGGTCCTGTCAAATCTTCTCAATGCGCAAGTAACCAGAGGTCGAGCGTTGGCCTTATTTTATTATTACACCAACGAATTTGAAAACTGGTTAAGAAACGAACCATCAATTCGTTGAATTAATTCAACGAAAGAAACAACCCATTTAATTCACGAAAGAAACAGCCCATTTAATTCACAAAATAAACCGCCCAGTTAAATGGTCTGTTAAGATTTTAAGAAACGCGTCAGTTGACTTTAATTAAGACGGGTTTTCACGGGTGCATTTCTTAGCGGAAGGAAACGGCGGGGCTCGTGCGGGCCCCACGTCGCAAATATCCTACCAAGGGGGTAGGATATTTCTGGATAGCATCCTATCCGGTTCAACTCAATTCAAGCCGCCTTTAAGTGGTTTCAAGTGGCTTCCAAGCGGCTTAATTGAAATAAAATAAAGTTGTCGCAAAATTATTTTATTTCTTAACTTTAAGCCTGAAAATTAAAAACCACACCCGAGCAAACGCAACTCCGAAAGAGGCGTTTCTAAGCGAATACCGGCGCTGCGATTTCATCGGTGCCCTCAGAATTCGATTTCGGGCACCAGTTTAAAAGTTAGAAAAACCCGCTCGTCCGTTCACTGAACGTACCCGAGCCAAACTTCGGAAAATGATTCCGGGCACACCGGGCCTTGGAATCAGGCGCCGTCAGAAACTGCGTTCTTGTAAAATTCCAAAGAAAATTAAGAAAAAAAATTTCCTTGAAATTTACGGGTCTTTACATTAAAATTACTTATAAACAAATCTAAAATATATATTTATGGTTCTACTTTAACATAGATTGTATAAGGTTTGAATTGGAGGGATTTTGGACAACTGTGGACTGTTAATAACTTGGTTACAATTTTAATATTCAGAAAAAATATAATTGTTCCACAAACCTCCCTTATAAAGGACAACACCAAGCCTCTCTTCCTCACAGCTTCAAAACAATTTATTTTCAACCAAGAACATAAAATATCATTTCAAATATACCCTTATCTATTCCTATATAACTTATTTTGGGTAAAAATCCATCCTTGGATAATTTTGGTAAAAACCTAAGGAGGATACCCAAAAACGATGTAACATTCACCAAATATCATTTTTGTTTTACTTTTCCATCACATCCATTATTTATTATTATAAAATTATGATATAATAACATAATTTTATATAATTTATGAAATTATTTATGTTAATTTAATCACCAAAATACATCTACGCTTCTATCAAATGGGTCACAAAATCATCATTCATCTGTATGGCAGACTACAACCTCATGAACAGATGATATTCATTTTTTATTACCACCTCTCACAGTTGGGTATAATTATATAGATAATATGTATATATATATATATATATATGATATTTATAATATAATTATACCTCTATATTAATTTTATTATATAAAACTTTTTTACTTTACACTCTATATGGGATACAATAACTTTTCTAAAATGTATAGCAGACTGCCACATCATGAAGCGATGTCATTCGTTTTCACTAACTCTTTAAATGGAATGTAATAGGGATAAATAAATGATCTATGAATTAAATAATTATCATATTAATTAAATAATAATTATTATATAAATATAATATTTAATTTTCTTTTTTTAAATTTCCATTCATTGAAAGATGATAACATTGTTCCCGTATGTGTGTACTACAAGCATCAGGAAGCGATGTGATTCAATTTAAATAATAGAACCACATGGATGATATTTATAGGTATATTCAAATATAAGATATTTTATTAATGATATTAATATAATTATATAAATATAATATATTACTCACCTCCTTTAAAGAATTATAGTTGAAAATTTTAATCATTACACTTGCGTATGTATGAGCTACCATCTCCATGATCCCAACATACTTCATTTATCAAAACCATTTTCATGATTGGTCTCAAATTTTTGATTCATGTATAAATATAATAATTATATATTAGTTTTTATTCAATAGATAATTTAACCATGATCAATGTAATTGGATCAAAAATAAAAAATCAAAACATATACAAAAAAGTGGTTATTTATGAAACAAGATTTTAACAAAGAATTATTATTAAACTTGAAATAAGAGGTTATAAGTAAACAATTTGTGGTATGATGTAAAAAATATGGTTTTTGTATAATTAAAAAATATTTATATTTATCATTCTTATTTTTGGATTATTTACCAAGGAAGTCGATACTTAGGGTAACGGATTTGTAGCCTCACTTTTATTTCGGGGAGACATTCGGATATTCACCACTAATTTATTTTGTGTGGTGTATATACATTCCCTTTTAAATGTTATATCATAAGTACAATTATTATAATTATATTTAATATTAAATTTTATGTTATTATTTATTTTTCATTACAATTTAAAATATTACAAAAGTTTTAAGGGACTTCCATATCACTTTTTTAATTCTGCGAGACACATGACATATTAAAAACCTATTTATTTTATATTATATATATAATAAACATGAATTTATTTTATTATTATTATACTAACAATTTTTGGGATTAAACTATTTACATTTTGTTATCCCTTTTTATGGGTTTATGGTTCAAAATTTTCCAATGTATTATGGGATTTTTGTCGAAATTTCCATTATTTTTTTGGTATGTTATGCTATACGGATATATTATTTCAATAGGTGTATATAAAACCCATTTACATCTAGTCACATGAATTTTTATATCTTCTTGATATTTTTAATTCCAATTTAATTTATCCCTTCATGGGTGTTAGGATTCCATTTTACCATGTGGTAATGATTAAATGTTTCAATCTAATCGTTTATCGGGATTGTCTATGATCATGTTTCTGATGATAAAATATTATGATCCACATCTCAAGAAACTAACTAAGTTTACTTTCATATGGTAATTCATTAAATTGTAATGAAATATTACCATTTACATTCTTTGTTACATATGATATCTATGAAAATATTATTAAGAAAAACCAACTTTATTTCTCTTTGAGGTTTTAAATATTATTTCTTGAAAGGCCATGTTTTTTTTAAAATGTTTTATTACTGTACTATTAATTTTGAAACAAAAATTTATCCATTATAAAATTCTTACTAAAATGTTTTTAATGGACTGTTCAAGCCATTTCCAAACAATTCATGTATGGATTTTACTGAAAATGTTATTGGAATATTTGTGTCAATGAGCACCGTCAGAAGAAAACTTCCCATCATCCTGAAAATTATTTTATTTGAAGCTTCCTCATTAAATTTCCTTGAATATTTTTAGTGAAAAGTATTTTCAAAAAGGTTTTTATGAAGTTTTTTTCAATGTGGAAATGATATTTACCTCAATAAATGTTTTAATTAATTGATCAAAAACATTTTATATCTATAGTGACATCTGCTAATGTTAAATATGACATTATGGGGATATGATCCAAGAATAACATTCTCATTATTTCTCTAAAATTATTTTTTTATGATATCATTATATTTATAAATCCTATATCACTTCCACAGTTTTTACCTTGGTAAAATTTTGATGAAATCCATATCTTTTTCACAGGTTATGCAATGATTAAATTATGAAATGATTACGAAACCTATCTCTTTTCCAAATGTTTTGATTTTATGATATGTTCATGAAAACCCTTTTACTTAATGGGTTTTGATATGGAAAAAAATTTATGTTCATGTGAAACACATGAATAATGATGTAATTATGAGATAGGTGTACGTATATCTCTCTCCAATCCATTGGGTAAATATTTATATCTCATGAGATAGTCAAGATTGCAATTGGGAGTGAAACCAATACATTGATGTTATTTGTATCCTATGAAGGTCTTGGGAGTGAACCATGCCTAATATTACTATTTGAAGAGTGATACCATACCATGATGAAATCCCTAGAAATAAGCCTTGACTAATTGCAAATGATTTTATATTCTTATGTGTGTATGTCAAATTTATGTCTTATACCAATGTTAAGATCTCCTGTATCATGATATTTGATTCCCTTATGACTTTTATCTTATGAACTACCAATATTTATTTAATTACTAAATATTATGATCTTTGATGTTAAATTTATGTTTTTCAATTATAATGATAAAGTTCACATACAACTATATTCATGTTATGATTACATATTTCCATTGTTATAATATAAATATCATATAAGATCACACTTTCTTATATTTACACACCCTATGTAATGAAGAAATGTATTATGTCTGACATGTCTTTGATGGTTTCTAGTTTTGAAGATCATATTAGGATAACATATAGTTTACCTATATACTATTTATTGTATTTCCTCATTTCCAAATACACTATACTCTAATGGTCCTCAGGAATGTGATTCTATAATGTAGGGAATATTCATAAAAATTTATGTATTATTTATGTATGAAAATAAGTTGTATTTATAGTTTGTATCAGTGTAGAGGTTTTTTTAACCTATTGTAAAATAGGATGAGAAAACATTAGTGATATATCTAGAAATATATATAAGGATATGTCGAGGGATTACTCAAATGATAAGTCTATTTATGAGTAAAGTATTAAAAATGCCATGTAATTTTGGTAAAGTATATAGTTAGTGGTTTTCAAAAAATTAAATCAATGTCTATATTTTACAAGTGGAAGTTTCTCTAGATTAGAGTCATCTAAGGGTATTAACACCAATAAGGGAGCATTGATCTAGACTCGATCATCCCTTGTTTCATAAGAATAATACATTATGTAAACATGGTTTGAAACATTGGGGGATATTATTTATACACTTCTAATCTCTTTAAACCAAATCATGAAGGATTAAAATAAACAACTAATATTAATGAACTAGGATAAACCTATGGTGTCATTGATTTTAAAGTTGTTAGGATTTAGACATATTATAAGTGAATTTTCCATGATTATGTTGTTTTCAACTATGATTATTTTTGATGACACTATTCTTTTTGGTTTTATCCAATGATATTAATGAGAACGAATTGAGATAGCATTAAATGTGATGAACAATTTTATAATGACAATCTAAATTGGATGATTACTCGATTGAAGGATATTGTGATTATTATTAATCAGTTAACATGGAACATTATTGAAAATGTGCACCTTAACCAACTCTCTGACTCACCAATGAACATAAGGATAGATTTTTCTAAGATATTGGGTAGTAATGACCATGGAAAAAAGAATATTCCATTTTATATATTTTGAGAGTGTGGGAAGAAGAACGCAATTGAATGTCTCAACGTAATGATAAAATTTTTTATATGTGGATAAAAATTAAATTGAATAAGAAAAGGAAGAGGGAAACTGAAAAGTTCAATTTTGGAAATAGATGAAAATATTGGCCTCCCGAAGGTAATATCAATGTATTGATGTTTAAAATGTTTAAAATATAATCATTATAAAAATCTCTATCCGAAACTGAAATATCATGATGAAAATCGAAAAGGTTGTATGAGTAATGGTTATATTTTTTATGATGAAATGACTAAAAATTATTTTAAAAGTTAAGATGTGTAAAAATAAAAGGATGTGTATCTCCATTAATGGTATGATAAAGAATTAGTGTGATTTAGGTATTTATGTATTGAAAATCAAGGAATATGAATCTTGAAAAATATAATGATTTTTGAGTATATATTTTTTACTAAGGATTATAAAAAATATGTTAAATGGTACTGATAGACTAAAAAATGAATTAATGGTATGTTAATATTTTGATTAAGGTAATATTACCTTTATATTATTCATGAGGTTGAAAATATGGTGTTTAGTTTAGATAAAGAGATGAATGAAGTGAATAATGTAAATTGGATTATTTCAATGACCTTTGAACTGATAATATATTTATAGAAAAAAAAATTTTGTTATCACTGATGGAGTTCATAGCATTATTGGGTATGTGGAATATATTCAATATTCTATGATTTTATTTAATAAATGCAGATGAATGTATGTTTTCAATGTGGTATTATTGTAATTTTTTTATTACCATGCATTAGGAGAATACATGATGATGGCATTCACATGTTGGGAGTATGATAATTAAGAACTAATTTATATTCATTGTGGTATTAATGATAAGTCCATTTTTGGAAATTTATTGACCTTCATTCTAATGATTTATATTTTAATCTTTTTAATGGTTCATAAGGACAACCATTTATGGAATTGTTTATATTGAACATTGGAAAAGGATATTAGTATTAATATATTACTTCACCATATAAATATTTTTGGATATTTGATAACCTATAAAAAAAATTGTTCTTAGGATAACTATAGATAGAATGTATAGCTTTTCATTATATTTATGGATCTTACGATCCATTAGTTCTTCAAGAATATAAATTCTACCTTTATTCATTCTAGTATGAGGTGAAGTGAAAAATGATAAATGAACAAAAATGGTGAGATTGTAATAATTAAATGGAATTAAAGTAAGTAAATATATATTTTAATGAAATTTCATAAAAAAATAGAAAACTGAGCTTGATTTTTTTTCTATTATCACCATTTTAAGGATAAAAATGACCTTATTCTTACCAAATTGGTTTATAATTTTAATTTCACTAACATTTTCTTGATCACCCATTTTTTTGATCCGTGATATTTATCACCATATATAATTATTGATGATTTTATTCCATACAAAATATATAATTCTCTCATAAGTTCTCCTATGTGGAAACCTAGTTGTGAGATAACTTAGGTAACTATAATGTTTCCCACATTACCATTAAAAATAATTTCGATTATTAATTTTTATGATGTGGGTTTCAATGATGGAATTTTTCCAATATTAACTTTTGATGACTAAGATGACTTTTGACATTAAAATTCATTTAAAGTGGGGGTTGAATGTAACAACCATATATTTTGTCAACTTTTTTTCAAATTAATTTGATCATTTTGATATTTTTTGTTACATGAGACATTGTGTTTAGGTTATCATATGCACAATATCATATTTAGATTATGTAACATGAAACTGTTATTTTATCGTGAGTTACACACAACACAATGATTATCATGAATTACCTGAAACACATAGTTTTCCATTTTTGAAACATGACACGATGAGTATATCATATGTTACATACAACACTGAGCTTAAAAAAATGAAATATTATTAAAATATTATTATTTAATGGTATAGTTATCACCATGCCATTATAATGATTATTATTAATTGGAATAAGTAAATATTACAAATATAGGGTTTTAAAATTATATAAAATTAATTATTTGGTGTCCAATTAATTAAAAATTGAAAATAAAAAGTATTTTAAAAGAATGAAAAATAAATTCTATATAAATATTTTTATGAAAATAAAGATGTTATACATTAAAAATTTGAATAATACAAATTATGTGATTTATTTTAATTAAATGAATATAGTATATATACAATCAACTGATGTAAATTCATCGTATTCTTTCTAACACCCCCACCCTAGTTACCTAGAGATGGTGCATTACTACATATCATTGGAATGATCAAATGGGATAAAGTCCCAAAAGACCAATTAGTTTACTAGCCTTTGAAGTACTAGATATATACATAAGTTTTACATCACATCAAGAAATAATGAAAAACAAAATTATGTCCCCTTTGAACACCTTCATATGGCTTAGCCTATTCCTATAGGTCAATCATGATATACATCTTCACATACAAGAAAAAAAAACATATAAAGTAGTGATATCAGATGATCAATAAGGATAACAATATAGAGGAATCTTTCATAAATAAGCATAAAAATTTTAGGCAATGTATAAGACTAAATCACAAGACTTTTAAAAATAAATTTCAGTATGATATGGAAAATATAAATCAAATAATTCAATTTATTTATTCACATGGATATTCTACTTGTCTAATAATCCCATATAATATCAATATCTAATTTCATAATGATTTAATGTATAATTTCGAACATCATAACCATATAGTCATGGCCTCGTGCCAAGACAAAAAATAAGATTTTTTCAAAGTCTTATACCAAGATGCTAGTTTGACTCATGAGACCTAATGATGCATCTAAGAGCTATAGCGAGCTCCCCCATCTCTTACTATGACCAATTCATTCCTCTTATGAAAATGATGAAACAAAATCTAAACGTTCGTATTAAATCTAGCATATGAAATTTTAGTATTTTAACCACAAACCATGAATGGTATAAAAATAGCACATCCATAGTCAAACATAACTCATTCAAAACAATATTGAATATTTTATTAAAAAAAATAAACCTCAATCTAGATTAATTAACGATATTAACATAGATAAAAATAATCATCCAAACTATTTAAGAGAAATATCCCCCTTTTTCTTGAAAACATTTAAATATCACGCTATTTTTCAAGAAGTTGTTTAAAATAGATTTTTGAATAAAATTGTCCCAAACCACTTTGAAACATTTAAAATCAATTTAAATTTAAAAACATTATTGTCCATATAAATAAATTCTTAAAAAAAATTTAAAACATGAACTTTAATGAGATAGATTTAGAAGAATATATCATTAAAACATTTAAAACGATATTTTATTTAGAGATCCTAACCAAATGAGGGACACTTGAATAAAAATAATAGAGGTAATAAAAACTTTATAATATCTTGAGAATAAAAGGGATTTATGATATAATACGTCCATGTATAGTCTATACACTATATAAAAGTGAATTGGCGTAGAATAACAAAGAAGTCTCAATTGAATGTATGTTGAGTTGAAGTCCCTTATAAAGACCATATCCTTAAGTTAAGGATAAATTAATGAAATAATTATGTGTGAAAAAGATAAATGAACTCAATATTATTGGATATTCAGTGTAAATCAATCAGATTACATTCCCAAAAATTCATATAAAAACATCACCAATGACATGGATGTTTAACACGACGAATAGAAAACAATTTTTAATTACTCTTATCAAGTTCATATCAATGGCTTGAGAATTTATCAATAGAGTTATTATGTGTATAAAAAGTATATCCACACAAAGATGAGTTGAAATTACTATATAAGTATATAAATAGTGATTTCACACATAATCATGGAGTAAAATAATCAATGAAGTTTTTGTAAACCCAAATGAGTAGAAATTGAAATTTGACATTCCCTTAAAGATTTCATGGCATACGAAACATACACCCCCTAAAAAAAGGATCAAACAATGATGATTTAAATACCCATAAATTAAATTATATTAAACATATAATACAATAATGGGGATTACATACACCACACAAATGGTAATTGACGAAAATATAGCATGAATCTCAATGGAATAAAAGTGAGATGAAAACCCCTTACCAGGTTGTAATCAATCGATTCGTATGAAAAATAGTTAATAACCACAAAATTAATAATAGAATACCATGAATATAAATATAATAATGATAATATATATAAAATGGAAGTACACAATACAACAGATGCAATAAATTAGTGGTGAACAATGGAAATCTCATGAAATTAAGTGAGATAAGAAACACCTTACCTTGTACTTTTCCATAGTATAGGGTAGGTTAACCTCCTGTATAATGGTGAAATAATTGTTTTTAAATTATTCAATACCATAAAATATAAATATGATATGGTATAGGATCTTCTAATATTGTTTTGTTAATGATATTTTAGTAGTATCATTGTTTTGGGTAATAATGGATTCGTTTTACTTTATAAGTTTTGTTACCTAAGTCATGTATGTTATGTATAGGATGTATTAGATTCATATAAATAATTATATTATGTTTTTAAAAATTATTTTTAAAAAATAAAAATAAAATTATTCTTGAATTGTTATGATAGAGAATGAATCTTATCCCATTTGTGAGGATAGTAATCTGTACGTACGCACGAACTACAATATCAATCAATTGATGGTAAAATTGTTTGTAATTTCATCGTATGTCATATATACAGAATAAAAGAAATTTTTTATTTAGTATTTTCATCAATTTTACTCATTATTATACCCATCCAAATAATGAATTGCCGAATAACAAACTACACCACAACGTGGAGACGGTAAGTCGTACGTACGCACGTATCGTAACATTGTAATTTATATGATGGATAGAATAATGAATATGGTTGTACCATTTTTATAATAACATAATAGTATGGTTAAGGTACTAAAGTTATTTTTTGGTATGTAAACATAAAATAATGATGAAGTTTAATAAGAAAAGAACATTGAAATAGGTGGTGAAATTGTTACCTCTTTTTCAGGTGCTTCCATTTGATTTGATCAAAATGGTTCCATAGGTTGACTTTATGATCTAATTAAGGCCTCTAGATTTAAATGAGGGTATTTTGGAGGTTATTTGAGTAGGGGTTGTCTGGAAAAAATGGATTGGGATGAGTGAGAATAAAAGAAGGAAAAGTACCATTTTATAAGAGAGGTGAGGGTCACTTTAGGAAATGGTTGAAATATTATTTTATTATATAATAATTTATGTTTATAATATATCCAAATGGGTTTATTTTGAATATAAGGAGTTTATGGGTCGAAAAACCTTTAAAAATATGTTTTAGACATGTATAGGTCACCATATTAACCATATATTTATGATTTAACTATTATTTAATTAGTTAAACTTTTACCATGACTTCTTATATTCTTACACAAAATCATTAATAATAATGCTATAAACTACCAAGCGAAGCTCGGGTAGTTCATTGATGATATATCAATAATTATATATGTCCTTCGGTGGAACCTAATATTTTTAGTATTATTATATCATTTAATAATATTTTATTTTATTTAAAAACTCATTTATGTCAATTTTGACACTATTGAGTATTTCATTTTCAATAAAGTCATAATAGTATGATTACTTCGAACAAAATTCATTGAATAAACCCTAACATATCATATTAATCTTGAAAATTCTTGGAATGCATCAAAAGTATCAATTTACATTTATTTTGATAATTATATTATCAATTATTTTAATATTTCATTAATAAGGAAATTACTACATCATTATTGTGTCGTAATGGCATTTAATTATTTAATTTCGAATAATTATAAATAAAATACCATGAAATATGAACTATTTTTATCTTTATAATAAATATTGATATTCAAATTTATTTTATGTATAACCCTATATTAAAAATGTTTTAGTTATTAAAATTTGAATTTAACACTTTTAACTCTTCTTTAAATAAAATAATAATAAATCTCTTAATCTAATACATGTGGACAAAATAGGATCATATTATAGCATCCCAGACTTTTATAAAATTACTATTACATCATTTTAAAGGTAAAAAAATAATAGTATTACCCATATAGGATCAAACTATTTTGATTCATGGGAAAACTATGACCATACATATCTATTACAACATCAAGCATAAACATTTATTTAATTTCGTCTACACTAGCTTCTTATTGTCTCTTGTCCTATCCTTAGTATATATAGCCACCTAATGAAATAAATTAAACGGGGTGATCTAAAAGCCCAGTAAAAACATATATAAGAAGAATATAGCTTTGTGTGAGAATAATCATGACATATGTACAGAAATCTTCAACATGAGAGGAACATAAATAAAAGACTTGAAATGTTGCAATGCATAAAAATGAAACATCTTGTTTTAGTGGTTAACTACCACACATACTTGTGAACCAAGCTATCATATTTTTCACA
This sequence comes from Viscum album, assembly GCA_963277665.1. Lineage (NCBI taxonomy): Eukaryota > Viridiplantae > Streptophyta > Magnoliopsida > Santalales > Viscaceae > Viscum > Viscum album. Next base: position 594,974,850 of record OY728126.1, read on the forward strand.
CATCATTTCACATGTACTAATGAGATTCATAACTTTACCCAATGCATTGAAGTGTTGTATAATTCCGGGTGCACCCGCCACTTTGAAACATTTATATTGCGCTATATAATTCTGGGCGCACCCGTCACATCATAACATTATCAATATCACGATTGCCACATAAAACACATATAAAAAGTGAAAAGAAATAACCTAGGTAAAGGAATGGGTTTCATATCATAATAATACATTCATATTCTTTGGGTTCCCAAAAGAAACAGGGAACAACATACTTGATACAAGAACCATCAACCATGAATGAGAGGTAAAAGTTGAGTTCTTAAAAGAAGAGTTATTTTTGAAACCATTTGGTTTGAAATAAAATTTATTAGAAAACATGTATATCCCATAAAATGTAAGATAATTATTATGAAATAATATTTTAAGGAGTAACCATATCAAAATAAAGTGAAAGAGGGAGAACCCGAAGGAAGAAGATTGAGTTCAAGATTTCACCTTACCTTGTATCTGAATGCTTCCTTCTCTTTAATGTCATGTATAATGACAATATATTCATTATTTGAAATTAAATAACCTTCTATACATTAATAGGTTTCATTCTGGATTCATTATGGGATTTAATTTTCCTTTGAATGAGTTATAGATTTTAGAAACATTATTCGGGAATGTTTGTTTTTATGGTTTTCTTGAGTGGTTCACTTGTATTCTTAAATTGATGTTCGGGTAGAACATGGATAATCATCCAAAACTGATATTACATGTTATTACTGATATTTTAGGATTTTTAATGTTCTTATAATGTTTTATATTAGATCCGTGTGGATGAATCATTAGATAAGAATTAAATGATGACTGTTTGGGTTAATTTGGGCGGTTTCTCGATTACAACTAACTTTTTTTAATTTATCACTTAGTAATTTGTTCATAAGTTAGTTAAAGAACATTAAATAGGAAATAATACATGTAACATATTCTGTTTCAACCATAAAAATTGTTTCATGACCAGATTTAAAGGTAGAAATGGAAGAAGAAAACATGTTGTTCTTGAAGGTGATAAATTAACACCTCACGAACAACGTTTTCTTTAATAAAAGGAAGAGGGAATGGGAGGTTGGATGATAGAATATTCCATTAGAATCATAACATTCCTTTTTATGTATAATACTGTATTTAAAAAAATTTGGGTGAAGATGGGTGGGAAGAGATCAAGAAATGAACTTGAACATGAAAAGAAATTAAAGGAGAAGAGGGAGAGAAATTACCTCTTGAATCCTTCTCTTGAGAACCTCCTTAAAGGTATAAGCTTGGTCATTTGATGTGAAAAGAAGCCCTTGTATGTGGGGGAGGGGATAAGGGGTATTTTTGGTAGAGTTTAGAAAAGTCTTGGATCTTGAGAGGTGTGAAGGAATGAGGGTGTGAAAGGTGGTTTTTATAGTGGAGGGGGGGGGGGGGGTAAATTTTGAACTTTTAATCCATTATTTTATTATTTCCCTCAAGAAAACCAATAGTATTGTTTCATATGACCCCTAATAGTAATAAGTTCATGTGAGTTTGAACCAAGTGGCCTTTCATCACTTGTGATGTCATGAATAGTGTATTTAACTGTTAAATTGTATATACGGTATTTTATCGTATTTTACTATTCATCCAAAATTGGAGTTTTTCGGAAAAATTCCAAAAATTTACCCAATCCATTTTTAGACGTGTATAATTCAAAAATGAAGTCCATTTTTAAAAATTAATTTTCTAAATATTATTAATTAAATTTCTAAATAAATTTATAGTAAATTCAAAAAATAACAATCTTAAAGGTGCACATAGTTTAATTTCCCATTGAAAAATTAATTGAGATCTCATTATCATATATACTTAAGAAAATAAAATAACAATATTATTTACTATTAATAAGGTTCATATTACTATTCATTTTACTATTCATAAGGGTATGTCACTATTCGCCCAAAATAACAAGTTTGTTTTATCAGACTCTAAAAATTAACTTGAACACAACCATCTATGTCAGATTTTTAAAATTCCAAACATAGAAGTGAAAATATTCTGTTTAAAGGCCACTTATCACTTATTAGTTTATTATTTTGTGCATTCATGTGATTTTATAACATAATTTTATGAAGGGAATTTTCATTGAAAAACTTTTGGTCGTTTCATTTTTCCCCCTTAAGAAATTTCACCCTCAAAATATTGTTTTACAAAAACAGGTGAGGGTACTTCTCCTTCATATCCTCTTCCAGTTCCCAAGATGCTTCCTCAAACTTATGGTTCCTCCAGAACACTTTTTCAAGGTGGGTTGTCTTGTTGCGTAGAACCTTATCACTTCATTCTAGAATCATTACTGGCTGCTCCACATAGAAGAGATCATCTTCCAGCTGCACCACCTCTGAGTTTAGTACATGTGAGGGATCAGGTATGTACTTCCTTATGAGTGATACGTGAAAAAACTCATGAAGTTGAGCCATATTAGGTGGAAGTGAAAGATGATGGGCCACAGTTCCTATACGGTCATGGATTTCAATGGGGCCAATATACCTTGGACTTAGATTCCCTTTCTTCCTGAATCACATGACTCCCTTTCGTAGAGATATTATAAGGAAGAATTTATCTCCAACGTCGAACTCCATGTATCCTTGACGGTTGTCAGCCTAGCTCTTTTGCCTACATTGAGCAGCTTTGATGTGTTTCTACATGTCTTGAACCTTCTCTGTCTTCTCTGGAAAAAGATCAGGTCTAAGTAGCTTTCATTCTCCATCTTCATCCCAACAGGTTGGAGTTCTACATCGCTTTCCATACGGATCTTCATATGGAGCCATCTGAATTCTGTATTGGATGCTATTATTGTATGAGAAGTCAACCAATGGGAGATAATGATCAAATCCACCATTTAATTCTATAGAGCAGGCTCTAAGTATATCTTCAAGCATCTAAATAGTTCTTTCAGATTGGCCATCAGTTTGGGGGTGATAGGTCGTGCTGAAATTTAATTCTTTACTCAAAGCATGTTAAAGGCTCCTCCAGAATGTAGATGTGAGCCTCAGATCATGGTCAGAGACAATTAAGAGTGGAACACCATGAATTCTCACCACTTACTTCACATATATTTTTGCATGTTGTTCAGGTGATAGATCTTCCCGAATAGCGATAAAATGGGCATTCTTGGAGAGTGGGTCAACCACAACCCATATCGCATTATTTTCCTTTGACATCTTTGGGAAACCCATGACAATGTCCATAGTAACATTTTCCCATTTTCACATGGGTATAAAAAATGGCTGCATCATACCTTTTTACTTTTTTCTCTTAGCTTTAACTTGGTGACATACCATGCACCTTGTTATATATTCCGAAATCTCCTTCTTCATGTTATCCCACCAAAAGTGTTCTCGGAGGTCACGACACATCTTGGCACTCCCAGGATGGATAGGGAATGTTGATATATGTGCATTGTCTAATAGCTACTTCTTTATCCTGGGTGATGAAGGCACACAAAGCCCCGTTCTGAACCAAATCACACCATCATCGTTGATATGGAACTCTTGCTACTTCCCTTACTTTATATCATTCACCCACTTTTGTATCTCCACATAATCCCTTTGTGCTTCCTTAATCTTCTCCTGGATGGATAGTTTATCAATCATTTGGGAAAGGTAGGATGTATCCCCTACCCTAATGATTTCCAAATACCTTCTTTGCATATCCATGAAGATATGGTCTTTCTCAATCCGCAGCATGGAAAGATTAGCAGGTTCTTTTCTGCAAAGAGCATCAGCTACCATGTTCACCTTTCTTGGATGATAATGAATAAAGAAATCATAATACTTGATTAGCTCAAACCGTCTCCTTTGAAGCATGTTGAGTTTTTTTGTGTGAATATATACTTTAGGCTCTTGTGGTAAGTGTATATGTCACACTTCTCACCATAAAGGTAGTGCCGCCAGATTTTCAAGGCAAAAATCACTGCTGCCATCTCTAGATCATTTGTCGGGTAGTTCTGCTCATGTATCTTCAATTGCTGTGAGCCATAGGCTATCACATTATCATTTTTCATGAGTACACAACCCAAGCCTTTCTTTGAAGAATCACTGTATATCACAAAACTTTCTCCACTTTTTGGTAGTGTGAGTACAGGTGCCATGATCATCCTTCTCTTTAGCTCCTTGAAACTTCCCTCATATTCTTCCTTCCAGACATACTTTACCCCTTTACTTGTTAACATAGTTAGCGGGCTTGAAAATCATGAGATGTTTCTCAAAAAACGTCGGTTGTACCAATATAATACAAGAAAACTACAGATTTATCTGACACTAGAAGGCCTGAACGATTCCTCAATCACCTTTTTCATTGACGGATCCACAAAAATTCCCTCACTTTTGATCACATGTCCCATGAATGTGACTGGCTTTATCCAAAAATCACAATTTCTAAACATGGCGTACAACTTCTCCTTTCTCAATGTCTCCAAGACATGTCTTATAAGTTCTTCATGTTTTTCCTTTCCCTTAGAGTAGATAAGAATATCACTGATAAACACTACCAAAAATTTGTCGAGGTAATGTATAAAGACTCTATTAATCAAATCCATGAAGATTGTAGTGGCATTAATAAGTCTGAAGGGCATCACCAAAAACTCATAGTAACCATACCTTATTCGGAAGGTAGTATTCTGAATATCTTCTAGTTCTCCTTTACCTGATGATATTCAGAACGAAGATCCACCTCTGAGAAGTATTGAGCACTTCTTAACTTATCGAACAGGTCATAAATCCTTGGAAGAGGATACATTTTCTTTATGGTGATCTTGTTGAGTTCTCAATAATCGATACACAGCCTCATTGTTCTATCCTTCTTCTTCACAAAGACCACTGGTGCACCCCAAGGTGATGCACTAGGGTGTAAGAACCCTTTGTCTAAATGCTCTTGCAGCTGCTTCTTTAACTGCTCTAGTTCGATAGGAGCCATCCTATGTTGACACTTCGAGATAGGAGTAGCATCGATTATGAGTTTAATTGAGAACTCTACCTCACGAACCGGGGGAAATTAAGGTAACTCTTCAGGAAATACATCACTGTATTCCCTCACGATGGGCATTTCCTCAAGGTTGGAACTTTCCTTCAACTCAACCATTTGGGCGAGGTATGATTATTCATAGGGAATCAACACCCACACCATTGAGGATATTTCAAAGGAGATTCATGATCTTCCTTGCATTTGTAGAAGATCCTGGGATAGTTTGGAATATGAAAATATATTTCCTTTTCCCAATAGTTGATATATTCTCTATATGACGAGATCCAATCCATTCCCATTATAGCATCGAATTTCACCAAGGAAAGTATTGGAATATTTTTCAGAAGAATATTCCCACAAATGACAATAAGATAAGAGTCAAACACCTGGGTTGAAATGATTGAAAAACTTTGTGTTTTTACAGATATCTCTACTTCAAGGTTTCAAAGCTTTGATTCTATAGTTCTAGAAAACTTGAAAGATATAAAGGAATGTGTAGAACCAGAATCAAATAATATTGTTTCCACTATTGAGTGAATATGAAGTGTACCTTGTACGAATTCATTATCATGATCCACCTCCACAGTATTGATGGAATAATCCTTCCCTTGTTCCTTTGGTTTTGGTGGTTTCTGATGCTGATTACCCTCAAGAACTCAAGGTTTAGTGCACCAGTTTGCATAATGCACTCGATCCCTATAGTTATAGTATTGAACCATGAGTGGTTCTCTCCATTTATTAGCTACATTATCCTTCCTTTTCATGTTATTGGCACTCTTGGTCATGGTGTCCTTCTTCCCCACACTTTAAGTATTTCCCAGTCCATTTGAGGCAGTTCCCATGGTGCAACTTCCCAAATCTTTGGCATGTAGGTTGTTGATTTTTCTTCCCACCTTGGTCATCGGATCCACCAGTTTGAAACTCCATCTTTCTTTTCATATCACCATAGCCGTGGGACCATTCTCCAAACTCCATCTCCACTTTGATAGCACATCGAACAACTTCATCATAACTCCCAAAGTCTCGAATTGCAAGAGCATTTGGAAGGTGTGGTTTTAATCCACTAAAGAATCTATCAATTTTGCTATCATTGTTGATAAAAAAACCCAATGCATACTTTGAAAGCCTTGTGAAATTCGCTTCATAGGTTGTGAAAGATTATCCTTCATTCTGCTCGAGCTCTATAAATTCTCTCTCCATCTTCATACGAAGAGTTCGTGAGTAATACTTATCATGAATCATTTTTTTAAAGTCTTCCTATTTCATCTCTTCAATTTCCTCCATAGGATTAGTGTTTTTAATCAAAGTGCACCATTGATCAGCTTCTCTATCTAGATAATAAATGGATAGGGTCACCTTCTCCCTCTTAGAACAGTGAAGAATAAAAAATATCATCTCCATGAAGTTAACCCACTATTCCGCAACTAGTGGATCGGAAGATCCACTAAATGTCGGTGGTCGTTGCAGCATAAAACATTCTATAGATAGTTGCTCCCTTTTTGGTGAAGGAGGACATTCCCCATTATTATGTTTGTTGTTCATAACATGAGATAATTGGGTAATAATCACTATGATGTTTTGAACTCCACCTCCAAAATCATTGGGGATGTCGTTCGGGAAATCGTTGCATTGGCCCTCGCACGAGTTGTTGGCCTGATTTCTCATGGTTCCCACCATTTTCTAAAATAGAAAAGATTAGAACAAAACAGAAGTAAACAAGTTATTAACAACTTATTCATTTAAACAATTTATACCAAAAACATATGGAAACCCTATGTAGATTTTCTTGTGTGCCTACTTGTACTTAGTCTCATGCTAGAGGTTTTCTCTAGGGTTCACGAATCCTAATTCCCAAACTAACTAAACCATTCCTCTGAAACCAACTATAGAATCCCGGACTTTTCATACATTACTATTACATCATTTTAAAGGTAAAAAACATAATAGAATTTCACATAAAGGATCCAATGGTTTAGTGTCTTGGGAAAACTAGGACCATACATAACAATGACAACATCAAGTATAAACATTTATTTAATTTCTTCTTCTCTAGCTTCTTATTGTCACTTGTCCTCTCTTTATTATATGTATCCACCTGAGGATATACATTAAAAGGGGAGAGATAAAAGCCCCGTAAGAGGATAGATAATAAGAATATTGTATGGGGTGAGAATAATCATGACATAGGTAAAGAAATCATGAACATGAGAGGAATATAAATAAAAGACTTGAAATGTGGCAATGCATAAAAATAAAACATCATGTTTTAGTGGTTAACTACCACACATACTTGTGAACCAAGATATCATCTTTTTTACACATCATTTCACATATACTCATGAGATTCATCACTTTATCCAATGCATTAGAGTGTTGTATAATGTTGGGCGCACCCATCACTTTGAAACATTCATATTACGCTATATAATTCTGGGAGCACCCGTCACATCATAACATTATCATTATCATGATTTCCACATAAAACACATATAAAAAGTGAAAATAACTAACCCATGTAAATGAATGGATTTCATCTCATAAGAATACATTCATATGCTTTGAGTTCCCAAAAGAAATAGGGAACAACATACTTGATACAAGAACCATCAACCATGAATGAGAGGTAAAAGTTGAGTTCTTAAAAGAAGAGTTATTTTGGAAACCATTTGGTTTGAAATAAACGTCATTATAAACAATGTATATCCCAGAAAAGGTAAGATAATTATTAAGAAATGAACTTTTACGAAGTAACCATATCAAAATGTAGTGAAAGAGGGAGAACCCGAAGGAAGAAGACTGAGTTAGAGATTTCCCCTTACCTTGTATCTGAATGCTTCCTTCTCTTTAATGTCATGTATAATGTCATTATATTCATTAATTAGAAATTAAATGTCCTTTTATACATTAATATGTTTCATCCTGGATTCATTATTGTATTTTATGTGCCTTTGAATGAGTTATAGAGTTTAGAAACATTATTCGCGAATGTTTGTTTTTATGGTTTTCTTGAGTGGTTCACTTGTTATCTTAAATTGATGTTCGAGTAGAACATGGGTAATCATCCAAAACTGATATTACATGTTATTAATGAAATTTCAGGATTTTTAATGATCTTATAATGAATTATATTAGATCCATGTGGATGAATCATTAGATAAGAATTAAATGGGGATTTTTTGGGTTAATTTGGGCGGTTTTTCGATCACAACAAACTTGTTTTAATTTATCACTTAGTAATATGTTCATAAGTTAGTTCCAAAACATTAAATAGAACATAATACACATCAAATATTCTGCTCCAACCATAATAATGGTTTCATGACCAGATCTGAAGGTATAAATTGAAGAAGAAAACATGTCATTCTTGAACGTGATAAATTAACACCTCACGGATAGTGTTCTCTTTAATAATAGAAAAAGGTAAAGGGAGATTGAATGATATAATATCCCATTATCATCATAACATTCTTGTATATGTATAATACTGGAGTTACAATACAATTTGGCTGATGATTGGTGGGGAGAGATCAAGAAATGAACTTGAACATGAAAGGAAATTAAAGGAGAAGAGGGAGAGAAATTCACTACTGGAAATTCAGGCTATAGCCACAGTTTTAAACCATGGCTATAGGTCCTCAAACCATGGATATAGGTAATAGAAATGATTTGAGAAACTGTGGCTATGTTTGGCGTGGCTATACGCCTAGACTTATGGCCATAGTTTGGAACTTTAATTATAGGTCTACAACCACGGTTCACACCGTGGCTCTATGTATACATCCACGGTCCGAACCGTGGTAATATCCCTATAGCCACAGTTTAGAACCATGGATATAATAATAGAGGAATATAGTTTATTTCCATATTTAGAAACCATGGAATTAGACCTTTAGCTACTGTTTGTAACCGTGTCAATAGACCAATATCCACGGTTAAAAATCGTGGCTATAGGGTCTGGAAAACCATAAAAAATATCCCCCAACCCCCTGAAGTAGCACACCCCCTATAGACCCCTCCCTCTTGGACACTGGACCCCCCCCCACCCTACATAAACCCCCCCTTGACAGCCCCCCTACAAAGCCCCCCACCTGGAAAGACCCTGGAGACCCCCCCCCCCCCCAGACAGACCCTGGACACCCCCCGGACAGACCATGGACACCCCCCAGACAAACCCTAGACACGCCCCCAGACAGACCCTAGACACCCCCTTAGATAGACCTAGGACACCCCCCATACAGACCCTGGACACCCCTCGGACAAACCCTGGACACCCCCACCCAGATAGACCCCGGACACCCCCCCAATCCTTGTACACCCCCAAGACCCTGGACAGATCCCCCTGGACAGCCCAGAACTCCACTCCCCTGGAAAGCCACACCCAGACCCTGGACACCCCCTAGACACCCCCCACTCCCCTGGACAGACCCCCCTCCCAAACTCCTGGATAGTCCCTGAACCTCCCACCAAAACCAAGACACCCCCCAGATCGTGGAAAGATCCCCCTGGACTGCACCCCATAACCTGGACACCCCACCCCTTGAACCCCCCTTTCCAGTTACCCCTCCCCCTTTCCATCCCCCCTGTCAGTTCCCCCTACTAGTTCCCCTACAAGTTTCCCTCCTCCCCTACTAGTTCCCCTCCCACGTTCTAGTCCTCCCCCCCCCCAATCATAGACAACCCCAAACCCCCTAGACAACCCCCCCCCCCCCAGATAGACACTGGACAGAACCCCAGAACAGACACCCCCCCCCCCGACCCTGGACACCCCCCAGAACCTAGACACCCCTCCTGGTATATACTTTCTAGGTTCCCGGGGAATCTCTTGGCCTATGACTCTCCTAGTTCGGATGATCAATGTTATCCACAAGACTGAAGGAAGGGAATTGATTGTAAATAAGGTAGTTGTGCTCCCAAGTTGCTTCATCCATTTGGCGCCCTTTCCATTTGATCAACCATTGGGGGGGCTGCCAAACTGTCTTGTAGAATAGTGTGTTTGGATAGCTCTTCCTCAGGCTCAATTGCTTCTATATATTCCATGTCTATGTCGTTAGGTAGGTTTGACTATAAATCCTGAGTGCTAATAACTTTCGTAATCTAGGATATGTGAAAAACTAGATGATGCGTGTTTCAAGAGGTAATTATAGCTTAAGGGCCAGAAGACCAACTATTTAAAGTATGGTAAAAGGACCATATGGAAAACAACATCTATTGAATGTGGTGACAGGCTGATTGTTATAGGTAGAGTCAAATTTTCAAATAAACATGGTCCCCAACTTGAACAGAAAGGTCACGAAGCTTATTTGTGTTCTGCTGCATGCAATTCTGGGATTGGGATCAGTGATGCTTGAGTTTCTTTTGGGTCTCATCACCATCTAGTAATGCCCATGCGACGACCTCAACCTATACCTCATTGTGTAAGAAAGTAAAGATGCTTGGGGGTTTCCAACCATATACCACCTCAAAAGAGTGGAATTGATGGTTACATGCCACGTAGTGTTCTAGGTGAGTTCTGTCAAATGTAGCCATAAGGACCACAATTTTGGTTTCCCACTAGAAACTCTTTAGAGATAGGTTTCTAAGAACCATTTGATTTCATCCGGCCATCCATTTACAGATGGTAAGTAGAAATAATATTATTCTTAATGTCTGGTAGCTAAATTAGTTCTACCCAGAAATGGATTAGAAATAGTGGACCGTGATCACTATCAATTGATATGGGAATGCCATGAAGCCGGACAACATTCCCTATGAAAAGTTCAGCTATGGAATTTTCTATAAAGAGATGCTTCTTGTAAAAAAAAGTGGGAATATTTAGATTTTGTCCTCGACCACAAGGATCATGTCAAATCCCTTATATTTGGGAATACCTATAATAAAATCAATTGAAATATCCTCCCACACTGCATCAGGAATCTCCAACGGCGATAATAGCCTTGCTGATGATGAGGTAGAATAATTACCTCATTAACACGTATTGCACTACTGAACATAATTCAAATCTTGGCACATACCCTCCCTGTAAATTCTATGGTAACCTGAATGCTCTCCTTGGGGGGAGGCATGAAATTTTTCGATCAGCGTTGGAATCCAATGGGAGGTAGTCAATTTCACCAATCGTCCCTTAAATCAAAACATGCCATGTGAATAAGTGAATCCTTTAGGGGCTTCGGCACCGGACTATAACTTATGTATAATCTTGAAGAGGTAAGGATCCCTGTGGACACTGACCAAAAGCTCATTTTCTTTGGGCCACATCAAACAAGATTTGATTAGGTGGAGTTCGTATTGGGCATCCTCCTTCCGGGAGAGAGCATCAATGGTTGTGTTGTATATGCCAGGCTTATATTTGACATCAATGTGATACCCCAGCTATTTTGCAATCCAAAATTGCTAATACTCTGTTGTTATGCCTTTTTGTAATAATAATTTCTGGTTCCGCTGGTTAAAAAACATTGTAAAAGTCATTCCCAACAGATAATGTTGCTAGTGTTGGATGGCTTAGATCTAACACTATGATCTCCTTTCCATAGGTAGATTTAGAGAGATACTTCATGGACAAGGATTTGTTGAAGTAAGCAATAGGTTTGGGGTCTTGAATGAGCAGTGCACCCACTCCATGGATGGATGCATCACACTGGACCTCAAACATTTTAGAGAAGTTGGGTAAAGTGAGAAATGGGGCAATTGTAAAAGCACGCTGCATGTGCTCGAAGGCTTGTCACATTTCATCAATCCAATGGAACTTTTCCTTTTGAGTCAACGTCAAATGCGGTGGAACAATGGTTCTGTAACCCCATATGAATGTTCGGTATTACCCACTAAGGCCCAAAAACCTATAGGCACCCTTGACAAAATCAAGAATCAGCTAGTTCAAATCGTTTGAATTTTAGAGTGGTCCATGGAAACTCCTACCTGTGAAATAATGTGACACATATAGGCAACCTCACATTGAGAAAATGAACATTTATTTTTATTGAGAAAGAAATGGAGATCCTAAAAAATCTATAATACAGCTTCCCAATGTGGTAAATGGGAGTTCCACTCATGACTGTAAATTAAAATATCATTGAAAAATATAAGAACAAACTTATTGAGTAGGGGCCAGAATAGTTCATTCATAGTGGCTTGGAAATTTCATGGGACATTAGTGAGTCCAAATGGCTTTAAAAAGTCTTCAAGGTGGCTATTGTGCATGTGGAAAATGGTGTTTTACACATCTTCATTGTTAATCCAGATTTGATGGTAGCTGAATTTAAGGTCTAGTTTAGAGAAATAAGTCTCCCCATGAAATTCATCCAATAATTCTTTGACAATTGGTATTGGGAACTTGTCGAGGATTGTTATCTTGTTGAGGGCCTTGTAGTCCATGCACACCCACCGTGAACCATCTTGTTTTTTCACTAATAAGACTACACTAGAGTAAAAACTTATGCTAGTTCAGATGGTTCCTAATTAATGTAGTTCTCGTATTTTCCGTTCAATCTTGTTCTTTTGAGAGTGTGGGTTTTGATTGGGACTAAATGATACCAGGACTAGCCCTCGAACCTTATTGATTTTATGGTCACTTTGTTGCTGATGAAGCTTACATTTTCCTATATTTTATACTGTAAATCATTGTTTATAATCCCATCATAGTGTTATTTAATGGGTAATTGTCACATTTTTATGTTTTAGTGTTATTTTGAGCATAAATGTGAAAAATGACAAATTTGGGATTTTTGACATATTTTTACATCAAGGGTATTTTGGTCATTTAATGAAATATATAATTCCATATTTTCTGATTAATTTTTTTTTTAATATATATTTTATTTCCTTCATTTTTGTCTTCTGGAATAGGAGCTGATTCGATCCTCTAGTAGCTGTAAAAATTCAATGAAGCTGAAGGGTTTTCCGGGCGGACAGAGCGGACACCACTTCCATAACGGACACCCAATTCGGTCTACACAACTCCAAATTAGATTATTCCACTTGGAGATGTATGAGGACTCATTTTAACTTTTATACAATAAATTTCAAGTCGTTTGGAATCCATTATGAGGGACATTGAATGATATACATTTGAAAGAAGCTGCCTGGAAGCTGCCTCTGAAAAAGGAAACCGCCAATATTAAATTCAAACCTCCTTCTAGGTGCGTCCAATGAAGCTACAATTTTGTCATCAAACGGAGACGACATTCTGGAACAACATTTATGAAGACACCTATTACAGATTCGGTTATTTAAGGGCATCTCTACGCGGAAACGTTAGGAATAATTGTTTTGTGTGTGAATCTGTCACCCGTTCTCCGTATAAATATGTGTCCCTTCTCCCAGTTTATGATATATCTATTCCAGGGGGGATAAGGTGGAGCTTATTTATATAATTTTTTATTCATATTTTTAATATAAATTACTTTATTCTTCTTCTTAATACCTCATTCTTCCATTTTTAATTTTATGTGTTTCCCCCACCGTATTCTCTTCTAACTCCATGAAAATGGGGAACTAACCTCGATGTTTGTTTGAGGAGGAGAATGGTGTTTGTTTGAGTTTCATTGTGCTTAAATTTAAATATCTTTATTTAATTATGAGAATTTTGGTGGAGGTTAAATTGATTATGATGTGCGATTGCCCCATTTTCTCTATCACCAAGTTCTTCTTCTCATTCATTATTTATCCTTCACTTCGCTATATAAGTCATGCATACGATGGAGTATGGCTTGTATAGCGATGGTCGGCAAAGAGATCTCCTAGCTGACATTAGGAATAGTATTTCCCCACATGCAGAGACCTCGGTGTTGGGGAAATAACATTTCAAATAAGAGGGTGTAGTGTGATAGATTTTGATCACTACATTGAATTGATATTGAGAATATTTTAATAAACAATGATATCAACCATTATGATCCTCCAAGAACAAATCTCTTCTTTCTTGTTTTTAACATCATATTGTTTGAATTACATATATATATATATATATTCATATTTTATGCATATTTAAAACTCATCTTTATATTATATATTAATTAGAAAATAAATAGTGACAATAGAATTTTGGTGTTGTGTAAGTTGCCTCCTTGAGACCGACCCTGGGAGTGCACTATATTGCATTCTTAGGTAAATAATATTTTGATTGGGGATCTGCAAAAAATCCCCGCTTCATCAAATTGGCGCCATTTCTGGGGAGGCGCAACACTTGCACACACCGTTATTCATAAAAAAACAAAAAAAATCCTAAATTTCAAAAAACTAAAAAAAACTTTTTGTTCATGATGTATTTCAATGGTGATTATTCTGCATGTACTGACCAATATCAGGTTCCAGAAAATGTTTTCAATGAAATTGATGTTCAATTTCATAGGATTAGTGATAAAGTTCAAAAACTGGAGAGCCAAATTGAATGGATTGCTGAATTTGTACACACATTCCAAGAGCAATCCGAACCTTAGCCTGAACCTGAACCAGAACAAGTGGTGAAATTGATTTCTCCAAAAACATTTTATGTTAAAGAATCTGAGGAAAGTGAGAAAGAACTTCTAAAGGAACTTATCACATCATCCCGCACTCAACCATTACTCAACGAGGTCCCAGAAGTACACATTCCAACTGATGCACTGATGGGAGGTCAACATTTTTTGGAAGAATCTTGGAATAACTTTGTTGAAGATAACTTGAAACATGATCTTCCCATACTTAATAATGAAACATCATAACCTTTCTACCTCTCTCTTTATTTGGATGATAAGGAATAATACGCACCTTCTGAGATTGAGTTTCCAATGGTCTTGCCTGAAGAGATCAATTAACAAGTTGAATTACTTGACAGGGAAGATTTCATTTTTAATTCTTCATGTTTTAATATTATTCAAGCTAAATTGTTTTCTGACATCTCTTCTTTTGAAATTTCTGATACAGCACAAATGGAGCAGACTAAGGATGATATGAAAGATACCACTAAAGTAGTGGTGATAATGGATGAAGATCTGGAGAAGGTGGTGGTGGTGCGACTACCTCCTCAACAAATATTTGCATACCATATGAAGGAGGACACCACCGAAGTTAACAGAGAGCACCCTTATCTTTTATTCCCTCCCACTTCGAACCTCAAATTTCTTCTTTATTCTTTCCTGGTGGTTGGGAACATTATAATCTTATTTGGGGTTATCTACTTTCAGGTTTTACTCATGGATATCGGGAAACCTCACATGTGGTGGTTCATCTCAAAGAAGCCACACCCACCTTCTGATTGGGGATAATCCACAGAAACTGCCTGACTAGGGGCAATAAAAACATAGCACCCGCTTAGGGGTCTAAACCAAGCATTATCTCTTTTTTTTCCATTTCTCATTCTTTTTATTTATTTTTCTTATTTATTTTTATTACTTTCTTGTAGTCTTAAAGTGGCTGCTTATAGAATCTTAACTGAAGGCATCCACTTCTAAAACAATGTCAGGTTGTATATTTCCTTCCCTTTTATCTTTTACCTTTATATTTATAATTTTTTGAGTTGAAATAAGGGGTAGTTAAATTTAAGTGTGGGGGAGTGTCAAACTGCTTAGTTCTTCTTGTGTTCTTTTCAATTTTTTAGGATTTTTGAGCATTAATGAATATTCTTATCACTTTTCACACATCAATTGATTATAAAGAGTTGAAATGATTTTTGAAATAATGGATTTTAAATGATTGTTGATGTGAAAACATTTTTCTTGAATTGCATTGTCAATCATTTTTATGAGTTTGACTGATTTTTGAAATCCATGACCATGAAACACTGACTCAAAATATTTATTCCAATCCTGTGAGGTATTCTAAACCACTTTTACATATTCTTCCTAATACCCACACTTTCTTGAGGGAAACATGAATTTTCTGTGAGATCCAGAATTTGTGAATATTCTCTTTCGAAGATTTGGATTTCATGGAATGTATTTAAAATGATTAAGGCATCTATTTGGCTAGCCACATTTTATCCTGAGACCCACCTTTACATTTATCCGTAGTAATCCCTTAGATTCCATGAATTGCCTTATAGGTTTAAGCCACATTACAAGCCAATTTTTCCATACCTACCCGTACTTTTAGTATTTTTTCATGGATATTTCAAGTTTGAGTGTGGGTGAAGGGCCTTTCGTGTGTGTTCATTGGGATGTGTATCATTTATGGGTAATGTGAAGTGTGTGTCAATATTTCGGGCTGTGGATAATAATATAATTGGGCATGTGTCGTCATTTCATTGTGCTCCATTTGTTTCATCCATTTCTCCTTCAAAAAGAAAAAAATGGAGATGTGTTTGAATTCATCATTGTAAATTCTTTTATGACTCATGTCCCTCTAAAAAATCAAAGGAATTAATTATCGTTCATTCATTTTATTCAATTTTTAGCTCATCCTCCATGAAAAAAAGAAGAAAAAAATAAAACAAAGTTGTGCCTTTCTGGAGCTTTAAAAAAAGGGAGAACTGATATGATATCATTCATTATAATCACTTCTTGGATCATGTACCATGTCATTAAAAATGGGGTGGTGTTGTTTTTCATATTTTCAAGATGGATTGAGTGAGAAATTTCCAGTGTTTTCACTTGATTTAATCATGCATTTTACTTAAAAGTCCAACCTCCTCTTTCTAGCTTGGAACATTTTTCAATCATTTTCCCACCAACCCTAACCCATAGAATCATTTGAACATTTAATTAAATCCCTCATGATTAAATTTATTTTCATGTTTCACACTGTGGAGAAATGAGATTTTCCAAAAACCTATGGTGATACATGCGATTTTCAAGTATGAGTATAACTCTAGATTCAATTTCTCTTGAGTAAAGAGTGACATGAAATTCAATGTGAGGTAGGTTGTGATTGGGACATGGATTAATTTATGTGGATGAATAAATTTTAATTATTGAAATGAAAATGAGAGAGTCTTTTTTTTCATATATGAGATATGATGGAATTCTATTTTGGATAAAATCATTGATATTTTCTCATTTTTGATTGTTGTGTGGAAATTGATTTGGATGTATGATGATTGCCCAGGAGTGCAATGTTTAAGTATGGGTCAGTGATAAAGCTTACATTTTCCTATATTTTATACTGTAAATCATTGTTTATAATCTCACCATAGTGTTATTGAATGGGTAATTGTCATGTTTTTAGGTTTTAGTGTTATTTTGAGCATAAATGTGAAAAATGACAAATTCTGGATTTTTGACAGATTTTTACATCAAGGGTATTTTAGTCATTTAATGAAAAATATAATTCCAAATTTTCTGATTCAATTTTTTTTCGAATAAAAATTTTATTTCCTTCATTTTTGTCTTCTGGACCAGGAGCTGATTCAATCCTCTGTAGCTGTAAAAATTCAATGAAGTTGAAGGGTTTTCCGGGCGGACAGAACGGACCCCACTTCCATAACAGACACCCAATTCGGTCTACACAACTCCAAATTAGATGACTCCACTTGGAGATGTACGAGGACTCATGGGAACGTTTATACAATAAATTTAATGTCGTTTGGAATCCATTATGAGGGACATTGAATGACATATATTTGAAGGAAGCTTCCTGGAAGCTGCCTCCAAAAAAGGAAACTGCCAATATTAAATTCAAAACTCCTTCTAGACGTGTCCAATAAAGCTAAAATTTGGGGATAAAACGGAGAAGACATTCTGGAACAACATTTACGAATACACCTATTACATATTCGGTCATTTAAGGGCATCTCAATGCGTAATCTTTAGGATTAATTGTTTTGTGTGTGAATCTGTCACCCCTTCTCCTTATAAATATGTGTCCCTTCTCCCAGTTTATGATATATCCATTCCTGGGGGGATAAGGTGGAGCTTATTTCTGTATTTTTTATTCATGTTTTTAATATACATTACTTTATTATTCTTCTTCATACCTCATTCTTCCATTTTTACTTTTATGTGTTTCTCCCACCGTATTCTCTTCTAACTCCATGAAAATGGGGAACTAACCTCGATGTTTGTTTGAGGAGGAGAATGGTGGTTGTTTAAGTTTCATTGTGCTTCAATTTAAATATCTTTATTTAATTCTGAGAATTTTGGTGGTGGTTAAATTGATTATGATGTGCGATTGCCCCATTTTCTCTATCACCATGTTCTTCTTCTCATTCATCATTTATCCTTCCCTTCACTATATAAGTCATGCCTACGATGGAGTATGTCTTGTATAGTGATGGTCAGAAAAGAGATATCCTAGCCGACTTTAGGAAGAGTATTTCCCCACATGAAGAGATCTCAGTGTTGGGGAAATAACATTTCAAATAAGAGTTTGTAGTGTGATAGATTTTGATCACTACATTGAATTCATATTGAGAATATTTTAATAAACAATGATATCAACCATTATGATCCTCCAAGAACAAATGTCTTCTTTCTTCTTTTTAACATCATATTGTTTGTATTACATATATATATATATATTCATATTTTATGCATATTGCAAACTCATCTTTATATTATATATTAATTTTAAAATAAATAGTGACAATAGAATTTTGGAGTTTTGTAAGTTTCCTCCTTGAGACCGACCCTGGGAGTGCACTATATTGCATTCTTAGGTAAATAATATTTTGATCGGGGATCTGCGACAAATCCCCACTTCATCAGTCGTCGTAGAGGGAGGCCTTGGTGTTCACTGAACAATATTTGTAGTTTCCTGAACAGATTCTGTAGCTGAAGCTGTTGAACACTGTTGATTGAGGTTTCAATGCCATGTGATTGCTTCCATAGAAGTTTGTTCCCATAGAGTTCATATTTTCCTACTACCTTTGAATATTGCCTCCCCACCATTGAGATGACTAGTTAGAACATGTAAAGAGACTACCTTCTATGCCTGAAAAACTTCTTGAAGAGTATACACTTGGCCCCCAACACTGAATTCCATGGTCATGGTCTTCAAATTAATTTGGACGTTGCCCAAAGTTCACAACCCGTAAATTCCTGGAATTAAATCCACACCTCCTAAACCCATGACTTGGGTGTCACCAAATTGTTGGCATAGACCATGGGACCACATTCTATGCACATACACGAGTTTGAAACAATGTTGGTTTGTGTTGAGGATGAAAAAGCCTAGCAGTGTATCCAAAATAGGTGAAATGAAATTGTGAGTTTCACCACTATCCACAAGGATCAAAATGGTGATGTCAGACACACAAACCTCTAATTTCATTGAGCATAAGTCTTCTCCGTGTTGGGATTGATAGTAGGTTCTTATCCCATGATTCTCCAAAACTCGACATTCTGCCTCGTCCTAGGACACCCCTTTTCCTAGTGCAATGACCCCAGTCATCAGTTATGCTTTCTTTTCCCTGTTTACTTCATCTTTACCATAGAGTAGCACTCTCATCTTGGAATATGGACATTTTTTCACTGAACTATATGATATTCCACACCTGAAACGTATACCCTTGTTTCATCTTTCCTCCCATTCATGTTTTGACAGATGCAGTAGGGTCTTCCTAGGATTCCTTTAATATGGTGCCCTCAGGCTTGATCCTCCCATATTAGCACCCACTTTCCTGTCATGTCGAAACAGGTGTGTACAACACGGTTGTATACCTAGGCATAGTTACTATGACCACAAACTTCCCTCACGTCCAAGTTGCATGCTGTTGCGGAATTGTTGGGAGTCACAACGACAGAAAAGGGAAACGAAACATAATGTAGAAGAAAAGAAAACAATGAGAACACAATGGTTTATGTGGTTCGGGAATATTCCATACGTCCATGGGAGAGGCATAATTTCACTATTTGGGAGAACAAAATTACAGAGGATTTTTCAGTCGTAACCCAAGCAAGAAAATGGGATATAAAATAATGGAGACGATGATTACTATTCAAAAAGTGAGTCTGTGTCTCTATAGTGAATGGAAGCCAGCTTTGTCAAAAGTGCTACAGTGGCTGCAGGCTGGAAGTCAAAAGTGATATAGTAAAATTTTCTCTGATGTCCGCACTACTACAGTGCCTGTCAGTGTCGGTTGGTCAGCTCCGCTACAGTAGTCAGAGAAGCTATCGTGAGGTCGACCCATGACAGTTGCGAGCCACAAGGATTCGGACCAACCGTATCGGGCTACACCAATCCAAAAATCACCCTTGTTACATCCCTTGATGATAAGGAAGTTAAGAGTGTCATATTTTCTATAAATCTTGAGAGTGTGGATGGTCCTAATGGGTTCAAAAATTAATTTGTTATGTTCTACTGGGACATAGTTCATGATGAGATCCTTAACGCTATGAGGGAGTTCTTTAACCATGCCTCAATGCCCTATGGAAACAACTCCAGTTTTATATCCCTGATCCCAAAGACGGAAAATGTTGTGGATGTAAAGGATTTCAGACCAATTATTATTGGGAATAACTTTCCAAAAATCATTAGAAAAATTATTTTTATGAGGTTAGGTCCCATTACTCATCAGTTTATCTCTTCAAATCAGCCCCCCAAATAGCCCTTGGATACCCCCCCAGACACCCCCCTGGACACCCCACCTGCACCCTGCCCCCTACCCTACAGACCCCCTCCCCCCTGAACCCCCTGGAAAGCCCATTGCCACCACCTGGACAGTCCCTCCTAGATACCCCACCTGCACCCTGCCCTGCAGACACTCCCCGGACAACCCGTAGACACCCCCTGTACAACCCCCCTAGACACCCCACCTGCACCCTCCCCCCTGTACTACAGACCCCCTGGCACCCCCCAGACATCCCTTGGACACCCCACCTAGATAGCCCCTCCTAGAAAATTCTATATCCATCAGTACCATCACTTAATTATGAAATAATTCTAAATGAATATTTCCTTGAAACATTTCCATGAATACTCTTTTTCTGGATTAGTCTGAATAATAGACTTCACCGACTAATAACTCAGACCCTCTAGTAGGATGGTTACAAAAATAACCTTAAGAGACTCATAAATCTAAAGCTGGATAAAAATATCCTCAACCTTCAGTACCAAAACCAATTCATTCTAAGAATATTGTTACCCAATAATTATTGTGGGGATACCATCTTTATTCTAGGGATCCTAGGTGTGCCTTCATGATCGATTTATTCAAGTTTTTTGATTCGGTCTGGTGGGAGGGGCTGGTGCGGGCTGGGATGTAGGAGGTTGGGGTAGGTGAGGGTTAGAACTGGTGGATGGGGTTGTATTGTATGTGGAAGAGGTCTGACATGAGTGTTTTGTAGAAGGTTGGGGGTGGTGGCTGGTACAGGCTGGATTGCAGGTGGATGGGGGTTAGTGCGGGCTCGAATGCAGGTGGAAGGTGCTGGAATTCTGGTGGAAGGGGGCTAGTTGCAGGTACTGGGGGGATGGTGCGGGCTGATTTGAAGGTGGATGGGGGGGATATTTCGGGGATGAATGCTAGTGGAAGCAGATTAAAATGATGGTGGAAGGGGGATGGTGTGGGCCGGATTTGGCTGGAGGAGGGCCAAATCACAACATTACAGTGGCGCGACCGCGACATGATTGCGGCGTGACTGTGGCGTGACCTCGGCGTGACCACATCATGTCGGCCCAGTCCAGTGAGATCCGCAAGGGATCATCTTCTGGCCAGGAGCGAAGAGAGCGGGAGGAGGCGAGGCAAAATTCCGGTCGTCGCCCCGCCGGTAGAAATTGTGATTAGTCAGTCTCATCATTGATCACAATACTCATGGAATACTATCACCATGAACCTCCGCAATGTGTCATCCTGGATCAGGACCAAATCACTGTGTGACCGTGGCGTGACCGCGGCGTGACTGCGGCATGTCGGCCCGGTCTAGCGACATCCGCAGGGCAGCATCTTCCAGCTAGGATCGAAGGGAGCGAGAGGAGGTGGGGAAACATTCTGACCCCCTCCCCCTACACTGCAGACAGCCCACCTGCCCCTTCCCCCTGCTCCCCTCCACCCACCCGCTGCCCCATTCCCCCTACACATGATCATATTTCAGACTATGAGCTCCTAATAACACATGGTATTGTTCCGTAATAGGTTCCATAGTCTTCATGGCCAGGTAATCCTCAAATTCTTTGGATTTTATCTCAGATGTTCCAGGATTCTTGCTTATAACCCTTGAAAATCTCTTAGGTACTGTGGCACCTAATTTATAAATAGAAAAAGAAATAGTAGACACTCGTCTCTCCTTAGGCTTTGTTTTTCTGAACCACAGGGGTGTTGTACCTGATGATCTTCAAAACATTCAGATAATTATACCCTTATTGAGTTTAAAGGACACTATGGCTAGATCATTCTCCTCACCTCCATTCATGTGTCAAAGGACCCTTGGTATCTAGTGACTCACTAGATAGAGAAGCATAAAACACAAGTTCCCCATGAAGATGAGTTCTAGATTAATCCTTGAATATACCTTTGGACTGAGACTCTAGTGGATCACTGTGGAATTTCTATAAAGAATATAGGAAGAAAATTTCTCCTCTTATATTTCCAAGACAATGTGTTGTTCAAATTTGAACTGTTTTTCAGAAGATAACTAAATAAACTCTAGTTGTTTCTTAACAGTTCAATCTCTACAAATAAAAAATAATGAATGAGATGTTTCCTTTTAAGAATCTACAGATTGACCTAAATTTTTCCAAGAATGTTGCTACAAATAGTATGAAAAGAAGTATTTTAAAAAGATAGATTCAATTTGATAATATAAATCCATTGGGATGAAACTGATATTTTCTCATAGAGTGAACAATTAGGTTCCACTAGTAGTGGAAACATGGTTAACAGTTGAATGAACATGAATATTTGGACAAAGGCAAAGCAAGACCCACACATTCATGCAACCTGAGATTGAATCAATGAGAACATTGTTCAGAACACCTATGGTGGATCAATTATCCTATTAGGGAAGTAAAGAATTAAAAAATTTGAGGGAATAATGTTCGACTACTGGAAAAAATTTGAGAAATACTGAAATATTCGGGTTAACCTGAATACTAGTGATCGATCATGAAAAAGTGATTTCAAAATTGATCCATGTCGAACCCAATAAAAAAAGATGCAGAATAATGAGGTGAATGATACTTCAAGGTAATGAACAATAGATATGGTCATGTATGGGAAACTATTAAGGGAAGGAGTAGGCCTGAAGGCACCTCCAAACCCCTGAAACCTCAAGTCACTAGTGATGTTTAGTAATGTTTCTCATGGATGAAAAATCGTATAGTTGAATGTTTGTAATGAGTGTGGATTTTTTTTGGGTTCTTTTAATTTAATTTTGGTGATATCTAAATAAAATTATTATGTTTTAATTGATGTTTTATTTTTTGGGTGGATTGATTTAGTAAAAGGGGGAAGAAGTATGTGGTGTTCTTAAAAAGTAGAATATGGGGCCACCAATTAGCTATTATAAAGCACCATGAATATATTATTAGTGATAGTGGGGGAGGGTTGGCTCTAGACTAACTAATGGTTGGTTTATGGTTGGAACAAAAAATATTTTGACCATTGGTCGGTTTTTGGTTTCCACTGGGTAATCAATGCCTTCCTTGACCTTGTTTTTCATAAAGGCAATTTATGTCATTTTTATCATGGATTTTGAAGGTGGATTAGAATGGAATTGGAGTATCTATTCCACTTAGTTTCAAATAGAATGATATGGATGGAATGAGAGGATGTTTTCTCATAAGATTTTAAGAAATGAATGCAAATCTGTGATGACTAGAGGATTGGATGTCCCCTGATATACATAATTCAGTGTGGTTTGGAGATCTATCAATGTATAGGAATACCTAGAGTAATACCACATGGGATCTGGAAAATCACAAGTTACATAACATGTAATCTGACATTATTGGTACTTTGGGACCCATGGGTTATGGAATAGGGCTTTTGGTTTGATTTAAATATCACATGCCATGTGACATGGTCACACTACATGGGACCCATCTTAAAATTCTAACAACACTTAAAGAGTGTCTTGGTTCAATCAACCATTTTAATAAACAGAGGGAAACCCCCTACATGGATATAAAAACGGTCAAGTATGATGTGTGATTTCCGACTAACAATGGCATCAAGTATAAGGAAAACATCAATGAAACATTGTTAAACAAGGTATAACACTGTGAGTTTTCACAGACAGCGCACCTCTGTTGGAGGGGTTTTATTACAAAACCATGAATTATTTATCAAACGAAACAATTATATTAACTAACACTTATTCAAGAATTTCAATTTAATATAAACATGCAGAATTAATAAGGAAACTAAATGCAATTTAAAACATTCTTGAATTATATAGGCTATGAGAGGGACCCTACCTAAACCTCAAGGCGCATTTTCTTTTAATGACGTCAACTCAAATCTTCTTTTTTTCCACTTGCACACATATGTAACTGAACATATATATAAGGACACCTAGCCCCTATGTACATATTTTCATGGCCAAATATGCACAAGGGGGTCCTTAGATATATGTTTATACTAGAATATACCCTTTTACACTTACACACGTATGTATTTTTTATATCTATATATAAGCACACCTAGCCCCAATATAT
Source organism: Viscum album (assembly GCA_963277665.1). Classification (NCBI taxonomy): domain Eukaryota; kingdom Viridiplantae; phylum Streptophyta; class Magnoliopsida; order Santalales; family Viscaceae; genus Viscum; species Viscum album. The sequence goes on from OY728126.1 coordinate 594,999,372, forward strand.
ATATTCATACTACCATGGGTGAATATATATAAATGGCGAACTTATATATTCATATTACTACCTATACATACACATGTAAGCCTTCATCAACGGCGACTCGAATCCACCTCAATGAAGTCCAAAACACACAACAAAAATATAAGGAACCCAAAAATCAAAAAATCCTAAATTACAATTGGGTAAAAGAATAAAAATGGAATAAACCTTACCCACATATTTAACTCATTGTGTTCGATGGTGATGGATAGAACCAGTCTTATCATAAGAAAACACATATAAGATAATAGTGGGAAAAGAAATGAGATATAACAACTTCTTATATATATGTGATCAATGTGTCAACTGTGCATGATAAATGATACATTAATCCATAACCAACAATGAATAAATAATATTAAAATTTATATGTACATCTCAATACTAAAAATCATGATCAATAAAAAATCTCATTATTTTTCAATCATCACCTTCAATTGCCTATTCAAAAATAAAAAATCACCAAAATATGAGAATAAAGTAAACCTCCATCATCACTAAAAAGCAAGAAATAGGGAATATACATTCTTCTTAACCTAGAAAATCCATTCCATGAATGTATAAAATACCTAAAACTCTTCATGCCTATATCGTTCTTAATTTTCTAGATTAAAACCTCATTTTTTATAATGTTCTTCTTCAAGAATTTACCTTTATTCTTTGTTTATATAGGGTTACCAATTTTATAAAGTAAATAATTTTCCTTCTTTTATTCTTACTCAATCAGCTTGAATTTTTCAAACCAGTTTGCTAATATGATTAGACAATCTTTTTGTGCATGACCTTCCTTCTTCTTGGTTGTATATTCCTTCTTTGTATAAACTAGTTCCTACCATGCAATAATTGGTTCTTTTATTTTATATTTCAACAATTATTATTATTATGGAATCTATGTCGTAAATTATTATCAATTTGGACTACTTAGTTTTCCTTCCACACACACTTTCAACAGCCTTTCGAGTACCCTTTTAGGCTCCCTTTCAAACTCCACACTAGAATTTTCAAGCACTATCCCACTACAATATCAAATATTGATACTTAACCCAATACATTGATCTGAATGACATCTTAGTAATACAGAAGATCTAAATAGCATATTTACCAATATATACGCATCATAATTAACTGAACACTCTGAATATACCAACCACTATAGGTAAATAATTAATTTTGGTGCGGTCTTGGAACTAAATATAGTTCATCCAACATCCAACTCCAGACACTAAATTCATCCATTTACTATCTAAGTTACTACATTTCCCAACCTTGATAATGATCGCCATCCCTTGATATAGATTTCACTCAAAAAATATGAGTATGAATCTCCCCACTATATTATTATCGATACCATCATCAATCCTATATACACATGTCTAGTTCCTAATATCACATTATGATCACTATAGAAGATCATGGCCCAAAAATGAAATAGCTCCATGAATTCCCAAAACAAGTTCTTATTATGTAAATCTACCATAGCCTCTCATAGAAGAGGGACTAAAACTCGATCCAGAAAACCTCCTCCTTCCTTCTTTTATGATCAAATGTATTTATCCATTCTGATTGATCTCATTTGAATTTAGAAACTTCTTGTTTCACAAATATATACTCTAGAGTTCAAATCCTTTAAAATAGTATCTAAACATTCTTCAACAAATTCTAAACATCCTACGATCCCATGTCACTACAAAAAATTAGATACTTCTACTCCAAGAACTCATTGATAACTTAGAAAACCATTGTTTTTCTTTTTCTAAGGCCTTGGTCAATGGATCAAAGTAGTAGTAACATAATATGAGGGAAACAACCAGTTGAACATATTTTACCTGAGAAGACAATACCATCCAAATTAGATGCTTTATTGATGAATTTATACTCAACATTATTCGGTAATAACAACATTACAAATTAGAAACCCATCACGCCACAATCCTAAGCATGCATTATTACAACAAAATCATGAAACTACCTTTAATCCATACTTCATAAAAAATATCATTTCCAAAACACCAAAACCTAAGGTTTATCATAATAATATCTAGGTTACTCTCCTACACACCTAGAATAACAACCAAACCCCACACATTCATCCCTGATAATAAGAAACCAGCCACCCCTTAACTGATCTAACAAGAAACTTACTAATAAAAATACATAATAAAATCACCTCGAAATCACCAAAATTCAATAAATCAAGAGTTTTACATCAAAACATCAAGAAAACCCCCAACAATATCCACCAACTTGAAGGATTACCACCAACCCAAACCCCAAAGACAAATCCAAACCATACCCAATACATAACTATCATACTCCAAACTACTTATAAGTCCCTAGCCTTAAACATTACTTAATCTTGAGATATTTCAAGAATACACCATGAGGATCTTTTCAGGTTTAGAGTTTTATGGAATTAAATCATAAAACATGCATTACATCCCACATTTAAACAAATTGGTTACAATAAAGGATAGTATTAATTTTTTCCCATCAACGGAAACATTATTAAAATAAAACATGGATTCTTCCTTGACACTTCATTGACACTATCATCATATCATGTACCTTTCCCTTGACCTGTGAAAAACATTTCAAAAACTTGGGATGAGCATAAAAAGCTCAGTAAGGGATATAAAAATATGTAAAGGAAACATGAGTACATATATACACAAGAATCAATGAAATCATACTTTACTCATAAAACATAAGCACTTTAACATACCTTATCATTTCATGAATAAATAATAGAAATCATAAGACATAAAGGTAACTTGAGGCATTTATAACATTCTTACATAGGGAGTAACCCTCTTGGTTACATTTGGAATACCCATCACAGTATATTCCCTAAATCTCTTAGGAGAAACCTTAAAGTTTAAACCCTTCGCGTTACCCAATGCATTGGAGAGCTATATCGGGCTCACCCGACCTTAGTTTTTCACAGAACCCCCCGTATTCATAACAAATCCCAAGAACCATAACATAATCGTATCACATAAAACATACATAAATGAAACATAACATTTCCACATTTCAATCACAAGATATCAATATAACACATTGATATAATAAAAACATTATTAACACCATTTTCATTACCAAAATAAAATAAAAGTAAAACATGGTATTTATTTTTCTCTAAAAAAATGTGTGGCTTGTAGAGGAAGCTGAAACTCAAATAATGGTCACGGCGGTGGAGAAGTCATTTCCACCACATACGTACGACAAAAACATTCGCTTTTGTCATTTAGTAAAACGCTTCGTATAAAAAAAGATTCATTTTGGATAAATGTAAAAGTCAAAGGGGTTTATAAACCATATAAAAGAAGGTTGTGTATAAAACAAAATATGCCTCAATGAATGGAGATTGAGATGAAGTCCCATACCTCAGGTCCGACTTGACTCGATCATTCTTTAACCTCCTGAATAAAAAACGTGAGTTAAATTATACTTTTTTAAGAACATTTTTCAAGTTCATTATTCCTTTTATATCACTTATTACCATTTTATGAACACTATGTAATTATTTATCTTTATAATGGTCGTTTTAACGATCATTGGTACTTGAGTCAAAAACAAACTCTTTATAATTACAAGTTGTTCATGTATCCATTATATCCAGAGCTATACTCATGATTTAGATATCAAATATATCATACATATCCAGTATATACATGCATTTATAATATTCTATAAAATTTAGAGTTAAGAAATGAAATGCACCGTTCATGGAGACGGTAAGCCGTACGTACGCATGAACGCTAATTTAATTCCTATTTCTTACATAATGGAGTGAAATCATAATTATATAAGGGTATATTATAATTCCAGTATAATATCACATATAATATCATTAAATTTATCCTTTATATGTACCACATATGGTATTAACGAATCGAATCACTTTGAGGGGGCGGTAGTCCACACTTCCTAAAATGAAGATATCGCATTTACCCATAATGAAAACCATAAAAGTATGCCATAAATGAAAAATAAATAATTTTAAGTAAAACATAAACATATTATATATAATATATAAATATAGTGACATCTTAATGGCCACCATTGAAGGTGTTATATGAGTGTTGAACAATCATCGTTTCGTGAGGCAGAAATTCTCCAACCACAGAAACAGTATGTTCTTTTACCATTAGATGTAGGTGTGTGTAAGTGTATCTAGAATACTTCATATAAAAACATCCTAGTATATTGATTATACTGGTGTTGTTACAAAAGAAAATAATAAAATGAGTTTAGTGGGTCGGAGAAGGAAAATAAAACATAATAACACAAGAGAAAACACTACCTTTAAAACGGGTAACTCTTTTTGATTTGAGATCAAAGGCTTCCTTGGTAAGACTTCTGCCCAATTTGAGGCTTCTAGAAGTAAGAGAGGGATGTGGAGAGACAAAATGGGCAGGGGTTGGCCGATAAAAAGGCTTGAGAGGTGTGGATAATGTGGTAGTGGTGGGGGCCTTTTATAAGAGGAGAGGAGGGGCACTCTTGGGAAGTTATAAAAGGTTACTTTATTATAAAATGATTTTCGGATTTAAAAGGACCCAAAATTATATATTTCGAGGATAAGGTGATAATAGTTCTAAATTCACCCATCAAATAGGTGTTTGGCATGTGTATGTCTTAGATTTTACATTATCTTTTCATTTTATTTAAATCGTTAAATAATGAGGTAATCGCTGCATCATCATGGTGTCATAAGTAATTTAATTTATTTAAAGTATGAAAATTATAAAAAAATATCATGATATAGGAAATATTTTTATCTTTCCAATGACAATCTAGAGTAAAAAATATGACTTTTATAACCCCATATAAAAATTGTTTTATTAAAACAATACATGTTTGTGTCATTTTTACTTTTACTTTAAATAAAAGGCATTAATGTCATTATAATACCCAAGTGGCTCCATGGGTCCCAAACATAGACCCATGGGTTGTCTGGGTCGGCCACGACACATCCAATAAGGGTAGAACATATGTAAAGGTCATTTCATATTATTAAAACATTATTTTTATATTAAATTACACTAATTCCTCTAATCGCGATTAAAACTTAAAAGTTACTATTCACCAAAAAATTATTTTAATCCCATTTAACCTCATTTTAATTTTTAATGAAAAACATGTATGTCGGAGTTTTGAAATTCAAAACACAGAGGTGGTAAAATTTCATTTAAACGAAAAATCAGTTTTTTTAAGTACCAGTTAGTGGTTTCACTATTCATCAAAAATTGAAGTTTTTCAGAAAAATACAAAAAAATAACCCTAAGATATATTTGATATTCCAGATTAAAAAATGATGTCTATTTTACAAAATTCAAAACATATTAGTTTCATTTATTAATTTAATAATTAATTCCCACTGTTAGAGAAAATAGCGTGTTTTTATGAAACAATAAGTATCAAAAGATTGACACTAGTTTAAGTCAAATTTCCAAGTGAAATTAATACCAATGACCACCATTGGATTAAATGGTAAAAAATAATCTAATTTCACTTTAAAACCAATTAAAAATATAATCTAATCATATAAATAAATTATATTAAAAATAGGTTTTGAATTAAAATACAACATTTTTCACTATTCATTAGAAAAATGAACTTTATCGGAAAAATATCAAAACTTTACACAAAGTAAATTTTGATGTCCTGATTCTAAAGAAGAGTTTTATTTGGTCCAATTGAATGTATAAGAGTGACCAGAACTATATTTAATGTGGGTTCTCCATCAAAAGGTGATAGTTCGACCTTTTAGTGAATATTAGAGTATCTATACCAAAAATTGAATTCTTTTCTTATTTTAAGCCTGTATCATTTATTGGATATATGTAAAAACATTTAAAAAAGATATATAATCATATTCTAGTTATTTCTATTCATTCCCGCCAATACAACAGCTACATGTTAACTACTATTTAAAATAAAATTATTTTATTACTAGTGTGCAATGTAAGATTTCAAAGAAACTCTTTGTTGCGTATCGGGTATGCTATCAAACATAGAAACCCCTTTAAAGTAAAATTATTATTTAATTCGTAAATATTAATAAATATGAAAATTCTTTATTCTTTATTTACCTGGGATGTTACATCCTTCCTCCATTTTGGGAATTTCGTCCTCGTAATTTTATTCACTTTCAAAATAAGTGGGGGTATTTATCCCTCATAGTATTTTCAGATTCCCATGTTGCCTCTTCAACTATACGGTTTTTCCAAAAAACCTTTACCTGGTGTATTACCTTATTCTGCAACACATTCTCCCTATGGTAAAGAATCTGGACTGGTTGTTCCACATAATATAGGTTCTCTTCCAGCTGAACTACCTGTGGACTCAAAACATGAGATGGATCTGGCATGCACTTCCTTAACATTGAAACATTAAAAACATTGTGTACCTGAGATAAACTCAGAGGTAAATCCACTCGGTAAGCAACTGATCCAACTCTCTCCAGAATTTCATATGGTCCAATGAACCTTGGACTCAGCATTCCTTTATTACCAAATCGCATCACACTTTTCCATGGTGAATCTTTGAAAAAAACACAATCACCTACATCGAAAGATAGATCCTTCCTCCTGTTGTCTACATAACTTTTCTGTCTTCTCTGAGCTGTTCTCATGTGTTTCTGATCAACTAATCTTTTTCTGCCATCTCTTCTACCAATTTTGGTCCCATCAACTTCCTTTCACCCACTTCATCCCAAAAATCTGGAGTTTGTCACCACTTACCATATAATTCCTCAAACGGAGCCATCTGTATAATTGAATGAAAACTGTTATGATAAGAAAACTCAACCAAAGAAAGATGTTGGTCCCAACTTCCCTGATAATCCATTGAACAAGCACGTAGCATTTCTTCCAAATTCTGAATTGTCCATTCTGATTTTCCATTTGATTGAGGATGAAAAGCTATTCAAAAATTTTATTCAGTACCCAACGACTTTTGAAGGCCTTTCCAAAAGTTATAAGTAAACCTGGGATCGCGATCAGATACAATGGAGAGAAGAACTCCATGTAACCTGACTATCTCTTTAAGATACAAATGGGAATGTTTTTCTAGGGAAAAAGTATCTCATATAGCAATGAAATGAGCAGATTTAGTCAAGCGATCAACAATAACCCATATTTCATTATTACCTCAATGTGTCTTCGGAAATCCCACAACGAAGTCCATGGATATATTCTCCCATTTCCATTCTAGTACTGGTAAAGGATGAAGAATCCCTTTTGGTAACTGCTGCTCTACTTTAACTAGTTTACATGTCAAACACATCACAGTAAAATCAGCAATATCCCTTTTCATTCCATCCCACTTGTAATACTCCTGAAGATCTCTATACATCTTAGTACTGCCTGGATGAACTGGAAATAGAGAACTATTAGCTTTACATAACAACTCTCTCTTCATCTATGAACCACAGGGCACACACAATCTCTTCCCAAATCTCAAAACAAAATCATTATCAATGTTGAATTCAGACAACTTACCCTTCTGAACCAGCTCTACCTTTTTCTGCAACTCAATGTCTTGTTTCTTTGCTTGCTTAATTCTGTCTGATAGAAAAGATTTCACTGATACCTGAAACAAAACAGAAGGACATCCTTCACAAAAAACATCTATGCCAAATTTCATCAAATCCTTAACCAAAAGATCACATTCCAAATGCAACATTGTTAATGAAGCATTACTTTTTCAACTCCAAGCATCAGCCACTTTATTTGATTTTCCCGGATGGTAATGAATTGTACAATCATAATCATTGACTAATTCTAGACATCTCCTCTGTCTCATCTTCAATTATTTCTGAGTGAATATATAATTTAAAATTTTGTGATCGGTATATATTTCACATTTTACTCCATAAAAATGATGCCTCCAAATTTTTAAAGCGAAAACAACAATAGCTAATTCCAAATCATATGTAGGGTAATTTACCTCATGAGTTTTCAAATTCCGTGAAGCATAATCAATTACCTAATCATTCTGCATTAGGATGCAACCAAGTCCTTTCAATGAAGCATCACTATAGATAACAAGATCACCATTCCTGGAAGGTAGTGCCAAAACTGGATAATTCACCAATCTTCTTTTCAACTCCTGAAAACAATCATCACATTCGTTTGTCCAGATAAACATAACACTCTTCCGAGTTAGCTTAGTCATTAGACTAGATAACCGTGAAAAATTTCTAACAAACCTTCGGTAATAGCCTGCCAAAACTAGGAAGCTACGAATCTCAGTTACATTTGTGGGTCATGGCCATTCTTCAACAACCATTGTTTTTGTAGGATCAACAGTTATGCCTTTTTTTGAAACAATGTGACCAAGGAATTAAATTTGTTGTAACCAAAACTCACACTTGATGAATATTCCATACATTTTCCTTTCTTTTATGGTTTTCAAGATAACCCTTAAATGAATTTCATGCTCCTATTTACTTTTAGAAAACAACAAAATATCATGAATAAACACAACCAACATTTTTCACCTGAGTCAACTAAGCCATCACAGCAAAAAAACTATTTAGTTCTGATTCTAACCATCTCAGGATACTGATTTGAAAGGTCATTTCCCTCTGTATGCCTTCCCAGAAAATCTGTTCTGTTTCCTCTATGAAAAACAATTCTTAACACAGAAATATCTTAGGAGAAGCAACATCGTAATCTTCAAATGCTATATCATTTCAATTTGACCCTAAAAAAATATTTTTGGATAATAATTTAATAGAATTATAACTCCTAAAGTTATATAGACCGATCTCTAATACCAACTATAAGGCCCCAGCATTAAACATTACTTAATCATGAGATATTTCATGAATACACCTTGAGGATCTTTTCAGGTTTAGAGTTTTAAAGAATTAGATCATAAAACATGAATTACATCCCACATTTAAACAAAGTGGTTACAATAAAATATAGTATTCATTTTTTCCCATCAACAGAAACATATTTAAAATAAAACATGGATTCTTCCTTGACACATCCTTAACACTATCATCATATCATGTACCTTTCCCTTGACCTGTGAAAAACATTTCAAAAACGTGGGATGAGCATAAAAAGCTCAGTAAGGGATATAAAAATATGGAAAGGAAACATGAGTACATATATACACAAGAATCAATGACATCATACTTTACTCATAAAACATAAGACATTAACATACCTCATAAAATCATGAATAAATAATAGAAATCATAAGACATAAAGGTAACTTGAGGCATTCATAACATTCTTACATAGGGAGTAACCCTCTTGGTTACGTTTGGAATACCCATCACAGTATATTCCCTAAATCTCTTCGAAGAAACCTTAAAGTTTAAACCCTTCACATTACCCAATGCATTGGAGACTATATCGAGCTCACCCTCCCTTAGTTGTTCTGGGAAACACTTGTATTCATAACAATTCCCAAGAACTATAACATAATCGTATCACATAAAACATACATAAAGGAAACATAACATTTCAACATTTCAATCACAAGATATCAAAATAATACATTGATATAATAAAAACATTAGAAAATAATTTTCAATACCAAAATAAACAAAAAGTAAAACATGGGGTTTATTTTTCTTTAAAAAAGGTATGGCTTGTAGAGGAAGCCGAAACTAAAATAATGGTCACGGCGGTGGAGAAGTCGTTGTCTCCGCATACATACGAAAAAAACATTCCCTTTTGTCGTTTAGTAAAGCACGTCGTATAAAAAAAGATTCCTTTTGGATAAATGTAAAAGTCAAAGTGTTTTATACACCGTATAGAAGAAGGTTGTGTATCAAACAAAATATGCCTCAATGAAAGGAGATTGAGACGAAGTCCCATACCTCGGGTCCGAATTGACTCGATCGTCCATTAACCTCCTGAATAAAAAACATGAGTTAATTTATACTCTCTTAAGAACCTTTTTCAAGTTCATTATTCCTTTTATATCACTTATTACCATGTCATGATCACTATGTTATTATTTATGTTAATAACGGTCGTTTTAACGATAATTGGTACTTGAGTCAAAAATAAACTCTTTATAATTACAAGTTGTTCATGTATCCATTATATCCAGAGTTATACTCATGATTTAGATGTCATATATATCATATAAATCCAGTATATACATGCATTTATAATATTACATAACATTTAGAGGTATGAAATGAAATGCACCGTTCATGGAGACGGTAAGCCGTATGTACGCATTAACGCTACTTTCATTCCTATTTCTTACTTAATGGAGTGAAATCATAATGATATAAGGTTATATTATAATTCTAGTATAATATCATATATAATCATTAAACTTATCCTTTATATGTACCACATATGGTATTAATGAATCAAATCACTTTGAGGGGGCGGTAGTTCGCACTTCCTAAAATGAAGTTATCGTGTTTACCCATAATGGAATCCATAATGGTATGCCATAAATGAAAAATACAGAAGCTTATGTAAAACATAAACATATCATATATCATATATAAATATAGTGACATCTTAATAGCCACCTTTGTAGGTGTTATATGAGTGTTGAACAATCATCGTTTCGTGAGGCAGAAATTCGCCATCCATAGAAACAATATGTTATTTAACCATTAGATGTTGGTGTGTGTAAGTGTAGCTCGAATAATTCTTATAACAATATCCTATTAAATTAAAGATAATCGTGTTGTACCAAAATAAAATAATAAAAAGAGTTTAGGGGATTGGAGAAGCAAAATAATACATAAGAACACAAGAGAAAACACTACCTTTAAAACGGGTAACTCTTTTTGATTTGAGCTCAAAGGCTTCCTTGGGAAGACTTCTGCCCAAAGTGAGGCTTCTAGGAGTAAAAGAGGGATGTGGAGAGAACAAATGGGCAGGGGTTGGCCGAGCCAAAGGCTTGAGAGGTATGGGTAAGGAGGTAGAGGTGGGGGCCTTTTATAAGAGGAGAGGAGGGGCACACTTGGGAAGTTATAAAATGATACTTTATTATAAAATTATTTTTCAAATTTAAAATGTCACAAAATTAAATATTTCGAGGAAGAGGTGATAATAGTTCGAAATCCACCCATACAATAGGTTTTTGACATGTATAGGTGTTAGATTTTACATTATCTTTTCATTTTATTTAAATTGTTAAATAATGAGGTAATCGCTGCATCATCATGGTGTCATAAATAATTTAATTTATGTAATGTCTAAAAATTATAAAAAAATATCATGATTTAGGAATTATTTTTATATTTTCAATGAATATTTATAGTAAAAAATATGACTTTTATATCCCCATGTAGAAATTGTTTTATTAAAACAATACATGTTTGTGTCATTTTTACTTTTACTTTAAATAAAAGGCATTAATGTCATTATCTTACCCAAGTGGCTCCATGGGGTCCCAAAAATATACCCATGGGTTGTCTTGGTCGGCCATGACACATCCAATAAGTGTAGGACATGTGTCAAGGTCATTTCATATTATTCCAACATTATTTTTACATTAAATTACACTAAGTACCTCTAATCGCGATTAAAACATAAAAGTTAGTATTCACCAAAAAATTATTTTAATACCTTTGAACCACATTTTAACTCTTAAATACAATAGTGTATTTTGTATTTTCAAAATTAAAAACACAGAGGTGGTAAAATTTCATTTAAACGAAAAATCAGTTTTTTTAAGTAACACTTAGTGGTTTCACTATTCATCAAAAATTGAAGTTTTTCAGAAAAATAACAAAACTTTACCGTGAGATATATTTGATATTCTGGATTCAAAAATGATGTCAATTTTTAAAAATTCAAAACATATAAGTTACATTAATTAACTTAATAATTAATTCCCACTGTCAGAGTAAATAGCGTGTTTTTATGAAATAATAAGTATCAAAAGATTGACACTAGTTTAAGTCCAATTTCAAAGTGAAATTAATTTCAATGCCCACCATTGGATTAAAAGGTAAAAATTTATTATAATTTCACTTTAAAACCAATTCAAAATAAAAACTAATAATTTAAATAAATTATATTAAAAATAGGTTTTGAAATAAAATACAATAGTTTTCACTATTCATTAAAAAAGTGAACTTTATCGGAAAAATACCAAAACATTAAACAAAGTAAATTTTGATGTCCCAATTCTAAATAAGATTATTATTTGGTCCAATAGAATGTATAAGAGAAACCAATATTATATTTAAAGAGGGTTCACCATCAAAAGGTGATAGTTCGACCTTTTAGTGAATATCAGAGTATCTTTGCCAAAAAATGAATTCTTTTCTTATTTTAAGCATTTATCTTTTATTGGATATATGTAAAAACATTTAAAAAACATATATAATCATATTCTAGTTATTTATATGCATTCCCACCAATATAACAGTTAAATGTTAACTACCATTTAAAATAATATTATTTTATTACTAGTGTACAATGTAAGGTTTCAAAGAAACTCTTTGTTGCGTATCGGGTATGCTATCGAACATAGCGAAACCTTTAAAGTAAAAATAATATTTAGTTCGTAAATATTAATAAATATGAAAATTCTTTATTCTTTATTTACATGGGATGTTACACTACTAGGAATCTAATATCCTAATAAACCAAATAAAGGTTTTCATCTACCATATAAACTTGATTAAGATAACACAAATCATACAAAAACATGTGAAAACCACTATTTTATATTCTATTAATTAATACGTAGTCAATAGGTTATTCTAGAGAACACCAATTCATATATTTTTCATGTTTTAATTAATCAAAACCACATTCAAATTAATTTTCCAAAAAAATGACCACAAATATTACATTCTCAAACACACATTTTAAAAAAACATTTCTTTTTTTAAAACTATTTTTCATAGAAAATTATTCATGAACATGTAGAAAAATAACTATTTTTCAAGTACGATTCATGAACTCGGATTCTATTTAAACCCCATGCCAAGAGTCAAACAAAAAATAACAATCTCAACCCAAAAATAATACATGAATAAATTTCTCAATGATAATAGTGTAAATATATAATGTAAAACCACACCCTTGGTGTCTTGGGATTCCACCGTACAGGTGTTCTTATTGCATACAACCAGTATACATCCAAAAATCCAACCATTGGAGAAAATACACATGAGTGAAATTTGAGGGGTTAAAATCCTAAATACCTTTGGTGGGTAATTAGGAGGTCTGACCGGCTGAGGAGGATGATGATCTATAGAGGTGGGGTAGCCAAATCAGAGGCACGCTAGAGGAGGAGGTGGGGCGGCTGTTTCAGGGTAGTGTCTGCGGGGTGGCAGAGTCAGGGGAGGATGCCGCGACGAGGACTTCACCGTGAATAGCATGAGAGGTTGATGGTTCGGAGAGGAGGGTCGTGGTGAGAGAGGTTGACGACAGTGTAGAGGGTGTTAATAGGAAGCATCTGGAGGAGGGTTAGATGGTGAGAGATGTAGACGGAGAGGAAAAGAGGTTCGTATTGGATCGGGGGAGGAGGAGAGGAGAGCCCGACGTGGATCGAAAAAAACGTGGAGAGAAGAACCGGTTGCGGATCTCAAAAAAAAAAAACCGACATGTTTAGCCACGGATGGGTAATTAAATCATGGGTATAAAGAACCTATATCCACAGACCTATAAAACTGTTTCTATTGGTCTCTGGCTATAGCTTAAATTTCTAGTAGTGATTACCTCTTTAATAATTCTCTTGAGAACCTCTTTAAAGGCCTAAGTGTGATCTTTTGATGAGACCAGTAGCTCTTGGACGTGGGGGAGAGGATAGAGAGGATGTTTGGGAAGAGTTTAGAGAAATCTTAGAGCTTGAGAGGTGTGAGGGATTGAGGGTATGAAGGGTGGTTTTTGTAGTGGAGGGGAGGGGAAAAGTTTGAATATTTAATTCATTATTTTATTATTTCCCTAAAGAAAACCAATAGTATTGTTTCATATGACCCCTAATAGTAATAAGAAATGTGAGATCGAACCCAGTTTCCTTTCATCACTTGTGATGTCATGAATAGTGTATTTATCTGTTAAATTGTATATACGGTATTTTACCATATTTTACTATTCCTCAAAAAATCATGTTTTTTTTTTGGAAAAATACCAAAAATTTACCCAAACCATTTTTTGACGTGTAGATTTCAAAAATTAAGTCCATTTTTCAAAATTAATTTCCTAAATATTATTAATTTAATTTTTAAATAAAGTCATAGTTAATTCGAAAAATAACAATCTTAAAGGTGCACTTCGTTTTATTTCTCATTGCAAAATTAATAATGATCTCATTATCTTATTTACTTAATAAAACCATATTATAATTTACTATTAATAAGTTTCATATTACTTTTCATTTTACTATTCATAAGGGTATGTTACTATTAACCCAAAAAAACCAGTTTTTCCTATCAGACTCCAAAAATCATCTTGAACACAACCGTGCATGTTGGATTTTTAAAATTCCAAACATAGAAGTGACAAAATTTTGTTTTAAGGACACTTATCACTTGTAGTTCATTATGTTGTGCATTCATGTGACTTTATGACATAATTTTTTGAAGGTAAATTTCATTGAAAAACATTGGGTCATTACACATATATTATTACTAAGATTGGTTTTGGTCGAGATACACTTATCCAATAGAATTATGACATGTGTTTGGGTAATTATAGTATCATTTTTACCTTTAATTACCTTATTTACTTTTAACTGTTGTAAATAAAATTCAAATCTCACAATTCACCCAAAATTATATTCATCTTATTGACCAAAATTTATCTTACTGAGGCCAACCATGCCTCTCGGATTTTTTAAATTTAATTCACAGAAGCAGAAAATTTGTGTTTTTCAAAAATTTGTAAATGTGCCTAGAAGGTTGGTAAAAGACAGTAAAAAATTCTATAAAATTTAATAAATCTAATCTTATTATAAAAAGGACTCCAATGAATTAAATTGAATTTATATAGGTGTTCTGTATCGATTTTGACATAAAATAAATTTAAATAAAATAAAATAAATAATTATTTTAAAAAATTAATTTTAAAATAATAGCACAATTTTTTTCACTATTCATCAAAAAATATAATGTTTTCTGAATCATACCAAATATTCACTCAAAGATAATTTCTATATTTCAAATTCAAACAATATTTCTGTATTAAAAAACAAGAAACATAAAATTTGAATTAATTAATTTAAAAAAATATTCTCATAGTCAAAAACAAAAAACGGGTTTTTGAGAAATAAAAACTATCAAAGTATTGTTATGTTTTTATGTCCAATTTAAAAATAAAATTACTTCCAATGAGAAAAATTGGATTAAAAGATAAAATTATAATCAAATTATATGTCAAAACCATTCAAATATATAATTTAACCCTATAAATTATTTTTATTAAAAATATTTTTTGTAATTAATATTTTGTAATTTCACTATTCATCAAAATATTAAATTTATCATAAAAGGTCAAAAAATTTATCCAAACTAAATTTTGATGTCCCTCTTCTAAATAAAGAGTTTATTTCATCAAATTGAATATATAAAAGTGTTAAATATTGGATTTAAAATTGGTTCACCATTAAAAGGTGGTAAAATTGAATATATTGACTAATATTTCCATTATCTAAAAAATTGAATATGTTCTTATATTATGTATATGAAACAAATAATATAGATGTTAAAATTATATGGTGGGTATATAATTCAAAATATTGTTATTACTATTCATAACTGCTTTCTAAACGACTACTTTGATAGGTCGTGGTGCTCGTAAACTCAGTATTGTGAACATCGTACTCTATTGTATTATTCAAAGTGAAGCATACCATAGAAGCTTGGGCTGTAAAATTCTTCCCTCATTAAAAAAATTGGGTCCTTCAAATTTTAAAATTGGGCTTGGGAACTTCATTGAAAGTCCCACATTGGAAAAAAAGTCAATAAAACTATCACTTTAAAATAACGAAAGAGAAGTAAAAAGGTCACCCGAGATAACCCATACTAGGATTCCATGTAAGAAAACATAAATATGGAAGATAAACAAAGTATCATGTTCTGATATAATGTAACAGATAACATGATTAGAAGAATGTTAAAAATAAGAAAACCACAAACTTGTGGTGGGGTAAACAGTCTTTAGTTTCCCAGTTGGAAAAGTAAATGAATAACGTTTTTTGTTTTCAGTTCCATTTCAAAAATTTGAGCAATTTATTAATGAGAATGAATAAGAACATAAAGATATATACTTACTTTTTAATTAGAGTTTCATCCTTTAATATGTTTCTACCAGTAACTCATCTTTTCTCAGAATAATTAGTATTCAAGATGACTTGGTCACACCTGAATAACTAGAATCAACTTCAAGAGAATAAAATAATCCACAAAGGATTAAATATATATTTCCCTTGTATTTAGAGATTACCCCAAAATAAATGGTTAGTACAAGATCAGATGATCCCCCAAACAAATAATCCTTTATAGAAATAAATATTAATATTAATTTCCAAAATTAGACACAAAATACCCAAAGTTCAATAAATACCATTCAATAAACAATTGCCCTTAAGATCGATTAGTATAATAAAAACTAATATTAAAACCAAAAAATCATTTGAATTTAATCACATAGTCTTTCATAGTAAATGTTAACATTTATCTATAAATAAAATCAACTACTCTTAAAAGTCACATACAGAAGTGTAATTAACCAAATCACATATTCTCTATGATAGAATAATCATTTCCATCAATAAATAGAATCTCTATAAAAATATAGATTCTTCAGAATAAAAATAATCAACCATTACTCCTCCAATGAAATTCTATAATATTCCATTTTTTATTGGCATATAGTTGTAACCACATAGTGTATTTCTTCCCAATTAACATTTATCACTTAATCATCAAATAATTTTCTGATACTAAGGATATTAATTTGATAAAACAATGGATCCCAAATCAA
This sequence comes from Viscum album, assembly GCA_963277665.1. Taxonomy (NCBI): domain Eukaryota; kingdom Viridiplantae; phylum Streptophyta; class Magnoliopsida; order Santalales; family Viscaceae; genus Viscum; species Viscum album. The sequence goes on from OY728126.1 coordinate 595,016,351, forward strand.
CATATTATTGATTAATATAATCATTTAACTAAAAAGAACTAGTCACACTGACCAGGGACCTCACGTAGTCCAGTGGAAGGTGATAAATCCAAATCACACTATGGTTGTGGCTTTTATTCCTATATCATTGTATGACGTGATGGGTTGTCACACGGTCTGTGTGTTTTCCTTTTTCAGAAACTATTTTTTATAAATTTCCCAAATTGAGATAAATTCCACAAAATAACCATAACATAATTTAACAGCAAATGTTATCTCATGCCTTGCGTTTTCATTATTAAATTAATAACCTATAATTTCCTCAAATTCAGGGATCATATAAACCAAAATGCTTCTTTATAACTATATCCACATATGAAAAGATAATTCTTCTTCAAATAAAATTTTCATATATCAAATTTCATTGTTACACATATAATATAATAGTCACCCAAAGAAATCCAATAAATAAAAATCATTAATAACATTTAAACATTTCACCATAAATTTATTTCCACAAAGGTTCTTCCTTGACCTGGAGGTTATCCTAGAGAATAGTTCATTGACTCAGGTAGTGGAAAGGTCCCCTACATTTATGGCAAATGACTATAATTAGATTCTTAGGATAATTTTTATTTTCTGCAATAGTACTCTTTATTTTAACATAGAAATTATAAATTTTTTGTCATTCTTTCCCAAACATAAAGCATTTACTTTTCCCATTAAAACACTTTCATGGGTGTCTCCTTCCACAATTATGGAGTGATGGAAATTTAGCTTTCTTTTCGCCAAGGTTTATACTATTGGAGATATTATCATTCACTGATTTTATCTTATTTGTTGAGTCTAAGAGTATGTTAATATATAATTAATAGATAAGATTTTTTGAAAACTGATTCGTCATGGACATGATATCTATTATGCCTATCAACTTTCCATTTCATTGCTCATTTCCACCACAGATACCATCTTACACATCATGTCCAATGTTAATATAAATTCCATGGAATTATCAATTGACTAAACTAGAATGAATTGGGTGAGTAATAATATCCATAAAATAATTTAGATAATATCATGACACATTATTTTCAATCTAAAACACCTTATGATAAACCAAGGATTCTTATTCTCATCTTATATTTAAATCATTCAAATATATTTGTAAAAAAATTTCCATTATCTTAAGCATATATCCCAGGAGTGTCCTAACTAATAGTGCAGCAGGGCCTGTTATCATGTACCGAGATAACCTGGGTCAAGCCCAAAACTTATTGTTAGAGTTTTGACTCATAGATACATCTGTGCCAGATCCACCTCTACCAGCTCGTATCCATACAGGGATTTATTGCATGTAAAACCCACATAATATTTACATTACCAAAATTTTTGGATTTTCTTCTATACTAATCCTCAAAGCCTATCTTAGAATAGTGTTTTCTAATAAGTGTTTCTATAAATCTAGCTTCCATGGTTTGTACTAAATGTCCTCTGATACCAACTGTAACGCTCAGACCCAAGTTACCCAGAGTTGGTGAATTATTACATTTGATTAGAATGATCACAAGGGATCAAGTCCTGAATGACCGATTAGTTTGGTATCCTTGGCAGTACTAGATACATACATAAGTTTTACATTACATCATGAAATAAAGAAAAAAAACATTGTGTCCTCATTGAACACACTCATATCCCATTGTTTATTTCTACAGTTTAATCATGATATACTTATTCACATCCTGGGAAAAATAAAAAATATAAAGTGGTGAGCTCATATGCTCAGTAAATATAAAGATAGAGTGGAAACATTCGTAAATAAGCTTAAACATTTAATTCAACGTAAAGACTAATAAACATGCCTTTTAAACTTATGTTTTAGAATAATTTGGAAAATATAATTGAAATTATACAATTTACCTATTCACATGGGTATTGTACTAGAATAATAGTTTCACATAATACAAATATCTAATTTCATAATGATGGAATGCATAATGCTAGACATCATAACCACATAGTCAAGGCCTCATGCCAAGACTACAAATAAGATTTTTCCAAGTCTTTGTGCCAGTAAACTACTTTGTCTCGTTAGATATACTTATGCATCCTGGAGATATAGCGGGCTCCACCCATCACTTACTTTGTTCAATGAATTTATCTTATGAAATGGTTGAAACATAATCTAAACATTTGTTTTACAAAAAGAATACAAAATATCAATATTTTAACCACAAACCATGAATGGTATAAAAATAGCACATCCACAGTCAAACATGGCACATTCAATACAATATGGAAGATTGTATTGTATTAAATTAACCTCAATCAATAATAATAAAGGATGTTAATATAGATGAAAATAATCATCAATATTATTTGAGAGATATATCCCCCTTTTCTTGAATACATTTAAAAGTCTCAGTATTTATCAAAAAGCTGTTTAAAATAAATTTTTGAATCAAAATGTCCAATACAAATTGGAATCTTCTAAAAATAATTTTAATTTTAAAACCTTATTATCCATATAAATAAATCCTTTAAACAATTTTTAAAACACGATCATTAATGAGAAATATTTAGAATAATAAATCATTAAAACATTTAAAATGTTATTTAGTTAGATTTTCTAACCAAATGAGAGATGCCTGATTTAAAATATTGTAGGAAATAAAATCATTGTAATATCATGAGAATAAAGGGATTTATGGTATACTATGTAAATGAAAAGTGTATACACTATATAAAAGTGAATTAGTTCATAACAACAATGAAGTCTCAATGGAATGTAAGTTGAGATGAAATCCCCTATAAAGACAGTATCATAAAGTTATGGATAAATCAATGACATAATTATGTTGGAAAAATATAAATAAATTCAATATGATTTGATATTTTGTGTAAATAAATTAGAGGAAATTCACACATATTATTGTAAAACAACACCAATGACTTGGATGTTTAACACAACAAATAGAAATTGAGTTTAAATTACTCTTGTCAAGTTCATATCGAGGACTTAAGAATTTATCAAGGGATTTATTATGTCTATCAAAAGTATATCCACACAAAGGGGAGTGGAAATTACAACATATGTAAATAAATAGCGATTTCAAACATAATCATAGAGTAAAATAATCAATGATTTTTGTGTAAAACCAAATGAGTTGAAATTGAAATTTAAAATTCCCTTACCGATTTGGTAACGTACAAAACATACACCCCATGAAAGAAGGAAAGACATGATGATGTAAATACCCATAAAGTAACGTATATTACACATATAATACATTCAAGGGGAGTAAATACACCAGAAAAATGGTAATAGAGGAAAATATACCATGAATCTCATGGGAGTAAAAGTGAGATGAAAACCCCTTACCACATTGTAATCAATCGAGTTGTACGACCAATATTTAATAACCACCAAATTAATCACATAATACCATGAATATAAATATAATCATTATAATATATATGAAATGGAAGTATAAAATACACCACATGAAATACATAAGTGGTGAACAATGGAAATTTCATAAAATTAAAAGTGATTTAAGTAACCCCTTACCTTGTACTTTTCCTTAGTATAATGTACTTTAACCTCCTGTATAATGGTTAAATCATTGTTATTAAATTATTTAATAACCAAATATATAAATATGATATCATATATGATCTTCTAATATTTCTTTGTTAATGATATTTCAGTAGTATCATTGTTTGGGGTATTAACTGATTAGTTTTACTATATATGTTTTGTTAAGTATGTAATGTTTGTTATGTATATGATGTATTTGATTCATTTCCAAAATGATATTATATTATTAAACATTATTTTTAAATCATAAAATAAAAATTATTCTTGAATGGTTACGATGGGGAATTAATCTTATCAAGTTTGTGAGGACGGTAATCTCTATGTACACACGAGCGACAATATCATTCAGTTGATGGTAAAATTATATGTAATTTCATGGTATATCATATATACCCTATCATTGAAATGTTTTATTTATTATTTACATCAATTTTACTCGTTATTATACCCATCCAAATAATGAAGGGTTGAATAACAAACTACACCACGATGTGGAGACGGTAATCCGTACATACGCACCTATGTTAACTTTGTCATTCATAGGATGGATAGAATGATGAATATGGTTGTACCATTTTTGTTTTAACATAATAGTATGTACATGGTAATGGAGTTATTTTTTTTGGTATTGAAATAACAAATTAAAAGATGTGTAAGAGGAAAAATCTTTGAAAGAGGTGGTGAAAATAATACCTCTTCTTCTGGTGCTTCCTTTTGATTTGATCAAAATTGATCCATAGGTTGGATTTCTAATAAAAGTAAGACCTCTAAAGTGATGTTAGGTATTTTTGTAGGATATTTTATAAGGGTTTGGCTGAGAAAAATGGATTTAGAGGGGTGATATTAAGAAAAGGGTAAGTTCCCTTTTATAAGAGAGGTGAGGTTTCCTTTATGAAAATCTTGAAATATTATTTTATTATATAATAATTTTTAGTTTATGATGTCTCTAAATGGATTTATTTCTAGGATAATGTGGTTATAGGTCGAAATCCCTTCAAAAAATATGTTTTAGACAAGTTTAGTTCACTATATTGACCCTATCATTTTGATTTAACTCTACGTTAATTAGTTTAACCTTTTCCATGTCTTCTTGTATTCTTACACTATATGGTTAATAAACATGCTAAAAATTTCCAAGAGAATCTCAAGTTATTCATTTATGATATATCAATCATTATATATTTACTTTCATGGAACATTATATTTTTAGGAAGATTATATGATTTAATAATATAATATTTGTTCTAAATACTCATTTATGTTAATTTTGACAATATTTAGTATTTCATTTTTCTGAAAGTCATAACAGCATGATTATGTCAAAATAAAATTCCTTTAAACAACCCTTACAAGTAATATTAGTCTAAAAAATGCATGGAATGCATCAAAAGTATCAATTTACATTGATTTGGATATTTATAATATCAATTATTTTTATCTTTCATTAAGAAGGTAATTACTACATCATCATTGTGTCATTAATACATTTAATTATATAATGTCTAATAATTATAAATAAAATATCATCATGTAGGAAATATTTTTACCTTTATTATGAATATTTATTGTCCAATTTTTTTTAAATATAACCCTATATAAAAAATGTTTTAGTAATGATAATTTGAATATAACACTTTTGACACTTCATTAAATAAAATAATAATAAATTTCCTAATCTAATCCAAGTGGACAAATAGGATCATATTTTATTCTTAAGGGTGGTTTTTGTCGAAATACACTTATTCAATAGAATTAGGACATGTGTTCAGGTAATTATAATATCATTTTTACCTTTAATTACCGTATTTAATTTTAATCATGGTGAATAAAATTCAAATGTTACTATTCACCAAAAATTATTATCATCTTATTGAAAAAAATTTTACTTTCTTATTTCAACCATGTCTCTCATATCTTTTAAATTCAATTCACAGAAGTGGTAAAATTATGTTTTATGAAAATTTTCAAATGTGCCTTGATGGTGGGTAAAGGACTGTAAAAATTTCAATAAAATTTTATAAATATAATTTTATTATCAAAATGACTCGAATGAATTAAATTGAATTTATATATGTATTATGTATCTATTTTTACTTAAAATAAATATCAAAAAAAATAAAATAAATAAATATTTAAGAAAAATTAATTTTAAACAATAATGAAATGTTTTTCACTATTCATCAAAAAATTAAATGTTTTTAGAAAAATACTAATTATTCACTCAAAGATAATTTTGATATTTCAAATTCAAACAAGATTTATATTTCAAAAAAAATTTGTATTAATTAATTTTAAAAACTATTCTTGTTGTCAAAACCAAAAAGCGGGTTTTTGAGAAGTAAAAACTATCAAAAGATGGATATGAGTTTATGTCCAATTTAAAATTGAAATTACTTCCAATGACCAGAATTTGATTAAAAGATAATAATATAATCTAATTATACCTCAAAACAATTCAAATATATAATTTAACACTATAAATTATTTTGATTAAAAAAGTTATTTGTAATTTAAATTTATCATTTTTCACTATTCATTGAAATATGGATGTTATCAGAAAAGCACCAAAAAACTTTCCAAACTAAATTTTGATGTCCCTATTCTAGAAAAAAATTATTTCATCAAAAATAATATATAAAAGTGTCATATATTGGATTTAAACGGTGGTAAGATTGCATATTTTTAAAAAAATCTTCTTTTATCTAAAAAACTAAATTTGTTCTTATATTAGGTCTATGAAACACATAATATGGATGTTACAATTATATGGTATATATATATTTAAAAATATGGTTATTATTATTCCTAAATGGTTTCTAATTGGCTACTTTGATAGATCATTGTGCTCCTGAACTCGGTGTTGTGTACATCACACGCTATTGAATTATTCAAAGAGAAGCATGCCGTGGAAGCTTGGGGTGTAACATTATTCCCTTGTTAAATAAATTGGGTCCCCAAATTTTAAAATTGGTCTTGGAAACATCATTGAAAGTCCCACATTAGATAAAGATTTAATAAAACGTTCTCTTTAAAAGAACGAAAGTGAAGTAAAAAGGTCACCCGAGATAACCCGTACTAGGATTCCTTGAAAGAAAACATGGATATGGAAGACAAACTATGTATCATGTTCTAATGGAATGTCGTATAAATCATTATTAGGAGAATGTTAACAACAAGAAAACCACAAACGTGTGACGTGTTAAACGTTCATTAGTTTCCCAATAAGAAAATAAAACGAACAACGTATTTTTTTAAAATACTATTTCATATATTTAAGGAATTTATATAAGAGAATGACTAAGAGCATAAAGATATATACGTACTTTTTCAGTAAAGATTCATCCTTTAATAATTTTTTACCACTAACTCATCTTTTCTCCAAACGATTAGTATACAATATGACTTGGTCACACCTGCAGAGCTAGAATCAACTTCTAGAGAATCACATAATCCACAATAGATGAAATATATATTTCCCTTGTCTTTATAGATTAATCAAAACAAAATGGTTAGTACAAGATCAAATGATCCCCAAAATGGATAATCCCTTATAGAAATAAATACTAATATTAATTTCCAAAATTGGACAAACATTAACAAAAGTTCAATAAAGGCCATTTAATAAACAATTTTCCTTTAAATCCATCAGTATAATCCAAACTAAGATTGAATCTAAAAATCAGAAGAATTTAATCAGATAGTATATCATAGTAGATCTTATCATTTATCTCTAAATGACATCAACTACTCTTAATGTCTCATACAAATGTGTAATTAACCAAATCACAAATTCTTTAAGATAGGATAGTCATTTCCATTAACAAACTGAATATATATAAAAATATAGATTCTTACAAAATAAAAAAACCCACCATTACTCCTCAAATGAAATTTCATAGTGCTCTATTATCCTTAGGAATATGGTGTTAAAAACTTAGTGTACATATTCCAAAAAAACATTTATCACATAATCACCAAATAATTTTCTGATGCTAAGGATATCCATTTGATAAAAAATATGATCACAAATCAATACATTACTGATTGATAAAATCATATATCAAAAATGAACTAGTCACACTGACCAGGGACTTCACATAGTGTAGTGGAAGGTGATAAATCCCAGTCACACATTGTTTGTGAATTTTATTCAGGTAGCATTGTATGATGTGATAGGTTTTCACATTGTATGTGTTTTTTCCTTTTACAGTTTTTTTTATAACATTCCCAAAATGAGAAAAATTCCACAAAATAACCATAACGTAATTTAACCACAAATTTTATCTCACACCTTGTGTTTTCATCAATAAAATTAATAACCTTTAATTGCCTCAAATTAAAGGATCATATAATTCCAAATGGTTCTTTATAACTATATCCACAAAAGAAAATATAATTTTTCCTCATATAGTATTATCACAAAACAAACTGCATGGTTACACATACAAGAGAATTGTCTTCAAATGAAATCTGATAAAGAAAGATCACTAATACTTTTAAAAATTTCTCCATCCATTTATTTCCACAAAGGTTCTTCCTTGACCTATAGTTTATCCTATAGAATTGGGAACTGCATTCGGTAATGCCATGGTCCATTACATTTATGGAAAATTATTATAATTGGATTCTTAGGATCATTTTTATTTTCATCTTTAGTATGCTCTATTTTTTCCTAGCAATTATTTTCATTATGTCATTCTTTCCCACACATAAAGCATTTTTTGTTCCATTGAAACACATTCCATGGTGTATCCTTCCACATTTCTAGCATGATGGAAATTTAGATTTATTTTATCCATTGTATCCACTATTGGATCTCTTATCACACAATTTATTTATTTTCTCTGTTGTGTTTTTTAGTAGGTTAATAAATATGTTTTTGATCATATTTTTGGAAAACTGATTCTTCTTGGACACGATATCTTTTACGCCTATCACAATTCCATTTTGTTTCTCATTTCTACCAATGTTCCCACCATGTACATCATGTTAATGTTACTATGAATTCCTTGGAATCCATCCATTGACTAAAACCAGATTGCATTGTGTGTGAAATAGTAGTGATAAAATTATTTAGATAATATCATGAAACCTTATTTTCAATCTAAAACACCTTACAATTAACCAATGATACTTATTCTCAACTTATATTAAAATAATTCAAATCAATTTTTAATGAAAATGTGAATTATCCTAAGCATATTCTCTAGGATTGTTATAACCAAGAGTGTTGTAAAGACACTTATCATCTACCAAGATACCCTGTGTCAAGCCCAAAACTCCTTTTCGGAGTTTTTACTCCTAGGTACATCTATTATAGAGCCACCTCTTCCTACTCGTATACATACAGATATTTATTTCTTGTAAAACCCACATAATATTTACATTAACAAAATTTTTGGATGTTCTTCTATACTAATCCTCAATGTATATCTTAGGGTAGTGTTTTCTAATCAGAGTTTTCAAAATCTACCTTCCAAGGATTGTAATAAACGTCCTTTAATACCTACTGTAACGCCCTGATGCTAGTTACCTTGAGTTAATGAATTATTACATATCATTGGAATAATAACTAGAGATCTAGTTTTGAATGTCTGATTAGTTTGGTATCCATTGATGTACTAGATACATACATATGTTTTACAATATATTATTAAATAAATAAAAACAACATTGTGTCCCCTTTTAACAAACTCATATCCCATAACCTATTTCTGCAGGTTAATCATGATATAATTCTTCACATCCTAGGAAAAATAAAACATAGAAAGGGGTGAGCTCAGATGCTCAGTAAGGATAACAATAAGGAGGAAACATTAATAAATAAGCATAAACATTTAAGGAAATGCATAAGACAAAAACACAAGCCTTTTAAATTAAAATTTTAGCATAATATGGAAAATGTAAATATTATAATGCCATTTACGTATTCAATTGGATATTCTACCTGTTGAGTAATAACATGTAATATGAATATGTAATTTCATAATTATGGAATGCGTAATTCCGGACATCATAACCACATAGTCATGTCCTCATGCCAAGACAACTAATATGATTTTTCTAAGGCCTTATGCCAAGACACTAGTTTGTCTCCTTAGACTTACTAATGCTTCGAAGAGATATAGCTGGTTCCACCAATAAATTACTATATTCAATGACTTCCTCATATTAAATGGTTGATACATAATCTAAATAGTCATATTAAAACAATCAACCAATATTTAAATATATTAATCACAAACCATGAATGGTATAAAAATAGCACATCAACAGTCAATCATAAAACATTCAATACAATATGGAAGATTGTAAAATAAAACGTTATCCTTAATCAAGAATAATGAAATCTGTTGAAATATTTGAAAATAATCACCAATACTATTTGATAGAAATATCCCCCTCTTTCTTGAAAACATTTAAAAGTCTCACTATTTATAAAGAAGATGTTTAAAATTGATTTTTGAATCAAAGTTTCCAATACCACATTGAATCATCTAAAAGGAGTTTTAATTTTAAAACATTAATACCCATATAAATAAATCCATAAAATCCTTTTTAAAACACTTAAATTAATGAGAATTATTTAGAAGAATAAATCTTGAAAACAAATAAAATGTTATTTTAGTTAGAGTTCCAAACCAAATGAGAGATGCTTAAATTCAAATAATTGAGGTAATCAGAACATTATAAAATCATGAGAATAATGGGATTTATGGAATTCTATGCCAAAATACATTATATACGCCATATAAAATTGAATTGGCGCATTACAACAAATAAGTCTCAATGGAATGTAAGTTGAGATGAAATACGTTATAAAGACTATATCCTTAAGTTAAGGATAAAACAATGAAATAATTATGTGTCAAAAATTTAAATACACTAAATATGATTTGATATTTAGTGTAAATAAATTAGAGTAAATTCACATATATTCTTGTAAAAACAACACCAATAACGTGAATGTTTAACTCAATCAAATGAAATTTAGTTAAAATTACTCTTATCAAGATCAGATTGACGACTAGAGAATTTATAAATTGAGTGATTATGTGAATCAAAAGTATATACACAAAAAGGGGAGTGGAAACTACTATATAAATAAATGAATATTTATTTTCCACATTATCATGGAGTAAAATAATCAATGATGTTTGTGTAAAACAGAATGAGTGGAAATTGAAATTTGAAATTTCCTTATCGATTTGGTTACTTAAGAAACCTACACCCCGTGAAAGAAGGATCATACAATGAGGATATAAGTACCCATAAATTAAATTATATTACAAAAAAAAATAAAATCATGGAGAGTTCATACAGAACAAAAAAGGTAATAGTGGAAAATATAGCATAAATCTCACGGGAATAAAATTGAGATGAAAACCCTTTACCACATTGTAATTAGTCAAGTCCTATGAAGAACTGTTAATAACAACCAAATTAATCACAAAATTCCGTTAATATAAATATAATCATATAATATATATGAAATGGCAGTACACAATACCCCACATGCAATAAATAAGTGGTGAATATTGCAAATCACACTAAATAAAAAGTGAGATAAGAAACCCCTTACCTTCTAATTTTCCTTTGTATAGGGTTGGTTAACCTCCTATATATGGTTGAAATAATTTTTATTAAATTATAAAAGAAACAAATACATAATTATGATATCATATATGATCTTCTAATATGGAATTGTTAATGATATTTCACTTGTATCATTGTTTTGGGTGTTAAATGATTAATTTTCCTTTATATATTTTGTTACTTAAGTCATGTTTGTTATGTATAGGATGTATTTGATTCAGATCCAGAATGATATTATGATCTTGAAAATTATATTTAAATAACAAAACCAAAATTATTCTTGAATTGCTACGGTGTGGAGTGAATCTTATCTCATTTGTTGAGACGACAATCCGTACACATGCCTGAGCGACAATATAATTCAATTGATAATAAAATTGAATGTAATTGGATGATATATAAAATATAAATAATCATCGAAATTCTTTATTTATTCTTTATTTCAATTTGACTCATTATTATACCAATCCAAATAATGATGTCTTGAATAATAAATTACACCACGATGTGGAGACGGTAAGCCGCAAGTACACACATATGGTGAATTTGTCATTCATAGGATAAATATAATACTGAATATGGTTTTAACCTATTTATAATAACATAAAATTATGTAGAATTTACTATTTTTATTATTTTTCTACTTAAACAACAATGAATGTGGAAGTGGAAAAATAAAATATCTATGAAAGATGTTGGGAAATTATTACCTCTTCTTCAGGTGCTTCCTTTTAATTTGATCAGAAGGGCTCCTTAGGTTGTCTTTCTGATCAATGTATAGCCTCTAGGATGAAGTGAGTGTAGTTGGGAGGATATTTTAGCTGGGTCTGGCCAAGAAAAATCACTTTGGAGGTATGAAATTTAGAGAAGTGGAAGTACCATTTTATAAGAGAGGTGAAGGTCGTTTAGGAAAAGCTTGAAATATTATTTTATTATATAATAATTTTCTGGTTATAATGGAACCAAATGGATTTATTTCTAGGCTAAGGTAGGGATGGGTCGAAATACCTTAAATAAATAGGTTATAGACAAGTTTAGGTCACTATATTTACCATATCATTTAGATTTAACTCTAAGTTAATTAGTTTGACCTTTACTGTGTCTTCTTGTATTCTTACACTATATGATTAATAAACATACTATAAACTACCAAGAGAACCTCAAGTGGATCATCAATGATATATCCATCATTATATAAGTCTTTTGAATTAACCATATATTTAAATGAATATTATATAATTCAATAGAATAATATTTGTTTTAAAAACACATTTTTTTCAGTTTTGACACTATTTAGTATATGTTTTTCATGATAGTCATAACACCAAGATTACTTTGAATTTTTTTTAATCAACCCTAACATTCCATATTAATTTATAATATTAAATGATTTCATAAAAATAATCAATTTTAATTTTTTATATTTATAATATCAAATATTTTGATCATTCATTAATAATATAATTATTTCATCATAATTGTGTCATAAATACATTTAATTTCTTAATATATAAAATTTATATATAAAATACCTTGATATAGGAAATATTTTTAGATTTATAATTTATATTTATTGTGTAATTTCCCTTATGTATAACTGTCACGAACCGAATCTGGTCGCCATCAAACCGACACCAAACCCAGCTCATGGAAAGACCAATAGGGAATTCCCAATCCCCACGGGCTGTCACAAGTGCCCGGGTATCATATAAATTCATTTGGGAATTATTTACCCGAGTTTGGGATCAAAAAATAACCAAAAACAAACAACAATCCAAATATAAAATATTATTCCAAAGAAGACTTAATAAAAAATATGAACTGAGTATATGGGTTTAAAAAAGACACAATAGGTCCAAAGGTACATAAAAGTAGCATCAAACAGCCCATGAGACTTCACACGACAAGGGGTCATCACCCACAAGTCGTATCCACAACACCGCACCATCTAGAGAGACTAGTAACCCAAACCGCCATTGCCCAAGGCCTTTCCTTTACCTGCATCCAACAGGATCAAATATAATTACACCCAAAGGTATAAGTAGGGTGTGAGAATAAGCCCAATAGGATATCACCCAAGGATTCCATGTGATAGGAATTATAAATTAAAAGGCATGCAAGAGTTATAAATAGATAATGGTAGCATTTATTTCTAAAAGTGAAACTTTGAAAAGAAAATAACTTTCTATGGGGATAACATTAAAGAATGAGTGAATTTGAATAAAACATTCACACTACTGGTTTTAACATTCCTATATACCATAAAGAAAGTATAAATTCCAAAAAGGCCACGAGCACCAAGCATAAAAACACTCATAGGTACTAGTTTGTAGTGAGCCCCAAGTACCTCATACCTCGGTGAACGTAACCATAATGATATTCGTTCTCATGCACGATCCACTAGTAGGGATCATACCCATAACATAGTGGTCTCCAATTATCTCCATTATATTTTTGTTAGTGTTATCCATGTCAGACATGCTAAGTAAACCATAGTCAAAACTCCTCTGTTCACTAACGTACTAGTACACGTTAGCCCACCTAGTTACCCGTGTTTCCTGTATTGTGCTCAAATATTCACCACATGCTACCAAAATCAATTTTCACATATAAATATCAGTTCTGGTGACACACATTCAAAATAGTATCCACACCTTCTTTTCACCTTTCATATAACTCAATAAACCACTTATAATTTCCATAAAACAATTTCAAAAAAAGTAATCAAATTTTTCACATTAAATTCATTAAAAATCCCACATTTGAAACCAAATGGAGACCAATATTATACCAAACCAGAAATTTCAGTATCAAAAAATTTTTATAAATCCAATCCCTGAATTATAAAACAACACCAAGAGGCACAACATGGGTTGCACGTGTAAAACACCCATTTTCACACAAAATTGGCTCTTAAAAATCAACCACTTTTATAATGCTACCCAAATAAATTTTAGCAATAAAAATACTGAATGAGGAACATAATGGAAACATAAATACAAAAATAAAACTCATTATACAATACCTACATATGAAATCACCTACCAAAAGAGTCAAACCCCCGAAATCCTTGTGTGTCACCTCAACCGCACCTCCGCCGCACCACAAGTGAGTACGATTGAACCTAAAACCAGAGGATTGGACCAAGAAACTCAAAACTAAAACCCTAGGTACTAAGAACCATATTTGGACATTTGGGGATTCAATAAAAAAAGAAGAAACCCTAAGAAGAAATGAGGAATAAAGAAGGGAACCAACTTACATGAGAAATCTGGACATTTTGTGGAGCTTCAGAAGTTCGGCCCTAAATCTCGAATAATCTGAGCTCTAAAGAGGAAAAAACGAAGATTTGTGTGCGGATGGGTTCAGTGGGAATGTGTGAGAGGTGGAAGAACTAAAAAAGGATAAAAATAAATATTTTATGAAAGCATTACAAAACAATTTTGAAACATGAAATGGCCTTTTGGGTTGGCCCAATACCTAATTTGATCACCCAAATCCAAGATGCTAATTAATTTTTTAAGGGGCCCAAAATTCTTTTGTGGTATTAATATTTAAATGAAGGTCATTTTGGATGTTTAATGGGTGAAAAACGTTGAAAAATGAAGGAGTTATTAAAGAAATAAAATTTACTTTCAAAACTAGAAATGGGCTCTCAGGTTGGCCCAAATTTTAGAAACCCGCTATTTCTTTCAAAAATGCATGGAAAACCACCAAAACAAAGAAAGGATGTAAATTAAATGAAAAATAACTTTAAAATATGTCATTTATGATACAATTCTCCCCACCAAGAAGGACTTTCCACCCCAGAAAGTCAACATGATGCTTGATTGGAAAACAAGAATGGGTACTCTTCCTCGACCCACGACTTTCGCTCCCATGTCTCAAGTGTATCATTCCCATGCTGCCACAGAACCCGGACTAATGGAATACAATTACCTCGAATTATCTTCTCTTGGGGGTCTACTATTTTCACTAGACTCTCAACAATAGACATGTCAGGAACTATCTCCAGTTCTTCCCGACTCAACACATGGGACAGATCCGGGTAGTATTTCTTCAAATGAGAAACATGGAAGACATCATGGATGGATTTCAACTAAGAAGGTAAGGAAAAACTGTATGACACCTTGCCTATATGTTCGATGATCTCAAATGTCCCGACATACCGCGGCATAAGCTTACCTTGCTTCCCCAATCGATGATGTCCCAGACGAGGGGCCACCTTTTAGAATACTCTATCACCCACAGAAAACTCTAGGTCTCGACGCCTCCAGTCAGCATATGATTTATGACAACTCTGAGCTGTAAATAAACATTTCCGGATTAATTTTACCTTCTCATATGTATTTTTCACCATACTCGGCCCCAGTAGTGAGGTCTCACCTACCTCAGCCCAATACAGGGGGGACCGACAAGTCCAACCATAGAGCGCCTCAAAAGGAGCCATTCGAATCGAGGATTGGTAACTTATATTAAAAGAAAACTCAACCAATCCCAAATGGGTATCCCAAGAACCTCCAAAGTCTAGGACACATGCACAAAGCATGTCCTCCATAATCTGATTCGCCCGCTCTGTCTGACCATCCGTCTGTGGATGGTATGCTATGCTCTTCTTAATCAGGGACCCCAAGGCCTTTTGAAGGCCTTCCCAAAACCGAGATGTGAAACGAGGGTCTCTATCTGAGACAACTGCTGATGGCACACCATGGAGTCTCACCACCTCTTGAAGATACAAACTTCCCAACTCATCCACTTTAGATTTATATCTGATCGGAATGAAGTGGGCTGATTTGGATAGACGATCAATCACCACCCAAATGGAATTCTTACCTCAAGGTGTACGAGGTAATCCAACAATGAAGTCCATGGAAACCTCGTACCACTTCCAGGGAGGAATGGGTTGTTCTTAGAGCAAACCGGAGGGCCTTTGGTTCTCTACTTTCACCTGCTGGCATGTGTACATCTCAACACAAAGTCCGCTATGTCCTGTCTCATACCAGGACACCAAAACTGCCGACGGACATCATAATACATCTTAGTGGCACCCGAATGGACAGCCCACTGAAAAAGGTGGCTATCCAACATCACCACCTTCTGTAGATATAACGACACTACTAAATGGCCCTTGAAGCACAAGATGCCCTCGAGAGACGAGGAATAATCAGAGGATGTATTCCGACCAGGAAGAAACTGATTCGACCGCTGAAAAAGCTCATCACAGGGCTATTCTAGCTGAATCAACTCCAACAGAGAAGGAGTCAACTAGACGCTTTCCAAGAATTCCCCTCCACTGTGTTCCATGGTCTCCACATGAATCTGAGAAAAGATCCCCATCAATGTCCAATCATCACTAGACTTCCTCAAATCCCGCACTGGAACCCTTCTGCTCAAGGCGTCGACCAATACATTACCCATTACTGGGGTATAGAAAATTTCAAAGTCAAACCCCTACAAGTACTCGATCTAGAGACACTACCTCATGTTGAAGTCCTTTTGTGAGAAGATATAAGACAAGATTTTTTTTTCAGAATAGACCACAAACTTCTCCCCAAAGAGGTAGTGACGCCACGTCTTCAAAGCATGCATCACTGCTGCCAACTCCAAGTCATGGGTTGGTTAGTTCTTTTTGTGTGGCCGGAGTTGGCGAGAGCCATATGCCACCACATGATCATCCTGCATAAGCATGCACCAAAGACCCATACCTGAAGCATCACAATAAACCACATATCCCATTCCATCCTCTGGAAAAATCAGCACGAGGGTAGTAGTCAATCTCCTCTTCAGCTCCTCAAATGAGGCCTAACATTCTGGACCCCATTAAAACTTCACCATTTTCCAAGTGAGGGCAGTCATCGGTGAAGCAAGCCGAGAGAAATCCCGAACGAATCACCTATAATAACCAGCCAGGCCAAGGAAACTCCTAATCATGAACACATTCTTCAGCAACTCCCATGACATAACTGCACTAATCTTCTCAGGGTCCACTGAAACTCTGTGCTCTGAGATCACATGCTCAAGAAATCTCACCTCCCTGATACAGAAAGTGCACTTTGACAACTTTTCATTGAGCCAGTGATCCTGTAATGTACCCAAAATGACCCTCAAGTGATGTTTGTGTTCCTCCTCAGAGCTAGAGTATACTAGAATGTCATCCAAGAACACCACAACAAAGGAATCGAGATATTGATGGAACACCCTATTCATAAGTTCCATAAAGACTTCTTGAGCATTGGTTAATCCAAAGGGCATGACCAAATACTCAAAGTGGTCGTACCTGCTCTGGAAGGCTGCCTTTGGGATATCTAACTCTTTCACCCTGAGTTGATGATACCCTGAATGCAGGTCAATCTTTGAGAACCACTTTTCCCTCTTCAACTGATCAAACAAATAATCTATTTTGGGAAAAGGGTATTTGTTTTTAATTATTACCTTTTTCAGCTTTCAGTACTCAATGCAGAACCAGAGGGATCCATCAGCCTTTTTTTCGAACAACACAGGAGCAGCCCATGAAGAGATGCTCGGGCAAATTAATCCTGTGGATTCTAAGTCTTCTAGCTGTATCTATAATTCCCGCAGCCTAGTGGGGGCCATACGATAAGAGGGAAGATATATCAGCTGTGTTCCCGACGCTAGATTAATCGAAAACTCCACATCCCGCTCTGGGGGCAAGCCTGAAAAATCCTCTAGGAATACCTCCGAAAACACATTCACTACATGAGGCAGTGAACTTTTAGGGGAAATACCATCCTCTATCATGAGATAAGATAACTAGGTGATAACACTTCCCAACTTTGGGAGTGGCGGCCCTGCGTGACCTGACCGAGGATCCCATTCTCCATGAAAAACCTGACGACTCCCATCAGGTGCCGTGAAACTCACACGCCGTCGGTAGCAATCTATTTGTGCTTGAAAGTGTACTAGACAATCTATCCTGAGTATGACATCAAAAAGGTCCATATCTAAGACCAAGAGGTCCCACTCCATTTCGACCCCTGACACAGAAAGCGCACATGATGGGAACCTGAGACCCTACTCCTTCTTTTTTCCCAGCGGTGTCACCAACTCTATTGCGAATGACATCAAATCAGTTGGAAAATTCAGAATGTCCACAAAACGAGCAGAAATGAATGAAACAAAGGCACCAGTATCAAAATAAGCAGCATCTATAGAAGATGAAATCAAAACGGTACCTAGAACAGTTGACGGTCCTACCTCTGATCCTGCTGGTGCCTGATCCACCGCATGGAGATGTCCAGTCTCTTCCTGAAGACGACCGCTAGTCTGTGGCTATGCCCGGAACTAGATCTACCCAGAAGATGACCCAGCCCTACCACCACAGCTGCCAAATCGAGATCCCCCAGTCCTCGATGGCTCAGACTTTGCTGGCACTCCTCTAGGATCCATGGATTCTGCCCCACTTTGATGTGGACGCGCTATCCCGCAAAATCATTGCACGTGTCCCATACCTCCACACTAGAAATGGGAATTTGGAGGATGAGGTCATGCTAGATGGATGTGCCCGGGCTTCCCACGTAGGTGGTAGACGACCGATCTCGCATTAGAAGCCACTGATGAAAACTGCCTGGAAGAGTTCCTTGAACTGCCTCCTCCTTTCTTCAAATGATCCTCTTGCTTCCTTTTATTCTCTGAGGAGCTTCCACTTCCCACTACTGATACTCAACCATAGAAACCAGCCCTACCATTTCTATCTATCTCCACCATGCACGCCCAAGAAACGACCTCAGCGTAGGTCCTTAATTTAAACAATAACACCTGAGAGTATATCTCTGCTCTCAAGAATTTCTCAAAACTCTGGGCCTTCTCTTCATCATTAGAGACAATTTCTAGAGTATACCAAACCAAATTAGTGAAACGGTTGGCATACTCCATCACAAATAGATTTCCCAGAACAAGTTCCATGAACCCTCTAGACCTGGAATAAGCCAACACCTCAGGGTAGTACTGTTCATTGATGACAGCCTTGAAATCTCCCCAGCGCATCTGCTCATTCTTCCCAGACCTGATGCACTGAATCCCACCATTTACGGCTGGTACCCTCCAACAGAAAGGAGGCACACTTCACCTTGATATCCTCGAGTGTTTCCAGGAACTCAAACATACACTCAATCTTCTCGAGCCATTCCTCTGCTTCTTGGGGTTCTGAGCTACCTCGGATGGTTGGAGCCTCATTTTTCAAGAACTCATGGGCCTTGTCCTTTCTAGGACGAGTCTCATACTCTCTAATAGGATCTGGAACTGGAGATGGTCCATATCCTAGTGCCTGTATAGCCCGGACCATGACCTCGACTAGCCTCTGATCAATTGGTCTGGGAGAAATCTCTCTGGCTTCCTCCCGTGGGTGTGTGAGAGCTTTCCGGGGAGGCATGTTGCTACAAAATGCAACAGTCACAAAAGAATAATCAATAAAAAAAATCTGAAAATTTTAATCATATACATCAAATATAAATAATCTAAACACATTTCAGTAATAAAATAAACAACTACTCCACATCCGCCTCATGTCCACATGTGGTCTGCAGCCCACACGTCTCACCTGGAAGTGAAGTCAATCTGTAAATTCCAACATCCCCTGGTGACTCATGGTCTGCCATGAGAGGTGCGGTCTAGACACCCTACTCACAACCAAAACCCCAAGCCCCAACGGTCCTAGCTCTTGTTTATCCTAACTCATCCCGAAATAAAAATATAACCCAAAAACTTTAACCCCCTCTGATACCATTTTGTCATGAATCGAATCTGGTCACCATCAAACAAGAATCAAACCTAGCTAATGGAAAGACCCAAAAGGCATTCCCCATCCCCATGGGCTGGAACAAGTGCCCGGGTATCATAAAAATTCATTTGGGAATGATTTACCCGAGTTCGGGTTCATAAAATAACAAAAAACAAACAACAAACCAAATGTGAAAAATTATTCCAAACAAGACTTAATAAAAATTAAGAAATTATTATATGGGTTTAAACAAGACACAAGAGGTCCAAAGATACATAAAAGTATCAGAAAATAGCCCATGAGACTCCACAAGACAAGGGTTCATCACCCACAAGATGTCTCCACAACACCGCACCATCGAGAGAAACTAACAACACAAACTGCCATCGCCCAAGGCCTTGCCTTTGCCTGTGTCAAACATGATCAAATATACTTAAACCCAAAGTTGTAATTAGGGTGTAAGAATAAGCCCAATAGGATATCACCCATGGATTCCATGTGATATGAATTATAAAATAAAACGCTTGCAAGAGTTATAAATAAATAATGGTGGCATTTATTTATAAAAGTGAAACTTTGAAAAGAAAATATCGTTCAGTGGGGATAACATTAAAGAATGATCGAATTTGAATAAAACATTCTAGATACTGGTTTTCACATCCCAAAATACCATAAAAAAGTATAAATTCCAAAAATACCACAAGCACCAAGCATGGGAACACCCCTAGGTACTAGTTTGTTGTGAGCCCCAAGTACCTCGTACCTCGGTGAAAGTAACCATAATGAAATGTTTTCTCATGAACGAGCCACTAGTAAAAAGAATACCCATAACCTAGTGGTATCCAATCATCTCTATTATAGTTTTTTAGTGTTATCCATGTCAGACTTGCTAAGTTATCCATGGTCAAAACCCCACCGTTCACTAGCGTACTAGTACACGTTAGCCCACCTAGTTACCCGAGTTTCCCGTATTGTGATCCAATAGTCACCACATGATACCAAAATCAATTTTCACATATAAATATCAGTTCTGGTCACACACATTAAAAACAGTAGCTACACATTCTTTGAACCTTTCGTATAACTCAATAAACCACTTATAATTTCCTTAAAACAATTTCAAGAAAAGTAAACAAATTTTGCACATTAAATTCATCTAAAATCACACATTTAAAACTAAATGGAGACCAATATTATACCAAACCAAAAATATCATCATGAATTTTTTTTATAAATCCAATCCCTGAATTATAAAAGAACACCAAGATGCACAACACGGGTTGCACATGTAAAACACCCATTTTCACACGAAATTGGCACTTAAAAATCAACCGCTTTTAAAATTCTAACCAAATCAATTTTTTCAATCAAGATACTGAATGAGGAAGATAATGGAAACATAAATATAGAAATCCAACTCATTCTACAATACCTACATATGAAATCACCTACCAAAAGAGTCAAAACCCCCAAATCTTTGTGTGTCACCTCAACCGCACTTCTACCGCACCACAAGGGAGTAATATTGAACCTAAAACTAGAGGATTGGACCAAGAAACTCAAAACTAAAACCCTAGGTACGAAGCCCCATATTCTTGACATTTGGGGATTCAATAAAAAATAATAAACCCTAAGAATAAGGGAGGAATAATGAAGAGAACCAACTTACTTGAGAAATCTAGACGTTTTTTGGAGCTCCAGAAGTTTGGCCCTAAATCGCATAGAATCTGAGCTCCAAAGTGGCAAAAACGATAATGTGGGTACAACTGGGTTCAATGGGAACGTGTGAAAGGTAGAAT
This sequence comes from Viscum album, assembly GCA_963277665.1. Lineage (NCBI taxonomy): Eukaryota > Viridiplantae > Streptophyta > Magnoliopsida > Santalales > Viscaceae > Viscum > Viscum album. The sequence goes on from OY728126.1 coordinate 595,038,060, forward strand.
CACTGAAAAAAGATAAACAATAAATATTTTATGAAAGTATTACAAAACAATTTTAAAACTGGAAATGGGCTTTTGGGTTGGCCCAATACCTAATTTGATCACCCAAATCCAGGATGCTAATGATTTTTTTAAGGGGCCCAAAATTCTTTTGTGGTTTTAATATTTAATATAAGGTCATTCTGGAAGTTTAATGGGTGAAAAATGTTGAAACACGAAAGAGTTATTAATGAAACAAAATTTACTTTCAAAACTGGAAATGTGCTCTCAGGTTGGCCCAAATTTTGGAAACCCACTATTTCTTTCAAAAATGCATGGAAAACCACCAAAACAAAAAAAGGATGTAAATTAAATGAACAATACCTTTAAAATATGTCATTTATGTGACAATAAAACTTTATTAAAATGTTTTAGTTATGGAAATTTTCATTTAACACTTCTAAATCTTCTTTAAATAAAATGATAATAAATGTCCTAATCTAATTCAAGTGGACCAAACATGATCATATTTTATTCCTAAGGATGGTTTTGGTCGAAATACACTTATACAATAGTGTTACCAAACGTGTTAGGGTAATTATAATATCATTTCTACCGTTAATTACTCTATTTACTTTTAACCATGGTAAATAAAATTCAAATGTTACTATTCACAAAAAAAAATTAATCTTTCTGAACCACATTTGACACACTAATATCAAAAATGTCTCTCAGATTTTTTAAATTCAATTCACAGAATTAGTAAAATTATGTTTTATTCAAATTTTCAAATGTTCCATGAAATTGGGTAAAAGATGGTAAAAATTAAATAAAATTTTATACATCAAATCTTAATATAAAATTGACTTGAATGAATTAAATTTAATTTATATAGGTATTATGTATCTAGTGTGACATAAAATCAATTTATATAAAATAAAATAAATAAATATTTAAATAAAAAGGCAGTTTTAAACAATAACGAAGTGTTTTTTTATTATTAATGAAAAATCGAATGTTTTCAAAAAATATTAAAATTCACTCTAAGATAACTTTTATATTGAAAATTCAAAAATTACATCTATTTCACCAAACTAAAAAAAATAAATGTTTTATTAGTTAATTTTAAAAAATATTCCCATTTTCAAAACCAGAAAGCTGGTTTTTGAGAAGTAAAAACTATCAAAAGATTGACATTTGTTTAGGTTCAATTTAAAATTGAAATTAAATCAAATGACCAACATTGGATTAAATGATAAAAATTTAATTTAATTATTCCTCAAAACCATTCAAATATATAATTTAACACAATAAAATATTTTCATTAAAATGTTGTTTTCAATTAAAATTTAGTATCGTTCACTATTCATCAAAATAGGAATGTAATCAGAAAAGCACAAAATATATATCCAAATTAAATTTTTATGTTCCTATTCTAAAGAAGAAATTTATTTTAAAAAAAAATTAAAATATAAGTGTATCTTAAATTGGATTTAAAAATGGTTCTCCATTAAATTGCAGAAAAATTTCATTTTTTTAAATACTTATTTTATCTGAATAACTGAATTTTTTTTATATTATGTCCAAAAAACACATATTATGGATGCTAAAATTATATGGGATACATATAAAATTAAAAATGTGGTTATTACTATTCACAACAGCTTTCTAAATAGCTATTTTGATAGGTTGTAGTGTGCTTGATATTATTTTTGTGTACATCGCACACTATTGTATTATTCAAAGAAAGCATATTGTGGAAGCTTGGGGTGTTACGTTATTTTTCTTGGAAATGGATAATGATAAATCTAATTTTATGCTTAAAATGTATATTTTTATTTAAAATATTCTCATTTTTGTGAAGTTATTTTTAAAAATAATTTATGTAAATTTTTTAAAACATATTTGAAAAAATTAATGATATTTTTTAAATTCTTATGTAAAAATTATATTGGGAAGAATTTTTTTGAATATTCTGAAATTTATATTATAAATAGCGAAAATAGACAATTTTAATATTCATATTCAAATATGAGATAAAAACATTTCAATCATTTGAAACTTTTCTCTTTAAAAACTTATCTTCTCATCATAGGTGTTGTATTAATTTTAAATTAAAATTTTCAACTTATATGAATGGAATTTAGAAATTTTTATTCAATATTATCAATAAGAATAATTTATATTTTCAAATATGTTAAAATTAATATTTTACTGAAATTAATAGTAAAATTACTTAAAATTATTTACAGTGGTTAGGGAAAAAATGTTTTTACCAACGGGTTAACAAAAAAGTTATGTTTTAAAAGGAACTATAAAGTTCCATAAATCCTATAATATTTCTATATTTTGAAAATATAATGTCTATTTTTCTAATTTAATAAAATTTTTATCTTTTCATAATGTAAAAAACGGGGGTACAATTTTTCTTTTCCAAATAACTTCAACTATTCAACTCAACTCCCTAATAAAAGGCCATGCACCCTCTTACCTTATTCATACCTTAATCCATTTTTTTAGAAATTAGGTACCGAAATAACATATAAAACACCCTCCTATCATTCTAGAAGGCTTATTTTTCTCTTGAGGACACATAGGAAGGCTTGAGGTGTAAACGTAAAAATGATACTCTTAGAAGAGTTAATGTTCCCCAATTAGAGTATTTTGTTTTATTTCTTCCTCCACATCCGTTAATTATTGTTATACCATAATGATATATTAATATACATTTATTACATATATTGATATTTTTTATGTAATTTTAATGACTTACAACAATTACTATTTCCCTCAAATTTTTTACGAAATCATCGTTCGTGTCAATGGAGGACTACCACATCGTGAACTCATGTCATTTATTTTTTGATCACCACATATCACAGTAGGTTATGATGATAGTGAAAAAGTGTTGATATGAAATTTATAACATAATTATACATATATAGTTATTATATTATATATATATTTATATATTTAAATTATACAAAGGATATGATAACTATAACAACCCTAGATTAACACAGACTGATATTACATCATTTTAGAAGAATATTTAGCACATAACACATGTACATTTCTAAGGTCCATAATATTTTTAGGTCAGTGTAAACATATAACACATTATTCTAATTTTGTAAAATATATTCCCCATCTCATGCAAAATATATTACCCTTAATATTACTACATAAAACCATTCCTCATAATATAGAGAAAGGAATCATAATAAATGGGAGAGATGAGATGCTCGATAACAATAAAAAATGAGATATTTGAGCATAATCAGGAGCCCAAGTGTTGTAGAACATGAAAAAACATTTGAAGATAATACCCATAATAATAATGATTTTATACATGAGTCTGCACACTAATATTGACGTTCATAAAATATGAATCATCAGGGAATCAAAAGCCTAAAAAGGAGAGAATAATAGAGGAATAAGACATAGAATTTTGGAATACACATAATAATATAAATAAATCAACATAATTCAAGTTTTATTTATCAAACCTATCATGGAACATCATAGGGGATAAATATACTGGTCATGACACACAATTATCCCTCGTTGTATCCCTTTTCATATTGTAGAATGGGTTCACTCCTGAAACCCTCTTAGTGGTAAATACTTACTCCCATGACCATCTTAGTTGTTAAAGTTCACTCCCAAGACCATCAAATATGAAAAAGTCAACTACTAGACTGATTTTACTCCCCATTATATCCATGTATATCTCACAATATATAAATCATTAACCATTTCATTGTTGGGAGATATTGGTCCTACTCGACTCACAATGAAATCAAACATATGTGTAAGAAATGATAATAATGCATTCATCGTATCCTAACCCATAATAAAAAATTGTTGTCACAATAATAAAATTATAACCCATGAACTGAAATGAATATCATAAAATTATACCATATCATAACCAATGAAAAAGGGAAATTTTTATTAATGAATTCATTATAGAATATCCTATGAAAAAAAGAAGGTTTCATAAGTATTTTATCTTTAAATAATCCATGTATTGAAATGGGTTTTATAAAAAACCTCTCATCTTAAATATAAACTGTCCAAAGTAGTAATAAGAATGGATTAAATGGATAATATACTAGTTAAAGCATAAAATATATAAATGGATGACATATTAGATGGAGAAATAGTTTAAAACGTCATTTAGATATTTTTTTACGAAAAATAACCATTCATTGATTTTTTAAAAAACATAAATCTTTTCAAAATCCATTTCCCAATATCTACTTTAAAAAAATTATAATGGAATCATTAAAATAATGGAAAACATTTCATGAGGAAAATATCCTTTCTATATTGAAAAAAATTAACTTTATAAAATAAAATATTTTGGAAATAAATGTTTTTCCAAATAACCATGAAATCATATAGGGTAATCTTAAATTTTTTTAAATAATTTCTATTTAAGAATATATTTAATAATTATAAATAATTAATGAAATAATTTTAATAACATTGTTCTTTTAAAACAAATACAAAAAATATAAATAAATTTTGAAAACTTTTTTAAAAATGTTTTCATTGAAAACCCATTAAAAACATATTAATAAATATTGAAATCATTTTGAAAACATTTTTCTTTTAAAAGAGTTTTCAAAATATAATTAATTCTTCAAAAAAAAATTAAAACATTTTAATTTAAATAAAAATTGAAAAAAAAAGAATTAGATATTGAAAACATTTTTTAAAACCATTTTCTATGAAAATATTTTGAATATATATTACTAAATATTGAAAATATTTTTCTTTGAAAACACTATGATAACATATAAAGGAATGTTGACAAAATTTTAAAAATATTTTAAATTAAAAACACAATAAAAATGAATTTAATGTATACCAGGGAATATATTTTATTTATGAAAACACAATAAAATTGTAATGGAATCTTCAAGGAATGATTTTTATTATTGCGGGTATGTCCGTACATGCCGAACAATCCATTTTCAATGTAAAAATTTAGAAAAGTGACTTGATAAGAAAATGAAAAGAATATAACTCCAAAACAAATTTGATAAAAATTGAAATCGTATATAAAAATTCCATTTAAAAGTCATAGGATAATATTAAAACATTGTTTATTATTTTTGGAAAACACTGTATTTGAATAAACAGAGTTTCGACCAAAGAGGGTGATATGGTCGGATTTTCATTAAAGTATTTTCTTAATCATCTTAAGAACCAACTAGTGAAAAAATAGAACCATTTAAAAAAGTATCATGAATAAATATATGAGAATAAAATAAAGTATATTTTTTGAGATATGGATTGTAATATTTCTTCAATGTAAAAATAATCCTAAATACTCCCAATAAAGAAATGATTGTAGAAATATATTATTATCACATTGGTGACATCGAATCCTAATCCCCATGAAATAATAAAATTAAATAAATATTAAAATATCAGGGAAGTATGATATTCTATATATTATATTTCAATGGTAAGTATAATCACTTCATAAAAGAATATGTGTGCATAACATAACAGGTGTCTCAAAGAAGGAACATTGAGTCAAAATATCCCTTAATGGTTTGTTAACTCTTAAACTATTGTTTATATAAAAGAGATACCACAAAGAGTATATTTAAGTACCCATAAATATAATAATATGTATTATAGAATATTTTCATGGGCATTATATACACCACACAAAATAAATTAGAGGTGAATAAGACACTAGTCTAATATAAAAAAAAGTTGGACTAGAAATCTCGTTACTACATGGGTAGATTTATAATCATTATATATATGAAATAATAACATCAATTTAAACATTAAATATCATTAACTTATGTTAATTAAAAATATAAAATATCATAGGGTATTATATACACCACACAACAATAATACGTGTCTAATATAGAATATATCTCAAAGAAGCAAAAGTGAATTAGGAAAATGGTTATGTGAAGTATTGAATTTTTTTTACACATTAAAACATACTGGATAATTAATATATGATTTGTATAAGTATAACTCATAACAATATTTTTTATTACTTACAATATATAATATTTTGTGAATTTATATTACCTGTTTATTAATAATTTCATGTTACTGTTACATTTTGGGTAATGACTACTTTGTTTTTCGCATTTGTTTTTACTTTTTATTCTTCATCAACATTCCTAAATTATGATTTAAATATTCATAAAATGTATGTCATGATATTAAGATAATGTATATTAATTATATAAGTATTTATAATAATATTTATTATATATAAATATTAACTGAAATACATCCTTTATGGAGACGATTGGTTTTATGTACTCTTGAACACTGTTTCTATTTTTTTATCATATTAAAAGAATGAATTCCAATGATATATATGTGTGTGTGTGTTTTAATTAAAATATCAATATTGTTTCATATATATCATATAAATTTTATAAATCCATTCTAAATTCATTTTATCAAATGTGTGAATGAATCACATCGTATTGAGGAGACTGTAGTCCACACGTCCACAAACGAAGTTATCATATTCCAAACAACTGGAATGCGATAAGGTATGTGTTATATAATAATTAAAGAATAATAAATACATAATTAATATAATCAATATTTTATAAAATTAGAAATTTCATCATTACTAGTAGCCTCAATAAGTTGTACTGGTAGAACGAATGAAGTTGGGTTGTGAAGTCATATTCTGACGTATAGACAATCAAATATTGAATATCCAATTTAATTGAATTCTAACTGAGCATAGGTCATACCATTAAAATGAAAATATTTCAGTATATTACGTATGTAGATGTTTTATACAAACATTGAATAAGATTAATTTTGGGTGTTCATAAATAAATAAAATAGAATTTATTGTTGAAGGATTAATCCTCTTATTTAGGTAACTCTGCTTGGTTTGAACCAAAGTTATTCCTTCATATGACTTCATTTCAACATGAGGAATCACAGAATATATAATTGAACTTAGGATCTTATTTTGGTTGGTTTTTTAATATTCAATTGCATTTATATGTGTGAATAAGTTAGGCGGGTGGGGGTGGGGTTGAGTTCCCTTTTTTAGTTGAGGATGAGTGACCTTAATGTTAATATAAAAAGGTAGACAATATTGAGTTTTCCCTCTTACATAATTTTCCTAAGATAATGGTAAATTTTATTCAAGGTATGAAATTTTTAAAATTTGGAATGAAATTGAGAATTGATCATATTTTTAGGCTATTTGGACCCTTATGTTAATGTTTAACCACTAAGTGTACTATTTTTACACTAATTACTGTAATTAAATTTAATAACATTTAATAATATTTTTGGATAAAAACAAAGTTGAACAGTAGAGTAATTGTAAATTATTTTTAATCTAAATGTCTAATAAAATTGAACAAATTATAAACACATAATTCTTGGAAATTAATTTAAAATCATCAACTTTGAAGGGATGAGAAAATATGTTTTTTTTAAAGATAATGTTTCAAAATATTGAAATGTATTGATATCAAATTTCAATGTGAAATTTCTTAGAATGATCAAAATAGGATTTATTATTGTATAATTGAACTAGTAATACTTAGAAACCAATTTAAATATATATTATTACTATATTAATAAATTATATGAGAAATCAATTTTCAATTAAAATTCAGTATTTTCACCATTCATCAAAAAATGAAACTTCCTAGAAAAAAAAATTCACCCAAAGTAATTTTTAATATTATTATATAAAATATATAGTTATTGTCTCAAATTAAACATTTAAAGGCATCCAATATTCAATTTAATATTGGTTCACCATTAACAGGCGGTGAAATTACCTTTTACAAAAATTACATTTTTTATTCAAAATATGGATTGATTCTTATATTATACCAATAATATATATTGGATGAGTGTACAAATTATTTTTGAATATATATTATATCTATTTTATTAAAAACAATCTAATTTTTTTTACTTTATATATTGAGATAATATTGTGTTTATAAAAAAAATTATTTTCATAGAAAAGGTATTTGTTTATTTTAAAATAGTTCTTACTTTTCATTTATAATTAAACGAAAACAAAAGGATTTATTTTTTTTCACATGCAAATATTATTTTATTAATGTAGATAATATTATTCATTACTTTCATTTCTACAGCTAGGGGTTCACTATAATAATATTTTAATAACAATATTAATAGTATATTTTAGTTTAGTAAAACAGGTCTGTGTTTGTAACGCAAGATATCGAAGGAAATAATCATTGTGTGTAACACAAAAAAATATAGTTTGCATGTATCTTAAGCTATTATAATTATCGCATATAGAATAATCTAAAATTGGTGTAGCATGCAATATAATCTATATATAATGCTTTCATATAACATAAGACATATTTTATGTTGCATTAAAAGAGAAATATTAATAATATTATATTAATATGAAAAAAAATCACAAACTCTCACGATGTTAAATTCTACGTCCTATAAAACTAATATAATCCCCAAAAAAATTTTGTTCATTATATTTTTGTGTACGCTAAATTTCTTTTCAAAAAAACAAAAATCATCAAAACTAATAATAATTCATCCTTTAAAAATAGAAAGATAGAAACATAACGGTTACATAATGTAACCCATAACTAGGATTCTATATAAGAGAACATATGAAGATATTTGTACATTGAAGAAAACAATATATAATTATAAATATTGATAGAGATCATTTATCATAACAATGATAGTGATCTAGATAAGGTTATCAGACAAAAAAAGAATAAACTAATGAGGTGGGAAGATGTCATTGATATCGTCATAAATTATTATAAAGAGAATTTTTTTTGTCAAGTACTGTTTTCCAAAATTTCAATAATTTTAATGAGAAAATGTACATATATGAATTAATTTTATTTTATATACATAGTATTACACTTTTTGGTGCCCTAATCAATTTTTACATGATTAATTTTTCTCGTAAATGTGAGTGAATTTTATATTCCTAAAGTATTAGTATGTTAGGAGATCCATAAATACAATGAATGATCATTCCATATATCTTTATCACAACTAAAAGGTTAGTAAAAGTTATCCAATATGCATAAATCCTCATATAGGGAGGTAATACTTTAATCTCTAAAAGAATCATTTGAAGGTTAATATAAACCATTCCTTAAATGTTTAACCATACAACCCTTCCAAAATATGAAATTATAAATATTTATAAATAAGGTCACTACATTTATCAAAAAATAGCTTTTCATTGATCCCCTATATATCATTAAGGAGCTCTTATTTGTCACATTCCAAACAATTGAATACCTTTATTTTTAATACTCCATAAAAATGGTAATTACCGTAAATTCATTTTTAAACATGAATGATTTATTATTCGCATGATTATTGTATATATTATTTATGTAAAAAAATTTTGTAAACCCTATCTATGAAAGCATAAACTACATTTTAAAAAAATTTTCAATCATTTCAAAGGTAATCACTACCATCAAAGTTTCTTATTCATATCCAACATATCATTATCCAAACATCATTATCTCAACATTAAGAACATATTAAGGTTTATCATTCACATAATTTTGATAATCCCTTGAATATAACCATTCCATTGAATCTATTTTCTTGTCAATTGAAACCATTCAATATATTAATATAAATCCATCGTAAAAAATAAAAAATAAAATTAATTATATATTATTAAATTCATAATTCTTGAATCGAAATACATAAAAACCATAATTAATCAACTTTCATCATTATGTAATTTACCAGGATAACTCATCCTATTAATTAATACATATTTCTTTTAAAATTTCACATGTAGTATCATGATCATAAAAAAACCACTACTCATACCACCTTGCTGATTCTCTTTGAGAGCCTTCCACACAGGACATCTATTTTTATAATAATAATCCATTCCAAATTTAATAAATTCAACCATATTTAATGTCACAGAGATGATATAATTATCATTCATTGTGTTAACTAAAAATTACTTTTTTCCCTCTTAGTTACTTGATTTCTGTGCTTATTTTCTATAGTCAAAACATATTCTCATTCCTCTAAGACATTCAGTTAGGTGATTTATGTCACATTTTGAAGAAAATGAAAAACAATTGCCCTTTAATTATGGTCTACATTACCTAAAATCATAGAGAAGTAATTATTTCTCTTATTTGGTGAGACTGAGAGTTGGTTAAGGTAAAATTTATATATCATTTTTTTTTGTAAACTGATTATAAAGGATCACAATATCCTTTACTCTAGTGATCATCCAATTTATTTCCCAATAGAGAACTGTCCATCCCACTCAATGTTATCCTAGTTCCTTCTTGATCCCACCATTGAATAAACCTAGAAGGCATGGTGTATGCAGCACTAATCATAGTAACAGAATTAATAATCATGAAAAATCACTTCTAGTATGTCTAAATTTTGACACTTTCTATTAAATCGATGACACCTTAGGCTTATCCTTAGAGACATCCCTAAACATGTCCGTAGATACATCCTTAGGTATGTTACTAAATTTTTCTCATCCTATTTTCCAAAGGATGACTAAACATATCCTTTAATACCAACTATATTGACCTTGGATTAATATATCTGTATATTTCTACATTATAGATGCATATTCAACACATTCGACAAGTACATGCCTAAGGACCATAATTTAATTTGGTCTTTGGAATCTTGGAAAAAATTCTTCTTTTTTGGGTAAAATTTTTCATTATCACCCACAAATTTCTCCACCTTTATTATTTTTAGTTAAAAATGTTTCTCACAACCTAGGGTTATAAAACAAATCCAAGGTGTGATCTAAGATTCTCACTAAGGGTTATCAAGGAGATATGTATGCATAATCTAAAGCAAAATTGTTTTAGAACATAAAAACAAAATTTTAGGATAATTCCCTACATATCAATGATCATATTCATGATTCGTGACATAATAATTGGTAGTTCATAAGATATTAATCTATGTGAATCAAAATCATAAATAATGATAGGATAAAATATGAATTAGTCATAGAACTTACAGAATACATGTAATCATATATATTAATTCCATATAAGTCATGGATTATTTCCAATGCCTATTAGGGATACTCTTGAGGGATATACCTACTCGGTAAGACTCACCACCATACCCAATCATAGGCTATTACTTTTAAAATAATGGGTTCACTCCCCCTACCATCATAGTAGGCAAGGTTCACTCCTAATACCATCTTAGTATTCAAGGTTCAGCTCAAGACCGTCTTAGTGGACAAAGCCATAAACCGAACTAATTTTATTACCATTTATAGCCATGTATATCTTATAAGATAAAAATATTTACCAAATTAATTGGTGGGAGATATAGGTTCTACCTATCAGATAATGAAATAATACCTTTGTCTGCCATATGATAATTCTAAATTCATCACATAATGAACCATGAAAGGAGATGTATTTCATAAACCTCATATAATACCCCATGAAAGGAAATGGTTATCATAAATAATCTATCATATATTAACCTATTGAAAATAGATGGATTTTATAATAATTTCATCATTGAATAACCGGTGAAGGGAAGCAGATTTCATAAGTGTTTAATCATGATATTACACATGAAAAAAAAGGTTTCATAAAGAAATTTCCATCCGAAACATAAATCATTAAATGAAGGAATAATAATTTCATTACTAGACAATATCTTAAGTTAATTATAAACTATAAAAACAAATGATATGTTAGATACATAAATATTTTTAAAAATCACATGGAAATTTTCTTAAGGAAAACAATCCTTTATTGAAAATATTTCTTTATAAAATGTGAAACATTTTCAAAATAATTTTTGTTAAATAAATATTTAAAAAACAAATATTAATATTTAAAAAAATTATAACATTAATTGCAGAGAAAATCATATTTTATTATTAAAAAAAATTTAAAACATATTATTTTTTGAAAAAAAAAACACTGAAAAAAACATTGAAAACATATAAAGTAATGTTAAAAACATTTTGAAAAAATTTTCCATTAATTTACATTGGAATCATAAAAATAAATCTCTAAAAAAATTATAATATTTATCTTTTAAAATAGATTGATAAGTTATAAAGAAATAGAGATAAAATTTTCAAACCCTTTTTCTTTGAAACACTTTAATAATTTACTAAAAAATCATGAAAACATGTTGAAAACTATTTTTATTGAAAAAAATATGAAAAATTATAAATAATGCTTGAAAACATTTTGATATTTTTTTTCATTGATAAGACATAAAAAACATATAAATAAATCTTTATCGCATTTTGAAAATATTATTCTTTTAAAACACATTGAAAACTCATAAAGAAGGATTAAAATAATTAAAATCCTTTTATTTAATTTTATCTCAAAAACTGATATTGAATGATTGAAAACATAATCAGAACCTTTTTTGGATGAATTATTAAAATTTATATATAAATCTGGAAATTATTTTGGAACCCATTTTCTTTATAAAAAACATTAAAAATGTACAATTAAATAAAAAATGGGAATATATTTTCCTTTGTAAATGAATTAAAAAATAATAATTTCTAAAATCTTAGCCAAAAAATCAATAAAAATTTCCTCATAAACATTAAATGGATGTATTAAGGTAATGATGGTCATGATGGTAGGTAAATCCGTACATGTCGAAAATTATTTTTTGATTATTTTTATTAAATATCCCGTATTGGAAAATGATATCAATACAATTTTTAAAACCATTTTATAAAAAATAAAAATAGGTAAAAATTTATTTAAAAATCAATATATGAATTGTAAAATTTTTCTGAAAAACACTTTTAGATCAATGTTTTTTTAATAAAATAGATTTACATCTGATGACATAAATAAGGACATGTGTTCTTAAAAAAATTTTCTTAAACATAGAACTTCCAAAGAGTATAAAAATGAAACCATTAAATTAGAATATCATTAATAATAAAATTATGGGAAGATTCATTAGTTTTCTTGAGAGTTCAGTTATAATATTTCATCAATGGATGCATAATCATAAAAATACAAATATTTATTATATTGTATCAATAAATTCTTACCAGTTTTTTAAAATAATATCCTAAAAACCATGTAGAAATAATATTAAATAAATATTAGAATATAATTAATATAAGTACATTCGTGATATAACATGTCAAAAATAATTATATACACCTCATAAAATAAAAATGTTTTATAACATAACATGAATCTCAATAAAGGATAATTCATACAAAATTTACCTTACTGATTTGGTAACTTTAGAACCGAAGATCCCATTTATATGTTATCATAAAATTAATATATAATACCATTAAATTTTATTATTCGGATCATTAAATATGATCATGGGTAGTATATATGCCACATAATAGAAATGGGTGGTGAATAAGTCATAAGTCTCGTAGAAATAAAAGTGAGACAAGAAATCCCCTTACTACTTGAGCAAATTTTGAATCATGAGATCTGTGAAATAATATTAAAAAGTAAAACTTTATTACTAATTTATAATATAAGTTATTCTTATAAAATATCATATGGTATTATATACACCATAAAATACGAATAAGTGGTGAATATAGCCTATATCTCATAAATATAAAATTGAGATTATAAAATCCGTACCTAATGTGTTGAAATTAATTGTACACATTAAAGCCTAAAATATAATAAATACATGATAATTATAAATCTACAAAATAACCATATTCTACGATTTTCTACCATATATGTTTTTATAATGATTTTATATTAACTATTTATTAACAATTTCATGTTAAAGTAATGTTTCAGGTAAAAATAGATTTGTTTTTTTTATGTTTCAATTTTTTATTCCAGACCACATACAGAAATTATTATTTAATTATTAATTGAATGAAAAAATGATATAAATATCATTTATATTCATTATTTATGAATTTATTATAATCTATAATAGATATAAATATTTAATTAAATACATCGTTCAAGGAGATGGCAGGTCGTACGTACGCATGAGCATTGTTTCTCTTTTCTTATCGTGTTGAAAGAATGTAAGTAAATAAAATATATCAATATATATATTATAAATAACTTATAATAATTATAACATGTATATCATATAAATTTATTAAAGACATCTTTAATACAATCCATGTGAAGTGTGGATGAATCACATCGTATTGAGGAGGCAATAGATTACATGGTCACAAACAAAGGCATTATATTATCATAGAATTTAAATAATGAAGTTTCCCGTTGTATAATTATTAAATAATAATAATTTAATAATAAATATCAAATAAAATATTAATTCCATAACCATCACCACCATTATTAGGTGGAAATGGAAGAATGAGTCAGATTGGATCGTAAGGCCACTATACACAAGAACGGTTATTGTGTATCACCTGTGATGAATGTGTGTGTGACTGTATATCATAATCTTACTATTGAATAATATATGTATATTTATGATTCTAAGGATATTATATAAGCATGTAATAATAATAATTTATGGTTTGGAGAAATAAATTAAAAAATGTCCTTATTTGGTGATGTTACCTCTTCTTTGGGTAACTACTTTTTATTTTCACCAAGGGGATTACTTGGTTGGATTTAGGCTAAAAAAGAGGATTTTAGTTTTCGAGTAATGAATTTTGGACCTTATTTGGTATTGGATTTCACAATATAGTGGGATTTATTCATTTGAAGAAGTGTGGTGGGGGTGAGTTCTCTTTTATTGTCGAAGGGGTGTGGCTTTCTTGAAAATATAAAAAGGTAAACACTATTGATAGTTATAACCTTCATATTGTTATTCCAGTAATAATAACCTTTATATAAAAGTGAGGATATGGTCTAAATAAGTACAAAAATGGATTTTGAACAAGTTTAAGCTTATTTTTCCCCTTATGTTAAAGTTTTACCACTAATAAAACACACATTTACCTTAATCACTCTAATTAATTTTAATTAATTTTACTAATATTTTTTTCAAAAACTATGTTGACAATAATATAAATGATAAATTATTATTATTATAAATAATGAATCCATTTTTCCAAATTCTAATAAAATATGTGACATAAATAAATTTTAAAGTAATCTCCCAGACATGATAAGAAAACATGTTTTTTAAGTGGAATATTTAATAGTTTGGAATACCGTTATATCCAATATCATTGTGAAATTGATTAAAATGACCTACATTGAATTTTTTTTATAATAGAAAAAATTATACTTAAAACCAATTTAAAATATAATTTAATAATATAAATAAATTAGATGAATATGTAGTTTTCAATTAAAATTCCGTGTTTTCACTATTCATCAACAAATATAACTTTTATGAAAATACCTCAAATTCCCCTAATGTAAATTTTTATATATCAATTTCAAAACTGAAGTTTATTTTCCAATATAAATATTATAAAATTTTCAAAATAATGTATTTATCAGATGTTCTCCTTTAAAAGGTGGTAAAATTATATTTCAAAAAAAACTATTTTTATTCATCAAATTATATTTCTTCCAATATTATTCATATAATATCTATTGGATAAGTGTAAAAAAATTATTGAATATATATAATATATATTTTATTATAAAAAATTGACGACAATTTATTTTTTTTATTTATTTAGATAATATTATATTTTTGCATATAAAAGTAATTTACTTATTTTAAAATAGTCATTACATTTATTTATAATTAATTAATAACCAACTAATTAATTTTATTTAAATTTTCAAATCATATTTTCCTTACATAGTTAATATTATTCATAAATTCCATTATAACATCATTGAGGTAACTATAATAATATTTTAATAATAATAGTAATTATATATTATAGTTTGGTAAAACTCGTCCTTGTGATTAATAAAATCAATCAAAGTAACTCAAAATTTTGTGCAAGAAAATCCAAAAATAGTGCTTCATATGCTCAAGATAATCTAAATGTTGCATGGAGCACAATATTAAATTGGTGTTGTGTACAAGACAAACCAAACATAATAATATTATATTTCACATTCCATATTCAGTGATTTGTGAAATGAAAAATATCAAAATGATTAAATAAATTGGAAAAATAAATCACAAAATCCCCAGGTTTTACAATAACTTCACTCATGTTTACGACTAACGACTATCGAAGTGATGTGATTATTTTTAATGAAATCATTTCATAAAACATAATAATGATAAATATATGTGACATACATGAAATAATTATGATATTAATCATATATTTATCATTTTATAAATATAATATATCATTTTATTCTTTTAATATTTCTCTCACTAATTGATTATAATGTATTTCGAATATGTTTAGGCTACCGCCTTCACGAAGTGATGTGACTCTCATTTCATCACCAAATCACATGAATGATATTAATATGTATATTTAAAGATATAATATTGTATTTGTGATATGATGATCATTCTAAAAACATAATATATTACTTACCTCATTTATTTAATGATCATTCAAAAATGGAAATGTTACTCTTGTGTATGTGCATCTTAATATCCCAATTACTGTAACATACATCATTTCTCAGAACCATATTTCATAATTAGAGTTAATTTATGATTGATGTATAAATATTATATTAATATTTTATTTATTAATGAGATTTTATAACCATGATCAATGTAAGAGGATAAAAAACAAATCAAAACATATATGAAAAACAAGGTAGTTATTACCCAAAACATGTTTTTAACAAGATATTGTTCGCAAATAAGTCATAAAATATCTTATGTAAAAAATAAATTGTACGATATTTGTAATTATGTTTCTATAATTAATGTATAATAAACTTATTATTGTTTTAAAGGATGATCAAATGTGTATTAAGAAATTTTTGACTTATTATATGATATTTCTTACCTCTCCTTTATTTCTGAGAGACTTATGAAAAATAATTACTAGTTTCCTTTTTTTTGGGGTATATAATAAACTTTTCAATGTTATATCATGAATAATATTATTTTCATTATATTTAATGTTTCATTTTTATATTATTATTTAATGTGGTTTACAATTAAAAATATTTTTAATGCGGTATGTGATTACTGTCTAACTTTTTACATCTATGAGAAACATTTCATATTCACTGCCTACCACAATTAGGTCATGTATATAATACACATTAATGTATTTTATGATGATTATCCTGAAATTTTTTTTGATTTATATATCTATTTTTGGATTTCCTATTCATGGGGTTTACTGTTCAAAACTTACCAAAGCGATAAGGGATTTTGGTCTGAATTTTCCTTATTTGTGAAATATGTTATTTAATGAACATTTATTCTTATAAATGGTGTATGAAAATATCCTCTGACATGTTATATATTTAATTAATTTATCCTCATGATATTTGAGATTTGATTTGATTTCATTCTTTCATTGGGCTTACAATTCAAGGTTATAAAGTGGTAATTATTTTATGTTGTAGTCTCCCCATTTATGAGAATTTATTATGATTATTTTTACAATGATAAATAATGATGATAGATATCTCAATAAACTCGTATATTATTATATACTACAGTTTCTCCTAATATTTTTAGTAATATTACGATTTTCCACTATTTGTTACTTATGATTGTTGAGAAAAAGATTTTAGGGTACCAAGAATTTATTTTTATTCTGAGTCAGTAATGCATTTTCTTCCAAATCCATGTCTCCTAAAAATGTTTTAAAACATATTAATTAATATCATATTATTTTTAAAAGGCAATTTTATAAATTATGTTCTATTAAAAAAACTCATTAAAGGATTCTTCATGTCATTTTCCAAACAATTCTCACATGTGTTGTGCTGAAAATTTCAAAGGATTGCATGTTTTATCATGTACGATATAATTAAAAATTCCCATCATATCTTACCATTATTTTCATGGAATCATGATTTATAAATTTTAAATTTTATTTTCAAGTAAATGTATTTTCAAATGTTTAATATTTTAAAAATAGTTTTTCATAGTGAAAAAGATATTTTACTCAAGAAATGGGTTAAATGATTGATCAGAATCATTTTTCATATAGGTTAACATCCATTAATGTTACCTATAACTTACAGGTGATGTGGTACAAGGATTAGTTTCTCATCCTTTATCTTAATGTTTTATTTTTATGATGGAATTATGTTAATTAACCCAATTTCTTTTCCATACATTATACCATGATAAAAGTCTTATGAAACCCACATATTTTCTATATGTTTTCATATGGGAAAGATGAAAGGATTATGTAACCCGTATAATTTATAAAAGTTATGATATAATGATATTATTATTAAACCCATTTTATTTCATGTTCTATGATGTGGTTAATTTTTTATGATCTCACGCCACTCATAAATATAGTTTTCATTGTGATATGTATAAGAACAATATATTCCTCTAATGCATTGGGTAGTGATTTACATATACTTAGATAGAAAGGACTAGAATGAAGAGTAAACCTAGTTTAGTAAAAGACTTTGTTCATTCTGATGGTATTCTGAGTTATCCATGGCAACTATGTGAAAAATCTCACCCGCAACTTCTCATCCCCAACGAAACCCTAGATATGGCAGAGTCCCTTTCAGGTAGTAGCAATGGTCGATCCACGAGATCCCTGTTTCTCCCTATAATTGGGTTTCCCTTTATTCAAATATATTTCCTACCTTGCTAATTTTACCCTATACTTATTTTAATGAAAGTCCCCATACTCCACTATGGAGATCCTTCACATATTATTTCTTTATATGATCTCACGTATGAAAAATCACATCACAATTTATCCTTGGCTTCTTGTTTCGGTCATCATTGGACCTTTAACAATTATTTTGATATATTTTTTAATGGTTTATGGCCCTTGCATGAATGATTCATTGTCAGTATTCTAGATCCATGTATATTTATCTCAAAATTTTACTATTATGATGATCTTTGTATCACATGGTCCAAAGGGAGTTACTCTTGTTATGGTTCTCATTTTTTCTACTAATATGGTGCTATGAATTTCACTGGAAATGTAATCTAAACATTAAGATGATTTGGGTACATTTACCAGACCTTCCCCTTCCATTCTAAACCCTTCCCTTCTTCATATGTTAGGTAATCTCCTCAAGATATTACTAGACTTTAATGAGAATTTGAGAACCTTATGTAATCCAATTTTTACCAAAATATATTTGGAAGTGGACATATCACAACATTTTGTATGAAGCTGTTAGGATTGATGTTAGTGAAAAATTACATTGCCATAAAACTATGGTTTTCAATAACTTGTTTTATTATTGTATGCCTCGTCATTATTTGAGAAATCTATATATGGATTTTCGCATATCACATAGCTTGGTATAGAATGAGAGGTATTCTGGAATTCTATCGGTGTAATCATGGTGTGATGAGGCTCCTCAGTTGGAGGTCAAGTCGTATCTTGTTGTATCAATGGATGAGGTCCCTCCTTGTTATGATTTCAGTGGTGATATAAATTCAGTTCTAATATAGGTGAAGGATCATAATAACCCCTCCTTATCTAATATTATTGTGGCTAGTTGGTGTGGTTAGTAAGAAAAGTATCCAGCTCTTCGTTCTTCCCCATTATAATAGTGTAGAATGTGGTGGAATAGTTTTTTGACAACTAAAAAGTGGTAGGGATGGAATACATGAAACAAGAGGTGCATATAGAGGGAAATGATTTGGAAAGCAGGACCGATGTGTATAATGAGGGCTGGGTGAAGGTTTCAGGCAGGGTGAATTTTATGATTTCATTACCATACTTTACTGTTTACAACCGCTATGGAGAATAGGAGGATGCATTCCTGGTTCTAGAACAACATAATGAACTGGACAAAAATACACCCTTACAAGAAGATAATTATTTTCATTCCAATCAATTCTCTAATAACAATGTTGAGGGAACACATGTTATAAGACACTATATGCTAAGGAAGAAGATAGCATGAAAGGTTAACCATGATGTGGGGGATGTATATTGGTTTAATGAAAAAGACCAATTGATAGAAAAATTTACTCCAACATTCCTAAGACAATACAAACAAGTCTTTTAAAAAGGACTCAGATATGGAAGGTTTTAAAATAGTTCATGACTAGGATCAAAAGAAGTGATTGTTTCTAAAAATTAAAAATAATATGTCTAACAGTGGATATTCTATGGACTAAGGGATAGATGATGTGGCAGGAATGGAGGATGATGATAGATGTAAGTAACATGAACTAATTTTTCATTATAATATAGAAGATAAAGAAGGGTTATTTAATATTAATGTTCTAGAAGAGTAATTGCACAAAATATTTTTATTGATATTTTTGAACTGATGTTAATAAGGAACAAATGTCTTGGATCAACCAACAAAGTCAAATTTTATCATGGGGATTCAATGAAAGGAATATAAATACAGATGAGTACACCCAGACATAGGAAATTCTGGTTGACTATTTTTAATTATTAATCCAGGAGGATCCACTTAAAAATGTTAATACAATTCAATGGGAGTTATACCAGGTAAAAAATTCCAATTATCTTATCCTCGTTTTTAATGATTTTTTTATTACATACTTCACTCATTATACCTTTATGTTGAAATTTTTTGGTTTCCTACATTTCCTTAATAATTTATTTTGAAAAAATATATAATTTTCATTTTCTTAATCCATGACATCAATGATGGTTTGGAATGATAACCCATTCCACTATGACAACCTTCGAAATTATCCTTGAAAAATATGGAAAATAATTTCTAATATTTTGTGTATGAAAAAAACCTACGTATTATGACGATGTTATTCTATCATTCCTCATTTTCTTTGATTCGAGTATGATTAATGTCTAATGAACTACAAATCATTATTATATGTCACAATATTATAGTCTTTGATATGTAGGGTATGGTTTTCAAATGTCAAAATCATATTCTCATTACATTATGTTAATATTTTGATTACATATCTCTCTTATTTACCATTAATGATCATACGAGATCTCTAATTCTTATGTTTCACTTCACCTACTTCTGAATAAATTCATTACAAATGATGTGTCTAATAAGGGTGGTAACTATGAATATATTATTGGGTGGTGATGTAGTTTACATATGGATGAGTTATTGATTTTTCATGTTTCCACAATCAAAAAAATAATACGGTCCTCATGTGTGTGTTTGTGTAATTTATATTATATTTATGAACTATTATGCAATATATATGTATGAAAGTCCAATGTAACTATAGTTTTGGTTAAATTTTATTTGGGAACTCTCTAAATGATTTTCATGGACTAAGGTCCAAGGTTACACTTATTCATTTACTCAAGGTTAATGACCATTCTATTTAGGTGGGGAATGCATATTAATGGGAACCCTTCCATTCATTTTCTCTGGTTATAGGGTTTCTAGGAGAATTATGATATATTATATGTAAGAATTTTTGGAGTCTCCTTAAGGTCACATTCGTTTGTAATGCTTAGTTTCTTGCATTCATTTTATGAGTAAGAGATTATTTCAGGAGATAATGGATGTGTATTTGATAGTATTTTTTTTATTTATGTCTATTCACTTTAGGGTTTAAGTGTTGGCTTATATCTTTTACCTTTTTGATCTACCATGAAATTTCATAAATCGGGTGGAGACCGATCATTGGTCTCTTTTTTTCAGAAATTGTCTTTTGATGGGCTAGTATGTGGGTGATTTGAGGTCTATTGGAATTTGTGGGTTTATATAGTTTAAAATTTGACCTACTTATGGATCTTATCATAACTGAGTAATTAATATGAGTTCCTTTGGTTAATATCCCATATCATTTTTTTGGTTCCCCCTTGAATGTTCTGTCTGGTTTAACATTGCATTACTACAATCATTAAAATAGTCAAATAACCTCTTGGCTCTCAATTTTATTCATTGTTTTTTTATTAGCCTATTTTGACATGTTTATCTTAGAATAATGGCTTTTCTAGAATTTTTTATTGTATTTTAATAAGTTTATATTTTTTGGTTGTATTTTTATGCTTAGGATGGAAGTCTGGGTTTCTTGGTTTTGTTTTCAATTCTATGGATTTCTAGGGAAAATCTATTTTGGGTGAGAGAATTTTCTCACAACAGATCACTGATTAGTTTTTTTATTAAATTATTGATTTTTAATATTTCTATTGTGTTTTTGGTAAATCAAATCTGAAATTTTTGAACTTTTATGTTTCCTGATCTAGAAAACGGGTTGTGTGGGGTTATTCAAATTAATGATGAATCCTTGTTTCCATGTCTCCAAACATGGAAGTGGTTTTTCCCATGGTCAATGAAAAATTTCAAAAATAATACATGCAAACTATGTAGGTCCCCAGGTGTTCCTGTTAAGTGGTGTATAGATAATTAATAGATTGGTATAAAATTCATAAAATGAATGATGTTTCCTCTATTATAGATTTGTAAAATTTATATTCTACCATTTCTAAGAATAATCCCTTTTAATGGGACACAACCTTCGCCTTATGAAATTTCACATTATTCTAGGGAAGGGTACCCTCATTCAACCACCTCTTCTCTTGTCTCATCTTATTCTTGGTGGTATCCTATTTGATTATATGTGATTTTATTCCAGTTAAGTATCCCTCCCCCTCATTCTTCTTCCTCCCCTCAACAGCCCTATTTTTCCTTCACACCTCATTACAAATTTTACACTAGGTTGAACCATATGTGGGTTTTAGGTTCTAAATCATGTTGATTTTTTTTAAGGGTGTGTGATCTTCCCATGGGGCCATCATCTCACTTTTTGATGAATTTTTTCTTCATCTATGCTTCTTCTAATAATGGGATTTTGTTATTTTTTTTTCTTAACTAACCTATCATGAATGAGATTATAAATATTATTTTCACAAATTTTTAATATTTTTTACATTTTATTAACTATTTATAGGGTGTTTGAAAGAGGTCTCAGATATAAAAATTTAAATTCATCAATTCCATGTGGGTTTATAATTAATTTAATCTACATATATTTTTAAGAATTTTTTTATTCTTCATTTTAGAAGGGATTCAAATTTTTTCATGATTTCAATTATGTTCCAAATTGTTTATATGTTTTTGTGTTTGTGTTCATAGAAATAATTATATGATTATTTTTATATATAAAAGGATATAAGTATATATACAAATGATTTTTTACCTAATATATAAAATCATTTAAGTACTTAATATTATATATATATATATTAAACTATTCAATTTGACAGAAAATTCCCACTTGATAATTGAAAAGGGTAATTTTTAACCATGATTTTGATTTGGAAATGTATTTTAAAAATAATTTTTGATAATATATTATAGATATTTATCAAACTATGAGACCTATATATCACCTTTGAGAATTTTCCAAATAGAATTGAATTGTAATTTAATATTCAATGGGATATAAATATTATGATTATTGTTTTAGTTTTATTATAAAAAATGGTTATTTAGAGGAATCCTTTTGAGGTGAATGATATAAATTGTTAGGAAAAATCATTATAAATGATTTTTTATCTATTTCATACTAAAATATATTATATTAATTTTGTTTTTGATATTTTCAAAACATAAGAGAATCTCGATTACTATGGTTGTTTAACATCAATGGAATGGGCTCCCATTATATGAGTTTTACTAGTGACCTATTCTTTTTTCTGTTGTCAAGTGATGTGTTGAAATCATTTACATTATACATCAATGAATTAAATTCTTTGTGACCCAGTCCATAGTGAACGTAATGTGCTTCTCACACGATACTCATTTTAAATTGATGACTTTGTGGTTACTCTCTTTCTATTGTTTATACTATATTTACCATGATTTTCATACCTTAATATCTTTCCTTGTTACTTCATTTTATTTCATTAAGTATATTTGGGATTATAGATTATTAATTTACCATGTTTTTTAAAAATTTATTTATTGAATATTGAATTAGAATTTTTATAATGATTCATTTAAAATTAGTTTTATATGATGGATATTTTTGTTAATGGCATAAGTCATAAAAAATATTTTAAATTAATTTTTTATGATAACTGAATGGGTTGTTGATAAAATAAGTTTTTATATTATTCTTCATTAATTGTGCTTAAGAACAATTTTTAAAAAGTAAATAACATATATTATGAAATTATTAATAAAAGAAATGTTATTTCCATACCGTACATAAATCACATGATGTATATAGACTATTTGGACCTGTATAGGTTCACATTTATTTCATTTTTACTTATTTAGAAAACTAAGAATTTGATGGTGTATAGCCACATGTCATAACAGAGAGCTACTTCTTTTATGTAAATTTTAAATTTACTTCATTTTTATTTTAATGTAAATAGGTATTTTTTACTTTCGATATTAGTTATTAGTGTAAAATTATATTGATGGAGATTGTGTTATTTAGAGAGTTATTTCCATGGAGGGAATTAGAGAGTGGGCAGGGGGATTGATTTTACCTATTTTATTTAATTATGAATTGATTAAATTATTTATTTTATTTCATTTACTACATATTTGATTTTGGAATGGATATAACATATGGAGGGGTCGACCTGGTCTTTTTTGGAGGAATTTCTCTTCTTATTCATTCACTTTCCTTTGTAAAAACCTTTCATAAATAGTATTTACCAGATTTGTAGTAACATGTGCTAGACCAAGGGAATTGGGAAAATAGTCCAAGTCTATCAAATTCTGGTCCATGTTCCTTGGTTTAGGGGTGTCCAATATCTATAGAGTGACATCCCTATAGAATGTTTTCTTGTGACTCTCTATTAGGATTTAATTCTGTGTCATCAACTCTTCAAGTTTATATTACACCCTATATTTTCTTTTGGTGTGATATATTGTATTAACATATAGAAAAAATTAGTTTATAATATAGGTAGTGGGTGTTTATATAAATACATAATTTAATATGATCATCCAAATAATTGAAGAATCAGTAATTTATTTTAATCAAATAATTAAGGAATCTTAAATACATTTATTAAAAGATCTTAATCTCAATTAAATTACTCAGGTTATATAATAGTTTTGTGGAAGAATATGTTTTTCAATTTGTTCTAAAAATGACCCATATTAGGCATAATATTTTCAATTTCATAAAAAAAATTTTGAAACAAAAAATTGTGTGATCCTCAAAATACTCATGCTTTAAGAATAAAATACACTCAAATTAGTTTCAAATTATACAAACCATTATTGAAAAATGTCATCTAACCACATTACCATACACATAAACCGTGTTTTTACTCAAGCATAAATCTCAACAATTTTTCAAAGGATTTCACATAGTCAAAATATTAAATACCATAATTATAGGAATTTTAAAATAATATAATTTGAGTTATTTTATTTGAAAAAATTGAGACATTTTGTCAATATTTATCATATCAAATAAATCCAACAATGTCAATGTATTCTAGATCATTATAAAAGTCAATAACAAAACTTTTGAAATGATATGTAGGATTATGATTCTTTTTTCAGGAAATGTGTCTCACACATTCCCCATTATCACCTATGGTAGTAGACACACACCACACACTTTTTTTAGTTTTCTTTAGTCACTTTTTTCCAAGAGCATACTAAAAATGAATTAAATCATTATATAACTAATATATCTCAATATATTTGGCATCCTAAGAGAATAATAGTAATATTTAGTTCATGGATTAAATTCTTGGCTCATCGGCTCCGAAAAAAACATATTTTAAACATTAGTCTACAAAACCTAGGTCTCACAAATTCTAATATAAGGAACACCAAAATACTATTTATGATAGTCAAATCATGAAATCAAATTTGGATAGTCGGAATCTAGATTAAATTTTCTCATTAAATTCTAACATTCATTCCCAACAAATTTTATAACTCATGTGATCATTTCATAGTTGAAAAATTCAAAATTTTTTATAGCAATTAAAATTACACTATGTAACACTTATATCTATTTAATTTTTAAAATGAATTTTTAAAATTTTAATCTTCTAAAAAAAATCAACATACCCAAATCTTGTTATCTAAATTATATTTATATATTATAGTCAGATTAATACATATACCCTCATTTCATTTAGTACACATATTTTATGACATTCAATTCAGGGGACTATATTTCTTCCAATGAAATATGTCTTATTGTTTAGTTATTTACAATGTTCAAGTTTATTTACAAATATACCACTATTCTCACCACAAATATCTTATGATGTAAGTATAATAAATTTTGATAGGTGGGGTATCTGAAATATAAAGAATGAATTTAACTACGTGAAATTTTATAAAAATGGAGGGAATTCTATATACTCCTCGCATGTAATGTTGCTCCACCTTGAGAATTATGTTTAGCTTCATATTTTTCACCTCTATGAAAACTCTAGGTCCCTATAATTAGATTTAATGGGATAAAAAATTGTTCGTAATAAAAATAAAACATTAAAATAATGAAAATACCTATATTTTCATTGGGTTACATCCCAAGAGTGTTTATGTTTAAATTACTCCATTTATGATTTCCCCTTTAAGTATCTACAATTTCTTAGGGGATCTTCATTCTAAATATAAAGCACTAATTATAGGTATATCTTCAAATCCTCATTATGGAAACTATAATTATCTCATTTTTTGGTTCTCTTGAAGAAACCTTCTCATCATATGTGGTAAAATTATTGATCACATTTTATTGAAATGTATAAAATATAGTCTACATATTTAATCATATAAGAAATTTGAGTTATATTAATAGATTATTTCACAATGGTGGGAAAATAATACACAATTTACTCTTATATTTTATAGCCATATACCACATTAAATGTGGTTTTCTTTTAATTATATTATTTATAGAAACCCTCATTGTAATTAAACTTATTCTCAATAGGTTTTACCTCATGTTTCTTCTCCTTTATCATATTTCATAATGATTAAAACATTTTCATACATATCATGGAATTTTATTTCTTAATCCATGAGAATATATATTCACTTTATTATTTATCCTTCATAGTGGGTGAAATTTATTAAATCATGAAATCAAAAATTTTATGGTCCTAATAATTAAATCACATTTGATAAATTATAATTTAATGTATACTAAAATTAGGACAATTTTTTCCTTTTTTACTTATATATGAGTTCTATCGGTATCGTTTTTGTATAGAACTAGAATCTGTGTCTATTATACTCGTAAATTTCACCTTTTTCTGCCTATTTAAAACTCCACTAAAATCTATTCATATTTTTGAAAAATAATTTTTCGAAGTTAAATAATCATTTGTGATGTCATAATTTAGAAAAATTAAGAAATTAAAAGAATGAAAAACAATTATTAAATTGAAAAATAATGAAGTTATTATCCATATTTTTATTTATTTTTATTTTATAGTTTTTATGGGATTTATGTTTTTCAATTTTTCCCCAAAACAGAAGAAATAAAACGATATATCCCATGAAATAGTACAAATAGTGAATAATGAAAATGATTTTTTATTGAAAAATATACTCCCTAAATTTAGTGTAGAATTATATATGAGAATTCCATGTCATCTACACAAGTACATGAGTAGTTAGAAATTTATAATTGGTTGGGTTTATTTTATTAAAAAGTTAAATTACATAGAGAGGGAAATAAATAATTTGATAGGTTGTTGGGAATTAATACTGATAACATAACATATATTTGACACCGATATATTTTAAGCCTAAAGGGCTTGGAATTACCATATTTGACAATTTAGAATCATCCAAACTCTTATAATTATTATAAAAATTATTTTTATTAACCTGATAAAATAATATTATTTCCTTATGAACTATATTCCAATATATTCAATGTTTTTCCTAAATAAAATCCATGACTTGGAGTTATTGGATGTAAAAATTTACCTTCGAGCCATAGTGAATGACCCTATATTGTTATATTTTCCACATAAATCTTAGTTTGGGCAAACCAAATGGTTTATTTGGGTATTTAATGCTATGGTTTTCAATCACACTTATTTGGGTTCCATTCACTAAACACCCCTATACTAGATAATAATGATTTTACTTCAATGATTTTTTATGTTCTGACTCACTTATTCACTCTCACTCACACATGTCCTAATAAACTTATAGTGAATTGATTTACCAAGGGTGTTCCTGTTTTGACTCTCATTTCACAACTAATTCTTATTGATTACCTATTCACATTCCTAAAATTATTCTCAAAGTAGACTTATTAAACTATATTTATAATATCTTTAACAGACTTATTAAAAATAACAACAAAAACCTCAATGAAATGTACTTATTATATATATAAAAATCAAATATAAAAATAAATTATAGGAAAATATGGTGATCATCATATTCTCCTAAATTCCTCTACAAATGATTTATCTAGCCCCAGGTAATGTTCCCCTAGATAAAAAAAGAACTATGGATCTCATCATGATCTATGATTCCTCTAATACATTACTAATGTTTTTTCTCCACTCATTCCAAGGAGTCCCATACCAAGTTTGTTTCCCTTCGTCTCAATATTCACTCAATATAGAATTCTGATTTTGAACCCAATGATGTGATCAGAACATTTGTATGAAGCAATTTTGATCACATCCTTATTATAATATTGATAAAAACCACTAGAAGTATAAATTACACTATCATGCCATCTTTTATAAATCTTATCGCACTTTCCATTTTGTTAACATTATTTCATTGTAAGGTTAGACAATTAATAATTGGAAAAATATTTATCTCATTGTATTACATGCATTGAACGTGGACTTGTGATGGAATCATTGAATCTCCTTATTTTTATTAGGTTTCCTTTGAATTCCTTAGGCATATGAAACTAAATTATCAATAAAATGTTGCTTCATGGTTTGTCAGTATGAAAAATAATATTTCTTTTTTGTGTTAGATTATGCTATTTTTATAACATATTATTAACCTTTTGTGTGATGAAAAATTATCTCATTTGTGTAATGGTAGGCATAGACATGATATTGAATTAATATTGAGTGTGGAACAGTTTGTTAATTGATTTTATAGAGGTTTTTGAATTTATGTTGTTTTCCCATGTGAACTTATATTATATCAACTTCCAAATATAATGCAATGTGTTCACCTATCATATTATCGTAGGACATAGTGGGATTCCAATAGTGTAGTGATTTAAAATTGAGAGTCTTTATATGGAAATGATGGTGTGATAATTCCGATTTTAGTGTCACAACAACCCTCTATTTTCCACTAGACATATCTCACGAGTTGATACAAAATAAATGGTATTCCAATGAATTTCGTGGTTTCTCTTCATTTGAATATATAATGTAATGAGATATTACAAATAATATAATAGTTAATCAATGAATTGAATTTTTGAATTAATTAGTTTAAAATAAATAAGTTACCATATCAATAGATCAGTTAATTAATCATATATTGAAATCAATTTATTGAAAAATTAACTTAAAATGTATAATCAAGAAAGCACAAATTATTCATAAAATTAAACTTTTTTTAATCTAAAAATATAAAACCAAAAAATTATGAAATTATATTTACCCATGGGAATTCAGAATCAAATAAGCTCAATAATCCTAATATAATAGTAAAATAAGTGAAATGTTTTAAAATATAATATTTAATTAAAATAATTTGTTATATAATTATTAATCTCTGATACTAATTTGTGGGAATATTATTCTACTTGTGCATCTAACACTTTTATGAATTTCTAATCAATGTGAAGTATAGTGGATTTGAGAAAATTATGAGTGAACCTATATAATGAAAATCTAATAAAATTTTGGAAATTTTCAATGCTTCTTTTGTGTTACCTCATCTATTTGAAAAAATCCTCAAATTAAATAATATTTCATATGTACCAATATTGAATAATTATTTTTTATATTTCCATTTTTTAAAGAATGGGTTTTCATTTTCATTTAATAAGAAATGTTGTATTTTATTTATAAATAAATATACTTTTTCTGTGAAAGTATATTGAGTGGTATGTGTTTGATAATTATTAAAAAAATTCTATATCATTATTAAATAATGTAAACATGGAATGTTATCAAAACATTGAGATTAGTTCAATATAGATATACCTAAACCAAGAAAAAATTAATACATTATAGTGTGGAGTAATGTATTAATACTAGACACTCCTTGAACTATATGAAATAATTTTATATTTCGGTGCAGAAAGAAAAAAGTTGTATATAATTTTATTAATGATTAGATACTTTTACCTATATCAATCATTTTTTAGAAATGTTTCAAATTGAGTTTTTATTATATTAAATCATATTTTATTTAATTATTCTTAATATCCACTATATAGGATTTAATATAGTAAATCTTCTCATTTATATTTCATGAAATTCTTTTCTTTTTTGGTGTATGTGAATTGATCATAGTCATAAAAAATTGAACGAAAGCCTGAAATAAGACCTTTTTATATATAATGACAATAGATTATTATTTCGATAATTCATTTGAGAAAAACAGTTTAAAGATTGTTATGTAGTTTTTCATAAAAGAATATCTACTATAAAAAATACAGTAAGAAGAA
This sequence comes from Viscum album, assembly GCA_963277665.1. NCBI lineage: Eukaryota > Viridiplantae > Streptophyta > Magnoliopsida > Santalales > Viscaceae > Viscum > Viscum album. The sequence continues at coordinate 595,068,639 of OY728126.1, forward strand.
TATGAATCATGAGTAAGTCGGTGAAGAAAAGAATAATACCCTAAGATGGGTGGATCAATCAAATAAAAAATAATTGATTATTTTCCTCTTTATGTAATGTTTCAGTGTTAATAAGTCACTCATTACCGTAAAAACCACATTGTTGAAATGAAAAAGTAAAATAATTACCTAAGAATTCATAATTTTACTTAGTTTACCAATTAATGAGGATTTTATAATCCAATTAACACATAAAATTCATTATTTTAATACACAAATCAATAAAGTTTTTATCTCGTGATGTGTTTTAGGAACATGAAATCTTCAATATATCTCTCTTCCTTCACACGGTTTTAGAATGACTCAGCACCTCCAAAATTTTACTCTCTCTACATATCTATCTATTTTATGATAAAAAAGGTGATATAATTTATTTTCTTATAAAAATTTACCTCAAATGCTATCAAATAAGATGATTAAACTGATTTTTTATAGAAAGTTTTATATATTATTAGAATATATTCATGGGTAATCTCCATTTTCATACAAATTGACATCTATCATATTTGAGAAAAAATTTATCACTAAGTTACTAACTCACCTTCTGTAAAATAAAATATTTTTAAATTATCTCTTGTCGGAATATTCATCTTTACAATCTCCACTTCTAAATTTTTCTCAATTATTTTTATTATTCTTTTTTAATGATTTAATACATTTATGTCTATTCTACATATCATCCTTGATCTTACTAATATATTTTCCTCTTTAAATACTGGTTAAAACAAAATTATGTTTTCGTATAAAATAAAAATTAAATGAATCTAGAAATATTCAATTTTTTTTATATCTATTTAAAATTATGAAGTTTAGTCTAGAAATACGTTAAAAATAAACATGAAGTTTTACATATTACTATGTCAAGGTGTGTACTAGTAAAAAATATTCTTTATATTCTGGTTATTGACACATCTCATTTGAGAAAAATTTTTAAGTTACTATAATTTATTTTATACAACATATATATTTGGATTTACACTATACATAATTTTATTCATCTAAAAGATTTATAAAAAATGTTACCAAGGTATTTTCATGTCAATTTCTCTTGGGTATCATATTTAGAGAGAGGGTCGCTGAGATTTCAGACCTTGAATTTCACTATAGAATCTATATTTTCTTTAAATTACGATTAATAGAGAATGGGTTTTCTTTTTTCATTACACTTCAAATATTCGTGAAATTTTTTCATATAATTTCATAATATAGTTCAACATGTTCTACATTTCCATCCATTAGATTCTTCAAAATATTTACACAATCAACATGATATAATATTTTATTTGTCTTTTTCAAAATGAACACCTATACTCTAGAATGTCAACAAAATTATAGGTATAGAATAGAAAAAGTACACCGCATAATTCATTAACCAAGACCACTAAAATGGAGGTTCAACCTTTAGATTCCCCATTTCTGTTCTCCCTTATATGGACACCTCTCATGGATTATAAAATTCATTCTCATTTAAAATGTTGGTCCACGCTTTATACCATATTCATGAACACATTGTTTCAAGGAAAACCAGGAATGGATTTTATTTTTATGTAAAAACACAAGAAATTCCCATCAATGTACATTATCCTATTCTTAGTCATGATCTTGGTGTTTTTTGCATCACCATGTTATTGTTTTACACTTTCTTTTGGAATGCCTTTAAATAGAAAAAAATATTCTCTAACCTATTACTAACCATTCTTCTGTTTATCCAAAAATTCTCATGAATTCTTTCACAACTCTAGTTACTAGTCTACTTTGAACAAGAGACTGCATGACTAATATTTAACTTTTCATATAATTATCATGTAAACAAAATATACATCAATTATTAGTTTAATATGAGTTGATAAAAATTCAAAAAACTATAACCATTTTGATATAATAGTATCCATGTGTGAGTTTCATTATAAAAAACTTCCATAAATGAATAATGTATTCAAGAATTCAATTAAATATATTATTTGTCATTTTTCCTAATATATCACTTAAGGAAATTTCATCCCAAGAAAAACTATATTCTATATATGATGTAACCAATTTTTCCCATGGAACTTAGATATGAAAAGATTCTCCAACATCACCTCTAACTTCTTGTAATTCAATATTTATTGGGGAATGACGGTGAAATTTTTTAAACAAGTAATTTCATTTAAATGTAATAATTTTCATTATTATTAAAGGCCACTATCCTCAAATATTGTAACATTATCATAATATAAATCGTTGACATTAGTTTTTAGATAAAAATATCATTAAATAATCAAGATCGCATTTTTTTTAAAAGCCTATAATCATGTAACCCTCGATATTTTTAACACCCCTTGATTTAAAAATAATTACTGTTGAATTCACTAAACCCTGAGTCTCTAAAAAATCACTTTGTTATCACCTAGTTAGTAGACATAATTTTACCACCCTTTGATTTTAATTTCTAAAATTTGACATACATGGTTCTAATAAATAGGTTATTTAGAGTCTGGTGAGACCTTATAAATTTTTTGTGAATAATAGAATACCCTTATCAATAGTAATGTTACTATTATGAATATTGATATAAACTTATTAATATTAACCTCTTATATGATAGTATATATATAGGATATATGTTACATTATTATGTACCTATTCTTTCGAATATGTAAATAATGTTTTAAAAGCTTTATTTTGTTATGTAAATTATGATTTGAATTGGAAAATAATTAATAATATTTTGAAAATTATTTCTAAAAAATGGACTTTATTTTTTTAACTCTACACATCATAAAATGGTTAGAGTTGATTTTTTTTATTTTTTTGAAATAGATGAATTTTAAGTGAATAGTAAAATACTATTATATAAACTAAATTCTAAATAATTTATTTATTACGTAGATGATGATGTTATACCTATGTAAGAGCCAATAGATCAAACTAATATAAAAATAATACTATTTTTTGTCATGGAATCATCACTATTTTTTCCATGTGGAAAAATAATTATCTAATTATTAAAATATGATGAAAACCCCCTCCCCTCCATTATAAATACCATCTCTTCCACCCTCTTCTCTTCACTCCTATCAAGAATTGAGACATATCAAAATTATGACCAAATAGCCTCTCATTCACATCCCCCATTAACATTATCCCTTGGTCTCATAAAAATAATAAATCATATTCCCTTAAGAGGCTCTCAAGGAAAGTTAATTCAAGATGTAAAATTTCTCTTTTCTTTTTATTCATTTGCAGGTTCCTTGGATCTCTATTCTTCCATAACATATCCTCATAAAAAAGTAATGGAAAATCCAGTACCATAAAATTATTGTAATGAACTTATTGAAATGGGATATTCTTCATAACCTACCTTTTACCCCTCATTTATGCTAAAAATGGAACATCGTCTGAGATGTGTTGATTTATCACGTTCAAGGTCAATGATGCTTTCAATTTGATATAACTTATTCAACTCTAGTCATGAATAAATTTTTTTGATTTAACCAGACTATTATATATTTATATTATGTTATTTAATATTCTATAATCCTTATTCACTCTTGCTATAATATAATAATACCAAACAAGGTAATTGTGAGCAAAATCGCCAAATTAATCCAATTGTTTATCATTAATGTTTTATATAATGATTCACCATCACTCAAAATAAAATTTTTATTTAATATACATATAATCTTATTAATGTTAATTAATAACATATAAAATAAATTTTGGACTTCAACTCCCATATTACATGAACTACCATACTCTTTTATAAGTGAGTTAGTCATGAATATTAGGAAAAAGAGTACTCAGGAACAATGAAATTGAATCCCTTAACCCATGTAAAAGGAACTGAATAAACATAATAAAGTCATAATAAAACAAATAAATTTATAAATGGTTATTTAATTATTATTTAAGTAACCTAATTTGGTTTTTCATGCCATTAATATCAAGCGACAAACACCCTTAGAGTTAAGAAAATAGATTCTCTATCTCACATTTTTTCAAGAACCCCGAATTGTTTTTTATTTTAATTATTAATTAGTTATGATGGTTTGTGTTTTATCACCACCATAATAAATCCCTTATGATATATAAATGTTGGTAAAACCCTTTACCAATTATTAATCCATCACAAGAACACCTGTTACCATGGTGAAATGTGTGTATGTTTTTTATACCCAAATCTCCATTTCCATTTGAGTTTCTCTTATTATCTACTCACCATAATGGAATTATTATTTATTAATATTTAGTCCTCAAAAATTAGTTTTTAATGTTATATATATGTGTAAACATTATAATCCATCCTTATGTTATGGGTAGTTATATGTTTTAATCCAATGTTTCAAAAAAAAACTTGGTCTCAAATGCAAGCCTAAATCAAGGAACTTCTCAAATTCTTACATATTCTTAATTTAACTCTATAATATGTTATTATAAATATTTATCTTTATAAAATCACTCATTTTAACATTAAAAATCTATTTTGGTTCATTCCTAGTTTTATAAAAGAAAATATTCCTTTGAGCTTTGGGATCCTTTAAAATTTTCCTTAAACCACAATAGAATGTATTATTTATATGGATTCATTAAACACTCTTTTTAAATAATTTAACCTCAATGAGACTCTATTTAACACTAAAATAAAATTTCAATGACAATAAATTTTATTTTATAGGATATACATGTTTACAATCTTATTTCATGACAAATATGAATGATTTTCTAAAATATCTATACTTTCTAATGAAAAATGAATTTTTCTCGTCTCACATTAAATTTTATGTGATATATTCCATGTTCAACACATGTTTATTTCTTGTGGTTTATGTACTTCCCTTTAGTATATCATTTTAAGATTATTTTTATTTTTATTTTATTCAAATGGTTTATGATTTGAATTTTTCAATGTGGTATGGGACAATTTGGAATGTTTGAGGATTATTTCATCAAGAATTTTTCAATGGTCTTAGTTAAATGAATCTTTATTTTTGTAAACAAATTTTTTTGAATATTTTATTTAATAGATATTTAATTTCCTATGATATCATGTACAAAATATTTTATTGAGGTGATTCAGATTAGATTGAATTTTTATGTTTTATCATTATATCATTCACCGTATTACTCTAAATGGTTAGTGATTATGTTTAATGACTGGGGAAAGTTATTTACATTTCATATTTTAGTTTCAATATGATTTTATATTTTTTTAAGTTTATCCCCATTCATAATAGGAGTTAATTGGACTAATTATGTGATAGGTGGGGACTTTTATGGCCCCTCGATGCATCAGATGGTATCATGAGTGAAACTATGGTCTTGGAACGAGGCCTTGTCAAAATGGATATTTAAGGTCTTAGCATGAGGAATTGATGATATGGTCTTTTTTTGTCAAGTTATTCTCCCACAGTATAAAACTATCAATTGATTATTCATATGTTTATTCGACTAGTATAATACCCATGATTATTATTTATCATGGAAATATTTATTTATCTCTTATTCCTACTGTATTCTGTTCATGATTTTTTTAAAGGCATGTCATGAACCAAATCAGATTTCCACCAATATTGGAAAAACATAAAGCCCATTAAAATCCTATAATGGAATTACCTATCCCCACGGGATGTCACAAGTTCCCAAGAATCAATTAATTTAGTTTGGGAACGATTTACCAGAGTATGAAAGCATAAAACATTGAAAATAGTCAATAATATGAAGCTTAAATTTTCATGCAAAAAAATCCTTAATGGACACCAGATATTTATAAAAGGTTTGATAAAACATAAAATTGGTCCAAACATAAATAAAAACAACATAAAATAGACACAAAAACTCTACAAGACAAGGGCTTATCACCCCCGATACATCTCCACAACATTGCACTATAAGAGGGCACTAACAACCCAAATCGACTTCACCCGAGGTTTTGAAATTACCTATGTCAAACATAATCTAGTATACTTACACCCAAATGGTTTAAATAGGGTATCATACTATACCCAATAAGATACCACACAAGGATTCTAAAGAGGATGCAATAAAATGTACAAAGAATGTAGTTTGAATAAGGAAAAGTGGTGATAAATTCTAGGAAATAAAACTTACAATTGTAAAAAGTATTCAAAATAAAATATTCAGAATTATAACACAATTAAAAAAGAAATGATATATACTATAATGTAAATCCAAACATATTCTAGGAAACGGGTAAATACCACTTACCCAATGAGCACCGAAATTGGGAACACCCGTAGACACTAGATAGTTACAGGCCCTATGCACCTCGCACCTCAGTGTAAAATATCTATGTCACAATCCATTCCTATGCATGAGCCACTAGTAGGGAGCATAACCATAACCTAGTGGTCCCCAAACAACATCCATATAGTTAACTTATAGTTTTTTTATCCCAAATGTTAAGTGAAACATGTACAAAAACCATCCCGGCCACTAGTATACTTGTGCATATCCTCCCTCCTAGGTACCCGAGTTTTTCCATTTGTGATCAAACAATTTCTACATGCGACATACTTCCATTTTCAAATAAAAACACCAAAACATATGAAATACAAACAATATAGTATCTATATCCAGATTCAACCACATAAAACACACAACAATACATTTTTATTTTCAATAAAACCACTTCTAAAAATCTCACATTATTTTTCACCCAAAAGTCATTGAAATCCCCACTTTGCACACCATGTACTCATATATAGGTCACTAAAACAAAATTTTCAGCCCAGTAAATTAAAATAAAACCAAAAAATTAGTTATAGGGATTCCCCATATGATTCAATAAAAGATTTGTATGAAAGACCCCCAATTTCAAATAAAAATTGCACTTTAAGTTCACATGATTCACAAACACCATTAAATTTTTTTTCGTAGCATCCACCAAATGATATAAACATTAAAAACCTGATTTTAAGCCCTAATAAATTACAATAGAATCAACAATGTAATTATATGGAATCCCCAAATGAATCAATAAAATATTTTTATGAAAAAAAACCCCAATTTCATATAAAAATGGCACTGAAACATCATTTTGTTTAAAACACAAAAAATGAAAATTTTCGCAACATTAATCAAATGATAAGAACATGAAAATATAATAAATAGAACAATAAAATTCACAAGGATATTTTATAGGTTAAATATCCTACCAAAATTGTTTAATCATTGAATCCTTTGTGCGAAAATGCAATTGCACCACTGCCACACCACAAGGATGGTAGATCAAGCCTAAAATCTGAAATTAGATTAAGAAGCCATAAGGTTAAACCCTTGGTTACAAACCCTACCTAATTTTCATTTGGTAATTCAAATAAATTGAATTAAAGTTCATTATAATTATAGAAACTAAGAGGGATAGACACTTACTTAAGATTGTGTGAAGGTCATCCACCAAATCCCCCTTCAAAATGATGTTCCAAAGATAAATTAAAGATATTGGGAGGCTAAAATGGCTATAGTGGTTGAATTGTAAAAGAAAGGGGAGAGTTTGGATAAATCCTGAGAGGGAAAAGAATTCATTTTTCACATTTTTAATAAGTTTTATATAGGCACACAGTTTTTGTGCAAGGTTTGGAAAATTGTACAATAAAATTGTAGACCATATTTTCTCCCCCCAAAATATCTTTAAAATCCCCCAAAATTTGTGGGGGATTAGGGGGACTTATGCATGGATGGTAGGACAAAAATATATGAAATATGTGTAACTTTAATAAATAACGTGGGTGTGAATATTCTCCCCATGATGAACACATTCCTTTCGGGAAAGTCGACTAGAGGATTGATATGAAAACAAGAATGTGTACCCTGCCTCAACCTGTGGATTCTTATATGAGGTCTCATGTGTATCACTACCAAGATTCCAACAAACAAAAACCAGTATAATTAACTTCCCTCAAAGCACCTTCTATTCCAAGTCCACTACTTTCACTGGCCACTCAAAAACTCACAACTCTGTCTCTATCTCCAGTTCCTCCCAACTCAACACAGGGGATAGATCTGGGATTTATTTCTTCAACTGGGAGACAAGGAAGATTTCATTGATGGATTTAAAATATTTTGTTAAGGTCAACCTATAATATACCTTACTAATATTCTTAGTGATCTCAAATGGGCGAATATATCATGGCATCGACTTCCATTGCTTCCCCAACTGAGGATGGCCAAGACGAGGGGCCACATACAAGAATACCCTATCACGCATATAAAACACTATGTCTCAATGCCTCCAGTCATCATAAGATTTATGATGAAGTTTTTCTGTCAAAAAGTGGTGAATGATCAATTTGTCCTTCTCAGAAGTCTCATACATAAGGATCGGCCCCAACAGTGAAGTATCACCTTCCTCAGCACAACATAGGGGGGACCAACATGGATGACTGTAGATATCCTAAAAAGGGAACATTCAAATAGATTATTGGTATATTTTATTATATGAAAATTTAATGAAACAAAAATGGCTATCCCAAGAACCACCAAAGTACAAAACACATTCACAAAGTATGTACTTTAGAATCTAGTTCTACTAGTTTGTCTGAAATTCTGTTTGAGGATGGTACGCCATGTTCATATTGATCTATGATCCTATGTCCATCTACAGTCCATACCCAAACCGAGAATTTAAATGGGGGTCTCTATCTGAGATAAATTCTAATGACACACCATGGAGCCTTACCACCTCATGAAGATACAAACGGCCCAATTCATCCACATTAGTTGTATCCCATATCTGAATGAATTGGGATGATTTGGTGACACTATCAATCCCCAACCAAATGGAATGATTAACCTTAGGACTATAAGAAAATCCAATAATGATTTCCATGGAAACCTCATCCCACATCTTGGTGGGAATGGGAAATTGCTCAAGTAAACCGGAAGGCATTTGTTGCTCTGCTTTCACCTACTAGCATGTGTAGAATCTCGACAATAATTCCACATTATCTAATCTCATACCAGGCCGCCAGAACTTCCGACAGGCATCATAATACATTTTGGTAGCATCTAAATGGATATCCCACTATGATTGGTGGATATCCTCCATCACTACCCACTACATTAATAACAAATCTACTAAATGGCCCATAAAGCATATGAGTCCCTTGAGAGATTATGATTAATTAGGGGAGATCACCACACCATGAAGAATCTTATTTGACCACTAAAAATTCTCATAATAGGGATATTCAAGCCGAATCATCTTCAATAGAGATGGAGTCAACTGAAATATCGCCTAGAACGAACCCCAATTTTGTTCCTTCAATTACACATGCATCTGATCAAAGATCCCCATTAATGTAAACTCATCAATGGACATACTCAAATCCTGCACTGGTACACTTCTGCTCAAGGCATCCCTTACTATATTTCCCTTACATGGGGTCTAAATTTTTTTGATGTTGAACCCCTGCAAGTACTTGATCCAACGACCCTTCATCAAGTTTAGGTCCTTCTACGAGAAGATATAGGCAATCCTTTTGTGATCTGAGTGAAGCAAAAACTCCTCCCCAATGAGGTAGTGACACCTGGTCATCAAATCATGCATCACCAGCTGCAAAATCCATTTCATGGGTTGGGTAATTCATTTCAAGTGGTTGGAGTTGGTGAGTGATATACGCCACCATGTGATCTTCCTACATAAGCATGCACCCAAGACTCATACCTGAAGTGTCACAAAAGACCACATACCCATCCATGGCCACATGATAAATCAGAACAAGGGTGATGGATAAAAACCACATCACCTCCTCAAAAGATTCATTACATTATGGGAACCATACAAACTTCTCCTCTTTCCGGGTGAGTGCAGTCATTGGTGAAGCAAGCTGAGAGAATTCCTGAATGATTCGCCTGAAAACCCAGCTAGTGCAAGGAAAATATTAGTCTCAAACAAATTATTTTGTTTCTCCAAAAACATGACCTCACTATTCTTCTTAGGTTCCACTAAAACACTCTGTTCCGAGATCAAATGCCCTTGTAATATCTCTTTCTTAATCCAAAATGTGCATTTGGATAATGTTTCATAGAGGCGGTGATCCCTCAAAGGTCCCAAGATGATCCTCAACTGATGCATGTGTTCCTCCTTACAGTCATAGTATACAACAATGTGATCCATGAAAAACACAACAAAAGAATCAAGATACTAGTGGAATAAAATATTCATGAGTTCCATAAAGGCCACTAGAGTATTGATCAATCTGAAAAGATTGACCAAACAGTCAAAGTGGTCGTACCTGCTTAGGAAGGATGTCCTAGGGATATCTGCCTCTTTTACTATGTGTTGATTGTATCCCGGACGTATGTCTATTTATGAAAAAACACTTTTCCCCCATTAACTGATCAACCCAATCATCTGTTTCGGGAAAAGGGTATTTGTTCTTAATTGTTACCTTATTAAACTTATAGTATTCAATGCACTACCAGAGAGACCCAACAACCTTTTTCATGAGAAACACATGAGTGGACCAATGAGATAAGCTCATGTGAACAAATCATTTGTATTCTATGTCACTTAGATGTATCTATACTTTTTTCAGCTCGGTGGGGGCCATGTGATATGGGGGATGAGATATCGATAGTTTTCCCAGTGCCAGATCAATTGCGAACTCCACATCCCACTCTAGGGGGAACATGAAAAATCATTCATGAATACCTCTGGAAACTCATTCACTACATGAGGTAGTCCACCTTCATAAGAAATAACATCATCCTCTAGCATGAGTTACAAAAACTGGATGATAATTCTTCCCAAATATAGGAGTGGAAGTCAAGAAAGACCCACCTGAGGATCCCGTTCTTCATGAAAAAACTAAGGACTCCCATCAGTTTCCTTGAAACTAACCCGTCGCCTATAGAAATAGATGTGCTCTTAGAAGTGTACTAGTAAATCCATGCCATGTATTATGTTGAATAGTTCTATATCTATGACAAATATGTCCCACTCTCTCTCAACCCATGAAACACAAATCACACACGACGGGCACCTATGACCCTGCTTATTCTTCTTTCCCAGTGGCATCACTAACTCCATCGCAAAAGACAAAAACATTTTATTGGAAAATTTTGTGTGTTCAGAAAAATGGTAGGAGTGAATGAAATAGATGAACCAGTATCAAAAAGAGAAGTATCTATAGAAGATGTAATCATAATGGTACCTTGAAATGTCGACGCTGCCGTGTTTGACCCTGCTGGTGCCTGATCCACTGTATGGAGATGTCAAGTATCTCTATAAGGATGATCGTTTGCCTTTGGTTGTGCCTTAAACTAGATATGTATAGAAGATGACTATCCCTACCACCACGACCACTGAATCGGGATCCCCCTGTATTCAATGGCTCTGACTGTGGTAGAACTCCTCTAGAAGGAACTAACCCTGCCCCAATCTAAAGCAGGCCTGCCCCCCATCCCCCCAAAAAAATTCTGAAAATGACCCATACCTCCACATTAGTAACATGGATTCTGAGGAAGTGGGAATGTAGTCAGATGTGCCTCATCCTCCCACATTGGTGGCACACAACCAATCTCACATTAGAAGCCACATATGCAAACTTCCTTGAAGAGTGTCTTGAACTACCACCTCCGTTCTTCACTTGTTCCTCTCGCTTCCTTTTCTTACATGAAGAGATTCAACTTCCCAATAATGATAATGACATAGAGAAACGATACCTTCATTTATAGTTAGTCTCCACCATACATTCTTGGTCAATGACATCAGCACAGGTCCTCAAGTTGAACAAGAAAACCTATTATTATATCTCCAATCACAAGCCTTTCTCAGACTTCTGGGCCTTCACATGTTCATTTGAGTTGATTTCAGGGGAATACCAAACCAAATTAGTGAAATGGTTGGTGTAATATTTCTCATATTAATTCCCCTAAACAAGGTCAATGAACTCTTGGGACCTTGTATTTTCCAATACCTCAGGGTAGTATTATTCATTAAAGACATCCTTCAAATCTCCCAAGCACAACAGCTCATTTTTTCCAGTCTGAAGTACCAATTAGAATTACCTAGGACTAGGACCCTCCATAAAAAAAGAGGCACACTTTCCTCTAGTCTCTTCTGGTGTATCCAAGAACTCGAACATGTGATCGATCTTCTCGAGCCATTCCATTGCTTTCTAGGGTTCTCTGCAACCTCAAAAATTAAGAGGTTAATTTTTCATAAACTCATGAGCTTTATCTTTTCTAGGACTTATCTATTCTTCCCTAACATGAATAGGAACATGAGCTAGTCCTTTCCCTAGAGATTGGACAGCCCAAACCACAACCTCGACAAGCCTTTGGTCAATCAGTGTGGGATAACTCTATCAGGCTTACTCCTGTGGGCGCATGAGAGCTTTCTGGTAAGGCATGTTTCTAGAAAATGAAATAGTTACACACAAAAAATTCAATACCACAATTCTGAAAATATTAATCAAATACATAAAATATAAATAATCTAAAAACATTATAGTAATAGAAGAAATAACTACTCTAACCCCACCTAATGTCTATGTTTGGTCTGCGGCCCATATGTCTACCTTGGAAGTGAAATCAATCCGACAATTAAAACATCCACTAGTGACTCATTATCTTCCTTGAGAGGTGCAGTCTAGACACACTACTCGCAGCCGAAACCCCCATCCCCGATAGTCCTACCTATTTTCTATCCTGACTAATCCCCAAATAGTTATATAACCAAAAAAAGTAATACACTCTTATACCATTATTTCACGAACTGAATCAGTTCACCACTAATATCGACACCAAATCAAGCCCATGCTAAGGCACAACGGGTGTTCCATATCCCCACAGGTTGCCACATGTTCCCAGGTATAATTATATATTGTTTGTGAATGATTTACCTGGGTATGAAAGCACAAAACATCGAAAACAATCAATAATATGAATTTTAGAAAAAGTAAAAGAGTTCCAAACATAAATAAAATCAACAAAAAAATAGACACAAAGACTCCACATGACAAGGGTTCATCACTGCTGACCCATCTCAACAACACCACACCATAAGAGGGGACTAATAACCCAAACCACCTACACACAAGGCTTTTCTATTAATTGTGTCAACATAATTATGTATATATACACCTAAGGGTTGTAATAAGGTCGTGAGCCTAATCCCAATAGGATACAACCCAATTATTCCAAAAATAATGCAATACATGGTGAAAAGGATAAGTAAGGAAAAGAAGCGATAATTTCAATGAAATGCAACATTAAATTGTAAAAAAATTCAGAATAAAATGTTAAGAATGATAACACATTTAAGTAAGAAATTATAGATTCTATAATGTACATAAAAATACACCCTAATACAAGGGGAAAATCCACAATCCCAATGAGCACCAAAACCGAGAACACCCCTTGGAACATGATAGTCTCAGGACTAATGCACCTCATACCTCGGTGTAAAATATCCATGTAACAATCCATTCCCATTCACAAGACACTTGTAGAAAGAATACAAATAACATAGTGGTCCCCAATCCTCATCCACATTGTTTAGATAGAATTTTTTTTACCCAAAATTCTATGTTAAACAGGGACAAAACCCATATGGGACACTAGAGTACTAGTACATATCCGCCCTACTATGTACCAGAGTTTCCCCTGTTGTGCTCAATCAATTTCAGCATACCACCTACATGTATTTAAATTTAAAAATACCACTACTAGTAATATACAATAAATACATTAGTTATACCAACATTATACCACTACAAACACACACAAAAACATTTTTATTTTTAATAAAACAACATCCCAAAATCACACATTATTTTGCACCAAAAATTCATTGAAATCCCAACCTTACACACCACATGAACACTTACACATCCCCAAAATAGAAATAGAAGCCAAATAATTTTCAATAAAACCATCACATGAATTATAGGGATTCCATATATGAACCAATAAATGATTTGTATGAAAGAACCCCAATTTTACATAAAAATGGCACTTAATGTTCACATTATTCACAAACGCCATTAAAAAAAATTCACCGCTGCCACCAAAAGAGATAAAAATTAAAAATATAATTTTTATCGCCAATAAATTCCAAATAAATAAAATAACTAATTATAGGGAATCCCCAAATCGACCAATAAATGATTTTATGAACCCCGCCCCTGATTTTACATAAAAATGGAACTAAAATCTCATTTGCATTACAAATACCACCAAATCCAATTTTTTCACCAATAATCAAATGAGATAAACATGAAAATATCATAAAGAAATAAATATAATTAATAATTATTTTATACACATGAAATCACCTACCAAAATTGTTAAATCATTCAATCTTTTGTGATAAAATGAAATCGCACCACTGCCACACATCAAGAAAGGAAGATTGAGCCTAAAATCTAGTGATTGGACTAAGAAAATCTGAATTTAAACCCTATGTTCAAAACACAAACCTCTGGTCATTTGGGACATCAATGAAATTGGAATAATCATCATAAATTGGGGATTAACAAAGAGGGAGAGACAATTAGTTGAGATTGTGTGAAGTTACTCCACCAAATTCCCCTTCAACATAAAGTTCCAAGTTGGGTTTAAAGATCTTGGGAGGCTTTCATGGATGCAGTGGTCAAATGGGGAAAGCAAGGAGTGAGTTAGGATAAATCCCAGGAGGGAAAAGACATCATTTTTATCATTTTTAATGATCAATACAAAAGTGCATGGATTTTCAAACTGTGTACCAAATTATGCTTCCCTCATTTCTCCAATAAAAACATATTCAAAATCCTACAAAGATTGTGGTGGATTAGGGGTGACTTGGGGGGATTCTAGGTTAAAAATAAAAGAAATATAAGATCCTTTTATGAAGAAAATGGGTGTTACAAGTCGAATGTTTTAGTTATTCACCATGCCTAATGTTTATGATTATGATATCTTCCACTGTTGTGCTTAACCTAAATGATCATTTGAGACAACCCCATTCTTAGGTTTTATTTTATCAGGACATGAAGAATTTCATTATGATTTCACTATATAGATAAACATGGAGTTGTGGTTGTTTCAGAAAAAAATATATGTTGTTTTCTATTTGATGTTTTAATATTGAACCTATGTATATATCCGGTTTTCCAAAACTACTAAAAAACTCATCCCTTTATGATATGACATTCTGGTAATAATGCTTGTGTAATGAAATAATGCACCGAATGTGGGATTTTGGGGTTGGGGTGTTATAGTTGGTATCAATGTAAGTTTAGTAGAAACCATGAAAATCATATGTAGAAATCATACATTAGAGAAAAAAACCATATAGTAGTATTTGAGGATAATTGTACATGAAAATCTGTGAAATTTTGTAAGGAATAGATAATGAGGATCTTTCTAGAAAATAAATCCATGTCATGATAATACTGGGAGACATGGTTCTAGAACAAATGTACCTTCGAGTATCCATTCTAACAAGGAGTTTCAGGCTTGACCTAGGGTATCATTGTACGAGATAATATGAATTATTGTACACCTGGTTTGACACTCCCTTGGGTTATTCACAGGATAATTCACATTTTCATTAAAATCCATTATGAATTATTCATGACCCTAATATATCCAAAGTATATGATTCTAGTATTTGTGAGGAATAAATTTATTTTATATACTATACCATGTTTTTGGTTATATAGAGGACATAATTTTAACATCTAATTTAGTATATGGAATTGAAAAGAAATGAAACATAGAATAAGGAATGAGAGCTTCACCAATTCATCAGATGTAGTGAGTATGAAGGATCATATATCTTATGGTCCTAACACATAATTTCAAATTAGGATAGTCTCCAAAGTATCCTCATCAAATGAAGAGAAAATATAATTTTTTAACCAGGAATATAATGAATTATATGAGAATTATTTTTTTAAAGAGAAGCAAGAGAAGAAGAGGATAGTAGAGAAAACATGGATAAATGGAATAAGGGAAATATGGGTTTTCCAACCTGTGATAACTGTGTAAGGAATAACCCTAGAAAATGGTTTAATGGAATGTGAGTTTGTTATAATATTGGAGAAAAAGGACCCCAATTTCATGATTACTTGGGTAAGAAAAAAGGATTATGATGTAAAATTCATCAATTTCAAGGCGATGGGACACTATATGAATCAATATCACAAGGGTCAATGGAATATGCCTCCAATGATATTTAGGGATAATGATCAAGTCATGATACAACCATAGATGATGGGGAAGTATTAACATGCCTTTTCAAGAATCATGTCATTAAAATATTTTATTAGTAAGGTATTATCTATAAGAATTATAGAATATATGAGGATTGTACTATAACACTGTTTCATTACGTATTTGAGGTGTTATGTTGACTTTTACCATGGATAAGTGACTTAGTAGAAAGTCAATATCATGGGAATGTATAATGTTTCGGAAAAGAAAACCTTAAATATATTCTTGATGATTAATATAATGATGAAGAAATGATTGATATTGATTTGTACTGACTACCTCAAAACTGATTATTATCTTATCGACAAGTGGTTTATGAAATAAATGATGGGGTCTACAACATTTTTTGATTTAATTAATATATCCAATATCATGTGTAAGGATAATATCATGTTTCAAATAATGTTTTAATGTAATTTGAGTTATTACCATATTTCAATAAGACACGTGATGAAGATATTCCCATGTTTGGAATGTGTAAAATTAGGGCTACTTCATGTAGATTAAAGGAAAATAGGGAATCATATGCATTGACCATGATGGATTCCATAGTTGTGAACAAATTGAGGATTTCCATGGACCCCTTTGTATATGGATCTATTAAAGATGTATATGGGAATGATTATAAAGTATCAGATCAATATCTTTAGGAATCTTAATGCATTTATGAAATGGTGTAAGTTAATCATTATATCATTTTTTTGAGTTTATTGTCACCACAGGATAAAAGTTATGCTTATAGATGAAGTATAGGTATTTCAAGGAACAATCAATGGATATGATCACATTTATGAAATATAAATGTATATTTCATCACTTATATATTGGAATAATCCCTTAACTCTATGAATATAGTCTTATATATTGTTATGTTATCATAATAATTTATAACATTAATGAAAATTTTCACAACTCATTTTATGTTTTTTTAGTAATCTATATTTATTTAAATATATTCTTTATCACTTAAAATTCATAGTTTGGTTTTTTTCTCTGCCAAGTATTTCTATTCAAATCAATTTAAATCCATTAAAAATGATAATTTATTTATTTATTTATATATCTATATATTTATATATTTATTATTATTATTATTAACGTCCTCTCTCCCCTTAACCTTTTTAATTAGGATATTATATTTACCCTATTTTTTATATGGGTTTTTCACAAATAAATATTCAAGTAACAACCAACAACATTCAAAGATAAATATTAAAGATTGACGATGAAATTATTAGAAGGAGGTAATAATGTAACACCTTGAGGGGTTTAAAATAAAAATAATATTGTATACGAGAAACCATAAGTCTCAAATAAACACCACTTTATTATAACCTAGAATGTAAACATAATTCTACAACCCCTAGTATTTGAATTTCGAAATTCCGACATACACAATAGTAATCAATTAGTTATTTAGAGTATGATATGGCCAATATAATTTTTAATGAATAATAACATACCCTTATTAATTGTAATGTTACTTTTATAAATAGTTAAATTCCATTATTAATAGTAACCTCACTTATGATAGTATATATATATGATTTAAGTGAATTTATGTTGTACCTATGTTATGGAATATGTAAATATAAGTTTGTAAAACTGTATTTTTTATGTGAATTATGATTTTAATTAAAAAAATAAAATAATAATATTTAGAAAATTATTTTTGAAAAATGGACATCATTTTTTGATTACACAAATTGATAAATTGATGGGGTGAGGTTTTTGTATTTTTTTTGAATTACTATAATTTTTTTGTGAATAGTAAAATATGATAATTTATAGTAATTGCGAAATAATTCTTTTATTGAGTCATTGATGATGTTCTGTTGATGTATGAACCAATGGATCGAACTCACATGTACATGTTACAATTTTCATTCATGTAATAATCACTAATTCTTGACTTATGGAAAAATAATAATCTAATGATTAAAGTAGTTAGAAAACCTTATCTCCTCTACTATAAATTCCATCTCTCCCACCTGCTTCACATCACTCCTATCATGCCTTGTGACTACTCCAAATTCTTCCAAAATCATCTCCCAGGTTCATCACCCATGAACCATAGCTCTTTGTCTCATATAAAGACCAATTCCTCTTCTATTAATAGGCTCTCAAGGTAGGTTAATTCAAGAGGTAAAATTCTTCTTTTCTTTTCATTCATTTACACATTCCTAGGTAATCTTTTCTTTATTAAACTATCCTCATCAAAATGGTATGAAAACTATAGTACCATAAATTTATTGGAATATTGTTATGAAAAATGGAAAATTCATCGGTATCCCTATTTTCACCATCATTTGTGCTAAAAATGAAACATCTTCTGAGATGTGTAGATTTATCAAATTCAAGGACGATGATGCTTTCAATTTTATTTAACTTCTTCAAATCTGGTCATGAGACAATTTTTATGTTTGTACCATAATATTATATATGTATTTTAGCACATGTAATTTTAGGTAATACTTATTCACTCATGACGTAAAATAACAATACAAAACAAGATAATTGTGGGATAAATAGAAAAATTAATCCAAGTGTTAATCATTAACGATTTATATAATAATTCACCTTAACTCCAAATAACCAAATGAATTTCATAATATTTTAATATAATAAATGTTCATTAATATGTTATAAAATAAATTTGGAACTTAAACACTCATCTTACATGAATGGCCATACTCTTTTATAAGTTGGATGAACATGAATATTATGAAAACGAGCACTCACGAACAATGAAATTGAATCCCTTAACCCTTATAAAAGGCAATGACTGAACTTAATAAAGTTATAATGAACCAAATAAATTTATAAATGGTTCAGGAATTATAAATTAATTATCCTAATTGGGTTATTCATGTCATTAAGTAGAAGCTAATAACACCCTCATATTTAAGCTAAGGGGTCCTCTCTCTCACTTTTAATCAAGAACCCCAACTATCACTACTAGGAAAACAGGTATTTGCGATGGTTCATTTGCGACGGGATCCCTTCGAAAATGGCCTTTTGCGACGGTAGCCCGTCGCAAATGGCCCATTGCTAAAAACGGCGTCGCAGCAACCCTTATTTGCGACGAGCCCGTCGCTAAAACCTTTTTTTGCGACGGGAATGATTCCCGTCGCAAATAGTCTCCGTATATTTGTAAAAAACTTTCAAAATAGTTATTGCGACGGGTCCCATCGCAAAAACCTATTTAAAAAAAAAAATAAAAAACTATTAATAAATACTATTTGCGACGGGACCCGTTGCAAATACTATTTTAAAAAAAATAAAAAAAATTAATAAATATAATAATACTATTTGCGACGGGCATAGTATCCCGTCTCAAATACTATAAAAAAATAAAAAATAAATAAATTTTTAATAAATTATTTTAATTAATATAATAATAATCCAATTATAATTCAGAAATAAAAAATAATAAAATATTAATAAATGATTTTAATTAATATAATAATAGAATTATAATTCAAAAATAAAAATAATAAATTATTTTAATTCATATAATAATAATAGAATTATAATTAAAAAATAAAAAATAATAGAATATTAATAAATGATTTAATTAATATAATAATATTATAATTATAATTCATAAATAAAAAAAATATTAATAAGTTATTTTAATTAATATAAAAATAATAGAATTATTTTACATTCAAATATTAAAATAATTCAAGTATTACAAAAAATTATAATTAAATTATAATATTATAAAATTTTAATATATATATATATATTTTAATATTATAAAATATAAATAATATTATTATTCATATTATTGTTATTTAAAAATATAATATTATTAATATTTTATTATGAGACAGAAACTACGAATAGAAAAAAAAATCATATTTTGATTTCAAAAATTTTATAACATAAATACAAACTCTAATCTGATGGAGGGGGGGAGGTGGGGGATCTGCAGATGGTGGTGGAGGAAACTCCATCCCTAAAGCATGAGTGAGTCGGCGCATGTACTCCATCTGCTCTTGATGCTGCTGCTGCCACCGACTCGTCTGCTCCTCGTACAGCTGCTGCTGGCGTCGACGGTCCTCCTCATGCTGCTGACGGATCTGCTCATGCTCCTGTCGGAGAATCTCTATCAGTGCAGTCTGAGATCGCAACTGATCCTCATACTGTGTAGTAGAAGAAGATGCACGAGCTCCTCTCGAGCTGGACGCCGACATCGCAGCACTGCCATAATAATCTCCGGGAGTCAGTCGAGAGCCGATACCAACTACCCGGCCCTTCTCGAAGGCATACTAGGTGGCCTGCATCCATGCCGCCTCATCAAACTGACGGCCAGTGGTCTGATCTGATGACTCGGCCTGACTCTCAGGCCGGGCCTGTGACGCTGCGGCCTCATATGACTCATGTAGTTTCAATTTAAAATTAAAATTGTGAATATATTATATGCAGTTAATTTTTAAACTTGAAAACAAATAATACTGACCACGATGTGATGCTGACGATCACCTCTGAGCTCCCCAGTAGCATGATCACTATACATCCTCCGATATACGTCGTACTCCGTAATATCGGGGTGCTCGACAACCAATAAGAATAAAAAATAAACTGTTAATATTTATAGTTATATAAAATATTTATAAATAATTTACGTACCAGATTTTGTCTATGAGTACTGAAAGAACGACTCCCAGCTCGATGAGTCACCTCCTGTCTCCCCCGATTCTGCCTCCCCACCGATGATCTCCTTTGAAAGGCACCACTCAACCAGTGCGCACATAATCCATCCCATACATGGGATGAAATGTACTCTGTTCGGTGTGCTCTACATGACTCATCAAAATCTGACACTCCTGCTTTCTTCATGGAAGCTGTTCTTAAATTGTGCAAAAACTGATGAAGGCGATCACGCATGGCCACCTCCCATGCCTCGTGGATGGCGTCACGCATGGTATCCTCGACCGGATACCATAAACCCTACAAATAAATCAAAATATCAAGTAAGAAATGAAATAATTTTCAAAATAAAAATTATTTATTTACGTACATACCAACCAATGGCCGAACATGGCCTGCTGCACATCAATGGGAATCTGCTCCCATTTGGTCCACGGCTGAGAGAAATAGTTGCGCAAAATAGCACGTCCCTGTCCGACTGCTATATGCGAAAAACTGTAAAAATAATAAACATTTATTATGTGAATAGATTAATGAAATCTTAGTCATATCCACAGGTTATCACACAGGTTATCACACCTCCATGTGCGCGGATCAAACCCAAGACGTGGACGTCGCTCGGGGACGGGGTCAGGAATCATCAATTTTCCAAGACCGTGCCCCCTCCGCGTACTCCCTGGAGCACCTGCAGGCTGAGGGTATTTTGCCAGCAACTCATCCGCATCGAAAGGCAGGTCAGCATCCGCCAACTCACGAAATGTGGCCTCGTCCATCTAAAACAGAAAATGATAATGTTAGCAAATAATTGATAATTACTATTATAAATACATATATACATATTATGATTGTATATAAATACCATGGAATTCTATAAGTGTTCATCTTCATCATCATCTTCATATATGTCAATGTCATCTTCATATTCCTCCTCAACATCATCGATATCCATTCGAGTTACAGTTGCTTCATCTCTTACCATTTCAAATTCATGTGTGACATCATTAACATCATCGTCATCACCGACTCTTAAATGTGGGGTGTCGTCATCGATACTCATGTCTCTTTGTAAAAAAGATTGATTTTGAGTACTCTCTTGAAAAACATCAATTGTTTGCACATCAGTGATAGCACATTTAGTTTGACTAAACTGATTGTCTCGAATTTTGATTTTTATTACACTCCACCAATCAGTCAAGTCTCTTGATGTAGCACAATACTTTGCGTAAGAAACTTGATATGCATGTTGAGCCAATAAGAATGGTTCATTTACTGCGAGAACACTTTTACATTTAATATCGATGATTCCATGAGTCGGATGAACACGCACACCTCTCTCTGTATCCAACCACCGACATTTGAACATGGTTATGTAATGTTGTCCAAGATAACAGAGTTCAATGATTTCATCATGTATGCCATAAAAGTCAACTTCATTTTCTCGATGATGAGATCCTCTCAAGCTAACTCCACTGTTCATTGTTTTTTTCGATTCCCCATATGCATGTGTGTGGAATCGAAATCCATTAACCACATATGCATTATAAGTTTTAACAAGTTTGGAAGGTGGGTTACTCAATACACACAGCCGTTTGTCAATTTTATCAGCATGTCGAGACACCTGAAAATTTGTGAAATAATTATCAATATAGTAAAATATACATTGAATGAGTTGCTAAAAGATAAAGAATTTATGTTACCAGTTTTTGAAACCACTGAGAGAAATTTTTCAGTCGACGTTCTTCGAGAGCAGCTGCTGTAATTTGTGGAATTTGTTTCTTGATATGATTATCATACAACCTATAAAAACCAATGTTATTTACTGTAACATAAATGATAGAATAAGTGATATAAACACTTTCAGTACAACTAATGTCATCTCTTCACAGTTGAGCAGAACATACGTATGAGCTCTATGATGTTCATCATCTGAAAGCCAGCATTCATAAACTCCACCAAAACCAAGCTCTGACTGGTTGAAAACAGATAATTGATTGTCAATTTCATTAATATTCCTCTCGTTCCGTCCCATTCAGTTGTGTTTTGAAGGATACTCAGATTCAAAATAATGGGAGCAGAAAAAAGATATTTCCTCTTGCAAATAAGCTTCTGCCATAGATCCTTCAACAGATGCTTTGTTGCGTACTTTTGTTTTCAATTTTTTCATGCATCTTTCAAATGCGTACATCCATCAAAACTGTACCGGACCTCCACATTTGGCTTCATATCGAAAATGTAACATCAAATGATCCATTGAGTCGAAGAAAGATGGCAGAAATATTTTTTCCAGTTTACATATAATTACAACAACATCTTTTTCAAGTTTTCCTAGAGCATCATAATCTGCCGTAGCCGCACAAATTTACCGAAAAAAATGAGACATGTCTGTTATGGAATCCCAAATCACAGAATTCAACAGACCTCTTAATCCAATGGGTAGAAGTCTCTCCATTATAACATGACAATCATGACTTTTTAATCCAGTAATATGACCATTCTTTGCACATCTACCCAAATTGGAAGCACAGCCATCTGGAAGTCTCAAATCTGCAATCCACTGACAAAATAACAAATGGTTTTCTTTAGACAGTGTATAAGCTGCTTTTGGTTTCAGTAACCTTTCTGTTCTGACATTCTCAAATAGTTCCAATTCTGGACGCCTGCAAATTTGGGCAAGATCCAAACGTGCATTTACATTGTCTTTGCTCTTTCCTGGCATATCCAAAACTGTATGAAACAAATTATCAAAATAGTTCTTCTCAATATGCATGACATCTAACATGTGTCAGACCAACAAATCAGACCAATATGGAAAATCTCAAAATATGCTACGTTTAATCCAATTGTGTTCTTTCCCAAAACCAGAAATTTTCTGTTGGTTTATTGTGGGACCAAAAGTGATGGGAGGTAATGAAAATACAACCGATTTTAACTCCGAACCTGATAGCATTTTTGGAGGTCCATCCCTTTCAACTGTTCCTTTTCTGAAATGAGATCTGTTTCTGCGAAAAGGATGATCAGCTGGAAGAAATATGCGATGACAGTAAAAAAAATAAGGTTTCTTTCCATGAATGAGCATAAATGCTTTGTTCTCTCCCATATAGTAAGGACATGATTTCTGACCATGTGTACTCCAGCCAGATAACATCCCATAAGCTGGGAAGTCACTTATTGCCCACATCAATGCTGCTCTCAGTATGAAATTATGTTTCATTGCAACATCATATGTACTGACACCAGTACTCCACAATAAATTTAATTCATCAATCAGTGGCTTCAAATAAACATCAATATTTTTCTTCGGATGTCCTGGAATTAGTAAAGTCAAAAATATATATGGATCCTTCATCAACATCCATGGAGGTAAATTGTACGGAGTTAAAAAAACAGGCCAACATGAATATTGACTACCATAAGATCCAAACAGACAGAAACCATCAGTGGAAAGGCCCATTCAAACATTTCTAGCTTCTAAAGCAAAGGATGGATTCACTCTATCAAAAATTTTCCATGAATCACCATCGGCTGGATGATTCAAGCTTTTATCGGTTGAAATATTCTCTTTATTCCATGACATCATTATCGCTGTATTCTTAGACATGAATAAACGCTGAAGTCTGGATGTAAGCGGAAAATATCTCAACTGTTTTACAGGAATCAAACCAGACTTCCCGTGTTGTCCTTCTTTATATCTCAGTTGCCCACATGCGGGACAACTATCCAACGACTCATTTTCCACAGAATATAAAATGCAGTCATTTGAACATGCATGAATCTTCTGACAAGTAAGTCCCAAATTTTGAACCAGCCTCTTACTCTCATAGTAATTTGTAGGTAAAACATTTCCTTCGGGTAACAGTGTTTTAAGCAAAGAAAATATCTGGTCAAAACAATTTTTTGACATTCCGTTATCTGATTTGATAGCCATAAATTTTGTAACTGCTTCTAATTTGCTCATCTTGCAGCCTGGATATAATGCATCCTCAGCAGACTTCAACAACTCATAAAATTCAGACGGTGCCAACTCAGGATTTGAAGTTATATCAGCCGGAGTTTCTGTATGTTGAACAGATGAACCTGCAACATCATGTACTAAATCTTGAAACCGGGATGGATCTGGAATCAAGTTGGTATCACCTGCTCTGGAACTGCGTTCACCGTGTTGATACCAAAAAACATAATCTGGTTGAAAACCAAAACGCAAGAGATGTTCTCCCACTTTGTCAAACGTGTTAAACGTTCTCAATGCACATTTTCTGCAAGGGCATTTTATTTTGCCTTCTGAAACAAATTCTGGATTTGATGCCGCAAATGATAAAAAAGTCTCCACACCCTCTACATATACTGGATTTAAACCAGAACCATTTGGATTTCTACGTTGATTTATCCATATGCGGTCACCTAATAATGATTGTTGATGACCCCGTTGTTCCATATTTCTCTATAAAATATAAAAGCATTACTGGTTTTGAATAATTTGTTAGAAAAAACATTCAAGCTAGGATAATTATAGAGTTTAGATCATACACAACTGACGCAAACTTTTTATTGAGATACACCTAAAAATTGACACTTTAAGAATTAAATATGTTGAGAATAATGCAAAACACCATACAATTATTGATAATTTTAATATTATATAAATTTTTTATTATTTTCATAGTATTAATATTATTGGTAAATATTACTAATTATTACCAATTATTGGTAATTATTGGAAATTAATACGAATTATTGGAAATTATTACTAATTATTGGTAATTATTTGTAATTATTGGTAATTATTACTAATTATTACTAATTATTGGTAATTATTACTAATTATTGGTAATTATTACTAATTATTGGTAATTATTACTAATTATTGGTAATTATTACTAATTATTGGTAATTATTGGTAATTATTGGTAATTATTGGTAATTATTACTAATTAATACTAATTATTGTTAATTATTGATAATTATTACTAATTATTGGTAATTATTACTAATTATTACTAATTATGACTAATTATCACTAATTATTACTAATTATTGGTAATTATTACTAATTATTACTAATTATTACTAATTATTGGTCATTATTAATAATTATTAATAATTATTACTAATTATTACCAATTATTGGTAATTATTACTAATTATTGGTAATTATTACTAATTCTTACCAATTATTGGTAATTATTGATAATTAATACCAATTATTGGTAATTATTTGTAATTAGTACTAATTATTACTAATTATGACTAATTATTACTAATTTTTACTAATTATTACTAATTATTGGTAATTATTAGTAATTATTGGTTAATTATTACTAATTATTACTAATTATTACTAATTATTGGTAATTATTACTAATTATTACTAATTATTACAAATTATTACTAATTATTGGTAATTATTAATAATTATTACTAATTATTACTAATTATTACCAATTATTGGTAATTATTACTAATTATTGGTAATTATTACTAATTATTACCAATTATTGGTAATTATTGGTAATTAATACTAATTATTGGTAATTATTACTAATTATTGATAATTATTACTAATTATTCGAAATTATTACTAATTATTCGTAATTATTATTAATTATTACTAATTATTCCTAATTATTGTTAATTATTACTAATTATTGGTAATTAGTACTAATTAGTACTAATTATTACTAATTATTGGTAATTATTACTAATTTTTACTAATTATTACTAATTATTGGTAATTATTTGTAATTATTGGTAATTATTGGTAATTATTGGTAATTATTACTAATTAATACTAATTATTGGTAATTATTGGTAATTATTACTAATTATTGATAATTATTACTAATTATTATTAATTATTACTAATTATTACTAATTATTACTAATTATTACTAATTATTACTAATTATTGGTAATTATTACTAATTATTACGAATTATTACGAATTACAACCAATTATTGGTAATTATTACAAATTATTACCAATTAATGGTAATTATTGGTAATTAATACTAATTATTGATAATTATTACTAATTATTGATATTTTTGGTAATTATTACTAAATATTGGTAATTATTACTAAGTATTGGTAATTATTACTAATTATTGGTAATTATTGATAATTATTGATAATTATTGGTAATTATTCCTAATTATTACTAATTATTGGTAATTATTAGTAATTATTAGTAATTATTGATAATTATTAATAATTATTACTTATTATTGGTAATTATTACTAATTATTGGTAAGTATTACTAATTATTGGTAATTATTACTAATTATTGGTAATTATTACTAATTATTGATAATTATTACTAATTATTGGTAATTATTACGAATTATTGGTAATTATTACGAATTATTGGTAATTATTACGAATTATTGGTATTTATTACGAATTGTTGGTAATTATTACTAAATATTGGTAAGTATTTCTAATTACTGGTAATTATTACTAATTATTGTTAATTATTACTAATTATTACTAATTATTGATAATTATTACTAATTATTGGTATTTATTACTAATTATTGGTAATTATTACTAATTATTGGTAATTATTTCTAATTATTGGTAATTATTGTTAATTGTTCCTAATTAGTAGTAATTAAATGAATAATTACCAATAATTAAGAATAATTACCAATAATTACGAATAATAACATTATCAGTATATTTTATTATTAATTTTAAAATAATATAATTTTTTAATTTATATACAATTCTCCTTTCATCTGTGTGTTTTCTATCTCCACATACAAATAATACATGTGGAGACAACAAATACACAGATGAAAAGGGAATTGTATATATATATAAAATTATATTATTTTAATATTAATAATAAAATATACTAATAATATAATAATGTTATTATTCCAAATTATTGGTATTTATTACTAAATATTAATATTTATTCTTAATTATTTGTAATTATTACTAATTATTCCTAATTACCATTTGAATATTAACAATGAATACTAATAATTTAAATTTATTAAGTAACAAAACAATGCAAACACAATTAAATTACAACTAATTAAGAATAATTAAAACTAATAAAAAATTAAAAATAAATATTAAATTAAAATGAACATAAATACCTTGAAAATTGATCTGCTCTGATCGTTTTTCGAAACTTTAATATCAACTCCGAAGGAAAAAATTAAACGTGAGAAAAACTAAACTTTAGAAATAAAACTTTGAGAGAAAAAGAAGAGGGAATTTGAGAATGATTTGAAAAAAACGGATGGGGGTATTTATAGGTTAGATTATTTGCGACGGGTCCATTTGCGATGGGATTCCCGTCGCAACTAGTATTATTTGCGACGGGTACCGTCGCAAATACCTTAGCCATCATTTATTACGGTCAACGGGTAAATAGTTATTTGCGACGGGACCCGTCGCAAATAACCACCTGCCGACATACTATTTTCGACGGGGGAATATTCCCGTCGCAAATACCTTTTACCGCCGCTGGTTATTTGCGACGGGAATATTCCCCCGTCGCAAATAAGT
This sequence comes from Viscum album, assembly GCA_963277665.1. Classification (NCBI taxonomy): domain Eukaryota; kingdom Viridiplantae; phylum Streptophyta; class Magnoliopsida; order Santalales; family Viscaceae; genus Viscum; species Viscum album. The sequence goes on from OY728126.1 coordinate 595,097,065, forward strand.
TTCCCGCGATTTGGCGCGCAAACCGCGCCAGTCCTTTTGCGACGGGGAAAGCTATCCCGTCGCAAAAGGCTACTTATTTGTGACGGGCAAATAACCCCATCGCAAATAAGTTTTTAACAGGACTATTTGCGACGTGATTTATTCCTGTCGCAAATAACCCGTCGCAAATGCCCATTTTTCCAGTAGTGTATATTATGTCATTTTTTAATTGAAAATGATGGGGTATGGTCTCTCACATCCATCATACTTCACATATGATATATAAATGATGGTATACCTCTTTAACTCTCATTATACCCTAACAAGAACACATGTTACCATACAAAAATATTTGTAAGGGTTTCCAAACGAAATAGTCATTTCCATTCTTTCATATTCTCTATTCACCAAAATAAAATAATTATTTATTATAATGTTTTCATAATAAATACTGTCTCAATTCTTTGTATATCTGTACCAATTATAATTCTTTTTTATTTTATGGGGAGTTACATGTTATAAAATAATCTTTTAAAAAAATTACTCTGAATTGAATGCTCGATTCAAGGAACTTCTCAAATTCCTACCTTTTTTAAAGTTCACTATATAATATGTTTTAATACATAATTATCATTCTAAAATAATAAAATTTGAAAAATATATTTTGCTTCATTTATTGTTTTATAAATGAAAAAATTCCTTTGGGGTTTAAAGCCCTTTAATATTTTCCTTAAACCACACTAAAATGTTTTATTTAAAAAGCTTCTTCAAAATCACTTTTTGAATGATATCAAATAAATAAGACTCCCTTTTAGCCTCAAATATAATTTCAATGAACTTAACTTTTATTTTCTGTGATATAAATGGTTAAAATATTATTTCTTCATAAATAAAAATAGTTTTGCAAATGAACTTTTCTTTTTAATTTAAAAATGGGATTCCTTATCTCACTTTAACAATTATAAGATATATACCATGTTCACTAAGTATTTATTTCCTATGGTGTATGAAAATTACATTGTAATATCATATCATGAGTCTATTAATTCTCATTATATTTTTAGGGATTATTATTTGAATGTTTCAAGGTGGTATGGGACACTTTGGAATGTGAAAGGATTATTTCCTCATGAATTTTTCAATGCTTCCATTTATAATTATCATTATTTAAGTCAACATCTGTCAATGATTACTGTATTTACAAATAATTATCTAAAATGATATCATCTATAAAATATTATTTTGATGGTTTTATAATTAGATTGAATATGGGTGTTCTACCATGATATAATTCACCATATTACTCTGAACTGTTTCTGTTTATTTTTAATGCTTGGTGAATGTTATTTACATTTAATATGTTAGATTAAATATGAATGTAAATGTTGTTTATGTATATCCTCATTCATAAGAGGAACGCATTGGGCTCATTATCTGATGGACGAGGCCCCTTATATCGTCTTGATGCATCAATAAGTCTCATGAGAACAACTACAATGTTGGCACGAGGCCTTGACACAATTAATATTTTTGGTATTGGCACGAGGCCTTGCTCGTATTGTTATGATGTCTAACATATGCATTAAACTTGTTATAAAACTAGTCATTGAAAGTTCATGTGGTAATTGGACTAGTAGAACACTAATGATTATGCTTTATTATAGAATTATTTATTCATATCTTATTCATATCATACTTTTTTCATGTTTATTTTTAAAGGCGTGTGTTTTATTTATCCACCATACCTAATATTTAAGTTTATAATATTTTATGATGTGTTGATTACCTTTACTGAGCATCATACCTCACCCCTTTCTTATGTTTTATATTTTCATGACAAGAAAATGTTTATTTTGATTGACCTAAAGGGATAATCATAGAGTTATGGATGTTTCCAATCAAACAAATATGTTGTATTTCATTTCAAGTTTTAATGATGAAACTATGTATGTATCTAATTCTCCAAAACCACTAACATACTTGGTATTTCAAGATAAATTTTTTATTTAAACATGCCAATGTAATGAGATATGGTAATGACTCCGGGCTTCTTGGGTTGAGGCATTACAATATTTCTATAGATACATAGTAATTTTTGTTTTCAACTTCTCAAACACATTAAAAACAACTAGGGACTTATTCTGCAATCATTCTTACCCCCGAATGACTTTATAATAAATTTTTTAACTAAATATAATTATAATTTGAAAAATGATTCAATTATCTATAGGATATTGTATTACTACCTTAGGATCAAATATCCATTATTAGTGTTTCATTTTACATTGAATAATTATTACAAAAAATTAAAATGATGTGAGGGTACTTCACACTTTTTTGTGGTACAAAAAGAAGTTTTGTTTACATAGTTAGTGCTTTTCCATCATATTTTCAAGTATTTTATTGAAATTAATTTTAAATTTCACTTTCCCAAATGAGTGAACTAGTATAGAAATTAAATCATTAATTCATATAATTTTTAATAGATAAAAGATAATATTCCTCTAGGAAATCAAAGTCATTATTCAATTCCTGCTAATCCAGGGAATTTTATTGAAAATATTTCCTTGGTGTTGGATTAATCTTTTTAAGGGGTTTACTCTCCAAACAACATAATAAGTTTTTTTTCAAATAAGATATAATGAAATGAAATATAATGAAAAATAATCCATTTGAATAGTATTAACTATTTTATTACATTATAGTATTTTTTTTATGGATAAAATATATTCTTTCATCACACATTGGATAATTATTTTATAGAATGAAAATTATTAACCAACGAAAAATACCTAATAAACAGTATATTTATATTAAAAATTATTTTTTAGAAGTGGATTAAATTTATAAATTTCTACCTATATTCTTTTTTATAACTACTTTCCCTTTTACATAATCAGTATTTATGATTTGAATATATTTATACCATATACAAAAATTATCATAAAAAGGTATAGATATTTTATTATTAATTTCAAAATCCATTTTATACATTTCTTGGAATTTTTTCTAAATTTTTTCCCAGGTATCATTAAAATTCTAAAAAACAACTTCCACATCATATGTTGTTTTTACCTAATCTTTAAGAAATCATCATTCTGTAACGACCTTAATTTCAAACTTTTATGTTTGATTTCACTATTCCTTTCTTATAGGGTCCATCTAATAAATTATGTTTATACTATTTTATATATTTATACTATAACCATCCAACTAGTCTAAATCCATATTTTTTTTATATTCTAGAAAACAATTTACATTTTATCAATATCATCTCTTTGTTGTTATATTAAAATATTAAAAATAAATTTACCTTCTTTACATCATTATTTTTCACGACAACATCCTTAAATAATTCATCAAACCCGAATTTCAAATTGAAAAATCATTCTTCATCTTTATAATATTCATTACATTATTAAAAATTAGATTCATTAATGATAGTAAAAACATAGTATTATCTATAGATATTAGCATATTCCTTTTATCATAGGAATATTCTAATATATATATATATATATACTCTGAAAAAAATGTTTTTGATTGTGATTTGGCCACATCACAATATGAAATATAGAATTCCATTGGTATATTTCACGAGTAAATATATATGATTTATCATGAAATATAGGATACATTGTACTACTACTGTTTCAAATATTTTATATAAGTAATAAACCTTTTTATATAAACTTCATTCAATAATTTTTATTACAGTTACAATATACCAATGTGAATGTTTATATGTTAAAAAATATATGTTATTTTGATTCAAGTAATATCCTGATTCATTAAAATGTTTTATTCCTTTGAGTGTTTTTTAAATTCATAGGATTTTTCAGATCCATGATGTATACAGGGGTTTCTAGATCTATAGTAAACTTATATTACAAAGGAAAACTAATTTTCTCATTATATCCTTCTTTTAAAACCATGACACTATCATACCATGGATTTTACAAAAATACTTCTTATTTCTTTGGAAATTATAACATCTGGTGGATACATAGGGACATAAGAGTTATTTATGATGGATATTGATCATGTATTTGACTATTTAATAATATTCATTGAGATTTAAAATTTATGGTTTAAATTTAAAGTGAAATCTCTAATAATCATCTTTTGTGTAACCATGTGGGATTGATTTTTTGTTTGACTCTTCTAAATTTTTTGGACATGTTCGTTGTATATTAAAAAATAACAATTCTATTAAAATAAGAACTATGGTATTTAGATGAAGTTTATTTCTTTTATAAAAATCATAAATTTTCTAGAATCAACATATCATAAAGTGATATATAGAGAAATCACTGTCTTTTATATTTCACTGGCCTAGGAAAATCAATATTATTTTTTCTGATGCACATAGAACAATATGAGATTATTTTTCATGTTATAATCTATATTAATTTATCTTTGATATAAATATATCGAGACATTTTAGCAATTGGTGAAATTAAAATCGCAATTTTTACCATAACATAAACAGTAATATGGCCTTACCAAATATTATAATTTCAAGTGCATCTAGATATTTCATTTTGATTTAAATGATCAAATATATCATTGATAGAGATATTTAAATATCATTTTCAGTACTCTATTATCTTAAAATAGGTGATACTAATAGTGTTACAGCTATTATAGTGAATTGATTTATTTCAAAGGCTGTAATATGGTGATATTGAATCCTTTTCTGTGTGAGTAAAATTTTAAAATTTTATTTTTATATATGAAATTAATTTATAATTTTCAAAATTAATAATAATTAAACATTTTCCATTTTATATTGGGATCAAAAGTTAAATTTAAAATTATTATTTTTATATAAAAATTTATCAAATATTTATCAAATAATTTTTAAAAATTTCTTTAATAGTATGTTTTAATATAAATTATATTATTCTAAATGGTATAAATTTTTTAATTTTTATGTAAAAAATTTATATTAATGTTACAATGTAATTTATTACATATTTCAAAATAAAAAAATATGGAAAATATTTATATTTATATTGGTTTTAAAAAAGTTTCAGAAATACTATAATAAGAAAAAATTTATATTAATTATTTTTTTGGAAAAATAATTTAAATCATACTAATTGAATTTTTAGTGGATGATATCAGGGCCAACGTAAATATATAATTAATGGTACATAAATAATTTCCCTTTTTTATATATTTGAACTGAAATGCTCATATTTATTTAAAAATGTCAATGGGTGTTGTTTTTTAAATCGTATATTTAATATATGAATGAGTAATATGTATAAAACAACATTAATTTCTCATTTTTGGGATGTAAATTTATTATGGTAGTATTTTTATTATACATAAATTCCGTATTTATTTACAGAAAATTATATAATTTTTCATTCTAGGCTCAAATTTTTTTTATATATCGTTATTATATTAATGAATTATTCATTTATTTATATATTCTATTATTATTGTATATAATAATTAAAACATTAAAAGTTTGTATTCATTATTGAGATATTATAAATTAGATCTATATATGTTATACCATGAATTTACTATGTTTCATGCCGGTTACATCAAAATATTTAATTAAGCACAAAAAATCTTAATGATTTGTTGGAATTTATTTATATGAAAATATTTATTTCATTTCTATAAATTTAGATTAAAAATATTTTTGGAACATTAAATCACTATTGATTAATAATTAATATATTTTGGGAATTTCAGTAGCACTACTCATTATCCTTTAGGATTCATATTTTTTATAAATGGTAAGAACTTTTTACATATCATGCCAATGTTTCTCTTTTGAATATGTTCAGATTCTTAAAATTTTACCACCATAAATGAAATATTTTTATATAATTTTTTTTGTGATGAAAAGGTATATGTTTTAATTAATATAAACAAATTTTACTATGAATTGATAATACAAATCATTTAATTTAAAAATTCATATATATTAACATGGTGAAGACATTTTAATTTTCTTAATTGAAAAATATTATACAAAGTCATTTAATTAGAGGTATGCATATGTATAAGGAATTTATGTGATGGAATATGAATTAAATGTTTATAAAATCAAATGTTTATATAATATTAAACAATTGTGTTGTATGTATACCCTATTTTGGATCCCTTTTAAGGTAAATACCCATTGAGTCCTTGATCATATAGCATGTGATGGTTAGGCCAATGTTGGGTACCCATGATTTTTCTACTTTATGATATATAGAATATGATTAACCTAAATAGTTAGGTTCCTATAACTGATATAAATTTTAGGTTATATATAGTTAGATGACCAAAATATTTATGTTTCTGATGGAATATATCTAAATAAAATTCATTTTCCGAGTTATTATCTTTTAGTACATCCATAAATAATGTACGATATAATTGAAATTATTTACAAATTAAAATAAATTTTATTATATTATAAACATAGATAAATCGAATTTTTGTAAGATATTGGTTAGGTTAAAACAATAAATATTATATAAAATGGAATATGGTTTTGGTGGGAGAATACTCCACAAAATTCCATTAAATACATTAAAATAATATACACATCTAAGAATTTTCATATGATTAAAAATTTAATACCTATAAACTCAAATATTTCATTTGAAGTAGTCCTCAAATATAATAACTAAATCGTATATATCATCTTAGTAAAAATAAAAAATTCTCAATTATTCTCATGAATGGGAAAATTATTTTTGTATTAGATAAACAGATTTCTAAACATCCCTATGATAATAAAACAAATCATGTGGACACATTTAATTATATTAAACAAAACCAAATTATCTTCATACAACAAAAAATATGTATGTTTACATAAGATAAAATATTCATAAGAAACATCAAAACACATATTCATGTTGATATAGAGTAAATTAGAAGTGGGGCTATGTGGAAAAAGAATTCATCATATAAATAAAGATGTAAATTATTTTTTTATAACTAATAATATGTATGTTTTATCTCATATACTGATTATTATTTGGTTGATAAATGATTTAGACACATTGAGGTCACGTATAATGTTATATCCAGAAACATTATTCATTTATTTATCGTTATTAAAATTATTATAATATACAAAATTAAATAATAACTTGAATGGGTTTAATGATACATTATATAAAACCCTAAATCTGTTTATAATACATTATAAAGACAAGGTGTATTTTTTTTCATGGTTCAATATATTTTTTTAAAAGAATGAGAATAAAAGTTATCCCCATAAGAAGAAGTGCAAAAATGTTTCTATAGTGTTTTTAAACACTCATTCTTCATTGAAATTTAAAGATGAAATATCAAAGGAGATGATTTTTTTCTATTACGGTATATTGGTATGTTGTAAATATAATTTCTTAGAAGTGGATATGTTATATATTTATAAAGTTAGAATTTCATGTATTATTGTCATAGAAACTAATTAATATATTTTAGAATGTTTTAAGTCACTAGTTATGCATTATACACTTTATAATATTATTGCACTTTTAAATTGATATGCAATTGATCAAGGTAGGTATATTTATATGTTTGGGAAAAAATAGGTTATTTATTTTTAAAAATTACTACATAAAAAATCATTCAATTTTTTTTATTTCCATTCATTATAACCAATTTGTTAAGATGGAAATATATGATGAGGTGGAAAAGATATTTTCACTTATATTCAGTAATGTTTGGTTTGATTACTATGGATGAGGTTCTTACAAACTCAAAAAATATTACATAAATATATGTATACATGGAAAAATTAATTTTTAGACGATATTCAGATATATATACATAATGGTTATATTTATTAAAATTTTAAATTGATTAGTATTTAAAATTCTCTATTAATATTAATTCTATATGTATAATTTAAATATAATTTAGGAAAATAATATGGAATTTTTATAATATATTTATTGTTTGTTCTATAGAGGAAAACAAAAATTATTTTCATCTGTGGAAAAAGAGTTTTCTTATAAAATAATATATTTTCCATAAATATATTTTCTAAGAGGTAAATGGGATTAAATATTGCAATTAAAGATGTTTAAAATGAAAACATATAAATTTCAATGTAAATATTGATATCATAAATTACTTGTTCTATATTAATGTTTTTAAGAAACCTATATATATCCTGGGAAAAAATTTAAATATAAGGGTATATATTACAGAATGAGATAAATTATTATTTATTATGAATTATAATTATCTCAAATAATATTTTTATTTAGTCAATGAAAATTTTAAAAATGTAAAAAATTAAAAGTAGTGAACATAGAAATATGTTATGTATGTATTGTTTTTTATTATAGATGTTTTTATACATCATTATATTGGATATGATGAAGTAATGTCATTTATGGGAATCCAAAATTATTAAACATATATATTGAGATTCGTAATCTAACTATAATAAAAAAAATTATTTCTAAAATTATGTTATCATATTAAAGAGTTTAGTATGATATTGAATTTCTAGATGGATATATATGAATGTTGTATAAAGATATTTTAAAAGGTATAATCTATTATATGATGATTTCACATGTTTTAATAACATAGTATAAATTAATAAAAAATGAGGCCATTGAAGGCTCGTATAAGATAATATGTAATATTAATTAATATTTTATACAAGTGTTTTTCAATATATTCATAAAATATTCTACGAATAAATAATGTATCATATTATATAAAATTATTTCCACCTTATTATTCATGCATATATAACACGTAATCCATAAGGGTGGAATAAATATTTTCCCATGTGAGATAAAAACCTGAAATATATTTTGTTGATGATTACCGAGGGTTTTGATTTAATTTTACAATTTGTGTGAGTAAGGTTATGTATGGAGATATTGAGTTTATCCATGATAACCAATTGAAACCTATTTTATAGAATAATTCTCTTTAGTGTACCACATTTTTTTTCAAACATCATATCATTGGAATTATTCAGTGTATATTTCATAGTAATTCCCATTATGTGTGGTTTTTTTACATAATACATCATACATTTATATCTGTGCTTCACTAGCCCTAATGATATTAGACATATGGGTATCTGGGTGTATTATAGATCATATAGAGGGGTTTTCAGAATAAATATTTTACTTTTACTCATGTATAATAGGAAAATAATAATATCTTATGATGGGAATCAAATGGAATTTTATAGCCATATCATGATATGTGAATTGAGATTTACTCATCAGCGTAGATGTATAACATGTAATGTATTTATTTTGGGGAGTGGAATGTGATTTATTCATTAGTCCCAGATAGTAAGTGCTCAAACAATTTTGAATTTATTAGTTACACAATATGTTATGGAATACCTTCATGTCTAATGGTTTTAATTGATTTATTACATAAAGATATTTTTTGATTATGAAATATTTTGGGAGTTAAATATAGTGGATTATAAAACGGAGATACATTTTCTTAAAGAAGATAAATCTAGTTTATAGTGTATTGAGTAATGTTGATGTTTTTTAAAAGGCCTTGCATATGTTGTGGTTTTTAATTTAATAATAATCATTTTTTCAATTCTATAATGTCGAATAGGGTCATAAAAATGAAATGTGATGGCATATTTTTTTTATAATGTGTTTTCCCTAAACTAAGAGAGTATATATGTTATTTGATCCAAAATAGTTATATATATATATCTACAATTATATTATGTATGGTTTCAAAATAGGATACATATGATGTATCAAATTATGAAGACTTTGGATATTTTCAAAGGATATTGAAAAGGTGGTAGATTGAAATATATATAATAAATAATGATCCAGATTATTGGAAAAAAAATCTGATTGTATTTATATTATCAATATGATATGACATAGGATTATTACGTGGATATATATATATGAAATAGTCTATGATATGGAATATCTATCACCACTAAAATTTTGTATCTTCTATATAATTAATTAAACATTTATTCTACAAATAACAGGATTATATTTATGGGAATTAAACCTTTTAAAAATTAATGTTTAAAAATTTCACATTCATGGTTGGTTTTATTTGGTTAAACCATTAACAATAAAAAAATTATATTTTCGATATTTTTTGAAAATCATAGAATTTCACTCAACTAAAATAATGTTAAAAGGTTTCTATATATATAATGAAATCAAAATAAAGTGGAATAAACCTGATATTATAATGCATTAAGGTTTGAAACCTCCTTACATTCACACCACCCTTTAGTCACATAGAACAATAATAACATAGAATTAATTCAAATACATATATGTGATTGAATACTTATACATCCAATGGATACTACAAAAATTAATATTTTTTAGGATACTAATAAAGGATCTCGATAAATCTTTTTTATAGGATAGATGTTTTTCCAAGAAGTAGCAAAATGTTCTTAAATTATATTAAACTCTTATAAAACTATAATGTGTGATAATATATATTTAGTTGTATTAATTATTTTACTCTATTTGAAAATTTGTTAATTCATTAAAATAAAAGCATATTAATTATTTAAAATTATATTATTTTATTCATCTATATATATCTTTTATTTTTTATGATTGTCAAAGTAACTATTTTACCTCTTATTACTCATCACCATCATCAAAAAAATATTAATTTACAGTTTATGGGAATCTATATAACTTATTCACAAATGAAATTATCAAAAAAAAACATTTCTATTTAAACATATCTTTTACCATTCCGATTTTTAATGAGAGAATCCCAATAAATTCTTCTACCTTTATATCTTTAGTGACATCATCAATTGAAATCATCACAATCTATTTGAATAAAATCATTATGAGATTCATTTAACCTTCAGGAGAATCATATTTCATTTCAACATTATATTATACCAATGTAAATTTAAAATCATTTATATACAATATTTAATGATTAATTTAATTAATAACTATAATTTTTTGATTTAATGATGTATTAATCCTCCTCATATTATATTTTAGAATGAAATATACGTCAATTATCTACGTTTATCCTCATATATAACTTCCTAGACAATAAATAAATGAATAAATAGTAAATATATGATTTTATTATATCATCAATATTATTTTATGATACTTGAAACCTTTTATATTTAAAATTTCATCAATAATCTTAAAAATTTATCATCTTATCTCATGTAACTTTTAATGACTGATACACTTTATCCTTCATGAACACTACATTTTAGAAGGATCCACTTAAGACAGTAACCCATTTTACATCATAAATTAGATATGCGAGATTATAATAGTTGAGATATCATCCCATAATGTTTCCAAAAAAATAATAGAATTATAATTGATATATACATCCTATAAAATTGATCTAAATATATCTAGAATGTGATTATTATATATGAAAAAATTTAAAAAATAAAAATGGATATTATTTTATTTTCATTAATTTATTTATTTATATAACCATAGAGGAAAAATTAATACATAAAAGAAACTTTTTTCTACTTACTAATTCCTAAGACCATAAATTCATTATCTTGAAGGGTAGATGAATCAACATAAAAATAATCAATTTTATTCTTACATTAGATCTTGTCTATTAGTTAAGAGGAAAAAATTTCTATCATAACCTCATGGTCAAAAGGAAAAAGTATATCATTCCTAAAAAATATATGTTTATATGCTGTTATAAATATTGTGAATTGGATAATGTAATTAAAATAGATAATACATAATCATGTTGTATTAGGCTAATAAATATTTAGTCAAAATCCACCCTAATCCCACAAACATTATTGGCGTTTTGGAATAATCATTCTCATCTATGGTATATTATGTCGACATCCTATTTTCATGAAATAAAAATCATTTTGAAAGCATAAAATAATATATATGAAATCCATGAAAATAAAATATTAGACCTTCCAAAAGGTAGGTTCCTTATGGTCTTCCTCCTTTTGTTAATATTCACATCTAATAGTCTTTTAAACAGATGTAATAATTATATAAAAACATATTATAAAATCATTTCTACCCCAAATCTCTAAATGTTCTTGGGAACACTTCCCCAAATATCTAAGTCAAATATACGTGTAGTGGGAATAACTAGTAATTCGTAAGTGATTTTACATTAATATTATTTCCAAATAAATAAACAAAAAAAGAATATTCCAAAATATACCTGACATATATAAAATATAGAATCATAGATATAACATAAGATTCATCACATATCAGGTGGTTTGGTTGGAAAAACAAGAATCTATCACGCCTAAATTTTAAAACTCAAAAAAATATTCAAAAACAAAAAAAATGGATCTATTAAATCTTCATATGATATAGCCAAAACTATCTAAAATGATAAATAATTGTCACATTTCAATGATCAAACCAACTATATTGTTTTATGTTTATTCCATTATATAGATCCTGGATTAATGTACTGACACAAACCCATGGGGACACGTGAATGTTTTTGGTATAACATTATATAATGATCCAAATAAGGATGTTATATCTTAATGCTTGAATTGGTCTATCGTAAGATACATGATGCATTTAAAATCCCCATGGGATGGAAACAAGTTCCTTAAGATACAATATATAACATTTCAAATTATTCCTCCCATAATAAAAAATTGATATGAGGTTATATAATGAGTCAAATTAAGACTCCAAGAATAATATACACAATATAAATAATAAAATATCAATATACATACAAGATATTTATAAATAATAAATAATATGTGTGACTAATAATTTGAAATAAGAAAACATATTTATCACATTTTGACACCAATGTATATTATTGTTTAACAAAATAAATTTCTCCAAAATGGATTCATTGGACTAGTTACCATAAATAGAAATTTTTTATCAACACTTGAAATACACATGAAAGATAATAAAATACGATATATATACACCCAACTAGAGAATATAGGGTGTAAACTAACAATTATAATAATATTATTTCCCACTCTCCATATAAAACACATATTAAATAAACCATAACATTCTATATTTATCTAAATATATAAAAATCAGACATTCACATAAAAATAAAAATATGAAATAAGAAGGTATCAATTTAAAACACTTATTTATAATGGAAATAAGTTAATCCTATAAATTTAAATTATACAAGTGAGCCAATATATTTATAAATTAAAACAATTTTTTAAAATAAAACTATCTATTAATTGTTGGATTTTAAGAAGGGATACAATGTTTTGGAATCCCAAATCCTCTATGTAGGCCTTATGTTCTAAAACTAGATTTATATTGGTGAAGCATGTCCATTCAGTTTAATAATTAGTGGAGTGTTATGTACATGGTTTAGATTTATAAGGGTAGACAGTTTATATGAACACAATTATAAAGAATCATCATGTTCTCATTATTAGTTCCTAAATGTAGGGTTAGGTCTCTATGATAATAAAGATATATAGATGATTTTTCAAAGGTTCCACCAAAGCTATATTTTCTTCCTAGGATCAAATAAAAAAATTAATAAATCTGATAGTAACATATATTACAGATGGTTTTATTCATTTGTAACAACTCAATTGACTTTATAAATTCTAAATCATCAATTTTATTTCCCTAAATAGTGCTAATAAATTTTAAAGTAATAAAATCAATTATAACCACATTAAATTTAATAAACACTACATTATTAAAAAAAAATTATTTCAAACACATAAATATATCAGGATATAATATAAAATATTTTTACATGAAAATAGACTTTATTAAATCATACACAAAAACATTGTTTTAAATTTATCAAACACCTTATGTGAATCTCATTACATTAAAAAATGAAATAAATTCAATTAAGGATGATGGGATTTCTATTTTCGAGTTGTATGGAAAATAAAAGGAAGTGTTTATTTGTTAATAATGTCATTAATTGTAAATGTTGGTCTAGTGTGTAAGAATGATGGTCCATTTTAAAATGATGTTCCACTCATGATGTATATTGGAGTTAAGAGAATAAGATTCGAAGGATTCCATTGTGATAGAAAGAATTATTATTTCAAGATCAATTTAATTATTTTGAATTTTTTATTTTAAATATTATGGTGAAGGGTTTCTTGAGATCAAAATTGAGATACTTTTTCCATGTTTTTAAGGAAACATCTCATTAAATTTTTTTATATTTGATGAAACATTTAATACAATTTTTTTTACTGTTTAAAATTTGTCACTTGGCAAAGATGATTTTATAGTGGTGAAGAAATAGATGGTGAAAAAATAATTATGTCATCCATAATTATAATAATGGGTTTATCCTGATAGATTGGATTAATTTCTGATTCCATTATTGTTTTAGACTACTTTGGTGAGGTGTTGAATCATTCAATGAATCATTGCTAAGAATGTTAAATGATCTTATCCGCGGAATCATTGTATTATGGTAGAGTAGTATTAGGGAATTTAATTGCAATATTCATTTTTTGGGATCATTTAGGAGTTTTTTTAGGATTATTTTGAGATATTTCAATGTTATGGTGTCGTAGTACATAGAGTTTTTCAGAATGAAGAATAATGGAATTATTCTTCTTCTTTATTTATCTCTTGTGTTTACCAAGTGAATATTAAATGTATTTGAAAATGAGTGGATAATAATATTTAGGGAAAGGTAAATGAAATCAATTAATATAATTTATTTGGTAATGTTCATGAATTTTATAGTAATACGTTTTTTAACATTCCATCACTAGATGAAAATAAATTACATATTTCTTATCAAATAACCCACATATAATGATAAATAATAAATAATTATGTATAGAGAAACAAATTAATTTCATATAAATAGATTGATGAACTGAGACGATGAATTACTAGGAGAATTAGTTATTAATAATTTTAATTTCAAATTACTTCATGATTATTTCTTCAACTCTAATGTAATTATTGATAGTTTATTATTATTAAATTAATTTCTTTATATTTTTTTGATGATGAAATTTTACTAAAAATGGATGATAATTCATCAATTCCTTGTAAAAATAATATTTAAGTCAGAGAAAGATAAATAAATTCTTTTTTTATGATGCAAATAGAACAAATTTTTATTACTCAGGTGATAATGACAGAATAAAAATTAATATTTATCTCATTTTTAAACAATATAATGATATATATAATTGAAAAATATGAATCATTTTTATCATTATATTCCAATATGATCTCCCAAAAATCATCGTGTAGTCATTATTGATTTTTTATTTTCTATTAATAATTTTATAAAAATTTAGTTTCATTTCTTCACTGTTTTCATAGGCTCTAATCACTCAGAATATTTTTTTTTCATTTATTAATTGGACATTAGATTTATTTTTAATGTATATTAAACAAAAATAAATCTTTATGATATTTCAAACTACCTTTATTGTAATGGAATATGTTATATATTAAAATTGGATTCATTTTTTAATGTTTGGAAGAAATTGATTATTTTATATGAGGTAAAATATAGATAAAATAGAAAATATTGATAATAAAATTGTTGTGGGAAGAAAATAATAAAATGTTAGTCCTCATTATATGAATTAATTGTTTAAAATACATATATTTAATGAGTTTTATTTACAAATTTTTCATGCAATTTATATTTTTTTACAATGGGCCTGTGAGATAAGAAAAAAATTATTCATATATGTAACTATTGAAAACAAATAATGGTCTACATAACAATATGTCCAAACAAGTTATTATATATTTATATACTAATTTATATTATCTATGACATTAAAGGATTTGTGAGGTAGAGTTGAAATTGAGGTTTTTCCCCTTCAAAACAAAGAAAATGTTCTATGTTTTTTTACAAAGATGTTTGATGAATTATATTACACCATGGATCAATATTTTTATGCACTTTTTTTGAAATTTTTTCCTAAGAGGCTGAATAATTAGTTAAGGCATTAACTCACTATATAAGTGAAATGCGAGGGTGTCATGAACCAGTGCAAGTCAACCCTAAACCAGTCACCGAGGCCAGCCCACGATAAGTCCCGAGAGGCATTCCCAAACCTCCCGGGATGGCGGAACGCACTAAGGGAATCAATAGAGTACACAAGGGAACAATTTAAACCATATATAAAAAATCAAACAAACAAAATATATAAATGGACAACCCAAAATGCATTTATATAAAAATTGAACTAAACATTATTCGTACAAGAAACTAAAAGTGGAACTAACCCAACAACTCAACTAACCAAACATGATAACCAACTAACTCCATGTGACACCACTGTTCACTCTCCAACACAATGATCACACATCACCCATGGTGATCGAACACAATTTAAAACCTGCACAAGGGCTAAAAACAGAAGAAAACTATAGGCTTGACTATTGAAATTCAGTAGGTTAACCCGAAATTCTATTCCCAATGCACTTCCATTAAAATAAAAAAACATAAATTTATTGTTTTAAATATAAGATATAAAATTTTGTTTTTGAAATAAGGTTCCATGCTATAATAATTATCAGAGAAAAAATTGCATGTTTTATAATAAAAAATGCAAGTAACAATTTTTCAAAGAGGTGTAACTTCAAAATGAAAAATGTTTTAATGAGGGATGCTTTAAAGTTTGTATAATTTTAAATAAATAACACAAACCACTTAATTTTCCAACCAAACACATAGTATGATGACGGTGATTACAAAATAGCCAATGAGCACAACTAACGGGAACACCCCTAGGCAATAGTTAGTTGTGAGCGCTAGGTACCTCGTATCTCAGTGAAATTCACCATAATAAGTATCTTTTCTTGTGCAAAAGATCCACTAGTAGGGATCATAAACATAACCTAGTATTCCCACAACAACATCAGCATCATAGTTTATTTAGTGTTTTCGCCATCAAACGTTCCACGTGAAACATGGGCCAAACCCCACAGAATCACTAGCATACTAGTACACGTCCTCCCACCTAGATACCCGGTATTACCTTTAGTTCCAAATCAAGTTTCACATATTATCAAATACACATTTCACATCCAAATTCCATTCCGAAACCATAGAAAAACAAACATCCCATAAACTTACATCACATTTTTTCACGAATCAATAAACCATTACAAATTTTCGTAAAACAATTTCAAGGATTGTATTTAAGCTTTGCACATAAAACTCATTCAAAAACACTATTTTAATTATAAACCCACAACATGACCATACCCAACCATATTTGGGAGCCCTAAGAACATTTAACAAAATCATTTCATGGAAGATAAAACAATCCCAATTGACACATCATGATATATACAAGTAAAACACTCATTCTTTATTTTTAGGAAAGGCCAAACAAGCATTTAAACATTTTTCCCAAACTAATATTTCTAAAGTTATGCATTTAATTTTTTTAAAGAGGTGTATAAACACCATATAAATAACTAATAGACATTCATAAATCCCATAAAACACTCAGGATACATATTTGAAACCCAACCATTTTCATAAGAATGTGAAACATGCCATTTTCCAGAAACTTGGGCCAAAACATGTTGTAAACCAAAACCCATTTATTCATTAACCCAAATAAAAATTTTAAAGGCATAAAAGGATACCTAAATAATTTTTTTACATTCCTTCAATGTATTTATTAATCACAATAAAAACATTTTAGATTTAACTAGACACATAAAATCCAATCGGGCAATTTACCGAACACATGACATGCATTCTTTAACAAAAAAAACATATGTTAAGCATGTAAAAAGGGATAAAATACCATTTTAATGCCATAAAGTTATTAAAGATAATGAAACTTATTCAAAATACCTTAAACCTGGTGTGGAAGCTCAGGGAATAATTTATCCAACAGGAGGAGTGCACATTTATACCAAAACGACTATATTTTTAAAAAAATAAATCATAAAACATAATTTCCACACAAAACCTTTAAAAATAAGGTTTCACAGCAGCACATATCATATAAATAAGGTTATAAAAGTATTAATATTATGAAACTTAAATGATAAAGGCTTGTGCAAGGGATATCCTAGATCAAATCCTTGGAATACTTGAAATGCACACCGAAAAACACCCGTCGCGAGATTATAAACACTAAAACTATGAAGACCAGACCTAAATGAATATAAACTCCATAAAAAACCATGGAATAACAAAACCATAGTTCTATAATTACTATAGGGTATTATAAAACCATGATATAATGAATAGAGTAAGAATGTGGAGGGGAGAGGAAAAGGAATCTCACATTTTAAACTAGAAATCTCTTCATCGTCCATTAGATATGAACCCTTTTATTAAAGGAAATGGATTGAAACTACTTGGAGAGTCTACTATGATCTGGAAGAATTAGGTAAAGAATAATTGTGGGATAAAGAGTACAAATGGAATCGCTTATTCATGAAACCATTTACCTTGGCATTTCTGAACAATTTGAGAGACATTGAGAAATTATTCCATACTCTACAACTCATATGAGCTCCAAATAGGGGAAATAGAAAATGGGGGTGAGGATAGGGATATTGGATTTGGGTGGGATGTGTAATCAATAAAACATGTTAAATTTTGAATTATATATAAAATAATAAAATTATTTTTTTAAAAACTGGAAGTGGGCCCATGGGCTGGCCTAATGCCTAAATAAGTAACCCAATTACACCATGAAAATGAATTATTAAGTGGTCCAAAATGATATGGAAGATTTAATATGTTAGTATAGAACCAGTGGGAAGTGAAATGGGTGAAAAATAATGAAAAAAGTAGATATAAAAGAAACAAATTCAGTTTTAAAACTGGAAATGTGCTCACAGTTGGCTCAAATCATTAAGTAACCACCCTTTCTTCAAAAAATCCTAAACATGCAATGGGGAACCCAAATTAGGATTATTAGACATATATGAAACTTAAAAACTCAACATTCATCTCACCCAAGACCCAAAAAAAATTTGGGATTTCTAACGAACAAAATCAAAATAATGACATGAAAAACCTGGTGTGACAATTCTCCCCACCATTAAATCTTTCTGCCACTGAAAAGACATAAAAAATTATAGTTGAAAGATAAAAACCTAAAGATTCCTTATCCACATGATCCAACCTATCAATATAGTAAAATTTAGTTTTCCATAAACATAACCTAATCCTCTTTCCAAATCAAAACACCAACTCACAACCACTTTTTGATAATCAACGGAACGGTCAAGCCACCACCTCCACAACCAAGGCAAGAACCTGATTGTTGGGCCTTCTCCCAATGGAAAAAATAATCAACCAAACTAAATGGCACTCAATAAAACGAAGAAAATATAGTGGAGTACATAATTGACTCCCCAATATTAATAAAAAATTATCACTAGACAATTTCATAGGAGGAAAAATCAACGAGACCTGTGGTGGGTCTCCCCATCATTAGAACCCAACTAGAAACAAAAAAAAAACAATAACTCAACATTACATCACTTTAAAAAGTAAAATAAAATCTCCCACAACAACCCACCAACCCATGTTAATAGGGTTATAAGATGAACATATAACCTACACACTCACGAACACATGGGACAAGAACTTGGAAAACACTTTCAAGACGTATCCGGACCCCCACCACTCGGGGAGGGGAGGGAAGGGGACCCAATAATTTTTCCACTGGAACCACAAAAGAAAACAAGGAACTACCCAAAACTCCCCGTATATGAATAGGTAACATGAAGACCGCACCTGACTTATAGAGGCGGTTCACAAAGAGACATTGATTAGAAACCCACATCCATGAAGGCATAACCATAGACACTGTGTGATGGGTAAGTCCACCACACTTGATGTGACAACTAGAAATTCACAATAATGAGGATCCAAAATATAGACATAGAAACTACCTTACCATAATGGTGGATGAAGGAGCCAGGTCAAGAGCCCCAAACCTCTATAGATTTCTTTACTGCATGAAAATATTGACTCTGAGGCCTATGGGTGGAACCCAAAATTATGAAGCATATGTTGGCCCATAGTCACGTGCTAAGTATCACACCATTCAAAAAAAATAATATGCCAAAAAAACAATTTCTTATATATATGAACTCATAGATACATATCAAAATTCTATCTCACTCAGAAAGAGGAGAAGAATGTACTGTGAATATGGTGAAAAGCATCAACATCAACTAACACAACTGGTATGTCCACAAGAATTATCACGAACTGGAAGCACATTAGATCGATCCCAAATAGCTATCTATTTAAACTGACTGGATGATGAATTATTTTAGGATCTGGATATACTTTCTGAAATAAGAGAAAGAATTCTTAGGTTAATCAATTGAAAATCATGCAAAAATTGAACTATCTGTGGCCACAACACAACATCCAACACATCTTTTGAAACCCACTAAACATTACTCCAATCTCGAGCCACCAACAAGATTCCATCTCAAGATGAAAAAAGAGTATGAATTCTAGATCATAAGAAAACATACTGAATAGACAACACTTTTAAGAAATAGGATAAACCATCCACATAAACATCGGTTCAAAACAAACACCACAATTTTGCAGCTAAAAACACATTTGAAAAAAAACAAAATTGGTGGATTTTCACATGCACCAATGGTGTTTCATCAAGTATCACTCACAAGAACATTTATCTGCCACCCCAAGAACTCAAAAACCATGCCATATAGGTCATCCTTCAAGATATAAATAAAACCGTGCATGTGGGAACCCATGAAAACACTAAAGGCTAGAACAAAACAATATCATTCCAAAATTCATGTACCGTCAAAAGGAACACAAACCACCAAGTAAAAAATTATTTTCATATTCCATAAAACAAACCACACTTCATCAAGAACCATTTGATTAAAAAAATGAATCCATTTGATTTAATAGAACATAAAAAAACAAACATTATATTTCAAATAGCCCTTTCACATTTTTTTAAAAATTTAGCAATGTATTTTTTCATAATCTAAAAACCACAAAGGCTAAAACCCCTTTCCAGAAAAACACCATCCGCAAAAAACTGAATTTCCAAAACCTATTAATCATGTTAAAGAACATTTTAATAACCCAAAACAACCCATTTAAAACAATGTATTATAATTTATTTAAAATTATACACACATTCAAAACCGTTTATTTCAACATACCAAATGTTTATATTTGGGAAAATCCAATCATATTAAATCATTTTTAATTCCTCCCAAATATTTTTTAAAAAAACACATTCGTTCAAAACCATTATTATATTTAATTTTTGAAAACCAATTTCCCACTATTCTAATCCTATACTTCCTTTGAAACCCATTTCCATAATTCTCACACAAGGGTTTTAAAAAAAATCATAAATCAAGAAACTTCCAAGAAACCCACAAAAGGGAACTAGTGTCAGAGCGTGACATGACCATATGGTTAGAGGCCATATGTCAAACACAACACCGTCATAGAGAGAATTATTAGGACCATGCCTTGGCTCCACATGGATTTCTAGGCCATGCGAGATCATAGAGGCCATTGGTCAGACTCCCCTTGTCATGTCCCAAAACCATAAAATCACCAAGAAAAAAGACACTAATAAAACCAGACTTCCCATAGAAACCCGAGGATCATAATGAGAAAGAGTTCGTGATGCTCTTCCCAAATTTACACATCAAGTACCAAAATTCCTACTCCATTTACTTTGACATATTCAAATCAAAAGGGTGCTCTAAAAATAATGGTCTTCTAAGAGCCTACCTCCTCTGATACCATTTTTTCATGAACCAGCCCGAGTAGACCCTAAAGCAGTCACCCAGGCCAGCCTGCGACAAGTCCCGAGAGGTGTTCCCGATACTCCTGGGATGGTGAATAGAATGAAGGGAATAAATATAGTATACATGGTAACGATTTTACCCATATATAAACAATCAATCAAATAGTGGAAATAAATGGACAACCGAAAATGCATTGATATAATAATTGAAATAAACATTATTTGTACAATAAACTAAAAGTAGAACTAAACCAATAACTCAACTGACCAAACCTGATAACCAACTAACACAATGTCACACCACTGTTCAATCTCCAAAAAAATGATCAGATGTCGCCCAAGGAGATCAAACTCAATTTGAAACCTTCACGAGGGATAAAAACAGAAGAAGACTATAGGGGTGAGTATTAAAACGCAGTATGTTAGCCTGAAATTCGATTACTAATGCACATATTTTAAAATAAAAGAAACATAAATTTCATGTTTTAAATAATAGATATAAAAGTATTTTTTTCAAATGAGTTTCCCTTATATAATAATTATCAGGAAAAAACATTCATGTTTTATAAATAAAAATGCAAGTAACAATTTTTCAAAGAGGTGCAACTTCAAAAAGAAAAAAAGTTTTAATTATGAATGATTTAAGGATTATACACATTCAAATAAATAGAATACCCTTCATAATTTACCTACCAGACACACTATATGCCGATGGTGAGTACAAAATAGCTAATGAGCACAACTCATGGGAACACCCCGAGGCACTAGTTAGTTGTGAGCCCTAGGAACCTCGTATCTCGGTGAAAGTAACCATAATAAATATATGTTCTCGTTCACACGATCCACTAGTAGAGAGAATACCCATAACATAGTGGTACCCCAACATCATCATCATTATATTTTTGTTAGTGTTTTCACTGTCAAACTTGTTATGTGAAACAGGGGCCAAACCCCACATAATCACTAGCATACTAGTACACGTCCACCCACCTAGATACCTGGGATTCCCTTTAGTTCTCAATCAAGTTATTCATATTATCAAATACACATTTCAAATCCAAATTCGGTTCCCAAACCATAATAACCCAAAAATCCCATAAGCATTGTTCACATTTCTTTCAGAAGTCAATAAACCACAACATGTTTTCGTAAAACAATTTCAAGGATTGTATTGAGGCTTTGCATATAAAACACATTCAAAAACACTATTTGAATTATAAACACACAACAAGACCATACCCAACCATATTTGGAATCCTTAAAAACATTTAACAAAATCATTTCATGGAAGATAAAAAAATCCCAATTGACACAACATGGTATATACAAGTAAAACACTCAATCTCCATTTTTAAAAAAGGCCAAGCATGCCTTTAAAATTTTTCCCAAAACTAATATTTGAAAAAGTTATGCATATAATTTTTATTAAAAAGGCATATACACACAATATAAAGAATCAAAATACAATACTAAATCCCATAAAACAATCTAGTTTCATATTCAAAACACAACAGTTTTGATAAGAATGTGAAACATGCCATTATCCGGCAACTCGGACCAAAACTTGTTGTAAACCAAAACCCATTTATTTGTAAAAGCAAAAACAAATTGGAATGCCATAAAACAATCCAAAAATATTTTTTCTACATTCTTCCAATGTATTTATAAATCCTAACAAATCATTTTAAATTTCACTAGATACATAAAAACCAACCGTGCAATTTACTAAACACGTGGCATGCACTCTTTAACAAACCAACTTATGTTAAGAACTTATAAAATTACAAAATACCATTTCAATGATATAAATTTATTCAATATACTGAATAATATTCAAAATACCATAAAACATGTGCATAAATGTGTGGAATAATTTATCAAACAAGAGGAGTACAAATTTATACCAAAACAACTATATTTTTGACAAAATAAGTCATAAAACAAAATTTTCACACAAAACCATTAAAACTAAGGTTTCATAGAAGAACATATCATATATATAATGTTATAATAGTATAATAATGAAGAAACATAAATGATAATGTCTTGTTCAAGGGACATCCAACCTCAAATCCTTGGCGTAATGGAAACGCGAACCCAAAAACACACACCGAGGGATTATAAACCCTCAAACTGTGAAGACCAGACCAAAATGAATATAAACACCATAACAACCAATGTAATAACAGAACCATAGGTATATCATAAATATATTGGATTATAAAACCAACATATAATGAATGGATGAAGAAGAGGGAGGTGAAAGGAGAAGGAATCTCACATTTTCCACAAGAAAACTCTTTGTCTTCTATTAGATATGATCCCTTATATAAAAGGTAATGGATTGAAACATCTTGGAGAGTCTCCAAAGATGCGAAAGAACCAGAGAAAGAATATTTATGGGATAAAGGGTAATAATTTAATGACTTATTCATGAAATAATTTACCTTCCGAATTCTAGATGATTTGAGAGACATTGAGAAAGTATTCCCTAATCTGCGACTCATATGAGCTCCCAAGAGGGGAAATAGATATTGGAGGTGAGTATAGAGATATTGGATTCTGGTGGGAGGTAGAATCACTGAAAAATATTAAATATTGAATTATATATAAAATATAAAAAATATTTTTTAAAAATTTGAAATGGGCCCATGGGCTGGCCCAATGCCTAATTAAGTAACCCAATTTCACCATGATTATGAATTCTTATGTGGTCCAAAATGATATGAAAATTTTAATATGTCAGTATAGGATAGGTGGGAAGTATAATAGGTGTATAAGGATGAAAAAAAAGAGTTATAAACGAAATAAATTTGGTTTTTAAAACTGGAAATGGGCTCACGGTTGGCCCAAATCATGAAGTAACCACCCTTTCTTCAAAAACTCCTAAAAAAGCAATGGGAATCCCAAATTAGGGCGATTAGACATATATGAAACTTAATATCTAAACATTAATCTCACCCATTACACCAAAAAAAGTATTGGGATTTCAAATAAACTGGATCAAAACAATGATATGAAAAACTGGGTGTGACAGAGGGTGAGATTTTTCAGGAGGCATGGAAAATATTAGGGTTCTCCATAGAATGTTAGCTAAAAATTTGCTTTCCCATTATATATGTATGAAACCCTTATATAAAAGCCACTCCCTTTATTTTAAATCCAAGGTTAAATGGTATTTTGGTGCAATTTGTTTTAAATGATAGGTAAATTGAAAATATGATCCTTTAAAAATATTCATAATATTTATCAAATTAATATATTATAAGATGTAAGGTCTATATGAATGAGTAAAACATAAGCATTTATATGGAAAATAATGAGTTAAATACTATAATTTTCATTAAAATTAGTAATTATATTTCAAATCATAATCAATAGAGGATACATAGAGATAAATTATTGTAATTTTCAATGTTACGGAATACATGGTACTTTTTTTCAAACTTTTACATGACCCTATAATTTGTTGAAATCACACATTTTTTTATATAGGTGTAGAAAATAGCATAAATTTGATCAATTATAATATATTTTTAAAACCTGTTATAATAACAAAAAAATATCTATTCGAGAAACCAATAAATTGTAAATATTTCTAAAATTCCTACATTTCTAAATAAAACCATTCTTTTTTATATACAAATAAATCATCAGGTTCCAAATATATATTATACTATTTGATAATCCAAATAATAATAAAATTGTATATAGGAGATGATAAAAATAAAGTAAAACTAGAATCTCATAAAGAATTGATTGAATCTAAAATGAATAATTTAAAAATTCAGATGAAAAAATAGTAAGATACAAAATAAGAAAATGAAAGGGAAAACTGCCATGAACATCTAAAATTAATCACAATGAAAATTTAATAGATATAACAAGATCAAGATTTTTTAAAATAAAAAACAAATCTACATTGGAACTTGATACTGATGAAATTGAATATATTGATGAATCTGAAATTAAAACACCTCAATATACATTTAGAAAAGTTGGATAATAATGTGAAAATTGGGTATATTTTTTAAAATAAAAAAACAAATAAGTAAGTGATTTTAATTAAATATAAATGAAATAATAATATAATAAAATATAAATAAAATGAAAAAATATAGGTAACCATAAATTATAAAATTAGTACAAACCCATTTAATTACCTTTGTTGGTTAAATGAAAAAATGATGAGTTGAATTATAAAAAAATCGTTGAGTTATTTTAAAATTTAAATTTGAATATTATTTTGATTATGGAATTGATTGAAATTCCCCCATAAGAATATTACTCAAATATTTTTTAAAATAAGTAAAACATGGATAATTTGTTAGATATAAAACACAATTGGTAATATATATATATACACATATTTGACACTGTAAGATACCAAAAAAATTACAACAGTCCTTACATTTTAAAATACATTTAATGACATAAGAAAATGATTTGAAAATTAATTTTATTATCCTAGAAGGGAGTTATGATCTCATTTCATACTGTTTATTTTAAAAATTAGGTCTTGGAGACGTGAAATATACGACTATTTCCCTCCAATTTGATAATATTTTAATTGTATAAATAATATTATGGTTGAATAAATAGTTATTTAATATTCAAATATTTACTAAACTCATGGTTCATGATATTGGGTGTGATAAAAATATTCCAATCATTTTGAGAGGGTTGTTTCATACTACCAAAGGGGTTGTGATTAATAATGGTATGCAATGTGTAAACTCATTTTCGATGATGAGGAAAAATATGTTGAGTTTAATATGTTCATGAAATCCAATATTTTGTATAGTTTTTAATTTATATGACTGAATAATTATTTTTTGATGATATTATATATTTTATCCAGGAATTTTGGATATTATATACGAATGTTCAATAAAAGAGTATATTATGGTTACTATTGTAGAACAAAATCCAATAAAGAATATAAAATCGTATAAGGGTTTTAAAATTGGAATATGAAAATAAATACTATGAAATAAGATATTTTTCTATGTAAAAAAATTGTCCATAAAAATATATTTTGATGATATTAATCAACACACATGACCCCCTTTTGTGGTTTTCCCCTTTATCTAAATAAGGACTCAAAATTAAATAATTTCATCTTTGAATATATAACTTAGAGAAACAATTTTTTCGCAGAAATTTATTCAATTACAATTATATAAATCTAATCATATTAATATATTAAGTCTTGATCTATTGGGATATTCAACCATGATTTCACTCACTTTAGAAGTATCAAAAATGAAAATATGGGTAGAATTTTAAAAATGTATAGCTAGACACTTCTTGCAATTAAGAATAGTTTTGAAGAAGTGTTTTTAATTTTTGAGGGTGAATAAGTATTTTTTATTCATTTATAAGTTTCCTCACTGAACAATATGAAGGAAAAACACTAATATGGCAAATAATTTTTTTTGATTGTGGGTAGTTTTAGGGAATTCTATATGACGTCTTACAATATAGAACCACACAAGTGGAATCCCAAAATATTCATGATTTTAATTTTTTTTTAAATTTTGGTTTTCTTGAATTTCCCATTACCGTTGGTTTTATCAACTTCATTAAATTAACATGAATAATAAAATTTTTTCTTTGAATGATAGCATTATAAACATATATTCTCTAATTTCATTTATGTGGTATCGACCAATGATATAATCTTGTTTTATTTTACATGTTTTCAGGGGTGTTCCTTCACATTTATTAAATGGGTTTTAGAATTATATTTTATTTTATTACATTATAGAATCATTTTTATGGATCTTGAAATTATGAATTCAATATTCAAACTCAAAACATGGTCATTTCTTATAAAATTTTATTATTGGTTTTAATAGTTAATTTAAATGACTTGTCGGTATTCATTGGATACTACTAGGATTAATTATCATAATAAAAGGTGTACAATAAATGGTTTTGGGATTTAGAGAATGATAATTTAAGGATATATGGATTTAATATGTTACTTATGTGAACTATAAAACTATAAGTATTTTTAATGGAAATTTAATTCATGTTTGTATAAAAATTGTGTATTTCCATGTATTGAAATTGGAGGAACTTGAATGACGTTTTGTTATAAAATGAGACTTACCATCATCTATATATTTCATTATTTTAATGATCATCTGTAAGGCTGGAATAATTTTTTTTCAATGTCGGTTTTTTAATTTTTTTAAACTTGTTGGACCCTACCCCTTTTGATTTATGGTATTCCTCTTGAAATAAGTGTTAAATTATGTTTTTAAATTTATCTATACTAAAATGGGATTCATAAATACTTTTTATGAGGAAAATTTCAATAAAATTGTGAGAATTATATGTTAACATTTTTTTACAATCAAAAACAATTTTTTTATGTTTTTTTAATTTTCACAAAAATATAGATTTACCAATTTTTGACACTTTTGTAATACATGAGGTGTTGAAATTATGAATAATATTATATTTTTTAATATTTTTTTAAATCTACCATAGTTTTTATTATTGAGTAAAATTATGAAAATTAAGTGTCGGGGAGGGGGTTTTATATGAATAAATATATTTATTTGGATTTGATAAAAATATTGATAAATTTTTTTTCTTGAATTTTATGTTCAATGGAATATGTGTTCTTTCTAATAGAGTGATTTTTTTTTAAGAAATTGATGTTTTATCTAACATTATATTTTATAATCAATTTTATTTCATTATAGAGTTAATATCGTAAAAATCTTTAAATTTAACACTTGAAACCCCAAAATTGTTAAGAAAAATTAATTCTATTTTAAAATTTTTAATTAAATTTTTTATTCCTGATTAGAAGTAAACATATTATTTACTTATTCATATAACATTAATATATACACCAAATCCAATAATGATATCTTCTCTATTGAATTTTAATTATGAGTTGGTTTGAATTATTCATTTTACTATTTATTGATTCTAATCACACATCTATCATGATTTTTAAGTTTTAATAAATATATTATTTATATATTTAATTATAATTTAATTATTTTTATGGGTGTGTGTTAATAATATATAAAATAATATTCCAATGAAACAAGAAATTATGAATGTATTTGGTTAAATTCCATCAAGAATATTAAATTTCATAATCCACAATAAATTTGTAAATAATATTTTTAAAATTTATTTTAACATAGAAAGTGATATAATAAAACAAATTATTTATATTACATAAAATAAAAATCTATTTGGTAGTTACATAAATATTCGAATTTTGTTTTATACATTTCAAGCATAATTAAAAATTTTAAAATTACAAATAATTTATATTTTATAAATAATAAAATAAATTTTTTTAAGGGAATATATATTTTCAAAATTTTAAATATTTCTGCCATTCTATTTTTTAAAATTTAATTGTAACTTTTAAATTAAATAATCTTTAAATTATTAATTCAATATGTTTTAATAACTATTTTGGAATTTTTTCTCAATGAAAACTAAGAGTAATTATTAATTTTTATTTCATAAGTGATTAATAGTTTGGAATTTCATTTCCTTATATATTTTATAAAAATTTATTTGTTTTTTATTATGAATATTAATGAAAATATTATTTTATGAATGAATTAATTTGTTGGAAAATTTTTTTAATGATTTGTGACTAGATTTTTATGAAAAAACATATTTTGGCCTAGTGTAATTGAATTAGGAAATTTCATATGTTTTTTATGTTTTAAGATATTTTGAATTAGTAATAAGAATTTTTTTTTGAAATAAAAATTTTAGTTTTGAGTTTCTTTCAAATTTTTGACTGAATTGTTTTCACATTTTTTTATGGTTAAAAAATAATATTTTTCGAGATTAATCTAATAGAGTATATTATAATGTATCCCAATGATGTAATATTAAATTTTTGGTATATTTCTAAGTACTGTGTAAGTAAAATAAAAGTGATGAAATTCAGGTAATGTTGATTTTTTATATTAAATTTACATATAAATGTTTTCAAAAAACAATTCTAGGTTTTGTACAAAATATTCATAGATTAATAAATAAGAAAAAAAATTAAATAATGAAACCTAAAAAATTCAAGTAAAAATATAAGAGTAAATTGGAGATTTAAGAAGTTATACATAATATAAAATAACTAAATATGTGCCCCATTAAAAGACATTTGTGAATGGGAATTGGTGTGCCTGATATTTCTTAATATAAAAGGAAATCGAAGGTTTCTCCTGAAGTGGATTGGAGAATGGTTATCTTAATGAAAAAAGATTTCTTCTTGGTTGGATAAATGTTTAGTGCTATTATGAAATATTTTTATAGAAATGGTTTTTGGCTGTAGAAATCATTAATGTCTGAATGAGGGTTTTATTAAGGATTCATGCTTACTGGTTATAATAACGAATCAAATGATATGTAGAAACATGAAGATAATTTTCCATTATAATGGCTACTTTAGGGTTGATGAAAGATGAGAAACTAGATAAATATGTTTCAATCATGTTTTGGATATTAGTTCATAGATAAATTATCAAAAAATTCAGTTGAGACTAAATGAATAAGTATTCCATGATCAGGTTGAAAATTTTATTACATTTGTTCTTTTATAATTTTTAGTTCATTATTTTCTAGAGATCCATATTTCAGTGGTTCTTGAGACCAAAATCATGATGAATTTAAAATATTTTTTATAAATTTCCTCATTGCACTATTAGTTAGGTGATTAAATATTAATGTTAATGATGTATTTTACAGTTATAACAAATATGTTTGTAAAATGATATTTTTTTGTAATGCTCTAATTTGTGGATACTGAACTAATAAAGATAGATGAAAATTAATTACTTGTATTATTTATTATATCTTTGAAAAATTAATGATGTTATTATTGTTTTAGTCTGATCTCATGATACTATGATCTAGTTAAAGAGTCCCTAATATTGAAAACTGATGAACTAATTCATCAAAACATCATATAAGGATATAGTGGAACTATAAAATTTAGACAGGGATTCCAATTTCAAAAATATTAAATTAATTATATTAGAGTTCTTATAGAAAAAATAGGGTTATGTGTTGATAGTATTTGGTG
Organism: Viscum album; assembly: GCA_963277665.1. Classification (NCBI taxonomy): domain Eukaryota; kingdom Viridiplantae; phylum Streptophyta; class Magnoliopsida; order Santalales; family Viscaceae; genus Viscum; species Viscum album. The sequence goes on from OY728126.1 coordinate 595,127,844, forward strand.
TTTCATTGAAGGAAGAAAGATATCCTTTAATGTAGGAACATTAGAAGCTATTATTAAGTAGGATAAGAATGGAAGAAGGTTTTATATGTGCCCATATCAGTATAGATCATCAATCAAATATGTTTGAGGCCGTGAAATATAAAACATTAAAAAATATCAAATAATGGATTGTTTGTAATAAATAAATTTAGATCCAACTATAAAGTTATGAAAATTCCATGTCGATAGTGATGATCTAGTGGGGAGTTTTTAATCAATTTTAATGACTTCAATTGTTGTTTTAGGTCTATATTTGAGGAAATATAACAAGATTAATTGATTAAATTAATGTGTTTTAATGGGAATATGTCAAAGATGAATATATAGTGGAGAAAAAGTTTCAAATGATAAGATTAGTTTTTTATTCCTCGTTCATTTTCATATTTATTTATGTCATGTATTACCCTCAATAATCTTATGCTAATGAGAACATGTGTGGAGAAGAGTCATTTAGGGGAAACATGTTCAAATTCATTGATATTAATTTTTTTATTTTTTCATCTATTTCAACATTATCCATTTTTTAGATTTCCCTCTCTCATTGATGGCCATTTCTTAATTGATTATTAAATAATCTATTGGTGACGATAAAAATTAATGATTAATTACGAGAGAAATTAATTAATTCAACATAAATTGGTTTAAATATTTTAATGATGAAATACTAAGAGAATAAAAATAAATAACTTTTATTATAATTTCAACTTCTCTCCAGATTATTCTCAAACACTACTTTACGAATTGATAGCTGATGATTACTAAATTCATTTTTTGGGTTAGTGTAAACAAATGTAAAAAAGATTTAAAAAACATCGTCATTATTTCTAGAGAATATTTTTATTTACGTAAGATGAATATTAAAAATTCAGTGTGAGTTTGTGATATTACAAAAATTTATGAATAATTGAGTGATGTGGATGTTATAAAAACTATTATTCATCATGGATCTTAATGTAGACATTATAAATGTAGTTATAAGAATATGAATTTTTTTCATCCATGTATGTAAATATGGTCTACCATAACTCATCAGTTGATCACTATCACTTTTGTTACAATATGTTTTTTTATAAAAATATAATTTCTGTATATAGAACTTATTTTTCACACTTTCATTAAGCATTATATTTCAATGTTTACTTTTTTAATTGTTTGTTAGATAAATGTTGGTTTAAATCCATCATCCACATCTGTTTCCTTATAGAATTCAACTCTAGATCTATCATATTAAGAAATTTAAGTAATAATATAATTTATATTAACAAATGATGGTTCAATATACTTAATTAAATCATGGTAATTTTAAAACAATAAATTAATTAGATAAATATCTCAAATGGATATACCATGAAAAAAATAAATGGTATATTAATAATCAATATAAACTACATGAGGGAAAATTATAAATAAAAAACATATTACCCCTGGTTTTATATAATTACTAAAAAAATTCATATAAATTTTCACATATATATTTCTATAAACAAAAGAGAATAGAAAATCCATGGTCCACAGAACATAAAAAAGTAATTTAAATAAAAATATTCCTACTAAATTTCATTTTTATGTCATCACCATTTTTAAATATATCTAGAATAATAATTAATAGAATAAATAAACCCCATGAATAAAAACATATAAAATTATAATTTATTATTCAGATATTATATATATTAAAATAATTAAACCCATTTTATGTTAAATTTCACATTACTCCTTTTCATTACTAACGTAATCACTGTAAATATATCTATGAGTGGAGGGACAACCTTCTTTATATTGTTTCAAGTCCTTTTCAAAATACATGATCTAGATACATTTCATTAGTCATTAAATACAGTTAAAAAGGAATAAATAGAGATATATTGTGTTCCAAAAAATATTTTTTGATCAATGATATAATTTATTGACCTGACTTAGTCTCACCACCAGAGATTTCCAATAATATTCTAGAAATATATTGAATGAAGGATAAAAGCAGAGGGGGCCAAAAAGAAGGGAGAAATTAATATGGTTAGATTGATATATATATATTATTATTTCCATAGAAAATATTATTGTAAGAAATTCTTAATAGATTTTAAAAAATATTATAAATAAAAAATAAAGTATTCACACCTCCATGTACATAGTGTGGTACCATCAGTCACTCGATAGCCATCTGTTATCTCATATTTAATCCAAACCCACTTGACGCATGCTAAATAGGTTTCTACCTACTAAATTATGGGACATCTGGTATCTGATGATACAGACTGACAACCTCATGCTTCTCTAAAAATGAAACCCATACTTTCATTCCATTCAACTACAGTACTTTTCCAACACAAAAACTGTTAAACATATAATAATATAATTTTTCATGTAAAAAATAATTTGTAATTTATATACTAATTTAAAATAAATGGTAAATATATACTCCCCACCACTAAGCTTACCATTCATTAGAATAATGTTCATGATTCTTGATGAAACAATTCTATCCATGGATATCATTCTATTACCACCCACTCCATTGAACCTTCATAAAGATGTAAATGTTTGTATCTTACATGAACAAGTTGTGTAAACTTCATTCATAAGAATTTACCTCTCTAATAAATGATTCAAAATATTTTTTGCAAATATAAACCATTGGATTAAAATAATATATAATTAATCCATATAACAAGATTGTAATTAGTTATATTATTTTAAAATTTAAATCCAATATAATTATAACCTAATATATTTTCTTTCCGAGAATGTGTTAAATATATTTTTTTAATTTGTAAAACTAAACTAAAATTAATAATAATTTATTAGTATATGATATTATGATAATAAATTAAATTTTAATTAATGTTACAAGAATGTTAAAAGAATCATAATTATGAAAAATAAAAAAATTATAAAACTATGAGTAAATTTAAAGAGAAAAAAACATGAATTATTAATCATTTCTATCAATCATGATAATAGTATAGAAATGTACAACTACTAAAAGAAAAAAAATCAATATAAATATTGAATAAATTATATGATATAAATGAAATTTTTAGGTGAATTTATTTTAGAAATGTATGTAAGGATATATATTTCAAATCAAAATCAAAAAATGATTAATATATAGTAATTAAATATATGTCTATTGTATATATGGACATTACACAAAGATAATGGGAATATTGAAATTGTGAATATAGAAATAAACCCTTTTTAGAAATGAATCCATTATCATAATTCATATATTCAATACTTAAGATTATTATTTAATATCCCCTAAATAATAAAGGAATGATAAAATATAACATAAAATCATTAATTGAATAAGATTTTTTATGTATGTATTTTTTCTGAATATTTTTTATTTTATTTTAATTAAACCGTCAAAATTAGGTATGGGTGTCAATTTTAGTTTCTTAGTGTAAAACATTATTAAGTTGAATAGTATCATACATATATAAATAATTATATCATATATATGATAAAAATGATTTTTAAAATCTTATTAAATAAACATACATGTTAATAATGGAGTGATTTTTTATACCTTTTTCTGCTATTAGGATCGGTGCCTAGTCAATATTACATTATTAACCCATAAAAGAATAAAAATGAATATTTTACAATCAAATTCATCTATATAAGGACCCCTAATGTACCTATTCAAAACAACTTATCATGTTTGATTAAAACATTAATCCTGAAAAAAACATTCCATCCTAAATATTCATCTCCCACATTTGGATGTTTCTTATGAAATAAGGGGACCTTAATAAATCATTAAAAAAAGATGTTATAAGAAGGATTGATTCCATAAATATAAGTTGAAATTTTACCTTTTTCACATCTATTTGTTCACCAATATCTATAGTTGTTAAATTTTTTTCATAACACAAATAATTTTTTTAACATCATTATGATTCTGTTACACTGATTAGAAAATGATATATCGTTATATTCTAACACACTAATTTCTGTAAAAATTTTTTTAGTAGGTAATTTAAACAACCTATAAAGAAAAAACATTATTATCATCACCATTTCAATAAAGGATGAGTAGAAAAGTAAATATATAAGGAATATATCATAATTATATAACACTTATAATGTTAATGTGTAAATAAATTTGTAAAACCCTAATAAATAATCCTTAAAATGTATATTATTTTTATTTCTATAGTTATCTAAATAATGAATATTATGAATTTCATTTATAAAAACATTAAGTGTACCATCAATAAAAATAATATAAGAAACTCTAAATTTTTATAATATCGTGACATTATTATGATTATTACTATAAGGACTACATGATTATTCAAAAATAATGATTATTAATTCATTTATCGAGGAACGTGATTGTAAAAATATAAAGTAATGATATCTGAGGAAAAAATAAACATGAAATGAAAAAAAATATTTATATATAGAATATGCCTAAAATTTGATAAAATTAAACTGAAAACCCCAAACTATGCCTCTCACAGGTCTTTAGTTCATCTAGTTGTATAAACTTATAAACGTATCGAATGCGCTAGGTGATAATGAATAGAATCGAGAAGGTATATCATAAAAATGTGAGACGTTATCATAATAATCCATCACAATGGAATGTAATTTTTACAAATAACAAAACAAATAAAAAGATTGATAAAATATTCAGCTTTATTATATCATGAATATAAAATATTCTAATACCCGTTATTGTAAGAAAAATAAAATCTCCATGAATGAATGAAAACACACATTTTCAATATCCTAACAAAAGAAACTAAGCACGAAAAATGAAAAAGTATAAATATCACATCACACCAAATCCCATCATAAACTTCAATCATAAATGATAGCCACTAATCCTCTACACCATAAACTATAAATCCTCTATAATCACCACTAAATTGTCTATTATCAATATAGAAAACTAGATGTGTGGATGAAATGATGATATAGAGGTGAATATAACCATATCCAATAAATCTATCTTATATGAATATAGAAATGAATAGATAAGATTGATAAAAACATTAGACAAAGGTATTATTGTATGGAGGACTAAGAAAAAATTTTATGATTAATATAATTATAGAAGTATAAATGTTTGAAAATTACATCTCATATTCATAAAATTATACACTACATTAAACTCAAAATACCAATAATATCAAAAGGCAAATAGAATACATACTACATATATAACATAAATATCACATCACTTCTCCAAAATTTTAGTGTCAAGAACCTAACTCATTAATGTAAATTCATATCAATTAAGGGAGTATATACCCCAGTTGAGGGCCAAAATCTCAAATATATAAATATATGTCCATTGGAGGAGTGTTTAATCTATTAATTGAGGACATATTTTTTAAAATATAGGGGGGTTATATGAAACACAAATATTACATGGGGTATCATATTCTTAACACACATCCGAGTACCAAGACAATAATGTATTAAAATGACTTATTTTTTTGATGTAAATATGTATTAAATAGTGTACCTACCTCATGTTTTCTTTGAAATACAGTCCTTAACCCTACCATATCTTATACGAATATGAGATTCTCAAACTAAAAAAACACCTCATAAACCATGTATATTGTTTTGGAAAATTACGCCATTATTATATATATAAAAACACATAAAATGGACTATTTTATTTTTTGGTGGAACTCAAGTGGGAGGATATTAAATACACATGAAATTTATAATTTCATGGCATGTAATTTGTTTAATACAAAATTCCCTTGTGGTGAAATGACACATCGATCCTACGGGTTGTCCATATGTGTATTGATGTATCCTAGGGGATGGAAAATATTATATCAAAGTTAATTACAATATGATACACTCTATGTTTCATCACATATTTATCAAAAATATTGAATTTAATTATCATGCACTACTGAGTAATACATCTTAACAACTACAAAAAATAGAGCTTATTATTAAAACCGTATAATTACACCATCCACATTATTCTGTAATTAACACACATAAACAGAAGGATTACTATATGATAATAGAAGTGTGTCTAACGCCTTAAAGGATTTAGAACAACAACCATATTAAGTAGTCATGAAAATGTAAAACTCCACCCAACCCCATGTAGATTACTTTAACCAAGTCTCCCATTTCTATAATGTTTCACGGTCTCTTGGAAATGTCAAATGGTATATGTAACTCTCTATCACTTAATCTTCTATCCTAGAACATAAATTCAGAACTCTTATAAATAAAATTTCGTTAACCAATTCTAAAATTGAACAACATGTGTGAAAAGTTATAATTGTTCCATTTCTTCCTAAAAATCAATTGGTTTTTCAGTATTCCATTCTTAAATTTCTTTTTTCTTACTTTACCATATAAGATGTAATGAATAATATTTCAGTACAAAAATATTTCTCCATCATAAACAACATATCAATAATTTGTACATTGATAATCAACCCTATTTAACTTTAAAATAATATAATATTGGGTTATAATCATATCAAACAATTATATAAACATTCAATTTATCAGTTTTAAATTTTTTTTCCATTTTCCAAATTTTTTATTACTATATAATTAAAATGAATGAATTTAAAAAATTTAAACAAATAAAAAGTAACCTTAATAAATTATGCTTTCCCCTTATAATTATGATTATTCTATCAAACATGAAGAACATAGGAATTGTAATTCGATAGAGAATAATATGATGATGTAAAATTATAGAGTAACTAACCTTAATTCCATGATAAATGATATCTTTGAACCCCTAATTTCCACCATAAAGTAATCATTAACACACATTAATTTTTCTCATATATTTTGATTAATAATGTAACACCACACAATGTGTTCCCTCTTTTTAGATAATTGATAGTATTAGAGTATTTTCTAGGTACAGGTAAATAGAGAACCCTGGATATATAATTAATTCAACATACACAAACTTATCCACCATACACAAAAATCATAACCATACATTAAAGATACTATTATTTTAATAAGATCCTTCGATTAAATAACAATTCCACTGACTATCTATGTTTAATGAATAAAAAAAATATACTCTATAACATTCTTTAATAAATATATAAATATATATTTTTCATCACCAAATAAATACCTAAATGAAACCTTATGTATATAATAACAAAATTATAAAAAATGAAGTTCTAAATTGAACAATTATTAATATTACACAGACACCTAAAAACTATTGGAAAACATATCCTCTTTAGAAATAATAAAAAACACATACTAAGGGAAAAATCACATTTCAAATCCAATTATATTTCAAAAATTTCATTCTAAGATCTATAAAAGATTACATTTTCAGTTTCACCTAACCATGAAGTCACATAATGAAAATATTTATAAATATTTATATTGGTGATCTAATAAAAAATATGGGTTTTGTACATACCCCCACCCCCTTCAGATATTTTAATCATTAAAATAACCACTCAAATAATTTTTGCGGTGATTCATGGATTTCATCATATTTTTACACCTCCAATACATATTCTATAGATTAGTGTGTTTCTATAAGGTATGCACCAGTTTTATAGCCAACCCATGAAGGGTCTTCTACTGTCATCCCTCAAATTTTATTGTAAAATACAACTTCTTGGTATCATTCTTAATTTCTAGATAACCACCATCATTAAAATACTTAGTGAACTAAAAACCCTTGTGTATTTTTTTCCACTTGGATAGTAAATGGGGTAATTTTAACATATAAGAATATTTTCCTACTACAAAGAAAATGTGTAAAAGTCTAATGAAATTTTATTATTGGTTACATCCCTAATCAATTATACCCAATTCATTAATCACAAGAACATAAAAAATGAATGATCTACTTCATTATAATCCAAATACCATTTTCATACATCCAAGAATGACTTATTATAATATTGTTCCTACCACATATATCCATGGATCGCCTAAAATTACCTTTCAATAATCCCAATAACCTATATCCAGAAGAGATGATTCAAAAGTCCTTCTCAAATAAATAAGATAACTAAGGATTCTATTATACAAATTTTAAAGTTATTTTATACTTATAGAGGGGTTAGATTTCTTATATGAAAATAATACTATAAGATATTAGTTAGCTCATCACATGTAAAAATTGATTACATAAGGTCAGAACATGACTTTAAGAAAATTAATGACATAATATGTATAGTTATCAATCTGGGGTTAAATGGAATACATACCTACTACTTGGTCCAAATTCTGTCTATAAGTATCTCTATAACTACAACATGTTTTTAATTTCATATTTATTAATGATCATCAATGGAAATCCACAAAATAATTTGATCCCATTTATATAAAAACATATAAAATTATCAACTGAACACCACTCTCAAATAGGGATGAATTAGGATAACATGATAATGAATTTAAGATATCCAAGATAGAATCATAACCCTTTATAAAAATGGAGGTCTATTCAGGAATAAAATCTATATATTATCAAACCTATACATTAGGAATAAAAATTTGTTGAGTAATTTTCATAAAATTGAATCTATCATATAATAGTTTTACTAAATATTAATATAGTTCATATTAATTTTTTTAATTAAATTTTCTCTAAGAATACATCTTATAATTTTTTATTTTGAATTACTACTCTTTTGATATAAACCTCTACCAAATCATATATATACAGAAACCACTTATTTATTCACCTGATTCAAGTATAGATGGATGAAATTTAATAATTTCAATCTAAATACATTATAGTGATAAGTAAAATCAAAAATATCAATGTATTTAACTTATAACTAAATCCATCATATAATATAATTGTACTTAGACATGATCTCATTGAGCTCAAAAATTAATTCTCTCTGAGAGAGTAAGAGTGTTCTACTTCTATGTGTGTTTTCATTATGATGTGTCCATTATGTTTATATTTTTTTAATTTCCTATAAAAATAAAAAATATATTCTTTATACTTTTTCCCTTTTGATCTTCAAATAATAAAATATGTCCTAGTACAATAGCCTAAGATTTAATGACACCTTTCTTGTTAAATAAATTTTATTGATTATATTCTGGATAGGAAACACTAAATTTAAATAAACTAAGAAAACCTATTAAAATATTATAATGTCATAATTCTTCCATTTTATAATCCATTATGTCAATATTATCTAACATTATGTTTTTTTCTATAAGGATTTATTTTTTAGGGAATGGTTAAAAACCTCATTTTTTGGGAAATTTTATTTTATGTTAATTTAAAAAGAACCACAATGATTTGGATTTACAAAGAAATTTAAATAAGCTTAAATTTCTTAGAAATTATCTAATTATTTACATATTTATCATCATTATATATAATTTTTTTATGTTCACTTTTGGACATAAAACACGTTTCTCAAAAAACAGTTTTTTTATTAATTATTTGTTTTTTATTTGAAAATAATTTATGTACCAACAATTAATTGAATCTAATATAATTGATTCCATATATATAATTTTACAATTAAATTTTTTAAATAATTAACATTTTATTTTTAATCATTATGAATAGAAATCCTAGTGGCTATTTGTCTCCTCAGTAATCGTAAAATGGGTAAAACATGGTTACATGTTTGGAAAATGAATTAAAATAAGTCAAAAAAATTCTGTAATCCAATTTTATGAATGCATGTCATCCATTTCTTAAAATATAAGGCCACTTAATTCAATTTTTCTCTCATATTGACCTATATTTTACTTTAAGTAACGAAGAAAAAAATTGTCACACTCTTGAATTAAATAGGAATAATAATATTCCATGTAGATAAAAAGATGTTATGTTCATTTCCAAATGTGAATTTCAAATTTAAATTATTATTTTTAGTGGTGTTTAGTATTTATTTTTAGTGATTAAATAATTAGTTTAAATTCATAATCAATATAGGCGAAGTATTCATTAAATTAATAGAAATATAAAATAAATGATTTTTAAAATATAAAAATTTAAAACATATAAATGAATTATTTCTTTAAATAAATTTTATTGATTAATATATAATATATTGGATGTTTAAAAGTATTATATTTTAATTAAATAATTTTCTGGTGGCTATAATTTTAAATTAATTTAATATAGTGGAAAATGATTATAATGGTGTTTTATGAAAATGATATTATATTAAATTGATTTAATATAATAAAAAACTTGAAATTAGAAAATAACAATTATATATGGTCTAAAAATTCTACAATTTTCCATTTATGTTCCTATTATCACTTTATAAGTTAAATTATATCCCATAAATATTTAAAAATTCATTACTATGGTTAAGGATAAAATTGGTTAACAAAGAGGTTAATCCTATGAATAAGGATTTAAATAATATTTTAACATATATATATGTGATTATATGAATATAATAAGACCATGTACACATTATAATCAAATCTAAAATACATTGGAACAATTTTACACAAGTTAGAAAAATATTATATTTTTATATTTCCATAATTTTCAAAAGTTTCCCTCACATTATATATAGAAGTTCACCCTTGCTCTTTACATTACACCCCATTGAGACATGTAGCTCATCCAATACATACAAAATTATCTTATAAATATACCTATACATGATTTATATTTTTTCACCATTCTTAAAATATCATTCTAATGGTCCTTGGAATTTAATCTGAAGGAGGTATACCAAAGAAGAGATTATCATCTTAACCGACTTATTCAAGTTTCTTTCCTCGTATACATAATCATTATGTCTTGTAAACATACTAAAATAATAAACATATTATGATAATTATAATTATATGTTATTATGATTATTGTTAAACTGTTTTCTGTATCTTTTTTATCGTATAATAAGAAAAAAACATTTCTTATGTGTAAGTAAAGGTCACCATCTCTACAAAGTGTTGTAATTATTTTTTCATGGTCACATTACAAGGATGATTAAAATAATGGAAAAAATAAATATATAACATTTATATTATATAACAATTATTCATTAATTATGAAATATAATTTATCTACCTTTCATTCAATCCATCAAATAATGAAAATGGTGTTCATGCATACATATGACCTACCATTTCCGTGAATGGTATAAATCATTTTTCTATCACTATGTTTTACGGATTAATTTAAATATGCATATAATAAATAAATATTATATTTATATGTTTATTAACATTATTTATATGATTATACCTTAATAAATGTCAAATAATGGATCTATTAAATCGATATTCTAAAGAAAAAACAAACAGTAAACACAGAAAAATGATGTTTAAAAAGAATTATTAATTAATTAGTGTTGAAATGTTATAAGTGGATAATATATAATATTATAAATATGTAAATAAATCTTTTTATAGAATTATATTATATTATATTATATTATAAATTAGGTTATAGATACTATAAGGCTGGTCAAACGTAAGGTAAGAGAATTCATTAAATTTCAATTCAACAGGGATAAATTTGGTATTATGAAACTATTTATTTTTGTAGGGTTTACATATTTCCCCATTTATTTATTTATCAACAATATATACATATTAAGGTTTATTATGGTTTCAAATTATTTTTAAAATTTTTAAGCGCTAAAAATTGAAATGTTACTAAAGAGGTATGAATTTGTTTTATAATAACATTTTGTGAATTTTACTCATTTTCAATAAAAGATTTTTAAAATGTAACCACCCTAAACAAAATATATGTTCTTATACTAGTAATATTTTAGGATTTATATTTTTTTAATTAAAATTATTCTAATTTTTGATTTAATTAAAAATGAAACATTTAAAAGAAAGGACAATCTTAATTATCTTTTTATTGGGTATATTTTTATTACTTGTTTTTATTTTATATTTTTTTTAAATACAATTTTATTAAATCAAATTATTTATTAAGGTTATTTTATGTTATCCATAAATTTTTAAAAGTTATTAAGGTAATGATTTTAGTTTTTTCTAAAAGGATCATTTTGACTTTCTTTATAAAAGTAAAAGGGAATATTGTATAAACATGTATGGTGTTGATGGACTTTCCTGCCACAAAAAACATTATATGATATGTTGGATTATTCTAAAATATATATAATTATTTTTTAAGAGGAAAAATATTTAATTAAAGATTTTTGGAATATTTTTTTAAATTGTTCCTTTATTCCCCAATGAACATGACATTATTATGAAAAAAATATCTAAGATAAATTGATAGTCATATTTTATATCTTTTTTCTTGTATTTAATGTTATCTTGAATCATTCACTCAACTATAATCCTTTATAATTATAAATTTCATTTCTCTTAAATATCCATAATCATTGTATCATTTATTTGATTATTTTTTAATTGTATTCAATTTTATATATCATGTTTTTCTATAATTGTCATTTGACTGACTTGAAAAATCACAGAATTCAGCATTGTTTACTAAATATTGATATTTTTTTACAAGGAATATTTTTTATGAATTTTTTTTGATCTTTAAGTATTTAAGGAATGATTTGTAAATCAATTAATGATAGGGGTCCAGTTATAGATAGCCCCATAATGCATTGATAAGTCTCATGAGACAATTTAGTAAAGAAAATTTATTCAATAGGTTTTTGGTATGTTCCAACCGATAGATTAAACTATCATGTAATTATACTCTATTGTAGAAGATATCATGATGTATGATATCATGATATTTACCATTAAGAATTTCATTCATTGGGAATTCAATTATTATTATCTTTTATATTACTACATCTATATTTTCCATGTATGCATTTCATGCTCAAGATATTCATTAAAGGTAATTATTTTTTGATTATTTACCTTTCAATATAAGATAATAATTATTTATTCATAATAAAAAAATATACATAACTCTTACTGAGCATTTAATCCCAATATTATTTTTTACATTCCCTAAAATATGAAAAATGATATTAATAATAATATAAATGATTCAAAAAAATCATCTTCTATGTATTTTATATTTACAATGTAATATGGGACTCTTATATGTATATGGTTATTCAGGTCTCCTAAACTGATTGGTCCTAGGTGATGGGATCCCTTGTATGATGTGACAACATAATGACATAAGTAACATTTTTGGGTTACTAGATATGGTTTTTTGTAATTTGGGTAGAGGATTTCACTGCAAATATTTTGTGATTGAAGAAGTTATGGAGTAAGTAAATATAATTTCAAATTCTTTGATTCAAGTGATTCTATCATGTAACTTTATATTCTTCCATGTTAGTGTTCTGATCTACATATTTTTTTGGGTTAATTTAAAAATAGTACAGGGGCATGGACCTAAGTATCCATCTTCATTAATTTTCTATGGACTTATCAATTTATATATAAATCCCCAATTTATTGTAATATTTTCTACTTAAACATATCACTTTATCATGTACATTTTATTTCATATCTTTTAATGTTTACAATATAATTTAGTTCTTATTGTACAGAACAACTACATCACGTTTACTATTGTTTTAATTTTTTTCTCATATGTTTTTTTCCTTGATTTTAAATCTTCCATTTTACATTGTTTAAAGAAACACATTATTCACTCCTTACATCCAAAAGCCACCTTGATAGTGAAATATTTCAATGATATTTTTAATATATTAATTATCCACCCATATTGAAGCTATCAAAATGGGAAAAAATTTCAACCATATTTCTCTGGAATATTTATACATGTCCAATGATTCTAAAAAGTTATGAGAGTTTTATAATTAAATGTTCTTGTACACATCTCATGTAACTAAAATTTCAAATATAGTTTCTATATTACTAAGAATTAGTACTCAAAAAATAATTATGAATGATCTATGAAATAGTACAAAATTTTTATGTTTTAAAAAGAAATTCATTATTAGAAGATTTATATAAAATATGATCATGATAAATACAAAGACTACTAATTCCATAATTTACAATCTATGTAAACTATATACTGATTTTTAAAATACCTTGAGATAATGATTCAGTTGTTATAAATATAATTTTAATTTTTGAATAATACATGTGATATTATTCAATGTCAAAATGAGTATCATTGAAAAGAAATCTAAAGATAAAAAATAGAAAATTATGAACTTCTAATAGTCAATTGTGGATTTTAATGGAAATATAAATCCTTAATATTTTCCTATATTTCAAATTTTTTAATATTTTTAAATGATGTTTATTTCACTCTCTCTATTCCTATTTAATTCATATTTTCTAAATTTGATCACTCTTTCTCTCAAACATAAATCACAAAGGTAGTGAAACATTACATCTTTATATTTATTATTCAAAAGGATTTTATTAAATATGTATTCTTATGCGGTGTTATTGCATATGAATTGTTAATTTTATTTATTTCATCATAAAACTATAATATTTTTAGGTCCTATAATTTTCAAAAGGGGGAATACCATTGAGTCATTTTCATAAGATAATATTCTTTGGATCCTTGTTTTCATAAATAACCTTACACTTTAACCTTTTTATTTTCTAAATTTATGCTTATCTGATTTCTCCTTTTAGAATATGTTATTTTTTAGGGAATAAAATTATTCTAAATCATATTTATAACAAAACATCACAATTATTAACATGATTTTTGTAAATAGAGAAGAAATTTGATGAGGATTATTGAAATATGCTTGCGTGATATATTGGGTCATGATGATCATGGTATGTTTGTTAAAAATATATCTATAAATTAAGAATTTTTACTTAAGTACATAACATTTTTATGATAATATACTAAATAGAGATAAATTTATTCTTCTATTTATCATATCTTTTTATTGTAGTCTTAGTGATTCCATTTTGTGTGGTTATTTTAAAGGAAATAAAACTATTATTTATAATTTATTCCTTATATAACATTAATTATAAATTATTTCATGGGGTATGGAAATTTAATATTTATCTTACTATATAGAATAATTCAGTCAAGTTCTTGTTATTATTGATCCATTGGTCATAATAGTTCTATCTAAAAACTGGTTTTACTTTTAGTTTTTGACAATCCATTAACATTGGGTAAAAAGGAAGAATGTACAGGGTATTTAACCTGAATATACATCATTAAAATAATTACTTGGAAATTACATATTAAATTCTAGAAAACCATTTTTTTTACACTCTATTTTGAACTTATTGATTTCACTTTTCAATTTATTTACTCTACTTTCATGTTTACCTTCTAAATTATTATATATTAAATAGAAATACTATGTCTAGTTTTTTATTCAATTTAAAAATTTGTGTCTTAAAATTTTAATATTAAAAATTAATATATTCTATATTATACTATATAGAGTGACAAATACTCTAGTATTTTCAAATTATAATTTATTTTACAAGGATGCTATTCAATAATATTTTCAAATATCAATTCATAATCATATAAAATATTTTCATCAATGATTACAAAGACAACGTCTCAAACTGATTGGGACATGATGCTTTACCATCACACACTAGCATATGAGGCATTGAGACATGTAATTTGAATCAATAATCTTTATGAATAGCCACAATTAACAAATTGTGAGATCATGGTATATTTTCATAATTCTAAAATATTACCTTGATGGGGGTGTGAAACATCCTTAGTGTCTCCTAAAACATCTCATTGGAGACCACCCTCCACAACATGAATAACATAGTCTGTTCCTCATGATTATAGATTCACTCTATATCATCATTTAATAATATATAGTAATTAAAACCACACAATTAATTTATCCAATTTGGTCCCCCGCACATAGTGACGTAGTGTTAGGGATACACCCATCATTCAATGGTATGAAATATCTTACCATTTTTTAGAACACCTAAATTATTGGTCATCAAATAGAATCCTCGACACCTATTGATCATGGGATTACCTACATAGGTTGTTATCCATAATGTTTCCAATTTTATATATTACAAATAAAATAGAAGCGGTCACCCATTTTTATCTCTATATATCAATTATGGCTTAGTTTTTAATCCTTCTTGGAAAAAATATTCCTAATTCTATTATGATCCTTGTAGACCAAAAATCATTAACTTGGAAGGTAGTGAATTTAAGTCATCATGGAAAATAGTACTACTACAATAAAAAATTCATGGGTTTCATAGTTTTACTAATGAGTTCTCGCACTCCTTGAATCATATGAAATCACGGCCAGTCACTACATCCAACACAATCCAGCTTCATCTTAAAGATATCTCAGAACACAACATCCTCAACTAAATATTCTAGATAACATAGAATTGAAGCACTATTTAACCTCATAATAAGTTCTTGAAAATCACTCTAATAATGAATATACCATATGAAGTGCTTCTCTAATTATGTAAGGGAATTTGAGAGTTTTTTAATCATATAGAAGTATACCACTAATGTTTACTAATGTATTATTAATCTAATAAATATATGCACCATGAACATGAATATGGGAGGCTCCCAAAACATAACAACCTCAATAATTATGGGGTCGACTACTACTTCACCATATAATATGACATGAAATTGGATATAGAACTTTTAAATAATGAGTTTTCACATTTATTCTTTATGAAAAATATAATTGACTAAATTAAAGTATATAATAAACCTTAGACTCCAAAAATTTACATCCATTGATGAAAACATGATAAGGATGTGATTCATTAAAAATACCATGAACTGATCTTGGAATGGATGGAAGATATAGGTTTTCAGTCCCTTGAACATAGATATGGTTTTAATCAAACAAAATAATATCAAAATGAAATCAAAATTCTAATATATGAACCTGAAATCCATAATTTAGGTGAATTCATTGAATATCCATAGTCGATGATATCTATTTATAATTAAGAAGAAGTATATTCCATCAGTTGGTTGAATATTTGATCAATAATTAGATAATATAATTTTATCATGAATATAAAAAATTTTAGGTAGTGAAAGTATATAAAATAACCCATGATGAAGTCCCCCTTCATAGTGAATACAATTTTATCTTCCTAGGGGGATATAATGGGCAAGATAAAACCTTTTTACATAATGTCCATCAATCTGCAATTCATATAATTATATGTATATAGGGTAATTAGATAATATTATAATTATATGATTTCTCTATTGAGATGAAAATTGATGAAAATGTAATTATTTCGAGGAGGGGTAACTCTTGGGATGGGTAACATCCCACATCTAGTGACATCTCATCAGTTTCATGGTAAGAGTTCTACTTAAACCTCAAACATGTATCATAATACTCGAGAGGCTATTGACTATCTATTAGTGTAACACCCAAGGTAAATAAATAATAGGGATTTTTTATATTTATCACTATTTTTTAATAAAATGTTAATATTAATTTAAAGGGAACGCTATGCTTGATGGCTTACCCAATACACAAAAATGAGTTCCTTTTAAATCTTACGTTGCACTCTAATAATAAAATAATTTTATTTTTAAATGGTAGTTAACACCTAGCTGTTGTAATGATGGGAATGAACAGAACTAACTATAAAATGATTATATATGTTTGTAAAATATTTTTTCTTTTTACAATAAATGTTAGAGGATTAAAAATGCGAAAGAATCCAATTTTAAGCATAAATCTTCAAATAT
Organism: Viscum album; assembly: GCA_963277665.1. NCBI lineage: Eukaryota > Viridiplantae > Streptophyta > Magnoliopsida > Santalales > Viscaceae > Viscum > Viscum album. The sequence goes on from OY728126.1 coordinate 595,145,482, forward strand.
TCTTTAAAAGGTCGATTAACCACCTTTTGATGGAGAACCCTTTTTAAATATACTTTTGACAATTTTATATGTTTTATTTGACAATATAAAATCCTTATTTATAATCCGGACATCAAAATTTACTTTGTGTGAATTTTTGTTATTTTTCCGATAAAGATCATTTTTATTGAAAATATTGCATTTTAATTCAAAACCTCCTTTTAATATGATTTATTTATATGGATAGATTATATTTTTAATTGAGATTAAAGTGTATTTAGAATATATTTTTACCATTTAATCCAATTGTGGTCATTATAATTAATTTCACTTTGAAATTGGACTTAAACTAGTGTTAATCTTTTAATAGATATAGTTTCTTAAAAAACACTATTTGTTTTGACAGCGGGAATTAATTATTAAATTAATTAATTCAACTTATATGTTTTTTATTTTTTAATATAGAATTTTTTTTTGAATTTTTAATATCAAATATATATTAGGGTAAATTTTTTGGTATTTTTCTGAAAAACTTCAATTTTTGATGAATAGTGAAACCACTAAGTGGTAGTTAAAGAAATTGATTTCTCGTTTAAATGAAACATTTCCACTTCAGTGATTTTATTTTCAAATATCTGACATACATGGTTGTCATTATGAAGTAAAATGTGGTTCAATGAGATTAAAATATTTTTTTGGTGAATAGTAACTTTTAATTTTTATTAATTGTCATTAAAGGTAATTAGTGTAATTTAAGGTAAAAATAATGTTTTAATAATATGAAATGACCTAGACACATGTTCTACCCTCATTTTATGTGTCATGGCCGACCAATACAATCCATGGGTCAACTTGGGGACCCCATGTAGCCACTTTGGTAGGAAAATGACATAAATACCTTTTTATTTAAAGTCAAAATTAAAATGTCACAAACATGTGTAGTTTTACTAAAACAATATTTACATGGGGTTATATAAGTCATATTTTTTACTATAAATATTCATTAGAAAGATAAAACGATTTCCTACATCATGATATTTGTTTTATAATTTTTAGACATTAATTAAATTAAATTATTTATGACATCATGATGATGCATAGATTACCTCATTATTTAACGATTTAAATAAATTGAAACGATAATGTAAAATCTAAGACCTACACATGTAAAAAACCTATTAGATGGGTGGATTCCGAACAATTATCACCTTATCCTAGAAATATATAATTTTGGGACCTTTAAAATCAGAAAATAATTTTATAATAAAGTATACTTTATAACTTTCCAAGAGTTCTCCTCATATCCTCTTATAAAAGGCCCCCACCTCTACCACCTTACACACACCTCTCAAGACTTTGGATTGAAAAAACCTTCCCATTTCATCTCTCAACATACCTATCTTCATCATTGAAGCCTCACTTTGGTCATAATCTTTTTCAAGGAAGCCTTTGAGATCAAATAAAAGAGAGTTACCCAATTTAAAGGTAATGTCTTCCCCTCTATTATTTTGTTTTATTTTTCTTCTCCAAACCCCTAAAATCTTTTTATTAATTTTTATTTGTAACAACAACAGTATCTTAAATATAATAGGATGTTTTTATAATAATTATTCGATCTAAACTTTCACACATCTCCATTTAATGGTTAATGAACGTATTGTTTCTGTGGATGGCGAATTACTGCCTCACGAAACGATGACTGTTCAATATTCTTTTAACACCTTCAAAGGTGGCCATTAAGATGTCACTATATTTATATATGATATATAATATGATTATTTTTTCCTTATGTTTCTGTATTTTTCATTTATGTCATACCTTTATGGTTTCCATTATGGGTAAACGCGATATCTTCATTTTAGGAAGTGCGGACTACCGCCCCTCAAAGTGATTTGATTCGTTAATGCCATATGTGGGACGTATAATGGATGGAATTAATGGTATTACATATGATATCTTACTGGAATTATAATATACCTTTATATCATTATTATTTAATTCCATTTAATACAAAAAAAAGAAATGAAAGTAGCGTTCATGCGTACGTACAGCTTACCGTCTCCATGAACGGTACATTCTATTTATTATCTCCAAATGTTATGTACTATTATAAGTAAATATATATAATGGATATAAATTTAATATATTGCATCTAAATTATGAATATCATTCTGGAATTATAATATATATATCTCTCTTATTTTTAATTCCATTAATATGACAAAAAATGAAAGTAGCGTTCATGCGTACGTACGACCTACCGTCTCCATGAACGGTGCTTTTAATTATTTTATCTCCAAATGCTATGGAATAGTATAAAATGAATATATACTAGATATACATGATATTTAAAACATCAATAAAATTCTGGATATGATGTACCTATAACTACATGGAAAATTCATTTCCATAAAGTTCAATTTTTACTCATGTACCGAACATCGAGAAAAACGTCTAATATGAACTGACTTTATTAACCAATTATTATAACATTATAATATGTCATATGAACTGAATAATAATCTTTAAAGTAGGTCCTTATGAAATTATAAATTGGCCAAATTTTATTATTCATGAAATTAAAGAACGATCGAGTCATGTCGGACACGACATAAGGGATCCTACCCCTCTCTTTCTTTTAAAGTACACTCTTTTATGTCATTCCTTTTAAGCTCCTCTTTCGTATGATTGGGATGTTATTTTAAATTAACCTTACTGTAATTTTTTTGTTCATATGATGAGAGACCCTACTTTCTCTCATCAATCAATTTTGGAAGTGTTGAGTGGCGCTGTTAGGCTTCCAAATTTTCGTCAGAGATCCGACCTATCTCTTTATTTTTAAGTACTCTCCTTTATGTCAATTCTTTTAAGCTCCACTTTGCTATGTTGGGTGATGTTATTTTATATTCATCTTGATGTAAAGTTTATTTTAATATTATTAGAGACCCTATTTGATCTCATCAATCCATTTTTGGTAGTTTTAAGTGGCGTCGTTAGGCTGCCATGTTTTCATAAGGGAGTTTTAATCTCACTTTTATTTCTGTGAGATTTATGCTACATTTTCCACCATTTCCGTTGAGTGGTATATATACTACCCATTATTCTACTATTTGTGTAATATAATTTCAATTATGAGTATTTACATCAATTTTTTATTGTCCTTCTTTCATGGGGTGTATATTTCGAAAGATACCCAAGTCGTTAAGGGAACCATTCACCCTCCTCTTTTTAAATGATTTCATTTGTTGGGTCTTTTAATTTACATATTGTTATGTTGGGATATTTTATTATATATCCTTATTGAAGTAAATTTTATGTCCAAGTGATGAGATACCCTCTTTATCTCTCATCAACTCATTTTCTGAATTTTGAAGTGACGACGATAGGCTGTAGAATTTTTGCAAAGGAACTTCTTAACCCAATTTTGATTCTTTGGGATAAACTTTCACTCCTTGAATATGTCATTATATGAATATGTGTGAATAACCTCTGATTTTTTTACACTTAATATCCACTTATATTTGGTTTATTCGTTTTTCACACATAATTATGTAATTGATTTATCCTTATTCCAAGGATACCGTCTTTGTAATGGACTTTGTCTCAATCTCCTTTCATTGAGTCATATTTTGTTTTATACACAACCTTCTTTTATACGATGTATAAACCCCTTTGAATTTTACATTTATCCAAAAGGAATCTTTTAATACGAAGAATTTTACTAAACAAAAAAGGGAATGTTTTTGTCGTACGTATGCGGTGACAAAAAATTCTCCGCCGCCATGACCATTTTTGAGTTTCGACTTCCTCTAAGCGCCATAACTTTTTTTATATTAAAAATAAATAAAATGTTTTAATTTTCTTTAATTTTTCTATTGAAAATGGTTTTTATAATGTTTTTATATCAATGTGTTTTATTGATATCTTGTAATTGAAAAGTGGAAATGTTATGTTTCCTTTATGCATGTTTTATGTGATATGATTATATTATGGTTCTTGGGAATTATTATGAATACAGGTGGTTCCATGATAAACTAAGGGCAGGTGATCCCGATATAGCTCTCTAATGCATTGGTAATGCGATGGGGTTAAACGTTAAGTTTTCTCCAAAGAGATTTAGGGAATATACTATGATGGGTATTCCAAACGTAACCAAGAGGCTCACTCCCTACATATGTATGTTATGAATGCCTCAAGTTACCATTATGCCTTAGGATTTCTATGATTTATTCATGATTTGATGAGGTATGTTAAAATTCTTTTGTTTTATAAGTAAATTATGATTTCATACATGGACTAATGTTTTCTTTTTGTACTTTTATATCCCTTACTGAGATTTTTATGCTCATCCCTAGTTTTTGAAATGTTTTTCATAGGTCAAGGGAAAGGTTCATGATATTATGATAGTGTCAAGGAAGTGTCAAGAAATAATCCATTTTTTATTTTAAATATGTTTCCATTAATGGGAAAAAATGAAAACTATCTTTTATGTAACCACTTTGTTTAAATGTGGAATGTAATTTATGATTTATGATCTAATTCTCTAAAACTCTAAACCTGAAAGGATCCTCAATGTGAATTATTCATTTAATTCAATATTAAGTAAGGTTTATGTCTGGGGCCATATAGTTGGTATCAAAGGTCGGTTTAGATAACTTTAGAGGTTAGGGTATTCTCTAAGAAAAAGTGACATTACCATAATGGTTAGGATTTCAGAAAGAGTCCTAGTTTTAGATAAAGTGAATGAGTAAGTATATCTTAGTGTTTATCTTCCTCATTTTTACATGATGGTTTTATTGATATATGCACACTGACATTTCTGTTTTTAGTAAATGTATGGATCTAGCAGGTACTAAAGTGGCAATGGGTTTGATGGAAACTGTGGTGGTTCATTGATTATGAGACTGGATGAAATGGGGGGTTCAATGAGGAATATCGTGGTTGTTCTAAACCAACTATCAAGGATTCATGATCAACCACTTGAATCTTGGTGAGTTCTCTAATGCATCATGTACAAGATGACCAACTCGATATGGTAGTTCAGGTAATAATTATAAAGGTAACCATTAGGGTTTATATGATCCCTACTTTTTAGGTAACTATGGGTTAATCTATGATATGATGGAAAATGAAAGGCATGAGATAAAATTGAGGTTAAAATATGTTATGATCATTTTTGAAGATTTTATCTCGTTTTGGGGAATGTTTTAAGAATTATGTAGTTTTGGAAAAAGGAAAATACACAGACCATGTGACAACCTGTCGCGTTGGACAAAGCTGCGGGAATCGAACCCACAACCAAAGTGCGACTGGTATTTATCGCCTACCACTAGACTACGTGAAGTCCCTGGTTAGTTTGACTAATTCATTTTAGTTAGATGGTTTTAGGAATCAAGTGTAAATTTATTTTGGGTTATCAATTGAAATGATTAACCTATCATGGAGGATATGTGATTAGGTTAATTACTTTTGAATATGAGAATTTAAGAGCAACTGATGTCATTTGGAGAAAAAAGTTAATTTTTACCTTGGAAGATTATGTGATTAAATCCTTAAAATATTTTGTTTTTAATCTTAGTTTGGTTTACTTTGAGGAATTTTAGGGACAATTGTTTATCGAATGGTCTTCGTTGAACTTTGGGTTTTTTTTGAAAAATTTTAGAGATTAAGAATAGATTTTCTTTTTATAAAGGATTATACTTTTGTGGATTATCTGATCTAATACTAAAAATTTTGGTTTTGGTTTTTTTCTAAATACATGGGAAATATATAGTTCACTTTTGAGGATTATGTGATTCTCTAGAAGTTGATTATATCTCTCTTAATGTAAACAAGTCATCCTAAACACTTATCTTTTGGAGAAAATATGAGGTCATGTAAGGAATCTAGTAAAAGTTGAAAGTCAACATGAAAACTAAGTATGTTTCATTATGAATTAGTTAATCTCAAAAATAAATTCTTCAATGAAGAGTAACATAAAACAAAAATGTTGTCTGTTAACTTTTCCTACTGGGGAATCGAATATTGTTTAACCCATCACAAGTTAGTGATTTTCTTATGGTTAACTTTCTCCTAGACATGTTTACTATCACTCTCCCTCAGAACATGACCCTTTGTTTTTTCCACCATATCCATGTTTTCCTACATGGAATCCTAGTATGGGTTAACTCATGTGACCTTTGTACTTCTCTTTCTTTATTTTAATGTGATTGTTTTACTGACTCTGGTTTTGATGTGGGATTTTCAATGATGTTTCCGAGCCCAATTTGAAAATTGCGAGGACGCAATTCCCAAAAGGGGGGAAGGATGTAACACCCCAGGTAAATAAAGAATATGTAATTTTTATATTTATCCCTATTTTTAATAAAATGTTAATATTAATTTAATGGGAACACTATGCTCATTGGATTACCCAATACGCAACAATGAGTTCCTTTGAAATCTTACGTTGCACTCTAATAATAAAATAATTTTATTTTTAAATGGTAGTTAACACCTAGCCGTTGTAATGATGGGAATGAACATAACTAACTACAAAATGATTATATATGTTTATCAAATATTTTTACTTTTTACAATAAATGTTAGAGGATTAAAAATGCGAATGAATCCAATTTTAAGCATAAATATTCTAATATTCTTTAAAAGGTATATTAACAGCCTTTTGATGGAGAAACCTTTTTAAATATACTTTTTACAATTTAATATTTTGTATTTGACAAAATAAAATCTTTCTTTAGAATCTGGAAATCAAAATTTACTTTGTGTGAATTTTTGTTATTTTTCCGAAAAAAATCATTTTTATTTAAAATGTTGCATTATAATTCAAAACTTTCATTTAATATGATTTATTTATATGGATAGATTATATTTTTAATTGAGATTAAAGTGTATTTAGAATATATTTTTACCATTTAATCCAATGGTGGTCATTGGAATTAATTTCACTTTGAAATTGGACTTAAACTAGTGTCAAGATTTTAATAGATATTGTTTCTTTAAAACATGCTATTTGTTTTGACAGTAGGAATTAATTATTAAATTAATTAATTCAATATATATGTTTTGAATTTTGTAAAATAGAAGTCATTTTTGAATTTGTAATATCAAATATATCTTAGGGTGAATTTTTGGTATTTTTCTGAAAAAAATCTAATTTTTTATGAATAGTGAAACCACTAAGTGGTAGTTAATGAAACTGATTTTTCATTTAAATGAATCTTTTCCACTTTTGTGATTTTATTTTAAAAATCCAACATACATGGTTTTCATTAATAAGTAAAATTTTATTCAATGAGATTAAAATAATTTTTGGTGAATAGTAACATTTACGTTTTATTAATCGTGATTAAACGTAATTGGTGTAATTTAAGGTAAAAATAATGTTTTAATATAATGAAATGACCTAGACACATGTCCTACCCTCATTGGATGTGTCATGGCCGACTAAGAAAATCCATGGGTCAACTTGGGGACACCATGGAGCCACTTTGGTAGGAAAATGACATAAATACCTTTTTATTTAAAGTTAAAATTAAAATCTCACAAACATTTGTTGTTTTACTAAAACAATTTTTACATGGGATTATATAAGTCATATTTTGACAATAAATATTCATTAGAAAGCTAAAAATATTTCATACATTATGATATTTTCTTTATAATTTTGATACATTAAATAAATTAAATTATTTATGAGACCATGATGATGCAGAGATTACCTCATTATTTAACGATTCAATTAAAATGAAACGATAATGTAAAATCTAAGATCTACACATGTCAAAAACCTATTGTATGGGTGTATTTAGAACTATTATCACTTTATCGTTAAAATATATAATTTTGGGACCTTTAAAATCCGAAAATCATTTTATAATAAAGTAATATTTTATAACTTTCCAATAGTGCCCCTCCTCTCCTCTTATAAAAGGCCCCCACCTCTACCACCTTACACACACGTCTCAAGCCTTTGGCTAAGCCATACCCTGCCCATTGCATCTCTACACATCCATCTCTTCGTCATTGAAGCCTCACTTTGGGCAGAATCCATTCCAAGTAAGCCTTTGAAATCAAATCAAAGAGAGTTACCTGATTTAAAGGTAATGTCTTCCCTTCTATTCTTTTGTTTTATTTTGCTTCTCAAAACCCCTAAACACTTTTTATTAAATTTTTTGTAACAAAAAAAGTATCTTAAATATACAAGGATTTTTTTATAAGATGTATTCCAGCTACACTTTCAATCACCTCCGTCTAATGGTTAAAGAACATAATGTGTCTGTGGATGTCGAATTACTACCTCACGAAACGATGATTGTTCAATATTCTTTTAACACCTTCAAAGGTGGCCATTAAGTTTTCACTATATTTATATATGATATATAATATTTTTATATTTTCCTTATGTTTTTTTATTTTTCATTTATGGCATACCTTTATGGTTTCCATTATGGGTAAACGCGATATCTTCATTTTAGGAAGTGCGGACTACCGCCCCCTCAAAGTGATTTGTTTCGTTAATTCCATATATCGGATGTATAAAGGATGTAATTAAGGATATTACATATTATATCCTACTATAATTATAATATACCTTTATATCATTATTTTTTATTCCATTTAATACAAAAAATTGAAAGTAGCGTTCATGCGTACGTACGGCTTACCATCTCCATGAACGGTACATTTCATTTCTTATATCCAAATGTTTTGTACTATTATAAGTACATATATATAATGGATATAAATTTAATATATTAAATCTAAATTATGGATATAATTCTGGAATTATAATATATATCTCTCTTATTTGGTTTTAATTCCATTAATATGACAAAAAATGAAAGTAGCGTTCATGCGTACGTATGGCCTACCGTCTCCATGAATGGTGATTTTAATTTTTTTATCTCCAAATGATATGGAATAGTATAAAATGAATATATACTGGATATATATGATATTTAAATCATCAATACTATTCTGGATATGATGTACCTATAACTAGATGAAAAATTCTTTTCCAACAAGTTCAATTTTTACTCATGTACTGAACATCGACAAAAACGTCTGATATGAACTCACTTTATTAACCAATTGTTATAACATTATAATATGTGATATGAACTGAATAATAATAATTAAAGGAGGTGAATAAGAAATTATAAATTAACCAAATTTTATTATTCAGGAAATTAAAGAACGATCAAGTCATGTCGGACACAAGGTAAGGGTTCCTACCCCTCTCTTTCTTTTTAAGTACACTCTTTTATGACATTCCTTTTAAGATCATATTTCTTATGATTGGGATGTTATTTTATATTACTCTTACTATAATTTTTATTTTCATATGATGAGAGACCATACATTCTCTCATCAATCAATTTTGGATGTTTTGAGTGGCACCGTTAGGCTGCCGAATTTTCGTAAGAGATCCAACCTCTCTCTTTCTTTTTAAGCACTCTCCTTTATGTAAATTCTATTAAGCTCCTCTTTGTTATGTTGGGGGATGTTCTTTTATATTTCTATTGATTTAAATTTTAGGTTATTAAGTTGAGAGACCTTATTTGATCTCATCAATCCATTTTTGGAAATTTTAAGTGGCGCTGTTAGGCTACAGAGTTTTAGTAAGGGATTTTTCATCTCACTTTTATTCCCGTGAGATTTATGCTACATTTTCCACCATTTCCATTGAGCGGTATATATACTACCCATTATTCTACTATTTTTATAATATAATTTCTTTTATGAGTATTTACATCAAGGTTTTATTGTCTTTCTTTCATGGGGTGTATGTTTCGAAAGATACCCAAGTCGGTAAGGGAACCTTTCACCATCCTTTTTTTAGAAGACTTATTTTGTTGGGTCTTTTAATTTACATATTGTTATGTTGGGATATGTTATTATATATCCTTATTGATGTAAATTTTATGTCCAAGTGATGAGATACCATTTTAATCTCTCATCAACCCATTTTCTGAATTTTGAAGTGACACTGTTAGGCTGTCGAATTTTTGCAAGGGAACTTTTTAACCCAATTTTGATTCTTAGGGATAAACTTGAAATTCATGAATATGTTATTATATGAATATGTGTGAATAACATCTGATTGTTTTACACTTATTATCCACTTATAATTCTTGTATTCTTTTTTCACACATAATTATGTAATTGATTTATTATTAATCCAAGGATACCGTCTTTGTATGGGACTTCGTCTCAATATCCTTTCATTGAGGCATATTTTGTTATCTAGACAATATTATTTTATAAAGTTTATAAAACCCTTTGACTTTTACATTTACTCAAAAGGAATCTTTTTATACGTAGTGTTTTACTAAATGAATAAAGGGAATGTTTTTGTCATGTGTATGCAGCGACAACAACTTCTCCGCCGTCGTGACCATTATTTGAGTTTCGGCTTCCTCTAAGTGCCATACCTTTTTTTAAAATTAAAAATAAATACCATGTTTTACTTTTCATTAATTTTGGTATTGAAAATGGTTTTCATAATGTTTTTATATCAATGTGTTGTATGGATATCTTGTGATTGAAAAGTGTAAATGTTATGTTTCCTTTATGTATGTTTTATGTGATACGAATATGTTATGGTTCTTGGGCATTATTATGAAGACGGGTGGTTCCATGATAAACTAAGGGCGAGTGAGCATGATATATCTCTCCAATTCATTGGGTAATGTGAAGGGGTTAAACGTTAAGGATTCTCCAAAGAGATTTAGGAAATATACTGTGATGGGTATTCTAAACGTAACCAAGAGGGTTACTCCCTGCATAAGAGCGTTATGAATGCCTCAAGTTACCTTTATCCCTTATGATTTCTATGATTTATTCATAATTTGATGTGGTATGTTAAAATGCTTATTTTTTATGAGTAAATTATGATTTCATACATGGACTAATGTTTTCTTTTTGAACTTTTATATCCCTTACTGAGCTTTTTATGCTCATCCTAAGTTTTTGAAATGTTTTTCACAGGTCAAGGGAAAGGTGCATGATATGATGATAGTTTCAAGGAAGTGTCAAGAAATAATCCATGTTTTATTTTAAATATTTTTCTGTTGATGGGAAAAAATGAAAACTATCTTTTATGTAACCACTTTGTTTAAATGTGGAATGTAATTTATGATTTATGATCTAATTCTCTAAAACTCTAATCCTGAAAAGATCCTCAATGTGAATTATTCATTTAGTTCAATATTAAATAAAGATTAATTTCGGGGCCTTATAATTAGGGTATATGGTGATATCAAGGGGTGACTATGTCCTCATATAAAAGTAAAATGAATAGTGAAAATTATGAATCAACATCTATAATACATATTCACAGTATATGAAATCCAATAAACAAGAATTATACTATAATGAAATTAAATTCTATCACATAAGAGTAAAACACCACTGATCACCCACTAGGATGATCAAATGTGAAAAATTATAAAATGAAAATAAATATATAATGATTTTTTTTCTTTTTTTGAGATTTGAAGTATTTTATATAATATATTTATTATTAGGCATAAGGTCCCTAAGAGAATTTTTGGGTCAGGGATGCTTGTTAATGATATAATAATAATATTAAATATATTATATCAGAATGTGATTATTTTTCTAAAATAATTGAATTACTCCTAAAGGAGTCTTGGAATAGAAATATTAGGCTACCATTAGATGTAGAATATGGGATTTACCCTAGGAATGACATAATCATTCTGTGCATCAGGTGTCGTCTTTATTACCATCATGAGGGGAATAATAACTGGATTAATTAATATTAATTAATTTAATTGTTATAATTATATTCCAAACCAAATCACAAGATATATATAAATGTTTACACAAAATACCTTGGTTTATAGGTAAGATTCTAATGATTCAGGGAGAACCACTTGAAGAGGATTACCAGATGATTATGATAAATCATGAATTGAAAATAAATGAGCTGATTTGTGCTTGGGGATCACACAAATTACAAACAAAGTGAAGTTCTTCTTTAGAAATCAATCCATGATTTTTTATAATGTTTTTTTTATTTTATCCCCATTTTTTATTCGATTTCAAATTTGATTTAGTCCTACTTTGAATAATGATTCATAGATCAACTATTGATTTTCAAGTATTAATTTTTTTCCAATGTATTGGGAATTGATATTATTTGAATTCAGTTGTTTCTCTGTCATTATAACGGAAATGAATCTTTTCTAACCTGAAAAATTGATGATGTTCATTCCTCTTATTTAATTTCAGACATTTCTTCCCCCATTCTTCACAAATTCATCTCCAATATTCACATTAACCAGAGGTTTGATGAATATACCGTGGATTATTGTTGTGAAATGGATCATTAGGATATGATATCAAATCCATAGGTATGGGATCATGATAAACAGAGAAATCTGGGTATGACAATATTGGATTACAATCATAGGTTGATTAGGATAAGTTTAGACTTTTCCCGTTTTTTGTTTAGAGTTTTTCATGTCATGTGGTGAAACATGTGGTGATTCTTAAGTATATTTGATGGCTGGAAGGTGATTAATGTTATGTTCTGATTGGATAGTGTGAGGAAACAATAGTTCAATAATATCCCTTGTTACATGGTGTGTATAACACATAAAAAACACTATGGTGGAAACTACTTCTAAGTCAAGAGTTTACACAAGAAATAAAATATAACATGTTTCATTATCCATCCCACACACCATGTGATCTTCTGTTGGTGGTTCAATGTGTGAAAAATTGGTATGTGGGAATAGACACAGACAAATACATGGGAATTTTTAGAGTATATAGAAGTAGACCATCACTCAGACAAGGCCAAGTACATGGGCATGAACATAGTATATGGGCATTACACAATGTACATGGGGATAACTAGTGTTCATAAGATCAAGAGAATGACACATGTTTAGTGTCTTCCATGGACTAAATTTCATGTATCCTAAAAGGGCAAATCATTTATATCGAAAAATACATGTTTTATGAGACATTAGTGTCCTTTCTTTTAATGAAGGTGTGGATTATTTCTTTTTCAATTTGAATCCATTTTTTTATCTTGGTAAACATGAACTATGGCCTATAGATGGTCCCAGGAGAATCTAAATCATGTTATGATCCAGTAATTATAGGAAATTCGAATATAAGGTAGGCCACAAAGTTACTACATTGTTTATACAAACTTTTACTGGTAACTTAGTTGGATACCCTATGATCAGTGGGGTCCATAAATATGTTTTTCAACTATATGAACCAATGTGCAATTACATGTGAAATAATATAGAGGTATGACCATGGTATTTAAAACATTTTGTGTTATGATTAGTGAAATTGTGCACCATAACAATTCGAGGTCTTTCCATGGTTAATGTGTTGAGGTAGTAATTGAAATGTTTTGAAAAATTATGCTACCAAATCGTTCACTCTTATTTTGTGGCTTAAATGTCTTAAAAACCCATAATGAATCATTAAACCTCCTTTACTCTTCATCTTATTCATTCCAATGGATGTTTTCCTCCTCCTTATCCCATAAGTCAACTTCTTCTTCAAACTACGATCCTTGATAACTCCTACGGCTAGACATAAAATTAATATTCATCAATGGAAATGGATATCTAGATGTATACTCTCAATTCCTCTAAATTATATTCTAATTTTGTCATTGGATATGTTTCACTATTTTTGTGGAAGCTCCTTTTCCCTATTTCTTGGGTGTCAGTTTGTTTCTATGATTTGTTCCTATCAAATTCTAATATGAGTCTGTAATCATGTGAGGATTTTTCTATGGAATTAATGTTGGTGGTCATTTATTTTTTTCCATATAATGCAATTTTTTCATACACACACTATTGTTCCACAATTCAAACCTATTCACATAATAACCTAAAATAAGTTTATTGATTTTTAATTGATATATTCATGTATAAAATCTCTTAGATATCTTTTTTTCGTAGTTATAGGACGTCAAATTCCATCATGGACTCCAATTTGGTGTGTCGGCATGATATTCCACATTTTAATTAATTGATTACATTCTAGGAAAACCTCTTGTATGTTTGGATTTGGTTTTAAATTGAATTGACATCTATTATATAAATGTTAATTGAATAAAGTCACCTCCTAATTACTGGGATTGAATTATAAATTATATTTTCTTTATAGGTAGTTACCAAATATATAATGGAACCATATATGTGCTTTCTTAACCCTTGAAAATGAATTTTTATATACTGATTAAAAAAATGACTTGTATTTAATGTAATGGCTTGTTCATGTTGGTTTTTCAAACATAAATTAACTAAACAGATCAATTGAAATGAATTATTAAGGGTGGAAATTCCATTTTTATTATAGAATGATTTAATAAATACTTTGTTAAATGTGAATTTAATTACATTCGTTATATTTGGGATTGATTAATTTAATACATGAGGGTAATTCTTAAATAATAATATCATAAAAATGATTACAACTTTGATATAGGGGATAATATAATGTTATAGGGACATGTTGGGAATGGTGTTTCACTATTCCTTACATCAGGTATTGACCATGACATCTAACACCATTGGCATAAATTTGATTGAGGTAATGACACACCACATCCCCTGTTTCTGGTGTAAGAATTATTAAAAACCCACAATCTCAAGTGTTGGGCATGACATATCCAATTCATTATGTGATTTATGAGATTTACCTTATTTTAGATATTATAGGAATGTTTAGATTGGTTATTGATGACTGGGTTACACCCTGGTAAACCCATCACCTAGTATTCTACGTCTATGGCTACTAATGTCTATATGTACTTAGTAAAATAGGTGGATTAAATATATAAATATAATAAATATATATTATTACTACATATATATATTTAGTGACTATTTAGATATTTATTCCAACCTATGCCGAAGTATGTAGAACATCCTTGTGTCCTTTGGGAACTTGAGATGGATTGTGATTATTTATACATTACTATTGATTATTTATTTATACATACAAATTATTTAACAATGTACACTAATTCGATTACAACAATACATCATTATTGGTGTCCTACATTGATTTTATCTCACACCATCCTCATGACAACTTTAGAACGTGAGTAGGTTAGTTATCTATAGTTTTGGATGTGGAAAATCACCATGCTGCAGATATTTGAAACACTTTACATATAGTATTATCATGGAAAAAATAGCTGAGCATATGCCCATGATCCTAGTGGATTCGTATTTTATCCTTTTCTTTCTATGTATAGAATTTTTTATATGTATTTAATTTATTACACTTTTTTTACACAAAGCATGCCATGACACTATGATTAGGAATCTGGATAGTTTATTTTGATATTATTATTTAATTGATAAGTTATTATTTCTTATGCAATTTACTTATTATATTTTTTGTATATAGTTTCTGGAATGGTGGGTAACTGGTCTCGTGACATTTTATTTTCTTCTTATACATGAATCTATTGTTTAATGTTTAATTATATTCAATTGTGAAACTATTATATGATAGTATAGTCTCTCTACTTTAATATATTTACAACCTCGCTGCTAGTCGGTAGATTATAGTGTATAGAGAGGTGTGCGTGAGACCAAGTGCCCCACTCGCTCAGGGTACATGTTATGTGAATCCTAGGCCAAGACGTTACAAAGTGGTATCTAATGTTATTTTCCTTTTTATTACTGTTTGAGAATTAGAAAGGAGAATATGAGTTCAACTAATTTAGAATTGACCATGAACCAAGACGTAGCTGACCCACGTATTGAGGAAACCCAAATTATCTTTGATGGTTATTGCGATTATTAATTTAATATATTAGGGTTGATAGGGATTATTTGTTCTATTATGCACATGTTTATCATGATGTTATTATTTTTATTACTCAAATTATTATTTTTATTACTTGTCCTAATGATATGATTGTGTTTCATCAGTTCATGCATCATTATAGGAACAATAGGACTAATGTGCCATGTATTTTTTCCATGACATGTTTTTTATCAAGCATTACCTTGTTTCATATTATTGATGTTGGGTTACTATATAGAAATTAAATTAAATTTCTTATATGGAATTGAAAAACATAATTGATACTTAAAGTATAAGCCTTTACCTAATAATTTTTTAATCCATAGGGTAAATTAGACACCATTAGTAGTCTGTTGTAGAACATTGATCCATAGACCATTGATTTCATGGGATGAAACATGTTACGGTATGGATTCATTGGATGCCACAATTTTTTTCATGAGGAGTATGAACCCCTATGGATCAGAATTGGTGATCCATCTAATTAGACCATCTAAGGATAATTTATAACATATACGTGTGGAAATTTAAAATAAACAAATATTATAAAAGAAATAGTCATCTAATACATGTAAAATATTGACCTAGACCAAAACACAACATTAGTTGTGGGAATTAGGGTTTACCATATGTTTTTATGGCATGTTAGGGTCTTTCCTTACCACATAGTCCCAGATTTGTGAGTATGAATAGATGTCTGATCATCTCTATAGGAAGGCTATGTACATGTCCTAGTTATCATTCTATAATATTTTAAATTGTTATGGTCTCGTCTGAGGAATGTATTTGACATCTTAGAATCATGAATCCATAATATATTCTAGTTGTATGCCCTAAAGGTAGTGATGACCATATGCATGAGGTGGTGACCCCTGAGTTTATTGTGATGTATTTGGATGTTCCACCTGTGGGACCCCTTCTATTCATGAAATGGACACCAACATCAAGTGCCAAGTGGTATTTATATGGATGTTTCATAATATTCAATATATTTTTCAACCTACCTTTAGTATGGAAGATTTGTTATGGGTGTTCCCACAATGGCATCCTACAACCTTTTCAGTGGATGGGGGAACACAGCTTGATGAGTCTTGGATTGAATCTATTCTCTCTAAATTCAAGTATATTGAGACAACTAAATAATTGAGTGTCAATATTTCAGATTTTATGTTGTGAGATTCTCATAATCAGTGGTGGTAAGTTATTACCCTGGAAGATCAGTGTAGAGGTATGGTTTGTAATGACTTCCAGACTATCTTCTTTGATAATTTTATTCCACAGACTCTATGGTCTGACTAGACTCGACATTTTATGAGCATGTAGAAGGTATGAAATGTATTTTATGGAATACTCTTCTCATTATACAAATATTAACCATTGTTATCCAAATATAACATGTGGTGATCTTATGACTGATAGACTATTGAAGGATGGGATAGTATACACCCTTCAATAACAGGTAAATGTCTTTTGGTTGATGGGAATATTAGATATAATCAACAATTACATTATTATTAATAAAAATATATGGAAGATGATTGTGAGAGTTAGAGATGTTTGATACATATATATATTAGATGTTCTTCTAGTAGAAAAAAGTGTTACATATAGGTTTTTCATATGGGTTGTAGTAGTCCGATAGCTCATACTAACAAATTATCAGTATATCAATAGTGGAAGAAGTTGAGTCATATGAAACCCTATTTTTTTACATGATATATAAGAATATAGAGGTTTCAGAAAGATGGGGAATATCTAGTGCTTTGATATGTTCTTTCTATCCGCTGCTACTGAGCAAGGATCGACACATACTCCATGTTCAGAAACAAGGATAATAGTTTCTAGTGAGGAAGGAAACTTAAATTCCATAATCCATTCAAGATGAAGTTGTGGCTGAGGTAGATGTTTTTAGAATCATGATTAATATCTTGAAAGGTTTAGTATTTCTCATTATAGTATGGGAAAGACTCAATGTTCTAGTATATTCCAGTTACATACAGTGCGTCATATTCTTGTAGTGCAGAGCATCCGACCTTCTGCTATTAGTTGTATTATTCTAGTAGCCTCAGAAATAGTGTATACTTTATTTAACATAGGTTAATGTCAATATTTTATATATGAGTCAATCATAAAGATACATTCCATTGAGATATAAAAATTTGATTTCACGAAGATGCTCGATACCCTGTTAGACATCCGATTAGAGAATGTATGATGGTGTACTTCATGTCCCCTTGATAAAGATGGATACCTCCTTTTATGAAATATTTTCAAACTCAACATGATGGGAAACGATGTAATCATCTGGAATGACATGTTAGTTCTCTATCGAAAACATAATGACTACTATCATTGGTGGGTGATCATTTAATAACTAGAGGGTGGTAATAATGTGTATAGGGTAGAATTGGTTGTTCATGAAACTATATATGGACCCAAGACGTTGAGGCCAAGATTTGTGAAATGTCATATCTCAATTCTCTTCTAGGTTGAATAAAGGCCACAACCCAAAATTTTCCAACCTTTAGTGGAGTATTTTTGTTATGTAGTCCCTTTTTACTTTTTTATGCTACCTCTAGTGAGAGGGGTAGAGATTACTATTGAGCTAGTTATATAAGAAGAAAAAATTATTTATGTATTCAATATATCTTAGCTTCTTAATATATATTTGTCGCCTTCACATGTATTTCATCCTAATGAGGATGAGTAAGAGGTGGTTTCTTTCTTTGAGGAGTATTTGATGCATATTGGTGATCAGAGCATGAAGATACTCTGAGGAAGGGCAGTTAATTTTTTATGGGTCTTATTGTAGCCGAGTACAATATGAAAACTGGGATTGGTAAGATGATTTATGAACATATTGAACAGAACTATATTCTGACGATACCTCTTTACCCTCAAAAGATGAACTCCAGGTTGAGTTTCTTTCAGGAGGGGGGGGTTTATAATGACATGACTATTCATAATTTTATTAATCGAATGTTTTTAGTTTAAATTTTATTATGTGTACCTTATGATGTTACATAATAGGGTCACGAATTTCACAAGTATTTATGGGGATTTTTTAGATTCAAGAACCCTGGGAATTTGGAAAATTGATAGGGCCGCATGATTATAAGAACTTGTGTTGCCCAGCCCGCACAATCACTACTAACCATGCGAGGTAAGACATAGGTGCATTGGGTGGCCACTTATTTAGTATAAAACAATAATACCGTAGGTGAAATAACTTGTGGGATTAAAAACCACTTTGACATATTCCATTTGGATTATTGAAGCACATTTTTTCCAATCATGCGGTCAAACCGTGCACCCTGGTTTTTTAAGGTGAATTTTCTATTTTCCATTCATTAATATTAACACCATATTTCCTCACATCCCTCTCCATTTACTATGGATGAGTAAACCTTCTTCCACCTATGAGATATCATATTTGTGAACCTAGGTTCTTTAATATCTGTTTAATTTGAACACCAAATTCAGATCCATCAAAGGCATTGGGTAGCTAGAGGTACATTCTCAAATTCTATTCCTTCCCTTTTAAGACTAACTTTACATCTAGTAGTTTATTTAAGTGAAAGATAATATGGTATATTTTTAGTAAATTTATCCATTTCTATGATTTCAACCAATATACATTGAATATAAGACCTCCATCAAACTAGTATTTGGCAACAAAATTAAAGTAGGTGTCAATGTTATTTTCTATAAAAATATAAATTTGTTACCATAGCCTCATAAGGTGCCACACACCATACATTGGTGTGCATTACCTTAAATTGAGTTAATTTATTTTCAAGTTATATACACATATCCATATACTTTTGAGGATAATTATTGTGTATTTACAGGATTTTGACCATAATTATGGACACCCCATGGAAGTATTGTCTTGAAACACAACTTTGTAATTAATTAATTAAATGTATGTAACACCAACTAAGTGTCCTTATTTGTTATTAAATTTAGTTAACCACTTTTATATAATTTTTTCATTGAATAAGGAACCTACTATGTTTCTAGATTGATTAATAAATTGGTTTTACCTTGTAGGTAGTTTCCAATATTAATATGGAAACTTATAAGTGCTTATTTGAACAATGATAAATTACTTTTAATTTTTCATTTATTACATGGATTGAATTAACTTGATGTAATTCTTCGTGAGTGTTTTCTTTATCTAAATAAATTAAATGTAATACTTAAATAATAAAATTCAGTGTCAAGGACATGCCTCCTATTATGTCTGTATTATATATGAATTGGAATGTCAATGGTTATATTTGGGCTTGATGAATGTAATACATCATAGGTAATATCTCAGGGATATTATTCTAAAAATGATTACACCTCTAATATAGGTAGTGGAATGATGATTTTTGGTTTTGTTGGGAATGATGTTTCAAACTACCTTAAATCGGGTGTTGAGAATGACCTCTCACACTATTGACACTATTTAGATAATGGGATTCACGAAAAAAAATCCCTTGCATTCTATTTAGACATGATGACTCACCAACCATATAGAGTGATGAGCATGAATTAATGAATTCATCCTGAGATATAGGGATTGGATCAGCTTTTTGAGCTTATAGGTTCATTTATATAGGTTCTAGATAACTGTGATATGCCATTTTCCATCGAGTATCTAATATTCAAGGTATATGGATACTTACATCTACACGTAACTTGTCCATATATGTGGAATTAGCATATAACTATAATATATATATAGTTATTGATCCTACAATAATTTAGGACAAGGGTAGAAACAGGTTGTGCCACCAGGTTTTATTTAGGAACCAGGGAGGCAGGTATATATTTATTCAACAATGCTATAATTATTTTATATATTCACACTGTTATATATTTTTACACTACATGGATTTCATGTACATGTCATAATGGTGGCCTACTTGGATTTAATCTCACATCTTACTTGGCCCTCTTTTGTTACACAAGTGGATTTCTTATCTCCAGGAATGGATAATGCAATGATCCATTATATACATTATTGATATTGATTTTCTACAGTGAGAACCTAAGAGTAAATGACTATGAATATGTGTTTGTTTCTAGTGGAGAAGTATTTTTTAATTTTTTTAGTTGTTGTCAAACCTGTTGTATATACTTGTCCCATTTTCCAATTTTATTTATCACAATTTCAGGCAATGTTGTATATGACTCTACGTTAATGATTTTGATATTATGATTTAGTTGTTCAGTTATCTATGTTTCTTCAAATTTTAATTATTACATCTATTATATGTTCTTTTTCCATGGTGGGTTACTGATCCATAGATTATTATTTCTGTTTACTTATGCTTCTATTGTTTTCTATTTTTTGTTATATCAAATGTTCCATTTTGATATGATGGTATAGTTTCCCCACTGTACCACCTATACACCCTCACAACTAGCTGATAGCCTTTGGTATATGTGGAGGTACAACAGAGGCCCTGAGACCTGCAAGCATGGGGCCCTAGTTGTGTGGGCGTTGGTTGGGGACATTAAACATACCACACATAGTGTTTGATGAAAAATACATGCTTTTGTATATACAGAAATAAATGTTGTGGGAGATGTAAAGACACATAGCTGACAAGAAATACCATTTACTACCATTACACATCATGTAGTTTATATAGGGTAGGATGAGGCTTTCAGTATCTTTTCAAAAGACTAGTATCAGTTTTGTTAATTTCATTGGTCAAAAAATTTTTGGGTACAATGAGGCATTGAATCCTTATATTATGAATTTGATTCCATCAACTTTTTTAGTATTGATAAGATTTTTTGGAATACATCTATTTTATTAGGTTGGTAGTCTCTATTATTTTTTCACCTTCCCTTGGTAGGGTTTGAGGAATCATCATGACCAACATATATGGGTGTACTATCTGAGACATAGCGGGTTATTCCTATAGGGTTTTAGGTGTCCCACATAAGATTGGGTGTGATCCGTTATATATGTATCATGGCCATAGGTGTTTTGGTGAGTACATGATTAAGAATTCAATATGAGCATGACCTCTTGGAGTAGCACTATTAATGAAGAATGGCTTGTAGAGTGAGATCACCATGAAGAGTGTTACCCTAAAGCCATGAAAAAAATCTTGTGGCTAGTTTTATGGTTTAAATGACATTGATAAATAATGTCTATTACGAGTATATATGGTTATATTATTTCTATGTCCTATATTCAGATTGACATAAATTTATGATTATGATCAAAATACTCTCTTGAAATATTATATTCGGTGATTCTATAGTGTCATACATGGTACTATTTACACACATATTTATGGGCTCAACTCGTACATTTCATCTCATATTTAGATGACATTCCATTTAATAGTGTCCTTGTAGGACCAAGAGTTAGTGAATCATATTTTTCCGGTAATATGATGGTTCATAAAGAGAATTATCATATAAAAATAATCCACTCTTAAGTAGGTTGGAATATTTTTAGGCATTTGGTGGTCGTTTTCTTGACCCTTAGGATTTCTAGTACTATTTCATACTCTGAATATTAGATATAGATGTATTCATGCATTTGGTACTATTGTTTACTTTACCATTCACAAAAGAAAGTGTATTTAAAGTTGTTTTCATGTGTATTGGTACAATAATCTAAGGCCTAACTTGTGGGTGATATGACTAAACAATCATGATCGATAGCCCCGAGCTTATTGAATATGGGAATGTGGTGTTAAACTCAGGTTACCACTGGGAATATAGTCCCCTATTGATTCATTAATGAAAAAAATACAATTATTTACTAATACTATACTTGATTCCTATAACATCCCAATCTGGGAGTAATAATGAACTTTATTAGCTAGATCATTGAACATTAGATCTCTTCCATAACTTAACATCGGAAAATTTAGGTATATTTAGGTTAAAAAAGGCATAGACCATTGATATGGGTGTGGGTAAAACTCAATAGGCCACCAAAAATAATTCCCCTTGATTAACCAGTTTAAATATTTTATTCATTATTTTCTATGCATAAAATAATAAAAAAAATCCAAGAATAACAATAAAATATCTACTATAAAATCTTATGTCTTAAGGTGACAAACGAGATTGAATATATTAGTTATAACCCATGTTCGATTGTATCTGAGAATGTCACACAATAATCAATCCAATGAGGGAATACTCACTCCCTACACTTTAAATTTTGGGATCATCATTAAGGACATATGTTTATACCAACTCAACACCCCTTAAAAATAAATCACATACTAATTAAATTTGAGAAAATACATTCTCACCATTTATAAAAAATACCTAAAATCATCTATAATCTTTATTGCATTACTATTACCTTTTGAGAAACAAATACCAATTCCTTGTGATGCATGGGGTTATACCCTCTTCTCTTGAGGTAACATATATAACAACATCCCAAAACAAAGGTCTATAACTTCGTAACATTTCAAAAAATATTTAATATCACATGGAATGTCAGGGTATGTACTCACCCCCTCATGAGAAACATACATCGTATGATATGGAAACTCATGTGTTCACCCAGCTCCCACCAGGTAACATACATCATGTCATCAGAATACTCAAATATATATTATCTACCCTTCAGTAAACTCATGTGACATGTCATATATAATTACTTGGGGTACACTATACCCATATATCATCTTATGACATACCATAGGTTGGATACTCATCTAAACTCAACATTGTTCCCAATTTTATGATTTCATAAAAAACAACCTTGACTTTCCATTTGGGGGCCTAGCCCACATCATGAAGCTTTTCTTGTCATCTAATTATCCATATATGTTGATTTAATAAAGACCATCTCAGTCACTAAAATAACCATTCTAATCCCAATTACATCATCATCATTCCTTGTAACACACCAATATATTATGATATATATTTTTTCAAATAGATTTTATTTATTCAATAGCTTGTGATACACATAACACTTCGTTTTAACGAACCATGAACCACAAACCATGATATACTATTAATATTATTATTTAAACATGATACATATAACCTAGACCTTAATCATAGAATAATGAACACGAATTCCCTATTTTTGAAAATTAGTTATGATGGTTTTATATAGAAAACAAATTAATAAAAATGTAATTAATTTATAGTAAATCATTTATATGATTTGAATTTTTCTTTTTCAATAAAAAATCATTACTTTATTTAAAGAAATAATAAAATATATTTTCAACTTCTCTATGAAGTTTATTTAAAAAATAATGGTAATTATTTGAATATCATTTGAAGATAATTCTATAGCTAAATTTTGGAATCTTCTGAAAAGTTTTTTTATGAATAATGAAAATAAATGTTTTAAATGAAGACTACCATTTCTTTTAAATTATTTATAAGGTATTATTTTATTTTAAAATTGATTTAAATGTAAAATTAGTTCAAATATATTTTAAATTATTCATTTTATGTTGTTGTAATTATTTTCATATTAAATACTTATATAAAAATGTTTTCTACCATTGAGACTTTTTTCCTTGGAAAATTGTTTTTTCGCGTCTATGTATTTAATTATAAATTAAATTCTTCAGAATTTTTGTGTTTAATTTATTAAATGCATTAAATATTTATAATATTAATTGTTAATATTAATTAATAGGTAAAATTAATTTTTTTCATAATTAATATAATGATAATAAAAATTAATTACTTCGATTATGGTTGAAAGTGGGTTTTTGTGGTTTACACACTCTTGTGTTAAAATGAGTTTTCATAAAACATAAGATGTTTATATAATAAATTGTACGTAATATTTATAATTAATGGGCCCATGTAATAAAATATGTAATTTTTTATTTTTATGATTAAGGGTTAAATCACCTTGGTAAATTAATTGAATGCTGGTTTTTGTGGTGTAAACTAAAATTATAAAATTAAGTAAACATAATGGATAAAGATTAACATTTACAAAATATTTTTTTTTGTGTTTGAGCTTTCTTTTAATTAATTTTTACCTATATTACTTCATTTTATTAATTTTTTATGCTACATGTGTGAACGTGAGTTCCCATTATTGAATAGTTTTGGGTATTTACAAAAAAACACTCCTTAATTATATAAGGTAACTTCTTCACCTCACTTCATCACACCCCTTAAGACCTTTTAACCCACCAAACACAACCTAAACCTCTCCCAAAAATATTTATCCAATTTCAATCGCTACTCTTCATCCCAAAATACAAATCCTAGGCTACGTAATATGATATCTAATGGAGGTTCTTATAAGTTAAGGTAATTATCTTTATTATGAACATTCTTTTGAATTATTATCTTACAACCATTCATTCATGCGTTGTTAATTATAATATAATAAAAATATTATAATTATAAGTTATTACTATTAGGGAATAACCAACATCTATACCCACATCTATCAAATATGAAATAAAATTATAAATTGAGGGTACGGTGGACTACCAACTTGCGAACCAATGTAATTAATTTTCTCACACAACCTCTCATGAAAGGATATAATTTTAAAAATAAATTATATATGAGATATTAATAATAGAATTATACTTTTTGAATTATAATATCTCAATTTCCTTCTATATTTTCATTCTTTGGGAATATTATAACATCACTTATGTGTATAGTGGACTAACACCTTCACGAAGAGATGTGATTCATTTTTCACATATGCTCTACATGGTAGGTAAAAAGAATCAATTTTTTTTGAATATATGTAATATATAAGGAATAATAATTAATTTAAATGGTGATATATTATTTTCTTTCATTTCATACCATCCTTCAAGAAAATGGAATCATCATTCATGCGTATATATGACCTACCAAATCCATGATCAATGTAATTCATTTTCTATCTAACAAATTAATGAATTAATCTAAATATATTTTCAATTTACATATTTTTTATTTATATAATTATTAATATTATATATATTATAGAACCATTATTAATGTAAAATTGAAAAAGTCCAAACAAAAACATTCATGAAGAACAAGGAAATTATTACCCAATACATGATTTAAACGTGTAATGTATAACAAACGGTTAATAAAAGGACATTAGTGAAGCATATATAGTATGATATATATAATAATAGTTTTGAAATAGATTTATAATAAACATATATTTAATATAATATCGGTTTAAAATTTTAAGAAGTCATTTGAGATATATGGTTATATCTTTTTTTCATACTTTTATTTCCACAACACACATTCTAAATTCACCACATGTATATTTATAATTATGTATCTAATAATCGTTGATGTATTTTATAATTCATTTTATGATTTATTTGGTGATTTAAATTTCTCTTTAATGTTATTTATTTTATATGGAATATGATTGTATGGATACCAATGTTTTTAGGGTTTGATGTTACAATCTCATTAGTTATGAGGTATGTTTATGAATATGCTTCCAATGATGAGATATTATGATATACCTCTAATGATTATGTTAAATTTTATTTTCATGTGGTTGTTTCTTGAAATTACATATTTTATTTCATTTCCTATCTTTATGTACTCAATATTCCAAAAGAATGATTTTATGGAAAAAAACTAATTTATTTATCTCTTCTGATGATAATAAATCTCATTCAATGTCATTTTTTCTAAATATATATTAAATAATTTTTTTACTATTAACTTTTGATTTTTAAAATATATTTTAACCATTTTATACTTTTTTCAAAAATGAATCATTATTGGTTTTCCTAATTTTGGTTCTCATGACTTTTTTTACTGAAAATGTGAAATGAATATTCATTTTAACTTATATGACATGAATGTTTTTTCCACTACCATGACCACTGATTAATTTAAACTGTTCTTTAAAAATTTCAAAGGATATTTTCAAGTAAAACTTTTTCTTTAATATTTAGGAAATTTTGATATTTTAAATAAATCGATTCAAAAATGCAAGGCTATTTTTCTCAATAAATTTTAATGATGTTTTCATGGAACATTATTCATAAATGTAAATAAAATTTTGTGTTTTTTATAATTTATTGAGGATATGATCCAATTATACAAACCTTATTCTTTCTCCTTATTGTTTATGATTATGAAGAATATATATTTGTGAAACTCGTTCGTATACCACACTAATTTTCTCTGTATTATTGTTTCTATAATATAAAATAAATTTCATTTATAGATTTAGTCATAATAAACAACAAGTTAATGTATCATTACAAATAACACTAGATTATCTTTCCTTACGAAATAAACTGAATAATATCAAAACTATTATATATTATTAATATTATTCAAAAGTGATAATTATAAAATTACCAATAAAAATATTTATTTGTATAATAAAAAAAAATATAAAAATTATGTAAAATGTCTTAATATAAAGAATACATATTGACAAAATAAACTACATAAATTTTTTATAAATTCACTATATACTTCAACAATTGGATTTTTTCAATAAATATTATTTTTATTTTTTTTTTGGAAAACTATAAAATATATTTAGTAAAATAAACATTATATTATGAATAAAAATATAAAATATGGATTATGGGTAATTTTAGAAAATTTTATATAAAGATTGCATTTTTATTAATAATGAAAAATAATGTATATTAATTGATGACTACAATTTTATTTAAATTATTTCTAAAGATAATATATATTTAAAATTAGTTCTAACAAATTTAATTTATGAATATATCTATTATTCCATTTTTAATTGGAATCTTTTTCATAATAAATTTTGATATAAAATTTTGTAGACTGTTGAACTTTTTTCACATTGAACACTATTTTTTCCATTGCGTTTGTGAGATTAATTTTTAATAAAATTTTTATTCATTGATGAAGGTATTTTATAAAAATGGATTCCTTATATTAAATCATAAAATTATATATTATATAATAATTTGAACTTATTTTTTTACTATAATTAATACTAAAAATTTTAACAACTATTTACTATGCTTAGGGTAAAATGGGACAACCCAGGGGTTAAACTAGAAAATTTGATATAAAAAATCTATAAAACATTTAAAATTCTTATTGGATTAAAATATTTCAATATTATACTTCCCAAGTTATAATATATGAAAATTTAGAATATTTCTTCCTAGTAATATCTATTTTATTTTTTATTATTCTTGGAAAATTTCTATGTAGTTTCCAACTGGGTTCTTTTCACCCACTTATAAAATTCCACCACAACCCCCCATATATTAATACATAAAAGGAAATATATTTTACAAATACATTTCAAAAATCTATACCCAACATAATTTTCCATCTTATAGGTCTAGTGCTCCTCCAAAAGGACTAAAACTAGTGTCCTTAATAAGAGAAGCAATAGAGGTGCTTCTAAGAATAAGTAATTATCATCATATAGATACTTATTTTTTATTTATTATTTTATCTCCTTTAATTGTGTTTTAAATATAAAAATATATTAATAATATAATATAATATATTATGACATGTTATTATATCAA
The DNA here is from genome assembly GCA_963277665.1 of Viscum album. Taxonomy (NCBI): domain Eukaryota; kingdom Viridiplantae; phylum Streptophyta; class Magnoliopsida; order Santalales; family Viscaceae; genus Viscum; species Viscum album. The sequence goes on from OY728126.1 coordinate 595,173,780, forward strand.
TTTAATAACAAATATCTATCTCTACTTCCATCAAATGGGAAACAAAATCGTTGATCATGTGTACAGTATACTACAGCATGGTGAACCGACATAATTATTTTCCATCACCACCACAAATGGTAAGCTATAATGAACTATATACTATATTTATATGATATTTATAAAATTATTTTAATTTTTTAGATTTAATATAACATTTACCGTTTTTTACATATTATTCAATAGGGTACACACTAATATTACTTGTCTGTACAATAGACTACTTCCTAGTGAATAGATGTGATTTGTTATCACTAATGATTTTTATGGAAGGTATTAAATATTATGTCAAGAAAAATAGTTTTTTTATATTAAATAATATTTTTTATATAATTTTAATAATTATTTACCCTTGTTTAATTTCATTCATAGATAGATGGACGAAATTTTTAGGTATACGTATGAACTATCATCTCCATTAAGGGTTCACTTCATCTATCTATCTCAAACTTTTGATGAATTAATATAAATATTAATTTATTGAACACATATGATATTAATTCCATAATTAACACTTGGTATGTTATGTTATGAATATAAATGTAAAATAACATGAACAATTGAACTAAAACACTCATTAAAAAATGAAAAAGTTAATACCTAGAAATATTGATTAATATTAGAATTATTAATAAATAGGTCTTGAAATGTTATCAAGGGATCATAAACTACATATTATCTATGTCTAGGATTCAGTAATATATGTATAAAATCTAATACTCATTATATTTGAGGTTTGAAAATCAATGGGAGATGTCGAGATTCTGTGGCAAGGGATTTCTATTCTCTCTTTTATTTTGAGGAGAAATATGAAAATTCACTACATGTTTATTTTGTGTGGTGTACAAACAATCACTTTTGGAATGTTAAATAATTAATCTCAACACTTTAATGATATTAAAATTTCTATTTTATGTTATGTTTTTTGTGGCTTAATATTTAAAATAATACTAAAGGGACAAGGGATATCCATCTTGATTTTATCTTTATTGAGATACATTCTATATTAACCACTTGTTCGTTATATAGGGTGTATATATTGTACATGAATGTAATTTATATATAATATGGAAATAATTATTGTATCATACATATCCATTTGTGTATCACTCTTTCACATTTTTTACCATTCAAAAGGTACCCATGTGGTAATGGATCATTGTTAAAATATTCCTTCTTTGAGAGTTGTTATGTTATGCACCTATATTCTTAATGATCTGTATATAGAACCACTTAAACATGTAATTGAAAAAATTTAATTATTTTCAATATATTATTTTTTCCATTTAATTTAATTTTTTCATGGGGATTTATATTCAGTTTTACTAAGGTGGTATGGTTTTAATGTTAGAATATCGTAGTTTATCAGCATTGTCCCTTATTATGATTCTAATGATAAAATATTATGACAAGCCTCTCAGAAAACTCAAGTAATTTCTTATCATCTATTTATTTCAAGATAATTCACATTGTACCTTTATTTTAAACACTTTATATAATCACGAGTTAAAAATAATATTTCTTAGAGAAATATTCACTATTTATCTCTTCTCTAGAAGACAATTATTAATCAAAATCCATGTTTTAAAAAATAACAATATTAAATTATTTATTGTATAAATTTTTACCCATGTATAAATTATCAAACAATGTGTTGAACTAAATATTCAAGTCATTGTACAAGAAATTTCATATTACTTTTATTGAAATTGTGAAAGATATCATTGTTTTAATGATTACAAAATGAAATGAATTTCCCACCATCATGGTCATTATTTTGTTTTAAAACAAAATTAAAAATGAAAATTTCATTTTCTTTAAATAATGTTATAAATGATATGTTTTGGACTCTATAATGAGTTTCAAATTTTATTTTAATGTAAAATATTTTCATTAAAATTAAGTAATTTTTAATTATAAAAAATGATTTTCAAATAATATTTATCTTCCATAAAAAATGTCAAAGTGGTTTATCTTTCAAAATAATTCTCTATATTAGATGACTTCTTGTGATTTAGTTTATTCTTTACTAGGGATATGAAACAAGAACACTATTATTTTTGTCATTTAATTTAGTGGTTACGATGAATAGGTGAATATCATAACCCATTTCTCTTCCTCATGTTATTCCATGATACAATTCTTATGAAACCTTCTTCTTTCTCGAGTGGTTAAGTAATAATGAAATGATGAAATTATTATGAATCATGTATCTTCTCCATAGGTTATGATATAAGTAAATTCTTATGAATCACATTTCATTTAATATGTTATGATATGATGAATGTTTTATGATCTTATGGAACAAAAATGTATGATTTTTTATTTTATGAGTGAGACCTATATCTCTATCAAATTAATTGAGTAAATATTTATATGTGATGAGATATAGATAAATAGAATTGGGAGAGAACAAAGATTAGTAAAATACATTTTACACTATGATGGTATTGGGAATGACCCTTTACTACTATGATGGATTGAAGAGTGAACCCATTCCACTATGAAATCCTTGGTAGTAATTCTTGACAACTATGGAATTTTGTTTCTATGATTATTTATATACCAAAATTTATGTCATATTCCAATTTTATCCTCTCACAGATCATTTTCCATGATACCTTAATGATACATGTTTATTTACCTCCATTATTAATTCCATGACTGATGATTTTTATATTTGATATGTAGGTGTGGTTTTCAAATGATATTCTCATGTTCTCATACATTTATATATTTCTATTCTTAGTATCTCACTTTTTTACCCTTACTGACCATTTGAGCTACCCTTTCTTATGTTTTCCTTCCTCATGTTATAGATAATAGTTTTATATAAGGAATGAATTAGAAGAATACATAAGGTGAATAACATTATTATATATTTTTTCACCTTTCCCCTATGATAGCCTTAGTAGTGACATGTGATTACTATTGAAATTATTATCTATATATATTTATATTACATAATTTTATGTCATATTCCAATGTTATCCTATTATATATCATTTTTATATTTCATTATGATACATGTATTATGTACTATAATTATTAATTCCATGACTCAGTATTATGAAATTTCATATATAGTTTATGGTTTTCAAATGTGAGGCTCCTGTTCTCATACACATATGTCTTGTTATTCTTCTGTATCCTTCTTTTTTACCCTTACTGATCATTTGTGCTCCCCTATATTATGCTTCCATTACCTAGATTATAGATAATGGTTTTAAGGATGTAATATTTTTGAAAAAAAATTAAGGGGAAATATTAATGGGATATTTTAACACCTTTACCCAATTTAAAATAATGATTACCATCTATCCAAATAAATTTAACTATTACAGTCTTCAAGAGTGTGTTTGTGTAATTTATTGTATATTCATTAAAAAAGATATAATATCTATGTATGAAATTGTAGGTTTACTACATTTGGTATCAGAAGATATGTTTTCATAAACATTGGAATCTTGGATGATAATACATGAATGAGATCCTTAACAATACTTGTATGTATATGTCTTCGTATAAATAAATTGATAATTATAATGATGATTCAATATATGAATCATTTTAGTAATGTTTTGTAAAATGATGTTTTGATTGGTGTTCAAGAAGTTACCTCCATGTTTGGATACTAAAAAATTATTTGGGTCTAGGACAAAGGAACCTATGGGGTAAAAACTTTGAAAATATCACTTTAATCCAAAATAAGTCTTCTCTTACCGTGTGACAACATGTCGTTCTGTACACATGGATTGACACTCCTAGGGAGTATATGTTTGAAATTTAAAATATCATTATGAACCATCATGAAGGATCGTAATAATGACCTTCAATGGCCACGGATAAGCCTTTAATTTAACAGATTTTAAATAAAGTGTATGATTTAGAAATCCTATAATTTACTTCTGATTGTTATGTTCATTTTTGAATATGATTATTTTCTCTCATAATAGGATTTTTGATTAGTTTCAATGTGTTGAAACCTAAGTATACTTGTTAACATGGAATCCTGAGAAAAATTATGTCACTATGAGAAACCAAATTAGATAATTGTTGGAGTGATATATATTATTATTATTCATAACAATATATCATGATATATAATTAACAATGTGAAAATAGGTGACATTATGAAATCATAAAATAACATAAAAATGAAATTTTATGAATGTTCATTTCGTAATTAACACATTGGATGAAGATTATGTGTGATAAATTTCAAGAATGTGGGAATAAAAACAATAAATAATATCTCAAATGGAGGGTAATATGTTATCTTTTTACAAGAGAAGGCCATAGTGTGAAAATTTATCTAGGAGATCCAGGTATTGGGTATAAGAAACATGGGAATTATCAAAATAAATTCCAGAACTGAATAATTATCTTCTAAAATGATATCAGACCTCTATCATTACAATAATTAAAGAGGATGTATTAAATTATTTTTGTATTTCTATTTATGTAATGTGCTGGATAATTATTTTACCATTGGAATTTTGTTTATAAGAATCATGAAACAAATATGGATTGTGTTATTTTTTAAGCATATATTTGTACATGTACTATTAACTAAACAGTTACGGATTCTATCATGGGTTTATGATTTTTAGGTTGATCATATGTTTATTGTCATAGAAATCCCATTTTATATTTTATATGTTGGGATTTTCTCAATATGATGGATATTTTAATGAAATACATTCTTCTTGAGGAGGAATATATTTTTTGTACATATGATTAAATTTATTGTCAAAAATTACGGTATATCTTATCATTTAATTTTTGGAAATTATGGGTAATGGTAATTATAACTTTTTTAAAAAATATAGTTTTGAGAAAAAGGAGCATTCACATGCTAGGAAAAACCTAAGGAATACAACATGAACACTGTTATTGAACCCATAATAGATGGATGAAAGCAGTATTAAACCTACAACTATCATAACTAAAATATTATTTCTGGTTTTATAATATAAAAAGATATATATTTTAGTATGTATCATGATGATTAGTATTTCAGCATGTCAAAGTTAATAGATAAAGTTATGAAAGGATGTTATGACTATTATACACACTAAGAAAGTAATTAGAAGTCATCAATGTGTGGTTTTCCATCAGAATCTCCCATAAATATAAAGGGAATAAGTCTAAAGTGGTTATAACTGATCTATTTATAATGTTATAAAACCTCATCTCTATTATAAAATATTTATCTATAGATAAAATCTATAGGATAAACATTAATGATGTCTTGAGGATTTCATAGAGTACAACATTATATTGTGTTTGATCAAGATATGAGGTAATCCACAGTGTTATTGGAAATAATTCATCAGGTACATGACATGCATTAGTGTTTTAACACTGCATATGACCCTCATAAAAATGTTTAGCCTGGTAGAAAAATTCAAACCCTTAAGGATATAAAAATATCTTGTTCTTTGGACATTAATGTTGGTAGGGATCAACACCTTCTTATAGTTAAGTTTTCAAACAAAATATCATTCACTCAAGAATTTAGTTCTCTACTTATGAATCCCTATATGGAATGAAATGTAGAGCTACTTACAGCTAGAATGATGTTGGATAAATAAAACTATTAGTACCTAATATAGTTGAATAAATTAAAATGAATGTTAGAAAAATTCAACATCACATCAAGGAATATCAAATCCAACATGAAATTTATGATGAACATCGCTAGTGTGATCTAAATTTGAATTTAGTGATAATATGTTTCTAATAATTTATATAAAGAAAAATATTTTGATATTTTTAAATAAAGGTAATCAAATACATAGTTATATAAATCCATGTGAAATTATTTATTTTATTAGGATGTTATGCTATCGGTTGGAAAATACACCAATCCACTCTCTAAAACAAACATTTTTATTTGTTTATTAATATAAAAGGAGAACATTCAATGGAAAGTGTAAGTCTAATGGGTCATGGGGTCTAATGTAGACAAAACGAAGAGTATCTAGATGCACCAAATTCATTACCTATATATGAAGATATTCAATACTCTAGGTGATTGGGATATACTAACCTTGGGATTCATGAGAAGCCACAATGTCAATGAAAACATTAACTTCACTCTATTTATAAGAAATATCCTTGTGGATGTTCATAATCTCCTTGAATCTTTGAATGTACTACTCAGTAGATCATTGGCTGGACCCACGGTCACATAGTGTACTAAAAATGACCATCAATTCAATTTCAACCACTACAATATGAATAATATTTAGAGTACATAGTGGCAGAAATATGAGAATAGATTGGGACTCCCCTTGAATAAAATTACCACATCAAATGTAAGTGTAGTAGGTAAGAACGATAGTTCATCTTATATCCTAGACTACCTTACCACCCCTCATATGGACTATGTTACATGAGGCTTCTATGTTTAATTTAAGGCCCTTGTGATGGGGATACCATGATACCCACCTTTTATGTCTTTTATTTGACACATTGTGTGATGAAGTGCCTTTGATAATAGGCCAGATGCAGGCTGTTGTTTCTCATTTTCTATAGAGTTAGACTAAATAATTAAGAGTAATTATCGTTTTGATCACGTTACCCTTTCTAGTACTTACATATTCCAAAGGTATAACAAAATTTCGGCCTCTAAAAATACACCAACATCCTTATAAAATGACAATTTCAAGCTCTATTCTCTCTGGGCCACTATTCCTCGCTCCCTGAAACCAATGAGTGAATAAGTTTACTCACATGATCCCCTATGGAGACCATCATGTGAAACTACAGAAACCATGCCAAACCATTTTTTCGTAGTATATATCATTGAAAATGTGTTCCTATCTTCAGTTATTAGCTCCTTGTAGTAGTGAAATGTTGATATGAGATTCACCCCCAAGGAAATATTGTTTTATTCAGTTGGAAATGCATTATACCGAACTCTCCAAATAAGGAAACTAATATTTGATGGGATTTTTTGATCCATATCACATCATTACATTCAAACTTGTTGTGATCATTCATTTGAATATAATGATAGGACTTGGTCCATAAGATTCTCGAGGAAAATCACATGAAGACACATCTATCTGGTTTTGAGTTCAGGGTAATGGTATCAAAGAATCTCCGCTGATCGATATCTATAATAAAATTAATGATGGTGTGATGAGCCATAGCTTTTTTGAATGTAATATTCGGTACAGAAAATACGGAGAACCTAAGATTTGTACCCACCTAATTTCACTGCCATAGGTTGATCTCTCCTCAACTCATGATAAAAATTGAGTGTTGTAGGAGTTTCATAATATAGAGTTAAACCATGTTCTAGGTGGCCGAAGATCTTCCCCTATGGTTCCCAAAATCTCCCTCGTATATGTTGAACATAACCTTCCCCCATAGCATCATTCCTTCCACTACCACCCAATCTATCTTAGCACAGAGACCATTTATTGTGCATGCAATTCTCTTGGCATTTCTACCACCCCCTTTATTAGGATTTTCGATCTTTCCACTAATTTCCAATTCTATTTTCCTTCAATCTATGCATCCCATAGAAATTATCCCATCATCTTCGTCATTCGAGGGATGACAACCTTTTGTACCTTGATCACAGAAAAGATATTCATTTGAATAGAAGACATCACAATATTTATTAGAGTAATTCTTCCTTCAAATGTCTAGAAATGGTTTTTCCAATTAAGAATTATTCCAAATATTTTCTCCATTATTTTATAGAAGTATTGTATACATTGTTTTCTATGGGATACCGAGGCACGCAAGTACTTTATAGGGAAATATCCTTTCTTACACCCTATTATCTTTAAAGAATTCCCACCATTCTTTCCAAGCATCTACTTGAGATGAAAATATTACCTTTATCCATATTAACCACTTTCCTACCCCATTTAGAGTAATACACCTGGATGTTATGAATTAACTTGATGGATCGATTAATACCATTCATAAACAAAATTGTATCATCGACAAACATAAGGTTAGATATACCATTGGATTGATATTAGGAGAGAGAAGGGAGAATGAAGAGTCCATATTTTTTTTATTAATATACCTACTTAGGGAATACTGTGTAACAATAAAATTAGTATGGTAGATTGGATCACCTTTTTGTGAACCAGGAACAGTCTTGAAAAAACTATATTTGTCCCCCTAAATGATGTATAAATCCTTGTGGAATAGAAGAATCATAATAAAAGTGATATCACCCAATTAGATAAACACATAACGGAGAGAACCCTAATAATAAAGATCCATTCCAAACTTTCATAGGCCTTGTTCATGTCGAATTAAATATCAATATTGGAATAAAATAACATTAGGATGATATATAAAAGTCCCTCTTGAACCATAACTGTGTCTCAATAGTAAGAGAAGACTTTGATATATTCATGTTCCTCTTCTACGATCTTGTTGGGTTCATAGACATATAATATTCTATTGAGAATGAAATCTAAAACTTCGTAAGGAAAGTTAGAAATACATATTGGTCTATAGTGCTTGAGGGAGTGTGGGTTATTAATAATAGAAAGAATCTCTATTTTGGTGGATCATGAAACTCAATAATGATTTCCTCATTTAAATAAGTCATGAACTACTTGCACCAACTTTTTCTTAATGAAATCCAAGAAGACTCTATATAAATACACCAATAATCCATCTTGTCCTAGGGTATTTTCTGGGTTAATAGACCACACATCTTTGTGAATATCTCTCTCCTCATGAATGGATTCCATGAATTTATTAATAGCCCAATTAAGAAAATTTGGAATTAAATTAAAAACCCCAATATTATCCTTTGGTTAGCCATCATGTATTTTCTGGTTGGGATCAGCAAGTAGATTCATAAAGAAGACGTTATCAATCCTTTTAACACATTCTGGGTTATTATAGAAGGAACCTTCTTTCCAAAGTTTATTCCCCTACTGATGCACCACTTATCTTTAATACAGTAATAAAGTACAAAAATATATTTATTTCAAATCGATATTTTTTCCATGTGTCTATCATGAGGAAGTATATCCCCAACCCTTCACATATAATGAACTCAATGGTCATAACACTAGAGCATGAACTTTCTAATATGGAATAATAATTTGATATATAGGATCAAATATATAAATTTCAATGAAACAAAACCACTCACCTAGTCATTTTTTGTGGAGAATATATCATATTGAGGAAGCTATATGGGAACCAAAGAAAACAATGATGCATAGGTAACCTTATTTATTAGTTTTAGAGTGATTAATTTCGAGGGAGAAATTCATTTTAAGGGGTGAATATTGTATCACTTGAGTTCTAATGATTTATTATATTCTAATAAATTAGATCTATTATATATAATTTTTTACATTAAACACTTATTTAATCTTATTTTACATGAAACGTTGGGTTATATTGCTATACACACAACACTGAGATTTAACAGAACCATGATATATCACTAATATTATTCAAAAATGACTGTTATAACCCAGACATAAAACATAGTGATATAATGAATAATATCTACTTTTTAAATAGTATTTATAATGTTTTGATATATAAAAAATATATTTATAAAAAAGTAATTAATTTTCCAATAAAGCCTTTACAAGCTTAAAAATTACCTTATTCTTATAAATTTGATATTGTATTTATTTTCAAAAACATATAATCTATTTTTTTACCTTAGAAATAATATTTGATAAAATAAAATCATTTTTGAAATCATCATATCAAAATTATATTACATTGACTTTTTATGAATTTTATAAAAAGAATAACTTTTGAAAAATATTGAAAAATAATAAATTTTAATTGAAACCCAACTTTAATTTTCAAATAATAACATAGAGAAATTATATTTTAAATTTTTATTGCAGTAAAAATAGTTAAATTATATATCTATTAATCTAGTTTAGGTAATTGGAAACATTTTCATTATGAATTTTAATATAAAACCTTGTAAAATTTTGAATGTTTTCTCATTGAAAACCCACTTTCTTGTTGTGAATATAGGATTACATTTAAATTAAAAAATATCCATTTCTATGAATGGAATTTGTAAAATGGGATTCCATATTTATAATAAGAAATTTATTTATTTTCTAATAAGGGAAAGTAAATATTTCACCAAAATGAATATTAAAAAAAGTTGAAATTATTTACTATAATTAATTTAAAAATTAGTATATATGGGGTTAAACTAAGAAGATAAGGTTTAAAATTATAATAAAACGTATAAATATTCTAATTTGTAGCCATATTTTAATATTATCATTCAATATTTAAAATCTATGGTCCTTTTTTATCTTTTTTTGTATGTAATGTTTATTTTGGATTCTTTTGTTAACATTCAATATAGTTTCCCAGTAGTTTCTTTCCACCCATATATAAAAGAACACCCCAACCCTCCACATCATCACATATTTCAAACCATGTAGTTCATCTAAACCCCACAAAAATCACTCAATAAAATCCTTATCCATGTTATAGGGAACATTTTCAATAAAAAAGAACATCATTATGGTCCTTAAGAAGAGTTCCAAAGTAGGTAATTTTAAGATAAGATAATTGTCTTCATTTTGATCATTTTTTCCATTCTTATTTCCGTACGATTAATGATATTTTTATAACATATATTATAATATAGAAATATATAATATATTATTATTAGAATTTTGTTAATTTAATAAAATATATATATCTATAATTCCACCAAATGGGAAATAAAATCATTGATTGTTTGTACAGCAGCCTACAACCTCATGATCCAACATAATTCATTTTTCATCACCACCTCTCATAGCTTGCTGTAGTGATAGAATTAGTAAATTTATATGAAATTCGTAACATAATTTCACATAAGGAAATATAATTTTACATTTAACCTTTTTATATATTTTATTCTATAGAGGATATGCTAACGTTGGTCATGTGTATGAAGGACTACCATCTCATGAAGTGATATGATTTATTCATAGTAACAATTCTCTTGTAAGGTAATAAAGATCATGTTAATGAGCATATTTGATTTATATGAAACAATAATGGATATTTAATTTCTAAAAATTAGTTACTATTATTTCAATCCATTCATTAATAGATGGAAATATCATTCAACCAAACGTATGGCCAGCCATCTCCATGAACGAGTGATTTCACCTTTCTAAAAATAAATTTCGATAATTAATATAAATACACATATAATTATAATATATGAAATTATTTTCATGTTTAATTATATATATATATAATTAAATTATAATAAGATTTTAATAACCCCAACTATTAAACCAAAAATCTAATGAAAAAAAGATTCATTTAACGCCCTGAAATAATAATTTTATTAAGGAATTATTAATAAATCATTGTTGCTGAATTATAAGTTGGTCATATGAGATATTATAAGTATCTAAATTATTTTTTAATATATATCAAAATAGTATATCTGTTAAACATGAGGTAAAAATGTGTTCTAAGGAAGTAATGATTCATGAGGTATGAAATTATTATTCACTATGTTATTTCTGGGAGACATATGACAAATCACCACTTGTTCCTTCTGTGTTATGTATTTATAAACCCTTTATAAATTTTATGTCATGAGTAAAAAAAATTAATTATATTAAATATTTAATTTTATTTTATTATTTATTATGTCTAATGATTAAAAATTTTACCAAAGCGATAAGGGATTTCCATCTTATTTTCTAACTAATCTGAGAGACAATCCATATTAACTGATTGTTTCATATAGGTGTTATATATAATTTCCACAAATATATTTTATATTTCATCTCATTAAATTTTTTATTTATATATCCATTAATGTATATCTCTTTAACATGTTTTATGGTTCCAATGATACCCAAGTTGTATGGGATCATTGTTATAATTTTTCTTCATTTAGACCTAAATTTTTTGTGAACCAATATTTTTGAAGATCTGTATATGTATTTTATTTTAATGGTAACATCATAAATTTATTTATTCTAATGATATTTTAATTTAATTTTAATTTCATTCAATCATGGGTCTTGTGATTAAATGTTACCAAAGTGGTATGTTTTATATGTTGTAATCTCATTATTTATTAGGATTGCTCATTTTTAGGCTTCTAATGATGAAATAATAAGATATAAATATCAATAAAATAAAATTTTTATCCTCCTATGATTATTTATAGAAAATACATGTTTTCCATTGATTTTAGAACTTTAAATACTCAAGAGGTCAACCGAATATTATTAATAAAAATGTTATTTATTTATCTATTTGTTCAAAAACACTTTTTACATCCAAAACAATATTTTTTGAAATTTTTTTTTGAAATTATTCAAATGATTTATTAATGAACATTATACCTATATTTTAATTTTATTGAATTTTTTTAATAAAGTCATTATGCCATTTCCAAATAATAATATTTTTCATTTGAATGAAATTATAAAAGATATATTTATATTGTCATCTTTAAAATGAAAATAATTTCCCAGACTCATGACAATTATTTTCATTTAATCTTCCTTTATAATATTTGGATGTAATTTTCAAATAAGATTATTCAAAAAAAATATTTTTTTAAAAAAAATTTCCTTTTAAAAATTTTATTTCCCTCAAGAAATGATTTAAATTATTTTCAAATCATCAATTATATGTTTTGAACGTTTTTTTTCAAACATAAGGATTTCTAGAGTTTTTGAAGAATTTTATTTTATAAAATTTTATTTCCAATGATAATTTATCTTCCATAATAAATGTTCCCTAAGATTTATCAATAAAAAACATTCTCTATCTAAGATGGCATCCCATGATGTAATTTGTTCCTTTTTGGGGTGATGAACCAAGGATACCATCCATATACATTCTTTGAATGGTTATGGTAACCTGAAGTTTATGAAACCTATTTCACTTACACGAGTTACAAGATGATAAAATTATTTTGAAACACACCTCATTCTCGATGGTTTATGAAATGAAGAAATGGTGAAAGGGTTATGAAAAAAACTTCTCATTCAATGGTTATTATATGAACAAATTTTTTTGAATCCCATTTCATTTTAGGGTATATGATATGATTATTTTTTTATGATCATGTGACACACTTGTGTATAATTATCATTTTTTAGGTCGTACATTTGTCTCATTTGAATTCATTGGTTAATGATCTATATCTCATGAGATAAGAAATAAAATAATGAGTAAAACTATTTAACCAATAAACATTTTCCTTTAGAATTTTCTTTAGAGTGAACCATGACTACTATAAATTTTTGTAGATTAAACTCATTTCACTATTGGTAAGGATCCTGGACTACAACGGAAATGACTTTAAATTCTAATGTGCATGTCAATTATTTATTTCTTATTCCAATGTTATGCTCTCATTAATTATATTATGTAATTAAATATTTATTAATGTCTTGTGAACTATCAATCATTATTCCATGAATCGTTATTATTATCTTTGATATGCACGTTATGGTATTCATATGTTATGTTCAAGTTATCATATAGGTATATATATATTATTCTAAGATCTCCCGTTGTTATTTATTCTTTTCTACAGGTTATAATTAAAGGTTTTATGTTGGTAATGTTTGTGAATAATACTGAAGGGGAAGATATTTCTGTTATATGATAATGATCGTTCACCAAATTAGGTGATTGTGTAATAGGCCTCCAAATAAACTAAACACTTATCATCCTCAGGAATGATTTTATTTAATTTATTGAATATTCATCTTAATAGATTTAATATATATGTATTAAAATATACGGTCTATAGAGTTATTTTTTATGGGTTATGCGATGATGAATTGTTGAGATGATTATTAAACCCATTTCCATAATATGGGTTATGATATAATGAATGTTTTAGGATCTTTTAGAAAAAACATTTATAGACTATGTAATGAGTGGTAGATATATCTCCCACCAATGCATTGGTTAACGATTAATATTCTACGAGATCAATTAATACACAAACTGTTATCCCAAGACAGAAATAGCGTACCCATGAGGTTATCTCAATCCTAAATGAGGGAACTCTAGAAGTTACCCCAAGATCGAAATAGGGTACACAAGAAATTATACAGAGCACAAATTAGATAAATTAGTGGTTATCCCCATAATACAATTTTATGAATGTCGTATAAGGTATAAATGACATGATACTGTATATGCTTATGTGTATTCCACAAATCAATTTCGTATACTTCTATTATGTTCTCACATATCATGTTCTCTAATTTTTTAGGTTTCATGTGTTATGAAATACAAATATATATTACATAAGTCAAGTTTATAATCTATAATGTGAATGTTTTAATTTCCAAATTTTATTCCATTTCCCGCATAGACGTAATATCAAATTATATTTATATCATAGGTATTTTCCCTTTTGAGTATTTAATCTCACCATTTATTATGTCATTTTCCCTACTTTATGAATAAATGTTTTATATAGGGTATGAATATAATGTGGAATATATAGGAAGATATGTTTTGGGTATGTTTAATATCATTTATAAAATAATAATATCGTGTACCTAGTCTCCAAAGACACTAAACCTTTATTACTATCATAAGTGTATTTTTGAAATGTATATAATATTCATATATTATGTTTTAATATCTATGTATGATAAACATAGGATATTATTTTTAGTATGATAGTAATGGTTTAGTCATACTCTAGAACGTGAATATGAAAACATTAGTGGGAGCATTAAGGATAAGTGTAATGATAATTCATGGTATATAAAAATGATAGGGAATTTTAGTAAAGGATCTAGAAATTGGATTCTAAGGAATTATATCCCTGTATCCTTTCTAAAAGGGTATGTGGATGTAAAAGTGTTTTACCAAGGAGTAATAACTCTAAATCAGTGTGTTGACCTAAATTTTATCATCACTAGGGGCGTTAAAATGGGCCATGATACACAATTGGTTTGGCACTCCTGAGGGTATGAATTAGTAACTCAAGATCTTTTTATAATCCATCATGAATGATTTGAATAATCACCGTTAATGACATAGGTTAAGCCTATGTTTTCATAAATTGATAATAAAGCATCAGTATTTTGACATCATGTGTGTGTTTTTTCATTAATTTGTGGATTCCCACCGTGATTAATGTTTATTACACTATTATTTTTTGCTTTAATAAATTGTTGGAACATAAAGGAACCATGTTAAAACAAAATGAAATAGAAAATGAAATGATTTTATTCTTGAGAAGAAAATAGTTTTAGGATATGCGATGGAAATTATTTCGATTATTCTAACAAAACATTCTCACGCTATAAATCATGTTGAACTTCCAAACAATCAATGTAGGGGAAAACATGATGTTCAGTTCCTTGTGAGAAAACATCCACTTTCATTAAGTGGTTTTTTTGGATGCACTAGTTTTTCAGAAATAGATAAATACCACTAAGATATATATTTTCATATTCTCTAGTGTTTATAGAATGAGTAGTTCATTTTGGATAAATACTTTTTTAAGAGAATGTTGATCAATGGTGGAATCTAATCAATAATATAAGAAAACATAATGAAATTGACTCCATTGAGTGGGGTGAGTTTAATAGATTCATTTCCAATAAATGCTTTCCCTGGATTCTTTATAATAAATTAGAGAAGGAATTCCTTGAAATATAAAAGAAGAATGTTGCATCTATTGGTACCATTGTGGAATATTTTACAAGACTTGTGAGGTATTCTTCTTATATAATCATCAAACATGAATGTAAAGTTGATTGATTGTTCATCAACTAAAAACAATAATATGATGGGAATTATACCAAAAGGGAATCAAAATCTATGAAAAAATAACTTGATGTTCTATCATGTTCAAAATTGAGATTGGAGTAACCCATTGATCTCATGGTTATTATATGAATAGAAAGATAGAATTCATAGAAATCTCTAATAAGTATGGAGGTAAGAAGATGATATTTATTTCATTATAAAATTTTATAAGGAAACATGGTGTATGGTATATTAATGGGACTCTTAAATATTTCATGTGTGGAAAAAAGGTCATCAAGTGTGTGAATGTAGAAGTGGTTGTAAAGAGTCGGTTAATTATACAAATAAAAACGTATCTTTATAGGATTCCCCATAGGCACTTATTTTTTAAAGAAGATATGTATATGGTAAATATGTTAATTAATTCCCTATTGAATGGTATAACAAGAATAATAAACAACATAAATCCTCAGGAGACATGGGATAGTGGGAAATATTTTTCAATCAAAATGATGAGCTGAATAATGATAATAAGGGAACAATTATCCTCCACTTCTCGAGTTAGTAATTTTATGTTGTTATTTTTAGGAATGATACCTATGAAAATTTTGAAGTTCATCCTTTAGTAATTTTTTTGTGATCTTAAGCATTGATTACGTCCCTTTTCAGAGATTCTAGATAAATGAAATCAAATTTGATATTTTATCGAGGAAAATATGCACCCAACATTCCAATAGAAATGTTTTTATCTAAGATAAGATATTTTATAATGAATATTGGATTAATTACCTTTTGTAAAAATTTATGTCTCTTTTTAAGATTCAAATTACTAATATGGATACCATCATGGGTTAATGTGTTTATATTTTATCATAAAATTTAATCATTAGACATCCATTTTATGGTATTTTGTGATGTGATTTTATCATGATTATAGTTATTTTGGGATAAATTTATAGTAATAAACGACTTTAGTACTGTTTATGTTTTTGTGAAAAAAATATTTTAAGAGTAATGAATTTACATTTTAGAGACACCTGATTAAAGTTATTGATAAACATTACCATCATTATTATATTTCATGTTGATCGAATTATGTGTTATTTCAATTTATGAACATTATTGGTGTTATAAAATTATTGTATTGGAAAAAGGATACCCCACACATTCAGGAAGGTCTTAAGGTCTTGAACACATAACTGAAGGATTACACAGGTATAATTCATACTATTGGACTAAAAGAAACTGTATTTTGGAGGTAAAACATGGAGAGAGAAATTATAGTGTTTATATCTATGATCTTTATAAGTTAGTAAGTTAAGTTTTGGATACAAAATTTTAAGGGGATAATATAACCATTACCCACACTGGAATTGAGATGGGAAAAAATAACCCTGGATTTTGTCATCAGACTCCCCCAAAAAATTAAATCGAATAATGTTATATAGGTTGAATTCAATCACTCTAATAATTTAGAAAAAAATATTGTTATCAGATAATATTTATCTTTATATAATATATCTAGTATATAAATTATTTAAGTTGTAACGTTTCGTTGAGTACCAAATTCTGTTGTGTTGGATCGAGATTTGAATTTTACCTCGATGTTTTAGAGAAGTTTCCAGAAAGATCTAGATATACTGTTGAGTTTTATCATTATGTATCATCCTCCTAAATATGTTTACTCTATGATGACCATTAAATACCTAGAGGACATGATAACATATTATTCAATATATTTCAGAGGTGGTTTCGATCAAAATCATCCTTTAGTCATGTTTTCATATAATAATATCTTCTACATTACCATTCATGTGGCTCCATATGAATAACACAATGTAAAAAAGTGTAGAACACAAAAATGATGGGAAGAAGTTGGATAAATAGTGATATTGGTGAAATATATAGCAAAGTGAATGCAAGATAAATTTATATCATTTTCAACAAACACATCAATGATTCTCAGATTGGATAAAAAAATTATTTCAAAAATCATCAGTGTGATATAGAGTTTGAAGTTGGTTGAAAGTTTTTCCTCTAAATTTATCCATTAAATAATGTTATGATATTTGGGAACAATTTATATCAATTCCCTAGGTATATTTTCCCCTTCATGATTCTGTATTTAGTTAGAATTGAATCATATTATTTAACGCTTCCACCGAACCTCTCTCTGGTTAAGGATGTGTTCCATGTATCTCCTCCAATGAAGTACATACCTGATCCATCACATGTACTAAAATAATTTTTCATACTAATAATGGATTATATATATTATGGGAAATAATTTGTGGATATTATATATCATATAGATAAACAGCTAGGAAAAAATACCACTCACTTCATCAAAATTTTATGGTGAAACCAAAAAATTTAGAATGAGATGTGGGAACCCAAAGATATAATGAGGAATATGTATCTTTAGTTTCTTGTATAAAGGTGATATAATATTATAGGTAAAATTAATTTTAAAAGGGTTATAATGTAATCCTATAATATTTTATGAAACTATTTTAAAAATTTGTTTAATTTCCAGGATAGTTTTCATTACACACAACATCATGTTTTAATGAACCATGGTATACTGTTAATATTATAATTTAAACATGACCATTATAACCAATATTTTAAAAAATTATCTATGAATATAAATTCTTTTTTAAATTGTGAATAATATATATATATATATATATAATATTGATAAAAAAACCTAATTTTTATTAAATCATTTATATACCTTGAAAATAATATTTTCTAAAAAACATTTTCATTATTTTTTAGGATAAAATAATATAATTAATTTTTCCACATATATTTATTTTTTGGAAAAAGATTATATTTTAAATTATAAATACAATATAATAAAATTTTTATATTTTGGGAGTCTTTTAAATGAAAATTTTATTTGATGAATAGTGAAAGATATAGGTTTTATTGAAAACTACCTCTTCATTTAAATAATTTTAATTTTACTCTTTTTATTAAAATGATTAAAGATGTTAAAATATTTATATTATTTTATAATTAACATAATTTAGATCATTTTAATAATATTAATTTTCAAATTTTACATTAGAATTTTTTATAATTTTGAGACATTTTTCCTTACAACATTGTTTTCTAATCATATATGTGGGATTAATTTTAAATAAAATTATGTTTATTATTTGAGATGAATTTTATGAAATGAATTTAAAATTTTTAATTATAATATTTAATATTAAAAAAATTCAATGAAATTTTTTCATAATTAATAATAAATTCTAATAAAAATTAATTAATGTGTTTAATGTTAAAACATGGGTTTGAACATTACATGTGCATGTGTTAAAAATAATTTCCCTCACAAATATTATTTTTATTGGATAAAATAATGATATTATATAGAATAGTTTGGACCATATTATCAAATAATACTCTTTTTACTTCTATTCTTATAAGTTACCTTAACATGGATGAAAAATAAAAAACCCAGTTATTGTATTGAAAACCGAAATGGAAAGGTTAATAAAACCTGAACTAATAAATATAACTTTCTTAAATCATTATTTTTTTATGGTTGAGGTTTTTTTCAAACTATAAAATCCCCAAAATCCTTTATTTATCAATTTTTGAGTCACTTGGGGGATTGTGACCCCAAATTATAGAATATTTTGGGTATTTATAGAAATGTCACTCCTCCTCAATTATAAAAGGATTATTCCTACATTAATTTATTCACACTTCATAACACCATTTTCAAGAGTAGTACCTACAATAAAATCTACCTTGAATACATAAAAAAATATATATAGTTTTTCATATTCCCAAAATTCCAATCCTAGTGTTCTTAATAAGATATCTAAAGGAGGTTTTTTAGAGTGATGATAATTTTATTCACCAAACTCATTTTTACATCTTCTATTACCACCTTCATACATTTATAAATAACTACAATAATAATAAAACCAAAATCTGACTAATAGTTATATTATATTATTATTATTTAATAATCTATATCTGTCTCATATTCTATTAAATGGGAAACAAAACTCTCTATCATGTGTATGTTCGACTACCACCTCTTAAATCGATGTAATTTTTTCCCATCATCGCATATAAGAGAAGTATAGGATGATATATTTAAATAATATACATGATTTTCATAAGATAATTATACTTTAATAATTATAATATTTAAAATTCCTTCTTACATTCCATTGAATAGGAATACGACAATGTCAGTCATTCGTACAGTAGACTACTGGCTAGAGAAATTCTGTTATTCTTTATTCACTTATGGTTTACAATGAAGGTAATAAAGATATGTTTAATGAATATATTTGAAAAATATTAGTTAATAATTAATATTAATTATTGATATAATATTTTACTTCCTTTCATTCCATCATTTGAGATAAGGGAAACAACATTCACTCTTATGTATGTCATAACATCTCCATGAACGATGTCATTAATTTTCTATCTCTAGAATTAATTGACTACTATAATTACATAGGTAAATAATATATATTATGTTTATTTCATCATTAAAAAAAATTAGTATATTTAACCATTATGATATTAATATTAATGAAAAACCCAAACCAAAACAACAATTAAAACTAATCAAGTTATTACATGAAACATTATTTTGGCAGGGAATGTATAATGAACGAGTAATAAAATGTGATAAGTAAATCATATATGGTCCAATATATATAATTGAGGATAAATATTATATTTTTAAAAAACCAATATTTTTTATAAATGAGGTATAGTCATGTATGAAGGAAGTCAAGACATATGGTAATGGATTTTTATCACATATTTTTTTCAATGAGACAATTTCAATATTCACCTATTAATTTTTTTTTTGTTTATAGTGAGCATGAATTTATTTTTATATTATTTTTTGTTATTTTTTTTGTTTAAATGTACATCTATATTTCCATCTTTCCTAGGGATTGTGATTCAATGATTAACAAAGTGGTTAAGGTTCGATGTTTCAATCACATTGTTTATCAGTGTTATATAGAATTATTCTTCTATTGATGAGATATTATAATCTACCTTCCATGAAACTGAGGAATTTAATTATCCTATATTAATATATTTAATTTTAATGTGTTAATTTTTTTCTCTCTTCATTTAATCAGTTTTCTAAAATAATTTGTTTTTGGAAAAAACCAAAATTATTTCACTCTTTTGTCAAAACTCTTTTTCAACCATGTCTATATTTTATAAAAATATTTTAATGAATCTATTTATTTTTCTACAATTATTTTATAGAAAATTTTTTAAAAACTTTACTTATAATAAATAGATTTAAAAGTAATATTATTTTCATTTTCTAAACAAGTCACTCAAGATTATTAACTGAAAATGTGAGAGAAATATTTGTTTTAACATGTATTGCATGAACTGTATTTCCACCTTCAAATATACTTATTTATTTTAATATTATATTATAATTTTATAGTTTATTTTCATATAAAATTATTTAATTAGTATAGGGGAAATTTATTTATTTAAAAGAAGTTTTTTTAAAATGGAAATGATATTTCACTCATTAATGTTTTAATGATATTTTTATGAAATTATACTCATCATTGACATCTACCTTTTGTGTGATTATGTTTTTTGGGAATATTATCCTATTGTGAGATCCTTATTATTTCTTCTATTTTTTATTATGACTATGGAGAGATGTTTGTTGAACTTATTCCTTTCTAGATTTTATTCTTGGGTAAATTTATGAGATTATTATGAAACATAGTTAATTTTCTGGGGTTGTGATATGATTAATTTTTATGGACTTATGGAACATTTATGTATATATTATGTGATGTTTTGGACCTATACTAACTATAACTAATTTGTTAATGAAAAATATTATATGCTATCAATGGTTGATAAAGTGGTTATCCTAATCCTGAAAATGGGTACAATGGAGTCTATAAAAATCATGAGAGATGATATACATGAGGTTATCCAAAGCCCAAATGAGGGTACATGGGATGTTATCCCATTCATGAAGAAGGTACATTGGTGGTTAGCACAACCCTAACATGTTATGAATTTATTTGTCGAAATTATTTACATGAGATTTTATATGCTCATGTATATTGACCAAATATATATAGTTTTTTCATTTTTATGTTCTCATGGATCATGTTCTTTGATTCCATTATGATTCATGTCTTATGATGATTTATTCAAGGTATCAAGATTATGATATGTTATATGTAGAGTTTGATTTTTAAATGTTATTCTCATGTTCACATATAGTTATTCACATATTCTGTTTTTATCTATTATGTTTACCCATAATGATAATCTGAGCTCTCCCAATATTATGTTTCATTATCCAAAGTTTTAAAGAATGGTTTTTTGTAGGAAATGTATATGAAGATTTCTATGTGTGATTTTCTTTATGGGATATTTATTCTCTTTCATGAAATAATTATATAGTGTACCTAGTATATAAATACAGTAAACATTTACAGTCATTATAGGTGTATTTTTTAAATGTATTGAATAATCATATATTAAGATGTAATATATATATATATATATATATATATATGAAAATATCAGGTTGTCATACTCCAAATGGTGTTTCCACAATGGTCTTGTAGACCCATCTGAATGTCAACACATATGAACCAATAAATATTCACCAACCATTGGATTCTCTTAAACCTATGTCTTTATCTAACAATAGAATCAAAATCTATTTCTATGACTCATGAAAACACTGCATTATGATCTATCCCCATAACTAGGGACCATCAAGACCAAACAAGCTCTGAGCCTCTTCATATCCTAAGGCCAATCCAAAAAAATCCACATGACCCACATGGGGAACTCATCTCACATCTCCCAAGGAGAATCCTTAAATCATCAATAGAATGAAAACCTCTCAACATAACTTTTCTAATAATGAGGGTTTCATATCTCTCCTAGAACCCACCAAGTGGCCAATTGATAGTTGTAATTGTTTTCTACATAACAAATAAAATGTAAAATCATCCTGACCAAAACTGCATGTAATAATCATCTCATGAATGCCATTCTTTATTATAACCACATCGTGGGCATATACATCTCACCCCACCTCTATTACACATCTGATGCCTCTCATATACCAATCGATTGACTTAACCATTGTTGACATACTCACCTGTGAATTTTTTTCCATAATATCACTATAGTACAGTATTTGATCCTAGGTTGATCATAGAAAATATCCCACCATGATCACTATGTTCATTAATTTTGATTAATTTTTATCCTTTAAAGACCATTTGTCTCATGGATTGTATTATAATTTATCTGTTGTCTCTTAGTAGTTGAGGCATCTAGGTAGTTTTCATGTTCACATCATGGTTGAGAAAACATTCATTATATCCAACAGGATTTAGATGAAATAATTAATTTTAAATATAATATCAATTTCATTTAGTGATGATATATCATATCACATTCTACATTATAAAAATGAGAAATTATTTAGGAGATGTTTGGGGAACACCATCCTTATTTAAAGTTATTCCTTTAATTCGAATATTATCTACGTATTTCATAGCTCATCTTAGAATGTAATCATATACCATGCCCCAATATCAATACATAGAATCTAAAATAATTAATTTCCACCAATTATAATTAATTATTAAATTTAATTAAATATGAAATAATTTCTTTAAAATTCATAACCAGACAAATGATAATGAAATCATAATGGTGGGTTTGTGGTATACTTATACAACATACTCGAAACTAGTCCAAATAAATATCCAAATAATTATCCCAAGTACAAGTCTATTTAAATTCAAATTATTCAGAAGCCACAGATAATTCTTAGGTAACATATCTACAAATGAATGGTAAAACACAACATTTATCCACACCCTTAGGGTTTCTTTTAGAATATACATGGAAAATATTCACTCTGTCAAGATAATTGACCCATTATTTTATTTAATCAGCTAAAAAAACCATCCCAAAATCATATAAAATTAGCATAAATTAATGGAAATAATAAACAAGTAAATAGATATACACAGTCAACTAAAATTTCAACAAAACATCACAAAAAACACTACATGCCAATTAAAATAATAATATTAAGACATTATATCCTCTTTTTTGGATCAACCTCAAGTTCACGAATTCTAATTGGGGAAATGATAGGGAGAAGGGTAAAAAATTACTATGGAAAATGGATAATTCCATTTTTTAATAAAATCTATACAGCCACATTATTTTATTGTATGACTTTCTAAAGTATTAAGATTTTAATTTTGAAGATATACACTCCCAAATAGATTGTAAAAATTAATTACAAAACCTTACACTTCCTCAAAAAATATATCTATACTATGAATTCTCCCCTCATATAGGTTTCTAACCCATGCTCCAACTACGTGCAAGTAATCATTGGGAAAATACATCTACCTGGTTTACTCTCAAGAAATTCATGAGTTTACATCACCCTGATGTAACCATAAAATATAGTAAACCACCATCCAAAACCCAGAAATTAAATTAAATCTCTTAACAATCACCTGATGTCTCTACACCACATCAAATCCTTTGAACATATCCAAAAATATCTATATATGATTTTTCAACTGTCATAATTATGATATTAAAAGAGATTATTTTAATGTCTCAATTTTTAGGACAATTAATTCATATTTAACTTTAATTAAAAAAACCACAATAATTTGGGTTATCACATTCTCCAAACTATATCAATTCTCATCCTATGGAAGTCTCGGTTCCCCTCCAATCATCAATGATGACTTTTCAAAATCATTAATTAACCACTAACTCGATATGGTATGTCCTATAATAATGAATAATAATCCCCTATGAAACTATAAACACAAATGAATATCATTTATCATATGTTGACGTACTCACTCATCATTCTATACAAAATATAGATGAAAAAATAATACCATGATTTAACTATACATATTTTCTTTTAAAATATCTAATTTTTTCGGATATATTGTTCTATATAAAATAAAAAACTAAAAAAATAAATTGTATATTAGATGAATATTATTAATAATATCTTGGGAATAATAAAACAACATTTAATGAATTAATATTTCTCAAAAAAAAATGTCTAACATTTAGATGATAGATGATAAATATGATCCAATATTAAAAAATGATCATTCCTGATCAAAATAAAACATTATAAGGGGTTGGTTATTTTATCCAAATAAAATAAATTGTCCAATTTTGAAAATATTAGAATATTGGAACTGATATATTTACATTCACTAAATTATAATTTTATATGAAATATTTATTGGAAGATATAAAAACTACATTTTTTCAACAAAATCATTTTTCAATTGTATTCTATATCTACATTTCAGAAAAGTATTACTTTAATTTTATAATTTTAATTCTATTATATTAAAATTATTTTATTATTTAATATAAAAAATTATCTAAAGATGAATTTTTAATATTTTATTGGAAAGGATAAATTTTGTTGTGAATTTTGAAAATACCATTTTTTCCAAATACTCTCACCATAAAATTCTGCATGTGTGTGTGTTAAAATATTAAATTTTAATATATAATTTTTAATTTTTGATCCCCATGGGTAACTTTTCAGAAACTAAACTATTATTTATCATTAACAAAAGCTATTTTTGGCCATTTACTATTGATTATATATCCACAAGATAGAATTTCAATTTTTTTTACATTTAAAGACAAATATATATTAATTTTTTAATAATAAACAAATTAATTATGTATAAACAAATATAATAGATAATTTTACTTTAATTAAAAATTTTAAGCATACAAACCCATTTTTCTAAATATGGTTTTTAATTTTTCATCTTTGAAAATATTTAAATTATTTTTTACCATTAATAAAAAAAATTATTTCAAACAAATTAATTGTTATTTGAAACCATTATAAATTTTTTTAATACTTTTCATTTTATTTTTATTCATTAAGAATAAATTATTAAGGTTAATATTAGTTATTGTGTTGAAAAAAATAAGTGATAAATTTTGAAAATACAAGTGTAAAATTTTAAAAAAATGATAACAATATTGTGAAAATTTATGGTTGAGAATTTTTGTCCCTTACCCACCCCCAATCCATTATTTTTCATTATTAGATTCATTGGTCCTTTTTGTAGTGACTTTACTACTCATATTATTGACAAAATGTCACCCTTCTTCCATATAGAGGGATCCATCACCACCCCACTTATCTTCACACATAAAGCCTCTCATATTAGACCAAACTCTGGCCATGTAACTCCAGAAATATCCTAGACACCTCTAAGAGGTTTTGGTAATCTAAAAAGTCTACCTCCTAAATGATTAATCCAATTTTCAAAGGATCTCTTCCGAGGAAAAAATTTAAAAAAAATCAATTACTCTTTCTTCATACCTTTCCATTTTTTTCTTCTCATACCTCTTCCGAATATTATCTATACAAATTGAAATAGTTGAATAATTATCTTAAGTAAACTAAAAAGTGTTTATGTTCATGGTTTAACTATTTTCTTCCCTCCTCTGGACAACTCAAAAAAGAAAATGGTTATTTTCATGATTACTATAATCTTAATAAATGATTTCATTCATTATTTTATTACCACCATGAATGGATGATTCAATGGGTAAATTTAATGAATAAATTTAGTATTTATAAAATTATTATAATTATGAGATAATAAATAATTCTCTATATTATACACATTCTATGGAGATGAACACATCACCTATGCATACATGCTGACTACCTCCTCCGTGAAAGTGATGTATTTCTTTATTTCAATGTTATATTTTTTATTAAAATATAACAAAATATTATTTTTAAAAATTAAAAAATAATAAAAAAAAATATAATTATTATACTATAATGATGATTATATTCTAAAAATAAATTTTCTTAACTATACTCTCCAAACAATTATTATATGTTCTTGTTTTGGTTGGTTTAACAAATGACAACAAAATGCGATACATTTATATCATTTATGAGTAAGAGAACAATGTTATTTTTTTATTTGAAATTAATTTTTAAATAAATTTTGGTTCATGTTTTATGAAATTTTATACCAATATATTACTTACTAATATTATACTACATTTGTATTTGTTAAAAATAACTAAAATAAGAAAATCACCCAATTTTTCATACAAAATCATAACTGAAATTAATATGAAATAAAATTTAAAAATTATATATCATTATAAATTCCCCATTATCATACCTATAATTATCTATAAATGATGAAATTTGAATCGTTAAAAAATAAATGACACCACCACTATGAAACTAGTATTAAAAAATTATAAAATCTAGTGACATCCATGGATGAAAATAAAATCTAAAAATCTAATATATTTATATTAAATAAATTAAATTATGTTTCTAAATTGTCATATGTATGAATAGGGTCATTTAGAGACAATATGTCCATGTTTATTCTCGACCTTAGCATGTCTTGTAGGTCTTGTAGTTCTATTGGTGCTGAAAACAGAGCATTGAATTCTCAAACTGACCTATGTTAGAGGATTGATATCTTGGTGGACGAAATTGAGTCATCTTGTGAAAGCTTTTCCGTAATCCTTCATGGGATTGTGGTACCTCCTTGGAATATGTTCTATGATGTTAGAAAATGAAGGCTGCAAATTAACTAGGGATATCTTATTGGACATGTTTAGAGAGAATGAAATTTCATGGGTGATGGGTTATCTCACAAAGGGAAAGAAGATGCAAAAAATTTTATATATCGCACATTGGGATCAATACCCATTTAATTTAAACAAATTATCCATGTATATTCTCCCATTATTCATCATTTCCGACCTCTTTGAGTTTTATTTTTTCTTCTATTATACTTCCACGCATTAATCATTTATTTTTTAAAAATATTTAAATTTCAATCATTAATTTCATTATAATGGTGTGTATACTACATATTTTACATATAATATCACTAAATATATATTATAAATTTTATTTGAAGTCCAATTTCATGATATCTCTTTCATTGGGTATTTATTGACATGTTTCTCAATCCATACAGGGTTTTTTAGTGACACAACTTATTTTCTTGAGTCATAATGATTACTATCTAAATATGAATTTCAAATGTGTATTTAATATATTATAATATGATATTATAATTCCCTTCCTTATTTTAAATGGAATTATTATTATATTTATTTCTTCAAATATATTAATTATGATAAGAATAATCCCCATCCTCTAAACATGTTCTCTTTTTCTTCCTTGTCCATTTCCTCTCCTCTCAGAAAAACTGTCATTTCTAATTTTGAAATAAATGTTTTTTATTTCTAGTAATATTAAAACAAATATAAAAATATTTTAAAATAAAATATATATTACATTTTAATAATTTTGTTTTTTAATAATCGTATTTAGAAATATTTAGATGATTTCCATTAATGAGTGTATGCTTTGTCTTTCCCTCCAAATATACTCCACAAAACCTTTACAACATTGAAATAATAATTTTTAAATATAAATTTCAAAATAAAAATAAATTAAATGTTTTTTACATCGTTGTTTTGGAAAATAATTTTGAATGTGACTAGTAACATATATTTTACAACTATGGTAAAAATGTTTTCAATAAAACCATTGTATAGTTTATTTCTCTATTATGGTAATTCCCCTTCAAGTAACATCCTTTTTAATTTTAAAAAATGTATTAAAAACATTCATAATTATTTTGAAAATAAATGAAACGTTCTTCATATATTTATAATTAAAATATATATTTATAAAATTAATTCATAATTTGAAAATGGATTTTAAATTCTTCTTTTTTAAATAAAGAAGTCTTTAATGATTTTTTGTATTCTTAAAGAATTTTTTTTGATTACATTTTTATTTCATAAAATATGTTTTACAAAAACATTTTTTTATTTATTGTTTATCTTTTGAAATATTTTATCAATATCTTTTTTTTAATAAATTATCATAAAGTATTTTTCAAGTATTTCAAAAAAAGTATTGTTATCATTTTTAAAGTGATCTATAAGATAGATTTGAAAGGATTTTTTACATATATGTCAACATAAATTGATGTTACATAGGTTCATCATTGGATGTGTTATAATTATACCATCCACCATCTTTCATTGGATGGATTATCAAATGTTTGATGAATTTCTTCATGAAACCATCATGTTTTTATTGGTTGTTTTTAAGTGATGTGTGAAATATGAAATAAATAATTTCATGTGGACACATAACTATGCATGACAGATGATTGGGGACTTATATAATCTTCCAATGCATTGGTTAACATTTTATTGCTCATTATATAATAGTGTTGAGCATGAACATAACGTTTATTCACTATGTTCACAATATCTAGAATAAACATGATGTTGATTATCCATGTTCACATGATTGAGTGTATACAAAATGTTTATGAGTTATTTTTTATAATATTGAGCATACACATGATGTGGATTAGATTTATTTGTATGATTAAAATAGTAAATTTTATGGATTTTCAACATTAACAATATTAATCAATGTTTCAATATAGTTAGATATGATCATGATGTTATGATTTCATACTCCTATTAACATTCCATAATTTGATGTTATATAATTATTTCATAATCTATGAAGAAAGATTATTATCACATGTTTTCATACACTTATTTCATGGTACATGTTTGTTCCTTAGAGATTACATGTCTATATATCAAGAAATATGAACTACTCTTATTGTTATGTTGTCTTTTTAATAATATGTTTATCTAATTATCATGTTATATCATATTCATATTAGATATCCCAAGATGATATCTTTATTATTTTTTCCATGTATTGTATTTAAATGTAACCATCTCTCATATTTCCTTTCACTAAGTTAAGATATATATTATAAACCATTAATATTTGAGAATATGGATTAATGGGTTTTCATTATTTATAAAATTTTAAAAGTATCATAAAATAAGTTTCTTATATAGTTTAACCTGGAATATATTATTCCTTAAATTTTTTTATTGTTATTTTTATTATATGTAATGATTAAATTATTGAAATATATGTATGTTTTTAGGGGAATCCTCACATGGAATAAATCCTTATTTCAAAAGTATATTTTTTTTGCACTGGACCTGTAAGTGTGGGAATTTGGTGCCTTAATTTGTATTATAGTAATGTTTAATTTTTTTTAATATAAGTTTAATTATTTTGGAGATTATTTTCTGGTAACTTAAGTGAAGGACTTTTAGATGAGTTTTAGTGTAGGATAATTTTTTGATATAATTTTTATTGTTTAGTGTGTGTGTTATTTCAGGAAATGAATTCCCTCTTTGAGTACTAGAAATTGGATGAGACTATGAAACAAATGAACAAATGTGAAATCACCATAAAAATGATATTTTAGTGTCATGTAAATATTCTCTCAGTATAATTTTAGTGAACCTAAGACTAAAAAATGGTATATATACTCTTAATGGATAATCTTTTTTTGATTTGTTTTCACATTTATGGAACCATTATGATCATCTTTTTATATACTGGTTAGACAAACTATTAGGAAATAGAAAATTATTTACCTTCATTAAAGCATAGAAATTTATAAGTTAATATATGTATATCATTTATAATTATCCTTTTTAGGTTATTAGTTTTAATTTTATAGATTTACTATTATTTTATTTAACATAATATTATTCACGAAATTGATAGAGTATGAAGAAACAAGTTAAACAATAGTTGTGATAGTAAATTGGCTAACTTCCCTATTGAGAAACAAAATTGGATGAGAGTAAGCGTACAAAATCTTATTCTTATTGTAACTCTACTCTCCTAATATTTAAATAATATCACAAAATTTTTTGTTTCAAAACACTATAAGGAAATAGAATCATGATGAAATTTATTCATGTGAAATCATCCAAATTTCATTAGTAGATATTTAAATACACATATTTTTGATAAATTTTTTGATTCAATGGAAAACATATTTTCCGTTATCTAATATTCAAAAAATAATATATATTTTTGTAATTTATTATTTCTAAGGAGATTCAAATGAATAAGGGACTATTGTTTTCAATAACTTAAAAGGATAATTAGACACTATAGAATGGGTGGAATTCAAGAATGTATTCATCACCAGGTTATTCCATGTAAATATTTTCTCATATGTAGAGAAATAATTATTAGAGGTGAAAAAATGAGGATAATTCTTCTAATCATAATAGGAAAACATCATTTACATGAAAGGTATGCCTAAAAATTTATGATTGAACATAAAATTAGATTAGATTATTGTTTAGTGGCATAAAACCAATTTTTCAAATATAATAATCTATATGATATATTAATAGTTATGAAAACATTGTTCGATGATCCCTTAATGTCGAAATGGAATCATGAGATTTTCAATATTCGTAATAAAATGAAATGATGTTTCAGTTTCATGTAAACATAAAAAATAATCATATGGAGGAATAATAATAGAATCAGTTACATGTTAAAATTTAGGATGAATCACCCATGATATTTCTTGGAGAAAACAATGAAATTTTTTAAGTTTTTAAGGATTTTCCATCATGCTCATGAATATTAATCCATTTAAAAGAGGTAAAATAATGAAATGTATTGAATTAATTTTAAAAGAGTAAAATTTGTGGAGATAATTCATTATGAATATTGATACCCTAAATCAATGACTAATGAGGAAAAAACACATGAGAAACATCCAATTCTAAGGGAAAAGGAAAACCCTATGAAAACCCTACCACGATGGTTGATTGTGATTATTAATTCACACTTTTTTTCCTAGAATGTATTTGTAGTTTTATTTGAGGAATAATATGTATTCAAAGAAAATTTAATCACGACCATGATGATTTTAATATAAGAGAAAACATCTATTTTAAAAGTATCTAGAGTAAGAGTTTTTTGGGAATATGAATCTTTTTGTTACTCCTTTAAGAAGAATTTGATATGATTTTGTAAATGGATTGTGAATGACAACATAGAATCCATATTAATAATATAAATAAATCATATTTGAAATCATAAATAATTTATTGATAATATAAAATGAAAATTTTGAATATAAATCGTCTATGAAAACTGATTGCAATATATAGGCCTTACCAAAAAATAAAGTGGAGGATTTATCTTAGATAATTTGGAATAAACCCAATGTTGTTATTTGTTACGAATGAATATATGCATATCTTAAAAAACCATGTATCTAAGGTTTATACTTCATTATAAATAAATCCCCTATCCATTTATAAATTTTGGACACCCTTTACAATTTCATTATTATATACTAATAAAAACTGTTTGTATGTAATTTATTCAAGGATCATAGAATGTAATTCCCAAAGACTTTATTATGTAAATAATTTAAATAAATATAATGACTTTAATAAGTTGAACCCCATGAATATATAGGTAAAAATGAAATCATAAATATTATATGAACATTATTATGTTGATTATGATAATAATAACACCTCTTGTATGTAGAAAATTTTATTAGTTAAAAAATTTTCTTATATTTTAAAGATAAAATGAAAATATGATTTACTATTAATGGATTATTATTTTTCATATTAATACATTTTATGTGGTATGTATGTTATCCTACCAAATTAAATATAAAACATAGAATATATTTTCATATGTTCATTATTATATTTATATTCATTAAATAGAAAATTGCTATGAAAATATATTTAGAACACTTAATATGTAATATTATTAGTGAATGTAGTTCTCTATTATATTTTGTATT
This sequence comes from Viscum album, assembly GCA_963277665.1. Classification (NCBI taxonomy): domain Eukaryota; kingdom Viridiplantae; phylum Streptophyta; class Magnoliopsida; order Santalales; family Viscaceae; genus Viscum; species Viscum album. The sequence continues at coordinate 595,206,362 of OY728126.1, forward strand.
TTTATTTAAAAAGACTAATATTATAAATTAATTTAATATAATTTTTAATATATAATTTTTTTATTAATTTATAATGTCAAAATAATTTTAGGGCGGATTTTTTAAATATTTTGGAAAATGTTTATTTTTGTGGCGAACATTTAAAATGTCTATTTTGTAAATATTTTAACTTTTCTGATGCTGTCAAAACATAGTAATTATATTAAATTTTATGAATCCATATATATATATATATTAATTAAATTAATTAATTTTTAAATATTATTTTGTATTTATTTAACCAATATTTAACCTTTTGGTAATATAAGAAAATATATTCTCTAGTAAAACTTATTTTAGAATGGTTAATTTTAACTGAATATCCACAAGGTGGAATTATATGTTATATTAGATATAAATCCATATAAATATTACACGGTCCATAATAATAAAAATTAATTTCATAGAATTCAACAGTAGTGATAGTTTTATTTTAATCATAATTTTAAGAAAAAAGTACAAATATTTCTAAAAAAAATTTATGTTTCATGTGATCTATTATTAAAATTATTTTTTACTAACCTTAAAACATTTATTTGAAATATTACATTTCTTATTGGGTATCATTTTGACCAAATTATTTAACAACAACTATTTTATGTTTGGTTATTTAAAATAAATGATGTTGGTAAAAATTAGTTCTCACGATAAAAACAAAAATTGGCAATTGTGAAAAATCATATAGTAAAAGAGATATAACATATTTTAAAATAAATTTATGAATGTATGGTTTAGGATTATTAGACCATTCCCAAAATCTCTAAAAACAACCCATATGTTTTTTTCTTCTAAATATATCATCTCTCAAAGACATAATCCAATTGTCAAATGTGATATTCCATATATTATAGTAAAATTATTATTTACTCCTTTATCATTCAATTTTCCTATATTTTATTTATAAATCCACCAAATATAATATAACCATATTGAAATAATAGAACCAATATAATAATTAAAATGAAAATTTATTTTGTTATGGGATAAGGTTTTTTACCATATTCCCAACCTTTCAAAAAAAATTTCTCATTTGTTATATGAAGAATACTACATCAATTAATGACAGTAGGAAACTCTCACAACCTACAAACATAGATAGTTAAAAGGTATAATTTTATGTATAAATAAAAAATTTATAATAATTTTATTACCATTAATTATAAAAAAATTTATATCTTCCAATTGTTCTATGAAAAAAAATGTGTCACCAATTCATACTTGTAGACTACCTCCTCCAAATAAGTGACAGGATTAATTTTTCATCAAGTCATTTATTATTTATAAGACTGTTAAAACCTGATGAAATTCATTTAAAATTAAAAAAAATATCATTTTCTTCTATAATAATCATGTGATTTGAAAGGAGTCACTTTCTTAACCACACTCACCCATTAATTATAACAAGTTCTTATATGAGATGTTGTAACATATTTCATGTCCATTTATTTGTATTTATATAATTAATGTATATTTTAAATAAAATAATGTTTTATTTATGTTTCATGAGTTGTTTTACTTATATTTTAATTATTATTATTGTACCACCATTTTGTTTATTTAAAATTTTCTAAACAAACTCATCACCAACTTCATCGTCGTGAATCATAATTAAAACACCAATGAAATAAAATGATAAAAATATAAATAATTATAAAAAATAATTTATAGTTCTTATAGTGATCTCTTTGTGATGAAATTTTAATCTATAGTTAATTCTTAACACAACTATTACATAACTAGTATAAAACCAACAATTTAAGCAAGTAACATACGATGATGAAAATAAAATACAAAAAACAATATTTGAAATAAATTATTATAAATGTATTGTGGAATAAATTTGTTTATTAAATAGTGAATTAATGTAATAATTTTTTCATATAAGATGTTTGATAATGTTCTAATAAGAAGGAATAAAATGTAAGGGTGGTTCATCTCAATTTCATTTCTTTGATATATGTTTTATTTTGTGATTAGATGCTAATTTAAATGAAATGTATTTTTCATTTTGTATTTTCAATATCATCTATAATATTTTAATAATGTTATTTTAATTTCAATTTCAACCTTTTTCTTACATGGGTTTTCTATTGAAATGTTTCTTATATCATAAGGGGTTTTCTTGGCTCAACTTATTTTCTTCGGTTATAATGATTCCTATGTTAATATGGATTTAAATTATGATTTTATTCGATAATTTTATGATATTATAATTCCATTCATTATTTTTATGGTCAATTACATTTATTTATTTATTTCGTTACAAAATTTAATGATGTTATGAATAATTATCATTCCCTCTATATGATATATTTTCCCTATATATCCATATATGTTCTTCCCTCTAATGTTCTTATTTTATATTTTTAAATCCAATCTTTTTCAATTTATGGTAATATAAAAATTAATATTTACCTTAGATAAAATTAATATTTTTCCACCATTTTATGGTTTTTGTTTTAAGTGAACACATTTTAAAATAATATGAATGTTTTTCCTTCATGATAATATAGTTTATCTTACACTCCACAATTCCTCTTTAAAACGTTTTTGTCACTCCAAAAATCAATTATAGAGTATTATTAAAAAAACTAAATTTTTTCAAATAATATCACATAAATATTTCAAAAAATATGTTGAATGTGACCTGTAACTTTAATATATCAAATATGATAAAAATAAATTCTAAAAAATTAATTTATATATTTATTCATTGATATTAGCATTAATCTATAAGATTTCTAAATCCCATACTTTATAATTGTTTTCCAATATTTATTATCATATTGATTTTGAAAAGGAAAGAAAATATTTTTATTTTCATTAAAATTAAATGATTCATTTTAGAAAGGAATTATTAATTTAAAAATGTATTTTAAAGGATTGTGTTTTTAAGAAATAATTTTTCAATATTATTATTTCAACTCAATGAAATTTTCCAATAGATCATGCATTTATAAAATATGATTTTTTTAAAATGGAAATTTTTAATCATTTTATCAAGAAAAAGTATTAGGTTTTAAATAAAAAATATTTAATATGTTTTCAAGCATTTCAAAAGGGTTAGTTCTCATTATTTTTCATTGTGATTTAAAAAAATAATTATAAACTATCTTTTTTATATATGTGTCAATATCTATTAAAATTCCATATGCTACACTTTCTATATGTTCTGATGATAAAAACTGTGTTACTTATTGATGTCTTATGGGATGTGTTATTAATGTCTTCATGAATCCCATCACATTTTCATATTTAAATTAATTCATGATTGAAATATGAATAATTGACTTGAAGTGGAACACAAATGCCTATATGATTGTTTGGTTAGGTCTTATTCCTCCCTCTAATGCATTGGTCTATATTTTATGTATATTATATAAAAACGTGGGGTGTGAAATTGATGTAGATTAGAAACATGAACACAATTGAGTGTGAATCTGATATGAATTAGGTATTTTTACATGATTGATTATGGGTAGGATGAAATCATTAAATATTCACATGATTGATTATGAAAAAAATGGGATAACTATATTAGCAAGATTGAGAGTGAACATGATACATATTAGCTACATTCATTAGATTGAGAATGCACTTTATGTTCTTATCTCTTGTTACAATTTTATGACTCCCTATTTTTATATATATTTGTTAATTCAAGGCATTAATATTATGTTATGATTCATGTATCCCTAATATTATCTCATGTTTCACACTATTATTCCATGGTAAATTTTTTGTCTCTTTAGATTACATGTCCTTCTATAGATTAATATTGTAAACTATTACTATTTTATGTACATTTAAATAATATTATTACGTAAAATTAATGATTTGTTATATTCTTATTATCTAACCTTTGATGGCATGTTTATAAGTTTTACCTTACCAATAATTGTGGATTTATATTTTCATATGTTTCCCTTCCACATGTTATAAAGATAATTATAACATATTAGGATTATTAGAAATATTCTAGTGGAATTAAAATATGGATATATATTCAAATGTATCGTTAAATAAGTTTCTTATCCTGATAATTAATTGATACAATAAACCATCCATTCTTTAGAATTCGGTGTTTAATATGAGTTAAAATGATTAATTTATCAAAAAACAGGAATTTTTAGTTTTTACAATATAACTTGGTATGAAATATAGTTCTAAAAGTATGTGTTTTTACAACCGAACCTAGGAGTTTTCATCTTGGGTGCCTTGAAAAAACTAAATCATACCCTCTCATCCAAAGAAACCAAAGAATCATCATCATATTTCATCCTCATGATCATGGTTCTACCCACCATATGAATCAAATCATAATGTTTGATTTAGGACAATGATTATTCACATCATAGGAATTTCATACCAAATAACATTCAATGTAGTCCATTATCACAATTTATTCAATTTTATTCTCATAGTACCCAATTTATATATGGTATACTAGTATGAAATCCTCATTATAGAATATCAAAATGAAATATCAATTGAAATCATCAATGCTCTTTCAGGTCACTAAATCATGTTGAATTATTTATCAACTCTATCACCAGATTCTCTAATCTCACACATAGAAATAAAAACCCAAAACTCCATGAAATCCCTTGGTTATATCCTCAACCCATTAACAAAATCAATCATCATAAATTGACTAGATGCACAATAACACCCTAAGAATGAATCAGAATCAGATTATATCACATTTTTCTGTGGAAACATGTAGATGCATGGAGCTTATAGAACACTATAATAATGACCAAATAAACATTAGGTTCATACCTCGGGGATCGATATGATGCTCTCAACTATAGGAGTGTATTTATTGTTTCTCTAAAAAATAAAATTCTAATATATTTTTCCCATAGTTCATCCATTTTTATAGGTAATGACTACACATAGTTATCCCACTCATACCCAGGAACAAACATAGAGTACTATGACCTCTAGTTCCTCTCTAACTAAGAAATTCATCCTTAGTATCCAAATATCTATATATAATAATCATCACACTATACAATACACAAGGGATCCCCTCCACCATATCACTTTGATTTTTTAGTTACCTGTGTAAAAGTTTCAATGGGTTATTGTATTACATTCTTGTATCTACACCATATACATTATCACCCAACCTATCAGCACTTTTCATGAACAATAGATAGATAGAACATACATTGATACCTCAATCCATCCATGATCTCACTATCCCTTATTGGGTTAATACCTCCTGCATTTAATGAAATTTCATGTTTCAATACCTATGAGTTTTCATTAAAATCTATCACTTCTCGACCCTCACCTAACCTCTAAATGATTCAAAATAAAAGTGGCACCCAATATATAAATCATGAAATTTCCCCCATTAATCGAACATTTTCTTGAAATCCATCCTAACAGCTACTCTCCTTTTGTCCAGAATATGTTTTTCAATAATATATATTTCAGTGGTTATTTTCCTCTATTTATCTCAATATCATTCATATAAAATAAGGCTACCCTCTATTAACACTCAAATTCACAACTCAGATCCGGATCCCATGAGTCACATGTAATCAGAAATAGGGTTACATGCATTGTTATTATTCTTACCATGATTCCCAGGAATATCATACCAACGATATCATAATAACTACCCATGATTTAGTCTCAACCACTAAGAATATACCCATACATACCATCTCTAATGGAACTCAAATGTCTTTATATAACCCCTCTCGAATATAACTATCATATATCAGAATTAGTCTCAATAAAATTTGGAGAGAAATTCATCTATTTTATCCTAATGCTTGATTCACCTATACTATATTCCATGTCCTGGGGAACTAGGATTTCCCACATATCCCTTAAATCTTATCACACATAGGATACAACCCATATGTAAATAACATTCCCCCAATCTCAAATAACACAAGGAAACTTGCATCTTAACACTACCACTCTATGATTATCACATATGCATATTATGCATCACATGATGAATAATATACCCGTACATGGAAACACATCTTCACTAGGATCTGATAGACCAAAATAACCTTTTCATGGACTAGGTCACATCCATTTGAAAATTAAAAAATCAGACTATGATGATTTGTATAACAAAAAACAATAGTTATATTATTCGATTATGTTGAATTCAACCAGTATCATAAATGGTAAAAAATCATATAGGATGTTGTTGAAAATTTATGTAACTGAACCTGTGCAAAAATCACTCACAATAGTTTTGTCGCTAAGGAATCCAATGTCATCCCGGACCAAACGGGGGGTACAACACATCAAATGTACATAGGGAATTTATAATCACTAATGAAGAACATATCATGGTGGGATCCATAAGAACTATCATTAAAATAAAATAACATGGACCAACTGGGTAAAATATCATTGCCCAATTATATATTAAAACCATATAAGTTACTGTTTTCATTATAAATATATAAATTCTCTATCATCATTAATATCCATCACATGATAACTCATGAATGTATTGGGAACCTGATGTGAAAAAATGAATTATTTATATAGGCCTCTTACTAATTGGTTACGATCCATAATCATAACAAAATTCTAAAATAAATTCATCATACACAAGTATTTATGTCAACTATAATATGAAAATCCAATAACAGTAATCCCATATCCATGGAATCTTGGACTTCCCCTACCAAATGGGATTGTAAAGTATTACTACAAGATTCATCATAAGATTCAAAATTTACATATTCCATATCTCTCATAACCCAAATAGTTTGTAAATGAAAAATTTCCTCTCATACCGAATTATAATATCCCTCATCCTATGACCACTCACCATTGAGTAGGTCGGATTCATCACGAGACCTCATACATGTTTCCCAAAATTTTATAGCCTACCAACTAGTATTTAGAGAATATTATGTTATAATTGGGTGAATATAACCTCATATTAAATTAAAATAAACAATAAAAATAACCAAGAAACATCCTTAAAAATGTGAAGAGTACACAAAATCTAATAAACAAGAATCAAATTATATTAAAGTAAAAGAAATTATATAAGAAAATGTTACCATTGATCATCCACTACATAAATATCATATACAAAAATATGAAAAATATGAAAAACAACATAAATATTCCCTAAATATATCCTCATACCTCATAAACTCATAGTATCAATGTACCCGTAGTGTTTCTCTGAACTGATCATGCATCATAGGGCCTTGTTCTAACTTGAACTTAAAAATAATGACGTCTCCTCGAGTACCTATATGTTATGGCTACCCTATCACGGTGTGAGTGAAACTCAAAATGAAAACCCTAATGGTTTCCCAATGATAATAAATTAATATATTATGTTCATGATACGATATGATGACAATAATAGAACAAGTGTAAATAATTGTAAAATAACCAATATCGATTATTGGGTTTTAAGGAAACACTCATGATTATCTATACCTACTTCAACCAATGTTGAAATTTCTCTGAACATATCACATAATCATCTGGTACCTTGGAGAATACCAACTTGAAGTGCCCAGATCAGTGTGAATCACTGAGAGGGGGAGGAGGTGAATCAGTGATCCTTTAAAACTTTTTACTAATTGATTCTTAATAAATTAAACCTCTATGGCTTGTTAAGGCCTCGATCCACTCTTCTTATGTCTCTCAACCTTTCCAATAATGATGCAGTAAATGTAAAGGAACTGGACACAAGGATTTACAAGGTTCGGCACCAAAGGCCTACATCCTTGCCATGCTCTCCCAGCATGGATTCTCCCATTATAACTTATTAGAATTACAATGGTCGATATAGAGTCACACTGTATCTCTCCTGAGTCCCACAGGAGGGTCTTTATACTGCGTCACACAGTGTTACCAGAGTCCCACTGGCCTGCTCCAGAATCCCACTGAAGACTTCTTCTCCCTGAGTCCCACAGGGTCTTCTCATGGCTCCTCGAGTCACACGAGTAGCTCTTATTCTTGTTCAGCTCTTCAAGTATCTTCAGCAGTCTGGGATAAAGACTGCTGGCCTTGCTCTGTACCTCTGATCACTTGTGATGATCAGGTCTTCTCGTCTTGCTCAGGATATATCTCCTTCTTCTCAGGATGACCTGGCCTCTCTCCAACTACTGAATACTCAGACAACTGATATCTTTATCTTCAGTCTGGTCCAGTCTCACTCACTTCAACTTCATGCACTGAATGCATGGCAGCTCTTCATCATCATGCACTGATAGCATGGCCTTCTCAATTCTTCAAGAACCTCTGGTCTTGGACTCCTCAGATGCACACCACTGATTTAGCACTGTTCACGTGCGCACGTGCATGCATGCATGCATGCGCTCTCCTCTTTCTCCTCTTGGTGAAATAAACCCTCAAAGGGTGTAGTCACTTTAAGAACACACCTTCTCACTAAACTTTACACACTTTATTCTCTTTTGTTCACACACTCAAAAGTGTGTTGTACTTTAGTGTGGATTTCTTCTCTTCTTCTTAGTGTGTACACACTTTGGTTTGCACACACACTAAGGTTCGGCCACTTCTTTTAATTTGCACACACACACAACATAGGTTGAGTTGTGGTCTTCACTTGTTGCACACACATGACTTGGCCTTCACTTCTTCTTGCACATACCAAAGGCTACGGCCTCCACTTTATTTAGCACACACTTGGGTTCGGGTTCTTCAATTGCACACACACACAAAGTGTGGTGGTCTTCACTTCACCCACTTGCACACACCCAAAACTCTCGGCCTTCTTTGTTCTTGTTAGCACTTAACCCGTAGGGTATAGTGGCCTTCCTCCTTGCCAAGCACCCACAACCCGTAGGGTGTGATCTTCTCAACATGAGCCCCTGCCTTAGTGAAGGCGCGCAAGGGCTTGATGAGCCGCGGGGTGCACAGGGCCTCTAGGCCGCACAAGCCTCGGGTGCAAGGTACCGTGGGCGCGCAAGTGCTACCGCACAGGGGGCGCGGTGCACAGAGGGAGCGCGCAAGGTCGCGCAAGCTCCTCTCTTTCCTGTCGCGCAAAGGATTAGCACACAGGGGATCTCCTCCTCCTCCTTCTTCTTGTCGTGCAAAGAAGTTGCGCGCAAGGGACTCCAGCCACGCAAGGTACTTGCGTGGGGCTTCTACTTCGCGAGGCAGAGGCACACGCGGGACTCCAAGTTTTCAATAAAAACTTCAGCAAGTCAGCAAGCATTCTCGAGGGCTCAGCCTCTCTTTATAGGCAGAGGAATCCTCAAAACATCCGCGGGATACAATCTTTGAATCCCCGAAGTTTTCGGGTATTTCAAGATTCTGTGAATCTTGTATTTCTCATTATTTCACGCGGGTTCTTTCCATATTTTTCTCCTTCACGTGCATGCGACTTAGAACGCATGCACGACCTTCGTTTAGGCACAAACCATGCACAACAATAATCATCATGGCCTCGCACCTCCGGTTGCTTCGGCCTCGTGCAAATTTCTTCTCCCATTGCATGCAAGCTCATTTCAAAGCATGGATGTGTTCGTTGTGGCCGGACGAGCTCAATGGAGTCTTCGGATCAAACAATGGTGGCCGGGAACTCAAAATAGTCGTTCGGGAGGCTCTTGGTTCAGCGGCGGCTTCGCGGGTGGCTTCGGCTCGAGCTCGAGGTGGAAGATGAGCTCTCGGCCGTCGGATGCGATGTTAAACGGTCAGGATCAGATCATCGCCGCGGAGATGGATCGTGCGGCGTGGATAAAGCGCGCGATGGCTCGGACGGCTGAGATTTGCTCCCAGGGAAATTTCCGCGTCCCACATCGAATCGGCGAGAGGAATTGTCGCGGTTTATTACCCTAGCGCTGCCCGCTACTCGCCAGTTGAACTTCTCCCCTCTCGGTGCCGCCCCGCACCGGGTTCTCTCTGCGGGCGCGCTCTGCGCCCACCTATGCTCCCTGCGGGTGCGCCACTGGCGCCCACTATGCATCCGCTGACACTCGCGGGTGCGCTCATGCACCCCTGCCGCGCTCCTCCGGGCGTGCCCCAGCACCTCTGCGGTGTCTTGGGTGCGTCCTGCCGCCCTGGGCTCACCCGACGGGTTCCCCCTTGGGCGTGGCGCCTTAGGCCCATATGTGCCTTGGGGTTGAACCCTCAAGGTGTCCACGGGCTGGCCAATTTTTTGGCTAAGGACATGAATAAGACTTTGTTAAAAAACAAAGTCCTCCATGAAATCAAGCCATATCAAGAGAACCACTTCAAGCCTTTCTTCTCCTTCATGTTCTTCTTGAGAATTCAATCATTAATCTTCTTCATTAGAATTCCTCCATTCTTCTTCTTAAGAATTCCATTACCTCTCCTCATATGATCTTCACTTAGGATATGGAATTCAAAAGGTTTCTTCTTAATCTTCTTCATCTCCTCTTCCATATGTGTTCAATACTTAGGAGGGACTTCTTGAAGGTTTTTCATCTTCAACCGAACTCCTGAATCACATAACTTCTTCAATTCTCTTTGTTGATCTAATCAGAGATCAATTGGAACATCTTCTGATTCACATGCACTAAGTGATAGTGCATGGACTTCATTAAACCACTTCATCCACTTAGAAGTAGTGAATGGATCTTCTTCAGCTCCTCATGCATTGTCAATACAATTCATGGTCTTCAAACAATGTTGTGACATTGTATCCAGTTGATACAAGTTCTATGAACTTAAAGAACAGCTCAACAATCGTCAGATGTCCATGGAGAATGTTTCAACCATATTCTCCAATGCCACTTAGTGAATCTCCTAAGTGACATTCCTCTAAGTTCCATGGCCATTCTCCATTCTTTACCAACACCATCACAACCTTTGTCTTTCACATCTTGACATTCCTTGACTTCCATTCATTCCAAGACAACTTCATGCCTCATTGACAACAAATGCAACACATTGCACTTCAATCTCCCCCTTTGTATTTGTTGTCAATACACTCCTTCAGCACATATGAATGGGTCAATATGTGTGCCAATATTTTCTCCCCCTTATTGGCAATCAAATGCAAAGGTGTGGTGTGGTTCACTTTCAAAAATATCTCTTCCTCCCTTTGAATGGCATCTTTTTGAAAATCACTAAGAGAGGGATGATGCCACATGTTCTTCTTTAGCAAAGAACCTTTAGTAAATCAACTCTAAGTCTACTTGGGCTAACCCGGTGTAGAAAACATGATTGATATAACCAAGATTTTTCAATGCTGTCGACAATTCTCTACACATGTGAGATCATGCTTGGGGGTTTGAAATTTTTCAGATGTAACAATGAATTTTCTAAATCCTGCACAACTTCACAAAACTCATTAGAAAGTTCAGTGCAATGATAAAGCTCCCCCTTTCATCCATTTGCCTTCAATCCATACTCCCCCTTAATTGACAAGATAAACTCAATTAAGAAACAAGGGATGAAAGTATGATTGGAATACCTTCATTTTTCTCAAGATGATATTAAATCATAGAATACCATCTTCTCCAGATTGGCTCCCCCTCAAGGGGTGCACTCCATTCTTTCCAAACCATCCTCCAGTTGAGAATGATCATCATCTTCAATTCCCTGCAATGTCAACACATGTAAATACAAGTGATTAGGGAATAAGATGGAACCTCCTTGGTTCATCAATGTGAACAACAAGATTGAGAAGATTCTCTCAACCGAGATGTCCCATTTTCACCATTCTTCACACTTGCACATTTGATCTTCATTGATGATTGTGCTGGTGTGGTTCTCAAAACATCTTCATGTGAAACCTTCTTCTTCCCTTTTGCTTTAGCAATTGGCAAAGCTTCATCTTCAACTCTTTGTAGTTCTCTGGCAAGTTGCAACTGATTTGGCCATATGAAAAGTAAATCATTTGGAAGAGTGGCCCCAGTTCTGGAAGTTCCACATGGTTCCTTAGATGCTGTCAAGCTACCTTTCTTAGGCAACTTGTTTTCAATCAATCCCTTCTTCTTCTTCTGGATTGATTGTCTTTTTGAGTCCAGTCTGCTTCTATTTAATTTCATGGCTTCTTTACAAAGATCCATGATATGTCCTTTCTTCCCACTGTAGAAGCATTTCTTGGTGGTCCTTCTAGATGCATCACCCTTCTTGGATTTGAATTCCAAGGACTTATCTTCATTCTTCAAACTCTTCTTGGGAGCATCTTCTACTTTATTCTTGCTTCCCAAGGAATCTTTCTGAGCCAGGTTCTGTGATCTTTTCTTCTTTTGAGCTCTGGATACAGTTGGAGACTGACATGTATCTTTTTGACCACTTTTGCAATAATCCCAGATGTTGTCAAGTAATCCAAATCTATTTGCAGTAAACAGATGTCTCTGGACCTGTGGATGATGCTTCTTTTCTTCTGGCTTGCTCCCCCTAGGCATGGGCTTCCTTTGTGCTTTGACATTTATTGGATTGTACCAACAATCCCTTGCACAGTGCCCATACTTATTACAACACCAACATTGACCCACAAATCTTGACTTCTTCAGTCCTTCTGATTTTAGGGTACTTTTCTGGAGCTGCTGTGTTGTTTCAGGAGAGCTCTGCTTCTTCACTGTCTTCATCCATACTTGTTTGGATTCATTCTTCCATCCTGCACTTTTAGTAGAAACACTTTTAGAAGCATGAGTACAAGATGGTATGGATGGTACCTTCTTTCTAGAAGATGTTGCACTTTTATTAGAGGATGTCTTTCTCTTAGAATCATCCTGCTCAAAGCATACTTGAGTAGCAACATTTCTCCTTTCATCTGACTGGGAGGCTTTGGCTTTGGGTGATTGCTGATTGTTCAATATCACCTCCAGTTCAAAGCATTTCATGTTGAGGGAGTTCTTCTCATCCTCAACTAATCTTAGCCTACCTTCCCAATTCTGTTTCAGCTGTTCCATCTGGTCATCATGCACCTTCTTTATTTCCAGTAATGAATTGTCCAGCTCCTTCACCCTTTTGACTTTATCTTCTAGTTGAGCATCTTTGACAACCATTGACACTTTATGCCTCTTTTCCAGTGCATGGAAAACTTCTTTGATTATTACTTTAAAGAATCCTTTCTCAGAAAGACTTCTTTGCAATTCTTCAGTAGTGTCTTCATATCTTTCATTGCAAAGGGAAACAGTTTCATCTTTAGCCTTCACCAGCTTTCTGAGAGTGTTGGTTATGCCAACCCTTTTTGCCAATTGATCTTCCATTGCATTGGCTTCTTCTTCTAACTGTGATTTTTCTTCATGAAGATCATGGATGCAAGTAGCTATACACTTTGCCACTTCCTTGGGGACTGTCTTCTGAAGATATTCGATTGCACTTTGAAGATCTTTCATTGTTCCAACTTCATCACAGCTAGGACAGGCTTTCTTCATCTTCTTGGCTTGTTTCTTCTTTCTATTTTTCTGAGTCTTGGCAGATATCTCCATTTGAGGCTGGTCACTCATTTCCTCAAATCTGCACTTCATAAAGACTCTCTTGGATCTTTTAGAGGTAACCTCCCTTTGATACCAATTGAAGTGACCAGATCAGTGTGAATCACTGAGAGGGGGAGGGGGTGAATCAGTGATCCTTTAAAACTTTTTACTAATTGATTCTTAAACAATTAAACCTCTATGGCTTGTTAAGGCCTCGATCCACTCTTCTTATGTCTCTCAACCTTTCCACGAATGATGCAGTAAATGTAAAGGCACTGGACACAAGGATTTACAAGGTTCGACACCAAAGGCCTACATCCTTGCCATGCTCTCCCAGCATGGATTCTCCCATTATAACTTGTTAGAATTACAATGGTCGATACAGAGTCACACTGTATCTCTCCTGAGTCCCACAGGAGGGTCTTTATACTACGTCACACAGTGTTACCAGAGTCCCACTGGCCTGCTCCAGAATCCCACTGAAGACTTCTTCTCCCTGAGTCCCACAGGGTCTTCTCCTGGCTCCTCGAGTCACACGAGTAGCTCTTCTTCTTGTTCAGCTCTTCAAGTATCTTCAGCAGTCTGGGATAAAGACTGCTGGCCTTGCTCTGTACCTCTGATCACTTGTGATGATCAGGTCTTCTCGTCTTGCTCAGGATTTATCTCCTTCTTCTCAGGATGACCTGGCCTCTCTCCAACTACTGAATACTCAGACAACTGATATCTTTATCTTCAGTCTGGTCCAGTCTCACTCACTTCAACTTCATGCACTGAATGCATGGCAGCTCTTCATCCTCATGCACTGATAGCATGGCCTTCTCAATTCTTCAAGAACCTCCGGTCTTGGACTCCTCAGATGCACACCACTGATTTAGCACTGTTCACGTGCGCACGTGCATGCATGCATGCATGCACTCTCCTCTTTCTCCTCTTGGTGCAATAAACCCTCAAAGGGTGTAGTCACTTTAAGCACACACCTTCTCACTAAACTTTACACACTTTATTCTCTTTTGTTCACACACTCAAAAGTGTGTTGTACTTTAGTGTGGATGTCTTCTCTTCTTCTTAGTGTGTACACACTTTGGTTTGCACACACACTAAGGTTCGGCCACTTCTTTTAATTTGCACACACACACAACATAGGTTGAGTTGTTGTCTTCACTTGTTGCACACACATGACTTGGCCTTCACTTCTTCTTGCACATACCAAAGGCTACGGCCTCCACTTTATTTAGCACACACTTGGGTTCGGGTTCTTCAATTGCACACACACACAAAGTGTGGTGGTCTTCACTTCACCCACTTGCACACACCCAAAACTCTCGGCCTTCCTTGTTCTTGTTAGCACTTAACCCGTAGGGTATAGTGGCCTTCCTCCTTGCCAAGCACCCACAACCCGTAGGGTGTGGTCTTCTCAACACGAGCCCCTGCCTTAGTGAAGGCGCGCAAGGGCTTGATGAGCCGCGGGGTGCACAGGGCCTCTAGGCCGCACAAGCCTCGGGTGCAAGGCACCGTGGGCGTGCAAGTGCTACCGCACAGGGGGCGCGGTGCACAGAGGGAGCGCGCAAGGTCGCGCAAGCTCCTCTCCTTCCTGTCGCGCAAAGGATTAGCGCGCAGGAGATCTCCTCCTCCTCCTTCTTCTTGTCGCGCAAAGAAGTTGCGCGCAAGGGACTCCAGCCACGGAAGGTACTTGCGTGGGGCTTCTACTTCGCGAGGCAGAGGCACACGCGGGACTCCAAGTTTTCAATAAAAACTTCAGCAAGTCAGCAAGCATTCTCGAGGGCTCGGCCTCTCTTTATAGGCAGAGGAATCCTCAAAACATCCGCGGGATACAATCTTTGAATCCCCGAAGTTTTCGGGTATATCAAGATTCTGTGAATCTTGTATTTCTCTTTATTTCACGCGTGTTCTTTCCATATTTTTCTCCTTCAGGTGCATGCGACTTAGAACGCATGCACGGCCTTCGTTTAGGCACAAACCATGCACAACAATAATCCTCATGGCCTCGCACCTCCGGTTGCTTCGGCCTCGTGCAAATTTCTTCTCCCGTTGCATGCAAGCTCATTTCAAAGCATGGATGTGTTCGTTGTGGCCGGACGAGCTCAATGGAGTCTTCGGATCAAACAATGGTGGCCGGGAACTCAAAATAGTCGTTCGGGAGGCTCCTGGTTCAGCGGCGGCTTCGCGGGTGGCTTCGGCTCGAGCTCGAGTTGGAAGACGAGCTCTCGGCCGTCGGATGCGATGTTAAATGGCCAGGATCAGATCATCGCCGCTGAGATGGATCGTGCGGCGTGGATAAAGCGCGCGATGGCTCGGACGGCTGAGATTTGATCCCGGGGAAATTTCTGCGTCCCACATCGAATCGGCGAGAGGAATTGCCACGGTTTATTACCCTGTCGTTGCCCGCTACTCGCCAGTTGAACTTCTCCCCTCCCGGTGCCGCCCCGCACCGGGTTCTCTCTGCGGGCGCGCTCTGCGCCCACCTATGCTCCCTGCGGGCGCGCCACTGGCACCCACTATGCATCCGCTGACACTCGCGGGTGGGCTCATGCACCCCTGCCGCGCTCCTCCGGGCGTGCCCCAACACCTCTGCGGTGTCTTGGGTGCGTCCTGCCGCCCTGGGCTCGCCCCACGGGTTCCCCCTTGGGCGTGGAGCCTTAGGCCCACATGTGCCTTGGGGTTGAACCCTCAAGGTGTCCACGGGCTGGCCAATTTTTTGGCTAAGGACTTGAATAAGACTTTGTTAAAAAACAAAGTCCTCCATGAAATCAAGCCATATCAAGAGAACCACTTCATGCCTTTCTTCTCCTTCATGTTCTTCTTGAGAATTCAAGCATTAATCTTCTTCATTAGAATTCCTCCATTCTTCTTCTTAAGAATTCCATTACCTCTCCTCATATGATCTTCACTTAGGATATGGAATTCAAAAGGTTTCTTCTTAATCTTCTTCATCTCCTCTTCCATATGTGTTCAATACTTAGGAGGGACTTCTTGAAGGTTTTTCATCTTCAACCGAACTCCTGAATCACATAACTTCTTCAATTCTCTTTGTTGATCTAATCAGAGATCAATTGGAACATCTTCTGATTCACATGCACTAAGTGATAGTGCATGGACTTCATTAAACCACTTCATCCACTTAGAAGTAGTGAATGGATCTTCTTCAGCTCCTCATGCATTGTCAATACAATTCATGGTCTTCAAACAATGTCGTGACATTGTATCCAGTTGATACAAGTTCTATGAACTTAAAGAACAGCTCAACAATCGTCAGATGTCCATGGAGAATGTTTCAACAATATTCTCCAATGCCACTTAGTGAATCTCCTAAGTGACATTCCTCTATGTTCCATGGCTATTCTCCATTCTTTACCAACACCATCACAACCTTTGTCATTCACATCTTGACATTCCTTGACTTCCATTCATTCCAAGACAACTTCATGCCTCATTGACAACAAATGAAACACATTTCACTTCACAACTCTATTCCACAAAAATATATATTGCATCATCATGGTCCTGGGGTAAACCCCATCCCTACCTAAGAAGCAGGAAACATACCCCAACTGAACTAAATGGTTTATATGATCCCCACCCCTAAACACGCCTCATATCACTTGAAAATTAATGGGCATACCCATTCCCTATAGGTAAAAATATATCATATCATATGAAAACATGAAATATACTTACTCACCACTGCTAATCATATATAACATAATGGAAAAAATCATGGTCTTATCAAATACCCACCAATAAACATATATCATATCATTCAAAAACATGATAAAGTACCCTCTCAATGCATGTAAATCTATATCACATCATCTAGAAACATAGTGGTTTCAGTGTTACCTACCGGGAAAAATAAACCACATTATTCAATAACATGGTATCATACCAACTACCATCTAGTAAAATTATATCACATATCACATATATCTAGACAAGTCAAAATATATCACCCAAACCTCCCAAACCTCCCAACCCATCCAATTTTTTTGATACATTCCTAAACCTAACAAGAATTCCCTAACACAAACTCTAAGGCACACAACCTTCAATTCATATTTCAGTTCATATAACAAGACTCAAATAAAATATTATCATATAAAAATCCTTTAATAATTTTTCCCTCATTACGATCATTATTTTAGAGACATTTCATATTGAACCCATTAGATTCTTCATTATTCCCACTATGTCATCCACTTGGGACCTTCAGACCGATCCTAGTCTCTAATCACTAGAACCAAGGTGTATCCACCCCTTATTGTGTTCTCATAAATCATGATATTTTTCCAACACTAGCCTCAAGTCTCTAGTCAAAACCTCATCAGAATCCAATATCATAACCAATCCTTGCTAACCAGGGATCATCTTGACCAAACCTACTCCAAGAAATTTGGCATCTTGAAACCATGTTATCCCACAATCCCAATTACCTACACTATGGTACCATATCTCACCGCCCTAGGAAAACCATTGAACCATACATTATAGGAAAACCTCTCACCATAACATGTAATGACCTAGAGGGATAATCCCACTCTTGTAATCCAAAAAGAGTATAATCCAACCAACTAAAAGTATTCCCTATCATATGTGAGATTTACGAACATCTCACATAGTAGAATAAGTCATAATACTATAATAAAAATCTTAATTGATATATAACCCCATATAAGACCATTAAATATTTATTTATCTCTATGAAAAACCTCAATCTTTTTATATCGAAATCTATATCCTCCTCCAATAGTGAATTTATCATTGTGTGATTTAGTATCCATGATATCACTGTCAGACCATATCCAAACCTAGGTATCTCATAGAGAACCTATTTTCATGTATTATTTTTAATTAATTTCATTTAATTTTTAACCCTTAGTGTATATGTGTTTTTTCAGTTGTATTATAATCATACCCACAACAAACAACATTCAAGGCATCAATATATTGTTCCAAGGGTTGATCTTGTCCTATAAAGGTTATTCACAATCCAAAAATATTTAGGGTAAGAGTTTGATATTAAATATAAGGTCAATCACATAGATATATAAGACCATATATCACATGATAAATATGTTAAATGAAAATAACATCGAGAGTTGTTCGGGGAACTGATACATCATTCAGAGTAATTCCTTTTAATTATAGATGTGAAACATGTTCTTAAGATCATCCAAAATATACATCATCACTTGATCTCTAATGTCCTGATGTGATAGAAAAAAAATTACAATTAATTACAATTAATTAATCAACTTAATTCAATAGGGAATAATTTTATAAACAAACGAGTCAGTCCAACAGTTCTGAAATGACAAGAGTCAAGGTTTCATGCACTCTGAAGGCATTGTCATAAAACATAAAATTCAAAATGATTTAAGAAGGATTTTGAAAAATTGGGTAAACCCTAGGTATTCTCTAAAGAAGTGTTGTATTTTTATAGTTATTATTTTTAATTAAATGGATTAATAAGAGTAAGTGGTTTTTAAATAGTTCTATAAATAGAATAACTAAATTTGAAGTGTTTAATAATTGAGAAACACGTGGATTTGAAAAAATATATGATAATTATTTGATCATTACTACGTTACTACACCACTTCAAATGTTTCTTATTCTTAATTAATTATTTAGATTTGTTGTAATCCATTTGTTAATGGTTAAAAAAATATTGGGTAATCATAGTCCACAAAAATGATTCTAATAGGACTAAACCATGACATAAAATTTTTTATTCATCTTCTAACCACATAAAATGATTTATAGTTTTTCAAGGAACATTGAAATGTCATTTTTTTGGAATGAAGAGTATTCTTGTGTTGTCCAGTCTAAAGAACACATTATGCACTCTAAAAATTAAACATTGATCGGTTATGAAATAAAAAGTGTTTCAATTAAATTCATAAGTACTGGTTAAGATACATCAAAAAAGAAAAATTGAAAACCAAAATATAAAGAAAATTAGTACATAATTATATGAAAAATATTTATCTTCATGTGTGTGGTTCCCTCACATTGATCACACATTGTTTAGCCGGACATCAGGAGGAGGATGAATCTTGAGTGGATCTTTTTATTCATCCATGGACACCATATTAGGATAGAGGCATCCAAAACTGATAGGTTGAGGATAACACTCCATTGGATTTCCAAATTTGACTGAAATCACTCCTTGGTCCATCTTTTGAATGAGGTTCACTTGGTGTCTTTTTAAAGAAAAAGATGGTTAGTGTTTTTGCTGACCTTGTTTTTATGATTCCAATTACATCTCTATTTTGGACTTGTAAACGATGATATAATTACATGGAAAAAATATGAGAGTTTTTTATGGAATCTTTAATAACCCCATGTCATGTTTTGAGGCTATTCGACATATTAATTGGTAGATATTTTCAAAATTAATAACACAAATTTTGAATTCATTCAGATTCGGTCCCATGGAAATTTCAGTTCAGCTGGCCTAGTAGATGGCCGAATTGGGCTTGGGTTTTTTCATATTAGATTTTATCTCATAGAGTCTCTGATTGGATAAAAGGCATTTATCAAATTTTTAAGAACTAGTTTATTATACCATGTTAACAAGTGTACATATTTTATTGGCCTTCCAAGCATTTTTCCCCATTTCCCTTCCACATCAACTACGAACCTTGAAATCACCTCATCCTATAATGAAATCACCAAATCAAGTATAATAGACCTTTATAATAGAGATAAAAATTAAATAATTTAATCAATAATGAATTAATAATTATATGGATATATGGAATTTATAATAAATAATTAGTTCATTACAGTTGTTTTTGGGTGAACTTTAACAATGGATAATGGTGCAATCACACCCCTATATCTAAAAAATTACACTCTTATGAAAAGTCACATTTCCAAAATGATTCATGTAAATATTTCCACCTTTAGGAAGATTTAACATTCAGTGAAAAAAAATTCATGATAACATCTTGATCAAAGAAAAAATCTGTAACACCCCATGTTTTTCTAATGATAAATTGAAATGCATGGAACTTTGTTTTAAATAGATATTTTTAATTATCCTTTAAAACAAAACTTTTCTACTTCTATATTTGGAATTTCAAGAAACTTTCATCTACAATTGTGTTCAGTATTTTATTTGGAGTCTGATAAAACAAACTTTATTTTTGGTGAATATTAACATACCCTTATGAATAGTAATATGAATAGTAATATGAATAGTAATATGAATAGTAATATGACCCTAATGAATAGTAAATAATAATATAATTATATTTTCCCAATGCAATAGGATAATTGGATCTTAATTAATTTTCCAATGTCACATAAAACTAATAGCACTTCAATATTGTTATTTATCAAATTAACTGTGACCTTATTTAAAAATTAAATTAATAATATTTAGAAAAATTAATTTTGAAAAATGGAGTTCATTTTTTGAATTCTACGTGTCGAAAAATGGTTGGGGTAAATTTTTGGTATTTTTCTGAAACTCTTGAATTTTCGGTGAATAGTGAAATAAGATAAAATATTGTATAATCAATTTATCAGTACAAATGAACTATTTATGACTTCATAAGTGATTCAAGGCCACTTGGTTAAAACTCACATGATATTATAACTATTTAGGGCCACTTTATTTGATATTATTCATAGTCTTGATGAAAATATTATAATAATGATTAAAATAATCTAAAATACCTCTTCTCCTCCACTATATATTCCACCCTAACTCCCCTCTTCCTCCCACACCTCTCAGGCCTTTAGAATTGACTAATTTCTGCCAAATTCCCTCCAAAATCTTCTTCCCCATGTCCTAGATCTACTGGTCTCATCAAAAGGCCAAAATCAAATCTCTTAAAGAGGATCTCAAGGAGAAGAGATCAAGAGGTAAACATCCTCTTTTATTTTTTTTCATTTCTTTCATTTTATGTTATTCTCTTCCATTCCATTTGTATGGTGTTTGGATATATCATTAAATATTCCCCCCTTACTATCCATATCTTATATTAATGATGAGATAATCCATTTCGCTCATCAATCTTGTTTTTATGAAATTTTAAATGACGTCATTAGGCTGCCGAATTTTCGTGAGAAATTTCTCAAGATTTTCTTTTATTTCATGATTCCTTTTCCTTATTTCCTCACTCCCTCTAATCCAAGAGGAATTAAATCTCCAAAATCATGTATATTAATTATCTTCTCATTTTTATTGAAAATTTCTCATTATTATTCTTCTCCTCTTCCACTTATTGAAAGAATAAAAACATTGTCCATTTGTGGCGAATTACCGACATTGTGGATGATGTATTTTCAATTTCCTTTAATTCTTTCATGAAAGGTCATGAAACCATTTATA
The DNA here is from genome assembly GCA_963277665.1 of Viscum album. Classification (NCBI taxonomy): domain Eukaryota; kingdom Viridiplantae; phylum Streptophyta; class Magnoliopsida; order Santalales; family Viscaceae; genus Viscum; species Viscum album. The sequence goes on from OY728126.1 coordinate 595,228,138, forward strand.
TGGTTGAACCAGGTTATAATATATGTTTTATGACTCATATATGGTTCTATAATTCTTTTTTACTCATGTTTCTAATTTAAAAGACAAAATGAGTTTGTTATTATCAAAAAATCACAAAAATGATCTAAACAAACATCATTAACGTTTTAACATATAAGTCATTCTCATATAATGCATCAAAGTGATAAATGGTATAAATTATGGTACTTGAAATATTTAAATACTACTCCATTCCAGTTCTATAGTTTCACATCAAATCAACAAGAACGATTCATCATGAACCGATCGTGAAAATCATAACATAACTCACCCAAAATAATGCAAGGAACACAATACTAACAATTAAGGGGTGAAATGAGGTTATGAAATGACCATATAAGATGATTTAAACATGAAAATGTTTCTTTAAAATACTAATAACATACTTTTAACCATTATACATGAGTTTTAAACAAGTTTAAAGTAAGACAAACCTAAGGTAAGGGAATTCTTAACCCGATTTCCATTCTTTGGGTTAACCTTCTACTTCATTTTTTATGTGCTATTTAATTTTTTTTTTGTGATGGGTTATGTTTATATTATGTTTTATTATGTGTATTTACAATATATATACATACTCCATCCACTCTATTAAGTCTCTCATCAAATTTATGATATTTATATGGAGCTTTTCTTTAAAAACCATCCTTTTAAATTCAGTTTTTCGATATTCCAAAGTAATGTTTTTATGGAATTATTCATGTTGTATGATTACTTTTTGGTTCATGGGAATTATTTATGATGAATGGTGGGACCTACATTTCCCTCCAATTCATTGGGTATGAGTATGTTGGAGGACGACCGTATGGTTACTCCAAGTGTAACTGCGATGGTTACAAAAAGTAAGGTAGTCGTGAGGGTTACAAATTTTAAGGTAGCCAAAATGGTTAAAATATTATGTATGTAATGCCCCAAGATACCTCTATGATTATATTTATTTTCTCATGTTTGTGTGGATCTTGTGTAAATCTAAAGTTACATGAATTAATTATTTATCGGTGAAAATCATATCTTTAGAAAATGTTTTCATACGTTATGAGTATTCATGGACTAAAGTGATTTTTCATTCTTTTTCATACCTTACTGAGCTTTTGTGCTCATCCCATGTTTCTAAATGAATTTTCACAGGTTAATGGATATGAAATACAATAAAGGAAGACATGTTAAATGTTGAATAATTGTCAAGGAGTCTTGTTTTATGTTTTAATGTTTTATATTTTGTGAAAAATGGAAACTATTTTTATGGTATCCACTATGTAACAATGTGAAATGTTGTGAATGTTTTATGTCCAAATTACTAAATATCTAAACTTGATAAAATCCTAAATGTAAAAGGATGTGTTTTCTTGACTAAATTCAAGATTATTTATGTAATAAGGTTGGGTCCTTATAGTTGGTATTAGAGGATGGTTTAGATAACATTAGGGTTTTGGGTTATGTTAATAGAATACCATAAATGATTTTCACACTATGTTTAATTTGTTATAGAATTTAAAGATTACCATGTTGCTTCATCTAAGAAATTTTTGTTTAGAATGGTTGTCCATAGGAGGAATAGGGATGCGGAAGAGGAGAGGCACTGAAATAATTACATCATTCCTAATCTACATCCTGGAATGGTAGGGATTGGAACCGAGTAGTTTGTGACGTAATGGCTCCATTAACGCAGGAAATAAATGGTGGTGGCATTAATGCAAGAGAACCAATAGAGGTACCATAATGGAACATGACAGTGGCTGAACATTATATGAGACAACATCCTCCAGCATTCGATGGATCTTCTGACCCAGTGGCAGTTGAAGGATGGATCAAAGCCCTTGAAAAGATATTTTATGTTTTGGGATGTTCAGACAATCCAAAGGTAAGTCATGCCATTTATCATTTTTAAGGGGAAGATGATCAGTGGTGGTTAATGGTAAGGAATATCATGGGTAGAGAGGATTTTGATGCCTTATAGTGGGATGAGTTTAAAATTATTTTTCTTGAAAAATATTTTCCTAAGGTGGTGCGACTTAGAATGGAGAAGCAATTCCTTGAATTGAAACACAAGGAGGAATATTTAGTGGTTGTGTACGAAGTGAACTTCACCCAACTGGCGAGGTTTTTTCCAAATATTATTTTGGATATCGATAGAAAAATCAACCACCTTTACTCAGGATTGAAGCCAAGGTATCAAAGGGCATTGTCCTCCTGTGAATTGAAATATTATGAGAAACTTGTTCGATGTGCTGAGAGGGTAGAGATTGAGTTTTCTAATGATCATGTTCATTTTGGAAACAAGGAGAAGAAGAGGTACAATTGAAAAGAAATGAGAATGACTCAAACAAGAAATTCTGATGGTAAGAAAATACAATTTCGAGGGTGTAAAAAGTGCAGCAAGAAGAACCCTGGGGAATGTATTAGCAAAATTGGGATGTGTTTTAAATGGGGTATGTTTGGACATATGGCTCGAGATTGCAATGAAAAGTATCTAAAGACTAATCCTAATAAGAAAACTGTAAAGTGTTTTAAATGTGGTGAGATGGTTCACTGTGAAAGTGTCTGCCCAAAGAGAGATCTGAATGATACAAATAAGCCAGACTACAAGCAGAAAGGTGTAGTGAGATCCTTTGCAACTACAGTAGCAGACGTCAGGCCATCCAATGAAGTTGTATCAGGTACTTTTTTTTCACTAATATTTTTCTAATGTTTTGTTTGATATGGGGTCTGCACTTTCCTTAATCTCTATGAAATTTTCTTGTAAATTGGAAATATCACATCAACAAATGAGACCTGAACTTGTTGTTAAAACACCAGGGGGAAATTTTACACTGAATAGGAATTATAAAAATCTTTCTATTATGGTCTGTGGAAAGACTTTACCTGCAAACCTTTTTGTTTTACCCTTAGTCGAGTTTGATGTTATTCTGGGGTGGACTGGCTTTCTGATTATCATGCTAAGATTGACTATAGAGCTAAAAAAGTTATTTTTCAGAAAGAGTTTCAGTTTGTATACAAGAATGAACCCATATAATTGATAACATATCAGGAAGCTGAGAAATTATTGAATGATGGAAATGAAAGTAATCTTGATCATATTGTTGAAAACAAGGGAACTATTCAAATTAATGATGTTCCAGTGGTAAATGAATACCTTGATGTTTTTTCTGAGGAGTTACCCAGTGTCATACCTGATCAAGAAGATGAATTCACAATTGACATAGTTCCTGATGCTAAGACAATTTCAAAACCCCCATATCTTATGGCTCCAATAGAACTTCTTGAATTGAAAAATCAATTGCAGGATTTTCTTGTCAAAGGTTTCATTCATCCCAGCACTTCACCATGGGCAGCCACTGTTTTGTTTGTTAAAAATAAATATGGTTCCATGAGACGTTGCATTGATTATAGAGCTTTGAATAACATCACTGTTAAAAACAAGTATCCTTTGCCTCATATTGATGACTTGTTTGATCAAATGTAGGGAGATGAGTACTTTCCCAATATGGAATTGAGATCCGGATACCATCAGCTGAAGGTGATGGACGATGACATCCCAAAAACAGCCTTTCGTACTAGATATGGGCATTGTGAATTTATTGTTATGGCATTTTCGTTAATTAATGAAATTTCTGTATTAATGAATCTTATGAATTGAGTATTTCATGAGTTAATGGATAAGTTTTTGGTTGTATTTATTGATGACATTCTGGTTTTTTATAAAAATAAATAGGTGCATGAAAAACATCTGAGGGTTGTTTTATAAACATTAAAAGAAAAGAAACTATATGGAAAATTTAGCATGTGATATTTTTGGTTGCAACCAATTTATTTTCATGGGAACATTGTAAATAAGGATGGAATAATAGTTGATCTTGCCAAAACAAAAGTAGTTGATGAATGGACAAGACCCACAAATGTTACAGAAATATATAGTTTTTTGGGATCAATAATTTATTACCGATGGTTTGTTAAGAACTTTGCACAGTTATCTAGCCCGGTAAAAAAGTTAACATGGAATGTGGTTAAATTTTTTTGGACAGAGGAATGTGATGTTTGCTTTCAGGAACTGAAGAAGAGATTGGTGAATGCTTTAGTTTTGGCCTTACCTTCCCGGAATGGTGAGTTTTTCATCTACAGTGATACTTCTTTGAAGGTACTTGGTTGTGTTTTGATGTAGAATGATCAGGTAATTGCCTATGATTTGAGACAACTTAAGCCTTATGAGATAAATTATCCCACACATGATTTGGAATTGGCAGCTGTGGTTTTTGCTTTGAAAATATGGAGTAGTCATCTATACGGATCCAAATGACAAATATATACTGACCATAAAAGTCTTAAGTATATATTCACTCAGAAATAATTAAACATGGGGCAGAGAAGATGTCTAGAACTGATAAAGGATTATGAATGCACAATCAATTTCCATCCTGAAAAAGAAAACAGATTAGTGGATGCCTTAAGTTGGAAACATCATGCATCGTTAACCTTGCCACGTTTGGAACATGATCCCTTGATTAATGATTTGATGAATTTTTGCTTAGAAGTTGTTGGTGCAGGGAATATATCTATTTTGTTTTAGGTTTCAGTGCAGTCTTTGTTGTCAGAGAAAATTATGAAGGCGCAGAGGGAAGACCGTTAGCTATAGAAAAAGGTAGAATTGGTTAAAATGGATAAGTTGACAGAATTTAATCTTGATAAAGATTGTGTTTTACGATTTTGAAAAAGGTTGTGTGTGCCTTGTGATTTCCAGTTGAAGAAAGAATTGTTGTGTGAAGCTCGTAGTTCTCCATTTTTTGTTCAAACTAGAAGTACTAAGATGTATAGAGACCTTCAGGAGTATTATTGGTGGAATGGGATGAAGAGAGATATTGCTGATTTTATAATGAATTGTTTGACATGTCAGCAGATTAAAGCAGAGCAGCAGTTACCAGAGGGGTTGCTTCAGACTTTTCTAGTGCCAGAGTAGAAATGGGAGAATATATTCATGGACTTTGTGGTGGGAATACCAAATACTTCTCGAGGTAACAATGTGATTTGGGTTCTTGTTGATCAGATAACAAAGTCTGCACATTTTATTTCTATGTGAGATACATTGACATTGGATCAGCTTTCTCGATTGTACCTCACCGATATTGTCAGGTTACATGGAGATCCTCTTTCTATTGTGTCTGACCGAGATCCCAGGTTCACTTCTAAATTTTTAAAGGGACTTCAGAAGTCGATGGGCACAGAGTTAAATTTCACTACAGCATTCCATACTCAATCAGATGGGAAATCCGAATGAACGATTCAGATTTGGGGGATATACTTCGATCATGTTCAATGGACTATTAGGGAAGTTGGGATCAACATCTTTCATTAGTTGAGTTTTCTTTTAATAATAATTTTCATTCCAGTTTTCATATGGCACCTTTTGAGGCCTTGTAAGGGAAGCGGTGTCGGACTCCAGTGTTTTGGGATGAAGTTGGTGGAAGATAGTTGATGGGGCCAGAATTAGTTGAAGAAGTGGCTGAGAAAGTGAGGATGATCCAGCAACACATGAGGACAGCTCAGAGCAGGAAGAAAAGTTATGTAGATAACAGAAGGAAAGACATCTCTTTCGAGCTAGGTGACCATGTTTTCCTTAAAGTTTCTCCTTGGAAAAGTGTGATATGTTTCGATAAAAATGGAATGCTAAGTATACGGTTCATCGGTCCTTTTGAAATCTTAGAGAATGTTGGAACAGTTGCATACCGTGTAGCTTTTCCTCCAATCTTGTATCAGGAACACAATTTTTTTCGTGTTTTGATGTTGAGAAAGTATGTTCCAGATTCATCACATATCTTGAACCCAGGAGTAGTTTAGCTGGAAGAGAACCTTTCTTATAGAGAGAAACTAGTTCAGATTCTTGATCGAAGGGAACAGGTATTGCAGAACAAGGTAATCCACCAAGTAAAGGTTTTTTGGTGAAACCTCATGGTTAAAGAAGCAACATTGGAGTCTGAAAATGCTATGAGGGAAAAATACTCTCAGTTGTTTAATAAGTAAATAAAATTGTGAGGACACAATTTCAAGAAGGTGGGGATAATGTAACACCCCATTTTTTTCTGAAGATAAATTGAAATGCATGGAACTTTTTTTAAATATATATTTTTAATTATCCTTTAAAACACAACTTTTCTACTTCTATATTAGGAATTTCAGGAAACTGGCATCTACAATTGTGTTCAGTATGTTATTTAGAGTCTGATAGAAAAAACTGTATTTTTGGTGAATAATGACATACCCTTATGAATAGTAATATGAATAGTAATATGAATATTAATATGACCCTAATGAATAGTAAATAATAATATTATTTTATTTTCCAAGGCTATAGGATAATGGGATCTTAATTAATTTTCCAATGTCACATAAAACTAATTGCACTTCAATATTGTTATTTTTCGAATTAATTGTGACCTTATTTAAATATTAAATTAATAATATTTAGAAATTTAATTTTGAAAAATGGAGTTCATTTTTTAATTCTACACATTGAAAAATGGGTTGGGTAAATTTTTTGTATTTTTCTGAAACTCTTGAATTTTCGGTAAATAGTGAAATACGATAAAATACCGTATAATCAATTTATTAGTAAAAATGTACTATTTATGACACCATAAGTGATTCAAGGCCACTTTTTTTAACTCACATAATATTATCACTATTTAGGGCCACTTGATTTGAGATTATTCATAGTCTTGTAAACATATTATAATAACAATTAAAATAATCTAAAATACCTCCCCTCCTCCACTATAAATACCACCCTCACTCCCCTCTTCCTCCAACACCTCTCAAGCCTTGATAATTGTCTAATTTATGCCGAATTACCTCCCCAATCTTCTTCCCCACGTCCTAGAGATTTTGTTCTCACCAAAAGACCAAAATCAAATCCCTTAAGGAGGATCTCAAGGAGAAGAGATCAAGAGGTAAACATCCTCTTTTATTTTCATTCCTTTCTTTCATTTTATGTTATTCTCTTCCATTCCATTTGTCTTGTGTTGGGATATTTCATTAAATATTCCCCCCTTACTGTACATATCTTGTATTAATGATGAGATATTCCATTCCTTTCATCAATCTTGTTTTTTTTCAAATTTTAACAGACGCTGTTAGGCTGCCAAATTTTCGTGAGAAATTTCCCATGATTTTCTTTTATTTCATGATTCCTTTTTCATTTTTCCTCAATACCTCTAATCCAAGAGGCATGAAATCTCCAGAATATTGTATATTAATAATCTTATCATGTTTATAAAAAATTCCTCATCATAATTCTTCTCTTCTTCCACTTATTTTAAGAATAAAAAACATTGTCCATTTGTGACGAATTACCGACATCGTGGATGATGTATTTTCAATTTCCATTAATTCTTTCTAGTCAGGTCATGAAACCATTTATATTGGTTGAAACAGGTTATAATATATGTTTTATGACTCATATATGGTTCTGTAATTCTTTTTTTTCTCATGGTTTCAATTTAAATGACAAAATGAGTTTGTTATTATCAAAAAACCATTAAAATGATCTAAACAAACATCATTAACGTTTTAAATTAGAATTCATTCTCATATAAAGCATCAAAGTGATAAATGGTAAAAATTATGGTACTTGAAATATTTAAATACTACTCCATTCAAATTCTATATTTTCACTTCCAATCAACAAGAAAGATTCATCATGAACCGATCGTGAAAATCATAAACGAACTCACCCAAAAATAATGCAAGGAACGAAACACTAACAATTAAGGGGTGAAATGAGGCTATGAAATGACCATATAAGATGATATAAAAATTAACATGTTTCTGTAAAATACTAATAACACTCTTTTGACCATTATACAGTAGTTTTAAACAAGTTTGATGTATGAAAAGTCTATGGTAAGTGAATTCTTAACCCGATTTCCATTCTTTGGGTTAACCATCTAATTCATTTTTTATGTGCTATTTAAATTTTTTGTGAGATGAGTTCTGTTTATATTATGTTTTATTATGTTTATTTGCAGTATATATACATACTCCATCCACTCTATTATGTCTCTCCTCAAATTTATGATATTTATAAGGATCTTTTCTTTAAAAATTATCCTTTTAAATTCAGTTTTTCGAAATTCTAAATTAATGTTTTTATGGAATTATTCATGTTGTAGGATTATGTTTTGGTTCTTGGGAATTATTTATGATGATGTGTGGGACCTGTATCTCCCTTCAATGCATTGGGTATGAGTAAGTTGGAGGTCGGATGTATGGTTACTCCAAATGTAACTTCGATGGTTACACAAAGTAAGGTAGCCATGAGTGTTACAAATTTTAAGGTAGCCAAGATGGTTACAAGATTATGAATGTAATGCCCCAAGATACCTCAATTATTATATTTATTTTCTCTTTTTTGTTTGGATATTGTTTAAATCTCAAGTTACATGAAGTATTATTTATGGGTGAAAAGCATGTCTTTTGAAAACGTTTTCATACGTTATGAGTATTCATGGACTAATGTGATTTTTCCTTCTTTTCATACCTTAATGAGATTTTGTGCTCATCCCAAGATTCTAAATGATTTATCATAGGTTAATGGATGTGTAATAAAATGAAGTAATACATGTTAAATGATGAAGAATTGTCCAGGAGTCATGTTTTAAGTTTAAATGTTTTATATTTTGAGAAAAATGTAAACTGTTTTTATGGTATCCACTATGTAAAAATGTGTAATGTTATGAATGTTTTATGTCCTAATTCCTAAATCTATATACATGAAAATATCTTCAATGTAAATGTATTTGTTTTATTGACTAAATTCAGGATTATGTATGTAATAAGGTTGGGTCATTATAGTTGGTATGAGAGGATGGTTTAGATAACTTTATGGGTTATGGTGATGTTAATAGAATACCATAAATGATTTTCACTCTATGTTTAATTTATTATAGAATTTAAAGATTACCATGTTTCTTCATCTAAGAAATGTTTTTTCAGAATGGTTGTCCACAGAAGGAACAGGGATGCTGAACAGGAGAGGCACCAACATAATGACATCCTTCCTGATCTATAGCCCGGAATGGTAGGGATTGGAACTGAGCAGTTTGTGACAGTAATGGCTGAGCTAACATAGGCAATAAATGTTGGTGGAATTCATGCAATAGAACCAATAGAGGCACCACAACAGAACATGACAGTGGTGGAACATTTTATTAGAAAACATCCTCTTACATTCAATGGATCTTTTGACCCACTGGCAACTGAAGGATGGATCAAAGCCCTTGAAAAGATATTTGATGTTATTGGATGTTCAGACAATCAAAAGGTAAGTCTTTCCATTTAACGTTTTGAAGGGGAAACAGATAAGTGGTGGTCAATTTCAAGTAATATAAAGGGTAGAGAGGATTTTTATTCCTTAGAGTGGGATGAATTTAAAAGTCTTTTTCCTGAAAATTATTTTCCTAAGGTGGTGCGACATAGAATGGAGAAGAAATTCCTTGAATTGAAACAGAATGTAACAGCCCGAGATTTTATGAAAAATATTATTTTTAATTTCATTACTGTCTTGTGTTGTATGCTACACCAAGATTACCTTGTGTTATACACAACACCGTATTAGCTTGCAGTATACACAACACTATTCTTGGATCGTGTTACACACAATTTTGATAATAGTTATTCTACGCAACATTGAGTATATATATATATGTATTCGATGTATAAATGAAATATGTCTGGATTATGTTATATGAAACAACGAAGGATTCTTGCACAGCACACAACCCAGACTTGGCTTGCATTACACGCAATCACGACCTTCCTCGATAGCGTGTGTTGTACGCAATACTGGGTTTTACTAAACAACGATATATTATTATAATATTATTATGAACTAGCCATTATGAATATTATTAACTAAATTTTGAATCTTATAACATTATTATTCATCCTACACATTTTCTATAACATGGTATAAGAACAAAATAAATTTTTCGGGTAAAATAAGTATTTTTAAAAAAAATGTAGTCTTACCGCCTTTTGATGGCGCACCCACTTTAAATCTTTTTTTGACATTTTTATAAGTTCAATTTGACAAAATAAAATTCTTCTTTATAATCACAATATAAAAATTTACTTTGGATAAATTTTTCATATTATTCTGATAACTTTCATATTTTAATGAATAGTAAAAACATGCTATATTTTAATTAAAAACAACTTTTTTCATCATAACAAATTATGTGGTTAAATAATAATATTGAATGGTTTCAAAGTATAAATAGAATATATTTTTACCATTTAATATAATTTATGTCATTATCCTAGATTTTACATTGAATTTGTAGGTTAAATAAATTCAATCATTGGCAATGTTTTAACTTTTAAAGCCTGTTTTCTTAAACAACGGGATTAATTTTAAATTAATTACTGCAACTTCTGTGTTTTGAATTTTGAAAAATGGATTCCATATTTTGAATCAGTGGGTCCAAATTATGTTAATAGGTTACTTTTAATTTTTTTTTTGATATTATGAATAGTAACTACGGTAATTTTTTTTATTTACTACGGTTAAATGTAAATAGGGTAATTCAAGGTTAAAAGAATATTATAATAATTCAAAATTTCCTTGACACCTATCCTAAGCTTATTGGATGAGTAGTTTCCGACCATGGGCATCCTTGGGTCGATTTTGGGACCCCATGGAGCCACTTATGAAAGACAATGACACATTAGATTAATTAATTTAATGTAAATACAAAATTAACTTTTACAAAACCCTTTTTGTAATTAATTTTTACAAGGTGTTATATAAGTTATATTTTCGTCTATAAATATTCTTTGGAATTATACGAAGAGTCCCTACATCATGGTATTTTTTTCATAATTTTTAAACATCAAATGAATTAAATTATTCATGACACAATAATGATGTAGTGTTTAACTCATTAATAAATGATTTAAATAAATAAGATTAAAATGATTAAAATATCATCCAAAACCTGTCCAATTTCTATTGGATGATTTTATATTGAAATATGAGTCGTCTTATATTCGTAATTAATGTGTTTTGGACCTCTTGAAACCAAAGATTAGTTTATAATAAAATAATGTTTTCACACTTTCCTAAAGAGCCCCTCCACTCCCTTATAAAAGAAGACCACTTCTATGCAATTACTCACACCTCTCAATCCTTTTGGCTCTTCCAAACTCTACCCCAAAAGGCTCCCTACATCCCTATCCTACCCCCTAAAGAATTACATTAGGCAGAAGACTCTCCAAGAAGTCCTTTTGGTTCAAACCAAAGGAAGTTACCAAAATTAAAGGTAGCTGTTTCTCATAAGTTGTTTTATTTTATTCTACTTCTCCAACCCCTAAACTCTTTTTAATCCTTCCTTTTGTAATAAAAACAATATCTTAAATATACTAGGATGTTGTTATGAGAAGTATTCAAACTACACTTACACACACCTCCATTTAATGGATGATGAACATAATGTTTCTGTGATGGAAAACTAACGCCTCACAAAACGATGATTGTTCGATTTTCTCCTACCGCCTCTCATGGTGGAAATTATGATGGAACTATATTTATATATAATATATATTATGTTTACGATTTACGAATTATTATTAGTACCTAATTATATCAAGCCTTTACAGTTTCCATAGTTGGGAAATATGATAATCTCATTTGAGGAAGTACGGACTACCGCCCCCTCAAAGTGATGTGATTCGTTAATACATTATATGGGATGTATAAAGGATGTGGTTAATGATATTATATATGATATTATAATTTAATTATAACATACCTATGTATCATTATGTTTTAATTCCAATAAAATAAAAAAATAGAAAGGAAAGCAGCGTTCATGTGTACGTACGGCTTACCGTCTCCATGAACGGTGCGTTTCATTTCTTACCTCCATATGTTATGAACTATTATAAATGATTGTATATTCTGGATATATAATGAATGTATTTGATATATAAATCATGATTTACATTTTTGAGGTAATTAAATCATGATATAAGTAATAATAACATCAAGAACAACAAGTCCAAACACGTACGATAAATAAGATTATTTTACCCAAAACCCTACTTTAACATTAATTTACATAAGAATGGGTAACATAAAGTCATAATTGAACCATATATGTGATATCATAACAATTAATATGATTATTTAATAAGTCAATGACATTATTTAAATCATTATACAGGAGGTTCAGACACTTACGAAGAAAATTGGACCTAAGGTATGGGAAATATCACAATCTCAATTTTATCCGAGATACTTTATACTTTAGTATTTACTGGGATGTATTTTATCATCCACATCAATGTTTCCTCAATATTTTATATTATTTCCATCCACCTAAAATTGTTTAAATCCAATTTTACCCTTCGGTGAGTTTTTAGTAAAATATATGAAAGGAATCTTTTGTCGTTTTTCATACGAGGAACTTTTTTACTTTTCCGACAAAAGTACGAGAAGAATGTTTTTTTAACTTATACGGAATGAATGGATTTTTAAAACATTATTTCCAGGAAGCTTCCTTTACAAGTTTTAAAGTTTATTTTTAATCAACTTATTTTAATTTAGAATTGTATGACATGTTAAGAAAGGAAAAGTGTTTTTGAAGTAGAAAGGATATTTTCCTCAAGAATGGAGTTCAAGAGTTTTATCAAAATTATTTTACATCTATGATAATATAGGGTTCTGTTTCTATCCCTATTATTACATTGATTTTATTATGTTGTGATGGAATTATTTTTATCTTTTATAAATTGTTTTATGATATCATGATGTTTAAGAATCCCATTTTTTACATGGGTTACTCTATGATGTATGGTATATGATTTTGTGGCACACATAAGAATGGTATCATTATGAGATGGGTGGGACCTATATCTCCCTCCAATTCATTGGGTAAAGATTTTATATCTCATGAGATAGACATGGATGGAACGGTAGGTTATACCGGTTCAGTGAAACAGGGCTGAAACGGGGAGTGAACTCGGTTCAGAAAGGGACTTTGTCCACTAAGATAGTCTTGGAAATGAGTCTTGACTAATAAGAAATTATTTTCTATGATTATGTGTGTATTTCACAAAGTTTCATGTTTTAATTTATGATTATTCGGATTACATTTCACTACTATGATTTATCCCATGTTATGAAATTATGATCTCTTTTGCAGGTTAATATTTCCAAAAGATATGTTCTTATGAATATGACATGATTGATATTTATTTTGTTTACCCTTACTATGCATTTGAGATCACCCTTTTATGTTTTCTTTTCCCCAGGACGTAAAGAAAGGATTTAGGTTTAAAAAAAAAGAAGATCTTTATAGGAGATGTTGAAGATCTTTCACCACGATTAGAAGATTATATTCCTAGTTTCCAAAGACACTCAGCTATTATGGTCCTTGTGTGTGTGTTTTTGTTATGTACTAAGTATTCCGAAAAAGTAATGTAATGTCCATGTACGTCAGGCTTCGGGTCTCTACATTTGGTATTAGAGGAAAAGTTTAGTCAACCATTGGAAACTAGGATGCGAAAACGTTAGTAAGATCCCTAGAGATATTTCTAAGGTATGTTTAGGTATGTCCCTAAGGATAAGTATACATATAGGATATAGTACTAGAACTATGGTAACGATATTAGATTAAACCAAATATGTTATATGTTGAATTTACTTCCCCTTTATTATGATTTTTTCCTCTCACACTATTCTTTTTGGGTTTTAGAAAATGGATGGAAACAAGATGATTCACCATAATGGAGGATATGATGGACAATGGAATGATATTCTTCATGAGAAACCAAATGAAATGGGATTTGGAAGTCCAAACATCATTATTATACCGAATCAGCAATCTCATAATATGATCAATAAAGTAAAATTTGTTAAGTTTCCTAACTCGGCTAATAAGGGAAAGATGGAGTTTCATGATAATCATAGAGGAAAGAAAGTTCAATTTCCCGTATGTAAATCATGTGGGAAGAGGAATCAAGGAGAATGTTACAAAGGAATTGGAAGATGCTTTGGGTGTGGAAAACACGGACACAAAGCCAGTAAGTGCAAAGGAAAAGGTTCAGTTAACACCAGGGATGAGGATAATGGTATTGCTATGACATCAACAATGGTTAAATGTTTTAAATGTGGAATGTACGGGAATTATGCAAACCAATTCCCTAAGGGAATGTCTCATGAAGAGAATCAGTATGGCCGTATGGGTAGTATTTATGTTGATGATGATGAAGAGACTACAAATGATATGTGAGATTAAGGAATTGTTGAAGCTCGGTCAATGGTTTAAGAATGTAGTGGAATGATTACATGTTTATCATGTGTAATGTTGTATAAGTAATCTTATGGTACTATGGAATAAAGAGACATCTAAGGATTGTTACACTGTTGTCTTTCCTTGAGTTTTGAAAGTGTATGATTAATGGTACCAGTATCCATGAAAGGTTATTCATATTTTTTTGGAATGTAGATGATATGCGCATAATGAAGGGATAAAGAGAAAATTAAATTTTTGATAGTATTAATGAGCTCATGACTGATATAAGGATAAGGTTATATCATGGTTTGAGTATATAGAATTTTTGGATTTTGGTATGTGGAAAGAGTTAACTTTTGACTGCATTCAGGTATTCACTAAGGTTCAATGGGTATTCATTCTTCAAGAGAATACATGATTAAGGTATTCACATGTTTGTAATTTGACCAACAAGATTTATCTTATGATATATGGGGGATAAATGATGGCATTCATGCGATCATTTTCTTTATACTATGAGATTAGACTGAAGTATTTTAGATAAGCCCAAATATTGGAATGGATTATGTTGGACATAAGTTAGTATTGTTTAAGGATAAAACATTTTTGATATTGTTGATGGGATGTTATAGTAATATAACTTTAGAAAAAGGAAAACCTGCAGGACGGGCGACATCCCATCACGTCGGACAAGGCTATGGGAATTGAACCCACAACCGAAGTGCGACAGGCCTTTATCGCCTACCACTGGCCTACAGGAAGTCCGTGTTTAGTAGAAACTAGTTTTATTATATTATCCAATATGATATATGAAGTATAATTCCATTTTAAGAACCATATATGATTAATCTCACTATAGATGGACTTATGTATTTTTTTGATAAATTTTCTAACCTTTTGTTTGAGACAGATGGAATTACCCATCATTCTATCACATGATCTGCTAACACATCACGAATGAAAAATTCCACTTCATTTCTTTAAGAGATGAAGTGGAAATTGTCCAAAGAACGAAAAATAGTGAGACTATACCAAAATCACGAATGTATTTCTTCTAATTCCAATTTCATGAAATATAGGGAAATGATCTTGAAAACCAAAAATGATGTCCTAGTGCTCTTATATCTGATGAATCAGACGGTACCTTAGATCGTCACAAATTTATGGCTTTGTGATTGTTGGCTTTTCCAAAGCCATGTTCTCTACCTCTCTCCATCAGAACATGATGGTTAGATTTCTCTTCCATATCTATATTTTCACCTATGTGGAAACCTAGTGATTAGTTTATTTGGGTAACCGTTACGTTTCATACTTTTATTTTTAAAGATTGGTTTTGGTATTCCTTTTTACGATGTGGGTTTTATTAAAGAAACTTTCGAATAGTAAACAATTTATAACCTCGGCGAATTTCGAGGGAGAAATTTATTTTAAGGGAGGTATAATGTAATAGCCCGAGATTTTATGAAAAATATTCTTTTTAATTTCATTAATGTCTTGTGTTGTATGCTACACCAAGATTACCTTGCGCTATACGCAACACTGTATTAGCTTACAGTATACGCAACACTATTCTTAGATCGTGTTACACACAATTTTGATAATAGTTATTCTACGCAACATTGAGTATATATATAAATATATGTATTCAATGTATAAATGAAATATTTCTGGATTATGTTATACAAAACAATGAAGGATTCATGCACAGCACGCAACCCTGACTTAGCTTGCATTACACGCAATCACGACCTTCCTCGATAGCGTGTATTGTACGCAATACCGAGTTTTACTAAACAACGATATATTATTATAATATTATTATGAACTATATTTTATGAATAGTATTAACTAAATTTTTAATCTTATAACATTATTATTCATCTTACACATTTTATAAAGCATGGTATAAGAACAAAATAAATTTTTTGGGTAAAATAAGTATTTTTAAAAAAAAATGCAGTTTTACCGCCTTTTGATGGCGCACCCACATTAAATCTAGTATTTGACATGTTTATAAGTTCAATTTGACAAAATATAATTCTTCTTTAGAATCATGATATAAAAATTTAATTTGGATAAATATTTCATATTATTCTGATAACTTTCATATTTTAATGAATAGTAAAAACACGCTATATTTTAATTAAAAACAATTTTTTTCATCGTAATAAAATATGTGGTTAAATAATAATATTGAATAGTTTCAAAGTATAAATAGAATATATTTTTACCATTTAATATAATTTATGTCATTACACTTGATTTTACATTGAATTCGTAGGTTAAATAAATTCACTCTTTGGCAATGTTTTAACTTTTAAAACCTGTTTGCTTAAACAACGGGATTAATTTAAAATTAATTACTGAAAATTATGGGTTTTTAATTTTAAAAAATGGATTCCATATTTTGAATCAGTGGTTCCAAATTATGTTAATAGTTTACTTTTATTTTATTTTTTTTGATATTATGAATAGTAACTACGATAATTTTTTTTATTTACTACGGTTAAAGGTAAATAGGGTATTTCAAGGTTAAAAGAATATTATAATAATTCAAAATTACCTTGACACTTGTCCTAACCTTATTGGATGAGTAGTGGCCGACAATGGGCATCTTTGGGTCGATTTTGGGACCCCATGGAGCCACTTATGAAAGACAATGACACATTAGATTAATTAATTTAATGTAAAGACAAAATTGACTTTAACAAAACTCTTTTAGTAATTAATTTTTATAAGGGGTTATATAAGTTATATTTTCTGCTATAAATATTATTTGGAAAGCTGAAATTTTCCTTACATTATGGTATTTGTTTCATAATTTTTAGACCTCAAATGAATGAAATTATTTTTGACACAATAATGATGTAGTGTTTAACTCATTAATAAATGATTTAAATAATTAAGATTAAAATGATTAAAATATAATCCAAAACCTGTACAATTCCTATTGGATGATTTTATTTAGAATATGAGTCATCTTATCTTCTCAATTAATGTGTTTTGGACCTCTAGAAACCGAAGATAAGTTTATAATAAAATAATGTTTTCACACTTTCTTAAAGAGCCTCTCCACTCCCTTATAAAAGGAGACCACTTCTATGCAATTCCTCACACATCTCAAGCATTTTGGCTCGTCCAAACTCTGCCCAACTACTCTTCCTACATCCCTCTCCCCCCTCCTTGATGCCTTACTTTAGGCAGAAGACTCTCCAAGAAGTTCTTTTGGTTCAAACCAAAGGAAGTTAACAAAATTAAAGGTAACAGTTTCTCTTAAGTTGTTTTCTTTTATTCTACTTCTCCAACCCCTAAACTCTTTTTAATCCTTACTTTTGTAACAACACCAATATCCTAAATATACTAGGATTTTGTTATGATAAGGATTCAAACTACACTTACACACACCTCCATCTAATGGATGAAGAACATAATGTTTCTGTGATGGAAAACTAATGCCTCACGAAACAATGATTGTTCGATTTTCTCCTAACGCCTATCATGGGGCCATTATGATGGCACTATATTTATATATAATATATATTATGTTTATTATTTACTTATTCTTTTTTACTACCTAATTATATCAAGCCTTTACAGTTTCCATAGTCGGTAAATACGATAATCTCATTTAAGGAAGTGCGGACTGCCGCCCCCTCAAAGTGATGTGATTCGTTAATACCGTATGTGGGATGTATAAAAGTTGTGGTTAATGATATTATATATGATATTATAATGGAATCATAATATACCTATGTATCATTATGGTTTAATTCCATTAAAATAAGAAATAGAAATGAAAGCAGCGTTCATGTGTACGTACGGCTTACTGTCTCCATGAATGGTGCGTTTCATTTCTTACATCCATATGTTATGTACTATTATAAATTATTGTATATTATGGATATATAATGAATGTATTTGATATATAAATCATGATTTACATTTTTGAGGTAATTGAATCATGATTTAAGTAATAATAACATCAATAACAACAAGTCCAAACACGTACGATAAATAAGATTATTTTACCCAAAACCCTACTTTAACATTAATTTACATAAAAATGGGTAATATAAAGTCATAAGTGAACCATATATGTGATATCATAACAATGAATATGATTCTTTAATAAGTCAATTCCATTATTTAAATCATTATACAGGAGGTTCGGACACTTACGAAGAAAATTGGACCTAAGGTAAGGGAAATATCAAAATCTCATTTTTATCCGAGATTGTTTATACTTTGGTATTTACTGGGGTGTATTTTATCATCCACATCAATGTTTCCTCAATATGTAATATTATTTCAATCCACCTACAATTGTTTAAATCTAATTTTACCCTACGGTGAGTTTTTAGTAAATGATATGAAAGGAATCTTTTGTCGTTTTTCGTATGAAGTACCTTTTGACTTTTCCGACAAAAGTACGAGAAGAATGTTTTTTTAACTTATACGGCATGAATGTATTTTTAAAACATTATTTCCAAGAAGCTTACTTTACAAGTTTTCATGTTTATTTTTAATCAACTTCTTTTAATTTAGAATTGTATGATATGTTAAGAAAGGAAAAGTGTTTTTGAAGTAGAAAGGATATTTTCCTCAAGAATGGAGTTCAAGAGTTTTATCAAAATTATTTTCCATATAAGATAACATAGGGTTCTGTTTCTATCCCTATTATTACATTGATTTTATTTTGTTGTGATGGAATTATTTTTATCTTATATAAATTGTTTTATGATGTCACGATGTTTAAGAATCCCATTTTTTTACATGGGTTATGCTATGATGTATGGTATATGATTTTGTGGCACACATAAGAATGGTATAATTATGAGATGGGTGGGACCTATATCTCCCTCCAATGCATTGGTTAAAGATTTTATATCTCATGAGATAGGCATGGCTGGAACGGTAGGTTATACCGGTTCAGTGAAACAGGACTGAAACGGGGAGTGAACTCGGTTCAGAAAGGGACTTTGTCCACTAAGATAGTCTTGGAAATGAGTCTTGACTAATAAGAAATGAATTTCTATGATTATGTGTGTATGCCACAATGTTTCATGTTTTAAGATATGATTATTGGGATTACATTTCACTACTATGATTTATCCCATGTTATGAAATTATGATCTCTTTTGCAGGTTAAGATTTCCAAAAGATATGTTCTTATGAATATGACGTGATTGATATTTCTTTTGTTTACCCTTACTGAGCATTTGAGCTCACCCTTTTATGTTTTCTTTTCCCTAGGACATAAAGAAAGGATTTAGGTTTAAAAAAAGAAGATGTTTATCGGAGATGTTGATTATCTTTCACCACGATTAGAAGATTATATTCCGAGTTTCCAAAGACACTAAACTATTACGGTCCTTGTGTGTGTGTTTTTGTTATGTACTAAGTATTCCGCAAAAGTAATGTAATGTACATGTACATCAGGATTCGGGTCTCTACAGAGAAGGAGGAAGATTTAGTGGATGTGTATGAAGCAAACTTCACCCGACTGGCGAGGAATGCTCTAAATCTTCTTCTGGATCTCGATAGAAAAATCAATCGCTTTTACTCAGTATTGAAGCCAAGGAATCATAGGACGTTGACCTCCCGTGAATTCAAAAATTATTTGAAACTTTTCCGATGTACTAAGAGGGTAGAGATGGAGTTTCATGATGATCATGTGAATTTTGGATACGAAGATAAGAAGAGGTCTAGTTGGAAAGCACTGGGAAAGACTCAACCAAAGAAATTTGATGGTAAGAAAATACAACTTCCAGTTTGTGAAAAGTGCGGAAAGAAGCACCCTGGGGAATGTCTTAGAAAAACTGGGAAGTGTTTTAAATGTGGTAAGTTTGGACATATGGCCTGATATTTAAATGAAAATGATCCAAAGACTAATCCTGATAAGCAAACTGTAAAGTGTTTTAAATGTGGTGGGATGGGTCACTATGAAAATGTCCGCCCAAAGAGATATCTGTATGATACAAAGAAGCCAGACTACAAGCAGAAGGGTGTAGTGAGATCCTTTGCAACTACATCAGCAGATTTCAGGCCATCCAATGAAGTTGTATCAGGTACTTTGTTTGTTCACTCGGATATTTCTAAAGTTTTGTTTGATACAGGGTCTGCACATTCCTTCATCTCTGAGAAATTTTCTGGTAAATTAGAAATATCTCCTCAACAAATGAGACCATAACATGTTGTTAAAACACCAGGGGGAAATGTTATAGAAAAGAGGAATTATAACAATCTTTCTATTGTGGTCTGTGGAAAAACTTTACCTACAAACCTTATTATTTTTCCCTTAGTCGGGTTTGATGATATTCTGGGGATGGACCGGCTTTCGGATTATCATTCTATGATTGACTGTAGAGATAAAGAAGTTGTTTTTTTAGAAAGAATTTTAGTTTGAATACAAGAATGAACCCATACACTTGATAACATATCTAGAAGCTGAGAAATTATTGAAATATGGAAATGAAATTTATCTTGCTCATATTGTTGAAAACAAGGGAACTATTCAAATTAATGATGGTCCAGTGGTAAATGAATACCTTGATATTTTTTATGAGGAGTTACCCAGTGTCAAACCTAATCGAGAATCACAATTGACTTAGTTACAGATTCTAATCCAATTTCAAAACCCCTATATCATATGGCTCCAATAGAACATCTGCAATTGAAAAATCAGTTGCAGGATTTTCTTGTCAAAGGTTTCATTCGTCCCAACACTTCACCATGGGGAGCCCCTGTTTTTTTGTTAAAAAGATAGATGGTTCCATGAGACTTTGCATTGATTATAGTGCTTTGAATAACATCACTGTTAAAAAAATATCCTTTTCCTTATATTGATGACTTGATTGATCAGCTCCTGGGAGCTCAGTACTTTTCCAAGATTGACTTGAGATCCGGATACCATCAGCTGAAGGTGATGGAGGATGACATCCCAAAAATAGCCTTTAATACTAGATAAGGGCATTATGAATTTTTTTTATGCTATTTGGGATAACTAATGCACCTATTGTATTCACAAAACTTATGAATAGAGTATTTCATGAGTTCTTGGATAAGTTATTATTTGAATTTATTGATGGCAATATGGTTTTTTCTAAAAATAAAGAGGAGCATGAAAAACATCTGAGGGTTGTTTTAAAAACTTTAAAAGAAACTACACGGACAATTCAGGAATTGTGATTTTTTGTTTCAACAGATTTCTTTTCTTGGGAAAATTGTAAATAAGGATGGAATAAAATTTGATCCTACCAAAAAAAGTAGTTTATGAATATCCAAGACCCACAAATGTTAGAGAGATATGTAGTTTTCTGGGTTTAGAAAGTTATTACCGATGGTTTGTTAAGAACTTTGCACGGTTATCTATCATGATAACTAAGTTAACACAGAAAGGGGTTAAATTTGATTGGACAGAGGAATGTGATGTTTCTTTTCAAGAACTGAAGAAGAGATTGGTGAATGCTTCAGTTTTGGACTTACCTTCCCAGAATGGTGAGTTTGTCATCTACAGTGATTCTTACTTAAAGGAACTTTGTTGTGTTTTGATGCAGAATGATCAGGTAATTGCCTATGCTTCGAGACAACTTAAACATCATGAGCTAAAATATCCCACACATGATTTGGAATTGGCAGTTGTGGTTTCTGCTTCAAAAATATTGAGGCATCATCTATACGGAAGCAAATGCCAAATATACACTAACCATAAAAGTCATAAGTATATATTCACATAGAAATAATTAAATATGAGGTAGGGAAGATGGCTAGAACTGATAAAGGATTATGACTGCATGATCAATTACCATCCCAGAAAAGAAAACAATGTAGAAGATTCCTTAAGTCGGAAACATCATGCATCATTTAACATGCTATGTTTGGAACATGGTCCCTTGATTAATGATTTCATGAATTTTGGATTAGAAGTTGGTGGTGCAAGGAATATATCTGTTTTGTTTCAGGTTTCAGTCCAGTCTTCGTTGTCAGAAAAAATTATGAAGGCCAAGAGGGAAGACCGTGAGCTACATAAAAAGGTATAATTGGTTAAAATGGGTAAGTTTATAGATTTTAATCTTGATAAATATTATGTTTTAAAATTTGTAAAAAGGTTGTGTGTGCCTTTTGATTCCCAGTTGAAGAAATAATTGTTCTGTGAAGCTCATAGTTCTCTATTTTCTGTTCATCTTGGAAATACTAAGATGTATAGAGGCCTTCAAGAGTATTATTGGTGGAATGGGATGAAGAGAGATATTGCTAATTTTATAATGAAATTTTTTACATGTCAGTAGATTAAAGAAGAGCGGCAGTTACCGAAGGGGTTGCTTCCGCCTTTGCCAGTGCCAGAGTGGAAATGGGAGAATATATCCATGGACATTGTGGTGGGACTACCAAAGTCTTCTCGAGGTAACAATGCGATTCGGGTTATTGTTGATCGACTAACAAAGTCTGAAAATTTTCTTTCTATTTGAGATACAATGACTTTGGGTCAGCTTTCTCGATTGTACCTCAAGGAGATTGTCAAGTTACATGAGTTCCTCTTTCCATTGTGTCTGAACGAGATTCCAGGTACACTTCTATCTTTTAGAAGGGACTTCATAAGTCGATGGGAATAGAGTTAAATTTCAGTACAGATTTCCATCCTCAATGAGATGGGAAATCAGAATGAACGAATCAAACCTTGGAGGATATGCTTCGAGCATGTTCAATGGACTATAAGGGATTTTTGGATCAACATCTTTCATTAGTTGAGTTTTCATATAATAATAGTTTTCATTCCAGTATTCAGATGGAACCTTTTGAGGCCTTGTAAGGGAAGCGGTGTCGGACTCCAGTGTTTTGGGATGATGTTGGCGGAAGAAAGACGATGGGGCAAGAATTAGTTAAAGAAGAGGCTGAGAATGTGAGGATGATCCAAAAACACTTGAGAACAGCTCAGAGTAGGCAGAAAAGTTACGTAGATAACAGAAGTAAAGAATTCTCTTTCGAGGTAGGTGACCATGTTTTCCTTAAATTTTCTCCATGGAAAAGTATGATGTGTTTCGGTAAAAAAGGAAAGCTAAGTCCACAATTCATAGGTCCTTTTGAAATCTTGGAGAAAGTTGGAACAGTTTCATACCATGTATCTTTCCCTCCGATCTTGTTTCAGGTACATAATGTTTTTCATGTTTCGATGTTGAGAATGTATGTGCTAGATTCGTCACATGTCTTGAACCCAGAAGCAGTTCAGCTAGAAAAGAACCTTTCTTATGAAGAGAAACTAGTTCAGATTCTTGATCGAAGGGAACAGGTATTTCGGAACAGGGTAATCCAACATGTAAAGGTTTTATGGAGAAACCACATGGTTTAAGAAGCAACATGGGAGTCTGAAAATGCTATGTTGGAAAAATACCCTCAGTTGTAATATAGTAAATAAAATTTCGAGGACGTAATTTCAAGAAGGTGGGGATAATGTAACGCCCCAAGTTTTTCTAAATATAAATTGAAATGCATGAAACTTTTTTTGAAATAGATATTTTTAATTATCATTTAAAACAAAACTTTTCTACTTCTATATTCTGAATTTCAAGATACTATCATCTACAATTGTGTTCAGTCTGTTATTTAGAGTCTAATAGAACAAACTTGATTTTTGGTGAATAGTAACATACCCTTATGAATAGTAATATGACTAGTAATATGAATAGTAATATGACCCTAATGAATAGTAAATAATAATATTATTTTATTTTCCCACGGCAATAGGATAATGGGATCTTAATTAATTTTCCAATGTCACATAAAACTAATTGCACTTCAATATTGTTATTTTTCGAATTAATTGTGACCTTATTTAAAAATTAAATTAATAATATTTAGAAAATTAATTTTGAAAAATGGAGTTCATTTTTGAATTATACACGTTGAAAAATGGTTGGGGTAAATTTTTGGTATTTTTCTGAAACTCATGAATTTTCGGTGAATAGTGAAATACGATAAAATACCATATAATCAATTTATCAGTGAAAATACGCTATTTATGACATCATAAGTGATGAAATGCCACTTGGTTTGAACTCACATGATATTTTCACTATTTAGGTCCACTTGATTTGAGATTATTCAGTCTTGATAAAAATATTATAATAATGATTAATATAATCTAAAATACCTCTCCTCCCCGACTATATATACCACCATCACTCCCCTCTTCCTCCCACACCTATCAAGACATGAGCATTGTCTAATTTCTTCCCAATTCTCTCCCCAATCTTCTTCCCCACGTCCTAGAGCTTCTGGTCTCACCAAAAGACCAAAATCAATGCCCTTAAGGATGATCTCAAGGAGAAGAGGTCAAGAGGTAAACATCCTCTTTTAATTTCTTTCTTTTCTTTCATTTTATGTTATTCTCTTCCATTCCATTTGTCCTGTGTTGGGATATTTCATTAAATAATCCCCCTTAATATCCATATCTTGTCTTAATTATGAGATTTTCCATTCCCCTCATCAATCTTGCTTTTATGAAATTTTAAGAGACGTCGTTAGGCTGCCGATTTTTCGTGAGAAATTTTCAAGATTTTCTTTTATTTCATGATTCCTTTTTCTTCTTACCTCACTCCCTCTAGTCCAATAGGAATGATATCTCCAGAATCATGTATATTCATTATATTCTCATGTTTATCAAAAATTCATCATCATTATTCTTCTCCTCTTCCACTTATTTAAATAATAAAAAATATTTTCCATTTGTGTCGAATTACCGACATCCTGGACGATGTATTTTCAATTTCCATTAATACTTTCTAGTCAGGTCATGAAACCATTTATATGGTTGAACCAGGTTATAATATATGTTTCTTGACTCATATATGGTTCTAGAATTTTCTTGTACTCATGGTTCTAATTTAAAAGACAATATGAGTTTGTTATTATCAAAAATCCACTAAAATGATCTAAACAAACATCATTAATGTTTTAACTTATAAGTCATTCTCATATAAAGCATCAAAGTGATAAATGGTATAAATTACGGTACTGGAAATATGTAAATACTACTCCTTTTTAATTCTATAGTTTCACTTCCAATCAACAAGAATGATTCATCATGAACCGATCGTGAAAATCATAAATGAACTCACCCAAAATAATGTAGGGAACAAAATACTAACAATTAAGGGGTGAAATGAGGTTATGAAATGACCATATAAGATGATATAATCATGAAAAGGTTTATTTAAAATACTAATAACACTCTTTTAACCATTTAACAGGAGTTTTAAACATGTTTAAAGTAAGAAAATCCTAAGGTAAGGGAATTCTTAACCCGATTTCCATCATTTGGGTTAACCTTCTACTTCAATTTTAATGTTCTATTTAAATTGTTTGTGTGATGGGTTATTTTTATATTATGTTTTATTATGTGTATTTAAAGTATATATACATACTAAATCCACTCAATTAAGTATCTCCTCAAATTTATGGTATTTATAAGGAGATTTTCTTTAAAATTCATCCTTTTAAATTTAGTTTTTCGAAATTCCAAAGTAATGTTTTTATGGAATTATTCATGTTGTATGATTATGTTTTGGTTCTTTGGAATTATTTATGATGATGAGTGGGACCTATATTTCCCTCCAATGCATTGGGTATGAGTAAGTTTGAGGTTGGCCGTATGGTTACTCCAAGTGTAACTGTGATGGTTACACAAAGTAAGGTAGCCGTGAGGGTTACAAATTTTAAGGTAGCCAAGATGGTTACAAGATTATTTAAGTAATTCCCCAAGATACCTCTATGATTATATTTATGTTATAATGTTTGTGTGGATCTTTTGTAAATATCATGTTACACGAAGTATGTATTTATGGGTGAAAAGCATTTCTTTTGAAAATGATTTCATACGTTATGAGTATTAATGGACTAATGTGATTTTTACTTCTTTTTCATACCTTACTGATCTTTTTTGCTCATCACATGTTTCTAAATGATTTTTCAAAAGTTAATGGATTTTTAATACAATGATGGAAGACATGTAAAATGTTGAAGAATTGTCAAGGAGTCTTGTTTTATGTTTTAATGTTTTATATTTTGAGAAAAATGGAAACTGTTTTTATGGTATCCACTATGTAACAATGTGTAATGTTTTGAATGTTTTATGTCCTAATTCTCTGAAGCTCTAAAATTGAAAAGATCCTCAATTTAAAAGTAATTTTTTTCTTGACTTAAGTTTTTAATAAGTCCGGGTCCTTATAAAATCACACCAAAGTGTTATTCTTAGTGATCATTGAAAAATATGTCTAATAAATCTTATCAGTCTGATATTTAAAGAGATGGATGATTCAAAAATGTATTTAAAAGAACATTACACTAAATATCCACATATTTGTGTGTTATAAAAATTTCATTCTATTCATTCCACTTTCTCTCTAGTAAATATAACATATTTTAAAAAAATTCTACATAAATGATTATGCCAACCAAACCCACACCATATCCTTTACAATCCAATTTCAAGACCCAAAAAAAAATATTTCTTAGTAATAAAACTTTATGTTCATGACTTTGATATCCCCATAATTGTTTTAATTTTAAAACAACACTCATTTATTATTATTTAATTTTTTTTGAAATTCAAAACATGGAACAAATCCCACACTCATCTCTTAACCCTTGTTTCATCTCCTCAAGAGATTAATATTAATAGTTAAAACAAGATAAGAGGTATATGAAGAATTATTTTTCACCTTCCCAAGAAATGACCCATTTTTTAGTTTTTTATTGATTAAAACTGCCAGATAATATGTACACATGCAAAGGTCAATCCGATATGGTAATGAACAATATCAGATAAGGACCAGACATATGGAAGAATTATTATTGAATGTAGAGGAAAATTAATATAACATATATTTAACTTCAATTAAGTATAATATATTCACACATCATGGTTGGGTGCAGAGATGTGTGGATATATTAATTGATAGAGTTTTCCTAGAAA
The DNA here is from genome assembly GCA_963277665.1 of Viscum album. Lineage (NCBI taxonomy): Eukaryota > Viridiplantae > Streptophyta > Magnoliopsida > Santalales > Viscaceae > Viscum > Viscum album. The sequence continues at coordinate 595,255,432 of OY728126.1, forward strand.
CTACTCATATAAATGGTAACATTCTTTTTTAGTGGTTTAAAATTGATACAACCATTTTTATCTTCAACAAAATACAATTTTATAGAAAAATTCCAACCTAAATTATAAATTCGTGCTAAAAGAGAAATTCTATTATTTATTTTTTAAAAACCTTAAATTGGAAAATTCCACATGTATTTTAAATAATTTCTCTAATTAGTTGGGAATTTTTATAATGATAAAGTGAGCATAAAAATTAACATTTCACCACAAAAGTGAGGTAAGAATATAATGGGGGAATTACAAATATTATTCGACAAGAAAGAAAGACAAAAACAATAAATATAATAAAAATTCTTAAATAACCTAGGAATATACTCATACCCCCACTCCTAGAGTGTGTGGTGTCCCCAATATAATAAAATTGAATTCAGAAAGTTTGTATAAAAAATATTTTGTATCATTGGTCGATTTTATATTGAACATTGAGTTCCTCAATCAAGGACTCTAGAATGGTTTCATGAATGTGCTTCAATCACTACCCCTTGAAATTAAATATTTTTTTTGGTTTCCTCATTTTGAACTGGAACAACACAAAAATATATAATCCTAAGTAATATTTTATGGTCCAATATAAAGGAAATAATTCTTACCTGGATAAAAATTCATCATTTCATTTTAAAGGGAGATATTCTTCCTAATGTGGAATTTGGGAATAAGGATGAGATAGTTGTTATAATCCTTGGATTACTCCTTGTAGATCTGGGTGTTCTCATAAGAATCACTATGCCTTTCTTCTTGCTCTAAAATCTATCACTTCCATTGAAAATCTACACCATAAAGATAAAAATTCCAATATTTGATGGTCCAACTGTCCATGCACTCTATCTAAAGAGGGACATTAAAACTCTTTAAAAAATCTGGCAGAAATGGAGTCCTACCAATGGGATTTTTGGAGGTAGTAAGGTATGCCCATAATTAATTTTTGAGTATAAGACTCCATTATTTTCTGTTAGGATAAACAATTTTTTTAGGAATTTTTTTAACCTATATATTCGACATGTCTCCTTGAATATTAGTTTGTTGGTGTTATTAAATAGGAACTCAATGTCTAGCCTCATTCCGACACAAACATGATGCATATTTTTGTTATTGAAATGTGAATCATGTTCACTGAGGACGAACCTAGGAGATGCCAACATATCAAAAAAATTGTTCTAAAAAATTCCACAATATTCTTGGATTAATCTTTTATCATTGATCATGCCACTACTCATTTTGAAACATAATCAATTTCTTGATAAATATACATGTTCCCAAATGAATTGGGAAATTGACCCATAAACTCAATTTCCCAAACATTGAAAATGTCATCAAACAAAAAGTGTTATTGTGGAATTTTATTTCTTTTAGATACATTAATTTATTCATTGACAATGAAGATAATATTTCAAAAAATCATTGGCATTTGAAAAATTGTTTATTCAAAAGAGGCCATAATTGAGGACCTTGAGATTTGACCATTGATGACCAAAGTGGACACCATAAGAAAGAATATGGTAGAACTGAAGGACCTACTAAAACTCACTATTAGGAAAAAAACACCTAAGGGGTTGATCAATACATGTTTTCCAAAGTTATGGTTATCCAAAATGAACCGACATGACTCTTGTTTTAAGAGATCATTATGTTTTTTGTTGAAATCAATTAAAATTAAAAATTATACCAGATTATTTACAATTTCAGCATACCATGGAATAAAATCTTTCACTCAGAACAGTTTCACATAATGAAAGATGTCATTTATGTGAATTCAATGGGATGATTCATTGTCCTAGTATGGAAGGGTCATTCTGATATGGTCAGACATCACAATCTATGCTCCTTTTTATCTCTAATTTCAAGATTAAATAACATAAGGAGGAAAATACATTGAAAGATATATGGTTTGGCTTTCAGTTTCATAAGGACATACTGTAAGGCTTCATTGATTTATAACTCAATGACTTTAGACCCTAAAATGTATGAGAAATATTTATACAAGTAAAACATAATGAAAAGGAAATCATTTTCATATGCGGTGTAGTTTTCTTTGGTAGGTCCAATATATGTGAGGCATAGGTAGTGACATGGAGAGCATGATCAACCTGTTGTCATAACATAACCCCAAATAAATAGTTATAGGTATCAAACATGAGCTCAAATGTTAAATCCCCCTAATGTGGTTCGATTACCAGAGGTGATGTGATACTCCATTGTAATTTTATAAAAGCTTCAGTACATTATTTTTCAAAAACAATTTATTTTTAATTTTGGATTAAGCAAGAGTGGGAGGGAAATGTTAAAAATTTATTGAATAAAATGATGGTAAAATCTATCAAGAACTAATTTAGACCTCATATCCTATATATTTTTGGGTAATTGATGGGAATAAATGACATTCACTTTTGATTTATCAATTCGGATACCATCCGCATAAAATATATGCCCCATTATTATACCTTGTCACACTATGAAATGGAATTATCATAATTAATTATGAGATTATTTTCAATAATGTGACATAGGAATAAACCAAAACTAATCAAACATTCATAAAAATAGGATACATACATAATGAAATCAACCATGAGAAATTATATGCAATCCTCTAGGTAGTTCGAAAAAATACTAACCATGCATCATTGGAATGCACCAAGATCTTTACATAGACCAAAGGGGATCCTCATATATGAAAATGTGAAAAAGGGGAAATTAAAGGATTTCTTTTACTGCTCTTATGGGGAACTATGGATATAAATATATTTATAATACCTATAATGCAAAAATTAGAGAGACTTACCGCCTAACCTATCTAGCATCAGGTCAATAAGCATCATTGGGAAGTATTATTTCTTAGTGTGTTGTTTTATTTGGTGATATTCTATGAAGACACACAAAATATTGTGAAAAATAGTAGGAAGTAATTCATTATTTTCATATTTATGTACCATTAAACATATTTTTTAGGAACTAATTGAATAGGGCTAACCTATTAGATATTAGAGATGCTAAAAATGATTCTAGAAGCTAATAATTATGTTGTTTCATTTTTTAAATTATCTAATAGATTTGGTTTTAGTCAGTGTTTTTCCTGCATCATAGGTTTCGCCTCATAATTAAGTACTGTACGATCTTAAAAATTTACGGGCTAATATGAGGAATTATGACATTAGTTTATAAAAACTAATTTTTATACAGTATAAAATATTCAATAAGTCACAATTAATTCTCTAAAGGTAGTGAACTTCAAATTATGACAGGAAAAATTTTTCCATTATCATTATATGAATATTTTAAATATTCATGTGGTTGTTTATTATCTAATTCAAGTGTATTTTATATTTGTGGAGTGAATGTGATATTGGGAGGTCACTGATCTCATTTAACTACTCAATGGTAACATCCTCAGATGGGGAATGAACATTTACAATACTTGTATTATCATTAGTTATAATGGGATCTTTACTGTTCAATAAATTATCTATCAAAAAACATGTAAAAAAATTTATATCAGTAAAAAATGATATGACTCATTAATCAAATAAAATTCCAATCAGTTATGAAAACATTGAAAGAGGGAAAAAGTGGAGAAACGATGTTTTTGTGGAGGAAGGGAGTGCATTAATTATAATATTAGGGAGAGAGGAACATTCATCTGAGTGGTGATTCAGGAAATCAAGAACATTGAAGTGGAAACTTTAACCACTAAACACCATAGGTAATGTAACACTATGGAAATTTATTATAGTTTTGGAATTTTTTATGAAATTTCACCCCAATATAATTGGGGAATTCCTATTCATGATATTGTCTTGTATTTAAATAATATAAAAATATTCATGGAAAATTAAAAATTTCACCCTCAAAAGAACATCCTATAACATCCCAAAAAGGTGTTTTTTACTCCGGTTTTCTAGTTGAAAAACAATTAGTATGGGATTTAGTTCCCCAAACTGCAATAAAGAGTAAATCGAGTGAGGAATCACATTAATAGAAGCCACAAAATCAATCCTAGAATTAAAAAATGAATACATGCCTATGGTTAATGAAATTGAGAATGTTTTCAGATCATTACATTTGGTGGGAAGGGGTGGCTCTGTATATTCAAAAGAATCCCTCCCCATTCTCACCATCTCGTCACGTCAAATATTACATCAGTGTGTAAATATATTTCTCAGAAACATGTCATATCTTGAAATTTGCTTCACAGAATTAAAAAATGGAATATTAACCATCCCTTTTAAAAAGAATTCCACTATTTATTAATAATGTTTTGTTTCTTTTATATTCTTGGTTAGTATTCCCTTTGGGGAAATGAAAGATGAATGGTTTTTCTAGGAGGGTCATCGATAAACATATTCTTTCCTTCGGTGGTATCTTTCTTTGGATAAGGATTTTCTTCTCTTGGATTATTTTCAATAGTCGGGATGGGTGTTTCCCCAGGAGGGGATCACTCTAAAAAAGGGTTCATTTGGCTGTTAATTTGGGTCCCACTCTTAAGAATTATGCAACATATATGTCCCATATCCCTCTGATTGACTAGTGTTTGATAGGGTAGTTTACCTGACCCTTGACATTGGATCCCCCCCCACTAAGTTTGAAAGATGGCATATTTTGGTAATTATGTCTCATATGCTAGCTTGGGTGGTTTTCTAGAATTAATGATTATTTATATCCATTTATTTCATCTTGACTTCTTGGCTAGGATCAACATTTGGTGCTGGTTATTGGAAAGACCATTAGGGTGGTTGAATATTTCTTGGTCATGGAGGTTTACTACACTATCATAATTGATTCTGTGGTTTTTAAAGCTGGTTTGAATACCCCTTTTCAATAGGATCAATTTTCTTTACACCCAATGATGGATAGATAGTACAGTTCTTCCATAAAGTGTAGGTTATAGGGGTGGCTTGGAAAGATTTCCACATAGGTCTTTGATGATTCCCTCAAATTAGGATGTTGGTCAGAGTATTGGGAGTTATATAAACTTATAAAAAGATGTATGGGAGAAAGATATTAAAATATACCTTGGGAAATATCAAGTTGTCGAAAAAGGGGACTTACCACTTCTAATATCATGTCCACATTCTTCTCAAATTCACTACTTTTCCCTACATGGGAACCTTTAATAGGTACACTATACCTTGAACCATATTTTTGAGTGTTTTGTTCCATGTTCTTAATGAGGGTCCTTGAAGTGATTATAAATTTATCAACTTGTGCAAAACCTTCATCCGAATCAATCTTGTTCCATTCAACAGGAACTGAACATTCATAAAAATACACTAATAAAAGGTAATCAATTATTTGGTCTTTTGGGAGACTTTAAAATTGACTTTTAAATATGTACCATTATTCATGAATTTTTTCCCCTTGAAATTTCCTTATCCGAAAAACATATTTCCTTATTTTTTCAATTTGAGAGGTTGAGAGATAATTTTCCCGAAAAAGGTGTTTCACATCCACCCATCCTATAATTAGTGAATTAACATTATAAAGCCAATATTTTTCAATAAATTATAGTTAGAAATGGAATTCCCAAAGTATTACATTCTATTAATCCACATATTACTGTATTAATGTTGAACACATAGGGTTAAAATATTTTAAATTATTATGTGGATAATATCCCTTGGGTCTTTGGAATCTTAGTAATAAGTGAATTAACCCAAATTTTATTTCAAAATAATATGCATCAAATTGAATTTGATTATAATTATGATATATATAATCCTACAAAATGTTTATTTGTTTTATTTTTGGATCATTTTTATCCATTCTATACACATTAATTATATTTTACAATTTTTTTCTACATTAATAGGGGTGTATTAATGTTGAATGATATGTTGTTTCCTCCTTTAGAGGGTTTTATTGTGTGTCTTGATGTTGCTAATATAGGATCCTCTTTGATTAACATTCAGAATGTGGAAAATATCCTTGAGTAGAATGAGTAATTCACAATACCTTGAAAATAAATAAATTAGAACACAAAACTATATGTAATGGTAGAAGATAAAATAAATAAATATTTTTAAAATTTACAAATATCTTATAAAACAGGTACGAAAAAACAAATCACTCCCCAAAAATGGTGCCAAAATTTCAATGTGTTGTTATGAAACATCAAATTGCATATTTTTTAATGTGAATTATTTATCATAGGTTATACCCTAGGTCATCACTCAAAGAGAATTGGTTTTTTATAGTATGTATATTGAATAAAAATGACTATATGTGGGGGTGGTATTGAAAACAGATATCAAAATATAATAAAATAATTAAAAGATTATAATAGATAACAAACTAGTGGACTTTGAAAAAATATATGATAACTATGTGCTCATTTCTATGTTACTAGACCCCTTAAAAATCCCGTTGTTATTAATTGATTGTTATATTTCGGTGTAATCCTTTGGTTGAGGGTTAACCTTGATCTTGAGTTCCTCTAAAACAATGATAAAGTGACAAAATATTGACCTAAAAATTTTGTATTTATGTTACATCTCCATAGAATGCATAAATTCATTTCAAGGATCACTATAATCTCACATGTTTGGTAATGAAGTGGATCCATGTTTTGTTCTATAAAAATAACCCAATTCACACACATCAAATTAAACACCTATCAGTTATAATTTTTCTTCAATTAAATTAGTCGAAACAATTAAAAATACATCTAAAATAAAAATGGAAAACCCTCAATATACACCATGACTATAGGTAATTATGTTCTCTAACTCCCTCTTCAAGTGTGTATCACCCTCTCAATATCCACCCACTGTTTATGCCAATATCGGGAAGAAAAGGAAGTTCAGGTGGATCTCTATCCTCGTTTTTTATCACCCTATGGGGGAAGGGGCCTCTAAAAAATATAGGATGAGTGTATGACTCTTATGGAACTCCAAAATGGAACTACTTCACTCATTAGTATAACATGAGAATGAGGTCCTCATGGGGCCTTTTTATATCCAAAATTGGATGTGGTTTTCCACACCTAATTTTACTTATACCGCCTATATATATGTGTTTGGACTATTAAATGGCCATATAATCAATTAGAAAAAATAAACAAGTTTTTTATGTCCTCTTAACTAACTCCATGTAAATTTGTGCCCATTTAACATCAAGATTGGTAGATATTATCAAAATACCGAACCTAACTTTTCAATTCTTACAGATTCGCTCCAATGGATAGATTAGATCGGATGGGACACTAGATGGCCGAATTAGGATTTTTTTGATGATATTAGTTGTATTCCACGGATTCTTGGATGAGATCACAAAATTTCATCCCATTTGGATGTAGGGATTTTGTGGGCCGTAGAAAATAATGAATATATATCCTTTGGATTCCATGCAATTTTGCCCATTCCCCTTTCACATAATCTCCAACCCTCCAAATCACCTTCTCCCACAATTAAATAACCAATAAATTTAAATAAAAATTTCTAAAAATGATGAAAATTACTTAATTAAAGAAATAATTTAGTTAAATGAATTTAAATTTTTTAATTTAGGATAAAAATAAGTTTAACATTGTGGTGTAAGGGTGAAATTAAGCAATGTACCATGGTGTGATCACACTCCCATCTTGAACCAAAACATAATCCATCTAAAAATATCAAAAAATTATATCGTATCAATGGATAAATAAATTCATTTTAATAAAAAATAAAATAAAATATCATATTGGGTCATATCACTAACTAAACAAGGAAAAAAAATTTGTTCGCACTATTAAAGAATGGTAGAAAAAATCTATAAACAATTCCAATTTTATCAAGACTATTTAACCCTAATAAAATGGAATCCATTCATTTACCTAATCCAAAGTCGTCCAAAATCATAAATAAGGATGTAAATAAGGATGTATGAAAATAAAGTGATCTTTGAAACATAAATCATTGCTTAATTATGTTAAAACACCCAATACTAGGGGAAATAAAATGTGGAGGAGAGGGGATCCTTAATAGGGATCCCCATTGGTTGACCACATGAGAGAAGTGGAAATTAATGGAAAATGATTGAAAAAAAATAATGTAAAAAAGGGACATTTCAAAATTTATATGAAATATTGGTAGCTTCATTGTTTTTCCTATGGTTTATGAAACTATGTTCAAACCAAGAATCTTGCACTATCGACGATGGAAACCCTTACACAATTCAGACATATTGTTTACTAAACTTTACTATAAATAATCTCTCCCCTGTAAAATATTTATGAAATTTTCTAGGTTCCCTCAAAATGATATCCAAACCACTCACATACTGTATGTAATGCACTTGAAAGATAAATCCAGGCATATAGCTTCTTCTAGAAGACCACAGGGTTTTCCCTAAACGTGTGGTAATTCTGTCATATGTTAAAACTAAATTAAACACCCCATCATATTCCTCAATATCTCAAAACACACTTGATTAACTGGAACACCTTATGATCCATCATCTAGATCCAAAAACACTTCATTGTAATGTTTATAATCTCATAATTCTAATCAAAAATTATTATAGGAATGTTCCCCACTATAAGACCAAAAATTCAAAATCCATATAAATTTCACAAATTCTAACTTTGTGGGTTTTTATAGCATGTACTCTAAACATTCATCCATATAATCCTTCATAGAATCTTATACATAGTCCTTAGAATCACCTCCTCCACACTAATACATGCTTCTCGACTTGTGGGATGTCAGCTATAGCCTCTTGTGAGTAAGAGCCACTCATCTCGATTAATTATCCAACTCACCCATGGAGGATAAACTCTAGCCAATAACTCTATATAATGTCAATATATGGTGATAAAATTTTAACAGGGCATATACAGATGATAAAGTGTAACTATAATGGTAGACAACACATTGTGTCATACAAGCCACAATGTGGTTCTAGGAAACCTACTCTTATAAAATGAGATATGAGACCATTGAAATGTATTTATTATAAGGTTATAGCCACCAGAACGTGTCTCTATATAAATATATTGAACTAGGTTGTCATCATATATTAAATACTCTTGGGATAAAGTAGAAGCAACAAATTATTGTATTGTATTAGTGTCGATAAATATAAGTGTCAGTGTAGAAAATAAAATTATCATAAATTAAACCATGATGGATGCTACATGACCAAAACCCTCGATAGATATATTTTTTCATAACCATGACATGTAACATCCTTATCATAGCCTGAACTTTTCAGTGGTGGTGGTACTAAATGTTTTTGGAATCATTATCCTACTACATCATCACTTACAATTCAACTGAATATTCCACATCATGGAAGAAGTGGGGGATGCAACGCCCATATAAAATTAAATATCTAAACTCAATGAAGGGATCCGGAATCATTAAAATAATAACATTAGAATTAATTATTTAAATAAAATACAAATGTAGATTATTGTTTAATGAATTTTTTGTATACTCGTCATTGAAATCATTAACATACCATTGACTATCTTAATATTTTTATTGCATTAGAATAAAATTAAGGGTCACAAATTGACACTATTGAATCGATGCCATCACTTGAAGGTTCCAACGAGAACCCCTATATATGTACTATCACATGGGCTATTAATCGCTAAATAGTGTTCTACATCTTTTGATTCCTTTCATGAGAAGAACTCCAACTACACATTATTCATAAATTGCTGGTAAGTATAATTTATTATTTTATATCTCTAAAACAATGAAATATTAAGGGAGTCTTATCAATATATTCACTCTAGATCTTATGAAAGGATTTAATATTAGAAGAGTATCTCTCAAAAAAATTCAAGTCATTGTTATGATACCCATAGTTTTATAAATTAGTTCGATATTAAAAAATAGAAATAGTTATTATTCTCTTAATTTAATCTTAATTAAAAATCAATGCTAAAATTTCCTTAAATACAATTAATTATTATTATTTTAGTTTACGTTGAAAAAAACCATCCCTATTTTAATATAAAATAATAAAATAAGAACTATTATTTTCAAGGGACATGTAATAATTAAATATTAATTATTAAATAAATATTTTTTTAAATTATAGAAATACATTACACATTTACCCAATCATAGATAATAATTTTTATTCTATTAGCTATCCAGAATACATCAAATAGAATTTCTATTTTAATTCATTACAAATGATGTAATTATTTATCTATTGAATCATTAACTCGATCAGATTCCCCCCATGCGATTTTTGAACATTGACTAAAAAATATTTATTCACAAAAATTAGATTTACTAAACCAATAAATAAATATGTATTTATATTTGATAATATATTTATTTTATAATTTAAACTCAAAATGAAATTTAATTAATATATTATTCATTAATTTGGGACCAAAAAAATAAGTGACTATATTCAAATCACATATTATAAACATTAATATATTAGCATTGAATGTTTTTAATCAACTTATGTGGAATAAATATTATTTCACTTATCAAGGATAATACTATTTTAATCATAAATTCAATTAAATTTTTGGAGATTCTGAATAAACATATTTTATGAACCTCTAAGAATAATCATTAACCAAAATGTGTAAATCATACATAATGTTTGAAATTTGTGTCTACCAACCAGTAGGCATGCATTGAAAAATATTTTGGTATAGAAACTACGTAATTCTTTTGGTGATTGATATTGTGTAATATAATCCACTTTTCATATAATATTTCATCAAACATGATTCACACATTGTTCATCCCAGATATTTCTTAATTTATCATTATTTTATTTCATAAAATGAACATGACTTTAAAATACCATGGACATGGATTTATATCAAAATAATTCCATTTTAATTGATTAGATAAAGTTATATTGTTGTTAAATTCATATGAAAAAAATCCTACCTTTTACATTCAAATAATTTCATACAATTTATAATTAGACAAATTCATTCCACTTTTAAAAGGTTAAATATGTCATTATTTTAATCACGAATAGGGGTACACAAGTCCGGGAATATTTTAATAATGATATCAAATTCACTTACCAATTCACATGCTCAAAGGTAAGAATAACCAATGATGCATATAATATATGTTGTTTCCTATTTGAGATTTTATCATCCCCAATTACCTTCTTAGAGATCACCAAGTGAAAACTTAAGTAGAAGTACACTTAATTATTATAATACCACAACACTTGATATTGATGCATCATGTCATTCCATTTGGTTCCAAGTATACTTAAATTTGTTCTTTGTTTATTCATTGGTACAATCTATAGTTTATTAGGATTTATGGGTTTTGCATTTTGTATTTTTTGGAAACATAAGCTAGGATCATGGTTTAGGTGAATAGAGGAAACTAAATGTGTGGTATAACATTGTGAGTCTCAATTGAATTTTGTAAGTCTTGAACACAATTTCTCATTTCATGTAAGCCTTCAGAAAAAATGTGTATGTGTCTGTGAGTTTCTTAGTATATTTTTTATATCATGATCGCAATTCATAAATTCATTAATATCTCTTTAGGAAACCATCTATAATTAAATTCAAAATTTATGGGAAACAACATGGTTATATCATAGTTTTCAAAACATTGTGGCCTATCTATGCACCCATATCTGATCATCAAATAATTAAAAATCTATAGTGATTCCCATGAACCTTTTTATATCTATTACACAACTAATATCACTTAATATTGAACTTAACTTTTCCCGAATCTCTATATAATTCCCTCTTGGATATTTACAGATATTCCTTTTATTATCAACGGATCACATAAAGGAACATTCAGTTATATATCTGGTCTAATCTCAAATTTATATACATATCCTTTATAAATTTTCCCTTATTCCATTGGAACCCAATTAGGTTCTGATTTACATATATAGTGGGTTTTATGGGGATTTTACAATGGTTCTTCTAGAACTATTCTTGAAATTATTATATCACCTCACCTAAAATAATCATTCTTGATGGAAAATAATTTTCATATACTAAAGAGGTAGATGTAATTTTACATCAATTTCAACCCATGAATTACTTATTTCTTTAAAAATTCATTTTATTCGGTTATTTAAATTAAAATATTTGATATCAAATATTTGTTGTTTTTTAAAATTCATCTTTAGTGGAATAAAAATATATTTTTTTACGATAATGTTTATGCCCTTTATATGTTGGATTAAATTCAAAAAACATGATTTTGACTACGAAATGGATTTTAAATCATTGGAGATGTGAACATTTACTATGAAAATGTTTTATAAATTATCATAATAAATTTTTAAGGTTTTCTTAAATGTATCACACCGGGAACCTTGGGTATGTCGAGTTATAGACCCATGATAACGTTAGTGAGTGTTCCACCACTAGGGTATATTATTATGATATAAATATGCAATATATGGAAGCTATATCAATAAAACTCATGATATCAATGGATTTGTGTTCCTTAGATTTTTTTAAACCATATTTGAATGACATAATGCCACCCATAACCTTTGAATCCTGGAGTAGGCATATTTTTGGGTAATGTATTAGCACTATAGAAGGTGTTATTTGGTAATGTAGAAACCATAACTATTCAACTTTCGGTCACCAGTTTGATCATGGAGTCCTTAAGGCCTTTAGCCCACACGTGGATTTTGGTCCTGTTAAGGATTTCGGTCCACCTCAAGGCCATCAGGCCAACACATTCAGATCATGTAGTGAAAATAGAACAAGACATACGAAAGTAACTAGATCGAGATGAGGACTTAGAGGAGGTGATTTTACCAGAACAAAGATATATATATTTGGATAAATGTGAGGGTATGGAAATCACCCTTGGGACCAGGACAATGTAACTTTTCACATTAATTTCTATCCGAACAAGCAATGTGAATGTGGGATGCAAACATCACAATGTAATGCTGGGGAGGGTCATCTCCAAGTAGTAATCTCGGGGATTAATTCTTCTTTGGTATTCATGTCATATAATACAATAAATATTATGGGCCTTATATGGGTTTTATTATCCATCTAAAAGGGGGGTTATCAAAAATCAATAAAAATAAGGCATTTAGGTCATTCGTGAAATTATATGTTGTTTTATATATAATGACATTATTTCATGTTTAATTTCTCACATGTTTATCATATAGTACATTCATGGATAATTTTTCCTAATCATTTTTACTATATTTTATATTCAATTAATATTCATTGTTTATATGAATATCGAAATATTTTATGGAAACCAAATGTTGTTTTCTAAAATTGGTTTTTCATAGGACATTTCATTATATAGTCGTTTTTTTAAAGATAGAACAGAAAATTTCATGGAGATATTATTTATATAGACACATCATTCCATCATTTGGAAGGATGAGGATAGTTCCATGAGTTATGATAGAGTATTCCAATTGCATATAATGATTTAGTTATCTTTCTATTAAATGATTTCACATTAGGATCAACATTTTCTATTTCATTCAAAATAGGTATGATATTTTATGATCATTTTAAGGGTCTTCCTGTATGGTTTCCGTATCATTCGCATTTTGTTTACTATTTTTCCTATTATAAAAACTCCCAAAAACTCCCACATCCATAACAAACTACAGAACCACTTTCTAAAATATGGAGTCCATTTAAAGATTCAATATAACTGATTCTGAGGAATTAAAATTTCCCATGAGGTTGGGAGGTTGAAATATTAAACCCTTTTGGGTAAAATTAATTCCTATTCTTGGACACCCTTATAGATTTATGATTTGTCAATGAATCACTATCAAATAATGATATGGAAATAGTTACCTTAATAAAATGATCAGTTTTTGAATCCTTTTTCATGTAAATTGGGTGCTATTGATGTGACCATATGAATCCAGGGAAGTGATTTATGTTTGGATTATGGGATTTAACCTGCATGAGGCATCCTACGTAGAAAAATATGGCTCACGTTCCTTCAATGAATTTGGAGGTGGTGCCCAAGCATGGATATTCCCAAATCTACAGCCTCCTCCTCTGTAGTGGGGGGATGGGGGATCCTTCCTTCTTCCTCGACATCTCGGCCCTTCATCTCCTTCACTATCTTGGCTTTCCTTCCTCCTTTATTGTTGATCCCTATTTTCCCTATGGTCCCCGACCTTCACAAAGGCTCAACCCAAATTAATATTTCTACAAAATAGTTCAAAGAAACTTTAGATCAACATAGATTGACTCTTGTGGCTCACTTTAGGGGTCATTGTCTGTTATCTAATTCTTTTGTTAGATTTTTATTTGATTCATGGGGTCTTAAAAATTGAGTGGTGATGGGTCTTCTCGAACAGCGTCAACTGATGATCCGATTCTCATCGAAATAGGATTTGGTGTTCATCTGCTTCAGCACACCATGGGTGTTCAATGGATTCAGCTTTTTTCACCTGCAATGGTTCTTAGATTTCAACATGAATCTTGATCCACCTTTGGTTGTGGTGTGGTATGTTTTTTATACCTTCCTCTTCCTTTCTAGAATTCATCCATTATATTTATTATTAATAATGTGGTATGAAGGTATCTAGATTCTGAAAATCTCCGAAATGATGTTTTCCACCCTATTTTTCCTTGTGTTTGTGTTGAGGTTGATGTTTCAAAACATCTAATGAAGTTTCTGTGGATTTCATCCATAAAATATCAAAGATGGAAGCAGAGGGTGTTGTTCAACTTGTATCATGTGTTCATCTTCTGATCCCACAGGCTAGGCTATTTGGCCTATGGATGTTGTTGTGTGAACTGGGACATGCCAAATGTAGTATAGGTGGATCCAGTGGTACAATACCTGTCGTAGGACAGTGATGTTTTTGGTGAGTGTGAGGAGGCACATGGGGAGGTTTTAAGGAGTGGAACTAGTCATGATCCATGATTATATAGATGGAGAGCCAGTACCCTAGTGTCTCAGAATTAGTAGACTCCATTGATTTCTATAGTGGCTGTAAATAATGTGAAGCCTAAAAAGGAAGAATAGTGGGTTGTGGAAATTTTATCATGGTTAAACGTGGTTTGCGTATCAATGGAGTTTAAGAAGAGAGTCCCTTTGTATGGTCTATGGAAAATCCAGTAGCTACATCCAACTCTACTGAGGAAGGTGATTTGAGCTTGATAGTAAGTGTTGTTCAAAGTCTCAGTGGCTCTCAAAGTAGATGACAAGAGGAAACTAACAAGATATAATAGTTTATTAGTCCTGGATATGAGAAATACATATGAATAGACTTGGCACCGGGGAAGTCCATCATGTTGGCTGCAACATCTCACAGTGAACAAGGGAAGCTAGATGGAGTTATTGTCTTGAGGAACATAAATCCAAACACCCTCAGGGATAACTATTTGATGACTAGGTATATGGGTAAGAAATATTGCTTAGAGAATATGGTCGGTAAGGAGGATTCACTATGTAAGAAGATGCCCCTCAAAGAGGGAAAGATGATAAAGTTGGGGAACTATTTTGATGTATTGGAAGTTCAAAAACCTACATTGTCTCAATAGGATGATTCTTTATGTGATGAAAGTTATATTAACCATTCAGTGTATAGTATGGACCGATGTCGAGGTAAATTTCATCACATCCCTTGATGGAAGAAAGGTAAAAGTCATTTGAAATTCTGGGAAATGTATTGTGGTTTAGGGGAAAAGGCCAAAGGGCTACAAGTATTAATCTCACTTTCCAAAACCAATGGAAAAAAGTTAGTCAGGAAGAGTAGAAATAATGAAAGCATATGCCTATAGAAGTTGGAAAGTGAAGAATCAAGAAGGTATACAGGATACAAAGAAGAAGAGGATTGGTAGTGCTTGAAACTTATCTTGCACTCCAAGGAAGAAATTATTTAGAAAGGTATACGACTCAATGTCTCAAAAGAATAGATAAAAAGAATTGATGAAGTAATGTTTTAAGTTGATTCCACAGAGTACCATGATGTGTGGTTAGATAAACAAGATACAATACTGGCCCAAGGCTTAAATTAGAGTAAAATTGACTCGGAGTAATTTATTTAGATGATGGAAAGGATGATTACTCACCATGAAGAGCTTATCAGGGAGGATCAAGATATCAAATGTAGTATTTTGTACTAGGAACATTAAAGGGTAGATGAGTCAACTAATATTAGTCTTGTTTCAAACCATTTTGTGAGCTATTTCGGCACGTAGTGGTAGCCTATTTGTGAACTTTGGATTCCCTAAAATGGCTTAGTAAAAACATAAATTTGGATGGGATTCTACATATCCTATTTATAACAAGAATCAAAACCTGCATGGATCATTTATGTAAATGATGTTTATTTTAGTATCATGTAAAATGAACATATATGGGGGAACATAAAAATTGGGTACATGGATCAATCCTTTAAATGTTGTCCTATGTATCTTATTTATAACCTAGATCAGATTCAACATAGTTTCATCTGATCATGGCCTATGGATGGGTGGAAAAAGATAATCAATCCTGGTGAGGGTTATTTTCCTTGATTTTACTAATATGGTAATGAATTTATGAATTATAATGAGATGGAAGTCCTTTTATGGGAGAAATTGTATAATTTCACTAAACATGGGTTACACAATAAGGTTTACCATACTAGGAAAATTTATGATTCTTTGATACGATCATCAAAAATTCCTAAGATCATACCAAAAATGATTGGTGTGTGAAACATTGGATAATATGTAATCAAACTCACTGCATATAGATATGGAAATAATTAAGTGGGAATCCATAATGAGGTGTTTGATATAGAACGTGGGCTTCAGGAAAGTCTCATATGAATCATACTTATAGAAAGAAGGATCGACACCATATCTAATGGACATTCTCTGGTTGAGTTCCTGACATGTCTAAGGATGTTTGGACACGTCTTGGTCATCTTATTGACTTGTATAAGGTTGTCTAGAGGACATGTATGAGGTTTATGTTGTGTGATTTAGCTGACATGTTTGGGGCCACCATATGAAAATGTTGACATGTCAATGGTACATTTCTTTATTTAAGAAGATATTTCATAGGGTTGTCGCATTATCTGGATGACATTTCTGGAGGATTTCACATGGGTTGGATGGCATCCCTGGTTGTAGTTGATATAATAGGTTAATATGTCCAATGTGATTCCCACGATTTAAGAAGAAATGTTAGGGGACTACCACATTATTCAATTGAATTATTTGGGTATCCTTTTTATTATCGATCCATGAACATCTAACGGTGTAATGTTATTAGTTATGGAATGTCTAGAGGACTTCACATGAATTGGATGACACGGTTGGTTGCTATATCATGAAAATGATGATATGTCCAAGGAATATCTTAGGACTAAATAATACACAGCAGTGGGTTTCCACATGGTTCAATTGAATTTTTCATGGATCCTTCACATAATCATCGCAAACATGTCTAAGGGTGTCACATGATTAGGGATGACATATCAGAGGGATTCCATATGATCAGTATTATATATCTATTGGAAATCATGTGGTTATGCCTATATGTACGGATGGTTTCATGTGACTTATCTAACTTGTCCAGAGTACATTGAATGACTTGGCTGACATGCCTGGGTGATGTCGCAGGACAATGAAGGAATGTCTGAGGTGGTTTTCAAGATTGAATTATATATGTCAGATGATTCCATCATGATTGAACTTACTTGTACAGATATCCTTTGAATGATTGATACATTCATGTAAAAGGGTGTCACATGATTAGGACTACCTTTTTTAGGGATACTTCATGATCTTGATGATGTGTCTGGAGGAATTTGGGTGTCATGGATGATTTCTAGGGAGGGCATCATATAAATTATATATCATTTAGGAATTAATTTTTTTGACATAGATGACAAACCTTAGTGATGTCTCATGATCTAGATGAAATGTCCAAGTTATGCTGCATGATCCTTATAGGTCATGTGATGCACTTGATACATTCACCTAAATATCATCATATTTATTGTCTTATAAAAATTCTATCTTTTACAGCCTTTATTGTATAAATTCATTAATTCTTGTTAGTAATGGCATGTTTGGGATCATGTGACCAATTTGACAGATGGAAACTAATTTTCTTAATATGTAAATCACACCATAGGTCCTTCACATTATCAATAGGTTGATCAGGAGAATAACATATACATACCAAAAAATACCTTATATAATTCCCTACGGTTATCATGGTGGAATGACCATGGAATTGCATTAATTTTTTCTAAAATAAGTCTTATCTCACCTATGGTCTCTCATGTGTATGGTTTTTTCTGAGGGGGATAAATTTATAGTCGTCACTCTCTCATTCTACACTACTATTTTTGAAGTGTATATCACAGATATGGCCTTGAGTCGGAGGAGCATCTTACCTTTCATGCAATCCTATCACATGACATTCTTGTTGTTATAATTGTGTCATGTAATAAATAAAGATAATTTGATCACTCAATCATCACCATATTAATTAGACCCATGGCTTGTAAAAGTAAATTTTCATAATCAAGTAGACATGCCAAATGTCCTTCACATGATTCGGTTGAGATGATATAGAGTCTTTGCAAGATCAAGATGACTGTTTTTAATGCCCTAAGCCCAGTTACCCAGAGTCGGTGCGTTATTCCATAACATTGGCATGACCACAAGAGATAAAGTCTAGAAATACCGATTAGTTTAGTATCCTTTAATTACTTTATATATACATGTGTTTTACATTATAGTATGAAATGAAAAACAACAACATTGTTCCCCCATTGAACACACTCTTATCCCTTAGCCTATCCCTATAATTCTATCTTAATAATCTTCTTTACATCCTGGGAAAAATAATAGAAAATGGTGAGCATAGATCCTCAGTAAGGATATGAATATAACAGAATCTTTCATTAATAAGAATAAACATTTAAGGAAAATTATAAGACTAAAACACAATCCTTTTGAACTTAAACTTCAGCATAATATGGAAAATAAAAATCAAATAATTCCATTTATGTATTCACATGGATATTCTAATTATCGAATAATCACATGTCATGTAAATATATAATTTCAAAATGATGGAAGGCATAATGTCGGACATCATAACCACATAGTCAGGGCCTCATGCCAAGACTACATATAAAATTTTGTCAAGGCCTTTTTCCAAGACAGTAGTTTGTCTCATTATACCTACCTATGCATTGAGAAGCTATAGTGGGCTCCACCCATAACATAATAAGTCCATTTCATTCTTCATAAGAAAATTTTTAAACATTGAAAAAACATTTTTATTAAATATAGCATACGAAATGTTAATATGTTAACCATAAACCATAAAGGGTATAAAAATAGCACATCCACAGTCAAACATAACTTATTAAAAGTAATATGGGTGATTGTATGATAATAAATAAACCAAAATTAGAAATAAAATAAAATTAAGTATATTGAAATTGATAAAAATAATCAGTAAAACTATTTGAAAGAAATATTCCCTTTTTCTGGAAAACATTAAAAAGGCATACTATTTATCAAAGATATTCTTTAAAAAAGATTTTTGAATCAAAGTGTCTCATACCATTTTGAGAAATTTGAAAGTATTTTTAATTTAATAACATTAATTTCTATATAAATTATTCCTTAAAGTCATGTTTAAAACATGTACATTAATGAGAAATATACAGAAGAATAAATCATTAAAACATTTAAAATGATATTTTAGTTATAGTTACTTACCAAATGAGAGATTCTTGAGTATAAATAGTTGAGTTAATAGAAAAATTATAATATCATGAGAATAAAGGGATTAAATATATAATATTTCCAAGAAAATTATATACCCCATATACAAGTGAATTGGTTCATAACAACAATGAATTCTCAATAGAATGTAAATTGAGATAAATCCCTTATAAAGACTGTATACTTAGGTTAAAGATTAATCAATGAAATAATTATGGGGGATAAATATAAATACACTTAATATGATTGGATATTGATTGAAAAAAAATTATAGGACATTCACACATATTTTTGTAACAACAACACCATTGACCTGGACATTTAACGCAGTGAATGGAAATTGAGTTGGGATTACTCACATTAAGTTCATATCGATGACTTGAGAATTTATAAATGGAGTGATTATTTATATCAATATTATATCAACACAAAGTTGAGTGAAAATAATACATAAATAAATAAGTAGTTATTTCACACATAATCTTGGAGTAAAATAATCAATGATGTCTGCGTGAAGCCAAATGCGTGGAAATCGAAATTTAAAATTCTCTTCTTGATTTGGTAGCATACAAAACATACACCCCATGAAAAAAAGGATCATACAGTGAAGATGTAAATAAAAATAACATTATGTATATTACACAATTAATACATTAATGTGCAATACATACACCACACAAAATGAAATAGTTGCAATATAGCATGAATCTCATAGGAATAAAAAGTGAGATGAAAAACTCTAACCACGTTGTAATCAATCGAGTCGTGTGACCAAAATTTAATAACCGAAAAAATAATCACAGAAAACCAAGAATATAAATTTATCCTTAAAAATATATATCATATGGTAGTACACAGTACACCACATGAAATAAATATGTGGCGAACAATGGAAATCTCACATAATTAAATGTGAGATAAAATCCCCTTACCTCGTGCCCGACTTGACTCGTATGTTCCATGTTATTCACAAATAATAAACATAAGTTAATTTAAACTTCCTTAAGAAAAATTTTTCAGGTTTTTATTCCATTTATATCACTTATTACTTTGCAATAACCATTAGTTAATTGTTTGAGTTAATATCAGACATTTTTTCAATGTTCGGAAATTGTTTCAAAAATAAACTTGTTATAATTACAAATTTTCCATGTGGTAAAACATTCATTATATCCATAATGATATTCATGTTTTATATATAATACATATCATATATATCTAGTGTTTATGTATTTATAATATTCCATATCATTTGAATGTACGAAATGAACACACTGTTCATGGAGACGGTAAGCCATATGTACGCATGAGCGCTACTTTCATTTCTATTTTATATTTAATGGAATGAAAAATTATTAATACATAGTTATATTATAATTATAGTATAATATATATGATTTGTAATTTAATTAAATCCATCCTTTATACGTTCCACATATGGCATGAACGAGTCATATCACTTTAAGGGGGTGGTAGTCTACACTTCTCAAATGAAATTATCATATTTAAAAATTATAGAAACCATTAAGGTATAATATAAATGAAAAATACAGAAGTTTAGAGACCATATAAATATAATATATATCACATGTCAATATAGTTCCATCATAATGGCCACTATAAGAGGTGGTAGTAGAAGATTGAAGAATCATCGTTTCGTGAGGCAGTAGTTCGCTGTCCACAGAATCAATATGTTATTTACCCATTAGACAGAGGTGTGTGTTAGTGTGGTTCAAATAATTCTCATATAAACTACCTAGTATATTGAGGATGTGTTTTTTTAATAAAAAAGAAAAAAATGTGTTTATTGGGATAGATAAGTAAAATAAAATAAAAGAACTTAAGAGAAGATGTTACCTTTAAATCGGGTAACTCCCTTTGGTTTGAACCAAATAATTTCTTAATCTTCCTTTTGCCTAAGGTATGGATTTTATGTGGAACAGAGATATCTTGAGAGATTATTTAGGCTGAAATTGGTCAAGCCAAGGTGCTTGAGAAGTGTGATTAATGGGATAGAGTTGAGGGCTTTTTATAAGAGGGGGGACGGTCTCTTTAGGAATGTTTCAAAATATTATTTTATTATATAATGGTTTTCGATTTATAAAGAACCAAATCATATTAAAATGAAAGATAATCTTACTATTGTTATAAATAAAATAATCCAATAATAATTGGAATGGTTTTGGATATTGTTTTAATGATTAATAACTTATTTATTTAAATCACTCATTAATGAGGTAAACACTGCATCATTATTGTGTCATATATAATTTTATTTATTTGATGTCCAAAAATTATACAAAAATACCCTGATTTAGGAAATATTTTTTTCATTCAAATGAATTATTTTTTGAATATATAACTTATATAACCCCATGTAATAATTGATTTACCAAAAGATATATGTTTATTTCACTTTTGTCATTAAATTATATTAATTAATATAAGGTGTCATTATCAGTCATAAGTAGCTCCATGGGGTCCCAAAATTGAAATAAATATGCCCTTGGACGGAAATGTATCAACCAATAGGATTATTAAACATGTTATGGTAATTTAATATTATTATAAAATTATTTTTACCTTGAATTACACTATTTACCATTAACCACGGTAAATAAAAGTCTAATGTTATTATTCACCAAAAATTATGTTAATCATATTGAACCACATTTTACATAATAGTAACAACCATGTATGTCTTATTTTTAAAAATTCAATTCAATGAAGTGGTAGAAATTTATTTAAATGAAAAACTCAGTTTTTTAACTAATACTTAGTGTTCACACTATTCATCAAAAATTGAAGTTTTTCAGAAAAATACCAAAATTCCACCTAAGGTATATTTGATATTCCAAATTTAAAAATGATGTCTATTTTACAAAATTCAAAACATAGAATTTTTATTAATTAATTTAAAAGGAATTCTATTTTTTAAAACATAAGGCTAGTTTTTAAAAAAATAATAACTATAGAAAGATTGACACTTGTTTATGTCCAATTTCCAAGTGAAATTACTTACAATGGCCAACATTGGATTAAATACTAAAAATATAATCTAATTAAAATTTAAAATAAAATAGAAAGATAATATATCCATATAAAGAAATTATATTAAAAGGCAGTTTTGAATTAAAATTCGATATTTTTCATTATTCATAAAAAATGAATTTTATGATAAAAATAAAAATAAATTACAAAAAGTAAATTTTTTGTCAATTTTCTAAAGAATAATTTCATATTTTTCAAAAATAATATATAAAAGTGTCGAAAATTGTATTTATAAATTGTTCTGAATTAAAAGTCGGAAAAAAACATTTTTAAAAAAAATATTTCTTTGATCTGAAAAATTGAGTTTATCATTATATTATGTCTTAGAAACAAAAATGATGAATGTAAAAATTATATGGGATAAATTTAAAATTCAAAATGTTCTTATTATTATTCATAAATGATTTCTATATGGCTAGATTGATAGGTTGTGATGTGCTTGAACACTGTGTTGCGTACTTCACGCACTATTGTATTATTCAAAGAGAAGAATACCCTAGAAGCTTGGGGTGTTGCTTTCTTCCCTCCTTCAATAAATTGTGACCTCGCAATTTGAAATTGTTCTTGGAAAAAGGTTAAAAATATAAAATACCTTTTTTGAAAACCTATATCAAAAATAGGGTTATAAAAATTTATTCTTATTAAAATGGAATGGGAAATAAAAAATTCTCCACCAAATTAGGATTTCTAATAGGAGAACATTGGTGGAAATTAATGTTGGAGGAAAATGTAAATATTTATATGGAGTGATAGAGGTAATCAATCAAAAAAAGTTAATGGAAAATTGAGGGCCTCAAATCCATATATCTATAATAAATATTGTAAGGTATTAGGGTAATATAGTTTTGGGTTTAGGATACATTCCCTAAGGTTTGAGAATTAATTTCTTCATAGAATAAGAAATAAATTGGTAAGTAGAGTTCCCACTTTTAATTAGTTTCCACCACAAACTCATCTTTCATTCCAAACGATGAGTATTCACGATGACTTGGTTACACCTGAAGAACTATAATAAACTTATAGAGAATTATATAATCCACAAAGGATATACTATATATTTATAATGTCTTTAGATATTAACCAAAACCAAAATGGTTTTTACAAGATCAGATGATCCCCAAAAAGGATAATCCTTTAGAGAAAGATATATTAATCATAGTTTCCTAAATTATACCAATAATACCCAAAGACCAATAAATAACATTCAATAAAAAATTTTCCTTAAAATATTTCAATATAATCCAAACTAATATTGAACCCCAAAACTCTAAAAAATTGATTACGTAGTCTACCACATTAAATTGAAACTCTAAATAACATCGAAAACACATAAAATCATATACTTGAAGGTAATTAACCTAATCACATATTCACTATGATAGGTTAATAATTTCCCTAAATAACCCAAATCGCTATAAATCCATAATAAAAACATAGATAAAAGTCCACCATTACTTCTCAAATGAAACCCCTAGGAATTCTATTTTCATTAGGCATGTAGTGTTTCTAACAGAGCGAACGTCTTCCAAAATAACATTTATCACATAATCACCAAATCATTTTCCTACAATAAGGATATCTATTTGGTAAAACATAAGATCCAAAATCAATGTATTATTATTCAATAAAATCATTTAACTAAAAATAATTAGTCACACTAATCAGGGACTTCACATAGTCCAGTGGTAGGTGATAATTCTCAATCGCACTTTGGTTGTGGGTTTGATTCCTGCTACTTTTTCCAACATGACAGGTTTTCAAATGGTCTGTGTGTGGTCCATTTTCAAAAAATATATTTTATAACATTCCAAAAATGAGATATATTCCTCCAAGAAACCATAACATAATTTAACCGCATATGTTATCTCATACCTTGCATTTTCATCTAAAAAATTAATAACCTATAATTACCTAAAAATTAATGAACATATAAACCCAAATGGTTTCTTATAACTATATCCACAAAAGAAAAGATAATTATTCCTTGAATAGTATTTTCACAATTAAAAACAACATGGTTACACATACAAGAGAAAAGTCTTACAAAGTAATCTCATCAACAAAGAGTGCTAATACTTTTAAACATTCCTCCATCCATTTATTTCCACATAGGTTCTTCCTTGACCAATAGGTTATCCTATTTAATAGGGCATTGACTTGGGTAATTCCCTAGTCCCCTCCATTTATTGAAAATCACTATAAATGTATTCTAGGGATCATTTTTATTTTCATCCATAGTACTCCTAATTTTCCCACAACAATTCATTACATTCTGTCCATCGTTCCCACACATAAAACATTTTATTGTTCCATTGAGTCACTTTCCTGGGTGTTTCCTTCCACATTTCATGCATAATTGAAAATGAGCTTTCTTTTCTCCATGGTCTCCACTATTACAGCTCTTATCATTCACCAACTTTCTCTTCTTTGTTGAGTCCAGGAGTTGGTTAATATATATGTTGTTGATCATATTTTTTTAAAACTAATTCAGCACGAACAAAATATATTTTATTCCAATAAACATTCCATTTCATTTCTCATTTCCACCACTGTTCCCATAATTTACATCACGTTCAATGTTACTATGACTCCCTTGGAATCTATCCATTGAATAAAACAAGAAAGTATTGTGTTAGTAACAACAGCCATAATATCATTTAGAGAATATAATGACACCTTATATTCAATCTAAAACACCTTAGTATTAACCATGGTTATTTAATCTCATATTGTATTAAAATCCTTCCAAATGGTTTGTAAATAAAACATGAATTATCCTATGCATATCCACTAGGAGTGTCCATGAGAAGAGTGCAGCACGACTCATTATCATGTACTAGGATAACCTGGGTCATGCCTGAAACTCGTTGACGGAGAATTCACTCTAAGGTACATCTATTATAGAGCCACCATGACATTTTTGTATCCAGATAGGGATGTATTTTCTAGTAAAGCCCCCATAATATTAACACTACCAATTTTTTTGGATGTTCCTCTATACTAATTCTCGAATTCAATCTTAGGGTAATGTTCTCTAATCAGATTTTATCTAAATCTAGTTTCCTAGGTTTGTACTAAACTTACTCTGATACCAACTATAACACCTTGACCATAGTTACCCAACGTTACTGCATTGTTTCATACCATTTTCAGGATCAAAAGATATCATGTTTCTAAAGACCGATTTGTTTAGTATCATTGGAAATACTAGATACATAATTAAGTTTTACATTACATTAAGAAATAAAAAACAACAACATTGTTCCCCATTTTAACACACTTATATCTTTTAACCTATCAATGTAGGTCATTATTAATATAATTCTCCACATCCTCAGAAAAATAAAACATAGAAATGGGTGATCTTAGATGCTCAGTAAGGATAAAAAATACAACTTAAACATTCATATATAAGCATAAAAATTTAAGAAAATGTATAATACTAAAACAAAATCTTTTTAAACATAATGTTTAGTGTAATATGGAAAATATAAATTAAATAATGACATTAACTTATTTACATGGTTATTCGACTAGTCTAATAATCACATGTAATGTCAAATAGTGAATTTCAAAATGATGGAATTCATAATGTCGGATATCATAACCACATAATCAAGGCCTCATACCAAGACTACAAAAAAATTTCTTCAAGGCCTTGTGGCAAGACATTAGTTTGTCTAATGAGACATACTAATGCATCGAAGAGCTATAGTGGGCTCCACCCATCACTTACTAATTCAAATGCATTATTCATATTAAATGGTTGAAACATAACATAAAAATCATATTAAAACTTGCATAATAAATGTTAATAATTTAACCATAAACCTTGAATGGTATAAAAACATCACATCCACTATCAAACATAACATATTCAATATAATATGGATGATTGTATTATAATAAATAAACCTCAATCAAGAATAAAATACAATGAAGGAAATTGACATTGATGAATTAACCAGTTAAACTATTTGCAGAAATATCCCCCTTTTTTGAAAACATTTAAAAGTCACACTATTATGTGGATAAACAATAAATACACTAAGTGTGAATATAAATTTATTTTCAATAAATCAGATTACATTCACACATATTCTTATAACAGCAACACCAATCCCCCACCCCCTCTGAATAGCCCTAAGGCCTTCATTTTTATTGATTTTTAATAACCCTCATTTCAAGGGATGAGGGGGAACCCTTACAAGGCCCATAGGCTCAGAGATTACCTGGCCCGTATGCTTAGGAGATTACATGACCCAAAGGTCTTGGGGAATTCAACCAGACTATCTACATTGAACTGCACCTCCCCAGCATATGCATCATGATAATAGCTCTCCACCTTCACATGGTCGTCTGGCTAGGCTTCTTGTGCAAGCAAAGGCTAGTCCCGATGGCATAACCATACCCTCTCATTATAAAAATTATATTTGTATCTTCTCTTTTTAGTGCACTTTCTCTGAATCATATTCTAGGGCTGCTCTTTATTTGTAGAGTCTGTCTGGGGCAACTGCTTGTGGCCTGAAGGCCATGAGTTTGGTCGAAGGCCTTAAAGGTTTCCTGAAACCCTTATTGACCTGAATTCCTGGGTGGCCCGAAGGCCTTAAGGACTCCAATCCCAAACCGGTGGCCCAATTTTAATAGTTACAGCTACTACAATACCAAACATTAATTTCTAAAGTGCCCGCATAGTGTACAATCTGCTACAGTAGCTGAACAGTGTTCAGTCCTGCTACATTACCAGACAGTGTACAGTTTTGTTACAGTACTGCAATAGTACCCATAAAAATCCCTCTTCCATGTTTTGAACCTGGGGATAATGAATACTCTTAAGGATACCTCACCAACTGGGCTAGGCTCATGTGAAACAACAACTCCAACGACTTGGATGTTTAACTCAATGAATGGATATTTAGTTAAGCTTACTCTTATCAAGTTCATATCGATTACTTAAAAAATTATAAATGGAGTGATTATGTGTCTCAAAACTATATCCAGACAAAGGGGAGTGTATATTACTACCTAAATAAATAATTAGTGATTTATGACATAATCATGGAATAAATAAATCAATGAAGTTTGTGTGAAATCCAATGCGTGGAAATCGAATTTAGAAATTCCCTTTCTGATATGGTAACATACGAAACATACAACCTATGAATGAAGGATCATAAAATGAAGATGTAAATACCCATAAATTATATTATATTATAAAAAATATACAATCATGTGAAGTACATACACCACTCAAAACGAAATTGTGTCAATATAACATGAATCTCATGTGAATAAAAAGTGAGACGAGAACCCCTTACCACGTTGTAATAAATCAATTCATGTGAAAAATAAGTTAATAACCACCAAATGAATCACATAATACCTGGAATATAAATAGAATCATGATAATATATATCGAATGGTAGTACACAGTACACCACATGCAATAAAAAAGTAGTGAACAATAGAAATCTCACAGAATTAAAAGTGAGATAAGAAACCCTTTACCTCATGTCCAAAATGACTCATATGTTCATTGGTATTACTAAATAATAAACATAAGTTAATTTATAATTCATTAAGAACATTTTTTAAGTTTATTATTCCTTTAATATAACTATTTTCTATAACAATTAGTTATTTGTTTTAGTTCGTATCATACATTTTGTCAATGTTCATAACTTTAGTAAAAAATGAACGTGTTCTAATTACAAATTGTCCATGTGGTAAATATTTCATAATCTCAATAAATATATTAGTGATTTATATATCATATATATAATATATATCCATTGTATATGTGTTTATAATATTCTATATCATTTGAAGTTGTGAAATGAAACACACCATTCTTGTAGATGGTAAGCCGTACGTACACATGAACGCAACTTTCTTTTCTATTTTATATTTATTGGAATGAAAAATTAATAATATATAGTTATATAATAATTCCAGTATTATATCAATGATATGTAATATAATTAACTCCATTCTTTATAGGTTTGATATATGGCATGAACGAGTCATTTCACATTGAGGGGGTGGTAGTTCGCACTTCCTCAAATAAATTTATCATATTTAGCCATTATGGAATCCATAAAGTTATGATATAAATGAAAAATGAAGAAGTATAGAAACAATATAAATATAATATATATCACATGTTAATATTATTCCATCTTAAAGGCCACCATATGTGGTGGTAGGAGAATATTGAACAATCATCGTTTCGTGAGGCAGTAGTCCGCTAACCACAGAAAGAGTATGTTCTTCACTCATTTGACGGACATGTGTGTACGTGTAGTTTGAATCCTTCTCATATAAACAACCTAGTATATTGAGGATATAGGTTTTGTTATTAATAAAGTAATGGAATTGTTTATGTGGTTGGATAAGTGAAATAAAAGAAAAGAACTTCAGAAGAGATGTTACTTTTAAATTGGGTAACTCTATTTGTTTTGAACCAAAAGGATTTCATGAAGTGCCTTCTGCCTAAGGTAAGGATCTAATGTGAAATATAGGTACCTTTAGATCTTATTTCGCAGAGGTTGGATGATCCAAGGTGCCTGAGAGGTGTGAGTAATGGGTTTGAGGTGAGGGATTTTTATAAGGGGGAGGAGGGGCTATTTAAGAAAGATTGAATTTATAATTTTATTATATAATGATTTTCAGTTTCTAATGGTCAGAAAATTATTAAATTCAAAGACAAGATGGCTCTTGTTCGATATAAAGTCATATATTATGAATTTTATAGAATTTGGATATTGTTTTAATCTTTATATTCTTATTTATTAAAATCACTCTTTATAGAGGTAAACATTGCATCATTATTGTGTCATAGATAATTATATTTATATGATGTCTAAAAATAATAAAAAATAAAATTATGTGATAATTTTTTTATATTTAAAATGAATACTTATAGTTTAATATATAATTTATATATCACCATGTAATAATTGATTTAATAAAATATATACGTTTAGGTCATTTTTGTCATTACTTTACATTAATTAATATAACTTGTCATTAACACTCTTAAGTGTCTTCATGGGGTCACAAAATCGAACCAAAGATTCCCGTGGTCAAAAATGTATCAACCAATAGTATTAGGACACATTTTATAGTTATTTACTATTATTGAAATATTGTTTTTACATTGAATTTCCCTATTTACCTTTAACCGCGGTAAATAAAAGTCTAAAATTACTATTCACCAAAAATTATTTTCATCATGTTGAACCAAATTTTACTTACTAATAGCCCCATGTATGTTAGATTTTAGAAATTCTATTCATATAAGTGGTAAATTTTCATTTAAATGAGAAATTTTTGATTTTCAACTACTACTTAGTGTTTTAACTATTCATCTGAAATTGAAGTTTTTCAGAAAAATAAAAATAATTCTTCCTAAAATATATTTGAAATTCAGAATTCAAAAATTATTTTTATTTTATCAAATTAAAAACATAGAATTTGCATCAATTAATTTAAAATTAATTCTCATTGTCAAATCAAAAAAGCGTGTTTTTTATGAAATAATAACTATCTAAATTTTGACTATTGTTTATATCTATTTTCAATGTAAAATTACATACAAAGAACCAAATTGAATTAAATTGTAAAAAATATTCTAATTAAACATTAATACAAATTAACAAGTTAATCTAACCATATAAATAAATTACCTTAAAAGGAAGTTTTGAATTAAAATACAGTATTTTTCACTATTCATAAAAAATTGAATTATATTAGAAAAATACAGTAAATATACCCAATGTAAATTTTGATGTACCTATTCTAAAAAGGAATTTTATTTTGTCAAATAGAATATATAAAAGTGTCAAATATTGGATTTATAAAGGGTTCTCCATTAAGAGGCAAAAAAAGCTGTATTTTTTGAAAAATACTTCTTTTATCTAAAAAATTGAATTTGTCCTTATATTATGTCTTATAAACACACAAGATGAATGTTAAAATTATGTGTGATATATATAAAATTTAAAATGTGGTTATTAATATTTTTAACTTCTATTTAAATGGCCAGTTTGATAGGTCGTGCTGCGTTTGAACTCGGTGTTGTGTAAATCACACACTATTGTATTATTCAAAGAAAAGCACAACGTTGAAGCTTGGGGTGTTAAACTGTTGAAGTGGATTTCACGTGATCAAAAGAGAATTTTCCATGGCCCATTATGAGAACATGTTGTCTTGACAGAGTTCCTTTACATGAAAACCATATTTACACTCCATCGCATAAGAGAACCATATTTTTAGACTTTATTTTACATTGTATATTTCTCCCTCCCATCCAATGTATATCATGGTATCACGTGAAAAAATAGACTTGTATATGATCC
Organism: Viscum album; assembly: GCA_963277665.1. Taxonomy (NCBI): domain Eukaryota; kingdom Viridiplantae; phylum Streptophyta; class Magnoliopsida; order Santalales; family Viscaceae; genus Viscum; species Viscum album. The sequence goes on from OY728126.1 coordinate 595,286,539, forward strand.
TTTAGATAACAGAGGTTATTTGTCCTACGTCCTTCACATGATGAGTATGACAGGTCTTGGAATATTTCACAAGATTTATGGACTGATCATGCAGACCATATCCACTGTTCACATAAAAAAACATACCTTTATTATTCATGAGGATTCAATCCTTTTTTTCTTTTTTAGTGGCAATTTTCCATGACCATTTATATTTTAAAATAAGTTTTATATCAGGGAGTCACATGATCAATATAGGATATCATGACTATGTGTGATCATTTTCATAGTTGTTTTCTCTTCTTGTCATTAGTGTATCATGTTATCATTATTGGATTTCTTAACATCATGTAGCCATTATAATAGATAGTTTATTTTCTTGTCTATGGATCCAAAGGGGCATGACATAATTAAATGTACATGTATAAGGGAATGTTTAGGATTATGGTGACATACCCAAAGGATTTTATCAGGAATTGTTGAAATGGCACTATGGGTCTCGCATGATTATTCAACTAATGAAATTAGAAATATCAAACTATCACGTGAAAATAAATGGAACTTCCATCACATGAATATCAATCATTTTTTAGGAAATATTTCAAAAATTTATTGATTTATTTCCATTTTTTCTTGGTTGACTAGTCACATAATCTGTGCAATACGTCTAGAGGCCTTCTTTTGATCATAGTGGCCTATCGAAGTGCCTTCACATTATCAATATCCAATCATATAGAACACACGTTTTTATTGTTTGATGTTACTATGGTCATGTAATCACATCTACTTATGGGGTCAAAAAAAATTAGTAACATATCCCCTTGATCTATGGGTCTCCATAATCATCATTCATCTCTTTTGTGAAGATGAAAATACCTACACTTCTACTATTTCATGGAACCAAACATTATAGATTCTCATTTGGTGGGAATCCACAAATACACCCCTATAGAACTGAGGTCCTCTGAGATAAGGACATGATTTTAAGGAAATTGAATGCCTTCCAGAATCCCATAGGCTTCTGTTGTTTGGTTTCTTCACAATATTTTATTCTTTTGGGTTACAAATACTATTTTATTGGGTGACATATATAGGGATGATGGAGGGAAACTAATTCGATTGGTGAATCATAATTTTGGATCTATTTTAATATCCTATATCCCATGACTACATAAAAATACCTCTTTTCATAACCATTATCATGAAAACAATTTTTAATATTGAATCACATGATCTCACTATTTTATCTCCTAAGATGGATGACTTGTTTAATAGATTTATGAAATAGTCAACAGGTAATTTCTTCAAGATGTGTTTCAAATTTCTGACTTTGGTGATATCTGATGTTCATATCAAACTCAAATTGTTCTTCTTCTATTTTTTTCATGATCATTGTGTGACTCACATTACCTTCATATGGTCACAAAATTAGGGGGTGTAAAAGAATATCATGTGATCATGAGGTGTTTATATGTGTCACATACATTGTGAGACATATAATGGTTCATGTGATTACAAACCCTTATGTGGGTAAAATGATTTCTCTGATGTTTATGGCTCTGCGCACTTCATTTAATAGATTACCCTTTAAGAATTATACTCATTGTCATGAACACTTCATACTACTGTGCATATGGTTTCTAATTCACAAGCATCTCCTAATGAGGGTCGATAGAGGGATATCATTACTAGAAATTAAAATGTTGAAAATTAATAGTAGGTATTTACAAATAATGAAGTTCTTATTGGGATTCAGTTGGCTAAAATCTAGAACTACACTATGTCAAATAGACTTCCTTTTTATTGATTTGGAATTCAAGATGATACTTCAATTCCTCTTCATGACTATAATTATCTAGCTCACTAGTTGTCATATTCTTTCAATAACATTCTAATGAATATATATATAAAGAAAATTATTTGAATATGGAACCACTCCTTAGGATACATAATTTATTTTATAACACTTCAATGGGTACAGATAGTCCTGGTCTCATACATTAATCGATTTCTCAGAGTTAGTTGAACATACATGTCTCCTTTTGAATAATATAGGAAGTGGATGGAGTTTAATGTGGTACTTTTGTCTTCATTGTAACTACTCTAAGGAACATTCCAAGAACATTTAGGATATGAATAGTTTCTTAGATTTCATTGATCAACTATAGGTTATCCTTATTTATGCAGTGACATGGATTTTATAGTTTATTGTGTACTATCAATTAGAACACGTCGGGGAGGTGATTATTCACTTGTTTCCTGACACTAACTCCATTCATTTTTCTCATAGAGAAGTATGAATCAACATAGGGAATATTTACTAGTTGGGGGGAATACATTATCTTCAGCGGATTTATAATGAATTCCATACAACTATAGGCATTTGGGTTGACCCAAAACAAACTCCATCCTTGGTATAATAAATGATCACTATTGTAAAGGAAAAGTTTATTAAGGAGTTGAAACTATGATCACATGTTCTGTTGAAGGAGTGGAACAACATATTCCATTATCATAGTAGGACCTGAACAACCTCTATACACTCTCATTGATATCTTTCTTGGAATGTTTTAGATAGAACAAGCTCTTATTATTCCATTATAAAAGTTGGAGATCGCACCTTGTGGGGATAATGGGTGAGAACAGTGGTATCCAAAAGATATAAGTTTGTAGGATTTTTATGCATGAATTTTAATGGTTTATTTTATTAATTAGGTACACTTTCTCAAGAGTTTTTGTCAATAAATTGGTTATGGAAGATTTGGGTGGGGTCATATTAGTCTAGCTATAACGAATCTTTCATATCTTTATCATCTACATGGTCTTATACAACAAAACACATGACGTAATGTGTTTGTATCCCTATATAATTATTATTTAGATTGATATGAGCAAATATCCAGTGTCAAAAGTACCATTTTCTATTAATATTTCTCATAATTCATTTGAAACCCAACACTGACATAGCAAGTTATGGTTAATATAAACAAATCTCACAACCCTAGGTTATATGAAATCACTCTCGATGATGGGGGAATTTAATATATTGTAGATGATATTATTATCTATGATCTCTATATATGTAACCAATTTTAATTCCAGTTTATTTTATATTTATACATGATCCCCCACTTCACTTAGCTAGTGTATAGGGAGACAGATATCCCGAACCTGTTCTCCATTTTTAGCCTATTATAGTACATGAATATACAAATACTATAATCAATATTCCACTTGTTGATGACTATATATTTCAGTCTCACTACTATTCCTATGATTAAGTGGAATCTTACCATATTAGTATATTTAATTAAATGTCCTATTAGGTGGAAAATACATTTACTTCCCAATACCCTTATCTGTGATAGTAATGGAGCTGATTCAAGACATAACCGATCCTCCAAGGAAGTAATATCTCTATAGTGATGAACTTCTAGTTAATTGGATAGGGTTTGTAGAGATGGGTGACCATTCAATGCTAGTGACAAGTGATGTACCAGTTGGGGGATAAATTCCTATAACTCCTTATCTTTCTCCCATACCAGCTCAGTAGATCCCTTGATCAATGGAAATGATACCATAAAAGATAATTTGGATGAAAATAGAACCCTTGATTATATATACTCCCTTAGGGGACATCCATGACCAGGAAGAACATATTTGCCAACTCTTTCATGTGGTGGGAGCAATTTCTTTCAACTGTAAAATATTTGATGATATCTTGCTGAAAATTTTACTAAATCATCTGTAATTTGAAAAAAATAGATATAAATTCACATTTTTGATGACATGGAACTTCTAGTTGATTTTATAAGAGAATATTTAGAGGCACTTTAATAGTGACACAAGATGGTATCTTAACTAAATGTCCAGATGGATGACTTGATTTCATAAACAGTTTAATAGGAATCAATTGTAGCTCGTGAAATGTAACATATTTATATATGGTCATCCTTATTAGATAAACCCCAAAAAGTATTTTAAGAGTTATATTCTTATATTGAGACTCTTCTTCCCAATGAGGCATATACCTAAGTGAAGCGAACCAAACATCAGAACTCAAGTGGGATCTCCCACTATACTCTCACTGATTTAGAAAACTCATCCATTTAGATTTTATTAAAATCATGTTAATAATTTTTTTTGTATGGTACCTTCGAGAGACTCCAGAATTTGGATTTTCGTCCCTCCTTGGACTATTATCAATGAATAAATATTTTACAAATTATAGGTCATTTTTAGTCTTTATTTAATTAATGATGCTCATTTCATTTTATTCAATTGATATCATGTGGATCATCAAATATACTTATCTTTTTTATAACACCAATTAATTTAATATTTCAATATTTTAATTCTTTAATAAAAAAATTATTTATTTTTAAAATTTATCATGAATGACTACCAAAATCAGATTCACCATTGATGTATCTACTCTAGTTATCCTGGGACCCCCTGGTTTAAAAATATGTTTTGTGTAAATATATTTGGGTGGGAATATGCTCTAATATTTTCCTAACTTTGTTGAATTATGTAATATAGATTGATTTTTTTCTAGGGATAAATAATGATCCATAAAATGATTTTATCCTCTTTCTTATTATCTTGTTGTTTTTAATATCTATATTGGGATGAAATAGTGGGAGTAGCCAAGTATTTTTCATAGTAATCCCTTTTATAGTTTTTCAACCAATTTATAAGATTTCAATATTTCAAAAATTAGAAAAGGTGAATTTCTAGTGAGCAATGGCTTGATTTTTCCCCATATTTCCCTTTTCGAGGTTTTAACCTACTGAGTATTGTATAAAATTCAATTTGATTCTTATGGTTTTAAAAATTATACCTAGATATTTTTTAGGGTATTTTATCTTGGAAACTCTAATTATTGTGTTTGAGATCATATTAACTTATACCTTATATTTATTATATTTTTGGTTCTTATATCTTGATGATTTTATTATTGCAATTTAGAGACATTTAGATTAGACATTATGATTATATAGTTTAGGGAGTTTTAGCTCAAAAAATTTATTTATATTGTTTAGGATCATTGAGATACAACATTGTTCTCTTTTAGTTTAAGTTATTTTTGCTAGGACTAAATTTTGATACTATTTAAGGGATTCTGGATGAAACCATAATTTGATGGTAGTAAAACATGGGAATTCATATAGGGCTTGTGAACCTTGTATTTTTTATGGGATTTTGAATAATTAGTATCTATGAAGGGTTCTGATTCCATTCATTATTAATTTTTATTCTGAAGAATTAATTTCCGTGATGGTTCTAGAACCTTGTCTTCTTATAGAAAACCTCAAGGATGAATATCAATGATGGATTGGGACTTCGTGTATCTTTAATGGGATTCCGTTTGATGTGTGTTGAAACATTAGGTATGATGATTCCACTTTTATAGTTTTAATAGGGGTTGGGTAAGTAATAACCAAAAAGTCTGAATCGATGAATTTGGGATTGGTTAGATATTTCATTGATGAACTAGAAACACCATACGGTTCCGAGTTCACCCATAGTGTTTTCGTGGATCATGAGGATTCGGGGTCTCATTAGACATGGAATATATTCATCTAGATTATATATCAGAGTCCCTTATTCATTATTATAGAGGGATTATATGCATTCTTTGGAAATTGGATCCCCAATATCATCCAAGGTCATGGATTATTTCCGAGGATTCAATCATTTGTATGATTTAGTAGGGAATGAAGAAAAGATCTATCCAATAAGTGTTCTACCACCCCAGGTCATTTTAGTTTCTATTTGGGAATATATAGCAATATTGCATTTGATTTTGAGTCATGTAGTGTGGTACATCAAACGTTTCGGGAATAAATACAGAATTATTTGATTGAGAAAGGATATGATACACTCTAACAAAACGTCGAGTATGTCTTGTCTACTTGAATAGTCTAGTTATAAGGATTCTAAATAATATTTTTAGAATATATAACTAACTTAGATGTGGAAACTATTGGGTATAGGTCAACCACTAATAATGGAGAAAGACCTTATTCCATGAAATTAGGACAATAACTCATGCCTTTAAGGGGGTTCTCTCCATTTGGACCAAATATCCTCTTGGCACAATATCATTTTCATTGTTCAATTATCCATAATATCTTATTGTTGTCTTTTTAGATTAGCTAGTTCCTATAACTAATATACATGGGGAAGAAGAAATAGAAATGGATCCTGAGGTCTATGTCGTTCTAAGATACAAAAATCAAATTCGGTAATTGGTTGGTCTCAACTCAGGTATTTGATATATTATGGGGATCTATGGAGAATGTAATATTCAACAATGATTCCATAACCCTAAAATTTTTGTTTCCACCATGTGAACACATTATTAAGTTAAGGATATGTGATAAATCATGATACTATCTTTTTCGTCAATTTTTGGGTCAAATTAGAATACCTGGGAATTTAATAGGGCCACCAGGTGGACTCAATAAACTTTATTCCCTTGATTATTCATGAAATAAATTTTTCCTAAACATTAGAGATAAAGAGTTTGGTGATAGGATAATTGAATTTATCTCAAACCTCCCACTTTGGGTTGTATTCATGATAGTTTTTATGTCTCTTTCAAAAATAGTTTTTGATATTTCCATTTGGATCATGAAATGATAATATTTAAGGTCTTACATATTTGACCAATGTGAATTCTGTTTATGTTTTTTATATACATGGATCTTGTATAAGGGTAAATTTACACAATGGCCTAATTAGTATAACTAGGTTCATGATTACTCTATCATTATTTTTAGTGGGAGATGAAAACATTTTAAATCATGGATCAATGATCTCAGGTAATGATTATTTTTATGAAACAATAACTCCAAATATGAACTTGAGTAACTCTAATGTAAGAGATCAACTATGCTGATTTCAGGGATCACAAAGAAGCTAAGGTACATCCAATATGGCCATGATTCCTATACCTGATGAGTCTAATTCCCTTAGTCACATTCACTTCTTAAATATTCAAATATATAGATATTTTATTCATTCCAAGGGCTATGAATGGTTTTTTGACAACCTAAGATTCTTAAGACATGATGTGCGGTCTGTGGGATTAAGTGCTTAAAAGAAGATTAAGAACCTCGTACTCTAGTTGAGTAGGATCATGCTCTTATGGTCCTTTGATAACGAATGGTGATGGGTGATGATTTTTTCAATTTTATCATTATGTAGTAGGAAAATATATGTTTTGTAGTTTTCCATCATGGAATAAGGAAAATTTCATTCTAGTTTAATGTAATTGAGTGATAAATTTGAAATTGATATGAAATTTTGAAAGATATTCCGGAGAAATATTTTCAATATTCAATTTATATCGATGTGGGAAAAACCTTTCTTCAATGAATAATATATTTTATGGGCATCCATATGATGGATCCCTTCATTAGTATATTTTTATCCAGAGAAATGAATCTATACATAGATCAGACTAATACATATTTATAGAAATTCTATTTGAAAATGATCATTTTAAAAAAAGGTATATAAATTTTTATTTCTATGATTACATGGGTTTCTCTTTACATATTTTAAGGTAATTAATAATTCTATAATCAACACATTTAAGGATATCTCTCCACATATTTTAGACATGTATATAAGGGAGAGGGCCATTATTTCTTCTCTAATTAGTGATACTTTTTACTATAATGGGATAAGGGGACCTTTAAATAGATAAATATCATACATATGGATAAGGTATTTCAATATTTAATTCAGGTATAGAGGTTATCAATTCACTTTTAGCACATATTCATAAATTTGGTATCCTGATTTAAATGATTTTATGTCTGGTAGAATAGAACATATGACATAAATATTTAATTCCATGCAACTAGGATTTTGTCAATCAGTTTAATATAATGTGATTTGGTTGTGTCGTCGAGTGGAATAACTAACTCATGTAAAATGGTTCTTCATAGATTGTTAAGACCCAAAATAGATGGATACAAGAATACAATGTTCAAATCATTTTTTGAAAATTGTTACGATTCACATATATGTAACATTGACAGTATCTGAATATATTTGAATAATTGGGTTACAAGGGTTTAAATTATAACCCAAGTAAATTCCTGTAATCTGGAAATTGGAATTAGTGGGTACTTGACAATCATTGATAATGGAAAAAGTCCATATTCTATGTAGTGAGGACAATAACTCCTGGGTTTAAGGGGGACTCTCCTCTTAGAAAAAAAACATCCTACATGCATAATCTATTTTTTATTATGTCGACCCTCTTGATAATCCTAGTAGGATCCCTATGGATTCTCCAGTCCCTATTTCACGTTTACTATATGGGAGAACTAAGAATAAGGGACCCCATGGTATATAGGGTTACATGCCAAGAATATCAATTCAAGGAATTGATTTTTATAAAATTAAATATATAACATATGATGTTGGATCATGTAGAATTATTTATGAAGGGTTAAAAACCCTAAATGGCTATTCCTGTTTGTATTAAACTACTCTAGAGGCGAAGGGTTAAAACATTGATTATTGATTATGAAGTCATCGGGGGATATCTATTAAATATGAATACCTCTTTTAGTGTAGTTTAACATCATATTACTAGAATATTGTCATGAATTTAATTTCATGTTCCTACCATGTTTTCAGACTTGGATAGAAATTAGAGGACCCAAGAATCACTACATATCCCATAGTTTGAGAATAAATCTGAACATAGTTCTATTTATATATAATTTCTTATGCATGTTTGACCCATAATAAAGGAAAGGGTATTTTTTATCGTTTTCATTACGGCTAGAACTAGAACATGAGGTCTAAGTTTCAATAAATATATAGTTTTAACTATAATAATAACACAAATAGTATTAATATAAATTTTATAAATATTAATGTCTTACTACCATGACCTGGAATATGAAGAAATAACTATTTTTTTGATCTTGATCAATTTTAGATGTGGAGGAAATCTATTATATGTATCTGTGACATGATGTTTGGAATGGGAGAATCCAAAATAATTTTTATTCTTTAGGAAGTTATGACTTCATGGGGGATACACACCCTAAAATGATAGGGTTCAAGAATTCACCTTCACAATCATTCACTGACATTGATTACAATTCATAGATGAATTAACAATTAGGGTATATGAATTCTATTGAATTGTTGGTTTATTGGGTTTCTAAATCACAATGAAAGAATTCCGGAGTCAACTGGTGGTGGAAACTAGTGGGTACAGGACATCCCTTGCTAATGGGGAAAGCATATATTCCATGAAGTCTGGAAAATAACTCAGGGTATTAGGGGGGGCTATCATCCGGGACCAAACATCACATAGGCTACAACTCTTTGAATTTTTTTCTATCCTACATCAAATACTAGTGTGGAAAATTTATATTATCATGTCCATGTTATCATTTTAATATTTGTTGGAACCATTTTATGGGGATCTCAAGGTCCATGGGGTTCAATGAATAGAATATCAACACTAAATTTGGTAGTACCTACAATGATTTCGATGATATGCAGTCATCTTATAGATAACATAAGATTCAATAAGTGTTCAAGAATCCTAAAAGTTATGATAATGTGTATTGAACACATTTTCATGTTAAAGGGACTAGACAAGAAATTCTTCAGTACACAATCCTAAAGAAGGTGATCTATTTTGATATAAGACCATTTTTCTTCAATGTCATGTGAATAGGATCGTGTTTCACAATTTTCTATCATGTTACTTGGTATTTGTCGTGTTGTTTAAAAATATAGTACTACGGCTATGTTCCCTATCCAAGATATTTCTTGATCATTCAGTCTTGAGTAGCTTTCCAGGTTCCTTAAGCTGAAAAAATCCCTAATCATCATGATAAACAATGGATAAATGTGAATCCAATTTATCCATGGAAGAGTACCTAATCTAGAATGTGTAGGGTTGTTCACAATTTATTTTGGAAAATGAAATTTATAAGGTTTTGAATCTCATTGAGCTGTAAAATTGGAAGTGATGATATCTTTTTCTTAGGCCCAAAACGGATGATCTAGGCATCATTATGTGTCCGTTGATGGTTGTATTCAAAGCACATATCATTCTAAAATGGTTCGAAACATAAGACCCCCCCCCTTGAAAAAGAATGGGTGAATTTTTTATAGGTAATGAAACTAGACCCTAGATTTGAAATTTGATCTTAAATTTATATCTTCTGATAGCAGGAATCAAGACAGACATAGTTATTGAATGAAAAACTCTCCATGAAGGTCTAACTCATACAAATAGTGATAATATTAGGTATATACTGGGCCAAGACTAAGTATTTCATATCTATAAATCACTATATATCCTGTTATAGAAAAAATCAAGTCAGAAAAAATTATTTAATGTAATATAATACATGATGATCTATCCCATATGCAGAGAGAGCATTTTTCCCATTTATATTGTGTCTAGACACATGATTTGGGATCTTGGTTTCACAATATATATAATAGTAATAATAATGATTACCCACATAGTTATTGAATATAGTGACTCTCTATAGGAATCTAATTCAGATATTGGGATAGCAATACTTCATTTTACTTCTCCACATATCTATCTTAGGTGTATTGATCCGTCAGTGATGTATCTATATTCATGCTGTTTAATATCATTCAAAAATAAAATCATTATGTAGTATAACGTCATGGGGTGAGGATTCCTATTTTTAGGTTAATATCACGTGGTAATGTTCTATGATTCTATACATTTTATTTGCTTCTTCGAAGACTTGGGATGTTTATATGAGTGTTTCAAAAGTACTTTTTGTAAAACCATTCATTCATTGGGGGGGGGGGGGTAAAGTGTTTCCCATCCTCTATTTCTAATGAGTAAGATCTATTGGAATGGAACTTATATTTGATGTAAGGCCCCTAACACATGTGTTATATCTATATCGGTTTATTTCCTAGTATCATTGGAGTTTTGAGTGCCAATAAAAGGTCTCCATATAAGAATGAGAAAATGTGAATTTTTTTATTAAAGGCCCATGTGATTTGATTCTGATGAACATCATGATTTTTTAGTGTAGAAAATATTTTATCATTGATATTTTCCATCTCATTCATAATATTTTTTAATTATCATCATCTATTATTTCTACATAGATATACAGAGTTAGGGATGATGTACTTTAATGGGAAAAAATACATTGTTAATGTACACAAATGATTATGGACTCGCTTGTGTGGCTATGCATTTGGTGGAATGGTTGGACCATAAAGTATTAAGGACCTTTTTTGCCAATAAATCTTTTCATTTCCACCATTTATAGAGTATATTTGATATATTCTTATTTATGTCTTGTAATTATCCATTTTCTACTCAATGATAGAAAGTTGATTGGTTGGATTATATGTTATAATCCGTTTACAATTTAGTGATTGTGGTAGAATATAAGTGGATTATTTTGTCCATAAATATACACTTAGTGACATTTAATATGGTCATGATATTGTATTTAGTGAAGTTCATTTTATTATTCATTCTTAATTCCTTGAAGGGTATTTTCTCAACACATCTGGGAAAAAAATCATTAGCAGTAAGCATGTACTTAAACTGTATAGTTGTGGCTATGAGAATTGACCCCCCAATGTCCCTTCCCCATATGGAATATGACCCATAATATTGAGTTTTATGCAGATGATATGAATATTTATGGATGAATTTTTCTTGAATCTATCATGCATAAAATTTCATGGTGAATTTTACAGATTCATGTATCATTATTTTCTAGTAGTAACCAAGCCTACTAATTTGGTGTGAGAGTCTGGTCCAAGAATGATGAGCACTGTAGGAGCCTTCATGGACATCTTCCAAGATGGAAGCTATCTATCCATATGTTTTTCAGCTAAGGAGGATTGTACCAATCCTCATTTCTTGAGGTATTTGTTTCCCATTTGGTCCATCCCAAAGGTTATTGTTCATTAAAAATCATCAAATGTATTACATTTTAGCTGTATCTAATGGGAGGGTCCCATTTTTGAGGTTACTGACAATGGGATCCAACTATCCCAGGGTGTATATTAGTTAATAAATCACTAGTGTGGATTTGACCTGATTGACTTCCCCAATGTCACAAACAATGTCTGATGAAACCATATTTCAATTCATGATTTCGAAAACCACTTCATCCTAAAAGGAGTTTTCCAAGACTATAGATTCAGTAGTCATCATGTCAATACAAGAATTTTGGTATTGAGGTATGATATATAATGTTGTTTCAGAAGGGAATTATACCATATATTCTCTAACATATACAATGAGAGGGGACAATTATTCTTTCTTGATAGAATTGTATCCATTTATTTGTTTGATAACTAGTTTAAAATCCACTTTTATGTCTATGTATCCTATCTATAGCTTTAGGGGTAGTTAGAAAATTCTAATGAGGTTTTAATATTCTACCTCGTTATTAGTATATCATTTAGATAGTGATAGGGTGTAAGGAAAATATTTTTTTATGGGGAAACAAAACTAATCCCTAGACCAAACTATTTGAGATTTGAGTTTTCTATCCATGTTCAAAAAGAAAATAATGAGGCTCCATAAAAATAAATGTCCTATCTTATGGGAGCATTATGGTCCCAAAAAACTTCTTGGCCTAAAATTTTGGTATAAATTGGTGTTCTTTTTTTGGTGGGATTTTTTGCAAAGAAATAAGCTAGAGCTTAGACCTTATCTCCCTTCTATGAAAAGAACTAGACTTCACACTGTTTCTGAATAACCTCCCACTTGAATAAACACCCAGTCAATATATAGTGGAAAATTACGTACATAAGATGATAAATATGAGAGACCAAATGAACTTTTTTAGGCTTTATTTAATATGAAAACATTTTCAGTACAAAATGAGAATGAAGAAGCTATTCTCGATACTAAAATATTTTTTTTCAGTACCTATAATTGTTCAACTGAGATAGTAGAGGCTCTTTTCAATCACCACATCATTTTTCTATGTAAGGAGAGCACTAAGAAATCTTTCCAAGGAGACCACATATAAGATAAGTATCATTACTTATATTGGACACATCATGACTGGTGGGTGAAGTATGTACTACTTGAGATTCAGTAATGAATCTTGGAATTCTTCATCCCATCATTTGGTGGATCCCTTCTTTATTAACTTATTTATAGGGATATATTTTCCAGCAAAGATAGCTATGAAACATATAATTTTAATAATGCTTCCCTTATTTCCTCCCCAATAATTTAATATTCTAAAGGGGTGAAATTTATAGGATTGCACTATTTTATTTTAGATTGACATCAACATCATAGCAGTGTTCCAAAATGAAAACGAAGATACCTGAAATTTATAAAAAAGAAAATTTTAAAGGATTCATCATTGAACTATGTTTCCACATCTTGCATGATATGGTTTGATGATCAATGAAGTGATCTCATTATTATCATTATTATAATATCAGGTCACCTACATAATATTATGCTATTTATAACAAAAGTACATTCAGATGTAAGGGATGGAATTTGGGAAAGTAGCGCCAGATTTATTTAATACAAAGGGAATGAACTAAATGTAAAAAGAACCACTAAGATGCTATGATGTCGGTGGCTGCCTCATCTTTATGGGAGACCTTCATCTTATTATACATTAATTAATAATAAATGAAGGAAATGTTTTTAAATATATAAATTTCATCGATCCAAAGTTAATTTTGGAAATGGGAAATAATCCATTGGGATGTCTCTATTGAGGAATCTAAAATTGATGCAAACCATGGTTTTCCCATTATTTTCCAAGATGTAAAAAAAATTTAAATCCATCATGTGTACTGAACTTCCTAGAAGAAGTTTTCTTTTACAAATTTTTAAATATTTGATTCTCTATTTATATCATGATAAGGATTCATCCTCCTGGCTACCCTCTTGAAATCTTAATGGTCTTTGTGTAAGCACAGTTGGTGAATAACCACATCAAGGTTTAGCTTGATAATTTATGTATAATCACAACTAAACATGTTTTGATGATTATTTTTAAATGAAATATTTTCTTCTTCATCATTATAGGCATGGAATCACTAATCAACGTTGGATTCATGACTTCTCTTGTTGCTAGATTAAACTGCCTAAGCTCATCGATTATGCTCTAGATTATTTCCAAAAATATAGGAGGGGAATTACTGAGGTCTTCCTCTTATTCTTCCACCTCTATATATATTGAGTCATTTTCTAACATGGTGGGAAATATGGTGGCCCCTCTTTCATTTTCGGGGTAGGATTTTCCATAAAAAGATAGGTTTTCATCATACACTGAAGGATTCCTTATAGAGAGACATTGGGCATACTTATTTCTTTTCATGATTCCATTAAGGGAACAATGATCTTCAACATATGAATTTGTATATAATTTATTAGTGGAAGAATAATTTATTGGTAAAGGTGATTGAGAATTATCTGATCATGATATAACATTAAATTGAAACAATTTTTATGAATCTACTTCAACTAACATTACTACCATTACATGAACATGAGTCACTGAATTTTGAGGCTAACAGTAGTTTACTAGGGTTAATCATGCAATCCCAATCAGGTTTATGGTTAGCTTATAATCATTATTGAGCATTCTTGAGGGATTCATAGGGTCATTCACAAATTCATCCAGGGTTTAATCCTACATATCATTATCCTACATTGGTATTTTGATTTATATTTTTTAGAAACCTACTTCATAATATATGGATTTACAATACTCGAAATGGGATATGTAATAATTTATTATGATAGTCTTCCCGTCAGTGGGGTATTATAATAATTGAAGAGATTTTGAAGGTAATTATATGTCAATATGAATCCAAGGTCTTCTATGAAGGAAATTATTTTGTATATCATTATAGATAACTACGAACTCAATGTTAGATATTACATCCCCAAATAGAGGGTTGATATTTATCATAGAAAGAAGAAATATTTTTCTCTTATCATTCCCTTGATTGGTTATATTTTTTGAAGATAAACACCCTCATTATATCCCTAATTTAGGAGGGTCCTAATTTGAATGATGTTGATCCTACAACTATTTTAAAACAAGGCCTTCAATAAATTTACCATTTCATGATTTTATGAAACATAAATAGGTATGATATGTGTATGGATAAATTATTCCAGATCTTGTTATTTAAAATATATGGTGATATGACATTATGATAGAAAAGTATCCACTTGATATTCCATGACTACAAGGACCTCTATATAGAACATCTATATGATCTAATTTGTCTTGATGAGAACCTCTAAAAGTTATTTATAATGATGGAGAGAATCTAGGATTGAGAGTTTGAAAAGAACAACTGTTAACTACTTTTGAATGTCATGTTTTTGTTCCTTGGTATTTCTTTTCCCATGGTGGGGTTTATCCCAATTGTATGGATCATTAGTTATGGTGTTTGAGGTGGATTTGATTTGTTATTGAGTAGAGGTTGATGGTGCATTTTCTATCAACGGTTTAGGTCAATCTAACCTTACCCTCTCTCTAAGAAGATCATTCAATCACACACCAACCAGTCGGTTGTGTAAGATGAAGGGTCATTAACCACCAATGAAGATCTATAAAGCATCTCCATTATTATTTTGGGATTTCTAGAGTGCCCTCCCATGGGCCTTGGTAGTATATATGGACTAATTGTGAAAGATACTAGAATATTGGGTTCTATCACACCGACTTTGTCCTCTATATCCCTAGTTTCCATATCCTTAGCCTCCAGCTCTCTAATTGGGTATAGGTAACTCATACCCAAAGGAATATTATTCAATTAATAAGGTTTCTATTAAGTGTAAATTTTAAAAAACCAATAATTATCTCTTCATCTGATGAGGGTTCTAATTGGTGGGTTATTTCCCATTAATTTTATCTCAAAGGAACGAAGTATACAAGAGTCATAGCTTGTGTGGGAGTAGGATATGACTCTTTCTATTATTTATTGTCTAGTGTCCAACAATTTTTCATACCTCAGAGAGATATATTCAGTGATACCTACCAATGTAAGGGGATTACTTTTGGTTTATGAAGCTATACTCTTAAGGAGGGATGATATTAGTCGACTATATTTCTAGTCACCATGTTTTCAAACTTATATTGATTCGTAGACAAAACATTTTTCTAGTCACCCTCTTCTTCTGGAAGAGTGATGGTTATATCGGCCACATATACCCTGTATTCTCTAGTAACACCTATCCATTATTTATAATTCCCTATGATATATATTTAATGACAAAAATTATATGTATGGTGTGAACCAGCAATTTGTGAATAAGGATGTAGTGTACATGATTGGTAAGAATGGCCTTTTGGGTTTCATGGGATTAAAAATTATTTGTAGATTAATTTCCATGTATACATGGAAATAATCATGTAATGATTTATTTTAAACTAATTATGATGTATTCATTCATTCCTCATTTTGAGAGAGATCTGGATAGATTTTTGCTTCTAGTCGATGGTGATTTTTATCTAAATACACTCAATTAGAAGAACTAGGTTATTCGAGGCATGTCTAGTTTCATGAATGGGAGATACAACTTCTTTGAGGCTAATCCAAGTAGCCACCACCATAGAAATTTTTTTTGACCAATTCTAGGGTTATATGTCAAGATTTAACCCAAGTCTGAAAAATTGAATATTCTAGGTGTTTCTTCATGTTTTCATACTCACATAATTTACCTATATATTTAATGTTTATTAGATGTGTTCATAGATCATCTTGAATATTTTAAATATATATTTCTAACAATTTATCTTGGAATATAGTGATCCTATGTTAGTAGGGTAAACCTTCCCATCTAGTGATATGTTAGAAACCCTCTCATTTTCATATTTTAAATTTTGTGAGGTTGAAAGTTTTCATTAACCTTAATGTAGAGATGAATTGATAAATAATTTAATGATTGAGGTCCTACCAACATGAAATGGATCTTAATATAAGGGTACTATACCAAATGAAGACATGTCATAACAAATTCTATAAAAAACATCTCAGTTCGGTCACCTCCTACGGATATCAAGGCCCCATAATCAGGTTGTAGTAGGACATCATACTCATGATATACTGTTATTGATCTCCTAGAAAATCAATGTTTGAGAGGATATTAATTCTTGAATTGGGAGAGGTAAAAGTTTCAACAACCCATTCAGTATATTGATTCTTCTATTTCTACACGGGTGTTATTTTCCATTCCAGGGATTCTATTCAAGTAGATAGGGATTCAATATCATTAAATTGTTCTATAGGTACCATTATCAGAACCTCCACCCATCTGTAAGGATCAGGTGGAGAAATATGGGGTAGATCTATTTTTATATCTAACTTATTCATGATTCAAACTAGGACTAAATGATAACCCTAAAGGTGGAGAGGTCTTCACCGTAATGGAGGAATGAAATGACCATCCTCATAATTTTCATTTTTGTAGATATGCTTCTTCGATCCTAGGACAACATAATGTTCAAATTCCACTATTTTAGTTGGATTATCTCTCTACATATTTGTAGGAAGAGGGATATAAATCTCTATCAGAGTATAATAACCAGTGGTAATGTTTCTGATGAGTAGATATTCATTGAGTTTTGTATGATTTTGTATCGCATTACCCTATTATTATATTTTTTTACTTCATGGAGAGAATTTTATCACCACTTGGTAGTGAGTGTGATATAGCCTTACCTTTCTGTCAATGCATGGAATTTTTATATGGTGTAGGTCACAATTCATCTTTCATAGGTTCTAGGTTATGGCTCCTTCTCTAATTCTGCATTAGTCGACCCTCAATTTGGGCATCCATAAAACCTCCCTCATAATGTATTATTTTTGAATTTCTTACCTATGTTTTTATATTTAATTATAAATAATGTATTATTTTTATGGGGATTAAATTCTGAATTTTTTAAGAGAAAATATTAGTTATACCATTAATCTTCTCATAATAGGTTGGTTATGTAATACGTACTCCTCCTTCGAGGGTTGCATCAGGATCATTTCTCTGACCCATGGCCTTATTGTACCATTTTTTCATATGGAAATATTAGGGATTAATTTTATTCACTATAAATTACTCCTAGACTGGTCCATGAATAGTGAATATAAGGTTGTTTTCAGTCTTGTTTTCAGAATTTTCTCCCAATAGAGAATCATTATCACATAGAAAGAATAAATAATGGGATACTGGTTCTTGATATTTACCTCCAAACAATGGGATTACAGATTCATTTTTGGGGATGATAATGATAACTTTATCTTTGCCTATGGTACGGGATGATTGAAGGCCATTTTTGAAACATTCTAATCCTCTTGTTTTGTATTTTGTGATTCCATTCAAGGATCAGATGGCTCATGAGATATGAATTGAGATATAAATTCCCAAAACCCTTTAAGATGGGTTAGATTATAGAATTCTGTTGATTTCAATGAGATCCTATTAGTGTGTGATGATATTAGAGATTTAGATTGACATAAAAATTACTCTACCATTATGTTCTATGGTTGATTTTATACTACCACAACTAGTTAATGTATACTCATAGGGGTGTCTAACCCAAGGTGTGGAAGAAGTGGTAAAAATTCCCCTATCCCATTGGGATATGTTTACTAATGGAAAAATGCTTTGAAGTCTCCTATTGCATAAAATTTTACATAGTATAATTATTCTTGTTTATGAGTTGAGTTTAATGAATGACAATTATGAGATTAATGTTATATGGGAATATGTCTAGTAGTAAATCACATCAAATTTTATGTTTGAAATTCATTTCTGTTTTCTTCATGGAGCACAACTTTGGAGTATATTGGTTTCCCTAACTATTTATCTATGATGTCTCTACACTTTCGAAGTGAGGGGTCCAATTTTTATTGACCATCATTCCCAGGATTAACCATGTCACCTAATTTATTCTAAATCTGTTACATAAAAAAGATTTTATCTCCAGAGATATCTTCTATTATAGGGATGCGATGAAGTGTGATGGTATATACTTCCCCATCATTGGATATAGATATCTATTGAGGCCTAAACAATAAAGTTTCAAATGATTTTTGGTGTAAATGGAAGAAGAAGAACTATATATATTTTTATTATTTTCCATTCTAGGTTCCTTGGACAAAGAGATAGAATCTATGAATATTTTTCAATAAATAATTTTTATGATTTGAAGGTGATTCACATATCTTAGATCATGGAGTTTTCAAGAATTTAACAATGATGAGTCGGCCAAACATTAAAGCATAGGCATGACATTAATACATTTTCTAGTTTGTCTTGGATCTCATATTTGTAAGGGGTTATGGAAAAGAACTTGTTTGGTAGGTTATTTCTGGATAATTCATTCCATATATTCCTGTTGGCCACTTCTCCATTATAATAATGTGCCTCCACCAGGTAAGACGATAAATGTTTCTTCTCTTGTTCACATGTTGACCATGGTGAAGTGATTCTAATAGTCTACGTGTAACTATATATGATTAACCCTAATATTTTTATCACCCCTCTATGTGAAGATTCTTGAGTTTTTAGAACCTATACAAACAATAATGTTTGAGAAAGGGGACGATTACCCATTCTGGGAGAGATATCACCATGCAGTGGTTGACCATAGTATATGTTAAGAGTCGAGTCTATAAAGTACATCACTATAATATTGTGAGGAGGAAAATAAAATAACTGATCACCTTCTAATTCAGTGGAAGAGTCCAAATAACTTTTTGGTTCTTTCATATATTCATTGACCATCACCAAGGACATTAGAATTGAGTAGATCAATAATATTAGCCTCATTGTGTGTCGTGAACAGAATATTTCAATTTTTCTTTAGGGTTTGAGATAGGATATAATACTATATTATAATGGGTTAAGGAATATGTTAATATCTATATAATTTTTTGGGGATTTGATATCATAGCTAATAATCTAGAAAATTATTCCAATAATATTTTGTTTTCTTAGAAGCAATATCATCCTTCCTATGGTTGGTTTCTAGAATATTTTAGTCAATCATAGATGCAGAAGTGGTATGATATCAGTTATATTATTCATTCACCATCTGAAGGTGCTGACGACCTCTGAAATGGGATAAGGCATATAAGCCTCCTCTATTATTACCTAAAAAGGTTATTGGTGAATCCGTTCATCAATAAAAGTTGGGATATAATCTAGGATTCTATGAGATACAAGAATATATTGAGTAGATATATTGGTAGGGGTATGATCCTTCTATGATTTGATTATGATATTAGTCTGACATGAATCAATTGGAGAGTGGATATGAGATTGATCATGTGCCTCTATAGTTTGATGTTTTCCTTTTTTATAATAATGTGTTCCTATCCCATGCAATGTTCCAAAAATGATAGATGACACCAATTGGAATCTATACATGATACATGTCTTGTGTGTTTGATGTATGACACCAATCCTTTCAATAGGAACGTTTTACTTCCCTGAGGCATGTGCCAAACTGTATTTGTGAGCCTCGATCAATCAAATATAGGAGCACAGTCCAATGCCTCATCCTTTCACAGAATATTCAAATAATCTTCTAATACTAGATCAAGAATATGAAAATTCTCCCAAGTATCCACCTATTTCTAATAATCATATAGATATGATACTCTAGCTATGAGGATAAAAGTATATTCCTATCACTGTATATGTACTTGTACTAGAATATTCCAGTGGATCTCAACTAATATTTCTAGAATATAGTGAAACATTATAAATGTGTGTAATGGAATATAGACCTGCACATTCTTTGTATCTAATAAATACTCAAATATTTATTTAATTAAGGAAGATATGTATGCCTACTCTAGACCTCCATGATCCATAAAAATACATAGATGGAATTCATGTTCGGGGGAAAGGATATGTAACTCCCCTATGCTTGATGAAGGATTATGCATGTAGATTCGATCCAAGTGTATAAAGATATGATCCTACCCTCTGGATACCATTAAAATAATCTAATGGTCTTCATCATCCTATGTGGGTACATGATCTCATTCACATTTATCCATAGCTTTATGCACTTAGTGATACCTCCTTGGAACCCATGCATGAGTATCCATGGTGGAAAATTATAATGTAGTTATCTAAGTAAGAAAATGAGGGAAATTTGAATGTTGAAACTTTTGAAGATGATTTATAGGATCTATTGTAAGAATATATTGAACTGGTATAGAGCCATAGTTTACTCACTGATCCACCATCCTATGTCATGGAAGGTGATGATTAATTCACTATTAGGAGTGGATTCAAAAGAAAATGGAATTGGTGATATATTCCATTGGAATTGTTGAAGATTTCCCTATATGAGATGGTCATGTAAGATTTATCATATATAAACATTTATGTACAACATTAATATATAATATCATACCATTTTGGTGGTGTTAACAAACCATCATGTTTTTCCCTTAATGTGAATGCGTTAGGTGGGTGAGATTTTTTTGAAAACTCTGGACATTATATATGTTGTTAAGGTTATATATCACTCAATTAATGAAAAAATGATCTCATTTCATGATATATGTGAGACTAGTTTCACCATTCTCAAAGAAAAAAATTAATCTATTCACCGATCACTTCATCATCGCTAGTGTGAAATATGATCAATCAGAAATTCATGGGTACCATATTATTCTCTACATGTTCCCATTTTGTCCAATTTTATTAAGTGGAGTTTTCAAAGTGAGAATTGACAATTTCAATGGGATTTCAGTAACATTTTGTGGAAGGTTGTCACATATGATATAAAATCTTTATTCTCATAGGTGAGTAGAAGAAATATGGTGCAATGCCTGGTAAAGAAATCATTTTTTATTATTTGATAGATTTATGTTGGGTTCACCATTTTCTGTTTCCATCATAAAACATGGATGGTACCATGAGTTTTGGATACATGATGCCAACTTCATATAATGATTCGGTTATTCAATCATCTTATTAATTCCCATTTGGTTCACCATTTTTTCTTTCCTTTAAACTAGGTATCAATTCAAACAATTAATTGTGAGGATTCAAGTATGGTTTCACAATCATTCACAATAGGTTTATCATTTTCATCTCTCAAAGAAACTCTTAATGGTTCACACATCCATAAAATTTCATAGAACTTATTTTAAAATACATGTGGTTTTTGAGTTTTCTAACCCAATGACACTTAGGTACTCACATTGGTTGAGAGGATGAGAGGTGGGGATTATATCACCCTTTTGGGGGATTTTATTCCCTTTTTCAGGTTTCTTTTATAGAATTAATATATATCCATGATTCTATGACAAATCTAAATGCGGGAATGGTTACCCTAATAAAATGATCGAGATGTGAATACAATTACTTGTAAAGGGGGTAATTTATGATACCATACGTATGTATCTGAGTATCTCTATATGATTTTTATTATTTCATAGAAATGGGTAGCTATTTGTATTTCAATTATATATAGCTAGGAACATTGTTGTTTTCCATTTTCAAGGGATGTTATTGGTGTTTATGGGATGGGATTGAACCATATAGAGGCATCCTGTATATACTATTTATAATAGTATTGGAATCTTAGATAGTTTATTTTGGTCAAATCCTTGTAGTTCAATATCAAATGAAGAGAACATATATGTGGTCACATGGGAAGTAGGTATGGAGATGGATCCTTAATAAGGAATCCAATATTTTTTTATTATAATAGAAATCAATGTCATCATAGTTTGATTTATTCATGACCCTATGATGGGTGGTGACAGATAATTATTTCATGTGATGGTTATTTCCCTAGATTTTACCAATATTAGAATTCCCTCAAGACATACATTGTGGTCGATTCCCTTGTATAGGGGAAATTTTATCATATCACTAAATGAGCCTTACACATTATAGATTCCCTTGATGGGGAAATTTTATGACACGGCAGATATGATCATTCCAAATCCCTAATCCCACAATATTCATGTTCGTTGTGAGAAATAATGGATAAAACGTGATCAGACTCACCACATATGGATACCGGACTTACGCACAAGGGTAAACCAAATGTGGTGTTTGATATGGAACATATGAATTAGAATGTTTTCTGATGTATTATACATAAAATAAGAATAAGAGTTCTCGTATTTCTTTTAGCCTCTCATTTTTTTGATATATGAGAATAAATGATAAACCCACTAGAGTGTTTGGGTCCCATAGGTTAGTGTGTCTATTATATGGGTGGATGTAAACTAAGGTGGATTATAATTTAGATATCAGGACTTATAAAATAATCCTACATATCATATTAGGATACGAATCAGAGTCCTTGAAGGTCAAAATCATGTATATCCATTTGTGTCTTCCTGACAATGTCATCAGGTACTGGTGTTTCTTTCTAATATGCTTGATATGTATGTGATTCCTTATATACATGTCCAAGTAGATTTCCAAATGATAATAAGAATGTCTATAGATGTCTTTTTCATCATCCTATTATATTTGAGGATGTTTGGAAGACATTTTTGAGGTTCCTAGAATGTGATCCATTTGACATCATTGGGGAAACCACATGACAAGGCTAAAATGTCCAAGGTTCCCCACATGATTGAATAAGACATCTCTTAAGGTTTCAAAATTAATTGGATGATAAGTTTTGAGTAAATATTCAAGCCTAAAATACATTTCCATTTCATGTCGCATGTTAAGGATGAAATGTCCAGGGAGCTTCATATGATTAAAGGAGACATGTCATAGAGATATTGTATTATTCAACTAACGTTTCTGGGGATACTTCGTATAATCCACACAGACCCATCAAAGTGTTTCAAATGATCATGTTTAACATGTATGGAGTAATTCATGTGACATGGATGACATCCCTAGGTGTTGACACATGAAAATGATGACATGTCCAATCCACTACAAATGATTGAATCATACATGTCTGAGGGTTTCCGTATGATTCAAATGCTTTTTCTTGGGGGCCCCCACATGATCAATATTGACATGTATAAGGGTGCCACATGATCAGGATGTATATGTCAGAGGTTTATTTCTTGATATGGATAACGTTTCTCTAAGAATTCATGTGGCATTACATATATGAATGTGGGACATTATGGGACATGGAAAACATTTCCATATGACATTGAGTGAAATGGATGACATTTTTGGGTATTTTTTCATCGAATGAATGAAATATAAAATGATATTAACGTGATTTAAGAAAAACAATTTAGGGATTCTTCATTATTCAAGTGACTTATCGTAGGATACTTCATGTGATTTCCATAAACACATACATGGTTTTCATTTAAATAGGGATGACATGTTTGAGGGCTACTGTGTGATCTAGATGACATGTCTATAGGAATTTTTGTGGCATGGAAAATATTTTTGGGGGAAATCTTGTGACTTATATAAAATGTTTGGAGGATATTCAATGACTTCGATGGAATTTCTATGTGTTATTGCTTGATCTGGATGGCATGTATGGGTGTTGTCTCATGATATGGATTGGTCATAAAAATCAGGTGTTTCATTTTAATAAAAATTAATGTAAACATATTAAAATAAGGATTTAATTTTTTAGTTTTTATTACATAAATTGCTAAATTTTCATCAGGCATAGCCATTTGGGGTCTCACATAACCTTGTGAACACATGGAAACTGTTTTGTTTCATATGTTTGGAGAACCAGAAGTCCATTTGGACTGATAATGTAGTCCAAATAAACTATTCACATAAATCAGATTGTATCTCCCACTCCATTGAGGCTTCTTACATTTTCATCATGTAATATTATATTTTCCATGACCATATTTTTTCCATTTTTTCCATCAAATCACTTCATGATCAATAATGGATCTCGTAATGGAATGAAAGTGTTTAGATACAAAGGGTTGGTCCATGATCGAATGGGAAACTCCAAGGGTCCTTGTATGAAAATGTTTACATACCCAAATGGTTTCTTGTATCATAGATGACATTATTTTAATGGTATCATGTTATAGTTGACCTAATCACAAGAGTCATATAATCCCTTCTCATGAAAACAATGTAACTTTCATCATAAAATGATTTATCATTTTTCATGATTTATTTTATAATGTTATTTGGGTGTTTATCATACGTGCATCCCATGAAATGTTTACTGATCATAAAAAATTCATCTAGAAACCATCACATAATTCTTAAAGAATCATGGAGGGACTTAACACAATCAATATCTGAAAAATTTGAATGCATGAACGAGCAATATTGGGTTATTAGGGCCATGTGATCATGTTTTATCATAGGATTAAATCATCCTATATAACCTTGATGTCGGATATCCATATATCCTTGGTGAACCTTCCTCTATTTTTTATATTAGGTAATACCTATGCTTCAAGTATTAGTTTGATCATAATATTACTAATTATCAATTGTTAGGAATCAACAATGGTGTTATCCTACTAGGTCACTTCCTCACACACTGCATATTCTTTTAGGTGTCTGAAGATATTGTTTTTAGAACTAATATAATGGGAATTTTATCATGTTGTTCTCCAGCTCCAATCGGTTATAATTTTCTTTTAGGTTTGTTTTGATGGTGTTGAAGGATAGTCACATAGAGACATGGATTTAATCTTGAATTGCGTTTTTTTAAGTTTAGCCTGTTGGATTTATGTTTTATTTATGATGGATGTACTCTCCTTCAATGATGTTTTCTATTTATTTATTTCTTAATAGTTTCTCGTGTGACATGTTTTGGATTATGGGTTGACCTTTATCTTCTATCATGTCATATTGAGTGTCATGCAATGTTAAATCTGGTTGGTTCATTAAAATGTTTTATGAGACCCAATATTTATCCATAAGTGTGATTAAAGTAATGAGATTTGGATTAGGGTTTATGATATATGGGATTTAAGATCATCTAAATACTGTTACAATGTACCAAAGTGTTCCATGATACCATGGGTTCTTAGTGAATTTCATTAATCTTAAGTGTCATCTTTTGGGTCATTTAAAAAACAAATTGATAGGGCGTTAGTTAAGTGAACATATTCCTTTCTAAGGTTTTTCCCTCTCATTCATGTAATTCGATGTTTCATTAAATTATTATTTCTTAAATTATTTCATATGTATTCGTGAATACATATTTTGATTTAGAGACGTACCCTTATTCTTATTGGACACATTCTTTTGTTTCTATTTTATAATTTCTGAATTGTGAGCTCTTCTGTGTCTGTGAGAGGAGGCTACATGACATGTTATATAGGTGTATACTCTAATACTCCACACATTTTTAGAGTATGTTATCTATATAATTAAAACACCAGTATAGAATGTGTTTTAAATAGGGATGAGAGGTGGTTTACTAATTGGAAATTACAATGAAAAATCCACCTATATTCAATGATGGAAAGGGAATCCTATAATTTGATTTGTGGACCAACTAGATTTAGAGGATCTTCTATTTCCGAAAAACTATAGAGGAATATATGGTGGTATTTTCTACCTATATGAGTGAAGGACATATTGGAAAATAGTGGGGCTCTATTATACAATCTAGGTTACATTAGGATCTTAGCAAGACTTATATTAGGGAATTCTTCAACTAATATTTCTATATGGAAAAACTGATGGTGGGAAATACTAATTAATCTACAAACTTGGAGCAAGGGGAGAATTTGGTTATCGAATATGACACTCATTTCACACAGTTAGTATACCAAGAATCTATGCTTTTTTATAAATATTAATTTAATGTTAAGAGGATTTAGATGGGGTTGAAGAAATATATTCAGTCAATGATGATTATATTATTCCTATCAACATTTGATGAGGTGGTTGGTAATGAATCTGTGAATTATTAAGACATTTCTAGGTAAATTGCTTTAAGTGGAGCTTTAACTATTAGAGGAGGTAGTCTAGGTGTGTCATCTGGTTGGAATGATGAATTTTAAAGGTGATTAGTTTACACATATACCTCTTTATAGGGATTATATAGGACAAAATTAGATAGTATTCCATCATTGTGGGAGGCCTATTCGTACCAAGACAAACAATAAAAAATCCCCTAAGACATGTCATCATTAGAAGAAATCTTCTCCTCTTAAGAATTATGTGGAAAAATGACTGAAGGCAGTATATATGGGTCCACTATCAACAACGGATATCATGATCATTTAGATGTGGAAATTCATGGTGGATATCATTATTAAGACAAGGGAGATACTCCAGTAGTGAGTAATGATCATGGTGTAAGTGTTATGAAACAACCTTATGCAGAAGAGTATATAATATAGCAATCTAAAATAGGTTCAGCTATTATGAGAGGTGTGGAATTCATTTCATCCTCTATGGTTCTGGATTTGTTTGATATAGGTAAAAGTCATTAATAAATATATATAATTTTATTAATGTGTTTGGAATATACATAGAAATTATACCATTAATGTTAGATCTTTATGTTCCATTGGGAAGGAGAAAATAACCAGGTTTTAAATGTCCTTTGTGTCTGTTGATTGTTAATGCCTTCAATGTTGTGTGGGAAATCATTTTTCTTGACCTTGATATTATAAAAAATATCATTGTAATGGATTTATTTATTATTTATAATGACAATATAAATGTTATCGCTATCAAGATTGATTTTTATCTTCCAATAGTGTCCCTCATGTCTTCTAGAGTTAGTGGGATTTTAGGTAAGGGAGAGAAAGGAATGTTGTTCCCTAGTATAGAGTGATTTCATTCGGGTTTTTGAATATGTTTCATGATTTCATTGATAAATGGTTTATTATTACACCTCCTAGAGTATTCAGTGCGAATCCTAATGTATTTGATAATGCTTTTTATGGATTACCACATCAGATAGAGGTTGATTTCACTATTGATCTAGTCCCTTGGACGATGCCCATTTCTTTACCATCACATCACATTAAACCTATAAAGATAAATACACTTCATTTTATAGATTTTTCGTATTGAAACCAAGGGATTTATTCTTCCTAGTGTATCACTGTGGGATTTTCAAGTTCCCATTCAAATAATATCATATAAAAGCCTCCAGACTTATATTTATTATGGAAATCATAATAATGTGATAGTTAAGAACAACCACCCTTTTACATGATTGATAAATGATTATCTCTTAAACAACAATTTGGAGAATAATGGTTTTCTATGATCTACCTGTGATCAAACTACCATCATTTTATCATCCAATAAGAGGTTATACCTAAGACATCATTTAGGTTTCATCATTAGAGGTCTAAGAGAAGTGGTGACAAGGTAGGTGGAATGGGTGATGTAATTGATAGGTAAGCGACCTCATTGAGGTGACACATCATTATAGGGGAATGGGTGATGTTTATTCCTCATTAATTGATACATATATAGTTAAATGATCATGTACTTCAATGGCATAGGGTTCAGGTTCTCAATTGTTGATACATAGGGCGTGATTCTAAATTGGAGGTACTGGGAACTATTTAGAATTAAATATCCTTGTTATATATTAGACATATACTATATGAATACTTAGAGGGTTGGGTATGGTTTTAATTGGAATTTTTCTATGATACTAGGTATTTCACACTAGTGACTGACATGTAGGGCAAGATAGGGTTCCAATCTTATGGAACCAAGGCACCCATCTATTTATTCCTTTTTATGCATCACAATCTAAGGTTTTTATTTATAGATCACCATATAGTATCATCAAAATACATTTCAATGTATATAGAATATTTATGTCCTCATGTTCTCTTGGTATAAATTTTTTATAAATACGGGATGTTACAGTTTCCATTTATTGAAAACATTCATCATGGGAACCCAATTATGATTGATAACATCACATAACCACTAGGGCACCGAGGTATTCAATGTGAGTGAACACAAAGTAATCATGGATTACCCATGATGTTCATTTGGTTGTGTATGGTAGGGAGTGTGAGGGTAGGAACAGTGTGAAGGGTAGGTGAGGAAGGTAGTGTGATGATAGGAGTTAAAACCAGAGACCTGTGATCCTAAATTTGGGGTAAATAAAACATAAACCCCTATAAACCAATTTAGATTCCAACTATATAGTCATATTTTTACCCATTAATAATTACATAGTTAAATGAAATAATTTAGCAAATCTCATAAACTTTAACGTTTTGTGTTTTTTGTTTACAAGACTTAGGAAACCCACCTTACATAACAAAAATCATGTCTTTCTCATAAAAGGGGAAATTTATACATTATTCTAAAACTTCTGATTTTATAATAAGTCATAAATATATCAAATAAAATTATCAACCTTGATACCCATATAGAAATATAATACAAAATATTAATTCTTATAACTAATGTAAATAGAAACATAAGAAGGTTGATATAAAATATTAAATGAGGGAAAAAATAATCCTAATAAATAAATTATCATAATTCAGAATAAAATTATTAGATGGGTGTGAGAACATGATAATAATAAAAAGTTTCCCAATATGTCATATAATGAATTCAAGAGTCTCATAAAAATTCATTTTCACAATAAAATATATGAATGATAAGATTATGTAATCATAAACAATCAATCATGATCCTTGGAATAAAAATATAAAAATAAGTCATTAGTTTGTGGCCTAAACATTTGTCTTAATTATATAAATAGTAAATCATATCCTAATTCAAGGAACAATAAACAAAATATCATAGTTGGTAGAGTCACATATTGTAATAACATATATATTTTTTAATATAAACATAGAAATCATTTATCAAGGATTTTAAATAGAAAATTTAACACATAATCAGATAGTTTAACAAACTATGTACCATATTTTTATTAAGATAACTCCAAGTATACCCTCTAGGGCTTGGGATAATGACTCGTGTTACCTATTGGGATTGGGAAAATTCATCCAATTTCATTGGGAATTGGATAATATCTCATGTATCTTTTTTAGATAATTAGATATTTAAAAAACCAAATTAATTAGAAGGAAAAAAGGATACCACCAATCAAATAATAATAATCCATTTATATATATTCTATTATATCATCGTAGCATTCATCATTCCTTCATAGTTTAATTAAACAGTATAAAAAAAAGAGTTTTATTAAAAATCATTAAAAAATCATCATCATATAATATCTTAATATACTAAGTGGATGTTATCATATTATTATATCCCTATATAATTATATCAATATTTATATTTTTGCTGTAATATGTGAACATTATTTTTATAAAATCATCACAAATATTCTCAGAAAAACTAGAGAAAACATCAATTTATTTTTGAAACTTGTAAAAAATCAAAAAAATTCCAAAAAATGGGAATTGGGTCTTATTTTAAAACCATTTAATTTTATAATTTAATATTTATAATGAAGAAAGTACATGATATTGGGGAAAATATATCCATCCAATAATCATTAAAAAAATTATTAATTTGTAAATAATTACATACTAATCATGTGAAAAATGATTATAAATGTGCCCTTAAATCATTTTAAAAGAACTATAACGGTAATATAAAAACAGATTATTTATTATTTATAAAATGATTAAAACATTTCTAATAAAAAATTTAAAATCATTTACAAGGAAGAAAAATATTATTCAACAAAAATGAAAAATAGTGTATGTGTTTCTTAAAAGCAATTATTTGGTCTTTTTAAGTGAAAAAAATGTGAATATTTAAATAATACATTAAAAAATAATAAAATACGAAAAATAGATGACAAATTATTAATTATTAGAAATTAAATAATATAATTCCCCATAAATGAAATTAAATACTAAAAAATCTAGTTAAAAATTGAGATTATATCATAACCCGTGAAAAAATTTACTATTTCAATTCAAAGGGAATATAATGTTAAAACATGAAAGGTTCTAAAATCTATTATATAATATTAAATATTTTGTTAAAATATATTAATATGGAATAATTTACAAGACATAAATTGAAAACATGGTGAGAAATATGAAATATGTCTCAAAGAATCAATATTGATACCCAGAAAACAAATAGATTTTAGAAAACATGAATCAAAACCTCTTGAAAGAGAGTGTAATCCAAAATGATTTTAGCAATGATATTGGGAGTTCTGGTGAATCAAGATTCAAAAATTTTAACAATTTTTTACATTGGTTTCAATTACCTTCTCTTACTCATGAACCTTTTCCCACATTAAGAGGAATTGATCTGATATGTGATCACAATAATCATATTCCCATGCAGTATAGATAACACATGAGATAATCAATCACTATTATTTTTATAAGGTTTGGTCACGATGATAAACACTGACTATTACAATAGTCAACATGTGGTTATTTTATATATTTTATAATCACTATAATTTGTAGATAGGAAAAATTTAATTTTTACTAGCAATCATGCCAAACAGTTAATATCAACATCATGTAAATGATAGATGATGTTATTTACACTGGTACCACTTTTTATTTAACATTTTTTTATACTAGCACCACTAATTACTCAAATAAAATTTCAAATAAAATGGAATATAATATCTTTCTGGTACACTGTATGTCGTTACATCAAATGAATAACCTGATTCATTAACTATAGGTCTCCAAATACTATTACATATACTATTTCAAAAATATTGATTGTAATCACATCATCCTGGTATGCTTCAATATGTGGAAGTTAAACCTTATACACCAATTCACTATCAATTATAAGAATAAATTTTCTTATAATTTTACTAGTACACTGAATGTCTGGTCCCACTATATATCTAGAAACACTACAATTTTTCTTCACTAATATTCCATGGAAAATTCACAAACAAATGCAATATATATGTTGGTTATATTCAACTAATTAACTCATATCACATTCACAACTGAACTAATTAAAGTAACTTTATATTCTAATTACATGGACTTTATTAATGGAAGTGAAAACTATAAGAAACAAAGAACATGGATTCTCTTTTAGTGAAGGTATTAGTTGACATCAACACCATATTAATAAAATTAAAATTGAATTAGAAGGGATGATTACAATTGTATGAAGATTTTTTTCCATTTTTTCGATATGTATTCAACTAGAGGGTAAATTGAGATATTTTAATGAGACACATGTTGGAACTTTTCAAATTTTAGGGAAGAGAAATTATACCTTACGAAAATATAAATAGAGTAATGTATAAAAAATGATGTTGTTTTTAAAAATATTTAAAGAAACTCTTGTATCTATAGATACTCATAGTGCATGTATGGAGTACTCAATATAATATTTAGATCAACGTTCTATTAGATCAATGAAAAGGTAACCCATAACCAAATTAATTATTTTTTCCAATGGTGTCTCATATACTAATACATATTAAATTCAATATCATGGAAGATGAGGATTGATAAAAATGTTGATAAATCCACCAAAACACCATGGGTTGATTTTGAGAAGATAATGAAAAATAACACCCAAAATGACTCTAAAGAGAAAGAAAAGAAAATATAGAAATAATAGGGTGATAAATAATGTGAGATCAGTAATAAAAGAAAATGAAATATATACTTTTATAATTACTGTCACAACTAGAAGATTGTACATGGGACTGTTGTGTGTTGGCATCACCTGAAACTTTTTTATGATTAAAAAAGACAAATATTAATGGGGAGTTGATATAAATAAATGAGTAAAATTATAAATATAATTAAATTCCATATAATATATTTATTATGTACTGAGGAAACAGATTCCAGTGTCTTTATTATTTGTTCGAGAACTACAACATATGTGGTCACATATAAGAAGACTATTGTAATGAACTATCTATGAAAAAAATCCTATTGTAATTTTTATATAAGACCACATAAGAAAAATAATTTTATTAGATAAAAAATATAACTATATTTTCTTATAGATACAAAACGGACGCAATATGTTCAACGTATAAAAAGAAATAAACAAACTCCTCCTAAAGAATATTGATAAGGTGAATGCCAAGAATTTTATATCAACCGAGAAATTATGCTTCTACCATGAAAAAAGAAATCATATCATGGACCACAGTAATAAATACATATAAATGAATGGGAAAATATAAAATCATAAAATAAATGAATACAATATAAAAATAATAAGATATAATTGATTGATGAAATTCATGAAGAAGAAATTGATATGTTACCCAGGAAATGTAACTCAAAAACAGTTGAAAAGACATATAGAATCTCCAAATAAAAATATGTTAATATGGAATTTAGAATTATATTTGGGGTTAAAAATAAATCTTATTGAATAATTAAAAAACATGAATTTGATGTACTTACTAAATAAAATTGAATATTTTTCTTGTTATTATATATGATGAAGATCTCAAATTTCACGAGTTGTTGTCAAAAAATTAAAAAAAATGTCTTAAGAATTTTCAAAGTAAGGAGAATAGAATATTTATAAAATGTAAAAAATTTTATGAATCTCCAACCCACTCATGAATGGATACCTAAGAAAAAAAACAATAACTATTGGATGTTATTATACACCTAGTAGACAAGAAGATAAATAGGCCACATAAGATGATGGGGAATGAAATTCAAGAGTTCATCCTATTAAAAAATTATCATAATGTGAAATTTAATTTAAATTAAGTGATGAAGAGAACTAAAATATTTAGATACATACAGAATATAGTATATATTTTGAGAGAAAATATTCAACCATGTTGCATTTATTAAAATTAGTATAAGTGTTCCACCATATTTTATTACTTCTTCTATTGTACAAGTGTGCCAAAATGTTATGGAATTTAAGGTGAATCTCATTATCAAGATGAGAAATATGGCAATAAAGTGTATGAAAAAAAGTTGTAATGATTATTCAAGATCTAATAAATACTTTAATTTCTACATAGTGGTGGATTATCATCAAGAACATCTTGAAGACTATATGGTAAAACTATCCACCATGTAAAACTAATGACTTCTACTCATTGAGAGGGAGAAATCATAGAGAATACTATACCAATACAAGATCCATTAATATTGGGGATATTATGTCATATCTATAGAAGTTGAAAATGGAGGTAAGATAGTTACAATTCCTTCCCATATATTCATTATATTACATATATGCAAAAAAGGGGAGTGTAGTTTGAAGATTATGGTCATAAAATATTTGAGAAAATTATATTTTTACTTGAAATTTATAATTTATTTGTGGAATTATGTGTATATAATATAGATCATGACGTAAATATTTATGATAATTTAAAAAGTTTCAAAAATATGGAAATAATATCACTTTCAGAATCAGTTAATAGACAACATTGATGTCTTGTTGAAATAACTAATGTTTTCTAAACTGGGTTACCCAACATAGACATACAATTGACTAGATGAAGGATCATTTCTATAGGAAAATGTTATATAATCATTACTAAAATTTGACTAAATGAATCATTTTCATTTATTTTCAATAAGAGGGAGAAAATAAATTGTATTTGTTTTAGAAACATAAATATAGAAATAGTTTTTGAAACAATATAGATGGTTGGGGATTATTTATAAGCAATTATTACATATTATTACATGTAATTTGGTTAAAAAAATCTCCATGTCTCATTGGGATGGTTTTTAACCAATCCTAATGCTCATGAAATTCTTTTAGCGATCAAATATTATTTACAACAAGATAAATAAGTACATATAATAATCTATAACTGTATAAAGAAATTGTTATAAATTTTTCCATGAAACAATATTCTTGTATCTACATGATGAATATTGAAAGAAGTAAATAATTATTCAACCCATGCAAAACATTTTTTTTCAAGATGTGTTTTTAGTGGGTTATATTTTTTTGGAATTATTTTTTTGCCTCGTTTTACAAATAGATGTATTGTATGTGTTGAAAAATAATTTTCATCCAAAGACATCCAAGATAGCCACCACAACTAAATTTGGCATCTATAGAGAAACATGTAGAAGCTATCCAATTCATGGAAATGTATAGAGAAAAGAGTCATTGGTATTTCATATCTCTAATAGGGATTATGCCTGGAGGTGTGTATGGTGTTTGCACAATGAACATTGATGTACCTAGGTGGACCATGTCGGTGTGGTGCGACCCAATGAGGGAAAGTCTGTTCTGAGTTCTTTGTGCTAAACTTGGTGTCAACATGAGAAGGTTTTGGCATGAAATATCTTATTAAGGAGATGGAAACCAATAAAATCATCAATGTGGGATGTGATTCATGCAGACATAGTAGCTCTGCTAAATATAATAACAACATCACATATACTAGTTGATGTTTTCTATATGATTTTTTCAATAAATACATCAATAATTTCATCTACTTATAGATGTGTAAAGGTATTTCATAGACCTAAAAAATAACCATGGTTAATTGAGTTGATTATATGGATATCTCCAAGGATAAAAATAAAAAAAATGGGCATTCTCATGTGGTAGAATCTCCATCTTTGAAATCATCATCTTGTTTTTTTGAATTTATATAAAGAAGTTGATATTTTTTTGAATGAAAATGTATTCATAGTATGAAGTTTTAGTAATCAACATTCATTCATGTGTTGAATATTTTAATATTAATGATTCAT
The DNA here is from genome assembly GCA_963277665.1 of Viscum album. Classification (NCBI taxonomy): domain Eukaryota; kingdom Viridiplantae; phylum Streptophyta; class Magnoliopsida; order Santalales; family Viscaceae; genus Viscum; species Viscum album. Next base: position 595,322,125 of record OY728126.1, read on the forward strand.
GTGGTTGTTATCATTTTTATGAGAGGAGTTAAATATGATGATGCCATTATGTTCTATGTATTTATATTTGAGAATGACCCAGATATCTATCTCTTATGAAAATCATGGCATAGAATTTTTGACAAGGATTTAACAATTTCATTTATATGGGATGAGTATAAAAACTAGAATTCACAAATAAATTTTGTGTAATGGTCGATGGTTAGTGAAACATCCATTTCAGTTTCGTATCACCCATTTTCAAAGAAAATTGAGTATCATAAACTCCTATTTCATAAAGGGAATATCCCATTATGATTTTATCTTGGCAACAGAAATATCTCCCATGAGAGTTAGTTGGATATGTGAGGGATATGATATCCCACACATCTATTTTCATAAATAATAAAATCCCACATACAAAAAATGTTACGTGAATCTCATTCAAGATTTCGCAAAACCTGTTATCTTATGTAGAGAAAAAACTCAAGTGGTGTTTATGTCTTTCTTCTTCAAAACCTACAGGAAATGAAATTAAAGGATAATATTTTGAATAGATAAAACCATATGTGAATAATAATAAATTTCATTTTACAATTATTTCACTTACTTGAAGAAGAAAATGTTAACACACATTTATTGTATTAAATATTATCAAAATAAGTTGTGTGTACTCTGTGGTATTATAATAATTATAATTTATATATATATAATAATAAATAGATTCCATGTATACTGATATTAAAGTAAAAATAATAAGCAAATAACATATGAAACCTCACATGAAAAAATATTATTATGTATTTTGAAAATATAATATTATTACATGCATGTTATATTTATATGTGAAGGAAGTGAGGAAGAATCACCAAGATCTTGAGTCCTTCCAAAAAAAATATACATTGTAGTATTGAGGCTTTGAAGATAACAATGAAAAATAACACTTGGGTTTTCTTCATTGAAAATTCTAGTGTGATTCATGGAAATATGAATGATAATAAATTAAAATTGGGTTTACATAGATTATTATTATTTTAGAAAATGGTATAACATAATCTCCCCTCATTTTCATATCCAACTACGTCTCATGAGAGGATCTTCTTCATGCATGAACATCGACACATTGGATTTTCCCCTTTCAAAACATGAGTTGTTTGGTGCTCTGGCTTCCAAGAAATAATGTTCCCTAAAAACATAAATAGAATTATCATGGACCATAATAATTTCCTTTGAATTTATAGATGATGTATTTCCACCTTATCTGTGATCTTCATGCTACATCAAGGAAGTTATTAATGAGTAGGAAAAAACATGGTTCTGTTTTTCTAATACAATAATGATCTAAGTGTTTTCCAAATTTAATTATACTAAATATAATTTTGACATTATGGGGAACTCCAATGATACATAGGATGTAAATTAACAGATATTAAATCTTAACAAAAATAATATTTATTTAATAATAAAAAATAAACATGAGGATTTTTAAAGGTTTAATGCCTTTGAAACATGGATACATAATCAATTTTTTTATAGGAGAACCACATAATCTCCCAAAAAATTCTTAATAACATGTGTCCTTAAATCAGATATCATAAATAATACCATTCTTTAGAATATGGGGAAGGGAAACATGAGAAAGTGATATATCAAAATCTCAGTAAGGAAAAAATGGAGGTATTGATGATTACCTATCCATAACATTAGAATAAGGGTGTGAGAATGTGATCATAACATTAGAAAACCATACAATTCATGCCATAGATCATAATATAGTTTCATGAAATATATATTGGTAGTTCATAATATGAAAATATTTACATAATAAAAGTAAATTATCCATTAGAACATAACACACGTATAAAACATATGTTTTGTTGTATACACACAGACATATAAAATCATTTCCTAACCTGGATCATTGAGAAGACTACCACAGTAGAATGGATTTCCTATCCAAACCAACATATATTTCAATTTTCACTCTCAATACTATCATATTAGATATAGTCACTTTCTAAAAAAGGATAAATCCCCATTCTAGACCTCTTCATCTCATTAGATATCAATCTTTTCACTATTAATTGGAGGGAGATATATTTCCCTCCCATCACATCATAAAATTCAGACAAATTTAGGCCACAAAATCATAAAATATTTATCATATAATAACCTATAAAAAGGAAATGATTTTTATAAAAATTTTATCATAACATAACCCATTTAAAGGAAATAGGTTTCATAATCCTTTCATCAATTCATCATAACAAAACATGTTAAAAAGAAATTGTTATCATAAAAACATTAATCCTAATCCTAAATCAATAAGTGAAAGAATATTAATGGCATACTTGGATAATATCCCTGGAAAATATTATGTGACATAAAATTATGTCAAATTATATTTAAAATGATTTTAAAAGTTCACTTAGAACATTTTAGAAGGAAAATATCAATTACACTAGGAAATTACTTATTTAAAATATAAAAAATAATCACATATTATAGAATATATTTATTTTGAAAATAACATTAGAAACATATAATTTAATCTCTAATTCATTGATTGATATTTATAGTGGAAAATATAGTTTAGGCCATACATGATATGTCAAATATTCCATTCACATTGTTGGTAAAAAGTCAATACTACCACTTTTGGGGAAAAGACAATAACATTACTATATAAATCATTTTATAAAAAGTCAAAAATGTGTAAAAATAAATTTAAACCATCATAGTAGTATTTTTGAAACATTATTGGAACTATTATTATAAAACAATGATATATTAGAAAAAAAGTTTCTAGAAAAGATATAAATATAGTTTATTTTTCTAAAAAACATTATCTAATTCTCTTGGGTACATACAAAGAGAAAAATAAAAGGAAAATATGTAATTTGTAGAAATAAAAAGATGATTATAAAATTCATTATTTTCCTGAGAGATAGATCAAAATATTACATCATGATATGTACAATCATAAATAATGGATATATAAGATGATATTTTGACATAAAACTATTAACATATTGAAAATTTTTGAATTGTAAGACCAATAAAATTAATATAAATAGAGATATGATGAAGACTTTTTGTGCCTACTCCCAAAAATATTTATAACAATGCGTAGAATAATGGATTCCCTTGGTCGTTCTCTTGAAGAGTTATTGTTGTCAAGAAATCACTGCTTCTAATTTACCTTTTCATATATTTTTATTTGTAGAATAAAACATAAATAAATCAGGATGGATAATAGAGTAGGTAATTAAAAATTAGACATGTAGATGAAATGAAAATATAATGAATGGAGATAAAATGATGTTTAAATGAAATGATATGTTCTTGGGAGAATCACTCAGATTGAATATTCAATGTATTATTTTTTTAGATTTACTTACTAAACACTCTCCATTAGATGTGTGAGAACGCTACTATATATATGTTTATGAATATATGGTGCTCTTAACGATCACCAAAATTTCAAAAATCCACATCCTCGATCGAGGGAGAATATTGAAGAAGTGAAAGATATGTCTTGAGTGGAAAGTGGAGACCCAATAGTGCCTTTCCCATTAACAACCCCCTCATCCTTAATATAAGAAAATAAAAAACATTAATCATTAATGTTAAAATGATAGGGTTCATCACTAGATTACATCCCTGGGTACTTCCCTAGGTAACCTACTAATGATCTTGAGTATAGGAATTCACAATGAAGTATAAAATGGGGGAAGCAAACAAAATAGAGAAAGAATCTAATAGAGATGAGAACACATAAACTAAATCATGAAATCAAAATAAATAATGAAAATAAAATATAATACAAGAATAATATATAAAAAATACACCAAAGGCTACCCCTATTATTACAACCCTTCATAATGAATAATTGAAACACTTTTATAGCAAAATTTGGGTAAATATTTTGATCCCAAATAAACCTTTGAATTATTTGGCGTGCTATACCACTTTAATGATAGCATTTGGAAAAGGTTATTTCTTGAATAGTGTCCATCCAAATTAGCCATTTCTACCATAATAATTATTGATTTATTGGTCGTGGGGTGTAGGATATATATCCAAAACATATAAATAAATTAAAAATATTAAAATAAATTATAGTTCATTTTGGAATTTATGCTCAAAATACAACGACAACCATAAAATGTGAAAAATTATTTTGAAATAACACATTTGGGGAATTAAAGAAATTAAAGTTTAAATTAAAATAATTCAAAAAAAATTCTCTATAAATTGATATTTTATCACCATGATATACTCTATAACAATCATAAAATATTTCAATGTGAATTATATACATCGCACAAAATAACCCTACGGTGAATATGGTATGTTTTCCACAGAAACAAATGTGAGATGAAAATCGATTACCTATAGTATTTAATTTCTTCATACACATTAAAAACTCTAATTTATTAAATATATCAAATTTATAAATCAAATAAATAACTATAATAATATATATATCATACCATATATTATTTATTTTTAACATTGTACAACTTATTTACTGATAACTCTTTATTAAAATCGCTATTTTGGGTGATAATTTCTTTGTTTTTCCAGAAATATTTGGTTGAGTATTTTATATATTTGTACATTTATTATGGTAAAATAATAACTATATTTTTTAATAATTATATAATAATAAGATTAATTAATTATTTACATATTAATAGTCATTTCTAGAATCTAGATGTATACAAATTAATTACAATGTCCATGAAGATGGTAGGTCATATGTTCACATGAACTTGTCTCCATTTTTTCAATAGATGAAAGTATATATATATAAATATTTATTCACCATTAAATAATAATTTTTATATCATTTCTTTCTATTAAATCTATGCTCGTTACTATCCAAGTGAAAATGAAATGAAAAATATTTCACATTGCTTCATGTAGGTCGTAATCGACACATATGCACAAGCGATGTTGTCATTTAACAACATGATTGAATTTATGAATGAATATTTGATATAGTATTTAAATAATTTTTATTATGTCATAAATATATATAAATATGTTAATCCATCACTATCATCATTCGTGAGAGGCGGTGATCGAAAAGAAATAAATCAGTTCGTGTGGCGGTAGTCATTCACACAAAGGATCAACAATTTCATTTATGATTTGATGAAAAAGGTGATGGGTACAGATTATGAAACTAACATAATAAAATATAACTATATGGGATATAATATTTTTATTATTTCATTATAATACATCAATCATTGAATTTCATGGATGAATAAATATAATAAATTGTCTGGTTAAGAACAATAACAACTCATTGGAACATCTCTTTAGGTTAGTACGAAACTCCTTCATACTAGGGTTTAGAAAAGACAATAACACTAGGAAATGGTTAAGTAATTATGGAAGGAATTTTAGAAGGTATTGGTATTAAAAAAAGAGTCATATGTCTGAAAAGTAGAGGGGAGTGGATGGCATTTTGTAAGTGGGGGAGAGAATATAGTTGAAATTCTTGAAAAGAAAATAATATACAGTTATTTTACACACACCAAAAGGAAAAAATGGATTATTATAGGGCACTGGATAGTATAATATCTAAATCAATTCTTAAAATATTATTTGGACAAGTTTTTTCTATCAATTTAACTTTATAATTTTATTTTAAACCTTGGTAAACTAGTTTATCCTTAACCATGAAAATTAATTTTTATTGTTTTTGTAATTAATTATGACAAAAAATTAGTTCAGACATATTATATAATAATAATTATTCAAATTTCAAATATTGACTCTATTTGACCAAATTCAATTCATAGAGGCGGTTGAATTATTATAAAATTGTTCTTGCAGAACTGTTGAAAAAGAGGTTTTCTGATGATATGCTTTTTATAAGTATATAAAAATTTAATATAAAACTTAAAAATAAAATTAATTATAGTGAAATAATTTTTTCAATAGTAATAATATTAAACAAATTTTATATTTAAAACATTTTAATAAAATATTTCAGTATGTAAATTTTATAAATGAAAATTATTTTTTGAATAAAAAATTATTTATCACTATTCATTGAAATAAATCATCTTAGAAAAATATGAAAATTGCACTCTAATAAAATTTATATTTTTTATTTTCAAAAATAAAGTTAATTTATTGAAATTTATTATTTAAAATTCGAAAAAATAATTTTATTACAATTTCACAAAAAGTAGTGAAAGCTATTTTTTGAGAAAAATGTGGGTTTGAATGGAATAGGAACATTAAAATAAATAAATTATTTATTTATAAATAGATTTTAATTACGTAAATCCAGTATAAATAATTATAATAATATGGTTATCCAATTAATACCACAAAATTTAATGGCTATGTTATAATTTTTAGGTTTATAAAATAATATTTTTATTCGTATATTCTGGTTCGACACAACTTGATGTTGCAAGTAATGTAAGATATTGGTGAAATTAAATTTATTTGATAAACTATTTCATAAAATATCATGGTTTTTTATTATAAAAAACATTAAAATATTTTTTCACATAAATTTCATCACTATTTTACAAAAAATTAAGGATACTTCGGTCTCATTATCTCTTTAGGATCACTTGTTTCTTCCATACACTACTAGAATTCTAATTATTTGCGATTGGATCCCGTCACAAATAAATTTTAGTGACGGGGTCCCGTCACAAATAAGTTTTAGTGACTGGGTCCCGTCACAAATAGCCCGTTCTAGAAAACAGCGTTGCAAATAATATTTTTTGTGACGGGAAACTTCACTGTCACAAATAAGTCTCCAATTATATACTATATATATATATAAACTTTTTTTTACGGGCCCATCGCAAAAAATTATTTGAGACAGGCCCGTAATCCTATCACAAATACTTTTGTAAAAAAATTATTTAGACTATTTGCGACGGGCGCGTCCAAGATACTTTTTCTGATGTGCCACTAATCTCGTCGTAAATACTTTTAAAAAAAATTAATTAGACTATTTGCGACTGGAACTCGTCGCAACAGATCCCGTCACAAATAGTAAATAAATTTTCAAAAAAATAAATTTAATAAAATTATGATTATTGAAAAAATAAATTTAATAAAAATATGATTATTGAAAAATTAATTTTAATATTATTAAAATAATTACAATAAAAATATATTAAAATTCTCAATATTTACAAAAAATATAAAAAAATCATAAAATATTATTATTATTATTATTAAAATAAAAAAACATTAAAAAATATAATACATAAAAAATATATTTAATAAAATTATGATTAATTAAAGAATAATATTAATATTATTAAAATAATAAAAAAAACAAAAATTATTTAAATTATTTAAATTTTAAATATTCACAAAAAAATCATCAAATAGTATAAATTAAATTATCTAATATTCCCACCGATATAAAGTAAAAAAATTGTAAATAGTTCATATTACAACAAATGTTAAATTCAAATGTTTTTAACATAAAAAATCACTGGGGGTCATCCTCTGGAGGAGGTGGAGGAGCTGAAGGAGATGGTGGAGGAAACTCCATCCCAAACAACGAGTTAGACGGCGCGTGTACTCCATCTGCTACTGATGATGCTGCTACCATCAACGCATCTCCTCCTTGTGATGCTGCTTCTGTTGCGGCTGCAGCTGATGCATCTCTTCTTTCTGCTTCTGCAAACTCTCTATAAGGTCATTCTAAGCTCATAACTGCTTCTGATACTGTGAGGCAAAAAATGATTCCTCTCCATGAGCTCCTATAGAGCAAGACGCCGACATTGTAGCAGTACCATAATATGTACCAAGATTCACATGAGAGCTGATACCAACTACTCGACCCTTCTCAAAGCCCTAGTGAGTCGCCTACATCCATGTTGCGTCATCAAAATGTTGTGCACTGGTCTGATCAGTCGCATCATCCTGACCCTTAGCCTGAGTCTGATACGTTACAGCCTCATATGACTCATTCAATTCCAATTTGAAATAAAAATTGTGAAAATATTATATGCAGTTAATTTTCAAATTGAAAAAAATAAGACTAAACACAATCTGATGATGGTGATGACATCTAATCTCTCTGGTAGCTAGATCGATGTACATATTCCTATAGACATCGTACTCTGTAATATCAGTATGGTTGACTACCTATATGATTATGAAATAAACGGTTTATATTTAATGTTATATAAAATATTTAAAAAAATACTTACCAGATGCTCTCTATGCATACTGAATGTTCGACTACTAGCTCGAGGCGTCATCTCCTGTCTCCCCCGGTTCTGCCGACCCAATGAAGACCTCCTCTAAATTCCACCACCTAAACAGTGTGTACATAATACATCCCAAACCTAAGATAAAATGTATTCTGGTTGGTGGGTTCTGCACGACTCATCAAATACTGTCACTCTTGCTTTCTTAAGGGTTTTCTTTATCAAATTGTGCAATAGATGACACAAATTCTCACGCATAGCCACCTCCCATGTTGCATGGATAGCGTCACACATTCTATCATCGATGGGATACCAAAAACCCTACAAATAATTTATAATATCAAGTTAATAATAAAATAAATTTCAAAATAAATATTATTTATATATGTACCAGCCAATTAATATACATGGTGAGTTTCACATCAACGGGAATCTATTCCCATGTGATCCATGGCTGAGGAAAATAATTGTGCAAGATAGCGCTCCCATGTCCAATAGCTACATGTGAAAAAATATGAAAAAAGAATAAATAATAAAACAATTGGTATATATATAAATAAATCAATGAAAAGCTAACTAAAATATACAGGTTATCATACCTCTGTGTGTGTGGATCAAAGCCAATAAATGGACGTCGCTTTGGGATACGGTCTAGAATCATCAGTCACACAAGACCACACCCCCTCCACGTACCTCCTAAACCACCAATAGGCTAAGGGTCAGATGATCCCACATCCCCCTCATCCAAAGGTAGATCAGCCACCTGAAACTCACAAAATAGATCGGGATCCATCTGAATCACAAAATGATTTATGTTAGAAGATAGTTTAAAATAACTATCATATATAGATATATATTTTTTATAATTATAACCAGCATATAACTATTTCAATGTTCACCTTCATCATCATCTTCATATCTGACAATTTCAATGCCTTAATATCCTTCCTCGGCGTCATCAATATCCATATGAGTTTCACATTCACAATCCCTTTTCATTTCAAATTCATTTGTAACATCATTAACATCTTCATCACCATCGACCCTTAATTGTAGGGTGTCATCATCGATATTCACATTTCTTTGTGAAAAAGTTGGATTTTGAGTAGTCTCATGAAAAATTTAAATTCAATCCACATTAGCATAACCACATTCAGTTTGAGTAAATTGATTTTCCTGAGATTTCATTTTTATTATGCTCCACCAATCTATCATGTCTCTTAAAGTAGCACAATACTTTGTTTAATAAATTTGATGTGCATGTTGAGCTAGTAAAAATGGTTCATTTACTACAAAAATACTTTTATATTTAATATCGATGATTCCATGAGTCGTATAACACGCCATCCTCTCTCAGTAACCAACCACCAATATTTAAACATCGTTATGTAATTTTTTACAAGATAACATAGCTTAATAATTTCATCCATAATGTCGTAAAAGTCAACTTCAGTTTCTCAATGATATGATCCCCTCTATCAAAATCTATTGTTCATTGTTTTCTGGGATTCCCCATATGCACATGTATGAAATCTAAAACCATTCACCACATATGCATTATAATATTTAACCATTTTGGATGGTGGGTTACTCAATATACACAGTCGCTTATCAATTTTATCAACATGTTGAGACACCTGAAATTTTTTAAAAAAATTATCAATATAATAAATTTTAAATTGAATTGATATTTTACCATCAATAATTTATATTACAATTTTTTGAAACCATTCAGAAAAAAATTTTGTCGGAATTCTTCATGAGCAACTGCTATAATTTTTAGAAGTTGTTTCTTGATATAATTATCATATAACCTACAAATATAATAATTTTATATACTATAATAGAAATTATAAAATAAGTGATAGAAGAACTCACATTACAAATGTTGTCATTTCTTCACAGTTGAGAAAAACTTATGTATGAGCTCTATGATGTTCATTGTCTGAAAGCCATCGTTCATGAACTCCACCGAAGCCAAGATTTGGCTGATTAAAAACTAATAATTTATTTTCTATTTCATAATTAAAATTTCCCTTATTCCATCCCATGTGTTTTTGTTTTTAGGGATATTCATATTAAAATTAGTGAGAGCAGAAAAAAGCAATTTATTCTTGCAAATAAGCTTCAGCAATTGAGCCATCAACTGATGCTTTGTTACGTACTTTTTTTTTTCAATTTCGGCATGCATCTCTTGAATGAGTACATCAATAAAAACTGTACTGCTCCTCCACATTTATATTCATAAATAAAATGTAATATTAGAAGTTCTATCGAGTTAAAGAAAGCTGGCGGAAATATTTTTCCCAGTTTACATATAATTACAGCAACTTCTTCTTCTAGCTTTCATAGAGCATCATAGTATGTTGTCGCTGCACAAATATCTCGAAAAAAATGATATGTATTTTATATAATCCAAAATCATAGAATTCAACAAACCATTGAATCCAATTGACATAATTCATTCAATTATAACATGAAAATCATGATTATTTAATCCGGTAATATGACCATTACTAACACGTCTTTCCAAATTAGAAGCATATCTATCTGAACGTCTCAAATTTTTAATCCACTGACAAAATAATAAGAGACTCTCTTTGAATAGTGTATAAGCTGATTTTTGCTTCATTAACCTCTTTGATCTGACATTTTCAAATAGTTAATGTTCTAGTCGCCTGTAAATTTGGGTATGATCTAATCAAGATTTTATAGTATCTTTGGTCTTACCTGGTGTATCCAAAAATGTATGAAATAAATTATCAAAACAATTCTTCTCAATATTCATGACATCCAACATGTGGTGGACCAACAAATCATACCAATATTGTAGGTCCAAAAAAATGATTCGTTTTATCCAATTATGTTCTTTCCCAAAGCCATGAATTTTCTGTTGGTTTACTATTAGCCCAAATGTGATGGGATGTAATGAAAATAAAACTGATCTTAACAATGTACCTGAGATAATTTTTGAAGGTTCATCCCTTTCAATTGGGCCTTTTCTGAAATGAGATTTTTTCCTTCAAAAATGATGATCGGTTGGAAGAAATATGCGATGACAGTCAAAATAGCCTGGTTTTTATCCATTTACAAGCATAAAATATTTTTTTCTTTCATATAGAAAAGACGTGATTTCGGACCATGTGTACTACTGCCAGATAACATGACATATGCCGGAAAGTCTATAATAATCCATATCAATGCAGCTTTTAATGTGAAATTTTGTTCCGTAGGAACATCATATGTACTAACACCATTACTCCACAATGCATTTAACTCATCAAACAATGGTTTTAAAAAAACTTCAATATTATTTTTTGAATGTCCTCGGATTATTAAGGTCAAAATGATATAGGGATCTGTCATCAACATCCATGGAGGTAGATTGTGTGGAGTTATAAAGACAGGCCAACATGAATACTAACTACCATAAGAACCAAAGGGACAAAAACCATTAGTAGAAAGACCCAATAGCATATTTCGAGCTTCTAAAGAAAAATATGGATGCAGACAATCAAAACTTTTTCAGGAATCACTATCAGATGGATGATTCAAGATTTTACCGGTTGAAATATTGGTTTTGTGCCATGACATCATTCACGCTATGTTATGAGAGATAAATAAACGTTGCAGCCTGGGTGTAAGAGGGAAATATCTCAATTTTTTTACAGGAATCGATCCAGAATTCCCTGGTTGAGATTCTTTATACCGCGATTGTCCACATGCGGGACAACTATCCAACGACACATTTTCACCAGAATATAAGATGCAATCATTTTTAAATGCATGAATCTACCGATAACTAAGGCCCAGATTATGAACCAGCCTCTTTCTCTCATATTAGTTTTCAGGCAACACATTTCTGTCGGGTAATAATGTTTTAACAAAAGAAAATACCTGATCAAAACAGTTGTTTGACATTTAATTATCGTATTTAATAGCCATAAATTTTGCAACTTTTTCTAATTTTGTTATCTTGAAACCAGGATATAATGCATCATCAGTATACCTCAAAAACTTATAAAATTCAGATGGTACCAACTCAGGAGTTAAATAGATATCATCATGAGTTTTAGTTTGTTGAAGAGATAGATCTGAAATGTAATGTACTAAATTTTGGATCCATGATGGATCCAAAATCAAGTTATTAGTGTCTTCTATAGAACTATGTTCACCGTGTTGATACCAAAAAACATCTTCTGGTTGAAAACCATTCTGCAAGATATGTCACCCAACCTTGTCAAATCTGTCAAACATTATCAAAACACATTTTTTACAAAGACTCTTATTTGTGCCTTCTAAAACATATTCTGGTTTTGATGATGAAAATGCTAAGAAAGCTTCAACACCCACAATATATATAGGATTTGAACCCGAACTATTTGGATTTCTACGCTGATTTATCCAAGCGCGATCATCTAATAATGACTGATGTTGACTTTCTTATTCCATATTTTTCTATAAAATATAAAATCATCATTTTTTTGAATAATTTTAAATTATAAAAACACTATCTGAAAAAATATAACTAATTACTACTACTTCTTAATAATTACGATTAATTATGGGTGACACAATTTTCATTGGATTAACGGCTACTCTTTTGTCTGATGCCTCAATTACTTGAATCTATCTCACACTGAAATCACAATGAAGAATCAGGTCAGAGGTAAACATATTCCTTCTCATATTTGAAAGAATTAATATGCGTATCTCCGACCCGATTCTTCATTGTGATTTTAGTGTGAGAAAGATGCAAGTAAATGAGCCATCGAACAAAAGAGCCCCTTTTCGTCGAAAAATCATCTTCTTCCGACTGTCACCACATGAAAACATTATAAAAAATATGATCCTACGAATGTATATCCAATCTCGTGCATAAAAGATTGAGTATTCCTATGTAGCAGCACATTTTTCATAATTTTTTGAGTCGATGAGAGTTAAAAGGAGAAAATTCATCCAGTAAAAGGAGTGTTGTCAATCCACTAGAAATTGTGCCAAGTTGTTAAAATTTATTAAAATATTTCTCTATCTGTCTCTAACTGTTCCTAACTAATTATTATTATTAATTACTAATTATTCCTATTTATTACCAAGTATTACTATTTATTAATAACTATTCATATTTATTACTAACTATTCCTTTTTATTACTAACTATTCCTTTTTATTACTATGTATTCTTATTTATTACTAATTATTCCTATTTATTACTAAATATTCCTATTTATTACTAACTATTAATATTTATTACTAACTATTATTATTTATTACAAACTATTACTATATTTTACTAACTATTACTATTTATTACTAACTATTACTATTTATTACTATTTATTCCTATTTATTACTAATTATTACAAATTATTACTAATTATTCTTAATTATTCTTAATTATTCCTAATTATTCCTATTTATTCCTATTTATTCCTATTTATTCCTATTTATTCCTAATTATTCCTAATTATTCTTAATTATTACTAATTATTTCTAATTATTACTAATTATTACTAATTATTACTAATTATTACTAATTATTACTAATTATTTCAAATTATTACTAATTATTACTAATTATTACTATTTATTCCTATTTATTACCAATTATTTATATTTAGTTCTAATTATTGCTAATTATTTCTAATTATTGCTATGTATTCTTAATTGTTAGTATTTATTCGTAATTATTAGTAATTATAAGTATTTATTACTAAATATTATAATTTATTTCTAATTATTACTATTTATTAATTATTATTATCAATTATTCCTAATAATTATCAATTATTCCTATTTATTACAAATTATTCCTAAATATTCCTAAATATTACTAATTATTACTAATTATTAATGTTTATTACTAATTATTTCTCCTTATTACTAATTGTTAATTATTATTTTTATTTATTACTATTTTTTGCTATTTTTTGCTATTTTTTTTAATTTTTTTCTACTTTTTCTATTTATTACTAATTATTCTTAATTATAACTAATTGTTGCTAATTACTAGTAATTATTGTAAATTATTAGTATTTATTACTAACTATTAGTATTTATTCCTAATTCTTACTAATTATTCCAATTTATTACTATTTATTGCTATTAATTCTTAATTATTTCTAGTTATTCCTTATTATTGCTAATTATTTCTATTTATTGCTAATTATTCCTATTTATTCATAATTATTCCTATGTATTCCTAATTATTCCTATTTATTACTAATTATTCTTAATTGTTGCTAATTATTCCTATTGCAAATTATTCATATTGCTAATTATTCCTATTGCTTATTATTCTTGTTTATTCTTGTTTATTCTTATTTATTCCTAATTATTCCAATTTATTGGTAATTATTCCTAATTATTGGAAATTATTCCTATTTCTTCCTAATTATTGCTAATTATTACTAATTTTTATTATTTATTAATAATTATTAAAATTTATTAATAATTATTACCATTTATTAATAATTATTACCTATTATTACAAATTATTACTAATTATTATTAATTATTACTAATTATTACTAATTATTACAAATTATTACTAATTATTGCTAATTATTGCTAATTATAACTAATTATTACTAATTATTACTAATTATTAATAATTATTACTAATTATTACTAATTATTACAAATTATTTTTAATTATTAGTTTTTTATTAATAAATATTACTAATTATTACTAATCTTTACAATCTATTAATAATTATTACAATTTATTAGTAATTATTAATATTTAGTACTAATTATTACAATTTATTACTAATTATTACAATTTATTACTAATTATTACAATTTATTACTAATTATTACAATTTATTAGCAATTATTACAATTTAATACTAATTATTACAAATTATTACAAATTATTATAATTTATTAGTAATTATTACAATTTGTTACTAATTATTACAATTTATTACTAATTATTACAATTTATTACCAATTAATACAATTTATTACTAATTTATATAATTTATTATAATTTATTACTAATTATTACAATTTATTACAATTTATTACTAATTAATGCAATTTATTACAATTTATTACTAATTATTACAATTTAATTTTAATTATTACAATTTATTACTAATTAATACAATTTATTACAAATTATTACAATTTTTTCTTGTTATTACAATTTATTATTAATTATTACAATTTATTACAAATTATTAGAATTTATTACTAATTATTACAATTTATTACTAATTATTACAATTTATTACAAATTATTACAAATTATTACTAATTATGACAATTTATTACTAATTATTATAATTTATTACTAAATATTACAATTAATTTTTAATTATTCCAATTTATTACAAATTAATACAATTTATTACTAATTAATACAATTTATTACTAATTAATACAATTTATTACAATTTATTAATAATTATTACAATTTATTACTAATTATTACAATTTATAACTAATTAATACAATTTATTACTAATTATTACAATTTATTACTAATTATTAAAATTTATTACTAATTATTACAATTTATTACTAATTATTACAATTTACTACTAATTATTAAAATTTATTACAAATTATTGCAATTTATTACTAATTATTACAATTTATTACTAATTATTGCAATTTATTACTAATTAATACTATTTGTTAATAATTAATACAATTTATTACTAATTAATACAATTTATTACAATTTATTACTAATTATTACAATTTATTAATAATTATTAAAATTTATTACTAATTATTACAATTTATTACAATTTATAACTAATTATTACAATTTATTAGTAATTATTACAATTTATTACTAATTATTACATTTTATTAATAATTATTACAATTTATTACAAATTATTACAATTTATTACTAATTAATACAATTTATTACCAAATATTACAATTTATTACTAATTATTACAATTTATTTCTAATTATTAAAATTTATTACTAATTATTATAATTTATTACTAATTATTACAATTTATTACTGATTATTACTATTCATTACTAATAATTAAAATTTATTAATAATTAATACGATTTATTACAATGTATTACAAATTATTACTAATTATTACTAATTATTACAATTTATTGCTAATTAATACAATTTATTATTGTTTATTACTAAATATTACTAAATATTAATAATTATTACAATTTATTACTAATTATTACAATTTATTACTATTATTACAATTTATTACTAATTATTACAATTTGTTACTAATTATTACAATTTATTACTAATTATTACTTTTTATTACTTTTTATTATAATTAATCACTATTTATTACTCATTATTACTATTTGTTACTATTTGTTACTATTTATTAATAAATATTAATATTTAGTACTAATTATTAGTATTTATTATTATTTATTTCCAATTATTATTAATTACTACAAATTAATTATATACATTACTAATTATCATTAAAAATTAGTAATTACTACTAATTGTTAAAAATTAATACTAAAAATTTCAATTAATTAGTACAAATAAATAGTCATGAAAAAAATTTGAATTCAATTTAATTACAACTAATCAACAATAATAAACATTAACATAAAAAATTGAAATAAATAAGAAATTAAATAAAACATAAATAACTTTAAAATTGATTTTTTATTGATGTAGACGGCTTCACAACTTTTTCGTGGCCAAAAAAATTATTACTAATTAATAAAATTTATTACTAATTAATATAATTTATTACAATTTATTACTAATTATTACAATTTATAACAATTTATTATTATTACTAATTAATGCAATTTATTACAATTTATTACTAATTATTACAATTTAATACTAATTATTACAATTTATTACTAATAATTACAATTTATTACTAATTATTACAATTTATTTCTAATTATTAGAATTTATTAATAATTATTACAATTTATTAATAATTATTACAATTTATTACTAATTATTACAATTTATTACAAATTAATATAATTTATTACTAATTATTACAATTTATTACCAATTCTTACAATTTATTACAAATTATTATAATTTATTACTAATTATTACAATTTATTAGTAATTTTTACATTTTATTACTAATTAGTACAATTTATTACATATTATTACAAATTATTACAAATTATTAAAATTTATTACTAATTATTACAATTTATTACCAAATATTACAATTTATTACTAATTATTCCAATTTATTACTAATTAATACAATTTATTACTAATTAATACAATTTATAACTAATTAATACAATTTATTACTAATTATTACAATTTATTACTAATATTTACAATTTATAACTAATTAATACTATTTATTATTAATTATTACAATTTATTACTAATTATTACAATTTATTATTAATTAATACAATTTATTACTAATTATTAGAATTTACTACAAATTATTAAAATTTATTACTAATTATTGCAATTTATTAATAATTATTCCAATTTATTACTAATTATTACAATTTATTACTAATTAATATTATTTATTACTAAATAATACAATTTATTACTAATTAATACAATTTATTACAATTTATTACTAATTAATACAATTTATTACAATTTATTAATAATTATTACAATTTACTACTAATTATTACAATTTATTACTACTTAATAGAATTTATTACAATTTATTACGAATTATTACAATTTATTACAATTTATAACTAATTATTACAATTTATTACTAATTATTACAATTTATTACTAATTATTACATTTTATTACTAATTATTACAATTTATTACTAATTATTATAATTTTTTACTAATTAATACAATTTGTTAAAAATTATTACAATTTATTACTAATTATTACAATTTATTTCAAATTATTCAAATTTGTTACTAATTATTATAATTTATTACTAATTATTACAATTTATTACTGATTATTACTATCCATTACTAATAATTAAAATTTATTACTAATTAATACAACTTATTACAATGAATTACAAATTATTACAAATTATTACAAATTATCACAATTTATTGCTAATTAATACAATTTATTATAGTTTATTACTAAATATTACTAAATATTAATAATTATTACAATTTATTACTAATTATTACAATTTATTACTAATTATTACAATTTTTTACAAATTATTACTATTTATTACTATTTATTATAATTTATCACTATTTATTACTCATTATAACTATATGTTACTATTTATTTAAATTTATTAATATTTATTACTAATTATTAGTATTTATTATTATTTATTTCCAATTATTATTAATTACTACAAATTAATTATATACATTACAAATTATCGTTAATAATTAGTAATTACTACTAATTATTAAAAATTAATACTAAAAATTTTAATTTCTTAGTACAAATAAATAGTCATGAAAAAACAATTTAAATTCAATTTAATTACAACTAATCAACAATAATAATCATTAACAAAAAAATTGAAATAAATAAGAAATTAAATAAAACATAAATACCTTTAAACTTGATTTGCTATTGATGTAGACGGCTTCACAACTTTTTCATGACAAAAAAAAAACTTAGGAAAATTTTCCCTCTAAAATCCGAGTTTAGAGAGAAACAAGATCTAGAAATTGAGAGGAATGAGAAGAAAAAGGGATGAGGGTATATATAGGTAAGATTATTTGTGACGGGACTATTTGCGACGGGTTACCCATCGCAAATAGTATATTTTGCGGCGAGACCCGTCGCAAATACCTATGCCTGCATTAATTACTGTTGGCAGTTAAAAAGTTATTTGCGACGGGTCCCATCGTAGATAGTCCCTACCAACACACCTTTTGCGACCTGAGGACATCCCGTCGCAAAAAGCTATTAACCGCCGTCGGCGGTTAAAAAGTTATTGGAGGTGAGTCTCACTCAAAAAAAAAATGAATTTAAAGTCATAAAATAAATTTATTTCTTGAAGGATTCATAATGGATTTTAAAAAAATAAACATAGATCCAACTTATTTTAAAGAGAAACCATATATTTTTTTGAAGTTACTTTTATATTTTATTAATTAAATCATTATTGGGTAATTATTATGTCCCAAAACACACTCTATATTTATATTCTATTTAATTTTTACACAAAGATTTCAACTGTCTATGTAAAATATGAAAAATTCACCATTGTATAATTTTGACATCCGGATTCCAAAAAAAAAATTATTTTAAATAGGTAAATTTTCCCTTTAATATAAAAATTGGAAATTATTGAAAATGACTAGTTTTTTACAGTAATAGTTTTTAAACCCGAATAAAAATTACAGTTTACATCATTAAAATTATACGTCCATTTAAATCACATTAAAATAATTTAATAATAATTTTATAACATTTTTTTTATTTTAAAAATCCATTTTCCTTTCAAAATATATTTCTTAATTGAATTTGAACATTAACCAAAAAAATTATTCTTTAATATTATTTAGAAACAAACACTAATAGGATGAAAATATGTTAATTATTATATAAAAATAATATACATATACCTATTGCTAGGTTCTTGATACATATCCTTCACTTACACCAGAATAAGCCCTAAGAGTAAGGTTAGTGATGGTGGGGTTTTAATGGGGTTGTCCATTGAACATAGTTTGGGTCATGATCTCATTGAGCATGAACTTCTCCCGTAAATGGTTTAGATGATTCTTATGTTATTGGATCTCAGCTTGGGCTTGGTTCAGGGAAAGCCCAGATATGCTATATCCCTCAGAAGCTCTAATAAATTCGCATCATATGGTACAAATCTATCATATGATGTCTCCAATTCTTTTATAAATGTCTAAAAGATTTCTTAAAACCGTATATTTATACTAGTCAAGTCTACATTTCTCGACAAATATATTATCAACGGTTGGGATACGTAATGGTCATTTAATTAAAATTATATAAAATACAACATAATTTGTTCATGTGTTTTCTATATCCATTAAATCAAATGGGGAATTTAATTCATGAATATTTGGGTCGTTACAACCATCCCCCGTTAATAAATTTATCCCTCAATATTTCCATTTCCCACACTAAACCAAATTAATATAACTCGGCTTCATCACCTCCCCGGGTTCCCATGGTGCTTCTTCAAAAATTTCATTTTTCCACAAAACCTTGATGCGGGGAATCAATTTATTTAATAGGAATTTTTCTCAATGATATAAGATCTTCACCAACTTCCCATAATAGGAAGGGTAAATCTACTATGGTACCACCTATGGATTGAGTGCATACGATGGGTCTAGGATGTACTTATTTAATATGGTTACATGGAATACATCATGTGCTTGAGATAGGTTTGGTGGGGGTTCTAGTCGATTTTCTTCTACTCTGACGCAATCAAAGATCTCAAAAGGAGTCATGTACCATGGAGTAAGCTTTCCCTCATTCTAAAATATCATCACTCTCTTCCATGGAGAGATGTTCAAGAATACCATGTATCTAACATTGAACTCTAGGTCATGTCGATGGTTGTCAGCATATCTCTTTTTTCGACTCTGAGTGTCTTTGATGTGCTTCTAAATGGTCTTAACCATCTCCACCATTTCAAAGAACATTTATGGACCAAGAAGTTTTCATTCCAAAAAGTCAACCTAACTTGCCTGTGTTCTGGATGGTCATAACCATCTATACCTTTCTTTCTTTCCCATGATGGTAGTGGATTGAGCATTCTTAATAATCTATGAGATCTAACCATCTTTGTTGGCTCATATTCATGAATATATTTTTCAATATGTATTTGAGACTTTTGTGATCTGTATATATTTTACAGTTCTTCCCAAAGAGATAATGTTGTCATATTTTTAATGCAAATATTTCAACTCCAAATCATGAATGGGATAGTTTTTCTCATGAATTTTAAACTTCCTTGAGGCTTAAGAAATGACTATGTAAATTTTCATCAACACAAATACTAATCACTTATTTAATGAATTGTTGAATGTCATGAAAATTTCCCCACTTGTGGGTAGTTTGAGAATAGGGGAATTGTAAATCATACTTTTAAACTCCATGAATTTTTCTACAGGTTCATCATTCCATGAAAATTTGACCTACTTCTAAGTTATTTTGGTATGAGGGTTTAATAATCACGAATCATTTCTCACAATTTGGAAATAATATCCATCTAACCCAAGTAATCTATGAATATCATTCACAGATGTACGCCTCGGCCATCCCATAGTTTCTTTTATCAGGGAAGTATCCAAAGATATCGACTTACATGTAATGATATTCCCCAAGAATTAGACATCTATTAACAAAGACTCATACATATTTTACTTTTCATAGTGATTTTCCTTTCACAAGGTCTTAATCAAAATTCTAATTTGTTCCTCATTCTCCTCCTTGGTATTGGATTGTATTAGAATATCTTTTATAAAGATGACCATAGATTTTTAAGGAAAAGATTTAATGACTCTATTCATAAAGTGCAAAAATATTACTAGATCATTAGTGTGTCTGAAAGGAATCCCGAGAAACTCTTAGTGCATGTACCTTGTATGAAAATCATTCTTGTGGATATCCTTTTTTCTTCACCCTTACATAGTAATACCCCGACCATAGATCCACCTTAGAGAAGTATTTTTCCCCATGTAGTGGATTGAACAAATCATCAATTATTGAAAAATGATACTTTCTCTATATCATGATTTTTTTGAGCTCACGGTAATCAATGAAAAGGTTAATTGACCCATACATCTTCTTGTAGAAGAGGACTTGTGCACCCCATGGTGAAGCAGTTGTGCATATAAAACCTTTATCCATATTATCTTGTAGTTGGTTGTTTATCATATCAGGTTCAACGATAACAATTCTATATAGATTCTTGGCTATTAGAAACACTATAGGTATATGTTCGATTGAAAATTTGACTTCTCGGCTAAGATGAAGACTAGGAAATTCCTCTGGAAACACATTACCGTATTTCTTGGCAATAATATTTCCCAAAAAGATTATACTTTCTATAAAATAAATAATTTGAGATAGATATTCTTTCTCATTTGGAATTGATATCCATGCTTGAGATTATAGTGCTAAAAAACATTCATCCTCCTCCTAGAACTTTTATTCAATCAGGGGTCAATTTTCAATTTTATGAGTGACTTCCATATCTTCGAAATTTATGTTGGCTCTATATTGAGAAATAAAATATATGCCTAGAATTTCGTCAAATTCCACCAAGGAAAGTATGGAATGGTTCATTGGGATGTTCAATACACAAATTTTGACAGGGGATGAGTTATATTCAATGGATGCAATAATTTACCCATTTTTAAATTTCACCGACATCTATACTTCCATAAATTCTGGTGGTGTTTAAATAGTTATACTAAACGTTTGGGATATAAAGGAATGCATAGAACTATAGGAGATATCACTAACTTCAATTTTTTATTCTAGTTCAATATTAACAAATAAAGACTTAAGGATGAGTGTTTTTAAACTATTAAACAAATAATGTAGAATCCGATGATAATAAATGGATAAATAATGAATTATATATATCTTTAACTTTTGAGTTTCTAGGATTTAATCTATGTTATCTATTATCTATTACCTAACATTTATTCTTATGGCAATTTTTGGTTCCCTTAATTTTGGATTGTGATGATCTTTTAAATTTTTCAAATTGTATCCCTAGTGAGTGTCAAACCAGGTGCATAGTAAAGACTATTTTCGGGTACCAGGTTACCACTAGTCGAGCTTGGATCACCTTCTCATATTTGTTTCCCCTTAGTACAACTATTCCAAAACCATGTCCAGTTTTAGTATCCACACATGGATTTATTTTCTTGATAAACCACATACTCAATACATACCAAAATTTAGGATTTTTTCTTACATATAATCTTATCCCAATGGGTTTTCTCTAGGGTTACAAATCTTAATCCCCCCAAAAAACTAATACTATCCTATGATAATCACTATAAACACCATTGTCTTTATTTTATATTTAAACATTATTTATTATATAAAATTTCACATAATATATCTTATAAGATCTAGAGGTCTATTTTCTTAGGGAAAATTTGGTATATTACATAATAAATTAAAACATGAAAAGTAACAACTTGATTGAATATATTAGAATGATGTGTTCTATAAATCCTTGTAAGGTAATAAACAAGGTATAACATGACGATGACATCACATGATAGAAAATTGATATATCAAAAGATTATAATGGGATCATGAATATAAAGGAATGTTTTAACATGATGATAATAACATGGGAAATGTGGAAAACACTTACAACATGATATTATCATGAGTTAAGTATCATTTCACATGGAGGATCATGATTCAATGCTCATTGAACATGGAGGATTGTGATTCAATTCTTATTACACATAAATGAGCAAGAGTCAAGGCTCATTGAACATTATGGAGCACAAGTCAAAGCTTACTACACATGAAAGAGAACGAGTCATAACCCATTTCACATGATGTATCATGATACTAAACATTACCCAATTCATTTGAGCTCTATCAGTATGAAACCTTCACAATCATTTTATCTTTATGCTTTTGTGTGCCACACAGATCCCAAAACATGGATTCATTAATCATTATATTTTATTCCATAATCAAGGAAAATTTTAAAATATACATATAAATTCATAATAAATTTGTATATGTTCATAAAGGTGAATACCCTTGATAGAGAAATGGGTATCATATTCACTATATTGGTTTTGGTATGGAAACACACTGTGCAATTTCAACAGCATTATGACATCATATAGAAATTCATAAAATGGGTTAATGAGAGAAAAATGGCTATATCATAATTTTAACATGAAATGGATATTAATAGGAAAATGTATGTACATTCCCAAAAATATGTAATTTGAAATATATGGTTTAATATAATAAAGAGTCTTAAAGTTATAGGAGAAAGAAAACAGACCCTTATAATATTTCTGCTTGGGGACCGGTGTACATAAAGTTTCTTAGGAGGGTTAAATTAGAGTAAAAGGGGCTATTATCATTAATAAATAAATTTGATAGTACTTGGGATAGGTAATAATGTATCCCAACATAATAAAATGGAAATTAAAAAGGCATTTTATAAATTAAGTGCTCGATTAAATGTGGAGAGAGATAATCCCATATAGAATTTCAGTATAGTAACAGGTGTATATAAAAGATTATATGAATATTAATGAGAGTGAAAGAAAGATATAATCATTTATAAATCAAATTTATAGTATGAGAATCATGTAAACTCTTATCCGAATATATAAAAATGTAATTTAAGAACTATAATATAAATGAAGTGCTTGATTGTAAATGAGAATAGAAAAATACCTTATGAAATTTCACCTTAGTAACGTGTGTACATATAAGATGATAGGGGTATTAATGGTAGTGAAGGGAATATATAATAATATAGGCGTAACTTTTAATAAAAGGGAATCAAGGAACTTCATATCCAGACCTAGATAAATGGAATTTATAAAGAAAAATATAAACGAATTTCTTGAATGCAAATGAGAAGAGAGAAATCCCTTCAGAAATTTCGGCATAGTAACAGGTGTACAAAATGGATTATATGGCAGATTAATGATACTTAAAGGAAGAAATCACAACTTATACACCAAATTTATAGTAATTTAATCTTGTAACATCATATTCTAACATATAAAAATGTAACTTTAAAAGCATAATATAAAATTAGTGCATTAATGGAAATGAGAAGAGAGCAATCCCTTACATGGTTATTTGACTCCAAAGGATTGGGATTGGATTTTTGGGAGCTTTGAGGAGCTTTAAAAGAATTTATTAAGTATATACAAAACATTAGACAAAAAAAGAGTTTTTCTGAAATTATAAGTGATATTGAGTGGGTCTATATAATAAATAATGTGGAATTCTTTATTATTTTGGTGTTCGACACTTCATAATGAAATATTCAAAACCACAAACCATCCCATTTTTTTCCCGAGGTTTCTTCCAAATGTATTGTTATACACTATTTTATAACACCATGGTCCATACTTATTTAAATATTTATTTACATTCTATGGAGGTGAGTCACACTATTAATGTAATGTATTTAAAATCATAAAATAAATTATTCATCTTCAGATATTCATGATAGAATTAAAAAATATATAAAATAAAAAAATAACATTATTTTAAAGATAAAACAAATATTTGGATGAATGTACCTTTAATTTTATTTATTAAATAATTATTGGGCCATTATGATTTCATAAAACACACCATGTATTTATACAATATTTAAATTTTACTCAAAAATATGACTATCTCATAAAATTAAGAATAATTCATGATTGGATAATTTTTATTTCCTTATTCCAAAAATAATTTCTTTTTTATATAATTTTTTTATAAATATCTTTTTTTGACTTTTAAAATAAAATATTGAAATTATTGAAAATGAAGGGGTTTTTTTTAATAACAGTTTTTGAACCCTAATAAATATTATATTTTACATCATAAAAATTATACTGTCATTCATATCTTATAAATGTAGTTTAATAATAATATTTTATTTAAATAACACTTATTTAAAAAATTAATTACTATTAATTAATAATTTTTACAATTTATTACTAATTATTACAATTTATTAAAAATTATAACTAATTATTTCTAATTATTACAATTTATTACTAATTATTACAATTTATTACTAAATATGACAATTTATTACTAATTATTGCAATTTATTACTAATTAATACAATTTATAACTAATTAATACAATTTATTACTAATTAATACAATTTATTACAATTTATTACTAATTATTACAATTTATTACTAATTATTACAATTTATAACTAATTAATACAATTTATTGCTAATTATCACAATTTATTACTAATTATTACAATTTATTACTAATTATTACAATTTATTACTAATTATTACAATTTACTACTAATTATTAAAATTTATTACTAATTATTGCAATTTAGTACTAATTATTACAATTTATTACTAATTATTACAATTTATTACTAATTAATACTATTTATTACTAATTAATACAATTTATTACTAATTATTACTAATTATTACTATTTATTACAAATTAATAAAATTTATTACAATTTATTACTAATTATTACAATTTAGTAATAATTATTACAATTTATTACTAATTATTACATTTTATTACTAATTATTACAATTTATTACTAATTATTTAAATTTATTATTAATTAATACAATTTATTACCAATTATTACAATTTATTACAAATTATTACAATTTAGTACTAATTAAAAAAATTTGTCACTAATTATTAAAATTTATTTCTAATTATTACAATTTATTACTAATTATTACTATTCATTACTAATAATTAAAATTTATTACTTGTTAATACAATTTATTACAATGTATTACAAATTATTACAAATTATTACTAATTATTACAATTTATTGCTAATTAATACAATTTATTATAGTTTATTACTAAATATTACTAAATATTAATAATTATTACAATTTATTACTAATTATTACAATTTATGACTAATTATTACAATTTATTACTAATTATTACAATTTATTACTAATTATTAAAATTTATTACTAATTATTACAATTTATTACTAATTATTACTTTTTATTACTTTTTATTATAATTTGTCACTATTTATTACTCATTATTACTATTTGTTACTATTTATTAATAATTATTAATATTTATTACTAATTATTATTATTTAGTATTATTTACTTCCAATTATTAATAATTACTACAAATTAATTATATACAATACTAATTATCGTTAATAATTAGTAATTACTACTAATTATTAAAAATTAATACTAAAAATTTCAATTTATTAGTACAAATAAATAGTCATGAAAAAACAATTTAAATTCAATTTAATTACAACTAATCAACAATAATAACCCTTAACAAAAAAATTGAAATAAATAAGAAATTAAATAAAACATAAATACCTTTAAACTTGATTTTCTATTGATGTAGACGGCTTTACAACTTTTTCGTGACCAAAAAAATAAACTTAGGAAAATTTTCCCTCCAAAGTCAGTGTTCAGAGAGAAACAAGATCTAGAAATTGAGTGGAATGAGAAGAAAAAGGGATAGGGGTATATATAGGTAAGATTATTTGTGACTGGACAATTTGCGATGGGTTACCCATCGCAAATAGTATCTTTTGTGACGAGACCCGTCACAAATACCTATGCCTGCATTAATTACTGTCGGTGGTTAAAACGTTATTTGTGACGGGTCCCGTCGTAGATAGTCCCTACCAACACACCTTTTGCGACCAGAGGACATCCTGTCGCAAAAAGCTATTAACCGTCGTCTGGTATTTGCAACGGGCCTCATCACAAATACTTCTATATTTCCGCATGGGGATCCCTCAGTTTCAAATAACCTTCTCACGGTTTGGCGCGCTACCCACGCCAAACCTTTTGCGATGGGACACGAAATCGCGTCGCAAATAATCAGTTATTTGCGACGGGTTGTTACCCCCTTCACAAATAACCTCTTGGACTGACTTTTTTGGGACGGGATTTATTCCCGTCGCAAAAAGCCCATTGCAAGAAGTCCTTTTTCCCATAGTGGTAGGTTGGTCATTTCACCAAAAAAACTCTGACAAGGTGATTGAAATTTTCTTGTAACTCTTTATCTCTACAAAATGGAATCTTCATAGGAAGTTCTTAATATAAAATATCATGATCCAGTGGTTTACCCTCTATGTTCATTACTTGTTTTAGACCAGGTATGTACTTCTTTTGAAGAGATACATGGATCTTGTTATATATATGAGTATATTTTAGTGGAAGTGTCACGAGATAAGATACTCTCCACACATGTTCAAGAACTGTTAAAGGGCCAATGTCCAAGGGATAAATGTTCATATATTTCTAAATAAAAAAACCATATTTCATAAATATATTCATTGAAACCCCTTCTCACCAATATTAAATTCCATATCATGTTAATGATTATAATCATAAATTTTCTGTCAACATTATACTTCCTTTTCTATGTTACTGAATGTCTCTAACAATCACTATTAATTCTTTAACTAGCTCTAGTCCCAAAAGATTTCTTTTTCCAACTTCATTCCAACACATTGGAGTTCTACAATTCATTACATAAAAGGATTCATAAGGGCCAATCTGAATGCATGAGTGAAAGCTATTGTTGTAAGGAAACTAGACTAAAGGAAAGTGTTAATCCCAACCAAATCTAAAATCCATAGAACAAGATATCACTATATCTTATGGTATTTTAATTTTTCTCTAAAAATTTCCATCCACATGAAGATGATAGGTAGTAATATTACACAATTCATTATTAACAAATTTCTAAATAATTTTTCATAACATTGAGATTATAACAACCTTGCATTGTATTTTATATTAAAAAATGATTTTTTATATAAAATTTCACTTAATATAATTCAGAAGATTGAGAGGACTACTGTATTTAGTAAATTAGGTACGATGCATAACAGCAAAAACCCTGAAAAGAAATATATTTATTGAAAACATCTTTTACATAAACCTATCATTTCTTCATACATAACACTTCATGGGATTACATGAGGACATATATAAGAAAAGGGATCAGCTATAATTCCCATATGGGGAATAAACAAGGTATTACATAGGGAAGACAATACATGCTTGAAAATAGACCTATCAAAGGGGAATAAAAGGAAAATGAATATAAAGACGTGATATATTATGAAATTCATAACATGGTAAATGCGGAAACAACATAAAAAAACTTATTCACATGAGTCAATGATTATTTTAAATGAAAGAGTATGATTCAAAGCTCATTATATTTGGAGAAGTGTGAGTTGAAGCTCATTGCACATGAAGAAGCATGAGTCAAAGATCATCTCACATGAATGATGATGATTAAAATATCATTTAACATGAAAGAGAATGATTCAACACCCATTTAAAATGAAATAGCATGATGGTAAACATTACTTAATGTGTTGGAGCATTATCATGCCCCACTCTTCATAATCATTTTGTTTTCATGCTTTAGTGTTCCACATAGATCATACAACCTGGTTTCATTAATCATCAATGTTTATGCAAAGGTCAAGGAAATATGGAAAAAATACATATAAATCCATAATAATTATGTATATGTGCATAATGGTGAACACCCTTGACAGGGAAATGGTTATGGTATTCACTCAACAATGATTTTGGCAAAGAAAATCACAATGCAATTTCAGCAACATAATGACGTCATATGGAAATTCATAAAATGGGTTAATGAGAGAGAAATGGGTATCACATAATTTATACATGAAATTAATTATTTTAATGGAAATATAAGGACCTTTCCCAAAATATGTGATTCTAAATAGAAGGTGTATCTAAATAAGGAGTCTTGAAGTAAGATGAGAGTGAAAAAGAACCCTTATAAAATTTCATCACGGTAATGGGTGTACATAAAGGGTCCTATGAGGGTTGAATATGTGTAAAATGGTATATCACCATTTATTCATCAAGTTTACAGTATGTGGAAGAATTAAAAATGTATCCCACCATAAAAAAATGGAAATTAAAAAGTCATATCATAGATGAAGTGCATTATTAAAAGTGGTGGTAGAGAATCCCTTAAGGAATTTCGGCATGGTAATGGGTGTACATAAATGATTATAGCGGGACTAATGAGGGTGAAAGTTATATCTAATAATTTATACAATAAATAGATTTTTAGGTAATCATGGAACATCATATGATGACATATTAAAATGAAATTTAAGAAGCATAATATTTAACAAGTGCATGAATAGAAATGAGAAGTGAGAAATCCCTTATAGAATTTTGACATTGTAAAAGGTGTTCATAAAGGATTATAGGGGTATTAATGAGAGTGAAAGGAATATAACATAATTTATATATAAAATGGATATAAATGGAATCTAGTAACATTCTATCCCGACATATGATAATAGAATTTAAGAATCATAATATAAAAAAACTTCTTGAATGGAAAGGACAAGAGAGGAATCCCTTTTGGAATTTTGGAAAAGTAACAGGTTTACATAAAGACTTATAGAAGGTATTAATGAGAGTTAAAGGAAGATATTATTATTTATACCAAAATATGAAATTAATTTAATCATGGAACATCATATACCGACTTAGGAAAATGGAATTTAAGATCCATTATATAAAAGATGTGTGTGAATGGAAATGAGAAGAGAGAAATCCATTACTAAGATTTGTAACTCCAATGTCTTAAGATAGGTCTCTTGGGAGTATAGGGATCCCTGGGAGGAATTTAGGTAGTATATAGAAGAGTTAAGATGCGCTAGATAAAGTTTTAGTGAAGAAAAATGGGATTCTGTGTGGGATTATATTGGGAAGGAGGGTTTTTTATTATTAATTGTGGACACTTTATAATAAAATATTCAATCCAAAAACCATAACATCATCTATGAACATCAATTTTTTAACAAAGTGGATCGTCTTAAATTATTTAATAATTCCAAGGCCGAATCTTATAAAAATTATTCAGTTCATTATATGGAGGTGAGTCTCACTCATAAAAAATGAATTTAAAATCATAAAATATATTTATTTCTTGAAGGATTCATAATGGGTTTAATAAAATAAACATATATCCAAATTATTTTAAAGATAACCCATATATTTTTCTGAAGGTACTTTTATATTTTATTAATTAAATCATTATTGGTTAATTATTATGTCATAAAACACACTGTATATTTATATTCTATTTAATTTTTACACAAAAATTCAACTGTCTATGTAAATTATGAAAAATTCACCATTGGATAATTTTGACATCCTTATTCCAAAAAAACATTTATTTTAAATAGGTAGATTTTCCCTTTAATATAAAAATTAGAAATTATTGAAAATGACTGGTTTTTTCACAATAATAGTTTTTAAACCCGAATAAAAATTACATTTTACTTCATTAAAAATATACGACCATTTAAATATAATTAAAATAATTTAATAATAATATTATATCAATTTTTTTATTTCAAAAATCCATTTTCCTTTCAAAATATATTTCTTAATTGAATTTTAACATTAACCAAAAAAATATTTATTCTTTAATATTATTTAGAAATAAACACTAATAGGATGAAAATATGTTAATTATTATATAAAAATAATATACATATACCTATTAGTAGGTTCGTGATAAATATCCTTCACTTACACAAGAATAATCCCAAAGAGTATGGTGAGTGATGGTGGGGTTTTAATGGGGTTGTCCATTGAACATAGTTTGGGTCATGATCTCATTGAGCATGAAATTCTCCCGTAAATATTTTAGATGATTCTTATGTTATTGGATCTCATCTTGGGCTTGGTTCAGGGAAAGCCCAAAAATGCTATATCCCTCAGAAGCCCAAATAAATTCTCTTCATATGGTACAATTCTATCATATGATGTCTCCAATTCATTTGTATATATCTAAAAGATTTTATAAAACCTTATATTTATAATAGTCAAGTCTTCATTTCTCAACAACTATATTATCAACGGTTGGGATACGTAATGGTCATTTAATTCAAATTAGATAAAATACAACATAATTGTTTCATTTGTTTTCTATATCCATTAAATCAAATGGGGAATTTAATTCATGAATATTATTGTCATTACAACCTTCCCCCTTAATAATTTCTCCCTCAATATTTCCATTTCCCACACTAAACCAAATTATGTTAACTCAGCTTCATCACCTCCTCGGGTTCCCATGGTGCTTCTTTGAAAATTTCATTTTTCCACAAAACCTTGATGCGGGGAATCAATTTTTTTAATAGGAATTTTTCTCAATGATATAAGATCTTCACCAACTTCCCTTAATAAGAAGGGAAAATCTACTATGGTACCACCTATGGATTGAGTGCATACGATGGGTCTAGGATGTACTTATTTAATATGGATACATGGAATACATCATGTGCTTAAGATAGGTTTGGTGCGGGTTCTAGTCGATTTTCTACTACTCTGATTCAATCAAAGATCTCAAAAGGAGTCATGTACCTTGGAGTAAGCATTCCCTCATTCTCAAATATCCTCACTCCCTTCCATGGAGATATGTTGAAGAATACCATGTATCTAACATTGAACACTAGGTAATGTCGATGGTTGTCATCATATCTCTTTTTTCGACTCTGAGTGTCTTTTATGTGCTTCTAGATGGTCTTAACCTTCTCCACCATTTCAAAGAACATTTATGGACCAAGAAGTTTTCATTCCAAAAATTCAACCTAACTTACATGTGTTCTGGATGGTCATAACCATCTATACCTTTCTTTCTTTCCCAAGATGGTAGTGTATTGAGCATTCTTAATAATCGAAGATATCTAACCATCTTCATTGGCTCATATTCATGTATATATTTTTGAATAAGTATATGAGACTTTTGTGACCTGTATATATTTTACAGTTCTTCCCAAAGAGATAATATTTTCATATTTTTAATACAAATATTTCAACTCCAAATCATGCATGGGATAGTTTTTCTCACGAATTTTCAACTTCCATGATTCTTAGGAAATGACTATTTAATTTTTCATCAACACAAATACTAATTCATTATTTAAAGAATTGATGAATGTCATGAAAATTTCCCCACTTGTGGGTAGTTTTAGAATAGGGGAATTGTAAATCATCCTTTTAAACTCCATGAATTTTTATACAGGTTCATCATTCCATGAAAATTCGACCTTCTTCGGAGTTATTTTGGTATGAGGGTTTAATAATCATTAAACATTTCTCACAATTTGGAAATAATATCCATCTAACCCAAGTAATCTATGAATATCATTCATAGATGTACGCCTCAGCCATCCCATAGTTTCTTTTATCAGGGAAGTATCCAAAGATATCGACTTACATGTAATGATATTCCCCAAGAATGAGACATCTATTAACAAAGACTCACACATATTTTACTTTTCATAGTGATTTTCCTTTCACAAGGTCTTAATCAACATTCTAATTTGTTCCTCAGGCTCTTCCTTGGTATTAGATTATATTAGAATACCTTTTCTAAAGACGACCATAGATTTTTTATGAAAAGTCTTAATGACTCTATTCATAAAGTGCTAAAATATTACTAGATAATTAGTGTGTCTGAAAAGAATCACTAGAAACTCTTAGTGAATATACCTTGTATGAAAATCATTCTTGTGGATATCCTTCTTCTTCAACCTTACATAGTAATAGCCCAACCATATATCTACCTTAGATAAGTATTGTTCCCCATTTAGTTTATTGAACAAGTCATCAACTATTGAAAAATTATACTTTCTCTATATCATGATTTTTTGAACTCACGGTAATCAATGAAAAGGTTAATTGACCCATACCTTCTTCTTGTAGAAGAGGACTTGTGCACCTCATGGTGAAGCACTTGGGGATATAAAACCTTTATCCATATTATCATGTAGTTAGTTCTTTATCATATCAGGTTCAACAATAACAATTCTATATAGATTCTTGGCTATTCGAAACACTATAAGTATATGTTTGATTGAAAAGTTGACTTCTCGGCTAAGAGGAAGACTAGGAAATTCCTCTGGAAACACATTAGCGTATTTCGTGGAAATAAGCTTTCCCAAAAAGATTATACTTTCTATAAAATCAATCATTTGAGATAGATATGCTTTTTCATTTGGAATTAATATCCATTCTTGAGATTATAGTGCTAAAAAAATATTCATCCTCCTTCTTGAACTTTTATTGAATCAGGGGTCAATTTTCAATTTGGAGAGTGACTTCCATCTCTTAGAAATTTATGTTGGCTCTATATTGAGAAATATAATATATGCCAATAATTTCATCAAATTCCACTAAGTAAAGTATTGAATTTTTCATTGGGATGTTCAATCCACAAATTCTGACAGGGGATGAGTTATATTCAATGGATACAATAATTTAGCCATTTTATATTTTCACCGGCATCTCTACTTGCATGAATTCTAGTGGTGTTTAAATAGTTATACTAAACATTTGGGATATAATTGAATGCATAGAACTATAAGAGATATCACTAACTTCACTTTTTTATTCTAGTTCAATATTAACCAATAAATACTTAAGGATGAGTGTTTTTAAACTATTAAAAAAATAATGTAGAATCCGATGATAATAAATGGATAAATAATGAATTATGTTTATATCTTTAACTTTTGATTTTCTAGGCTTTAATCTATGTTATCCATTATCTACTACCTAACATTTATTATTATGAGAATTCTTTGTTCCCTTAATATTGGATTTTGATGATCTTATAAATTTTCCAAATTGTATCCCCAGTGAGTGTCAAACCAGGTGCATAGTAAAGACTATTTTCATGTACTAGGTTACCCGTAGTCGAGCTTGGAACACCTTCTCAGATTTGTTTCTCTATAGTAAAACTATGCCAAAACCATGTCCACTTTTAGTATCCACACATGGATTTATTTTCTTGATAAACCACATACTCAATACATACCAAAATTTACGGATGTTTTCTTACACATAGTCTTATCCCAATGGGTTTTCTATAGGGTTACAAATCTTAATCCCCCAAAAAGCTAAAAATATCCTATGATACTCACTATAAACACCATAGTATTTATTTCATATTTAAACATTATTTATTATATAAAATATCACATAATACATCTTATAAGATCTAGAGGTCTATTTTCTTAGGGAAAATTTGGTATATTACCTAATAAATTAAAACATGAAAAGTAACATCTTGATTGAATACTTCTTTCACTTATCCACAATAATCCTACATACATAACACTGCATTTGATAAATTGAGGAAATATATTAGAATGATGTGTTCTATAAATCCTTCTAAGGTAATAAACATGGTATAGCATGAGGATGACATTACATGATAAAAAAATGACATATCAAAATATTATAATGGCATCATGAATATAAAGGAATTTCTTAACATGATGATCATAACATGGGAAATGTGGAAAACACTTACAACATGATATTATCATGAGTTATGTATCACTTCACATGGAGGATCATGATTCAATGTTCATTGAACATGGAGGAGCATGATTTAATTCTTATTACACATGAAGGAGAAAGAGTCAAGGCTCATTGAACATGATGGACCACAAGTCAAAGCTCACTACACATGAAAGAGAATGAGTCACAACCCATTTCAAATGATGTATCATGATACTAAACATTACCCAATTCATTTGAGCTCTATCAGTATGAAACATTCACAATCATTTTATCTTAAAGCTTTTTTGTGCCACATAGATCACAAAACATGGATTCATTAATCATTATATTTTATTCTATAATCAAGGAAAATTTTAATATAGACATATAGATACATAATATATTAGTATATGTTCATAAAGGTGAATACCCTTGATTGTGAAATGTGTATCATATTCACTATATTGGTTTTGGCATGGAAACACACTGTGCAATTTCAACAACATTATGAAATCATATAGAAATTCATAAAATGGGTTGATGAGAGAGAAATAGATATATCATTATTTTGACATGAAATGGATATTAATAGGTAAATATATATACATTCCCAAAGATATGTAATTTGAAATATATGGTTTAATATAATGAAGAGTCTTAAAGTTATTGTAGAAATAAAACATACCCTTATAATATTTCTGCTTGGGGATAGGTTTACATAAAGTTTCATAAGAGGGTTAAATTAGAGTGAAAGGGTCTATAATAATTAATAAATAAATTTTATAGTAATTGGGATAGGTAATAATATATCCCTACATAATAAAATGGAAATTAAAAATTCATGTAATAAATTAAGTGCTTGATTAAATGTGGAGAGAGATAATCCCATTTAGAATTTTAGTATAGTAACATGCGTATATAAAGGATTATATGAGTATTACTGAGAGTGAATGAAAGATATAATCATTTATACATCAAATTTATAGTATTATAATCATGTAAACTCTTATCCGAATATATAAAAATGGAATTTAAGAACTATAATATAAATGAAGTGCTTGATTGTAAATGAGAATAGAAAAATCCCTTATGAAATTTCAGCTTAGTAACGTGTGTACATACAAGATTATAGGGGTATTAATGATAATGAATGGAAGATATAATAATTTAGGTATAACTTTTAATGTAAGGGAATCAAGGAACTTCATATACAGACCTAGATAAATGGAATTTATAATGAATAATATAAATGAATTTCTTGAATGCAAATGAGAAGAGAGAAAACCCTTTCGGGAATTTCGGCATAGTAACGGGTGTACAAAAAGGATTATATGGTGGATTAATGAGACTTAAAGGAATAAATCACAACTTATAACCCAAATTTATAGTAATTTAATTCTATAACATCATATAGTAACAAATGAAAATGTAACTTGAGAAACATAATATAAAATTAGTGCTTTAATGGAAATGAGAAGAGAGAAATCCCTTACATGGTTATTTGACTCCAAAGGATTGGGATTGGATTTTTGGGAGCTTTGAGGAGACATTAGAGGAATTTATTAAGTATATACAAGATATTAGACAAACATAAATGAGTTTTACTAAAATTAAAAGTGATATTAAGTAGGTTTATATAATAAATGATGTGGAATTCTTTATTATTTTGGTTTTTGACACTTCATAATGAAATATTCAAAACCACAAACCATCCAATTGTTTTTCCCAAGGTGTCATCCAAATGTATTGTTATAGAATATTTTATAACTCCATGGTCCAAACTTATGTAAATATTTCTTTACATTCTATGGAGGTGAGTCACACTATTAATGAAATGTATTTAAAATCATAAAATACATTATACGTCCTCAAATATGCATGATAGATTTAAAAAATATATAAAATAAACTAGAAACCACATTATTTTAAAGATAAAACAAATATATGGCTGAATGTACCTTTAATTGTATTTATTACATAATTATTGGGCCATTATGATTTCATAAAACACACCATGTATTTATACAGTATTTAAATTTTACTCAAAAATATGACTATCTCATACAATTAAGAAAAATTCACGATTGGATAATTTTTATGTCCTTATTCCAAAAATAATTTCTTTTTTATATAATTTTTTTTATAAATATCTTATTTTTAACTTTTAAAATAAAAATGGAAATTATTGAAAATGAAGGGGTTCTTTTTACAATAAGAGTTTTTGAACCCTAATAAATATTATATTTGACATCATAAAAATTATACAGTCATTCATATCTTATAACTGAGGTTTAATAATAATATTTTATTTAAATAATACTTATTAATAAAATTAATTAATTCATCAATATAAATTTCTTATTAGAATATGAATATTAACCAAAAATACTATTTGGCATTAAAAATCATTTACAATTTAACAATAATAAGATGAAAATATGTACATCATTGTACAAAAAATAAGGTACTTTTACATATTATTAGTGTATTGATCCTTATACTTCAATTAAACCAAAATAATCATTAAGAGTAATGTGCACGATGGTGGGACTTTCTTTGGGCCAATCGGTAAACAAGGTTTGGGTCGTGATCTTGATGATGATGAACATCTCCTGTGAACAGTTTCTCTCAGGATTATATTGTCTGATATTGTCTTTGTCTTGGTCTATGTAAAAACCAAGAAATTTTATCTCCCTTGGATGATTCGACCAAAAGGCTTCATAGGGTAAAATCCTTCTTGAGGAGCCCATCACTTCCTTTGTGTCAAAAATATTTTCTAAAACACTTTATGTGTACTAGACATGCTATCACTTTTCAATGCTATATTATCAATGGTGATGATACATAATAGTCATTTAAATTTAATTGGGTAAAATAAAACATAATATGTTCATGTATTTTCAATATATATTAAATGAAAATGGGAATTTTATTATTATCAATTTTTCTTTCTTACGGAGGTATACATTGAATCCTAATAAAATAAAATTGAATGCAGTACTCTATGAAACCTTAACAATTTATTAATGTATATCCTATAAAAATGATGTAGAGGGAAATCCTATGAAATATAACTGAAATGTTTTGTCTTTTTAGGGTGAATGACAACAATACATATAGAATTAATCCAATTTGAACTTTTAGGGAGTCTAAAGTAAAAATACACGGTGATGTTTTCCCATTTCGATTGTGGTATAGGGAATGGTTGTAACATACACTTAAACATTTGTCTCTAAATAAAAATTTATTTATAAATCTAGCATCGAGATAAAAACTCTAAAATATCCCTCTTCATGTTATCCCACCAGAAATATTCATTCAGATCTCTCTACATCATTTCACATACAAGGTGAGTAAAGAATGAAGAACGCTGATATTATTCTAGTATCTCATTCATAAAATCATGTATGAATTGAACACTTACATAGTTCTTGAAACTTATTATGGCATCATAGTTAAGATTTAACTCTGGAAAATTTCTATCCTTCTTATATAGGTCTACATCCTACTCTTTTTTCATCATTGATCTTCATTGGGATTGGTGGTTGGACACTCATTTATGAAATATAAAATATTTCACTTTCCTTGAAGTTCTCCATATCTGTCATTTGAAAATCCATAAATATTGGATCTTTTTTTGGCTTCACCAAAAATAGGATAACATGATTTTTTGAATATAAAAATCTCCCATATTATTTTCCTTCCCATTTTTTTAATTTATTAAGTGGTAAAAATTATTAATAAGTTCCCACCATCTCCTCCAATACATATTAATCTCATTTTTATAGAATATATACTTTAAAAATGTATCATAAGTATATATATCACAATTTTCTATGTAAAGATAATGCCTCCATATGATTAATGAAAAATTTTCCACCTATTACTTTAAATCATGTGTTGTTTAACTTTTTATATAAACCATAATTTTTTCTGATGAATAAGATATATCCATTTTGTTTAAAAAAATAATGAATCCCAATCCATTTTGAGATGCACGAATATATATTAGAAAACCTTCTCCATTGTATTGTAATGTGAACATACGTTCACTCCCAAAACACTTCGTTAGTTCTTTAAATTTTTTCTCACATTAATCTTTCCAATGAATCATAGATCTCTTCTGAGTTAACATAGTGAGTGAATCAGGCATCCTTGAGAAATTTTATATAATGTGTTAATAATATCCATAAAAACCAAAACAACTATAGCTCTCAGTCACTATACTGTGTCTAGCTGAATTTACAATAGACTCTTGTATTTTATGGATCCAACATTGTAATGTCTCTTGAGTTTATATTATACAAAAAATAAACCTTATATAACCCAAATTGACACCATTAATATTCTTCATATAGATTCTCCATCATTAGTGTCTTAAGGGAATTTATCAACTTATTTTAATACTTATCCATTTTGTTTGAATATATAAGAATATCATCCATAATGACTACCAAAAACTGGAAAAGGTATTATACAAATATAATATTATTTAAATAACTAAGTATAGTGGGGGAATTAAGTGTACCAAATAGAATCACTATATATTCATAGTGTCCCAAGCATGTATGTAATGATTTCATTTTTTAAATACTCTTTTAGGATCCTTAATAAATGATATACATATTGAAGGTAAATATTGGAAATGTATTTAATTTTACACAGTTGATAAAAAATGTCATAAACTCAAGGTGGAAGATCCATGTTCTTGATTGTGACCATGTTTAGTTCCCAATGAAAAATACACAATCACATTGATCTATCATTCTTCTTATCAAAAAGAATTATTGAACCCTGAGGTGTCACACATTGTAGAAAGAATTCCTTTTCAAGGTTCTCTTATAGTTTCTTAGTTAGTTATTGCTACTAAATTGATGTTATTCTATAGAGATTCATTAAAAGAATTTTAGAATCAAATATGATTTTTATTTGGAAATAAACTTCATGATTCAGGGGAATACATAAAAACTCTTGTAGAAGGACATCAACATAATCCTTCACAAATGGAATATCCTTGATGTTGAGTTTATCCCCATCCATATGAGATAAAAAACAATTTTTAATAGGAATATAGTCTTATACAATAGAATTTACTGCCATTGTATGTTATTATTTATCATAACAATTATATATGATCATAGGTTGGTTCAACATAACAAATTTGAAATTCAATTCTCAAAATCTAATGTGTTATTTATATAGATAAATCAATTCAATGAAAAAGATAGCATCAATTTCAACTTGAGAGAGAATGAGAAGATGTTTAGGTAGAACATTCCCACAAACATCAACTAGATAATAACAATGGACATGAGATGTAATCATCACACCATAATAGGCTTTCACTAATAATTAAAAATCTAATAATTGGGGTTTCTTTTATTACACTTTTAAACTTATTTATATATAAATGAATGGGTAAATCCATAGTTAAATAAGTCATTAAGAATACTAAAATTGAAGGTATATTTTCCTTTCACCACATCCTCATCTTACCCCTCATCAAAAGTGTGATAACATTGAATTTCAATTTGTCTCTTAACAAAGAGATTTTAGCATTGATCATTGTCATTAATCATTAGATTCGATCACTGGTTATCATAATAACCATACTTAACTCGTTGGAAACATTTATTTATATGAATGGTGAATTATATGAAGAATTATATCTATTATAATCATTAGTTATTATATTCCAATAACATTGGAATTTTATACGCTACTAAAATTACATTCCACAGTAAAAAAATTCAAATCCCCTTAAGAAAATTACTTCCATGTTTCCTTCCAAAATATGATCATTGAGAAAAGATCATATTCTTATCTCGATAGTTTTTAGAGTTTCCATTAAATTTAATATTTCAATAATTATCAAAAGCATGAGATTTATGGGTAACTCAAATATCCATTTTATCCTTGATAGTATATCAAAATATTTGTTCATAGGTTCCAGTGTCCCTTATGGATAATTCCCATCAGAGACATGGTTTTATTAAACTGAAGGATCAATCATTCTTAATATTACGTTGGAAGATAATACAAGTAGTATACCTCACAATTCTTGTAATATTTTCCTTATAGGTTCCCATGGATTCATCAACCTTTTAATTTTTCTGAAGGAATTATTTCTCCATTTTAATATGAAGAACATAAGGGAAGTGAATTTTAAAAAAATAATATACTAAACTCAAAAAACTCCATGGATTCAATTTTTTCATATTTCATTGTGTGATAAATAAGAGTCCACCATTGATCCACTTTTCATTATAAAATATAGAATACTGAATTTAATTCTTACTGATCAAAACCCAAAATAAGAGAAATTATATTTTGAGTGGTAATAATATGTATCATGATTCAGATGGATTAGTGGAAGCATTAAAATAAGGATGAATTTCCCTTACGACGGACTCAATAGAACATAATTCCCTCTTTTTCTTGTTTGTAATTTTAGTAGATTCATACATTAATAAATTAATGTGAGCATAAAAACATGTTTCTAATCCTATTCTAATAACATTTGGTCACTCATAAAGAAAATAATTTAATTTTTTTTGTCAAATTTGGCTTTAAGAAGTGTCTATTAAATTATACCCATTAATTATAACCAAGTAGCATAGTGTGTGAAATGATAATTAGAGTGGGGAACAACATAATCATGAAAAACCATTTATAGGATTTCTTTAATAATAACACATTATTTAAAATCTATAAGAACTCATGTTTAATCTTTTTTATTCATTAAAAAAATATATTATAGTACTTCATGACCATTTATTAAGATTTTAGGAATTTACAAAGCATATCACCTGGGATTGTCCAACTAGGTGATATATAAAGTCCTCTTTTAGGCATTGGTGATAATCGATTAAAATCCCACAATGATTTTTCTAGTGTTATTACTCATATGTATAACTATTCAAAATCCAAATCCACATGTAGTATCTAGAGAGGAATGGAAATTTTGTGGAAAAAAATCACTCTATCCTTAATAATAACTCTATGACATTTTATAATAATTTTAATTCTCGTTAAACTTATCCCTAGGGTTCACAAATAAAATCACTTACTACATAAACTGGTTATCAAAATCTATGAACTTATATGTACTCTAGTAAACCCGGATTTTCATACAATGATATTACATATTAATAGAATAATATTCACTTAATTTTATAAACATGCTTGTGCACTGTAATGGTTTAGTGTTTTTGGAAACATGGATACAGAATGAATTGGTTTATAAGTAAACTAAATAATCTACCACTTATTTATTCATAATTATCACACTTTTTAGATATATCATATGTAATAACATTATTCAAATCTATGGGAAATGAATCATAAGAAACGGTGTCCTAAAATTCTCAGTATTGGTAAATAAGGGAGATTTCAATAATCCCAAAAGTATTACATGAGAATAAGGGTATGAGAACACGTTAATAACATTGGAAAACCATTACCCACATATCTTTGATCAAAATCATGAGTCATGGGATAAATATTTGAATTCACAAGACATGAATCACAAATAAATAAAACAACATTAGAAATAAGAACATAACTTTGGAATAAGACATAATTTTTTTATACACAAAAGAATATAGAATCATTTTCTTAATAGTGAAGGTTCATTTTCAAGACTCTCGTTGTGGAATGGGATCAGTACCCAATACATAATTTTAGTCATGGTTCACACCCACTTATATCATAGTGGGCACATCTATATAATAAACTAGCTCCACTCCCAATTCTATTCCAGTTTATTTCATCATATGTCAATATTAAATGAATTCATTTGAGGTAGATATAAGTCTCACCCGTAAATAATAAATACAATACATGTTTTTCAAATAATATTAATAAGAATTCATCATATCCTAACAAAAAAAATTGTTTTCAGAAAAATTTAATCACAGCATATCCTATAGAAAAGAAACTTGTTTTATAATAATTTCCTCACTTCATAGTCGAATAAAAAGTGATTTATGAACAGTTTAGAAAAAAACATTTTATGATAATAATTATAAATCCAGATCAAGAATAGGAATGGTATCCTTGGATATTATCCTTATAAATTCGTCTATAACATAAAGATATTTCATTTTATATAAAAACTTTTTTTGAAAGATCACATGGAAATATTTTGAAAAATTATCCATTCCACTTTAAAATTAATTATTTAAAATATAAAATTTAAATAAATGTAATAAAAAAAACTTTATTTGAAAATAACCATTGAAACATTTAACGAAATATTTATATCATTTATTTTTCATGGTGTTGTAGAATACCATTGATGTCGTACACATAAAAACAATGAATCCATAAATTTCTTGAAGAAATATAGAAGTTCCTTGTTTAAGAAAGCACAATGATGAATAAATTTTTAAACTTTTTAAAAAATAAAAACATTTGTAAAAATTAATATAAAAAATAATGTTATTATGTTTATAAATTTCATTTAAATATATTTAGAAGACATTGATTTAGATAAAAAATAGCTTTTTATAGAAGAGAAAAATACAATCATTTTTCCTTAAAACCAGTATTTTCATCAATTGAGTACATAAAGAGTTAAAGATAAATGGAAAGAATTTAATTCCAAAATAAAAATATTGTATATAAACAATCATGAGTTTATGGAGATAAATATTATAATGTTTCATAAAAGGGGGAAAATCCTAAACAATTTATATACCAAATGAAATTGTAAAATAAAACCCTTTCCATATTTGTAATTATTGAATTCTTATCCCCAGAAAAGAAAGAACGTGAGTTGTATATTTATATCCCTATAATTTTACAACCATGAATCATAAAATACATTTAGTTTTATTATATAAACTACAAAAAATAACCAAGTGTACATATGTCATGTGTCCCGTGTGAATAAAAGTGAGATGGAAATCTCTTAACATAAGTCCTGAATTTCTTCATTCACATTCAAACCTCATGCATATTAAAAGCGAGTTTATTATGAATATATTAAAAAATAATAATCATATATATCATAACATATATTAATTACTTATAACATTTTACCATTCCTTTATTAATATCTTTTTATTACAATCATAATTATGGGTCATAACTGCTGGTTTTTTCATGTGCATTTTGGTTCTGTAGTTTTGTTACATTTACATTTTTATGGTCCAAAAAACTCCATTATTTTAATAATTATATTATTATCTTAAAAATATATTTTATAAATTTTTATATTCATATATAAATTTTATAGATATAAAAATGAATTACATCATTCGTCGATATATTAGGCTGATTGTATCCATGAACGATGTTTCCATTTTATATACGTATGGAATAAAAGGAAGGTAAATATAAATTAACCTTTATATAATAACCTTAAAATAATATATATAATATATATTCATCAAATATATCCTTATTATCTTCCATGTAAAATTAAATTGATAAATGTTTCACATTTCTTTATAGAAGCAGTAGCTGACACGTAGAAAACAGTGACGTTATAATTTTCCAACAGGTTTGAAGGTAAGAAGGTAAATGAGATATTATAAATAAAAATCTAAAATTATTTCAAAAAAATCATCTAAACTTGTTAAATTTATCTTTTTCTATAGACATGAGAAGAAGTTAATGAAAATGAATCACATCAGTTCATGAGGTGAATGTCTTCCATACACACAATTGCTGGTTTTATTTCCAACTTGATGGAGGAGGAGAATTATCCAGGTTATGAAATTAACATAATGAAATATAACAAAATAGTATATTATCAGTTTTTTATTTCATCATAAATTAATATTATTTAAAGGATGTACAAGAAGAAATA
Source organism: Viscum album (assembly GCA_963277665.1). Classification (NCBI taxonomy): domain Eukaryota; kingdom Viridiplantae; phylum Streptophyta; class Magnoliopsida; order Santalales; family Viscaceae; genus Viscum; species Viscum album. Next base: position 595,367,100 of record OY728126.1, read on the forward strand.
AAATAAAATTCTAGGTTGAAAATGATAACTTTTCTTCTAATAATGACTTTAGGAAAAAACCAAAAGACATTATAGGAAGGATAACTAAAAAAACTTTTTTTATAATGTGTATTGGGAAGTAAAGAAGGTATTTTTTAGGTATTGACCATGAAAAATGCCTTTTATATTTGAATATGAGAGGATAGAGGGTGTCCTTTTATATGTGGGGGAGAGAACACAATTCAATTTTTTTCAAATAAAAAGATATACCCATATTTTACACACACAAAAGGTTAAAAATGGTCCCTTATGAAACCCTATATTATGAATGGTGTAAATATGTCCATTAAATATTAATTTTAATGTCATTGTATCCCATATATTTTTTGTTAAACCCATTATAACTGTAACCATTGTAGTTAATTGTTTTTTCCTATTCATTATGAACAAAAATGTAGTTGGAATTATTATATAAAAACAAACATCATTTTTAAATATATATAATTATTTTTTTTATATTAAATTCATAAAATTGGAATAATTTGAATTAAAATTATACCTTTAAAACTGATGAAAAAGTGATTTTTCAAAGAAAAACGTTTCTTATGTGTTGATGTATGTAATATGAAAATTCAACATAAAATTGTCTAAATAACCTAAATTAGATTGAGAATAATATAATTTAAATAAAATTACATTCAAACCAATTTTTTTAAAAATAAATCTACAAAATCTCTAAATGAAAAGGTAGTTTTCAATAAAAACATTATTTTTTGATATTAATCAGACTATTTATATTTTTAAAAAATAAATGAAAAATTAATTATAAGATAATTTTCTCATTTTGATTTCAAAAATTATGTTAAAATTTTAAAAAAATTCAAAAAATTTAAAAAAACATTTCTCCACAAAAATAAATGAGAATCATTTTTTGATAAAAAATATATCTTCAAAGAATATAATGTCTATTTCAAAAAATTATTTATTTATTTATCAATGTATTTTATTTATTTTATAATATAATAATTAATTTTAAAAATGTAGTTATCTTTTTCATACTTCTAAATATAATAGTTAGGTTATCATACTTATTTTTAAATAATAATATTTTTAATAGTATATTGTGGTTTATGACAACTCATTGTCGTGTGTAATGTAAGATATCAAAGAATTTAAATTTATTTGAATAAAATATATTTCTTAAAATATCAAGGGGAAAGACCCTAAAGTGAAATGGGTGATGATCTCATGGATAATCATTTTCAAAATATCGAACTCTTATTTGAAGAAATATTACTAAAACATCCTCACAAAACAACATTTTTATTCAACAGATTATAAAATTCATCAAAGAAAATAATGCATACAAGGTGAAATTGCATGAATGGAATTTTTGTGATATGATAATTACTCATTTTTAGTTTTATGACCAAATATATTCTTTAATGTGACTATTTTAATATCTTTAATTTAAATTGGTGAATGTTAAACCATTTTTACATTCCAAAGTAGAATGTTGTGTCACTAGCTTGATCAAACGACCATAATAAATTACATCAATCATGAGACGAAATGTATCCATGTTTTTTAGTGGAGCTATAGTTTTTTTCTTTCCCATATCCCATGTCGATAATTCTTTTAGTTTTCGGCCCCTTAATAAGAGTTTTTGTGTTTTATCTTTCTCAAGCAAGCCCCCACGTTGGAACATGAAACAATGCACATACTTTCTCTCACATGGCTATGTTACATCAATGTAGTCTACCTTGAAAATTCTATTAAAATCATAGGCACTCCATGTGCACCACCTTATGTGCTGCCTATGGGATCTTGCATGCCCACTACCTTGTTTATCCATGTATTCCCATGGATGGGTTGGTTCATGTATGGTCTATCCTAGTAACCATATGTGGTTGAGCTTTCTCTCGTGGATGGTTTTGTTTAGATAATATTTTTTACTCCACATAGAAAATATATGTGCTTCAAATTAAAAAATATAATAATTCCAAAAACAAATCCATCCCACTTAAAAACATCATAATGAATAGTATTTTTCATATAATTCATAATTATTTACTTCATTCAATATTAATCATTTAAAATAATCAATATTTATTTCATGGAATTCACACCACCAATTTCCTCGAGGAATAATTGATTGTTACCTGGGCTTATTTATCTTGTTTAATATACTTTTTTATCATTTACCCATGTCCTTATACATTAATATCGATCTAAAAATATCACAATTTAACATGGAGAATTATCTTACCAAATTACATCTAATGAATCTAAAAAAATCCCCAAGTATCATCAACAAACTTTTATAATGTTCATAAAATTGTCTCCATATTTCTATTTAAATTATTAATAAATAATCATAGGTTACCTCATCATACATTTACTTTGATTCCTTGTTATATTTTGAAAAAATCAACCATACTCATCAACTATCAACAAGGAATTTTCACAGAAGAAATGAAATGGGTCATTAAATAGTATTATCAAAAAGTGAATCATGATATAATATTTAAAATGGGAAACATATGTACCTTGAAAATAATTTACATGAGTAATTCCAAACATTTCACAAATGGGGAAATAAGAGTAGAGAAATACATACTAAGATTCATTAAATTTTATATAAGATTCCATCAATTAAAAAATTATATTGAAATAATGTATATATATATATATATGTAATGAGGAAATAATTCATAAACAACCAGATTTCATAACACACAAAATCCTATTATAAAATATTCAATTGAGAATTGATATTACCTACTGATTGTAAACAGAGTGTAAACTCCCCTTACATTAGACATCCACTTGGGTGTACTTATTCTAACCTCCAATATTATAAATTAATAATTACATTAAATATATACCACAAATTTACTCATAAATATCTTATTATATATAATTATCTTATAATATCTTACCACCCTCTAAATAGTAATTCATTATTAAAATAATTATTTTTTGTGTGAACTATTATTTTGTCTTTTCATGTTCTAATTCCATGGTGTTGGTTTTAACAAAATAGTCATGGTTTCATCATATCCATAATGTTTACTAATATGTAAAATATGAGTTATAAATTCTTATAGAGTTTAACCCACGCCTTATGGAACATATGTTAACATTTCACATTAAACTCTTCAAACATTTCTTTTTTAGTGATTATTAATATTAATAAAATAAATAAATAATAATGTTAATGTGAATTTTAATATCACCCCTCCAAATTTACAAAAATAATTTAATTTAATAAATATTATTGAATATTGTAAATAAATAACATTCAATAATACATAATGATATAAAAATTATAATAATTTTCATGTTTGTGACAAAAGAGACAAAAATAAAATCACATTATAATGATCAGAAGAGTATAAAGGTGTTATTGTATATCAATAATAACACATTTATAAATCTTTCACAATGATTAAATAACCTATTTAATCATAATATATATTTTCATAATTATTTATTAATTATTGTGAGGAAAAAACAATCACATCATTTTGTTGAGGGAGAAGTCCCTACATACATTGGGTGTGTTACCATTTTTCCTTAAACGAAATGATAGAAATAAAAAGTATAATTTATATTTATATATTGAAAAATATGTCATAAATATTGAATATATTCCTTAATTACAAATATATATTTAACTTTGAGATAGGGTAATGAAAAATCATAAATATCACTACATGGAAGTGATAGTCTACAAGTAAGCTAGGGTGGTGTTTACATTTTCCATTTGATGGTAAAGAGATAAAATGGTTATACCATTCAAATAAAAAAATTTATTACATTAAATATATATATTTTATTATTTATGATGTTTAAGGAAAATCTTTTTATGTTTTAAGAAGAAATAAACAATAAAAATTCTAGAAAGAACATATACCCATCCTTGTATAATCTTCATTGAAAAAACATTAAGGATTATTTGATGTGTCTTTTGGGAAGAGTAGAACCTATAAAACATAAATATGAGAGATTTGAATGTCTTAAATCTGATATTTTAGCATATAAGTTGTTAACTAGTGTAGATAAGTGGGTATATGAGGTATCCTTTTATAAGTGAGGGGAGTGGAACCCTTATAAATATTAAATGCTTCAAATTAAAATTTATTACTTATTATTGTAATGTGGCTCAAATTTATTAAAATTTAAATTATAGGATACATTATTTCTTTTAAACACATATATCGCCAATTTTAGATAATTTTAATTGATATTATATGCATTATATCTTAGTTTACTCCCCCAACATTAACCCTTTTAAGCCATACTATGGTGAATTTTTTTTACCATTATAAATATTCCTTAAGCCTAAAAATTAAATTGAAAAAATTAAATAATTTTAATAGGGTAATCCCTAATATTTAATAAATTTTAATATATAAAATTTGCATCATTATTAAATATAATTTTTCATATATGATTAAAAATCCGTAGAAAATTTTGTTTAAAAAAATTATTTTTAGAAGAAAAAAAATTAATTGAAAAATAAAATATAATATTAATGGAATTAATTGGATTTTGTTTAATTAATATAGGTTTATTAAAATTTTAATTAAAACTATACATAAATAAACATAGTTGATTCCTTAATGAAAAATAAAAAAAAAATATTTTTAATTTGTCTATAAAAGTTAATTACATTTCTTAAATTCTAAAGATAACTTTTGAATTTTAACATTCAATTTTTGAATATATTATAATAATTATAAAATATATATTTTATTGAAAAAATAGTTTTATTAAACTATCCAATCATTCATATAATGTGAAAATGTCATAAAATAATTATATTTGTAAAATCTACATTTTTCACTATTAGAAAAAAAATAAACTATTTTAGAAAAATACAAATAATTTATATTAAGAATATTTTAACATGATGATTTATAAAATGAATTAAATTTTAACATTTTTAAATTATGGAATTGAAAGAATTACTTTTATAAAAATAAAAATATAATATGGTGAAAACAAATTTCATAGAAAAATAACCCTTTTAGAAATTAAGTATTCTTAATCCTTTTTAATATCAATTTATTACTAATTTAATATTAATATATTACATGACACAATGATAGATTTAATTATATCGTAATAATTCTTTATAAGTTTTGAAATTAGTTTACATGGATGAAAATACATAGTAAAAGACATAAACATTTGACTAAAAATTTATTTTTTCTTTCAAATGAGTTTCTCTTCATCAATAAATAAAAAAATTAAATTTATGAACGATTATTAATTTTATAAAAATAAGTAAATAGTAATTATCCATATTTTTAATAATCTAAATAATATAAATTACCTTATAAACAAAACATATATAATAATACAATGATTGAAAAATATAATTTTATGTTTAACCAATATTTATTAAACTAGTGTTTCATATCATTACATAAACATTTCATGGATTTCTTTATTTTATTTTACTAATTAATAATTAATTTATTTTAAAAAACTGTTGAGATCATTCATCAAATGTAATTAATTTATCAAGATACAATATTAAAACAATGTAGTTCAGAACAACAACATTTGAAATAATTTTATTTTCTTAATTGAGTTTTAACCCCTTTTAATTTTCAAAATCATTTAATTATATATCTCAGTTAACTATGTATTAATGTTTTTCATGTTTAAAGGTATTAAAAATTATTACATTATTTTATTTAATCATGTAAATATGCTATCAAAGACGTCAAATATATTTTTGAATAAAATTATTATAAAAATTCACAGTGTTACATCCTTTCCAACATAATGAAAGTGCATCATTGAAATTTTATTTTGTGTTGGTAAACATGTTTGTGGAAAAAAATTCAAATTCAATTTCCATGGGCAGAATGTGATATTGATATCAATTATATTAGAAAGATATATAATATTATATCCTTAAAAGGGGTAAAATATAAGGAATGTGGATGGTTTTAAAAATATACACACAGGAAAAAAACCTTTTTATCCACATTGATTAAATTTCATTTAGAAAATGAAATTAATACATACGTGAAGAATATTAAATGTATAATTTTCTAAATAATTATTAAACAATTCATTTACTGTTACGTGATTATTACTTGTGAATGAGTTTCATATATTGTACCTCAATAGTGAGTGATGTTTTTCATATAGTAATCAATATATTGGTCATTCTCTTACTTGAGTTTATGTAATTATTATATTATCATATCAAATAAAAAAATAAAATTTATTTATTTTCATACCATAAGTTTAATTTTATACACTTGTGGTATTTCAGGTAATTTTACCTCTCTTCTTCCCCTTATATTCCATATGATAAATATCATGGAATAATTTCTCTTACATTATGAACTAAAAATTACTTTTTAGGAATTATAAAATCTATAAAGTGGATGATGAGTTATTCCACAATTCTCTAAAAATTTTCTAAAATAAATATTTTTAGAACAAGTAAAAATCCAATAAAGTATTATTAACCCTTTGAATGATTAAATTATACTTTAATCTCCAAAACCTCAAAAATATCACCCAATGGAAATTATAAATCACTCCACAAATAACTATCATTAAAACTCAATGAAATATGCCATGATAAATTAAAACCTTGATTACATTCCATATTATAAGAAAATAATCATAATATTTACCCCCAAACTAAATTAATCACTAATAATGATATATTCTAAAACATGTTTGAACTGATCAAAATTTCTCTAAATTGTATCACTATTTTCCCCAATGTAACATAGTGGTAACAACGAATCATATATGCTTGAAAAATATAGAATAATGTTTGGTCATCAAATTATATTTACTATATAAACAAAAAATCCTATATTATCCCATAACGTTCATTTACCTTTAATTGCTATAATTTTCCAAAAAATATATTTATGTTCTTAAAAAATATCATAAACCACTAATTCATAAATCAATTTTTAATCCCATACAAACCATTATTTTAAAATATATTTTCTAAAAAAATATCTCAACAATTTTTCCAAATTAACAATAATAAATTAAACATGAATTAATGAATTAAGTCTAATGGTTATGTGACCCATTAAACATATGTCTTTAGTATTACTATCCCTAAATATCCTTCATAATAAATCCTTTGTTAAACCCCATTGTTATATATAACTCAACATTTTATTTTAGAAAACTCTTAAAAAATTCTTTGATAACATTTAAATAACATCACTTATATCCAAAAAGATTATCTTCACCATTAAACCTATGATCAATCATATAATTATTATCCCTTGATGGTTTTAATGTCTTTTATAATTTCCTCATATGATAATTTCTATGCCACTAAAATTTCTTAATCCATGCTCGGATAGACACTATGATATCTCAAGACCCACTCCCTCAGATTTACATTCAATTTTTTTCATACTAAAATTTATAACAGATATAGACACCATATTGTTTATCCATTATTACACAATAAAATGAAATTATCAAGCTACTTGTATACCTATGAGAAGTTATTGTTTATAATTTTATAGAATTGTGAAAAATCATTTATGTTTCAAAATTGATGTCTTTATCATCAAATATGAATATTCACATTATACCATTAACATTTTATATTACCATTAATGTTAAAAATCCCAAAGAAAATACAACACACATGAAAACCTCCTATAAATATCTAACATAATATCATTATTCAAGACCATGGGAATAGAAAACATAATAAGGGTGAGCACAAATACTCAGTAATGGAAAAAAATGAACCATAAATAAAAAAACATTACTTAGAATATGATGGACATAAGGGTATGATATGTCCCACCACATCATGAATTTTACTTTTAATTTTTTATTATTTAAGGATTATTAAACATTTCCATGAATTCATGGTCAAACCAATTTTAGTTTTTGGAAATTTTGATTTTCTGCAAAGTTCCATGGTTATCATTAACAATAAATGAACTATAAAAATGTATCTAAACATTTATTGATATATTTCACATAGATTATATATTAGTGTGAAAAATATATTTGATATTACTGGAGAGTATAATTTGGAAAACTGTGTATCCAAACCATGCACATTAGAAAAAAATTAAATTTGTTATTTTTTCCTAATAAACTCCCATATTATTTCACAATAAACCCACCTATTCTATCCCTCTCATATTTCTTACAACCATAAGTACTTTTTTTCCACCTATACATTGTTTACACCTTCCACATGGTCGGATTTTTGGTGTTTCTTCTAGGGTATAACCAGATTCTTCAATGTAAATCCTTAACTGTATATTTTATATTTTCTTATCTTCCGATATTCATACATTATTCATTTACATCGACTTAACCGAGGTTTTTTATGAACCCCATTTAGCGTTTTGGTTTTAATTTTTTATGTCCCGACATAATACAATGTGTGAATGGTTTTTCTGTACATTTTCCATCCAAAATTGGGGGTTTCATTTTCTTTACTCTTGATTATAGTGGGTTTTCCCATTTATTTCACCATTAAATTAGAGAAAATATGATTATTATATATATTACATCTTGAATTGATATCAAAAAATTATTTTTAAAATATTATAGGTTATTAAAATTGAAAATAACATTTTACATGATTTTTTTTAAATGAACAAGATTTCCAAATTATTGTAACAAAACATAGTAAACATATGTTTCAATTTGTCACATAGTATGTGTGTAAAATTTCTGATATGAAATTAATAAATACATTTTAAATATTTTTTGGGGTGTTTTGGTATTTAAAATAATTTTTAAATGGTGTGATGAAAATTAAGCATGTTATTGGTTCATGAAATGAGTGTTTAAAAATACTAAAATATTTTGAATGTTTTGTATTGATTTTCAATAGGTTTTAATGATATCTTTGCGATTTACAATTCTACGAGAATGATATTGAGGAATGATTTATACTTTTAAAATAATTATTTAAAATTTTAATTGTTACTAAATTGGTATTGTAGGTTGTTTTCTTAGAATTTAATTATAAAAGGATTTGAATGTGTGGTGTTAATAAATAGATGGTATTTATTTACTTAATATATTTATTGTATCGATAAACTTTCATAGTGATGCAATATTTGGTTTCACAAGGTTGTTATTATTCAATATTAATGGTGTTATTGGGTACATGGGTATGTGAACTTTGAATGAAGCATGTTCCCATTCCCCTAGCTATTCTAGTGATGTAAATGTGATTCCACCACTGGCTAATGATGTGATACTATATTTCAATAATTTAGGGAAAACCCTAGTCAGTGAAGTTATTTTTCTACATCTACTTATCCTTAGTGAACATTGGGTGCTTTCCTATATTTCTTATATAAAGGTAATGATTATATAGTTTATTCATCAGATAAAAAACCATGATTCTACCATTAACTAACATAATGTTTTATTTTATTTTTTAATAGCTTTAGTTACCTTTAGTGGAATGTACCTCAATGTTTAATTAAAAACATAATTTAAAATGGGTGTTTAAATTATATTACAAATGGGTGATTTTATTAAAGGAATATTTGGAAATGTATGTTGTTACAAAGATATTTTTTATTTAAATAATATATAAGTAAATGTTTATATAATTATATTATATTTTTATTTATTATTCATGGAAAACATATTTTTAAATAATAGACTTCATACTAGCTTCAAATGACTTTTATATTTAAAAACAATTCATGAGGTGGGTGTTTTATTTAGAATACCGAGTTTCCATTTTTATACATGTGACTATATTACATCATAATCATGGGTACAATTTTAACTCTATTTTTTTCTGAAAGTGTATGTTTGGTTTGAGAATTTTATGGTGACTCATGGAGTCAGTATTGCATAGAAAGACCACTTTATAACAATACCTTTGAAAACAATAATTTATCCTTTATTTGTTTTCTTTGAAAAAGGTTATTTCCATGTGTTCTATTTTCACACCCTCTACACAAGGACACCCCCTACCTAAGAAGAGGTCACTCTAAAGATATCCCCAACTAGGATGGATTCATTAAAATCTAAGGTGGAAGAGTACATCATATGTGTGTTTCTTATTTATATATAATTTATATAAAATAGATATATGTAAAAAGTGCATGATATGGATTTTTACCAAGTCTATCAGATGCAATTCATAAAAATTCCATCGAATTGAGTTCTACAATTTCTATTGGATAGTGTTCTTTAAAAATTTATGTTAATCATGTTCAATAAAATGTTTTACCATGCCTACTAGACAAGTAACGAACCCAAAATTTATTATTGAAAATTCATCATGATCTATGTATATGTCTTATTATGTACAATGGTTATATAAAACATATTAACTTCCTATGTTTTATGTTTTTTTATTTTAAAATACCATTTATAATTGTTACTGTTTCTAATATAGTTGTTGAACAATGACCCCATGATTAGTATAAATATATTGCTTTAACAAATCCAATTTACTCATAAAATGGAAGTGATGGACAAATAAAGTAGAATTTCTCCATAAAAGGCCATTTTTCATAGCTCGGAAAGGAGGTGGCATCACTGAGCTTCTCTATTGACCAATCCCAAGTCGCGATTTTACTCTTTAAGCTTGAACAGAATCTCATATGGGGGAAGTGTAAGTTAATAGAGATTAGCACTCGAGTGATGTTGTCATAGACGCCCCAAGAATATGTCCCCATTGCGCACCTTACCGTTCGGTCTTATGCGTGTGTTATAAGGGGTTATGTAACAAGACCCTATAACTATGATTATGTACTTTATTTTTTGTATAAATAATATTAATTCATTTTATTATTCTAACTTTGTAAACGGGTTTTAAAAAAAATTGTAGTTTTAGTTAATATTCAATTAAGAAATATATTTTTATTAATTAAATAAAATTTTCATAACATATTATTACTAAATCACTTTTTATTAAATATAACTGATCGTACAATTTTATTACGAATAAAAATGTAATTTTTATTAAGATTGAAATCTATTTTTTTTCAAAACTCATGAATTCTATATAAATATTGGTTTTTATTTTAGAAGTAAAAACCACATATTTATAGAATTCTTTAGATAAAATGAATATTATTTTTGGATCCAGTACGTTTAAATTATCCAATGGTAATTTTTTCAAAATGTTCTAATATAGTAAAATTTTTATGTAAAAATTAAATACTGTTTAAATATATTATATGTTTTATGACATCATAATGACCCAATAGTGATGTGATAAAATACATTAAAAGGGGTGAACATCCAATATATGTTTATTCTTTAAAATAAAATGATTTTATATTTTTTGATTTATTTTACAAATATCTTAGTGGACCCTCCAATACATAAAAAACATTTTAACATTTTAAAATTATTTCCTTGAGCGTGTGACTCACCTCCATATAATCCAGACTAGTATTTTAATTATTTCATCCTTTTTTCCTTATTAAATATTGTTTTCCACTCCATTTTGGGAAAAACCATGCCATGATTTGTGGTTTTTATTAGTATAATGTGCAATGTCCAAAACCTAAATAATATTGAATTCTCACTCTTTTTTTATATAAACCAACTCAATATCCCATTTCTCGTCATTGAAAGCATTTGGATATCGAAAAACCTCTTCCCTCCTCTATCTATAATCCTTCCATGGTGCCCCATTCTCCCAAGAGGCCTCTCTCAAGACTCTTCAATCCTTTGGGATCACACTTCTAAGTAAGGGATCCCATCATTCTTTCCTTCTTTATTTATGTCCATGTTTCCTTATGTTGTTATGTCATTTTATTTTCAATTGAAAATGGATGGGTATGATTTATCACCTCCCCTATTCTTCTCTATTTTTTAATGATGAGAGACCCCTTTCTCTCTCATTAATTCCTCCCATGTATACATGTTACCATGTGAGAATTCTAAAAAGGATTTCATTCTACTCATTTACATTCAACAAATTCTTTATATTATGTATCTAAATTACATTACATATGTTAAAATAACAAATTACCTGACCCCCATACATTCTATTTCATGTGTTAATTATGATATACCCCTTTCTATCTCATAATAACATTTTATTATTTCTATTTAACGTTGATATGCAGCTGATGTTACTCCAGAATTTCCATGCCAAAATCATCGTGTAAGTGAATACTGTACTAATTTATCTATCAAGGGTATTTACAGTTATTCACATATACATGTTTATTAAGTAAATACATTTATTTATTCCATATCTGTTATTCTTGGAAAAAAATTTGATATTTAATTAATTCATGATGTATTATCTATACGGAACACTTATGCATGAAATGAAATAATAAAAAATGGAGCACCCTATTAGCACTCCAATGCATTGAATATTGATTTGTATCATGATAAATCATGTGAAATGTGGGATTACTCATTATAATTAAAGTAGAATGATGGATTACTCATTCAAACTCAATTTAATTATAGTCTAATCATGATCCATGTAAAATGATCCTTGTATCATGCTAATATCATGTTTAATCTTGTTTCCACATATCCATGTTATGATAACCATTCTATATCATACCATTATGTCCACATTTCTCTTTTTATCCATGTATATTCCAATTTCCTAACATGTATTGTTTAATTCATGTTATTAATTCTTTACCCCCTTATAGGGATATATACCTCACCATTTTCATATGTATATCCTCATGTTATCCTATGAAATGCTATGTATGAATAAATGTCGTGGTCTTGTAAAAGAAGTTTTCTACAAAGATATTGTATTTTATATTATAATTTATTCTAAAATGTTCATATTTTCCATGATAGTAGACCTATCAATCCTTAATGTTTTCTTTAGTGCATGTTTATGTAATAAATCATGATTAAGTGTGTAACAAAGTGAATGGTTTTTATAGTTGGTTACAAAGGATTGGTTTAGTTTTTTTGGGATTAGGATTTGAAAACCCTAGTGAAATCCTTAAGTATATGAATTATTATAAGAAAAACATCCCTAAATATTTATTATTATAGAGTAATTGGTTTATCAAGAAAATACATCCATGTATGTATTTGAACAAGTGGTGGTGGCTCTGGAAAAAATGTATCTAGGGGTAGAACCCAAAAACACCTATTTGAGCTGGACTAAAATGAGAACCGGTGCATTACAATGGGTCTTTCTGCACTATTGGGTATGAAACTCTCAGGGGATATTCTTTGGTATATTCATTATATAAAAATGAACCATTATTATGGGAATAAATAAATGCCCATAATAATATATATTTGGATGTAGATAATGAATAACATATATTGAAGCCTATAAATTCATAAGGTAAAGAAATAAATGTAATTTATAAGTTATAACTTTTTCATTGAATGTCCCTTTATGTGTAACCCTTAAAATTCCTTTAATTCTAGCCAATGGATGATAATAGGAGGACTTGGACTAACAACCAATGGGAATAATAATTTGATGTTTGTTCTAATGAGATTCCCAAACCAATGGGAGCAGGAATAGAAAACATTGTCACAACACTCCCTCAGATAAATCATGTTTTGACTAGAAACACGGGTCATGAGGAACAATCAAACCCACCTAAGAAACAACAATCCTTAATAAAGAGATTAATTATACAAGGTCTCTTACATTCAATAGATCATCTAATCTATCAATCGTCAAATAATGGATCAACTCCATTGAAAAGATATTATCCATCCTTCAATGTTCTGAAAAAAAAGAAGTTTCTTCTGGATCTTTATCATATGGTGGGTGGATCAGTAAGAATATGGACATTGATAAAAAAATATGAATCCTGGGTAAGATATCGAGGATTTGGAATGGATGGATTTTCGAGAAAAAAAATATGTGATAAATATTTTCCTCGGACCCTCTGTCTTATTATGGAAAAAGGCTTCCTTTCCCTAAAGAAAAAAATGATGAATCCATCAAAGAGTACGAGGAAATCTTCCCAATGCTTCCAATATACACCTTCGGATTTTTCATTACCCCCGAATGAAAAGTTCACCGCTTGTTTGGTGGGATAAAACCTATCCTACTAAAAGCCCTAGCAATCTGTGGCACTGATTGCTATGAGGAAATAGTTTGATATTCCCATAAAGTCGAAATTGAGATTAGAGAATATTATGGGTATCATGGGGGTATGAAGGGGAAATTTTACATTAATTCTGGATTTTCGATCGATAAATCCAATAGTGCTATGAAATTCCATCACCCCACATTCTAGTGGTGTAGAAACTAGAACCCCATAAATTGCATGAAGGGGTGATGAAATTCTATAGGTGTGGAAGAGACGGGAACCTAGACATAAATTTCAAACAAGAAAAACTAAACTATTCCAATATAGGAAAAGAACACTCCGTTTGACCCTCAACACATTATTAATTGCTTCAACAACCAAGAACTAAGGCACTTTAAAAATTAGTGCCCTAAACCTAGGGTTTTAATAGGCAAACAATAGCCTCCAAAGGCATAATGGATAGCTTTTTCCATCACTACTACCAAAGTAAACCCCGACAATGAGGCAATGATGGGTACACTAGTTATTCACTAAATAATAGTGAAATTACATTTTGATTCTAGTTATACGCATTCTTTTATATCTTTAATGTTTAGTAGAACAATGACAACACCACTACAAATGATGTCAGTAGAGATGTTGGTGAAATAGAAAATGGTTCAATCATTGAATCCCCGGAATATACCTCATCCCCTATCATAATTTTTGGAAAGAACTTCCCAGAGAACCTCCTCATACTCCCTCTGGTGGAATTTAAATCAATTCATGGCATATATTTTCTTTCTCTATATATAGCCAACATAAATTTCCATGAGAGGGATATCACTCTTTATAGGGAGAATCGACCCCCAAATTCTATAAATGTGATAGGAGGGGGATAAATCTTATATATCCCCATCATCTCAAAACAGTATATTACTGACCTTTGAGAATACATATCTTGCTTAGATGATTTAGTCAAAAGAAGAAACCATCCTTGAAGACATGCAGATTCTAAGGATATTCTATTTCTTGTTTCAAGAAGAATTGACTAGTCTTCTTCCTATAAGAGATGTTTAATTATTGATTGATCTTATACTATGGGAGTTTCCAATATCCAAGACTCTGTATATAATTGCTATTGTGGAGCATGAGGATATTCAGAAATAACTACAGGAGAGTCTAGATAAGGGGTGTATATGCCCAAGTGCTTCACATTCGGGTGCACCAGTCCTCTTCATCAAGAAGAAGGATGGGTCAATGTTTCTTCTCATTGATTATGGTGAGCTCAAAAATCACAATAAAGAACTAGCATCATTGGTCATGAATTCAAGAGATGTTCGATCAGCTACGTGGTTCACAATACTTCTCCAGGGTGGATCTTTGGTCGGGATATTACTAAGTTAGGGTAAAAAGGAGGAAATCCCGTTACTATTGTTTGTACAAGGTACGAGCAATAATAATTCATTGTAAATACTTTCAGACTCAATAATTCTCCAACCATCCTCATGGACATGATGAATATAGTCTTTAGATATTACCTTAAAAATTTTGTGGTAGTCTTTATAGATGATATTCTAATATACACCCAAAACAAGGAGTAGCATGAGGGGCATCTAAGCATTATACTATTGACCATGGAAAAGGATAAGCTATTTGAAAAGTTCTGCAAGTGTGAGTTCTGGTTGAAGAATGTATCATTCATGGGTCATATCATAACAAGCAATGAGATATCTTTGAATCCCTATAATACAAATTCAATTGATGTATTTCTGAGTCCAACATCTGTGATGGATATCCATAGCTTCCTTTGTGTAGTTGGATATTATTTCCGATTTGTGAAAAATTTATCATGACTGTCAACCTCTCTTACCAAGATAACACAGAAGGAAGTCATGTTTTCTGAGAGTGAAAAATTTGAATATAGCTTCAAGGAGTTGAAAATGGGGCTTATCACTGCACCCATGCTCACACTACCCTCAAGTGGAGAACGGTTTGTGGTATTTTGTGTTGCTTAGAATAAGGGCATAAATTGTGTGTTGATGAAAAATGATAGTCATTGCCAATGCTTCACGGTAATTGAAATTTCATGAGCAAAACAATCGAACAAATGATCTGTAGATGGTTGAAGTAATCTTTGCATATAAAATTTGGAAAAATTACCTCTTTGGGGAGGAGTGTAAAATTTATATGGATCAAAAAATCCTCAAGTATATCTTCACATAGAAATAGTAGAACATGATCCAATGATGATTATTAGAGTCGATCAATGACTATGACTGGTCAATACATTACCACCCCGAGATAGAGAACAAGGTGGAAGATGCTCTAAGTATAAATGACCCAACGATTCTATTATTGATGAAAATTTAAAAGGATAAAATCTTTTTAGATTTGATAAATATGGAAACGGAAATCATAAATAAGGGAACATCATCAATACATTCAAAAATTATTTCTCAACCATCTCTTTTTGAAAGGTTAAAGGATTCCAAAAAGGATGATGTCGGAATTAAGAAGAAAGTTAAAACTACTATAAAAGAGAAATACTCAATGTTCAATGTTACTGAATAAATAATTGTGAGATTTGGGTTAAAAATATATGTTACATCAAATCCAGTGTTAAAGAATGAAATTTTGGATTATACACATAGTTTGAGTTTCCCAATTCACCCAAGAAACAAAAAGATGTATCAAGATCTCTGAGATCAATGATATAAAAATAACATGAAGAAGGATATTGTTTAGTATGCATCAAATTGTCGGGCATGTCAGCTAGTGAAGGCTTTGAGGAAAAATTCAAAAGGGATGATGAAACTATCACCCATAACAACATTGAAATGGGACAACATCACCATAGACATTGTCACAAAACATATGAAGACCTCTAAAGGAAACAATACAATATGGGATGTTTATTATCATCTTAAAAAGACATAAAACATAATTGTAATTCGAGAGGATTTCCCATTGGATAAAATGTAATGGATATACATCAGTGAATTGTTAAGGCTACATGGAGTTCCGTTATATATTATATCTGATTGAGATCCAAGATTCACTTTTATATTCAGTAAGAGTCTCCAACAAACTATAAATACTGATATGAACTTTATTATGTATTTTCATCCTAAAACTAATGTCCAATATGAGTGAACTATCCAAAAACATGAGGAAATGTTGATAAAATTATCATTGGACTTCAAATGAGGATGGGATAAACAAATTCCTCTGGTTGAGTAATCTTATAATAACAGTTTCCACTCAATCATCCAAATGGATCCTCGTGAATCACATTATGGGAATAGGTGAAGAACACCGACTTGTTGGGATGATGTAGGAAAGAGAAAAATCCTAGGCCATGAATGGTTAAAAAAATGGTGGAGAAGGTTATAACAATTCCACGACACATTAAAGCTGCTAAGAGTCGAAAAAATATCTATGCATATAATTGTCAACGATATCTAGAGTTTGATGTTCGAAACAAGTTATTCCTCTACATATTACTGTTTAATATAATTATGAGATTTTGGGAGAAGGTAAATCTTAGTCGAAGGTACATAATCTTTTTTGAGATGCTAGTTTACATTGGAGTAGTTGGCTATCTACTAGCACTCCCTCCAAACCTATCTCAAGTGCAGGACGTATTACATATATGTATATACCTGACCAATCACATGTACTCTATCTAGAGGAGGAACAATTAGAGAATGACCTCTCTTATAATGAGAGGTTAGTAAAGATCTTAGATCATAGGGAAAAAGTTTTATTAAATAAGACAATGCCCCTCATCAGGTTAATGTGGAGAAACCACATGTTTAAAGAATCATTAATGGAATTGGAAGAAGTGATTAAGGAGAGTTACCCAAAACTAATTTAGTGGCGGAAAATAAAATTTTGAGGGTGAAATTTCTTAAGGGTGGGAGATAGCAATGACCGAAAAAATTATTAATGAAAATTCCTCTTGATCTAATTTAATGTCTTATTATGTAAAATGGTTGTTTAAGACATTGACACTTCTATTTTTTTATGTTTTTTTTTGATTTGAAACATCCGTTATGAACTTTTATTATTGCTAATATAGTTTTTGAATAGTGTTCACATGATTAGTTTAAATATATGGATTTAAAAAATATAGTTTACCCACACAAAGGTAGTGATGGCATCATCCGGTAGAATTTCACCATAAGAACACCATTTTTCGAAGCTTGGAAAAGAGGTGGCATCACTGGGTTTCACTCTTGACCAAGCCTAAGCAAAGCTTCAACACATTAATCTTGAAAAGAATCTCTAATGGGATAAGTAGAAGTTAATATAGATTACCACCTAACCAATGTAATCTATCCCACCCAAAGAGTCATACATCATCTGACACCTTACCCTTAGGTCTTTTGTGGGTGTTGTACCGGGCTATGTAACAAGACCCAAAACTGTGATTATGTGCTTTATTTTTTGTATAAAGAATATACATTCATTTTTTATTATTACATTGAAAATGGTATTTAAAAAACAAATAGTTTTTTTATCTTATATGAAATTAAAAAATGTATTTTTGAAGAAATAAATAATATCTTAATAAAATATTATAACTAAATCACTTTGTATTAAATATAAATGATCCTATAATTTTTTATGTATACAACTATATTATTTATTATGGTTTGAAATATTTTTTATCAAAACCTATGAAGTTTTTTTAAATGTCCATTTTTATTTTAAAATAAAAAATTCACTTATTTAGAAACATATATAAATAAAATTAATATTAATTTTGGATATAGGATTTCAAATTTATCCAACCGTGAATTTTTCATAATTTCATGAGATAGCTGAATTTTTGGGTAAAAATTAAATATCGTTTAAATATATAATGTGTTTTATGACATCATAATAATAAAATCTTGATGTAACAAAATTATATAAAAAGGGTTGTTTAAACAACATATGTATTAACTTGAAAATAATTTTATTACATATTTTTTTTACATTGCCATAGTAGACGCTCTAAACTTATAAAACATTTTACCATTTTAAAATGATTTCCTTGAGAGTGTGACTAACCTACACATAAGAAAGCATAAAATTTTAATAAAATCTTCTATTGGACATATAAAATAATGTTTTACACTACACTTTGGATAAAACCATTGTAAAAAAACCATGGTGTGGTTTGTGGTTTTGATTAGTTTAATGTGTAGTGTCAAAAACCTAAATAATAAAAAATTCCCTCTCCTTTTCGATATAAACCCACTCAATCTACCATTCATCTTCACTCAAACCAATTGGATCTTGACCAACCTCTATTATCCTTTCTCTAGAATCCTCCCAAGGCACCCCAAGATCTTGATAACTCTCTCTTAAGCCTCTCACAAGAATTTTGTATCACACTTATATGTAAGGGATCCTCACATACCTTCCATATATTTTTATGTCCAGGTCTCCTTATTTTTTTAAAGGTTGGGGCAGAAGCCTTATTTATTATTTAAAGTGAAGACCTCTATCAATCTGGGTAGATGGAGACCAATTACACAACATGAAGGCCCAAAACCATGTTTTTTAAATACAAGGCCTGAAAGACTATTTTTTGGGACAAAGGACCCTTTGGTTAAAGGTAATACCATAGTAACTAGGTTGTTACAGTAACATCTACAGTACAATTGCTACTACAGTTTCTGCTATAGTGCCTCTGCTGCTATAGTTTCACAACTGATACAGTAACCTGCTATAGTGGCCTTCTACAATTCCATTTTTCACTCTCCACATTTAAATTCAAACCATTCATTTATATTATTCATCTAAATTCCATTATATATGTCGGGATATTATATTCTATGACCCATTTACTATAAATTTCATGTATAAATTATGAGAGACTCCTTTCTCTCTCATAACCCATTTCTTGATGTATATTTGACATCGTTTCACAGCAGAATTTAGACCAATCTTTTCATGCTAAAATCATCATTTAAGTTAATACCATACCCATTTCTCTATCATGGTTATTCACCTTTATGGACATGTACATTTTTTTGAGGACTTACATGTATGTATTCAACATCACTTGTTCTTGAAATAAATTATATTGTTTAGTGAATCTATTTTATATGATGTATGTGACACACTTATGCAAGATGTGAAATGATTAAGAAGGGTCCCCCCTGATAGCGCTCCAATTCATTGGGTAAATATTAGTATAATGATATATCAAGTGACAGTAGGGTTTACTCATGATAATTCAAGTAAAATGTGGTTTTAATCATGCTAATTCAACTCTAATTACAATTTACTCATGCTTTATATGAAATGATCCTTGTCTCATTATATTATCATGTTAAATGTTGTTTCCACATCTCCACATTATGGTAATCATGGTATAACATACCTTTATGTTTATGTTTCTCTTATGATTCATTGATATTACTATTTCCAAACATGTATTTTATTCATCATGTTATACCTTTTTAGACTCTAATAGGGATTTTTATCTCACCCTTTTCTTATTTAGGTCCTCAGGTCATCCCAAGAAATGCTATGTATGAAGGAATGTTGTGGTCATGTAAAATACGATTTTAATAAAGATGTCATATTTTATGTTCTTAGTTGTTATGTAATGTTCCTAAAGTACCAATACACTAGACCTCTCGATTATCAGAGTTGTCCTATGTTCATGTTTATGTAATAAATTATCATTAAGTGTTTAACAAAGAGCATGGTTGTTATAGTAAAGGCATACACAAATTATACTGGAAGATTATTTCTTATATTTACCTGAAGAAATTAATAAATTAATTGTAATGGTTTTAAAAATAATGATATTTAGATATTGTGGTGTTGTTCTGAACTCATCTAGTGGTGTTTCCATTTTTACCATCTTCTTTCTGAGTGTGATTCAATTTTTTTACTTTATATAGTTTACTTTCTTTTTGTAGATTTATTTAAAAATGATTTAATCTTTGTCCTATATATTCCTTGTTTGTATGATCATGTGATCATGGGTTCTCCAGGATGAAGAGAAAAAAATATTTTACTCCTCTTTTTATTGAGGGAACCCAGGTATAGAGAGAAAAAATTTCTATAATCTGATTGATTAGGGGCTCCTTGGGTTAGGGAGATATAATTTTTCTTGATCGGGTGGATAAAATGATTCCTGTGATTGGAAGATAGACCTTCTGAGAGGTTTAAAATCCATAAAGTCATTTTTATATAATTCCTAATCACATTGGGTGAATGCGATGACTTTTTTAGGAATGGTTTTAAATGATTAGTTTGAATATTTTATAAAAGTTTTCTTTATTATATTATTATTTTCTCATCATGTTTTATATTTATAATTTTCATCTTAAAAGTATTATAGTATTTAATATTAAATTTTTTACTCTATTTTTTATATACTATATAGGGAAAACCATTTGTCTGATAAACATTCATACAATTATGGTGTATGAAAGATTGTAATTCAAAATATATATAAACTAAAATTAAACCCCCCCACCCATTATAGAGTATTTATATACTATTATGGTCTATCATTTGGTATCATAGAAAGTCACTACATATATCTTGTTTATACTAATCATGTTGGTCAAGAAAATTATTCAATTTTCTGATGGTAGCCTTTTCTATTTGGACATAATCAAAACTTAATATAAGAATACCAATAATTTTACACAGTGATGAATATGAAAATTGGTATAATCAACTGGTGAATATTTCTTAAGACACTAGGGTTGATAATTTTTTTAATATGACTATTAATTATAATATTTGAAATAGAGAATTAAAATTTTTTCTTAGAGAACAAAATACATAATATTTGTTAATTTCCATACGTTAAAATATATTGTTTTATTCTATACAAATGAATATTTATAGTTATGTGTCATATTGTGAATAAAAAAGAAATATTTGGAGAAATATTGAAGTAACTCATTTTCGATCTTCTAGGTTTTTTAGAAACAATATGATCAATGCTTCATGGAGATTATGAATCTTTTGATTTATTTTCGGTTGAAAAATGTTCTTAAATAAATCAATGTTTCTTGACTATTAAAAATAGTTTTCAATATCTTGGAGAGAAATGTTATATTGATGAAAAACTAATAGAGAAGTTATTTATTAATTATAAGGAGTGGTAATATAATAGAATAGAGATATATGATTCTAAGAATCTATAAAATCAGAATATGGAAGATTTTATTGGAACTCTTATGGAGTATGAAATTAGGATGAAAATAGATTCTATGAAATAAAATAAAATAATTCCATATCTTATTCTTTAACTTTTAAGCAAAAAGATAATGTTTCCTAAAATTATATGTCTGTGAGGAAGTTATATATTTAATCATACTCTAGTTCTTCAAAATAATATGAATGTACTCTTACTTAGTAAAGAGTATGAATAATAGTATTGGAATGGACAATTTTTTTCTTATGTATAAGAAGAATAAAGAATATATAAGTGAAAAAGAAATATACTTCTAAGAAAATTTTCTATAAATATAATAAACTAGGGTATATTTGGCTAAATTATCAAAGGTTAAATAGAATTGAAAAAGGCATACATAAATATATAAAGAGAAAATGAATTAAAATATTGAAATATTTATATAGAGGGAGTGATAGTGGTGGAGACTCATATATTGAATTCTATTCTAATGAATGAAGTGATTATAATAAAATTATGGGATATTATGATGTAGTTATGAAGAATTGTCAGTTTACATTGGTGAAGTTATCGGTATAATCTCATATAAAGTAGTCTTTTAATTATTTTGACTCTGATTTTGATGAAAAATTTTATTCTTCAACTTTATATGTTGATAATATTATTACATCAGAGGACTAGGATATTATCCATAGTTTTAACGAATTCGTAACAAATTTGACTCTATTTGAGAAAAATAAATCTAATGTTATGAAAAACATTGATTTTTCCAAATCAAAACATGATATATCCAATAATAGAATTTTTTAACTTGAAATAGATATTTCTAAACATACCATAGAGATAGAATAAAATGTAACTCCACCTATCTATTGATGAAAATAATTTTTTCCAAAAACATAATTCTAAAATTCTTTTTTATAAAATATTTTTTCAAAATTTTCATTAAGGAAGGAAAATTTTGATAATCTAGGAAGATAGTTGAGACACACATATATACATCTGGAATCGGTTTAAAATTATAAAAATATAATTTAATTTCAAAGTATTTTGATCCAGAAAACAACCATTTGGTATGAAATTTCATAGAGTTTTACATTGGAAAAATGAATTTTCTTTAATTAGAGTTTAATGATTTGGTTCTGTTATAGATTATATTTACAAATAATTCGTAGTCATTCATAAAAAAATTATCTTTCAAAAATATTTTAAACAAGAAATTTTTAAATGTGGCTTTTGATAACAACACTAAAAGAGAAATATATTCGAATGGTGATATTTTTTTCCTTGATGAATCATTAATTTATAATGTTTTATATGTTTCATATCATAAAAATAATCTTCTCAACATGAGATAATTATGTGATGAAGGCTACCTTCTGAACTTCAAGAATAAAAAATTTACTATTCAGTGTCCAGATGTTTAATTCATTCTTTCTACTGATAGGCATGATAATTTTACAATATAAACATAGATTACCTTAGAGGAAAAAATTTACATTAGTATGTCAAATTTAAGATAAATATTGGTTTTGGAATAGAATTTTTGGAGACCGTAATGTTAGAACTTTACCAAATCATTATGAAAAATGAATTGTATGATATTTTCAAGAACTTATGTTTAATTATTATAAATACTGTATCTCACGTTGATATTTTAATATACATAAGTCAATATATAAATATATTATTAGAGAATCATATTTTGAATCTTTAAGGTTAGTGGACATGGACTTATTCAGTTTAACTAAAAATTGGAGTTGTAATTGAAAACATTGTTTTTATGTTTTGGTTGATTACTATTCTAGTTATATGTGGGTATATTATGTATCTAAATAATCTACTGAACTTAATTATTTTAAAAAAATTATTCCTTGAGTTAAAATGATGAACCCTATCTTTTTTATGATCTATAGTGATAATTTTGATGAGTTTTAAGATATTAATTTTACAGAAGTTGTTTTATGAGATTCATTACACACATTTCTCCATCTCTTTTAACTCTAATAAAAAATGGTGAAATTAAACAAAGAATAATAATACAAAGGAAAATTACTAAAAAAAGGCTGAGTGAATACTCAACTACTAATATTTTTTGGGATAAATATTTTAGTACTAATTTTTACACCATACATCTAGTTTCATAAAGTCCTTTTAATAATAAATCACATCATGAGTTGTTTATTAGAAAAAAATAAAAACCATTATTATGGGATAGTTATTTATGTAATGTATTCATTATAGATACTATGTGTTTTCTACATTAAATTGATCCAACATATGATGGGAGAACATTTCATAGTTGTTCTACCACTAGTAAGTCCTATAATATGTTTAACGGACAAACAAACACTGTTAAAGAAAATGGTTCCACATATGCTTGATGAAACTGATCCACTGGATTTTAGATGTCCTGAAACAATATCTTCATTTCATATTAATGAAACTGGTTATCAACCGATATTGGAATATTCTTCTTATAAAAGAACGAGATATAAAATAATATAAATAGTGGTACCTTTAAAAGATGATCAACCAATTTTTGAAGAACATCATTTTACATATCCACAAAATATGTTAATATTAAGAAATCATCCCACTGATAATATCATTGGTGATGTAGTTTAACCATTAAAAAGAAGTAGTTCCTTAATAAATGTATTTTTTATATTGGGAATTATTCTCTTAAATCGAACCTAAAAAACTAGATCATGATTTGGGTCATGAATATTGGATAATTTCATTACAATATGCGATCACAGAGTTGGAATGAAAAAATGCTCTTGATTTTTTAGATGGGAAGAAAAACTGTCCTATGATTAGAGTAAATTTTCATTTCCATAATAAATGATATAAAAATTGAATAATTATAAGAAAAAAGTTTATGTCCTTTACTAAGGGATATAATCAACAAGATGGAATAAATTATGAATAATCCTTTTCTCTAATTGAATGATTTGAATCAATCTATATGATTTTATACATTATAGAAAATTAAAATTTCAATATTTAAAAAATGGATGTGATGTGTGATTTTTTGAATAGTTATGTATAATATGTTGTTTATGTTAAAAAAACATATGTTTTGCATATTTATAAATCTATAAAACATTTTTTCGATTTAAATAAGGAAATTTATGGACTTATACAAGCTCCAAGATAATAAAAACATAGACAACCCATATTTTTACATCAAAATAATTTTTTTAATAGATATACGAATAAAATTTTTTTTATAAAGAATGTGTTAATGGTAAAATAATTGTTTAAATATGTGTGGATCACATTATATTAAGATCAACTGAAAATTATATTTCAGACTCCATTGAAGATCTTATGAAATATGAGTTTCAAATGAGCACAATGAGTGAACTGACATTTTCTCTTGGATAAACATTTTTTCATCAAATAGAATGTAATTTAATATATCAGGAAAGGTATACTGATTATTTACTTATTATATTTGGTTATGACAATGCCAATGGTATAAATAATCTAAAAAATATATCAAAAAATATATATGTTGATGAATCTATGAAACCAGTTAATAAAAAACGATGAGTGATTATAAATTTATTATATATTGTAGATATTTGACCATATTGAATGGTTTGTAAATTCATGTGTGAACTATTTAAATAAAAAAATTGAATTATATATTAAGAATGTTAAGAAAAATTTCATTATCTTAAGGAAACATTGGATTAGGGAATATTTAAATTTTTTGGGAAATGATTTTGAATATAAATTTTTTATATATACTACCATTAGTGGATATAAAATGGGAATAAAAAGTACAAAAAGAATATTCATTTTCATAGTAGAGGATTTAGGGTCTTGGTCATGTATGAAACCCCCTCATTACCACTTTTCACTATTGAAATTTTATATATAGTAGTTGGAAGTTATTATGCTCAAGTGCTATGGATATAATATACACTAAAATATTTTGGTATGAGTTTTAATAAGACTCTAATTTTTTATGATAATACATGTTTTATAAAATTTTCTAGGAACCTAGAATATATGTCACAACATGGCCATCCCTATTTCATAAACCATTTATTTTGACCCCATATGTATTATTTATCCCCTTGGATTCATATCCAGTACACCACATGGTATTACACATATGGGTCACATATTAGAAAAATGATTTTCCCACAAGCCAACACATATTCCTTCTAGCGTCCTTTGTCCTCACTCGCAGGCACCCTTGGAAAAATCCCAAATGGACACCCATACTGATCAATACTATAGGCCATGAATGCCTATATTTGGATTTCTAGGTATGAATAATCCATAAAAGAGATGTTTATCTTATTGATATGGGTAGTAACATGTAACATTTACGTCACACTTTTCCAAGATTGTTATCCTCTACACCAATTTAAATAAAAACATCATTTTCCCCAAATTCTAAACCCAAGTAGTTCCATTGTACTTATTATTGTGTATTGTCTCTAATACCATTTTTCATGATATGGCATTACTATGTCGTGACCCTTGTTGTATGATCCCATGAGTCTCCTGTAATACATTTGTTACCTTCCCAGCACACCACATAATATTACATGATAGGATTTCTTATCAGACTAATGATTTTACCCTCTTTTCAAAAGTTTTTCTTTTTTAGTGTGGTTTTCCTCACACGTGAACACCTAAGAAATCCTCACATAAGGTCTCCCATAACGATCGCAAATCCATAAAAAGAACTCATAACTATGAAATATAATTAGGTAGGTTTCAAAATAGAAAAATTAACCTTAATAACTTGGGTAGTAACATTTAGACTTTTAAGTATCACAAATCTAGAGGTGTTATAACAACACTCAAAAGAGAAAAACACAGATATAAGACATTGTTTCATTCTTGGTCACACACAAAAAAGAGACATAATTTTTTAATTTCTTATAATACAAGATCTACTTTATAATAGTTTAACATATCCACTTTAGTCAGATAGATTTGAAAATATTGTTTTGCTTCATGGTATGATCAATATAAAATAATCAATAATGAATATCTTGTTTTACCTATATCATTATAGTGAAAATAATCATGTAAGGGGGAGTAAATTTATATTTTAATTTCATTAATTTGTTGTATAGAAATTTCAAGGGAGAGTTTTTTTATTTAAATATCTAAGTTTCTTCATAATAAGTCTTATATGATTTTTCATTAAAAATAACCCATTTCTCTAAATTTTCCTATGCAACCCTTATTTTCAGATCACAATATAAATATTGCATAATAATGTTAATTCATTAACTATCCATTAGGTATAATTTCTATTTTTATATATAATTTATAGAAGATTTTTTTATAAGATATTTATTATAAACACTAGAGTATTAGTAGAAACCCGTATTTACAATAAAAGTCAAATAATTATAAAAAACTTCTTATGAAAATTAATAGGTTATATGTATACATTAACAAAAAATCATGTATTTTATTATGAGATAAAATTGGAGTTTTCTAATATTTTGAAATTAAAACTATCACTACTATTACATTTATATACTAGATATTGTATAATTCATTTCCCACTTATATTGATTTTGAAAAGACCACTCAACACCTTGGATATCTTTTATCATATAATTATTTAGGTTTTTTATAGTTTTGAAGTTCATCTAAAAATAATACATCGTATACTTTGATTATTACCCAACCTGATAAGTAAATAATGAAATATTAATCGATTGAAGTTTTTTTGAATGGAATGATACAATATTGAAATATGTATTTCACTTTCAGGTATTTGAATCTATTTTCATAATAAAGGATGATTTATATCTATAATATATAATAATAGCTCATCAATTTTATATTAGATTATATTTTAATGATGTTTATATTCCTAAAAATGTAATGATCAATCATTTTTGTAAGACTTGTATATTGAATATTAAATGCTTTGATGAGCTTATTAGAATACCATCGGAAGGTTCAACAACTTTTAACTCATGAGTTCTGGAAAAAAATAATTTTTTTTTGAAAGTCCCCTTATGGAGAAGACTTATTTTCTTTGATTAAGAATGTTAGGAAAAAATTTTATCTTAAATCAGACATAAGGATTGATTTCATAGAGATCCAAAAATATATACTACTAAGTAATTGTAATTTAGATAATCTAAAGGTGCAATATATTTATTTTATGTATTTTTATATAAATATGATGAATTTTAACTTGGTTAAACTCATGTAGAACTACATTAAATCTAAAAATATATGAAATTTGAAGCTCGATATACTTTTATATCCAAATATAATTAATATGTTTCTTTTTTATTTTATAGATATTTAAAACATCGTGTATGAAGCTTCACATATCAGATACAATGAATCTTATTTGGATATGAGAATATTTCAAAGAAGATATTACATTAATTATATTATGAAAGAAATTTTATTGATAAATCTAAAAAATTATCTCCTACTAAAGAGATAAAAGATCACAAAAAGAATATTATTGATAATATAAAGAGTCTTTAATCTTCCTAAAACATCTTAATTGTCTAAGGAATAATACAAAAGTAATTTTTAATGAATACATTACAGAGTTAATGAAATTGGACTAGATGAAAAAGGAACGTGAACCAAATTTTGGTCAAGATACTACTATATTGAAGACCATGGAAGAATAATTTTATGATGTATTGAAAGAATAAATTAAAAAATAAATAGTCAAAGAAAAAAAGGATATATTTTCTTGATATTCACATTGGGAATAGAGAAGGCATGTGATGTTAGTAAGAATGATAGAGTAGTTCCTATAACCATTTTTTTGATAAATAAAGTGTGGATGCTTTTCCTTTCCCAAAACTAATCCTCTATAAAATCCTACTAATGTTTTCCCACTATTTATGGTAAAGGGAAAATTGAAATAATTATTGGAATATATAGATCAAAATATTAATCATATTATTGAAAACGTTTTTTAAAAAGTAAAATAAGTTTATGAAATATCATCTCCCAAACTATTGTCTTCATCACCATATAATATGTAGTATATAAGGAATTCATAATGAGTTTTTTAATCTCTTAATGGATCTTTATATAATGAATAATATTAGATAAAAAAATTAATATCTTTTACTTATCAACCTAAAAAGGAAGAAACATCCCAATATTTATCAGTAGATTAATCTTATGATAGTGAAAATAATGCTTCAATTTATATAGAATTAGAATAGCATTTGTTGAGTGAAAATTTAGTTCAATAAGAAATTTCTCTAACATATTTTTTTGAAAATGATTAATTTACACCTCAAAGTGTTAAGGATGTTATCTTTCCATAATATTTTAATGATTCCACAAACTCTACTCCGTGAAATAGGTAAAAAAATTTAAATTGGTGATGAATTACATAATTTTATTTACTAAAAGCATTGGAAGAATTACTGGTAACTATCGAGTTATAGAATCTAGATGTAAATACATTGTATAAAATGTATCAAAAAAATATGAACATTGAAAGGAATCATCATGTACATAAAAATGTTATAAAGTGGATAATATGTTCGTCGATGAGATTATACCAAGGAAAAAAAGACAAAAAATTTCCATCTCATATTTTTTGATAGCATCATCACTAATGAAAGTGAACGATCAAGGGTAATTTATTATATCAAGTCCTTTATATTCAATAGGACATGTACATCTGTCCAAAAAATATGAATATTGATTTTCTATAAAAATGATGGTGAATAAATATTTGAAAGAGTCAAATTTATAGAAAAAAAGGCCAAAATTCTGAAGATAAGGACCATCATAAAGAAACTATCTAAAAAAGAAAGATATTTTTTATTTAAATCATTAATGTTTTCAGAAATTATACCCATGAACATTTTATTATTAATTTTATTACTTTCATATATATTTTTTACATCTGTTACCCCCTTTATATATCTTTTTGGATGCATATTTGACTTTCTTAAATCCATAATTACTCCTTATAATTATTTTATAGAGTTTTTTTTAAACTTTTTAGGGAACCCTTTCCTCTTATTTATATAATTGCATTTAAATAATTTTCAAAAATCAAAAGGGTTGAAATAAAATGCCTTTAGAACTATTCTTCTAAGAGGTAATTTTTGTTAAAAAAAATATTATGTGTTTTGTATTGTGATTTTCAATGAATGAATATTGTTGAATCGAAATTACTATTTATAACAATAATATTTTATATAAAAATTCACTCTTTAAATGTTTTCTTATTTCTAATATTTATCTTTTATGATGTTATAATGTTACTATAGGATGACAATTTCATTTTTATGATTAATTGGTAAATTTTATCAGACAAAATTATTTAAATTATTTCATAAGGATGTGTTCAAATTATATTAAATGGATATATATAAATTCAATAATATTTAATGCTTATAAAATAAATTAGATGAAGTTATAAAATGTTCATGCGTTATATTCCTTTCGATAGTGATATAAAAAGTCTACAATATGAAGTTTCGCTAAGCCCACCAGATGGAGATGCACCTAGTATACCAGATGAAGATTAATTATTTCTACCAGATGAAATTATTAAAAAAAATTAATGGTTTTATACATAAAAATCATCAAATAGAGTGAATATGTATTGAAATCATAGAAATAATAATATGATTTTCTAATTCCATTTAAATTTCCAACAAAAAATTATGGAATCTGACAGTTGTAGTTTGTCACGCCAACATCTACAAAACGGAAAACAACCTTGAGAAGGAGTAGAATCATGTGTATAGTGGATTTAGATTCTTTGATCTAATGTTTTTGATGTTTTGTCAATATGTTTTTTAATTATTATTAGATTATAATGTTTAGAGTGTTTACTTAAAAAATAAGTTAGTGTAGATTTCATTATAAATCATTTATGATTTTTTGTTGTAATCAATGTGTGTCAAATAATGTGATTGATGGATCTTATGGATATAGAGACAAAATTTCTGTCATAGTTTGTGATTTTGGGATCTCAATGATAGAGATACATAATTTTTTCCGATATAGTTGATTGATGTCTCCTTGGGATATAGAGAAATAATTTTGTTTGATATTTTAAATCAATGGATTTCTAGTCATGGAAGATAAAACTTCTAATATGTTTATAATCAGAAATACATGAACATAGGTTCATAGACTTGTTTATCACTTTTGTTGAAAGTGAATAAAATTTTTATAGAGGGTTGTGTATGTATTTTTTTTAAATACCAATGTTTATTTAAAATATTTATTCATATTTCTATAAATTCTCTATTTCCACAAATAATTTATCAATGTTCACACTATTTATTATTAACTTTATTACACAAATGTTTATAAATTATATCACAATTACTCTTTATTTGATATAATTTCTTACCGATATATTTTTCGGAAAATTTTTTTTTAAAATATTTATAAATAATAATTACACCCCCTGTAGTGTGTTTAGAAATTAAAATGATCTTATAGTTACATGGACATTAGTTTTTTTAGTTTTATTTTGTTTTTTTAAATATTCCAATTATAACAATCATGCTTTCTTTACATTAATTTTGGATCATTTAATATGTTTATATAGGGTTATAGATCTCAGTAGATATTTCTATGGTGAGGGATAGATATATGAAGTTAATAGTTTCTATTTTTCTTAAATATTTTCTATCTAGTATATATTTTGGTAGCCTAGATGTTCAACCTAAATGTGGTTCATGTTGGTTGTTCACTACAACTTTAATTTAATATTTTAGTGAAATTATTACCTTTAAATTCTTCTGGGTCCCCATGAATTTTTTCTATACTGGGGTGATCAATAATGTTTCTCTAGTATATCTAGAGATATCTTGGGAATATGAGGGATTATTGGATTTGGTAGACTCATGAAAAAGATCTATCTGATTTAACCTCTTTAGTGGAACTAGGATTCTAAACATCCGTTGAAATATTGGTGTTTCTGGTAGGACGATATAGAATAGTTAGAACTCAAGTGATTAAAAAAGTAATATTATCCATCACATTTTATTATTTTGAACCTTGATATGCCAAGGGATGTCTAGTTTTGATTTTTTGGATTTTGAGTTTTTTCATTTATTTTTTTTATAACTACATTTTTGTTAATGATGTTTGGGTTTTATAGAAATCCATGTGGGTTGATTATTGTTTATATTTTTGGTGATCATAATGTGTGGAAACTTGATAAACACAAAATTATTTTATTTCATGAAATATCACTTGTTGTCCCTCCATAAAATAACCATACTAGTTTATAATAACACTCAAATAGAATTATGGACCCCTTAAGATGGAACAAGTGTCTTGGAATCAAGGAAACACCACCTGAGAATAATATTTCAGAATAATAACATTAAAAGTGATGGATTTTTTATAAAAAACAAGCATGACACATCTATACATCATACATCCATTAGAGTGGAAAATAAAAATAAACATAAACTAAATAATAAACTAAGAAAAAAATAAATAGAAACATCCCAAAAAACCTCCCCCACACTCTGGTTTTCCTCTCTTCCATGAAATGATGCTCGTTGAATGGATTTGATTCACCCAAAACAAAAATATAACTTAAATCCGTTCATAAAATGTAGTAAATTTATTAGTTTTAAATTTAATAAAAGTAAGTTAAATAAAAATAAAAAAAACATTCATCCATGTGACTATATGAATTTCCACCTAATAAAAGAACCAAAACTCCACCTAATAATGAATAGATAAGTTGATTCCTATTAATGAAAATGATAACGAATGTGTGAGAAACATGTTTATCAATAATTATGGGAATGTAAAAACTACACTATGTAACAAACCATTAAATTAAAAACCATTCATTATAGTTTGAAAATATAAAAAAACAGTTTTATATTCTTTTCAAAACAAGTGAAAATATTATAGTTATTTAAAAAAAATTCCCTTTTTATTTTGAAAATCCATTCCAAATAATGAGACACTTTTAAAACCCTATATATATTAAATGTCATGAAATAAATGACTAATTTCAGTATGAATCATAATAGTTGAAAAAATTTTCAAAAAAGATCAATCAAATATGGGAAATTATGTGTATGTTAAATGGTTATCACTAAATATTAGAATAATGTTGGGACAGTCTTGGACTAAACTATCAACATCCATGAATGCAATAACTATTTTCACGAAATAAAGTCTATAAAATACGAACCATAATGTGTCACCATCATTGAATTGACCAAGTGACATATCCTTTGAGTCGAAAAGTATAACTTAGGTCCCCTAGTCAGAGTACAATATAAAACTAGTTTAGTGCAATTCCCAATACCCCCTCTTAACCAAAATGTTATTACCATGATTTATATATAGACGTGAGTTTCATCAAGCTATCATATAAATACATATCACATTATTCTCAAAAAACAAACCATTCATTTTCTCACCTCCAAACTCCCTTTTAAGTGTATCGCCTTTTTTCATTCCATAATAGATAAACAATCCACAAGCCCTATTTCTAGTTGTACATAACATTAATCTTAAATTTCTCATGACTCACACTTTTCACACGTTTATCTTCTACTCAACACCAATCCCAATACCATAACCTTGGGGATTTCTTTAAGTGGGGTTGTTATTTCTGAGAAAAAACATCAATGTTCCAATTGTGATTTGTCATTTTAAAAGGAAAAAACATTTTATTAAGAAAACCACTTTTTCCTAAATATTTAATGATCTAAAATAAAAATTTACCCATAGATACATATAAACATTGATTTATATATATGTTCCCCTTATTCCAAATAAAAAATTCCAATCATCATTATTGAATATTTGCAATGTGGGTAATAGTATATATATCTATATATTTATACATATATAAGTCACATCCCATAAAAAAAGTTCTGCAATCCCCTTAAGGATTCTTACAAAACCGACCACATCATTATGAATTTCTAAAAACCATTCAATAGAAAAAATCTCTTTTTTAATTGTTGATTTTCATGGACGAAAAAATTTAAAAAAACAATAAAAAATTTATGATGATTTACAATTTCAAACCTACCTAAAAACATGATTTCAAAAATGCAACCCATGTTTGAATCATAAAAATTATATGTAAAATAATTAATAAGTCATTTATGAGTACCAATTTCATTTTACGTAGTATATAGATTTTTTATTAAAATAAAAACACAC
Source organism: Viscum album (assembly GCA_963277665.1). Lineage (NCBI taxonomy): Eukaryota > Viridiplantae > Streptophyta > Magnoliopsida > Santalales > Viscaceae > Viscum > Viscum album. Next base: position 595,401,402 of record OY728126.1, read on the forward strand.
TTTAAAACAACTATGAAATCATTTTTTTCATTTAATGGATTAGATATACAGCAACATAACAAAAATCATAGAAGGTTTAGCTTCCCTAGATAACAGAGGTGTTATCCCACATCAACGGGGTCTAAAACACTCTAGAAAAAAACAAAAATCACAAAAATCACAAAATTAGAAAATAAAAAAGGGGAAAGAATAATAATGTAATAATGCATACCTAAAATGATTGTTAAGTCATTTCCTTCAATGGTCTTGGATAGAACAAGCCTTAATCGAACCCTGCAAACCCAGTGAACTAGGAACCTATCAAAAAATCTCCAAATTCTATTGGGGTTTGACCATAATGTAGGATTAGTAGAGGAGGAGTGAAATTAAAGAATAAAGAAAAAATATTGGAGAGTGGAATATAAGAAACCCTTACTGGTGATGATTTTAGAAAAAAATGGGAGAAAAAAATAAGGATTGGTGTCAACATGAGAGGATTAATGTGCTTGATAGCCCTATAGATGGGAGGAGTTGAATTGAAATGGGGAGTAGCATAAGGTCTTCTGTTATTTAGGGGAATAATAAAAAGGTTTAAAAGAAATGTCCTTTTTTTAATGATCTAGACACTATGCATAATTTAGTTGCAAGATTGGACAAATTGTGTATCAAATGTATGCCCCACACAAGACAAACTAGAGTACCCCACATAATCATAGTGCATGTTAATATAATATGAGCCTATATTTGTGTTTTAATATATAAAAAATAAATAAAAAGTCACCCATTTTGTTTGTTCTTTCTACTAATAGTGGTCTTAAAATTAACCTATGCTGGAATTACCAAAACATTATAATATTTAACCATGTTTGGCCCAAATCTCATGAAGAAGGAATGGAATAAATTGCGTAAAAAAAAATAATCTATAAATTAAGTTCATCATGTGACAATTATCACCACTATAATGCTTTATACACCCAAAAAACCTAAACTAATTCAGAAGAATGATGATCAAAAAACATTAGTCCTCCCTAATAAAAACATAATTCTTTAAAACCAGGAAACATTATGACCACTCGAAGAAAAAAACATTGAAACTAACTGAAATTAAACATGATGTCCTCCCAAGCTCAACATGTATCTTAAAGAACCATTTAAATACTAGGATAAAAAACTACTTCAATCAAAAGAGTGTCCAAAATGGTCCTTAAACCAACCCATAAAAAATTTTATCAAACTAAACCTTATGTTCTCACCACCATATTAGAGCTTCTCTAGAAAACATATCCTTAAAAATAACCAAGGCTCATCAATCACTCCACAAAGTCATATTTATAAATCAACAAACAATAAAAAAACTCTTTTTTCCCAAACATCTAAGACCCTATAAGAGTAGAACCAAAATCACCCAGAACAAATATATCTAAGGGAAACTAGATGATATTGGATAAGGAATTCCACAAACTACCTAAAATAAAATCATCCCAAATATAAGGATTTAATTATATCAATATAATATTGGTGGAGGGGGTGTCAACTTAGGGAATCATATCTAAAACCCAAAAGGTCAAATTAATCCATCTGAATAATCAAGGTTATAGCTACTGTACAACCAATATTGCAGGTTGCATCTTTCCCAGTTATCTATAAACACACAAAAACATCCACAATCTAACCCCTCATGATAATATCACAATGTCTTAATATCATCCCATAAAAACCTTGAAACTCAATAGATCACCGATATAAATTTATATCCAAGTAAGTCAACCTGTCAATATAAGGCTCAAGAGAAACACAAAGAGACAAACCTACTAAAGTAACCATTGAAAATATCAATTTACAAATAGTAAAATTGATGTAAATTCTCTAATTGGAGTCTGGGTAAGGTCATTAACTGAATGATCACACTTCCTAACAATAAGATAGACAACTCGGGAACACCCTAAGACACGAACTTATAAACACCAATTAAAAATATTTAGATGTAAAGATAAATAAAAATTAAATTCAACCCATATCTGGGAAACCATTTGAAAGACGGAAACCCTATGAAAAAAATCAAAATCATCACCATTTTTAAAATTATGATTCAAACTAACAATCAAAGACTATTTTTAATTTGTATTCTAAATATTCCATATATATTTTTAAAAAACAATCAAAAAAACATGTTTCCAATTTTTAATAGACTTGTAAAAATTGTAAAATGGATAAAAATTTATGTATTTTAATTTTAGAAATCATTTTTAAATTTGAATGATAATTATTTAAAAGATCATAATAATTATTAGAATGAAAACCCCCTTAAAACATTAATCAACGACATTATTCTAAACTCTCTACTTTATGGGGCTTAGAAGAGAAATATTGGACTATCAGGTTATGGGGTAATCTTTAGAGATTAAAATGGTGATGTCATTGAATATATTCATGGTCTTTGTAGCTCGATCACTTCATTGGAAGTGTAAATGTCTGGGTTTATTGAAGTTGTCTACATGTAATGTTAATTGAATTGGAACAACATATAGTTTGAGTGTGTCTCCTCTACCATTGTTCAAGATATTAGGATTGGACTAATTTATCTATAATTAAAGATTATTGAAAAATTATATAACTATCTTGATAAACTATCTTAAATTATTCATATTATCAATCACATCTTTCATGAAGGCAAATATATTTCGTATGGTTTGTAACTAAAAGGGTGACTAATGATTCGTGTATCTGCCCTATCCCTCTTCTATGTGATCTTTTACACATTTTACAATGAAAAAATGTAAAATTACCTCTTTGAGAATGTTGTAACCTTTTTATTTCATTAATATTAGATCAACTGATCTCACATTCCTAAAAAAATTTATTAATGTTCTAAAAATACTTTATCAATTTTTCATCAAAATCAAAAACATTTCTATGATTCAAATATAATTTAAAACAATTATTTTTTTAATTTAAAAAATTTATTTTGTTCTTAAAACCGTGGTTCCATTTACAAAAACTCACATACATTTTTTAAGATACATAAAATAGTTAAAAAATGTCTTTTTATTATTTTTAGATTATATTCTACCCATTTAAAATGAAAAAAAAATTAATCTATGAAAACAATTCATTTGAAACCCAAAAAACATAATTTTTCTTTTAATTAATTTACTTAACCTCATTATTTACAATTTAAACAAAAATATACTGATTTTATAATCAATAATTTCTTTATTAACTCACACTTTCCCCAAAACTACATGATTATCCATAATCTATTGAATAAAAAAAATCAAATCCAATTACTAGTTTTAAGAGGGGTCCAGTGATAGTCATCAGTTTGACTACATGGATCAGAAAACCAAGTTCTAGTCACACAACTAATAATCGTAGTTATAAATAACCATGTAATATAGTTATAAAATGATTCTAGAGCCTTATGTGTTGACCATGTACCACCAGTTCACTCCCCTTTTTTCTCTCGATATAGAAAACAACTCAAAAAACAAAAGGCACCTAACCCTATAATCACGAGTAAATTGAGTCTCAAGAAGAGTAACAGTTCATGAATAACACCATAAACCTTTATCAATAGTCATAAAAACTGTATCTATAGTCAAGCTTATACCCCAAAATAAATAAAGGACTGTTAAAGATAATTTTTCAATAACCATAATGATCCATCCCCCTATTAGATTACTGAACCGTCCTGTGACAAAGTCAGATGGGAGTTCCCAATCCATAGTGCTAGAAAGAGATCTATGGAATTAAGGAAACACCACATGATAATTTTTTTTACTAATAATTAGAAAAAATTGTATAACAAGAATATAATTAATATAATGCATGAATTACTTCAATGTAGGTCATACACCTAGGTGAAAATGTAATGAAATATTGACCATATAAGAAAACTAGGAATGTAGTAAATGGATATTAGAAACAAACAACACCCAATTGTCACACCCCAACATTAAATTATTAATTATTTTTAATTACTCAATCATATAATTTGTTTTTCATGAGTTTTAGGCTAAAAAAGATCAGATATTATATTTATTAGTATTTCTAGCAGTGGTTCACATTTGGAAGATAGTTTATAGAAACCGTCTACAAAAAATGAGAGTCTGTTAATAATGTTTACAGAGATGACATCATGGACGACACATGGTTTACCTAGATACATGGCCTAAAAGTGTGGTTTTCCCCATGTCATCCAATGTGTGGAACACAGTTAGATCATGTTTTGGGAAACTATGAAGCTAAAACTTGAAAATCCTCAATACGATTAAAAATGTTAATTTCCATTTCTCGCTCATTATTTCCCCTACATCTCTTAGGGGCTTCCACCTTCTATGTTTCCATTTGATGTCGCCTATCCAGGGGGCTTTAGTGGACATGAAACTTCCCCAAATGGATTAAACCAAATATATTGTGGGTGTTTTTTGTTGTTTTTGGTCCCAATATGTTTTGGTGTTATATTATTGGCCCTTAGAGCCATGACCATAGAAATTGATGAGCTCTCCATTGGTATTGTGTGGGTTTTCTTCCATTATTGTTATTTATCCCAATTATATATATGGATTTTTTATTATAGGTTGTTCAATTGTTTTTAAGATAGTATGGAACACAATTGATGTGTGATGAAGCTTAATTTTAATGGTAGCAAGTTCTTATTTGATTTCAGGTAGGAACCCCTTTGTGAAATGCTCTAAATTGAAATATTATTCTTTATTGGTTGTTTGAATTTGTGAAAAAATTATGATGCAAGTGTATATTCTTTGTAAAATAATATTGATTGGTGGAAATCATTCCATACTCATTCTCCATATTTCCCCTAAACTTCCAACATAGTTTCATTTTGTAAAATCAGGTTTTTATGTTTGTTTGAAAATGTAAAACATCCAAAATGACTTATTGGTCTTCCAACTGATGTATACCATGAAAAATGAATCCTTCTAATGAAATATTTTCTTTTTGACATATTTTCATAAATATCTAATAGCAAGGTCTAGTTTCCAAGGAATCCCATGGGTATCTGAAAACATTTATATCATGGGACGTGGCTTACACACATGCACAAGCACGCACGCACGCACACACACACAGATATATATATATATATATATATATATATATATATATATGACTAACCAATATGTATATATTCACACATGGAGAAGGGAATATGTGAATTGGGATAAGAGGTTCTAATATATAAATCAAGGTTTATATATTTCTAAGGATAAATAATTCTTTTGGAATTTTAATGAATTGGGAAAAATTGTTTTTCTAAAAGAAAAGTGTTCCCTTTTAAAATTATGATGCATGGTTTACACATTTAGGTTCCTTTATCAAATAAAAAATCCTGGTAAGGAAAACCATTTGGTTTTGGAATTTTTATGGTAATTGAATGGTGAATAAATGTGTGAAATGTGGGAAATGATTGTTTTGTATGATTAATGTGATGTAGGCTCGGTAAGGGGGCATGTGGATTGTCTATGTGTTATGGAATGGAAAAAAGGGGTTCTGTTTAAAATATACTTCAAAGGTGAAGATTTGAATTGTTTTTTTAATAGAATGTGAAATGTATATATTGTAGATTTATTAAACTCGTCACCTTTTTTATGTCAATGAAATCCTTTGGTAGTTTGGATGGAGATCTATGGATACATAATGCACCATTTTAGTGTTGTTCCATGACTTATGTCCATGAGATCGACTTTTTGACTCATGGGAGATCCCATGTGGTCGATCAAGTAAGGGTGACACTATTTGGTGGGGAGAGTTGATAGATGGTACATGGCACCCATAGTTTTTCCCTTGAAGGATGTTGATAATTCATTCATAGGCTATCCCGACTAACTCCTAAGATCAAGTGACAATAGTTTTATCTATGCCCTAATTTCCCCAATTTTTTTCCCCTTTTATGAAATGTTTTATACTATTATAATTCCTACCAAGATGGTTCTTTTTTCACAGGAACATTCATTTAATTAATTTTTTTGAAGTGTATCATTTTTTGGAAAATAATTTCAAAATTAATATTGAAAATGGTTTTCAATAATTATCATATTTTGACCTATATTTAAAAGAAATGAAAACGTTATATTTTTATATTTATATATTCAAATAAGAAGGAAATTATTTTTCATTTAAATTAAATAAAAGGGGAGTGGTTTCCATTTTATAATACATACTTATAATCTCATTGCTCATTCCTAAATTATTATTTTCAGTTACATGTATCAGCTTATATTATCATGTCAATGGAATGTTGTGATTTTATTTGGGTGTTTACTTGTATGGTCACATAGAAGTGTGTCTTTAATTTAGTTATACTTTAGTTTCATTTACTTCACTGTACACATAGGATATTAATTCTATTTATAAATGGATGGATTCCTTTTTTTTATGGGAGAATAAAATTTATTTAGGGTGAATCTATTCCTTAGAGTAGAGGGAGAATGGGGTGGTGAGGGAGGATTCTGGTGATCATTTCTCTATACTTCATTCCTTAATTTTAATTAATTTTTTATTCCCCAATATTTTCCATGGGCATGCATATCTGATGTATGGAATGGTCATGCCATATTTTTCAATATTCATGTTTCTATTTTTGGTTTATTATTCTGTAAAATAATTCTAAAGTGTTGTTTACCTAATGTATATGCACTTATTCTAGCCGGTGGGGAATAGAAACATACGTTAAGACATGTCACTGATTGGTTCATGCATATGATATATGTATGACTTGATATAGTTCATGAAATCATAGTGAATAAAAATTAATATAGATTATTAGTGAATGGTTCAAAATGACTCCCAATTCCAGTTATGCAGCTAGAAAATGGTCGTTCAATACCTTCAACAAAGATTCAAATAGAGGCTAACCCACCGTATTAATTATATAAGGATATTATTATTTTTTAATCCATTTTTCCTTTGTATTTTTTTTATTTTTAAAGTAACAATGGAGTCTTAGTTTTAAAATTTTCATCTAAATGTTTTTTTGTTTTTTTTCAATGTAAAAAATGGATTTTCCTAAATTAATCCAAAAATAATCATGTTTTTTGGATTTATAGATATTTATTTTTTAAAATGTGGGAGAAATTTGTGAATATTTTATTCTTATATAAACCTATATTTTGATTTTGATTAGGTTAAATATTGTTTAGATACATGTAAATTTCATTTTTAGTAATATTTGGATGTGTCTTAATGAGAAGTTTTAGGTGTTTTCTAAAATTTATACTTGATTTTATTGGTAAATAAATTTTTTTGAAATTGGTATACAAGTATTTCTAATTATTTTTATTAAAAGTTACTATTTGGATTTCATATTGATTTATCTTAATGATTAGAAAAACATTCAAATTCATTTTTATGGTAGGGTTTTGATTTCATAATGAAATCATCGATGATAATTTGTATGGTTTAAAATGTTTTGAGAAAACGAAACTATTTTAATTTTTTTTAGAAATAAAAAATGATTTTGAAATGGTGTTTTATGACAAAAAATTAGAGCACATAGTTTGAAAAATATTTTTAATGATTTTTAATGCTCTTGATATATTGTCTTATGATATATATTTTAATAAGAATTTTTATTTGGTCTTATAATAGTGAGTTACAAACATATGAATGATTCCTATGATTAATTTATTATTTTATCATTTTCCAACCATAATAGTATTGGGGGATTTCAATGAATATTTATTAAAAATATTTCATTAGAGCTATATAATTTCAAAAAACAAATTATACATATAATCTAGGTGACGTAGTGTATCAAACTGTCTTATTAGGAGTACCTACATTATCACTTTTTTTCATTTAATGTTATTTAGCCTTATGTTTTGGTAAGTTCCAATTTTTTGAATTTTTTCCCTTAGGAATTTTTTTGAGATAAACTATTTAAGCTGTATATTTAATTTGTGTGATATTAAACATGTTTTATATTGTAAATTATGTTTGAACTTCACCCTGTGGGATTCAATTTATTCCTTATAGACCCCTTTTAAGATACCCATGATCTTTTGGTTCTAGTACAATTTTGAATTCATGTTTCTATTAGTCATTAGTAGTTGAGGCCTCGAATTAATTCCTAATTGATATTTATTATTAGGAACCTGTTGGGAAAAAATCCCTCAAGGTATCATGGAAGCATTTTTGAGATGATTGTGTTTGTTGACAAAGTGGACATTTGTGTTGTGATTGTTGACAAAGCAAATCAGGACATACAAATTTGTTGACAAAGAGGATTTCATAGTGTTATGTCATGTTCAAGAGTTGTGTTTAATGATCAATGTTTTATTCAAGATTGTTGAAAAAGGAATGGATGATCTTGAGGCAGTACAAAAAGAGAAGATATAAGGTGGAGCCATTTTCCAGTGTTTTCCAAATTTTTGGGCATGAAAATCGACAAATGAAGAAAAGTGGTTTTTAGAAAAGGGACTTGCACGCTGTGTACTTGAAGGAGAGTAAACTTTCACGCCTTATGTTTTTCAAGATCAGAACATCAAAATATGGAAAAGGGATAAGCTCGCTTGAGTTTTGGGTTAGGTCGCGCAAGTGAATAGCGTGGCAGTGGCAAGGGGAAGAGACATGAACGCCGAAACTTGCGAGCTGAGGGGAGACTTGAATTCCATCACTCAGGGTGTCCAAATTTCTATAAATACAGGTCGAACCCTCCTCATTCGGTGTAGAGTTCAACACATAGAAAAATCATAGCTCTTGTCGCAAAGGTGTGGTGGTCACGCAACTAGTGTGTGGTCGCGCAAGTTGAGGTTGCGCGCCAGGTGATAGTTGCGCGCCCAAGGTGGCCTGGGGAAGGAAGGAATAGAGTCGTGAAGAATCTGAGTTGAAGAAGGAAGTGTCGCACAAGTGGTTTTGTGAAACTTTCACAACATGTTTTGAAGAGGCATGAAAATAGTTGGTTGCATGCCAAAATAGGATTGGGCGTAAAATTTTGTGTGTTGCACAAGTTTGGAGTAGCATAAGCATGTGTCGCTCAAGTGGTCGAGGTGGAATTGTGCGCCAGTTTTGACTTGTGTGCTGAGAATTTCACGCCGACTTAGAGAAGGGCTCTAAGTAAGGATGATTCACTGTAGAGATTCATGACTATGTGAAAAATGGAATATTGCTCGATTCCTTCGGTGCAAAGAGAGATTCATCTACGGGTAAAAGTTGTACTTCAACAGAGCATCTACATAAAATGGAGGATGCATTCATTAGTGATAATTATGATACCCACAGGTATATAAACTGTGAGTTGATCCATTCCATATTAGTGAGAAAATGAAGAGGAAGAAGGTGATCCTCTCCACTTGTAGTGAACCAGATAGAGATAAATAGGGAGTAACCCTTGGGAAAGCAGTGAGATGACCCTAAAAATTGTAAAGGTAATGGTCCTAGGAATAGAAGTGATCTATCCCAAACCTTGTAAGCAACAGTGTGCTTATAGTGGATTCAGTACATTGGCGCATTGCCGGTGTATGCCCTTTGGATGTATCCCAATGATGGAGAACCAAGTAAAAAATTTTGTGTAATGTGCATGATTTACTTTCTATTTATATTGTGCAATGATAAATAGAGAGAAGAGTGTTTGTCTTAATAGCGAAACAAGATCAGAACGCAATTTTATTTTAAAGCAGTCATACCCTGATTCACCCCCCCCCCTCTCAGGGAATTCAGTCTTGTGGACCTAACAATTGGTATCATAGGGAAAGATTTATATCAAGTGGTTATCTCTCAAATAGAGGTCACTAATCATAAAGGTATTCTATTCTTCAATGGGAACAATTTTCATCTATGTAAGAATCGGATGCAAAAATACTTCCAATTTTTGGCAATGGACGTTTTCATAGCACCAATGCATGACATAACAGCTGATATTAATAGTGGTTCATTATCTGAAGCTGAACGTAGAGAGTTGGATGCTGATGCCAAAGCAATCAATGTCTTAGGGGGAGCCATATGCAATCCTATATCTTAAAAGTTGATGTCTTGCCAAACATCACATTCCATGTCGGAAAAGTTATTGAATATATATGATGGGGAAAAAAGGTCAGAGAGAAAAAGTTGCAAGTGTTGTTGAACAAGTATGAAGATTTGAGAATGAACCTGAATTAATATGTTGATGCATTCTTTGATAGGGTAAATATTGTAGTGGAGGACATGAGAGGTCTTGGAGAAGTTAATGAAGATATAAAAATTATGAAGCACATCTTGAGAAAACATCCGCCTCGGTTCAATTTGAAGGTTTCTATTTTAGAAGATAAAGACCCGAAAGAGCTAACATTGGATAACCTACACGACACCCTTGCTGCATATGAAATGAGAAATGATGATAACGACACTGTGGAAAAGGTAAAATATAAATAAGTGGCATTCAAGGCCATAAAGAATCATACCATTTAAGATTCTCAATATGATGAAGAGACAAATGAGGTGATGTCATTCCATTATTTAGATATCCAGAGGAAAAAAGAAAATTTTAAAGGGAAACATCCACTAGCATGATTTCAATGTGGAACGTTTGGTCATCTTATGGCAAGGTTCCCCAAAAAGTTTCAAGAAGAAAATGACGAAGATGAAGTTAAAATTCCCAAGAAGAAATCATCAATATACGTGAAAGGGAATAAGAAGTTCAAGAGAAATTTCATCAAGAAGAAAAATATTCTTTCATAAGAAATAGATAGTTCTGATGAGTCTGAGGTTGAAGAGATGAAGAGATTGAAAATTTTAAAGACTGTGGAGAAAATTCTATGGTGGCATTCGTTGGTAGTTCTCAGGAGAAGAACAAAACCCAAGGTGATGATTAAGAAGAAGATGTTGAAGGAAGAATAGATATGAAAACATAGTTAGAGGCTGCTCTTGAGGAGATAGATGTTTATAGAGACAAATAAAATAAATCTAACAATGTTGTTCGCGATTCAAAACTCTATATGTAGTATCTGGAAGAAGAAAAGTCTGATTTGATGGATGAAATTGAGGTACTCAAGTTATCAACAGCAGAGAACTCGGAATCAGTTAGTGAGCATAAGCTCAAGATTGAAGAACAAAAAAATGAGATTTATGGGTTGAATAGAAAAGTGAAATATCAAGTCAAGAGAATCGAAGAACATAAAGAAGAAGTGGTCAGTCTGCGAAGAAAAATGAAGTATCAAGAAAAACTCTTGACCCCGAATGTGATATCAGAAAAGAAGGTAATTCAAAGGACAAAAAAAGATGAATGAGAGGGCTATTAGTTCAGCAGGAAATAAGAATCAATTGAGCTAAGACATTATGGCTAATTCAGGGCTTGATCAGAAACAAAAATCTATGAAAATTGAATTCAGACCGCAAGCGTCTATCCTGAGATTGAAGGATGATCTAGGAACACAGAAGAATCAGAATATTCAAAGATCCCTAGGGAAAACTAGAAGTGAAGAAGTTCCACACAAGAATGCTCCTTACATTATGTGCTATTGCTATGGAAAGATGGGACACTCACAAAATGTGTGTTCTATAGCCAAGAGATACTGAAGTGCACATGAACAATAGTGGTAACCAAATAGAGTTCATTATTATAGAACATCCTATTAAGGTCATTGTTCTTGGTGTGGAGGATTTGGTCACATGGATAGATATTTCACATCAATCATACAAAAGAATTTTCCAAATAAAAACTCAAGAAGTTGTAAGCAGCAAGTTAGGGAATCATCAAGGGAGCTGAAAATTTAAAATCGATTTGCAGCTCTCTATGATGAAGTTGGTCTATCACACTCTAAGTAAGATCAAATTCTACAAACCACACCGAGTGTGAAGTCGAAGACATGGACCAAAAAGAAGAAGGATGAGAAGGTAGTAGTTGCAGAAATTTCCCTTAAAGATTCAGATCGTTCAGGAGTATGGATCCTTGACAATGGTTTCACATCCCATATGGAAAGTAACAAGGATCCCATTGTAGTCATAAATTATGACAAATAAGGAGTTGTCAAATTTTGGAAGGATGAAGGGATGAATATTATTGGTTCCAGAAAGGCAAAATTTGGGGGAAAAGAAATGAGACTTGCTGATATCTTGGTAGTATAGGGTCTCAGTCATTACTTTCTCAGTGTTAGTCAACTATGTGACTCTGGGAACTATATCTGATTTTCCAAGAAGATGTGTGTTGTGAAAAGAAGAGATGGAGCAGTTGTTCTACAGGGTAAAAGGATAAAGGAAAATCTTTATCGTGTAAGTGGAGAAGAAGATAAGTGTCTTTTATCCAGAGAAGAAGAAAACAGGATGTGGAATATGCGACTTGGTCACTTATGCCAACCATTTATGGAATATCTAGTAAAGTGTGATGCTTCTAGAGACCATCACAAACTATCACATGATCATACTCATACGTGCGATGGGACGATCATCTGAAAGACATACAATACAATGGAACAGAAATCAACTAGAATGCTCGAATTGGTGCATGATAATGTATGTGGACCTATCTCACCACGATCCATAAATGGGAAAAGGTACTATGTTCTTTTCATTGATGATTATAGTAGAATAGTCTGGGTATTTTTCATTACCCACAAGATAGATGTGTTCAGTTGAATAAAGCTGTATAAGCGGGAATCAGAAAGGATGCTTGGGTAGAAAATTATGATGTTTCGTACTGATAATGGTACATAATTCACAAACAGTCAAGTATAAGACTATCTTGAGAAACAAGGGATAAGGAGTCAAATTTCATCATTGAGAACTCCCCAACAGAATGGAGTAGTTGGAATGAGAAATCGGATCATCAACAACATGCCCAGAACAATGATTTTTGAAAAAGACCTACGAGTGAAATTTTAGAAGGAAGGTGTTTTGACATCGGTCTACATTTTGAACAGGGCTCTGTTGTGTCTGAAAGAAGGGAAGAGTTTTATGAAATGTGGTATGGAAAGAAACAAACATTGAAATAATTTCGGTTATTTGGATGTAAGAGTTTCATTATCAACAAGAAAAACCACATAAAGTTTGAGTCACATAGAGATGATGGAATTTTTTGGGCTACTCAGGAAAAAGCAAAGCATACAAATTCATTAACAATAGGCTGGGAAATTTAGTTGAGAGCAATGACATCACTATTGTGGAAAATGAAGATAATATTCAACAGCACCGTGAACAGTTTCTTGATAAAGGTGATGAAGAAGATAGTAACATAAGAGGAGCAGAAGTTGCGAATGCTAACTCAGAAGAAGGCACTGATGATGAACAAAAAAGTGTCAAGTTTGTGTCTATAAGGAAGCCAAAGAGCTGAGATGAATTTGATAGGCAGAATATCATTGGTGATCAGAAATCCCTAGTTCAGAAAAAGAGAATGAAGTCACTGTAGAAAACATCTTTCTTATCTCTGGTAGAGCCGAAATGCTTTACTAATGTAGCTGAAGATGAAAACTGGGTTTAGGATATGAATGAAGAGCTTGATCAGATTGAGAAGAACCAAACATGGGAGATTGATTCGAGGTCAGCAGATAAGAATATCTTCGGGACTAAATTTTTATATCGTAATAAGATGAATGAAGATAGAACAATGATTCAGAACAAAGAACGACTGGTGTTCAAGGGGTTCTCCTAGATAGAGGGCATTGATGTTGATGAGACATTTTCACCAGTTGTAAGGCTAGAGACAATCAGATTATTTTTAGCCACAGTAGTGGAATGAAAATTCAAAGTGTTCCAGATGGATGTAAAATCTTCATTTCTGAATGGGATTCTAGATGAAGAGGTGTACATTGAGAATCTAGATGGTTTTCTCATTCATGACGATGAGAACAATGTTTGTAGACTGAATAAGGTGGTGTATGGGCTGAAACAAGTACCAAGAGCATGGTACTAAAGGCTTTATCAGTACTTGAAGAAGCTTGGTTTCCAGCATGGGGGAGTTGATTACAATCCCTATTTCAACAACGACAGTAATCAAAGGATGATGGTGTTGGTTTATGTCGATGGCATAATATTTGGTGGATCATATGAAGGTTAGTGTAGACAGTTTTCTAAATTCATGAAAAATTATATTGAAATATCAATGATTGTAGAGTTAACATTTTTCGTTGGTCTATAGGTGACTCAGGGAAGGAATGGAACATTCATTTCTCAATAAAAATATTCCATTGAGGTTTTAAGAAGGTTTGGAATCGACAATTCCAAAGAGATGAAGACTACGGTTGCTACCCAGATGAAATTATCAAAAGATGAGGATGGAAAGGCAGTTAATATCACGAAATACAAGAAAATTATTGGAAGATTGTTTTACTTGACTACAACAAGGCCTGATATTGTTTTCGCCACATTCCAAGTAGTGAGATGTCAGAGTACTCTCAAAGAAAAACATATGCTTGTAGTGAAAAGAATACTTCAATATATAAAGGGCACGGTGGAATTCGTCTTGATATATAATGACAAATCATAGATAGAGTTATTGGGATATACTAATGCTGATTGGGCTAGTTCAACGGATGATAGGAAATTAACATCAGGTGGTGCATTCTATCTTTGTGGATTTTGTATTTCTTGGCTAAGAAAGATGCAATATTGCATTTCTCTGTGCATCGTAGAGGCTGAGTATATTGAGACTACTCAAGCATGCACACAATTATTGTGGATAAAGCAGCAGCTTGAAGATATGGGAGTTGTAGTAAAGTATCCAATGGAAATCCAGTGTTATAACTCAAGTGATATCAATATTATGAAAAATCCCGTCCAAAATTCAAGGACAACAAACATTGACATAAAGTATCATTTTATCAAGGATAATGTTGAGAAAGGGATCGTGAAGTTGGAGTATGTGCCTACAGAGCTACAGGTTGCAGAAATTCTGACAAAGGCCTTACCCAATGAAGCTTTTGAGAGACATCGACTGGCTCTAGGAGTTCAGTCGACTCCCCGCACTTGAAAGAGTGTGGATGTGGACCCCTCCCCCTCCCCCCGAGGTATGATGTGCTTTTTCCTAATGTGTGAATATGTGTTCCCTACTCTATTAGAGACTGAAAAGGTGTGACATTTGGGTTCGTTGACAAAGGGGGAGAAAACAGTGACTGTTCAAGGGGGAGACAGTGTATCAATTGGATAAATCATGATTGATATGGGGAGAAGCTGATAGGTGGAGCATTGAGATAGGGGGAGTGTAGTGAGATAGAGGGAGCGTTTTAGATATGATGATTCCAGAAGTGATCAATCAAAGAATAGATATCATGATAGCTAAGGATCGTGAAAAAAGCAGAAGAGAGGTGTTGGAATGCGGTAAGAATTTTTCCAAAAATTGGTATCAGTTTGGTGTCAATAGTGGGTGTTAAAGTTGAAGTGATTCATTGATGAACTTTTCATTTACTCTTGTTTCTCACGTCGAGCATTTCTCATGTGGGCTTAGAGTATGTGTTAATTAAATCCTTGCTCTCTATCATAATGGTAATAGGTGAATGGTGGATGAAGAATTAATGATGTAACTTTTTATAGAAGAGTTGTCAACAAACCCAAAGGGGGAGATTGTTGGGAAAAAATCCCTCAAGGTATCATTCAATCTTTTTTATGTCATTGTGTTTGTTGAAAAATTGGACATATGTGTTGTGATTGTTGACAAATCAAACAAGGGCATACAAATTTGCTGACAAAGAGGATTTCATAGTGGCATGTAAAGTACAAGAGATGTGGTTAACGAACAATGTTTGATTCAATAATTTTGAAAAAGGAATGGATGATCTGGAGGTGGTACAAAAAGATCCGATATAAGGTGGCGTTGTTTTCTAGTGTTTTCCAAGTTTTTGGGCCTGAAAATCGACAAATGAAGAAATGTGGTTTTTGGGAAAGGGTATTGTGCACCGTGTAATTGAAGGACAGGAAACTTGTATACATAATGTTTTTCAATATCTAAACATCAAAATATGGCAATGGAATAAGGTTCGGGCAAGTTTTGGGTTAGGTCGCGCAAGTGACTAGCGCGACAGAGATAAGGGGCAGAGACTTGTGTGCCTAAACTTGCGCACATATGGGAGACTTTCGCGTCATCACACAGGGTGTCCAAATGCCTATAAATACAGGTCGAACACTCATCATTCAGTGTAGAGTTCAACACATAGAAAAATCCAAGTTCCCATCATGCAGGTGTGGTGGTCGCACAATTGGTGTGTGGTCGCGCAAGTAGAGGTTGCGCACCAGGTGAGAGTTACACGCCCAATGTGGTCTAGGAAAGGAAGGAAGAGAGTCGCGTGAGTTCTAACTTGATGAAATCAGTGCCACACAAGTGGTTTGGTGACACTTGAATGGAATGTTTTGAAGAAGCGCAAAAATTGTTGGTGGCATGCCAAAATAGGATTGGGCGTAAAAGGTTCTGCGTCGCGCAAGTTTGGAGTAGCATAAGCCTCTGTCACACAAGTGGTTGAGGTTGAATTGCACGCCAGTTTTGACTTGCGCGCCGATACTTTCATGCTGTCTTAGAGAAGGGCGCCAAGTAAGATTGATTCACTGTAAAGATTCAGGGCTGCGTGAAAGCTGGATGATTTCCCGACACCTTCGGTGCAAAGTTAGATTCATTTATGGCTGAATGTTGGACTTCAACAGAGCATCTACAAACAATATAGGATGCATTCATTAGTGATAATGAAGAGACATACATTTCTATAAACTGCGAGTGGATCCTTTATAGAGCAGTGAGCATAGGAAGGCGAAGAAGGTGATCCTCTCCACCAACAGTGAGCCAGAGAGAGAGAAACAGGGAGTGACCCTTGGGAAAACAGGGAGCTGACCCTAACCATTGTAAAGGCTGTGAGCCAGGAAATATATGTGATCTATCCTAAACCTTGTAAAAAGAAGTGTTCTTATTGTGGATTTGGTAATCAGCACATTTCCGGTGTATTCTCCTTAGACGTAGCCCAGTGATGGTGAACCAAGTAAGAATTGTTATGTCTTGTGCATGCTTTACCTTCTATTTATATTGTGCAACGGGAAAGAGAGAGAAGTGTGTTTGGATTAATAGCAAAACAAGATCAGAACGAGCTTTTATTTTAAATCAGTCATACCCTGATTCACCCCCTCTCTCAGGGTATTCAGCATTGTGGACCTAACATTACCCCTTTTGAGTTTAATGAGTGATGGTGATTGTTTTAGGGATTCATAAATGTTAGAGATCCTTGTGAATTTTGAGTTTGATGTGGTGATGGATTTTTTGAGAAGAATTTCCTTTGATGGGTTTTACATGGAAATACTTTGGTGTTAGATTATGGGAAAACGATGAGTGTTATTTCATTTTTCTTGATTAGATTCTTCATGTGATAGAATTTTTAAACAAAGGTATCATATTTCTTATTCATTCATTTTTATCCCAAGGATAGAGCCATGTTACATCATTTGATAGATTTTATTAAATCCCTCTACCCTTTTAATTCTCTATAAAGGGTCATGTGAATGTCCTATTGAGTTGTGGTTTCACTATAGATCATGATTTAATTTCATGGGAAATATATTATTCCCTTTTTGTGTTTGTGGAAGTGTATTATCCATAGTGATTATTTGATCTCAATTTTTCTTTCCAGTTATCCCACTATTTTAGAAGAGTTCTCAAATGGTGAGAAGAACACCATATCTGATCTTCCCAAAAGTTGTTTCTTACTATTTTTACCCATGGTATTTTTAGAAATAAATTTTTACAATCCTCTGGATATTTTATTTTATGACAAAATTGTGCTCCTAGAGAATGATCAATGATTGGGTTTCTTTGAGGGGGGGGGTGTGGATTGTTTATGTTAGTGTTATAGGAATTTATATATTATTATCATTGTGATAATTGGATTTTTCTATAGTTGAGTTTTCAGTAAGATAAATTCATCCACCTTTTTATTTCATACTCAACTAGTTTGAATAAGCCTTTCTATAGGAAGAAAGCATTATAAGTGTAAACATTTCACACTGTGACCTTAAAAGTATAAATTTTTTATTTCCTTTAATATTTTTTCCTTTTTCCATGATTTTGTTGTCTACCTTTTTTTATTTTTTTAAAATTCAGAATTTCATTATACACCCAATTTTGGATTAATGTGAGTATAAACTATACTAAAACCATAGACATCTGTATTTAATAGAAAAATTTCTCATATATGTTTTATCATTTCTTATGCTGCATGACCAATCCTTGTGATTTTATGGGTTGGTCAATAAATTCTTGTGGGGTGGGAATATAGTTTGGAAAACCAATTGAACAAACCATCTACCTCAGCCAAAAAAATTAAAAATGATTATTATACCAGATTACCCACCAATTCATCATAATAAACATGACCCTATCCTCCCTATAATGTCATAAAAAAGGGTTGGTCTATTAATCTCGTTAAATTTCCACCTCCCTCTTATTCAATGTTATTTTGTTTTATCATGTGTTTTGTAAGATTATTCAAGGTAAATCCTTCTAAGTCTCTTCCCTCTTATTTTATTATTATCATTATTATTTATTCTTCACCGTTTATTTCACCTAAATTAATTCAAAACCTTGGTAGTGTTTTGGTAATAATTTTTTTAGTCCTTGATGTTTGTGTGTGTGATGGGTTCTTTAGAAGTTATTCTTTCCCAAATTATGGGGTTCATCATCTCCACCATAGATTGAGGTAGGCTTGTCTATTTATTTGGTATTTAAATTTCATTAAATCAATTTATTTTATTTATAATATCATGTTTTGATATTAAAATAAAATTTTAATTATTTTTTAGGATTACCAAATATTAAAATAACGTTTTACTTGATTTTAATTTCAATAAAAATGATATTTAAAAATGTAAAAAAAGGAAAATATATACATTGAATCATCAGACATTAAGTGTTTTAAAAATTCACAAAATGAATTTTATAAGGGTATTATAAATTATTTTTTCTCTTTAAAATTATTTATTAAATGGTGGGATTAATTTTATGTGTATTCTTTGTTCATGAAAATGGTGTTTCAAAATTCAAAAATTTTTTAAATGTTTTTTAAATATCTTTATTTTGATTCTACTATAATTATATGATTTATATTTCTAAATTAATGACTATGAGGCTTAGTTTTAACTTTTAATAGATTTTTTTGAAAATTAAGTGTTGCTAAATGAAAGATCTAAGGCCTTTCTTATTATTTCCTTCTTAATAGATTTTAATATGAAGTGTGAATACACTCTTGGTTATTTATTTTCATTATATTTTTGTGGCGGTCATATATTGGATTAGTAAATTTTTTTATTCTTTCTTATGGTTTTAATTATCCAAACTTGATGTAAATATGAGGAACATATATGGTGAACATAAAATTTGCCGGATGCCATTTCCACTAGATATATATGTGAGGTTAATGTGGTATCGCTACTATCTACTGATAAGATAATAGATTATATTAATTCAGGGAATGGTCCACATTATTGATGTAATTGTTATAGGTTCACCCTGAATTAGTAACTATATGGGTCTTCAAATATTTATTATTTAGATGTAATGTTCATATAGTATGCTCTAAACATGATTTAACATGGTACTACTA
Organism: Viscum album; assembly: GCA_963277665.1. Taxonomy (NCBI): domain Eukaryota; kingdom Viridiplantae; phylum Streptophyta; class Magnoliopsida; order Santalales; family Viscaceae; genus Viscum; species Viscum album. The sequence goes on from OY728126.1 coordinate 595,420,877, forward strand.
TGATTAACCATTATTTCTTATTTTCTTCTTTCTTGATCTTTGGTTATTATTGTTAATATTGTATAGATATGTGAATTGAAAATATATTATAAAAAATGGTTTAAAAAATATTTCATATTTGAACTTTTCATAAAGAATGTTTTGAACATGTAAATTTTCTAAATTATATTATTTTGATTTAATGAAAACAAAAATAAACATTCAAATAATGATATCGACTTTTATGTTCATATTCATGGAAAACCTACATTCAAATAATGTATTTCAAACACATAAAAAATGGATCCATTATTTTAATACATTTCAAGGGTTGTTGTTTCTCATTTTCCATACCAACTAGTAATTTTTATGACGAAGCCTATATTACATCTCAATTGAAAGTTCTATTTTATCTCTCTTAGTTTCTCATGAAGAATGATTAATTTGAGAATTGGATAGTGACTCATGGAGTCACATAGAGGACAATTTTTTTTATTTTGTTCCCTTCCCCAAAAATCTAAGTATGTCTTTCTTAATTTTTTTAATTAATTAGTGGGTCAAGATATATTTATAAACTAGTTGATAGATCTCAATGGATGTTTCTATAAGGGGCATTGGAGGTGAGATGAGTGAATTTTGGATTTTTTATATATCTGTTATATTTTTATTATATGATTCGAGTATGGATACCCGACTTATAGATGGGTCATGCCCATTTTCTCCTAATGTTTTAATTATTTTATGGGTGGTATAATTACCAATTGATACTTATTTATCCAATAGAAATATTTTCCTTCTCCGTTTGATTGGGAATACACAATTTTTATATTTTTGTGCAGTTCAATCATCTAATGGTTGGATGAATTGGGTTTCTTATTGACATGAGAACTAGATATAAACTATTAAAAACTAGATCAATTATTCATATATCATAAATCGAAAGTTATGGGAAAAAATTTCATAATAAACGACAAGAGTTATAGGAGTGTGTAATCATCAATATTCAAACTTGATACCTGATATAATATCGTAATCATATGACATAAGATTTTGGAATAAACATGTAGTAAAAAATTAAGAATATAAAATATTTTTTTTTCAGTCAAGGATAATTTAATATACCATGATAGTTGATAGAGTCACAAAGTGGAATGGTTTCATGGCACATTCCCATAATATAGAAATCTTATATAAATGTAACTCATCACGACGTCAATCATATAATGGGCTCTGACTAACTACTAGTGTACATTTATTGGCTTGGTCCAACAACATATGTACACTCTTGGGCTTAGGCCAATAACCAGTGTACCCTCTTGTTCTTGGTTCAACCTCTCATATATCCCTAGGAATGGGAGAACCTCATGTCTATAATTTTGAGTTCATGAGATAAAAAACATTTCTCAATTCATTTTATTGATATTATATAACCACCAATCACATTATTATGATCCATTAATTTATATCCCAGCTGAATATATGAGAATTTATCATTACTTCATACTTTTATTAACCTATTAGAAATATTTATTTTTCGTGACAAATAATTAAAACATTATCTTCATATGCAATCCAGAGAAAGGATGTTGATGGTATCATAATATCACATCCCCAATAAACCATATCAATCATTAAATGATTTCGACATAGATGAAAAATTAAATTTATAAAATCATTATAAATATTCCATGAAATAAATGAGAAAACACCAATTTTTTGTGGTAAATTTTTTATAAAAAATATTCCTAGAAAATTTTTATAATATTTTATTTTTTAATCCATAATAAAATTAATACGATTCTTCATGTAAAAGAATGTACATGACTATGGGGAAATGAAAGAAACTTATTTTATAAAAGATATAAAAACAATATTTTTTAATTGTTTATGAATACTTTCTTTTGAAACATAATTTTTTTAATAAAGATTAATTAAAAAATGTTTTAAAGGGCTTGTGTATGGTTAAAATCCCAGGTAGGATCTTATAATATTATATAGAGTAATTTTGGTGATTGACTCATTTTTAGTTTGAGATTCTGAGACACTTATATTCATAGCAGAAAAGAAATAAAATTATTTAATATATTATATTAAGATCGTATATTTAATAAAAATGATTTAATATATATTTAAAAAAATACATCTTATGAGAAAACTAATAGAACTATTAGGTCTGATACCTAATGTTTACCCTAGGCTGTGTATAAATTTTCTGACCATATTACAGTGGGATAGATCCCATGCTATGATTAATTATATCATATCTTTATTATATTAATTTTTTTCATTATTGCATAATATCTCCCAAACAGTGAATCATATGGGAAATATGATTCCTCTATTAGGTCTTAAATGGATGTTTTACCCTACGTGGGGTATAAATTTTTTTTCACATCAGTTGTATGGTCATATCACAAATAATGGTTAGATATTTAATAATTTTATTATATTATTTTTTAAAATACTTTTAATTTATCCCAAATGGTGCACCGAATAAGAAAACTGATTCCACCATTAGTTTTGGGATGTGGGGTTTACCATTGGTAGGCATAAATTTTATTCATGTCGATTATTTGGTAACATCGAACATGGTTTAGGTTTTTAATATTTAATTATATTACCATATTGACAAAATTAATTAAGAAATTTGTTTTTGTTATTTGATATTCTTCTAAAATGTGTTCTCCACCATTTTCGGAATTCCCATGGACCCAAAATCTTGTATTTCAATTAATTTTGACCATTTAAATTCACCAACATCTTTATATGTAAAAATTAATGAGTCTGTAATTATGATTCAATGGAATCAAAAATTAGTTGTAGTCATTTGTTTTATTGTTTTGTTTGATGAAGATAGATCGAGATCTAATATTTGATCCTTTTCATATATTCTTTTTTATGATATTGTTGAGTCAAGAATTACATGTATAACCTCTATGAAGAAATGATGAAGTGTTCATTGATCACTTTTACCCAAACATGGTAGTGTGTGGAGTTCCTCTTGGTGTGCGGTGGGTTGGTTGAAGTTGATTTTTTTTATTTTAAAATTATATATTTAATTCTCTTTTCATTACTCATCATAATTATGAAAAGGTTAAATAAAATAAATCATAAAATTAATTCATTTTCTTGATAATTGAAAAACTATAAATTGATAAATTGTATGAAATGCTTTGGGAGATAAAAAAATGGGTTATCAAATGATGATTAGACATTCTTTTCAAGGGATAATCTATGAAAATTTATCAAAAGGTCATCTTTTATGACGTAAAAATCACAAAAAATGTTCTAGGATAATTTATTAAAATTTACACATGATAATTATTTTAGAATATAATGGATAAATCTTTATATAAATTATTAAAATGTGATTGCATAATATTACCAAACGATAATTCTATGAGAATACATGAAAATAATAATGAAAAATTATCAAATTAAAATCATGAAAAATCATTAATTGATAATTTAATTATTTATCGAAGGATATTATAAAGAAACTATCAAAAGACAAAACATTTAATTATCCAGGGTAAGCTATAAAAATTATCAAATTAAAATTATGAGATTATAAAATTATAATTATTTGAATTTTAAATGATAATTTCTCGATTATCAAAGGATAATCTAAAAAATTATTAAAAGATAATATCATGGTTTTATCAATGGAATTTTTTCAAATTTCTAGAATATAATTACATTGAATTATCAATGATTAATAATTAAAAATTATCAAATGATATTTTGAATATTATCAAAAAATTATTTATACAATTAAAAAATATCATATGATTATTTATTATCAATAAATAATTATAAAAGGATAATTTAAGATTAATTATAAGAAAAACAAAGTTATAAAGGGAACTATATGGTAAATTATCAAAATAAAATTATAAAAATATAATTTAGGATGAATTAACAAAAGATAATTATAATAGATAAATTATAAGAAATTATCATAATATATTTATAAATGATAATTTAGGATACATTATAAGATATAGTAATAAATGGATAATTCATGATAAATTATCATGATATAATTATAAATGTATATTTTTGGATAAATTATCAAAATATAATTATAAAGTACAATTTATAATAAATTTTCAGATGAAAATTACGAAGGATAATTTATGTTAAATTATTAGAGATAAAAATAAAAGGTTAGTTAATAAAAAATTATCAAGAGATAAATATAAAATGATAATTTAAGAGAAATTATAAAAATATAATTAATCTTATAGAGATTATTCTGAGTGCATTTTCTATACAAGAAGGATAATTCATAAATTATCCAAGAGATAAAAAGTGTGATAATATGTGATATTCTATTTATTCTTATAATAAAATGACTGGTCTTTGTTCTAGGAACACTTGATGAACCTCAATTATTTATGTTTTAAATTTTACAATAATAAGGTTTTGAAAATGTGTTGTTGACTTTTGTGGATTCCACTCTAGCTATGGAACCATGTTGGGCGATTTAACATCACCATTGGCATCAATGACTTTTGAGGTCGGATATTCCATACCTTTTTCATATTTTTCTCACATGATTCCTAAATATTATTTATGCTTATACATATTTAATATTCCTTATTGACATGTGATCACATGGGGTGAGTGTGTGGATCATCATATTATATGGATTGAATCCATGAGATCTATGTGATAGAAAGATTTCAAAATGATTCCTCATTCACATATTGATATATATATATATATATAATGATTCTATATATCTCATGATGTTTTCTTTGGTTTTTATCATGATATGACCTTTCATGATTTCCTTTGGCTGATTGATATGTGTATACTTGACTAGCAGCCATCGTGGTATTATTACTCTTTATGGGGTGTGCTTATGTTGTGCCGAGATGACGATAGTGAAAAATGATAACCTTTTAACCTTTCATCTACATGATGAATTTTGGATTCTAAGATAATCACCAATATTTTATTTATTGTGAATTTTTATTGTTACCATATTCCATGTGGAATCAAGGTAGGTTACAAATATTCAATGAAATGTGGATTTTGAGTGTTACCTAATGCCTTCTTGATTCCATGTAGGTTGATTTCACTCGATGTCTTTTGAATTCCAAGTGACTCTTCAATAAAATTGTAACATATATGGATACTTATTGACTTAGAGTACATTTCTAAAATGTATCCAAAGTACGTATCGCTGGGGGTTTGTTGTAGCTTGGTTAGCACACATCCACTTTGTTTTGGATTTTCGGTTAGTTTCTTTATAACACATTTATTCTTGTTATGGATTATACTTGGATACTTAATAACATCTGGTTAAGTATGTATCGGTTTTGTTATACTTATTCATGTACTCACGCCTTATTTGGTAATTTCAATTCACTTGTAGATTTCACAGGGGTCTTGTGAAGGGAAAGGGTGTTGTGATGGTTCACCTATTAGTGGACAAAAAAGATAGTGTATAGTCTTGTTGATGTCTGTAAGACCAACTATTTATCCATTTATTTATCTGCTGCTTATTAAACTGGTTATGCTTTAAAATTATAGATATACTGTATTTGTATGAAATTCATTGTATCTTTATTTTATTACTGGTTTACTCTAATTATTTATAATAATTTTTATTGTTTATTATAAGTCCTATGATATGATAAGAAGGTTATAGTATCCCCGATGACAAAATCATACCCGTGTTGGTAGTCATAATCCTATTCGTTATGAGTAGGCACACATGAGGACACATTGCATTCCAAATTAGACTCAATGGTTTGGATAAAGAAGTTAAAAATAGTATGATAACATCAAGACTAAGTAACTTATTCTTATCTTATGGATGGTATAGGTTAGATAGAAGATATGAAAGTTGGGAATCAAGCAAGGAATCTATGAGTTTTCTTGGCTTGCACTGTTATAGTGGACCTACATGTAAACATAAAACTAGAATTTATTTTTTCAGTTAATATTTATTAAACTCACATTGATTGGTACACATAATGTTTATCTGTGACTTATGGTATTTTGATATAATTTATGCATCATGAATAAGAATGTAGGTTATCAATCCATTTATTTAACTATTGTTATGATACATAATAGTTATTTATTTAAATAACTTGTTTTACATAATCTATTTTTCATTACTTTCTTATGTGTTATATAATTGGTCATGTTTTGCAATATATCATTATTTTATTTATTTTTTTAACTAAGTATGTTGTCTTATATATTCGCATATATGATGGTTTTTACAAACAAGAAGAGATGGAGAAAAGGGTTACTACTATGTGGTTTATACCTTAAGTTGAGGGTTAAAACATATGGAAACCATTGTGTAATCACATAGATTGAATAGGATCTGATTGTGTTCATAATGATCCTTTATGTTATAGAAGGTATCACCTCGACATATTACTAGAGAAAATATTCGTAATGTGGTGATCGAATGGAGATAAGAGGGAGTAGTTTTCTATTTTACAACTAGACCTGTAGGGGAATGTAGTTTTAGCACCCCCTTCACCTACTATGGGGTGAGAGTAGTAGGACTGCTTCCACCAAAAGTTCTTTTCTTAGTGTCTGAAATTGGAATTAGTGTCTAAACCATAGGTTGAACATGTCATGACATTCAATTATTGCATTATTGAGCCTTCCATATCATCATTGTCCCTTGTGGGGCTAAAAATGTATTGAAATATTTTTGGGAATATTTTTTTATTGATTATGATGTAATTCCATGTTATGCTGAGAATAGGCTTATACCCGGTGTACATCCATATTGATACCCCATATAGTATTTTACAAAATTAGAAGAAGGATCACATGGGTATCTTGCTTACTTAGGGATGATGGGATTCATAAGTCTGTGTAATTCACCATGAGATTCACCTTTTTTTCTCGACGAACGGGGATGGTAATATTTGGATTCACATTGACTATTGGAATCTGAACCATGTGATAGTGAAAAAAATGATATTAATTTCCTAGGATCAATGATCTTTTTTATTATTTATAGTGATACTAGTGGATCTCCAAGATTGATATGTGATTAGGCTATCATCACTTGTGAGCTGGAGATAATTACATTCTAAGGAAGGTGTTTCAAATCATGTGTGGACTGTATGAGTACTTTCTAATTTTTATTGGGGATGATGAATGACCCAAAAGTTTTAATGGACCTCATAAAAAAGATTTAACATCCATACATTGACTCATTAATCATTTTATTATTTTCTTTAATCATTATATGTATTCTAACACTAGAGAAACATTTATGGAATTTAAAGAAAGTCATTAGTAAACTTCGAGTACACATGCATTACACCAAACTAGAAAAGTATGAAGTTACATGGAATTATGGTGTCTAATACCAATATAAATGTACATCCATGGAATGTTGATGTAGTCATGAAATGGAAATTTCACCATAATTCTTTTGAGATTGGTAGCACTATGAGGATAGCAGAATATTAGCGGCAGTTTATTTTGGACATCTTTGGACTATCAAAGCCTATTAAATTTCTGAAATATAATGAAGTGATGTTTCAATGGATGGATTAATGTGATGGTGTTTTCCTGAACTAAATAGAAAGTTAATTCCAATTCTAGTACTCACTCTCCCAAATCCCATGATGGGTTTTCCGGTGTACTATGATGCATTAGACGTTGGTCTAGGAAGAATTCTATTGAAAATTGAGAATGTAGTAGTATAAAATACAAACCCATGTGGGGAACTACCCTACACATTAATTAGAGTAATTATATATGGTCCACACATTAAAATGATGGTGATACTATATTTTTTTTGGTTAAACAAACCAAAAGATCCTTTAAAATATCATTAAACAGGGGACTAGATCTCCAAACAGAGGAACTGGTTTGAGTATCTATGAATTTTCTACAATGATAATATATTGGAACCTAGAAAAGGAAACATCATTTTAGATACACTTATCCATAAGAAACAGGCTGAGTTAGATCATGGTGAGAATCCTTCAGAGGCCTGGTGATTCATTCTGAGATTGTTGGTGATTGAAGGGTATTTTCTTGTAAGGATCATGAATCAATGACTTGTATCATTTAGTGACCATATTTTTACTTTTTGACTAGGTAAAGTATAGTTAGTATTCAAACGTGGATGGTCCTGTGATGAGGGAACAACTAGCTAGTTGTAACTCAATAACTGGATGGTTGATTGATGGTGACAATGTGATATTGGTTAATGATATAATAGTAGTACCAGTTTCCATTATAGTGTAGGTGATAAAGGATTTCCATAACCCTATATGGGAGGTGAATCCCAGTGATACCACGATATATTACATATTTTGGTGGCAACTCTAGTGGATGGGGATGAAGAGAGATGTTGTAAGATTTTTTTCCCAATGGATTATCTGTTAGAGGGTAAAGGCTAAGTGTAGACATCCTAGTAGGTTGTTACCCCCCCCCCCCCAATAATGCCTGCATGGAAGAGGGAGGAAATCATGGTGAAATTTTTAGGGGGTTACTAAGGATCTCTAGGAGTTCTGATGTAGCCTAGGGGACTTTTTACCAATTAGAGGCACTCAATTAGTGGAGTATATATGAAATATCTATGTTTGAGATATCATATGACTTCATAGATTCACCTTGAGAATTGTTTTAGATAGGTATGCACATTTTATTTCATGATTTTGAAAGAGCATGAAGAAATACCTTAGAACTCAATTGAGATAGGTAATGGTGTACCATCCTTAGACCGTTGGAATTTATAAGCTGGATATACACATATTTGATTTTATGCTTTGAGATTTCATTCTAGACCATGATTAAGCATTATGTGATCTCTTATCCTTGATTGAGTTTTCATTCAAAAAAAATTACCAGGTTTCTTTTTTGATGAAACCTAATGAGGATCATTATGGGAGACCGTGTCAATCATTTCTTATTTGTATAAGGTAGGTGAGAGAGTAGTTGTGGGACCGATTTGGTCAAGTGGCCTCCAAGAGAGTAAATTAGATTGAGAAAAGGTTGATCTCCATTAAGAACTGAAAAATATATTATACTGATCATTGGAGGACACCCATTGATTTGGTTGTGAGTGATCATGATTTTCATATGAGTTACTCCTCATTATAGGGACACAAGTATTTTGAAACCAGAAAAGATAACACCTTAATTTGATAGAAACATTAAGATCGTCAAGTGGATAGGTTAAGTGGAATAATTTCTATTTTTTATGTGAAAATGTAATTTTTCATTAAAAATAAATTAATTAATGTTATAAAGTCTTTTAATAAGGTTAAAATATCATTTAACATATTGTAATATTCTAATGAATTATTTTAGATTTAGGAAATGAGTTACTTTGAGTTTCTGAGACTTGTTGAGACAGGGCGTAGATAGAATAAAAATATTAAATATATTGTGTTATGGTCCTGTGATTTATCAAAAATAGCTGAATATAACTTAAATTGTTCATCTTATGAGAAATTTGATTCCATTGAAAGGGTTGGGATAAGGTTTTTACCCTATGTGAGATGTTACATTTTTCAGCATCGAACATTTGGTTTAACTATTTGCAAGGATAAATAATTTAATAATTTTTTATTTTAATTTATCAAAAATAATATAATATATTTAAAAAGGTGAATAATATAAGAAATCCAAGACTATCGTTATATTTAGGACATGATGTTTACCCTACACGTGTTATAAATTTAATAAGGGTCGAACGTTTTGTCAGACAGCACACAAAGGTAATTTATTTAAAATTTATTAAAACTATTTTCTAAAATTATTTAATATCTCTCAAAAATTGTATTATACTCACCAATATCTCCCAAAATCATGGATTTCAACCTTTTTTCAACATTAATACTCTCTAATATCTTAATGAGGAGAAATTAATGACACCACAAATATGTTTTATTTTAATCGAAAATAAATTGTGGTGTTTTAATTTCTGGTTTTGTTGGAAAAAGGTGTTTGGATAAAAATAGTAAATCCATGTAATATTTTCATTTTGTATGATATGGTTTAGTAAGCATGACCCCTGGTCTCTTCTATGTGGAAATAGTGAAGCCTCCCTTGATCCCCTTTACCTGAACCAGGAATTGAGTGCAGTTCCTATTGATGAAAAAATTTGTAGGTTGAAGGTGATATTTTATTTTCCTTCTAAATTATTTATATAATTCTATTCTATTTAAAGTTCAAAATTCTGAAAATAATAAGAAATAAAATAAATCATAAAACATATTATTTCATTATGATAATTTATAAATTATCAATGTATAAATTATATGAAATATATAAGTTGATAATAATAATAGGTCATTGATATATGATTAGTGTTAAGTCAATAAGGTTTCCTTATGACTTTTACATTCTTTCTTGTTTTGAAAATCACAAACACTCTATCTTATGCAAAAAAAATTTCCCTATATTTTTCTTTTATAAGGAAATTTTCCTTCCCCAATGAAATTTATCCTTACCTTGTTTTCATTATTCATATTATAATCTAAATCATTTTACTAATAAGTATAAAATTAAGTTTCATATGTAAAACCTCTGAATCATATAAATACTTAGACATAAAGCATTCTGTTTTCAGGATCCGAATTCTGGTTCTGAATTCTTTGAATTCAGACTCCGAGCTTTATCAGTTCAGACTCTGAATTTTCTAAATTCATACTTCGAACCTTTTGAGTTCAAACTCTGAATTTTATGAATTCAGACTCTGAACATTCGTAATTCAGACTCTGAACCTTCTGAGTTTAGACTCTGAATTCTATAAATTGAAACTCTGAACTTTCAAAGTTCAGATTCTAAATTATTATGAATTCAGACTCTAAATTCTTATGAATTCTGACTCCAAATTTCCTTGAAATTAAATCTCTAGAATTCTATAGAATTTAGGTTCTGAATTATTTTGAAGACAGAATCTGAATATTCATGTATTATAGACACAAAATTTTCTTTTAGTTAGACTCTGAAATTTTATTTTTCCTTTCACTATAAAAAATGGATTTGGTTAAGCTACCATTTTTTTCTTAGTCTTATTAGAATTATAAAATGATTTCATTCTTTCTGTTTCTAACCAACTATTGTTTGAGTGACATGTGTACATGTCCTTATAAAATTCAATGAAAAATATAACCATTGGAGGAGGGAGCTTATTGTTAAATATGTTCCTATAAATAAGACCTCATTTAAAAGATCTCACAATGTTGACTTTGATGAATTGTTCTAAAACACTAAAGATTTCATACTGCTAATGTGATTTCTACTGAGAGACTTTCATCTTTGTGCACTCTGAACAACTTGTTTAGAATTGCTTCATGTGACACTGAATGTTGCTGAGTAAATTTGAGGGCTTATGGGGATAAGAAGACATAGGATCTGACTACATGGAAGTTCAAACACTTGCGGGGATAGCAAGAAAGATTCTGATATTCCTATCAAGGTATTACCTTGGTGTGGGTATGATTGACGTTCTTGAATGTATAAATCAAGGGACCCTTATCCAGGGTTTTTGGATACCCTTCTCTTTGGGATAAAAGATTTACTACTTATTATTTATTTTGTTTCAAGTTTTCCACTACATTTTGGTCGTTGAGGAAATTATAACTATCTTATACATTCTATTACTTTTACTCTGATTACTGAGATTCAATACTCTTTAAGGTATAATATTTATCTTTTTAAACTTTTCTTATGTTTCATTTTTTGAACCCCATTTCCGGAATCAATAAATTTTGTTGAACTAATATGTATTTTTAATTTTCCTTGTTTAACTTTGTTAAACATTACCATCATTAAAATTTCTAAATTTTTTTAAGTATACAATTTACCCCCTCTTGTATATTGAGCATCTACATCATTATTTCGATACTACAGTCATTATCCTTTCAATCCATGAATTGGTATCAGAGAAACCCTCTAAAATACATAGATTAACATATAATCTTTCTTGCTCTAGTATTTCGTTTTTCTATATTTTATGTGCTTAGGATATTTTTATCCTTGTTTACAAACTTTTATTACTGACAAGTTTGTGTGGAAAGATTTTCTTTAAGATGATTGGAATGAATATCGGTTCAATTGACAATCAAAATCCTATTAGACCACCTATTTTTTATGGGAATGATTACAAATATTGGAGAGATCGTATGAAGACTTTTGTTATTAACACTAGAGCGGAAAACTTTTTTGTGAGTAATAGAGATTAAAAGATTTCAGATAAGGAATCCACAACTTTTACTAATCAAGAGATGTCAAAATATCAACATAACTATAAGGTATGAAATACTTTGTCGTGTTCCCTGACTAGGAATATATATGGCCACATTTCTTCTTGTGATTCCCCAAATTTTATTTGGATGAAACTTGATGTAACTAATTTTTGAACTTCCAATGTTATTAAATCTAGAATATCTATGCTTAGGGATGAGTTCACTGGGTTTTTCTTTCATTATGAAGAACATATATGAAAGGTAAAACATAGATTTATGACTATTTTCAATAGCATGCAATCCATTCTTGAAAAAGGTTTGGATGATGAGGCACTTGTAGACAAGATCATAGACATCATTCCTTATGAGTGGGAATCCAATAGAATAGCTATAGATGAGTATATGGAATTTCTCACATATTACTCATGATGAGATTTTTGTGACTCTTTTTCAACACGAGACTAGATTGAAGAGAGATGTTGACAATGTTAAGAAGAAGAATGGGAATGGAAGTGTTTATTTTACAACCACTTCAAATCATATGAAAGCTAAGACTCCTAAGAGATTTACAAGATCTAACTCTAAGAAGGTCACTATTTTATCTGAATCAAGTGAAAGTGAACATTCTGAGAAAGAAGTAGCTAATATTTCCTAAAGGATGAACAAAATAGTTGGGAAGAATGACTTTCAGTATAGATATAAGAAGAAAGAAAGAAAGGATAAGAAATAATTTTAAGTGACTTGTTATGAATACAAGAGAGTTGGGCATATAAGGCTAGATTGTCCTATGCTTAAGAAAAAATATAGGAAGGAAAATAATTCTAAGAGAAATAGAAAGAAGTAATAAAAATCTAAAGTTAAGAATGTTTTGAAACTTAATGACACAAGGAGTTCCAGTAGTGGAGACTCTTCTGATGAATCTTCAGATACCGAATCTTCTGGACTGAAGAATCTTGGTCAAATATCAAGTCTACCTATTTAAAATCATTATTTAATGGAAAAGGTACAAAATTCTTAATCCATCACCAATGAATCCTTGAATGCAAATTATAGAGATAGTAAATATTATGAATCCTCTGATGAAGAATCTTCTTCTGATGAAGATAATACTTTAGCTACCTATGAAGAAGTTTCTATGTTTTTAAATCTCTTTGAGAATGAAAATTCTAAAGTCAAGAATAATCTTGATAAAGAAAATTCTAGAATTTATTTTCTTACTAAGGAAATATCATACCATTCTAAATATCTTGAAAAGAAAACCCTTGATATTGAATGAATTTACAAAACCATGAAGAAGTTAATTTTGACAAGGGTAATATTTCTAAGGATCTAGAAAAATTAATTACTATAAAAAATGATTTCGTGCCTAACTCTAGGGCTAAAACTGCTATTTTTGAGGATAATACCTTAGTTACTAGACTAAAGTGAGAAATACTTTCCTTGAGGAAGCATTTGTCAAAAGTTAACTTAGGTAAGGAAAATTTGATATAATTTATTCCCAAATTCGACCTCTAGAGAAAAATTCTAGTTTTGGTGTTACTAGTTCAAAACCGATTTTTAGTAACAATTATTTTTTTCCTCAAAGTGATCCATTCTGCCCTAATTGTTAGTGTGGTGGTCATTGGAAAAAAAACTGATCCTTAAAAAAAACTCAGTCTTTATGTTTTCATAAAGCTTATTTTTCAATGAAATCATGGGTAGCTAAAATTTTTCTTTCTAATGTTTTTTATCCAACAAAGTTTGGGTTTTGAAAGTATAACATTATTATTTTCAGGAAAATAAAGATATTACCAACAACAATACTTGTTACATGGATAGTGTATTTTCCAAGAAATTGACTCATAACAAAAACTTCTTTGAAATGATTATCAAGACAAAAGAAGGAAAATTAACTTTCGGAGATAATTCTAAGGGAGAAATTATTGGTATAGGTACCATTGTTCTTCTTAGAAAAACTTTGATTTCAAATGTTTTATTTTTTAAGGGTCTCAAGAACAACCTCATTAGAATGATTCAATTATGTGATTAAGGTTACGTTGGGAATTTTAGGAATACCAATTTCTTAGTACACAATTCAAAGGATGAGTTTATTCTTTCTGCCAATAGCTAAGATAATGTATACACACTAAACATAGAAGACCTTAGGAACCAAGATCTACCTTGCCATAGTGCAATGGAAGATCATTCGTGGTTGTGACATAGAACATTAGGACATTTTAACCTTAGGAACCTATGTAAAATCTCTAGGAAAATACTAGTTAAGGATCTACTGGAGATTTGGCATGATTCTTCAAAAGTTTTTGATCCTTGTAAATATGGCATGAAACATAAATCTTGTTTTAAATCAGTTTGTAATGTCTCAACCACTGATTCTTTACAGTTAGTTAATATGGATCTTTTTGGCCCAACACAAACTGGAAGCATTGGAGGAACATATTATGTATTTGTCTTAGTTAATAAATACACAAGATTTATGTGGTTTTATTTTCTAGTAATGAAATATAAAGATTTTTTTATTTCAGAAGTTTTAGATCCCATGTTAATAATGAAAAAAACCCTTCCTTTGATAATATTCATAGTGATCATGGAGATGAATTTCAAAATTCTGATTTTGAAACCATTTTTAGTAGAAAACATAATTACTCATAACTTCTCATCACCCAGAACACCTCAAAAAAATGGTGTTGTTGAAAGAAGGAATAGAATTTTTCAAGAGATAACAAGAACCATGTTGAGTGAATATTTGGTAGATGAACATTTTTGGGCTGAAGCTATAGGTACTACTTTTTAAACAATAAATCGTGTTTTGGTTAGACATTTTATTAATAAAACTCTTTATGATTATGGAATGGTAGAATACCCAGTCTTTACTACTTCATGGTTTTTGGTTGCAGGGTATTCACTCTGAAAACTAAAGGGAATCTAAACAAATTAGATCCAAAATCTGATGAAGGAATTTTCTTAGGCTAATCTACAACTTCTAAGTCTTATAGAGTTTTCAATTAAAATACTAATACTATTGAAGAAATAGTACAGGTCAAATTTGATGAAACTAATCGTTTTGTTTTTAAACAACATCAACCTATACAATTTGATGTATTTTCAAAAACCGACTATCAAGTTTTTTATAAGATCCTTCTAATAAGGAAAATGTTCAAGAAAATATTTTTGAAGCATTTACCACAGAAGACTTCCTACCCTATGTTGATGAACAAGTTTTACAAAACCCAAGTCAGTTATTTCTAAAGAATCATACCAGTGATAGTATCATTGGTGATGTAAATCAACATATATGGACTAGAAGTTCCTTAAATAATGAAATAGAATATCCTGAATTTCATTCCCAATTAGAAGCAAAAATCACTGATGAAGCTTTATGTAATGATGATTGGATAAAAGATATGCAAGATGAGCTAAATGAATTTGAAAGGAATAAAGTCTGGACCTTGGTTGAAAGACCAAAGGAAACATCTTTTGTAGGAGTAAAATCTGTCATTAGAAACAAATATAATCAAAATGGAGTAATAGTAAGAAATAAAGCTAGATTGGTTGCAAAAACCTATAATCAACAAGAATGAATAGACTATGAAGAAAGCTATGCTCCCGTAAGTAGAGATGAATCTATTTGTATTATACTTTCCTTTGCATCATTCTTTATTTTAAATCTTTTTCAAATGGATGTTAAATGGGTTTTCTTTAATGGTTTTGTTCAAGAGGATGTTTTTGTTGAACAACCACCTGGTTTGGAAGATACAAAACATCCTGAATATGTTTATAAACTTACCAAAGATGTTTATGGAAATAAGCAAGCCCCTATAGCTTATTATGATATAATTATAGGATTTCTTCTTTAAAATAATTATGTTAATGGAAATGATGTTGCAACCCTTTTCATAAAGAAAGATAATAAAAATGTTTTTATTGTTATAATTTTTGTTGATGACATTATATTAGGTTCAACTTAGAAGTCTTTAACTGATTCTTTTGCAGATCTAATGAAATCTGAGTTTTAAATGAGTTTGATGGATGAGTTAACATTTTTCCTTGGTTTTCAAATTTATCAAAAACCAGAAGGAATCTATATATCCCAACATAAGAATATTTAATTTCTCTTTAAGAAGTTTGGATTTGAAAACACTAAGAGTATATGTACTCCCATTGGTACCTCAAATTCACTTGATCTTGATAAAGCTAGGAATTCAGTAGATCAAACATCTATTAAAGGTATGATAGAGG
Organism: Viscum album; assembly: GCA_963277665.1. Classification (NCBI taxonomy): domain Eukaryota; kingdom Viridiplantae; phylum Streptophyta; class Magnoliopsida; order Santalales; family Viscaceae; genus Viscum; species Viscum album. Next base: position 595,437,295 of record OY728126.1, read on the forward strand.
AAGAATAATTTACTTGACAGCGAGTCATCCACATTTAATGTTTTCAGTATTTTTATGTGCAATATATCAATCCAATCCCGAGGAATCTCATTTAAAGGTAGTGAAATTATTTCCCGCTATTTAATGTGATCCATGGATCTAGGACTCTTTTACACTTCTGGCGATGATTTTTTTTAAATAGTTCTTTGGATGTAGGCTTTGGTGGATGTAGAATTGATAAGAAAAATAAATAAAAAACATGTCATTTCATAGGATATTTATTAGTGTCTTGTTCATGTAAAAACCAAAACATAGTAGCACTTTTCACTGCTGAAGCTGAATATATAGTAGATGGATGTTGTTGTGCTCAAGTGTTGAGGATGCAACATGAACTCACAAACTATGGTATCAGTTTGACCAAAAAAAAATTTATGGGATAATAATAGTTCCATTTCCATAATTAAAAACCCTACACATCACTCTTGTGAAAATCACATAGATATTAGGCATCACTTTCATAGGGATCACACACAAAAAGCAGATATCGGTCTTCAATTTATCAGAACACAAGATCAACGTGTTGTTATTTTCACAGAATATTTACCCTTTGACAGATTTTAATACATTAAATAGAACTAAGGAATGATAACAGTAAGGTAATATTCCATATTAACTTTCTGTTGAAACCAATATCCATACTGTAAGAAACTCTGTTTCATAGGGTGATTACATTTATTTTTTCATAGACTGAAATTTTTTGTAGTCTAGAAATTTTTAATTTTGAAGATTTTCGTAATAAAAATTTTCTTAATGATGATTTCCAACCCTAAAATTTTCTTAATGAAGTTTTTCGTACTTAAAATTTTTGTAATGAATATTTTTTTACTTAAAATTTTTATAATGAATATTTTTTTACTTCAAATCTTTGTAATGAATATTTTCGTACATAAAATTTTCGGAATAAATATTTTTATACTTTAAATTTTGGTAATGAATATTTTTTTACTTAAAATTTTCATAATCGAGATTTTCATATTGAACATTTTTTTAATCGAGATTCTTATAATGAAATTTTACATAATCAAAATTTACAAAATCTATAGTTCTTCAAGAAAAAATTTTCCTCATTACAAATTATCTTCATAACAATTGGAAAGGTATTTCTCCTTTTTTAAATTTTCATAATAATCTTTTAATTATTGGTATTTTCATCTGTTTTTAAAATTTTCATATTCTCTTTTCCTTGAATTCGAATGTTTTTCTTTAAAAAACCTCAAAAGATCGGATTTTATCAAAATTTATTTCCAATTATCATATCAACCGCTAGATCTGATATGAAGGTTTTTCAACTGTTGGATTGAGTATGCAAGCTGAACTATCACCTCAAAAGACTGTATAAAGGACCTCTGATGGTTATCCCACATCGAAATTCAAGCTCATGGGTGTTGAAGCACTAACCTCCTAGAAAATCATGTTCTGAGCTTCTTAGATATTTTGTACATCCAAATGTCTTTCAAAGTCTCCTCTAAGAAGGTTATGTCAATTGTCAGAACAATCTTTTATTTCCAGATATACGGAGAAAGGATGGTAGATCATAAGTTTTTCGCAAGGTATGATTCTTTTAACTTTAAGAATATAAAGCTGAATGGGTGGGAAACTATTTTCTTTTCAAAACCAAAAGCTCCGGATATGGTATATACGTATTTGTTAATATAATTATATGAGTCAATGATTTTTTTAAAGGAAGAAGGGAGGATTATGTTTTCTTTTTAGTGTTATGGAAAGAAATATTCACTTTCTTACACCATGGATGCAATCTCAGATAGTATTCTTCATGTTGGGGAATCTGAGTTCTGTTGATATAAGCTGCTTGATGTTCAAGGAAGCTTTGATATGGTGAATGCTATGGATTTACTTGGTCTCTCAGAAGTAATGACTCTGAATATTCTTCACCTTAATAAAAATTATTGAATTATTTAATTGTGGGATTAGGGATTCATCATACCGAGAAAAGGAGACAATGATACTTTGAAGAAAAGTGATATGTACATTCTAGATTTCTTGGTAAACCAAAGGAAGATAAACATGGTTAAGAATATATTGTTTACGATTGAGAACATAAAGAATGTAAATCCAAAGTCTTAGATTATTATGTATCCAGCCATTCATTCAACGATGATTATTCGGTGTTTAGAGTTCTTCTAATTCCCTTACAAATATATGTTCATAAATTAAAAGGTCATGTTTTTGAGTGATGATACTATGAGAAGGTAGAAAGTTGGATTTTATAAAGAATTCAATGATTTTTATGATTTTCCTGAGGAGGAGGAAGAAGCCTTACCGAAGAAACATGAAGTGGGTGAGACTTCCAAAAAGGGTGGAAGGAAGAGGAAAGTAAATGATGTGGAAGAGAAGGCAAAAATCCCAGTTGCAATGTAATCCCAATCCGCACCACATAAGCCAATGAACCAAAAAGCCTATCCTTATGAGGTTATGTCTAAATAGGGATATGAAAAAAAACAGGAAGAAGGGGAGACTATTTTTGGCTTTGACCATGCTGAGGAAAAATCATTGAGGGAGAAGGCAGATGAAGAGCTTGAGAAGAAAGAGAAATATAAGGAGAAGAAGAAGAAGCTGTATGAGGCTGAAATTGTTCAATCCCTTCTAAAGGCTGCTGGGAAAGGATCTGAGAATATTACGGTACCAAAATTCTTCTTGATAGAATCATTAACAGAGACACCTAGAAAGAAGTTTTTAACTTTAAAAAAATTACAAGAATAAAAATTAGTAGAAGAAGAAGTATAAGAAGAAGAAGAAGAAGAAGAATGTAGTGGTGATACTGAAGACTTGATAAAACATGTAGAACATTTTCATGAGAAGGAAATCCCTTCTCATAAATTAGCATTCTGAACATCTCAATCTAAATCATCAAATCATGATACAATTGGAAAGCATGAAGAGAAGGCTTAAGATGAAGTAGACAAACCATCTGAAGAAGAAAGCATCAATAAAGATTTCATTCACCCAGTGGATGCTGAGGCAGGAGATGAAAAGGAAGAATTTGATGAAGAAAAAATTGTTCATCTATCTGATAGTTATCCTGAATCTCTTGATTAAGAGGAATTCATTCCAATTGTTGATATGGGAAAATAGGTAGTAGTTGATACACCGACCAAGGCTATGGTAAGGAAGAATGAGGTTAGTGGTTCTTCAAAGAGGAAATCTGCTGAGTTAAAAAAAGAAACACCACCAAGAAAAATCTATGATTCCTAATCATCCTCCCTTGGACCTGATTTTGTAGTAAAGTTGTTGAAAAATCTTTTTAGATCTATACCAACATTTCCCAGTAAAGCCTCGAGATTCCAAATGCTTCCACATTCCTTAAATCAGAAATTAGATTCAGTATCCATGGTTATGGATATGCGTGTCAAGATTGAGGCTGATTTCAAAACCTTTTTCATAAACTATGAAGCCCACAATCTTGCAATAAAATGAGCAGCTGGTCAAAGAAATATATATAAGACATGATAATTCTTGATTAGTTCCAAGAAATTGTCAAGGGTGAATTTGACACCAAAGATGTAAAGACCAATGATATCACAAATATCTTTGAGGAAAATCTTACTCTGGAACAGAATTCTCATATGCAAGAAGTAAAAGATCTAAATGGTAAATTATATTCAGTTGCTTAGAGTTAGAAGAGAGAAGGAGATCATAGAATCTAACTTGAGGAAAAAATTTCTAAGTAAGAAGAATCTCTAAAGGGGCATGAAGAATCCCTTAAGGGTGAGTATGAAAAAATCAAAGACTCAGAGAAGAAAACAGAAGACCAGAATCAGCTTCTCAAATGAGCAGAGGAGGATCACAAGAAACTCAAGAAGCTCAAAATCATAGAAAATCTGTTGATGTTGAATGAGAATAAAGGATATTCTTTTTAAATTCTGATATATTGTAGTATTTCTTTCATATATAAATTCTTCATATCCCAATGAAATTTTTGGTTTCTCGTCTTTTAGTTGTTTAGTACTAATATTTCAGGTATCATATTTTCTTCTCCATTCTATTTAATCCTTTTTGAAAATCACAAAGGGAGAGAAAGGAATGTAAAAAAATAATACAAAGTAAAAGAAGAAATTTCCTTATGTAAGGGGGAGTTAATCTTAGAGGGTGTTTTTATCTAAGAAAATTTGTGTATGATATAAAATTCTAAGTATCAATCCAGAAATCATGAAAACAACCGTTTTTGTATCCATATCCTAAGGGGGATTTAGTCATATATATCATTTTCCAAGTGTTAAGGGAGATATGTTTTATTTTCAGAGTCTAGAAAAATATTTTCTAAGTCCTCATATTATTTTTCGTAAGGATGTTTGTGCTTTCCAAAAAGGGGTAGATTGTTGAGTCAATAAGGCTTCCTTATGACTTTTCCATTCTTCATTGTTTTGAAAATCAAAAACACTCTATCCTAAGGCAAATTTCTTTTCCATGTGTTTTTCTTTCAAAAGGAAATTTTCCTACCCCATGGAAATTTTTCCTTACCTTGTTTTCATTGTTCATATTATAATCTAACACATTTTACTGCTATGTATAAAATTAGGTTTTGTAAATAAAAACACTGAATCTTACAAATACTTTGATATAGAAAATTATTATTTTAGGATCCAAATTCAGGTTCCTAATTCTCTGAATTCAGACTCCGAACATTCTAAGTTCAGAATTAGAATTCTCTGAATTCAGACTTCAAACCTTCTGAGTTCAGACTCTGAATTCCTTGAATTCAGACTCTAAACTTTTTGAAATCAGACTCCAAACATTATGAGTTCAGAATCATAATTTTTTAAATTCATACTCTGAAGATTCAGAGTTGAGACTTCAAATTATTATGAATTCAGACTCCAAATTATTATGAAATCAGACTCTGAATTTCCTTGAAATTTAGACTCCGAAATTCTATAGAATTCAGGTTCCAAAATCTTTTGGAGATAGGATACAAATATTCATGTATTATAGACACTGAATGGTCTTTTGCTTTGACTTTGAACTTTTATTTTTCCTTACACTCGGAAAAATGGATTTGGTTAAGCAACCATATTTTTTCATACTCTTGTATGAATTATAAGTCGATGCCTTTCATTCTGTTTCTAACAAACTGTTGTTTGAGTGACATGTATACACTTTCCTCCAAATTTCAATGAATAATATGACCGTTGGAGGAGGGATCTGACCATTGAATATGTTTCTATAAATAGGGGCTCATTTGAAAGATCTCACAATGTTAACTTTGATGAACTATTCTAAAAATCAAGTGATTACATATTGTTGAAGTCATTTCTAGAGAGATAAATTCATGCTTTGTGCATACAAAACATCTTGTTCAGAACTGCTTTGAGTTACCTTGATTGTTGATGAGTAAATTCGAGGGCTTCGGGGGATAAGAAGACAGAGGTACCGACTACCTGGAAGTTATAGTGCTTGCGGTGATAGCAAGATAGATTCTGATATTCATATCGAGATCTTAACCTAGTGTGGGTAAAACCCTTTTTCTTGATAGTCCAAATCAAGGGACCCTTATCCAAGGTTTTTGTATAACCTTCTCTTTGGGTTAAAATATTTACTACATATCACTTTTTTTGTTTCATGTTTTCCACTGCATTTTGGATGTTGAGGAAAGTATAACTATCTTATACATTCTAATACTTGTACTCTGATTAGTGGGATTTTATACTCTTTAGATATAATATTTATCTTTTTAGTCTTTTCTTAAGTTTCATTTTCGGAACCACATTTCTGGAATCAAGAATGTTTGTTGAATGAATATGTCTTTTTAATTTTCCTTGTTTAACATTGTTAAACATTACCATATTTAAAAGATCCAAAGGAATTTTTCAAAGTATACAATTCACCCCCTTCTTGTATATTGAGAATCAACATCATTATTTCAATAATAAAATAAGTATTATTTCGATCCTACTATTAGAATTGATTACCAAGGGATAATCTAGGAAAAAGTTTAAAAAGTAAATTTTTTGAGACATCAAAATCACATTGAATATATCGGGATAATTTTTTAATATTAATACATGATAATTTTTTTGTATTATCAAGGATAATTATTAAATAAATTATGAAAATGAGATTTTTTATGATTATCAAATGATAAATGCATGATATTATCTTCAAATAATAATGAAAAATTTTCAAATGATATAAATGAAAAATCATTAAATGATAATTACAATGATTTATTAAAGGATAATTTTTCAAAATTATCAATGTGGGAATTATTCAATTATCATCGGTAATATATTAAAATTATCAAGTGAGATATTATCAAGGTTAATAATAATAAATTATCAAATGATAATTTATATATAGTAAACTGATAATTTATAGAATAAAATTATTCCAAATTTAATCATGTGGTCCTATCAACATATAATATATATAATTTCTAGATGATAATTACACTGAATTATCAAAAAAAATTATTAGGAATTGTCATATATTAATTGTGAGATTATTAGAAGATATTTTATAGAATAAAAATTTTCAAATGATAATTTATTATCAAGGGATAGTATAAAAGGATAATTTAGTTTAACTTCTCAAAAGATAATTTAAAAGTGAAATTTATGATAAATTGTCAAAAAACAACTATGAAAGGTTAATTTACGATAAAGTACCAAAATATAATTATAAATGATAATTTATAATATTTTATCAAAAAATAATAATAAAATAATTTTTGGGATAAATTTTTAGAGATAATTATAAATGGATAATTTAGGAAAAAATATTATCATATAATTTTGATATGATATTTGAAGAGAAATTTTCTCAAGAAAATTATAAAGGATTATTTATAATAAGTTTTCAAAAGATAATTATAAAGGATAATTTAGGATAAACTATCTGAGATAATAATAAATGTATTATTTATGATACATTATCAATAAATAATCATAAAATGATAATATGTGAGAAATTATCAAAAGATAACTATTCTTATAGAGATTATTGTGAGTGCATGTGCAAGCCTAGAATTATAATTTAGAAATTGTCCAGAAGAGAGAAAAAATCGTCACATGTGATATTTTACTTCTTTTTGAAATAAAATTATAATTTTTATATATAGAATAACTTGAAGACCCTTGATCTCAAACATGTCAATGTTTATGATAATAAGGTCTGGAATATGTATTTTTGATAATTGTGGATTCCACACCAACAATGGAACTATATCGGGTGGTCTAGCCATGACTTTGGAATCAGTGAATCTTGATCTAGGATATTCCTTATCATTTTGGGCATTGTGACACATTTTTACGTAATTATATTTTGTTATTGATCTGTATGATATTCATTCTTCATTTCTGATCGCATGTGGGTGTGTGGGTGGCCCGTGATATGGTATTGTTTTATTCCTTGAGATTGTTGTGATGTCTAGATTCCATGATGTTGTTTGATTCATATGATCATATATATGATCATGATATATTTCTCATGTTGTGTTCTATGGTGTTTAAAATTATTTGCCTTGTCATTTTTTCCTTTGGATCTTTGGTATGTTTATACTTAAAATGTAGTCATCTCGGTATGATTACTCCCCATGAGGTAAAAACATGGTGTACGGTGATGATAATGACACAATATGATATCCTTGTAACCTATAATATACTTGATGCCTTGTGGATTCTGAGTGGATGGTCAACACTTGATTCTTTATGGACTCTGTGTGTTCTATATGACTTTTGGATTATAGTTAGTTTATAGGCAATCAATACCTTGTGGATTCAGAGAATTATCCAATGTCGTTTGGATTCCGGGTATTTTTTACTCGGTTATTTATAATTTTTTGAGTGACTTGCTAATATCCTTGTGGATGGTATGTATACATGTAGACATACAATATATTTTTGGCATGGAGTTGTAACAGGTACAACTCAGGGTTGGTTGTCGCTATTTACCACATAGGAACTCAGTTTTAGAAGGTGTGTTACTATATTTGATACATATTTATGATTATTCTTATGTAATATGCATTTTTACAAGAGAACATTAGGTGAAGGATGCATTAATATTGTCCTACTGAGTCATGTTATCACACCATAAATAGTTATTTCGATGCACTTATAGATTTCATAAGGGATTCAACGAAGGGAAAGGGCCATATGATGGTCTGGGGTGTATTGGAACATGATAATAGTTTTGGACCATGGTGTAATTCAAAGGACCCACTATATAACCATTTATTTATCAAATTCTTATTATAATGGTTATGGTTGACACATGTGGAGATACTTTATTAGTAAAAAATATATTTCATATTTACCTTCTAACATGTTTACTAAGATTATTTATAATATTGTTTATCAATTATTATTTATACGATGATATTATATTGAAAATGTTGTCTCTCCACTAACATGCTTATACCCTCAATATTAGTTATAATCATGTTTTGTGTTGGAAGGTACACAAGATTTCAGATGTAGTTACATCATGGAATAGGTGGTTTAGGTCATCATGTTATAGAAAAAATATTCCAAACATTTAAAAACATTCATTCCTATATTTTAAAAAAATTGTAAGGTGAGTAGTGTGGGAAATGTTTGAGAATATTCCTTCTAATATTCTATCAAGGATGTGAAATGTAATAAAAATAACCTTTTCAATAATTTTAATGTACATATGAACATTAACAATATAATTTTGAAGAACATTGATATTGAGGAAAAATCATCCCAACAAACAAGAATAAATACGGTTTTCTTTTAATAAAAACATTTCTTTTGTATTATTACGTAAAAAAAATTTGTATATTAAATATATACATATATAATATTCAAATACTAAAAGTAAAATTAAATAGATTGTGGTTTATCTAAATTGTATATTTTCTATTAGAAAAAAATGATATCTTTTTAATTTGGTCAATCCCTATGCACCTGATACTTCATCTTCCCCATTATTCTAGAGTTCTTATTGGTCCATTATGTGGACATGGTGCTCCTAAATTCATTTCTCATAGGTTTAACTTTTATGTCTCATTTTTTTCAACCCCATTTTTAATAGTTGTATTCACTATTGGGTTAGAATATTCCTCTCCCCTCCCCTCTTTTGGCTTTACCCTAAACATTAAACATGCATTATTGGCCTTTGAGCTGATTATTCAGATAGTTTGGGTCAAGTCATTGGGAATATTCTGTGTTATTATTATCCACTTCCCTTGATGGCCTGCCCATTGGGATAACCCCATTTTTTGGGCAAGATGTGGGTTTTTGGAAAACATGGGATGATGTTGGATGTGGGATTTTACGAGTCTCGGTTCATATTATTCTCTAGAATTGGATTAATTCTTGTCTATTTGGTTATTTTTATTCTTCAACAGATTTTTAGATTGTTTTTAGTGATGTATTCTAGTTTCCATTTGGTTTCATTATCATATTTTATGTGATTTTTAGATAGATATTTCTTTGGAATGTTGTTTTTATTGCTTTATTCATTGTTGGGAATATTCATGGAAAAGGTTATTCATCTTTGTGGAAGACTTAAAACACTTCATCTATACCCTGGAGTCTTTTTCCATCACTCCCACCTAGGTTGGTCTGGTTTAGCATTTATCAATAAAGCATTTTGATGTGGTTTATTGGGGATAATGGTGCTCTATGAGGTGTGACCTTCCTTTTTTGGTGTGTTGTGATAGAAGATGATGGTCTCAAGGATGTCTCCCTAGATTTTGGTTTCCAAAGGAAATGACACAAAAAATTCGTCTATGTTGGAAACAATGATAATGATGTAATGTTTTGTGATATGTTTATATGTAGGAAAAGATGAGGTGGGATCGAGGTTAGTTCCAATCGATAGATTCTCTAGTTTGATTCAGTGTTGTGGAAGGTGATTTATCACATTTGTTGGACATCGTGATGGAATGTTCTGGAAAAAATTTCTTATTCAATATAGATGTATCAACATCCTTGCTAGGATGCTTGTGTGGGATAATTATGATATCAATGGTGAAACAGAGATAATGATGTTGATGGGGTCTTCTGTGATGGTGGTTTGAAGCTGTGGTGGGATTGTGTAATTTAGGTTCCAACTCGAAATGTGGGGATGATGAAGGATATCTCAACTATTAAGGAGTGTGACTCTAGGTGGCTCGTTTCTTGTGATTAAGTAACCTAAGGTGATTTGGTGGTGATGGGATCGATTCATGGATCTTTCTGAATTTAAAATTAGGGATATTTGGTCTTGATTATTTCACTACTAAATTTAAATACTGAAATCACAGTGGTTTAGTTTTTATCTAGTTTTATGTGTGGTTACCAATTAACCATAATGTTGATTTTAAGAAGATAAAAAAATGTATATGGATATAAATTAGGATAAAATAGATAATATTTATAAATAAATAACATATAATTACCCATAATGGAAAATGAATCATTAATTATCCTGATAAAAATTTACATTGTAACTTAAACCCTTGTGGATTTGGTATAATTCGAATTAAATTCCATAGAATGATATAACATGGTATAGCTCATATAAATTCTATGAACTACATCAAATAATATTTCAAGAAAAGTTCACAGGGTAGAAGTACACCTTTTAAAATTAAATAGGGTATGGAATATGAAATATGTCTCTATGAATAAAAATTGAGTATATGAAACCTTATAGATATTGTAACACATTAAGTGAAACATGTTGAATGATAAAACATAAAATAAATCATTTCATAACATGACTAAAATTTTTATTGTGTTATAATATTTCTAACTCATATCATATATATAATTTCATTCAAATAAGTGAAAAATTAAAAATACATGTCCATAGAAGAAATTTTAGATGATAAACCCTTATAATGATTTGAAAATTTTGAAATATATTCCCATCATGGAAATGATAATTTCTAAAAAAAAGTCTGTATAAAAATATATTGGAAAACAATATTATAATTCCAAGGTCATAACACTAAATATTTTAGAATAACAAAGAAAATAGAGTAGTTATACAACCCAGTAGAGGTAAATTTTATTAATTGTCCTAATACATTCAACATATAATAGTCAAAAATAATATAACCTCATATATAATAAAATCATAATTATTAAAATTCTAAAAATGGTCTTTATTCAAACTTATATTGTTATAAATCGTTATCTTATAATTTATTATTACCCACGTAATAGTTTTTCATTATTCAAATTAATATTTTTATGTTAATAATTTAGTTTTATATGCATTTTGTGGTATGATGATTTTGGTTTTCTAAACATTTAAATTTGATCATAATATCTAAAATATTGATTAATGTTTAAATCAGGAGTTTTAAATATTTTTGGAACTTCAAAATCAATTTATGACGCTTCTTTTAATAGTTCACATGGAATGATTAAAAATACCTTTCAGTTGTTATTGAATATAATATAATTATTTAATTAAATTTAAAATATAATTTTTAGAATTAAAAATAAATATTTAGGGAAAAATATTAATTTCACCTTTATTACATAGTTTTAAAAGTAATTACATTCGTTAATGGTGAATTACATAACAATTAAAAAATGTATCTATGTGGTAAAACTAACCAAAACAAAATCAAGTTGTAATGATTGAGTGAGTAAGAATATAAAACTTTATTATCATAATATCACATTTATAGAAACTAAATAATGTAAAAATATCATATTTATACATTAATTAATTTCTATATTCATCCTTCTAAGATGATAGTAAAAAAAGAATCACATCACTTCATGGCAGTGGTAGTCGGCACGTACGGACGGTTCATGATTGCATTTTTTAATTGATGTATAGAAAGAAAGGTGAAAAAATATATCAATAAAAATTCCTAAATATATCATATTTATCATATTTATTTATCATATTCAACTATAAAACAATATACAATAGATAATATTGAAAAATTAAAAATATCTCTTCATTGAGGACTAGTCTATATGTATGGTTGAGCGAAGATAATATTTATTGTTAGATACAAAGTTGACAGAAAATGGTTATAAGGTAAATAGAAAAATGTTATGGTATATTATATATACTTATTCTATTATTTTAATATGTGTCATATGGACTTGGATGAGTTTTAATAAGTTTAAAAATTGAAATGGGTCGTTGAGAACAGATATATCTTCCAAGGATAATTCTCTTTGAAAAACATATGAAGGGTCTTATAAAGGCCTTTTTGGGAAATCAAAAACCTCTATGATATCAAGAGGATATTACGGAATCTATTTTTAAAGATATGGGTTGAATAAGGATCCATTAGTTGTACAGAAATGTGGATTATAGTTTCCCTTTTATCTATGAGGGGTGTCGCACCCTTGTAAATAGTAAAAAAATTAAAATATAATAAATGTAACTTTAATGGAAGTGACTAAAATTTATTATAATATGAATGGGAAAATAATATGTGGTAAACCGAAACTAAAAAAATTAGAAGGGATTACATGACATTTGAAGTCTAATGTCTTAGTCTACCAGCCATGATAGTCCTATTAACCAATGTCGTGTTAAAACACTTTTTACCATGGTAACTGTTCATTATAAAGAAAAAAAAGAAACAAGACATACTAAATATTTTGAATATTTTGATATATAATATATAATATGTTTTATACAACTAAATTTACATTGGTGGTAAAAATATATTTTAATATAGGTTCCCAAATTGTAATGAAAAATATTTTTTTTGAAAAAAACTAGTTTTAACATAAAAAAAGATTTTACAAAACATAAATTGTATCATTTAAAATGTCATGGAATTAATTGTTTTAATAGTAATAAGATTTTACTTATTTTACATTGATAATATACCAAAACCAAAATTAAAATATTGAATAATTTATTATAAGATAATAACTAAAAATAGTTTTCATTTGGATAAAACGTTACTTAGAATTTTTTATTGTCAAAAAGATATTTATATAATTAATGTTATATTTTTAAATTTTTTTAATAATTATATAATGTATATTTTCTTTATAGAATGATTGATTCATGAATAATAAATTTTTTCTTTTATCATGAAAATTTCATTAAATGATGGTACTGTAAAATTATTATTTTTCACTATTCTCCCAAAAATCAAATATAATAGAAAAAAAATTATCATATAAATATAATAAAATGTTTGGGTCTAAAATTATTTCTACTTAATAAATTTAATATTCTAAAATATTTATTGATAATTTTTAAATAAATAATAATATAATAAAAATTAAAACAACTTTTATATAAAAATGACTTTTTTAAACACTAAGCAATCCAAATATTATTACGAATATAGTTATAATTAAATGAGTTTCCTATGAAAGCTCTGTATTTAAATATTTCATTTTATCATAGAAATAATTTTAAATGGTTGATATAATTTATTAGGATAAAAATACATTTCACATAAAAAAGGATTCTAAAAAATAAATCATTTTCCTACAAATGAATTTATCTTCATTTATAACCATTTGATAATAAATTTATAAATGAATAATAATTTTTTATACTTATATAAAAATTAATTTTCAAATATTTTAATACTATAAATAAGATAAATTACCTAAATAATATATAATATAACAATGTTTATAAACAAAAAAATTTCGTTTCCCATATTATTATTAGGCTAGAATTTTTTATCAATAGTTAACCATTTCATGGATGATTTTATTTGATTTTATTAATTATTATTACATTTTATTCAATATATCTTTCAAATATCATTCCTAAAAAGTATTAAATTTTATAATAAAACATTATTAAAGAGATTATTTTATAATATCCTAATGAGAATCCATAATATTTTCTTAAGTGAATTTGACCCATTTAATTTTAAAAAGTAATATACACATCAATATAATTTACGTGTCTAGTAATTTCAATAATTTTGTGTTGTAGTAAAGAATTATTCAACTAATTTTTGTATTTTTACATTCATAATCTATCGATTCAATTGAATTTTTTATATAAAAATTACTTCATATGTCAAATAATGTTAAAGAAGGGCGAGGGTGGAGGGTGGGGCTATTCATGCGAACTAGGGTGCACATGTGGACTTCCAAAAAACTATATAAAAATTGAATAACTAAAAATTAATGTAAATATTTATCCATAATACTATTTCCAATATTTGGGTTTTCAAATCAAATATTTCCCAATTAAATATGACTATAGGTGTCGAGTGAACCCATAATTTTTCTTTTAAATGGGAAAAAGTGGCATGTGGATATTCTGAAGATGGATCTTAATATTGGAGAAATTTTCTCCTATGATTTGTTAAATCCATTTCCTACTCATAGTGGATGTTTCTAACTACCTCATATGTAGATTTAGTGATAATTATATGGGCTTCTACACCTTGGTTTGTGAGTGTTCTTATTTAACTTCGAGATATCATGGTTTCTTATAAATGAATTGTGTTGCGCCTTTATCTTGAACAAAAATCATGTTATCTATGTGGGGATTATATTATAGACAACATATTAATGTTGATCACACATAATTGTTTTACTCCAATAGCTGGACATGGACCTCCCTTGTATTTAATTTTATTAAATTTTATGTTTCTTTTAAAGGAAATGTCAAAACCCTGTTTATGGTGCTTTAATAGAAAATGAAATATGGTGGGGTAGGGGGAGCACCTCTTGGACCCTTAAAAAGGTTTTATTTTTTTGAATTTATTATATCTAAAACCTAATAAATGTATATTTATACATTTGTAAATTTATATATAAAAATTATTAAAAACATATCTATTTTATATTCTTTTAATTTAATAATTTCATTTTACTTAGTGAAAAATTCAATAAAACGTCATATTTAATCTGTTATAAAACACTAATAATTTTTATTATTATTAATTATTTTAGTTAATAATAATTAACAAACAAAATAAATGTTTTAATGAAAATCAAAATATCTTTCTTCATTGATTTCATATATTTATGTAGTTTAATTACATTGTTATTAAGTAAATATATAAATAAAATAAACATGTTCTTTTCAATAAAAAACAGATTATTCTTTGGTCCATTATTGATAATACAAACTTTAATTCACAAACAATATTGACCACTATAACTAAAAATATTTCCTTGAGATGGATTTTAACGAATCAGATTTAAATTATAGTTATAAATTATTGTGATTGCTCAAATATAGTTTGAACATTATGGGGAATAATGTAACAGGTGAGACATGATGCTCATTTAAAAAAATTCATGTAAACATAAGGAAACAACAAAAAAACCATTAAATGTATTATCATTCATAATTTAAAATCAATTATTAAAAAAATAAAAACTCTTATATTATTTTATATTAGATTTTATTCTTACATATCATTGATGATACTGACCTGATCCTTGAGTAGTTGTTCTATTTGTTGATTTGTAATATAATCACAGATTCAGGAATAGACCTTCAATGTTGATTTCATTAAAATATAATTCAAAAAAAAATTAGATATATCCACATATGCTCTATAAAACTATGAAAGTTTTTCTCGATCTCTTATATCATGGGATGAACACATGATTTTCATTATTAATATTTGTAACCTTTGAGGGATCCCATATTTTTTTCTCCAAATACATGAGACATAGAGTGGAAACTCCCTTTATTTTCTCACTGGAACACTAAAAAATAATTAGTTGTAGAGTATTGACTCTTAAGAATGTAAATATTAATTTTATTAAATGCATGGTATTATAAATTAGGTTATTATTGAAGGAAGTGGAAATAAATTTTATTCTCTTAATTTATTCTTAATTAAAGCTCCATGTCTACTTTCCCATAAATAATAATAGTTCATATTTTAGTTTACATGTAAAATAAAACCCATTTAATCTTTCTCTTAATCTAAAAAAACAATAACTATTAATTTATGTTGATATATAATATTTTAATATCATTTCCTACCTAATTAAATTAATTTAAAAGATAAAACTATATTCCACTTCTAACCATACATTAAAATGTTTAATATCTAATTATTGAATTCTATCTTATCAAGTTATCTTTTAAATACATTATTCCTATAATGATCCAATCATTTATGAATAAAATTCCATTTTTTAATATCTTATGGATATAGAAAACAAATGCACTTTTTTATTAGTTCAAATTAACCGTTATGTTTCATTACCATTGATAATATAGTTTTTGAATAATAATCATATGTCATTTATAAATATAAGGTTGTAACTAAATCATTTTACATATATAAAAGAGGTGACAACCTCGACCTTTATGATCAATACATTTGAAGCCCAATTATAAGATATTTTGAGAGAGATAGCATTTCTAGGATATTACCTAGACCATGACCAAGCTGATATCCAACATCTTAAGCATGAGGGAAACTATTTACTGAGATGTTCAGGCTGATTAAGATCACGACCAAAAAAATGTTCACTGTATGGCCCCAAGAAATCCCAATGATCTCACACAATACTCCTAGGGAATATGATGGTGTAATAATTTTTTTTAACAAGACCCTATCGTTCTGATTATGTGCATTTTTTGTTATTTAATAATGAATATACGATCGTTTAATTATTGTTACTTTGTAAATCATTTTAAAGCACAAATAATATATTTAGTAAATATTTAAATTCAATAATGAAATGTATTTTAATGGATTAATTTATTTTTTAATAAAATAATATTTTATTAAAATATTATTAATAAATAAATTTATATTTAATTTAAATGATCTTGTAATTTTTATGATGGAAAGTGTAATTTTTATTAAGGTTTGAATTTTTTTTTCAAAACCCATGAATTATCAATAAATGTTAGTTTTTATTGTAATAGTGAAAAATCACATATATAGAAAATTATTTTTATAAAATGAATATTATTTTTTTAATCGGGATGTCAAAATTATCCAATGGTGAATTTTTCATAATTTTTTGGAATAATTGAATTTTTGGGTAAAAATTATATACCGTATAAATATATAATGTGTTTTATAACACCATAATGACCCTATGGTGTTGTAAAAAAATACTACAAAAGGGATATTCGGGCAATTAATTTTTTACCATTAAAATAGTTTTATTTTTAATTCTTTTGATTAATTTTATAATTTCATAGTGGATCCTTCAAGACTGATAAAAATTTTTAACATTTTAAAATGATTTCCTTGAGAATGATACTCACCTCCACATAAGAAAGCCTAATATTTTAATATGTTAGGAAATTGGACATATAAAATAGTTTTTTTGCACTTCCATTAGGAAAAACTATGTGAAAAACCATGGGAAGGTTTGGTGTTTTGAATATTTAATTATATAGATTCCAAATCCTATGTTTGTGAAATATTAATTAATTACCCTCTCGTTTCCCATATAGACCCAGCTAATCTCAAAATTATCTTCACCAAAACTCCTTGTACCATATCCCTAATCATTCCTTTGCTCTATAGAATCCTCCCAAGGCACTCCAAGCTCTCAATAATCCCCTCTTCAAGCTCTTGATGTGACACACTCAAGTAAGCATTCCTTCATTTCTCATTTTTATCAAAGTCTTTTTATTTATAACAACCTTTTACTTTCAATTAATAATGTTGGGGGATGATTTCACACCTCTCCCATATTTACCTTCTTATTTTTGAGTGATTATATACCACTTTCTCTATCATTAATGGCCTTTGTCTACCCCTGTTACCATTCCAAAATTTCTTAAGGGATTTCTCTCTTCTTATTTTCATTCAAGTATTTCTCCCATATTATACATCTATGTTTGATATGATATTATGGGATATTATGTTACATGATCCCCATAATATTTATTTTATTTATAAACTATGAGAGTCCCTTGCCCTATAATCAACCCAACTTATTAATTTACATATGGTGATGTTATGTTGTCGAAATAACGCCGCAATTTTCCATTCCAAAATCATATTAAAGTGAATACCATACAGATTTCCCTATCAAGGGTATTCCCCTATATTCATACATACATATTGAATAGTACATATATATTTGTATTCCACACTCCTTAATAATGGAATAAATTATTATGTTGAATGATTCCCCGTTAAATGATTCATGTGGCACACTTATGCCTGAAATGAAATGTTTATAATGTGTGTGCCCTGATAGTGCTCCAATGAATTGAGTAATATTAAGTATCATAATATTCCATGTACAATGAGGGTTTAATAATGCTAATCCATGTGAAATGAGCCTTGGCTTGTGTTAATATCAAGATATATGTCACTTCCAAAATTCCATGTTATGATAATCATGACATATCACGCCTTTATGCTCAGATTTATATTGTTCTCCATTTATAATCCTATCTACTAACTTTTATTGTATTATTCATTTTATTTCATGAGTAATACCTTATATGTCTTTATAGCACTCCCTTTTCTTATGTCTATCCTCAGGTTATCCCCTTCATTGTTAAGTATGAAGGAATGTTTTGGTCATGTAAAAGATGTTTTCAATAAAGATGTTGTATTTTATGTCTTATGTTTTTATGTAATGTTCCGAATTTCCAAAGACACTAGACCTATATATTCTCAGGGTTGTCTTAATTGAAATTTTATGTAATAAATCAGGTTTCTATATGTAATAAAGAGCAGGGTTGTTATAGTTAGTATTGAATTATAGGTTTAATTATTTTTGTGATTAGGATTATTAAAACCTTATGAAAGCCTAAGTGATAAGACCAAGTATAAGAAAAACATACCTAAATTTTGTTTATTATATTGTACGTAGTTTATCAAGAAAATATATCTATGTCTAGATAAAAACATGTAGAGGTGGCTCTAACACATATGTATCTTGGTGTAAAACCTCTTTGAGCCAGACTCGAATGGGAACTGGTGCATGGTAATCGGCTTTTCTGCCCTATTAGTTCAATAATCCTGGGAGATATTCTTTGGAAATTTCAAAATCATATTGTGAACCATTATTAATGGAATAAAAAAGGTCCCCTAAGAATATATGTTGGGAATTAGATCATAGATAACATATATTAAAGCCTATAAATTAATAAGTCATTGAAATAAATTTAATTATCACGTTATCCATTTTTTAAATTGGATTCCCCTTTATGTGTTGCCCATAACATTACTTGTATTCCATCCAATGGATTGTAATAGGAAGACTTAGGAAAACAACTGATGTGAAGATCAATGTGGCGACTGATCTAATGAGATGCCCTATCCAATGGGAGTGAGAATCACAAACTTTTACAGAATACTCGCATAGATAAATCAAGTTTCTAATATAAACCTGGATCAATAGGAACTTCCAACCCTCCGTAATAAATAAAAATACACAATCGAGATCATTATGAGACAATGGACCCCTATTTTCAATAGAATATTTGATCCCTCAATCTCCAAACAATTTATCATCTCCATTGATATGATCTTCTCCATCCTTCAATGTACCAAAAAACTTAAGGTTCTTCTTGATGATTATGAAATGGAGGGTGAAGGTGATCAATGGTGTTCATTGATCAAAAATATGAATCCTAAAAAAGTGATTGAGGCATTAGAATGGAATCATTTCTAGAAAATGTTTTTCGATAAATATTTTCCTCGCACCCTCCTAATTAAGATGGAGAGGGTCTTCCTTGATCTTAAAAAAAATGAAGAAAAATCTATCAGAGCGTATGAGGAAAACATCACAAGGATTACACGATACGCCTATGGATTTGAAGTTACCCCTAAGTTCATGGTTGAACATTTTTTTGTGGGCTAAAAACTAGCCTATGGAAAGCACTAGCGATCCGTGACTTTGATAGCTATGAGGAAATTTCAAAATGTGCCCTTAAAGTCAAAATGGAGAACATTGAATATTAGGAGTATCGTAGGGATATGAAGTAAAAAGTGGAATTTAATTCTGATTGTCTGATGGATAAATCCAACAATGATAAAAAAATTCAATTACCCCACTTTCCAATGGTTTGGAAAGAAGATCTTCAGAAATTATCTGAAGGGCATGATATAATTCTTTAAGTTTGGAAGATAAGGTCACCAGACCATTAATTTTCGTCAAGAGAAACTTCCTATTGTGATATAGAAGAGGAATGCTTTGTATGACCCTCAACACATTGTTCGTTTGTTCAAATTCAATTATCCAGGGTACTTCACAAATGAGTGTTGTAAGCTAAGGTTTTTTGGATGATACTAACAACCACCAAGTCAAAAAGTGAGCATTTTTCATCACCACTGCTAAAGAAAATCCCAACAACGAAGTGGTGACAGGTACGATAGTTATTCATTCAAGAATAGAAAATTTTGTTTTTGATTCTGTTTCTGCAAATTATTTTATAACCTTAAATTTTAGTAGAATGATCCCAAAACCACAAAAAATTATAGAAGTAGAGATGTAGCTGAGACTGGAAAATGGGGCAATTATTGCAACCCATTAATATAAATCCTCCCCTATAACAATTTTGTATTGAACTTCCAAGTGAACCTCATCATACTCCCTCTAGTGGAGTTGGATACAATTCAAGGCATGGGTTGGATTTCCCTATATATAGCCACCATAAATTGTTATAAGGGGGAAAATCAGTCTCCAAATGATGTATCATCCCCCAATTTTGTACAAGTTCAAGGAGGAGGATGAATCTTTTTTATCACCATCATCTCCAGCATGGATATTACTACCCTATAAGCACAAATATCTCACTCAAGTGATTGAGTCTAAGGATGGAACCGTCCTCAATGGCATGCTTATTGTTTGGAAAATTGTTGATGTGTTTCCCAAAGAATTTCTTTGCCTTAATCCTAGAAAAAACATTGAATTATTGATTAATCTTATACCTGGTCATTGCTAATATCAAAGACTCCATATGGAATGGCTTTTGTGGAGCTTGAGGATCTAATGAAACAACTACAAGGTAATCTAGAAAAATGGTTAATATTCCCAAGTGCTTCACCATGGGGAGCACTAGTCCTCTTTGTTAAGAAGAAGGATTGATCAATTCAAGTTTGTATTGATTATCATGAGCTCAACAAAATCATGATAAAGAACAAGTATCCACTAGAAAAAAATGTTGACTTGTTCAATCAGCTATGTGGAGGACAATAATTCTCCAAGGTGGAACTATGGTCGGTATTTTACCAAGTAAAGGTGAAGATGAAGGATATCCCTAGGACTACTTTTCATTTGTGGTACGAGCATTATGAATTCACAGTAATTCCTTTCAGACTCACTAATGATCCCAAAATTTTCATGGACATTCTTAATAAAATCATTAAAGAATAACTCGAAAAATTTGTGTAAGTCATTTTAGAAGATATTCTAATATACGCCAATACGAAGGAGGAGAACGAGGAGAGTCTAATCATTGTACTAGAGTCCTTTTAAAAGGATAATCTCTATTAAAATTATAACATGTTTGATTTCCAGTTGATGTTTGTCTCATTATTGGGTCATATCATCATAAGCAATGGGAAATCTGTGGATCCCAACAAGAAAAATTCAATTTAGGGATGGTCAAGGCCAACATCTGTGATTGATATTCCTAACATTCTTGGGTTATCTAAATATTATTTCTAATTTGTGAGAAATTAATCATGAATGTCAAACCATCTTACAAAGATAACTGGTTATGGAGTCATGTTTTCTTATAGTGATGAATGCAAAGAGAGTTTCAAGTAGTTGAAAAGGGGGATTACCACTATGATCGTGCTCGGACTACCCACATGTGGGGAAATTTTATGGGTATTCAGTTTTGTTTCAAAGAATATCATGGACTATGTGTTAATAAAAAATGACAAATTCATTGCCTATGATTCAAGGAAATTGAATTTTCGTGAGAAAAAATTTACAAGACGTGATCTAGAGTTGGATGTAGAAATATTCTCTTTAAAATTATTTGGTCATTCCCTCTTTGGTGAAAAGTGTAAAATTTATACAGATCATAAAAGCCTAAAGTATATATTCACACGAAAAAAGATAAACATGCACCAATGAAGATGGTTAGAGTTAATGAAGGACTATTGTTACTCATTTCACAACCATCTCAGGAAAACAAATAATGTGGTAGGCACTCTATGTAGAAATGATCTTGTAACTCTTCCATCGATTTGAATTCAAAAGGATCTAATATTTTTAGATTTCATAAAGATATACATGGGAATCATAAAGAAGGGAACATCATCATTCCTTTCATAAATGATTCCTCATCTATCTCTTTTGGAAAGGTTGAAGGATTCTCAAAAGAATGATGTGGTAATTTAGGCGAATGTGGAAACTATCAAAAAATAGAAATCCTCAAAGATAAATGTTAATGAAAATGAAATTCTATGATTTGGGTCAAGACTATGTGTTCTATAAAATCCAAAGTTAAAGAAAGGACTTTTGGATGATGCACATAGTTTGAATTTCTCGATTCACCTATGAAACACAAAGATGTATCAAGATCTCAAAGAGTATTACTAGTGTGATAACATAAATAAGGATATCATTGAGTATACATCAAAGTGCCTGGTATGTCATCATGTGATGGATGAGAGAAAAATGAGTAAGGGTTTGATGAAACAATTACCCATACCAACATGTAAATAGAAGAACATCACCATGGAATTTTTCACCAGACATCTAAAGACAGCCAAAGGAAACTATGTTATCTAAGTTGTTGTGGATCATCTAACAAAGACATTAAACTTCATTGAAATTCTAGTGTATTACCCATTAAATCAACTAGCATGGATATACATCACATAACTTGTAAGGCTACATGGAGTAACACTCTTGATTGTATTCGATCGATATCCATGATTCAACTATATGTTTAAAAAAATATCTAACATGATCTAAATATTGAGGTGAACATCAGTATGTCTTATCATCATAAATCATATTACCAATATGAGATGACTATACAAACACTTCAGGCCTTGTTTAGAGCATTATCAATATACTTTAATAGATGATGGGATCAAAATATTTTTATGGTTGAGTTCTCCAGCAATAACAACTTCCACTAAAGCATCAAAAAGGCTCTATACGAATTCCTTTTAAAGGAAGAGGTGCAGAACACCAGTATATTGGGATAATGTTGGGAGAGAAAACTCCTAGGGACATAAATGTTTGAAGAAATGGTAGTAAATGTTATGACCATCCAACATCACATTAAATCTTCTCAGAGTCAAAAAAGAGCTAAGATGATAATCATTGATGAGACCTTGAGTTTGATGTTGGAGACACGGTATTCCTCTATATATCACCATGGAAGAGAGTTATGAGATTTGGGAAAAACTGAAATCTTATTCTAAGGTACATCATCCCTTTTGAGTTCATCACATTGGAGCAATGGCTTATCGACTAACACTCCCACCGAATTTGTCTCAAGTACATGATATATTACATGAATCACACTAGAGGAAGTACATACCTAAACCATCACACCTACTCAATTCATAGTTGGTACCATTGGATAAGGACCTATCCTATAAATAGAAGTTGGTGAAAATCCTAGATCATAGGAAAACATTTCTACGAAATACAAAAATTCCCCTTGTCAAAGTGGTGTGGAGAAAACAAATGATTTAAGAGGCAACATGGGAACTGGAGGATGATATGAGTAATAGTAACCCTTATCTGTTTTATTGTGGGAAATGGAAATTTCAAGGGAGAAATTTCGTAACGGGAAAATGTTGTAACGACATGATATTTTATGAATAAAATTTCCTTTCTTTTATTTTTTATGGATATAGAAAACACATTAATTTTTTATATTGAGTTTAAATAACTATTGAGTATAATTACTATTGAAAATGTACACTTTGAACCATGATCACATTTCTATTATAAATATTTGTTTTTTAACTAAACCTTTTCGAACAGACAAAGGAAGTGATGGGCTCGACCTGTTGGAACAATCCCTTTGAAGCCCATTTATTGGATCTTTCGAGGGAGATAGAATTTCAATGATTTTCCCTATACTATGCCCAGGATGAGATCAAAAAATATAATCATGAGAGAAACCATTTACTGGAGAATTTTAAGCACATCGAGATCACGACCCAAACCATGTTCACTGAATTTTCCCAAATAAAGCCCCACCATCACAACCATACTCATAGGGCATATACTGGTGTAATAAAAGGATTTTTCCCAAGACCTTAGTATTATTTTTATGTTCATTGTTTTTATAGAATAAAAAATATACATTCATTTTATTGTTTTTATTTTGTAAATAGTTTTTAAAGAATAAATATTATTTATAGTAAATATTTAAATTCTATTAAGAAATATATTTTGATGAATTAATGGATTCTTAATTAAATAATATTTTAATAAAATATTCTTAATAAATTAATTTTTATTAAATATAAATTATTTTATAATTTTATGAATATAGTTGTAATTTTTATTATGGTTTGAAAACCTTTTTTTTGTCAAACCCATGAATTTTCAATAAATGTAGGTTGTTAAATTAAAATTGAAGGTTCACATATTTGGAAATTTATTTATATAAAATGAATATTATTATTGGAATCAAGACATCAAAATTATCCAATAGTAATTTTTTTTTAATTTTATATGACAATGGATTTTTGGGGTAAAAATTAAATACCATATAAATAAATAATGTGTTTTATAACATCATAATGACCCAATAGTGATGTAATAAAAAAAATAAAAGAGTTATTCAGCCAATATATTTTTTAACAATAAAATAAAATAATTTTATATTTTTTGATTGATTTTATAATGCCTTAGTGTACCCTACAATACTTATAAAATACTTTAACATTTTAAAATGATTTCCTTGAGAGTGTGACTCACCTCCACATAATCAAGACTAATATTTTTAAAAGTTCGTCCATTGGCCTTATAAAATAATATTTTCCACTCCTCTTTTGGTAAAACCTTAGGAAACACCCATGGTAAGGTTTGTGGTTTTGTATATTTAATTATATAGATCCCAAAACCTAAGTTTGTGAAATATTGAATAATTCCCCAATCAATTCTTATATAAACCCACACAATATCCAACTCCCCTACACAAAAAATCCTTTGATCATGTCCCTTGTTTCCCTCATCTCTCTAAAATCCCCCAAGGCAGATCAATATATTAAGAATCACCTCTTCAAGCTATTCAAGTCACACACTCAAGTACGGGATTCCTTCATTTCACATTTTTATCCATGTTTGTTTTTGTTTTAATACCCTTTTACTTTAGACTAAAAAATTTGGGGTATGATTTATCACCTCCCCCATACTACCCTCCTTATTTTTTAATGATGAGATACCACTTTCTATTTCATTAATCCCTTATGTGTACACCTGTTACCATGCCGAAATTTCGTAATAGATTTCTTTCTTCTTATTTCCATTCATGTATTTCTCCCTTATTATGCATTCAAATTCAATTTCAAAAGTTGGGATATTAGGTTACATGATCCAATTACTATCTATTTCATGTATAAATTATGAGATATCAGTTTTTCTCTCATAAACCCAACTTATAAATTTCTATATTACGACGTAATACTGCTGAAATTGCACCATGATTTTCTAAGATAAAATATTAATGTAGTGAATACAATACCCATTTCCCTACCAAAGGTATTCACCTTTTTGAACATATACATATTTAGTGTTACTTATATGCATGTATTCAACATTACTTAATCATGTAATAACTTATTATATTGAAGGTATCACTGTTATATGATCCATGGAGAACACTAATGCATGAAATGAAATTCTTATTAAGGGTGCTCCATGATAACGCTTTAATTCATTGGGTAATGTTTAGTATCATGATAATCCATGTAAAATGAGGGTTTAATGATTCTAATTCATGTGAAATGTGGTTTTACTCATGATAATTCATGTGTAATGAGGATTTACTCATGTTAATCCATGTCAAATGAGCATTGGCTAGTGATAATATCATGTTGTATGTCATTGCCACAATTCCTTATCATGATAATCATGCTATATCATTCCTTAATGTGTGTGTTTCTCTTGTTGTCCATTCAAATAACTATTTCCTAATATGTATTGTATTCTTCATGTTAGGAATTTTTATCTCTCTTATTGGGCTTTATAGCTCACCCATTCCTTATGTATGTCCTCAGGTTATCCCATGCAATGCTATGTAAGAATGAATCTTGTCATCGTGTAAAAATATCAGTAAAGATATTGCATTTTATGTCATAGGTTTTCATGTAATGTTTCTAACTTCTCAAGAAACTAGACCTCTCATTCCTCAAAGTTGTCTTAAGTGAATTTTTGTGTAATAATTTATGTTTAAATATGTAATAAAGAGCATGGTTTTTATATATATTCTTATCAAGATAAAAGGAACTATAAACATAAATAAATTATAATTTAATGATTTTATAGATACACTTCCTACATGACACTATATTAATATTTCTAAATGGAAATAAGTGAATCTAGAAAAAAGTAAAATAATTAACATCGAAAACATATCTAGGCATCGGTGGGGAGACAAAATACTATTAAAATTACAACAACCTTACTCTAAATGCTAGAATGTTTTATAGTGCCTTATTAAAATTACATATCATCACACAAGAAGTATACCTATATACAAAAAAATAATATTTAGATCATGGACTCTATGAAATCCTCCACCACATGAGGATTAGGCTATCCTCAAAATCGAAGAGGTCATGGATGTAAAAACGCATGTAGCTCGCTTATCCTATGAGTAGTCTTATATTATCTTATAGAAACTGCCTTATAATCCACTAGAAAGGGGTATAATCTTTATAAAATGGGTGGAACATATTCACTAAACATGAGGGTATATATAACTAATGATTTCGTCCTCGAATTGACAACTCTTCACACAATTAGTAGTTGAAAAAGGTTTTAGAACATATTTACCAACATAAAAAAGCTACATATGAATACTAGCTAGTTTACATTAGGTTAGAATCATATTTTAGCTAGATTAATCCATGGCAATTAATTATATCACAGTGATCTCATTAAAGAATGATTCCCAAGGGTCACACTACATGATGCATGCATGACTCAGTTCATACATCAAGACTAATGCCCTCTGATTTAAAGTATTCTAATAGATTATTATAATCTTATGGAAATAATATTTTCATAGCTCATATACATAACGGGTTCCTTAGTCTGAAAATTAATCTCAATCCTACATATAAGAATTCCACCAAATTATCTTAAACCAAACCAAATGTGACATTAAACTCCAAAATATTACTCTTGGACAGAACAACCTCTGATACAACATTAAAATGTCCAAAACTGCATAGGCCATATATGGTCATGCGGTTTAGCCATTTGTTTCCCCCAGATATACCACAATAAGATATTGGATGGTGACTAATATAAATAAAATATATCACACACAT
The DNA here is from genome assembly GCA_963277665.1 of Viscum album. Lineage (NCBI taxonomy): Eukaryota > Viridiplantae > Streptophyta > Magnoliopsida > Santalales > Viscaceae > Viscum > Viscum album. The sequence continues at coordinate 595,464,650 of OY728126.1, forward strand.
TTGGGGCCTTATCATAATAAAATTCCACACATACAAATGTCTCTATAAAAACCTAACTAATGAAAAGATAGATTAAATATCAAACATTAGTGCAACATGTGTGAGAAACATACCATTGACCATAATACCCTGACAAATAATAAATCATTAAACGAGGAATATTTCAAAATCATAATATCCCAAAACAAAAAAAAAGGTGTATAGTAGCATGAAAGGATAATATAAATTTCACAACATCCCATAACACAAATATCAATAGTGACTATTACTCTTGATCGTCACTAATCTATATCCCAACTAACTACATATCCACTAAGAATAAGGGAGAAATAAATTTAAAATAAAACAATAAATCTAGGATATATAGAATAGTTCACAAAGGGATAAGAAATAGTTTAAGGATTGAGACTTCCAAGCAAGTATTAAATTCCATACATCACAAGTCATCTCTATAAATATGCAATGCTATAAAAAATAATGATAATAATAAGATTAAGAAAATCATATAATTTTACTAAACCACTTTCATAACTCCAAAATTAAATATCAGAACATTTAGTATAGGACCCACACCATAATAAGAAAAAATCATATCGATCAGTGGAGTATTTCTGCCACCCTGAGATTTTTTTTAAAAAATTTTTGGATTAAATTAATTTTTGGATATATTCTATTTCACACAACATTTTATATATTATTTTATTCATATAGATAAAATATAAATAAGTTTTTCTTGTGTTATACACAATACTAATAGGATCTTTCATTACCCTAAACACTTAGGACAATGTTGTACAACCTTTTAACAGAGAACTAATTTAAAAACTAAATATTGGAAATTTTATTAATTTTATTTTTAAAAATCATTATCATTTTGAAATTGATAATTTTGAAGTCATCTATATTATTGGAATATTTCTGTGAAAATTATTTTTTTCATGAATACTGAAATATACACCAGTTTTGTGAAAAAATTATTTTTCAGTTAAATACTTATTAATTATAAATTACATTTTAAATTAGGTTCTATAGTCATAATAGATAAATTATGTCAATATTAATCCAATTTAATTCATTATATCCTATTTTATATTGAATGTAGATATAATCACATATTGATATTTTGAACATTTTTTCTTCAAAAACTTGTTTTCTGCCAATATTTTTTGGATTTTCATTAAACCTAATTTTCCCAATTCATTGATTTGATTTCTTTTAAATATAAGTTCTTAATCTGTACAATTTCTTTTTGTCTAAAAAATCATCAATTTTTTTAATAAAATGATTAGTTAAGGTGACTAAAGTAAATTACTGTGATTAGGGAAAAATTAAGCATAATTGGGGACTAAACTTTAATATTAAGGGCCAAATTGACCTGGAAACCAGTCCAAAATCCATTTGATGAAAATATTTAGACCACATACCCACTTAGATCATTTTTATGGGTTATTATGATATTATTAAACATAATTTCCCTATATACAATGTTTAGTAGGGAAATGTAAAAATGAGAACTTTCCTTACCAATAACATTTATAAGAATTTGGGATATGTAAAAACCATCATACATATCTTTTTTAAAGATAAAGGTGTTATTTTTAAAATAATTTATCGAAAACTTGTATAGATTATTTATCTAATTATAATTCAAAAGAAATTCTAACATTGTGATTATTTGGTAAACAATTAACTAAATTAAATGATACTATAAAAGTATACTGATTGAATTATTCTATTTAATAATAATTACTTTATTAATAGATCAGGTTACATAGATTCGAACCTAATATATTTTAATTTCAATATTTTTATATTTTAAATTTAAAATTATTTAATAATATCCAAATTGATAGTAATGTTCTTTTACAATATAAGATATTTTATTAAACGATTACAAAATTAATAAAAAACTCATATTATTCCATGTGATTTTTAAGTGTTAACAAATATTGAATATTTACTATTAATAGACTAAATTATATTGGTCACGACCCATCCCCCTGGGCTTATGTCGTGACTACCCCAATCTTGCCTTCCATAGGCCAGGGGATGGCGACTAGCACCAAAAGGTGTATCCTTATAATGGGAAAGAATTGCCTTTAAACCTATATAAACACAAAATCCAACAACACAACCAGAAAAATTTTCAAAGTAAACTGATGTAGTAAAAAGTTTACTGAAATTAAAGGGGGTCAGAGTACATGACCAACTGAAAAGTATAAGTACAACTAAAAATAGAAAATAGCTCATGTATCATCCACCGAGGATCTTGCCTGAAGGGTAGTTATAAATCATATCCACAGCACTCCATGCTAGCATGTCTCCTCTGTGTACCTCCTAGCCCTTGATCCGTCAAGTCTCAGCCCAACTTCTCATCATCTGCATAATTCATAATAAGGTGCAGGCGAAGCTCATGTAGGGGTGAGTATAACAATACTCAGTAGGGACCCCTAGATCCCCGACTGTCTCCCAGAGTTCACCAAAAGAAATACACAAATAAATACCTCAATCACAAGGCACAAAGTATTCATCAACTCGACTTAGGTATATTCCCATACATATACTTTTGTTATCATAATATAATTGTCTCTTATATGAGGAAACACAAGGCCCCATCCATTAGACCATTTTCATAATTTATCTACGAGGGAAATATACAACAAAGGTAACACCCCGAAGGTAACACCCTAAAGGGTACTCCATGAAGGTAGAATTACCACAAATGTAACACCCCAAAGGTAAGACCATGAAGGTAAAATACCACAATGGTAACCCCAAGAAGATAAAAGTTCCACAAATGTGAGGACTCAGTGTTAGGTCAGAATAAAAAGAGAAAAGATGGCAAGAGGGGGGGTGAATTGCCTTTTAAAAATTGATTAACAAATTAAAAATCAAAGTTAAGATGCAGCGGAAATAAAGGAGGCAAAACACAAGAATTGATAACGGAGTTCGGCCAAAAACCCGGCCTACGTATCCGCTCCCAACTCAACCGTTGAGAGATTCCTACCGCTTGCTTTTCAATGGTTTTAGCAAGAAACCCACTAGGCTTTGAGGTAGCACTAGGACCTATTACAGCTTGCTTTTATTGGTTGAGCAAGAACCCACTTACTTTTAATGGTTGAGTAAGAACCCACTAGCCTTTTTAACGGGTGAAGGCTAGCTCACCTATGACACAAGCCTTTTAAAAGGAAAGGTTTGAAGAAACCTCTTCACACCTTAGTGGTGATGTGAAACCCAAAAGAAAGAGGGGATGAGAAAAGTTTGGGGTTTGTAGGCACAAACCCAATTTTAAGGCTCAAAATAAATAAACAAGAAAAACCGTGATGAGGAAGACTTGGGCGCCAAAGTATGATGGAGTTGATGTAGCGTGCTCTCCCAAGCTTCTTGATGGAGCTCCTTGGATGTGGAAGTTGTTGGAGCACTTGAGGTTCCTTTGAAGGAAGTCGCCGGAGGTTGGCCAAATGATCAACAAGGTGTCCGTGGGCTTCCGTATTGTTCCTGTAGGTGTCCGGGGCTTCCTTGGCCTTTATTTATAGGCATGGAACCCATTGGGGGCCTTCGGAGCCGTTGGAGAGGCTTAAAGAGCCGTTGGGAGCCAAGTGGGCCAGCCTGGTCAAACTGCAACGGCTAGTTTGACTGGCTCCACCGGCTGGCCGGTACAGTCCCACCGGTTGGCCGGTGTGTGCAAAAAGGCATAGGATTCGGGCTCAGCCTCCACCGGCTGGCCGGTGCTGAGGCCACCGGTTGGCCGGTGGCAAGACAGTAGCTGTTCTTCTTTTCCAGGCACCACCGGCTGACCGGTGGAGGAGCCACCGGCTGGCCGGTGGCAAGACAGTAGCAAACACTGTTTCATCAGGTGCCACCGGCTGGCCAGTGACAGAGCCACCGGCTGACCGGTGGAACCTGGCAGTGGGCAATGCCTCTGCCAGGTCCACCGGCTGGCCGGTGCTATCACACCGGTTGGCCGGTGGACTGAATTTCCGTCCATTTTGCCAGCTTTCTTGGGCCAATCCTTTGGCAATTTTTTGCCTATCATCCACAACACTTAAAAACAAGGTTAGACAAATAATAAGGTGATTGTGATCATGAAAATCAAACAACGAGGGGAACGAGATGTACAACAATCTCCCCCTATTTTGATGATCACAATCACCAAAACAATTAATGTAAAATACTGAAATTGAAAGGAAATGATAAGCAAGATGAAAAGGATTCTCCCCCAATCAATCAAGAAATTTCTCCCCCTTTGTGATTATCAAAATAGCACGGGGCATAAAACTTGATTGAGGGAAAGGGTTTGAAAAAAACAAGATATGAGAATTGAAAAATCAATTGAGATTTTTGAAATTGAAATGAAAATTTGAATAACAGTTTGAATTGAAAGTTTTGAATCAAAAACCAATTGAAATTTGAAATTTGAAACCAAATGAAAATTTTGAAATTGAGAATTTTGAATTGAAAATTTGATACCAAGAGTTGAAATTGAAGGTTTGAATTGAAAATTTTGAAATTGAAATCAAGAGGGCTTAAACGATCCTAACTCCCCCTAAATGAAATCAACAAATCACCGGGGATAGGAAATAAATTTTGGCCCGGAGAGACTCGCAAGAAGGGATTTTTCAATCCAAACTTGTCTCATAGCGGGTCTTCTCCTATAAAATTCATCCGAATAAAAAATAGATTTGGGCCTACCATAACGGGCATTTTTACAATTACATTCATAAATTAAGTGCCCGGGTTTTTTGCAATAATTACAAAATTTGAATTGGGAGCTCCCCCTTACAAAAATAGTGGGTGCATGGGAGGAAGAGGCTTGGTTGGTATAGCCATGTCCTTGAGTGGTCCTAGAAATTCGTTGGGAACCTAGGAGATTGTTCAAATTTTGTTCCCCTTGGGTGAACTTAGCTAGGGTCTCCCTTAGGTCTTTGATGGTTGATTCCATGGAATCAACATTTGGAAAATTTTGGATTTTAAGGGAGAGTTCCTCCTTCTCTTTGAGAAGTTGTTCTTTTTCGAAGGAAAGTTTTTTGAAAGACTTTTTTAAAGAAACAAATTTTGACGATAAAGCATGAAAACCTTTTTCTAGTTGGTCTCTAGCGTGTGAGAGTTCTTCATAAGAAAGATGATTTAAAGAATTTGAATTTGAAGAACAAGAGGAGGAGGAGTCGGAAGATGTTACCTCATGAAATGCCATTAGGCATTTTGTACCTTGGTCGCTCGAGGAGGAGGAGGAGGAGGATGATGAGGAGGTGTCACTCCATGTCGCCTTGAGGACCTTTTTCTTTCCTTTTTCCTTAGCCCGTTTTTTGTTTAGTGGGCAATCGGGCTTGTAATGGCCCTTTTCGCCGCACCCGTAGCATTTTACCTTGGGCTCGGATCTTTCGGTGGGTTCTTGCTTTCGATGCTTGCGGGATTTCTTCTTCTTCTTGTGCTTCTTCATAAATTTGTGCATTTGGCGGGCGAGATTCTCCATTTCCGAGTCGCCGCTTGAAGATGAAGAAGATGAGGAGAAAAAGGATGAGGAGGAGCTTACTTCTTTTTGTACCTTGAGGGCGATGTTCTTTGGTGTCTTGATTGGTGTGCCCTCCTTTTGAGCTTGCCTCCTCATCGTGATCTCATAAGTCATGAGAGATCCGATGAGCTCCTCTACCGGCATATTTTTGACGTCCTTAGCTTCTTGGATCGCCGTCACCTTTGGTGCCCATGAGCTCGGAAGGACCCATAAGATCTTCTTGACCATCGTCTCGGCTGAAACATCATCACCAAGAGATTTCCTTCCATTGCAAACGTCATTAAAGCGAGTAAACATTTCAGAAATAGATTCATTTGGATGCATGGAGAAAGATTCAAAATCTTGTCGAAACATATCTAATCGAGTATCCTTCACTTTGTTGGTCCCCTCATGGGTAACCTCCAAAAGTTTCCAGATTTCATGTGAGGAGGTGCATGTGGACACTCGATTGAATTCATTTCGGTCAAGGCCGCAATGAAGAGTGTTCATGGCTTTGCCATCAAGCTCAAAATTCTTAATATCGGCGGGGGTCCATTTGGATTCGTCGGGGGAAGACAAAGAATAACCTTGCATGACAATTTTGTAAATCGGATAACCTATGCTTCTTAAAAAAGTGGTCATGCGGGTTTTCCAATAATTATAGTCGGACCCATCAAAAAATGGAGCCCGACCCAATGAGTAGACCTCAGGGGCGAAAGAGGTAGATGCCATCACAATGGATCTTTGAATTTGAAACCTTTTAAGGTATTACTCAAATTACCCCTCTGATACCAATTGTTAGGTCGGAATAAAAAGAGAAAAGATGGCAAGAGGGGGGTGAATTGCCTTTTAAAAATTGATTAACAAATTAAAAATCAAAGTTAAGATGCAGCGGAAATAAAGGAGGCAAAACACAAGAATTGATAACGGAGTTCGGCCAAAAACCCGGCCTACGTCTCCGCTCCCAACTCAACCGTTGAGAGATTCCTACCGCTTTCTTTTCAATGGTTTTAGCAAGAAACCCACTAGGCTTTGAGGTAGCACTAGGACCTATTACAGCTTGCTTTTATTGGTTGAGCAAGAACCCACTTACTTTTAATGGTTGAGTAAGAACCCACTAGCCTTTTTAACGGGTGAAGGCTAGCTCACCTATGACACAAGCCTTTTAAAAGGAAAGGCTTGAAGAAACCTCTTCACACCTTAGTGGTGATGTGAAACCCAAAAGAAAGAGGGGATGAGAAAAGTTTGGGGTTTGTAGGCACAAACCCAATTTTAAGGCTCAAAATAAATAAACAAGAAAAACCGTGATGAGGAAGACTTGGGCGCCAAAGTATGATGGAGTTGATGTAGCGTGCTCTCCGAAGCTTCTTGATGGAGCTCCTTGGATGTGGAAGTTGTTGGAGCACTTGAGGTTCCTTTGAAGGAAGTCGCCGGAGGTTGGCCAAATGATCAACAAGGTGTCCGTGGGCTTCCGTATTGTTCCAGTAGGTGTCCGGGGCTTCCTTGGCCTTTATTTATAGGCATGGAACCCATTGGGGGCCTTCGGAGCCGTTGGAGAGGCTTAAAGAGCCGTTGGGAGCCAAGTGGGCCAGCCTGGTCAAACTGCAACGGCTAGTTTGACTGGCTCCACCGGCTGGCCGGTACAGTCCCACCGGTTGGCCGGTGTGTGCAAAAAGGCATAGGATTCGGGCTCAGCCTCCACCGGCTGGCCGGTGCTGAGGCCACCGGTTGGCCGGTGACAAGACAGTAGTTGTTCTTCTTTTCCAGGCACCACCGGCTGACCGGTGGAGGAGCCACCGGCTGGCCGGTGGCAAGACAGTAGCAAACACTGTTTCATCAGGTGCCACCGGCTGGCCGGTGACAGAGCCACCGGCTGACCGGTGGAACCTGGCAGTGGGCAATGCCTCTGCCAGGTCCACCGGCTGGCCGGTGCTATCACACCGGTTGGCCGGTGGACTGAATTTCAGTCCATTTTGCCAGCTTTCTTGGGCCAATCCTTTGGCAATTTTTTGCCTATCATCCACAACACTTAAAAACAAGGTTAGACAAATAATAAGGTGATTGTGATCATGAAAATCAAACAACGAGGGGAACGAGATGTACCACACTCAGATCACACCAGGTATATAATTTAATTATATAAGTACAAATGATTAGTCATAAATCTAGATCATCTTATTCTTTTGGGAGGCTTTGCTACTGACCCATATAGGATCAGTATGCGCTGACCCATATAGGACCAATGAGCGCTGACCCACACAGGATTTGTATGCGCTGACCCATACAGGATTGAGAGGTACTGACCGACACATGATCACTATTCATTCTTCACTTCATAGCCAGCCATAATATTCCAACACTAAGCACGATTGATTCAGGTATGACCCACTCCACAAGCTATCAGTCATATGTCAACCGTGAAGATGATCCACAAATAAGTGTCCCAGAATACCGCCATGTCGTAAGGTTTCCAAAGTGAAAAATGGTGCGTCGATTAGACGACCAGTCTATGAGATATGGGCACATTTGTAAAAAGGGACTAGTTGGATTCAAGTCTTCTCCAACCTAGGCCACACGTAAAACTATGAGAGAACTCACTTAGGGTATCTCTAAATACCCGCCTTATCACTAGGGTCATGATGCCACAGACGTTGTGTCAATCAGATGTCCGATATTTTAGTTACATCCCTTCCCATGAAATAGGTGTTGTTCTCACCTCAGCCTAGCCCTACTCGGACATGCCTACCGAAATATGAAAAAGTGACTGATTCCCAAAAGGGGTCCCAATGCCACTAATGTCATGTAAATCAGACACTTGGTTCATCAGTTACGATCATTTCATTATTCAGGTACTGGTTGGGTCTAGGTCTGGTCTGACTCGGTCTGACCGGCCCGACGTAATGGGTCCCGGGGTATAAATGAAACTGCTAGGGTCTGACCCAACAATGGTTAGCCATTACCACTAGGTCCGGCCGGTCGGTGTCGGCACAGTTCGGTTCATGGGCCCGAGCCGTGGTTGTCTTGGCCCGCCCGGTGGGGCTCGGCCCACCCGCACTGGCCCGCCGGGCCGCGGGTTCGGCTTGGCCTGCTGGGTGGGTTTGGTCTGCTTGGCCAGCACACGCTGGATTGGTCCGCCCAGAGGGGGACCATTGTGTCCCTCTGGCCCCATGATTGTCGGGTTGTTCGCCGGCCGGTGGGGCGATGCCCCCCCTCGCAAATTAACGGTTAGTCGTTTGGCCGACCGATGTTTCGCCAATGAGGCATGGCGTGGGCCACACCGCACCATCCTGTCGTGTTCTTCTAGTCACGGCTACTTCCGTTTGTGTTAAAAACAGGCACCACCCTTGTATCATGCTTCCAGCTTAGGGCAGCTGCGTTCAACCCCCACGGTGCACTGTTTCATGCCGCCTTCCACTACCCGTGGCTAGTTATCACGGGTCTTCTCCGGCCACCGCCGACCGCTGTGGACATGGAACACATAGGGTGTTATCCATGAGTCACCAAGCATGCTTCGGTTTACGTTCATGGCGTCATCTGCAAATATGGCTCCCCCGCGCTGTCTTCGTTTTAGCGTGACCCACTATTTCGTGTTTACGTCGAGTTTGAAATTTTTCCCCAAAGATCACAACAAGAATGTAGAGGTAGAGGATTCAGAAGTTGTTTATTTGGCCCACGCCCTCCGTGTTACATGATATCGAGAGGGAGATATATTTAATTCATCAAATACAACTTCCAAATAAAAACTATACCTCAAGATCATTGGATAATGTCTGTGTTTGATGAAGGATCGATGTTCGTCATTTGGTGGAACTCATCACTACCAACCAAAATGGATTCTATCCTCCAAGTGGTTGGCGTCATGGTATGTTTCCAGAACTTCTTCACTTGGTGAAGTCATTCGAATACTCCTCCCCAAGCTCTATATAAATTGGAGAGGGAGAGGGTGAGTAACGCATATGAAATTAATGTGTTTTAATTAATTAAGGAACCATCCTAATTCCAACGGTGCTGTTACAAATAATTGAGAAGTCAATCCATTTAATACCTTGACACCTCATTGGTCCCGACAACACCACTTGTCCGATAGAGGAAAATATATAATAGAAATAATATTACATAGTTATTTTATTATTCTTTTAAATCACCCAAATCTAACTCTTTCTCCCAACCTTCTACGGTCGAAGTGAAGCCTCCATTAGAAGAATCTTGGCACTATGAATTCATCGGTGCCCTCAGATTTTTAATCTGAGCACTGGTAAAAAATTTAGAGAATGCAGCTCATGCGTTTACTAAACATACCTTGGAAAAAAATTCAATAAATTATTTACATTCACCATTGACCCACACTAGTCGATGATAGGCATCGCCTAAGGGGAACACACCCCAAATAACACAACTATAATCATGGATTTTTAATCCTAGTTTTCATTTAGAAGTTATGATTTTTAACAAAAAAAATAATTATTACTTAATTATTTTATTTATGTCCAAAAACTAACTTCCATAGTTGGATCGTGTCAGCCAATGTTAGTATATACCTAAAAAAATCATACCCTCATGAGGTCAGTGGTGGTATTAGATGTTTAATTCGTGTCACCGTTCATGAGTTATAATAATTTGGAAAATAAAATAACTTTATTTAATTAATTTTTTTTACGGTTATGCCATTTTTGGGTTTTCTCACCAGAGGCCTGTGCCGACTAAACTTATGTAACACCTAGGGTAAACTCGCTATCTTGAACACAACGGTGCCCTCATATTTATGATCCAGGAACCATTTAAGAGTTATTTCACTTTTTCAGGAAAACATCACTCACGCACTAATTAATGCTTAACAAAATTTTTATGGATCACCCCGGGCACTCCGGGCCTTGGAATGGCGTTCCATCAGATTATGGGACCTTTATACAATCCCAAATAATTTAATATATATATATATATATGTATATGTATGTATATATGTATTTATGTATGTATGTATATATATGGAATTTGAAGGTCATTAAATTCTCCCCACCTTTGGGCCCTTCATCCTCAAAATCCAAAACAAAGTAAAATCAAACAAATAAGGGTATTGAGCACAAATATTAGCCTCTCGCTCCCATGTGATCTCACAGAGGTTCCTGTGCTGGAAAGAACTCACACTAGAGGGATAATCTATCAAAATAGGAATCACTCTAATAAATCCTCTATCTCCACCAAAAACTCTGTAGAAGTCTCCCCATCGTCGATGACCAACTCGCATCAGTCAATAATGTGCGATGGATCATGTGTGTACCTCCTCTATTATGACACATGGTTAACATTAAACACATTGTGCATCTGTGGGTAAATAAATAGATTGTATGGCACCTCGCATACTTTGCTGAGGATCTAGAAATGTCTGATGAATCTCAGAGGTATCTTACCACCACGACTGAATCTCCGCAATACTTATCAGGGTGAGACTTGTAATAAGACATGGCCTCGCTCCTCGAACTCCAAGGGACTCTTTCTCCTTTAGGCATAAGAATTATTCCAACTTTGCACAGTCTTCACTTTCTAACATGTGAGGAATCATGATACAAACTCTGCCATTTCCTTCTTCATCCATTGCCACCAGTACTGATTTCGAATTTCCTGGTATATCTTTACCACTCTAGGATGTACCTCTAATGGGGATGTATGGAACTCCATCAACACCTCCTCCCGTAGCATCATTGGTACCCTAGTTCATCCTCTAAAGGAAACAGTTTTCTCCCCACCTACCAAAACTATTTAAGGAGACCATCCAAAGGATATCTAAGAATGTTGGGCCTCATAGTCAAAGTCTCCCAGTTATGCCTCCCTAACTTGCTATAGAATTGGGGGAGTGACAGTCATAGACTTGAGGTAAGCTTATCCATCTTTATCCGCAAAAGATATCTGCAGTGCGACTATCTGCTCTGATGCCTCACTCAGTAGTTGTAGGCCATGCCACTTACTGAGTGTGTATGATACTATGTTCTACATCCTAGGAGTATATACTATCTCAATGATGTAGTCCTAGAAGAACACTAGCCATCATTTATCTCTCAGTTTCAGGTCCTTTTGGGGGAATATATAACTAAGAATCTTGGGATAAGAGTAAATAATAAGTCATTCACCCATCAAGTAGTGATGCTACATATTCATTACCGATACCACTACTACTAACTCCATGTCATGGGTAGCATAGTTCTTCTCATGCTATCTTGGATGTCATGAGACATAGGCGATCACTACTCGCTCCTACATTAGGAAAAAATATAGTATGGTCCTGATCTGTCAGAGTAGACTACAAACCCAAAGCCCTCTTCTGATAGCCTCATTATGAGGCACTTATTAGTCTTTTTTAAAGCTCTTCAAAGCTCTGATGACACTTCCCCATCCATGGGAAATGCTCCCCCTTCTTCTTCATAGATGGAAAAGGTGTTTCTACCCTGGATAAGTTAGGTACAAATCTCTAGTATTACTCAGCCCTAGAAAAAGTCTCTCTCCCTTTAGGAAGGTATTCTTGGAAACAACTTTGGTTATGATGTCCCCACACTCTACCATTACTATTGGGAACTGAAAACTCAAAACTCCTAATTCCATGAGGGTATGGCTGGCCGACTCAAGAGTGATCAGTTGCAGCCTCCTATGCATGAGTTTATCCTGCGTTCCATGGGTTTCCTTTTTCACTGAACAAGGAAACCACATTCCAATGCTATAGATATACGCCATCCTTTTTGCCTAAAACAGTCAATTTGTGTATGAACTATGGATATCTAGTACATCCCCAATCTAAAGTCGTAATGCCTCGACGCTGTCCTCATGAGGTTCTAAATGAAACACTCACCTCAAGGGTCAGATCACTCTATCATCATAAGTGTGAATATCAAGTCTCCTCCCAAAGGTATATTCAGACGTAAGGGTCAAGTCATCGGTTTAACTGGAAACTCTATGTCTTGATCAAGACTCGGGGAAAAGAGGATTCATTTGTACCTATGTATATTAAAATGGAAGCTAGTAATAGACACATACAATATCTCTAATCATTCATGGAGCCCTTAGGTCACACTCCATGACCACGTGCAGCTACTCCCTTCCCCTATCCTCCATCTCCCTGAGCTTGGTGGAGACCACATTAGGGTGGTGGTTGTAACATTTCGAAATTTATACCACCTCATGATGCTCTCCTATCTCTAAAACACCACCTACTACCACAAAAATTCATCTATCCCTATCACTTACTCTTCCAAAAACATTTTACACACCCATGTCTTAGATACTGGCATCAGTTTCCTACTTTCCCACTGCTAACAATCACTAGTTGTATCCTCACATCCAAAGAAAATTCAACCAAAAAAGTTCTCTATAAAACCCTAATATAGGTAGGAATGCATAGAGATATAGTTCTGGCTTGGATGTCCCTAAACAGACCTCGATCGATGGTCTGAGCCCTGAAGCACTGACAATACTATAATCATTGAGTACCTGGGTTGGTGCGTACACCTCAATTAATACTCAACAACCAACATTTCATATTACTAAAGCAATATAAGCTCTTGGGAACAATCACCTCTTAGATTTTTATTGTAAGATAACCCCTTATCTGAGGAAGGTGCATAGGCTTGTCCATAGAAAACTAACCTCTTCGCCATATTAGGGTAATCTAAAACTTTTCATCACCTATTGGAGCCACGTAAAAGGATCTCAGCCAGGACTGCCATCTGATCGAATGGTGCCATGACTAGATGAAAACTTGGCCACATCTTCAAGCTAGTCTTCATCCACCTGTGAGTCAGGCTCGCCTTGGAACCTAAGGGGTATCTGATGCTGAATCAGGCATAAGGCACAAATCCTACATGGGTTCTCTACTAGTATTGTCCATTGTAACTGCTAACCAATGGTTAGTGATATTGCGGGCACACTACCCAAAGGTACCATCTTGAGAAACGATCATGTAATGAAGCCTTATCACCATGGGGACCATCCTAATGGTCATGCACTCATAATGAATAGAGGCTAGGATCACAATATGATCTACTGGTGTCTCAACTAAAAGGAAAACTCTAGTCACAACCTCTAGCCAGTTCTTAGATTCTTGGGGATCTGTCTCCCCTCGATACCTCATAGGCCCCTAATTCTGTAACTCAAGCAATGTGCTCAGTATGTGTTCACAGTCCACTGGTAGCATCTATAGTTGATCCACACCGGATCGCTAGAATGATGATCCATAAAGGATCAATTAGTGGGCCATCATCTTGTACTCTCTCAAAAATCCTAGTTGGGTATCCACGTGGCGATATCCTGATAAGGAATAGGTGATCCACAAACATTATGTTATACCCGGTGAGATGACACAAAAGAAACCAACGAAAAACATTTCCAAAACATAAGCAATCAGTATTTTCTTGCACCAAGTTAAAAATCCGAATTTAAGGTCCTGGTGTATGGATACATTAGCCACGACACCAATACTGAATTTCCCAAACTAAACACCACACTCATAACACTTAAGACTATTTCCACAATGAAAACATCAGAGTAATAGTTCTTCGGTAGAACAAAAACCTCAAATACCACTTGTCACAACCTGTGCCCTGGGGCCCACGACTTGACTACCTCAAGCATGCAATCCATAGGATAGGGTTTGGTGACTCGCACCTAAAAGAAGTATCCCAATAACGGGAATGCATTTACTTTAAACCTGTACAAGAACACAATCCAAAACACAACAAGAAGCATCCATGAAGTAAAATGATGTAGTGAAAAGTATAATGAATGTAAAGGGGGTCAGAATACAAGCCCAAATGAAAAGTACAAGTTCAACTGAAAAGAGAAAATAGCTCCTGGATCATCCACCAAAGATACTTCCTAATGGGTAGGTAAAAATCATCTCCACAACACTCTATATCAGCATGTCTCCTCTATGTACCACCTCGTTTTGGCTCCCTCAAGTATCAACCCAGCTACTCGTTATCTATACAAGACACACTAAGGTGCTGGCCAAGGCCGTGAAGGGGTGAGTATAACAATACTCAGTAGGGACCCAGAGACCCCCGAAGGTCTCCCAGATTTTGACAATGGAAATATACAAAGGAAGACCTCAATCAAAAAAGCACAAAGAAATCCTCAACTCTACTAAGGTATATGCCCATACATATACCTATGTTATCAAAATATACTAGTCTCTTACATTAGGAAACACAAGGCTCCAACCTTTAAGCCATTTTCACAATTTTTCCATGAGTGAAGTATACCACAAAGGTAAAACCACAAAAGTAACCCCATGAAGGTGGCACCACGAAGGTAAAATTAACACAAAGGTAACACTATGAAGGTAAAAACACAAAGGTAAAAGTGCCACAATGGTAACACTACGATGGTAACACCACGAAGGTAATGTACCATGAAGGTTAAACCATGATGGTAAAAGAACCACAAAGGAAAGGAATCAGATCACACTGGGTATATAACATATATAAAAAAGTACAGATGATTAGTCGTAAATCTAGATCATCTTATTCTATCATGAGGCTCTCCTACTAACCCACACAGGATCGGTATGCACTGACCCACACAATATCATTGAGCATTGACCCACACATGATCGGTATGTGCTGACCCACACATGATCGTGGAGTGCTGACCCACACAGGATTGATAGGCACTGAACCACACAGGATCGCTATTCATTCTTCACATCATATCCAACCAAGATATTCTCGCACTAGGCATTCTAGATTCCAGGAGGATCTTCTCCTCAATAAATCAGTCATACCTAAAATGCCACTAACATCTCTAAAGAAGTAACCCAAATGACTTACATGTTGTAAGAGTCCCAAGGAAACATACGACATGTCGACCAGACGCCTGGTCTGTGATATATGGGAACTTTTGTAAAATGGGGCTAGTTGGATTCAAGTCTAATATAACCCAGGTCACACGTCAAAATACGACAAAACTTACATAGGGTATCTCAAAAGGACCTAATTTTCAATAGGGAATTTTTTTCATAGACGATGATTTAATTAGATCCCCGGTCTATTCATGACATCCCTTCCCATGAAACGTGGGGTGTTCGCATCTCGGTCCGGACAACCTCGGTCGGGCCTTCCGGAATAAGCCAAATGGATTGCTTCCCACAAGGGGTCCCAATTCCACTGACGGTGTGTCAACTGGACACCCATTATGTCAGTTATGGTTGTTTCATTATTCAAGTACTGGTTGACTCCGGGACTAGTCCGACTCAGTCTAACTGGCCCGACGTAATGGGTCTCGAGGTATACCTGACCCTGCGTGGGTCTATCAAATTAGTGGTCGGCCCGGCTCACTCGGTCCACCCTATCGGGGTCGGCCAGTTATGGTTCGTGTGCTTGGGCAGCATTTAGCCAGGCCCACCGGGTGGGGATCAGCCCACCTATGCTGACCTACTGGGTCATGGGTCCGACCCATCCCACTGGCTGGTCTAGTCGGTTTGGTCAGCGCGCACCAGCTCGGTCCGCCCGAAGGTAGACAGTTGCATCCCGCTAGCCCTGCGCTTGCTGGTTCATTCACTAGCCCGTGGGGTGCTTCCCCGTAGCAATTTGCATTCAACCATTTGTTCGACCAGTATTTCTCCAATGCGGCATGGTATGGGATGCACTGCACCTTCCTACCGCGGACTTCTAGCCGAGTTTGCTTCTGTCGACTGCGCCTGCAGGCGTAGCCCTTGTCCTATGCTGCCTGCTCGGGCTGGCCACCTTCGGCCATCATCGTCACACACCGCCTTCCACTGCCCATAGCCAGTTTCTATGGGTCTTGTCCGGCCACCGCCAGTTTCCACCTCCATGGCGCTCTGGCAGTTTCTTCCATGGGGTCACTAGGTATGCTCTGGTGTCTATTCTTTGTGTCGTCTGCACCTACGGCTCTCTCGTGATGTCACAGGCAATGCGCGGCCTTCTATTTTGTTTTTTCTTCATGTTGGAAATTTTTCCATGAAGATCACATCAAGAATGAAGCGATAGAGGGTTTGGCCTTGTTCGTTGGGCTCGTGCCTTCCACGTTACATGATATCATGTTGGAGAGAAATTTAATTCATCAAATACAACTTCAAAATAAAACCCCTACATCAAGATCATTGGAAATTTCTATATTTGAGTATGATCCGGTGATTTTCATTTGATGGCGCTCTTCACCACCCACTATAACCAATTCCATCCTCCAAGTGGTTGGCATCGTGGTACTTTTCCAGAAATTCATTGCTTGGTGGAGTCGTACCAATACTCATCCCCAAGGTCCCTATATATAGGAGAGGCGGAGGGTGAGTAATGCACATGGAATTAAAGGGGTTCAATTAAAGAACCTTCCTAATTCCAACGGTGCTATTACTAAGAATTGAGGAGTCAAGACAATTAATTTCTTGATAGGTCATTGGTCCCGCCACCACCACATGTCCATTGGAGGAAAATAAAGAATAGAAAAAAATAACATTTTTATTTTATTATTATTCTAAATGTCCAAAATCTAACTTTTTCTCCCAACCCTCCAAAGTCGAATTGAATCCCCCTTTTATTGAATTCAGGTGCTATGTATTCAACAGCACACTCTGATTTTTAATCCGAGCATAGATTCAAAAGTTATAAAATGCCGCTCACACGTTTATTAAAGGCACTATAAAAAATTTCAATAAGTTATTATCATCCACCCTCGACCCATGCTGGTCGAGGTTAGGATTTTCTTAAGGGTAACACGCCCTAGAAAACTCAATAGTACTCTCGTATTTTTAATCTGAGTTACCATTTAGTGGATATGAATTTTAACAATAAAATCATTATAAAATAATTATTTTATTTACAGCCAAAAACTATCTTCCATAGTTGACCCGCACCAGCCAATGTTAGTATCTTAATAAAGAAATAATACCCTCGTGAGCTTAGTGGTGGTCACATATTTTTAATCTGAGTCACCATTAATTAGTGATAAGCATTTGAAAAATAAAATAACTCTATTTAATTATTTTATTTACGGTTATTCCATTTTTTTTTCTTACTGGAGGGTTGCACCCACTAAACCTAATCCACCCTTAGGGTAAATCCTCTATCATGAATGAAATGGTGCCCTCATATTTCTGATCCAGGGACCCATTTAAGAGTTATTTCACTTTTTCTGGATAACTTCTCACAAATTCTAATTAAATCTTAACAAAACTTCGACAAATCATTCTGATCACTCCAGCCCTTGCAATCGTGTGCCGTCAGATTTCACGACATCAAAATAATCCAAAATAGTTTTAAAAAATATATGGAATTTTTGGGTCATTACAATATTTTACGATTAACATATTGACCCCATATTGTAAAAATATTGGAACCATGGTTTGGGATTAAGTAGTGTTTAACCCGTCACATGGGCTTCATTTAAAAATAATATCCAGAAAACAATATATTATTAATTTAAAAAATCATATATAATATTAATAATTAATTGGATCTATAATTTATAACAAATAACACTTTATTTTTGTCTTAATGCTTACATTACTTTGGATTAAAAGTTATAATCTTTACTAAAAACCATAAAGATAAAATTGGGGAATCCT
Source organism: Viscum album (assembly GCA_963277665.1). NCBI lineage: Eukaryota > Viridiplantae > Streptophyta > Magnoliopsida > Santalales > Viscaceae > Viscum > Viscum album. The sequence continues at coordinate 595,482,706 of OY728126.1, forward strand.
AGATGTTGAGGGACGAAATTATTCAAATGCCCATATTTTCTTGTCATTGAGGTTTATATAAACCATTATTTATATTTAAAATATTATTTTTATATTGTCTGTGCATATTAGTTAATGGATACCACTCACTAATCAATACCTTTTAGTATTTACAAGTGTGTCACGTATCCCCCATTATAAAAAGGCAAGCGCTCCCCTCCTTATTCACACCTCTCAATGCACCAAGGATCCACAAAAATAGACCCAATTCACCACCAAGAATACATAACTTCCCCATAGAAGCCTAAATTTTGGTTCAAATATACCCAAGGTATCACTTTGTTGCAGACCAGAAGGAGTTAAAAGATTATGAGGGAACATCTTCCTTCAAGCTCTTTAAATTAATTTATTTTTACACCCCATTTTTTATTATTATTCTAGGATTATAAAAAATTAATAGTAAACTAAATATAATAATATGATGTTATGAGAAGGTTTCGACCTATAGTGAGACACACTTTAATTTAATGGGTAATAGATATACTCTTTATGTGTACGTTGAACTACCTCCTCACAAAATGATGATTCATTGTTTTTCCAATACTAACATTAATTATTGAGAATTATGATAGAAATTTAAATTAAATATGTTATATATATATGTGATAAATATTATTTATTTAAGTTTCTATAACTCTTTTTTGACCCATATCTTTATATTTCTATTTTTGTAAATATGATAATTTCATTTGAGGAAGTGTGGACTACCACCCCCTCAAAGTGATGTGATTCATTTGAACAATACATGGAATGTACTAACAGAATGTTTATTGAAATTATATGATATATGTGAAATAATAATTCTAATTTATTGGTATTATATATATATATATTATTTTCATTTATTATTTTAATATGATTATAAAATGTAAACATCATTCATGCATATTTACAGCATACCATCTCCATGATTGGTGTATTCCACATTAATATTATATATTATATAAAATATTATATTAAAAATATAATGAATAAAAATGATATATATATATATATATCATGTTTTACATTCAGTAAATCATGAAATATTTATAAGCACCAAAGATATAAAGAAATGAAAACCCAAGTGAAAAAACAAAGAAAATATTACCTAAAGTGTAACCTAAACACTAAATTTATAACAATTTGGTAATTTAATGTCATAATAAAACCATATATAGTATTATATATAATAATATGGTTTTATAAAATATTTATAATGAAAATAAATTTATCATACATGAGGTTTGAAAGAGTAAGATAAACATTATGATACGAGGTAAGGGGATTTCATCTAACTTTTTATTTCCAAGAGATACAAGCCTTAATCACCACGTATTTCATTTGTGTGTTGTCTATAATTCAAATAAAAGTATTTTAAGATCCTTATTATTAGTTTTATAGTTCTTTATAAATCAATTTTATGATATTTATTTCATAGGGACATGTTTCAATAGTTAAAAAATCGGAAAAGTAACTTTCAATCAATTTTCCTTCTTTGAGACACAAGCCATGTCATGCACCTATATTTTTCTATGAGGTGTATATACTACCTTTTGAAATTTTATATCATTAATCACCAATTTTTCATGAAATTTTAGAGTTAATATAATATTATTCTATCGATCATGAATTAAATTTACCAAAATGGAAACAGTTTATCAATAAAATATCATTATTTATCAAGATTATTTATGAGACCAATTCCATTGATGAAATATTATGATCCATCTCACAAGAACTCTTTCTAATTTTATTGACATCCATATATAATTTTTATATCCATTTAATGGTTCCATTTTCCACTATTTGGTACTTAATATACTTAAGAAAATGTTTTAATTAAAATCATACCCTATAACTCATTTCGGTCAGAAATTTAGTTTATTTTTAAACCATGATATCTAAATAAGATTTTAATACTTTTTTAATATAATAGTATAATATTAAGGGAATATTTTACCCATGTATTACCTTTGAAAAATTGATTTATAATGAATCTTCAAACCATTTTAAACTGAAGATACTTTTATGAACATTAATGGTAAAAAATCATGTTCGGCTTGTACGGACATACACTCCATCATGACTGTAATATCCATGAAGCTTCCATTTTAAGTTTAAAATATTATTTTTAAAGAATAATTTTTTTATTAGAATTCCTGAAATTAATTACTTTTATAATAGGTTTTCAATTAAAAATGTTTTCCTAAATGTTTTGTTCTTATCAATTATTCATTTAAATGTTTCCAAAACCATTTTCAATGAAAATGGATTTTGTAAATGTTTCATGTTTAAAAAAGTATTTTAATCATTTGTAAGGCTCATTTATAAGTTTTACATGTATTTTAAAATAAATTGTTTTAAAAATAATATCATGATTATTTTATAAGTATTATATGAAAATTATTTTCAAGATGATTTCAAGATCTCTTTATATATTTTCAGAGAAAAATGAATAAAAAAGGATTTCAAATAATTATTTAGAATATTTCATTTTTATCTTCATGAAAATGGTTTTCAAAAGGTTTTATGTTTTATATATCATTTTTCAGATAATAAATTGTATTTTCTTAAATACATTTTTTTAATATATTTTAATATTATTTTCCATCTTTGATGACATCTGTTGATTTTACTTATTCCTTTCTAGGAAATGATTCAAAGGATACAGTGATATTCCTTCACTTAATGGTTTATGTTTTGAGTTTACAATGTCTGTGAAACCCATATCTCTTTCATGGGTTATATGTCTGTGAATCTCATCTCTATTTCACGAGTTATATTTTTATGAAACATTTTCGTCATCCGTTTGTTTTATTCGTATCAAACCAACTTATTTAAATGACATAGAATTTGATGAAATTATTATGAAACCTTTATTTTTTCTATTGGAGATATGATTACATTTTTATGACACCCATTTTATTTCATGGGAATAAAATATGATGTTTATAAAACTAATAAAATTTTATTGGGCATGATAGGATGAATTTTAAATTATCCCTTTCTACATGTATGAGTGATTTTATTATGAGATAGGTGGGACCTATATCTCTCTCGTGTACATTGGGTAATGATTTATGAACCAAGAGATAATGATGGGAATCAAGTCAACATGTTTTCTCCTCTGTAGAAGATGGGACAGATCAATCTACTATGGTATGATAGGGAAATATAATCCCTTTTAAGGAAATGAATTTGATTGAGGGTTGTGGTGTGTTACACCCAGTAGGTGAAATCACCATGAATATAGAATATATGGAAACCTAATCCACTATGGGAAGATAGGGAAACTTGATCCTTAATAAGGAAAGGATTGTGACTGGGGATGGTGGTGTGTCCCACCTAGTTGGTGTAGACACAATGAAGTTCCCTGATAATTTCTATCAATTCATATTGACTTATATGGATTGATATTACATAGTGATGTGTCATCCAAAATTCCATGTATTATTCATATGTTATTTCGTCTTGTATTGTTCTCTTTTTTCCCTTATTATTCATATCTTATGAACTACTAATATATTTTTCTATGATTCATGTTTATGATTGTTTATATGTAGGATATGAACTTATAATGTTCATTATCATGTTCTTGTACCCTTGTTTTCATGTTATACTTACATATTTATTTTATTTAACCTCCCTGAGTAATCGATCTCACCCCTTTTATATGTTTTCATTTCTCTGTTAATTAAGAAATGTTATTATGAATAATTACTAAGTGGGGAGAACATTGTGGGAATCATTATAGATATTTTACTGAGGTAGAATTTTTTGTACCATGTTACTAAAATAAATAAAATAATACATTCATGGGGTGTCTATTTTTTATGTGTATCGAGTATTCAAAAAAAGTGATGTAATGTCTTTGTAGGTTAAAACTGGCTTGTTAATGATGGAATTAGATAGAATTTTTAGTCACCATTTAGATACTAGGATGAGAAAACATTAGTGGGATCCTTAGATATAATTCAAATTATTTTTTAATGATGTGTATAATGATAAGTATAATGATTAGTTAACATTTACAAAAATATATTCGAATTTTGGAAAAGGATAGTGTTGGTGGATTCCTATCAATAAACACATTTATGGATACAATACATGGATATATATTTGGAACAGACGTTCCTAGGTTTATAAACATCATTAAGGTGTGTCAATCATTACTTGGCATAACATGGTACACGATTAAGAGACTTATTGCACACCTAGGTGGACACTCCCAGAGGATGTGATTTATGAATTTCCAAACACTTTCAAACCATCATGAATGATTTATGTTTAAAATTTCTCTGAATAAAAAAGTATAAAAAAAAGTTGTCTAATATTAAAGATGATTGATCCATGATATATACATCTTTTAAGTGTTTTTACCTAATTAGGTTGTTTTCCATTATGATAAATTCTTCTCCAACTACGATTTATAGTGCTTGTAAATAGAACATTATAAAAATTCTATGCTTTAGATATGGAATGATGGGATTTATGAAAATCCATTTCATAAGTAGAAATATCAGGAATAGAATTTAGAAGGCGATATGAGAATTTTTTGTACCATTGAAGATAACGATACTTCGAATGAAATTTTAAAGGAATGGCTTGTTATTCTAGTATTGTTTACATTAAATGTAAAAAAGAATGGTTATATTGGGTTTGTTGAACCTCAAGAGAAGATTCATATTTTATTTTTTAGTAAATATGTTATAAGGAATATGTTGATGTATCTTGATTAATAGTTTAAGAATAAATATGGATGAATAAAATATTTATGATTTGGAATTAAAATTTTATGTTATGAAAATCATGAAACAAATCTGTATTTTTAGTATAATTTTTCATTATGGATTTAAAAGGATATATTTATTGGTGATTAAAAAATAGGAAAAATCATTTTGATTAAGGGTATGTAACCTTAAATGTGATTCAGAAGTTGAGAAAATATTGTTTATCTTGGATAAATAGATGATTGATTTGGATAAAGTGAACATTGTAGAACTGACTAACATGGATCTGATTATCGACTTGTTGAAAAACTGCTCTATTTCTTCATTGATTATTTTTATAAATTATTGGATTCAAGAAATATATATATTATCCTTGGGAATAATAAACCATTCTATTCTTCCAAAATAATTTATAGTAATTCAGGATATTAGCATGTTTATGAGGAGTCACGATAAGGGTATTCATATGTTTGGAATATGACAACCGAGTGTTACTTCCTGATATATATTGCATCAACATTAAGCTAATTTCATGAACTTTATTCTAATGTTTTGGATCTTCAAATATTTTAAGGGATATAAGTTTATCTATTAATAGAAATTTTAATTTTATATTTTAATAAGGTTTTGAGATTAAATTTTTATCTCAACACATAAGGATTCATGTATATTGGATAACCTGTTCTAACCACTTTTTGAAGATGGTATCTGAACATAGATGGGATGACTTATCATTGATATCATGATGCTTTAATGCTTCCAAAATTACAAATTCAACCTCATTTATTGGAATGAGAGATGAAGTGAAAGTCGATAAAGGAATAAAAATGGGTTTGTTCTTCTTGAAATCGTGTGATTGTATATTTTCATGAAAATTCCTTATCTTTAGGTTCAGGGATAATGAGACCAAAAAAATAATCCTAGTACCTTCATTTCCGATCAATATAATATTCCCTTAGGTCATCAAAGATTAATTGATTTGTGATTTTTAACATTATTTTAACCTTGTTATATGTCATTTTCCATAATAACATTATGGATATATGTATCATTCATGTCCATATTTCATTTACCAATTGTGTTCTCATATTTAGTATGCTACATTTGAGTTACTCTGGGTAATTGTTAAATTTCCAACATTCTTTATTTTAAAGGATGTTTTATTATTAATTTTTAATATGTGGGTTTTTATTAATTGAAATATGTCGTATTAAACCATTGATAATGCTGATGATTTTCTATAGTGAAATTCTTTTTAAGGGGGTTGAATGTAACACCCCGATTTTTTGTGAATTGTTTAACATTAAAATTAATCTTATATATATATTACATTTCAAACAACACATTATATAGTATTTAATTTATATAAATATAATAGAATATTTTTTTCTAGTTTTATACCCAAAACCATGTTGATATTTCACTACACACAACACTTATATTAGCTTTTGGTTCTGAAAACATTGAGTTAGATTTTTTTACATACAAGACCAAATTTTACATGTGTTTAATAGAGAAACTATTTTATAAATATATCTCGAACCTTTTAGTAAATTTTTTTTTAAAAATAAACATAATTTTCGAAATTAGAATGTTAATATTAGATTAAGGTTAGTTTTTCTAGGAGAAAAATTATTTTCTGATAAATAGTTAAAAATACATTAATTTAGTTAAAAACAACATTTTCAATTCAATTTTTATTATTGTTAAATTTTATTTTAAATTGATTTATAAAGTCAAAATAGATCAATTATAAATATATTAATCAAATTTTTTTATTATAATTATTTTTTTGTTGAACGTAGATATAAACACATATTTATCTTTTGATCATTCTTAATTTAAAAACACACTATCATTCCACTTTTGCGGGATTAGCATTATACATAATTTTCCTACATATGAAATTTTAATTCTAAAAAATGGTAATACATGGTTGTAATAAATATAATATTTTAGTTCAAATTAGATCAACATAAATTTTGACAAAAAATATTAGTGAATGTGAATAAAATTAATTATGGGGATTAAGGTAAAATTATTCTTAATAAGGGACTCAACATAAATATTAGCGGCCAAAATGACATGGAAACATTTAAAAATATATATTTTATTCCATAATATCAAAAAAATACACTCTTTTTCATGTTTTATAGGTAATTGGGATATTAATAAATGGAAGTGCCCAATATAAAAGATTTTGTAAGGTTAATAGAAAAAAGGATAACTTTCCTTACCATTAAGATTTATAAAATTTTGATATTTTTAAAGAACATCATATTTAAGGTTATAAATATTATTCTGATAGATAAATTCATTATTTCTATTATTATAAATTATCATTAATTTTTATATATGATTTATTTCCTTAAAATGATATTGAAATTCCAACGTAGTGATAATTTAGTTGATAATTAACAAAAATAAATGATACTCTAAATATTACAAGTGAAAAATAGATATAATTATTGTATTTAACTATTTTTCCTGATTAATATGTCATATTACATATCTTTAAACATAACATGTTTTAATTACAATATTTTTTTAAAATTAAAATTAAATAAATAATGTCAAAATTTAAATTAATGTTATTTTTAAATAAATCATATTTTATTCAATGTTTTAAAATTAATAAAACATTTTTATTCCTCAATGTTACCTAAAAGTGTTAATAAATATTAAATATGGTATATTAATGTAACAAAATATCTTTTATAATTAACATATTGACCCATAGACTGTAAAAACCATGTTACCACAACCCGGGTTTATGCAGTTTTTTAGTGCGTTACAAGCGCTTATCATAAAATTAATTTCTTTAACACATTTAAAAATTATATATCATATAAATAATTTATTGGATCTATATATTATAATAACTCACAATTGCGTTTATATTTAATTATTAAATTACTTAGGTAAAAAAATTAGATGCTTTAATAAAAACCAAAATTATAAAATTGGGGAATATTAGAAGTTAAGGAAACAAATTATTCAAATTCACATACTGTATTATATAAACCATTATTCCCATTTAAAACATTATTTTTCTATTTTTTAGGTTCATTAGGTAAATGATACCTCCCATTAATGAATGTTTTTTTGTATTTTAATGAGTTCCTCCAATCCATCACTGTAAAAAGGAAAACACTCTCCCACTTCATCATACCTCTCAAAACACATTGGTTCACACAAGATCTTAAAAAATAACTCCTTTATATTCCTAAATTCTTCCATTAATTCTCACTTTTTTCATTCATCCACCCAAATAATTCCTTTGTTGAAAACCAAAAGGAGTTACCCGATTAAGAGGTAACATTTTCCCTCAAGCTCATTTAATTTTTTTATTTCTCTACCCTATCATTTATTATTATTACATCATTGTAAAAAAACCCCATTATACTATATATACTATTATATTGTAATTATAATGGAATGACATACACA